>OY728120.1:1423800306-1433800306 GCA_963277665.1 Viscum album | reverse complement strand
GTTCATCACTATTTTTTAATGTTATATTCTTTTTCATTTGAAATTAAATGTCTTTATATCAAGATCTAGGGACAAAACTTATTGTTCCATGTTTTTTAATTATATATTTCTCTCCTAATAATGTTTTATCTTACTCTTATGATCTAACCATTGATGACATGTTCATACGTTTTCTCTTGATGAGGATTTTATCTCACATATTTCATATACTTCCACTCCCAAGTATAATATGATGATAATAACATAGGATAAGTCTAGAAGGGGGTCTAATGTGGGTAAATTATGGAGAAAAGTTCAATAGTGTTGTAGAATTTTTTTCCCAATTTAAAACGTTCTCAAAGATAAATAAATATTACTTTCTTGGGATTTTGAGATGATTTATGATTTTTAATGTTTATCATTTGGAAATGATGTCAAATAAATTATATATTTCCCATGGGTAACATTATTTGGTATTAGGTAAGTGTTTATTTATTTTTTAGTATTGGTGAGTTATTTAGGTGTTAAGATAAGAGAACATTAGTGAAAACTCTTGGGATAAATATAAGAGATAATTATAAGTGTAGGATAATATCCTCAATGTTTTTTAAAGTAGAGATTCTGTTATTTTATTAAAATAACATCCATGTAAGGATACCACTTGTGGATGGAGTTTATAACATAAATATTCATTGGGGTAGTAACCCTAAAAGGGATGCATTGGGTATTTACTCAAATTCCACCAATATCATGATAAAGATTCTTAATATTACACTAGGATTGACACACCTATGATAAATATTATGGTCAAACACATTAACATCATGAGACATTATGATGGATTACAACACAACATTGTGGTATGGTTAGAGGAGTTATCAGGTGATTGTTGATTAATAACCAAGGTTAACACTAATAACATTTTTTCATTTATTATTTATTACTTTTCAATTAATTATTTTAATGTTTAGATTATGTATTATTATCGTTACTATTTTTTACTTAAAAAATTCATAGATAAATTAGAAACCATGTTAAACAGGGTGTGATTGAAAATTCAAATATTTTTTCATTGAGAAACCAAAAGGGATGGTACACAGAGTACATTATATTGTGGTGACTCTCACACAACTCTCCCAATATATGAATAACACTGTAAATCATTTTGAACTCCCAAATCCCAAAAATATGTAGTATTTTGTAATTGAGGTATTTTTGAAATATCATCCACCCATATTTAGTGGATTATCTAATCCATATATTTCATGGAAACTTATTATTATGATGGAATAGATATTTTACATTGTCCTGTGATTGGGACATGAAAAGGTTTTCATGGTCATTTATCATCAAGAATGTGAGGTCAACCAATAGTATAATATCATTAGGAATTCACTAAAAAAGATTATGTAGACTCTATAGATTAAGTGGAGTGAAATAAAGTATTCTCAAATGTGTATTTTCCATATAATCATTACACAAATATGGAGAGAGAATTCATAGAGTTGAATAAAAAGGCGGATGAATCATTATAAATATACGAATAAAAACATATGAAGCTCACATAGAATGTACCTAGACTCCTCTCTAATATAAAGAGAACAATTTATATATTAATTAGTTTCTTAATTACAAATCATGGAATGTAATTAGTTATCATTGGATTTTAATGTTATTATGATATTGTATAACGTGTACTAAAAATGGAATTGGAAATTAAAGGATCTCATTATTAGGGAGAGAGAAAAATAAATTTTATCATTGTGGTGGGTCTTATGATAAGTTACCTAGGGGTAGATAGTCCAATTTCCAACATGTTATAAATGTTTTAGGGAGAAACCAGGTAATTTCCAATATGGAAAAGGGATGTGTTTCATGTGTGAGATGATTTTCCAAATTTATAATGATCATTGCATAGGGATGAAGTGGATAGTAAATTTGAAAAATAAAATATTTTCCCAACCAATGGTCCTCCCACACATCCATGATTCAAATTATAGGAGTTTCAAAATTATTAAAATCAATTCCCTAACTCCGGATTTAAGGGGGAGAATAGGCCTCGATAACATCCAAAACCTTGGGAACATGGAAGAGTGATTTATATCACTAATACTAAGGTGAATCATTATAATGATGAGATGAATGTAAACTAAATATAAATCAGAGCTCTGTGTATGAATTTTTATATTCTAGTTCATCACATTCATTTATATCATGAATGTTTTATTGGAATAGTGATTCACAACATCAATCATTTGATTTTTAACAATATTTGGAATCACCCAGTGGAAGAATGATTATTTCAATGATATATAACATTAATCCAATTTAATTGTGTGAGTGAAATACATCTTGATAGATCTAGTTATCCTTCCCATTGTTGAATTTTACATAATTATGTGTGTGTGTGTTGTCTTCCCCAATAAAAATTTTATAGCTATTTTCAGGATAATGAAATAACTTTCCAAATCCCAAATAATAATGTTGTAAAATTTCAATATAAGGAACACCATAAAATATAATTACAAGAAAATTCATTAATATGTATTGTGATACCCAACAACTATGTAATTAGAGCTCAAATGATTGAAGTGGATGGTAACATTTATGACATGCATATTATACAACAATATATTATTGTATTTCAAGATGAATTGAATAGTCTTCCCCTAGAGAATAAACATTAGTTTTTGATTGAAACCATACCTTGATTCATACCTCTATCAAAGAGTCTATATATAATTTCTCAAATTTTATCGAAAAAATTAAATATGCAGTTATAATAGAATTTGAAAATGATTTTATTTTCCATAATGATTCATCAGGGGATCCACCTTTCCTATTTTAAAAAAATAATAATGGGTCGATGTACCTTCACATTGATTATCATAATCTAAATAAAATAATGAGCTAGATCAAGTATCATCTAGCCATTACTAATGATATGTTTTATCAAATATAAGCATCCCAATACTTGTAGGAAATTATCCTTCGATCTGGATACTATAGTGACTCAAACCTAGAAGTTTGGAGATGATTTTTAACTATCATCACATTGTCATAAGATACAAGTAAATCACATCACAAAGGAACAAACAGTTTGGTTATCTTAGAAAACTAGATACATCCATATGTCATGTATTTCAAATGAATACACTAATTACAATGTAATTTTTTTATTGGGAAATAAATTTATTCCAACTAGAGTATCCTTCCATAAATTTCTTAGTACAATTATTGGATTCCTTGGGAAAGGAAACACAATATGTGTGAGGTCAAATTCCCAGTAATGATAATGTAGAATGGAACCAATATTGAATCAATATAAATTGTCAATATAGAAAACTAATAAAATAATATGCATGTTGTGCAATCAATATTTTGATAAGAAATATATTAAACAATATGGGAAGGTAAATAAATTGAAACACATCCCAATTAAATAACGAGATAATGAAAATTCAATATGGAAGGGTAATTACTGAAAACACATTCTATTTACTGAATAAAATGGGAATGAAATTATTCCACATATATGTGAATGAAAAATATCACGGATAAATAATAAATAAGTCAAAATGAGGGAAATGATTAAGTATTTGATATCATTTTTGGGTCTCATGGAAACAAATACAATCCTGTCCTTTCAAATTATGGTTCAAAACTACATGTAGAAACCTATTTCAACTTTTCAACTAATTTGTCTCATGAGAACCTATGGATTCATCAAGAGTATATATATATTCTAGTCCGCACACATCATTTAATGTCTATAGAATTTCTCATATAGAATAAAATATTTAATTAATTACCAATATGTCTGATAAAATGTTTATATTGAATAAATAATTAAAATTTATAAATATTTTCCCAGATAATCAAATAACTATCATTATAAACACCATATGTAGAAATTATATATGGATTAAAAAATACTTTATCCATTAAACGACGATAAAAATTCCTTTATAAAAATATTGATTTTTATGGGAAATATTTTTTTTATTCATATCTTAAGATCAGAAAATCCATTTTATGAATATTAAAAATATTTTGTTGAATATAATATATATATATATGAAATTAATATCATTCATAGAAATTAATTTATTTAATTTATTATGGTAAAATCGCTTTGTAAGAATAAAAATATTTTTCAATAAAATATTCCCTTTATATTTAATTTGTTCTTATATTCAATTATAATTAATTTGTAACCTAAGAATTCCGATTATATTTTTATAAATCATATATTTTCATAAAATAGTTAATACTATTCATAAAAACTAATTTAATAGCTAGGATATATATTATTAAATTAAATAATAATATTTATAATAATATATTATTTATCGGTTAAACCTGGTCTTATGAGTAATACGATCAATCGAAGAAACACATTATTGTGTTGGACAGACACTAACTCATTATCACATGAATTTCATGATATTTCACGGGTAAATTTTACTATAATATAAAATATATTATAATTTCTTTAGATATTATACTCCCTTACACACATGGTGTTCTGTGTTATATATGTTATTAGATATAATGTTCTTACTTTAGAATTTGGGGGCATTACATTCAACCCACCTTAATTAAATTGTGTCTTCACAATTTATACTTGATATTGGTAATATTTTTTTTATTTATAATGCTTAAATCCCTCATCAGGAGAAGTGTTCATAAAACTTCCTCTAGAAAAGACATAAATGGAAGTACAAAGTTAACATAGACTAGCATAAAACTAGGTCCCTATGTAAGTGAACTTTCATGGCATGTGAAGATACATACATACTGGAAATGAATAATTATTTATAGGGAGTGAATTATGTTACAAAACACAAACAAAAAAATGATCAATAAAATGTTGAGGGCCTCAAAGGAAAAAATCTGTGTTGATTAAGAATACCATCTGTTCAAAAAAAATTAATGTCTTAAGACAAAATTTCATTTTAAGATACTTTTTCTAATGTTGAGTAATTCAATTACTGCATATGCATATACAGAAATATACATTCTTAATATATTTATATTTTCAAAATTTTATCATTTGGATTTTCATTGATCAATTTTTTAATTCATTCATTAATTTAGGAAATGGATATCAAAAAATTAAATTTGGACGCATAAAGCACTAAAATACATGTTTAATAGATCTTAAGGCCGATAGAGGAGTGGAAATTTTAAAAATTTCTCTCTAACTATTCTCTAAAGAAAAAATGTTTAATAAATTAACATAAAAACCTAAAAATTGAAATTATTAGTTTATAATTAATATTTATTCATTAATATTTCCAACAAAAAAATGACATATTTACAAGTAAATTACATAGGTTAGTTGTTGGCGTTAAACCCTTTTCTTCCATCGGTCAAGGGTTTACGTCCCACGACCTTACCGGATTTATGGGTTGTCACCCAACATACAGGTAGTCATTTTAAAAAATAATATTAATGTAATTATGATATAAATTCAAGAAATAAGGTTAATCACTATGTCGCCTTTTATGTAAGGTTTTCAAGGCAACCACATGGAATAAATACATAACTATTTCTCGTTCAATATAGTTCCTCCATTTGTTTATGGTTTAACCTAGTCCATTCATTGTCATAATTTCTTCAAAACCTTCATATATATAGGAAAATTAAATTTAAATTATCCTGTGACTATCCATTGGTATTTTCAAACTAGGTTTGTAGTAAGACTCATTGTCATGTACCAAGTTACGGTTAGTTAGGCATGACTGACCTTATTAGATTTATTAACCCCAGGTACAACTTCACCAAAGCCACATCCAATTTTAATATCCATATAAGGATTTATTTCAACAAATCAAACATAATATCTATCTAACCAAAACATTCTGATGTTCTTCAATAATTGTTCTCAAATTCTACCTTAGGGATATGTTCTCTAATATATTTTTTATGAAATCTAGTTCCTAAGTTTTCTACAAACATTTATCAGATTCTAACTATAGAGACCCCTCCCTAGAAGCCAATAACCATTTATACTACAATAAAATTTTCATAATATATGAGTTAATCTCATCCCAAAGGAACAAATAGTATAGCAGTCCTGGTAACCTTGATATTTACATGAGACATGTATTAAAATTTTATACATTAATCACAACATATTTTTTTATTTCATGGATAATAAATTTCTTCCAATTAGTGTATCCTTGCATATCGTTCTTAGTACACTTATTACATTCTAGGGGAAATGAAACCTAATAAGGTAGAACCCTAATTCATAGTAATAGTAAAGTATAGAGGAAGTAATAATGAATCAATGAGAATATTCAATATAGAAATGAAATAACGAAAAATGTAATCAATGTAATCAATAAAATGAAAAGGATGTGAATAAATAATATGGAAATGTAAATATCTGAACACACATTCACATTAAATGACTGGATAAGGGAAAATTATTATAGAAAGGTAATAATTGATAATATATGACATTTAATAAATAATCTGAGAATGAAATGCATCTATAGACATATAAATGAAATCTCTCATAGATAAATTATTATTGAATAAAAATTAAGGAAATGATTAATTATTGGACATTATTTCTGAGGAACATGAAAACTTATACTGTCAAGACCTTTTAGAAGATAGATTAAAATTACAGGTTGAAACCTATTAAATTCATAGAACTAATTTTTCTCAAGAGAACATGTCGATGCATCAAGGGGTTATATAACCTCTAGCCCGACATTTTATTTGGAAGCCAAAGCATTCCTCATATAAATTAATTTATTTAATTGATAAATAATATTCATTGTTAAATATACTTATTGGATAAAGAATAAGGACTTATCAGTATCTCCCTAGATAATCAAATTGCATTCATAGTATTCATTGTATATCAAAATGATATATGGTTTAAGAAATAAAATTATCCATGATAATGATATGAATAATTAGGGTAAATTCAATGTTCAATGATCATTTCAATATTTCAAGGGGACTACCAAAATTGAATCAAGGAAGGGAATTTGAATACTATCCTTGTATAAATTTAGTCACAAACTATACAGGGGAAGAACAAGGATGGTATCAATACAAATTATCCCAAGTGTAGTAAATATAAAGGGTTTTTTCATTGTTGAATAGAAATACTATAAAAATATCTTTTAAAAAATATTCTTGAGGAAAAATATTATTTTTCATTTGGAAAATCATTCCAATTTTATTTACCTTGAAAATAATTTTTTTTTTAAAAAAAAAATTAAAAATTTACCTTTTAAAATTTCAAGGATGCTTTGAGGAAATGAATGTGGTAAATCTGTACATGTTCTATGGGATAAAAAGGATATTACTTTTTCATGTTAAATAGTTCATAAAAATTCCATGTTTGAAAAGTGACAAGATGATTCCATTGAAAAACTATGGAGAAAAACAATTGATTTTTTTTATTAATAATTTGGTGATGGTTAAAAATGCATTATAATAACTATTTATAAAATAAGGTTTTTTTATAAAAATAGTTTGTTTTTTGAAAGAGAGAAATGAAGTCGAGTTTTCTAATAACAATTTATAAATCATTTTGGGTACCAAAGAGTAGAAAAATGTAACTATTAATTGAAAAGGGTCATGAATAACCATATGAGAATAAAATGTAATGTTTTATTATACAATGATCAAATAATTTTCATTGAAGTAAATTCAGGTGTAAATAATTCCAAACAAATGAGATTATGAAGTAAGCCTTTGAAAAGACTATAAAATTGACATGAAAATAAATAAATCAATATATTATGTGTTTTAAATGAAAATAAACATAAACAAAAGGGTAAATAAAAAAAATATTTAGAAAATGATATTACACATGTAATCTAAGAATATTAATGATATCGAAGAAGTCATATAACCCAATGAAAATGAATTGGGTTATGAAATTCATTTCCACTTGGGTAACATTTTATGTATATCCAATTTGATGAAATAATTAAATTTAAAACTCAAAATATACTGAATGAATCAATAAATCATTATATTAAATGTAAAAAAGGATATTATGTACACTATATATATGAAATCATGGGTACAACAATAAAATTTGTCTAAAAGAATAAAAATTGAGACGAAATCCCTTATTACTTAGTACCTTTTGAATTAGATAAACAAAAAGTAATAATAATCAAAATAAAAATTTAAATAACATGAAGATTAAAGAATTTATGATACAATGTATCAAAATGGGAAATAGTTACACCAAACAAAATAAGTGAGCCATATTAATGGCATATGCCTCGTTGAAGAAAAATTATGACAAGAATAACTTACCTTGTGTTTAATTTTGGGTGAGCATCCTTTAACTGCCTGTATATGGGATCTAAACAAGTAAATAATTTATTAGAGAACCTAAATAATATTTATAAAATCTTATATAAACTTATTATAACATTATATTTCTCATTTTTTATTAATCTTTCATTATTTTCACGATTTTGGGTGTTAATTTCCTAGTTTATCGAGTCTGTTATATCTAATTGTTCACATTAATTATATCATGGATTCATCATATCCATAATTTAAACAAATATTTAAATATACTTTATATTCAGTATATACTTATTTAGAATAATTCATAATGTTTGGATAATGAAAATTAAATGCACCATTCATGGAGAGGGTAGGTCATATGTATACAAGAACACTACTATCATTTCTTTATTGTATTTTAAAATAATGAATATTATGTTATATATATTTATATTTATATTAAAATTATAGTATCATTTCTATTTCATATGTGTTACATACTTTTATTATACCATCCATTATACATTCCATGTTTAGTGTTAATGAATCACATTTCTTTGAGGAGGCAGTAGTCTACACATCCAAAAAAAGATGTTATTTTATTTAAACAAGATAGAAGGAATAAAGTTATTTCATTTATAAGAAAACAAACAAGAATAAATATATAATATATATAATATATAACATATATAAATAGTTCATCTATCATAATTACCACCCATGAAATGCGGTAAAGGAAAAAACAAACAATCATCGTCTCGAGAGGTTGCAGTTCACCATACATGAAGGATATGATCATTTTCCATTCGATGGAAGTCTGTTTAAGTTCAATTATAAACCATAGAATAAAACATATAACTATATTTAGTATAAATATTTTATTATATAATCATGGAATAAGAATATTTGAGAGGAGAGGGGTGAAAATAAAACCAAAGAGCTTGAGGAAGGACGTTACATCTTATTTGGGTAACTCCTTTTGGTATTCACCAAAGGGATTACATGAATAGATTTATTCCTTGGGTGAGTATTATAGGTTTAGGGGATTAATAATTATGATATATTTTTGAATATCTAGTTTAATTAAATTTTTTTTAGTGGATTGAGGAATTGGGAGGTGTGAGTTTTTTTTATAGTAGATGGGAGTGGGACTCTTGTTGATTTCCGAGAAGTGAATTCTACCCTTGTTTTTTCTAAGTCAAGGGGATAAATTAATGGTCCAAAATCCCTAAAATGTATTATAGTGTCTAAATATGTCCATGAAATGGTTTTGTGAATTTTTTTTAAGTTAATTTTGATTTATTTTTAATGTCCAGCCCCTTGTAAAGCTAATTTTCCACTTAATCGTTGTAATTAATTTTAATCACATTGATTAATATTTTTGGTCAAAAACAAATTTTAAATTGTTATAAATTAGATATTTTTCTTATTAAAAATATGGAATCCATTTTTCAAAATTCAATTCACAAAATTTCTAGAAATTAATTTAAAATTAATCCCCTAGACAGGATGACAAAGTAGGTTTTAATGTTAAAATGGTGAAACGTTTGCTATGTTTTTATGTCAAATTTCAAAGTGAAAATGATACTAATGACCAATATTTTATTAAATAATATTAAATTTATATAATTAAAATTTAATACTAACAAAAAATATAATTTATCATTATAAACAAAATAGATTAAAAATATGTTCAGAAATAAATACATTATTTTTCACTATTGATCAAAAAATGAAACTTCACAAAAAATAAAAAATTACTCTAAGATAATTTTTAATTTCTACTTTTAAATAATAATTTTATTTTTAAATATATAATATATAATATTTCCAAAAATTTGATTTAAAATAGGTTCAACATTAAAATGAAATAAAAATAATTTTATAAAAATATTTATTTTTTTGCGAAATATTTTGTTTATTATTATATCATCTGATTATAAAATATATTAAATTAATATAAAAAATATTTTATTGAATATATAATAAATATATTATATTTATATCACTCACTATTTTTAAAAAATTTAATTTATTTTGTAAAAATAACTTTTTGTCATAAAAATATTTTTTTTATAAAAACCTTCCCTTTATATTCAATTGGTTCTTATATTCATTTCTAATAAATTTGTAACCAATAAATTCAGTTAATATTTTTATGAACCATATATTTTGATAAGTTATTTGATATTATTAATAACCACTAATTTAACTTATAGTTTATATATTATTATATAAAATAATATTTCTTTATATAGTATATTGATTCTCAGAAAAACACAGTCTTTTATGTAACAAAAGTAATCAAATAAACTTTTTTTTGTGTGTGACATTTGATAAATTAGTATCACTTTTATTCCAAGATATGTCATGCCTTAATTCTATTAAAATAGTAAATATATTATAAATTCCTAGGATATTATATTTTCTTGTGAGTTTGGTGTTGCGTGTCATACATGTTATCTGATATAATGTTTTTAATTTAGAATTTTGGGGTGTTAAAGATACCATCAAATAAAGGTCGAAGGGGAAGATACATAGAAAATGTACTTCCATAAGTAGTATAGACACTATATATTTATATTTATTCCACATGGTTATAAAAATCCTCTTATTATCTTCATTAATATAATTAATATAGTCTTTAGAGACTACCTTACACGATTTATGGTTGTCTTCATATAAGACATTCTCAAATATTCCAAGGGGAATAAAGGGAATGATTATCATTTATTCATTATGAATAATTCCATATGAAAGGATAAAATATATTCTATTCCTATCAAGGGTGAATTTAGAATATTAACATTATCTTTTTTTGGAGATGTAATAATAATAAATTGAATATCTATATATCCTTCAAAAATAGTAGTTATCAAACAGTGGTCAAGACACACCAGAATAACTGAGATCCATTGTCTTCTTTGGTAAGCCATTATTAACTCATTGTGAGAAATTTATCAAGGATAAAAATACCGTTATAAAATTTCACATAGAAGGAAATGAAGTTACTATTAATAAAGGAATGTGAAGATTGTTTCAATGAACTAAAGAAGAGATATTTTATTCACCTGTAATCACATTAAACAGTAGTGGTGACGGATCTTCAACATAAAATAGTGCTTTATCAGAAGGGTTAGTATTTTTCACCATTATTAATATTATATTAATTACTTATTTCGGGTGAAAATTAAACACTAATGATAAAAATTATTCGACACAAGATTTAGAGTTGATAGCGGTGACCATTTCCTTAATGATTTAGTTGAATTTTTAAAATATTGAAAAGTGTGATGTATATAATGACTATCAGAACTTGAATCATATATTCACTAAAAATTATTTGAATATTATATAAAGGATATGGTTGGAATTCATAATGGATTATAATGACCCATTAAATTACCACCTAGGGAAGGAAAATAGTGTGGTCTAATATCCTACCTAAAAATATCATGTCACAATATCCATGATAAGGATTTACAAATAACCAACAACAATTTATTTTATATGTATAAATCTAGAACTTGAAAAAATAAATTAGAAATCCTATCTTTCCTAAACAACTACTCATTGGTCCATTTAGATGAAGATCAAAGAAGCGTAGAAGGGTGGTGTGAAGCTACAGAAAATGGTAACGAGAATTATAGACTAATCTTTAATAATGAAGAATTTATGTTGTTTGAAACCATGATATGTTTTACATTGAAACCAAAAATAAAAAGGGATATTTTTTTATGGTTCCTATTGATCATTTTTATCCACATATCTATAAATTATGATATTGTATATAGGTCTAAAAGGAAACATATAATAGGAATCAATATAGGGGGTATTTCATAATACATATCTTGTTGTTTTTTATTCCATCAAGGTAATGATTAAAAATATAATTTTATAATAATTATGGAAACATTTCCCTCAATAGTAATGAAATGTTTAAACATCATAAATTTATTTCTTCATAGGATTCCCTAAGATATCCACATTCAATAATTCTATATATTTATTTTTCAGTTTCCCTATAAATTATGCCAATTTTATTTCGATGAAATTTGATTTATCACTTGAAAAAATCCCCATGATATATATAAGGTAGATGATAAGGAATCATGTAGTACAACTATATATTTTATCTGATCAATAAATATTTATTATATATTGGTTTTAGAAAATCATTTAGGGAGATTTGAACTAGGTGTGGATTTTCGACACTTAATATCACCCTTAGAAAGATTGTCAATAAGATATAACCATTCAAACTATTTAGGACATGTTTTGATATTGTTTAATTACATTCCAAGGATGTTTGGATCAAAACCTTAACCGATTATAGATCTCATATAACAATAGTTTATATTCCTACATTTATATTGAACCATATGTTGTTTTTTACTTCTTGTGATGCAATTGTCAAACATGTGAGGATGATGTTAGAGTGGGAAGGATGACATGACCTAACCATGTCCATGAAAGGAAATAAATTCATATAACCATTCTGTGGCATATTAATGTGGAACATTGTTGATACAATAATTGTGCTAATAATTATTAAGAAGATTTAGAGTTTATAGTTAGTAAAAAGGTGATTTTATGACTCTCTCTAGAAGAAATATTTGTGATTTGGTAAAAAAGGGAAGTTGATCCAAAGGTATATATTGATTTGATATCCATTATTGTTTCATGGATATATATTATTTCTCATAACTGCACCCCAGACCTCTCCCATGCACATCATGTGTTAATATATTGTATTTTATAAAGTAAATATAGACCATTTATAGGTAATAAAATTATATTCTATGAAACTGGAACATGATATCCCATATTATGAATAATAAGGAGAAATTTTGGATTTAAGAGATAATGTATCATAGTATAATACCACTTATTTGGTCAATGTTCTTTAGAGGAATCATATATTTTAAAAAGCTAAGTGGGAACATGAAGAGTTTATTAGAAAACACCACACTCACTTTTTTTTCTTCTTAGTAATTATTTAACGAATTGAAAATATTTTTTAGGGAGTTATAATTTAATGACCCATAATTTTATTAAATACCATTCCTTATATCATGTGATGTCTCTTTTATTATATGAAACACCAATCGTAAACAAAATTCATGATATATTAATAAAATAAAAACTATTTAAAATGATTCTTTATAGACATAAATGTTTTCGAAATCAATTTAAAGTTACTTCATCAATATTTTGATATAAATAAATATAATTAAATAAGGGAAATTTAAATTTTTAAAATAATTTTCTATTCTAAAAATAGTTTTTATGCATTATGTTAACTAATGAAAATATTATTTATTCTCACCCATATATGTTTTATTTGATAAAATGGATTCTATATATAGATTCAATATTTAAAAATTATATAAAATAGACTATTCATTTTTATTCAATGGATCAAGATTTCTTGGTTTATAAATAATGACTATAATAATGGAAAAACAGTTACCTCCATAGAATTTTATTATATACATTGTGTATTTTATATCAAATAAAAAAATAATTTATACTCAATAATGACTCTAATGTATCTATTAAAACTATATGTAAATATATTATCATTCAATAAATTATTAATCAATTATAAATAATATTAAGAAATCTTAAGGATAAAAATAATTTTAAAAAAAATTATTTTTTCTTTAAATTAAATGCTTGAATTTTAAATAATTATTAAATTATTTAAAGAAAATTATATTAAATGGATAATATATTGTTATTTCCAACAAAAAATTTCTTTATGAAATATTACCACTTACTTATTTAATACAATATAAATTACAATGTAAAAAAAATCTACTTTCCAATGTAAAAAATAAAATGATAAAATTTAAATATGGAGTGATAAAAGGATAAAAGATAGTTTAAAACATGTGCAAAAATAATTGGAAATTTTATTATCATACATGGATCAACAAAGAATTCATTATCTTCCACTTTTTAATCCATTGATCCTTGAATTGTGTAATCCCATTATTGAAAAATAATTTATATTAAAAAAAATTCCCTTTTCTTTAGATCTGAAAGAGAAAAAAACCATGACATTTATCCACCAATTAAAAAAATTATATATTTTAATAATATAGAGTAGTAAACCATAAAATATCTCCATATTTTCCATAATAATCAGTCCTTCCAATATATATTGCTTTGTAACCCTGTGGTGTTACCTAATGGAGAACATATAGAAGTAGAGTGATTATTCTCAGCCAAGCGATTCTATTTATATCATTCTTATACTACAAAAAATATACTTTATAAAATAAACTATGATAGCATAAATATTAGTAATATTCTTAATTGTTACTATAAAAATGGAATATCTTTTGATGCCTTCCTCCGAAAAATAAAAAATGAAAATGTCACTTGTGTTATGTATAGACTATTTCCACCATAAGAGATGTGGTCTATCATTAAAAAACAGTTTAAGGAGGTATTTAAAAGGAGGAATATAGTGAATAAATATGATATTTATAACACTATAATGATTCTTAAAATATAATCTAATTCTAAAATCCTTTATGATCTATGTAAATGAATGTGTCTCCCATGGATACATGATTAAAATCACCTCAATGAATGTGAAATATTTCATTTTAACCAGTATTTTAATTATTTATTAAACTCTCCTAAAATATGATTCATCATATTAATAACATATAAATTATATCATTACTATTATTTTGTAATGATATTATTATAATAAAGTAATTTTATTTATCATAATCACCCATATATTATATAAAGTCCATGTTTGGGAATGTTTAAAGTAGTAAATGATTATATTTAAACATTTAAAAATGTTATATAAAAGAATGAGGTGTTGAAATAGGTGATTAAGATAGTTATTTTGTTATAATGGATGATAGAAAATGTTTAGCTAATACTGATGTATGTTAAGGGTTTTTCTTATCTCAATATATATTCTTGAGTTATAATGATTCCTTTATATTATAATTATGGAAAGTCATTTTTATTATATTCTATTATGATACTACAATTAATTTTCTCTATTGAGAAAATGAAATTTATAATTCAGATATTTATCCTCATGAAAATCGTTCTCAAAATTATATAATTTGTTAAATTAATTTACCTATTGTTTATTGAAATTTTCCATTCATTTTTCATATTCCCATTACATCTATTATATTCGTTTTTATTTTGAAACCCAATTATGTGTTCTCTCAGGTGAGCATTACAGTTCCTTTCTACTAAATAAAAATAAGTTTTGTTATTATTTTTAAAATGAGGATTTTTAATAATTATGTTCCAAAATATAATAAATATTTTCTATAATTTCATAATATAATATTTTATCTTCCACCGAAAATTTATTTTTATAACATGTAAATATTATTAACAATATATTTTTAAACAATTTTTTTAAATATTTTTTTTCAGGTATTCACTTCATTTTCTAAAAGTTGTAATTTTATTATAATCTCTAACACCATGATATATGAAAATGTAAATTTACTATTAAAAAACTATTATAGTTTCACAAACACATTTATTTTTAACTATAAAGACATTATTTCTATGGAAATTACATTTCATGAGTCCATTTTTAAATTTTTTTATAAAATAATTATTTAGGGTGATTAAATTCGTTGCATCAACAATTTACTATGTTATCATCAAATTTTTGATACCATGTATATATGTTTTGGAACCCATTTTCCTTCCTTATTTTCTTTATAATATGGTCATTGAAACAAATTTATTTTTGGGGTTTTAATGATCTATTGAAATGATTCATAACTCATGGAATATGTATGTATACCTGATAATGTGTGGGGTCCTATATCACCATTCAATGCGTTGGATAATGATTTCTATCTCATGATATAATATAATGTTTTACTAATTAAGAATGATTATAAATTAATGGGTGAGAATTATTATATATTATCAAAAACTAATGAGTCGGCCTTCATGGATGTGATAAAAAAACTATTTGTTGGGCCTTCTTTGATATGCTCACAATATAATAATACCCCACACATGTAATTTTTTCCAAATATTGTTATCATGATATGTATCATGGGAATGTTACTTTTGAATTGAATATGCCTATGTTTATGATTTATGGATCATGTTTATTACCTAATGACTACACACTATTTTCTCACAACATATGTTTATACATTTATGATTTCTTGTCCTTAAATAATTATTTATAGACTAAAATTATTATTTCTTATTTCTTTTAACAAAATATTTCACCACTAATAATTTTTTACCTTATTCTTATAATATTACCATTTATGACATGTTGATAAGTTTTCCATTACTGAGAATTTATGCTCAGTTGTTTCTTACATTTCCATTACCCATGGTATAAAGATTATTATAATGTAGGATAATTCTAGAAGGGATTCCAGTGTGTCTCAATTATAGAAGAATGGTCACAAGTGATATAGAATAAATTTATCATGTATATAGTCTTAAAATATGCTAAACAATCCATTTTGGGAATTTTGATATGATTTATTAGTTTTGACTTCTATATAATGGAAATAATATAAAATAAAATAAAGGTTTGGATTGGGTTTCATTAAAAAAATCTAAGCCTCACATTCTATGAGTAGATCAAGAGGTTCTTTTGTAAATAAATGAACATACTCTCATATAACTAGATTATCTCCAACAATGGATTCCTCCCCAACCATTTGAGACGTGTATCCCTTACTATTAGGAATCAGGACTGATATTAATAAATTTATTTCCAAATGTATTTCCTAATCTTATTTTCCATTTTATTTGATAGTATAAATATTTCCAATACAGAATGTGATTTTCCATTTCCTAAAGATTGATTTATTATCTATTTAAAGGGGGTAAATCCATTTCAAATATTACATATATATCTACTAAGGATCAAGGAACTACATATATATGGTGTATCCCACTATAAAACTTGATAGTGGAATAGTTTTATAGTTTGGATGCATCCATCATCGCATCATCTATTTTTATTGGTAATTAAATATCAAATTTTTAAGGTGTTCAATAAAAATTCTTATCAAAAGAAATATTTGAAATAATATGGAGAACCAGAAAAAAATAATACATTTAAATTTATAGATTAGTGAATAGGTGTTCTTTGAAACACATTATTTACTTGACACACTTGCATAATAGTTATTAAATAGGTTCTTCCAAGTTCCCTTGGTATTGTACATTATTGATTCCTATTATCCTAATTTTACCTTATATTATGTCATGGATTTTCATAACACCCAATTTAATTGAAAATGAACTATTGATGTCTAGGAGTGTTTTAGTTGTGACATTCTTGCATTATATTTCTCTAATAGGCCTTTTCATATTTCATGGATAATTTTAAGTTGGTTTCCTATATTACCACATATAAAACATTCCTCAATCACTTGAGAAAATTTCTTGGCTGCTTGCCCTTACATTTTTCTTTTAATTTTGATGGTTGATTAATCTTCCTTCCATGTGATTTTTTTTGAGTTTCAATGAAATTGTGTTTTCCTTTTCTGGTCTCCAAATCCATGGGGGTAATTATATTTTATTACTTCTTTCTCTACCTTAAGTGCACATCATATAATTTTTTAATTTTTACCTGTGAATATTACAATTAATAATTGAAAAATAATTAGTTTCATGAAACAAAAAAAATTATTGATAATTTTTTGGATAAATAATAAAATTATTGGAGTACCATGTGAGTCACCTAAGATTTTTTCATAATAAATAATGGATTTATACCCATTTTTAATCTACTATATTTATTATCTATACACTATTATGTAAAAAGTTTGGGTAAATTATTTGATAAAAAATATATTATAAAACCCCTCTTATTATATATAATTAACACTTTACTTTTTCATCATAATCATAATGAGATTCCACAATTGGTTAGCCTCTCCTTTAAAAAATTAAATTATTATGAATTTTTATTCATGATTGGAGTAATAGATAATGTAAAATATAATTTCAATGGTTTTTATCCATTTCTCAAAGATCAGTGGATTGGATAAACCACAAAAGGAGAGAGTAGTTTTTAGCTTGAAGGACTCAATTTCATGTTTCTCATTAATTTAAATGATTAGGAGATAAATAAGAATAATTTTGTTTGTTATAACCTGAGATAGAATTTCCGTGAAGGACCATAGTCCTTATTTAATCCCCATTGATTATTTGTATGTAAAACCACCAAATTTAAATTCAAACAATTTTTTAACATTGATTCCCCAAAATTAGTAAATTTACTAAAATAAAAACGTATTATCATTAGATATAAATAATAATATCAAATTAAATCATTGTAAATAACTATATGAATTTGAAAATTTCATTTTATCCTATTTAACACCCTAAAAGATTCATTTTTTACTATGAAACTTTTTTTAAACCTATATCTCTTTGGGTTTAACCTAGGTTTCCTTATGGATTGTTTTATTAACCCAATCCCACTAATTAAAAAACACCACATTTATAAAAACTAAGAAAAATCATAAAAACCATGCATATTTATTAAATAATTTTGATAATTTAAATATAAGTCTCACAAATAATGTATCAATAAAAAAATACCAATGGTTTTGTGTATTTAGATATTGAATACATAAAAATATTATTATAAATTACTTCTTCTACATACCCACTTAAAATCTCTATATTATACTTTATTATAGACATATTATTGCATGTAATGTACAAGCAATGTGAAAAAATAAGTGATGTTAAATTCTCAGGGAGGGAAAATATATCAATTAATCACAATGTGTTATACCATAATCATATAAGGAACACATGAAAATAGATTAAATATATGATTAAAAAGAAAATTAGATCATAATTGTTAATCATTACAAATTTATGAATATAATAGATTTGGGAATGGGAAAATATATCCATAAAGAGTGCATTATGAAACCATAATAGTTATTCCATGGATTAGAAATATGAAACAACAATCATGAACTATTGAAGATTAAAATAGAAATGTGGAATTAAATTTTAATTAGATACACCTATAGTCATAGAGAATATTAACATTATGGGAAAATACATTCATTCCCTTAAATTATGTTGTGTGAAAAAAAATCATTTCCACACATTATACTATAAATCGAACCAATCATGTCCATAAAGTATGTTTTTAGAAACCCATTCATTCCCAAAAATTATGTTATCAAAAAACCCAATCTTTTCCATATATAAAATCATTACATCTTGAAAAACAAAGCATTACCAATTAATTTCATGGATATATAAATCCCCTTCGATCAAAGAATGATAAATTTTAAATATATTTTCAATATTTAGTTTTTCATTTATCATATTATAAAATCTCAACAAAATAAAAATTTTATTATATAGTTTCTAAAATGGAATCACATAATATGAAATCAAATTTGGATCAATCAACACCCAAATTCTATATCTCAAAATTGAGGTACCATTAAAGAATGTATTGGATTATCATGATCATTATTCAATAATAGGTAGATCCATTATAGGTAAAGAAAATTATTTAAGTAAAAAAGGTATTTTTAGTATATTATTGAAGATATAATTATAAGTAACATAAATCATAGAATAAAAAAATAGAAAATTAGTCATTGAGAATCTTAATTTTAAAACAATACAACATATAAATCCATTCAAAAAAATTAATTAAATGAAATGAAATTAGTAGTATAAGATAAAAAAATAAACATAAGTGGAATGAAATCTATTAATTTATTATTTTAAAAAATGTAATAGAAGTTTCTATGTAAATAATATGAAAAAATTAAGAAAATTCATCATTATGATAAATTGTTATAAAATTGAGAAACATTGAATATTTAGTAAAAATTAAAAAGTTCATAATCTTTTCAAACCGTTGAAAATGCTGTTAAAAATGATTTATCAAAGAAAGATAAAAATACCCCCTTCAAAATATACATACAGAATGTGAAATATACTAGAAAATAACAACAAAATTCATTTAAGTATAAAGAAAAATATTTTTTAAAACTATATTAATAATATGGACATGGAAGTTAAAATTCCATTACAAATGATGGTAATAATTCATAAGAACATCATATTTTCATGGAGAATAAAACCCAAAAATAAATAATATTTTGTTATAAAAATGTAACTTCACATGAGATATTAAATAAATACCTTATTTAATTGTGAAATAGTAGAATAAAATAAACCTTCAAATGAATTTTCAGGGAAGAAAACTTACAACATAGTGAAAAGTAAATTTAGATGAAAAAACCTGTATGATTTGGATTTTATTTGAAAAAAAAATCTTAGAGAGGGAAGAACATGATGTGAAACATTAAACACCATGAATAATAATTGGATCATGATATAATATTCCAAGGTGGTATTATAGATATCATATAATAAAATAGCTGTATAATAAAAAACATGCCTCAAAAAAGTAAATTTTGGATGAGGACCCCTAACCTCTTGTCCAATGTCACTGGGTTCATGAATCTAACCTCATGAATTAGAAAATAATGTTTATTTAATATAAAATTTATAACAATTTTTAGTTATATATAATATTTTGGATCAATTTTTTCTTATAATTCATTTATTTATTGTATTTTTTTCTTATCCTCAACCAATTTTCATTTTTGATCAATTATTCCTAAAATATATTATAACCTCAACATTGGATAATGAGGTTTTAGAATAGTTTTATCATAAATGGAAATATGTATATAAATTTTCTTTATCATTCAATTATAATTTTTTTATATTTTAATATGTTGTAAAACATAATATCAAATTATGAATAATGTAATAATATGGATCTTCTAAGATGTTAGAATTATAATAAAAATTTATTGATAATGATATTAATATCATACGTATTTTCGACGAAAATAATGAAACATTTACGATATACCATATTTATTTATTGAAAATAATTTTATAACCATCCATGTAAGTATGTGATAAAAAAATAAATACATCTTTTAGGGAGGCTGTGATGCGACCATGAAACATGAAATGATTCCATTATAGAATGTGTGGGTGTAAGATAAAATATATTTATTTCACCCATATAGTATCATTTTATAATATCCATTTTAATATTTTCATTATGTTTAGTTTTTTATAATGTATTTGGAAGAGGAAGAAGAAGAATAAAATAACTATATATAAAAACAATGATTAAGAGTCACTACCTTACACATTGGGATGAATCCCTTTTTAATTAGATTACATATTTTAATGGCTTTAATTTGGAAATAAAATACTCTAGTGGATGTTGGAAAGTGGTCTACAAAAGGGTTTGGAATATGTTGATTCATCTAAGAGGGTTTATGTGTTTGGTTTAAGTGTGGTTGTTTAGGGGACCTTTTATATGTGGGAGGGCTATAATATCTATAAATATTAATTTTGTAATAAAAAATGTGACATCATATTTTAGGAATATTAATGTGTGGGTAGTGGTGGGGTGGTGATGGGGTATTTTTTATAATTATGGGATGAAATTTTTGTCAATATTAATTTTAAAATATCAAAAGATATGTCATTATAAAAGAAATTGGTTCAAAATGATAATTAAAGAAGATAATATAGGCTACTGTCCATAATTGAACCATTAAACCATTTATAGATGAGGTTAGATGATATTTTGAGTTTTTAAATTTTCATTAATAATTTTTACCTCATTTAATCATTACCATGGAGAATATTTTTTCAACATATTTTGATGATCAAAAATTAAAGTATACATATTTTATAAATTATATATATTTTATAAATTATACATGATGATTAAAAAAATAAAATCTATATTAATTTATTAAATTTATAAAAGTTCAAAAAATTAATTTTAATATAATAATTCAGAGCATTGAATATATTTAGATAAAGTCATTTTTCATCATAAACAAATTCACACTTATTCTGTGTGAAGTAAAAATCATTAAATGGGTGTTATTTTTTATTATTGTCATTATATTTCATTAAATTCAATATTATGGAGATCAATATACTTTATTAAGATAAAAATACATTATATATAAAAAATATAATTCTTTAAAAAATATGACCTTTAAAAATAAAATGATTTTATGACCAATTATTAAAATTGGTTAATTATTTCCTATATATTATTCAGTTAGTTTATTATAAATAAAACATTTTAAAATTATTTTACTATTAAAATTTTAAGAAACCAAAATTAAAATAATGATAACATATATAAAATATAATACATCATATCATTTTAGCTTATAATTACCAAACTCATTAAGACATGCACATAAGACCAAAGTGTAAGATAAGAAATTGTGGAAGAATTGGATGTGGATTCAGATATAATAGACCATTTTGATATTTTCAAAAAAATTATATTCTTCTATATATGATTTCCCTTATTCAATATTGGTTTGTGTTTGGTTTGGGAAAGGACTTGGGAATGCCTTAATAACACTAGTACCTTTCCATGCTTATACAAATGAGATTTTTAAGGAATAATATTACTATATGATGACATTGATTATCCTTTATAAAGTCATTTATTAGGGTATTTACTTCTTTTTATTCCATTTAATTAAATAAATAAGTAATAACAGTCACATTTAGTTATTAAATATTATTAATATATATTGGTTTGTTTTAGATAAGTAATTCTTCTTAGTGAAGTAATATATCAAAAAAAATTTATTTAAAGAGATAGAATAATTAATGGTGATTATAAAAGATTCAAGAAATTATAAGGGTTGAAATAGTTATAGAAGTTTAATGTTAGTATTAACATATAAATTTTCACATTTCATTTAGAGGATGGGAATAAATAGATAAAGAATTAAAAAGGCCTTTTGAGAAAATTCCAAGATAAATAATCATGAATTGGTTCTATAATTGACAACAATGAAGTAAGAACATTTATATCCCTATAAGAAAATATTAAAATATTTGAAATTTTGATTGTATTTATTATAATTGTGTTTAAAATATTTAGTAATAGGAGACTAACCCAAAATGGAAAATTGGTTTTGAGAATTCATTTGTTGTATGTCTCTTTTTTTATCAACTTCGTACCTCCAATATAAAAATTTGTAATAGGTATTTATTACCCAGGGAATTTGTTCCACACAAATTGAGTGTGCAGGTTAGGGGTCTTTATGCTATATAATGGGTTCCTCTCTAACAAAAGATAAAGTGATTTCTTTTTTTAATAATAAAAACAGGCTTCAAATCCATCTTTTTAAAAAGTATATTATATTATGATTTTTCATTCCTGATTAATTATAATAATTGAAATTTATTTATGACAATATCATTGAAGGGATAAAAACTCAAAGACAAATTTATTTTAATTTTGTTATTTACTATTGTATTCCATGGTTTTTACTTATTATAATCTATAAAATAGTAAAATTATATCAATATTAGTAAATAAAAATAAAATTTCATGTGTATTTGTTTAATAAATTTTCAACACTATCCAATCGTTATATTTGTGATAATTAATTGTTAGGATCATAATCATTGGTGAATAAAACGGAAAATTAATGAGGCATTCCAAATATAGGGTATGGAGATTATATATTATTAATAGTTGAAAATATTTATACCATATTATAATAATATAAATTATTTTTTATAATTTCGAAGTAAATTTTTTAGGATGAAAAAAATAAACTAGATTATGGAAGTATAAATAAATTATGAAAAGATTATGATTTCGGGGTTACCTCTTCATTATTACTTAAACAAATATTATTGAGCTAAAGCCATTAGAGATTTATTTAAGATACAACCATAATATACATAATGATGCTAGTAAGATTTTGAGTAGGTAATTTGACTGAGCTTGGGATAATATAATTTAATGAGAAGTGATTTTCAGGGGGATGTATATAGGTTATTTATATATTAGTGGAGAAGTATTTTTGGGTTCAAACATTGAATAAATCAATAATTATAAATTAAATATTCCAATATTGGATTTTTTTTAATTCAATATATATATGTGATTTAAAAGAAATTATTCTACATATTTTTAATCCCGTAATAAAAAACGTTATTAGTATATATATAGCAAAAGAATAAAAATTTATTTTATAATTTAACATTCATCTTATTTTTTAGAATATGGAAATTACATTTTAATTTATAAAATTTATTTATTAATTTAAAATGAGTAATTTATCATATTAAATAATTTTATAGATGATAATAATATTTTATAATTTATTATGTTATTATTATATCAATAATATTTCATAAAAAATGTGACATTTTAAAAAAATTATAATTAACCAAAATATTCAGGTTCTTTACAAAATTATCAAAAAATTAATATGGTATAATTTAAATTATTTGATTAAAACATTTTAATTTCTATTATAAAATAATTTTTTGTCTTAGTTAGTTTTATTATTATGGATAAAAATTATTTCATCAAAAAAATATATAAAGAAATATTATTAAAAATGTATTTATACTTCTATTTTCCTATTTTGAATATTAATTTTAAATCACATTAATAATTATATTCAATTATTTTATTAATTTTAAATATTATTTGCACATAATTTCACAATTATACTGGTCATGTAACTATTTTAATGATTGAGTTAATATTATAATAGTCAAGATACAATTGCAATGTTCATATTTGGCACGAACCTAGCGATAGTACAATCTAACTCAACATCTGACCCGGCCCGAGACAAGGCCCGAAGGGCATGCCCAATCCCCACAAGCTAGAAAATATCTTCTATGTATCAATAATATACTTTTGGAAAAATTTTACAACTTTATATAATCATAAAAACCCAACAAGAATAATCATCATGATATCTAATAACCAAAATCAAATGAGGTACAATAATTTTTAGATTTAAAATATACAACATTAATGAAAAATAAATGGTAATACAGTGAAATGGGAACAAGAAAACTATCCCAAAACATTCATGCAATGAGAGGGGAAAACCAACAATCCACCACCACCACCACCAACAAGAAGTGGAACATTGGAAACCAGATCCACCACCGCCACCACAACGCATATGTCCATTACCTTGGTAATGCATTATAAAGTCTTCATATACCCACATGTGTATAGAGGGTGTGATACAAGTATTATTAGGATGACACCCATAAGAAATATTCCTTTCTTTAACATTAAAATATAAATCATCTTTCACATTTCCAAAAGAATATTTGAAGAATTTATAGGAAAACATTTTAAGTAAAACATTCTCAAGAAGCAAGTTTTAATTAAACCCCTTTTTAAAAATTAGATTTCTTGGAATAAAAAAGCAACCATGTTCTACTATATAATTTCTTTTAGAACCACATCACATAAGCATCATGTCATAGTATCACACCATTGGAAAATCCTTATAGGTTACTAACACTACTAGGGGCCTATGAACCACATACCTCAGTGATCAAAATCGTCCTACTCAACAACCAACAATGTTCTTTTGTATGAGCCACTAAAGGGGAAAATCTCCCAAAAATATAGTGGTCTCCAAATCATAATAAAATACAAATAGTATTAACATTAAAGATCACCTAGAGGATATATTATCCAAAATTCTAGTGGGATCTGTTTATATCACAATTTTTTTATTGTTGCAATCATCAATCCTATAAGATGAATTTAGGCCTCACTCACTTCCAAATCGATAGGCATATTAGTTATATTATTCCCACCTAGAATAATATGGATTTACTTTATTCTTAAATTACATTTCACATATCACATAAATTAAAACTTTCACATTCACATGACAAGAATCATAGGCACAAAAGGAATCACTACTTTCACATTTTCACATTGATCCATAGATCAAAATATTATATTGAAACTAGAATTTCCCCTAAACAAAACCAATTTCAATTTCACAGCTCACCAAAACCATTTGGAAATACATTTCCACCACTTAAAAAATCTATGAAACCCATTTGGATAGACCAAAAGAAGAATAGATATGAAATCCAAGTATTTTCATAGAAAAAATCCTATTTCAAAATCATATTACCATCAAAACCATTTTATAACATGATTCATATAAACTAAACTATTCAAAGAAACATTTATGGTGCACACAATGAACCCATCATGAAAAAAACAAATTTACATAAATAAATACACTTTCAACAAATTCACACATTTTAATCACTTTGAAGACACATTTCACACCTTTCAGACAAAACATAAAACATGTTCAAGAAACCCCACAATGCAGAACACCTGAAAGATGATCATTTTACGTAATAAAATCAATTTTCATCACACGATCATCTCAAAACTTTTCATAAAAATATATTTCACCACAAAAATAATCCATAGAATATATTTAAAAAATAAATCAAACAAGACAAAATCATCTAACAGTGTAAAACCATGGAACCACCAACTGCACACTTCGCAGCATTTGAAAACCAATTGAAAACCACAACCACACCAATACAATACCCTATATAGGAAATATCAAGAAACAACCATTAATATTTCACCCAATAACACAGTATCAAACCCTATTTCTGTCAAACAACCCACAAGAGAATAAGATCACAAGAACGAGGGAGGAGAAACTCTAGAAAAGGGATAAATATAATTATAAGAAGGCATAATTAATGGTTCATAGATGTTACTAGGATACAACCACCCAAAGGTTGATACCCAATGGATCCAAGAAGGCTTAGAGTCAGTTCCCATGGCTGAAATTCCTAACTGGGGTGGATGGGAGGGTGATTTGGGATAAAATCCTAGAGGGTAGAAAGGTAATTCTTCACTTTTTAATTACCTGGATATGTCTCATGGTTTCCCAACACTGTTTTCCAAATCATGTAGTAAAAGTTTGTCCCCTAATTTTTAAAAGGAATATGATTCATATTTATCTTGTATGGTTTGACAAATAGTGTTCCAACTCTGCAATTTTCATTGTCCAAAATGGAAATTAGCTGCACAACTACCTAGAATAGGGTTCATAGTTTCCCCTAACCATGAACCAACCATCCACCACATGATTTCAACCATAAAATCTCAATTTTTCTCCAGTAACCCATGGGGAACCCTATTTATAATTACAAGAACAAAAATAAAAAATAATACATCAAAATAAAATCCAGGGTGTGATAATTCTCCCCTCCATGATAACATTCCACCCCAAGAATGTCAACTCGAAGATTGAACAAAAAACAAAAATGGGTACTCCTACTCGACCCCTGAATTCCACTACCATATCTCATTAAAATCATTAACATGCTTCCAAGAACTCAGAACATGAAAATATACAACTTGTGAAGCACTTTCACCTAAGAATCTATAATCTTCACCGACCATTAAAAAAAGAATAATCAGGCTCAATTTCCAAATCTTCACAATTCAACACATGGGACTAATTATTTTTATAATTTTTTAGCTAAGAGATATAGAACACATCATAAATGGAATTCAATGAAGAAGGAAAATAATACTTGTATGCAACTATTCCAACTTGATCGGTAATCTCGAACAGTCTAACATACCACATTGTAAGATTCCATTTCTTACACAAATAATGGTGATTTAAGTGAGGTTCCAATTTTAGAAACAATTAGTCACCCATTGAAAACTTCAATGCTCAGTACCACTAATAGAGATATGAGTTATAATGAATATGCCTTACTAAAAACCACTTTTTAATCACCTTAACTTTATATGAATTGTTTACCGAAGTCTCAATCCCAATAATGAGTTCACTGCCTCTTCATCCCAACACAAAGGTAACTGACATGACTATCCATAAAGCACCTTAAAAAGATCCATTATAATTGAGGATTGGTAACTGTTTTAATATGCTAACTTAACCTATCCAAAATGGATATCTCACAACACTCCAAAATCTAACACACATTCCCATATCATGTCTTTCAAAATCTTACCCACATTCCCATATCATATCCTCCAACATATTCTTTTTCTGCTCTATCATACCATTGATTTCAAGGTGGTATGCCTTGATCAACATGACCTCCGACCCCATTGTCTTATGAAGAAATTCCCAAAATTGCAAGGGTATATTGGGATCACTATCAGAAACAATTACTGACAAGACACCGTGAATCTTTATAACCTCCTAAACCTACATCCTACCCAAATCCACTTTGACGTAATCCTTGATTGGAATGAAATTGGCTGATTTAGTCCAACAATCAATCTCCTCTCAAATGAAATTCCTCCACTGAGGTGTATGAGGTGATCCAAATATAAAATCCATAGAGATCTCATCCCACTTCTAGGATGGAATATGTTGTGGATGAAGAAAACCAGAGATCCTTTTGTATTATTCTTTAACCTACTAACATGTATAACATAGAAATACATTGTCATCATCTCCTTTCATCATATCTGATCACAAAAACTATAGAAAAATGTCATACTATATCTTAGTAACTCTAAGATGAATTGCTAATAGAGACTGGTGGATATCAAGAATCACCGGATTCTTTATTGAAAAAGATACCGCAAAGTGAAACTTAATTCATATAACTCTTTAGGATTCAAATACCACTCACAGAGTCTATCCCCATCATTTAGAAACTTCTTAGAATACTGTCACAACTCATCACCAGACTGATCTTTCTAAAAGAATTATATAAGTTAAGTTTTTGGTAGAACACTATAGAAGAAAACACATCCACTATTCTCCTTTTTCTCTATATTTATCTTATCAAAAATTCGTATCAATGTTCACTCATCACTATAATTTTTCAATTATTGTACTAGCCCTTTCCAGCTCAAATCATCTTCCTTAATATTTCCCTTATCTATGGTATACACTATATTAAAGGTGAACCCATGAAGGTATGTAAAAAAACAAGATTCTTCAAATTTATATCCTTTTGGGAGAAAATTTATTCTAATATCTTATGATCGAAATAAACTACAAAATTCTCCCTAAATATTTAATGGCAAGATTACTTTAAGGATTGTGTAACTAATTCTTTTTACATTTCATGAGCTGGATAATTATTTTGATGAAGTTAGAGGTGGCTTGAAACATAATCCACCACATGGTCATACAACATCAACACACACCCATGTCCCATACTTGATGAGTCATAGTAGACAACATATCAATTTAAAAATTCTTGAAATATCATAATAGGGTTCATGATCAATAACCGATTAAGCTTCTCAACAGATTC
This sequence comes from Viscum album, assembly GCA_963277665.1. Classification (NCBI taxonomy): domain Eukaryota; kingdom Viridiplantae; phylum Streptophyta; class Magnoliopsida; order Santalales; family Viscaceae; genus Viscum; species Viscum album. The sequence goes on along the minus strand of OY728120.1, from coordinate 1,433,770,858 downwards.
TTGACACTCTAGGATGCACTTTATTTTTACCCATTTCCATGTAAGTGCTATCTTGGATATAGCTACCCATGATAAATATCAAATGAACTGCCTATAATACCCTTTCAGGCCCAAAAATTATATCATTTAAAAAAAATTATTTGGTTGTTTCCGTAAAATAATTGAATTTATATTCATGAGGTCCACTGAAACCCCACACAACAAGATTATGTGATCCAGAAACATCAACTTCCAAATCCAAAATGTGAAGTTGGAAAATATATCATATATATAATGATCATAAAGGGTTCCTAGAATAATTATCAAATGATTCTCATGCTCCTCCTTAGTCATGAAATAGTCTAGATGACATCCACAAATACAATGACAAATGATTTTAGATACTAATTGAACATTGTTTTCATGATCACCATAAATACAATTGGAACATTTTTCAACACTAATGGCATGAAAAAGTACTCAAAATGGTCATAAATACTATATAGGGCTAGTTTTGGAAAATATGCCTGTCAAAATTTGACCTCATGATACCTAGAATGTAGTTAAATATTTGAAAACTACAATCCCCCTTATGCTGAATAAAAAATACATAAATATGGGAATAATGATACTTGTTCTTTATTTTTACCTTATTTAACTTCCAGTAATCAATAGAGAAATAGTGATATAATTTGACCTTCTTTTCAAATAGAATTAGGGTAGCCCAAGGTGAGATGCTCAGAAAAATGAATCTTTTGGATTCCAAATAATACATTGGAAAATTTAATTCCCTCAACATGTTTGTGGCCATATGGTATGAGGAAAGAGATAGCATATGTGTCCCTATCACCAAATAAATGGAGAACAACACATACCACTCTATAGGAAAACCTAATAAATCTTCTATAAAACCTCTAGAAACGCATCCACTATAAGAGGTATTCCAACATCAAGATACCCATCATCATCATCCCAAAATTGTGAAAATATTTTTGGTAAATAAGGATTACCTATTCTAAAAGTGGAGGTATAGAATTTCCAAAACAAGTATCCCATTCACATTGGAAAACCTAGGCTCTTCCATTAGGTTCCACAACACTAATTTTACATTGATAAAAATCAATGTGTTCCTAAAAATTATCCATCTAAACCATAATTAGGATCATGTCAAAAAATTCCATTTCTTAAAGTAGAAAATATGATTCCATCTCAACCCCTAACATAGTGAGTGAGTAAGATGGACACCTGAAATCTGTATCTCACTTATTACCAACCATTGGGTCCAAATCCATTTCTTATGGAATAATCTCATTTGGAAACATAAATAAATAAAAAATATGGGAAAATGAAAAAAATAAACCACCATTATCAAATATAATAAAACCCCAAGATGATCCAATAATAACGGTTCCTCAAACTGTTGTTGGACGTGCATCAGATTTCGTTTATGAAAGATCCACCACATGATGTTTCCTCTTATCTACAGGACCCTAAGAATGACCACTATCCAGTGGCTCTTCCCAGAAGATGATCCATCCCTACTTCTACGGCCACCAAATTGAGAACCCTCTATCCAGAATGGTTTCTAGTGGGCTAACATCCCTTTGGAAGTTATTGATCATGCAAAAAATATAATATGGGTGAATTTCCCTACAAAACTGATGAAATTTCTCTATATATCCACATCAGTGAAATGTTTGGGGTAGATATGAGCATAGAAATCACATGTTACCTACCTTCCCTCACTAACAGCACATAACTGACCCAGCATTAGAAGCTAGAGATGAAGATAACTAGGAGGGATTGCTTAAATTGCCACCTCCCTTCTTCATGACTCGTCTCACTTCCTCTTATTCTCATATGAACATCCACTACCCACTAGTGACACTACACTAGAGAACTATAATTTTATCAATGATAAATTTTGACTATCCTAGTAAAATCAACCACCTATAAATAATTCTTGTGCTTGAACAAGATGACATGAGACCGTATTTCTTGGTGTTACCCCATCTCAATATTTTTTCCCTCCACCTGTTCATTGTAACTGACCTACAGTTCTTACAAAAAATACTATGAGAAATGGTTACCATAATCCATCATGGTCTAGTCTCACTGAATAAGCACCAAAATCTCTAGGGACCTTGAGAAATCTAAAATATCAGGTAAATAATGACATTTTTATGAAACAATGAAATATTTTTATCCCATATTCTCATTCATCCTAACTAACTCTCTTGAGTCCCATCACTTCCAACTAGGACCATAAAATTGGAATAAATCACAATTCACTTCAACTTCCTCAGGAGTATCAGGAAATTAAAACATATTCACTATCTTCTAACGTCTCTCCACTTCTTCCTAATGTTTTGTGCAACCCTAGAAATAAAGTGGCTTAATCTTGGGGTACTGATGAGATTTTTACATTCCAGGTCCTGGTTCATCTTCATAACATGACGTAGACATGAGAAAGATCCCTTTATAAAATCACGGACAACCTAAAACAGAGATTCCACTTACCATTGATCAAATTTTTTAAGGATAAATATCTCAAACCTCTTCATATGGTTTCACAAGAATTCATTGAGGATACATCTTACTACATCAAGTGAAAATGTGAAAGAAAACCCCATCATCAAAACATTATAAAAATTTTCATCAACAATAATAAATATCAAACACTTCCATAAATGAAAAAATAACAAATTCTATCACAATATTAATACCGACCAAACTAGCCCACCACTTCCCAGTGTCCATATATAGATTTCAACGTATATATATCACCTGGAAGAAAATTCAAACTAAATCCCAACATCCCATCCCAAATCGAGTCCTACTATGAGTTGTGTTGTCCATACACCCCACTCACAACTAGAACCTCATTCGCCAAAACTCAAAGCACTGGTCTATCCATACTCATACCAAATTAGATTACATAAAAAGAGTGAAAATGTCCCTAATATAATTTTTTTTAAACCAAGTCGGAGTTCTATCCAACTCGAAATCCAACATGGTCTGAGAAAATACCCAAATGACATTCGTGATCCCCATGGTTAGGAAACTATTGCCTTAGTACCAAAAATATACATTGGATATTATTTTATCAAATTATATAATCATAAACATCCAATAAGAATAAACATCACATGTAATAATTACTGTAACCAAAATGTGGGAAAAATTCAAATTTTGTGTTTACATGTTAAAACAAAACCAAAAGTTAATACAATGAAATGGGAACAACAAATAAATCCCAAGAACCATTATGCAAGAGGATCATCACCCTCAAGCTACCAAAACCAACAATTGAAATAAGTGGAACACTATCAACAGGATCCACCATCACTACGAGGACTCATCTTTCATTCACCTAGGCCATGCATAACAAAGTCTACAAACACCCAATGCGGTATGCAGGGTGTGTTCCAAATCCCATTAGGATTCCACCCAAAATAAATATTCCATGTTATAATATCAGAATAAAAATCAACATGCACATTTCTATAAGAATATTTGAATTATTTCTATGAAAATATTTTAGTTGTAATTTTCTCAAGGAAAACATTTTGTGGAATACCCTTTTTAGAAATTATCATTCTTGAAAAAAATATACAAAAGATATATCATATACCGATGGCTAGAACCACATCTCATAAGTATCACGTCATAAGAGAGAACCATGGGAAATAACATATAGGTTACTAACTCCAGTTATACCCTATGAACATCATACATTAGTGATCACAAACTTTCAACTCAACTACCAATAGTTTTCTCCTCCATGAGCCACTAGGGGGGAAATATCCCAAAATTCTAGTGGTATAGAAATCATAATCCAATACCAATAACATTCTCATGAATGATCCACCAAAGGGGATCCCATCCAAGAATTCTATTGGTCTCTAATCATATCACTTGTTTATTTGGTGCTGTATTTTTCAATCCTTCTATATGAATTTGGGCTTCAAGAACTTCCAAATGAACTAGCATACAATTTCTTTTTCAACCACCTAGAATATCTGATATTCCATTTATTCTAAAATTACATTTCATATATCACATAAATCGACACTTTTTCATATATATATTCCTAGAATCATAAGAACACAAGGAAATCACTACTTTAACATTTTCATAATGATCCGTTGATCAAAATATCACATGGAAACCACTATTTTCACTAAACAAAACCCCTTTCCATTTCACACACACACCAAGACAATTCAGAAATATATTTCACACCACTTTCACAATTTATGAAACCCATTTTGACAACCAATAAAAATAATACATATGGGACCCCCACTATTTCCATTGGAAAACCCCATTTCAAAATCTTATTCACAACAGAACCATTTTATAACTTGCTTCATATCACTTTCACAATTCGGAGACTCATTTAAGGTTCACACAAAGAAGAAAACTTGCAAAAAAAGCATTTACCTTGAAAAATACACTTTCAACACATTCACAGCTTTAAATATATTTGAAAACACATTTCAAACCTTTCACACATGGAATAGAAAATATTCAAGAACCACCACAATGAAGCACACACGAAACATTGCCAATTTTCTTTATAAAATCCATTTTCATCACATGGTCATATCAAATCTTTTCAAAAAAATATTTCACACAAAAAAAACCATAGTAAAAATTTAAATAATCAAGAACGAAATACTAACTAATAAAATATTGTTCATGCAAGGAACCTCCTACCATACACTGGGAAACATTCAAAAATAGGTGGAAAACCCCAAATTCATCCCTAAAAGACCTTATAAATGAAATATAAAGCAACAAACATCTGGATTCCACCTAGAAACACAATATGAAACCCTCTTTAGGTCAAACTACCCACTGGAAAATAAGAACTCAAGGAGGTAAGAAAATCCCTAGAAAGAGGGAGCAATTAAAGGAGAAAATGACTTATTTCATGATTTTATGAAGTTCCAAGGACAATACCACCCAAAGGAGGATTCTCAATGGTTCCAGGAATTATTGGAGGAATATCTCATGGATAATAATCATGAATGGGGAAGATGGGAGGGTGATTTACGGTTTAAATCTAAGAATGTATTAAGGTAATTCCACACATTTTAAAGACCCGGACATATATCATGGTTTTCCCTCAAGGTTTTCCAAAATATGTAGCAACATTATATCCCTTGATATCTAATTGGAACATGTCGCATGATTATCATGAATATTTTGAAAAACAGTTCTCTAATTATGTCGTTCCTAATGTCCAAAATGTTAATTGGCCCCACACTTACCTAGAGGATGGTGCAGGTTTCCATTAAACTTGTTCCAACCTTGTAATACCTAATTTTATGCCTAAAATATCCAATTTTATCAACAAACTCATTGGGAACCCAAGGGATGAATACAATAAGGAAAATAAAAAAAATTCTTGAAAATAAATACATGCGTGTCACAATATAGGTGTTATAGATCATAGAAATACCTCATGTTTCCTTTATAAATCATTCACTTAGTTTTCTATCAATACTATATATATGTATATATATATATATTCAGGATGATAGTGATTTTTTCAAACCAAATTTTTATTTTTTTATTTTTTAGGAAATTAATAATTACATGGGAAACTAATGATCAGAAATTGTTTATTCTAGTTATTTCATTTTTATGTATATTATCCTATCAACTAAATTTAAATTTAATAGAGTATATTTTTTCTATATAATCAACATTAAAATTAATGAAATAAAATATTTTTTGTTTTTATTATGTGGTGTGCATGTATATTAAAACATATAATTCCATATATATATATATATATGCGCATGTGTGTGTGTTTGGTTAATTACTTTAATCCCTGATAAAAAATTTCATCCTCAAAATTTCGATTCATTTCCTCAGTTGGGAAAATAATATATAGCTTTAATTTTAATTTTTCTTTTTGTTCTCACGTTTCCTATTATAGATTCTAGTTTTGTTAACTTACCTTGATAAAGCCATTTTTATTGTATCATGAAATATTGTCTCTATAGTCCAATATCTTCATAAATTACTCCTAATAAGTTACTCCATGATTTAATTTTACTAACTCTTGATTAAAATTATGTGAATCATTGGGTATGTAATTCCTTAGTAGAGATAAATAGAACACATCATGTACTTGATTCATGTTTGGTAAAACTTTCTATCAATAGGACACAACAATTATGTGATTGAGGATCTCCAAGGGGACATTAATCTAAGGGATAAGGTTTTCCTTCTTCAAAAAATAATCATGATGCTCTTCGATGGTGATATTTAAAGAAACAATTAATAACCATCTTCAAACACTATATCTCCTTGATGATTTCCCATAATGATATTATATCGAATCTAAGTAGTTTTAATATGTTACATAATATATTGAACCTTATTTTTGGTTTCTTTCACATTTCTAAGTCTATGACGATTTTTTTCACTAACTTCGTCGTAAAATTTTGGATATCAATATCACTTATCATAGATATAGGCATATGGGTCCATATGAATAATTGATTAGAAATGTTTCTATATTATAAATCGATTAGGAAAATAAATAAAATCATAATCTCCTTAAAAATCCATTAAGAATGCTATCAGTAGATTATTGAGTGTATGACTAAGCATTTAAACATAAGCATCAGTATGGGATTATTGGTTGTAAAACATTTCTAATTATAAATTAGGATATAATTAAAACTCCTTAATAACAAATAGTGGAACATGGGATCATGATCAAATACTATTGAAAGTGGTGTCCCATACAACCTCACCACTTCCTTTACATATATCATAGAAGATTGGTTGATCCATAAATACATTCAAATAGTTATAAAGTGACCAGTCTTGGTGAGTAAAACCACTGAAAATAAATTTTTTTTGCTTACTTTAAAAGTCTCTGGAATACATGTGCTAATGCTGGTAGTGATATTCCACCATTTCAATATTGATACAGGTAATGAATACATCAACACTCTAGTGACCCAAATAATACGAGCATAAATATTATACATTTTATATGAATAGTTTCTATATAACATTATAATATATTCCAAATTTACATAGTTTTAATGTCTTTGGATACTAGATATATAATACAATTATTTCATAAAATATATTCAAATATTCTTAAATACTACACATCTTAGCCATACCATACTTAATAATATTCTTCATCACTTGTGGAAGAAAAATCATATGAAAAAGTAATACTAGAAACCCAGTAAGTTTAAACATAATAGATATCAATCAATTATCATACATGATCATAATATATCTATAATGGTATTAGATCATTATCCTAATTTCCAATGTTATTACCCGATATGTTGTAGATCATAAACATTAACTAGGATATAAAACATTATCAAGTTAACTGATAATATTCTTATGTGGTTAGATCATAAACATTAACAAGGATATGAAAAATTATCAATTTAATAGATAATATTATAATGTTTTTTAAATCTACAAAAAATTATTTATGATCCATGAGATCACAATATAAACAAATTAGTGTGGAAGAAACATGACCTTATAACATTTTGAACATGTATAAAAAGAAGGCTCACTCATATAGTTAAGGGAATGAAATGATGGCCTCACATAAATTTATATACATAAAACTAGGTTTATGCATAATCATACAAACATGAAAACTAGGTCCATGCGTAATCTTAGGGACAAAAAACCATACCCACATATAGAATTTTGAACATGAAATTAGTTTCACACATAAAAAATCTATCTTATCAGTTGTCCATACGTAGCTAATTTATTGGAGGGATATATAATTCTAGACCAAAGAGTTAGATATTCATTATCCATTAAATCTATTCCATAATATCATAAATCATTCATCAAACATCATAGATCATGGAAAGGAAACCAGTTTCGAAAAAAATTCTTCATTCCATTATAGAATTAGACGTGGAAGATAAGTGTATTTCATATAAATTTCATCATCATAATATTAAACCAATAATAGAAAGAATATGAATGGTATTCTTGGATCTTATCCCCTATGAAAATTAAGAAACAAGAAATTATTTCATGATAAATTTCTTTAAAATATCATTGGAATGTTTCTTTATGAAAATAACCTATACATTTTGAAATAACTTGTTTAAAATAAAAAAATTTCTATAAAATTTTGTAAAATGATTGATTTTAAAATAAAAATGGAAATATTTATTATATCCAATATATTTATCTGCCTTGATAGTGATAAATTCTATTTATGCGATTTATGTTAAAATAAATATTCCCTTCAATATTTTTGTAAAAAGTAAATAGAACTTCATTCAGAAAAATAAAAGAAGATTAATTTTTAAATACTTTTGTAAAAAATAAAACATTTTTAAAAAATAATTAAACAATATGAAGAAAAAATTTAAAAAAATTAAAGTGTTTTAATGAAAAAATCGATATATAGGAAAACTGTTCTAGACAATATATGAATATAGGTATATTTTTCATTGTAGCATTTTCTAAAATATTTTAATTTCCAAAGAGACAAAAATGTGATTATTAATTGAAAATTACATTAATAAATATATGATAAAAATATTAAATTAGATTTATCCTATAAGGATCATATAATTTCCTCTATAAAAATTTGTGCCTAGATAATCCAAAATAAAATGCGATTGAAACATAAATCCCTTACCACATTGGAAACATTCAAATAAAAAAATAATGAAATAGAGAAACATATATTGATATATATATATATATATATAACCCTATAATATCCAAGAGATTAGTTATAAATTATATTAATGGAAATTATTTACAAAAAATAAAATAATTAATGGGTGAATATGGAATGTGTCTCATATTAATAAAAGTGAGATAGAAATCCCTTACCTCAAGTCTGAATTTCGTAATAAGAAATCTAATCTCCAATATAATAAGTTTACACATAATATAATTATAAACCATATCCATATATATGACCAAAAATGATATATGATCAACTAATAACAATTCAACACTCAATTATTAATTATCACTTATTAAAATCATCATTTTTGGTTTATTGATTATTTTTTCTTGAGAATTTTAGTCCACTAGTTCTGGTCCTTTTACTTTTATTATGGTTACATAATATATAGAATATATATCATTATACTAACATCATATTCATTATATATATATATATGGAGTCATATCTAAAAGGCATAGATAGAAAACTTAATTTCACCGTTCATGGAGATAATATAATGAACATATGCATGAAGGCTATTTTCACTTTTTGGTAGATGTAATGAACGAATGTTAAATAATTAATTTACATTACATGATAATTTTTATATCATATATTCCATATATATTCATTAAATCATTATTTTTTACCATCCATTTAATAATGAAATATAAAACTAATCAAATCTCTTCGTAGAGGTGGTAGTCCACATGTACGCACAAGCGACATTATCATTTTCTAATGGATTCGATGGTACAAAATTTGATATGAAATTATTATTATAGAAGAATAATTATATCACAAATTTAAATTTTAAACATTAGTAACATCATAATAACAATCCGTTAAATAAGGTGATTAAAAATGAATTATATCCCTACGTGGAGGTGGTAGTCTACACATACGCATGAGGGACACTTTTAAGTTGCATTTTACGGGATACAGGATGAATATTGGTGGTTAAAAATTCAAAATAACATTTTATAATAATTATATAATAATGAAATTGTTTTATTATGAATAAAACTTATTATATTAGTTATAAAAATAAATAAATCAAAACAGGTCTGGTTGGATGATTACCACTTCTTCGGAAGCGTTCCATTTAGATCCTTTATTAAGGACCATAGAATGGTATTTTAAGGATAAAAATTGTTCGTAGTAATGGATATAGAATTTTGTAATGGAATTTTTCTTGTTTTAGGATATTTAGATTGATTAAAGTGTAATAGGTATAGGGGAGAGGAGGTTCCCTTTTAAATGTGAGGAGAGGGACACTATTGGAATTTCAAATAATATTAGATTAATTAAAAATAATTTTCAAGTTCACATGGATCAAAAATAAAATAGAAAAAATATATGTTGAATATGAGTCTAAATAATCTCATTTAATAAAATTTGGATATTTTTAGATGATGTTTTCAATCTTATCTCTTTTTTAACACCTCATCGTCCCTTTTGACAATTACCATAATGTCAATGTTTTTTACTCTTTTGGGGTCAAGAATGTGACCATAAAAATAAAATTAAACTATAAATGTACAATGGTTTATATGTTAAACTACATAACATTAATTTTCTTAAATATATTATTTCTATGAATTTTAAATTTTTAAATAGAATATTTTTAATCATAAAAATTTATTAATGTTATTTTTTGAAATACAAAAAATATTATAATGTAATATTTTCATATCTAGTGTAAAATATTTAAAAAATAAAATATTTAAAAATATATGTAGTAATGATCTTAACATAATCCCCCAATAAAAATTATATAGGTTTTGATATCATTTTTTTCTTATATTTTGGTTTTGGAACTTGTTTAACAAATTTTATGTCTATGTTGGGTAATGAAATTTTGAATATTAAAGAGATATAATTATTCTTATAAGAATAGGATTGGACCATAAATTTAAAAGGGATGAAATTTATACCATTTAAAAACCTAATTGTAATATTTCAATTTTTTAAATTTTTTAAAATAATTTAGTAAAATATATTTAACATAAATTACTCTTAATATCATTTTAAGAACTATTCAAATAATTTTACATTGAAAAAAATATGATGGAAACGTAATTAGAATATAAAACATTAACACATATTTAATATGTTATATTTATATACTAAATTATTATAAAAATAATATATCTCACTAATTTCCTTACTTTTAATACATTTAAAATCATTTATTTTTTTCTATTAATTGAATAAATACCATATTAGTGCTTTGTAAAAATTTGAGGCCATTTTTCCACCACTAAAATTTATTAATAAATTTCCATTAGAAAACATAATTCAATTTTTAAATATATATATATATATATTTATCCAAATTCTATTATTATATAAACCATTTAGATTTATTAATGTCAAGAGAGTGCAATTTTTTGTTTATCAATTTTAGAAAATAATATAAAGGTTATAATTAATGAAAAAGTAATCTGAAGTGTTAATGAAATTTTAAATCCTAATTCTAATGTTTTAGCCTTGTTTTACCCATTTTACCCTCATAGAGATGACAAATATTTACCAAGGATACTATTCATAATGAAAAAAGGCACCTATTTACCGAATTTTTAACCACAAATTATATATAATGTATCCATTTTCAAGATAAAATTTATATAATTAGTAGAATATAATTGAAAGTTGAACCTGTAAAATGTGATGAAATGTCGTTTTTCAAAAAAATCTGAATTATAAATTTTTTTGTATAAAAGTCCAAAAAAATTTAATTCTAATGATTGTAAATGGATTATTGGTAATAAAAATGACTTATTTTTTAAAAAAAAAATTAAAACAGAATTTATCTGTTCAAATTATTTAAACGGATAGAATGTATTTATGAAATTATTTATCACTTTTCATTAAATAACCACTCTTTTAAAAAACTTTTCAAAAAATTATTGTATGTTAATTTTCCCATGATAATTTAAAAATTAATTTCATTGTGTAAAAGTATATTTTCGTAATTATATATATTGTTTATAATTTCTACTCCAAAATTGAAAAAAATATTTTTCAATAAAATTAATTTTTAATAAATAAAATTGCATCACTGAAAATTAGTTTGTTTTTTTAATAATTAATAAATAAATTTATATTGTGTAAAAATAATATAAATATATTTCATAATGTGATTACTAATATTAATACCCTCTAATTTATTAGATATGTTACATTTAAATAAAAATATCTTTATAGTATATATCCATTCGACTAATGAAAAGTGTTATGTGTTAAAAAATTTATCTAACTTATTATACATTTAGACTAAATTTTTAGGGTGTTACATTTTATCTATTTAAATAAATTACCCTAAAAATTATATCTCTGTCTTCTAAGGATAAATGTTTGAAAATACATTTATTGGAAACATAGATCATATATAGTGATGATAAAATGTATTTTATAAAAAATTGATGTGTGAAGGATAAGGGTTACATTAAATAAAGAATAAATGGGTTCCAATAAAAGGAGTACCATTATTGGATGTTAAAATTTAAACATAGAGGAAAAAAATACCAACCAATTATTATTATAAAGTGACATATACCATATCCATGAGAAAGATAATTACCAAAAAAACCATAAATCAGTGATGAGTGAGAGACCATACATTTTCCAAAAATATTGTTTAAAGGATAAAATTTCTGTTTCAAGATCCTTTTCCTTAATTTGATGAATTATTTTACTTCAAGATATAGAAAAAGATAAAATATACATATGTGATTTCATTCAACTTCATAAGATAAATTTATTATTTTTTGTTCTTTGATTGATTCCCACTTTATCTCTTTTTCCGTGAAATCAATATTCAAGATGATTTGTTTCTGGCCTGTTTCCCTCAGGAATCGGGGATGACCTCGTTGATTGAATGTTCAATCATTCCAATCGGTTTCTAATGGGTTTTTTCATAGAACTGAAAACAACCAATGATTTCATATCCATTTGGACCTACTTTCCAAAGGTAGGCACTCATTAGTTGTGTACTGATGAGGTTTTGGCAAAAAATCCCTCAATGTATCATTGAACCATTTTTGAGGTGATTGTGTTTGTTGACAAATTGTACATCTGAGTAGTGATTGTTGAAAAAGAAAAACAATGACATAAAAATTTGATAACAAAGAGGATTTCATGGTGGAATGTCGAGTTCAAGGGCTGAGGTCAACGATCCATGTTTGATTCAAGAACGTCGATAAAAGGAATGGATGATCTGGAGGCGATACAAAAGAACAGATATGGCTACGGAAAAAGGTTCGGGCAAGTTTGGGAGTTGGTCGCGCAAGTGTCTAAATGACAGGGGACTTGCGCAACAAAACTGGGTCACACAGGTGACTTGAGCACCATCGCATAGGGTGGTCAGATTGCCTATAAATACTGGACCTACCCTCTTCATTCTCAATGGAGTTCAACACTTTGAGAAATCAGAGCTCCCATCCCGTAGGTGTGGTGGTCGCGCAAGTGGTGAGTGTGGGTCGCGCAGGTGAATTTGTGCACCAGTAGTTGAAGTTGTGCGCCGGTGTTAGAAGTTGCGCGCTGGTTGGCAGTTGCGTGCCAATATTGGGTTGGGCGTAAAAGGAAGAGAGTCGCACAAGTTTGGAGTTGAGGAAGCTTGAGTCGCGCAAGTGTCTGAGGAGGACTTGCGCGCCCCTTGTGACTTGTGTGCCGACACTTGCGCGTCGAGTTTGACTTGCGCGCCATGTAAGGTTTTGTTCCAGCAGTGATTCTCGGACTGCGTGGAAGCTGGTATGTTTCCCGATACCTTCGGTGCAAAGAGATATTCATCTACGGGTGAAAGTTGTACTTCAACAGAGCATCTACATATAGAGAAAGATGCATTCATTCATGCAAATGAAGAGACCTACAGGTCTATAAACTGTGAGTGGATTCCTTCCAAGAGCAGTGAGCTTAGGAAGAGGAAGAAGGAGATCCTCTCCACCGGTACTGAGCCAGAGAGAGAGAAGTAGGGAGTGACCCTTGGGAGAGCAGTGAGCTGACCCTAAACATTGTAAAGGCAGTGATCCTGGGCATAGAAGTGATCTAGCCCGAACATTGTATCCACAGCTAGTGAAGATTAGTGGAATTTGGTACGACTGGCAACTTGTCGGTGTATGCTCCTTGGACATAGCCCAGTGAGGGTGAACAAAGTAAAAATCTCTGTGTTTATCTTTTTGCTTCCCTGCATTGCATTAAAAGCATCATCATTAGATAAAGAAGTAAAGAAGTGATCACAGTTTATACACAAGAGCAAACAAAGTGAGCCTTGTAATAAAGAGGTCAAGATCCAATGGGGTAGGAATAACTTTGAAAAAGAATATCCATACCCTGATTCACCCCCCCCCCCCCTCTCAGGGTATATAGGCCCCTATTGGCCCTAACAATTGGTATCAGAGGGAAGGTTGTCGTTATCAGATTTGTTTGCTCTGACTTGGTTTAGTCAATCTGTGTGGTTAGAGAATCTGTCTGCTATTATCTAGGTGGGTCACGTCAAAGGGAAAAACATCAAAGAAGAAGCAGAAGTCAAATGGTATTCCTCGGAGTGGAAGTGTGTATGGAAAAAGTGTGACTCAATTAAAAGAATCAAATAGCTTACTGAAGGATGGTCTGGATGAATCTGGTAGGGAAAAGATTGATTCACTGAAGCATGATGCAGGAATGAGTGACGTACATGAACTTCAAAGTGATATTGAAATAAGTGATGAAGAAGAAGAAAGAATTGAAGGAAGAATAGATATGAAAGCTGAGTTAGAGGCAGCTCTTGAAGAGATATATGTTTGGAGATCCATAACCAAGAAAGCTAACGAAGTGGTTCACGATGCCAAACTATATATACAGCAGTAGGAAGAAGAGAAGTCTGAGTTGATGGATAAAATTGAGAAACTCAAGTTATTAGCACCAGAGAAATCAGAATTTGTTGGTGAGTATAAGCTTAAGATTGAAGAACAGAAAATGGAGATAAATGGTTTGAATAGAAAAGTGAAAGATCAAGTCAAGTGTATCAAAGAACATGATATTTCAAGTGACATTAGAAACACTGATGAAATTAAGTCTAAATACATTTGAATCCAAGAACTAGAAATTGAGGTTAACAAGCTAAGAGGCTTAAATCAAAGGCTTATTTATGTAGCTACTGAGCTAAAGGAAAATAATGATTCTCAAGGCGAAGAATTTCAAAAGGTGGCTAAAATGAAGGGCAAACAAAAGGTTGTTCATTATGAAGAGAATCAACAGTCAGATGAAGTTCAGAATCTTAAAGCTAGAAATGATGATCTAGCAACACAGTTGTCTGCAGAAGTTCAGAATAATCAAAGGCTACAATAAGAGAATGCATGTTTTTCTGATTCTATTGGTCAAGAAAAATTGAAGGTAAAGGAGAAAAATGACATGGTTGATAAGATGAAGCGTGAACTGGAAGATGAGATCAGTTGTGGAAAGAATCTCAGAAAAGAACTCAATTCCCAACATGAATCAAGGGATATGAAAATTAAAAAGTTGGAAGAAGAACTAGTATCAGTGAAGAAGGAAGTGGAGAAATCCAATGCTAGAGGAAAGCCCAAAATGAAGGATTCCTAACACTTTATATTTGATTATCCTTCGACAGGTGATGATGAGATAAAAAGAAAATTTTCTATTTCTGAAAAGAGGCAGGAACAAATTTTCTCAGCTCAAAGACCATACAGTTTTGGAACAACTAGTATCAGATTTTATGAATCCCCTCCCGTGCAAGATAGAAAGAGATATGTGAACAGTTCCAGATGTAAAATAAATCCTATAGGTGCTGGAGATAGGCCTAAGAGAACAGTTACAAAAAGTAGTGATGACATGTGCAATTTCGATGGGAATCACGGCCACACATCAAGCTTCTGTCCAGATGCTCTGGAATACATTTCAGGCTGTGAAAATAGAAACTTTGCGGAATCTGAGAATAATAAGAAGCATCCTGGGAAATTAGAGAGAAGAGTCTCTCAGAGGAAAGCATCTATTAGATTCTATTACTGTGGAAGAATGTGACACACCATGAGTATGTGTCAGGAAGCTCAAGAGCCTCGTGTCAGAAGAAGAACTCAAGGTGTATCAGCATCTCGATATAGAAACGATGAAAAGAGGTATTCCTTTGATGGAAATTGTTTTATATGTTCTAATTATAGGCATTTGGGAAGACATTTCATCAAGAAGAATGAAATAAATGAAAAGGGACTCGAAAGGAGATTCTCATCCCTAGTGTTGCATAATGAGAAATTCTACACTGGGAGACAATGTGATAAGTTTAAGAATAGGCTTAGAGCCTCAGGGGAATCATATAGAGATGAACGAAAGGTGTATTAGTCACCTCCTCTTTCACACTCAAAACTTCCCCCTAAGAAAAAACATAAACAAATCTGGAAGAAAAACGGAGGAAACTCTATAGTTGTGAGTAAGAAGAATGGACGTTCAGTGGAGGACCCACCACCAACACAAAAGAGGGTGGTGACCCAGTCATCTGATAAAAGACCCTTGAAATGGTGGATGAAGCAAGGGAAGATGAAAAGTAAAGAGATTCCTACCCAGAGAAGGAATCAAGGGAAATGGAATCTTGGTGGAACAACAAAGACAGAAATGTGTACTAATCGGTTTAAACCCCAAATGGTGAGAAAGGCCAGGCTTGCAGAATATTCATATCAGAAAAAGGCTCAGCATGAAGGTGATGAATGCTTGGTCATATGGCCAGAGCAGTTGAAGTTGGCTAGGCAGCTAGAAGAATCAAGGAAGGAGTGTGATGATCTGCATAAAAGAATCAAAGGGTTGACCCATCAGGATCAACCACAATCCTCATCTTGAGGAGTCCAGAAGGAAGCCCCTCTTCCTATGAATATAAATGCTATTAACTGATGATTCATGTGTTTCAGGTTTTAGGGAGATACGATCCAAGGGGAAGTGGCATCTAAGGATGCGAAATGGAGATGTGATATTCTCTATAGATTTTATTGATTCAAATCAGGTACCAAAGTTGAAGAAGAAAGGGAGAAACATCGCACAATAGAATGTGATTGTGTTATTAACTTTGTCTCTTGTTTCCTACATCGAGTTTAAACTCAGCAGGATTAGAGATTTTGTTAATGGCTCAATTCTGATTGGAATATGAGAATAAATGATGCATGAGGAAAATAATGGTTGTGGGCCTAACAGATGGAAGAGTTGCATAACACAGGGGGAGAATTATATATCCTAAATAGATGCAAGATCAAAATGTGATATGAAGGATGAATGTTTATTTTCATGATGAATGATTGGGGGCCAAGTAGTAACACACAGGATTTCATGATTATCTATTATGTTCCAACAATGTGGTATCAGCTGACTGCTTTCAGGATACCAAGAAGATGCGAGAGAAAAATAAAAAGTGTGTCAACAAGAATTTGAGAGAAGATGTTCAAAGAAATGATATCATTGAACAATGACATAGTGAAAAGTTTTCTGTTAAAATGAAGAAGTGTATATTGAGCAGACAGATGGTTTTCTTATTTATGAGGATGTGAACAAAGTTTGCAGGCTGAAGAAGGCATTGTATGAGCTGAAACAAGCACCAAGGGCATGGTACTCAAGGCTTGATCAGTATTTGAAGAAACTTGGTTTTCAGCGTGGAGGAGTTGATTACAATTTCTATTTCAGTAATGAAAGTAATCAAAGGATGATGGTGCTAGTTTATGTTGACGACATAATATTCAGCAGATCAGATGATGCTCAATGCAGACAGTTCTCCGAATTCATGAAAAATGAGTTTGAAATGTCAATGATTGGAGAGATAACATTTTTACTTGGTTTACAGGTGGCACAAGGAAGTAATGGGACTTTCATTTCTCAATCCAGATATTCCAAGGAGGTTCTAAGAAGGTTTCGAATGGATAATTCCAAGGAGATGAAGACTCTGGTTGCTACCCAGATGAGATTATCAAAATATGAGGATGGCAAGGTAGTTAATATCACAGAATATAGGAAAATTATTGGAAGTCTGTTGTACTTGACCGCAACAAGGCCTGATATTGTTTTTGCCACATGCCAAGCAGCGAGATATCAAAGTAATCCCAAGGAAAGTCACATGATCGCAGTGAAAAGAATACTTCGGTATATCAAGGGCACAATGGAATTTGGGCTGACATATAACGACAAGTCTCAGACAGAATTATTCGGATATACTGATGCAGACTGGGCCGGTTCAGTAGATGACGAGAAATCAACATCTGGAGGTGCATTTTATCTTGGAAGACTATGTATTTCTTGGTTGAGCAAGAAGAAGGATTGCATTTCATTAAGCACCACATAAGCTGATTATATTGCGGCCACTCAAGCATGCACACAGTTATTGTGGATGAAGCAGCAGCTTCAAGATATGGGAGTTGAAGTGAAGTCTCTGATTGGAATCCAGTGTGACAACTCAAGTGCGACAAATCTTAGCAAAAATCATGTCCATAATTCCAAGACAAAGCACATTGAGATCAAGTATCATTTCATCAAGGAGAAGGTTGAGCAGGGCATTGTGAAGTCAGAGTATGTGCCTACAGAGTTACAGGTTTCAGATATTCTGACAAAGGCCTTACCCAAGGAAGCTTTTGAGAGGCATCGGCTGGCTCTGGGAGTTTAGTCGATTTCCCGCACTTGAAATAGTTTAGATGTGAACCCCCCCCCCCCTCTCCCTGAGGTATGATGTGTTTTCCCTAATGTGCTGATATGTGTTCTCTACTATGTTACAGACTACAAAGGAGTGTCCTTTGGGTTTGGTGACAAAGGGGGAGAAAATAGTGATTATTCTAGGGGGGAGACAATGTGGCTATACGAGAAATCATGATAGATACGGGGAGAAGCTGACCAGTGGAGCAGCCAGATAGGGGGAGAAATGAGAAAGGGGGAGTGTATTAAATCTGACGATGCTAGAAGTGATCGATCAAATAATAGATATCACGACAGCTGAGGATCATGATAAAAGCAGAAGAGTGATGTTGGAAACTGATAAAATTATTTCCAAACCAAACATTTTTCTTCCAACAAGCCCATCAATAATTGGTATCACTTTAGTACAAATTGGTATCATTTTGGTGTCAACAGTGGATGTTAGAGATAAAGTGATTCATTGATGAACTTTTCATTAACTCGTGTTTCTCATGCCGAGCATTGCTCATGTGGGCTTAGAGTATGTGTTGAGTAAATCCTTGATCGCTATCAGAATCGCAATGAGGTGAATGGAGGCTGAATAATCAACGATGTATCTTTGTTTTGGAAGAGTTGTCAACAAACCCAATGGGGGATATTATTGGGCAAAAATCCCTCAAGGTATCATTGAATAATTTTTGAGGTGATTGTGTTTGTTGACAAAGTGGGCATCTGAGTAGTGATTGTTGACAAAGAAAAACAATGACATACAAATCTGTTGACAAAGAGGATTTCATGGTGGAATGTCGAGTTCAAGAGCTGATGTCAACGATCCATGTTTGATTCAAGAACGTCGATAAAAGGAGTGGATGATCTGGAGGCGGTACAAAAGAACAGATACAAGGTGGCGCTGTTTTCCAGTGTTTGCCAAATTTTAGGGCCTGAAAATCGTCAAATGAAGAAAAGTGTTTTTGGCAAAAGGACTTGCACGCTGAGGACTTGGAGTACAGGAAACCTGCGTGCCATATGTTTTTCAAGATCAGAAGATCAAAATATGGCTAAGGAAAAAGGTTCGCGCAAGTTTGGTAGTTGGTCGCGCAAGTGTCTAAATGATAGGGGACTTGCGCGCCGAAACTGGGTCGCGCAGGTGACTTGCGCACCATCGCGCAGGGTGGTCAGATTTCCTATAAATATTGGACCTCCCCTCCTCATTCTCAACGGAGTTCAACACTTTGAGAACTCAGAGCTCCCGTCGCGGAGGTGTGGTGGTCGCGCAAGTGGTGAGTGTGGGTCGCGCAGGTGAATTTGCGTGCCAGTAGTTGAAGTTGTGTGCCGGTGTTAGAAGTTACGCGTCGGTTGGCAGTTGCGCGCCAATATTGGTTTGGGAGTAAAAGGAAGAGAGTCGCGCAAGTTTGGAGTTGAGGAAGCTTGAGTCACGCAAGTGTCTGAGGAGGACTTGCACGCCTGTTGTGTCTTGTGCGCCGATACTTGCGCGCCGAGTTTGACTTGCGCACCAAGTAAGGATTTGTTCCAGCAGTGATTCTCGGACTGCGTGGAATCTGTTATGTTGTCCGATACCTTCGGTGCAAAGAGATATTCATCTACGGGTGAAAGTTGTAATTCAACCGAGCATCTACATACAGAGAAAGATGCATTCATTCATGCAAATGAAGAGACCTACATGTCTATAAAATGTGAGTGGATTCCTTCCAACAGTAGTGAGATTAGGAAGAGGAAGAAGGTGATCCTCTCCACTAGCAGTGAGCCAAAGAGAGAGAAACAGGGAGTGACCCTTGGGAAAGCAGTGAGATGACCCTAAACATTGTAAAGTTAGTGAGCCTGGGCATAGAAGTTATCTATCCCGAACATTATATCCACAGCTAGTGAAGATTAGTGGAATTTGGTACGACCAGCAATTTGTCGGTGTATGCTCCTTGGACATAGCCCAGTGAGGGTGAACCAAGTAAAAATCTATGTGTCTATCTGTTTGCTTCCCTGCATTGCATTCAAAGCATCATCATTAGATAAAGAAGTAAAGAAGTGATCACAGTTTATACACAAGAGAAAACAAAGTGACCCTTGTAATAAAGAGGTCAAGATCCAGTGGGGTAGGATGAACTTTGAAAAAGAGTATCCATACCCTGATTCACCCCCCCTCTTAGGGTATATAGGCCCCTGTTGGCCCTAACAATTGGTATCAGAGGGAAGGTTACTGTTATCAGATTTGTTTGCTCCGACTTGGTTTAGTCAATCTACGTGGTTAGAGAATCTGTCTACTATTATCTCAGTGTGTCATGGAAAAGGGAAAAACATCAAAGAAGAAGCAGAAGTCAAATGGTATTTCTCAGTGTGGAAGTTTGTATGGAAAAAGTGTGATTCAATTAAAATAATCAAACAGCTTACTGATGGATGGTCTGGATGAATCTGATAGGGAAAAGATTGATTCACTCAAGCATGATGCAGGAATGAGTGAAGTACATGAACTTCAAAGTGATATTGAAATAAGTGATGATGAAGAAGAAAGAATTGAAGGAAGAATAGTTATGCAAGCTGAGTTAGAGGCAGCTCTTGAAGAGATAGATGTTTGAAGAGCCAAAACCAAGAAAGCTAACAAAGTGGTTTGCGATGCCAAACTATATATGCAGCAGTAGGAAGAAGAGAAGTCTGAGTTGTTGGATAAAATTAAGAAACTCAAGTTATCATCACCAGAGAAATAAGAATTAGTTGGTGAGTATAAGCTTAAGATTGAAGAATAGAAAATGGAGATAAATGGTTTGAATAGAAATGTGAAATATCAAGTCAAGTGTATCAAAGAACCTGATATTTCAAGTGACATTAGAAACACCGATGAAATTAAGTCTAAAGACATTCGGATCCAAGCACTAGAAATTGAGGTCAACAAGCTAAGAGGCTTAAATCAAAGGCTTATTGATGTAGCTACTGAGCTAAAGGAAAAGAATGATTCTCAAGGTGAAGAACTTCAAAAGGTGGATAAAATGAAGGGCAAACAAAAGGTTGTTCATTATGAAGAGAATCAACAGTCAGATGAAGTTTAGAATCTTAAAGCTAGAAATGATGATCTAGAAACACAGTTGTCTGCAGATGTTCAGAATAATCAAAGGCTACAACAAGATAATGCATGTTGTTCTGATTCTATTACTCAAGAAAAATTGAAGGTAAAGGAGCAAAATGACCGGGTTGATAAGCTGAAGCATGATCTGGAAGATGAGATGAGTTGTGGAAAGAATCTCATAAATGAACTCAATTCCCAACTTGAATCAAGGTATATGAAAATTCAAAAGTTGGAAGAAGAACTAGAATCAGTGAAGAAGGAAGTGGAGAAATCCAATGCTAGAGGAAAGCCCAAAATTAAGGATTCCTTACACTTTCTATTTGATTATCCTTCGACAGGTGATGATGAAATGAAAAGAAAATTTTCTATTTCTGAAAAGAGGTAGGAACAAATTTTCTCAGCTCAAAGACCATACAGTTTTGGAACAACTGGTATCGGATTTGATGAATCCCCTCCCGTGCAAGATAGAAAGAGAGTTGTGAACAGTTACAGATGTGAAATAAATCCTATAGGTGCTAGAGATAGGCCTAAGAGGACAGTTACAAAAAGTAGTAATGACATGTGCTATTTCTGCGGGATTCACGGCCCCACATCAAGCTTCTGTCCAGATGCTCTGGAATACATTTCAGGCTATGAAAATAGAAACTTTTCTGAATCTGAGAATAAGAAGAAGCGTCCTGAGAAATTAGAGAGAAGAGTATCTCAGAGGAAAGCATCTATTAGATGCTATTACTGTGGAATAATGGGACACGCCATGAGTATATGTCAGGAAGCTCAAGAGCCTCATGTCAGAAGAAGAACTCAAGGTGTATCAGCATCTCGATATAGAAATGATGAAAAGATGTATGCTTTTGATGGAAATTGTTTTATATGTTCTAATTATGGGTATTTGTCAAGACATTGCAGCAAGAAGAATGAAAGAAATGAAAAGGGACTCGAAAGGATATTCTCATCCCTAGTGATTCATAATGAGATATTCTACACTGGGAGACAATGTGAAAAGTTTGAGAATAGGCTTAGAGCCTCAGGGGAATCATATAGAGCTGAATGAAAGGTGTATCAGTAACCTCCTCTATCACACTCACAACTGCCCCCTAAGAAAGAACATAAACAAATCTGGAAGAAAAAGGGAGGAAACGCTACAGCTGTGAGTAAGAAGAATGGACGTTCAGTGGAGGACACACCACCAACACAAAATAGGGTGGTGACCCAAACATCTGATAAAAGACCCTATCAATAGTGGAAGAAGCAATGGAAGATGACAAGTAAAGAGATTCCTACCCAGAGAAGGAATCAAGGGAAATGGAATCTTGGTGGAACAACAAAGACAGAAATGTGTACTAATCGGTTTAAACCCCAAATGGTGAGAAAGTCCAGGCTGGAAGAATATTCATATCAGAAAAAGACTTAGCATGCAGGTGATGAATGCTTGGTCATATGGCCAGAGTAGTTGATGTTGTCTTGGAAGCTAGAAGAAGCAAGGAAGGAGTGTGATGATCTGCATGAAAGATTCAAAGGTTTGACCCATCAGGATCAACCACAATCCTCATCTTGAGGATTCCATAAGGAAGCCCCTCTCCCTATGAATATAAATTCTATTAACTGATGATTCATGTGTTTCAGGTTTTAGGGAGATACGATCCAAGGGGAAGTGTCATCTAAGGATGTGAAATGGATATGTGATATGCTCTATAGTTTCAATTGATTCAAATCAGGTACCGGAGTTGAAGAAGAATGGGAGGAACATAGCACAATAGAATGTGATTGTGTTATTAACATTGTCTCTTGTTTCCTACACCGAGTTTAAACTCAGTAGGCTTAGAGATTTTGTTAATGGATCAATTCTGATTGGAATATGAGAATAAATGATGCATGAGGAAAAGAATGGTTGTGGGCCTAACAGATGGATGAGTTGCATAACACAATGGGAGCATTCTATATCCTAATTAGATGCAAGATCACAATGTGATATTAAGAATGAATGTTTATTTTCATGAAGAATTATTGGGGGCCAAGTAGTAACACACATGATTTCATGATTATCTATTCTGTTCCAACAATGTGGTATCAGCTGACTGCTTTCAGGATACCAAGAAGCTGCGAGATAAAAATCAAAAGTGTGTCAACAAAAATTTGAGAGAAGATGTTCAAAGAAATGATATCATTGAACAATTACGTAGTGAAAAGTTTTTTGTTAAAAATACGAAGTGTATATTGAGCAGCCAGATGGTTTTCTTATTCATGAGGATGAGAACAAAGTTTTCAGGCTGAAGAAGGCGTTGTATGGGCTGAAACAAGCACCAAGGGCATGGTACTCAAGGCTTGATCAATATTTGAAGAAACATGGTTTTCAGCGTGGAGGAGTTGATTACAATCTCTATTTAAGTAATGACAGTAATCAAAGGATGATGGTTCTGGTTTATGTTGACGGAATAATATTCGGCGGATCAGATGAAACTCAATGAAGACAGTTCTCCGAATTCATGAAAAATGAGATTGAAATGTCAATGATTGGAGAGCTAACATTTTTCCTTGGTTTACAGGTGGCACAAGAAAGTAATGGCACTTTCATTTCTCAATCCAAATATGCCAAGGAGGTTCTAAGAAGGTTTGGAATGGATAATTCCAAGGAGATGAAGACTCTGGTTGCTACCCAGATGAGATTATCAAAAGATGAGGATGGAAAGGCAGTTAATATCACAGAATGTAGGAAAATTACCGGAAGTCTGTTGTACTTGACCTCGACAAGTCCTGATATTGTTTTTTCCACATGCCAAGCAGCGAGATATCAAAGTAATCCCAAGGAAAGTCATATGTATGCAGTGAAAAGAATCCTTCGGTATATCAAGGGCACAGTGGACTTCGGGCTGACATATAACGACAAGTCTCAGAAAGAATTATTGGGATATACTAATACAGACTGGGCAAGTTCAGTAGATAACAGGAAATCAACATCTGGAGGTTCATTTTTTCTTGGCAGACTATGTATTGCTTGGTTGAGCAAGAAGCAGGATTGCATTTCATTAAGCACCACAGAAGATGAGTATATTGTGGCCACTCAAGCATGCACACAGTTATTGTGGATGAAGCAGCAGCTTGAAGATATGGGAGTTGAAGCAAAGTCTCCGATCGGAATCCAGTGTGACAACTCAAGCTCTATAAATCATAGAAAAAATCTTTTCCATCATTCCAGGACAAAGAACATTGAGATCAAGTATCATTTCATCAAGGAGAAGGTTGAGCAGGGCATCGTGAAGTTGGAGTATGTGCCTACAGAGTTACAGGTTGCAGATATTCTGACAAAGGCCTTACCCAAGGAAGCTTTTGAGAGGCATCGACTGGATCTGGGAGTTCAGTCGATTTCCCGCACTTGAAATAGTGTGGATGTGAACCCTCCCCCCCCCCTCTCCCCGAGGTATGATGTGTTTTCCCTAATTTGCTGATATGTGTTCTCTACTTTGTTACAGACTGCAAAGGAGTGTCCTTTGGGTTCGTTGACAAAGGGGGAGAAAATAGTGATTGTTCAAGTGGGATACAGTGTGACCATATGTGAAATCATGATAGATATGGGGAGAAGCTGACCAGTGGAGCAGCCAGATATGGGGAGAAATGAGAAAGGGGGAGTGTATTAAATCTGACGATGTTATAAGTGATCGATCAAATAATAGATATCATGACAACTAAGGATCGTGATAAAAGCAGAAGAGTGGTGTTGGAAAGTGATAAGATTATTTCCAAACCAAACATTGGTCTTCCAACAAGCCCATCAACAATTGGTATCAGTTTAGTACAAGTTGGTATCAATTTGGTTTCAACAGTGGATGTTAGAGATAAAGTGATTCATTGATGAACTTTTCATTTACTCTTGTTTCTCACGCCGAGAATTGCTCATGTAGGCTTAGAGTATTTGTTTAGTAAATCCATGATCGCTATCAGAATCGCAATGAGGCGAATGGAGGCTGAAGAATCAACGACGTATCTTTGTTTTGGAAGAGTTGTCAACAAACCCAAAGGGGAGATTGTTGGGAAAAAATCCCTCAAGGTATCATTGAAGCTTTTTTGAGGTGATTGTGTTTGTTGAAAAAGTGGACATCTGAGTAGTGATTGTTGACAAAGAAAAACAATTACATACAAATTTGTTGAAAAAGAGGATTTCATGGTGGAATTTCGAGTTCAAGAGCTGAGGTCAACGATCCATGTTTTATTCAAGAATGACAATAAAAGGAATGGATGATCTGGAGGTGGTACAAAAGTGTTTTTGGAAAAAGGACTTGCGCGCTGAGGACTTGGAGTATAGGAAACTTGCACGCCATATGTTTTCCAATATTATAAGATCAAAATATGGCTAAGTAAAAAGGTTCCCGCAAGTTTGGGAGTTGGTCACGCAAGTGTCTAAATGACAGGGGACTTGCATGCCGAAAACTGGGTCGCGCAGCTGACTTGCGTGCCATCGCGCAGGGTGGTCAGATTGCCTATAAATACTGGACCTCCCCTCCTCATTATCAACGGAGTTCAACACTTTGAGAAATCAGAGCTCCCATCGTGCAGGTGTGGTGGTCGCGCAAGTAGTGAGTGTGGGTCGCGCAGGTGAATTTGCAGGCTAGTAGTTGAAGTTTTGTGCCGGTGTTAGAAGTTGCGCACCGGTTGGCAGTTTCATGCCAATATTGGTTTGGGCGTAAAAGTAAGAGAGTCGCGCAAGTTTGGAGTTGAGGAAGCTTGAGTCGTGCAAGTGTCTGAGGGGGACTTGCGCGCCCGTTGTGACTTGTGCACCGATACTTGCGCGCCGAGTTTGACTTGCACGCCAAGTAGGGTTTTGTTCCAGTAATGATTCTCGGACTATGTGGAAGCTGGTACGTTGCCTGATACCTTTGGTGCAAAGATATATTAATCTATGGGTGAATGTTTTACTTCAACAGAGCATCTACATACAAAGAAAGATGCATTCATTCATGCAAATGAAGAGACCTACAGGTCTATAAACTGTGAGTGGATTCCTTCCAAGATCAGTGAGCTTAGGAAGAGGAAGAAGGTGATCCTCTGCACCTGCAGTGAGCTAGAGAGAGAGAAATAGGGAGTGACCCTTGGGAAAGCAGTGATCTGACCCTAAACATTGTAAAGGCAGTGAGCCTGGGCATAGAAGTGATCTAGCCCAAACATTGTATCCATAGCTAGTGAAGATTAGTGGAATTTGGTACGACCGGAAACTTGTCAGCATATGCTCCTTGGACGTAGCCCAGTGAGGGTGAACCAAGTAAAAATCTCTGTGTCTATCTTTTTGCTTACCTGTATTGCATTCAAAGCATCATCATTAGATAAAGAAGTAATGAAGTGATCACAGTTTATACACAAGAGCAAACAAAGTGACCCTTGTAATAAAGAGGTCAAGATCCAGTGGGGTAGGAAGAACTTTGAAAAATAATATCCATACCCTGATTCACCCCCCCTCTGAGGGTATATAGGCCCCTATTGGCCCTAACATGAGGCTTAAGAATTTGCATTGGTCGAGAGCATGGGAGGTCGGACTCATCACACCTTTTTAGGGGAATTATTTTCTACTCTGTGACTCTCTTTATAGATTTAAGTTATGTTCGTGAATCCTTATTACATTACCAAGTATAAAATGAGATTTCCTTTAGTCTGACAATCAATGATTAGTATGTAAGAAATTCAGAGAATATTTTATAAGTATTTGAGGTTCTTCATCGATGAAGAATCATCTGTATTTGTTAGAGATTCTTATTTATGGTATCCTTAAAATACATAAAAGTCTCATGGTCATTATGATGACCATACTGGTTTTAAAGCCACTTAGTGGGGCACTTGATGTTTATTTTCATTCAGGAGGACATGGATTATTTCAGAATTGGTATTGAACTCGTTGATGGGCTACCTATGTATCCTTTGTTTTGGAAAAGGAATCAGAACCCACGTAGTTTGAATAAGGGAGCATGATATTTATGATTGATGGCTCAAAGAAAGATGTCATAATTACTTTTACACTCTAATCTCACGCGAGTCATGCTCGGTGTGAGAAACAAAAGGTATTGGTAAAACCAGACAATTGTGCCATGAAAGGTGAAATCATAAGAAATGATGTGGGGCTTATGTATGTATGACTGCCCAAAATATATGAGCATTAAGATTTACTCCAGGGGAGAAATCTAGGAACAGGGTCCATAAAGGTATATGTACTTTTTAGAGATTTGGATACGTTAATCTTGGGAGTTACTTCTAAGGAAGATGCCCATGTTAAGAGGGGACTTATGATTGGGTTTTATTCATGAGAAGGAATCCCATATCAAAAGGAAATTAAGATTGGGGCTTACTCTTAAAAAGGAGGCCCGGGTTAAAGGGATTTGAAAATTAAAGGGACTTGGGGCTTACTGCTAAGGAGGAGGTCGATATTTGATACTGGGGCTTACTCCTAAAAATGAGGCCCAGGTTAAGGTAATTATGGTTGGGGCTTACTCCTGAAGAGGATTCCCATATTAGGGGACAAGGGACTTACTCCAAAAGAAGATTCTCATATTAATGAGAATTTGGACTGGGACTTACTCCTAAAAAAGAGGCCCAGGTTAAGAGAATTATGGATGGGGCTTACTCCTGAGGAGGATGACAATATTTGAGACTTTAAGAATGGGGATTACTCTTAAGGGGGATTCCCAGATTAGGGGACTTGGGACTTAATCTTAATGAAGATTCCCATATTATTGAGAATTTGGACTGGGGCTTACTCTTGAAAAAGAGGCCCAGGTTAAGGGAATTATGGTTGGGGCTAACTCCTGAGAAGGATGCCCATATGTGAGACTTTATGATTGGGGCTTACTCCTAAAGAGGATGCCTAGATTAGGGGACTTGAGACTTAATCCTAAAGAAGATGCCCAAATTAATGGGGACGTGGTTCTTACTTCTAAGGAGGATGTCCATATTAATGAGAATTTAGACTGGGGATTACTCTTGAAAAAGAGGCCCAGGATAAGGATTCTCTCATCGTAATGTATGAGGTTGAATGAATGAAATTTCAATCTTTAGTGAAATAAAGATGTGTAAATCACTAGATTTTGAGAGATGTTCCACTGAGTTCTTTTCAGATAAGGAATCCAAATCAAGAAATCATGCCATAAATGGATTTGAAGAGTGTCTTGAAGACTGAATCTTGAATAAGGGAGGTGGAATGGCATAAGAGGGGTGAAATGGGCAGAAAAGACACCCAAAAAGGCAGGGGCGCGCATGTCCTGGTAGGCGCGCAGGTACTGCATGGGCCCACAAGTCCTAGTCGCGCAGGTATACCTGCGCGACACATGGGTACTTGCACGATTTTCATCCCTTAGAGTAATATTTGGGCAATCCTTGATCAAAGTCTTTAGAAACATCCCTAGAGGCTTTCCAGAAGATGGCGCACAAGTTCTGATGTAGAAGTAGGGTGGCGCGCAAGTGTATCCATTTCCATTAAGGGTAAAACCACTTAGGCGCGCAAGTGTTAGTGAATTCTAACACTTAGACCTTACTCTACTTGTTTAGACATTCCATTCAAGGTAAATAATTACCTTAGAAGAGTTCGGAAGACCTGAAGAAGAGACTTGGGCGTTCAGAGCTCTGTATGTGAATTCTAGAAAAATTACTCTTTGAAATGTGGCGCCCATAGGGTCTATTTATAGGATGGAGAAGACCCTGGGTGGTTATCCTTTAGGGAACTCAAGTCACATAGGCGGCCATTAGGTTGCGCGTAAGTATACTTGTGCGATAGTGGGGGAACTTGTGCGACCCTTGTGATTTTGAAGCCTTGTTCATGCCTTTGTCAATTTTTTATGATTTTTTCAAAGGTTGAATCACTTTGAGATCAGATATTTCCCTTTTCCAATCTTTAGATTTTGTGATGAAAGGAGCGTCAAAAAAAGTCCCCCCTCAGAGTTGGATCCGAAAGAAATGAGGATTTGACTCTGTGGAAATCAAGAATTAAAAGGAAATTGGGGCGTGTAAGGTCTGGCGTGCAGGGGTACGGCATGCAGGGTCATGGTCGTGTCTATAAATAGGGGGCTTCATTCCCCACAAAGCACTCGGCTCTCACAGATTTCTTGCTCTCGGTGCGCATCTTGGCTCTCGGCTTTTTCTCGTCCGCGCAAGTGATTCTGCTATTTCGCGCTTCTTGTTTCTTGTGTCGCACTTCTGTTAAGGTATTTGGACTTGCGTGGTGATACTTACGCGACCAATACTTGCGTGACCAAAGGAGACTTGTGTGCCAACTATAGGACTTTCCTAACTTAATGACTTAGCCAATTTCTTCAAATCCTTCACAAATTCTATGAAAAATTAACATAACTTAAGAGTTAATTATTCAATTCTTGTGCAAGTTCAATGGCTCCCAACATAATCAGAACGGCTGATGAACTGGATAGCAAGCAGATTGATGACATGATGAACATTGTTGTCCATGATTACTACGATATCTGCGACAGCACTTTCCCAGATTTGGCAATGTACTTGAAGAAATTTCATCTTAATTTCACACAGAGCATCTACCTACCTCTGTATGGTCATGGTCTTCTGCAAGAAGTCAGTGTTCTAGATGAAAAGAACTATATGCCTGAGATGCAGCTGCACCACTACTCCTCTATTTCGGTTATGCTGTGAATTAAGAGTAACAACATTGGTGTGAACTTTCATATTTTTCCTCCATGTCATTTCCTTACAGATATGAAAATGGAAAACCCATGGGATGAAATGTTTTCCGCTTCTGGTTGGTGGAGAGAAGACAAACATCGCATTAGAGAAATATCTGAAAAGAGTACCCTCTCCAAATGGATCTTTACTTCCAATGCTCCATTCTCAAATCCATGTATCCATCTTCCAAGTCTCTTGGACAGAAACAGAGTCACTATTTGATCAGCATAAAATTTTCTCAAACCGCACTCAAGAAAATCCTTTTACAATTGTTCCAATAAGATCCGGTATCACTACATCTCTTATTGTATCTAGTTAAATGAATAAATTCAAGGTGGTTGCGGATGAATCTCGGGATGCCGTAAATCAAATGAAGTGTTATGTTGAAATCCTCTTGTAATTCTTGAAAAAAGAGAAGAGACTCCAGATTGTGGAGGTCCTTCTATCTCCTGTGTATCAATAAAAAACACTTTCATCTTCAATTATTTGTACCTGCATTTTCCTACTACCTACTTTAAATTTTACCTAAGTCAATGGGCCTAGTAAGCATAGTTTGATTTTTACTAAGATTATTATAAATAACCCTACAAACTTTGAATCTTTTAATTGCTCAATATTACCAAAATCATACAAAATGTATGTTTAGTGAGTTGGAACTTGACTTTTTCTCAGAGTTCCTTTGTTTTTTGTGGGTAGTTTAAAGTCATGCACATCAGACATAAAGAGGATAATGTTTAGGGTCAAAATAGCTTTGACCGAATGAAATAGAATTGACTCAATTCTTTGAAAATTTATCAGAAAAAATATTACCATACTCATGTATGAGGGAAAAAATATTTAAATTATGACTTAAGAATATTTGAATCTGAGGAATGATATGAAAAAGAGCTAAAAGGAATTAGAAGAAGTAGTTTCCAATAATGAAGTTACCATTATTTAACAAACCTGTTAGGGGGTTGAATTCTGCAGGGCCACCTAAGGGCATTGGCTACATAGTCAAATAAATAGCATCTTTTGGCTAACAAGTATTTTATGTAAATTGTTTATGCAATGCCGTCTAAGGGCATGTGCTGTATGGTTAGCCAAAAGAACTCTCAGAAATTTACTTTCCTAGTGCTAAAAAGCCAGTGAAAGTTTATAAAGATTCAAATTTTCCAAAGTATAGAGTTTGTTGTATGGAAAAAGTTACTTTAATATGGAGAAGATATTTCCAAACAATATTATGAAAGAACTGGATGGATATCACTCATACGATGGTCTGACCCAAACGTAGGGAAGGATAATATAAACCATAGACTTGAATACTTTTGGATCATGAAAAGGGATATGGGAAAATATATTAAGGATGTATATTTTTTGCAGATCCCTGCATACTGTCATTTAAGACCAATAAGGAAAAATGAGGACTTCTTCCTAAGAATGAAGTTAACAGTATCCGACAAACCCGTTAGGGGGTTTGAATTATGTAGGGCCACCTAAGGGCATTGGCTGCATAGTCAAATAATAGTATCTTTTGGCTGACAAATATTTTATGGAGACTGTTTATGCAAGGCCCCCTAAGGGCACATACTGCATAGTCAGGTAAAACAACTCTCAAAAATTTGACATTTTTGTGACTAAAATTCAAGAAAAGGGTTATTATGAACAAAAAATATTTAAGGTTTGGATTATGACACATAAATATGGGTATTTTCCAATGTTTACCGAGATGCACAGATCAATGCTAACGATAATCATGTTGTGCCTAGGTCCAGAATGGAAATGATGGACTTCACAACGTATCCCATAAGGATGGGAATCATGCCGTATGTAGTTATTGAACTAAAGTTTAACATCATGTGGGAAAAAGGGATTAGAGATCTTAGTTTAGGTTCATAGAGCTTGGACCATTATAAGAAATAAATAGTGTGTGTTTTCATGGGGACTTTTCAGTCAGGGGAATGAATGTGGAATTTGGGTTTAGGCCCAAAAGACTTGGGGATGGATTCAAGGGATACTCGAACGTTCTGATTTATCCCATAGGGATGGGAATCAAGCCCACGTAGTTCTAGAAATACCCACTGTACAAATTTGGTTGGTACATGTGAAGGGTGAAAAGGGACTTTAGTGCAATGATGGTTTAACCCAAGATAAAAGGTTTGGGAATTGCTATGTATGCACGTAGTCTTTGAAATGAAACATGATTGAAAAATCAATGTAAATAATGGTTCCCTCTCATGTAAGGGTATCAAATAATATTTGTAGTTTATTGTCATACTGGACAAAACAGTGCTGTATAGTTTAACGTCATATAGCAAGGAAGAAAGTGAACCAAGGTAAAGATATTGATTCTAGGGCCAGTTTCACGAATCAACATCATATGAGATGGAGGTGAACCGATGTGAAGAGATTGGATTTGGGATTGAACCTTGGGAGGTTGCCTACGTACCCATCCTGGAAGACAAGGATCAAAGTCCGCGTAGTTTAATTAAATAATGAATTAATGATCAAGTTGTTGATAGGGAAAACGACCTAAAATATAGTTTTGGGACTTACACATGGTTAGTATCCCAGAGAGAGAGAGTTATGGTTGAAGTTTAATCTAAGCCCATGTGAGTCATACTCGGTGTGAGAAACAAGAGGTAGAAACAACCCTAACGATGCATAGTTTAATGTCATGTTGGAAAAAAAAGACTGTACAGTTCAATTTCATGCTGTAAGGACAATAGAGTACCCCATTTAACGTCATGTTGGATGTATTAGGGAGTTTTTCACAGTTTAACGTCATGTTGGAAAAAAAGAACGCTACAGTTTAGCGTCATGTTGGACGAAAGTGCGAATAGTTTAAGGTCATATGCATGGACCGTGGATGGTGCAGTTTAACATCATGTTGGATGGAAGGGGGACTGTGCAGTTCAATGTCATGCAGTGAGGACAAATTATGGAATTTTTTTTCATATTTTAACGTCGTGTGGGATGAAATTAATACAAATAGTTTAAGGTCATATGTATGGACCCTGGATGATGCAGTTTAACATCTTTCTGGATGTATGGGACTTCCTAATAGTTTAGGGTCATATACATGGACCGTTGATGATGCAGTTTAACGGCTTGCTGGATGGTAGGGCAGTTTAAGGTCATACTGGACCAATGATGATATATTTTGTGTTTATAAAAAATACTTCTTCAAAAATATGGCATTGGTTGGAGTAGTGATGAGTTCTTCATCCATTGCGATTAAATAATAAGCTCCATTGGAGTAGACCCTATGTATTGAGTAAGGTCCTTTCTGTTTTGGCTTAAGCTTGGGAGGTTTCTTTCCTGGTATCATTGGAGTTCTGAGAACTAATACCAATTCTCCCTGAGTGAATGAACGAAGATGAAATTTTTTGTTAAAATCTCGTGCTATTTGATTCTGATAGACATCCAAGTGGTGCAAAGTGCACAATATTTTCTCATCTAACCATTCCAATTCATTCAATCGCTTTTGAGATTGTTCATCTGTAGATTATTGATCAAAAATGGTAACTCTGAGCGAGGGTAGTTTAACTTCAATTGGAAAGACTGCTTCCATTCCATATACCAATGAATATGTAGTTGGCTGCGTTGAAGTGCGGGTGGTAGTCCGATAAGCCCATAAATCATGGAATAGTTTATCAGGCCATGATTTCTTATCTCTATCCACCATATTTTGCAGTTTATTTGACAGAGTATTATTGAAGGCTTCTGTATGGCCATTGTCCACTGCATTATACAAAGATGAATGGTTGGATTTGATGTTTTATTCTTGATACAATTTCTTTACCTCGGATGAACAGAAGTTGGTGCCATTGTCCGTCAATATGTTATAAGGGACACCAAATCTGGTAATGATGTTAGACTTGATGAAGCTATCAATGCATTTAGAACTGACTTCCTTAAGAGGTATTGCCTCTACCCATTTGGAAAATAAATCAGTAGCAGTAAGAATATACTTAAACTTCTTGGCCGTAGTTGAAGGGTAAGGTCCCACCACATCCATTCCCCATGTGGAAAATGGCCATGAGTATTTAGTTTTATGAAGAAACTATGGAGGGTGATGAATGATGTTGTCATGTACATGGCATGAATGACACTTCTTTGTGAAATCAACAAAATATTGTATCATTGAAGGCCAAAAATATCCAAGCCTTTGAATCTGATCAGACAGTCTTTGTCCACACTGGTGGGCACCACAGATTCCTGCATGCACTTCCTTCATGACAGCCATTGTCTCTTCACCATCAATGCATCTGAAGAGAACTCCATCAAAACCATGTTTGTAGAGAATTTTCTCTAAGTGATCTGGGCTATCATAAAGGGTAAAATTGACCACACATCGCCATATTTGTTCTTTCCTGGATCTATCAGGTGGAAGTGTTCCATTTGGAAGGTATTCCATGATAGTTGACATCCATCCTTTATTATGACCATACGGTTCAAGAATGGGACTAATTTCATCAATTTCCTCTTTTCTGATTCAAACATAATGTCAAATTGCACGACGGTGGGCAATACTGATGGTTTTCTCATCCCGATTTGGATCTTCCAGAGCTGTGGCTATATTAGCCAGTGCATCAGCATGAGCATTTTGTGATCGCGGGACATAATAAAATGTCAGTTCCGAAGGTAATTCTATCATTAACTCTCTGACGTAATTATATAAAGGGATTTGTTCTTCTTTTATGATGGCATAATCCCCATTTACTTTCTTGATTACAAGGTCTGAATCACCTTTCACCTTTAAGTGATTCACTTGTGCTTGAAGCGCAAATTCCAAGCATGCGATGAGAGCTTGGTATTCTGCTTCATTATTGGTACCATGTAACGCCCTGACCCTAGTTACCCAGATTCAGTGCATTATTTTAATACATTGACATGATTACAAGTAATCATGTCCTGAATGACTGATATGTTTAGCATTCTTGGAAAAACAGATCACATACATGAATGTTACATTTTCACTTTAAGACGTATAAAATAGTATAAATAATCTTTATGAATGCCATTATTCCCTTGTCTTAACCCTAAATATCAATCAAATTACACTTCTTGTAATCCTGGGAAAAATAAAACATAGAAATGAGTGAGCTCAAATGCTCAGTAAGGGTAAGCAATACAGCGGAAACATTCAAAAATAAGCATAAACATTTAAGGAAATGTATAAAACTAAAACAAAAGCCTTTTAAACTTGAACTTCAGCATAATATGGCTGAAATAAAATTAAATAAGTCCATTTACTTATTCACATGGATATTCTACTAATCAAATAATCACATTCAATATCACTAACCACTTTCATAATTATGGAATGCATAATTCTAAACTATCATAACCACATAGTCAAGGCCTCATGCCAAGACTACAAATAAGATTTTTTCAAGGCCTTGTGCCAAGACACTAGTTTGTCTCATGAGACCTAACGATGCATCGAGGAGCTATAGCGGGTTCCACCCGTCACATATTAAGTCCAATGCATTCCCATATTAAAAGGTTTAAACATAACACAAACAATCGTATTAAAACTAGCATACGAAATTTCAATACTTTCTCTAAAAACCATGAATGGTATAAAAATAACACATCCATAGTCAAACATATCCCAAAACCATCAATAGATGTTTTTTATAATAAATCAACATCAAATGATCTTAAAATCCGTCAAATGATGAGTAAATGTTTTTGAGTGAAATATACTTTTCCTAAAATCATTTAAAATTCACACATTTATAAAGGAAGTAATTTTAAAATAGATTTTTGAATCAAAGTGTTCCATACCACTTTTAATCTTTTTAAAAGAATTATCATTTAAAAACATTCATGTCCATATAAATAATTCCTTAAAAACATTTTGAAAACATGGACATTAATTGAAAATATTTAGAAAGATAAATCATTAAAACATTTGAAATTTTGATCTTGATAAAGAGTACCTTTCAAAATCCTTAAAATATTCATTTTGAAATCATTTTTATGAAAAATGTACATGGATGATAAAAATGTACCATTAAATACATACACCTAAACAATCTCAGATAATGATGAGATTAGGGAATTAAACCTTACCAATTTGGTAACTTACGAAACATACAACCCATGAAAGAGGTATCATATAATGAATATGTAAATAAACATAAATTAAAGTGTATTACACAAATAATACAATTATGGGTAGTATATACACCACAAAAAATGTAATATTGGCAATATGACATGAATCTCACTGGAATAAGCAGTGAGATGAAAACCCCTTACCTTGCACTTTCCTTTCGTCGAGGGTACGTTTAACCTCCTGTACGAAGATCGTAGTATGTTATTAAATTATACCAGAACCTTATTAATATTTATGATATCATACATGATTCATTTATGACTTTATATTAACCATTTAATAATAAT
Source organism: Viscum album (assembly GCA_963277665.1). Lineage (NCBI taxonomy): Eukaryota > Viridiplantae > Streptophyta > Magnoliopsida > Santalales > Viscaceae > Viscum > Viscum album. Next base: position 1,433,734,403 of record OY728120.1, on the reverse strand, counting down.
TTCCATGTTAAGTTAACATTTCGAGTAATAATCACTTTCTTTATCGTACGTGTTTTAACTTGTCACTCTTGGTTGTATCACATAGATCATGATTTAAATACTTCTAGAATATAAAACATGGTAAATATATCATATATATATAGAATATAAATATGTATAATAGACATATATATGAAATGGAAAAAACCATTTATGGAGACGGTTGTCTGTACGTACGCATAAACGTTGTTTCTGTTTTCATGTAGTATTGAACAGAAGTAAGTGAGTAAGATATATGTAAGTACAAAAATCCTTATATATATATATATATATATCCCCAGTAGCATTAATATGCCATATATTACATACTTATTAGTAATATATATCTTTATAATCGTCGATGAATGGTGAACTTGGAAATGAATCTCATCGCGTCGTGGAGACGGTAATCCGTACATACGCACGAGCGAAAATATCATTCTTTTGATATTAAAATAATATATAATTGGATGGTATATTATATATACATAATTATTATCATGTTATATTCATTATTTACATGAATTACAAATCATTATTATACCCATCCAAATAATAATATATTGAATAACAATTACACCACGACGTAGAGACGGTAAGCCGTACGTACGCACGTATGGTGATATGTCATTCAAAGTATGGAAAGAATACTGAATATGGTTGTACCATTTTTATAATAATATTACAGAATATAGGATATACTGGATTCATTATTTTAGAATGGTAATAACAAAGAAATATGAAGTGGAAGAAGAAAGGAACTTGAAAAAGGGTGGTGAAATCATTACCTCTTCTTCGGGTTCTTCCTTTTGATTTGATCAAAAGGGATCCTTAGGATGGCTTTATGACTAAAAGAAGGCCACTAGGATGAATTGAGGGAAGTTGAGAGAGTATCAGGGAAGGGTTTGGCCGAACCAAAAGGATTTTAATGTGTGAATTACTGAGAAGGGGGAGTGTCCTTTTATAAGAGGGGTGAGGGGCACCTTTGGAAAAGCTAGAAATATTATTTTATAATAAATTCATATTCTGTTTCTAATGGCTCCAAAGTATATTATTTAAAGTTTAAGGTGGGGATGGGTCGAAAACCACTCAACCAATATAATTTAGACAAGTTTGGGTCATTATATTAACCTTATCTTTTAGTTTTAACTCTTAGTTAATTAGTTTGACACTTACCATGTCACTTTGTATTTTTATATTATATAGTTACATACTATATACATCCAAGAAACCCACAAGTGGTCTATTAATGATACAAATATCATGATATAAGTCTCTTGGCCTAACCTTAGATTTTTAGGAATTTAATATCAAATAATAATATAATATATTTTTAAAAAAACTCTTTTATGTCAATTTTGACACTATTCAATAATTGACTTTTGTAAAAATCATAACAGAATGATTAATTTGAAATAGTTAATTAAATAAATCATAATATGTCATATTATCCTATTAAATTAGTTTAATTCACTAAAAGTCTCAAATTATATTTATTTGGGTATTTATAATATCAATTATTTTAATGTTTCACTATTATGGTAATTACTGCATCATCATTGTGTCATAACTAAATTAACTTATTTAATGTATAAAAATTATAAATAATATATTATTATGTAGGAAATCTTTTTAGATTTCTAATGAATATTTATAGTCTAAAATCCAACATATATAACCATATGTAAAATGTTTTTTCTAAACGATATATGCTTATGTCATTTTTGTATTTATTTGAACGTAATTAAAATAAAGTGTCCCTATCACCTACAAGTGGCTCAATGGGGTCCCAAAATCGACCCAAAGATGCACATGGTCGGAAATGTATCCACCAATAATGTTAGGACATGTTTTAGGGTAATTTAGTATTATTATAATATTACTTTTTAACCCTTATTTACCAGATTTACCCTTTAACCATGGTAAATAAAATATTTACCGAAGTAATTTTTCAAAATTTCTAAAAATAAAAGTTACATATTTACAAAATTTGGACATCTGGATTCCAAATATGGAATAAATTTTTCCAAATTCAATACACAGAAGTGTCAGAAATTAATTTAAAATTAATTTCTGCTGTCAAAACAAAAAGCGTGTTTTTGAGATATAATTACTGTCAAAAGATTGATACTTGTTTATGCCCGGTTTAATTGTGAAATTATATCCAATGACCAAGATTGTATTAAATGGTAAAAATATATTCTAAATATTCTTTAAAACCACTAAAATTCATAAATTATCACTATTAATAATTTTGATTAAAAAACTTGTTTTTAATTAAAATTTAGTAATTTTATCTATTCATCAAAATAGTAAAGTTATCCGAAAAGTACCAAAATTTCACCTTAGGCTAAATTCGATACTCCGAATCCAAAAATGAAGTCCATTTTGAGAGATAAAATTTCTAAAATTTTAAAAATTAGGTATTACTATTCATAACGGCTACTTTGATTGGTCGTGGTGTGTGTTAGAACTCGAAGTTGCGTACAACACACGCTACTATATTATTCAAAGAGAAGCATACTATGGTAGCTTGGGTTGTTACATTCTCCCCTCCTTCAATAAATTGTTTCCTCGCAATTTGATATTGTTCTTAGAAAATAAAGGCTCAAAATAGAAAATATCTTTATGAAAAAACCCACATCGGAAATTTGGTTAATAAAATTTAGTCTTAACAAGATGAAATGATAAATGAAACGGTCACCACAAAATTATGATCTCGATTAGGAGGACATTGGTGGAAATTATAGACATATAATTAGAGAAAAAATGTAAATATTTATAGGCAGTGATTGAGGTCATCAATCACAAACAAGTTTAAAATTGAGGTCCTTAAATTCATCAATCTATGATGATTTAAAATACCATCGGTTCAACAAAACATAAGGTATTAGGATAACACATTTTTTACATTTCAAAATATCTCAGTTGAAATCCCACATCAAAAAATGAATTAATGAGTCCTCTATTTAAAATTAAGAGTGGACAGTATGAAGATTACCGAAAATAACACATACTATGGTTCCATGTAGGAAAATATGGATATGGGAGAGAAATATAACCATCAATTATCTAATAGAGAGTGGTAGGGAAATGGCTATGAAAAAAACAACAATCCCAAAGCCATAAATTAGTGATGATCTAATGTACCGTCTAGGACAACATTTTTGTTCTAAGATCCTTTTCATAATGTTGGGGAATTTATTTATGAGATTGACTAAGATCATAAGGAGATATACTTACATTATAATTACAGTTTTATCCATTAATAAATTTCTACCTCAAACTTATCTTTCACCCCAAAACATAATACAACTCAAAAATACTATATTTATCCAAATCGTATAGGGTTCCAAATATAATTAATTTATAATTCACATATCAGACCCTTTATGTAAAGAAACAACATTATACCATCCAAGAACTTCATGTAGCACAATGGTAGGCTATAAATTCCAATTGCACTATGTTTGTGGGTTTAATTCCCGTAGCTTTGTTCGACACGACGGTTCGTCACACGGTCTGCGTGTTGTCCTTTTTTAAAAATCCAAAAAAATAAACTTTCAAACTTAACCCATTAAGACCATTAGACTTATCCAAAATACTATTATCCAAACTCACAATAAAAAATTTACAAGGAAGTTAAACATAATGGGGATCCTTTTTGCCAGGTAATAACATGTGAACACCTTCCTCATATATTCTTTTACAACACCGCAACATCCTGAATTACCAAAATCAACCATATCTTATTCCAAAATCACTACCTCAATATTAGGACCACATTAAGGATTATCTTTCCTTCAACCATGTAATTTCCAAAAAAAATCTAACTCGCTGTAGAGTCACTTTTCTTAATACCATAAAATCTCAAATCCTTAATTAAATAGTACTATAGTACAATCCTTATTTATTTCCAGAGCATCATTGATACAACACTTAAATTAAATAATTCTAAAATAACAACATAAGAACTTTAGTCATTTATCTTCATCTGTGGTAGTATCATAACTTGATTATTATCCCATAGAATCATTTATGGCATAGTGTGATGACTGGGAAATTAGTTCGCATAGTGTCCAAACTCCTTGAAAATGAAGTATTGTATATTTGAAACCATTTTCTTACCCTTGCAGTCATGTACTTTGTGCTTTTTTCCTCCACACTTATAACAAACTCTCATTCCTTTCAGGCAAGTTCCAAGGTGTTTCTTCCCACAGTTATCACATAGGGGAAAATTATTCTTTTCCCTCTTCCCTTTATCCATCTTTCTCTCTTCCATCCTTTTCTTCTCATCCTTACCTTCAAAGACATAGGACTCCGAGAATTCTTTACTCATCTTATCAACACATGATATTATTTCTTCATATGATGATAATAAGTGGGAAACTATTTTTCTTCTAAATTCTAGCTTAGGACCACGAAAGATATGATCCTTCTTACTCTTTGGATCATACGTATTACGGGAGTTCACATTCCTTCTACTGGGCGCCATTTCTATACAATATTATAAACTAGTTCAGTTTATGAATTGCAATGAATAATTACCAAACATGTAAAATAACTAACACAAATTGAACAGTTTATAGATAAAATCCATAATCATAAAAATGGTTTCTTTGAGTATGTATATACTCATAAGCCCTTAATAATGGTTTGTAAAGAAAATGAGAATTATTCTAAGCATATCCCCCAGGAGTGTCATAACCAAGAGTGAAGCAAGGCACATTGTCATGCACCAGTTCCCATTCGAGTCTAGCTCAAAGCGGTGTTTTGGGGTTTTACCCCTAGGTACATCTATGCCAGAGCTGACTCTACCTACTCGTATCCAGAGAGGGATGTATTTCTCGGAAAACTCACAAAATCTCTACAATACCAAAATTATATGAAGTTCTTCTATACTAATCCTCAAAGTCTATCTTAGGGCTATGTGCTCTAACCAGAGTTTATCTAAATCTAGTTTCCAATGTTATTGCTAAACTTCCTATGATACCAATTTTAACGCCCCGACCCCAGTTACCCAGAGTCGGTGCATTATTTTAATACATTGGCATGATTACAAGGAAACAAGTCTCGAAGGACCGATAAGTTTAGCAGTCTTGGAAAAATAGATCACATACATGAATGTTACATTTTCACTTTAAGATATACAAAACAACATAAATAATCTTTATGAACACCATTATTCCCTTGTATTAACCCTTTATATCAATCACATTACACTTCTTTGAATCCTGGGAAAAATAAAACATAGAAAGGGGTGAGCTCAAATGCTCAGTAAGGGTAAGCAATAAAGTGGAAACTTCCAAAAATAAGCATAAACATTTAAGGCAATGTATAAAACTAAAACAAAGGCCTTTTAAACTTTAAGTTCAGCATAATATGGCTGAAATAAAATGAAATAATTCCATTTACTTATTCACATGGATATTCTACTAATCAAATAATCACATGCAATATCACTATCCACTTTCATAATGATGGAATGCATAATGCCAGACTATCAGAACCACGTAGTCAAGGCCTCGTGCCAAGACTATAAATAAGATTTTTTCAAGGCCTTATGCCAAGACACTAGTTTGTCTCATTAGACCTACCGATGCATCGAAGAGCTATAGCAGGCTCCACCCGTCACATATTAAGTCCAATGCATTCTCATATGAAAAGGTTTAAACATAACACAAACAATCGTATTAAAACTAGCATACGAAATGTCAATACTTTCTCCAAAAACCATGAATGGTATAGAAATAACACATCCACAGTCAATCATATCACAAAACCTTCAATATAAGTTTTGTATAATAAATCAACTTCAAATGATCTTAAAATCCATCAAATGATGAGTAAATTTTTTTTAGAGAAATATCCTTTTCGTAAAATCATTTAAAATTCACACATTTATAAAGGAAGTAATTTTAAAATAGATTTTTGAATCGAAGTGTCCCATACCACCTTGAAACTTTTGAAAAGAATTATCATTTCAAAACATTCATGTCCATATAAATAATTCCTTAAAAACATTTTGAAAACATGGACATTAATTGAAAAGATTTAGAAAGATAAATCTTTAAAACATTGGAAATTTTGATCTTCATAAAGAGTACCTTTCAAAATCCTTAAAATATTCATTTTGAAATCATTTTTATGAAAAATTGACATAGATGATTAAAATTTCCCAGTAAATACTTACACATAAACAATCTCGGATAATGATGAGATTGGGGACTTAAACCTTACCAATTTGGTAAATTATGAAACATACAACCCATGAAAGTGGTATCATATAATGAATATGTAAATAAACATAAATTAAAGTTTATTACACAAAGAATACAATTGTAGGCTGTACATACACCACACAAAAGGTAATAGTGGCAATATGGAATGAATCTCACGGGAATAAGCAGTGAGATGAAAACCCCTTACCTTGCACATTCCGTTAGTCGAGGGTACGTTTAACCTCCTGTAAGAAGATCATAGTATGTTATTAAATTATACCAGTACCATATTAATAATTATGATATCATACATGATTCATTAATGACTTTATATTACCCATTTAATAATAATTTCCATGTTAAGTTAACATTTCGGGTAATAATCACTTTCTTTATCATACGTGTTTTAACTTGTCACTCTTGGTTGTATCACTTAGATCATGATTTAAATACTTCTAGAATATAAAACATGAAAAATAAATCATATATATTTATAATATAAATATGTATAATAGACATATATATTAAATGGAATACACAGTTTATGGAGACGGTAGTCCGTACGTACGCATAAACGTTGTTTCTGTTTTCATATAGTATTGATCAAAAGTAAGTGAATAAGATATATGTAAGTACATAAATCCTTATATTTATATATCTCTCCAGTATAATTATTATGTCATATATTACATAATTATTAGTAATATATATTTTTATAATCGTCGATGAATGGTGAACTTGGATATGAATCTCATCCCGTTGTGGAGACGGTAATCCATACGTACGCACGAGCGAAAATAACATTCTTTTGATTTTAAAATAATATATAATTGGATGGTATATCATATATACAGAATCATTATCATGTTATATTTTTTATTTGCGTGAATTAAAAATCATTATTATACCCATCCAAATAATAATATATTTAATAACAATTAAACCACGACGTGGAGACGATGAGCCGTACGTACGCACGTATGGTGACATGTCATTCAAAGGATGGATAGAATACTGAATATGGTTGTACCATTTTTATAATAATATTACAGTATATTGTAGATACTGGATTCATTATTTTAGAATGGTAATAACAAATAAATATGAAGTGGAATAAGAAAGGAACTTGAAAAAGGGTGGTGAAATCATTATCTCTTCTTTGGGTTCTTCCTTTTGATTTGATCAAAAGGGATCCTTAGGATGGATTTAGGACTAAAGTAAGGCCTCTAGGATGAATTGAGGGAATTTGAGAGAGTATGTGGGTATATTTTTGCTGAACCAAATTTCTTTGAAGGTGTGACGTAATGAGAAGTGGGAGTGTCCTTTTATAAGAGGGGTGAGGGGCACCTTTGGAAAAGCTAGAAATATTATTTTATAATAAATTCATATTCGGTTTCTAATGGCTCCAAAGTGTATTATTTAAATGTTAAGGTGGGGATGGGTCAAAAACCACTCAACCAATAAAATTTAGACAGGTTTGGGTCATTATATTAACCTTATCTTTTAGTTTTAACTCTTAGTTAATTAGTTTGACACTTACCATGTCACTTTTTATTTTTATATTATATAGTTAATAAACATACTATATACATCCAAGATACCCCCAAGTGGTCCATCAATTAAACCAATATCATGATATAAGTCTCTTGGCCGAACCTTAGATTTTTTAGGAATATAATATCAATTAATAATATAATATTTTTTTAAAAAACTCTTTTATGTCAATTTTGACACTATTCAATAATTGACTTTGATAAAAATCATAATAGAATGATTACTTCGAAAAAAGTTAATTAAATCAATCCTAATATGTCATATTATCCTATAAAATTAGTTTAATTCATTAAAAGTCTCAATTTTTTTTGGGTATTTATAATATCAATTATTTTAATTTTTCACTATTATGGTAATTACTGCATCATCATTGTGTCATAAATAAATTAAATTATTTAATGTATAAAAATTATAAATAAAATATTAATATGTAGGAAACATTTTTATATTTTTAATGAATATTTATTGTCGAAAATCCAACATATATTACCCTATGTAAAAATTGTTCTGCTAAAAGATATATGCTTATGTCATTTTTGTATTTATTTAAACTTAATTAAAATAAAGTGTCCATATCACCTACAAGTGGCTCTATGGGGTCCCAAAATCGACCCAAAGATGCCCATGGTCGGACATGTATCCACCAATAAGTTTAGGACACGTTTTAGGGTAATTTAATATTATTATAATATTATTTCTTAACCCTTATTTACCAGATTTACACTTTAACCATGGTAAATAAAATATTTACCGAAGTAATTATTCAAAATGTCTAAAAATAAAAGTTACATATTTACACAATTTTGACATCCTGATTAAAAATATGGAATCCATTTTTCCAAATTCGAAACACAGAAGTGGCAGAAATTAATTTAAAATTAATTCCCGCTGTCAAAACAAAAAGCGTGTTTTTAAGATATAATTACTATCAAAAGATTGATACTTGTTTATGTCCGGTTTAATTGTGAAATTATGTCCAATGACCAAAATTGTATTAAATGGTAAAAATATATTCTAAATATTCTTTAAAACCTCTAAAATTCATAATTTATCACTATTAATTATTTTGATTAAAATACTTGTTTTTAATTAAAATTTAGTAATTTTCACTATTCATCAAAATTTTAAAGTTATCCGAAAAGTACCAAAATTTCACCTTAAGCTAAATTCGATACTATGAATCCAAAAATGAAGTCCATTTTGAGAGGTAAAATTTTTAAAATTCTAAAAAGTAGGTATTTCTATTCATAACGGCTACTTTGATTGGTCGTGGTGTGTGTTGGAACTCGAAGTTGCATACAACACACGCTACGGTATTATTCAAAGATAATCGTACCGTGGAAGCTCGAGGTGTTACATACCACCTTCCCATAATAATAAGGAATAAGGTAACACTGCCTTTTCTGGATAAATGAGCACAATTCCTAAGCCAACTTTGTTGAATTTCGGATTTCCCATTTACCTTCCTGTTGGACTTCTAGAAGCACCATCAAAATACATTTCCTATGCCTGCGGACTTTCATGAATAGAGAATACCTCCTCATCAGGGAGTTCAATATTTGAAGATGTGTCCTCCACTAAAAGGTGTTCAGCCAAGAAATTAGCCAAGGCTTGTCCCTTTATTGCCTTTTGAGACACATACTGAATATCGAATTGCTGCAAAATAACTTCCCACCTTGCCAGACGTCCTGTAAGCATTGGACGACTAAGAATGAATTTGAGTGGGTTATTTCGAGATACCAATTGGACCTCGTGATGTTTCAGGTAGTGTCCCAACTTCTAAACTACAAATATTAATGTCAGGCAGCACTTCTCAATACTTAAATACCAGGTTTCTGCTTCAAGCATAGTCTGACCGAGGTAGTATAGGTTGTTTTCAATCCCTACATCATTTTTCTAAGATAGAAAGGCACCCAATGATCACTCTAAAGCTATCACGTAGAGGATAAGTGGTCTTCCTTCAACAGGTGGCATGAGTATCAAAGGACTCAAGAGGTATTTCTTAAGAATATCGAATGCTTCTTGACGTTCTTCAGTCCACTGGTAAGTGTCTCCCTTCTTCATCAATTTGGTTAAGGGTAACCTTTTGCCTACCAAATTGGCAATGAAATGCCGAATATAGGCTAAGTGTACTTGAAGTCCTCCTAATTATTTCAAATTTCGAGGAGGTGACATACAAAGGATTGACTTCGTCATCTAAGGATCAACTTCAATACCACAATGGTGTACAACAAAGCCGGGAAATTTTCCTAAGGTTACCCCAAAAGCACATTTTAAGGGGCTCATCTTCAAACTATGTTGTCAAAGATTGTGGAATATGACTTCCAAATCAGCCAATTGATTAGAACGTTGTTTGGATTTAACCACCAAATCGTCTACATAGCATTCAATAAACTTCCCTAGTAAGGGTTTGAAGATATGATTCAAGGCATGCTGATATGAAGTGCCCGCATTCTTTAAGCCAAAGGGCATTACCCGGTAGCAAAACACACCCTAAGGGGCTCTGAAGGCTGTGGATTCCTCATCTTCTGGGGCCATTCGGATATGATTATATCCACAATATCCATGCATGAAGGAAAGTGCTTCATAGCCAGCTGTTACATCAATTAAAATTTCTGTAATCGGAACTGGGAAATCATCCTTAGGACAATGCCTATTAAGATCTCTGAAATCGATACAAACTCTAATTTGTATGTTCTTCTTATTTACAGGGAAAATATTATCCAACCACTTGGGATATTAAACTTCTCTAATGAAGTTTTCTTGGATAATTATATCCACTTCAGCTTCAATTTTGGAAGCATAAGTTGGGTGTGTTCTTCTCGCGGCTTTCTTAAATCCTCGATGTTCTTCTGGTAAACCCAAATGATGAGTAGCAACATCAGGATCAAATCCGGGCATTTCTGTATAGTTCCAAGCAAATATGTCTCGATTTTGCTTTAAAATAGAAATATACATCTCTTGATCTTCATGAGTCATGTCCACATTGATTAAAGTGGGGCGTGGATCTTCTTTTGTACCCAGATTTATTTCTCTGAGTTCATCCACAGTGGTAGAGATACCCTCTTCAAATGCTGGAGGAGCATCTCCGAGATCATTCTCTTCTTCTTCAACATGTGTTATTTCTTCCATTTCTTCTTGCATAGTAGATGATAAATCAGAATTTTCATGATCATAAGAGATGTCAAAATTTTCACATCCTGAAGAAGAAGCTTCCATTTCCGACCCGATTGATGATGAAGGATCTTCTTTGGGTAATAAAGAGAAGATGATGGATTGAGAATCGACATTATGGTTCACCTCTGATGTTGCAATACCTTCTTCTAGCCTAATTGGAAAAGTATAGACTTGTTGGATTTCAGTAGATGAAATGAAGACATCACCATTTTGGATTTCATCACTACTTGGAGGATCACCTATTTCTCCCATGTTGTCTGGCTTGATTGCTGTAATTGACATTATGGATCTTTTCATAAGAGTATTTTGATTTGGGTCTATCCTGTCAATTTGACCGATAGGAAACACAAAATCTGTACTCACATGCACAAATGGATTTACTGGAATCTTCTCCAAACCATATGGAGCATTAACATTAGTAATCTCCTTTATTGTGGATTTATACTTTTCTTTCTTGTGATAGAATTCCACCTCAATGTATTGAGACTCACTTGTCTTGAATAGGGCCTTATCACCATATAATGTCCCAACATGACCATCGAAAAAACATGTGAGACATTGATGGTATGATGAAGGGATATCCACATGTTGATGTAGCCAAGGTCTTCCAAGAAAGATATTGAAAGCTGAGTCTTGATCAACAACTGTGAAATCTGAATTGGATACAAGATCTCCAAAACTGAGTTCTGAATGTAACTTTGCCCAGTGGTTCTTGTTCATTTTTATCATATCCTTGAAAAAACATGGTAGAAATAGATAAATCAGATTCTTTGAGGCGCAATCGACGAAGTGTATGAATGGGCATGAGGTTGACTCCTGAACCATTGACAATGAAAGCTCTTCGGACGTCTACGCCATTGACCTTACCAGATATGTACAAAGGTCTAATATGCCAATGCACAACATCATATTTATCTTCATCGGTAAAAGATATTATTGCATGGAATTATGCAGGATTATTCTCAATGTGACGTACTTCAGCTGTAGCAATTTCAGTTTCAAACTCCTGAGGACTTGACAAAGCCTCAATGAGTGCCTCCTGAAGATCTTTTGAAAGATTCAAAGCATCCATAATTGACAACTTGGCTGGAACTTGGGAAAAGTGTTTCAATACATCATACTTTTGATCCAGAGGTCTGTGTTTCCCAACAAGAATATGCGGTTTAGCAGGTTCGTTGGAAGCAGATGCTTTGGATGTTGATGCATCTTGTATTGGGATAGGATTTGGAAATATTCCGGGTTTTGGAATATTAGACCGATTAGATCCATTTACTTTCTGAGAGGAAAAAGATGGAACCATCAACCGGTCTTCCAAAATAACTATGCCCGGATGGAATTTTCTATTTGTAGAAGAACTTGCTTGTTCTTACTGAGCTCGCTGAAGGGCTCTACCACGAGTTATACTACGTACACAGTTCTAGTAGTGATGGAATTGAAATAGTGGCTTCTGAAAGATCCATGTCTTCCTCGGTATCCTGAGCCTCTGGAACTTCCTCTGATTCCTCTATTTGATACAGGGAATTCAGGCTCATCAAAATCGAAACTGCGACTGGCATATGGATCTGTTTATTGACTCATATTAACAGAACAAAAAATCAACTCTTCATCTGATGAAGACTCTGCCTGATTAGCCTATTTAGGCTGTGCCGTTTGGTGGGATAGTGCATGTTGATTTAAAGTAGATGGCATGATGTCTACCAGGGTCAAAGACAACATAGGCTTTGACAAGTACTCATCTTCTTCTGATTCCTTTTCAATCTTTTAATCATGCCGTTTCTTTGAGGATTTTCCCTCTGATGAAGAGGGTTTTCCTGCAGCATTCATGGCAGAAGGGACAATTGGTTTCTTCAATTGCGTTCGCAAAATAGCATGACTTCGGTTGATCATCTTTCTGACCATGCAATCATCATATTTTTGTGCATTTTTGCTTTTGTCTTCTAGCCACTCGCCTTTCTCCTCTGGAACTGTAGCACTGACCCATGCTACCTGGGCTAAAGAGCCTTTCAGTTTGACTTGTCCCAAGTTGACCATCTTTTTTCAGGAGGTATTTGAAGACAAAACACTCCTAGATGGGATGGCCCAACATTTTATGAAAGGGGGAATAATTGGGATGGTCTTCATCTCCTTCATTTTTTGGCCTTTTGGGCCTTGGCAACTGAACCAAATTATTTTCCAGAGCCGAAATGAAGTAACCAGGAACTTGTTCATTTTGGAAAGAGTATGTTTTTCATTTTAGATCCTCAATTTTTTTTCGCCTTTGACCTCTTTGATCGTATTGACTAAAAGGCCTTTGTTGTTGGCGCTCAGGACGTAGAGCCCTTCGAGAAGACAGAGGTTTTGAAGTAGAAGCAGGTACAGGTGCTTGTTTAAGCATAACTGTAGCAGTTTCTGCATTACCCATTCTCTTTCCTTGAGTTGATGGAATTACATGTGATTTAGACTTAGTCTGTATAATAGAATGTTCAATCAGTTGAGTGATTGAAGTAAGGTCTCGAAACCCTCCTGTGTATTTCACAGGGATCAACGGTGTGTGTAATTCATCACACAGATTTTCCACATAGATTGGCAACAGTTCCTCTTATGGGAGTTTTATGCTTAGGGAATATGTTAATCCCTTCCAATGAGCAATGAAATCAGAGACTCTTTCATTATCTCTTTGCTTATAGTTTTAAGATCGAAAACTGTTGTCTTTGGCAAAGTTGAGCGGAATTGAAGAAGAAATTGTTGATGGAGATCTTTCCATCCGGTAATTGACCGGGATTTCATGCTTGTGTACCAGACAAAGGCTGGTCCTTGCAAGGTTTGTGCGAAGCATCTGATTTTCACTACTTCTTGCTACTCCGGAGTTCCCATAATAGGATCGTAACAAGACACGTAATGCGTCAAATGTTGTTCAGGGTCACCTGATCCATTAAAAATAGGGAATACAGGGTTCCCAAAATATGATGGTGGAGCGATTGAATCTACCCATTCAGGGTAATAATTCTTTTCTGGTTGCACCTGCACACGCTTCCCTTCTATAGTCTCTAACCGAGCTGTTAATGACTCAATGGTAGTTATTAACTTTTGAGAGACATCCGGTTGAACTTGGACTTGGGCAGGTGCAATGAATGGAGTCTGTATAGGTATGGAAGCTGGTACTGAAACTGATGGCAGCACTACCAATTGTTGTTGCATTTGACCCATAGGATTAGTCATGTTAGGGTGTACTAATAAAAGAGGATATTCTTGATCCATCTCAGTAGCTGCAACAAACTGCCTTGGCTAACTGACTCCAGCACGTTTAGGAAGAAGACTACCCTGAAGTAGTTCTGCATTCGACCTCCTCAATTCCTTCAACTCTTCCTCCTGTTGCGCAAATCTTTACTCTGGTGGGAGTGATTGGCCTTCTCCAGAGGAATGATATGTAACCTGATTCTTTCCCTTCCCCTTGTTTGATCCTTTACGGAGAGGGGGAAGTGGGTTATTTAATGGAACACACAAATTTTGGGTAGACCTTTGATTTCCTGTACGCAAACCTTCTTCATTTGTATCTATGCGTGCAACTTCTTGAAAAGGAACCTCTTCATATGATTCCCATGAGTGAGCCTCATTTGGTGGATCATCAACAATGGCGTTGATGACATTAATTGATGCATAACTCATTGCATCCCTTATATCATCATTTCTATGATATTGTCTTCTTTCATGTTCTGATGAGACGTTGCCTTTCATTGATATGATCCCTCAGGAACATCTTGGCGAACCGTAATTTGGAGAGAGTCTCCTGATAATTTTTCTCTCCATTCCTCTTGATACTTCTTCCCCAATTCAGAAAAGACTGACTTTTTCTGAGGAGGGGATTGATGATTTGGAAAAGACCCCAGTCCGGTAGACTAGGGCTATTCCTGCTTTCTTTGCTCAACTCCTCGAATCATATTTGTTGATTCCGAGGGTTGGTTTCAATGAGTCCCCAGTCTAGAAAGCTGGGGTGGCTCTTGAAATACTATGTCTGAGACTTTCTAAAAAGATCTCATGATCTTGAGTACCTTAGTCTGGAAATTAGCTGGATGCATCAACCTGTATCTACTTTTATCACCCGGCTCGAAAGACCGTTGGATGATTTCTGACACTTCTGTTACTTGATGATGTGGTTGATCCATACGAGAGGCCTGTTCAATATTCTCATTTGGTTGATGCGGTATTAATTCAATAACTTGTTCTCTGTATTCTTGATTTTTAGAGGAACAAGTTAAGGCTTATTAATGGGAAATCTTTTGATGACAAACAAAACCCATTGACTGTGGTCGGCCATGGGCAATAACATGGCATGAGACCATTTTCAGTGGTCTTTTCTGACTGGAGAGCATCGTGAAATGTAGTGCTCCATGAACACCCCATACTCAAACATGAATAACAGATGGGGCATTGGAAATTAACTGGCACAATCTTCTTAGTGCGCCAAGGCATGAACGTTGAAGGGCTCTCGGCTGATTTTCAGCCTTCGGATATCGAGAGACTGATAGAGATGCTAAGTCAATTTGACATTGCAACCCTTCTATTATCTTAACTTGATTTTCATATTCATCATAAGATAATACTTTCTTTTTCAACTGAAAAAGTGTTTTCCATATGTTGAGACGAATATCATTAATTCCATCTTCCTTAAACATCTCTAGAATGTTATACTGATAGTCAGCCAGAGTCCAAAACATGACTTGCACTTCTCCTTTAGCCAATTTTTTTCCCATGTTCATCATTTCCTCTTTATCATTTAATGAATATTATTCTACCTGATTTGACCAGAGCTGGTTCTTCCTTGTTGTTTCATCTGATTCAACAAGATTGGTAGAGAAATCAATGATCAAACTAGAAGATGCATGACCTAGGGGTGGTTCAGAGAATGACCTACACCCTAAGCTATCTTCTGATTGAGAAATTATTTCACCTACTAGTGATGAATCATCAGACATGTCTGGTTTCACATTTGCATGTGCCTCAAGATAAGAGGGCTTTCTCAGCACTACATTGTCCACTGGAGCATTTTTTGGGCAATGTGCATCACTACAGCAGAGAGGACTTTCGCAGTGAAATTCAACATCATGGAGAGGACCACCATGGTGGGTTACAACAAAAGATGAGATCTCTTGCTCCTTGGTGTTCTGACCACACAGAGGGTTCATGTGGCTCTCATCTGAAGATGAAACTTTGAGATCATCCAAATTTTTATGAAGCATGCCTTCATGAGGATGTTTCTGTGAACGAAATTCGGAATTAATGTTCCCATTATTGGGAAATGAGGGAGTAGAATCTTGCATTCCAACATATAACCATCTGAGGGCTTTAAGAACTCCAGCATCGAGCAAGGCCTTGTTACAGATTGGTTGTTGATCTCTTGACTGTGCTGGGCGGGCCTTTTTCTAAGATGCCTTCTTACTCACCCTGGAAACCACCTGTTGATGAAAGTGGCTACTCTGAGCAAGTGTATGTGCCTGATCAAGAGATATGGCTAGGTTAGGCTGACGATCTCTACTCAAATCAGGTGTATGTGCCTGAATTGGTTGTGTATATGATATGGGGGTGTATGCCCCACAACCCTCTTGGACTAGAACAGATATGTCTGTCTATTTTGGAGTGAATTTTGATGCATCACTCCACTAGTAGGGATATATTTATTTTTATTTCCCTAAAATACTGGTAAAGCTGTTATAATATCCTGGAAAGCATCCAGAATATGAGCAGGGATTTACTTCTGCTCTTTCACCGTTGATAGAATATGCTTGGTGACTTCAGCTGCCGGAACATGGATATACGTCCATTTTGTGCTTGGAGTAGGTGTGTGTGCATGCTCCTGTCCTCCTTTTCCTGTTAGTGAATCCTGATAGTACTCAAGTGTGGGGGCAGAGAGTTGAGTCTGCCTCCTGTTTGTTGCCAGATCTTTCTGACTAACTTCTCTGAATGCTACCAAGCAAGACTGTTGGTAGGATTGATCAATACTAGCAGGTGTATGTGCCTGCTGATTGTACTTCGCCGAATGTGGTTGAAAAGAACCATAATATGCAGTCAGACGAGCCTGCTGACTAGCTGATGATGTATAAATAGGTGGATGTTCCAACCTATAGTACTCTTGCCAGAATTTCCCTGCAGGATTGGCCTGATGTTGCCAGATGAGTTTTCTGGAAAGCGAAATTAAAAAGGGTAGGTGTGTGTGCCCGCTCGTTGATTTCCACCAAGTTAGGTTGGTGGACTTCTCCAGAGATAGTAGAGATGAGAACCTGCTCACTGTTAACCGGATTTCGCCTCTAGTGATTCGTCTTTCCTGCTCGGGTTCGAGGAACCTGATTTGAACACCTGGAGTCGACACCCTCATCATGTTGAGGGAACACTGTCGCACGAGTCTGGCGGCGATTGTTGATGGTAGCCCTCGGGAAAGACTCCTGCTTCCTTGAATTAAGGCCCTAAGGGACCTTCTCATTCACCTCCCCAGAATATGGGAGTGAATGGTGATTGCGTTCCAGGGATAACAACCCAAAACGATTGGAGATGGTGGTTAGCATTGTCTTCTTCTTGATCACTGTTCGTCATTGTCTAGACGAACTGGTTGAATTGTTCACTTGTAGGGATTGTCGAGCAGCCTCCAAAGTTGGAATGGTACCATGTTGACAGTACTCCTTAACCAGCGCATTTGATACCCAGCATTGAAAATGCTGAGTTAGTGATGTCGTCCTCATGGTCCAGCAGGAGTAGCAGCACTGTCATTCGCAGCAGTAGTATTCACAGTTGTGAACTTGAGAGTAGCCATTTCTTAGAAAGCATAAAATCTTGGAAAAGAGTGCCTATTTGATATAACAGACGTAATCAAGATAAATTCATCCACTAAATCTTTTGGATGATCACATATGTCAATGATTGTTTTTTTTTTTGGACCTCTCATTGAGTTTAAATAGGGGCCTAAAAATAATTAAAATATCCTTTTAACTTGGTTAAAGATTCACGTCGGGTTCACCATTTTTTGTTTCCCTCTGGAATCGGGGATGACCTCGTTGATTGAAGGTTCAAACATTCCAATCGGTTTTTAACTAGTTTGTTAGTAGAACCGGAAACTTCCAATGATTTTATATCCATTTGGACCTACTTTCCAAAGGTAGGTGCTCATTAGTTGTGGACTGATGAGTCTTAGGAATTTTCATTGGTCGAGAGGATGGGAGGTCAGACTCATCACATCTTTTTGAGTGGAATTATTGTCTACTCTGGGACTCTATTTATAGATTTAAGTTATGTTCATGAATACTTATTACATTACCAAGTATAAAATGAGATTTCCTTTAGTCTAAAAATCAATGATTGATATGTAAGAAATTCAGAGAAACTTGTATATGTATTCAGGGTTCTTCATCGAGGAAGAATCATCTGTATTTGTTAGAGATTCTTAGTTGATGGTATCCTTAAAATACATATGAATACTCTTGGTCATTATGATGACCATACTGGTTTTAAAGCCACTAAGTGGGGCACTTGATGTTTATTGTCATTCAGGAGGACATGGATTATTTCAGAATTGGGATCGTACCCGCTGATGGGCTACTTACGTATCCTTTGTTTTAGAAAAGGAATTATAACCCACGTAGATCGAATAAGGGAGTATGATGTTTATTATTGATGTCTCAAAGAAAGATTTCATAATTACTTTTACACTCTAAGCTCATGTGATTCATGCTAGGTGTGAGAAACAAGAGGTATTGGTAAAACCAGAAAATTGTGCCATGAATGGTGCAATCATAAGAAATGATGTGGGGATTATGTATGTATGACTACCCAAAATAGATGAGGATTAAGATTTAGTTCATGGGAGAAATCCAGGAACAGGGTCCATAATGGTATATGTACTTTATGGAGATTTGGATACTCTAATCTTGGGACTTACTCTTAAGGAAGATGGCCAAGTTAGGAGGGGACTTATGATGGGGTTTTATTCCTGGGATGGAAGCCCAGATAAAAACGAAATTAAGACTGGGGCTTACTCCAGTAAAGGAGGCCCAGGTTAAAGGGATTTTAAAATTAAAGGGACTTGGGGCTTACTCCTAAGAAGGAAGCCCATATTTGAGACTGGGGATTACTCCTGAAAAGGAGGCCCAGGTTAAGGGAATTATGGCTGGGGCTTACTCTTGAGGAGGATTACCATATTAGGGTACTTGGGACTTACTCCTAAACAAGATGCCCATAATAATGAGAATTTGGACTGGGGTTACTCCTGAAAAAGAGGCCCAGGTTAAGGGAATTATGGTTGGGGCTTACTCCTGAGGAGGATGCCCATATTTGAGACTTTAAGACTGCGGTTTACTCCTAAGGAGGATGCCCAGATTATGGGACTTGGGACTTACTCCTAAAGAAGATGCCCATATTAATGAGAATTCGGACTAGGGATTACTCCTAAAAAATTGGCCCAGGTTAAGGGAATTATAGTTGGGGATTAATACTGAGTAGGATGCCCATATTTGAGACATTAAGACTCGGGATTACTCTTAAGGAGGATTCCCAGATTTGGGCACTTGGGACTTACTCCTAAAGAAGATGCCCAAATTAATGAGTACTTGGGGCTCACTTCTAAGGGGGATTCCCATATTAATGAGAATTTGGACTGGGGAAAACTCTTGAAAAAATAGGCCCAGGTTAAGGATTCTCTCATATGAAAGGATAAGGTTGAATGAATGAAATCTCAATCTTTAGTGACATAAAGATGTGTAAATCACTAGATTTTGAGAGATGTTCCATGGAGTTCCATTCAGATAAGGAAGCCAAATCAAGAAATCATGCCATAAATGTCTTTGAAGAGTTTCATGAAAACTGAATCTTGAATAAGAGAGGCGGAATGGCATAATAGGGGTGAAGTGGGAAGGAAAGGCACCCAAAAAGGTAGGGGCGCAAAAGTCCTGGAAGGCATGGAGGTACTGCCTGGGTGCACAAGTCCTGGTCGCGCAGGTATACCTGCGCGACACATGGTTACTTGCATCATTTTCAGCCCTTAGAGTAATATTTGGGAGATCCTTAATCAAATCCTTTAGAATCATACCTAGAGGCTTTCCAGAAGACGGTACACATGTTCTGGTGAAGAAGTAGGGTGGCGCGCAAGTGTGTCCATTTCCCTTAAGGGTAAAACCACTTAGGTGTGCAAGTGTTGGTGAATTCTAACACTTATACATTAATCCTCTTGTTTATACCTTCCATTCTAGGTAAATAATTACCTTAGAAGAGTTTTGAAGACCTGAAGAAGAGACTTGGGCGTTCAGAGCTCTGTATGTGAATTCTAGAAAAATTCCTCTTCGAAATGGGGGGCCCACAAGGCCTATTTATAGGCTGGAGAAGACCCAGGGCGGTTATCCTTTAGGAGGCGCAAGTCACTTGGGTGACCATTAGGTGGCGCACAAGTATACTTGCATGACAGTGAGGGAACTTGTGCGACCCTTGTGCTTTTGAAGCCTTGTTCATGCCTATGCTGATTTTTTATGATTTTTCCAAAGGTTGAATCACTTTGAGATCAGATATTCCCCTTTTCAAATCTTTAGATTCTGTGATGAAAGGAGCATCAACAAGTCCTAAATAACTAAAATTAACTTTTAATACATTACATGATCCAACAAATAATGAAAACCCATTCTTAATTTCTATAAAAATAAAAAATACAATATGGCTAGAACAAGTAATCATATATAGTACATTAATATATAAAACATTAACAATGACCCCCAAAGTTCCATTTAATCAATTTTATAAATACTTAACCTCAAGAATCATCCAAAATATGGCTAACTAAAATAAATATCCCAAAATCCAAATGATTTGATATTGTTTTTTGGCTCTACTAAAAAAAATTTCTCCATACAACATGATCTACTCACACTATCTAAAAAAATTGTGTGAATACATTAATAAATTTTTTTCATAAAATATGTTAATAACAAAAATTAAAATATACCCCCAATGAAAAAATATATTCTTATAGAAGTTTACTCTAGATAATGTATTTTATAAATTTGAAAATACATTAAACTTTATAAAAGATTACATAAATCACATTTTCATCAAATTTATATACAATACCATGTTCACCAATAGAATCACATTTACTTTATAAGTACCAAAAATCAATTTATCCCAACAAATTTTTTTATCTTACCATTAAGAACATATTAACGGTTATCTTTCCCTTAATAAACTTTATTTATTGGATCATTAAACCTATTTATGATTTGATAATTATAACGATTTATTTATTTATTTTATTATAAATGTATCAATAATTTGAATTTTATATTTATTAAAATATATTTAACATTGATCGTATCATAATATTTAATTTCTTGAAAATCACTTTTCAATTATTATATTTTTTGTTCATAACATTTCATATAAGTTTTATATTTACATACAAGGCTAAATAACTCATTTTGAACAATTATGTATCATTTTTTCATGTTTTTTCTATTCCTGGGAGGTTAAATTAGTATTCACTATGTAGCCAATTTCTTAACTCCAAAAAATATTTTCAATTCACATTTCCATTTTGAAATCATTGTACAAAATTTTATAGAATTAGTTACCCTATGTATTTCTCCCATATCATAAGTTATATAATTCCAAATTTATTAAGTTTAATTTTGGGAAAGATAATAATACTTTCTATATTTAATTAGAATAAATAAATCTCTTAATATGTCTATATCATGTAAAAAATTAGGTTTTAAGTCTCCATATTTTAAAATATTATTTCTGTAGTTTTGCAGTACCAATTTTCTACCTGATTTTTGATGATAAATTGAAATATAGAAAAGCAATTAAAGTAATTCTTTATTCTTTAGAAATATATGAATTTATAGATATATAATTAAATTGGACTGAAATATGATTTTACAATTTATGATGTCTATTTTTTATCTAAAAATAAAAAATTTAATCTAGTTACATATTTTAGAAATTCAGATATTTGAATTTCTTATATGATTCTCTTATGTGAATCACCTAAATATTTCAGATTTTTTAATTAGGTTTTATCAAATCACCTATGTGATCAATTCACTTTCATAGAAAAAAATCCCACATGAAAAATGCATATGTGAGTTTTTCTTAAAAAAGTTTAGTGACCTTCAACAGGTTATTCTAAATTTTAAGAAAAATGCTCCATTTTTTGTAATTCATCATATTTAGGTTTTCTATATGTATATTTAAAATATTTATATTTTAATGTTGAATTTATAAATTCATATTAATTATGTTGAACCTCTGAGATGTGTTTTTCACTATTATAAACATGGTTTTAGGAACTTGAGAAGGTGTTCTATTTTCACACATGAGACATGCGTATGGAAACATCTAAATCAAATATTATTTTATCTTATTTTCTTAGATTCAATAATTTGTAAATTAACAATAGTTTATATTAAACTCATTCAATTTCCTAAATTATCTTTAATGCATTGATTTCAATTTTTATATTCTATGCATGTCTACTACTTCTTTTTAATCGAATGCTTTGGAATTTTGTATTTCAAATTAAAACTTCATAATTTAATGGGATCATTCATTAATATATTGTTTTATAAATATTTTAAACCATTCATTAATATTATTTCAAAATCATTTAAATTGTTCTTTATATTTTATGTTTTGGATTTGAGTTAAAATGATATTATGAATCAATAACAACACTCTCTTTCTCTCTCTCTCTGATATTCTAGTATTATTTGTTTTGAATTTTAAATGTTTCAAATCATTTTCATGAGCACTATTTAGTTGTTTTAGATTTATAGAATCTATATATGATACTTAAAAGAATATTTTAATACATGAAAAATTTAGAAAAAAAGTGTTTATTTGAATTAAAGTGATAGAAATTATACATACTTTGAAACCATTCAAGTGAACCTGTATAATGATTTTATGATGGATGTTTGATCTCCCGAGTCTGAACAAAGAATCTCCAACATCTTCTTCCATGATCAGATGAGCGATTCTTATACTCAAGATCTAGTACCAATGCTTCTCTTGTTTGTCAATCTTTTTCATCATGTTTTCTTATGTATGTAACACTTCTCCACATCTCTTGTGTGCCTTCATGTTACATTATGCTTTTTCAAGTGAAATCATTTTCAATATTTGGGTGGAGTCTCTCATATTCATAAGTTAGTTCCATTCAAGTTATACTCATGAAATTTAAAGCCATTCTTTTAATTGGTCTCTGCCTCCCCATAAAAATGTAAAGGGTTTATTGGTTATACTTCCACTAGAAAGGATGTTTATTATTGAGTTATTATTCCCCTTTACAGACATAGTAGGGAATATTTTATCTATCTCTGAGTATAGAGGTACAACAGTATTATAGGTAAACATTAGACTAAAATTCAATAAAAATGTCATTGGGTTATTTAATTTATTTAATTTTAAATTATCTTTATCAACTAAAATCAATTATTAAATGAGATATTTAATCAATATATTTATGAAATTATAATTTGTTTTATTCACTCCCATTCAAGACCATATTTCATCTTCCTATAAAACCTAACTATTAGTATCAAACGTTATTCATTTTAGAATTTATCCAATATTTTAATAGAGTCTATTGATTATATCTTAATGTGTAAACATTTTTCTAGACCTCCAATTTTAAGGAAAATATCTATAATTTTATTAGAATGAATGATAATAATGGATGTAATCCCCAAAACCCACATAAATTTAATAAAAATTATTGTTTTTTCTGAAAATCTGAAATAGGGGCATGCCTCAAACAACTATGCCTAAAACAATAGTCAACCACAACCCTCATCCCTAGCGTGAACCATCTCCTCTCCCATGACAAACCTCTTCTCCCCATATTCCATAGTCATACAACAAGCTCTTCCAACTCAAAGCTAAAAACCCTACCTTGATGCTCCACTTCCATTTTATTCAGATGTACTAGCTTTAGCTGCTTCCCTCCTCATTAATTCTCAAAGGTAATCTCTTATTTGTTTAATCATGGTTCAAAAAGGTAATCTATTTAAATATTTTATTCTCTATATATATATATCTCTTTTATGTTGGGTCATACTTCTACTATGAAATATATATTTCTTTTTAGATATTATAGGGTTCATAAGGGACTGGAATATGGGGATTTAGATGTTTAGAAACCATTTATATA
Organism: Viscum album; assembly: GCA_963277665.1. Taxonomy (NCBI): domain Eukaryota; kingdom Viridiplantae; phylum Streptophyta; class Magnoliopsida; order Santalales; family Viscaceae; genus Viscum; species Viscum album. The sequence goes on along the minus strand of OY728120.1, from coordinate 1,433,710,274 downwards.
ATTTTCTTCCACAATTAGGTTTTCACAACTAAATTGTAAATGTTTTGTATGTCTCCGTTCAAAATTAACTATTTTTAGGTCCATATTTCATTGAAATTTCTTCATTTTGGTATTCAAAGAGTGGTTGGGTTTTATAAATTCATTATAGATGAAATTATTACTCTATGTGATAGAATGTGGTGTTTCTAAATTGATAATTGAAATTTATTTCATGGAATAGAGTAGCTCATTTATGAATCTAAAATTTATCTTTCAAATAAATATCTATCCATTCATAAATCCTAATAAACAAGAATATAATAATTTAAAATGTGCTTCTGAAATAAATCCAAATATTTTATCCTTTTTTTAATAGGTTAATACATGTTTTGAAATGGGTATATTGAGATGTATATTATGTGTCTAATCATAATTACTAATTTGGAACTTCATAGGTTAAATGGTTTATCTCATGGGGGAACTCATTGATTTCCCATGTTTTTTAGCATGGTGGTAGATATATTATTTATATGTGATTGATATGCGATGTTGGAAATAGGTTTTTCCAATAAGATGGTTCTAAAGGAGAGGGTGAGTTATTTTTACTTCTTTCTTCTTAAATATTCACTTGAATATTCAATCACTTCCATTTTCTTTCATGGGAACATGGGTAGCTAGGTGGGATTTCTATATTTATTATGCACTAGTTTGTATGGTGTCCACTAGTGTAACCTCAAATATGAGATTGGACATGGTGGGGTGGTGGTTAATCTCAATTATGTTAGTTTGAGATATGTGAGTGTCTTGTATTTGGTAGAAATTAAATTGGATACTAATTAGTCCTACATAGTTTTGATAAATTCTAGATCATCTAAAATTAGGATCTTGGTTAGATCCGAAGACACATTCTCATTGACTTCTGAATTGAATAATAGATTATTATCTCATGGTTGATTGTATTTTCCACTTAATTATATTATTTAGGTAGAATTATCTCATTTGAATTCATTATTTACCTCATGATGGGTGGTGACATTCTAGTGGTATTCATTTCATTTTTGTGTGTCCTGATTCATTTTAAATTTTTTTAAAGATGTTTGTGGAAATAATTTTAAATTAAAGGCACTAATTTTTTGTTTTCATATTTGGTTTAGAAATGGTTATTTGAATTATAAATGGGTAATTCTAGGGAATTTTATTCAAAATAATTTTTTTCATTTAATGAAAAAGGAACGTTTTTTTAATGGTTATGGGATTGATATTGGATTTATTTTCTGTATATTTGAAATAATACAATTTTATAATTGGATTTCAAATTAGTTTTCATGAATTTCCACATGAATGAAATTGCATGGATTCCTTGGTGACATCCTACTTGACCTGTTAGCTTACATCCTACATCTATATTTGTGTGGGTCTACAACACATACTATGTGTATATATTCCTAATTAATCCTTTGGTATAATCATCTTAGGTTTTTTTATCAGTGGGTGAGTTGGGATATGGTGAGAAACTTGATATTATACAATAGATATATGGGTATAATTGATTTTTTTATTCTTTTTTGGTATGGTTTGTTATATTTTTAAACCTAGCCCCATGTATATTTGATTATAAATTCTTTTAATCTTATTTTTAGGATACATTTTTTTAATTTTTAAATTATGTTAATTATGTTAATAACATCGGGGTTATTTATCTTTTTTACTTATTTTTATTTATATTTCATGAATTTCCAATGTACGGGTGACTCATTCTAGATTACCAATAACTGATTCAATTTCTTTAACACAATCATGAGGATTAATCTATTCGTAAGGTGATGTTTTGTGATGATCTGGTAGTAATTTCTAGTTAGTAGTGATTAGAAACAACATGTGTGATATTTTATGTTTCCTCTCCGTAGTTTATTTCATTTTATATTGCCTCAATTGAAATTATTTACTCACCAATTCTTGAAGTATTCAATTCTACACCTATTAAATAGGTCCAATAGCCCTCTTGTCCTAAGAAAATCCATTTTATTTTCCTTATTCATTATTTTTTTGATGTTATATTGATTTTAAAGAAACTTGATCCCATAATATGTTTATAAAAACTCACAAATTTCTATCAAAATTTGTGGCCTCTCCCAAAATAAGTTTTTTTGGAAAAAATGAAACTTTTTTGTGGGTTGTAGTTATGATTTGTTATATTTCAATTCTTTTCATTTTTTATTTTAAGGGTTTCCGGTTTTGAGTATATAGTGTTTTTTAAATATTATTTTGGACCTCACTATGGTGGATTTAGGTTTCCATTGTCCTAGGTGAGTTGTACATGTATACATAGGTTGGAATATAGATATATTAGTTCCCCCATATATATATATATATATATATATATATATTACCTCATTGCGGTATGAATATATATATTGGGGTTAGGTGTTCTTATGTATATATATGAAAAATGAATAAGTGTGTTTGGTAAAAGGGTATATACATGTATAATAATATATGTAAGGATTCCCTTGTGTATATTTGACCATGAAAATATATACATAGGGTCTAGGTGTCCTTATATATATATATATGAGAAATTGAATATGCATGTAAGCTATAAATGGAAGATTTTATTTGTCATCTCCATGAGAAGAGTGTCTTGAGTTTTAGGTAGTTTACCTTATGGATTAGAAATTATAAATAAAGAATGGTTAATCTATTGAATTTCACACCATGTTTTTGTATTAAATAATGATACAGATTTATTATAATACTTTTTTGATTTGAAAAGAAGTTTTTACCAAATAGAATAAAATCAAATCAACCTAAACTTTTTCAAATCAATACAATCCAAATTAAATGAAGCCAACATGACCTCATTAAAAATGTATTTAATGAAATAAGAAATAATATAAGTTGGAAAAACCAAAATAATATGAATTTTATTAACCTATAAAGTGTAAAATTGAAAATTCAACAATAAATCTTCAATAAATTAAATTAACCTATGCCGAAAAAATAAATTAAAACTAACCTGATCTAAAATAAATCATACCATGTTGTACCAATGTGAATCATAAATAATCAGTATAATCCAACTTAAGCTGTCTTGAACTACCTCAATTAGTATTAATTCAAAAATAATGAACCAAGACGAACATCATGAAACCAAACCAAGTAGGATTATGAATATTAAACCCAAAATGAGATGAAATAAATAAAGTGTCTCTATAAAAACCCACAATGGATATAATAAAACCAAATAAAATAGAATGAAACATTGAAAAAACATTCACAAACTAACTAAACCAAACTAGTATAAAAGTAAATATGATCTACCAAAAATGATCTAGAATGAAAAAAATCAAGAAAATTGTATTCAATGGGAAAAAATGAATGAAACAAAATTGGACCATGTAAAACGAATCTTTATTTTACTAATCTGATATTACAAATAATAAATCAAAATGGACCAAATATAATGAATTAAAACCTATATTCTCGCAACAGACATGAACAAAACAAAATTGATATGAACCAAATGTAATCAAATAGAATTTATTAGAATAAAAAAATATGAACTCTTCCAAGATAATATAAATAAAAATAATAAAAACTAAATCTAATGAAAATCACTCAAACATAATTATATCGAACAAAACCAAACTAAGATAAAAGTCGGTCTAAACTGATTATATACCATTAATAATAAGATTAATTGTTTATTAATAAGATTTTAATATTTGATAGTGTCATTTTGAAAAATGGATCTATTTCCCCCTTTCATGAAGGAACATGATTTAAACTATGGGGAATTATAGTTATTATATATTGGGAGGTGAATTTTATATTCATAGGAGATTGTTATGTTGTAGTTTAGCTTTTATTTTATTTTCATTATCACATCACCCATTTAATACTTTTACAGCTTTCTATAGATAGAGAGTAGTTCTATTCTACAAAGGGGGTCAGAACGGAAGTGGAGGCACTTACGCAGTTTTCATTGGAGTGGACGGAGATCAGTGTAGTGGACGTATTGATTAGTGTGTTTTATTTTTGTAAACCGTTATACCATGATTATTTTTTTAATTTTTTCTTTTTATTTGGACATCCAATGTTTGGAGGGGTGGTGCCGAAATCTTATTTATTTTATACTACTATTTTAATTAATTTATTCTGGGAGAAAATGTTCCCATTAGTGATTCCTTGATGCCTGAACACTTGTTTGAGCATGTGGGAATATCACTCCACCTTAATCCATCATGGTCATTCCTATATTAGAGTGTAACTTGGTCATTAAATTATTTGAACCATGGGATGTCCATGGAAACCTGTAACAACTAGGGATAGATTGGGAATATCTTCACCATTATACAACTCCATTAGTCCAGTTCACATATATTATCAGAAAAATAAAACAAAATACACAATACTAGAATCATGGAATTATGAACTAAATCTAGTTAATTAATATTCTATTATTTTATAAACAATGATACTAATTTTGTGTATTCCCAGTCAAGAGGCATCAACTATATTTTTCTCAAGAATAATTTTCCCCCAAAATATTTTCATATATCATTATTTTGAATTTATATACTATACATGCATAATAAATTTGTTTATAAATATCCCAAAAAATACTCTAATGTACCTAACTCCAAAATATATCCTAAAATTTGGATAACAATTTCTGAAATCCTAAATTTCATGAAATAATACTCGCTAAGTTCATCTTTAATATGCCAAGGTCTATAAATAAGTTTTGAGGTATCAGCTAAAATTATCGGAGACATTTCATCTATACATAACCTTTCTCATATTATCATTCAACATACTCTACTATAATATAAATTAATTATAAACCATTCAATATAGAATATGAATATACAAATATAGAACAATAATGTTTCTACTAAGACAAAATTTTTATAAATTTGGATCAAACACTTTTAGTTTTTTATTAAGAACCATAAGAAATTAAATGAATAACTTGAAAGATGAATATACATGCAGCATAATCCAGAAAATAGAAAATAAGGAAAAAAAATACTTTTCCGTCACTGAAAATTATGCTTTGAAACAATTATAATTTATAAAAAAAATTCATATCCTAGTTTCTATTGAGATAATTATGGTATTCTAATATTTTCAAAAAATAAATCATGAACTTACGCATATAATCATAGGAAAAAAGAAAAATATTTCACTTCCATAATAGGCCAATAAAATTTTGGGGACAACAAAAGGAGATTGGCCTTATCCTAGCACTGAGTATCCTTATCTATTTAGTCATTACCTTCCATTCATGTGACAATTCATAAATAAATTTCATAACATCTTAAAGTTTCCTCTAAGAGAAAATGGATAGATTATTATATATATCATTTATTTTATCTATGAAATGGAAGTGAAAATCAAAAATCAATTTTCTTTCTAATGAACCTCATGAATTTAAATCCTTTGAATGCTTTATTATATCTAGAATAGAAGTTAAAGTAATATCTAATGAATCTTTTATTGAAGAAAAAATAAAGTTCCATTCACCATTACCTAATTTTTCACTAGATTTGAGTAGTCTTCTTCTTTCCATATTAAAAGGTAGTTTTCAATTTCTTTAGAAACATCCTCATAAAATTCCCAAGGCCTCTCATTAGTGATGTTGTTTTTAGGCTTCATATCAATAAAATCTATGTCAAATCCCTTTTCCTTATCTATCCCAACATATTTATGGGGATTGAAATTACCTCTTATTAATGAATCAACTTGTCCAAGTGTCATTACAAGGATCCTGTTATAGGTAGCCTCACCTTCGGATCTATTAATCTCAGGAATTTTAAATTTTGAGTAGACTTCCCAAATCTAAGATTTTCCCCTTATTGATCTGGTATCCCCCTATGTTAAAATATCCTTTCCATTAAATCTTTTTAACAAGATGGATATGGTATAAATATGACCTATCCAACTCATAATCAGAGGAATCTAGGGAAAAACATCAATCCTTTTAGTTTATTTTGTAGGAGTATCCTTAGATACACCTTTTTTTTCCTTTGGAAAAGACCTATGAACAACTAATAATTCTTGGAATTCATCTTCCTAGATTCTTTTTCAATTTAGAAATTAAATTCTACCATTAATTTATATCACTATTACCCATTTATAATGATTTAAACTATATGAAAAAATTTATATCGATGAATAAAACCCTTCTAGGACTTTAATTTAGTACCCTTAGCATCCATGACATTAAAATTATAAAATTTTGGACACAAATGTATCACTTATAGATCATATTTTAACATCTTTTAATGGATTTAAATAGATTAATTATAAATAGGATAGATGTGAAGAAGTTATTCCAAATTGTTTCGAACTCAATCTCCATGAGAATCACTCTCTAAAAAACAAGTGTTGAATGATTTTGGGAACAGATTTGTAATGAAAAATTGATATTGATTCAATCTAACCGAAAATAGGGTAGACCGGCTTATGAAACATTCCCGTAAGAGATATCAATCTAGTATACCATAATATTATTTCATTTTCCCCATCTATTTTAGTTTGAATGACTTTCCACTTCCATTGGAACATTTTAGACAAATTCTCATGTTGGTTGCATAGTTAGAAAAAGTGTGATGGAGACTAGAAGTGAACATCTTATTTATACATGTAACAACCTTAAATTTCATCTGAGTTAGAATTAAATGGGGGTTTCAATATGTCAACATCCATGAAAATACACATTGTGAGATGAGAATTGAAATATTGACTTCTCCAGTCAAATCCCATTTATTACCCAATCATGTTTCCAATCTCCCTATGGATTCAAACATATTTAGAAGGGAGGGTTGGGATAATAAGACTTACCCAAACCATTTATTGGGATAACAACACATCAAGAGATATTTGAAAGACCCTCTGTGATAGTAAAAATTTATATAATTGAAAAAAATAATGGTGTAATACTTAGAAGTAGTCAAGTTTTCATCTTTGAGGAAATTTATAATAATTCTACAAGAGTCATTTAGTTCCACCATTGTGTGAAATATGAATCCCACCTAAATCTATTAAAGGACTTGTTAAAAGTCATTATTTAGGGGTGTCTATAATGACTTGTATTTCCTATGGTTTTATTTTAATAAATTAATTTGGAAAATTATGAGACTAGGCATTGAGATGAGTGAAATTCCGAGGCCCTGTGTACTCGGAACGATACCTAGAAAAATTATAAGTTTTCAATAAAACACACATGTGTTTTCTCCAAAAAATAGAAAAAAATCTAAACGGGTTCTCATATCAGAAATATGAGTGCACCATTTAATCCATAATAATGAATTTACCTTAGGTGGGGTCTAACCTTGTTCGGCACGGATCGAGGATGAAAGTTATATTTGGGATGTAGACGTCATTAAAATTTCTAATAAATTTTTTTTGAACGTTATGGGTTGATGCGAAGGTGGTATCCCTTTTTAATAATCCATGTAAGAGGAATTTTGGGTTATCACAATTACCCTAGAATTCCCTAGAGACAAGGATAATGAAGCTCTCTCGTGACGATGAAGGTCGGTGGACTGAGGATCGACGAAGACACATACCACTGTTCTTCATCAATGACTGATCCAATAATCGAGGAAGGGTGTCGATCTATTTGGGATTTATTTCCCTTTATTAGAATCAAACTATAAACATGGACCAACCCACGAATAGTTTTATCCGTGGTTCAATCATTTTTATGGGAGGGATAATTTTTTAAGGATTAAAGGGAATAAATCGTGGTGATTATTTTGTTATTGTTTTAATCATGATTTATGCTAACTAGAATGGATCAAGGCCGACATGAATAAAAACAAGATCCATATTTTAGTGTTCTAGGTGCTCATTCTATCCTAGTTCTTAGTGTTCCCCTGCATTGGACCCTCATATTTATGACATAATTTTTTGATAGGATCCTAATGTTATTGGACCCCTAGAGTGAAAGAAAGGAGGATTAAAGACTAGTGAAGTGAATGCTGTTATCTGAGGATCACAGAAGTGTCTCTGTTTCAAACTATAGAGCACTGATGTGGTGGAAGCCACCGGCAGAACAAATTATTCCGGCAGTTCTGCCTAGTGACATGTGATGTTGGCCATGTTTAGGAGCGATTAAAGATGGTGGTCTCCTCAATGGAAACTCTAGAAGCAGTAGTGTTCAGACCACACAGGTGGTGCAGCTAGACCATATAGGACCCATGATGGCGACACCTATGAGTAGTGATTGATGGGACATGGAAGGGATGTGGCTTGAAGCTGGGTTAGAGGAGGGACCTGTAGCGGAGCCATCAGTGTTTGTAGGGAAGGAGGACTAGCCATGTGAACTATAGTCCAGCACTGCATTGACTAGACAGGCGAAGCCAGGGTGGGTCACGTCTAGTGTGCACACACCAGCTCGCATGAGGTGGGTCGAACTAAGGAAGCAGGGCTGCTCTAGTATCCTAGTGTGTTTTTGGTTTAATTTGGGCCGAACCGGGTTGGGATAGGTCTTTTTAGGTCCTTCGGACTAGGTCATATCAGACCTAGGCCAGACCAGAACAATTTTACTAAATTGACCATATCTTTTAAACCGTGTGTCCGTTTGATGAGTCCTTTCCAGTGTTTTGACCCTTGAAAATTAGTGGTCCTTTTGAGATACTCTACGTGAGTTTTTTGTGGATTTGGTTTTCGACCTAAGGGTTTTAGGGGTCAATTATCTAGGAATAAGAATTCTACCAATGTAATTTTGAGGCTACATATGATTATGTGATCTTGGTGACTATGTGACTTGGGAGAAGCATGACTCATTAACTCTTGTTGAACCATCAATTCTTAGTGTTCCATCAACACTCTGTGCCCCATTTATATTTTCTGTTCCATTGACATCTTGGGAACTAGTTACACTTTAGGTGATATCAACACTTTGTATTCCATTTATTCTTGGTGTTACATCAATGATGCGGGTTGGTGTGTGGAAGGTGGGATAGTCGTATAAACTACAGTCTGTCACCACGTTAACCAGATAGACACATCCAGGGCAGGTTGTTTCGTGTGTGCACAAACCAACATGCAGGTGGTGGGATAGATCAAAGATGATGGGCCACTCTAGTGGCCCAGTGGGTCAAGTCGGGCCATGATGGTTTGGGCTGATCCAAGTTAGGTTGAGTCGGGTTAGCCAAAATGGGTTGGGTTAGCCCTGGATAAGACCATCACCTTTTTATTAAATTTGTTGTATCATTCAATCTATGTGTCTATTTGATGAAATTTTTTTGGTGTTGGGACCCTTGCATCAAGAAAGTGCTTTTGAGATACTCTAAGTGAGTTTTTTTAAGTTCATTTACAACCAACTAGCTTGAGGGGTAGGTTCCTACAGAAAAAAAACGCTGTTAGTGGAATCCTATGGTTGGTTAGGACTATGTGATCTTGGTGACTATGTTACTTGGGGGATTCTTGAACCATTGATGCTCCATGAAACATAGATGATCCATTCTCCATCGACACTCTATGCGACATCGACATCCTAGATTCCATCGAAACACGCTCCATGAACCATTGCTAAATCTAGTTCTATAGATATTGGGAGATCTATGGACTAATATTTAAAATACATCTCTTTTATCTGTGGAATTATCCCTATATGAGATGACCATATTGAATGTACTTTGTGTGTTTCTTTTGTGGTGTCCTTCATGTGTTTCTGTTGTGGTATACATCATGTATTTCGTAGTGTTATTTTCCTTTATGGTTTTGGGGTCCCTATAGGATATTTTTTTACTCATCCCTGCATGGGATATTCGCACACATGTTGTGTCTGATACATATTATCAATGATTTGGTGGATTCCTTGGTGGATCAGGGCTAGGTGGTTCTTCGATAGAGGTCTAATATAAGAGGTGTTATTCAGCAACTTCAGACTGTTGTTTATGTATGTTACCTTCTTTTAGGGTTTTCATTAAACAAGTTTAGGAACTTGTGCATTCACTTTGTAAGACTTTACTTTTATTGGAATTTTTTTTTATCCATGTTAACTATCTATTTTTCGTACTGTCCTACTCTTATTGTTGGTATCTTAGTGGTATGCTTGCTTATTTACTTAGTGATTTTACATTTCAGTATTTTGGGCATGGACATGTGTTCATGTGTAATGGTATGTAGTAAAATGCCTCACATATGTTAATTATGCCTACTTGGTTCTTGTTTTCATCCCCTAGCCTATCAGAGATAGGATGGGGGTAGTAATGGGACATGCCCCTCTTGGATGATTCATGACCGAGTGGTATCAGAGGAGGTCAGTTATACCTAACGAACCAAGAGTCTATGCGATTGGTTTGGGGAAACAGTGTCGAGTGTTTCAAGATCAGCTTTTAGGCTAGGGAATCTAGTGTTTGTGCAGCAACCCACATATATATAGACCAAGACTCAAAATTCTTCTTTTCGAATCAGCACATGAAAACACTGGTTTCATGGAAAATAACAATAGATGCATAATATAGAATTGATTGTGATCTTATGTCATTCTTATGTTAGTTCCATATCCCCATGTATACACTATTGACTGTGGTGCATCATGATCTATTTTAGGATGCCTTCATGTAGACAGTCAGCCAGTATTCTGATTCGTGATCATGAGGATGATACGCTTTGTGATGAGGCAATAGAACATGGACCAATATAGGAGATAGCACCCCCAAGTGGTTTACCAGGGATACCACCACCCAAATAGCAGTAGTTACTACCATTGTTACCAGTATAGGATATACACAAGCTAAGAGGCGGTGATCTCTCAGTTTCATTGGTGATCTAGACCCCGAGGCAGCTGAGGATTGGCTAGAGGCATTTTCTCATGTCTTCCACCTAGTGAGGATGTATTTTGACCAGATGGTAGTCCTTGGTATGGGTATTCTTCAGGGATTATCATGGAGATGTTGGAGTTTAGTGATATAAATACATGAGGAGACAACCCTAACTTGGAAAGAACTCATGCATCCCTTTTGGGATGAGATCATTCCAGTGATGTTACGCTTCATGCATATATTGGAACTACTTCATCTATAGTATGGTAGTAAGAGATTAGTAGTGTACTCAGTGAGATTTACATATCTTTCACATTACTCTTTAAATTTGGAGAAGGACCCACTCTTTCAGGCTCGGTCTTTCAAGTAGGGGATATGTTAGAAGATCAAGGAATTCATGACATCCATTATCATCCCTATATATACTAGGGTACTGGAGTGATCTTTCCTCATGGAGGGATTTCTAGCAGAGAAAACCCCAGTAGTGGTAGCTACCAGCTTGAATGAGGCAACTGAGTCTTCTCTGGTAACTAGATGATAGCTGACGTAGGGATCCAAGTAGATCAGAAAGTTCGAGGGATGACCCTAGGACATGGGTTCCGCGATGCAATGCTCCCAGGGCAGAGCAAGTTATCCAAAAGGGCATCTTATGTTACACAAAAGGTGGTCGGGGACACATGTCTTTAGACTGCTTGACTCGCTATGTAGATGGTCAATAGATGGTTGAGGGACCGATGAGGAAAAGGCGAAGGAAGGAACAGGGTGGTCTACTAGGAGGAGGTTATGTTAGAGGAGATGGATGGGTAGTAGGAGGTGGGAGGTGTTTTGAGGTACTACCACCACCACCCCCATGTGGTCCACTATGGGACCCTGGAGCTGGTGAATAGGGATGATGTAGTCATTAGGTGATTTAGGATTATAACCCCGGTTCTCCAGAGATGATTAGAGGTACGATCTATTTCTACTCACACCTAGCTATAGTTTTTATAGACACTTGTGTCAGTCACTCTTTTATCACTATGACCCTTGTTCAATAAAAAGCGATTCCATTAGAACCATTGACTTGATCCCTACTCTTAGATATTCTTAAGGGTGGATAATTTATGATCACACACTAGTGATGATAGTGTTCCCTTACTCTAAGGGGATAGAGTTTTAGTTGAGTTCTTTTGGTTGCAGCATTAAGGCCTTACGAATTCAATCTTGGTATGGACTATTTATCCAAATTTAATTCTCATATTGACTATTTTAGCCACAGAGTGTGGTGTGTCCAAGGATATGGGACCATGTTTTAATTTTATTCAGTGAAAAGGAAACACATACTGTGCAGGATGGACATACATGGAGGAGGGTGCAGTCGATCACACATTAGTTGGCTAGCCTGACCCACAACATAGTAGATGAGATGAGTCCTCAGTATCCTATAGTGGTAGAGGAGTATGAGATGTCTTTCCTATGGATTTCCCTAGATTACCTCCACAGAGGGAGGAAAATTTCTACAATGGTCTATACCCTAGGATGACATCTGTATCAACACTTGTATATCAGATGGCTCCCATGGAGCTTCGTGAGTTGAGGGAACAACTGTATGAATGGTAGAGTAAGGGCTTAATTTGACCAAGTGATTCCCTTTGGGGGGCCCCAATTTTTTTCTATGAAGTTATATGAGAGCTTGAGATTATGTGGGGACATCTAGTGCCTAAATCAGGTGACCTTGAAGAATTTGTATCCACTATTTAGCATTGATGACCTCTTCGATTAGCTGAAGAGAATGAGATGGTTCTCAATGTTAGACCCTAGGTCTAGCTGTCACCAGCTTCATGTCTGGGACAATAATGTAATGAAGATAGACTTCAGATGCCAGTATAGCATCTATGAGTACTTATTAATCTTGTTTGATGGGACATGAATCACGATATTGTTCATGGGACTCATGAACATGATCTTCTATCCTTACATGTATCGGTTCATCCCGGTCTTCATTTATGACATCCTAGTGTACTCGGAATCCGAGGAGGAGCACACAATACACTTGAAGATGGTCCTGGACACACTCTAATAGCACCAGCTATATGGAAAGATCTCAAAGTTTTAGTTCCACATTTTGGAGGTCCACTTTTTGAGACACGTCATTTCAGAGGTGGGATTTTCAGTAGATCTAGTGAATATTGATGCGATGCTTGCTTGGGTGCCACCCAAGAGTGTTACATATGCGAGGAGTTTCCTATGTTTTTCTATGTACTTTCCGACTTGTGTACATGACTTTTCTAGAGTAGCAACACCCTTGAAGGCCTAACATAGAATGGGCATCCATTCGTGGGGATAAAGAAGTTACAACCACACTTTCATGAATAGAGGTTGAGGTTTTTGAGTTCTCCCATCTTCAAATTACTGGAATATTGTTTTGAGTATTTAGTGTTCTACGATGCATCAAGGACTAGGCTTGGTTGTGTCCTGATGCAGGCACAAGTGGTGATTGCCTATAGTTCATACCAGTTGGGGGAGCATGAGTTGAACTATGTGACCCATGATCTTGATCTAGTTGTGGTTGTCTTAGAATTGAATATGCGGTGACACTACCTAATTGGAGATTCATTTACCATCTAATCATATAACAAGAGTCTAATGTATATATTCTATCAAAAGGATTTGAACATGGGGGAAAGATGATGGCTATAGTTCCTCCAGTAACATTAATTTAAGATTTTTTATACTCTTGGGAAGGATAAAATAGTAGTGGATTCTCTCAGTAGGAGATCTAGCTTGTAGTTGCTGAGTGAGGCATCAGAGTAGTTGGACTCATTACAGATATCCTTTCTGGATGGATAAGAAGTAGCTAACCTCTAGTCGATGGTAGTTACCCCTCCACTCTTACGTCGAGTCAAGGAGGCACGTCTCGGAGATACCAACTACAAGAATTTATGTGCTTATATTTCCACAGGGCATGCCCCTAATGGATGTTTGAAGGGTTGGAAGTATGTTTTTTTCTTCAGAAGAAGTAGAGTGGTATCGGTGATGTTTTGGGAGGAGGTCTTGAGGGGGTTCTATACATAACAATTGGCGGTACATATAGAAGTTTGAAAGATGTATCAGGACCTCTAACATTAGTTCTAGTGGCTAGAGATGAATAATGAAGTGGTAACATTCATTTCCCGGTGCCTCACTTGTCAGCAGGTGACGCCAGAGCACCAGGTTCTATCATGATTTCCCCAACCACTTGTGGTTCCCTAGGGGAAGTGGGATATGATATCGATGGACTTCACGATGGGTTTTACTCACACATACAAGGGAAACGATACCATTTGGGTAATTTTTTACTAAATCACCAAGTCTTCCTACTTCCTACTGATCTATGAGAAGAGATCAATAGAGATATTTGGAATCCTCTACACACAAGAGATATTTGGACTCCATGGAGTCCCATTGATGATAGACTTGGATCGTGATGATATCATTACATCCAGGTTGTGGAAGTTATTGCAGGAGGAATTTGGGACTATGCTGCACTTGAGCATAATATTTCATCCCTAGATGAATGAAAAAATGAAGATGACCATCTAGGTTCTTGGGTAAATGAAACAGACTTTCATCCTAGACTATGGATACAATTGGTAGGATCACATACCTTTGGTGGTGTTCATCTATAACAACAACTATCACTCCACCATTGGTATTGAACCATTAGAGGCCTTGTATGAGCTACCCTGTAGGTCACCACATTGTTGGAAAGACCCAAGAGAGTTAGCACTCATGGGCCTGGAGTTAGTGTAGGAAACTACAGACAATGCGTAGGTCATCCACGAGCAGAGGAAGACAACACAGAGTAGTAAAAAATTATATACAAACAGGAAGATGAGTCCTTTGGAGTTTGAGTTGGGATACCATGTGTTCCTTCAGGTTTCATCTATTTGGGGATTTAAGAGATTTGGTTGAGGTGGAATGTTATCTTAGAGATACATCGACCCTTTTTAGATTCTGGGAAGAGTTGTCAAGGTGGATTACCATCTCGATCTACCCTCGATGTTACACAGGGAGTATGATGTCTTCCATGTCTCCTAATTGAGTAGGTACATTCCTGATCCATCCCACGTCATGGATTGGGGTGAGCTATAAATTGAAAATTGGGTGACTTTTGCAGATTACTTGGTGGAGATCAAGTATCGACTAGAGCAGATCCTTTATGGGAGTTCTTTTGCTCTGGAGTGTGTTCAGTGGTAGAAATGGAATATCTAGGAGAGAACTGGGGAGGGGGAGGCTCAAATTAGTGCATAGTACCCTAATACTTTTAAGTGTCCTTTTTTGATTTTTGAAGGCATAAATTCCTATGGGGGTGAATGTAATGACTAATATTTTCTTCGGTTTTATTTTTATAAATTAATTGGGAAATTTTCAAAACCTGACGTTGAGACAGTGTGAAATTCAAGGGTCCAGTGATAAAAAATGTTATGTTTTAAATAATAATTTCATGTAGTTTCTTATTTCAATCAGAAGAACATCTAAAAGGGTTCTCAGATTAGAAATAATAGGGCACCATTGCTTCCATAATAACAAATTTACTGTAGGTTAGGCCTAACCTCGACCGGTGTGGGTCTAGCATAAAAGATAGATTTTGGACGTAGACTTCATTAAAAATTTCTAATAGATATATTTTATCAAAAGTTATGTGTTGATGGAATAGAAATTTCAATTTTTAATAATCTATTTTATTGGAATTAAGGGTTATCAAAATTAACCTATAATTCCACTGAGTCAAGAAGAAGTAAGCCCTCTGCCGATGAAAAACATAGGCAGATTGAGGATTAACGACAACACAAACCTCCATTCTTAGTCAATGATTGATCCAGTCATCGAGGATGGGTGTCGATCCCTTATTTACTTATTTTCCCCTTCATATAATCAAACAAAGAATGTTGACCAACCCATGAATGGGTTGATATGTGGTTTGATCATTCTTAAGGGAGGGATAATTTATGTGGGATTAAAGGGAATTAATCCCGGTGATTATTCTACTATTGGATTATTCAGGATTTATACAAAAAAAATAAAGGATCAAGTATTACATGAATAAGGCTAAGATCCATTCTTTGGGTGTTCTATGTGACCCTTATATCCTAGTTGTTTATATTCCTCACCATTGGACCCTCATGGTTACAACTCAATTTTATGGAAATCATTAACTGGGATTATAACCTTAGACTATTATAATGTCGGATCAAGGAACAAGAAAATGATAGCCAAGACCTGAGGATCGTGGAAGTGGATCTCTTTAGAACAACAAAACACAAGAGCAGCAGTGGTGAGCTGTAGAAAAATAGGGCTTCCAGCTAAAGTACAGGGTGGTACCAGATGGCATACGGAGGTGGCCACATTTAGGTGTGATGGAGGAAGGCGGTCGCCCTGGCGGTGACCATGGAAGAGGTGGCATCTAGACCAAGAGGGTGGCTCAAATAGACCTAAGGGCCTCATCTCGAATCCAGGTTAGAGGAGGGATCTAAGGTAGATCCATGGGTGCATGTAGGGAAGGCTAGACAGTCGCATGAACTAGGGTCCGAAGCCGCGTTGACCGGATAGACGTGTCATGGGAGGGAGATGTGTAATGCGAAGAAAATCAGGCCACACGTGATGGGACGAACTGAGGAATATGGACCGCTCTGGTGGGATAGATCCCACATCCAAGAAGGTTGGGTACAGCCGATCCAGCAGGTCGGGCCAGTTCGTGTTGGGTCATGTCGGGTTGGCCAGACCGGTTTGGGTTTGACCCAAACTGGACTGGCCAACATTAAATATATTGGGTTCATATTTCAAAATTTGTGTCTTTTTAATTATTTTTTTCATCTTTGGGATGATTTCAAGGATATCATCCTTTTGAGTTACTAAAAGTGAGTTTTTTTGGAAGTTGGTTGACTACCTAGTGGCTTGAGTAGTAGGTTCTTCCCGAACAAGCGTGGTAGAGGAAGAATCTTGCGGATGACTGTGACTATGTGATCATGGTAACTATCTGACTTGAGAACTACATGAACCATTGACTCTTCATGCACCATCGACATCTCTGGTTTCATTTACGCTCCAGGTGCCATTGATGGTCTGTGCGCCATTGACACTCGATGAACCATCAATGCTCTTTGCACCATTAACACTCCATAACCCATAAACCCTTTGTACACCATCAATAGTTCTAGTTTCCTAGTGATTAAGAGATATGTGGACCACAACTAGAAATCCTTCTCTTCATGATTTTTACTTATACTAGTTTGGGCCAACTATATTGGATTTACATTGTGTGTTTCCTTTGTGGTATACTTCATGTAATTATTATTGGTATTTTACATTGTGATTTTGGGGTCCCTACTAAGATTTTGATTCTCACCCCTACATGGGATGTTCCAACATGTGTTGTTTCCATGTAGATGATTGACCCTTCGATGGAGTCCTTGGTGGACAGTGGCCTGGTGGTTCTTAGAGAGCGTTCTGACAGATGAGGTGTGATTCAGCAACCTTAGGCAGCGGTTTCTGTACCTATCATTCAGGTAGGGTTTTATATGGATGAATTTCAACAACTTTTGTTTCACTTTGGTAGACTTTACATTTGTTGGACTTGTATTTTGGCCTATTTTACTTTCTAGCATTCCAACTTTTATACCATGTTGTTGGTATCTTAGTGGTATGCATTCTCATTTAATTAGTGTTTTTAGATTATAGTGTTTTGGTCATAGAGATATGTTCGCGTGTATATGTACTTAGGAAAATTACTCCAATATGTGGGATATGCCTACTCGGTGCTAGTCGTCAGGGCCTAGCCTATCGAAGAAAGGCTTGGTGGAGTCATGAAATAGGGCCCTCTTGGACTGGTCAGGATAGTTTTGGTGGCCAATAAAATCTAATTGAGAGAATATATGGAGTGATGATGCATCTGGTAACTCGGATTTGGTAAGAAAAAGATTAATATGGCCCTTGAAAATGTTAAATATTATCAGGTACACTAATTATGTGTATAACAATGGTAAAAAATTCAGAATCTTGAATGGAATAAAACAATGTGGGTCCCAGTACTAGAGGTCAAATTAGAGCCCTAGTGAGTGCAAGTGTGGGAGGTCTGATTACTATGTTATAGTTGGTATGGTTATTAAAACATTTCAATAAAATAATACAATAAAAACTCTATTACTCGATATAAATATCATGTCCAAAAAACATATAAATGAGACTATTGATGACAAAAGTGTGGTCGTTATATTGTTAATGGATATTCGAGGGAGTCACAAACCTCTAATTTCCAAAACAATCGCAAAACCACCCCTAGATCAAAGGGTCCTAAAGGGGGGATTGATTCCCATGTTTTTCATAATTAAAGAGGAAAGTGGGACCTCCCACTTCAAAAACCCGAAGGGGAAATTTTTTAAATTTGACCCTCAAAAAGACCACCAATCTCTAAGTGGACTGTGGTAGTTTTTCAAAATCCAGCTCTGCCCCTCCTTGATGCCCCCACAAGAAATTATGTTACATCTTGAAACCCATTAAGATGTCCAAAAGTCTTTTTATATTGGGTAAAACCCCCATAAATATAACAAAAATAACTTTTGAGAAACTGAACCATCTATTAATTGAAAATTAAAACTTTTCCTCTAATTATGAATGCTTGTATGAACACATAGTTTCAAAATATACCACCTATAATTCTTCTCACCCCAAAAATTTCTTAGTGGATAACCCATCCACATATCCTAAATAATGTCGGTACATGTTTAAAGTTGAGCAACCCCATTCTACTCCCAAATGCTCAAAACACAACCAAAGAATAACCTTTAATTTAAGTTTCTATGAACGAAAAACCAGAAAACCATATCCAATACAAGTTTTCATAATTGAAACACCAAGATGTCTCTTACTTGAGCCCATATATATAAAAACAAGGATGGTGTCATTGTTCAACAACTATTAGGATTATAATGGTCCACACCATACGTTTTATCTTACCACCACCAATTCATATTCCTTAGTGCCTCCTACTTTGAATTTTCATTTGGAAACTTTTCTCCCATGTTCTAATGACATGCCTAACATGTTTTCTAACTCACCTCACCTAGACATACACTAGAACACTAGTTAAATTCAATAAGCCATCCTCATTAATGAATTCCAGAATGGGATGGGAAAATAACCATCATTCATGAACATATATTTAATGAATATGATTTTCATTTAAATTGTTGACTTTATTCACAAAACACATATTTTATCTCGTAAATGTAATGTCTGATGTGTTTTTCAACCAAATAAATCCAATTTATATAGGCACACATATTCTATAATTTCATGTTTACAGGTGATTTAATGTTTACAGGTTTTAGAAGACTAGAAGAGGTGCATGGTTTACCTGTGTTGATTTCCTGGGAGAATAAGATATACCAATGGTTTAAAAAATCATTTCAATATTGTCATGATGGTCTAGAGAGAAGAGTTTATAACAATGGTTCTATATTGTCTTGGTGTATAGGTATTCCAGACTGTATGTATTCCATGTTTCTTAAACGGTTGGTATACATATATTATAACAGTTTAATTGAAACCATTGGAATAGAGTAACTTGAGACAACCTATATCCAAATAGTTCTTGAACCATTGGTATACATATATCCCAACAGATTCATTAAAACTTTTGGAATAAAGTAACTTGAGACATCATATACCAATAGTTATATAGAATCCATTGGTATTGGGTTAATGCAATAACCAATATTCAAATGTTTCCTAAAACCATTGGGATATCATATGACAATGGTTTTAAAAAATTATGATAGGTGTAAATTTAAATATTTTTTATATATTCCATGTATAGAATCAATGAATCACGTAATTTTAGGAGGAAGTAGTCCACACATCCACCAATTAAGTTATTGTATTTACAGAAGATGGAATGAATCAAGGTATATTATATATAAAAAATAAATAATCAAATAGATATTATAGATATAATATATATCATATGTAAAAATTGTATCCATAATAATTCCCAACCATGATTGGTGGTAAAGGAAAAACAAATAGTCATCATTTTTGTGAGGTGGTAGTTCAACAAACACAAATTGTAATTTTGTTTCCCATTATATGGAAGTGTGTGTGAGTGTAGGTATAAACATTTGAATAAAATCATATAAGTATATTTAGGATACTATTTTTATTAAGAAATTATAGAATAATAATAGTTCAGGGGTGGAGAGTTAAAATAAAACAAAAGAGCTAAAGGAAGTATGTTACCTCTTTTTTGGGTAACTCCCTTTAGTTTACACCAAAGAGCTTCCGTGGATAGATTTATTCCCAATGTGAGTTATATAGCTTTATGGTATGAATTTTTAGGAGCTATATTGGTAGATATTGTTCAATCCACAGTGTCTTGAGAGGTCTGATGTATTGGGAGGGTGATTTCATTTTAATGGTAGAGGGGAGTGGCACTCTCATCAATTTTTGGAAAGGGAATTAGACCATTGTTTTTTCCATGTCAAGAAGATCAAATAATGTTACAAATTAAATCGGATGGATTATAGGCTCTAAATAAATCCAACCAATGTCTTTTGTAAAAGTTTCTTGGTTATTTTGTCTCTTATGGTTAAGGTTTAGTCACTTATTAAGCTAATGTTTCTATTAATCATTGTAATTAATTTTAATTACAACCACTAATATTCTTTGTCAAAAACAAAGTTGAAATTGTTAAAAATTATATTTTTTTGATTCATAATATGAAATCCATTTTTCAAATTCAAATCACATAATTGGAAGAAATTAATTTAAAATAAATCTCATATATGGTATGATAAAGTGGGATTGAAAGTATAAACATTCAACAGGTTGGTATGTTTTTATTTCTAATTTCAAAGTGAAAAGATACTAAGAAACTGTTTTTAATTAAAATAAATAAAATTTATATAATTAAACTTTAAAACCAATAAAAATTAATTTAACCTTATAATTAGATTAGATGAAAAATAAATTTGGAATTAAAATATGTTATTTTACACAATTCATCCATAAATAAAACTTCACCGAAAATACCAAAAATTTACCCTAGGATTATTTTTAAGTTACACATAAAAATTTGATGTTTATTTTGAAATATATAATATATAAAATTTCAAAAAATTAGATTTAAATTAGGTTCTCCATTACATAGTGGTAAAAATAACTTTATAAAAAAAAATGATGTGAAATATTGGGTTTGTTCTTATCTTATAATTATAAAATCTGTTGGATTGATATAAAAAATATTTGATAGTATAATATATATATATTAATATCTCTCAATAAATTTAATAAATGTGATTTTTCATGTTAAAATAGATTTGTGGTCATTGAAATAGTTTTCCATAAAAACATTCCCTTAGAATTGGTTCGTATATTAATTTCTAATTAATTTTTAACCTACGAATTTAGATAATATTTATATAAACCATATATTTTTGTAAGTTATTTAAAACTACAAATAACTACTAATTTAATGGATATGTTATATCTTATTATATTAATTAGTAATACTTTTAATAATATATTTCTACTCAGCAAAACTATGTGTGTGTGTAACACAATTTCTTGAAGAAGCTCGTCATTGTGTGTGATTCATCCTAAACCAATATCATTTTCATATCAATCTATATCATGGTTTAGTTTTATTTATATAGTAAATATATTATAAATTCTCAAGTTATTATATTTTCTTACGTTCTCGGTGTGTTTTTTCATACACATTGGCAGATACAATGTTCTTACTTTAGCATTTTGTGGCATTATAGATACCATCATCTAAAGGTATAATGATAAAAAATACATAAAAAGCGAAATTCCATGAGCTGTATAGCCATTATATATTTATTGTGATTCCATATGGTAATAAAAATTATCTTATTATCTTCATGGATCTAATGAATATAGTCTTTAGATACTACCTTGATCAATTTATAGTTGTATTCCTATAAGACATTCTCAAATATTAAAAGTTGATGAAAAATCTTAAAGATCATTTATGGATGACATTGAAGACATAAGAATATAGATAATATAATTTATGTTTATAAATTGTGAATTTAGGATATAGAAACCATCATTTTTAGGTCATGTAATCCCAAGAAATGAAATATCTATATATCCTTCAAAAATAGATATTTTTGAAAAGTGTCTTAGACACACAATAGTAAATGCATTCCATTATTTTATTAGGAAATATTATATCTATGCTTTCTTAAAATTTCACGAGGGTAAAAAATTGAATAAAAATTATTTTTTTAAAAGGGAGTAAAGTTACTATTAATATTGGAATGTGGAGACAGTTTCAATAAACTAAAGAAGATATTAGTCAGTCAACTGTACTCAAACTACCCCACATCAAAGAAGGATTTTTAAAATACAATGGTGCATCGTCATTGGGATTAAGATGTTTCATTACTGTGAATGATAAGGTAATTTCTTAGGTCTTGTGAAAATTAAAAAATCATGATAAAATATACACGACACGTAATTTGGAGTTAATAGAGGTGACGATTTCGTTAATGAATTAGTTTAATTATCTCAATATTGAAAATTGTGATGTATATAATGACCAAAAGAACATGGAATATATATTAACTCACAAGGATTCTAATATTTGATAAATGATATAGTTGGGATTCATTATGAATTAGGATTACTCATTAAATTTCAACATGGGAAATCTTGTTCAATATCTTCTATAAAAATATCATGTTACAATATCCATGAAAAGGATTGAAAAATAACCAATAATAAATTATTTTATATGGATGAAACTGGAATTTAAAAAAAAGAGAAATCATTTATTTTTTAAATGATTACTCATCCATCCATTTAGAAAAAGATCGAAGAAGTTTATAAGAATGATGTGAAGATATAAAAATGGTAATGAGAATTAAATATTAATCTTTAATAATGAAGGTGTTTTATTATTTGGAACCCTGAAATATGTTCCATTGAATCCAAACCAAAATAGAGATATTTTCTATGGTTCGCATATATCATCCTTCTCCACTCATCTAGGAATTATGATGATGTATAAAGATCTAAATGAAAATGTATATTGGGAATTATTACAGTGGATATTTCCTAATAGATATCCAGCTGTTTTTTATTCCATCATGGGAATGATTAAATAAATAAGTCTAATAGAATTATTTAAATTTTAACCATAATAGAAAATAAATGGGAAAAAATCACCAATTGATTTCACCATAGGACTCTCGAAGATATCTAAATTCAATAATTTTATTTAGGTTTTTTCCAATTTCCCAATAAATTATGCACATTTTATTTCCATGAAATATGATTTATCACATGAAAAAAACCATGACATATATGAGGGACATGATAAGGAAACTTAGAGTAACATTGTATATTAGATCTAATCGAGATCTGAGGTTTACATAGAGGTGTTAGAATATTTATTAGTGAGATTTGAAGATTGTGTCGATTTAAGACACTTAGTATCACCCTCAAAAAGATAGTCAATTGGATATCACTAATCCAAATCTTGAGTATATGTTGTGAACTTGTTTAATTAATTTTCAAGGATATTTATATCAACACCTCCAAATAGTAGAGTTATCATATAATAATATTTTTTATTCTGGCATTTATATGGAACTATATGAAGTCATTTACTAGTTGAGATGCAATTCTCAATCATGCAATGATGAAGTTAGAGGGATAAAGAAGGTAGGACCTAACCATGTCTATGAAATGATATAGCATATTTTAACCATTCTACAACATATAAAGGTGGAATAATATTGATATAAAAATTATACTAATAATTATCAACATGATTTTGAGTATGTAGTTGGTGACAAGGTGTTTCTATGACTATCTCCCTGGAATAAAGTAACGAGATTTGGTAATAAAGGGAATTTAAAACTACTAGAAATGCTAGTTTTACCAACACTTACATCCCAAGTTTTATGTAAAACATTGGGAATGCCTATCTATACCAACGGTTTATGTAAACTGTTGGTATAGATGAATTAATACAACCTTTTACCAACGATTTTACAAAACTGTTGCTAAAGGCCTTTGATATCACTTTTTTACCAATGGTTTTAGTAAACTGTTGGTAAAGACATATATTCCCAATGGTTTTTAAAAACCGTTGGGAAAAAATTACCCTAAAACAGATGGGGCATCCATTCCCCCTCTAATCGATTGCAGTTCAGCTCCACGCCCTAAATCCAATCTTCCTCCTGCCAAACATATTCCACACATTGATCCATCTTCAATCAAGGAATTTTTTTCTTCTACACATCAAATCTGTAAGTGATTCCTTGATTTTTTTGTTCTGCAATTATTTGTTTTTGTTTTCATTTTGAATTGTTTGAAAGGGGACCTTTGTTGTCATTAATCATGGTTGTGTTTGGTCATTTAGGATTTAATATAGTATGACTTCATTTTACTTGATATATCCAATATTATTATTGATTTATGTTCAATTTGATTAAAACTGATGTTGTTTTCACTTTTGATTTGGTCGAAAAGGAATCCTTGTGGTCATTAATCATGGTTTTTGGTGGTCATTTAGGATGTAATATAGTATGACTTCATTTTACTTGATATATCCAATATTATTATAGATTTATTTTCAATTTTATTATCTTTGACAAGTGATGTTGTTTAATAAGTTGTTTTTCATTGTTGTAATAATGAAGATATCGTATAAGGGTTCACATGGTGTGTATAACAGTTGACATGGTGTCTACAATAATCTAGTGTCCTAGGAATTTACATGGGAATGTACACACATTACATGACTTGGATAGCCATGTAAATATACATGGCCTATCCCTTATGGTGAAAAGTATCTTCAGCCAAATGGGTGCTGAAAACATCCCATTTACACATCAATTTGTTTCATGGGTACATCCGCATGATGTGTTGGCCATACTATAGAGTGGGTAGTAATTAGCTCAGTCAAAACACTTTCATCCCTGAAATTCAAGACTACATGGTGAAATGGATGAATCCATGTTCCAATGACATAGCTATCATGGTTTCTAACTCACCTCACCTAAAAATAAACTAGAACATTGGTTAAATGCAAGAATTAATCCTAAACTTACACTATAACATTGGTTAAATGGAATAAATCATCCTCATTACTGAATTCCATACACATATGGCCAGTGTGGCTTGTCAGATATATATGTCGTCGATGGGTGCATTATCCAATGCACCAAGCGGCAGTTCTAGTGGCGGTCGAGATAATGACATTCCTAGTGATGAAAAGGATGCTGAAGAGGACGAGGGAGAGGATTAAAACGAGGATGAGGGCGAGGATGGGGTCGACGGTGAGGATGGGGCCAAGGGAGAGGATGGGGATGAGGGGAGGATGAGGACGATGATGAGGAAAATAATGAGGATATAGATGGCGGTGAGGATGAGGCTGATGATGATAGTGGTGATGGTGATGGTGATCAGGGTTAGATTGATCCATTTTATTTTTGATTTCTGTATAACTCATTATTTTTTAACCTGGTTTTTCACTATGGTATGTATATCTTTGAATTCAGTCTAACTTTTTATTTTTGACCAAATATGGAAGCCTCTTTAATTTAATAAGGCTTTAAATTGAATTTAGCTTCTTTTTTAATTCTTCTTTATTATATTGAAATGAATATATTGAATAAGATTTCTTTAATATAATTGTTTAATTTGATAAATAAAGTAATTTTTTTATAATAAAACCCCTCCAATGGAGGTGCTCTATCTACGAAAACTCACAGTGATAGTTTATGGTGTGATAATTTGACTCTCAATTAGTATTTTCAACTACCTAGTAGCACTTTTAAAAACAAAGAATATAAAATATATAACTTTATCATACCACAATCCTTAATCAAGAGTCTGTTTTTATAACATAAGATCAGTTTATATAATGTGAAGGACAATACATAAGATTTATTTGGAATCCTGGGAGGAATATGCTGCCCCAAAGATGTCGTTGTACTGGGACAACACACCGCAGTCAAGCCGCGGTCACACCGCAGCCACGCCGCGGTCACGCGATGATCACGCTGCGGTCATGCCGCGGTCTTACAGCAGTCACGCCGCGGTTATAATTTAGTCACGCCGTGGTCACGTCACAGTCACACGCGGTCACATCGTGGTCACACTGTTGTCACACCGCGGTAATGTCATGATTTGTCCCTTCTCCAGGATGACACCCCGCGACGCTTCGCAGTCCTGTCGGAATTCGACATATGATACCTAGATAGAGTTTTAGATTCATTACCCACCCTCCTTCTTGGACCCCAGATAGCCCCCCACCCTCCCCCCTGGAACCCAAACAACCCCCCGAACAGCACCCCCACCCACCTCAATCTGAGGCACGGTGTGGCCGGTACCACTCAAAGTGTCTTTTTTTTTAAATGGATACTCTTTTAAGTAAAAACAACTAGAATATCGATATCTGACCAAATGCATTCGGATTGTGTTGATACTTTAGGAAAACGATCCATGGGTCATTTGTGACGTGTACGAGTAATCCTCGCCTCATTCCGAGGCATGGTATTGCCGACACCACTCAAAGTGTCTCACTTTTATTTGAATTGGACATCATTTTATATGGAAACAACAAATAGAATATGGGAAACCAACCAAATGCATTCGGATTGTATTGATACCTCAACACAATGATCCATCAATGATTTTTGTCATGTACGAGACAACCTAGCCTCAATCTGAGACGCGGTGTGGCCAGTACCACTCAAAGTCTCTCTTTTGTTTCAAAAGGACATTATTTTAAGTGAATATAACAACTAACAAACAGAAAACTGACCAAAGGCATTCATATTCTATTGAAACATTAGGAAATTGATCTATGGGACATATGTGATGTGTACAAGTCATTTCTGCCTCAATCTGAGAGACGGTGTGGCCGACACCACTAAAATGGTCTCACTTTTATTTAAAATGGACAAGATTTTAAGTGAAAACACCAACTTTCATACTTAAAACCAAAAAAAATCGAAATTAGATTCAGTTGAAACGTTAGTAAAATGATCCATGGGTCATGTTTTACATGTACGAGTCAACCCTGCCTCAATCCGAGGCATGGTGTGGCCGGAACTACTCAAGGTGTCTAACTTTTCTTTGAAATGGACAACATTTTAAGCGAAAACAACAACCAGCTTATGGAAAACCAACCAAACACATTTAGATTGTGTAGATATTTTAGGAAAACAATCTAATTATTATTCTTGAGGCGTACGAAAAGACTAAACATCATTCGGATGCACGGTTTGTGCGGTACAGCTGAATATGTGTTTTTAGGTGTTTAGTGCGCTTGAAAAGCATGCATGGGGTGGTAAAAACCAACCAAATGACCTCAGAATGCCAGGAAATCGGAAGAAAACAAAGGGTGGGTGAATTGTGAAATGTTCGGTTAGACGGAACATCAATCGGAGGTGTCATATGACCGCGGTGGCCAAAAAAGCACTCCGCATGTCGTAAATGGCCAAAACACGTGTTTAATGGTCAAATGCTTACCGAACTACATCTGAATAACTTGAAATCACACAAAAACACTCTAATTATTATTCATAAGGTGTAATAAAATACGACATGACATTCGGACATGCGGTTTGTGTGCCACGACTAAATATGTGTTTTTTAAGTGTTTGGTGCGCTTGAAAAGCGTGCGTGGGGTGGTCAAAACCAGACGAACAACCTCTAAATGCCATGAAATCAAATTACAATAAAGGGTGGGTGAATTCTGAAATGGTCTACCAGACGGCACATCAATCGAAGGTGTCATGTGACCATGGTGGCCGAAAATGCACTTCATGTGCCATAAAAGGCCAAAACATGGGTTTTATAGTCAAATGCATGCCCAATGAAATCAAAATGACCTAAAATCACATGAAAACACCCTAATTATTTTTTATGAGGTGTATGAGGAGACAACATGTCATTTGGACATGCAGTTTTCACGGCACGGCTGAATATGTGTTTTTTAGGTGTTTGACGTGCTTGAAAAGTGTGCATGGGGTGGTCTAAAATGGCTGAAAACCCTTAGAATGCCATGGAATCCAACTACAAAAATGGGTGGGTGAATTTTGAAATGGTCGGTCAGACGGCACGTCAATCGGAGGTGTCGTGTGGCCGTGATGGGTGAAAGCACATTATGTGTGTCATAAATGGCCAAAACATGGGTTTTACTATCAAATGCATGCCGAATGATATCAGAATGACTTGGAATCACACTAAAACACCCTAATTATTATTCGTGAGGTGTACGAGGAGACTCCACATCATTCAGACCCACGGTTTGCACAACATGGCTGAATTTGTGTTTTTAGGTGTTTGGCGCACTTGAAAAACATGTTTGGGGTGGTCGATATCGGCCGAACAACATTGGAATGCCATGAAATCAGATGACAACAAAGGTTGGGTAAATTGTGAAATGGTCGTCTAGACATCACATCAATCTGATGTGTCGTGTAACTACGGTGGCCGAATATGCACTACGCGTGTCGTAAATGGAAAAAACATGCGTTTATCGGTCAAATGCATACTGAACGACATCAGAATGACTTGAAATCACAAAAAACCACCATAATCATTATTCTTGAGGTGTACGAAGAGACAACACCTCATTCATACCCGCGGTTTGCATGACACTGCTGAATAAGCATTTTTTAGGTGTTTGGTGTGCTTGAAAAACGTGCATGGGGTGGTCGAAACTATTTGAACGACCTCGGAATGCCATGAAATCAGATGAAAAAAAGGGTGGGATAATTGTGAAATGGTCGGCTTGACGGCAAATCAATCAGATGTGTCGTGTGATCGCGGTGGTCAAAAGCGCACTTCGCATTTCGTAAATGGCCAAAACAAGCATTTAACGGTCAAATGCATGCCGAATGACATAAGAATGACATAAAATCACATGAAAACACCATAATTATTACTCGTGATGTGTACAGAAAGTCGACACATCTTTCGGACCCGCAGTTTGCGTGGCACGGCTGAATATGTGTTTTTAGGTGTTTGGCGCGCTTTAAAAGCGTGCGTGGGGTGGTCTAAACTGTCTGAATGACCTTGTAATTCCATGAAATCAGACGACAACAAATGGTGGGTGAATTGTGAAATGGTCGGCCAGACAGCACATCAATTGGTGGTGTCGTGTGACTGCGCTGGGCGAAAACACACTCCGTGTGTCGTAAATGGCCAAAACATGGATTTTATGGTCAAATGCATGTCGAACGACATCAGAATGACTTGAAATCACACAAAAACACCCTAATTATTATACTTGAGGTGTACGAGGAAACGAAACATCATTTGTACGTGCGGTTAGCTCGGAACGATTGAATATGGGTTTTTTAGGTGTTTGGCATGCATGAAAAGCATTTGTGGGGTGGAATAAACTGGCCGAACGACCTCAGAATGCCATAAAATTGGATAACAACAAAGGGTGGGTGAATTTTGAAATAGTCGGCCAGACATCACATCAATTGGAGGTGTTGTGTGACAGCATTGGGTGAAAATGTATTTTTCATGTCGTAAGTGGCCAAAATATGGGTTTTATGGTCAAATGCAAGTCAAACACCATTAGAATGACTTGAAATCACATGAAAACACACTAATTATTATTCGTGAGGTGTACGAGGAGACGACATGTCATTCGGATGCACGGTTTTCAAGGAACGGCTGAATAGGTGTTTATTAGATGTTTGGCGCGCTTGAAAAGCATGTGTGGGGTGGTCGAAACCAGTTGAACGACATCGTAATTCAATGAAATCAAACGACAACAAAGGGTGGGTGAATATTAAAATGTTAGGCTAGAAGTCACATCAATCACTGGTGTTGTGTGACCGCGGTGGCTGACAACACACTCCGCATGCTGTAAATGGCCAAAACATGGGTTTAATGGTCAAATGCATGCCAAAAGACATCAGAATGACTTGAAATCACACAAAAACACAATAATTATTATTCATGAGGTGTAGGAATAGACAGAATGTCATTCGGACCCACGGTGTGCATGGAACAGCTATATATGTGTTTTTTAGGTGTTTGGTGCGCTTGAAAAGTGTGCGTGGGGTGGTCTAAATCAGCTGAATGACCTCAGAATGCCATGCAATCTAAAGATGACAATGGGTGGGTGAATTTTGAAATTATCAGCTAAACGGCACATCAATCGGAGGTGTCGTGTGACCGCGCAAGGTGAAAACACACTCCGCGTGTCGTAAATGGCAAAAACATGGGTTTTACGGTCAAATGCATGTTGAACGATATCGGAATGACTTGAAATCACACAAAAACGTCCTAATTATTATTCCTAAGGTGTACGAGGAGACAGAACATCATTCAAATCTGCGGTTTGCGCAATACAGCTAAATATGTGTTTTTTTTGTGTCTGGCGTGCTTGAAAAGCATGCGTGGGGTGATCTAAACTGGCCGAACAACCTTGGAATGCCAAGAAATCGGATGACAACAAAGGGTGTAGGAATTTTAAAATGGTTGGTCATACGGCACGTCAATCATATGTGTCGTGTGACTGCGGTGGCCGAAAATGCACTTTGTGTGTCGTAAATGGCTAAAACAAGCGTTTAATGGTCAAATGCATGCTGAATGACATCAGAATGACTTGAAATCATACAAAAACACCCTTATTAATATTCTTGCAGTGTAAGAGGATATAGAACGGTATTCAGACACACGGTTTGTGCGGCACGGCTGAATATGTGTTTTTAGGTGTTTAGCATGCTTGAAAAACGTGTGTAGGGTGGTCAAAACCGGTTGAATGACCTCGGAATGCCATGGAAGCAGACGATAATAAAGGGTGGGTGAATTTTGAAATGGTCGGCAAGATGGCACATTAATCGGAGGTGTCATGTGACCACGGTGGACGAAAATGCACTCTACGTGCCGTAAATGGCCAAAACATGGGTTTTACTGTCAAATACTTACCCAAAGACATCGGAATGGCTTGAAATCACACTAAAACACCATAATTATTATATTTGAGGTGTATGATGATACAACACATCATTCGGACCCACGGTTTGCGCAGCACGGCAGAATATGTGTTTTTAGGTGTTTGGTGCGCTTGAAAAACATGCGTGGGGTGGTCGAAACCGGCCGAAGGACCTCGGAATTCCTTGAAAATAGACGACACCAAAGGTTGGGTGAATTGTGAAATGGTTAGATAGACGACACTTCAATTAGAGGTTTCATGTGATCTCGGTGGCCAAAAACGCACTCCGCGTGTCGTAAATGGCGAAAACAAGCGTTTAACAGATAAATGCATGCCGAACGACATAAAAATGAATTGAAATTACATGAAAACACCCTAATTATTATTTTTGAGGTGTAAAAGGAGAATACACGTCATTCAGACCTGTGGTTTGCATGACACGGCTGAATAAGTGTTTTTTTTTTGTGTTTGGCTCGCTTGAAAAGCATTCGTGGGGTGGTCTAAACTGGCCGAACGACCTCAGAATGCCGTGAAATCGGACAACAACAAAAGGTGGGTGAATTGTGAAATGTTCGGCGAGACAATACGTCAATTGTAGGTGTCGTTTGACCTCACTAGCTGAAAACTCACTTCACGTGTCGTAAATGGACAACACATGAGTTTAACGGTCAAATGCATTCTGAACGACACTGTAATGACTTGAAATCACATGAAAACACCCTAATTATTATTCTTGAGGTGTATGAGGAGACAACATGTCATTCGGACGTGCAGTTTTTAGGGCACGAATGAATATATATTTTTTTGGTGTTTGGAACGCTTGAAAAGCATGCATGGGGTGTTCATAACCAGCTGAATGACCTCGAAATGCCAGGAATTGGACGACTACAAAGGGTGGGTGAATTGTGAAATAGTCAGCCAGACGGCACGTCAATCGGAGGTGTCGTGAGACCGCACTGGCCAAAATCGCACTCTGCATGTCGTAAATGGCCAAAACATGCGTTTAACAGTCAAATGATCTCTGAACGACATCAGAATGACTTGAAATCACATGAAAACACCCTAATTATTATTCGTGAAGTCTATGAGGATACAGGACGTCATTCGGACGCGTGGTTTGCACGACACGGAAGAATATGTTTTTTTAGGTGTTTGGCGTGCTTGAAAAGCATGTGTGGGGTGGTCTAAACCGGACGAACGGCCTCAGAATGCAATGAAATCGGACGAAAATAAATGGTGGTTGAATTTTGAAATGGTTGGCCAAAAAATATGACAATCGGAGGTGTCCTGTGACAGCGCTGGGTGAAAACGTACTCCGCATGTCGTAAATGGCCAAAACATGGGTTTTATTGTAAAATTCATGTCGAACGACATTAAAATTACTTAAAATCACACTAAAACACCCTAATTATTATTAGTGAGGTGTACGAGGAGACGACACATCATTCAGACGTGTGGTTTGCGTGGAAAATTTGAATATGTGTTTTTTAGGTGTTTGGTGCGCTAGAAAAGCGTGCGTGGGGTGGTCAAAACCGGCCAAATGACCTCGAAATTCCATGAAATCAGATGACAACAAAGGGTGGGTGAATTTTGAAATGGTAGGCCAGACAGAACATCAATCAAAGGTGTCGTGTGACCACAGTGGCCAAAAACACACTCTGCGTGCCGTAAATGGCCAAAAGATGTGTTTTATGGTCAAATGCATACTGAATGACATCAAAATGACTTGAAATCACACGAAAACACCCTACTTATTAATCGTGAGGTTTATGAAAAGATGGAATTTCATTCAGAACCGCGGTTTGCACATCACTACTGAATATGTCTTTTTTAGGTGTTTGGCGCGCTTGAAAAATGTGTGTGGGGTGGTCGAAACTGGCAGAATGACCTCAGAATTCCAAGAAATCAGACAACAACAAAGGGTGGGTGAATTTTGAAATGGTAGGCCAGACGACACATCAATCAGAGGTGTTTTGTGACCACGGTGGCCGAAAAAGCACTCTGAACTGCCCCCCCCCCCACCCAGGACAGCCCCCACCCAATGATCCACGGATCGATTGTGATGAGTACGAGTCAACCCCACCTCAATCCAAGGCATATTTTGACTGGTATCACTCAAAGTGTCTCACTTTTGTTTGAAATGGAAAACATTTTAAAAGAAAACAACAACTGACATACAGAAAATGTTCACAAGGCTACACATAGATTCATGAAATTAAGGGATAAAAAATAAAATACGGTCTATTGGTCATATGTTATTAGAAGAAAATATTCACAATGCATAGATTGAAATAAAATGGGTCATATTATATATAAAAAAACATGAATTTTATTAGGAATGAGTCTCAACATCCCATCATGAACATGCACCAACACTGATGTTCTAATTCTCAATCACAAGTCGTTCATTCTATATAATAACATAAAACAAATAAATATCATATAGTGATTTCATAAGAAACCTATGAACACTCAAGCATACCATATAACAAATTGTTCAACAAGGCTACATATATATTCTTGAAAAATAAGTTTCAAATTCTCATAAAAATAACCCAATAGTGAGGAGTACATATCGTGAAACCATAGCCGCAGGGATCACCTCAATCCCATCCTCAAATAGTGGGTTTTAGGACCAAACCAAAGTCCCTTTGGGAACCCAATAACAATGACTTAATACAATATTCATACCCAATACCCAAGATGGGGATTCATCTCACATTAGACCCAGGAGAGGAAATTACATTTAGCCACATACCCCTTATTCTAATTGAAAAATCTATAAAAAACATGTAGGCTATTCTGGCAACACGTCTCATATGTCAAGATTGTCCAATGTTTCCCATTAACACATCAGGAGCCGTTTATACATGGATACATAATCATTAGAGGAATATAAACATCCCATGTGCATCCTATAACTCATCCAAGGTCTAAGGACATTAGCACTACCATTGTCTATCTTATGGGTATCATGATACTTTCCACTCTACCCAAGTTTTTCTGTTGGTTTTAAGATACTCAATCCAAGACCAGGACTAAACATCACATGTTCATCCTATAACATGTAGGTTTTTTCCCTCATCCCTGGACACCCCCACCCTCGGGACACCCCCAACCCCTTTTATGTCATATTATATATGTGTAATATATAATTCAGAATTCTGTATGCAACATAATTAATTTTGTATGTGTTATTTATTCATAATTCATAATTCATTACATAATTCATTATTCATGTATTCAATTGAGAATTCAATTATGAATTCTATATTACATAGGTTAATTGGGTTCATATACAAGATTATAATTGTGGTACATTCCATGGTTATAATAGTATCCTATTTTTGTGTGTTTTTGTGTGCTATATCATGTGTTTTTGTTGCGGTTAAGAGTGTATGCAAGTGTGTAGTTGAGTGTGCAGTAGAGGATTTTAGGTGCTGTCAAATTCTGGTAATACACTATACCAACAGTTTACTAAACCATTGGTATAGTGTTGTACATATTTTTACCAACGGTTTTAGTAAACCATTGGTAAAACATGGAAATACTCTAGTAATACCAACAATTTGTTAACCGTTGGCAATGCTCCAGTTTCCCAACGGTTTTAGTAAACCATTGGCATAGTTTTGTATTATTACAGCAATGCCAACGGTTTTACAAAACGTTGGTAGTACTCTTTACAAACCGTCTTATCCAATGGTTTTACAAAAACCTTTGGTAATGGTCTACTGCCACGACTTATATGACGATGGTTTTCCAAACCATTGGTATATAGGATAATAACGGTTTGGCAGCCTTTACCAACGTTTTTAAACCGTTGGTAAAGGCTTAATTTCCAGTAGTGTAATCCAATCGTATATCTTTCCCTTTGATATCAATTATTATTTCATGGAAATATATTATTACTTATAACTACACCACATACCTCACCCATGTAAATCATGTGTTAATGTATAGTTTTTAGTAAGTATATACCAGACCATTCACATGAAATAAAATTATATTCTATGAAACTGGAACATGATCCCTCATTTGAGGATTA
Organism: Viscum album; assembly: GCA_963277665.1. Classification (NCBI taxonomy): domain Eukaryota; kingdom Viridiplantae; phylum Streptophyta; class Magnoliopsida; order Santalales; family Viscaceae; genus Viscum; species Viscum album. The sequence goes on along the minus strand of OY728120.1, from coordinate 1,433,675,500 downwards.
ACAAGTGTAAATTTTGGATATAAGATATAATGTAACCTGGAATGAGACCACTTATTTGGTCAAAGTTCTTTTTAGGAGTCATATTTTTGAAAAAGCTACATAAAAACCAGAACAATCAATGAGGCAAATACACCCTCTCTTTTTTTGTTACTTGTAAATTTTTTTCACATTTAAATTATTTTTAAATGGTTTATAATGTAATGGCCCCCAATTTTAGTAAATACTATTTCATATATCATGTGAAGTAGCGTGTCTTATATGCAAAACAAATCTCAAATAAAAATATTTAAAATGATTGTTATAGATGTAAAAATTTTGGAAATCAATTTGAAGTAACTACCATAATAATATGATATAAATATATATAATTAAAAAAATGTTCATTTTATGTTTTAAAAAAATTATATTCTTAGAAATTTTTTTATTCATTATCTTTGCCAATAAAAATATTAAATTTTCTCACCAATATAAATTTTATTTGATAATATGGATTTGATATCGCAAGTCATTATTTCCAAATTATATAAAATGGATTATTTATTTTTTATTCAATTGAAAAATATTACTAGGTTTATAACTACTTTCCATAATAGTGGTAAAATCCTTACCTTTAAATAATTTTTTTATATACATTTTTTATTTTTTTTTCTAATGAAACAATTATATATTCTCAACAATGACTCTAATGTAATTTTTTAACCTATATATAAATAAATTAACACGGATTAAATTGTTGATAAATTATAAATATGATTAATAACACTCAAAAATTAAAACAACATTTTAATAAAAAATAGTTTTTTATAAATTAAATGTTTTGATTTTGAAATAATTATTAAATTATTTCAAAATTAAATTCAATTACATGGATATTATATTTTTATATTGAAAATAAAAATCTAGTAATAAATATTATCTTTTAGTTTTTTAATCTAATATACATTACATAGTTAAAAACTAGTTACCAATTTAAAAAAAATGATAAAATATAATGGTCCGGTGATAAAATGCTCTAAGATTGTTTAAAACCTATGAAAAAATAAATGCCAGTGGTCTCATCAACCATATATATACAAAAAATCATTATCTCCCACTTCTCAATCCATTGACACATGAATAGTGTAATACCGTTATGGATAAATAATTTCTATTCACAAATGTTCCCTTTCTTTAGACCTAATAGGGATAAAATCCACAAAATTTCTCCCCCCATTAAAAAAATTATCAATTTTAGTAATATTGATTAGTCTCCCATAAAATCTCTCCAATTTTTTAGAATCATTTTTATTTCGAATATATCTTTCTAAAGAACCTCAAGGGGTTACCTAATTGTGAAAATCCAAAATGAGAGGTAATGTTCTCAATCGAGATCTTTTATTTATATCATTATTATACTAAATCAAATATACTATACCCATGAATGTATGATAACATAAAAATTATTAATATTTTTAAATTATACTATAAAAAATGAATATCTTTTTCTACCTTCCATCAGACCATCAAAAAACAAAAACAACACTTGTGTTATGTATAAACTTCTTCCACCATAAATGATGGGTTATATAATACTAAACCGGCTTAAAGAGATATTTGGAAGGAGAAATATGATGAATTAATATGATATATATAAAATTATTATGATTCTATAAATATAATCTATTTTATAAATCCGTTATTTTTTAGGTAAATGAATGTGTCACCCATGCATGCATGCTGAAAATTACCTCAAGGAATGTGAAATATTTCATTATTTACCTACATTTAACTTATTTATAAAACTCTACAAAAATATGATTCATAATCATAATAACATATAAATAAAAGCATTTCTCTTATTTTCTATTGATATTATTCTAATAGAGTCACTTTCTTAACCATAATCACCAATATATTATATAATGTCCATGTTTGGGTTCGTATGTGGTAGTAAATGATTATAAATGAAATTTTAAAAATTTAAAATTAATGAATGAGGTGATAAAATATGTGATTATGATATTTATTTTTTTTATAATGGATGATAGAGAATTTTTAGCAAAGAAATATTTAGGGTAAGGTTTTCTCTTAAATCAACATATTTTCTCAAGTTATAACGACTCCCTTATATTTTATTTATTGAAATACGGTTTTATTAGTTTCTTTTATTATGAAATATTTTTTTTCTCTATATAAAAATTTATATTTTTAATTCAAATATTTATCCTGATGAAATTATTTCTAAAAAATATAAAATTTTTGAGAATAATTTACATATTATTTAATGACATTTTCATTTCATTTTCCATATACCCTTTACTTACAATGTATTAATTTTTATCTAGAAACCCAATTATTTGTTATCTCATGTGAACATCACACTTCCATTCTACCATTTTAAAAAATGTGTATTGTTATAATTTGTAAAATGGGAATTATCAATAATTATGTTCTAAAATATTAAAAATGTTCTCTATAATTTCATAATATAATATTTTATCTCCCACTAAAAATTTATTTTTGATTACTTGTATATATTTTTAAGAATATTTTTTAAACATTATATTAAAATATTTTTTTTCTGGTTTTCACTTCATCTTTTTATAATTGGAATTTTAATATAATATCTAACACAATAATGTATGAAAATGTTATTTTAAAAAATATAATTATTGTTTCACCACTATATTCTTTATTTAACTGTAAAGAAAATATTTCGTTTGAAATTAAAATTAATGAGACTCTTTTTATATGTTCTTATGAAATGATCATTTTGGGTGATTAAATTTTAGGTATCAACTTCTTAAATTCATGTCATCATCTTTTTCGATACCATATAGATATGTTTTGAAACCCATTTTTCTTTCATTGTTTTCTTTATAATGTTATTATTAGAACCAATTTATTTAGTTAGATTTAATTATCTTTTGAAATGATTGATAACTCATGGAATATGTATGTATTCCAGATATTGGGTGGGGTCCTATATCACCATCCAATGCATGGGATAATAATTTTTATATCATGAGATATTATAGTGGTATATAAATTGGATATGATTACAAATTAACCAGTGATACTTCTTATATATTCCCAAATAGTAAAGGGTGAGCCTTCGTGGATGGGATCAGAATCAAATATTTTCACTTTCATAGATATGCCCACGATATTATATTAACCCATGCTTATTCTTTTTTTTTGATGATTTTTATTATGATATGTATTATGGGAATGTTCCATTATCATTCCATATGCTCATGTATATGTTTCATAGATCATGTTTATTACTTGATGATCACACACTCTTTTTACATAACATATGCTTATTCATTTTTTATTTCATTTCCTTCTATAATGATTTATAGACTAATATTATTATTTCATGTTTATTTTAATAAGACATTTTACCACTGCCCATGTTTTATCTTATTCATATAATACAACCATTAATGAGATGTTTATAAGTTTTCAATCACTGAGAATTTTAGCTCACCCATTCCATATATTTTTATTACCATTTTTAGAAAGTTGATTATAACTTAGGATAAGCCTACAAGGGATTCTAGTGTGGCTTAATTATAGAATAATGTTCACAAGTGTTGTAGATTTATTTTTTTATGTATCTATTCATAAAATACTCTAACACATCCATTATCACGATTGTGAGATGATTTATTAGTTGTGATGTTTATCTAATGGAAATAATTTAAAATAAAATATACTTATAGATTGGGTTTTATTAAAAAACTAACCATTCATTCTGTGAGGATATTGAGAGTTTCTTTTGAAAATTAATATACATACTCTCATAGGACTATAATATCTCCATTGTTGTATTCCTCCCTAACTATTTGAGTCTAGAATCCCTTATTATTAGGTATCAATATGCATTTTAATAAAAAAATTCCAACGTTATTTCATAATATTCTTTGCATTGATATTTTATAACAATAATATTTAAAATACAAAATGACATTTTTCCTTTTCCAAAAGATTCATTTATCATCTATGTAAAGAGATTAAATACAGTCTTAATATTAAATTGACCTCCACTATGGGATGAGGAACTATATCTATCGAAATCGTATTAATAAAAACTCAATATAAGAATAGTTATATACTTTGGATACATCCATCACCCCATTAGTTGTTTTCATTGACAATTAAATATCCAATGTTTGAGGTGGTGAATCAATGTTCTTATTAAAAAATTGATATAAAAGAATATGAAGAACCAGAAACAAATAATACATTTCCAGCCATATTATGTAACTTATAAATGATTTATAAAAGAACGTTTAAGAAGATCCCGTCAAAATACTGTCAAATAAAGTAAAATATAATGTAAAATAAATAAAAAAAATTGTTGACATATATATAAAAAAATTAAAACTATATAAATAATAAACAAATGGGAGTGAAAAATCCATAAAAAAATATGAAAATCATTCGTAAGAAAATTATTATTTCATGGATAATAAAAACCCTAAATGAATAATATTTTGAATTAAATATTTAACTTCCCATGATATAATGAATAAATACTATATTTTAATGTGAAATAATAGATTTATATAAACATATAAGTTCATTTTCAAGGAAGAAAAATTATAACATAGTAAAAATTAAATTCAGTTGAAAAAACATATGATTTGGTTTATATTTGAAATAAAATTTTGTTAAGGGAAGAACATGATATGAAACATTAAACCCCATGAATAATGATTATATCATGATATAATCTTCCAAAGTGGTATTATATACACCATAAAAAGGAATATAGGTGCATGACATAAAATATGTCTCAATGAAGTAGATGTGAGAGGTGTAACCCTTATCTCAAGTCCTAAATCACATGGTGCATGAATCAAACCTCAAGAATAACCAAATTCAGTTTATTTTTATAAATAATTTTGTTTTTTTTAAGTAATATTTAATATTTTGGGATCAATTTATTATCACAACTCATTTCTTTTTTTTTTGTATTGTTTTCTTTATCATTATCTACATGGAGTTTTTTAATCCATTCATTCAAAAAAAATTGTAACCTTGATAGTGGATAAAGTGGTTTTAGAATAGTTTTATCTTCAATGGAAATATGTATATAAATTTTCATTATCATTCAATTATTTTTGTAAAAAAATTATATATGTTTTAAAAAATAATTACAAATTATGAAGAATATCCCAATATTATGGTTCTATAAGGTTACAATTATAAAATGAATTATTGGTAATGATATTAATTTAATGATTATTTTTTTAAGAAAATCATAAAACATTTCGTATATATAATATTTATTTTTTAAAAATTCTTTTTTAAAAATCCATATATGTCTCTGATGAAAAATGAAATACATATTTCATGGAGTTGGTGAACTAACCATGAAACAAGAAAATCTTCCATTAAATAATGTGTTGGTGTATAGTAGATAACAATAATTTCACCAACATAGTATCATTTTAGAATATCCATATTACTAATTTCATTATGTTTAGTTTTTTATAATGTGTTTGGAATAGGTAAAAGAATATTAAAATGAGTATATAGAAAAAGAGTGATTATGAGTCATTAACTTACACATTGGGATGAATTATCTTTTAATTGGATTACAAATTTTAATGGTTTTAATTTAATAATAAAATAAACTATTGAATGTGGGAAAGAGGTTCATTGAAGGATTTTTAATATATATTTTTATCTAATAGGATTATTGTGTTGGTAGAAGTGGGGTGTTGAAGGTGTACTTTTATTGGTGGGAGGAGTGGAATTTCAATGAATATTAATTTTTTAATAAAAAAAAGTGATTTCATTATTGAGGAAGATTTATTTATGGGTAGATGTTGGGTGGTGATGGTGTATTTTTCTAGGCGTGGGATGAAACTATTGTAAATATTAATTTTGAAATATGAAAATAGATATCATAATTAATGAAAAAGGATATATAAATGATAATTAAAGATGAAAATATAGTCTTAGGTCTATTTTCCAATAATTCAACCATTTATTAATGTGGTTAGATGATATTTTGTGTCTTTTACTTTTGATTAAACATTTTTATCTCATTTAACCTTTCCCATGGAGACAAATTTTTGCATCTTATTTTTAGGAACACATATTAAATTAAACATATTTATTAAATTGTAAATAATGATTCCAAATATGAAATATATTTTAACTAATTAAATTTATAAAAATTATAAAAATTAATATGAATATAGTAATATATAGAGTATATTTTTTGAAGAAAAATATATTTTTAGTCATAAATTGAATTCACTCATTTTCCATAAGAAGTAAAAATCATCAAATGGGGATTAATTGTTTTTTATATATATTATAAATATATTTAATTAAATTCTGTGTCATGGAAATAAATATGGTTTATTGAGATAAAAATACATAATTTATAAAATTATAATTATTTGAAAAATAATTATTTTAAGAATCAAATGAATTTAAACCTAATTACTAAAATTGATTAATTATTTCATAGATATTATTCACTAAATTTATAATAAATAAAACATTTAAAATTTATTTCAATGTTACATTTCATAAAAAATAAAATTAAAATAATGAGATCTTATATAAAATTTAATACATTATATAATTTTAGCTTCTAATTACAAAACACAGCAAGATTTGCACATAAGTCCAAAGTGTAAGATAAGAAATTTTTCCTGTATTAGTTTAGGATTTAGATATAATAGATCTTTTAGTGATTTAAAAAAGTTTTAACTTTTCCAATAGATGATTTCTCAAATGAAATAGTCATTTAAGTTTTGTTTGGGAAAGGACTATGGAAAGCCTTAGGGACACTACTTCATTTCCAAACTCATGCAAATGAGATTTTTAAGGAAGAATGTAAAAAATGATTCCATTGATTATCTTTTCAAATATATTTCATAGTGCAGTTAATTCTATTGATACAGTTTCGATCAATAACTAATTAATAATAGTCACATTTAATAATTTAATTCTTTTGATATATCATGTATTGTTTTAGATTAGTATTTCTTGTGAAACAAGTAGTAGATCACACAAAATTTTTTTAAAAAGAAACTATAATTAAATTTCATTATATTTGTTCCATGAAAGATTAAAGGATTAAAAAATATATAAGTTTTAGGTTATTATTAACAATTAAATTTTCAAATTTCATTTACTAGATGTGAAAAAATAAAAGAACATTTAAAAATACTTTTTTAGAAAAATTCTAGTTAAATTATCATGAAGGTGTTCTACAATTGACTCCAATGAAGTAAGACCTTGTATATCCCTAAAAGGAAATTTGAAAACAAATTTTAATGAATTTTATATGGGATTTATTATAATTCTGTTAAATGTAGATATAAATAGGATATTAACACAAAATGAAAAATTAGGTTTGAGAATATGGTGGCCTTAAGTCTCCTTTTTTTATCAACTTTGAACCTCCTACATAAAAATGTGTAATATTGAATCATTCTACAAGTACTTCGAGCCACTGAAATTGGGCATACGAGACAGGGGTCTACAAGCCGTGTAATGGGTTCCACTCAACCCAGAAAGAACGTGATTTCATTTTTTAATATTAAAAAGAGGCTTCGTCCCCAACATTTCAAAAAATATTTTATATATATATTTTCCTTACATATTTATTTTAATTGGAATTTATTTATTACTATATCAATGAAATGAAAATGAATCAATGATATTTTTAATTGAATTTTATTATTTACTATTTGATTTCTTGGTTTTTACTTATTTTAATACATAAAATAGTAAAATTAACTCTAAAATTTTAATTAAAAATAAAGTTTCATGTCTCTTTATCTATAAAATTTTCAACACTATCCAATCATTATGGTTTTGATAATTAAATAGTTGAAGGCATAATCATCGGTGGATATAACCTACCAGTAATGAGAAATGCAGAATAGAGGGTGGGGTGAGTATATATTTTGAATAGTTGAAAATAGGTATGCCATATTATAATAATAATTTTTTTTATAATTTTTAAATAACTATAATCAGATGAAAAGAATAAAATAATATAGGGGATTATGAATAAAATATTAAAATATTAGGATTATGGGGTTACCTCTTCTTTATTTCTTTTACCGTTGATATTGAACAAAATCCATGAGAACTTGGGGTAATATGACACAATAATGTACATAAGGATACTAGTAAGATTTGTAGTAGGGAATATGGATGATCCTGAGATTATGTAAGTTCTTGAGAAGTTATATTCCAAGGGGAGGGTTATGGGTTATTTATACATGTGTAGAGAAGTATTTTTGGGTTTAAATAATTAATAAATCCATATTTACAAATTAAATCATCAATTATTTTTTTTAATTTAATCTCTATAGTGGTATAAATTGCCTAATTCTATGATGTTTTAATCTTGTAATCAAAAAAAATTATTAGTTTATATAGAATTAATGAATAAAAATTGATTTTATAATTCCATTCATTGTATTTTTTAGAATACGCAATTAATTTTTAAATTTTGAAAATTATATTTATTGAATATAAAATGATTAATTTATCCTGTTAAAAAATTTATCGGTTGAGAAAAATATTTTATAATTTAGTATGTCATTATTATTTCAATAATATGCCATAAAGATTTGACCTTAAAAATATTTTTATAATTAGCAAAAAGAATCATGTTTTTCAAAAAAGAATCAACAATTTAATCTTTCATAATTTGAATGTCTTGGTTCAAAAATTTAAATTTATATTATAAAATAATTTCTTATTTTATGAAATTTTAATATTATATATAGAAATTATTATATAGTTAAAATTTATAAAAACAAACATTATTAAAAATGTATTAATATGTATATTGTTAGTTTCATAATTTTATATTACTTTTATATCCCTATAAAAATTATATTATAACAACAAAGCTAATATTCTAACATTCAGGTTATTATTGTAATGTTTATATTTGGAAGGAACCAAGCTAGAGTGCCATCCAACTCGACGTACGACCCGGTTCGAGATAGATCCTAAAAGGAACTCCCAATCCCCATGGGCTAGAAACAAGTTCATGGGTATAAAAAATATACATTGGTAATGATTTCACCCATTTATACAATCATTAACATCCACCAAGAATACGATTCATCATAAATAATAACCAAATCCAAATGAGGTACAACATTTTTCAGATTTAAAATTTACAACTTTTAACAAAACCAAATGGTACTACAATAAAATGGGAACAAAAAAACTATCCGAAAACATCTATTAAATAAGAGTGTCATTACCCTCAATACCCATACACTAACACCTATAATATGTGGAACACAGGAAACTAGATCCACCATAACCACCACGACACATCTTTCATTACCTAGGTCGTACCTAACAAAGTCCATATAAACCCAATGGCGTATGTAGGGTGTGAGCCAAACCCTAGTAGGATGCCACCAAAAATTAGTATTCCATAATATTACCATAGAAGAAAAATCATCTTTTATATTTATATAACAATATTTGAATCATTTTTAATAAAACATTTTATTGAAATCTTTCTCAAGAAACAGTTTTTAAGGAAACCCCTTATTAAAAATTAGACTACTTAAAATAAAAATGGGCACAAGGGATACCGTATACTAATGGATAGAACCACATCGCATATGAAAGATATTATAAGAGAACATCATGATAAAATCCCAATAGGTTACTATTAGTAGATAGACCCTATGAACAACTTACTTTGGTGATCAAAATCCTCCAACTCAACTACAAACAGTGTTGTTATGCATGGTCCACTGGAGGGAAAAATCTCCCAAAATTCCAATGGTCTCAAAATCATAAGCCAATACCAATAGTGATTCCATGCATGAACCACTATATAGGATTCCATACAAAATTTCAGTGGTCTCTGATGATATCACATGTTTTGTTAGTATTGAAATCATCAATCCTACTAGATGAAATAGGGACTCAACAACTTCTGAATAAAATAGTGTACTAGTTTTAGTATTACCACCTATAATAACAGGGATTCCCTTTTTGATGAAACAAAACTTCACATATCAAAAATATCATCAAGATCACATACACATTTTGAGCATCATAGGCACATAAATAAATCACCCCTTTCACAATTTCACATTGACACATCGATCACAATCTCACATGGAAATTACCATTTTACATAAACAAAAACACTTTCTATTTAACATGCACAAAAAAAAACCATTTTAAAATACATTTTTCACCACTTTAAAAATTTATGAAACCCATTTTTGGACACAATAATAAAAACACATATGGAATCCATGAATTTATATAGAAAGATCCCCTTTTAAAATCATATTCAGATAAAACCCATTTTATAACATGATTCACATAACTTTAAAAATTCAAAGACCCATTTTAGGTTTACATAAATAATCCATCATGAAATAAAAAACTTATTTATCTAGAAAAATATACTTTCAACACATTCACACCATTAAAAATCCTTGAAAACACATTTTGAACCTTTCACGAAAGGCATAATATTTATTTAAGAAACCCCATAATGAAGAACATGAGAAACATGAACAAATTATTTTATAAAACCATTTTCATTGCATGAGCTTCTCAAGGATTTTCAAAAACATATTTCACACCACAAAAATAATTCATAAAATACATTTAAAAAATAATGAAATCAATCCAAACTCATAAAATAATGCAAAAGCATGGAACAGCCTACCTCACAATTGATAACTTCTAAAAATTAGTGGAAACCCAAAACCTCACCACCAAAAGACCCTATATAGAAATGATCGAGCAACAAAAATCAAGAATTGACTAAGGAACACAAGATAAAACCCTCTTTAAGTGAAACAAACCACTGGAAAATAAGAACTCAAGGATGGGGGAGAAAACCTCTAAAGAGGGAGAAATATAAGGAGATAAGGGCATAATTGATTATTTATAGAACTTACAAGGATAAAAACACCTGAAGGATGATTCTCAAAGGATGAAAAAATTATTAGAAGGAGATACCATGATTGAAAATACCCAATTGGGAGGATGAGAGGTTGATTTTGGGTTAAAATTAAAGATGGTAGAAAGGTAATTCTCCTCTTTATAATGACCTAGATAGGTCACATGGTTTGCAAGCACAGTTTTCCAAAATGTGGGGCAACCATAAATCCCACACTTTTTAGGAGGAACATGATGCATAGTTATCCCATATGGTTTACAAACCATGTTCCCACTGTGCATTTTCCACTATCCAAAATGAAAATTTTTCACACACTTACCTAGAGGAGAATGCAAAGTTTCCCCTAACCATGAAACAAACATATGCCACCTACCATCAACAATAAAATCTTTATTTTATTGCAAAAAAATATTGGTGAACCTCTAGTATAATTACCATTACAAAATTAAACAAAATAGTACTTCAAAATAAAATAAATTGTGTGATAATTATCCCCTCTATGATAACTCTCCAACCATAAAAATTAAACTCAATTCTTGACTAGAAAAAAATAGGAAATCATAATTGACCCATGAATTCCATAATAATGTATCATGGAAATCATTAACATGCTTCCAAGATCTCAAAAAATTAGTATAATATTTCATTGAAGCACTTTCTCATGAGAATCCACAATCTGCACTGGCCATTCAATCATAGATTGATCAGGATCTAATTACAAATCTACCAAATTTAATACACGAGACAGGTCTGGTTTATAATTTCTCATTTGGGAGACATAGAACATGTCATGAAATGATTTCAACTAAGAAGGAAAAGAAAGCATGTATTAGACCATTCCAACTAGCTCAGTAATCTCAAGTGGTCTCACATTTTTCATCATTAGCATCCCTTTTATTAGCAAAAAGTTAGTAATCCAAGTGAGGTGGCACATTCAGTAACAACTTATCACACATAGAAAACTCAAAATATCAGTTCCTATGTTCTATATAAGACATACGAGGACTCTTCACTTTAAATAACCACTTCCTGAACAATGTAACTTTATAGGAATTGTTTTACACAAGGCCCTGTCCCATTATTGAGGTCTCTCAACCTGTACCCCAACTCAAAGACAACTGACATACGTAACCATAAAGTTCCCTAAATGGAGAAATTCGAATCAATGATTTTGGGCTATTATTATATAAAAACTCAACCACTCCAAAATAGAAACCCCCTGAACCTCCAAAATCCAACATACATTCTCAGAACATGTCTTCCAAAAACATATTTTCCTAATCCATATAACCATTCTTTTGATGGTGTAATGCCATGAAAACATGACCTATAACTCCATTTCTTTTTGAATTCCATCATAAAATTATGAAGTTAAATAGGGCTCCCTATTAGAAATATTTATTGAAGACAAGCCATGAGGCCTCACAACCTCCTGAAATAATGTAACCCAAATCATCCACTTTGGATGAATAATTGATTGGTATTAAATGGAGTTATTTTGTCTAATGGTCAATCACCCATCAAAAGGTATTCCTCCTCTGAGATGTATGAGTAAATCCAATAATAAATTCCATGGTGATATCGTCCCACTTATAGGTATGAATTGGTAGTGGATAAAGAATACCACAGGTCCTTTGGCGTTCTACTTAAACATACTAACATGTATAACATCATGATACAATTCCAACAACATCTTTCCACGTACAAGACCACCAGAACTATTGATGAATTTCATAGTAAATTTTGGTAGCACCCAATTGAATGGCCCACTAAGACTAATGGATATCAGGAATCACCCCCTTCCTCAATGAAAACGACACCACAAAGCGAACCTTGAAGCATAAAACTCTATCAAGAGACAACTACAACTCGCTAGTTCTCTCCATAACATCTAAAAACAATATATACTACTGGATCAACTCATCAACATGCTTCTCGTGTTGAATCAATTCTCAAAGGGAATGTGTCGGCTTAACACAATCCAAGAAAACACCTCTACTATGGTCATTTTTCTCATGATTTATCTTATTAAAAAGTACTAACAATGCACAGTCATCAATATAATTTTTCAATTCATCAAATAGAACATTCCATATCAAATCATCTTCTATAATATTTCCCATTGTCCTGGGTACATACGAAATCAAAACTGAACCCATGAAGGTACTCAACCCAATGAAGTTTCTTCAAATTCAGATCCTTCTGGGAGAAAATATAGTCTAATATCTTATTATCCAAATATACTACAAACCTTTCCCCAAAATGTTAATGGAGCCATTAATTTATGGCCATAATCAATGCTTATAATTTCAAGTCATGATTTGTGTCATTATCTTCATGTTTTCAGAGTTGGAATGAACCATAAGACACCACATGGTCGTACTACATCAACACACACCCAATTCTCATACCTAATGCATCAAAATAAAATGATTATCTCTTTATAGACTCTAGAAATTTTAAAACAGGGTTTTTTATCAGTCAACAATTAATATCCTCGAATAATGATTAACACTCTTTGATCCATTAAAACATTACCCTTTTCAAGTTAAGTGTTATCATTGATGAAGTAAGTCGCCCAAAATATCAAATGAACCACATGTAAAACCCTAACGGGCCCAAAAATATTCTAATTCAAAAAAATTATTTGGTTGTTCCCCTAAAATAACTAAACTAGTATTCTTAGGTTCTATTGAAAACCCACACTCTGATATCACATGACCCAAAAACGTCAAATCCTTAATCTAGAAGGTGAACATGGAAAATATATCGTAGAGATGATGATCCTGAAGGGTGCCTAGAAAAATTCTCAAATGATGCTCATGATCATCCTTGGTCCCAAAATCTAACATTTTTCGTCCAAAAATACCCTAAAATGAGTTGAGATGCTGATTAAACTTGTTGTTCATGTAGATCGTAATGACCGATATAACATTTTTCAACCCTAAATGCATGACCATGTACTCAAAATGGTTGTACCTACTTTGGATGTCAATTTTTGGAACATATATCATGCTAAATATTTCATGATGATTCCCATAATGTACGTCAATCTTGGAAAACTACCTTCTCGCATAATATTATTTTAAAGGTCATAAATTCATGGAAAATGATAGTTTTTATTGATTTTTACCTTATTCAACTTATGTTAATCCATACAAAAAATCAGATAACCTTCAAACTTCATGGAAAATAGAACTAGGGCGGACTGATGAGAGAAACCAACCGTCCAATTTTTATTAAAATGATAAATGTGATACAAAAGGCCTAAGGATGTCTAAAATAATGCAGAACAAGGGAATCCCGCTGAATTTGGATCACCCCATCAGGTTTAAAAAGAGAGATATGACAAAGACTAGTAACATGGGTACCATGGTTAGCTAAAGAAGCCAGGTGATCTGCCACTTTGTTCCCCTCCCACCAGGTGTGAGTGACAATAATATCATATTGAGGAGAGCTCTGCATTTCTGGATGATATAAGATATTGACCAGGGGCAGAGCCATTTCCAGCCAAGGAGACATATATGATCTTGGATTCTTTATCCATATAAATGATCTAGATGTTCTGATGGGCAAAAAGATTGAGTTTGGTTAGGACTGCTTTGTCCTCCGCCTGAAGGGAGTTCCCACTCCCATAGTGAGCTATAAAGGCCATGAGCACACTCCCCCAATAATCCCAAAAAACACCTCCACCCCAAGTGTCAACCATAATGCAAGAGCCATCCGTATTGAGTTTCGGACCATTTTTTGGAGGATTCCAGCTGACCCATTGCCCCTGCGGCTGGGGGACAGACATAGCCGGGGGAACCTGAAGCGAGCAGAGGGAAGGAGCCTCCTTCTAGTTACCGGAAAGACTTACCAGATCAAGTAACAAATTTTGGAATCTTATAATGATTTCTCTTCCAGAGGATGGAGATGCCTCCAATATGTCTCGGTTCCTTACTTGCCATAAACACCAGCAGCCCGCATGTAAAATAGTCACCCTTGCTGCATTTTCCATCGTAGAGCCCTCTGCACCCTAGAACCATCTCTCCAAGAGAAGAGTATTGTCGGTGTTATCATAATAGTTGTAAGTCGTGGATGTTCTGAAGAAATTCCACACCGCCTAGGCCCAATCGCCCTTAAATAATAGATGTCGCATGCTTTCTTCCTTCTGGTTTTTCCAACAATGGCAACATGATGAAAAACGGATACCCAGCTTTTTAATACTTTCATCTAAGCGTAAACCCGAGTTCCTGATCCTCCATGTAAGAATGTTATGTTTCATTGTAATTTTATTGCACCAGGTAAGAACATTCCATCTATCATGCTGATCTTGAGGGGTAGAAAGTCTACTAAAGTCCTTTGAAGTGAATCTCCCTGAGATCTAAGGGTTGAAGACACACTTGTATGGATCTTAATTGATAGTAATAATATCAAACATTTCTTATTGTTTATCATCAAGAATCGACCTAATGAACGATGGGTGTTGGATTTCCTCATTCAATGAGATGAGGGGTGCAGGAAATCCTGGATAGCCGATCACCTGGACTGCCCAATTTTGGAACCAAAAGAGAATATTCCCCTCCCCAACAATCTACTGCATGTTTTGACGAAGCTTCGGTATGAGGGAGAAAAACAGGGACCAAATAGGGGAGCTATGTGCTAAATCATCATCTAGGTTGATGCCAAAGTTACCAGACACCAGCTTTCCCCAAAGCGTATGCTCTTCAATAATTTCCCATTCAAGCCTCGCATGCATGCAATGTGTAGTATCGGTGAGACTTTTGACACCAATCCCTCCGGAAACAATGGGTCTTTCCATCCTATCCCAAGACACCCAGTGTCGCTTGCCCTCCGATGAAGCATCCTAGATAAAAGCTGCAAATATTTTATGAATAGATTTGATTACACTCTTGGGAACACTGGTGGAGGCCAGCGAATACATTCGGATAGCCAAGAGTATGCTATTAACAAGGGAAATCCGGCCCCCAAAGGATAAAAAACGATTCTTCCAGTTTAGAACACGACCCACAATCTTACTCACCACAGGGTCGAAGTCACAAATACACAATATTCCTGAGGATATAAGAGCACTGAGGTACTCCATTGGAAGAGACCATGATGCATGCCCAGCCTACTTCCCAATGTCATCTCCCTACTAGAACCACATTTGTTGGAAATATAGAAAAGACTCTTCTCCTTATTGAAGGCTTGGCCACTCCAGTGGAAGTATTTCCCAAGGATTCAGTTGAGCTCTCTTACTGACCATCGGCCAGCATTCAGGAAGATTAAAGTTTCATCAGAAAATATCAAATGTGTCACTGAAGATAGATTAAATTTCCATCTATATAGAAGAAGGGAACCATTGGACATACCTCAGTTTATTGAGTGACTAAGTGTATCCTACATAAGAATAAAAATGCTTGGGGATATGGGGTCACCTTTATGAAGTCCTTAGACCGCTTTGAAAAATCCATGTGTCCACCCCATGAAGGATACGGCCAACCAAGAAGAGCTGAAACACCCAAAGATGAGGTCACAGGCCCAGGTGGAGAAATCATCTTGGCAAGAACCATGTTAATGAAGCCCCATTCCATCCATTTATTTCTCTATTCATGTCCAGCATGATGGATAGGTTGGACCCGTGAGTCTTAGTATTAATCTCTCTCAACATCTCATGTGCCAGAGCAACCGCACCCTGGATGGATCGGCCTTTCACAAAGCCATGTTGCTCAAGAGATACCCATCGAGGAACATGCATGACAAGCCTTCCATTGATGATGCTTGCTAGAATTTTGTAGGGAAAGTTACACATACAAACTAGTATATATTGAAGTAGAGAGGAGGGGTCCTATAACATTGGAATGAGAACAATAGTAGTGGAACATGCAATCCGGGGTTGGAATCCCCCATGAAGGAAGTCCTGAATGGATTAAATGATTTCATATTTGACCACCTCCCAAGATCCCCTATAAAAGGAGCCTGGGAAAAAATCAGGACCCAGTGTGCTCTCAGGATTTATGTTCAACATAGTGACATGAATCTCCTCCACTCTGGGGATCCCTTTGATAGATGCATTATCCTGGTTAGAAACAAAGTTAGGAATTCCTTCCCAGTGATCATCAACCCCTGATGGATAGCCATTGAGTATATTCTCATTTGGGCTAGCAAGGAGATCTTTGAAATGGGTAAGATCCATGGTACCTACCACCTCTTTTTCATCAGTGTAGCTACCGGCATCCAATGCAATGTTAGGTTTGGTAAGTCATCTCCTCTCCCTGATTCATGCATGAAAATAAGCGGTGATTTGGTCCTCTTCCCAGATCCATTTAATCGGCGTTCTCTCCCAAGCCTTGAATTCTTTGGAAAGCACCGAAACTGCCACACTATTCTTCTCGATTGATAGTTCCTCATAAATCAAATCATCCCAAGATTCCCCCAGACTGGCTTTAAGACGCTCGATGTATCATTTGAGCACATCCATATCCTGATTAGGGGGAGGAAGAAGCCTAGCCTATGATTAAAGATTTTTCATAAGATTCCTCATCTTATTGTGGATTGGAACCCATAGAAGACCTGGAGTCAGGCCATCCCACACATTTCTAACTAGCTTGTGATAATCTGGGTTTCTCGTCCACTGTTTGGAAAATTTAAACCTCTCCTGGGTGCCCGGTCTTGGGGAAAGTGTGAGAAGTAGTGGAGAGTGATCTGAAACAATCTTAATCAGGTGATTGACCTTTGCATGTGGGATCCCTGAGATGGCATGAACATTGTCCAGGCATCGATCCAACCTGCTCTAGCTTCGTGCATTCCCACATTGGTTATTACACCAAGGGAACGGGTCGCTCATGTATCCCATTTCTATTAAGTCATTCCTAGCCATAAACTGGGAAAAAGACATGCTATACTTCTCTGGGAAAGGCCCTCTCCCATTCTTCTCTTTAGGATCCATGATCACATTGACATCTCCACCAACCATCCATGGCATGTCCCCTGGGTCGAACTGGCTCAAATAATTCCATAGATTCTCCCTCCTTTGTGCGTCACAACTTCCGTACACAAAGGACATAAATAGGGCATCCCCACCACAAGGCACATTTGTTATTATGTGTTGATCACCTACCAGGATCAGATAGATCACAAAATCTATGTTCCAATAAATCCATATATGTTTGTCAATAGGGTATGCATCTAAACCCACATGAATCTTGGTTCTCTGGGTAAATTCGTTAATCTTTGCAGGTTGTTGTTTATGCTCAAGAACAACTACAATCTATGCCTTTTTTTTCTTCTCTTCCAACACAATGAAATCAGTCTTAACACACTCCCCCAAGCCACGAGAGTTCTATATGAAAATTGATATCCTTGAAGAGGTGATTTCTGGGCTTTGGCCCCCTGCAACATAGCCTCGAACAAATGGGACGAGTAGAAGTCCCTAGATTGATTCTTCTTTTCCCTAAATCTTGTACAAACTCACAATCGGGAGATCAACGACCCTACTGAGGATAGCCAAAATTGGGAATGAAGTTTAAGAGTCTTACCTCTCACGTCACTGGGAGGCAAGTGGATCATAGCACCAGTTGTCCCAAAAAGCCGAGCCTCAATGGAACCTGACTCGATGGAGAGGGAAGATCTTTCCTTCTTCTTGGGTCCTTCTTGGGTCTTCAGCAAGGGAGGGGAAGGGGGAAAGCCTTCTGGTATCCCTGTACTTCATCCAATTTCCACCCCAGTAAGCTGGGTGGGGGCAGGGGGGAGGGGGCCGGGAAGCACAGGGAAAGAGGCCGGGAAGACAGATTAATGTACCCAAAATGAAATGAAGTCTCCATATCACTATGCAGCGAAACTATAAGGCTCTGAGGGGATTTAATCATGAATTCTAGAAAATACATGGTGATTAGCAACTGTATAGGGTTGCATGACTAGGCCGAGACACCTGATATGCACAAACAGTTGTCTTGAGAAATAAAAGGAACCAGAGTCAAGCTTTGTGGGGCCTAAGAGGGTGAAGAGGCAGAAAATTGATCAGATGAAGGCACTGCATGAGCCGGAACGGAAATAGGGGAAGTCATCGAAGGGGGGGATGGTTCATCCCTTGGGCCACCATTGTAGTCTAGGAGATGCATCCCTAGATGGTGCTTATTTCAAATTTGGATCAAGTGAACCTATAGGAGACAGGAGGAGAAGTACCTAGGGAACATGGGGAAAACAATATCTTGAATCCAGAGAACCGAGTCTTGCATCTTCTGGTAAAGCTTCTCCAGGATCGGCAGGGATAAATCCAATTCATCACAAATATGAGCCACCATGAGCACCTCCCCTTGACGGGTATGTTCTTCCACACATAAAAACCACCCTGAGAGTTTCCAATCACTTTGAAGAAAGAACCGTTCTGGAATAGGAGAGGCAGGCCAGGCAGGGAGAGCCAAACAGCATCACGAGAGCTTTCTTTCCCCTTGTGTGCCTCTATTGACCACTACGACCAGATAAAACGTCAGTGGTTGAAGATCCGAGGGGCCTTGCACCATGCCAGAATGAAGTCTGACTCTGAATCAATCATGAGGCAGAAAGATTCCCTATGAATTGCCGAGATTCGGACCGGATCACGTAGCCCCCAAGATTCCATAAACCTCATGAATAAATCCTTTTTATTCTAAATCATCCACATATAATTTTAATTCCCCCAACTCAGTTGAGGCCATACAGTATGAGGGAAGAGATATCAGTTGTTTCCCCAGCACTAAATTGATGTAGAAATCCACATCCTGGTTCATAGGAAAACCTAATAAATCAACTTGAAAATCCTCTAGGAACTCTTCCACCATAGGAGGTAATCCATCCTTAATTGAACAATCATCATCCTCTAATGAGAGAGAAAATATCTAATAAATAAGGATTCATAATTCTAGAAGTGGAGGTCCAACATATCCCGATTGAGGATCCCATTAACATTAGAAAACCATGGTATTTACCCCAAAAAACACAAAATTCACTCGCCACCAATAGAAATTGATTTGTGACTAAAAATTCTACATCCAATCCATACTAAGTATCATGCTAAAAAGATCCATTTCTAAAACTAGAAATTATCAGTCCAGATCAACCCTTGACATGGTGAGTGAGCAAGATGGACACCTGATACCTTTCTCTCACTTCTTACCTATTGTAAGTACCAAATCCATCCCATATAGAATAATCTAAATTGAAAAAATTAACACATCTGTAATAAAGGAATAAATGAAAGAAACTAAATCATAGATATAAAAAGGAAAAATAGCCAAAGATGATGAAATAAGAAAGTACCACAAAATCTCACAGGCCCTGAATCTGATTCCATTGGTACTTGATCCACTGCATTAGGTTTCCTCTTCAATTATGGACCCTATGAATGAATAGTATCCAATAGGAATTCCTTGAACTGACTCTACCAAGAAGGTGATCCATCACTATTTCCATGACCATTGAACTGAGAACTGTGAATCCTTAGTGGTCCTAACCGGGTTGATATCCATTTAGAAGCTTCAAATCTAACACTGCTCTGATAAAGGTGCACTACCCTATAAAATCTCTACATTCTCTCCATAGATCCACACCTATGAAATGAATTTTTGGGAGATAAGAATGAAAACCGCATGTACCCATTCTTCCCACGCTAATGGGACACAACTAAAAAAGAATCAGAATCAAAAGACAAATACATCCTAGAATGATGACATGAACTACCACATACCCTCTTCACCTACTCATCTCACTTCCTCTTCTTCTGAGATGAACTTGTACCAAGTACTACTGACACTGCTCCAAAGGAACTAATAATTTTCCATGATCAATTTCGATTATCCCAACACAGTAACCCACATCAGCATAAGTCTTGATCTTGAATAAGAAAACTTGAGATCAGATTTCAGGCTTTAACCCCATCTCAATCATTTTATCATTCACTTTCTCATTGTAAATGATCCCAGGTGTATACCAAACTAATTCTACAAAAAAAATATTGTACTTCATCTTGGCCCAGTATCACTGAACAGGATTCAAAACTCTACAGACTATGGGAATGCTAAAATATCATGGAAATAATGATCTTTGAAGAAATATTTGAAATATTTCTATCCAATATAATCATTCTTCCTAGCTAAAACCAATGAGTCCCACCACTTCTAACTAGGACCATCAAATAGGAACAAATAACACTTCACTCTAACTACCTTATAAGTATCAAGAAATTTGAACATCCTCTCTATATTATCAAGGCCCTCCTCTGATCTCTAATGTTTCATGCTACCCTGGAAAGAATGGGGATTATTCTTAAGGAACTAATATGCTTTTTTTATTTCCATGTCCTAGATCCAATTCCCTAACCAAAGCAGGACCAGATCCATCTTTTTGTAACAAATCACAGACAACCCAAACCACAGATTCCACTATCCTTTGATCAATTTGCGAGATATAACTCTCTCCGAACTCTTCCCTCAGTTTCATAGAAATTCTATGAGGTAGAAGATTATTGCATCAAGAAACAACACTAAGGAAAAATCCATCATCTCAACATTTTAAAAATTTTCATCAACAACACAAAATCTCAAACACTTCCATAAATAAAAACATAGAAAATTCCATCAAAATAACTATACCAACCAAACCACTCCACCCTTACCCAGTGTCTATATATAGTCTATAGCCTATACATCTCACTTTGAGGAGATGTTTAAAAAACCCAACTTCCCATGGAAACTCCAGTCCTACCATGAGGGGTGTTGTCCATACACCCAACTCACAACCAGAAAATCATGACCCAAAAATCCTTACATCAGTCTATCCAAACTCAAAAAAATTATATTACACAAAAATAGAGAAACCTTCTCTAATACTAGTTTGTCAATAACCATGTTGAAGTGTCCTCCAACTTGACATCTAACCTGGTCTGAGATAAGGCCCAAAGGGAATTCCCAATTTCAATGGGCTGGAGACTAATACCAAGGTATCAACAATATACATAGGGATGATTTGATAAATTTATATAATCTTAAAAATCCAACATGAATAAACATCACAGAAACTAATAACCATAACCAAAATATTCCACCTAAATTTTTAAATTTAATGTTTACAACATTAAACAAAACCAAATGGTTCCAAAATGAAATGGGAACAAAAAAATTATCCCAAAGTACCTCTATGAAATGAAAGAAGAATCGCCCTCAATCCACCACCACCACATTGTAATGCCCCATCTTGGGTGCCATGCAATAGTTCCCTGATCCAGTTTATCACAAGACCTCAGGCACACCACACCATATTCCATAGGCTATGGACTAGCAGCGAGGGTCTAGCTATAAATTCATGGGGAGACTATACCATCTTTTATCAGAGTGAAACTCTAGAATATGTAAACAATAAATAGAGGAAAAATATAGAACCGTAAAAATGTCACAAGAATAACCAATACTAGAAATAAAAAACTCAACTAAAAAGGAATCATGTAATGTTAAAATATGTATCATGTGTCTAAAAATGATAATAGAAGAAAAGATTCTAGTGACTCTCATGGGGGTCCCGAACTACATATGGTTCCCTCAATAAAGATCCACCCCCAATTACCAATCTAATCTAAGTCCCTTTCCATTAACCTGTCCTTCATTAGTAAATTCTATTTGGGTATAGATCGGGTAGCCTGAATAGGGTGTGAGTATGACTCTGTAGGCCACCACCAATAGAATCTAGAACAAATCCAATTGACAAAAAGTGTATGCATCTATATAAAGAAAATAATTATAATGCATAATTTAACATTTATCACATTAACAATTAATCTTACCTAATCACGTAGACTATCAGTTTTGAATCGCATCACACATTAAATTCACAATTTTCAATACATATTTATCCTCAGTGTAGAACACAATGTCTAACACTCAGAAACACATTAGTTCAGAACGCCATGTCGAGTACCCCAATACTATTTACTATTATTATTTATCATTGGTGTAGAATTCCATGTCTAACACCCCAAATCTCAATAATACAGATAGATCTATCCGTAGTGTAGAACGTCATGCCTCACACCCAAAATGTCATTGGTGAAGAACTCCATGTCTAACACCCCAAATCATGTTCATTTTTTATATCATTGGTGTAGAGCTCTATATATAACACCCAAAATCCCATCCATTAGTTAATTCATAAATTAATTAATACCGAATATTAATTAATTTAATAACTAATTAGAAAAATCAATTTCATGTTAATTAATTATATAATAAATTAACCCTTCAAAAAATAAACATTCTATGATTAGTCAAATAATTAATTATTCTAGATCACAAAAGGAAAACATGATAATTTACTCAACATTTAATTATACAAATATCTCGATCATTTACATTGATAATTAATTAAGCAATTAATTAACTTTATTTAAATTTCAAACACACAACTCAAAAAACATAATTAATTCTCACAATTAATTATCTTAATCACAAAACCTAAATCCCACAATTTCACAACTTCTATAATTAATTAATTTACCACAATAATTAATTCAATAATAATTATCAATTACAAAACAAAACTAGTAATACAATAACATTCATATATGAGAACAAACCATGACTATATGATTTATAAATTAGACCACCTAAAATATTCTAAATATGATTAACTCCTCAAAAAATCGACTTATGTTACAGTCTGTTTTGAGTGGAAATAAAGAAGGGACAAACACCCTAAAAAACCTATGTTTTACGTTGATAAATATGTTATGATAATATAATATTTAATTATCATGTAATAATTCCATATTATTTCTTTATAATTATATTTGATATTATTTTAAAAATAAAA
This sequence comes from Viscum album, assembly GCA_963277665.1. Lineage (NCBI taxonomy): Eukaryota > Viridiplantae > Streptophyta > Magnoliopsida > Santalales > Viscaceae > Viscum > Viscum album. The sequence continues at coordinate 1,433,651,751 of OY728120.1, read as the reverse complement.
CTAATATTAAAATTTTTAAAATATTATTTTTTCAAATAATTCATTGATAATCTCTTTTAAAAAATACAAGAAATTATCATTTAAAAAAGAATTTTCAATTATAAAACAAGACTCCTTTTCTCATTTTCCCTCCAAGAATTAGATCATTAAAAACCGGATCCACCATACCCACTAATACACATCTTTCCTTAACTTGGTCTATACATAAAAAAATTTTACCCACACCCAATGGTGTATGTAGGATGTGTGCCAAAGACCAGTAGGATGAAACTGAAAATAAACATTCCATGCTATAACATTAGAATAAAAATCAACATGAAAATTTCTCGAATAATAATTGAATCATTTCTAAAAAATAGTCTATGGAAAAATTTAACAACAAACACATTTTATAGAATAACCTTTTTAAAAATAACTTTCCTTGAAATAAAAATGTACACAAGGTATACTATATATCGACGACTAGAAACACATCTCATAAGTATCAGTTCAGAAGAGGGAACCATGGGAAATTACCTATAGGTTACTATCACTAGTGGGACCTTGTGAACTTCATAAAATAGTGATAAAAATCCTCCCACTCAACTATCTATAGTGTTCTCGTGCATGATCCCCTAGAGAGGAATATATCCCAAAATTATAGTGGTATCCAAATCATAACCAAATACCCTCAATGTTCTAATGAACAAGCCACTAGATCGTATACCATACCAAAATTTTAGTGGTATCTGATCATATCATATATTTTGTTAGTGTTTAAATTTTCAATTCTTCTAGATGAATTTGGGCATCATCCAATCCAAATCAACTAGCATACAAGTTCTAGTACACCTACGTAGAATACTCAGGATTCCATTTGTGATATAATTACATTTCCCATATCACATAAATAAAATAAATTCACATATATATGGGAACCAATATAAAAAATAAGGAAATCGCTGCTTTCAAATTTTCACATTAGTCCATCAATCAAAATATTGCATTGATACCACAATTTTATATAATCAAAACATGTTTCTATTTCAAACACACCCCAAATAAATTTGGAAAAACATTTCACACCACATTCACAATTTATGAAACTCATTTAGAAACACAATATGAAGAAATAAAAATAGAATCCCACCACTTCCATGGAAAACAGACTTTAAAAATCCTATTAATATCTAATCCATTTTATAGCATGATTCACATTGCACACAAAAAATCCAACATGAAACAGAAAATAATTTCTCTTAAAAATACACGTTCAACACATTCACACCATTAAACATCGTTGAAAACACATTTCACACAAGGAATAAAACAAATTCAGGAACCACCACAATGAAACACAGAAGAAACAAGGCCACTTTCTTTTATAAAATCTGTTTTTATCACTAGAGCATCTCAAAACACATTTAAAACACAATTTTCACCATAAAAAATCCATAGATAAAAAATTAAACAATAAATCAAGAAAGAAAAACAAAAATAATAATGTAAGAGCATTGAACCTCTTACCACAAACTTGGAAACATTTTAAAATAGGTGGAAAACCACAAGTTCACCACTATATTATAGTATAAAAGAAATATTGATAAAAAAATCATGATTTCTCCCAAAAACACACGATAAAGCCCTCTTTAGGTCAAAAAACCATCTTGAAAATATAAACTCCAGGATGGAGGAGAAACCCTATAAAGGGGGAGGAAATAAAGGAGAAAATTATTTTTTATGATTCATTGAAGTTCCAAGTCTAAAACCACCCAAATGGTGATTTCCAAAGGATCCAACAAGGATTGGAGGAAGATACCATGGTTTAAAATCCTAAGGGAGGATTCGATGGAGATTTAGGGTTTAAATAAAAGAGGGTATCAAGGTAATTCTCTACTTTTTAATGATTTGAAAATATATCACAGTTTTCCTTCACAATTTTGGAAATCATCCAGCAACCATGCATCCCTCATTGTCTAAGAGGAACACACTGCTTGGTTATCCTACACATTTTGAAAAAACATGCTCCAACTGTGTGGTTACCAATGTTGAAATAGTTATTTTCTACACACATAGCTGGATGAGGGAGCACAGTTTCCCATAACATTATTCCAACCATGGGACACCAGATATCAATCCTAAAATATCCATTTTCTCCAAAAACTCATTGGGATCAGAAGTTATAAATACAATAAAAATTTAACAAAATAATACTTGAAAATTAAATCATGGGTGTGAAAATATTGGTGTTATACTACATATAAATACCTCATATTTCCTTCATAAATCATTCACTTATTGGTTATCAATGTTTTTTCTATATTTTTATAAGATTTTAATAATATTTCAAACAATTGTTTTAATTTTTATATTTTTTTATGAAATTTATAATTTTATGAGAAAAAAATACTCCAATTTTTTTTTCAAATTATTCCTTTTTTATATTTATTATAATATCGCACTAATTTAAATTTTAAAAATTATTATTTTTCTATACATTGAACATTACAAATTTATGAAACAAAATATTTTTTTTACTATGTGGCGTGCCTTAATATTCAAACATAAAATTACATTATATATATTTGGTTAATTATATTATTCCCTGATTATAAATCTCATTCTCAAAATTTAAAATCATATCCTTGGTTGAGAATATAAAATTGTACTTCAATTTAATATTTCCATAATGTTCTCATGTTTCCTCTTCATGATTCTTATTATGTTAAAGTACCTTATCATGGTAAGTTACATTTTATTTTAAAACATTATCTCTATAGTCTAATAACCTCAACATTTAATCTATATAAGAGATTTCATACTCTAATTTTACAACCTATAGATTAATTTTCTCAGAAGGATTGGGTTTGTAATTCCTTAGGAGAGATGAATTGAACACATTATTTACTTAATCTAGGTTTGGTACAAATTCATATCAATAGTACATAGCTATTATGTGATCAAGGATCTTCAATTGTCTAATGTTCTTAGGGATAAGCTTTCCCTTCTTCAGAAAACTCATGACTCTCTTCCATGCTAATATTCTATAAAACATTAGTCACCATCATCAAAATATAAATCTTATTAATTATTATGAATATAAATATTATATCAACTCAAAGAGGTTTTAATGTGTTATAGAATAGATTGATTCTTATTTCTGTCTCTTTTACACATATAGGGATAAGAATATTTTCTTTTACTAGCTTCATTAAAAAAATTGGATTTCATTATCTCTTATCATGGAGAGAGTCATATGGGGCCATCTAAATAATTGATAAGAACTATTTTGATATGAGAAATTTATTAGGAAAATGATTAAATCGCATACTTTTTTAAAGTCCATCAATAAATCTCTTAATATTTCATTGACTGTTTGACTATACATTTCAGATTGACCATCATTCTGGGATTTTAGGTTGTACGAAACTTGTACATAGCATTTAGGCTACAATGGATACTCATTTTGAACAAAGAGGGGAACCTGGGATCATGATCAGATACTATTGGATGTAGTTTACTATACAAAATCACCACATCATTTACATATATCATGGAATGATGGTGGAGTAAGAAATATTCCAAAATAGTAATAAACTGACCTGTTTTGGTGAGTTGATCCCCAAAAATTCAAATGGTGTTGTTTCACATAAATTTCTTCAGAAGTCGTGTGATAATTAATATAGTGATATTCCCCCATTTATATATTTATATAGGAAATAAATACATCAAAAGTTTTGTGACTATAACATTACATTCATAGATATTACACCTTTATGATCAATATTTATACATAAAATTTTAATTTATTCCCAAATCATAAAGGTTTTGGTTTCTTTGGATAATAGATACAAAATCAAATTATTTCATGAAATATATTTAAGGATTACAATATTGTTCACTTCTAAGTAATACTCAACTTAAAACAATTCTTCATAACTTGCAGATCAAAAATCCTAATAAATGGTAACATTAGATACCTAGTAAGGTTAAACATAGGCTATATCAATCAGTGATCATACAAGATCATAATATATGTATATTGGTAACATATCATGATCCCAATTTACAATGCTTTTACCCAATATTTCATAGATCATAAACATTAATTAGGATAGAAAAAATATCAACTTCAATGATAACATTCATATGAGTGGTGAATCATCAAAAATCATATGATATATAAGACAACAATAGAAATGTGGAAGAAACATAACCTTATAAAATTTTGAAAATATATGAATAGAAAAAGGATCAATCATAATGTTAATGAAATGAAATTATGGACTCGCATTAATTTTAAAACATGAAAAAATATCTATGCATAATCTTATGAATATCAAAACAGAGTCCATAAATAATTTTATAGATATAAAAACTAGGCCCACATATAAAATTTCGAATATGAAATTAGTTTCACATATAAAATACATATCTCATGAGTTCTCCATACATACCCAATGTATTGGATGGATATATAACTCTGTACCAAGATATTAGATATTCATAATCCATTCATATCGGTTCCACAAGATCATAAACCATTCTTCAAATATCATAGCTTGTGGGAAGGAAACCAAATTTCCAATGAATTTCATCATTTCATCATATAATAACATGTGGAAAATAATTTTATTTTATAAACATATAAAAATAATAATAATAAAACACCTATAGATAGAATAAATATTGTATTGTTGGATGATATCTTTAGTACAACATAAGAAACCTTAAAGGATGTCATGTAAAAATTCTTTTAAATATCATTTGAAAGATTCTTGAAGCAAATTACCTTCTCATTTTTTAATAACTTGTTTAAAGAAAATAAATTTCCAAAATCTTATGTAAAAATATTTATTCTAAATTAAAATTGGAATCATTTATTTGATTCTTTAAATAATTGAGTTTCATAATAGTGAGAAATTTTGTTCATGCAGTGTATGTAAAAACAAAGATTCGTTTTAGAATTTCGGTAAAAATTAAATTGAAATTCATTTAGAAAAAAATAAGATTAAATTTTAAAAAAATTGTAAACAGTAAAAAATCAGTAGAAATGGGTCTAAACAGTCACAATAAAACTTTTAACAACATTTGAAAACATTTTAATGAGAATAATGATATAGAGAAAAATGATTCCCGACCATATATGGAAGAGGGTATGTTTTTCTTGGAGAACATTTCTCAATGACTTTAATTTCCAAAGATATTAAAGTATGATTAATAAATAAAAATTAAATAAATATATATATGATAAAAATTTTAAATTTTATTCATTATATAAGGATAATATAAATTCCTCAATGGAAATTCATGTATTGATAATCCTAAATAAAATGGGATTAAAACGTATATCCCTTACAACTTTGGAATATTTGAAAAAAATGAAATAGAGAAACATTGCTGGATATATATAAACCCATAATTTCTAGTCTATTCATTATAAAACACATTCATGGAAATTATGTACACCACATAAAAGAAATAATTGGAGAATATGGGAGGTGTCTCAAATTCAAAAGAGTGAGATGAAAACCCCTTACCTCAAGATTGAATTTATTTATAAGAAATATGACCTAAAATATAATATGTTTATATTTAATATAATTCTAAATAATAATAATTTACAAACACAAAAAATTATATATGATCCGCTTATATAAATTCAGCACCCATTTATTAATAATTTCTTAGTAAAATCACTATTTTGGAGTTTTATCTATTTATTTTTTTTAAGAATTTTAGTTTAGTGGTTTTTGTCCTTTAACTGTTATCATGGTCCCATAATATATATAATATTTTTCATGATATTAATATCATATTGATTAATAATATACATATATATTAATCATTAAAATACATATATAGAAAAATTAATTACATTGTTCATGGAGATGGTGGACAATACATATACATGCAGGCTATTTTCAATTTTCTACAGATGGAATGAAATAATGTTAAATAATAAATCAACTTTATATTATACTTTTTATATCTTATATATCACAAATATTCATTAAAAATTCCTTTCAACCATCCTTGTAATGAAAAATCAAAAAATGAAATAAATATTTTCGCAAAGGTGGTAGTCCACACGTACGCACAAGAAATATTATGGTTTTCCAATGGATTTAATGGTATTTAAGATTATATAATATTATAATTATATAATAATAACTATGTAAAAAATATAAATTTTAAACATTAGTAACATCATAATTACCATCCATGAAAGAATGTTATGGAAAATGAATCGTATCGCTAGGTGGAGGTGGTAGTCCAAACGCACATATGAGTGACACTTTCAAATCTCATTTGATGGGATAGAGGATGAATATTGGTGATTAAGGATTCATAATAAAATTTATTTATATTAATATAGTTAATATATTATTTTATGATGAATATCAATTTTTTAGAGGAGGTACAAGAAGAAATAAATCGAAAGAGGCCTCGTTGGAGGATTACCTCTTCTTCGAAAGGGCGCCTATTAGATCCTTCATTAAGGACCATTAAAATTGTATTTTAAGGAAACAAACTACTTCTAGAAATGGATATGGAATTTTATAACTAAATTTTTCATGGATTAATTGATATATATGGATTAAATTTCATGAAGAATAAAGGATAGGAGGTTCCATTTTAAATGAGAGGAGGAGGTACTATTGGAATTTCAGAAAATATTAAATTTGATTTAAAAAATAAAGATTACAAGGATTAAAATAGGAATATTTATAATATATGTCGACTATGAGTCTAAATAATCTAATTAAATTAAATTTTAATTTTTTAGATGACTTTTTCACTCTAATCATTTTGTTTTACCCCTTAATCCCCCTTTTGAAAATTACCGTAATATATCTATGTTATTACACTTTTGTGTCAAGAATGTTACCATAATAATAAATTTGAACCATAAATGTACAATGGTTGACATTTTAATACACAAAAATTTCATGTGTCTGATGATTTTAATTTTATGAATTTTAATTTATTATATAAAATATTTTTTATTAAATATATTAAGTAATGTAATTTTTGAAATTTATGAAATATTGTAGTATAATATGTTTATATCTGATGTAAAATGTTTAAAAGATTTAATATATTAAAATATATGTAGTATTGGTCTCAATACAGTCACCTCAGAAAAATTATATAGGTTTTTCAGTCATTTTAAATCTTATATTTTGGATTTACAACTTGATTAACCAATTTTATTCATATGTTGGGTAATGAAATTTTCGAAATTAAAGATTTTCAATTTTACTTATAAGGATTTGGTTGGAAAAATATTTAAAAGGTATTAAAATTTATATCATTTAAAATCATATTTTTAATATTTAAATATTTTTAATTCATTTAAATAATTTGTTAAAATATATTTAACATCAAATAATATTAATGTCGTTTTATGAACTATTCACATAATATGACCTTGAAAAAATATGAATGAAATTAATTTAGAATATAAAAATTTAACACAGCTATAATATTTTATATTTATATTCGAAATTATTGTAAAATAATAAATCTCCCTAATTATATTACTTTTAATATTTTAAATATCATTATTTTTATTTTATATTAATTAAATAAATACCATTTTAATGCAGTGTAAAGTCTGAGGTAGTTATTCAACCACTAAAATTTATAAATAAATTTATATTATAAAAAATTTATTAATATTATAAATAAACATATAAAATAATAATTACACTTTTTTTATTGTTATATAAAAAATTTAGAGTTATTAAAGTCAAGATACTGTCATTTTTTATTTATCGTTTTTATAAAAAAATATAAATGTCATAATCCAGGTAAAATTACAACCCGTTTTAGTATTTTAAAAAATTATAATGAAATGGAAGATTGAAACTCTTCAAACTGTATAAGATAAAGTTATAAATAAATTTTAAGGCCACATTCTAATTTTTTAACCTGGATTTACCCATTTAACCTCATAGAGGTGAACAATATTTACCAAGGTTGCTATTCCTAATGATAAAAATGGACCTATATAAAAAATTTAATACCAATAATTATAAATGTAGAATCCATTTTCAAGAATAAATTCATAGATGTTGTAGAATATAATTGAAAATTGAACTTGTAAAACACGATAAAATGTAGTTTTTGGACAGTTTTTTTCCAAAGTAGAAATTGTTTCTGTAATAAAATCCAACATAAAATTAATTAAAATCACCATAATTGGATTATTGATTATAAAAACGCAATAATTATTATTTTAAAATAATTTTAAATAAAAACATATCTTTTCAAATTCATTAAATGAATAGAACATTTTCGAAAAAAATTGAATTTTCACAATTCAATGAAAAATCAATATTTTAAGAAATATATCAAAAAATTACTCAATCTTAATTTTCAGAAGATGACATAAAAAATTAAATTCATTATGTAAAATTATATTTCCCAATTTCTATATGTAAATTACAATTTCCACATAAAATTTCTAATAAATTTTTTTTGAGTAAAATCCATTTTTGATGTATAAAATGAATTCACTGAAAACTGAGTTCTTATTTCCTAAGAATTAATCAATAAATTTATATTGAGTAGGACTAATATAAATATATTTTATAATTTTATTACTCATATTAATACACTCTTATTTAATGTCTCGGTCAAATTTATATAAAAATATTTCTATAGTACATTCCCATTTGAATAATTATTAGTGTTATGTATTAAGAAAGTTATCTGACTTGTTATTATTTTATTAAAAATTGTCAGGGTATTAAATTTTCCCAAATTAAATAAATTTACAACATTAAATTTTATCTTAGTCATATAAGGTTCAATATTTGAAACTACCTTTATTGAAAACATAGATCATATATAGGGATAATATAACATATTTTACAAAAAAGGGAAGTGAGAAGGATAACAGTTTCTTGAAATATTGTATAACCAACTTCCAATATTAGGAGAACCTCAATTGGAAGTTAAAATGTATACATATAGGATAAAAATACCATCCAATGACTAATATAGAGTGACAAATAGTTTATCCATTAAAAATATAATAACCACAAAACCATAAATTAATAATGAGTGAGAAGACCATGAATCAATCAAAAATAATGTTTAAAGGATAAAATTTCAATTTTAAGATCCCTCTCTTAAAGTTGAATAACTTTTTTATTATCAATAAATAGAATGAGAGAAAATAAATATAATTTATTTAATTCAAATTTATAATAAAGATTTCTTCTTTGTTTGTTCTTCGATTGATTCTCTCTTTATCACTTATTCCATGAAATAAATATTCCACACATCTTTTTTTCTGCCTAAAGAACTAAAATTTACTTTTAATAGATAATAATGTCCATAAAATAATGAAAAATGATTCCATATTTTTATAAATATTTAAAAAAACCAGTATGTTTAGTACAAGTTAACCTATATAGCACATTAAAATATTAAACATTAAAAATTACCCCAAAGTTCAAATTAATCAATTCTCTAAATAGTTAACCTAAAAACTCGTTCAAAATATGCCTAAACAAAATAAAAATCCAAAAATTAAAATGATTTGATCATAATTTTTTAAATCAAGTAAAGCATTTTTCACTTTAAAAAATTATTTACACACCCTATCTAATAAAATTCATCTGAATACCAAAATAATATATTTTTGTAAAATTTATTAATAAAATAAATTTTTATATAACCCTAATGGACATAAATATTCTTCTATAAGTTTGCCCTATATAATATATTCCATAAATAATGAAATACATTAAACATTATTATAGATGACATAAATAAGTTTTTCATCAAGTTTAAATACTATACCAAGTTCACTAATACAATTCAATTTACTTTACATGTACCAAAAATCACTTTATCACCACTAACCATTTTAATCTAACTATTTGGAACATATTAAGGGTCATATTTACCATAATCATGTGTGTTTAGTGGATCATTGATCCTATTTATGTTATTATAATTATATTTATTTATTAATTTTATTTCATATAAATTTATTAATAATTTGAATTTTAAATAGTTTGAAGTATGTTTAGCATTGATCATATCATAATATATCATTTCTTGAAAATCACTTTTTATTTAATGTTTTTTCTATTACATATCCTAAAAGTTTTATATTAGCTTCAAAGGATAAATACATCATTTTGATCCTTTGTGTATCATTTAGAGTTGTTTTTTAATATTCCCATGCTACCAAAATTACTATTCACAAAGTAGCTAAATTATTAACCCCATAGATGATTTTTAATTCATATAGCAAATTTGAAATATTTGAATAAAATTTTATTGAATTAGTTACCCTCTATATTTTGACCATATCATGAGTTACAGAAATCCAAATTTAGTTCCTATTATTTTTGGAAATATAATAATATTATCCATATTTCATTCCAAGAAACAATCTTTTGAATAGCTCTCTATCATGTACAAAATTTAGTTTTGAGTTACAGAATATTTTCAGTCTTATTTATATAGTTTTATAGAACTATTTTTCTACTTTATTTGTGATAATAAATTTAAATATAGTAATCCGATTAAGGTAATTATTTATTCCTTAGAAGTATAATGAAATTTTATAAATATAACTAAATTGGATCCAAAACTAATTCTGAAATTCAGTATATTTATTTTTTCCCTAAAATTAAATAATTCAATATATTTACGTATCTCATAAATTAATATATATGAATTTATTACATGATTATCTGATGTGAATAACCTACACAATTCACCTTTCTTAGTTATGTTATGTCAAATAACTTATGTGATCAATTGACATTCATAGATAAAAAATCCCACATGAAAAAGGCATATGTGAATCTGTATTAAATAGTTTAGTGAATTCTGTATCTTATTCTATATTTGAAAAAATTATCTATTTTTTTAATGCATCATATTTTGATTTAATTCATGTTTATTTAAAATATTTTTATATTTATGTTGACTTCATAAATTCATATCAATTATGTAGAACCTATGAGAAGTGTTATTCACTGTTATAATCATGTTTTTAGGAATATTAAAAGGTGTTATATTTTCACAAATAAAACTTATAGCTTGGAAAACAAAAACCATTTTTATTATTGTATATTTTTGTATTAAATTTAATAATTTATAAATTAAAATTAGTTGATATTAAACTCATTCAAACTTTTTTATAATACCTTTAATGTAGTGATATTAATTTTTTATATTATCAACATGTCTATTACTTCTTTTAAATGGAATTCTTTTGAATATTACATTTGAAATTCAAACATTCGATATTCATGGGATCTTTTATTGACATATTATTATAGAAATATTGTAATACATTCATTAAAATTATTTCAAAATTGTTGTAATTATTATTTGTTAATATTAATATTGGATGTGATATGAAATATTATTATAAAACAACAATATCAATGTCTTTCTCTCTCTCTCTCTCTCTCTCTCTCTCTTTGATATTCCAGTGTTATTATTTTTGAAATTTAAATGTTTCCCACAATTTTTAGGAGAACTATTATGTGGATTTAGCTTTATAGAATCCATAAATGAGACACAAATAATTTTTGAATACATATATAATTATGAAAAAAATAGTTTATATGAATTAAAGTAATTTAAAGTGTTAAATCATGGAAGCAATTCATGTGGTCCTGTATAACGTGTTTATTTTTGTTTGGTGATATATCAAGGGCTTAAAAAACATCTCCAACTTCTTATTCCATGATGAGATGATGTGACCCTATACTTAAGATCTAGTACCTATGATTCTCTTGTTCATCTATCATTTCCATCATGGGTTATTATATTTGTAACACCTCTCCCCACCTCTCATGTTGTAGCAATTTTATTTAAGATTTTTCATAAGAAATCATTCTCTATATTTGGGTTGTTACCCTGATATTCATAAGTTAGGACCATTTCAGTTTTGAATCTCGATATTTAAATTCAGGGTTATAATTGGGTTGTCTCTCCCCATACAAAAGTCTGGTGTATTTTGGTAATACACCCACTATAAAGGGTAGTTTGTTATTGAGTTACTATTACCTTAAAAAAATCAAATTGGGGCATAATTTCTCCCCCACTGAGTAGAGAGGTATTGGGGTAGTCTGGCTGAACATTAGACCAAAAAATATTTACAAACATTATTGTATTAATTTCTTTATTCCATTTTTAATTATCTTCATCAATAGAAAATTATTATTAATTTGCATAGTTAATCCATATATTTAAAAAATATTAATTTGGTCCATTCACCCCAATTATAGATCATCTATCATCTTCTAATATTACCTAACAATTTTAATTAAGAGTTGTTCATTTTGGAATTTGGTCAATATTTAAATAGAGTCTATTATTTATATTTAATTGTGTAAATGTTATCCTTGACCTCATAGAGTAAAAGATCAATAATTTGATAGGAATTAATTAAAACGATAGATGGATTCCTCAAAACCACTTAAATTTTATGGAAATGATTATTGTTTCTAGATCCAAAATAGAGGCTTGCCTAAAATAGCTGTGTATAAAACACTGGTTGATTATTGTAAAATCTTTCCAACTCTTAGATATTGTCCAAGACACTCATATAAGATATCTTACATTCAAATACGTTTTTAATTACCAACATGTAAATATTTTTACTATACTATGAAAAATAGTGTGTTTAGTCATGTTTATTAATGTAAAATAGTATCTGAAATATTCATGATTTTAAAAGTTACTCGTCTTGGACTAGAGAAGCTGATTAGAACCAAACTTGGTATCCATTGAGTGGAGTACCTAGTCATCAAGATGGCCAAATAAGAAACTATGAACCAAATGTTACACCAATGCAGTAGCATTGATATTGGAGTTAGTCCGCTTAGATATGATTTTGGAAACACAATACTAGGTTAAAGAGTCCTAAGATATCTACCCATGATGTGGAATGAAAAGAAGGTAGTGATCAACGAAGGTAATAATTTTAATAAATACATATTAGATGATCTTATCAGATCACTAGCTCAATATGAACTTGAATTAATGATTATTTCATAAGTAGAGACCTCAATGAATAAATATAATACTCTTAAATCACATATAAATGTTATAACTAGATGTTCTGAATTTTATTCACATTAAGGAGTCAATGGAGAAATCGAAAATATAAGCAAAGGTATATATCAATTGATGAAGTGAAATTAATAGTTAGAGAAGATTCCAAGTAAAGATCAAAATATTGATCTAAATGAAAATAATGGTACCACATATAGTTCATATGTAATTTATTATGAATGTATAATGAAATTTCAAATATAACCCGACTTCCCAAAATTGAAAAAATGAGGTAGAGATAAGAAGTAGAAAAGTAATTGAAACATGTTTATCATGATATATGATGTTTCAAAAAAGAATACAATTGAAGTGATGAATCCAAATGTGAGAGAGAATCATCCAACTGATGTTTTATGATGAAAAATAGAAATGAAGTTAGAAATGATTCTTATTATTCACATTATTATTATAGTAATTCTAATATCATTGATGAGTTATACAAAGAAAATGAACATATGAAAAAAGTGGTTTTAGAGTTACTAAATTTTATTTATAATTATAATTAGATTATTATATAATAATTTGGGAAAGAAAAAAATTAAATAAGGAGAATTATTATCTTAAGGAATAAAGAATAAATTCTACCTCATGTTTAAAAATTATTATCTATGATGATTTTGAATCAATTCATAGGGATAATGATAATCGTAGAATGAAAGTTGTAAGATTAAAATAAATTTTATCTACTTTTGTTCAAAGAAAAAAAAATATATGATGATGTTGAATAAAGGTAAAAAAATATGTTATAATCCAAATATTCATATGTTATACAAGTCTAATTTTGTTAAATATTCTACTAGAACTGTGTCCATTATTAAATGATTTAGATATTTTATTGAAGGAAATTAGGATAATAATTATTATCTTAGACATCTTCAATATCTTTTTTATACTAATACTTCTATTTAAAAATATTTTTATAATAAATTATATTATAATAAATGTTTTTAACATTTTTGGTTACTTAATAATTATATTATTTACCTAGTTGGACGCAAAAATAGAATGGGTACTAAAAATATAAAGTAATTTAGTGATTTTAATAAAAACACCATGTATGTCTTGATAATGATACATGGTACATGGATTGTGTTTTTCATAGAATATAAGTAGTGAACTATCTAATTTCCTTAATTACACCAAATTAAATGGCGTCTCTATCCCTTTTTGAGATTAATCTTAAGGTAGGGTTAAAGGTTCTTTTGATGTTGGTATTTATAATGTTATTTTAATTCATAAACCATTAAATGTTTAAGGTTTAAAACATTGCATAAATTTTATTTTATTATTATGTGATGATTCTTTATATGTAAAATTTATATAAAAAATGTATAGTTTTTAAAAATGAAAATGTTTTATTTTATTTTATTAGAAAATATAATTATTAAATAATTAATTTATCTGATATATCTAATTAAAATTTTATGTCTCTTAATTCTATAGTATCATATGATATTCTAAGGAATATAAGTCTTTAACATGCTCATTTCTTAATGATGCAAAAATTTATTCAAAGAATGGACATGTTCTAGATTAATATAAGTTAAATGAAGGAAAATAATTATTTTTGATTTATCCTTACAAGTTATCCAGCACAATGAATCATTAAAATATATCAATATTATTTCTACATTTAATCTTACTAAATTATTTCTTCTTTATTTATTCGGTCCAATGAAAAATAATTGTTTATGTAGAGAGAAATATTATTTTTGTTAATGTTCATTATTATAGTAGATTTAAATGTGTTAATTTTTTGTCTCATTAGCATGAAACCTTAGATATATTTATTTATTTTTGTAAGAAAGTTCAATATATGATTGTCTATTAAATTTTTTATATTAGATGTGATAATGGAGATGAATTTTTTATTTTTTATTTTCATAACTTTTTTGACAAAAATGGGTATGCACATAATCTGTATTCTAATAGAACCCCACAGAAAATGGTGATATAGAAAGGGAAATATAATCATTCATGAAATAGAATGAACTATTATAAGTGAATATATTTTACCAAATTTTTTTGGACTAAATCTGTTAATAGTAATTTCTATGTTTTTAATAGAGATTATGTCAGATATTTTTTTGAAAAAAAACCTTATGAATTGTTTAAAGGTAGAATACTATAGGTTTAATATTTCAATGGTTTTTCTGGTTTTTTTATCTTAAATACAAATGGAAATTTAGACGATATTAATTCTAAAATTATTGAACATGGTTTTTGGGATATTAATCAAACAGAACATATTATAGTGTTTATAATAAGTTGACCATGACAGTTGAAGAATCTATATATATAAAGTTTGATAAATATGGTGATGTTCATAAATATGTTTTGGAAAATGATGAACATTATTTTAGGGATTTCAGTGTTGGTGAGGAAAACCCTCTAAATATTGTATATGTTGAGGGAAATCCAAATGATCCTCAATATCCTATATCATGGATGAATCATAAAGATAATCCCATTAACAATGTGATTTTTAATGTTGGTTATGGTATAAAAAATATAAGTTCTACATTAATCTTCTTTTCTAACTCTTCTTTGGTTTCTTATTATATTCCATCTAATGTCACTGATTCTTTGAATTATCCAAATTTTATTATTTATATGAGATTTAAAATTAATAAATTAATTAGAAATAATATTTTGTCTTTATTTCAACTGAAATAAGATAAGTATATAATCAGAACTAATAGATTGTTTAGAAAAAAGATGGATGAATTTTCAAATATTTTCAAAACAAATCCAGGTATTTTCCCGAAGATACTCATAAGAAGAAGGTATAGATTGTGAATATTTATTTGCACTTGTTTCATGGTTACAATCTACAATAATATTATTTTTATTTTCTTATTTTCAATATTTTATGTTATATAAAAAGTAATCTAAAATTCCATTGATAAATGGTTTTATATATAATGAAGTTTATGATAATCAACCTCATAAATTTGAAAATGAAAATTTTATTAATCATGTTTTCAAATTACAGAAATGTTTGTATGACTTCAAAGAAGAACCTCATGTTTGGTATGAAGGGATTTTTTTGAATAATGGTTTAAAAAAGGGTATTGTTTATCATAGTCAATTTATTAAAAAAAAATTAATGATATTTTAATTTTTAAAATTTATATTGATGATAAGGATTTTGGTTCCCCTGGTGAATTTTATAGTAGTGATTTTCCTACTATGATGTCTTATGAGTATGACAAGAGCTTAATGGGATAATTAAAATTAATTCATGGACATCAAATATCTCAAAGGAAACATGAGTTATTTTTTAATCAATCCAGGTATTCTAAAGAGTTGGATAAAAAATTGTTTCTTGATTCTTTTGAATCTAAGAAAACTCCTTTGGGTAATAGTGATAATAGATGTTGATGCATCTAGTAAAATTGTTGATATTAAAATTATAAGATGCATTATCAATAATATTATTTATTTTACATCACCTAGACATAATATAAGGTTTTTTTTGATTATATGAAATATTTCAAGTTGATACTAAACAGAGTATTATTAAATTACTGAAAAAATAGTTATATTTGTTATAGGAACTGCTAACTATGGGTTGTATTGTTATAACTATAATTGTGTTGATTTAATATCATTTTTTGAATATGATTTGGGGGATGTAGATTTATCATAAAAATGAGATAAAGTATGAGTTATTTTAATGGAAAAATAATAATTTGTTTTTATAAAAAGAATTGATTATTTATTTCTCTATCTCTTTCATAATTTTATTATATCAATGCTGCTAGTTTTTGTGGTCTACATTTATGGATTAAGAAATATTTTTGAGATTTTTTTATCTATATTGGTAAATTTCCTATTTATAGTGATAATAAATCTATGATTTTTATTTCTAATAATTCCTTACAACATTAAATGATCAAAGAATAACAATATTAGATATCATATTATTATAGAACAAGTGAATAAGGGTGATTTTTTTAAGATTCTATCCCTAGTGAAAATTAATGTGCAGATATCTTTACTAATCCATTATATATTACTCCATTTTAAAATATTAATATTTTTCATGACATGTTGGATTATAATTATTTTTATTTTTTATGTATTTAGGGGGTGTTTGAATGTATTTATGTCCTAAAATGGATAGATTAAAATAAAATCCCTAAAAATGAAATCTATTTTTTAGAATACTATTGATTAATATTTGTTAATATTTTTTTATTATATAAACTTATTAAAACATATAATTTATAATAGATGATTTTTATATAGTGCTTAATCCATTAGTTTTTATATAAGATAATATTTATAAATTATTTCAATTTTTCACAAATTTTTTTTTTAACATTATTCTCATTGTGTCATGGAAACAAAACAAATTTTATAAAGAATTATTCAAATTCTATCATTTTTTTTTATATATATGAATGATTCGAAAAACTCTCAATATATTTTAATTATTTGTAATGAAATAATTTTTCTTTGTTGACCTCATATTTTTGATAATTTCATAATGGATGAGAATTTTTTGATATTATAATTGCTTTTGTAGTTATAAAAACCGGAGAATGTTGACTGGATCCTTGAAACACTATATATTTTGATTATTTGAAAAGATATATTTCTTTTATTTCATTTAAATTTATCAATAATATGAATTTTATTTTTTTTAATGAATGGTTAACTTAGATCATTTCTTAATATTTCATTTCATAAAAATTTCATTATATTTCAGGTTTTGATTGATCATTACATGTTCTTAATGTTTTATATTGAGTTCCTATGATAAATTCATTATTTCAAACATTTAAATATCATTTATACATGTTTCTTTACAATACACATGTTTCTAAATTATTTTTCCCTATATAGCTAAATGCATAACCATGTAGCTAATTTTTAATTCACATATCTGTTTTGAAATCCAGATAGTGGATTTTTTAGAATTACTTACCCTTTGTATTTTGACCAGATCAAGAGCTAAAAAATTACAAACTAAGTGATTATATTATTTTAAATCCATGAATATTAAATTAATTTCATTATAATAAATAATTTTATGAATCTATATCATTCATTTTTAAATTATGTTTTATGACACTATATGTTTATAGTCTTATTTTAGTATTCATCCAGAATTGTTTTTCTAATGTATTTTGATGATAATGTGAGATATATAAAACTGATTAAGATTATTATTTTGTGGTTGGAAAAATAATAAAATTTTTATAAATATAATTTATCTAGACTAAAATATAATTCCCCCATTTAGTATTTATGTATTTTATCAGAATATTAGATAAGTTAATCTGATTATTGATGTTAAAAATTATGATATATGAATCACTTATGTGGATTACTTGAATCAACTATATGATTCCCTTATTTCAATTTACTTATAAATATTAATAAATTTTTTTATTTCACATACATGTATAAAAACAACTATGTGATAAATTCCTACATGAATTTCTCTTATGTAGTTCCATAAAATTAAACATGTTTTTATAAAATTTGGAAAGTGATCTATTTTACGTATTAATCATATTTCATTTTGAGGAATTATTAATTGAAATATATAAATTATTAAAATGAATTTACAAAATAATATTAAATATATAGAAACATTGAGAAGGGTTTTTAACTATATAAATTTTTTTATAAAGATCAAATGTTGTTGTATTTTCATACATGAATATTATAGCTTGGAACTCGAAAAAATTGAATTATTTTATATTTTTTTCATTGATTGTAAAATTTACAAATTATTATTATTTGACACTAAACTGATCTAAACATTTTTTATTATCTATAATAAATTTATATTAATTTTTTATATTATTTCCATTTTAATGCTTTTTTATGTAGGCAGATTTTTAATTACTAATTTCAAATTAAAACATGTTATTTTTAGGGGATGTTTCATTCACATATTTATATATAATTATTTTAAACTATTCAATAGAATGATTTAAAATTGGGTTGAATTATTCACTACTATTTTGAATAATAGTTTTGAGTTGAGAAATTATTATGAAATGATAATATCATTATCTCTTTCTCTCCCTATCTGATAATATAGTATAATAATCTCTATTTTTATTTATTTTAAATCATTTTAATGAGACCATTTTTGTTTTTGTAGCTTTTCATAATCTATATAAGTGATTCAATTGGATCTGGGGTGATATATATAATTAAAAAATGATTACTGCATGTTTATTAAAGTGATAAAAAGTGTTCATACTCTCCAACCCTTCTAGTGATATTTTATTCAATGTTTATCACTACTGGATGATCACTAAAAGTCTGCTCAAAACTTCTTTGACATCTAATACCGTGAAGATATGTCATGATTCAATAATAAAGAACTATTAATTTTTATTATGTTGTTTATATATATTATTCCTTCTATTTTCTTATGTCTATAACACCTCCTCCCATAACTCAAATGTATTCATGTTCTCTTTATGATTTTACATAAAAAATCACAATATATGTTCATGTAGTGACTCCCAATTTCTAATTTTAGGACTGTTTAGGGTGTGACTCTCGATATTTATAGTCAATGTTGTAATTGGGTTGTGACTCCACATAAAAATGTGTGGTATGTTTTTATTTTACATAAAATAGAAAAATTATGTTGTAATAGGGATATAAATCCCCATTAAAAGTCATATTAGTCCACAATGTTTCGATTACTAAGTAGAGAGATATACAAGTATACTAGGTCAAATTTAGTTTGAACTACAATAAAAAATCCCTAGTTTATTTTATTTATTCTATTTATAATTATCTTCATTAACATACATATATAGTTATTTTTTATATTTAATCGATACGATTAAGAAATTTTAATTTTTTTCTATTAACCCTGCTATTGCCCATATTTGATCTTCTAATCCAACCTAAAAATGTGTTCCTAAAAAATATCACCATAACACTAAATCAAATTTCTTGGTTATCAGTATCATTCAATATATTATTTGTTATCCTTAAATAAGAACTCTTTTATGATATTCATTATATGGATCACAGTTATTATAAAAATAATATCATTGATATAAAACTTCTAAAACATAATTATCAAATCACAATATATAAGAACTTAAATCATTTCACATCAATGATTGTAATTCTGTAGGTCCTTCTTTAATATCGAGGTTAACAAATAGAAATGGAATTAAATCAGATAATTCCCTTATTCACCACATATAGAACACAAAACATGGTACCTTTATATAAACATCATATCCCTCGATTAAACTCCTCACTTTTCCCTAGGAATTAATTGCTCCATGCCCTTCTTTTTTATACATAAAACATCTTCTCGTTCATATGAGACATTTACTTGATTGCTTATTCCTACATAATTGACATGTAGAATACTAAATCTTCTTCCCTCTATTGTATCCATGAAACTCCATTTTTTAATTATTTAGTGTGTATAGAATATCACAGATGTTGATATTTTTAATCACATAATTAGATTACTAATTAGGCATAACCAAATGGTTTCACATTATAGCTCTCATTTAACATGGTTTCTTATAAGGATAATCATTCTACTTACCATCACAATTACTATTTAAACAAATACTTATAGTTATATCCCTTGAATAAAACAAAAAAAAGCATACTTTTAGAAACAATATTCTTAGTGAATAATAAAAAAATAATTCATTCGATATCTAAATCACGACATATTCAATTCACACTACAGGATGTTAGGTTTAATCCTGGGTCATCCAGGATCAATATTTTTTCAAATCCTTTATATTGATTGATACATAAAATGTGAATTAACCAAAGAAAATCACTAAGTAGTGTCTATCAAAGTATTAAATTTTATTCCCACTCATTTTAAATCAAGGATTATAATTTTAATAATCAATCTACCACATTCAGATTTATTACCCAAAGGTGAATTTATTCCACAACTGAAACCACTTGATAGTATCTAAATATGGAATCATTTTCTATAAAAACCACACAATATATATGTTACCAAGCCTTCAGTTTTGTATACTATAAATAGGGTTATCCCAAGGGATTTTACAAATGTTGTTCCATACTACTCTATAAATATTAACGAATCCTTTATTTGATACTAAGTATAAATACCCAATCACTATATACCTAAATATTAAATATTTATAGATGAATATTTTATACATATTATTAAAATATATTCGATAAATATAATGGATTTTTTTCTGGATGCTGGGTACATAATTATATTATTTCCAGAAATATCTTCAACGTTTTCAATATAGAAAACATCTTAGTTATACACTACTTATAATACTTATTCTTAATTTGGTGAAGGAAAAACATAAGGAATGGTGATATTAAACACCCAGTAACTGTAAACATAGGTTATGTCAATCAATGACCGTACATAACAATAAGATAAGTATAATGGTATGAGATCATGACCATAATTTACAAAGTTCATACACAATTTTTCAAATATCATAAACATGGGTCATGTCATAAAATATTATCATGAAAAAATTCAATATTAATAAGCATGTAGAATCATCAATAATTGATCATGATCTATGGGACACAATATAGATATCTGAATGTGGCAAGATAATTATATTTATAACATTCCAAATATGTATAACTATAAATAATTTCACTTATAATGTCGGGGACATGAAATTCAGACATCACATAAATGTATAGACATGAAATTAGCTCTAGAAATAATCTTAGGGACATTATAAGTAGTTATACACATGAAATTGTGAACAAGAAATCATGTTAATTCATAACATATTTATCTTACAAGTTATCCATTTTTACCCAATACATTTGATGGATTTATAATTCTAGGACCAAAAAAACATATTGAAAATCAATTTAGATCGAGGCCACAATATCATAAATAAATCATCTTATATCATTGCCCATGGAATGAAAATGGATTTCATAAATATCTCACCATTTCTTCCTATCATAGCCCATAGAAAATAAATTTCATTCATAATCCAATTTTCATGACCCCTACCCACAAGATTTACCCCTCCTCGGCTAGAAATGTGAGAAGGGAGATAGTAACCCCCTGAGTCCAGCCTTCAGTAGGCCTCGGGTTGGTGACTAGCATCGAGGGTACATGAAACACACAAAATGGGAGGAATTACCCTCTAAGAGAACTTATGTGAAAGGGAGATATAAGACAAACACCAAAAAACTCTAACTCAGAGTACAATATAAAATAAAACCCAAGTACACATATTTAATTTGATACAAGAACAAATACAACAAAAACAGAAAACTAAAAGTACCAAAAGAATGTAAAAATGGCAGTGACAATAAAGCCTGAACAACTCCTGTAGCCCTAATCCAGTAGTAACCTTCCTGATCTCCAAACTACTCTAATTGACCTAAGAAAAATTTTATATATAGATAGGGTGATTATAATAGAATAATCTGTAGGATCATCTCTCAAGCCTCTCATGAAATAGTAAAGAAAGCATTCTAAAGCAAAGTGAACAACAAGTGAAACTAACTCATCACCTAAACAGGTATACTAAGTTCCTAGAATCACCATGGATACTCTAACCAGGTATCTCATACAATAGTATATAATATAATAATGAATATCAAGGGTACCCCACTACCACTTCCCCACTAGTTTTCCTCTTTTCCCCAATGTTGCACTTCCTAAGCCATCTCTCTCCAAAAAGGCTTGGCCGCAGACACCTGGGTGTATCACCACAACCCGAACCTCATGCAAAAAAACCACCATGACCATGTAACAAAAGTAAATAGGTAGTTTTTTAGGAGACACCATATCTCGCATAAGGTGTATAATACATCAGGTATTAAACCTAATGCCATTATATCCCATACACTAATTAAGGATCCCCAAGCCATCATAGCCTATACACGTTACACATATAGTATTCGATAGAAACTCTATCTAGAATATATAATTTTGAATAACCACAATCCATTACATCCCTCTACATAGATATATGGGGACAACTAACCATTGTGCCTACCAGAAAAATAAACTACCAAGAGAATATATCTGGGCCAAATGGGGTAGTCTGCCATCCATCCTCCCACCAGAATGTTGAAGAAAACACACCCCCCCCCAGGGCTCAAAATCCATGGGGTGTCAGTCACCCTAACTGATAGGGTGGGTTAGCATATAGAAACATAAAAATTACATGACACAATATAGCTCACAACCACACTATCTGCATAACCTAGTCTTAGACTCAACTGCAGCTAACGTATCTCGACTCTCGGCTTCCTCTACTAATACTAGGTAACCTATAAGAAGCCAATCATTGAAAGAGTTACATTAGATTAGTTTATACCTTTTTATCAGTTTCACTTTATGTTAATTAATTCTTTAAAATTAATTAACAATTATTAATTCGGCATTACATTTCAATAGCATCCCACAAAGCTTCATTCCCTCTAGACGTAACCAAACCAAGTCCACAGCTTCTCAGAAATATATCCTCAGCATTGCATCCCATCAAGCTCTAACAACATGGGATAACATAATTTATTCATATCATTATTACTTTCCCATATTCCCAGGAATTCAAGAAAAACATTCAAAACTACTAAACACGAGGGGTATCAACCCAATGCGTAGATGAAGTACATGTCAATTATTTTCCACCTATAGTAGGAGTGTAGACCCATCCTCCCTCAAGAATGAAAATACATAAAGAATGTTGAATACACCATGTGTCTTCATTTCTTTTGGACAGAGAGTAATAAAGTCTAGCTACCTTGATCAGTGGGGAATTTAAAGAAAATAAACAACCAAAATGATTCACAAAGCATCCAATCATTCACATCCAACCTTTTTCATCATCTCCAGTGTCCTCCTCGACACCCATGTGAATAAACTGAGGCATCTCTCCACTCTAGGCATCAACTAATACCACAAACATTGGGAATCCCTACCCCCACATATCACAACATCCACCCAGGCTCACATCACAACCGAATTATTAAGAAACAACCCCCATATCAACTGGGCTCTTGGACTTTAAACAAGGTATTATTCCTTCACATGCAATGAGTTCTCATAGCTCCAAGCATATGTCTCTTGGCCTTTATAGGAAAGATGGTAACTCATAACCCTTTAAGGAATTATCTTTTATTAAAAAACTAGTTCTTTGATCCATCTTGAATTAAATAGTTCATTAATAAGAGTTTCCAACTATGGGAAACCAAAACAGAAAGCTATCATAGCTATCACAAATAATTGAACATGCTTACTACACCATTATGATTAACATTAAATTTTAAAAATAGCATCCAGATTCATTTACATGCCTCTCTTATATTCAATAAATAATTATAATTATTATGAGTTTATGTTGTTTAGTAATTTCCATCAAGAACGAAATGCTAAATAAGGAAATCATGGATATCACACTATATTTTAAAACAAGATTCAATAACATATGATCTATACCAATTTATTTATTGGGTTCAAATTTTATTATGTCAATTCCATTGTGATTCAGTGGGATAAAACATGATAACTCTATTGTTTCATGTAAAAGGATTGATAAGCCACCTATCCTCTACCTCAAAAGTTTCATGATGTTCTTTATATGAGAATGATCCACACAATGCATTATGATCACCTCCCCTCGCAACAAATGCATCCACCCGAGGACATTGCGGCATGACCACACCAACTAGAACCTATGAAAACACTATTAGAATCATGGATATCTCATTCCATAACATGGAAAGGAGATACGGGAGAATAATGATTGAAGAAAACACAAGAATGGAGGTAGATCATACCTTCTATTGATGATGGATCAACACTTGCTGCTTGCACCAAAACTAGGGGTGTGCATGCAGCAGGAAGAAACGTCAAGGGGAAATGATCTAAGGATTAAGATTCAATCAAAAAACTCCTATGGGAATAAGGAAATGTTCGAATGTATCAAACCTAGAAACCAGAAGAAGGAACAAGGGAGGATGAAATTTCATCCCTTTAGAATATTTAATGGAGTAGTGGTTTAAGATACGATAGAATTTCCATTAAAATCGGATTGCATTGAAACTCGCAGTTTGACCATATATAGGCATACCGAGCCTTAGGAGAATAAATATAGGATCTATGGGATTTGAATCAGCCATAAATCCCTTAAAACAAATCATTGGATTCAATTTTATTCAAAGAAAATTCTAAAGAGGTGAAATTGTAGGAAGCTGGAAACATTATTCACAAATGACTCACCAACAACAATGTTAACAAATGAATCACTGATATCACTATACAAAAATGATTCACTGATAGCTCTTTTCAAAAATGACTCACTAAGAGCACTTTTCACAAGTGACTCACTGATAGAACTGTTCAAAAATGACTCACAGATAGCACTGTTTATAAATGACTCACTGAAAGCATGGTTCACAAATGACTCACTTAAAGGACTATTCATAAATGACTCACCGATAGCACTATTCACAAATGACTCAACGAAATCACTATTTAAAAATGACTCACCCACAACACTCTTCAAAAATGACTCACCGAATGCACTATTAAAAAATCACCCACCGAAAGCACTGCTCACAAATGACTCACTGACAACACTGTTCAAAAATGACTCACCGGCACCACTATTCACAAATGCCTCACACAAATCATTATTCACAAATGACTCACCAATAAAAATTTTCAAAAATGACTCACTTATATCACTTTTCACAAATGTCTCACCAGCAACACTATTGAAAAAAGTAGAAATACTATTCACAATGCTGGAAATTTGGAAAAGTGTTGGAAATAAGTTTCTTTAACCTCCCAAAACAGCCCAAACACCATATTTTCACAAAAAATATGGACCGGAGAGTTCTAAACCATTACATCAGATACCTCTCAAAACATTCTCATAATCATGAATTCAAAACCAACCTAAATAGGAAACATAAAATGGGGTCCGAACAACAACCCTTCAAGATACCTATCAAGGATCTTACCACCAAAGGACTTGATTCACTTAAAAAGGGGACACATGAGACTATAAGATAACCATAAACAACTCTTAAGCACTATATCATGGGATATTCCAATCAAATAGAAAATGAAAAAAAAAGACAAAAAATAAATATATCTCATAAACAGTAAAGGCTTACCAGTACAAATGATTATCATTAACAGAAAATAGCTAAACAAAAAATAGCTCGAGGTACTAAGAACATATCTACGACTCAAGTTCCCGTGTACTCTCCTACACACCACTTTTTCATCACAAGGCATGAACCTATGGGATAGAACTCCCATAAAACACATTCTCCTTGCGGTCCTGGATCTCTACAGGCTGCTCCTATACGGTTGCCTGATCGTTGACATCGATCTCACCCCAATTGATGATGTGAGAGTCATCATGATGGTAAGTAAGGAGCTATGACACATAAAAAACATTTTTTATTAGGCTCATCTATTGGGAAATTTCTACTTGATATGTCACGGTTCTAACATGAACCAACACCTCAAAAGGCCCAACAAACAGAGGTGAATGCTTACTCCCACTACCAAACCTTCACTGCCCACGATGGGGAGACACCTATGGAAACACGTAATCCCAAAAATCAAACACAAAAGGTCACCTACATTAAAAAACATATGATTTATAACGATCTTGAGCTACCTTCATCTTCTTGTGAATCACTTTAACCATCTCTATTTTACTCTACCCTAGTTTCAGTTTGAGAATTGTTCACTCTTCGACCCTAGTCTAGAACAATGGAGAATAGAATGTTCTTCCATATAAGGCTTTAAATGGAACCATATCTATGGTGGAGTGAAAAATATTTTTTTTAGAAAACTCCACCAAGGGTAAGTGTCTCATTCATGAACCACCAAAATCTAGGACATAGGAGTGCAACATGTCTTCAAGAGTCTGGATGGTCCGCTCTGTCTGACCATCTGTCTATGGATGAATAGCATTCTTATGGCATATCTAAGAACCAAAATCATGTTAGAGACCTCTACACACCCTAGATGTAAAAAAATGGTCTTGATCATAAATGGTCATCCTTAGGACTTCATGGAGTCTCACCACCTCCACCAGATACTGCCTTGAGAAAAATTCCACTCAACTCGACTCCTTGATTACTAATGAAGATGTCTGATTTTGTTAAATGATCCACTAAAATCCAAATAGCATCATGGACTCTATGAGCTATAGGTAAACTGGTAAAAAATCCCATTGAGAGGTCCTCCCACTTCCACTGAAGAACATCTAACAGCTTGAGCCAACCACCAAGGACATAGTGCATGGCCTTCACCTTCTGGTAGACCAAACATTGATACACAAACTCCGCAACTACACACTTCATCCCATGATTCCAAAACTGAATCCTCAAGGCTCGGTACATATTTGTCACACTAGCTTGTACCGATAAAGTTGAACTATGGAAATATCTTAGAACTATCTCATGTATGACCAAAGTAATGAAAAACCTTCCCTAATACAACACTCAATATTGTTCATCCTCAGACCAACCATCAGTGGCCTCGCCACAAACAACTTGATCCCTCCAAACCTCCACCATTGGATCCTCTGACTGGGATATTCCACCTACTCCACCAGATATTACTACACCTTCATCTAAAATAGAAATCCTCTGCCCCCCAACTTCTCCCAAATCTAGATGTAATGCTGAAAGTTCATCCATTACATTCCCGGAATCACCAGATTCATGCACTACATCACTATGGAACTTCATACTCTGCGCATCAGCTACAACATTCACATTTCTAGGTGTATATGATATTTCCAAGTAATATTACTATAGGATCTTTAGCCAATGATTATTCCTAAATTTCAAGTCATACTGGGATAAAACATACCTCAAAATATTATAATCAGTGAAAACCACAAAGCACTAACCAATGAGGTAATGTCTCCAAAAAATCATATAAAACACCATGAACTCTAACTCAATAACATGGGTGGAATAGTTATCTTCAGGCAGATGGAAATACTATGATCCATAAGAAATGACTGATCTCTTCTGCATCAGAATGCAGCCTAACCCCAGATTCAAAGCATTGTAGAAAACATCAAACTGAACTCCCTCTGCTAGCAGAAAAAGAACTGTAGCACTTACCAACTTCTCCTTCAGATAATCAAAAGGTACTTAACACCTAATAGTCCACATGAACACATGATCCTTCCTAGTCAATTATATCAAAGGAGTCGTAGCCCAAGTGAAATCGGCTATAAACCCCTTGTAGTAGCCTACGTGGCCAAGGAATCTTTGCACCTCTTCTACTGTCATGGGGGATACTCAAGCCACAAATACTACTATCTTTTACAAATCCACAGATACTCTCTAATGTGATAAAACATTCCCCAATAAATGGAGTTCTAGATCCCAAAACACAAACTTAAAAAACATCCCAAACAACTATTTCTAATGAAGAACTCCCAAAACAGTGTGTTGATGCTCTGCATGCTCCTCCTCAAATGCAGAGTGCACATGGATATCATTGATGAAAACCACCATGGACATATCTAGTAACACACAGATCATAGAGTTCATCAACCCAATAAACACAACTAGATTATTCACTGCACCAAGTGGAATTACAACAAACTCTTAATTCTCATGAGGACAATAGAAATAAGTCTTCAGGATAACATCATCCTTCACACGCATCTGATGATATCATGACCACAAATCGATCTTCAAGAACCAACATGAGCCCTTTTGTTGATCGAATAAATCATCAATTTTCGGAAGACGATAGTGATTCTTCATTTTCACTTTGTTTAAGAGGCGATAATCAATAAAAAACTGCAAACTTTCATCATCCTTCTTTATGAACAAAATTGGTGCACCCTGCAGTCACACACTCAGCTGAAAACAACTACACTATAATAGTCTATCGAGTTGTAAACACAGCTCATATAACTCAGAAGGGTCCATACTATATGGATACAAAGAGACTGGAGACACTACTAGTGGTATCCCAATCCCAAAATCAATCTCTCATCGAGGGGGTAACGCTGCAACCTCTTCTGGAAAGAAATCAGGGTAATCTTCTTTGACCATGGGAAATTCCAAATTCTAAACCTTTGATGAACTCGAAATTATCTCATCCATCAAGGATTAAAAGGATGGAAAATGTTTTTTTACCAATTTGAGGGTCTCGCTCACCAACAAACAATGTTGGATCTCCATCAGCATCGAAAAACACAACCTTCCTCCTAAAGCAATCCCTGATAGCCTACACTGAATAAAACCAATCCATGTTGAGGATGACATCATGTGGTTGTATACGTAAACATATTAAATATCCCTAAGAGTGGTGCTACCCAAACACTAGTTCACAGTCTCTACATACATCAAACAAGTCAGCTCGACCTCCAACTAGCGTAGTCAATGCCAAGGGAATTAGACGCCTCTCTACCTCAAGTCCCAAAGCATGGACAAGGGTAGGTGATATGAAGGATTGTGTCACTCCTGAATCCAACAAGGCATACACCCAAGTAGAAAATAAACTAAGTGTACCACAAATGACATATGGATTGCCTTGCATTGGAAATGCTAAAGCATGAAGCTTACTACGACCTGATCCATGGCCTCTCTGACCCTAATGACGACCAGCACCATGATCTCTCTAATATCTATTAGGATAGGGAGAATCACATGGCTATCCTCTGCCAGACCCATCTTCTCTCTGTTGATCCAAAGCTAGTGTAACCTACTTCTACTACCTCGGCCGGAACTGCCTCAATAGAGGAACCTGGAGCGGAACACCTGGTGCACGATGACCACTCTGAATGGTCGGGCACTCTCGCTACTAATGGACTTGACCTCCATAAGACAAAAAGTACCAAATCCATTGGAATAATCTTGAGAGCCATGGCCCTCATAGAAATGAGATTCTGAGGGTCGAAACATACCCCGACCAATGAAAACTACTCTGCCCTGAAAACTGGGAACCCCAGAGCATATCTTGGCTTCGTGAGGAATCATGACCACTCCCCACTCGTGAAAATCTGGTTATGGGAAATGTTCTCTCGATGAACTCCGCCCTCAGTAGCACCTCTAGATTTGTCTTTAGTTTAAATAGGGTGACACGGATCTAGATCTATATATGAAAAGATTCCTTGAAAGGCCCCACCATGGCTTCCTCATCTGGAAACAAGTCCAAATCATATCATAAAAGGTTCTTAAATAAGATTCCAAACTCTCACACCATGGAGCTCCCCTGTCAAAGGGTAAGTAGCTCCTGGTGATTGGATGCCTTTATAGTCAATGAAAGAAACTCAACTCCGAATGTTTCTCATAACTCCTCCCATGATATCACCAACTCCTTGTGATCCTTGAGGAACAAGAACCACCACGGCCCTGCTACCCCACGTAGCATCGTCACAACTAAAGACACCAAGTGCTCTTTCCGAGAACAGATTGAACTAAACGCTATCTCAACCTCCTCAAACAAATATTCTATTACTATATCTGAAATGGATCCCTCATACTTCTGTATATTCTGGTACTAAAACTCACAGAGTGTCCTCCCCCAAGTGTCGTCATCACCAACCTCTACCATATGGCGATCTGCTAGCATAACCTTCTATACAAATTTTTCATGAACCTAATGATAATGTTGACCTAAAACCAAACATGAATAATAAAAAACAATTAGAGCTCTTATACCTAGAATATTGAAGACTCACATTAATTAATTAATTTTTTTCTTTTATTCATTTTAAGTTAACCTATCCCAAGGTATACCCATTCAAGAATAGAAAAAATAAAGAATGATGTCTGATCCTTTCCTAGGTCTCTAACCTGTAACCAGTATCACCTCATTTAGTAGACACTATAAACATAATGGTCTTTCCCTTAGATCACAGAGGGCCCTAGACGCCTATGTCTCAGGTGGTATCTGGTGTTTACATCACCTGTTAAACTTGACTAACACCATTACCTACCAACCCATGCAACGTCACCTATGTCTAACACCAAACTCCATCCTATCCCTCAATCTACCTCTGATAGAACTCTATCATGACCCCCTCTCCATAGGGTGTACTATTCATGGGATGAAAATGTTAGAATGAAGACAGTGATCCTTGAGTCCCACCTCCAATAGGTCCCCGGTTGGGGACTAGCTCCGAGGGTATAGTAAACACACAAAATGGGACGCATTACCCTCTAAATGAACACATGTGAAAGAGAGAGATAAGACAGACACCAACCAACTCCAACCTGGACTGAAATATAAATAAAAATAGAGGTACACATACATAATGTCATGAAAGAACTAATACAACTGAAATGAAAAACTACAAGTACCAAAAGAAAGTAAAAAAAACAAAAGCGACCATGATGCCCGAATTGAAAATGTATCCCGAAGCTAGTTTTAACCAGTCAGATCTCTAACATGCTCCCAGTGACCGGAAAAAAAGTTTATATATGCATAGGGTGAGTATAACAGTATACTCAGTAGGATCCTCCCATGTGCCTCTCTTGGAAATGTAATGAATGCATGCTAAAGCACAGCGAACAACAAGTGAAATAACTCATCACCTAAATAGTTATACTATGTTCCTATCCTCACCATGGCTACTCTCACCTAGTATCACATACTAATGTATATAATATAACAAACAATATCAAGGGTACCCCGCTACCACTTCCCCACTGGTTTTATACTTTTCGCTAATGTCTCACGTCCTAAGCCATGTCTCTCCAAAAATTCTTGCTTCCAAACACCTTGGCATAACCCCCAAAAAATGCATCTCATGCATAAAAACCACCACATCCATAATACCAATGTAACCATGTAGTTTCTAGAAGCCACCATAGCTCACATAACATGTATCGTATGTTTGGTATTAAACCTCCACCAATTATATCCCATAAACTGAGTAAGGATCCTCAAGCCATTACAGCCCATACACATTACCCTATAGTAGTCCATAGGAATCTTTATCCAGAATATGTGTGTGTGAATAACCACAAGCCATTACAACCCTATACACACGTATACGGGGTAAACTAACTATTGTGCCCACCAACAAATGTAACTACCAAGAGAAGACAGAGGAACCAAAGGGGCTATTTATCCATCTAACCTCCCACTAGAATGTTGGGGACCCCGCTCCCTCCCCCCTCCCAGGGCTCAGAATCCCCGGGGTGTCAGTCACCCTAACTGATAGGGTGGGGTAGCATATAGAAACAGAAAAGGTACATGATAAACTATAGCTCACTACCACACAATGGGAAAAACATTGTCTTGGACTCAACTATAGCTAATGTCTCTCGACTCCCGGATGTCACTACTAAGACTAGATTTCATATAAGCACACAACAATTTAAAGAGATACATTATATTACTCCATTCCTTTTTTTATCAGTTACACTTTTTTGTTAATTAATTATTTATACATTAATTAACCGTTATTAATTCCAAATTACATTTCATTAGCATCCCACCAAGTTTCATGACCTCTTGGAATTTCCAAACAAAGTCCCTAGATTCTCATAAATACTACCTCAGCATTGCATCCAAGAAATCTCCAACCCCATGGGTTTATATAATTTATTAATAGCATTATCACTTTCACATAATCTCATGCATTTTTCAAAAACATTATACGATACTAAACGTAAGGGGGGTCAACCCAGTGACAAGATGAACTACTCAACAAGTCTTTTCCACCAATAGATGGAGTGTAGACCCATAACCCCTCAAGAATATAAACATAGAAATCATGTGGCATACCCCACATGTATTCACCCCTTTTTAAGTATGGTAAGAAAGACAAGCTACCTTGATCATTGGGGAAGTTAAAGTAGATAATAAACCAACAAGATTCAACAAGCATCCAATCATTCACATCCAATCTATTTCATTATCTCTTGTGTCCTCCTCAATACCCACATGCATAAACTCATGCATCTTGACACTCTAGGCATCAACTATGGCCACAAAAAATGGGCCTCCCTTCACCCACATATCACAACATCCACCCAGGATCACATCACAACACAAGAAATTTGAAACAACTGTATAATCAACTAGGCTCTTGGCCCTTAAACAAGGCATTCTCCCTTCACATGCAATGAGCTCTCACAGCTCCAAGTATAAGGCTCTTGTCCTTTACAAGAAAGAGGTTAACTCATAACACTACGAGGAATTATATTTTTTAAAACAAAAAGTTCATTAATCCTTATTGAAATAACTAGTTCATTAAAAGTATGTTCCAATTAGGGAAAAACTAAACAGAAAAGTATCATATCTATCAAAAAAATTAATCATGCTTAATGGGATAATTTGATGAAAATAAAATTACAACATTAACAACTGGATTCATATACTTTACTCTCTTATCTTCAATGAATAATTAAAATTAATCTGATTTTACGTTATTTACCAAATTCCATCAAAAACTACATGCTAAACAAGGTAGGAATATATATCACATTTTCTAGAAAAACAAGAGGCAATACCATATGATCGATACCAATTTGTTTTTCCGGTTCAAATATTAATTATGTTAATTACATTGTGATCCAGTGGGTTAAAATGTGATAAATCTACAGTTTCTTGTAAAATAATAGGTAATCCACAAATCACATACATCAAAAGGTTCTTGATATTATTTATAAGAGAACAATACACACCATGGATTACAATTGCCTCCTCACGCGACAACTGCATCCACCAAAGGACGCCACAACATGACCACACCAACCGATACCAAATAAATCTCCATTAAAAGTAAGGATATCACATGCTATAACATGAAAAGGATAAACTAGAGATTAAGGGTCTAGGAAAACACAAGAACGGAGGTAGATCATACCTTCTATCGATGATGGGTTGACACTTTCTACTTGCACCAAAATACGAGGTGCGCATGCAGTAGGAAGAAACATCAAGGGGAAATGATCCAAGGATTAAGGATCAATCACACCACTCATATGGGAAGAAAGAATGGTTCGGGTAACATCGACCAAGGAATATGAAGGTAGAACAAGGGAATAAGATATCTTGTCCCTTCAGAAGATTTAACAAACCATCGGTTTAATATACATTGGATTTTCCATTAAAATATGATCACATTAAAACAGGTAGTTTGACCGAGTAAAGGAATCCCAAGTATTTAGAGAGTTAATATAGGATTTACAGGTTTTGAATTGGCCATAAATACCTTAAAATAAATCCTTGAATGCATTTTTCATCAAAAAAAGTGCTAAAGAGGCAAAACTATAGGAAGCTGAAAATATAGTTCATAAATGACTCACCAACATCACTATTGACAAATGAATCAATAAAAGAACTTTTCACAAATGACCCACCAATAGAAATGTTCACAAATGACTCACCAATAACACTGCTCACAAATGACTCACTGACCGCACTGTTCACAAATGACTCACCGATATCATTGTTCACAAATGACTCACCAATAGCACTGTTCACAAATGACTCACCGGCCGCACTGTTCACAAATGTCTCACTGACAGAACTATTCTCAAATGACTCACTGACGGATCTCTTCACCAATGTCTCATCAACAACATTGTTCCCAAATGACTCACCAAGAGCACTATTCAAAAATGACTCACCAACAGCACTGTTCACGAATGACTCACTGATAACACTGTTCACAAATGAAACACCAACAAAACTATTCACAAATGTCTCACTGATAGCACTATTCACAAATGAGTCACTGACATCACTATTCACAAAGGAGTCACCAAAAAAACTGTTCACAAATGTCTCCTCGACAACACTATTCATGAAATAAGAAACACTATTCGAAAATCTGTAAATTTTGAAAAGTGTTAGAAATAAGTCACCTTGACCTCCCAGAAATCCACAAACCCCATATTTCTACAAAATGATAGACTATATAGGTCTAGGCCATTACACCTATCATTATTGTAATCATAAACCACCAAGAGAAATAATAGAGATGTTGTTATGAGATCTTAACCCCAGTAAATAATATGTAACATCAATGGATATTATGAAAATTTTTATTTAAACATATCAGAAATATTTCTTTAGGATAATAACATTTTAATTTTTAATCACTTATTTAAATTTTAAAATTTACCCAAATACTAAGGAAATCATTTTCTTTTAAAAGAATATTGGAATCATACTAAAGATTCAATGCATTGAGCGGTCAGGACTATGGGAAATTCAATTGATGCAATGTACATTAAAAATATATATTCCATTCTTGTTCTTAACAAAATATAAAAAAATAAATCATACTTAAATTTATAAGAAGAATCAATTTTAAACAATTTTCTAAAAATTCAATCGTGGTTAAAAATTATTGGATCCAAAGAGGGTGTGTTTTTATAAAAGTGTGTGTGGATTGGATGGTGAATTTTAGTTTTTAAAGAGAAACATAGATCTTTATCAAACCTTTTTAAGAAAGTATTTCAAATAAAGCTTCACAACAAAAAATTTATATTAATTTTAATAAAAATTTATAAAAAAACATATAAAAATTTTATTAGAAAAATTACCAATGGAATATAAACTTTTAAAAACAAGTAAGACCAATATTATATAAAGTATGTAAGATAAAATTATAGAAATCTTTACTATATTATCCAAAAATTATCATTAATTGTTTGGATGAAATACCTAGAATCAATGTATCCATTTTATTAAATTTACTATAATGGAATGTATTAATTATACCAATAAATCCATTGATATTGAGGTTAGAATTTCTTTTATTTTTATCATCATGAATCCATGATCAGAAGATCTAAATAGCCTTTATCTTCTTGATAATGTATGACCATGATCAAACTCAATCAGAAAAAATGACTATGAAATAAATAGTTCTTAATGAATTCAAAATTATAAACCTCACAGAGGATACTATAGGAAAAAACCTCTAAAAATGATACAATAGAGAAAAATAAATTAAAAATATGTTATAGGAGCTTCACATAAACTTTTGATAGCTTGAATTAAAAAATCTCATTCCCCATTGATCACAATACTCTGTTTGTAGATAATATTTCAATTATCATATTGTAAATTTCATAGGATAACTTGCAGTAGCATCAAACACACTATTTATCCAATTAATTTGGTCATAATGAAATCTTCATTTGATAGTTGTTTTGATGTAAACGATTACAGGTTTTAATGATTCAATCCAACATAAAATAAAATCTTCATCCAGTGGAATATATTAACTTCTTTATACGATAGTCCTATAAACATACATTCAGAAAACAGTTTTTACTCAATTTGATAATGTCTTACCAGTAGAGTTCATAAAATACCATCTGGTGGGACATCGTTATAATTCATCTACCAAAGTTCATAAACATCCTTCATGTGAATACTATTTTCATATGTAAAATTTAAAAAGTATATTTCCACCAAAAAAAAGGATTTTAATCAAATTTATTTTATTCTATAAATATTAATAAAGTTTAACCAATTGGAATGGTTTTTTAGTCTGATAAGATATATTATCTATAAAAACATTCTAAGAAACATGGGATGAATAAAAATAGAAATGAATAAAATTTTGAGGAATAAAATTTTGATTTTCAAAAAAATGTTAGAATGCGTCGAATGAAAAAATTTAAATTAAAATAAATTACATTATAAAATCATAAGAGAATAATAAAAGTAAGAGATGTAATAATAAATTACACCATTCATAGATATGGTAGGTCGTACATACGCATTTACATTGTTTTCATATTTCAATGGATGTTATAAAATAATGAAAAATAATAACTCACATTTACAGATTAATTATTATGTCAAATATAATATATATATTTTGTACATATTTCATTTTTATCATACATGTAAATCAGAATTGAAAAAATAATCACATCTCTTGATTAAGGTAGTAGTCCACACATATACACGAGCAAAAATATCACTTTCTAACAGATTAAAAGGTTAGAAATGGGATATGACATTGTAATTAAAGGTGAACAATTATTCCATAATTATACTTTTTTAATAAAAAACCCATAATAATAACCATCTCTGAATGATGTTGAAGGAAAATGAATTTTATCACTACATGGATTCGGATGTCCACACGTACACACAAGCAATACTTTCACTACCAATTTAATTGATTAATTTGTATATATTCAAGGGTTGAAAGGAAAAAATAAAATTTTTCTATATTTGGAATATTTAAGTTATTATTTTACTATGAATAAAGAATATTTAGAGGATGTAGAAGAAGAAATACATTGAAATTTGTTGGGTATGACGATAACCACTTTATCGAAAGGCCTCCTTTATATCTTTTCTTGAGTAACCTTGGAATTATATTTTATGAATAAAAACCCATATAAATCAAATATATTGAAATTTATAATGTAACTAAATAGGTTTTTGTCAATATAGATTTCTCAAAGGGTGTGAGGAAGAGAGAAGAAGAGGTTCCATTCAATAAGTGGGGATGGGAGAAATCTTGGATATATTTATATATTCAATTAATAAAATTTAATTCTTTGGTTCATGTGGATCCAAATTAATATATATAAAATATAAAGTGAGTATGAATCAAAATAAACTCTTTTTATAATACATGGACAATTTTAGGAGATGCTTTCACCCATATAACATTGATTTATCCCCCATTACCCTTTTGAAAATTACCACAATATGAAAGTTGTTTACCCTTTTTCAGGTCATCAATGTTACTATAAAAAGATAATTGAATCATAAATGGGCCATAGTTTTTATTTTAAATAATATCCAATTCACTGGGCTGAATATAGAATTTTTATTAATTTTAAATTATTTAATAAATTATTGGTTGTTATAAAATATCATCAATGTGATTTTTTTCATATAATAAATATAATAATATAATATATATAAATTTCATGTAAAATGGATAGAAAAATTGAATTTTATTTGATGATAAAGAGGATATGATCTTAGTGATGGGTTCTTTGGTTTGGGATCTCTCAGATATAGAAACTCCAACGTATTAGAAATCTAGGGTTACTCATAGTTGGGGATTACAAGCTTTCTTGGTTTTTCCCTCCCGAACAGAGGTGATGATACCAAGAGAAATAATAAATCAACTACAGAGAGTGGTGTTGGAAATAATGGATTATGTAGATATTATTTCATTTCTTGGGTGAATGATATGAAGAAATCAACTGAGGATTGTGATTGGGCGGATGTGATGATATCAGTCAAGGTAAACAGTCCATAGTTGAAATTTGTGGCAGCGGTCGATGCAAAGGGAGATAGATGGTTTGAGGTGGTTTTGGATGAGGTGAAAAATGATCATCCCCTGCTAGTGTCTATTATTAGGATATGATCGTTTGTGGTGGTCTAAACTAGGGTGGGTGATGCGAGCCAGTCTATGGTGTTGATGACTAATGTAAGCGTGGACCACCAATCTACGGTGCCTCGAGAAAAGGTTGTGAATCAATGATCCATTGGTTTGGTGGATGTAAAGGGAATAATGTAGTTAATTGGGGGTATTACTATTGTGGTATTGGAATGAAAAAAGAATGGGTGGTATTTTGGTATCCCCACTGTGGAAGATTCCTGCAAGAAGATCAACTACATGCATTCTGGTTTTATAAAAAATTAAACGGAATAAAAAAGATGGCCTTTTTCATTCCACAAAAAACAATCCTGATAAAATTCATAAAAAAGGGATATATTGTCTATATATTCACTATGACGGAGTTTTTTATTTATAGACTCAAAATTTGGGAGCAGTCCATCATTGCTAGTATTATTCTCCCCAATGGAGGAAAGCTTTGGAAAATCAATGATTTAGTTTAGAATGTGACCTCTAGAAGGGGTTTTTTGACTAGAGATGTATTCCCACGGGTTATGGAATCTTTCATATCATTTTCACATTAGATAATCTGATGCCCAAGCCATGGAGGACTGGTTAAATTTATTTAAATCATGGTATGGTCTACTTTTGAGAATGGGATTTATTGTTCAATCTATTGGAATTAAAATATACTAGAGTGAATTATTATATTAAAATTATTAGTCTTAATTTGATTTTGTGGAATCATACTATATTATTTGGTATAGAACATCCTATTGGAATTTCCACAAAAATAGATAGGAACACTAATGCTTCAAAATTTGTTCAACATGCTAGGGTCCTAGTGCAGTTTTAATTAAGGTCCACCGAGATTTATAATGTAGTCTTGTCAGCATTAGATGATGATATCTCTTTAAAATTTGAATATGAATGAATTCCTTATTTCTAAATAGATTTCCAAATTATTTGTCATATTAAGGAAAAATTTCAAAATAATGCTGTTTTTTTATTTTTTTTAATAAACAGGGTTCATGAGGCTTCTTATAAGATGATATTGAAGAGGCATGCATTACAGGTTAATTTGTTTTTTTTTTTGAAATAGAAAATCCCTTCTAGGTAAGAGAAAAGAGCA
Source organism: Viscum album (assembly GCA_963277665.1). Lineage (NCBI taxonomy): Eukaryota > Viridiplantae > Streptophyta > Magnoliopsida > Santalales > Viscaceae > Viscum > Viscum album. The sequence continues at coordinate 1,433,612,244 of OY728120.1, read as the reverse complement.
TATTAGTGTTAGTTCTTCACAAATAGATAGAGATAATATATAGAAGACGAAATCAGTGATAGAGGACAATTTTCATAATTTTAAAATGCCATATAATCATGAGTATGTCCATGTGGAGGATGTAATCCTTTAAAATAGATATCATTGTTTATAGGAATCCACCATTATTATAGGTAATTTCAATCAAGGTGATGGTAAAAAATACAATATGTTTTAGGAGGAAATCAATAATTTAAGTGAAATGGATGTAATCTTTCGAATATAAGCAGATATAGTGGATGATTCCCCCAAAAATCCTTCATTTATTCCAGAACTATGAAATGGAAAAACATTTATATGGATGAATAATGTTTCCAAGACATATTGCCTAGGAATTCTATGTGTAACAAAGGCTAACCATACATGATTCCAACTATGGTTACTATGTCTCATGGACCCATTGACTCTGAATCTAATTGGTATGATTAATATGATTCTTCCAACCAACATGATTATGATCACTATTGTTTTCTAGGAATTGGGGAATAACTTATTGTATGACCCTACCTATCTTCTCTTTGTCCATTCTTTCATTTTTTTAATAAAATAGTCCTTGTAGATTCCATTAAAAAAGGAGGAAATGGTCCTAATATTATCACATATTCAAATATATATATATATATATATATATATATATGTTTTGATAATATTTTAAATCTTTTCTTTTTGTTTAACCCATTGGTTAACCTATTTCAAGAAAAACCGGGGTAATGGATTTTTCATTATTAATAAGTCAAAATGATACATGTAATATGAAAATGGTCCTATAAATGTTAATGGGGTGATATTTTAGACCATTAATCATTGAAATTATCATATTATCATATTTTTATGATATTAAATAATTTAATAATATATATTTAACATAAAATATTGTTAATGTTATATTAATAACTATCTATATGTTTGGACATTGAAAATAACATGAAAGTAATGGAATTTAAATATAAACCATTCAAACACCTCAAATATTTTAAATTTATCTTAAAATTTATTGGAAAAAAATAATTTACCAATAAGTTTTTACATTTAATATTATTAAAATCATTTATGTTATTTTATATTAATTAAAAAAATATTGTTATAGAATTGTGTAAAATTTTAAATTAATTTTCAATAACTAAAAACTAAAAACATAAATATTATAAAAATAATAAATTAATCTTTAGAAAACAATTTATAAAAAATCTTGTACTATTTTTCTCCTTATGAATAAAAATTATATATTTCAATGTCAATAGTATGTCATTTTTTATTTATGCTTTTCTTAAAATAATATAAGGTCATAATCAAAGAAAAATGGCACTAAGTTTCCATATTTCCAAAATAGTGATGTAAATGGGAAACAAACTAATCTAAAAAGTTAATGAAATATGTTAAAGAAATTTTAAAAACCTATTCCAAAATTTTATATTTTTTAACTATTTTACCATTATGGAGATGATATTTTTTTACCAAGGTTACTATACATAATAACCGAAAATAAATTGGAAAATTTTGGAAAATTTTATCCGTATAATTATAAATATGGAATCCATTTTCATGATTTAATTCAAATAATTAAAAGAATTTAATTTAATACTAAACCCACAAAATATGATTAAAATTAGTTTTCATGATTTTTTTCTAATTTATATAATGTTTTTATACCAAAATGAAATATAAAATTAATAAAACTAAACATAATATGATTATTCAAAATTTAAATAAAATAATTTAGTTTATATTCATTTTAAAATGAAATGGAACTTTTTAATTTCTTTAAACTAAAATATAGTTTTCAATAAAAAAATTTATATTTCACTATTTCGCAGAACAAATTAACATTTTTTTAAAATTAACAAAAATTCACCCTAAGATAATTTTAACATATAAATTTTACATAATAAGTTGTGTTTTTGTAAAATTAATTTTTTTAAAATGTAAAAAATTAAATATATTTTCTACAAAAAAAATTCATTAAAATTATTTTTTCTATAAAATTCATTTTTTGAAGAATAAAATTACATTACTAAAAAATGATTTGTTTTTTCCTAAGAGTTAATCGACACATTTTTGTTGAGAATAAAGAACATAAATATATTTTATAATGCAATTTCTCATATTCATACTCATCAATTCAATGACTAGGCCATATTTAAATAATAATATTTTAATAATGAATCTCAATTCCTATAATGATCTATGTTGTGTGTTATGTAATATAACAATATTATTTTTTATTTAAAATATGTTTTCATGGTTTTATATAACCCTTATAATATTAAATCACTTCAAAAACTTTTTTCCATACCATGAAAACTATGGTGTAGTTAGAAATATCCTTTTTTAAAATCACCCCACCTGAAGTGCTCAAGATGATCTCGGTACATATTAATAATTCTAATTTTGATTGAAGTGATAATCTATTAAAATCATCCAATAGATATTTATTTGACATATGTAATTAAATCAGGCATATTATAGTTCCAAAAATAATAACTCTATCTTTTCTATTGTTCAATTCATGAAACTACAATTACTATTTTTAACTCATATTATTTTAAAAAATAGAATCATCCCATTGAGCCTCCATAATTTTTTAATTCATACATATTTGTGAAATCATTTATTAAATTTATGAATTTTTTAATGCATTTATTACTATTATATCGGTAATTTTCATATCCATGAAGATAGGGTATTTTTCAGTCATCATAATTGATAGGGTATGAGATTATTTTATATTAAAATAATCAACTGTCTTTATTTTCTATGATGGTATTGTATTGTCCTGTAATAATTAGGTAAAACAATCTTCATTGACTTATTTTAAAATCTATCTGTGTGAATATATTATTTTAAATATTTAGATAGTTATATATGTGTCACATTTCCCTATATAGGTGTTGTCTTTAAATTTTTAATAGAATGATCACAACTGCTAACTAAAGATTGTGTGTAGGGATTTTTTTTGGATATTTAATTTCAAAGTGGAATATCATAAAAATTTATCATTATTAATGTGTATGTAACTAAATAAATTCTTGGAATCATCAATTTTTATAACAAACCCACTCTCTATTTGAGGGGAATGTGATTATAGTCATAGTGATTAGCCCCTTCTTGTTCACTTTAAATATCTCCTTGAATTATTTTATCCAAACGTTCCTCACCCCATTATGTGATAATAAAGATAGTGGGTTCAAAAATCATGGGAAAGTTCACATAATGTATTGGTATTATCATTCCAATTCAATAAAAAAATATACAATTATAATACCTATGAGTCTTATCCATTATTCAGTTTCCATCTTATAGAAGGATCTAATTAAATTCCATATATTTAGTTATCATTAAAAAATAATGTGTCATTTTACTTCCAAAATAAAATTTTATAAACATATCATATAGATTCTCATTCCCTAATATTTTTAGAAAAAATATTAATTGTTCTTTATTTTCATCCATATTATAATAGAACAATAAAATATCATTATTTATGACAAAAAATTGAGTTAGTCATTATAGACATTTTATATTATGTCCATGAATGTAGTTGGAAGAATATGAAAGTCCAAATGGAATTACTATTTACTCATGCTATCTATATCCTAAATGGAAGGTTGAATTTGGAATATCTTCACCTAATCAACTTTAGTTGATGATATCCAGAATAGATATCCAATTTTTTGTTTTATTATCCTCCTAGAGGTTGCTTAAAAATTATTAAATATATTATATTGGATTCTTTTTCATTACATGGATCGTATTTATATATCCATTATTTATCTATGACTACACTGATTTATCCATCTACTTGACAAATAGAACCAGTGAAGCCTAATGTGATGCATCAGGGCATATAAAACCTTAGTCTGAATGATCTTTTAGTTTCTTTTTTATCTTCTCTGGTACTATTAGGGACATTATATAGTGGATATTTTATATAAGTGTTATTATTTATATAATATTTTTGAGAACACTGCCTTATGAACTAGTGGGGGCGAAACAATTCATCAATAATGCTTCAGTATATTACCTTTAAATTCTAATATCATCATGATTAATTCATTCCCATATCTCAACAATTTTATCAATATATTCTTCTTAATTGGGGATTATTATATTGATTTAAGAGGGATTTTTTAATTTATATTTATAATCCACTTTTCATTTTTATAGGCTCATATGATGGTTTAGGATATAATATGTGATTCCCTTCTCCAAATAGTTTATGGGATCCTTATAAAATGATATCCAGGCTATTCTTAGAATAGCATCATATTTTTCCAAAATAATGATAATGATATTTTCATAGAAAGTTATCCCAAAAATTCTAATAGAGGAAAATTCCAACACATGTTTTGTAATTATTTAACGATTAAATTTTTTAATATATATCACTACATAATGGTATTAAGTGGGTGATTAAATACTCTTAGAAAGCATATAAGATATAGAAAAATGTGTATAACCTTCATCAAGTGAATATTTTTCCATTATTGAGTTACTATTTAGTGGGTTACACTATATAATCTTTTAGATCTACCTTATTGGTGGTGATGGGATAAGCTTTTCCTTACACTATTAACATAGGTGGTTATTGTTCTAGATTACTTTTGATGACACTTAGTTTTCTACAGTAGCTTATATAGTGTCTAAATTCCTTCCAGTTGATAAATTGGTCTATGTTAAGTTGAATAAGAATTTTCTTTCATTCCTATATCATATTGAATGGATTTTATATATCCCTTTGATATTACAAGATCATGGTAGCCTTGATTTCCACACCTGAAGAATTTTATGTTTCCTCTCACACAATTACTATTGTGTAATTTTCCATGATTTTTACAAATTATTGTTAGATCTTATTTTCTAATATATTATTTAATTTTACATATTGAAAATACAAACTTCATTTCTAATATCCATGAGAATGGTACCATTGTCCAAAATAAATCTCAATTTTTACGGGACACCAATACACTTATTCATAAATCCCAATTTCTTATATTTCAAGAACCTTTCAAAGATATTGTTTTAAAAATATTATATAATATATTTATTTTCTTGTAATTATTAATAAATATAAATAATCATGATATGAAATCCCTATGTTATTTTCATTGTGTATTTTAAAAGATCCATTCTCAATTCTCATAATTTCTCTGAAGTATATCTCCATTATGTAGTGAAAGGTTCATGTGAACTATATATAAGGTAATACTTTATTGATATTTCTCTAATCCTTTTATTCAAATTAATCTTGTGGTGTTATATTCTTGATCAATGAACACTAATGATCATTATCTCCATCTAAATGGTAGATGATCAATGAAAATTTATCCTTATCTAAATACAATGCATGGAAAATATCATTTCAATAAAGTTAACCTATTATTCTATAATAAATGGATTAGAAGTTCCACTAAATATCTATAGTGTCTTGTGTATGAAGGGTAAATGGATAATTTACCCAATATATTTTTTGGATAATGTTTCACAGGCATCATCTTATTATTTATAACCTTTAACGTGTGGTTAAGAACAATAATTAGGTTTTTAAATCCACCACCCATGGAATTTTCAATATCATTTAATTAATCATTGAATTATGTAACACATTGTTTTTTAGACTTTTTTATCACGGATACCACCATTTTATTAAATAAAAAATTATAAAACAAAACACAACTCAATAATGAATGGATAATATATTAACGACCATCTAAAATCAATTCTATTGTCTTATATTTTAGTATACATATGATTAAGCAAGGTTATATTTTAGTAATCTATTACCAAATTAACTAAACCAACAAATGATATGTAACATTCTAGGTATATAAATAACATAACATTTTTAAATTTTTTTAATATTTGTGAACTAAATTATACTTTAAAGGGGACGTTATGTTCAATGGTGTACCCAATACGCAACAATGGGTTTCATTGAAATCTTACATTGCACAAAAATAATATAATATTATTATCTTCAATGGTAGTTAACACCTAGCGGTTGTAATGGTTGGAATGAATATAACTAACTACAAAATGATTATATATGTTTGGTAAATGTTTTTACATTTATAAAATAAAATTTAGGGGCTTAAAATGTGAATAAAACTAATTTTAAATATAATTTACTTTAAAGGTTGATTTACCGCCTTTTAATAGAGAATCCTCTTTAAATCTATTTTTGGTCACTTTTATACATTATATTTGAAAAAATAAAATTATTCTTTAGAACTGGGATATCAAAATTTACTTTGGGTAAATTTTTGGTATTTTTCTGAAAAAATTCATTTTTTGATGAATAGTAAAAAACAATTTATTTTATTTAATAAGTGCCACTTAATATAATTTATTTATATGGTAATATAATATTTTTAATTAGTTTTAAAGTGTAATTATATTATGTTTTTACGATTTAATCCAATGTTGGTTATTTTAATTAATTTCACTTCGAAATTAGACATAAAGAAGTATCTATCTTTTGATAGTTATTGTTTCTTAAAAACGCACTATTTGTTTTGATAATGGGAATTAATATTAATTTAATTAGTCCTACTTCTAGGTTTTAAATTTGTTAAAATAGACATCATTTTTTAATTTTTAATATTAAATATATCTTATGCTTAATTTTGTGTATTTTTCTGAAAAACTTCAATTTTTGATGAATAGTGAAACCACAAAGTCGTAGTTAAAAAAACTGAATTTTTCATATAAATGAAATTTTACTAATTCGGTGGATTGAATTTTCAAAATCCAACATAAATTGTTGTTATTAGTATGTAAAATTTGGTTCAATAAGATGAAAATAATTTTTGATGAATAGTAATGTTTAACTTTTATTTGTCGCAGATAAAGGTAAATAGGGTAATTCAAGGTAAAAATAATGTCATAATAATACAAAATTACCTTAAAACTTGTCCTAACATTATTGGATGAGTAATTTAAGACCATATTAATTCTTGGATAAATTTTGGGACCCCATGTAGACACTTGGGAGTGATAATGACACATTAGATTAATTAGCTTAAAGTAAAGGCAAAAAAGGCATAAACAGATATCTTTTAGTAAATTAATTTTCACATGGGGTTATATAGGTTATATTTTAGAATATAAATATTCATTGGAAATATACAAATATTTCCTACATCATGGAATTTTTTTATAATTTTTAGACATCAAATAAATAAATTTATTTATGACACAAAAATGATGCAGTATTTACCTCATTAATAAATGTTTTAAATAAATATGATTATAAATATTAAAATAATATCCAAAACCCATATAATTATTATTGGATGATTTTATTTTGACCATTAGTCATCTTATATTCCTTTTTTAATTAGTTATGGACCTTTATAACCTGAATATCATTATATAATAAAATAATATTTTCACACTTTCCTAAAGAGCCCCTCATCCCCTTATAAAAAGCCCTCACTTCTAACTCATTACTCACATCTCTCAAGCCCCATGGATCATACAAAACCTTTCCAAAATAAGCTCTAAATATACCTTTCTTCCTCCTAGAATCCTTACCTTAGTCATAAGGAACTACAAAAGGTTCATCTGGTTCCAACCAAAGGAAGTTTCCCGAATTAAAAGTAACAGTTTCTCTTAAATTATTTTCTTTTATTTTATTTCCACAACCCCTAAAATCTTTTCATTCTGTTATTTTATAACAACACCAGTATACTAAATATACTAGGATGTTTTTATTATAAGTATTCAAACTACACTTACACACACCTCCATCTAATGTGTAAAGAACATATTGTTTCTGTGGATGGAAAACTAACGCCTCACAAAACGATGATTGTTCAATTATCTCTTACCACCTCTCATGTTGGCCATTAATATACATATGTAATTATATATAAAATATATTATGTTTATTTTTCCTTTATTATTATTTATTTATTCTTTTATAGCATATCTTTATGGTTTCCATTATGGTTAAACGCGATAATTTCATTTGAGGAAGTGTGGATTACCACCCCCTCAAAGTGATATGACTCCTAAATGCCATATTTGGGACATATAAAGGATGGATTTAATGATATTTTATTTGATATTATACTTTAATTATAATATACCTATGTATAATTATGTTTTAATTCCATTAAAATAATAAATATAAATGAATGTACTATTCATGCATACGTACGGCTTACCGTCTCCATGAATGGTGCATTTCATTTCCTACCTCCAAATGTTATGTTATATTATAAATACATGAATACACTGGATATATATTATATAAATGATATCTAAATCATGAATAAAATTTTGTATATAATGGACGTTTGACTATGTAAAAAACTTTTAATTATAAGAATACCTTTTTTGATTCAAGTACCAAATATCGACAAAACAAACGTTATTAACATAAATGATTACATAATGTTTATGACATGGTAATAAGTTATATAAAAGGAATAATAAACATGAAAAAGGCTCTTGAGAAATTATAAATTTACTTTAGTTTATTATTTAAGAAGAACAAGGAACAAATGAGTCATGTCGAACACAAGGTAAGGGATTTCTTATCTCACTTTTAATTCTGCGAGATTTCCATTGTTCGCCACTTAATTGTTGCATGTGGTGTATTTTGTACTACCATTGGATATATATTATAATTATTCTATCTATATTCATGTTATTTTTTGATTCATTTTGTGGTTATTAACTTTTTTTCATACGACTCGGTTGATTACAACGTGGTAAGGGGTTTTCATCTCACTTTTTATTCCTGTGAGATTAACGTTATATTTGACACTATTTACTTTTATGTGGTGTATGTACTTCCCATGATTTTATTGTTTTATAATATAATTCAATTTATGGGTATTTACATCTTCATTTTATGATCCTTCGTTCATGGGTTATATGTTTCATAAGTCACCAAATCGGTAAGGGAGCCTTTTAGCCCAATTTCTATTCCTTGGGTTAATCATCTAATTCATAATTATGTCATGATATAATTATGTGTGGAGTTGATATTTATTTATTTATGTTGTAATTTACCCTCCCCTTTTGTGGATATACTTTTGATACACATAATCACTCCATTGATAAATTCTCATGTCATTGATATGAACTTGATTAGAGTAATTTTAACTCAATTTTCATTCATTGAGTTAAACATCCAAGTCATTGGTTTTGTCTTAAAAAGAATATTTGTGAATGTTATTTGATTAATTTACACTGAATATCCAATCATATTGAGTGTATTTTTATCATTCACACATTAATATGTAATTTATTTTTCCTTAGTCTAATGATACATTTTTTATAAGGGATTTCATCTCAATTTATATTCCATTGAGACTTCATTGTTTTTATGCCTCAATTAACTCTTATATGGTGTATATACTGTCATATGGCACATTATGTCATGAATCCCTTTATTCTCATGATATTATAAAGTTCTGATTCAATGTTATTCCTCAATTATTTGTATTTAATAGTCTCTCATTTGGTTAAAAACTCTTTAACTAAATTATCGTTTTAAATGTTTCAAAGATTTATTCTTCTAAATACTTATCATTAATTTCCATGTTTTAAAAATGGTTTTAAGGATTTATTTATATGGACATTAATGTTTTAAAATGATAATTTATTTAAAAGTGTCAATGTGGTATAGTAAACTTTGATTCAAAATTCTCTTTATTAAATGTTTTAAATGGTTTTGATAATGGTTTGATAAATCATTGTTTATATCAATAATTGATATATTGGAATGTGGAAGTTTTATCTTTCCTTTATACTTGTGTTGTGTATTATGATTATGTTATTGTTATTGGGCATTGTTTATGTATAAGGGTGGTTCTATGATAATCCTAGGGAGGGTGAGCTCAAGATATCTCTCCAATGCATTCTATAATGTGATGAAGGTAAACATTAATGTTTCTCTTAAGAGATTTAGGGAATATACTGTGAGGGGTATTCCAAATGTGACTCCCTATGTAGCTATGATAGCTACAATGTAAGTATGTTATGAATTCCATAAGTTACCTTTATTATTTATGATTTGTGTGTGTTATTCATAAATCTAATGATTTCATAAGGTATGTTATGATTGAAAAGTATGGTTTCATTGATTTTTATTTAATGATAGGATAATGTTATCCTTTCTTATTTTATAACCCTTACTAAGAAGTTTATGCTCGTCCCAAGTTTTTTAAATGTTTTCCACCAGACTTAAAGATGAATACGTTCAATGATGGGATCAAGGAAACGTCATGATGTCTAAAACATGGAACCAGATATGTTTCTTTTTAAGAGTTTTTATTTTGTGGAAAAAAATGGATACTTAGTAGTAGTATCTACATGTAATTATCAAGTTGACATGTAATAGTTATGGCCTAATTCTCTAAAACTCTATACCTAAAAATATCCACAATGTGAATTATTCATTTAATTCAGGATCATGTAATGTTTAATTCTGGGTCCTTATAGTTGGTATCAGAGGTCGTTTTGGACAACTATAGGGATTTAGGGTTTTCATTAGACACATGGTTAGTCCATATGTCTATTATTTCCATTAAATACTTGTTTTATATCTTTTTTAGATCAAGGAAGTTCAGTTGCAAATTGAAGGAGGTGGATCTCAAATGACATTCCTATCACTTCCTGATGACATGCTAGCAATAATTATTGCAAAGTCATGTTTGGATGATTGTGAAAAAATATCTAGCATACAACTCAATTTCAAGTAGTTTTTTGTGAAATAAAACACCTGAACTATACCTCGTTATCATCGTGGATCATGGGTTGTATTTATACAAATACTATTTTCACAATATTCTCATATTTTCATGAAAGGTAAATATTATCAAGGCATTTTCAAATATTTTACCTTATAACAAGATTTTGAAGAATATTATGATTTTGAAAAAGGTTCTCAAGAAGGAGACCTTTGCACAACCTATTTATATTTGATTTTACAATATATTGTCTCAGCACATACCTATGGTATTTTAAAGGACCATTAATTGAAAGTTTCAACTCAAATTTGGTCCGACTGTTTTATAGAAATCATGTTTTATCCGATGTTTTGAAATCATATGGAATCCATAATTATTTTCCAAAACTGTTTTTTTTTGTGAACACCCAAACGACCCCATGTTATACAAGGTGTATTTTAATGGAGGAAGAAAATTATTTTGAAGGATCTTGAAATCATTGTTGCAATGCATGGAGCCTCTACCTATGTGAACAAATTATGATGAAACCAAGTGGACACCATAATCAAGGTATGATGTTCTTTATTTTGGAGATAATTTTATTTCATCATATGGTGGTAAAATAAAAAAATGACAATATATATAAGACATCAAGAATAAAAATGTTGAGGTCATAATGAATTGGGAAAAAAAAGAGAGTTATAAGGAAACCATTGAGGTTAAAACGCATTAGGGTTATTTTTGAGTTTTATAAAAATGACAACCTGTAGGATGGGTGACAACCTATCGCATCCAGTAAAGCCGTGGGAATTGAACCCACAACCAAAGGGCAACAAGGGAACATCGCCTACCACTGGCCTACATAAAGACCCTAGTTAGTATCACTTATTATATTAGTAGAATGATTTTACGGACTAAGAATAAGTTGATTTTGGGAACTTATGTTTTATCAAAAGAATATACTTAGTATAGGAAAATTATTTGGTGATTAATTGATAAAGATTATTGTGAAAGATGTTCTCTCTTTTGAGGAAACACTATATAACTAAAGAATATAAAATACTATGGGATTTCAGTTGTGGAATAATGGTTGAAAGTTTAGTTTGGAAGAATATATGTTTTTATTGTGGACATATGAAAATTTGGTTTATTTATGAAAATGATTAACCTATCATGGAGAATATGTGATTAGGTTAATTACTTTTCAATATGAGACTTTATGAGTAACTGACGTTATTTGGATTTAAATTTTAAGATTTATCTTGGAAGACTATATAATCTAATCCTTATGAGATTTGGGTTTCAATCTTAGTTTGGATTACTTTTGAATAATTTTATGAACAGTTGTTTATTAAATGGAATTTGTTGAATTTTGGGTTTTTTTGACAAATTTTGGATATTAAGAGTAGTTTTTCGTTTTGTAAAAGACTTTCCTTTTGGGTTATTATCTAATCTCACACTAACCATTTTAGTTTTAGTTGTTGTATAATGATAATGGAAATATATAGTTCTTCATTTTGGGATTATTTGATTCCCTAGAAGATGATTCTTGTGATATTGATGTGACCATGTCTTTTTGAATTCTCATTGTTTGGAGAAAAGTTTAGTTTTTTGTAGAAACTTATTAAAGGATGATACTCTACTTAAAGGTAAGTATATTTCCTTATGTTCTTATTCCATGTATTAAATGAATTCCTCAAAATTATGAAAAGTAATGTAACACAAAAACATTGTTGGTTTACATTTCCTACTGGGTAACCAATGACCGTTTAACACATCATAAGTTTGTGATTTTCTGGTGGTTAACTTTCTCCTAATCCTGTTTTCTATCACTCTCCATTAGAACTTGACCATTTGTTCTCTCTTCCATATCCATGTATTCTTTAATGGAATCCTAGTATGGGTTGTCTCAGGTGACCTTTGAACTTATCTTTCTTTCTTTTAAAGTGATAGTTTTACTGACTCTTTTCCGATTTTGGACTTTTACTAAAGTTTGCAAGCCCAATTTTAAAATTGCGAGGACGTAATTCCCAAATGGGGGGAAGGATGTAAAATCCTAGGTAAATAAAGAACATAAAATTTTTACAATTTATTAATATTTGTGAACTAAATTATACTTTAAATGGGACACTATGTTTGATGGCGTACCTGATACGCTGCAATGGGTTTCTTTGAAATCTTACATTGCACACTAATAGTATAATATTATTATTTTAAACGGCAGTTAACATTTAGCCATTGTAATAAAGGGAATTAGTAGAACTAACTAAAAGATTATTATATATGTTTGTTAAATGTTTTTACATTTATCTAATAAAAATTATAGGCTTAATATCTGAATGAATTTAATTTTAAACATAATTTAGTTAAAATGTTGATTTACCACATTTTAATAGAGAACCCTCAATAAATATAGTTTTGTTAACTTTTATATTTTCTATTTGAAAAAAAATTATTTTTTAGAATCGGGGCATCAAAATTTTCTTTGGGTAAATTTTTGGTATTTCTCTGATAAAATTCATTTGTTGATGAATAGTAAAAAATACTGTATTTTAATTCAAAAGTGTCTTCTAATATAATTTATTTATATGGTTATATTATATTTTTAATTGGTTTTAAAGTTTAATTGTATTATTTGTTACCATTTAATCCAATTTTGTTCATTGGAATTAATTTCACTTTGAAATTGGGCATAAACAAGTATCAATCTTTTGATAGTTATTATTTCTTAAAAACACGCTATTTGTTTTGATAATGGAAATTAATTTTAAATTAATTAATACAAATTCTATGTTTTAAATTCATTAAAATAGACGTCATTTTCTAATTTAGAATATCAAATATAGCTTAGGATGAATTTTATGTATTTTTCTGAAAACTTCAATTTTTGATGAATAGTGAAAACACTAAGTCGTAGTTAAAAAAACTAACATTTTCATTTTAATGAAATTTTACCACTTCTTTAGATTAAATTTTGAAAATCATACATATATGGTTGTTATTATTAAGTAAAATTTTGTTCAGTAAGATGAAAATAATTTTTGATGAATAGTAACTTTGGACTTTTATTAACCACGGATAAAGGTAAATAGAGTAATTCAAGGTAAAAATAATAACATAATAATAAAAAATTACATTAACACTTGTATAAACCTTATTGTATGATTCATTGCCGACCATGGAAATCCATGGGTCGATTTGGGGACCCCATGGAGCCACATGAGAGTGATAATGACACTTTAGATTAATTAACTTAATGTAAAGGCAAAAATGGCATACACAAATATCTTTTAGTAAATTAATTTTTACATGGGGTTATATAAGTTATATTTTCAACTATACATATTAATTGGAAATCTAAAAATATTTCCTACATCATGTTATTATTTTATAATTGTTAGACATTAAATAAAGAAAATTACTTATAACAAACAAATGATGCAGTATTTACCTCATTAATAAATGATTTAAATAAATAAGAATATAAATATTAAAATAATATCCAAAACCATTCCAATTATTATTGAATAATTTTATTTCGACCATTACTCATCATATCATCGACATTAATTAGTTTTGGACCTTTAGAAACCGAATAACATTATATAATAAAATAATATTTTCACACTTTCTTAAAGAGCCCCTCCTCCCCCTTAAAAAAATCCCTAATATATTACTCATTCCTATCATATCTCAAGCCCATTAGCTCATCCAAACCCTTCCCAAATAATCTCTCAAGATCCCTCTCTTACTTCTAGAATCCTTACGTTAGGCATAACGCACTTCAAGAGGTCTTTTTGGTTCAAACCAAAGGGAGTTACCCGAATTTAAGGTAATAGTTTTTCTTAAATTCATTTCATTTATTTTACTTCTCTGACCCCTAAAATCTTCTAATTACTTGCTTTTATAACAACACAAGTATCCTAAATATACAAGGATTTTGTTATGAGAAGTATTCTAACTACACTTTCACGTAACTCTATCTAATAGGTAAAGAACATACAATTTCTTTTGATTTCAAACTAACGCCTCACGAAACGATGATTGTTCAATTATCTCTTAACACCTCTCATAGTGGCCATTAAGTTGAAACGATATTTATATATGGTATATATTATTTTTATTTTTCCTTTATGCTTATTTATTATTTCTTTTATATCATACCTTTAAGGTTTCCATTATAGGTAAATGGGATAATTTTATTTGAGGAAGTGTGGACTACCGCCCCCTCAAAGTGATATGACTCGTTAATGACATATGTGGGACATATAAAGGATTGAGTTAATGAAATTATATATGATATTATACTGGAATTATAATATACCTATGTATAATTTTGTTTTAATTCCATTAAAATAAGAAAAAGAAATGAAAGTAGCGTTCATGCGTACGTACGGCTTACCGTCTCCATAAACGGTGCATTTCATTTATGACCTCCAAATGTTATGTACTATTATAAATACACATATATACTAGATATATATGATATATATGATATATAAATCATGAATATCATTCTGGATATAATGAAAAGTTGACTATGTGAACAACTTGTAATTATAATAAGTCCATTTTTGACTCAAGTACCAAATATCGACAAAACAAATGTTATTAACATTAATGATTACATAATGTTTATAACATGGTAATAAGTTATATAAAATGTATAATAAACTTTAAAATGGTTCTTAAGAAAGTATAAATTAAATTTAGTTTATTATTCAAGAAGAACAAGGAACAAACAATTCAATTTAAACACGAGGTAAGGGATTTCTTATCTCACTTTTAATTCCGTGAGATTTTCATTGTTCTCCACTTAATCATTGCATGTGGTGTATTTTGTACTGAAATTTGATATAAATTATAATTATTATCTTTATATTCATGGTATTTTGTGATTCATTTTGTGGTTGTTAACTTTTTTTCATACGACTCGATTGATTACAGTGTGGTAAGTGGTTTTTATCTCACTTTTTATTCCCGTGAGATTCACATTATATTTTCCACTATTTCCTTTTGTGTGGTGTATTTAATTCCCCTGATTGTATTAATTGTATAATATAATTCAATTTATGGGTATTTAAATCTTCATTTTATGATCCTTATTTCATGTGTAGTATGTTTCGTAAGTTACCAAACTGGTAAGGGAACGTTGTATCCCAATTTCCATTCCTTTGGTTAATATTGTAGTTCATAATTATGTCATGCTATGATTATGAATGGAGTCACTATTTATTTATTTATGTTTTAATTTACACTCCCTTATTTGTGGATATAATTTTTTTACACATAATCACTCCACCGATAAATTCTCAAGTCATCGATATGAACTTGATAAGAGTAATTTGAACTCAATTTCCATTTATTGAGTTAAACATCCAAGTCATTGGTTTTTACTTAAAAAGAATATGTGTGAATGTCATATGATTTATTTACACTAAATATCCAATCATATTGAGTGTATTTATATTTTTCACACATTATTATGTAATTGATATATTCGTAATCTAATGATACATTTTTTATAATGGATTTCGTCTCAATTTTCATTTCATTGATACTTCACTGTTGTTATGATCCAATTAACTCTTTTATGGTGTATATGCTATCCTTTGGCATATTATGTCATGAATCCCTTTATTCTCATGAGATTATAAAGTTCTTATTCAATGTTATTCCTCAATTATTTGTATTCAAGAGTCTCTCCTTTGGTTAAAAACTCTTTAACAAAATTATCCTTATAAATATTTTAAAGATTTATTCTTATAAATATTTATCATTAATTTCCATGGTATTACGGATTTATTTATATGGAAATTAATTTTTTCAAATGATAATTCATTTAAAACTTCAAATTGGTATGGGACAATTTGATTCAAAAATCTCTTTATTAAATGTTTTAAATCGTTTTGAAAATTGTTTGATAAAGCATTGTTTATATCTAGATTTGATATATTGGAATGTGTAAATTTTATCCTTCCTTTATACTTGTGTTATGTGTTATGATTATGTTATGGTTATTTGGAATTTTTTACGTATATGGGTGGTTTTATGATACACCTAGGGCGGGTGAGCCTGAGATATCCCTCCAATGTATTGCGTAACGTGATGGAGGAAAATGTTAATGTTTCTCCTAAGAGATTTAGAGAATATATTGTGATGGGTATTACAAATGTGACTCCCTATGTAGTTGTGATATCTATAATGTAAGTATGTTAAGAATTCCATAAGTTACCTTTATGATTTTTGATTTGTGTGTGTTATTTATAAATCTTATTATTTCATAAGGTATTTTATGATTGAAAAGTATAGTTTTATTGATTTGTATTAAATGGTAGGATAATGTTTTCCTTACTTATTTTATATACCTTACTGAGCCTTTTATGCTCATCCCATGTTTTTGAAATGTTTTCCATAGGACTTAAATATGAATAGGGTCAAGGATGAGATCGAGGAAAAGTCATGTTTCCAAAAACATGGAACAAGACCTGGTTCTTTTTAAGAGTTTTTATTTTATGAAAAATTGGATACTGAGTAGTAGCATCTATATGTAATTTTCAAGTTAATATGTAATAGTTATGGCCTAATTATCAAAAACTCTAAACCTGAAAAGATCCTCAATGTGAATTATTCATTTATTTCAGGATTATGTAATGTTTAAGGCCAAGTCCTTATTTGATACCAACTATAGTGACCCAAAACATCCATAAAAGTTAATTATATCATTTTTAAGATAATAAACATAACATTAATTAATTTAATAATTGAATGGTTTTGTGTATTTTATAAATTATGTTTAAACAACCAAACTGGGTATAAAATTTTAGAATATTTTTAAAACTTTAAACATAGTTATCATAAATACATCTATATTTCTATTAGTATATGTAATGAGTTGAGGATATACATCAACAAATGGGTGAGGTATATTCCTAGTAAAGGGTAGGAAAAATATTAAATTAGATGAAACAAGAATAAATTTCAGAACATGTGTGAGAATAATCATCAAAATCATATCATTGGAATATGATAATCATAATAAGCACATGAAAATAATGATATTGATACATGGAGTTTAGAAATTTCATAATAAAGAAATAATATATTTGGGGAAAATTGATAGGAATATAATATGATTAAAGCTAACATATTTTTCAAACAGTATGTATGTGTAAAATTCTCATCCCTATAATTTTAATAAAGAAACGATCATTTTAACATTTTACATGAAAAATCTCAAATATATATTATTGATTCTTGGAACTATGTAAGTAATTTATGGGGTATGCACAACTCATAATTTTTTCATAATCGATGATTAATCAGATATGTGCATTGATGAAAAATTTAATTAAATCACAGATTAATTAATGAGTGAAAAAAACAGAAGAATGGGATCATCACAAATTATTTATAACACAAACAAATAGTTAGATAATTACCTTGATAGGAAATATTAATTTTTTTATGAATATGAATATATTTCATGTTCCTACCATCATTCATTTAGAGGAATCAGGATTATATTTTCAACAATGGCATTCCACATATGATCCATTAACCTTTAAACATCACCATGGGATTCTACATCTGACTTTGTTGTAGATATTAATACTTGAATCATTCATCATTGATCTCCTAGAAAATATATTTATGGAAGGATTCTTTTAAATTTCTCTATACTTGATAGTAGGGGTGGAGGATGGTCACTCTTTATTCATGAGATAATTCTAGGAGAGACATATCTCTTGGAATTTAAGAAAATGTTTCTCCAAATGACATTGTGCACCCCAACTCTAAATAAAAACCCTTAAGAAAATTATATAATTGGGATTATATACGGCATGTTTAATAAAATAATAATTGAAAATTCACCCTAATTGTTTATTTTAATTCTTATATAACACCATTTCTATAATAATGATAATAAAATTATTATATCTTGAAATATGTAAAAACCATGAATTAAATTAAATATTAATTTATTCATATATTATTAAATATATATTAATTATCACAAGACCATTAAACTAGGTACCTAGTTGCTTCAGAATATTTATTAGGGAATGAAAAACAAAAAATTGTTGTATAAATAAATATCACTACATTATTCATCAATAAATAAATAAATATTATGTTCTCTAGATAAAAAATATATATTTATTGAATATTATGATCATGAAATATTCTCTTGAATAACTGGTGATGAAATATATGAGATCAATAAAACTATATAATTATTAAACCATGTATGTAAATAATATTCATTCAAATTATTAAATACTAAATAAGATTTTTATTTAACTCGTGTTCTATATAAATTTATTATGTGACCCTCTATCCCTATTTCTCAAGGAAATTGGGTGATGCATCCCAATGTCTAGGGTTAGTATTTAATAATACTCTAGGGAACACATAGAGAAATAAGTTAATGTCATAGTGAAATAAATCCTCATAATGATGTTTTCTATGTAATATAATCCTTTTTTCAGGACATCCTATATAAAGAAGGTTTCATGCTAGTGCCATAAACCTATGTGCTCGATGTATCTTTATTTGATATTCCAAAATCTGAACATGAATACCAAACAACATTTCCATGGATTTAATTTGGATATATCATTTTCATAAAAGGGAATGAGATATCAACATTAGGTAAAGAATACATGGGAGGATTATTTTTTCATAGTATTAATTAATAAAGAATTACCAATGGAAAAAACAAAATATCCAACTTTACCACAAACATACATCATCACTATGTTTTTTAATACATCAAATTGTGTGACTCATAATATAAATTAATAAAAATATTAATTTCCAAGGATAAATACACACACCCACAAGTAGGAACATATAATGAAACATATAGATGTGCATTTATTACTAGGGTTATCATTCTAAAAACATCCTATAGTTGAAGTTACTAAGGGTATATACCATTAGAAGATTCCTCAACGTCTTATAAGTTTCCACCCCAAGTAGACTTCATCATGTATGTCCATGAGATGATTTATTCTAGCTATGAAACATATATTTAAGAATATTTTCGTGATACTTTTGGGTTCTCCTCATAATGGTGAACTGATATGACCTTTCAATGTGATAACTACTATTAGAACATTATCACATTATATGTTACATAAATGAAAAATCATGTAGTGATAGAGTATAGTAATATTCCAAATTATGATTATATGTAATCATAAAGTACACCGAAATTGGTATTTGGGAACTTACTCTAATATACTTTCTTTTTCACTATACCCAAATGCTCACAACCTTCATTCCACTAGTTCTTACTTGATAATAATTCTTCAACCGATATAATGTTTCTGTAAATTATGACATAAAATTTTATTCTATTGAAACTCTTCTTACTAATGCTTCACCCTATGAGAAATATTCCTCATGTAGTGGTACATCCAGAGTATTTACTTTGTTTGTTGGTGTGACATTTTATTTTTGAAAAATCCACAATTGGAGTATTATCACAATATAATGTGATAGATTATTTACATCTAGATAATATATAAAGATCTAAGATATAGTTTCATATCCAAATTGATTATTTGTCTGCATTAGAAGCCTTTATAAATTCAGACTTCATGGTAAATTCAGATAAAATTGGATACTTTTAACTCTTAAATGTCATAGATCGTTTATTGTGACTAAAAACGTATACTGAATGTAACTTTAGATCATTTTAATTGGTTTTGAAAGTAACATCAGTATAACCCCTGATGAATAGCTCCTTGTCACCTCCACACACTAAGAACATATCCTTAGTTCCTCTCATATACTTAAGGATAGCCTTGATATTAGAATAATTTTTTTCATATGGATCATCAAAATATTTCCCTTCCATTCTTATTGCATAGTAAACATCAATTTTAGTACATAACTGAGATACATGGTTGACCCTATCACAGATTCATACTGATTCCCTCTTTCTTATATTATTTATGAGGATAAATTTTCATCAGAAGAAGTATACCATGAAAAATAGAAACTAATAGCCTCTTTGAATATTTCATAATACATCTATTTAGTTCTGGTCAGTGTATTTACATCAAATTATTCTAATCAATATATTAGATCTATCATTAAGTATTCTTACTCCTTAAAATGTATACATCTTTACCCACGTCCTTAATTTGGTAACACTTGTTTATCCACTACCTAATAGAATATAAGATTGGTATGTGGACTTCAATAATTAATATGTCTTGAATATGTGAAACTCTGATAATGCCCAAATTCCCACTAAAATTCATGTAAAAAATGGCTCAAATTAATTCTTAATGAAACAAAAATCTTTTATAGTTTTATCTAATCAAATTTTCCATGACATGGATACATACATCAACATATAAATAGATCTCAGGGACATGTATATACTTTTGGAATCATCTAGAGTCACAAAACCATTTAGTTGTGTTTAATATAGATAATAAAAAATTATTCCATAAGGAAATCTATTTTCACATCCATCTACCAATTTCATATTCATGGTAACCAGCTATATCATGTAGAAGTATAAAGTATTTAAAAATGGAAATTAGAAAATATTTTTCTTCTTATTCAATTCCTTGACACTATTTGAACCCATTTTCCACTGCATTACCTTATAGGTAATAAATATGCATTCCATGATGAGTTTTCACTTGAATACCAATTTTCACCCTTTAGTGTTTTCATCAATCAAAGAATCAACTAAAATCCATACATAGTTTTGATTCATGAAATCTATGTCAAAATTCATTGAATATTACTATCTCAAAACTTTGGATCTCTCTAATACATGTTTTTGGATAAAGGTTCATTATTTTCAACCAATAATGTGTCCCATCTTCAAGGTATAGAAAAATATATCTCTTTGATTTTCATACATATTTGGTGATCCTATTTAGTACTTCTATTTCAAGAATACCTTCTTCCACATGGACATATGGAATCTATTCATATACTAACTCTTTCATATCATGAGAATAAACTTCAATGAAGTCAAAATTTATCCCATTATCCTTCTAAAATATGTTCTCCATCTTAATAAATATGGATTGTTTATTAAAAGCCAATTTTTTATTTGAGGGATTTCTTAGGTTGTATTCATTTCATTCCTTAGGATTCCTAATAACGATATAATTTTTCCCATGGGTGATATTTTCTTCCTGATAAGGTCTTACCAAATACTTCATATCCCCATACAGTTGTATGTGAGAAAATATGTTTCTTTCCAGTCTATAGCTTAAGGGGAATTATGTTTCACACTGTAGTGGGTACTCAATTAAGTGTGAATGCCATAGTCTGTAATTCATATCCCTAAAAGCATAATGTAATATCTATATTTCTCTTCTATGAACTTACCATTTCTAAAAAATTATAGTTCTTACTTTCACTAACAACATTTCACTATGGTTTGTAGGGTGGAGTTAGTTGAGATAGAATCCAAAACTCCAATTGATTACCGATAAACTCATAGTTAATGTATTCAAATCCTAAATCCCAATGATATTTCTTTACCTTCATTCCAATTTGATTATCTACTTAATTCATGAATTCCATGAATTTATCAAAGGACTCAGAGTTATACCTCATCAAGAAGAAATAACCATATCTTTTCAGCTCATCATTAAATTTTATAAACAAATAATAACCACCTCTTGTTTCTACATGAAACGGTCTATACACATCAGTGTAAACCAATCCTAGAATATTATTTCCCTTTCACCATATCCACCAAATGGTGGTTTTTCCATTTTTTTGAACAAGCATGAAATATTTCTAGTGGTTTTAGCTGGAAATATTCTAAATGGACATAATTATAGATCCTTGTCAAATACTTTTTTTACATGACCATGATGGTGATTCCATAGTGAGGTGTTATTTGAGTCTTGTGAAAATGATTCATTATTTGTTTAGAATACTTTTTTTATAATTTATTATATAAATACCATTACATAAATGTACCATGCCATAACATATGTTTTCTTTATAAATGAAAAAAATCCAAATTTTAAACAAAACCATATAAATCTATGAAGGATAAAAAATTATATTCTAGGTAATAGTTAATAAATAATAAAAATTTCATAAAATAAATTTCATTCATGTTGGAAATGAATAGTGGTAGTCTCCAATGTATAGAGCATCTAACCTTGAACTGTTGGTAGCTAACCAATCCATCTCTCCAATAGAAATATTTTAGAATATACTTGGTTGTTGAATTTTGATACATTTTTACCACCACAATCAATATCTATTACCAAACATTTAAATTTTAAGATATTATACTCAAAAACCAGAACACCTTTATAATTAAATTGACTACGGGAGAAGTTATTCTTCAAGTGTCCTTACTTGGCATATGAAAAACATAATGCTTACTTTTTATTTCCATGCCACAGGATCTTCATCTTCTTTTAAGGATGGTTCTTCGGAGATTTGAAATTTTTATGAGTCGTTTTTACCATTTCCCTTATTCTTTTTTCTTAATCACCAACAAAACTATGGGTTCTTCATTCCCTATATACTTTTCCACTTGGATAATCAATGTAATTTTGTTGAAATAATATTCTCCATATTGATCATGTTATAATAAACAACAAAACTATGGGTACATGGGTAGTGGGGGAAGTATGAGACCTGTGTGAAACTAATCTATTAATTTAATCTGTAAGATGTCTAATAATTCAATTTATCCAACAATTATGACCGTATGGGGCCCAACTAGTGCCAAATCTTCATGATTTGGAGTAAAAAGATGATTGTAGGTATCATATATCTCCTGTCTCACCTTCTATTGATAGTGATTTAAAAAGTGGTACATCATGAAATTTTCATCCATGTCCTCAAGTTTCATTATAATATCATTGTTCATGGATGATATCATGAAATATTGATCACATATGAAATTTTTTAAATGTTTCTTATAGAGATAAATCTATATCACTCACCTCATTAACAGGTTCCTCGGGAATAGGTTCTTCTAGACTATACAATTTCTTTTCATAAAATATTATATTTTGTAAGTTCACATTATACTCAAGGAAACTTGTTATTGTGATAATGTTATCCATCATATGTATGCATCACAATGATATGTTTTATCTCATGTTTTTTATCATTTCAATAAAAAAAATTATGATAATATTTTTTTACATTATATAAGAAAGGGTAGATAAATAAATAATATATTATATTTAATAATCTACCAATATTTTATCAAAACATAATATACCTCACCATTAGATTCAATACATCCCCTTCCTTGTAAATTCTAATGGAAATGACCCTTTTTTCCCTTCTCACCACCCATAATTTTGATAGTTGGGAAAATTGATGGGTTTAATGTAGGCATTCCAATTATTAAATGCATTACCTTATAGTTCCTTGATCTTTTGAGTGGAATAAAAAAATTCCCAAAATCATTAATTTGAGTTCCCTCATCCTTTTCTTATTAGTCACAACATTTATTTCTTTTTCAGACAACCATTGATGTGAATTAAGTAAAGTAAACACATAACTCTATGTTAGAATTACTGAATAACTGAAGGTACCCTAAAATTGTTAGAAAATAAAATTTAATTATAGTTCAATTCTAAATTTTATAGTGAAAGGTTATTCTAACATAATATATATTTAATTTAGGTATTTTTATTATTTATGTCTATATTTCCCATATTATCATTTCCACATGCTTGTTAATATTCATTGGATTTTTGTATGTGATTTACAATGTTGTGGATAAATTTTATCCATAATCTGATTTATTAAATTTCTATCTTGAATTCATGTTAATTAATTAATTAGTTTTATAATTATAAAAAAACTTATATGATGAAATTAACCACGAACATGACAAAAAATAATAATAATGTTGTATGATCATGATCTTTTACTAATGATAAGTTTATATAATAGATCATAAATTGAATGTTGGCCTAGGGGTAAAACACATTGAACCACGAAATTGTTCATATTGTATATTTCCACCTATATTTATATATATCTCTCATGGATGGATTTTTCCTGGTGCCCAAACATAAACCACCTTCACTATCTTGGTAGATCCATCCATTACATATACTTTTACACACTCATAGTTGAGGTGACTAAAGGATTGGTTAATGGATTCATATAAATGAAAACATAGAATAATAGGCCCTTATTTATTGAGAAGATGGATGGTGTGTAGGGAAAATTTTTCATTTGATAATAAATTAAAAAGAAACTAATCACATACAATGGTCTAGCCTGTAATCATGATCATCAAAAACATGTTACAAATTATCCATTTAATAAAATATGATTCAATTATAATCATCCTTATTTAATATTAATCATGGTAAAATTTATTAATTATCTTATTTAATAAAAAATAATTATAATTCTCAACAAAATATTCTTGGTATTTTAATATATAATAATTCTAAACACATTAAATAAATTTACTAAAAATTAATTATGTACAAAAAATTATACCTTGGAGAAAACACAGTGAGTACCCATTTGAATTACCTAGAATCTATAATATTTTTATACTATTTACTCATTCTAAAAGTATAATACATAAGTTATCACATAATTTCATTTCCTATACATAGTAAAAAAATGGCATACAAAACTCGCTATATTTTTCTTCTGTGTTATGTTCCAATGTGCATAGAGTAATGACTGTATTATGATTAATGCATGATATGTGGTTCTGAACATGATATAGAAATTAATTAAAATTTTAATTTATTTAAAACCAATCCCATAGAATTTAAGTAGAAAAATAAATGACACACAAATCAAATGTTGATAAGGTTTAAGCAGTATAATAAATTAATTTCAATTATGTGTAATTTGGTAATATACATGGTGTGTACTATCCAACTAAATGTACTATGTATTTATCTCTACTTATCCATGGAACGCATTGAGGAACTCAATATGTAATCATTCAAAATAAAATAATTGAGTAAAAATGTGTACATAGGATTAACAATATGTAGTATCAGAGTTATATGGTCCCCAATCATGTAGGTTGTATAAGATAATACATGGACCACCTTTTACTAATGTATTATGCATCATATTATAATATTACATTCCATTTAGTCCAGCTAACTATGTTCTATCCTAACTGATTCAACACATGGAGTATTAAATACACCCTAAATGTAATTAGTTCATATGACTTGAATTAATTACAAAAAAAAATTACTTAGGGAATTTAACATACGTACACAAAGTGTACCAATGGGCTAAAAGAAATACACTCTTATACTAATCTACCAGAATTCTCAACAACTTTGGATGATTTATCATAATTCATCTCGTTCATAATATTATTGATTTGATTATATTTATGATAATGAAGTGGATGAAGAGTAGATATCAAGATTTGGTTTTAATAAAAATTAAACTATAGTTGAAAACTAACAAAAAATGAATGAATAAATCAGTGATATTAATATAATTATAAATAAATACAAGATCACTATGATACAACTTGTAGGTTTTATTCATATATAATTAACAAGATTAGGCATTCCAAACTATTATTGTTTTTCATAATCAATGATAAAAATGAGGTATACCTCAACAATGAATGTTTTGACCAATGGAATTGAATCAAATATTAAATGATGATTAGACATAAAAACCAAAGCATAGGATCACCACATATTTTTTTATAATTAATTAAAACAATTAATAAATTATATTGGGATAAATTCCTACATTTTGGATGAATATGGAATTGTTTATACATCATACCATCATTGCATCAAAGGCATAAAGAGTATATTCCATTATAGGGAAATAATATTTTTATATATGAACCTTCATACATCACTCTATGAATCTGTCTATTTATATGTGGTAGATCATAATTCAGGTATCATTTTTTTATCTCCTTATGAAGATCTTCAATGAGGGTTTTCATTGATCACTCTAGAATTTATAGTGGTGTTGGATGAGCATTGCTCTCCATTAATAATACCATTCTGGTAGAGGGATACCTCTAGGTACCTGACATAATTCCCTCCAGATTTCTATTTGCACAATAAATGAATGTTGAAACTATATCGACCCTACATTTCATATATAACATATCATTTTAAAGACAAGAAACATAAAAGAATTACACAACCAGGATTGAAAGGATTATTTTTTAAAAAAAATTAGGACCATACATAATATTTACAAAATAAATCACAAATATTTATCTAATTCCTTCTACTATATCATCTTATTGGCCCTCATGTTCTCCTTAGTACAAGTAATCACTAGAGGAAATACATAAAAGTATGGGGTGATATAAATGACTATTAACCGGATAGATAATACATGAATAAATATACCATGTAATGAGAACAATCATCATAATAAAATCACAATCATAATCATGAGAGTATTTTTTAGATAAAGTCATGGAATGTGGAAATTCATAAAAATGAAACATCATGTCTTAATGTCTACTTCCACACATTGTAGTGAACAAAGCTAGCAGCATGTTCAGGCATATTTAAATTTATCTCTTATGATTAATCACAATAACTAATGAATTGGATCTCTGTATAATTTTTGGCAGACCCATAACATCATAAAATCAACATTACACTATATAATTTCGGGATCACTCATCACACTGTAATTTTTACATTATCATACATGCCAAATAGAAGGCATATCAATCATGGACATAAAAAACCCATGAAATGAAAATTGACTTCATAAATAATAATTTAATAGATAAAAATCGGGGTTCGCATATTTAAAATGCAATAATATACTTGGTATAAGATTCATCCATCTTAAGTGAAGAAGAAACAAAATCAAGAGAAGTAAAACATGTGTTTTAAAAAGGAAGAGTTATTTTGGAAAAAAAATATCATAAAATTAGATTGGAAGCATATATATATACATAAAATTAATGGTATGATAAGTAAATTATATTTAGGGAACATTAATGGAACATATATACTAAAAATTTAGTGAAGTAGGGGAATCCTAAATGAAGAGGTTTGGGTTTGAGAATACCCTTACCTTATGTCTGAATTCTCTCTTCTCTTTAATATCCCAAATAAAAAAATTAATTAATTAATTACTAAATAAAGATCCTTTTATATATTAAATTTTTTCATTATATTTTTATTAATTTAATTTATAGTATTTTTGATGAATTATATAGTTTAATTTCATTGTTCGGGAGTCTTCATTTTCATGGTTTTCATTATCGATTTCGTTGAATATGAGATTGGATGTTTATGTAGAATGGGTATAATTATCCAAAATTAAAAATATATGTTATTAATGATATAACATAAATTTATGTTGTTATTTATATAATTTGGTTAAATTAGATGGGGATGAATCATTAGATAATGAGTTAGTGATAATCGTTTGGGTTAATTCTGGTGGTTTTTATCACAAAAAACTCGATTTGTTTTTTCATTTAGTGTTATGTAAAAATTTTAGTTGAAAAACATAAAAATGGTTGTAACATATATTTTATAGTATGTTTCAACCACTATAGTGATTTTATTTACAGAATTTAAATTTTTAAAGAAAAATTAAAATGCAGCGTCCTTGATGTTATTTAATTGACACAACATAGGAAATGATTTAATTTTTACAATAAGAGAGAGAGAAAGAGAAATAATTTTGACGATGGATATTAAATTGAAATGATATAATTCCAATATAAAAAATAAACTAGAGATATCTTGAACAATTGAATATAGGAGGTGAGGAGTGAATAAGGGAAAAATTAATTAAAATAAATCAAAAGAAGAAAGGAATAGGATTTTAGCTCACAAATCTCTCCTCCTTGAGAACCACTTTAGGGAAATGGTTTTGGTAATTTTATGAGACTATGGGATCATATATGTGGGGTAGGGGCTTAGGAGGATACTTGAGAATAATTTGGACAAGGCACAAAGCTTGAGTGGTGTGAGTAAAAGTGGTGGTGGGGGTCGTATTTATAGTGGAAGAGAGGGGTGTTCTCTCATAACTTTATTAATTAGTTTATTATTCTTCCATACTAAAATAAATAGAGTTGATTAAATGAATAAGTAACATAAATAGTGATTAATAATTCTTGTTTATTTTTCTTACATCAGAAATGACTCATGCAGTAGTGTATTTAACTTATAATGTTTATTTATCTTAAATTGTTATATTTCACTATTCATCAAAAATTCAAGTATTTCAGAAAAATAAAAAAATCAACATTATATTTTTCAACGTGTAGAATTAAAATTTGAACTCCATTTTAGGAAAATAATTTCATAAATATGATAAATTTAATTGTTATGTAAAATCATAATTTACTCAAAAAACATATTCTAAAATTAAAACTGATTTTCTAACACTTTGAAAAATTAATTATGGTCTGATAAAGTCATATTATAATCATAAGACCAAAAAAATAATTTATGAAAACATTTTATGAAAATATATTTTATTTCAAATTATAAATTAATTATAAAATTTCAATTAAATATTTATGACTTACAAAAATACGAACACTTAGTTTATCATTATTAAAAAAAATTACATATTCCCTAACATAAATATATTATATTCTCACTAATAATATTTTTAAATTGTATTTATACATTAAATGGTTAATTTACTATTCTATTGGATAGATTACTATTCCTAAGGGTCATGTTACTATTCCAAATTCCTGGTTATTATTCCATTGGTATAAGTTCCTTTATTTCTAGAAATAACTCTTATATCATTCAGCAATAATTTATAATTTTTTTTTATTTTGTTCTCTATGTGATTTTATTTGATTTTAACTATATGTCATTGTTATAAGAATAGTCATGTTCCATTTATAAAATTTGGGGATGTTACATTCTTTCCCCCTTTTAAAAATTTTCCCTTGAAATTTCATTTTATAGAAACACGTGAGGTTACTTCTCCATAATCACCTCCTCAAGTTCCCATGTTTCTTATTCATAATTATGGTTACTCTAAAACAATTTGATTAGTTTTGTTGTATTATTGTGTAGAACCATATCTCTTTAGTCAAAAAAAATTTACCAGCTTCTTATCATAAGATAAATCATCTTCCAGTTATACCACCTCTATGTTTAGTAAACTTGAGGGATATCGTAATCACTTTCTCTAGAGATATTCATGGAACACATCATGAATTTTATTCATACTTGGTGAAAGTGCAAGATAATAGGCCACTGATCCTATATGATCAAGGATCTCAAAGGGGCCAATGTACCTTGGGTATAAATTCTCATTCTCTTTAAACCACATGAATATTTTCCACAGTGATATTTGAAGGAAAAAATATATCTCCCACATCAGAATACAAGTCCCTTTAATGGTTGTTAGTATAGATATTTTTCTAAATCTGAGAATCATTAATATGTTGCTAGATAGAATGAACCTTCTCTGTCATCTCTTTCACAAGACCAATTCTAAGTACATTTCATTCTCCAACTTCACCCAAAGAGGTTGGAGTTCTACATTTCATTTCAAACAAAGAATCATATGGTTCAATCTAAATACTCAAGTATAATCTATTATTGTATGAAAAAACAACCAATGGGACATAATATTACCATCCACCATTAAATCCAATTGAGAATTATCATAGAATATCCTCAAGTGTCTGAATATTCCTTTTAGATTAGAAATCAGTTTGGGGGTGAAAGGATGTGATGAAATTCAATTTAGTACTCAAATAATGTTGATGACTCATCCACAATTTAGATGTCGACCTTAGATCATGATCAGAGACAATTGATAATATTACACAGGTGATGAAGTCACAAATATCTTTGTCCTAAATCAAATTACACCATCATAATTGATATATAACTCTTATAGCTTCCCTTACATTACTACATTCACCTTCTTTAGAAAATCTTGATTATACATTTGTGCCTCATTGATCTTCTCATGGATATATAGTTTGGAAATCATTGTGTAAAGTGTGTATGTATTCCCTATCATTATGATTTTCAAAACCACTCTTTTACTATCAAAGAAGATAGGTTATTTCTTAATCAATATCATAGATAGAGTAGCATATTCTTTTCTACTAAGAGAATTATCCACCTTTTTTCCCTCATAGGAATATAGTGAATAAAGAAATCATATTCCTTGGTTAACTCTAACCATCTACTTTGATGTATGTTTATCTCCTTTTTTGTTAATATAAACTTAAGGATCTTGTGATCAGTTTATATGTCAACCATTTCACCATAGATGTAGTGCATCTAGCTTTTCAAGGAAAAAATCATATATTCTAGCTCTAGATCATTTTTCTATTATTTCTACTCATGGATCATAAACTTTTGTGAGGAATAGGCTATAAATTTATCATTTTTCACTAGTCCCAACCTAATACTTTCTTTTAAGCATCACCATATACACAAAACATTCTATAATTTTCATAAATGTGATTACAAGTGTAGTTATCATCCTTCTCATTAGCTCCTTGAATATTTCCTCACATTCTTTCATCGAGACATATATTACCCCTTTCCTTGTTAACATAAATTTCATTCTTGACAATTGTGAGAAATTTCATACGAAAATTTATATTACTCTACTACGCCAAGAAAAATATTGATATATATGACACTATAGGGTATAGGTAATTCATTAATTATATTTTTTTCGAAGGGTCCATCTAATTACACCAACTTGAGATCACATGTCCCATGAATGTTACTTTCTGCATCCAAAATTCACACTTTCTATACTTAACATAGGACTTATCCATCCTTAATATCACTAAAAAAAGCCTTATATGTTCTTTATGTTCATCATTGAACATGAAATAGATGATAATATAATCAATAAAAATAACCAAAAATGTTTATAGGTAATGTCTAAAGACTGTGTTCGTCAAATCCATGAAGACTTCAAGGGAATTAGTATATCCAAATTTCATCACCACAAACTCATAATTCCCATAAATTGTACGATAGACAGTCTTTTAAATAGCTTCCTTCATCACCATTAGATCAGGATATCCCGATTAGATATCCACATTTTAAAATTTATGAGTTCCTCATAGTTGATCGAACAAGTCATCAATCCTTGCAATAGGATACTTATACTTTATGGTAAGCCTATTGAGCTCCTGGATGACGATGCACAACCACATTGATCAATCCTTTTTCTAAACAAAGAATAATGGGATGTGTTCTATTGATATAGGAGTATCTTCAAGTATGAGATCTATAGATAACTCTACCTCACAATCTAGGGTAATTTCTCCTCACTCTTTAGGAAATACATCATTTTGTTCCCTCATAATTATCATTTCTCGTAGGTTGACACCTTTCTTTGACTCAACCATTTGAGTGAGGTATGCCTCTCCACATGAATCAAGACACACACCATATGATAATTTTCAAAAGGAAATTCATGACCGTCCTATAATTTTTAGAGGAGTATGGGATGGTTCAGAATTTCCAAAAATTAGATGTGTTATCTATATAGTGAGATCTGATCAATCACCAGTATAGAATATAATTTCACCAAGTGATGTATCATGAGATTTTATAGAAACATGTTCCCATATATGTCAATTGGATAAGAGTCCAACACTTAGGTTTAAATGATCACACCACTAGGTTTTTTATGGATATCTCTACTTCAAGACATTTGGACTTCGATTCAATAGTTCTAGAAAACTAGCAAGATATAAAATAATGTGTAGAACTATAATAGAATAATATTTTTTTCCTTTATTGAGTGAATAGGATGTGTAACTTATATGAATTCATTTTATTTCTCCTATTTAGCTGTTTTTATGAAATTAGTCTTCCCTTCTTCTATTGGATTTGGTGTTAGATGATGATTATTACCCTCAGGTACTAGAGGTTTTGTGTATTGGTTTGCATAGTTCCATAGCTCCCTATAGTTGTAGTAGTGGACCATGGGAGGTGATTTCCATTCATCCATTGTATCTTCCAGCTTATTTTTTTCTGTGACATTGATGATCTTTGTAGCCTTCTCTCCCACACTTATAGAATTACCCCATCCCTTTGAGGAAATTCAAATGATTATTCTTCCCACGTTTTTGACATGTGAGGGGTCAGTATTTCTTCCCACCTTTGTCATGAGATCCACTATCTTGAAACTTCCTCTTTCATTTCCTATCACCATAGCCATGGAAACATTATCCAAACTCTATATCCACATTGATAGCACATCAAAAAACATATTCATAACTATTAAAGACATTAATTTGTAACTCCATTCAAAGGTGTGGTTTTAAACCACTTATTAATCAATCAATTTTTCTATCATTGTTGATAAAAACCCAAATTGTAACTTGAAATCCTTGTGAAATTTGACTTGTAGGCGGTGACAGATTCACCTTCCATTTTCTTCATTTCTATGAATTCTATCTCCATATTTATATAAGTAATTTGAGGGAAATACTTATGAGGAATAATTTTATTAAAATCTTCCCACTCTCTCTCTTCAATTTCATCCATTTTATTTGTGTTCTTAATATACACCATCCATTGGTCAGCCTATATCTAAAAGACAAATGACAAGAGTCAATATCTCTGTCTTAGAACAATGATGCACAAAATATATCCTCATTATTTAGTTAAACAACTATTCCACGACTAGTGGATAAGAATATCCACAAAATGTTGGTGCTTGTTGCTATATAAATGACTAGATTTCTAGTTTATATGTCTTAGGTTAAGGAAGACGTTACAAATTGTTCAGGAAATTGTTCATAGATTGAAACTGGTGGGTAATAATCACCGTGAAATTTTTAACTCCTCCTCCCAAGGCATTAGGGATGTCCTTTAAGAAATAATTGTATTGTCCCTTTCCCTGGTTTCTGGCCTGGTTTCTCATGGTTCCCACCATTTTCTAAAATATAAAAGGTTATAACAAAACATAAGTCAACAATTCTGGAATAATTTATTCCTTTGTGAAATTAACTCTAAATGTATTTCTTGTGGGATCCATATATTTATCATTTTTTCAAAATAAATATTACTAGGTTATTTTATTTTTTTAGTCTCGTATTAAGAGTTTTCACTAAGGTTCTCTAATAAAAATTCCCAAATTAATTAAATTTTGCCCTGATACCAACTATAGTGACCCAACATTCCTTACATAACGTATTATTGTAATGAAATACAATGTAAAAACATGACACAGCAAGGATCCAATGGTTTAGTTATTTGGGAAAATTAGGACCATATATACCATTTTCAAAATAAAACTTAAATATTTATCTAATTACATCTTCTCTTTCTTCTTATTTTCCATTATGTTCTCCTTATTACAAGTAATCACATGATAATATACATTAATGAAGGGGGTGATATAAAATCTTAGTAAAAGGATAGGTAAAATATTAATAAATATATCATGGGGTTAGAATAATCATCATTATAACATAATTATCACAATCATAGTTGGAAGTATTAGATAAATCCAGGTAATATGTAAATGTATAAAAATAAAACATTATGTCTTAGTGGCCTACTACCCATACATAGTTTTGAACAAATGTTGCATCATGTTAACACATATTTCACTTTAACTCATCAGATAAATCCCATTAACTAGTTAATTGGAGTTATATATAATTATGGTTTCACCTATCACATAATAACATTTAAATTGTGTTATATAATTCAAATTTTATCTATCACATCATAATATTTTCATTATCATGCAAACCACATAGAATGTATATCAATCTTGGACAAAAAATAACCCATTGAAAGGAAATGGGTTTAATAAAGCATGATTTCATGTATAAAACATTGGGTTATCAATATAAAAATGGAATATCATACTTTGTATAACAATATCCCATCTTGAGTGAGGAAGAAACAAAATTAAGGGAAGTAAAATGTGTCAACTTTAAAAGGTAATTTTTTTTGTAAAAAAATATTTTATTTTTTCGTAAAATAAGACTAGAAGTATGGAAATCGAAAAGAATAAGATGGAGGATAATGAAATTATATTTAGGTAATGTTGATGGAACATCTATATAGAAAATTTAGTGTGGTAGGGAAATCCCAAAGGATGAGAGTTGGGTTTGAGAATCCCCTTCATTTTGTCTTAATGTTCGCTTCTCATTAATATCATGAGTAATCAAATTAAAAAAATTAATTATTAAATACCTAACATTTTATACATTAATTTGATTACTTATAGTTTTATTAAGTTAATTTATGGTCTTTTAAATGAGTTATATAGTTTAATTTCATCGTTTAGGAGTGTTTTTTTCTTCATTTTCATGATTAGTTTACTTGAATATGAGTATGGAAGTTTATGTATAATGGGTTTAATTCTACAGAATTAAAAATATATGTTATTAATTAAAATAAATTGTTTTAAATGGATATATATATATTATATGTTTAAATTTGATGATAATTAATCATTAGATAAATAGTTAACAATAGTCATTTGGGTTAATTTTTCTGGTTTTCGATCACAAAAAACTCGATTTGATTTATCATTTAGAGTTATGTAAATATTTTAGTTCCAAAACATAAAAAGGGTTATAAAAATATATATTATATTATATAACAAAAATTATAGTCATTTTATTAATAGAACTAAATGTTTTAAAGGAAAATAAAAATGCATCATTTACGATGTCGGTAAAAGACACATCATGGGCAATGATTTAATTTTTAGAATAATAGAGAGAGAAACCAGTTTGATGATGGATAATCCATTAACATGATATAATTTCAATATATTCAAGATAAAAGAGTTATAAAGAACAATTATATAGATTAGATGATGTTATAATAAGAAAATCAAAATAAATTAAAATAAATTAAAAGAAAAAAGAAGTAGATTTTGCCTCTTAAATATATCCTCCATGAGAACATACTTAGGAAAATGGTTTAATATTTTGGTGAGACCAATGGATATTATACATAGTAGAGGGTATTGGTAATATATTTTTGTATAATTTGTATGAAGGTAAAATCATGATACGTGAGAGGAAAAGAGGTGGAGGGGTGGTATTAATAGTGGAGGAGCGGGGTGTTTTCTGTGTAATTTATTTGTTAGTTTATTATTTTTTCACATGACAAGAAATAATGATGATTAAATGATTAAATATAGTAAATAGAGAAGTATAATTGGATATTATGGTGCATACATCTTCCATGACTCATTTAATAGTGTATTTTACTTAATATACATATATATATATATCGTAAATTACCATATTTTACTATTCATCTAAAATTCAAGTATTTCATAAAAATAAGAAAAAATGACACTAACCATTTATTGAACTATAGAATTATAAAATGAAATCAATTTTAGGAATGTAATTTTTTAAATATGAGATATTTAGTTTTTTATTAAAATAATCATTTACATTAAAAATACATGTATTAAAATTAAAAATGATTTTCTAACACATTGAAAATTTAAATAAGGTCTCAAAAAATTATATTATATTCATAAGACAATAAAATATTAATTTATGATTAAATTTTAGGAAAATAGTCTTTATTTAAATTATTAAATTAATAATAAAATTTTAATTAAATATTTAAGAATAAAAAAATACCAACATTTAATTCATCATTTTGAAAAAAAAATTTACTTATGCCATGACATAAATATATCATATTTTCACTCATAAGATACCTATATTTTGTACTTCTAAATGTTAAGTTACTGTCTTATTGGATAAAATATTATTCATAAGTGTCATGTTACTATTCCAAAGGTCATGTTACTATTCCATAAATATAGGTTTCTTAATTTATTGAAACGCCACTTGTATCATTCATTCGTCATTTTTAAGGTTTTTATTGTGTTTTATATGTGATTTTATGTGATTTAAAATATATGAAATTATTATAAGAAGGGTGAAATTTCATTGATAAAAGTTTTTTTGTTATAGAAACCCTTAAGAAAATAATATATTTGGGTTTATAGTAAATATATATTATTTCTCAACAGAACATTAAACCAGGAACACCATTCATCCAAAATATTTATCAATCATTAAATAAGGAATATTTATTTCATAAATAAATATCAATATATTATTATCTAATAAAAAATAAAATATTATATTCATTAAATAAAAAATCAGTTTTTGTTAAATATTTTACTCATAAAATATACTCTCAAAAAAATGGATATTAAGTATACATGGTAATGAAAACATGAATAATTATTCAACTCGATGAACGAATAACATTTATTCACCTTTTTAAATATTATATAATAATATTACTTAACTATGGTTTTGGATAAACATAGTTTTTTAACGTCTTGTCCTCTTTCTCAAAAGAATTAGACGATGCAATCCAAAGTCAAAGGTTAGCATCTAGAAAAATATCAAGGAACCTATATAGAAAGAAGTTAATGTCACAATGTCATAAAACTGCATAATAATGCTTACTGTTCAATATAATTCATTTTACATGATATCTCTAATCAATAAGGTTTCATGTTGGTGTCATTAACCTCTATACTCGATGACACTTTTTTTGAATTTCCAGAAATTGAATTTTCCTATAGAAAACCACGGACATAGAATTAATTTGGCTACATAATTTCCATCAAATATCTTGATATATCAACTTATGTTAATGAACATAAGTGAAAAAGTATTTCTCACATTATTACTTAATTATGTATTACTCACCACACACCTAACGTACCCTAATTCACCACAAACATCTATCATAATTATTTTTCAATAAATAAAACTATATGACTAATAATATCCATTAATAATAATCAAAAATTCTAAAGACCAATACACCCATCCAATGATAGGAGAATCCAATGACACAAATAAATATGGATTTTCTACTCAAGGGTATAATTTTCATAATATTATATATTTGAAATTACCAAGGTATTATACCATAAGAAGGTGTGTCGAATCCTTTTGAGTCACCTAACCTAATAGAATATATCATTTTCCATTCCAATTTTTATTTCTTAATGAAGAACATATAATTCTGAATACTATCATTACAATTATGAGTTCTCATCATAGTTGAGAACTGCTATAACATTACATTATGATGGATATTCATAGGACATTATAATATGATCTGATCTATATAATAATAATCATTATGGGATAAAAAGTTTATTAATATTAAAAACATTGAATAAAATTAATCATAATGTACTTAGAAGTTGGTTCTATGCAATTAACACCAACATATATCACATTACCCAATATATTATAGGGTTATATAATTATGGGACCACCCATTAATTCATTAAATGATAATACTCTTGTATGATACATAGGAAAGTAAAATTTATCAATCAAAAACATCAAATAAATCCCTGAAAAAATAATGGGATTCCAAAGGGAGTTTTTTAAAATATATAAATGAATATAACATATAGGTGTCACAAAATAAGAAAGTAAGAAATTATTTTATATGTTTAAGTGTATTATTAACAAATAAAATAACATTTATCATAGAGGGATAAACATAAGAATAATTGAAAATGGTTTTGAGAAAAAAAAGTCATGATATAAATATCATGATGTTTTCTACACATTCATTTCAATAATTGTTTATCATTTATAACCAACCAACCAACAAATTATTATTTTATTTTCATTGAAACAGGGTATAAAAGAAATCATAAACAAATTAGCTAAACCAATACATATGAAACTAGGCCACAGAACCCTGACCCTCCTATTAAGGTGGTCTAAAAAATTCATCCTCATCACGTTAGCTCTCACGAACTTGATGCCCTCTATAGGAAAGGAACTAGTGCAAGAGAAGATGATGATCTACTCATTGAGGTTCACCTTAGAAGTTAGAAAGTCCACAACCATATTACTTTCACACCATGTGTGAGAAATCACCTTGTTATTAGTCAGAAGGTCTTTTTACCTCCTGATTAAGTACATGATAAACCAAGCGGTGTTTTAATTAATTGTAACAGATTTTAAAAGGATCATGAAGTTAGTCTCGATGCTACTAAGAATGGGATTCTATTTATTTCATTTCCTGAGCCATGTGACCATTGTATGTTCCTAGGATTGGAGTGAATCACCAAGACCTCCAGATGCCACAAATTCCACAATGACTGATTCCCTCTCATCCATGATCCCTCCACCCCTATGCATGTTTCTCGAGATACATGACCCATCTGTGTTCAGTTTGAGGTCCAATAGAGGGGGGTTATAGGGGACCCATCTTCCCTATATTAAACAGGTAGTGCTAGGGTAGAGCCTTACTCCCAAAAAATATTTAATAGAGAGGGATGATTCACAATACTTGAATATCTTGATTAGGTCCAAAATGATGTTTTTGTTTTTGAAAGAGATGCCTACTCTAGATCCACTTTTATTAAGGTGATGTGCAGTGTTCCTTTCTATCCATAGAGTCTATCACCCGATGATGAGAATTAT
The DNA here is from genome assembly GCA_963277665.1 of Viscum album. Lineage (NCBI taxonomy): Eukaryota > Viridiplantae > Streptophyta > Magnoliopsida > Santalales > Viscaceae > Viscum > Viscum album. Next base: position 1,433,573,112 of record OY728120.1, on the reverse strand, counting down.
GGAGAGGGCTTTCCATTCCGGCCCATTGTTCCTAACCCCTTGAAACCACTAGTTAAGAATGACCTCCTGAGTATTTTTCTAAGCCGACCATCCTATGAAAGCTCTAAAGGATTGCCAAACCATCTGGCCCATTCACTTACAAAGAATAAATGACAAATGGATTTTTTCTGAGGTTCCCAATAGCAATGACAGTGCGAGGAAAAAGGAATACCAAGGCACTGAATCAGATCATCAATAGGAAAAGACTTATTCATAATGCACCAAATGAAAAAAATTAAATATGGATAGAACCACTTTGCACCACAAGGTCTCCCCTCACTCGAACCTTATTTCTAGATTCATCCCCAACCTTGTGTATGTGCTATATGAGAAATCTTTGGAAGAAGAACCCATGAAAATCATCTGTATGTCTCATCATTTAACATAATGTTGTCAAAGGTGCCATGATGGGAGTCTATCAAGATGACCTGAATAAACCTGGGATGACTTTGAGCCTCCATGAATGAAATCTCCATCACTAAACAGCCTAGAAACCTAAGAATCCCTACCCCTAGTCCATCTCCATAAGTTGATGTTCCCCCTTCCAAGAGAATCATGCTGAAGAGATAGAAATGAGGGACATAAACATTCATTATAATTAAATGTGTCTTTTTTCAAGATAGAAACTATTAAAAGTTATTTGTGAACCCCCATGTAATTCCCCAACATAATAATAATATTAAACTTTAAAATACCTCATAAAAATTTCATAATTTTATTTGTATATTAGATTCATGAATATAATTTAAAAAGTATTCTGTGGAAATTTCCCTTCTCTCCAAATCATATTTTATTAAGAGTTCATGGTGGTCAGCAATTTTTTCATAGGATTTGGTGAACTATTCCACACCAATCATATTATTATTAAAACTATGAAAGAAAATGTGATCTTCAAAATGGATCAAATATTATTATTCATTATTTATATAGACATGTAACACTCATTTATTTAGTCATTTAACATCCTCATTTGAGGCCCTTATGAGAAAATAATTATCCCCCATATCTCTTTGATTTTTTATTAACATATTAAACATGGTTGATGGATATATTCCAACTTAATGGTTAAATTTGTCCGTAGATAACCATCCCATTTATCATTAACTAGTCCCTCTTCCTCACTAAGAGTCCAGTTATTTTTTATCCATTATATTGAATAGTTCAATACTTAAATTCTTCTAATAGAATATTTGTCTTGAGGACTAAATCATCACTATATAGGTTAATGTCCAACATTTAGACTCTTTTCTTTATCCACCACCTCTATTAGAAAAGTGAATTTGTTACCATGCCTTCTTAGGAGAAGATACCTTGGGTCTACTACCTACTTATATTTTCATTATGTGTTGGGGGTGTATAAACACAAAAGGAAATGCAATTTGTGGTATAATAATAGAAGAGGCATAGAAAAGATTGGTTTAGGATGACCATAGCCTTGTAAAGCGGTTAAATCTATTTTCAAGGTAAGTTCTCCCTATAATATAATTTCATATTCCTATTTATTCATTTTAATATTTCCATATGTAGTATTCATGAAAATTTTAGATGCATAGTGTCTGAGTGGGCCCTATGATAAATTTTCATTATCCCTTGGGGAAATTTTCCAATTTCCTTGATACTATTTCACAAAAGAGAGTGGGTTTCATTTGAGTTATTGAGATACCATGGATAGGTCCAAAGGTTTGGTATGTGATTAGGGTAACCTATAATGAGTTCCTTAGGCAAGTTGGGTAGGATTGAGAGACCTTGTAAAGGTAATGGAGTTTAATGTGTGATTAAGGTATCCTATAACTATTTACATGTCTTAGTTATATAGTAATGATAGGCTAATGTGTAGTGTGATTGATGAGACCATTTTATATCTCCCACAGAGTAAAGAGAACCCACCTATTCCAGAATTTAGTTATAGTAAGCCACTATTATTAGGATGTTCCCTTAAAGACTAGATTTAGTGTGGTAGAGAGATTTACTCTTAATGATGGGCTAGATGGATCTTTAGAGAGAGAAGTTGTAATTGGAATAGGATGTCGATGGAATCTAATGGTCTAAGTAATGTGGATCCAAGAGACTAATAGCACCCTTTTTGGCATTATATATGGTCTAGAGTAGTATAATTATAGTTGTATGGATGATAATGTACGTCAATGTGTGGGGGGTATAGACTATATTACAAGTTTTAAGTAGATGAGATTATGAGATTTTTTTTGTAGGTTGGCTTCCATTATTGTTTTTTACATCGTGTTGATAAGTGAAATACCATAGTTTAGGTGATGTAGTTCTAGAGTCTCGAACCTTCCATGACTGAGATAGAATTGGAAGGACTTTCATGAGTAAGATAGGATCTTAGTTTTATATGAATTTTATTCCAACCATGAGTGATAAGGTATGACTTGTGTCCAAATAGACTCACATTGAGTGAGACAAAATTGTTTCTACCATACCTTGAGTAATAAGGTAGTGGTTAGGTTCATTCATGTTATCTATCCCTACATTGTGTGGTAAGTTAACCTTCAGGATGAGGTAAATCCAAGATTAATAAGGTTGGTTTAGTTGAGATATGGATGACGGACCATAACATGAGTGAGAGAGTATCATTTGGCACTTATTCATTACTCTAAGAATTCATTGATATGGTAAATGTTTAGGTAAAATGGAAACCCCACTTTAGTGACTTCGGTTGGTCCATGACTTAGAGGCATTAACCTAGGCGTGACCTTTGAGTAGTGGTTAAGAATAAAGGAGATTTCATACCTAGAGTCTTTGAGTATGACATAGGTTTAGGTATTTTTTAATTTAATAATAGAAGGATTGAAACTTGTAGAAGAACATGTATAAAAGGCTGTTATGGTGGCTTGGTTAGTACACAAAAAAATTATGTGAATGGAGTCATAGTGGGCTAGTTAGTACACAATGTGAGACATGATTGTGTTGGATATTTATTTTACTAATGTATACACATATTTGATGGTGTTTATTAGAGGAACATGTTGAGACCCTTATGAGATATATTTCTTTACATGATATATGGGAACTCTTGTAGATTTGTATAACATATTCCATTGTTGATGTTGAGCATGGGATGTGGTGGTGTGTGTTGGGCAAAAGTAGCTCATCAAAAATTGGTGACGGGGATGAGGTGTAGCTCAGGGATGAAAATAGATACTCTATCTATTATAAGTCAAATTTTATATATGTGATCAACCCAAAGTGAAATCAGGGTTATTGTATATTTTTATTAATTTCACATAACATTTTACCAGAATTTTTTAATGATTATGCATAATCTAATGTTGTTTATAGATATGTTTTTTTTTTGCAAGTCCCTAGCCTATATTTTAGGTAATATTATACAAATTGTATATATTAAACATTGGCCACAATTATACAACCTCAAACATATAGACATGCATTGTATGGTCTTGTATATCCCCATCCTGAGGAACTATTGAGTGGCTATTGGAATAGTATTTAAAACACTAATTGTATAGTTATGGTAAATGTCATGTAAAAATTTTGGAAAATGACTACTGTATTGTGATACACACCCAATAACCCCTCGATATTTACATACCTTGTATATATGATTTAAAATACATGTATTCTAATATTTACCGAAATATTTATATATGGGATACACTAATGAGTGATATTTTTAGACCAACATATCATGTAATTAATTTAAAATAAGCCATGTAGGTTAACATTAACATGGTAGGATGATGGAAGTTCACACACAGGTACTACTTGAGACCTACACACCTTGTAACTTTTTGAATATTTCATTTAATATGCCAACATTTCTATTTTCTTTACACCTTTTCTACTATGTGTCAGTTCTAGTAAAGAAAACAACTTGTCCAGCATATTTATCAAAACTCATATTTATTTAAATATTGATGATAGAGAGTGTGTACTCTACATCCTTCCCATTAAAATTTCACTCCCCGCATACTTGGGGTGTGGGTCATTCGAGTTTAGTTAGAACTCACTTGTTATCAACAAGTCATTGGTCCCTTATATTCATTTTATTATTTTTAACTCCTCTGTTGATTTTGTACGGGTCCACCACCTTATTTTTCTAGTCCCTCAATCAATGATAACTAATTGAAATGGAATGAGTCCTCTATTATTTTTTACATTTTCCTTCATTGACACATACATAATGATGATAGGTGATCCCTCTACTAGAAATATTGTGAGATGACATGGACTTTTTTATAACTGATTTTTTATGGAACATAACTATTAGTACTCCGTCGACTGATGCCTATACCTCTACAAGGCATAAGTCTCCACTGAGCTTAACGGTATTCACATAGAAAGGATATGTTTTTAATGTTTTTTAGGATATTTTAAACTCTATATCTAGAAACCATTAACATACCAAAATCATGTCACCACAAGACCTCAAAAGTGATCCTCGAATCCGAGTAGATGGAAACCGGTGTTTTAGGTGTCAAAGTATAGATGTTTAATGGTTTTCCTAGTTGAATTACACTATAATGAATAAAGTATTAAAATAAAATAAAAATTAAATTAATATCATAGAATATAAAAAACAACCTATTTAAAATAAACCATATGAATCAGGTCTTGAACAAACATTAATAAGTATAAAACATGAATTCTATTCCTCATCCCCCATAGAAAGTGGGACATGACCAATACTCACAAATATCATTCATGGAAAGAAATAATTTAGTTATATACTAACTCCCTTAGTGTAACAACAAAGAAATTGTTTTCCAAACAATAATAACATTGATAGATAATTTTACTATACAACACCCTGATTTAAGTGAACTAAGATATACTAAAAAAATATTATTATTTAAATGTAACAACTATAACATAGCTATTAAAATTGAAATATTAATACGAAGGAAAAAATATGGAAAAAATATGTACATAGTTTTTATAAAATTATATTTTCTTCATTAATTAAAAATAAATTTTAATTCAATTTTCAGTAAAGTCTTTTTATGATTTAGAATTTTTTTTATTTATTAATGAATTTCATTTAATTTTTCTATGAATAAAATATAATTCATATAATTTATTTATAAACATTATGTGAGGGAGTGAATATTATTTTTGTGATAATCATTTCAATATTATTTTAGGGTGAATTTTTAGAATTTTTTTAAGAAAGAATTATGTTTTAATTAAATGTTAAAAATAATTTTTTTATAAAACCGTATTTTCTTTTCTTCAAATTATGTAACATAAATGTCCAAATATGTTATGTAATTTATTAAAAATTAAAATAATATCAATTTTACTTGACATAATATAAATTATTTCATATTAATCAACATTTTATTTTATTTTGGTATAGATTTATTTTTCTTTATTAAAACACAATTTAATAAAAATATTTTTTGTTATGTTTTATCCAGCTTTACTAAAAAAAAATTAAACAAGTTCTAAAAATTTACATAAAATGTTGGATTTTGTAGTTTTAATCATTAGTTTAAAATATGGTAAATATAAGGATTTTTTAGTCATTTGGAATTGAACATATGGTAAATATTTATCATCTCGGTACAGGTGGAAAAGGAAAAACGGGGTTTAAACTATGATATGAGTCATAAAAATCACCCAAAGACATGAAATTATCTTATTGGATTAGTGATTTAGGAAAAAATACATTATATATATGAAAATATACCAATTTATTTCAACTTATCATTTATTATAACACATGTATTATTTTAATAAAAACGATAAATAACAATTGTCACTTTCTTTATTTTTATTTTTATTATACGTTTTCAACTGAATAGAAGGTAATATTAATGAATATAAAATTATATTTTGAACAAAAAAAATATTATATGAATATTTTATTGTTTTTTGGATAATATGACTTCCTTAGACACATACACAATCTTGATATAGTGTATGTCCAAAAAGTAGAAAAATCAAGGAAAATTATTTTAATAATAACAAAATAATTAATTTTTAGATTATTTAGGGTTTTCTGAGGATTTAAATTTTAATAATAATTAATAAATTATTTAAATTTTTGGGATATTTTAATTCAATTATTTTTATGATGTCTTTGAAGTTAGATGAATGGTCCCAATAATGACTTTAATGATATATTATGATAAACAATATTATATTAAATGATGTAAAAATTATAAAATTAATGAAACCGAAAACATGGGATAGAAAATGGTCTAAAAATTAATCCATGGATATTTTTGGGCTACTTTTCACTTTATAAGTAAAATTCTATCCCTTAATGGCTTGAAAATGCTTTATTAGGATAACGATTTAAAAGGGTTTATGAGGGGGTAAAACCAAATGATAAGGATTAAAATGAAACATAATATTGTATAAATTTGATTAAATGAAGTTATTTAGTCCATATTATATATTTAAATTATATATATGTCATTTTTTGAATTATAATATAAAACCACTTTATAATATTTAAATCATTTTAGTAATTCCAAGTGTTTTCCTCCTTTTACTTATAAAAGAGAACCATGGTCCTTCATTATTTACAAGGTTTGATCATTGTAGATTAAAAAATCCCAATTCAAAACCCATCATAACTATTTTCCATCTGTTCTTGATTTTTTCATCATGTAATAACATACTGTGTAGGATTAATCTATAAGGAATGAGTGGTTTTAAAAATAAGATGTAATCATCTTTACCAGTTATTTCAATGTTTATTTCTTCTTATACTTCCAATAAATATATTTTATAAATCCTATTATTATATCTATGGTATCACAAATATGAATATAAGATATTATAACTATGGGAAAATAATTTTCATCCAAATTTATATCAAATGGGAAATGAATGTATCGCTCATACGTACATGGGGACAACCACATCTATATAGAGATATTTTTTTTATTTTTGATCACCACATTTCTTGGATGGTTATTATAATTGATTTAAATTTGATATATAATGTTAATTAAATAATTATTATTCTATAAATATAATATATTATTTACATTATTTCCTTTCCTTTCATTGGAAAATTATAATGTCACTCATGTGTAAAAATGGACTACAACCTCCATCGATTAATGTGATTAATTTTTAGTTTATAATTTACATAGATTCTTATAAGGATATATTTAAGGAATACACGTGATATTTATTATGTAATAATTATTTTGGAGGAGTTAATTATTATTTACCTTTCATTCATTACATCTATTAACATGTTGAAAATCGGTTTGGTATAAATTTGGACTACTATCTCCATGAAATATTGTAATTAGATTTTAATCACCATTTTATAGGAACTATAAAAAATTATTATTAGTGATAAAATATAATAATTATGAAATGATTAAAATTATGGAGTTTATGAAACCCTGATAAAAATGTAGGGAAAAAAATACCATACAAAAATAAACATGAAAAAAAGATTAATACTTAAAAAGGATGACATTAATAAGGAATTATTACTAAATAAGTGTTGTATTATTATATATGGATCATATATGATATTATGATTATGTATATGATTGTGTAATAGTATTAAAATAATATTAAATTTATTATAATGGAGGTTTAAATCACTTATAAGGGAAGTAAAACCTTTGGTAAGGGGATTCAGAACACAATTTATTTTCATTATTTTATATTAATTCCTCATTATCTATGTTATTCCATGATTATGTGTATAGTGACCTATAATAATTTTAGGATGCATTTAAACTTATATTATATGGATTTATTTTTTTATACATAATTATTTTGTCAATTAAGTCCCACTTCAATATTATGATCTTTCTAATGATTTATTTCACAATCTCATCCTTATTCAGGAATGTTTATGTTCATGATTCCATTGGAAGAATTATATGATATTTCTATTAAAAATATTTTTTCTTCCATTTATAATAATAAAATACTTTTGAATATATTAACTGAGATGGTGAGAGATTAAATTTCCTAGTGAACATCAATATTTATACAATAAAAATATTAAATGTATTATATCACACACACGTATTTTATCAGAAATAATGGTATAAATCGCAAAAAAAGAGTCTCAAATCGAAAATATGATACCACAATTAAATCCAGAATTTTGGTTTTACACTATTCATGACATACAAATTATTTTCATTTGTATTTTGGATAAAGAATTTCATTAGAGAATCAGAAAATTATATTAATTAATTTTTTAATTTTTTAACTGTCACCTAAATCCATCAATAAATACATAGTTATGAACAATCCAAAGGGTTAATATCATAACACTATGATTGAGTGATGATCCCTTTGAGGAGATATTTGTGAATGAAAATGGATCAAGGACCATGATCAGTTTTTGGTATGTCATTTTCTCTAATAGAATTTTAGGATCTCTCCAATGATGACAACGCATATTCATTCATCATCATAAATAAATCATAACATGGGGTGGGTTTTTTCAATGGTTTATTTCCCATTGGATTATCCCATAATTAACATTAATTAAATCCACTAACAGATTGATTTTCAGGTCAGTCATTATTTAATATTTAGGTTATCTTTAATGGATATTGGGGGATTTATTTTATTTGTTTATTGTTGGTTCTTTATTTTCCGTTCTAATCGAAATAAATCAAGGAAAACCTGAACAATGGATATAGTTTTTCTTTCATTTTTTTTGGTATATCTCTCATGTTTCATATCATGTTCAACACAGTAAATTCATTTGGATGAAGGTTCAAAAAATTCCCAGTATTTAATCAATACACACCCATTTTATGGCGTAACAGATCGATACGGAGGGCTCATGTTCAATATCGATTTATGGATCAAGGTACGATAATAAAATATGATTTTCATATGTAGGTTAAGATCATATAGGTGTTACTTTATTTTGGTTTCGCTTGCAATGTAGAATAATATGAGAGAATTACTGAGATAATTGGATGGAAAGAATCTAAGCATCAGTGGTGAAATGGTAATTCAACCCCAGATCCATGATTTTAGGGCATTATTATATGTGAAGAAAATTACACTAGTGGCATGGGAAAATATAAGGCCCCAACCTTGAACAATACTTAATTTTGAGATAAGTTTATAATTTGACTTTAATTCACATCGAGGATCTTTTAAGGTTCAGAGTATTAGAGAATTGGGTCCTAAATTATACATAACATATTGAATTTTATAAGTAGAAACTTCTAATCACTATTTGTTTTTTTCATCAAACAAAAACTCTTTAAAAAGAAACATAACATCGTTTCATGTTTTAACATGATAACTTTTCCATGATTCCAACCTTGACTCTATTCTTATTTATGTCCTATGAAAAACATTTCAAAACTTGGGATGATAATAAAAATTTCAGTAAGTGAAACATAAATAAAGAAAACAATTAGTCTTGGGATAACAGGAATCCCATGAATACTTTATCATAAAGTAATACTTTTGACCATTAAGAGGTAGTAAATATACATCACTAAAAATAAACTCATTACTTACACTTTTTGTAACCAAAAAATTACCATAAATCCCATAGAAAGAAACATATAGAGTATAAAGGTAAATTGAGACATAAACATACATAAATGGAATAATTATATGGTCGACTTCCAAGCATATAACTAAATACAATAGCCATGTGTCTGACTTACATACTCAATGTATTGGAGGTTTTAACGTAACCACCCATACTTAGTTTATCACGGAACCACACATCATTTGGTTTATCACGTAACCACCTTTCATTTGATTTATCATGTAACCACCCATCAAATGTACAAGTACCATTATAAAATCATAACATATAAAATATTCCAAATATCAACATTTCATAAATAATATTTCATTTGAAATAAAAAAGAAATCATTTCAAGATATTTAAATACTCAATCCATTTCAAAAACCATTTTCAATACCAAAACAACCAAAATGTGAATAAGGGATTTCATTTCCTTTTAAAAACATTAAGGCTTATGGAGGAAGCCAAAAAATAGATAACAATTTTGGCGGTGGAGAGGTCCTTATAACTGTATACGTTAAAACACTCCCTTTGTCATTTTGTAAAGAAATTTAGACATTAAGTATAAAAGTAATCTTTTGAAAATATTAGAATTAAATTAAAATATATAAAAATATCTTTTAAAATCTATTTATATACATATGATAAATATGTAATTAATATCATGAAGAAAAATATTTGATAATTAATTCTTTAAATGTTCAAGGTGTCCCATAACACTTTGAACATTTAAATCAAAATATTCATGAAAAAATACTTTTAAAAACAATAAATAACATTAGTAGAGATAAAATGTGTATATGAAATTACATAGTTCCGGTATATAAACTTTATAAAAGAATAATGGTGTATATTATCAAGAAATTCATTAATGAAAAGAGATTGAGACGAAGTCTCTTATCTCGTGTCCGAATTGAATCCTTCATTCTTTAATTTCATGAATAATAATAATAAGTTAATTTCTACTTTATTATGAACCTTTTTAAATTTTGTTATTCATTTTATATCACTTATTATCACGTTATAAAAATTACACAATTATATATGTTCATATCAGAAATTTTGTCAATATTCAGTACTTGAGTCAAAAAACAACTAGTTATAATCACAAATTTTTCATGTGGTTAAAATTAAATTTTATAAAGAAAAGTATTAGTAATTTAAATATCATATATATCTAGTATATATTTATTTATAATATTTCATAACATTTGGAGATATGAAATGAAATGTACCGTTTATGGAGACGGTAATCCATACGTATGCATGAACGTTATTTTCATTTATTTTTCATATTAATGAAATAAAAAATAAATTATTCAAAGGTGTATTATAATTCCATTATAATACAATATTATATGTATGTTACATATGTTCATTAATTCCATCCTTTATACCTTTCATGTATGGAATGAACGGGTCATATTACTTTGAGGGGGAAGTAGTCCACACTTCCTCAAATGAAAATATCGTATTTACACATCATGAAAAGCATAAATGTATTTTTTTAATAAACTTTATTGTATCATAAAGAAAAAATAAATATCATTAATATCATATATAAATATAGTTCCATCATAATATCCACCATGAGAGGTGGTAGGGGAAAATTGAACAATCATTGTTTCGTGAGGCAGTAGTACACCGTACACAGAAACAGTATGTTTGTATCCATTAGATAGAGGTGTGTGTAAGTGTAGTTATAATAATTCTCATAAAAACATCCAAGTATATTTAATATACTAGTTTTTTATTAAATAAAATAATAATAATAGCATATTTATTTCATAGGAAAGATAAAAGAAAAGAACTTGATCGTGGATATTACCTCTAAATCGTGTAACATCTTTTGATTTGAGCCTAAAGGATTTCTTCAATTTCTTTATACAGAAGTTAAGGATTATAGGAGGAATAAAGAGATTTTGGGAGCATATTTGGAAAGAGTTTGGACCATCCAACGGGATTGATAGGTGGAAGTAAGGGGTTAGGGGCGGTGGCCTTTATAAGAGGAAGGAGGGGTACTTTATGAATGTCTTGAAATATTATTTTATTATTAAATTAATTTTGACTTCAAAAGGTCCAAAACTCGTTTAATTAAAATATAATATTATTATTGATTAAAATACTCTCAAACAATAGGTTTTAGAAATGTTTTGTTTTCAAATTTAACCGTATCATTAAGCTTTAATCCTTAGTTAACTAATTTAACTCTTACCATGTCTTCTTGTGTATTCATACTATATGGTTAATATAGTTACCATAAAATATCAATAGAACCAAAATTGGTTCATTGATGAAATTTTAAACATTATATATGTCATTTGGATGAATCATAGATTTTTAGGACAATTATATTATTTAATAAAATAGTATTTTTTTTAAAACTCATTTAGGTCAAGTTTTATACTATTTGTATCATGACCTAAAAAATCAATAAAAATGTTATTATTTAGAAAAAACATCATTAAATCAAACATAACAAGTCATAATAATTCCCAAAATTCTTTTATGGTGTAAAAAGTTCCAAAACATTTTTTTTAGTATTTATAATCTCATTTATTTAGATCATTCATTAATAAGGTAATCACAACATAATCATTGAGTCAGAAATATATTAATTTATTTGATGTTTAAAATTTATAAATAAAATAAAATGGAGGAAATATTTTTATAATTTTAATGGATATTTATAATTGTAAATATCACTTTTATAACTCCATATAATGTTTTTTTTACTAAATGATACATATTTATGTTACAATTTTATTTACTTTAATTTAATTCTTATCAAATGTCATTTTCACATCCAAGTGAATCCAAGGGGTCGAAAAATATACCCAATGATTCCCATGGTTGAAAATATCTCACAAAATAGGATTATTACACATGTTAGGGTATTTTTATATTATTATAATATTATTTTCGACCCTTATTTTCATGATTTACCCTTTTACCATGGTAAATAAAATAATTACTGATGTTACTATTCAAATGTTTAAAATTAAAAGGTACCAATTTAATAAATTTTGAACTCATGATTCAAATTATGGAATCAATTTTTCCAAAACCAAAACACATAAGTAGTTGAGATGAATTTAAAATTAATTATCGTTGTCAAAAACAAAATGTGAGCTTTTAAGAAAATATAAATATCAAAAGATTAAAATGTGTTTATATCTAATTAAAAAGATAAATTACTAAAAATTAACAACGTCTTATTAAATGATAAAAACATAATCAAATTACCCTTCAAAAACAACTAAAAGTACAATCTAACTATATAAATAATTTAGATGAAAAGACAGTTTTGAATTAAAATGTAGTATTTTTCATTATTCATTAAAAAATAAACTTTATCATAAAAATAACTAAATTTCATCCAAAGTAAATTTTTATGTTCTGATTTTATAAAAAAAGTATTTTTCAAATAAAAAATATAAAAGTGAAAAAAACTATATTTAGAAATGGTTCTTCATCAAAAAGTTGTAAAACTGCATTTTTAGAAAAAATACTTCTTTTATCTGAAAAATTGAATTTGTTATTATTTAATAAATGGAAAACTTATAAGATAAATTTGAAATATTACACTAAATATATATCATATATTTTTTCATTAAAAACTTTTAAATAGTGACATGAAAACAAAATTATAATTTTTTAATAAAAAACGCATCCTTTATATTCAATTGGTTTTTATTTCAATTTATATTCAATTTGGTAACCAATTGAATCATTATTGAGACATTTTTAAACCATATTTAAAATTTTAATTTATACTAATCACTCATACCATTCCAATTTCTAGGTGTTAAATACCATTTAAAATAAAAATATTATTATTGTATTATTTTTATGTATTTCTCCTTGTCGTGAGCAACCTAAGATTTCGGAGAAACCCCTTATTTCCTATCAAGTATGCTATTAGAAAAAGGTTCCCACTTAACGTAAAATTAATATCTTCTTCATAAGTATTAATTGAATTAAAAAATTATTATTCTATAAATACCTGGGCTGTTATAGAAAGAATTTGCAATAGTCTAGGATTTGGGAAAGACTATCTACTACAAGGTGTGTAGTCTTCTAAACACACACCATGTAGTCCCTTTTCTATGGATCTAAAGTTTTCACATAATAAATAATTTCCCATGTCGTGTGACATGGATCACAAAAAAAATTACCCAGTGCTGGTGTTTTGACATATACCGTGAGGTTACATGGGCACAAAATTGGCAAAGAAAATGGGCACAACAAGAGTAAACCAGAATGACTTGATAATTAGACTTGGTCGAGTACATGATATTGACTAGTCGTACCTGATAATGGACTAAAATACTCTATAATTAGTAGATATAAACATGCATGGGATAGCAGCCCTCAAATTGCCGAATTTTCCTCTACATGTATTATAACCTAAGTAGACACACCCTGTATATGGTTAAATATATTTCATGTGAAATACAGAGGCACAGGAATAATGGGGGCATGAAAGACATGTCATGTACTCTCTGTACATGTCATATACTCCATCAATTGATGTTTTAGGCCTTAATTAAATTTATTATAGACTAGTATTAATTGAGTGTGTTCTCTTTGTCTATCCCTAGGAGAAAAAAATATGGAATCATGTCTTAATCAAAGGATTATGATATCATCAACATGTTTGGACATAGATAGAGTTATGGGTATCCATTTGTGAGATTGAGGTCAGATATTTTATCATTCGTTCATCTTCCATAGGTGGGGTTTGAGGAATCATCTTGACCAACATACACAGGTTTATAATCCCATACCTGGAAGGATATTCCAGATTGGGTTTTTGGAATCCCCTAGTAGCCCTCAGTGTGATTCAAATTCTTAGTATTTAGATCTAAAAATATCTGTTGAGTACTAATTCATTGAGTGGCCTAAAATTCATGACCTCTTCGATGAGTGCCATTAGTTATAACAAGGTTCATGGAGTGAGATATCCTAGATTAGAGAATAATCCTATGGATTGTAGTTTGGTTGTGACCTCTTGATACTTGGATTATAACATAAATATATCTAGGTTATATTATTTTTCAATATATCTTATTATATTGACATATCTTCCTGATGATGAGTTGACTAGTCTGGGGATGCTATATGCTTGGTGATTTTGTGGTGTCCTAGTTATTAATGTTATACTCACCCCTACATCGGCACATCCCACAAATTTCATTTATTATGTGGATGAAAGATCATTTCATGCTGTACTGGGAGAAATAGGAGAAGCTAGATAATCTTGATCTAGATTTACTATCATTGGACCAAGTTCTACTTTTGATAATAGCCCCCATGTATATAGTAGGTTGGACACTTTTATTTGTTTTTATAGGCTTGTGTTTGGACTTTTTTGATTTATAATACTTGTTTCATACCCTCTTTGTTGGATATATTTTTTCTAAAAAAAATTAAATATCATATTTTGTCTAAATTTCATAATTTTATAGTTTTTTAGAGAAATTTGAGTGTGTACTAGTATGTTTTGATAATGCCTCAAATTTTTGGGTTATGACAATACGAAACTTATCTCCAAACACCATCATATTAGAGGTTGGCATGGGTTGTCACATGTGGATTATACCTAGATAGGTGGGCCCCATTGGGTCCTGACATGCAAGAGAGGTACTAGAGTAGTTCATCTTGGGACATGAGTTTGGATATTGTCTATCTGTGAGTTTGAATTTGGGTTTATGGTAATAGTGTTAATGTGTTTCATGTTTTACTTTCAGAATAGGGAATCTAGTGTTGGTGTTGTTGAAGACATATACAATCACCTAGTAATTGATCACCTACTTGTTAAACCATTACATATATTCATTTTCTATAGGGAAATCTTTATTACATGTTTCATATAGGAATGGGTTTGGATTCTCATGTCCTTCTTGAGTCAGCTCTCCATATATACTCATTGACCATGGATAATCTTGACATAATTTATGGATACCTCCATGATAATTATTAACCATAATTCCATAGAAGGATCGTGGGGTTGATCTTCCTAGAAACATGACTTCAGTAATGGGTTATGTATAGTCGGTGGTATATTTGAGTGTGTTTCTAATTGTTTCCCCAGTTGGTGAGTTAGGAATTGTGATCAATGTTTCAGATTAGGAAGAGAAATGGATGAGCATACTCCATGAGTTTCATAGGCGATGACCTCTTGGTATCATGGAATTTCAGACCCCCATGTAACTAAGGATTGGGTATAGGTTTTTACCTAGGTTTTTTACCTTTTGAGGAAACCTCTTTATCATATGGAAAACCTAGCGGAGATCCACCTTTAGGTCTCTATGGGTAGATGGTGGAGTTTGGTAAATAAGATACATCACTACCAGAAAATGGTACATTTGTGACGGGACATTTACGACGGGATCCCCCTGAAAATGACCCATTGCAGAAAAAAGCATCATAAATAAAGTTTTTTGTGATGGCCTGTCACAAAAAAAAGTATTTGTGATGGGATACACATCCATCACAAATAGGTTCTTAATGTTATTTAAATACATTATTGTGACGGCCCATCACAAATTGTATTTTGAGTTTTTTGAAACCAAGTTTGCAATGGGACCCGTCATAAATAGTATAAAAATTTTAAAAAACTGAATAAAATAATAATACAAATGTTAGAAAAATATTATTAATATTGATGAAATAAAAATATTAATATTGGTAAAATAAAATAAATTATAAAATAATAAAATAATATTCATATAATAATAATGATAATATAGATAATATAATATTATTATTAAAATTCTTATTATTGAAATAATATTATTAATATTACTAATATAATAAAAAAAATAATAAAACCCTAAATATTTGTGAAACAATAAAAAGAAAAGAAAAAAGAAAATAATCAAAACTAATAATTAATAAAATAAAAAAATAAAGTAATTATATAATAAAAAATTACATGAATAATAAAAAATGTATTATGCACCACAATATGGAAACACACTACATATATATGTAGATGGTTAATATTATATAAAAAATTACATTCAAATGTTTTATTATAAAAAAATAAATAGATCACCGAGGGAGACGGTTGTTTGGGTATGGGGAACTCCATCTCTAAACCATGAGTTGGACATCACATGTTTTCAAACTAATCATACTCCTACTACTCCCACCATCGACGCATCTCCTCCTATATCTCTTGATGTTGTGACTTTTGCTGTTGTAGGAGATCTTCCTGCTTCTTCTTCTGCCATTGATGTATCTTCTCTTGATCCTTATGTATACTCTCTATAAGCTATCGCTAATATTGCATATCCTCCCATTACTGTGAAGTAGATGATTATGACTCCCCATGATCTCATCTCGAGCAGGATGCCGACATCGATTCGGTTCCCTAATATTCCACAGGCATCAATCGAGAGGTGATACCCAAAAATCGGCCTTTCTCGAAGTCATACTAGGTCACCTGAATCCATGTTGTCTCATCAAATTAGGGGGCACTGGTCTAAGTATTGATCTTATCCTGACTCTTAGTCTGTTTATGAGATGTTTCAGCATCATAAAACTCTATTAAAGACAATTTAAAATTAAAATAGTTAAAATATTATTTTTAGTTCAATTTTAAACTCAAAAAAAAATAAACTGACCCCAATCTGACACTGCCAAGAACCTTTAATCTCTCTAGTGATCAGATCACTGTAAATCTTCCTATAAACGTTGAACACTAAAATATTTGGTTTTTAAACTACCAATATGAGTATTAAATAGACTATTTACAATTAAATTTATATTAAATATTTTTAAAAAGTACTTACCATATGCTCCCTGTACGTACTGAATGTACGACAAATGGCTCGATGTGTCACGTTTTGTCTCCCCCATTTTTTGTTGACCTACCTATGATATCCTAGGAAAATAAACACTAAACCATTGTGAACATAATTCATCACAAACCTGAGATGAAATGTAATCAGGTTGGTGGGAACAACAAGACTCTTCAAACTCTATCACTCATGATTTATTCATTGTTTTCCTTCTCAAATTATGGAAAATATGACTTCAATGTTGATACATAGTCCCCTTCCATGCCTAACAGATAACATTACACATGCTCTCTTGATGGGATACCATAAAACCTATAAATAATTTATAATATCAATTTATGAATTAAATTAATTTTGAAATAAATATCAGTTATTTATATAAAATCCAAGGATTGAAAATACAGCATTGCACATCAATAGGAATTTGATCCCATGGGACCCATGCTTCAGAAAAACATTTCACAATATAGTTATCCTCTATCTAGTAGATATATGTGTAAATATGTGAAAAATGAAAAAATAATCAAAAAATTATTATATAAATAAATTATTGAAAATAAATAAAAATACATAGGTATACATACCTTAGCACATATGAAATGAAGGAAAGATGTTGATGTCACTCGGGGATAGTGTCAAGAATCACCAATCATTCAAGACCACACCCCCTTAGAGTCCCCCTTGAATCGAAAGTAGTCTGAGGGTCATATGATCGAACATCCT
Organism: Viscum album; assembly: GCA_963277665.1. NCBI lineage: Eukaryota > Viridiplantae > Streptophyta > Magnoliopsida > Santalales > Viscaceae > Viscum > Viscum album. Next base: position 1,433,555,058 of record OY728120.1, on the reverse strand, counting down.
TCTTGTACAAAGGTATATTAGATTCCTCCAAAAGACAAAACATATCCTCATCCATCTAAAACTTGAAATGAATGTTATTGGAAAATATTTGAAAACAACTATTATATATAGATATATATTTTATGTGATTATAACGAGAATTTAACTATGCCAATTTTCATCTTCATCCTCATATTTATATCTAACGATGTCATTGTCTTCATATTCCTCCTCAGAATCATCAATTTTTATATGAGTTTCAGTTTCATCATCTCTTGTGATTAAAAATTCCTTTGAAACATCATTAACATCATGTTATCATCGGCCCTTAACTATGGGGTTTCATCATTGATATTCAAATCTCTTCGTGAAAAAAGACAGCTTTGGAGTAGTCTTTAGAAAAATTTCAATTCCTTCCATTTCAGTAGAACCACATTTAAATTGACTAAACTGATTTTATTGAGATTTAGTTTTAATTATGCTCAACCGATAACTTAAATCCCTTTAAATAGCACAATATTTTGAATAATAAATTTGATGTGCCTAATGATCTAATAAAAAGGTTTTATTTACGACATAAATGCTTTTATATTTAATATCAACGATTCCATGGGTCGGATGAACATGCCATCCTCTCTCAATATCCAAACACTATCATTTAAACATTATTATGTAATGTGGTCCTAGATAACATGGTTCAATAATTTCTTCCAACATGTCATAAAATCTAACTTCATTTTCTCTATCATGAGATCCTCTTAAGAAAACACCATTTTTAATTTTTTTTATTTTATTTTCCATATGCACATGTATAAAATCAAAAACCATTCACCATATAAGAATTATAATATTTAACAATATTTTTATGGTGATTTACCAAATACACACTTTCAAATATCAATTTTATCAGAATATTGAGATAATTGAAATTTTTTTAAAAAAATTATTAATATAATAGATAATAAATGGATTTTTTATGTTAAACAAAAAATAGTTTGTGTTACTAGTTCTTGAACCCTACAAGAAATGTTTTTCCAGTGTTCTCCAAGAGCAGCAGTTTTAATTTGTGGAATTTGTTCCTTGGTATGATTATCATATTAACTAAAAATAAAATAATATTAATTTATGGTAAAAAATTTATAGAATAAGTGATAGGGGAACTAATTATACAAATTGTTTCAATTCTTAAATGTTGAGCAGAACATATGTATAAGCTCTATAATGTTCATCATCTGAAATTCATCATTCACGGACTCCACTGAATCATTTTTGGGAATATTGAAAACTATTAATTTAATTCCCATTTCATCATCAGCATTTACCTCATTATAGACCTTATGATTATGTTTTGAGGGATATTAATATTGAAAGAAATGAAATCATAAAAATGAGATTTCCTCTTGAAAATGATCATCTGTAATTAAACCTTCAATAGATGCTTTGTTACATACATTATTTGTAACACCCTGAGATTTTATGAAAAATATTCTTTTTAATTTCATTGATATCTTGTGTTGTACGCTACACCAAAAGGATCTTTCACTGTACGCATCCCTAACTTGTCTTGCATTACACGCAATCGCAACCTACCACGATAGCATATGTTGTACGGAATACCGAGTTTCACTAAAAGACATATTATTATAATATTATTATGAACATGCCATTATGAATAGTAATACCCACTTTTTAAAATTTTATAAACATTTTCTTTCAAAATGGACTTAATTTTTGGATTTGGAAGATTGAAATTAGCCTGGGGTAAAATTTTGGTATTTTTCTGAAGACTTTCAATTTTTGATGAATTGTGAAAACACTGGGTTACTATTTGTAAACCGGCTTTTTATATAAATAATTATTTATTTTATTTAAATTTATCTTAGGTAAAAATTGATACATAATTGCTATATAAGTTCAATTTAATCCATTGGAGTCATTTTATAATAATTTTAGACATATAAAAATTTTATTGAACTTTTCATTGTCTTTTACCCACCTCCTAGGAGAGTTTGAAAATTCACATAAAACATAATTTTATCACTTCGTTGAATGGAATTTAAAAAATCTAACAGACACTGTTTATGTCAGTAAGTAAAATGTGGTTCAATGAGATTAAAATAATTTTGGGTGAATAGTAACTCTTTCTTTTATTTACAACGATTAAAAGTAAATAGGGTAATTAAGGGTAAAACTGATATTATTATCACCATAACACATGTCCTAATTCTATTGGACAATTGTAATTCGACCAAAAGCAACCTTAGGAATAAAATATGACCCTTTAGGTCCACTTTGATTAGATTAGGACATTTATTATTATTTTATTTAAAGAAGAATTAAAATAGTTAAAATCAATGTTTAATAACTAAAAAAATTTAATATAGGGTTATACATAAGATAAATTCGACTATAAATATTAATTAGAAAGCTAAAAATATTTCCTACATAATAGTATTTTATTTATAATTTTTAGACATTAAATAATTTAATTTATTAATTACACAATGATGATGCAGTAATTACCTTATTAATGAAATATTAACATAATTGATGTTATAAATACCCAAATAAAAGTAATTTTATACTTTATATGAATTACACTAATTTTCTAGGTTAATATCACATGTTAGTATTTATTTTATTAACTTTTTCTAACTAAGAATGCTTTTATGATTTTCAAAAAAATCAAGTACCAAATACTGTCAAAATTGACATAAAATAGTTTTTAAAACAAATATTATATTATTAATTGTTATTTGATTCCTAAAAATATAAGGTTCGGCCAAATGACTTAGATAAGTATATATATATGTTAATAATGAACCACTTAGGTTTTTTTTGGCTTCTTACAGTAAGTTTATTAACCATATAGTGTAAGAAAACAAAAAGACACGGTAAAAGATAAATTATTTAACTTAGAGTTAAATCTAAATTATAAGGATAAAATAGTAACCTAAACTTGTTTAAAACCTATTGGTTGAGAGTTTTTATACCCATACCCACCTTATCTTCTAAATAAATCAACTTGGAGCTATTAGAAACCGAATATGAATTTATTATAAGATAATATTTTATGTTTTCCTAAGGTGCCCCTCTCCTCCCTTATAAAAAGGGCACCCCTTCCCTCTTCTCTTCACACTCTTTTGAGCCTTGAATCTCAGACAAACCCTGCCAATTCCTCTTCTAAACCTCTCTATTTATATCATATAGGTTATCGTCTTCTAAAAATACCAACTGTAGTGCCCTAAGAAGAATATTAAAGGAGGTGCGTCGAGGAAGAGGTAATCTCTTCTACCGAGTCTTTCAAGTTTCCTTCTTCTTCAACTTCTTCTTCTTTATTTGTTTCATTATAAAGTAATAACATAAGTATTAATTATATACTTATATGTTATTATAAATATGAAACAACCCTATTTCACCTTCTATCCATCCTACAAAAAACGAAATCATCGCGCGTACGTACGTACGGAATACCGTCTCCACAGCGTGGTGTAATCTGTTTTTCCACCACCACCTTACTTGGATGGGTATAATGGTGTAAAGAATAAATTTATATGATTATTATAAAATAATTCTGATTATAAGATATTATATCATCCAATCCCATTCCATTCAATAAATATGGTAATGATATCATCGCTCGTGCGTACGTACGGATTACCGTCTCCATGAGGTGATGAGATTCATTTCCCATGTTAACAATTCAAGAATGTTTATAAAGTATATATAACAAGTAATCATGAAATATATGACATAATAATTCTACTGTATTTATATATATATATATATGTATGTATTTCATCTACTTATTTTCATTCAATTCAATAAAGAAATGAAAATAACGTTCATGCGTACGTACGGCCTACTATCTCCATGAACGGTGTATTTCATTCCATTTATCGATATTATATATATATATATATATATTATGAATATATATTATATATAAATAATTTTTTATATTCTGGAATTAAGTAATCGTGATCTAAGTAATCATATTATTAATTACAAGTCAAAACACAGATGACAAATGAAACGATTTTACCCAAAACACAGCTTTAACATGGAATTTACAAAAGAACAGGTAATATAAAGTTGTGAGTAAATCAAATATGATATCATAAATATTATTATGGTTCTATTACAGGTTAATAATATTATTAAACCCACTATACATGAGTCTCGGACACATGCGGAAGAAATTGGACATAAGGTAAGGGATAATTATTCCAATATCGTTCTTATCCGAGAGTGTTTATTCGTAAGTATTTACTGGGGTTTTTATTATCAACCATTTCCATGTTTTCTAAAAGTGTTTTTATGTATGTTTAAAGTCATTTTTACCCATTTTTGACTTTTACCACATGTTATGAAATGAATATTTCTTTTGTTTACCATACGAGGAACTTTTTGACTTTTCTGACAAAATTATGAGGAGAATGTTTTTTTTAACTTATATTGCATGAACAGATTTTTACGGTTTCATAACACCTTATTTTCATGAAGATTACTCTACAAGATTTCATGAATTTTTTCAAAAAAATCATTTTCTTTTAAAATTTCATGGCATTTTGTTAAAAGAAAATGATTTTGAATAATAAAGGATTTTTTCCTCAAGAATTCATTTCAAGTGTTTTATCAAAACCATTTTCCATCTAAGATGACATTATTTCATATGTGTAAGTTCCAAGTATAATGTATCTATGATTTAAATGGTTTCACTATTATTATGATGAAATGATATCCATTGGTTTTATATGGATTATGTTATGATGGGATGATGTTTATGAAACCCATTTTATTATTTGCGCTATGATGAATGATTTTTGTTTATGTTGTGGCACATGTGTGAATGATTTCATTATGAGATGGGTGGGACCTATATCTCCCTATAATTCATTGGGTAAAGATTTATATCTCATGATATAGACATGGATGGAACGTTAAGTTAATCTGGTTCAGTGATACAGGACTGGAACGAGGAGTGAACTCGATTCAGAAAGGGTCTTTGTCCACTAAGATGGTCTTAGCAGCAATGTCGTAGCTGCTATAGAAATCAGATCATGTGCTTAAAGTTTTTCCACAATTATAAGTTTTATTTCCAACATATTTTATCATGATTGATGTTCCATTATGATCTATGCCTTACGCACTTCCATGTTTTATGTCATTGCTCAAGATTTTGATGTTTAAACATTATGTTCATGTTTTTATGATGAAATATATATGGTTTGTTTTATTCTCTCCATGCTTATGCTTACTGAGCATTTGAGCTCACCCTTTATATGTTTTCTTTTCCCCAGGATATAAATAATTCTTTTAGGTAAGAAAACAGAAGGAGAAGATCTTTATGGGAGATGTTGAAGATCTGTCACCATGATTAGAAGATTATGTTCCGAGTTTCCAAAGACACTAAACTATTACGGTTCTTGAGTGTGGGATTTTGTTATGTATTAAGTATTCCACAAAATTAATGTAATGTCTATGTATTTCAAGCTTTGGGTCTTTATATTTGGTATCATAGGAAAGGTTTAGTTAACCATTGGAAACTAGGATGAAAAAACATTAGTAAAATCCATAGAAATATTTCTAAGGTATGTATAGTGATTTCCCTAAGGTTAAGTATAAGTACAGGTTATAATCCTAGAATTACGGTAACAATATTATAATTAACCCTAATTTGTTATATATAGAAGGTACTCCCCCATTATTGTGTTGTTTTCCTAGCATTATTTTTGCCTCCCACACTGTTCTTTTTGGGTTTTAGACGATGGCTGGAACCCGAAGGAATCGTGTTGATCAATGTAATGGAAAATGCAATGATTTTCCTCTCGAACAACCAAATGTGATGGGAGATGGAGTGAAAAATATTGTTACTATACTTACACAAGCTATGAATCATTCTAGATTTCCAAATGAGTAGAGAAGGGAACAATATTCTATTGAGTCCTTCATGAGGAAACGTCCACCTTCTTTCAATAGGTCTTCTGATCCACTTGTTACTGAACAATGGATCAGTACCATTGAAAAGATATTTTCCATACTTCGCTTTTCGGAACATGAAAAAGTCATTCTGGCTATTTACCGTTTAGAAGGTGAAGCAGATCAATGGTGGACTCTAATTAAGAATACAAGTCCCCAAGATGAAATTGAATCCATGGAATGGGACAAGTTAAAGAACTTGTTTTTTAGTAATTACTTCCCTCATATTCTTCGAACAATGATGGAAAAGGAGTTCCTAGAGATTAAGAAAAAGGATGATGAATCTGTTGGTATATACGAGGAAAATTTTATGAGGCTTTCAAGGTATGCATCTGGATTTATCATCCAACCTGAATGTAATGTTGATTGATTCTTCAGTGGCTTAAAACCAAGTCTTCGGAGGGAATTAGCGATAAGAGGCTTCAGTATCTATGAAGAAATTGTGAATTGTACTATCAAAGTAGAACTGGAAGTTGGTGTTACATATCCATATCATGGTTTTGACAAAAAAACAAAGATGGAGTTCAAGGAGAAATCTCAGAATAATGGTGATAAGAAGATAAATTCTTCTTTATGCTCAATGTGTGGAAAGAATCATGGTGGAGATTGTTTAAAAGGTACTAGAAAATGTTTCAAGTTTGGAATAGAAGGTTATCAAGCAACTGAGTGCCGAAGTAATAGGAAAAAGGATTCTAATGATGTGAATAGAGAAAAGACTACAGAGAATGCTCCACAAACATTTCAATGCTTCAAGTGTAAGAAAATGGGGCATTATGATAACCAATGCCCTAATCCAAGGGTTAATGATGATCGACGTGAGCATCCTCTTAAGGAAAAGGACAAAGGGAAGTCACATGCGATCACTATTGGCGATGTTGAGTATGACAACGATGTAGTGGAATGATTATGTGTTTATGTAAATGGATTCCAAAATAATGTTGTGTAATCTCATTTATAGTAGTGTGGAACATTGGAATATCTAGGTAATGGTTTATTGTGGTTTTCTATAACTATATAGTACCGGTAACCTTGAAAAGTGATTCAAATATTTTGGAAAGTAGATGATGTGCACATAATGAAGGGATAAAGAGAAAATTAAATGTTTGACAGTATTCATGCACTCATGACTGATATAAGCAGAAGGTTATATCATGTTTTGAGTATATAGAATTTTGGGATTTTGGAATGGGGAAAGAGTTAATTTTTTACAGCATTCATGTTTTCACTAAGGTTCAATGGGTATTCATTTTTCAGAGAATACATGATTAATGTATTCACATGATTGGAATGTGACCAACAAAATATACGAGGGATAAATGGTGGTATTCACATGCTTATTATATGACCTTTTTAGTAATCATTCTCTTTATACTATGAGTTTTGAGAGAAGTATTTTGGATAAGCCTAATGATTGGAATGGATTATGTTGAACATAAGTTAGTATTGTTTAAGGATATAAATTTTTTCGATATTATTGATAGAATGTTTTAATAGTGTAGTTTAAGAAAAGGGACAACCTACAGAATGGGCGACAACCCATCGCATCAGATAGGGTTGTGGGAATCAAACCCACAACCGATGTGCGACTTTCCTTTATCACCTACCACTGGCCTACAGGAAGTCCCTGGTTAGTAGAAACTAGTTTTATTTTGTTAAAGGGTATGATAGATGAAGTGTAAGTCCATTTTTGGAATCATATACGATTAATCTCACCATAATATGGACTTATATATATAAATTTTTCTAATCCTATGTTTGAGACAGATGGAATGACCAATCATTCTATCGCATGATCTCCTAACACTTCGAAAAAGACAAATTCAACTTCATTTATTTAAGAGATGAATTGGAAATTATTCAAGGCACGAGCAACAGTAATATTGTACCAAAATCAAGTAAGTATTTATTTTAATTCAAAAATTCTTCAACTTTAGGGAAATGATCCTAAAAACCAAAAATGTTGTCTTAGTGTCCTCATATCCGATGAATCTGATGGTACCTTAGATCATTACAAATTTATAACTTTGTGATTGTTGGATTTTTCATAGCCATGTTCTCTACCAATCTCCATAAAAACTTGATGGTTAGATTTCTCTTCCATATCCATATTTTCACCTATGTTCTTTTATGTGGAAACCCAGTGATTAGTTAATTTGGGTAACCGTTACGCTTCATAATTTAGTTTTTAAAGATAAGATTTGGTATTCCTTTTTATGATGTGGGTTTCTATTAAAACTTTCGAGTATTAAACCATTTATAAACCCGACGAATTTCGGCATTTAAATTCATTTTAAGGGGGGTAGAATGTATATCCCTGAGATTTTATGAAAAATATTCCTTTTAATTTCATTGATGTCTTGTGTTGTATGCTACACCAAAAGGAGCTTGCACTATATGCATCCCTGACTTGGATTGCATTACACGCAATCGTGACCTTCCACGATAGCGTATGGTGTACGCAATACCGAGTTTCACTAAACGAGAAATTATTATAATATTATTATGAACAAGCCGTTATGAATTGTAATACCCACTTTTTGAAATTTTATAAATTTTATCGTTCAAAATGGACTTCATTTTTTGGATTAGGAATATCGAAATTAGCTGAGGGTGAAATTTTTATATTTTTCTGAAAACATTCAATTTTTTATGAATAGTGAAAACACTGGGTTACTATTTGAAAACCGAATTTTTATATAAATAATTATTTATTTTATTTAAATTTATTTTAGGTAAAAATTTATTCATAATACCTATATAAGTTAAATTTAATTCAATGGATTCATTTTATAATAATTTTAGAAATATAAAAATGTTATTGAACTTTTCACCGTCTTTTGCCCACCTCCTATGAGAGTTTGAAAATTTATATAAAAATTAATTTTACCACTTTTGTGAATGGAATTTCAAAAATCCGAGAGACATGGTTGATGTCAGTAAGTAAAATGTGGTTCAATGAGATGAAAATAATTTTTGGTGAATAGTAACTTTTTACTTTTATTTACCATGGTAAAAAATAATAGGGTAAATAAGGGTAAAAATGAAACTATTATTACCCTAAAAGATGTCCTAATTATATTGGACAAGTGTAATGAAACCAAAAACGTCATTAGGAATAAAATATGACCTTTTAGGTCCACTTGGATTAGATTAGGACATTTATTATTATTTTATTTAAAGAAGAATTGAAATAGTTAAAATTAATGTTTAATAACTAAAACATTTTTAATATAGGGTTATACATAAGATAAATTCGACTATAAATATTAATTAGAAATCTAAAAATATATACTACATAATGTTATTTTATTTATAATTTTTAGACATTAGATAAATTAATTTATTTATGACATAATGATGATGCAGTAATTACCTTATTAATGAAATATTAACATAATTGATGTTATAAATATCCAAATAAATGTAGTTTTAGACTTTTTATGAATTCCACTAATTTTATAGGTTAATATGAAAAGTTTTTATTGATTTAATTCACTTTTTTTGAACTAATCATGTTTTTATTATTTTAACAAAAATCAAGTACCAAATAGTGTCAAAATTGACATAAAATTGTTTTTAAAACAAATATTATATTATTAATTTTTATTTTATTCCAAAAAATATAAGGCTCATCCAAATGACTTAGATAAGGATATATATATATATATATCAATAATTAACCTCTTGGGGTTTTTTTATACAGTTATAGTAAGTTTATTAACAATATAGTGTAAGAAAACAAAAAGACACGGTAAAAGTTAAATTATTTAACATAGAGTTAAATCTAAATGATAAGGATAAAATAGTAACCTAAACCTATATAAAACCTATTGGTTGAGAGGATTTATACCCATACCCACATTAGCTACTAAATAAATCAATTTGGAGCTATTAAAAACAGAATATGACTTTATTATAAAATAATATTTTATGTTTTCCTAAGGTGCCCATCTCCTCCCTTATAAAAAGGGCACCCCTTCCCTCTTCTCTTCACACCCTTTTGTGCCTTGAATCTCGGAAAAAACCTGAAAATTAATCTTATCAACCTATCTAGTTATATCATTGAGGTTCTGGTCTTCTCAAAAGACCAACTATAGTGCCCTAAGAATAATATTAAAGGAGGTGTGTCAAGGAAGAGGTAATCTCTTCTACCGATTCTTTCAAGTTTCCTTCTTCTTGAACTTCTTCTTATTTAGTTGTTTCATTATAAAGTAATAACATCAGCATTAATTATATAATTATATGTTATTATAAATATGAAACAACCCTATTTCACCTTCTATCCATCCTACGGAAAACAAAATCACCGAACGTGCGTACGTACGGAATACCATCACCACGTGGTGGTGTAATCTATTTTTCCACCACCACCGTACTTGGATGGGTATAATGGTGTTAATAATAACAATATATTGTTATAATAACATCATAATGATTCTAAGATATTATATCATTCACTCAAATTCCATTCAATAAATATGGGAATGATATCATTGCTCATGCGTATGTACGGATTACCATCTCCATGGCACGATGAGATTCATTTCCCATGCTAACAATATAAGAATGATTATAAAGTACATATAAAAAGTAATCATGAAATATATGAAATAATAATTCTACTGGATTTATGTATATATATATATTTATTTCATCTACTTAATTTCATTCAATTCAATAAGGAAACGAAAACAACGTTCATGCGTACATACGGCCTATTGTCTCCATGAACGGTGTATTTATTTCCATTTATTGATCTATAATATATATATATTCTGAATATATATTATATATAAATCATGTTTTATATTCTGGAATTATGTAATAATGATCTAAGTAATCATATTATTAATTATAAGTCAAAACACGGATGATAAATGAAACGATTTTACCCAAAACACTGCTTTAACCTGGAATTTACAAAACAATGGGTAATATAAAGTCGTAAGTGAATCATATATGATATAATAAATATTATTATGGTTTTGTTACAAGTTAATAATATGTTTAAACCCACTATACAGGAGTCTCAAACACATACGGAAGAAATTGGAAATAAGGTAGGGGATAATTACTCCAATCTCATTCTTATCCGAGACGGCTTATTCGTAACTATTTACTGGGGTTATTATTATCATCCATGTCCATGTTTTCTAAAAGTGTTTTTATGTATGTTTAAAGTCATTTTTACCCATTTTTCACTTTTAACACTTGTTATGAATGGAATATTTCTTTTGTTTACCATATGAGGAACTTTTTGACTTTTCCGAAAAAAGTATGAGGAGAATGTTATTTTTAACTCATACAGTATGAACCGATTTTTATGGTTTTATAACACCTAATTTTCATGAAGATTACTCTACAAAATTTCATGAATATTTTCAACAAAATACTTTTCTTTTAAAATTTCTTGGAATTTTGTTAAAAGAAAATGACTTTGAATAAGAAAGGATATTTTCCTCAAGAATTCATTTCAAGTGTTTTATCAAAACCATTTTCCATCTAAGATGACATTATTTCATATGTGTATGTTCCAAGTATAATATATCTATGATTTACGTGGTTTCACTTTTCTTATGATGAAATGATATCCATTGGTTTTATATGGATTATGTTATGATAGGATGATGTTTATGAAACCCATTTTATTCTTTGGATTATGATGAATGATTTATGTTTATGTTGTGGAACACGTATGAATGATTTCATTATGAGATGGGTGGGACCTATATATCTCTCCTATGCATTGGGTAAAGATTTATATCTCATGAGATATACATGGTTGGAATGGTAAGTTAATCCGGTTCAGTGGTACAGGACTGGAACGAGGAGTGAACTCAATTCAGAAAGGTACTTTGTCCACTAATATGGTCTTGGCAGCAATGCCTTGGATACTATGGAAATAATATCATGTGCTTAATGTTTTTTCACAATTACAAGTTTTATTTCCAAGATATTTTATCATGATTGATGTTCCATTATGATCTATGCCTTACGCACTACCATGTTTTCTGTCATTTCTCAAGATTTTGATGTTTAAAAATTATGTTCATGTTTTTATGTTCTAATATATATGGTTTGTTTTATTTTCTCCATACTTACACTTACTGAGTATTTGAGCTCACCCTTTATATGTTTTCTTTTCCCCATGATATAAATAAAGGTTTTAGGTAAGAAAACAAAAGGGGAAGATCTTTATGGGAGATGTTGAAGATCTTTCACCACGATTATAAGATTATGTTCTACGTTTCCAAAGACACTAAACTATTACGGTCCTTGAGTGTTGGTTTTTGTTATGTATTATGTATTCCGCAAAAGTAATGTAATTTCTATGTATGTCAAGCTTTGGGTCTCTACATTATTCTTCAATTTCTGCTTGCATCTCTCGAATGGTTACATCCATCAGAATTTTACCGGACCTCTAAATTTTTCTTCATGTGGAAAATATAATATCAAATGTTCCATTGTGTCAAACAAAGCCAACAAAAACACTTTTTCCAGTTTACAAAAAATTAAAACAAAATCTTTTTACAGTATTCTTAAAGCATCATTCTCACTTTTTTCACAAAAAAGTCTTGTGAAAAATATGATTTTTCTATTAGAGAATCCAAAATAATATAATTCATCAAACCTATTAATCCAATCGGAATAATTCTTTCCATTATAACATGATAGTAAGGACTTTTTAATATGATAATATGTCCATTTATGACACATTTTCCCCAATTAGATTCATAACAATCTGGAAGTCTCAAATGTATAATCTATTGAAAAAATAATAATTTATTCTCCTCAGAGAGTGTATAAGATACTTTTGGCTTCATTAACGTATGTGATCTCACATTTTCAAATAGTTCAAGTTCTTTCACCAGTAAATTGGGGAAATATCCAATCATGCCTTTATATTATCATTGATGTTACCTAGTGTATCCAAAACTATATGAAATAAGTTATCAAAATAGTTCTTCTCAATATGAATGACATCTAAAATATGATAGACCAAAAATTAGACCAATATGGAAGATCCCAAAGAATTATCCATTTTATCAAATTGTGTCATTTACCAAATCCATCAATTTTCTGTTGGTTTATTATTGGTCCAAATATAGTGGGAGGTACTGAATAGAAAATTAATTTTAACTATGTACTTGATATCATTATTAGAGGTTCATCTCTTTTAATTTTTCTTATTCTAAAATGGTATTTGTTCCTCTGAAAAGGATGATCAGTTGGAAGGAATCTGCAATGACAGTAGAAAAAACAAGTTTTTTTCCATTGATGAGCATAAATGATTTGATGTATCTCATAAATATGAACCTTAATGTGGTCCATGTGTATTCCATCCCGATAAAACTTCATATACTAGGACTTCACTAATTGTCCACATCAATGAAACATTCAGTAAGAAATTTTGTTTCGCAACAACATAAAATTTAATGACACCATTACTCCACAATGAATTTAACTCATCAATAAATGGTTTCAAGTAAAAATCAATATTCATTTCTAGATGACCTTGAATTAATAAGGTAAAAAATATATATGGTACTTTTAATAACATCCATGGTGGTAAATTTTTTGGAGTTATAAAGATAGGCCAACATGAATACTGACTATTGTAAGAACAAAATGGATAGAAACTTTTTGTAGAAAGACCCAATCACAAGTTTTGGGATTATAAAGAAAAATATGAATGTACAAAGTAAAAATGACTCAATTAATCACTATCATCAATATAATTTACGGTTTTACCAGTTGTAATATTGTTTTTGTGCCATGACATCATTGTTGATGTGTTCTGATCTGTAAATAAACACTGCAATCTGGTTGTAAGAGGGAAATATCTCAATTTTTTTACAAAAATCATTCCAAACATCCCTATTTAAGCCTATTTATACCTTGATTTTCCACATGTGGGACAACTATGCAATGAATAATTTTCACCATAATATTGTATGCAATAATTTGAACACACATGAATCTTCTTATAACAAAGAACCAAATTATGTACTAGCACTATTACCAAAACGGAATATATCATCGCTCAAAAGGGGATTTAACAGTGCTAAAAAAGGGTTGTAAATCTCAGTGATTATATAGGGGGGTCCCTTTTATCAGTGCTCTGAAAAGTGCTGATAAAGGCCCCTTTTAATAGTGCTAAAAAATAGCTAATAAAATTAAAAAAAATCAAAAAAAAAATTAAATAATTCAGAGATATATTTTCAAAGCACTGGACCCCCACCCCCCTTTATCAGTGCTAGGAGGTCTCCTGCGCGCTATCCTTCCCACGCATCCTCACATGTGCGCTCCCCTTTGCGCTTCCACCCAAACTCGAACCCGCAACCTCCCCCTTTTGCGGCTACACCTTTACCACTAAGCTATTTCATTTTTTTCTCTATTTAATGATATATCTATATATATATATAGTTATATTTATTCATATATTGATATAGATTCATATTAATATAAACATATTTATTCATATATTAGAATATATATATTCATTCGTATATTAATATATATTTATATTTATTTATTTATTTATATTTATTTATTTATTTATATTTATTTATTTATAATTTTTTATCCGTATATTTATTTCTATATTAATATATACTTATAAGATTAGTTTTAAATAAATTTATGAAATATGTTTTTTATGTGTGTTTATAAATAAATAAATATATACATACATACTCATATACAACACACACACAGAAACACATATATATTTACGAATAAATACATATATATGTGTATTTGAAATCCATAGAATAAAATGATCCTAACTTATAATCTAGAAGCCCGTTTCAACTCCACAACCATTAAAATCGAATAAAATAAAATAATCTTAAATATGATATGTGGTACACAGAAAACGGACATCCAAATCAGAAGTTATTCCTGTTTGAATGTTGAAAAATCGGTGTATCCCGACTAAAAACCATGTTTTGAAGGCCTTCTGGGCATTTTTGGCCTCAAAAAATCTGACGGAGGCTTTCACTAGGTAACTAGCACATATAGCTCATCATAGGCTTCGATTTGATATGTTGTAGAGCTCAAACAGACACTCGAAACAAAAGTTATGGACGTTTAAAGTTTGAATTAAATTTTCAACTTATTTTAGATCTTTGATTAATTGTTTTGATTTTTTTTGTCTTCAAATTGTTATTAAATGATTTTTAATCGATAATAATTAGAAAATAATTAATTAATAATATTTTTTAAAATATTTAAAAGCCATTTTCATTAAATTTCTTTTTTATTAAACTTAATAGTCTATATAAACAAATCTAAAACATATTTAAAATATATATATTATATTTATATAAATATAAATATACTTATACAACAATAATTTATTTTTCATGATTTTTTTTAAACATAAAATTTATCACCGGTAGGAAAATGCGCCGATAAATCTCCCCTTTATCAGTGCTACTAAAAAAAGCACTGATAATGGGGTCCCCTTTATCAGTGCTAAGAAAAAGCGGTGATAATGGGGGGCCTTTATCAGCGCTTTTTTTAGCACTGATAAAGGTCCTCTTTATTAGTGCTTTTTTAGCACTAATAAAGGGGTACCGCTTCCCTTTCTCATTTTTGTACTAGTTCAACCTCTTTCTCTTGTAAAAATTTGTAGGCAACACATTTCATTTAGGTAGAAGTTCTTTTATAAAGGATAATCTCCAACCAAAATAGCTATTTTACATTCCATTATCGGATTTAATAGCCATAAATTTAATAAGTGCTTCAACCTTTCTTATCTTGAATCCAACGAGTAAAGCATCCTCAGCGGACCTCATCAACTTATAAAAATTAGATGGTTTGAACATAAGAGTTAAATTAATATCATCTTTAGTTTAATGTTATTGAAAAGATAGACCTACCACATCTTGTGCTAAATTTTGAAGTCGTACTAGATCCACAAATAAATTATTGTGATCTTCTCTTGATCTATATTCACCAAGTTGATACCAAAAAATCATAATTTGTTTGAAAACCAAAACACAATAAATGACCCCCAACAATGCCAAATGTTCCAAATTTCCTCAGAGAACATTTTTTATAAGGACACTTAATTGTCCCTTCTAAAACAAATTATGTTTGTTGATGATGAAAATGATAATAAATCTTTAATAGTCTCAATATATATAGGATTTAAACTAGAACCATTTGGATTCTGGTGATGATTTATCTAAGCGTGATCATATAATAATGATTTTTTTTGACATACTTGTTCCATATTTCTTTGAAAAATATATAACAATTACTTTTTTGGTATAATTTTATATAAGAAAAACAACATCCAAAAAACAAAAGAATAATAAATTCCCCTCTTCTATCAAATTTTAATAATATATATTATTTATTACTTTTTATAGTATTTTTTTAAAATATTTATACTAATATACACAAACTTATAATAATTTAAACTAATTACAACTAATTATTATTAATTACAGTTAATCTATAATAGTAATTAATAATTATTGGCGACACAATTTCTAGTAGATTAGTGGATTCTCTTTTTCCCAAAGACTCATTTTCACTATATTCTACTGAAATCATTATGAAAAATCTACTCTGACGTATGGATATCCATTTCCATATGCACATGGGTGGAGAGAAGGGAGGCCACACTACACTGCTCTCCATTCTCATGCATACGAAAATGGATATCTGTATGTTAGAGGAGATTTTTTATAGTGATTTCAATATAAGAAAGTTGAAAGGGGACGAGTCTTCGGGAAAAAGAGCCTCTTTTCTCCGCAATCTCATCTCATTACAACTTTCTCTAACTGAGATCAGTATGAAAAATTTACTCTGACATATGCATATCCATTTTCGTATGCACGATAATAGAGAGCAGGAAGGCCTCACAATTCTAATCCCTATACTTATGCATACAAAAAATTATATTCGTACGTGATGAATGATTTTTCATAGTTATTTCAGTGGGAGAAAATTACAAAGAGATAAGGCATTTGGAAAAATAGACCTTCCAATCTGTTGGAAATTCTTCCAATTTATTACAATTTGTTACAAATTATTAATATTTTAATATAACTATTATTAAAAAAATTATAATTATTGATAATTAATGATAATATTAGTAAATGAATCTAATTATTACAATTTATTAATAATAATTACAATTTATTACTAATTATTACAATTTATTACTAATTATTACAATTTATTACTAATTATTACAATTTATTACTAATTATTAGTATTTATTTGAATGTATAACTAATTGATATAATTTATAACTAATTATTAAATTCTTTAACTAATTTTAACTAATTATTAGAATTTATTACTAATTGTTAGAATTTATTACTAACTGTTACAAATTATTACTAATTATTAAAATTTGTTACTAATGATTAGAATTTATTTCTAATTATTACTAATTATTAGAATTTATTACTAATTATAGAAATGTATTAATAATTACAACCATTTATTACAAATTATTTTCATTTACTAGTAATTATTACAAATTATTACAAATTATTATAATTTATTTCTAATTATTAGAATTTATTAATAATGTAATAAAAATTATTAGAATTTAATACAAATTATAATAATTTTGTACTAATTATTAGAATTTTATACTTATTATTAGAATTTATTTCTAATTATAAATATTTATTTGAATTTATTACTAATTATTATAATTTTTTAATATTGATTAGAATTTACTACAAATTTTTTAATTTGTGACTAATTAAACTAATTATTAGAATTTAGGACTAATTATTAGAATTTTTTAATAATTATTAGAATTAATTACTAATTATTATAATTTATTACTGATTATAACTAATTATAAGAATTTATTACTAATTATTCGAATTTGTTACTAATTATTAGAATTTTTTACTAATTATTAGATTTTCTTTAATAATTATTATAATTTATAACTAATTATAATAATTTATTACTAATTATTAAAACTTGAAACTAATTATTATAATTTATTGTTTTTTATTACTAATTTTTATAATTTACTACTAATTATTACAACTTATTACCACTTATAACTAAATATTATAATTTATTTCTAATTATTGGAATTTAATAATTATTATTAGAATTTAATACTTATTAATACATTTTATTACTAGTTATTAGAATTTATTTCTAATTAAAATAAGTTATTACTAATTATTACAATTTATTACTAATTATAACTAATTAAAAGTATTTATGATTAATTATTAATTATTATTATAATTTATTACTAACTATTACTAATTATTAGAATTCATTACGAATTATTACTTATTATTAGAATTTATTAATAATTATTACAAATTATTAGAATTTATTACTAATTTTTTCAATTTATTACTAATTATTAGAATTTATTACTAATTATTAGAATTTTTAGCAATTACAACTAACTATTAGAATTTATTATGAATTATTTCTAATTAATAGGATTTATTAAAAACTACTGCAATTTATTATTAATTATTACAATTTATTTGAAATTATTGCAATTTATTTTTAATTTTTACATTTTATTACTAATTAATAAAATTTATTACTATTTTATTACTAATTAGTAGAATTTTTTTCTTATTGTAACTAATTATTATAATTTTTTACTAATTATTATAATTTATTTCTAATTAACTAATTATTTTAATTTATTACTAATAATAACTAATTATTTTAATTTATTACTGATTATTAGAATTTATTACTAATTATAACTAATTATTAGAATTTATAACAAATTATTAGAATTTAATACTAATTATATAAATTTTGTTACTAATAATGACTTATTATTAGAATTTATTACTAATTATTTGTATTTATTACTAATTAGTACTAATTATTAAACAATTATTAATAATTATTAGAAATTATTACTAATTATTATATTTTATTACTAATTATAAGATTTTATTACTAGTTATTAGAATTTATTACTAATTTTTAGATTTTATTACTAATTATAACAATGTATTAGAATTGATTACTAATTACATCTACTTTTTAGAATTTAATACTAATTTTAACTAATTATTTAGAATTATTACTAATTATTAGAATTTATTACTAATTATTACAATTTATTACTAATTATTACAATTTATTACAAAATATAATTAATTTTTAGAATTTATTACTAATTATTAGTATTTATTACTAATTATTACTAATTAATAGAATTTATTACTAATTACTAGAATTTGTTGCTAATTGTAACTAATTACTAGAATTTATTACCAAGTATAACTAATTATTGGAATTTATTACAAATTATTAGAATTTATTAATAATTATTAGAATCTCTTCTTAACTATTAGAATCTATTCATAAGTATTTGAATTTCATCATAATTATTACTATTTGTAGCAATTTATTACTGGTTGTTGCAATTTATTACTAGTTGTTGCAATTTATTACTAATTATTACCATTTTCACTAATTATTGTAATTTATTACTAATTATTAGAATTTAATACTAATTATTATAATTTAATAATCATTATTAGAATTTAATACTAATTATTAGAAATCAATGCTAATTATTACTAATTAATAATAATTAATATAATAACTATTAATTAATACTAATTCAAACTAATCACACGTAATTTTTTGTAATAATAAACATAAACAATGATGAATAAAACTATCAAATTCTAATTTAATTTAGTTGGAGCTAATTAAAAAATTAAAACTAAAATAAAATAAAATGAATTATGAAAAAATAACAGAAATAGATAAATATCTAAAAACTGAAGCTTTCGAAGGATATAAGCTATGAATACTACGTCGAATTAAAATTTTAAAATATGAAAAATTTTGAGAGAAAATTTTCCACCTGAGAGAAAGAGGAGTTGAGAATTGAGTGAAATGAGGCAAAAATAGATTAGGGTATATATAGGTTAGATTAGTTGCGAGAGATATATATATCTCCTTGTAAATACTAAAAGCGACGTCGGGTATTTGTGAGGGGAAATTGTAGCCCATTACAAATATCCTTTCCTGCAGTTTGATGCTCAAGTCACGACAAACCTTTTGTGATAGGCACTATCTACTCGTCACAAAAACCTTATTGTTTGTGATGGGTCGATTCTCTCATTACAAAAAAGCCCTTCTGACTGACTATTTGCGACAGGTCAGTGTCCTGTCGCAAATAACCAGTCGTAAATCCCCAATTTTCCCATAGTACATGATGATATGTCTCTCTCATGGTCAAATTTTGAGAAAATTTTTAGGGAGGAGTTATATCTATCCACATTGTGGGATGTAAACATTTAGGATATTCTACAGCTTTATTAGGGAAATATAATCACAAAAGAGTATTCATTGAGGTTCATCAACTTCTTAAGAAATTATGTGAATTTTGTTAGATATGATCTTCCATGAATTGAACATCATGCATAGCATATAACTAGATATCATATCTTGAATATCCCTTATAATTCATATTCATGTTGTCGTTTTTTAGAGGGAATTAGTGATGGAGTGATTTTAGGGAGAGTAGAAACAAATAGTTGGTGTTGGTAGTGGGATCACAGGAGCTTAGACCTCAACAACTGGCACCTGGAAGTTATCATAGTGATCTGTACATGCAAGATGCATCAGGAGACAATCTCTATATATGGGTTCAATAGTTTAGGGAACTCAATATGGTACTACTAATCCTAGAGAGTAGAATTGTTTATATTAACATCGTAAGGGACATATCACACAGGATTTCCTGACTCTTCATACTAAAACAATAAATATTGTTGATGTACCACCTAGGTAGAGAAAACAGTAAGAGGTGATATGTCTACTGGGTGGTGGATGTTGTAGAGGAGTAGGGAGAGCACTTAGAGGTGGAAAACAGTTTGAATTAATTTATCCACCATGTCCTGGTGGTCCAGAAAAGGTTCAGGGTGGGGGTGGTCAGGGATGAGGAAAATTGTAGGTATTAGAGGCCTTTGATCAAGATACTCAGAGGATGATTGGATTTATGATATTTTTCTTCTATACTTTAGCTGTAACATTGATATACATGTGTTCTAGACACTCTTTCCCTACCACTTCTCTAGTTTGAGACATATAGATTCCAGTTGATCCATTTGCTCGACACCTGCACATAGAGATTCAGACTAGATGGAATTCAGTGATCACACACTACTACCAACTATGTTACTCAATAGTCAGGGGACATAACATTCTATAGAATGTAATTTTATTAGTAGGTAAACCTTATGATGAACTCTTAGGTGTCGACTCACTATTCAGGGTTCCTACCCAAATTTAACGTTTTACATAGAGGATATGGTGTGTCCAGGGTAATGAAATGAGGTTTTCCTTCATAGAAGAGAAGGTGTGACATCCTGAGATTTTATGAACTATTATTTTTGGAATAAAATAAATTTCTTTGACATATTACATTAAAAGAATTAACAAGATATTCTTGTGCTACACACAACTATGGGTCAGCTTGCATTATACACAACACTCCGTTTTAATAATATCACAATATATTATTAAGATAATTATTAAAATGTGACCAATATTACCTAGCCATTAAAAGTATCAATATGAACTATAATAAATTATTTTTAAATATTAATTATAATTGTTTTTCATTAATTTAATATATTGAAAATAAGATACATAATTATTTTTAAATGCTTTTTTTGTTTCAAAAATAATATTTTCTAAAAAAATATTTCTATTATCATTTTCTGAAAAATAATAAAATTAAATTTGATAATTATAAAAAATTAATTTAATAAAATAAACTTAATTATTCTAATCATCGTTTAAATATTATATGTGGGTGAAGTTTTGGTCTTTTTATGAAATTTTTTATTTTTTGATGAAGAGTTAAAAATACTGAATTCTAATTGAAAACAACCATTTCGTTTAATTCAATTTTACATATTAATTATATTTTAAAATTTTAAAACTAAAATTAGTTCAATTATACATCCATTAATCCAATTTATGTCATTGGTATCATTTTCATGTTTATTTTTTATATAAAAACATTTTAATCTTTTGAAAATTCACCCTTAAAAACCAGCTTTGTCATCGTGTCTACAGGAATATTTCTAAATAATATGTTTCCAATTATATTAATGTAATATGGAAAAATGGATTATATATTTCTAACTATCATAATTTATATTATATAATAAGTTTAACTTAATTTAATACCTAAATGAATAGTACAAATTGTAAAAATTATTTACCGTGGTTAAAGAAATGATGGGTTTACCGATGTGGGTGTTCAGCTATAAGAATGATCATTAAAAATGACCCAAAAGTTTTAAAAAACCCCATGGTCTAGTAATATGTCAACCTTATCTCTTCTTGGGTTGAGAATACACTATTTCAGATCCTTTTAACATAAATACAATGTGGGTGGAAATTTTTCTTTCAAAAAATTACATGTGTGCCAGTCACCTCATTTATAAAAGAAAACCCCTTATCCACTCCACTGTACACTGTAAAACCCTTATGGATCAGATAATAACTTACAATGTCACTTCGAAAATTATCTTTTCTCTTTCTAGAAGCCTTATTTTATACAAAAATTCAACCTACGAAGGATTTTGGTGAAAAAATAAAGAAGATACTTGAATAAGAGGTGACATTCATCAATTAATGTTCTTGTTTTATTTCTGGAGCCATATCATTAAATAATTATTATTCTAATATAATATAATATACTAAATATATTAAATATTAATTCATAATTTTATGTTAAGGCGATTACATACAACCATCTCCACTTCCATCAAACGAGTTTCAAAATCATCATTCGTTTGTACAACAGACTACAGCCTCACAAACCAATGTCATTAGTTTTTTCATTTACACCTATCATGGAAATAAATAATGATTTATTTATAATTTATATTTCATATTTTTGTTATTTTTATTATTCTAGAGTCATAATATCACACATAACTTCATACTCCCCATTTTTTGGGAATATAATAGCGTCGTTTATCTGTACGGAGGACTACTGCCTCACAAATTAATTTTATTCATTCCTTATTTACATGGAAGGTAATGAGGATGATTTAAATGAACATATGTGATATATATTATATAAAAATGATTATATAATGATAATATATCATTTACCTTTCATTATTTCAACACATTATGAAAATGGAAACATCATTTATGGGGACGTACAACCTATCGTCTCCATGAATGGTGTATTTCACTTTTTGTCACTAAATTTCATTGATTACTATAAATAAATATATTCAGAATATATATGATATTATTATAATTTTTAACATTTTTGAGATAATTAAATCATGGTTAAATTAATTGGGGAAAATAAAAAATCAAAACATATACGGAAGACAAGGCGGTTATTAATAGAAACATTACTTTAGCTTGGAATTATTGACAAACAGGTAAAAAATTATATTAATAAAATCATATATGTTATGATATATATAAATTTTTCTCAATAATATATTAATAATTAACATTTTATTTATTATACTAGAGTTTTTAATTTGTATTATGGAAGTCATTAATTAAGGTAAGGAATTGTTTCTCAATTTTCCTTCTTGATATGTACATTATGTTATGCACCAATATTCCTTTATGAGGGGTATATAAATACCCTTTAACAGGTAATATCATGAATTTATTTATCCTAAAGAACTATTAAGTTCCATTTTATGTTATTCATTCCTAGGAAATTTGAATCAAATATACCAAAGTAGTAATGATTTTATGTTATAATCTCATCCTTTATCAAGATTGTTTATGATTATGTTTCCTATAATGAAATATTATGATCCATTTATCAAGAAACTCATGAATATTATTATCCTATTTTTATTCATGAAATTATCATTAAATAATACCATTTTCAACTCTTTGGTACTTATAATAGTTCATATAATGTTTTAATGAAAATCTAACTTTATTCTCTCTTCGATCAGAAATCTGTTTTCTTCCAAATCCATATTTTCAAAAAAAATTCATCCACAAAGTTTTTCTATTAATCTATTGATTTTAAAATACAATTTTACGAATATTTCAATTTTGTTACAAATATGTTTTTAATGGAATATTCATGTTATTTTCTCTGGATTTTACCAAAAGTGTAGAAGGGATAGTTTTTTTAACAAGTACGATGTGATGAAACATCCTATTATCATAAATATTATTTTTTATGAATATTTATTTATTGTTTTCCCTATTAGTTTTTTAATAAAAATATTTTCAAGATTTGTTATGTTTTAATTTTTTTAAAAGAGTAAATGGAAACTCCCTTAACAATTTTTTTAATTGATTGATCAAAATCTTTTCCATATAAAATTTCATCTTTTGATATAACATATGCCTTACTAGGTATATGATCCAAGGATACCATTATTTTTCATTCTATGAATATTTTATATTTATTATTGGATGATGTTTTAAAAATGTACTTATCTTACGCATGTTATACAATTATAATATTCTTATGAAACCCACATCTTTTTTCATAGGTTATGCTATGGTTATTATAAAACCTATTTATTTTACCTAAGTTATAATATCATGAAATTTTTATGAGACCAATTTCTGATCATGGGTTATGATATGATGTTTTTTATTACCATTTTCACATATATGTATAGTTTTCATTCGGTGATTGGTGAGACTTGTATCTCTCTCCAATGAATTTGGTAATGAGAAATGTTCTATGAGATTAGAGGGTGCACATGTAGTTATCCCAATACCTAAAAGTAGGGAACACAAGTGGCTAGACTAAGCCTGAAATGAATGGTAAACTGGTTTTTATCCAAATCCTATCATGTTTTGAACTTATTTTTCGGTATCCTTGACATAATATTTTCTACAATTTTTGTGTATTCCCCTAATATAAATCTTTTGCCAATGTTATGACATTATGGTTTATATTATTTGATTTTCTTATGATTCATGTCCTATGAAATTCCAATCTTTATTTCATGACTCAAGATTATGATCTTTGATATGCAGGGTATTGTTTTCAAATTTTATGTTTATGTTCTCAAACCCTCATACTCATGTTATGCTTATATATATATCCCTTTTATACCCTTCCTAATCATCTGACATCACCCTTTATTATATTTCCTTTCACCAAATTAAAGATATGAATTATGTATCACTTATCTAATAAGGGTTGTAGATATGAAGAAATTAGTGGGTTAAGATTTAGGTCACTCATGAACCTATTTTTTATGTTTCCATGTTTCCAAAGGCACTAAACTATTATGTTCGTCTAGAATTTTTTTGCGTAATGTTATGAATATTCATAAAAATGAGGTAATATCTATATATTATAAGAATTTTTCTTTATAATTGGAATCATAGGACAATTGTAGTTATACTTTGTAAACTAGGATGATAAATCCTTAGTGATATCCATAAGTATATGTTTATGGATAAGTATATGGATTACTTAAACTATAGGAAAATGACCTAGAATTTTGGTAATAGATAGACCGAGTGGTCTCCATGAAATTATATCCCTATCTGGACACTATAAGTGGAAGTTTCTATAGAATAAGGGTAACTAGGGGTAATATTTCTAAAAAACGAGCATTGAGTTGGACTCGATCATCACCTGGTATATAATAACATGCGTTGTCCCACACCAGGTTTAACACTCTAGATGGATACACATAGGAAGTTCAAAAACACTTTAAAAATTATCAGCAAGGATGTAAATATATTTTTTCTATGAATGGCCTAGTAAAACCCTAGGTTTTCATTTTTATTAAGAAGGTTTCATGATTTAGACATCCAATAAGTGAAATTTTATGATTTTTTGGTTCCCCATTATGATTTTTTTTCTTGAACTTTGATATTTTTTGTCATTGGATGAAATCCTAAGGAACCATGATAATGATAAGTGTGATGGAAAATGTAATAAATGTTGTAACGTCCAGGTTCTGGAAGCCACCCAGAGGCGCCCCGTACCCATTTTTTCACATGGCCTCAATCACATTTCCCCTAATGCCAGAGGCTACCGACTAGCAACGAGGGGCTTAGGTGTGATAGTGGGGAAACTATGCCCCCATTGGCAGAGTAACATAGTGGAAGAGGAACAGATATACAATAGCGGAAGTAGTAATAATATCAAAAAATAAGAAACATATGAAGACTGAAGAAGAAACAACTAGGGAACACATATATAAATTATGCATGATACATATGTCTAGGAAAGCAGCCAAACAAGTCACAATTCCAGAATACAATACTAAACCAAAGTAAAAAAAGAAAACAAGTAAACCCCTCAGCATCGAAAACCTCAGCTTGGTCCCATGCTCTCCAGCTCCTTAGCAATCAAGTATCTGAAGTATAAGGGAGCTTGAACACATCTATACCTGTAGAAATATAATCTGTTTTTTTCCAAAAGCATGACCCAAAAAGGGTGTGAGACTAATCCCAGTAGGCAATCACCAAAATATATGTTCCTAACAGTCAGTGAAAACATATGGTAAGAAATATGTAAAAAGAAGCAGTAAACAAGGAAGCACTCAATAGTAAACAATCCAATAGATTCAAGGCATTCAAAAATACCATACATCAAGTAAGAATATAGTCACAAATAGGTATCCCTCTTGGATGTACACACATCCTATCCCCCCTGGTCTTACTCAGCAACACAAGAAACCCTTTGGGAAGTACTCACAGTCTAACCCCTCAGATTTAGCTTTAGTATAGACTCTCTGGGAAAGCACTCGCCATAAATTACCCCTATAGTCTCATATCTGGAACTAAAGGCACTCTAGGTAAGCACTTACATCACATTCCCCATGTGTCCCACATTGAGGAACTACATACACTCTGACAAAGAACTGACGTCAATTCCCCCTTTGGTCTCATATCGTAATAGTAAAAACAGGCACTCTGGAGAAGCCCTTATATCGATTCTCCCTACGGTCTACAACACCAGGTTCTCATGGACCTGTGTAAGTCAATCAAGCATGGAAATGGGTATCGGAAAAAGTAAACCGCAATAACTACTTGGATAACAGTCTACATCATAACAGCATGTCAGATAAACATCACTCCATTCCACAATACTAGTCATAGGAAACAAACAAGGTAGTCTGACAATATAATCAAGACCAAACATTCATAAACAGACATGCATGGGAAATAACATCCAAATCATAGAAATTTAACCTATTCTCATACAATTGGCCTTTAATCAAGAATACAAGAATAGCAGGAAATCAACAGGGCTAAAACAGTAAACATGCAATACCTCGATAAGTGTATTCGGAACTTTTGCACATATAACTCAAATAATTTCAATGGAAAGGCATAAACCACCTACCTCGGTGTTGTAAGATCGATATAAGTGAACCTAAATCCTTGAATCTCCCAAGAACACCATAGATATACAAAAACACTAAAATAGCTCAACCAAAGATAATTTGAGAAAGGGGTGGAATCAGGAAACAAAGCTCTAGGAGAAGGAAGATCCTACCAAGGTGATCCCAACACAATTGATGGCGGTCAATTAGGATAACCGAATCTCGATCTAGGGCTTAGGGAAAGATCTTCGTCATTCTCCCACTCTTGGATGAACCAAACCTATAAAGAGTCTGTTCTATACGTCAAACTCGACCCCGATGCATTTAATGAATGAAAAGAAAGTACACAGTGTGTAATTTATATGTACGCGGCATGTACTAGCCATCATCAGCCCCCGCATTAGGCGGTCTCCAAGTCACCACACACAACCATGTGCATGGTCACTACACGGCCAACACTCGGCTACCCACGGCAATCGAGTACACGGCGTGAACTTCAAAAAATTTACAGAAACTCCTCATTTTCCTCAAAAACACCAGAAAAAGGATAACACACCTGAAAAGAATATCAGGGTTCTTAAAAACTTCCCTCCTTAAAGAAATGTTTCCCCGAATTTCCCTAGAAAATCTATGTAGAAGAAGAATCCTCAAACATCTCCAGCCACTGTGATCGTACATTGGCCTCCCTCTCCTTGGTCTCGTCCTATACTCGCCCGAGCTGCCGTAACACTCATACCAGAGGAACAGAATGGTCACAGATAACCTTCGTACTGCGATCAACAATCCTAATTGGATACTCCTCGAATGAGGTGTCCACCTTTAAATAAACTTCCTCAAGTTGAAAAACATGAGATGGGTCTGAGAAGTAACGGCGGAGCTGATAAACATGGAAAACATCATGCATAGCCTAGTACCTTTAAGGTAACTACAACCGATAGGCAACCGGCCCAACTCTCTCCAACACCTCAAACAACCCAATATACCTTGGACTAAAATTTAAATTTTTATTAGCAAACAATTTTAAGGAAAAGTGAAAAACCACATAGTTCAACCAGGAGGATAGAACTCATAAGAAGTCATGAGATTATTAAAACAGAATTTCAGCCTATTAGAGGATTCCTCCCTAAAAAGTTTCCAGAGGATAGAGTGCACCTGAGCATCAGCCTTGTCAAGAATGATGTCTTCAAAGTGATCATACATCTTGTCCCAAGTCTGATCATATTCCTCTTTACTTATCTTCCCTTCATTGAAAACCCTTATAAGAATAAGGTCCTACTTGTCGGCCCATGAAACCTTCTCCCTATTAACATCCACCTAAAGCGCCCTACCCATCATTTTTTCTGCCTCTTCTTGAGTAGTATTGATATAAAGAAACTTATCCACCATCTCTTCTTTTGAGTGAAAAGAAAGGAGTCGGCCATGAGACTCCCCTGCATATTAACAATGGTAGCATGCCTACATTCCATCTCTTTGGATTTAACATTCTTACCTGGCCTGGTCTCCATTGGCTTTGGAAGATACGAATAATCCTTGTGCCCTTTGTTCCTCTTCCTTGAAGTCAAGATGATGTCTCCCAAGTCCCGTCCAGGGAGTGTCTCATCCATATATGTTCCTTCTAATCTTTGAGCTTCAATGACATTCACATGTTCTTATGTTAGGTCCTCCAGACCAGAAAAATGGTTACTGATTTGTATGGCCTCCTCTCTCTGACACTGGCCTGCGACCCAGTGCCCCACCAGCTCCGAATGAGGGGTCTAAGTATCCAACATCCTATTATAATCATATGAAATACCTTTTTGAACCTGTTTCAGCTGCAATTCAACATACTGTTGTCCTTCTTAGTTCCATGGATAGCCCTTCTTTGGTGAAGCATTGCAATCTGTAAGAGTGTCCTCTCTTGGTTCCAAAAAATAGCCTCCTTCCCATTGTCATTGATACCACTCTTATAACTCACTAGTGCCACATATGAGGCACCGATGGCTTTAGGGCCTTCCTCAGATTGAAGCTCCAAAATAGTGTATCCACTTCCACCTTGAGGGAAAATAGGCACCAGACGGTCCACAGCACCAGAATCCATCTCCTCTCCCAAAATCCCCTACTCCAACATAACTTCCATCGGCGGCTGAGTCAATTGATCCTTACTCACTATACCCTGGGTTCGGGACAAAGGAACATTGCCTTTGTCCCAAACATTATCATGTTGTCTATACACACGCCTGCATGAGGCTAATGAATGCCCCATCCGATTACAAGCATAGCAGAAATCAACCCATGATTCATAGACCACCTGCTACCGACAACAATATTCATCCTCAACTGTGATCCAAACAACATCAGGAGGCACCTTGTATGCATCAACTTTAACACAGACACGAGGGTAAACTGGATGAAACATAGCTTTGGTGCGACTATCGGAGCACAGGTACCTCCCTACAAGGTTCTTGGGCATCCTAATAATAGAAGGGTTTTGGAACGGAAGGGGAAGGTTTGGAAAACTCACCCATATGGCTACCGAAGGAGAGTCGCGCTTCATGTGAGCGTCT
Organism: Viscum album; assembly: GCA_963277665.1. Classification (NCBI taxonomy): domain Eukaryota; kingdom Viridiplantae; phylum Streptophyta; class Magnoliopsida; order Santalales; family Viscaceae; genus Viscum; species Viscum album. Next base: position 1,433,525,240 of record OY728120.1, on the reverse strand, counting down.
CTGCTGATCCTCATATGCCCCAACCTCGGAGTGACACATAGGAAAACCTAATCCCTGGCATCGAACTCCAGAGGACATCTCTGCTGATCAGTATAAGACTTCTATCGAGACTGTGCAGTAGCCATCCTCTTCCGGATAAACTATATCAACTATGTAGTCTCCTAGACAAGACGAGGCCCCCTCATAGTTGCCTCTCCTGCCTCTATCCAACGTAAGGGTGATCGGCATAGCTGACCATACAAAGCCTCATACGGTGCCATCTGAATAGTTTCTTGAAAACTATTATTGTAGAAAAACTAGACAAGAGGTATGTGCTTCTCCTAAGAACCTCCAAAATCCAGGATACATGCTTGAAGCCTGTCCTAAAGCACATGAATCGTATTCTCGAACATGCCATCTATCTAGGGGTGGTATGTTTTACTCAGAATCACCTGTGTACCCAAACCCTTCTATAATCCCTTCCAGACCCGAGAAAAAAACGTGCATCCCTGTCTGAAACAATGGAGTGTGGAACACCATACAGATGTATGATCTTGTGGATGTAAAACCATCCTAGCTCATCAACACTGAAAGTCTCCTTGATCAGCAAGAAGTGAGGAACATTCGTGAGTCTGTCAATGGCAACCCAAACATCATCATTCTTCCCAAGCAACCTCAGAAAACCTGTCACGAAATCCATTATGACATAATTCCATTTCCACTCGGGAATGGGTAACTACTGAAAAATCCCTATTGTTCACGGATGCTCTCCCTTCACCTGCATACAGGAGGAACACTTCATCATGAAACCAACAACATCTCTCTTTATACCTAGCCCCCAGTACTAACGATGTACATCATGATACATCTTGGTGACACCAGGATGAACTGCCCAAACTAAGGAATGAAAGTCCCACATCATCTCCTCGTGTATGTATGATGAAACCCATACACACCCATGAAAATGCAAGATCTCATCCTCGCATATGGTCTACCCAAGAATAGGGTCCTCTCCTGCCACAAATTCCCATAAGACTAAGCCTTCAGAATCTGATAGCTGCCTCATTCGCACTCGATCAAGAAGTGTGGAGGAAATAGCTATAGAAGAAAGAAATGTCTTCCCCTGTATGTCATGCACCTCCAAATGAATCTCAGAGAATAGAGCCATAGGCTACCACTCACAGCTAGCCTCTTGAACTGCTTGTATATGAGTCCTCCTACTCAGCACATCAGCCACCGTATTGCCATTCCCAGGCGTATAGGCAAGCTCAAAGTCAGAAAACTGAAGGTAATATACCCACCTTTGCTGTCTCAAATTCAAGTCACGCTGAGTGAGGATATACTTGAGACTTTTGCGGTTGGTTAAAACCACAAAATTATCTCCCTACAGATAATGTCTCCAATAGCGTAAGGCATGAACAACTGCAACCATCTCAATATCATGCATTGAGTAATTTCTCTCATGTAGCCTCAACTATCGAGACTCGTACGCAATGAATTTTAATTCCTGCATAAGCACTGATCCAAGCCTGATACCCGATGAATCATAGTACATAATATAGATATTTCTTAGTTATAGAAATACTAGTATCGGTGCTGAAGTCAACCTCCCATTTAGCTTCTGAAAGGGTGACTCACAAGAATCTGACCACAAGAACATTGCACCCTTCTTAGTCAGGCCTGTCAGTGGCACTACTAAGCAAGAAAGGTACTATATGAAATGACTGTTGTATCCAACCAGCCCTATAAAACTTCGTACCTAATAGAAGTTATTCGGATTCGCACAGGAAACTATATTTCTGACTTTATCTGGGTCTACTAATTCTCATGTCTCCGTGATAACATGACCCAAGAAGTGAATCTGGTCCATCCAAAAGTGGACTTTTGAGAGCTTACCATATAACAAATTCTCTCTCAGTGTACATAGAATGATCTCAATATGGGTAGCATGGTCGTGTCGATTGTGATAGTACACCAAGATATCTTCCAAAAAAACCACCAAAAAAGAATCCAAGTATGGATGTGACACTCAGTTCATCAGTGCCAGGAAGACTGCAGCCATTTTTGTGAGACTGAACGACATAACCACGTACTCATATAGACCACACCTACTTGAGAAAGATATAAGAGGTATATTAGATGGTCTAGCGTGCAACTGATGATAACTGGATCTCATGTCAATCTTTGAGAACACCCAGGCCCTTAGAAGATGATCAAAGAGATCATCAATTATTGGAAAAGGATATCGGTTGTTTACCATCAACTAGTTCAGCTTCTGATAATCCAAACAAATTCTGGGGGTACCGTCTGCCTTCTTCGCAAATAGGACAGGTAAAAACCAAGGAGAAGTACTGGGTTGGATGAATACATTTGCCTATAACTCCTCTAAATACTTCTTGGGCTCCTGTAACTCTAGTGTATCCATCCTATATAGAGGAATAGACACCAGTGCCGCTACTAGAATAAGATAAATAGAAAATTCAACCACTCTCTCTAAAGGAAAACATTAAAATTCCTCTGGAAAGACATCCCTAAAAAGATCCACCACTATAAGAAATTCCATCGGGGAAGTCCCATGGTCATTTAGATTTAGACTTGAAGTCTGTGTTGTAATGCCTCCCAACCCATAATTCTCATGTCCCACTATGCTCGCCTAGACATCCCATTCGCCCTTATGATGAAACGATCCACCCTCTGGTGATGTGAAACTCACCCTACAGCGATAGCAATCGACAAATTCATGGAAGGGAACTAACCAGTCCATTCCAAGAATGACATCACAGCCTGTCATCTCTAGGACATAAAGGTCCCATAAGAAGTGACACCCACCAACCTCAAGAGGGAACTCCTTGCACTGACGTGCACTAGTCGTTCTAGTCCCCAACGGTGTGTCCAACGTCAAGTCATCATCAGAAGTAAAGATACAGAGCCCAAGGCTCTCCACAAACGCAAAAGATATAAAGCTATGGGAAGCCCCTTGTATCGAAAAGAGAAGAAGCTAAAACTAAGACAACTAAGATCATACCTTGAACTGTAGAGAGTCTGGGATCATGCTCCTACTAGGTCTGCTCCATCGTAAAAGTCTGACTTGCACCGCGGCCCTATGACCCTACCTGACCACATTGATCTGATCTAGCATGTTGTTGCCGAAAGAATGGTGACTGAATACCATTTTTGATACCTCTACCTCAGCCTGAATGACCTGAATAACTCCAGTTCCCAAACTAATGAGAAACTAGTGGCGCTACTCCGGAATGCAAAATCAAAGAATAACCCATGTCACCAGGTTCTGGTGAGAAGATCTGATAGAAACGCTGAAGATTGCCCATTTTTCCACAAGATCGAAACTCCACTAGGTCTCTCAGGAAATGTGGCCTCTTATGCCCACTCTTCCCACACTAGTGTCACACCACCTGGGTACCAGAAGAAGTGTCTCACCTCCTTGGATCACTGTGTGAAGGACCCCCTTGGTGCTTCCTACTGTTAGTGGGAGGGATACTAACTCCAGATATCGAATCGCCTTAGCGCAAAACATCAGAATCCCTCTGATTTCACTCTGTGATCATCACCTAGATGATGATTGAAGTGATGGAAGTCATCCTAAAGATATTCACCTGCAATCGGATTTCATGCCTCAGACCATCCTCAAACTTCCTTGATAGGAATAACTCATCACCTCCTAGAATAGGTTTGAAGTAGTGCAGCACTGTGAAACGATAAGAGTAATCCATGGCCGAAAGAGTACCCTACTTCAGACTCATGAACTCTTGGTCTCGATCGGCCCTCAAGGTCTCCGAATAAATGTTGTCAAAGAAGGCACGCTGGAACTTATCCCAAGCCATGACCTGCTGGAGTCCTTCCTGTGAGATCACATCCCACCATCTCTTGGAGGAATCTTAAAGAATGTATGTAGAAAGATTCACCCTCCTCTCTGGAGGAGTCTCTAGATTCTTGAAGATATAAATCATGGCTTCTAACCACGACTCTTCAGCTTGAGGTCCTCCTTCCCGTATGAAGGTGGAAGGATGCTGCTACTGGGAAACCCGCGTCAACTCTACCATAGACTAGGCAGAATGCGGTACTCAATGGAAGGTCTGCATGAACCTCATGAAGCCCTCTCAGAATATGTCATTAGCACCTGTTTCCATAATGGAAATTGGTTCCAAGACTGGCACTACATGGGGATCTGTTGGAGTCCTTGTTCAGCCATGTCCGGTGTCTGATTGTTGCCCTATAACTGGCGTACAACCGGAGGACGTCTCAGTGGCATGAATCTGCATGGTCATGTGCACACCATAGATAAATATTATCAAGGAATTAAAACTATAATATTATGGAGGGAATAAGAGAAATAAAGCATCAAAGTTTTTCAAAACATGGATACACGATGTGTATATTTAACTAAATAGCATGTTCCTATAAGGCATTCACATGTGTGTATACCTCTTCTATATCTGGTCGTGTAACACCCCATACACATGGCGTGTTGTCCTTAAACACGGTGTGTACATGAATACTCTTCCCCTACCCGAGTTCCCTTACACGGCTAGGCCACACAGTTCTCATAGAACGAGACTACACGGCATGTTACTGCCAGACCCAGTGTTTACTAGACGAGTTTCACCGACCTGTGTTGTTAGTGACACAACCGGATAAATGGCTCACACTACATGTCATGTTCTAGATGGACATGTCATGTACTAGGAAGATTTCTCTGACCCGTGTTGTTCGTTATGTGGTTGAGTACTTGGGTTACACTACATGGCATGTTCCACATGAACACGACGTGTATTAGGAAAGACTCAACTGACCGTTGTTTTTAGTGACACGATCGGTTACACAGTTCTACAACCCAGCGTGTACGTCTAGTACATGGTGTGTCCTACCAAAGATTACAGACCTCATGTCCCCACCCACATAGACTGGGACATGGTTAGAGACTACACAGTGTGCACATACAGTACACGGTGTGTACTTAAGAAAAATAGTTTCTTCCTGAACAGAATAACACATGGCATGTATTCATCAATACGCGATGTGTATTATAGGTTTTTTCAAACAATAAGCCTCAGAAACTACTCTGGAGCCCAGAAAAACACTGAAAAGAACATTAAAGTTCCAAATTCTGATTCGTGAGGGCCCATACTCTCTACGAATCAAAGCTTGGCATCTTATACATGTCATAAACAAGCATAATAGATCAATGTTCCACCAAATTACGATCCATGAGGGCCCATAACACCTCAATAACAAAAGTTTGGTATTCATTCAAAAAAACCTTATACAACCAATAACTTATCAAATAGTTGGTTTTTTCATCAAGTCATCTATCGCAACAACATACATATATAGCATAACACCTATCACAACAACATGAAATCGCTAATGCACCCTATATGGAAAGTAAAGAATGCATGACATGTGATCCCTATAAACTTCCTATATGATGAATGAGATAGTACACCCTCATCCCATTGGATTTTAATAGAAATAGAACCTCAATAACATCAACAATAATAGTACAAAACGTGTGAATCACCGAAGAGTGAAAATCAAATAAACTTTAAAATTGAAAAACTAGAAAAATTGCAATAAACGAGGTAGAGTGGCTTTTCCCTATATACAGGTTAGCTACTCCCAGGCACAAATTATTACCAAGTACCTATTCCTTAATATCCTTATCTTTAGTATCTGGTCTCACTTGTCGTTGACTGAAGTTATATGCATCCCAAATTAATTACCTGTTCATAGAACTTTTGTATAGCATAAGTTCAGGGTTGATCCATAGGGAACTATGGAGTGAATGAATTTAATTGAGTTAATAATTAATTAGGTAAAGTATTAAGAATTTAGAGTTGATTGGTTTGGTTTTGGTTTTTGATAAAAACGATATTGTTTTACTTTGAATATATGATTAATAGTTTTAAAGAAAACAACGAGTGAATTTAAGGATTTTAAAACGAGAAGAAAAAACACGTTGGGGCTGTGGTGATTAAGGAATTCTTATGCAGATTATTTAAATGGTTGTGTTGTTCATGACAATTCATCATTTTGGATTTCATTTTGTTACAAGATTTCCTTAGTCCAGTTCCTCTTGTTTGGAATTCGAGAAGTTGACTCCTTGGTCTGGTAGTCAGCATTCTTAATTCTTTATTGAGTTCAGTACTTTATTTGAATCGGTGAAACCTTTCTAATGGTCATGGATGTTTTCAATGTTACTTTTCTTTTTTATCATTGAGAATTCTTCCCTTGGTCTGGCTCAGAATTCTCAGTTATATTAGACAGTGAATTAAGAAGAGTAAGATTAATTACAACGAGCAAACACAACTATATAAAACAACACACAATTACAATCCCTTCATCCACAACCCCAACACGATGGGTTTAGTTAAACATAGAAGGTAGGAAAGAAATGACACACAATATACCTGACAGATTCATCGTGTAAGCATTGAGGTAATGTGTTGGAAGGTGGAATGGCGGAATAGCAGAATGACAACACCTAGGTGGCTTCGGGAATGGTGGTAGTAGAGATTCTCTCTCATCTAATGGGTTCTGAACTCTAAAATCCATAAGCCAAGGCCTCTTTTTATACAAAAATAAAGAACACAGCGTGTATAGAAAGTACACACTGTGTACTTTTCTTCAACACTCTTTGGTGCCCATTTTTCTCCGCTGGCTGGTGGCCTAACACGCCGTCTTTGACTTTTGAACATGGCACCACCTGATAGTTGAGTGTACAGGGTGTGTAGAACCGCCATACATGGCCTGTAGTGTACAAATTTTTCCACCAATCCCTTCCAGAATAGCATACACGGCGTGTAAGAATGGAATACGCCGTGTCTTCTTCAACGGCCACATGGGTGTGTGGACTCTTCTTCTGCAACAACCACTTCTAGAATATAGTACACGACATGTAGTGCCGCCATAAATGGTGTGTATCTTCTACCTGGTGACATTGGCATGTACTCCCTCCTTCGGTCTATGTCCCTGTCTGGATGTACACGGTGTGTATAAAAGTACATGCCGTGTAGTTTCAAAATTTTCATAGGCTTCCCTTGATTCGTGTATTTAGCTAGAATGCTCTTGAATGTAAACAGAATCACCAAAATCAAAGAATATGTTCATAAAACAACTGATATTTGGGGAAAACATGTTTTTATCTTCAATTATATATATGGTAATGTATTAAAAAATTGGGTGCATCAAATTCCCCCACACTTAGTCGTTTGCTTTCCCTCAAGCAAAATCTCAACATCTAATTAAAAGAGCCTATACTTTAAAAAGGAAGGAATTTAATTAATCAAATGTATAACTGATAAAGTTACTGAGGAACAATTCTAAAAGGCACAAACAAATTAAATTCATAATATATTAAAAGCATGCCTCATATATAATGCAGTTACCTATTCTCACCCTCTTTTACCACATTTTTCATCCTTTCAAAAATAAGCATTCCACTTGGTGATTTATCTTACCAGTTAAAATAACACTCCACACTCAAGATGTTTTTAATCAATGTTATGCTAAATCTAAGGTATATACACTCTATCCATAAGTTTTAAAGATTCCTTGTCCTCTACTTCAGGAAAAATTGAATTACAAAAATCATGAGGGCTTTATTAGTAAGGTTCAGATGTCTCTCTGGCTAAGGGTTGGTATGTTCAGATGTGAAAATAAATTCTAAGGCTTGAAAAAGGAAGGTCAATTCCTTTAAACAACATTGTATGATATTCAATGTAAAGCTCACTGAAAATGCTTCCTTCACAAGCTCAGTCAAATGCTTTTGTAATCATCACCATCTTCTTTAGGCAAGTAAGTAGGGTTCTTTAGAAAATAAGCATAAGGTTCCCTTTTTGTTTGTTGTCTGTTTTTTTATATAAAAAAACACAATGGAAAAACTTATGAATACAATGAGTAGATGTTTGGAACCCATTCTGCCCCAAATAATCAAGAGGCACTCCCCCAAACTTTATTTCATGACTGTGCACAAAAATATGCCATGTATTGCCAACTCCCTCTTTACAGCTCAAATGAATAATCATGCAAAGTTAAAAAAAGAAATAGGGTAGGAAGGGAAATAGGCTTGTAATTTGGCTTCCTATAAAGGTTGTTCATGGCTTCTATGGGCTTAACAAAGATCAAATGTAGGGTAGGTCTCAAGATAAAAGGGTTGAAACAATCTAATGCCTCAATCATTTTAATGTAATTCAAAAATTCCTTCATGTTTAAAAAAACTAGCAAATTCTGGTAGTGATGCATATCCTAAGAATCTCTCAAGAAAGTGGGCATTAGAAAAGAACTACGAAAAATGGTTTAGAATACCTCTCAAGAGTGGAAAAATAATAATGGGACAATCAGGTCATGACATGCATATAAATTATTAGCCTAATCAATGTAATTTAATCAAGGATGAAAAGAAGCCATTGAAACTATATCATCAATCATTTTAAAATATTTAAAGACTAAAATAAGCATTCAACCTTTACAAAAGTTCCTACTGATAACTCTAGCATTTATAGAAATTATTAACCAAAATTTCTTTACATTTTCAAATATATAATCTAATAATGATTTCTCCTAGATTAGTTTAAGGGAAAAGACTAAGGTAAAAGAGAAAGAGGATCCCCCACACTTAATACTGCACATGGTCCCCCAAGTGCAATACTAAGGTAAAGGGCAGGAAACGGGGAGATATGGTGGGGGGAAAGAGGGAAAGTAGTGGAAGAAGTAAATCCAAAAAGAGAGACAATAGAAATGAAAAAAATACTCCCCTCCTGAAAAGTGATGCTCAAGGTCATCCATGATACCTGTGACTGGTGAGGAAAAAGAAAACTGCAAACATGCATAACATCACATCACAGAAAATGACAAAAGAAAATATATAAGAGAATGAAAAATGTCACTATCTTGGTGTCGCCTCAGGGGATGACACATCTAGTACAAAATCAGCCGGTAGAGACGGTGCGGGAGGCGTGGAAGTGGGAGCCTCTGACTCTGCATCGGGAAGGGGAGCTGAAGAAGTAGGAGTCACAGGTGCGAGGCTCGGCGAAGGTAGCTCAGTAGAAGGCCCTGGCCCGGCAGAAGTGCTAACAGCAGGTCTCACCATAGTTAGCAGAACAGAATCTATGGTCGGCGTAGGAGATGGCGGTGGAGAAGTACTAGAAGGGCCAAGAACGGAGGCAGAGGCCGGTGGATGAGGCAGTGGAACACCAAGATATTGAGCAATATACGCCAACAGATGATCCATCCGGTCCTGGCGATCGTCCAGACGAATCATATGGCGTGCAATTGTGTCTTGGTGGCCGATGATATGAATGAACTGTTGCTCCATCTGAACTTGTCGGTTTTCCAAGAGACCCAAGTCCTGCACCATCGCGGCTAGGCGGAGGGAAAGGGTAAGATCGACTGAGGTTGCGGGGGTAGAGGTGATGGGTGATGGGACAGAAGAAGTGGGGTCAGTAGGAGGTGGGTGACGTGGAAAAGCTCGATGGGGTGGGGAAGGAGGAGAAGGGTCAGCAGCTGGGGCAAGAGGGGTAGCAGGTGGTGGGGATCGAGCCAGAGTAAGTATGTAGGCACCCCTGCTTCCGTACCAATCCCATGTGAATGAGCATTAGAAAGTCCATCCGCTAGGATGAACCTAACAAGTCATGAGGTAAAGGGGGCTCTAAAACCCCTAGGTGGTGAGAAAGACAGGTGGTGTAAAATCTGCCGGTCTGGTTGCCCTAACGGACGGTAATAATGGAGTGGAAAAAGGAGGCGGTAATATAGGGTAGGTCTGGGTAGTCGTGCTGAATGATATAGGTAAGGAGCTCCATGTCACTGTCGGTCACGACCCCCATATCCTCATGGAGTGGAAAAATGATGGCGCTGAAGCCCCGGTGGGCGAAGCGAAGGACGGGGTCGGCTATAAGAGTGATCTTCTAAGAAGTGGGGGAGTACATGTGGTCAGGCCCAGTGATCTATTACCACATGGCAATGAGGTCAGAGCGCTCGGGCCGGGTCAAGGTAGAAATGGGGGGTGGGGGATAGGATGGGGTAGATGCCGCACCCTTGGCCAAACTATTTCATGGTAAGAGAAAATCGTCATCCACCTAGCCGGAATCGAAATACAGGTACCTCATCGCCAGGTGTCTCCCGGAACTTTGATCCATCAAACTCAAACGAGGTCACAAACTCCAAAAATAAATCAAGGAACACAAGAGTGCTGACCTGGAAAATATCGAGGAGTGAGGTGTGCCCGAGAAGCGCCTCTAACTCCTCCCAAATAGGGAGCTGTTGTGGAACGCTGCTGTCAAGGTACCGGCCACTCAATGGGATCAGCTGACGAGAGAAGCATCAGACCCTGTCGTAAGCTAGATCGGTGGATGGGAATACCATGCAAGGATAAGGAGAACCTACAGGTCCCGACCCAGGTGCTGGTCCAGCAGCAGCGGCAGGCTTTGGAGGTGGAACTTCCGAAGTGGAGGGTGGCTCGATGGAAGGTGTACTCGAATAGGGGCCAGCTATTGATGAATATAGCATAGGGAAAGTGGATGCTAGTGCAGCAGAAGTAGTCCTGGCCTCCAATGAGGGAGTGAGTGGGGGCAGAATTTCCATTGGATGGAGCTCGAAGACTGGAGCATCTGGGTCCGGCTGCGTTGGTGGTCGGAGTTGGATCTGATGATAAATGGACTCCTCTCCCTCAGTGGCGGAGGCTGACCACTTCCCGCGGGAAGGATCGTGATTTGCCATAGCCTGAAATAGAAAGAAATAAAAAACAAAACAAAAGAAAAAGGAAAAGGAAAAAAACAAAACAAAGAAAATATGAGAAAACTAGAAAATAAAAGAACATGGAGTGTACTCTAGTGTACACGGCATGCAGTAACAAATGTAGAGTATCCCATGTTCTCTGGACAGACACGCTGAAGGTGAATAATAGACTATGGAAAATTACACGGCGTGTACTGAACATACATGTCGTGTTCACTCAAAGTGTAGGTGGTCGTGTGGTACAAATGACACGGACATGTTTTTATCAGTTCAAAGAAAACAATACACGCCATGTAGGTATAGGACACGGCGTGTACTGCCCACGAAGAACATGGTCATGTATAAAGCAAGACATGGGCCGGCTGGACATCTAAAACACACGGCGTGTACCAAAAACACATGACCTGTATAGGAACATGGGGTGAGAGGCCGTGTAGAGGGTATACACGGGCCGGCTAATGATATAAAGGACACGGTGTGTACCGAACATACACGTCATGTTCTGGAACATGGGGTGACAGGCCGTATTATGTGCCACACACGGAGGTGCCAAAGGGAATGACATACAGGGTGTGTACCAAACACACATGCCATGTACATGAAAATTGTGTGTGAGGCTGTGTGAAAAGGTGTACTTGGTCACGATTAAAAGGACACGGTGTGTACCGAACATACACACAGTGTATATTCAAATTTCGAAAAATTTTGTGTGTGGCCATGTACCGAAGTACACGGTGTGTGTTCTTCATTTTGTGTTCGTGTACTGGCGGAAGCTGAAGAGTCAGCTGATCCGAAAAAACACCCTAAATGAATCTAAATATTTGAAATAGAGGGTGTAGAAAAGCGTACCTTGACCGAGGATCAAAATGTGAAAGAAATCAGAGCTTGAAACACACCAAATCGATAGATCTGAAAAATGGGGGTTCCGGTGGCGTGCGGGAGAAGAAAACGGGAAGAGGGGAGTAAATGGGGAGCCGCACGACACGAGCTCAAGCCGGGTGGCTCGCGGCCTATATAATCAAGGTACACAGCGTGTATGTTTGGACTACACTCCGTGTATTCCATTTTTTTAATTATATAAATAAATATAATTATTATAGTAAACTATATAATAATTATTATTAATAATTAAAATAAAATAGATATATCTAAAAATTATATTATAAATAAACCTATACACGATGTATATCGGGAAATATATGCCGTGTTTTTTAAAATTAAAAAAAGTGTAGTACAACCTTTGGTTCGGTGCTTGGGGCGGGATTAGAACCGGTGATCGGTCGTTCCGAATGAAAGCCCTCAACCACTGGAGCAAAGGTTGTTCTGCAGTTCATATTTATTTTATATATATATTTATTCTATATGAACTATACACACAGAATGAAAGAAAAGCACGGTGTGTAGTTTTTATATAATAAAGGATGGGGGTGAAGCAGAGAGATTAGTGCGATTCGAAACCGGGTCTTTTGAACCTGGTGCTGAGACTTTTCCAATCCGCCAACTTCACCCACATATAATTTCTTATTTTAGAATTTTTTATTTATATTTGAAAAATTATGGCGCACATGGCATATATCGGAGTACACGTCGTATGGTTTTATTACAAGAACAAATTATGGAAATGGGACAGTTGTCTGGGTTCGAACCCGGGTCTTTTGGAACCAGATTACTATTTTAGCAAACCGGTCCATCCCCATCATGGGTTTTATTAGACAAATTTATATATATATATATATATATATATATATATATATGGAAAATACCACACATGCCGTGTAAATAAAAGGGAGGAACCCCATGCCGAAGGTAGGTGAGGAGGATTTGAACTGGGGACGGCTTGAATAAACTCCAGTGACTTTACCATCGGCACCGGCATCATCCCTAGTTATTTATTTGATATTCTATAGATTTATACTATTAAGATTATAAATTAAAAAAATAAGTACACACCATGTATATATGTGGGACACGGCGTGTAACCTCTGGGTTGCCTCTCAGGAAGCGCCTTTGTTTTAGGTCGTTGGATCGACCTTCTTACCTTGCTTACCTGATATTTATGGTGGATAATGGTCCCAATAGTGGCTGCCCTGTCCATCTAGGAGTTGCAAGTTCTCTGGATCTTCTTCAACAGGAATGTCTGGATTGTTAAAGTTATCAAAAATATAGGAACATACCAGATCATCCACCAAGTGATCATCCATGGTAGTTATTGCAGAACAATCCTCATGATCGGACGATGATGCCTACTTGATGTCTTTGAGAACATTGTAGGAGACTCTCTCGTCTCCTACCCGGAAAATCTTCTCTCCCTGGTGCACATCAATGAGTGCATTCCCAGTGGCTAGGAAAGGTCTTCCCAATATAAGAGGTGCTTCTTGGTCATCCCCCATGTCAAGGATGATGAAATATGCTGAAAGGATCAGCCTACCCACCTTGACCAGTACATATTCCAGTTGCCCCTTCAGATACTTAATGGATCGATCAGCAAGTTGAAGGGATACTTAGGTTGGCTTCAAATCATGGAGCCCAAGTTTATGGAAAAATCTGAATGGAATGAGGTTGACACTTGCTCCCAAGTCTCATAATGCTATTCCAAATTCACAGGGTCTGATTGTGCAGGGAATAGTAAAACTACATGAATCATGGAGCTTTAGAGGAATGGAATGTTGAACGACCGCGGAGCACTCCTTTGTGAGGCCAATGGTGCCCAGATCCTCCATCTTACGCTTATTGGAAAGGATGTCCTTCATGAATTTGGCATATGTAGGCATTTGTGTCAGGGCTTCCGCAAATGGTATGTTGATGTCGAGCTTTCTGAACACCTCCATGAATTTGCTGAACTGGGAGTCTATCTTTCTCTGCTTCATTCTTTCTGGGAAAGGTAATGCAGGCACAAATGGTTTGACAAATTCTTTTCTATTTACTATTTGAGGCTCTGGTGATGGTTCTTCAGATGAACAGGGATATGAAACTGAACCTTCTTTATCAATAGGGGATGGAGGTGCAGTTGACTGGTGGGTTGGTTCCTTCTATGGAAATGCTTTTCCGCTACGCAAGGTGGTAGAATTGGACTCCTCTCATGGGTTCTTCTCAGTGTTTCCCGGTAGTGTATCGGGCTGCCTCCCTGATAGCTGGTTTCCTATCTGGCCAATTTGATTCTCGAGGCTTCGGATGGAAGACTCCTAGTTCTGGAATTTTGTTTCAGCAGTTGACAAAAATTTATTCATCAGGTCCTCTAACCTTGATGTGTTCTCTTGCTAAGATGGCTGGATAGCCGGTGGAGGAGGTGGCTGTCGTGGCTGCTGTGGGCGACGGTTCTGGTACCCTTACTGCTGATAGGATCCCTGCTGGAACTGCTGTCTCGAAAATTGATTCTGGTACTGAGGCTGATTGTAGACGGGCGGTCATTGGGGAAGAGGGTTTTTCTGCTGTTGTCCCCAGCCTTTGTTCTGATTATCTCGCCACGATGGGTTTTGGTACTGTTGGTATTGATTCGACCCTCAATTTTGAGCAACAAAGCTCACCTCGCTTGTTGAAGGGTCGGATGGAAGTCCCGAGCATTCTCCCAGATTGTGGTTGGTACCACAGTCGTCATATGTTGGATGGTTCCCCGCATGAACTTGAGATGCTCCTTTTATATTTAATGCTTCGATTATCTTGGACACAACATCCAATTGAGCAGATAACATAGTGGTAGTTTCAATATTGTGCATACCTCTCTTTTGAGTCCCCCGCTCGGAGTGCCACTGGAAGCTGTTGGCTGACATGTCTTCCAGTAGTTTGAATAGCTCTTCGGGGGATTTTCGCATCACCGTACCTCTAGCAGCAGCATCCAACACAGACTTTGTATTCATTGTAAGTCCTCCATAGAAGGTCTAGACTTGCATCCAGAGTGGGAATCCGTGGTGGGGTCATTTTTGTAACATTTCATTGAAGCGTTCCCAGGACTCATACAACAACTCGGAGTCGTGCTGCTTGAAATTGTGAATCTCATTCTGGAGTGTCACCGTCTTCGATGGTGGGAAGTATTTGGACAAGAACGCCTGGGCTAGCTCCTCCCAGGTGAGGATAGATCTTCGTGGCAGCCCCTTGATCCAGTCTTTCTCCTTATCCCATAGAGAAAATGGAAATAGGTGAAGACGGATGGAATCCTCGGACACACCATTGTACCGAAATGTGTCCCAAACCTCCAAAATGTTAGAGATATGGGTGTTCGGGTCTTCACTGGGCAGGCCTCCGAATTCGATGGTGTCCTGGATCAGCTGCATGATTCTCGGCTTGATCTCAAGGTGCTGGGCCTGTACCGGAGGACGGACGTTGCCCGTATTAGCTCTGTGGATTTAAGTAAGTCCATATTTCATAAGTGTACATCTTGGAGGTGGCTGATGAGGGGGTGGAGGTTGTAGATACTGCTTCTCTTGAGGGGAGAAATAAGGTAGTGGGAAGAGTTGTTGCGGTGGTCGTTGGTAATCCCTCGGAAAGGATTCCACGAATGCCCTGGGCACCTACTCCGGTAGACCAGTAGTGGGAGGCTGCTGATCCTGGTACTGCTGACCAGCTGTAGCATCCATGGCTGGTGCTCCTTCTTCCTTTTTCACCATGGGTTTTTGTTGCTGGTTGTGAGTTCCTATCAGTGCATGCCGACGATGAAGCAGGGTCTGTTCAATCTCAACGTCAAGCGGAACTAATTCCAAAGACTCGGCACTTCTGGATTGTGTAAGATATCTGACCATACTCTTTAGGTTCTTCACAACAAAAAAACAAAAAACCAGGCATAAAAGGGAAAAACAAAAGACAAATTTTAAAATAGGATTAGAACAGATATTTTTTATAATTTTTTATTTTTATTTTCACTTAAATCAATTATTATCACATTTTAAATTTTAGCACTAAAACCAAAGAAGTTCCCCGGCAACGGTGACAAAATTTGGTCTCACTTATCATTGACTGAAGTTATATTCGTCCTAAATTAATTACCTGTTTTTAGAACTTTATTATTGCATAAGTTTGGGGTCAATCCATTGGGAACTATGGCGTGCATGAATTCAATTGAGTTAATACTTAATTATGTGAAGTATCATGAATTTAGAGTTGATTGGTTTGGTTTTGGTTTTGGATTAAAACGATATTGTTTTACTTTGAAGAAATGATTAACAGATTTAAAGAAAACAACGAGTGAATTTAAAGAGCTTAAAATAGGACGAAAAGACGCACGGGGGCTGTGGTGATTAAGGAATTCTTAGGCAGATTGTTTAAATGGCTGTGTTGTTCATGATAATTCATCATTTTGGATTTCATTTTGTTACAATATTTCCTTGGTCCAGTTCCTCTTGTTTGGAATTTGAGAAGTTGACTCCTTGGTCCGGTATTCAGCATTCTTATTTCTTTATTGAGTTCAGTCCATTATTTGAATCGGTGAATCCTTTCCAATGTTCATGGATGTTTTCACCGTTACATTTCTTTTGTATCGTTGAGAATTCTTCCCTTGGCCCGACTCATAATTCTCAGCTATATTTTACAGTGAATTATGAAGAGTAAGATGAATTACAACGAGCAAACACAACTATATAAAACAACACACAATTATGATCCCCTCATCCACAGCCCCAACACGAGGGGTTTAGTTACACCTAGAAGGTTGGAAAAAACGACACACGTGATACCTGATGGATTCATCATGTAAGCATTGAGGTAAGGTGTCGGAAGGTGTAATGGCGGAATAGCGGAATGACGGCACCTTGGCGGATTCGGGAATGCTGGTAGCAGAGCTTCTCTCTCCTCTAATGGGTTTTGAACTCTAAAATCCATAGGCCAAAGTTTCTTTTTATAGAAAAATAAAGTACACGACGTTCATAGAATGTACACACCATGTACTTTTCGTGAACGTGCTTTGGTTCCCATTTTTCTCCACTGGAAGGTGGCCTAACACGCTGTCTTTGACTTTTGAACACGGCGCCACCTAATAGTTGAGTGCACACGGAGTGTTGTGCCTCCATGCACGGTATGTACTATACAAATTTTTTCACCAATTATTTCTAGAATAGCAGACACGGCATGTAAAAATGGAACACGTCGTGTCTCCTTTAATGGCCACATGGTCATGTTGACTCTTTTTGGGCAAAAACCGCTTCTAGAATGTAGTACATGACGTGTAGCGACGCCATACACGGCGTGTATCTTCTACCTGGTGACATGGGAGTGTACTCTCTCTTTCGGTATGTGTCCCTGTCTAGATGTACATAGTGTGTATAAAAGTACACGCCGTGTAGTTTCAAAATTTTCACAGGCTTCCCTTGATTCGTGTATTTAGCCAGAAAGCTCCTAAAAGTAAACAGATTCACCAAAATCAAAGAATTTGTTCATAAAACAATAGATATTTTCTGAAAACATGTTTTTATCTTCAATTATTTATATGGAAATGTATACACAAATTGGGTGCATCAGTCTCCAAAGAGTAAGTCAAGAGAAAAGAATCCCTCTGATGCCACTTTGTAATGTCCTGATTCCGGAAGTTTTCCAGAGGCGACCTGAACCTAGTTGGTCACATGGGCTCAAGGGAATTTCCCCTAACACCAAAGGCTGTTGAATATCAATGAGGGCCTTGGGTATGATAGTGGGGAAGCTATTCCCCTATTGGAAGAGTAACATAGTGAAATAGAAATAGATATACAATAGCGGAAGTAGTAATAATATCAAACAACAAGAAACAGTGAAATATTAAAGAATAAACAATAGGAGCACAGATATATAAATGATGGATGATACATATGACTACGAAAGCAGCCAAACACGTCACAATTCGGGAATACATTACTAAATTAAATTAAAAAAGAAAAAAAGTAAACTCTTCAGTATCACAAGCCTCAACATGGTCTTATTCTCTCCAGCTCCTCAGTAATCAAGTGCTTGAAGTATAAGGGCACTTTACCTTATCTATACCTGCAACAATATAATCTTTATGGGCCAAAAAGCATGACCCATACAGGTTGTGAGACTAATCTCAGTAGGAAACCACCAAATGATCTATGCCTAACAGTTAGTGAAAATATATGGCCGGAAATAAGTAAAAAAGAAGTAGTAAACCCGAATGTACTCAACAGTAAACATTCCAATAGTTTCAATACATTCACAAATACCACACATCAAGTAAGCAGATAGTCCCCAATAGGTAACCCTCTGGGATGTACTCATAGCCTATCCCCTATGGTCCTACCTAGAAACAGATACAACCCTCTGGGAAATGCTCATAGTCTAACCCCTCTGGTTCAGATTTAGTATAGACTCTCTAGGGAAGCACTCACCATCAATTCCCCTTTTAATCTCGTATCGGTAACTAAAGCTCCTCTAGGGAAGAACTTACATCACATTCCCCACGTGGCCCTTGTTGAGGAACTACAAACACTCTGAGGAAGCACTTACGTGAATTAACCATGTGGTCTTTTATCATAACAGTAAAAATAGACACTCTAGGGAAGCTATTACATCCATTATCCCTATGGTCTACAACACTATGTTCTCACCGCCCTGTGTAAGTCAAGAAGTAGGGGAATGCATATCGGCCAAAGTAAACCTCAAAAACTACTTGGCTAACAGTCTACCGCATAACCGCATGGCAGATAAACATCAATCCATCCTACAATACTAGGCATGTGAAACAAACAAGGAATCCTAACTAGCTAAGAAAGACCAAACAGTCATAAACAAACATTCACGGGAAATCACATTGAAAGCATAGAAATTAACTCTATTCTCATACAATTAACCTCTATTCAAGAATACTATCATAGCAGGTAATCAACAGGGTTAAAACAGTAAACACGCAATACCCCGTTCAAGGGTATTGGGCACTTTTACACATATAACTCAAAGAAATTCAACAGAAAGGCACAAACCATCTACCTCAGTGTTGTAGGATCAATATAAGTGAACCTCAAGTTGTGAATCGCCCAATAACACTATATATCAACAAAAAAACTAAAACCGCACAACTGAAGATAACTTGAGAAAGGGGAGGAATTAGGAAACTAAGCTCTAGGAGAAGGAAGAGCTTACTGAGGTGATCCCAACACAATCAATGGAAGTCGATTTGGATAACAGACATTCGATCGGGGACTCAGGGAAAGATCACATTCGTTCTACCAATCTCGGTCAAACCTGGCCAAGAAAGAGTCTGTTATGTCCATCAAATGCGACCCTGGTGCATTCAATGAAATCAATAATGTATAGGGTGTGTACTTTATAAGTACACGGCGTGTACTTTCCTTCACCGGTCCCCACATTTTGTGGTCTCTAGGTCACCACACATGGTCGTGTGCATGGCCGCTACATAGTCAGCACCCAGCTTCCCGCGGTAACCGAGTACACAGCTTGAAATCATAATTTACACAGCGTGTACTTAAAAAATTTCCATAAACTCTTCTTTTTCCTAAAAAACACCAGAAAAAGGAAAACATACCTGAAAAAAAGATTTTGGTTCTTACAAATTTCCTCCCTATAATCCAAATGTTATGGGAGATGGGATGAAAAATCTCATTTTATGATCTCACATCTTTCTAAATCTATGAATCATGTTGGACATACCTCAAACAAATGAGGGAACAACATTCTATTAATACCAATACCAGGAAGTTTCCACCTTCATTCAGTTGGTCTTTTAATCCAGTAGTTGTTGAAAAAATGGATCAGTTCCACTGGAAAAATATTTTTTTTACTCTAGTGTTTGGCACATGATAAATTCATTTTAGGTCTCTATTATTTGTAAGGAAGTGTATAAATAGTGTACTCTTGTCAAGAATAGGAGGAAACATGATGAAATTGACTCCGTAGATTTTGATTAGTTCAACAAATTATTTTTTAATAAATAATTTCCTCATATTCTTCATACGATGATGGATAATGTGTTCATTGGTATAAATAAAAATGATAATAAATATATTTTTACATAAGAGAATAATTTTATAAGATATTCAAGGCACAATTATGGTATTATCATCCAACCTAAAATTAATTTTTATCATTTCATTAACGGTATAAAACCAAGTCTCTAAATGGAATTTTCCATAAGAGAATTTAGTAGCTATGAATAGATTGTTCGATATGATTTCAAGGTTGAAATGGGGTTTGGAGTTATGTATCAATCTCATGGTTTTGATAATAAGGGGAAAATTGAATTAAAATGAAAATCTAAGAACCATTGAGAGATGAATATGGGATTTACTTTATGATCAAAGGTTGGGAATATGTATAGAAGACATTGTCTCAAGGGGAATACAGAATGTTTTAAGTGTATATGGGATGGTCATCGGGCAATTGATTTCTGATGTAATGGGAAGAAGTTAGCTAATGATGAAAATAGAGGGAAAGATTCCTAGACTGCCTCATCAACATTCCAGTGTTTCAAATGGAAAGAGTTTGGGTATTATTCTAAAAAAATTCCAAATCTGAGGAATAATTATGGTGATCAATTCCATTGGCCTTGTAAGACAAGGGACAAGAAATATCATGTGAGCACTGTCTCTAATTAGTGGTGCGATAATGACATAGTGAATGGTACACATAATATGCACTCTAGAACTATTAATGTCTTATTTAAATTTGGAAATACAAATTATTTCATATCTAAATAATTTAAAAAGGGTATCAAGATTCCACCCAAATTATTAGATATAGAATTATAATTTTAAACCCCTAATGGTATGATGATTATATCTTATGTATATGATTCATCTCTAATTAACATTTTTGGGAATGTGCTTCCTAAAAATCTTTTCATTATTCCTATAGTTGAATTTTATGTTATCTTAGGCATGGATCGACTTTCTCTACATAAATCCCACATTAATTATTGAGTAGGTAATGTTAAATTTCATACTACAAACCATCCTAGGATCATCTATTAATGAGACTATAAGTAATGACATCTTATAGATATAAAATCCATTGATTGAGTATTAATTCCCACTATGAATGTCTATCTATCTAATATAGTTGGGGAGAAAATTGACATAGATGAAATTCTAATCATGTAGGAATTTATTTATGTTATTCTTCAATATTTTCTAACTCTTCCATAAAAACATGTCGTTGAGTTCTAAATTTAACTCATACCTAGTTCCGCACTAATTTCATAGACTCTCTATAGAATGACATCGATTGAGTTAAAGGAATTGAAACGAAACCCCTAGGAAACCTTAACTATGGATTCATTCATCCATGTGTGTCACCTTATGGTGCACCTATTCTCTTTTTTCAAAAGAGATATGGATCAATGTTACTATCTATTTATTATCTAGATCTAGACATCATAAAAATTGATAGAAACTATCTGCCTCCCTATATTAATGGATACTTTGATCAACTATGAGGAGATCAATAATTTTCCAAGATTGACCTTCATTATGGATGTCATCAATTTATGGTCAAGAAAGATTATATACCAAAAAACAATTATGTACAGCGTATGGACACTATGAATAAATAGTGATGTCATTTGGTCTTACAAATTCCCCCAATATCATTACAGATGTAATGAATATACTCTTTATAGATTACCTTGATCAGTTTTCGGTAGTATTTATAGATGATATTCTAATTTATTCAAAGAAAAAGGAAGGTAATGAATATTAATTGACAAATATACTGAATAACCTAAGGAATAAAATAGTATGTGAAAAAATTATAAATATTAATTTTTTCTAAAAGGGGATTCATTTTTGGGTCACAAAATATTAAGTGGTGATATATGAGTAGATCCATAAAAAACTATCTATTGAATAATTTTCAGACCCACAATGGTGAATGAGACCCATAGTTCCCTCGGTTTATCTAGATATTATTGATGGGTTATGGATAATTTCTCATGAATCTTTAATCCTCTGGGTAGGTTAACTTACATGGGATCCATATTCATTTGGATAGATGATTGTGTGGAAAATTCCATGGAACTAAAAAATATATGATTCATAATACCTATGATTTAATTACCATATAGTGAATAAGGGTTTCTGGTCTATAATGAAACATAGAAGAAAGTATAATGATACATTTTTTTAGAATTAAATGGTTATAGCTTATTTCTCAGTAGAATTTTAAGATTCATAAGAAAAGCCACCAAAATCATGATTTGGAGTTATCTGTGGAAATTTTTTTCATTAATGATATGGAGGCATTATCATTATGTTTAAAAGAGTGATATGTATACCAATCATAAAAATTTATAGTATATATTGACATATAATGAGTTGATTATGGACTAAACAATATAGTTAGAGTTTATTAAACATTATAAATTCTCAATTCATTACCACCTTAGGAAAGTAAATATGGTGGCCTATGATTTGAGTCTAAATGATAATGATAGCTTATCCATGATTTCAATCACATAAGATACGATAATTTTTTTGGATTTTTGAATGAAAGACTTGAAAATACTGAAATAAGGGAAATTATGTTATCTTGGTCAATTTAATTTTTACTCATCCATCCATGGGAATATTAAACTAACGAAATGGAAAGATGTATTACTATAAAATAGGGTTCAAAATTTTCCAAAGTTCAACCTTGATCATTGTGCAGTTATATGGTCTAGGAACCATATATGCATTCCATCTATACTTGATTTGATGAATTTTATTTTATTGGAAGTTAGTAGTTTTTCATTCTTTATTCATTTATTATGTATGGATATATATTGAGATTTGAAAGTGTATTTAGGGTGGTATAGAATGATGAGAGATATCACAAAGTTTGTATTTGGGTTCTCGGTATGTAATAAAGTTAAGGATGAAAGAAAAAAATATTAAGTGGATGTTACGTTCATTACCCATACCAAAATTGAAATTGGAAAGTATCACCTTGAATTTTTTCAGTGGACTACCAAAAAGGTATAAAGGGAATAATGCTCTATGGGTTATATTTTATTGACTTACTATGTCATCACACTTAATCACTAATAGAGAAAACGTATATCTGGATAAGTTTCCCATGATATACATTGATGAAGTTGTAACGCTTCATGGATAACCACATTCCATTATGTCTGATCATGATCCAATATTTACATCAATGTTTTGGCATTGTCTTCAGCAAGTTCTTTATAAATAGTTGATTTTAAAAACAATATATTATCCTTAAATAGATGTTGAATATGAAATAATAATTTAAACCCTATAGGATATATTTAGATCTTTTTCATTGGATTTAAAAGGTTATTGGATAAAAAACTTCTTCTAGTTGAGTTTTCTTACAGTAATAGATTTCAATCAAGCATTAAACTATATCCTTATGAATAACTCTTTGGAAAGAAATGTATCTATATAACAAGATAAAATCGATATGGAGAAAGATATCTATTAGGACCTAAGATACCTGATGAAATGGAACATAAGGATTGATCCATTTAGAAACCATCGAGGAAGATTAGTGTCAAAATAATTATTCTTCTGATAATCATGAAACATTTATATAATTAGATGTTTGTAATAAGTATTTTCTAATACTTTCTCCATGGTATGTGGTTATGAGATTTGTAAGAAATGGAAATTATTCCCTAGGTATATTAGTCACTTTGAAATTCATTATCATATCGATATTATAACCTATCTATTATCACTTCTACCTTTCATCTATCAATTTTATTTTATTTTATATGCATCTATCCTTTGAAAGTATATACATAAACCTCCACATGTACTAAACTCTCTGGTCATACCACTGGAGAATGATAATTCTTATGAGTAACAACTACTGGAGATTATAGATCATATAAAGAAATTTATATGAAACAAGACCACTCATCTAGTTAATGATTTGGGGAAAACCAACTAGTTTCTGAAAGCTATGTGGGAACAGGAGGAAATGATTCGGTCGAAGTATCCTTATTTCATTATATCAAAGTGATGAATTTTGATGGTGAAATTCATTTTAGGGATGGTAGAATTTAACACCCTAATATTTTATAAATTGTTTTTAGATTAAATAAAATTTCTTTTTCATCTTGCAATACATGAAGCACTAAGTTATGGTTTATCGATACAGAACATTAGTTTTTCTTTCATCACACACAACGCTATGTTTTAACAAAACCATGATATATTATCGTTATTATTATTATTAAAATGTGACCAATATAACCTAGACATTAAACATAGATTTATGAATAGTAATAAAAACATTTAAAATATAAATTATAATGGTTTTATATAAAGAATACATATTGGGAATAAAATAATTATTTTTTTTGTAAAGTATTTATATGTTTCAGAAATACTATTTTCGCAGAAGCTTTTATTATGTATTTTTGGGAACAATGAGAAAATTAATTTTTGAAACATTTAGAAAATTATATGATAAAATAATCTTCATTTTTAAAACCCTCATTTCAAATTTAGATTATGGTGAATTTTTTGGATTTTTAGGATATGCATGGTTTTTTGATAAATTGTGAAAAATACTGGATTTTAATTAACAACATCAATTTCCATTAATTTTTTGATAAAGATAAATTATATTTTAAATTGGTTTTAAAGTAAAATTAGTTCTATTATACATCCATTAATCTAATTTAGTATATTGGGCACAATTTCATTTTTAATTTTGATATGAAACATTATAATATTTTGGACATGTTCCATTAATAAAACCAACATTCTCACTGTGTTTGTGGAATTATTTCTCAATTAATTTTTTCCAAAAATGTGAATCGAATTTTGAAAAATCATTCCTTATTTTAAACTAGATAAATTTATATTTTCTAACGCATTTAAATTAAATTTTAACCAAATTGAATGGTAAAAATAGTAAAAATAATTTAATGTGGTTACAGTAAAAATGGGTTTACCATTGGGGGTGTTAAACTAAAAAGGTAAGGGTTAAAAAATAACCCAAAACATTTCTAAAACCAATTTTATAGAATTATTTATACATTAAATAGTATATTGTTTAAAATAATAAATTTTAATTCCTTGTGACAACTGGAAAATTTGGATGGAATTATTTAATTTAAAATATTACAAGTGTGCACTCACCACACTTGTAAAAGGACACCACTTATACTCCCAAATTCAAAAATTTAAACTATTTTTTTGCTAAATACCTAACCAAATTAATTACCAAATTATATTCACTCATCCTATAATCTTTATTTTTTGATAGAAATCCAAAATGATAAGGCTTTTGATGAAAGAAGAGGAAACATTCATCAACAGGCATTCTTATTTTATTTCTTCTTCCATATCCTTAAATTATTAATATAACATTATGATATCATAAACTCATTATATTAAATATAATTATATTTTATTATCTTAAGATAATGAACTACAACCATCCCCACTTCCATAAAATGGGTTGAAAATCATCATTCGTGTGTATGGAGGGATACTACCTTATGAACTGATGTTATTCATTTATCAACTTCGTGTTTTATAAGATAAAAAAAGGATGCATTTATTATTTATATTTTATATGTATCATAAAAATATTATATAATATTTTAAATATCACATATAAATTCATACTCTATATTTTTTGATATTATAATAATGTCCCCCATGCGTAAGACAGACTACTGCCACAAGAAACGGTGTGATTGACTAATAATTTTAATAGAAGTTAATAAGGATGGTTTTAATGAAAAAATGTGATATATATGACCTAAAAAGTATTTTGGGATTATAATATATCATTTATCTTTTTTTTTCAATCCAATAACAAAATAGAATATCATTCCTGAGTACTTACGACTTATCTTCTCCATGAATGGTGTATTACACTTTATATCAGTATATTCTATGGATTACTCTAAATAGATAATATATATATATATATATTATCATTGTTAAAATTATATATATGATGAAATCATGGTCAATTTTAGAGGTCCAAAATAGATAACAAATCATAACATATATAAAAAACAAAGCGGTTATTACTTGAAATGTAACTTTAACATGGAATTGTTAATAAAGATGTAATAAAAGGTCATGTGAAATTCATATATGGTAGGATATATATAAATATTTGTATATATTAGATGTATAATAAACCAATATTTATTATGCAGGATGTATGAATATGCATAATGGAAGTTAATACTTAAGGTAAGAGATTTTTGTCTTAATTTTCTGTCATGGGACGTATGTTATGTTATGCACATATTATTTAATAAAATGTTTATAAAAACCATTTGAGATGTAGTATCCTGAATTTATTAATCAATATGATATTTTATTTCCCATTTTATTTTATTCCTTCTTTGGTCTTATGATTCAAAGAAACTGAAGTTGTAATGATTTTGTGTTATATTCACTTCGTTTATCTGGATTGATTGTCATTATGTTTCTGAGGATAAAATATTATAATCCATATCTCAAAAAATAGATGAATTTTATTCTCTACCATTTATTCATGAAATTTTCATATAATATTATCATTTTTCACTCCTTTGTACTTGAAATAATTAAGAATGTGTTTTTAAGATAATATGACGATATTTTTCTTTTCAGTCAGAAATCCAATTTATTCTAAAACTATGTTTTCTAAAAAGGACATCAAATAGGATTTATTATTATCTAATGATTTAAAAAATACATTTGTAAATTTTTTTGACCTTTTTATAAGAATAATTTTAATCGAATCTTCATTTCATTTTTCAAACAATTCCCATTTGATATTTAATGAAAAATTGAATAGAATCATTGTTTTTACATTTAAGACAAGAAAGATAATTCATATAATCATGAACGTTATTTTCTTTGAAATTTCATTTATATGTTTTAAATTTTATTTTAAAATAAATTTTTTTTATTTTTTATGTTTTCAAAAAATGGTTTTCAAATAAGAATCGACATTCTTCGCAATAAATGTTTTAAATGATCGATAAAAATCATTTTCGATCTAGAATTACATTTGTTGATGTTAACTATTCATTATTGATAATATGATCCTAGGGTACAATTCTTAATCTTTCTATGAATGCTTTATATCTATGATGGAATGATATTTATGAACCTTATTTGTCTTCCTTGGGTTATACCATGATAAGATTTGTTTGAAGCCTGGTTCTTTTTTCATGGGATATTTTATAATGATTTTGAAATCTGTTTATTTTTTATAAGTAATGATGGGATGAAATGTTTATGAAACCCTTTTATTATCATGTGTTATTATATGATTATTTTATTTTTATCTTGTAGAACACACATGTATGGTTTTAATTTTGTTGTTGGTGAGACCTCTATCTCCCTCCAATGAATTAGGTAATGATAAATCTTATATGGTTATCCCATGCTTGAAAAATAGGTTACATGGGTTGTTCCCCCATTTTTGAAAAGGAGGGTACATGAGTGATTAGACCGATCCCAAAATATAGTACACGAAAGGTCTTCCCAATCCTAAAGCTGGTAATAATTTGGTTAACTAAAGTATATCATGTTATTAATGTATTAATGAGTGGACCATACATACGATTGTCTATGATTATGTGTATGAAAAACCTCCATGTCTTATGACATTGTTAATACCTATTGGATCAGGTTCTTTTTTCCCTTACGATTCACGATTTATTAAATGCCAATGTTTATTCCATGACTCAATATTCTGTTATTTGATATATTGGGTATGATTTTTGAATGTTATTCTCATGTTCTCATACACACATTCACATTCTATGATTATAAATATTCCTTGTTTACCCATACTAAGAATCCAATCTCACCCTTTCTTAGGCCTCCTTTCCCTAGGTTATGAAGATATGTATTATGTATGATTTTTCTAAGATGGGTATTAGATATGATGATCTTAATGGGATATTGTGTAGCTCAACTATGAACCAGTTTGTATTTGTTTAAATGTTTCCAAGGGAACTAAACTATTATGGTCCTCAAGTGTGTGTTTTGGTAATGATATGATAATTCATAAAAATTATTTAATATCTATCTATAAAAATTTTATCTAACTATGAAAGGAAATCTAGGTAGAGGAGTTTGGGATCATAAAAAGGAGGATACATATGATTACTCATCTGTTGACTTGTATTACTCTTAGAGTAGTGGATCTTGTAGGCATTCTAATTACTATAGTGGTGGTGGAGTATGAGGATTTATTTCCTGATGATTTAATGGGCTTACCTCCACCCCAAGTGATAATGTTATGCATTTGAATCCACCCAATGACATCCTCATTGTCTATGTTAGCATATTTTCTGGATCCCATTGAGCTAAGTGAGATAAAGGTGAAATTGGAGGACTTATAGAGGAAAGGTTTTATCAGACATGGTGTGTCACCTGAGGTAGCCCCAATATTGTTCTCCAAGAAGTAAGATTATAGATTGAGGTTGTGTGTAGATTACCATTGCCAAAGCCTAGGGTCCATGAAAAATATGCATCAATTGTTGAGGATCAGTGGCCTCTTTGATCATTTGAAAGGGGTGAGATAGTGCTCAAAGATAGATCTTATATCAAGTTATCATTATCTCCTAGAATGATATGTGGATATACTAAAAAAAATTCTGATGTAACTATATTTTTTATCAATACATGATGATGACTTTAGGAATGAATGATTACCCAATAAAATTCATGGGTATCACATAATAGATATTCCAATATTTAATTTAATGGTTTATGTTGGTCTTAGTCTATGACATTCAAGTGTACTCTTTGTCTGAGGAGGATCACATGAGACACTTGTGGATGGTACAAGACATAAACTGAAAATACCATATTTATAGGATGCTCCCAAATATTCAATTCTAGATTTGACAAGTCTACTCTTTTGGACATGCCATCTCAAAAGAGGGTTTAGTAGTGGACCTAGGTATGTTTGAGGCTGTTTAAGCATGGGAACCGCCCAAGAGTGTGACTTAGGTGAGGAGAATCATTATGTTGTAAGGTTATAATTGCATATTCATTCCCAAAATCTCTATGATATAATAATATTTTATTACTTTTGTTGAGAAATGGAATCTTTTCATTTGTATGGATAGGTTTTATTATGCTTTTTAGGAGTTTTGGAAGAGGTTGATGAGCACTCCCATATACAGAATTCTAGAGGAGGTTGTCAGGTATGTAGTGTTTTGTGATTCCTTAAGGACTATATTTTTTTATGATGCAGGGATAGGTATTGATGGACTATGGTTCATGGGATTTGATACCACTTGAGTCGTAATATGAGGCCCATGATCTTAATCTAGTAGTCGTAGTCTTTAACCTGAATATGTGGAAACGCTACCTTATGGTTGAGATGTTTATCTTGTATTATGAACAACAGTGTCTCAAATATATATTCTCACAAACATATATTAACATGGTACAAATTAAATGGATAGAGTTACTCCATGATTATGACTACGAGATAGTCTACACTCTTTGGATGGTGAATGTGGTGGAAGATTCTTTCATTATAAAATATTACTTGTTGTTTTCGGCTGATATGTCAGATTAAGAAGCCTCATTTCTATAGTCCATGGTGAATGAGGATAGTGTAGATTAACAGTAGTCTATGGTTGTTATCCCACTATCTCTGTATCATGATAGGGATTCTCAAGATATAGATGCCGACTGTGAGATATAACATAATACGATATCCAATAGACATGCTCCTGATGGTCTACCAGAAGATGGGGAGCACTTCATCCATTTCAAAGGAAGGATGATGGTACTAGTGATGTCACCTGATGAGGTTTTGATGTATTTTCATACATCTCTTTGGTATTACATTTATGTATGACGAGGATGTACCATGACCATCAACATCAGTTCTAGTGTCTATGGATGAATAAGTGTTTTATGGGGTTCATCACTTGATCCCTCACCTTTTCATATGTGAAGGCTAATAAATAGCTACTATTAATTTTAGATTAATATATGGAGGTTACATAGTGGATGTGGGATTCTTTATCAATAGACTTCATGATGGGGATTTCATTAATATCTATATTACATGATTTCATATGGGTGATTATAAACTAAATCACTACATTTTCCAAATTCTTAAATATCCAAGATAAGAGTTCAGTAGATAGTTTATGATTTTTTACATACATGGGATCACCCATATTCATGGGGTTCCCTCAATGATAGTTTTTGACTATGATTCTCACTTCAAATCAAGATTATGTATATGATTATAAAAGTAAATTAGGACTTATTTGTGTTTGAGCACTACAATTCACCCCCAGACTAATGGCCATATTGAGCGAACCATTTAGGTTTTTGGGAATAGTATACAAACTTACATGTTATAATTTTTTCATAATTAGGAGGATTAACTACCCTTGGAAGAGTTTTCATAAAACAATATCTAAAATTACACCATTAGTGTTGCATAATTTGAGGCCTAATATAGGAGATCTTGGTGGTCACCACTATGTTGGAAATTCTTAGAGTTTCATAACTTATGGGCCCATAGTTGATGAGAGCAATGATAGAGAAGGTATAGATCATATAGGAGTGGATGCATACTACCTAGAGACATCAAAAGTCTTATGAGTACTGAATAAAGAGGCCTTTGGATTTTGAGGACAAATAACATGTGTTCTTAAATGTCTCACCTTGATGTGTATTTTCAATAATGGTACGGGTTGGAAAATTATCTATAAATTTCATTGATCCTTTCAAGATATTGTGTAGGGTTAGAAAGGTGGAATAGAACTTGGACCTACTGATGTTGTTAGATTTGGGTGCATGACTTCTTCAATGTGTTGTACGCATGGAGGTTTTTTCATGAACCTCACACTTTATCAATTGCGGTAAGGTAGAAATCTTGGATGGATAAAATATTATAGAGTACCTAATAGTGAGAGAAGACCCGCATGAGAATATCTTTTTTGAGAGACATATTCCCTTTAGGAATATTCAGATACATCAAATGAATCTATTGGAGTTCACTTAGGATCAAGGTACATAGATTAGATCCTAGTTACATCATATTTTTTAGTTGTATTTTTTATTTTCAGGTTAAAAATTCTTGATGTGTATAGAATGTTACTTAAAGGGTTTTCCTTGTTAGAATTTAACATATTTTGAAGAATATTTTTAAATGCCAGAATTTATAGAACCAGAGATTCTAATGTTTGGTGAGCCTTAGTGTTGATATAATAATAAAATAAAATATATTATTTCATTCACATATATTTGTCTATAAATTATGATTTAACTAAAAAATAGATTCTATGATTAATAATCTATGATATCCATTAAATTTGGATTGTGGGTTTTTTCCAAGGTGTATGATAACCTTTGAAAACATTGGGTGTTTGGTTAAACTGTTATCATGGGAGTATTAGTATATTAAATTAACTAATTAATTAATTCTACATATCCTATATCCCTTTAAAATAACAAATTTATTTCAAATACTTATGCTTAGATACATAACCCTTGGTTTGAGAGAGGACCCTTTAGAGGAGAGATAGGTGAATGAAAAAGGATCATGGATCGTGATAGATTTCCTATGAATCATTTTTTCCAATAAAGTTCGAGGATATCACCAATGATGATATCATAGAATCATTCTTTATTAGTGATCAATCCTAACCAGTGGTTGGGAATATTTTTTAAAATTTTTATTTCCCATTTTATTATCACTTGAAAAATGGGGATCAAATCAACTAACAGATTTATTCATGATTCATTTATGGTTGTGAGTTTGGGTTATCTTCTAGGATATTGGGGAATTCATTTTGTTGGTTTATTATTGTATCTTAATTTTTCTTTCAAATTTAAATGATTCAAGGATATCCTATATAATTGTAAAGCTTCATTCTTCATTTTTCACTTCATTCATTTCTCCCCATTTACTTTAACATTCATCGTTGAATATTCATTTTGATTGTGGTTTGATAAATTACCAAAATTTGATCATTTTATGACCATTTTTTCCATAATAGATTGATATCGAGGGTTTGGATTCCTTATTGATGGTGGAATTGAGGAACTATTAAAATGGTACTTGAGCCAAGGCAGACCACAATCAAATTAGTGTTCTTTGGTTGAGGATTGGCATGGGAGTGTGGTGTGGAATTATAGGAGTCAATTGATGATTGAGTAAAATGGACATAATATAGCCATAATTGACTTCATGGTTAGTCAACCCAAGATCCATGATATTCAGGCATGATTAGTTGTAGATATAATGGTGGTAGAAACATAAGTGAACTCGCGAAACACAGCGAATTTATGGAAAATTCCTGACTACACAATGGGTAGTCCCCTGAACACATACCATGTATTCCCCATTCAGAGGTTCTAGGGTTTACTTGAAAACAACAATATTAATCACCAAGTGACACATGGGACATGTCATGTGATCTGGTATTGGCAGTTCGATATATATCCCAACGTTACATGGTGCTGATATGGCCAGGAACACGGGAATTACTGGAGTTCATTGGCATAGCCCAATACATATACACTATTAGTTACATTGGAATGGCCCGGATTACATGGGAATGATCTAAATTACATATTCATAACTAGATATAAATGTTCATGGGCTAGAGATATGTCAGTTTCCGGCACAAACTATATATGTTGTGTAACCCAAAGGACATGCTACATATATAGAGAGATGCTTGGCATGTGAAGTGATGAGACATGAGAAGAATTGGGGCTGGAGAGACACAATTTATACTCCCTATACATGTTGTGTACTCTTTCAAGGGAGGGATGAGGCCCTATATCTCTTTAGTATATATTGGTATTGATTTAGTGTGTTCCTTTAGTCCATCCACACAAGGGTATAGCGTGAATGTTTGTCCTTAGTAGAGGATTTTTATACCCTCTATAGGTTTAGTACTAGATATTTATTGTTGTATACCTTAATTAGATAGGACTGGGATCCTATATCCTTTATTCTTCGTCTATATGTGTGGTTAGGTAATCCTTATAACAAACATACAGATGAATATAATCACCTACATGGAAGGATATTCAAGACTGGCTTTGTGGTGTCCCCTAGTAGTCCTAGGTATGATCCTCTATTGATGTATTAAGACCATAAAATATCCTATGAGTAATTATTTATAGAGATTTCTAATTGGAATTACCCCTCAGATGAGTTCTATAAGTGATAGAATGTCTTGTGGAGTGAGATCTCTTGGTAAATATTTAACATGAAGCATTGAGTACAATCCTATGGATGGAAGTATGGTTGAGACCTCTTGATACCTGAAGTATGTTATGAGTATATATATTTAATGTTATTTTTTGATTACTTTGATTATATGGAAATTTCTTCATGATTATGAGCTTACTATTCTCTTTAAAATTCATTTTTGGTGATTTTATGGTGTCCTACTAGGAATTATTATGGTCTCTTCCCATTAAAGCCATGTATTATGAAAAATATATGGAATTTTATAGTGTCCCGGGAGGTCTATGAGTAGGTGGATCTTATTGATATAGACTAACTACGGTCTAACTAGGTGTTTAATTTGAAAAAAAATCCCCTCATACATAACAGTTTAGACTCTCTTACATTTTTATGGGATTGTATTTGGAACATTTTAGTTTCAATTTATTTTTTCATACTATGATTGGGGGATTATTATTATGTATGAATTATGTTATCGTATGTTTTTTTAATTTCATGATAGAATGGGTTTTTTGGGATGTGTTTAGGTATAATGGTACATTATAATAACAAATCCCATGTCTGTGTTATGCAAACTCAGTGTTTATCTCCACCCCTTATCCTATTGGAGGTGTGCTTTGGGTGTCACATTCAAATTATCACTGAGTAGGTGATCCCTGGTATGTTAGGTCATGAAATATATGTTAAATATTATATATTTTATTCCCTCCTACTTATTTCATGAAATTATAATTCATCCTTTCCTTTTCTCCCCATAAGTACTCAAAACACCAAAATATTGTTTTCATGGAGACTATAATTTGTTTTTATATTCGGTCTAGAAACATTTTCGTTGATGCCTATACTCTCTCTAAAAGTTTCTCAAGAATTTTTTTACCATCATCCAATGATTGGAAAAGTAATTTTAACTAATTTTTGACTTTATATAATTTTTTTAGTGAATATTCATATAATTTTCCATATAAGGAACTTTTTACTAAAGGTTTGAAAATAATACTTGTTTTGACACTTACTATATGAAACAATTTCTAATAGTTATGGACATTCATTATATTGATTATTTCTTTTATAGTTTCTATAGTTATTTTAATATATTTTTTCCTATAATACTCTTGAAATTTTATATTTTAAATATGTTATTTCAAAATGAAATGTGAATTTTTTAAAGAAAGTTTCTGCTGATATTGTAAAATAATTTTAATTTATATCAATATTGTTGGATAAATCTTATAATTTACTAAGAATATCATGTAATAATAGCATCGAACATGTTAAACTATATGTATTATGATCATTTCTATCTAGTGATTGACATGGGGAAATACTAACATTTTTTATAGTATTTTTTCAATTAAAATTTTTATTTTCATTATTTGTTGAGTTATTATCAATTTCTTTCATATAATGAATGTATCTGACTTAGTAAATGGTGGGTGGGGACAATTATCGATCATTAATGTATTTATTGGTCTCATGATACAAAATATATGGGTTATTTGGCATATTACATACCTATTTATGTATGGTGTCTTGGAAAAATTCCATAGTGGTGTGTTAATTATATCCATGATATACATTATATCGTTATAAATATAGTGATCAATATCCATATAATTACTCATGTAATCAAGTAATTATTGGATATTTTACACTTATATGATATTATTTATATGCTATATTTTTTTTTTGTTTATTTATAGCATATTATTCATGATTTATTTAATCTATGATAGATTTTATTGTACAGTTTTTCTTACTAAGAATCTACGCTCAACCTTTATTAAATGTTATTCTCCTAAAGATTCCATGAAGGGTTTTATGAATTATTTCATGTATATACTATAATAAATAAAAAAAATTACCATAAGAATGAAATATTGTAATATTAGAATCATTTTTTTATCTAGTGTCTCTAGAATACTAAATTATTCGATCATTTGAGATTTGATCCCTTATACCTTATTCCAGTGTGGTAAAATAACCACATGCTTTGGGATACTGGAGTTATGGTGAATAATTTTTCATAAAATTATATTTTTTGGAACCCATGGGAACTATATCTAGAAATACATAGACTATAGAACATAACCATATCATATATTCTAGATATAAGTCTATATAAAGAGAAATATCATGAATTATTCCTAAAGTATATATTTTTTTCATTCGTAGAAAATAAATCCTTACTAGGATAATAGAATGTGGATGTCGGTGTTAAATGGATTCACCTTGGTGTAACAACAAGTAAATTTTGGATTCATTATTAACTCGGTTTTCATCGGCTAACGATAAGTGGTCCTAAGACTTCACACCTAGATAGAAACTTTTGAGGGATATGGTTGGGTTAATTCACATTTTCTATTTAAATAATTTTGATCAATGAAATAATAAAACCTTTTTTAACCAATTGTATTCAATAGAGATATACTACTATAAAAAATACCTTCAATAGTGCAAAAAATGGCTATTATTAGCGTAAAAACGCTCTGGATACCAGGGTAAGATTTCAAGCAAAAGGCTTTTATCAACACATTTAGAAGTGCTAATAAAAGACTCCATTTATCAACGCATTTATTTAGCACTAATAAAGGGGGCCTTCATCTATTCTTTTCTTACCACTGATAAATAATTCATTTATATTCACTTTTAATAGTGATGATAAAGGAAGTCTTTATTAGTGTATTTAGTTTCACTAATAATTTGGTATACTATAGTGTGCTTTCAAATTTATAGCACACTATAGCAGTATATATAGAAGGAAAAATATGTACTAATAGATATATTAAACGGTTAAAAAATTACAACAAAAGTACAAAAAACACACTATATTATAGACATTTTAAACATGGTTTATGCAATTAAATTAGTTTGTAATGATTATCCCATAAATTAAAAAAGATCAATGTTCCTTCATCTTTGGCCCATAACCCCCAATCAAGCTTTTTTCTAAACAAACCACCCCCTCTTGAGAAAAATAGAGCATCTATATAATAAAACAATTCTTATGTTAGTAATACTGTAAATAAATAAATAAAATTGAATGTTTTAATTTTATACTAAACATTGAGTCATACCATGAACACTATGTATCAGATTCAGTTGAGGTTGATTATTTCACATCACCCCATTTCATGTTCCTCTTCAAGAATTTTCTTCATGAAAATTAACTAAATAATTATAATCTAAAAATTTTATGGAAATTAATTATGTAATAGTAGATAAAATGATGAGAAAACATTCTGATGTCATCTTCATGGTTTTGGAAATGGGATTAATGTTTTAAACTAAAATGGAAGTTATATATTGAAAACACGCATGTCATGTCACAATGACCACATCCTATGTTGGATTTATACGAGGTAAATTTATATATGTCATAAAAAATTTATAGATCATGGTCCTAAATGATCATAAAATTGGAATGTGATATCCCTATTTTGAGTCTGTCAATTTTTTTTTACTAAAATGACATTTTAAACTAGAAACACACAATTTGAGCCCTTCCAACCACATAATGTGTCAGATTGATGTGAGACTGATTCCTACACATCCAAAATGACTTATGAATCATTTTCATAAATTATAAACACAATATGAGATAATTTGATCATTTTTTAATAAGTGACACTTTTTGAACTAAAATGTCAATTTTAAACTAATAATGGAGACTTTGAAGCATACTGAGAATATCGTATATTAGACTGAGGTGTTTCTAATTCATACACATCACATGTTACTTATGGATAATTTTCTTAATGTATCAAAATAACCTGAATTCATTTTTTCATTTTGGATAATGTTATATTTCTTTTTCCCAAAAATTAATTCTTATTTTAAATAAAAAGGCACACTTGGAGTGATACTAGGAACATGGTGTATCAGATTGAGGTTTTGATGATTCATGCATATTGAAAATTACATTGAGACTATTTTGATAAAGTATCATAACAATATGAATTCATTTTCATGGTTTTGAGTATGTCATGTAATGTCCTAGAATTTCTGTGTAATTATTTATAAATTATAATGAATTATTTCAAGCCCAAATGATTTGATGGCATGTGATTTTGAGGCCCAGAGAGGCCAAAAAATATTTTAGAAATTTTTTACTGTTTGTTGAGTTATTTTGTGAGTGGGTTTTTCTAACTTTTGAACTACTGCCCAGATCAAAAATCTAATGGCACCGTTGAATTCTGAACACAGGGATTCTCCTAAGAAGGGATTAACTTTGATAGGAAAGGGTAGGATGGAAAAGTAATTTTTTGTACTTTTAGTAAAAAATAAAATAAACATAAAAGTTTATTATTTTCAAAATGTTTCCATTGTGACACAACGACCAATCAATGCTATGGTGAAACTATGAGGTGATGCTAAATCACTAATGAAGCTTCTTAATGATAAATCATGGAAACGCACAACAAGTCTCCTTTTTTTAATTAAACAAGGAACTAGAGTGCGGAAATAATGCGGGGAAATTCATTGACGAATGTGGAACCTCTCTCCCTCTCTCTCTTTGTCTGATAATGAATGCTATCAATATATTCTGGTGGTATGGATTCAAGATATGATGAACGAAAATGAATTCTAGTGGACCAGGGATCAATGATGGATTGGAACTTCATCCCTCATTAGTGATGGATCCTCAGACCATGTAGGGGTTTATTTTTTTACATTTTCCCCTGTTCTTATTCTAAATCAAAAAACATGGATCAACCCCTGAACATGTTGATCCCCAGTTCATGGGTTCTTGTGGGAGGGTTTTGTTCTTGATTTTTCTATCTGGGATTTAATTATTATTGATTGTACTACGATCCCAAGCCTCCCTTGTGTTTTTAAACTTCTAACAGGGAGGGCGCGTGTTGACACAAAGAGGGCCAGAACCCCTCTTCTTGTGTGTTCTTCATGGACACTTCCTCAAAATTGAGGAAGCTGGATCTGAGGTCATGCTAGTGATAGCGATGACCCAAGAGGTCCTAAGGTGAAAACAGATTTGTGATCGGACCAGAAGAGCAGAACCGATGTCCCATGGAAGGTTTCACTGACGTAGTGTCGTCTGCACCTGGAGGAGGTAGCTGCAGGTGGGAGGTGGTGTGCTCGGTGCACACCATAGCGAATAAGGTCATATCCCATTGGCTGTGGTGGCCAGCTGGACGTGATACCAACGTAGTGCCATGTAAGAGGATAAGCCTACTCTTTGTGGGTCACGTGAAAACAAGGGGGTGTCCATCGGACCGACCGTGTAGGCCCCAAAAAAAACAGGATGAGTTGGGCCAACAGACCAGGCTACCCATGTGACCCGGATAAACATTTTAGTTGGTCTACCTTAACAGTCCAGGTAGACAGGATAAAGCTGGGTCGTGCGGCGACCCAGGCTAGGAATGGATATCAGCCTGCCAGTGCGGGCCAGGCTGGATAAATTCGTGTCACTGGGTGACCAAGCGGACAGGACCCATTCCCAACCTCAGTATAGTCCAACTAGGCCTATTAGGCTAGAAAAACAGCAACGGGTCATGTGGGACCTGAGTCGGGTCGGTCGGGTCTGTCCAAACAAGTCGGACCGTGCATGTATGCAACCAGCTCCTGTTTACATAAAGGGATGTATCCCCCAATCCATGCATCATATTGATGCTCTATCTACCACATTGGGAATCAATTGGTGGGGAAGTTCTTTTGAAATACTCTATGTAAGATTTCTTGGATGTTTACTCAGTGAGACATTGTGGCTCAGCTTCCCAGCGAGACTTTGTGACTCAGCTATCCTCGAGACTCTATGACTCAGCTACCCAGTGAGACTCTGTGGCTAAGCTATCAGCGAGACTTCATGACTCATCTACCTAGAGAGACTTCAGGACTCATCTATCAGCAAGACTTCATGACTCAGTTAACCATCGAGACTCCATGACTCAGCTATCAGTGAGACTTCGTGACTCAGTTTCCCAGGATGACTCTATGACTCAGCTGTTAGCAAGACTTTATGACTCATTTATCAGTGAGGCTTCATGACTCAGCTACTGAATAGGTATAAGAGACCTAGATATCTTAATGGAATCATCAGGTATGAGTGCCTACATAGTGATTTTTGTTCGGTGTTTTCAACAATTGGTTTTCAATCACCACATTAAGTTATACCTGTGTTGAGTTGACTCTAGTGACACTAATATTTGTGCATTGTTTTTTGATTTCCTTTGTGAATTTTTATGAGACCCAAGTTGGTTTTGGGGTCCCTACGGAGTATTTCTATGCTCACCCATGCACGGGCTTCACCCACACATGTTGGGTCTTATGCAGACGATAGACAACTTTGAATATAATCTTAGAGAGCTAGGGCCAGGTGGTGCTCGAAGGTGGATCTACAGACGTAGTACGCTTCCGGAACATCCGATAGTGATCTACAGCAACCCTTTAGGTATGATCCTTAATGGATGACCTTTGAAGCTTTTACTTCCTTTTTCAATACTTTCCTTTTCAGATGGGTTTTTATTCTGGCCCCCTTTCTCCTTTTAGTTTCACCTTAAATGTGTGGTTGCTCCCTCGTGTGACATACTTGTTGTTGGTATCCTATTATCAGCTTTACTTTCCACAGTATAGGTTGTGTGTGTCTATGTGCAAGTTTAAATGAAATGACATCCCTTTTGGGATATGCATTTTGGTGTTAGTTTCCAGTCCCTAGCCTGTGAAAGTAAGGCTTGGGTTAGTCATGGTACGGGACCTGGGGGACAGGTTGTGACATGGTAGTTGTCTTTTTTACTAAAATTTCATTTTAATCTAGAAATAGACACTTTGAGTCATACTAATCTAATTGTGTGTCAGTGTGGTTTTAGACTAATTATTACACATAAAAAATGACTTATGAATCATTTTCAAAAATTATCAACTTAATCCAAGTGTGTTTGCTTGTTTTTTAGTGAATGTCACACCTTTTTAACTAAAATGTCAATTTAAGATTGATAATGGGCACTTTGAATTGTACCAGGTCCACCCAGCATCAGATTGAAGTGTCGATTATTCCTATACAAAATAAACTACATATGAATTTTTTTGTCAAACTGTATCAATAAAATATTATTTCATTTTATCCATTTTGAGTATGAAACTCCTCATTTTTACTAAAATTAATGCTAATTTTAAATAAGAAGACCCACTTGGAGTCGCACCGGACACATCGTGCATCATATTGAGGTGAGGCTGATTTATACACATCAAAAATGACTTGTTCATCATTTTTTAAAGTATTGAAACAATATAAATGCTTTTGATCATTTTTTAGTATGTCACTTTTATTTTACAATAATTAATGTTCATCTTAAATAAAAGGAAACACATAGTGACATACTTATCACATAATTTTTTCTATTGATGTGAGGTTGATTCCTAAATGTATAAAATCAAATATTAATAACTTTCTAAATGTATCAAAATCATATGAATGTGTTTCCTATATTTTTATTATATCACTTTTATTTTTTCTAAAATAAATGTCAATTTTTAATAAAAACACACACTTGGAGTAAGAATGGTTACATTGTGCATCGAATTGAGGTTTGGTTGCCTCCTACATGATAAAATTGACTTATGGATCATTTTAATAAATTATGAGAATAATCTAAATTAATTTTTAGGGTTTTGAGTACTTCACTTTTATTTTTTACAAAAATTCCAATTTAAACTGTAAATATACAATTTAAGAAAAACTGATCACATAGTGTGTCAATTTTATGTGATACTAATTCCTATATGTCAAAAATTAGTTAAAAGTTTTTTTCAAAAATAATGGAGACAATTTGAACACTTTTTCTCATATCTTAGTGAGTGAAAATATTTTAAACAGGAATGTTAATTTTAAACTGATAAAAAACACATTTAGTTATACTAGGAACATCATGAATTAGATTATGGTTTTGATGATTCTTATACATAAAAAATGACTTGTGGATCATTTTCTTAAATTATCAAAACACTATGAATTTTTTTCCCAATTTTGAGTATATTAAATTTATTTTTTACAAAAAAAATAATTTCAATTTTAAATTCAAAAACACATAGTGTCGTACTTGGAAAAATGTGAATTTTATTAAGGTGATAATGATTTCTACACATCAGAAATGACTTATAAATCATTATCATAAATTATAAAAAAATATGAATATGTTTTTTCAATTTTGATTATGTTACTTTCCTTTTTTACAATAATTAATGATAATCTTGGATAAAAAGACATACTTGGCATCATATTGGCCCCACTATGTGTCCAACTGAGGTGCCTTTCATTCCTACGCATTAAAATGACATATAGATCTTTTTTATATGGTATAAAAACAATATGAATTGATTTTCTTAGTTTTGAGTATGTCACATTTTTTTACTAATATTAATATCAATTTTAAATAAAAAAAGACACACTTGGAGTCATACCAGAGATATCGTGCATCAGATTGAGGTGTGGTTGAATCCTACATATCACAAATGACTTATGGATCATTTAAATAATGTATCAAAACAACCTATATCATATTTTTGGGTTTTGAGTATGTCACTTTTCTTTTTTTCCTAAAATGTGATTTTAAACTGGAAACATGCACTTTGAGTGTTTATAAAAACTATTACATCTAATATTGAGCCCTTATGACTAGAATAACTATTAAAACATTAGCGTGTCACATAAATATTACTTGAATATTTCTTGAATAACTTTTACATCCATTATTGTACCCTAGATATTGTTGTATCATATTTATTCTTTTAACCCTCATAGTGTAGTCTTTAATCAATAGGGTCTTTGGGTATATATGTTTCCTTCATTTTACTTATTACTTTGTGTCTACATAGGGATTTAATTGAGGAAATAACTAGGGTGAATTGTAAAATCAACTAGTCCTTCATTTGGATTGGATTTAAGTTGAAATTGTTTTTGATGGATCCCAAAATGATAAGAGATTTATTATCAAAATAAAAAACATTTCAAATGTGTTAACCTTCACTCTCTGGGTAACTTTTCTATGGTATAATGGATTACACAGGTGATATATACGAAAAACATCAAAAACATTCCACCCAAATTAAACATAGATAAATATATGGTGTTTTAATTTCTTGGACTTTTATTCAGTGTGTTACCACATGAATTGACTTCATCATAACATTGTGCTACCTAAGGAGCAAGAACTATTATTTCTCACATGATTTGAAAAATATTCATTATATATTTATTTGATGGAAATAATGAAACAACACTTTAGATCACATATATAGATTTCAAAATATTCATAAGTTAAAATTACACTCGGAGAATCCAACGAATCACAGTGTTGTATAATTTTGTATCAGAATTTCATATTAGGTTTGAAGAAATGTGTACACTATAGGATCTGATGTTGCAAAACAAGGGATGTTTTGAGTTTTTCCAAATAGTGTGGTTCAAGAATTTGACCATAGATTTTATTTCTCATGAAGTATTTGGAAGTAAATTTGAATAATGAAGGCACATTTTCCAAATCTTAAGAGAATAAGATACTGTCTTATTGAAAGCTTCCTTCCCAACCCAAATTCAAAGATACTTGTAATCATTTGATTCTTCATACCACATTTCATGAAAGGAATTGTATTAACCCCTTTAGTATTAAAATTTATATCTTTTCCATGAGAATGTCAAAAATTATCATCTACACAATGTCCAAAGACTAATCCAATATTATAATGGTTTTTTCTTGCATAAAAAAATAAGAGGAATTATGAAATCCACTATCAAATCAGTTCTTTGATCGGAGGTATCATACATAAAAAAGGGGAGTCAATTAAGGCATGTGATAAAAATCCATAAGAATTACTATGTATACTTTTGAATTTCAATAAAACCAAAATTAAATAAAATCTAGGGAGGAAAGAAAAGGGGATTCATCTTGTGGAGATCGTTATTGAATGTAAGATTTCATATTATGATGGACATTAGACCACTAATTAATTACTTCTATGTACACTAATTTTATTGTCAAAACATCACGATTGGAAATCATGTGCTAGAGAATAATTTTTTAAATACTCAAAAAGAACTGACCAACCTATGATGGGTTACAATAGCTAAACACTGTAATAATAAATACAATGGTTAACCATGAATGTTAATTATATATATTATTTTATGTCTAAAACAAATTATTGGAAGTATAAAAGGTTGGAATTATTTTTCTAGAGGTGATTAGGCTACACCCACTGGTACTTGTGCTATCAAGAACTGTTTATGTATAAACAATGACTGGGGAGATGATTCATCTACTATAAGTGATGTCTTTAGTGCTAATACTCTTAATCCATCATGATATTGACATATGGGAGGAATATTCTCATGAGGTAAAAACAGATTGGTTTTTAGTGGGAGTCTATAATGCATCAAAAATTAAACATACTTTTTTATCCTTCATCTTTGATCCATGAGTGTGAATTTTGAAAAACATTGCAATGAAAGAAGCCAAAACAGCATTGTACATGATTTTACAGCACTTCTATTTCAAGCTTTCACCATGTTATTTTCATGCTTCATG
This sequence comes from Viscum album, assembly GCA_963277665.1. Taxonomy (NCBI): domain Eukaryota; kingdom Viridiplantae; phylum Streptophyta; class Magnoliopsida; order Santalales; family Viscaceae; genus Viscum; species Viscum album. The sequence continues at coordinate 1,433,481,882 of OY728120.1, read as the reverse complement.
TAATCAGGTCACAATTTGTACCCCACACGGGACCCCTATAATCTACCACAAGTTCATGCTACTAGCTATGAGATCTAACATGATGAGATGATGCTAGGTGTCTTTAAATCACTTTTATTATATAATTATAAGTTATTTTTTAATCCTTACTTTTGAAATTAATGAATTGTATGAAACTTAATTTTAACTAAAAAGAATAACTGATTGTGTATTTAATGGTACACCACAAATTTTAAAGATCACAAATGATGGTCACAAAATGGAATAAGGTGTCTATAATAGTGTTATTGGGGAGGGATATGTGGGTTGATATAGTGCCTAAATTTTAGGGTCGTTTTAAAATGGAAGCATCCCAAATGTCATTTATTATATCTTCAATTAAAAATTATGGGGAACACTCTGGATGTCTTTTTACAATCACATGGTCTCAATATTGAAATAATAGCGGAAAAAATATATCATCCTAAATATCAACAAAAAATGTATTAATTTATAAAGATATTTTTTTATATCTACTAACAATTTATATATTGAATGAAAATGAAATTATTGAGTTAATTATGATACCTAGAAGATAACCTATACTCATATGTAAAGGGGGTGGATAAATTAGTGGGTATAAAATTATGTGTTTTGAGAAATATATTTATGGAATTATAAGAATATGGGGATGGATTATAATGACTTATTAATCAATTAACCATATTTAACTTTGTTTATAAATAATAATAGTGCAAAAAAATATTGAGGAAAATATAGAATTAAATTACTAGTGTTGGATCATGAAAAGATGGACATGTGAATAATTTTTAAATAAATAAAAATAATAATTATGTGCTTACAATGGCTATCGAGGAGGATAACCCAAAAATTGTCCTAAGTGGTTTCACAAACTATGCCACATTGCAAGAGGGGGAAACCAATTAAAAGGTTATCCTATAGCTATGGAAGTAAACATAATCATGAAATGATAGAGAATTTAATTAAGATACATTATTATAATTTATTAGTCTCAAAAAATAGGTAAATACATAGAAAATGAATTTGTATAATTATAATTCATATATTAAAAGGGATTTTTTCTCAAGTGTTATTGAATGGATAACAAGTTAGAAGTCATGTAAGTAGATTGAATTAAATTGGTTGGATTAAAATAACCAACTGCATTCCTCTACTTGAGAATGATTGGGAATTAACCCTACCCCATAAACATAATTATTATTTTTAATGATTTATGAGATGGAATATTGAGTAGGAGATATACTCCATGGGGTGTATGTACTTAAAGAAGATTAATGCATTGATTATGGATTAATATATTATAAAGATGTAAATTCATTAAGTAGTTTTAAATGCCTATTTTTGATTTCATGTAATATCAATAGAAATTTGGTGAATAATAAGTGATATAAGGCCATAATACCTTTGTTATCAAAATAATATTATATTGAATAAACATTTAGGGTGAATTAAAAACATATATAGAAAAAATCATAATTTTTTTATGTAATAATGTGGTATCGACTGGTGGTTTTTAAGGATCATTAAGGGTTTCAAAAAAATATCCCATGATGATGATTAGTTAATGACTCTCTACGATTTTTTTCAGTCTCTAAATATCTATTATAAAATATAAATATTGGTGAATGTATTTTGGATCGCGGGGAATGTGTTTTCTCAATTTTGAGTATGCAGTGTGTGTTTTTAATTGAATTGTAAATTATAAACTACAAACATATAGTTAAAGTCATGTCTAGAACACTATGTATCATATTTAGGTGCAGTTTATTGAGTATGTGATGCATCTTTTTATTTAAACTATCTTCACCAAGCTGGAAAAGAAATAAATGTTCTATTTGGATGGAAGAATAAACCCCATGTAGCCAGAAATTCCTCATCCAAAATAAAAATATTATTTCTTTTCTTGCATGATATACAAAGTTGAAGGAAAAATATGACATCCCAAAAGATCTATGAAAAAAATAAACAATTATTAGAAAAAAATGATATTGAAATTTACTTAAAAATAGTAGATAAATGGTGAAATAATAACTAAATAAGTACTTGTAATTCACCTTTTTATGATCTCAGTATAAATTCTTTACCCATTTCCTTATTATTGTTATCTCAATAGCAGCTTTTATATCCAATCTCTAATGAGGATGAGCTACTTCAAAAACTATCGCAACTCCAGAAAAATAATCCACCTAAATAATAAAACAATTCTTATGTTTTTAAAATAATATTGAAGTAAATTAAACATAATTATGAAATAATAAATTAATAAAATATCAATTTTAAAATTAAACCACACAATTTGATTCATACTTGGAAAATCTTATTTCGTCTTCCTGTATGGATGATTCCATATTTTCGTTTTATAATATAGTTAATTCAACATTCTTGGTTATCTAATAATAATTTAGTTTGATAACCCATAATGTTGAATGCATTATAGAATAAAAATAAAATTGAATTATCATGAGTGCATCATCATTATTGTGTTCATGATTATAATAAAGGAGTGAATCATCATTGTTGATGAAGTCATTTAATCATGATCTCTATGAAAATTAACAAAATAAATTTTAGAAAAAAATGAAGAGGAACTCAACTAATAAAATTAGATAAAATGATGATAAAATCAAGAAAAAGACAATTTTTTCAGGATATATATCATTAAACTATAATATATATATTCTTGATCACATGAAACTAAAATAAAAAGAATGTATTCAATCATAAAAAACCCTAAAAGATAATATATTGGACCCTCTAATATGAAATTAAAATTCCTTTAGTGGTCCATACCCTATGACGTTGAACTATATAAAGTACTATCCTATATATATGATGATTACCTATATGATATTTTTTTATTAACGTCTCTAAACTATAATTATCATCATAATGGATTTTTGTTTTCTTAAAACACTTTATTTATTAAAATATATTTTTCTCTTAATCTTAACCTAAAATTATTATACTCATTTATCAAAGATAATTGGTATTTCTAGTCCCATTGTTTTTAACTATTATTCTGAACTATAACATTTTTTGTTAAACCACTATGGATACATTTGAGATATTTTAAAAGATAAATCCCAAAAGCATGATAGATTTATCCTAATTTCAATAACATAACATTCACATATTATAATGTAATCCCATAAAAACCTTTATCATTTTGGGTTCGTGTAAAAATAATATATAAAAATTTTCCTTCATATCTGATAAAAAACTTGCATAACACATGATATATTCCTATATTATACTAAACATAGATGTATCTATTTATTTATTACTTGAAAACCTAACCATTAGTGAAACAAAATTTTCATTCATTGATTGAAATAAAATAAACATTTACAATTGATTTTTTATACAACATAGTAAAATCAATCTTTCTCTTTCATCATTATAGAGAGAATAAAATCCATGATAAAAATTTACCTTATTTGATGGAAAAAATACTAGTGTGAACCATTATGTAATTTTATAAGACACTAAAATCCATTATAAATTATTCACCCCTTTTAAAAAATATTAAACATCATTGTTTCCCATTATAGCATTGAAATGACATGAAATCTTGCACATCCATTAATTCTTCCTAGTTTGTTATATATATTAGAATATCATTTTCAATATTCTAGAAGATGATAAACTCAATCACAACATCATCATTATTTTTTCAAAAAAATATTAACATCCATGTTCTGGTATATTTTTTATGGATAATGATGATGAATATTTATTAATTAGATTGTGAACATTGATCAGTTTTCATAATGAATATGCACATGAATTTTAGGGACGAACTAGTGGTCAAATATTTTGATGTCGAGCTAGTGAGAAATTATATATATACATAATAAGTATAGGTTAAACACTTCTTCTCATGTAATGATTATGATATTATATGTGATATAATGGTCGGATGATTTAATTTCACATCATGTGCATCAAACGATTCAGTTTTAGTCAACCTATTTCAATAATGTGAACATTATGTGTTCCATTTGTTGATTCAAAAACAATTTTTTATACTCTATCATTCATCTAATTTTTTATTGAATAGATAAAATAATTCCACAACCCATTGAAGTAAAAACATTGTATTGTTCTTTTATTCAATAATTTACCTCAACCATGTTGAAACCCTAAAGAGGGAATTATTATAATTTTATTCTAAAAATGATGTGAGAAAATTCACTAAATAAGTAGTAGGAAGTCACCACTTCATGATTCATGTATAAATTCTAAAATCATCCTTTCTACTCATTTCTAATAAAATTAATTTACTCTGTTATTTTTTTATTTTATAAATAGATCAAAAAATTATATAAATGCATTTTGATACTAATCCATGGCAGCCCAAATATATTTCTAAGTTCATGTCTCGTAGTAGTTTAGAATCATAGAAGGTAGTCACCTAAATTTGATTTCAGTAAACATTCTAACACCATTTATGCATTCTACTCATCTCTAGATGAATTTACTTTCTATTTTTAGTGTGAAGGTTGTCGGTAATCTACATAGTACTAAGAAAATATAGACAAACAAATGCTTAAGAATTTTTTTTCTAAAATTGTAATTACCTTTGTCATGGTTGTTATTATTTCCATGGTTTATAATCTATTTAATAAATTTTAAAACATAATATCCTTAATTATTTCAATTATATAACTATATACAATGTAGAAACATTGACATGAATAATTAAATAGTTTTAAAATATGTTTTTATTGTTAAATCTTTCTTTATATACCTAAATTTGTTTCCATTTGAAGTAATCCACAAGATTTTTATGTTTAGTGACTGAATTCATACCACAATTTATCCTATCTTTAGTGATAACTATATCATAACAAAGTTAATTTTAAAACACATAACAGAGTATATAATTCAATTTTTACCTACAAAATACTAATATCAATGTGTCAAAAATTCGTAATACAGATCATGTGTGGTAATGTTGTTGTATATCCATGTGTTGGATCAAAAATATAAATATTTGGGGTATCCAGATTGAGTTTGATCAGTATCTAGTGCCTCTTATAGAAACAAATAATTAATGAAAAAAAATTATTTGATTATATTATAGATTTTTACCCCTGGATTATAGGCATAAAAATAGTTTTTTATCTATTATTTTTTTCAAATTCTTTATTTTGCTATTTTTTCATATCAATTTTATCATTGTCCAACGATGTTTCTTATATAGAAATAAATAGGGATTAATGAATAAAAATCATGCTTTAAATGGTTTTCCCTTTATATAATAATAATATAAATGGTTGTAGAAAATATGAATAGTAATTATCTTAAATGAACATATTATATAATTTTTTAGATAGAATTATTATGAAAATTTACCTTATGTATGTATACACAATTGAAACTCCAAACCATTAAAACCTAGGAATTTATTTTATACTCTTGAGAATAACTATATATGTAATGAAAGATAAATATATTTATTCTTCATACTGAATTTTAGATATATTTACATCATTATGTAAGCTCTCTACATGATTTTGTAATGATATTAATGATGTTGTGGAACTGGTGGGGAGAATATACTCCTAGAAGGTCATTTTTATTTCTTGGTTGTTTCACTAGATATTCTTTATATGAACTTCTACTTCCCAGTCAAATTATACAACTATAATAAAATACCTCACATCAAACCTTTTTCATCTACTATTACATGTTTTTATTATGAAAACATTTCATAATGAAATAACTCATGTATATTTATAAGAGTATATGACCACGATACGAAAGTTCCAAAAGGATCATTGACCATTATAATATCAGGATCATTAGCTGGATCATGTAACTCCATTGTTGACTCCTGATCTATCTCAGTCCCCACTATCATGTGATATTTTGGGAGTTCATTATTGAGTACCTTTTCTCCAGTTATATTATACATAGTACCCCTCCCAACAAGGTTGTTCAAGGAATATGAAAGATATAAATCACATACAACTTTTCCTATAAAATTTTATTAATATTATATTACATTGATATTTTTTATTTACATTTTGGAGAAAGAGTAATGAGAAAAATGAATATATAAGGTAAGTTATGTGGTTGATAGGAATGAATAGCCTCAATGATAGGTAGGTCATTTGGTTATTCATGTATAGATCATTGTTGCAACATTGGTTCTCTTTGATCCTTTCCCATTTATTGGTTTTCCAAAATAGGCTAGACAATAATAACATTAAAATAATTAATATGTGTCTGCAAGCATTTCATCATCTTATATGTATCTTCTTATGTGTTTTTCTTCTCAAAATATGTTCCAGAAGACACTCCAAAAAATATTCCTCTAACATGGCCATATTTTTCCTACCACTTTGAAGCAACTAAAAGTTGTTTTTTTGTATGATCACTAAAGATTCATGTGTCTAAACCATATAAAAAATGTGAACATAAATATATATTTTATGTAACACTATTATAAAGAATAATGAATTATCATTATGTCATACTCACATATGTTTACCATACTTATATTTGGTTTTATCAAATAGTTTATCCTCCTTATTTATGCAAGCCTTCATTCATTGCACATGGTATGGGATGGAAGTGGCTTATGATTTTGATTCATTAATACACATATAAAAATGTAAAATATGTTGTTTCATATCACATAAAACATTAATTTTGTATTTGAAATACATACCATTTTATTCTCTAGAGAAGTGTAACCCATCCTTGCTTTGTGGTAGACCAACATTTTCTTTGATGTAGATTCTTTATTTTCATCACACTTTCTTCTATATAATAAATTAACAATTTTGAATAAAATTTTGTGAAATAAATAATGTTAAATAATATATAATCCAATAAAATGTTCTAGAAATTATTTATCATTGCATATAATGAATAAATAATTCCATTTTTTTATAATGTTTGTATAACTAATTGGTTGGTAGAGATTTACTTTCTCCTCAGTATCCATAATATGTTACTTAGTAATAAGAGTTCAGAAGCCTTTATAGGATTTTCTAGTAGCTATTAATAAATATTTCCAATGAAAATATTCTATTATAAATAAACTCAACAATAAATAATGAAAATTAAATCAACATTTCATTATATTTTTTTAGTAAAATAAAGAAAGTATATTGTAACATTACCTTTATATCTTCCCAAAGGGGTTCCATTGTTACAAGCTAGATATGGTTCCATGAATATATATCAATCATAAAAATCATCCTTGTTGTGACCCCAACATAAGTAATGAAAGTTGACTTATTAGGGTCAATAGGTCGGATATAATAATTCTAACCAACCTCAAATTTTTTACACTTACTTATTACTTTGATAATTTTGTTTAACATTTTTATGATGTATTGTTCTTATTATCTTCATCAACATGTTGTTGACCCCCTAATAATTCTACAGTTTCACAATAAATAGTTTTTTCTTCCCAGATATTTGAAACATCATTAATGTAGAATAAATTATCGAAATGAGAAGTCCTGCATTTAATAAAGATAAAGTTAATATAGTATAGAATAGATAATATTATAAGTAAATTCATAGTATATTAAAAAACAATTTAAACATCTCATTAAACACAATTTTTTAAAATTTGAAGGTATTTTATCCTCTATCAAGAATCCAAATCCCCTATTTGTGGTCCCCTATTACATACAAGAAATTTTCTACATTCGGACTACCAGGAACTGATTTTGATATACCAACAAAAGGTTTATCCTTGATTGAATTTTTATCTACCACTACATCCCTTTTAGCCTCCCTTAGTACAATCAAACAATTATTGTTTTCTTAATCTGAGATATAAAATACATGACTATTTGTGAGGACATTATGAATGACTTGTCATTCTCTCCTTCTAAATTAAAATTAACCTTCATGAATCCCATTTCATCAACTTTTTCTACACTCCTGTTGTCAAAAAATTTGCAATGGAAAATCATCACTTGAAATGATGTGTAATAAAACTCATATATCTGTTTGATAATATTGAAATATAATATATTCACATAAATAGGATTTCAATCCATGGAACTAGATATGTGCATCTATTTTTACTAATTCATTACTCCATTATTTTTCATCATACTAAATTAAGGATATTAATTTTTATTGAACACATAACCATTGATTAAAAAACTTGAGAAAGATATAACATTTTCATTTGGTCCCCTGACTAGCCATTGAAGTCATTTCGAAATTGAATTTATATTTTCATATAACTCCATATAAATATGTTCACAAAACAATCCAATTAGCTGTTGATTATGTGTATTTTATATCCATCCTTTATCCCTTGATATAATCAAATATCTAAGTGTGACATCCTAGTAATTTGTAATATTATTAAAAAATTAAAATATAAATTTTTTGATTAATCAAAAACTAAAATATGTTTATAAGTTATCTTAAAAATTTAAAATTATATAATACTCATAAAAATTTATGTTTATATGAAAATTTTATTGATTTCAATTTAATTTTAGATTAATAAAGATATTTATTTCATAATGACTGTTGTAATTATTTTCATTTTAAAAATACTAAATTATGATGGTATATGTAAATATTTTAGTATTTATAATATACTGAATGTGATAATTATTATTTCATTAATAAAAGCACTGAAATAATAAATAATTACATTAATATAATTAATTTGGTTTTATAAAATTTAATATTTGATGATATGATATATATATGTTTGTGTGTGTGTGTGTTTATAAATTTATAATTATTAGTTTTGGATTATAAATTATGATTAGACTATTTTTATAAAATAATAATATTATATAAATATATGAATATTATTATCTTTATGATTTATAAAATTATGAAGTGTGATTATATATATTATGATATTAAATTAATATTATTCAAAATTATACCTATTCATTTTTTGATAATTATTTTATTTAAAATCAAATTTTATTTAAAAAAATAAATAATAAAAAGAAAAAAATAAAGATACAAGGAATAGGGTATTCCAGTTTCCTTTTGGGGTTTAGGGGAATTGACTAGGTGTCTCGAGAGCTTAAGCAGTGTTGACCTAGAGGCCTCAATATAAAGCCAATAACGACAGTGTCGATCCTGGGTGAGGACATCGAGGCTTGAATCAGGCGTGGTAGACGAGAATGAATGCCAGTAAAGTTCTCTTAGCAGACCAACCACTGATTGGAATGGTTTGAGTGACACTGAATGGTTAACTTGATAATAGGTGTTTCAAAAAATAGATATTCAGATCTAAGGGTTTAGATCTTCTTTCACCTAACAAGTTTTGAGGGTTGTCTACTTTTATAGGGATTCAAATCTTGTTGACTATGATGTTCGTCATTTTTTTTGTTGTCTCCCTTGATCATGGCCCACTTATATTAAATATTGTTGTAACCCTTTTTCATGGTTTTTTTCTTTGTTAATGTGTGTTTCTTGATTTTCTTCTACCAGTCGATATTTACATTTTTTTTCATGGTTTTATAGATCAACTTTTTTCAATTTATAGAAAATATTTTTATTTGCAGACATTGTTTGGCCATTTTATATTTTTTTCTTTACTAGTTTGAATCATTTTTCATTGTTTGTAAGTGTAATGATAAATTAAAATCATTTTTATCATTGGTTTTCTATTTTTCACGGGCTTCGTTTCAGTTATCCTTCTCAATTAATCTATATATCGATCTTTCACTATAATCTTATATTTTTCGCTAAGTATATAGTAGAGTTTTTGGATATAAAACAAATTTAAACTATCATGTAAATATTTTTTTTGGGACACTTAGAGTCTAGAATTGGGGAGTCCACTACACCACATTCTATTTTTTTTCTGGCGATTCAAGTAAAGATAACTATATAGTTTTACTAACTAAATTATATTTTTTATAAGGGAAATTATTTTGATTTGTTTTCAAATTATTATTTATTTTCCAAGGCCATTTAAATATTTCATTTTTCAGAATCAATTTTTGGATTATATTTTTTCATAAAGTTCAATTTATTTCATTAAAAGGGTTTTTATTTTTATTTTGAAATTTTATTCTATTTTTTTAAATCATATTTATTATGTATATTATTTTTTAAGATATTTTCATTTTTCAAAATTAGGTTTTATTTTATAAATCATGTTAAAACTATAAAATTATATTTTTTAATTTTCTAATTTATAATATATGGTTTTTCAAGGGATCATTACTTATTAAATTTAAGATTAATTTGAATTTACGTTTATGTTGTAAGGGTTATTTTTATCGAACATTTGTTTAAATATTATTTTAATATGTTATTATGTGTATTAAGAATTTTAGGGTATGTATATGTGTGTGATTATTATGGGAATTTGAAGTTATTTTTATAATTTTAATTCAGGATTATGTATATAATTGATTTTAATTTTATAATTGTTGCATATTTAAGCATTTTTCCATGATTATTTATTTCAAAAATAATGAATTTTTTATATTTAAGTATAATTTATATATACATTGTATTCAATGTGGAAGCACAATTGACTTGTGGATTCATGCTTATATCTATTCATAAATAAAATATTGATTATTATTATTTAACATATTAAAAGCTAATAATTCCAAAATTTTATGAAATGAAACTCATGTTATATGCATGTCATTTATAATCATTGAGATCTTTCCATAATAAATATTATTCATGAAATTTTTTAGATATAATTATGAAAATACATGAAATAATGATCATTGAAAAAAAATCATTTATTAGAACCACATTCAGAAATGGATTTTTATGAGATTAGGAATTAAACTTTGAGTATATAAATATTTATTAACTATCTAGGAAAGTATACAAAGTCCTTGTATCATGTTATTTGGATGTAACAAATATAACAAGTCATTTTCAATGATTTTTATAATTTATATATTTATATATGTAAATATATGTGTGTATGTGTAATTAATGTGTGATTATATTTTTACAATTTAAGCTCAAGTGGAAAAATATATATTTATATTTAAGGAAATCTGAAAAGGTTTTTATAAAATATTTTCACTTGTACATAGTAAACATGATAGGGAGTGGGGATTGAACTTGTCCCGCAAGAAATTGGGTTGGCCAATACTACCTTCAATGTTTCATGTGGTCTCATGTGTTTTATTTTCAAGATCTTTCTTAATGTTTTCCAAAAATCAATGTATGATTATTAAACCATTTTCAAAGTATAAATAATTTCAAGGTATTATAATATTTAAAAAATACTTTTTATAAAGTTGTTTTTCAATGGTATTTTTAAAAACCTCTTACTAGTAAATTTAATTCACATCCCATGTTTTAAATGTTTTAAAATGTATTTTAGAAGTTTTAGAAAGGGAATATTCGCTTTTGGGGTTAGCGCACGCATAACGAAGTAGATTTATTTGTTCTTGATCAACTATAATAAATTTTAAGTTGTTGTCTAATTCTCAGAAACCCAGACCAGAAAAGGTCTTCTATTATAATAAATTTTGCGTAGTTGTTTATTTTATATTATAAAAAAATGTGCACCTCATTTTAAGCACTGAATCTGGAAGTGTGGGTTCAGGGCATTATACTAATAATTTCTTTGTGTGATTCAATGAATGGATAAGAATTTTGACTACTCTGTAAAATGTAAATGTGAGATTTCTCATGTTCTTTGATGGTTATTGTAACAAAATATCTTTCAGAAATACATTTTTTCATAAGTTGTCCTCTATGATGAGACTTTGGGAGGCCTGTGCTTTAAACATATAATAGTTAATCATTGTAGAATTTAACAACTTCATCAACAATATATCCATGTGAAATACTACCATATGGCTAACATTGATTCTTTTCATACCCTTTAAAAATATTTATATACATTACATGGTGTATATCCATCTGTAATGGAGAATACTACATAGTTGAACCTCTCTATTCGAGTGAAAAATTAGGTATACCATTATATCAATGAATTATGGTGGGAAGAACATCTCTAATTCACATAATATGACTACAACTATCTTATTCAAGATTGGAAACATCACCATACAATAACATTGATTTATATGGATTTGAAAAAGATATAGAGTTTGTTTAATGTATGTCATAGATTTTTAGGAAGAATGAAATGTAAAGAAATGGGAATCAAATATTACATAAAAACATGATAATCATGTGATTTTAGTCCATGTAACATGAAAATATTCCTTGACATTACATTCATGATATTTTATAATTACCCCTATGAAACATTTACAATATTATGGAAAATGAAAATTTTAAATTTTTCCTATTTGGATTGTGTGTTAGATGTTGGGGGAAGAAAATTCCTCACATTACCCTTCAACAATTGCAACTCTTCCCCCATACCCATGTCAATCATTTCCAACCTATCCTTGATGCCATATTTTTTTCAGGAATATTTAGTAACGTGAAAATAATATTATAAATTCTATTTTATTCTATAATCATGATATCAAGAAAATGTTTGACATACCAAAAAATGAAATTAATTAATTCAAATAAATTTGATCTCTTTTCCAATATTATTTTGGAAGGTTTTTTTAAAATCGTTTTTTGAAAATATATTCAATATCATTTACATCATCGAGTAGTTGATCATCCATTATGGGAGAAATTATTGTACCTTTTTTTTATTCCCACCGAATTTTATCATCAATGATGAGTATTTATGTTTCCAAGGTAAAAAAGTTATGTTGGACTAAACACACAATCTTTTTGGAATGTTTCAACCGAACTGAGTGTGTGAATTATTCACAAATCGGAAACCCCTACATTTCATTAATGTTATCACCTTCAAATTTTTGATAAGAAATAAATTCATTTATCATCCCATACAAAATGGACCCCAATGTGAATTATTCACTTCTATGGGAATTATACATTGTAACACCTGTATACTACATCAATTTCATATATTTGATCAATGGATCAAAATAGAAACCAACATCTTCGCCAGGATTAATTGGTCTTGATATGAGTAGAGAAAATATAATTTATTTGTGCTCATGTATAAATGTGGAGGAAATGTTATAATATACCAAATTAATAGGCCTCATACTATGAGTAATAATCTATACACCAGAATTATTTATTTCTTCCTTAGATAATGGAAGACAAAATTTTCATAACTCATTTCCAAATTCAGGTTACTCATAATCAATTTTCATCCACTAAATAGAATTTTATGGATGACGTAGGTTCCCATATTTCTGTCTTGTATCTTCATGCCATGCTAATTGTATAATGGTTTCCGGACATCCATGTAGTCTTAGAAAATTTTTAGTGATAGAAATGTACTATATAACTTTGAAGGACATGATTCATTTTTCTTATAACCATTTGTGCCACACATATGGAATTTTGTTGGTGATTCATGGTCCTTGAGAAATAATATACACTCATTTGGAAAAGAATATATTTTTTAGAGATCCTTCATATTGAACATTTAATTGATTTAGCATGATATGTTACACGTGGATGATCGTATTATTTTAGATGCATATCATTTCGGAGAACAAGATGTTCAGAGAAACTAGGGTCGCTCTATCCAATACCAAAGTTCAAATTATATAACATCAATACAGATGACAATGTTGTGTATTTACTACATATTATATATAATGGTCTCTCAGAATATCTATTTAACTTCTAAAAAAACTTTTTAAAACCATGAATATCATCTTCAATTTCAATTGTAATTTATTCCATGTAATCTGCATCATCATTTACACTGGTATTAATATCAATTGATCCATACCCCTATTATCATCTCAATTTATGTACATGTTTAGTTTTTACCCTTTCTTATTTAAAATTTCTTAGATCAAATATATTGTAAGAAAAATAAAATGTTCATCCATATATATGAGAATAAGTTTTCTTGAATAAAAACAACATAAACACAAACAAGGATTTGAGAATGGTTGTATGATTTCTATATTGCAAACATGTCGAACTCTTTAACTTCATATTAATAATATTTTATATTCATATTCATTTTAAGACATTTCTGATTCATATCCATCATATTAGGTTAATTAAATATTAATTTTATATGTAGAATAAATAATTATACTTAATATATTCATTAACAAAGGTTAAAGTTATAGATAATTCAATATAGGGGAACCCAGTATCTGATTATTTCAAATAATTTTAGTATGATTTGAGGGAAATGAGTAAATGAATTTAGGAAAATAATTACACTAAAATGGTTGGTTTTATCCTATGAATTCATCCAAATTATCACTGGTACTCTGTATGGGATAACTAGTACTCAGAGTAGTTAAAGGAACATAGGTGCATGTCCAGAATAGATGGGGGATGATGCTCAAGAAAAGAAATGAAATAATAACCATTTAGAAGTCGAAGCTGATGAGGAGAAAAGTTGTCTCTTTAAATTTTAATGTTCCTAGGCTGGGAGTTGTTGAATCACCAAACAAAATTTATTAGTCTATTCCCAAAAGCTTAAAATTTTTTCAATCACACAATGGTTTGACGATGAGTTTTTCATAAAATATATGTTCATAATTATCTTACTCTTTTATACCCCTTTCCCCATTCCCAATGTGTTAAGATAAATGATCACCTTTTATCAAGAATACAAGAACCACTATCCCTTGAATATAAAAATTATTTCACAATGAATAATATATGTTCTCCTAATAGAAACAGATGGATAATTTCCTAGTCCCACTATTTAAAATATTATGGTGAGTCTCCTAGTTGGTATAAATGGAATAAAACATAGAAATAATTTTCCTATATTTAATGAGATAATATATTTATGACTTCAAGAAAATTATATTTAGGGAAAGATATTAATGAATAATAAATTAAAGATCTTATGACTACAAATGTTTTCAAAATTCTATATTACAACCAACAGATTTACAAAATTGTTTTCAAGAGTCCAAAACATTATAAATTACCAAATCATAATTAAAATTTTGAAATCTCATCTCAAATACACATTCAAAATTCAACATGTTTCTTTTTGAATATTTAAAAACCACTTGAAATCTATTTTTTAAAATTACACATGAAAATTGACCAATGTTTTTTTGAAAAAACATGTTGGGATATTGACCCTATTTACTCTAAAAACAATTAGCATCAAGATAAACATTTAAAAATCATATTTAAAAATCATGAAAAATTATTTAAAATTTGAAAGCCATTTTTATGGATATATGTACACTTTTAAATGTATAAAACATTATAAGTTCACATTGAAATTAATTCACGAGTTTCAAAACACTAAATTCCTTTAAGTTTAATTCAAGGTAAGACATATATTCCTGATTTCAAACAACACTTTAACATCTATGAACAAGTTTCCTTTTTCTTAATTACAATTCTAAATATGAACAACCATAAAAATTATAATTAGGCCACCAACCAGTCAAAATAAAATCATGATTATTAAAAATACCAAAAAATGTTTATAAATATAAAATAAATAAATCATTTTCTAGATGAAATATGTAAATTACCAATTTAAATCCTAAAATTAATAGGCATAGAATACCTATATAGATATCAAGGTTCCCATGGTATTTTTTCAAAATTCAATCAAGGGAATATTCAATTTTCAAAAACCAAATTCATAAAATATCACACTAGAAGACAAAAATCCAATCTTTCACAAGCCATACAATTTATTCCAGAATGAATATAAAGAAGGATTTATAGATATTCAAGACACTGAATAATATTTTTAAAATTATCATAAGGTGTAGGATGGAGTCTATGTGTGATATCGGTCTATGTTTTGATTCGAATTTTTTTAAGTGTGAGTGATGTTAGAGGTTCTCTAGTACTTTAGGGGGAAGAACGATAATAAATTTGGTTTCTATTTATCAACGAATAAACCATGATGTTGACTAATTTTCACATTCATATATTGTTTTGGGTGTTTATAAGATCATGGGAAGATCTACATAGTTTATGAATTGTGACAGAGTGATGAGATTGCATATCAATGGATGAAACTAAGAATTTTTAGAGAAAACATATCTAGGGGAGGATTAGATATTATTTTTTCATGTGATTTTGAGCGGTGATATGGAAACCACATTGAAAGTGTTATTCACATTATATATTTATTCTTAGATTCATGTGTAAATTATGTTCAATTTTTTACTTATTTTAAATTATTTATTCTATGAAAGTAATTTGTGGATTTTTTTCTTTATTTATATACATTATTTCATTTATATAAGTTTATTATTTGAAATTCTATGAGGTATATATCAAGTTAAGATATATAAAGAAATATAGATATCATATGTTTGGTTCATGTTACCGCACTTTATTTTGATAATGTAACCTAAATATTCTCATTTCCTAAACCATTGTTCAAGAAATGAATTTATTATTTGGTATATATTTATGTTCTGATATCTTTAGTACTTATAGTAAACCTAAATTTAGTTTTAAAACATTATTTTATAGGGTATTAATATAGTTAGTTAAATACTATCATTTATAATTTTTCTTGTATTAAAAATAAATTCATTTATCTATAACCTAAATTAATTATAAGTCAATGAAAAAAAATTAAACTTGATTTAGTGATTGTATCAGTTATGAGATATAAGATTGGTTTATTAATTTGGAAGGAATTATTTGTTATGATAACTTATTAAGTATTATAAACATGTTTTATTTTTGAAACTAAACAAAAAACATTTTAATTACTAAATAACCCTATCCAAATCAATAACCCAACCTCACTCTATCTAGATAGATGATAAAATAGATTTTTCACTCATCCAAGATAACATTTAGTTACCTAACATTCCCAAGACCAATAAAATGAGTGAGTTGGTGAGAAATAAATAGAAATAAAAACATATTCAAATAGAAGAAATATCATACACCTCACCTCCAATAACCTTTTATAGAACCAAACCTTTCACATCATACATACATTATATATTGACACACATCCCATAAAAATAACATCAAATACAAGGGGTGATCAAATGAGGGTATCGTGAGCTATAAACCCATTTTAATGTGTCAAATGAGCTATTAAACAAAATCTCAATCTAGGTTCAAATTTATTTTCATTTCATTTGAAATTCAAAAATTTCAATGCTTTAGATATATTTAGAACACATTGTTTTTATATTTCAAACATTTCATTAAAACATTATTTCTTCTTTTAAAATCAAAAATGTAGACTAATCATTTCAATTTTCATAAAAACATCATGAAATTACTCATAAGAATATGATCAAGCACATGGAATGATAAAACAATTATTTAAAAATAATTCAATGAAAATACATAGAAAATCCATTATGTAAAGAATGGAATTCAAAAAAAAAATTAAGTCCATTATAATCATTACAGTTATGAAGTATTTGAATGAAAATGATTTAAAATTGACTCTGGAAATCCATGATTTTCAAAATGAAGGATTAGAAGATCAAAACATACCTCAATAAATCAGAATGGAGGGAGGAAAAACCAAAATAAGAAGGAAGATAAATGGAATTTATTTTGGAAAACACATGAAAATTAAGGGAGGGGAAACCTAAATCCATGTAGAAGGATGTGGAATCCCTATTTGGGAAACAAGGTGGTTTGACTGAGCATGAGGGGGAAGAGAGGAAAAGAGACAAGAAAACACCATAACAATGAAAACCTCATAACAGAAATAGGAAATCAATGATAGGGGAGAAAAAAATAACATACCTTAGATTTAAGAAATGATTCATCTGGGTGAATGTAGAGGATGAGCATAGGAAGTAGTGGAATTCCACAAAATCTTGAGAATGGTGACTAAAATTAGTGCAGTTAGGGTTATTTTAAATAAAATGAGGAGTGATTTTTCAGTGCTCTAAAAAAAGACCTGACAAAGATACCTTTTATCATTGCTAAATTAATAAGTGTTGATAAAAGCTATGTTTAGCAGCTCTTCTTTAGCACTGATAAAGACAGATCATTATTAGTGCTAAAAATATACTCATAAAATCCATCTTTAGCAGTGCTTCTTTATCACCGATAAAAGTTTTATCTTTATCAGTGTTAAAGAAGCAACGATTAAAGACATCTTTATTAGCGCTAAAGTTTTAGCATTGTTAAAGGACATATGAAAACAATTATAATTTTAAAATATTTATAAATATATTTATAAATATTTTAATATGATTATAATTTTATTTATATCATTTTATATATTTATGTAATTATATAAATATATATATTAAATAGATACATTATTTAAAAATAATTATTTTAATTTTATAATTATTTAAATATTAAATTATTTATTTATAATTATATAAATAATTTTTATTAGAATTATAGATTTTTATTTATATGTATGAGAATATAATTTTATTAATAAAGTTAATATACATTTATAAATAAATTTATTTATAATTATTTATCAGTATAATTATTTTCTAAAAAATAAAAATATAAATAAATATAATAAATATTTAAATTATTAAAATATAGTTATTATAATTCTATAATTATAAATATATTATTATTATTATATATATTTATGTAATAATATATATATTTTATAAATATGTATAAATATAAATATAAATATATTCAATATATTAATTAGTTAAATAAATTTATTTTAATTTCATAATTATTTAAATATATAATTGTATATTTAAAAGTATATAAATTATTTTTTAAAATATATATATATATATCATTATATATCTAATTATATATATATCATTATATATATAATTATATATTTAATAAATAAATATAAATATAAATACAAATATTATTATAAATATAGTTAATCTTTTAATTATTTAAATAATTTTTTTATAATTTTTTGATTATTTAAATGGAAAATAATTATTTATTTATAAATATATAAAAACTTTTTTCAAAATAAAATTTAATTATTTATAATTATATATATAAATTTATAAATATAGTAAATATACATTTATAAATATATTTTCTTATAAATATTTATTTATAAATATATTTTTAAAATTATTAATGAATATTTAATATTAAATGCATGCGTGTTAAAAAAGATTGAAATTGAACAATTAAAAATGAGAACACTTTAAAAATATTGAACAAATAGATAATTTTTATTAATTAAATATCAATTATTAAAAAATTTGATATATTTTCAAATAAAGATGGAAAAATATTAAAAATATTAAAAAATAATAAATATATATATATAAATAACTATAAAAAATTGATTAAAATCCATAAAAATAAAGAGTTTGGAATATTAAGAATGAATAAATAATACAAATAGTAATAATTTTAAAAATAGATAAATACAATTTAAGGATTAAAAATATAATATATTAAATATACCATGTTATTAAATAAAATTCTAAAATGAATACTAAAATATGAATATATTACATAAATATTATGTGTATTTGTTTCTAAAGAAGATTTCATTAATTATGTAAATATTTTTGTATTTGCATTGTATATAAAAATTCATTAATTATGTATATGTATGTGAGAAATCAATGTAACACACTTCTGATATGTTTTAAATTTAAACATACAATACCTTTTAATTAATGTCCATTACTCAATGCAATTAGTCGGTATTTTTAATTAATATTAATTTTTAATAATAAACCATTCTTTAATAAATATATGACTTATTTAAGGTAAGCCTAAATAATTTGTATTATATAAATCATATTTTATGAAACATTTTATATATTGATATATATATATATATAAATAGATATAAATATATTTTTATATTAAATGTATTAATGAATAATTATGAATCAAGACCATTAAAAATGAATTTGACATTAATAAGGCTTTAATTATTACGTTTTATTATTTTTTATACTTATATATAATATATATTATTTATTACTATTTATAATTAATATGTTTATATTTATTAATTTTATTCATTTTTATTAATAATTCTTTTATTAGTTAATTTTTTAAGAATTTTTCAATTAATTCATTTTTAATATTTTTAATTAATACAACTTATTATTTTTTTTGTTTTATTATTACAATTCATTCATTTTATATATCTATATTTAATACAAATTATTAATTTATATTTATAATCTATATATACGTATATTAATTTTATTAATTTTTACCAATTTTTATTTAATAAATAAAATGTTTAATTGTTTTCTTTATTGACGAATTTTTAATTTTTATTTCATTAATTATTTAATTATATTCATTTAATATATCTATTATTAATACATAATATTTATTAATATTATATATATATATATATATATTAAATTTATTCATTTTTATCATTAATTATTTAATTAATAGACTTTTTAATATTTGTTTTAATTAAATCATTTTCTATTTTTATTTTTATTAATTATTTAATTTTATTCATTTTATTCATTTTATTCATTGTATATGTGTATATTTACTGTATATTATTTATTAATATTTATAACATATATATATATATTTAATTTAAGAATAATTATTTAATTAAATATGTGTTAATTTTTTTAATTTATTCATTTTTAATTTTTATTTGTTTAATTATTTCAATTTATTTATTATTTTTACAACATATATTTTTTATTGGTTTGTTTAAAAGAAATTGGCTATGCACTGGAAAGGGTTCTTTAGGACCCAAATATGAAGGTGGTGGAAGCACGTGTTAAGTTTAAGGTGGGTCATAGCCAACATGGATCCATGAAAGTCACATATAGGTGTGTGTAGTGTATGTGGGAGCCCATCCTAGTAGCAAGACTTTGAGAATATGATGTAGAATAATGATATATTAACGAGCGCCCACTCATGCACTATTTCGATGTGGGATTTTCCCAGTTATTAGGACCTTTATCAGTGCTAAAAATCACAAATATAGCATATATTTTATTATTTCATTTTTATCACTGATAAAAGGTACCCTTTATCAACACTTTTTGTTAACATTGATAAAGGTAACCTTTATTAGTGCTTCTTTGAGCATTGATAAATGTCAGTGTTGTTAAAGGCCTGTTTTGTAGTAATGAAATCAGATAAAACTAAAGTGTCATAGGATGATAATTCTAAGGTTGATTATATGTTTAAATTCATAGATTCACATTTTGAGGATTTATATAATGGGATCTTAAGATGATTTTGGATATTTTGGGATAAAATTATGAGGGTAAAACACTTTGGTTTCATACGTGTTTTTAGTGAGAATTTTATTTGATGAATAATCAATTAATATTTTGAGGGAGTAAATTCAAATGTATTAATAAAAATTTTTCATAATATGATATTTGATATCTGTATGATTAATTAGGAAAAATGGTTTTCATATTGTGGGAATATATAATTTATCATATAGATACGCATGAGATTAATAACTGATATGGAAATTAAGTGATTAATTTTATTTTGGAATAAGTTCACTAGATTTGTAAATTTATAATATTAAGTTAAACATAATTTTATGATTTATGACTGAGGTAATTTATGGAACCTTATATTAATTAATTGTGGTCTTATGGTGATTGATGATATTTTGGGAATTGATTGGCATGTTTTGAGAGAATATATGATCATGGTATTCATGTGTTTGGTATGTGATTTTATGATCTACTTTTTGTTTTTGAGGGATAAATCATAAAGTAGATCTTGGAAAAAATATGTGATAAAATAATTCAAATTTTTGGGTTCTTGAATTTGGTGACACCAATTTTTTATTATTATTAAGGTTTACTATTTATGTAACTCTTTAAGATTAACAGTGGGTGTTATTGTAGAGGTTTTGTAGATTAATTTCGTAATTCATTATATGATCATTTATCGGTAATGGATAACTTGTGTTACTCATTATGGTTTTGGTATGTATTCAGGGAACGAAGAAATAAATTTTCATTATTTTTTTGGTCTTATGATAGATTAAAAGTTAATTTTATGATTCATGTATGAAAAAATCACCTTGAATATCTATTTTATAGAGTAAGAGTTGTGATAGAAGTGGAGGTTGATTTAATAAAAAAATTGTATTAAGTTGTGATTATGAAATTTAAGGAAATAAAGTAAGTTTATTCTAATGTTTTCATTATCTTGATAGTTAAATTATACATCAACTGTCAGAAAAGGATAAATAAATCAAAATTTTGTCATTTTACCTTTATTGTTTTTTGAATTAATGGTCTTATATGTCACTTATTAATATTGGGTTTTATGGTCACTATCTTTCAAACTATCATGTCCTTTATCACTTTCTATTTTTCATATAATGTTATTTTTCTCCTCAATGTATATATTTTCCCTTCCATTAAATTTATTATACTCTGGGAACTTAATTATATGCTATTTCAGGTAAGTATTATGTTTCTCATCCCCTTTTGCAAATGTTTTTTTATGGATGCATTGTACGATGTCTATTTTCACCAAAGGTATTTTTAAATATTAAACCTTCGATTACCAAGATAAAAATTTTTAAGACGAAATTTATTTATGCAGGGAGAATTTATGTCCTATAATATTAATTTTGTAAAAAATAAATATCTTGATATCATTCTAAATACACAATACTTCGAATTAAGAGAACTACGATATACTATAAAAATATTATTATTTAAATGAGACCATTATAAGACATCCATTAAATTAGTGATATTAATTTAAATAAGAACATTATTAAAAATATTTATAAAGGTTTTATATAATGAAAATTTACTTATTAATTCATAAGAAATTTTTAATCAATTTTCAGAAAATTTATTCTAGTATTTAAAAATGTATTTTTCATCAAAAATGGTTTTAATTAAATTTTGTGTGTGAAAATTATAATTAATTAAAAAAATATTTTATTGAATGAATATCATTTTTTAAACTAGTATGTCTGTCATGACCTAACCCAAGTTGAGGCTCAAGACACAACTACCCAAGCCTGTCTTTATAGTCCAAGGGTGGCAATAAGTGCCAAAGGCACACTAAACACAAGGAGGCCTTTTCCAAATAACCTACACACACACACACACATCCAACTCAATGCACAAGTGAAGAGGAAAATAAATGTAGAATTAAAATAGCTATAAATATACCAAATATTCATCAACCACTAAACGAAATAAAGTATGGTAGTATACTGAAAAGAAAAATGGAAAAACACACGCCCAAACCTGAAATATGTCCCATCATGAAAAAAAATGAAAAAAGTAAATTGCTGAGTGAGCCCAGCTCTTGTATCCCATTCTATGACCACCATACACGGTCCAAGCACCCCATATAACTATACTCATCTAATTTCACAAACTATATTTCTGCCTTCTGCAAAATACTTGACTTGTGTTGGTTGAATCCCATGTAGGGGTGTGTATATACATACCCTGTAGAATGCCTTGAAAAGGTGAAGAGGGGGAAATAAGAGATACAACTGAAGAGGGAATTATTAGATAAAACATGGTAAAATAAAAGTGTATATATGAACCAAAAAATTTATTGAAAGTGAACTCATCCTAACACAACGATCTTGATATAGTGAGAAGATGAACATCTCATCGAGTCTTTGCTACCTATAGTTGGAGATTTGACTCATCCAACCACAATAAGGTAAACATGGAAGCACATGGCATAACTCATGCGTCTTCACCTCTCTTGATAGGAAAGTTAACCAAATCCAGGAAGTGGGTACTGAGATAAGAAATATATATACTATCAGTTAAAGAAGCCCAAATGAGATAGTAAGTGGATCCCCATCTCATAGCTCATCCCAAAAATAGGAGTCACTAATAGTTCCAAGAGAGTCTGTTAATGATGCCAAACACCCCACACATCTTCCCTGAACATGAAACTCAAAGGGAATCAATCACCACACTTTGATACTATCTGCTTTGGGTGGAACTGGCTCACCCACATAGTTTTAGGTCACATCATAAGAATGTGTCTCAGTGGAGAAAGCGGCCCTCTTCCTTTTGAGTCCTAATCTAAATCAAACTGTATCTTGACATTGATCCTCATAGTCGGGTATGTAAAAACATGATGTAGATGATCTTCACCCAAGTTTGTTGGGGGGTCCACTCATATAGTAGAATTATAGGACCCACGACCATGTCTATGGGTGTTCCACTCT
The DNA here is from genome assembly GCA_963277665.1 of Viscum album. Classification (NCBI taxonomy): domain Eukaryota; kingdom Viridiplantae; phylum Streptophyta; class Magnoliopsida; order Santalales; family Viscaceae; genus Viscum; species Viscum album. The sequence continues at coordinate 1,433,457,812 of OY728120.1, read as the reverse complement.
AATTTCGTGGGGACCCAAACCCAATTATAATATGGGGTTCTGCCCTGGTCATCAAGGACCCACACCCTATCCAATATGGGGGTTCCCCTCCAAAGGTGGATGACTCTCACCCATTTCTATGGTAGGTTCCACTTTGAAGGTCGAGGACTCCAACCTTGGGAACACAAAGGGGTTCCACTCTAGGTCATTGAGGACCATCACCCCACCCGGTAGGGGGTTCCACCTGGATATAACTATATAGGACATGTGCCCATGATAATGGGGCATTCCACTATGGAATAAGTCTCTAGTGATCATTATTGATCAATGTTGTCATCATGTGTTTCCTCATATAGGTTCCACACTCGTAATATTACACATGATATGTCTAAACCCACCACTATGGTAACCATTGCGTTCTTTGTGGAAAAAAACTCAGGATAGGCTACTCGTGGTCCAACATCCAAGTTAAAATGAAGATTATATGAGAGGTAGGAGATTCATAACGAGGTAGGAAACACGTATGGGTCCCACATGATATATGACCCCTCTTCCCCACGTGGTCGTGTACTTAGCCATACTCGAGTACTAAGCTATGTACATGTACACCTAGGCATGAGAATATACTCCCAGAGTACATGGAATATTTATCCAAAAGTATGATGAGTGCACAATTCTCATCATTGGTTTTAAAGGAAAAAATATAATTTCACTGACATGCCTCCCCAAATGTCTGGGATAACCAAACAGATCAAACTATTGTGATTCTCATAGAAAAACACACAGGATCGACTATCCATTTATCTCAATGAGACACCTGTTGAAAAGGTAAAATCTCAATGCAAAACACCCAAACTAAGAATCATGGGTCCTACACCTTGATCTTGATTTAAAACACCAAAATTGTCCATGAAACATCTTCCTTCATTTTAGGGTCATGATGTCGCTGATAGTGCATCAATTGGACATTGTATGCAGGCATTATGGCCGGTAAAAGTTTTAATAATAATAATATATTATTATTATTTGAACATTTCATGGACCTAATCCACAAACCCAAAAAAGGCTTCCAACTCCAGTCCTTAAATGACTATCTTGAATATCGGTTTGCGCTACTGCAGACAGAATGTCAATCGAACACTCCATGTAGGAGTTACATTCGAATCGGAATTTCAGAATAATAATAATATTATTATTTTACAGCATCATATATACGTAATATTCGAGTCAAAGAAAATTATTCGACATTGGTCTTATAAAATCCATCTCAAAAAGGAAAACCATTTGTTAATACTAAAAATAATATTATTATTATGTTCAATTTTATTAAATATATTTTTCTCTTTTTATCCAAAATATGCCTGGTAGGGGGTGTTTCATGTGACTGGGAACCTACCGCTGCTAGATCCATCCCGTGTTCTTTCACCCTGCCACCACGGGCCGCTGCCTACCCACCAACACCCTCGTCGGACCACCTCGCATGCCCACCTCACCACCATGGGCCGCACCCTGGCAGTCGCCTCCTACTCATGCACCCCACTGGCTTCCTGCCTTTCCCTACTCCACCAACATACCACCACTAGATTCCTAAACCAGCTAAAGCAAGCCACCCAGACCATCGTCCCTATCCGCATGAAGCTTCACCAGTGTATGACCCCAAGGAACCTGTATCTAGGGTTCTTTACACCCAATCCATCCTGGTCTATTATGAACCATCGTTCTTTCAACAATTCTTCATCGTTGCTCTCTAGGAATTGTCCCATTCATTGATGAGGGGTTTTATAATTATTACACATGTCGTCGCACCTCTATTCATCACAATATCAAAAATTAAGCATCATATCTGTTGGCCTCACCTCACAAGCTTTCCAGATCCATGCTCATCTCACAAAACCAATAAATATTCACTAATCCTCAACAAATCTGGGTGCCCAATCTAGCTCGGTTCACCCAAAAATAGTAACTTTGGGAACCACAGGGTTCTAATTAAGGAGAATGCGAAGAATGAGGGAAGAAAACATAGATACAATGGTTTAAATCATCATTATCCAAGTGTTGTTAGACAACGATCCAAATTTAGAATCTAGGGTTAGATAAATAGATTAAGATAAATTAAATTAATGACTCAATTGCATGAAAAGGATGAAAAAAATGTGGATATTGATAAATGAAGAATGATATACTCAATAATTTAATTTATCTTAATATATGTATCAAACCCTTGATTCCAAATTTCAACCATTTTCTAAGAATACTTGTCCAATGATGTCTAAAACCTTTTTATCTATTTTTTTCTTCCCTCATTATTTGTTTTCTTTTTCATCGAAACACCATCATTCCCAGCATGACAATTATCGGGTCACCCAAGATCGATCGGGTGCCCAGATTTGTGGCAGATCAATGAATCGTCAATGGTTTTTCAAGAGGAGCGCGAATATGGAAAGCTTATGACACAAGGTCTACCGACTCGGAAATTAATCTTTGAGATTGTAATGAATAGATGTGTGGAGGCAAGTGGAATAATCATTCAAACCCTTATCGATGAATGAAGCTGATTTGAGTTGAGAAACGACAATGAATCGCTGAACCGATGATGGATTGGAATAGATCATGATGGATTAGGTGAGAACCACCCTATATCTGGGTTCCTCATGGCTAGACGGATGTGAGGCACCATGTGGAAGGCAGTGGTGGTCTGAGTGGCTTGTGGTAGCTGGTCCAACAGACTATTGGTGTAGTAGGGAAAGGTAGGTGGTCATCGGGGTGCTCAAATAGGAGGCAGTGGCTGGGGCGAGGCCCTTGGTGCTGAGGCATGGTGGTGAGGTGGCCAAATGAGGCATCTGGAGGGTATGCGGTAGCTCGCGCCTGCAGGGAGACTACAAGCGGGATGGAGGTAGTGGCTGTTGGTGGTCGGCCACGTGAAATACCCACCCACACACGGATTTTAAGAAAAAATAAATATATTTTGTAAAATTTATTATAATAAAATTATTATTATTATTATTATTATTATTATTATTATTAACAAATGGTTTTTCTACCATAAATCCCATTTTGAGAGTCCATTTGACACATCATCATTGGTGACATGGCCTTGTCTTTGAGACTATATTTTTAAGACCAATCTTGAATACCTTTCTCCAACCCAGGGATCAAGTGTATAAGAGTCCCTAAATTAATAATAATATTCTATATTTATATGATCAAATGACTGTGGTATATCTCATACACTTTAGAGATTCCTCTGCGATGACGACCATCTGGGATACCAGCTATGGTTCGTGATGGAGATCCAACGAGTGATGAGTCCTCAATTCAGGGTCCATCCCACAAGCTCGTTCCTCCTGATGGGAAGGTAGAAGTAACCACGCCTTTTGAGTGGAAGATCATCCCAGTAACATAGGCTGAGGATGTGCGTAGGATGAGAGAGATCATTGAGTTCCAGTATTAGAGACTATGAGGTTCTATGACGAGCTATATCCTTAGATAAAGAGGATTGGTAAGATTCGGTGGTCTGTATGTTGAATATTATTTTTACCCAGACAGATCAGATAGTGGATTTCGTATCCACCATTTTTCCACAGAGTAGCTAGGAGTTGGTGTAGCCCCATTACACAGATTCATAATGAGTCGACACTCTCATCGGATGATTTCTAACTTCTATTTTCTAAGGAGTACTACACCATATGACTATTCTCTATTAGGATTCATAAGATTCTAGAGCTTAAATATGGAGGTATTATAATAGAAGATTATGTGGCTAGGTTCACAGACTTACACACTACTATATTGACAAGATCATAAATTTATACATCCAAGCATAGAAGTTTGAGTATAGACTCTGTAGAGAGATCTGAGCCAGCGTAGTTCCATTAGGAATCTCCCCCTATGCTGGGGTACAGGATTGAGCACTAGTGATAGAAAGATTTCTATCAGAGGGAATCTTAGAATTCGGACCTAGTAGTGGGAATCCAAGAGCTAAGTCATTTTTAGTAGCTAGTGGGTTCCATTTGATGAGATCTAGGAGAAAAATGAGCTATGGGAGGTGGATGTATCTATGAGAACCTTTCACGACTACTAGGCAGCCCATATTAGGCTCAGAGAGCTAGAATCTTGGACCACAGATAGTTGTAGGCTTTGGATATCGATGTTCCCGCAATGCATGAGATGATAAATGGTACGCTATGTATCTCTTATAATTATTTTTGTAGAGATTTGTAGAGACTATGAGAGGTTATCTTTTCTTTCTACTCCTTGATCGAGTTTTAAGCCAGGGTGACATAGGGAATCAGTGTTACCCTATATCAGTTTTGTACAACATAGATTTAAATGCAAGAGGAAGATGGGTTCTTCCATCACCGAGATGAATTTTTGTGACATGAAAAAATTATGAGGGCCAGTCAGTTCCACCCATAGTGGATAATACCGGGGTGGGGTAGATGAGTCCCTCTGACCTGTGCATTCATAGAGAGGTTGTATGACAGAGTGTTAGAGTGGGTCTTGGATTTTCCAGTGGATTTTTTTCTTACCATTTTTTATTAGGATTCCACTAGTAAGTGTGGGGGATTTTTTGGTTTGTGTTACTCTCCTTCCAAGAGATTTAATACATGAGGGTTATTCCATTGAGTTTAGGGTATATATTCTTATGGTTGGATAAGTCTACTAACCAGCCTTGTTCATTAGTACTCTTGTATTCTAGACATCAGCCTTGATGCAATGGAATCCAGTTATCAAATATGGGCCAGGGCTATTGATACCCCATGAATAGAAATACACGACTCTATACCTAGAACTAGAAGTGGTAGTCTTAGCCTAGGGAATGTGGGGACAATACCATCTAGGAGAGAGATTCGTTCTTTACTCAGACCACCAGATTCTCTGGTATGTATTCACTTAGAGAGAATTGAACTTGATACAACAACACAGGTTTAAATTCATGCAAGACTATGACTTCAAGATAGTTTATACACTAGGTAAGGTCCACGTTGTAGCATATTCCCTTAGAAGGAAGTCACAAGCTCTCTTAATGCCATATAATTTAGAGTAGTTAGCTTCCCTACTACTGAATCTCATGAAACAAGAGGGTACCATTTTTCTTCAGTAAATGATGTTGACTCCTTCTCTTCTCGAGTGTGAAATAGGGTCACAATTGGGATACATCGACTGCAAAATTTTGTGTGACTAGATATCCATAGGAGTTTCACTTGATGTATTTTCTGAAGAAGGGAATCATATCATACTTTTTCACAGATGAATGGTGATTCCTTTCATGTTATGGGAGGCAGTGATAATGGAGAATCACACTTATCGTTTGTCCATACATATCAGTGTAGGGAAGGGACAGGTGAAGGCTCAGTGTCCCCACCTATTTTCTTTGATTGTGTTTTTCTGGGGTGAAAGGCTTTAAAGAATGGAATAATTTAGAGACTCTGGTTTTTTTGTCAAAGTCTTTATAATATTCATAGAAATATTTTCAGCACCAACCACTGATATGGTGTGCAATTTGGAGGCCATGTGTGCCCAGAAATATTTTTATTAAAATATGAAATATATTTGTATTCTGTGTTCATGGTTTTTTAGAAATAATGTAATATATCATAAATAGAATCTTAGATCATAAATATGATGGGGATATTTAGTCTAGAAAATGGTGTTTTTTCTAGGTTCAATATAAAACTGTGTGGGGAGATTGTTCCACCCAAAGAGGATAGTATCAAGGTGTAGTGATTGAGTCCCTTTGTCTTGTGTGTTCAGGGAAGATGTGTGTGATTTTGGGAATCATTGATCGATTCTCTTGGAACTATTGGAGACTCATCTTCTTGGGTTGATCTTTGAGATGGATATCATATATATATATATATATATCCTATTTCATCACCCACTCTATGGGTTTTGGTTACTCTCATTCTAGGAGAGGTGAAGATGTATGGGGTATCCCATGTGCTTTCAGTGTTTATATTCTCCTAGTTGGATGGGTCCACTCTCCTAAAATATGTAGAAAACACTCAATGAGAAGTTCGTCTTCTCACCATGTCAAGCTCCTTGTGTTTGGACTAGTTCACTTTCACTCTCTTATTGGGTTGATTTGTACTCCCTTGTTATACCTTATTCTATATAATGCTTCCCTCTTCAATTGTATCTCTCACTTCTCCCCCTTCACCTTTTAGGGGAATTATACTTTGTATGTATATAGTCACCCCTTAATGGGATTCACCCAACACATGTCGTGTATTCTGAAAATGGTAGAGAGTTTGATCGCGACATCAGAGGATCTTAGGGATATAGGGTTCTTATAACACATATGGTGGTTGTAGAATGGGATACAAGAGCATGGCTATCTCAATTGTTCACTCTTTTCTATTTTTGTGATGTTGGGACATATTTCTGGTTTGGGAATTTATTTTTTCACATTCTTCTATTTAGTACACTACTCTACTTTGTTCTGTTTAGTGGTTCATACATATTTTGTATAATTATAGCAGTGTTTCATTCTTCATTTATTTCCCTCTTCACTTTTACATTGTGTTGGTTGTGTACATGTGTACATGTTTTTAGGAAAAATCCTCCTTCAGTTTAGTGTTCTATCAATGCTTTTTTTCACCTCAGGCCTATGAAGGGGGTCTTGGGGCAGTTGTGGCTTATGCCCTGACATGGGATGGGTTGTGACAATGTCAATATTATATTATGGTGATTTTTTATGGTTTTTTCTAAAACGATATATTTTTCATTTAATAGTGAAAAATAACAATTTTTTGAAAAGAATCATTTATTTTCTAAAAATTATGTAAATTAAATGTCTCATATATTTTTTATTTTGTTTTAATGTAACATAGGATCCATTTTATTAAACATAATCTAAAAATTTCGCTGAATCAGTATTATATATATTTTGGTTATAAGATCATTATTATGATTTATAAAAAAAATCATTACATTTTATTACATTGTATTGAAATTGATTTCTGTCAACTCCATAAATTGAATTTGAAAATATTGATTCAATGTTTTGAATAAATAGGTTTAAATTTGGTTAATTATTCTCTTTTTATTAGTAAATCAAAATAGTAACTATTGTAAATATTTATTATCTTGAAAAGGGAAAAATGGATAAAATAGGGTTAAAACTATGAGAGATGGCCTAAAAACTCTATAAAAATTACTTTACCATATTGGATGATTTTTCCAATCAAATACATCTTAGATACAAAACTATATCAATTTATTGATACATTCCATTGATTATAACATTTATAATATTTTAAGAAAAAGGTAAATAAAAAATTTCACATTCATTATTTTAATATATCTTAGATGTAATAATAGTTATAAAAATAAGATATAAATGAATATAAAATGTTACTCTAAACATGAATTAATTAGATTTGGGATTTTAATTTACTTTTTAATTTTTAGTGATGATATAAATACCTTAGACACATATGCAATGCCCATTTAGTGTTTGTAAAATATGGTTACAAATAAAACTAAATGACTTTAAAAATAATAAAATTAATATGTTTTGGATTAATTGTTATATACCATGAATTGAAAAGTTATTTATAATGTATAAATGGTTATAAATTTTTTTATATTTTAATTCCAATTTTTAATCTGTCTTTGATGTCAAATAAAAAAATAGTCCCAAAAATGAATTTAATGATATTTTTTGGATAAAATGTATTTTATTATAAAAATTGAAAATAATAAATTATTTTAAGAGGAAACATTATATGGGGAATTATATAAAATTCTAGACAAGGAATAATTTTTAGCCATTTTTCAACTTAGATGTAAATTTATAACCCTTAATGGATAAAAGTTATTACCATGGTTATGGTTAAAATGGTTTAACTACGGCGTTTAACAAAATGATATTGTTTAAAGTGAAATTTTAATACATCTACATATTGTCAGTTGAAGTTATTTATAAATTTTCTTATACTCAAATTGACATTATATAAATGTGGTTCCACTTTCAAATGAAAATAGCTTTATAATATTTAAATCCTTTAATTGTTACATGTGTGTCAATCCCCTCTTTTTTAAAAGAGAATATATTCTCCTCCCTTATTATCAAACATTGATCACTCTAGATCATTATGGTCCTACCCAGAAACCTTCATAGATCCAGTACCTTTTTTCATGAGATTCTTTTTCTCTCTTAAAAACATCATAATAATTATTAAAGTGTAATCCAAATGTGGTCACTCAAAGAATATGAAATTTTATTTACTGACTAATTCAATTTGTATTTCTTCTTATACATTCTATAATTATATTATGGAAATCTAAACCTAAAAAATATATCATAAAAAATATATTGATATTTTATTATTATTTTATGATATCCTTTTTCCACCTCCTTTTCATCAAATCAGAAATGAAAGTATCATTCATGTGTAAATGTGGACAACCACCACCATGTAAAGATATTATTCATTTTCCATCACCATATTTCTTGGTTGGTTATTATAGTGGATTTAATTTTCATATCTTATATTTATGAAATTACTATTATTTTATTATTATAATATCATTTTTTCATTAAAATCTCCTCTATTAGAAAACAATAATGTATCTCCTACATACATGTTTACTACCAACTTTACAAAGTGTTGTGATTTATTTTTTTATTTACACATTACATGACTGGTTATAAGGATATATTTATTTAATATATTTATATAAATATATATGTGTGTGTGATATAATAATTTTAATGGATAAGAGAGTTATTATATACCATTATATCATTCCATCCATTAAAAAATGGAAACATGACTTGGGTATATGTATAGACTACCATCTCCACAAAATGATGAAATTAATTTTTCATCATCTCTTTATATGATTTGATATAAAAGTTTATATAATTACTAAATATTACAGATAATAAATTATTATGGTTCTAGGGAAAATGGAACCATGAACATAATTCTTGGAACAAATCTACTATATCTAAACTTACATGAAAACGAAACATTTAACACCCCAAAAAAGTCACTTTAGTAATGAATTTTAAATAAAAGGCATTGATTTGTTATAAACGGATTATATTTTATATTATAATTATTTATAATATTATGTTATAAGAGTATCATAAATTTAAATTTATTATATATGATGTTAAAATATCTTACGAGGCAATATGAACTTGAGGTAACGGGTTTCATAAATTAATTTCTTCTCATTGGGATATATTGAATATTCATTATAAATGCTATTACATGATTATATATATAATAAACCATCATTATTTTATTATTTATTTCCACTCATATTATATAGATTTAAATTTGTCTCATGAAATCACTTCATTGATTAATTCTGACATTAATGTAATGATCTTTGTAAAGGTCTATTTCAAAATCTTATCCTTTCACGGGATTGATTGTGATTATGTTTTTATTTGAGAAATTATATGAAATTTATACCATAAAACCCATATATTTTATTATCAAATATTTATTTATTGAAATTTCATTTTGAACTCTCATTTTTTCCTATCTATGTAATAAAATATCCAAAAACAATTTAAGGAAAACTGAATTTGTTTTTCAATTACATTGGGAATTATTTCTTTCCACACCCATATTCTCATTAATTTTCTCATGATTTTATTTACTATTATCTAATGACCTATTTATGTCATTTTACCATGTTTATATTTCTATATAAAGGTTTAAAATTAATCTAATTTTTATTTTTTATACAATTCATTTTTTACGAAAATGTGTGAATAGAATCATTGTTTTGATGTCTACCACAAAAATTATTTTCTCACCATCATAATAATTATTTAGCATGAATATTCAATTAATTTTTCCATTTTTATTATTATATTAATTTATCAATGTTATTCTTTAAATTTCTAAATTTTAGATAAAATATTTCAAATTGAAATTTTTATTTTCCAAAAGAAATGGTCCTATGATATTTTAAAAATAATTTCACAAATTTTAATATCATTTGATGAATTATATTAATTACTGGGGATATTATCTACTAATAAAAACCATCATATTACAATTTATGAATTATGATCATGTTTCTAAATTTATTTTCTTCGTGAAAATTCAAAAAATTTGTATGATAGATTTTGAAAAAAAAATTGGTGTTTATTATGTATTTAATTTTTATTCCATTAATTCATATTATTAATGTACTAGAAATAGTAAGTTATGGGTGGATCACACCCCTTGTTTCAATAGTATGTCTCCTCAGACAAACTAGCTTGTGTATTTTACTTATTCAACCCTTACTTAGGTATGGTTTCATGGAACAAATCATTAACACTATGATTATGATGCCTAGAATATGCATTCTATTATTATGAAACTAGTTATTGTTATCCATGTGTTTATTTTTTTCTATAATAAATATATATTTTATACTTCTATGATACTTTTAATATGGAATATTTTATTATTTTTTATATTTTTCATATTATTCAATAATTATTTATTCTATGATATATTTTGTTATATGTTTTCCCTTACTGAGCTTTTGAAATCACCCTTTGTTATATTTTCTATTCTCTAGGATACCATGATGGGATCTAAAAATTATGTCATGTATATAATAACAAAAATATGGTTTTTTATAGGAATATTATGTTTTATTTCATGTTTTAAATTATAATTCTTGAATAATTTTTGTATCTACTCTCCCAAGACAACTAAAATCTGTGATTATTCAAGACACAATCACATATATATTATTCAAATGTATTAAAATAACCATATGAATAGGATTACTAGATTTAGGGGTGATAGTTAGTATAAAGGGATGTTTAGAATAACCATTAGAAACTATATTTTAGAAAACATATTTTGGAGAACACAAACCTATAAGAGATTCTAGATATTAGTATAAGTATAGGGTAATATTAAGAAGTTTAGGTAGTGTAGAGGTTATATGGTTTTCCTAAAAAATATATCCCTGTCTAGATAATGTAAAGTGGATGTGAATTAGGAACATATGCACATAGGGTTAAAATTTATAAAAGTGGAAGATTATGTATTAGCTCAATGGTCATTTGTGTATGATTCGTAGGCCTAATATGACACAAATGGATAAACTCACTTAGTTGATTTGTTTATGTTATTTCATATTTTTAGTGTGAACCATTATAATAAATGAGAGGATAGAACCTATGGAAACTAATTATATTCTATAGTGATATGGGGTAAACTGAAATTATCATATGTTGATAAAACTTTGTTTCCTTGTATGTTTAAAGAAATATATTCCCCTATTAGTGTCTTATGTGATGGATGTTTAAGAGGATTAATGATATTTTGGGAGACATTTATGGAAATTCAACCCTTTAGTTTAGTATTTTAAGGTTATTTGAGGATGAATAAATTAATATTTTTTATACACAAGTTATAAGTTATTAATCACCGGTACGTTTAATAATATCTTTGATGTTAGTATGGTTAATTTGGATAAATGTTTTATTATATTTTGTGAATAAATGTTCTATCCTCTAGATAACCAAGGGATTAAAAATTTATTTTTAAAATAATTTATTAATGTTATTTTTTAATAAGTACACTATATAGGGAACATTATATGATGAAAGTAAAAAAAATTTAGGATTCAAGATTGAGTTAATTTATGAAATTATATATGATTTCATTGTAATTTTATCATAATTCTATTAAATTTTGTAGAAAATTATCACTTTTTAATAGAATATATGATCATGGTATTAACATGCATTCTTTAGACATTATAACCTATTTTATATTTTTTCTGGATAGATTTTAAATTTGGTCATGGAAAAAAATATGTGAACAAATCATTCATGATTTTTGGGTTTATGAATTTTTTGAGATAGATTTTGGAGTATTGTTATGTATATCTATTTATAGAAGGGTTTATGTTGAACATTGGGTATTATTATTTTTAATTTTGGAGATTAATGTATTGTTTTTTCATATAAATATTTTTCAAAATTGAATAACTTGTGATAAATATTTTGGTTTTAGTATATACCTAGATATAGAACGAATGGATTTTCATTATTTTATGTATCTTATGATATATTAAATGTTAATTTTAGTTATTTAGGCATTAAAATTACACCTTTAATACCTATTTATTAGTTTGAGAGATTAAATAGATGTTGAAGTTGATTGAATCACAACCAAATGATGAAATTGTGCAAATGAAATGGAAATAAATCATGTAGGTATATTTTTTCATATTATCTATCTTGACAGTAAAATAATAACTCCACTATAAGAAAATTATATTAAAATAAAAAATTTATCCTTTTAACTTCATTTCTAATCAATTGGTGTTCTTTTTTATCATGTAATGATTTATGGTTTTGTGGTCATTAGAATTCTCATGATCGTGATCTCAATCACTCTCTATTATTAAAAGAGCATTCTTTGTCTCCTAAATGTCCATATTTTCACTTACAAGTAATCTTCACATTATCTAGAAACTTAATTTTGTGTTATTTTAGGTCATAATTGTATATCACATTTCAACTATTCAAAGGATGTTTTATTATTCCATTTTAAGATGTGTGTTTTCCATAAATGTATTTTTAAATATTTAACCTATGATTACCATGATAAAAATATAAAGGATTAAATTTATTTATTTGGGGGAAATGTTACCTCCAAAAATTTTAGTTCCAAATAATTATAATTTTGATAGCTTTCTTAACAAGCAACACTAGACATTAACCGAAATGATATAATATTAAAATATTAATACTTAAATCTTACCATTAAAATATAAGTGTAAAAATGGTGGTATTAATAGTAATAACTACATTATGAAATATATGTATAATTTTTTTAAATAATAAAAATTTATTTATTAATATATAATAAATATATATTTAATTTTTTTTGAGACATTTTATGAAAAAAAATGTTATCTTAAAAGGACAATTTATGGAACATTGTGTGAGAAAATTATAAATAATTTCCTCGATTATTGTAATTTTTTAAGGAATGTATAAAATTCTTGAAATCCCCATTTCATTGTTATATTAGGGAGAATTTTTTTAATTTCTTCTAAAAAGATGTATTTTTTAGAGAATTATGAAAAATACGATACTTTAAAATGTCATTTATTTTCAATAAATCAAGTAATTATAATTTATATTATATTTTTGTTTGCTAATTAATATAATATCAATTTTATTAAACATAACCAAAATAATTATATAATAATAAACAATATACATTTTTGGTATAAGTCCATTGTTAAGAATAAAACCAAAATTTTCAAAAAAATTGTTTTCCATTGCATTGTATGAAATTATATTAATGTTTATTTATAGAATTTATAAAAAAATGAATATCTAAAAATGTATTCCTCTTAATGAAACTAGAGGTTTAATTTTGGTAAATATGACAAATTTTTTAGTCATTATAAATATTAATCGTGGTAAATATTTGTCACCATGATATGGGTAAAACGATGATAAAACTATGAGATGAAGAATAAAAATCTCAATAACACTTTAATTTATCATATTGGATCTATTTTTTTAGAAAATATCCATCCTAGATATGAAAATATGAAAATTACATACCACTTTTCTCTGATTATAAATATTATTTTATTTTATGAAAAGGATAAATACAAAATGTCTCTTTCTTGATTTTAATTTCTCTAATATTTATAATTGGGATAACACAATGTTATGAATAAATTTAGTAATTTATATAGAAAATAAATATTTTATTTTTGTGATATTAATTTTTCTTTAATTTTTAAATATTATATTACTATCATAAACACTTACGCAACACAGATAGAATGCTTGTGTAAGTAGTTAAAAAATAAGGTAAATGATTTTAAAAATAAAAAATAATTTTTTTTCTGAATTTTTGTATAGAAAAAATTTAATAGGTAATTATAAATTATAAATTATATTAAATGTGTTTTGATATGAATTTTACTACTATATTAATTTCAATGAATTCAATTTAAATGAATAGTCTAAAACATGACAAATAATATTTTATGTTAATAAATATTTTAAATGATTTAAAATTAAAAATTATTATATGATTAAAAATGGTATGGGAAATATTAATTCATAAATGGAGCCATTGTGAGTCACTTTTCATTTTAGAGAAAAATTTCTTACACTTATATGAAAAACAAATGTGTTACCACAATTCGGATAAAAGGTTTAATGAGGGTCTTAAAACGAAAGTTAAGGATTAAAATTCAATTTAAATGTGTAAAAAATTTATTTGTTGAACTTTTTTGACCATATCATGTAATATATTTGATATTATGTCTATTTTTCTCCACATTCACAATAAAATTACTTTATACTATTTAAATATTTTATGTATTACAATTTATGATTCCACCCTCTATTATAAAAGTGATCTGCTTCTACTACCATATTCATAGACATTGATCACTCAATATTAGTTAATACCTATCCAAATAAAATATTATATTCCTTAAATTCAATATTTAGAATATTTTCCTCACTCAAAACCATCCTATGAAGGCTTAATGTGTAAGGAAATGGTGTCTCTCTAAGAAGAGGTATTCATATTTATCGACTCTTTGAAAGGTTATTTAATATTCTACATAACCTCTATATACAGTATCCATTATAAAAAATAACTCTATTTTTATAAACATACATAGATAATATTATGATTACTGTAAAACTGTATTCCATTTGATTTCAATTGAATAGGAAATTGATTTATTTCTCATGTCCACATCCAGACTACTACCTCCACGTAGCGATATAATTCAATTTATACCACCATTATTCATGGATTATTATTATAATAGATTTAATAAAAATATATAATATTTTGGGAATAATTATCCTTCTATAACTATAATATCTTATCAACTTTCTCACCTTCCAATCCGCTGGGAAACGACAACATCGTATATGTCTACATATAGATTACCACCTCCATGAGGCGATATGATTTGTTTTTAATTTCATATTTACATAGATGGTAATAAGGATAGATTTAATGAATACATATTATATTAATGATAAATTAATGATTATGGAAATGTCATATGTTATTTACCTTTCTTTCATTCCACCCATCAAAAAGTGAAATAATCACTTCTATATATGTAAAAACTATAGTCTCCATAAAATTATGTAATTCATTTTTCAAAACCTATGTATATGAGTGGTAATAAAATTTAATATAATGATTCAATGTGACGTTTTTGAAATTATTAGGTATCTATATATGGTGTAATAATGGTCAATATTAATTGACTAAAACGACCCAATAGAAATTTACATGTAAAACAAAATGTTTAGCACTCAGAAAAGATGACAATAATAAGGAATATCAATAAATAGATGTTGATTTTTTATATGTGGATAATATATGATAAAATAATTATGTATATGTTTATATTTAATTATGATAATAAATTATAAGTTATTATGTATGAGTTTAACTTACTTACGAGCTAAGACAATATGAGGTTAGGGGTTTCGTAACTCAATTTATTCTCATTAGTTATATTACATCATCATTGTCTATGTTATGGAAAGGTTATATATATAAGGACCTATGAATATTTTATATTTTATTTCTATTTTTATATGAATTTACATTTTTTACACATAATTGAATAATTCACACTTCAACATTACAATCATTGTAAGAGTTAATTTCACAATCCCATAATTATTTTGGATTGTTTATGTTTAAGTATTAATGGGGGGAATTATATGATATTTATATCTTAAACCCCATAAATTTTAATCTTATATAGTATTTTATATAAATATAAATTATATATTTCAATTTTATCTCCCTAATTATTCAAATATATGAATGATTTTTTTAAGAAAATCGACATTGTTTTTCTATTCATCCAGGAATGTTTTTTTGTGTCCAAATTCTATTTAATATATTTTCATGAATTTTTATAATATTTTTTAATAATATATTATTTTCCTTTGGACCATTTTTTTACTTTCTGTTAAATTTATTAAAATTAATCTTCTTGTTGTTTTCTGTAAAAGTAATTTTTATCTAATTCATGAATGAAGTATTTGTTTTTATCACTTTTTTAATTAAAATATATTCCAAATATCATGATTTTTATTATTTTATGAATATTCTTTTAAAAATATCCATTGTAGTTTTAATAAAAATCCATAATATTCTATAATTTTTCAAATTTTAAATAATTGATTTCAAAATTGAAAGAGAATTTTCCTCAATAAATGATTCATTGATATTTGAGAATTATTTTAATATATTTCAGTATCCTTTGATGAATTTATTGATTTAAAGGAGATATAGTATAATGATACCATCCCCTATATTTTTTTATCATGTTTCTATAGTGACTAACTTAGTAAAAATACAAACATTTTAAAAGAGATGGTTTTAATAAAACAATTTATATTGATTTTATATTGAATTATTTATAATTTATATCATATGTTGTATGAGTTAGATTTAGCATGTGATGGTTGGTGATAATTATATCCCCTTATTTCATGGTAGGTCTCATCAGAATAATATAATAGTTATTTGGTGTATTCCATACCTATTATTGTATGGTGCCTTGGCCTCAAGCCTTGATGGTATGATTATGATATCCTACAAATTTATTCCACCAGTATAAAACTAGTAATTTAAATATATGTGATTATTTATATTGTTATGTAATCCATGGATATATTACGATTTTATAAAGCTATTTTTTTTAATGTTTGGGGTTGAAGCCTCATTTTATTATTAAAGAAAATCAAAGACCACTTTTAACTGGGTAGAGGCCATTACATAGAATCTATTATACAGGTTCCCTTACAAAGAATTTGATCTCACCCATTATTTTGTTTGCATTCAGTAGAATACTAGGAATGTATCTGGGAATGATTTTAGGAATATATTAGAAAAAAATTATAATTTCCCCACAGTAATATAAATTTTTATTTCATGTTTTGAAGTGTAATTTGATAATAATTTATGTATACAGTCTCCAAATTCTACTAAACTATTTGATCCTTCATGATATTATCCCTTTTCTATTATTCCAATATTTTAAAAAAATTATTGGCTTTATGTTAATGGATTTGGGGTGTGATATGTATGTAATAATAAAATAAATATCAATTTAGTATTTCTATATTAATGATCTTATTATGTATGAGCATAACATATAGTGTTGGAAACCATATGAATTTCCACAAATATGAAAAACCTGCATGTGTGTTCTTTAGGTCAATAACATCATTTACAAAATATAACATAACATAATTTCACAAAAAAAATTACCAGTAAATAAATGAATAAATACATTACATTAAATCTAAACTATACCCATAAACATATACCAATGGTGTAAAACATTTTGTATATGTATCACTTAAATCAATGGTCTCTACACATGTTGATATTGATAGTTCATGTATTTTATTCATTACAAAAGGATGTGTTAATTTAGAATTAAAAAATCTTTAATAGGGATCATTTTATGATCTATTGAATGGGATATCATGCTTTCATCTTGGGTTTATTTTAGATTATACACATGTTTAGTTTTCTAGAAAAATGGTGGAAACAAAGGGTGTAATATCTAGTAATTAAAATTTTAAGTAGGATTATGTCCGATTATTTAGTTATGTTCTAGGTTTATATAGATCATGGACCACCATATACGTATAAGGTGTATGTGAGGGTAGGTTGTTTTCATATAAGTTTATTTTATGAAATTATAGGATTTTCAACACAAGTTGTTTCATTTTGGGGTCAACATATTTAATGTTGTGCAGTATGTAATTGTAATGATTTTTTAAAAATGTGACACAAAACTATTTTTTTAGTTTTGGTTCCCATATTACTCTAAAGGGTTAAAATATTAAATTTAAATAGTTGAATTTGATAAAATAATTTGAATATCCCTTAAATTTTTAGGTTTGATGTTTACCCATAGGATAAGTTTTGATTAGATTCTGAGCTGGTGGATTTTTAAGGTATATTAAATATTTATTAAAAAATAGTTTATTATATAAAGAGTGTGAATATTTTTTATCTCATAAACAAAATATTGGATTGTAATTCTAACACTTCACTTATGTAGGGAATGGTGAATTTTACCTAGGGGAGTAATGATCTTCATATTTATTCTTGGGGTCCCAGTCATAGTGGGTATAGGTAATCAATAAAAATACATGATAACTTAATTATTTAGCTATATAATAATATTTACAAACTCTCTCCTAGGATGGACACTATTCATCACCATTAATCGAATATTGTGGGAGGGAAATAATGATATTTACTTTACTTCTATGTCTAAGATTTAAAATTGGATTCATAATGTTGATAATGATCATATCATGTACAATCATCCAGTCAATGAAGGCATCTACATTATTAGAATATGATATGACTCAATATATAAATTTCACTTCATTTTTTATGAAACCCATGATCAAATTATTTTTAGTCATTTTTACCATAAATTACGACCCCTGTTTTGTTATATTATTTTATTATTTCACCATAGCTATAAATTTCCCCAATTATTCTATCATGACCTGTCCCCCAGGGCCCGTGTCGTGACTAGCCCAAGACCACCTTCCATAGGATAGGGGCTGGCGACTAGCCCCATAGGCAGATTCCCTAAAATGGGAAGGCATTGCTTTTAAACCTATACAATGCATGGTCTGAGAACACAACAAGATGCAAATATGAGGGAAACTACTGTTGAAAAATGAGTGATGAAAGTAAAAGGGTCCATAATACAATCCCAACTAAATGTATGAGTACAACCGAAAAGTACAAATACAATTCCAAGGAACAATATAACAGAAAATGGGAAAATAGCTACAAGTTTTCCTACGAGGATCCTACCTAAAGGGTAGGTACAGATCACCTCCATAGAACTACACGTCCACCCTTCACCACCAAGTATCACCTAGTCCTAACTCCCTTAAACCTCAGCCTAGTTGCATGTCGTCTACACAAGACACAACAAGGAACGGGCGTAGCTCGTGTAGGGGTGAGTATAACAATACCCAGTAGGGACCCCGAGACCTCCGAAGGTCTCTCAGAACTCCACAAGTAAAACCAAAATTCATGATCTAAATCAAAAATCACAATGAAATGGACACATCTCAAACTATGTATACAGCACAGAGAATCATAAATTTGATGCTGACCCACACAGGATCGCTATGAAATCTAATAGAGAGCCACAATATTCTCTAGGGGTAGTAACAAGTATCATTCAAAGTCACAACGCCGAACACCTCAGCTACTTGAGAACTCCTACTCTAACGAGTACAGTGGGCCTCTCGCATCACAAAAAGGTGCTTCCCACTAACCTTGGACTACTGAGTTACTCCTCCTATCAAGTTTCGTGGGTCTGTCGCGTCACACAGAGATGCTCCCCACCGTGGGTCTGCCTCGTCACACAGAGGATCTCCCCATTGTGGCCTGCTAAAGTACTCATCCTATCAAGTACCATGGGTTTTCCACTTCACATAGAGGCACTCCCCATCATGGTTCTATTGTGATACACAGAAGCACTCCCCACTGGGCATGTTGAGTCACTCTGTGTCAAAACTGTTAGCAATCGTCAAGTCTTATCCAATCGCAGGGTTCCGTACATAGTGTGCATGGGAGAATCACTCCCCAAGACATCGGTCGTATTTCAACCAGCGTGAATTCTCACAAGAAAGTAACCCAATTATCTGCCATGTCATAAGGTTTCCAATGCAACAGACGGCGCGTTATCAAGATTCCCAGTTTGTGCATTATTGGAATTTTAGTGTCGAGGGCCCAATTGGATTTAGGTGCGATCCAACCCGGTTGTACTCCAAGAATATCCAAAACTATCATAGATTAAGTCAAAAGGACTATCTCACTCCAAGTATCTCGAATCCACAGACGGTTCGTCAAACAGACGTCTAGTTTAAGAGTTAGGGACCGTTTTGACTTACTCCATGAGATTTTTGGAGAAACTTGGAGTATGGCTAGGTTGGATCGCACCTGAATCCAACCAGCCCCTCGGTACTGAAATTCCAATAACTCACAAACTGATCGATCAGCAATGAAATGCCTATAATGCACAGATTGGGAGTTCGGTTGACGTGTTGTATGTTCTGTTGGAACCCTTATGACATGGCAGATCATCGGGTTACTTTCTTGTGAGACTTCGTTTTGGTTGAAGTATGACCAATGGATTAGGGAGTGGTTCTCACAAACGCACTATGTACGGATCCCTCTAACTGGATAAGACTTGAATATTTCTAACTATTTTGAATCTGAGTGACTCGACAGGCCTAGTGGGGGGAGCCTATGTGTGACGCGGTAGACCCACGGTGGGGAGCGCCTCTGTGTAACGTGGCAAACCCACAGTACTCAATAGGTGGAGTACCTCATCAGGCCATGAGGGGGGCGCCTCTATGTGATGCGGTAAACCCAAAGTGGGATCACCTCTATCTGACGTGGCATACCCATGGTACTCAATAAAAGTAGAACCTTAATAGTCCAAGGTTAGTGGTAAGCACCTCTGTGTGACATGGAAAGCCAGCTGTAGTCATTAGAAGGGGAGTTCTCCAACAGATTAGGTGTTCTACGTTGTGACTGGGGATGATACCTGTTACTACCCCTAGATAATATTGTGGCTGACTATCATCTTTCATAGTGATCTTTTGTGGGTCAGCATCAAAATTATGATTTTCTGTGTTATATACCTAGTTTGAGATGTGTCCATTTCTTTGTGCTTTGTGATTGAGATCATGCTTTGTGGTTTTCCTTGTGGAGTTCTGAGAGACCTTCAGAGGTCTTGGGGTCATTATTGGGTATTGTTATACTCACCCCTGCATGGGCTACGTCCACAGCATGTTGTGTCTTGTACAGACAATGGGCAGCTAGGTTGAGGTTTGAGGGATCCAGGACTAGGAGATACGTGGAGAAGACGGGCGGACGTGGAGTACTGAGGAGGTGATGTGTACCTACCCTTCAGGTCGGATCCTTAGAGTATGACTTTGTATCTATTTTCCCTTCTTAGTTGTATTGTTCATTTCATTTGTATTTGTACTTTTCAGTTTTACTCGTACTTTCAGTTGGGATTGTATTCTGACCCCTTTTACTTTCAACACTCCTTTTTCAATAGCAGTTTTCCTCATAGTTGCTTCTTGGTGTGTTCTCAGACCATGCGTTGTACAGGTTTAAAGGCAATGCCTTTCTGTTTTAGGAAATTCACCTTGGGTTCTAGTCTCCATCCCCTGGCCAATGGAAGGAGGGCTTGGGGTAGTCACGACATGGGCCCCAGGAGATGGGTCATGACAAAGTTGTATCAGAGGTGGTTCCCAGCCTTAAGTATGGTGCACTACATGGGTTGAGATGTAGGGCCCACAACATGGAAATTTTCCTCTAAATGGATTGAATGTAAAAAATGGTCCCTAGTGATAGCAAAGACACATTTCCTTTACATGGTCATCGGGTCCTGGCCTGCTGGGTACCACGAGTTGCCCCGCAGACACGTGGTCCCCACCCTGGGGCCCACCGATGTTCATGAATGGGTCATCTGACTACTGGTTGTCCCCATAGGCCAACACATGTACTATCTAGTGTGCTAAAAAGGTCCACCTTCATTTTTGGGATCCTACCTAATTAGAACTCCACAGTTAAGCACGCTTGGCCTAGAAGTAGTGATCAGGATGGGTGAACTTCTAGGATGTTTCCCAAGGTGTGTGTGAGTGAGGACAGAGCACACTGGAAAGACATGTGTTGGCCTGTGGGGATAGTTAGTAGTCAGATGACACTTTCAGGCACGTGAGTGGTCCCCAGGGTGGGGACCACATGTTTGTGAGGCCACTCGTGGTACCTGGTGGGCCAAGACCCGACGACCCTATAAAGGCAGGGTCTATGTGATGTCACTGGGGACCAGTTGTTATATTTGGTTTCAGAGGTTGTACCCAACCTTAAGTGTGGTGCACTAACAGGGTTGAGATGTATGGCCCACAATGAGGAACTTTTTCTCTAAAGAGGTGATTATAACACCCCAAAATGATAAAAGGTTAAATGACAAAATTATATGACTAATGTCAACAAGGTTCACCTTTTCTTTTCAAGAGCCTACCAAATTTGAAATCCACAGTTAAGCGTTCTTGTCCTGGAGTAGTGATCAGGATTAGTGACCTTCTAAGAAGTTTTCTAGGGTGTGTGTGAGTGAGGAAAAAGCACACTATAAAGGACCCGTGTTGGCGTATGGGGACAGTCAGTAGTCAGATGACCTGTTCCGGCCTATGGGTGGGCCCCACAGTGGGGACCACGTGTCTGCGGGGCAACTCGTGGTACCCAGTGGGCCAGGACCCGACAGCCATATAAACGCAGGGTGTATGTGCTGTCACCAGGGGCGAGTTGTTACATATTCATTATTTATACTATTTGTGCATGAAAAGGGATGGATGAAAGATTTCACTGACCAGAATAAATTACTTTTCCCCCTATCACAGTTCACATACATCTTCATTCATTTTCATGATTGTAGGATCAATGATGATAGTCTAGGATTATGACCAATTAATAACGAGACATATATGGAATTTGTTTGGACACAAAAATAGTAGAATGGTTTAATTTTTTTTAGGTTTTGTATTATAAGGAACATATTTTATGACAGTGGTAATACGAGAGGTAGAATCTTAAGCATCGATGACCATCAATATGAGCATCATACATAAGTGTTCATGATGTGTTTCCTCCATGGGATGCCATAAGAGGATTTGAAAAATAATATTGAATAACCCTCGGGATCAATGGTAGTTTTTTGAGTTAGTAATAGTATTTTGGGTTTAATATTAGGTTAAAAAATTAGTGTAGTGGAGATTTCCAATAAATTGATGTTTTTTGTTTTGGGTTAGTGATCACATGAAATGTAATCTTTGAATAAAATGATGTGTATCTCGCTCCTACAATAGCTAGGGTTTTCATTCAACTTATTATATCACATTTTAATTTACCTATGTCCAAATGTTATGAATATAAAAAAATAAGACCTAAGGTGTATTGGATTACACACCCGACACGATACCTTGATACACTTTCCATTATTTAATGATGCATGGAATGTATAATTTGGGGAACATGACTAGGGGTGTGGTTATACACTCCCAACTACCCCTTGAGCTTCAAAGACATTTTATATGTGACAAACACAACATTTAATCAAATATAAACATGGATTCATATATCTAGGATATATGAATGAGTGATCTTGTGGGTCCCATAATTTATTTACTTTTTCAATAGATGCTATGTAGAATGAGTTTTACATTGTAGGTTGGTATAAGTAAATACCTAGCTACTAACCAATGCATACATTCCCAATCCATTTAGTAAATTTTTATGTATTATGTATCCTTTAGAATTATCTTCACACTCATTTAACCAAGTGTCACTTTTAACATAGTATATAACTTTTACAAATAATATAGTTTTTACTCCCCTAGTAGAAAGTTGATGATTGGGTGTGTTTCCTTTATATCCTTCTAAAGAGATTGGTTTCCACCACATAATTGATGTTTTGGACCGCCCAGTTCATTTATGGTTTAAAAACTCACTTTGTACAGAAATTTTTGTGATCCCCTACATTAGTCCACCATTATATTTAGATACTCCCTTGATTACATTTTAGTACTCAATGTGACATGGTTCCTCCAATAGGATTATGTTTTTTATTAATCAGCACAAATATATTGGTGAATCTAGGGTCCCCCACTATAGATTTTTTAAGTTGGTTTATTATTTCATAGGAATGGTTAATTATAGATTATACGGTTATATACTACATGGACTAACACATATACCACAAAAGGAACATGTCCTTACTAAGGATATGAGTGGTAACATGAAATGTTTGTTTAGTTTGTATGTGTTTGTAATTTCATCACCTAGAGTCAAGAAACTATTAAAGTAAATGATTCAAGTCACTACTAGAACCTAGGAACCCTTCCTAAACTCTGGGAAATGGAACCTTATGTCTAAAGTCTCAATATGCATATTGGGAGTGTATTTCAATCTATAATTTGATAATAAGTAATAATGTAAAACAATAATATATGAATGAAATAAAGTTCATTTAATAGAAAAACACATCCCATGAAAATTAAACTCTAAGAAACTAATCATAGATTAACATGCCTCTATGGAATAAATAAACTCTAGTATCCATCTCCCACACCAAGTGAAAAATGATTGATACCCACGACTATCATAAATAGTAAGAAAAAATAATCCAAATATATACCATTACCTATAGGTACATAAGAAATAGATCGTGAATATATCTTTCCACCAAAGTCCACATACTGGGTGTGAGTGAAAAGTACATAGTATAAAACCACCAATATTCCAATATATATCTACAAACCTTAGGATTGTTCTTTAGATAAATTAAATCATTTATAAATATATAATGAAAAATTGTTTTACAAACAATTAACAGAAAAGCATTTCATGGATATATTACTAGAAATATGACCTATACCTACAGACCTATACCAATGGTTTGGAAAAAACATTGGTATATTTCATAGAAATTTTAGGTACGTATACTAATGCCTCTCTAGAATAATTTATATATTTTAAATAATCAGGTATTTGTACTAATGATTCTCCAAAATGGTTGGTATCATTATAAACCAATGGATTTTGAGAAGTTATTGTATAAGATATAGAATTATTTATGATTTATTTAGTATAACAATTCTAAATATTTGATAATTTAAATTACTTTTAAAGATACACATTTATCTATTTATTTATTTTAAAATGGTTATTGGTTATATCGTTGAATGATAAATCAGAGGTCTTGGGATCGAAACTCATAGGTGTGTTATTTTTAAGATTCCATACATGAATTTTTTGAATTAAATGTTCATATAGGTATTTTATAATACATATAACAATGGTTTTAAAAAAATTGGTATAGACCAACAATACCAACATTATTCATAAAAAATTAGTATAGCGTTATCTTGATTGAATCAGAATGGATAAATATTCAAAATATTGGTATAGGATATAAAATTTTATAATATATATCATATGTGATTGTGTCATATATATAACTAAATGTAAATAATTTATTATAATATATTACCAATGCTTTTTTGTTTAGAGTTTTAAAGAGTTATAAGAAATCCTTAACTAAAAAAAATATGTGTTCTTTGTATCAATTGGAAACTTTTTCCTATTATATATGAAACTACATAGACCCTAATTAGTTTTAACATATCACACAAATTATTCAAGGATGACTCTATTCTATACACTGATTACATTTATTATCTCCAAAATATGGGGAAACTGAACCACAAGAATGGACTGAGATTAGGTTCTCAGAAAGGGTAAACATAAGTGATAACAATAGAAAATCATCAGAGAGATTATGATTATTATAAGACTGTAGTCAAGATATATAAGAAACTATTACCAAAAAAAGAATATTTCATATATCATGGAACAAGAACTGGAAAAACATTGTACATGAATGAGTCAATAAACATGATCCATGATAGAATAATGAAGAATGATAATAACTATCAAACTATGAAATATTTCAAATATAACATGTACATTCATATAAGGAAACAATTCATTCATGAGGCACACCTTCATTAACCATGATTAAAATAAAAACAATGTAATTATGAATTCTTATATCATAAGATATAATCATTTAACTAATAAATTGGAGGGAGATGTAGAACTCCACATGTTATTTATCCATACTTACATGTTAAACATTATAATAATTCACTTGAAACATTATAAATATCCCAAAAAAATAAATTTGGTAATATAAAACTATCAAAATAAAATCATTCTCTTTTTATAGAATAATGATTCCATGGAATGTAAAAGGGTTTCATTCAACACATCAATAGAAAACCATATAAATAAAATGGGTTTCATATCCTTTTCAAATGGATTCATTTAAAAATAATAATTTATAATTCAAATAATAATAATGATATGATAAACCCATTTAAAATAATTGAATATCCAACGACATTAATTAAATTTATAAGTAACTACCACTAAATGGCTTAATTAAATAATTTTCACTCACACATCATTTTAAAGTGTATATAGTTAAGAAAATAATTTCTCCAATCAATTGATTTATGGAGCCTAGATAAACACTCTTTAGTGAAAGTAATCAAAAACAAGGTATTCACAAAGGGATGTTATTATATGTAAATTATAATTATAAACCTTAATTTTAATAGAAATGAAAAGTTTGTAATGTATCATCTCTATGATAAAAAAGAAAATTTTATAATCTTTACTAAGAATGATAGTGGATGGTATCATTTGAATAAGATCCCTGTTGAAGCATAATATGTATCAAAGGATAATTAGTTAGATAAAAACTCTTTTTATATGTTTTAAGGAAAACTAATATTGAGATAAAAAATATTCTTGATCTCTTGAAAGAAAACTAAAAAAAATATTGTATAAAACTATCAGAACAATAAGTGCTATGAAAAATATGAAAATGTATAGGGAAAACCTTATATAAAACAAATAATTCATAATAATTAAATGTATACACATAAACATTAAAAAGAGAAATTTTTCATATTTTGATAAAAACCACCAATATGCATAAAATTAAAAATTATATAGAACCTTTAAAATTTGTTAAAAAGTATAAAGTTACCTTAGTGAATAATTGGATAATAAATAACAAAACCTTCCAAATAATACAAAAAATATAAATATTGAAAAATTAAGGTTTTTATATGATAGGAAGGTGGAGGGTCAATTTCAATTGAAGAAACACTTTGGGTAAACATGAGTCAAAGGGAAATCAAATTTTTAGGGGTCATCAGAACCCCAGTGAATATAAAATGAAAATGAAGAGTGTTTTTTGAAATAATTCAAATTCCTTATTTAGAATATTATGAAGAATTCATGATTTAAAAATAATATTTTTAATAGAAACCCTTATGATTTGAGTAAAATTTTAAAAATACCCCTTTAAAGTTTGGTATCTTTCCACTAAAAGGATATTTATAGAAATTGTATGACAATGATATTAAAAATATATGATTATGGAAAAATAAATTAATTATGTAGTAATCACACCATATTAATAATATCATGTTGTACAAAAAGAAATATGTATCACGAAATTAAATTTGAGATAAAGAACACCTTAACACAATTCCTACATAGTCGAAATGTGATCTAACCTCCTGTATAAAAAAACATAACTATATTATTCACCAATTTTAGAACCTTTTTCATATATATAAATATATAAAATCTTTTTTATATTTGTTTTATATATTTTTAATAGTTATTTATTATATTTTTGATATAATATTTGAGTAATCTTGATCTTTTTGAATTATTTTTAGATGAACAATGTTGTTTTTTATTTTTATAAAAAAATTAACAATTTTGAGATTATAAAATATTATGGAATTTATATTTTATAATTATTTCTATTGTTATAATTTTATTCGATGTGTTTTTTATTTATGATATATAAATTTAAATTTATCAATGATCTTGTTTCAATGATTTATAGCAGGCGAATGATTTTTTCATAAATAATGAATTAAATTTATATGTTAGTATTAAAAAATAATTATTTGATTTTTTATGTTATATATTACAACAAATTAAATTCCTATATTAATTAATGACATAAATTTATAGCATTGTCAAAGTTTGTGGTTAAACCACCCCAAACAAGAATACTCCATAATTAATGGATGATTTTGATGTGATTTATTTATAATATCATTTTTAAAAAAGTATAATGATCTTATTCATTATTTGTTAGTGTGATATATCATAATTGGAAATAATAATTAAAATAATGTCAGAAATTTGAAGTTATTTTATAGTATTAAGAATTCATTTTTTCTCTTAAAATTCTCTTTTGGATGGATGAATTTACCAAAATTGTTTATTTATCATATTGTTGATAATTTATAAAATATATATTTCTAGAGACATAAAAATTTCATAAACATAATATTTATCCATTAAACATATTCTCATTACTATTCATGTAAAGATATAATGGAAAGAAAAACATAAATTGATCCTTCCATAGAGGCAATAGTATGCACGAATGCATGGACTATGGTTCTATTTTCTATAGAATGAAGAAAAAGGTTTAATTTTTATTACTATTTAATAATATAAAATTTGTAATAAATGTCATTATTATATATAAAATTATCTATATAAACCTTCCATGTAAGGTGGTGAAGTAAAAAACATGTTGTGTCATGGAGACGATATACCACAAGATATATGAATGACTATTTTGATTTTCATAATAAAAAATTGAAAGGTGTTCAATTCTTGTTAAATCATTATAATAACATAATAATATAAAAAATAATATATGTGTTATAATTTTTTTGGTGTAATGGAATTTGATGAAAAATCATTGAGAATAAAAAAATAAAAATAAAAAGGATATGATTGAAATTTATACCTTACATTGTGGATTATATCATTGAAAAATAGAATTAACACATTTAAATAAATCCTTTGAGAAGACCAAAACCTATAATAGGTGGAATGTAATTTTGGGGTGATTTATGGGTAGTATTTTAGAAGAACTATGTAGGTTAGGTTGTGAGGGGAAGATAAGAGATGATAGCTTGGTGAAATTTATGAGAATACACAAAACATTTCAATAATGGGGATCCAAACTCATGGAAAGTGTTGAACATATGTTGATATGCCGATTTTTTTATTTTCTCATTAATTTTGATTCTCACAAAAACCCAAATTTTTGTTACTAAATAAGGTTGTTTTAGTGGATTTTAGGATAAATGTTTTTTGAATAATTATTTCTTTTCGAATCATTATAGTTTTTAAATATGGATAATAGTTTTTTTATGTATTCTAGGAATTTAAAATTATTAATAAATCAATTTTCATAAGCATACATTAGAAGTAAAAGTAAGGATTAAGAACCCGGGTTTTGTAAGGAACACTACTTTTGAAACTCTATATATAGATAAAGATATGGTTTGGGAACCAATCTTTTATCATATACACTATGTTTGTATTCTTAATTAATGGTTCATAAAAAATAATTTACGAATCAACCATATGTTTTCCACCATAATTTTTTAAATTAAATGTATGTATTAAACCCTATATTTGTCCCATTCATCTAAAAGATTTAAATTTTTGATTATTTCTGCAATTGTTGAAATGGTTTAATTAATTTTTTTTTACATTTCATTTTTTTAAAGACACATTCAATTATTCTTATTTAGTGGATTAAATCATTCTTATTTTAAATGGATATTAATATTTACTTTGGTAAATTAAATTCAAATGATCAAGATTTATGAGGATGTTTTTAGGGATCTATTTAACTTAAATAATGTAAAGATACCTATTAAATAATGATAGCTTCCAATTCTCAAATAGAGAGATGTAGTTTATAAAATAAAATTATGACACCCTCACTAGTTATATGAATATATAAAATGTATAGAAATATATTTTTTTATCCTTTTCTATTAGATGAAAATCAAGATATAGTTGTATAAATTTTTTATTCATTTTCTATGGTTCATTGAAGAAATATAAGAGCTATACATTTTTGGATCAATAGTATGATAGATATGATACTAATTGTTGTATCAAACTATGGTGTAGATACTCAATATACAAGACGGGGTGAATTGTATACTTAAAAAAACTTTAAGGAAATTTTTTATAAACAAAATTCCCAACACCTCTATGTTCTACTAATTTGATTGATTCCAGAAAAGTGATTCTAGAAATGAAACATAACCAAAGTTTATAACAACAAATATTCTACCATAGATTGTATAGAATCTTATTTTATTAGAGTACATGTCTAAGGAAGTATAAGATAGTTATACTTTCCTTAACAACCAAAATTACAGCGGAAAACACAATTAAAACACTAAAAGTAACAAGTAGTAAACCTTTTAACCCAAAGAGAAGGGTATCCAATAACCTTGGATAAAGGTCCCTTGATTTATACTTTAAAGAAAGTCTATCTTACCCAAACCTAGGTAAGCCCTCACTTCAAAGATCAGTATCTGTCTTTTTATCCCCACAAGCCCTAGATTTGTAAATAAATTGATACCTCTAACTTCACAACCCAAAGTCTCTAATTTTAACGAAATTGCACCACTTCACAAATCAATTCGGCATGAAGGAATGTTTGACAAGCCATTCAAACATTTCACATGAATCCTAAGAGTTTATAAGAGCCTCTGCCTCTAGAAATCACTTCAACCGCATATAATCTCTAGATTCATCAACTTATTATAATCTCTTTCAAATGAGCTACTATTTATATGCACGAATCCAATGGTCGGCTCCCTCCTCCAATGGTCATATTGTTTCTTAAATTCCAGAGGGACCTATATATGTTTCACTCAAAGAACAGTTAGTTAGTAACTGAATGCAGGACATCGTTTTATAAGAGTAAGAAAAAATATTGGTACTTATGAAAATTAATTTTTCAGAATGTAAGAAAAAATGAAAGTTCAGAGTCTAACCAAAATTACATTTGGTATCTATAATATAAGGATATTCGGATTCTATTTTCCAAGGAATTAGGAACCAAAAATTTATAGAATTCTAGAGTCTGAATTTCAAGGAAATTTGGAATCTGAATTTACCAGAATTCGGAACCTGAACTAAGAAGGTTTGGAATCTGAATTCATAAGAATTCAGAGTCTGAACTCAGAAGAGTTGAGAGTCTAAATTAAGAGAGTTCAGAGTAAGTACTCATAAGAGTTCAGAGTCTGAATTCAGAGAGTTCGGATTCAAAACTCATAAGAGTTTGGAGTTTGAATTCAGAGAATTTAGAGTCAGAACTCATAAGAGTTCGGAGTCTGAATTCATAGAAATCAAAACCTGAATTTGGATCCTAAAAACAGAATTCTCAATATCTAAGTATTATATGATTCTGAGGTTTTGGATACAAACCCAAATTTTATACTTAGACAAAATGAACAATGAAAAACATGGTAATGATAAATTTCCTTGGGAATGAAAATTTTCCTTATAAAAGTAACACATAGGGTAAAATGAAATTTTATTTAAGATAAGGTGTTTGTGATTTTCAAAACAAGAATGAATGGAAAAGGTATAAAGAAACCTTATTAACTCAACAATCTCCCCAAACATGAAGGAATAGAAAAGTCATAAGGAAACTTTATTTACTCAACAATATCCCCTTTTTTGGAAAGCACAAACATCCTTACGAAAAAGAATATAAGGAATTAGAAAATATTTTTCTAGACTTTGAAAATAAAACTTATCTCCCTTAACATATGATCCATGATGAATACAACTAACTGCCCTTTAGGCTTTGGAACACAAAAGATCGTATTCTAGATTTCTAGAATGAGATTTTTCATTATATTGAATACGAAAATCTTTTTAATGAAAACTCCCCCTTAGAAAAACTCCCCCTTAGGGATTTTATTCTTTTCTTAGAATTTTTTTTCCATTCTGCCCCTTTGTGATTTTCAAAAATGAATTTGAGGGAATGTAAAAGAAATTACGATACCTGAAGAGATTAGTACAAAATATCCAAAAGACAAGACACCAAATATTTAATTATGATAAGAAAAATTTATACAAGAATGGAAAAAAAAAGATCAGATCGGGTCTATCATCCTTCCTTTTCCTTGGGAATCAACTTTTTCACAATGGTTTTCAGCTTTTTGAGCTCTTTGTGATCTTCCTCAGCTCGCTTTAGAATCTGATCCTAATCCTCGGATTTCTTCTCTGAAGCTTTGATTCTATCTTCCTGAGCCTTCCGAGGCTCTTCCTGAGCCTTCAGAACTTCTTCCTGCTTGACAAAATTTTCATCTATCTCAATTCAGAGATCTCTTTCTCTCTTCTAGATTTGGGCTACATAATACAGTTTACCATTCAAATCATTTACTTCTTGCATCTGAGTATTTTTCTTAAGAGTTAGATTTTTCTCTAAGCTACTCGTGAGATCCTTGAGCTTACTATCTTCAATGTCAAAATCCTCCTTGACACCATCTTGGAACTCATCAAGTTCTCTCAAATACTCAATTGTCTTCTTTGACCAACCAATCATCTTTTTACAGGAACTTTTGTGGGCATTATAGTTAATGAGAAAATTCATGAAATCATCCTCAAGATTTACACACTTATCTATCATCATGGATACTGAATCTGATTTCTGATTTAGTGTGTGTTGAAGCATCTGGAATCTAGAGTCTATGCTTGGAAAAATCAGAGTAGTCCCAACAAGCTTCTTCAACGACCGAACAACGAAATCATGTCCAAGGGATGATGATTCTGAATCTGAAACTTTTCTAGGTGAGGGATCTTTCTCTATCTTAGAAAGTTTCCCCTTTGAAGATCCACCAGCATCCTTCTTCTTTATAACAACTTTAGTAGGTATATTAGTAACCACCTATTTACCCTTATTAGCTTTTGGAATGGCTTCCTCATCTAGAGAATTATGTTCACTGTCAGACATCTGAACAATCTTATCTTCATCTATGTCTTATTTCTCGACTCTTGCCTCAACATCCTCAGGATGAATGAAGTCATGATTAGAAATTTCTTCCTCAGAGAGATTATTCACTTCATATTCACCCTTCATATCCTCTCTTTTCTCATCTTTCACAGGTGTAGCCAAATTTGAGGATTCTGCTTCAGAGTTTCGGATTGACAGCTTCTTAGATGGACTTTCCTTCTCATGGAAATCTTCAACTTGATTAATCAAATATGTGGTGTCACCACTATATTCTTCTTCCTCTTGTTCTTCTACTTCTTCTACTCCTTCTTCTTTGACCTTTTCTAGAGTCACATACTTCTTTCCTAGAGTCTTGGGTAAAGCTTTTACAATGAAAGATTCTAGTACTGAAATAATCTTTGATGCTTTCTCTGTATCCCTTGGAAGGGATTTCACCATCTCAGCTTCAATCATCTTACTTTTTAACTTCTTTTCTTTAGCTTGATTTTCGAGCTCATCAGCTTTCTTCTCTTTCAAATCCTTTCCTTCTGCAGGATCCAAGCCAAACTATAGCTCCCATGCTTTCCTTTTTTCCTTGTCTTTCCTCCACTTAGCTACTACCTCATCCGGATAGGATTTGTTCTTCTTAGGCTTTTGAGGTGTGGATTGGGCATCCATATATTTGGGGGTTTTTCCACCATCTTCTAATTCCTTTAATTTCCTTTTAATTCCTGCCTTTTTGGATGGTTCATCCACTTATTGGTTCTTCGTTATAGCTTCAGATTCTTTTTTAGATAGATCATAAAATTCTCTGGATTCCATAGAAAAACTGTTTTTCATCCTCTTCAGAGTATCATCACTGACTAGCATGACATTTCAATTCCTTGGCTTCAAGCTACAATAATTTTTAAAAGATTCTAAGCACCGAACAATTAACTTTGAAAGAATAGTTGGATACATGATTATCTGAGCCTTCAAGTTTCCATTCTTAATATTCTCAATAGTAATGAGAATATGCTTAGCCAGATTGATCTTCCTCATATTTACCAAGAAATACAAGATATACATATCACTCTTCATCAATGTATTTTTGTCACCTTCTCTCAGAATGATGAATCCCTGAACCCATTGTTTGAGAATCTATTAGTTTTTAGACAAGTGAGAAATATTCTGAATCTATACATCTGTAAGACCAAGGGACTCTATAGCTTTCACCTTAACAAATCTTCCTTTGACATCAGGCAACTTGTGAGAACAGAATTCGGCTTCCCCTTGATATGGAATACCAACCAAACTGTCTGCCTTCATATATGAAAGAGCATAAGTCTTTCCATAAATTTTGAACAATAAACTTATATCCGCCTTCTTCCTTAA
Source organism: Viscum album (assembly GCA_963277665.1). Classification (NCBI taxonomy): domain Eukaryota; kingdom Viridiplantae; phylum Streptophyta; class Magnoliopsida; order Santalales; family Viscaceae; genus Viscum; species Viscum album. The sequence goes on along the minus strand of OY728120.1, from coordinate 1,433,423,957 downwards.
AGAAACTAACTGATTCGTAAAACTCAGTTAGCAAATCCAGATATACTAAATCTTGAGCGCCTGGTTTTGATATGCGAACACTTTCCCATCTATTCAGCTTAATGTTTTTCGAGATAATCGAATCATACTTGTTGAAGAAGTTTGGATGCACCAACATTTTTCTATATACCTACCACTTCGAGATTGGCTTGACAATAGACATCTTTCTGAAAGGATTCTCCTACAGACATTCAGAATTGAGAAACCCTTGAAAATTCAGAATAATATTATGTAGAAGGGAAGAACTTCAGCACGTGAGAGCTTGGGATTCGATGTGGGACAACCATTGGGGGTCCTTCATATAGGTGTTTGATGCGACAGTTAATCTTTAAAACTCAATCGAATGGCTGAAAAACTATCTGATCAGATATGTCGGTTGAAAAGATACCCACAAGGAAAACTTGGATCTGATCTTTTGAAGTTTTTTTAATAAAAACATTCGGATTTAAAGAGAAGAGAATCTGAAAATTTTAAAACAAAAGAAACTACCATCAAGTAAATGATGATTACCAAAACACCAAAAAAGAAACATAACTTTCATATTTATAGGAAGATTATTCATGATGGGGAAAAATTTTCTTGAAGAACATTAGGTTCTGAAAAAAATTTATTACGAAAAATCTTAAAAAACTAACTACGAATTTTCAGAAAATCATTATTGTGAAAACTTAGAAAATCATCATTACAAAATCTTTGAAAATATTCATTATGAAAACTTTGAAAATATTCATTATGAAAACTTATAAAATCTTCATTACTAAAACTTAGAAAATATTCATTATGAAAACATTGAAAATCTTCATTACGAAAACTTTGAAAATATTCATTAAAAAAACATAGAAAATCTTACTATGAAAATTTAGAAAATATTAACATGAAAAGATTCATTACGAAATTTTTTTAAAACTAACAAGAAAATGTACTCCCCCTATGAAAAATAGTTTTTTAATGTAAGGAGATTTGTTTCAACGGAAAGTTAAAAAGGAAGATTACCTTATGGTTATCATTCCTAACTTCTGTTTAATGTATTCAAATCTATCAGAGGGTAAAGATTTTGTGAAAATATCAGCAAGTTGATCTTGTGTTCTGATAAATTGATGAATGATATCCTCTTTTGTGTGTGATCCCTAAGAAAGGTATGCCTAATATCTATGTGTTTTTCACGAGAGTGATGTGAAGAGTTTTTACTAAGTGAAATAGCACTAGTATTATCACACAGAATTTTTGTTTTGGTAAAACTCATATCATAGTCTATGAGTGTGTGTTTAATCCACAACACTTGAGCACAACAACTTCCAGCTGCTACATATTCATCATCAGTAGTGGAAAGTGCTACTGAGTGTTTCTTCTTGCATAACCAAGAAAATAATGAATCTCCTAAGAAATGAAATGTTTCGGATTTAATTTTTCTATCCATTCTACATCCACCATAGTCAACTTCTGAAAAATGTTTTATAACAAAATCATTTCTAGAAGTATAAAAGAGTCCTAAACTCTTGGTTCCCTTTAAGTAGAGAAAAATTATTTTAACTTCCTTTAAATGAGATTCCGTGGGATTGGATTGATATCTTGCATATAAGCATACTGAAAACATTAAGCCTGGATGACTAGTTTTCAAGTAAATTAAACTCCATATCATACCTCTAAAAGATGTTTGATCTACTATTTTCCTAGCTTCATCAAGATCAATTGTGTTTGAGGTACCAATGGGAGTACTAATACTCTTATTTTTTTTCATATCCATACTTTTTGAGAGGATATTTAATATACTTATGTTGAGATATATAGATTTCGTTTGGTTTTTGAGAAATTTGAAAACCAAGGGAAAACGTTAACTCACCCATCATACTCATTTCAAACTCAGATTTCATTAGATCTGCAATGGAATTAGCTAAAGATTGATGAGTTGAACCAAATATAATTTCATCAACATAAATTTGAACAATCAAAACATTTTTCTTATCTTTCCTTATAAAAAGGGTTGGATCTGAATTTCCCATAGCATAATTTGTTTGAAGCAAAATTCTTAAAAATCTATAATACCAAGATCTTGGGGCTTTCTTAAGTCCAAAAAAGCATCAGTAAGTTTATAAACATGTTCATGATGTTTTGTGTCTTCAAACCCGGATCATGTTCAATAAAAACTTACTCTTGTATAAAACCATTAAGGAAAACACATTTCACATCCATTTGAAAAAGTTTGAAGTTTAAGAATGCTACAAAAGAAAGTAAAATATGAAGAGATTCAAATCTAGATACTGGAGCATAGGTTTCTTCATAGTCTATTCCTTCTTGTTGATTATAGTCATTAGAAACCAATATAGATTTATTTCTTACTATGATTCCATTTTCATCACACTTATTTCTGAAGACCCATTTTTCTCCAATAAGAGAAGTTTCCATAGGCCTTTCAACCAAGGCTTAGACTTTATTCCTTTTGAATTAAGATAGTTCATCTTGTATAGCTTTTATCCAATCATCATCACCTAAAGCTTCATCAGTGATTTTTTGTTCTAATTTGGAAAGGAATGCTAGATATTCTACTTCATTCCATAAGGAACTTCTAGTCCTTACAGGTTGATTTACATCACCAATGATACTTTCACTGGGATGAATCTTAATAAATAACTGATTTCGGTTTTGTAATACCTGTTCATCAACATAAAGTAGGAAATCATCTGGGGTAAATGCTTCAGAAACATCTTCTTGGAAATTTTCCTTATCAGAAGGATCTTCTGACAAAGGTTGACAATCAATTTCGGAAAACACATCTAAAGACATAGGTTGGGGTTGTTTAAAAACAAAGGGATCAGTTTCATCAAATTTGTCATGTACTATTTCTTTAATAGTACAAGTGCTTTTATTGAAAACTCTATAAGCCTTAGAAGTTGTGGAGTAGCCTAAGAAAATTCCGTCGTCAGATTTTGGTGTGAATTTTTCTAAGTTATCTTTAGTATTCAAAATGAATACCTTGCATCCCAAAACCATAAAGTAGGAAATTCTAGGTTTTCTACCATTCTATAACTCAAAAGGAGTTTTATTAAGAAAAGTTCTAATCAAAACATGATTTATAGTATAACAAGTAGTACTTACAGCTTCATCCTAAAAATGTTTGGCTATAGAATATTCACTCAACATGGTTCTTATTGTCTCTTGAAGAGTTCTATTTCTTCTTTGAACAACACCATTTTGTTGAGGTGTTCTTGGTGCTGAGAAGTTATGAGTAATGCCTTTTGTACTAAAAAAAGTTTCATAATCATAATTTTCAATTTCTCCTCCATGATCACTATGAATAGTTATCAAAGGAAGGTTTTTCTCATTTTTAACGTGGGCTCTAATACTTTTGAAATAAGAAACAGCTTCAGATTACTTTTCTAGAAAATAGACCCACATAAATCTAGTGTAATCATCAACTAAGAAAAATACATAATATTTGACACTAATAATTCCAGTTTTTGTTGCGACAAAAAGATCATTATACACTAACTATAATGCATCAGTGGATGAGACTTCACTGACTGATTTAAAATTTGATTTATGTTTCTTACCAAATTGAAAAGGATCACAATCTTTTGAAGAGTAAAATATAAGCTCTAATAGATCCTTAACTAATCTTTTCGTAAAGATTTTGCATATATTCCTAAGGTTACAGTGTTTTAGCCTTCTATTCCCCAACCAAGAATGATCTTCCATTGAACTAAGGCAAGGTAGATCATGGTTTCTAAGGTCCTCTAATTTTAGTGTGTAAACATTATCTTGCCTATTGGAAAACAGAATAAACTCTACCTTGGAATTGTGTACTAATCACTTTTCATTCCTAAAATTCACAAGGTAACCGTCATTACATAATTGACTTATGCTAATGAGGTTGTTCTCAATACCTTTAACGAATAAAAAATTTGTAATCAATGTTTTTCTAAGAAGAACAATGTTACCTATACCAATAATTTCTCCCTTAGCATTATCTTTGAAAGTTACTTTCCCTCCTTTCATCTTTATAATATTTTCAAAGTAGTTTTTTTTAAGTCGTATGTTAGGAACATCCACTATCCATGTACTAAGTATAGTTGTTGGTACTTTCATTATTTTCTTGAAAATAAGAATTTCAGACTCTTAGAATCCAAACTTTCTTGGATCCGGAATTGTTAGACAATAAAGTTTTGGGTATCCACATTTTTTTAGAAAAATAATATTTATGAAACCCAAGAGATTTAACATTATTCAAAGAACAATTTTTCTTCCATTGCCAACCACTTTGATGTTTAGTACAAAAAGGATCTCTGGATGGAATAAATTTGTTGTTTTTGAATATAGGTTTTATGTGAGTATAACCTACTCCAGTATTATTTCCTTGAGGTTTAATTTGAGAATACATCTTGTAAAAATTTTCTTTACCAGAAGTAAAGTTTTCAAGATGTTTATTAAGGGAATATATTTTCGATTTTAGTCATATGATTAATTCCTATCCTCAGGAACTATTTCCTTAGAGTTAAATTTTTCTTCAAAAACATTTATTTTTAATATAGCATTCTTAAGATATTTAGAAAGTTTTTTCTTTTCATAATTTACTTCCTTATGGTCTTTAGAATGTTTTTCTATAAGATCATCCTTATCTTCAATATGTCTAGAGAGGTCTCAAATCTCTTTTGTAAGAACTTCTTCTCTAGTATATTCCTTGTCTAATTTATTATAAATTTTACAATATTTTGCTTCTAACAATTTGGAAAATCTAGATGAATCTTCATAAGAAGTTATTTCTTCATTATCTGAAGATGAAGTATCTTCATTAGAAGTAATATCTTCAGTATTGTAATTCTTATCAAGAGATAAATTTTTTAAAGCCTCGGCAGAGCGTACCTTGGCCATAAGACAAGTATTTGGGAAAGAAGTAATAGTAATGAATCTGATATTTTTCTGTGCTGATGATTTATATTCAGAAGATTCACTTCCTGAAGAGTCTCCGCCATTATCACTCCAAGTATCGTTTGCTTTAAGACTTTTCTTTTTCTTCTAACGATAAAACTTATCCGTGTTTCTTTCTAAATTCCTTTCCTTCTTTTCCTTCTTTTTTAATAGAGGGAAATCAGGTCTGATATGACTTGTTCTTCTACATTCATAACAAGTAACTTTCACATATTTATTATCTTTGCAATATCTCATCTTGAACTTATTTTGATAGTTATTTTGAGCTACAATCTTATTCATTCTCCGAGCAAGATTGCTAATTCATTCTCATACTTTTCTGTATCACTAGATTCTGACTAAATAGTAACTTTCTTTGACATTGATATGGTTACTCTTTCTGGAGTCTTGTACTTCATTTGTTTAGAAGTATTTTTAAAAGAAAATCCTCCATTCTCATTCTTCTTCTTAACATTATCAGCATCTCTCTTAATTCAAGTCTCATGCTGAAAAAGAGTTCCAAACAGCTCATCTAATGAAATTTGGGTGACATTCTTGTTCTCATCAATTGATATCCTCTTGGATTCCCACTCATTTGGCATAATTTCTATGATCTTATCTACAAGGAACTCATCATCAAAACCTTTTTCTCCCATATACTGTAATCTATTCACGATAGCCATAAACCTTTACTAAACTTTGATTATAGGTTATCCATAAGGAATGTTAAAGCCATGATATTCATCTCTCAACATAGCTCTTCTTGTCTCTATAACTTTAGAAGTACAAAAATGTGTAACTTCATGTTTCTTACAAATACTATTCACAGCTTCACTTGAAGATATTTTACTATAGATATTCCTAGTCATAGAACAAAGCAATATATTTCTGACTCTGAAATTTGCTTGATTTTCAGATTTCTCATGATTAGTAAAAGTTCTCAATTATTTATCAGGAATATTATAGTCTCCTATCAGAATTAGGTAGTTATCATCTCTTATGTTAATAACAAAAGTCTTCATCCTATCTCTCTATTACTCATAATCATTTTCATCAAAAATAGGAGGTCTGGTAGGATTTAGATTGTCGATAGAACCAACATTTAAACCTTCCATCTTAAGGAAAATCTTTCCACACACACTTGTTAGTAAAAAAAGTTTGTAAACAAAAGAAAATATTCCTTAATAAGGAAAATAGAACTAGAGTATCTCTAAGATAAATATAAATCAGAACATTATGGGTCCGAAAAACTTATTCCAAAAAAGTGAAGAAGAATATTTCTCTTCTAAATCTAATCATGGGATTAATTTAGGTTGAACCAAAACTCTGAAGCCAATTATTGGATTGGTTCATGATACAAGGTCAACTCTTCTGATACCAATTTTTGGATTGATAGTATAATAGATATGATACTGATTGTAGTGTCAAACTATGGTGTAGATACTCAATATTCAAGAGGGGGTGAATTGTATACTTAAAAAACTTTAAGGAAATTTTGTATAAACAAAATTCAAAAAACCTCTAAGTTCTACTAATTTGATTGATTCTGGAAAAGTGATTCTAGAAATGAAACTTAACAAAAGTTTATAACAACAAAGATTCTACCTTATAGTGTATATAATCTTATTTAATTAGAGTTCAAGTATAATGAAGTATAATATAGTTATACTTTCCTCGACAACCAAAATTATAGGGGAAAACATAATTAAAACACTACAAGTAACAAGTAGTATATCTTTTAACCCAAAGAGAAGGGTACCCAACAACCATGGATAAAGGTCCCTTGATTTATACATTCATGAAAGTATGTCTTACCCAAACCTAGGTGATACCTCAATCGGAAGATCGGTATCTATCTTGCTATCCCCAAAACCCTCGATTTGTGAGGAAATCAGCACCTCTGACTTCACAACCTGAAGTATTTGATTTTACGGAAATTGCACCTCTGCACAAAGAAATTCTGCATGAAGCAAAGTTTGAACAAGCCATTAAAACTTTTAGCATGAATCTAGAGAGTTTATTAGTGCCTCTCTCTCTATAAATCACTTCCATAGCATATAAGATCTAGATTCATCAACTAATTATAATCTCTTTCAAATGAGATCCTGTTTGTAGCCACGAATCCAACAGTCGACTCCCTCCACCAACGATCATATTTTTCCATGAATTCCAGAGGGACCTGTGTACGTGTCACTAAAACAATGGTTAGTTAGTAACTGAATGAACGACATCGTTTTATATGAGTAAACAAGAATATTGTTACTTAAGGAAATTAATTTTTCAGAATGTAAGCAAAAATGAAATTTTGGTGTCTAACCAGAAATACATTCGGTATCTATAATATAAGGATATTCGAATTCTGTTTTCCAAGGAATTCAGAGCCTGAATTTTATATAATTATAGAGTCTGAATTTCAAGGAATTTTGGAATCTGAATTTACAAGAATTTGGTACCTAAACTAAGAAGGTTTGGAATCTGAATTCATAAGAATTCTGAGTCTAAACTTAGAAGAGTTCAGAGTCTAAATTCAGAGAGTTTAGAGTCAGTACTCATAAGAGTTCGGAGTCTGAAATCAGAGAGTTTGGAGTCAGAACTCATAAGAGTTCGGAGTCTGAATTCAGATAACATGGAACCTAAATTCGGATCCTGAAAACAGAATGCTCTATATCTATGTATTATATGATTCTGAGGTTTTTGATACAAAATCAAATTTTATAATTAGAAAAAATGAACAATGAAAAACATGGTAATGATAAATTTCCTTGGGAAAGGAAATTTTCCTTATGAAAGTAACACATAGGGTAAAATGAAATTTTCTATAAGATAAGGTGTTTGTGATTTTTAGAACAAGAAGGAATGGAAATGTCATAAGTAAACCTTATTGACTCAACAATCTCCCCAAACATGAAGGAATAGAGAAGTCATAAGGAAACCTTATTGACTCAACACACATTGGAGACATACATGTGTATCATCTGCTGAGAATTTTAACTTCTACTATTTAAAATTAAGCTTTCTCATCATTGAATATTATATTTATGTTGTTCTAATTTATTGAAAATCATTTTATCTATTAGTTACTTCTATAACTATGAGCTGAACCAATATTCTACTTCTAAATCTTATATATTTTCATTAATGTTTTGAATACTCATACAAAATTGTGGTGGAGTGTTAGTTTTTCATGATAAATTATAGATATATTGGTTCCCTATAAAAGAACTAGAGTTATTATTATTTTAATGTGTCAACAATCTGCACTCATATTTTGTGGTATTTTGAAAAATGGACATACTTGTGAAAATCACCCAGCTCACATAGAGAGTGTTGATGGAGTAAACTAGGGGAACATTGTACTCAGAACATAAGGAACTATCCCAAATCATTATATAATATTTAGTTTTATTCAATAATTTTAATTTCTTTTACATTGAGTAATATTTTTAGGTTATAGTTTTAGATAATTATGACATAATTAATATATAAGAGAACAATAAAATACCAAGTGTACACTTTTTATTGGTATCCACTTTTTATATCATATAAAAAATTTAAAATAAAAAATGAATTATTTTCATGGAAATTATACACAATTTTAAATTTAATTCCTTTTTTCCCTTACCCATCCTTAAACTGTATGAAATTTTTTTACATCATTGCATGATGAAAAAATCTCAGTAATGGGTATAAAAATTTAACAAATTGTTAGTTCTATTAAAAAAATAATTCTCATATAACTGTTAATTGTATCTTTAGTGTTCTTTGAGAATATGAAATAATAAATTCTAACATGAACAAAAAACAAAAAAAATTCTCAAATAAAATCAAAACACCCCATAACAAAAAATTAAAAATCATTTAGGTGACTTAGAGATTCATATACATAAAAAAATTAAAACTATTTTAATTTGAATAACCATAAATTCAACATCCTAAATTATCATTAACCAATTCATTGGAGATCTATAATGGGGATCATCCTTCGTATAAGGTATATCAGGATCACCTATGATCTGTGATGGGGCTCAAGCCATTGAATAATTTATATCAAGATCACCCATTTCCTATGGGCCATAAGGGGGCTCAACCCTTCATATATGCTATATCGGGCTCATCTGTGAGCTATAATGGGGATTAACCCTTCGTATATGATTCATTGGGCTCAAAAATTTCATACAATGCTCAAGTAACATATCAACAATAAAATAAACTCATCATAAAACCCATCGAGAAACTCTTTTTTAAACCCATATGAAAAACACTTTTAGATGAAAATGCCCTTTTCTTTTAAGAAAACCTTTTCAATAAAAAAACATCATATTTATTGAAAACCAATTTTAAATAAAAAAAATAACCAAAATATAAGAATGTATTTTCATTTAAGTAAACATGATATCCTATAATGTAATCCTAAAATAAAATATTTTCCACTATTGAGGAAAATCCATTATTGTCAAGAATATTAAGAATGGATCATTATTTTTTTCTTTTTTTCAAAACATTCCATATAAAACATTAAAAAAGATTCCCTTTGAAAAAATTTATTGAAATTAAAAATATAAATAAAAATTACTTTATAAACATATTATATCAATATAAATATATATGTAAAATAATATCAAGAATATTGAAATGGATAAAATATTTTGAAATTAAATCTCCAAACATTAAAAGTGTATTTTAACAATTTTAAAGTTTAAATAATAATCCTCATGAAATAATTTTAAAACATTAAATTACATGAGAATAGATAAAATATGGATACTTAATTTTAAATTGGTATTATATACACCTTATAAAATAATTAATGTGAATATCATTAAGAAATGCATCAATGAAAGGAGATTGAGATGAAATCCTTTACATTGAGTTTAACTTCTCACATGTGTCTTTATATTTATGAATAAAAAAATTATGAAAAAAAATTCTAGATTAAGAAACTTTTTCATCTTTATAAATAATTTTATTTCACTTGTTATAGTGTTTTATACAACAGTTTAAACTATTAAATCTATGTTGGGTGTTTTGAACAGATTTAGTTTATGTGTCAAAATTACTGAGGTTGGTTTTATATGGTCAATGAGGCCACTATATTAAAATATCCATAATAATAATCATGAGATAATTATAATATTAATATACCAATTATAATTTTAGAACCAATCATTAAGGATGGTTATGAAAAATAAACTAATGTTACAATCATGGAGATAGTAGGTCGTATGTATTCATGAGTAACGTTCCCATTTCTCAATGATAATTATGGAAAGAAGGTAAGTAAAATTTCTATTTCTAGAATTATAATAAAATAATATTTTTAATATTTTTTAATCACATATACTTTTATAAATTATCCTTGTGATGAAAAAGTAATCGCATCGCTTTGTGGAGGCTATAGTCCACACGTCTACAAACGACATTATCATGTTTTCAGTGTGTGAAAAGGTAATAAATTAAATGATATATTATATTTCTAGAAATGTAATTATGAAATGAATATAATATATATGTAATTTATTTCAAATATTTTTAATTAAACCTATCCTTTTTACATTCCATGTAATGTGTGAATGAATCACATCACTTTGAGGAGACAGTAGTCCACACATCTATAAAATATATTATAATATTCCCTAAAAATTGATATCATGAAGGTATGTGTTATATAAAAATTAAATAAGTATGAATAAATTATAAATATCATATATTTAATATGGAAATATTATTTTTATCATAATTCTCAACCATGAAATCTATTAAATGATAAATGAGCCATATCATTTCACGATGCGGTAGTCCACAATACACATGTATGGTAATTTTGTTACCCATTTGATGGATGTGTGTGTAGTTTTAGGTAAAAAACATAGAATAAAAACATATAATTATATATTTTAGTTATTTATGTCATTATATAATCATGGGATATGAAAAATTGAAATGGTGAAGAAGGAAATAAAATAGAAATGTGTATTGAAGAATGTTACCTCTTTTTTTAAGTAACTCAATTTGGTTTTACCCAAAGGGAATCATTGGTCGGATTTCATCCCTAATTTATGATTCTAGGAAGATATAAGGGTTGTCTGGATTTTATTTTTTAGGTTTTGGATGATCCAAAATTCCTTAGAGGTGTGAAGAGAGGAGAATAGTGAATGACTCTTTATAGTGCAGGATTGGAATTATTACAAATACCAAAATGTAATCACTATTGAGAGGTCTCCCATACCTCATTTTCTTAAAAAATGAAAAAATGTAGAAAATTACAATTAAGGTCGATCAATCTCAAATCAAAAAATGATTTTTATAATTTTCCCTTAGTTATTAATTTTCCTTATTTTTTAATTTTGGTTTTTCATTTAGGTAGATAGTTTTATAACCTATTTAATTGATCAATTAATATTAAATTAAAGTAATAATTATTATAAAATTTTGAAACAAATATTATAAAAAATTACCTGTAATTTATAAAATAAAAAACTCATATGTTTTGGAAATCAATTTTAACAAAAACACTTGTAAAGCACAGAAACACTACTTTAACCATAATTGTGTTAAAAAATTCTATTTATGGGTAAATATTTTTATTATGAAATACCAATTAGACCATTAATGGAACATATTTTATATTTATTAACACTTAAAAATGACTTTGAAGGATATAAATTTTTTTGTTATTTTAAATTATTTAATTAAATATAAATTATTTTATTTAATTAATATTTGAATAGTCAATGCTTTGGAAATACATAATCATTTAATGTAATTATATAATCTCTAAAAAAATATAAATAATTATTATTGAAAAACTCATTTGTATTCCAAAATAAAATTTATATCCTAATCTGTGTAGCTTCTTCCCTACTCCAATACTTTATAAGTGTTTATGGAAACGAATGTTCATTTTTTTCCATTTTCCTTAGTTAACTTATTATATAGGTCACTATCATGAAATACCATCCCAATAACTAATAACAATAGATTATATGGTTTTTAGTTCCAAAATATATCCATAAAATGGGTTTTGGAAAAGTTTTTGGTCACTTATACACCTTATATTCTACGTTTAATAATTACATAATCTTTTATTACCTGAACCTCATAATCAAAATTAATTAGTTTCCCTAATATTTTTGATAAAAAACTTATTTGAACCAAAAACAATTTATAAATTATACTAATTAAAAATATCGAATCCATTTTTCCAAATTATAATTATATAAGTAGGAGAAAATAATTTAAAAGTAATCCCACATATGGGACAACAATGCGAGTTTTTTAAAGTGAATATGTTCAAATGTTTGAAAATTCTTCATATCTAAATTCAATAAAATTATCCTAACTACCTATTTTTTTTAATATATTTAAAATTTAACTAATTATAATATAAGATCAATTAGAAATATAATTTTATTATATAAATAAATTAGATGAAAATGCAGTTTTCAATTAAAATTCAATATTTTTCACTATTCATCAAAACATGAAACATCTCTAAAAATTACAAAAATTTCACCCAAAGTAAATTTTGATGTTAAATTTTAAAAAATTAAGTTTATTCTATAATATAAAAATTATATAATATTCAAAAAAATACATAAAATAGGTGTTCCATTAAAAGACGGTAAATGACTTTTAAAAAATACAGTTTGTAATCATAAAACTGGATTTATTCTTATCTTATTCCTATCAAATATATTTTATGAATGCCAAAAAATTATAAAATTGTTTAAATATAATATATTTAGTCTTATTAATGCCCTCTAATTTAACATCAAGATGATAAATTCCATATTAAATAATAATATCAATAGTGTATTATTCTTCGGTAAGGTTCAACCTCGTATGTAACACAAGTTGTTGAGGAAACTCAGTTTTACGTGAAATGTAAGATAAAAATGGTGTTGAGTATAATATAATATAAAGTATGAATTGTATAAAAATCCAGATATTAATGAATTTAAATAAATAATAAATAATATATTTTATTAAATCTCAGGATGTTATATTCTATCCACCTTAAAATGATTTTTTCCCTTGAAAATATTATTGGTTATCAAATAATTAGTATTTATAAAATTATTTTTTTGAAACCCACACAATATAAAGGGTTAATAAAACATCATCTTAAAATGAAAACATAGAAACATATAGGTTACTAGATGTCACACATATCAAGGATTCCACATAGGGTGAACATTAGGGGAAATTAAAAGATGGATTTGGTGGGGAAAACTAATTCCCATGGGCTAATAGAGAGTTTTATAGATAATGGTCAAAAGGAAGTAAATGATGAAAAATCCATAATCCAAATTATTATGTAAAAGGTCCTTGATATCATCCAAAATAATTGTAATATGATAACATTTCATTTCAAGATCCTTTTCCTAGAGTTTAAGGATTCCTTCATTATCTATTCTAAGTGCATAATGGAATATACTTACTTGATGAGTAGAAATTCATTTTTAATAAAATTCCATCACAAAATCATATCTTGCTCCAAAAAATGACTATCCAAAATGAATTTTCATTCCTAAAGCAATATAATCATCTTCTAACAGATCACATGATCCTCAAAAGGATAACATGATATTCCTCATATCTTTAGATATTAACCAAAACCAACATGGTTAGAACATAGTAAGTAAATATAGAAATTTATGTGATTAGATAACATATTAATATCTAAAGTTCAATTGTAACACACAAAGTTAAAAACTAAATCATTATATACATATATAACCCTAATGGTTAATAATACTTAAAAATTACATCCTCACAATTAGAGGTATTCTTCCTCATTTTTTTTTAATTATAACTAAAAATGTATATAAACTCAATAAACTTCTCCTAAGGTATTTCTATTATTTAAAACATTAAAATATTGGTTTCTAAGATAGTGGAATTATGACCATCCTTTATAAAATAGGGAACTCGCTTGTGCTTCTATCACGTAACCAGATTCCCCAACATTAATTATAGAAGTAAGAAATGATTTTTCCAACCCTTTTTTTATTCTCATCATGATGATTTCCACCACATGTAAGTAACTTCAGACACATATTATCATAATTTCCCATATCATTATAGTTAAAACATCACACTTTTGACTGGATGTCTGTTATCTTACTCTTGAATGGTTTAAGACTCTTTTCCTTACAATCAGGAACCTTGTCAAAAACATACCATAATAGTAACACTTACCAAATACTGAGAAACAATCCCCAAAATGTATTTAACAACACTTGGAACAAGTTTTAGGCTTTAATCCAGAATTATAAGTTGTTTTCATGTCCATTTCCTTCCACATTGATGATTTCCTACTCCTTTCATCTCATGTAATGTAAGTGGTAATAAGATCTATTTAATATTTTTAAGTAGATAAAATGGATTTTTCTGAACTTTTAAATTCTCAAGCGTCCAATTCACTTTATATAATTTATTTCAATCTTGAGTGAAATCACTAAATTATACTATCGATGGATTGAATAAAATCAGAACACAGCATGCCACTCTTATTATGATTTCTTCATATGAATCCACAAAAACATTTTCTTTTTTCCTCATCTACATGATATTTTAATCCATCCTAATATTAACAACCTTATAGAAATATTTCTCATGGAAAAGTGTCTTGCGTGTTTCCCATTCCATGGTATCAGGATCATATTTATATCTAGTATTCTTAACCAAAGACCACCATCCATCAGCTTCACATTTAAAATGATAAATTTCAAGGGTTACTTTTTCATATTCTGAACATACCTTGACTTCAAATATCTTCTTGAGTGAAATTATTATTCCTTTTTCTACCACTAGGTTAGATGATCCATTGAATGATAGGGTATTTTTTCTCATAAAATTCTCCACTAAATACATTTTCCTTCATTGTATATCTATTTCATCTCTATCATGGATACCACTACAATTTATAGCTTGTGTCATTGATCCATCACTGTAATATTCTATTATTTTATAATTATGACCATCTTAGGATGCTATTTTGGAAGGTTATTTTCCTCTTGGTTCCTTTACACAACATATTTCCTTTTAAATTTGCGGAATTTCCATTCTGAAAATATTTAGTTTATATGAAGCAGTATGGAAATCATAAATCTATTTATCATTTAAACATAACTATAAAGTAATATATTCTAAGGGAATTATATTAAAACAATTCATACCTCTAATATTGTCTAAACATTTACTTTGATAAAAAAATATTAAGACCCATCCATAAATATTATATAAGATTTAGTTTTATTCATGAATTTTACTTTATTTCACATAGAAAACATTTTTAGGTTTATATTTTTAAGGAATAAGTCCATAACTCATACATTGAAAAACATTATATACAAGTTGGAAATTTCTAATCAGAATATATTTTTTAATAACATAAAACATTTAAAATAATGAATAAATTATTTTCATATGAAATATCCAAACTTTCAACTTTAATTCTTCCTTTCCTTAACCCATCATTAAACCCTATTATTTTTTTTAAAAACATGGGATGTGCACAAAATATTAGTAATGGATATAGAAAAGAGAAGAAATTATTAGTTCTATAAAAACATAAAAAAAACTCATATAAATTATACATTTATCCTCAAAGTTAAATAAAAATATTAAATAAAACATTTTCACATAAAAAAATTTTGATCATAGACAATCATTTAAACCCATAGAAAGCAATTAAAACTTCTTTAGGATACTTAGAGTATCAAATACATAAACCCTTTCTGAATCTTTTTAATTAGAATAACCAAAAGGAAATATTCTAAAATTATAATTACCCAATGAATTTGTTATAAATAATTAGAATAAACATTCATATAATATATATTGGGGCCACCAATGAGCTATGATGTGGATCAATCCTTTGTAAAATCTATATTGGGCTCACCCATTTCCTATGTTCTTTAATGGGGCTCAAACCTTTCTATATGCTATATCGGCCTCACCCAAGAGAAATAATGGTCCTCAACCCATCATATAATATGTATCAAGAATTATAGTTTCATATAATTCTCAATTGCTATATCAAGATTAAAATAATCTCATCATAAAACCCTTTTAAAAATTATTTTTAAACCAATATGAAAAACACTTTCGGATAATATTACGCTTTTCTTTTAAGAACCCATTTTCGAAACCAAAACTACAATTTCATTGAAACTCCATTTTCAATAGAAAAACCAAAATATAAGGATGTTATTTCATTTATTCAAACTTTAAATACTTCAATGTAATCCAAAAATAAAATAATGGTCATGGTGATGGAAATGTCACCAGTGTTGTGTATGTTAAGAATGGAACATTCCTTTTGTTGTTTGTCCAAAAATTACCTATAAAACACATAAAAAGAATAATTTTTAAAACCCCGAAATGTAATTAAAAAATATATATATAATTTGTTTTATAACCACTTTATATCCATATAAATGAATATGTTAAATAAAATAAAAATTTTGACATGGAAAAATGATTTTGAAATTAAATCATTAAACATTAAAAGTGTCACATACCAATTTGAACATATAAATAATATTAAAAATGAAATATTAACATTTATAAAACATTAAATTACAAGATAATTGATAAAATATTTATATATAATTTCAAATGTAGTTTTTATGTACCTTATAAAATAATAACGGTGCATATCATCAAGAAATACCCTAATGAAAGGAGATTGAGATGAAATCCCTTACCTTGAGTTTGAATTGTCATGTGTGTCTTCATCATAAAAAATAATAAAATTATGATAATTATTATCTATAATTTTAAACTTTTATGAGTATTTAATTAATTTTTTTCACTTATTACTATTATTTATACCCGTACTTAAAGAATTGCGTCTTCAATGGGTGTTTTGACCATATTTGGTTTATGTGTCAAAACGACTAAGGTTGGTTTTCTAATGTCAAGGAGTTCATTATATAAAATCCCCAGAATAATAATAATGACATAATTATCATATTTTTACATTAATTATACTTTTATAAATAATAATTTAATATAGCTATGAAAAATGAACTAATGATACAATCATAGAGACAGTAGGTCGTACATAAGCTTAAGTAACATTTCCATTTTTTATTAATCATTGTGGAAAGAAGGTAACATTTATTTTTATATAATAATAGTTATATAATATAAAACCCATTATTTAATCATATATTATTATATATATAATTCTTTTGATGTTAAAGGAATCACATCTCTTCTAGGAGGTGGTAATCCACACATCAACGAATGATGGTATCACTTTTTCAGTGTGTGAAAAGTTAAAAAAGAAAATGATATATTTTATTTATAAACATTTAATTATGTATTTAATATAATTTATATTTCATTTGTTTCATATATTTTTAATTATATTGATCATTAATACATTCCATTTAAAGTGAGAATGAATAATATCTCTTTGAGGAGGCAGTAGTCCATACGTCCACAAACGATGTTATCGTATTCCCTAAAAATCAAGATGATGAAGTAATTTGTTATATATATATTAAATAAGTATTAATACATTATTAATATCATATATATCATATAAAAATATTATTTCCATCATAATTCCCAACCATGAGAGGTGGTAAAGGAAAAATGAACAACATTGTTTTGTGAGGCAGTAGTCTGCCATACACATAAATTGTAATTTCATTACCCATTTGATAGAATTGTGTATAGGTTTATATTTAACCCTTAGAATAAAAATATATAACTATATATTTAGGATAATTATTTTATTATATAATAAAGTAATAACAATAATTGAACGGGTGGAGAAAAAAATAATACAAAAATGTATGTTGAAGAACATTACCAATGTTTTGGGTAACTCAGTTGGGTTTGCATCAAAGGGCCTACTTTTATGGATTAATACCCAAATTTAGGATTATATGATGATCTGTGGGATTTTGGGAGTTTATTTTTTTAGTTTTTAGGATAGAAAAAAATCCTTTATAGGTGTGAATATAGGAGAACAACTAATTCCATTTTATAGTGGAGGAGGAGGGACATTATTTTAAATACCAAAAGGTAAACACTATTGGTAGGTCTCCCTTGTATAATGTGATTCCAAAATAAAAAATAATTGATTAATTTTCTTTTTTGTTTGAAAACAAATCACACAAAAAAATCATTTTTATCATTTGGTCCTCAACCTTTAAGCTTCTCATTTGTTTCATTTTGGTTTTTCATATAGGTAGATAATTTTATAAATTATGTAATTTATCCACTAATACTAATCTAAAGTGAGAAATATTAGATAATTTATTAAAAATTATTATAAAATATTTCACATAATTTATAAAATAAAAATATCACATTTGTTTTAAGTTAATTTTAACAGAATCGTATGTAACGTACAAAAACACTACATCAGCCCTATCTATGTTAACAATGTTTTTACTATATATGGGAAAATATGTTAATTTTAAATATAAATTGGTAGATTAATGGAATATATTTGATATTTATTAAATCATAAATATCACTTTGAATAAGATAATATTTTTAGTAATTTTAAACTTTTTAATAAAATATCATTTATTTTATTTAATTATTAACAAAAAATCCATGTGTTGGAATTTCTTAAGAATTTAATGTAATTATATAATCTATAAAAAATATAAATTATTATGATAAAAATAACTCATTTATCTTCCAAAATAATATTTATAACCAAGCCTGTGTAGCTTCTTCCCTACTCCCAATCTTTAAAATTTTTAAAGGCAATGAACATTCCTTTTGAATCCTTTTCCTTAATTAACTTATTATATAGCTCAATTCCATGCAATAGTGTCGTAATAACTCATAAAAATAGGTAATAAGGTGGTTAGGTAATATTATATATATATATATATGTGTGTGTGTGTGTACAGAAAATGGGTTATTCATAAGTTTTGGGTAATTTATAAGCCTTATATTATAATTTTAATCATTAAGTATTCTTATTTTTACCTTAACACAGTAATTAATTTTAATAATGTTCACTAATATTTTTGGTCAAAAAATATTTTGACATACTAGAAATTATAAATCATTCTGATTCAAAATACAGAAACCATTTTTCCAAATTCCAATCACATGATTGACGGAAATTAATTTAAAATTAATCATTTAGATGGGACCACAAATAGGGTTTTTTAAAGTGAATATATTCAATAGTTTTCTATATTTTTATATCTAATTATATATAAAAAATATCCCAAGGACCTAAATTGGATTAATATATGTAAAATTTGACTAATTATACATACAAATAAATTCCAACATAATTTAACAATAAAAATTAATTAGAAAAAAAATTCAATTTTCAATTAAGATAAACTATTTGTCTTTATTCATCAAAACATGAAACTTATCAAAAAAATAACAAAATTAAACAAAATTAAATTTTGATATTACACTTTCAAGAATTAATTTTTTTGGAATAAACAATTATAAAACCTTCAAAAATTATATTGAAAATTGGTTCCCCATTAAAAGGTGGTACAACAACCTTTTAAAAAATACAAATTTCAAGCATAAAACATGATTTATTCTCATATTATGCCTATTAAATCTATTGGATGAATATAAAATTATTTTATAAAATTGGGTAAACATAATATAGTTATAATTATTCACAACCTCCAATATAATGACCAGTTAATAACTTCTATATTAAATAATAATATAAATATGATATTATTTTTGGTAAGACTCGTCCTTGTGTATAACACAAGTTATGAAGGAAACTCTCTTTTATGTGGAATTCCAGATAAACATGGTGTTGGGTATAAAAAATATAAACTATTCATTTTTTGTAACACAATATATCAAATAATTTAAATAAAGTTTAAATAATATATTTCATAAAATCTCAAGATTCTAAAACACAAAACTATAAAAAGTATGTGTTTTTTTATTTATTTTATACAAAATATTATTTTTAATTCAATGAACATTGTTCACCATTACAAATGAAAAATATAGAGTATGTTCTATTTTTCCAATATTTTTAATAGAACACAATTCATCCCTGCATGTTTCTTCTTCATCATTTTCTGACACACTGATTGGTATCAAAGGCTCGGCTTTATTGGATATAATTCTATTTTGTAGAAATCCTTAAAGATTTTTATTTCTCTACCCGATAGAAAAAAATTGGTATAATATATTGGAATATAATGTAAATCATTATTTTTATACCTAATAACATCATTTTATGTCAACATTCAAGCTCTAGTAAATATATTTCATTTGGATCTAACAAGTATGTGTTAAATATCCCGGAGAAGAAAACATTTTGATGGATGATCTTAGAGAAGGAAATTAGATGATTCATGATACTTTTTTTAATTGTAATAAGTATGGATACTATAAATCATTAATGTTTATTTATATTAAAAATAAATGAATAAGATTTTTTCTAGAAGTATTAAAGAATTATGAAATTTATAAAGAAGATCTGAAGAATTGGAATGATTCCCAATAGAAAGATTATGATCTTAATGCGAGTGATACGAATGCTATATTTGAAATTTAGGAACTGATGAATTAACTTGAGTTTCAATGTATGCTACTAAATATGAGTCATGTTAGAAAATCATTATTACCAGTGACATTACTAATAATGGAAAGTAGTTAGGTATAACACAACAAAAATAATAATTTGATACTTTTAGGATATATGATGGTGATATTATCACTCAAATGAATTAAAGATTGAATAAAATATTCAACAGTGTTACTACCTTGGATGAAACAATTCTAGAACTAGATTACCCTCTAAATGTTTGAAGATTTTTACCCAAAAAATATAATAGAATACCTAAAAAATCATATAATCCACTTATTTCAAAAATAATTCAACAAAGGAAATAATAGGGACATTAATGATGTACAAAGCTAAGCTGCATTATAAAGTTTAAAATCATATTTCTATCAAAAAGGAATATGTTGAAATTAATTTTTTTATGGATTTATCTTCAAATTCTATCCATTTAAGTAAAAAATATGAGCTATTATATCTTCTTAAAAAATTCAGTAAGCTATACCAAAAGAGAAAAAAAATAAAAAAAATAAAAAAGAAAAATAAGTCATATTCATTGAATATAAGAAGAATCGTAATATGAAAAATGGTTTTCCTTTTCTTAAATATCAAAGGAATGAAATTATGAAATAAAATACAATAAATCCATGAAATATACTATGAGTTATTTTGAATATTCAAGATTTGAATCTACTAAAAAACTAAAGATGATCTTAAAATAAAATAGTAAATATCTGTATTAGAGATCATGTGGAATGAGAAAAAATCTTCTTACTATCAAAATTATAATTCTAAAAATATTTGAATGATAAAATTAATAAATATCTTTTTATGATTTATGATAAATTTTTAACATTAATTAAGGTGCATACAAAACATAGAAAATCATATGATGCTATTTATATTGATATTTTTTTTTACAAATAAAATTCCAGATTTACTAACTAACACTTCATAAAATTAATAATATTTACTTGAAAATTTAATGAATTATTAGATGAATATTATTCACTAATACGAGATTCTATTATGGATATTATAGGAAAGAATTATTTAAATCAAATTCCTAGAAAAAATTAAAAAATTTAATGAAATTATTGTACTAGTGGTAATGGGAAAAACCTAAATTATATAATAATTATTTTTTTTCTTGGATCTAATGTAATAGCATGTCCATTGTTAAATTTTTCAATGTACTTTTAATGTAAATTATACTAATGATAGTTATTTTATAAATCCCCTAAATTTTTGTGTCAGCCAATGTTCATTATTAAAAAAAATTCTAAATATAATTATGAAATATCTTCTCAAAATAAACAGATTTGGTTAACTAAGTAGTTCATTTCTAACACCATCGCACCCATACCCATTTTTCTACCAAAGGAAATTTTGTTTGATATTTTTTTAATTTATCCCATTTGACTCCCTAGTTATATTTAATATTAGATGAGGTAATAATATTTAAATATTTTTTGTTAAGGAAAATCATAATTATTTCACAAAAATTGGTCAACTCTATTGTTGTTTGTTATTTAAAAGGAACTATCCTTAACACTAGAATTTTCAAATACATTAATTATTACTTTTACATTTAAATTCGTATACACTAATAGTTTTTATTTCTGGGGATATTTTCTTATAATCTTTTTTTTCATAATTCCTACATGTTTGATTATTCTTATGTTTTAACAATTAAATAAAATTTATTCACTCTATTGTTGAAAATACCTAGAAATTTTATATAATTTTTTAATTATATGGAATTATTACGTGACTTTGAAAATTGATAGCACATGATTCTGAGGCTTGGAGAACCTGGAATGGAATTTTGAACTTTGTTTAAGGTATGTTCGGTAAACATACTAGTAGGATTTTCCTATCTTTTCAACCAGTGCTTAGATTAAAAATCTAAGGGAACCATTGAATTTACAGCGCCAAGATTTGCTTAAGTTAAGCATAAGTTTGACCAGTAAGGGTCAGACGAAAAGGTAAATTTTTGGACTTTCAGAAAAATAATAATAAAATAACTAAAAGTTATTTTATTCTTTCTTTAAAATATTTTAAGTGACAGTGGTGGGACTATAGAGTTAGTATATCATTAAATGAATTTCATTAAATGACCTATTAAACTGGTTGTGTAAACACAATGCATGGTTAATTAATGGGTTCTTTAATGAACCACACTAATGAACCTAATGTGAAACTCATTAACTCTATGAGTTAATAAATCTGTTGGTGAAGGGGATTTGACAACCATAGGAGAAATATTTGGCAAAGTTTTGGTGATGACTTCCTCCAACGATGAATGGAGTTTTGACAATTCCTGTTGAGGAGTCAATCTGGAGATCGACGAACGTCGAACAACAGTGCACGTTGATCTTTTTCTTCTTCTGCAATAGTTTCCAACAAAATAAAGGTAGGGGGTTAATTTTTTATGTGTTTAAAATATTTCTCTTTCTCATTATTGAATAATATGAAGAATGTGGATCAACCGACTAATGGGTTGATTTTCGATTCATATGTTCTTATAGGTGGTTGTTACGGGAAATTTATTTGGGTTAATCATTATCTTGAGTTGAATAATTCATTCCCATGTTTTAACGCTAACATGGAGGGAGCAGGCTGAACTGAAAAAGGCCCAGACCATCTGCCAAACGTGTCCTTGGTGAATTATTCAAGGAGGATAAACGAACGTGTCAGAAATGTGATTTTGAGGTCCATGTAGTGAAGGTGGCCACCCGAGAGGCTCGTAGGTGCAGATGGGAAAGAAAACAGACCACTAAAGTATCTCTGGTGGCCTGCGGAATCACCCGCTGGCACAATGGAGTTTGGTTGAGTTGGCTACGTGGGGATAGTGGCATCACGACGGCATGATCCACGGGCAGTCAGGACACGGTTGGTGGAACAGTGCGGAGTCGACATGCCACGCGGGGAGATTAGAAACCTGCACTTGCCGCTGGTCTGGAGCGTAACGGTCGGCACCAATATACTGTTTCAGAAGACCAAGAGGCACTCTGCTAGAACAGCCATCCAGGTGAATGGGACCACATGCAGTCAGGGGTTCTAATCAGGCCATACCCATTGGTCGGGCCAGACCCGTGAACCAGGTCTAACCCATGAGCCAGGCCGGCTGGGCTGGACACCTACAAGACCTGACTAGTCCCGTTACACTATATCAGGCATATCTAAAAAACTAGGTGTTCAATTGACATGCACGTCAGTGGATATTGGACCCTTAGAAATATATGGTCCTTTTGAGATACTCCACTTTGATTTTGGTGAAATTTTGAGTATGGCTGGGTTGGATCAAACCTGAATCCAATCGGGCCCTCGGTACTAAAATACCTATAACATACAAATCGGGCATCCGATTGACACAATGTCTATTGAGTTCGAACCCTTATGACATGGAGGTTCTTAGGTTTACTTATGAGTGGGAATTCATCGTGTTTGATGTATGACCAATATCTCAAGGAGAATAATCTATGGAACTCAAGCGCACCAAGTGTGGGAATATTATGGCTAGCTATCAAGTGGAGAGAGACCCTATGTAGATTGAAAAAAAGCGACCATGTTAGGATCAGTAATAGCACAACCCAATTAGGACCATCCATAGAGAGGCGCATCGTGGATCATTGAATTACAAACCTGTGTGGATCGAAGACTTACAACCCTGTGTGGATCGACGGCTTATGGCCCTGTGTGGATCGACGACTTACACCCATTTGTGGATCGGAAACTTATGACCCTGTGTGGATTGATGAATTAAGACCCTATGTGGATCAGTGACTTACAAACCTGTGTCGATCATCTATAGAAAAACTTCTTCAAGGTCATCTATGAAAATTCTCAAAATAATCAGATTATTTATCTTTATAACTAATCATAATTATTCATGTTCTTTAAGTTATATACCTGGTGTTAGTTGTATTTTACTTTTTGTTTAGTGATTGAGATCATGCTTTGTGGTTTTTCATTTGAGGAACTTTGGGTGAACTATGGGGGTCTCAGGGTCACTACTGGGTATTGTTTTACTCACCCATGCACGGATTTCACCCACACCTTATTGTGTCTTGTGCATATGATAGACAGCTTTGACTGAGATTTTGGAGCCCGGATTAGACAGTGTACAGAGGTGACCAGTTGACGTGGAGAGCTGTAGAAAAGAGTTGTACCTACCCTTCAGGTGGGATCCCTGTAGGACAACCTCAGCAGCTATTTTCCCCTTTTTTGTACTTTCTTTTAGTTGGGTTTGTATACTGGTCCATTCTGCTTCAGTTCACATTTATTACTTTTAGCGGTTATACTACTTTTTTTTCTCTTGTTGTGTACCTATTCTATATGTGTAAGTTTTAAAGGCAATGTCTTCTTATTTTAGGTATATGCATTTACGGTGCTAGTCTCTAACCCCTAGCCTATGGAATGTGGGAAATGGGTAGTCACGAAAGGGGCCCTAGGGGACGGGTCATGACAAAGTTGTATCAGAGGATTCAGTTTTACTAAAGAACTAAGACTCTAATATTTTCATTGGGGAAATAGTGTTAAGTGTTTGGAGTATGGTTTTTAGTTCAGGGAATCCAGTGTTGGGGTGGTGGCTGATGTATCCATACACCATGACACGGAATTCGTATTTCTGAATCGGTACATGAAAACACAGATTGTATAAGTTTTGTAAATGTTTTTCTTTTGATCTATTTTGAGTTAGTTAACCAAGTATAACTTATTGTTCGTGGAACATTTTATTCTTTACAGGATATCACCACGTAGATATCTAGCTAGGATTCCATAGAGACTTTACGATAATGGCCCGCTGAGCGATGAGGCTTTGGTGTAGGGCCATCTTTCGGTGATGGTACCTTTGGGTGGTGTACTAGTAGCACCACCACCTTTAGGGTAGTATTCAACACTAGCCCCACTAGTAGATATTTCACACTACTTATCATATTGCATGAGTTCTATTAGCAGAGGCCTATAAGGTTTTGAGGTGAGATGGATCTGCAAGCGACTGAGGACTGGATGGAGGATGTGGCTAGAGTTTTCTTCATATTTGGGACACAAGTTGACCATATGGTGATACTAGATGCTAGTCTCTTATAGGGAACAATAGGGAGATGACGGAGCCTAACACACTAGTTTCATAATGAGGTGAGCCTCACCTGCTTGTACTTTGAGGTCCACTTCAGGGGGGAGTTCATTCCAGTGACTCTACGCTTTGTGCGTATTCAAGATCTCATGCACTTACAATAGGGAAACCTGACAGTAGCCCAGTACTTAGTGAGATTCACTGACCTCTCCCATTACTCAACTGACATGGTACATGGCCCTTTATTTAGGGACAGGACCTTTTAGAAGGCTCTTCGATGGGAGATTAGAGTGTCGATGATATCTATCAACATCCCAATGCAGGCTAGAGTGATAAAGTGAGCACTATTGGTGTAGATTTTCCTAGCTGAGTGGGCACCAATGGTGAGATACAGTATCGAATGGCAGGAAGCCGAGTCATCTATAGAAATCATTAGGCAGATGACGCAAAGGTTCAATTGGGCCAGACCTTCTTGTGGACGACCCCAGGATGTAGTATCGAAGGTGTGGAGCTCACGGGATAGAGGAGGTCCATAGAGGAGAAGACTATGATACTCGTGCGGTGGGTAGGGTCACATGGCTTGTGACTACCCTACCATCCACACCAATGATCATAATATGTTAGAGGGACTAGCTAGGCAGAGGAAGATATTTGATCAGGGTGGTCTGCAGGGTGGTGGACGTGGAAGAGGAGTTGGTCGTGAAGCATATGGTGGGCGGCGATTAGAGGTTCTACCACCAAAACATCCAGGTGGTCCACCCGGACCATAGGGAGTAGGTGTACAGGGAAAAACTCTTCATTAGGAAATTGAGTCCTACAACCATGGCACTCCATATATGATTCAAGGTACGATCTATGTCTACTCCACCCTAGCTGTTGTTCTTATAGATACAGGTTCTAGCCACTCTTTTATTTCCACATCTCTCATTCGAAGCTTGGAGATTCTGATGGATCCATTGGCTCAATACTTTCGATTAGAGACTCCTACAAGAGAGGATTCCATGATTACTCACTGGTGTCGGGAGTGTGAGATTACATAAGGTGGTGAGGGCTTCAACATGGATCTCCTAGTAGGAGCGTCAAGTCCTTACGATTTCATCTTGGGTATGGACTGGTTATCCACATTACATACTCAGATCGACTGTTTAAGGCACAATGTGTGGTGTGTCCATGAGGATTATACCAGGTTTTCCTTCACTAGGGAGAATGTAACCTTTGTAGCTCAGGATGGAATTTCTCAGAGGAGGGTGTGGCTGATCCATTATCAGTTGGCTGGACTAACCATTGGAGAGATTTACAAGAGGAGTCTGAGCTATCCGGTATTGTTGTACTAGTTTTCTGATATCTTTCGTAAGGATGTTTTGGGATTACCTCCTTGCAGAGAAGTTGACTTCTACATCGACATGTACCCCAGGACAACACTGATTTCTACACCAGCATATCGGATGGCTCCTGCAGAGCTTTGTGATTTGAGGGTACAACTATAGGACTTGAAGGGAAAGGGGTTCATAAGACCTAGTGTTTCTCCACGGGCAACCCCGATTTTGTTTTCTCAGAAGGAAAACGGGAGTTTGAGGCTTTGTGTGGACTATCGGTGTCATAACCAGGTGACTGCGAAGAACAAATATCCAATCTCGAGGATTGATGATCTCTTCAATCAGCTGAAGGGATCTCGGTGGTGTTCGAATATAGACCTCACATCAGGCTATCATCAGCTCAGGCTACGAGATGAGGATGACCGAAGATGTCCATTAGATGCCGGTATGGCCACTATGAGTTCTTAGTGATGGCCTTTGGAGTGACCAATGCCCCAGTAGAGTTCATGGGTGTCACGACCCGTCCTCGGGGCCCATGCCGTGACTACCCCAAGCCCGCCTTCCATAGGCCAGGGGCTAGCAACTAGCACCAAGGCGTAAATCCCGGTAAAAAGGGAAATTATTTCCTTTGTAAAGTAAACCACAAACACCACAGAGCAAGCAGGCGGAAGTAAACACTAAGTAAAAATTGGTACAACAATAAGTGCGGAAAAGTAAGTGGGCCAGAATACAAACCCAAAATGAAAGTAAAGTACAACTCGAAATGGAAAACAACAACTGAAAGGTAAAGCCGCAACATCGAGCCATCCACTGGACGTCCCACCTGAAGGGTGGGTACAGATAGCCTCCACTGCTCCTCGGGTCCAGCCGTCCACTCTGAGTACATTCCTCCCAGTGGTCCACCTCCAGGTACCATCCTACTCCACAACCCTCAACCACGATCAGCACTGTCCATCGTCTACAGCCAACACAACGTAGTGCGGGCATAGCACATGCAGGGGTGAGTATAAGCTACTCAGTAGGGACCTCGAGACCCCCTAAGGTCTCCCAGAATCCACAAAGGATAAACCACAAAGGAAAGATACAATCACGAAGTAACATCCGACATGGCTTAGGTATATTCCCATACATATACCTAAGTCATCAATTCTCGTTCGGCTCCAACATCCGAGCCCAAGTACAACCCAGTCCACACAGGAAAGCAAAAATTAAATCCACACAGGATAGCACAACACAATCCACATAGGAAAAAAAACGTAAATCCACACAGGATAGCACAACACAATCCACATAGGAAAGAAAAACAGGATTCAGCTCACATAGGTACTTCTTTCTATAACGTTAGAGATGATCAGATGTAGCCACTGATTCATCTAAGCCATCAGACCCACAAAGGATCTGTAGGTACTGACCCCCGCAATGACCCACACAGGATCGATTATGAAGTTGAACCCATAGCTATTGGGAAACTCCTTCTCCATCAAGTACAGTGGTTATGCCGCTACAACCAAGCGCTTCCCTCTTACCTTGGACTGTTGTAGTACTCCACCTATCGAGTACTGTGGGCCTGCTGCTATAACCAAGCGCTTCCCACCATCGGTCTGCTACTACAACCAAGAGCTCCCCCTCATAGCCTCTAGAGGTACTCCTTCTGTTGAGTACCACGGTTCAGCCGCTACAACCAAGCACTCCTCCGTCGTGGGTCTGCCGCTACAACCAAGCGCTCCCCCTCATAGCCTCCAGAGGTACTCCTTCTGTTGAGTACTGCGGGTCTGCCGCTACAACCAAGAGCTCCTCCGCCGTGGGTCTGCCGCTACAACCAAGCGCTCCCCACTGGGCTATCCGTAACACACCGAGTCATTCGATCAGCAGTCGTCAAGTCTCAACCGGCTCTAGGGTTTCCGCATACAGCATGCTCGTTCCCGGAGGGTCCACTCCATGAGCTACGAGGTCGATGCATCAACTGACATGTAGTTCGGAGTTGATATATCCCAAGATGTACCGTCGTTTTCACTACCGATCCCACAGAGGATTCCCGTACTGTCTTCGTTGTCGTCGCAGACGCAGTCATCTCTAGGGTTCCCGCACACAGCATGCTCACTCGGGAGGGTCCGCTCCATGAGCCAAGGGGATGATACATCAACTAACACATATTCCAGAGTTTATGTATCCAAAAGTTCCGTATCGTCAATAGGAACTCAACGTCGCAGACGGCGCGTCAGGCGGACGCCCGGTCTGAGAGTTATTGGCTTTTTCGTCCCAAGGGCCAGGTTGGTTTTTAATGCAAAACCAACCAGACCATACTCCACCTGCGTCCAATCCTCGGGTAAAGTAAGCCAAAAGATCTGTCTCACTTAGAGGAATCCACCAAAGTCGACGGCACGTCAATCGGACGTCCGGAGCTCAAGATATGAGCATTTCCGCTCCGAGGGCCCGGTTGGTTTCGTGTACGAACCAACCCGGCCGAACCCAAATTATTCTAAACCTTGAGTTTGATATATCGAAACGACTGTCTAGATCCAAGGATCGCTTCACTGCTGACGGTGCGTCGTTCGGAGGCCCGTAGCTCATGTTATGAGAAAAAGACCGAAAAGGTCCCGGAACGGGGGGGTCTGGGCCCGGATCGACCCGGCCCAACCCCTCCCCCCCCCCCCCCCCGGGTCTGGGACCGACCCGACCGGCCCGGCCTGGGCGCGACCCGGCCCGACCGGCATAGGCGCGACCTGGCCGCCTGGCGGCTCGGCCGTGATGGCCGAGCGCGTGCAAGGGGACACCGCAGCCCCCTTAAAGGTTCCACGGCCCCGCGTGGGGGCCGCCTCTCTCCAACGGACGCGGCAAGGCCGTGTCCTTCCTCCGTGGTCCCGCGCAGCCGCGGGACCGGCCACCGCCATCGTGGCTTTCAGCAGGGGTGGGTCTTCCCGGCGGTGCGCCGGGCGCCGCCGCATCCTGGCGTCCAGCCACTGCCTCTAGCCGCCGGCACCGCCATGCCGGCGTGGCGCGCCGGCGGAGACTTCTGTGGACCACCGGACGTGCTCCGGTGGTCCAATTCGCTTGCGGTCTTCGCCAGTGATCGTCTCGGGACCCGACCTTCGCTGCAAAGCCTTCAAAATTCCCGAGCAGCTTGTTTTGTCATCGTCCGCAGTCCGCACACCAAGAACGAAGGGCGGTGGGTTCGGACTTGTTCGTTGCTCTGCACCCACCAAGTTAGCGGTTTGAAGCAACACCATAATTTCCAGCAATTGATAAACCATGACCCGCAATAGTAATCTGTGGACCAACTTGTTAATTGGTTTGTCCGCGTTCTTTCCTTGGAGGAAAACAAACATGGGTATTATCATTTTCAAAATGACCCCTACCTCAACGTCGTCGTCGGACACGAGTTCGTCGTGGAATTGACCGTCGCGGAAGAAAAGGATCATCGCATCGTGGAAGGGTGTCGCTATCACACGGTACTCGGTGTTGCATAGACAAACTCCGAGGATCAAGAACATATAGATTTAATTATAACAATTAAATCCATGTTGATGTTATAATCCACAATGAATTAAAAAGGACCACAATCCCCTACCTCAAGATGTCGATCGAAGATTGTCGCGGGGATGGATCATCGTGGAAGAAGCATCATGGAGAGAGAATCATTGGCATCACATTGTCGATTTCCAAGGGCCTGGGGTTCTTCGTCACCCTTCGTTGGAGGCTGGAGTTCTTCACGTTCTTCGTGTTCTTCACGTTCTTCTCGAAGGAGGATGAAGGACTTAAAGTTTCTGTCAAAACATCTCAACGAACAATCCTCAAGAAGGCATGTGTTGGTATTATTTCATTACATGCAAACAAACAAAAACAGGTTAAGAAACGAACAAATTAATTCATAGAATTAATTTCAACGAATTAACCACCCAGTTACTAGGGGAATTAAGAAATTAGAAAATGCATCAGTTGACTTTAATTAAAAAGGGTTTTCACGGATGCATTACTTAGGGGAAAAAATAAACGGTGGGGATCGTGTGATCCCCACCTCACAAATATCCTACCAAGAGGTTAGGATATTTTGAATTGAACCATATTCGCTTCATCTCAGCTTAAGCAGCTTTAAGTGGCTTTTAAGTGGCTTTAAGTGAAATAAAAATAAATTTGTCGTACGACTTTATTTTATTTCTTAACTTAACCCCAATAATTTAAAAACCACACCCGAGCAAACACAACCCCAGAAGAGGCGTTTCTAAGAAAATATCGGTGTTGCGATTCCATCGGTGCCCTCAGAATTCGATTCTGAGCATCGGTTCAAAATTTAGAAAACCCCACTCATTCGTTCACTAAACGTACCGAGCCAAACTTCTGAAAATGATTTCGGTCACACCGGGCCTCGGAATCAGGTGCCGTCAGAAATTGTGTTCATGTATAATTCTAAAGAAAATTAAGAAAAAAAATTCCTTGAAATTTATGGGTCTTTAAATCACTCCCACCTCAGGGATTTACGTCCCCGTAAAGATACATCATAAACTAGGGAAACAAAAGTGGGGACTGAGCACACATCCGAGCCTCCCGCTCCCAAGTGCTCTCCTAGAGGTTCACGTGCTGCCATCTGATGCGCACTAGAGAAATCGACCGTCCACGTAGGACCCACTCCTGTTGATCCTCGATCTCCACTAGGACCTCTACAAAATTCACCCTATCATCAACGTCTAGCTCCCCATGTTCAATGATGTGCGTTGGGTCGTGCACATATCTCCTCAACCGGGATACGTGGAAGACATCGTGCACCCGGTGCAACTGAGGTGGTAGAGCCAGGTGATAAGCCACCTCGGCAACCCTGATAAGGACCTGGAATAGTCCGATGAAGCGTGGAGACAACTTGCGGCCTCGGCCAAATCTCCTTAACTCACATCGAGGTGTGACCCGTAAGGAAACATGGTCACCATCCTCAAACTCTAGTGGTCTCCCCCTCCTGTCAGCACAAGACTTTTGCCGGCTCTAAGCTGTCCTCATCTGCTCTTGGATGACTTGGACCTTTCTGGTCCTACTCGAGCTGCTGAGATTTCTTCCTTGCCGAGAAGATAAATTCGGTCTCATCCCCTAGATGAACCACGTTCTTCACCTAATACAGTCAATCCCATCATGGATGATACAAACCATAGCAAGGCTTACGTCGTAAGGTCTCGACGCTACTACCAAGAGATCCAACCGTTACTCTCACCTCTAAGGGTTGAGTCACACTATCGGCATCAGTGTGTGATCACTGGGTCTCCTCCAGTAGGTATCTCAAAGTGAGGGTCAAGTAAACGGTTTTTAAACCAGAACCTCTTAGTAACAACACAAAGAGAGGACAGGAAGGTAAATGCCAAAAGAAAGGTGTCTTTTATTACTGCAGCTCAAGCTAAAAAGACACAAAACACCTATAAACAAACATCAACAACGCTAGAAGCAGCATAAACAAAAGTCTCCAGGTCTGGAGCTAGTCCTGCTCCTATCCATCTGCTCTCGGAGCTCCACGATCGTAGGCCTCAACTGCCTGAAGCTGAGCTCTCCCATGTCCACCAGCTCCCTGTGGTCGGGGTGGACCTCCTGGTGGTGGTGGTGGTAGACCCTCAAAGCGTTTCCCACCACCTGCTGCTCGGCCAGCTCCTCTGCCTCGTCCGCCTGCTCCCTACGGACCGCCACGGTCGACCCTCTGCCTCTGCTTGGGCGGCCCCTCAACCGTCTGCTGCTCCTCGGCAAGGTGGGTCGGGCAGTCACGAGCCATTTGACCAACCCCATCGCATGAGTAACACTGTCCGCTCATGGTGAGTCGTTGTCCACCCCGGGTGCCTCTCACAAATGATCATGTGTCACGCGGCCGACCACTGGTAGGTCTAGTCCTCTTGGACCCCTGCGTCATCTATCTACTGCCTGATGCAGAAGACTCTGCCGCATGTCGGCTAGTGGTGGGTCCTGCTGCTGGAGACTGCTCAGCAAGGAAACTCTCCACTAAGAGAGCTCGCTCCAACACCCCTGTCTATGTCGTAATGCTGTGAGAAACAACTGATGTTCTGATCTCTCTCCTGAGCCCCTGCTCGAAGGTTCGGGCCCTGAAGAATGGGTCTCGTACCATGTACGTGGAAAAGCACGACAGATCGGTAAACCTCGCCGCGTACTGGGCTACTGTCATGCTGCCCTTCCGCAGCTATAGTAGCTCCTGAATGTGCACCGCTCTAATGGTGGCTAGGACGAACTCTGAGAGAAAAAGGCTCTCAAAGTCCGTCCAAATGAGTGATGCCACGTCGTGCACCTGGAGCATCAAGCCCCACCATCTTCCTGCTGCCGCGTGCAGTAGGCTCGCAGTGAGGATCACCATGAGGTATGCTGGTGTCCTCACTAACCAGAAAACTCGCACCACTGCCTCCAGCCAGTCCTCGGCTGCCTGGGGGTCCGTCTCCCCGCAGAACCTGGGCGGTCGCTGGCACTGGAACTCATGCAGTGCACTGAGGCGACGTCCATCGTCAGCGGCTGGTGCTGGAAGCATCGGTGGCTCGGCGGGTAAAGGTACCGCCGGTTCCTCAGCTATCAAAGGGCCCTGTACTGAGGCCTCGTCACTCGGTGGGCTCTCGCCACACACAATGCTCAGAACCCTAGCTGGCTGCCATCGTGGGGCCATCCTGAAAAGAAACAGGTGTACCACGGTCAAAACAGTATACCTGATGAGCTGACATAAAGTAATCACAAAGAAAACTTGAAACACACATGCAATCAACGTTTCCGTGCATTAAGTCAGAAATCAGAAGTCAGGGTCCTGGTGTACGGATACGTCGGCCACTGCACCAACACTGGACTCCCTGGACTGATAACCACACCCAATACGCTAAACATTATTTCATCACATAGAAAAATATCAGAGACTGTAGTAGAACCGAACTCCTTTGATACCAATTTTTCACGACCCGTCCTCGGGGCCTGTGTCGTGACTACCCCAAGCCCACCTTCCATAGGCTAGGGTCTGGAGACTAGCACCAAGGCGTAAATCTCGGTAAAAAGGGAAGGCATTTCCTTTTTAATGTAAACCACAAACACCACAGAGAAAGCAGGAGGAAGTAAACACTAAGTAAAAACTGGTACAACAGTAAGTGCGGAAAAGTAAGTGGGCCAGAATACAAACCCAAACTGAAAGTAAAGTACAACTCAAAAGGGAAAACAGCAACTGAAAGGTAAATCCGCAGCGTCGAGTCGTCCACTGGAAATCCCACTTGAAGGGTGGGTACAGATAGCCTCCACTGATCCTCGGGTCCAGCCGTCCACTCCGAGTACGTTCCTCCCAGTGGTCCACCTCCAGGTACCGTCCTTCTCCGCAAGCCTCAACCGCGATCAGCACGGTCCGTCGTCTGCAGCCAACACAACATAGTTCGGGCATAGCCCGTGCAGGGGTGAGTATAAGCTACTCAGTAGGGACCCCGAGACCCATGATGTTCTCCCAGAATCCACAAAGGATAAACCACAAAGGAAAGATACAATCACGAAGTAAGATCCGACACGTCTTAGGTATATGCCCTTACATATACCTAAGTCATCAATTCTCGTTCGGCTATAACATCCGAGCCCAAGTACAACCCAGTCCACACAGGAAAGCAAAACATAAATCCACACAGAATAGCACAACACAATCCACATAGGAAAGAAAAACATAAATCCACACAGGATAGCACAACACAATCAACATAGGAAAGCAAAACAGGATTCAGCTCACACAGGTACTTCTTCATATGACATTAGAGATGATCAGATGTAGCCACTGATTCATCTAAGCTGTCGGACCCACAAAGGATCTGTAGTTACTGACCCCCGCAATGACCCACACAGGATCGATTATGAAGTTGAACCCATAGCTATTGGGAAACTCCTTCTCCATCAAGTACAGTGGTTATGCCACTACAGCCAAGCGCTTCCCTCTTACCTTGGACTGCTATAGTACTCCACCTATTGAGTAC
The DNA here is from genome assembly GCA_963277665.1 of Viscum album. Taxonomy (NCBI): domain Eukaryota; kingdom Viridiplantae; phylum Streptophyta; class Magnoliopsida; order Santalales; family Viscaceae; genus Viscum; species Viscum album. The sequence goes on along the minus strand of OY728120.1, from coordinate 1,433,389,115 downwards.
TATGGGCCTACTTATACAACCATTCTCTTCCCACCATGGGTCTACCGCTACAACCAAGCACTCCCTCTCATAGCCTCTAGAGGTACTCTTTCTGTTGAGTACCACAGGTCAGCCGCTATAACCAAGTGCTCCTCCGTCATGGGTCTGCCGCTACAACCAGGCGCTCGCCCGTGCTGCTATAACCAAGCTCTCCTCCGTCGTGGGTCTGCCACTACAACCAAGCACTCCCCCTCATAGCCTCCAGAGGTACTCCTTCTGTTGAGTACCGCGGGTCTGCCGCTACAACCAAGCGCTCCTCCGTCGTGGGTCTGCTGCTACAACCAAGCGCTCCCCACTGGGCTATCCATAACACACCGAGTCATTCGATCAGCAGTCGTCAAGTCTCAACCGGCTCTAGGGTTTCCGCATATAGCATGATCATTCCGGGAGGGTCCACTCCACGAGCTAAGAGGTTGATGCATCAACTGACATGTATTTCGGAGTTGATGTATCCCAAGATGTACCGTAGTGGTCACTACCGAACCCACAGAGGATTCTCGTACTGTCTTCATTGTCGTCGCAGACGCAGTCAGCTCTAGGGTTCCCGCACACAGCATGCTCGCTCGGGAGGGTCCGCTCCATGAGCCGAGGGGCTGATACAACAACTTACACATAGTCCAGATTTTATGTATCCAAAAGTTCCATATCTCCAACAGGAACTCAACATCGCAGACGGCGCGTCAAACGGACGCCCGGTCTGAGAGTTATTGGCTTTTTCGTCCCAGGGGCGCAGTTGGTTTTTAAAGAAAAACCAACCCGACAGTACTCCACCTACTTCCAAACCTCAGGCGGAGTAAGCCAAAAGATCCGTCTCAAATAGAGGAATCCACCAAAGCCGATGGCACGTCAATCGGACGTCCGGAGCTCAAGATACGAGTGTTTCCGCTCCGAGGGCCTAGTTGGTTTCGTGTACGAACCAACCCGGCCAAACCCAAAGTATTCTGAAACCTTTAGTGTGATATACCAAAATGACCGCCTTGATCCAAGGATCGCATCGCCACTAACGACACGTCGTTCGGAGGCCCGTAGCTCATGTTATGAGAAAAATACCAAAATGGTCCTGGAACGAGGGGTCTAGGCCCGGACGGACCCGCCCCCCCCCCCCCCCCCCTGGGTCGGCCCGAACCGGGTCAACCCGACCCGGGTCCAGGTCCGACCCGGCCGGCGCAGCCCAGCCCGGCCTGGGCGCGACCCGGCACGACCGGCGCGGGCGCAGCCCAGCCGCCTGTCGGCTCGGCCGTGATGGAAAAGTGGGTGCAAGGGGGCGCCCCCCCCCCCCTGAAGGTTCTGCGGCCCCGCGTGGGGGGCCGCCTCTCGCTAAAGGATGCGGCAAGGCCGCGTCCTTCCTCCACGGTCCCACGCGGTCGTGGGACCGGCCATCGCCGCCGTGGATTTCAGCTGCGGTGGGTCTTCCCGGCAGCGCGCCGGGCACCGCCGGTACGCCGGCGGAGACTTCCGCGGACCACCGGATGAGCTCTGGTGGTCCGATTCGCCTACGGTCTTCGCCAGTGATCGTCTCGGGACCCGAACTTCACTGCAAAGCCTTAAAAACTCCCGAGAAGCTTGTTTTGTCATTGTCCGCAGTCCGCACACCAAGAACGAAGGGTGGTGGGTTCGGACTTGTTCGTTGGTCCGCACCCACCGCATTAGCGGTTTGAAGCAACACTATAATGTCCAGCAATTGATAAATCGCGACCCGCAATAATAATCCACGGACCAACTTGTTAATTGGTTGGTCTGCGTTCTTGCCTTGGAGGAAAACAAACATGGGTATTATCATTTTCAAAACTACCCCTACCTCAACATCATCGTTGGACGCGAGTTCGTCATGGAATTGACCGTTGCGGAAGAAAAGGATTGTCACGTCGCGGAAGGGCGTTGCTGTCGCGCGGTACTCGGCGTCACGTAGACAAACTCTGAGGATCAAGAACATAGAGATTTAATTATAACAATTAAATCCATGTTGATGTTATAATCCACAATGAATTAAAAAGGACCGCAATCCCCTACCTGAAGATGTCGATCAAAGATTGTCGCAGGGATGGATCGTCGTGGAAGAAGCGTCGCGGAGGGAGAATCGTCTGTGTCTCGTCGTCGATCTTCGAGGGCCTGGTGTTCTTCGTCGCCCTTCATCGGAGGCCCGCGTTCTTCGCGTTCTTCGCAAAGGAGGATGAAGGACTTAAAGTTTCTGTCAAAACCTCTCAACAAACAATCCTCAAGAAGGCATGTGTTGGTCTTATTTCATTACATACCAACAAACGAAAACAGGTTAAGAAACAAACAAATTAATTCATAGAATTAATTTCAACGAATTAACCGCCCAATTAATAAGGGCGTTAAGAAATTAGAAAACGCGTCAGTTGACTTTCATTAAAAAGGGTTTCTGCTGGTGCGTTACATAGGGGAAAAAAATAAACGGTGGGGCTCATGCGGGCCCCACATCACAAATATCCTACCAAGAGGGTAGGATATTTTGAATTGCACCCTATCCTCTTCAACTTAGCTTAAGCAGCTTTAAGTGGCATTTAAGTGGCTTTAAGTGAAATAAAAATAAAGTTGTCATACGACTTTATTTTATTTCTTAACTTAACCGCAAAAATTTAAAAACCACACCCGAGCAAACGCATCCCAGGAAGAGGCATTTCTTAGCAAATACTGGTGATGCGATTCCATCAGTGCCCTCGGAATTCGATTCCAAGCACTCGTTCAAAAGTTAGAAAACCCCGCTCATTCATTCACTGAACGTACCGAGCCAAACTTCCGAAAATGATTCCGAGCACACCGGGCCTCGGAATCAGGTGCCATCAGAAACTACGTTCATGTATAATTCTAAAGAAAATTAAGAAAGAAATTTCCTTGAAATTTACGAGTCTTTACAATTGGACTCATAAACAAGAACTTCCAGCCTTACCTCAATCACTTCATAGTGGTCTTCAATGAAGACATCTTGGTGTACTCATCATCGGAGGAGGAGCACGCCACTCATTTGCAAATAGTTCTGGATACACTCCAAGAGAACTAGATTTATGGCTAGCCCTCGAAGTGCCAGTTCTGGATATGGGATCTCCACTTTCTAGGACACGTTATTTTGGAGGTTTTATTTGTAGTGGATATGGTTTAGATAGAGGAAGTTCTTTCTTAGGAGCCACCCAGGAGTGTGGACAATGTTCTTAGTTTTATAGGGTTCACTGGGTATTACCTGAGATTTGTACCTAACTTTTCCAGAGTAGCTTCACCCTTGTCTTATTTAATAAAGAAGGGTCAACCCTTCATATGGAAAGAGAGAAACCAGTAGAGTTTCCAGGAGCTTAGGAAGAGGCTAAAGAGTGCCCCCATCTTGAGGATACTAGAAGCGGTCATTGGATATGTAGTATATTGTGATTCATTATAGACCGAAATAGGATGTGTCCTGATGCAAGAATGAGTGGTGATCACCTATAGTTCACAATAGTTGAGACAGAACTAGTAGAACTACACTACCCATAACCTGGAGTTAGAAGCAGTGTTCTTTGCCTTGAAGATTTGGAGGCATTACTTGATGGTTGAATAGATTACTGTCTACTATGATCACAACAGTCTCAGGTATATCTTCTCATAGATGGATCTGAACCTGAGATAGTGGCGATGGATGGAGTTAATCTAGGACTATGACTTTGAGATAATTTAATTCTTGGGAAGGGGAATGTGGTGGCAGACACACTTAGCAGGAGTTATGGTTTATATTTGCTGAGTGAGGCAATAGAGCTGCTAGCTATGTTGTAGTTATCCCTCGTGAATAGTGATGGAGTAGCTTATCTTCAGTCTATGATAGTAACTCCCCCACTCCTTCAGCGATTTAGAGAGGCACAACTTGGGGATGTTGACTGTGAGACCTGATGTGCTCAGATATCCTCAGGACAGGCTTCTAAATGATTTTCTGAAGGTGGGAAGCACATCATCCTTTTTATAGGACGCACTATGGTACCAGTGACACTACGATAGGAGGTATTGAGGGAGTCCCAAACATCCCCATTGGGGGTGCATCCTGTTGTGGTGAAGATTTACGAAGACCTCTGGCATCAGTACTGGTGGCCATGGATGTAGAAAGCAGTGGAAGATTTCATTTCATGATGACTCACTTGTCAGCAAGTAAAGGCCAAACATCATGTTCCAGTATGATTTTCACAACCACTTGATGTGTCGGAATGGAAGTGAGAGGGTATATCCATGGACCTAGTGACAAGACTACCGTGTATGTCCATGGGCCACAATTTCATTTGGGTGATCATTGATTGGCTCACCAATTTGGCCCACTTACTACCCATCTGAGAGCAGGGATCAGTAGAGTGCTTGGGATGCCTCTATGTACATGAGATAGTATGACTTCACGGTGTGAAATCAATGACCATCTCACATATTGATGCTCATTTTACATCCCACTTATGAAAGGGATTACAGGAGGCGTTCAAGACATATCTACTTTTAAGAATCACATTTCATCCTCAGATAGATGGTCAGATGGAGCGGACCATACCGACACTTAAGGATATACTTTGTGCATGCATCCTTGATTTTGGCCATAGTTGGGAGGACCACTTGACCTTGTCTAATTTTTCATGCAATAACATTTATCACCCGACCATCATCAAGGCACCATTTGAGGCCTTGTATGGGTGACCATGCAGATCACCTCTATACTAGACAGACCCAGGGGAGTCAGTACATATGTGTCCAGAGTTGGTATGGGATACCACTGAGAAGATACCTATCATCCAGGAATAGATGACGACTGAACATAGTGGGAAAAGTCATATAATGATAGAAGAAGTAGACCCTTGGAGTTCAAGGAGGGATACCATGTCTTCCTACGGGTCTCACCTAGATGTGGTTTAAAGAGATTTGGATGGGCTGGCAAGCTGTCTCCGAATTTCATCAAACCATTCAAGATTTTTCATAGAGTTGGAGAGGTGGCGTAATTCCTAGTTCTTCCCCCACATATGCAAAGGGTACACAATGTTTTCCACGTGCCGTTGTTGAGGAGATACGTGCATGATCCATCGCACATCATCGACTAAGGTGAGTTGGACATTAACGATGGGGCGACATTTATAGAGTTCCTAGTGGAGATAGAGAATTGATATAGGATCTGGTCCTTCATGGATAGTCTTTTACTCTAGTGTGCGTTCGGTGGTAGAATGGGAACCTTCAAGAGATCACATGGGAGCGGGAGACTCAGATTCGTGCTCAGTACCCCCCATTTGTTTTTTTAGCCTTTGTTGTGGCTTCGGAGGATGTAAATCTCTATGGTGGGGAGAATTTATAGACACAAAAATTCTCTATAAATTTGTTTTTAATTATGTTGAATTATTATGATACTTTGAAAATTGACGGCATGTGCTTCTGAGGCCTGGAGTGCCCGAAAAGATATTTTGAACCATTTTTAAGGTGGGTTCAGTAAACATGCGGGTGGGACTTTTCTATCTATTGAACCATTGATCAAATTAAAATTCTGAGGGTATAGTGGAATTTTCAGTGATAGGATTTGCTTAAGGAAATCTTAACTTTGACCGACAAGGGCGGATGAAAAGGTTAATTATTGGAATTTCAGAAGAAAAAAATAACTAAAAGTTATTTTATTCTTTCTTTAAAACTATTGAATAATGGTGGAAGGACCACCAAGTTAGTCGTTCATTAAATTAGGTTTATTAAATGACCTGTTAAACTAGTTGTGTAACCATAACACACAGTTAATTAATGGTTTCATTAATGAACCACATTATTGAGCCAAATGTGAAACACTTTAACTCAAAGATTTAATCAATCCATTGGTGAAGGGGATTTGAAAACCATGGGAGAAATCTATGACGAAGCATCGGTGATGAATTCCTCTAATGAAGAATGATGTTTTGATAATTTTCATTGAGGAATCGATCTGGATATCAACAATTTGTGATGAATGTCTAACGACAACACATGTAGATCTTCTCCATCTTTCTTAATAGTTTCCAACAAAATAAAGGTAGAGGGTTTAATTGTTTATGCGTTTAAAGGATTTATCTTCCTCATTCTTAAATAATACGAAGAATGTGGATCAACTGATTAAAGGTTTGATACATAATTAATTCATTCTTATGGGAGGTTTTTGTAGGAAATTGAATTCAGATAATCATTATTTTGAGTTGAATGATTCTTTCCAATGTATTAATGCTAACACGGACGGTGCGGGCCGAATAGAACAACGCACATACCCTCTTTAGAAATTGTTCTTGGTGTGTTCTTCAAGGAGGATTGATGAACAAATTTTCAATGTGATTTCGAGGGACACAGAATGAAGTTGGTGGCCTGGGAGGCCCATTGGTGTAGATGGGAAAGAAAATGAACCGCCATAGTATCTCTAGTGACCTGTGGAAGCACCTGCCGGTGAGGAACCACCGACGCAGAGGCGCCGCATACTGACGGTGGGGCCAGTGACTGGCAGCAGTGGCTAGATGAGCCAGCTGCATGGGGATGGCACCACTCAGAAGTTCCATGGTGATGTGATTCGTGGCCATCTGGGCCACAGCAGGTGGAACAGTTGGGCGTTGACACGTTACGTAGGGAGATGAGCATCTCACTCAGGCCGCTCGGTTGAAGCATAATAACTAGATCCTGCCATCCATTTTAGAAGACTGGTTGGTGCCCCACTAGTGCCTGGGCCAGGTTTCCATGTGGGCTAGACCCACTGGTCGGGCCAGACCTAATCAGTCTTGTTAAACTAAATCAGGCGTATATCGTAAATCGGGTGTCCAATTGACACATCGTCAGTGGCGTAGGGACCCTTGGGATAATATAGTCCTTTTGAGATACTCCACTTGAGTTTTTTTAGAAGGATGGAGTAAGGCTGGGTTTGATCGATTCCAAATCCAACCGGACCCTCAGTACAAAAATGCCTATAATGTACAGACCATGCGTCTGATTGACGTGTCATATGTTGCATTGGAAACCTTATGACATGGAGGTTCTTCGGGTTACTTCTTCATGGGACTTTATGGGGGTTGAGTTAAGGCCAATATTTTTAGGATCATAATTTCCAAAACTCAAGCGCACCAAGTGTGGGAATCCTGTGGCTGGCTGTCAAGTGAAGGGAGACCCTTTATGGATAAGCATCATAGAGACCATGTGTGGATCAACAGTAACGTTATCCGATAAGGACCAGCCTCAGAGAAACCCATCATGGATCAATGACTTATGACCCTATGTGGATCGACGACTTAAGACCATGTGTGGATCAATGACTTACGACCCTTTTTGGATCGACGACTTACGACCCTATGTGGATCGACGACTTATGACCCTATTTGGAACGGTGACTTACAACCCTGTGTGGATCGACAACTTATGACCATGTGTGTATCAGTGACTTATTACCCTATATGGATTGGAAAAAGAAAGACTTCTTCATGGTTCAACAGTGAAACTTCTCATTGGAATAAGATAATTTAGCTCTATGAATAATCATCATTATTCCTATTCTTTAAGTTATATACCTAGTGTGAGTTTTCTTTTACTTTGTGTTTTTTGATTGAGATCATGATTTGTATTTTTTCCATTGTGGAATTCTAGGAGACCTTCAGGGGTTTGGGGTCCCTACTGGGTATTGTTATACTCGCCCCAAAACGGGCTTCACCCACACCTTGTTGTGTCTTTTGCAGATGATGGACAACTTTGACTGAGATTTGGGAGCCAGGACTAGATAGTGTACGGAGGTGATCAGTTGACATGGAGAGCCGCAGTGATGAGTTGTACCAACCCTTTAGGTAGTATCCTTGGAAAATGACCTCATGAGCTATTTTCCCTTTTTTCTATACTTTCTTTTAGTTTTTTTGGTATACTGGCCTATTCAGCTTCAGTTCACAATTTTTACTTTCAACAGTATTACTATGTTCTTTTCTATTATTGTTTACAAAGTCTATGTGTTTTCATGTTTAAAGGAAATTCCTTCCCATTTTAGGGATTTTCCTTTCCGGTGATAGTCACAAACCCTTGGCCTATGGAAGGCGGGCTTGGGGTAGTAACGGCATGGGCCCCGGGGTAAGGGTTATGACAATTACTTTATGTGATAAAATAATTTCTTGAATAATTCACTATTATTTAATGTTCTACTTTTCTTATAAGTATGTTTTTTAAATAAATGTTTTAAATTAGTTGATTATTTTATGTTTTAAATTTTTTAAATATTGATCTTTTATGACGTGAGAAAAGTTTTAAATTATTATGGGGTGGAATATAAAAATAAATAAAATGGAATGAATAAATTTGTTTAATGAGATTTTTAAATTAATTGTGATTATTTTATTACACTCTATATAGTATTTTATATTTTTTAAAAACACTTAAATCATATTATTTAAAATAATGATTAATTATTGGGAGTTTATAATGTTTCTCATATTGAAGATACATATATGGATTATAGGTTTCTTCAATTCAAAATTAATAATTTTCTTTTATTTTTTGAACCTTGTATTCTGTAAAATATTTCTAATTGAATTTTTTTATTTTTAAGTTAACTTATATTCATAAATTCACTACAAATTTTCTTTTGTAACATTTTGTAAGAAAAACTGTCTTTAAAATTCTAAAATCTAAAATTATTGAACTGTAATTTTTTTTTCAGAAACTGAAACATCTGCTAAAAACCATTATAATAAAAACCATTAATGTTCTTCCTTTTAACACTTATCCTTATACTTTATCAAACACTCTAAAACCTTTCATATTTATTTTTTTAAATGATGAAATCAAATTCCTCTGATAAATCCAGTCCAAGCTGCATGAAGATACTATGGATATCTATTTTAAAAATAATCCCACCTCAAATGCCAGGCATTCATCGAATAGAATATTTGTTTTGTAACAGTTCTTCAGAATATACTGATAAGGATAAGATTAAACAAAATTTTAAGCAATTTATTTATCTACCTAGTTCCTTAACTGATCTGTTTAGAGAGAATTCAATATCTTTTGTCAATGAATCCTTAGAAAAATATTCTAAAAAAGATACAAAAATTCTTAGTTGTGAACAACCGAAAGTTGAATCTCTTCAAATGAATAAAGTTGGAATACCCTCTATAAATTTTCAAAAAACTACATCTGATGATTTTTTCAAAAAACTACATCTAATGATGATGATATATTTTGTAGAGATAATTTTCAGTTGGTTTGTAATGAAATTCCATCTATGTTTAATTTTTTAAAGTGAGAATCATGTAAGGTGTATGAATATATTGAATACTATAGGAAATCATTTTATGAGATGAAAAATATTTTGTTTAGATAATATAACTTAAATCCCTTCTGGAATAGTATCTAATTCGATAGGAAAGTTCAATCTCAAAAAAACATTTTCATTTTTTAAAAAGTATGAATTTTATCATGTGTTGTTGATTAGATGATATGTTTTCTCTAAATTATATCATGATAACCAGAAAGAACACTTAGTTACTTAGTTTTCATAATCTTCAAGAGAAAAATGATATGACGATATTAATATATATTTATATATGTATATATCTATTCGAGTTTTTTTATCCATAATGAGTAAAAGTGTTTAGAGTTTGGAATGTGAAGATAGACCCTTTAACCATTATAAAAGACCTAATCCTTTTTCTCAATATTTACCTTTTCATATCCAATCCCATGATTCAAAAATATTACATTAATCATGGATACATAAATATAATGTTCTAGGTTATGTCATAATTATATTTTATTTACTAATTCTCAATAGTTTATGTTTGAACATATTCTTTCTTAGAAATCAATTTTCATTAGATAAAAATGAAGATCAATAAATTTTATTATTCTATGTCAAAATTGAATTAGATTATATCATTTTATCATTTTGATGTCAAAAAAGGAGGATCAATATGGTTCATAAACACAACATTTTTGTATCTTTGTGTGAAAATATTCAGGGATGAACATTTTTTCTGGTGAAAATCTAGGTAAATATGTTTACTAATTTGATATTAAAATCTATTTTATATGATATTTTATAAGTTTCATTATATGAGTTTTGTGATCATAAAAGGAGGCATTTTTTTGGGCATTTTTTTATCTAACAATTTTATTAATTATTTAATAATTTTGATGCTCAAAACACCCAAATTTGTCTTACCAATAAAGGTGTATTATGTTTATTTAAATATAATATTTATTGGAAGACTTGTTTTATTATGGAATAAAATTAGTTTTTAAGTATAGATGATGATTTATTTTATTAATTATTCAAGTCATTTAAATGTTGTTTGGAATCATTAATCATAACAATTTGTTGGAAGTAAATTTAAGGATAAGAAATCCTACTTTTGTAAAGAATTGTACCTTTGGAATGCTACATTTAGATGGAAAGTAATGTTTAGAACCAAAATATATCTATCTAGATTAGTTTTTTCTTTATATTGCATGGTTAATCAACCCTAATTTTTCAATTAACCCTAAATTTTAATTCATCATTTTTATGAAACCCAATATATAGTGAAACCCTATGTTTGACCTAATAGTCAATGAGATTTGAATTTTGAATTATTTCCATGATTTTTGTAATGGTTTCATAAGATTTATTTTATCATTTAAATATATTGAATGACTTATTAAATTTATATTGTTGGATGGACTATATCTTTCTTATTTATAAGGTAAGTGATGATTTACTCCAGGCATTTAAATTTAAATAATCGTGATTTATCAGGGTTTTTTAATGGATCATTTTGACTTGATGAAATTAATTATTATTTTTAAATACCTATATTTTCTTATTCTCAAATATATAAATGTGTATTTGAAGATAATATTATGATCCCTTTTATAGTTATCTGGGAAAATACACTATATAGATATACATTTTTTGACTTTTTTTGTTTTACTGACATACTATAGCTATCGTATCTCATTGTATGTCCTTTACTGCAGTTCGTTGAAGAAACTATATGATGTACACAATAGAGAGATAAATATTTATCATTTATTTATATATTTCTCAACTACTATTTAAAACTAATACTATTATTCATTGAAGACTAATTTTCGTACTAATATTATTTATTGAAGTTTATTTCATTTATTAGTTTCTACTAGAAATGTGAGCTAAAACATTATTCAACTTCTATATATCATCAATTTTATTTCAGGTTCCTTAATATCATACTAAATTCTGGTGGGGTGTAAGATTCTTTTACTAATCTATGGATATCTCATATCCTTGAAAAATAATAACAAGTACTTGTAAAATCTCTATATCAAGCTATCAAATATTTGTAACTTGGTAAGTGCAGTCGGAGGAAAAAAGATGCATTACCATTTATTAACTGCTTGTACTCAGTTGTTGATGTCATATGATCTCTGCCGAGGTAGATAGTTTTTACCTAAGGTTTTTTATCATTAATTCCCCAAATAAAAATTGAATTTATTACATAATTTCTACATACTGATTTAAAATTTTAAATATACTTAATTTTATTCAAATTATAAAAGTGATGAAAATTAATTTTTTAATACTAAATATTTAATATATTAAAATCAACTTTTAACTGAAAAATATAACTCAAATTCTGAATTTTTAATTATAGGTTTATAAACCAAATTTTATATTTTTAAAATTTTAATTTCCCATCTAAAATATATTTTTTTCATAAAAAATGGTTATCAAATATTTTCATATCATATTATAAACTAATAATTCTATAAAATTCATAGTATTTTTTAAAATTAAATATTTCACTAGTCACTTCAAAACTGATTTTTTTAAAAAAATATAAAAAATTCATCCAATTATAATATTGAAATTTTTAATCCTAAAATGAATGTTTTTTAAAATTAGAAATTTTATATTAATAAATTGGTATTTAAATAGAAGTAAAATATATATTGAAAACGTATTTTATTAAAAAATGATATTTTTAATCATCATGGGTTTTTAAAATTATTTCATATAGATTTAAAAATAATTGAATAATGATATATTAGTTTATGAATCTAAATATTGGCTATTTTAATAAACTTTTAACTATGATAATAATAATTTACTATGGTAGAATAAAATACCCAATTTTTTAAATGACTCTTTGAAATGCATCTTTTAAAAATATTAATCAAATAAAGAAATAATAAAAAGTTAATTTAAATAATTATTAACTTTTAATCAAGTAATTATTATAGTATTCATTTATTTTTAATATTTTATGGTATATTTAATTTAGGTTCTGTATTAGGTTGGTTTTTTGTTTGAAACAAGATTTTAAAGATGGTATAAATTTAAAGTGTCCAAAATATGGGGTTATTACATTCTACCCCATTAAATAAATTGCATCCTAAAAATTATAATTTTTAATCACTAATGAAAGTAGGTGAGGTTAATAATAACATATATATCATTGGAGATATAAATTATAATATGTTATCTTTCTTACTCTTTACATATCCTTAATCAAATAACATTAATCATTTATACAACCATATACCCTAGTATGTATATACCCTAATCATATTTTCTCTGTTACATACCTTTAGAAAAACCATTTGAATCCTTAATACATTCATCCAAAATTGAATCATATATTCTTCCAAAAATCAATTTAATAATTAACCCTAAAATAGTAGAATATCACAAATAATCAAATGTATACCATAATAATAAATATGTGATGAACTATATCAAAAATATAATGAGTCAACTATCAATCCAAAGGTAACCAATACAATATTACTTAAATTTTTAAAATAAATTTACATGTTATGATCTAAACATCATGTTTATATCATTCATATGAGTTATCTATCCCTAAATAATGTATTCTCCAGTAGTTATTCATAAAATAATAACTTTTCATAAAATAAAGTTTTTAAGTCTAGGGATAACATTTAGTATATGTTTCTAATCCTTCAAAAGTTTATTGGTTAAAAATTATTTTATGTTTCATATAATTATTCTAAAAACATTTATAATTTAATATAATTTTATCAATAAATATCAATCACTAGTGAGAATAGCTAAAGTGTCAAGATTAAATTTCTATTAAGATATTATTCTTGCTACCATAATTAAGACTAAGATACTAACATTTTATATCAAAACATGAATATACTAATACTATATATCATTTAAGTATTCAACCATATATAATTATATGAAAAATTAGTTTCTAGATATATATATTTATCAAATTAATTTTCATTATAATGTTTCAACCACATACTAAATTTAAAATGTATAGGATTATATCCAATTGAAATATAGTAAATTTCCATATTAATATGAAAACTCAATCTTCTCTAATGATTCCTTCATTTCATCCTTTGATACTTATATTTTAAATTATATTACATTAGTTTTGGATCTCTTTTACAATTTAACAAAATTAAATTAGGTAATTTAGAAGTAAATACTTTATAATTTTTTATAAAGATAATATGATTGGAGAAAGAATATATGATGCGAGTATAAAAAAAAATTTGAAGTTTGACATCCTTGTCATGAATAAGGAGAAGACTAAGATAATACACAATAAAACCTTTTGGAATTATTACCCCTAGGTAAATTTTTTCTATATCCACCATCCACTTATAGTATCCAGACATGGATGTTATTTCAAGGAAATCCATAAAATATCTATTTTACCAAAATATTTTGATCTTATAAAATAAATGGAATTATCCATTATACTTATCCCTGCAATTTTCACTAATTTTCTCTTATCATAATCATCCTAAAATTACATCAATTTATCTAAAGGGTTATCAATAACTTTGAAATTATGACCAGAAATAACTTATCTATCTTTTATGACATTTATACCTGTAAATTTATCCCCAATCGATATCTTCCTAGTTTAAAAATTTATCTATACCATGACCTAATATAGACTATATCAACCATAAGATGTGATTATCACATCCATATAACATAATTAAAATATTAAATTTCAATATATTAACAAGTCCTTTTAGGTATATAGTTTCATAGAGTTAGGATAAAACATTAAGTAAAATAACACGTTCTCTTTATATCAATTTGATATTTTTTCCATTATATATAACACTACTTAGTCCATGATGAGTCTTCAATATCTCCCACAAATTCCATTAATATTAAAATTATATATACACATCATGCATTTATTATCTTCATAACCTAATGAAATGTAAACATACAAAAGGGGTGAGCACATATTCTCAATAAGGGTAAACATAAAGGATAACAATAGAATGTCATTAGTGGGTATATGGGTATAATAAATATACATAAGAAACATATACCCAATAAATATTAGATCATATATCATGGAATAAATCTTATAATTACACAATTCATGAATGATTAAATAGACATTATCTATGAGAGAATCTTATAATATTAAGAATAATCATGAAACTGTGATAAATTTCAAAAATGGAAAAAATATTAGTATAGGGAAACATTAAATTCATGATATACACCATTATTAGAAATTATTATAAATAAGAAAAATGTACTCACAAACAATTATATCAAGAGATAAAAAAATAATGAATATGTTGGAGGGATATATATCATCTCACCCATTATTCATCAACGCTTATGTGTGCCACTTAAAAATATTTCACTTATAATAGTGGAAATAATGTGGGTTTCATAAAACATTAAAATAAAAGTAATTAAATTTTTATAAAATAAATAACCCATGGAATGATAAAGAATGTAATTTAATAAATCATGACAAAACCATGGAATTAAAATGGGTTTAATATACTTTTAAAATGGATTCTGTTTAAGGAAATAATTAATCATTAAAAAAATAATCATAAAATGATATTCTTAGGGAAAGTAATTTGGTATCTAATAGATTCAAGTAACTCCATTAGTAAATACAATTCTATCATAATTAAAAAGAATAAGGTATTTATAGCATAGTGATAAAGGGTATTCAATTGAGATAATAATTCTTCCAATTAATCAGTGGATAGAATATAGGTGAACATTCATCAATAACTAGAATAAAAAATATGGTATTTATAGGTTAAAGTCATTGGATGAATAATTGGGTTTATAAAACTTCATTTATTAGGAATGACAAAGGTTTTTTTTTATTATTTCCATGATAGTAAACAAAATTTCATAAGTCATATAGAGAATCAAGGTGGACGATATCATTTTAAGATTATTCTTAATCAAGAACAAGATATATTAAAGGATGGTAACTTAGATTAAAATAATTTTTTTGAAGTTCTAGAAAAAACATCTTTGGAAATAATAAATATTCAGGATCTTTTGAAATCATTTTAAATGATCAATTTTATAAAAATAGGGGGGAAATATTTTTTAGTACCTGAAGTCATATATGGTAGAATCATATAAAATGAAAAATTAAGTGGAATAAAATGTTCACATTGAAATATTAAGGTAAAAATATTTTAATATTTTTGTGAAAAAAACAATATATAAAACATTAATTTGTTTCAGACATATAAAATAATGTCATATAATAGAAAATCACCTTAATAAATAATTAAAGTTAAGATAAAGACACCTTTAAAATAATCTAATTAATATAGATACATAAAAATTTAGGTTCCTTACTTAAAAGAAGATATGTGGTTCATTTCACATGTGTGATTTTTTTTAAAAAAATATGAGTCAACGTGAAATGAAATTTAGAGGGTACATATAAAAACAACTGAATACACAATGAAAATGATGAGGATATTAGAAGGAATAAAAATCCATATATGTATTATCATGTAGAAATCGTGATTTTAAAATATTATTAATTATATAAACCTTAGAGTTTGAATAATTTTTTAATTAAAACCCCTTTCCACTTTTGTAACTTTTGATTTAAAAATAATAATAAAATCACATGTTATGTATCATCAAACCATATGAGTTTGGTAAAGTTAATTCAATAAAAAATAGTCAATCTATTTTAGTGGTATCATGTTTAGCATTTATAATGACTTAATAAATTAAATATTAGAAAAATAACCACTTATATCATTTCCTACTTAGTAAAAATGTGATCTAGCCCCTTGTATAAAAAAATGAATTCTCATAATCTCACATTTGAGAACCATTTTCATATATATAACCTTTTATAAACTTATTTTGTAACTATTATCATCATTTATATCATTAAGTTATTATTTGTTGTTGATATTGGGTGTGATTAATCTAGATCATATTGTACTAGTATTATAAGCATGTTTTGATGATTCTTAGAAAACAAATTATTTGATTAAAAAATAATTTAAATTATTTTATTTCCATTGTAGAATGAAAAAAATAATTATTTAATTAATTATGTATTAAATTAAAATAAATTAATTCCCCATATTCTTCAATGATATATATTTATATCATTATTCAAGTATATTGTTAAACAAAAAAAGTGTATACCATAAACAATGGATTATTATTAAGTGATTTATTTGTAACAGAATTTTACATAAAGAAAAATAGTTTTATTTTTTATTCATTGTGATATTTAAAAAATTTAATATATTATAATAATAAGATATCCTATCTGATGATATTTTATAGTATGAAGAAAATATTCTTTTCTCAAATAATTCTCTTTTGGATGGTTGAATTTATCATCATTGTTTATTATTCATATTGTTAATTAGCTATAGAATTTTCCTTAAAAACCCATAATAATTTTATAATAAAATATATATAAATTAAATCCATTTTCATGTACAACAATTTAAAGTGAGTTTGAAAATAATAATAAAATTGATTATCCCTTCGTGGTAGTAGTCCACACATTATCGTTGATGGCTATTTTATTTTCAATAGATTCGGGAAAGATAGTAATATGTTTTATCATTTAATAATCTGAAATTTTTATTAGTTATAACAATTATATATTATATTGCTTATTATTACCATCCTTATAAGGTGATGAATTAGAATTAATCATATCGCATCTTGGAGGTGATCATCTGCACAATGCATAAATGATGAATTTATTTCACTAGATAGAAAATGGAATGGTGGTTAATTATTTTTCCATCATTATAATAATAGAATAGTATAATAATTACATATATTTTATCATTTTATGATGTTTTAATATTATTTAATGAATATTGAGTCCACATAAAGAAATAGAAATTATAATTAAGGGGTTGCAAATTAATACCTCACCTTTTTAGATTATCTCTATTGCAAATGGGTTTGAGCCTTTTCAGGATGGTATTTTGAGAATAAATATACCGCTCAATGTTTTCTAGTAATTATTAATATATATCCTAGAATATTTTTTTTTCAAACTAGGAATGATGTTGTGTGAGGGGAAGTAAGAAGAGCATAGAGCCTATTATAAGGGGAAAGGGATTGATTTTTTTAAATACGCAAAACATTTCAATAATGGGATGTTACAATCAAGGTAATAGGATCTGAAATTGAGAGAAATTTGATAGGGAAATTGATAGTATTGGCGATGCCATCAAACACCAATTTTTACACATGTTATCAATTTTTTGGTCATTCCCTCATCTTTAAACCCCTATTACCCATAATGATTTTTACCTAGATAACTCATTTTTACCTTAGGTAACTAATAACTTATAAGGACAAATAAAATGACATTATTACATATTTTTAACCTAATGAATCAAAATATGAAATCCATTTAATTTTATTCAATTATTAAATGTGACAAAAAATAATTTTAATACACTAAATGTATAATGGATTAAATTATTTTTTTAAGAAATGTTACTCATTTTACAAAATTTTGTCTACATAATTACAAAAAAAATGAAATATTTTTAAATTTATAATTACATTTAAAAAGTATATATATTTTTTTAAAAAAATGGGTTTAATATATTTTAAAACCATACTTATAAAAAAATATTTCCAAAAAATATGTGGAATTTTTTGAAATGGTATATTAAACTACTCACTTTAATTTTTAAGAATATATAAGTAATTCATCATAATATAATAAAGACATGTTTAATCCAAAAATGAAGTTATAATTTTTATCAAATTAAATTTATAAAATTAATGATTTTTATTTAAAATGAAAATAAATTATATTACTATGAACTATTTTTATTTAAAATTGTCTTTTTTAAACATCATGTGCATTTAATCTTAATTCATATAGATTTTAAAATAATGGTAAATGATGTTTTTTTATATAAATAAAAATATTAATTATTATAATAAAATATAGATTATGATCAATTTAATATATTTTGGTAAAACACAATAACCACGTTTTTATAAGGATATTTGAATGGAATCTATTTTACAAAATTAATATAATAATATAATAATATATAATTAATTAAATTTATTATTAACTTCTCATCTACTAAGGATTATATAATTCCTGTAATTTTAATATTCTTTGATTTTTTATTACATGTTTTTTTAGTTTTGTGTTGTGTGTGACACAAGCTATTGAATATAGTATTAAATTAAAGGGACGAAAATCTTGAGTCGCCAAAAATATTTTCAAGGCATGACCTAGTGGTTACAAAACATTAGAATGTCCTCTATTCCAATTAGTAATAAAAAATTTGGTGGAAATTTTGATAAAATTATATAATAAAATAACACTCTCTACTAGCATGGTCTATACCTAAACCACATCCATCAATATAATTGTTAATAATCTAAGATGTACCTATCCAAGAAACTGTGATTCTTATCAGGTTAATCAATAATCTAGTAACATGAATTCACACATATACAACCAAACATATAAGTAGTTGTGTGTATAATAAGACAAGGAGAAAAAACCATACCTGTAACACCCGAGATTTCATAAGAAATATTTTGTTTTTATGTATTATGTTATATTCAACACGAAAGGAATATTTCAATACAAACAATATTGTCTTGTCTTTAATTTCATGCAAGAGCAACCTTCCTCGATAGCTTGCGTTGTACGCAATACCGAGTTTCACTAAACAATGATATATTATTAAAATATTATTAAAACTAGCTGTTATGAATAGTAATACCCACTTTTTGAAATTTTATATATTTTATCCATCAAAATGAACTTCATTTTTGGATTTAGAATATCGAAATTATCCTAGGGTGAATTTTTGGTATTTTTCTGAATACTTTAAATTTTTGATGAATAGTGAAAACACTGAGTTATAGTTTAAAACCGAATATTTATTTAAATAATTATTTTTTTATTTAAATTTATTTCAGGTCAAAATAGATACATAATACCTATATATGTTCAATTTAATTCATTGGAGTCATTTTATAATATTATAGATATATAAAAAAATTTATTGAACTTTTTGACCGTATTTTACCCACCTCCTAGGAGCATTTGTAATTGTACATAAAACTTAATTTTACCGCTTCTATGAGTTTAATTTTGAAAATATGAGAGACACGACTAACATCAAGGATTAAAATTTGGTTCAATAAGATAAAAATAATTTTTGGTGAATAGTAACTTTTTACTTTTATTTACCACGGTTAAAAGTAAATAGTGTAATTAAGGGTAAAAATGATATTATTATTACCCTAATACATGTCCTAATTCTATTTTATAAGTGTAATTTTACCAAAAACAACCTTAGGGGTAAAATATTACCCTTTATGTCCACTTGGATTAGATTAGAACATTAATCATTATTTTATTTAAAGAAAAGTTAAAAGAGTTAAAATCAAAGTTTAATAACTAAAACATTTATTAATATAGGTTTATAAATAACAGAAATTTTACTATCAATATTCATTAAAAATATAAAAAAATTTCCTACATAATGGTATTTTAATTATAATTTTTAGACATTAAATAAGTTAATTTATTTATGACACAATGATGATGTGGTAATTACCTTATTAATGAAATATTAACATAATTGATATTATAAATACCCAAATAAATGTAATTTGAGACTTTTTATGAATCAAGCTAATTATATAGGTTAATATGACATGTTAGTATTGATTTAATTAACTATTTTCGAACTGATCATGTTGTTATGATTTTCACAAAAATCAATTTCAAAATAGTGTCAAAATTGACATAAAATAGTTTTTAAACATAATATAATATTATTAATTGTTATTCTATTCCTAAAAATCTAAGGTTTGTCCAAATGACTTAGATAAGGTTATATATATTAATAATGAACCACTTGGGGTTCTTTTGGCTTGTTATAGTAAGTTTATTAACCATATAGTGTAAGAAAACAAGAGGACACGGTAAAAGTTAAATTATTTAACTTACAGTTAAATCTAAATGATAAGGTTAAAATAATAACCTAAACTTGTATAAAACCTATTGCTTGATATTTTTTCGACCCATCCCCACTTTATATTCGAAATAAGTCAATTTGGAGTTATTATAAACCGAATAAGGCTTTATTATAAAATAATATTTTACGTTTTTTCTAAGGTGCCCCTCTCCTACCATATAAAAGGGCACCTCCTCCCTCTCCTCTTTACACAACTTTGAGATTTCACGCTCGGCCAAACCTGGACCATTTCTCTTATCAACTTCAATGGAAACATACTAGAGGTCCTGGTCTTCTTCAAAGACCAATTTTAGTGCCCTAAGAGGAGGTTTCAAAGAGGCGTGTCGAAGAAGAGGTAATATCCGTTACCGATTCTTTCAAATTTATTTCTTATTCTAATTCCTCTTATTTATTTGTTTCATTATGAAGTAATATTATATTTATCACTAATATACAGATATTTTATTATATATATGAAACAACCCTATTTCACATTCTATCCATCCTACTGAAAATGAAATCATCGTGCGTGCGTATGTACGGAATATCGTCTCCACGCTGTGGTTTAATCTGTTTTCCACCACCACCTTACTTGGATGGGTATAATGGTGTTAAGAATAACTATATATGATTATTTTAAATTGATATTGATTCTTAAATAGAATACATACACTTCAATACAATTCCATGATCATGGGAACGATATCATCGCTTGTGCGTACGTACGGCCTACCATCTCCACGATGTGATGCGACTCGTTCTACATGAACTTAATTGAATAATTATTATATAAATGAATTGAATGAATAAATATGATATATATTACACTAATACCATTATGTAAATGAGGTATCTATAACCTAAAAAGAATAATATGAATTTATTTGACAAAACATGCATAAGAACATAAAGAAATGAACACCTGAATAACAAGTGGAAAAGAAATATTACTAACAAGAAGATAAAAATATGACCATATATGATATCATAAAAATGAATATGATTCTGTAATAAGTCACTGGCATTATTTAAATCATTATACAGGAGGTTTGGATACGTACGAAAAAAATCAGACCTTAGGTAAGGGAAAATCTCACAATCTCATTTTTATCCGAGATTGTTTATACTTCATAATTTAATGGGGAATATTTATCATCCACGTCCATGCTTCCTCAATATGTAATATTATTTCTATCCTCCTAAAATTTTTTAAATCCAATTTTACCCATTGGTGAGTTTTTAGTAAAAGATATTAAAGGAATCTTTTGTCGTTTTTAGTATGAGGTACTTTTTGACTTTTCTGAAAAAAGTACAAGAAGAATGTTTTTTTTAACTTATACGGCATGAATGGATTTTTATGATTTCATAGAACATTATTTCCATGAATCTTCCTTTACAAGTTTTCAGGTTTATTTTTAATCAACTTCTTTTATTTTAAAATTGTATGACATGTTAAGAAAGGAAAAATGTTTTTGAAATAGAAAGGGTATTTTCCTCAAAAATGGAGTTCATGTGTCTTATCAAAATCATTTTCCATATAAGATAATATAGGGTTCTATTTTTATCCCTATTTTTACATTGATTTTATTATGTTATGATGGAATTAATTTTATGATGTATTTTTATCTTATATGCATTATGTTATGATGGCATGATGTTTAGGAATCCCATTATTATTACATGGGTAATGCTATGATTTATGATTTTGTGGCACACATAAGAATGTTTTCATTGTGAGATGGGTGGGACCTATATATCCCTCCAATTCATTGGGTAAAGATTTATATCTCCTGATATAGACATGGCTGGAACGACAAGTTAATCTGGTTCAGTGATACAGGACAAGAACGAGGAGTGAACTCAGTTCAATAATGGACTTTGTCCGCTACGATGGTCTTGTAAATGAGACTTGACTAATATGAAATTATTTTCTATGATTATGTGTGTATGCCACAAAGTTTCAGGTTTTAAGTTATGATTATTGGGATTACATTTCACTGCTATGATTTATCCCATGTTATGATATTATGATCTCTTTTGGAGGTTAATATTTTCAAAATATTATGTTCTTATGAATATGATATGATAGATATTTCTTTTGTTTACCCTTACTGATCATTTGAGCTCACCCTTTTGTATGTTTTCTTTTCCCTAGTTTAGGAAGAAGGGCATTAATTAGGATATGCCAAAAGGAACTCTCGATATGATGAAATAAACGGGAGACAATGTAGATGATTTATGAACCAGTTTTTTATGTTTTCCAGTTTCTAAAGACACTATACCTATACAGTCCTATTAGGGTTTTGTTATATGTTTTAATAAGTATGATTTAATTCTGAAGTAATAACCATGTATGTAAAGTATGGGTCGTTATAGTTGGTATAAGAGGAAAGGTATAGTCAACCTTTGGAAACTAGGATGTGAAAGCCTTAGTAAGTGCTCTAAGGATATGTCTAAACATAGAACACAATATTAGTGTGTTAGAAATGTCCATGAACTACCTATGATAAGACCTAAAGTGTCAAACTTTATTACTGATTATGTTATTTTCCTGTTATAATTAGTGTTGCTCACAATATTCTTATTGGTTTTAGTCATTGGATGGAACCCAAAGGAATCGTGTTAATGCGAAAAGTGATGGGCAATGCAATGATTATCCCCTTAAGAAACCAAACCTTATGGGATCTGGAATGAAAAATCTTTTAGCCATGCTCACACAACTTTCTTAATCTATGAATCATACAGGAATTCTAAATGAGAAAAGGAAGGAGCAACATTCTGTTGAATCCTTAACGAGGCAGCATCTACCCTCATTCAGTGGGTTTACTGATCCATTAGTGGTTGAACAGTGGATCAGTACCACTGAAATGATATTTTCAGTTCTACAATGTTCTGAATATGATAAAGTCATCTTAGTAGTATATCGTTTGGAAGGTGAAGCTGATCAATGGTGGAATCTTATTATGAATATGAGGCAAAGGGATGAAATTGAGTCCATGGAATGGAATGAGTCCAAGAACTTATTTTTCAATAAGTACTTCCCTTGTATTCCTTGAACAAAGATGCAGAAGGTGTTTCTTGAACTGAAGCAAAAGGATGATGAATCTGTTGAATGTCGAAAAGAAGGTCATCGGGCTGTTGAATGTCGAAATAATGGGAAGAAGATGTCTAATGATGTGAACCAAGAAAGGGATACACAGAATTCACCTCTTACACTTTAATGTTTCAAGTTCAAGGAAATGGGGAATTATGCCAATAAATGCCCTAATCCAAGGGTTAATGATAATGATCAACGTCAACAAACTCTTAAGGCCAAAGACAAAGGAAAGTCACATGCAATTTCTATCGGCGATGTGGAATATGATAACGAAGTGTTGAAAGGTACACTTACCATCCACTCTAAAGTAGAAATTTTCTAAGGTTATCTCCTTATTAACTCATCAGTTAGATATTGAGTTAGCTGTGACAACCCCTAATGGCATAATAGTCGCATCAAAAGTTTACAATTCTTCTCCGATTGAAGTTTGTGGGAAAGTGCTTCCTGCAAATCTTGTGATCCTTCCTAGAGTGGAATTTTATGTGATTATTGGCATGGATTGGCATTCCTTATATGGATCTCATATCAATTTCAAAATAATGGAAGTCATATTTCATATTCCAGATCAATCTATAATCATCTATCGATGCAAGGATTGACATAACCTTCCAGTGGAAATTTCTTCCATCTTATGGGTCTTGATTCCACTAAATGAAGGTTATTTATCTCAAATGTTTGGAGAGAAACTCACTATTAATAATATTCCCATTGTATGGGAGTTTGATGATGTCTTTCCGGAGGAATTTTCTAGTCTTCCACCAAATCGTGAAGTTGAGTTTTCAAAAGAACTCGTACCGGGTGCTTTACCTATTTCAAAGACACCTTATAGATGACCCCAATTGAGTTATAGGAATTAAAGAAGCAACTCCAAGAGAATCTTGATAAGGGATTCATCTTCCCTAGTGCGTCACCTTGGGGAGCACCTGTTCTATTTGTTATGAAGAAATATGGATCAATGAGACTCTGCATTGATTATCGAGAACTTAACAAGATCACTATCAAGAACAAATATCCTCTCCCATGCATCGATGACTTATTTGACCAACTACACGGAGATCAATACTTTTCCAAGATTGATCTTCGTTTAGGGTATCATCAATTAAAGGTCAAAAGGGAGGATATACCAAAGATGGCTTTCCGTACAAGGTATGGACACTATAAATTTTTAGTGATGCCATTTGGTCTTACTAATGCCCATGCTCTCTTCATGGATCTAATGAATAGAGTCTTTAGAGACTATCTTTATTAGTTTGTGGTAGTCTTAATAGATGATATTCTTGTCTATTCAAAGAGAAAGGAAGAACATGAAGATCACTTGAGAATTGTATTGAAGACCCTGAGAAAGGAGAAGCATTATGCCAAATTTAACAAGTGTGAATTTTGGCTTAAAAAGTTTCATTTTTGGGTCACATAATCTCAAAATATGGGATATTTATGGATCTAGAAAAAATAGAGGTTATTGAAGGATGGTCGAGACCAAAAACTGTAACAGAGATCTGAAGTTTTCTTGGTTTAGCTGGGTACTATCGACGTTTTGTGAAATATTTTTCAAGATTATCTTACCCACCCACCAAATTGACTCAGAAAGGAGTTAAGTTTGTTTGGATAGAGGAATGTGAAGTGAATTTCAAGGATTTAAAATGAATATTATCCAGTGCACCTATGCTCACACTGCCTTGTAGTGGAGAAATGTTTGTGATCTACATTGATGAATCCAAGAAGGGGTTGGGGTGTGTTCTCATTAAAAATGATATGGAGATAGCTTATGCCTCACGACAATTGAAAATGCATGAGAAAAATTACCCAACTCATGATTTGGAGTTAGCTACGGTAATCCTGAATTAATGATTTGGATGCATTATCTTTATGGTGAAAGGTGTTATATTTATACTGATCATAAAATTTAAAATTATATTTTCACACAAAAGCAGGTGGATATTCCCCAAAGAAGATGGTTGGACTTTATTAAGGACTACGACTGATAAATTCATTATCACCCTGGGAAAGCAAACAAGGTGGCAGATGCATTAAGTCGACAAGACCATGCCAGCATATCCATGATGAGGATCAAAAAAGATCCAATATTTATGGATTTACAAAGTATGGATCTTGGAATTATAATGGAATGGGAAAATCTTATCTTTCTCAAATGAATATTCAACCATCTATACATGTGAATATTAAAGAGGCACAGAAAGAAGATGTAGAGTTACAAAAGAAGGTGAGAAATGTTCCGGAATTCAACCTTGATTGTGATGGGATAATAAGGTTCAGGAATCGGGTTTGTGTTCCTCCCATCCTTGAATTAAAGAAGGAGCTACTGGATGAGGCTCATAGTTCTTCATTCTCTTTTTTTTAAGGTTGGGGTTGAAGCCTCATTTTATTATTTAAAGTAAAGACATCTTCAGACTAGGTAGAGGGAGACCCATTACATAGCCCGAAGGCCCAAAGCCAAGTGGCCTAAATACAAGTCTTGAAAGCCCATTTTTTGGCCCAAAGGCCCCCTCGGTGAATAGTACTACTACAGTACTTGGGCTGCTATAGTATCACAACTGCTACAGTTTCTTCTACAGTACTTCCGCCGCTACAGTTTCACCATCACTACAGTTCCGCCACTACTACAGTACTGCTACAGTGCCCTGCTACAGTGCTGCTACAGTACCTGGAAATTAGTCTCTTCCCGGATTTGATCCTGGGTCTTTTGGATGCCATGTAGGAGCTTGTACCACTAGGGTACATTCTCGTTTAGTTCTTCATTCTCTATTCATCCTGGAAGCATGAAGATGTATAGGGACCTGAAAGAGTACTTCTAGTGAGATGGCATGAAAAGAGATGTTGCTGAATATGTCTCTCGATGCTTGGTTTGTCACCAAGTTAAAGTTGAGAGACAGAAGTCTAAGGGGATGTTACAACCATTACTCATACCCGAATGGAAATGGGAAAACATCACTATGGACTTTTTCACTAGACTTCATAAAACATCCAAAGGCAATAATGTTATCTGGGTCATAGTTGATCATCTTACGAAGTTGGTACACTTCATTTCTATTAGAGATGATTTCTCTCTTGATCAGCATGCCAGGATATATGTAAAGGAAGTGGTAATATTGTATGGAGTACCAATTTCTATTATATCTGATTGGGATCTGAGGTTTATCTCAATGTTTTGGTGAAGTCTTCAGCATAGTCTTGATATGGAGTTGATTTTTAGCACTGCTTATCATCCTCAGATATACGGTCAGTCTGAGAGAACAATTCAAACTCTATAAGACAAGTTGAGAGCTTGCTCCATGGATTTCAAAGGTGGTTGGGATCAACACCTACCTTTGGTGAAATTTTCTTATAATAATAGATTTCACTCTAGTATTCAGATGGCTCCTTATGAAGCTCTCTATAGAAAGAAATACATGAATCCAACTTGCTGGGATGAAGTTGGGGGAAGCAAGCTATTAGGACCTGATCTTGATGAAGAGATGGTAGAAAAGGTCATATCTATTCAACAACACATAAGAGCAGCTCAGAGTCGACAAAAAGGTTATGCCGACAACTAAAGAAAAGACATAGAGTTTGAAGTGGGTGATAAATTGTTCTTATGAATATCTCCTAGGAAAAGAGTAATGAGATTTGGAAAGAAGGGAAATCTGGGCCCTAGGTATATTGGCCCTTTTGAAATACTGGATCATGTTGGGAAGGTAGCTTACCGATTGGTGCTTCCACCGAATCTATCTCAAGTTCATGATGTGTTCCATGTATCTCTCCTGAGAAAATATATACATGATCCATCACATGTACTAAGCTCAGATGTTGTACCGCTGGAGCAAGATCTTTCTTATAAAGAACAACCGATAGATATTCTGGATCATAGCGAAAAAGTCCTACGGAACAAGACCACTCGCTTGGTGAAAGTTTTATAGGGGAACCACCAATTAGAATAAGCTACAAGGGAACATTAATATATGATGAGGGAGAGGCATCCTCATATGTTTGTTACAAAGTGACGGATTTCGAGGGGGAAATTAATTTTAAGGGGGGTAGAATGTAACACCTGAGATTTTATGAGAAATATTTTGTTTTTATGTATTATGTTATACGCAACACCAAAGAAATATTTCACTACACACAACACTTTCTTGGATTGCATTTCACACAAGAGAAAACTTCCTCAATAACTTGTGTTGTACGCAATACCGAGTTTCACTAAACAATGATATGTTATTAAAATATTATTAAAACTAGCCATTATGAATAGTAATACCCACTTTTTGAAATTTTATAAATTTTATCTTTCAAAATGGAATTCATTTTTGGATTTGGAATATCGAAATTATCCTAGGGTAAATTTTTGGTATTTTTTTGAATACTTTCAATTTTTTATGAATAGTGAAAAACACATAGTTATAGTTTAAAACCGAATTTTTATTTAAATAATTATTTATTTTATTTAAATTTATTTTAGGTATAAATAGATACATAATACCTATATATGTTCAATGTAATTCATTAGAGTCATTTTATAATAATATAGATATATAAAAAATTTTATTGAACTTTTTGACCGTCTTTTACCCACCTCATAGGAGCATTTGTAATTGTACATAAAACTTAATTTTACCGCTTCTGTGAGTTGAATTTCAAAAATCCGAGAGACATGGTTAATATCAAGGAGTAAAATTTGGTTCAATAAGTTAAAAATAATTTTTAGTGAATAGTAACTTTTTACTTTTACTTACCACGGTTAAAAGTGAATAATGTAATTAAGGGTAAAAATGATATTATTATTACCCTAACACATGTAATAATTCTATTGAATAAGTGTAATTCTACCAAAAACATCCTTAGGGATAAAATATTACCCTTTAGGTCCACTTGGATTAGATTAGGACATTTATTATTTTTTTATTTAAAGGAGGGTTAAAAGAGTTAAAATCAAAGTTTAATAACTAAAACATTTTTAATATAGGGTTATACATAAGATAAATTCAACTATAAATATTAATTAGAAATATAAAATGATTTCATACATAATGGTATTTTAATTATAATTGTTAGACATTAAATAAGTTAATTTATTTATGACACAATGATGAGGCAGTAATTGCCTTATTAATGAAATATTAACATAATTGATATTATAAATACCCAAATAAATGTAATTTGAGGCTTTTTATGAATTTCACTAATTTTATAGGTTAATATGACATGTTATTATTGATTTAATTAACTTTTTTAGAATTAATCATTCTGTTATTATTTTCACAAAAATCAATTACCAAATAGTGTCAAAATTGACATAAAATTGTTTTTAAAAAAAATATTATATTATTAATTGTTATTCTACTCATAAAAATCTATGGTTGGCCAAATGACCTAGATAATGTTATATATATTAATAATGAACCACTTGGGATTCTTTTGGCTTGTTATAGTAAGTTTATTAACCATATAGTGTAATAAAACAATAATACACGGTAAAAGTTAAATGATTTAACTTAGAGTTAAATCTAAATGATAAGGTTAAAATAATAACCTAAACTGGTATAAAACCTATTGGTTGAGAGGATTTTGACCCATACCCACCTTATTATCGAAATAAATAAATTTGGAGCTATTATAAATCGAATATGACTTTATTATAAAATAATATTTTATGTTTTTTCTAAGGTGCCCCTCTCCTCCCTTATAAAAGGGCACCTCCTCCCTCTCCTCTTTACACAACATTGAGCTTTAATGATTGGCCAAAACCTGCCCATTTCCCTTATAAACTTCACTAGAAACATTCTAGAGGTCCTGGTATTCTTGAAAGACCAATTTCAGTGCCCTAAGAGGAGGTTTCAAAGAGGCGTGTCAAAGAAGAGGTAATATCTGTTACCGATTCTTTCAAATTTATTTCTTTTTCTACTTCCTCTTCTTTAGTTGGTTCATTATGAAGTAATAACATCAGTATAAATAATATAATGATATGTTATTATAAATATGAAACAATCCTATTTCACCTTCTATCCATCCTACAGAAAAAAAATCACTGCGCGTGCATACGTACGGAATACCGTCTCCACATCGTGGTGTAATCTGTTTTCCACCACCACCTTACATGGATGGGTATAATGGTCTAAATAATAACTATATATGATTATTTTAAATTGATATTAATTCTGAAATAGTATACATACACTTCAATACAATTCCACGATCATGGGAATGATATCATCGCTCGTGCGTACGTACAACCTACCGTCTCCACGATGTGATGCGACTCGTTCTACATGATATTCATTGAATAATGATTATTTAAATGAATTGAATGAATAAATATGATATATATTAAACTAATACCATTATTTAAATGATTTATCTATAACCATAAAACAATAATAATAATTTATTTGATAAAACATGCATAAGAACATAAAGCAATGAACACCCGAAAACAAGTGGCAATGAAATATTACTAATAAGAAGATAAGAATATGACCATATATGATATAATAACAATGAATATTATTCATTAATAATTCAATGACATTATTTAAATCATTATACAGGATGTTCGGATACGTACAAAGCAAATCGGACCTATGGTAAGGGAAAATCTCACAATCTCAATTTTATCCGAGATTGTTTATACTTCAAAATTTACTGGGGAATATTTGTCATCCACATCCATGTTTCCTCAATATGTAATATTATTTCTATCCTCCTAAAAATTTTTAAATCCAATTTTACCCATTGGTGAGATTTTATTAAAATATATGAAAGGAATCTTTTGTCGTTTTTAGTACGATGTACTTTTTGACTTTTCTAGAAAAAGTATGAGAAGAATGTTTTTTTAACTTATACGACATGAATGGATTTTTATGATTTTGTAGAAAATTATTTCCATGAAGCTTCCTTTACAAGTTTTCAAGTTTATTTTTAATAAACTTCTTTTAGTTTAAAATTATATGACATGTTAAGGAAAGAAAAATGTTTTTGAAATAGAAAGGATATTTTCCTCAAAAATGGAGTTCATGTGTTTTTTCAAAATTATTTTCCATCTAAGATAATATAGGGTTTGGTTTATATCCCTATTTTTACATTTATTTGATTATGTTATGATGGAATTAATTTTATGATGTCCTTTTATATTATATGGATTATGTTATGATGGCATGATGTTTAAGAATCCCATTTTTATTACATGGGTTATGCTATGATTTATGATTTTGTTTCACACATAATAATGGTTTCATTATGAGATGGTTGGGACCTATATCTCCCTCTAATGCATTGGGTAGAGATTTATATCTCATGAGATCGATATGGCTGGAATGGCAAGTTAATCCAGTTCAGTGATACAGGACTGGAACGAGGAGTGAACTCAGTTCAGTAATGGACATTGTCCGCTATGATGGTCTTGGGAATGAGCATTGACTAATATGAAATTATTTTCTATGATTATGTGTGTATGGCACAAAGTTTCAGGTTTTAAGTTATGATTATTGGGATTACATTTCACTACTATGATTTATCCCATGTTATGATATTATGATCTCTTTTACAGGTTAAGATTTTCAAAATGTTATGTTCTTATGAATATGATATGATTGATATTTCTTTTGTTTACCCTTACTCAGCATTTGAGCTCACCCTTCTATATGATTTCTTTTCCCCGGGTCAGGGAGAAGGGTATTATGTAGTATATGCCAAAAGGGACACTAGATATGATGAAATAAATAGGAGACGATGTAGATTATTTATGAACCAGTTGTTTATGTTTCCTAGTTTCTAAGGACATTATACCTATATGGTCCTATCATGGTTTTGTTATATTTTGTAATAATTATGCTTCAATTTTGAAGTAATAACCATGTTTGTAAAGTATGGGTAGTTATAATACCAATGTGAAAATATAATAGGGTAATGATTTAGGTAAAAGTGGTTTTAAAACCTAGATAAATAAAGAATAAGAACATGTGAATATAGATTTATAACTGATTTTATACCTTAAATTTATTTCATGATGGTGAAAAAGGGATATAGGGTTTGAGAATTATGACCCATTGTAGGAATTCAAACAATTTTCTAATAAAGGGTTATAGAAAATGATTTATATATATAATAATTTCTCATTCTATGATCAATGATATTTTTTCATGTAATACTAGTAAACATGAATTGTATGGAAGTGAAATGACTTCATAGACATGTAAGGATACAAATGCATATATCATAAAGATTAATTGAATCCATTTAAATCATACTTTATAAATTAATTAGGTAAACTAGCATGAATTAATTATTATTAAAAATCGTGGAATATAAAAAGTCATAAACCCTCTTGAAGAATGTTACACACATCATATTTCATGTGGAGAGATTTAATTTAGAGTTTACTATTCTATGTCAAAATAAGGATCCAACTCCGAAGTGAGTAATAACTCCCATACATCAGTGTCTTATTAATTGATAGACTCAATATAGTATTAATTTTAAAAAATAAATGCCTAAAACATCTCACGTAAGGATAAAAGGTTATGGAAGTGAAAAATTTTGAATACCTATTTAAAATAAGAATTATTGAATAATAGTTTTATAAATTTTAAATATTATTTTGAATGAAAAAATAATGATTTGTTTATTGTTAAATTTGTTTTAATCTAAAAAATACTATTTGTCTAAAAAATTATAAACATGCTTTGGAAAGAAAGGGGGTTTATAAAAGTCATGTTATGTTGAAAATAATTTTTTGAAAATAAATATCAAATATAAAGCTTTATAAAACATATATATATAAAAGAAATTAAAAAAAGTTCTCAAATATGTTTTGGAAAAAAATTGATGGAATTACTAATGTTTAAGTATTATATATTTTTAATGCACTTTAATTATACCTATTTTGACCTTTTCACTAATCTTACACTTTCCTAACAATTTTTATAGATTATTGACATGTAACTCAAGTACGTACAATTATAACAAAAAGATTTAATTAAGATTAATAGTTAATAATATTCACTAATCTTACACTTTCCTAACTATCTCTCTCCCCACGAAGGTTATTATCATATTCATTATTTCTTTAAAATGGTTTAATAGGAAACTTTTTAATATATGGAATCCTTAAGGATCGCAAAAAGTATTATTTATAAATATAAAAAATCAATTCTACACACTTATAAGGGTATATGTTGATGATTTCAAAATCATAAATAGTTTCTATTTAAAGATATAATAGAATATTTGAAATTTAAAATCAATATACTATAATGTCAACATACTAGTTCCATTTATTTTCAAAGTAACCCCTAATTATACAGGTCTAAGAAATCAATCATATGGTTAAACTTTATAACTACTTTATATTATATTTTATATAAATAAGTAAAGTAAGGGAATCAATTTTAGGAATAATGTATGTTTATCAAGACAAGATATATTAAAAATGATATCAATATCAAGATGTTTCAAACATTTTTAAATTTAAAAAATTATAATTTGTAAATCTAACATAATGAATTTAAATCATAATAGAAAACCAAGAAAGCGGTTTAACAATTAATTTTATGTAATAAAAGGTGTTTTATAAAAAAATTATTTGAATTTTCAATAATGTTATTCATATATGTTTTATTTATCTATTTATAAAACAATTTTTATGTTTAGAAAAATTTGTGGAAGATGAATCCATATAATGTCATAATATATTTTTTATGTATCGAGACCACCTACTAAGGATCAATCATGATGAGTGTTTTCCTACAATTCAAAAGAATCATAATAACCCTTAATAATCCGTAAATCTTGATCCATAAAAAACTCAAATCTGTGAAAATTATAACAAAAATGAATATATTGAAAACAAAGATAAAAAAAATTAAACCAATGTGATATATAACAAAATCATATTATCCATTAAATAAAATAAATCCCAAACATATTTAGACCTAAAGATCCCCAAATCAATATCAAAATAAAGACAATTATAATAAAATGATTGTTAAATAGAACCGTATAAAAATTGTTATAAAAGGTTATGAATAAACTAATTTAAGTCTTCTTTTTAAAAAGTAAGAATGATCTAATTTATAGGTATGGATTCCAATATTACCATTTTAAAATCCAAATTTAGAGAAACCAATTGTAGTAAATTTAAGAAGAATATATTTGAGATGAATCTAGGATATTAATTGAGAGGGATTATCTATCAATAAAAATGATGGATTCCGGCCAAAATAATGATTAATATGGTGAAGAAATGATATGAACATGAGATAATGGAGAGAAACATGTTGGGAGGACCTTCAATGCAATATTAATAATGGTAATGAGTAGTGAGGTAAAGGGTTTAAATTAAGATATGGGAACCAATTATTTTTTCCAAAAAATATGAATTCAATACAAATTACTTTGGTTTCCTACACATTCCAACTAGAAATCCATAGGTTATATGGTGGTTCTCTAAGGTAAACCCTTATAGCCCAATCCCATTGGGTACAGACATACCATAACGAGTGCATAATAGAATCTATTTATTTGGGACAATAGGTGGCTCCACCTCTTTACCACCCAAACCTAAAAATCATGAATTAAACCACTAACATCATTTTTAACAATAAATAATTCACCTCATATTAACTGAAATAAGATCTGATTCCCATCATGAAAAATCAACCCTTAAATAGATCCAAAATATTAAATTTTATTATAATTCCATAACAATTTTTTTAAAAACTCAAAATGGAAAATTTTAGGAGCATTAAGAACTTCCAACCATTTAATATTATATCTATAAACAATTGATAACTGACCAATTATACTGATATTCTCCAAATAATCGAACTAATATCATCATAATCAATGAAACTAACACCAAAATAAAAATATCTTCTTCCATCACAAAAAAAAATATTACCAAAATGATTATATCATAATAATATAAGAATCATAAAAACTAATCGCTAAATTAACAAAATTGAACTATAAAAATAAAACTATAACTCCCTTATAATTCTCCAAAAAACAAAACCCTAAATAGTAATAAAAAACTAAAATGGAGGAATATCTAATCCACTATAAAACTCTAAGAATGTTGATACACAAGATTACCTTATATTTTTGGCCCCACCTCAACAAAACTCTTACCTTAGAATTCAGTTTTTATCTAGTATTTTCTCTAGTATATAAAATATTTACTTTTTATTAAAACTAGTATCCAAATTCCATTCTAAAATCCCATTTCCATAATTATTTTTCAAAACCCCTACTTCGATAAAACTATTTTCAATCCACTAATTGAAAAATAAATTAATTATCATTGAACTCATTTTTTAACTTTTATAAAAATTTCCCTATTGAGAAATACACAATTCTGTGTAACCCTTAAAACTAGTCTATGCCTAGTTAAATTAAAAAAAACTCTTGATTTCAAGATATCAATGCATTAAATTTTATATTTGAAAACTTTATGTTTTTAAATTTATTTCCAATAAAAAACTAATGAAATTTATGATATATTCTACAAAATGAATTTTGTGTTTTGATAAGGTAAAAAATCCAATATATGTATACAATTAAAAAATATATATATATTTATATTCATTATACTTTAGTTAATAAATATCCACATTTCATATGATCTAAAATATATAAAAACATAGGAATACTCTAAGTAGGACATTAAAAACTGTTTCACTAACCTCATCAGATAATTAGTGATTGATAAATCATTAAATATGTTAGCACCTAGTTAATCCATATATCACCATACCATTTCATGCATTCCTATAGGAAACATACTCAAAATAATATCACACATACACTACTAGTTCCTACCTAACCAAAAAAATATTAGGTAACTTGATATTACACTATAAAGAGACTCACTGTTCAATTTTATAGGTTATTTATCTTATCTTGATGGCCCTGGATCTAGTATACTCTCAATCCTGGTCATCCCAAATTTTCTATGTGAATGATAATATCATATACCCTTACTCTAATACCACTTTGTAATTACTATGACCCAAATCAACCAAATGAGATCGGGATCAGGCCACTATAAAAACCTAAGAACACTCCCCTTTATACAAGGGCTAGTAACAAGTGTTATGTGTATCAATGTTTTGATGGAAAGTGGTTTATATTCATGGATTTTATAATAATGAATAATGGAAAAAAAATTTATTATGGAAATGAATGTTACTAGATATTGGTGGTCCTTTTTCCAAGGATGGAGACTTCAGCCAAGTGTGAGAATATTCCAAATAAGGGGAACCATCACTGGTGCATAGGTATATGAGTGTTCCCAGACCACTTTTCTCTAGCCTCTAAGAGTGAATCCATGTATCATCAATAATATCTACTATTTAATTCCAAAGAATCCTTAGGTTACATAGTCTCTAGTTGCATGATCAAGATTATTTACATCAAACCGAATTACTTTCTCAACTCACTTGCTCAGGAGATCAATTAGTGTGAGGTTCCTAATATCTCTAGGTCAAGAAATAAATTACCCACCTTGTTCTACAACCCAGTCTTTCATTTCCTAAATTACCCACATATTTACCATTATACATATAACTAAAAATAAAGAGAACATAGAGAGTATTCCACAAAGAGATGAATAAAGACCACAAAACGAGAGAGAGAGAGAGAGAGAGACATGTTGATACTAGCCACATATATGTCTTTTCAAAGTCTCTACATAGCCTTAAGTTGTTTTATTAATTCAAAAAAAATTAGAATAAATATAAATTAGGGGTTATTTAATTATTAAAACATTTCAATGTGAAAAAATTCCTGAAAAATAGTTTCCTCTATGGTCTTTATGGATTAAAGAGATGGTCTTTTATCTCATGGTCTCTAAACTAGGGAGAAACATTAATTATGAATTCAAATAGGGTGAAAATTCAACCATAAATATTCAAGGGGGCACATTACCCTACCCTATACTGGGTTGATATTTCTCTATAACCAATACAAGAGTGAAACATCACCCAAACCATAATATTAGGTTGGTGTTTCACTATTCCCTATAATAGGGAGATCATTTACCCTAGTCCCTATACAAAGTCATGATACTCCCTCTAGTTTAATTGATCAGTTTTCCTATACTAAAAACTCCAACATAGGTGACTCGCATGCCCACTTATCCTACCTGGTTGATATTCTTTCCTAGAAACTCTATATAGGTTCCCATATTTTTAGGCCCCTTCCACTAACACCAGAGTCACATGACCCAGCTATTCACATTAGTGTGACCTCCATTAATCAAATATTTTATTGATAAAAGACTATACCCACATATCCAAACTAACTGATAGGATACTTAGGGTGTACACAATAATGTATTCCCTTGATAATGAGGGTCCTTATCATTAAGAAACTAGTGAAAACTCATATTTATCATGATGCACATCCTGGATATCCCATATGAAACATATTTTAGGCCCCAGGAACTAATGGACCCCTTTCATCAACTCAATGATCCAAGTACCCAATTCGGATGCATATTATGTGTAAGACCCATATTCACTAGTTGATGTTCTAGTGAAACCTCATTAACATTGGGAAATATTCCCCCTTATATGAATATTAATAGTGATATATTCCTCACGAGACCCATAATCAGTTCTTGAATATACAACCATCAAAGGCTTTACACTAAGTCATAAATAGAAGATATTAAAAGTAACTTCAGATCAAGATTATAATACCATTAATGGAATTGTATAAGTCCTTGTAACATGAACATAAATGTTATAAAATGAAACAATATGTAGCACTGAAAAAAAATGGGATCTATTTCACTTCATATGGATTCATAAGATACCACTATCATGGTGTTAATCTTTATTCTATGACACTTACTACCTCCCTCAATGGATATATGTCCGAGAGAACCCAGTTTTGGGGATTTAAATTATAGAATAAAAAATAATGAAACAAATATAGATAACCAATAATACTTATAAACAGTAAAATCATTGTAGGGGATCATCTAATAACTTTCATGTTGGTAACAAGTCAAAATAATATTATAATGAAGGATTAAATAATATGTCACAAATTAAGAAAGGATTCTTAGAGTAGGTAGTAATTCAAAATTAAACGGGTATCATGAGATTAAAAAAACACCCTCTAGACAATGCACGGCCTAAAGTATCAATGGTAATGTTTTAGAGGCAAAATTCCTTATCAATGTTGGTCTATAATAACTAAAAATTCACTATGGGAGTTGGGTAATTTTTTAAATGGAATTTTGAACCTAATATGAATCCCATACCCATGAATGTGATCAATCAAGAATGAAATTTTATATTTTATTAATTGTTAATAGGTTTAATTATTTATTGTTTTCCCTTTTCCGAACATTATTATAACACCCTTAGATCCAAATATTGGAATCACATCACACACAAGGCAATATTTAATGACTTGTCTAGGTATATGCCTTAGTCATAATGAAAGTTGTATACCCTTAACCTTGGTGGACATTATAACCAACCAAAAAACATTAAAAATAGTTTCTTAGTACTCTATTGAGTTAATAATTGATAAGAAACTCTATCCAAATATTATAGGTGGCCTTCCATAGAGAATAATATAGCCCTCACTTCCATTCCTAATAAATTTAGAAAAAATATCCTCATATCTTGAAAATGTAAACCTCTTTTATCAAAGAGATTTGGTGGAGGATATTGAACACATGCTCACTAATTCTAAATATATTCATAGGAGGAATCCTTCTAAACATCACCAAATATTCATAGCCCAATCTATTTAAAAATTTACTGAAGGCAACTCTAAGGGACTCAACTCTAGTCATCCTGATAAGGGGACCTATGAATATGTATCATCAAGGGTGGAATGTGTCATCTAAATCATGGGATTTTGATCATATTATTTTCTAAATTAATAAACACCATTTTTATATTTTGAAACTAACCTGAGAGATGTCCCATGTTCGAACTCATATTCATGAATCCCTCCATCAAATTCTAATAAACATCACATTTAAATTTCATATATTTTTTTAAAATTTATTTCATCAACATATTTTGATAGAAAATGTTTGTGCAGGATCGTATCCTAACTCACATTGGATGATCCTATCATCATATCTTAGAAGAAAACATATGATATGCTCATAATGTTACCCACAGTAGTGGATCTTCCTAATATATTTTAGTTGTGATTATTTTATAGTTTTATATTCATACTCTTCTTCGATAATCCTATTACAATATTCTAATAGTATGCATAGAGAAAGTATATATCCCTACTATCTTATAAGAAGTATTGATACTTATTTTAGTATCATTATAAGACAAGGCTTATATTCCATTTTAAATTTAAATTAATCTTCACCATGTTCTAATTGAAACCCGAGAGACCCTTAGAATGGATCCCTCTCATAATGGAATCTATCCATATTTTGAACCCCCACTTATAAAAGTGGATCAATCCATACTCACTGGTTCATGAACATCAATAATAAGATATCAATGTGGGGAAGCAAAAATTTATATACTTGCTCAAATTAATTCTCTTATTTATGTTTTTAGGATCAATGGAAACTTTTAATAGAGACCTAATAGTATATTTACTATTTGTCAATAGGTGAATGTAATTATTATTATATTATTTCTCCATGTAGTGACCCATTGTTTTCATAAATAATTATTACATATAATTACATGAATAATAAATACGTATCTTTTCGATCCACATCATAATCATATAGGTATAGTTTCTTTAGAAACTATTATACATGAAAAAAATTATTTATAAGAGATCTTATTTGTATCCAACTATTTAATTCATAAATAGAACCTTTCTTAGATATATCTTACATAAAACCATTCTTTCTAACCCTGTGAATGGAAAAATAATAAAGGGTTAGCTTAGATGTTCATTTAGGGTAAACAAGAGAGATATCAATGATTTCATAATAATAACTCAAGAATATGTGTTTGAGAACATAAGATTACCATTTGAAAACCATTCCCTAAATATTAAATATCATAATCACGATTCATGGAATAAATCCTGGGAATTCATAAGACATGAATTAAAAAGGAATCAAAGAATAAGAGATATGATTACATAACATTGTCAAAAGACATAATTTTTTTGCATAATAATTAGAATTGAACATGTATTCCCTACCTAGGGAACACTTACAGGAATACCATAGTATAATGGTTTAACTATACATTCCATCATATACTTAGTTATTTTTCACACCCATGACTATCATAGTAGACAAATTCCCTTACTGAATTTTGTTCACTCCCCATTATAGTCCTTATTATCTCAAAAGAAATATAAATTTACCTAAATAATTAGAGGTAATTATAATTATGGCATCACCCATCAAATAGTCATTATCCATTCATATGTGAACCACCATTTCATAAATCATTAATCGCATATCATAACATATGCAAATGAAATTATTTTCATAAATATTTCAATGTTTCATTATAGCATAACCCGTGGAAAATAAACAAGTCTCACAAACATCTCCATATCACAATCATAAACCATTAAGGGAAATAATAAGGAGTTAATCCCTAGATCATATCACCATTAATACATCAGTGACATAAAATGATGTTATCTTAAATTAAAATTTCTTTAGAATACTACTTGTAATATATAAATAGGTAAACATTTTATTTTAAACTTACTTCTTTGAAATTTAAAAATTTCACAAATATTATTGAAAAAAATCAGTAAAAAAACCATGGATACATATAATGGAGTCTTCAATAAATTTATAACTCATGAAATTGGTAAATTCTATTTATAATGTGTACCTTAAAAAATATTCCTTTACCATTTTGAGTAAAAAATCAATAGTACTTTATTTAGAAAAAGAAAATTAGATTACTTTTAAAAAATATTGTTGAAATTATATCATGGGTAAAAATGAATTTAATTAATCATAGTATAATATAAAAAATCTTTGAAATGATTTTTAGAAAACGTGGACATATAAGATAAATAATTTTTTTACTCATGATAGAAATAAAGTGGGGTTTCCTTAGAAACATTCATTCACTGTATTGAGTTCTTAAATGGTGGAAAATAAAAAAGGAAACATGTAATCCCCTAGAATTGTTATAGGAGAATAAAATTAATTTCATTATTAAGATATAGGTCATAAAATTTTATCATCGGAAACTTGATCATAAACAGTCATGATAAATAATGATATTGCATCATAAAACCCTTACCTCTTTAATAAATTTTTAATCATAAACGCATTAAAGAATAACACAAAATGAAAATTTAAATATCATGAATATAAGAATAATAATTATATAACATGTCAAAGTCATAGTGTATACACCTCATACAAAGAAATAGGTGCATAACATCAAGAATGCCTCCACAAAATAATAATGTGATGAAAACATCTTACCACTTTGGTAATATCTAAATCAAAATTTTAGGAAAGAGATAACATTCTATGAATTTTTAAATCAATGTAATTTTCATAAAAACAAAAATAAAATACTTTAATGGGTAGTATATATAACACAATAAGAAAAAAACTCATGAATATGGAATATGTCACACTGAAATAAAGGTGAGACGAGAAACACTTACCTCATGTTTAACATGCTTCGAAAGAAGCCTAAAATATAGTATAATAAATTAAAATTTAATTTAATTATATAAAATAGTCATGTAAATACTTATAGTATTATATATTACCAACATAAAAAATTGTTTCGTTTTTTATGAGAATTTCATTTTTGTATATCTAATTGATGTACTTTTATCCTTGATTCATTATATCAAAAATATTCATCATGATTTTAATTACATATATAATCATTATATAAATATTTATAATAATCCATAAAATTTATATATGGAAAAATGATTTACACAATTCATTGAGTTGGTGGGTCGTACGTACTCATAAACTTTGGTTTCACTTTTTGATAGATTGAATGAAGGAAATGTAAATAATAAATCACCATTATAGAGTAATTATTTTATCATATATATATAATATATTAAATAAATATATCATTATTACCATCCATGTAAACCAAAAATTAAAAATTAATCGCATCACTTCATGGAGGTGGTAGTCCATACGTGAACACGAGGGATGTTATTGTCTTTCTATAAATTGTAAGGTAAGAAGGTTGATCTGATAATATGATTAAAGAAATATAATTATGTTATAAATATAATATATAGTCATTAAAATAATAATAATAACTTTCCATTAATTAATGTGATGAAAAATGAATTGTATCACTTTGTTCAGGCGGTAGTCCACACTTATGCTCAAGAAAAAAATTCACTTCCCATTTGAGGGAATATATGGTAAATATATGTGGTTAAAAAATATTAATAAACGATCATTGTGTTTATCAAAAATAATTTATTATTTTTCAATTATTACCATAGATATAGATGAGGGGGAAAAATAACTAAATTGACATAGTTTGGGTATGACAATAACCTCCTCTTCATTAAGCATCATTTAGATCATTTTTTATGAACTATTGGAATTGTATTTTATGAATAAAAACACTAATAATTTTTGGATGGTTAAGTTGAGAAGATAAATTTCCAGGGTTTAATTCAGATAGATGGCTCAATATTTGGTAAATAATATAATGGAGGGGTGTTTGGCTATAAGTGGAGGAGAGGACACACTTGAAATTCTAGGAATATTAAAATATAATAAATCCATAGACTTAAAAAAATATTAGAATATATTATATTTTGGGATAGTTTAAGTTAAAAATATTCCTATTAAAAAGGACAAACAGATGTTTAATTATCAATATTACCCATATCTCTTGTTTCAACACCAGGAAAATCTGTTTTATCCTTAACTATAATAGGTAATTTTTACCTCAATTAGTATTGATGAAGAGAAAAATTATATTGATCATGTTATATAATATAAATTATTTTGATTAAAAATAATGAATCAATTTTACTAAATTTAACTCACATAATTTGTAGAATATAATTCAAAATTAAACATGTTGAACTTGATGAAAAATGATTTTCCAAAGAAAACATTTTCTTAAATATAAAATATCATTATATAAAAATTAAAAAAATTGATTCCAATAACCTATATTCTATAATTAATAATATAATTTAACTAATTATTCTTTTAAAAACATTTTAAAATAATGTATCTATGTAAGTGATTTAAATAAAAAAGCAGTTTTTCATAAAAATCCGTATTTTCCGGTATTCATAAAAAAAATTAATATTTTCATAAAGTTATAACGAAATTGACTATAATATAATTTTTATAGTAAGATTTAAAAAATTATTTTTATATTTTAAAATAAATTTTATAAAATTTATGTAAATCAATTTTATTATAAATTCATGAAACACAATAGAAAGTGGTTTTTAGAAAAAATGTATTCTTAATCATAAAAGTTAACTTATATCAAAATCAAGAATATTTCTCATTAAAAAATAATTAATTAGACTATTATAAATAAAATTTATCTTATTTTACCTTAAAAAATCCAAAATTGAATGGGATATTTAAATTACTTGATTTAAGAACAGATATGAGAGTATTTAAAAAATTATTTTTTTTTACTGTTCTGTTATAAATATATCATTTCAGAAAAATAATAATATTTAACCAGAAGTAAATTTTTATAATCTAATTAAAAATAATAATTTTCTTACAATAAAATATAGTATCAAAAAAATCAGAATTTAATTACAATTCCCATGAAAAAAATTAATAAAAACACTTTTGAAGATAATATATTTTTAACGCACATAATGACATCACTAAAAAAACAAGTCCTTATTTCCTAATAATTAATAAATAAATTTTTAATGACTATGACCATTAAAAATTTATTTCCTAGTGTGGTTTAAAATATTCATAAACTCTGATTTAAAAAAATGTAAAATTTAAATAATAATATTTTTATAGTATTTTTAAATTTATTTAATGCTCAGTGTTGTATGTTGAGCATGATATTGGTATTATTGTTATTTTAAACTAAATTTTTGGGGTTTTACATTCACCCCCTTAAATAAATTTCACCCTATAAATTTTCTGTAAATCAAAAAAGATTCAATATATTACAATACCTTTTCTAAAAACCCACATCATATAGAGGGATAATAAAACATCCATTAAAAAGGGAAAGTGGGAATCATATAGGTTATGAAAAATGTCACAAATTTAGGTTCCCAAATAAATAAAAAATTATTAGGGACTTAAAATATTTTCATATAGAAGAAAATTATAATCAACGAATAATAGTGTGGGATATGAAGCACTGTCCTAAGAATGTTAATGACCACTAAATCATTAATCAGTGAGGTGTGAAAATACTATCAATTTGTTATTTAAAAATGTAAAAGGTAAATGTTTTTATTTCAATATAATTTTTCAAAATATGAGGTATTATTTTACTATCCTGATATAAAACATGAGAAAATGTTCTTATGTGATTTCATTACATTTACTAAGAATTATTTCATCCTTTTATTGTCATT
Source organism: Viscum album (assembly GCA_963277665.1). Lineage (NCBI taxonomy): Eukaryota > Viridiplantae > Streptophyta > Magnoliopsida > Santalales > Viscaceae > Viscum > Viscum album. The sequence goes on along the minus strand of OY728120.1, from coordinate 1,433,345,248 downwards.
TGATTAAGTTATGCTTCATCTCTAAATCAATTAAATAGATATCGTAGATGAATTATTCATTTCTAAAGCACTAAAATTATCTTTTAATGGATCATAAGATCCGTAAAATAAAATCCTTATCCTCCTAAATATTTACTAAAACCAAAATTGTTAGAATTAGTTAATAAATATTAAAAAATATAATACATTATTTTCTAAAACCTCAATAATAACACCAAAAAGTACAATATAATCCATTATAAAAATAACAAACCTTATAAATCCTCCAAAATAAGTCTAACAAAATTCAAAACCCAAAAATCCAAAATAATTTATCACAAATTTTTTAGATAACACAATAACATTTATCCCCAAACAACATCATGCAACTCATCGTGTCAAATACTAAACATGTGATTACATTGATTTTATATTCTCTTAAAACAAACTAATATCTTGAATAAGCATTGAAATTTTTTAAAAACATATATTCCTCAAAAAAACTCATACCATATTCATTAAATGAAATTATAGATTAAAAAATGTGTTACTTAAGTCCAAAATGAAATAAACTTAAGAAAAGATAACATAAAACACTTTTTAATGAAATCAATAATAAGTTTGAAGTTCAATAATATTATCCCATTTATATTATCAATATAAATCATATATTTGTTTAAATAAATATTATTATATCTATATAATGCACAAATTGAGGGTTATATTTCCCTTAATCTTAATTTTCTATAAAATATCACCTTGTCATTAAATTAGTTTTCTATTATATCATTACCATTCATAATATTTCTTCAAATCCTTAATCAAAAACTTTTACAGAATAATTATTTTATATTTAATGATTTATATAATAAGAATATTATTGAAAAAACTCTTAAACAACATAGTTTTGAAATCCAAATACATAACAAAATTCAATCCTTCCACTTTAATGATTTATATATCATAGTTCCTTCCTTAGAATTGGTGTTAACTCTTAGATTAGAGTAATAACTTGGATAATTACCTTATTCATCACAGGAAATACATTTAATGATAAATGGTACCATAGGATGAACTTTATTTTCCTTCATCAAACTATTTGTTTTTTTAAGACAATTACATTATCTATTCCCTTTATTTTACAGACATAAACATCTTCTTACACCTCTAAGACATTTACCTAAATTATTTTTCCTACATACCTAACATATAGGAATCCAAATTAACCTCCCTCGATAGTCTTCAAGAAACTCCATTTTTATCTTATTAGGTTTCTTAGGAAACTCTCCCACATTGAGATTTTTCATCATATAATAAGCTATATTATTAGGCATAATCATTAGGATTATCATTCCATGTATTGTTTCACTTGGATTCTCATGATTACAATCATTAAATTATTTATCACATTTATTATAAACACAATTTCTCCTCATTCCAACCATTGAATAAAAAAATCATAGTATTAGAAACAATCATCATAGTGGGTACCCAAATAATCATGATAAATAATTTATAGTATATCTAAATCATGATATATTATTTTTAATAATGGACACAATTGGTTTAACCAAGTCATTATTGGTCATCATCTAATCAAATTAGTCATACTATTTCATAAAAAAATGTGATTTTACATATTCATATACTGTTCTATTGTAAAGATATGTCCACGGTAAGGATAATCTAAACACGCACCATAATTATGGTTGAGATATATTAGACCAAATATTTCTATGGTATTTCCCTTAGATAGATCTATTCTAAACCATTTCCACTTTTAGTATGTAGATAGGGATGATTTTCTACAAAAAACACATTTTTCATTACCCTACCATAGTATGTTATCCCTACATATGATTATCCAAAGGGTTTTCACAAATTTTTACTTGTTATAGTTTCTAAATTCAACTAATTATTTATTTAATACTAACTATATCATACCATACATTTCATTCATAAATATTACATTTTATAAGATGAATATTTAATACATATCATTTTGATCCCCACCATAAACATATTGGTTTAGTATCTTTGGAAACATGCTTACATAATCAATATGTTTATAAGAGATCTACATTATCTCCCACTATATTCTTCTTAGCTACAATTTTTCTAAAAAATATCATACATAAAACCCATCTTCGTAACATGGGGATTGGAATATAAGAAAAGATGAGATAAGATACTTATTAAGGGTATTAAAGGGAGATATGAATGATAATATAAACATAACTATGAGATTATGGGTATGATAATAGGTGATTAAAATAGGAAAACCATTCCTTGTATATTAAATATCATTATCTTATTTCATGGATCAAGTCATTATAGTTCATGAGAAATGAATCCTAAAGGAATCAAAGAACATAAGTAATAAGAGAATAAAATTGACATATGACATAAATTAGTTCTTTACACATATTTATATAAAACCATTTCCTTAGTAAAGGATCACTAACAAGAATATCATATTGGATTTGGTTCTCTCCCCATTCTTCCAAATCCTTAGTCATGGTTCACTCCCAAGACTATCATAGTGGATAGAGTCCCTTATTAAACTGTGTTCCCACCCCATTCTAGTTCTTATTATCTCATGAGATTTCCATATATACCCAATTACATACATGGATATATAATTCCTAGACCATCCATCACATAATCGTAATACATTCATATTTGTGAAAAAATATTGTAAATCATTCATCATATATCATAACATATGGAATTGAAATCATTTTCATAAAAATTTAAAAAATATATATCATAAAATATCCTATGAAAAGTATATAGGTTTCATAAAAAATAACCATACAATTACTAAACCATAAATAGGAATAATAAGGATGTAATCATTAGATCATATCCCCATAAATCATAAGTAATATCCAAGGTTGTTGTAAAAAATTTAAAACCCTTTAAAAGATCACATGACATATTTCTTAAGGAATACCATTTTAAGTTTTCATTCACATTATAAAAATGTAAATATTTACCAATTATTTAAGAAAATATTTTCTTTAAAAATATCATTGTAATCATTTAAATTAATCATAAAATAATTCAACATTCATGATGTTAGAAAATTCTATTCATTTATTGTAAGTTAAAACAAATATTCCTTTCACATCTTTCATAAAAATTCAAATATACTAGCTTCATAAAATGAAAAGTAGATGTATTTTAGTTTTTCTAAATTAAATCATGGATAATAATGACAATAAAAACCATAATATAATATAAAACATCACCCATGAATTTTTTAACAAAATATGGATATGGAAGAAAAAATGATTTTCGATTGAAGAGAAAAATAAAGTCAATTTACAAAAAAACATTCATTCAGCCTCTTTATTTTATAAGGTGTGGAAAATAAAAGGAAAAAATATAGTCCCAATAAATGAATATAGGGGAATAAAATTTATATGATTTTTGAGACATGGGTTAAAAAAATTTATCATCCAAAACATAATCATAAACAATCCCAAAAAACAATGAGATTATAAAATAAAGCCCTTACAAATTTGGTAAATTTTGAATCAAAATCCCCATGAAAGAATAAATTAAAATAAAACATTGAGATATAATTAACATATTTATAATAAAAATATGAAATTTAATGGGTCATTATATAAATCTCATGAGAATAAATAGGTTTATAACATCAAATATTTTCTACTGAAGCAATATTGAGATGGAAAACTATTATAGTTTTTATAATATATGAATCAAAGAATCATAGAATAGAGATAATAATAAATAGATTTTGGAATCCCAATAATATTCAAGAAAATAATAATTAATGAAACTAATGGGAATTATATAAACCATCCAAAGGAAACAAGTGGTAAATACGGCATATGTATCATAGAAATAAAAGTTAGACAACAAACCCTTACCTCAGGTTCAACTTACTTAAAAATTTCTCAATAATCAGGTATAATAAATTTAAATTTATTATAATTAAATAATTTATTTATTTATGTAATTCTAACATCATATATTATCTCCTTATAAAATTTCAACACTAATTTATTAACTATTATCTATTAAAACCGATGTTTCTGGGTGTTAACTATTTTGTTTTTCCTCAGAATTTTTTTCAGGTGTTCTGATCCATTCATATAAATCCCAGTTTAATCATATAAAGAATATTAAAAATGATATAAATATCATATTTATTCATTATATACATATTTATAATCATCCATAAAATTTATATATAGAAAAATAATTTACATCTTTCATAGAGTGGGTTTGTCGTATGTAGGCATGAAGGATATATTCACTTTTTGAAAGACGAGATGAAAGAACAAAAAATATTAATTAAAATTTCATGAATAATTTTTATACCACATATATCATATATATTAATTAAATCTATCCTTATTACCATCCATGTAAATAATTAATGAGAAACAAATCACATCACTTTATGGAGGTGGTTGTCCATATATATGGACAAGTGATGATATCATTTTTAATGAGTTTGAAGGTTTGAAGGTATATATGATACTATAATTATATAAAATAAAATTAAAATAAATATCACATATAAAATTTAAACCCATCATAATAACCATCCATGAATGATCATGATGGAAAATGAACAATTTTTCTATATGGATGTAGTTGTCCACACATACACACGAATGATACTTTAACTTATCATTTGATGGAACAGTGGGTGGATATTGGTACATAAATAATTAAAATAATATTTTAATGCATTTAGTATAATAGAGTTATTATTTTCTTATTAATACCACATATTTAGCAGTTATAGATGAGGAAACAAATTGAAAGAGATCGGTTAAGATGATTACCACTTCTTCCATATCCCTCCATTATATCTTTACATATATTCCATTGTAATTCTATTTTTATAAGACCAAAAAGAATAAATAATGTATAGAAAAGTTTATAAGATGATTTGGTAGGATTTGGTCCATATATATCACATAATATTTTGTATGTATGAGAAAGGATGAGTGTCCTTCTATAAGTGGGGAAGAGTAGTCACTTGGAATTTATGAAAAGATTAAAATATAAATAATCCATAACCATGAAAAATTATTAAAAAAGTATATAAATTATATTTTTAGATTTTATAAGGTTGAAATATTACCAAAATATAGTATTTAAAAAAAATTAAATGGCAATATTACCCTTATGTTTTGGTTTAACCCATATTAAACTCATTGTAACCCAAACTGTTGTAATGAATTATTTCATCAGTTACAATTATTTATGACCAAAAATTAAGCTATAAACATAATATAATATTATCTAGTCCTATTAACAATATAGAATAAATTTAAAAAAAACCAACTCATGGAGGTTCCAGAATTAAATTTAAAATTGAACCCAAAAAATTTGATGTAAAGCAGTTTTCCAAAGAGATAGTCTTCTTAAGTATAATAATTTTTTATATCAAATTCACAAGAACATTGATTCCGATGAACTAAATTGGATTATGAACAATATAATTTAAATAATTATAATTTTAAAACCTTTTAAAAACTATATTTTTTTAAATAATTTAAATCAAAGTTAATTTTCAGGAAAAATCTATATTTTTTACTACTTATTTAAAAATTAATCATTTCAAAAAATTATCAAAGACTTAAACTAGGATAATTATTAGATGATGGGTTCAAAAATTAATTTAATTTTTTCAATTATTTTTTATAATATGGTTTTAAATCAGTTTTTCAGATTTTTAAAACACAATAAAAAATCATTTTAAAAAAAATATTTTTGGACATAAAAATTAACTTATATCATTACCATGAATATTGATGATTCAAATGGAATTAATTAAATTATTAAAAATAAAATTAATCAAATTTAAAATTAAATAAAAATATTAAATATAATGGTATATTTAAATTTTGTGATATAATAAAGAGAAATGAGAGTATTTGAAAAATTAGTATTTTAAAGATAAACTAAAAAAATTCATTTTAAAAAAATATGAAAATATTAACATAATTTAATTTTGAGATAATTATTTAAAAAATTATTTTTATTTAGTAAAATGTAATATCTAAAAGTGGAAGAAATTATTGACAATTCTCATGGAAAAATTGCAATAAAAATTACTTTTGAATAAAATGCATTTTTTGAAGCACAAAATGACTCCATTAAAAATGAGTGCTTATTTCTAAAGAATTAATCATTTTATTTTTATTGAGTAGAACCATTATAAATATACTTTATACTATAGTCACTCATATTCAAACTGAACAATTTAATGGCTATGTTTCATTTAAATAACAATACTTTTAAAATATATCTATATTTTCTTAAATCTCAGTATTGTGTGTTAAGAAACATATCAAGCTTATTATTCATTTAATATAAATCTTTATGTTGTTTCACAAATAGTGGAATTGTAATATGTATTAAACCATAAAAATTATATAATGTTTTTTATTAGATAACATATCTTACACACAATACCATGTTAGCTATAAAACAATGAACTTATTCCATATATTGATTTTCATGGAAGATCGAGTTTTACAGAATAACAATATACTGATAATATTATTATTTAAAATGATATTTATCACATAGCCATTGGAATTGAGGTAAGTAATGATATTAAATATATTTAGAACATATTTAATTTACACATGTTTATTAATTAATTATTGATTAGTATGAAAATAAGTATCATTTAAAAAATGAAATGTTTTTAGGAAAATTGTATTTTTTCAAAAAGGAGGATTAGTAGTGATTTTCAGGAATAATTTAAAATTAATTTTTCCCAATTTTAGAATTATTTTCTAAAAAATAAAATTATTTTTTAAAATTGAAATATAAAAATTATGATATGGTAATTTTTTGATATTTTTCTAAAATTTATCATTTATTTATTAATACTAAAAAATAATGAATTATAATTGAACAATTTCTATTTTTATAAATAATTTATAATGATAAATTATATTTTTAATTATATTTAAAGTAAAATTAGTTTAATTATATATCATTTTATCCAATTTAGGACATTAAAATCATTTTCATATTTAATTTATAAATAAAAACGTTGTAAACTTTAGAATATTTTCAATTTTAAAATGCGCTTTTCATCTCATCTGTGGGATTAATTTCAAATTAAAATTTTTCAATTTTTAAATTGAATTTTATAAAATGGATTCCATATTTATAATAACAAAAATTAATAATTTCAAATAAGTTAAACATAATTTTTTATGAAAATAAAGTGAATTCCATTAAAATTAATTACAATTGTTAAAGTAATAATGAGTTTATTGTGGGGTTAAACTAGAATGATAGAGTTAAAATTACATAAAATATTATCATAATTGTTTTCATGAATTTATTTATAAATTTTAAATTATTTTATTTAAAATATAAAAATTTATTTCCACTTTCCATTAAATATGACACATATAATAAGTTAAGTAAAGAAAAAGATAAAAAAGATACTTTTCATCCATTTATTATTTATAATGCATTTTGATAGGGAAAAACAACAATGGTCTATTTATACACAATTTATTTAAAAATAAATTAGTTCTTGTTATAACAATATATTATATTTAAATTTTATAGATGAATTAGTTACTTAAAATTCTAATGAAATTACAATGCAGTAATTATTTAGTTAATAAAAAAATAAATGATACTAAAAATAATAAAACTGACAAGAAATTTACTAGATTATTTTTTCCATTATTTTTTAGATGAATAAATCATGTTAAAATGTTTTTAACAGAATATATTCAAATTAAATCATTATATTGGCATATTTAAATTCAATTTAAATGATTACTATCAAAAGTAAAATTAATGTTATTTTATGGTAAATTATATTTTATAAAATGATTTAAAATTACTAAAAATACTATATTTTTCCAATTTATTTTTAAATTATAATAAAAACGTATTTCATTAATGTATATATTCATCTTTTATAATGAATATATTGACCCCAAAATAGTAAAAACTCATTTAGCGCACTTAAGGTTAAAGTAGTTTCTATGCACGTTATATGGGCTTGTGTTAAAATTAAATTTCAAAACACATAGGATTTGTATTTTATAAATCATAATAAATATTTTTAATAAGTGCATAGAAATTATATAGTATAAATAATTTCATTTCTTCTTGAAGGATATATTAGTTGGGTTATAAAACTAATTACCATAATGAAAAACTAAAATGAATAAAATAAGGAAACATATAAGTTAATAAATAAATTGATTAAAACTTGTGTTTAATTTTATTTTGGTGGATCATATCGACTATATAATACCTCCATGCTTTAAATTATCAATCTTGGATCCTCTTGAAGTAATATTTACCACCCAACATCTTTTGAGTATTTAAAAAATTACCACTCCTCCTAAACTATAAAAGGGAACTCACTCCACTCAGTCCTTCACACTATAAAATCCATTTAGATTGGCCAATAAAATCAAAAATAACTTAACAAAATCCCTCAACTCAACAAAAGATACTTTTTCTGGTCATAAATCCATCCATTTAAGTCTTTAGGGAAAACCTAATGAGGATAACTGAAGAGGTTGTAATGTTCTTCAATGAGGGTATTCATTCTACTTCCTTATCTAAATATTTAAATTCATTTAAAAACATGATGGTATAATAAAATCAGTATATTAAATATAATTAGATTATTTGATGTTAAGGTTAAAACCTATAACTACACACATCATAATCAAAAGGGTAATGAAATCATCATTTGTGTGTACGGGGGACAACTGCCTCATAAACCAGTGTCATTTGTTTCCATTAACACCTCCCAAGGTTGGGTATTATGATGGATATAAAGTATATATATATAATAAAAATAAAATTATTATACCCATAGAGTCATTATATACTACATTAATTATTACCTTATATTTTGTAAGATACATGATAGCACTGCTTGTGTGTATGACAGACTACCACCTTGCGAAGCGATGTGATTCATCTTTCACTAAATCTTTACATGGAAGGTGATAATGAATATTGTTAATGATTATATGTTGAAAAAAATATATAATTATTATATTCATGACATGTTTTTCATTATGTAAATATAATATATCATTTTCGGTTCTTGTTTTTTCACTCAACGAATGATGATAAAGTCGTTCGAGTACATGTGAACTCCCACCTTCACTAAGTGATGTGACTCTCTTTTCATCACCAAACCACATGAATGATATATATTTTTATATAATATTATTTTAGTTATATTATTATCATTCTATAAAATTAAAATATTTCTTACCACCATTCCAAAATGATCATTGAAAAATAGAAAACATACTCATGCGTACGTATGACCTACTGTCTCTATGATCTTATCATACTTCATTTTTCATAATCATAATTCATGATTGGTTTTAGAAGATTATTTTAGTTATTAATATTATAATTATGTTTTGATTATTATTATATTTATTATTTCAATATATAATACGTACAAGAACCAGATCCTTCATGATGAAACAGGAATGAGAAAAGAACACAACTGACCCCCGAAACGATGAAAATAATGAATGATTATTAATGAATGGGTGATAGTTTTTAATAAAAGGATAATGTATGATATTATAAGTATTCATATGGTTTTTTAATTAATAACATGATTAAAACCATTATATAGGATCTTAAATCATGTTCAATTAAAGGAAAGTGTGAGGTAATGGATTACATCTCAATTTACAAATCATTAAAACTTAATTGTTAGTTAACACAAATTCAATTTTATGTGGTGTATATACATACCATTTGAAATTTAATATCTTGATTAATTCACCCTTCTTGGTATTTTATGTTTCCGCTTAAATTATTTCATCCAAGGGTATTTTACATGAAATTTACTAAATGGAAAAAGTTATTGTTCAATCTCACATTCTTTGTGCTTGATAAAATTATCTTGAAACATTAACTATCCTATAATATTTTTAATTGTAAATTAATTTTATCTTAAATATCCATATTATAGTGTTATGTAAATGATTATAACCTAATACTTATTCTATTTTTAAATATGGAATTCAATATTAATTTTTTTTATTTAACTCGGTAAATATTGATAAATCTGTATCGTTCACTATATACGAATACTTTATGATAAGTCACATTGTTTATAAATTAAAAATATTATTAAATATATAAGTAATGATTTGGACATGAAATAAATGGATTGGTGAATAGTTAATTTAAGACACATGATGCATCATTAGTCTTAGGAGATAAAATCAGTTGGCCACAAACCCTTCATGTTTATAACCAATAAGTTTTAAATGTTCTGGAGGATAGATCTTGATAGTAAATATCTTATGAAAGGTCTTGACATAAATAATATTGGTTTTAACCAAACATGTTTTAAACCATATTGATGATATATATAGTTGAAAATGGTATTATTTCCATAAGAAACATGATGTCCAATAATTAAGCATTGCATTTATTCAGAATTCAGTTATTATCATCATTTAGATTTTTATTATCACATTACCTCTCAATGAATTTCATTATCATCAATTGTTTAAATGGAATTTGTGTTCATTTAATTATCAATACATGTTTTTTATTCCATATTTATTCATAAATTCAAGTGATTTTATTGTCATGTGTGATTAGTTATAGGAATTTCTCTATTTATTATTATCCAAGAGATTTTGGAATTGATATAATCAATGGATTCACTTCCTTCTAAGTTTAATTATTATATGGAATGTGTGTTTAGTTATTACCTTTAAATATTTATTATTCTTATTTATTCATGAATGATTCCAATTTACATAAACCATACTGGGAATTTGAGATTACCCTTATGTTAATTACTTTCCCCAATATTCCATGATGGTTACCATAAAAGATATGCAAGAATATTGTTGAGTGAATAGTGATATTCTCAAAGAAAAAGTAATTTGTAATTTTTGTATTCAAATGTAATGTAAAAATCATGTTTGTATGTAGTTTACCAAGAATACTAAAATGTATGGTACTTTTATATGTGATTCCTTTTATTTTATGCTAATTTAATTTTTGTAGGAACCAACTCAAGAATGCTGGGTTTGGGGTCTCTATAGTTCGTATTAGAGGAAGTCTAGTAGAATCCATGGGAACAAGATTTTGGAAAACATAGATTTTGGAACATAAACATATTACCTAAAATGGGGATATATATATAAGAACATCCTATTGTTTTGGTAAGGTAGATATTCTGTGGTTTTTCTTAGAAATGCATCCCTTTATAGATACTACATGTGGATGTGGTTCTGGTACATAGGTACCTAAGGGTAATAACTCTAAAAATGGTGTGTTGGGCGTGAATAAATAATTACTTGGTACCCAATAGTGGCCCTTACTATGCCCCATGTTTTATAATACTGAGGTAAATGCTTATGATAATTCAAATTTTCTTTATAAACCATTTTGATGTATTTCAATATAATGGTATCTCTAAAGAAACCAGGTTTATGTTTTTGAAAGTAGCTATGCATAAAATTTTCAAATTATGTAAAGTGTTACACCATATTTAGAAATATAAAAATTTCATAATTTTGTGATCTAATATAGTATATTACATTTTTTATAAATGGAGTCTTGAAGGAAGAAGGTTAACATTACTCGTTGACAATGTAGAGACTTCCCTTTTGAGGATACCAATACAACTGTTATTAGAAGTGGGCATATTATTGATATATTATGGAAACATAATAAAGCAATAAAAAATACCTTTCCCGAATAGAGCATCCTCTTCCAAAAATTATTCTATATTGGATCACTTTATTAGATATAATCCCCCATCATTTAGTAGGGATAGTAGTCCAATGGTAGTCGAGAAATGTGTTGTGTTTTTGGAGAAGATATTTCTTGAATTGGGATGCAGTAAAAAAGGAAAGTGATATACATACAATCTATTATCTCAAAGGAAATGATGATTAGTGGTGGTTATTGATCTAGAATACTAGGGATAAATAGTTAGTATAACTAATGAAAAGGAATGATTTTAAGGATATATTATTTAAAGGGTACTGAGATCTGAAACATTATCATCATATAATGAAATTTTTTTATGTTCTATCAATATAGAGAAATAATTCTCCATATAATATAGATTTTAAGGGAATCTTTAGAAGAATAAGATGACAGATCATAAAATTAACAAGTGTAAAAATAGAATGAATTAGATTCCCACATGTAATAATTATAGAATGAATCACCCTAGTACTTTCATAAAGGGAATGATAGTCTTCAATATGTGTGGAGAAAGATGCCACCAAGATCATGATTTCAATATAACAAAAGAAAAATCAAATTTTAAAGGATTTCATAATAAAGAGATAGGGAACTATGAAAATGAATTCCCCAAGCATCTAGGAAATATATATCAGAATAATCAAAGAGATCAAGGTCAATATTATTCTGTTGATAAAACCAAAGTAAGATTATTTCTATTTTTTGTGTATTTGGACCCAATAAATATATTTTAAATTTATTTTATTTATGATATTCTTGCCATAATAATTATGAAATGTGTAAGGATAATACTTATATACTATTTCTTAAAAGATTTTAAAGCATGTATTGAATGGTTCTGGGAAAAGTGATTCGGTGTCAAGTTTATCTTCTTATAAAACACATGATTGAAGACCCCTTATAAATTCATGATGTTAACATAATTATGTTGTGAAAAAAGAAATGATTGATATAGATAAATTAAATTGGGTAGTACTAACTACCTTAGAACTAATTAATTATATGTTAAATTTGGAAATTCAGGGGCCTTATTTCTAAAGTTATGAATCTTAATAATCTGTAGGTTTATAATTTTAATCATTTATGATATTATTTATATTGAAATTTAAATGATATTTTAATAATTATTGTATTACTTCAATATATGAATATTTTTATATTGGATAACTTGTGCTAAACATTCATTTATAATGAAAACCATAGATAAAAGGAATGACTTATCATTCTAATATAGATCTTGTGATTGGTTAGTATGTCAAGTATAAAAAATCATCTACATTTCTTAGTGTAAAAGGTAAAGTGGGATGTGATCAAGTAACAACCAAAGGATTTGATTGTTCTAATAAATTTGAATGAAATTAAGTAAGTATATCTTCTCATGAAAGTTTATAAAAATTAAGAAAAAGGGTCAGAAATTAAAATGTTATCATATTACCATGATTTATGATGATATAATCATCCTTTTTCATAGCTATCTATTTCATGTTTTTTTATTAACCTTCTCTACATCACCTAATTTTTTGGGATCGTTGTTCTCTATCACCCTATATTATTATTTGGGTGTTATTTTTTACTTTCATGTACATGATTTCATTTCCCACCTATTTTCTCAAAAAAAGTCCTAGTTATGTGATTATTCCCTATGAAATTTATACTTCCATGTCTCTCTTATTAATATGAAATTTTTAAACACTATTATAATGAGGGTTTTTCAAGAAATTAATTTTCAAATATCAAACCCTTGATTACCTATATATTGATTAAATTGTGAGGAAATAATTTATTTAAGGTAGAGAGAATGTTACACCCCCAAAATTATAAAAGAATAATGTTTTAATTTTTAGTATATGTTACATGAAATATTGATTTAACATTCATTTCATGGAACAACAAATTTCATTGATAGTTAGCATTATAAGAAATATCAAGTTTTAAGGAAAAATAATATACTATTAGTATTATTATTTATTATGAATGTTATCACCTAAATATTGGAATGGCATGAATGAGTAGGATTAAATATATTATATGAATATATTATTTTGATGTTTTTATTAATTTCCTATTAATTATTAATAAAATAAGTATCATTTTATAAAAAAGTAAATGTTTTTTGGAAAACTATATTTTTCAAAAAAGGAAGATTAGTAGCACATTTCACATATAATTTATAATTAATTTTATCACTTTTATAAAATTTATATTATAAAATAAATTTCATTTTTTAAAATGGAATATAAAAATTATCATAGGGTGATTTTTTGGTATTGCACTGAAAATTTTCATATTTTAATAGTAAAAAATAATGAATTTTAAGTGAAAACTTCCTTTTCATTTAAATAATTTATAATGTCAAATTTTATTCTAAATTTGTTTTAAAGAAAAAAAAATTTTAATTATATATAATTTTATTCAATTTAGTTCATTGGAAACATTTTTATATTGAATCTAGATATAATTTTTTTTAAACTTTTGAAACTTTTTACTTTAAGACAAATATTCTCATCCAGTCTGCACGATAAATTTTAAATTACATTTTTTTACATCATTGAATTGAATTTAGAATGTTGTATTGTATATTTGGAATCATAATAATTTATAATTTCTAATAATTTCAACTTAATTTGTTCACCAAAATGAATCGTGAAAGTAGTTAAAATTAAGTACCATGGCTATGGTAAAAATGAGTTTACTACGCCGTTAAACTAGAATGGTAAGAGTGAAAATGAGATAAAATATAGTCTAAATTTTATTTAATGAGTTTATTTCAAATTTTTAAATAAAATTATTTTAAATATGGAACATTCATTCCACTTTCCTTTTAACATGACCCATATAATATTTTATGTAAATAAAAAGATAAAAAAATATTTTTTCCCTTTTAATATCTATAATAAATTGGGATAAGTAAAAAACAACGTTGGTTTTTTATGTAATATATTGCAAGATAAATAAATTTTTTAACCTAATAATTTATATTTAATTTTTATAGATGATTTAATTACCTAAAATTCTTATGAGTTTCCATTGTAGTAATTATTTAGTTAATAAAAAATAAAATAATAGGTGCTAAAAATAATAATACAGAATTAAATTGATTTAAATAATGTATTACATTAATTTAAAACATGAATATATCATTTTTAATTGGTTTTAAAAAAATATATTCTAATTCCATCAATGTGTTGATATTTTTAAATTCAATTTAAATTACTAATTTCAAAATTGATATTAATTTGATTTAATGATAAATTATATTTTATAATGTGATGTTAAGTTACTAAAAATATGATATTATTACAAATTATTTTTATATGTTAATAAATATAAAATATATTCTATTTATGGATAAATTATTCTTTTATAATGAATATATCCACCCCTAAGTATTAAAAACTATGTTAGTGTAGTAAATGTTAAAGTATCATATTTTCATGCTTTATGGGTGAGTGTAAAAATTAATTTTCAACACACATAGTATTTTTATTTTATTATTTAGATTTAATATATATAATTTGTGGTTCCAAATTATCTATTAAGGATAATTTTATTTTATTCATAAATGATTAATTATAATGGTTAGAAAACTACTAACCATAATGAAAAATAAAATGAATAAAATAAGGGAACATATAAGTTAAGTAATAAAATCTCAAAAAAAATGTTTTCCACTATGTTGTGGAGGTTTTTATGGAATATTTCATCTATTCACACCTTTATGTGTCAATATTGGATCAAATTGAGGTAATATTTTCCTCCCAATAGTCAATAATTTTGGGTATTTAAAAATGTTCCACTCCTCCTCAACTATAAAATAGAACTCACTCCCCTCACTTCCTCACACATTCAAAGCCATTTGGTATAGAAAATACTAGACCAAATCACATTAAAAAATATATAAATTCATATTATAATCCTTTTTTATAAATATAAAATTTTAGGTCTTTATTTCAAACATAAGGATGATATCCAAAGAAGAGGTATTATTCTTCAATGAGCGTCATCATTTAATTTTCTTATCCACCCCCTTCAATTATTTTCAAAACATGGTGATATAATAGAATAAGTATATTACATAAACTATCATGTTTTTATGTTATGTTTAAAACCTATAACCACATATAGTTCACTGAAATAGGTTATGAAATCATTATTCATGTGAACAGTGTACTACCATCTCGCGAACTGGTTTCATTCTTTATTCTATTACCACCTCTCATATTTCAATATTATGATGGTTATAATTTATATATAAAAATATATAAAATTATTACATATTTTGATTCATTATAGAATATATAAATTATTACTTTCCATTTTTTAGTAGACATGAAGACCTCAATCGTGTGTACTATAAACTACCGCCTCACAAAGAGATGTGATTCAGCATTCACTAATGTTTTACATGGAAGGTCATAAGGAATAATGTTAATTTTTATCTGTGATATACATAAAATAATTATTATACTAAGTAAATATTTATAATTACGGAAATATAATATATAATTTTATTTTCTTAATTTTTCACTCAATGAAATATGATAATGGTGTTCGTGTACGTGTGGATTACCGCCTTTACGAAGATATGTGACTCTATTTCCCTAACCAAACCTCATGAATTGTATATATAAGTTTATAATATTTTTCTATTATATTTTGATAATTATGTAAATTTGAAATACTACTTACCTCCATTCCATAATGATCTGTGAAAAATGGAAAATGTTACTCATATGTATGCACAACCAACCGTCTCTATGATCTTAATGTATATAATTTTTCATAACCATAATTAACATTTCATTTTATAATTGATGTATGAAAATGATAATTATGTCCTTATAATTATTATTTATATGATTTAACCATATAATATACACAATAATAGGATCTTTCATGAAGAGATGGGATTAATAAAATAAGGCAAACAATACCCAAAACAATGAAAATAATTAATGATTATACATAAACATGTTAAAAGATTTAAAAAGGATTAAAAATTATATTATATGTATTAATATGGTTTACATATAAATTACTAACATTATTTAAAACTATTATACATTAAATCATATTCAACTAAGGGAAAACATGTGGTAATGGATTTCATCTCCACCATTGCCCCAAAGCCCTTTTTTTATTTCTGATAATCCACCTTTCAAGGGGTGAGTTGGAACCCTTACAAGGTCCATAGGAGTAAGTATTACATGGCCTGTATACCATAGTGGAATCCATTTCCCATAGGCTTCAAACATTTCATAAAACCCATACTAACTACTTGTAACTGGTCCTCCCCAACATCATCATCATGAAATCTGATCTCCACCTTCACATGGTTGTTCGACTAGGCTTTCATAGGCATGCACAGGCTTGTCCCGATGGTAGGTGTCATGCCCTCTGATTCTTGAAATCCGTTTAGCTTCTGCTATGGTGAAAGCTTCTTGCTCCTCCTCCTTCTGAAGCTTATTCCTTTTAGGTTTTCTTCTTTTCATCTGCACTTAGGGTGGCCTGAAGGACTTGAGGTGGCCCAAAGGCCTTACTGGCCTGAAGGCTTGGGTGGCCTGAAGGCCTTAAAGGACTCGAGGACCAAATTGGTGGCCTGGAGGCTCAAACGGAGGAATATTCCGAGATGTTTCAGTTCCAAACAGTGTCTGCTATCGTTCTTACTACAGTACTGCTGCAGTACCCGGAAATTAGCCTCCACCTGGATTTGATCCCTGGTCTCCTAGATGCTCTTAAGGAGTCCTCACCAACTGGGCTGAGGCTCATTTTCTCATCTCAATTTACATATTATTGAGAAATATTTTTTATTTTACACTAATTCACATTTATGTGGTCTATATACTACCCATTTTACATGAAACATCATTATTATTTCACACTTCATGGTATTTTATGTTTTAATTTGAATAATTTTAACCTAAAGGATTTTATGTGAAAATTACCAAATGGTAAAATTTATCTCCAATATCACTTTCTTGGTGATTGTTAACATTCTCTAGAAAAAATAACTTTCTTTTAATCATTTTTCATTGGAAATTAATTTATCATAAATATCCATATTCTTGTGTGATGGATATGATTATTTCCTAAACCATGTTCGATTTTTACAATGTGGTGTTTAATTTTAATGTTATTTTATTAACTGGGGAAATATTGATAAATTTTTATCCTTTACAATTTATAGATTATTTATGATAAGTCAAAATATTTATGAATTAAAAAAATTATTTGATATATGAAGAAATATTTGGACAAGAAATAAAAGGGTTGGGGACTAGTTAATGTAAGCCCCTTGATACATCAGTAGTCTCATATGACAAATTTTTTTGGCCATAATCCCTTCATGTTTTAACAAAGTAGTTTTAAATTATATGGAGGATAGATCTTGATAGTATGTGTCTTATCAAAGGTCTTAACACAAATTAGATGAGGGTTTTCACAGCATGATTTAAAATTTTTTGGG
Source organism: Viscum album (assembly GCA_963277665.1). Lineage (NCBI taxonomy): Eukaryota > Viridiplantae > Streptophyta > Magnoliopsida > Santalales > Viscaceae > Viscum > Viscum album. The sequence continues at coordinate 1,433,327,040 of OY728120.1, read as the reverse complement.
ATAGGTCTTGATGGTAAAGGTATCATGTGCCTCGGAAAATATAGTTTCTAATAATTAGGAATTGGCTTCATTTAGAATTCAGTTATTATTATCCATGAGATTTTCACTTTGACATTATAAATGGATGAATTTCATTACCAGTTATTGATTAATTGGAATGTGTGTTCAATTAATCACCATACCATATTGACTATTACTTAATTATTCTTGTACTTAAGTTATTCAAATTGAATTTCTATTTAGTTATTTAGATTTCCATATTGATTATTATCCTAGATATTTTCATTGTAACATTATATCTACATGAAGTTCCTTCTCATTTAATTTATTTTATGGAATGTAGATTCAATTCTTACCATGCTATATTAATTTTTCTTATTGATTCATGAATGATTTCTTTATACTTAACCCTTACTAGGAATTTTTTCTCAACCTTTTTTTTCCTTTCCCCAAGCTTATTTTATGGTTATTATAAATGATATGAAATAATATTCTAGAAGAAATAATGATATTCTCAGCAAAAAATTATTTTGTATTTTTTATATTCAAATGTAATGTAAGTATCATGTATGTATCTAGTTTACCAAGACTAATAAACTGATCAGTCCTTTAGGATATGATACTTAGTATATTATTCTAATGTAATGTAGTAATACATAGTCTCTTGGATTATTAGTGGCGAGGTTGCTACAATATGTAACTCTGTAATTCCTCCCTATATAAATTACAATGAGGTTATTTCCCCGCAATAATATGAAGACAAGTCCCAAAGTTCCTCCCCATGATAGATTTTTCTATGATACTCCCATCATCTTAGATATGGAATGGTAAGAGGGTCCTTCTCTTTATAACTTATAAGAAGTTAGAATCCAAGATGGTCCACATCATGGAATATTTCAAAATAACATTGTAGGTCCTCCCTATAGAATATGTCACAAATTTCCTCCCCATGATAATGTAAAAAAGATAAAATGGAGCCCCCCCCCCCCCCCACAAATAGAGAATCTAAAATAATCCATATAAATCCTCCAAATGGTTTTCATTATGAAGGTACTCCTCATAATGATATATGTCCTCAACATGATGTTACTCCCTATGTACAATACATTCTGTTATTTCTCTCATTCTTATTAACATGCAATAAATAGAGGAAACATACATCAATCACATGATCACCAATAAATAGTAAAAAAAAATTAAAATGAAATACTGGGAAATTATTATCATTTGTTCCTCCACTATTCCATGCACCCTTTTATTTCACAAGGGATATTTTGGATGATGTTTCACTTCCTAGTAAATCAGTTTGTAAATAGTTATTCTAGTTAGAATTGGTCAAGGTAACCTAAATGGATGAGGAGGAGAACACTAAAAATACATGGAATTAACTAGTATTGTATAGAATAAAATTTATATTGTGGAACATAACAACTCATTAGAATGACATTCTTGAAAACTAATAAATAAATGTTTAAACAATCCACACTAAACTTTTTGGGTGACTCCCTGAAACATTATGGAATGATACATTTAGTGTGGGGATTATGTTAACCATTTCTTTGAGACATATTCATTGTGCCTCCAGGTTGATTTCACCAATATACGAGTATATTGGATATAAATTCCAGGGAAAAAGAAAAATTTTCTCTATCATGTTTTCTTTGATAGTATAAAGGTTCATATCCATATGATCACTGTAAATCCACCAAACATTCCTTTTATAGGGAGAAGTGAATATAGTGATTTTAATTTCACACCACTGACTAGATAACATGGATTATTATGTAATGTTTTTTACAATATCATCACATATGCTATTTATTAGGACCAAGGTAAAAAAATCTATTTATTCTTAGAAATAGAATCTCCCCTTTCTTAAAGCATTAAAATAGAAAACTCAGTGGGTGTGTTCTGTTGGAAAATTTGGAAATAACAGAACAAAAAATGTGAAATAGAACTCCCACAAGGGGAAATAAAATCCTAGAACCATAAACATACCCTCAATGATAAATAGATATCATCCATAATAGGAAATAAAATCAACTAATTCCAAAATAGAGGCTCTAAAGGTTAATACTTCTAGATTAGCAGCTTCCCTAGTGGTGTTATAGGAGTATCACTAGCCCACATATTTGGGGAAATACTTACCACCAATACTACCACAATAATCATCAAATCCATAATATATCCAAGATGTGATCGTGTTAGAGTAAAATAAACCAAAAACCTAGGGATGGGGACTTCATTATCCCATCCCCCTATGAGGATCATTGTTTTCACCATGTTAAGAACAATACAACAAGAAGAACCTTCATGGTTCCTCCCACTCCATGACCCATCAAACTCAATGAGGTGGTATTTAGTAAATAATTTTTAAAATTGACTCATAGTATCCATATATGAAAAAAAAATTGGGGATTTTTTAGGTGAGTGACCAAAGACTCACATGTTCCATAAGATAAAATAGTCTACTATGAAGTGAAATATCATATAAAGTTTCAATATTCCCTTCTAAGTATATCAAGACGATGATAAATCCCCCTAAATATTTGATGAGTATATGAACCTTATTTTTTTGTATACATAAATGAATTTCATTGCTACAAAACCTGAAAATAACATGAATCATGACATCGATTCCAAAAAATGTCAGGGCCTTTGTTCATAATATAGTTCACATCAACAGACTTGAAGATGGTGTGCATGCATGATAAAGGAGGTACAATTAAGATATGAGGGATCCACTAAATATTTATTTATTTAATATTTTATACATTTCAAAAAAAGGATAATGTTAATAGTTAATAAATATATCACCCATAACCCAGTGAATTTTTGCCTATTTCCACCTGGGAAATGATCACTAAATAAAAAAATTCATTGGTTGAAGATATTGAGAATCTTTATTAAAATAATCAATGGAAATTTTCTTAAAAATAAAACTACCGTAATAAAGATGATATATTAACCCTAAAAAATTTTCCCCTCATTAAGAATGAACCACTTGATTAGTAATGAAAAAATTCAGTCAGTTGATGAACCTGAGACCTAGAAAGTTAGTTTATTTTTCATTGAATATTGAGAACCATCCTAAATTAATTTACCTATGGAAGAAACAACCTCCATTTTGAGAAACATACCCAAAGACCACCAGATATGGTTATTAAAAATAAATAAAAATTAGTGGAATTAAATTATATTTACTTATATTCAGTATCACAAGAGATATGGAAGTGTATCTTACGAATTTTTATTTTCATTGTGGGACCAAGATAGGAACACAAGAGTCGAAAGAAGTATAAAACCTCAAATGTTTATAATAGAATACAGGGTTATTATTTTTTTCATATATAAAAACCTATCAGGAAGATCTATTTCTAACCAGGATCATATTCAATAAATACTACCAAACTAGTTTATCTCTATAATGAGGATGATAAGATTTCTTAAACTGTTTTATTGGAAAAAAATGTGAGAATGAAAATTTTATAGATTTCACTAATAGTTTGAATGGGTTTAATTTTTCCCTGAATATGAAACATAAACGAAAACAACCACTGGATATATGAATAAAAAATATTTTCTAAAAATATATACTTCATATATTCCCTTGAAATACCAGTGCAATTTCTAGGAGTTTACTTTAATGAAGTTGTTATTATGAGATTCTATTCAGTGATCTAAGACTAAATATCATCCAATTTAACTAGAATAATGTAAGAAACCTAGTTGAATATAGATTCCAACCATTATTATCAATCCCATATCAATTCCATTTTAAATTCCAATGCTTGCTCTATATCATACGGCGAGTCCCTAGAAAAATAAAAAACACAACAACTTCCTTTATAAGATGTAAAGAGGGAGAAAGGAATATGATGTTTAAATATAATGAAATTAAATTTTATTCTTTCCAAAAAAATATGGGGTATTCCATTATTGACATGAAGAATAACCTGGTCAAGCTACTGAAGGTTAGAAATCATTATTAAGTCAGTATAAATGGCCACCCATATAATTTTTCATTCCATAAGATATCAAGACACAATATTCATCACTACCTCATCCGTAATTATATACTCTTAAAAATAGTTGATTCCATATAGTTTAGGCTATAAAACCACTAGTTTTAGATTCCTATGTATCTTCTACCTTACCCAAAGGGGAAGGAGTTTTGTATAAATTCATATATAAACATGCATAGAAATTTGATAGTTGTATGACTAAGAACTTAGTTAGTAGGGCATGTGAAATATATAATGTGTTGATAAATCAATCATTTTTTACCCCAATATCCCTATGGTATTAGATATTATTTTTTTATTCTGAAAACCTCCCAAGATCCAATAGAATCATCACTGATAGACAATTATGTATTAAAAAGATCCTATTGTTAATAAAAAAATAATTTTAAACCATGCAAGACATCTTAACATCATTAATAAGGTGACGAAAACCATCACAGCCAATGAGATAAGGATCTCCCGTGGAGTATTTTAATCAAACAAACACTGAAAATGTATCATGATCGATATCATCCACTAGATAGAACCCTTCCATAAGAAGAAAAATGCATATGAACCCAAGATCCCCATTGAAAATAGTAGTGTATGACTTATAGGTTAAGGATTATATCGATGATGAAGTCACGAAAGACCACTAAATTTTGGAATTGTCTATTACGTATCCACATGCAAATCCAAAACCAAAAGATATACACATGAATATAATTAATAGAAATAATGATCTAGACTTCAATAATCCTGAGATCATTTAGATTTAATTTCTCAAGAGGATTAAATCAAAAAATATTGTTTCTAACACATCAATGAGGTGAAGGGATACCAAATCAATGTAACCAACATAGATAAAATATATCTATAAATTCTATTAATGGAAGGGATACGACATCACTGAGGTTCCTCAGACCCACACACCTAGCTCCTATGTATTAAATACATTCATTTATAAAATAAAATTGATTCCATTTGATATTATATCAACTATTCATAAATTTTACATTAGTATTACATATTATAATAATCATGATGAACTTGGAAAAATATTTTTTTACTGTCTTTAAGGAAAATTTCCATAAGAATCAGTTTTTATAAAATATTTAATCATTTTTCCTTAATTGAACCAATCTAACTCTGTTAAATACATATCATAGGTTGACTTTTATTTCATAATTATGGGAACTATAATATAATAAAGTGAAAATAGATCACCAATATGTAATCATGGGTTGGATCATGAGCATGCACTACAGTAAAAATAACTATTTTTGACGGGTTATTTACAACGGGATTTCTTACCGTTGCAAATAACCCGTCTATGAAGCTATTTGCGACTGGAAAATATCACCGTCGCAAATAATTGGTTATTTGCGACCGGATTTCATCTCTCGTTGCAAATAGTTTGGCGCGAATTGCGGGCCAAACCGCACGAATATTATTAGCGACGGGGAGATGTCTCCTGTCACAAATAGTTTGGCGCGACTTGCAAACCAAGCCGCACGGTTTCGCGCCAAACTGCGCGGCGTGCGCGCCAAACCGCGCAGGGGTATTTGCGACGGGATCCCGTCGCAAATACCCGGCAGCGGTTAATAACCTTTTGCGACGGTATGTCATCCTGTCACAAAAATACTATCGGCAGGAACTATTTGCGACGGGACCCATCACAAATATCCTTTTTACCACCGACTGTAATTAATGCGGTCGAAAGTATTTGCGACGGGGCCCGTCGCAAATACCACCATTTGCGACGGGACTCCTGTTGGTAATAATCTCATCGCAACAAATCTAACCTATATAAACCCCCATCTGTTTTTTTTTCAAATCATTCAGATCTTGCTCTCTCCCTCTTTTAATTTTTCAGTTTTAAAGAAAAATTATCTTTTGATTGAAATTTTTTATACAAGAGCAATCGGAGGGCGTCAATATCTTCAAAATATCGAAGTTTAAGGTATTTATATTTTATTTTTTTATATTTATTTTATTTTATAGGTTAATTTTAATTGTTTTTTATTAGTTGTAATTTAATTAGATTTCAATTGATTTTTTTTCTATTTATTTTTACTATGAAATTGATATTGTTAGTGATAATTATAAATAATTAGTCATAATTAATATTAATTAGATATAATTAGATATAATTAGGAATAAATATATATAATTAGCAATAAACAGATATAATTAGCAATAAACAGATATAATTAGCAATAAACAGATATACTTAGCAATAGAGAGATATAATTAGCAATAAATAGATATACTTAGCAATAAATAGATATAATTAGCAATAAATAGATATAATTAGCAATAAATAGATATAATTAGGAATAAATAGATATAATTAGGAATAAATAGATATAATTAGGAATAAATAGATATAAATAGTAATAATTAGATACAATTAGTAATAATTAGATATAATTAGTAATAATTAGATATAATTAGTAATAATTAGATATAATTAGATATAATTAGATATAATTAGTAATAATTAGATATAATTACTAATAATTAGATATAATTAGTAATAATTAGATATAATTAGTAATAAATATATATAATTAGTAATAAATAGATATAATTAGTAATAAATAAAAATAATTAGTAATAATTAGATATAATTAGTAATAATTAGAGATAATTAGTAATAATTAGACATAATTAGTAATAATTATATATAATTAGTAATAATTAGACATAATAAGTAATAATTAGATATAATTAGTAATAATTAGATATAATTAGTAATAATTAGATATAATTAGTAATTATTAGATATAATTAGTACTAATTAGTGATAATTAGTAATAATTAGTAATAATTTGTAATAAATAGTAATAAATAGATATAATTAGTAATAAATAGATATAATTAGTAAAGAATAGATATAATTAGTAATAAATAGATATAATTAGTATTAAATAGATATAAATATTAATAATTAGCAATAAATAGACATAATTAGCAATAAATAGACATAATTAGCAATAAATAGACATAATTAGAAATAATTAGACATAATTAGTAATAAATAGACATAATTAGCAATAAATAGACATAATTAGCAATAAATAGACATAATTAGAAATTAATAGGAATAATTAGCAATATTTAGGAATAATTAGCAGTAATTAGGAATAATTAGCAATAATGAGGAATAATTAGCAATAATTAGATATAATTAGTAATAATTAGATATAATTAGTAATAATTAGATTTAATTAGTTATAATTTGATATAATTAGAAATAATTAGATATAATTAGTAATAATTAGTAATAATTAGTTATAATTAGTAATAATTAGTAATAATTAGTTATAATTAGTTATAATTTGTAATAATTTGTAATAATTAGTAATAATTAGTAATAATTAGTAATAATTAGTAATAATTAGGAATAATAAGTATTAATTAAAAATAATTAGGAATAATTAGTAATAATTAGGAATAATTATTAATAATTAGGAATAATTAGGAGTAATTAGAAATAATTAGGAATAATTTGGAATAATTTGGAATAATTAGGAATAATTAGGAATAATTATGAATAATTATGAATAATTAGGAATAATTAGTAATAAATTGTAATGAATTGTAATAAATTGTAAAAATTAGTAACAATTAGTAATAATTCGTAATAATTAGAAATAATTAGGAATAATTAGAAATAAATAGCAATAATTAGCAATAATAAGTGTGAGAAAGATGTAATTAAATGATCCATTAGACAAAATTGTAGTCGTCAATCCACTAGAAATTGTGTCCCTCTTAATTAATGGTAATTATTAAGTAGTAATTATTTATCTTCTTTTTTCAGATAGTTTTTTTATAATTTCAAATTATTCAAAAACAGTGATGATTTTATATTTTTTTTAGAAAAATATGGAATAAGGAAGTTGACATCAGTCATTATTAGATGATCGAGCTTGGATAAATCAGCACAGAAATCCAAATAGTTCTGGTTTAAATCCTTAACATATTATGGGTGTTGAAGCTTTCTTATAATTTGCATCATCAAAACCAGAATGTGTTTCAAAAGGAACAATTAAGTGTCCTTGTAAAAAGTGTTCTCTAAGAACGTTTGACACGTTTGAAAAAGTTGGGAGACATCTCTTTCGGTTTGGTTCTCAACCGGATTATGTTTTTTGGTATCAACACGGTAAACGCAGTTCCAGAGAAGATCCTAATAACTTGATTCTGGATCCATCATGATATTATAATTTACTATATGATGTTGTAGGTCCATCTGTGCACCAAAATGAAACTCACGATGATATTGATTTAACTCCTAAGTTGGCACCATCTGAATTTTATGAGTTGTTGAGGTCTGCTGAGGATGCATTATATCCTGGTTGTAAGATAAGCAAATTAAAAGCGGTTGAAAAAATTATGGCTATTAAATCAGATAATGCAATGTCAAACAAATGTTTTGATCAGATATTTCCTTTGGTTAAAACACTATTACCTGAAGGAAATGTGTTGCCTGCAAATTACTATGAGAGAAAGAGGTTGATTCGTAATCTAGGCCTTAGTTATTAGAAGATTCATGCATGTCCAAATGAATGCATCTTATATTCTGGTGAAAATGAGTCATTAGATAGTTGTCCCACATGTAGACAATAGTGGTATAAAGAAGATCAACCAGGGAAGTCGAGATCGATTCTAAAAAAACAGTTGAGATATTTCCCGCTTACACCTAGGTTGCAGCATTTATTTATGTCTCAAAACACAGCCCCAATGATGTCATGGAACAAAACCAAGATTTCAACTAATAAAAGCTTGAATCATCCATCTAATGGTGATTCATGGAAACATTTTGACCATCTTCATCCATATTTTTCTATAGAAGCCCAAAACGTGTGATTGGATCTTTCTACTAACAGTTTCTGTTCATTTGGTTCTTATGGTAGTCAGTATTCACGTTGGCTTATCTTTATAACTCTGAACAATTTTCTTTTATGGATGTTGGTGAATGAGCCTTATATATTTTTGACTCTATTAATCATAGGAAATCTCAAAAAGAATATTGATGTTTATTTGAAACCATTGATTGATGAGTTAAATGAATTGTGGAGTGATGGTGTTTTTACATATGATGTTGCTGCGAAAAAAAAAATTATATTAAAGGCTGCAATGATGTAGATAATTAGTGACTTTCCTTCATATGGAATGTTATCTGTTTGGAGTACACATAGTCCAAAATCATGTCCTTACTGTATGAAAGAAAACAAATCCTTTATACTCATTAATGGAAAAAACCTTGCTATTTTGATTTTCACCGTAGATTTCTTCAAATCGATCATCCTTTTTTGGAGGAAAAAATCTCATTTCAGAAAAGGTACAATTGAAAGGGATGAACATCCAAAGATGATATCACTTAAAGAGTTAAAATCTGTTGTATTTTCATTACCCCCATCACATTTGGACCAATAGTAAACCAACAGAAAATTCATGGATTTGGGAAAGAACATAATTTGATAAAATGGAGCATTTTTTGGGATCTTCCGTATTAGTCTAATTTGTCAGTCCACCACATGTTGGAAGTTATGCATGTTGAGAAGAACTGTTTTGATAATTTATTTCATACAGTTTTGGATACACTAGGTAAGACCAAAGATACTCTAAAGGCATTATTACTTCTTTCCCAAATTTGTAGGAGACCCGAACTTGAAGTATTTGAAAATGTCAGATCACAGAGGTTAATGAAGACAAAAAGCAGCTTATACACTTTCCAAAGAGAGTCTCTTATTATTTTGTCAGTGGATTTCAGATTTGTGACTTCCAGATGGTTATGCTTCTAATTTGGGAAGATGTGTTAAGAATGGTTATATTACTGGATTAAAAATTCATGACTGTCATGTTATAATGGAAAGACTTATGCCAATTGGATTCTGAGGTTTGTTGAATTCTATGATTTGGGATTCGATAATAGACATATCATATTTTTTCAAGACATTTGTATAGCAACAACAGACTATGATGCGCTAAGAAAACTAGAAGAAGATATTGCTATAATTATATGTAAACTGGAAAAAATCTTTCCACCAGCTTTCTTTGACTTAATGGAAAATATGATATTATATTTGCCACATGAAGCTAAATGTGGAGGTCCAGTATAGTTTCGATGGATGTACCCATTCAATATATTTCTGTAGAAATTGAAGAAAAAAAAACGAAATAAAGAATCAGTTGAAGGAACAATTTCTTAAGCTTATTTGCAAGAGGAAATTGCTTTTTTCTCCTCTCATTATTTTGAATCTCAATATAATCAAAACAAAGTCACTTGGGATGAAATGAGGGGAATGTTAATGATGAAATGGAAAATCAATTAACAGTTTTTAATCAGCCCAATCTTGGTTTCGGTGGAGTTCGTGAACGGTGGATTTCATATGATAAACATCACAGAGCTGATACATACGTTCTGCTCAATTGTGAAGAAATGACATCATTTGTCCTGTGAGTGATTCTATCACTTATTCTATAATTTATGTTACAGTATTTAAACTTATTTTATTTGTAGGTTATATGATAAACATATCAATAAACAACTTCCACAAATTACAGCATCTTCTCTTGAAGAACGCAGACAAAAAAAATTCTCAATGGTTTCAAAAACTAGTAACAAAAATTACTGATGGTTTAATATCAATTATGTTTATTATTTATTATATTGATAATTGTTTTAAAAATTTTCAGGTGTCTCAATATGTTGATAAAATTCATAAGAGACTGTGTATATTGAGTAACCCACCATCCAAAATGGTTAAATCTTATAATGAATATGTGGTGAATGGTTGCTGATTTCGTACACATGCATACGGGGAATCAAAAAAACAATGAACAGTAGAGTTGTCTTGAGAGGATCACATCACAGAGAAACTAAAGTTGACTTTTATGGCATTTTGGATGAAATTATTGAGTTGTGTTATCTAGGAAATAATTACATAAAAATGTTTAAATGTCGGTGGTTGGATACTGAGAGAGGCGTGCATGTTCATCCGACTCATGGAATCATCGATATTAAATATAAATGTCTTATTGAAGTAAATGAACCATTTTTACTGGTTCAACAGGCACATCAAATTTATTATGCAATGTACTGTGCTACTTCAAGAGACTTGAGCGATTGGTGGAGCATAATAAAAATGAAATCTCGAGTTGCAAGAGGCTGACCTACCGTTGGATGAGGGGGATTTTGGATCATCTGACCCTCAACCTACTGGCAGTTCAGGGGGTATGCGGAGGGGGCACAGTCTTGCATGATTGATGATTCTTGACCCTATCCCCGAGCAACGTCCCCATCTTGGTTTCAATCCACTCACACGAAGGTATAATGACCTATATATTTTAGTTAGATTTCATTAATTTATTTATATATATACTAATTTTTTTTATTATTTATTCATTTTTCATAGTTTTGTGCATGCAGCTATTGGACAAGGGAGCGCTATCTTGTGCAATTATTTTTCTCAGCCCCGGATCACATGCGAATAGATTCTCGTTGATGTGCGATGCGACATGTTCCATCATTGGCTGGTATGTAAATAAATAATATTTATTTTTAAATTTATTTTATTAACATGATATTATAAATTATATTTAGGGTTTATGGTATCCTATCGATGATATAATGTGTGACACTATCCAAGCAGCATGGTAGTTTTCTATGTGTGACTGTTTCCGTCAGTTTTTGCACAATTTGAGAAGTACCACCATTAAAAAAGTAGGGGTGATAGAATTTGATGAGTCATGTAGATACCACCAACAAGAGTACATTTCATCTCACGTTTGGGATGGATTATGTTTACACTGGTTGGGTGGGGGATTTTAGAGGATATCTTCAGTGGGTTGAAAAAAAAACCGGGGGAGGCAGGAGGTGACGCATCGAGCTGGTAGTCGTACATTCAGTTTGCATAGAAATCATCTGGTAAGTATATTTTTTAAATATTTCATATACCTCTAAATATAAACAGTTTATTCTATATTTCTATAGGCATTCGAGCATCCCAATATTACGAAGATCGATGATTATCGGAGGATGTACAGTGATCCAGCCACTGGAGAGATTATAGGTGATCGCCAGCGTCAGATTGTGGTCAGTATAATTTTTTCAGTTTGACAATTAACAACATATAATATTTTTCAGAATTTTATTTTTAAATTAGAATTAAAGGAGTCATATGAGGTTGTGACCTCTCAGACATAGGCTGAGAGTCAGGACGAGATGAATGAGCAGACCAGTGCTCACCAATTCGATGAGGCGGTATGGATGCAGGTGACTCAGTGTGGCTTTGAGAAGGGAAAAGTAGTTGGATTTGGCTCTCATTTGACTCCTGGTACTTATTATGGTACTACTACGATGTCGCTGTCTAGCTCGAGAGGAGCTCATGGAGAGGCATCATCTTCTCCCTCACAGTATCAGGTGCAGTTGCGAGCTCAGGCTAAGCTTATAGTGACTTTACAGAAGCAGCAAGAAGAGATGTTTCGGTGGAAGAAGCAGCATGAGTAGCATTATGAGGAGAAGATGAGTCAATGGAAGCATTAGCAGCACTAGCAGCATGAGGAGGACACGAATTGATGGTAGCAGCATCATCACGAGCATATGGAGTACATGCGCCATCTGACTCGTAGTTTAGGGATGGATTTTTCTCCACCATCTCCTTCAGCTCCTCCACCTCCTCCAGAAGATGACCCCCCCCACTGATTTCTTTTATGTTACAAATATTTGAATTTAACATTGTAATAAGAATTATTTACATTTTCTGTCCTTTATATTAGTGAAAATAGTATATAATTTAATTTTTAATTTTTTTATTGTTTTTATTTTTTGTGAATATTGAGAATTTTAATATTTTTTATTTTTTTATTGTTTTAATAATAGTAATATTATTTTTTCATTAATCGTAATTTTATTAATTTTTATTTTTTTTAAAATTAATTTATTATTTGCGACGGGACCATTTGCGACGGGGTCCCGTCGCAAATCGTCTAACTACATATTTTTAAAAACATATTTGCGACGAGAGTACTTGCCCGTTGCAAAAAAAATTTGTTGCGACAGGCCCGTCGCAGAACGTTTTATATATAGATATATTTTTTGTGATGGGACAAGGGCCCATCGCAAATAGTTTTTGCGACGGGCCCATTGCGAAAACATTTATATATATATAATACATATAATCGGAGGCTTATTTGTGAAGGTGATGTTTCCCATCGCAAATAAGATTTGTTGCAATGGGCCCATCACAAATAATTGTATTTGCGACAGCATTTTCTGCAATGTTCTATTTGCGACGGGGCCCCGTCACTAAATCTTATTTACGACGGGATCCCCTCACAAATAGGTCATTGTATTTACCAAGAATTCCAGTAGTTATGAGGGGAAAAAATGACCCTAGAAACGTATCATATTAAAAATAACATGGAATAATAAGTGTCTTTCACATGTCATGGTAGAAGGAAAAGTGATAAAAATTAAAAATCATATAAAAATTAAAAATTATGTGAAATAAATAGATAATAATCATGATACATGGATCATAATCATCAGTTTCTATCATGAAAATGTAATATGCACTTGAAATATAACATAATAAGGAAATTTGAAATAATCATTAACATATGTAAATTATAACACTTCAAAATAACTAAATGTCCCAGAATTGTGTTTTAACAATTTTTAATAGAAAAATATCTATTCTAGACTTCATTATCTAAGGATATATAAACACAAAATATTTAATTTTTTGGATTTAGTTGATAAAAACCATCTTATGGATATCTCAAACACAAACCATCTTTGGACTTTATCGAACCTAAACTGTCTTGAGGATTTATTATAACCCATCCATTATAGGGATCCATCCAACCCAAATCATCTCCTTTAGTTATAGGACCCAAAATATATGATGGATTTATTCGATTCAAATAATCCCAGTGATTATTTTAAATTACCCTTCTCAAGGATTAATTAGAACCAAATTTTCTCAGATATTTATCAGACCCTAATCATCATTTTTATATACATGCATGTACCACTAAAAAACTATAATCATTTACATAATAATGAATCATTGGAAATAAAAATTGATCACACAACATTTACAAATAGTATCCCAAAATATTTAATCAAGAATATAAATATTTGATGCCTAGAATCCAATAACCCCAAATTAGAATTTTATAAGAATGTTTTTTGGGTTGTTTATGAAAGATAATTTTTAAGGAAATAAACCCATTAGGGATAAAGATAATAATGGTAGTGAAATATTAAAATATATTTTAGAAATCTATTTTAACATTAGTGTGAAATAAGAAGTTAACATCATAATAAATTGTAAATATTGAAAATGTGAATTGAAAACTTTTGAAAAAGTTATTACTTTTAAAACAATTCATCAAAAGTGGATCCATGAAAAAGAAAAGAAGTTTTAAAAAGGATGGGTGAAAATATTTTTTTTTAAAAGCCTCAATTATGGAGCTCTTATAATAAATATAATTTATCAAGAATTAATGTGGACTAGAAGATAAAACACTTGATTTTAATGGGATGAAAACGCTTTTTAATATTTTGGAATACCTTTATTAGAATAACATAATGTAAAAATTGTAAACAAAATATCTATTGAAGTAGAATATGTGAAATATGAATTTAAAATGAGATAAAACATAATTGGATTTAAAAATATATTAATCACATTAGTAGGAAAGGAAAATATGATCGTGGAGGAGAAATTAGTGTTTAAGAGGATGGAACTTATTATGAAAAATGATAGTACTAATATATGGAAGAAAATCATCAAGGTGGAAGATTTGAATAAGAAGTTTAATTTTCCAAGATATAAATATAAGGTAATGGGAGAGAAAATATTTCATTTAAGGAAATATATCTACGATGAAATATGTTTAAGAATAATCATTATTACTCAATGAATATATTTGAGTAAATATAAACCATTATGGAAATAGTAACATAATTATCCAATAACATAATAGGGATAAATGAAATGGAAATAAAAATATCATTAAATTAAATTTATTTATTATTATTATAATTAATGGAGGTAGTTAATGGACCATAAAATAAAAATTATTGTCTTTTATGTTTAACATGTCTCGTAGATTTGAAAATGATAAAAATAAAAACAAACTTAAATCCTAATATCCGGAAAAGTGATTGAATCTCTTGTATAACAGAAGTAATTATCATAATCACCTATTTTGGAACCATATTCACATATATAAACTTTTATAAACTTCATTTATAGTTATAATATACATTTATATTAGTTAATTATTATATATTTTCAATATATGTTTTGAGTAATCTTTATCGTTTTAAAAATGATTCATAACGGTGGGGTTTCTCTTTAGTTTACTCCCAAATTTCATCATTCATAGAAAATTTAAGTTACAAAAAATAGATAAACTATTTTTATTTTTCAATTTCTTACCTCATTCCACTATAGTATTGGCTATATTGTGTGAAAATTGAATTTTTTTTTCATCTTATTTTATTACTTTTCCAAATGAATATGATATTTTAATAATAGGTTAAATAAAAATATAACCATTTGAAAACCACAAAGAAAAAATATCTTATTATTAACCATTATTATTATTATTATTTATTTTTCTATATTTATTGATGATATATTTTGGTAGAATTTTCAATTAGGTGGTTTAACTGACCCAAACGTGAACATACAGTAATTTGATGAGTGATCGTAGTTAATAAATTGTTTATTTTTAAATAATATCATTATAACATAAGAATAATGATATTATCTGGTTTTTTGTGGGTTTAATAATATTTTATAATTTTTTATAAATAATGAAAATCAATATGAAAAAAAATTACGTTGGGGAGGAAGTAGTATAAAGAATGCAGAATTAATATTTTCATTTCCAAAATAATGAGTGGGAATAAAGGATGATTATAATTATTCTCCTAAAAGATAAATTTTTATATTTAAAATTTATGCTTAAAATCAATCATTATAACTAGAAAGGATAGGTAGTGGTAAAAAATGGATTGCGTCACTTCGTAGAGATGGTAGTCTATAAAACAGCATGATCAATGTTCTTTTTTTCAAAGTGGGAAGAATGGAAGGAGTGATACATTTTTAATTAATATAATAAAAAAAAGTATAATTGTGATACTAACTTTATTATAATACTGGGGGTATGTTTGTTTAGGAAGAGAAATATTAAGAAGGAAAATATATGGATTAAGTAGTACTTGTGTAGTAACCCCAAACTTTCTCTTGATTGTGACCATGAGAAAAAAGGTAATAGGATAACTAATTGATACCTGAGAATTATAAAAAATATAGATAATTTTAGGAGGACAAAATATTTAGAGTTTTAGGTTGAAATTTAAAAAGGTATGTGTGGAATGAAGTGGTGGAAGTGTTCTAATTTTTTAAGTGAATAAAAGAGAACCTTCGTGAACACCCATTATTTTTCAATAATGGAATGACACTATTCACGGGTCAAAGGACAAAAAAATTAGAAATTATGGGATATGGGGTTGGATATGGTCTATAAGTATTATAAATATCTCAATAAATCAATTTTAAAAATGTTTCAAATCAATTTCTACCAGGATATAAAATTTTATTATTCTTCTACCTAGGTAACAAGTTTTTAATAAAATAATATATATTTAATTAATTTTTTAAAATAAATGCTCTACCAAAATTTTGGTTTTATAATCATAATTATAAAATCTTTTTAATTTAAGTAAATTTATAAATTATGTAAAATTATATTTTAAATGAAAGCATTTAATATATAGAAAAAAAATTATAGAAAAAGGTTAGTTTTACAATTAAGTGTTATTAATTATATTTAGTATTGATTTATAATTGAATGAATGATTATATATTTATATATTAATTAAAATATTGTGTTGAATTATTTTTTATAATCTATTAATTTATTATATAAGTCAAAAATTACACAATATTATTAAATCAATTAATTGAAAGTAATATTTTTACCATTTTCATAGTCATAAACTTTAAAATTTATAAAAATAAATTAATACAGAAAATGAAATTTACCATCATACAAACAATAAAAATATTGATAAAAAATGTGAAACCCATTTTGATTAATTTAATTCTTATAATTTTTGAAAACTAATTTTTAATTGAAGAGAATAAAAACAAATTTTAATGTAAAATATTTCATGTATTTTCAAAATAATACACAAGGGATTAATAAATTAAACATACAATTATTAAATTATTTTTATTACATTAAAGAAATATTTTTATATATGAAAATGTTTCAAAAACATTTATTTTATTCTTGAAATATGATAATTCCATAAATATGATCGTATTAGAAAAATAAACATATTCTTACTATTAAAATGAAAATCAATTATCTAAGAAATTTATCAAAACCTTAAGAAAAAAATATGTGGAATTAAATAGTGAAGTAAATTTTTTTAAAACATAAGTTTTAATATTATAAATATAAATCTTAAATGAATAAATAAATATATATATAGTGAAAAATGCTTTTATTGACAAAATAATTCTAAAAACATTATGTGTTCCTAATCATATTTTGTATACATTTCACATTGATTGAAATATTCCTTATTCTTTATAGAAGTTATATTGTTCATAAATTTATATAATAATTAATATTTCACATATCATATTACTTCAATGTTATATGTGGAATAAGATATCAATGATAGTATTCATTTATAGGATTTAAAATATCAGGTCATTACATTCTTCCGCTAAAATAAATTTCATTATCACAATTTTAATTATAAATTAAAACTGAAAGTAGGAAAAGGTATTCTTAACATATTTATCATTTGGGAAATAAATTATACCATGTTTCATGTCTTACTCTATTCTGTTGTATTGTTTTACTTATCTTTCCATAAAGAACATTATTCTTTTTAAAAAATCATTATCCCTAATTTTCATATGCCCTAATAATATATTCTCAAGAGTACTCTTTTCCCAACCCATTTGAATCTATAAGACATTAAAACATAGTGAAATCATGTATTCTTAAAAACATTAACTCTATATTTAACCCATAAATTTTTTAAGCAATTAGTTTATAATGTTACACACTGGTGAACATATTACACAATCCCAAAATTAAGATATACTACCCCAAAATTAACACAGATAAAAAAAATTATTTAATAAGTAATCAATTACATGTTTATCAATACTACCAAACTCTCTTTTCTAAAAAATTAATAATCCTTTTGTATCCAAATGGTTATCCATCCCCCAATCATGTATTATTAAATATTTGTCCCAAAAAATATAACCTTTTCATGAAATTACATTTCATTGTTATTGATAAAATTCAATATATTTTCCAACATCCTTAGAGTAACACTATGGAAGAATAATCCTTAGATGTTCAAATTAACCTTATAAATTATTGTACATACCATGATATCATTGATAAATACCACTCACTAATGAAAATATGTAAGAGTATCTTGACTACATTTCTATTAATATATCAACCACATTACCTAAGGTATTATTTGAAAAATCGCATTTTTCATCATACGAGGCATATAAAAATATTCTAAACCATTTAAGTATGCTCACTCATTTGGTTATAATACATAGTGTTATCCAGGTACATACATTTCTCATCATCATTTCCATTATCCTATTTGAAACAAATACAGTAACCAAAATTATCATTATAATATCTAAAATATGAATATTAAAACATTAACCTAAATATTTTCTCCCCTATGAAACCATATTTGTTAACATATGATACATTTGGTTCAACTAATGAATCTATTTATTCTATATTGGGTTATCTATGGCCATTTATCTATAAGTTTCTCTAACATAATTTGATAAAATCATACTCAAATCCTTCATAGTGGTTTTTCAGAGAAAATTGGAATTAACCATTGTATATTCGATGAGTGTGTCTAAAATGGAATGCAGTCATAGGCCCACTCATTGTGCACTAGAGTAAAGATTTATTTGACACTAAACTATCCTTTTTCGGTGATGTCCACAATTTTCATATTTTCCACAAACATATGAACATTCTAGTATATATAAAGGGATGTAGTTTCTAGTAAAACTATATAATATCTTCTTGAATAAAAATCCAAGATATTTTCTAATTATATGGACTTATAAATTATATTTATCTCTAGGGTTTTCAATAATGACTTTTTGTCATCATCCAATAAATTACTAAAAAAATCTTAAAAAAATAATACAATCCTTTGATTCCAAGTGAGGTTACACAAATCCAAACTCTTATGTTTGGTCCTAAAAACACATAATTTTACAAATTAACTTTGATACCGAGTGAGATTATCTAAGTTAAACATCCATAAATATCACATTGGTATTACTTCTCATAATAATCCTACACAACTCAGAGAATATTTTGTTTTATTGTATTTGATATCCAGTTATATAGGTATATTATTTTACAAAACTTGTCGAAATACCTCCATAATCAATCCATGCTAGTCTCCACTCTATACATATTATATGATATACTCAAATATGGGCCTTGGGAATGAAATCATGAGAAATGGGTGTGCTCGAACACTCATTAAGTGAAAATAAATTTTCAATATATATTCCCTGGTTGGATATTGAGGAATATAGAGAACATGTCTAGGGATAAATTTATTTTAATAAATATCATGGATCAAAAATTATTTTTTTAACAAGACACAAGATAAGGGAATGTGATCTGAAATGAATAAACACACAACATTAAAAGGGGTTTTGTTACTTCCGGGTGTTTTTATGAAATATTTTCATTAAATAATTTTTATTCTTCGTTATCTTGATTTTCATGCAATAATGAGTTTAAATGAACTGTGAGATGCCCTTATTATAAAATTTTTGTTATAGTCTAGTCGTTAGGTTAACGGGAATAATTATAACTAATTTATGCAAATGCATTATGAAAAATATAAATCAATTAGATATTTGTATTTTAGAGTGAATTACTTTTGATAATTAAATTAATAAGATATATATGTTTTATATACTTAATAAAATATTTGTTATATTCATCCAATGGATATTTTAGTCATATGTTATGAATAAAACCGTATTTCATGTGTTTTTTAAAAGGTTGATTTTTCACCTTTGAATGGAAAACCCATTTTAAATTAAGATTTTGACACATCAATAATTTCTATATGAAAAAATAAATATGTTATTTTGAATCTAGATATAAAAATTTACTTTGAATAAATTCCTAATAAATTTCTGATAACTTTCTTGTTTTAATTAACAGTAAAAATATGTTAAATATTAATTAAAAAAACATTTTTCATTGAGATAATTTTTATGGTTAAATTATATTATTTAATGGTTTTAAAGTATAAATATAATATATTTTAACCATTTAATATAATTTATTTCATTAAAATTAATTTTACATTTAATTCATTATTATAAACATTTCAATCTTTTGCAATGTTTTAACTTTTAAAACTCATTTTCTCAACAATAGGATTAATTTTAAATTAATTACTACAACTTTTATGTTTTGAATTTGAAAATGGATTCCATATTTGGAATTAGTAGGTACAAATTATTTTAATAGGCTACGTTTATTTCTTGGCATTATGAATAGTAACTTTGGTAATTATTTTTATTACCATGGTTAAAGGTAAATCGGGTGATTAAGGGTAAGAATAATATTATAAAATTACCTTAACTCCTATAAAAATCCTATTGTATGACTAAATTAAACCCTTATCATATATTTTTCCAAATGGAATCATTGTATGGGAACTTATCTATGAAAAGGAAATTCATGTAATAAAAACTAATGAAGTGGACAAAATGTCACAATCTCATTTTATATAAGTATATTATGTTTAAAATATGGATAACTAGGAGAAAAAATCTACTATAGATAGTCTCTGGAAATCTATAAGAATTACCTATATCATAGAAATTTATTTATAATTTTTAGAAATTAAATAATTATCATTAATGGTGACACAATAGTGATATAGAAATTGTTTAATTAATAGAAATATCCAATAAATGGTTTTAAAAATATTAAAATAAATATCATATGAACTAATTAATATTCTTCAAGAATTTTCTAGGTTAATATGACATGTTAGGAGTGTATTAAACATTTTTATTTGAATTGATCTTCTGTCTGAATTTTATTTAAAGTCTAATAAATTAATATTGTCAAAATTGACACTATTGACATTTTATAAACATAACATTTTATTAAATTGTTTAAGTCATAAAAATATTTAAAAAATACAAAGTTTTAATTATAAGGCTAAAAATTTTATAAATTATCCATTTATGGTCAATTAACACCACATAAGTAAATATTCATTACCATTTAATATCTATAATGTTATTACCAAAATTAAAATTTAATGGAATAACTATGTGTTAATTAAAAATATAAGGTTTAAATTGACAAAATAAATTGTCCAAAATTTATTGGTTTATGATACTAAAGCCCTATATCATCTAATATATAAATTTGGTATAATTTATAGGTTTTTTGGTAGGTTTTGATTTTATTATAAATTAATATTTTTGAGTGTTTCCTAAAGTTCCCCTCTCCTCTCTTATAAAAGGGAACCTACTCCATATCCTCTTCACTACATTTTTATGCTTAAATATCATCCAAACTCTACCCATTTCACTTATAAAATTCTCTATTTTCATTATAGAGGTTCGGGTCTTCTCAAAATAACAACTCTAGTTCCCTAAGAGGAAATTTAAAGGAGGCACATCGACGAAGAGGTAATCTCTTCTACCGATTCATTCAAATTTATTTCTTCTTATACATACTCTTATTTATTTGTTTCATTATAAAGTAATAAAATTTGTATTAATTATATACTGAAATGTTTTTATAAATATTAAACAATCCTATTTCACCTTATATCCATCCTATGAAAAATGAAATCATCATGCGTGCGTACGTATGGCTTACCGTCTCCACACTATAGTGTAATATGTTTTTCCCCGTAACCTTACTTGGATGGGTATAATGTTGTAAATAATAACTATATATGATAAATATAAAATTATACTAATTCTGAGATACTATAAACCATCCAATTCAATACCATTAAATAATTATGGGAATGATATAATCTCTTGTGTGTACATACGATTTATCATCTCCATGGTGTGATGTGATTCGTTATATATATTCTAAATTAAACCATGATTATATAAATGAATCGAATTAATAAATATGATATATATTATAGTAATAAAATTTTGTAAATTATAAATAGGAATAAAAACTTATCTGATAATACATACATTAGAAAATTAACTGGTTATTACCTGAATAATGAGTAACGATGAAATGTTACTAACAAAAGGATGAAAATATAATCATAAATGTTATCATAAAAATGATTATGATTCTAGAATAAATTAGTAACATTATTTAAATAATCATACATGATGTTCAGATATAGACAAATCATATCGTACCTAAGGTAATGGATAATTTTACAATCTCATTTTTATCCAATATTGTTTATGTGTAAGTGTTTTTTAGGGTATATTTATCATCCAAATCCATTTTTTCTAATTATGTAACATTATTTATATTCTTCTACAATTTTATATTTTTAATTTTACCCTTTGGTAATTTTTAAAACTGTATGAAAGGAATCTTTTGCCGTTATTCGTTTTAAGGTGCTTTTTTACTTTTCTGGCAAAAGTATGAGGAGAATTTTTTTGAACTTATATGGAATGAATGGATTTTATGGTTTCATGATGCCTTATTTACATGAAGATTCCCCTAGAACATTTCAATATATTTTCAACTAAATTCTTATCTTTTAAAATTTCATGGCATTTGGAGAAAAGAAAATTTTTTGTAGAAGAAAGGATATTTTCTTTAAGAATTAATTTCAAGTGTTTTATCAAAACAAAATTCCATCTAAGATGATGATCTTTAAATAGTGATATGTTTATATCCCTATTATTAATATGATTTTATTTTTTTAATTATGGAATGATATTTTATATGGATTATTTTATGAAGGAGTGATGTTTAAGAAACAGATTTTATTTCCTGGGTTATGCTATGGTGAATGTTTTTATGTTTTGTGGCACACGTAAGAATGGTTTCATTATGAGATTAGTGGGAAATATATCTCCCTCCAATTAATTGGGTACATATTTATATCTCATGATACAGACATGGCTATAATGGCATGTAAATCCAATTCAATAATACAAGGCTGGAATGAGGAGAGAACTCAGTTCAATAATGGACTTTGTTCGGTATGATGGTCTTAGAAATGAGACTTGACTAAGATGAAATGATTTTATATGATTATGTGGGTATGCCAAAAAAATTCATGTCTTATGTTATGACAATTTGGATTATATTCCACTTCAATGATTTATCCCATGACATTATATTATATCTTTTATATGCATGATAATATATTCAATTGTTATGTTCTTATGAATATGATATGATTTATATTTCCTTTTTTTACCCTTACTGAATATTTGAGTTCACCCATTCATATGTTTATTTCCCCCAGATCAAAAATACGATTATTAAGTAAGATATTCAAAAAAGGATTCTAGTTACAAAGAAATAAACTGGATATAATGTAGATGTTTTATGAACTAGTTGTTTATGTTTTCCAGTTTCTAAAGACACTACACCTAAATGGTTCTATCATGGTTTTGTTATACGTTGTAATTAATTTACTTAATGTTCAAAGTAATATCAATGTATGTAAATTATGGGTTTTTATAGTTGGTATCAGAGGAAATGTATAGTTAACCTTAGAAACTAGGATTAGAAAGCCTTATTAAGACCCATATGGATATGTCTTAGTATAGGATACAATCTTGGTGTTTTATAAATGACCATGAATAACCTAGGATAAAACCTAAAGTGTTCTAAAATGAAATTTTATTCTTGATTATGTAGTTTTCCTATTCTGATTAGTGTTACTCACACTATCATTCTTGGTTTTAGTAAATGGTTGGAACCCGAAGGAACTGTGTTAATGATTAATGTGACGGGCACTGAAATGATTGTCCCCTGAGAAACCAAATGTTATGGGAGTTGGAATGAAAGAAAATTATCCATTCTCACACAAATTTCACAAAATATGAATCATTTAGGACATCCAAATGAGAAAATGAGGGAGAAACATTCTTTTGAGTCCTTCATGAGATAGTGGTCAACTTCATTTAGTGGTTCTTCTGATCCATTAGTGGAGGAACAATGTATAAGTGCCACTAAAAATATATTTTTAGTTCTACAATTTTTTGAACATGACAAAGTCATCTTATAAGTATATCATTTGTAAGGTTAATCTAATAAATGGTGTAATATTATCAAGAATATGAGGCAAAGATATGAAATTGATTCCATGTAATGGGATGAGTTCAAAAACATATTTTTCAATAAGTAATTTCCTTGTATTATTCTAACAAAGATAGAGGAGTTCCTTGAACATAAGAAAAAGGATGATGAATCCATTGGTACTTACAAAGAAAATTTTACAATACTTGCAAGGTATGCTCCTAGAATTATTATCCAACCTAAGAGTAATATTGATTGATTATTTAGTGTCTTAAAGCCAAGTCTCTGAATTGCATTATCCATAGGGTACTTTAATAGATATGAGGAAATTTTTTGATGTTCTCTCAAGGATGAGATGGAGATTGTAGTAACCCATCAGTCATATGGGATTGATAAGAAGAGGAAAATGAGATTCAAAGGAAAATCTAAAGACCACACTAAAAATAAGATGTGTTTTCCCTTATGCTCAACATGTGGAAAGAAACTTGGAGGGAATTTTCTTAAAGGGACTAGTAAATGTTTTAAATGTGAAAAATAAGATCATTAAGAAATTGAATGTTGAAGTGATGGGAAAAATATGTCAAATGATGAAAATAAAGAAAAGGATACATAGAATGCACCTCCTACACTTCAACATTACATGTTCAAGGAAATTGGGAATTATGACAATCAATACCCTAATATAAGGTTTATTGATGATGATCGATATCAAAAAACTCTTAAGGCTAAAGAAAAAGGAAAGTCACATTCAATTACTATCGGTGACATAGATTACGATAATGGAGTGGGGAAAGGTATACTTACCATCCACTCTAAAGTATCAAATGTTTTATTTGATTCAATATCCACGCACTATTTTATTTCTGAAGAATTTTCTAAGGGTATCATTGTATTACATCAATAATTAGATATTGAGTTAGCTGTGAAAACTCATAATGGCACAATAGTCACATCAAAAGTTTATAACTCTTCTCCAGTTGAAGTTTGTGGGAAAATCCATCCTGCAAATATTGGGATCCTTCCTATAGTGGAATTTGATGTTATTATTAGCATGGATTGGATTTCTTTATATGGAGCTCATATAAATTTCCATAGAATGGAAGTCAAATTTCATAATCCAGATTAATCTATGATCAACTATCAGTACAAGGATGAATATAACCATCCAGTGGAAGTTTCTTCCATCTTATGGGTCTTGATTCTAATAAATGATGGTTATCTATCTCAAATGGTTGGGTATAAACTCATGAATAAGAATATTCCAATTGTATGGGAGTTTGATGATGTATTTATAGAGGAATTTCTAGGTCTTCCTCCAAAGCGTGAAGTTGAGTTTTCAATAGAACTCATACCAAGTGCTATGCCTATTTCAAAGATGCCTTATAGAATGACCCTAATTGAGTTTCAAGAATTGAAGAAGAAACTCGAAGAGAATCTTGATAAAGGATTCATACACCCTAGTGTGTCACCTTGGGGAGAACCTGTTTTGTTTGTTAAGAAGAAATATGGACCAATGAGACTCCGCATTGATTATTGATAACTTAACAAGGTCACTATTAAGAACAAATATCATATTCCCTACATTGATGACTTATTTGACCAACTACGTGGAGCTCAATACTTTTCCAAGATTTATTTTATTCAGGATATCATCAATTAAGGGTTAATAGGAGTATATTCCAAAGTTGTCATTTCTTATAATCTATGTACACTATGAATTTATTGTTATGCCTTTTGTTATTACTAATTCTCATGATATCTTCATGGATATAATGAATAGAGTCTATAGAGACTATCTTGATTAGTTTATAGTAGTCTTTATAAATGATATTCGTGTCTATTCAATGAGAAATTAAGAACATGAAGATAAATTGATAATTGTATTGAATACCCTAAGAAAGGATAATATTTATATGAAATTTACCAAGTGTGAATTTTGGTTTCAAAAAGATTCATTTTTTGTTCACATAATCTCAATAGAGGGGATATCTATGGATCTAGTAAAAAAAAGGTTATTGAAAGATGGTCAAGACCAACAACGGTAACTGATATCTGATGTTTTCTTAGTTTGGCTAGATATTATCGATGTTTTGTGAAATATTTATCATGATTATCTAATCCACTCAACAAGTTGACTCGGAAGGGAGTTAAGTTCGTTTGGGTGGAGGAATGTGAAGAGAATTTCAAAGAGCTAAAAAGAAGGTTATCTAGTGCACCTATGATCACACTTCCTTGTAGTGGAGAAATTTTTGTTATATATAGTGATGCATCCAGGAAGTGGTTATGGTGTTTTCTCACACAAAATGATATGGTGATGGATTATACCTCATGACAGTTTAAAACCCATTAGCAAAATTACTAAACTCGTGATTTGGAGTTAGCTATGGTAATCTTTGCATTAAATATACAGAGGCATTATCTTTATAGTGAAAGGTGTGATATTTATATTAATCATAAAATTTTAATGTATATTTTCACACAAAAGAATATGAATATGTTCCAAAGAAGATGGTTGGAGTTGATTAAAGATTACAACTTCGGAATACATTACTACCCTGGGAAAGCAAACAAGGTGGAAGATGCATTATGTCAAGAAGACCACTATTTCTTATCTATGATGAGGATCATGAAAGATCCAATATTTATGGATTTTAAAAGGATGGATCTTGAAATTATAATAGAAGGGTATAAATCTTATCTTTCTCAAATGAATGTCCAACCATCTATTCAAGTGAAGATTAAAGAGGCATAGAAGGAAGATGTAGAGTTCCAAAAGAAGGTGAAAATTGTTCCTTAATTTAACCCCGATTGTGATAAAATAATAAGGTTTAGGAAATTGATTTTTATTCCTCCCATACCATAATTAAAGAAGGAGCTATTGGATGAGGCTCATAGCTCTTCATTATCTATTCACATTAGAAGCACAAAGATGTACATGGACCTGAAAGAGTACTTCTAGTGGGATGGAATGAAAATAGATTTCACCGAATTTGTCTCTTGATGCTTGGTTTGTCAGTAAGTTAAGGATAATAGATAGAAGTCTGACAGGATATTACAACCAT
This sequence comes from Viscum album, assembly GCA_963277665.1. Classification (NCBI taxonomy): domain Eukaryota; kingdom Viridiplantae; phylum Streptophyta; class Magnoliopsida; order Santalales; family Viscaceae; genus Viscum; species Viscum album. The sequence continues at coordinate 1,433,299,619 of OY728120.1, read as the reverse complement.
TACCCTTACCAGAATGTAAATGGGAAAACATCACTTTGGACTTTATCATCGGACTTCCCAAAACATCAAAAGGAAATAATGCTATCTGGGTTATAGTTTATCATCTAACGAATTCATCACAATTCATTTCTATTATAGGGGATTTCTCTCTTGATAAATTTTATATGATATATGTAAAGGAAGTGGTAATATTTCATGGAGTGTCACCTTCCATTATATCTGATCAGGATCTGAGGTTTACCTTGAAGTTCTTGAGAGGTATTCAGTGTGCTCTCGATATATAGTTAAGCTTCGTAACTGCTTATCACTCTCAGATAGACATTAAGTATGAGATGACAATTCAAACTATGGAATACATGTTGAGGGATTTCTATATGGATTTAAAAGGTGGTTGGGATCTACACCTACCATTAGTGGAATTTTTTTATAATAATAACTTTCACTCCAGTATTCAGATGGATCCTTATGAATCCCTCTTTGGAAATAAGTGAATAACTCCAACTTGTTGGGATGAAGTTAGGGAAATAAATCTATTAGGACGTGATCTTGTTGATGAAATGGAAGAAAATGTCAGATATATTCAACAACACATAAGATCATATCAGAGTCGACAAAATAGATATGTTGAAAACTGAAGAAAAAAAACCTTGAGTATGAAGTGGGTGATAAGGTGTTCTTACAAATATCTCCCTAGAAGGGAGTAATGAGATTTTGAAAGAAGGAAAAGCTGAGCCCTAGGTATATCGGTCCTTTTGAATGTTTGGATCATGTTGGGAAGGTAGCGTACTGATTGGTGCTTCCACCAAATATCTCTCAATTTCATCATATTTTCCATTTATCACTCCCAATAAAGTACATACCTGATACTTCACATGTACTAATCTCAAAAGTCATACCGCTGGATCAAGATCTTTCTTATAAAGAACAATTGATAGAGATTTTGGATCATAATGAAAAAAATTTACGAAACAAGACCACTCACTTGTTTACAATTTTGTGGAGGAACCACCAATTTGATGAATCTAAATGGGAACTTGAAGATATGATGAGGTAGATGTATCCTTATCTGTTTGTTTCCAAGTGATGAATTTTGAGTGTGAAATTCTGTTTAATGAGGGTAGAATGTAACACCCATATGTTTTTATAAAATATTTTCATTAAATAATTTTTAACCTTTAGTAGATTTATTTTCCCACAATCTTGAGTTTAATTGAACCGCAATATGCACTTATTATAAAATTACAGTTATATCTTAGTCGTTAGGTTAACATGAATAATTATAATTAACTTATGAAAATGCATTATAAAAAATATAAATCAATTAGATATTTTTATTTTAGAGTGAATTACTTTTGGTAATGAAATTAATAAGATATATATGTGTTATATACTTAATGAAGTATTTCTGATATTCATCCAATTGATATTTTTGTCATAGGTTATGAATAAAACCCTGTTTGATGTTTTTAAGGTTAATTTTACACCTTTGAATGTAAAACCCATTTTAAATTAAGATTTTGAAATATTAATAATTTATATATGAAAACATAAAAATGTTATTTTGAAGTGGGATATAAAAATTTACTTTGGAAAATTTTCTAATAACTTTCAAGTTTTGATGAATAGTAAAAATACGCTAAATTTTAATTTAAAAAAAATTCGGAGATAATTTGTATGGTTAAATTATAATATTGGATGGTTTTAAAGTATAAATATAGTATATTTTTACCATTTAATATAATTTATTTCATTATCATTAATTTTACATTGAATTCATAGTTAAAAACACTTCAATCTTTTGCAATGTTTTAACTTTTAAAACTTATTTTCTCAACAATGGGATTAATATTAAATTAATAACTAAAAATTCTATGTTTTTAATTTTGAAAATTTATTCCGTATTTGGAATCATTAGGTATAATTTATGTTAATAGGATACTTTTACTTTTGGTCATTATGAATAGTAACTTTGGTAATTATATTTATTACCCTGATTAAAGGTAAATCAGGTAATTAAGGGTACAAATAATATTATAAAATTACATTAACACCTATAAAAAACATATTTTATGACTAAATAAGACTCTTATCATCTATATTTTTAAATTTAATCACTTCATGTCCACTTAACTATGAAAATGACATAAAGGTAATAAAAACAAATGAAATAGACAAAATGTCACAAACTCATTTTATAAAAGTATATTAATTTTAATAAATGGATAACTAGAAGATAAAATCTAATATAGATAATATATATAAAGATAAAATAATTAACTATTTAATATAAATTTATTTATAATTTTTAGAGATTAAATAATTACTAATAATGATGACACAATAGTGATATAGAAATTATTTTATTAATAGAAATATCAAATAAATGGTTTTAAAAATATTAAAATAAATATCATAATAACTAATTAATGTTCTCCATGAATTTTCTAGTTGACATTGAAATTTTAGGAGTGTATCAAATTTTTTTGGAATTTATCTAATATGTGAATTTTATTTAAATTCTAATAAATAAATAGTGTCAAAATTGACACTTTTAACATTTTATAAACATAGCATTTTATTAAATTATTTAAAAGAAATAAAAAATATTTAAAAATTACAAAGTAATAATTAAACGGTTGAAAATAATGAAATCTTCCATTTACGGTCAATTACTACCACATAAGTAAATATTCATTACCATTAAATATCTATAATGTTATTACCAAAATTAAAATTTAATAGAATAACTCACTATCAATTAAAAAGGTAAGTTTTAAATTTACAAAATAAGTTGTCCGAAATTTATTGGTTGATGATATTACAACACTATATCATTTCATATTATAATTTGGGACACTTTGGAGGTTTTTTGGTAGGGTTTTATTTTATTATAAATTAATATTTTTTAGAGTTTCTTAAAGTGCCCATCTCCTCTCTTATAAAAGGGAACCTCCTCCATCTCTTACTCACTCCATTTTAAGACTTCAAGCTCATCCAAACCCTACCCATTTCTATTATAAATTTCTCTAGTTACATTATAGTGGTTCTTATCTTCTCAAAAGATGAACTCCAGTGCCCTAAGAGGAAATTTAAAGGACGCATGTCGAGGAAAAGATAATCCCCTCTACTGATTCATTCGAATTTATTTCTTCTTCTAATTACTCTTATTTAGTTGTTTCTTTATAAATTAATAACATAATTATGACTTATATAATGATATTTTATTATAAATATTAAACAACCCTATTTCACTTTCTATTCATCCTACGAAAAAAAATCATTGCGCATGCGTACTTATGACATACTGTCTCCATGTCGTGGTGTAATATGTTTTTCACCATCACATTACTTAGATGGGTATAAAGGTGTAAATAATAACTATGTATTATTAATATAACATGATACTAATTATTAGATACTATAAACCCTCCAATTCAATACCATTCAATAATTATGGGAATGATATCGTTACTCGCGCGTATGTAGGCTTACCATCTCCACAATGCAATGTAATTAGTTCTATATAATGTTCATTAAACCATGATTATATAAATAAATTGATTAATAATTTTGATATTTATTATACAAATACCATTTTTTAAATGATACAGAGTAATAATAACTTATCTGAAAAAACATACATAAGAACATAAACTGATTAATACCCTAATAACGAGTAACAATGAAATGTTACTAACAAACAGATGAAAATATAATCCTAAATGATATACTAAAAATGATTATGATTCTGGAATAAATCAATAACATTACTTAAATAATTATACAGGAGGTTCAGATACATACGAAACAAATTGGACCTAAGGTAAGGGATAATTTTACAATCTCATTTTTATCTGATATTATTTATACATATGTGTTTTTTTCGTATATTTATCATCCACATACATGTTTTATAATTATTTAATATTATTTCTATTATTCTAAAAAAAATTAATTTAATTTTACCCTATGGTAAAAAAAATTAAAGGATATGAAAGGAATCTTTTGTCATTATTCAATTTTAGGTATTGTTTGACTTTTCTGGAAAAAGTATGAGAATAATGTTTTTTTAACTTATACAGCATGAATGGATTTTTACGGTTTAATGATTCCTTATTTCCATGAATATTCATCTACACTATTTCAATATTTTTTAAACTAAATTCTTATATTTTAAAATTGCATGGAATTTTGAGAAAGGAAAATGTTTTTGAAGAAGAAAAGATATTTTCCTCAAGAATTAATTTCAAGTGTTTTATCAAAATTATTTTCCATCTAAGATGATTCTATTTAAATAGGGTTATTTTTATATCCTAATTATTAATATGATTTGATTTTGTTAATTATGGAATGATATTTTATATCGATTATATTATGATGGAATGATGTTTAAGAAACCCATTTTATTTAATGGGTTATGCTATGGTAAGTGCTTTTCAATTTTGTGGAACACGTATGAATGGTTTCATTATGAGATAGGTGGGACCTATATCTACCTCCAATGAATTGGGTAAATATTTATATCTCATGATATAGACATGGATGGAATAGAAAGTAAATTTGGTTCAGTAATACAGGGTTTGAATGAGGAGTGAACTTGGTTCAGTAATGGACTTTTTCCACTATGATAGTCTTGGAAGTGAGCCTTGACTAATATGAAATGATTTTCTATGCTAATGTTTGTATGAAACAAAATTTCATGTCTTATGTTATGACTATTGGTATTAAATTGAAATTATATGATTTATCCCATGACATGATATTATTATCATTTATATGAAGGATAATATTCAAAAATGTTATGTTATTATGAATATGATATGATTGATATTTCCTTTGTTTACCCTTACTGAGAATTTGAGCTCACCCTTTCATATGTTTATTTTCCCAAGTTCAGGAAAAATGGTATTAAGTAAGATATTCCAAAAAGGATTCTAGTTACGAAGAAATAAATGGGAGATAATCTAGATGTTTTAGGAACAAGTTGTTTTTTCTTCCCAGTTTCTAAAGACACTATACCTATACAATCATATCATGGTTTTGTAATATGTTTTAAAGAATTTACTTCAATTATGAATTAATATTAATGTGTGTAAAGTATGGGCCATTATATGTTTGGTATTATGAAATATATATAATGATTCATGGATTATGATATTGGGAATTTTTCATGGATTTGTACCATGTACTAAAATTATAGGATAATAATGAAAATTAGAACAAAAAATTTCATTTTAAAATTAAAAAATTTTTAGTAAATAAAATTTCCACACATCAGGTCATGAAAAAATATATATATATGTTTCTTATTGTTAACAAAAAAAATATACACAAATAAAATCCTTATCTAATGAGATATTGAATTAACTAAATCACTATAGGGCCTTAACAAACCCAAACCATCTCATGTATTTATTGAACCCAAATTTTCTTATAGATTTATCAAACTCAAACCATATTAGAGCTTCATCGATTACAAACAATATCATGGATATATTATACCCAAACTACATCATGGGTTTATTGGAAAAAATGCATATCATTGTGTTACTAGAACAAACCATCTCATGGATTTGTTAGACCCAAACCATCATATGGTCTTTTTTAGACCTAAACCATAATTAGTACTTTTTAGTCCCAAAATACCTCAAGGATTCATTAAACCAGAAAGAATTTATTGATTTATCAAACCCAAATTTTAAATAATTTGTACATATATGTACCACTGTAAACAAATTATCCAACACATTATAGAAAACCCATTGTATAAAAAGTGGGCATCATAAAATTTTAAGAAGGTATCACTAAAATTAACATCAACACTATAAATATTTGATACCAAAAATTTAATCACCAATAATTTGTATTTCATAAGAACATTTAGTGGTTGGTTCATGAAAAATAATTTGCCGGGAAAAAATCCATTAGTGATAAAGATGAAAATTTTGTTAAAATAATAATAGAGTTTTCATAAAATTATTTAAACTTTTATGTTAAAGAGGAAGTTATAATCACTTTTAAAATTTGTATTTTAAATGATGAAGTGAAATACATTGATAAATATTTTACTTTTTAAAATAATCTTTAATAATGGATTCTTGAAATTAACACAATTTTTTCAAAAAAATAATGTTCAAACATTTTTTAACATTTATTTTAAAATTAATCTTTAATAACATATCGTTGATATGATATGTTGTTTAGAAAAATGGATTGTATATATGAATAAAAAACATTTTTTTTAAAAGTTTCAAAACATTTTGAATACTTTAACAAGCCATTATTGAAAACCCAAGTTGTATATAGGGAATAAAAAAACTTTTATAAAGATGAAAAGAAAAATATGAATGGAACATTATATTGAATATAATTTTAGTTACATGTATAAATGATAAATTTTACATGATTTGAAAATATTCTCAAGGAGTATAATCCATCAATTAAGAAGACAAGAATAATTTTAAAATATTATATAGCATTTATGAGGAAGAAATTAATTAAAGATGAGGATTTGAATCATAAAATTAATTTACATAGAGAGAATGAGAAAGTACCATGAAATAAAATATTATTCTTAAATAGATCAATCATGGAAGAATGAAGTCTGTGAATATACATTACAACTCATTGATGTCAGTTGAGTAAACAAAAACCCTTATGGAAATGAAAACGTAATAATCAAATAACATTAGAGGGATACATTGATATAAACCATAAAATATCATGAAATTAATTATATTCACTATATATGAATTAAATAGGATAGTGAATTAACCATAAAAGAGAAATTATAGAGTTAATTATAAAAAATGTCACATGGATTTGAAAATGAAGGTAAAAGAACCGTACCTTAATTTAGGACTACCGGTAAAGTGATTCAATATCTTGTATAAAAAATATCAATTATAATATTCTACTTCATAACCATATTAAAATATATAACATTTTATAAAATTAATTTATAATAATTATCTATGTATATTTAAGTTAGTTATTATGTATTTTCATTCTTGGGTGTGAGTTATCCAGATGATTTTGAAGTAGTTTATAACAGTGGAATTGTTCTCCATTATTCTCTAAAATTTCATTATCTATAGATCATTTATGTTTATATAATGCATAAAATATATTTATTTATAAATGATATATTTCATTAAACTAGTTTTTTAGTTATTTTGAGTGAAAATTGAACTGTTTTTGGATTGTTTAGGTAATTTTATTGATCTAAGATAATATATTAATAATAAGTTAAATACTTAATATAAACTATAAATAATAATAATCCAATCATGATATTTTTATTAAATGATAAAAATGTTAGTATTTATGTACTGATTTTAATTTATTATAGTATTCTATATCATTGTTAAAGTAGGTGGTTAGATGGACTCACACATGAACATGCCATAATTTGATGGGTTAGTATGGTTTAAAAATTATTGAATATTTAATAATATCATTATTTCAGAATAAAAATGATATTATTTTTATGTTTTTTATTGTTTTTAATATCATTTTAGGTTTTTTATATATAATAAAAATAATTATGAAAAAGTAAATTCATTTCTTTAGGGAGGAGGTAGTCCACACAATGCACGATTAACATTTTATTTTCCCATAAAATCAGAGATAATGAAGGTTGATTATAATTTTTATCTTCAAAATAATAATTATATTATTGATTTCAAATTTATTCCTATATTCTATCCTTATAACTATTAAATATAGGAAATTGTTAAGAATATAAGATGTTCTTTTATAGAGGGGTGGTCCACAAAAACGCACAATCGATGGTATGTTGTTTTTCTAAGAGGATGGAAAATAAAAAATAATGGTTGTTAAATTGATAAAATAAAAAATTATTATTCTAATTATTATGAGATAAATAAATTATTATGGTAGGGATTTGTTTGGGAGGGAAATATTAATAATAAAAAAGATATGTATCAAGTAATACACACATTGGGACCTTGAAGTTTGTCTTGAAATTATTCTGGGAAATGGATTGATTAGGATAACTAATTGAGACCATAGGATTATGAACATGATAAAGGATTATACTAGAAGAAAAATAAATGTTTTTTAGGAATAAATCCAATTTAATAGGTGTCTCATTATGTTGTGGAAGTTTTCCTCTTTCATAAGTGAAGAAAAGAGAAATTTTGTAAAAACCAATTATTTTTCAATAATTGAATGAAAATATACAAGAGAGAACTCTAAATGTGGAAAAAAATGGATTTTAGGGTGGTATAAATTCAATAAATACTATAAATATCATTTTAACACTTTTTATAAACACTTTTCATTTCATATACCATAAGGTTCTCATATTGTATCATTGTTTCACATTGGTAACTAATTTTTTACTAAGTAATAAATGTTTTTATAAAAATATAAAAGAACAAAAAATATTTTTTTTTGATGATAAATTTAAACACCAATTAATCAAATTAAATTTATAAATGATAGATAAATAAATTTTTTATTAAAACATTTAATATATTGCAAAATATTTTTTTACAAAAATGTTATTTTTATCGTTAAGTGTTCTTAGGCTTATTTAGTATTTATTAATAATTTAATGTGTCATTATATATTTATATATGGTTAAAAAAATTATATTAAATTCATTTCTAGAAGATATTAAATTATTTCATTATACAAATATTACACAATATTTGAAAATAAATTCTTTAAAATAACAGTTTTTAAATCATTTCACATTAACATTAATCATTGAAAACAAACCATGATGCCCAAAAATGAAAATTATCTTTTACATAATATGATCATCTAGATCTAAAATAATAAATCCATTTTAATTTTTTTTAATTTTCTATAAGTGATGATAACTAATTTTCATGATAATCGAATAATAACATTTTTAGAGTAAAATATTTCTTATGTTTCTAAAACGATAAACATGAGTTTAATAAATTGAGCATCGTATTTATAAATAATTTATTTCAATTTATTAATATTTATATTTATATATATATTGTTCTAGAAAAAAATTAATTCATTATTGTATTATGATAATGTCATAAAAGTGACAGTATTAAGTCATTCTTGTATTATTGAAAATCTTTTTTTAAAACATTGCCTATTTTTAATCATATTTTTCTTTAATTTTCAAATTGATTGATGTTTTTTATTATTTACTATAGATTTTTTATTTATTTAAGTTCCTTAATTATAAATATATTTTGGATCTTTTTTTGTTTTTTGTGGGGATAAATATATCTTAGATAATATTATCTTATGGTATCCAAATTATTAGGTTTTTATAAGAATGCTCAACTTCGTCCCTAAGGATTAAAAATAAAGAACAAAATTATTATAAGAAGAATTGCCCCAGGATCTATATATATGATATCTCAAATCATTTGGTTATCTTTAAAACCATGCAATCAATGTTGAATGCTCTTCACTTGTTGATTGAGCTCAAAGAATCCCACATTGATGACCCCTTAATCCCTAACACTGTCGATATTAAAATCAATGAATCTAAGGAATATCGCTTAGGAAATGAATATATATAATGTCAGATAATAATTTAATCCATGGAATAAGTACAAGAAACAATCATACCTAGGTTTATCATACCCCTATACATATCTAGAAATCTTAATAAAATCAAATTTTATTGATCCTTAGTCAATAATGTTTTGGGTTTCAATATCATCCCAATTTAAACAGTAAAACACATTTTATGTAGTAAAGTTTACTTGTCTCCTTATAACATGAAAAATAAATCAATATGATAATAGAAAACAAATATCCCCTAGAAAAATCAAGATAATGGACCGATTTGGAAACATTTTATCTATCTATGAAATTATGGTTGTTCCCTCCTGGAATGTTTTCCTATACTGACAGTTCAAAAATGTTAGTATAGGCTAGATAACTATTGGTATATCCTATACCAATGGTTCTCAAAACCATTAGGAATATGTCTATTGGTAAAGTCATATACCAACTATTGTTAATGAACCATTAGTATAGGGTTAAAAAATTTGGTTTAACCAATCATTTTCATGTAACAAATGGTAAAGACCTATACCCACCATTTTGTAAAAGTTGGTAGAGGTCTATACAAATATTTTTTTAGTCATTGGAATAAACCCCCTAGTTTACAAACATGAAATACCTCAACCCTTTGCACATAACCCATAAAATCTAGAAGAACCTACTCAAATAGCCACCAGAATTCACATCATCACCCACCTTGGTCAATTACCTAGAAACAAACATCACCAACCAATATACAAATAATTATAACAGAATAAACCAATTAACTCATTAAAGAAGTGATAAAAATTATTATAAACATCACATATCTTCATTCAAAACTAATAATCAACCATCAAATTTCATAAACATCATTAAAAATTTTAAAGGATCAATTTATCCCCCATTACCATTGATATTTTCACTATCATCCTTTATTTTATCCTCACCTTCATCCCCACCTTCATCATCAACCTCATAATCACCATCATCTATTCCTTCATCCTTACCTTCATCCTCACCATCATCCTCACAATCACTATCTCTATCACTGGGAATAATATCATATCAACCACCACTATGACCACTACTTAATGAACTATATAATGTACGCATTATCAAAATATATGAATCAAAATCCATGACATTTTCTGGTGGAATTTATGGGCATAATACTGAAATAAATTTCAAAAATTCATTATTATCCCTTTGATATTTTTCACTCTCTTGTATGAACATTTTTTCCTTTTTTTTCTTAGTCTTAAGCATGTGCTACAAATGAATTAGGTTTTTCTAACTCGGTTCTACTATAATGGGAACCTAAATTGGGATAATATATATTTGTCTATAGAAATATATATTAAAATTCAAAATTCACATTGATAAAAAAAAGATATTAAAATTTTAAATGAAAAATTTAAAAATTACAATATTCTATTATTTGAGTTAATTTACAACACTTCCATCATTCTTCCTTATGCTTGAGAAAAAAAATCTTCAGGAAAAAATCCTTTAATATTCAAAACAACCCTATACAATGAAATTTAATATATAAAACCATAATTTAAAATAGGTTATTGATAATGAATTTCATAACTAAAATCAAATGGATATACTTGATGATGCACTATGATTTTCTATAATGATTGATTACATTATTCTAGTCTAATGTGAGTTGGTAAACAAAAGATATTTTATATAATAAATTTGGATAATTGATAATATGATTAAATAATTATATGAAAAGTTAACTTAAAGTTTAATTAAATGATTCTTATTTTTATATGTTACTTCCATTAATATAAGGGAAACATTATTATGGAATAATGGAAATGGAATTTCTTTATTAATAATAACTAATCAAGATTAAATACATGTATAATATGGATAAATGGAATTGTGAAATATATTCTATATTTATTAAAAAATGGTTTTTTATTTCTCTATGATATAATTTGAAAGGGGTTCAAGTTGGGGAAATCAAGGTAAAATTTTCATTAACAGATATTGATGAAAATGTATACTCTATATTAGTGTTTGTTTTTGTTAAAAAGATACATGAAATAATATGATTTATTTTTTATTTGGTCAAAAAATGTTAATTTTTATTTATCATGAGAGTATGTAAGGTTAAATAGTTTTTTATCCTTATTGTTCCTATTTATTTTTATATGGTATAATTTTATTTAGTTCATTGTAATTAAATTTAGTTACGTGTAGTCCAATTTAATTTAGTTTGACTAAATTATATTAAAATTCTATTAATGACATATGATTTAATTATGTTTGGATTATTTATTTCATCTTGATTGATTTTGGTTTATTTTGGATTATATTTATCTATTTTGATTCAAGTATAATTTTTTTAAATTTTTCATTTCAATTTTATTTAGTTTTTTCATCCCTCATATGATTCAGTTTGGTATATGTTACATTATATTCATTTAATTAAGATAGATTTCATTTTATTTATTTTAATTAAATTCAATTAAATTTTCATTATTTTTGTGTGATTTATTTCATTTTTATTCATTTTTATGGATCATGTTAATACTAGTACATTTAGGTTTTTTCTTTCCATATTAGTTTCTCTTCCAATTACATTGGATCAGTTTCATCAGATTCTAGTCATATCAATTTAGTATTATTAAAAAAACCATTGTTGATTTAGTTATTTTTTTATTGGTTGGTTTGTGATGCACTGGTTTGGTTTTATGCCTTTATTATTAGTTTTTTTAGTTTCATATTCATTTAGTTATCCTTGATTTAGGGATATTTAAGTCATATATATTCAGTTTTTCTTGGTCAAACCTACAATAGTTATGTTTTATTTTCATTATATAATGTTGAAATTTTTTGTTATATTCAATTAATTTTTAATCTTTATTAATGGATTCTATTTTTTCATAAAATTTGGGTTGGTTTCATTGAGAAAATTCAGTTTGTTTTAATATAATTAAATTCTCCTCTAGTTGAATTTTTTTGGTTTGTTTGATTTTTTTCAATTCATTTCGGGTAAAATTGTTTCAACTTAGTTTCTCTTAGTTGATCTCTATTTTATTCAATTTCAATTAGTCATTTTATGTTTGTTTTCAGTTTACAGGGTTTAGTTTGGTATGTTGGGTTTGGGTAAGTTTAAATCTTTTTTATTTTATTATCATTCATTCAATAAAAACCAATTAATAGTATAATGTGTAATAATTATGCCCTTACGACAAGGGAGGATTTCAGCTTGGTGAGAAAACTAATATGTAAGGGTCCCTAATATATATATATAGGTTCCTTCATATCCCATGTAAGCGAGATAGTTTATACATAAGGGTTATTGTGGTTTATGCATAAAGGTCCACATAAAATAAAAGTGAATATATAATGGTCATGTCATTTCAAAAATTAAAAAAGGAAAACTTCCATGGTGTGTATTTCATACCATGATACCATTAAATATATTCTCAAATAGATCTTTTTCTCTTTTTACACCTTTTTAAGTAGGAAATTGATTCTACTAGACATGATTTGTTTTATTTTTTTATTTTATAAATCATTATGGTTTGGTCCCTTTAATTTATATGAAATAATGTAATGTGGGGATCATTATTTCCGAGAATTTTCATCTAAATGATATTATATTTTTGGGTTAGTGAATATCAAGAACCACATATTTTTTTAATACAACTGAATTATAAAACCATATTTGGTGGAACATAAATATATTTAGATTCAGTAATAAAGGGAACAAAATTCAAATTTACATGAACGGAGTGATTATTATAATTACGCTGGAAAATGACCAGTAACCTATTTTAGAAGAAAACTATGCATGTAAATTATCTATATTCAATAGTTTGTAAAATCAAGGGTATTATAGAAGGTATACTATATTCATCCTAGTTATTTATCATCCTCCATGGGATGGCTGGTTGAAATCAACAATAGATTTTGTTGTGAAGGGATGTCTGATACTTATAGGTTTTAGGAGGATCATAAGAGATCCCAATGTTGGGAACTTTTATAATTTTTTAATAATCATTCCATAGTAATTTTTTATGGATTTGATATAGAAATATCAACCCTAACTTTCAAGATTTCTATTTATCATAAATATGAAAAGTTATATCTATAAGTGGACTTCACATCCCTTATGAATGAAATTAAACACAGTGTCACCTATCCATCATGGAAACTCGTTGAGTTTGTAGAAAATTCCATAGAATACTAAAAAAGTATTGAATCTTGGTGTAAATGTGTTTCATAATTTTATTACAGTACCTTGATACAAATTGTTCCCATTATTGTGGCAAATTATAGTTATTTGTCTAATGTCAATGAACAATGAGGCTTCAACTAGGTATCATGTACTAGTTTCGCCATGGTGTATAGTTGATCATACCATATATATATATACACAAATGGAGTGATCATTTTTATTTCATTTTGTATTTCAACTGGTCACAAAAGGGGTACCACCTGTGGTAAATAGGGGGAAGGGGAGAAACATATATGTTGAATGTTTCACTGGATGATTATGGGGTATAAAGATGTTATCAGTTTTTTTAATGGTTTATGTTGATACATTTTAATAAAATTAAGTAATAAATTTCATGACATGATCACAAACATAACAATACTAATCCTGAAATTTGGGTTCAAACTAAATACATTCAATAATAAACAAAAGAATACATGATCTTTTATAAAAACTAATTAGAAATATAACGAAATATGGAGGAAGAAAAAATTATTAATGACATTCATAATTTCTTCTTACCATTGCATAACATCATATTCTGCCTCAATGTGTGGAGGTATTTCATAGAATCCATGTTTTTTATTTCATCCCAAAACTTATTAAAAAATAATTTTCAACAATACACAAATATGTATTAATGAAAATCATGTTATTTTTATTTAAAAAAACTCAAATTTTATTAATACATTGAACTCATTACCTATCCAATAGTAAATCATTTACCGATAATATGATACTATAAAATCATTCATGATAGGTGTGGCCTCTAAATCCTTACGAACTCTAACATTCCTGTTATTATACAAGTAATTGTTATATTCTATCCATTGATCACTAAATTACATGAGACAAGATGGCTTTCCAACCTCACAATCAGAAAAATTAAAATAATGATGGAAGAAAAATATTAATTTATTCAAATACAATAAAAACATAATATTAAATCCAATTAATTTTCTTACCCATATTTTTTCCTAATAATCATACATTACATCATTTGAAATGTGTCTCTAGGAGAGTGGCCTAATGGGAATGATGTTAGAGTATTTGGAAATCATTTCCATAAAACTCTTATATTCTCCCCCCTATTTTTCCAATAATTTGATTATCCTCATTTTACTCCACCATCAACATTGTGTGGCAGTTCCACACTAAACACATATGTGTATTCCCACACCACCTAGATGTATATCCACCTATTAAAAATATATTAAATCAATACATGTTGTAATTAAACTTAATTGTTTTCAAAAAAATAACAGGGGTTCTATAAATATACTTGAGGTACTATGATCAGTGGGTGCCACTATATCCTAGGATCTGATGGAATGTAAACTTTTATAGATGGAGTGGTACCAAATTTATTATCCAAAGGTTTATACTTCATCAGAGTAAAAGTCAAAGGAGTATGAATGTTGAATCTTGTGGTGATGGAAGTAGAAGGAAATGAATGTGGAATAGATGTCTGTGTAAATGCATAAAAAGTATAGGGAGTATGATCCATCAAAAGATAAGGGAAATATAATTAAGGAGGATCATATGAAAATGGTGGTGAAAAAATTAGAGGAAAAAATAATCTATGTGTGTCAAATGACACTGGTGGATCAGAAGGTGTGATAGATGGTATGTCAGGGGAAGGGACAAGGTTTGATCAGGTATGCTGAGTGGAGTGCATTTCTCTAGTACCACTCCTTATGTATATTATGGCTGAGCACTGCTACCACTTTGATGGTCAATGAAACATTTTCTCCAAGGTGGTGAATCCTGATCAAATGTCTAAATTAATCACATCACATGACATGTTATTGATATATATATATATATATATATATATTTGAAATATATTACTCACAACACGAACAAGAGGAGGGATGCACATCTCTTTCATTTTGATATTATTGCCTTTCATCCTTTTTCTTCGTATCTCTTGAATGTTTTTTATTTACTGTATTTGAAAGGAAAATGTAACTAATTATAAATACATAACCAATATGTATGACAAAAAATAAATAAGATGAGACATGGATTAATTAAGGAATAAAAATTATCAAACCAATTAATGGATATATAGTGATATAAAAAATCATTTTTTATTTAATGGGAAGTATATAAAAACATAATATACATGTCATATAAAAATCAATATGTTTAAATTATGATGTTTGGAATGGATATGATATAGTTTTATTGTATTTTCAATTTGATATAATTCAATTTTGGTTAGGTCATTTGGTTCATTTTGGTAAATTTCTTAGTTCATTTTTCCATTTTTATTTTTCTTAAGTCATTTGGTACATTTTATTCAATTTATTAGGTCATTTTTCCATTTTTATTTTTCTTAGGCCATTAGATTCATATTTTGGGTTACAAGATTTTTCACTTTTTTTCAGGCCCTTATTTTTATTGTTAATTATTTCCATATTAATTAGTTTAATATATCCATTTAGATTATACTTTTTTGTTATAATTTAATTGTATTATCTTTTTTGGTTTGGTAGTTTTTTTACATTTGAATTGAATATTATAAAATAAAACTCAAAGAAAACTGAAACTAGTATGTATTGAAAATACACATGAATGTCAAGTTGGATAAAAAATATTTTTAATCAACATTAATTGAATTTGAATGGTAACATCATTAACAAACCATGTCAAGATAAACCAAAAAGAAGAGAGTGCATAGATGGATGGATCTATATATTTCCCACCACAACATCATTTTCAGAATAAACTCTAATGATCGAACTATTTGTTTCATCAAAAGTAATAATGAATCAAAGCCCATGGGAGTAGGGATGGTGTCAATTCTATCATCACCATCAGCAAAAATTTACCTTGGGATTACTTCAATAATGACACAAAATTCATATCTATGATGATCTTTCACATATAATCATTCCTCATCATTTATACAAATATATATGGCTCATTGATAGAAAAAGTGTGAGTCATGTCAATAACTCAAAATCCATAATCATCTAAAAAATGTTCAGTGCCTAATCCTCAAATCAAACCACCTTAATTTAATTAAAGTGACCGGACCATGAGATTAATAGTATAATATTAGTATTTTATCAATGAATCCATAATAAGAGACATTTTCAAATCTAGGTCTACTATTCAATGCACTAACAAAACAGTCTATTGTGGTAGTCACCATAACACCATAATGGTGTGTTCTCATGTTCATATCAGAAAAATTCATTGAATATAAATCCATATATACTTCATCTGATTGACCTTTCATGATAGAACCATTAGGATGATTCATATTCCAATGCAATGATAACATGGGCGGTGTAAATGAACACTATTTGAAGCTTTATTGAATGAAAAATCATAAAAAATCTTCAACTTGTTTTGAAAATTACTTGATATCTGGTTATTTTTATACATATAACTTTTATTTATTCAGTAAAAATATGTTATATGTCATTTTGTAAAAGCAATTAAATAAGATTGAAGTTAAATCGAAAAAATATTTAAGGAAATGATAATTGTTCACTTTATATGATACTATAACTATTAAATTAGTATATATGATAATCATAATATAAAATACAACAAAAAAATCTATATAATAAAATACTATAAATATTAAACCATTATATAGAATTCCATTATATCAATGACTAAAAACTATACATAATACTACACAAAATTGTTTTTATAATTACTCTTTTTATTTTTTCACATATTCAATTAACATTTTAACTATTTTCATTCTTATTCTATAAATTAATGTATAAAATATTAATATTTCTAGGTAGCCATCTTCTGCACCACACATAAATTATGAAGTTAGGTTAGATAAATCCATAATTAGTTTTTTGTCATATTCAAGGATGGTAAAGTGATTCCTTCCTCACCATTAGATCAATGTTAGAAAGGTTCTTCTATATGTGTTGTATTCACGATTATGTCTTTGATTTATATATGGAACACAACCTTATTAGAAGTTTTATAGTACCAATGATGGTTTTGAGGAAAGTATGATTTGAAGGCCTAACCCTATAGAATTTTTTATTTTTGGTTTTTAATAGGATGGTTAGTGATGAATCTAAATGGGTAGATTTCAGGTGGATAAAGTATGAGTTGATTCTATGGATTATAGAACATTTCTAATGTGGTGGGTGTTCACACGGTAGAATTTGGTATGAGTGATAGATATAATGTGGAAGAGGTGTGATGAGGAATTTTTAATAGGAGCACTGAGGAATTCAAAGTGCGTTAGTTTGGTTCAAATCGTGGCTATTTTATTTGGTTTGAATCAATTCTATTTGGTCTGTCTTGTTTTGATTTGATATAGTTCGGTTAAATTTGGTAAATTCTAGTTCTATTCAATTTGGGTTAGTTTGGAAAGGAACCATAAATAAATTATTCATAAAAAAATAATAAATTTTATATTGTTTCATTATTTAACTAAATCTCTAAAATAAAAATTAATTTCCCAAAAATAGTTTCCCAATAATATTTAAAAAATATTAAAGAAAATAATTTTTTTTTAAAACACACACATGCATGAATATTTCATGTAGGAATATATACCAAGTATGATGTCTAAAAAATGAAATATCATAATACTTGAATGGTCAAAAACATATTCTCAATTTTCACTAGTATGTACTCTTGATATTCAACCAAAAATATCACTCATCTCTATAATGACTTTTTCATATTTTAACATCCCTAATAACCTAACCACCAACTACAAATAGCTTTAAAAAATCACATTACAACCTGCTTTTAATGTCTCAAACCCATTATTTTTTATATCTATGAAGTAACTAGAATCCCAAACAATAAAACAATACCACATTAAAATGGCTTATCTTGAATCTTTCATTAGCTTAAATTATACAACCACATACCCCATGGGTGTTCCCTATTCACATGTGGATAGCTACTAACACCGTAGTTTTCATTTATTATTAAGAAAAAATTTATCAGTTTATAATGAAATTAAATATGAATGATTAATTGTATTAAAAATAAAGCATGATCTGTATATATTTCAAGATTTTCTTAAAATAAAATATATGCCTATATGATATGGAGTTCCCAACAATCATTGATAATAATTTAAATAAAAGATTAATATAAATATATCCTATATATAAAAAATAATAATCTCAAAATTCAATTGAAAAATATACCACTGACATTATATAATAGTGTAAATGAAAAATATAATAAAACTAGAATGACATACAAATTTTCCAAAAACTCCACATGTTAATACCATAAACAACTACTCTATATATAAGGCCTCATTCTTAAAACATTACATAATCTTGAGTTAAATAAATAATTAACATTTAAGATATTTTCATGTTTGGAGTTTTAGAGAATTAGGCCATAAATATTACATTACATCTCAAATATTACAAAGTATACACTTCTACATAGTATCTATTTTTTCATAAAATTAAAACTCTTAAAAGAAAACAATAATTATTTTCTTGATATAAATATTCTGGAATTCTTCCTTTCTCTTACCCTTCCTTATACACTGTAAAAAACATTTAAAAAACTTGGGATGAGCATAAAAAATATCGATAAGGGTTATAAAATAAATAAATAAAACATTAGTTCATCAATACATACAAAACATAAGCTCTTTAACATACCTCATGAAATCATTAGATTTATGAATAACACGTAGATACCATAAATCATAAAGGTAACTTGTGGAATCCATAACATACTTACATTGTAGCATTCACACCTATATAGGGAGTTATATTTGGAATACCCATCATATTATATTTCCTAAATCTCTTAGGATAAACATTAATGTTTACCTCAGTCATGTTACACAATTCATTGTAGAGATATCTCGAACTCACCCACCCTAGGTTTATCATGTAACCACCCATATACTAAAACAATTACCAAGAACCATAACATAATCATAACACATAAAACATGAACAATGGAAAGATAACATTTCCACCCCATAATAACAGGATATTAGTTCAAGATATTGACATAATCAATTCATTTTAAAAAAACACATTTAAAACATTTAAAAAAACATTTTTGAATAAAAGTGTCCAATACCACTTTGAAACATTTAAAGGAATTCCATTTTAAAACAATAGTGTCCATATAAATAAATCCTAAAAAACATTTTGAAAACATCCAAATTATTGATAAATATTTATAAAAATAAATCTTTAACACTTTTAAAACAATGTTTTAGTTAAAGAGTCTCATAACACTTGAAAAACATTTAAATAAAAATAATTAAAAATGAAATCAGTCAAAATTTTAAATATAATGAGAATATAGAAATTTAGGATATAAAAATTAAAAGGGTTTTATATACACATTATAGGATAATAAAGGTGCACAATATCAAGATATGCCTCAATTAAAGGAGATTGAGACGAAGTTCCTTACAAAAATTCGGCAGCATAACGGCATCACTTTAAAATTTAGAAAATGATTTGATGAGAGAGAAAAGGGTATATCATCACTTGGACATAAAATGTACATTAATAAGGTTATATATGAACATATCCCATCATAATAAAATGTAAATTAAAATACATGACATTAAAGAAAGTTTTTGACTAAAAGAGGAGGTTCAAAGGTTCCCTTACATCGTGTCTGACTTGACACGTTCGTTCTTTAATTTCCTAAAAAATAAACTTCAGTTAATTTATACTTTATTCATATCCTTTTAAGATTTATTATTCCTTTTATATCACTTATTACCTTGCTACAATAATTCTTTAATTATTTGAGTTCATATCAGACATTTTGTCGATGTTCGGAACTTGAGTCAAAAATGAACTTGTTATAATTAAAAATTGTCCATGTGGTCAAAAGTCCATTTTCTTCAGAATTATATTCATGATTTATATAACCTAGATATCATATATGTCTAGTATATATTTATTTATAATATTTCATATCATTTTGATATATGAAAATGAAATTCACCGTTCATGGAGATGGTAAGTCATTTGTACGCATGAACACTACATTCATTTATTCTTTTCATTTTTAAAGGAATGAAAACAAATTACATAAAGTTATATTATAATTCCATTATAATGTAATATTTTATATGCATTACATAATTTCATTATCTTCTTCTTTTATCTGTTCCATTTATGGCATGAACGAGTCATATCACTTTAAGGGAGCGGTAGTCCACACTTCCTCAAATGAAATTATCGTAGTTACCCATCATGGAAACCATAAAGGTATGAAATAAATGAAAAGGTACAGAAAGTTAGAGATAGTATAAATATACTATATATCACATCTAAATACAGTACCATCATAATGGCCACCATGAGAGGTGGTAGGATATAATTGAGTAGTCATCATTTCGTGAGGCAGTAGTTCTTTGTCAATAGATATAGTATGTTCAAGAACCATTAGACATAGGTGTGTGTAAGTGTAGTTTAAATCCATCTCATAAAAACAAAATAGTATATTTTTTATACTATTGTTCTTATTTAATCAAATAAAAATAATAAAATTGGTAGTGGATAAGTATAATAATGGAATGGAATTTTAGAGAAGATGTTACCTCTTAAAACGTGTAACTCTCTTTGATTTGAGCCAAAAGGCTTTATTGAATTACCTTATACCTAGGGGAAAGATTATAAGAGTAATAGGGGGTGTTTAGATCTTCTTTTAGTAGATTTTTTATGAGACAAGGGGCTTAAGAGGTGTATTTTATGGGTTAGAGGTGGTTGCCTTTTATAAGAGGGAGGAGAGGCTCTTTAGGACTGTTTGAAAGTATTATTTTATTATAAAATGGTTTTTTATTTAAAAAGGTCTAAAACTCATAAAATTATAATATAATATGAATATAATTCTAAATAAAATCATCTAATAAAAAATGGACATGTTTTGGAAATTTGTTTAACCCTTATCGTTTTTATTTAACCCTTTTACTCTTATCAATTCGTCAAGCATTTAACACTTTAAAAATCAAATTAGTTACCAAAACATGAAAATGTCAAATTAAAGAGTCAATAATAACATTTTTGAATTATGATAACCATTTTTATGAATATAATATTATTTTAAATTTTATCATATTTAATAAAATATTTAAATTTTAAAATATGAATTATGTCAATTTTGACAATATTCATATCATGACTTTTTTAAAAATAAAAAACAACTTGATTGATTCGAAAATACATCATTAATAAAAATATAACATGTAACTATCATCCATAAAATTTATAGATGATATAAAATAATCAAATTACATTTATATTTACATTTATAATATCATTTATTTGAATCCTTTATTAATAAAGCAAACACTACATCATCATTATGTCATAATTAAATTTATTTCATTAATTTTGAAAAATTATAGATAAAATACCATGATGTAGGAAATATTTGTAGATTTATAATTAATATTTATAGTCTAAAATATTACTTATATAACCCCATATACAAATTTTTTTACTACAAGATATATGTTTTTGTAACATTTTCATTACCTTAAAAATTAATTTTTATAAAATGACATTTTCACTTACAAGTTCCTCCATGGGGTCCCTAAATCTACCCAAGTATTCCCATGGTAAGAAATTTATCATATAATATGGTTATTACATGTGTTATCATAATTTAATATTATTATATTATTATTATTTTACCCTTATTTACCAGATTTACCCTTTCACCATGGTAAATAAAATATTTACTGAGGTTACTATTCATAATGTCTAAATATAAAAGTTACCTATTTACATAATTTAGATCTCTTGATTACAATTGTGGAGTTAATTTTTACAAATTCAAAACATATAATTTATATAAATTAATTTAAAATTAATTCTTGTTGCCAAAACCAAAAGGCGTGTTTTTAAGAAGTAAAAACTACCAAAAGATTAACATTTGTTTATGTCCAATTTCAAAGTGAGATTACTTTCAATGACCAAAATTGTATTAAATTATAAAAATATAATCTAATTAAGCTTTAAAACAAATTAAAAGGATAGACTAATGATATAAATAAATTATATTGAAAGGTATTTTTGAATTAAAATGCAGTATTTTTCACTATTCATAATAAAATGAACTTTATCAGAAAAATACCAAAATTTTACCCAAAGTAAATTTTTATGTCCCACTTATAAATAAGAATTTTATTTTGTAAAATTTAACATATAAAAGGGAAAAAAATTTATTTAAAAAGGGTTCTCCATCAAAAGTCTGTAAATCAACCTTTTAAAGAATATTAGAGTATTTCATGCTTAAAATCAGATTCATTCTTATTTTAAGCATCTAAAATTTATTAGATAAAAGTAAAAACATTTAACCATCATGTGTAGTTATATTTATTTTAGTTATTTTCATTCCCTCTAATATAATGTCTAGGTTTTAACTACCATTTAAAATAATAATATTATTGTATTATTTTTCGGTATAACTCAAAGTTGTGTGCAACATAAGATTTCAGAGAAAATCATTGTTGCATGTTGTGTATGCTATTGAACATAGCATCCCCTTGAATTTTAAATTAATATTTAATTAAAAAATATTAATAAATATTAAAATTTCATGTTCTTTATTTAACTGGGATGTTACATCCTTACCCCATTTTGGGAATTGTGTCCTCACAATTTTAAAATTGGGCTCGAAAACTTCATTAAAAGTCACATATCAGAAAAAGAGTCAATAAAAATATCACATTAAAAGAAATTATGTGAAGTAAAAAGGTCACTCTAGATAACCCATATTAGGATTACATATATAAAAACATGGATATGGAAGATAAACTAAACATTAAGTTTTGATAGAGAGTGATATAAAACATGATTAGGAGTAAGTTAACCACCAGAAAACCAAAAACTTGTGATAGGTTAAACTGTCTTTGATTCCCTGGTAAGAAAAGTAAATGGACAAAAAAATTATGTTCCCTTTCATAAATTTATATAATTTATTTATGATATTGACTAATAATGTAAGAAAATATACTTACGGTTCATGTAGATTTTCATCCTTTAAAAATTTTCTACAAAAAACTCATATTTTCTCCAAACGATGAGTATTCAAGATGACTTGGTCACACCTAAAGTGCTAGAATCAAATTCTAGAGAATAAAATAATCCAAAAAAGATGAACCATATATTTTCCCTATCTTTATAAATTAACCAAAACCATAATGGTTAGTACAAGATATGATAATCTCCCAAAATCATAATATTTTAAAAAAAAAATACTACTCTTAATCTCCAAAATTTAACAAATAATACCCCAAAGCTCAATAAAGACCATTCAATGCATAGTTATCCTTAAAATTATTCAAAAATAATCCAAAATAGGTTTGAAACCCAAAATTTATAAGGATTCGATCACATCGTCTTCCACAAAAATCTTAACATTTATCGCCAAATAACATCGGCTACACTTAAAGTCTCATACTATAAAGTAATTAACTGAATATAATAATCTCTATGATAGGTTAATCATTTCTATAAATAACACAAATCACTATATTTACAAAATAAAAACATATAATCTTACAAAATAAAATTCCACCACTACTCCTCAATTGAAATCCCAATGTATTTTATTTTCCTTAGGTATATAGTGTTCCCAAAAGAGCAAATGTCTTCAAAAATAAACATTATCACTTAATCACAAAATTATTTTCCTATACTAAGGATATCCATTTGATAAAACATAATATCCCATATCAAATTATTCTTGATCAATAAAATCATTTAACTAAAAATAATAAGTCATGCTAACTAGGGACTTCAGATAGGCCAGTGGTAGGTGATAAATCCCAATCGCACTTTGGTTACGGGTTCGATTCCCATATCTTTGTCTGATGTGATGGGTTGTCACATGGTCTGCATGTTTTCCATTTTCAAAAATTATATAATTTTATCACATTCCCAAAAATGTTATAAATTCCTCAAAAACAACCATAACATATTTTAACCAAAAATGTTTTCTCATACCTCACATTTTCATCCCAAAAATTAATAACATGTAATTGCCTCAAATTCAAGGATTATATAAAACCAAATGGTTCTTTATAACTATATCCACAAAATAAAAGATATTTATTCCTTGAATAACATTTTCACATATCAAACTAAAGTTTTACACATACAAGAAAAAGTCATCCAAAGTTATCATATCATCAAAAGAGCCTTAATACTTTTAAGCATTTCATCATCCTAAAATCTACCATAACTCTTAAATCCCTTTTATGTATAATTCTTACTCATTAAATGTTATTCATGATCCATTAACAATTATTTTTCCAACTTATTCTGTAATACTTCTTTCCTACAAACAAAATCATGAATCATATCTTAAGTTTCAATAATGTCAAAACATCAGCTAATAAATAATCCATACCTTTCTTTGGTCATTGTCAGTTTCATCATCCTTATTTAGAATGGAATTAGGTATTGGTAAACATATATTTGTACGGTCGTGCAAATCCCATTCCTGAACCTTCTTCATATGATATCTATTGGTATAACGACCATACACACCACATTTAAAACATTCAATTGATCCTTCGAAAAGAAATTATTTCACTTTCCTGTAGTCAACTAGATGTTTCCTTTTTCCATGGAATGTTCTTGCTTTATGCCATTCATTACCGCATCTATAGAATCTTCCCATACCTTTGAAGCATTTTTCTAGGTATTTCATTCCACATACTTGACAGATAGTTTTTTTAATATACTAACCTTTATGGTTATTACCTGAACTTCCATTGGGATTCATTTCTCGCATATACGATACCTTATAAAAATCACCAAGGTTTATGTGGTCAATCATGATTCTAAATAGTTTTTTGAGAATAACCAAAATAATATTCATTTCAGATCCCATTTTATTTAGTTTCTTATTTATAAAACTGTCACAATTTTCTTCGCATCAATTGTTACTTTGGTGAGTTCAAGATCCATCCATTTACTAAAACCAAAAAGTTCAGTGTGAGTATGTTAATAAAATCATCATTTAATATCTTATGAGGAGGGTAAACACTAATATATACTTATTCATGTTATCTTAAACCTATTAAATTGATCCAAAATAACTATGACTACTTCTAATATGCTATCCACTGTGGTTATATAAAATATGTCACTTATTCTTAAATAACACCCTAACCTATAAAGTTATCTAAACCAACCTATGATACCAACTATAAGGCCCCAGCCTTAAAACATTACTTAATATTGAGATAAATACAGAATTAACATAGATGATATTTTCAGGTTTAGAGTTTTTGAGAATTTGGCCATAACTATTACATTACATCTCAAATATTATAAAGTAGATATCTCTACTCAGTATCCATTTTTTCATAAAATAAAATCTAATAAAAGAAAAAAATAATAATTTTATTGATATAAATCTTCTTTAATTTTTCCTTTATCTTACCATTCCTTATACCCTGTGAAAAACATTTCAAAAACTTGAGATGAGCATAAAAATATCACTAAGGGTTATAAAATAAATAAAGAAAACATTAGTTTATCAATACATACAAAACATAATCTATTTAACATACCTCATGAAATCATAATATTTATGAATAACACATAGAAATCGTAAATCATAAAGGTAACTTGTGGAATCCATAAAAAACTTACATTGTATAATTCACAGCTATATAGGGAGTTACATTTAGAATATCCATCATGGTATATTTTATAAATCACTTAGGATAAACAATAATGTTTACATCTGTCATGTTTCCCAATGAATTGGAGAGCTATCTCGAGCCCACCCACCCTTGGTTATCATGGAACCACCCATATAAGTAAACAATTCCCAAGAACCATAGAATAATCATAACACATAAAAAAAGCATAAAAGAAAGATAAAATTTCTACCTTGTAATAACAAGATATCAGTTCAATATATTTACATAATCAATTCATTTTAAAAAACATTTAAAACATTTAAAAAGAATATTTTTGAATAAAAGTGTCCCATACAACTTTGAAAATTTTAAATTAATTTAAAACAATAATTTCCATATAAATAAATCCTAAATTTGTTTGAAAACATGGACATTAATTAGAAAGAATTATAAAAATAAATCTTTAAATATTTTAAAATAATCTTTTAGTTAAAGAGTCTCGTAACTCTTGAGAAACACTTAAATAAATATAATTAAATAATGACATAAAAAACGTTAAATATCATAATAATATATAAATTTATGATATAAAAAGTCAAAAGGGTTGTATATACACCTTATAAGATAATAAAGGTGCACAATATCTAGATATGCCTCAATCAAAGAAGATTGAGACGATGTTCCTTATGAAAATTTGCCAGCCTAATGATGTCACTTTAAAATTAAAAAAATGAGTTGATGGGAGAGAAAAGGGTCTCTCATCACTTGGAAATAAAATATACATAAATAAGAATATATAAGAACATATCTCATCATAAGAAAATTTAAATTAAAAGACATGACATAAAAGCTGTTTTTTGATTAAAAGAGGAGGCTCCAATGCTCTCTTACCTCGTGTCTGACTTGAATCGTTCGTTCTTTAATTTCCAGAATAATAAATATAAGTTAATTTATACTTGCTTAAAAACCTTTTTAATTTTTATTATTCCTTTTATATCACTTACTACCTCACTATAGAAATTATTTAATTATTTGAGTTCATATCGGACATTTTGTCAATGTTCGGAACTTGAGTAAAAAATGAACCTATTATAATTACAAATTGTCCACGTGGTCAAAAGTACATTATCCCTATAATGACATTCATGATTTATATATACTATATATCATATATAACCAGTATATATTTATTTATAATATTCTATATCATTTGGATATATGAAAGTGAAATGAACCGTTCATAGAGACAGTAAGTCGTAAGTACACATGAACGCTACTTTCATTTATTTTTTTCCATTTTTAAAACAATTAAAACCAGTTGATACATAGGTATATTATAATTATAGTATAATATCATAATATATATCCATTACATAATTTCATTAATGTCTTCCTTATACATTCCATGCATGGCCTAAACTAGTCATATCACTTTGAGGGGGCGGTAGTCCGCACTTCCTCAAATGAATTTATCATATTTACCCATTATGGAAACTATAAAGGTGTGATATAAATGAAAAAATAGAAAAAATATAGAAAATATAAATATATTATATATCACATAAAAAATATAGTTCCATCATCATGGCCACTATGAGAGGAGGTAGGAGATAATTGAACAATTATTGTTTCGTGAGGCAGTAGTTTGTTGTCCACAGAAACAGTATGTTATATACCCATTAGACGGAGGTGTGTGTAAATGTAGATTGAATAATTATCATAAAAAAAACCTAGTGTGTTTAGGATACTTTTTTGTTATGTAATAAAATAAATATAATAGAATAGGGAGTGAATAAGTAGAATAATGGAATAGAATTTTAGAGAAGACGTTACCTCTTAAAACGTGTAACTCTCTTTGATTTGAGCCAAAAGGATTTCTTGAATTTCCTTCTACCAGTGTGAAAGAAAATAGTAGGAATAGGGGGATGTTTAGAGCTTCTTGGAGTAGATTTTGTATGAGAAAAAGGACTTTAGAGGTGTGTGTTATGGTTTAGAGGTGGTGGCCTTTTATAAGAGGGATGGGGCTGTTTAGGAATGTTTGAAAGTATTATTTTATTATAAAATGTTTTCCAGTTTCAAAAGGTAAAAAAATAATTTAATTAAAATATAATATGAATATAATTGTAAATAAAATCATCTGATAAGAATTGGACATGTTTCAGATATTTTGTAATATTTATGTTTTTTATTTAACCCTCTTTTACTCTTACTGTTTTATCAATCTTTTAACATTTTGAGAATCAAAAGAGTTAACAAAACATGAAAAATATCATATTAAAGATTGAATAATAAAATTTTAGACTTATGATAACTATTTTTCTGAATATTAGATTTTTTAAAATTTAATAATATTTAATAAAATATTTTATATTTTAAAATATGAATTATGTCAATTTTTACACTATTCATATCATGACTTTTTTAATAATCCCAAAAAAATTTATTGATTAGAAAAAACATCCTTAATATAAAGATAAAATGTATATATAATCCATAAAATTCGTGGATGATATCAAAATAACAAAATTACATTTATTTTAACATTTATAATATTCTTTATTTGAATCCTTTATAATAAAGAAAACACTACATCATCATTGTGTCATAATTAAATTTATTTATTTATTTTCCAAAATTTATAAATAAAATACCATGATTTGGGAAATTTTTTATATTTCTAAATACTATTTATAGTAGAAAATATCACCTATATAACCCATTATAAATATTTTTTACTAAAACATATA
Source organism: Viscum album (assembly GCA_963277665.1). Classification (NCBI taxonomy): domain Eukaryota; kingdom Viridiplantae; phylum Streptophyta; class Magnoliopsida; order Santalales; family Viscaceae; genus Viscum; species Viscum album. Next base: position 1,433,270,500 of record OY728120.1, on the reverse strand, counting down.
TGTTTATGTTACATTTTCCTTAACTTTAAATTAATTTTTATAAAATGTCATTTTCACTTTCAAGTGACTCCACAGGGTCCCTAAATCGATGCAAGGATGATAATGGTTGGAACTTTTTCATAAAATATGGTTAGGACACGTGTTATGGTAATCTAATATTATTATAATATTATTTTTTACCCTTATTTACTAGATTTACCCTTTACCCTTGGTAAATAAAATATTTATTGAGGTTACTATTCATAATCTCTGAAAATAAAAGTTCACTATTTACAAAATTGTGACATTATAATTCCAAATATGGAATCCATTTTTCTAAATTATAAACATTGAAGTTTCATAAATTAATTTAAAATTAATTCTCGTTGTTAATACTAAAAGGCATGTTTTTAAGAAGTAAAAGCTACTAAAATATTGACAAGTGTTTATTTCAAATTTCAAAATGAAATTACATTCAATGACCAACATTGGATTAAATGATAAAAATATAATATAATTTCTCCTTAAAACCAATTAAAATTATAGTCTAATAATTTAAATAAATTAGATTAAAAGGTAGTTTTGAATTAAAATACAGTATTTTTCATTATTCATCAAAAAATGAACTTTATTAGAAAAATACCAAAAGTATACCCAAAGTAAATTCTGATGTCCCGCTTCTAAATAAGAAGTTTATTTTTTAAAATGTAACATAAAAAGGTGAAAAAAAACTATATTTAAAAAGGGTTCACCATCAAAAGGTGGTAAATCGACCATTTAAAAAATATTAGAGTATTTTATGCTTAAAATCAGATTTGTTATTATTTTAAGACTCTAAAATTTATTAGATAAAAGTGAAAACATTTAAAAAACATGTGTAATCATATTGTAGTTAGTTCTATACATTCCTTCTAATACAATGGCTAGGCATTAACAACCATTTAAAATAATATTATTATTATGTTATTTTTTGGTATAACTAAAAGTTGTGTGCAACATAAGATTTCAAAGAAACTCATGGTTATGTGTTGAGTACTCTATCAGACATAGCATCCCCTTGAAAGTAAAATTAATATTTAATTTAACAATATTAATAAATATGAAAATGTCATATTATTTATTTACCTAGGATGTTACACTATATATTAATAGGGTATAAACTACTAAAAAGGTTTACCATAACCCATGAAACATCTATGTAATAATTTTTTCATACATTCTCGTACATGAAATTATATATTTGAAATTACATAAACATAGAGATTCATATATAGGGTGACACTATGTAACTAGAAATAAATCCACCAAAAGTATCCCTATCATAGTAATTTATAAACTTGAGTTTATAATTAATATGATATGAAATTATAAAATAAAATATTAGCTGAATAAATATTGAATAGAATAAAATTGTACTAAAATAAGTAAAACCAAATTGAACCAAAATGAAACAAAAAACAATAATGAACCATTCCAAACTGAACTGAAAAAACCAAAACTAAACCAAATTGGTCTAAAAAAACCAAACACACATTAACTGAATATATAAATTCCTAATTAAAACAATATTAATTATTATCCAAACAAATTAAATTCTGAAAACCATTATTTCACCACCCACAAGAAGATTTAAACATATAAGAAGAAATTAAATGTGAATATAAAAATAAATCTATTATGGTGTTTTAGACCTAGAATAAAAATAAAATATATGGTTGATAAAATACCTGGATGATTTGGAGGTCAACGATTTATTAATGAAGAATAATGGAAGTAAAACAAGAAGAGATGAGAGATTAAAACCATTGGGTAATAAATCTGAATGTCGAACCCTTGGTCTCACAAGATCTGTATTGAAATGTGAGGGGAGTAGGAGCCCATCGTATTCGATGAAAGCCTATACAAACAGTTCATTAAATCCATCGGTATAGAACCTCCGTTCCAATAGTTTTAAAAACCCATTAGCATAGAAAAATATTTTAGGAGGATATACCAATGGTTTTATAAACACGTTGATATAGCCTTAAGGAATAAGAATATCATAATGGTTTTAGACAAACATGGGTTTAGCCCAATTGCAATAGGTACTATTTCTAGAAGTGGTTCTCCAGGACATGATTTAAACATTTTAATCAGAAAGATGTAGCTCTATATACATTTAGTTGTTTCCATTTCATATAATCAGTTCCTAATTTACTCTACATATGGAATGATGGATCACTAGATGAATAAATTTATCCCATTGAGTCATGTGAGTCAAAATATATAGAAATAGTGTTATATAAAAGGTCAAGAAAAAAGATCATGGCGAATAATTTCATTCAAATTTCATCACCTAATTTACTATAAAATACTCATAATATTACATTGAATTATCCTAAAAAATAAAATATGATTCCCATCAATAAAATTGAGGGGGAAATCTTGATCTGGGAGGTTAAGAAGTCATAGGGGTTACATTCAAAAATGGATAACAACACCCAATTACTTTCCTATTAAATAATGGTTAGTTAGATGTTTATAAAAAATAACCACCACTATTGAAGGGAAATATTTCCAAATAGTCTTTATGAATCATGTTTACCATAATAATCATTGCACGAAGATAGGTTTGACTAAAATTCAAAAAAAAATATAGCCAAGGTTCTTTGATCAAATGGATATGAACCCTAGAATAATATGGGAATGAGGTTTGTGCGCATTAACACCCATTACCATGGTTGTGGTTAAGTAATAGGAGACCCCCCATTTCAGATATTGATGTTATCCTAAAGCGAGTAACATAAATCCCACCATATAATCTATTTGATCTCAAAATATTTATCCATATTCTACCTCCAAAAATAAGTGTAGTAGAGAAGAAGAAGATATCCAGAATGATCCACAAGAATTTTATAGTGGAGTTTTGACGTCCATAAATGAACTAAGATAGGTGAATCATGGAATAGAGGAAGACCCATGGACAATATTAATTAATGATTCAAAAAATCCATAAGAACAGGAGACATAAATAACATTGCTAAAGTAAAATGAAGATGTGTTAATGTGGAAATATACAGAGATTCCCATTTTAGATCCCTAAAATGTTAATAATCATCTATATTTTATAGATGACCACCAAGGCCATAAGTAAGTGTAAGTAGAATGTATTCTACCCATGATTCCAAGGTAAAAGAAAAAGATAAAAACACACAATGATGTGCCAGACCAACACACTTGGGTCTAGTTTTGAAAAAGAAACATACACTTTTATATAATAGATTATATACTAAAATAATGGATCTAATTTTAACATTAAATATTATAATTTCATTAACTAATATTGATTCATTATATTTTTGAGAATATTTTTTGGTTGATATTTTTAGAGAATTACGAACTCTATTACAAATCGAGGGTATATTATTAATTTTAGATTATAATTTTTACCATTAATAAAAACTCATCGAATATTATACCCTATTCACTAAATATGGTCCTATTAATCAATACCTAGATCTGTATTATTTCCCCTAACAAAAATACCAGTTAAAAAACTAAAAAAAATTGGTGAGTATAAAATTGTTACAAGGTTTTAAAAAATTAGAAAACCCTTTTTTGAAATTCAATAAAACCCCAAAAAAGTTTTTTCTCTAAAACAATATGAGATTAATAAAAAAAATTATCATAAAATTAACTTTTAAGTTCATAATTAATTTTGTAAATAAAATGAAAAATATGGATTGTATCAAAAATATTCTTATAGAAGTCAAAAAAAATATTACTTATTTATTTCTTAAATATTTTTTCTATTAATATTCCTTTTAAATTCAGAAAAACTATTTTTAAAACCAAAAATATACTTTTCAAATATATAACATTATTTAATTATGAAATTAAATCTAATGGTATTCAACATACATTGAAAATATCCAAGAAGAAAACTAGTTCGTTATGTGGGATATATAAGGCATACTCATCTCTTTTTAGACAATGTTCCTTTAGGGTTTGATTTTAATCATCAACCCTTCTCATAATTTATAATTCCCAGGTTCCATATTTTCGCAAAAATAATTTTTTGGTTATCTTTTATGAATTAAATTTCAATTAAAAAAATTAATTTTTGAATACATTTAATTAGATTTAAAATTTAATTGATAAAAATAAGAGGTAAATAAATATAGGAGTAGAAAATGACAACTCAGAAATGGTTTCCAATGAGTACACACTCAAAATCATAAATAAATAATATTGATCTGATACAATTGATAATTCATTGTGATTTAATTTAAGTAAATTTTCATATTGAATCATGAAGTAAAATTATATTGTAAAATAAAATATGGTTTAAGAAAAATAAAAAAATAATCATATTTTGAAATAAATCATTTTAAATATATAATTATAGTTTTGAAAATTTTAGAAACTCCTTAAACACCATCATTGAAGTAAATTTCGTATAAAATAATTATTTCAAAATTTAATTAAAAAAAGATAGTTCTTTTCTAGGAAAATGGTAATAATTGATGAATTCTTAGAAAGAATAAAAATAATTTTTTTTAAAAACTCCCTTACCTTACACTACTAACCAAAATATAATTAATTCTCGTTAACATAACTTCCTCCCAAAGGTAATCTCTTAAGAAATTTCTCTCTCACTCTGTCTCCTTCCAACTATAACTAAGGAGAAACATGTATTCCTAGTGATGATAGATTCAAAACCATGGACAAAGTTCCATTTATATTGGCTAATATCTACAGTGTGTCGAATATATAATAATAATATATAGTTTTATTTAAAATAATGATCAATAATAGATAATAAGATATGAAAAGTCCTTTATACAAGTAGGTTCTTTTATGTTATTATTACATTTTTACCATAGAATGTAGATTCATCGAATGTGATGTCATAGATTAGTAAATTATTCACTCATAATAACGTCATCCTATGAATTAAAAAACGTGTATATGTGCTAAACTTTTTTAACCTCAGAAAAACATAAAATAAATTTATTTCTTGTATCATATTTTTTATTATTTTATTTTACTAGAGTTTCATCCTTTTCTCGCAACAAAATATCTCTATGAAGAACAAAATAATTTTGATTTCTTTTTATTACACTAAAGGAAATAAGGTCAACTTTATTCTTGATGATATAATATCATGAATATTATTATTAAAATATTTTTCTATTGGCATAGTTAATGATTTTTCTTGGGGCTTCATTTATAGTCTAGTGTTTTATTTTATACCATCCAAATTGTATTTCATGATTTAATATAGGTTCTACTACCAAAAAAAATTTTATATATATAATAACCTTTAATATAAATGTGAAAGTGATTTATAGAAAAATTGGTGGTGGGTTTAAAACACTCTAATGAATAAGGGGATTGTGGTGGTTTTATTTATCAAGTAGAATGCAAGTTGTTTATAAATGCTAAAAAATAATTGATTTAAGTGATCCCGCATCAATTTCTATCTTGGCCAGGTTCTCCCTTATATATATTTATGTGGATTAACTAGATATTTAAGTCTAAAAATTTTCAATGTTCACCTGCATCACACTATGATTTCCCACATACTATGGAAGCTAATCATCTTATACCCATACAGACCAAGAACTGACATAGAAAGGCCCACACTAGACATTGCCCATGTTTTCATACTTCTCTGGGGATGATTCTTAGTCAGACACATATGTTTTTATGACTTTGTCTCCATTAGTCTTGGAAAGTTGGAACTTAATTTTTTACAATACACACACACACACACACTAATCATTTATACTCATTTTCTAGATATATACAATAAAAATATATTATATATTTATAATCCTAGTGAATCAATCTAATTCTATACAAGTATTTAAATTTTCTTATTATTTTTATTTATTATAATTCTTATAATTTATTATCTATAATTGTCACCAATTATCATATTTTCTATGTTTAACAAATTCATTCATATTAATGTTAAATGTATTTGTAATATCCATAACTCTAGTAACCTTAAGAAGATGTTCACTTTATTATATTTATACATGTTTCAAGGGAACAAAAAAAGAAGGATCTACTAATTTATTAGTCTTAGGATAATATATATATATGATTTCAATATTATATTGGAATAAATAACCTTGGATGAAAAACCATCTTAGATCATTGAAAAATATTTAAATATTTATTCTTTATATCCTAGGGAAAGAAAAACATAATAATGGGTGAGATCAAATGATCAGTAAGGGAAAGTGTATAATAGAAGGTATCTTGAATAGATAAGGAAATAAAAAACTTGGTAGAGAATATAATAAATATTCATTCCATTAAAATAATAACTAGATATTTAAAATCAATTCATGTAAAACATCAACATAACAATGACATGTATAAATATTACTGAAATCATATTTAAGGAAATGCATAATGTTCGAAATCATGATCCTTTCATCAAGGAATAAGGGAACAACATCATGAATATTACCATTAAGTCATTATTCTAAGATATTTTAATGATTGGGTTGGTATACACCAACTAAAAAACTAAATTGGCCAATTATGTTTTGACCTTACCAAGACGTGGCTCGAGCCACAACTATTCCAATCCCACATATATATGACAGGGGGTAGTGACAAGAAAAAAAATGAATATCCTAAATGGGGTGTATTTTCCTATGTACCTATATGCACACACCCGACCATATCAAGGAAGAAGTGTAAAAGAATAATAATAAAATTACACAATAGATAGAAAGTAAAATTATCATGCATAACCTCTAGGGTGTACAAGAGTACAATTGTAAAAACTAAAAGTAAAGGGGAAACATATACAACTAACTAAGAATACGTCCCAACCTGAAATAGAAATGAAAAAATAAACTTCTGAGAGAACCCCACTCTTAATCTCCAAGCTATGAACATTGTATACATTCCAAAGTACTAGGTATCCCTAAGATCCTTTAATTTCACTGTCGACTTATCATTTATCTTAATAATACAAGACACATGTGGTAAAATCACCTAAAGGGGTGATTATATACATATTTAGTAATATTACCTCATAGCTAAATGGGTAGCAGTAAGAGATACAACAGGAATAGAAGGACAGTAAATAGTACACAAGATGCAAGATAGTCCAAAAGAGAATAGCTCAACCCAAACTAAGAGAGAGTATAACCTCATCCAAACTTAAGGGCCTCAATATGGCATATAGATTAACTACACATTGGGACTTTTCCACCTATATCAGGAGAGTAGACTCACCCATCTAAGAGATAGTAAACATAAAAAAACATGTGGAAAACCCAACACATCTTCACAACCCATGGAAGGAGAGTAACCAAATCGAAATTTAAGGATATAGATGAAGATATATATATATATATATATACTCAATAAAATGAATCTGAAATGAGTGGGTAAGGGGATCTCCATCTCATAGCTCATCCCATGAAAGCAGTCTCCAATAGTTCCAATAGTCCATAAACAATTCACATCATCTCATATATATACCCAGAAGTGATCATCCAAGTAAATACATGCCTCTTAATTTTTACACACAATCAAGGTGACATAATATTTAGGAATAGTTAACATTCATATCTCATCTAGAGGGTTCCACTCTCGTAGGTAATAGAAGACCCATTACATGCCCAATTGGAGGGTTCTACTCTAAAAGTCGAGGACCCATGCCCATCCCATCTAGAGGGATCCCCTCGAAATGTATGTAGAGGACCCATGCCATGTTCCAATAGGAGGTTTCCACTATAATAATCAAGGACTCATGCCTAATACATCTATATTTTTCCACTTGGATGTTTATATAGGACCCAATCCATATGCTGATAGGAGGGTTCCACTCTGTTCATCGATGACCCGTAATAATCCCATCGGAAGGGTTCTAAACTAGAAGTCATCTATGACCCATGACCAAACTAGCTAGGGGGTTTCACTAATGAGTTTTTAGAGGACCCATACCTAGAATATATCAAGGGTTCTACTCTAGAAGTCATTTCAGACCCACGTCCAACCCAGTTCGAGGGTTCTACTTAGGATTATCTGGTGAACCTATGCGACCATTTCCCTCTTCGATCATCTACTAACCAAGCGTCTTTCATGGAAAATTCCACATCATATACCAAAATTCAAAACCAAGGGAATAATCATGTTATACATGAAAAAATACTCATTATTGGCTAATCATGGGAAAAACATGAATTCAAATGAAGGATATATATAAGCATGAAGTTTTCTCAAAAGGAACCAACTAGTACACATCGTGTTAGGGGACCCAAACAATGAGTGATCTCTCTCCACCACCTAGTTATTTTCTTGGACATAAATTGGACAAAAATCAATTTATAATTACAGACCATGCAGTTGGAATACACATCAGGTCTATGATTTGTAGGATCGGTCCATGTTCTTCTATAAATGCTCATGTACATGACCCCATGTTCGTGTACTTCAGTACTAGACCATGTGCCTAGCCATATAATACCACAAGGGGTATAACCTTTATGCTTTGTCTCATGTCTTGTCCATCTAGGGAAGAGGTACATGGTGTGTAGGATGGATACATTCTAGGACATCATTATAGATTTCAAAAATCCAAGCTATCACATCAAGGGGGATACACATCATGTGTTCATCATGGTACAAGACACATAGACTAGTTTTTCACAAATTTCTAGATTCACTTATTTCATGTTGAATCTGATCTTTTACTTTGATTTGAGCCTCATTTCTACCCATAATCATCATATATAGGCCTAATCTATCATTTTCATCCATTTAGTGGCTCATAGTCAGTTATCTTGATTCATATGGTTTTATTGCTCAGCTCGTATGCCACCAATGCTTATTCCACCATATATTTGTATACTGATCATTAAAAAATCATCCATAACCCAAAATTATTCTAGATCTATTCCCAATTAATTTATATATCCCTCACTCATGATTCTTTTATGATTCGAAGGGTCTGATCGGGCTCAGTACCACCTGACAAAATTGACCTAGTACCGAGGGGTCCATCTGGTGAAGAACATAGATGAATTAAGGGGAAAAGTCACAAGAAATTTTTTTAACCATCATTGGCCAATAGTTCTTGGACAAAGATCATGAAAAATGATATTCATGTTAGAAAACATTGAAAAAATAAATTCAATCAGTATATGTGAGCATGTTAAGGATCAACAATTGGAATAGATCAATAAAGTGGACTGATCTTCTCAAAACAATTAATCAAAAGGGTCTAAAAAATTTGATTATTATTGCATAGATATTTTATCTTTCATCATCGAAGAAAAATCTCTCTAATGATCAAACAAATTATTTGTATTTTTTCTTCCAAATATTCTCAATACATCATTTAATCATAATCCCATTTGATTCGCTAATGTAAAGAGGGAAAGAAGATATGGAATCATCCCAGGATTTATGCAGCTAAACCTATAGAATTCTCCATAACAATGAATTTATATACAATTCATTTAGGTGAATATATTTAATTAATTAACTTAGATTGATTAATTAATTAACTAAATATACCTCCCGTAAGAGAGGTATCCAAACACCCCATTCTAACCTATTTTAATTTTCACCTAGTGTAAATAAAATGTTATTCCCTCAAATATTGCCTCAGATTTTTGATATGAGCTTATTTTTAACAGATATACCGCTTTTATTAAGAAACCATACATTCACAACATAAAATATATTTAATATTTTTATAAAATTAATTATAGAAACTATGGGGCTTGAAATCACATTCTGTCTCATTACCTAACTTTGAAAGTATATATATAAATATTTAAAAGTCTTACATGGAAAAAACAATTTCTACATGATTTCCTACTTCATGATTTTTTTTCCTCAAAAATAAAAACTAAACAAACTACTCAAGATACTAATCACACACTTGGCTCTCCTACTCCCTAGATCTCTCATGAACATTCACATGCTTCCATAATATGAAAATCAAGGGGATGGTCTTTCAATTTAGGTTCTTCTATTGGTGATCTACGTTCACCACCATGCACTCTAAAAAAGTGGTTCTATCTTTGACCCCTATCTCTCTCATTTGATGCTGTGAATGGGTTCATGCATGTATCATCTCAGTTGTGACACGTGTAGGACTTCATACACTCATTCTAGTTTTGGTGGTAGGGAGAGGTAGTAAGAAACTTTTTAAACCCTATTCATGATCTTGAATAGCCTGATGAACCTCAGGGATAGCTTTCCACCTCAATAGAACCTCAACAATCCTCATTATGGGTAGAATCTTAGGATCAAATAGCATCCCTTCTCAAACTCCAATGGCCTATAATTATGATATGTGCAATATTTATATTATCTATGGGCCTTCCTAATTCTCTCATGGATGACCTAGACCTTCTCTATCATCAATTAAACCATCTCTAGGCCCATAAGAGATTTCTCAATGATCACTATCCAGCACAAGGGTAACCTACAAGGTCTCCCGTATGGGGCCTCAGAAGGTTCCCTGAAAATTATTGAGTGGTAGCTGTTGTTGTACACAAACTCTTCAAAGTTTGTGTGATAGTCCCATATCCAAATGAAGTATAACACATAAGACCTCAAAATATCCTTCAACACCTGGAAATTATACTCAGACTACCCATAGGTTTAGGGGATATAGGTTGTAATCATCCTCACTTAGGTCCTAAAAGTCTCTTGTAGGACTCTCCTAAATCATGATGTAAAATGATCCTCATGATCAAATATAATCATCAATAACACCCCATGAAGGTGAATGATCTCTTGTATGTACAACTACCCCAGAAAATTTACTAAAGTCTACTCCCTGATTGTAAAGAAGTGTTCCAACTTTTTTATTTGGTCAACAGTCACCTAGATAGTTTCATGACCCTTAAATATGTGTGAGAGCCTTGTCATAAAGTCCATGGATATTTCATACCACTTCCACTCTAGGATCTCAAGGAGATGTAATAAACCTTCCAGAACATGGTGCTCATCCTTCACCTAATGATAAGTGAGGAACTGATAGATGAACTTAGATATGAAATGTCTCGTGTTGGACCAGTAAAACATACATTGAAGGTCTCTTTACATCTTCCATACATTGGTATGTATAGCTAGGTGAGAAGTGTGGAACTGTCACATAACCTCCTACCGCATTGTGACTGGAACCACTATAAATCCCATGAAAAATATGATGAGATTCACTCCATCAAAATATCCATATGGTGATTCCCATATGGATATCATTGCACATAATACCTCACAATCAATGTATCCTAATAGGGACTCTCTTACATTATCAAGAAGTAGATTATTTAGCACCATCAACTTTAGAAAAGTAATACCTCTTACTCTTCCAAGTTCATCTACAAGAAGTGAAACAACTTTGAATCCTACTACACTATGAATGCCTGAGACTTTTTTATAATGGAATCTTCTAGTGTATTTACCTTCCCTAGAGTGTATATTATCTTGAAGTCATAACCCTATAGGAACTCTAACTAATTCCATTGTCTCAGGTTCAGACTACTCTGCTACAGTACTTCCGCCGCTACAGTTTCACCATCACTACAGTTCCGTCGCTACTACAGTACTGCTATAGTGCCCTGCTACTGTGCTGCTACAGTACCTAGAAATTAGTCTCTGCCCGGATTTGATCCTGGGTCTTTTGGATGCCATGCAGGAGCCTGTACCACTAGGGTACAGGCTCGTTTATTTCTTCATTCTCTATTTATCCTGGAAGCACAAAGATGTATAGGGACCTGAAAGAGTACTTCTGCTGGGATGGCATGAAAAGAGATGTTGCTGAATATGTCTCTCGTTGCTTGGTTTGTCAGCAAGTTAAAGTTGAGAGACAGAAGTCTAAGGGGATGTTACAACCATTACTCATACCTGAATGGAAATGGGAAAACATCACTATGGACTTTGTCACTAGACTTACTAAAACATCCAAAGGCAATAATGTTATCTGGGTCATAGTTCATCGTCTTACGAAGTTGGCACACTTCATTGCTATTAGAGAGGATTTCTCTCTTGATCAGCTTTCCAGGATATATGTAAAGGAAGTGGTAAGATTGCATGGAGTACCAATTTCTATTATATCTGATCGGGATCTGAGGTTTACCTCAATGTTTTGGTGAAGTCTTCATCATAGTCTAGATACGGAGTTGATTTTCATCACTTCTTATCATCCTCAGATAGACGGTCAGTCTGAGAGAAAAATTCAAACTCTAGAAGACAAGTTGAGAGCTTGCTCCATGGATTTCAAAGGTGGTTGGGATCAACACCTACATTTGGTGGAATTTTCTTATAATAATAGCTTTCACTCTAGTATTCAGATGGCTCCTTATGAAGCTCTCTATGGAAGGAAATGCAGGAATCCAAATTGCTAGGATGAAGTTGGGGAAAGCAAGATATTAGGACCTGATCTTGTTGAATAGATGGCAGAAAAGGTCAGATCTATTCAACAACACATAAGAGCAGCTCAGAGTCGACAAAAAGGTTATGCCGAAAACTGAAGAAAAGACCTAGAGTTTGAAGTGGGTGATAAATTGTTCTTATGAATATCTCCTTGGAAAAGAGTAATGAGATTTGGAAAGAAGGGAAATATGGGCCTTATGTATATTGTCCCTTTTGAAATACTGGATCATGTTGGGAAGGTAGCTTACCGATTGGTGCTTCCACTGAATCTCTCTCAAGTTCATGATGTGTTCCCTGTATCTCTCCTGAGAAAATACATACCTGATTCATCACATGAACTAAGCTCAGATGTTGTACCGCTGGAGCAAGATCTTTCTTATGAAGAACAGCCGATAGATATTCTGGATCATAGCGAAAAAGTCCTATGGAACAAGACCAATCGCTTGGTGAAAGTTTTATAGAGGAACCACTAATTAGAAGAATCTACAAGGGAACATCAGTATATGATGAGGGGGAGGCATCCTCATCTGTTTGTTACAAAGTGACGGATTTCGAGGGCGAAATTCATTTTAAGGGGGGTAGAATGTAACACCCGAGATTTTATGAGAAATATTTTGTTTTTATGTATTATGTTATATGCAAAACCAAAGAAATCATTCACTACACACAACACTATCTTGGATTGCATTGCACATAGGAGAAACCTTCCTTAATAGCTTGTGTTGTACGCAATACCGAGTTTCACTAAACAATGATATGTTATTAAAATATTACTAAAACTAGACGTTATGAATATTAATACCCACTTTTTGAAATTTTATAAATTTTATCTTTAAAAATGGAATTCATTTTTGGATTCGTAATATCGAAATTATCCTAGGGTAATTTTTTGGTATTTTTTGAATACTTTCAATTTTTATGAATAGTGAAAAACACAGAGTTATAGTTTAAAACCGAATTTTTATTTAAATAATTATTTATTTTATTTAAATTTATTTTAGGTCAAAATAGATACATAATACCTATATAAGTTCAATTTAATTCATTGAAGTCATTTTATAATAACATAGATATATAAAAAAATTTATTGAACTTTTTGACCGTCTTTTACACACCTCCTAAGAGCATTTGTAATTGTACATAAAACATAATTTTACCGCTTCTGTGAGTTGAATTTCAAAAATCAGAGAGACATGGTTAATATCAAGGAGTAAAATGTGGTTCAATAAGATAAATATAATTTTTGGTGAATAGTAACCTTTTACTTTTATTTACCACGGTTAAAAGTAAATAATGTAATTAAGGGTAAAAATGATATTATTATTACCCTAAAACCTGTCATAATTCTATTGAATAAGTGTAATTCGACCAAAAACAACCTTAGGGATAAAATATTACCCTTTAGGTCCACTTGGATTAGATTAGGACATTTATTATTATTTTATTTAAAGGAAAGTTTAAAGAGTTAAAATCAAAGTTTAATAACTAAAACATTTTTAATATAGGGTTATACATAAGATAAATTCAACTATAAATATTCATTAGAAAAATAAAATGATTTCATACATAATGGTATTTTATTTATAATTTTTAGACATTAAATAAGTTAATTTATTTATGACACAATGATGATGCAGTAATTACCTTATTAATGAAATATTAACATAATTGATATTATAAATACCCAAATAAATGTAATTTCAGGCTTTTTATGAATTTTACTAATTTTATAGGTTAATATGACATGTTATTATTGATTTAATTTACTTTTTTAGAACTAATCGTGCTGTTATGATTTTCAAAAAAATCAATTACCAAATAGTGTCAAAATTGACATAAAATAGTTTTTTTAAAAAATATTATATTATTAATTGTTATTCTACTCATAAAAATATATGGTTCGGAAAAATGACCTAGATAAGGTTATATATATTAATAATGCACCACTTGGGATTCGTTTTGCTTGTTATAGTAAGTTTATTAACCATATAGTGTAAGAAAACAATAATACACGGTAAAAGTTAAATGATTTAACTTAGAGTTAAATCTAAACGATAAGGTTAAAATAATAACCTAAACTGGTATAAAACCTATTGGTTGAGAGGATTTGGACCCATACCCACTTAATTATTGAAATAAATCAATTTGGAGCTATTATAAATCTAATATTACTTTATTATAAAATAGTATTTTAAGTTTTTTCTAAGGTGCCCCTCTCCTCCCTTATAAAAGGGCACCTCCTCCCTCTCCTCTTTACCCAACATTAAGCTTTCATGATCGTCCAAACCATGCCCATTTCCCTTCTAAACTTCACTAGAAACATGCTAGAGGTCCTGGTATTCTTGAAAGACCAATTTTAGTGCCCTAAGAGGAGGTTTCAAAGAGGCGTGTCAAAGAAGAGGTAATATCTGTTACCGATTCTTTCAAATTTATTTCTTTTTCTACTTACTCTTCTTTAGTTGGTTCATTATGAAGTAATAACATCAGTATAACTCATATAATGATATGTTATTATAAATATGAAACAATCCTATTTCACCTTCTATCCATCCTACAGAAAAAAAATCATCGTGCGTGCATACGTACGGAATACCGTCTCCACGTCGTGGTGTAATCTGTTTTCCACCACCACCTTACATGGATGGGTATAATGGTGTAAAGAATAACTATATATGATTATTTTAAATTGATATTAATTCTGAAATAGTATGCATACACTTCAATACAATTCCACCATCATGGGAATGATATCATCGCTCGTGTGTACGTACAACCTACCGTCTCCACGATGTGATGCGACTCGTTCTACATGATCTTCATTGAATAATGATTATGTAAATGAATTTAATGAATAAATATGATATATATTACACTAATACCATTATGGAAATGATGTATCTATAACCTTAAAACAATAATAATAATTTATTTGACAAAACATGCATAAGAACATAAAGCAATGAACACCCGAAAGCAAGTGGCAATAAAATATTACTAATAAGAAGATAAGAATATGAGCATATATGATATCATAACAATGAATATGATTCTTTAATAAGTCAATGACATTATTTAAATCATTATACAAGATGTTCGGATACGTACGAAGCAAATCGGACCTAAGGTAAGGGAAAATCTCACAATCTCAATTTTATCCGAGATTGTTTATACTTCAGAATTTACTGGGGAATATTTGTCGTCCACATCCATGTTTCCTCAATATGTAATATTATTTCTATCCTCCTAAAAAATTTTAAATCCAATTTTACCCATTGGTGATATTTTAGTAAGAGATATTAAATGAATCTTTTGTCGTTTTTAGTACGAGGTGCTTTTTGACTTTTCTAGAAAAAGTACGAGAATAATGTTTTTTTAGCTTATACGACATGAATAGATTTTTATGATCTTGTAGAACATTATTTACATGAAGCTTCCTTCAAAAGTTTTCAAGTTTATTTTTAATAAATCTATTTTAGTTTAAAATTATATGACATGTTAAGAAAGGAAAAATGTTTTTGAAATAGAAAGGATATCTTCCTCAAAAATGGAGTTCATGTGTTTTTTCATAATTATTTTCCATCTAAGATAATACAGGGTTTGGTTTCTATCCCTATTTTTACATTTATTTTATTATTTTATGATGGAATTACTTTTATGATGTCCTTGTATCTTATATGGATTATGTTATTATGGCATGATGTTTAAGAATCCCATTTTTATTACATGGGTTATGCTATGATTTATGATTTTGTTGCACACATAAGAATGGTTTCATTATGAGATGGGTGGGACCTATATCTCCCTCTAATGCATTGGGTAGAGATTTATATCTCATGAGATAGGCATGGATGGAATGGCAAGTTAATCCAGTTCAGTGATACAGGACTGGAACGAGGAGTGAACTCGGTTCAGTAATGGACATTGTCCGCTATGATGGTCTTGGGAATGAGCCTTGACTAATATGAAATTATTTTCTATGATTATGTGTGTACGCCACAAAGTTTCAGGTTTTATGTTATGATTATTGGGATTACATTTCACTACTATGATTTATCCCATGTTATGATATTATGATCTCTTTTACAGGTTAAGATTTTCAAAATGTTATGTTCTTATGAATATGATATGATTGATATTTATTTTGTTTACCCTTACTGAGCATTTGAGCTCACCCTTTTATATGTTTTCTTTTCCCCGGGTTAGGGAGAAGGGTATTAAGTAGTATATGCCAAAAGGGACACTAGATATGATGAAATAAACGGGAGACAATGTAGATGATTTATAAACCAGTTGTTTATGTTTCCTAGTTTCTAAGGACACTATACCTATATGGTCCTATAATGGTTTTTTTATATTTTTTAATAAGTATGCTTCAATTTTGAAGTAAAAACCATGTGTGTAAAGTATGGGTAGTTATAATACCAATGTGAAAATATAATAGGGTAATGATTTAGGTAAAAGAGGTTTTAAAACCTAGATAAATAAACAATAAGAACATGTGAATATAGATTTATAACTGATTTTATACCCTAAATTTATTTCTTGATGATGAACAAGGGATATAGGGTTTGAGAATTATGACCCATTGTAGGAATTCAAACAATTTTCTAATAAAGGGTTATAGGAAATGATTTATATATATAATAATTTCTCATTCTATGATCAATGATATTTTTTCAAGTAATACTAGTAAACATGAATTGTATGGAAATGAAATGACTTCTTAGACATGTAAGGAAACAAATACATATATCATAAAGATTGATTGAATCCATTTAAATAATACTTTATAAATTAATTATGTAAACTAGCATGAATTCATTATTATTAAAAATCGTGGAATATAAAAAGTCATAAACCCTCTTGAAGAATGTTACACACATCATATTTCATGTGGAGAGATTTAATTTAGAGTTTACTATTCTATTTCAAAATAAGGATCCAACTCCCAAGTGCGTAATAACTCTCATACATTAGTGTCTTATTAATTGATAGACTCAATGTAGTATTAATTTTAAAAAATAAATTCCTAAAACATCTCACGTAAGGATAAAAGGTTATAGAAGTGAAAAATTTAGAATGCCTATTTAAAATAATAATTATTTAATAATAGTTTTATAAATTTTAAATATTATTTTGAATGAAAAAATAAAGATTTGTTTATTGTTAAAAAAATTTTAATCTAAAAAATACTATTTGTCTAAAAAAATTATAAACATGATTGGGAAAGAAATGGGGTTTATAAAAGTCATGTTATGTTGAAAATAATTTTTTGAAAATAAATATCAAATATAAAGCTTTATAAAACATATATATATAAAAGAAATTAAAAAAATTTCTCAAATAAGTTATGGGAAAAAATTGATGGAATTATTAATGTTTAAGTATTATACAATTTTAATGCACTTTAAATATACCTATTTTCACCTCTTCACTAATCTTACACTTTCCTAACAATTTTTATAGATTATTGACATGTAACTCAAGTACATAAAATTAGAACAAAAATATTTAATTAAGATTAATAGTTAATCATATTCACTAATCTTACACTTTCCTAACTATCTCTCTCCCCACGAAGGTTATAATCATATTCATTATTGATTTAAAATGGTTTAATAGGAAACTTTTTAATATATGGAATCCTTAAGGATCTCAAAAAGTATTATTTATAATTATAAAAAATCAATTCTACACATTTATAAGGGTATATGTTGATGATTTCAAAATCATAAATAGTTTCTATTTAAAGATATAATAGAATATTTGAAATTTAAAATCAATATACTATAATGTCAACATACTAGTTCCATTTATTTTCAAAGTAACCCCTAATTATACAGGTCTAAGAAATAAATCATATGGTTAAACTTTATAACTACTTTATATTATATTTTATATAAATAAGTAAAGTAAGGGAATCAATTTTAGGAATAATGTATGTTTATCAAGACAAGATATATTAAAAATGATATCAATATCAAGATGATTCAAACATTTCTAAATTTAAAAAATTATAATTTGTAAATCTAACATAATGAATTTAAATCATAATAGAAAACCAAGAAAGTGGTTTAAAAATTAATTTTATGTAATAAAATGTGTTTTATAAATAAATTATTTGAATTTTCAATAATGTTATTCATATATGTTTTATTTATTTATTTATAAAACAATTTTTATGTTTAGAAAAATTTGTGGAAGATGAATCCATATAATGTCATAATATATTTTTTATGTATCGAGACCACCTACTAAGGATCAATCATGATGAGTGTTTGCCTACACTTCAAAAGAATCATAGTAACCCTTAATAATCATTAAAACATGATCCATAAAAAACTCAAATCTGTGAAAATTATAACAAAAATGAATATATTGAAAACAAAGATAAAAAAATTAAACCAATGTGATATATAACAAAATCATATTATCCTTTAAATAAAATAAATCCCCAACATATTTAGACCTAAAGATCCCCAAATCAATATCGAAATAAAGAAAATTATAATAAAATGATTGTTAAATAGAACCATATAAAAATTGTGATAAAAGGTTATGAATAAACTAATTTAAGTCTTCTTTTTAAAAAGTAAGAATGATCTAATTTATAGGTATGGATTCCACTATGACCATTTTGAAATCCAAATTTAGAGAAACCAATTGTAGTAAATTTAAGAAGAATATATTGGAGATGAATCTAGGATATTAATTGAGAGGGATTGTCTATCTATAAAAATGATGGATTCCAGCCAAAATAATGATTAATATGGTGAAGAAATGATATGAACATGATGTAATGAAAAGAAACATATTGGGAGGACCTTCAATGCAATATTAATAATGGTAATGAGTAGTGAGGTATAGGGTTTAAATTAAGATATGGGAACCAATTATTTTTTCCAAAAAATATGAATTCAATATAAAATACTTTGGTTTCCTACCCATTCCAACTAGAAATCCATAGGTTATATGGTGGTTCTCTAAGGTAAACCCTCATAGCCCAATCCCATTGGGTACAGACATACCATAATGAGTACATAATAGAATCTATTTTTTGGGACAATAGGTGGCTCCACCTCTTTACCACCCAAACCTAAAAATCATAAATTAAACCACTAACATCATTTTTGACAATAAATAATTCACCTAATATTAATTGAAATAAGATCTGATTCCATCATGAAAAATAAACCCTTAAATAGATCCAAAATATTAAATTTTATTATAATTCCATAACAATGTTTTTTTAAACTCAAAATGGAAAATTTTAGGAGCATTAACAACAACCAACCATTTAATATTATATCTATAAAATATTGATAACTAACCAATTATACTGATATTCTCCAAATAATCGAACTAATATCATCATGATCAATGAAACTAACACCAAAATAAAAATATCTTCTTCCATCACAAAAAATATATTACCAAAATGATTATATCATAATACTATAAGAATCATAAAAACTAATCGCTAAATTAACAAAATTGAACTATAAAAATAAAACTATAACTCCCTTATAATTCTCTAAAAAACAAAACCCTAAATAGTAATAAAAAACAAAAATGGAGGAATATATAATCCACTATAAAACTCTAACCATGTTGATACACAATATTACCTTATATTTATGGCCCCACCTCAACAAAACTCTTACCTTAGAATTCATTTTTTATCTAGTATTTTCTCTAGTATATAAAATATTTACTTTCTATTAAAACTAGTATCCAAATTCCATTCTAAAATACCATTTCCATAATTATTTTTCAAAACCCCTACTTCGATAAAACTATTTTCAATCCACTAATTAAAAAAAATTAATTATCATTGAACTCATTTTTCAACTTTTATAAAAATTTCCCTATTGATAAATAC
Source organism: Viscum album (assembly GCA_963277665.1). NCBI lineage: Eukaryota > Viridiplantae > Streptophyta > Magnoliopsida > Santalales > Viscaceae > Viscum > Viscum album. Next base: position 1,433,250,231 of record OY728120.1, on the reverse strand, counting down.
ACAATTCTGTGTAACCCTTAAAACTAGCCCATGCCTAGTTAAATTAAAAAAACACTTGATTTCATAATATCAATGCATTAAATTTTTTATGTGAAAACTATATGTTTGTAAATTTATTTCCAATAAAAACTAATGAAATTTATGATATATTCTACAAAATGAATTTTGAGTTTTGATAAGGTAAAAAAATCCAATATATGTATAAAATTAAATAATATATATATATATATATATATTTATATTCATTATACTTTAGTAAATAAATATCCGCATTTCATATGATCTAAAATATCTAAAAACATAGGAATACTCAAAGTAGGACATTAAAAACTATTTCACTAACCTCATCAGATAATTAGTGATTGATAAATCATTAAATATGTTAGCACCTAGTCAATCCATATATCACCATACCATTTCTTGAATTCCTATAGCTAACATACTCAAAATAATACCACACATACACTACTATTTCCTACCTAACCAAAAAAATATTAGGTAACTTGAGATTACACTATAAAGAGACTCACTATTCAATTTTATAGGTTATTTATCTTATCTTGATGGCCCTGGATCTATTATAATCTCAATCCTGGTCATCCCAAATTTTCTATGTGAATGATAATATCATATACCCTTACTATAATACCACTTTGTAATTACTATGACCCAAATCAACCAAATGAGATCGGGATCAGGCCACTATAAAAACCTAAGAACACTCCCCTTTATACAAGGGCTAGTAACAAGTGTTATGTGTATCAATGGTTTGATGGAAAGTGGTTTATCTTCATGGATTTTATAATAATGAATAATGGAAAAAAAATTGTATGATGGAAATGAATGTTACTAGATATTGGTGGTCCTTTTTTCAAGGATGGAGACTTCAGCCAAGTGTGAGAATATTCCAAATAAGGGGAACCATCACTAGTGCATAGGTATATGAGTATTCCCAGACCACTTTTCTCCAGTCTCTAAGAGTGAATCCATGAAGCATAAATGATATCTATTATTCAATTCCAATTAATCCTTAGGTTACCTAGTCTCTAGTTGCATGATCATGATTATTTACATCAAACCGAATTACTTTCTCAACTCACTTGCTCAGGAGATCAATTAATGTCAGGTTCCTAATATCTCTAGGTCAAGAAATAAATTAACCACCCAGTTCTACAACCTAGTCTTTCATTTCCTAAATTACCCACATATTTACCATTATACATATAACTAAAAATAAAGAGAACATAGAGAGAATTCCATTAGGAGATGAATAAAGACCCCAAAACAAGAGAGAAATAGAGAGACATGTTGATACTAGCCACATATATGTCTTACCAAAGTCTCTACATCCCCTTAAGTTGTTTTATTATGTCAAAAAAATTTAGAATAAATATAAATTAGGGGTTATTTCATTATTAAAACATTTCAATGTGAAAATATTCCTGAAAAATAGTTTCCTCTATGGTCTTTATGGATTAAAGAGAAGGTCTCTTATCTCATGGTCTCTAAACTAGGGAGAAACATTAATTATGCATTCAAATAGGGTGAAAATTCAACCATAAATATTCAAGGGGGCACATTACCCTACCCTATACTGGGTTGATATTTCTCTATAACCAATACAAGAGTGAAACATCACCCAAACCATAATATTAGGTTTGTGTTTCACTATTCCCTATAATAGGGAGATCATTTACCCTAGTCCCTATATAAAGTCATGATAATCCCTCTAGTTTAATTGATCAGTTTTCCTATACTAAAAACTCCAACATAGGTGACTCGCATGCCCACTTATCCTACCTGGTTGATATTCCTTTCTAGAAACTCTATATAGGTTCCCATATTTTTAGGCCCCTTCCACTAACACCAGAGTCACATGACCCAGCTATTCACATTAGTGTGACCTCCATTAATCAAATATTTTATTGATAAAAGACTATTCCCACATATCCTAACTAACTGATATGCTACTTAGGGTGTAAACAATAATGTATTCCCTTGATAATGAGGGTCCTTATCATTAAGAAACTAGTGAAAACTCATATTTATCATGATGCATGTCCTGGATATCCCATATGAAACATATTTTAGGCACCAGGAACTAATGGACCCCTTTCATCAACTCAATGATCCATGTACCCAATTAGGATGCATACTATGTGTAAGACCCATTCTCAAAAATCATTGATGGTCTCATTTACAGTTTAATCAATGTCTGACATACATCTATAGGTTTAGAACCAATGCATATTACCCACTTCATCTCTTATTGTAACACTTTTCATGAATCCAATTTTCTTATCATATGATGTTAAATTGAAAAGAATTATCTTGTCGTATGAGCATAAAAATTTTGACTTGAAATATAAGGTATTTTATTCTTATTAGTAGGGATATATTTGGAACATATTCAAGGTTTAATCCTAACATAGTAATACATATGATGGTAATTTTTCAAGGAGTAATCCTCAACCTCATCCTCACCAAATCATATACCATGTGAAACCCCATATTCACTAGTTGATGTTCTAGTGAAACCTCATTAACATTGGGAAATATTCCCCCTTATATGAATACTAATAGTGATATATTCCTCATGAGACCCATAATAAGTTCTTGAATATACAACCATCAAAGGCTTTACACTAAGTCATAAATAGAATATATTAAAAGTAACTTCAGATCTAGATTATAATACCATTAATGGAATTGTATAAGTCCTTGTCACATGAACATAAATGTTATAAAATGAAACAATATGTAGCACTGAAAAAAAATGGGATCTATTTCACTTCATATGGATTCATAAGATACCACTATCATGGTGTTAATCTTTATTCCATGACACTTACTACCTCCCTCAATGGCTATATGTCCGAGAGAACCCAGTTTTGGGGATTTAAATTATAGAATAAAAAAATAATGAAACAAATATAGATAACCAATAATACTTATAAACAGTAAAATCATTGTAGGGGATCATCTAATAACTTCCATGTTGGTAACAAGTCAAAATAATATTATAATTAAGGATTAAATAATATGTCATAAATTAAGAAAGGATTATTAGAGTAGGTAGTAATTCAAAATAAAATGGGTATCATGAGATTAAAAAAACACCCTCTAGACAATGCACGGCCTAAAGTATCAATCGTAATGTTTTAGAGGCAAAATTCCTTATCAATGTTGGTCTATAATAACTAAAAATTCACTATGGGAGTTGGGTAATGTTTGAAATAGAATGTTGAACCTAATATGAATCCCATACCCATGAATGTGATCAATCAAGAATGAAATTTTATATTTTATTAATTGTTAATAGGTTTAATTATTTATTGTTGTCCGTTTTCCAAACATTATTATAACTCCCTTAGATCCAAATATTGGAATCACATCACACACAAGGCAACATTTGATGACTTGTATAGGTATATGCCTTAGTCGCAATGAAGGTTGTAGACCCTTAACCTCGGTGGAAATTATAACCAACCAAAAAACATTAAAAAATAGTTTCTTAGTACTCTAGTGAGCTAATAATGGATAAGAAACTCTATACAAATATTATAGGTGGCCTTCCATAGAGAATAATATAGCCCTCACTTCCATTCCTAATAAATTTAGAAAAATATCCTCATATCTTGAAAATGTAAACCTCCTTTATCAAAGAGATTTGGTGGAGGATATTGAACACATGCTCACCAGTTCTAAATATATTCATAGGAGGGATCCTTCTAAACATCACCAAATGTTCATAGCCCAATCTATTTAAAAATTTACTGAAGGAAACTCTAAGGGACTCAACTCTAGTTATCCAGATAAGGGTACCTATGAATATGTCTCGTCAAGGGTGGAATGTGTCATCTAAATCATGGGATTTTGATCATATTATTTTCTAAATTAATAAAAACCATTTTTATATTTTGAAACTAACCTGAGAGATGTCCCATGTTCGAACTCATATTCATGAATCCCTCCATCAAATTCTGATAAACATCACATTTAAATTTCATATATTTTTCTAAAAAAATATTTCATCAACATATTTTGATATAAAATTTTTGTGCAGGATCGTATCCTAACTCGCATTGGATGATCCTATCATCATATCTTAGAAGAAAACATATGATATGCTCATAATTTTACCCATAGTAGTGGATCTTCCTAATATATTTTAGTTGTGATTATTTTATATTTTTATATTCATACTCTTCTTATATAATCCTATTACAATATTCTAATAGTATGCATAGAGAAAGTATATATCACTACTATCTTATAGGAAGTATTGATACTTATTTTAGTATCATTATAAGACAAGGATTATATTCCATTTTCAATTTAAATTAATCTTCACCATGTTCTAATTGAAACCTGAGAGACACTTAGAATGGATCCCTCTCATAATGGAATCTATCCATATTTTGAACCCCACTTATAAAAGTGGATCAATCCATACTAACTGGTTCATGAACATCAATAATAAGATATCAATGTGGGGAAGCAAAAATTTATGTACTTGCTCAAATTAATTCTCCCATTTATGTTTTTAGGATCAATGGAAAATTTTAATAGAGACCTAATAGTATATTTACTATTTATCAATAGGTGAATGTAATTATTATTATATTATTTCTCCATGTAGTGACCCATTCTTTTCATAAATAATTATTACATAAAATTACATGAGTAATAAATACGTATCTTTTCTATCCACATCATAATCATATAGGTTTAGATTCTTTAGAAACTAAAATACATGACAAAAATTATTTATAAGAGATCTTCTTTGTATCCCACTATTTAATTCATAAATAGAACCTTTCTTAGATATGTCTTACATAAAACCATTCTTTCTAACCCTGTGAATGGAAAAATAATAAAGGGTTAGCTTAGATATTCATTTAGGGTAAAAAGGAGAGATATTAATGATTGTATAATAATAACTCAAGAATATGGGTTTGAGAACATAATATTACCATTTGAAAACCATACCCTAAATATTAAATATCATAATCACGATTCATGGAATAAATCCTGGGAATTCATAAGACATGAATTAAAAAGGAATCAAAGAACAAGAGATACGATTACATAACATTGTCAAAAGACATAATTTTGTTGCATAATAATTAGAATTGAACATGTATTCTCTACCTAGGGAACACTTACAGGAATACCATAGTATAATGGTTTAACTATACATTCCATCATATACTTAGTTATTTTTCACACCCAAGACTATCATAGTAGACAAATTCCCTTACTGAATTGTGTTAACTCCCCATTATAGTCCTTATTATCTCACAAGAAATATAAATTTACCTAAAGAATTAGAGGGAATTATAATTATGGCCTCACCCATCAAATAGTCATTATCTATTCATATATGAACCACCATTTCATAAATCATTAATTGCATATCATAACATGTGCAAATGAAATGATTTTCATAAATATTTCAATGTTTCATTATAGCATAACCCGTGGAAAATAAACGGGTCTCACAAACATCTCCATATCACAATAATAAACCATTAATGGAAATAATAAGGATTTAATTCCTAGATCATATCACCATTAATACATCAGTAACATAAAATGATGTTATCTTAAATTAAAATTTCTTTAGAATACTACTTGTAATATATAAATAGGTAAACTTTTTATTTTAAACTTACTTCTTTGAAATTTAAAAATTTCACAAATATTATTGAAAAAAATCAGCAAAAAAACCATGGATACATATAATGGAGTCTTCAATAAATTTATAACTCATGAAATTGGTAAATTCTATTTATAATGTGTACCTTAAAAAATATTCCTTTACCATTTTGAGTAAAAAATCAATAGTACTTTATTTAGAAAAAGATAATTAGATTACATTTAAAAAATATTGTTGAAATTATATCTTGGGTAAAAATGAATTTAATTAATCATAGTATAATATAAAAAAATATTTGAAATTATTTTTAGAAAACGTGGACATATAAGATAAATAATATTTTTACTCATGATAGAAATAAAGTGGGGTTTCCTTAGAAACATTCATTCACTGTATTGAGTTCTTAAATGGTGGAAAATAAAAAAGGAAACATGTAATCCCCTATAATTGTTATAGGAGAATAAAATTAATTCCATTATTAAGATATAGGTCATAAAATTTTATCATCGGAAACTTGATCATAAACAGTCATGATAAATAATGATATTGCATCATAAAACCCTTACCTCTTTTGTAAATTTTTAATTATAAACGCATTAAAGAATAACACAAAATGAAAATTTAAATATCATGAATATAAGAATAATAATTATATAACTTGTCAAAGGCATAGTGTATACACCTCATACAAAGAAATAGGCGCATAACATCAAGCATGCCTCCACAAAATAATAATGTGATGAAAACATCTTACCACTTTGGTAATCTCTAATTCAAAATTTTAGGAAATAGATAACATTCTATGAATTTTTAAATCAACATAATTTTCATAAAAACAAAAATAAAATACTTTTATGGGTAGTATATATAACACAATAATAAAAAACCGGTGAATATGGAATATGTCACACTGAAATAAAGGTGAGACGAGAAACACTTACCTCATGTTTAACATGCTTCTAAAGAAGCCTAAAATATAGTATAATAAATTAAAATTTAATTTAATTATATAAAAGAGTCATGTAAATACTTATAGTATTATATATTACCAACATAAAAAATTGTTTCATTTTTTATGGGAATTTCATTTTTGTATATCTAATTGTTGTACTTTTATCCTTGATCCATTATATCAAAAATATTTATCATGATTTTAATTCCATATATAATCATTATATAAATATTTATAATAATCCATAAAATTTATATATGGAAAAATGATTTACACAATTCATTGAGTTGGTGGGTCATACGTACTCATGAACTTTGGTTTCACTTTTTGATAGATGGAATGAAGGAAATGTAAATAATAAATCACCATTCTAGAGTAATTATTTTATCATATATATATAATATATTAAATAAATATATCATTATTACCATCCATGTAAACCAAAAATTAAAAATTAATCACATCACTTCATGGAGGTGGTAGTCCATACGTGAGCACGAGGGATGTTATTGTCTTTCTATAAATTGGAAGGTAAGAAGGCTGATGTGATAATATGATTAAAGAAATATAATTATGTTATAAATATAATATATAGTCATTAAAATAATAATAATAACTTTCCATTAATTAATGTGATGAAAAATGAATTGTATCACTATGTCCAGGTGGTAGTCCACACTTATGCTCAAGAAAAAAATTCACTTCCCATTTGAGGGAATATATGGTAAATATCTGTGGTTAAAAAATATTAATAAAAGATCATTGTGTTTATGAAACACAATTTATTATTTTTCAATTATTAACATAGATATAGATGAGGGGGGGAAAGAACAAAAATGACATAGTTTGGGTATGACAATAACCTCTTCTTCATTAAGCATCATTTAGATCATTTTTTACAGACTATTGGAATTGTATTTTATGAATAAAAACACCAGTAATTTTTGGATAGTTAAGTTGAGAAGATAAATTTCCAGGGTTTAATTTAGATAGATGGCTCAATATTTGGTAAATAATATAATGGAGGGGTGTTTGGTTATAAGTTGAGGACAGGACACACTTGAAATTCTATGAATATTAAAATATAATAAATCCATAGACTTAAAAAAAATATTAGAATATATTATATTTTTTGATAGTTTAAGGTAAAAATATTCCTATTAAAAAGGACTAACAGATGTTTAATTATCAATATTACCTATATCTCTTGTTTTAACCCCAGGAAAATCTGTTTTATCCTTAACTATAATAGGTAATTTTTACCTCAATTAGTATTGATGAAGAGAAAAATTATATTGATCATCTTATATAATATAAATTATTTTGATTAAAAATATTGAATCAATTTTACTAAATTTAACTCACATAATTTGTAGAATATAATTCAAAATTAAACATGCAAAACTTGATGAAAAATGATTTTCCAAAGAAAACATTTTCTTAAATATAAAATATCATTATATAAAAACTCAAAAAAAATGATTCCAATAACCTATATTCTATAATTAATAATATAATTTAACTAATTATTATTTTAAAAACATTTAAAAATAATGTATCTATGTAAGTGATCTAAATAAAAAATCATTTTTTTCATAAAAATCGGTATTTTCCACTATTCATAAAAAAAATTAATATTTTCATAAAGTTATAAAGAAATTGACTATAATATAATTTTTATAGTAAGATTTAAAAAATTAATTTTATATTTTAAAAAAAAATTTATAAAATTTATATAAATCAATTTTATTATAAATTCATGAAACACAATGGAAAGTGGTTTTTAGAAAAAATGTATTCTTAATCATAAAAGGTAACTTATACCAAAATCAAGAATATTTCTCATTTAAAAATAATTAATTAGACTATTATAAATAAAATTTATCTTATTTTACCTTAAAAAAATCCGAAATAGAATGGTATATTTAAATTACTTGATTTAAGAACAGATATGAGAGTATTTAAAAAATTAGTATTTTTTACTATTCTTTTATAAATATATCATTTTAGAAAAATAATAATATTTAACCAGAAGTAAATTTTTATAATCTAATTAAAAATAATATTTTTCTTACAATAAAATATAGTTTCAAAAAAATCAGAATTTAATTACAATTACCATGAAAAAAATCAATAAAAACACTTTTGAAGATAATATATTTTTAACGCACATAATGACCTCACTAAAAAAAAAGTCCTTATTTCTTAATAATTAATAAATAAATTTTTAATAACTATGACCATTAAAAATTTATTTCCTAGTGTGGTTAAAAATATTCATAAACTCTGATTTAAAAAAATGTCAAATTTAAATAATAATATTTTTATAGTATTTCTAAAATTATTTAATGCTCAGTGTTGTATGTTGAGAAATATATTAGTAGTATTGTTATTTTAAACTAAATTTTCTGGGTTTTACATTCACCCCCTTAAATAAATTTCACCCTATAAATTTTCTGTAAATCAAAAAAGATTCAATATATTAAAATACCTTTTCTAAAAACCCACATCATATATAGGGATAATAAAACATCCATTAAAAAGGGAAAGTTGGGATCATATAGGTTATGAAAAATGTCACAAATTTAGGTTCCCAAATAAAGAAGACATTATTAGGGACTAAAAATATTTTTATATAGAAGAAAATTATAATCAAGGAATAATAGTGTGTGATATGAAGCATTGTCCTGAGAATGTTAATGACCATTAAATCATTAATCAGTGAGGTGTGAAAATACTATCAATTTGTTATTTAAAAATGTAAAAGGTAAATGTTTTTATTTCAATATCATTTTTCAAAATTTGAGGTATTATTTTACTATCCTGATATAGAACATGAGAAAATGTTCTTATGTGATTTCATTACATTTACTAAGAATTATTTCATCCTTTTATTGTCAATTGATTAAGTTATACTTCATCTCTAAATCAATTAAATAGATATCGTACATGAATTATCCATTTCTAAAGCACTAAAATTATCTTTTAATGGATCATAAGATCCGTAAAATAAAAAAATAAAATCCTTATCCTCCTAAATATTTACTAAAACCAAAATTAAAAGAATTGGTTAATAAATATTAAAAAAAATACATTATTTTCTAAAACCTCAATAATAACACTAAAAAGTACAATATAATCCATTATAAAAATAACTAACCTTATAAATCCTCCAAAATAAGTCTAAAAGAATTCAACACCCAAAAATCCAAAATAATTTATCACAAATTTTTTAGACAACACAATAACATTTATCCCCAAACAACATTATGCAACTCATCGTGTCAAATACTAAACATGTGATTACATTGATTTTATATTCTCTTAAAACAAACTAATATCTTGAATAAGCATTGAAATTTTTTAAAAACATATATTCCTCAAAAAAAACTCATACCATATTCATTAAATGAAATTATATATTAAAAAATGTGTTACTTAAGTCCAAAATGAAATAAACTTAAGAAAAGATAACATAAAACACTTTTTAATGAAATCAATAATAAGTTTGAAGTTCAATAATACTATCCCATTTATATTATCAATATAAATCATATATTTTTTTAAATAAATATTATTATATCTACATAATGCACAAATTGAGGGTTATATTTCCCTTAATTTTAATTTTCTATAAAATATCACCTTATCATTAAATTAGTTTACTATTATATAATTACCATTCATAATATTTCTTCAAATCCTTAATAAAAAACTTTTACAGAATAATTATTTTATATTTAATGATTCATATAATAAGAATATTATTGAAAAAACTCTTAAACAGCATAGTTTTGAAATCCAAATACATAAAAAAATTCAATCCTTCCACTTTAATGATTGATATAGCATAGGTCCTTCCTTGGAATTGGTGTTAACTCTTAGATTAGAGTAATAACTTGGATAATTACCTTATTCATCACAAGAAATACATTTAATGATAAATGGTACCATAGGATGAACTATATTTTCCTTCATCAAACTATTTGTTTTTTCAAGACAATTACATTATCTATTCCCTTTATTTTACACACATAAACGTCTTCTTACACCTCTAAGACATTTACCTAAATTATTTTTCCTACATACCTAACATATAGGAATCCAAATCAACCTCCCTCCATAGTCTTCAAGAAACTCCATTTTTATCTTATTAGGTGTCTTAGGAAACTCTCCCACATTGAGATTTTTAATCATATAATAAAGTATATTATTAGGCATAATCATAAGGATTATCATTCCATGTATTGTTTCACTTGGATTCTCATTATTACAATCATTAAATTATTTATCACATTTATTATATACACAATTTCTCCTCATTCCAACCATTGAATAAAAAAATCATAGTATTAGAAACAATCATCATAGTGGGTGCCCAAATAATCATGATAACTAATTTATAGGATATCTGAATCATGATATCTTATTTTTAATAATGGACACAATTGGTTTAACCAAGTCATTCTTGGCCTTCATCTAATCAAATTTGTCATACTATTTCATAAAAAAATGTGATTTTACCTATTCATATACCATTCTATTGTAAAGATATGTCCATGGTAAGGACAATCTAAACACATACCATAATTATGGTTGAGGTATATTAGACCAAATATTTCTATGGTATTTCCCTTAGATAGATCTATTCTAAACCATTTCCAATTTTAGTATGTAGATAGGGATGATTTTATACAAAAAAACACATTTTTAATTACCCTAACATAGTATGTTATCCCTACATAGGATTATCCAAAGGGTTTTCACAAATTTTTACATGTTATAGTTTCTAAATTCAACTAATTATTTATTTAATACTAACTATATCTGACCATACATGTCATTCATAAATATTACATTTTATAAGATGAATATTTAATACATATCATTTTGATCCCCACCATAAACATATTGTTTTAGTATATTTGGAAACATGCTTACATAATCAATATGTTTATAAGAGATCTACATTATCTCCAACTATATTCTTCTTGGCTACAATTTTTCTAAAAAATATCATACATAAAACCCTTCTTCGTAACATGGGGATTGGAATATAAGAAAAGATGAGATAAGATACTTATTAAGGTTATTAAAGGGAGATATGAATGATAATATAAACATAACAATGAGATTATGGGTATGAGAATAGGTGATTAAAATAGGGAAACCATTCCTTGTGTATTAAATATCATTATCTTATTTCATGGATCAAATCATTATAGTTCATGAGAAATGAATCCTAAAGGAATCAAAGAACATAAGTAATAAGAGAATAACATTGACATATGACATAAATTAGTTATTTACACATATTTATATAAAACCATTTCCTTAGTCAAGGATCACTGACAAGAATATCATATTGGATTGAGTTCTCTCCCCATTCTACCAACTCATTAGTCATGGTTCACTCCCAAGACTATCATAGTGGATGGAGTCCCTTATTGAACTGTGTTCCCACCCCATTCTAGATCTTATTATCTCATGAGATTTCCATATATACCCAATTACATACATGGATATATAATTCCTCGACCACCCATCACATAATCGTAATACATTCATATTTGTGAAAAAATATTATAAATAATTCATCATATATCATAACATAAGGAATTGAAATCATTTTCATAAAAATTTAAAAAAAAAATATTATAAAATAACCTATGAAAAGTAAATAGGATTCATAAAAAAATCACCATAAAATTACTAAACCATAAATATGAATAATAAGGATGTAATCATTAGATCATATCCCCATAAATCATAAGTAATATCCAAGGTTGTTATAATAAATTTAAAACCCTTTAAAAGATCACAAGACATATTTCTTAAGGAATACCCTTTTAAGTTTTCATTCACATTATAAAAATGTAAATATTTACCAATTATTTAAGAAAATATTTTCTTTAAAAATATCATTGTAATCATTTAAATTAATCATAAAATAATTCAACATTCATGATGTTAGAAAATTCTATTCATTTATTATAAGTTAAAACAAAGATTCCTTTTACATCTTTCATAAAAATTCAAATATACTAGCTTCATAAAATAAAAAGTAGATTTATTTTAGTTTTTCTAAATTAAATCATGGATAATAATGACAATAAAAACCATAATATAATATAAAACATCACCCATGAATTTTTTAACAAAATATGGATATGGAAGAAAAAATGATTTTCGATTGAAGAGAAAAATAAAGTCAATTTACAAAAAAACATTCATTCAACATATTTATTTTATAAGGTGAGGAAAATAAAAGGAAAAAATATAGTCCTAATAAATGAATATAGAGGAATAAAATTCGTATGATTTTTGAGACATGGGTTAAAAAAATTTATCATCCAAAACATAATCATAAACAATCCCAAAAAACAATGCGATTATAAAATAAAGCCCTTACAAATTTGGTAAATTTTGAATCAAAATCCCCATGAAAGAATAAATTAAAATAAAACATTGAGATATAATTAACATATTGATAATAAAAATATGACATTTAAATGGGTCATTATATAAATCTCATGAGAATAAATAGGTTTATAACATCAAATATTTTCTACTGAAGCAATATTGAGATGGAAAACTATTATAGTTTTCATAATATATGAATCAAAGAATCATAGAATAGAGATAACATTATATAGATTTTGGAATCCCAATAATATTCAAGAAAACAATAATGAATGAAACTAATTGGAATTATATAATCCATCCAAAGGAAACAAGTGGTAAATACGGCATATGTCTCATAGAAATAAAAGTTAGACAACAAACCCTTACCACATGTTCAAATTACTTAAAAATTTCTCAATAATAAGGTATAATAAATTTAAATTTATTATAATTAAATAATTTATTTATTTATGTAATTCTAACATCATATATTATCTCCTTATAAAATTTTAACACTAATTTATTAACTATTATCTATTAAAACCGATGTTTCTGGGTGTTAACTGTTTTGTTTTTCCTCAGAATTTTAGTTTAGGTGTTCTGATCCATTCATATAAATCCCAGTTTAATCATATAAAGAATATTAAAAATGATATAAATATCATATATATTCATTATATACATATTTATAATCATCCATAAAATTTATATGTAGAAAAATAATTTACATAATTCATAGAGTGGGTTTGTCGTATATAGGCATGAAGGATATATTCACTTTTTGAAAGACGAGATGAAAGAAAGAAAAATATTAATTAAAATTTCATGAATAATTTTTATATCACATATATCATATATATTCATCAAATCTATCCTTATTACCGTCCATGTAAATAATTAATGAGAAACAAATCACATCACTTTGTGGAGGTGGTTGTCCATATATATGGACAAGTGATGATATCATTTTTAATGAGTTTTAAGGTATGAATGTAAATATGATACTATAATTATATAAAAAAAATTAAAATAAATATCACATATAAAATTTAAACCCATCATAATAACCATCCATGAATGATCATGATGGAAAATGAACAATTTTTCTATATGGATGTAGTTGTCCACACTTACACACGAATGATACTTTAACTTATCATTTGATGGAAAAGTGGGTGGATATTGGTTGTTAAGTAATTAAAATAATATTTTAATGCATTTATTATAATATAGTTATTATTTTCTTATTAATACCACATATTTAGCGGTTCTAGATGAAGAAACAAATTGAAAGAGATCGGTTAAGATGATTACCTCTTCTTCCATAGGCCTCCATTATATCATTACATATATTCCATTGTAATTCTCTTTTTATAATACCAAAAAGAATAAATAATGTATAGAAAAGTTTATAAGATGATTTGGTCGGGTTTGGTCCATATATATCACACAATATTTTGTATGTATGAGAAAGGATGAGTGTCCTTCTATAAGTGGGGGAGAGTACTCACTTGGAATTTATGAAAGGATTAAAATATAAATAATCCATAACCAGGAAAAATTATTAAAAAAATATAGAAACTATATTTTTAGATTGTATAAGGTTGAAATATTACAAAAATATAGTATTTAAAAAAATTAAATGGCAATATTACCCTTATGTTTTGGTTTAACCCATAGTAAACTCATTGTAACCCAAACCGTGGTAATGAATTATTTCATCAGTTAAAATTATTGATGAACAAAAATTAAGATATAAACATAATATAATATTATCTAGTACTATTAACAATATAGAATCAATTTAAACAAAACCAACTCATGGAGGTTCCAGAATTAAATTTAAAATTGAACCCAAAAAATGTGATGTAAAGCAGTTTTCCAAAGAGATAGGTATAATAATTTTTTATATCGAATTCACAAGAACATTGATTCTGATGAAATAAATTGGATTATGAAAAATATAATTTAAATAATTATAATTTTAAAACCATTTAAAAAACTATATTTTTTTAATTAATTTAAATTAAAGTTACTTTTTAAGAAAAATCTATATTTTTTTACTACTTATTTAAAAATAAATCATTTCAAAAAAATTATCAAAGATTTAAACTAGGATAATTATTAGATGATGGGTTTAAAAATTAATTTATTTTTTTCAATTATTTTTTATAATATGGTTTTAAATCAGTTTTTCAGATTTTTAAAACACAATAAAAAAGCATTTTTAAAAAATTGTTTTAGGGCATAAAAATTAACTTATATCATTACCATGAATATTGATGATTCAAATGGAATTAATTAAATTATTAAAAATAAAATTAATAAAATTTAAAATTAAATAAAAATATTAAATATAATGGTATACTTAAATTTTGTGATATAATAAAGAGAAATGAGAGTATTTGAAAAATTAGTATTTTAACGATAAACTAAAAAATATTTCATTTTAAAAAAATATGAAAATCTTAACATAATTTACTTTTGAGATAATTATTTAAAAAATTATTTTTATTTAGTAAAATATAATTTCTAAAAGTGGAAGAAATTAATGACAATTCTCATGGAAAAATTGAAATAAAAATTACTTTTGAATAAAATTCATTTTTTGAAGCACAAAATGACTCCATTAAAAATGACTGCTTATTTCTAAAGAATTAATCATTTTATTTTTATTGAGTAGGACCATTATAAATATATTTTATACTATAGTCACTCATATTCAAACTGAAAAATTTAATGGCTATGTTTCATTTAAATAACTATACTTTTATAATGTATCTTTATTTTCTTAAATCTCAGTATTGTGTGTTAAGAAACATATCAAGCTTATTATTCATTTAATATAAATCTTTATGTTGTTTCACAAAAAGTGGAATTGTAATATGTATTAAACCATAAAAATTATATAATGTTTTTTTAGATAACATATCTTATACACAATACCATGTTAGCTATAAAGCAATGAATTTATTCCATATATTGATTTTCATGGAAGATCGAGTTTTACCGAATAACAATATACTGATAATATTATTATTTAAAATGATATTTACCACATAGCCATTGGAATTGAGGTAAGTAATGATATTAAATATCTTTAGAACATATTTACTTTACACATGTTTATTAATTAATTATTGATTAATAAGAAAATAAGTATCATTTAAAAAATGAAATGTTTTTAGGAAAATTGTATTTTTTCTAAAAGGAGGATTAGTAGTGATTTTCACGAATAGTTTAAAATTAATTTTTCCCAATTTTAGAATTATTTTCTGAAAAATAAAATTATTTTTTAAAATTGAAATATAAAAATTATGATATGGTAATTTTTTGAGATTTTTCTAAAATTTATCATTTTTTTGTTAATACTAAAAAATAATGAATTATAATTGAACAATTTCTATTTGTATAAATAATATAAAATAATAAATTATATTTTTAATTATATTTAAAGTAAAATTAGTTTAATTATATATCATTTTATCCAATTTAGGACATTAAAATCATTTTCATATTGAATTTATAAATAAAAACGTTGTAAACCTTAGAATATTTTCAATTTTAAAATGTGCTTTTCATCTCATCTGTGGGATTAATTTCAAATTAAAATTTTTCAATTTTTAAATTGAATTTTATAAAATGGATTCCATATTTATAATAACAAATATTAATAATTTCAAATAAGTTAAACATAATTTTTTATGAAAATAAAAAGTGAATTCAATTAAAATTAATTACCATAGTTAAAGTAATAATGAGTTTATTGTGGGGTTAAACTAGAATGATAGAGTTAAAATTACATAAAATATTATCATAATTGTTTTCATGAATTTATTTACAAATTTTAAATTATTTTATTTAAAATATAAAAATTTATTTCCACTTTCAATTAAATATGACACATATAATAAGATAAGTAAAGAAAAAGATAAAAAATATACTTTTCATCCATTTATTATTTATAATGCATTTTGATAGGGGAAAAACAACAATGGTCTATTTATACACAATTTATTTAAAAACAAATTAGTTCTTGTTATAACAATATATTATATTTAAATTTTATAGATGAATTAGTTACTTAAAATTCTAATGAAATTACAATGTAGTAATTATTTAGTTAATAAAAAAAATAAATGATACTAAAAATAATAAAACTGACAAGAAATTTACTAGATTATTTTTTCCATTATTTTTTAGATGAATAAATCATGTTAAAATGTTTTTAACAGAATATATTCAAATTAAATCATTATATTGGAATATTAAAATTCAATTTAAATGATTACTGTCAAAAGTTAAATTAATGTTATTTTATGGTAAATTATATTTTATAAAATGATTTAAAATTACTAAAAATACTCTATTTTTCAAATTTATTTTTAAATTATAATAAAAACATATTTCATTAATGTATATATTGATCTTTTATAATGAATATATTGACCCCAAAATAGTAAAAACTCATTTAGCGCACTTAAGGTTAAAGTAGTTTCTATGCACGTTACATGGGGTTGTGTTAAAATTAAATTTCAAAACACATAGGATTTGTATTTTATAAATCATAATAAATATTTTTAATAAGTGCATATAAATTATATAGTATAAATAATTTCATTTCTTCTTAAAGGATAGATTACTTGGGTTATAAAACTAATTACCATAATGAAAAACTAAAATGAATAAAATAAGGAAACATGAAAGTTAATAAATAAAATGATTAAAACTTGTGTTTAATTTTAATTTGGTGGATCATATCGACTATATAATACCTCCACACCTTAAATTATCAATCCTGGATCCTCTTGAGGTAATATTTACCACCCAATAGCTTTTGAGTATTTAAAAAAGTACCAATCCTCCTAAACTATAAAAGGGAACTCACTCCACTCAGTCCTTCACACTGTAAAATCCATTTAGATTGGCCAATAAAATCAAAATTAACTTAAAAAAATCCCTCAACTCAACACAAGATACTTTTTTTGGTCATAAATCCATCCATTTAAGTCTTTAGTGAAAACCTAATGAGGATAACTGAAGAGGTTGTAATGTTCTTCAATGAGGGTATTCATTCTACTTCCTTATCTAAATATTTAAATTCATTTAAAAAAATGATGATATAATAAAATAATTATATTAAATATAATTAGATGGTTTTATGTTAAGTTTAAAACCTATAACTACACACACCATAATCAAAAGGGTAATGAAATCATCATTTGTGTGTACGGGGGACAACTGCCTCATAAACCAGTGTCATGTTTTTCCATTAACACCTCCCAATGTTGGGTATTATGATGGATATAAAGTATATATATAATAAAAATAACATTATTATACCCATAGAGTCATTATATACTACATTAATTATTACATTCTATTTTGTAAGATACATGATAGCACTGCTTGTGTGTATGACAGAATGCCACCTTGCGAAGCGATGTGATTCATCTTTCACTAACTCTTTACATGGAAGGTGATAATGAATATTGTTAATGATTATATGTTGAAAAAAATATATAATTATTATATTCATGACATGTTTTTCACTTTGTAAATATAATATATCATTTTTGTTTCTTTTATATTCACTTAATGAATGATGATAACGTCGTTCGAGTACATGTGAACTCCCACCTTCACTAAGTGATGTGACTCTCTTTTCATCACCAAACCACATGAATGATATATATTTGTATATAATATTATTTTAGTTATATTATTAACATTCTACAAAATTACAATATTTCTTACCACCATCCCAAAATGATCATTGAAAAATAGAAAACATACTCATGCGTACGTATGACCTACTGTCTCTATGATCTTATCATAATTAATTTTTCATAATCATAATTCATGATTGGTTTTAGAAGATTATTTTAGTTATTAATATTATAATTATGTTTTGATTATTATTATTTTTATTATTTAAATATATAATACGTACAAGAACTAGATCCTTCATGATGAAACAGGAATGAGAAAAGAACACAACTGACCCCCGAAACGATGAAAATAATGAATGATTATTAATGAATGGGTGATAGTTTTTAATAAAAGGATAATGTATGATATTATAAGTATTCATATGGTTTTTTAATTAATAACATGATTAAAACCATTATACAAGATTTTAATCATGTTCAATTAAAGGAAAGTGTGAGGTAATGGATTTCATCTCAATTTACATATCATTAAAACTTAATTGTTAGTTTACACAAATTCAATTATATGTGGTGTATATACATACCATTTGAAATTTAATATCTTTATTAATTCACCCTTCTTGGTATTTTATGTTTCTGATTAAATTATTTCATCCAAGGGGATTTTACATGAAATTTACCAAATGGAAAAAGTTATTGTTCAGTCTCACATTCTTTGTTCTTGATAAAATTATCTTGAAACATTCACTTTCCTATAATATTTTTAATTGTAAATTAATTTTATCCTAAATATCCATATTATAGTGTTATGTAAATGATTATAACCCAATACTTATGATGTTTTTAAATATGGAATTCAATATTAATTTTTTTTATTTAACTCGGTAAATATTGATAAATCAATATCGTTCACTATATACGAATAATTTATGATAAGTCACATTGTTTATAAATTAAAAATATTATTAAATATATAAGTAATGATTTGGACATGAAATAAATCGATTGGTGAATAGTTAATTTAAGACACTTGATGCATCATTAGTCTTAGGAGATAAAATCAGTTGGCCACAAACCCTTCATGTTTATAACCAATAAGTTTTAAATGTTCTGGAGGATATATCTTGATAGTAAATATCTTATGAAAGGTCTTGACACAAATTATATTGGTTTAAACCAAACATGTTTTAAACCATATTGACGATATATATAGATAGAAATGGTATTGTGTCCATAAGAAACATGATGTCCAATAATTAAGCATTACATTTATTCAGAATTCAGTTATTATCATCCTTTAGATTTTTATTATCACATTACCTCTCAATGAATTTCATTATGATCAATTAATTAAATGTAATTTGTGTTCATTTAATTATCAATACATGTTTTTTATTCCATATTTATTCATAAATTCAAGTGATTTTATTGTCATGTGTGATTAGTTATTGGAATTTCTCTATTTATTATTATCCAAAAGATTTTGGAATTGATATAATCAATGGATTCACGTACTTCTAAGTTTAATGATTATATGGAATGTGTGTTTAGTTATTACCTTTAAATATTTATTATTCTTATTTATTCATGAATGATTCCAATTTACATAAACCATACTAGGCATTTGATATCACCCTTGTGTTAATTACTTTCCCCAGGATTCCATGATGGTTACCATAAAAGATATACAAGAATATTCTTGAGTGAATAGTGATATTCTCAAAGAAAAAGTAAGTTGTAATTTTTGTATTCAAATGTAATGTAAGAATCATGTTTGTATGTAGTTTACCAAGAATAATAAACTGGATGGTACTTTTATATGTGATTCCTTTTATTTTATGCTAATTTAATTTTTGTAGGAACCAACTCAAGAATGTTGGGTTTGGGGTCTCTATAGTTCGTATTAGAGGAAGTCTAGTAGAATCCTTGGGAACAAGATTTTGGAAAACATAGATTTTGGAACATAAACATATTACCTAAAATGGGGATATATATATAAGAACATCCTATTATTTTGGTAAGGTAGATATTGTGTGATTTTTCTTAGAAATACATCCCTTTAAAGATACTACATGTGGATGTGGTTCTGGTACATAGGTACCTAAGGGTAATAACTCTAAAAATGGTGTGTTGGGCATGAATAAATAATTACTTGGTACCCAATAGTGGCCCTTACTATGCCCCTTGTTTGATAATACTGAGGTGAATGCTTATGCTAATTCACATTTTCTTTGAAAACCATTATGAAGTATTTAAATATAATGGTATCTCTAAAGAAACCAGGTTTATGTTTATGAAAGTAGTTATGCATAAAATTTTCAATTTATTTAAAGTGTTACACCATATTTAGAAATATAAAAATTTCATAATTTTGTGATCTAATAAAGTATATTACATTTTTTATAAATGGTGTCTCGAAGGCAGAAGGTTAACATTACTCGTTGACAATGTAGAGACTTCCCTTTTGAGGATACCCATACAACTATTATTAGAAGTGAGCATATTATTGATATATTATGGAAACATAATAAAGCAATAAAAAATACCTTTCTCGAATAGAGAATCCTCTTCCACAAATTATTCTATATTGGATCACTTTATTAGATATAATCCCCCATCATTTAGTAGGGATAGTAGTCCAATGGTAGTCGAGAAATGTGTTGTGTTTTTGGTGAAGATATTTCTTGAATTGGGATGCAGTAAAAAAGGAAAGTGATACACATACTGTCTATTATCTCAAAGGAAATGATGATCAGTGGTGGTTATTGATCTAGAATACTAGGGATAAATAGTTAGTATAACTAATGAAATGGAATGATTTTAAGGATATATTATTTAAAGGGTACTGAGATCTGAAACTTTATCATCATATAATGAAATTTTTTTATGTTCTATCAAGATAGAGAAATAATTCTCTATATAATATGGATTTGAAGGGAATCTTTAGAAGAATAGGATGACAAATCATAAAATTAACAAGTGTAAAAATAGAATGAATTAGATTCCCACATGTGATAATTATAGAATGAATCACCCTAGTACTTTCATAAAGGGGATTATAGTCTTCAATATGTGTGGAGAAAGATGCCACCAAGATCATGATTTCAAGATAATAAAAGAAAAATCAAATTTTAAAGGATTTCATAATAAAGAGATAGGGAACTATGAAAATTAATTCCCCAAGCATCTAGGAAATATATATCAGAATAATCAAAGAGATCAAGGTCAATATTATTCTGTTGATAAAAGCAAAGTAAAATTATTACTATTTTTTCATATTTGGACCCAATAAATATATTTTAAATTTATTTTATTGATGATATTCTTTCCATAATAATTATGAAATGTGTAAGGATCATACTTATATACTATTTATTAAAGGATTTGAAAGCATGTATTGAATGGTTCTGGGAAAAGTGATTCGGTGTCAAGTTTATCTTCTTGTAAAACACGTGATTGAAGACCCTTTATAAATTCATGATGTTAACATAATTATGTTGTGAAAAAAAGATATGATTGATATAGATAAATTAAATTGGGTAGTACTAACTACCTCGGAACTAATTAATTATATGTTCAATTTGGAAATTCAGTGGCCTTATTTCTGAATTTATGAATCTTAATAATTTGTAGGTTTATAATTTTAACCATTTATGATATTATTTATATTGAAATTTAGAAGATATTTTAATAATTAATTTATTACTTCAATATATGAATTTTTTATATTGGATAACTTGTGCTAAACATTCATTTATAATGAAAACCATAGATAAAATGAATGACTTATCATTCTAATATAGATCTTGTGATTGGTTAGTATATCAAGTATAAAAAATCATCTAAATTTCTTAGTGTAAATGGTAAAGTGGGATGTGATCAAGGAACAACCAAAGGATTTTATTGTTCTTATAAAATTGAATGAAATTAAGTAAGTATATCTTCTCATGAAAGTTCATAAAAATTAAGAAAAAGGGTCAGAAAATAAAATGTTATCATATTACTATGATTTATGATGATATAATCATCTTTTTTCACAACTATCTGTTTTATGTTTTTTTATTAACCTTCTCTACATCACCTGACTTTTTGGGATTATTGTTCTCTATCACCCAACAGTATTATTTGGGTGTTATTTTTTACTCTCATGTACATGATTTCATTTCCCACCTATTTTCTCAAAAAAAAATCCTAGTTATGTGATTATTCCCTATGAAATTTTTACTTCCATGTTTCTCTTATTAATATGATATTTTTAAACACTCTTACAATGAGGGTTTTTCAAGAAATTAATTTTCAAATATCAAACCCTTGATTACCTATATATTGATTAAATTATGAGGAAATAATTTATTTAAGGTAGATAGAATGTTACACCCCCAAAATTATAAAATAATAATGTTTTAATTGTTAGTATATGTTACATGAAATATTGATTTAACATTCATTTCACGGAACAACAAATTTCTTTGATAGTTAGCATTATATGCAATATCGAGTTTTAAGGAAAAATACTATACTATTAGTATTATTATTTAATATGATAGTTATCACCTAAATATTGGAATGGCGTGAATGAATAGGATTAAATATATTATAAAAATATATTATTTTGATATTTTTATTAATTTCCTATTAATTATTAATAAAATAAGTATCATTTTATAAAAAAGTAAATGTTTTTGGGAAAACTATATTTTTCAAAAAAGGAAGATTAGTAGCACATTTCACATATAATTTATAATTAATTTTATCACTTTTATAAAATTTATATTAAAAAATAAATTTCATTTTTTAAAATGGAATATAAAAATTATCATAGGGTGAATTTTTGGTATTGTACTGAAAATTTTCATATTTTAATAGTAAAAAATAATGAATTTTAAGTGAAAAATTCCTTTTCATTTAAATAATTTATAATATCAAATTTTATTATTAATTTGTTTTAAAGAAAAATTATTTTAATTATATATAATTTTATTCAATTTAGTTCATTGGAAACATTTTTATATTGAATCTAGTTATAATTTTTTTAAAACTTTTGAAAATTTTCACTTTAAGACCAATATTCTCATCCAGTCTGCACGATAAATTTTAAATTACATTTTTTTACATCATTGAATTGAATTTAGAATGTTTTATTATATATTTGGAATCATAATAATTTCTTATTTCTAATAAGTTCAACTTAATTTTTTCACCAAAATGAATCGTGAAAGTAGTTAAAATTAAGTACCATGGCTATGGTAAAAATGAGTTTACTACGTCGTTAAACTAGAATGGTAAGAGTGAAAATGAGATAAAATATAGTCTAAATTTTATTTAATGAGTTTATTTCAAATTTTTAAATCAAATTATTTTAAATATGGAACATTCATTCCAATTTCCTTTTAACATGACCCATATAATATTTTATGTAAAGAAAAAGATAAAAAAATATTTTTTCCCTTTTAATATATATAATAAATTGGGATAAGTAAAACAACGTTGGTTTTTTATGTAATATATTGCAAGATAACTCAATTTTTTAACCTAATAATTTAAATTTAATTTTTATAGATGAATTAGTTACCTAAAATTCTTATGAGTTTCCATTGTAGTAATTATTTAGTTAATAAAAAATAAAATAATAGGTGCTAAAAATAATAGTATAGAATTAAATTGAATTAAATAATGTATTACATTAATTTAATACATTAATATATCATTTTTAATTTGTTTTAAAAAAATATATTCTAATTCCATCAATGTGTTGATATTTTTAAATTCAATTTAAATTACTAATTTCAAAATTGATATTAATTTGATTTTATGATAAATTATATTTTATAATGTGATGTTAAGTTACTAAAAATATGATATTATTACAAATTATTTTTATATGTTAATAAATATAAAATATATTCTATTTATGGATAAATTATTCTTTTATTATGAATATATCCACCCCTAAGTATTAAAAACTATGTTAGTGTAGTAAATGTTAAAGTTGCATTTTTTCATGCTATATGGGTGAGTGTAAAAATTAATTTTCAACACACATAGTATTTTTATTTTATTAATTATATTTAATATATATAATTGGTGGTTACAAATTATCTATTAAGTATAATTTTATTTTATTCATAAATGATTAATTATAATGGTTAGAAAACTACTAACCATAATGAAAAATAAAATGAATAAAATAAGGGAACATATAAGTTAAGGAATAAAATCTCAAAAAAAAATGTTTTTCACGATGTTGTGGAGGTTTTTATAGAATATTTCATCTATTCACACCTTTATGTTTCAATATTGGATCAAATTGAGGTAATATTTTCCTCCCAATAGTCAATAATTTTGGGTATTTAAAAATGTTCCACTCCTCCTCAACTATAAAATAGAACTCACTCCCCTCACTTCCTCACACATTCAAAGCCATTTGGTATAGAAAATACCAGACCAAATCACATTAAAAAATCTATAAATTCATATTATAATATTTTTTTATAAATATAAAATTTTAGGTCTTTATTTCAAACATAAGGATGATATCCAAAGAAGACGTATTGTTCTTCAATGAGCGTCATCATTTAATTTTCTTATCCACCCCCTACAATTATTTTCAAAACATGGTGATATAATAGAATAAGTATATTATATAAACTATCATGTTTTTATGTTATGTTTAAAACCTAAAACCACATATAGTTCACTGAAATAGGTTATGAAATCATTATTCATGTGAACAGTGTACTACCATCTCGTGAACTGGTTTCATTCTTTATTCTATTACCACCTCTCATAGTTCAATATTACGATGGTTATAATTTATATACAAAATATATAAAATTATTACATATTTTGATTCATTATAGAATATACAAATTATTACTTTCCATTTTTTAGTAGACATGAAAACCTCAATCGTGTGGACTATAGACTACTGCCTCACAAAGAGATGTGATTCAGCATTCACTAATGTTTTACATGGAAGGTCATAAGGAATAATGTTAATTTTTATATGTGATATACATATAATAATTATTATACTAAGTAAATATTTATAATTACAGAAATATAATATATAATTTTATTTTCTTAATTTTTCACTCAATGAAATATGATAATGGCGTTCGTGTACGTGTGGATTACCGCCTTCACGAAGAGATGTGACTCTCTTTCCCAAACCAAACCTCGTGAATGGTATATATAAGTTTATAATATTTTGGTATTATATTTTGATAATTATGTAAATTTAAAATACTACTTACCTCCATTCCATAATGATCTGTGAAAAATGGAAAATGTTACTCATACGTATGTACAACCTACCATCTCCATGATCTTAATGTATACAATTTTTCATAACCATAATTTGCATTTCATTTTAAAAGTACAATTGATGTATGAAAATGATAATTATGTCCTCATTATTATTATTTATATGATTTAACCATATAATATGCACAATAATAGGATCTTTCATAAAGAGATGTGATTAATAAAATAAGGCAAACAATACCCAAAACAATGAAAATAATTAATGATTATACATAAACATGTTAAAAGATTTAAAAAAGGATTAAAAATTATATTATATGAATTAATATGGTTTACATATAAATTACTAACATTATTTAAAACTATTATACATTAAATCATATTCAACTAAGGGAAAACATGAGGTAATGGATTTCATCTCCACCATTGGCCCAAAGCCATTTTTTTATTTCTGATAATCCGCCTTTCAAGGGGTGAGTTGGAACCCTTACAAGGCCCATAAGAGTAAGTATTACATGGCCCGTATACCATAGCGGAATTAATTTCCCATAGGCTTCAAACATTGCATACAACCCATACTAACTACTTGTAACTGCTCCTCCCCAACATCATCATCATGAAATCAGATCTCCACCTTCACATGGTTGTTCGACTAGGCTTTCTTGTGCACACACAGGCTTGTCCCGATGGTAGGTTCCATGCCCTCTCATTCTTGAAATCCGTTTAGCTTCTTCTATGGTGAAATCTTCTTGCTCCTCCTCCTTCTGAAGCTTATTCCTTGTAGGTTGTATTCTTTTCATCTGCACTTAGGGTGGACAAAAGGCCTTGAGGTGGCCCAAAGGCCTTACTGTCCTGAAGGCCTGGGTGGCCTGAAGGCCTTAAAGGACTCGAGGACCAAATCGGTGTCCTAAAGGATCAAAAGGAGGAATATTCCGGGATTCTACAGTAACAAACAGTGTCTGCTATAGTTCTTACTACAGTACTACTGCAGTACCCGAAAATTAGCCTCCACCTAGATTTGATCCCTGGTCTCCTTGATGCTCTTAAGGAGTCCTCACCAACTGGGCTGAGGCTCATTTTCTCATCTCAATTTACATCTTATTGAGAAATATTTTTTATTTTACACTAATTCACTTTTATGTGGTCTATATACTGTCCATTTTACATGAAACATCATTATTATTTCACACTTCATGGTATTTTATGTTTTAATTTTAATAATTTCAACCTAGATGATTTTATGTGAAAATTACCAAATGGTAAAATTTATCTCCAATATCACTTTCTCGGTGATTGTTAAAATTATCTAGAAAAAATAACTTTCTTGTAATCATTTTTCATTGGAAATTAATTTATCATAAATATCCATATTCTTGTGTGATGGATATGATTATTTCCTAAACCATGTTCGATTTTTACAATGTGGTGTTTAATTTTAATGTTATTTGATTAACTGGGGAAATATTGATAAAGCTGTATCCTTTACACATTATAGATTATTTATGATAAGTCAAAATATTTATGAATTAAAAAAATTATTTGATATATGAAGAAATATTTGAACAAGAAATAAAAGGGTTGGGGACTAGTTACTATAAGCCCCTTGATACATCAGTAGTCTCATAAGACAAAGTTTTTTGGCCATAATCCCTTCATGTTTTAACCAAGTAGTTTTAAATTATATGGAGGATAGATCTTGATAGTATGTGTCTTATCAAAGGTCTTAACACAAATTAGATGGGGGTTTTCACAGCATGATTTAAAATTTTTTGGGATAGGTCTTGATGGTAAAGGTATCATGTGCCTCGGAAAATATGGTTTCTAATAATTAGGAATTGGATTCATTTAGAATTCAGTTATTATTATCCATGAGATTTTCACTCTGACATTATAAATAGATGAATTTCATTACCATTTATTGATTAATTGGAATGTGTGTTCAATTAATCACCATACCATATTGACTATTACTTAATTATTCTTGTACTTAAGTTATTTAAATTGAATGTCTATTCAGTTATTTAGATTTCCATATTGATTATTATCCTAGATATTTTCATTGTAATATTATATCTACATGAAGTTCCTTCTCATTTAATTTATTTTATGGAATGTGGGTTCAATTATTACCATGCTATATTAATTTTTCTTATTGATTCATAATGATTTCTTTATACTTAACCCTTACTAGGAATTTTTTCTCAACCTTATTTTTTTCCTTTCCCCAAGCTTATTTGATGGTTATTATAAATGATATGAAATAATATTCTAGAAGAAATAATGATATTCTCAGAAAAAAATTATTTTGTATTTTTTATATTCAAATGTAATGTAAGTATCATGTATGTATCTAGTTTACCAAGACTAATAAACTGATCAGTCCTTTGGGATGTGATACTCAGTATATTATTCTAATGTAATATTGTAATACATAGTCTCTGGGATTATTAGTGGCGAGGTTGCTGAAATATGTAACTCTATAAGTCCTCCCTATATAAATTACAATGAGGTTATTCCCCCGCATTAATATGAAGATAATTCCCAAAGTTCCTCCCCATGATAGATTTTTCTATGATACTCCCATCATATTAGATATGGAATGGTAAGAGGGTCCTTCTCTTTATAACATATATGAAGTTATAATCCATGATGGTCCACATCATAGAATATTTCAAAATAACATTGTAGGTCCTCACTATAGAATATGTCACAAATTTCCTCCCCGTGACAATGTAAAAAAGATAAAATGGAGCCCCCCCCCACAAATAGAGAATCTAAAATAATCCATACAAATCCTCTAAATGGTTTTCCTTATGAAGGTACTCCTCATAATGATATACGTCCTCAACATGATGTCACTCCCTATGTACAATACATTCTGTTATTTCTCTCATTCTTATTAACATGCAATAAATAGAGGAAACATACATCAATCACATGATCACCAATAAATAGTAAATTTTATTTTTCAAAATGAAATACGGGGAAATTATTATCATTTGTTCCTCCACCATTCCATGCACCCTTTGATTTCAAAAGTGATATTTTGGATGATGTTTCACTTCCTAGTAAATCAGTTTGTAAATAGTTATTCTAGTTAGAATTGGTCAAGGTAACCTAAATGGATGAGGAGGAGAACACTAAAAATACATGGAATTAACTAGTATAGTATAGAATAAAATTTAGGTTGTGGAACATAACTACTCATTAGAATGAAATTCTTGAAAACTAACAAATAAATGTTTAAACAATCCACACTAAACTTTTTGGGTGACTCCCTGAAACATTGTGGAATGATACATTTAATGTGGGGATTATGTTAACCATTTCTTTGAGACATCTTCATTGTGTCTCCAGTTTGATTTCACCAATATACTAGTATATTGGATATAAATTCCAGGGAAAAAGAAAAAATTTCTCTATCATGTTTTCTTTGATAGTATAAAGGTTCATATCCATATGATCACTGTAAATCCACCAAACA
The DNA here is from genome assembly GCA_963277665.1 of Viscum album. Classification (NCBI taxonomy): domain Eukaryota; kingdom Viridiplantae; phylum Streptophyta; class Magnoliopsida; order Santalales; family Viscaceae; genus Viscum; species Viscum album. The sequence goes on along the minus strand of OY728120.1, from coordinate 1,433,220,790 downwards.
TTCCTTTTATAGGGAGAGGTGAATATAGTGATTTTTATTTCACACCACTGACTAGATAACATGGATTATTATGTAATGTTTTTTATAATATCATCACATATGCTATTTATTAGGACCAAGGTAAAAAAATCTATTTATTCTTAGAAATAGAATCTCACCTTTCTTAAAGCATTAAAATAGAAAACTCAGTGGGTGTGTTCTGTTGGAAAATTTGGAAATAACACAACACAAAACGTGAAATAGAACTACCACATGGGGAAATAAAATCCTAGAACCATAAACATACCCTCAATGATAAATAGATATCATCCATAATAGGAAATAAAATCAACTAATTCCAAAATAGAGGCTCTAAAGGTTAATACTTCTAGATTAGTAGCTTCCCTAGTGGTGTTATAGGAGTATCACTAGCCCACATATTTGGGGAAATACTTACCACCAATACTACCACAATAATCATAAAATCCATAATATATCCAAGATGTGATCGTGTTAGAGTAAAATAAACCACAAACCTAGGGATGGGGACTTCATTAGCCCATCCCCCTATGAGGATCATTGTTTTCACCATGTTAAGAACAATATCACAAGAAGAACCTTCATGGTTCCTCCCACTCTATGACCCATCAAACTCAATGAGGTGGTATTTAGTAAATAATTTTTAAAATTGACACATAGTATCCATCTATGAAAAAAATTGGGAATTTTTTAGGTGAGTGACCGAAGACTCACATGTTCCATAAGATAAAATAGACTACTATGAATTAAAATATCATATAAAGTTTCAATATTCCCTTCTAAGTATATCAAGAGGATGATAAATCCCCCTAAATATTTGATGAGTATATGAAACTTATTTTTTTGTATACATAAATGAATTTCATTTCTACAAAACCAGAAAATAAAATGAATCATGACATCGATTCCAAAAAAATGTGGGGGCCTTTATTCATAATATAGTTCACATCAACAGACTTGAAGGTGGTGTGCATGCATGATAAAGGAGGTACAATTAAGATATGAGGGATCCACTAAATATTTATTTATTTAATATTTTATACATTTCAAAAAAAGGATAATGTTAATAGTTAATAAATATATCAACCATAACCCAGTGAATTTTTGCCTATTTCCACCAGGGAAATGATCACCAAATAAAAAAAATCATTGGTTGAAGATATTGTGAATCTTCATTAAAATAATCAATGGAAATTTTCTTAAAAATAAAACTTCCGTAATAAAGATGATATATTAACCCTAAAAAAGTTTCCCCTCATTAAGAATGAACCACTTGATTAGTAATGAAAAAATTCAGTCAGTTGATGAACCTGAGACCTAGAAAGTTAGTTTATTTTTCATTGAATATTGAGAACCATCCTAAATTAATTTACCTATGGAAGAAACAACCTCCATTTTAAGAAACATACCCCAAGACCACCTGATATGGTTATTAAAAATAAATAAAAATTAGTGGAATTAAATTACATTTACTTATATTCAGTAGCACAAGATATATGGAAGTGTATCTTACGCATTTTTATTTTCATTGTGGGACCAAGATAGGAACACAAGAGTCGAAAGAAGTATAAAACCTCAAATGTTTATAATAGAATACAGGGTTATTATTTTTTTCATATATAAAAACCTATCAGGAAGATCTATTTCTAACCATGATCATATTCAATAAATATTACCAAACTAGTTTATCTCTACAGTGAGGATGATAAGATTTCTTAAACTGTTTTATTGGAAAAAATGTGAGACTGAAAATTTTATAGATTTCACTAATAGTTCGAATGGGTTTAATTTTTCCCTAAATATGAAACATAAATGAAAACAACCACTGGATATATGAATAAAAAATATTTTTTGAAAATATAAACTTCATATATTCCCTTGAAATACCACTGCAATTTCTAGGAGTTTACTTTGATGAAATTGTTATTATGAGATTCTATTCAGTGATCTAAGACTAAATATCATCCAATTTAACTAGAATAATGTAAGAAACCTAGTTGAATATAGATTCCAACCATTATTATCAATCCCATATCAATTCCATTTTAAATTCCCATGCTTTCTCTATATCATACGGCGAGTCCCTAGAAAAATAAAAAACACAACAACTCCCTTTATAAGATGTAAAGAGGGAGAAAGGAATATGATATTTAAATATAATGAAATTAAATTTTATTCTTTCCAAAAAAAATTTGGGTATTCCATTATTGACATGAAGAATAACCTGGTCAAGCTACTGAAGTTTAGAAATCATTATTAAGTCAGTCTAAATGGCCACCCATATAATTTTTTATTCCATAAGATATCAAGACACAATATTCATCACTACCTCATCCGTAATTATATACTCTTGAAAATAGTTGATTCCATATAGTTTAGGCTATAAAACCACTAGTTTTAGATTCCTATGTATCTTCTACCTTAACCAAAGGGGAAGGAGTTTTGTATAAATTCATATATAAACATGCATAGAAATTTGATAATTGTATGACTAAGAACTTAGTTAGTAGGGCACGTGAAATATATAATGTGTAGCTAAATCAATCATTTTTTACCCCTATATCCCTATGGTATCAGAGATTATTTTTTTATTGTGAAAACCTCCCAAGATCCAATAGAATCATCACCGATAGAGAATTATGTATTAAAAAGATCCTATTGTTAATAAAAAAAATTATTTTAAACCATGCAAGACATCTTAACATCATCAATAAGGTGACGAAAACCATCACATCCAATGAGATAAGGATCTACCGTGGAGTATTTTAATCAAACAAACACTGAAAATGTATCATGATCGATATCATCCACTAGATAGAACCCTTCCATAAGAAGAAAAATGCATATGAACCCAAGATCCCCATCGAAAATAGTAGTGTATGACTTATAGGTTAAGGATTATATCGATGATGAAGTCACGAAAGACCACTAAATTTTGGAAATGTCTATTACGTATCCACATACAAATCCAAAACCAAAATACATACACATGAATATAATTAATAGAAATAATGATCTAGACTTCAATCATCCTGAGATCATTTATATTTAATTTCTCAAGAGGATTAAATCAAAAAGTATTGTTTCTAACACATCAATGAGGTTCCTCAGACCCACACACCTAGATCCTATGTATTAAATACATTCATTTATAAAATAAAATTAATTCCATTTGATATTATCTCAACTATTCATAAATTTTACATTAGTATTACATATTATAATAATCATGATGAACTTGGAAAAATATTTTTTTTACTGTCTTTAAGGAAAAGTTCCATAAGAATCAGTTTTTATAAAATATTTAATCATTTTTCCTTAATTGAACCAATCTAACTCCGTTAAATACATTTCATAGGTTAAATTTTATTTCATAATTATGGGAACTGTAATATAATAAGGGAAAATAGATCACTAATATGTAATCATGGGTTAGATCATGAGCATGCACTATGGTAAAAATAACTATTTTCGACGGGTTATTTACGATGGGATTTCTTACCGTCGCAAATAACCCGTCTAGAAAGCTATTTGTGACCGGAAAATATCACCGTCGCAAATAATTGGTTATTTGCGACAGGATTTCATTTCACTTTGCAAATAGTTTGGCGCGAATTGCGGGCCAAACCGCGCGAATATTATTAGTGACGGGGAGATGTCTCCTGTCACAAATAGTTTGGTGTGACTTGCAAACCAAGCCGCGCGGTTTCGAGCCAAACTGCGCGGCTTGTGCGCCAAACCGCACAGGAGTATTTGTGACGGGATCTCGTTGCAAATACCCGGAAGCGGTTAATAACTTTTTGCGAAGGTATGTCATCCCCTCGCAAAAATACTGTCGGCATGAACTATTTGCGACGGGACCCATCGCAAATAACCTTTTTACCACCGACTGTAATTAATGTGGTTGAAAGTATTTGCGACGGGGCCCGTCGCAAATACCACCATTTGCAACGGGACTCCTATTGCTAATAATCTCGTCGCAACTAATCTAACCTATATAAACCCCCATCTGTTTTTTTTTCAAATCATTCAGATCTTGCTCTCTCCATCTTTTAATTTTTCAGTTTTAAAGAAAAATTATCTTTTGATTGAAATTTTTTTTACAAGAGCAATCGGAGGGCGTCAATATCTTCAAAATATCGAAGTTTAAGGTATTTATTTTTTATTTTTTTTATATTTATTTTATTTTTTAGGTTAATTTTAATTGTTTTTTATTAGTTGTAATTTGATTAGATTTCAATTGATTTTTTTTCTATTTATTTTTACTAAGAAATTGATATTGTTAGTGATAATTATAAATAATTAGTCACAATTAATATTAATTAGATATAATTAGATATAATTAGGAATAAATATATATAATTAGCAATAAACATATATAATTAGCAATAAACAGATATAATTAGCAATAAACAGATATAATTAGCAATGGAGAGATATAATTAGCAATAAATAGATATAATTAGCAATAAATAGATATAATTAGAAATAAATAGATATAATTAGCAATAAATAGATATAATTAGGAATAAATAGATATAATTAGGATTAAATAGATATAATTAGGAATAAATTGATCTAAATAGTAATAATTAGACATAATTAGTAATGATTAGATATAATTAATAATAATTAGATATAATTAGTAATAATTAGATATAATTAGTAATAATTAGATATAATTAGTAATAATTAGATATAATTAGCAATAAATAGATATAATTAGTAATAAATAGATATAATTAGTAATAAATAGATATAAATATTAATAATTAGCAATAAATAGAAAAATTAGCAATAAATAGACATAATTAGCAATAAATAGACATAATTAGAAATAATTAGACATAATTAGCAATAAATAGACATAATTAGCCATAAATAGACATAATTAGCAATAAATAGACATAATTAGAAATTAATAGGAATAATTAGCAATAATTAGGAATAATTAGCAGTAATTAGGAATAAATAGCAATAATGAGGAATAATTAGCAATAATTAGATATAATTAGTAATAATTAGATATAATTAGTAATAATTAGATTTAATTAGTAATAATTGGATATAATTAGATATAATTAGATATAATTAGTAATAATTAGTAATAATTAGTTATAATTAGTAATAATTAGTAATAATTAGTAATAATTAGTTACAATTAGTAATAATTTGAAATAATTTGTAATAATTAGTAATAATTAGTAATAGAGTAATAATTAGGAATAATAAGTAATAATTAAAAATAATTAGGAATAATTTGTAATAATTAGGAATAATTATTAATAATTAGGAATAATTAGGAGTAATTAGAAATAATTAGGAATAATTTGGAATAATTTGGAATAATTAGGAATAATTAGGAATAATTATGAATAATTATGAATAATTAGGAATAATTAGTAATAAATTGTAATAAATTGTAATAATTAGTAATAAATTGTAAAAATTAGTAACAATTAGTAATAATTTGTAATAATTAGAAATAATTAGGAATAATTTTAAATAATTAGCAATAATTAGCAATAATAAGTGTGACAAAGATGTAATTAAATGAGCCATTAGACAAAATTGTAGTCGTCAATCCACTAGAAATTGTGTCACTCTTAATTAATGGTAATTTTTAAGTAGTAATTATTTATCTTCCTTTTTCGGATAGTTTTTTTATAATTTCAAATTATTCAAAAACAGTGATGATTTTATATTTTTTTAGAAAAATATGGAATAAGGAAGTTGACATTAGTCATTATTAGATGATCGAGCTTGGATAAATCAGAAAAGAAATCCAAATGGTTCTGGTTTAAATCCTTAACATATTATGGGTGTTGAAGCTTTCTTATAATTTGCATCATCAAAACCAGAATGTGTTTCGGAAGGAACAATTAAGTGTCCTTGTAAAAAGTGTTCTCTAAGAACGTTTGACACGTTTGAAAAAGTTGGGAGACATCTCTTGCGGTTTGGTTCTCAACCGGATTATGTTTTTTGGTATCAACACGGTAAATGCAGTTCCAGAGAAGATCCTAATAACTTGATTCTAGATCCATCATGATATTATAATTTAGTACATGATGTTTTAGGTCTATCTATGCAACAAAATGAAACTCACGATGATATTTATTTAACTCCTAAGTTGGCACCATCTGAATTTTATGAGTTGTTGAGGTCTGTTGAGGATGCACTATATCCGGGTTGTAAGATAAGAAAATTAAAAGCGGTTGAAAAAATTATGGCTATTAAATCAGATAATGCAATGTCAAACAAATGTTTTGATCAGATATTTCCTTTGGTTAAAACACTATTACCTGAAGGAAATGTATTGCCTGCAAATTACTATGAGAGAAAGAGGCTGATTCGTAATCTGGGCCTTAGTTATTAGAAGATTCATGCATGTCCAAATGAATGCATCTTATATTCTGGTGAAAATGAGTCATTGGATAGTTGTCCCACATGTAGACAATAGTGGTATAAAGAAGCTCAACCAAGGAAGTCTAGATCGATTCCAACAAAACAGTTGAGATATTTCCCCCTTACACCCAGGTTGCAGCATTTATTTATGTCTCAGAACACAGTGCCAATGATGTCATGGCACAAAACCAAGATTTCAACTGATAAAAGCTTGAATCATCCATCTGATGGTGATTCATGGAAACATTTTGACCGTCTGCATCCATATTTTTCTATAGAATCCCAAAACGTGTGATTGGATCTTTCTACTAACAGTTTCTTTTCATTTGGCTTATATGGTAGTCAGTATTCATGTTTTCTTATCTTTATAACTCTGAACAATTTTCTTCTATGGATGTTGATGAATGAGCCTTATATATTTTTGACTCTATTAATCCTAGGAAATATGAAAAAGAATATTGATGTTTATTTGAAACCATTTATTGATGAGTTAAATGCATTGTGGAGTGATGGTGTTTTTACATATGATGTTGCTGTGAAAAAAAAATTTATATTAAAGGCTGTATTGATGTAGACGATTAGTGAATTTCCGGCATATGGCATGTTATCTGTTTGGAGTACACATGGTTCGAAATCATGTCCTTACTGTATAAAAGAAAACAAAGCCTTTATACTCGTTAATGGAAAAAAAACCTTGCTATTTTGATTTTCACCATAGATTTCTTCAAATCGATCATCCTTTTTAGGAGGAACAAATCTCATTTCAGAAAAGGTACAATTGAAAGGGATGAACATCCAAAGATGATATCAGTTAAAGAGTTAAAATCAGTTTTATTTTCATTACCCCCCATCACATTTGGACTAATAGTAAACCAACAGAAAATTCATGGATTTGGGAAAGAACATAATTGGATAAAATATAGCATTTTTTGGGATCTTCTGTATTAGTCTAATTTGTCGGTCCGCCACATGTTGGAAGTTATGCATGTTGAGAAGAACTTTTTTGATAATTTATTTCATACAGTTTTGGATACACTAGGTAAGACCAAAGATACTGTAAAGGCATTATTACTTCTTGCCCAAATTTGCAGGAGACCCGAACTTGAAGTATTTGAAAATGTCAGATCACAAAGGTTAATGAAGCCAAAAAGCAGCTTATACACTGTCCAAAGAGAGTCGCTTATTATTTTGTCAGCGGATTTCAGATTTGAGACTTCCAGATGGTTATGCTTCCAATTTGGGAAGATGTGTTAAGAATGGTTATATTAATGGATTAAAAAGTCATGACTATTATGTTATAATGGAAAGACTTATGCCAATTGGATTCAGAGGTTTGTTAAATTCTATGATTTGGGATTCGTTAACAGACATATCATATTTTTTCGAGACATTTTTATAGCAACAACAGACTATGATGCGCTAAGAAAACTGGAAGAAGATATTGCTGTAATTATATGTAAACTGGAAAAAATCTTTCCACCAACTTTCATTGACTCAATGGAAAATATGATATTATATTTGCCACATGAAGCTAAATGTGGAGGTCCAGTACAGTTTCGATGGATGTACCCATTCAAGATATTCATGTAGAAATTGAAGAAAAAAATAAGTAATAAAGAATCAGTTGAAGGCACAATTTCTTAAGCTTATTTGCAAGAGGAAATTGCTTTTTTCTCCTCTCAGTATTTTGAATCTCAATATACTCAAAACACAATCACATGGGATGAAATGAGGGGAATGTTAATGATGAAATGGACAATCAATTAACAATTTTTAATCATCCCAATCTTGGTTTCGGTGGAGTTCGTGAACGGTGGATTTCATATGATGAACATCACAGAGCTCATACATACGTTCTGCTAAATTGTGAAGAAATGACATCATTTGTCCTGTGAGTGCTTCTATCACTTATTCTATAATTTATGTTACAGTATTTAAACTTATTTTATTTGTAAGTTATATGATAATCATATCAAGAAACAACTTCCACAAATTACAGTATCTTCTCTTGAAGAACGCAGACAAAAAAAATTCTCAATGGTTTCAAAAACTGGTAACATAAATTACTGATGGTTTAATATCAATTATGTTTATTATTTATTATATTGATAATTGTTTTACAAATTTTCAGGTGTCTCAATATGTTAATAAAATTGATAAGAGACTGTGTATATTGAGTAACCCACCATCCAAAATGGTTAAATCTTATAATGAATATGTGGTGAATGGTTGTTTATTTCATACACATGCATACGGGGAATCAAAAAAACAATGAACAGTAGAGTTGTCTTGAGAGGATCACATCACAGAGAAACTGAAGTTGACTTTTATGGCATTTTGGATGAAATTATTGAGTTGTGTTATCTAGGAAATAATTACATAACAATGTTTAAATGTCAGTGGTTGGATACTGAGAGAGGCATGCATGTTCATCTGACTCATGGAATCGTCGATATTAAATATAAATGTCTTATTGAAGTAAATGAACCATTTTTACTGGCTCAACAGGCACATCAAATTTATTATGCAATGTACTGTGCTACTTCAAGAGACTTGAGCGATTGGTGGAGCATAATAAAAATAAAATCTCGAGTTGCAGGAGGCTGACCTACCGTTGGATGAGGGGGATTTTGGATCATCTAACCCTCAACCTACTGGCATTTCAGGGGGTATGCGGAGGGGGCACAGTCTTGCACGATTGATGATTCTTGACCCTATCCCCGAGCAACGTCCCCATCTTGGTTTCAATCCACTCACACGGAGGTATAGTGACCTATATATTTTAGTTATATTTCATTAATTTATTTATATATAGACTAATTTTTTTATTATTTATTCATTTTTCATAGTTTTGAGCATGCAACTATTGGATAGGGGAGCGCTATCTTGTGCAGTTATTTTTCTCATCCAGGGATCACATGCGAATAGATTCTCGTTGATGTGCGATTTGACATGTTCCATCATTGGCTGGTATGTAAATAAATAATATTTATTTTTAAATTTATTTTATTAACATGATATTATAAATTATTTTTAGGGTTTATGGTATCCTATCGATGATAGCATGCGTGACACTATCCATGCAGTATAGTAGTTTTCTATGTGTGACCGTTTCCGTCAGTTTTTGCACAATTTGAGAAGTGCAACCATTAAGAAAGTAGGGGTGATAGAATTTGATGAGTCGTGTAGAGCCCACCGACCAGAGTACATTTCATCTCACGTTTGGGATGGATTATGTTTACACTAGTTGGGTGGGGGATTTTAGAGGAGATCTTCAGTGGGTCGAAAAAATCGGGGGAGGCAGGAGGTAACGCATCGAGCTGGTATTCGTACATTCAGTTCGCATAGAAAGCATCTGGTAAGTATATTTTTTAAATATTTTATATACCTCTAAATATAAACAGTTTGTTCTATATTTCTATAGGCAGTCGAGCATCCTGATATTACGGAGTTCGATGATTATCGGAGGATGTATAGTGATCCAGCCACTTGAGAGATTATAGGTGATCGCCAGCGTCAGATTGTGGTTAGTATAATTTTTTCAGTTTGACAATTAACAGCATGTAATATTTTTCACAATTTTACTTTTAAATTGGAATTAAAGGAGTCATATGAGGTTGTGACCTCTCAGACATAGGCTGAGGGTCAGGACGAGATGACTGAGCAGACCAGTGCTCGCCATTTCGATGAGGCGGTATGGATGCAGGTGACTCAGTGTGGCTTTGAGAAGGGAAAAGTAGTTAGATTTGGCTCTCATTTGACTCCTGGTACTTATTATGGTACTGCTGCAATGTCGGCGTCTAGCTCGATAGGAGCTCGTGGAGAGGCATCATCTTCTGGCTCACAGTATCAGGAGCAGTTGTGAGCTCAGGCTAAGCTTATAGTGAGTTTACAGAAGCAGCAAGAAGAGATGTTTCGGTGGAAGAAGCAGCAGGAGTAGCATTACGAGGAGCAGATGAGTCGATGGAATCAGCAGCAGCACTAGCAGCATGAGGAGGAGACGCATTGATGGCAGCAGCATCATCACGAGCATATGAAGTACATGCGCCATCTGACTCGTAGTTTAGGGATGGAGTTTTCTCCACCATCTCCTTCAGCTCCTCCACCTCCTCCAGAAGATGACCCCCCCCTGATTTCTTTTATGTTACAAATATTTGAATTTAACATTTTAATTAGAATTATTTACATTTTCTGTCTTTTATATCGGTGCAAATAGTATATAATTTAATTTTTAATTTTTTTATTGTTTTTATTTTTTGTGAATATTGAGAATTTTAATATTTTTTATTTTTTTATTGTTTTAATAATAGTAATATTATTTTTTTATTAAACGTAATTTTATTAATTTTTCTTTTTTTTAAAATTAATTTCTTATTTGCGACGGCGGGACCATTTGCGACGGGGTCCCGTCGCAAATCGTCTAACTAAATATTTTTAAAAACATATTTGCGACGAGAGTACTTGCCCGTTGCAAAAATTTTGTTGCGAAAGACCCGTCGCAGAACGTTTTATATATAGATATATTTTTTTGACGGGATAAGGGCCCATCGCAAATAGTTTTTGAGACGGGCCCATTGCGAAAATGTTTATATATATATAATACATATAATCGGAGGCTTATTTGTGAAGGCGATGTTTCCCATCGCAAATAAGATTTGTTGCGATGGGCCCATCACAAATAATTGTATTTGCGACAGCATTTTCTGCAACGGTCTATTTGTGACGGGGCCCGTCGCTAAATCCTATTTACGACGGGATCCCCTCACAAATAGTTTGTTGCAATTACCAAGAATTCTAGTAGTGATGAGAGGAAAAAATGACCCTAGAAACCTGTCATATTAAAAATAACATGGAATAATAAGTGTCTTTCACATTTCATGATAGAAGGACAAGTGATAAAAATTAAAAATCATATAAAATTTAAAAATTATGTGAAATAAATAGATAATAATCATGATACATGGAGCATAATCATCAGTTTCTATCATGAAAATGTAATATGCACTTGAAATATAACATAACAAGGAAATTTGAAACAATCATTAACATATGTAAATTATAACACTTCAAAATAACTAAATGTCCCAGAATTATGTTTTAACTATTTTTAATAGAACAATATCTATTCTAGACTTCATTGTCTAAGGATATATAAACATAAAATATTTAATTTTTTGGATTTAGTTGATAAAAACCATCTTATGGATATATCGAACACAAACCATCTTTGGACTTTATCAAACCTAAACTGTCTCGAGGATTTATTATAACCCATCCATTATAGGGATTTATCAAACCCAAATCATATCCTTTAGTTATAGGACCCAAAATATATGATGGATTTATTCGATTCAAATAATCCCAGTGATTATTTTACATTACCATTCTCAAGGATTAATTAGAACCAAATTTTCTCAGATATTTATCAGACCCTAATCCTCATTTTTATATACATGCATGTACCACTAAAAAACTATAATCATTCACATAATAATGAATCCTTGGAAAGAAAAATTGATCACACAACATTTCCAAATAGTATCCCAAAACATTTAATCAAGAATATAAATATTTGATGCCTAGAATCCAATAACCCCAAGTAGAATTTTATAATAATGTTTTTAGGGTTGTTTATGAAATATAATTTCTAAGAAAATAAACCCATTAGGGATAAAGCTAAAAATGGTAGTGAAATATTAAAAGATATTTTAGAAATCTATTTTAACATTAGTGTGAAATAAGAAGTTATCATCATATTAAATTGTAATTATTGAAAATGTGAATTGAAAACTTTTTAAAAAGTTATTACTTTTAAAACAATTCATCAAAAGTGGAACCATGATAAGGAAAAGAAGTTTTAAAAAGGATGGGTGAAAATATTTTTTTTTAAAGCCTCAATTATGGAGCTCTTATAATAAATATAATTTATCAAGAAGTAATGTGGACTAGAAGATAAAACACTTTATTTTAAAGGGATGAAAACTCTTTTTAATATTTTGGAATACCTTTATTAGAATACCATAATGTAAAAATAGTAAACAACATATCTATTGATGTAGAATACGTGAAATAGGAATGTAAAATGAGATAAAACATAATTGGATTTAAAAATATATTGATCACATTGGTAGGAAAGGAAAATATGATCGTGGAGGAGAAATTAGTGTTAAAGAGGATGGAACTTATTATGAAAAATGATAATACTAATATATGGAAGAAAATCATCAAGGTGGAAGATTTGAATAAGAAGTTTAATTTTCCAAGATATAAATATAAGGTAATGGGAGAGAAAATATTTCATTTAAGGAAATATATCTAGGATGAAATATGTTTAAGAATAATCATTATTACTCAATGAATATATTTGAGTAAATATAAACCATTATGGAAATAGTAGCATAATTATCCAATAACATAATAGGGATAAATGAAATTGAAATAAAAAATATCATGAAATTAAATTTATTTATTATTATTATAATTAATGGAGGTAGTTAATGGACCATAAAAGAAAAATTATTGTCTTTTATGTTTAACATGTCTCGTAGATTTGAAAATGATAAAAATAAAAACATACCTTAAATACTAAAATCCGAAAAAGTTATTGAATCTCTTGTATAATAGAAGTAATTATCATAATCACCTATTTTGGAACCATATTCACATATATAAACTTTTATAAACTTCATTTATAGTTATTATATACATTTATATTAGTTAATTATTATATATTATCAATATATGTTTTGAGTAATCTTTATCGTTTTAAAAATGTTTCATAACGGTGGGGTTTCTCTTTAGTTTACTCCCAAATTTCATCATTCCTAGAAATTTTAAGGTACAAAAATTAGATAAACTATTTTTATTTTTCAATTTCTTACCTCATTCCATTATATTGTTGGCTATGTTGTGTGAAAATGGAATTTTTCTCAACTTATTTTATTACTTTTCCAATTGAATATGATATTTTAATAATAGGTTAAATAAAAATATAACCATTTGAAAACCACAAAGAAAAAATATCTTATTATTAACCAATATTATTATTATTATTATTTTTTCTATATTTATTCACGATAGATTTTGGTAGAATTTTCAATTAGGTGGTTTAACTGACCCAAACATGAACATACCGTAATTCGATGAGTGATCATAGTTAAAAAATGTTTATTTTTAAATAATATCATTATAACATAAGAATAATGATATTATTTGGTTTTTTGTGGTTTTAATAATATTTTATAATTTTTTATAAATAATGAAAATCAATATGAAAAAAATTACGTTGGGGAGGAAGTAGTCTAAAGAATACAGAATTAATATTTTCATTTCCAAAATAATGAGTGGGAATAAAGGTTGATTATAATTATTCTCCTAAAAGATAAATTTTTATATTTAAAATTTATTCTTAAAATCAATCATTATAACTAGAAAGTATAGGTAGTGGTAAACAAATGGATTGCGTCACTTCGTAGAGATGGTAGTCTGTAAAACAGCATGATCAATGTTCTTTTATTCAAAGTGGGAAGAATGGAAGGAGTGATACATTTTTAATTAATATAATAAAAAAAGTATAATTGTGATACTAACTTTATTGTAATACTGGGGTTATTTTTATTTAGGAAGAGAAAGATTAAGAAGGAAAATATATGGATTAAGTAGTACTTGTTTAGTAACCCCAAACTTTCTCTTGATTGTGACCATGAGAAAAAAGGTAATAGGATAACTAATTGATACCTGAGAATTATAAAAATTATAGATAATTTTAGGAGGATAAAATATTTAGAGTTTTAGGTTGAAATTAAAAAAGGTATGTGTGGAATGAAGTGGTGGAAGTGTTCTAATTTTTTAAGTGAATAAAAGAGAACCTTCGTGAACACCCATTATTTTTTAATAATGGAATGACACTATTCAAGGGTCAAAGGACAAAAAAATTAGAAATTATGGGATATGGGATTGGATATGGTCTATAAGTCTTATAAATATCTCAATAAATCAATTTTAAAAATGTTTCAAATCAATTTCTACCATGATATGAAATTTTATTATTCTTCTACCTAGGTAACAAGTTTTTAATAAAATAATATATATTTAATTAATTTTTTAAAATAAATGATCTACCAAAATTTTGGTTTTATAATCATAATTATAAAATCTATTTAATTTAAGTAAATTTATAAATTATGTAAAATTATATTTTAAATGAAAGCATTTAATATATAGAAAACAAATTATAGAAAAAGGTTAGTTTTACCATTAATTGTTATTAATTATATTTAGTATTGATTTATAATTGAATGAATGATTATATATTTATATATTAATTAAAATATTATGTTAAATTCTTTTTTATAATATATTAATTTATTATATAAGTCAAAAATTACCCAATATTATTAAATCAATTGATTGAAAGTAATATTTTTACCATTTTCATAGTCATAAACTTTAATATTTATAAAAATAAATTAATACAGAAAATGAAATTTACCATCATACAAAAAATATAAATATTGATAAAAAATGTGAAACCCATTTTGATTAATTTAATTCCTATAATTTTTGAAAACTAATTTTTAATTGAAGAGAATAAAAACAAATTTTAATGTAAAATATTTCATATATTTTCAAAATGATACACAAGGGATTAATAAATTAAACATACAATTATTAAATTATTTTTATTACATTAAAAAAATATTTTTATATAGGAAAATGTTTCAAAAAAATTTATTTTATTCTTGAAATATGATAATTCCATAAATATGATCTTATTATAAAAATAAACATATTCTTACTATTAAAATTAAAATCAATTATCTAAGAAAATTGTCAAAACCTTAAGAAAAAAAATTGTGGAATTAAATAGTGAAGTCAATTTTATTAAAACATATGTTTTAATATTATAAATATAAATCTTAAAATAATTAATATATATATATATATAGTGAAAAATGATTTTATTGAGAAAATAATTCAAAAAACATTATGTGTTCCTAATCATATTTTGTATACATTTCACATTGATTGAAATATTCCTTATTCTTTATAGAATTTATATTGTTCATAAATTTATATGATAATTAATATTTCACATATCATATTACTTCAATGTTATACATGGAATAAGATATCAATGATAGTATTCATTTATAGGATTTAAAATATCAGGTCATTACATTCTTCCGCTAAAATAAATTTCATTATCACGATTTTAATTATAAATTACTACTGAAATTAGGAAAAGGTATTCTTAACATATTTATCATTTGTGAAATAAATTATAACATGTTTCATGTCTTACTCTATTTTGTTGTATTGTGTTACTTATCTTACCATAAAGAACATTATTCTTTTTAAAAAATCATTATCCCTAATTTTCATATGCCCTAGTCATATATTCTCAAAAGTACTCTTTTCCTAACCCATTTGAATCTACAAGACATTAAAACATAGTGAAATCATGTATTATTAAAAACATTAACTCTATATTTAACCCATAAATTTTTTAAGCAATTAGTTTATAATGTTACACACTGGTGAACATATTACACAATCCCAAAATTAAGATATACTACCCCAAAATTAACACAGATAAAAAAAATTATTTAATAAATAATCAATTACAAGTTTATCAATACTATCAAACTCTCTTTTCTAAAAAATTAATAATCCTTTTGTATCCAAATGGTTATCCATCCCCCAATCATGTATTATTAAATATTTTTCCCAAAAAATATAACCTTTTCATGAAATTACATTTCATGGTTATTGATAAAATTCAATATATTTTCCAACATCCTTAGAGTAACACTATGGATGAATAATCCTTATATTTTCAAATTAACCTCATAAATTATTGTACATACCATGATATCATTGATAAATACCACTCACTAATGAAAATATGTAAGAGTATCTTGACTACATTTCTATTAATATATCAACCACATTACCTAAGGTATTATTTGAAAACTCACATTTTTCATCATAAAAGGTATATAAAAATATTCTAAACCATTTAAGTATGCTCACTCATTTGGTTATAATACATAGTGTTATCCAGGTACATACATTTCTCATCATCATTTCCATTACCCTATTTGAAACAAATACAATAACCAAAATTATCATTATAATATCTAAAATATGAATATTAAAACATTAACCTAAATATTTTCTCCCCTATGAAACCATATTTGTTAACATATGATACATTTAGTTCAACTAATGAATCTATTTATTCTATATTGGGTTATCTATGGCCATTTATATATAAGGTTCTCTAACATAATTTGATAAAATCATACTCAAATCCTTCATAGTGGTTTTTCAGAGAAAATTGGAATTAACAATTGTATATTCGATGAGTGTGTCTAAAATGTCATGCAGTCATAGGCCCACTCACTGTGCACCAGAGTAAAGATTTATTTGACACTAAACTATCCTTTTTGGGTGATGTCGAAAATTTTCATATATTCCACAAACATATCAACATTCTAGTATATATAAAGGCATGTAGTTTCTAGTAAAACTATATAATATCCTCTTGAATAAAAATCCAAGATATTTTCTAATTATATGGACTTATAAATTGTATTTATCTCTAGGGTTTTCAATAATGATTTTTTATCATCATCCAATAAATTACTAAAAAAATCTTAAAAAATAATACAATCCTTTGATTCCAAGTGAGGTTACACAAACCCAAACTCTTATGTTTGGTCCAAAAAACACATAATTTTACAAATTAACTTTGATACCAAGTGAGATGATCTAAGTTAAACATCCATAAATATCACATTGGTATTACTTCTCTTAATAATCCTACACAACTTAGAGAATATTTTGTTTTATTGTATTTGAGATCTAGTTATATAGGAATATTATTTTAAAAAACTTGTAGAAATACCTCCATAATCAATCCCTGCTAGTCTCCCCTCTATACATATTATATGATATACTCAAATATGGGCCTTGGGAATGAAATCATGAGAAATGGGTGTGCTCAAACACTCATTAAGTGAAAATAAATTTTCAATATATATTCACTAGTTAGATATTAAGGAATATAGAGAACATGGCTACGGATAAATTTATTTTAATAAATATCATGGATAAAAGAAGGTTTTTTTAACAAGACACAAGATAAGGGAATGTGATCTGAAATGAATAAACACACAACATTAAAAGGGGTTTTGTAACTTCCGGGTGTTTTTATGAAATATTTTCATTAAATAATTTTTATTCTTCGTTATCTTGATTTTCATGCAATAATGAGTTTAAATGAACTGTGAGATGCCCTTATTATAAAATTTTTGTTATAGTCTAGTCGTTAGGTTAACGGGAATAATTATAACTAATTTATGAAAATGCATTATGAAAAATATAAATCAATTAGATATTTATATTTTAGAGTGAATTACTTTTGATAATTAAATTAATAAGATATATATGTTTTATATACTTAATAAAATATTTTTTATATTCATCCAATGGATATTTTAGTCATAGGTTATGAATAAAACCTTATTTCATGTATTTTTTAAAAGGTTGATTTTACACCTTTGAATGGAAAACGAATTTTAAATTAAGATTTTGACACATCAATAATTTCTATATGAAAACATAAATATGTTATTTTGAATCTAGATATAAAAATTTACTTTGAATAAATTCCTAATAAATTTTTAATAACTTTCATGTTTTAATTAACTGTAAAAATATGTCAAATATTAATTAAAAAAACTTTTTCATTGAGATAATTTTTATGGTTAAATTATATTATTTAATGGTTTTAAAGTATAAATATAATATATTTTAACCATTTAATATAATTTATGTCATTATAATTAATTTTACATTGAATTCATTGTTAAAAACATTTCAATCTTTTGCAATGTTTTAACTTTTAAAACTCATTTTCTCCACAACAGGATTAATTTTAAATTAATTACTACAACTTTTATGTTTTGAATTTGAAAATGGATTCCATATTTGGAATCAGTAGGTAAAAATTATTTTAATAGGCTACGTTTATTTCTTGGCATTATGAATAGTAACTTTGGTAATTATTTTTATTACCATGGTTAAAGGTAAATCGGGTGATTAAGGGTAAGAATAATATTATAAAATTACCTTAACACCTATAAAAATCCTATTGTATGACTAAATTAGACCCTTATCATATATTTTTCCAAATTGAATCATTGTATGTCCACTTAGCTATGAAAAGGAAATTATTGTAATAAAAACTAATGAAGTGGACAAAATGTCACAATGTCATTTTATATAAGTATATTAAGTTTAAAATATGGATAACTAGGAGAAAAAATCTACTATAGATAGTCTCTGGAAATCTATAAGAATTACCTATATCATAGAAATTTATTTATAATTTTTAGAAATTAAATAACTACCATTAATGATGACACAATAGTGATATAGAAATTGTTTAATTAATAGAAATATCCAATAAATGGTTTTAAAAATATTAAAATAAATATCATATGAACTAATTAATGTTCTCCAAGAATTTTCTAGGTGAATATGACATGTTAGGAGTGTATTAAACATTTTTATTTGAATTGATCTTCTGTGTGAATTTTATTTAAAGTCTAATAAATGAATATTATTAAAATTGAAACTATTGACATTTTATAAACATAATATTTTATTAAATTATTTAAGTCATAAAAATATTCAAAAAATAAAAAGTTATAATTATAAGGCTAAAAATGTTATAAATTATCCATTTATGGTCAATTAACACCACATAAGTAAATATTCATTACCATTTAATATCTAGAATGTTATTACCAAAATTAAAATTTAATGGACTAACTATGTGTTAATTAAAAATATAAGGTTTAAATTGACAAAATTTATTGTCCAAAATTTATTGGTTTATGAGATTAAAACCCTATATCATCTAATATATAAATTTGGGATAATTTATAAGTTTTTTGGTAGGTTTTGATTTTATTATAAATTAATATTTATGAGAGTTTCCTAAAGTTCCCCTCTCCTCTCTTATAAAAGGGAACCTACTCCATATCCTCTTCACTCCATTTTTATCCTTCAATATCGTCCAAAATCTACCCATTTCGATTATAAACTTCTCTATTTTCATTATAGAGGTTCTGGTCTTCTCAAAATAACAACTCTAATTCCCTAAGAGGAAATTTAAAGGAGGCACATCGACAAAGAGGTAATCTCTTCTACTGATTCATTCAAATTTATTTCTTCTTATAGATACTCTTATTTTTTTGTTTCATTATAAAGTAATAAAATTTGTATTAATTATATACTGAAATGTTTTCATAAATATTAAACAAACCTATTTCACCTTCTATCCATCCTATAAAAAATGAAATCACCGTGCGTGCGTACGTATGGCTTACCGTCTCCACACTATGGTGTAATATGTTTTTCCTCATAACCTTACTTGGATGGGTATAATGGTGTAAATAATAACTATATGTGATAAATATAAAATTATACTAATTCTGAGATACTATAAACCATCCAATTCAATACCATTAAATAATTGTGGGAATGATATCATCGCTTATGTGTACATATGATTTATCATCTCCATGGTGTGATGTGATTTGTTATATATATTCTAAATTAAACCATGATTATATAAATTAATTGAATTAATAAATATGATATATATTATAATAATACCATGTTGTAAATTATAAATAGGAATAAGAACTTATCTGATAATACATACATAAGAACATAAACAGGTTAATACCTGAATAATGAGTAACGATGAAATGTTACCAACAAAAGGATGAAAATATAATCATAAATTTTATCATAAAAATGATTATTATTCTAAAATAAATTATTAACATTATTTAAATAATCATACATGATGTTCAGATACAGACAAATCATATCGTACCTAAGGTAAGGGATAATTTTACAATCTCATTTTTTATCCAAGATTGTTTATCTGTAAGTGTTTTTTAGGGTATATTTATCATCAAAATCCATTTTTTCTAATTATGTAACATTATTTATATTATTCTACAATTTTATATTGTTAATTTTACCCTTTGGTAATTTTTAAAACTGTATGAAAGGAATCTTTTGTCGTTATTCGTTTTAAGGTACTTTTTTACTTTTCTGGAAAAAGTACGAGGAGATTTTTTTTTAACTTATATGGAATGAATAGATTTTATGGTTTCATGATGCCTTATTTACATGAAGATTACTCTAGAACATTTCAATATTTTTCAACTAAATTATTATCTTTTAAAATTTCATGTCATTTGGAGAAAAGAAATTTTTTTGTAGAAGAAAGGAAATTTTCTTTAAGAATTAATTTCAAGTGTTTTATCAAAAAAAAATTCCAACTAAGATGATGATCTTTAAATAGTGATATGTTTATATCCCTATTATTAATATGATTTTATTTTTTTAATTATGGAATGATATTTTATATGGATTATTTTATGAAGGAGTGATGTTTAAGAAACACATTTTATTTCGTGGGTTATGCTATGGTGAATGTTTTTATGTTTTGTGGCACAAGTAAGAATGGTTTCATTATGAGATCAGTGGGAAATATATCTCCCTCCAATTAATTGGGTATATATTTATATCTCATGATACAGACATGGCTATAATGGCATGTAAATCCAATTCAATAATACAAGGCTGGAATGAGGAGTGAACTCAGTTCAATAATGGACTTTGTTCGGTATGATGGTCTTGGAAATGAGACTTGACTAAGATGAAATGATTTTATATGATTATTTGGGAATGCCAAAAAAATTCATGTCTTATGTTATGACTATTTGGATTATATTTCACTTCAATGATTTATCCCATGAAATTATATTATATCTTTTATATGCATGATAATATATTCAATTGTTATGTTCTTATGAATATGATATGATTTATATTTCCTTTTTTTACCCTTACTGAGTATTTGAGGTCACCCATTCATATGTTTATTTCCCCCAGGTCAAAAAATACAGTTATTAAGTAAGATATTCAAAAAAGGATTCTAGTTACAAAGAAATAAATTGGATACAGTGTAGATGTTTTATGAACTAGTTGTTTATGTTTTCCAGTTTCTAAAGACACTACAGCTAAATGGTCCTATCATGGTTTTGTTATACGTTGTAATTAATTTACTTCATGTTTAAAGTAATATCAATGTATGTAAATCATGGGTTTTTATAGTTGGTATCGGAGGAAATGTATAGTTAACCTTTAAAAACTAGGATTAGAAAGCCTTATAAAGACCCATATGGATATGTCTAAGTATAGGATACAATATTGGTGTTTTATAAATGACCATGAATAACCTAGGAGAAAACCTAAAGTGTTATAAACTGAAATTTTATTCTTGATTATGTGGTTTTCCTATTCTGATTGGTGTTACTCACACTATGCTTCTTGGTTTTAGAAAATGGTTGGAACTCGAAGGAACTGTGTTAATGATTAATGTGACAGGCAATGAAATGATTGTCCCCTGAGAAACCAAATTTTATGGTAGTTGGAATGAAAGAAAATTAGAAATTCTCACACAAATTTCTCAAAATATGAATCATGTAGGACATCCAAATGAGAAAAGGAGGGAGCAACATTCTTTTTAGTCCTTCATGAGATAGTGTTCAACTTCATTTAGTGGTTCTTCTGATCCATTACTGGCTGAACAATGTATAAGTACCACTAAAAATATATTTTTAGTTCTACAATGTTTTGAACATGACAAAGTCATCTTATAAGTATAACATTTGTAAGGTTAATCTGATAAATGGTGTAATATTATCAAGAATATGAGGCAAAGAGATGAAATTGAGTCCATATAATGGGACGAGTTCAAAAACATATTTTTCAATAAGTAATTTCCTTTTATTATTCTAACAAAGATAGAGGAGCTACTTGAACATAAGAAAAAGGATGATTAATCCATTGGTACATAAAAAGAAAATTTTACAATACTTGCAAGGTATGCTTCTAGAATTATTATCCAACCTAAGAGTAATATTGATTGATTATTTAGTGGCTTAAAGCCAAGTCTCTGAATTTCATTATCCATAAGGTACTTTACTAGATATGAGGAAATTTTTTGATGTTCTCTCAAGGATGAGATAGAGATTGGAGTAACCCATCAGTCATATGGGATTAATAAGAAGAGTAAAATGAGATTCAAAGGAAAATATAAAGACCACACTAAAAATAAGATGTGTTTTCCCTTATGCTCAACATGTGGAAAGAAACTTGGAGGGAATTGTCTTAAAGGGACTAGTAAATGTTTTAAATGTGGAAAATAAGGTCATTAAGAAATTGAATGTTAAAGTGATGGGAAAAATATGTAAAATTATGAAAATAAAGAAAAGGATACATAGAATGCACCTCCTACACTTCAATGTTACATGTTCAAGGAAATTGGGAATTATGACAATCAATACCCTAATCTAAGTTTTATTGATGATGATCGATATCAAAAAACTCTTAAGGCTAAATACAAAGGAAAGTCACATTCAATTACTATCGGTGACATAGATTACGATAATGGAGTGGGGAAAGGTATACTTACCATCCACTCTAAAGTATCAAATGTTTTATTTGATTCTAGATCCACACACTATTTTATTTCTGAAGAATTTTCTAAGGGTATCATTGTATTACATCAATAATTAGATATTGAGTTAGCTGTGACAACTTATAATGGAACAACAGTCACATCAAAAGTTTATAACTCTTCTCTAGTTGAAGTTTGTGGGAAAATCCATCCTTCAAATATTGGGATCCTTCCTATAGTGGAATTTGATGTTATTCTTAGCATGGATTGGATTTCTTTATATGGAGCTCATATAAATTTCCATAGAATGGAAGTCAAATTTCATAATCCAGATTAATCTATGATCCACTATCAGTACAAGGATGAATATAACCATCCAGTGGAAGTTTCTTCCATCTTATGGGTCTTGATTCAAATAAATGATGGTTATTTATCTCAAATGGTTGGGTATAAAATCATGAATAAGAATATTCCAATTGTATGGGAGTTTGATGATGTATTTCTAGAGGAATTTCTAGGTCTTCCTCCAAAGCATGAAGTTGAGTTTCAATAGAACTCATACCAAGTGTTATGCCTATTTCAAAGATGCCTTATAGAATGACCCTAATTGAGTTGCAGGAATTGAAGAAGAAACTCAAAGAGAATATTGATAAAGGATTCATACACCCTAGTGTATCACCTTGGGGAGAAACTGTTTTGTTTGTTAAGAAGAAATATGGATCAATGAGACTCTGCATTTATTATTGATAACTTAACAAGGTCACTATTAAGAACAAATATCCTATTCCCTACATTGATGACTTATTTGACCAACTACGTGGAGCTCAATACTTTTCCAAGATTTATTTTATTCAGGATATCATTAATTAAGGGTTAATAGGAGGATATGCCAAAGTTGTCATTTCTTATAATCTATATACACTATGAATTTATAGTTATTCCTTTTTTTTATTACTAATTCTCATGATATCTTCATGGTTATAATGAATTGAGTCTTTAGAGACTATCTTGATTAGTTTATAGTAGTCTTTATAAATGATATTCTTGTCTATTCACTGAGAAATTAAGAACATGAAGATAACTTGATAATTGTATTGAATACCCTAAGAAAGGATAATCTTTATATGAAATTTACCAAGTGTGAATTTTGGTTTCAAAAAGATTCATTTTTTGGTCACATAATCTCAAGAGAGGGGATATCTATCGATCTAGTAAAAAATGAGGTTATTGAAAGATGGTCAAGACCAACAACGGTAACTGATATCTAATTTTTTCTTAGTTTGGATAGATATTATCGATGTTTTGTGAAATATTTATCATGATTATCTAATCCACTTACCAAGTTGACTCGGAAAGGAGTTAAGTTTGTTTGGGTGGAGGAATGTGAAGAGAATTTCAAAGAGCTAAAAAAGAAGGTTATCTAGTGCACCTATGATCACAATTCCTTGTAGTGGAGAAATTTTTGTAATATATAGTGATGCATCCAAGAAGTAGTTGTGGTGTTTTCTCAAACAAAATGATATGGTGATGGATTATACCTCATGATAGTTTAAAACCCATTAGCAAAATTACCAAACTCGTGATTTGGAGTTAGCTATGGTAATCTTTGCATTAAATATATAGAGGCATTATCTTTATAGTGAAAGGTTTGATATTTATACTAATCATAAAATTTTAATGTATATTTCCACACAAAAGAATATGAATATGTTCCAAAGAAGATGGTTGGAGTTGATTAAAGATTACAACTTCGGAATACATTACTACCCTGAGAAAGTAAACAAGGTGGAAGATGCATTATTTCAAGAAGACCATTCTTTCTTATCTATGATGAGGATCATAAAAGATCCAATATTTATGGATTTTAAAAGGATGGATCTTGAAATTATAATATAAGGGTAGAAATCTTATCTTTCTCAAATGAATGTCCAACCATCTATTCAAGTGAAGATTAAAGAGGCATAGAAGGAAGATGTAGAGTTCCAAAAGAAGGTGAAAACTATTCCTTAATTTAACCCTGATTGTGATAAAATAATAAGGTTTAGGAACTTGATTTTTATTCCTCCCATACCAGAATTAATGAAGGAGCTATTGGATGAGGCTCATAGCTCTTCATTCTCTATTCACATTGTAAGCACAAAGATGTACAAGGACCTGAAAGAGTACTTCTAGTGGGATGGAATGGAAATAGATTTCACTGAATTTTTCTCTTGATGCTAGGTTTGTCAGTATGTTAAGGCTAAGAGATAGAAGTTTGACAGGATATTACAACCATTACCCTTACCAGAATGTAAATGGGAAAACATCACTTTGGACTTTATCATCAGACTTCCCAAAACATCAAAAGGCAATAATGTTATCTGGGTTATAGTTGATCATCTAATGAAGTCATCACACTTTCTATTATAAGGGATTTCTCTCTTGATCAATTTTATATGATATATGTAAAGGAAGTGGTAATATTTCATGGAGTGTCGCCTTCCATTATATCTGATCAGGATCTGAGGTTTACCTTGAAGTTATTGAGAGGTCTTCAGTGTGCTATGGATATATAGTTAAGCTTCATAACAGCTTATCACTCTCAGATAGACAGTCAGTATGAGAGGAAAATTCAAACTATGGAATACATGTTGAGGGCTTGATATATAGATTTAAAAGGTGGTTGGGATCAACACCTACCATTAGTGGAATTATTTTATAATAATAGCTTTCACTCCAGTATTCAGATGGATCCTTATGAATCCCTCTTTGGAAATAAGTGAATAACTCCAACTTGTTGGGATGAAGTTAGGGGAAGAAATCTATAAGGACATGATCTTGTCGATTAAATGGAAGAAAATGTCAGATACATTCAACAACACATAAGAGCATATCAGAGTCTACAAAATAGATATGTTGAAAACTGAAAAAAAAACCTCGAGTATGAAGTGGGTGATAAGGTGTTCTTACAAATATCTCCCTATAAGAGAGTAATGAGATTTTGAAAGAAGGGTAAGTTGAGCCCTAGGTATATCGGTCCTTTTGAAAGTTTGTATCATGTTGAGAAGGTAGCATACTGATTGGTGCTTCCACCAAATCTCTCTTAATTTCATCATATGTTCCATTTATCACTCCCAATAAAGTACATACCTGATACTTCACATGTACTAATCTCAAAATTCATACCACTGGAGAAAGATCTTTCTTATGAAGAACAACTGATAGATATTTCAGATCATAATGAAAAATTTTTACAAAACAAGACCACTCACTTGTTTACAATTTTTTGGAGGAACCACCAATTTGATGAATCTAAATGGGAACTTGAAGATATGATGAGGGAGAGGTATCCTTATCTTTTTGTTTCCAAGTGATGAATTTTGAGTGTGAAATTCTGTTTAAGGAGGGTAGAATGTAACACCCATATGTTTTTATAAAATATTTTCATTAAATAATTTTTAATCTTCAGTAGATTTCTTTTCCCACAATCTTGAGTTTAAATGAACCGCAATATGCCCTTATTATAAAATTACAGTTATATCTTAGTCGTTAGGTTAGCATGAATAATTATAATTAACTTATGAAAATGCATTATAAAAAATATAAATCAATTAGATATTTTTATTTTAGAGTGAATTACTTTTGGTAATGAAATTAATAAGATATATATGTGTAATATACTTAATTAAATATTTCTGATATTCATCCAATTGATATTTTAGTCATAGGTTATGAAGAAAACCCTGTTTGATGTTTTTAAGGTTAATTTTACACCTTTGAATGTAAAATCCATTTTAAATTAATATTTTGAAATATTAATAATTTATATATGAAAACATAAACATCTTATTTTGAAGTGGGATATAAAAATTTACTTTGGATAAATTTCTAATAACTTTCAAGTTTTGATGAATAGTAAAAAATACGCTAAATTTTAATTTAAAAAAAATTCAGAGATAATTTATATGGTTAAATTATAATATTGGATGGTTTTAAAGTATAAATAGAGTATATTTTTACCATTTAATATAATTTATTTCAATATCATTAATTTTACATTGAATTCATAGTTAAAAACACTTCAATCTTTTGTAATGTTTTAACTTTTAAACTTATTTTCTCAACAACGGGATTAATTTTAAATTAATAACTACAAATTCTATGTTTTTAATTTTGAAAATTTATTCCATATTTGGAATCATTAGGTCTAAATTATGTTAATAGGATACTTTTACTTTTGGTCATTATGAATAGTAACTTTGGTAATTATTTTTATTACCATGATTAAAGGTAAATAAGGTAATTAAGGGTAGAAATAATATTATAAAATTACATTAACACCTATAAAAAACATATTTTATGACTAAATTAGACTCTTTTCATCTATATTTTTAAATTTAATCACTTCATGTCCACTTAACTATGAAAATGACATAAAGGTAATAAAAACAAATGAAATAGACAAAATGTCACAAACTCGTTTTATAAAAGTATATTAATTTTAATAAATGGATAACTAGAAGATAAAATAAAATATATATAGTCTATAGAATGATAAAATAATTACCTATGTAATATAAATTTATTTATAATTTTTAGAGATTAAATAATTACTATTAATGATGACACAATAGTGATATAGAAATTATTTTATTAATAGAAATATCAAATAAATGTTTTTAAAAATATTAAAATAAATATCATAATAACTAATTAATGTTCTCCATGAATTTTCTAGTTTACAGTGAAATTTCAGGAGTGTATCAATATTTTTTGGAATTAATCTTCTTTGTGAATTTTATTTAAATTCTAATAAATAAATAGTGTCAAAATTGACACTTTTAACATTTTATAAACATAGAATTTTATTAAATTATTTAAAAGAAATAAAAAATATTTAAAAATTACAAAGTAATAATTAAACGGTTGAAAATAATGAAATCATCCATTTATGGTCAATTACTACCACATAAGTAAATATTCATTACCATTAAATATCTATAATGTTATTACCAAAATTAAAATTTAATAGAATAACTCACTGTCAATTAAAAAGATAAGTTTTAAATTGACAAAATAAGTTGTCCAAAATTTATTGTTTGATGATATTACAATACTATATCATCTCATATTATAATTTGGGACACTTTGGAGGTTTTTTGGTAGGGTTTTATTTTATTATAAATTAATATTTTTTAGAGTTTCTTAAAGTGCCAATCTCCTCTCTTATAAAAGGGAACCTCCTCCATCTCTTACTCACTCCATTTTAAGACATCAAGATTTTCCAAACCCTACCCATTTCTATTATAAATTTATCTAGTTACATTATAGTGGTTCTTATCTTCTCAAAATATGAACTCCAGTGCCCTAAGAGGAAATTTAAAGGAGGCATGTCGAGGAAAAGATAATCCCCTCTACTGATTCATTCGAATTTATTTCTTCTTCTACTTCCTATTAGTTAGTTGTTTCTTTATAAAGTAATAACATAATTATCACTTATACAATGATATTTTATTATAAATATTAAACAACCCTATTTCACTTTATATTCATCCTACGAAAAAAATCATTGCGCATGCATACTTACGGCATACTGTCTCCATGCCGTGGTGTAATATGTTTTTCACCATCACATTACTTAAATGGGTATAACAGTGGAAATAATAACTATGTATTATTAATATAACATGATACTAATTCTTAGATACTATAAACCCTCCAATTCAATACCATTCAATAATTATGGGAACGATATCGTTACTCGCGCGTATGTAGGCTTACCGTCTCCGCAATGCGATATAATTCGTTCTATATAATGTTCATTAAACCATGATTATATAAATAAATTGATTAATAAATTTTATATTTATTATACTAATACCACTTTTTAAATGATACAGAGTAATAATAACTTATCTGAAAAAACATACATAAGAACATAAACCGATTAATACCCTAATAACGAGTAACAATGAAATGTTACTAACAAACAGATGAAAATATAATCCTAAATGATATACTAAAAATGATTATGATTCTGGAATAAATCAATAACATTAATTAAATCATTATACAGGAGGTTCAGATACATATGAAACAAATTGGAC
Organism: Viscum album; assembly: GCA_963277665.1. NCBI lineage: Eukaryota > Viridiplantae > Streptophyta > Magnoliopsida > Santalales > Viscaceae > Viscum > Viscum album. Next base: position 1,433,191,723 of record OY728120.1, on the reverse strand, counting down.
CTAAGGTAAGGGATAATTTTACAATCTCATTTTTATCTGAGATTATTTATACGTATGTGTTTTTTGGTATATTTATCATCCACATACATGTTTTATAATTATGTAATATTATTTATATTATTCTAGAAAAAATTAATTTTAATTTTACCCTATGGTAAAAAAAAATTAAAGGGTATGAAAGGAATCTTTGGTCATTATTCAATTTTAGTTATTGTTTGACTTTTCTGGAAAAAGTACGAGAATGATGTTTTTTTAACTTATACATCATGAATGGATTTTTACGGTTTCATGACACCGTATTTCCATGAATATTCATCTACACTATTTCAATATTTTTTCAACTAAATTATTATATTTTAAAATTGCCTGGAATTTTGAGAAAGGAAAATGTTTTTGAAGAAGAAAGGATATTTTCCTCAAGAATTAATTTCAAGTGTTTTACCAAAATTATTTTCCATCTAAGATGATTCTATTTAAATAGGGTTATGTTTATATCCCTATTATTAATATGATTTGATTTTTTTAATTATGGAATTATATTTTATATCGATTATGTTATGATGGAATGATGTTTAAGAAACCCATTTTATTTAATGGGTTATGCTATGGTAAGTGCTTTTCAATTTTGTGGAACACGTATGAATGGTTTCATTATGAGATAGGTGGGACCTATATCTACCTCCAATTAATTGGGTAAATATTTATATATCTTGATATAGACATGGATGGAATAGAAAGTAAATTTGGTTCAGTAATATAGGGTTAGAATGAGGAGTGAACTCGGTTCAGTAATGGACTTTTTCCACTATGATAGTCTTGGAAGTGAGCCTTGACTAATATGAAATGATTTTCTATGCTAATGTTTGTATGCAAAACAATTTCATGTCTTATGTAATGACTATTGGTATTACATTGAAATTCTATGATTTATCCCATGACATGATATTATTATCTTTTATATGAAGGATAATATTCAAAAATGTTATGTCATTATGAATATGATATGATTGATATTTCCTTTGTTTACACTTACTGAGAATTTGAGCTCACCCGTTCATATGTTTCTTTTCCCAAGTTCAGGAAAAATGGTATGAAGTAAGATATTCCTAAAAGTATTCTAGTTACGAAGAAATAAATGGGAGATAGTCTAGATGTTTTAGGAACAAGTTGTTTTTTCTTCCCAGTTTCTAAAGACACTATACCTATACAATCATATCATTGTTTTGTAATATGTTGTAAATAATTTACTTCAATTATGAGTTAATATTAATGTGTGGAAAGTATGGGCCATTATATGTTTGGAATTATGAAATATATTCAATGTTTCATGGATTATGATATTGGTAATTTTTCATGGATTTGTACCATGTACTAAAATTATAGGATAATAATGAAAATTAGAACAAAAAATTTCATTTTAAAATTACAACATTTTTAATAAATAAAATTTCCACACATCAGGTCATGAAAAAATATATATATATATGTTTCTTATTGTTAACAAAACAAATATACACAAATAAAATCCTTATCTAATGAGATATTGAATTAACTAAATCACTCTAGGGCCTTAACAAACCCAAACCATCTCATGTATTTATTGAACCCTAATTTTCTTATAGATTTATCAAACTCAAACCATATTAGAGCTTCATCGATTACAAACAATATCATGGATATATTATACCCAAACTACATCATGGGTTTATTGTAAAAAATACATATCATTGTGTTACTAGAACAAACCATCTCATGGATTTGTTAGACCCAAACCATCATATGGTCTTTTTTAGACCTAAACCATAATTAGTAATTTTTAGACCCAAAACACCTCAAGGATTCATAAAACCAGAAAGAATTTATGGATTTATCAAACCCAAATTTCAAATAATTTTTACATATATATACCACTGTAAAAAAATCATCCAACACATTATAGAAAACCCATTGTATAAAAAGTGGGCATCATAAAATTTTAAGAAGGTATCACTAAAATTAACATCAACACTATAAATATTTGATACCAAAAATTTAATCACCCATAATTTGTATTTCATAAGAACATTTAGTGGTTGGTTCATGAAAAATAATTTGCAGGGAAAAAATCCATTAGAGATAAAGATGAAAATTTTGTTAAAATAATAATAGAGTTTTCATAAAATTATTTAAACTTTTATTTTAAAGAGAAAGTTATAATCACTTTGAAATTTTGTATTTTAAATGGTGAAGTGAAACACATTGATAAATATTTTACTTTTTAAAATAATCTTTAATAATGGATTCTTGAAATTAACACAATTTTTTCAAAAAAATAATGTTCAAACATTTTTTAACATTTATTTTAAAATTAATCTTTAATAACATATCATTGATATGATATGTTGTTTAGAAAAATGGATTGTATATATGAAGAAAAAACATTTTATTTTGAAAAGTTGCAAAACATTTTGAATACTTTAACAAACCATTATTGAAAACCCAAGATGTATATAGGGCATAAAAAAACTTTCATAAAGATGAAAAGGGAAATATTAATGGAAAATTATATTGAATATAATTTTATTTACATGTATAAATGATAAATTTTACATGATTTGAAAATATTCCTAAGGAGTATAATCCATCAATTAAGAAGACGAGAATAATTCTAAAATATTATATAGCATTTATGAGGAAGAAATTAATTAAAGATGAGGATTTGAATCATAAGATTAATTTACATATAGAGAGTGAGAAGGTACCATGAAATAAAATATTATGTTTAAATAGATCAATCATGGAAGAATGAAGTCCGTGAATATACATTACAACTCAATGACGTCAGTTGAGTAAAGAAAAACCCTTATGGAAATGAAAACATAATAATCAAATAACATTAGAGGGATAAACTGATATAAACCATAAAATATCATGAAATTGATTATATTCACTATATATGAATTAAATAGGATAGTGAATTAACCATATAAGAGAAATTATAGAGTTAATTGTAAAAAATGTCACATGGATTTGAAAATGAAGTTAAAAGAACCTTACCTTAATTTAGGACTACTAGTAAAGTGATTCAATATCTTGTATAAAAAATATCAATTATAATAATCTACTTCATAACCATATTACAATATATAACATTTTATAAAATTAATTTATAATAATTAACTATGTATATTTAAGTTAGTTATTATGTATTTTCATTATTGGGTGTGAGTTATCCTGATGATTTTTAAGTAGTTTATAACAGTGGAATTGTTCTCCATTATTCTATAAAATTTCATCATCTATAGATCATTTATGTTTATATAATGCATAAAATATATTTATTTATAAATGATATATTTCATTAAACTAGTGTTTTAGTTATTTTGAGTGAAAATTGAACTGTTTTTGGATTGTTTAGGTAATTTTATTGATCTAAGATAATATATTAATAATAAGTTAAATACTTAATATAAACTATAAAGAATAATAATACAATCATGATATTTTTATTAAATGATAAAAATGTTAGTATTTATGTACTGATTTTCATTTATTATAGTATTCTATAGCATTGTTAAAGTAAGTGGTCGGATGGACTCACACATGAACATGCCATAATTTGATGGGTTAGTATGGTTTAAAAATTATTGAATATTTAATAATATCATTATTATAGAATAAAAATGATATTATTTTTATGTGTTTTATTGTTTTTAATAATATTTTAGGTTTTTTTATATATAATAAAAACAATTATGAAAAAGTAAATTCATTTCTTTAGGGAGGCGGTAGTCCACACAATGCACGATTAACATTTTCTTTTCCCATAAAATCAGAGATAATGAAGGTTGATTATAATTTTTATCTTCAAAATAATAATTATATTATTGATTTCAAATTTATTCTTATATTCTATCCTTATAACTGTTAAATATATGAAATGTTTAAGAATATAAGATGTTCTTTTATAGAGGGGTGGTCCACACAAACGCACAATCGATGTTATGCTATTTTTCTAAGAGGATGGAAAAGAAAAAATAATGGTTGTTAAATTGATAAAATAAAAAATTATTATTCTAATTATTATGAGATAAATATATTATTATGGTAGGGATATGTTTGTGAGGGAAATATTAATAATAAAAAAGATATGTATTAAGTAATACACACATTGGGACCTTGAAGTTTGTCTTGAAATTATTTTGGGAAATGAATTGATTAGGATAACTATAAGGCCCCAGCCTTAAACCTTACTTAATCTTGAGTTATTACAAGATTACACATTGAGGATCTTTTTGGGTTTAGAGTTTTAGAGAATTAGATCATACAACTTGCATTACATTCCACATATAAACAAAGTGGTTACATAAAGATAGTATTCTTCATTCCCATAAATGGAAACATATTTTAAATAAAACATGGATTATTTCTTGAAACTTCCTTTCCACTATCATCATATCATGTACCTTTCCCTTGACCTGTGAAAAACATTTCAAAAAAAACTTGGGATGAGCATAAAAAGCTCAGTAAGGGATATAAAAATATGGAAAGGAAACATGGGTACATATATACATAAGAATGAGATCATACTTTACCCATAAAACATAAGCATTTTAACATACATCATCAAATCATGAATAAATCATAGAAATCATAAGACATAAAGGTAACTTGAGGCAATCATAACATCCTTACGTAGGGAGTAACCCTCTTGGTTACGTTTGGAATACCCATCACAGTATATTCCCTAAATCTCTTCGGAGAAACCTCAACATTTTACTCCTTCACGTTACCCAATGCATTGGAGAGCTATATCGGGCTCACCCACCCTTAGTTTATCACGGAACCACCCGTCTTCATAATAATGCCTAAGAACCTCAACATAATCGTATCACATAAAACATGCATAAAGGAAACATAACATTTCCACCTTTCAATCACAAGATATCAATACAACACATTGATATAAAAACATTATGAAAACCATTTTCAATACCAAAATAAAAGGAAATTAAAACATGGTATTTATTTTTCTTTTAAAAAGAAGGTATGGATTGTAGAGGAAGCCGAAACTCAAATAACGGTCACGGCGGCGGAGAAGTTGTTGTCTCCGCATACGTACGACAAAAACATTCCATTTTGTCGTTTAGTAAAATGCTTTGTATAAAAAAGATTCTTTTTGGATAAACGTAAAAGTCAAATGTGTTTATACACCGTATAAAAGAAGGTTGTGTATAAAACAAAATATGCCTCAATGAAAGGAGATTGAGACGATGTCCCATACCTCGGGTCCGACTTGACTCGGTTGTTCTTTAATCTCCTGAATAATAAACTTGAGTTAATTTCTACTTCTTTAAGAACCTTTTTCAAGTTCATTATTCCTTTTATATCACTTATTTCCATGTCATGAACACTATATAATTATTTAAGTTAATAACGGTCGTTTTAACGATCATTGGTACTTGAGTCAAAAATAAACCCTTTATAATTACATGTTGTTCATGTATCCATTATATCTAGAATTATAATCATTATGTATATATCATATATATCCAGTATATACATTCATTTATAATATTACATAATCATTTAGAGGTAAGAAATGAAATGCACCATTCATGGAGACGGTAAGCCGTACGTACGCATGAACGCTACTTTCATTTCTATTTCGTATTTTATAGAATGGAATCATAATGATATAAAGGTATATTATAATTCCAGTTTAATATCATATATAATATCATAGTTCCATCCTTTATACGTCCCACATATGGTATTTAACGAATCAAATCACTTTGAGGGGGCGGTAGTCCGCACTTCCTTAAATGAAGATATCGCGTTTACCCATAATGGAAACCATAAAGGTATGACCAAAAAGAAAAAAAACAGAAGCTTAAGGAAAACATAAATATATTATATATCATATATAAATATAGTGACATCTTAATGGCCACCTTTTAAGGTGTTAAAATAATGTTGAACAATCATCGTTTCGGGAGGCATAAATTCACCATCCACGGAAACAGTATGTTCGTTAACCATTAGATGTAGGTGTGTGTAAGTGTATCTTGAATCCTTATTATAACAACATCCTAGTATATTTAGGATACTGGAGTTGTTACAAAAGAAAATAATAAAAAGAGTTTAGGGGGTTGGAGAAGCAAAATAAAACAAAAGGACTCAAAAGAAGACATTACCTTAAAATCGGGTAACTCCCTTTGGTTTGAGCTCAAAGGCTTCCTAGGGAAGACTTCTGCACAAAGTGAGGCTTCAAGGAGTAAGAGAGGGAATTGTAGAGACAAAATGGGCAGGGTTTTGCCGAGCCAAAGGCTTTGGGAGTGTGGGTAAGGAGGTAGAGGTGGGGGCCTTTTATAAGAGGAGAGGAGGGGCACTCTTGGAAAGTAAAGATAAGTTACTTTATTTTAAAATGAGTTTCGGATTCAAAAGGTCCCACATTGATATAATTCGAGTATAAGGTGATAAGGGTTCGAAATCCACTCATCCAATTGGTTTTTTCCATGTTTAGGTTTTAGATATTACATTATCTTTCCATTTTATTTAAATCGTTAAATAATGAGGTCATCGCTGCATCATCATGATGTCATAAATAATTTAATTTATTTAATGTCTAAAAATTATAAAAAAATACTATGATGTAGGAAATATTTTTATATTTCTAATGAATATTTATAGTCAAAACTATGACTTGTATAACCCCATATAAAAATTGTTTTAGTAACTTAACTCATGTTTGTGTCATTTTTACTTTAACATTACATAAAAAGTTATTTATGTCATTTCCCAACCAAAGTGGCTCAATGGGGTCCCCAAGATGACCCATGGCTTGTCTGGGTCGGCCATGACACATACAATGAGGTTAGGACATGTGTCAAGCTCATATCATACTATTAAAACATTATTTTTACCTTAAACTACACTAATTACCACTAATCGCGATTAAAAACATAAAAGTTACTATTCACCAAAATATTATTTTAATCCCATTGAACCACATTTTACTTATTAATGACAACCATGTATGTCGTATTTTTGAAATTCAAAACACAATGATGGCAAAATTTCATTTAAACGTAAAAATCAGTTTTTATAAGTACCACTTAGTGGTTTCACTATTCATCAAAAATTGAAGTTTTTCAGAAAATTACCAAAAATTCACCCTAAGCTATATTTGATATTACAAATTCAAAAATGAGGTCTTTTTTAAAAAATTCAAAAAATATAAGTCGCATTAATTAATTTAATAATCAATTCCCGCTGTCATGACAAATAGTTGGTTTTTTTTGAAACAATATCTATGAAAAGATTGGCAATAGTTTATGACCAATTCAAAATTGAAATTAATCCTAATGACCACCATTGGATTAAATGGTAAAATTATATTAAAATTACACTTTAAGACCAATTAAAAATATAATCTAACCATATAATTAAATTAAATGAAAAAGCAGTTTTGATGTAAAATGCATTATTTTTCACTATTCATTAAAAAATGAACATTGTCAGAAAAATACCAAAAATTTATCCAATGTAAAATTCAATGTCCCAATCATAATGAATATGTTTATTTTGACAAATATAGATTATAAAATTGTCAAAAGATTGATTTAAAAAGGGTTTTCCATCAAAAGGTAGTAAAACAATCTTTTAAGAATATTAGTGTATTCCATGCTTAAGATTGGATTTATTTTCATTTTAAGCCTCTAAAACACTATCTAATTCATTAATATACATAGATAAAAATATCTATTATTCATTACTTACTTGGGATGTTACATCCTTCCCCCCTTTAGAAAATTACGTCCCCGCAATTTATTTACTTATCAAATAAATGGGGGTACTTATCCCTCATTGCATTTTCAGATTCCCATGTTGCCTCTTCCATCATGTGGTTTTTCCAAAAAACCTTTACCTGCTTAATCACCTTATTCCGTAACACTTGCTCCTTGTCGTCAAGAATCTGGACCGGTTGTTCCTCATAATATAGGTTCTCTTCCAGCTGAACTACCTCTGGACTCAAAACATGAGATGGATCTGGCATATACTTTCTCAACATCGAAACGTGAAAAACATTGTGTACCTGAGATAAACTCAGAGGTAAAGCCACCCAGTATGCAACTGATCCAACTCTCTCCAGAATTTCATATGGTCCAATAAACCTTGGACTCAGCTTTCCTTTCTTACCAAATCTCATCACACTTTTCCAAGGAGAAACCTTGAGAAAAACATGATCACCTACCTCGAAAGATAGATCCTTCCTCCGGTTATCCGCATAACTCTTCTGCTTGCTCTAAGCTGTTCTCATGTGATTTTGAATCAGCTGAACTTTTTCTGCCATCTCTTCTACCAATTCTGGTCCCATCAACTTCCTGTCACCCACTTCATCCCAGAAAGCTGGAGTTCGACACATCTTTCCATATAATGCCTGAAATGGTGTCATCTGTATACTGGAATGAAAACTGTTATTATATGAAAATTCAACCAAAGAAATATGTTGGTCCCAACTTTCCTGATAATCCATAGAACAAGAATCTAGCATATCCTCCAATGTCTGAATTTTTCGTTCTGATTGCCCATCTTATTGAGGATGAAAAGTTGTACTAAAATTTAATTCAGTACCCAACAACTTCTGAAGGACTTTCCAAAAGTTAGAAGTGAACCTGAGATCACGATCAGATACAATGGAGAGAGGAACTCCATGTAACCTGACTATATCTTCAAGATACAAACGGGAAAGTTGATCTAGGGAAAAAGTATCTCGTATAGCAAGGAAATGAGCATATTTGGTCAAGCGATCAACAATAACCCAGATTGCATTATTACCTCAAGATGTCTTCGGTAATCCCACAACAAAGTCCATGGATATATTCTCCCATTTCCACTCTGGCAGTGGTAAAGGCTGAAGCATCCCTTTCGGTAACTGCCGCTCTGCTTTAACCTGCTGACAAGTCAAACACTTCACAGTAAAATCAACAATATCTCTTTTCATTTCATCCCACCAGTAATACTCGCGCAGATCTCTATACATCTTAGTACTGTCAGGATGAACTGAAAACGGAGAACTATGAGCTTCACATAACAACTCTCTCTTCAACTTTGAATCACAAGGCACACACAATCTCTTCCAAAATCTCAAAACGCAATCATTATCAATGTTGAATTCAGGCAACTTACCTTTCTGAACCAGCTCTACCTTTTTCTGCAACTCACTGTCTTGCTTCTGTGCTTGCTTGATTCTATCTGATAGAGATGATCTCACTGATACCTGAAACAAAACAGAAGAACTTCCTGAACCCACAACTTTTATGCCAAAGTTCATCAAATCCTTAACCAAAGGATCACGTTCCAAATGAAACATTTCTAATGAAGCATTACTTTTTCGACTCAAAGCATCAGCCACTTTATTTTCTTTTCTCGGATGGTAATGAATTGTAAAATCATAATCCTTGATTAATTTTAGCCATCTCCTTTGTCTCATGTTCAATTATTTCTGAGTGAATATATACTTTAAACTTTTGTGATCAGTATATATTTCACACTTTACTCCATACAAATGATGCATCCAAATTTTTAAAGCAAAAACAACAGCAACTAATTCCAAATCATGTTTAGGGTAATTTACCTCATGAGTTTTCAACTGTCATGAAGCATAAGAAATTACCTGATCATTCTGCATTAGGACGCAACCAAGTCCTTTCAATGAAGCATCACTGTATATAACAAACTCACCATTCCTGGAAGGTAGTTCCAAAACTGGAGAATTCACCAATCTTCTTTTCAATTCCTGAAAATAATCATCACATTCTTTTTTCCATATAAACTTAACACCCTTCCGAGTTAGCTTAGTCATTGGACTAGATAACTGTGAAAAATTTCTAACAAACCTTCGGTAATAGCCTGCCAAACCAAGGAAGCTATGAATCTCAGTTACATTTGTGGGTCTTGGCCATTCTTCCACAACTTTTGTTTTTACAGGATCAACAGTTATCCCACCTTTAGAAACAATGTGACCAAGGAAAGAAATTTGTTGCAACCAAAGCTCACACTTGCTGAATTTCCCATACAATTTGTTTTCTTTTAAGGTTTGTAAGACAACCCTTAAATGTCTTTCATGCTCTTCTTTAGTTTTAGAAAACACCAAAATATCATCAATAAAAACCACCACAAACTTATCCAAGAACTCAGGGAAAATTCTATTCATTAAGTCCATGAATACAGCAGGTGCATTGGTTAGCCCAAAAGACATTACTACAAATTCATAGTGGTCATATCTTGTACAGAATGCGGTCTTCGGAACATCTTCTTCCTTTACCTTCAGCTGATGGTACCCCGATCTCAAGAAAATCTTTGAAAACTACTGAGCTCCCTGGAGCTGATCAAACAAATCATCAATATGAGGCAAAGGATATTTGTTCTTAACAGTGATATTATTCAAGGCTCTATAATCAATGCAAAGTCTCATTGAACCATCTTTCTTTTTAACAAACAAGACAGGAGCACCCCATGGTGATGTGCTAGGTCGAATGAAACCTTTCTCTAATAAATCTTGCAATTGCTCCTTCAACTCTAAAAGTTCAATTTGAGCCATTCGATAAGGGGGTTTTGAAATTGTCTTAGCATCAGGAACTAAGTCAACAGTAAATTCAACTTCCCAATCTGGTATTATTCCAGGCAACTCATCAGGAAAAACATCAGGATACTCATTTACCACTGGCACATCATTAATCTGTACAGTTCCTTAATTTTCAACAATGTGTGCAAGGTAACATTCATTTCCATCTTTTACAAGTTTCTCAGCATCTTGATAAGTTATCAATAGTAAGGGTTCATTCTTGTACACAAACTGAAAGTATTTCTGAAAAGAAACTTCTTTAGCTCTACAGTCAATCTTAGCATGGTAAATAGAGAGCTAATCCATACCGAGGATAACATCAAACTCTACTAGAGGTAGAATAATAAGGTTTGCAAGTAGGTTCTTTCCATAGATAAGGATATGAAGATTCTTATAAATTCTTTTTGCCTCAACATTCCCCCCAGGTGTTTTTACCAAAAGTTCAGGAGTCATTTCTTGAGATGGTATTCCCATTTTACTAGAAAAGGTTTCAGAGTTGAAAGAATGTGTAGACCCCGAATCAAACAACACACTAGAATAATCTGAAAAAACAAACAAAGTACCTGATATAACTTCATTTGATGGCCCGACATCTGTTGAAGTAGTTGCAAAGGATTTCACCACCCCTTTCTGCTTGTAGTCTAACTGTTTCACATCACTCAAGCTCTTTATCGGACACTTGTTTTCATAGTGACCCATCTCATTGCACTTATAACATTTCACTAACTGTAAATCAAATTTGGTCTTACCTTCACCTTGATCCTTTTCAGTGCAATCACGATCCTTATGTCCCATCTTACCACATCGGTAGCACTTTCCAGAATTCAGAAGACATTCCCCAGCATGCATTTTGCCACATTTATCACAAATTGGAAACTTAGTTTTCTTACCATCAGACTTTTTTGAAGAATTCTTACCTTTCTCATGCCACCTCGGTCTCTTCTTCTGTTGGTTGTTATAGAACACTTGATCATCGGCAAACTCCATTTCCACCTTCTCATCACATCGAACAAGCTTTTCATAACTTTTAAACTCATGAGAAGCTAATGCCCTTCGATATTTTGGCTTTAATCCTGAGTAAAAACGATTGATTTTACTATCAAGGTCTCGGATAAAATTTGGAGCATACATTGCCAATCGAGTGAACCTTTATTTATAGGTAGCCACTGAGTCTTCCTTTTGCCTCAATTCTAATAATTTATTTTCCATCCTAACTCGAACAGCCTTAGGAAAATACTTCTCAAGAAACATACCTTTGAATTTATCCTAGTCAAGAGCATCATTCTCATCGGCGTCCCTGATATTTTTAACCATAGACCACCACTGATCTGCCTCACCCTCCAAACGGTAAATAGCAAGACTAACCTTTTGATTGTCTGAACAGCCCATGACATCAAAAATCTTCTCGAGTGCTTTAATCCACCCTTCAGCTAGCACAAGGTCAGATGATCCTCTGAATGATGGGGGGTGTTGCCTCATGAAATGTTCCACCACTGACATGTTCCTCTGCGGTTGATCTGGCTGATCTCGTGTATGGATACCACCACCATTTATCGCTTGAGTCAACTGCGCCATTACTGCAACAAACTATTCAATTCCAATTCCGACCATCTCAGGATGCTGATTCAGAAGGTTATTTCCTTCTGTATGCCTTCCTAGCACTGCTTCCCTGTTTCCTCTGTGGAAAACCATTCTGAACAAACATGTCTTAGATGAAGCAACATGGTAATCTTCAAATACTATATCATTTCAAAAAAAATATTTTTGGATAATCATTTAACAGAATTCTAACTCCTAAAGTTATCTAAACCGACCTCTGATACCAACTATAAGTCCCCAGCCTTAAACCTTACTTAATCTTGAGTTATTACAAGATTACACATTGAGGATCTTTTCGGGTTTAGAGTTTTAGAGAATTAGATCATAAAACTTGCATTACATTCCACATATAAACAAAGTGGTTACATAAAGATAGCATTCTTCATTACCATCAATGGAAACATATTTTAAATAAAACATGGATTATTTCTTGACACTTCCTTGACACTATCATCATATCATGTACATTTCCCTTGACCTGTGAAAAACATTTCAAAAAAACTTGGGATGAGCATAAAAAGCTCAGTAAGGGATATAAAAATATGGAAAGGAAACATGGGTACATATATACATAAGAATGAGATCATACTTTACCCATAAAACATAAGCATTTTAACATACCTCATCAAATCATGAATAAATCATAGAAATCATAAGACATAAAGGTAACTTGAGGCATTCATAACATCCTTACGTAGGGAGTAACCCTCTTGGTTACGTTTGGAATACCCATCACAGTATATTCCCTAAATCTATTCGGAGAAACCTTAACGTTTCACTCCTTAGCGTTACACAATGCATTGGAGAGCTATATCGGGCTCACCCGCCCTTAGTTTATCACGGAACCACCCGTCTTCATAATAATGCCCAAGAACCTCAACATAATCGTATCACATAAAACATGCATAAAGGAAATATAACATTTCCACCTTTCAATCACAAGATATCAATACAACACATTGATATAAAAACATTATGAAACCCATTTTCAATACCAAAATAAAAGAAAATTAAAACATGGTATTTATTTTTCTTTTAAAAAGAAGGTATGTCTTGTAGAGGAAGCCGAAACTCAAATAACGGTCATGGTGGCGGAGAAGTCGTTGTCGCCGCATACGTACGACAAAAACATTTGCTTTTGTCGTTTAGTAAAATGATTCGTATAAAAAATATTCCTTTTTGATAAACGTAAAAGTCAAAGGGTTTTATACACCTTATAAAAGAAGGTTGTGTATAAAACAAAATATGCCTCAATGAAAGGAGATTGAGACGAAGTCCCATACCTTGGGTCCGACTTGGCTCGGTCGTTCTTTAATCTCCTGAATAATAAACTTGAGTTTATTTATACTTCTTTAAGAACCTTTTTCAAGTTCATTATTCCTTTTATATCACTTATTTCCATGTCATGAACACTATGTAATTATTTAAGTTAATAACGGTTGTTTTAACGATCATTGGTACTTGAGTCAAAAATAAACCCTTTGTAATTACATGTTGTTCATGTATCCATTATATACAAAATTATAATCATTATGTATATATCATATATATCCAGTATATACATGGATTTATAATATTACATAATCTTTTAGAGGTAAGAAATGAAATGCACCGTTCATGGAGACGGTAAGTCGTACGTACGCATGAATGCTACTTTAATTTCTATTTCGTATTTTATAGAATGGAATCATAATGATATAAAGGTATATTATAATTCCAGTATAATATCATATATAATATCATATTTATATCCGTTATACGTCCCACAAATGGTATTTAACGAATCAAATCACTTTGAGGGTCGGTAGTCCGCACTTCCTTAAATGAAGATATCGCGTTTACCCATAATGGAAATCATAAAGGTATGACCAAAAATATAAAAATATAAGCTTAAGGAAAACATAAACATATTATATATCATATATAAATATAGTGACATCTTAATGGCCACCTTTGAAGGTGTTAAAAGAATGTTGAACAATCATCGTTTTGGGAGGCATAAATTCACCATCCACGGAAACAGTATGTTCATTAACCATTAGATGTAGGTGTGTGTAATTGTAGCTCAAATACTTATTATAACAACATCCTAGTATACTTAGGATACTGTATATGTTACAAAAGAAAATAATAAAAATAGTTTAGGGGGTTGGAGAAGCAAAATAAAACAAAAGGACTCAAAAGAAGACATTACCTTAAAATCGGGTAACTCCCTTTGGTTTGAGCTCAAAGGCTTCTTTGAGAAGACTTATGCCAAAAGTGAGGATTCAAGGAGTAATATAGGGAAGTTTAGAGACAAAATGGGCAGGGGTTTTCCAAGACAAAGGCTTTGGGAGTGTGGGTAAGGAGGTAGAGGTGGGGGCCTTTTATAAGAGGAGAGGAGGGGAACTCTTGGAATGTAAAGATAAGTTACTTTATTTTAAAATGAGTTTCGGATTAAAAAGGTCCCACATTGATATAATTATATGATAAGGTGATAAGGGTTCTAAATCCACTCATCCAATTGGTTTTTTCCATGTGTAGGTTTTAGATTTTACATTATCTTTCCATTTTATTTAAATCGTTAAATAATGAGGTCATCGCTGCATCATCATGATGTCATAAATAATTTAATTTATTGAATGTCTAAAAATTATAAAATAAAATACTATGATGTAGGAAATATTTGTAGCTTTCTAATGAATATTTATAGTCAAAAATATGACTTGTATAACCCCATATAAAAATTATTTTAGTAACATAACTCATGTTTGTGTCATTTTTACTTTAACATTAAATAAAAAGTTATTTATGTCATTTCCCAACCAAAGTGGCTCCATGGGGTCCCCAAGTTGACCCATGGATTTTCTTGGTCATACATGACACATCCAATGAGGGTAGGACATGTTTCAAGCTCATCTCATACTATTAAAACATTATTTTTACCTTAAACTACACTAATTACCACTAATCGCGATTAAAAACATAAAAGTTACTATTCACCAAAAAATTATTTTAATCCCATTGAACCACATTTTACTTCTTAATGACAACCATGTATGTCGGATTTTTGAAATTCAAAACACAATGATGGCAAAATTTCATTTAAACGGAAAAATCAGTTTTTATAAGTACCACTTAGTGGTTTCACTATTCATCAAAAATTGAAGTTTTTCAGAAAATTACCAAAAATTCACCCTAAGCTATATTTGATATTCCGAATTCAAAAATGAAGTCTATTTTACAAAATTCAAAACATATAAGTCACATTAATTAATTTAATAATCAATTCCCGTTGTCATGACAAATAGCGGGTTTTTTTGAAACAATATCTTTGAAAATTTTGGCATTAGTTTATGACCAATTCCAAAGTGAAATTAATCCTAATGAACACCATTGGATTAAATGGTAAAATTATATTCAAATTACACTTTAAGACCAATTAAAAATATAATATAACCATATAATAAATTAAATGAAAAAGCAGTTTTGATGTAAAATGCAGTATTTTTCACTATTCATTAAAAAATGAACATTGTCAGAAAAATACTAAAAATTTATCCAATGTAAAATTCAATGTCCCAATCATAATGAATATTTTTATTTTGACAAATATAGATTATAAAATTGTCAAAAGATTGATTTAAAAAGGGTTTGCCATCAAAAGGCAGTAAAACAATCTTTTAAGAATATTAGTGTATTTCATGCTTAAGATTGGATTTATTTTCATTTTAAGCCTCTAAAACACTATCTAATTCATTAATATACATAGATAAAAATATCTATTATTCATTACTTACTCGGGATGTTACAATAACTATTTGAGACCATATGATTATGAACATGATAAAGGATTATACTAGAAGAAAAATAAATTTTTTTTGGAATAAATCCAATTTAATAGGTGTCTCATTATGTTGTGGAAGTTTTCCTCTTTTATAAGTAAAGAAAAGAGAAATTTTGTGAACACCAATTATTTTTCAATAATTGAATGAAAATATGCAAGAGAGAACTCTAAATGTGGCAAAAAAATGGATTTTAGGGTGGTATAAATTCAATAATTACTACAAATATCATTTTAACACTTTTTATAAACACTTTTCATTTCATATACCATAAGGTTTTCATATTGTATCATTTTTCACATTGGTAACTAATTTTTTACTAAGTAATAAATGTTTTTATAAAAATATAAAAGAACAAAAAATATTTTTTTTATGATGATAAATTTAAACCCAAATTAATCGAATGAAATTTATAAATGATAGAAAAATAAATTTTTGATTAAAACATTTAATATATTGCAAAATATTTTTTTACAAAAATTTTATTTTTATCGTTAAGTGTTCTTAGGCTTATTTAGTATTTATTAATAATTTAATGTGTCATTATATATTTATATATAGTTAAAAAATTATATTAAATTCATTTCTAGAAGATATTAAATTATTACATTATACAAATATTACACAATATTAGAAAATAAATTCTTTACAATAAAATTTTTTAAATCATTTCACATTAACATTAATCAATGAAAACAAACCATGATTCCCAAAAATGAAAATTATGTTTTACATAATATGATCATTTAGATCTAAAATAATAAATCCATTTTAATTTTTTTTTTATTTTCTATAAGTGATGATAACTAATTTTCATGATAATTGAATAATAACATTTTTAGAGTAAAATATTACTTAAGTTTCCAAAACGATAAACACGAGTTTAATAAATTGAGAATCGTATTTATAAATAATTTATTTCAATTTATTAATATTTATATTTATATATATAATGTTCTAGAAAAAAATTAATTCATTATTGTATTATGATAATGTCATAAAAGTGACGGTATTAAGTCATTCTTGTATTATTGAAAATGTTTTTTTAAAACATTACCTATTTTTAATCATATTTTGCTTTAATTTTCAAATTGATTGATTTTTTTTATTATTTACTATAGATTTTTTATTTATTTAAATTCATTAATTATAAATATATTTTGGATCTTTTTTTGTTTTTTGTGTGGATAAATATATCTTAGATAATATTATCTTATGGTATCCAAATTATTAGGTTTTTATAAGAATGATCAACTTCGTCCCTAAGGATTCAAAATAAAGAACAAAATTATTATAAGAATAATTGCCCCATGATCTATATATATGATATCTCAAATCATTTGGTTATCTTTCAAACCATGCAATCAATGTTGTATGCTCTTCACTTGTTGATTGAGCTCAAATAATCCCACATTGATGACCCCATAATCCCTAACGTCGTTGATATTAAAATCAATGAATCTAAGGAATATCGCTTAGGAAATGAATATATATAATGTCACATAATAATTTAATCCATGGAATAAGTACAAGAAACAATCATACCTAGGTTTATCATACCCCTATACATATCTAGAAATCTTAATAAAATCAAATTTCATTTATCCTTAGTCAATAATGTTTTGGGTTTCAGCATCCTCCCAATTTAAACCATAAAACACATTTTATGTAGGAAAGTTTACTTGTCTCCTTATAACATGAAAAATAAATCAATATGATAATAGAAAACAAATATCCCATGGAAAAATCAAGATAATGGACCGATTTGGAAACATTTTATCTATCTATGAAATTATGGTTGTTCCCTCTTGGAAGGTTTTCCTATACTGACAGTTCAAAAATGTTATTATAGGCTAGAGAACTATTGGTATAGCCTATACCAATGGTTCTCCAAACCATTAGGAATATGGATATTGGTAAAGCCCTATACCAACTATTCTTAATGAACCATTAGTATAGGGTTAAAAAATTTGGTTTAACCAATCATTTTCATGTAACAAATGGTAAAGACCTATACCCACCATTTTGTAAAAGTTGGTAGAGGTCTATACAAATAGTTTTTTTGTCATTGGAATAAACCCCCTAGTTTAAAAACATGAAATACCTCAACCCTTTCCACATAACCCATAAAATCTAGCAGAACCTACTCAAATAGCCACCAGAATTCACACCATCACCCACCTTGGTCAATTACCTAGAAACAAACATCACCAACCAATATACAAATAATTATAACAGAATAAACCAATTAATTCATTAAAGAAGTGATAAAAATTATTATAAACATCACATATCTTCATTCAAAACTAATAATCAACCATCAAATTTCATAAACATCAGTAAAAATTTTAAAGGATCAATTTATCCCCCATTACCATTGATATTTTCACTATCATCCTTTATTTTATCTTCACCTTCATCCCCACCTTCATCATCAACCTCATAATCACCATCATCTATTCCTTCATCCTTACCTTCATCCTCACCATCATCCTCACCATCACTATCTCTATCACTAGGAATAATATCATCTCAACCACCACTATGACCACTACTTAATGAACTATATAATGTACACATTATCAAAATATATGAATCACAATCCATGACATTTTCTGGTGGAATTTATGGGCATAATACTGAAATAAATTTCAAAACTTCATTATTATCCCTTTGATATTTTTCACTCTCTTGAATGACCATTTTTTCCTTTTTTTTCTTAGTCTTGAGCATGTGCTACCAATGAATTAGGTTTTTCTAACTCGGTTCTACTTGAATGGGAACATAAAGTGGGATAATATATATTTTTCTATAGAAATATATATTAAAATTCAAAATTCACATTGATAAAAAATAGATATTAAAATTTTAAATGAAAAATTTAAAAATTACAATCTTCTATTATTTGAGTTAATTTACAACACTTCCATCATTCTTCTTTATGCTTGAGAAAAAAATCTTCAGGAAAATATCCATCAATGTTCAAAACAACCCTATACAATGAAATTTAATATATAAAACCATAATTTAAAATAGGTTATTGATAATGAATTTCATAACTAAAATCAAATGGATATACTTGATGATGCACTATGATTTTCTATAATGATTTATTACAATGTTCTAGTCTAATGTGAGTTGGTAAACAAAAGAAATTTTATATAATAAATTTGGATAATTTATAATATGATTAAATAATTATATGAAAAGTTAACTTAAAGTTTAATTTAATGATTCTTATTTTTATATGTTACTTCCATTAATATAAGGGCAATCTTCTTATGGAATAATGGAAATGGAATTTCTTTATTAATAATAACTAATCAAGATTAAATACATGTATAAAATGGATAAATGGAATGGTGAAATATATTCTAGATTTATTAAAAATTGGTTTTTTATTTCTCTATTATATAATTTGAAAGGGGTTCAAGTTGGGAAAATCAAGGTAAAATTTTCATTAACAGATATTGATGAAAATGTATACTCGATATTGGTGTTTGTTTTTGTTAGAAAGATACATGAAATAATATGATTTATTTTTTATTTGGTCAGGAAATGTTAATTTTTATTTATCATGAGAGTATGTAAGGTTAAATAGTTTTTTATCTTTTTTGTTCCTATTCATTTTTACATGGTATAATTTTAGTCAGTTCATTGTAATTAAATTTAGTTATGTGTAGTCCAATTAAATTTAGTTTGATTAAATTATATTAAAATTCTATTAATGACATATGATTAAATTATGTTAGGATTATTTATTTCATCTTGATTGATTTTGGTTTATTTTGGATTATATCTATCTATTTTGATTCAACTATATTTTATTTAAATTTTCATTTCAATTTGATTTAGTTTTTTCATCCCTCATATGATTCATTTTGGTATATGTTACTTTATATTCATTTAATTAAGATATATTTCATTTTATTTATTTTAATTAAATTCAATTAAATTTTCATTATTTTAGTGTGATTTATTTCATTTTTACTCATTTTTATGGATCATGTTAATACTAGTACATTTAGGTTTTTTCTTTCCATATTAGTTTCTCTACCAATTACATTGGTTCAGTTTCATCAGATTCTAGTCATATCAATTTAGTATTATTAAAAAAATCATTGTTGATTTAGTTATTTTTTGTATTGGATGGTTTGTGATGCACTGGTTTGGTTTTATGCCTTTATTATTAGTTTTTTTAGATTCATATTCATTTAGTTATCATTGATTTAGGGATATTTAAGTCATTTATATTCAGTTTTTCTTGGTCAAACCTACAATAGTTATGTTTTATTTTCATTGTATAATGTTGAAATTTTTTGTTATATTCAATTAATTTTTAATCTTTATTAATGGATTCTATTTTTTCATACAATTTGGGTTGGTTTTATTGAGACAATTCAGTTTGATTTAATATAATTAAATTCTCCTCTAGTTGAATTTTTTTGGTTTGTTTGATTTTTTTCAATTCATTTCAGGTAAAATTGTTTCAACTTTGTTTCTCTTAGTTGATCTCTATTTGATTCAATTTCGATTAGTAATTTTATGTTTTTTTCAGTTTATAGGGTTTGGTTTGGTATGTTGGGTTTGGGTAAGTTTCAATCTTTTTTATTTGATTATCTTTCATTCACTAAAAACCAATTAATAGAATAATGTGTAATACTTATGCCCTTACGACAAGGGAGGATTTCAGCTTAGTGAGAAAACTAATATGTAAGGGTCCCTAATATATATAAATATATATATATATAGGTTCCTTCATATCCCATGTAAGAGAGATAGTTTATACATAAGGGTTATTTTGGTTTATGCATAAAGGTCCACATAAAATAAAAGTGAATATATAATGGTCATGTAATTTCAAAAATTAAAAGAGGAAAAACTTCCATGGTGTGTATTTCATACCATGATACCATTAAATATATTCTCAAATATATCTTTTCTCTTCTTACACCTTTTTAAGTAGGAAATTGATTCTACTAGACATGATTTGTTTTATTTTTTTATTTTATAAATCATTATGGTTTGGTCCCTTTAATTTATATGAAATAATTTAATGTGGGGATCATTATTTCTTAGAATTTTCATCTAAATGATATTACATTTTTGGGTTAGTGAATATCAAGAACCACATATTTTTTTAATACTACTGAATTATAAAACCATATTTGGTGGAACATAAATATATTTAGCTTCAGTAATAAAGGGAACAAAATTCAAATTTACATGAACGGAGTGCTTATTATAATTACGCTGGAAAATGACCAGTAACCTATTTTAGAAGAAAACTATGCATGTGAATTATCTATATTCAATAGTTTGTAAAATCAAGGGTATTATAGAAGGTATACTATATTCATCCTAATTATCTATCATCCTCCATGGGATGGCTGGTTGAAATCAACAATAGATTTTGTTGTGAAGGGATGTCTGATACTTATAGGTTTTAGGAGGATCATAATAGATTCCAATGTTGGGAACTTTTATAATTTTCGAATGATCATTCCATAGTAATTTTTTATGGATTTGATATAGAAATATCAACCCTAACTTTCAAGATTTCAATTTATAATAAATATGGAAAGTTATATCTATAAGTGGACTTCACATCCCTTATGAATGAAATTAAGCACAGTGTCACCTATTCATCCTGGAAACTCGTTGAGTTTGTAGAAAATTCCATAGAATACTAAAAATTATTGAATCTTGGTGTAAATGTGTTTCATAATTTTATTATAGTACCTTGATACAAATTGTTCCCATTATTGTGGAAAATTATAATTATTTGGCTAATGTCAATGAACAATGAGGCTTCAACTAGGTATCATGTACTAGTTTCTCCATGGTGTATAGTTGATCATACCATATATATATATATATACACAAATGGAGTGATCATTTTCATTTCATTGTGTCTTTCAACAGGTCACAAAAGGGGTACCACTTGTGGTAAATAGGGGGAAGGGGAGAAACATATATGTTGAATGTTTCACTAGATGATTATCATGTATAAAGATGTTATCAGTTTTTTTTAATGGTTTATATTGATACATTTTAATAAAATTAAGTAATAAATTTCATGACATGATTACAAACATAACAATACTAATCCTGAAATTTGGGTTTAAACTAAATACATTCAATAATAAACAAAAGAATACATGATCTTTTATAAAAACTAATTAGAAATATAATGAAATATGGAGGAAGAAAAAATTATTAATGACATTCATAATTTCTTCTTACCATTGCATAACATCATATTATGCCTCAATGTGTGGAGGTATTTCATAGAATCCTTGTTTTTTTATTTCATCCCAAAACTTATTAAAAAATAATTTTCAACAATACACAATTATGTATTAAGGAAAATCATGTTATTTTTATTTAACAAAACTCAAATTTTATTAATACCTTGAACTCATTACTTGTCCAATAGGAAATCATTTACCGATAATATGATACTATAAAATCATTCATGATAGGTGTGGCCTCTAAATCCTTACCAACTCTAACATTCCTACTACTATACAAGTAATTGTTATATTCTCTCCATTGATCACTAAATTACAAGAGACAAGATGGCTTTACAACCTCACAATCAGAAAAATTGAAATAATGATGGAACAAAAATATTAATTTATTCAAATACAATAAAAACATAATATTAAATCCAATTAATTTTCTTACCCATATTTGTTCCTAATAATCATACATTACATCATTTTAAATGTGTCTCTAGGAGAGTGGCCTAATGGGAATGATGTTAGAGTATTTGGAAATCATTTCCATAAAACTCTTATATTCTCCCCCCTATTTTTCCAATAATTTGATTATCCCCATTTTACTCCACCATCAACATTGTGTGGCAGTTCCACACTAAACACATGTGTGTATTCCCACACCACCTAGATGCATATCCACCTATTAAAAATATATTACATCAATAAATGTTATAATTAAACTTAATTATTTTCAAAAAAAATAACAGGGGTTCTATAAATAAACTTGAGGTACTATGATCAGTGGGTGCCACTATATCCTAGGATCTGATGGAATGTCAACTTTTATAGATGGAGTGGTACCAAATTTATTGTCCAAAGGTTCATACATCATCAGATTAAAAGTTAAAGGTGTATGAATGTTGAATCTTATAGTGATGGAAGTATAAGGAAACGAATGTGGCATAGATGTCTGTGTAAATGCATAAAAATTATAGGGAGTAGGATCCATCATAAGATAAGGGAAATATAATTAAGGAGGATCAAATGAAAATGGTGGTGAAAACATTAGAGGAAAAAATAATCTCTATGTTTCTAATGACACTGGTGGATCAAAAGGTGTGATAGACGGTATGTCAGGGGAAGGGACAAGGTTTGATCAGGTATGCTAAGTGGAGTGCATTTCTCTAGTACCACTCTTTATGTATATTCTGGCTGAGCACTGGTACCACTTTGATGGTCAATGAAAAAATTTCTCCAAGGTGGTGAATCCATATAAAATGTCTAAATTAATCACATCACATGATATGTTATTGATATATATATATATATTTGAAATATATTACTCACAACACGGACAAGTGGAGGGATGCGCATCTCTTTCATTTTGATATTATTGCCTTCCATCCTTTTTCTTCATATCTCTTCAATGTTTTTTATTTACTGTATTTGAAAGGAAAATGTAACTAATTATAAATACATAACCAATATGTATGACAAAAAATAAATAAGATGAGACATGGATTAATTAAGGAATAAAAATTATCAAACCAATTAAAGGATATATAGTGATATAAAAAATCATTTTTTATTTAATGGGAAGTATATCAAAACATAAAATACATGTCATATAAAAATCAATATGTTTAAATTATGATGTTTGGAATGGATATGATATAGTTTTATTGTATTTTCAATTTGATATAATTCAAATTTGGTTAGGTCATTTGGTTCATTTTGGTAAATTTATTAGTCCATTTGTCCATTTTTATTTTTCTTAAGTCATTTGGTTCATTTTATTCAATTTATTAGGTCATTTTTCCATTTTTATTTTTCTTAGGCCATTAGATTCATATTTTGGGTTACAAGATTTTTCACTTTTTTTTCAGGCCCTTATTTTTATTGTTAATTATTTCCATATTAATTAGTTTAATATGTCAATTTAGATTATACTTTTTTGTTCTAATTTAATTGTATTATCTTTTCTGGTTTGGTAGTTTTTTTTACATTTTAATTGAATATTATAAAATAAAACTCAAAGAAAACTAAAACTAGTATGTATTGAAAATACACATGAATGTCAAGTTGGATAAAAAATATTTTTAATCAACATTAATTAAATTTGAATGGTAACATTGTTAACAACCCATGTCAAGATAAACCAAAAGAACAGAGTTCATAGATGGATGGATCTATATATTTCCTACCATAACATCATTTTCACAATAAACTCTAAAGATCGAACTATTTGATTCATCAAAAGTAATAATGAATCAAATCCCATGGGAGTAGGGATGGTGTCAATTCTATCATCACCATCAGCAAAAATTTATCTTGTGATTACTTCAATAATGACACAAAATTCATGTCTATGGTGATATTTCACATATAATCATTCCTCATAATTTATACAAATATATATGAATCATTGATAGAAATAGTGTGAGTCATGTTAATAACTCAAAATCCATTATCATAAAAAAAATGTTTAGTGTCTAATCCTCAAATCAAACCACCTTAATTTCATTAAAGTGACCTAACCATGGGAGTAATAGTATAATATTAGTATTTTATCAATGAATCCATAATAAGAGACATTTTAAAATCAAGGACTACTATTCAATGCACTAATATAACAGTCTATTTTGGTAGTCACCATAACACCATAATGGTGTGTTCTCATGTTCATATCAGAAAAATTCATTGAATATAAATCCATATATCCTTCATCTGATTGACCTTTCATGATAGAACCATTAGGATGATTCATATTCCAATGCAATTATAACATGGGTGGTGTAAATGACCACTATTTGAAGCTTTATTAAATGAAAAATCATAAAACATCTCCAACTTGTTTTGAAAATTACTTGATATCAATTTATTTTTATACATATAACTTTTATTTATTCAGTAAAAATATGTTATATGTCATGTTTTAAAACCAATTAAATAAGATTAAAGTTAAATCGAAAAAATATTTAAGGAAATGATAATTGTTCACTTTATATGATACTATAACTATTAAATTAGTATATATGATAATCATAATATAAAGTACAAAAAAAATCTATATAATAAAATACTATAAATATTAAACCATTATATAGAATTCCATTATATCAATGACTAAAAACTATACATAATACTACACAAAATTTTTTTGTAATTACTCTTTTTATTTTTTCACATATTCAATTAACATTTTAACTATTTTCATTCTTATTATATAAATTAATGTATAAAATATTAATATTTCTAGGTAGCCATCTTCTGCACCACACATAAATTATGAAGTTAGGTTGGATAAATCCATAATTAGTGTTTTGTCATATTGAGGGATGTTAAAGCGATTCCTTCCTCACCATTAGATCAATGTTAGAAAGGTTCTTCTATATGTGTTGTATTCAGGATTATGCCTTTGATTTATATAAGGAACACAACCTTATTAGAAGTTTTATAGTACCAATGATGGTTTTGAGGAAAGTATAATTTGAATGCCTAACCCTATAGAATTTTTTATTTTTGGTTTTCAATAGGATGGTTAGTGATGAATCTAAATGGGTAGATTTCAGGTGGATAAAGTGTGGGTTGATTCTATGGATTATAGAACATTTCTAATGTGGTGGGTGTTCACATGGTAGAATTTGGTATGAGTGATAGATATAATGTGGAAGAGGTGTGATGAGGAATTTTGAATAGGAGCACTGAGGAATTCAAAGTGGGTTATTTTGGTTCAAATCGTGGCTATTTTATTTGGTTTGAATCAATTCTATTTGGTCTGTTTTGTTTTAAGAGAGATAGTTTATACATAAGGGTTATTTTGGTTTATGCATAAAGGTCCACATAAAATAAAAGTGAATATATAATGGTCATGTAATTTCAAAAATTAAAAGAGGAAAAACTTCCATGGTGTGTATTTCATACCATGATACCATTAAATATATTCTCAAATATATCTTTTCTCTTCTTACACCTTTTTAAGTAGGAAATTGATTCTACTAGACATGATTTGTTTTATTTTTTTATTTTATAAATCATTATGGTTTGGTCCCTTTAATTTATATGAAATAATTTAATATGGGGATCATTATTTCTTAGAATTTTCATCTAAATGATATTATATTTTTGGGATAGTGAATATCAAGAACCACATATTTTTTTAATACTACTGAATTATAAAACCATATTTGGTGGAACATAAATATATTTAGATTCAGTAATAAAGGGAACAAAATTCAAATTTACATGAACGGAGAGCTTATTATAATTACGCTGGAAAATGACTAGTAACCTACTTTAGAAGAAAACTATGCATGTGAATTATCTATATTCAATAGTTTGTAAAATCAAGGGTATTATAGAAGGTATACTATATTCATCCTAATTATCTATCATCCTCCATGGGATGGCTGGTTGAAATCAACAATAGATTTTGTTGTGAAGGGATGTCTGATACTTATAGGTTTTAGGAGGATCATAATAGATTCCAATGTTGGGAACTTTTATAATTTTCGAATGATCATTCCATAGTAATTTTTTATGGATTTGATATAGAAATATCAACCCTAACTTTCAAGATTTCAATTTATAATAAATATGGAAAGTTATATCTATAAGTGGACTTCACATCCCTTATGAATGAAATTAAGCACAGTGTCACCTATTCATCCTGGAAACTCGTTGAGTTTGTAGAAAATTACATAGAATACTAAAAATTATTGAATCTTGGTGTAAATATGTTTCATAATTTTATTATAGTACCTTGATACAAATTGTTCCCATTATTGTGGCAAATTATTATTATTTGGCTAATGTCAATGAACAATGAGGCTTCAACTAGGTATCATGTACTAGTTTCTCCATGGTGTATAGTTGATCATACCATATATATATATATACACAAATGGAGTGATCATTTTCATTTCATTGTGTCTTTCAACAGGTCACAAAAGGGGTACCACTTGTGGTAAATAGGGGGAAGGGGAGAAACATATATGTTGAATGTTTCACTGGATGATTATCAGGTATAAAGATGTTATCAGTTTTTTTTAATGGTTTATATTGATACATTTTAATAAAATTAAGTAATAAATTTCATGACATGATTACAAACATAACAATACTAATCCTGAAATTTGGGTTTAAACTAAATACATTCAATAATAAACAAAAGAATACATGATCTTTTATAAAAACTAATTAGAAATATAATGAAATATGGAGGAAGAAAAAATTATTAATGACATTCATAATTTCTTCTTACCATTGCATAACATCATATTATGCCTCAATGTGTGGAGGTATTTCATAGAATCCTTGTTTTTTATTTCATCCCAAAACTTATTAAAAAATAATTTTCAACAATACACAATTATGTATTAAGGAAAATCATGTTATTTTTATTTAACAAAACTCAAATTTTATTAATACCTTGAACTCATTACTTGTCCAATAGGAAATCATTTACCGATAATATGATACTATAAAATCATTCATGATAGGTGTGGCCTCTAAATCCTTAGCAACTCTAACATTCCTACTACTATACAAGTAATTGTTATATTCTCTCCATTGATCACTAAATTACAAGAGACAAGATGGCTTTACAAACTCACAATCAGAAAAATTAAAATAATGATGGAACAAAAATATTAATTTATTCAAATACAATAAAAACATAATATTAAATCCAATTAATTTTCTTACCCATATTTGTTCCTAATAATCATACATTACATCATTTTAAATGTGTCTCTAGGAGAGTGGCCTAATGGGAATGATGTTAGATTATTTGGAAATCATTTCCATAAAACTCTTATATTCTCCCCCCTATTTTTCCAATAATTTGATTATCCCCATTTTACTCCACCATCAACATTGTGTGGCAGTTCCACACTAAACACATGTGTGTATTCCCACACCACCTAGATGCAGATCCACCTATTAAAAATATATTACATCAATAAATGTTATAATTAAACTTAATTATTTTCAAAAAAAAATAACAGGGGTTCTATAAATAAACTTGAGGTACTATGATCAGTGGGTGCCACTATATCCTAGGATCTGATGGAATGTCAACTTTTATAGATGGAGTGGTACCAAATTTATTGTCCAAAGGTTCATACATCATCAGAGTAAAAGTTAAAGGTGTATGAATGTTGAATCTTATAGTGATGGAAGTATAAGGAAACTAATGTGGCATAGATGTCTGTGTAAATGCATAAAAATTATAGGGAGTAGGATCCATCATAAGATAAGGGAAATATAATTAAGGAGGATCAAATGAAAATGGTGGTGAAAACATTAGAGGAAAAAATAATCTCTGTGTTTCTAATGACACTGGTGGATCAAAAGGTGTGATAGATGGTATGTCAGGGGAAGGGACAAGGTTTGATCAGGTATGCTAAGTGGAGTGCATTTCTCTAGTACCACTCTTTATGTATATTCTGGCTGAGCACTGGTACCACTTTGATGGTCAATGAAAAATTTTCTCCAAGGTGGTGAATCCATATAAAATGTCTAAATTAATCACATCACATGATATGTTATTGATATATATATATATATTTGAAATATATTACTCACAACACGGACAAGAGGAGGGATGCGCATCTCTTTCATTTTGATATTATTGCCTTCCATCCTTTTTCTTCATATCTCTTCAATGTTTTTTATTTACTGTATTTGAAAGGAAAATGTAACTAATTATAAATACATAACCAATATGTATGACAAAAAATAAATAAGATGAGACATGTATTAATTAAGGAATAAAAATTATCAAACCAATTAAAGGATATATAGTGATATAAAAAATCATTTTTTATTTAATGGGAAGTATATAAAAACATAAAATACATGTCATATAAAAATCAATATGTTTAAATTATGATGTTTGGAATGGATATGATATAGTTTTATTGTATTTTCAATTTGATATAATTCAAATTTGGTTAGGTCATTTGGTTCATTTTGGTAAATTTATTAGTCCATTTGTCCATTTTTATTTTTCTTAAGTCATTTGGTTCATTTTATTCAATTTATTAGGTCATTTTTCCATTTTTATTTTTCTTAGGCCATTAGATTCATATTTTGGGTTACAAGATTTTTCACTTTTTTTTCAGGCCCTTATTTTTATTGTTAATTATTTCCATATTAATTAGTTTAATATGTCAATTTAGATTATACTTTTTTGTTCTAATTTAATTGTATTATCTTTTCTGGTTTGGTAGTTTTTTTTACATTTTAATTGAATATTATAAAATAAAACTCAAAGAAAACTAAAACTAGTATGTATTGAAAATACACATGAATGTCAAGTTGAATAAAAAATATTTTTAATCAACATTAATTAAATTTGAATGGTAACATTGTTAACAACCCATGTCAAGATAAACCAAAAGAACAGAGTGCATAGATGGATGGATCTATATATTTCCTACCATAACATCATTTTCACAATAAACTCTAAAGATCGAACTATTTGATTCATCAAAAGTAATAATGAATCAAATCCCATGGGAGTAGGGATGGTGTCAATTCTATCATCACCATCAGCAAAAAATTATCTTGTGATTACTTCAATAATGACACAAAATTCATGTCTATGGTGATATTTCACATATAATCATTCCTCATAATTTATACAAATATATATGACTCATTGATAGAAATAGTGTGAGTCATGTTAATAACTCAAAATCCATTATCATAAAAAAAATGTTTAGTGTCTAATCCTCAAATCAAACCACCTTAATTTCATTAAAGTGACCTAACCATGGGAGTAATAGTATAATATTAGTATTTTATCAATGAATCCATAATAAGAGACATTTTAAAATCAAGGACTACTATTCAATGGACTAATATAACAGTCTATTTTGGTAGTCACCATAACACCATAATGGTGTGTTCTCATGTTCATATCAGAAAAATTCATTGAATATAAATCCATATATCCTTCATCTGATTGACCTTTCATGATAGAACCATTAGGATGATTCATATTCCAATGCAATTATAACATGGGTGGTGTAAATGACCACTATTTGAAGCTTTATTAAATGAAAAATCATAAAACATCTCCAACTTGTTTTGAAAATTACTTGATATCAATTTATTTTTATACATATAACTTTTATTTATTCAGTAAAAATATGTTATATGTCATGTTTTAAAACCAATTAAATAAGATTAAAGTTAAATCGAAAAAATATTTAAGGAAATGATAATTGTTCACTTTATATGATACTATAACTATTAAATTAGTATATATGATAATCATAATATAAAGTACAAAAAATATATATATAATAAAATACTATAAATATTAAACCATTATATAGAATTCCATTATATCAATGACTAAAAACTATACATAATACTACAAAAAAAAATTTTATAATTACTCTTTTTATTTTTTCACATATTCAATTAACATTTTAACTATTTTCATTATTATTCTATAAATTAATGTATAAAATATTAATATTTCTAGGTAGCCATCTTCTGCACCACACATAAATTATGAATTTAGGTTGGATAAATCCATAATTAGTGTTTTGTCATATTGAGGGATGTTAAAGCGATTCCTTCCTCACCATTAGATCAATGTTGGAAAGGTTCTTCTATATGTGTTGTATTCAGGATTATACCTTTGATTTATATAAGGAACACAACCTTATTAGAAGTTTTATAGTACCAATGATGGTTTTGAGGAAAGTATAATTTGAATGCCTAACCCTATAGAATTTTTTATTTTTGGTTTTCAATAGGATGGTTAGTGATGAATCTAAATGGGTAGATTTCAGGTGGATAAAGTGTGGGTTGATTCTATGGATTATAGAACATTTCTAATGTGGTGGGTGTTCACATGGTAGAATTTGGTATGAGTGATAGATATAATGTGGAAGAGGTGTGATGAGGAATTTTGAATAGGAGCACTGAGGAATTCAAAGTGGGTTATTTTGGTTCAAATCGTGGCTATTTTATTTGGTTTGAATCAATTCTATTTGGTCTGTTTTGTTTTAATTTGATATAGTTCGGTTAAATTTGGTAAATTCTAGTTCTATTCAATTTGGGTTAGTTTGGAAAGGAACCATAAATAAATTATTCATAAAAAAATAATAAATTTCATATTGTTTTATTATTTAACTAAATCTCTAAAATAAAAATTAATTTCCCAAAAATAGTTTCCCAATAATATTTAAAAAATATTGAAGAAAATAATTTTTTTTTAAAAACACACACATGCATGAATATTTCATGTAGGAATATATACCAAGTATGATGTCTAAAAAAATGAAATATCACAATACTTGAATAGTCAAAAACTTGTTCTCAATTTACACTAGTATGTACTCTTGATATTCAACCCAAAATATCACTCATCTCTATAATGACTTTTTCATATTTTAACATCCCTAATAACCTAACCACCAACTATAAATAGCTTGAAAAAATTGCATTGCAACCAACTTTTAATGTCTCAAACCCATTATTTTTTATATCTATGAAGTAACTAGAATCCCAAACAATAAAACAATACCACATTAAAATGGATTATCTTGAATCTTCCATTGGCTTAAATTAGACAACCACATACCCCATGGGTGTTCCCTATTCACATGGGTATAGCTACTAAAACCGTAGTTTTCGTTTATTATTAAGAAAAAATTTATCAGTTTATAAAGAAATTAAAGAAGAATGATTAATTGTATTAAAAATAAAGCATGATCTGTATATATTTCAAGATTTTCTTAAAATAAAATATATGCCTATATGATATGGAGTTCCCAACAATCATTGATAATAATTTAATTAAAATATTAATATATATATATCCTATATATAAAAAATAATAATCTCAAAATTCAATTGAAAAATATACCACTAACATTATATAATAGTGTAAATGACAAATATAATAAAACTAGAATGACATACAGATTTTCTAAAAACTCCACATGTTAATACCATCAACAACTACTCTATATATAAGGCCTCATTCTTAAAACATTACTTAATCTTGAGTTAAATAAATAATTAACGTTTAAGATATTTTCATGTTTGGAGTTTTAGAGAATTAGGCCATAAATATTACATTACATCTCAAATATTACAAAGTATACACTTCTACTTAGTATCTATTTTTTCATAAAATTAAAACTCTTAAAAGAAAACAATAATTATTTTCTTGATATAAATCTTCTGGAATTCTTCCTTTCTCTTACCCTTCCTTATACACTGTAAAAACATTTAAAAAACTTGTGATGAGCATAAAAAATATCGATAAGGGTTATAAAATAAATAAATAAAACATTAGTTCATCAACACATACAAAACATAAGCTCTTTAACATACCTCATGAAATCATTAGATTTATGAATAATACCTAGATACCATAAATCATAAAGGTAACTTGTGGAATCCATATACATACTTACATTGTAGAATTCACAGCTATATAGGGAGTTATATTTGGAATGCCCATCATATTATATTTCCTAAATCTCTTAGGATAAACATTAATGTTTACCTCAATCACGTTACCCAATGCATTGTAGAGATATCTCGGACTCACCCACCCTAGGTTTATCATGTAATCACCCATATACTAAAACAATTACCAAGAACCATAACATAATAATAACACATAAAACATGAACAAAGGAAAGATAACATTTCCACCTCATAATAACAGGATATTAGTTCAAGATATTGACATAATCAATTCATTTTAAAAAAACACATTTAAAACATTTAAAAAACATTTTTGAATAAAAGTGTCCCATACCACTTTGAAACATTTAATGGAATTCCATTTTAAAAAAATAGTGTCCATATAAATAAATCCTAAAAAACATTTTGAAAACATCCAAATTATTGATAAATATTTATAAAAATAAATCTTTAAAACTTTTAAAACAATGTTTTAGTTAAAGAGTCTCATAACACTTGAAAAACACTTAAATAAAAATAATTAAAAATTAAATCAGTCAAAATTTTAAATATAATGAGAATATAGAAATTTAGGATATAAAAATTAAAAAGGGTTTTATATACACATTATAGGATAATAAAGTTGCACAATATCAAGATATTCCTCAATTAAAGGAGATTGAGACGAAGTTCCTTACAAAAATTCGGCAGCCTAACGGCATCACTTTAAAATTCAGAAAATGAGTTGATGAGAGAGAAAAGGGTATATCATCACGTGGACATAAAATTTACATAAATAAGGTTATATATGAACATATCCCATCATAAGAAAATTTAAATTAAAATACATGACATTAAAGAAATTTTTTGACTAAAAGAGGAGGTTCAAAGGTTCCCTTACATCGTGTCTGACTTGACACGTTCGTTCTTTAATTTCCTAAAAAATAAACTTCAATTAATTTATACTTTATTCATATCCTTTTAAGGTTTATTATTCCTTTTATATCACTTATTACCTTGCTACGATAATTCTTTAATTATTTGAGTTCATATCAGACATTTTGTCAATGTTCGGAACTTGAGTCAAAAATGAACTTGTTATAAATAAAAATTGTCCATGTGGTCAAAAGTCCATTATCTTCATAATTATATTCATGATTTATATAACCTAGATATCATATATATCTAGAATATATTTATTTATAATATTTCATATCATTTTGATATATGAAAATGAAATTCATCGTTCATGGAGATGGTAAGTCGTTTGTACGCATGAACACTACATTCATTTATTCTTTTCATTTTTAAAGGAATGAAAACAAATTACATAAAGGTATATTATAATTCCATTATAATGTAATATTTTATATTCATTACATAATATCATTATCTTCTTCTTTTATGTGTTCCATGTATGGCATGAACGAGTCATATCACTTTAAGGGAGCGGTAGTCCATACTTCCTCAAATGAAATTATCGTATTTATCCATCATGGAAACCATAAAGGTATGAAATAAATGAAAAGGTACAGAAACTTAGAGATAGTATAAATATACTATATATCACATATAAATACAGTACCATCATAATGGCCACCATGAGAGGTGGTAGGATATAATTGAGTAGTCATCGTTTCGTGAGGTAGTAGTTCTTTGTCAACAGAAATAGTATGTTCAATAACCATTAGACATAGGTGTGTGTAAGTGTAGTTCAAATCCATCTCATAAAAACAAAATAGTATATTTTTTATACTATTTTTCTTATTTAATCAAATAAAAATAATAAAATAGGTAGTGGATAAGTATAATAATGGAATGGAATTTTAGAGAAGATGTTACCTCTTAAAATGTGTAACTCTCTTTGATTTGAGCCAAAAGGATTTATTGAATTACCTTATACCTAGGGGAAATATTATAAGAGTAATAGGTGGTGTTTAGATCTTATTTTATCATATTTTGGATGAGACAAGGGGCTTTAGAGGTGTTTTTTATGGGTTAGAGGTGGTTGCCTTTTATAAGAGGGAGGAGGGGCTCTTTAGGACTGTTTGAAAGTATAATTTTATTATAAAATGGTTTTTTATTTAAAAAGGTCCAAAACTAATAAAATTATAATATAATATGAATATAATTATAAATAAAATCATCCAATAAAAAATGGACATGTTTTGGATATTTTTTTAATCCTTATCGTTTTTATTTAACCCTTTTACTCTTACCATTTCGTCAAGCATTTAACACTTTAAAAATCAAATTAGTTACCAAAACATGAAAATGTAAAATTAAAGAGTCAATAATAAAATTTTATAATTATGATAGGCATTTTTATGAATATAATATTATTTTAAATTTTATCATATTTAATAAAATATTTTATATTTCAAAATATGAATTATGTCAATTTTGACCATATTCATATCATGACTTTTTTAAAAATCAAAAACAACTTGATTGATTCGAAAATACATCATTAATACAAATATAACATGTAACTATCATCCATAAAATTCATATATGATATAAAATAATCAAATTACATTTATTTTTACATTTATAATATCATTTATTTGAATCCTTTATTAATAAAGCAAACACTACATCGTCATTATGTCATAATTAAATTTATTTATTTAATGTTGAAAATTTATAAATAAAATACCATGATGTAGGAAATATTTGTAGATTTATAATTAATATTTATAGT
The DNA here is from genome assembly GCA_963277665.1 of Viscum album. Classification (NCBI taxonomy): domain Eukaryota; kingdom Viridiplantae; phylum Streptophyta; class Magnoliopsida; order Santalales; family Viscaceae; genus Viscum; species Viscum album. The sequence continues at coordinate 1,433,156,320 of OY728120.1, read as the reverse complement.
CTAAAATATTACTTATATAACCCCATATACAAATTTTTTTACTAAAAGATATATGTTTTTGTAACATTTTCATTACCTTTAAATTAATTTTTATAAAATGACATTTTCACTTACAAGTGGCTCCATGGGGTCCCTAAATCTACCCAAGTATTCCCATGGTAAGAAATTTATCATATAATATGGTTATTACATGTGTTAGCATAATTTAATATTATAATATTATTATTATTTTACCCTTATTTACCAGATTTACCCTTTCACCATGGTAAATAAAATATTTACTGAGGTTACTATTCATAATGTCTAAATATAAAAGTTACCTATTTACATAGTTTAGATCTCCCGATTCCAATTGTGGAGTTCATTTTTACAAATTCAAAACATATAATTTGTAGAAATTAATTTAAAATTAATTCTTGTTGTCAAAACCAAAAGGCGTGTTTTTAAGAAGTAAAAACTACCAAAAGATTAACATGTGTTTATGTCCAATTTCAAAGTGAAATTACTTTCAATGACCGAAATTGTATTAAATTATAAAAATATAATCTAATTAATCTTTAAAACCAATTAAAAGGATAGACTAATGATATAAATAAATTATATTGAAAGGTATTTTTGAATTAAAATGCAGTATTTTTCACTATTCATAATAAAATGAACTTTATCAGAAAAATACCAAAATTTTACCCAAAGTAAATTTTTATGTCCCACTTATAAATAAGAATTTTATTTTGTAAAATTTAACATATAAAAGGGAAAAAAACTTTATTTAAAAAGGGTTCTCCATCAAAAGGCGGTAAATCAACCTTTTAAAGAATATTAGAGTATTTCATGCTTAAAATCATATTCATTCTTATTTTAAGCGTCTAAAATTTATTGGATAAAAGTAAAAACATTTAACCAACATGTATAGTCATATTTTTGTTATTTCTTTTCATTCCCTCTAATATAATGTCTAGGTGTTAACTACCATTTAAAATAATAATATTATTATATTATTTTTCGGTATAACTCAAAGTTGTGTGCAACATAAGATTTCAGAGAACATCATTGTTGCATGTTGTGTATGCTATCGAACATAGCATCCCCTTGAAAGTAAAATTAATATTTAATTAAAAAAATATTAATAAATATTAAAATTTCATGTTCTTTATTTAACTGGGATGTTACATCCTTCACCCATTTTGGGAATTGTGTCCTCACAATTTTAAAATTGGGCTCGAAAACTTCATTAAAAGTCCCACATCAGAAAAAGAGTCAATAAAAATATCACATTAAAAGAAATTTTGTGAAGTAAAAAGGTCACTCTATATAACCCATATTAGGATTACATATAGAAAAACATGGATATGGAAGATAAACTAACCATTAAGTTTTTATAGAGAGTGATATAAAACATGATTAGGAGTAAGTTAACCACCAGAAAACCACAAACTTGTGATAGTTTAAACCGTCTTTGATTCCCTGGTAAGAAAAGTAAATGGACAAAAAAATTATGTACCCTTTCATAAGGTTATATAATTTATTTATGATATTGACTAAGAATGTAAGAAAATATACTTACGTTTCATGTAGATTTTCATCCTTTAAAAATTTTCTACCAAAAACTCATATTTTCTCCAAACGATGAGTATTCAAGATGACTTGGTCACACTTGAAGTGCTAGAATCAAATTCTAGAGAATAAAATGATCCATAAAAGATGAACCATATATTTTCCCTACCTTTATAAATTAACCAAAACCATAATGGTTAGTACAAGATATGATAATCTCCCAAAAGCATAATATTTTAAAAAAAATAATACTCTTAATCTCCAAAATTAAACAAATAATACCCCAAAGCTCAAAAAAGGCCATTCAATACATATTTCTCCTTAAAATTATTCAAAAATAATCCAAACTACGTTTGAAACCCAAAATTTAGAAGGATTCAATCACATCGTCTTCCACAAAAATCTTAACATTTATCGCCAAATAACATCGGCTACACTTAAAGTCTCATACTGAAAAGTAATTAACCGAATAAAATAATCTCTATGATAGGTTAATCATTTCTATAAATAACACAAATCACTATATTTAGAAAATAAAAACATAGAATCTTACAAAATAAAATTCCACCATTACTCCTCAATTGAAATCCCAATGTATTCTATTTTCCTTAGGCATATAGTGTTACCAAAAGAGCAAATGTCTTCAAAAATAAACTTTATCACTTAATCACAAAATTATTTTCCTATACTAAGGATATCCATTTGATAAAACATAATATCCCATATCAAATTATTCTTGATCAATAAAATAATTTAACTAAAAATAATAAGTCATGCTAACTAGGGACTTCAGATAGGCCAGTGGTAGTTGATAAATCCCAATCACACTTTGGTTACGGGTTCGATTCCCGTAGCTTTGTCTGATGTGTTGGGTTGTCAGATGGTCCGCATGTTGTCCTTTTTCAAAAATTATATAATTTTATCACATTCCCAAAAATGTTATAAATTCCTCAAAAACAACCATAACATATTTTAACCAAAAATGTTTTCTCATACCTCACATTTTCATCCCAAAAAGTAATAACCTGTAATTGTCTCAAATTTAAGGATTATATAAACCCAAATGGTTCTTTATAACTATATCCACAAAATAAAAGATAATTATTCCTTTAATAAAATTTTCACATATCAAACTTAAGGTTTACACATACAAGAAAAAGTCATCCAAAGTTATCATATCATCAAAAGAGCCTTAATACTTTTAAGCATTTCATCATCCTAAAATATACCATAACTCTTAAATCCCTTTTATGTATAATTCTTACTCATTAAATGTTCTTCATGATCCATTACCAATTATTTTTCCAACTTATTACATAATACTTATTTCCTACAAAAAAAATCATGAATCATATCTTAAGTTTCAATAATGTCAAAACATCAGCTAATAAATAATCCATACCTTTCATTGGTCATTGTTAGTTTCATCATCCTTATTTAGAATGGAATTAGGTATTGGTAAACATATATTTGTACCATCGTGCAAATCCCATTCCTGAACCTTCTTCATATGACATCTATTTGTATAACGACCGTACACACCACATTTAAAACATTCATTTGATCCTTCGGAAAGAAATTCTTTCCCTTTCCTGTAGTCAACTAGATGATTCATTTTTCCATGGAATGTTCTTTATTTATTCCATTCATTACCGCATCTGTAGCATCTTCCCATACCTTTGAAGAATTTTTCTAGGTGTTTCATTCCACATCCTTGACACATAGTTTTTTTAATATACTAACCTTTATGGTTATTACCTGAACTTCCATTGGGATTCATTTCTCGCATATACGATGTCTTATAAAAATCACCAAGGTTTAGGTGGTCAATCATGATTCTAAATAGTTTTTTGAGAATAACCAAAATAGTTTTCATTTCAGATCCCATTTTATTCAGTTTCTTATTCATAAAACTCTCACAATTTTCTTCGCATCAATTGTTACTTTGGTGAGTTCAAGATCCATCCATTTACTAAAACCAAAAAGTTTAGTGTGAGTATGTCAATAAAATCATCATATAATATCTTATGAGGAGGTTAAACACTAATATATACTTATTAATGTTATCTTAAACCTATTAAATTGATCCAAAATAACTATGACTACTTCTAATATGCTAACCACTATGGTTATATAAAATATGTCACTTATTCTTAAATAACACCCTAACCTATAAAGTAATCTAAACCAACCTATGATACCAACTATAAGGCCCCAGCCTTAAAACATTACTTAATATTGAGATAAATAAAGAATTAACATAGATGATAATTTCAGGTTTAGAGTTTTTGAGAATTAGGCCATAACTATTACATTACATCTCAAATATTATAAAGTAGATATATCTACTCAGTATCCATTTTTTCATAAAATAAAATCTATTAAAAGAAAAAAATAATTATTTTATTGATATAAATCTTCTTTAATTTTTCCTTTATCTTACCATTTCTTATACCCTGTGAAAAACATTTCAAAAACTTGAGATGAGCATAAAAAGATCACTAAGGGTTATAAAATAAATAAAGAAAACATTATTTTATCAATACATACAAAACATAATCTATTTAACATACCTCATGAAATCATAATATTTATGAATAACACATAGAAATTGTAAATCATAAATGTAACTTGTGGAATCCATAAAAAAACTTACATTGTATAATTCACAGCTACATAGGGAGTTACATTTAGAATATTCATCATGGTATATTTTGTAAATCACTTAGGATAAACAATAATGTTTACCTCTGTCATGTTGCCCAATGAATTGGAGAGCTATCTCGAGCTCACCCACCCTTGGTTATCATGGAACCACCCATATAAGTAAACAATTCCCAAGAACCATATCATAATCATAACATATAAAAAAATCATAAAAGAAAGATAAAATTTCCACCCTGTAATAACAAGATATCAGTTCAATATATTGACATAATCAATTCATTTTAAAAAACATGTAAAACATTTAAAAAGAATATTTTTGAATAAAAGTGTCCCATACAACTTTGAAAATTTTAAAGGAATTTAAAACAATAATTTACATATAATTAAATCCTAAATTTTTTTTGAAAACATGGACATTAATTAGAAAGAAGTATAAAAATAAATCTTTAAATATTTTAAAATAATCTTTTAGTTAAAGAGTCTCGTAACTCTTGAGAAACACTTAAATAAATATAATTAAAGAATGACATAAAAAACGTTAAATATCATAATAATATAGAAATTTATGATATAAAAAGTCAAAAGGGTTTTATATACACCTTATAAGATAATAAAGGTGCACAATATCTAGATATGCCTCAATCAAAGGAGATTCAGACAAAGTACCTTATGAAAATTTGACAGACTAATGATGTCACTTTAAAATTCAAAAAATGAGTTGATGGGAGAGAAAAGGGTCTCTCATCACCTGGAAATAAAATACACATAAATAAGAATATATAAGAACATATCTCATCATAAGAAAATTTAAATTAAAATACATGACATAAATCTGTTTTTTGACTAAAAGAGGAGGTTCCAATGTTCTCTTACCTCGTATCTGACTTGACTCGTTCATTCTTTAATTTCAGGAATAAAAAATATAAGTTAATTTATACTTGCTTAAAAACCTTTTTAATTTTTATTATTCCTTTTATATCACTTACTACCTCACTATATAAATTATTTAATTATTTGAGTTCATATCGGATATTTTGTCAATGTTCGGAACTTGAGTAAAAAATGAACCTATTATAATTACAAATTGTCCACGTGGTCAAAAGTCCATTATCCCTATAATGACATTAATGATTTATATATACTATATATCATATATAACTAGTATATATTTATTTATAATATTCTATATCATTTGGATATATGAAAGTGAAATGAACCGTTCATAGAGACAGTAAGTCGTAAGTACACATGAATGCTACTTTCATTTATTTTTTTTCATTTTTAAAAGAATTAAAACTAGTTGATACATAGGTATATTATAATTATAGTATAATATCATAATATATATACATTACATAATTTCATTAATGTCTTTCTTATACATTCCATGCATGGCCTGAACTAGTCATATCACTTTGAGGGGGCGGTAGTCCGCACTTCCTCAAATGAATTTATCGTATTTACCCATTATGGAAACTATAAAGGTGTGAAATAAATGAAAAAATAGAAAGAAAATATAGAAAATATAAATATATTATATATCACATAAAAATATAGTTCCATCATCATGGTCACCAAGAGAGGAGGTAGGAGATAATTGAACAATCATTGTTTCGTGAGGTAGTAGTTTGCCGTCCACAGAAACAGTATGTTATATACCCATTAGACGGAGGTGTGTGTAAATGTAGATTGAATACTTATCATAAAAAAACCTAGTGTGTTTAGGATACTTTTTTTATGTAATAAAATAAATATAATAGAATAGGGAGTGAATAAGTAGAATAATGGAATATAATTTTAGAGAAGACGTTACCTCTTAAAATGTGTAACTCTCTTTGATTTGAGCCAAAAGGATTTCTTGAATTGCCTTCTACCAATGTGAAAGATTATAGTAGGAATAGGGGGATGTTTAGAGATTCTTGGAGTATATTTTGTATGAGAAAAAGGACTTTAGAGATGTGTGTTATGGTTTAGAGGTGGTGGCCTTTTATAACAGGGAGGCGGCTCTTTAGGAATGTTTGAAAGTATTATTTTATTATAAAATGTTTTCCAGTTTCAAAAGGTAAAAAAAAGAATTTAATTAAAATATAATATGAATATAATTAGAAATAAAATCATCCGATAAGAATTGGACATGTTTCGGATATTTTGTAATACTTATGTTTTTTATTTAACCCTCTTTTACTCTTACTGTTTTATCAATCTTTTAACATTTTGAGAATCAAAAGAGTTAACAAAACATGAAAAATATCATCTTAAAGATTGAATAATAAAATTTTAGACTTATGATAACTATTTTTATGAATATTAGATTTTTTAGAATTTAATAATATTTAATAAAATATTTTATATTTCAAAATATGAATTATGTCAATTTTTACACTATTCATATCATGACTTTTTTAATAATCCCAAACAATTTTATTGATTCGAAAAAACTTCCTTAATATAAAGATAAAATGTATATATAATCCATAAAATTCGTGGATGATATCAAAATAACAAAATTACATTTATTTTAACATTTATAATATTCTTTATTTGAATCCTTTATAATAAAGCAAACACTACATCATCATTGTGTCATAATTAAATTTATTTATTTATTTTCCAAAATTTATAAATAAAATACCATGATTTGGGAAATTTTTTATATTTATAATTACTATTTATAGTATAAAATATCACTTATATAACCCCATATAAATATATTTTTCTAAAACATATATGTTTATGTTACATTTTCCTTAACTTTAAATTAATTTTTATAAAATGTCATTTTCACTTACAAGTGACTCCACAGGGTCTCTAAATCAACGTAAGGATGCTCATGGTTGGAAATGTTTCATAAAATATGGTTAGGACACGTGTTAGGGTAATTTAATATTATTATAATATTATTTTTTACCCTTATTTACCAGATTTACCCTTGACCCTTGGTAAATAAAATATTTATTGAGGTTACTATTCATAATCTCTAAAAATAAAAGTTCACTATTTACACAATTTTGACCTTATAATTCAAAATATGGAATCCATTTTTCTAAATTATAAACATTTAAGTTTCATAAATTAATTTAAAATTAATTCCCGTTGTTAAAACCAAAAAGCTTGTTTTTAAGAAACAAAAGTTACTAAAATATTGACAAGTGTTTATTTCAAATTTCAAAATGAAATTACATTCAATGACCAAAATTTGATTAAATGATAAAAATATAATCTAATTTATTTTTAAAACCAATTAAAATGATAATCTAATAATTTAAATAAATTAGATTAAAAGGTAGTTTTGAATTAAAATACAGTATTTTTCATTATTCATCAAAAAATGAACTTTATTAGAAAAATACCAAAAGTATACCCAAAGTAAATTCTGATGTCCCGCTTCTAAATAAGAAGTTTATTTTGTAAAATGTAACATAAAAGGTGAAAAAGAACTATATTTAAAAAGGGTTCACCATCAAAAGGTGGTAAATAGACCATTTAAAGAATATTAGAGTATTTTATGCATAAAATCAGATTTGTTATTATTTTAAGACTCTAAAATTTATTGGATAAAAGTAAAAAACATTTAAAAAACATGTGTAATCATATTGTAGTTAGTTCTTTACATTACTTCTAATACAATGTCTAGGCATTAACTACCATTTAAAATAATAATATTATTATATTATTTTTTGGTATAACTAAAAGTTGTGTGCAACATAAGATTTCAAAGAAACTCATGGTTATGTTTTGAGTACTCTATCAGACATAGCATACACTTGAAAGTAAAATTAATATTTAATTTAACAATATTACTAAATATGAAAATGTCATATTATTTATTTACCTAGGATGTTACACTATATATTAATAGGGTATAAACTACTAAAAAGGTTTACCATAACCCATGAAACATCTATGTAATAATTTTTTCATACATTCTCGTACATCAAATTATATATTTGAAATTACATAAACATAGAGATTCATATATAGGGTGACACTATGTAACTCGAAATGAATCCACAAAAAGTCTCCCTATCATAGTAATTTATAAACTTGAGTTTATAATTAATATGATATGAAATTATAAAATAAAATATTGGCTGAATAAATATTGAATAGAATAAAATGGTACTAAAATAAGTAAAACCAAATTGAACCAAAATGAAACAAAAAACAATAATGAACCATTCCAAAATGAAATGAAACAACCAAAACTAAACCAAATTGGTCTAAAAAAACCAAACACACATTAACTGAATATATGAATTCCTAATTAAAACTATATTAATTATTATCCAAACAAATTAAATTATGAAAACCATTATTTCACCACCCACAATGATATTTAAACATATAAGAAGAAATTAAATTTTAATATAAAAATAAATCTATTATGGTGTTTTAGACCTAGAATAAAAATAAAATATATGGTTGATACAATACCTGGATGATTTGGAGGTCACCGATTTATTAATGAAGAATAATGGAAGTAAAATAAGAAGATATGAGAGATTAAAACCATTGGGTAATAAATCTGAATGTCAAACCCTTGGGCTCACAAGATCTGTATTGAAATCCCAGGGGAGTAGGAGCACATCGTATTCGATGAAAGCCTATACCAACAGTACATTAAATCCATCGGTATAGAACCTCTGTTCCAATAGTTTTAAAAACCCATTAGCATAGAAAAATATTTTATGAGGATATACCAATGGTTTTATAAACACGTTGATATAGCCTTAAGGAAAAATCATATCATAATGGTTTTAGACAAACATGGGTTTAGCCCAATTGCAATAGGTACTATTTCTAGAAGTGGTTCTCTAGGACATGATTTAACCATTTTAATCAGAAGGATGTAGCTCTATATACATTTAATTGTTTCCATTTAATATAATCAGTTCATAATTTACTCTACATATGGAATGATGGATCACTAGATGAATAAATTTATCCCATTAAGTCATGTGAGTCAAAATATATAGAAATAGTGTTATATAAAAGGTCAGGAAAGAAGATCATGGTGAATAATTTCATTCAAATTTCATCACCTAATTTACTATAAAATACTCATAATATTACATTGAATGATCCTAAAAAATACAATATGTTTCCCATCAATAAAATTGAGTGGGAAATCTTGATCTGGGAGGTTAAGAAGTCATAGGGGTTACATTCAAAAATAGATAACAACACCCAATTACTTTCCTATTAAATAATGGTTAGTTAGATTTTTCTAATAAATAACCACCACTATTGAAGGGAAATATTTCCAAATAGTCTTTATGAATCATGTTTACTATAATAATCATTGCACAAAGATAGGTTTGACTAAAATTCAAAAAAAATATAGCCAAGGTTCTTTGATCAAATGGATATGAACCCTGGAATAATATGGGAATGAGGTTTTTTCACATTAACTCCCATTACCATGGTTGTGGTTAAGTAATAGGAGACCCCCCATTTAAGATATTGATGTTATCCTAATGCGAGTAACATAAATCCCACCATATAATCTATTTGATCTCAAAATATTTATCCATATTCTACCTCCAAAAATAAGTCTAGTAGAGAAGAAGAAGATATCCAGAATGATCCACAAGAATTTTATAATGGAGTTTTGACCTCCATAAATGAACTAAGATAGGTTAATCATGGAATGGAGGAAGACCCATGGACAATATTAATAAATGATTCAAAAAATCCATAAGAACAGGAGACATAAATAACATTTCTAAAGTAAAATGAAGATGTGTTAATGTGGAAATATACAGAGATTCCCATTTTAGATCCATATAATGTTAATAATAAACTATATTTTATAGATGACCACCAATGCCATAAGTAAGTGTAAGGAGAACGTATTCTACCCATGATTCCAAGGTAAAAGGAAAAGATAAAAACACACAATGATGTGCCAGACCAACACACTTGGGTCTATTTTTGAAAAAGAAACATACACTTTTATATAATAGATTATATACTAAAATAATGGATCTAATTTTAACATTAAATATTATAATTTCATTAACTAATATTTATTCATTATATTTTTGAGAATATTTTTAGGTTTATATTTTTAGAGAATTATGAACTCTATTACAAATCGAGGGTATATTATTAATTTTAGATTGTAATTTTTACCATTAATAAAAAATCATCGAATATTATACCCTATTCACTAAATATGATCCTAATAATCAATACCTAGATCTATATTATTTCCCCTAATAAAAATACCAGTTAAAAAACTAAAAAAAAATCTTGAGTATAAAATTGTTACAAGGTTTTAAAAAAATTAGAAAACCCTTTTTTGAAATTCAATAAAACCCCATAAAAGTTTTTTCTCTAAAACAATATGAGATTAATAAAAAATGTTATCATAAAATTAAATTTTAAGTTCATAATTAATTTTGTTAATAAAATTAAAAATTTGGATTGTATCAAAAATATTCTTATAGAAGTCAAAAAATAGATTACTTATTTATTTCTTAAATATTTTTTCTATTAATATTCCTTTTAAATTAAGAAAAACTATTTTTAAAACCAAAAATATACTTTTCAAAAATATAACATTATTTAATTATAAAATTAAATCCAATGGTATTCAACATAAATTGAAAATATCCAAGCAGAAAACTAGTTTGTTATGTGGGATATATAAGGCATACTCATCTCTTTTTAGACAATGTTCCTTTAGGGTTTGATTTTAATCCTCAACCCTTCTCATAATTTATAATTCACAGGTTCCATATTTTCACAAAAATGATTTTTTGGTTATCTTTTCTGAATTAAATTTCTATTAAAAAATTAATTTTCGAATACATTTAATTAGCTTTAAAATTTAATTGATAAAAAGAAAAGGTAAATAAATATACGAGTAGAAAATGACAACTCAAAAATGGTTTCCTATGAGTACACACTCAAAATCATAAATAAATAGTATTGATCTGATACAATTGATAATTCATTGTGATTTACTTTAAGTAAATTTTCATATTGAATCATGAAGTAAAATTATATTGTAAAATAAAACATGGTTTAAGAAAAATACAAAAATAATCAGATTTTGAAATAAATCATTTTAAATATATAATTATAGTTTTGAAAATTTTAGAAACTCCTTAAACACCATCATTGAAATAAATTTCTTATAAAATAATTATTTCAAAATTTAATTAAAAAAAGATAGTTCTTTTCTAAGAAAACGGTAATAATTGATGAATTATTAGAAAGAATAAAAATAATTTTTTTTTAAAAACTCCCTTACCTTACACTACTAACCAAAATATAATTAATTCATGTTAACATAACTTCCTCCCAAAGGTAATCTCCTAAGAAATTTCCCTCTCACTCTATCTCCTTCCAACTATAACTAGGGAAAAACATGTATTCCTCGTGATGATAGATTCAAAACCATGGACAAAGTTCCATTTATATTGGTTAATATCTACAGTGTGTCGGATATATAATAATAATATATAGTTTTATTTAAAATAATGATCAATAATGGATAATAAGATATGAAAAGTCCTTTATACAAGTAGGTTCTTGTATGTTATTATTACATTTTTACCATAGAATGTGGATTCATCGAATGTGATGTCATAGATTAGTAAATTATTTACACATAATAACGTCATCCTGTGAATTAAAAAACATGTATATATGTGCTAAATATTTTTAACCTCACAAAAACATAAAATAAATTTATTTCTTGTATCATCTTTTTTATTATTTTATTTTACTAGAGTTTCATCCTTTTCTCGCATCAAAATATCACTATGAAAAACAAAATAATTTTGATTTATTTTCATTACACTAAAGGAAATAAGGTCACCTTTATTCTTTATGATATAATATCATGAATATTATTATGAAAATATTTTTCTATAGGCATAGTTAAAGATTTTTCTTGGGGCTTCATTTATAGTTTAGTGTTTTATTTTATACCATCCAAAATGTATTTCATGATTTAATATAGGTTCTACTACCACAAACAGTTTTATATATATAATAACCTTTAATATAAATGTGAAAGAGATTTGTAGAAAAATTGGTGGTGGGTTTAAAACACTCTAATGAATAAGCGGATTGTAGTGGTTTTATTTATGAAGTAGAATGCAAGTTGTTTTTAAATGCTAAAAAATAATTGATTTAAGTGATCCCGCATCAATTTGTATCTTGGCCAGGTTCTCCCTTATATATATTTATGTGGATTAACTATATATTTAAGTCTAAAAATTTCCAATGTTCACCTGCATCACACTATGATTTCCCACATACTATGGAAGCTAATCATCCTATACCCATACAGACCTAGAACTGACATAGAAAGTCCCACACTGGACATTTCCCATGTTTTCATACTTCTCTGGGGATGATTCTTAGTTAAACACATATGTTTTTATGACTTTATCTCCATTAGTCTTGGAAAGTTGGAAATTAATTTTTTACAATACATGAACACACACACTAATCATTTATACTCATTTTCTAGATATATACAATAAAAATATATTATATATTTATAATCATAGTGAATCAATCTAATTCAATACAAGTATTTAAATTTTCTTATTATTTTTATTTATTATAATTCTTATAATTTATTATCTATAATTGTCACCAATTATCATATTTTCTATGTTTTACAAATTCATTCATATTAATGTTAAATGTATTTGTAATATCCATAACTCTAGTAACCTTAAAAATATGTTCACTTTATTATATTTATACATGATACAAGGGAACACAAAAAGAAGGATCTACTAATTTATTAGTCTTAGGATAATATATATATATATGATTTCAATATTATATTGGAATAAATAACCTTGGATGAAAAATTATCTTAGATCCTTGAAAAATATTTAAATATTTATTCTTTATATCCTAGGGAAAGTAAAACATAATAATGGGTGAGATCAAATGATCAGTAAGTGGAAGTGTATAATAGAATGTATCTTGAATAGATAAGGTAATAAAAAACTTGGAAGAGAATATAATAAATATTCATTCCATTAAAATAATAACTAGATATTTAAAATTAATTCATGTAAAACATCAACATAACAATCACATGTATAATTATTACTGAAATCATATTAAAGGAAATGCATAATATTGGAAATCATGATCCTGTCATCAAGGAATAAGGGAACAACATCATGAATATTACCATTAAGGCATTATTCTAAGATATTTTAATGATTGGGTTGGTATACACCAACTAAAAAACTAAATTGTCCAGTTATGTTTTGACCAGACCAAGATGTGGATCGAGCCACAACTATTCCAATACCACATATATATGACAGGGGCGGTGACAATAAAAAAAAGGAATATCCTAAATGGGGTGCATTTTCCTATATACCTATATGCACACACCCTACCATCTCAAGGAAAAAGTGTAAAAGAATAATAATAAAATGACACAATAGATAGAAAGTAAAATTATCATGCATAACCTCTAGGGTGTACAAGATTACAATAGTAAAAACTAAAAAGTAAAGGGGAAACATATACAACTAACTAGGAATACGTCCTAACCTGAAATAGAAATGAAAAAATAAACTTCTGAGAGAACCCCACTCTTAATCTCCAAGCTATGGACATTGTATACATTCCAAAGTACTAGGTATCCCTAAGATCCTTTAATTTCACTGTCGACTTATCATTTATCTTAATAATACATGAAACATGTGGTAAAATCACCTAAAGGGGTGATTATATACATATTTAGTAATATTACCTCATAGCTAAATGGGTAGCAGTAAGAGATACAACAGGAATAGAATGACAGTAAGTAGTACACAAGATGCAAGATAGTGCAAAAGAGAATAGCTCAACCCAAACTAAGAGAGAGTGTAACCTCATCCAAACTTAAGGGCCTCAATATGGAATATAGATGAACTACACATTGGGACTTTTCCACCTATAGCAGGAGAGTAGACTCACCCATCTAAGAGATAGTAAACATAGAAAGCATGTGGAAAACCCAACACATCTTCACAACCCATGGAAGGAGAGTAACCAAATCGAAATTTACTGATATAGATGAATATATATATATATATATATATACTCAATAAAATGAATCTCAAATGATTGGGTAAGGGGATTTCCATCTCATAGCTCATCCCATGAAAGCAGTCTCCAATAGTTCCAATAGTCTATAAACAATTCCCATCATCTCATACATATACCCAGAAGTGATCATCCAAGTAAATACATGCCTCTTCATTTTTACACACAGTCAAGGTGACACAATATTTATGAATAGTTCACATTCCTATCTCATCTAGAGGGTTCCACTCTCGTAGGCAATAGAAGACCCATTACATGCCCAATTGGAGGGTTCTACTCTAAAAGTCGAGGACCCATGCCCATCCCATCAAGAGGGATCCCCTCGAAATGTATGTAGAGGACCCATGCCATGTTCCAATAGGAGGTTTCCACTATAATAATCAAGGACTCATGCCCAATCCATCTAGAGTTTTCCACTTGGATGTTTATATAGGACCCAATCCATATACTGATAGGAGGGTTTCACTCTGTTCATCGATGACCCGTACCAATCCCTTCGGGAGGGTTCTACACTAGAAGTCATCTATGACCCATGCCCAACCTAGCTAGGGGGTTTCACTAATGAGTTATTAGAGGACCCATACCTAGAATATATCAAGGGTTCTACTCTAGAATTCATTTTAGACCCACGCCTAACCCAGTTCGAGGGTTCCACTCAGGATTCTCTGGTGAACCTATGCGACCATTTCCCTCTTCGATCATCTACTAAACAAGCGTATTTCATGGAAAATTCCACATCATATCCCAAAATTCAAAACCAGGGGAACAATCATGTTATACAAGAAAAAATACTCATTATTGGTTAATCATGGGAAAAACATGATTTCAAATGAAGGAGATATATAAGCATTAAGTTTTCTCAAAAGTAACCAACTAGTACACATCGTGTTAGGGGACCCAAACAATGAGTGATCTCTCTCCACCACCTAGTCCTTTTCTTGGAAATAAATTGGATAAAAATCAATTTGTAATTACACACCATGCAGTTGGAATACACATCAGGTCTATGATTTTTAGGATCGGTCCATGTTCTTCTAGAAATGCTCATGTACATGACCCCATGTTCATGTAATTCAGTTCTAGACCATGTGCCTAGCCATATAATACCACAAGGGGTATAACATTTATGCTCTTTCTCATGTCTTGTCCATCTAGGGAAGAGGTACATGGTGTGTAGGATGGATACATTCTAGGACATCATTATAGATTTCAAAAATCCAAGCCGTCACATCAAGGGGGATACACGTCATGTGTTCATCATGGTACAAGACACATAGACTAGTTTTTCACAAATTTCTAGATTCACTTATTTCATGTTGAATCTGATATTTTCCTTTGATTTGAGCCTCATTTTTACCCATAATCATCATATATAGGCCGAATCTATCATTTTCATCCATTTAGTGGCTCGTAATCGGTTATCTTGATTCATATGGTTTTATTGCTCAACTCGTATGCCACCAATGCTTATTCCACCATATATTTGTATACTGATCATTAAAAATCCTCCATAACCCAAAATCATTCTAGATATATTCCCAATTAATTTATATATCCCTCACTCATGATTCTTTTATGATTCGAAGGGTTTGATCGGGCTCAGTACCACCTGACAACATCGACCTAGTACCGAGGGGTCCAACTGGTGAAGAACATAGATGAATTAAGGGGAAAAGTCATAAGAAATTTTTTTAACCATAATTGGCCAATAGTTCTTGGACAAAGATCATGAAAAATGATATTCATGTTAGAAAACATTGAAATAATAAATTCAATCATTATATGTGAGCATGTTAAGGATCAACAATTGGAATAGATCAATAAAGTGGACTGATCTTCTCAAAAAAATTAATCAAAAGGGTCTAAACAAAATTGATTATTATTGCATAGATATTTTATCTTTCATCATCAAAGAAAATTCTCTCTAATGATCAAACAAATTATTTGTATTTTTTGTTTCCCAATATTCTCAATCCATCATTTAATCATCATCCCATTTGATTCGCTAATGTAAAGAGGGAAAGAAGATATGGAATCATCCCAGGGTTTATGCAGCTAAACCTATAGAATTCTCCATAACAATGCATTTATAGACAATTCATTTAGGTGAATATATTTAATTAATTAACTTATATTGATTAATTAATTAACTAAATATACCTCCCATAAGAGAGGTATCCAAACACCCCATTCTAACCTATTTTAATTTTCACCTAGTGTAAAGAAATTGTTATTCCCTCAAATATTGCCTCGGATTTCTGATCTGAGCTTATTTTTAAGAGATATACCGCTTTTATTAAGAAACCATACATTCACAACATAAAATATGTTTAATATTTTTATAAAATTAATTATGGAAACTATGGGACTTGAAATCACATTCTGTCTCATTACCTAACTTTGAAAGTATATATATAAATATTTAAATGTCTTACAAGGAAAAAACATTTTCTACATGATTTCCTACTTCATGAATTTTTTTCCTCAAAAATAAAAACTAAACAAACAACTCAAGATACTAATCACACACTTTGCTATCCTACTCCCAAGATCTCTCATGCACGTTCACGTGCTTCCATAATATGAAAATCAAGGGGATGGTCTTTCAATTTAGGTTCATCTATTGTCGATCCACGTTCACCACCATGCACTCTAAAAAACTGGTTCTATCTTTTACCCCTAGCTCTCTCTATTTGATGACGTGAATGGGGTCATGCATGTATCATCTCATTTGTGACACATGTAAGACTTAATGCACTCATTCTAGTTGTGGTGGTAGGGAGAGGTAGTAAGAAACTTTTTGAACCCTATTCATGATCTTGAATAGCCTGATGAACCTCAGGGATAGCTTTCCACCTCGGCAGAACCTCTACAATCCTCATTATGGGTAGAATCATAGGATCAAATAGGATCCCTGCTCAAACTCCAATGGCCTATAATTATGATATGTGCAATATTTATATTATCTATGGGCCTTCCTCATTCTCTCATGGATGACCTGGACCTTCTCTATCATCAATTAAACCATCTCTAGGCCCATAAGAGATTTCTCAATGATCACTATCCAACACAAGGGTAACCTACAAGGTCTCTCATATGGGGCCTCAAAAGGTTCCATGAAAATGATTGAGTGGTAGCTGTTTTTGTATGAAAACTCTTCAAAGGTTGTGTGATAATACCATATCCAAATGAAGTATAACACATAAGACCTCAAAATATCCTTCAACACCTGGATATTATACTCAGACTACCCATAGGTTTAGGGGAGATAGGTTGTAATCATCCTTACTTGGGTCCTGAAAGTCTCTTGTAGGACTATCCTAAATCATGATGTAAAATTATCCTCATTATCAAATATAATAATCAAGGACACCCCAAGAAGGTGAATGATCTCTTGTATGTACAACTACCCCAGACACTTTACTGAAGTCTACTCCCTGATTGTAAGGAAGTGTTCCAACTTTTTTATTTGGTCAACTATCACCTAGATAGTTTCATGACCCTTCAATATGTGTGTAAGCCTTGTCATAATGTCCATGGATATGTCATACCACTTCCACTCTAGGATCTCAAGGAGATGTAATAATCCTTCCAGAACATGGCGCTCATCCTTCACCTAATGATAAGTGAGGAACTGATATATGAACTCAGATATGCAATGTCTCGTGTTGGACCACTAAAACATACATTGAAGGTCTCTTTACATCTTCCATACACTGGTATGTATAGCTAGGTGAGAAGTGTGGAACTGTCACATAACCTCCTACCACATTGTGACTGGAACCACTATAAATCCCATGAAAATATGATGAGATTCACTCTATCAAAATATCCATATGGTGATTCCCATATGGATATCATTGCACATAATACCTCACAATCAATGTATCTTAATAGGGACTCTCTCACATTATCAAGAAGTAGAGTATTCAGCACCATCAACTTTAGAAAAGTAATACCTCCTACTCTTCCAAGTTCATCTACAAGATGGGAAACAACTTTGAATCCTACTACACTATGAATGCCTGAGACTTTTTGATAATGGATTCTTCTAGTGTATTTACCTTCCATAGAGTGTATATTATCTTGAAGTCATAACCCAATAGGAACTCTAACTAATTCCATGGTCTCAGGTTCAGACCACTCTGCGTGAAGAGGTACCTAAGACTTTGATGGTCTGAGTATACCACAAAGCACTCCCCCAGAAGTTACTGCTCCACATTCTCAAGTTGAATACTACCGCTTCTAGATCTACTTCATGACTTGCATAGTTATCATCATGGGTCCACAACTACCTAAACACTTATTTGATAGCTTCCTTCTACTGCATCAACACATAGTCGATCCTAGATACTGAGGCGTAAAAAATAAAGCACATACTCCACAACCTCCTCTGGTAGTCTCAACACCAGATAACTCACCTACCTTATACTAAACTCCTCAAAATCCCTCTTAAACTTCTCATACCAAGTAAATGGATTCCCTTTCCGCATTAGGGTGGTCAAATGGGATGTAATTATAAATAATTTTTCCTAAACCCTCTTGTAGTACACTACCAGGACAAGAAAGCTTGGTGCCTATGACACACTCTTCGGTGGCTCCAAATAAAGAACTACATCAATGATCACTAGATCCATATATAAAACATGTTCAAAAATGGTATACCCATTAATATGATTCTGTTGAATCTAGAAATGGCACTTCAAGAGTTTCCCATAAATATGGATATCTAAAAGAAATTCTAGAACCATCCTTAAGTGATATGCATACTCCTCCTCTAATGAATAGGAAATAAGTATGTCATTGATTAAGATAACCAAAAAATAATCCATGTACTACTGTATAACCTAGTTTATAAAATCCATTAACATGGTGGGGGAATTAAAAACACAAAATGGAATCACTAGGAACTCATAGTGTATGTAGAAACATAAGAATTATGACTTTGTAATATCAGATTCTTGAACCCTCAACTGGTGGTTTCCAGACTGAAGATCAATATTTGAGAAACATCTTGTGCCTCAAAACTGGTCAAAGAGGTCACCAATCCTCATAATGGGGTACTTTTTCATTATCATAGCTTTATTTAGGTGACTATAATCCATGAAAATCCACAAGATCCTATCTACCTTTTTCATAAAAATCGAAGGAGTTCCCCAGGGTGACACATCGAGTCTAATGAAAACCTTATCTCAAGGGTCCTTTAACTAAAAATGTAGATCCTAGAGCTCAATAAGATCCATATAATTTCCACATAAGATATTAAAGTAGTTTTGGAATATAAGTCAATGAAAAACTCCAAATCCCTCCTTGGATGTAGTCCTATAACATCCTTGGGGAATATTTCTATATAATCAACCATGACATAAGGAATCCAAATTCCTAAATTACATGCTACACCAAGGGATATACTCTCCATCTGATGGGTTATGGGATTTAGACTCCTACTCATAGAACCCACTTATCCCACCATTATATCTTTCTCTCTCCCATAAAGGTGTATCTCATCCCATTAGTGTGAATGAATCTTACTCATATGTGGTGATCGTCAATATGAGATCAGACCATATACAACCAATACATACCCAATATAACATCATACGGTTCCATATTGATGGAAAAAAGTTCCCACATGAACTGTTCCCCACCAAGAGATAACTCTCACTGCTGAAATATATAAGGTATAGAAGAAGTGTTCCTAGTAGAAACCTCGATATGAAGTTGTTAGGCTAGCGCCTCAACTAAGAGGTCCAACTCTCGCACCATATGTATGGAGATGAATAAATTATTGGAACCCGTGTCTATTAACGCTAAAGTAAGAGTATAAAACACACATATCATACATCTAATCTTCTCGTGTGCTAAGGGTTCATAACCACCCAAATCCTACAGTTATCCATGGCCCCAACCGCTAGCTCTGTGAGCCTGATGTGGGATGATTGGTTTTGGTGGAGAAAGGATATCGTAGTATCATCCATCACCCATAGCTCCACCTACTCCTATGCCTTATCCACCTCCTTAGGGACCACCCTTCCCTCTCTTATGAGATCATTGATCATGGTGCAACCTCATCATGGGTGGTCCATCATCAATCTTTCAATGTTCCTATGCATGAATGGTTAGCCAGTCTCATGTTATGTGACCTCACATATCAAAAGCATAGAATCAACCCTCTCTAGGATGTCCCAGTGTTCTATGTTGTCCCTATACTACACGAACAGACACCTAATTGTAATTGAGAAATTATCTATTGTTTCAAGATCCCGCTGATTGGTGCCTACAAGCTACTGTAGATGACTCGGCAGTATGATTCCCACTACCATCTATAGCTGTCTGGAATCCCTCTGATAGAAATTTCTCTTTCACTAGTTCCCACTCTAGCACCCCAATATATGTGGGGTTTCCTATGGGAACCATAGTAGTATGAATTTCTATGGGAATTCCATTATAAAACTTATGTGATCAGAAGTACCTATCACAAATCATGTCAAGGGAGTACCAGGTAATTTTTTTAAATCTCACTAAATCTCAACAACTGTTATGCCTCCCTAATTCAACTCCATAAAATGATAAATCTGATCTCATCACAAATAGTATAGTTCAAACTCCTTATGGAATAGATGCTAGAAGATGGGCCATGATAGTGCAGACTCATCATGCATCTAAGTAAAAATACTCCACCAGAACCTAGATTCTCTATGGAAAAGACTAGATACCAGTGAAACCACCATATCCTTTAGGGTCCAAATAATCCTGAGGATAGGGACACTAACTCTAGATAATCTTATACTACCTATGAAATTATCTTAGCGTGGAACCTCAGTGGCCTTTGGTGCTGGAACACAAAGAGCATGCTAAGATTGTGTGCATCCTCAACCTTCACTTTTGAGATGATATGCTACTTGATAAGTGGGGGAGCTTCTACCTGCTCACCAGGAGGAAGAATCTCATGGGATGGATCCTGAACTAGCGCCTCATTTCTCAATAGATTTTCGTTGTGATTCAGAACTAGTTTACTCACTGGCTGTCATCGCAAAGTCATCTGAAAAGTTATCAAGACTTAACATGGTAAGATGAGAATATATATATATATATATATATATATATATATAATGTGGAGCTAACTCAGAAAGGTCATTAAAAGACTCAAACCTATATGATGCATGTACCATTGATCCACAAAACTAATGTCTCATATGCCGAGTTGAAAAAAAGGTAGTCATAATCCTGGTGAATGGATATGTCAGCCTCCAACAGCATCAGTACATTCCCTAGTCCAAGATCCAAACATGAGACACACAAACACTATTGTCCTAATCCCAACCAAATCCTTGTAAGGAGAATACTCCAAACAATTCCTCAAGGAATGAACTGCTCCAATACCAATCAGACATGACTCGACCCAAGTTGGGGCTCAAGCCACAACTACCCCAAGCCCGTATCCATTATCTAGGGGTGGCGATGGGCACCGAAATGAATATCCTAAATGGTTTCCTTTTACTAAGAACCTCTATGAACACCCTATAACACCTATATATTTTTATGAAATATTTATCTTTAAATAATTTTAATTTTTCAATATCTTGTGTGGAACGCAAAAGTGAGTTTAAGAGAACCTTGAGACACTATTAGTATACAATCAGAATTATAACATAGCAGTTAATTTTGAGTCAATAAATACTAATAACTAATTTATTAAATAAATATAACTCTATATGATTATATTAGGTTCTTAAAAAATGATCACACATTTTCAGTAAAATTACTTTATTCTTCAAAAGTATGTTTTATTTAAAAATGAGTTTATATAATTTTTATTTTTAAATGTACTAGAAAACAGATTTTATTTTTGAATTAATCATGTCAAAATTATCATAATATTATTTTTTTTAATAATTTTCAAAAAACATTTGTAGAATAGTGAAAAAATGATTTTTATTGAAAAATGTATTTTTCTTTTTATTGTTAACTAATTTTTTTGATTAGTTTTAAATTTGAATTATTTCATTTTGATTTAAAATATTCTAATTATGGTTTTTGAAAATTATTTTTTTCATGAATTGATTATAAACACATTTTATGATTTAAAAATGAATTTTTTGAAAAAACCCTTTTTCATGGGATTTTACTGGTTTTATATTAAATTAAATTCAGAAACTTCTATGTCATGAATTCAAAAAAATGGATGAAAAATTTAGATTCATAAGATCTAAATTTATTGAATAGGTCCCTTTTATATTTAGCAAATATGAATAGTAACCTTGGTAAAAAAATTAAACATAGTAAATAGTATATTTAGCAATTTAGGTTAAAAAGAAAATTATAAAGACTATAAAATGACCCAAACACATGCCAAAATTTTATGGGATGAATAAAATTATACCCATAACACCTAAGGATATAAATTATGTAGTTTAGTGGACACATGTCTGTTAAAATAATTTATATAACATTTAAATAAAAAAGTCACAAAATGTCACTTTATCTTTAATATCATTTAAGTGTCCATGTGGGGAAAATGTTATGTTCTAAACGTATATAATTGTAAAATTTTTATCTTGATAAAATTATATTCATGATATAAATTTATTTGTGAATTTTGGATCAATTAGGTGAAATTATTTTATTTATAATATTTTATTTAATAAAAATTTATAGATGTCGCATTCATATTTTAAATACTATATAATTTTTTATATAGGGTTACAAAAAATGTGTATTCAACTATAAATATTTTTAAAATATCTAGAATATTTTTCTTCTTCATAGTATTTTATTTTTAATTTTCATTTAAAAATAATTACATTAAATAATTAGACAACACTGATGTATAAATAATTTTATTAATGAAAATATAAAATAAATTTTAATAAAAATATTAAAATTTGATATAATTAATGTGGTAAAGGAATTTAATAGATTAAATTGACCTCATAGGGATATAATAATATATTTAGTTTGAAGTTAACATATTATCTTGATTTTTTTAATGTTTAAATAATAAATAGTTTCAAAATTTACACTAATGACATTTTATCATAATAAAATTTTATTAAATTATTTAAAAAACACAAAAAATATTTAAAAATAAAAAAAAATATGTTGTAAAAAATGTTATAAATTTCTTATTTATGATTTAATTTACATCACATAAGTAAAATATAAAACCTTTTATTATTGAAAAAATTTGTTACCCTAGTTAAAATTAAAATATGTCAACTAAGTGTTAATCAAAACAATAAGGTTTAAAATAATACCAAAACATGTCTAAAATGTATTGGTTGATGGTATTACCACCTTATCTCATATTATATTTGAAAAAAAAATCATTTTTTGAGGAATATGGATTAATGTTGAATTTATTATAAAATAATATTTTTTGAAATTCCAAAAGTGACCCTCACCTCAATTATAAAAGGAAACCCCCTCCCTCACTTCTTCGCATCCCATTTAGCCTTCAAGATTGAACATACCCTACCTAGTAACCTTATAAACATCCTTAGAAACATTATATAGGTTATAGTATTCTCCAAAGGACAACCCTAGTCTCCATCATAAAATATCTATAAGAAGTTCTCTAAGGAAGAGTAATTTCTAATACATATGATGGAAATCATATATAAGGTATGGGTTAAATTATCAAACTCATTTTATTTGTTATTTTTTATATATAAGTATCTAACAAGAAATATTTATATTCCATGTCCATGTTTCATATAAAATTTACAAAATATTTTTACTATTATTAAAAAATTGTTAAAGTCATTTTTATCAATGCATGATGTTTTAGTAAATAGTTTGAAAGGAATATTATTTCATTTTACTAATTAAGTACCTTTTATTTTTTTGAAAAATTTATAAGAATAATGTTTTTTAACTTATATGGAATGAACATATGTTTATGATTTCATGATGCCTTAATTCTTTGAAGCTTCCCTTACATTCAAATAAGGTTATTTTCAAAGAAAATGCTTTTTTAAAATTGCATGAAATTTTAAGGAATAAAATTTTTCCAAAGAAGAAATGATATTTTCCTCAATAATTATTTTCAAGTGATATCTAAATGTTACTTATTTTTTAATGGGAATATTTATCAAGGGTATTATCTTTATTATTCCTATGGTTGGTTTATGTTTATGATGGAATGATAACTATGAAACCCATTTATTTTCCATGGGTTATGTTATGATTGAATGATTTTTTGTCATGAACCCCTTCCATAAAAGATGCCCCTCCTGAGCTGGAAATGGTGAAAGAGAGATAATGACCCCCAAGTCCCACCTTTAGTAGGCCCTTGGGTGGCAACTAGAATCAAGGGTATTAGTTTTTACAAATATGGGAGGCATTACCCTTTTTATTATTTAAGATTGGGAAATAGGACAATTCAACCACCAAAAAGGAAAAGAACAAGAGTATAGAAATAAACCCAAACCAATCCCACATGCATGTTTAAACAATTCTGAAACAAAGTACAAGTACATGAAAGCTCAAAAGTACAATACCAAAAGAAACAAGAGTATAGAAAACTGCAACAACTCCAACTGTCCTGACTAGTAGGGTCCCGCACGGCACTGGTAGTCCTCCTGGAAACCTGAAAGTAAATGTAGGGTGAGCATACAAGTATACTCAGTAGGGAAACCTAAAGATCTCATGCAAAATTGGGGAGACATCCTAATTCCCCATGAGAAAACAGAAGAACCAAAACCTAGCAAGGAATCTATCCACCCAACCTCACCAGCCACACTCACCAAGTAACGCAAGTCAATAGAGTATAGTAGTAATATTATCAAAGTATGGGTACCCCACACCACCTTCCCACTGGATACTGCTCAAGCCATCACACCTAACACTCTGATGCTTCCCCCTCTTCCTGAGCTAGTGCCGCAACTTAGCCATATGAAGCTCCTAGTAACCCACCGGCACACAATCCTTGGACGTCACCACATCTCATCCCAAAAACACCTGGGAAACACATCACATCTCATCTCGAAGATTCTTGGGAAACATCTATCGTAACCTGCTCAAAGGATCTTGGGCTATATAACCTGGAAGATGGAGCATAGGGAAGAACAGTAACCATCCATCCACAATGTCCTTAGGATGTTGGGAATAACACCCCTCGTCCCACGAGTGTTCGGCACATAGTGCTCAACGTGGGTGGGGTGTGTAAAGAAACATAGAAAGATACAGATTTATATAATTATATCAACCACTCAGCCATCATAAGGCTTCTACATATAAGATCTGAGAACATGCCTTAGCACTTCTACCTCGAGAGTATGCACACAACAAGCAATCCCCAAACCCCATTTATGTTTTCATGTTCAACAACTTTAGTTGTCAATTCTTTTAACTATTGGGAAACTATCAACAACCAAACCAAATAGAGTGTTCATAAAATATATCCCTGCCAACCACAACAAAAGTTAGGGAAAACAAAAGCAATCACATACAAACTCCTTAACAATTTGATTATCATATCGATCTTTAATTCACTTCCATCACAAAACCCCACATATCATTTATTCCCAAGTTCCACATATAAATTCATTTTCCACATTCCACATTTCCATTACTTTTCCCCCCGTATATAGTCCACTACTAACCACTTTAATAATATTCACCACCCATCATTGCAGCCCCGCTGCCAAACATCATATCACACAACAACCCAGAAATTTCCACTTCACACATCCCATAACAAAACCAACCCAACACCAACATGTTCATTATTCCGTTTTGTTGAACCGGGGTGATCACACAAGGGTTCAGAGTTTTCATTTAATCAACCAGATTTATGTGGATAACTAATTCCATATTATAGATAAAATTCCACACACAATAAAATCCAGAAGGAGAGGGAAACATTTAATTGCACAAGCAAAGGCCCCCAACAACCGTGATTTTTAGTAGATATAAGCCTATTCAATTTACAACATAATCACATAATAAAAAAAGATAGAATAACAATACACACAAACTTCCCCATCCCCGTTCTTTAACCAGTTATTATCTTTATTTACTAGTTCAACTGTATCCCTCGAAAACAAGAGGACACCCACCCCGCATGATGCACAATTTAGAGAGACTAAGGTGAGATCCCTACCTCAACAGGTTCCACTGTCCTTCTACGAACATGACCACCGCGATCACAATGCTTCTCCCAGAACAACTACACCTTCCAAGGACGTCGCGGCACCACCAAATCAATAACACAAGAAACTCCCTCAATACAGAGATCACACGCCATAGCATGGAAAGAAAACGGGAGAAGTAGGATCAGAAAGATAATACAAGAACCGAGGTTTACAATATCTTTTTAGAGTCGTTCGTCAAAGACCGCCGTTCCTGGCAATTATCAGCATTCTCCTCAGTTGGAAACTATGGAGGGGAAGTCAAAGAAGAAGGAACAGAACAGGGTGTACGATGTTCTACTCGCTGACATGATCCCACAGCCACTAACGGAATGACTATCAGAGTCCGGATAAAGAAGTTAGAGGAGGAAGATGTCTCGATCATCCAAGAGCGTCGTCGTGCAAAGAAGAAGCGATCGGTCTAGAAATAATCCGCGACCCTTTCTTATATAGGCAATGAATAGGTAAAATGGTATGTAGTGTCTATTAATGAATACACCGTGTGACCGTACACCCATTACGCATTTTGACTGGTCAACACATGACACGTCACGCAGTTTCCACGTGTTTTAAAAATAATGATAATTCTATTAATATTTGGTGTTTCGTTGACCCGAGTCATGAGTCTTTAAAAGGTATTCATCATTGGTCTTAAAATGACCGTCTTAATTTCAGGATTACACTGCCACTGACGGTTCGTCATTTCGACACCATATGAAGAAGTTACGGTCGAATTAAGATTAAATAACCCAAAATAATAATAACATTTTATATTATTAATATTTATTTGTTTTCCTTGAAGCTTTATACACTAAAAAGTTTCCTCCCTCTTGCTTTCACTCCCAAATCTCACCACCAACCATCAATCACCCTTATTTTCATTCTATTTTGATAATAATATTATTATATGAATATTATTCATTGAAGGGAAGAAAATAACCCCTCATGCCTCCTTTACACACACATCACTCCCCCCTTTTATTTTTTTTCATTTATTTATTATCATTTATTATCTCATTTAATCTAATTTATCTTATTCTTTTTTTCTATTTTTCTCTCCAATCTCCTTTCTTCTCCAAATTTAATCATGCACCAAACAAAGGTGGCACCTCCTTATTATTTTTTTCATTTATTATTATTTATTAAACTATTAAAATAATAATATATATAATTTATAATTATAAAAGGGGAAAGGGGAATTAACGCCTCCCCTCCCCATGCATTTCATGAGCTTTCATTTTATTTCTTTTCATTTATCATTATTATAATATATTAATTATTATATAAATTATTTAAAGATACATGGGACCATGGACCTCATCCTTATGCCCATAACAAATCATTTATTATAGAAATTTTATTAAACATTATATAAAACATACAATTAATATCACCATAATATACGGGTGGAAAGAGAATTTTACGGTAATGCAATCACGCTGCAAGATTTGTGTGCCCCCATTTAATTCCAATTAATTTTAAAATGGTTTACTTTATTAAATTAAAACCATTTAATTTAATTATCCTAATATATATACATATATATATACATATTTACGTCATCGTTATTATTATTATCTTACATAATAATAACACACATTTAATATTATTAATGCACCACCTCGGTTCCTCTGCGCATCTTCATTTATTTTTTTGCAATAAATACCATGACTCATTTCATTAATTTCTCATTATTATTAATATTACGAATAATATTAATAACACAACACACATTTTTATTATTCAAATTTAATTTCAACAATTACTCAATTAATAATAAACTGCATGTTTCATTTATCAATGTCTAATGGGTCACACACCTTCCCACTTCGCATCATTAATAATAATATCCATTAAATCATTTTATCATGATTATTCTCTTTTTAGTTTAATTAATCACACAATTTATGTCATCATCATTATTATTTAACCTGTTTTTACATTATCACCAGTATTAAAAATTGTCATTATAACGCGCGTCGTGTTGACCACATCGATTTTGACAAATGAATGGACCTGAGGGGTCCGGTCCATTACATCAGATTCCTCTCAAAACATTCTCATCCTAGAGAATTAAAAAAACAACCCAGAAGAGAGAATGGATCCAAAAAACCACCCCGCAAGATACCTCTCAGGGATCTCGTCATAACATGAAACCAACCAACAACCCTAATCATATGAGTTAGGAATTCCTTCTCCTATGTCAAGATATTATCCGCTTTAGGCGGCACTAACTCGCCTTCACGGGTTTAATCTCATCCACATTAATGCATCCCAATTAAGAATTAGGTCTTCCCACTTCCATATATTAGGATTTTTCAATCTTATGATGCCCACATAAACACATAAACGAAAAAAAGATGTTGTCCAAACACATGGCTTGGGGAGTTCTTCCCCCCATGTCAAGATATTATCCGCTTTAGGTGGCACTGGCTCACCTGCACGGGTTTAATCACATCCACATTAATGCGTCTTGATTAGGGATTAGTTCTTCCCCTCCCCACATGATAGGGCTCTTCACGTACATTTAAAGAAAATAGGGAAACAACCTAGCATTAAAAACTCACAAAAACAAGGTCCAGTCCCAAAGAATGAGCAAAAAAAGAGTTCCAACAATAGAGTGTAATGATCCCAAACAAAACATAAATGTGAGCATTCAAGAAAACCCAAACACATCTCTATCGATCCCTTGTCCTTCTAAAGATGTCACCTCTGCAGCATGTAACTATCTGTGCCCAGCTCCTCTTCCCCTCTGTTGACATCCGCTTCCTCGACCATGTCCCGGTTGGGATCCTTGAGGAACTCCTTGTGGTTGGCCAGCACCTGCTCCATCTCCCCTCAGAGGGACTAGAGCATGTTGCTGCTGGAAGGGTCAGGCTAAGAACTGCTGCTGGGGATGAGGCTAAACCTGGTCAGTCCCACTGTACCGAGTATGGAAAGGGAAATGTCTACTAAGATGCCCACGATCCCCACATGCAAATCACCTTGGTCCCTGGACCATGGAAAATGGGTGGAAATTGTGAGATTGGTATGGGACCTGTTGAAGTTTTCTCCCTTCCGGTCGAAACTTGGAAGGTCATGTTGCTAGGGATCTACTGATGACCACCTCCTTCTTGGACGAACTTGGGTGACTCCTCTCTCGCAGTGGACCTACTTGAAAGTGAATCCTCTCGATTATCTCCGCCTTTTTCTGTACTTCCAAGTATGTTGGTAAGGTGAAAGTGGTCATCGTGCACTGAATAGAGGGGTGAAGTGCCTCCTCTAAATATCTAGCTCGGGAATCCTCATCTGGAAAGAGATTCAGGGAAAATGGAGGATATCTTTGAACATGACCCCTATCTCTCACACTGTCATGCTTCCTTTTGGAGGGTCAGCAACTCCTACCTCTTCTCGACCTTCCTCGTCGAGGAAAGAAATTCCTCTCGGAGTTCCTTCTCGAAGTTGGCCCATAGAACTTATGTCTCCTTCCCTTCCCCAAGGTAAAGCATCCACCACTGACACGTTGCTCCTCGCAGTTGGCTTACTGCCAGAGGAACCCAGTACTCTGGTGGAGCCCTGATCATCCCAAAGGTGATCTGAAGTTCCTCCCACCAACTCTCTGATTCCGTATCTGAAGTGCTGCCTTTGTACTTCTTCAATCTCTATCGCTGGAAAGCATGAAATGTGCACTGCCACAAGTCATCTTCCTCCTCTCGATTAATCCTTTGTTGATCGACCTCTTGAATCTGTTGGGCCTCAACTGCCCGAGTCACCTAGGGAAGAAGTCCAGGTGCCATAAATGTATGTAGAACACGGAACTCCTAAGCCCAAGTAGCAAGGAAATTATTCTTAAGGTCCATTTTATCATTTTCAATTTCTTTCCCAGAACACCCAAATCAAGTAAAAACACAAGTCATGATGATCCATGTACCTTTCCTAGGGTCTCTACCCTGCAATCAATGTAGTCTTAATTGGTCGTTCGGTAAGCTTAGAGTCCTTGCGTCGGATCACGGGGGGGCCTAAAATCCCGTGTCTTAGCCGGTCTTCTCTGGCTTATGTCGCGCACCAATATCAGCCAACACGGTTGCTCTATCATCCCATGCAATCCTCACTGTGCCTAACTCCAGAAATCATCCTATCTCTCAACCATCACCTCTGATACCATTCTGTCATGACCCCCTTCCATCAAAGATGCCCCTCCTGAGCTGGAAATGGTGGAAGAGAGATAATGTCCCCCAAGTCCTGCCTCATGTAGGCCCCGGGGTGGCGACTAGCACCAAGGGTACGAGTTTTTACAAATATGGGAGGCATTACCCTTTTTATTATTTAAGACCAGGAAATAGGAAAAGTCAACCACTAAAAAGGAAAAGAACAAGAGTATAGAAATAAACCCAAACCAATCCCATATGCATGTTTAAACAATTAGGAAACAAAGTACAAGTAAAAGAAAGCTCAAAAGTACAATACCAAAAGAAACAATAGTATAGAAAACTGAAACAAATCCAACTGTCCCGACTAGTAGGTTCCCGCATGGCCATAGTAGTCCTCCTGGAAACCTGAAAGTAAACGTAGGGTGAGCATACAAGTATACTCGGTAGGGAAACTTAAAGCTCTCGTGCACAAGTGGGGAGACATCCTAATGCCCTGTGAGAAAACAGAAGAACCAAAACCTAGAAATGAATCTATCCACCTAGCCTCACTAGTAACACTCACCAAGTAACACAAGTAAATGGAGTATAGTAGTAATATTATCAAAGTATGGGTACCCCGCACCACCTTCCCACTGGATACTACTCAAGCCCTCACGCCTAACGCTCTGATTCATCCCCCTCTTCTTGAGCTAGTGCCACAACTTGGCCACACGAAGCTCATAGTAACCCGCCAGCACACAATACTCGGACATCGCCACATCTCATCCTGAAAACAACTGGTAACCACATCAAATCTCATCTCAAAGATTCCTGGGAAACATCTGTCGTAACATGTCCGAAGGATCTTGGGCTATAGAACCTGGAAGAGGGATCATAGGGAAGAATAGTAACCAGCCATCCACAATGTACTTTGGATGTTGGGAATAACACCCCCCGTACCACGGGTGTTCGGCACGTAGTGCTCAACGTGGTTGGGGTGATTAAAGAAACATAGAAAGATACAGATTTATATAATTATATCAACCACTCAGCCAATACAAGGCTTCTATACAAAAGATTTGAGCACATGCCTTAGCACTGCTACCTCGAGAGTATGCACAGAACAAGCAATCCCCAAACCCCATTTATATTTTCATATTCAACAGCTTTAGTTGTCAATTCTTTTAACTATTGGGCAACTCCCAACAACTAAACCAAATTGAGTGTTCATAAAACATATCCCTTCCAACCACAACAAAAGTTAGGGAAAACACAAGCAATCACATACCAAATCCTTAACAATTTGATTATCATATCGATCTTTAATTCACTTCCATCACAAAACCCCACCATTAATTTATTCCCAAGTTCCACATATAAATTCATTTTCCACATTCCACATTTCCATTACTTTTCCCATCGTATATAGTCCACTACTAACCACTTCAATAATATTCACCACCCATCATTGCAGCCCCGATTCCAAACATCATATCACACAACAACCCAGAAATTACCACTTCACACATCCCATAACAAAACCAACCCAACACCAACATGTTCATTATTCTGTTTTGTTGAACCGGGGTGATCACACAAGGGTTACGAGTTTTCATTTAATCAACCAGCTTTACATGGATAACCAATTCCATATTATGGAGAAAATTCCACCAACAATAAAATCTATAAGGAGAGGGCAACATTTAATTGCACAAGAAAAGGCCCCCAACGACCGTGATTTTCAGTAGATAGAAGAATATTCAATTTACAACATAATCACATAATAATAAAAAGATAGAATAACAATACACACAAACTTCCACATCCCCATTCTTTAACCAGTTACTATCTTTATTTACTTGTTCAACTGTATCCCTAGAAAACAAGAGGACACCAACCCCACATGATGCACAATTTAGAGAGACGAAGGTGGGATCCCTACCTCAACAGGTTCTGATGTCTTTCTACGAACACGACCACCATGATCACAAGGCTTCTCCCAGAAAGACTGCACCCACCAAGGACGTTACAGCACCACTGAATCAAAAACACAAGAAACTCCCTCAACACGGAGATCACACACCATAGCATAGAAAGAAAATGGGAGAAGTAGGATCAGAAAGAGAATACAAGATTAGAGGTTTAACATACCTTTCTAGAGTCGTTTGTCAAAAACCGTCATTCCTGTTAATTATCAGCAGTCTCCTCGGTTGGAAACTGTGGAGGGGAAGTCGAAGAAGAGGGAACAGAACAGGGTGTACGATGTTCTCCTCGCCGACATGATCCGACAGCGACTGACGGATCGACGATTGGAGTCTGAATGAAGAAGTTAGAGGAGGAAGACTTCTCGATCATCCAAGAGTGTCATCGTGCGAAGAAGAAGCGATCGGTCTGGAAATAATCAACGACCCTTTTTTATATAGGCAACGAGTCGGTAAAATGGTATGAAGCATGTATTAATTAATACACGGTGTGACCGTACACCCGTTACATGTTTTGACTGGTCAACACATGACACGTCACGTGATTTCCACACGTTTTAATAATAATGATAATTCTATTAATATTTGGTGTTTCGTTGACCCGAGTCATGAGTCATGAAAAGGTATTCATCATTTGTTTTAAAATGACCATCTTAATTTCAGGATTACACTGCCACTAATGGTTTTTCATTCCGACACCATGTGAAGAAGTTACGGTTCAATTAAGATTATATAACCCGAAATAATAATAACATTTTATATTATTATTATTTATTTGTTTTCCTTGAAGCTTTATACGCTCAAAAGTTTCCTCCCTCTTGCTTTCATGCCCAAATATCACCACCACCCATAAATCACCCTTATTTTCATTCTATTATGATAATAATATTATTATATGAATATTATTCATTAAAGGGAAGCAAAGAACCCCTTATGCCTCCTTTACCCACACATCATGCCCCCCTTTATTTTTTTCCATTTATTATTTTCATTTATTATCTCATTTAATCTTATTTATCTTATTCTTTTTTTTCTTTCTCTCTCCAATCTCCTTTCTTCTCCAAATTTCATCACGCACCAAACAAAGGTGGCACCTCCTTATTATTTTTTCATTTATTATTATTTATTAAACTATTAAAAGAATAATATATAAAATGTATAATTATAAAAGAAAGGGGAATTAACGCCTCCCCTCCCCATGCGTTTCATTAGCATTCATTTTATTTATTTTCATTTATCATTATGATAATATATTAATTATTATATAAATTATGTAAAGATACATGGGGCCATGTGCCCCATCCTTATGCCCACAACATATCATTTATTATAAAAATTTTATTAAACATTATATAAAACATATAATTAATATCACCATAATATAGGGGTGGAAAGATATTTTTACGGTAACGCAATCACGCTGCAAGATTTGTGTGCCCCAATTTAATTCCAATTAATTTAAAAACGGTTTCCTTTATTAAATTAAAACCATTTAATTTAATTATCCCAATATATATACATATATATATATATGCATATTTACGGCATCGTTATTATTATTATCTTACATAATAATAACTCACATTTAATATTATTAATACACCACCTCGGTTCCTCTGTGCATCTTTATTTATTTGTTTGAAATAAATACCATGACTCATTTCATTAATTTCTCATTATTATTAATATTATGAATAATATTAATAATATAACACCCATTTTTATTATTCAAATTTAATTTCAACAATTAATCAATTAATAATAAACTACATGTTTCATTTATCAACGTCTAATGGGTCACACACCTTCCCACTTAACATCATTAATAATAATAACATCCATTAAATCATTTTATCATGATTATTCTCTTTTTAGTTTAATTTAATTACACAATTTATGTCATCATCATTATTATTTAACATATTTTTACATTATCACCAGTATTAAAAATTATCATTATTACACGCGTCGTGTTGACCACATCGATTTCGACAAAGGAATGGACCAGAGGGGTCCGGGCCATTACATTTTTATAAAACCCATTTATGTCATGGGTTCTAATATGATGAAAGATTTATGTTCTAGTGTCACATATATAACACCCTGAAATTCCAAAGTAAGAACCTTGTATTTGATAGCACGTATGACAGGAGACACCAAGAGCGTATGAGAATATAATATCTAGATAATTTATAATATATATACTATTTAAGATAGAATTATATATATTTAAATTAATTCAGAAAAGAATTATCATGTTTTACATGCAATAGCGACCTTCTTCGAAGTCTTGTGATACGCGTAAGACCGAATTTAACCGAACAATAATATATTATTAAAATATTATTATTTAATATAATTAGATATAAACTAGATGTTAATAATGGTATTAACTAACTTATGAAAATTTATGGTTTACATAATTATAAAATTAATTCATGGGTTAAAAATTAATGAAAATTAAAATAAGAACCAATTAGATATAAAAAGAAATATTTTTATTTTTATGCTTCCAAAGGATTTTTATTTTAATAAACATAACTTATGAAAATTAGTGACTGATTTTTATAAAAAAATATATTATATATATTCAATAAAATATTTTTTATATTCATCCACTAGTTTTCATATGCATAAGATAATAACAAACACAAGTTCACACATAAAAACCAATATTTTTATAGAGGAAATTTTACCACTTTTTAAGGGAAAAACCATTTTAAATCTGAATTTTGATAGTTTAAATATCTGAGTATTTCAAAATAACTTCATCATTGAAATAGAAACATAAAAATTATATTATTTTTTTTTATATTTTTCCGAAACATATAATTTTTTAATGAATAGATAAAATACCATATTTTAGTTCAAAACTACTTTTTCATCTAATTTATTTATAATGATAAATTATAATTTTAATTGGTTTAAAATTTTAATTAGATAATTTTTAATCAATTAATATAATTTATTTTATTGGAATAACTTTCACATTAAAATTTATTATAAATAAATAACAAAATTTCAGATGTTTTTACTTTAAAACCCTGCATTATCGTCCCGCATAGGGGATTAAATTTAAATAACATTCTTCCACTTATATGATTTTTATTTGTAAAAATGGATTAAATATTTATAATAATAATTATTTATAATTTATAGTAAGGCCGATTTTTTTCACCAAAAATTTTAGTGAAAGTGATTAAAATTAATTATAATGATTAAGGTTAAATTTGGCTTAATAATGGACCAAACCTTAACCATAAGGCCCAAAACGACCTATAAAATTGTACAAGAGATATTTTCTGGAAATATATAGAACCTATATTCTATTTTTATCCAATTGGTTTCATTATTGGATCCAATTGAAGCATGAAAAACATGGGAATAACTCCTCTATCAAATTATTATAAAACTGACACTCCTCCACTATAAAAGGTCACCACATCTCCACATCCCTCAAACCCCTAAAATCACATAGGATCTTCCAAGATAAAACCAAATAGATTCCAAAAATCCCTCCCATATACCTTTATTCCTCACGTTTTGAATAAATCCTTCCAAGGAAGCCCTTTATTATAAACCAAAAAAAGTTACCTGATTTTTAAGGTAATGCTTTCCAACGATCACTTTCCATTCAATTACATATCTAACACATAAAATCTTTTTCATACATGTTCATATAATAACACAAGTATCATAAATATAAAATTTTGTTTTTATTCTAAGGGTTCAACCTAAACATACCCACACACCCGTTTAATGGGTAACGAACATATTGTTTATGTGAATAGTGAACTACAGCCTCACGAAATGATGATTGTTCATTCTCCCATTACCACCTCTCATGGTGGTAATTATGATGGAAAATATATTTATATATGTTATATATGATATTTATTATTTCTTTAATCTTATTTAATTATTTTAAAACCCATATCCTTATCCTTTCCATTTTGTGTAAAAACGATAACATTGTTTGTGGAAGTGTGCACTATCGCCCCCTCCTGTGATGTGATTCATTCACACGATACATGGAATGTATAAGGGATGGTTTTAATTAAACATATGTGACATAAGAAAAATATATATGATATTAATGATATAATTACCTTTCTATAAATATAATATATACCATTTTCTTTATTACATTATCACACACTTAAATGATAATGTTATTTCGTAAATGTGTGGACTACCACATCCTCAAAATGATGTGATTACTTTTTAATCATAAGAAATCTATATAAAAGTATATATGATTAAATAATATTTTATTTATGATATAATTATCATTTTCTAAATATATTGTTTTACTTACCTTCTTTCCATAATGATAATCGAAAAATAAAAATTTTTCTCATGCGTATATACAGTCTGTCGTCTCCATTATTGTAACATTGAATCATTTTTCATAACCACATGTGATGATTACTTTTAAAATCATAGTTTATGTATAAATATGATTATTATTTCATGATTATTATTCTATAGATGTTATATAATGACCCATTTGACCATAGTTGACCAACCAAAGTTGTGTTTAACACATAATCCAAATTTGGTCAAAATAACTGGTGTAAAATGAATTGTTCATATAGTTGTATACAACATAGTGAAAAGTGAAGTGAAAGTAATGATAAACATGAAAAATATTATCAAGAAAGTAAATAATTAACAGAATTTTGTTATTCAGGAATATAAAGACACATGATACAAATTTGATGCATTTTAAAGGATTTTCATATCACTTTTTACTTTTGCGAGCTAAATTTCATGTCCACCACTTACTTATTTTGTGTGGTGTATCTACTGCCAATTTTTATATTTTATATCATGGATTCAATTATCTTCATGGTACTGAAAAATTTCATATAGTATTTTTTTCTTCATGAGTTTTATAATTTAAAATTTTTCAGAAGTGGTATGGGACACTTTGAAATGTCTAAATATTATTTTCATCAACAATAAATTTAATAATATTTTAATGGTATTTCTTTTATAGGAAATTATATGACCATTTTAAAATGAATCCTTTATTTTTTCTAAAATATTTGTCTTTATGACCATTTTTTAGTATTAGTGTCATTTTTTTACTAATTGGTACTCGAAATTTTTTAAAAAAAATCATAAAATCCTACTTTATTTCTCTCTTTAGTTAGAGAAATTTTTTTCTTTTTAAAACCATTTTTATTAAAATGTTTTGATATATGATTTTTAAAATTATTTGGTAAATAAAGTTTCACCCTTTTTTTCTTTTGTAGGTGTTTTCAATGGAATCCTCTTGTCTCTTTTCAAGAAATGAATCTTTCTAGCCTTTTTACCATGAAAAATGAATGTTCTTTTAGGGAATGTATAGATTTACACACATTTATTCCAATGAATCATACTTTTCTTGTTTAAAAGGATAATATTTAATGAATTTTTTTAAAAATTGATTTTCAAATATAAGTTTTTTCAAAAGGTTTTTCAAAACTAAAGGATATTTTCCTCAATAATGTTTTTAAAGATATTTTTATAATATTATCATTCATCAACAACAATACCCATTTTTTAATGAAATTGGTATTTTAGTATTCATACCATCCTTATTCTTCCTCTATATGATTTATTATTGATTTTTCGAAGTATAGTATTCACATTCACCTCCATGAATCATTAATATTCAATCTTCTATGATCATTGATTTTCCCCTAATTATCCATTTCATTTATCATGGACATTAATATTTCCTAAACCATATACCATTTTATATATAAAGTCTAATTTGACTATTATTTGATTATTTGTGGAAATATTGATAGTTATATATTATTTATTCAATATAGATATTTGATAAGGCATATTATTTATTTTATTTATTTGATGAGAGGAATGTTTTGGACTAGTAATGACAAGTAGAGCCCTGACGTTATATATCTCATCAATGCATTGATAGGTTCTCCTTAGATAAATAAGTTGCACAAATTAAATGTGATTCTATATATAGTTTTAGACCATCTTGTGAAAGGTCAGGACGATATAGGTTTTCATGTTTCATATACATGACGTCCACTCAGAAATCATTTCCCTCATATTATTTTTAGTTATTATGAATCCATGATTTTTTTCATCAATATATCTAGGGATACATTTTATTTTCAGTTCATTGATTAAATCGCATGTGTTTCATTTTATTACCTTTACATATTTATTTTTTCATATCTATTTATTTTAATGGAATGTATTTCAAGTTATTACCTTTATATATTGTTTATTTAATACCCTATCAGTTTATTTATTACATGTCATGTGATTTTAGTTATTTATCATGTCTTATTTATTATCATTGATTCATTATTTCATCTGCTATATTTTTCCTTTATTGAGCATTTAAGCTCATCATTATTATGATTCTGTACCTAGGTGTCCAGGAATCATACTATGAAACATATGAAGCGATTTACTAGACATATTAGATTTATACTTGAACATATTTATTTAAAAAGATATAAAAAATATGTTGTAATTAGTGTATTATTTTATAATAAAAGACTAATCTTTGTATCTGG
Source organism: Viscum album (assembly GCA_963277665.1). Taxonomy (NCBI): domain Eukaryota; kingdom Viridiplantae; phylum Streptophyta; class Magnoliopsida; order Santalales; family Viscaceae; genus Viscum; species Viscum album. The sequence continues at coordinate 1,433,117,243 of OY728120.1, read as the reverse complement.
TTTACTAAGACTACTAAACTCTATTTCATTAGTGGTTTTATTCCTAATAATCATGGAAATATAATTAGTAGCAGACATAGTATCCAGGCTTCTGGGGTTGGTTCATTATAGTTGGTATCAAAGGAAGTTTAGTAGCAACCTTGGGAACCAGATATAGGAAAACACAGGTTATAGAACATAACCCTAAAGTATAATTTGAGTATAAGAATAGAATAAACACTTAGAATTTTGGTAAGGTATATATTATGTTGTTCTTCCTAAAAATACATCCAAATATAGATACTAAAAGTGGACATGGTTCTAGAACATATTTACCTAGGAGTGATAGCTTTGACAAGGTGTTCTAATCCTAACTTGGGGTAACCTAGTAGATGACAATGGGCCTTACTATAGACCTAGTTTGACACTCTCATGGGATTTTCTTAGGATAACACATGTTTTCTTTACAAAACATTATGAAGAAGTATAATGGATAATTATAATTAACAATCGAGGTTAAACCTATGGTGTTTTAGATTTAAAAATAATGTATCATGATTTAGATATCTTATAGATAATTATACACTTTACTCACTATGACTATTATTGCTTACACTATTATTTCTGGTTTTAGTCAAGGTATGGAACCTGAAAGACTCAATTTAATATCAAACATGAAGGAAAAAGTGGTGAAAACCTGAAAAAAGCTGAGGTGTTGATAAGAGTGAAGGATATTCTGTTTATTCCAAATCAATTTTCCCAAAAATTGATTAACAATATATAACTTAACCAACTCCCAAACACACAAAAGAAGAGAATGATATAGGTTGCTAAGAGCTCGTGTGGTGGGGAACATAATAAAAATAAGGCTCAATATTCTACATGTTAAAATTGTGGAAGGATACACCCAGGAATTTTTCTCAATGTAACAAGAAAATTTTCTATGTGTGGTAAAGAAGGACATAAAGAAAAGAATTTCCAAGGAAAAATGAAGAGTATTATGGAAGAAAATGAAGCTCATCCTAAGAAATTATATATAGTTATTTTTCATAAGTGTGGGAAACCTAGACATTACCCATGTCAATTCCCTCTTCTAGTGGATAAAATTTATTCCAAGGAAGGATATATTTTAAAATAAGTGGATGAAGTATTTATGTACCAGGGTTGTATTGAAAAAATTTATTAAAAATATATTTAGTGACTGACCTTATTTCAAGAATGTCCATCATAGTTATTTTGGAAATTATATTAATATGGTTATAAAAAAGGAAAAAATGTAAGATGGGTGAAAACCAGTCAAATATGGAAAGTTCGTGGGTCTTGAACCCATGACCAAAGGATGATAAGGGTTTCACTCCAAAAACTAACCTACGCAATGTCCTGGTAAATTTTTCATTATTTTTAAGTAAAAATTGGATTAAAAAAATGTTAATAATGAACCATAATTATCAATTTTGGGTATTATAGATTAATAAGTTAAGAATATTGTTTTTATAATATATTTAGAGACAAATAGTTAGACTTTCCACTATTTTCTAGGTCTTACGATCCACTAAAAATAAATTTTACTAGTTTTGGCCTAAAAGCAATTCATTATTGTTAATTAATTTTTGGGAGTAGAGGGATGAATTTGAATTTGATCAAAGCACAACCAAAATTTAGGATTTTTCATATGAAATTGAAACCTATCAAGTATTAATATTTCATTATATTCTTGGTCAGTAAAATAATTACAAAACATTAGGAAAATTACTTAGAAACAAAATGTTATACTAATACCTTAATTTATATTGAACTGATGGTCTCTTAAGTCATCAAAGATTTATATATTTTAGGCCCTAAACTTTGTATTTATCATTTAAATTTTTTATTAATTACCTAATTCAATACTTACAAATATTTACTGATTTACACTAAGTTTGTATTTTCACTTTATACTAATGCTATCCTACTTAGAGACCTAGTTATATATTATTCCATGTGACCCTAGTACTTCCCATTCTCTATTTTCTAAAGGATTTTTTATGAAACCTTATCACGATATGTGATTTAAACCTAGTAAATATCAAACAATCTATTATCAATATTGATTTTAAATTGTGAGGATGCAATCTAATTAAGGTGGGGAGAATGTAATGCCCCAAAATTCTAAAGTAAGAACACTGTATCCAATAGCGTGTATAACATGAGACACCAAGATTGAAATGGAATATAATATCTGGATACTTTATAATATATTTACTATTTATAATAGATTCTATATATTCCAACATATGAAACACTGAGTTAGCATACATGACACGTAAGACTGACATTCTTCAATGTCTTGTGTTGCACGTAAGACCATGTTTTATCAAACAATAATATATTATTAAATTATTATTATTTAATATAATAATATATAAACTAGATATTATAAATATTATTAACTAACTTAAGAAAATTTATGGTTTATAAAAATATAAAATAATTCATGGGTTACCAATTAATGAGAAATTAAAATAATAACAAATTGGATATAAAATGAAATATTTTTATTTTTATTCTTATAAGGGAGTTTTACTTTAATAAATATAATTAATTACAATTAGTGAATTATTTCAATGAAATATATATTTTATATATTCAATAAACTATTTTTTATATTTATCTATTAGGTTTTATATGGATAAGGTAAGAAGAAACCTAATTTTATATAAAAAACCTATATTTTTATAAAGGCAATTTTACCGCCTTTTAATGAATAACACATTTTAAATCTAAATTTTGACACATTAATTGATTCATTATATGAAAATAAACTTCATATTTGAATGGAAAACATAAAACATAGGTTAGGGTAATTTTTTTGATATTTTTCAAAAATATATCATTTTTTAATGAATAGTTAAAAATAATGAATTTTAGTTCAAACAACTTTTTCATATAATTTATTTATAGGGTTAAATTATAAATTTAATTAGTTTTAAAGTTTTATTATATAATATTTTTATAAATTAATATAATTTATTTACTTGAAAGAAATTTCACTTTGAAATTGATTATAAAAAACATAGAAAACTTTTGGATGTTTTTACTTTACAAAATGGCATTATTATCCCTCTTGTGTGATTAAATTTAAATCATTTCCTACCAATTCTATGATTAGAATTTGAAAAATGGATTCCATATTTGGAATCAGAATAATTTATAATTTCTAATAAGTCTGTCTTTGTTTTTGACCAAAACTATTAGTGAATATGATTGAAATGAATTAAAATGATTAAGGTTAAATTAATCTTAATAAGGGACTAATACTTAACCATAAGGCTCAAAACGAACAATAAAATTTTCCAAGATCTATTTTTTAGCCATATATTTACCCAAGCCTAACTTTTCTCTAATTGGGAACATTATTGGATTTATTTTCAACATGAAAAATGTGGTATGAATTCCATTGTCAAAATATTACAAGAGTGTCACTCCCCCTCCACTATAAAAGGCCACCACTTCTCCCCATTACAAAAACCACTAAAACTACATAGGTTTGACCAATATATTCCCAAATAGATTGAAAAGAATCCCTTATATATAAATTTAATCCTCTCTTTGGGCATAAAATCATATAAGGAATCGCTTTGGTATAAACCAATGGGAGTTACTTAATTTTTAAAGTAATGATTTCCAACAATCACTTTCCTCTCAATTGCATCTCCACCACATTAAATATACTTATTCTATGTTCATATAATTAAAAAAGTATCCTTAATATACTAGGGTGTTTTTATGCTAATTTTTTGACCTATACTTACACACACATCCATCTAATGGGTAACAAACATACTGTTTATGTGAAAGGTGAACTACCTCCTCATGAAATGATGTTTGATTTTTCTTCCATTACCACATCTCATGGTGTTCATTAGGATGGAAACTCTATTTATATATGTTATATATGATATTTATTACTTATTTTAGAATTTTGTTTAATTATTTTACAACACATGTCTTTATACTTTCGGTTTGGGGTAAAACGATAACATCGTTTGTGGAAGTGTGGACTATCACCCCCTCAAGCGAAGTGATTCATTCACAAAATACATGGAATGTATAAATGATGGTTTTAATTCAAATATCTGAAATATAAAAAATATATTTGATATTGATGACATAATTATCTTTATTTAAATAAATTATATACCATTTTATTTATTACAAATTCAAACACTTAAAAAGTGATAACATTATTCATTGACGTGTGGACTACCGCCAACTCAAAATGATGTGATTCATTTTTCATCACATAAATTATGTATGTATGTATGTATGTATGTATGTATGTATGTATGTATGTATGTATGTATGTATGTATGTATGTATGTATGTATGTATGTATGTATGTATGTATGTATGTATGTATGTATGTATGTATGTATGTATGTATGTATGTATGTATGTATGTATGTATGTATGTATGTATGTATGTATGTATGTATGTATGTATGTATGTATGTATGTATGTATGTATGTATGTATGTATGTATGTATGTATGTATGTATGTATGTATGTATGTATGTATGTATGTATGTATGTATGTATGTATGTATGTATGTATGTATGTCTGTCTGTCTGTCTGTCTGTCTGTATGTATGTATGTATGTATGTATGTATGTATGTATGTATGTATGTATGTATGTATGTATGTATGTATGTATGTATGTATGTATGTATGTATGTATGTATGTATGTATGTATGTATGTATGTATGTATGTATGTATGTATGTATGTATGTATGTATGTATGTATGTATGTATGTATGTATGTATGTATGTATGTATGTATGTATGTATGTATGTATGTATGTATGTATGTATGTATGTATGTATGTATGTATGTATGTATGTATGTATGTATGTATGTATGTATGTATGTATGTATGTATGTATGTATGTATGTATGTATGTATGTATGTATCTGTGTGTGTTTTTTTGTGAAAACTCGAACTCGTGCTTCTGGATTTAGTACATAAAAATGCTAAAAAAATTATAAAATACAGCAAAAAAATACACAGTGAATTTACATTCTAGGACATTTTCGAGACTAGGTTTTGGAGAATTAGATACATACATTAAAATTTAACTAAACTGTACAAAATAAATTAAACAAAAATCCTTCACGTGCACTACCTCCTCAAAGAAATACACATCACAAAGAAATTCTACTAAACCTCTGAAAAATAAATTTTAAACATAGGGTGATCATTTAATTTTCCCTTTAAGGATATTTAAAATTATTTTTAAGTAATTTTGAAATATTTCCTTTGAATAATGAAATAGGTTTTCAAAACATTGAAATATAGTAAGTTCCTACAATTTTGAAACCTATTAATTTCTAAAGAAATAATATTTTGAATTAATTCATTGGATTTATCTATTTGAAAATAATAAATTTAAAGCATTATTCATGATACTCTAAAGCCCCTGAGAAAACCATAAGGCCACTTAGCCATATCACATATGGGACAATTTCTGCTTGAGGTCATAGGTTTACTCCCTATACCATAACATAACATAACATTTGATACTCTAGTTCTAATTTTTAGAAAACATTTTAAGGGTCCTTCTTTTCTCACTCATAATCCAAAAACACTTCAAAATAATACATACATAAATTATTTTCTTTAGAATAAGATAATATTGCATCCCTGTTTACATGTCATAATCATATTTTGATAATTTCTAAAACCATATCTAGGATAAATTCATACTTATAAATAATTATTCTTAATTAAATACAAAAATAGAAATTCTTAATAAATTAAATGAATACTTCATGAAAAATGCTTGGAACGTAGATAATAACTTAGATGATGGCTATACCTAATGATATGTATGACATTAAAGGGAATATAAAAATATTTTACAAATAAAATAAAATATGTTATCATTTTTAATTTGATGTAAAATACTAGTTCACATAAAATGATAACATTTGTAACACCCCAATCTTCCTCGATATGTTTCCTTTCGAATAATGCAATAACGTGCATTGTACGCAACTTCGAGATTTTAACACACCATAACCAATCAAACTAGCCGCCATGAATAGTAATACCTACTTTTTTAAAATTTTATAAATTCTATCTCTCAAAATGGACTTCATTTTTGGATTTGGAATATTGAAATTAGCCTAGGGTGAAATTTTGGTACTTTTCGGATAACTTTTATATTTTGATGAATAGTGAAAATTACTAAATTTTAATTAAAAACAACTTTTTTAATCAAAATAATTAATAGTGATAAATTGTGAATTTTAGTAGTTTTAAAGTATATTTAGAATAAATTTTTACCATTTAATATAATGTTGGTCATTGGACATAATTTTACAATTAAACCGAACATAAACAAGTGTCAATCTTTTGATAGTAATTATCTCTTAAAAACACGCTTTTTGTTTTGACAGCGGGAATTAATTTTAAATTAATTTCTGCCACTTATGTGTTATGAATTTAGGAAAATGGATTCCATATTTGGAATCAGTATGTTAAAATTGTGTAAATAGGTAACTTTTATTTTTATACATTTTGAATAATTACTGCGGTAAATATTTTATTTACCATGGTTAAGGGTAAATCCGGTAAATAAGGGTTAAAAAATAATATTATAATAATACTAAATTACCCTAAAACGTGAATTAACCCTATTGGTTGATACATGGTCGACCATGGGAATCTTTGGGTCGATTTTGGGACCCCATGGATCCACTTGTAAGTGATAATGACACTTTATTTTAATTAAGTTAAAATGAATACAAAAATGACACAAGCATATATCTTTTAGAAAAACAATTGTTACATAGGGTTATATATGTTGGATTTTAGATTATAAATATTAATTAGAAATATAAAAAGATTTACTACATAATGATATTTTATTTATAATTTTTAGACATTAAATAATTTATTTTATTTATGACACAATGATGATGCAGTAATTACTATAATAGTGAAAAATTAAAATAATTGATATTATAAATACCCAAATAAATATAATATGAAACTTTTAATGAATTAAACTAATTTTATAGGATAATATGATATATTAGGATTTATTTAATTGACTTTTTTCGAAGTAATCAATCTGTTATGAGTTTCACAAAAATCAACTATTGAATAGTGTCAAAATTGACATAAAAGAGTTCTTAAAACAAATATTATATTATTAATTGATATTAAATTCCTAAAAATCTAAGGTTCGGCCAAGAGACTTATATCATGATAGGTTCATCATTAATAGACCACTTGGGGGTCGCTTGGATGTATGTAGTAAGTTTATTAACCATATTATATAAAAATACAAAGAGACATTGTAAAAGTGAAACTAATTAACTTAGAGTTAATACTTAAAGATAAGGTTAATATAAGTACCCAAACCTGTCTAAATTCTATTGGTTGAGTTTTTTTCGACCTGTCCCCACCTTAACATTTAAATAATAAACTTTGGAGCCATTATAAACCGAATATGAATTTATTATAAATTAATATTTCTAGCTTTTCCAAAGGTGCCCCTCACCCCTCTTATAAAAGGGCACTCCTCCTTCTCATTTATTCACACCTTCCAAGCCTTTTGGTTCGGCCAAACTCTGACCAAATACTCTCCCAACTTACCTCACTACAACCGAGAGGCCTTAGTTTGATCAGAAAGCCAACCTAAGGAGCCCTTTTGATCACATCAAAAGGAAGAACCCGAAGAAGAGGTAATGTTTTCACCACCCCTTTTCAAGTTCTTTTCTTCTTCCACTTCTTCTTCCTTTGTTGTTACCATTCTAAAATAATAACTCCAGTATAATATATATAATGTGATGTTATTATAAATATGGTACAACCATATTCAGTATTCTATCCACCCTTTGAATAACATGTCACCATATGTGCGTACGTACGGCTTACCGTCTCCACGTCGTGGTGTAATTGTTATTCAATATAATATTATTTGTATGGGTATAATAATGATGTGTAACTCATTTAAATAATAAATATAACATGTTAATGATTCATTATATATGATATAACATCCATTTATATATTATTTTAATATCAAAAGAATGATATTGTCGCTCGTGCGTACGTACGGACTACCGTCTCCACGAACGCGATGAGATTCATTCTCCATCGTATCCATTCAAGTATAATTATCATTTGATGATTTAAAAATAGTATCTAAAGACTTGATATCATTCTGGATATGAATAATATACATCCCATTAATAACGAATATGGCTCACATAACAAATAATATAAAGTAAAATGAAACCGTTAACACCCGAAATGACGATAATTCTAAGATATTATTAACAAATCAATGTTAAAAGATCATATATCATATCATATTAAAGTAAATGATTATTGTATAATTCAATAACAATTATTTCACCATTATATAGGAGGTAAACCTACCATCGACCAAGGAAAAAGTACAAAGTAAGGGATTTTCATATCTCACTTTCAATTCCGTGAGATTTCCATTTTTCGCCACTAAATTATTGAAAGTGGTGTATTGTGTACTGCCATTTGATATATATTCATGATTCTATTTATATTCATTTTATTCTGTAAATCATTTTGTGGTTATTAACTTTTGGCCATACGACTCAGTTGATTAACGTGGTAAGGGGTTTCTTATCTCACTTTTAATTTCGTGAGATTTCCATTGATCACCACTTAATTATTGCATGTGGTGTATGTGTATTGCCCATGATTGTATTGATTGTGTAATATACTTTAATTTATGGGTATTTACATCATCATGGTATGATACTTCTTTCATGGGTGTATGTTTCGTATGTTACCTAATCGATAAGGGAATTTGAGATTTCAATTCCCACTCATTTGGCTTTACGCATATTTCATTGATTATATTACTCCATGATTATGTGTGGAATCACTATTCATTTGATTATGTCATAATTTCCACTCCCCTTACTGTGGATATAAGTTTGATACACATAATCACTCATTGGTAATTCTCAAGTCATTGATATGAATTTGATAAGAGTAATTTTAACTCATTCACCATTTGTTGAGTTAAACATCCAATTCGTTGGTGTTGTTTTTACAAGAATATGTGTGAATATCCTTTGATTGTTTTACAAGATATAGTAGAGAGTGTTTTTTGATCTATAGTAATGAATCCTTAAAGGGGGTGGGATGTGTTCTCATGAAAAATGATATGGTGATAGCTTATGCCTTGCGACAATTAAAAACACATAAAAAACTACACAACTCATGATTTGTGGTTAGTTACGGTAATTGTTTCATTAAATATGTGGAGGAATTATCTTTATGGAGAAATGTGTGATATATATACAAATCATAAAAGTTTAAAGTATATTCTCTCTCAAAAGGAGCTAAATATGGGCCGAATGAGGTGGTTAGAGTTGATTAAATATTACAACTTCATAATACATTTCCACATTAGTAAAGAGAGTAAGGTGGATGATGCTTTGAGTTGATAAGACCATGTTAACTTATTTATAATGAGTATCACAAAATATAAAATATTTATGGATTTGAAAAGGATAGATCTTGGAATCATAAAGAAAAAAGGAGAAATCGTATCTTTCTCGAATGAATGTTCAACCATCTATAAAAGTGAAGATTAAAGAGGCATAGAAGGAAGATTTTGAGATACAAAATAAGGTGGGAAATGTTCCTAAGTTCAACCATGATTTTGATGGAATAATTAGGTTTAGGAATCATGTTTTTATCCCTCCCATATCATAATTTATAAAGGATTTTTTGGATGAGTCCCATGGTTTATCATTATCTTTTCTTCCTGGAAGCACAAAGTTGTATAGGGACTTGAAAGTGTATTTTTCGTTATAATTAAAGAAAAAGGATATTACAGAATATGTTTCTTGATGCTTGGTTTCTCCAGAATTTAAGGATGAGATATAGAAATATAAGGGAATGTTAAAAATATTACCTATACCATAATGGTAATGGAAATATATCACCATGGAATTTGTCTTTAGAATTTCCAAAACATTTAATGGCCATCATTCTATATGGGTTATATTCAATCACCTTATGAATTCAGAACACTTAATTTCTCTTAGATAATATTTATCTCTTGCTTAGATATCCAAAATATATATTAAGGAATTGGTAATATTTCATGGAGTACCACTTTCCATTATATCTGATTGGGATCCAACATTTTCCTAAATGTTTTATAGAATTATTCAGTAGGATCTAGAGAGAGGGTTAAGTTTCATCACTACTTATCATCCTCATAAATGTGGCTAGTATGAGAGGAAAATTCAAACTCCAAAATACAAGCTTTAGGCTTTCTCTATTGACTTAAAATGTGGTTGGGATTAAAACCTACTTTTGATAGAATTGTATTAAAAAAATATTTTTGTCTAGTATTAAGATGGATCCTTATAAAGCCCTCTATGGTTATAAATACATAAATATAACATGCAATAATTATGTTTGGGAAACAATTTTATTGGGACCTGATCTAGTTAAGGAGATGTAGAGAAGGTTTGATTTATTCAACATCACATAATAGAATCTTAGAGTTGAAAAAAAAGGTATGCTGAAAATTGATAAAGAGACCTAGATTTTAAAGTTGGTGATAATGTATTTATATAAATATCTCCCTAGAATGGAGTGATGATATTTGAAAATAAGGGTAAGCTAATCCCTAGGTATATTGTTCCTTCTCAAATTTTGGATCGTGTTGTGAAGGTAGCTTATCAATTGGAGATTCCACCAAATTTCTCTCAGGTTACTATTGTGTTACATGTATCTTTCTTGAGACTATTAAAACCTTATACTTACAATATACTAAACTCAGGATTTTTACTTTTAAAGAATGATACTTCTTATGAAGAACAACCAATATATATTTTTGATCATAGATAGAAAATTTTATGAAACATGACCACTCACTTGAATAAGGTTTTAAGGTGGAACCACCAATTTGAAGAAGCTGTGTGGGAACCTAAGGATGTGACGAGGCTTAGGTATCCTCATATATTTGAAAAAAAATGAATAATTTTGATTATGAAATTAATTTAAAGGTTTATGTAATTCAATACCCAGAAATTTTTATGAAATATTTCTCCTTAAATAATTTTAATTTTTTAGTAGATTTTGTTGCACAGAGCCATGAGTTTAAATGAACCACAATACACTATTGATATACAATGATCATTATAACCTAGTAGCTAATTTTTCATGACTAAATATTATTAACTAATTTATGAAATTAATACAACTCTATATGAATATATAAGGTGATTAAAAAATGGTCACACAATTTTTTGTAAAATCACTTAATTATTCAAAAGGGTGTTTTCTTTAAAAATGATTTCATCTTATTTTTATCTTTATATGTAATATATAATTGTTTTTATTTTGGTATTAATCATGTCAAAATTATATTAATTTTATTATAATTTTCTGAAAACATTTAAGAAATAGTGAAAATATTTTTATTTAAAAATTGTATTTTTTATTATAATGTCAAATTATGTTTTTCATTATTTTTATGTTTTAATTCGTTTATTTTTATTTATAATAATACAATTATGGGTTTTTAAAATAAATTTATAAATAAATTTATTATAAAAACATTTTATGATTTTAAAGGGCTTTTTTTGAAAAACTATTTTTCATAGAATTTTTTTAGTTTTATTTTAAATTAAATTTTGAAAATTCTATGATATTAATTTTTAATAAAGGATTCAAAATTTAAATTCATAATATCCAAATTTCTTTAATATTTCTATTTTTTTGTTCTATATGAATATTATCATCGGTAAATTTTGTTACCACGGTAAAGGGTAAATTTACTAATTTATGTTAAAAATAAAAAATATAAAGAGTATAAAATGACCCTAAGACATTACAAAATTTATTTGGATGAATTAAATTCAAACATTAACACATAAGGATATAAATTAATTATTTTAATTGACACTTGTCCCTAAAAATAACTTATATAATATTTAAATAAAAAAATCCAAAAATGTAATTTTATTTGTCTTTAATAACCTTTATGTGTCCACGTGGGGAAAAAGATATGTTATGAATAAATATAACTACATATTTTTAACCAAATAAATTTATTTTCATGATAGAAATTTATTTTTTACTTTTGTGTCACTTAGATGAAATTATACTGTTTATAGTATTTTATTTATTAAAATATTAAAGATATCACATTCATTTTTTAAATAATATATGATTTTATATTTATATATGACTATAAGTATTATTCTAAAATATATATTATTTATCTTCATAATGTTATTTTATTTTAAATTTTTAATTATAAAACATGTTTAATAAATAAATAAACAACACTTATGTAGTAATTATTTTATTAATGGAAATATCAAATAAATGTTAATAAAAATATTTAAATTTGAGAAAATTGATGTGATAAAATAATTTTAATGATGACTTTTAACTCTTAGTGATATAATAAAATATTTCTTTCAAATTTAACCTGTTATCTTGATATTTTTAAAATTCTAAATATTGAATAGTTTCAAAATTAATACTAATGAAATTTTATCAAAATAACATTTTATTAAATTATTTAAAAATCATAAATCATATTTAAAAATGCAATAAAAATTTATTATGGTCTAAAGTGTTATAAATTTCCTATTTAGTATTTAATTGAAATCACATAAGTAAAAATTACAACCTTCAAATATTGAAATTTTTTTACCTTAGTTAAAATTAAAATAGTTTAACAAAGTGTTAATACAAATGATAAGGTTTAAAATAATATAAAAACATTTCTAAAATGTATTGGTTGATGATATTACAACCTTTTCTCATATTATATTCAAATATATTTCATTTTTGTGGTATTTTTATTGAGATTTAATTTATTATAAATTAATATTTTTTTTGAAATTCAAAAAGTACCCCTCATCCCAATTAAAAAAGTGAACCTCCTCCCTCACATTTTCTTAACCCATTAATCCTTAAAAATTAACCATCCCCTTCTAATTTCCTTTATCAACTTCCCTAGAAGCATTCTATAGGTTCTTGTCTTCTCAAAAAACCAACCATATTTTCCCTAAGAGAAGGTCTAAAGGAAGTTCACCAAGGAAGAGGAGTTTCTGATACTTAGGATGGAAATCAGACCAAAGTTAAGGGTAAAATTAACAATAACATTTTATTTAGGATTTTTGATATATAAGGATATATTGAGGAATATTTATCTTCCATATCCATGTTTTTTAAAAAAGTCAAAATATTTTGACAAATCTTCTTCAATTCTTAAAGTTATTTTTTCCCATGTGTAATTTTTTACTAAATAGTTTGAATAGAATATTTTTTTCATTTTCCTAATGAGGTAATTTTAAAAAATTTTAGAAAATGTATGATAAGAATTTTTTTAACTTATACAACATGAATTGATTTTTATACTTTCATGATGACTTAATTCCTTGAAACATTCCTTACATGATTACAATGATATTTTCAAAGAAAATGATTTCTTCTAAAAATGCACAACATTTTAAGAAAAGAAAAAATTCTGAAGAAGAAAGTATTTTTTCCTTAAGAATTATTTTCAAGTGATATGTCATTTTTATTTATGTTTTAATGAAAATATTTTTAAATGATGTTATTCTAATTATTCTTATGGTTGGTTTATGTTTATGGTGGAATGATAAATAATAATCACATTAATTTTCCATTGGTTATGTTATGATTGAATGATTTTTTATAACCCATTTCATTTTATGGGTTATAATATGATTAATTATATATTTTCTTATGGAACACATATGTGTGGATTTCATAATGTAATGTGTGGGACCTATATCTACATCCAACACATTGAGTGGAGATTTATATCTAATGAGATAGATAGTAATAGAATAGAAAATGATATTGGTTTAGTAATGTGGGGATTGAATGGGAAGTAAACACAATTCAGTAACATAAGGATGGAATGGGGATTGAACCTATTTTAGTAAGGGAATGTTTTATCTAGGATGATATTGGTAGTGATCCTTGACTAATATGGAAATTATTTTTTATTCATATGTGTATTCAAAAATTTCATGTATAATGTTATGATCTTCTATAATATGTTCTTTATGAAATTATTTTATTTTTTCCATGACATGATATCATGATCCTTGATTTACAGGATATGATTTTCAAATGTTTTTATTATGTAATTATGTCTCATGATTATTATAGGATTGATATCTACCTTTTTTACCCTTATTGAACATATGACCTCACCTTTTCTTATGTTTCTATTCCTAGGATATGAATAATAGTATTATGTAATATTTTTCAAAAGGGGTTCTAATTATGATGGAATAAGTGGGATATGATGTAGATGTTTTATGAATGAGTTGTTTATATTTCCTAGTTTCTAAAGACATGAATCCTATATTGTTTTGGCATGGTTTTTCTATGCTATATATTTAGTATTAATCTAGTTACATGTGAAATATTTTTATGAATAGTATGGTTCATTATACACACCCAAACATATCTATGAAGAAGTGTAAAGGAATAATAATAAAAATATGAAACAGCTATATATTAAACCAAGTATGTGTAACCTCTAGGGTTTATAAGAGTATTAAATTAAAATCTAAAAAGTAAAATGGAAAAATAAATATCCAACCAGAAATATATACCTACATGACATAAAACAAGAAATGTAAACTACTGAGAGAGCCCCACTTCTAATCTTCAAGTAGTGACCATCGTATGCAGTCTAAAGTACCAGGTATCCAGAAACACCTCTCAAGTCACAACCCACATATTCATAATCTTCATAAGAAATTTAACTTGCGAGAAAATATCATGGAGGGTCGAGTATATACACACCCAGTATGATGAATGAAATATAAAGGGGGTGTAGTAAGAGATACAATAGGAATAAAAAGATAGTAAATAGTACATAGGATGCAAGATATAGTGAAATGGAATAGCACAACCCAATCCAAGAGGGAGAGTAACATCATCTAAACACAAGGGGCTCGACAAGGTGTGCATATAAACTACATATCGAGTCTTTTCTACCTATAGAAGTAGAGTATACTCATTCATACATGAAAATGAAAACAAAAAAAGTGTGTGGAATTTCATACACATCTTTACAACCCATGAAAGGAGAGAACCCGGATTCAAATTTATGGATACATATGATTATATATATATTCTTAGTCAAAAGAATCCCAAATTAGAGGGTAAAGGTATATCTATCTCATAACTCATCCCAATAAAGGATTCACTGGTAGTTTTAAAAATACATCAAGGATTCCCATTATTTCATGCATCTACCTAGAAGTAAGCACCCATTTCAATCTTTTTCCTATCACTAATCCCCACAATATCATGTATATAATATCTTGAGAGAGGAACAATGGATATCCTAGTTGTATGGTTATACTTTGGAAGTTGATGGAGGACCCATTCCCTTCCTATTATTAGGGTTCCACTCAAATAGTAGATGACCCATTCCCAACCCAGTCAGGAGGTTCCATTCTAGAAGTCTGTAAAGGACCCTTGCCTTTCCCTACTTGAGGGTTCCACTTGGAAGTCTATAGGGGACCAATGCCTTGTTCTTATCGAAGGGTTCCACACTTTTCATCAAGGACCCATGCCCAACCCAATAGAATGTTTCTACTCAGATGCTAGTAGGGTACCCATGACCTGTACTAATAGGAGGGGTCTACTAAAGGAGTTGGTAGAAGACCCATACCTAGACCATATGAATGGTTCCACTCTTGAAGTCTTTGAGGAACCATCCATAACCTAGATGGAGGGTTTATCTTGGGGGGTCAGTAGATGACCTATACCTAGACCGGCTAGAGTGTTCCACTCTAGAAGTTGTTGAGGACCCATGCCCAGCCTAGCTGGATAGTTTCAATCAGGAGTCTCTGGTGATCCTGTGCGATCACTACCCTCATTGAGCATTACCTAACCAAGGTTCTTTCCTATAACATTCCACACCATTTACCATAATCCAAAACCGAGGGAACCAACATGTTCAATATGAAAAAACACTCATGATATGCTATGCGTAAGCCAAAATACAAATTACTCTGAAGGAGACATTAATGTTTGAAGTTTCCTCAAAAGGAACCAAGCAGTACACAACATACGAGTGGACCCACTCCACTTCCTGGTTGTTCCATTGGCCAACACATGACACCCAATCAATATAGAAGTACATGTCGTGTAGGTGGACTACATGGCATGTCTATGATATCTTGGATCGGGCCATGTCTATCTAGACATGTCTGTGTACCTGACCTCTAATCTATATACTTAGGTACATGGCTATGTTCCAGGCCATGTACTCCAACATAAGTTATTACCCATGTGATCTATTACATGGATCATCCATATAGGGATGAGGTTCATAGTGTATAGCAGGGATACAAGCCATTACTTCTTTATTGATTTCCAAAACCATAGTCTTTGTAGCCAAGCGGCTACACCCCATGTGATAATCACGATAAGCATTGTGTAGTTGGGTTCATCATATATTTCTATATCTTCTTCTTTCACACATAATCTAATATTTTCCTTTTATTTTTCCCTGATTCCTCCCTTAATCATAGAATATTGTTGGGATCTATCATTTCCAGCCATCTGATGGCCGGAAAATAGTTCCATTGATACTCTTGGGTTTTTCACTCATCTCATATGATATTGATCCTTCCACCTCTATATATTAGACTTCCAATCATTTAAATTATTCTCCATAACTTTAAACCATTCCAGATATGTGATTAATTCATCAATCCATCCATATATCCCAAAATTTTCCTTATTCAGGGTGTCTAATCGGGCTCGATACCACCCAAAAACATCAAACCGAGATTGTGGGTTCCAACTATTGAAAAACATGAAGGAATTGATGGGTAATGGCACAATAATAATTTTTTAACCATCGTTTTCCAATTGTTATTGGTTAACAAACAATAAAGGGATTGTTCATTTTATAAAACATTTAAATAATCAATTAAGTCAGTATGTGTGAGCATATTAAGGATCCTAAATTAACACTGATCAACAAAGGGGATTTATTTTCTCAATCAGTTTAATTGAAAAGGGATTAAGGCACAAATTTACGGCTCATACATGATTATTGGATATTTTCTTGAAGAATAACATTCTCACTAATGATCAAAATAAGTTGTTGTTTTCATTTATTTGTGATCTACTCTAATATAGTAGTTCATTATCGTCTGATTTGATTCGCCAATTAAAGGAGGGGAAGAAGCTCTAGAATCCTCTTAGGGATTATGTGGATAACCCTGGAGTATTCTCCATGGTGATGAACTTGTGGAAATTTCCTTTAGGTAAAAATTATTAATTAATTATCCTAAACTAATTAATTAATCTAATGAACATACGACCAACAAGAGAGGTATCTAAACACCCTGCACCAACCAAATTTAGGTCACTGCTAGGGTAAATAATGTTTTCGAGACTCAACAATGGTCTCATATTTCTGATTGGAGATTGCATTTAATATTTACCCCCAATTTATTTAAGAAACTACACACACACACAAAAATATATTTAATATTTTAATAAAATTTATTCCATGAACATTGGGCCTTATAATCATTTTTTGTCTCTATGAATAGCTCATGAAATATATATAGAAATATTTAAAATTCTGAAAAGAAAAATAACAAGTCTCTACAAATTATTTGTTAATAATAAATTTTGTTGTATTGAGGTATATATATATCTAGGATTCACCCATCACATTAGTATTTCCAATGCATTACATAAAAATTAAATCAATGATACAAAAAAATCAAATATTCTTTATCAATAAATAAGTATCCATACTTAATCAATATTTAAAAACACAAATATTTCCTTATTAAATGAAATAAATATATTAATAATCTTCCTTCATCCATCCTTGTATATAGTAAATATATAATATTAATACAATATTGAAATAAAAAATATATTTGTGATATAAAATAATATGGATATTAAGGATAAAATAATTTATAACAAATTATTATGTGTGATATAAGACATGGTCACAAGAAAATGAATGATCTAAAAATAAGGAATAATCTATAAAGCTGTAATGGATTATGGAAGATCTTTAATTGCTAAAAAATGAGGTTTTGTAATAAATTAAATCTTTTCATTGGTAGGGAAGAAGATGGAAGAAAAAAGTCAAATAATTTTTCATTAGAAATTTTATATCATCGATGTAAAAATTATGTTACAAATCATTTATGATATTATTTTCAAAATTTTAGAAAATAGATATTTTATTATTTCAAAATAAAAAATCAATTCAGATAATAATGGGAAAATTATTTTATTTGAAAACTAAAATGAATATATAGGGGAATAAAATAAGATAATAATGCTTGTGGTGGTATAAAAAGTAGTTTACATCATATATGTTAAAGAAGAACATTTATTTCACGCTTTTATAAAAATTAAAGACCAACTTATTTCAAAAACTCTAAAAAGAATCCATTATAATAAATTTAAAAGAATCTATGGCTGAAAAAGTTTTTTATAGTCATTAGAAATTATAAAATTACATAAAACATTTTGGAAAATAATGGCTTTGAATCATAATATTCCTACCCCAAAAGGTAAAATAAGGATAGTTTTTCTAAGAAAAAATTATTCCATCCTTTGAGTACCAAAGAGAGGGAAATTATGTATAATCACATTGAAGCACCTAAAATAAAAATATGAGAATAAAATATAAGGTGGTTATAAATTATAATAACATAAAACTCTTCCAAAAAAAATTTAAACATGAAAAAATCCCTAAAAAAAGTGAGATTATAAAATAAACAATTACAGATCTAATATATTTTAAATGAAAACCACATAAAAAGGAAAACCTAAATTGAATATTTAAAAACTAATATTAAATTTTAATTAATTATTTAACATATCAATGTGTTACTATATACAACATAAAAAAATAAATTACATTGATAATATAAAATGTGTCTCAATGTATTAGAGTTTAGATGAAAACAATTTATCAATATGATATTTTTTTACCTTGGTAATTTTTCATTATGGCCTATATTTTTTTGACATTTATAAAACATATTGATTAGTTTGATTCAAATTATTAGATTTATTCTAAATGATTAAATTCCATGATTGGGTAGAAATTACTTTTAATATAAGTACATAAAAACACATTGAAACCCCATTTTTATAAAAATGTATACTTTAAGCATAAAAAAATATTTTATTTCAAAATTCAGTATAATGTTGATTACAATGGAATTATTTTATTATGTTAAATAAAATGATATTTAATTAAAATTACTATCAAACCAAAACTAAAAGAAACCTTATAAACTCTTGTTTAAAATAGAAAAATCAAAAAACAATTTTATTTGAGTAAAAACATTATTAAGACATCCAAAATTCTGAACATTTATTAATAAATTAAACATTATTTTTTAAATTAATTTTATTAATTTTTTAAAAAATATTTGGTATTTCCAATAATTTTTATAAAAATCAATTTCATTATTATATCATGAAAATGTTATAAAAGTGACATTATTTGTAAAACCGGTATGTTTCGTGTTCACCAAAAAAATAATTTTCTCTAAAAAATATCAAAAATTAAAAATAAGATAATTTTTTCATGAATAATTAAACAATGGTATTAATTTCATACAATTTTAATTATAAAATTTGTAAATTAAGTTTTAATCGCATTCTTTAATAAATATCCATGCATTACTTTATTATTATTTAGAATGAAATGCTTAATTACTATAATTGAAGATTAGGTGATACATTATTCCAAAATAAAAAATTTAATACTTTTTATTTCTATAATTTTATATAATAAAAAATATTGGTATTTATGATACAAAATTTCATAAGGATCCCATGTTTCCAATTCTATCATAAGATTTCTCAAAAGTACATTTCTGAACCAAGCCAGCTGATTCCACAAAACTTGTTCTCTCACTACTAGGAAATGGCCATATACCCCTGGTTTTGGAAAAAACCATGAGTATAGGAACCCCTATACCCACGGTTTCCCCAAAACCATGGGTATAGGTATAGTATGGGATCTTATACACATGGTTTTGGGAAACTGTGTGTATAGGGCACCCTATACCAATAGTTCTAGGAGAAACATGGGTATAGGGTTGTTTTTTGTGACCCATACCCATGGTTTTTCTAAAACTGTGGGTATAAGGTTGTTTTTTGAGTACCTATACCCACAGTTTTCCAAAACTGTGTGTATAGTTTTCCCACATTATGTCAGGGAAACAAATATAATGGGACACAAAAACAATTCACAGGACCATCTATTCCAATATTTTTCTACCTATAGCCACAGTTTATATAAATATATATAATTAAATATATATTTATTTACCAATAAGATAAATAGGGTATTGGTAAGGTGCTGTAAGAGTAAAGGGGTGGTATAGGGATCGAATCCTATTGCCACATATTTTGTCAAATCTATACCCATAGTTTTACAAACTTTGGGTATAGGTTAATGACATGGTGGAGTGGACTTATACCCACAGTTTCCAAAACCATGGTAGATCTTGAGGTTATACTGATGCCTCAGTTTCCCACGGTTCCATTAAATTGTGTGTATAGCCTATACCAACAGTTTCAAGGGTTATACCCACAGTTTCAAACCATGGGTATAGGTAAATTTTCCAGTAGTGTCTAATGTCAAGAATCTAAATAGGCTCTTCACAATAAGATAATCTATGATCAAAATAACTTTATTAATAGGTGATTACATTAATTTATTCTATCATATAATTCATCCATAACAAGTTATGGAACACTTCATTCATTTTATAGAGGTTGGGTGGAATTTCCAAAATTATATGCCATAATTACAACTATTTCATAAATCAAACAAGGTTCAATGTATATGAGAAATAATTTCAATTTCAATACAAAACCTATAACATCCTTCCATGTGTATACCTTAATGAAAACATGACCCCCTAATTGAAATTATAGATCCTTTTTTTCTTTATAGGAAAATTTTTTTATTGCTTTAAGCTGTATTGATATGACATTGAATGTTTCTCACCTTTATTGTTTCATCCTTAACAAGTTCTAGGGATAAAAAATTAATTTCACTAAATTCATCCTAACATGTTTTTGTATGAAATATTT
Source organism: Viscum album (assembly GCA_963277665.1). NCBI lineage: Eukaryota > Viridiplantae > Streptophyta > Magnoliopsida > Santalales > Viscaceae > Viscum > Viscum album. The sequence continues at coordinate 1,433,096,081 of OY728120.1, read as the reverse complement.
TCTATATAAAATTTCATACGGTTTCTTTTGAATGTTTTAATATAATCTATTATTATATATAAATTTTAAAAAATTTGAATATTGATCCAATGTTCCAAAAAAAATCAATTGAGAATGTTCTTAGCATGAAATAAAATGTTTTAATAGTCCATTTGGTCTATACATCTATCTGGTTATGATATTAAGTTCTCAAATAGAGCTTAGTGTTTAAGGAATTCTAATGGAATTTCCCAAATTTTGATATAAACTGTGTGTTACAATCATATACAATTGAATTTGGTGCACCATGAAGGCAAAAACATCATTGATATAACTTTATTTGAGGTTCTCAAGAGGTAGATTCAATATTATAAATTAAAAATTATAGGACTTGGTAAGTTAATAAAAAATAACCAATATGGAATTAGTTTTATTTGGAATATTTAAAAATCCACTGACAATGTTCTTACTAATATAATATCACATATATATAGGAATAAAGAGATGATTCATGATTCCTTGTGAATATTTTCTCTTAGACTTTACCTATTAAAAAATGAATCTTGATTCATAGTCATCAATTTTTTATTTAAAATCCAAAAAAAATCTATTATGTCCCTGTATATCATAGTGTAATAATGATGTATATAAAAATATCAGTTATATTATTCATCAAGTAATTCCATCTTTATATCATGTATTAAAGGAACCCAAATTCAATTTATTAATTTTATAACTCCGTATACATAAAAAGGCTGCCAATTCTCTATTATTAATATATTTTATTTTATAGTATCAAATCTTAGCATCAAGTTGAGATTTTTTTTCTTCTCCAATAAATATGGTTTTTCATTCATTTAGAAAATTATTGATGTTTTCTTTTCCCTAATTAATATCATACTCAATAATAAAAATTCAATAACAATATGTGGATATGGCTGATGCGCTGGGTACTTGGTCGGTCTGGCGAACCTCACCGGTGGCTTGTTTGGCGGCGAGGAGGTTTTCGCGTTTCGAGGTGGTCACGCGGCTCGAGGCGTGTGACACGCTTACAGGTTTGCGGCTCAAGGTGGAGCACGTGGATTTCCGGTGGCATGATGGCGACGTTGATCGGTGGCCGCACAGCTCGAGACTGGACGCGTGATGATGGACACATGGTGTGCGCTGAATTTGTTTGGTTTGAATTTTGAATTTTGAATGTCGATGAAATCTCGGGAACTGTTGTGAGGTTTCCGGTTTTCCTTAAACCGGTTTGGGTTACCGGTACCCTTAAATCGGCTTCTAAAAATGGGGAAAAAATTATTTTCAGACCATAATATTATCAAATCAATGAATTGATAACCTTGTCTACCTTTTTAGGGTGGTAATTTTTGAGAAATCAAAATACTTTTGTGTATCTATACATCTCCATTATCTCATGTGGTGGATTATATTTTCATTGAAATTATTTCTTCTTCCAAATCAAGATCATGTAAAGGATAATTCCATTAATATAACATTATATATCTAGATAAATTAGAAATAACTCCATCATTAAGCATAAGGAAAATATAAGTCCCTTATTCAATGAATAAATATATATCTCAACATCATCCATTTTTATGGTAATTTAAATATCAATTCATTGAATAATATCCTCTTTAATTATTTTATACTTTATGTATATTCATATACTCATATGAATAGAACCCCTTTTCATTTGGACATGGTTAATGGGACAACTAATCAGAAATTTTTTTGAACTAATCACGGAGAGTAACTAAAAAATCCAAGGAAACAATGTATATCATTTATGTTTGTTGGTTTAAGTTATTATGTAACTGGATTCATTATTAAAGTATATAAAAATATTTCATCTTTGGAGACAGTATGGCCATGAAATGAATTTTCCTAAATCATGAATTCCCACTTACTAAATTTACCATATAACACTTTTCCTCTATGAGTTTTAAGAATCATTATCAAATATATTTTATACTCTTCCACGCTTAAATAATATACCAGGATATCATATATAAATACTATAATGAAATAATCCTAATAATCATTGAATAATATATTCATCATATTCACAAAATAAAAGAGTGAATTTTTCTATCCATAGGGGATTGCTGTAAAATCATAATTCTATTACCTTATGTGAAATGTAATTATTAAAATATCTTTTTTCCTTATGCATAATTAATGATATCGAAAATGAAAACCAATCATTGAAAAATATTGAGCATCATCAAGTTGATAAAATAATTCATCAATGAAAGGAATAGGATTCATGTTATTTATAGTAATGGAAATTATTTTCCAATAATTGATTCATAATCACATAGACCCATCCTTATTCATAAAAAAATAATAGGGTATCTCCAAGGTAAAACACTAGATAAAATTAATCCATTATTACAAAAAACGATAATTGATTTATTAGATCCACAAATTCTATAGTTGAAAATATTTATAGGGTCTTAGATATCGGTTTTGTATAAGAGAGGATTTCAATATAATACAAAACTTCACGATCAAGTGGATTTCTAGGTAAATCTATTAGAAACACATCAATGTATTCCTATATATTAGGTAAATATTCTATTAAAATGTTATGTTTCCCATCCATAGGTTATGTTTTCTCTTCTTCTTCTATATTCTCATTAAGGATAGATATTATATATAAGGCCCTAGCCTTAAACCTTACTTAATATTGAATTAAATGAATAATTCACAATAAGGATCTTTTCAGGTTTAGAGTTTTAGAGAATTAGAACATAACTATTACATATTAAAAGATTACAATGTAGACACTTCTACTAAGTCTCCATAAAATAAAAACTCTTAAAAAGAAAGATGTCTAGATTCCATGTTTTAGATAGCATGAAATTCCCTTGATCCCATCCTTGACCTTATTCCACTTTAAGTCCTGTGAAAAACATTTTGAAAAACCTGGGGTGAGCATAAAAAGCTCAGTAAGGGATACAAAGAGAATGAAAACTGTTAGTTTTTCAAACATCAAGTAAACCATGTATACTATATCAAAGTAAAACCTTCACATTCATGAAGTAGTAAAAAAAAATCTTCACTGAATAAAGTATCATTACTTACCTTTTTGTAACCAAAGGATTACCATAAAACCCATATAAAGAACACATACAATATATAAAGGTAACTTGGGACATAAACATACTTAAGTGGAATAACCATACGGTTGACTTCCACACATATCACTTAATGGAATAGCCATACGGCCAATTTCCATACATACTTAATGGAATAGCCATACGGCCGACTTCCATACCCAATGCATTGGAGGTTATAACGTAACCACCCGTCCTGGTATTCACGGCACCACCCGTCATATGGTTTATAACGTAACCACCCGTTAAAATGTCCAAGTACCAGTATAAAATCATAAAACATAAAACCAATATAAAGGAAAGATAAAATTTCCACATTTCAATCACAATATATCATAAATATATTCACATAATAGAATCCTTTATCAAAACCATTTTCAATACAAAAATACATAAAAGAGTATATGGTATTTATTTTATTTTAAAAACATTACGGCTTGTTGAGGAAGCCAAAGACCAAATAATACTCACGGCGGCGGAAAAAGTCGTTGTCACCGCGTACGTTAAAAAAACATTACTTTTTGTCGTTTAGTAAAACGCTTCATAGAAAAATATTCCTTTTGTATAAAATTAAAAGTCAAAGGGGTTTATACACCATATAAAAGAAAGTTGTGTATAAAACTAAATATGCCTCAATGAAAGGAGATTGAGACGAAGTCCCTTACCTTGGGTCCGACTTGACTCGATCGTTATTTAACGTCCTGAATAATAAACTTGAGTTAATTTATACATGATTAAGAACCTTTTTAAAGTTCATTATTCTTTTTATATCACTTATTGCCATGTTATAAACATTATGTAACCATTTAAGTTAATAATGTTTGTTTTGACAATATTTGGTTCTTAAGTCGAAAGTTGACTTCTTACAATTACATGTTGTTCATGTGGTCAAAAGTTCTTTATATCCAGAATGAAATTCCTGATTTGGATATCATATATATCATATATATCCAGCATGTACATGTATTTATAATATTACATAATCATTTAGAGGTAAGAAATGAAATTCACCGTTCATGGAGACGGTAAGCCGTACGTACGCATGAACGCTACTTTCATTTCTTTGTCATATTAATGGAATTAAAACTAAATGAGAGGTATGTATATTTTAATTCCAGAATTATATTCATCATTTAGATATATCATTAATTATATATATCCATTATATACATGTACTTTTAATAGTACCTTACATTTGGGGATAAGAAATGAAATGCACCGTTCATAGAGACGGTAAGCCGTACGTACGCATGAACGCTACTTTCATTTCTATCTCATACTTTAATGGAAATAAATAATAATTATATAGAGGTATATTATAATTCCAGTATAACATCATATATAATAACTTTAAATCCATCCTTTACACGTCCCACATATGGCATTAACGAATCACATCACTTTTAGGGGGCGGTAGTCCGCACTTCCTTAAATGAAGATATCGTGTTTACCCATAATGGAAACCACAAAGGTATGCCAAAAATGAAAAATACAGAAGATTAAAGAAAACATAAACATATTATATATCATATATAAAAATAGTGACATCATAATGGCCACCCTTGAAGGTGTTAAATGAGTATTGAACAATCATCGTTTCGGGAGGTAGAATTTCGCCATCCACGGAAACCGTATGTTCTTTAACCATTTGATGTAGTTGTGTGAGAGTGTAGCTCAAATAAATATTATAACAAAATCCTAGTATATTTAATATACTAGTTTTGTTACAAAAGAAGTAAATAAAAAGAGTTTAGAGGGTTGGAGAAGCAAAATAAAACAAATGAACAAGAGAGAATAAATTACCTTTAAAAGTGTAACTCCCTTTTGATTTGAGCTTAAAGGCTTCCTTTGAAAGGATTCTGCCCAAAGGGAATCCTCTAGGATGAGTAGGGGGATGTGGAGAGAGTAATTGGATAGGGGTTGGCTGAGGCAAAGGCTTGAGAAGTATGTGAAATGAGGTAGAGGTGGGGGCCTTTTATAAGAGGAGAGGAGGGGCACTTTTGGAAAGTAAAGAAATATTACTTTATTAGAAAATGTGTTTCGGTTTTAAAAGGTCCAACATTGATATAATTCGTGGATAAGGTGATAAGGCTTCGAAATCCACTCATCCAATTGGTTTTGGCCATGTGTAGGTTTTAGATTTTTCATTATCTTTCCGTTTTATTTAAATCGTCAAATAATGATGTCATCGCTGCATCATTATTATGTCATATATAATTTAATTTATTTCATGTCTAAAAATTATAAAAAAATACTATGATGTAGAAAATATTTTTATCTTTCCAATGACTATTTATAATCAAAATTTGGACTTGTATAACCCCACTCAAAAATTATTTTAGTAACACAATTTATGTTAGTGTCATTTTCACTTTAACATTAAATAAAAATATATTAATGTCATTTTCCAACTAAAGTGGCTCCATGGGGTCCCCAAGTTGGCCCATGGCTTGTCTTGGTCGGCCATGACTCACCCAATAGGTGTAGGACAAGTGTCATGGTGTTTTCACATTCTTATAATACCATTTTTGCCTTAAACTACACTAATTACCTCTAATTGCGATTAATGAAAAAAAGTTACTATTCACCAAAAAATTATTATAATCTCATTGAACCACATTTTACTTCTTAATAACAACCATGTATGTCGGATTTTTGAAATTCAATACACATTAGTGGTAAACGTTCATTTAACTGAAAAATCAGTTTGCTTGATTACCACTTAGTGGTTTCACTATTCATCAAAAATTGAAGTTTTTCAGAAAATTACCAAAAATTCACCCTAAGCTATATTTGATATTCCGAATTCAAAAATGAAGTCCATTTTACAAAATTCAAAACATATAAGTCAAATTAATTAATTTAATAAGTAATTCCCGCTGTCATGACAAATAGCGTGTTTTTGTGAAACAATAAGTATCAAAAGATTGACACCAGTTTAAGTCCAATTTCAAAGTGACATTGATTCCAATGACCACCATTGGATTAACTGGTAAAAATATTTTCTAATTTCACTTTAAAACCAATTAAAATAATAATCTAATCATATAAATAATTTAGATTAAAAAGAGGTTTTGAATTAAAATACAACATTTTACACTATTCATAAAAAAATGAACTTTATCAGAAAGGTACCAAAAATTTACACAAAGTAAATTTTGATGTCCCGATTCTAAAGAAGAGTTATATTTGGTCCAAAATAAAGTATAATAGTGATCAAAACTATATTTAATGACGGTTCACCATTAAAAGGTGATAAGTGAACCTTTAGTGAAAATTAGAGTATATATGCCCTAAAATTGAACTCTTTCCGTATTTTAAGCCTTTATCTTTTATTGGGTAAATGTATAAACATTTAAAAACATATATAATCATATTTTAGTTATTTCTATCCATTCCCGCCAGTACAACGGCTACTTGTTAACTAACATTTAAAATAATATTATTTTATTACTAGTGTGCTACGTAAGTTTCAAAGAAACTCATCGTTGCGTATCGGGTACGCTATCGAACATAGAAACCCCTTTAAAATAAAATTAATATTTAATTTGTAAATATTAATAAATATGAAAATTCTTTATTCTTTATTTACCTGGGATGTTTCATCCTTCCCCCCTTTTGGGAATTGCGTCCTCGCAATTTTATTCACTTATCAAAATAAGTGGGGGTATTTATCCCTCATAGCATTTTCAGATTCCCATGTTGCCTCTTCAATCACATGGTTTTTTCACAAAACCTTACCTAATGAATCACATTATTCCTTAACACTTGCTCCCTGTGGTCAAGAATCTGGACCGGTTGTTCCTCATAAGATAGGTTCTCTTCCAGCTGAACTACCTCTGAACTCAAAACATGAGATGGATCTGGCATATACTTTCTCAACATCGAAATGTGAAAAACATTGTGTACCTGAGATAAACTCGGAGGTAAAGCCACTCGGTATGCAACTGATCCAACTCTTTCCAGAATTTCGTATGGTCCAACCAACCATGGACTCAACTTTCCTTTCTTACCAAATATCATCACACTTTTCCAAGGAGAAACCTTGAGAAAAGCATGATCACCTACCTCGAAAGATAGATCCTTCCTCCGGTTATCCGCATAACTCTTCTGCCTGCTCTGAGCTGTTCTCATGTGCTTCTGAATCAACTGAACTTTTTCTGTCATCTCTTCTACCAATTCTGGTCCCATCAGTTTCCTTTCACCCACTTCATCCCAAAATGCTGGAGTTCGACACCGCTTCCCATATAATGCCTCAAATGGTGACATCTGTATACTGGAATGAAAACTGTTATTATAAGAAAACTCAACCAAAGAAAGATGTTGGTCCCAACTTCCCTGATAATCCATCAAACAAGCTCGTAGCATATCCTCCAATGTCTGAATTGTTCGTTCTGACTGCCCATCTGATTGAGGATGAAAAGCTGTACTAAAATTTAATTCAGTACCCAACAACTTCTGAAGGCCTTTCCAAAATTTAAAAGTAAACCTGGGATCACAATCCGATACAATGGAGAGAGGAACTCCATGTAACCTGACTATCTCTTTAAGATACAAACGGGAAAGTTGATCAAGAGAGAAAGTATCTCGTATAGAAAATAAATGAGCAGATTTGTTCAAGCGATCAATAATAAACCAGATTGCATTATTACCTCGAGATGTCTTCGGTAATCCAACAACAAAGTCCATGGATATATTCTCCCATTTCCACTCTGGCACTGGTAAAGGCTGAAGCATCCCTTTCGGTAACTGCTGCTCTGCTTTAACCTGTTGACATGTCAAACACTTCACAGTAAAATCAGCAATGTCTCTTTTCATTCCATCCTACCAGTAATACTCCCGCAGATCTCTGTACAACTTAGTACTGCCAGGATGAACTGAAAACGGGGAACTATGAGCCTCACATAACAACTCATTCTTCATCTGTGAATCACAAGGCACACATAACCTCTTCCCAAACCTCAAAACACAAACACAAACTTATCCAAGAACTCATGGAAAATTTTATTCATAAGGTCCATGAATACAGCAGGTGCATTGGTTAACCCAAAAGGCATAACTACAAATTCATAATGGCCATATCTAGTATGGAACGCAGTCTTCGGAACATCTGCTTCTTTTACTTTCAACTGATGGTACCTCGACCTCAAGTCAATCTTCGAAAAATACTGAGCTCCCTGGAGCTGATACCACTTAATTTGATGGCCCAACATCTGATAAAGTTGTTGCAAATGATTTTACCACCCCTTTCTGCTTGTAGTCTAGCTGCATTCCCCCATTTTAGTTCTTCGTTGGACACTCGTTTGCATAATGACCCATTTCATTACACTTAAAACATCTTACCGTTGGCTTTTCATTTCCTGCTTGATCATCTTCCTTACAGTTACGAGCAATATGACCAGACTTACCACACCGAAAGCACTTACCAGACTTGGATAAACATTATCTAGGTTGCATTTTACCACACTTCTCATAGTATGGATATTTGGTTTTCTTACCTCCTTTCTTCTTTGATGAATTCTTCCCCTTTTCCTGCCAACTAGACCTCTTATTCTGTTGTTTGTCATAGAACACCGGATCCTCGGCAAACTCCATTTCTACCTTCTCCGCACATCGAACAAGCTTTTCATAACTTTTAAACTCACGAGAAGCTAATGCCCTTCGATATTTTGGCTTTAATCCTGAGTAAAAAACGATTGATTTTACTTTCAAGGTCCCGGATAAAATTTGGAGCATACCTTGCCAATCGAGTGAACCTTTCTTCATAGGCAGCCACTGAGTCTTCCTCTTGCCTCAATTCCAAGAATTGATTTTCCATCCTAAGTTGAACAGCCTTAGGAAAATACTTCTCAAGAAACATACCTTTGAATTCATCCCAGTCAAGAGAATCAATCTCGTCGGCGTCCCTGATATTTTTAACCATAGACCACCACTGATCTGCTTTACCCTCCAAATGGTAAATAGCAAGACTAACCTTTTGATTATCTGAACACCCCATGACATCAAAAATCTTCTCCAGTGCTTTAATCCACCCTTCAGCTAGCACAGGGTCAGATGATCCTCTGAATGATGGTGGATGTTGCCTCATGAAATGTTCCACCACTGACATGTTCCTCTGCGGTTGATCTGGCTGATCTCGTGCATGGATACCACCGCCATTTATAGCCTGAGTCAACTATTCCATCACTACAACAAACTGTTCAGTTCCGATTCCGACCATCTCAGGTTGCTGATTTGGAAGGTTGTCTTCCTCCTGATGTCGTCCCAACATAGCTACTTTGTTTCCTCTGCGGAAAACCATTCTGAACACTGAAATATCTTAGGCGAAGCAAAATGGTAATCCATAAATGCTATATCATTTCAATCATATCATAAATTAACTTATAATTTAACAATTTTCTATCTCCTAAAGTTGTCTAAACCGACCTTTGATACCAACTATAAGGCCCCAGCCTTAAACCTTACTTAATATTGAATTAAATGAATAATTCACATTGAGGAACTTTTCAGGTTTAGAGTTTTAGAGAATTAGAACATAACTATTACATCTTAAAAGATTACAAAGTAGACACTTCTACTAAGTCTCCATAAAATAAAAACTCTTAAAAAGAAAGATGTCTAGATTCCATGTTTTAGATAGCATGAAATTCCCTTGATCCCATCCTTGACCTTATTCCACTTTAAGTCCTGTGAAAAACATTTCGAAAAACTTGGGGTGAGCATAAAAAGCTCAGTAAGGGATACAAAGAGAATGAAAACTGTTAGTTTTTCAAACATCAAGTAAACCATGTATACTATATCAAAGTAATACCTTCACCTTCATGAAGTAGTAAAAAAAAATCTTCACTGAATAAAGTATCATTACTTACCTTTTTGTAACCAAAGGATTACCATAAAACCCATATAAAGAACACATACAATATATAAAGGTAACTTGGGACATAAACATACTTTAGTGGAATAACCATACGGTTGACTTCCACACATATCACTTAATGGAATAGCCATACGGCCAATTTCCATACATACTTAATGGAATAGCCATACGGCCGACTTCCATACCCAATGCATTGGAGGTTATAACGTAACCACCCGTCCTGGTATTCACAGCACCACTCGTCATATGGTTTATAACGTAACCACCCGTTAAAATGTCCAAGTACCAGTATAAAATCATAAAACATAAAACCAATATAAAGGAAAGATAACATTCCCACATTTCAATCACAATATATCATAAATATATTCACATAATAGAATCCTTTATCAAAACCATTTTCAATACAAAAATACATAAAAGAGTATACGGTATTTATTTTATTTTAAAAACATTACGGCTTGTTGAGGAAGCCAAAGACCAAATAATACTCGCGGCGGCGGAAAAAGTCGTTGTCACCGCGTACGTTAAAAAAAACATTCCTTTTTTCGTTTAGTAAAACGCTTCGTAGAAAAAGATTCCTTTTGTATAAAAGTAAAAATGAAAGGGGTTTATACACCGTATAAAAGAAAGTTGTGTATAAAACGAAATATGCCTCAATGAAAGGAGATTGAGACGAAGTCCCTTACCTTGGGTCCGACTTGACTCGATCGTTCTTTAACGTCCTGAATAATAAACTTGAGTTAATTTATACTTGATTAAGAACCTTTTTAAAGTTCATTATTCTTTTTATATCACTTATTGCCATGTTATAAACATTATGTAACCATTTAAGTTAATAATGTTTGTTTTGTCAATATTTGGTTCTTAAGTCGAAAGTTGACTTCTTACAATTACATGTTGTTCATGTGGTCAAAAGTTCTTTATATCCAGAATGAAATTCCTGATTTGGATATCATATATATCATATATATCCAGCATGTACATGTATTTATAATATTACATAATCATTTAGAGGTAAGAAATGAAATGCACCGTTCATGGAGAAGGTAAGTCGTACGTACGCATGAACGCTACTTTCATTTCTTTGTCATATTAATGGAATTAAAACTAAATGAGAGGTATGTATATTTTAATTCCAGAATTATATTCATCATTTAGATATATCATTAATTATATATATCTATTATATACATGTACTTTTAATAGTACATTACATTTGGGGATAAGAAATGAAATTCACCGTTCATGGAGACGGTAAGCCGTACGTACGCATGAACGCTACTTTCATTTCTATCTCATACTTTAATGGAAAGAAATAATAATGATATAGAGGTATATTATAATTCCAGTATAACATCATATATAATAACTTTAAATCCATCCTTTACACGTCCCATATATGGCATTAACGAATCACATCACTTTTAGGGGGCGGTAGTCCGCACTTCCTTAAATGAAGATATCGTGTTTACCCATAATGGAAACCATAAAGGTATGCCAAAAATTAAAAATACAGAAGCTTAAAGAAATAATAAACATATTATATATCATATATAAAAATATTGACATCATAATGGCCACCCTTGAAGGTGTTAAATGAGTATTGAACAATCATCGTTTCGGGAGGCAGAATTTCACCATCCACGGAAACCGTATGTTCTTTAACCATTTTATGTAGTTGTGTAAGAGTGTAGCTCAAATAAATATTATAAAAACATCCTATTATATTGAAGATACTGGTGTTGTTACAATAGAAGTAAATAAAAAGAGTTTAGAGGGTTGGAGAAGCAAAATAAAACAAATGAACAAGAGAGAATGAATTACCCTTAAAAGTGTAACTCCCTTTTGATTTGAGCCTAAAGGCTTCCTTTGAAAGGATTATTCCCAAAGTGAATCCTCTAGGATTAGGAGAGGGATGTGGAGAGAGTAATTGGATAGGGTTTGGCCGAGCCAAAGGCTTGAGAAGTGTGTGAAATGAGGTAGAGGTGGGGGCCTTTTATAAGAGGAGAGGAGGGGCACTTTTGGAAAGTAAAGAAATATTACTTTATTTGAAAATGTGTTTCGCTTTTAAAAGGTCCCACATTGATATAATTCATGGATAAGGTGATAAGTCTTCGAAATCCACTCATCCAATTGGTTTTGGCCATGTGTAGGTTTTAGATTTTTCATTATCTTTCCATTTTATTTAAATCGTCAAATAATGATGTCATCGCTGCATCATTATTATGTCATATATAATTTAATTTATTTAATGTCTAAAAATTGTAAAAAAATACTATGATGTAGTAAATCTTTTTATCTTTCCAAGGACTATTTATAATCAAAATTTGGACTTTTATAACCCCACTAAAAAATTATTTTAGTAACACAATTTATGTTAGTGTCATTTTCACTTTAACATTAAATAAAAATATATTAATGTCCTTTTCCAACTAAAGTGGCTCCATGGGGTCCCCAAGTTGGCCCATGGCTTGTCTTGGTCGGCCATGACTCACCCAATAGGTGTAGGACAAGTGTCATGGTGTTTTCACATTCTTATAATACCATTTTTTCCTTAAACTACACTAATTACCTCTAATCGCGATTAATGAAAAAAGTTACTATTCACCAAAAAATTATTATAATCTCATTGAACCACATTTTACTTCTTAATGACAACCATGTATGTCGGATTTTTGAAATTCCATACACATTAGTGGTAAACTTTCATTTAACTGAAAAATCAGTTTGCTTGATTACCACTTAGTGCTTTCACTATTCATCAAAAATTGAAGTTTTTCAGAAAATTACCAAAAATTCACCCTAAGCTATATTTGATATTTCGAATTCAAAAATGAAGTCCATTTTACAAAATTCAAAACATATATGTCAAATTAATTAATTTAATAATTAATTCCCGCTATCATGACAAATAGCGTGTTTTTGTGAAACAATAAGTATCAAAAGATTGACACTAGTTTAAGTCCAATTTCAAAGTGACATTGATTCCAATGACCACCATTGGACTAACTGGTAAAAATATTTTCTAATTTCACTTTAAAACCAATTAAAATAATAATCTAATCATATAAATAATTTAGATTAAAAAGAGGTTTTGAATTAAAATACAACATTTTACACTATTCATAAAAAAATGAACTTTATCAGAAAGGTACCAAAAATTTACACAAAGTAAATTTTGATGTCCCGATTCTAAAGAAGAGTTATATTTGGTCCAAAATAAAGTATAAGAGTGATCAAAACTATATTTAATGACGGTTCACCATTAAAAGGTGATAAGTGAACCTTTAGTGAAAATTAGAGTATATATGCCCTAAAATTGAACTCTTTCCCTATTTTAAGCCTTTATCTTTTATTGGGTAAATGTATAAACATTTAAAAACATATCTAATCTTATTTTAGTTATTTCTATCCATTACCACCAGTACAACGGCTACTTGTTAACTAACATTTAAAATAATATTATTTTATTACTAGTGTGCTACGTAAGTTTCAAATAAACTCATCGTTGCGTATCGGGTACGCTATCGAACATAGAAACCCCTTTAAAATAAAATTAATATTTAATTTGTAAATATTATTAAATATGAAAATTCTTTATTCTTTATTTACCTGGTATGTTACATTATAGGTGTATCCTTACATGATTTAAATGATTAAGCCTCCCCTCTAAAGATAATGAGCTATAAACATCCTTCATTATTTGTTTCTATTTGAAATAATTTTTTCAATTATACTTTAAAATCAAATACATAATAAGGAATATATAAATTTAAAAAATAGGCATAAGAACCAAGTATAAAAATATGGTATGTCTATTAATCATAATGGTGAAAAAATGATATATCCTTGGTGAAATAAAATTTCAACCAAGAGTATTGATTGATAACTCAATTTATATGGTTTTTTGGAATTATTTAATATTATTGGAAAACAAGGAATGTTTAACTAAGTGATATGTTAAAGAATAAAAAATAGAAAAAAATTTGTTATGATCAAATTACTCAATACCACATATTTTGGAACTTCAATTCCAATTGTAATTACCACATAATATTTTTCTTCCTCTCATGGCCTCTTTTGTGGTAGATTCCTTTGATTCTTGGGGAATTGGTTTGAATAATGCCTTATATCCCTAAAGATGAAGTATTGTACAATAGTGTTTTAATTATTTTTTGTACATTCACATGACATATATACCTTGTATTTAAACTTGTAATAGTACCTTTTCCTACAATGTGTTTAAGACGATGTTTCTTCCATATTAATAACACTATAGAAGTCATATCATTCATTTATTCTTCTTTAAAACATTTCTTTTTCTTTATTGTTCAACTAGCCTCTTATTCTAATTACTTCATGTGATGATATAATATATAGAAAATACATTATTTATATTGATGTAACATGATTATATATCATCATATGATGGAAATTTTTACAAGAAAAGTGCACTTTATTGGTCTATCTTAAGACAATTAAGGAAATTCTGAATCTTTCTTTTCAATATTATATATGAAGTACCTTGAATGAAATTTTAAACTTGTATATATATCTTTATATTCCAAAAAAATCCTCTTCCTTTTCCTTTAGTTTGATGAACAACCTCTTCAAATCATCTCATTTCCCATGATGGAAATATTTCAAAAAGAATCTCACTTTAAAATATTTACATTCAATACTTTATATTTCATTATTTTTTTATATATATATTTTGTATTTTATAATGACACTTTTATAGGGTAAGTGTTAACCTAACAAAAAAACACCCATCAAGAAAATTACAGCATACAAATTCAAAATTCAAATCATACAACACTGCAGACAAACCCTGATGGATGTAGGTTTCTGTTACAAAATAAGACACAAAAAAGGTTCATTGTACAGTATAACATTAGGTTTATATATATGGGACATGTTATGTTTTATAAACTATGTTAGTGGAACCATTTTTTCCATGATATGATTAGCTCCAAAACATATTGAATTAATAGGCTCACAAGCTCAATCCCTACATTGATTTTGGTTGTTGAAATGATTTACATTTATTCCTCTAGAAACCATCTCAAAATTATGTCTCATACAGAATTATATTAAAGCATCATTAATATTTATCAATATCAAAAAAATTAATAAAAATTATTAAAAAAATTAGGGGTTTACCTTAATGCTCAAGCTAGATATTATCTTTTAAAAATCTAGTTTCAAGGGTTCTATTAAACATCTTTTGATACATATTATAAGAATCCAAACTCTAGAAACTCTTAGATGGATCTTACTTTATTACATTGGTATAATCTAAAAGGGATCACAAAATAAAGTATTCACCTATTTACTATTATTAGGAGACTATATACATACATCATTTTCATATTATATTGGAAAAATAAAATATAGAATAAAAAAGAATTATTACATCATTGAAAATCATTCAAAGACTCAATATTCTCTCATAAGGAATAAAATCATAAAAAAAGAGTATGATCAAATGCTTAGTGAGAGAAATAATAAATAAATTTTTTATATGAGTAAATAATTAATTAAAATTATGGAATAGTGGATACTAAAAAATACTCCATTTAATAAATAAATTCATCTTCATAATGTATCCATAGAAAATATCAATATTGCAATCACATGGATAAAATTATCTGAAATCATAATGAATAAAATTTATATTTTTTAAAGTCATGATATAGTCATTAATGACTTACTCCAATACGTCAATAATGTTAACTTTAATTCCTTATACCAAGAAATTTTAATGAATTGGTATGTATACACCAAATTCCAAACTAATTTAACCAACATTTTGTCTAATGAGTCCTATTGATTCATTATGAGGTAGTCTATAACTAAGAACTGCCCATCACGAACATATGTCCAATTAAATCCTATGATACTATATCTATAATTCACACCATAATAAATATTAATTATGAATTAAAAACATCATTATTTAATCGAGAATACATAATATCAGTATTTCATTAGTTAATGGAATAACTTTCACAATAATCTTCCTCCAACTCACAAAGTATGTAGTACTGGTATGAAATTATGATAAAATTGAAAATATAAATATATTTATGATATAAAAAATTATTGACATTAAAGATAAAATTAAAATCCAATTAATATTGGAGAGTTGCAGAGAACATGATCACAAGAATGTGAATGATCTTAAAATATGGTAAAATATATAAATATATAAAGTATTATAGGATAAGATCAATTCAGAAAAAAAATAAGTTAGGCAGTAATGATTGTATAATTTTAACTAGATTGTAAAATGTAAGAAAAAAATTAAAAATAAAATTCCATAAATATTTTTTATATTTGTTTTAATAAAATGTTGTAAATAATTTCTACAATTCTTTTTAACATTTTAGAAAAATAATTATTTTCTTCTTTATATATAAAAACAAAAAATTAATATAATAATATTGCAATAATTTTTATTAAAATCCCATAAAAACATATAGAGGTTGATAAATATAGAGCAACATTCATGGAGGTAGTAAAATCCTTTTAGGTTGTTATCATCAAAAAGAATATTCATTTCAATCTATTGTAAAATATAAAAAATAACTTTTCTAAAAAAACAATAAAAACATTCATTTATAAAGGAAATTTTTTTGAAAATAAAATTAAACAATCATTAGAGGATATAAAATATCATTTGGGAAGAATTTTATAAAATATCAACATTAGAAAAAAATTCCTGACCCAAAAAGATAAAAAATGATGATTATTCTTTCAAAACATTATTTATGTATTTGAGTACCGAATAGAGGAAATGTTAAAAAAACCTTTAAACCCATATAATTTATAAAAAAGAAAATAAATGGAAATTATGAAGAAAAAAGTATATAATTCTTTCAATATAAATTATAACACATGTAGTCTTAAATGAGAGTGATAATATAAAATAAAACCATACAAATTAAATAACTTATGAGTCAAAACCTCATAAAACTGAAACAAGAATTCAATCAATAAATTACATGAATAAATTATAATTAATTATAAAACCTTAAAAGTTTCAGTATATAATCACTATTAAATATATAATGTTAATAATATAAAGTATGTCTCAATGGCGTAGATGTGAAATGAAAAGAAGTTATTGTAGTATTGTGTTTTTACTATGGTAACTATTCATTATGACCAAAGATTAAGTTTACCTAATTACCTAATATTAATTATAATGATTCCAAATATAGAATCCATTTTATAAAATGAAATTCCTCTAACTGGCATAAGTTAATTTTAAAATAAGTTCAAAAAATGCAACGCAATGTTGTTTTAAGAAAAATATTTGTTTAAACATAAAAATGAATTTACACAAAAATAATTTATAATTATAATTCACATTGAGTTAAATTTATTTTGTTAAATAAAATGAGACATGTTTTACTTAAAAATCAAAAAAAAATTCCAATTGTAACCTGCTAAATACAATATTAAAAGATAAGAATCAAGATTAGTTTTTATTTAAAAAATATATATTACTTAGATTTCCAAAAATTGTAAACAATGATTCTTAAGATGAATATTATATTATAAATATAGTATATTTATTATTAAATATATATATATATATATATATAGTTTAGTAAAAAAATTCATAATTATAAAGATAATTGTATATCTTAATAATGTTATTTAAGTGACATTATTTATAAAATTATTAATTTTCATTATTCAGTACAAAAATCAAATATTTTTGAAAAATCATATAAATTCACCCAAATCAAATTTTTACATACTGAACTCAAAAATAAAATTATTTTTATAAAATTAAAATTATAAAGAAATGTTTTAGGTTTAAATAAAATTATTGAATAATGTTATATGAATTGTATTATAGTTTCTCAGGATTGAAAACCATAGTTCCTATAATTGATGTTGGGTTATTATAATATTCAATTTCTCATATATAATCAAAATAAATAAATAAAAAATAATTAAAATAATTATATTTTTTCAATTACCTTAAAAATGTTATATTAATATTACAATTTATAATCATCATTAAATAAATTCATTTCTAATTTACATAATTCTCATATATTTATCTTATATACAATCCCTCAAAACTGGTATATTACATTTCTAGAATTATATTATTATCACGATTTATATATTTATTTAAATTTAATAATTTATGTAACATAATATTTATATTTTTCATTAAATATTGTACTAGGTTTAGAATAAATCTTTATCATATACAATTATTTAACATCAAATAATTCCAAATTATTAAAAATTAACATTATTAACATGTTAACCATATTTTTACAAAAAAATCACTAAACAAATCTTTTGAAAATATAATGTGTTAATATTAATTTAATTGTTAACAATCATATATTCATATAGTTTAATAGATGGGGATATACAAATATAATTAAAGTAATACTTTTATAAAATGAATTTTTTAAGTTAATTTGTTCCATTTTTTGTTTATAAAGTATATAATAAAATATATCATAATTTTTTATTTTTGAAAAGATCCCTTTAATAAAATTTATATTAAGGAAAATTTTATTCTAAAATATTTGGACATTGCATTCTACCCTCCTTAAATAAATTATTATATCACAAAATTAATTTTGATAACTATTGAAAACCTATGATGGAGTTATTAATATAATCATGATATATTATTATAGTGATTTTTGAACCTTATTATCATTATGAAGTCTAAAATTTTAAATAATTATATACCATGATATTTATTTTTCACCTCTGTTTCTACCAAATATATTTTTTTATCTATCAAACCAATGTGTTTTTATAAATATACTAATTGTGGATTAATTTTCACAAACTAGTCCTAAACCAAATACAAAAAAGGAATTTTTTTGATATTAATTGATAAAAACATTAATATTAAATAAAATATAGTTATATTATACATTAAAATCTTAATTTAAACCCAAAATACCCATAATTAACCTATCATCAATACACTTTTCAACTCCCAAGTATTAGTAATAAAAATAAACTTATATTATCAAAATCTAATCAAACCATAATAGTATCCACTACTCTTAAATATATGTATCATATTGGAATCTAAACCTATATAGTTGTTTAAAACCTATTTTGATAAAAAATGTGATGTTATGGACACAAACTCCTCAGTTTGGTGCTGAAAATAACAAACTCTTTAACCTAATGGCTTTGAAAAAAAATGGAGAGACCCAATTTCAACAATAAATATTACAACTTAATCAAAATATATTGATTAATTATATTCTATAGAATCTATTTAGGCTTATAGAATTTTAGGATCAAGAATGTTATCCTACATCAAACCCATACTATATATTTAAAATTAAAAACTTTCAAAATAATAAAAATTTATTAAATAATATCCCAACATGAATCAAAATAATCCTCATAAATGAGACTAGTCTCTAAATTATCTCATTATTATTTATAAGCCTAGTGAAAAATATTTCAAATCTAGTGGTGATCATGAAATCTTAGTAAGAATTATTAAATTAAAAGAAAATAAATTTTTCAAAAATGATTGAAAAAATATATATATTGTATTTCTAAAAAATAGAAAAATATTATTAAAAAAATCAGTTATATTGATAATTACCTTCTATTGTAAAAGGGGATTTTTAAAAAATCATAAAAAGGGATGTTATCAAAAAAACATTGAAAAATATACCAAAGCCTTATTTCTTGAAAACACGATCTTTTAAAATCCATTTAAAAACTATGATTTTTTTCTAAATAAATCTTTTAAATTTTAATAATATAAAAATATATTCTTATAAAATGAAATATAATGATATTCTGAAAACATACACAAAATCAAAATGGTAAATTGATACATTTGAAAATCTATATAGGGATGACAGGTCACTTTGTGGACAAAATCCCTTGATAGTAAAGTTCAAATCACTATCCCTCATCATCATTTAAAATTATCAGGGGCATATTTTGATAAAAAAATTATCTTTATTTACTCATTATAATTTACATTAATTTGTTTTAGAAAAAAATACTTATCTTTATTGTAAAAATGGATCATTTAAAAAGGAAATGTAATTAAAATCATGGTTATTAAATGAAGGCTTTGAAATGTTTTGAGATGAATACAAACATTAAATCATAAAATAAAGATAATGGTCTGATGCAACAAAAACTTCATGGTTATTTACTTTAAATAAATCTTCAAATTGAATTATTAAGATAATTTATTTTCAAAACTATTTTTTTTAAAATAAAAAATAATCAGACTACGATATTTTGAAATAAATAAATTTAAACATGTAATGATATTTTTGAAATGATTTGAAACTCCTTAAATACCTACATTGAAATAAAATCATCCAAAACATTTTTTATATTCTAAATATAGCTGATAAATAGTTTTTTATTATAAAAATGTAAAAATATAGGAATTCTTTATACAATTTTGAATTCTAAATTTTAAAAAAAACTCACTTACATTAGTTTTTTAACTAATCATTAATATATTGCCATTATCTAAGCTCCCTCTAAATGGTAATCCCATAAGAACTCACTTTGTCACTATCTCTCTTGACAAACACAACTAAAATAAACTATGTATACCTAGAAAATAGTGATTCCCACCTGAGGAGTAATATCCCATTATATAATCTAATATCCTCTCTATATATGATCTATAATAATACTGAATAGTTTTTTAAAATTATAACCAGTGACGGAGAAGATAATGGGAAGTGACCATTATACTGGAATGGATTCATCTATCACTATTATATGTTCACTATAGAATGTATATTATTTAAAATTGTTTTCATGGATCGATAATTATTTAGTCATAGAAACATCCTCCCACAATGAAAAACCATGTGTGTATATATAACTTATTGCTAACCTTATACTAATAAAAATATAAATACTTCTCACTATTTTAGTTTCATTTTATCAATTTTTTTCTATGCTACATTATGTTCTTACATACAAATATCTCTAAATTGATCCATAAAATTGTTATTTTTCTACATAATGAAGAAAACATGGTCTTATAGTTTCTTAATGAATGGATGGTATGAAAAGTTCCCCTAAAATCTATATTGTATGCATTTTTAAAGAAAAATTTTGTTTCTTAATTTGTTGTTTTCATTTAATTTTACATATTTAATGTTTCATGTCATAATTTCATTGGTAACCTAAAACATAAATGTTTGGTTAGTAAGAGATAATAGTTCTAGTGAATTTAGAATTCACAATGGAAGAAGATGATAGATGTGGGTTTATTTCTGAAGGAGTGTGCGTTTTATTTCTAATCCATGAATAATATCCTATTGAAATGATCCCACATAAGTTTCCCATTTCTCCATGAGCTCCCTTATATATATTGATATGGATTAACCATACCTTAATGTTTTTTTGGTGTCCATGCTCTCTTGCGAACAGACGTGTTGACCCACAAGCTATAGAATTAAATAATCTTACACCACTAATGACATAGCATCGACACATTCATGCCCACACTTGATTTCACACATCTCATCATCCTTCACTACGAAAGATGAATTGTTGGCCACCTAGGTGGTTCTGGCATGATATCTCTTAGTCTAGGATGGATAACACTTAATCTTTGTATTATATATATAGATACACGCATTAATCATTTATATTCCTTTTATAAACAAAAACTATGAAAATATTTCATTCCCTAATAATTTTAGTAATTCAATATAATTATATAAATTCATTTAAAATGATTCAATATTTTTTTATATTATAATTTTAATAATTTTATATTTACTAATATCACTTTTTAACATATTTTAAATATTTTAAATATTCATTCATAGAAATGTTAACTAAATTCTATGTCTAAAATATGTTTAGAAAATTTATTTATTTTTATTATTATATTTTATTAAACAAAATTAATAAATATTATATTACACATACAATATAAAATTATATTTAAATATGTTCAATGTTATTTAATATAATTATTTGGTATTTATCATATATACATTCACCTTAAAATAATAAATTAAATTTATTTAAATACATTATTATAAAAATTTACATATTTATTTCATTTTATTAATTTATAAAACATGATATTTATATTTATCATTAAATGTTATACACTACTTGGAATGCATATTTTTTATATACTATCAATTATCATAAAATAATTCAAAATTATTAACAATTATCCTTATTAAAAAATTACACGTAAGTTCCTACACATAATATTATTATTGATTAAAAATTAGATAAATATTTTGGTAGTCAAACATCTTAAGAATATCATGTTTAGTATACATCTATCCACATTATTTCATAAAAGGATTAAAAAAATATGGTTAAGGTAGTACTTTTATGACATGAATATTTAAAATTAATTCGTTTTATCTTTATATTTTATATAGATAAAATAATTTAATTTTTTAAAATATACTATATAATAATATATATCTTATTTTTTATCCATGAAAAAACCATTTAATAAACCTATATACTAAATAAAATATTATTCTAAAATTTTTGGGTGTTACAGTCATTAAATTCAACTTCATTCATAAAGTTACCTAAAGTGGATCAATAATATCATCTCTTATATAAAAGATGAATGGGAGAATTCCGCACAATATTTAATATATAGATATCAATTTTCACTACACAAAATATGATTCCCTAGTCCTCATCATAGAATGTTTTTATCTATTCCATGTTTGGTTTCAAAGTAATGTCCTTTATCGATGCATATTATGAAAATAACCAAATCCAAGTGGAACAAAAGTATAAGGAAGTTATTGCCTTCAAGGAAACCCAAGTGGTATATTTCTACTAAGTAATTCCCTATAGATTAATGAAAAATAGTTCCACATATCAACAACCCATGTACTATATATTCAATGATTTATTGATGAAGATCATGGACTTTAATGTGGAATATCTGGTGTCCATATCTAAAGAATTATGTGATCATCATAGTAATCATGAAATTATTTTAGACAATTTTTAGTAACACATATTAAGGATGAACCTAATAAAATGTGATATTAGAGGAAAATCATAAAAATTCCAGTAATTTTTTGTCAAACATCATGTAATTGATGTTGATCTATAAATGTTTAAGGGTATTATCAATGTACCACCTCAAATCCTCAAGGATTTTACAAGACTCTTTGGAAATATCACCCACATTAGTAATTTCATAGATAATATTATAGGAACATGTTTTCACTTTAAAAATATGATAAATAAAGGGTTTATCAATCAGTGGGATGGTGATTTATAAGAATTTTTTTATAATATTATGATGTATCACATACATCAACTAGTCACCATTCCTCCAATAGAAGAGAGTCCTCTCATATGTTTTTTGCTAGCTTAGTAGAGATTTCTCAATGTAATTCATTCTTAGAGGAATGATGTGGGAATAAAAAATATCCAATATTTTCATATAATCAAAATGCTGGATTCTAAGACTCAAAAAAATGATATTTAAAACCAATTCATTGCATTGATATTTTCATTGAAAATGAAGATACATTATTAGTAGCATCACAAGTTCTATAAAATCTCTCATATTAGTCTACTAATGTATATTATTTATTGATAAATTTTAACCTAGTGTCTGGCATGTTGGGTGGATATCAAAAACTAATTTTATATCTATTTTGTTTCTCATATAGTGGTGAAATAGATATAATTTTTGGATTTCCTCACAAAAAACCATATCATGTAAAATTAATCATTATATGTAATGATTTTCTATGATGGAATTTTATCTATCTTTGAGGCACCCTTAACTTGGAAATTTTATTTTTATAGTTCATCTAGGAGTTCAACTGGTTTATGAAATAAAATCATTGAGCTCTACTGTGTAGTATTCGGAAATATTACCATACATATAGTAAAATTTATTCTTCATAATTAATTCATTTTATAAGAGGGATGAAACAATAGTGAGGAAAAATATCAAACCCTTATTAAATGAGTTGAGTTAGATCAGAAGATACTAGTGGCTTGACTGAATGTTTAGAGTGACTCGGAGTTAGAATTAAAGAAAATAAGTGAAGAATAAACCATTAAGAATTTTGTATTTGTTCCCATTCAGGATTATGTATTAGTTTTGATAGATAAATTCCACTCAGAACCAACACTGTGTAAAATTCCACATAAGAAAAATCCCAAGTGAATGCATTAGAGAATACAGTAATTATCCTAATAGATCAATGAGTTCAACACCACCATTGATCAAGATGATCATATACTCTCACTAATCAATTTCCTAATTGGATGGATTCATCGCATATCAGAATACCTTCAAAATAGGATCCTCTCATTTGATCGATCTAGGTTGGAAAAAATCTATTATCATGTAGTGCATTTCATCCTTTATGGTGGATGAAATTCTCATAAATCCTCTACAAATTAGGATTTTATGGATTCCTACTTGGGTGAATTGAAGGGGTAGAGACCCTCTCTATTAGGAAACAATTCTATTCTGGTGTTTCTAGTTCTCATTGTTCAGCAGATAAGATCATCTATAAAAATAGAATACTCTTATGTATCTGGCAATCAATGATGTGGGATTGTATAGAAATCCTGAATAAGTTATAGGATTGTTATATACATGAAAATTAATTCATAATACCCCAAATTTTTTACACACTTCCAAAAAATCATGTACATTCCCTGTATTAGGAATAAATATTTTTGGGACATATCCCATATCTATAGAAAATAGTTTTTATTTTATCCACACTATCGCTGATTGTTTCTCAAAATGGTCCATAGAAATATCCCTCAATAATGTTCAGAGAAATTTTTTCATCAATTTAATAAATTATAAAATCATTAATAGATTTAATGTCCCCCACAAAATATTAATAGACAATATCACTAACTTCAAAAAATCTTAATAGAAGTATTTGTATGATAATTACAATGTGAATTACAACCATTCATCCTTTTATCATATAGTGGCCAACATATAGATATAGGGAATCAACAAAACTCTACCAAATATGCTTCAAAATATGGTGGATAGGTACAAGATTTCTTAGAAACACAATATCCTATATTGTACATATTATTATCACATCATACCTCATACTACAATATAATAAAATCTATACTCACTTGTATACCTAAAAAATTGTAATTTTACAGAAGAGAATCAACTTATATCACTTCACATTGCCAGCAATAATCAACTTTCTAAATATGAGTATTACCAAATACAACTAGATGAACTGGAATGACATGATGTGAAAATTTTATACACACTTAACAACCAAGAAAGTCCTCATAATAGGTTCAAGAGGTAATTCAACAAAAATATATTTCTCATATCATTCATCTAGGGAGAATTGGTACATTCCTTAAGAGATTCCATGATACATAATAATAATCTTTCAAAGAATTAGCTAAAATAGGAATAAACTTATGCCTTACATAAGGTCTATCATAACTGGGATTATTCCTTGATAATTTTGGATGGGGGTATCATAATATCCACCAATCCATGATTTCTCATCAAATAGTTTATATAGATTCATATTAGGTACACTCATCAAAGAACCATGATGTTAAACTACATTATATAAAATCTTGCATGTATGACACTACACTTATAGGAATTTTTCCTCATCATACGTATTTAAACTTTAATCCCTAATAGTCCTTACTAAAATACAATAAGTTAAACCACATATAATCTAACATAAATAAAAATATGGACTACTTTGTATGGTCTTTCTATGAGGATTTTTATCCTTACAATATATTTATCCCTGTATAGGAATTCCTAGTGCATTATTTCCATATAAATTAAATTAAACTGAAGTAAAATTACCCTCTTTCATAACAAAAACTTGTGCCTTAATTCATTATTTTTATTTGATATGTATAAATTTCTAAATCACATTTCTCAGACCTATCTATATGGTTCTTATGAAAAAAATATGCTACATCATGGTATATTACTTCTGCTAATCTTATATCCAGTTCTCTCAACTGAATCCACACTATGATGAAAACACATTATTTTATATATAAGATAGATCTATAAAATCCCTATATATTAGGGACCTAATGATATAAACTTTAACAAAATGATAATTGAGTCCTTTCAACATGACTATAAACTGAAAATCACATATTACTTTTCATATAATGATAAACTACACAATATATGATTTATACCATATGTCCTTAAACTACATGGAGTGGTCAAATGAAACTAAATAGAATGATTCCACTATTAATGAACTCAATAAATGTATGTAAGTTGTTCTCTATTCTAGGACTGCATGCTTGTGGTTATACTTTCCATATCAAATTTCATAGTTCATAAACCAAAAATAGAAATTACCCTATACCAAAATTACATGTGGCTTGATTTCTTCTAGATAAGGATACATAGTGATGCATAGATATCTTATCATAGTCCTATATTAAACTTCTAATAATCAAAAAAAATTCCTTAGTGATGAGGTATTTCCTATTTCACATTAGGTTTCAACTTTTTCTCTCTCAATAGAATTCAAAAATTTCTCCCTTTATCCCAGGTTCATGAGCTAGATATGTGAAGGAAAATCCCATTGATCTGATAATGACGCTTTCAATATATTAATTTCTAACCGATAGGCACCTCATGTTGTTTTAAATAATGTATTCCCCAAAATTGGGAGGGATTTTATATAAGGCCCCAGCCTTAAACCTTATTTAATCTTGAGTTATTACAAGATTACACGTTGAGGATCTTTTCAGGTTTAGAGTTTTAGAGAATTAGATCATAAAAATTTCATAACATTCCACATTTAAACAAAGTGGTTACATAAATATAGTATTCATTTTATTTCCATCAATGGAAACATATTTAAAAATAAAGCATGGATTCCTTCTTGACACTTCCTTGACATTATCATCATATCATGTACCCTTCCCTTGACCTGTGAAAAACATTTCAAAAACTTGGGATGAGCATAAAAAGCTCAGTAAGGGATATAAAAATATGGAAAGGAAACATGAGTACATGTATACATAATAATGAAATCATACTTTACCCATAAAACATAAGAACTTTAATATATCTCATAAAATCATGAATAAATCATAGAAATCATAAGACATAAAAGGTAACTTGAGGCATTCATAACATTCTTACGTAGGGAGTAACCCTCTTGGTTACATTTGGAATACCCACCACAGTATATTCCCTAAATCTCTTCAGAGAAACCTTAACGTTTCACTCCTTCGCGTTACCCAATGCATTGGAGAGCTATATCAGGCTCACCCGCCCTTAGTTTATCACGGAACCACCCGTATTCATAAACAATGCCCAAGAACCATAACATAATCATATAACATAACCTAAGCACAAAAAAAGATAACATTCCCATATTTTAATAGCAATATAACATTTTAAGATATTGAAATAATGAATCCATTCTAAAAACCATTTTCAAAACCGTATAAAACATTTAATAAAGAGATTTTTGAATCAAAGTGTCCCATACCACTTTGAATCTTTTAACATTTTAAACCATTAATATACATATAAATAAATCCTTAAAACAATTTTGAAAACATGGATATTAATGAGAAATATTTATAAGAATAAATCATTAAAACATTTAAAATGATATTTTAGTTAAAGTGTTTTTAACAAAATGAGAGACACTTGAATACAATAATTGAGGAATAACATTTAATTAGAACTTTATAATATCATGATAATAGAGGGATTGATGATATAATATTCCAAAGGACAGTATATACACCATATAAGAGTGAACTGGGGCATAAAAACAATGAAGTCTCAATAGAAATGTAAAATGAGATGAAATCCATAATAAAGAAGGTATCCTTAAATCAAGGATAAATCAATCTCATAATTATGTGTGACAAATATAAATACACCCAATATAAGTGGATATTGAGTGTAAAACAATCAAAGTTCATTCACACATATTCAAAGGATGACATATTCAATAACTACATGTTGAACCCAAAGAAATTGAAATTGGGTTAAGAAGTTCCCTTGGTAAAATTCGACAGCCTAACGGCGTCACATAAAATTTTAGAAAAAGAGTTGATGAGAGAGATAAAGGGTATCTCATCACTTGGAAATAAAATTTACATCAATAATGATATATAATAACATATCCCAACATTACAATATGTAAATTAATAGACCCAACAAAAGAAGTCTTTTAAAAAGAGGAGGGTGAAAGGTTCCCTTACCGACTTGGGTATCTTTCGAAACATACCCCCATGAAAGAAGGACAATACAACATTGATGTAAATACTCATAAATGAAATTATATTACACAAATAGTAGAATAATGGGCAGTACATATACCACTCAAAGGAAATTGTGTCAAATGAAGCATAAATCCCACGGGAATAAAAGTGAGATGAAAAATCCCTTACGAAAACTCGGCAGCCTAACAGTGCCACTTAAAACTTCCAAAAATGGATTGATGAGATAAAATAGGGTATCTCATCATATTACAATAAAATTTACAGCAATAGGAATATAAAATAACATCCCCCATCATAACAAAGAATAGATTAAAAGAAGTAACATAAAGGAGAGTACTTAAAAAGAAAGAGAGAGAGGTTAGATCTCTTACGAAAATTCGGCCGCCTAACGGCGCCTCTCAAAACTTCCAAAATGGATTGATGAGAGAAAATAGGGTCTCTCATCATATGAACATAATAAGTAAAGTAGTATTAATATAAAATAACATCCCAATCATAATAAAGATGAGCTTTAAAGAAATGACATAAAAGAGTGTACTTAAAAAGAAAGAGAGGAGTATGATCCCTTACCTTGAGTCCGACTTGACTCGATCGTTCTTTAATCTCCTGAATAATAAACTTGAGTAAATTTATACTTCCTTAAGAACCTTTTTCAAGTTAATTATTCCTTTTATATCACTTATTTCCATGTTATAAACATTATGTAATCATTTAAGTTAATAATGTTTGTTTTGTCGATATTTGATTCTTAAGTTGAAAGTGGACTTCTTATAATTACATGTTGTTCGTGTGGTCAAAGGTTCATTATATCCAGAATGATATTAATGATTTGGATATCATATATATCATATATATCCATAATATACATGTATTTATAATATTATATAATCATTTTAGAGGTAAGAAATGAAATGCACCGTTCATGAAGACGGTAAGTCGTACGTACGCATGAATGCTACTTTCATTTCTATGTCATGGAATTAAAACTAAATGAGAGGTATGTATATTTTAATTCCATAATTATATTCATCGTTTATATGTAACATAAATCATATATAATATCTTTAAATCCATCCTTTATACATCCCACATATGGAATTAACGAATCAAATCACTTTGAGGGGGCGGTAGTCCGCACTTCCTAAAAATGAAATTATCGTGTTTACCCATAATGGAAACCATAAAGGTATGCCAAAAAAGAAAAATACAGATGCTTAAGTAAAACATAAACATATTATATATCATATATAAATATAGTGACATCTTAATGGCCACCTTTTAAGGTGTTATATGATTGTTGAACAATCATCATTTCGTGAGGCAGAAATTCGCCATCCACAGAAACAGTATGTTCTTTAACCATTAAATTTAGGTGTGTTTAATTGTAGCTATAATACTTCTAAAAACATACTAGTATATTTAAGATACTGTATTTGTTACAAAATAAATGAATAAAAAGAGTTTAGGGGGTTGGAGAAGCAAAATAAAACAAAAGGACTCAAGTGGAGACATTACCTTAAAATCGAGTAACTCCCATTGGTTTGAGCTCAAAGGCTTACTTGGGAAGACTTCTGCCCAATGTGAGGCTTCAAGGAGTTATAGTGGGATATGTAGAGACAAAATGGGCAGGGGTTGTCCGATCCAAAGGTTTTGGAAGTGTGGGTAAGGAGGTAGTGGTGGGGGCCTTTTATAAGAGGAGGGGAGGGGCACTCTTGGAAAGTAAATAAATATTACTTTATTTTAGAATGAGTTTCGGATTTTAATGGTCCCACATTGATTTGTTTCTAGGATAAGGTGATAAGGGTTCGAAATCCACCCATCCAATAGTTTTTGGACATTGTATGTCTTATATTTTACATTATCTTTCCATTTTATTTAAATCGTTAAATAATGAGGTCAACGCTGCATCATCATGATGTCATAAATAATTTAATTTATTTAATGTCTAAAAATTATAAAAAAAATATCATGATGTATTAAATCGTTTTAGCTTTCTAATGAATATTTATAGTCAAAAATATGAATTGTATAACCCCATTTAACAATTGTTTTAGTAAAACATGTCATGTTTGTGTTATTTTTACTTTAACATTAAATAAAAAGTTATTTATGTCATTTCCCAACCAAAGTGGCTCCATGGGGTCCCCAATTTGACCCATGGATTTTCTTGTTCGGTCATGACTCATCCAATGAAGGTAGGATATGTGTCTAGGTCATTTAATATTATTAAAACATTATTTTTACCTTAAACTACACTAATTACCTCTAATCGCGATTAAAAACTTAATAAGTTACTATTCACCAAAAAAATATTTTAATCCCATTGAACCACATTTTACTTCTTAATGACAACCATGTATGTCAGATTTTTGAAATTCAAAACACAAAGATGGAAAATTTTCATTTAAATGGAAAATCAGTTTTTATAAGTACCACTTAGTGGTTTCACTATTCATCAAAAATTGAAGTTTATCAGAAAATTAAAAAAAATCCACCCTAAGCTATATTTGATATTTCGAATTCAAAAATGATGTCTATTTAAAAAAATTAAAAACATATAAGTTGCATTAATTAATTTAATAATTGATTCCTGCTGTCAAAACAAATAGCGTGTTTTTATGAAACAATAAGTATCAAAAGATTGACACTAGTTTAAGTCCAATTTCAAGATTAAATTAATTCCAACGACCCCTATTGGATTAAATGGTAAAAATATATTCTAATTTCACTTTAAAACCAATTCAAAAGATAATCTAATCATATAAATAAATTAGATTAAAAAGAGGTTTTGAATTAAAATACAACATTTTTCATTATTCATTAAGAATTGAACTTTTTCGGAAAAATACGAAAAATTTACACAAAGTAAATTTTGATGTCCCGATTCTAAAGAAGAATTTTATTTTTCCAAATATAACACATAAAATTGTCAAAAAGGGGTTTTAAAAGAGGTTCGTCATCAAAAGGCGGTTAATCGATCTTTTAAAGAATATTAGATTGTTTACGCTTAAAATTGGATTCATTCACATTTTCAGACTCTAACATTTATTGGATAAAAGTAAAAATATTTTACAAACATATATAATCATATTGTAGTTAGTTCTGTTCATTCCCTCCATTTAAACGACCAGGCGTTACCTACCATTTAAAATAATATGATTTTATTATTAGAGTGCAATGTAAGATTCCCAAGAAACTCGTTGTTGCGTATTGGGTACGCCATCGAGCATAGCGTCCCCTTTAAATTAATATTAATATTTTATTCACAAATATGGATAAATGTGAAAATGTCATACTCTTTATTTACCTGGGGTGTTACATCCTTCCCCCATTTTGGGAATTGCGTCCTCGCAATTTTAAAATTGGGCTTGGAAACTTCATTGAAAATCCCACATCGGAACTAGAGTCAGTAAAACAATCACTTTAAAATAAAGAAAGATAAGTACAAAGGTCACCTGAGTTAACCCATACTAGGATTCCAAGTATGAAAATATGGACATGGAGGAAAAAACAAAGGGTCATGTTCTGATGGAGAGTGATAGTAAACATGTCTAGGAGAAAGTTAACCATAAGAAAATCACATACTTGTGATGGGTTAAACGATATTCGATTCCCCAGTAGGAAAAGTTAACAGACAACATTTTTGTTTTAAGTTAATTTTCATTGAGGAATTTATTTTTGAGCTTAACTAAATCATAATGAAACATACTTACTTGTCATGTAGACTTTCAACTTTTTTAATAGATTCCTTAATCAAACTCATATTTTCTCCAAAAGACGATTATTTAGGAAGACTTGTTCGCATTAAGAGTACTATAATCAATTTCTAGAGAATAACCTAATCCACAAAAGAGAACTATATACTTTCCATGTCTTTAGACTCTAACCAAAACCAAAACCAAAAAGGTTAGTACAAGATCAGATAATCTAGAAAAGGATAACCCTTTATAAAAAGAAAATCTATTCTTAATCTCCAAAATTTGTCCAACAAAACCCGAAGTTCAACGAGGACCATTCAATAAACAATTGTCCATAAAATTCTACAAAGTAAACAAAACTAAGATTGAAACCCAAATATTTGAAGTATTTAATAACATAGTCTTCCAAGGTACAAATTAACTTTTATCTCCAAATAAAATTAGTTGCTCTTAAATTCTCATATTGAAAAGTAATTAACCAAATCACATATCCTCCATGATAGGTTAATCATTTCCATAGATAACCCAAAATAAACTTACTCTTGATTCCTAAAATCATCTAACTAAAAATAATTAGTCTAACTAACCATGTAATTCATGTATTCCTGTGGTAGGCGATAAATACCAGTCGTACTTTGGTTGTGGGTTCGATTCCCGCAGCTTTGTCCGATGTGACGGGTTGTCACACAGTCTGCGTGTTGTCCTTTTTCCCAAACTATATAATTCTTAAAACATTCCCCAAAATGAGATAAAATCTTCAAAAATGATCACAACATATTTTAACCTCAATTTTATCTCATTCCTTTCATTTTCCATCATAATATATAATAACCCATAATTACCTCAAAAGTAAGGATCATATAAACCCTAATGGTTACCTTTATAATTATTACCTGAACTTCCACATCGACTAATCATCTCATACATGATGCATTACAGAACATACCAAGGTACAAGTGGTTGATCATGACTCATGGATAGTTGGTTTAGAACAACCATGAGTTTCCTCATTGAATCCCCCATTTTATCCAGTCTCTTAATCAGAGAACCACCACAGTTTCCTTCAAACCTATTATCACTTTGGTGCCTGCTAGATCCATCCATTCACTAAAAACATAAATGTTAGTGTGAGTATATCAACAAAACCATCATGTACTAATGAGGAATATAAACACTAAGATATACTTACTCATTCACTTTATCTAAAACTAGGACTCTTTCTGAAATCCTAACCATTATGGTAATGTCACTTATGCTTAAAGAATACCCTAACCTCTAAAGTTATCTAAACCAACCTTTGATACCAACTATAAGGCCCCAGCCTTAAACCTTACTTAATCTTGAGTTATTACAAGATTACACATTGAGGATCTTTTCAGGTTTAGAGTTTTAGAGAATTACATCATAAAACTTTCATTACATTCCACATTTAAACAAAGTGGTTACATAAAGATAGTATTCATTTTTTTCCATCAACGGAAACATATTTAAAAAAAGCATGGATTCTTTCTTGACACTTTCTTGACACTATCATCATATCATGTACCCTTCCCTTGACCTGTGAAAAACATTTCAAAAACTTGGGATGAGCATAAAAAGCTCAGTAAGGGATATAAAAATATGGAAAGGAAACATGAGTACATGTATACATAAGAATGAAATCATACTTTACCTATAAAACATAAGCACTTTAATATACCTCATAAAATCATGAATAAATCATAGAAATCATAAGACATAAAAGGTAACTTGAGGCATTCATAACATTCTTACGTAGGGAGTAACCCTCTTGGTTACGTTTGGAATACCCACCATAGTATATTCCCTAAATCTCTTCGGAGAAACCATAACGTTTCACTCCTTCATGTTACCCAATGCATTAGAGAGCGATATCGGGCTCACCCACCCTTAGTTTATCACAGAACCACCCATATTCATAAACAATGCCCAAGAACCATAACATAATCAAAGAACATAACCTAGGCACAAAAAAAAGATAACATTCCCACATTGTAATAACAATATAACATTTTAAGATATTGAAATAATGAATCCATTCTAAAAACCATTTTCAAAACCATATAAAACATTTAATAAAGAGATTTTTGAATCAAAGTGTCTCATACCACTTTTAAGCTTTTAAAATTTTAAACCATTAATATCCATATAAATAAATCCTTAAAACCATTTTGAAAACATGGATATTAATGAGAAATATTTATAATAATAAATCATTAAAACATTTAAAATGATATTTTAGTTAAAGTGCTTTTAACAAAATGAGAGACACTTGAATACAATAATTGAGGAATAACATTTAATTATAACTTTATAATATCATGAGAATAGAGGGATTCATGATATAATATTCCAAAGGATAGTATATACACCATATAAGAGTGAACTGGTGCATAAAAACAATGAAGTCTCAATAGAAATGTAAAATGAGATGAAATCCATAATAAAGAAGGTATCCTTAAATCAAGGATAAATCAATCTCATAATTATGTGTGACAAATATAAATACACCCAATATAAGTGTATATTGAGTGTAAAACAATAAAAGTTCATTCAAACATATTCAAAGGATGACATATTCAATAACTACATGTTGAACCCAAAGAAATCGAAATTGGGTTAAGAAGTTCCCTTGGTAAAATTCGACAGCCTAACGGCGTCACATAAAATTTTAGAAAAAGAGTTGATGAGAGAGATAAAGGGTATCTCATCACTTGGAAATAAAATTTACATCAATAAGGATATAGAATAACATATCCCAACATTAAAATATGTAAATTAAAATACCCAACAAAAGAAGTCTTTTAAAAAGAGGAGGGTGAAAGGTTCCCTTACCGACTTGGGTATCTTCCGAAACATACACCCCATGAAAGAAGGACAATACATCATTGATGTAAATACTCAAAAACGAAAGTATATTACACAAAGAGTAGAATAATGGTCAGTACATATACCACTAAAAGGAAATTGTGGAAAATGTAGCATAAATCCCACGGGAATAAAAGTGAGATGAAAAATCCCTTACGAAAACTCGGCAGCCTAACGACGCCACTTAAAACTTCCAAAAATGGATTGATGAGATCAAATGGGGTCTCTCATCATATTAAAATAAAATTTACATCAAGAGGAATATAAAATAACATCCCCCATCATAACAAATAGGAGCTTAAAAGAAGTAACATAAAGGAGAGTACTTAAAAAGAAAGAGAGAGAGGTTAGATCTCTTACGAAAATTCGGCAGCCTAACGGCGCCTCTCAAAACTTCCAAAATGGATTGATGAGAGAAAATAGGGTCTCTCATCATATGAACATAATAATTACAGTAGGATTAATATAAAATAACATCCCAATAATAAGAAATATGAGCTTTAAAGAAATGACATAAAAGAGTGTACTTAAAAAGAAAGAGAGGAGTAGGATCCCTTACCTCAGGTCCGACTTGACTCGATAGTTCTTTAATCTCCTGAATAATAAACATGAGTTAATTTCTACTTCCTTAATAACATTTTTCAAGTTCATTATTCCTTTTATATCACTTATTTCCATGTTATAAACATTATGTAATCATTTAAGTTAATAATGTTTGTTTTGTCGACATTTGGTTCTTAAGTCGAAAGTGGACTTCTTATAATTACATGTTGTTCGTGTGGTCAAAGGTTCATTATATCCAGAATGATATTAATGATTTGGATATCATATATATAATATATATCCAGAATATACATGTATTTATAATATTACATAATCATTTTAGAGGTAAGAAATGAAATGCACCGTTCATGGAGACGGTAAGCCATACGTACGCATGAACGCTACTTTCATTTCTATGTCATGGAATTAAAACTAAATGAGAGGTATGTATATTTTAATTCCAGAATTATATTCATCATTTATATTTAACATAAATCATATATAATATCTTTAAATCCGTCCTTTATACATCCCACATATGTCATTAACGAATCAAATCACTTTGAGGGGGCGGTAGTCCGCACTTCCTAAAAATGAAATTATCGTGTTTACCCACAATGGAAACCGTAATGGTATGCCAAAAAAGAAAAATACAGAAGCTTAAGAAAAACATAAACATATTATATATCGTATATAATTATAGTGACATCTTAATGGCCACCTTTGAAGGTGTTATATGAGTGTTGAACAATCATCGTTTCGTGAGGCAGAAATTCGCCATCCACGGAAACAGTGTATTCTTTAACCATTAGATGTAGGTGTGTGTAAGTGTAGCTATAATCCTTCTAACAAAATCCTAGTATATTGACGATACTGGAGTTGTTACAAAATAAATGAATAAAAAGAGTTTAGGTGGTTGGAGAAGCAAAATAAAACAAAAGGACTCAAGTGGAGACATTACCTTAAAATCGGGTAACTCCCTTTGGTTTGAGCTGAAAGGCTTACTTGGGAAGACTTCTGCCCAAAGTGAGGCTTCAAGGAGTTATAGAGGGATATGGAGAGACAAAATGGGAAGGGTTTGGCCGAGCCAAAGGCTTTGGAAGTGTGGGTAAGGAGGTAGTGGTGGGGGCCTTTTATAAGAGGAGGGGAGGGGCACTCTTGGAAAGTAAATAAATGTTACTTTATTTTAGAATGAGTTTCAGATTTTAATGGTCCCAAATTGATGTGTTTCGAGGATAAGGTGATAAGGGTTCGAAATACACCCATCCAATAGGTTTTGGACATGTGTAGCTC
Source organism: Viscum album (assembly GCA_963277665.1). Taxonomy (NCBI): domain Eukaryota; kingdom Viridiplantae; phylum Streptophyta; class Magnoliopsida; order Santalales; family Viscaceae; genus Viscum; species Viscum album. The sequence goes on along the minus strand of OY728120.1, from coordinate 1,433,059,410 downwards.
TTATATTTTACATTATCTTTCCATTTTATTTAAATCGTTAAATAATGAGGTCAACGTTGCATCATCATGATGTCATAAATAATTTAATTTATTTAATGTCTAAAAATTATAAAAAAACTATCATGATCTAGGAAATCTTTTTAAATTTCTAATGAATATTTATAGTCAAAAATATGAATTGTATAACCCCATGTAACAATTGTTTTAGTAAAACATGTCATGTTTGTGTTATTTTTACTTTAACATTAAATAAAAAGTTATTTATGTCATTTACCAACTAAAGTGGCTCCATGGGGTCCCCAAGTTAACCCATGCATTGTATTGGATGGTAATGACTCATCAAATGAGGGTAGGACATGTGTATAGGTCATTTCATATTATTAAAACATTATTTTTACCTTAAACTACACTAATTACCTCTAATCGCGATTAAAAACTTAATAAGTTACTATTCACCAAAAAAATATTTTAATCCCATTGAACCACATTTTACTTCTTAATGACAACCATGTATGTTGGATTTTTGAAATTCAAAACACAAATATGGAAAAATTTTCATTTAAATGGAAAATCAGTTTTTATAAGTACCACTTAGTGGTTTCACTATTCATCAAAAATTGAAGTTTATCAGAAAATTGCAAAAAATTCACCCTAAGATATATTTGATATTCCGAATTCAAAAATGATGTCTATTTAACAAAATTCAAAACATATAAGTTTCATTAATTAATTTAATAATTGATTCCCGCTGTCAAAACAAATAGCGTGTTTTTATGAAACAATAAGTATCAAAAGATTGACACTAGTTTAAGTCCAATTTCATGATGAAATTAATTCCAACGAACCCTATTGGATTAAATGGTAAAAATATATTCTAATTTCACTTTAAAACCAATTCAAAAGATAATATAATCATATAAATAAATTAGATTAAAATGAGGTTTTGAATTAAAATATAACATTTTTCACTATTCATTGAAAATTGAACTTTTTCGGAAAAATACCAAAAATTTACACAAAGTAAATTTTGATGTCCCAATTCTAAAGAAGAATTTTATTTTTCCAAATATAATACATAAAATTTTCAAAAAGGGTTTTTAAAAGAGGTTCGTCATCAAAAGGCGGTTAATCGACCTTTTAAAGAATATTAGATTTTTTACGCTTAAAATTGGATTCATTCACATTTTAAGCCTCTAACATTTATTAGATAAAAGTAAAAATATTTGACAAACATATATAATCATATTGTAGTTAGTTCTGTTCATTCCCTCCATTTAAACGGCTAGGCGTTACCTACCATTTAAAATAATATGATTTTATTATTAGAGTGCAACGTAAGATTCCCAAGAAACTCGTTGTTGCGTATTGGGTACACTATCGAGCATAGAGTCACCTTTAAAGTAATATTAATATTTTATTCACAAATATGGATAAATGTGAAAATTTCATACTCTTTATTTACCTGGGGTGTTACATTTTATCTTGAGGATGTTAATTAAATATCTTTTGTGTCAAGATTCATATCACGGATACCCTGTATAAATTTTTATGTCATACCTAGTATGTGATAGGGAATTTGTAACATAAAGGATTAATTTATAGTAGGTTGATGTAATATAACTATAATAAAATAATAATTTTAATTATTCATGGAAAAAGTTGTGACTTGATAGGATAAATATTTATTTTTATTTTACTTCATCAAAATATGTACAGAATGAATTTTTAAAATTTTCCATTAGAAATAAACCTTTATGAAAATAAAAAATATGTATTTAACCATTCCTCATTTTATTTATAATAATGTGTAATAATATTTTTAATTAAAAAAATATATTTATTAATTTTATTGAAATAAATATAATAATATTTATAATTAAAAATATTTATATGTGAGAAAACTATTTTTTCAAAAAACTGATTTTGTATAAAAATATGTAGTGATAATAAATTTTAATTATAAAAAATATTCTCAAATAAATAATTATTTAAATTAAATTTATATATTATATATATAACTATAAGAATCTAAATCTATATTATCATTATTGAAAGTCATATAGTTAATAAAAGATAATCTTATACTTGAAAATGCATTTATTGAAAACCCATTTTTTTATATGATTTGTAGGTTTTTTTTTAAAGTAAATTATGCCACTCGTGTTAATTGAACTCAAAAAAATGGATTAAAAAATTTGTAATTAGAATAATTAATATTACTTAGTATGTTTAGCATAATTATTTATCATAATTAGTAGTAACAATTGTAAAAAATAATTAATACGATTAAAGAAAAAATTTGATTTTGTATGTTACATGCGTTTGTGTTAAAAATAATTTTACAAAACATAGAATTTTAATTAGATAAGTTATATTTAATATTTAGAATAATTATTCCACGATTATATTATAATAATTATTTTATTTAAGAATTAAGGGATTAATTACCTATACTAGAGAACTAGTTATGATGGTGAAAACAAAAATGGTAAAAGAAAATAAACTTAGAGTATAAAGGAATAAAATGTTAAAAAATTAATTTTTTTTGTGTTGGATTTTTGGATCAACCATAATCACTCTAGAATAAATTATATATCAATTTTTTAGGTACTTGGAGTTAGATTTACTTCCCATTGTTGAATATTTTTGAGTATTTACAAAAATACCACTCCATCATAATTATAACAAGGAACTCTCTTACCTCACTTATTCACTCATATAAATCCATTTTCTAAACCAAAAATAGCTAAAATATATTCCAAAAATCATATTAAACATTATAGAAGTTACGGTCTTACAAATATTCCAATCCTATAGTCCTTTAGAAGATATCTTAAAGAAGTTTATCTAAGAGAAGTTAATCATCTTAATGAATATCTTTCTTTTTCATTCTTCTTTTACTAAATTCAATTATGTATTAACACTTAAAATATAATAACATAAGTATATCCCATATAATGAAATTTAATAAATTTATTTAATAATATTTTTTATATCCATCTCCGTTAAATGAGAAATGAAGTCATCTCTCATGTGTACAGCATACTAATGCCTCAAGAACTGATGTAATTAGTTTTCCATCACTAACTCACATGGATAGTCATAATGATGGAAATAATGAAAAAAATTAAAAATTATATCACAAAATTTATTATTTAAATAAATATATAATTCACTTCATTACCCTTTCACCCATTAGGTTAATGATATCATCTCTTGTGCATACATTCGACCTACCTTCTTAATGAAGTGGGGCATTTCATTTTCCATGCCCAACATTAAAGAATGGTTATAATAATTAATATAATGAGTAAATATGATATTTATAAAATTTATTTATTTTTGTATATGATGTAATTATATATTATAAAAAATAACACAAAACTACATGGTTAAACACACATGAGTGAAAATGTAGTTAAGATCTGAAATAATAATAATAATTAAATATTGTTAACAAATGGATGATAATATGTCAAAAGGGAATCATATATGATATTATAAATATGAATATGGGTTTTTAATAAATTAATTTCATTATAAAAAATGATTATAAATGATTTTTAATAACATTAAACCAAAAGTTAGTGTGATGTAAGAGATTTCATCTCAATTTTCGTTTCATTGAGCCATATTTTTTAATATACACCTATTAAATATTATATGGTGTTTATATTGAACCTTTTTTGTATTAAAAATTAATACCTATTCATTAATTATTTTTAATGTTTCAATTCATGTTTATTATTTCAAGGGGTTACAGTTAAAATTTTACACAATATGTAAGATGATATTTTACAATCTCACTTTCATTTGGGATTGATTATATATTTGTTAAAGTAATCTTATCATTTCTCCTTAATAAGAACCATTCCATTTTAGATCCCCAAGATATTTAATAAGTTTCCATATTTTCATCCAAAATTTCCTCACTTGGGTTTTGGTTTCCTGAAACAAAAATTTAAAAATAATAACTGATTTTATTTCCCATTTAATCTGGTATTTTATTCTTTCATATTGATGTTTTTCAAAATTGTTTTAAAAAGTACTTTTATTTATTCAAATGGTTTATTAACGAATTTTAATGTTATACATGAAATTTAAATAGGTTTTTAATGGAATATTTATATTTTTTTCCAAAGGTGGTGTTTTTGGAAAAAAAATACAAAAGAATTGTTTTTATCATATATAGAGATAACAGACTTCCTTACCACCATAATAGTTTTCAAAAATTTAGATTCTTCTAAATTTATTAAATTTTTTTGTAAAGAAAACTATTTTATTATTAATTATTTTAATATTTATCTTAAATTACATTTATTATTCCAAAAAAATGAATTTTTCTCAAAATCTATAATATCACTCATTTATTTTTTGGTTAACATTATCTAGAGACAATAACTTTATTTTGATAAACTTTCATTGAAAATTGGGTTTATATTAAATATTCATATTCCTTGTAAAATGGATATGATTATTTCCAAAACCATATAACATTTATATATAATATGTTTACATTGAAAGTTATTTTTTTAATTAGGTGAATATTCATATATCTGTATTCCTTACCCAATAAAGATATTTGTTGATATGGAATATTATTAATGAATTAAAGAGATAATTTAATATATGATGAATGATTTGAATATGTTGTAATGGTTAGGGACCCAAATTATATATCCACTCAATGCATTGACAAGTCTCATGAGACAAATCAGTTATCCAAATTAAATGAATTTTACCAATATTTTTAAACTATCTTGGTGAAAGGTCTTGATGGTATAGATATCACTATGTTGTAGATCATGATGTAAAATATTAATAATTTCAATAACATAGAATATAGTTATTATTATATGTGATTATTGAGTTGATATTATCCATAAATTCATTTTCTTCCTCAAGTTTGAATAAATGGAATGTGTGTTCAGTTATTTATATTTTCGTATTCATTGTGCCTTATCTAATCCTAATATTCACATTATTGGTTAAATAAAATGTTTTTTAAGATATAAAACTTGACATATACCTTATATAAACATGATATCTACCTCTGTATGTAACCCTTACTAATAATTTGACCTCACCCATATTTTTTCCATTCCCGATGATATGAATAAGAATTAGTTGAATGAGTTCAATGATGCTGAGTTTTTTCAATTATTATGTTTTTATTCTATTCCTAATGTAAAATGAGTATCATGTATGTGTATGGGTCTCTAAGACTACTAAATTTTTATGTCTTTTTGGATTTTTCCCATTGAATATATGATAATGTAATAATGTAGACAGTATATTTGGGTTGTTGGATTTAGGGTTTTTATATTTGGTATAAAAGAAATTTAAGTTGAATCCTTGGGAACTAGAATATGGAAAACATAGATTAGGCAACATAACCTTATGATAGACGTTGAGGATATGTCAAATTGTGTAATAGAAACCTAAATGTTTTATAATATAGATATTATGGGTGATTCCATGAAGTACATCCTCATATATATACCAAAAGTGAATGTGGTTTTGGCTTGATTAAACCTTAGGGTAAAAAATCTGAAAGGGTGCATTGGGATTTGACTTTATTATAACACATTTCATGAGAATGGACCTTACTACACACCTAGTTTAACACACTCATGGGATATTATTACGATAATTCACATTTTATTTAAGATCCATTATTAAGGATTTAAAAATAATGATATACCCAAAGAAACCATGACTATGATTATGGGATTAAAAATTCATAAATTTTAAATATATATTAATTATTTAACCTGATTTAGAATTATAAATTATGATTTAAAATTCATAATGTCATAAACTATTCAATTTTATGACATTTTTTATAAATTGATCCTCGATGAAAAAATGTTAATAAGACTTGTGGTAAATGTCAAAATTTTAATTCCAACCAATCCAATACAACAGGTATTGGATATCAATATGTCATGGATATATTTGGGTAGGTTAATATGGTTATGATTAATAAATTTACCCAAATGAAGCAACCTATTTTACACAGCATGATTCTACTATATTGGATTGCTTCGTGAAATATAATCCCCCAACCATTTAGTGTGACTATTAATACTGTGGTATTTGAGCAATGGATTATGTCCCTTGAAATGATATTTCTTCCTTAGGATGTGATGAGAAGGAAAAGTTTACATTTTCAATGTATTTTCTTAAAGGAGATGTTGATTAATGGTTTTCATTGATCCAAAATATGAGGCAGGAAGAAGAAATAGAGCACATGTAATAGAGGGATTTTAAAGAAACATTATTCATCAAATATTTCCCTTATAAACAACAAATTTAAATGAAGAGAAAGTCTCTTAGATGAAATAAAAATAAAGAATAAAGTGTTATAGAGAATGAGGATACCTTTAAAATATTTTCTAGGTATATTATGGATTATATATGAAATACTAAATTCATGATTTAAAATATAATTTAAGGGATTATTCCATGTTTCTAAAGGGAACTAGTTTCTTAAACATTTTTATCATATGATGAAGTAGTTTTCTATTCTATAAAAAAAGAATTAATTCTATAAATACAATATATTAAAGGGGAATCAATATAATAATACGTCATCTTGAAGTAAAATAAATGAATGCATCAAATAAGATTATTATGATTAATCAATTTCCATCATGTGAAAATTGCAGAAAGAAATATCCTGGAAAATTCCAGAAGGGAATGGGAAAATGTTACAAGTGTAGTGATAAGGGTAATTTGGATCATGAATGTAGTTGAAAGAAAGATACCATTACTATCCAATGATTCAACTAAAAATAAATGTTTCATTATTCAAAACAATGTCACAATAATCAAGGAAACATGCCATAGAATAGGCCAAGGGGAGAAGACCAAGAATATGCTATCACTACAACTAATGTGGAAGCTCCCAATGATATGGTGGTAGGTACATTAAACATAGTTTAAAATTTATCCAATAATTTATTTTATTCAAGATATTTATACCCTTTTATATCTTCCATGCTTTCTATGAAAATTTTATACTTCCCTAACTCATTAAGAAATGATTTTTTAGTTAGAAATCCTAGATTAAATCACACTACAATAAGGATGTGCCAAAAAATCCCCATTATTTCATAGAAATGTGATCTACTTATGAAAAATATTACCTTACATATGGATGAATTTTTTATAATCCTTACTATAGGATGGATTTAAAAATATGAAGAAAAAATATATTGTAAGTAAAAGGAAATGATGATACATCATAAAGATAAAAAATTCCATATCTTTAGAGAGGAAAAATCATTATCTAAGTGATGTATTGATCCACTTCTAGTAGAACCGCTAAATAAGGTTATTGGGGAATAAGAGAAAAAACAATATATAGATAGAGAAGTTAATATTAAAATTGAGGATTTACCTATTTTACAAGAATAAATTTATGTTTTTTATGTGAAATTATCTTGATATCCACTAGAGTGTGATGCTGATTTTTCTATTAATTTAATCACTAATTTAAGAAATATATAAAAGACTCCCTATTCAATTTCTATTATATAGTAAGTGGAGTTAAAATATAACTTATGAAGTTGTGTGATAAGGGATTTATTTTCCCTAGTATTTCACCTTACGGATCCTCTAGTAACTTATTTAGGAAGAATTATAGGTTTATACGGATGTGTAATGATTATAGGGAAATCGATGCTACTATAATAAAGAAAAATTATCATTTTCTTCATATTGATGACTTATTTGATCAAGTTTATAAAACTCAATATTTTTCAAAGATTGAACTTAATTATATTTATCATTAATTTATTTAAAATTAAGAATGCATCATGAAGAGAAAATTTTGAATGAGGTGTGGACATTATGAGTTTATATTAATCCCATTTTTATTGAATAAATAACCATCCATTTTTATAAATTTAATAAATAGAGTATTTAATTAATATTTTTATTATTTTTTGTGGTATTATCTTCAAAATATGAATTTTATTAAATAAAAAAGGATCAAAAGCTATGGTATGTCTAAAATAATAGAGACACTAAATGTCATCTTGAACTTTATCAATAGGCTGAGGGGGGAACCCATGGTAGAAATTATCATACAAGGATAACACTAGTTTCCCTTTGATGCTATAAATTTCATAACACCATTACCTTCATGCTAGGTGTTCTTTAATGTTGCTAAACCAATTTGACTTTGGTATATTTAGATGAGATATATTATGGTCCAAGGATTAATAATATTCTCCTTAAGATAATTGATAATAAATAAGGAGTCAGTTTTGATCTCAATAATGGTAATACTAAAGGAATGAAAAACATCAATCCAATAAAGGATGTCATTTGGTTTTGTCAGAGGAGAGGATTTGTGACTATAGAAGATACTAGTAGAAATAACTATCAAACATTTGGAGTCTTAGAGAACTCCACCCCAGGTATAATAATGATATTATAAGATCTTTAAATATTAAGATTAAATAAACTAGTATGAGGATTACACTAAATCCATCTACCCTAAACATTCATATCCTTGATTGATTGTGATAACCCCCTACCATTCATACCCATCTTTATAGAGGGTTAATTCTCTCAATGATTCAATAAGCCACCCAAGTATTCCACAAGGAATCTGGAATGAATTTAAATAGATAGAAATAAGAAATGTGTGGTTTCCATATGGTATTTATTCCTCAAACTCTATATTCACCAACTTCTAGTAATTAATAGGATGATCCTCTCAGTCTACTCCTAAGGGTCATGCCCCACCCCAGGGAATAGTGCCTATAAAAAATAGAACCTACTCACTCTAGAGAATCAATTCCAATGATTTTATAGAAATTTCTCTATAAATACTTCACCCAATTTCCATAAAAATTCTCAGTATATTCCTCTTTTAATTTAGACGGTATAAAAACAAGGACAAAAGGTAGACACCCTTGCATCATATCTCCTCTTCAGCTAACACTGCATGGTTTCAAATGGTTCAATCTGAAAATTAAATTTTACTGTAACTTCATCGCACTAGAAATGACCCTCCATTCCCTTAGGATATGGATTATATTGAGGTAAATACTATACACCTTGACTAATAAGGATCCTAATAAGGATTCTATGTAAATAAGACTATCTAGATTAGATTAAATCTGAATGTTGTTGAAAAGAAAATATTGATTCTAATAGATAATGTACTAAATTAATTCTAGTTATGAGTGCTCTTGAGAAAAGTAAATTTTGAGTGTTGGACATCGCAAAAATTGGTGAGGGGTTCCCTCTCAATTGTACTACTAAAATCTGATATCCCCACAACTAATGATCCACTGAGACTACTTCTGATTCTCAAGAATTCTCACTCACAACATCTTTCACTGGCTAGAGATCATTTCCTTTGGCTACTCTAAGATATCCACATACTTCTACACAATAAAATTAACTATAGATAGAACAACCTCAAGGACATCTAAGGATATATTTCCTTGAATATTATGCATGGTGTACACAAAAAAAAATATTGACACCCCAACATCCACAATTTTAGCCATTCTCACCCAAGTGTCCCAGTGGAAACCTTTATTCACATGGGAATCCCAAATTAAGGCCATCATAAATTTCTATATATTCCTCACCATAGTTGTAGGTACCTTTATAAATGAGAAAATATAAATTAGATAGGAATTATAGAAACTATTAACCATAGTGATTCGTCCATAGAAGGATGAGAGTTTACTCTACCAATTATTAATGAATCTATTTATCTTTTCATCTAAGACCTTATAGTGATGGATCGATAACATTACTTGAGAAAATATAGATCTTAGATAATCCATAAATAATGGTTTTATGTTAATTTCTGTAATATATTATTTATTTTTGGGATGTCTTTCCAAGAAAGAGTTAGAAATATAAATGTGTATCTTCTCATGGCTAATATGATTTCCAATCCATTCATAATATTCCTCCAATATTCTGATAATTCCCAAAATATTTATCTTCCTTCCATTGAAAAAGAAAATAATATCATCCATGAATAGATGATGAGAGATTCTAAATAAATTCTCGTAGTGGTAGGGAATAACGTTCCCTCTATGAATGTCTTTGTAAAAATATATACTAATTGATTTAGGGACCATAATAAAAAAACAGGGTAAAATTTTTTCACACTATCATAATCTGCAAGTAAATTTGAAAAAAAATCACATATCACTCCCATTAACATAATCAAGAACCATGATGATCAAAAACAATAGAAAAAATTTGGTGACCCATCTATAGAATCCCATGTAAGACATAACATTAAGAATGAGTACCCAATCAAGTTCTCCATACACATTCTCCATGTGAATTTTAATTTCCATGTTAGAACCATTATTCTTCCTATTGATATCACCAATCATCTATTGTCCCATGGAAATTATATCCTGGGAATACCACTCTCTAATAAAAACATGTTTCTCCTCTAAAATACATTCATGAAAATGTGTTTAAAGTGTCCTATTAATTACTATGGAAACAGTTTTATATAGAAAATCAAATATACTGATAGGAAAAAATGATTAATTAAGGAGGGGACTTTCACCATTGTAATTTAAATCAATATGGTTCTACATTCCACACCTGGTAAGATTCCCCTGTAAGATTTATTGAATTTATTCAATGAACTTATTATTGATGAGGTCCCAAGAGGCTACATAAAATAATCCCAAGAACCAATATAGACCATAAAATCACACTTTACTAAGAGAGGCCACCATATCACAAATCTCCCTTTCATATAGAACTCTTTCAAACTATGCGTTTATAGAATCTGAAACAACATGAAGAATAGAATCACATAACTCATAGTGTCCCCTTAGAATTCTATACTACATGAAAGGATTAGCTCCATTAGTAATGATTTTATGTTATCCTCCACCACACCTCTAAAAACATCATGTTAATTAATGAAATAACCATCCACTGTTATTATGTTCAGTTTGAAACCCTAGTTTATAACTTTGAGACAATATTGGAAAAATTCATTATCCTTTTCCCTAAAACTCGGGCACATTTTCTTTGATTTCACCTGAGAACTATGCTATTTTTCAAGAAACATGTCTATATGATTGCTTTTTTTATATAAAAATTTGATTAAATATATCATTATATCAACACTCATCAATGATGGATTCAATTAGTTTGATATGTATTTTGGTAGAATATAAACACAAAAAGTGAAGAGGCTGGTTTGTGATCCATATTTGTAGGTTCCCCTTCAGTCACTTTAGTTGGTTGTGGAATTTGACCAATAAGTGATCTTCCATGTGTTTACACCATGAAAAGTACAACATAGCATAATATTCAAGGATGGAAACCCACTTTCTGGAGGAAAATATATTTTCACCATATCCCTCCCTTGCCTCTAGATGAGAAATAATATGAGTGTAACACCCTGACCCTAGTTACCTAGATTTGGTGAATTATTACATAACATTGGAATGATTACAATAGATCAAGTCCCAAAACATCGATTAGTTTAGTATCCTTGGAAGTACTAGATACATAAATAAGTTTTACATTACATTATAAAATGAAAAATTCAAGAACTTATGCCAAGATATTGGTTTTTCTCATGAGACCTACCAATGCATCAAGGATCTATAGTGGGCTCCACCTGTCACTTACTAAGTTCAATGCATTCCTCATATTAAAAGTTTGAAACATAATATAAACATTCATATTAAAACTAGCATACGAAATGTCAATATTTTAAAAAAACCATGAATGGTATATAAATAGAACATCTACAGTCCTACATAACTCATTCAATACAATATGGAATATTATATCAACCTCAGACAAGAATAATGAAAGATATTTAAATAGATGAAAATAACTAGTAAAACTATTTGAGAGAAATATCCCCTTTTTCTTGAAAACATTTAAAAGTCTCAAAATTTATCAAGAAGCTGTTAAAAATAGAATTTTGAATAAAAGTGTCCCATACCAATTTGAAAATTTTAAAAGGAATATTAATTTTAAAACATTCACGTCCACATAAATAAATTCTTAAAACCATTTTCAAAACATGGACATTAATGAGAAAGATTTAGAAGAATAAATCTTATAAACATTTAAAATGATATTTTAGTTAGAGTTCCTAACAAAAAGAGAGACGTTTTAATAAAAATAATTGAGGTAATATAAACTTTATAATATCATAAAAATAAATGGATTCATGATATACTATGTCAAAGTATATTATATACACTATATAAAAGTGAATTAGTGCATAAAAACAAAGAAGTCTCAATAGAATGTAAATTGAGATGAAATCCCTTATAAAGACTATATCCTTAGGTTGAGGATAAATCAATAACATAATTATGTGTGACAAATATAAATACACTAAATATGATTTTATATTTAGTGTAAAACAATCATAGGACATTCACACATATTCTTGTAACAACAACACCAATGACTTGGATGTTTAACTCAATGAATTGAAATTTAGCTAAGATTACTCTTATCAAGTTCAAATAGATGACTTGAGAATTTATCAATAGAGTTATTATGTGTATAAAAATTATATCCACATAAAGGGGAGTGTAAATTACTACATAAATAAATAAATAGTGATTTCACACATAATCTTGGAGTAAAATAATCAATGAAGTTTGCATAAAACCCAGTGAGTGGAAATCAAAATTAGAAATTCCCTTACCGATTTGGTGAATTACAAAACACACACCCCATGAAATAAGGATCATACAATGAATATTTAAATACCTATATATTAACTTATATTACACAAGGAATACAATCATGGGCAGTACAAACACCACACAAAAGGAAATAGTGGCAATATAGCATGAATCTCATGGAAATAAGAAATGAGATGATAACCCCTTACCTTGTACTTTTCCTTAGTATAGGGTACTTTAAACTCCTGTATAATAGTTAAATCATTGTTATTAAATTATAAAAAACCACATACATAAATATGATATCATATATGATCTTCTAATATAGCTTTGTTAGTAATATTTTAGTAGTATCATTGTTTTGGGTGTTAACTGATTCGTTTTCCTTTATATGTTTTCTTATATAAGTCATGTTTGTTATGGATAGGATGTATTTGATTAATATCCAGAATTATATTTATTTCTTAAAAATTATTTTTAATCATAAAATTAAAATTATCCTTGAATGGTTAGATGGGGAATGAATCTTATCATATTCGTGGAGACGGTAATCCGTACATACGCATGAGCGATAATATCATTCAATTGAAGGTGAAATCATATATAATTGGATGTTATATCACATATACAGAATCATAACATGTTATATTTATTATTTACATCAATTATATATCATTATTATACCCATCCAAAAATAAAGTGTTGAATAACAACTACACCACGACGTGGAGATGGTAAGCCGTACGTACGCACGTATGGTGACTTTTTCATTCATAGGATGGATAGAATAATGAATATGGTTTTATAATATTTATAATAACATCATATTATGTATAAGTTACTGGATTTATTATTTTTGTATGGAAACAATAAAGAAAGATGAAGTGGAAGAAGAACATAACTTTGAAAGAGGTGATGAAATTATTACCTCTTCTTCAGGTTCTTCCTTTTGATTTGATCAAAAGGGATCCTTAGGTTGGATTTATGATCAATGTAAGGCCTATATGATGAATTTAGGGTAGTTGGGAGGATATTGAGACAGGTTTTGTCCAATCCAAATGGCTTTGGAGGTGTAAAATTAAGAGAAGGAGAAGTGCCCTTTTATAAGAGAGGTTAGGGTTACTTTAGGAAAATCTTGAAATATTATTTTATTATAAATTTATTTTCAGTTTTTAATGGCTCCAAATGGATTTATTTCAATGATAAGGTGGGTATGGGTCGACAAACTCTCAACCAATAGATTTTAGACAGGTTTATGTCACCATATTAACCTTATCTTTTGTATTTAACTCTTAGTTAAATAGTTTGACATTTACCATGTCTCCTTGTATGTTTATATTATATGGCTAATAAACTTACTATAAACTGCCAAGAGAACCCAAAGTGGTTCATTAATAACATATCTATAATTATATAAGTCCTTTTTCTGAGCCATATATTTTTAGTACTATTATATAATTTAGTAAAATAGTATTTTTTTTTAAAACTCAATTATGTCAATTTTGACACTATTTAGTATTTGGTTTTTGTTAAAGTCATATCAACTTTATTACTTTGAAAAAAAATCATTAAATCGACCCTAACATTTCATATTAACATATAAAATTCTTATAATTCATAAAAAGTCTCAATTTACATTTATTGTAATATTTATAATATCAATAATTTTAATCTTTCATTATATAGGTTATTACTGCATCATCATTTTGTCATAAATAAATTTAATTATTTAATGTCTAAAAATTATAAATAAAATATCGTTATGTTGGAAATATTTTTATATTTCTAATGAATATTTATAGTCTAATTTATCTTATGTATAACCCAATATTAAAAAAAATTAGTTATTAAACTTTGAATTTTACAATTTTAACTATTCTTTAAATAAAATAATAATAAATATCCTAATCTAATCCAAGTGGATCAAAAGGATCATATTTTATTCCTAAGGTTGATTTTGGTCTAAATACACTTATCTAGTAGAATTAGTACATGTTTTCGGGTAATTATAATATCATTTTTACCATTAATTACCCTATTTACTTTTAACTATGGTAAATAAAATTCAAAAGTTACTATTCACCAAAAATTATTTTCATCTTGTTGAACTACATTTTACTTACTGATGTCAACCAAGTCTCTCAGATTTTTTAAATTCAAATCATAGAAGCGGTAAAATTACGTTTTATAAAAATTTGCTAACATGCCTAGAAGATGGGTAAATGACGTTAAAAAGTTCAATAAAATTTTATACATCTAATTTTATTATAAAATGACTATAATGAATTATATTTAACTTATATAGGTATTATATATCTATTTTTACCTAAAATAAATTTAAATAAAATAAATAATTATTTAAATAAAAATTCGGTTTTACACAATAACGTAGTGTTTTTCACTATTCATCAAAAATTGAAAGTTTTCAAAAAAATACCAAAAATTTACCCTAAGCTAATTTTGATATTAAAAATTCAAATATGAATTCTATTTTACCAAATTCAAAACATATAATTTTCATTAATTAATTTGAAATTAAATTCGGCTGTCAAAACCATAAAGCGGGTTTTTAAAAAGTAAAAACTATCAAAAGATTGACATGTGTTTATGTCCAATTTTAAAATGAAATTACTTATAATGACCTTAATTGTATTAAATGGTAAAAATATAATCTAATTATACTTAAAAACCATTAAAATGTATAATTTAACACTATAAATTAATTTGATTAAAAAATTTGTTTTCAATTAAAATTTAGTATTTTTTTCACTATTCACCAAAATATGAAGGTTATCAGAAAAAACACCAAAAATTTATCGAAACGTAATTTTTATGTATCTATTCTAAATAAGATGTTTTTTGTCAAATTGAATATATAAGTGTCAAATATTTGATTTAAAAATGGTTCTCCATTAAAAGGCGGTAAAATTTCATTTTTTGAAAAATACTTCATCTGAAAAATTGAATTTGTTCTTATATTATATCTAAGAAACACATAATATGGATGTTAAAATTATATAGAGTATATAAAATTCGAAATTCAGTAAATACTATTCATAACCACTTTTTTAATGGCTAGTTTGGTAAGTTGTGGTGCACTCGAACTCAGTGTTGTGTGTAGCGCATGATATTGAATTACTTTAAAGAAAATAACTTACTATGAAATCTTGGGGTGTTATAATGAGGGTATTATGACAAGGCCTGAACCAGATGAAAGAAATAAGCCTCAGTGTAGTCAATGATGGCCTAAATATTGGATATGTAATGATCAAGTCGGCACCAAGTGCTTTGAGTTCCCTTTTGATTATTTAACCACATGTAAATTTCTCTAGATAACCCCATGTACAACAAACCTGTTCGAGCTGAAAATGATGAGAAGTTATGCCTGTCCTTCCATAGAAAAATTCACCAACCTATTATTCAATTTATCCATGATGGTATTAAAATCACCTCCAACAATACTATATAAATCCCTTGGTATGATGTATTTGAGGGATCACCACTATTTATTTCATTCCCTTTCATCACACTTGGCATAAAAAAGGAAGGGATGCACATAAAATTACTAGACAGAACCTTAGCTATTATGTGATGATTAGAAATAACTTGTTGTTCTGCTAAAATAAAACTCTTCTAAAAGATACAAATATTATGATTAGTGGGTTCACCATGAATAAAGTTATTTAGAACCATCTTGTGATTAAAACCTTAAATTTTATAATAATTTTGTTTAGATTGAAGCATTGTAATAATAAAAGCCTTTAAGTTTTCACTTGGGAACTTAGGTCATGAGAATTCCAAATAATGAAAGAGGTCATCAACACTAGATAAACCTAGATCTGGTTCCTAGACTCACATGACACTCAAACTAGGAAGTTCAAAATGAAAAATACTATTTGTAATAAGATATTGTATATACAATGCATGAGGTAATAGAGGGAATAGAATATGTAAGGGTTTCTTCATCCTAAAAATCTGATAACATATTATAGTAGTTTTATATGGATTGAGAAATAAATGGAAAAGACCCAAAATAGTGGGAGTGGACAGAAGGAGGAGTAGAAAAGGGAATATAAAAATCCTTTCCATAAAGCCTTACACTTCTATATAAGTATGGACTAACCACAAACTCACTGTCGAGGGGAATGAATGGAGTCCTTAGACTAAAGGGAACCATGGAAAAATGTAGGTTTGTTCTGGAGACAGTGTGAATGAAATAATGAGAATCCATATTAATGAGATGAGTGGAAACTTGTGTAGGATATGAGGGGAAATCAAGGACATAACTAGAAACATCTTCCTCCAAGAGATCTAGATTATATGGGACAATGCTTATTGGGATTGAAGTCAAAACATAGTTCAAGATATCCAACTGAAGAGGATTTATGATATTTGAATTATAATTTTTTTATACTGACACATAATGACCGTGAATATAATAGGATGAATAGTAATGGAAAGGATGAGGGTAGGATAAGGATTTACATCAATCCAAAGAGCCCTCGGTCTGAAGAAGAAGTCCAGAAGGATGAGGATGAGAGAGGTCCATGGCGACGTAGATCCGGGACAATGTTGCTTCTTGTGAAAAATAATGAAATCTCTTGTGAAATGAAATTCCCCTATGGATTCACAATCCCCCATATAAAGGATATATTATTTAAGGGGAATAATAACTTGGGTAGGTTATCATAAATCTCCTCTATAGGAGAGTCCCAGCCTCAGTGAACCTCTAAGGACCAGTGAAAGAGGTTTAATTTCTAGCGGCGAACCAATAAGGTACTCTAGGACTAGGCCTTGAAGAATTTTTCTCTATATTCAAGGAAAACATAGAAGTATTTATATTTCATAATAGATATTCTTAATAGGGACTAAAATCCCCAAGATCCCATGAATTATAGAAAAAGTGGAAGAGGCATCTTTTTCATGCTGAAACATGCCACTAGAGTCCACTTGTGAAGGGTTGATGCTTATTGGAAGGTAGATTCTAGGAAGACAATACTGGGAGTCCTCCTCCATAGTATAATATAGTGATGAAAAAGGTACTTATTGGATTTAAATAATTATTGAATATAGATAGTGAGGATTATAGAGGATAATATAATTGAGGGATGGACTAGAAAAAGGCACCACCACATGAAAATGATGATTAAAACCAAAAAAATGTTTCATGAAAATTGAAATTAGAATGAAAGGATGGGGTGAGGTTAAATCTTCCAATATCAAAGGAGGAGGATCTGTCTTCGTCGTGTCTAATGGATCCTGTGTAATGGTCAAAAAGGTTTGAAAAGGGGGAGGCACAATCGATGGGTTCTTGATCACATTAGAATCAATATTTTATTTACCCTTATTTTGAATAATTTTTGTCATGGTATTCATGGATGATGTATTAATTTATTCTAAAAGATATGAGAATAATTATAATCACTTTTTTATTATTCTAGAGACTCTTAGAATAAAATAGTTATATGGAAAAATTAATATGTATGATTTCTAGTTTTAGGAAGTTTCTTTTCTTAGCCATATTTTTTCCAAGGATGGAATCACATTTGATCACATGAAGATGAAGTAAGTCAGATACTTTCCTATAATAATGAGCATAACTAAGGTATTAAGCATCATTGGGTTGGTAGGTTACTATTGGTGACATGTTATGAATTTTACATGATTGGATAACTCATTAACCAAGCTTACACATAACAGTTTTATGTTTTTTCAAACAAAATACTATAAAGAATGTTTTGAATAATCGAAGAGGATATTGGTCAATACTCTAATTTTTACTCTACCATTAGGAAATGATGGGTTTTTTATATATAGTGATGCATAGATGAATTTAATTGTTTGTGTCCTTGTGAAAAATTATAGAGTGATTTTATATGCATAAGGTAGTTAAAGAAACATGAACATAACTATCCAACCCATGATCTTGAGTTGGAAGATGTAATATTTACATTGAAGATATGGATAAATTATAATTATAGTGAAACATGTGAGATATAAATAGACCATGAGATCCTAAATTGAAAATTTTCATGGACAGAGCTCAATATAAGGAAATGTACATGGCTCAAGATACTCAAGGATTAAGGATGTCCAACACACTACCACCCGATGAAGGAAAATAAGGTAGAATCTACATTAAGAATTAAGAAACTTGGATTTATGACCCAAATGTGGATTAAGAGGGATCCAATGTTCATGGATCTGGTAAACATGGATATGGGAATTATTAAGGAAGGGTAGACATCACACCCTTTTCAAATGATTTGAAAACAAACTTTATTGGAAAAGATAAAATGTTATCTATCTGATAATGATAATTTTTAGAATAAAATTAAATCTATGAATGATGGGAAGTTAGAAAACATAATTTTTGAATAAAGAGTTCTAAAATTTGAAAATATGTTATATGTTTCATCGATAATTGAGTTAAAAATGGAATTATATGATGATGTTAATAGCTTAAATTTCTATATACACCCTGGTAGAACCAAGATGTGTTGGGATTTGAGGGGAAATTTTTTAGTAGGATAACATAAATTGGTAAATTACTAATTATGTGTCAAGATGTTTGGTTTGTTAAAAAGTAAAGTCTAAGAGAGATGATCCTAGAGGATTAATTCAACCTCTTATTGTTTCTATATGAAAATTGTACGACATTAAAATGGAGTTCTTCAAAGGATTACAAATGACTCTGACAAGGAATGATTCGATATTATTTATTATCGATAACCTAACCAAATCAATACATTTCCATGCTATATGATAAAATTTACCTCATTAGTTCCTCATAAGGACCTATATTAATGAATTTGAAAGAATTAATGGTGTACGTCTTTATATTATATCAAATTTAAATCCCCATTTTATATAATAAAATATATAATATTCTTCATAAATCTCTTGATAATCAACTTCATTTGAGCAGCATCTACCATCCTCAAGATAATGGACCATTTGAAAGGACTATTATATATTACAATACATGTTGAGGTCATTATCACTTGACTATCAAGGTATATAGGATCATTATTTACCTTTGGTAGAGTCTTTATATAAAAATATTTTACATTCAAGTATTTAAATGGTACAATATGAATAATTATATGGAAAGATATGTTGCATTCTAACTTTTTGGGATGAATTTGGTGAAAGGAATCTTGTAAGACCAAAACATGTTGAAGTGAAAAAGATAATGGTAAATACTATTTAGGTTCATATAAAATCATATCAAACAATTAAAAATAGTTACATTGATAATCGAAGGAAAATTATGAATATCAGGTGGGTGATCATTTTTTATTAAAAGTATATCCATGGAAGGGTGCCGAAGGTTTCGTAAGATAGTAAAGATGAGCCCCGTGTATGTTAAGAACTTTTAAATTGTAAAAAGTATTTTATTTATGGATTATTGATTTGAAATTCCATAAAGCCTCTCTAAATTAAATTATATTTTTCATATATCATTCTTAAGGAAGTACATGCCATACCAGACACATGTTCTCACCTCTGAAGAAATATAATTGGAAAATGACTTGTCTTGTTGTAAATATCCCATCCATATTATTAATTCTGGAGAGAAAATATGGTGACATTAGAAGAATTTACTTATAATGGAACTTTTTAGAATTCATAAAATTTAATAAGAAACATGGGAACCATAGGATGTTATGAAGAAGAACCACTCTCATTTTTTAGAAGGTAATATTGATAAAAATTGTGAGTATACAGATTTTTTAGGAGGGAATAATGTAACAAATAAGCCTAAATCATAGTGTGAAAACATTATAAATCTATAAAACATTTAAAATTTTAATATTTCATGGAATAAATTGTAATTTTATATGATGAATTTAAATTTTTAACGTACTAAGTCAAAATAAACCTAGAATGAATTTTTGAAATTTTCCCCAAAAAATATTCTTTTATATAAAATAAAAAATTTATTATTTAACCATTAAAAATTATATATATAATTATATGTAATAATAATTATAATTAACAATTCATTAACTAATAACTTAATATAAATAAATATATTATCAATTGGATTTAATAACATGTATTTTCTAGAAAAAAAAATTTCAAAAAACATTTTTTGTTTAGAAAGGCATAATGTCTATACACATTAATTATTTTAAATAATATTTAGTTATGAATGATTTAAATTAAATTTATATATTATATATATAAATAAATAAATTTAAATACATTATATTATTATTACTATTTATATAGTTAAAATAATATCATCTTATTCTTGAAAAATGTGTTTCATGACAACCCATTTTTTGACATGATTTACCAGTTTGGTTTTAAAATTAATTACTCCACTCATGTGTATTGAATTTAATAAAATGGATTCCATGTTTTGAATAAGAATATTTAATATTATTTGAAAAAAAACTGGTGATAATGATTAGTATAAATGGTAAAAAATAATTAACTCGGTTAAGGTTAAAATGAGGTTTTCTGCATTACATTCGCTTGAGTTAGAAATAATTTTCCACACCCATATAATTTTTACATGAAAATTTTTATTTCATATTAGGAATAATTTTTACTAAATTATATAATAATTATAATTTTATTTTATTCATAAATTATTAATTACCCAGGTTAAAAACAAGTTATTGAGGTGAAAAGTAAAATAGTAAAATTAATTACACTCATAGTACAAGGGAATAACATGGTTAAAAATGTTTATTTATATGTGGTACAGGTGCTGATAGACCATATACATTGTCCATTCCATTATTTATCAATTTTTGAGGATCATGGGGTGATATTTACTTCCAATTATTGAATTTTTTTGTTTATTTATAGAAATATCACTCACCCTAAATTATAAAAGGCACTCCCTCTCATCACTTATTCACAAATATAAATCCATTTTTTAAAAAAACTAAAAACATATATCCAAAAAAATAATTATCCAGATTCTATAGGTTTTTTTATTTCCAAAATATGAATTATATAGTTTATCTAATATAGGTTTCTCTAAGATAAGGTAATCGTCTTAAAGATGTTCCATCTTTTTTCGTTTAGCTTTTACTGAATTCAATTATTTCTTAAAACTTGAAAAATAATAAAATCAATATTTACCATATATTGATATTTTATTATATTTATGAACTAATATTTACCCATATCCTTCTCTATCAAATGGGAAACAAATCCACCATGTGTCTGTACAACGAACTACCACCTTGTGAACATATGCAAACAAATTTCCATCATAAAATCACATTAATAGTCATAATTATGGAAATATTTAACATATTTGATACTTAAGACCTTATATTGATTTTTTAAATTAATATATCATCCAATTACTTACCCATTCACCCATTTCTAGTAATGATGTCGTCTCTCATGCGTATGTACTACCTACCATCTCCACGATGTGATGCAATTCATTTTCATGTCCAACATTTATTAATAATTATAAAAATAATTCTAATGAGTAAATAAAATGTTTATATAATTAATATAATTCTAGATAAGATGTCACTATATCCAATACACATGAACCAGATCCTTAATGAAAAAACATGCATGAAAAAATAAGACAATTAACACATGAAAAATAGTAATAATAAAAAGTTATTAACAAACTGGTAATAATATGTGATAAGAAAATCATATATTATATTAGAAATATGAATATAGTTCAATTAAAAATTATTAACATAAATAAAACTATTATACAGGGGTTTAAAATATATTCAACCAAAAGGAAGTTTTAGGTAAGTGATTTCTTCTCAATTTCTATTCCATTGAAACATATTTTTTAATATGATCATAGTCACTTTTATGTGGTGTATATATTGAAACTTTTTTATTTAACATGAATAAGTTTTTATTATTTTGGTTAATGTTTCAATTCAACTTTATCCTTTCAAGGGGTAATAATTTAAATTTTATCAAAGATATAAGAAGGTATTTAAAAATATCACTTTATTTTGGGATCAATTTTACTTTGATAAAAGGAATATTATCATGTATCCTTCATAAGGTCCAAAACATTTATCATCCTATTGATATTTATGGTGTTTACATTATTTATTTTATCTTTTCCTCTCTTTGTTACTTGAATCAAGAAAATAAAACTATAAAATAAAAACCAATTTTATTTTCCATTTAATCAGGTATATTTTTCTTCTGTGTCCGTGTTTTTCAGAATGGTTTTATAAAAATATTTTTATTTACTCCACTGATTTATTAAGGAAATTTTATATTATGAATGAAATTTAAAAATGATTTTTAAGTAATATTTCTATATTTTTTTAAAGGTATGTTTTCAATAAAAAGTTAAAAGAAAATTTTTAAACAAATAATGTGACAATGTAATTCCCTGCCGTCATAACTATTTTATGAAAAGTATCTTCCTATACACATTTTCAATGTTGTTATAATGAAATCTAATTCTTGAATTATTATTTTAATATTTCACTTACATTCCATTTTTTATTCCAAAATACATACATTTATCTCAAAAGTTATATTATCACTCATTGATTTTGAGGTTGTTAACATTCTCTTGAGATAATCACTTTCTTATTAACATTTTTAATAAAACATTAAATTTATCTTAAATATCCATATTTTTTGTATTGTGGTATGACTATTTCCTAAAAAATATAACATTTTTACATATTTTTTTTACTCTGAAAGTTATTTCATTAATTGGGAATATATTTAAAATATATATTTTTTTACTCAATACAGATATTTATTGATAAGGAAAACTATTCATGATTTAAACTGATCATCTGATATAGGATGAATGATTTGGAAAAGTAGTTATGGATGGGGAAGATAATTATATAGCTCATCAATGGATCGGTAGGTCTCATGAGACAACTGATCTGGTGAAGTTAAATGGGTTTTACCCATAGTTTTAAACTATCATGGTGCATGTTCTTGATGTTACAAATATCATGATGTATGAGATCATGAAGTCCAGTATTAGGAATTTATTTCATTCAGAATTTAGTTGTTATTATCAATGATATTATTTCATTGATATTATCCATGGAAAAATTTTATTCTCATGTTATTGTTTAAATGGAATGTGTGATTAGTTATTTACCTTCAATATTGATTATGCATTGTGTAATTAAGATAGTCATGTTATTGATTTAATTCCATGTGTTTTAAGTTATTTACCTTCCAATATGAATTATTTATTCACAAAAGCTTCCACTATAACTAACCTTTACTAATAATTTGAGTATACACTTATTTTATTTCTAATTTTCAGGATATGAAGAATAATTATTTGGATTAGTTTAATTATGTAGAATATTTTCCATTTTAATAATTTTGTATTCTATTACAAATTTAAAATATGTATCATGTATGTATCTAGATCTTCAAGAATACTAAACTGATTTGTCCTTAGGGATTTGACCCCTTGTATTTATGAAAATGTAATAAAGTAGACACTAGAATTGGGTTACTGGAGTTTGGATTATTATGTCTTCTCTATGTAGTCAATGATATAAGGACCCAATTGGGCCTTCTAATAGGTTTAATCCCTAACCTTTTCCTCATTAATTTCCAAAGCCATGGTCCACTAAATGAGTTAAATACCTAAATTTTTCTAGCACAATTGTATACACCCAACTCAATTTCCTATTATTTCCCCTTCTAGGACACAAATGTTCTTACCACATGATACTAAAGTACATGGACATGCCATGGCACGTGAAATTAATATATGAAACCTAAACTATCTGGTCTTTGATTCATATTAACAAGGATACATAAGATTCATCATTGAGGTTAAATCCCAATACACTTAAACATATTATGTGCCTCATATTAGGTGTACTCTCTAAAATCATCCTCACAAGGACATATTCGGTATGAAACATAATCCTTACAAATCCAAGTTCCCTATGAAATCCTATCCTCATTGTGATATATTCCATATGAGGTCTGTACTCAAGTATTGAACACACGAACTTAAAAATAAATTCACTAGGTCTGAGATACATGAACATAAAAGAAACTTCACAAGGTCATAGATGTATGATCTTAAAATGCACTATATTGGTCCTTGTCACGTGGACTTATAAGGTTCGACATTTCTGGTTAAGAAGCACCAAAATATTTGTGTTCTTATTCTCTTAATATTGATATAAAAGATGACCCTTTCATAGAAATGATCCATAATCCATAACACCTACCACCTCTTTATATAATGATAATCCTTTTAGGTCCCAATAATATGGTTGTAAATCATAGAAACACCTACTAATGGAAGAATGATAGGGGAAAAATAATACATTAGGATGTGTAAATCACTTTATGGAACTAGTTGAAAAACTTTTTATTGGTAAATAGTAGTAATATTTGTACTACTATTATTTCATGAATACATCATGAATATATAATATAATCCAAGAGTAATTGATAATTCTACCCCAAAAGGGTGATGTGACACATACTACACATCCTATAAAACAATGTAAAAACTAAATACTTACTTGTAAAGTCTAAAAAACTTACTTCCTTTGTAATCAAGTTCTTTACCAACTAAAAAATCTCAACAAGAATAGGGTCATGTCTAAAAAATAGTAGAAAGAGACATCTTGGGAACATAACATATGATACTATTCTCAGGTTCAAATGGATAAGTTCCAAACATTAACTTCAATATCCAAATTCAACACCATGTGGAAATTGACCCACACTTACAATGATCATGTAAATAAATAAATAAAATTTAGAGATGTACTATTAGTTGTAGGTTGTTGTAAAACAGACCATGAATTAGTTTTTTCGCCAAAGTTTACATACAATGAGGGACCACATAAAACATTATAGGTGACAGACGTGATTTTAATATATATAAAAAACTAAAAGAATGTGTATTCAAAATATCTACTAACATATATATATATATATATTTAAAAAATAATTACCATTAAAGCATGGAATGGATTATTTTTAGTGGTATTAAGAGAGAGAAAATATTATTATACAATAACCCCATAAATTAGGAAGTTCTAAATCTAAACAGCCTACTTTGAGTTTAGTGATCAGAATTTGAGGCATACCATTCAAGGAAATAATAATTCTCACCCTAGAAATAGATAATACAATCGAAAATGTGTTCACATATTCACCAATTCATATGATTTTATGTGTGCATAATGAGTTAGGCTATAACACCCATCCCATAGGGTAATGAGAAAAGGTGAATGAGTGGGATCATAATAATTTACTATCCCATATAAATAATTAGTAGGCACATGTAGATAGAGATTTCTAATACTTTCCACCACCTTAAAAAATTCTATATCACCGAATATATCATAAAAATTTCGGGATTTGTGACACATTATGCACCATTAACCTATTTTCATATATAAGTTTCACCAACACATTATATATATGAAGAATAATATACCAGTTTATGATCAAAATTAATAGTTCTACGAATACTAGTCAATATGCATTGTATGGTTGTTCACTGCTATTCATTATATATGAGGATACAAATAAATTTCATATGGAATAATTAAATCCATAAATATAATAAGAAATAATAAAATTAATTAATCAAACATCATGTCAAACATGTCATAAATTAGAGAAAAGAATAAGTTCTAAACCCTTTATAAAGGTGTTAAACACTTCTTAAACTAGGATGTGTGTGTAAATTTATAGTTAATCATTCTTATACTGAAAAATGATCTAACTCCCACATGTGTAGTAAGTAGAATTCATATGTATCTTACTTTGTGATAAAAATAATATAGTATTTTTAGATGAAATTTAATTAAATTTTTATAGGTAGGGATTACTTGTGTTGTATGCTCTAACTTTATGAAAACCATTCAAATGTAGAATTATTTTCAAAATAGGTTTCCATATTTAGAATGTACTTTAAGTAAAACATATATTTTGGTCTCAATGTTATCAATGGTTTTATTTTAAACACTAAGATTTATAAAATAAATTGTAAAATATGTTTTTGAGGTAATATTGTTATATAAAATATTTATTATGTTGAAAATGTTTTATAGAAAATCAATTATGGATTTAAAGATTTATGAAATATAATTTTGTGATGGTTTTAGAAAAAAAATCAAAAATTTGGGTAGGAACCCAATTATTGGAACAAAGTGATCCAAACCATTCATACATGATAATTAAATCATTTTCCCGAAAAAATTAACTGAATTATATTGAACAATTGAAAGGGTAGGTGTCAATGAAAAATTAGGTTCTTAACACATGAATACATTTAGAATTTGAAATTTTATTTTAATTATTCTATATAGTCCTACAAAATACATCTATTTTCATCTTAGTATTTGTAAACACCTAAGGAAATACATCAATTAATGAGTAACCTAAAATCTAATAATGGTATGAATAATTGGAAAGAAATTAAGACATGAATAATTGTTTAAGAATATGTGAGTATGATTATAATAGTCATCATTTCATAGGCATATGATAATCATAATAAGAATAAGGAAATAATTTGAATGAGACATAGAATCTGGAACAACAATAATAATAAAATATCATAAAATTTTGGATAATTTCCACAAATATAATGGGAAAAAATCCAGCATCTTATTCATAAATAATATATTTATACAAATCAAATTTCATAGAATTTGTAAAAATATATCATCATGTTCACACATAACATATATAATCTCTTGATAAATATCAATTTTCCCATTGAATTGTAAGTATTTATAATTGTGAGACAACTCATAACATCAAAAAATACTCATATTCATGCATTCCACATATAAAGAAAACATTAATCAATCATAAACAAAAAAGAAAACACATAAAAATGTATAGGTTTTGTAATTGTGTCATAATACATATATCAAACAATAATAAATTAAAGGTTGATACAACCTAAGATAATCATGAATTTATTCTAAATTTTATAGTTTAAAACATACATAAACTAAAAAAAATCACAATCCTAATACCTAATTGTTTAGTGTTTTAGAGATTAACTACATAAACAACTTATTAGTCATTACTTATTTAAAATATACAACATACAACTTTATATTAGGTATAATTCTAAAAAAAATATAGCAATGTAATTTCCTGGGGAAGTGGGAAACAAAACAAGGTGTTATCATATATTCATAGTAAGGGAAACATTATAAACAGTCCATATAGGGTTAAATCATAAACATATGGTAAAAAATGGACACAATATAAATGTTTAATTAAAAATATATTATGATCATATTTGTTAGTAAAAAGACATTGATTAACATTATAAATCATATAATGGGGATATAAGGCCATAAATCGTCCATCGTGAAAGAATAATAGTTATACCATGGAATAGAAACATGAGTCCACAATCATGAACCATGGAAACATAACATTGGAATATTGTATATCATAAAAATTTAGAACAAGAATAATATTGGGAATTATAACATTACGAGAATAATCAGCCATTCTTGTGAATTTAGGTTTGAATCACTATCCTTCTCTAGAAATTATTTTGTGAATAAACTCATTTATGTGCACACATTATATTATGTGTAAACTCAATCATGCTAATATATTAAGTTGACAACCAACCCATTCATATCCACTCAAAAAATTATTCTCTCATCATATATAAATTATTACAAATTCATTTCATGAATTTATTGGATTCCACCTATTAGGTAATGATAAACCTCAAATAACTATTCCATAAGAAATTAGTCACTCATCATATCATGAGAAACCCATGGAAGTAAAATGTGTTTCATATCTTTTCAAAATAGAATCACATAATATGAATTACATAAAAGATTTGATGATTCCTAAAATTAAATCACTCAAAAGAAGTATATCATAAAATAGATTATAGGATGATCATGATCATTATTATTTTAGAGGTAGATCATATAATGGTAGATTGAAAAATTATAGGAAAATAAACCATTTATATCAGGGTTGTGAAACTAAACATATATGTCACTCCAAAATATATTTTAAATTGGTGAAATGAAGATATTAAAAATATAAATTTTAAAATATTTTAAAAATATTTATTCCTTGAAAATAAATGAAGTAAAAATTAATAACTATAGATTGTAATATAATAATATAAATAAAAGTAATGAAATCCCATTATATATTAATTTAAATCATTAATAAATTATTTTTAGAATAAAAAAATTGAATAAAATTTTATTAAAAACTATAAAAAATTGAAGAATATGAGTCATTAAGAGAAATGTTTATAAAAGGTGGGAAATAATGTTATGTAGAAAATGTTAAACAATTATATTATTTTCACAATTTTCTATGGAATTTAAAAAATGAACCCTACAGAAAAAAAAAATATTCCATCTAAAAAAATTAATGAAAGTAAAAGGTAATAAAAAATAGACCATAAAAATCATTGAAGTATAGAGAGTAGCATTCTTGAAAAACTAAAATTAATATGTTCATAGAAGAGGAATATTGATTAGAATGGTTGACGGTTATTCATAATTGCTTCATAAATTTATAGATAATGAAATCCATCACGGATAATATTTTTATATAAATATATAATTTCCCTATATAGAAATAGGAAATTCCATATAGAATAAATAATTAGTATAATAAAAGGAAATTAAAATATCAGAGTCAAGGAAGAATGTTTTTGACTTGATGGAAAAGGAAATGAAATAAAAAACACTATTTATTTTGGAAATGCTTAAATAAAAATCCTTTGAATATAAGTACATGAAATTGAAAATTAAATAATATTAATAAATATTGAATCTTGATATAAAATTTCAAATAGAAAGTATATAGAATATTTAAAATAAAGTAAGTGCATAATATGAATCATGTATCAAAGAAGGAAATTAGAGGTGAGGAACCCTTACCTCATGTCCCAACATTCTTTGTGTGTGTGTCTAACCTCTTGAATTGTGATGACACAATATTTTACTGTATAATATTTAAAATATGTATTGTCATGGATAAATTATTTTACATCTATCGCCAAGAAAAAATGATTCCTAACATATAAGGTAAATATAATTATAATAATCATAAAACAACTATTAAATATAAATGTATTCATATAAATGGATTTATAAAATTAAATTTTAAGATTATAAATGGAATTTCATTATTTAATATAAATTATTATTATTTTGAAAAGAATTATATTTATATTATTTTATATTTTATTCAAATAAATTAAATTGAAAAAAGTTAATATCATATATTAACTAATATATTATAATAATTTAAATTAGATATTGATATGGAATTATATTTTTAACACTTAATGTTAAAAAATTAATAGTTTCTAAGAGAAATTATTTTTTCATTATATTTTTAATTTTCATTTAATAATATAAATATATAAATTTTATAATTTAAATTAGATAAAACAAACTTCATTTTTGAATTTATAATGAAAATATTAATCTATGGTGATTTGTTGGGATTTTTTTTTGAATTATTTGATTTTTAAGGAGAACAATGTAGAAAACCATTTATAGAAATACCATGACTTCTATGAAATTATTAATATATAATTCTGAATTGGAGATTTAATAAACCATTTACTGGAAAAAATATATATATTTTATAATTTATAAATAAAATTTAAAAATAATTATTATTTAAAAACCAATATTTGATATTATACAATCTATGTTACTTTTTCAGTAAAAAAAATTTCAATAAACTATTCATTTCTTATTTTAAAATAAATATTTATCACTTTTATATATTGAATAAAATAAAATTAATTTCAAATTTAGAAAAAATTTATTTTTATTATGTAATAAGGTACATATTATTGTTGGTAATAAAGGAAAGTAACATTACGTAAAAACTAGTTACTATGGTAAAAACTAAAATGGTAAAAAAAACATTATGGAAATGAGTTGAAGATATGTTTAACACAAGTGTATGAATGGGGTTGGAAGGATGATATTGACCTGATCTCTTTCCCTATCCATTATTTATCAAATATGTAGAAATTTTCCTTGATAGTAAATTCTCATTCTTAAAAAGTTTTAGATATTTATAAAAATTACATCCTTTTTCACTTATAAAGGGGACACTCCTCTCCCCACTAACCCTAAAATAGAAAAAAATTAGTTAAACCCAAAAACATCCCAAACCATTAATTAAAATTCATATACTTCTTAATTACGTGATTTTCTTATCAAATGATCATCCATGAATTGTGTAACCCCCATTGCAAAAGAGATAATCTAAATATTGAGGTATAAATTTCAAATCGCTTCTTTCCCATTTATATTATTTATGAGAACTTATTCTTAAAAAATTAAATTAAAACATAAAAAATGATAAAATTATTATCATTATTATAGGTTTATGTTTTTATAATTATGGTATGATAATTACCCACATTTACCTATTCCTTTAAGAAAAATAAAATCATCATTTGCGTGTTGTGTGGAATACCGCTTGCACGATGCAACATGATTAATTTCTCATCAGTTACATACAACGATGTTAATAATATGTATTTTAATATATAATTATAATATTTATGTCATATTTTAGATTCAAAAATGCTAAACTAAATTACTTATTTTTTTTAATCAATAGAAAATGAGATCGACATCTTGGTGTGCAAGTAGACTACGACTTCCATGGAATGATTTATTTCCATTTGTATTCCAACCACCACCTTACATGGATAGTATTTAGAATGGGTTTAATATATATGTATTTTTTTAGTAAAATATTATGACTTTTGGAAAAAAATTAGTCATCTTATTAATATAATGAATAATAAACTACTTTGGTAAATTCAACCATTCAAAATATCATTCTTGGAGAAATTTTTTATCTCCATACTATGAAATAACTTTGAATATTTTATAATATTCTTATAAATAATTAAATTTAGTGTATATAATAGTAATAAACACTACATATGATCATTATTCTTCTATTATAATGATATTAAAACTAAATAACTACATAATCATCAATTGATAAGAGTATGTTATTGCTTAGGTTAGTTTAACCACCTACTTGAACAATGAAATAAATTTATATCATAGATTGATATTGTAATTTAAATTTGGTAAATATATAATATAAAAATTAATATATTTTTTAAAATTTTTGTAATGGAAATATTAAAATTTAACAAATTATTTAATAAAATACCCTTCATTCACTGTGAATCATTGAAACTTTCTCATCACCAAATCAATAATTAAGGATCATAACCAAAACTCTTATATAATGAATTTATAACATTAAAAAAATTAATTCATAAATTACATTCCCTTTTATGAGTTGTTAATGTTGAAAATTTTTATAATAATTAAGAGCTACAAATGTCTATTGAAACATGTTCAAAATGATCAAGTTTTCTCAAAACTGATATCAAAAATATATATTAACAAACAAATTTAAATATATATATTGATTATAAATGATTTTTATAAGGTGATATATATATAGGTCTATTAAATGGATTATTATGGTATTTATATTTTTTATAAAGGAGGTGGAGTGCATTTAGATTATGAAATAATTGAGGTAAGAGAGTTATTTATCTCAAATTTAATTTCATGAGACTTATTTATTAATGTGAGAAATAAAAATTTCACATTTTCTTATAATTAAATAATTAATATATTAAACATCATACATAGGGTTTTAAGAGAAAAATCATTTACATTTATTTAATTTCTTTCAATTAAAATGATTCCAAAGTTGAAAGGGGTTCTGATCGAAATGTTACCCAACTATAAGGGCTTAAATTTAGAAACTTATTTTTGAAAATAATCATAGTTTCAAAAAGATTAAAAATTTGGGTAATTTTTATTATTTCTAAAAACCCTAATAATTTTCATTTTATATTCATTGGTTTTCACATGTCCCCTTAAAACATCATTTTCCCTGGCTTATATTTTACTCAAAGAGTTTCTTAAAAGTGAAACCTACCACATCTCTTCTTATATATCAGGAACCTCCATTTTCCAAGTTTGTATTCATTGTGTGATTTTTAAAATGACATTTTGTACACTAAATAATGGATTAATATCATTTTATAATGCTTAAAATTATTTATATTGTCTAAAATGGATGTTAATATTTTTTTATTGGTTATTTTCTTTAATTTTTAGAAATCATCAATTTTTAATGTTATCTATTTTAATACATATTTCCAATGATTTTTTAATTTTATACGAGACATTATATTTTTGTTTTCATGGTTTATAAAATAAATTATTCACCTCCAAGTGTTATTAATTATTTCTATAGTTTTTTAAAAGGACCAAGGATAATTCTTATTACAAAATTAATTTTTCTAAAACTTCTATAAAACTTTTTTTATTCTATGATATTTTTCTTTGAAATATCTTATATATGATCATGTACATTATTCAAATTACACCATACAAATTCTGTATTTATATGGTTTATATTTTGTCATTCAATTTTAAAGGAATGATCAATCACTACATTTTAGTTTCTTAATAATCTTCAGTAAATAACAATAATTTTTCTTCTATTCCCTTAGCACTATGAATGCCATATTTTTGATTCATTTGATTAAAGGGTGTATAACTTGGTTCCATTCATTAGTTAATTAGGGAAATTACTATCTTAATCATATATAATTTATCTATATAGTGTAAATTACATATGATTTTCTATTATGATTCAATGAAATTTAGAAATAAAATAACTTGATGTCATCAAATTCCCATTTATTTTCCATTGTGTTATCTTATTATTATTATTAATGGAATTATTAATTATTTCCTTAGGTGAGTCCTATTGAAAAAAAATATTAAACTAATTTTTTTTCATTTTTTTATCATGTTATATGAACTAAATGAATTTTTTCTCAAAGTTTCTTCAAACCTGTATTATTTCCTTTTGTAGTTTATGATGTGATAAGTGACCAATTTTCAAGTGACAAATGTAATCATGGACTAATGATGGGTTGGGTGTTATATCATCATATAATTCATTGGTTTAACAATTATATATCATTATCTATGTATTATCTAGTAAAATTTAGTTCCTTGTATGTGTGGTCACTAATGGTGTTGCTCGTGAATGTAATGATTCACTATAATAATGTCTGTCCCAAATTTAAAAGATGTTTTATAGATTTATATTTATTCACATGAATATATTTTGATTTGAATTATCATTATAATTTTCTCATGATTCCATACTCATTTGATTCATGTATTATGAAAATATTTGAATTAATTCATGATTTGTGACCCACTAATTTTTGGGACTATTTCTCTTATGTATCCTGATTATACCCATTTGATCATCTTATAATTAGTTGTGATATTTGATTTTTAGCCATTATTGATCATCTAAGCTCAATTTTTTCTTATGTTTCCATTTCCCCTAGTTCATGAATATAAAAAAAGTGTGAAATATATAGAATATTTTATTATCTGGACTATTTATTGGATATGTTAATGGATAATTATGGATTGACTAGTCTCATATATAAGTGGTGACATCTCAAATTAATAAATAGAACATGTGTTTTATTAGTTAATGTTTTTTCTTAATTCTCTAAAACTCTATACCAAAAAGGTCTTTGGAATTTATTATAAAGAGATATTATCTATAACATGTGGATGAGATGGCCATGTCTATGGACTAAAGTAGTTAGTATTAGTAAAGGGTTAATGTAACATTATTGATTAAGATAATATCATTTGAAGATAAATTATGTGTTATAAATGTCATCAAAGGTTAATAAGTTATGGTTTATTTTAATTTCAATGGTATATATAAACCATTATTTATGTTAAGGTAATAATTTTGGGATTTGGATGATAAAACATTTTTTAAACCATAGGGATATATCTATAGGATGCATCAAAGTATAGGATAACATACTGAAATTTTGGGGAAGTGGATATTGTGATGTTTTCTTCAAAATAGCATCCCCATATAGATACTACAATTGTATGAATTATCTGGAATTGATGTACCTAGGGGTAAAACCCCTAAAAATATTTCATTGTATACTAACACAATATTCACTTGGTGTATGAAAATGAGGCCAAACTTCACACCTGGTTTGAAAGTCCTAAGGTATATTATTTTTTTGATCTCATTATCCTTACAAGAAATTATAAATCATTTATTATGTTAATGAATTAGAATAATAATTATGTTAGAAACCAATATTGAACTAGGGGTATTTTATATTAATCTAAAAGCTGTCTAAATAACTTATTAATGTTTAAAATTTTGAATTATATTTTTTAATGTAATTATCATACAATAATTCAATTTTGGTTTCAATTTTTCATCACTCAAAATTAACACCTTTTGAGTTTATTTAATGGATAATTCCAAAAGAAACCATGTTAAAACTATATTCCATTGACAATATAGAGATTATCCTAGTGAGAAACATGATAAAATAAGAGATGGAGAGTGATATATTATGATTACTCCAATACGTATATAAATATTTTGTTTAAAAACATTAAACATTGTATATCATACAAACACACTAAAGAAGAGAAATATAGAGTCACATGGAAGAGCGGTAAATAATATTGTGAAGGAAAGAATTTTCAAAATTTATCATTTAAAAAATAGAATAAAAATAACCAAGGGGATTTTATTAGTGGAACTTTGTGATATTGTATGTATATTAAAGGAGGTTATATAATAACTAATTTTTTAGGATAAGTGAAGAGTATAGTGGACATAATGAAATGAACAAAGTGTTCATCTGAATGCACCATTAATAGTTGACTATCATAAATGTCAGAAACTTGAACATTACTAAAGTTTATGCCCTAATCCATTGGATAAAAAGGATAATAGGCACCAGAAACTTCCAAGACATGGAAATACCCATGCACCAGAAACTTCCAAGACATGGAAATACCCATGCACCAAAAACTATGGATATTAGTAAAGTATATTATGTGGAGTTATGAACACTGATTATACATCCGAAAACTATTATCATTGTATTTAGTTTATATTTTACACACTTTATTATACCTTGAATGATTTATAATAACATCAAACAACCACCTCAATGAATTTATGTTATATTATAAATAAAAACATCTACTGGTATGATTATTGGAATCTATGTCAATAATTATTATTTGATAAATATTTATGTTCTCTCTGTAAAATTTTATTATTCTTCCATTAGAAATATTTGATGTGATATTTGTTATATATTACTACTATTAATATATTTTATTTTATTATTGATAATATATGAAAATTAAATCTAAAAAAATCAATTGATGATCACCTATTAATAAAATACTAACTATATAATCCATCTAAAAAATTACTCTAATTATATTTGGGTATTTATCAAAAATAGGAAATGAAAAACTCACTATTAGTTATATTCCTATTATGAATGAAAACATGATTTCACTAGTATTAAAAAGTTTAGTGTGAATAAAGACTAATTTGAAGTTCAATATAGATTCATGTCGATCTTATAGAAACCACTGATTATTCCATTAGTGGGTAATAATTAAAATTATAAGGATTCAATTTATATAATGGGTGAAGATTGTATTAAACCAATATTTTAATATATATTTTTTAAAACAACAATGTGATTGATAAATGGTTTTACATGCAACATAAAACTAAGATAATACATGAAATATTAATTAAATATAATAATATGAATAGTAAAAGTAGTAGTAAATAAAAATATAGAAATATCAATGCACTAGTAAAATTAAATTTTAGATGATCAATTTTATTTGATTATTTAAGATAAAAATAATATTTTTTCAAAGAATTGTTTTTTAGTGTTATGTATTTAATTATAAATAATGAATTTACAAAATTAAAAATTTTATATGCACTAATTTTTTAATATCTCTTAATATATAAATTTATAGGAAATAATATTAATAACACATAATGTTCAAAAATATTAATTCCTAATAGAAACACTTATATCATTATATTTTTTATTTTTATTTAAAATATAGATTTTAAAATATTTAATTAGGAAATAAATAAAATTTTCATCATATTAGAATTTATGATTTCAATATTATCATATGGTGAAATTTTTGGATTTTTCTGGGGCATTAAATTTTAAGGTGAATAGTAAAAAACTGCTTTTACAAATACCATGAATTTTATGACATTATTATTATATAAATGTATGAATTGAAGATTTGTGATTCAATTTACTAGATAAAAAATATATTTTTATATTATATTATAAATTTTAAAACATTATTTATTATTTTAAAACTTATATTTTAAATTTTATAATTTAAGTTACTATTTCTCTAAAAAAATTATACACTATACATTTATAAATTTAAAATTAATTTTTATCAGATTTATATATTGAAAAAAAGTGAAATAGATTTATAATTTGGAATCATAAGGACCAAATTATATAATATGGATCATTTTTTAGGCATAAAGGATATGTTACCCTATGTTGAAACTACCTATCATGGTAAAAGTGAAAATGGTAAAAGTTAAGAAAAATAAAGGTAATGAGTTAAAAAGCTAAATGAAATATGGATAAGAAGGTTTTTTTTTTGTAATATTTAAATTTTATATCTTACCATATCAATTATTTCTTATTTTGGAATTGTATTTCTTGAGATTGACTTCCTATTATTAAAAAGGTTCCGGTATTTAGAAAAAATGTAATGCCTTTTCACTTATATAAGGGGAACTCCTCTCCTCACTTCCATTCACACCACAACCCACTTAGTTAAGCCCAAAATCATCACAAACCATTATCAAAATAATATTATCCACCTTAAAGAGGTTATAGTCATCTCATAATACCATCCCTCAAAGGCGTAATCCCCTTTGTAAAGAAGATAATCCAAGAGGCGATTTATAAATTTCTAATTGTTACTTTCTCATTTCTATTATTTATATGCACGTATAATTTCACAAAATCCATTACACCATCATAAAATGATAAAATTATAATACTTAGTATATTTTTATGGTTTTTATAATTGTTTTACAATAATTAACCACCTTTCCCTTTACCTTTTTTAAAAACAAAAATTTCACTCCTATATTGTCTGGACTACTTCCTCTACAAAGAAATGTTTTTTGTTTCCTTCACCACATTAATAGGTTTATAAAAATAGGGAATTTAATATATTTTTGTTATATTTGAAACATAAATTATATTGTGAAATGATAAACCATATGACTTCTTTTTTTCACTCTATTGAAAATTTGATCAACATCCATACATACATGTAGAATACTTTGTTCATGGATTGATTGATTTCTATTTTTAATTTCATCACATGAATACATGTATGGTCATGAAAATGGGTTTAATGGAAATGGTTTATGTTTTTGAAATTATTATGGTTCTTTAAATTCACAATGTACAACCAATTAACAATATCATAAATAAATAATCATGGTAAATTCAACCATCAAAAAGAGTGTTCTATGATGAAAAAAATGATTTCTTAATATTATAAAAAAACATCATATAAATTATCATGTTCCTATAAATAATTAAAATTGTTTTATATTCCACTAATTAACACTTATTAAGATCATTATTCCTATATTATAATGATATTTAGACAAATTCACTTCATAATAATCCATTAATTATGGAATGTTCTTTTTTGGGTGGGTTTGACCACCCACTTGAAAAATGATATATATTTATGTTATGGATAAATACGGGAATTTAATTTCAATTATTATACGATATAAATAATAATATATATTTTTTGTTTTTAAAGGTAATATAAATACATAACTCATTATTTATTAAAAATACATAACTCATTATTTATTAAAAGTCCCTCTATTTCCTAAGAATCATGGAAACATTCTCATCACCAAATTCATCTTTAAGGATTATATCCAAAAAAGTGCATAATTAAAGTATAACAATTTAAATAATTCTAAAACAAAAATTAAAGTAAGTTTTTTTAACTTGGAATGGTGAAATATGAGAGAATATTTAATAACAACAGTACTATTACAAAATGATCTCAAAACAAATAGATTTTTCACACCTGATATCAAAAATCGATGATAAATAAAAAATATTAATAAATGTAATTATTATAATTGGTTTTTATAAATTGTTATAGTTATTAAAAAATTATATTAAATGGATGATTATGATGGTTACTTTTGTTATAAGGGAGTCTAGATTACATTTCAACAAAGCATGAATTGAGGAAAGTGGGTTCTTCATCTCAAATTTAATTTATTCATAACTATTACTCAATATACACTATGATACCTATAATATGGTTTGATTACATTATAATAAATTTATTTTTATGTACAGGGTTTTAAGAAACATAATTTTTAATTTAATTAAAATTTATTTTGATTGAAATGATACCAATGTTGAAAGGGGTTTTGATCAAAATATTATTCAACCGTAAGGGTTTCTATTTTCATATTTATTTTCATATTTATTTTCATAATAATGATTGTACTTGGATGATAATATGTCGTGTGAATTTTTATTCTTTTTCAAAAAACTCATTATTCTCATGTTATATTCATGTATTCTTCCATGTCCCCTAAAAATTTTGTTCCCCATGACTAATTTTTTAACCGAAGGGATTCTTGTAAATGAAAATAACGATATCTATTTTTCTTGATTGGGAACTTACCTTAATGTTTTTATATATTATTTGGATGATATAAAAATCATTTATATCCTCACCAATATTGTGTTAACCTCATTTTATATTACTTTACATTATTTAAGAACTTTTGATGGAATTTTTAAAACATTCTATATGGGTTGTTTTTATCAAAGTGTGAAAAGTATCTCTTTTTATCTTATTTACATGTGAAAACATATCTCCAACACCTTGGTAATTTTATTTGAAACATTATATATATGATTTCATTTTTTCTAAAATATCACATTATTCACTATTTTTAAATAATTTTTCTTTTAAAAAATTCAATTGATCAAGGACAACTCTTATTTCCAAAGTGATTTTTCTAACAATCCAAACAAATTGTGTTTCATATAAATCATTATTATTTGACATATATTATAATTAATAAAGGTTAATATTTAGTGGATGATACCCAAATTCAATTTGTATATGGATTATTTTATATCCATATCTTTTGGTGGCATGATTCATCATTGACTTTATCTTCCCTAATCATGTTTAGTTTATGACTCTATTTTTTCTAATTAAAATCCATAATGAATTAGTTGTTTTTTATTCCATCAATTAATGAATTTTCACCAATGTGTGATTCATTGATTAATTAGTGATACTATTATCTCAACCATATATCCTTTATAAATATTTTGTAAAAACTATAATCTATATTATCTTGATTAAATTTTATTTACCTAGAAATTCAATTGTTTTCACTAGTTACTCTATTTATTTTTAATGGGTTTATTATATCATTAATATTAATGGAGTTGTTAATTATTTCCTTACATGAATCCATTAAAAAATGATATGAAACCCATTTTAAATATTTGTGTTTATTTATTCTTTTAAATGTGAATAATTTTCATTTCGATGTTTTATGAAACCGATCATATTTCCATGGTTCATTCTGATTATATATGAGAATGATTTTCATGTGGAATACCTATATACAAATCTGTAATTTATAGAGTCTTAAATCACCCTCCAATTAATTATTCTAAGGTTTATATCTCATGATAAAACTATTTTATAGTAAATTTTATTTTTCTATAAGCATGGACTCTGATGGTGTGGCTTAAGAAAGTAATTTTTTCCTATAATGATATTTGTGACATTTTTAAAATAAGTTACATGGTTTTATTATTTTTTCTTATGAATATTTTATACTATAATTTATCATGTTTATTAACTCATGTTTAAAAACTCTTTTAATTCATGTATCATGTTAATCCAAGACTTATTCAATGATTTATGATCTATTCATTGTTGGGAATATGTTTGTTATGTGTCATAATTATACACATATCCTCATCTTATACTCACTTATAATATTTTATTATTATTTTTCATGTTTAACCTTTCTAAAAATATGATCTCAACCCTTTATTATTTTTCAATTTCCACCATGTTATTAATATCAAAAATTTATGAAACATATAAAATAGTTTCTTATGTGGATAATTTTTGGGTGATGTTGAAGATGCATTATGGATTGAGAAGTTTTATATATATGGGGGAATTTTATAATTTATTTATAGAACAAGAGTTTTTTTATTTAATGTTTTACCTAAATACTCTAAAACTATAAACCTAAAAGGGACTAGGAATATGTTTTAATTAAATATTTTATTTAGGTTATGTGGATGATATGGTCACATCTATAGGTCATTGTAGTTGAAATCATTGAAAAGTGTATATAACATAGGATAGTTAGATGATATCAATTGAAGATAAATTGGGAGTTATAAATTTCATCAATGTTTTATATGTTATTTTTTTATAATTTCAATGGTATAGATAACTTTTTTAGGTCATTTGAGGTAATATTATGGTGATTAGGATAATATACACTCAAAAAACAAGGGATAAGTTTATGATATGAGTTTATATTCATTATAAGATTCTAAATTTTTTTATGCAGTTGATATTTTTTAGTTTTATTTTCAATAAAAAAACTACTATAAATACTACAAGTGGATGAAAGCTCTCGAACAGATGCACATAGAGGTAATAACTATTAAAAGAACTTATTTTGTATTAACTCAATTTTCACCCGAAATGTGAAAAAGATGCCTAATTTCACCGTAGTACAACACTAAAATGGAATTTTATTTGGTTATACAAAATATCATTAAAATTCAATATGAAAGATTTATTTTGATAAGTAATTGGGATATATACTATAAGAGAACCCATCCTAAAGAAACCTAAATTAAACAAAGGGTGATTTTGGGTGAACTGAAAGATGATATAATAATTTTAAAACATAAAACATTTTTAGGTTGAATCTTCCATGTATATATCTTATAATTATTCTACTATGGTTTTAATTATTAATCACTAATGATCAATTGTTTATTTAAATAATGGTTGAATCTTGAATGAACCAAGTTTATAATGGATTTTATTGTAAATAGAAGTATTGTCCTCAGGAGAAACTTAACAGAATAAGTGCTTGAGTGATAAATCATGTGATTAATCCAAAAAAGTTATTATGAATTATAATTAATAATTAAAACATATTATAGATTCCAAAATCACTAAATAAGAGGAATATAGACACTCATGGATATTTTGGTGATGAAGACGATGAATGAAATAATGTTCAAATTCCTTTAAGTCCAAAATGTGGTAGAAATTTCAATGAATAATTTATAGAAATAACTGGGATATGTTTTGTGTTTTCAAAATTATAGAATATAGAATTTTATTTTTTAGGAAAGGTAAATATATCATTGGAAACAATGAATGAAAAAAGTGTTTACCCTAATGTTCCATTAGCAGTTCACTATTTTAAGTTTGGATTAAATGGACATTATCTTGGTCAATTCCAAAATCCAGTGATTAAAAATGTTGATAGGCACAAAACAAATCCATGAAAATGTAACACCTCCAAAAACAAAACTATTAAAGTTATTTTTGAAGATGATATGTAGGGAAAAACACTAATCATACACCCAAGAACTATGAGTGTTGTATTTAATTCTGATTTAACCCACTTATACAAACCTTAAATGATTCTATAAAACATATAACAACCACTTGGATAACTAGATGTTGTATCATTAATGAAAAAAATTATTTTTATGGTTCTTTATTCCCATGTATATACCAATTCTTTGATAATTGTTGTTGTGTTCACTATAAAAATCTTACCCCCTTTATTTAGTCAAATTTTATGCGATATTGGGCATAAATTTTCAATCTTAACATAGAATCCATGATTATTGAGAATATAATAAAAATTAATCTAAATTAATTCAACCCATGATCACATATTAATACATGTTAGACTGTAAAATCCCAATGAAAAAATGTCTCTAATTATATTTTTTTATTTATCACAAATGGTTAATTAGAAAATCAACAATAGATATATTGATATTATGGGAGAAAATATGATTTAATTACTAATAACAAGAATATTGAGGATGGAACCTCATTGGAAATAAAATTCCACATCAATTAAATCATATGGAAACCTATAAATATCTAAATTAGTAGTTAATGCTTAATATTATGAGAATGATATTTAATTTAAGGGGGATAATGTAATGGAAAATATTACACTATAATATTTTTGAATAAACATTCAGATCAATAACTGGTTTTCTAATAATAACCAAATAAATTAGTTAAAATTTTCTAGATAATATTATATTAATAATAAAATAATTATTATATAAAAATATCTTAATATTAGTGTATCTAAAAAATTAATTTTTTTGATTATAAATGTTATTTTCCAATTTAGTTTTGATGTAAAATATTTTAAAAAAATTGTTTTTTAGTGTTCTATATTTTTTAAAAAATAAATTAAATTGAGTAAATTTAAAATTTTGTGTGTACTAATATATGAAAATCCTTTTAATTAGGAATAAAAACGAATGAATATTTAGAACACTAAATGAACAAAAATGTTATTTTTACAAAAAAAGACTTCTTTTTATATTTTATATTTTCATTTAAAAGAATAATATATAAATTTTAGAATTTTATTTATATAGAATTATCATTATTTTCAAATTTATAATGTCACTATTTTCTTACAGTGAATTTTTTTTATATTTTTTAAATATATTATGTGTAGGAGAATAGTGAAATATGCCATTTTTTTAAAATACAATGAATTTTTTTAAATTTTTAATATATAATACTTCCATAGAGATTTATGAGTCCCTTTATAAGACAAAATTTGTATTTCATAAGTGAAATTATAAATTTACAAACATTTTTTATGGTTTAAAAACCAAAATTTTATATATTGTAATTTTTGTTGCTTTTTATTTAAATTTTTTTAATACATTGTACCTTTATTATTAGAAAATTAATTTTTATCACCTTTATAAATTTAATAAAATAAAATAGTCATAAAATTTTGAATCAGTTTTATAAATGATGAAATATGGTAAATTTAATTTTTTTCATAAAGGATATGTTACCTTTGGAAAAAAACTAGTCACCACATTAAAAGATAAAATGAAAAATGTTAGAAAATATAATGGTAATGACTTGAAAAAATGTTTAAAAATTATATTTAAATGGGTTTTTAGATCTATAGTGATATTATATATTCTCTAAAAAATATTTTACAATTTTGGAGCTACTATCATTTAATGTGACTTCCCATTCATAAAAACATATAGATATTTACAAAAATATAATCCCTTTAAACTTATAAAAGTTTCAATCCTCTCTTCACTTTCCATCACACGACAACCAACTTCTATCCACAAAAAATATTCCCAACCCTTTATTAAATGTTTTTATCCACC
The DNA here is from genome assembly GCA_963277665.1 of Viscum album. Lineage (NCBI taxonomy): Eukaryota > Viridiplantae > Streptophyta > Magnoliopsida > Santalales > Viscaceae > Viscum > Viscum album. Next base: position 1,433,015,301 of record OY728120.1, on the reverse strand, counting down.
TTCTTGACTATATTCTCTTCTAGAAAGAACATCTTTCAAATGTATACCCTGTTTGTAATGGAAATATTCCATGAAGTGAGGTATATATTTCTAACTGCTCCATTCCGAGTTCTATTCTTTATGTGCAATTATCCTTATTCAAATTACATTACACCATATTAAAAAAATAAAAAATATATACACCATTTATATATTTATATTATTATAATGATGTTAAATTCATTAACCACCTTTCCCTTTAGATTTAAGAAAAAGGAAACCATCATTTAGGTGTTGTACAAACTACCACCTCCACAACACAACATGTTTTTTTCCTTACCACATTAAATGGATGGTCCTGATAGGGAATTTAATATATAAGTATTATATTTAATAAATATTTTTTATTCTTAAATGAGAAACTGTATCACTCCTTTTACATGTTCTACATAAAATGAGATCAACACCCGTACATACTTATGGACTACTGCCCCAATGGAATAGTAGAATTTTATTTTACTTTTCATTATTTCCTTGCATGGATTATATTAGGAATTGTATTAATTTATAGAAACAGTATTTATAAAAATATTATAATTATATAATAAAAAATTGGATAACATATTAAAAATATGATCAATAAACAACTGCGGTAAATTCAACTGTCCAAAATAGCCTTCTAAGAGTAAAACAATTATATTATTCTCAAAATAAAATAACTTTTTATAAGTTATCATATATCATTAATTTGTTAAAAATATAATATATTGTACTTTTAATGACTAAATATGATACTTATTATTCATATATAATGACACTACAATTAAATCTATTTATAATCATCAATTAATTATGGAATGTTCTTGTTTGGGTTGGTTTAAAATTATACTTAAACAATTAAATAAATTTATTTAATGGATGAATATATGAATTTAATTCAATATAATATGTTATATCAACTAGTAAAAATTATATGGTTCTTTTCCATAGTTTTAATATATAAATATAACTCATTTTTTATGAAAATACACTTCGTTTACTAAGAATCGTCGAAATATGTTCATCAAAAAATGTGTCACTATGGATCATAAAAAAACACACATATAATAAAATTATAACATTGTTAATATTTACTAAAATAACTTTAGTACCTTTAATTATTTTTAAATGATAACCTTTGGGATAATAATGAATAACAATGTCATAATTATGAAACTAGTTCAAAATGATCCAGATTACTAACACCAGATATTGAAAATAGATAATAAAATACTAATATATGTATTAGGAGTAAATATAAATTAATTTTATAAATGTTTATGTATTTTAATATTATTTTAAACCTTATTATTAAGGTAGTTAATTTGTTATAGTGGAGGTTAAATCACATTTTCTCTAAGAATGAATTGAGGTAAGGGGTTATTTTTCTAAAATTTAATTTATTAAGAATTATTTCTTAATATTCTGTAAAATACCTATTCTATGGTGTGATTACTAAATAATTAATTTATTTTATCATATACAAGGTTTATGAAGTTCCATATCATTTACATTTATTAAGTGTCCATAAATTCAATAGAGTCCTAATTTTAGTGGGTGTTTGATGAAAATGTTACTCAAATTGTAAGGGTTTCAATTTTTAATATTTTTCTTCAAAAGAAGTATTGGATTACAATGATAATATATGTAGAATGTTTTTATTCTTTCATAAAACTCAAAAAAAAATCTATTTATATTAATTATATTTTACTTTTCCACTCAAAATTACATTTCCCCTTGACTCATATTTTACTGTAAGGGTTTCTTGTTAGAAAAAGTGTCCCTATCTCTTCTTTTTTGTCACACAACTCCATTTTAACATATCCATTTTAAATGGTTTATTTTTAAAATTTCCTTATATATTCCACAATAATAGATTAAGGATATTTTCTTCTACATAAACTTATTTTATGAGTTTTAATGAAAATGTTTTTTTTTTCTTTATGGATCATTTTCATCAAAGTGTGAAAAGCATTTCATTTTAACGTTTTACATTTGATAAAATACTTTCAAAACTATTATACATTTATATGTAATTTTTTATCTTTTTATCATGGTTTCAAAAAAATCTTCACTAAATTTTAAAAAATATTTCTATAAAATTGTTTTTGTAGGTTCAATGATATTTCTCATTTCCAATGTCATCTATCAAAAACATTAAAAATGTGTTTTTCATATAAGTCACTATACATTTATGTATAATATACTTTATTGGGGAAATTATAAGAATGATACCATCAATATTAACTCTTTGGATGGCTTATTTTTTATCCATAACTTTTATATGAATTATAGATCACTTCCTTTGTCTTTCCTAACCAACTTCAATGTATAATTTTAATTTCTTAATCAATGGATTTCTTCTATAAATACCCTATTTTCAAATATATTAATTTAATTCTGTTCACCTGGATTCCATTTATCAATTAAATAGGTAAATTATTGTCTTAACTATATAAAATTTATATATGTGGTTTAAATAAAATATTCTTTATCATCTTGATTGGATAGTATTTACCTAAAAGGTTACTTGATCTCAATGGATACCCATTTATTTTCCATGTGTCTATCATGTTATGTTTATTGATGGAATTAGTGTGGATTTATTTTTGCTAATCCTTTTGAGAAGGATATAAAAATAATTTTACTTCCATGGGATCTTTATGTTATAAAAAGTTGATGAATATCATTTTAATATTTTATGAAACCCATATTATACCCTTTGATTAATTATGATGTTATAACTAAATTATTTTCAAATGGAACATGTAAGTAAAGATGAATGGTAAGTGGGGTATTATATCACTATATAATGCATTAGTTTAATTTTTTATCACTTGTGATAATTTTTTTGTGAGTATATTTTAGTTTCTCCTATGTTTGGGAACTAATAGTGTGGATCATCAAATTAATACTTCAATATACTAATGTTTATGCTATATTTGAATGTTAAATAGTTTTATGCAGGCTATCATAGATATGTTATGCTGTCATAGATCATGTTTATTGACTTATGTTTACACACAAGTTTTATTCATAGATTTTGTTAAGACGAACCTTAATCCATGATATAGGATCCATTATTTTTTGTGTATGAGTTTCTTATGTATCTTGATTAACCACATATACTCATATTATACTAACTTATGATATTATATTATTAATGCTTTTAGTTAAACTTATTAATCATCTTGGCTTACACCATTCTTATAATTCTATTTACCCCAAGTTATGAGGATTTGAAAAGTATTAAATGTATAAAAGAAATTTTTTCTTCAGGGAATTTTTGGGAGATGTTGAAGACTCGTTATGGATTAAGTAGTTTAATATATATGGGGTAAAAAATACAATTCTTACAAAGAACAAGGGTTTTTCTAATTTTGTTTTCAAATTATATAAAACTATAATCCTAAAGGTTCATGGAAATGTATTGTAATGAAATATTTTATTTAAATTATGTGGTGATATAGTTGAATCTATAGTCAGTTATGTGAATAAAAAATATATGTTTATTAAATAATTCGTTAAGAAAAATTCATACGTATATTTAATTCTTTAGGATCTACTTATTATCATATGTGATTCAATTATTATGTTGATTTTTATCTCCTTGGATAATTTGGGTTGTTCGGCCAGTTATTCCAAAACTCTTTCTGTATATTGACTATTGTCAATATAGTTATATAATAGAGTCATCATATATATAAATTCAGAGATATATGTTACTTATAAATCTAATACAACTAAATTTTATATTTTAATTTTTTTTAAAAATATATTTAAATTAATAAAAGTGTCTTGTATGATATTTTTCAATAAGATTTACAATTCCATTTGATAATTAATATTAATAATTGAACTAAAGTTTTTTTATCTAAAATATTAACCAATTAATATATATAATATTTTTTCATTAAATCTATTTTTTGAACATATAATGTTAGGTGATGATGAAAAATAATGTATGTCATCCATACAGGCAGCTAACAAACCATAACACGGTCGATGTTTTCATTATAGTATGGGTGGGTGGAAGGTAGATAATGATTCTCCCATAAACATAATATCATTTTTGTAAATTTAAAATTTCCACTACATTAAATTATGTTTTTTATAATAAATTTATAGAAATTAGGATAACAATAAAGGGAATATAAATGAAAATAAGTGATGCGGATTCCTTACCTTACTCTTTTGGATGACTCCTTCTAAAATTGTATTAATTAACTGATGGGTGGTGTTTTATAAAGAAAAAAAATCTAGAACAAATAAAATAAGGTTGGGGAGGTTTTATCAATATCATGGTCAATCTCATAGGATTTTTGTGTGATTAATAGTGGGGGTGGTGAAGTGATTCTTTTATAGCTGAGAGGGATGAAATTTTTTGTATATATTATTTTATTAATTTTAAAACTGATTTATTAATTGAATAATGCTATTCCAAAATTTATAATTAGTGATTAAAATATAGGTTATGATCATGAAATCCCTAATACTCCTTTTTAATGATGAAATTTTGAGATATTTTGAAAATTTACCTTAGGATATAATATTTTTTACCATATTTAACATTTTCCAAGGTGACTAATTTTTTACATTTGTAACTTATTATAATGACCAAAAATAAGATTCTAAATATTATATTATTTGGACATTTAGATTCAAAATATGAACTTCATTGTTGATTATTTACTTTCTAAAAGGGATAATATTTAATTTTAATATGACAACATAAAGGATAAAAAACAATTTTGAAAAAAATGTATTTTTTTATATGCATAAAGTTGATTTATTCATATTCCATACTAGGTAAAAATAATTATATGATTTTCAAATTGATTTTTAAAAAACTTATCAATAGATTTCCCGGAACTCATTTTTAAATATTGATCAAATTAGATGATTAATAAAATAATAAAAAATATAAAAACACAAAATTCATTTAAAAATTTTTTTACACATTAAATGGTTTTATAATAAATTTATAAAACAAATTACAAATTTTTTAGGTATTAATTAAAATATTTATATTAAAGTAAATGTTTCAAACTAATTTTAAAATTAAAATTTATTAAAAAACCAAATAAAATATTGATAATAGATAAAAAAATTATTACATTATATCATCAAAAAATCTACATGAAAATCCCCTCAAGACCTCATTATAAGATATAAGGGTAGGATAAGAAATGGTGGATGTATCATCTGGTGATTTGGCATGGGATTGGCCTTGGAAAAACCCCGGTGATGATAATTCCTTTTATAAGATCGGAAAAATGGGCTTCATAAGTAATAATGAAACTAATTGATTCTATTTCTTATCATATCTATATATATTTCAAAAATTTGTTTACCTCTATTCATACCCACTAATTCAATGGCAATTTTTTTAATTTCTTCATTTTATAATTTAATCCTATTAATATTTTTATATTAATTTTAGCTTGGTGCATCATGTGAAATTTTGTTTGATCCCAAAAAATTTATTTATAGAGATACAAAAATCATAGTTGATTACACAACATCCTATTAAAAATACTTTTACCCTAAAAATTCCATTAAATAGATAAAAAATATTAGGTAACTTCTACCACATTATATCTTCAAGTCCCCACTTAGCTCAATAAAAATTATGGTTTTACCCCATAAATTTAACAATTTTTGTGGTCTTATTTAATTTTTTTATTATCTATTTAGACTAAGATATCTATTTTTTCCTCTAAAGAGATATTATATTCCAATTTTACAGACTCCAAGTTCAACACATATGATTGATCTATTGTGTACTTCTACAATAGATATACATAGAACACATAATGCACCTAAGAGAGTATTTATGTAAGTGATATGTTATGATAAAGAATATTTAAGATACCAATGTATCTAGGAATCAACATACCTTTTCCTCCAACCCTAATAGCTATTTTACAAGTATATATTCTTTGGAAATCTTTGTCACCCAATTCAAAAAATAATTTTTGAAAAAAAAAATCAACATATATATTCTATAATTTTTTTTATCTTATATGTCTATAAGTGTTTTTACCATTATAAATTATTTACTAGATAATATAAAGTAAAAAAGGTGTCCTTTTGTTAACTTTATCCCATAATATAAGTGTTCAGAATATCTAACCATATAGATCCATGTATAGTTCCATCTAAATTCTTGAGTTTAAACTGTTATTATGTGATAACTCAACCAGTGAAAGATATTGGTCAAAAAATATTTTCAAACCGACTTAGCATGATAATAGATTATCTTATAATGTTTTAATGGTTCTTTAATATTGAAATTGAATTCAAGGATGATAAGGCATGATAATTCTCAACACTATATCAAAAATTTATGGAATATTACTCCAGAATTTTGATGTTAACCTTCGATATCAATTAGATAAAATTGAATGTGGAACTCCATGTATACTTAACACCTAATTTCTGTATATTATTAAATTTTCATCAATTTAAAAATACTCATAAATAGAAATGAAGTGTGTAAAATTTATTAGATGTTCCACCACAACCCAAATGGAATTATTTCCTTTAGAATTCATAGGAAGATAGATGAAAAAGTAAATTGTAATGTTCACTAATTTCCATTCTGGTATAGTCAATGTTATCTGAAACCCCTTATATTTGAAATTAAACATTTATATTATGGAATACCAAACCCTGAGATACATACTCTATAATATTCCCTTAAGTTTATCCCACTAGAACTATTTCCTTAGATCTATATACATCATTCTACTTCTTAGAATAACAGTGAAGAATGAACCCCATATATAATCTAATAGACCCTTAATTAATTTTATTTTTTAGAGGAGATATATTATTTTCATGATTCTTATTTCTCTTATATTACCAAATATAAACTCTATAATACATCTAAATATCCTTTTTATCCCTATATCATCATTCTATGATTAATTAATCCTTATATTGATGTAGGTTTAGTCTAACATTTTAGAAATTTTTGGTTTTATTTTTTTTTATTTATGATTTCCATGTCCATCCTTTGAATATATATATATTAGGTCCCCTTCATTCATCATTAAGGATAGGGAAACATGACCATTTCTTCTAAGTGCATTCACTACCTAGTTTTCTTTCCTGATATGGTAATGTATTGAGAAATATTTTTTGTATTGACAGAAACCACCTCCATTGGTGCATATTAAAATAATTTGATGTTAATATATATATTTAAATCTTATGATTAGTATATATATATCACACTTTTCACTATATAGAGGTAGTGCCACTAAAACATTAATGGAAAATAACTACCACTATCTCCAGATCATGCATTGGGAAAAAAATTTCATGAATTTTTATTTGATGTGGGGAATAGTATATTACAATATATTTTTATATAATAACACATCCAAATAAATTCCATGAGACATAAATGTATATGAAAAACCCAAAAACATTGCAAGGTAATGTGATTATGGGTGGAGTAACCAAACTCTTCTTTAGTTCCTTAAGGTTTTCTTGAGATTCTTTTATAAAGAGAAAATTTAATCCATTACATGTTAACATGTCCAGAAGATTTTATAATCATGATAAATTTACCAAAAAATAATCAATAGTATATGGATAATGAAAGAAATGTATGGATATCTATAACAGTTATTAATTTTTCCATTCTTAAACCACTTATGTCTATGTTTTTTATAAATCAACATATTTACCATCTTTTTTATTATATAAACTAATAAGGATACGTATATATCTGAAATTCATAGTTTTTGAACAAGGAATAAGGTTTCAATGCAACATATTATAAAATAATATGATTATGTCATTAATAAAAAATACTAAACAAATTCAAGGTATTCTCTAAATACTATATTCATCTAGTTAATAAATTTTGATGGGGTAATTTTTTATTCCAAAATGAATCACTATGAATTTATTATGTCCATATATTGTAAAGATGTATTTATTGAGAATATCTTCTCTCTTCAAGCATAATTGATGATATCGAGATCACATATCTATATTTGAGAAGTATTCATCCACTCTAAGTTTGTCAAACATATAATTAATATATGTTAAATGATAATTGTTCATGATTTTTATTTTTTCATGTTCATAATAATCAATGAAATGATATAGTGGCCCATTTTTTATCTAGATAAACTGTACTTCCATGCCATATGGTGAATCACTTAGACATATGAAACCCTTATCCAAATTCACTTTGAGTTTTTTCTTTGATAACTCTAATTCAATGAGGTACATCCAGTAAGGACTCATTGATATTAGTGGATAACTTATAATTAGTTTAATTAATAACCCAAACTCATGTTCTAGTGGAGTAATTTATAGTTATTCCATAAATACATCAACATTATCTCATATTATTATCATATATACAATATTGACTTCCTACACAACCATTTGGGAAATGTTTCCCTTATTATTGTTTATAAAGACCCATATTATGGATTTTTTCTAAAGGTAGTTCATAATATTCCTTGAATTGATATTTGATAATCAGATGATTTAGTATAGAAAATGATATATACCTTTCCAAAATATTGATATGGTCTCTATGTAGGGAGATATAATCCATGCCCAATAATACATTAAATCCCCCTAATGGTTTTAAGAACTGGATCTATAGGAATTATCTTACTACAAAATATGATCAAATAATAGTTATATACCTTGGATGTATCCACCACCCTATTAGGTTTCTTCACTAATAATTCAATATCCAATATTTATTTGATGATTCAACATTCTTATAAAAATTTTATGATATGGAATAATTAGAACAACTAGAATCAAATAAGATATTTTCAAATTAGTATTGGAGAATATGTGTACCTTTAACAACTTCATTATCATGGTCCACATAAGAAGTAGTTACTATATAGTCTCATCAACATTTCCAAGGTCTTGAATGGTTTTAATACCTATTATTATTATTATCCCCTTCAACTATATTGATCTTATTGTCCTTATTTTCCATGTTTAAAAATCATCCTCAAACATTTGAGGAAATTTTATCGGTGATTACTCCCACATTTTTTCATTTAGGTGATTTATTTGTCTTCCCTATATGTGTTTTAATTTTATTTTTATTAAATTTTGTATTTTTATTTCATTATATAAAAATCCATTAGAATAATTAGAGTCTTTGGTTTCATATCAAATTTAATTTCACATCAAATAATTTCCTCATAGCTACAAAATTATATTATATTTAAGTCTTTCTGAAGAGTTTTTTTTAGGCCACTAAAGTAAAGATTAATATTTATATTAAAATCAATAATAAAATGATGAAGTACCTTGAAAGTCTCGTAATGTTTTCTTGGTATATATCAATGGATTCATCCTTATTTTTTCAACTATTATAATTCTCCCTCCATTTTTATGTGATTTTTTTGAGGAAATAATTTATTGGCTAGTATTTTTTGAACTCATCCCATTACTTAGAGTTCACTTATTACTTTTTCATCATATTAATATTGGTATTCCACCATTTTTTATCTTATCCTTAAAAAAATTATAAGGATAAGAGTGATTTTTCATTATCTAATCACTATAGAATTGGAAACATATTTTATATAGTGATGATCAAAAACTTGATCATTAAATAATTGGATGTCCCACTAAATCATGTATAACATTGGCACACATATGACTTAATTCAATGGGTATGTTTTTGAGCTGAACAATTTTGGGGTATTTTTCATAAATAGATTGATAGGTTCCATGATATTCTATACTCGATCTATAAGTAAATTATATTATTCATATTATCATATCTTATACAATGAAACCTTAATTTTATACTAGAACAATTTTGGTTCAACCTATATCACTTTTGGTTTAACCTAGGTTTCTATAAGTTAGGTTGTCTTAACATAATCCCCAAAAAACTAAAACTTACTTTAAAACAAACTGAAACATACCATGTTAATCGTATTAATATTTTATATCTTTTTCATAATTTTAAACATACATCTAAGAAATAATCACAAAATCCCAAAATCAAAAGGATTATTATATTTAGAGATCAAATACTCAAACATCTTATTATACACTATTTCTTCAAAATCACTTACAAAAAACTCTAAATTAGACCTCCTTTTACACAAAGTCAAGAATATAATTTCTTAGAGAAGTTTTATTAAAAAATTAATCAAAAATGATCAGTAATGTAAAAATTATCATTGTATCATAAAGAGTTAGATCATAATCATACTGGGAAAATAAGAACATTCTACATATATCTAATTAAAAATTTCATATGATCATAGGTGTTAATCATTAGACATGGATGAACATCATAGATCATATAATGGGAACATAAGACCATAAAAAGTTTCACTGGGAAAGAATTATAGTTATACCATTTTTTAAAATCATACAACAATAATCATAAACAATGTAAGTAAAATATAAAAATCTCAAATAATATAAAAATAATGCCAAAGAATAAAAAATAGGAAATCATAAAATTGTGGAGAAACCCAATCATGACTATGATTTATGTTGTCATAATACACAATTAAGTACATTAATTTTGTTTTGAAAAACCCTAAACATGTCCACGCATTATTTTCTAAGAATACTAACAAAACTAACCATGTCCATGCCTAAAACTATTTTCTCATCAGATATAATACTTAAAAATTTATTATAGGGTTATATAATATCCCAAAAACCATATATTGATTAAAATTATATATGTTTCCCACATTAAATTAATCATTAATCATATGATAAAAAATTCAATGAAATTATACGAGTCTTATATCATTTCAAAGTAGAATCAAATATTCTAAAATGAATAGTGGATAAGCTGATACCCAAAATCAAATATCTCAAAATAATTATATTATAAAATAACCAAGAGTATGATCTTGAATATTATTGCATAATTTGAAGAACCATTATAGTTAGATACAAAAATAGAAGTGAAATAATTCCTTTATTACATGGTTATAAAAAAGAATTTATAAGTCACTTTAAAATCCATTTTAAATAGATGCAAATTGGACATTGTACACATTATTTTAAAAATAATTACAAATATTGAACCCTTAAAAATAAAATAAGATAAATATATGAAATTTTTAATTAATGATAAAAATACTAAAAAGTGGAATGAAGACCCTTTATTTTTTATTTTTAAATATTAAAAATTATTTTTAATACAAAAAATTATAAGAAAATGGTAAAATAAATTTATTTGGAAAACCATGTAAACCTTAACAATTTTATTGTTATCTCCCTTATCATCTCAGTATTAACATTATCTAGATCAGTGGTTCCACATAACCTCTTGATAACTTCTTCATAAGCCTAAGGTTAATGACTAGTTGTGATGGTATAATAAGGGTCCCATGTGAGACTATAAACTCTAGTTAGAGTGTCAGAAAATTAGAAAATAAGGAAGATATCATGCACCACAAAATATCATAGGCAACATCAAGACATAGACCAACAAAAAAATCATTAAATATCCAAAATGAATGTATAAATAACCCTAATAAATATATTTCAATTGTATTGAATAATAGGATAAAAAGTAAACAAAAAAGCACGGTCAAAAGAAATATATGTGACTCTCAAAAGTGGTCTAATATCTAGCCACACCCAACACATAAGTTCAAACCTATCATAAAAAAAATAAAGAATCTAGAATCTAGAACATGTCTTTATCTAGGCTAGCAACTGTAAAAGGATTTCAGGCACCAAAAATTATCTTGAGTAGGGTTTGATTTTTTACTAAGTAATCAATATAAAATGTTGTCTATAAATAAATAGATTCTAAAAGGAAGTGTATAAAAATTTATTGAAATTACCCTTTTAACAATTTAGTTTTATAAAATAAAAATAATATAGAAAAAACACTCTCAATCTTTAGGTCTGAGACCATAATCCACTAAACCATCTTCATCTAGTGATGGATTGTCTCTATGAATGTCTCAAGGACCATGTTAAATAGTCTATCAATCTAAGTTTTTTCTAGTATATAATAGGTATCACTGAACATGCCTTTGAGTGTTTTATTAGCCATAGAATTGTGGTAATGACCTCCCCTTTGTGTGTTTTTTCAACAAATGTATTATGGAATTCCCCTTCAGATGATTTCTTATTTAAGGTCTAAGATATCAATACACATTTTCCCTGTATAAAATTTATAATATTATCAAACCATGTCATAATTTCAAATTTATCAAATAAGAAAATTCAATTTAATTACACATTCTATAAACACCAATTCCAAATTTCAAAAAAAAACTATATAAAATTAAATTTCAAATCCCTATTTTCATGTGACATTAAAAAACACATTCCAATTCCAATATATAATTATGAAGTACTAATTCTAATAGAAAAATGTGTTCCCCCTTTCAAATTAATAATTCCATAACCATTCAAATGGTCATTTTCTCAATGAGTGGTATTACCATGGAATCTCCTTTATTTTGACCCAAATAAATTTTAATTATGGTCATTAACAAGGTAAAAATGTGTTATTAATCATTAGATTAATTTTTATGAGTCACATATGGAATGTTATTGTGTCGCATGATAAAAAAACTAAATGAATGTGTGAGTTTTTAAATATATATATACCACCTACCTTAGTCCAAGATGAGTCCACACACCCAAAATGAAACTCTGATTTAACTTAGAACTGAAGGAAATGAGAAATTAGGAAAATACCCCAAAAATAGGTCATATTACATACATATGGTGGAATACTCTTTGAAGTGAAATAAAACTATAAAATATTTAAAATTTATCTTATATTTACCTCAAGGTCATGATCTCACTAGAAAATGATGTAAATGGACAAGGATTAATGGAGATTTATCCAATAATAAGTGGGAGGTGATGGGGTATGCATGAGGGGATACTAGAATTGAAATTAGGGGAGAAATTATGTGATTATTTTAAGGGTGAAAGGTGTAAAAGTAATATTTTTTTCATTTAATAAAAAATAGATCCATCATCAAATGATTAGAATCTATAGGCTCATTGGTGGGATATAAACTATATAGTGTTGGGTCTTCATCTGGATGGTGTTCCCAGTAGCCTTTATAGGGCTCCTGGAATACCACCATCTAATTAGTGGTCTTATTTTAGCTTGTTGGTGGAACTAAAACATCATTATACTATCACATGGATTTCTCTGAATCCACTAATTCAATCCTACCACCCATCCAACCACTAAAAAATGATTAAAGCAACCAAATACATGATTCTTTGAAAAAAAACTAAAGATAACTATACTTTTAGAAAGTGGTGGGAGTTAAAAAGACCCCATCATGAAAAAAAATCTTCACCAAGATTCTCTCCCAGTTTTCATTAGTATTCGTTTATTAATAACTACATCCATTAGGAATAGACATCAAATTCACACTCCCATATCTCCTCTAAGTTACAGTTATGCAACTGAAGTATAAATACCAAAGGGATTGTCTTTATATGGAGTGTCTTCTCACTATAATCTATGATCAGAACTAGTCACTCCCTAAAAGAATAATCATCCTCCATCTCAATGACATTGGTATCAATTACATGTGATGGGTCAAATTATACAATAAATCTATGTGACATGGAAAATACCATGTATATCTGCAGAGATAAATGGAATATCTTAATAGTAGTCCAGAAAATCCATCCTCTATATCAACTCGAAGAGCCCCACAAACTATGGAACTGACTTCCCCTCTCTTTAGGATTAGATATTTCTTATGTCTCAATTATATATACAAAAACATCTAGTCGCACACCTCAACATCCAAGGTATAGATTCTTTGATCTATTCTAGCTTTCATCCATCATAAAGGTGATTAGATCAACCTTCCATATAATTCCTCAAACATATCCCTTTGAATGGATACATGATAAATGCTTTTGTTAGAAAATTACACTAAGGCCACATGACACTCCCAATTTATTCCAAAATCAATAAACCAAGTTTGGATTATGTGCTTAATTGTCTTTTTCCTATGCAAATATTTCTCATCCTTTTATGGGGGATAAAATCTAATTAGATAAACTTAAATTCCCAAATACTTCTAAAAATAATGCCAAAAAATCAAGGTGAAATATTTATCCCCATAAAATATCATTATCTATGGAACCTAGTCCAATAATACCACCTCTCCCAATACAATTTGATAATATCATCCACTGATGAAGCCTCTGTGATCAGTATTAAGTGCTCTATGTTCATGAATCCATCTATGAAAACCCAAAAAAATATCATGACCATGATTTATCCTCTATAAACCCATTAATAAATCATCATGATATTTTCCCATATCCATTTAGTAATTGGTATGTAAATGATATAACTAGTGGAACACTGGTGTTACTCCATCACCAACTAAAAGTTTAAGTACCATGGAATGAACCTTGATAGATCCATATTCATCCCTAGTCATTTGTACCATCAGATAAAGACTCGACAAATCATGGTCAAACCTGGATGCATATCCCTCATTGAGGCATCTAATTCTTATATAATATTCACATGAATTCCCACTGGGAATACCACGTATCCTTTAAAATAGAATCTTGTCCATATCCAATGAATAATCAAGAGGTGGATCCCCACCATATATATTGTGATTCATACTAATCAATGAGATCATAAGATATTACATCCCATTAAACTATCTTGATGTCTGGTGAAAATATATTGGAATTCTAAATTTGTTCACTCTTGATACTCTAGGATATCTAAACACAACCCTATGAACAATTAAATCCTCTTCCACATATAGCTAAACTCTAAGACTACCTGAGTATGAGTCTTATTACTTAATAAATCCATGATGATGATCCCTTCATAAAGAGTCTAATCCACCTCATAATCAAAGGACTGCAGGTACTCGACCCATGTTCTCTGCCTGATATTGAGGTTTCTATCATAGAATAGGTATTTCAAGGTTTTTTTGTCTATTTAAACAAAAACCCTATTGCCAATGAGGTACTATTATGAATATATAAATGTTTGAAACACTATATCTGACTCCAAATCATGGGTTTGGTATTCATTCTCACGTAATATAAGATTCGTAGACACATAATAGACCGCACATAGATTCTATTTAAGCACTGATCCCAATCCAAAACCTAGAGCATCATAATATAATGAGTATTTACTATGAGTATTAAGAAAATTTATGATCATTACATATTTAAACAACATCTTATGTCACCTAAAGTCTATCTCATAATCATAATACCACACAAAACATACTCCAATCTAGGTTAAACACTCTAATAGAGCTTCCAAGAAAGGGAAGTCCTAGATAAATCTCTGATAGTATCTGGCCAACCCAAGGAATCTATAAATGTTAAGTGTGTTCTTTGGTCTCTCCCAAAAAATTACAACATTTAAAATCTATGGATCAAATTATACCCCAACCTTTGATATGTTATGGCCCAAAAATTGAACTCAATCGAGTCAAAACTAACCCTTAGTTAATTTCTCATAAAGTTGTTGTCATCATTATGTGCTTAAAAATATATCCTATAATAATTTGTATTAATCCCACAACTGAGAGTATATAAAAATATCATCAATGAATATAATTACCAACGATTCCATGTATGGATGGAAAACCCAATTAATTAGGTCCAAAAACACCATAGGAGCATCTGTAAACATGAATGACATAAAAAGGTACTCTTAAAAACCATACCAAAATTGAATATATGTATGAGGGTAATTAGACGATTTCAAATTAATATATTTGTACCTTGATTGTAAATAAATACTGTATAAAACTTGGGAACCTTTGAGCTGATCTAATAAATCATCTATGTGTGGGAGTGGATACCAGATCTTAAAAATTACATTGTTATGATTATGATAGTCTTCATAGAATCTGAAGGAGTCATTGAAGATAAAAACATAAGCACCCAAAGGGGATGTGATCATATAATAAACCCCCTTTCCTCTAAGTCCTCAAGATGGGATTTCCATTCCCAAATCCTTGTCTGTGTTTCCATATATGGAGATATAAAAATAGGTTTTATATATGGATATAAATTGATTGTAAAATTAACTCTACGTTTGGGTGGTAAACCTAAATTTTCCTTAGGTAATATATCTTTATATGTTACTATGATGGGAGGGAATATCTTATGGGATTCCCCCAATCATCATACAAAGTTTGAATATTGACATATGTTGTGATTCCACCTAGTCACTGATATCCCTATCCTAAATAAGCCACATGAATGTCCCACTCACTGAAATGTTAAAAGTTATAACCCTTATTAGTAGTGAATCAATCTCATCATAAATATAAATATATTTTCACCCAATAACAAAAAAATTTATTTCATACCTAAAATCACATCAATCATGTCCATATCCAATATAATGAAATCCAAGAGAGGCTTGCAATTACCAAGGACTAACGAACAATCAGTACATTGGTGGATCCATTCTGAATTCATTCCTAAGGTATTTTCAATTTAAATGACCCCATTAAGATACTATATATCCATTCACAACCATATAATGAACTGGGAATATGTAAAACAGTTTGATCCCCAAAAATGAAAGAGCGTATGTAATTGTTGAAGCTACTAAAATCATTACTCACGTGGTAAATGGTGTTTCCTCTATCCTATCAATGTAGCCCCAACTACTTATAACTAGATATTACCACAACCCTATACTCCTTTTTGGATTCTATTGGTAATACTCCCATTATAACCCAAACCTAAGGATCTGTATTCACTATCATAACATGAACAACTAGTGGATTCCAAACTTTTATCCAGCTAAGATGTAGTATTCCTTGACCTGAATCCCTTATCTAATGAAAACACACTCCCATTGAATATCTTCTATATAACTATGAAAAATTATTTTAAGTTCCCAATTATTCTGAATTTATAAGACTCTTGGGGATACTAAGTTCACTTTAGTTTATTATATCTCTGGACCCTACACTAATAGAACTATATATCATTTATCCCTCAAAAAGAAATGAAGAACCTACACATTATCAAGCATGTATATCATTATAATGCAATGATTCAACTATTATACATTTCTAGCCACCAGTAGAGGCACAACCACTACCTTCCATGGAGTAAAAAATCCCAAGGAATCATCCCTCATTGATGTTCCTTTAATTGATCATGGACTAGTTTACAATATTTGAAAAATATTTAATCCAATTTACTTTTACAAATACTTTCATCTCATACAATGGTCCATCCTCAATTTTTTAGCATTGTTGGTCTCATAACTAACTGTGATAGGAGGAAAAAACATGATAAAAGGGAAATATGAGGTGTTATCCATAACAATCATCCCCACTATGTCAGCCATATAAACCCCCTATACATTTATAACTATATGTTCTCAAGGAATAAATGACTGATAAAGTGATTCTAGAAGTCTGTCTGGGTGATGCCAATATGTTGGTCACCCTGTACTTGGACATCCCACCATTATTATGTTTTTTACACACAATGTGTAATGTACTAGATTGACCTTATTATCCTTGGGTGTGTATAAATGGTCAAGGATAGTTTTCGTGGAATCTATTTATTTCATATAGTCCTATGGAACACCCTCACCTATAAAAAAGGTTGGGTGTATTAACTAGATGTAATGGGTAATTTTGTATGTTATAGGTGATACCCTAGGATCCACCATCTCCATCGATTGGGCTATATGAAAGAGAATCTCATCGAGATAATAATCCATTATTATACCCCAAACTATAGGAGTCTTTGTTCATCCTTCTAATGGGGATTTCTCACCCTCAACATCTAGTCATATGACCCTATCTTTCATAAATGAAATACTACTACAATGATAATAAAAACATCTCAAAACAAGATTATAGGGTGAATATTATATCCTAAAAAAAGGTACAAGGCCTCACTACCTTTCATATATCACCGAAAATCCTATATAAACCCACATGTTCTCATAATCATTATACACTACTCATGGTCAGACAACACCACATTATATTGGATACCCTGTCTTATTTTTTCCATTTTTTCTGAAGTCAAGTTTTATAAGGGTTTAGGTTCACAAGGTATTTTCACATATGATTTCAATTTCAATCTATGTTGTAAAATTCCTTATATGTTTCTTACATTCACTTTATTTAACCAAAACCATCATTCAACAATCCACTTACATATTACTTTATATCAAGGAATATTCTATTGAATTGTACAAGTGAGATTCCTCCATAGACTTGTATGGGAAAATTCCATATGAGACACAGTTGACACGTTAAATGTACAAACACCATTTTATCCATAAGTTTCAGTGTGTGTGTGTGTGTGTGTTTGTGTGTGTGTGTGTGTGTTATGTATGTATATTTATATCAGTCAGTCATAAGGAAGGACCAAATTAGTGGTAATACATATATTCCCCAACCTAATTATTAGATACACACATGCACACTTTTCATGTCATTCTAAGATATAATACCCCAAAAACCATCAACAATGAAAACCATGTTCACCAATCAAGGAGGAAATCAATAAACTAAAAAATTGAAAGGTGATAACAACAATCCCACCCCTATAGAATTTTCTTTTCCTCTTGTTTGTTTTAGTTATTCCCTTCAAAAACCCTATTACTAAGACCCAACATATCCAATTCCCCTATCTACAAACCTAATTTTTAAAAATATAGATCAGGATATCATTCAACTTTCTAAAAACCCATCGTAGATCACTATGGATAATATCCAAACTGATTATTCGTGACGAACTTAGATGAACCTCAATGTATGCCAATGGATACTGACTATAAGTGAGTGTATGATATGTTTCCTTGGGGAGAATATACCCTTTGGTCAGAGTTTCACAACATTGTAATAAAAGGGAATTGAAATACACCACTTAATATCATAGGAAACATCAAGACACAAAAATTTCACCAAACATAAGTCATAAAATATTCAAATTGATTTTACAAAAAACCCTAAGACTTATATTTCAAAATCCATACGCAATAAGTATAGAATAAATAAAATGAGAAAGGTCCAAAAAGATGAATGATAATAAATTTTTTCTATAGATCTAATGAAATTCCCAGCTCCCAATCTCTAACCTATCCAAAGAAAATAAATCAAATAGAATTGAAAGATTTCTCTTGTCATGACATGAAACCATGATGTTTGCTCAATTACCCAATAACAACCCAAGTGAGGTGTGAGTACAAATTAGTAGGCCACCTACAATGATGTCCCTAAATAAATATAGTCTAAATGTAACTATTTGAAAAAGTTATAAAATTAACCATTTTATAGATCAACTTTTCAAAAATAAATAAACCCACCATTGATATTATGATTATAGACCATGATTGGCCATAACATATTTTTAAAATTTCAGGTTTTATATAAGCATGAACTGAGGACCATTCCCACTACTATAATAGACCCATGATTCCTCGATATACAATGGGAGTCATAGAGAACCCCTTAAGGTGTTTTCTCAGGAATATAATAATAGAATAGTCAACCCATTCAGGGTTTTTCTCAAAAAATATAGGACAAACCACCCATTTGGGTGTTTTAACATCTATGGAATAAGCCATCAATACCCATTCCTCTTATTACACATTATAATTTTATCAAACTAATGAATAGTCCCTTATTTATCCCATTAAAAATATAATATTATTACATAATACATAAAAACTAACTCTTGATTTAAACTCAAAACCATATCCAATTCCATTTAAAATTTCCAATTTCAAGTTAAATTTCAAAAAAAACACCATTCCTATTCAAAAATATCATCATTAGAAAATTAATTCCATTATTTAAATCCAATTCCTCTTCCAAATTATTAATTCGATGACCATTCTATAAGTTATTATATCAAGGAGAGGTATTCCCATGGAATCATATTTCCTTTTTCCAATACCAATTTTAAATTGGGTGATTACCATGGAAAACATACATTATTAAACAATGGACTAAATTTTAGGGGTCACCCATAGAATCAAGATGTGATGCACAATTCTAACACTTATTAAGTGGGGTGGAACTATGGGAAAAACATATAGACCGCCTACCTTATCCCAAAATGACTCCACATCCCAAAATTGTGGTATTATTTTTCTAGGAATGAAAGATTATGTGAAATCATAAAAATGGGCAGAAAATAAGGTAAAGGAGGTAAAAATGTTGAACACACCACTACCAGGAACGAAAAAAAGAAAGGTGGTAAAAGGAGTCTTAAATTTTACACAAGGTCTTCATTAAACTAGGGAATGATGGAAGAACCATTGATCAAGGTATATTTATCCAAGAAGAATGGGGGAGTGGGAATGCATGGGGGCCTACTAGAAAAAAAATGAGAGAAAAATCTGGGAGAATATTTTAAGTGGAAAAGGGTAAAATTAACACTCATTTCTTGTTTAAAAAACAAAATAGGGGGCATCACTAAGACAGTAGCCTCCAAAGTGATCTAATGTACCAATAGTATTCTAGTAATGGGTCGTCGACCTACTAGTGTTTCATGTATCTCTTATAGGTATCCTTTGTTTCTACCGGCTAGCTAGTGTTCATGTTTCAGGTAGTCAGTGGGAGGTAAATAGCATGCTATATTCCCAACTCATGATCTATTTTCCTTGGTTAACACACTCCACATTTACAACCTATAATAATATGCTTAAACTAACCTAATAAATCGATATTTTCTTAAAATTAATTCTAATAAAACCTCAATAAAGGTTTGGGTTATATAAATATTTATTAAGAAAAATGGTTATAGTAGCATGAAAAGGATCTCACTAGGTAAATTATAAAAAATCAGATTATTTTTAGAATTTTAAAAGTAAAGTTCAAAATGATATTTGTGATAAATTTTAAGAGGATCCCTTATGAAACAATTTAATTAATTTAAAATATAGTGTAAAATTAACTTAAATAATAATTTAAGTATATGGAAAAATATTCATGAAATAGTATAATGAATATGAACCTGGAAAAAAAATCATTAGAAAGTATGGGAATTATTCTTATCAGCATCAAAATTTTATAGAGAATATTTTCCATGAATGATGAATAGTTATATGTAATGATGTAACTTCACAAAAAATAAATAAGAAATACAACATAAAATAGTCACATGGTAGTGTAAGAGAAACATATAAGGGTATAGTCAACTAAGAATGATTATTACCCAAAGAAATTAAAATTGAGTCGATCAAAAAACTTTTGATTTTGTAAAATTTTGAATAAAAATTAAATTAAGGGAAAAAAGAAATGGAAAACTAAATACAATTAATAAAGAGTGAATCGTGATATAATATTTCAAATATGTAGTATAAACACCATATAAAATTATGTAGTTACATAATATAAAACATGTCTGAAATAAATAATATTGAGATAAAAAACCCTTACCTCAAGTCCCAAAACATATGGTTCATGGAATAACTTATTAAATAACAAAATTAATTTTATTAAATACATTATTAACAAACTATTTATTATTATTTTTTGATCATTTTATGATCATTTTTCATTTATTTATTGAATATTTTTTTCTCTCCTCAGTTATTTAGTGTTGTTTGATCATTTCTTCAAAAACATATTTAATACATTCAATTGGGTAATGAGGGATATATAATAATTTTATAATCACCAAAATTGTATAAAAATATAATATTTATCATTATAAGAGCACCAATTTTTAAAATTCTTAATATTTTGTCAAAAATATATTCAAATTAAGAAAATATTCATCGTGTGATTTTTTGTGATGTTAAATTTAAGATGAAAATATATTGTTAATATTATTAATATAATTATTGAATTATCTTTAAATCATATTAATAATATCATAAATATCATATTTATTCATTAATTCCATTTTCATAACCACCCATGTAATCTCGTGATGAAAAATGAAATAAGTCATCCACAGAGGTGGTGAACCCATCATAACATGAGTTGTCACATCCATGACTTCTTTTTTAAAGTCATTTTTCATTTAATTTCCATTCCTGATTTGTTTTTGGTATTTATCATGCATTTTTGTGGGAATGGTGGGTTTTTGAAATTTGGGTCAGACCGTAAGCTCATTTCCAGATTTAAAATTAAATTTTTTTTTCTTTTATAATGCCTTTTTTCAAAATTTTACACCCATTACACTTCCCAAATGGAATCCCTTGGTATATTAAAATCACTATATAAATTTTTAATCCATAGTAATCCATAATAATTATGGATTTGAATTTTTTATTAAGGTGTTGGGCCAGCTCGAAATCCCATTTCCTTCATTAAAAATATTTTTTAATTGTTTAATATCTCATTAAATTTTTATGTTTTTTTCGGTTATTCCAACTCTCACTCGAGCCCACTTATCTTAGGAACTCTCCCATGCTCTCCTACCCCTCTTTGGAGATTATTTTCATTTTGAAGTTAGGAAAAACCTCTCTGGATTTCTCAAATCTCCAAAATTTGAAGAGGTAAATTGATTCCTTCATAACTCCTTCATTTCTCACTATTTTTCCACCATTATAGTTCTTACATGATCTTACCATCCTTGTTCGAACCTAACTTGAATTTTTAGATATTTTAAAATTCATATAGTAATAGATTTAGGGAAATTTATCCAATATTCCATCAAGTAAGTGTTCCTCCCTTCCATTTCTTCCATTTCCTTAAGGTTTCATCCCTCTTTCTTGATGTTCCAAAGTGTCCAAAAGTTAGGGTTCGAACCTAGGGTTCTACATGGTGTCTTTTTGGTATAATCTTGAGATTTTAGGTTTCTTTTCACTTCTTTGTGGTGCGACGGTGGTACGCTTGATGTTTCGCACCAATATTTGAGAGTTTCGACTCAAAAGGTAGGTGATTCCATGGTTAACCATTCCTTGATGAGTTAGTTTTTGTTTTTTTACTAGTTTTCAATGTTCCCCATATGTTTTTTGTGGTGATAAAGTCGTTTTTGAGTGATTTGGTTAAGCATTTAATTTTATAATTGCATTTTTGTTGAAGTTGTGAACTTTTCAAATGTAACATGTGTGGTATCTTTTGTGGTAGTTTTATAAAATATGAAATTGATTTATTAGTTATTTAAAGGGGATGAAAATTCTGTTTTGTTAATTCCTTAGTGTCATATGGGCCTTATAAGAGGGTTTTTGGAATAGATTTGGTGTGTAAAACTTTTTTATACTTCTTGAGATCATTTTATGAGAATGGGTGTTTTTATTTGTATCTTTCATGGTATTATTCAAGGTGATTTTATAATGCTTTAAAGTTGTTTTATAAATGTCTCTAAGGATGAAAATTCTACTCTGGTAGTGTTTTGATGTGGTTTTGTCCTTGAAATATGGTTTTGAAATGGATTTTATGAGAAAAGTTTGGGTATACTCTTTGGAATTGTTTTATAAAAGATTTGAATGATTTAATGATTTATGTAAGAGGTGAAACCATATTGGAAAACTATTTTGGAGTGTGTATATTTTGAAATTGAAAATTTTAAATCTGAAATGGGTTGTTTTGTGATCTGTTCCATCTTGGAAATGTTTTATAAAAAAATTTGAAGGATTTACTAAATTGTGTAAGAGATGTAAAAGTGATGTGGGATGTTTTGTCTGAGGGTGATGTGAAAAATGGATTTTGGTTATGAAAAGGGTATTATGTAACATTTAATTGGGATTTTATGTGAGTTTTAATATCTTGGAATGGTTTTATTAAATTTTTTAATGTATTTTTGGAAGTGTTAAAGAAATGTGAAAAGGGTTGTGGGCAATTTTGGTGTGAGCCGGATTTCAAAATCAATTTGAATGAAAAGTAGACTTTTGTGACTTGTGTGGTATAAATGTGGGATTTTTGGTGAATTTGTGATATGGATATGATATTTTCATGTGAAAAGTATATTTCTTGACTTGTTCAACTTGTTTGAGAATAAGGGGAAAACCTGAGTATCTAGGTGGGTGGACGTGTACTAGTATGTTAGTGAATCTGTGGGGTTTAGCCTCAGTTTCACTTAGTAATATTGACGCTTACAACTCTAACTAAACTATGATTATAATGATTGGGGACCATTAGGTTATGGTTATTTTCCCTACTAGTGGCTCATACATGAGAACGGATATTTTTGATGGTTACTCTCACCAAGATACGAGGTACCTGGGACCCACATCTTGCTAGTGCATAGGGTTTATTTCCTATTGCTCATACTCATTAGATCCTTTATACTTACTATCTTCATACAGTATATTTTTATATAAAATTCAGTTTCTTTGTCATTTATTTTGAAAGTGTTGATTATTTAAATTATCCCACTTGAAAACTGGTTTTTTTTTAAGTTTCACCTTTTAGAAATTGTAACTAAAAATTACATGTTTTTTAAAACTTTTATGTTTTTCATCTTTGAATGTTTATCTCATGTAATATATTAATGGTGGTATCCTACTGGTCTTTGGATCACACCCTATTTCCACCTTTGGGTGTAAGTAGACTTGGTTTTTTTTGATGTCGTAGGTTGGGTACAGTTTATAGTGCCAGTGGTTTGGGTTTCTAGCAGGTTCTTGGTGGTGATGTCTTGTGGAGATGGCTTGAGAATGGTGAATCTTAACATGAGGGTCAATGGGCTGTTTTTTTTAGTTTTTTACCTTTGTTATAGTCTTTTTGATTTGTTTTAAACTATGTAATTCAGTTCTAAATTTTTTTAAAAGATTGTTTGGTTTGAAAAATCCAGATTCGTTTTATTGGATTCATTTGTTGTTTTAAGTTTATAAACTTGGGTAAATCATTCCCAATTTTTAGTTTATGCTACCCAGGCACTTTTTCTAGCCCGTGGGGATTAGGAAAGCCCATCGGTCCATGTCGTGGGCCGGGTTTGGTGTTGGTTTTTCACGGAGACCAGATTCGGTTCGTGACAAAATGGTATCAAAGGAGGTTTATGTTAACTGTTAGGTCATGTTATTTGGGGAACAGTCAGGATAATCTATAGTTAGGATTATTGGGACATGGTATTCTAGTTATGGGTAGTGTGCCTGATCACCACACCTCATTATGGGATTCAATTCACCATGGGAGGTTGGTACTTATCAAATTCCTATGGGTTTTTTTGGTTTGATGATGATTAGGGGAAATGAAAATAGAGTTGGGTAATGGTATCAGTGAGCTCGCAGGGCCTGGAAATGCATGTGGAGTTAGGTATATTTCCCTAGAATACTCTCTGTGATGGTTAAGTGATTGGCATATGGCCTCCAACCATATTTCCAAGTCACCCATTGAAGCTAGTTCCCCCTTGCATTGCCATGTGTCCTTTAGTTTTGAAATCTTGGAAGTTCGGTTTTAAAGTAAAAATAAAATAGTTTTAAGAAGCATAAGGTTTTTGTGAAATTATTTTCAAATAAAGAGGGAAGTTTTTGATTTTTTAAATGGTGGAACTAAAATTTAAGAATTTTTTTTGAATTAGGAAAATGGTTTGTTTGCGCCTCTTTTGAAACCAAGAAGTATGTTAAAGTTGGTTTTGAAAAAGTGTTTCCAATAGAGTTTTATAAACTGTTGAAAGGTGTTTTAATGGGATGAGATGTTTTGAAATTAATCTATATGACTTGAAAGTGATTTTTCATTTTAATGATTGTTCCTTTCTGAAAAGTTTTGTAAGCGGTAATTTGGGTTCGATTTCGTGGTTAGCGGTATTGAGAAAAAGGAGGTATTGGTTGATTGTTTTGATTTTGAAAAGTGGAAAGAGTTTTTGTTTTAACCTTTGGTATTTTTGTGAGATACCACATGAATGGGGTTATATAGGATGATGTATAGTTAATTGAATGACTGTATGAGTTTATGGATGGATATGAGGAGGGTGCCCAGTGTGGCATGAAAACATACATGTGTGGGGGCTATGGGGTACCATTGGTGGATACACTAACTGCTGAACTATTTATTTTCAAAGAAATGTTTTTAAAAGGAAAACTTGATGTCTTTATGAGTGTTTTGGGATGGTGTGTATTAGGTGTTTTTGGAAAAATTGATGTTGTGGAATTTTTTGAGTCGAAGAACCCCTCTTATTTTAATGGTGTTTTGGGTTTGTGTTTGGTTGGTAAGATGGGTTAAAGGACTGGTTAGTGGTCTCTTCTGAGAAAAGTTTGGGAAGCCTTTATAGTAGTTCCCCTCATCTGTTTGGATCTGGATATGGTATTTCTTAACCAATGGACCAGGTTGGTTGGGTCCTTGGGTTCTCGTGTTGGATAAGGTGCGGCCCATTAAGGGTTAGTGCCCAACTGAAGTGCAACCCATATTGTTTTACCATTGGAAAATCTTCCAGTTGATCAATGTATGGAATATTTTCTAAAGATTTATAGAATGAGTCTACACCCTTTCATTTTTGGTTTTGGGGATACTCTTATAGAGGGAGAGTGCTCATGGAAGGTTGAAAGAGACCATAATTTCTTAAGTTTCCTGATTCATCAAAGGTGGAAGTGGTTTGGGGTTGCTAGTGTGGATGAGTGTCTGGATGGTGTCTAAGAGGGCCTCTAGGTCCTTCATAGTCTCTTTGAAGTAGGAGTTCACATTAAACCACCAATGTGGGAAATCTAGTCCTGAGAGCCCATTATGGACAGCTTCTGGAATTGTGTGTTGTTTAGGGACTTGGCATAAGGTGCCCTTATATGTATTGTTTTTATCAATTGCAATGGTCATGTCCAGTGATGCATTGTGATGTCACGTGCTCATTTTATAGTAAAGGTGAAGGTCGTACAATCCTATAAGGTTCTTTGTTATGTTGGGAGTATGTCTCCCTTGGGAAAAACTTCAAATCATCTATCTTAGAGGAAGGTTTTTATATGTTTCCTCCCCTTCTGTTATTTCTCACCCAAAGAAACAAGGTATGATGTGTTTGAATCTTCTAATCCCTTGTATCAGTGAAATGTTATGTTTTGGTGAAGTGAGTTCTAGAGTGTGTTATATCTTGGTGAACCCATCGGGGTATGCAGTGTAGTTATTTGTGGAATATAAATAAGAAGTTACAAACAAGTGTTTCTAAAGCCTAACTATGAGGCTGAAGATGCTTCAATCTTTTGAGCTCCAGCCATAGGTCCCAGAGAGAAGCTGGTGCATAGTCATGGGAAATATCAGGGTCATTTAAACCCTTGTACAAGTCCTGCCCTTAGTACGAACAATAGGAAGAGTTTAAACCTCTAGTGTCATCATCTTCCTTCTGTTATTCCCATTCGATGAAGAGAGGTGGAGGGCCTCGTGCCCATGTTTTTTTCTTAATGTCTTTCCTTCCCCCTTTGGTTTCTATTTAGTTTTTACAGAAAGGTTTAAAATTTGGATAGACTAGTTGAGCACACAGTTTTCACATGGTGAGTTGTAATTATACCCTAGAAAACCATGAAGATATAAGGATACACATGGTTAGCACACAGTTTCCCAAACTGTGGGGACTAACCATGCGGTTTTCCCAACTCTTTGAGTTTTGGGGTCTTTCTGTGTCGGCCCATGCTGTTCAGTTAAGATTGTTGGTTCTTATGGTGGAGAGACCCACCATGGGTCTCATGTGCATTCTTTTGGAAATGTATAATGGAATTATACCCCTTTTACTAGGGAGTCCATTCGGTCCTCCCCCTATTAGTGTTTTGATTCTATCTCGGGAAAATTTTAAGTTGTCTCTTATGGTGGGGAGCCCATTTGTGTCTCCTCATACCAGTAACTCATCTTTGTCCTTGGTTTTGGATTGGAAATGGGTAGTCTTATTTGGATCTATCTAAATACCTACATCTTCCTTGGGTAAACATTGGGATTTGAGAGTGCTCAATGGTTTAGTTATATCAAGGTAAGTGTAACCATGTTTGATGTTGTTGTTTGTTTGGGTAAATTGATTGAGCCTTATTCGGATAGTAATTGAGGAGTTTTCTTTTGGGATAAATCCTGAATTTTCTTCATCGTTTCAATAAAGTTTTTTATTTTTTGGTTGTGAAGTATTCCTTCCTAAATTTATCACTGGAGGTGTTTTGGCCTTTTGGGGTGAAGCTTGGAAAAGGAGTCCATTTCAGACTTTCGGTTGGGTTTGGTTTTTTTCTTTTGGCCTTGTTGTGGCTTTCTGAAGGCAGAAAGTTTTATAGTGGGGAGAATTTTCCCATCCATGACTTCTTTTAAAGTCATTTTTCATTTAATTTCCATTATTGATTTTTGTTTTGTGGGTTTACCATGCATTTTGGTGGGAATGGTTGGTTTTTTAAATTTGGACCAAACCATAAGGTCATTTCCATATTTAAATATAAATTTTTGTTTCATTATAACTCCTTATTTTTTCAACATTTTAAACCTATTAAACTTAAAAAATTCCATCCCCTGGTATATTAAAATCACCAAATCAATTTGGAATCCATAGGAATCCATAATAATGATGGATTTAATTTTTTTATTAAGGTGTTGGTCCAGCCTGAAAGCACATTTCCGACATTAAAAATATTTTTTAATTCTTTAATATATCATTCAATTTTTAAGTTTTTTCGGTGATTCCAACTCTCACCATAGCCCACTTACCCAAGGAGTTCTCCCATGCTCTTCTACCCCTCTTTGGAGGTTATTTCCATCAGGAATTTAGGAAAAACCTCTCTTGATTTCTCAAATCTCCCAGATTTGAAGAGATAAATTGATTCCTTCATAACTCCTTTACTTCTCACTATATTTTCCACATTCAAGTTCCTACATGATCTAATCATCCTTGTTCAAACCTCCCTTGAATGTTTGGTGATTTTAAAATTTATATTCTAGTGGATTTAGGGTGATTTATCCAAGATTCCATCAAGTGTTCCTCCATTCCATTTCTTCCATTTCCTTAGGGTTTCATCCCTCTTTCTTGATGTTCCAAAGTTTCTAGAAGTTAGGGTTCGAACCTAGGATTTTACATGGTGTCTTTTTAGTGTAATATTGAGATTTTAGGTTTCTCTTCACTTCCTTGTGGTGCAGTAGTGGTGCTCTTGAAGTTTTGCACCAATATTTGATGGTTCTAACTCAAAAGGTAAGTGATTTCATGGTTAACCATTCTTTGATGAGTCAGTTTTCTTGATTTACCGGTTTTACATGTTCCTCATATGTTTTTTGTGGTGAAAAATCTGTTTTTTAGGGATTTGGTTAAGCATTTAATTTTATAATTTCATTTTTGTTGAAGTTGTGAAATTTTCTAATGCAACACATATGGTATCTTTTGTGGTAGTTTTATAAAATATGAAATTGATTTATTAGTTATTTAAAGGGTCTAAAATTATATTTTGTTAATTCCTTAGTGTCATGTGGGCCTTGAAAGGGGGTTTTGGAATAGGTTTGGTGTGTAAAACTTTATTATACTTCTTGAGATCATTTTATTAAAATGGTTTTTTTAATTTTTATCTTTCATGGTATTATTCAAAGGGATTTTATAACACTTGAATGTTGTTTTATAAATATATATAGGGCTAAAAATTATACTTTGGTAGTGTTTTGGTGTGGTTTTTTCCTTGAAATATGGTTTTGAAATGGGTTTTATGAGAAAAGTTTCGGTGTACTCTTTAAAATTGTTTTATGAAAGATTTCAATGATTTAATGATTTGTGTAAGGGGTGAAACCTTATTGGAAAACTATTTTGGAGTGTTTATATTTTGAAATGGTATATTTTAAATGTGAAAGGGTATGTTTTTTGATGTGTTCCATTTTGGAAATGTTTTATAAAAACTTTTGAAGGATTTACTAAAGTGTGTAAGAGATGTGAAAGTGATGTGGGATGTTTTGTGTGAGTGTGATGTGAAAAATGGATTTTCTTTATGAAAAGGGTATTATGTAACATGTTAGTGTGCTATTATGTGGTTTTGATTATCTTGGAATGGTTTTATGAAAAAAATTATTGGATTTGTGGAAGTGTTAAAGAAATGTGAAAGGTGTTGTGTGTAATTTTCATATGAGTCAGATTTCAAAATCAATTTGAATGAAAAGTGGACTTTTGTGACTTGTGTGGTATACATGTGGGATGTTTTGTGAATTTTTGATGTGGAAATTATATTTATTGACTTGTGGAACTTGTTTTATCACAATGGGAAAACATTGGTATCTAGGTGGGTGGACCTGTACTAGTATACTAGTGAATCTGCGGGGTTTGGCCTCAGTTTCACTTAGCAATATTGATGCTTACAACTCTAAATAAACTATGATGATGATAATTTGGGACCACTAGGTTATGGTTATGTTCCCTACTAGTGTTTTTTGCATGAGAACAAATATTTTTTATGGTTACTCTCACCGAGATACGAGGTACCTGGGACCCACAACTTGCTAGTGCATAGGGGTTATTTCCTATTACTTCTTCTCATTAGATCATTTATACTTACCATCGTTATATGGTATATTTGGATGGAAAAATCAGTATATTTGGAATTTATTTTAAAAATTTTTATTCTTTAAATTATCCCACTTGAAAACTGATTTTTTTTTAAAGTTTTATCTTTTAGAAATTGTAACTAAAAATTACTTATTTTTGAAAAGTTGCATGTTTTTCATATTTTAATATTTAGCGCATGGAATATCTTATTGGTGGTATCCTACTGGGATTTTATTCACACCATGATTACGCATTTGTGTGTAAGTATACTTGGTTTTTTTTTGTTGTGGGTTGGGTACAGTTTATAGTGCCAGTGGTTTTGATTTCTAGCAGGTTCTTGGTGGTGATGTCTTGTGGAGATGGATTAAGGGAGGTGCCTCTAGCCATGAGGGTTCATGGGATGTTTCTTTTTAGTTTTTTACCTTTTTTATAGTCTTTGTGAATTGTTTTAACTATGTAATTCAGTTCTGAATTTTTGTAAAAGATTGTTTGGTTTGAAAAATCCAGATTCATTTTATTGGATTCATTTGTTGTTTTAAATTTATAAACCTGGGTAAATCATTCTCAATTTTTATTTTATGATACCCGGGAACTTATTCCAGCCTATGGGGATTGGTAATGCCCTTCGGGCCATGTCAAGGGCTAGGTTTGGTGTTGGTTTTGGTGGAGACCAGATTTGGTTCATGACATGAGTGATGTTTTTATTTTAGAACAGGTGGGTAGAATAATGGTCATGTTTATTTCATCATAAAAATAACATTTTAGTATTTTTTATGTTACTTGTGTAGCTATATTAGAATTTTTATAATGATTATGGATGTGGTATAATAATAATAAAATGATTATAAATGATAAGAGTGAATCGGAATCCTTACCTTAGTCATTGGGATGACTAATTTTTCAATTGGATTGAACCTTTTAGAGGCAGAATTTTGATGTGAAAAAACCTATAAGACATTTATAAATCAATTAGGTCAGGGTTTTTCTATATCATGGATGAGATGAGAGGATTTAGGTTTGAGTACAAGCATGGTGGTGAAGGTGTCCTTTTATATGTTAGAGGCGTGGTATTTATTTCAATGTTAATTTCATAATATAAAAAGAGGTGTCATAATTGAAACATGTGGATCAAAAATTGATCATTATAGAATAAATTATATGTTATTAGTTATAGTAATCTCATATAAAAAATTATAGATGATTTTTTATGATATATTTATTCTTTACCTCCTAATTCATCATTTTTTAACTCATTATAACCTTTACTGTGGGACTAATGTTTACCATGGTATATATTTTTTATGCTCAAAATGAAATTTAACTTATTATATAATTTTTACATTATTATTAAAAATATAAAAAAAATTAGATGATTTAAATTATAATCATTTTTAAAATGAATTCTAATATAATAATGAATAGTGTGAGAGAATAATTCATAGAAAAAATGAATTTTTTAACAAAAATTCAATTTATTATTATTCATTACAAGAAGAATCCAAATATTTTTTTTATTTTATTTTTATATATATTATCAATAAATTTTAGTAAATTAATTATTTTCTTATTATTAATTTATTTTATTAAGATATAAATATATAAAATATAAAAATAATATTATTTGAAAATTTTATCTTTTAAACATGAAATGATTTTATTCCAAATTTGTAAAATCGATAACCAATTTTCAGGGTTTTAATAAAAAAATTATTAAATAAATCCTTATAAATTTATTTTATGATTAAATTTTATATAAATTAAAATAAAATAATTATAACATATATAAAAATTATTACATTATATCATCCTAACTTCTACTTACAAAATTCATCATTACCTCCACATAAGGTCCTGTGTGTATGATATGAAATGGTGGTAGTCGTGGGTGGTGATTCGGATTGCATAGATATCATACTAATTTTTTAAATATTTTAAATTTCTCATAGATTATTTCTCTCAAGTCATATTAGTCAATTATTGGTTTGGTCATAGACTTGGGAAATCCCTAGCAATGTTACATCCTTTCAGAGCTCAAACAAATGAACATCGTAACTAATATTCACATGCATTGATTCTATTTATTCTCTTTTTTAAATTTATTTCATAATGAGGTTACTTCAATTTATACCCTCTAATAATATGGATAAATTATAATGGTTAAATTTAATTATTTAGTCTTATTAACATTTCGTGGTTCATTTTAGTTCAGTGCTATAAGTGAAATAAGTAATCGATCGCACAAATGTTATTTAAAGAGATAGTAAAATTATGGTTCATTGTGAATTTTACATTAAATAATAAGTCAAGACCTAATTCTGGATATCTTATGGTATCATTAAAAAAAATAAATTTGAAAATTTCATAGTGGTAAGGGGAATAAACATAGTAGAATCAAAAAAAGTGTTTTGGGTAAAATTTCTTCAAAAAAATTCATAAAGGTGCACCACAATTTATTCCAATGAAGTACGAACATGTATATCCCCTGAATAAAAAAATTAAGGAAATTAAAATGAAATTTAGAATGGATTTAGGATAATTTTTTGAAAAATATATAGAATGAGGTGATAAACCCAAAAGGGAAGAGACTAGATTAAAATTCCCCTTACCATAGGCCTTGTTTTGTTTAATCACTATTATGTATCCTTTATAATAAAATAAACTTAATTGAAACATTAATACTTACATATATTATATTTATTTCTATAAGTTTTTATTAATTATAATCAATGGAATTTAATTATTATTATTTCATTGAAGAGATAATGGTTTGATAACATGTTTATTTGAATTTTCTCATTTACATTTGGATTTCGAGGTTGTGATTTTTTTTTGTTTTCTATAAATTATTAAAATAAAATACATAGGTATAAAAATATTTAAATTATCATATATATATATATATTTATATATTTATATTTAATATTTAGGAAACAGTAACCATTAAATATGGTGGTGATAATTAAATAGTCGAAAACATCTCTATAGGTGGAAAAATTGACTATTAACGGGGTACATTGAATAGAAAGGGAAGAGTATATATTATGAATACTTTAAAATAGTTATACATTATATTAAAAAAAATATTTTTTATACTTGATGATTAAATTATTTATAATTATATAAAAATAAAATACATCAGGAATGTATAAAGATGAAAACTAAAAGAATAAGATTATGAGGTTACCTCTTCGTTGATACTTACTACCTTCCTATGGAAGTAAGGACTTGAGGGATTGGGGTTAGATGACACTAGAATATCCATAAGGATAATATGAGGATTATAAAATTCTAATTAATATTACATAGGGATATTATAAGTTATTTAGATGTTATTTACCAAGGGGGTGGAAAGGGTGTATTTATACTTGAGGAGAGAAGTACTTTTGGGTAAAAATTTTGAATAATGTATTATTTCCAAACTCAAAAGTTCAATATAAGTTTTTTTAAAATTATGAATTATATTTTATTTAAATTAATGACTGTATTAATTTTTATTCCCATTATCAAAAAAAATATTTATCTATGCAAAAGAAATGAAGAAAATTGGAAAATATTTTTTAATGATATAGGTTATCTTTTTGGACTTCAGAAATTACATTTTAGGATTAAAAATTATATTTATTTTTTTTAAATGGGTTATTTTCCGTAATAAAAAAAATTGGTTGAAAAAACCATATCATAATTTTTAGGCCATTATTACATAATTACTATGTCATAAATCATTTGGAATTTTGAAAACCAAATTTTTAATATTCACATAAAGATTCGAATTTTTCATAAAATTATAAAAAATTTAATCTTAGATAATCTCAATGTGTTGATTAAAATATTTAAATTAATTTTCTTACAATAATTTCCTTCCATAGATAATTTTATTTTTTAATATAAAAATTGAGATTTTATAAAATATTTTTAAATGCACAATATTAAAATTGAACTTATACTTTTCTTTTTTAGATTCCTATTTTTAATATTTATTTTATATGAATTTAATATTTATATTTACTTGTTTTATTGAATTTATATATTATTTAATCATCATATCAGTATTCTAATTTTCATTTTACCATTCTAATGATCATGTAAATATTTGAAACATTCAGGTTATTATTATAATTATCATATTGTCTTTAAACTTTATATAAATAACTCATATTTCCCATATTGTTTTACCTCTATGATCTCTCCATTTTTATACAATATTATGGTTATTTTTTTAACAATTTTTTTATTTTTAATTTATTTTTTAGAAATGATGTTTCTAGAAGACTACAATTATCTAAATTTTTATATTCAAGTTATGTAAATTTTTATGTATAATGTCTCATTATACTAATTTAAAATTTATAGATTATATTTATTATCCATATTTAACCATCCGTATTAATGAAATAAATTATTATTTTTATTATGTGGTGTGCATTTATATTAAAATATAAAATTGCATATATAAATTTATTATTCATCACATTTATCCTTCCATTATAAATTTCATACTCAATGTTTCAACTCATATCCTTAGTTGAGAATAGATAATGGAACATCAATTTCATTTCATCCTTACGTTCCCATGATTCCAATATATAAATGTGGTTCATTTTTATTTACATTGACATGGAGAGTTGTATATCTGTATAAAACTTTGTTTTTATAGTTCAATATCATCATTGGTTACTCATTACAAATAATTTCACAGTCCAATTGTAAAACCTCTTGATTTTGTATATTTGAAGGATAGGGTATCTAGTTTCTCAGGAGTGATACATGGAACACATCTTGTAATTGATCCGGGTTGGGTGGTATTTCTTGTCGATGTACCACAACTCCTATGTGATAAATGTTCTCCAAGGGGATAATAATAACAAGGATAATCTTTCCATTATTTATAATCACCGTGACTTTATTCCAGGGTAAATATATAATGATTTTTTTTTCAATAACTTCAAACTCTATGTCTCATTAAGGATTGTCAATATATATAT
The DNA here is from genome assembly GCA_963277665.1 of Viscum album. Classification (NCBI taxonomy): domain Eukaryota; kingdom Viridiplantae; phylum Streptophyta; class Magnoliopsida; order Santalales; family Viscaceae; genus Viscum; species Viscum album. Next base: position 1,432,979,983 of record OY728120.1, on the reverse strand, counting down.
CTATTATTTTCTCTAAGTAGATTTAATTTTTTTTGAATAGATTAAACCTTCACTTTCATATCTTACAAAGGACTAGCCCAAAAAAGCTTCAGTTTAACAACTTCATCCAAGCATTTTAAAATTTTATTACACTTCTCATTGAGATCTCAACATGTGAATATTAGAATACATTAGTGAAAATATTATTATATTAAAAATATAAAAGGGGAATATATTTATCCCACTATCCTTTAATGTTAATTGATAAAGCTCTTAATAGGTATTTCAAAGTCTTAATTCTCTATTCAAATTAACTATTAGTCTAGGGGTCATAGGCATTATTTATTTTTAACTCAGTATTCAGGCCATGTTTAATATTTCATGAAAACGTAGATGCAAACCTTTGATATAGATTAAATATTATGAAAATGTTTATCCCATGAAGAATTAAATATTTTATGATAGATATTTGGAAAACATGGTCTAGTAATAAGTCATCCAAAATTGTGATAAAGTGACCAGTTTTGGATATTCAATCCAAAAAATATGGCATTTTTTCATTTACATATATTCGGAAGAATTGTGATAATTTATATAGTGATATTTTCCCATTTCCATATTGTAATGGCTAATTACTGCATCATCCCCTTAAACTTATATCGCATTTCTTCAACATTATTATATTCTATACACTTTTATCTGTACTCCAAATATACTTTTTCATGTTTTACCACTATATTTTCTCATTATGATCTCAAAATATCAGGGTAATTCCATGGTGGATAGATAATGATAAGATATGTACATCATCCAATAGGTATTTCTTTATCTTATGTTACAACAATATTTCTATTATAGTTCAAAATCAAATATCTCTATTTTTCTTCATGTTGAATTCAAGAAGACTCTATTAAATTTTTCGCTCACCTTTATTTAAATCTCTGAATCAACCAATTGTACCTCTTTTATTATCTCTTAGACAAATGTTTGGGAAATAATTTATTCAATATAGGATATCTTTCCTGAAATTATTATTTTCTAATATATTATTTTCATATCCATGAAGATGGGGCCTTTATCAATCATCATCTTGGATAGAGTAGCAAGTTATTTTCTGTTAAAATAATTAGTTACATTATTTATTTTTCCATGATGATTGTGTATTGAGAAATCATAGTCTTTGATCAACTCCATCCATCTTCATTCACTTATTTTTACACATTTTGTTTTAATATATACTTTAAACTCTTAGGATAAGTATATATCTCATAGAATTCTCTATAGTGTTGATTTATCTATGTTTTAAATGTAAATATCATAGTTTCTAACTATATATCATGTGTGGAGTAGTTTCATTAGGTATATTAAATTTTTGGGATATATATCTTATCACATAATCATTTTTCAAGCGGGTAAAACTAAACACATTCTTTTAATTATCATTGAATATCAAAAAACCTTCTCCACCTAAGGGGATTTTGAGTGTAGATGTAGTAATTTTCCTCTTATTTAGCTCTATAAATAAATATTAAAATTATTTTATCCATAAATACTTCACCCCTATGTGTTTTAACATAGAGAGTGGGATAAAAAATCATGATAAATTTTTCACAAAGTATTAATATTTCTTATCAAATTCAATAAAAATATGTCTATCTAGGAGACATTTGGGTTTAGGCCATTATTTATTTTCATTTTTCTTATAAGGATTAAAAAACATTCCTTCATTTATGATCATATTCCCTAATGATTTAACTTTTTACATCCAACTGACAAAATTTTTTAACATATAATGTAGCTTATCCTTCCTTAATTTCTTCAACACAATCCTTATATATCCCTTTTATTCTCCTTTATTTTTAGAGTACACGAGAATATCATCAAAAAACTCCACAACAATTTTATTAAGTTAGTTAGTAAATAAATTATTCAATAATACTATGATAATTTTTGGGGTATCTCTATGTCCATATAGAATAATTATTAACACATTGTGCCCATATATTATATGGAGGACTATATTTTGAATATATTCTCTCTCCACCATTATCTAATTATTTCTAGAAAAAAATATGAACTTTTGGAAAAGTATTTTTGTTTCCCCTTCCCCAATGAATCCCATATCTAACCTTACTAAGTATAGATAAATAATATATTTTTCTATTACACCCCAATATCACCTTTAGGTATGGAAATTCATTTTTTATTACCATATTTTGTTTTGTACTTGTTTTTTGTCATTTTGGGTGAAATTTTAATGTTTATATTTTTTTTAATGTTGGTTTACAATTAGAATAAAAGTTAATAAAAATCATTTTGGTTGACCGAGAAAACCATGAAACCTATTTTAGAGTTCCGGAGTAGGGTATACAATTAGCGGATGGTTAGGAAATATCATTAGGCATTCTCCTCAAACTTGTGTAACATATGAGAGATGATTTTTTTATGGTTGCAACATTTCTTGTAAAACTATGTGGCCAAAACATGTAGCTTCTTCAGTAGCCCAGAAAGGGGCTCATGCTTGGACAACAGTTTGTTAAACTATATAGAAAAACCATGAAACATGAATTAATTAATCCAAATTATTATTTTAAGACAAAAAATTCCTCTAATTTTCCTTTTTAATATTTTGGAGGATTATGATCTCAACCTAGGAGACTCTTTAATATATTTTTTGGCGATTACTTTCCTCCCAAAGATTTATTTTGATGGATCCTAGTTTGTTGGATCATGATTAGTCAAAGGTATATCTTTATTCACTATTGTTCTTATAGATTCTCTCTTATCTATGTGAACAAAACCATATATCATGTATGTTAAGGAAAATTATATGGTTTTTTAATGATCTAATTTTGTTTCTCATAGATCCAACATATAATTGGGAATTATTTTGTTGATCTATTATTACTATTCTATATTCATCATGAGTTACTACGGTAAGTTATTTGTGTCCATTAATTTTTTTTATAAATTAATAAATTAGAGATCCTTAATTGGTAATTCATGGTTTAGGGGTCTCTCTAATTTCCAAGAGCCCTCAGTTCTCCTTTAGTGTGAGGATACTATGGAATTGTTGGAATACAATGTGTTTGAGGTGGGTGGTTTCATTTAATATATCTTCTTAATAAATTATGCATTCTCTCTCATTTATAAATTTTATATAAAAAGTGTTTATGGAATTATATTTATTTTATTGAAATTCATTTGGGGTGGGTTTTTATATAAAATGGATTCCCCTTGGTATTTTATGAAGTAAGAATGAATTCAAATCACCATAGACTTGTTTATGAAAAATGTATTTCAAAGAATGGTTTTAGTGTAAAATGGGGTTTTACATTGGATTATTGAAATGGGATAGGCCCTTTATAAAAGATTTTAATTGTTCATCACATGATAATCTAGGGTTATTATTAGGGGTATTATAGAGACTTTTTTCCCTGATTAGTATTGGTGTATTCTATTTCTCCTTTGTTAAAAGAACTAGTTATCATGACATTATTTGGGGGGTAGAATTATACATCTGAGTATTCTACTCCTCCTTTGTCCATTTTTTATGAAACGTGTTTAGTGTGCACTAGTCATGATTGATAAATGTACACATAACATATCTTACCCAAACCTACGTTATCATAGGGGTATATTCAATTTTTTCATGGTGTTTTTTTTATAATGCATGGTTGGAAAATAAAAAATGGGGGGTTTAAAATTTCTTTGAAAGCATATTTATATTAAATCACATTATAAATTTTGAAAATGTTTAATTTCACTATTTTAATGTAAATTGTAAATTTTTTGTATCATTACATGTTTTCTTTTAGATTAAGGGAATATGTACTATTTTATAAAGATTTTATATGGAATAATTTTGTATTAGTGGGTTCCCTAGACCCAATGTGAACAATACTTTTGATTACTATATCATGTATACAGATTTATATAGATGATTTAAACTTAACATTATAGTGTAGATATTTTTCACCCACTATTTAATGGAAATGTTCATAGACTAATTGGTGTATTAAAAGGTTACAACGGATCCTAGGATATAATGAGAACCTAGATATTCCATGACATTAATCCTAAAAAAAGTTTATATGGTCTAAACACATATTACTGAATCGACATAGTAGATGTTTTCCTATTAGGTTTTTGGGGCTCATAAGCATTGAGACTTCTTCTCATAAAGTTCACACTTGGTGATCTCTAGTAGTGAGATCATGAAGAAATACCATCCAATAGGAATGTCAGATGTTTTAGGTGTCATTAGTTATTCCTATCTATGGACATGTGTATTGGTCTCCTAACCTGAGATAATTGTCAGTGTATTCTATTTGATCGCATACATTGATGCAAGGAGAAATCCATGAAAATGAACTCATGGTGAGGTAGTTTTTGTTGGGTGCATCATTGGTGGAAAGACATTGGTTGAATGGTCAAGATAGAATTTTGCCTCTTCTGAGTTGAGAAAGAGATATCTCGGCCCGGGTTGATCATTATGGTAGTACCTTAATAAATCCATGGCCATGGTAGTCAAAGGTAAATCCATCTAGATAGATCAAAAAATAATAAGGTAAGAAAAGGATGATGATATAAGTGTGTGTGTTTCTTTATGAGATACTATATGACAAAGATATTTACACCCGAATGTCCCGAAGGCCTTCATTTTTATTGATTTTTTGATAACCCCCCTTTAAAGGGATGAGTGGGAACCCTTAAAAGGCCCATAGGCTCAGAGGTTACATGGCCCGTAGGCTTATAAGATTACATGACCTGAAGGTCTTAGGGAATTCAACCAGACTATCTACAAGGAACTGCCCCTCCCCAGCATCTGAATCATGATAGTATCTCTCCACCTTCGCATAGCCATATGGATAGGCTTCTCATGCAAGCACAGGCTGGTCTCGATGGCATATCCATACCCTCTCATTCTAAAAATATATATTTGGCTCTTACATACCCTCTTATTCAATGCCATTGAGATAAGGACCTAGAGGTTTAGACACAATGGCACATTCAAGAATCTTACATATTCTGTTGAATAGGAATATAGGACATGTTGGTCCTTACCATGGGGTCTGACTGTTATCCATGTTCAATCGATCACTAATAAATAAAAAAATAAATATTATTCTAGTGAATAATAATTGGTTAGAATTTATTTATAACATGTATTAACAAATTATTAAGTAAATACATGGATTAATATTTTACAAAAGAATATTATTTTAATATTCTAGGTTCGTTTAATTTTATAAAGAGATGTGATTCAAGTTAATGACTTGAGTTTATTATGTAGTTTATTTAATATATATTATAGGTATGTGATAGAAATATATATAATATTATGGTGCAGTTGGTTGGTTGTAATTAGTTATTCATATCACTTATTTAGTGGATGTTCAATACATGGGGGATGGGGAACCCTAACTGGGTATTATGAATATCCACTATATAAGTGGAGATAATCTCATGTCAATGTATGAATTTTCCTTATTGCAATTGAGATCCTCTCTCTCCTCCAAAATTCTTGAGAGGGAATTGCTCAATCCAAGCATATGGTCTATGTTCATCTTCACATATCGAAGGTTAAGGATTTTGGTGATCATCATAATGTCTAAGTGATCCTCAAATATCCATGTTATCACCTAAAATCCAATGAATCACATACATGAAGATTCAATAAGCATGTGTGGATGATATGGAGTGGTTAGACATTGGATCATTCAAGAAATGAACACCAACAAATTATGATGGATATATGCATATCAAATCAGAATGAGGTAATCATTTTTTTATTTATTATATAGTGATTAAACCATGTGGGGTCCATATACCATTAAAGGTATATAATTCTTGAGACAAAAAAATTTCATAGTTCCAATGAATGGAATATTTTAGATCCCTGTCCTGCCATCTTTCGATGCATACCTCGGTACCTTCAATTGAGATCAAAGTGATCATGTGGTTTTTCAGAATCAAATAAATTGTTTTTCATTAAATATAAGTAGAGTCTATTAAAAAGGTTCCAATGAATCTAAACACACGTCGATTAGATTTTGGCCATGTTATGGCCGTCTAGGAAAAAAATTGGATCGAAATGGTGTTTTTCGTATTTAAGTTTTACAGATTTTATTATGATTTTGAAGATCACACTAAACAAAATTTGAATGTGTTTTAATTTTTTTCCACTGGTTTATGGGGAAATTATAAAATATTAATTTTTATTATTATTATATTATAACAATAATTTTTATTATTATATTAAAAGTATCTTTAATGATTCTATGAAAATTTAAATGTTTTTTAAAGAATTTATTAGAAATATTGGGACGCACCATGACTATGTAAACCACAAGATTAAACGAAAACCTTCTTTTGAAGATTTTGTTCCCATAAAAACAAAAAAATGACTTTTGGTACCAATTTTCACATGTGATATCATTTGTTATCCCTACCTATAACGCCCCGACCCTAGTTACCCAGAGTCAGTGCATTATTACATAACATTGGCATGATCACAAGAAAGATCAAATCTCGAAAGACCGATTGGTTTAGTAGCCTTAGAAACACCAGATATATTCATAAGTTTTACATTACATCATAAAAGGAAAAACTACTACAAAAACATAATGTCTCCACAGTCCACACTATTATCCCCTCATAATATCCCTGCAGGTCATTCATAATTTACTTCTTCACTTCCTGGGAAAAATAAAACATAGAAAAGGGGTGAGCTCAAATGCCCAGTAAGGATAACAATATAGCGGAAACTTTCATAAATAAGAATAAACATTTAAGGCAATGTATACCTAAAACAAAAGCCTTTTAAACTTGAACATCAACATAACATGGCAAAAGTAAAATGAAATAATTCCATTTACTCATTCACATGGATATTCTACTAATCGAAAAATCACATGCAAAATCACTAACCACTTTCATAATGTTGGAATGCATAATGCCAGACTATCATAACCACATAGCCAAGGCCTCGTGCCAAGACTACAAATAAGATTTTTTCAAGGCCTTGTGCCAAGACACTAGTTTGTCTCATGAGACCTACCGATGCATCGAGGAGCTATAGCGGGCTCCACCCGTCACATATTAAGTCCAATGCATTCCCATATGAAAAGGTTTAAACATAACATAAACATTCGTATTAAAAATAGCATACGAAATGTCAATAATTTCACCATAAACTATGAATGGTATAAAATATCACATCCACAGTCAAACATATCACAAAACCTTCAATACAATATAGAAGTTTTGTATTATAATAAATCAACTTCTAATAAGCGTAAAATCCATCAAAGGATGTTGACATAGATCAAAACATTTTTAGAGAAATATCTCTTTCTATTTTTGAAATCATTTAAGAACAAAACATTTTCTTGAAAATATTCTTATAAGCTTGTAAGGAAAGCTTTGAAGATTTTATAACGGAGGAAAATAACCGCACCCGCCGTATAAGTTAAAAAAAACATTCTTACCTCAATTCTGTCGAAAAGGTTAAAAAGGACCTTGTTTTGAAAACGACGGAAAGATTCCTCTTATAAAAAGTCAAAAAGGGTATAAATTACTTTAACCCATATTCTTGTAAATAATAAAAATGTTTTGAAATATATTTTGAAGAAACATGGATGTGGATGATAACGAGGTCCCAGTAGATAATTATGTATAAACAACCTTGGATAATGAAGAGGTTGTGAAGTAAACCCTTACCTTGTACTTTTCCTTGGTTGGGTAGGTTAACCTCCTGTATAATGGTGAAATAATTGTTATTAAATTATACAAGAATCATATACATTCATATGATATCATATATGATCTTTTAACATTGCTTTGTTAACAATATCTTAGATTTATCGTTGTTCCGGGTGTTAACTTACTCGTTTTCTTATATGTTTTGTTATGTAAGTCATGTTTTTCATGGATAGGTTGTATCTTATTCATATCCAGAATGATATCATGTCCTTAAACATTATTTTTAAATCATCAAATGATAATTATACTTGAATGGATACGACGGAGAATGAATCTCATCGCGTTCGTGGAGACGGTAGTCCGTACGTACGCACGAGCGACAATATCATTATTTTGATATTAAAATAATATATAATTGGATAGTATATCATATATAAAGAATCATTATCATGTTATATTTATTATTTACATGAATTACATATCATTATTATACCCATCTAAATAATAATATATTGAATAACAATTACACCACGACGTGGAGACGGTAAGCCGTACGTACGCACGTATGGTGACATGTCATTCAAATGATGGGAAGAATACTGAATATGGTTGTTCCATATTTATAATAACATCACAGAATATAGAAGATACTGGAGTTATAATTTTAGAATTGAAATAATAAACAAAGAGGGAGTGGAAGAAGGAAGAAACATGAAAGAGGGTGATGAAAATGTTACCTCTTCTTCGGGTTCTTCCTTTTGATTTGATCAAAAGGACTCCTTAGGATGGATTTCTGACTAAAGTAAATCTTCTAGGATGAAGGGAGAGAAGTTGGGAGAGTATTTGGGCAGAGGTTGGCCGAACAAAAAGGCTTTAAAGTGTGAATAAGGTGGTAGAGGTGGGGGCCTTTTATAAGAGGAGAGGAGGGGCTCTTTTGGAAAGATTGAAATGTTACATTATTATACAATGCTTTTCGGATTCTAAAGGTCCCAAACTTATATAATTCGTGTATAAGGTGATAAGGGTTCGAAATATCTTCATCCAATAGGATTTGGACAAGTGTAAGCCTTGTATTTTGCATTATCTTCTCATTTTATTTAAATCGTTAAATAATGAGGTCATCGCCACATCATAATGATGTCATAAATAATTTAATTTATTTAATGTCTAAAAATTATAAAAAAAAAATACTATGATGTAGGAAATCTTTTTAGCTTTCTAATTAATATTTATAATCAAAATTTTTACTTGTGTAACCCCACGTAAAAATTGTTTTAGTAAAACATTTTATGTTTGTGTCATTTTTTACTTTAACATTAAATAAAAGGTGTTTATGTCATTTTCTAACTAAATTGGCTCCATGGGGTCCCCAAGTTGACCCATGGGTTGTCTTGGTCAGCCATGACTCATCCAATAGGAGTAGGACAAGTTTCATGCTCATCTCATATTATAAAAACATTATTTGTACCTTAAACTACACTAATTACCTCTAATCGCGATTAAGAACTTAAAAGTTACTATTCACCAAAAATTTATTTTAATCTCATTGAACCACATTTTACTTCTTAATGACAACCATGTATGTCGGATTTTTGAAAATCAAATCGCAGAAGTGGTAATATTTCATTTAAATGAAAAATCAGTTATTTAACTACCACTTAGTGGTTTCACTATTCATCAAAAATTGAAGTTTTTCAGAACAAAGCCAAAATTTCACCCTAAGATATAATTGATATTCCGAATTCAAAAATGATATCTATTTTAAAAAATTCCAAACATATAAGTTGCATTAATTAATTTTATAATTAATTCCCGCTATTACAAAAAATGGTGTGTTTCTAAGAAACAATTTATATTAAAAGATTGACAATTGTTTATGCCTGATTTCAATGTTAAATTAATTATAATGACCACCATTGGATAAAATGGTAAAAATATATTCTAATTATACTTTAAAACCACTAAATAGTATAATTTTTCACTATAAATTATTTTGATTTAAAAAGTTGTTTTTAAGTATTTTTCACTATTCATAAAAAATTAGAAGTTCTCAGAAAAATACCAAAAATTCAACATAGGCTAATTTCGATATTCCAAATCCAAAGATGAAGTCTATTTTGATAAATAAAATTTATAAAATTTCAAAAAGTAGGTATTACTATTCACAACGGCTAGTTTAATTAGTTGTGGTGTGTGTTAGAGCTTGAGGTTGCGTACAACACACGCTATTGCATTATTCGAAAGGAAACGTACCGTGGAAGCTTGGGGTGTTACATTCTCCCCTCCTTAAAATAATTGCATCCTCGCAATTTCTAGGGTATTACTGCATAAAAAGACTCAGGTGGTTCTTCATCATAAGTTCCTCAGGTTCCCACGTTGCCTCTTCCATTTTATGATTTCTCCACAAAACCTTTACCAAACAAGTCGTCCGGTTTCTCAGCACCTGCTCCCTCACATCAAGAATCCTGACGGGCTCTTCACAATAGGAAAGATCGGGTTCCAGTTCTAATTCCTCATAGGTGAGTACATGCGTTGGGTCAGGCACGTATTTCCTCAACAGAGATACGTGGAAAACATCGTGAACTTTGGAGAGATTTGGCGGCATCGCCAAACGATAAGCTACAGCCCCAATACGATCTAGAATTTCGAAAGGTCCGATGTACCTGGGACTCAACTTACCCTTCTTACCAAAACGTATAACTCCCTTCCATGGAGATACCTTTAGGAAAACATGATCTCCCACCTGAAATTCCAAAACCTTTCTTCTGTTATCGGCATAGATCTTCTGCCTACTTTGAGCTGATTTGATGTGGTTTTGGATTACCTTCACCTTTTCCATTGTTTCTTCCACCAGTTTTGGTCCCACAAGTTTTCTTTCACCAACGTCATCCCAACAGGTTGGTGTACGACATCTCTTTCTGTATAACGCTTCATAAGGTGCCATCTGAATGCTTGAATGGAAGCTATTGTTATAGGAAAATTCTACTAGTGGTAAGTATTGATCCCACATACCCTGAAAGTCAAGAGAGCATGATCTCAACATGTCTTCTAAGGTTTGAATAGTCCGTTCTGATTGTCCATCTGTTTGAGGGTGATAGGCAGTGCTCAAACAAAGTTCAGTATCCAAGTCCTTTTGAAGACTTTTCCAGAATCTTGAAGTAAAACGAGGATCACGGTCAGAAACAATCGATAGGGGTACTCCATGAAGTCTTACAACTTCATTAATATATAATCTTGCTAGACGTTCAAGTGGTAGATCCTCCCGTATAGCCAGAAAATGTGCTGACTTAGTAAGACGATCAACAATGACCCATATTGCATCATTCCTTCTAGGAGTCTTTGGTAGTCCCATGACAAAGTCCATCGTAATATTATCCCATTTCCACTCAGGTATGGGAAGAGGTTGCAATACTCCACCAAGATGTTGCCTTCCACCTTTCACTTGTTGACAAACCATACACCTCGACACAAAATCAGCAATCTCCCTCTTCATATTGTCCCACCAAAAATGTTCCTTCAAATCTCTATACATTTTGGTGCTCCCAGGGTGTATAGAGAAATTGGAACTATGGGCATCATCCAGCAATTCCCTTTTTAGATCAGTTATATCGGGAACACAAAGACTCTTCCTGAATTTCAAAATTCCATCCTTATACACAAATTCCCTCAATCTTCCATCATTCACATCTTTAATCTTCTTCTGAAATTCTTCATCATTGGTCTGAGAACTCTTAATCCTTTCTAGTAATGATGGTTTGGAAACCATTTGAAAAAGCATTGATGTTTCACCTTCCCTAGTTATTCCCATGTCCATCTTCACTAGATCCAAGAAAATTGGATCCCTTTCAATTCTCATCACATTCAAAACTCCATGGTATTTTCTACTCAAAGCATCTGCCACCTTGTTTGCCTTCCCCGGGTGGTAATGTATCGTGCAATCATAATCCTTGAGTAGTTCAAACCATCGCCTTTGCCTCATGTTGAGTTCTTTTTGTGTGAAAATATACTTCAAACTCTTGTGATCAGTATAAATCTCACATTTTTCACCATAGAGGTAATGTCTCCATATCTTTAAAGCAAAGATCACAGCTGCTAACTCAAGATCATGAGTAGGATAGTTTTGATCATGAATTTTTAGCTGTCGTGATGCATAGGCAATGACCTTATCATTCTGCATAAGGACACAACCAAGTCCTTTCTTCGATGCATCACTATAAATAACAAACCCATCATTCCCCAATGGTAGAGTCAATACAGGGGCATTGACTAATCTTCTCTTTAGTTCTTCAAAACATTCTTCACACTCTTTTGTCCAGACAAATTTAATCCCTTTACGTGTGATCTTTGTCAATGGGTTAGCCAATCTGGCAAAATTCTGGACGAAACGTCGATAATAACCTGCTAAACCAATAAAACTGCGTACCTCGGTTATACTTTTCGGTGCTGGCCATTCTTGGATTGCCTTGGTTTTATAAGGATCAACGGAAATTCCATCCTTAGAGACAATATGGCCAAGAAAAGAAATCTCATGAAGCTAGAATTCACACTTGCTAAATTTCCCATATAATTCATGTCTTCTAAGAGTCTTCAGGATAATGCGTAAGTGATTTTCATGATCTTCGTGGCTTTTGGAGTATACCAAGATATCATCAATAAATACCACTACAAAGTCATCAAGATATTCCTTGAAAACTCTATTCATTAGATCCATGAAAACAGAGGGTGCATTAGTCAATCCAAAAGGCATTACTGTAAACTCGTAATGCCCGTACCCTGTTCGAAATGCTGTCTTTGGAACGTCTTCCTTCTTCACACACAACTGATGGTATCCAGACCGAAGGTCAATCTTTGAAAAGTATTGAGCTCCATGCAGTTGGTCAAACAAATCATCAATGAGAGGTAGGGGATACTTGTTCTTTATTGTTATAGCATTGATCTCCCTATAGTCAATGCACAACCTCATAGATCCATCTTTCTTCTTAACAAAAAGAACAGGGGATCCCCAAGGAGAAACACTAGGGCGAATAAATCCCTTATTACTCAATTCCTCTAGTTGTTTCTTTAGTTCAACTAATTCCACAGTGGCCATTCTATAAGGGGTCTTCGATATGGGCCTTGATCCAGGAATTAAATCAATGGAAAACTCAACTTCTCGTTCTGGAGGATGTCCAGGTAAATCTTCCAGAAACACATCAACATATTCTCTCACAATAGGTACATCCTCTATTTGAATCTTCCTTTCCTCACCCTCGGTAATTTCCTTCTCTTCCTCCCCAATAATTTAATTTAGTTGAGCTACTGGGGGTGGATCTAGATAAGAATTATGTGGCGACGATTCGGCTCTAAAGATAAGGTGTTCCTTATCATCATCATCAAGAATCGTAACCTCTTTCCTCTTACAATAAATTTTTGCATCATGGTCCGAAAGCCAATCCATACCGAGGATTATATCAAATTCAATCATGGGTATGACGATGAGATCAGCAGGTAAAGAACATTTAGGAGCTCTAATGGGAACTAATCGACAAAACTTTGTTGCAACAATACTTCCCTTAGGGGTTTTGACCGAAAACTCCCTTGTTAAATCAAATTGGAAATATCTAATTTTCTTAGCAAACTGGGAGGATATAAAACAATGCGATGATCCAGAATCAAATAATGCATTTGCTAAACTTGAGGAAACCATTAAATTACCTGCCACCGCGTCTTTCGGAGCTTCCACCTCAGCAGTAGTGATAGCATAAGCTTGGCCTTGATCCCTTGGCCTTTTCTGAGGTAAGTTCTCCTGACGCTTAGGACATTCATTTGCATAATTCCCCATCTCCCTGCAATTGTAGCACCGAACGTTGGTAGCTTCCTTCTTCCCCTTGCAATCATGAGCTTGGTGGCCTTTTTCACCACACTTGTAACAGACTCCCATTCCCTTCAAGCAAGTACCAGGATGTTTCTTCCCGCATTTACCACAAGATGGATATTCAACCTTTCCCTTCTTCCCTTTATTTCCATTCCCAGATTGATCAGCAGGTCTCTTCTTCTCTTGCTTTGCTTTAAAGTCATAAGACTTAGAGAATTCATTTTCCGTCTTGATAGCGCACGAGACAATACCTTCGTATGAAGAGAAGGTTTGTGATACTAAAGCTCGACGGAGAAATGGTTTCAACCCATCAAAGAAACGATCAGTCTTACTTCTTGGGTTACGTATGTAATCTGCAGCATACCTTGCTAACCTTGTAAAGTTATCCTCATACTTTGCGACATTCTCATCCTCCTTCTACCTCAGACTCAGAAATTTCCTTTCCATATCCGCTTGATGGTCTCGAGGAAATTATTTTTCTAAGAACAGCTCTTTGAACTCCTACCATTCCATGTTTGTTAATTCATCATCTTCCTTTGTGTTTTGAATTAGTGACCACCATTGATCGGCATCTCCAGTGAGGCAGTAAACTGCCATGATAACTTTTTCCCTTTCACTGCTCCCCAAAGCCTGAAATATTTTCTCTAGGGAATTTATCCATTGCTCGGCTACTAAGGGATTTGTACTCCCATTGAACGTTGGTGGTTGTTGCCTCATGAATCGATCTAACATTGATCCTCCACGCTGTGGATCAGGGTGCTCCATACGGGTAAGGTTATTATTCATAACCTGAGTAAGTTGTCCCAGTATAGTGATTAGTTGATCGGCACCAGTTGCATCACCAGCCCCACTATAATTATATTGAGCAGGAGGGAAATCCCTACATGGAGTGCGTGCATTGATACGGTTTCCATTTCTTCCACTAGGCGCCATTTCTAAACAATGGCATAAACTAGATCAGATTATGAATCAAAATACATAATCCCATACTTATAAAACACTTAACATAAATTGAACTATTTATGGATATAATCCATAATCATAAAAATGTTTTCTTTGAGGAAGTATATACTCATAAACCCTTCATAATGATTTTTAAAGAAAATGAGAGTTATCCTAAGCATATCCCCCGGGAGTGTCGTAACCAAGAGTGCATCAAGGCCCGTTGTCGTGAACCAGTTCCCGTTCAAGTCTAGCTCAAAGTAGTGTTTTCGGGTTTTACCCCTAGGTACATCTGTGCCAGAGCCGCCTCTACCTGCTCGTATCCAGACAGGGATGTATTGCTCGGAAAACTCACAACATCTCTACAATACCAAAATTCTAGGAAGTTCTTCTATACTAATCCTCAAAGTTCATCTTAGGTCTATGTGCTCTAATCAGAGTTTATCTAAATCTAGCTTCCAAGGTTTGTACTAAACTTCCTCTGATACCAACTGTAATGCCCCAACCCTAGTTACCCAGAGTTAGTGCATTATTACATAACATTGTCATGATCACAAGAAAGATCAAATCTCCAAAGACCGATTGGTTTAGTAGCCTTGGAAACACCAGATATATTCATAAGTTTTACATTACATCATAAAATGAAAAACTACTACAACAACATAATGTCTCCACAGTCCACACTATTATCCCCTCATAATATCCCTGCAGGTCATTCATAATTTACTTCTTCACTTCCTGGGAAAAATAAAACATAGAAAAGGGGTGAGCTCAAATGCCCAGTAAGGATAACAATATAGCGGAAACTTTCATAAATAAGAATAAACATTTAAGGCAATGTATAACTAAAACAAAAGCCTTTTAAACTTGAACGTCAACATAACATGGAAAAAGTAAAATGAAATAATGCCATTTACTCATTCACATGGATATTCTACTAATCGAAAAATCACATGCAAAATCACTAACCACTTTCATAATGTTGGAATGCATAATGTCAGACTATCATAACCACATAGCCAAGGCCTCGTGCCAAGACTGCAAATAAGATTTTGTCAAGGCCTTGTGCCAAGACACTAGTTTGTCTCATGAGACCTACCGATGCATCGAGGAGCTATAGCGGGCTCCACCCATCACATATTAAGTCCAATGCATTCCCATATGAAAAGGTTTAAACATAACATAAACATTCGTATTAAAACTAGCATACGAAATGTCAATAATTTCACCATAAACTATGAATGGTATAAAATAGCACATCCACAGTCAAACATATCACAAAACCTTCAATACAATATAGAAGTTTTGTATTATAATAAATCAACTTCTAATAAGCGTAAAATCCATCAAAGGATGTTGACATAGATCAAAACACTTTTTAGATAAATATCTCTTTCTATTTTTGAAATCATTTAAGAACAAAACATTTTCTTGAAAATATTCTTATAAGCTTGTAAGGAAAGCTTTGAAGATTTTATAATGGCGGAAAATAACCGCACCCGCCGTATAAGTTAAAAAAACATTCTTACCTCAATTCTGTCGAAAAGGTTAAAAAGGACCTTGTTTTGAAAACGACGGAAAGATTCCTCTTATAAAAAGTCAAAAAGGGTATAAATTACTTTAACCCATATTCTTGTAAATAATAAAAATGTTTTGAAATATATTTTGAAGAAACATGGAGGTGGATGATAACGAGGTCCCAGTAGATAATTATGTATAACCAACCTTGGATAATGAAGAGGTTGTGAAGTAAACCCTTACCTTGTACTTTTCCTTGGTTGGGGTAGGTTAACCTCCAGTATAATGGTGAAATAATTTTTATTAAATTATACAAGAATCATATACATTCATATGATATCATATATGATCTTTTAACATTTCTTTGTTAACAATATCTTAGATTTATCATTGTTTCGGGTGTTAACTTACTCGTTTTCTTATATGTTTTGTTACGTAAGTCATGTTTTTCATGGATAGGTTGTATCTTATTCATATCCAGAATTATATCATGTCCTTAAACATTATTTTTAAATCATCAAATGATCATTATACTTGAATGGATACGACGGAGAATGAATCTCATCGCGTTCGTGGAGACGGTAGTCCGTACGTACGCACGGGCGACAATATCATTATTTTGATATTAAAATAATATATAATTGGATAGTATATCATATATAAAGAATCATTATAATGTTATATTTATTATTTACATGAATTACATATCATTATTATACCCATCTAAATAATAATATATTGAATAACAATTACACCACGACGTGGTGACGGTAAGCCGTACGTACGCACGTATGGTGACATGTCATTCAAATGATGGGTAGAATACTGAATATGGTTGTTCCATATTTATAATAACATCACAGTATATAGAAGACACTGGAGTTATAATTTTAGAATTTAAATAATAAACAAAGAGGGAGTGGAAGAAGGAAGAAACATGAAAGAGGGTGATGAAAATGTTACCTCTTCTTCGGGTTCTTCCTTTTGATTTGATCAAAAGGACTCCTTAGGATGGATTTCTGACTAAATTAAAGCTTCTAGGATGAAGGGAGAGTATTTGGGAGAGTATTTGGGCAGAGTTTGGCCGAACCAAAAGGCTTGAAAGTGTGAATAAGGTGGTAGAGGTGGGGGCCATTTATAAGAGGAGAGGAGGGGCTCTTTTGGAAAGATTGAAATGTTACATTATTATACAATGATTTTCGGATTATAAAGGTCCCACACTTATATAATTCGTGGATAAGGTGATAAGGGTTCGAAATATCTTCATCCAATAGGCTTTGTACAAGTGTAAGCCTTGGATTTTTCATTATCTTCTCATTTTATTTAAATCGTTAAATAATGAGGTCATCGCCACATCATAATGATGTCATAAATAATTTAATTTATTTAATGACTAAAAATTATAAAAAAAATTCTATGATGTAGGAAATCTTTTTATCTTTCTAATGAATATTTATAATAGAAATTTTGACTTGTGTAACACTACGTAAAAATTGTTTTAGTAAAACATTTTATGTTTGTGTCATTTTTTACTTTAACATTAAATAAAAGGTGTTTATGTCATTTTCTAACTAAAGTGGCTCCATGGGGTCCCCAAGTTGACCCATGGGTTGTATTGGTCGGCCATGACTCATCCAATAGGAGTAGGACAAGTGTCATGCTCATCTCATATTATAAAAACATTATTTGTACCTTAAACTACACTAATTACCTCTAATCGCGATTAAGAACTTAAAAGTTACTATTCACCAAAAATTTATTTTAATCTCATTGAACCACATTTTACTTCTTAATGACAACCATGTATGTCGGATTTTTGAAAATCAAATCGCAGAAGTGGTAATATTTCATTTAAATGAAAAATCAGTTATTTAACTACCACTTAGTGGTTTCACTATTCATCAAAAATTGAAGTTTTTCAGAACAAAGCCAAAATTTCACCCTAAGCTATAATTGATATTCCGAATTCAAAAAAGATTTCTATTTTACAAAATTCCAAACATATAAGTTGCATTAATTAATTTTATAATTAATTCCCGCTGTTACAAAAAATGGCGTGTTTCTAAGAAACAATTTATATCAAAAGATTGACAATTGTTTATGTCTGATTTCAATGTTAAATTAATTCTAATGACCACCATTGGATAAAATGGTAAAAATATATTCTAATTATACTTTAAAACCACTAAATAGTATAATTTTTCACTATAAATTATTTTGATTTAAAAAGTTGTTTTTAAGTATTTTTCACTATTCATAAAAAATTAGAAGTTCTCAGAAAAATACCAAAAATTCAACATATGCTAATTTCGATATTCCAAATCCAAAGATGAAGTTTATTTTGATAAATAAAATTTATAAAATTTCAAAAAGTAGGTATTACTATTCACAACGGCTAATTTAATTAGTTGTGGTGTGTGTTAGAGCTCGAGGTTGCGTACAACACACGATATTGCATTATTCGAAAGGAAACGTACCGTGGAAGCTTGGGGTGTTACACCACCTCCCCCCACTAGGTACCTCGGTACACGATTTCTTGTGGTCACACCTACCTCCTAGTTGACACCAGCAACACCCTCCCTCTCGTTCGACCTCAGTAGACCCTTTCCCATGACCTAGTTTACGGGTGCCCCTCCTCTCACCTAATCTTTCCCACTTCCCTCTTTGAATTTTATGTAGGAGGTTGTTGTCACATAGATACCATCTTCATGAACCAATCCCAATCTAGACCACTGCCTCTGGCATGCTCCATCATCTGCTGGGGTTTCCCACACACTACATTTCCCACAGTATTTGACATGTTGTGTTTCATGTCTCACAGTGTCACTGCCGTCCAGTTCTGCAACCCAATATTTTTTTATAAAGAGTGGTGATTCAAGGTCAAATTGATCCATGTCACCACTTAATTCCAACCCTCCTACAGATCGGGACAATGATAGTGCTCCAGCTACCCATATTGCAACCATCCAAACCATAATTTCCTCATCCACAACCTCAAATCGAGGTCTGGACACTACGATCCGAGCACACCTCCATCTTTCTCTGACCATCAATCGCTACCACTATTATATCACCCTTTCCTTCTCTAAGGAACCCCTATGATAGTATGTTTCTCTCCAACCAAACCAAATTTGCCCTATAATGAGCTTGGGCAGGTCTTCTAGACACAGAAATGTTTTGGGAAGACCAACCTTGGCCAGAATACCTCTTCATGGGATTTTCTATGCCCAAATGGTCCAAAGAGGTTACAGACCAGTCTGTAAAGGTACTAGGTTGGGTTTTCTCTGGCCGGTTGAGTTTAATAATTAAAATAAATAAATTTTATTAATTTAATTTTACTTTTATAAATTATTTAATTAAAATTAATTTTGATTTTAACATTTTATAATATGAAATACTAATTTAATTTCATTAGTAAATTAAATTAGTTTTTTAACTTAATTTCTTTATTTAAAATTAAATTAAATGTGGAATTGAATAGAATAAATTATTTAAATTTATCTAAATTCTTTAATTTATTTCAATAATCTCGTAATTTTAAATTTATCTCAATTTAACTTATATTTCTCTTTTAGTCATTTATACAGACACCTATTGAGCTAGTGACTAACCCATTTATGTTTTAATTATTTAATTATTTATATATTTCTTACAATGGTTGTAATAAGTAAATAATTAAATGATAGTTTATACATTGTCCTATTTTTATTCAAATATGTATCAGGGTATGTGTGTCCAATTCACCTATTTTATATTGCACACCTAGGCCACCTCACCTATGTACGAGTATATTTTTAAACTGATGATGACGTTTTAAGATGTGGACCTTGCCAAGTCAATGTGGTACTCTATAAGAGAAGCAAATACATTATATCAGGGACAAGATGCACAATGTGTCGGGACTCTTCATAGGTATAAACCCCCCAAGATCAATATTGATCTATTATGGATCAATCATATTTAGATTCTCAAGACCAACCAAGTTGATTTATTTCTTTTATGAATTGTTTTATTTTTTATGAAAGTACATGTGTGATCAAAGAAAATAAAAAAACAAGATAAAATACATAAAAGTGTGATGAATTTTTTTCTATTGCATGTTCAGTTGTGAGTGTGAGAACATAGTACATTCTTATAAAATAGAGAATGATTTCTTTCATCACATTAAAAATAATAAAACCCTAAAATAAATATTAAGTTGTAACTGCCTTTCATCATTCAAATTTGGAAAAACTTGGTTTTCGGGTCACTCATCTTTCCATAACTGAGGGTGATTCTTACTTTTGGGGAGTTCTTATGAGCATATAAGGTTGACATAACTAAAGTTTTAAGAAGGATTATCCATAGCTAACTTTCTGTCATTTTAGAGGCAATATTTGAGTAAATCAAGTTATGATTTTGAAGCCAGGAATTCACTCAAGTGATCAAGGAATAGTTAGTTAATGCATTTGGTTAGTCAAATTCTTACCTTGAAACGTCTAAGTAGTGGCATAATCATAGCTTCCAGACTGTGAAAGGAGGTTCCTAGATTGTTTCCACTAGAATACTCAAGTGATAGATTATTCTAATTCTTGCACATAGGGCTCCAAGAATTTGATAAAATAGTGGGATACATTTAATGATTTAATTAATTAGTCAAAATGTTTAAATCAGTCATTAATATAAAAATTAATAATCTTCACTAGTGAAAAAACACATTTTAATGTCGGTTTTTTTATTTTTGATGTCAGTTTTTAACAGATGTCTATAAAGGTGATGTAAATAATATTATTTTCAACATCAGTTTTCTGAAAAACTGACACCGAAGATCAAATAGGATCGGGTATAAGGCGTCGGTTTTGGATAAAAATGACACGGTAAATGTCACGACCCATCCTCAGGGCCCGTGCCGTGACTACCCCAAGCCCGCTTTCCATAGGCCAGGGGCTGGCGACTAGCACCAAGGCGTAAATCCTGAAAAAAAGGGGAAGGCATTGCCTTTGAAAAGTAAACAAGCACCACAGAGTAAGCAAGCGGAAAAGTAAACACTAAGTAAAAACTGTACAAGCTGTGCTGAAAGTAAAAGGGGCCGGAAATACAAACCCAGCTGTAAAGTACAACTGAAAGGGGAAAACAGCAACTGAAAAGAAAAGCCGCAGCGTCGAGCCATCCTCTGGAAGTCTCACCTGAAGGGCGGGTACAGATAGCCTCCACAGCTCCTCAGTCTAGCTGTCTGCTCCGAGTACGTCCCGCCCAGTGGTCAACCTCCAGGTACCGTCCTGCTCCGCACGCCCCCACCACGATCAGCATTGTCCGTCGTCTGCAACCAACACAACGAAGTGCGGGCATAGCCCATGAAGGGGTGAGTATAAGCTACTCAGTAGGGACCCCGAGACCCCCGAAGGTCTCCCGAAATCCACAAAGGATAATCCACAAAGGAAAGATACAATCACGAAGTAACATCTGACACGGCTTAGGTATATGCCCATACATATACCTAAGTCATCAATTCCCGTTCGGCTCCAACGTCCGAGCCCAAGTATAACCCAGTCCACATAGGAAAGAAATGTATACCCACACAGGATAGCACAACACAATCCACAAAGGAGAGTAAACAGTAATCCACATAGGATAGCTCAACACAATCCACAAAGAAGAGTAAACAGTAATCCACATAGGATAGCTCAACACAATCCACAAAGGCGAGTAACACAGGATTCAGCTCACACAGGTATACTTCTTCGGATGACGATAAAGATGATCACTGATCCATCTAAGTCGTCGGACCCACAAAGGATCGATTGGTAACTAACCCCCGTAAAGACCCACACAGGATCGGGCCCACACAGGACCTGTAGGCGCTGGCTCACACAGAACCGTTGAGCGCTGACCCACACAGGATCGGACCCACACAGGATCAGGCCCACACAGGACCTGTAGCACTGATCCACGTAGGATCGCTGAGTGCTTTAGTCGTCGCAGTCCACTGAGGATCTCTGCACAGTCGTCGTCGCAGTCCATTGAGGATCTCTGCACGGTCGTCGCTGTCGAAGTAGCAGTCGCAGCCAGCACTAGGGTTCCCGCACACAGCAAGCTCGTTCGGGACGGTCCGCTCCACGAGCCGAGAGTCTGATACATCAACTGTCACAAGGTCCAAAGTTGATGTATCCAAAAGTTCCGTATCGTCAACAGGAACTCAACATCGCAGACAACGCGTCAATCGGACGCCCGGTCTGAGAGTTATTGGCTTTTTCGTCCCAGGGGCCCGGTTGGTTTTTAAGGCAAAACCAACCCGACCGACTCCACCTGCATCCAATCCTCAGTCGGAGTATGCCAAAAGATCCGTCTCACTTAGAGTAATTCAACGAAGTCGATGGCACGTCGATCGGACGTCCGTAGCTCAAGATATGAGCGTTTCCGCTCCGAGGGCCCGGTTGGTTTCGTGTACGAACCAACCCGGCCGAACTCAAAGTATTCCGAAACCTTGAGTGTGGTATACCGAAACGACCGTCTCGATCCAAGGATCGCGTTGTCGCTGACGGCGCGTCGTTTGGAGGCTCGTAGCTCATGTTACGGGCATTTGACCGAAAACGGTCCGAAGACAGGGGGTCCGGGCCCGGGCCGACCCAGCCCGACCCCCCCCCCCCCCCATGGGTCGGCCGAACCGGGTCGACCCGACCCGGCCCGACCCAGCCGGACCCGGTCCGGCCCGGCCGGGGCGCGGCCCGGCCGGTCGGACCGGCCCGGCTCGGCCGAACGGCCGCACGACGCGGGGGGGAGCCGCCGCCCCCGCGTGAGACCCCCACGGCACCCGCGGGGTGTCGCCCTGGACGACCCGAGTGACGTGGGGGGGAGCCGCCGCCCCCGCGTGACAACATCGCGGCACCCACGGGGTGTCGCCCTAGACAGCCGGACCCGCACGGCCGTGGGTCCGTTGGCCGCCGCCGCCGCGGCTTCAGCCGTGGCGGCTTCATTCGGCGGCGTGCCGGCAGCCCGCGCTGCCGGAATCTTCCGCGGGCCACCGGAGTTGCTCTGGTGGTCCGTTTTCCTTCCCGTCTGCGCCTGTGCTCCTCCCGGGACTCGTTCTTCACTGCGGAACCATCAAACTTCCATTGCGGCACGTTCCGTCATCGCCCGTCAAATCCGCACAACAACGAAGAACGGCGGAGGGTTGTCGGGTCGTGTTCGTTTGGCCCGCACCCTCCGCGTTAGATAAATACAACGGGAGAAATAAATTCAACACATGAATCAACAATTTTAAAGGATTAAAATTGTTCTTATTGTCCGGTTCTTCACTTTTAAAAGAAACGATCACGGGAAAAAGGAATTATCCACAACAAAAATCCCTACCTCGTAGTCATCGTCGTGCGCACGTTCTTCGCGGATTTGTTCGTCGTGAAAGGAGGGGATCGTCGCATCGTCGTGGAAGGGCGTTGCGTCGTCGCGGAATCCGGCGTTGAGTCGGCGAACTCAACGGACCAAGAAACAACAGATTTAATTTAATTATATAAAATTAAATTCGTGTTTTGTTAAAAAAACACAAGGGAGATTTAAGAGAATCCCGAAGTCTCTTACCTCAAACAGTTGATAGAAGATTTCGTTGCAGAGGAAGAGACATCGCAGAAGAATGTTGCAGGAAGGGAACGTCGGCGTCGCGGAACACGGCGTCGCGTCGTCGACTTCCGCGGGTTCGGCATTCTTCGTCGGAGGCCGGCGTTCTTCGCGTTCTTCGCGTTCTTCGTGTTCTTCGCGAAGGAGGATGAAGGCTCCAGAACTCAGACAAAACCTCTAAACGAGTAATCCTCCAAAAAGAATTGTTGGTCTTATTTTATTATTACTCCAACAAATGAAAAGGGTAAGTAATGACCCATCAATTCGTTGAATTAATTCAATGAGAAAAACCGCCCATTTAATTCACGAAATAAACCGCCCAATTAAATGGTGCGTTAAGGATTTAAGAAAACGCGTCAGTTCACTTTCATAATGACGGGTTTTCATGGGTGCGTTACTTAGAGGAAAGAAATGGCTGGGATCGTGCGGGCCCCACCTCACAAATATCCTACCATGGGGGTAGGATATTTCTGGATAGCACCCTATCCGTTTTAACTCAGTTTAAGTGGCTTCAAGTGAAATAAAATAAAGTTGTCGAACAAATTATTTTATTTTTAAACTTTAAGCCCAAAAATTAAAAACCACACCCGAGAAAACGCAACTCCAGAAGAGGCGTTTCTAAGAAAATATCGGCGCTGCGATTCCATCGGCGCCCTCAGAATTCGATTCCGGGCACCGGTTCAAAAGTTAGAAAAACCTGCTCGTCCGTTCACTGAACGTACCCGAGCCAAACTTCGGAAGATGATTTCGGGCGCACCGGGCCTCGGAATCAGGTGACGTCAGAAACTGTGTTCTTGTAAAATTCCAAAGAAAATTAAGAAAAAAAATATTCCTTGAAATTTACGGGTCTTTACATTACTCCCACCTCAGGGCTTTACGTCCCCGTAAAGATACATCAAAAACTAGGGAAACAAATGTGGGTATTGAGCACGTATCTGAGCCTCCCGCTTCCATGTGCTCTCCTGGAGGTTCCCGTGCTGCCATCTGATGCGCACAAGAGGAATCGATCGCCCACGTAGGACCCGCTTTTGTTGATCCTCAATCTCCACTAGGACCTCCTCAAAAGTCGCCCCATCTTCCACGTCTAGCTCCCCATGGTCAATGATGTGCGTCGGGTCGTGCACGTATCTCCTCAGCTGAGATACGTGGAAGACATCGTGCACCCGGTGCAACTGAGGTGGTAGAGCCAGGCGATAAGCCACCTCGTCAATCCTGCTAAGGACCTGGAAAGGTCCGATGAAGCATGGAGACAACTTGCCGCCTCGGCCAAATCTCCGTAATCCACGTCAAGGTGAGACACGCAAGAAGATGTGGTCGCCATCCTCGAACTCTAGTGGCCTCCGCCTCCTGTCAGCATATGACTTCGGCCGGCTCTGAGCTGTCCTCATCCGCTCCTGGATGACCTGGACCTTCTCTGTCATGGCCCGGACCATCTCTGGTCCCACAAGTGCTGACTCCCCAGGGTCTTTACAGCACAAAGGAGATCTGCAAGGCCTGCTGTACAATGCCTCGTATGGTGCCATCCCGATGGTGGAGTGGTAGCTGTTGTTGTACGCGAACTCCACCAAGGGTAGGTGGTCCTCCCAGCTGCGACCAAAGTCGAGGACACATGCGCGGAGCATGTCCTCGAGAGTCTGAATGGTCCTCTCCGTCTGACCTTCCGTCTGAGGGTGAAAGGCGGTGCTCAGACGTAGCCGCGTCCCGAACGCCTCCTGCAACCCCTTCCAAAGCCGGGAAGTAAAACGAGCATCCCGATCGGAGACGATAGATGATGGCACACCATGAATCCGTACAATATCCTGAACGTAGAGATGTCCCAAGCTCTCCACTGAGCCCTGCTCTCTGATGGGTAAGAAGTGTGCCGACTTGGTGAGTCGGTCAACAATCACCCAGATGGAGTCGTGACCTTTGGAAGTGTGTGGAAGTCCAGTCACGAAGTCCATATATATTCTGTCCCACTTCCACTCTGGGACCTCCAAGGGTTGTACCAAGCCTGCTGGTACCTGATGCTCTGCCTTCACCTACTGGCAGGTGAGGCACCGTGAAATGAACTCTGCCACAGCCTTCTTCATGCCCGGCCACCAGTGCTATCGTCTGAGATCCTGGTACATCTTCACCACTCCAGGATGTACCGCCAAAGGAGAAGTGTGAAACTCTCTCAGCACCTCCTCTCGTAAAGCGACTGGTACCAAGGTACGTCCTCTGAAAAGGATGTCGTGCTCTGCTCCAAAGGAGAAGCCATCAGGTGTCTGTCCCGAGGATATCTGTGCACGCCGCGTCTCACAGTCAGCATCCTCACTCTGTGCCTCTCTAACCCACTGCAGTAGTGGAGGGGTGACTGTGAGAGACTGAAGGAAGGCTGCTCTTTCTCTATCCACGAATGATATCT
The DNA here is from genome assembly GCA_963277665.1 of Viscum album. Lineage (NCBI taxonomy): Eukaryota > Viridiplantae > Streptophyta > Magnoliopsida > Santalales > Viscaceae > Viscum > Viscum album. The sequence continues at coordinate 1,432,954,004 of OY728120.1, read as the reverse complement.
GCAAAGCGGCTAGCTGCTCGGTCGCCTCCTCAAGTAGCTAAATGCCCGTCCTCCTGCTGAGGGAATCGTCTACTACGTTCCCCTTCCCAGGAGTATAGACTATCCCAAAGTCATAGTCCTGGAGGAACTCGAGCCATCGCCGCTGTCTCAAGTTCAGGTCCTTCTGAGAGAAGATGTACCTGAGACTCTGGTGGTCAGAAAAGACTGTAAAGTGCTCGCCCATCAGATAGTTCCACCATGTCTTCAGAGCGAAGACCACTGCTGCTAACTCCAGGTCATGGGTAGCGTAGTTCTGCTCATGCGGCCTCAACTGACGTGATCCATAGGCAATCACGGCCTGCTCCTGCATCAGGACACATCCAAGTCCGGTCCCTGATGCATCGCAGTAGACTACGTATCCAACTCCCTCCTCAGGCAACCTCAAGATAGGTGTGCTGGTCAATCTCTGTCTCAGCTCCTGAAAGCTCTGCTGACATCTGTCTGACCACACAAAGGGTTTCCCCTTCTTCGTCAAAGCTGAGAGTGGCGCTGCAACTCTGGAGAAGTTCGTCATAAATCTCCGATAGTATCCGGCTAGACCCAAGAAACTCTGCACCTCCGTCACGCTCCTAGGTGCCTCCCAAGCTAGCACTGCCTCGATCTTCATGGGATCCACAGCAACTCCCGCCTCAGAAATGACGTGCCCCAAGAAGTGGACCTCACGTAACCAGAAATGGCACTTCGAGAGATTTCCATAAATCTGGTTCTCTCGGAGTGTGTCTAGTACAACCCGCAAGTGGTAGGCGTGATCCTCCTCGGTGGTCGAGTACACCAAAATGTTGTCGATGAAGACCACGAAAAATTGATCGAGGTATGGCTGGAAGATCATATTCATGAGGCTCATGAACACTGCTGGAGCGTTGGTTACGCTGAATGGAATAACCAAGAACTCATAGTGGCCATACCGACACCTGAAGGACGTCTTCTGCACGTCCTCGTCTCGAACTCTGAGCTGATGATAGCCTGACCTGAGGTCTATCTTCGAGAACCACCATGCTCCCTAGAGCTGATCGAAGAGGTCATCAATCCTCAGTAGCAGATACTTGTTCCTCACTGTCACCTGGTTCAGGCGACGATAGTCGACACATAGTCGCAAGCTCTCATCCGCCTTCTTGGCGAACAATATCGGCGAAGCCCAGGGTGAAACACTGGGTCAGATGTACCCCTTGCCCTGCAAGTCCTCCAACTGTACCCGTAGCTCTCGAAGCTCAGCGGGGGTCATCTGATACATTGTAGTGGATATCGGGGTTGTCCCAGGGTACATATCAATATAAAAGTCTACCTCTCTGCAAGGAGGTAGCCCTAGAACGTCATCGGGAAAGACGTCCGCATACTGATCCACCACTGCAGGAAAACTAGGACTCCGCACGTCAACTTCTCCAAGGATGAGGCTAGCCAACTGATGAGTGATGGGCTATCCCCTCCTCTGTGAGAGTCCATCCTGTGCTGAAAAGGCTCCCTTTTCGCCGGTGAAGGTGAACCTGCTCCCATCGGTGCGCACACATCGCACCTTGCGCCTAATGCAGTCAATCTGTGCATGGACCATAGATAACCAATTCATGCCCAAGATGACGTCGTAAGGCCTCGACGCCGCTACAAGAAGATCCCAACCGAAGCTCTCGCCTCCTAGAGTAATCTCACACTGCCGGCACTAGTGCGTAATCGTCGAGTTTGCTCCCGTAGGAGTCTCTAGCCGTAAGGATCGAGCCAACGGCTCTGTCGGAATCTCCGAGCTCCGAACAAGGGCAGCGGCTATGAAAGAGTGACTCACTCCTGTGTCTATAAGAACTGAAGCAAGGGTGGAATAGACACAGATCTTACCTCGAATCATCTCTGGCGCGCCGTGGTCGTAGGCCTCCGCTGCCTGGAGTTGTGCTTGTCTCTACCCGCAAGCTCCTTGTGGTCGGGGCGGACCTCCTGGTGGTGGTGGTGGTAGAGCCTCAAAGCGTCGCCCACCACCTGCTGCTCGGCCAACTCCTCTACCTCGTCCACCTCCTCCCTGCGGACCGCCATGGTCGACCCTCTACCTCTGCCTGGGTGGACCCTCCACCGTCTGATGCTCCTCGGTACGGCGGGTCGGGCAATCACGAGCCATGTGGCCCTGCCCGCCGCACGAGTAGCACTGCCTGCCTCTCAAAAGACTAGCTCTGCGCTGTGTTCCCCGCAATGTTGAGCCAGTGTCCTGAGGTCGTCTTCCGGAAGGTCTGGTCTTCCTGGAACCCTGAGTCATCTGTCAGCGACCAGCTGCCGAAGACTCTGCTACCTGCCGCCCTGCGGTACGTCTCGCTGTGGACTCAGCCAGAAAGCTCTCGATCAGAAGGGCTCGCTCTAGCACTCCTGCCTGGGTCGGGATGCTGAGAGAGATCAGCGATGACCTGATCTCGTGTCTCAAACCCTGCTCAAAGGTCTGTTCCCGGAAGAAGGGGTCTCGTACCATGTCCGTCGAGTAGCGAGAAAGGTCGGTGAACCTCGCCGCGTACTGGGTGACCGTCAAGCTGCCCTGCCGCAGCTGAAGAAGCACCTGAATGTGCACCGCACGGAGGGTGGTTGGGACGAACTCTGAGCGGATGAGGCTCTCGAAGTCCGTCCAGAGAAGAGACGCCTCATCGTGTACCTAGAGCATCAAGCTCCACCATCGTCCTACTACTGCGTGAAGTAGGCTCGCCGCGAGGATCACCATGAGGTCTGCTGGTGTCCTCACTAGCCTGAAAACTTGAACGACCGCCTCCAGCCAGTCCTCGGCTTCCTGGGGGTCCATCTCCCCACAGAACTTGGGTGGTCTCTGGCGCTGGAACTCGTGCAGAGCTCTGAGGCGTTGTGCATCGTCAGCGGTCGGTGCTGGAAGCATCGGGGGATCGGCGGGTAAAGGTACCGCTGGTGCCTCTGCTGTCAACGGGCCCTGTACCGAGGCCTCATCGCTCGGCGGGCTGTCATCGCGCTCTACTCTCGGAACCCTAGTTGGCTGCCGTCGTGGGGCCATCCTGAAAAGGAAACAAGTGCGCCACGGTCAGAACAGTATACCTGGTGAGCTGACACGAGTAATCACAAGAAAACTTGAAACACACATGCAATCAATGTTTTCGTGCATTAAGTCGGAAATCAGAAGTCAGGGTCCTGGTATATGGATACGTCGGCCGCCGCACCAATACTGGACTCCCTGGACTGATAACCACACCCAATACGCTAAACACTATTGCTTCATATAGAAGAAAGATCAGAGTCTTCGGTAGAACCGACCACCTTTGATACCAATTCATCACGACCCATCCTCGGGGCCCGTGTCGTGACTTCCCCAAGCCCGCCTTCCATAGGCTAGGGGCTGGCGACTAGCACCAAGGCGTAAATCCCGAAAAAAAGGGGAAGGCATTGCCTTTGAAAAGTAAACAAGCACCACAGAGTAAGCAAGCGGAAGAGTAAACACTAAGTAAAAACTGTACAAGCTGTGCTGAAAGTAAAAGGGGCCGGAAATACAAGCCCAACTGTAAAGTACAACTGAAAGGGGAAAACAGCAACTGAAAAGAAAAGCCGCAGCGTCGAGCCGTCCTCTGGAAGTCCCACCTGAAGGGTGGGTACAGATAGCCTCCACAGCTCCTTGGTCCAGTTGTCCGCTCCGAGTATGTCCCGCCCAGTGGTCCACCTCCAAGTACCGTCCTGCTCTGCACGCCCCCACCACGATCTGCGCTATCCGTCGTCTGCAACCAACACAACGAAGTCCGGGCATAGCCCGTGCAAGGGTGAGTATAAGCTACTCAGTAGGGACCCCGAGACCCCCGAAGGTCTCCCGAAATCCACAAAGGATAATCCACAAAGGAAAGATACAATCACGAAGTAACATCTAACACGGCTTAGGTATATGCCCATACATATACCTAAGTCATCAATTCCCGTTCGGCTCCAACGTCCGAGCCCAAGCATAACCCAGTCCACACAGGAAATCAACGTATACCCACACAGGATAGCACACCACAATCCACAAAGGAGAGTAAACAGTAATACACATAGGATAGCTCAACACAATCCACAAAGTAGAGTAAACAGTAATCCACATAGGATAGCTCAACACAATCCACAAAGGAGAGTAACACTGGATTCATCTCACACAGGTATACTTCTTCGGATGACGATAAAGATGATCATTGATCCATCTAATTCATCGGACCCACAAAGGATCGATAGGTAACTAACCCCCGCAAAGACCCACACAGGATCGGGCCCACACAGGACCTGTAGGCGCTGGCTCATACAGAACCGCTGAGCGCTGACCCACACAGGATCAGACCCACACAGGATCGGGCCCACACAGGACCTGTAACACTGATCCACATAGGATCGCTGAGTGCTATAGTCGTCGCAGTCCACTTAGGATCTCTGCACAGTCGTCGTCGCAGTCCACTGAGGATCTCTGCACGGTCGTCGCTGTCGAAGTAGCAGTCGCAGCCAGCACTAGGGTTCCCGCACACAGCAAGCTCGTTCGGGAGGGTCCGATCCACGAGCCGAGAGGCTGATACATCAACTGTCACAAGGTCCAAAGTTGATGTATCCAAAAGTTCCGTATCGTCAACAGGAACTCAACATCGCAGACAACGCGTCAATCGGACGCCCGGTCTGAGAGTTATTGGCTTTTTCGTCCCAGGGGCCCGGTTGGTTTTTAAGGAAAAACCAACCCGACCGACTCCACCTGCATCCAATCCTCGGTCGGAGTATGCCAAAAGATCCGTCTCACTTAGAGTAATTCAACGAAGTCGACGGCACGTCGATCGGACGTCCGTAGCTCAAGATATGAGCGTTTCCGCTCCGAGGGCCCGGTTGGTTTCGTGTACGAACCAACCCGGCCGAACTCAAAGTATTCCGAAACCTTGAGTGAGGTATACCGAAACGACCGTCTCGATCCAAGGATCGCGTTGTCGCTGACGGCGCGTTGTTTGGAGGCTCGTAGCTCATGTTACGGGCATTTGACCGAAAACGGTCCGAAGACAGGGGGTCCGGGCCCGGGCCGACCCGGCCCGACCCCCTGGGTCGGCCACACCGGGTCGACCCGACCCGGTCCGGCCCGGCCCGGCTCGGCCGGGTGGCCGGGCGACGCGGGGGGGAGCCGCCGCCCCCGCGTGAGACCCCCGCAGCACCCGCGGGGTGTCGCCCTGGACGACCCGAGCGACGCGGGGGGGAGCCGCCGCCCCCACGTGACAACCCCGCGACACCCGCGGGGTGTCGCCCTGGACAGCCGGACCCGCGCGGTCGCGGGTCCGTTGGCCGCTGCCGCCGCGGATTCATCCGCGGCGGCTTCGTTCGGTGGCGCGCCGGGGCGCCGCCGCCTCCGGCTGCCGGCGCCAGCGGGCCACTGGAGTTGCTCCGGTGGTCCGTTTTCCTTCCCGTCTGCGCCAGTGCTCCTCCCGGGACTCGTTCTTCACTACGGAACCATCAAACTTCCGTTACGGCACGTTCCGTCATCACCCGTCAAATCCGCACAACAACGAAGAACGGCGGAGGGTTGTCGGGCCGTGTTCGTTTGGCCCGTACCCTCCGCGTTAGAGAAATACAACGGGAGAAATAAATTCAACACATGAATCAACAATTTTAAAGGATTAAAATTGTTCTTATTGTCTGGTTCTTCACTTTTAAAAGAAACGATCACGGGAAAAAGGAATTATCCACAACAAAAATCCCTACCTAGTAGTCGTCGTCGTACGCACGTTCTTCGCGGATTTGTTCGTCGCGGAAGGAGGGGATCGTCGCGTCGTCGCGGAAGGGTGTCGCGTCGTCGCGGAATCCGGCGTTGAGTCGGCGAACTCAACGGACCAAGAAACAACAGATTTAATTTAATTATATAAAATTAAATCCGTGTTTTGTTAAAAAAACACAAGGGAGATTTAAGAGAATCCCGAAGTCTCTTACCTCAAACAATTGATCGAAGATTTCGTTGCGGAGGAAGAGACGTCACAGAAGAACGTTGCAGGAAGGGAACGTCGGCGTCGCGGAACACGGCGTCTTGTCGTCGACTTCCACGAGTTCGACGTTCTTCGTCGGAGGCCGGCGTTCTTCGCGTTCTTCGCGTTCTTCGCGAAGGAGGATGAAGGCTCAAGAACTCAGACAAAACCTCTCAGCGAGTAATCCTCCGAAAAGACTTGTTGGTCTTATTTTATTATTACGCCAACAAAGGAAAAAGGTAAGTAACGACCCATAAATTCGTTGAATTAATTCAACGAGAGAAACCGCCCATTTTATTCACGAAATAAACCGCCCAATTAAATGGTGCGTTAAGGATTTAAGAAAACGCGTCAGTTGACTTTCATAATGACGGGTTTTCGCGGGTGTGTTACTTAGCGGAAAGAAACGGCCGGGCTCGTGCGGGCCCCACCTCACAAATATCCTACCAAGGGGGTAGGATATTTCTAGATAGCACCCTATCCGTTTTAACACAGTTTAAGTGGCTTCAAGTGAAATAAAATAAAGTTGTCGAACAAATTATTTTATTTTTAAACTTTAAGCCCAAAAATTAAAAACCACACCCGATCAAACGCAACTCCGGAAGAGGCGTTTCTAAGCAAATATCGGCGCTGCGATTCCATCGGTGCCCTCAGAATTCGATTCTGGGCACCGGTTCAAAAGTTAGAAAAACCCGCTCGTTCGTTCACTGAACGTACCCGAGCCAAACTTCGGAAGATGATTCCGGGCGCACCGGGCCTCGGAATCAGGTACCGTCAGAAACTGCGTTCTTGTAAAATTCCAAAGAAAATTAAGAAAAAAAATTTCCTTGAAATTTACAGGTCTTTACAGTAAATCTGTTTTCGGTGTCGGTTTTATCAAAAATCGACGCCGAAAACCCGTTTTTTTAAATATCGGCGTCAGTTTTTAAAATAACTGACATTGTAAGTTAAAAAAATTAGAAAAATCAGAAAAAAAATATAATTACAATAAAATCAAATCCCCTGTAAAAAACAATATAAAACAATCAAATAGTATTTATCATTCAATAAAAATATATAACTTACATACTATTATCTAGTCAATCAAAAAATTATTTATGCATTTATTAGTTCATTTTACATAGTTGTTGCATTATTTCGATGTTTCATGTGTTAAAAGTATTGAAGATTGCATTAATTTTGTAACACCCCAAGCTTCCACGGTACGCTTCTCTTTCAATAATGCAATAGCTTGCATTGTACGCAAGTTCGAGATTATAACACACTGTGACCAATCAAAGTAGCTGTTATGAATAGTAATACCCACTTTTTGAAATTTTATAAATTTTATTATTCAAAATGGACTTCTTTTTTTGGATTTGGAATATCGAAATTAGCCTAAGTTGAATTTTTGGTATTTTTCTGAGAACATCCAATTTTCGATGAATAGTAAAAAATACGTAAAAACAAATTTTAATAAAAATAATTTATAGTGATAAATTATACTATCGAGTGGTTTTAAATTATACTTAGAATATATTTTTACCATTTATTCCAATGATGGTAATTATAATTAATTTCACTTTGAAATTGGACATAAACAATTGTCAATCTTTAAATATATATTGTTTCTTAAAAACACACTATTTGTTGTGACAGCGGGAATTAATTATTAAATTAACTAATTCAACTTATATGTTTTGAATTTTGTAAAATAGACATCATTTTTGAATTAAGAATATCAAATATAGCTTAGGGTTAATTTTTGGTATTTTTTTGAAAAACGTCAATTTTTGATGAATAGTGAAACCACTAAGTGGTAGTTAAAAAAACTAATTTTTCATTTAAATGAAACTTTACCACTTCTATGAATTGAATTTCAAAAATCCTACATAAATGGTTGTCATTATTAGTAAGTAAAATGTGGTTCAATGGGATGAAAATAATTTTTGGTGAATAGTAACTTTTAAGTTTTATTAATCGCAATTAAAGGTAATTAGTGTAATTTAAGGTAAATATAATGTTATAATAATATGAAATTACCTTTACACTTGTCATAACCTTAATTTATGAGTCATGGCCGACCAAGACAATCCATGGGTCAACTTGGGGACACCATGGAGCCACTTGGGTAAGAAAATGACATTATTAACTTTTTATTTAAAGTAAAAATAAAATTATCACAAACATGTGTTGTTTTAATAAATAAATTACTACATGGGGTTATATAATTTAACTTTTCGACTATAAATATTCATTGGAAATATAAAAATATTTCCTACATCATGGTATTTTTTTATAATTTTTAGGCATTAAATAAATAAATTTATTTATGACACCATGATGATGTAGTGATTACCTCATTAATGAACAATTTAAATAAAATGAAAAGATAAGGTAAAATCTAAGAATTACACTTGTCTAAAACCTATTGGATGGGTGTATTTAGAACCCTTATCACCTTATACTTGAAATATATCATTTTGGGGCCTTTAAAATCTGAAAAGCATTTCATAATAATGTAACATTTCATGACTTTCCAAGAGTGCCCCTCATATCCTCTTATAAAAGGCCCCGACCTCTACAACCTTATTCACACCTTCAATTCCATTTGGCTCGGCCAACCTCTACCCAAATACTCTATCAAATTCTCTCTCTACCTCCTAGAAGCCTCAATTTGGTCAGAAGTCTTCCCAAGGAAGCCTTTGGCTCAAATCAAAAAGAGTTACCCGATTTAAAGGTAATGTCTTCTCTTATGTTATTTTGTTTTATTTTGCTTCTCCAAATCCATAAACACTTTTTATTCCTTTATTTTGTAACAAAACTAGTATCTTAAATATACTAGGATGTTTTTATGAGAATTATTTTATTTACACTTACACACACCTTCATCTAATGGTTAAATAACATACTGTTTCTGTGGGTGGTGAATTACTGCCTCACGAAACGATGATTGTTCAATATTCTTTTAACACCTCTCATGGTGTCCATTAAGATGTAACTATATTTATATATGATATATATTATGTTTATTTTTTCATTATTCTTCTGTATTTTTCATTTATTTCATACCTTTATGATTTCCATTATGGGTAAACGTGTTAATTTCATTTTAGGAAGTACGGACTACCGCCCCCTCAAAGTGATTTGAATCGTTAATGCCAAATGTGGGACGTATAAAGGATAGAGTAAATGATATTATATATGATATTATACTGGAATTATAATATAACTTTATATAATTATTATTTCATTCCATTAAATATGAAATAGAAATGAAAGTAGCGTTCATGCGTACGTACGGCTTACCATCTCCATGAATGGTGCATTTCATTTCTTACCTCTAAATGTTATGTAATATTATAAATGAATGTATATACTGGATATATATGATATATATAATATCTACATCATGAATATAATTCTGTATATAATGGATATTTTACCACATGAACAACTTGTAATTATAAGAAGTTTATTTTTGACTCAAGTACCAAAGATCGACAAAATGACCGTTATTAACTTAATTAATTACATAATCTTCATAACATGGTAATAAGTGATATAAAAGGAATAATGAACTTGAAAAAGGTTCTTAAGCAAGTAGAAATTAACTCTAGTTTATTATTCAGGAGATTAAAGAACGATCAAGTCAAGTCGGACATGAGGTAAGGGACTTCGTCTCAATATCCTTTCATTTAGGCATATTTTGTTTTATACACAACTTTCTTTTATAAGGTGTATAAACCCCTTTTACTTTTACGTTCATTCAAAAGGAATATTTTTATACGAATCATTTTACTAAATGAAAAAAATGAATATTTTTTTGTCGTACGTATGCGGTGACAATGACTTCTCCACCGTTGTGACCATTATTTGAGTTTCGGCTTACTCTACAAGCCATAACTTTTTTTTAAAATGAAAAATAAATACCAAGTTTTACTTTTATTTTATTTTGGTATTGAAAATTGTTTTATCATATCAATGTATTGTATTGATATCTTGTGATTGAAATGTGGAAATGTTATGTTTCTATTATGCATGTTTTATGTGATACGATTATGTTATAGTTTATGATATGTTTAAACCTTTTCATATAAGGAATACATTGGACTTAGTATATGACAGGTGGAGCCTGCTATAGCTCCTCGATGAATCGGTAGGTATCATTAGACAAACTAGTGTCTTGGAACAAGACCTTGACAAAATCTTATTTGTAGTCTTGGCACAAGGCCTTGACTATGTGGTTATGATAGTCTGGCATTATGCATTCCATCATTATGAAAGTGATTATTGATATTGCATGTGATTATTAGACTAGTATAATATCCATGTGAATAAGTAAATGGCATTATTTCATTTTATTTTTTCCATATTATGCTGAATTTCAAGTTTAAAAGGCTTTTTTTAGTTATACATTGCCTTAAATGTTTATGTTTATTTATGAAAGTTTCTGCTATATTGTTATCCTTACTGAGCATCTGAGCTCACCCCTTTCTATGTTTTATTTTTCCCAGGAGGTGAATAAATATTTTATGATTGACCAGAAGGGATAGTCTGAAGGTGATATGAGTGTGACTATGGAGACTATGTTATTGTAGTTTTTCACTTTATGATGTAATGTAACATTTATGAATGTATCTAGTGTTTCCAAGGCTAATAAACTAATCGGTCTTTCAAGACATGATCTTTTGTGATCATGCCAATGTTACGTAATAATGCACCGACTCTGGGTAACTGGGGTCGGGGTATTACAGTTAGTATCAGAGGCAGTTTAGTACTAACCTTGGAAGCTAGATTTAGAAAAACTCTGATTATAGCACATAGCCCTAAGATAGACTTTGAGGATTAATATAGAATAACTTCCTAGAATTTTGGTAAAGTATAGATTTTGTGTATTTTCTGAGCAATACATCCTTGTCTAGATACGAGCAGGTAGAGGCAGCTCTAGCAAAGATGTACCTAGGGGTAATACCCGAAAACACTGCTTTGAGCTAGACTCGAATGGGAACTGGTGCACAAAAACGGGCCTTGCTGCACTCTTGGTTAGGACACTCCCAGGGGATATGTTTAGGATAATTCACGATTTATTTACAAACCATTATGAAGGGTTTATGAGTATATAATTACTCAAAGAAAAAAAATTATGGATTATATCCATAAATAGTTTAATTTATGTTAAGTGTTTTACAAGTATGGAATTATGTATTTCGATTCATAAACTAATCTAGTTTATGACATTGTTTAGAAATGGCACCTAGTGGAAGGAATGGAAACTGTATCAATGCATGCACTCTATGTAGGGATTTCCCTCCTGATCAAGATAATTATAATGGAGTTGGTGATACAACTGGTGCTGATCAGCTTATCGCCATACTAGGACAACTCACTCAGGTTATGAATAATAACCTTACTCGTATGGAGAACCCTAATCTGCAACATGGAGGATCAATGTTAGACCACTTAATGAGGCAACTACCACCAACATTCAATGGGAGTACAAATCCCTTAGTAGCTGAGCAATGGATAAATTCCCTAAAGAAAATATTTCAGGCTTTGGGGAGTAGTGAAAGGGAAAAGGTTATCATGGCAGTTTATGGCCTCACTGGAGATGCTGATCAATGGTGGTCATTGATTCAAAACACAAAGGAAGATGATGAAGTATCAAATATGAAATGGAGAGAGTTCAAAGAGATTTTCTTAGAAAAATACTATACTCATGACCATCGAGCAGATATGGAAAGGCAATTTCTGAGTCTGAGACAAAAGGAGGATGAGAATGTCGCAAAGTATGAGGCCAACATTACAAGGTTAGAGAGACATGCTGCAGATTTTATATATAACCCAAGAAGTAAGATTGATAATTTCTTTGATGGGTTAAAACCATTTCTCCATCGATCTTTAGTATCACAATCCTTCTCATCGTACGAAGATATTGTCTCGTGTGCTATCAAGATAGAAAAAGAATTCTCTAATTCTTATGACAATAAAGTAAAGCAAGAGAAGAAGATAATGGTGGAACAAGAGATAGATAAAGGGAAAAAGGGAAAGATGGATTTTCCATTATGTGATAATTGTGGGAAGAATCACCCCGGTACTTGCCTAAAAGGAATGGGAGTTCGTTACAAATGTGGAGAAAAAGGTCACTAGGCTCGTGATTATAAGGGAAAGAAAGAGGCTATCAATGTTGAATGCTAAAATTGTAGAGAAATGAGGAATTATGCAAATGAATTCCCTAAGCGCCAAGGAAACTTACCTCAGAAAAGGCCAAGGGAGCAAGGCCAAGTTTATGTTGTTACTACAGATGAAGTTGAATAATTATTGTATTTGTGTTTTTGGACACAAGAACTATATTATGGTTATAAGAATAATGTGATATATATAAGGATTGTACTGCAGTACTTGTTGTTTTCATTAAGGTTTTAATATGATGAAGGTAATCATATTTTTAGTATGTGACAATAAGAGAAACTTTACTTTATTTTGGGAATCTGATGTTACAATTGATTTTGGAATTTAGAGACCTTTTAGAGAAAGTCTGGACAGAGGTATTTTGGATAACTATAAAGGTTGGAATGGATTAAGTTGAACTTTGGATAGTATTGTTTAAGGTTAAAACATTTATGAAGATTATTTTTGGAATATTATAATATTATAGTTTTAGGAAAAGGACAACCTGCAGGTCGGGGGATAACCCGTCACGTCAGACAAAGATGCAGGAATCGAACCCACAACCATAGTGCGATAGGACTTTATTACCTACCACTAGCCTATAGAAAGTCCCTGGTTATTGCAAAATATTTTCCTTCATGGTATGTGTTAATATTTGGAACCTTATACGATAAGGATAAATATAATATTTTTGAGTTCTATTATCTTTTTGAATGAAATATGAGTTTGTGGTATAAATTAGTTGAAGGATTAATTTCTACGTGTCAAGTATATATATATATCTCTTACTCTATCAAGAAATTAATTCTTAAAATTTAGGGAAGGGATATTAAAACAAAAAAAATTTATCCTAATACCTTATGTTTTTTTTAACTAATGATATTTTAAATCATCATAGATTGATGGCTTTGAGTCCCTCAATTTTACACTTGTTTGTGATTGATGACCTCAATCACTCCCTATAAATATTTACGTTTTTCCTCTAATTAAGTGTCTATAAATTCCACCAATGCTCTCCTATTTTAAACCCTAATTTGGTGGTGACTTTCTCATTTCCCTTTCCCTCTTATTAAAACTAAATTTTATTAACCCTATTTCTGATATGGGTTTTCCACAAAGGTAATTTCTATTTTCAACCTTTTATTTTCAAAGAACAATTTCAAATTGCGAGGATGAAATTTATTGAAGGAGGGAAGAATGTAACACCCCAAGCTTCCATGGTACGATTCTCTTTCAATAATGCAATAGCTTGCATTGTACGCAAGTTCGAGATTCTAACACACCGCGACCAATCAAAGTAGCCATTATGAATAGTAATACCCACTTTTTGAAATTTTATAAATTTTATTATTCAAAATGGACTTATTTTTTTGGATTCGGAATATCAAAATTAGCCTAAGTTGAATTTTTGGTATTTTTCTGAGAACATCCAATTTTCGATGAATAGTGAAAAATACTTAAAAACAGCTTTTTTAATAAAAATAATTTATAGTGATAAATTATACTATTGAGTGGTTTTAAAGTATTCATAGAATATATTTTTACCATTTATTCCAATGGTGGTAATTAGAATTAATTTCACTTCGAAATTGGACATAAACAATTGTCAATCTTTTGATATATATTATTTCTTAAAAGCAAGCTATTTGTTGTGATAGTGGGAATTAATTATTAAATTAATTAATTCAACTTATTTTTTTTTTTGAATTTTGTTAAATAGGCATCATTTTTGAATTAGGAATATCAAATATAGCTTAGGGTTAATTTTTGGTATTTTTCTGAAAAACTTCAATTTTTGATGAATAGTGAAACCACTAAGTGGTAGTTTAAAAAACTAATTTTTTGTTTAAATGAAACTTTACCACTTCTGTGAATTGAATTTAAAAAATCCGACATACATGGTTTTCATTAGTAAGTAAAATGTGGTTAAATGGGATGAAAATAATTTTTGTTGAATAGTATCTTTTAAGTTTTATTAATCGCGATTAAAGGTAATTACTGTAATTTAAGGTAAATATAATGTTATAATAATATGAAATTACCTTTACACTTGTACTAAACTTATTGGATGAGTCATGGCCGACCATGAAAATCCATGGGTCAACTTGGGGACCCCATGGAGCCACTTGGGTAAGAAAATGACATTAATAACTTTTTATTTAAAGTAAAAATAAAATTGTCACAAACATGTGTTTTTTTTCTAAAACAATTATTACATGGGGTTATATAAGTTAACTTTTTGACTATAAATATTCATTGTAAAGGTAAAAATATTTCATAATTCATGGTATTTTTTTATAATTTTTAGGCATTAAATAAATAAATTTATTTATGACACCATGATGATGCAGCCATTACCTCATTAATGAACAATTTAAATAAAATGAAAAGATAAGGTACAATCTAAGACTTTCACTTGTCTAAAACCTATTGTATGGGTGTATTTAGAACCCTTATCACCTTATACTCTAAATATATCATTGTGGGACCTTTAAAATCCGAAAATCATTTCATAATAATGTAACATTTCATGACTTTCCAAGAGTGACCCTCCTCTCCTCTAATAAAAGGCCCCCACCTCAACAACCTTATTCACACCTTCAAAGCCATTTGGCTTGGCCAAACTCTTCCAAAATACTCTCTCAAATTCCCTCTCTTACTCCTAGAATCCTCAATTTGGGCATAAGTCTTCCCAAGGAAGCCTTTGGATCAAATCAAAAAGAGTTACCTGATTTTAAGGTAATGTCTTCTCTTATGTTTTTTTGTTTTATTTTTCTTCTCCAACCCCTTAAACTATTTTATTCATTTATTTTGTAACAAAAACAGTATCTTAAATATACTAGTATGTTGTTATGAGAAGGATTTGATTTACACTTACACACACCTTCATCTAATGGTTAAAGAATATATTGTTTCTGTGGGTGGCGAATTACTGCCTCACGAAACGATGATTGTTCAGTCTTCTTTTAACACCTCTCATGGTGGCCATTAAGATGTCACTATATTTATATATGATATATATTATGTTTATGTTTTCCTTATTCTTCTGTATTTTTCATTTATGTCATACCTTTATGATTTTCATTATGGGTAAATGTAATAATTTCATTTTAGGAAGTGCGGACTACCGCCCCCTCAAAGTGATTTGAATCGTTAATGCCAAATATGGGATGTATAAAGGATGGAGTAAATGATATTATATTTGATATTATACTGGAATTATAATATACCTTTATATCATTATGATTTAATTCCATTAAATATGAAATAGAAATGAAAGTAGCGTTCATGCGTACGTACGGCTTACCGTCTCCATGAACGGTGAATTTCATTTCTTACCTATAAATGTTATGTAATATTATAAATGAATGTATATACTAGATATATATGATATATATGATATCTACATCATTACTATAATTCTGTATATAATGGATATTTTACCACATGAAGAACTTGTAATTATAAGAAGTTTATTTTTGACTCAAGTACCAAAGATCGACAAAACGACCGTTATTAACTTAAATAATTACATAATGTTCATAAAATGGTAATAAGTGATATAAAAGGAATAATGAACTTGAAAAAGTTTCTTAAGCAAGTATAAATTAACTCTAGTTTATTATTCCGGAGATTAAAGAACGATCGAGTCAAGTCGAACAGGAGGTAAGGGACTTCATCTCAATCTCCTTTCATTGAGGCATATTTTGTTTTATACACAACTTTCCTTTATACGGTGTATAAACCCCATTGAATTTTACATTTATTCAAAAGTAATATTTTTATACGAATAATTTTACTAAACGATAAAAAGGAATGTTTTTTTGTTATACGTATGTGGCAACAACGACTTCTCCGCCACCATGACCATTATTTGAGTTTCGGCTTCCTCTACAAGCCATAACTTTTTTTAAAATGAAAAATAAATACCAAGTTTTACTTTTATTTTATTTTGGTATTGAAAATGGTTTTATCATATCAATGTGTTGTATTGATATCTTGTGATTGAAATGTGGAAATGTTATGTTTCCATTATGCATGTTTTATGTGATGCGATTATGTTATGGTTTATGATATGTTTAAACCTTTTCATATAATAAATGAATTGGACTTAGTATGTGACAGGTGGAGCCCGCTATAGCTCCTCGATGCATCGGTAGGTCTCATGAGACAAACTAGTGTCATGGCATAAGGCCTAGACAAAATCATATTTTTATTCTTGGCACAAGGCCTTGACTATGTGGTTATGATAGTCTGTCATTATGCATTCCATCATTATGAAAGTGGTTATTGATATTGCATGTGATTATTCGGCTAGTAGAATATCCATGTGAATAAGTAAATGGCATTATTTCATTTTATTTTTTCCATATTATGCTGAAGTTAAAGTTTAAAAGGCTTTTGTTTTAGTTATACATTGCCTTAAATGTTTATGTTTATTTATAAAAGTTTCCACTATATTTTTATCCTTACTGAGCATCTGAGCTCACCCCTTTATATGTTTTATTTTTCCCAGGATGTGAAGAAATATTTTATGACTAACCTGCAGGGATAGTTTTAAGTGGATATGAGTGTGGACTATGGAGACTATGTTATTGTAGTTTTTCACTTTATGATGTAATGTAACATTTATGAATGTATCTAGTGTTTCTAAAGCTACTAAAATAATCGGTCTTTAGAGACTTGATCTTTTGTGATCATGCCAATGTTACGTAATAATGCACCAACTCTGGGTAACTGGGTTCAGGGCATTACAAATTTAAAGGGAAAAAATTAGTTATCATTAGTAATATGAAATAATAATTAGAGTAAATGTTCATATTATAAGTGAAATCAATCCTAATACTCCCAAAATTATGATAGATGAAATTAAATACATAACTAAATTGATATATCCTACACCACATTTTGGTGAGAGAACAATAGAATAATTTGAGGAATAATAAGTGGTTGTGGATTCATTACATGTTCTAATGAGTATATATATAGATTATTTGGTGATACTGTTCAAGAAAAAATATATATGATTAGTGAGGAAAAATAAAGAGTTGGTGTCATTGAGCTGAGAGTTGTGAACTCAAAAATAATGAAATAAAGAAAATGAAGAGTAAACCAATCTAAGTTCTATTGGTAAGGATCACTAATAATGGAATTAGTGGATAATTCCATAAACTAATTCATAAAATTGGGAACTGATTAGAATAATAGAGTTCAATTTAAATATTTTTATTTCTTGATGATCTACAGGCATTCAAAGACATTGTGGTGAGAAATAAGGCCTACTATTTTGATGTAATGACAACCTTCATATTAGTGGTGAGTAACTTCAATAAGAAGTAGTTCGAGAAATAACCAGTGTGATTCCAATACAAAGGTGTTGTGGGATGTAGTACTAAGATTTCATGGGTAATATTATGTATCTTCTTGTGAATTATGGAAAATTCAGAGTCAATATAATCATTGTACACCCATTGTAAATGATTAATTTATTATAGCAAAGAATATATGTCTCAATGGGAGTTGAATGGGATAGGGAGTAGGTTTTCTAAATCTGGTCTAAAGCATGTACAAATAACACATTAGATTTTCTATTTATATTTTATATTAATTATGGTTTTGGATTATTGGGTAAAAGATAAAAATATCTATTTATGTAATAACTAACCATAGAGTTTTAATGGACCAAAGTAGTAGAAAAATTTACAAAAATCAATTGGTTTTTAGTATAATTTAGGTAGACCTGATTCAAGCCCCCCACCCCTCACCCCTCTTATTTGTATTTTCTTAGTCCTATGAGGACTCATAATATCAGATAAAAATAATGTTAGAACATTATTTAGTCAATTGGTCAGGATAAAAATAATGTCAGATAAAAAAATTTCAACATGTTGACTAATAAAATTGGTTAAGAACATTGACCAATACATTTATACATAATGTTAGATAAAAATAATGTCAGATAAAAATAATTCAATTGGTTTTTGGTATAATTTAGTCAATAACATTGAATAATACATTTATACATAATGTTAGATAAAAATTCAAAACCTAAAATCACACAACTCCAATCCATATCAAGAACATTGACTAATCACTCTTAGTTATGACTATTAACTGTGTTCCAACACATTTTAAATAAAATATATACTAATATTTGAATCAAATCAAAATTAAAATCAAATGGTCAATAATTTATCTTCAAAATTAAAAAAAAACTTACAAAATTCAGAGTTTAACATGAAAATAGATCCCCAATCCGAACTTTGATCCCTATAAAGATTTGGAAAACTAAGCACTACAAGATCTAGACAAAAATTGATTGTAAGAATGAAAAATAAAAATAAACAACAAACTAAAATAAAACCATGGTTGAAAGTTTCTCAAAATAGCATTTGGAAGAACAAATAATCCGTAGACAATCAAAGAAGAGAATATAATGAAGAACACAGATCGCAGATCATGAAAATGGAAGAAAATCATCAACAATGGCAGTTGGAGATCACAAATAAGGCTTCAAAGTTATCGTGAGTCGAGAGGAGCCGTCATGGTTTAGATTTCGAATAATGAAGAAGATGAGGGTTTCCCGATCTGGACATTTTTTAAATGACTTTCAGCATCAGTTTTTACCAAAACTGACACTGAAACTTAAAATAAAATCACATCAGTTTTTTTCCAAAATCGACGCTTGTAACGTCCCTGTTCCGAAATCCACCCAGAGGCGCCCCGTACCCGGTTGGTCACATGGCCTCAAGAACATTTCCCCAAACTCCAGAGGCTGTCGACTAGCAGTGAGGTACTTGGGTGTGATAGTGGGGAAACTATGCCCTCATTGGTAGAGTAAACAGCATAAGAAAATAAACATGCAATAACGGAAGCAGTAATAACCAACAATATAAACAGCAGAAGACTAAATCAACAAACTGGAGAACATATGTATATATGAAATGATGCATGATACATAACTAGTAAAGCATCCAAACAAGTCACAATTCTGGAAAACACTATAGTACCAAAAAAAGTACAAAAGAAAAGTAAACAGCTCCTCAACATCGCGAGCCAAAGCTCGGTCCCATGCTCTCCTGCTCAAAGCAATCAAGTGTCGAAAGTCGAAGGGCAGTGGCCCTTTCCTATACCTGCAACAACATAGTCTTCTTGGTCCCAAAATCATGGCCCAAATAGGGTGTGAGATAAAATCCCAGTAGGCAACCACCCGAAGATCTGTGCCTAACAGTCAGTGAGTATATGGCAGGTAAAGATACAGTAAGTAGTAAACAACAACAGCAAAGCAACAGGTAGAAACCAGAAAGATACACAACAGAAATCAACCAAAACAATAGTAGTAGTGAATCAAACAGCTAACAAGTAGGAAACCCTCTGAGAAGTACTCATAGCCATCCCTACTGGTACTATCCGAGAATTACCACAATCCTCTAGGCAGTGCACTCAGCCTAACCCCTCTGGTTGGTCATACGAAATTATGAGACTCTCTGGGGAAGCACACTTATTCAATTATCCTCATAGTCAAGGGTAGTCAGGAACTCTCTGAGGAAGATCGCGTGGTCTAAACCTCTTAGCCCCAAGGTTTAGAGACTCTCTGAGGAAGCTATATCGGCCAATTCCTCCTATAACCTTAGGTATACCACAGACTCTCTGAGGAAGCTCACTCGATCAATTCATCCTCTAGCCTGGGAAGGTTCTTAAAGAGAAACAAACAAGGTAAGACTCTCTGTGGAAGTGAACTCGGTCTACCCTCATGTATTTTATAATATCCAAGACTCTCTGGGAGCTCAGTCGGTCCATCCCCTATAGTCTAAAATGTCTAAGACTCTCTGGGAAGCTCACTCGGTCTATCCCTTATAGTCTATAGCACCAGGTTCCCTCAGCCCTGTGCCAGTCAGTGCATAATAATTCTATAAGGCCAAATTACACCTATAGAGCTACTTGGCTAACCAAAGTACACCTATAGAGCTACTTAGATAAATAGTCTACAAGGCAACAAGCATGTCATGGTTTTAACTTCAACCTATAACCGCAAGGCATGGAAACAAGTGTAACAGCCAAAGGCAAACGAGACCCAAAGGTTGTGAACAGAACAAAGCAAGGGAAAAAACATACAAGCACAAAAAATTATCCTCTAACATGGTCAATTTACCTCTACAAAAGCATAAAAGCAAGGAAGTAAAAACAACAAGGGAAAAAAGGTAAACACGCAATACCCCATTCATGGGTATCGGTGGAAATTCGCACATAAAACTCAGAGACTTAGAAAGTTAAGGCATAAACCACCTACCTCGATCCTAGGATATCGATATACTTGAACCATGACGACTGATTCTCCCTTGAACTTCATAGATCTGAGAAAATGCACACAACTTTCAACCTTAGATAACTTGAGAAGGAGGAAGAATTGGAAAACATGGCTCAAGCAGAGGGGAGAACTCACTGCTGCGCTTACAACGCAATCGACAGAGCTCGAATCAGAGAATAGATGGAGGATTGGGAATCCGGAGAAGTTTCGAGGCCAAACGATGTCTCTCGGTCGAACCAGGCCTATAAGAAGATGATTATGACGATGAGGCGTGACCCCGGTCCGTTTAGTGAAAAAAAAAAGTACACAGTGTGTATTTTTATAGTACACAGCGTGTAGTGAGTTTTTCCGTACTCTGCCAAAATTGTCCTCCACGTTACCCCTACACACCATGTGTGTGGCCCGGACACGGCCAGCACATGGCTTTGAACGGGAAAAGAGTACACAGCGTGTACTCAGAAAGTACACGGCGTGTCCTTCAAAAATTTCTAGAATCTATATTTTTTCTCAAAAACTCCAGAAAAGGAAAGGTGTACCTGAAACGAAGATCGGGGTTCTTACAAAATCCCCCCCTTAAAGAAATTTGTCCCTGAATTTCCCTAGCGTGGTGTAGAAGAAGAAACCTCGAACAGCTCCGGCCACTGCGATCGAACCTCGGCCTCCCTCTCCCAAGTCTTGTCATGTACTCGCCCGTGTTGTCATAGCACTCGTACCAGAGGAACAGTACAGTCATAGAGAACCTTCGTACTACGATCTATAATCCGGATAGGATGCTCCTCAAACAACGTATCCGCTTAGAGCTCAACCTCCTCGGGTTGAACAACATGAGACGGGTCTGAAAAGTAACGTTAGAGCTGAGAGACGTGGAAGACATCGTGCATAGCCTGGTACCTCTAAGGTAGCTGCAACCGATAGGCAACCGGACCAACTCTCTCCAAAACCTCAAATGGCCCGACGTACCGCGGTGAAAGCTTACCCTATCTCCAAATCTTCTTCTATCCCAACCTCAGTGCGACACGCAGGAAAACCTTATCTCCGACCTCGAACTCCAGATGTCGTCTCCGCTGATCAGCATAAGACTTTTGTCGAGACTGGGTTATATCCATCCTCTTCCAAATCAGCTCTATCTGCTCAGAGGTCTCCTGAACAAGGTGAGGTCCCAGCAAAGCTGCCTCTCCTGCCTTCAGCCAGCATAAGGGTGATCAGCATGGCCTACCGTACGGACCCTCGTATGGTGCCATCTGAATGGTCGCCTGAAAACTGTTATTGTAGAAGAACTCCACAAGAGGTATATGCTTCTCCAAAGAACCGCCAGAGTCTAAAATGAAAGGTTAGAGTATATCCTCAAGCACCTGGATCGTGCGCTCGGACCGGCCATTAGTCTGGGGATGGTATGCTGTACTCAAAAGTACCTGTGTACCCAAAGCCTTTTGAAGTACCTTCCAGAACCGAGAGGTAAAGCGTGCATCCATGTCTGAAACAATGGAGTGTGGAACTCCATGTAGACATACAATATCTTGGATGTACAGTTGTCTCAGATCATCAACATTGAACGTCTCCTTGATCGGCAAGAAGTGTGCTACCTTCGTAAGCATGTCGACGACGACCCAAATAGCATCACTTCCCCGAGGTGACCTCGGTAACCCAGTCGCGAAGTCCATCACGACATCATTCCACTTCCACTCCGGAATGGGTAACTACTGTAAAAGGCCTATTGGTCGCTGATGCTCCACCTTCACCTGCTAAAAAGTAGAGAATCTCATGACAAAACCAGCAACATCCCTCTTTATACCTGGCCACTAGTACTAGCAATGAAGATTCTGATACATCTTGGTGACGCCAGGATGAAATACCCAAACTGAGGAATGAAAATCATGCATCATATCCTCACGTATGCCTGATGGCACCCATACGCGTTCCTGGAAATGAAAGATCTCATCCTCACCCATTGTCCATCCTGAAAGAGGGTTTCCTCCTGACACACTCTCCTGTAGGACCAAGGCCTCTGAATCTGATAGCTTCCTCATCTGAACCCGATCAAGAAGTGTCGAGGTAACAGCTACAGAAGATAGAACAGTCTGTCCCTGCCTGTCGTGAACTTATAAGTTCGTCTCCGAGAACAGAGCCATAAGCTGCCCCTCACTGTTGGCCTCCTGAACTGCTTGAATATGAGTTCTCCTTCTCAAAGCATCAGCCACTGCGTTTCCCTTTCTCTGCGTATAGGTGAGCTCAAAGTCGAAAGACTGAAGATACTCGACCCACCTGTGTTGTCTCAGAATCAGATCACGCTGAGTGAAGATATACTTGAGACTCTTGTGGTGGGTGAAAACCACAAAGTGATATCCCAGAAGATAGTGTATCAAACAGCGTAAGGCATGAAAAACTGCTGCCAACTCCAGATCATGCATCAGGTATTTCCTCTCGTGTGGCCTCAACTGCCAAGACCCGTATGCAATGACTCCATCTCCCTGCATAAGCACGGCTCGCAGCCCGATACCTAAAGCATCACAGTAAATAGTATAGCCCTTGCCTGGCTCCAGTAAGACTAGTATTGGTGCTGACGTCAACCTTCCTTTAAGCTCCTGAAAGGAAGACTCACAAGAATATGACCATAAGAACTTTGCCCCCTTCTTGGTCAGACCTGTCAATGGTGCTCCTAGGCGCAAGAATTTCTAAATGAATCATCTGTAGTAACCATCCAGCCCAAGGAAACTCCAAACCTCAAAGACGTTATTCGCATGCTCCCAGGAAACTACAGCTCTCACTTTCTCTAGGTACACTGACACTCCTATCTCTGAGATAACATGACCCAGGAAGTGGATCTGATCCATCCAAAAGTGGCACTTCGAGAGTTTAGCATACATTTGATGCTCTCTCAGTGTACTCATAATGATCTCAAGATGTGTGGCATGGTCGTTTCGAGTGTGAGAGTACACCAAGATATCGTCCATGAAGACCACGACAAAGGAGTCCAAGTACGGATGGAACACTCGGTTTATCAGTGCCATGAAGACTGCAGGCATGTTCGTAAGACCGAATGGAATGACTGTATACGTGTAAAGACCATACCTGCTCCTAAAATCTGTCAGAGGTATATCTAATGGTCTAACGCGCAAATGATGATAACCGGACCTCAAGTCGATCTTTGAGAACACCCGGGCTCCTCAAAGTTTATCAAAGAGGTCATCGATCCATGGCAAGGGATGTCAGTTCTTGATCGTCAATTGGTTCAGCTTCCGATAATCCACACAAAGCTGAAGGGTACCGTCTACCTTCTTTGTGAACCGGACAGGCGAACCCCAAGGAGAAGTACTGGGTCGGATGAAACCCTTTGCCTGCAACTCCTCCAACTGCTTCTTGAGCTCTTGCAATTCAGATGTAGCCATCCTATAAGGAGGAATGGACACTGGTGTCGCTCATGGAATGAGTTCAATTGAGAAGTCTACCTCACGCTCTGGACGAAAACCTGAAAATTCCTTTGGAAATACATCCCTGAAACGATCCACCATTGGGGGAAAGTCTAACTGTGAAGTCCCCTGGTCATCCAGATAAAGACTGGCAATCTGGGCTATAAATTCCCCTAGCCCATGATGCTCTGGTCTATCTCTACCTTCCTGGACATCCCACTCGCCTCTATTAAGGAAAGATCCACCCTCTGGTGATATGAAACTCACCCTACGGTGATAGAAATCAAAGGCTTTCTGGAAGGGAACCAACCAGTCTATCCTGAAAATGACGTCATAGCCCGTCATCTCTATTACATAGAGGTCCCATAAGAAATGACACCCCGCAACCTCTATAGGGCACTCTCTAAACTGACGTATGCTAGATGTCCTTGTTCCCAACGGCGTGACAAGAGTCAACAAGTCGGCAGACGAAAAGATACAGAGCCCAAGGCTCTCCACAACCGCAACAGAGATAAAGTTATGGGAAGCACCGGTATCAAAAAGAGCTGACGATAAAACTGAGGCTACTAGGATCGTACCTCAAACAGTAGAAGGTTTGGGATCCTACTTCTAATAGGTCTGCTCCACGGTGAAAGACTGGCCTGCACCACGGCCCTGTGCCCCTGACTGACTGCTCTGAGTTGATCCACTCTGCTGTCGCTGATGACCTAGTGACTGACCACCACGGCCGCGACCTCCACTGAGGCCTGAATGGCCGGAAGAACTCCAGTTCCTGGACTGGTGCGAAACTGGAAAAGCATCTCCAGAATGTGGGGTCATAGAGGAACCCCTACCACCATTTGAAGGTGAAAATATGTGACAGAAGCACTGAAGGTGGCCCATCTTGCCGCAAGATCGGCACTCCATCAGATCTCTCTGGCACTGAGGCCCAGTGTTCCCACTTCTACCGCACTGTTAGCATACAACCTGGCTGCCAGAAGACGTATCTCGTGAACCCTGATCTCCTCGAGAAGACTCTCTGCGATGCTTCCTACTGTCCGTAGGAGGAAAACCAGCTCTGGATGACGAACCGCCCTGGCTCACTGCTCCAGAATCCCTCATATTGTGCTCAGTAATCAGTGCCTGGTTGATGATAGAGGATATAGAAGTCAACTGGAAGATATTCACCTGGTAACGGATCTCCTTCCTGAGACTATCCTTGAACTTCCTAGCAAGGAACAACTCATCACCTACTGGGATTGGTGTGAAACACTGCAGCTCAGTGAAACGATATGAGTACTCCATAAAGGAAAGAGTACCCTATTGCAGACTCATAAACTCTCGGGCTCGATCGGCCTTCAGGGTCTCCGGATAGAAGTAGTCATAGAAGGTGCATCGAAACTCATCCCAAGACATATCCTGCTGACGCCCTGACCGTGAGATCACCTCCCACCACCTCTTGGCGGTGTCCCGGAGCATATAAGTAGCCAGATTTACCCTCTTCTCTGGAGGGATCTCTAAGTGCTCATAGATGGTCAGGGTGGCCTCTATCCACAACTCTACAGCCTGGGGTCCTCCATCCCCTGAGAAAGTAGGAGGATGATGCTGCTGTAAAACCCCCGTCAACTCCGCCATCGACGGGGCAGGAGGCAGCGCTCCCTGAAAATTCTACATCATCCTCAGGAAGTCTTCCCTGAACTGCGCATCGGTGCTTGCAACGGGTATAACTACTGGTGCCAAGGCTGGCACAGCAGGAGGTTCTACAGGAGGTCCCTAATCGGCCATATCCAGTGTCTGATCACCGTCTGGAAACTGACGTAAAACTAGAGGAAATCTTGGAGGAATATCTATGAAAGATCAAAAGCACACCTTAGATTAGGATTAACAAAGACTGAAAACACAAGAGTACAAAACGGGAACAGGGGGAAGAAACTATCATGTTTTACAAAACACGACTACATGGCGTGTATAAAAAACTACATGGTGTGTCTACTTAATCCATTAACATGGGCATGTACCCCTGCCCGACAGGTCGTGTAACACCCCAACTACACGGCGTGTTGTTCCCACACACGGCGTGTACTTAAACTCTAAACCCATGCCCGAGTCTCCTTACACGACTAACCCACACAGTTCAAACTAACCTCAGACTACACGGCGTGTTCCCTAAGGACACGGAGTGTAATAGACACTGTCTTGGCGGCCCGTGTTGTTAGTTACACGGCTGTCTACATGGTTGGCCCTTACACGGCATGTTCCGAAGAAAAACGGCGTGTATAGGAGAAGGTGACACCATCTCATGTTGTTCGTGACACGGTCGGGTACTTGGGCAAGACTACACGGCGTGTTCCGAAAGCAACACGGTGTGTCTTAGAGAAGGTCACGCCGACCCGTGTTGTTCGTGACATGGTCGGGTACCTGGATAGAACTACATGGCGTGTTCCTTTAAAACACGGTGTGTTCTACAAGAGCTTCCCCAACCCGTTTTGCTGGTGACACGGCTGCGTACACGGCTCTAAACTACATGGAATGAACCTACCGTACACGGTGTGTTCCTGAAGATATTTTCATGACACCATGTTTCTGCTCACACGGTCAGTGACACGGCTTGAAAACTACACAGCGTGTATCCAGAAAGTAAACGCCATTTATTATGGGTTTTTTTGGGCAGTAGCTCAGAAACTGCACAGAAGCCCAGAAACATGGAAAACAAGGCAAAGAGGTGCCAAATTCCAATCCGTGAGGGGCCATACTCCCCACGAATCAAAGCTTGGCATCCCCTATAGTCATGTACAAGAGAAAACATGATCATGATCCACCAATTTTCGATTCAAGAGGGCCCATAACACCTCAAGAATAAAAATTTGTCATTCATTTAAACAAATTACAATACAAAAATCCTTTAACAAAGCAGCAGAGATTCTATCAAGCATCGATCACAACAGCATGCATAATCTACACAAATTCTATCACAACAGCATGAAATTGCTAATGCACCCTATATGGCATGGCAAGAATGAATAGCAGGTGATTTCTACAAGTTCCTATATGATGCATGAGATGGCATACCCTCATCTCATTGGGTTGCGAAACAAATATAACCATAATATCAAAACAATAACACCACAAGGCATGTGAATCACTCTAGGTGAAATTATATCAACCGTAAAATCTCAAAACCATAAAACTGCAATAAACAAGGTAGTATGGTTTTTCCCTGTACACAGGTTAGCTACTCCCGCACACAGCATATTACCAAGTAAGAATCCATCCTATCCCTAGCTAAACTCTCCAAACAGTAATGCAAGAGAAAATAGTTCCTTTGATATCACTTTGTAACGTCCCGGTTCTGGAAGCCACCTAGAGGTGCCCTATACCCAGTTGGTCACATGGCCTCAAGCACATTTCCCCAAACGCCAGAAGATGATGACTAGCAGTGAGGGCATTGGGTTTGATAGTGGGGAAACTATGCCCTCATTGGTATAGTAAACAGCGGAAGAAAATAAACATGCAATAGCGGAAGTAGTAATAACCAACAATACAAACAGAGAAAGACTAAATCAACAAACTGGAGCACATATGTATATATGAAATGATGCATGATACATAACTAGGAAAGCATCCAAATAAGTCACAATGATGGAAAACACTACAGTACCAAAACAAGTACAAAAGAAAAGTAAACAACTCCTCAGCATCGCGAGCCAAAGCTCGGTCTCATGCTCTTCTGCTCAAAGTCATCAAGTGTCGGAAGTCAAAGGGTGCTTTCCCTTGCCTATACCTACAACAACATAGTCTGCTTGGGCCCAAAAGCATGGCCCAAACAGGGTGTGAGATAAAATCCCAATAGGCAACCACATGAAGATCTGTGCCTAACAGTCAGTGAGTATATGGCAGGTAAAGATATAGTAAGCAGTAAACAACAACAGCAAAGCAATAGGTAGCAACCAGAAAGATACACAACAGCAATCAACCACAACAACAGCAGCAGTGAATCAAATAGCTGACAAGCAGGAAACCCTCTGGGAAGTACTCATAGCCATCCCTACTAGTCCTATCTGAGAAGTACCACAACCCTCTGGGCAGTGCACTCATCCTAACCCCTCTGGTTGGTCATACAAAATTACGAGACTCTCTGGGGATGCACACTCGGTCAATTCCCCTCGTAGTAAAGGGTAGTCAGGGACTCTCTGAGGAAGATCGCGCGGTCTAACCCTCTTATCCCCAAGTTCTAGAGACTCTCTAAGGAAGCTATCTCGGTCAATTCCTCCTATAGCCTTAGGTATACCACAGACTCTCTGAGGAAGCTCACTCAGACAATTCCTCCTCTAGCCTGGGAAGGTTCTTAAAGAGAAACAAACAAGGTAAGACTCTCTGAGGAAGTGCACTCGGTCTACCCTCCTGTAGTCTATAATATCCAAGACTCTCTGGGAGCTCACTCGGTCCATCCCCTATAGTCTACAATGTCTAAGACTCTCTGGGAAGCTCACTCAATCTATCCCTTATAGTCTATAGCACCAGGTTCCCTCAGCCCCATGCTAGTCAGTGCATAATAATTCTATAAGGATGAAGTACACCTATAGAGCTACTTGGATAACCAAATTACACCTATAGATCTACTTAGATAAACAGTCTACGAGGAAACAAGCATGTCATGGTTTTCACTTCAACCTATAACCACAAGGTATGGAAACAGGTGTAATAGCCAAAGGCAAACGAGACCCAAAGGTTGTGAACAGAACAAAGCAAGGGAAAAAAATCCAAGCACAACAAATTATCCTCTAACATGGTCAATTTACCTCTACACAAGCATACAAGCAAGGCAGGAAAAACAATAAGGGCAAAAAGGTAAACACACAATACCCCGTTCACGGGTATCAGTGGAAATTCGCACATAAAACTCAGATAATTTGAATGGTAAGGTACAAACCACCTACCTCTATCCTAGGAGATCGATATACTTGAACCACGATGACTGATTCTCCCTTGAACTTCGTAGATCTTAGAAAACGTACAAAACGTTCAACCTTAGATAACTTGAGAAGGAGGAAGAATTGGAAAACAAGGATCAAGCATAAGGGAGAACTCATCACCGCGCTTCCAACGCAATTGACAGAGCTCGAATCAGAGAATGGATGGAGGCTCAGAAATCCAGAGAAGTTTTGCAGTCGTACGGCGTCTCTCGGTCGAACCAGACCTAGAAGAAGATGATTATGAAGATGAAGCACGACCTCGGTCCGTTTAGTGAAAAAAAGGTACACTGAGTGTATTTTTAAAGTACACGGTGTGTAGTGGGTTTTTCCGTACTCTGCTAAAATCGGCCTCTAAGTCACCCCTACACACTATGTGTGTGGCCTGGACATGGCCAGCACATGGCTTCAAGCGGGAAAAGATTACACGGCATGTACTCAGAAAGTACACAGCGTGTGCTTCAAAAATTTCCAAAATCTCCATTTTTTCTCAAAAACTCCAGAAAATGAAAGGCATACCTGAAATGAATATCTGGGTTCTTACAACGCCAATAATATATTTTTTTTGTTTCAGCGTCAATTTTGGTAAAAACCAACACCAAAAACTATTCAGTTCTTTTATTTTAAGCATCGATTTTCCTTAAAACCAATGCAGAAAACCTTTTTTTATTTTTGGCGTCAGTTTTAACACAAAATGATACCAAAAATCATCATATTCTGGTTTTTGGTGTCATTTTTTAGTAAAATTGATTCCAAAAACCACTCATAAAAACTTTTGGAGTTGGTTTTACAAAAAACCAATGCCAAAAATTTCTCACACAAACCATCGACATTGGTTTATAAAAAAACAATGTTATTAATTCGACGTTAAATCCTGTATTTCTACTAGTGCTTCTAGAATTTTATTTCTATAGAAAATGTAATGTTATACCCCAATAAATACTATGATAAATATTAGGCAAAGTAAATGTCTAAACCATTATGAATTTCTTATTGTAGCATATGGGCTCTAACACACTACTATGATATCATAAATTCCATGTGTTGGTGTCCATATACCAATTATACCACCTCAAGAAGTGATGGTGAGAAATATTCTCAAAGAATAATTGTGTGTTATGCATATGATTGTTATTTCATTATGCTATAATCAACATTTGATGTTTGTTGTGGTCACTACATCGGAACATTGATGATATAATATGTAGTCTCATCTATGAGAAGTTTTCAAGGAGAAAGTGAAGCACATAAATGACTAGGTGCTGATAACATTGGATCTGTGTAAATTGAATAGTGGATTATGATCTTTCAATACATCCTATTTTCACCCATTGACTCAATTCATTTTTTGGTTAAAAAATGAATTGTATTGAGTAAATTTGTTGTTTCCTATTTAGGTAGTTATTGTTAAGTGATGGGAATATAAAAATTAGATTAATATCTAATTCCTATGGAGAAAAAAATTAAAGACAAGGTGAAAAAGCCAATGTAAAGTTACTCCAAAATCATATTCACAACATCCTTCAATGAAAGATGTATTAACTATAGTTTAGTTTCATTTAATATTATGAAATAAAACTATGGAAGCTTAATCGCAATAAACTGAATTAAATAATCAAGTTACTTCTTTTTTAGGAATATTAATCAATGTGATTTTTTAGTTTTTACTTCTTGGGTATTTAATACATTATTTCTATTGGATATGTGTATTTATATACAGTAACCAAGTAAGTTTAGAAATATTTTACTAGAATTAAGGTGTATTCTCCAAGCATCTAAGAAATTGTGATTCTTATGTCAGTGGTGAGAAAACCATAACTTCTAATTTCTATGTGAGTGATTGTTATAGAAATTTTATTGAGTATTAGAAAAAAAATATCTCATGTTCCCTTTAGACATAAGGATACATTATTCTAGGTTTTAGAATGAATGTTTTTTATAGTGTTTAATACTCAACCAATACTTTAGTAATGCTTGAATCATAACCAATAATTGATGACTATAAAATGTAAGAATTATTTACCTATTTAAAAAAGATAATTATTTATCAAGAAAAAATAAATTGGACATCAATGATATACCCAGTATGGTATTTAGACATATTCAAGATAAAAACCATAGGCATTATTGATATGTACACTTGGTTTTGGATAAAGGGATGTTTAGAAATATAGGTAAGCCACAAGGATTTTGGAATTAGTTCAATAAGTAACTATGAACTATTATAAGGGTAAGATGGTAGTAAATATACTTCATTAGATTAATTTAATTCATTAAGAAATCTACATGTGAATTATGATATATTCATGGTAATAAGATATGAGTTGCATCAATATAGCAAGTTAAAAAATATCTTTGACCAAGAATTCATCAATCAATAAAATTTAGCATGGAGAAATTATTAAATTCACATTACCTTATCTATATCACAACATTGATGTTAATTAGGAAGATCAATGATGAAGTATTACATGTTAACATTGATAAAAAAATGTATCATGGATAAATTCCTAAATGCACATTTTAGACATCAAATTTATGATGTAAGGAGTATCAATTTTTCAACTTATAGAAACTTTATTTATATTTCATGATGTGTTTTTAAAATTATGATGATATCCCATAACCATATTCTAAATATAAGTACAAATAGATATCATATGGGTCATAGTATGAATCAAATCCATTATGTCATAAGATATGTGGTTAAGGTGAAAAGTGTTTGTTCGGATATAAAAAAACTTGCATCAATTTGAACATATAGTGCGTATAATGTAATAATCCTAAAATTTTCTTAGGATATTACATAAATACTTAAGATTAATAAGTTTCAGTCAAGTGATGGACTAAATTATATAAAGAGTTTACATCTCTATTAGAGATAGTGGGAGCTATATTGTCTTGGTTTTAGTCAATGCTTGAGATGTACATGTAGTTGGCATAGGAAATAATTCTAAAATGTCATGTGGAATAGAAATATTCCATAGAAACATACTGCGTAGGAGGGATAAAATCGTGGTGATGGTTTTTTATTCACCATGGCCAGTGATACATTATTCATTATGAATAATTATTCCTATAATAAAGAAGTATATGGAAAATATATAAGATTGAAAAGATCAATTAAAATTTAGTAATGGATTCCATGTATGAAAGTATAAATGGGTATATTAAATTTAATACTTTGGTGAGTATTCAAATGAAATTATACATGTATGGCACAAGCATAGTACCAATAATGCTTAATTTGTTATACCAATTCATTATGCCTAAATCCATTATAATTTTACTTGTCATAGAAAATTTATATGATAATTTTATTAAGAATTTGATATGACCACCACTCATGAAAATTATCTATACAATGAAACTAGAAAGGGGTGGTCATATCACAAAATGTTAATAAAGGTTTCAAGTTACTAAAATCCAGTTTAGGATTGAAGTAAGAAACAATATCATAGAATATTCATTTGGAATTACTATTTTTAATGTGTCTTCCAAAGTTTAGTGGGAGTGTTATTTTTTTCAAGTAAAATATGTTCAGAAACATATAGAAAATAGATATTGGTCTTACAGTTATCTAAGACCAAGTTGAAATTAATTCTCTAGTGATTGACTTAAAGTAACAACCTAATTTCTAGGGAACATGATATACTAAGGTAGATCTGATGGTTTATTGTACCAATTCAATCGTAAATAGAGTAATGTGGTATTGAATAATAAAATATGGAATAGTTCAAGTTAGATGTGTTTCCAGTGTCACATGGAATATATCTCTTAAGGTTGACATGTATGTGACATGGGAGGAGATTAACATGGTAAGTTGAAATCTAAACACTTAATTGATGGATCAGTCACGTATTTCATGATATGTATAAGAAATTATATTTCATACATATAATTTATAGAAGTAAAATATCAGTTATATCTAGGATAACTAGAAGTTAAGAAGTTAGAAAAATTATATTGTACTTCAAAAAATACAAAATATATGTACCTGGTAAGTGGAAAATAAATGATACTATTCTTAGGGGGACACAAAGTAGTCTTCCTTAGATCAATTTGATCTTATATCGCGGTTAAACTAAGGCGACGAGTGATTAAAGCTCATATAATCTAGTGTCATCCATACCAAAAAATATTGAGTATGTTGTATCATCTAATATAGCTAAGAATGGGTTATTAAAATGAAATTATTTGTTATAGTTCTTGGAATCAAACCTAAAAAGTAATGTGTTATCATAAGGATAATTATGTTACTTTTATTAGCTAATATGTCATGTATTGATAGTTGAAAAAGGGATATAATTGGGGTACCATATATTGAGAAGTTTTACTCAAGGAGATGAGGTTTCATATAGAAGAATAGCCACGTGGTGGAAAGATGGAAGAGATAGAAACTAAAGCCATTACTCATCAAAAACATGATCCTAATAATGTGAGATCTAACAAGTATGGTTAGAAATTTAGCTCTTGTGAAAGTGGGAGTGTTGTATTACTGGGTTCCCTAGACCCAACTTGAACAATACATTTGGTTACCATATCATGTAAACAGTTAGATATACATGATCACACTTACCATTATAGTGTAGATATTTATATTTCCACTATTTAATGATAATTTCTATAGATTAATTTTCATATCAAAATATTGTAGTAGATCCTAGGCTATAATGAGAACCACAAGATATGTTGACATCAATATTAAATAAATATCATATAATCTAGATATATCTTACATACTGGACATAGTATATGTTGGACTATAAAGTGTTGGGATCCCATAAGAATTGAGACTTATTCTCATAAAGCTCCCACTTGGTGATCTCAAGTAGTGAGATCATGAGGACAGATCCTCCAATAGGAACAACACATGTTTCCAGTTTCATTGTTTATTCCTATATATGGACATGCGTATTGGTCTCCTAACTTGATATCATTATCTATGTGTGCCATTTGATCGTGTATATTTATGAAAAGAGAAACACATGACAATGAAGTTATGGTGAGGTAGTTTGTTTTTGGTGTTTCATTGGTGGCATGAAATTGGTTGAATGGTCAAGATAGAATTTTTTGCTTCCGATTTTAGAAAGATATATCTCGTTCCAAGTTGATCAAGATGATAGCACCTTAATAAATACATGCCCATAGTAGTTTAAGGTAAATCCATTTAAATAGATTAACAAATAATAAATTAATAAAAGGATGATGACCCATGTGTGAATCTTACTTTATGAGATACCATTTGACAAGAGATTATATTACACGGTGCATGTTTTTAGGGTGGTTTTCATTGCTATGACTTCTCCTTATCTATTTAGAAGCCTTGATGGGTTGCTATACTCTTCTCTTGGTCTATCAATATTATTCACCTATATTGAGATAAGGTCCTAGAGGGTTACATACAATAGTGAATTGGATTATCTACCTTGTTCTGTTGAATAAGAATATAGGACATGGTGGGCTCTACCACAGGGTCTGAGTGTTATCCATGTCCTATCAATCACCAATAAATAAATAAATAAATTATTATTCTAGTAAAGAATAATTGGGAATAATTTTTTTATTAAGTTTTTTTACAAGTGATTATGTAAATACAATGATTAATATTATGTGAATGAATATTATTTTAATATTCCATGTTCATTTAATATTATCATGAGATACGAGTCAAGTCAATGATTCGAGTTTATCACATAATATATTTAATATATATTATAGGTATG
The DNA here is from genome assembly GCA_963277665.1 of Viscum album. Lineage (NCBI taxonomy): Eukaryota > Viridiplantae > Streptophyta > Magnoliopsida > Santalales > Viscaceae > Viscum > Viscum album. The sequence goes on along the minus strand of OY728120.1, from coordinate 1,432,919,501 downwards.
TGATAAAAATATAAATAATACAATGTAATAGTTGTTTCTTCATAATTATTTATTTATATCACTTATTTAGTGGACGTTCAATACATGAGGGTCGAAGAACCCTAACCGGGTATTATGAATATCTACTATATAAGTGGAGAGAAGCTCATATAAAAGTATGAATTCACTTCATTGGAATTGAAAGAATATATCTCCTCCTGAATCATAGATAGATAATTTTTTAATCCAATCATATGATTCAAGTTCATCTTCACATATTGAAGGTTGAGGGACATGGTGATCATCGTTGCATCGAAGTGATCATTAGAGATCAGTGATAGCATCCAGAATCCAACGAATGACATAAGTGAAGATTTAAGAAGCATGTTTAGATGATCTAGAGTGGTTTGACATAGGATCATTTAAGCAATGAACTCTGGAAACTTGTGACGGATGTTCATGCATCAAATCGTAATGAGGTAATCATTTGTTTTATTTATTGTGCTCTCATTAAAACACATGGGATCCTTGGACCATACCAGGACTAGATCACTAGAGATGAAGAAGGTTCATGATTCCTATGATTGAAAATTTTTAAATCTCTAGCCCACTAGCTTCTGATTCATGCCCCAGTAGCATCAAATACTTGGTAGGATCTCACTAAGCATGTTGTGATCACACCCTACACATAACATCAAGAGTGTATAGACATTTTTTATTTGAAATAGAAAATGTAAATTCACCACTATGGGGTGGATGGTTTTAGAGTTAGCTGAGCTTGGTTCTCTGGTGTTTAGATAGTTGGGTGTTACCCACTTGACACATGGAGTTAGCTATCGTAAGTTTTGATCACATTAGGTTTTCTTCCTGATTTATTTTTTATGTGAACTTTTTCATTTCCCTTAGATGTACCATTACCATTGTTAGAATATATTTTTATAATAGTATATTTATTATTATTTATACATATATAGCATATTGGATGTTTATTAGACTGGGATAAGTCATTCCCAATGATTTTTCATGATGCTCGGGTTCTTGTTTCCAGTTTATGGGGATCAAGAATTCCCTTTGTTTCTAGTCCCACTTTAGTTTAAGAAATTTTATTGATGAGACATATGTTTTGGTTCATGAAAAACTAGTATCAATAGTAGGTTATTCTACGATATTCTTGTCTTTAGATGTTTAGTAGATAGGATATAGGATTATTGGGATATAAGGGGTATGCTGTGAAAAAGTGTTTAGACAACTCTCATTATAATAAACCATGGGTTACAATGTGATATGGGGAAATGTGTCTCTAATATTGAATTTTGATTTTATATTATTTTATTTATTGTGTTCTATTGACCCATAATGAGATTCTTCTTTATCATGTGACCTCCTATCTTTCTTTTATATAGTACCATATTGACCAAAACACTTCCTTGTGTGCCCAAGGAGGGTGATGTAGATGATTCTCCATGAGGGACCCATCTAATTTATCTAATTGTTTGTGAGGATACAATATTGGTAGTTTATATAGAAGACCATCATATACTACTTTCTCAAACTCAGGATTGGTATAAAAAAACCATAAGTTGGGAGAGACATAGGGTGTGATTAGGAATTCCTATATTAGAAGCCTTTATCCTTTTATGGTATGTAAGAACCTTAGAAAATTGAGGAATTTTTAGATAAAATTGATCAAATAATTGAGTTATTAGATACTTCAGAAGAAGTTAAGGGGAAATTTTAAATATTTAATATTGATGGAATTAGAAAAAGGTGGTGGGATACAGTGGTGTGGGAAAAGAAATATGTGGAATTAGAGTAGAAAGACATAAAAACCATATTCCTTAAGTATTTTTGGCCAAAATCAATTACTATGTTTATTTATATAGATTTTTTATCAATTAAGAAGGGTGATATATAAGTGAAATTGTATTCTATTCATTTTTCTGAATTTTCCTATTTTTCTCCCATGGTTGTAACAAGTGATAAGAAAAATGATCAAAGATTCCATATGGGGTTTCCATTAAAAATTCATTATGTAGCCTTCATACTGAATCTTGATACCTATATAGAGGTTATGGATTTATTTCTAATAGAATAGATGTATCTAGAAGTTTAGTCAAGTTTGGTTGGACTTCCTCCTTTATATAGTAGTAACGTTAGTTTCTCATATGGAATGAAGTGAAAGTGGAATGTGACTCATAGATATGGAAATGGTAGATCCAAGTAGTGGGATTCCACCACACCAATGGTAATAGATGGAAGTTTTCCATTAAATTTCTAGAAACTATGGAAATATAGGCTAATCTAATTATTATTGTCCTATACTACATAATACCTATAGCTATTTTGGTCTCTGGTGTTATTTTAATAGGTTCTATTAGGATATTTATACACCTCATTATGAAACTACTTTACCAGATCAAAAGGAGACTATAGGGAATTAAGATGTTTCGATGATAGCAGGTCTCTAGCCATAGGTCTCTAGAGTAAAGTAATTTCATTTATTATAGAAGTATCCAGTGGTAGTTGAGCCATACCCAATGATAGGTAGAGTTAGGATCTTTATTGAATCATCTATAGTTATTTATCTATTTGATATAATTTTCTCCATCTCTTTTATAACTATCCAGTTTGAGGATATTTAGAAACATAAAACAAAACTCATTCATTTGATTATGGAGCTGGTGATTCCTCTTCGGAAGAAAAAGGGGTAGTGTTTTGGATACTCAACTTGTAATTTCATGATCTCTTATATTAATATATTTTGAGACTTTTTGTTTTTAAAACAATATCTATTTGTTATTATCATTGGGAAATATTTTTATGTTTCCCATCAAGCTAAGGTTGATTTATATCATCATTTTGAACCCTTTATTTCAAATGATGGGAACTTGTAGGTGTTTCAAGTTGAATGGGACTCAACCTCTAGCTAAGAAGGACCTCCTCATCCATTATTAATGAGTTAGATATTGAATTTTGTAGCCATGTCTAAAATTATTCCTCTAGTTGGGATCTTCCTTTGGTTTTCATAGATTTTACTAAAGTATTCCCATATAACTTCCATGGATTTCCTCTAGTAAGATAGATGGATTTTTCAATCAATTTAGTGCATAGACCGTATCCAACCACTATCCATTCTTATTTTATAGCATCAGAAAATTTGAAAGAAATAAATATTTAATTGTAGGATTTAATGTTGAAATGTTTTATTAATCTTAGTGTATCTCCTTTGGAATCTCCTATTGATTTTTCCAAGATCTCTAATGTAACACTTCATCATTATGTTAATGATAGGATCATTATTCAGGTTATTATTAAGAATAAATGTCATTTTCTCTATATTGATGTCATATTTGATCAATTAAAGGGTGAAAAGTGGTTGTTGAATATTGAACCCTGGTCCGGTTATCATCTTATCAGATTTATATAGCAAGATTTTATAAATACCACATTTAAGAGAAGGTATAGTCACTTTGAATTTATTACGGTTCAATTTTTCTTAACAATTTCTCATATAGTTCGGATAGATTTGATGAACTGGATATCCCACTTTCAACACCCTGAGTTTTTATGAATATATATTTTTTCAATTAAATTAAATTTCTCTAATGACTTGATACACAAAACACCAAGTTATTCTTCAGTGATACAAAAAACCAAGTTAATCTTCCCTTATACGCAACACTGGATTAGCTTGTGTTATACGCAACACTGAGTTCTAATAAAATTATGATATATCACTAATATAATAATTTAAATGAGACTATTATAATATATTCCATAAGTATAATGAAACAAATAGAAAAAAATACTTTTAAAATACTATGTATAATAGTTTTATATAAATAAAACATATTGATAATAAAATAAATAGCTTTTAGTAAAGTCGTTATATGTATCAAAAATAGTATTTTCTCAAAAAAATTATGTAAAAAATAATAAAATTATTATTTGAAAATTTTAAAATATTAATTTTATAAAAAAAATCATTTTTATTTTAAAATTTTCAAAATTATCTGATGGTAAATTGTTGGCATCTTTATAAAAAGTTTTATTTTTTGATTAATAGTGAAAATACTAAATTTTAATTGAAAACTGTCATTTCATAAAATTTATTTATAAATTAAAATTATATTTTAAATATTTGAAGTATATTTATTTCAATTATACATAAATTAATAAAATATTTTAATTGGAATTTATATTTATATTGGATATAAAAATTATGTAAACTTTTGATCATTTTTTCTTTTAAAAACACACTTTTTCATCACATCTGTGGGAATGATTTTAAATTAAAATTATCCAATTATTTGAATGAAATTTACAAAAATGGGTTTCATATTTCTAATTAGAATAATATATATTATCTAATATGGTCAACATAAATTTTATCCAAAATTAATAGTTAATGCAAAAAAAATAAATTATTGTGGTTAAGGTAAAAATTGGTTTACCATAGGATAAATTAAGAATATAAGGATTAAAATGTCCTAAAATGTATCCAAACCCCAATATAAGAAAATATACATACCTTTATTTCATGAGGATATATTTTATGAGTTTTTAGGACACTTTTCTATCAAGTATAGCTTCATAATAATATATGTAAAGAAAAATAAAAAAAGAACCTTTCTTTCTTTTAATATCCATAAAACTTTGGGAAAGGTAAAAAATCACATATGTTTAGTTATAAATATTATTTTGAAATATAAATGAGCTTTTTTATTAGGATAATATATTTATTTTTTGAGGTTAAATAATTACATTAAATGCTTATGAAACACCAATGTAGTAAGTATGTAGTTAATAATTAAATAAAATAAATGATACTAAAAATATTAAAAGTGAAGTAAATTGAATGAATTATTGTGTTAAATTTATTTTTTAGATGAATATATAACTTTAAATAATTGTTAAAAAAATATATTTTAATTACCTCATTGTATTTAAATTTTTTAAATTTTATTTAAATTAATAACATTAAAATTGACATTAATGTTATTTTATGATAACTTATATTTTATTATATTATTTAAAACTTATAAAAATACTAAATTAGTCCAAGTGATTTATGAATGATAATAAATATCAATAATGTTCCATTATTGTACAAGTTTTTCTTTTATAATGACTATATTGACCACTAAATATTAAAAACTATGTTACCACAAATAAGTTTAAAACTGTGTTTTTTCACGTTACATGTGATTATATTAAAATTAATTTGTAACATATATAAAATTTTTATTTTATAAATTGGATTTAAAATATGTAATATTTGGGTCTAAATTAAATAATATGAATCATTTTAATTTATTGATAAATTTTAAATTACCTAGGTTAAAAATATGAGTTACTATAACAAAAAAAACAAATAAATAAATAAATATAAAAGGTAAAGAAACAAATGTTTAGAACATGTATTTTATTGAGTGGTGGAGGTATTTTCAGACCATATAATCCCCTAATAATCAATTTTTTATCCAATTTAGGTAATATTGACCTCCCAATTGTGAATAATTTTTGGTATTTACAAAAAGGCCACTCATCCTCACTTATAAAAGGCCACCCCATCTTCTATTTTATTCACACCTTAAAACAACTTTTGTTAAGAAAATAAATTCCAAAATAACTTAATAAAATCCAGACCCTCATTAAAATATTCCTTAGTTTTTTGAATAAATACTTCCTATGATGATTTTTAGTGAAAACCTAAAGAGGATGCCTGAAGAAGAGGCAACATTCATCTACGACTGTTTTTTGTTTTATTTCTTCCATCACCCCATTAAATTATTATTATAGAATTATTATATAATAAAATATATATATACCATATATTTATATGTTTTTATGTTAAGTTCATGACCTAAACTAATCTTTACTTCCATTAAATGGGTTATGAAATCATCATTCCTATGTACGGCGGACTACCAGCTCACGAACCGATGTCATTCATTTTTCCATTTCCACCTCTCAAAGATAGCCATAATGATGGAAATTTTGTATATATATGATATATATTATTTTTATTATGGTATAATTATTCTTTAATTATTATATCATACATACCTTCATATTTTCCATTTTGGTGGACTATGATAACGCCGTTCATGTGTACGGCAGACTACCGCCTTACAAAGTGATCTAATTTGTTGATGCATTAAATGGAAGGTATTAAGGATGTATTTAATGAAAATTTAAGATATATATGACATAAAAATGATTATTTAATGATAATATATGACAATTAATTTTATTTTATTCAATCCAATAAGAAAATTTAAATAACATTCATGTGTACATACAACCTACCATCTCCATGAACGATGTATTTCATTTTCTATAGCTAAATTTTATAGATTACTATAAAAACATATATTATGAATTTATGTTATAATTATATCATATTTATCATTATGGATATTATTGATCCATGATCAATTTAATAGGACCAAAAATATAACAAATCAAAACATATATAAAAGACAAATTGATTATTACTCGTGACATAACTTTAGCATGAAATCATTAATAAATGGGTAACGAGAGGGTATTAAAAAATAATATAGGGTATGATATATAAAAAAAATTTAATAATATATTCATATTATAATTATATTTGTTATAAAATATGTCTAAATTAGTATAATGGAAGTTAAGACTTATGTTAAGGTATTTTTTTCTCCGTTTTTACTTCTGTGAGACACATACCATGTTCACAACCTATTTATTTTATATGGTGTGAATATTGAACATGGATTTATTTTATTATTATTATTATAATAATTTTTTAGATCTACATAACAATTTTAGGAACTCTATTTCATGGTGATTATGGTTAAAATGTTAACAAAGCAGCATGACAATTTTGTCTCAATTTTCCTTCTTTGAGATGTATCTTATATTATAGAACTATATTCTTTCAAAAGGTGTATATACACCCCATTTTACATGTAATATCTTGAATTTATTCAAATTTATTTTATTTTAAGTTTTATTTTATTTTATTCCATCATGGGTCTTATGATTTAATGTTACCAAACTGGAGAAAATTTTATGTTACAATCTCATCATTAATTGGGATTGGTTATGATTAAATCTCTAATGTTCACATATCATGATCTAGATCTCAATAACTCTAATTAATTTTCTTATCCTTTGGTCATTACTGATATATTCAAGTATTGGAACCATTTTCCTCTCTTATTTATTTAAAATTATTACAAAATTTTATTAAGAAAAATTAATATTATTTCTCTCTTCTAATGGAAATATTTTTTCTTCAAAAACCTTGTTTTCTAAAAATGTTTTCAAAAAAATTTTATACTATCTTATTATTTTTGAAATAAATTTTTACCCATATTATAATTTTTTACAAAATTTTTTAAATGAAATCTCATGTCATTTCCCACAATATGCCCATTTGGATTTTATCAAAAATATGAAGGGAGCCTTCTTTTTAACATGTACATCCTAAATATAATTTTATGACATAATGACCAATAATTTCTTAATATATTCCTTTATATGTTTACAAGGTTGTTTTAAAATAATTTTTTAAAAAAAAACAATGTTTAAAAAATTTATTAAAAATAGAAAATATATTTTAATAAAAAATGATTTAAATGATCGATCAAAATAATTTTCAATCTACGATTCCATCTATTGATGTTAAATATGTCTTTCTAGGGATATGATATCAAGATACCATTCATATTATTTCTCTAAATGGTTTATGTTTTTTATGACATTATTTTTATGAAACTCATTTTTCTTCCATGGGTTATATCATGAAGAAATTATTATAAAACCTACTTCTTTTAACAGGTCATTCTATGATGAAATTATAATGAAACCTTTCTATTTTCCATAGGTTTTGAAATGATGAATTTTTTATTATACCCATTTCATTTCATGGGTTATGATATGATGAATGTTTTTGTTATTGTGTCACACATAAATATGGTTTTCATTATGTGATGGGTGGTAGCTATATCCCCCTCCAATAAATTGGGTAAATATTTATATCTCATGAGATAGAAATGACGATAAAATGATGTAAAAATGGTTTAACAAGCCTAAATGGCCTAAAGGCCTTATTTTTTTATTTTTTTATGGATAATACCCCTTTTAAGGGTTGAAGGGGAACCCGTACATGACCCATAGGCCTAAGGAACAAGGCTCGATTAACCCACAATACATGACCCAAAGGCCAAGAGGTATACTATGCCCATAACATAACCTGTAGGCCCAACCCACTAGAACTTCCCCTCCCCATCTTTTGTGTCATTGATCACCTAGCTCCCCACCTTGCATTACTAATCAGCTAGCATTTCCCCATACCAAGCTACACGGTTCCTGGTCCCGATGGTGGCTGCCATACCCTCTCATTCTTCCAATATGGTTAGCTCTGCATCTAGTGGCTGCTACTCTTGTTGCTCTGATCCTATTCTGGGGCTTATTCTATGTGAACTAGGCTAATCCATGGTCTCTGTGGCTCAAAGGCCATGTGGCCCTAAGGCCTTTGTTGACCCGAAATCCCTTGAGACCCATAACTCCAAACCGGTGGCCCGAAGGCCCAAATCAGATGAATAGTTCTAAATACTATAGTACCGAACAATAACTACTACAGTAACCTGGAAGTTCGCCTCCACCCTATTTTGAACCCGGGTCTCTTGGATGCTAAGCATGAGCCCTTACCACTCAGGTATGGGCTCGTTGGATAATAAGAAATATATGGAATGAGGAGTGAACCTAGTTCAGTATTATAGGGTTGTAATTGGGAGTGAACCTGGTTAAATAAGACATGGATGGAATATGGATTCAACCTAGTTCAGTAGAGGGATTTTTACACTATGATGGTCTTGGAAGTGAGGCTTGAATAATACAGAAATTATTTCATATGCTTATGTGTATGCCAAAAATCCATGTCTTATACCAATGTTATGCTATCATAGATTGTGTTCTTTCTTTCCCTTATGATTCATGTCTTATAATATACCAATATTTATTCTGTGACTGAATAATATGATCATTGATGTATAGGGTATGGTTTTAAAATAATATGCTCATGTTCTCATACCCTTATGTTAATGTTATATAGGTATCCCCATGGTTTACCCTTATTGAGAATATAATATTACACTTTATTATGTTTCCTTTCCCTAAGGTATATAGATATTTATTATGTATGATATGTCTAATAAGGTTGATGATTGTAAGAATGTAGTGGGATATGATATAGATCACTTGTTCACTAGTGTTTATGTTTCCATATTTCCAAAGGAACTAAACTATTATGGTCTTAAGGAATGTTTTTGTGTAATGTAATGAATATTTATAAAAAATGATGTAATATCTATGTATGAAAATCATGTGTCTATATATTTGGAATCAAAGAAAATGTTTAGTTAACCTTTAGAAACTAGGATTATAAAACCTAAGTGAGACCCCTAAGGACATATCTAAGTATAAGTCCAAGGATGAGTCAATATATAGGAAAATTTCTTGGAAATTTGGTAAAAGATATAGTAATCTGTTTACAAGAAATTACATCCATGTCTAGATACTACAAGTGGATATGGATATAGCATATATTGGACTAGGGGTGATAACCTTGAAAACACTGTATTGATCTAGACTCGATTAGGAACCGGTGTATGACAACATGCCTTGCTCCAAACCTAGTTTGTCACTCCAAGGGAATAATATTTGGAAATTCACAAACTCCTTATGAACCATCATGAAGTATTTAAATAGATAATGATAACGTATAAACTAGGATAAACCTAAGGTTTCATAGAATGTGTCTTGGTTTAGAAATCATATCACACCCCAACTTTAAGATTTAAATTATTTAAATTATTTATTTATTTATTAGACTTGATTTTGAGTTTTAGTAGTTGGAGGGTCGAATTTTGAATTTATGGAAGCTTTTTATCTATTTCATGGCTATCTCGCATGGTACGTAGTAATTGTGTGTTGCTAGTACAGGTTCCCAAGTGATTCAGTAGAGTGGCGCACAACTTTTTCATCGTCTATTAAACCATGGGAAAAGCATGTGATTTGGATCTATAAGTTAATAGTGCTAAGTTGTATGTTTTTAGCACAGTTTTCAAAATGTGCACCTACCTGCAGGTAATCGTGTGAGGGGTTCCTGGCCTTGGTAGTGGCCAACACATGGTTAGCACACGGTTCAGTAAATCGCGCACAAACCATGCAATTCACCAAGATTTTTTTAAAAAAAAATAGGTTTTTATTTTATTTTTATTTTCTTTTTCCATTTATTTCATTTCTATTTTTTCCTTCTTCTTCCCCCCCCCCCATGCATCGTGCGAGGTTTTCCTCCCCTCCTTACATGGAATGGTCCTCCCCTCTATCTTGGACATCTCTTTCGTTGGAGATCTCCATCGGTTTCCTCATGAATCTCACTCATTCCTTTGAGGTAAGACCTTCTTTCCTCATCTCCTCCCTTAATTTTTCATTTTTCTTATCCTCTCTTGCAGTGTGAAATTCAGCCGAACCCTAGGGTTTCATGCAAGCTGATTTTTTATTTTCCTCTTGTTTCTAGGGTGTGTAATGGGTCTTTCAAACCTCCTTCAGACGATTCTCAACATCCTCTGCAAAAGGTGAGGCATTTCAGACCATTTCATCCACCTTCCATTAATTTAGGTAAGTGATTTCAATTATTTTTATTTGGTTCAATTTTAATTTAAGGGTTTTGTGTTTTTATGATTTTTTGGTAAATTTTCTAGAGTGTGTTGGGTCTTTTTGAAGTGGTTTCGGGTGGTGGAAGTCACAAGTGCTTACATTTTCATGCATAGGTATGGAATATATATATTCCATCTTCGTACATATTCCCTCATGGTGAGGGGAATTTTTGTAATACACCTGGGGGTATTTATATATATATATATGAATAAATGCATGTGTATGTAATTGTGAAGGGTTGGTTTAAGAATTCACCATCAAAAAGTTGCATGTTTGAGGTATATTTCCCATGCCCAGAATGTTAATTTTAATTCCTTAATTGCATGAGTGTTTTAAAGATTGATTTTATATTAAATAGTTTATATATGTTATTCAAAGTGATGGTGATTCTTGGTGTTGGGATTTATTTTATTTTCATGATTCACCTTTATGTTTTGAAATGTATCATATTTATTTAAATATTATTCCAAGATTTCTTTAGAATGATCAACACTTTAAATGATCAAATGTGGTTTCTAAAATGGTTTTGGGTGTTCAGTGGGTATTTCCCAAGATATTTGGTGTGTGTACATTAGTTGTGAAAGTTAATTTGAGTGAATATGGTTTATTGTGTGATTTTAAAAGGGGTAAATTTCATGTTTTGGTAGGTTTGGAAATGTGAATTGGTTTTGGTTTAAACTTGAGGTTAAATGGTGAACTTCATTTCTTTAATGGGCTGATTTAACTAAGAAATAGTTTCATGTTTGTTTTTAAATGTGTGGGGCCATTTTTGTTTAATTGGTATTTTAAATGGTTTTATAACATAAAAGTATTGGGTGAACATGTTTTCTAAAGTGAAGATATTTCTTTTAAGGTAATGAGGCATGTTTGGAACTTTTAGGATGGTTGTCAAAATAGAAATCCCCTCTTATGGAATGCTATCTTATTCTTGAAAAATGAAGTGTCTATTAAATTCGTGAATTGTGATATGTTCCTAGTTAAAAGGCATGTGTATTGTTTTTTGTGACGTAAAAATTGGGATGCTCTCAAGGAGGTAGATCTACGGTGGGAGTTTTGATGTGTTTTTAAATAAATAAAATTAGAATTTCATATATGTTTTCTTGATAAAAACTCACCACCATTTGAAAAATAACACATGGGAAACCTAGGTACCTAGGTGGGCTAACTAGAACTAGTATGATAGTTGAATGATAAGTGGCATGGATCATATTCATCTAGTAGGATTTACAATTACAACACTAACTAGTCATGTGATGTGATCAGAGACCACTAGGCCCATGGGATGTTCCCTCATAGTGGCTCATGCATGAGAAATTTGTTGGTTTTGGTTTCTATAATACATTTCACAAAGATAAAAGGTTTCTAGGGTCCCATTCTTTCTAGTTACCTATAAGGATTTCCTATAGTTCTCACTTATAAAATGATACTTTTTAAGTGATTTAAATTTTATTTGTTTTATACTTGTTTTCTATTTTATGAAAACCATGTGTTAGTCTAAATTGTTTTCATTTCATTTGAAAATTTATATTCTCTCATGGAAACTATTTTTGAAATTTTATGGGTAGATAATGTTTTTTCTTGAAAAAGGAATATTGGGATTTGAATTTTAATGGAATGGAAAATATTATTTTTATATGGTTGTATTTTTTAAACTATCATGACTTGGTTTTCTTTTTAAAGGTATGGTATAGGGAATATATTATTCAAGAACATTTATTGAGTTTTAGTAATCGCACCTATAGATTCATTTTTTAAGTTTTGGTGATACTTCCCTCTTTTTTTCACTCATGGAGACAATGTGATCTTAGGGTTGGAGGTGGACCATGAGGTCACATGGAGGTACATGTGTAGTTTTATTTTATTTCCACTACTAGAGTTTAGTTTTCTTATTCTGTTTATATTTTGAATTCATTTTTCAATTTTTATGAGCCAAATCATTAACAATTACATTATTCTAATGCATTTCACTAGTTACTATCCTAGGAGGATCGGGAATGTCTCTCAAGACTTATTATGGGCTATCTTGGATGACCGGTTATTGTTTGACCTTGGTTTGTTTGTGACAAAATTGTATCAATGGTGGGATACTTTTTTATTTGGGGTGTTAGGTAGCTTGGAGATTAGGATTTTTGAGACTCGAGAGGTAGTTCTGGGAAGGGTTTCATGAACACTTTCCCATCCTGAGCCTCGAGTTTCCAGATATTTTCTAGGATTTTAGTTTTCCTTTTGTTTTGTCGGTGTGGATAGGAGTTGACAATGGAAGTTGGTCAGTGCTACATGATGAGATTTCATGGAGTATCAACCCATGTGTATCCCGAGTTCTCAGTTCAAGATACTTCTTGTGGTTGATGCTCACTCAGGGTATGATCTGCTAAGCCATGTTTTTGGATTAGGCATAGCAACTAGTTCTTTATTCTTGGATATTTTTATGTAAGTTATGTTCGGGCTTAGTTTTGGATGACATGATTGGATTTCAAAAAAATTAAAATGGTTTTTAGAAAAGGGTTTTTCAAAAAAGAAAATTAGTATTTCTAGTGTTAAAATGGTTTTTGAAATGAAAATTATTTTTAGAAATGATTTTAATTTAATGGAATGTGTGGTTTCAAAGGGAAATGGAGGTTATTTTAGAAATCATTTTGGGATTTTGGAAATACTTTTTTGGAATGTGAAATGAAATCTACTAGGGAGTTTGAAAATGTATTTCGTTAATGATAATGGATTATTTCAAATTGTATGGGAATTTGGTATTTAGGTTTAATGTCCTGTTTTGGAAATTAGAAATGTTTTGAATTGACCTTTGGTATTTTTATGAATGATCACATATATGGAGGTACACATGTAGATAGTGGATAATTTGTGGTAAGTGAGGATGGGTTCTTAAGATATCATATGGATGTGTGTGTGTGTGTGCGCGCGTGTGAGAGAGAGAGAGAGAGAGAATTCATGGAATATCAATGGTGGGTATTTATGTTGTTTTTTTGCTGAAAATGGTTTTCAAAAAGTGGATTTCAATGTTTTGAAAAGTGAGTGAGAAATCATTTAATGTTTTCTTTTTGTGTTTGGTATCATTTTTCATGGTCTCTTGGTTTTGATATGTTTCAAATGAGGTTGGAATAGTGATTTAAGTTTGGGTTTTGGTTTGTGATTAAAGTGTTGAATTTTGGTTTATGATGCATTTTGATTCATCTTCTTACTTCTTGTTTTTGATTATTCTTCCCAAAAAAGTACTATAGGTTTCTAGTCAGTCTCTTATAGTTGTTGGTTCAACCGATAATCCTAGTGGAGTGGTGGTATTGAGTTCTTCATGGTCATTTCCCATCTTCCATGTTGAATGTGATCCATTAGAGGCAGCAGACTGGCTTGTTGAATTCATTGGTGTTTTCAAGTTTTTGGGGACTCCCAAATCTGTGAGAGTTCATGTTTTTTTGGGTTCATTTGAAAGATAAACATTGGATTGTTGGAAGGTGATCAACCCAGAATCATTGCAGGATGGGATGTCCTAGGAGGTGTTTATGACAACTTTTGTCGAATGGTTTATACCTGAGGATCGTGAAGGTGAGGAAATTGTATATCTTGTGAGTCTTTAGAAAGAGCAATGGGCAGTGAAGACCTACATTGAGCATTTCAAGTATTTGTTTACTTTTCCTCTAGAGGTATCTTCATAGAATGAATTGAAATCTTATCTTATGTAGGGTCTCTATCTAGGGTTCAAGGACTTTTTCCTTTTGATGTTCAGAAAGATTCCCCATCCAGTGAGGAGAGTAAACTGGAGGAACCTATTTTGGAAAAGTATTCTTATCAGTTCCATCATTTCATTAGTCATTCTATTATCTTATTTTCTTGCAGTGTGGTCATTTTGGATACGTTAAGTCATCTTTTCATCATCCTCTTAAGGATTTCTATTAGTGTGGCCATTTGGGTCACATGGAGATGTTCAGCTAGTAGCATCATCAAAATGAATCTTGAATAGAGGATGTCATATTCTAACTACAAGACACTAGATTCTTCAGACATAGGGGTTGTAACTATAGGCCCCAGAGTGAATCCTGAATGCAGTCAGGAATTCCCCTTGGTGTAGGGAACCTTGAAGCATTAGTCTTTTTAGTTTCTATTTTGGGGTATTATTGATTGTTGTAATTTCTTAATTATTGTGAAATTTGTTGTAATTGTTCTATTAGAGTTATAGTGACAATGTTCTTTTTGGAAAGTGAGTCCTTGATTAGTGGTTCATTCTATTATGTGATTATCTTTGATGGATCGATTTTGGTTTTGGTTTTTCTTTTGTACTTTCTTTGGGGATGTTTAGGTTCTTTGGAAATAATGAGTATTGGTTTGATCTACTGTTTGGATCAAGTTCCTCTATGGGTTCCCCTTATGTTTGGGATTTTGGTTCAGGGTGGTATTTTCTGGTTCTAGTGGTGGTATTGTTTATATTGGGTAGAGAAGCTTGGGGTTGGTTTTTGTTGGGAGTTCTCACATTGGTCTGGTCTACAGTGGTACCATGGTGATAGTCAAGTTTTTTTCAGTGGGGAGATCCCTCCTCTTTTTCCTTATGATTCTTCTCATTGTGGTCTCTCTAAGAGCTGTTCAGGTGTTACTGGTATAGTGGAAGGTTACACCAAGTTTGTGGTTTTTTTCCTTGTTTAGTTTTGAGTTCAAGTTTGATTCCTCATTTGGCTAGGTGACTTTTTGGGGGAAGAAAGTTTTTTTGGTGGAGAGAATTATCACACCCCAACCTTGAAATTTAAAATATTTTAATTATTTATTTATTTTTCAACCTTGATTTTGAGTTTTAGTAGTTGGTAGGTTGAATTTTGAATTTTTTTTTGTAAGATTTTTAGCTATTTCACGGTTATCCTGAATGGTTGGTAGTAACTTTTTTGTGCTTGTGTAGGTTCCCAGGTTAGTCATTGGAGTGGTTCATGGCTTGTGCACGGTCTATTAGACTGTGCGGCAAGCATGTGGTTGGGCTATTTAGGTTAATAATGTTGATTCACATGGTTTGAACGTGATTTTATAAACTATGTTCCTACTTGAAGGTAACCATGTGAGGGGTTCCTGGACTTGGAAATGGTCGGTGCATAATTAGTGCACATTTTGGTAAATTGTGCACAAGTTGTGCAAGTTGCCCAAATTTTAAAAAAAAATGAGTTTTTATTTTATTATTATTCTCTTTTACCCTTTATTTATTTCCTCCTTTTCCCCTCTTCTTCCCCCTTATGCATCACGTGAGGTTCTCCTCCCTTACCTCCATGATGCACATCTCCCCTCCCTCTTGGACCTCTCTTTCTTTGGTGATCACCACCTGTTTCTTCATGAATTTTTCTCAACCCATTGAGGCAAGACCTTCTGCCCTCATCTCTTCCCTCGATTTTTTTCCCTCTAATCACTCATGGTGTGTAATTTAGATGAACCTCAAGGTTTCTAGAAAGACCATTTTTTATGTTCCTATTTTTTATAGGGTGTGTGATGTGTAATATGGGCCTCCTTCAGATGTGTCATGGCATCTACCACCAAAGGCAAGGAATTTTAGATTATTTTGTTTTACCCATCATTAATTTTGGTATGGGTTTTAAATTATTTTTTCTCAGTTCAATTTTAGTTTAAGGTTTTGGTAGTTTTTTGTGTTGCCTATAATTTCTATAGTGTGCATTGGGTCTTGCTAAAGTGGTTTCGGGTGGCAGTAGTCACAGGCACTTACATGTGCATGCACAAGTAAGGAATATACATACATGCCCTATTTATATATATTCCCTCATGGAGAGGGGAATATGTGAAATTAAGTTAGGGGTATTTATAAATATATGTAATGGCCCAGACCTTCCTATTCCATTACTTTTTCAAATGCTAGTGTTTGGGGTATCCTGGGGACCATCGGTGACTCATTAAGGAGTTTTCCAAATTTCAGGTCGAACGAACGGTGACACCAATGGCCATCGGTAGCACCGATGGGCATTGGTGGCACTGATGGGAATTGGTGGCACCGATGGGCCATCAGTGGCACTGATCAGCAACAGTGTCAGGGCGACGGTGACTTACCCATCAGTGATTCATTTCTAGTGTCTCTAGGACTTTCTAGTTTCACTCTAATAATTTTTCTTTTGACGTAAAAGTGTTTTAACACCCCTTTTAAAGTGATTTAAGTCCTATAAAAATATGTTTTAAACCACCAAGGGTTAGGAGACCCTTGTTTTACCAGAATTTTTCGCTTTTCATACCCTTTACCACATTTTCCAACTTATCATGATTTTCAATTCCACCCCTATTAAGTTTTTTCTCCATTTAAAGGAAATCTATTAACTCATAACTGTTATCTCCACCATATCTAGGGAGAATTATTAAATATATTTTAATCCCAATGTGTGAAACCTCACAACCATGTGTTCAAACCATGATCCTCTTTTTAAGCACTTCGAGATTCCACATCCTGTAACTCTAGTATCAGGCCTTTTATCACACGGATATCTTCTTCTTCCTTAGTCTATTTTCTTTTTGCTTGGTGCAGTTGGAGCCCCTCTTCTGAAGATGAGTTGTTCCTGTGTGAGATCCCTCCTATTGGGTTCTTCTTAGAGTTTCCTGACGTGTGACCATAGTTCTAGGCGTGAGGAGAAAACTTCAATCCTTGATCATCCAAGTATGGGTTTTTCCTTCATCTCTCTTTTTTGTGCATCACGTGGGGTGGTTATGATGATATTCCCTTAGGAAGTAGATGAAACTGACTTTAATGAAGATAATAAACAGAATTTTAAGAATTAATGGGTTGGAAGTTTGATGATGATTTATATTTTATACCTTCATTTTTATTTTGTGAATTATATGGTCTTAAGTCTATTGAAAATCATGGTTGTTGGTGATCATTTCTTGTGCACTTATGAAGCTCTGTTTTCTGGATAATCTTGTGATTAGATGACTGTAACATGGAAACTAGTTAATCACATAAACTTGGTTGATCAAATGTATTCCCAATGAATAATAATCCTTGTGTGATCACCCCGATTAACCAAACGGAAAGAAGGAACTTGGTGTTGGCTAAATCTGAAAACTCCCTTGCTTTTTTTTGGTGATATTCCTGGTTTTTATGTTTAATATTTGTGAGGTTATGTTTGGATGGGGATGGAATCTTTTTCTAAGGGGTTTTTGGATTGTGAATTTGAGGTCGTGTGGAGCCTAGGGGAAATGTTTTGGACCCATTATATTGGGGCTTCATTTGGTTCTAGTACTTCGAGGGATCTCATGGATCCCTTTTGATGTTGTTACTTAACAAGAGAACCAGGTGTGAATGCTTAAATGTCTTCTTGGTTTTTTCTTCCAGTTGTTGATTTGTCTTATGGTTGTTCCTATTAGTTTCCCAGAAGTGAAGTAATAATTTAAATGAAATCATTTGAACATGATGATGAGAAAAGGTACAAAGGGGGGACTATTTTATAGAAATGGGTTGTGCTCTGGTTGTGGTTGTTGTGTACTTGTGAACATGTAGAGGTAGCAGCAAGAGTGGTTGTGTATGGTCTAGTTGTTGGTTTCAGGACCCTTAGGATGGGATGATTTCTTACTTACCTATATATATAAAATTTAGTTCTTTTTTCATATACGCACCCCACCCATATTGAGAGCATCGTGTCGAACACCCCCATTTCATGGGGGAGGGTGTTTTTCCAAACATTCATATGATTGAATGGTTATTATCTCATTTTTTTCTCCCTCTCTCAAGTAGCCCAAGACTTTTTAGGTAGGATTTGATGTCCTGAGGTTTATCATGGACCAAGATTCATCAGTAAGGGTGTGTTTTGGTGGGTTGGCATAGGTGTGTGCGGGTAGGTTCATTTCCCAAGTGTCTTCAGGATGAGGCACAGGTGTCTTCGGGTGTGGCAGTGGTTGTTCTAGAATAGTTTTCTTTAGGATTAGTAGTGGTTGTTGTGACCCAGGTGCCTGTGGGTGTGGTTATGTGTGGTTTTGGTGGCTTATGTGTTTACGGGCGAGATAGATGTGCGGTTGGGATGGCCCATATGGTTATTGTTGGGGGCGGCAGTGGGACAGTAGTGGGATCTATGGGGGAATTCTGATGCATATGATGTCCTAAATAACCAATGGGAAAGTGGTGCGGGGTACCCAAATATCGATGTGCTATTATTATTACTTTACCATACTTGTGTTATTTGGGGAGTGTGCCTTGGTGAGGTTGGGTGGATAGTTTCCTTGCTAGGTGTTTTCATTATATATTTTTTATCATGAGGCATTAGAATGTCTCCCCACTTGTGCATGAGGGATTTTGTTTTTCCCTACTGAGTATACCTATATACTCACCCTACGTATATAAAACTACTTTTAGGTTTCCATGAGGACTTTGAGGACCGTTTTGGACCATACTAGCTTGGTCATTGAGATAGTTTTTATAGCTAATTTTCTTTCTTTTGGTACTTTCCTTTGGAGTTTTCTTGTACTTTATAACACTTCATTTTGAGCATTCATATGAGAAATGGTTTTTGGATTTACATTTACTTTCGGTGTTTGGAGTTGTTTGGAATTTACTGTCTTATCTCCCGATCTTATTCTATAAAAAGGGTAATGCCTTCCATACTACGTGAGATTCTATACCCTTGGTGCTAGTCACTACTTCAGGACCTATTGAAGGTGGGACTTGGGGGTCATTATCTCTCCTTTAACTTGAAGAAGGAAGGGTCTGGAAGTTTTTTGCCCCTTCCCTCATCTTGGTGAAGGCGGGTTGTGACAAAATGGTATCAAAGGTTATGGTTGATAGATATGATAGATTTGAGGGTTAGGCACTATGTGGATTGCATGGTATGGTAGGGAAACAGTGCTAGGAAATCTTGGCGCATGAATTAGGACAGGGAATACCGGCTAGGACACGGGATTTTAGGTTTCCTTGTGATCTGATGCAAGGACTCTAGACCGACTGGACGACCAAGTGAGGCTACACTGATTACAAGGTAGGGACTCTAGGGAAGGTACATGAATCATAATTACTTGTGTTCTTGTGTGTCTTAGGTGATTTGGGAATTTAAAATAAATAAAAATTTTAAACAAGTTCAAAAAGTAATCTTCTACACTACATGGGCTTAGGAATTCTTTATTTCTCTTTCAACTATGGAACACGGATGATGACCATGAGTAGTGTGGGTAGTCAAGGACCAACGAGTTTATCTGGTAGATCATTGGAGGATTGACTAATAGGAAGAGGATGAAAAGTGTCAGAAGACTCTATGTTCTTTCCAGTGGAAGACCCTTAGAAAGTATGAGGGCATTGTTTTCGACTTGGAGACAGAGAGTTGGCTTAAGGAGTTGGGGATCACCTTTACCCTGATCCATGCTTTGAGGGAGTACTGGATTCCATTGGAAGTTAGTCAAATGAGGGGAGTTTCATGTCAGTGGTGGATTCTCTAGCTTGGAGAGTGTATAGAGAATGAGGTTTTGTGGACTGACTTTGTGAAAGAGTTCTGGGTGGAATTCCTTGCTTCCACAATGAAGGTAGAAACGAGGCAAGAGCTTCTCTCCCTCCAGTAAGGGAGTATGTCGGTATGGAAGTTAGGGATCAAGTTCAAGGATATCCTTTGTTTCACCCCATAAACCTTCCTGAATGAGGAGTTATAAGAAATATTCTTAGAGTAGGCACTCTGATATTCTCTTCAGTATGTTGTTACTCCCTTTAGTCTACTAAAATACTTAGAGGTTTAGAAGAAAGCTGAATTAGTAGAGAGGATGGAAATGCTGGGAGGTGTGTTGTGAGAGGGGTACCAGTTGAGCTCATCAAAGGGGAAGGTCATTAGTAGTAGGCCTCCAGTCTTAGGGCCTTTTAAATTTTGGTTTATGGGGATCAGGCCTCAGCAGTTTCAGTTCCGATCTCCTAGTCATTGCCCTTTCTACATGATCCTAGGACCGAGGTGCTTTATCTGCGGAAGTCGTGGGTGTAAGGACCCGACCCCATTTTCCTAGAGCCAGTTCCTTGTTTTATTACATTGGCATATAAACAAGGAATAAGCATCCTGAAGGACCAAATAGTTTAGTATTATTGTAAACAATAAACATACATAAGTTCAACATTACAACTTGAAAATAAAAACAACATAGAAACTCCTTAGACAACTTCCATAACTCCTAGGTTATTTCAGCATGTCATTCATAATAAAATTCTTCATGTCCTGAGAAAATGAAACATAAGAAATGGGTGATCCCAAATACTCAGAAAGGGTAAGAAATACAGTAGAAGACATATAAACATTAGGTAAGTTGAATAACTAAAATCATATGCCTTTAACAAAAACTTGAACACATTATGGCAGGAATAAGAGATGATTAAGTAATGCCATAATAAAACATAATCATGGGTATTCTACTAGTCTAATAACCACAGGAACTATAAATACTATTTTCATAATGAGGGGATTCATAATGTGTTACATCATCACCATATCGTCAAGGCCTCATACTAAGACCATAAATAATCATTTTTTCATGTCCTTATGCCAAGACCGTAGTTTGTCTCATGAGACCTACTGATGCACTGCGGGTCTATAGCAGCCCCCCCAAAAAAACTATCTATTTCCAATTAATTCCTCATATTGATGGGGATAAATATAAACAACATATACATTCATATTGAAACTAATATATGAAATGTAAATAAATTTCCTTGAACATTAAGCATAAACACTAACCATTCGGAGTAAATTGGTGAATGGTTTTAAGATATCACATCCACAGCAAAAATAATCATAAACCATTAAATTAAATATGGTATATGATACCATGAAATATTAATCTCATTAATACATAATAATCAACAGGAGTGTTGAAATAGATGAAGATGCTCTTATAATATCTTTGAGTAATTCTTGAGATAAATACCCTTTTACTTTGAAAAAAGAGTTTGTTTGGAAAAATATTTGTATAAAACCAGAAGTGAAGTAAAATATTATTTTAATAGTAAAATGAGTTATTTTATAAAGATAATATTTTCTGAAAAAACAGATTATAGGGTGCCCTTGAAAATGGGTGAGAATTTGAGAAATTCCCTTGAAACGGGTTTGTATTTTGGGAAGGATTTTTGAAAGATCCTTTTAGAACATATCACTCTCATTAAATGAGAGTAGGATTATGGTTGGTAAACATATATATAACACTCACACAGAAGTTATTAGGAGTAAATAATAATACACAATAATTTCATTGAGTTAATTAAATAATAAAAATAACCCGAATGAAAAAGGAGGTTCGGGTAGAAAAACCCTTACCTTAAGTCTGAATGTGTTCCACTCTTGAAATTAAGGTCTTGGAATATGAAATTAGAATTATTAATAACTTATTTAATAACCTACTATACATGTTTTTAGTTTATCATAGTTCTTTTTAGTTTATTTATGTTCTTATTGATAAGTTATTATATTAAATTTCGTCGTTCTGGAGTGTTCGTTTTCTTGATTTCCATAATCGGTTCACTTGTGTTTAAGTAATGGAGTTCATGTGGAATGGATATAAATCTACAGAATTAAAATTACATATTATTTATGAACATATATAATTTTTAATGGTCATTTATATCATTTTTTTACATGGAAATATGATGAATCATTCGATGAATTATTAATGACATACAATTAGATTATTTTAGCGGTATTTTTGTTATTAGGAAATAGTTTGGTCATATGATTTGATAATATGTATGAATACTAGTTAATGAATATTAATTAGGTTATAATAAATATATTATAGTCCTTTTAAACCATAAAAATGGTTTCATGACCAGAATTTAATATGGTGATATAAATTGAAATCTTGTTGTCCTTGAATGTGATAAATTATCACATCTCGGATGGTGTTTTCATTTATAGAATAAAATAATGGGAAAAGAGAGATGATGATGAATTATTCCATTGTCAAAAAAATAGTACATGTATGGTAATTTAACTATCATAACATTTTGATGAAATGAGGTCATGAAAGAAATAAAAGAAAGGAACTTGAAAATAAAAGAAAAGTTGAGAGATCTCTTACGAAAATTTTGCAGCACTACGGCTATGCAACATGTTTTTAGAAAACATTAAAAAGAGAGAGGAAATGGATCACTCATTCATAAAAGATAAATAAAATATTATAGGGACAGAATAATATGGAAATAAAAAAATGGTGTGAAAACTTGAAATTCATACCACATAAAAGAGATCTTGAATGGAAAAGAGAAGTTGAGAATTATCTTAACTTGTAGAGTAACTCCTGAGATTTGAAGGTTGGGACCTTGAGAGCTTGAGGATACCTTTAGAGGACTAATAGGGAGGTAATAAAACCAAATATTTGAGGATTATGAGTTTTTAATGAATTAAAACAAAGTAATGAGTGGGTATTTATAGTAAATGAGAGGGAGTTTTTTATTAATTTAAAAGGACACCTCATTAGTGGTTTTTGTAAAACCATGGGCTTTCCCATGGTATTCGCTCATGTTATTAGCCACTTGGGAAAAATAATATCTTATTTTACTATAAAAATTTTGACCAGAATTTTATTTTAATTATTACATCATTATGATGTCATTAAACATATCGAAAACCAAAAACTGAATTTTTACTATTCACAGAAAATTCAAGTATCTTAGAAAAATCCCAAAAATTCACCCTAACCATTTTTCAACGTGTAGATTTAAAAAATCAAATCCATTTTTCAAAAATATTTTTCTAAATAATATTAATTTAATTTTTAAATAAAATCATAGTTAATTCAAAAAATAATAATTTTAAAGGTACAATTAGTTTTATATCACATTGAAAATTTAATTAAGATCTCGTTATATTATTAGCTTAAGAAAATAAAATAATCTCATTATTTACTATTCATAAGGGTCATATGACTGTTCATAAGGGTATGTTACTATTCACCAAAAATCAAGTTTGTTCCATAAAACTCCAAATGACTTACTAATCACAACTCTAGATGACTATTTTTCAAAATTCAAAACATAGAAGTGGCAATGTTGTGTTTAACAGCTAGATTATAAAATGTTTTGTTTTGTAGGGACATAGTGTTTCATGCATTCAATATTTATTTTTAAAACCTTAGGGTGTTATAGTGGGAACCTTCAGAATCAGTGTCCTAACCGAGTGCAGCACAATGGGGGTGGGCAGGTCCAACACCCACCTCATCAGAAGTAGTTGTCAGCTATACCTTTTCAGCAGCATCAGTAGGGACAGCGAGCTCCCGCTCCACCAAGGGAGGACGGTGATGGAGGAAGCTAACCTTAGGGAACTCCAAAGGGACCTTGACTAGGGCGTCGTTGGGGAGTCAGCCGATAGCCGAGGGGTATAGGAGTTGGGCGTGGAAAGTTTCACGCCATAGAGGCAGTAGTTCCAGTCGATCCAGAGGTCATTCGAGATATGATCAGTTTGTTTAGTGCTCTTGCATGTGCCTTGTTTGATTCCGGAGCTTCGCACTCCTTTGTTACACCCAGTCTAGCCCATACCTTGGTTCTAGATGTAGAGATACTTTCTATGCCCCTGGTGTTGAGCATGCCAGTTGGAGGTCAGACCAGCCTACTTGATGTTTGTCGAGGATGAAGACTGATGTTGGGGCCACATCAATCTAGTGGGGATCTCTTTCTACTAAAAATGAAGAAGTGTGATGTCATCCTAGGCATCGACTCGATATTTTCTATAGAAGTTGTTATCGACTACTTCTAGAGAAGGGTTGTGTTCTCTGATATGAGTGACCAGCATATTGCTTTCGTCAGGGAGTAGGGCTTCCAGGAGGGCAATCGGAATGTGGATCCCCTTCTTTCCTTGTTAGCCAAGCTATCAGTAGAGTCAGTAGACTTAGAGATGGTGGAAGTTCCAGGGATTATCAGTGAGTTCCTGGATGTCTTCCCTGAAGAGGTTTGAATCTACCCCCTCTACGTGATATTGAGTTCAGGATAGACTTATAACCCAGTGCCTTCCCGATTTCGATGTCTCCCTATTGGATGGAACCTTCGAAGTTTAGAGAGTTGTGGATTCAAGTTGATGACTTGATGAAGAAGATTTTTATCCAACCAATCGCGTCACTATGGGGTGCTCTAGCTTGTTCGCAAAGAAGGAAGATAGTTGTCTTAGGCTGTGAATAGACTATCTAAGACTGGATCAGGTGATGTTCAAGAACTATTACCCCCTTTTGAGGATTGACGACCTTTTCGACCAATTAAAGGGAGAAGGTTGGTTCTCTAAGATTGACCTAGGGTCTGGATATCACCAGTTGAGGGTGAATGAGGGTGACATTTCAAATACTACTTTCAGGTGTAGGTATAGGCACTTCAAGTTCGTGGTCATGTTGTTCAGCATGATGAACACACCAGTTGTGTTCATGGGGATCATGAAATCTATTTTCCATGAGTATCTGGACTGTTTCATGGTCATATTCATCAATGAAATCCTGATCTACTTGAGAACAGAAGAGGATCACGTCAAGCACCTAAGGACAGTTTTGGAGGTCCTCCAACACCACTATCTCTATGAGAAGTTGTCCAAGTGCAAGTTCTAGACATGAGAGGTGCACGTCCTCAGATAAGTGGTGTCCCGGAAGGTAATAGTAGTGGACCCCTCAAAGGTTGAAGCAATTTTTTCTTAAGCATCACCCAAGAACATGGCAGAGGATCATAGTTTCCTGGGACTGGAAAGTTACTACTGAAGGTCTGTACCCAACTTCTCTTGAGTTTCAGCACCTTTGACGGCCTTGACCAGAAAAGATCAGGCTTTTTTATGGATTGATCAGTGCCAAGAAGCCTTTAGTTATCTAAATGGGAATCTAGTCAGTTCCCCAGTGATGAGGTTCCCAGATTAAGGGGTAACATTTTATGTGGTATGTGATGCTTCTGGTCTAAGCTTGTGGTGTATGTTGATGCAGTAGTAGGGAGTTATCTCTTATGGTTCTAGGAAGTTACATCATCAATAACATAACTATGCCACCCAAGACATAGATCTTTCATCAGTTGTGTTCATGCTGAATTTTTTGTGGCATTACCTCATCAAGGAATGCTTTGTTGTCTTCACAGATCACAATAGCTTGAGGTATGTCTTCTCCCAGTGAGACGTAAACTTGAAACAGAAGAGGTGGATGGAGTTTATTCAGGACTACGAATTTGATATCTTCTACACATTAGGAAAGGGGAACGTGTTGGTTGATTACTTGAGTAGGAAGTCATAGAGGGATGTGGTTCAGGAGTCAGCAGGTTCTTGGGAAGCAAGGGAGGAGTTGGTTGCTTTGAATCTGGGGATGAGAGTGGAGGATGGTAGAGGATGTCTGTTTTAGATGACAGTGCAGTCGTCCCTGGTGAGGTAGGTGGAGGAGTCTCAGTGGGGAGACTTAGAGGCTGAAGTGATGCATGATCATGTTAACTAGGTTAATGCTTCGGAAGGATGGATGGAGGACGGTCAGAATCGAATATTTTTCCATGGGAATTTGTTTGTCCCAGATATGATGCTCGAGGGAGTTCTATATGAGTTCCATAGATCATCCCTAGAGGTATACCCAGGAGTCTCCAAGAAGTACCAAGTCTTGAGAGGTCATTTTTGGTGGCTTGGAGTGAAGTGGACAGTGGCAGAATTTGTGGAAAAGTGCCTCCTATGTCAGTAGGTGAAGTCTGAACACTGAGTTTCAAGTGGTTTGTTGTAGACCTTAGACATTCCCAAGTGTAAGTGGGATGACGTATCGATAGATTTTATCACAAGACTACTCAGGGATGAGGGAGGATATGATATCATCTGGGTAGTGGTAGACCGATTGACGAAATTGGATCACTTATTAGTGGTTAAGGACTCAAGCGTGGTGGATGCTTTAGCACAGAAGTACATGGGTGAAGTTGTGTAGTTGCACAGAGTTCCCTAGACCATCATTTTTGATCATGATACATTCTTTACTTCATGAGTCTGGAAAGTATTACAGTATACTTTAGGCACCAAACTATTCCTTAGCACTACTTTCCACCCTCAGACGGATGGGCAGACAGAGAGGATCATCCAAACGTTGGAGGATGTGTTGCGAGTGTGTGTTCTGGATATTGTAGGATCATGGGTATGACACTTTCCTCTGGTAGAGTTTTCCTAAAATAATAGCTATCACTCTACCATTGGCATGGAACCATTTGAATCCTTTTATATAAGACTGTGTCATTCACCCGTGTACTAGATAGAGTTTGGGGAGGTAGGTTTTCTTGGCCCAGAGGTAGTTCAGAGCATGACAGAGAAGTTTCATCATGTGTGTGAGAGGATGAACGCAGCTCAGGACCAGAAGAAGTCATATTCCAGTCATATGAGGAGACCCTTGTAGTTCCAGGTTGGGGACCATGTGTTCTTGAAGGTCTCCTCTCATCATGGACAGTAGGGGTTTGGCAGGGGGAGTAAGCTTTCCCCCAGGTTTATATGACCCTTTGAGGTGTTGGGGTGAGTTGGAAAAGTGGCATATTAGCTGGAGTTACCACCACCGCTCAATAGGATCCACAATTTCTTCCATGTATCTTAGCTCCATTGGTATCTACATGATGACTCCCACATCCTCAATTGGGGAAAGTTGCATATCGAGGACAATGCGATGTCCATTGAACGACTGGTGAGGATTGAGGATCATAAGGAGAAGGTGATTCATGGATGGACCATTCCTTTGGTTTGTGTGTTGTGGAGGTATGGTTTCTTCAAGGAGAGTACCTGGGAATGGGATTCATAGATGTGTGACCAGTACCCAAATCTATTTTGATTTTTGATCTTGTGTTTTCTTTGTTCCTTGCTTATGATGAATTATTAAACCTCCTTAATGTATGATAATTTGTTTTTCCTATTCTTTGTTTTGTGTGATAATTCCTTACTATGGGGAGGGGAGAACCAAATCCCTAATCAAGATGCATTAATGTGGATGCAATTAAACCCGTACAGGTGAGTCAGTTCCACCCAAAGCATATAGTATCTTGACATGGAGAAAGGGACTCCCTAGTCCATATGTCGGGATGATGTGGCTTCTTTTGTTTGTGTGGTTACTTAGTGTTTCTGTATTTGGTCAATAGATAGATGTGAGAAAGATGTACCTAGGTGTCAAGTTTAGTCCAGATTTTGAACGAATCTTGGGTAGTCTATCCCTAAAAGGTATCTTATGAGGTGGTTGTTCGGACCCCTCTCTTTCCTTCAGGTTTACTCTTGGATTATCAGGGGTGATAATAGTTTGAGAGGTATTTAATGTAATGTCCCAAACCTTCCTAGTCCATTACTTTGTCAAATTATAGTGTTTGGGATATCTTGGGGACCATCGGTGACTCATTAAGGAGTTTCCAAATTTCATGTCAAATGAACGGTGGCACTGATGGACCATCGGTGGCACCGATTGGCTATCAGTGGAACTAATCGGCAACGGTGCCAGGGCAATGGTGACAGGGAAATGGTGTCAGAGAGACAGTGATTCACCATTGGTGAGTCATTTCCAATTTCTCCAAGACTTTCCAATTTCACTCTAATAATGTATTTTTGACGTAAAAGTATTTTAGTACCCCTTAAAAAGTAATTTAAGGACCATAAAAGACGTTTTAAACCTCCAAGAATCATTAAAGCCTTGTTTTACCAAAACATATGGCCTTTCACACCCTTTTTTGCATTTTCTAGCTTCCCATGATTTCCAGTTTCACCCTCATTATGTGTTTTCTCCATTTAAAGGAAATCTATTAACTTACAGCTATTATCTCCAACATCTTCGAGGAGAATTATTAAATCTATTTTAATCCAAACATGTGAAACCGCCCAACCACATGGTCAAACCAAAATCCTATTTTTAATCACTTCAAGATTGAACATCTCATAACTCTAGGATCAGGCCTTTTATCACTGATATCTTCTTCTTCCTTGGTCTCTTTTCTTTTCCCTTGGTTCGTTTGGAGTCCCTCTTCCGAAGATGAGTTGTGCCTATGTGAGAGCCCTCCTGTTCATTTATTCTTGTAATTTCATGACATGTTACCACAATTATGGGTGTAAGGAGAAAAATTTGATCTCTGATCATCCAATTAGGGGTTTTTCCTTCATCTCTCTTTTTGGTGCATCATGCAGGGTGGGTAGGATGATGTTCCCTGTGGACATAAATGAAATTGACATTAACAAATATAATAAATGGACATTTAAGAATTAAGGGGTAGTAAATTTGATAATTATTGTTATGTTATACCTTCATTTTTATGTTGTGAATTGTATGGGATTATATCCATAGAAAATCGTGGCCATTGGTGGTCCTTTATTGCACATTAATCAAGATCTGTTTTCTGGATAATATTGTGATTGAATGAGTGTAATGTGGAAACTAGTTAATCACAAAAACTTGGTTGATTAAATGGATTCCCGATGAATAGGAATCCTTGTGAGATCACCCCAGTTAACCAAACAGAAAGAAGGAACTTAGTGTTTGCTAAATTCAAAAACTCCCTTGCCTTGTTCTGGTGATATGCCTGGTTCTTATGTTTAATGTTTGTGAGGTGATGTGTGGATGGGAATGGAATCTCTAGATGAGAAGTTGTTTTCTTGTGAATCTAAGTTTGTGTGAAGCCTGGGGGAAATGTTCTGGACCCGGTATGTTGGGTCTTGGTTTAGTTCCAGTACTTCAAGGGACTCACAGACCCCTTTTGATGTTGTTACTTAACAAGAGAACTGGGTGTGAATTCTTAAATGTCTGCTTGGTTGTTTCTTTTAGTTGTTTCTTTGACTTATGGTTGTTCCTGATAGTTTTCTAGTAGTGAAGGAATAATTTAAATGAAATCATTTGAACATGATAATGAGAACGGGTAAAAAGGGGGAACTTTTTTCCATAAATGGGTTGTGCTCTGGTTGTGGTTGTTGTATACTTGTGCATGTAGGGGTAGCAGCAAGAGTGGTTTTGTATGGTATGGTTGTTGGTTTTGGGACCCTTAGGATGGGATGAGTGCTTTTTTACCTATATGTATAAAATTTAGTTCTTGTTTTTCTTATACGCACCCCACCCATGTTGAGTACATCATGCTGAACACACCCATTTCATGGGGGAGGGTGTTTTTTCCAACATTCCTATGAGTGAATGGTTATTATATCCTTTCTTCTCCCTCTCCCAAGTAGCCCAATACTCTTCGAGTAGTTTTTGATGGTCTGGGGTTCATCATGGCCCAAGACTCTTCAGGCATGGTGTGTTGTGGTGGGTTGGACCAGGTGTGTGTGGGTAAGTTCATTTCTCAAGTGTCTTCGGGATGAGGCCTAGGTGTCTTCGGGCATGGAAGTGGTTGTTATGGAACAGGTGTCTTCAGGTGTGGTAGTGGTTGTTAAGGCCTAAGTGTCTGCAGGTGTGGTTATGTGTGGTTGTGGTGGCCCAGGTGTTTGCGGGTGGGATAGACGTGCAGTTGGAATGGCCCATATGGTTGTTGTTGGGGATGTAGTGGGACTGTAGTGGGATATGTGGGGGAGGTATGATACATAGGATGTCCTAAATAACCAATGGTAAAGTGTTGTGGGGTTCCCAAATATCTATGTGCTATTATTATTACTTTACCTGACTTGTGTTATTTGGGGAGTGTGCCTTGGTGAGGTTGGGTGGATAGTTTCCTTGCTAGGTGTTTTGGTTATCTCTATTTTCTCACAGGGCATTAGAATGTCTCCCCACTTGTGAATGAGGGCTTTTGGTTTTACCTTATGAGTATACCTGTATACTCACCCTACATATATAATGTTTCGGAATCGTCGGGAGACACAACGATATAAATGAGAAAACAAAATAAAGAAAGCAACAAGGACACAACAATTTACGTGGTTCGGGAATAATCCCTATGTCCAAGAGAGAGGTAGAAATTCACTATATCGAGAGCACAAATTAAAGAGGTTTTTCAGTAGTAACCCTAGCCCAAAAAATGGGATATAAAACATGGAGAAGATGATCACTATTCGTAAAGTAAGTCTGCGTCGCTACAGTGAACGGAGACTGACTTTGTCAAAAGCGCTATAGTGGCTGCCGGCTGGAAGTCAAAAGTGCTATAGTCCAGTTGACCCCAAAGTCCACACTGCTATAGTGGTTGTCGGTGTCGGCCAGTCAGCTCCGTGTTTCCCCCTTCAACCCCCAACGAGCTCACCACGTAGCTCAACCCATGACAGTTGCGGGCCACAAGCATTTGGCCCAACCGGATCTGGCAACACCAATCCAACAATCTCCCACTTGGAGCCTCATCTACTGCACTGCTATGCTTCGATGCAACTGATGAATACAACTTACTTAATCTGAGTTCTTTCTCTTCTTTACTCACTAGTTTTGTTCTTTCCATTCACAGATTCATGAAATACAAACTATTTTCCTCTTGTGCTCCCATCAGGTCCTCCATTGTTCTGCCTCTCATCCCCCATTCATCAGTGGAGAACAACATAGGTACAGTAGTGCCTCAACTTCTGTATCACTATAGGCTTTTTCAACATGTCTTCCGGGTTGTTGGTTCCAAAAATCTTCTGCAGCGTCAAAAACCCATCCTGTACCAAACCTCTAATGAAATGGTACTTCAACTAAATGTGCTTCGTTTGGGCATGAAACACTAGGTTCTTTGCAAGATGTATAACACTCTGACTGTCACAGTGTAATACATTCTCCTATCGCTTTCTTCCAAATTCATCCAAGAAGTTCTTCATCCAAACCATCTCTTTCCCAGCTTCTATTACAGTAATGTATTCTGCCTCTGTCGTAGATAAAGCCACCACCTTCTGTAGTTGTGATATCCAACTTACCACAGTTCCTCCACAGGTAAAGACATAACCCGTGGTACTCCTGCTGTCGAAATTGCCTCCAAGGTCAGCATCCACATACCCCTGCAATAAATTTCCTTTCCCAAAGCACAGAGAAACCTCCTTGTTTCCCTTCAAATACCTCAGTATCCACTTCACCTCTTCCCAATGTTGCTTTCTATGGTCATCCATATACCTGATCACAACTCCCACTACATGAGCGATGTTAGGTCGATTACAGACCATGGAATACATCAGACTTCCAACAAATGATGCATATGGAACTCTTTCCAT
Organism: Viscum album; assembly: GCA_963277665.1. Lineage (NCBI taxonomy): Eukaryota > Viridiplantae > Streptophyta > Magnoliopsida > Santalales > Viscaceae > Viscum > Viscum album. The sequence goes on along the minus strand of OY728120.1, from coordinate 1,432,887,798 downwards.
GTACTCAACCACTTCTGCCGTCTTCGGTGATTGCTCCTTTGATAGTTTTAAATGGATCGCCAGGGGAATAGATACTAACTTTGCTTCCTTCATACTGAATCTTCTCAAGACCTTCCCAATGTAATCAGCCTGTGAGAACATTAATATTCCAGTTGTGCGGTCTCTCTTGATCTTCATCCCCAGAATCTTGCCAGCTTCTCCAAGATCTTTCATTTCAAACTCCTCATCCAACTGTCCTTTCAACTCATTAATCCTCTGCATAAATGATCCTATAAAAATCATGTCATCCACATACAGAAGTAATATAATGTATTCATCACCAAAGGACTTGATGTAGCAACACTGATCCATGCCAGATCATTTATATTTATTTTTAGACATAAATGAATCAAACTTCTTATTCCACTGCCTCGGTGCCTGCTTCAGTCCATATAAGCTCTTCTGGAGTTTGCACACCAGGTCTTCCTTTCTAGACTCTACATATCCCTCTGGATACTGCATGTAGATATTTTCCTCTAAATATCCATGAAGGAAAGAAATTTTTACATCAAGCTACTCAAGGTGCAAATCCTCTGACGCTACAATGCTGAGAACCACCCGGATGGTGGTAATCTTTACTACTGGTGAGAATATTTCCATGAAATCCACTCCCTTCTTCTGTTGGAAGCCATTCACCACAATCCTTGCCTTGAACCTCCTCTTTCCATCATGTTATTACTTCACCCAGTAGACCCACTTGTTCTGCAATTCTTTCTTTCCTGGTGGCAGGGATGTCAACTCCCAAGTGTTGTTGTCATGCAATGAGGAAATATCTTCCTTCATTGCCAGCTCCCACTTTCCTAACTCCTTCAACTACATTGCCTCTTCAAATAATTATGGTTCTCCACCATCAGTCAAGAGTAGATAATGCAGGGATGGTGAATACCTCTGCACATGCCTTCTCACCCTTGTTGATCTCCTCAACTCCACTGGAGTAGTAGGTTCCACCGGTTCAGATCTCTCAAGCTCAGATACACCTTCAAGCTCCACTTGATCTTTACACTCTGATTCAATGTTCCCATTTTCATCTTCAGATACATGAAGACCTTTGTACATGACACCTTCATTGAATACCACTTTCTAGCTCCTGATGACCATCTTCTTGTGATCATCCCAAAAGCGGTAACCAAACTCATCAGCACCATAGCCAATAAAGAAACATGTCTTGGAATTAGCATCAAGCTTGTCTATTGAGTCAGCATCAATGTGTACATAATCCAAATTTCCAAAGACTCTTAAATGTGAGAGTTTTACCTCCTTACCAGACTAGAGCTCCTCGGGTAGACATTCTCCCATTGGCACAGATGGACTCCTATTGATCAGATATACTGCCATGTTCACTACATCAACCCAGAAGGTTTTTGGAAACCCTGAGTGTAACCTCATACTTATGGCATGTTCATTCAACATCTTATTCATCCTATCTACCACACCATTCTGTTGTGGTGTTCCTGGGATAGTCTTCTCCCACCGAATTCCATTATCAGAACAGAATTCTATGAATTCATGACTACCATACTCTCCATCGTTGTCTGACCTTAAGCATTTCAGCTTAGCTCCTGACTCATTCTCCACCATGACCTTCCACTTTTGAAACATTTTAAACACATAAAATTTACTTTTCATAAAGTAAACCCATACCTTCCTTGTCGAGTCATCGATGAATTTCACATAGTATTGTGACCCTCCAAGGGAATGTACCGGTGCAAGTCCCCAAACATCTGTGTGCACCAGGTCCAGCTTCCCAGCCTTTGGTGTTCTGCCTCCTTTTGCAAAAGACACCTTATTCTTCTTTCTGAAGATATAATATTCACATAGGCCAACTTCAATTGACTTCAGCTTCGGTATCAGCCCTTTTGTTGTCAGCACCTTCATCCCCTTCTCACTCATGTGTCCTAGCCTGTTGTACCACAGTTATGAATCTCCTATAGCTTTGAGTGATGTAGCCATGTCTATTAAAGTTTCTGTCATGTTTTATAGGGTACCATTCTTTGATCCCCGAGCTATGACCATAGATCCTCGGGTGATCTTCCATGCACCACCAGTGAATGTGGTACTCAACCCTGCATCATCAAGTTGTCCAACAGAAATAAGGTTTCTTCTCAAGCCAGGGATATACCTCACGTTTTCCAGAACCAGCAGACTCCCACTGTTGGTCTTGATCCGTGCATCTCCTTTCCCCACAATCTTCAAGGGCTCATCATCAGTAAGACGTACCTCGCTGAAATTTCCCAAAATGTAATTTTTAAGAAATCCCTTCTCCGATGTAGAATGGAAAGATGCCCCAGAGTCTAAAATCCAAGACTCCATTGGGATGTCCACGATCAAAAGCAGCACGTCATCAGTTCCTTCAGCTACTGTGTTTGCTCCATTGGTTTCAAGTCCCTTCTGGTTATCTCTTCACTCCTTCTTGACATGTCCTTTCTTCCCGCATGTCCAGCAGGTAGGACCAGACCCCTTTTCCTTGTCTCTGCTCTTTCCTCTTGACTTCGATCGTCCTCTACGGTTGTCCCATTGTGGGTACCTTCCTCTCCCTTCAACATTCGAATCAGAACCAGAGAATCTTCCTGATTCTATTCTTCGAACATCCTCACTAAGGATTAGGTCCCGTATATCTTTCAGAGCCATCTTCGTATTCCCCAAAGTGCTTCTTACAGCTGTTACAGTTTCTTCCCAACTCTCTGGTAATGAAGATAGTAAAACCAGCGCACATACCTCATCACCAAGATCAATGTCCACCGATGAAAACTGAATTATGATGGTATTGAATTAGTTGATATGATCTACAACAGTTCTCCCTTCAACCATTTTCAGGTTGAACAATCGTCATATCAAATGCACCTTGTTTTCCGCAGAAGGATTCTCGTACATGTTTGTGAGGGCTTTCATCAGGTCCATTGTCGTGTTCTCCTCTTTGATTTTGAACACTATGTTTTTTTCCAACGTCAGGTACACAACACCTAGAACCTGTCGATCTAGTACCTCCCACCCCGAATTCTCCATGTCCGTTGGCTTCACACCCAGAAGTGGAAAGTGCATCTTTTTCTGATAAAGATAATCCTTGATCTGCATCCTCCAAAAACTGAAATCAGTTCCATCGAAGTGATTGATCTTCACTTTGCCTTCATCCAGAGCCATAGTTGAAGAATTCTGAACTCAACCTCTGATACCAGTTGTTAAAAAATCATCGGGAGACACAACGACAGAAACGAGAAAACAAAAGAAAGAAAGCAATAAGGATGTAGTGATTTATGTGGTTTGGTAATAATCCCTACGTCCACAGGAGAGGCATAAATTCACTATATCGGGAGCACAAATTACAAAGGTTTTTTAGTAGTAACCCTAGCCTGAAAATGGGATATAAAACATGGAGAAGACGATCACTATTTTTAAAGTAAGTCTGCATCACTACAGTGAACGGCGGCCGACTTTGTCAAAAGAACTACAGTGTCTTCTGGCTAGAAGTCAAAAGTGCTACAGTACAATTGGCTTTACTTTTACTTTCATTGTTTTAGAGTTGTTTGGAATTTATCGTCTTATCTCACAATATTGTTCTATAAAAAGGGTAATGTGTTCCATACTACGTGATATTCTATACCATTGGTGTTATTCGCCACTTTGGGGCCTATTAAAGGTGGGAATCAGGGGTCATAATCTCTCCTTCAACTTGAAGAAGGAAGGTTCTGGAAGTTTTTTTTCCCTTCCCTCTTCTTAGTGAAGTTGGGTCATGAAAATATATGTATAAATGCATGTGTGTATAAGTGATAAGGGTCGGTTTGAGTTGTCATCTTCAAAATGTGGAATGTTTGAGGTAGGTTCCCTATGCATATACCTTTAATATGAATTCCTTAATTTCTAGAGTGTTTTATAGAGTGTTTTTAATATTAAATAATTTATATATGATATGAAAAGTGGTGATGATGCTTGGTATTGGTCTTTCCTTTATTTTCATGATTTTACTTTATGTTTTGAAATTTGTAATCTTTATTTAAATATGCTTCCAAGCTCACTTTATAATTATCAATGCTTTAAATGATTAAAAGTGGTTTCTAAAATGGTTTTTAGTGTGTGGTGGGTATCTCTCAATATGTTTGGTGTGTGTATATAAGTTGTTAATGTTTATTTGAGTGAATATGGATTCTTATATGATTTTAAAAAGGGGAAATGTTATGTTTTGGTATGTTTGGAAAAGTTCATGGGTTTTGGTGTAAAACTGAGGTTAAATGGTGAATTACCTTTCTTAAATGGGTTGCTTCGACATAGGAATGGTTTCAAGTTTGTTTTTAAATATGTGGTACTATTTTCATTTAATAGGTATTTTAAATGGTTTTAGAACTTAAAATTTTTGGGAGAAAATTTTTTCTAAAGTGAATATATTCCTTGTAATGTAATGAGGCATGTTTTGAACTTTAAGAATGGTTGTGAAAATGGAAAACCCCTCTTAAGGCATTCCCCCTTGTTTTAGAAAAATGATGTGTATGTAAATGTGAGACTTATGATATATTCCTAGTGAAGAGGCTTGTGTATTGTTGTGTGTGACATAAAAAGGTGGATGCACTCAAGGAGGGTGATCGGTGGTGAGAGTTTTGATGGGTTTTTTGAATAAAGAAAATGATATGTTCATATATTTTTTTCTTGATAAAGACTCACCACAATTTTAAATAGAGCACATGGGAAACCTGAGTACCTTGGTGGGATAAATTGAACTAGTATTCTAGTAGAGTCAGATTTGTCATTCCCTAGATTCATCTATCAATATTTACAATTATATCACTAACTAAATATGTGATATGATCATAGACCACAAGGCATGTGGGATATCCCCCCCCGCCAGTGGATCAAGCATGAGAAAGCTATTGGTTGTGGTTTCTATACCAAATTTCACTAAGATATGAGGTTTCTAGTGTAATGACTTGGATATTTCCTGATTTTATTTTTATAAATTAATTGGGAAAATTATGAGACTAGGTGTTGAGATGGCGTGTGATTATGAGGCCCAGTGTTTCTATAATAATTCGTTGAAAATTATTTAGTTTTTAATAGCACATGCACGTGAATTTTATGAAAAAGTGGAATAAATCTTAAATAGGTGCCCAGATCAGAAATCCTAGGGCACCATTGAGATTAGAGTAGGGTATTTACCCTAGCCACAACTTAACTTTAGTCGGTGTGGGTCAACTGTGAAAAGTAGTTTTTGGTAAGTAACTGTAAATAAAATCATTAAATAAAATAATTTTATTTCCAAATCCTTATAACCCATACATGGTAACTCAGATGGGAAATCCCGTACCATCATTTATTTTTTAGGTGGTATTTTCCTTAGTCAAGGCCTAACATCGATCGGAGCAGGCTGGCTGTGAATGTTAGGTTTTGGACGCAAACTTCATTAAAATAAATTAATAAAAATTAGTTTCAATGCAGCCACGTTTCCTTTTAAAAAAAATTGGAAGGGATCCAAGGTTAGTCTCATAACCATGGAGAAATCCCTGGAGGCTCTAGAGAGACCTTGTATAAATGTATCTCTATGAACAACAGACAACGATAGAGCGGTGGATTGTGATAGTTCTTGACAAATTTCCAATGACAACAGATCCTCGACGTCAATGATCCAAACTCTAGGTTGGGTATCGATCTCTTCGTGATTTATTTTTCCCTTCTTAAAATCAAATTACGAACATGGAATAACCCATGAATAGCATGATCTGCGGTTTGATCATTCTTGTGGGAGGAATAATTATTACGGGATTAAAGGGAATAGATCTTAGTGATTATTATGTTTTTGGTTTCTTTGTGATTCTACTAACAAGAATGGATCAAGGCCAACATAAACAAGGCCAAGATCCATTCCTTTGGTGTTCTATGTGATCCTTCTATCCCCATTCTTGGTGTTCATTTCCAATAGACACTCATGGTCACTGCGCAATTTCCCTGGAGGCTACGAATGCGATCAAACCCCTAGAGAGCTATCAAGGTGGATTAGGGCCTAGGGTAGTGAATGATATGACCTGAGGATCATTGAAGTGGATCAGTTTCAAAAAAGGTAGAACCGGAGTAGCATCAGTGACTAGTGTCAAGTAGTGGTGGATGTTTGTGGGTGCATAGGAGGACGATGGTCGCCCTGGCGGTGACTATAAAAGCGGTGGTAGCTGGACCTCATGGGCAGTGTGACCGGACTGCATAGGGCTCATAGCGGCGGAAGCTACGGGCGGTGACCAGTGTGTCATTATGGAGGCCGCAAAGGAGTAGGGACATGTCTCAATGCCATGTTAGAGGAGGGACCCATGGTGTATGTGAGAGTTCATGTGGGGAAGGTGGGCCGAATGTGTGAAACGTGATCTGGTGCCGCATTGACCATACAGACACAGCTAGGGTGTGCCGTGTCTGGTGCGCACACAGTAGTATGCACTTGGTGGGATTTACCAAGGAAGGTGGGCTACTCCAGTGGCCTAATATTTTGGACCCCACTTCCTAGTGGGCTGAGTCGGTTCGGTCCGGGCCAAACCGGATCGGGTTGGGTCGGCCAGACTGGATCGGGTCGGACCCAGACCGAATGATCCCATTTTTACTAAATTGGCCATATCTTTCAAACTGTGTGTCTATTTGAAGAGTCATTTGAGAATTTTGGGACCCTTTATATGATAAGGTACTTTTGATATACTATAATTGAGTTTTTTTGGAAGTTATTTTACAACCTAATGGCTTAAGGTGTAGGTTCTCCTGGAACAAGCGCGCTATGAGCGGAATCCTACGGATGGCAGTGACTATGTGATCTTGGTGACTATGTGACTTAGGGATGCATAACCCATTGATGCCCTATACACCATAAAAAATAAGTGCACCATCAATGCTCTGTGCACCATCGATTCTTTTTTCACCATTGATGCTCCTTGTGCTATCGATGCTCGGTGTGCCATCGACGTCTCGGGTGCCATCAATGTTATGGGCACCATCGACTCTCCATGTGCCATTGATGCTTCGTGTACCATAGACACTCCATGATCCATCGATTCTCTATGTTCTATTGATGCTCTATGAACCTTCAACACTTCTAGTGTCATAGATATTGGTAGATCTATGGACTATAACTATAAATCCTTATCTTTGTGATTTAGACTTATACATGTGTGAGATGACCATATTGACTATACTTCAAGGTTTTCCTTAGTTGTCTACCTTTTTGGTGTTCCTTTGTGGTGTTCCTTAATAGTTTACCTTCATGGTGTTCTTTAATGGTGTACCTTTATGGTGTTCCTTCGTGATTTTTCTTAGTGGTCTACCTTCATGGTGTTCCTTCATCGTGTACCTTAGTGGTGTATCTTCATGGTGTTCCTTAGTGTTTTACCTTCATGGTGTTCCTTAGTGGTCTACCTTTGTGATGTTCCTTCATGGTGTTCCTTAGTGGTCTACCTTTGTGGTGTTCCTTCGTGGTGTTCCTTATTGGTGTACCTTCATGGTGATCCTTAATGGTGTACCTTCATGGTGGTCCTTAGTGTTGTACCTTCATTGTGTTCCTTTGTGGTGTTCTTTAGTGGTATAACTTTGTGGTGTTCCTTTGTGATGATCCTTAGTGTTGTACCTTTGTGGTGTTCCTTAGTGATATACCTTTGTGATGTTCCTTCATGGAGATCCTTAGTGGTGTACCTTCATGGTATTTCTTTGTGGTTTTACTTAGTAATCTACCATCGTATTGCTCCTTGATGGTGTTCCTTAGTGGTGTACCTTCATGGTGTTCCATAGTGGTGTACCTTTGTGGTGTACCTTCATGGTTTTCCTTAGTAGTTTACCTTCATGTTATTTCTTAATGGTTTTTCTTATTGGTGTTCCTTCATTGTATTCCATTATAGTATTTCCTTTGTAGTATTTCCTTTATGGTGTTTTCCTTCGTGGTTTCGGGGTGTCCTACTGAGTATTTTTTTACTCACCCCTACATGGGATTTTCCCACACATGTCATGTATTGTGAAGATGATCAACACTTTGATAGATTCCTAGGTGGACCAGAACTGTGTGATGATTAGAGTGATCAGATAGATGAGGTGTTCTTCTAAGACTTCAGACAGTTTCCCTACACCTACCATTCATGCGGGGTTTTATATGGAGGAGTTTCAGGAACATGTGCATTCACATTGGTAGTCTCTTTCTTTTGGTGGGATTTTATTCTGTCCTTTTTTACATTCTAGTTTCCTACTATCATTCTCTATGGTTGGTATCTTATTGTATTTATTCATTTTTTACTTATTGTTTTTACATTTTATCATTTTGGGCCTGGAGATGTGTGTGTGTACAAGTACTTAGGAAAATACCTCCTTTTGTGGGATATTCCAACTCAGTGCTAGTTTCTTGCCCCTGGCCTATCAGAGGTAGGATTGGGGTATTTACAGCATGGGACCCTCTAAGACGGGTCAAGATAGAGTGGTATCAGAGCTGGTCAGTTCTACCTAAATAACCAAGTGTCTGTGATATTGGTTTGGGGAAATAGTGTTAAGTGTTTCGAGTTTAACTTTCAGACCAGAGACACTAGTGTTGGTAAGTCATTCGATGTATCCATACACCAGAACTTTGAATTATTCTTTTCAAATCGGTACATGAAAACAATATTTGTAGGGAAAATAATGGTACATGCATCATATTGGAATGGTTGTGGATTCTATGTATTTCTTGAGTCAACTCACCAGGTATACTCTATTGACCATGGTACATCTTGTTTTACTTCAAGATGCTTCTATGTTGACAGCCAGCCAAGATTCCACTGTGTGATCACGAGGATGATATCCAAAGTGATGAGACATTGGAACATGTATTTGTACTAGAGATAGAATCTCTAGGTGGTGCACCATCCATGTCACCACCTATAGAGCAGCACAAGGTACCCGAAGTACCTACAGATGAAATGAATAGGTTGAGTGCACTTCATGAGTTTCAGTAGTAGATACCCCTCTGGTTCTAAGGTGAGACCAACACATAGGAGGATGTGGAATGGATTGAGGCAATGACCTAAGTTTTTCCTCTAGTCAAGATGCCAGCAAGATAGATGGTGGTCCTAGCAGCGAGCCTTCTACAAGGCTTCGCAGTGTGATAGTGGGGTTTGGTTACCCAATATTAGGATAAGGTGGCTCTTCCATGGATATAGTTTGATAACCTTTTCATAGAGGATTTATCACCTTATAAGATAAGGGTTATGCATGTACATAAGCTTCTACAGCTCTAATAGTACAACATGTTGGTATTTGAGTATTCATTGAGGCATAACTACCTTTCTAGGTACTCGATGGATATGATATGTGACTAGTGCTTCAGGGCTAAGACCTTTGAGAAAGGTGTGCTTACGGATTTCCAAGATAGCATTATCCCTATATGAATTCCTACCTATTCTAGGGTGATTGATCCAATCTTTGTGGTAGAGAGTCCCTTGGAAGAGTAAATACATATAGTAATTATAAAAAGTGGGAAAGCAGGAGTAGATAGATCTATAGTGTGGAGAATATGGCAGAGGAGCTGGGAGAGCAGTAGGAGGTGGTAGAAATTTTGACATGTTACCACCACCCCCTAGGTGGTCCACACCAGGCTCAGGGAGATCAAGGAAAGGGGATGGGATAGATACATGTGGTTGATGCATATGACCCAAGGGATCCTGGAATGACTCAAAGTATAGTTAGTATCTATTCTACTTTAGCTTCCATATCGATAGGCACAAGTGATAATCATTCCTTCTTGGCATGAATTTGGTTTGAGACTCGAAGATTCTGGTTGAACCATTAACTCGATCCTCATTCTTGGAGACTCCTGCTGGGGTAGACCCAATGAGAATGCACTAGTTATAATAGTGTGACCTAACTCTTATATGTGAGAGTTTTGATTATGATATCTTGGTATTAGCATCAAGGTCATATGATTTCATTCTTAGTATGGACTAGCTATCCACAATTCATGTTCAGATTGATTATTTTAGGAAAAGAGTGTAGTGTGTCCATAGTGGTTGAATGAGGTTTTCCTTCTTAGTGAAAAATAAAACCCAAGAATCTTAGGATGGACTCACACATAGGAGGGTGCAACTGATTACTCATCAATTGGATAGCCCAACCCTTGGTGCAGTGGCTGTTATGAGTCCTCAATTCGATGCAATGGTGGTAGAGTTTTAGTGGATCTAGTGGAGTTTGAGACAATGGTGTTAGCTAGGGTTCCTCCAAGACTGTGAATTTGAAATTCTCTATACTCATGGGAAGGGGAAATGTTGTAGCATATTCTCTTAACATGAGATCTTGTTCACAATTACTAAATGAGGAATCAAAGCTGTTGGTCATGTTATAGTTATCCTTGGTGAATGGATTTAGGGTTTCTTATCTCTAGTAAATGGTTTACACCTCTCCACTCTTATAGTGAGTCTGGGAGGCACATCTTGGGAATGAAGATTTTGAGACCCAATGTGCTCAGATGTCCATAAATCATACCTGTGATTGACATATTAATGGTGGAGATAATTGTGTTCTTTTCATAGTATGCATCATAGTATGAGTGACGTTGAGGGAGGAGGTTCTGAGGAAGTTTCATACTAACCCTTTTTATCCTTGAGAACTCTTTGTGTGGGAAGGTTGAATGCCTTACTTTAAGGCTGAGAGCCCAGTTTCTGTGGCATAAGTGGATGTCTAAAGTAGCGAGATGCATTAGGATATGCATGTGGGTGTCGGGGAGGAAATTGGGGATGGTAGAACATGTTGAATTTGGGCCTTCTTATTGATATAAAAGTTGGGTGCTTGTTTGAAACAGTTCTTGGTTTATCAACTCACTATGTCAAGCCCCTATGCTTGGAAGTGGTGTATCATTTTCTTTCATGAGGTTCCAGGAAGGAAGTGGGAAATGATCTCAATGAAATTCATGATGGGTTTACCATGTATGTCCAAAAAACATGATGATATATGGGGGATCATTGAATGTCACATCAAGTCATCCCACCTCCTAGATAGATGGGATTAGAGTTTAGTAGAGAGCTTAGAACACCTCTACATGCCAGAGATAGTTCAACTCCATGGTTTTCTATCGAAGATAGTTTGAGATTGTGATGCTCTCTCTTTATCCTGGTCATGGATATTGAGGATTGAAAGGAGATGATTCTTTGTGGATAATATATTCCCTTAGTGTGTGTCTGATGATAGAATGGTAATCTCTGGGAGAGCACATAGGAGCGGGGGGCTCAGGTCCATGCTCAGTGCCCTCATCCTTTGTGTAACCCTTGGTTTGGCTTTCAAGCACATAAAGAATTAATATTGGGATAATTTAATGACTTATATTTTTCCTAATTTTATTTTTATAAATTAATTGTGAAAATTACGATACCAAGTACTGAGACGACATGCGATTCTAAGGCCTGGTGTGCCCATAACAATTCAATGAAAATTGTTCAGTTTTTAATAGCACGCACGCTTGAATTTTCTAAAAAGTGAAATAACTCTTAAATGGGTGCTCAGATCATAAATCTGAGGGAAATATTGAGCTCAAAGCAGTGCCTTTACCCAAGGTGTGACTTAACTTTAGTCGGCACTGGTCAATTGTGAAAAGTAATTTTTAAGATGTAACCGTAAATAAAATTATTAAATAAAATTATTTTATTTTCATATTCTAATAACTCATAAATGGAAACTCATATGGGAATCCTAATCCTACCATTGAGTTTTTAGGGGGGGTGTTTTCCTTAAGCTGGGCCTAACATTGGTCGGTACAGGATAGCTGTGAAAGATATATTTTAGACACAAATGTCATTAAAATAACTTAATAAAAATTATTTTCAATGCAATGACGTTTCCTTTTAAAATTTCCTTTTTGTAGAGATCTAGGGTTATGATCATAACCTTGGAGAAATCCATGGAGGCCCTAGAGAGACCTTGGAGAAATATCACTTTATGAACAACAGATGATGATGGAGTGGTTGATCGTGACAGTTCTTGACGGATCACCAATAAAAACGGATCCTTGATGTCAAACGATCCAAACTTCAAGTAGGGTGTTTATCTCTTCGTGATTTTCCCCCTTCTTAGAATCAAACGATGAATGCTTACCAACCCATGAAAAATTTGATCCGTGGTTCGATCATTATTGTGGGAGGGATAATTATTGTGGGATTAAAGGGAATGGATCTTGGTGATTATTTTTTTATTGCTTTATTTATGATTCTGCTAACAAGAACAGATCAAGGTTAACACAAACAAGGGAAAGATCCATTATTTGGGTGTTCTATGTGATCCTTTTGTCCCTGTTCTTGTTGTTCCTCATCATTGGACCCTCATGATCATGATGTAATTTTCCAGGAGGCTATGAATGCAATCGGGCCCCTGGAGTGCTAGCAAGGCAGATCAGGGCCCATGGTGGTGAAGGCTTTGACCCAAGGATTTTGGAAGTGGATCCATTTTGAAAAAGGACCACCGAAGTATTAGTGAAGAACCATGTAACAAGGGTCATCTATGGCGGTGTAGGGTGGCACTCGGTGGCATGTGGCGGCGGCCGCGTGCAGGATTGGTGGAGGACGGCGGTCACCCTGGCGGAAACTGTATACATGACAACAGTTGGACCAACTAGGAAGTGTGGCCAGACCATGTTGGTCCAAGGGAGATAGAAGCCACTAGCAGCAACTGGAGGGCCATGATAGGAGGTCACAGTGGAGCAGGGCGACAGAAGGAGGCTACAGAGGAGCAGGGATGTAGCTTGAAGCCACGTCAGAGGAAGGACCTATGGTGGAGCCACGGGTGTGTGAGGGGAAGTCGGTCTTGCCATGAGAAATGTAATTCGATGCTACGTTGATCAAACAAACGCAGCCATGGTAGGTCACATCCTGTGGGCACACATCAGCCCGCACGTGGTGGGTCGGACCGAGAAAGTTGGTCCACTCCAATGGCCCAGCGGGCTGAACCCCATAGCCCAGCGGGCCAAGATAGTTAGGTTCATGTTGAACTAGGTCAAGTCAGGTTGAATCGGCTCAAGTTGGGTTGGCCTGACCAGTTCAGGTCCGGTCGGCCGGACCGATTTGGGTCAAACCTAGACCAAACAAGACACTTTTTACTAAATTGGCCATATCTTTCAAACTGTGTGTTCATTTGATGACCCATTTATGGCATTGGGACCCTTGTGATAAGAAAGAACTTTTGAGATAATATAATAGAGTTTTGGTGGAAGTTTTTTTACAACCAAATGTCTTGAGGAGTAGGTTCTCTCAAAACAAGTGTGCTATATGCGGAATCTTACAGTTGGTTGTGACTATGTGATCTTGGTGACTATGTAACTTGGGGGTTGCATGATCCATTGACACTTTGCACACTATTGACACTCCATGCTACATTTATGCTTCATGCACCATTGACGCTCCGTGCACCATCAACACTCCATGCTCCATCGATGCTCTGTGCACTATCAATGCTCTGTGCATCATCGACACTTCTAGTGTCATAGATATTGGGAGATCTGTGGACTACAACTTGAAATCCTTCACTATGTGCTTTATACTTATACCTATGTGAGCTGAATGTATTGATTATACTTTGCGATGTTCCTTAGTGTTCTACCTTCATGGTGTTCCTTAGTGGTGTACCTTCATGGTGTTCCTTAGTGGTGTACCTTCATGATGTTCCTTAATAGTGTCCCGTAGTGGTCTACCTTCATAGTGTTCCTTCATGATGTTCCTTAGTGGTTTACCTTCCTGGTATTCCTTAGTAGTGTACCTTCCTGGTGTTCCTTCATGGTGTTCCTTAATGTTCTACCTTCGTGGTGTTTCTTCATGGCGTTCCTTAGTGGTCTACCTTCGTGGTGTTCCTTCATGGTGTTCCTTAATGGTGTACCTTCATGGTGTTCCTTAGTGATGTAGCTTCATGGTGTTCTTTCATGTTGATCCTTAGTGGTGTTCCTTAGTGGTCTACCTTCATGGTGTTACTTTGTGGTGTACCTTAGTGATGTACCTTTGTGGTGTTCCTTAGTGGTGTACCTTCATGGTGTTCCTTAGTGGTGATCCTTAGTGGTGTACCTTTGTGGTGTTCCTTCATGGTGTTCCTTAGTGGTCTACATTCATGGTGTTTCTTTTTGGTTTTCCTTAGTGGTGTACCTTAATGGTGTTCCTTAGTGATGTACCTTCATGGTGTTCCTTCGTGGTGTTCCTTATTGGTGTACCTTCATGGTGTTCCTTCGTGGTGTTTCTTAGTGTTGTTCATTTGTGGAGTTCCATTGTAGTATTTTCTTTGTAGTATTTACTTTGTGGTATTTTCCTTTGTGGTTTCAGGGTGTCCTACTGAGTATTGTTTTACTAACCCCCACATGGGCTTTTTCATCACGTGTTGTGTCTTGTACATACGATCAAAGCTTTGACAGAGCCCTAGGTGGACTAAGATCAGGTGATTCATAGAGTGATCAGACAGATGTGGTGTAATTTTATGACTTCAGGTAGTTGTCCTACACCTACCCTTCATGCAGGGTTTTATGTGGAGGAGTTTTAGGAACTTGTGCATTCACTTTTATAGTCTCTTTATTTTGGTGGGCATGTATTCTAGAATTATTTATGTTCTAGTTTCTTATTTTCATACTCTGTGTCTGGTATCTTAGTGTATGCATGAATTTTTTACTTAGTGTTTTTACATTTTAGCATTTTGGGCTTGGAGATGTGTGTGAGTGTACATGTACTTACAAAAATACCTCCCTTTTGTGGGATATTCCTACTCATTTTTAGTCACCATCCCCTGTCCTATCAGAGGTAGGATTGGGGTAGTGATGGAACGGTCCCCTCTGGGATGGGTCGTGACATCTAGGGTCCCCTTTGTGGTAGCTACCTATAGGGATTTCCCATGGTTCTCACTTATGACATGATACTTGTGATTTGATTTCCTTTTTAGTTATTTTATGCTTGTTTTCTATTTTATGAAAACCATGTGTTAGTTTCAACTGTTTTCCTTTCATTTTGAAATTTCTTTTATTTCTTGGAAACTATTTTTGAAATGTTATGGGAAGATAATGGTTATCTTGAAAAAGGAAGGTTGTGATTTGAATATGAATAGAATGGAAAATATTATTTTTATTTGGTTGTATTTTTAAATCTAGGATGACTTGGTTTTTTTAATATAAGGAATAGGGAATAATTTATTCAGGCATGCCTACTGAGTCTTAATACTCATGCCTATAGTTTTATTTTTTTAGCTTTTAGTGTTGCATCCCACTTTGGTTCGCTCGTGGAGCGACCGTGATCATGCAGTTGGAGATGAACCATGAGGTCACATGGAGTTATGTGTTTAGTTTTATTTTCTTTATGCTTCTAGGGTTTAGTTTTCTTGTTCTATTTATATTTATTTATTTATTTTTCATTTTTTAAGGGCAAAATCATTCCCAACTTCTTTATTTTTATGCCTAGCACTTATTTCTATCCCGGGAGGATCGGGAATGCCTCTCAGGCCTTATTGCAGGCTGTCTTGGGTGATCGGTTAGAGGTTGACCTAGGTTGGTTTTTGAAACATCCTATAAGTGTTTTTTATGATTATTTAGTTTCCAATTATGATTAGTGTTTCTCAAACAATGATTTTTGGTTTATTTCAATAGTGATAACATAAAGGAACCTAGATAACATTTAATGTGATGAATAATTTGATGATATTGAGAAAATGGGATGATAAATAAAGTGAAGGATATTTTGATTATTCCTAATTAGTTATTGTGGGACATGATTAAAATTTTTTAAATTAACAAACTCTTGGACTCACCATAGAAGAGAAGGATATAGCTTACTAAGAGTTTGAGTAGTGGAGATCATGGAGGAAAGATGATTCATTTTCTAATATTTCATTAATGTGGGAAGAAGCACTCTTGTAACATCCCATTACTATTTCAAGTATTCCTAAACCATATTCTATTAAATTATTAATATCTTACGTTAAATGGGGAAAAATGGTTTATTAGTGAAAAGTTGTGTTTTTGTTAAACACATCGTGGAATGGTAAAATGCCCAATTAACACTCCGTAATATTCAATTAAATATTTTTAAAGTTAAACACTGAGTAAGTATGAGTTTGTGAGGTGAAAAAAATCTTGGTGAAGACAGAATAAAATTATTAAATATAATATATTAAGTGTGCACTTTTTATTTAAAATATTTAAATAACTCCAAAACGAAGAATCATTTGAGAAAAAATATGACACCATTGTTGTGTCCAAAATATGGTGTTTTACCCTAGAAGGGGTATAACATTCGAAGGCGCCGGACATTTGGATGTCTCGCTTGTGATATAAAGTTATTAAATAATATTTAATATATTATTTATTAAAAATAATTAAATATCTCTCAAACGGTGTATCGTATGGGAAATAAGAGACCACCAATGGGTCCAGAATGAGGATTTTACCCTAGACAGGGTATAAAATTTGTAAGAGTCAGACGTTTGGACGCCTCACTTGCAAAAATAACATTTTTATTTTAATTAATTAATTATTATGATTTTTAATTAATAAATCATTAATATCTCTCAAACGATGCATCCTATGAGAAATTTGAGACCACTGTTGGGTTCGGAACAAGGTTTTTACCCTATATGGGGTATAATCTTAATTCACAATGAATGTTTGGTTTCATTTAATTTTTATATTAAATAATTAAAATATTGGTTATAGAAAAAGGGTGTTGTTCATTTTCTTCATCCATCAAAATTCAAGAAAAAATATATATATTTAAAACCAAATTGTATCATAATAGTTCATGTGAGATTATTAAAAGATATTTTTTTAAATAAATTATCAATATATATATATATATATACATATATATTGATAATCACATCGTGTGCTTAGGGATAACTTATTTAGATAAATTTATTAACATATGATTTCATGAATTATCAAAGTGAAATTACTGAATATTTTATCACTAGATAAATACAAAGTTTTATTAAATGAAAATTGCATTATCAAAGGATATTTTAACATATATACATATATATACATATATATATATATATAATTATGCAGAATATGACTTCTTTTCTCTAATTAATTTAGTGATAAAAATTATCAAATGTTGTTTATTAGATTATCGTATGTAATATTCCAGAAGATAGTTATTGTTAATTTATCAAAGACCAATTGCATGGAAATATCAAAAATAATTATTTTACATATATTATTAAAGGATAATTAATATAATAATCAAATGATAATTTCGAGATTATCAAAGGTTGATTATTAATATTATTAAAATGATAATTGTGAGCTTATCAAAGATAATTATTCTTATGGATAATCGTGAGCGCATGTGTTGACTAAACGAAAAACTGAAAATTTTCCATGAAAGATAAAGATTATCACATGTGATAATATATTTATATTTTGAAACTTATCCTAGTGAGATAAATTATCATCGCATGTCATAATTTAAAACGATAATCAAGAGATTATCCAGGAGAGATAAAATATAATCGCATGTGATATTTTATTTCCTTGAGAAATAAAATAGAGGGATATAATTATCAAATGAGGTTTATAATTATTCTTAAGGATATTTCTTATGATTTCATGCATTAACATAAAATGATAATCTAGAGATTATCCAGGAGAGAGAAAACATAATTGCATGTAATATATTACTTATGAAATAAAATATATGTTTTGGTTCTAGGACCCCTTGATGAACATAGAACTTTGGCATGTTGATATTTTCATTATTAAGGTCGTGAGTAGTTGTATTGAACCACAGAGGGTGGTTTATCTTTGTCATTGATATCGACGACCTTGAGGTGGGTGGTTCCATTCTGATTATCCAAATTGATTGTCCTTGTTTTACTTGATTTATCTCAATTGTTGATTTAAATTCAATTTCTCAAATCTGATTTCAATTAAATTGATAAAAACTTGATTCCAATGAATCAAGATATTTGAAAAGGTTTTGACATAGAAATTCATAAAGCCCCGGATTCCAATGAATTAGGTGTGTTTAAGGAAATTGGCTGATTTAAATTGTTTAATTTAAATTATGGATTTGATAGAAATGATTTCAATTAAATTTTTGAATTTAATTGTGGAAATAAATTGTGTAACGGTGGAATTAGTTTTGGATGGATTTAAAACTGGTGAAAATGGCTTAAAATTATTTGATAGAAACCCATTGGTTTTATCTTGTGAAAAAGGCATGTTTTTGAATAAAACATGTTTTGGATTAAAATGGAAAGAAATTGGAACTTTTGAAATGGAAGAATGGTATTGATCATATTTTTAAGCAGTCTTAAAATAGTTCACCCATAATGTAAGAGCACATTCAAGCCTTAGGTAGTTAGTGAGTTATTTGGATAAACTCTACACTACGAAAACATTCTAAAATATAATTGTGGTGGGTCACATCCCTGATGGTTTGGTGATGAGTCTCCTTTGGCCAGTGTCATAGGGACGTGTGTGTACACATTTTACTGATTTCACATAGAGAGTGTAGAATCCTATAGCTGGTAAATACTATCGTACCTTTTGGAAGATGGCCATGTTGCTCACTTTTTTATTTATATTTGAGATATAAATGTATACCAATGTTTGTTGGAACTACTTTACATGCCTATTGAATTTATATAAATTGTTTTATATAAATGTTTTAGTTAATATATTGTTTATAAATATTCTATCTCTTGTAAAGTAAATCCTCTACTTTGAATGTATTTTCCATCATTTTGAAAATTTATAGCATGTTTTGTTTAAAAATTATTTTGAATTTTAAAACCTATTTATTTGAAAATTGAAAGCATTACTTTGGATAATCTATATTTGGCATCTGTTATGGAATTATTGGTGGTATCCTACTGGGATTAGGATCACACCCTACTTTTTCTTTCAGGTGTTTGTATACTTTCCTCTTCTAGGTCTAAGCAAGGGGAAAGGATATCTTAGAGGTGGATCTAGCTATTCAGTGTTGGGCTTAGTGAGTTGTGTTTCTCAGGACCTTGGGTTGTTTTCCCTATTTTAGTACTTTGGTTGTAGTTCTTTGGGCTGGTTTATGCCTTATTGACTTCTGGTACATTACTTATAGTGGAGTTTCTTTTGTTATTCATACTATCTTGTTTCTTTTCTTCCACTTTTTTTGTGGAAAAAATTTTCCCACTTGCATGTTGTGTGATTGCAGGTGCTAGTTGCCGACTCATGGGGATCAGGAATTCCCTTTGGGCTATGTCAGGGTTGGCTCGATTATCAGGTTACTATGGTACTCAGGATGGTTCCTGAAAAAATGGTATCAAAATGAGGTTAAGAATCTTTCCATGATGATAATATGCATTTGAGTATTCTTGTCGGGACTTAGGAGGTAGTTGCGATTGAGTGACTAGCCAGCTCTCATCGTAATGAACCTTAATTCACCTGGGGTGTTTAGAGAAAGATTTCTTATGTTGTAGTTACAGTCTTTTCCCTATTGTGATTTGGATATAGTGAAATCCAAATATTGTTTTTTTCTTTTTGTTGAGAATAATTTCTCTCATTACTCAGTCCGAGTGTTAATCTAATGTCTTCTTTATTTTCTGCTGATGTTGTGTAACATCATGCCTTCGAGAAGATGTGTGAATCAGATCCAGGAAGGGGATACTATTGAACATCAGTGAGCGAATCCTCCAATAGACCCGATCCTAGTTTTTGTGATTGTGTACACTATCCAAGATCTAGGATAAGAACCACCTCTAGTCCCCATTCAGGATCCAGTTGTGGAACCTGGGGTGGGGTGCTCTTCGAAATTTTTTCTCAAGAGTTCTTTCATCAGAAACCACTAGTTTTAAAAGGCTCCACTAATCCTTAACATGTTGAGAAATGGTAGGGTAGGATAGAACTTATATTTGAGTTCTTATAGACACCGTACAAGATCAAGGTGAAGTGTTCCACCTTTGTGTTAGAGGGACCAAGAAAGAGATTGTGGGATATGATAGTGACGAAAAAGAAACATGGGGGATTATAGTGGAAGGAATTCAAGGTTCTTTTCACTAGACACTTTTATACAGAGTCGATGGTATTGGGAAAGGCTATGGAGTTTTTCAAACTTGAACAAGCCGATAGAACTGTGTATCCTGTAGATGTTTAGGGCACTTGAAAAAGTTTTGCCACAACTTTTCCACTCCACGTAATGGCACGAGATCATTAGAACCTTTAAAAATTGTGGGGAAATCAAATGTTTCACGTGCAAAAGAGTTCCATCCACAGGAATTCCAAATGAATTTTCTTCACGCAGTGGACGAGTCTCCAAAGGAATCTAATACAAGTCCATTGATTGTGATAGGTATCATTACTATAGCTTCAACTTTAGTGACTGTCCTATTTTAAATTGTTGCATCTCACTTGTTTTTTTTTTCAACCCATACTGTTTATATTCTTAATCTTCCTATGAAGATTTTGTCTTGTGCAATGGATATTACTATAACCCTTAATATAAAGAGAGATCAGGGTATCTGTATTCTTTCTTATGTCATCTCTCTATCATATTTCAAACTTTCTTGGATTTTTCTAGTACTCAACATGAAATCTATTTATGTCATATTCGGGATGGATTGGCTTGTTTCCAATAAATCCGGATTGATTGTTATCTTCAATGGGTTTACCTTACCACACCAATTAGTGAGTCTCTTGTCTTTCAAGGAGAATGATACCTAAGGTCAAATAGGGCCAGACCTTCTTATCGGGAGTTGGGGAAGGTAATATTAGTGTTTTCTTCTGATTTGGAGCAGTGATCTCCATCTAGTTATCATCAAGTTTCTCATCATGTTTCCTTCTAATTTTTTAGTTTACCACTGGTAAGAGAGTTTGAGTTTTCCATTAACTTGATGCATGATACTCAACTAGTTTCTTTTCCCTCTTACCAAATGGATCTAACTAAATTGAAAAAACTAATGTCCCAATTGGATGATCTTCTTGAGAAATCCTTTATTCACCTAAGTGTGTCACCTTGATCAGTGTTGATTCTCTTCACCATGAAAGATAATGGTTCTCTGAAATATTCTCTTATCAAGATGTTTCTTCAGTAATAGAAGCTTTTTTAAGAATTCTATAAGCGTTAGAGACTCTCTATATGGTGGGGAGACTGATGCCCAGTGTTCATTCTCTCAAGAGGCTGTTCTGTGTTATCAGAACCATTATATTGCACTGTTAGCAACAAGGAAGGATATAATTTGGGATTTCCATAATTTCCAAAGGTTTGTGCACCCAGGAATTACTAAGACATTCTATGACTTGAATCAGTAGTTTTGGTGACCATGTATTCTTGAAGGTTTCACCCCGGTTGGGTCATCGATGGCTTAGGAGGGAAGCTTGCTCCTTGTTTTATGGGATCTTTTGAGGTTTTTGATTAGGTGGGGAAAGTTATTTACTATTTATCACTACCACCACAACTGATGTCGATACATAACTTGTTTAATGTATCTTAGCTTCGAAAGCATTTATCTAACCCATCTCATGTTCTGAGTTGGCGTGATCTTGAAGTCGAACATGTTTTATCTATGACTGAATGACCAGTCATGGTTGTTGATTCTGAGACCAAGGTACTTCATGGGAGGACGATACCTCTAGTCTGTGTGATATAGAATCATGGTTCTAATTCTCATAAGATGTTAGAGAGGGAGGCACTGATGAGAGAATAGTGGCCTTGTCTTTTTAAGGTGGAGGTCTCTTCATAGGCTTTCTGGGGACATAAAGTTCATATGGTGGGGAGGTTGTAACATCCCATTACTATTTCAGGTATTCCTAAACCATATTCTATTAAATTATTAATATCTCACATTAAATGGAAAAAATGGTTTATAAGTGAAAAGTTTCATTTTTTTAAACACGTCGTAGAATGGTAAAATTCCCAATTAACACTTCATAATATTCAATTAAATATTTTCTAAGTTAAACACTGAGTAAGTATGAGTTTCTGAGGCCCATAAAAGATTTGTGAAGACGGAATAAAATTACTAAATAGAATATATTAAGTGTGCACTTTTTATTCAAAATATTTAAATAACTCCAAAATGATGTGTCATTTGAAAAATTTGATACCACTGTTGTGTCTGAAATATGGTGCTTACCCTATAAGGGGTATAACATTCGAAGGCTCCAGACATTTGGATGTCTCACTCATGAGATAAAGTTATAAAATAAAATTTAATATATTATTTATTAAAAATAATTAAAAAACCTCTCAAACGGTGCATAGTATGGGAAATTTAAAACCACTGATGGGTCCGGAATAAGGGGTTTACCCTAGACAGGGTATAACATTTGTAAGTGTCTGGAGCTTGGACGCCTCGCTCACAAAAATAAAATAAAAATTATTTTAATTAATTAATTATTCTGATTTTTAATTAATAAATAATTAATATCACTCAAACGGTGCATCATATAAGAAATATGAGACCACCTTGGAGTCTGAAACGAGGTTTTTTCTCTAGACAGGGTATAGGTTTAATTCGCAACGGATGTTTGGTGTCATTTAATCTTTATATTAAATAATTAAAATTTTGGTTATAAAAAAAGGGGGGTTTATTCATTTTCTTCCTTCATCAAAATTCTAGAAATATATATATATTTAAACCCAAATTGTATCATAATAGTTCATGTGAGATTATCAAAATATATTTTTTTAAAAATAAATTATCAAAACATATATATATATATACATATATATATATATATATTTATATTTATAATCACATCGTGTGCTTAGGGATAATTTATTAAGATAAATTTATTAACGTATGATTTCATGAATTATCAAAGTGCAATTATAGAATATTTTATCACTATATAAATGAAAAGTTTTATTAAACGACAATTGCATTATCAAAGTATATTTTAACATATATAATTATATATACATATGTGTATGTATATATATATATATAAATATATAATTATGTAGAATATGACTTCTTTTCTCTAACTAATTTAGTGATAAAATTTATTAAATGTTGTTTATCAGATTATCATATGTAATTTTCCAAAAGAGAGTTATTGTGAATTTATCAAAGACCAATTGCATGGAAATGTCAAAAATAATTATTTTACATATATTATCAAAGGATAATTAATATAATAATCAAATGATAATTTCGAGATTATCAAAGGTTGATTATTAATATTATTAAAACAATAATTGTGATCTTATCAAAGATAATTATTCTGGTGGATAATCACGAGCACACGCATTGACCTAACGATAAACTGAAAATTTTCCATGAAAGATAAATATTATCACATGTGATCATATATTTATATTTTGAAACTTATCCTGGTGAGATAAATTATCATCACATGTGATAATTTAAAATGATAATCTAGAGATTATCCAGGAGAGAGAAAATGTAATCGTGTGTGATATTTTATTTCCTTGAGAAATAAAATAGAGGGATATAATTATCAAATGAGGTTTATAATTATTCTTATGGATATTTCTTGTTTTTTCATGCATTAACATAAAACTATAATCTAGAGATTATCCAGGAGAGAGAAAATGTAATCGCATGTAATATTTTACTTCCTTGTGAAATAAAATAGATGTTTTGGTTATAGAACCCCTTGAAGACCATAAAACTTTTTCATGTTGACGTTTTCATTATTATGGCTATGAGCGGTAGTATTGAACCACATATGGTGTTTTATCTTTGTCTTTGATATCGATGACCTTGAGGTAGGTGGTTTCGTTCTGATTATCCAAATTGATTATCCTTATTTTTCTTGATTTATCTCAATTGTGGATTTAAATTTAATTACTCAAATCTAGTTTCAATTAAATTGATAAAGAATAAATTCTTGTAAATCAAGATATTTGAAATGGTTTTGGCATGGAAATTCATAAAACCCCCAATTCTAATGAATTGGGTGTGTTTATAGAAATTGGATGATTTAAATTTTTTAATTTAAATTATAGATTTTATGGTAATTGTTTTAATTAATTTGTTGAATTTAATTGTGGAAATAAATTGTGTAATGATGTAATTGGTTTTTAATGGATTTCAAAATGTTGAAAATGGCTTAAAATGATTTGATATAAACCCATTGGTTTTATCTTGTGAAAAAGGAATGTTTTTAAATAAAACCTGTTTTGGTTTTAAATGGAAATAAATTTTCACTTTTGAAATGAAATAATTTGATTGAACATATTTTTAAATAGTCTTAAAATAGTTCAACCATCATGTAAGAACGCATGAAAACCTTATATAGTTAATGAGTTATTTGGATACACTCTATGCTACGACAACATTCTAAAACATACTTACGGTGGGTCACATCCTCAACAGGTTGGTGATGAGTCTCCTTTGGCCATTTTCATAGGGACGTGTGTATACACGTTTTGCTGAGTTCACATAGAGAGTGTAGAATCCTATAGTTTTTTAATAATATCATACCTTTTGGCAGATGACCATGTTGCTTGCTTTTTTATTTATATTTGAGATATAAATGTATGTCAATGTTTGTTTGAACTGCTTTACATGCCTGTTGAATTTATATAAACTATTTTATATAAATGTTTTACTTAATCCATTGTTTAGAAATAGTCCATCTCTTCTAATGTAAATCCTCTGCTTTGAATGTGTTTTCCATCATTTTAAAATGTATAGCATGTTTCGTTTAAAAATACTTTTGAATTTATAAACCCGTTTATTGGAAAATTGAAAGCATTACTTTGGATAATCTATATTTGGAATATGTTATGAAATTATTAGTGGTATCCTACTAGGCTTAGGCTTACACACTACTTTTGTCTTTGGGTGTTTGTAGAATTTCTTATTCCATTTCCAAGCAAGGGGAAAGGATCTCTTAGAGGTGGATCTAGATGTTGAGTTTTGAGATTGGTGAGTTGTGTACCTCAAGAACTTGGTTTGTTTTCCCTTTTTTAGTACTTTGGTTGTAGTTATTTGGGTTAGTTTATGCCTTTTTAACTTCTATCACATTACTCCCAGTGGAGTTTCTTTTGTTATGCATATTTTCTTGTTTCTTTTCTTCCGCATTGTTGGTGCAAAAATTGTTCCCACTTGCATGTTGTGTGATGCCAGGTGCTAGTCGCCAACCCATGGGGATCAGGAATGACCTTCTAGTTATGTTAAGGATGGATCAGTTATCGGGTAACCAGGGTACTTGGGCTGGTTTATGACAACTCTTGAGAATGTCTTAAAGGAATAAAAATTTATTTATGTGTTGAGAATAAGGAAATAGTATAAGAAATTTTTGAGGGAGAATGGAGAGTTTAGTTAGCGTAATGGGTTGGAATACTTTTATTCCTTAGGTTTTATCAATGGATAAATGATATAAATGTGGAAAGTATGAGAATTATGAAAATAGATGTCCTAAGGGGAAAGATCATAAAGAGAAACAGTAAGGTGGTATAATTAATGGTTATAATTCTGATGATTAAGAGATGAAAAATGACATTTGAAAGGAAAGAGGTATTATGGTATAATATGTGGAAGTATATTTAATATCTTAAGGATGAGGTGGAATAATAAGTGTATATGTATTAAAATTATAAAATCATTTTATATGAAAATATATATAAGGATTGTTTGTAGAAGTTTTACATTTAGGATTTTCAAGAATATGTTAAATTGAACTAATGGAATAGAAAATTTATTTAATGGAAATGTGATGTTTTTAATAAGTTAAGATAACCCGTATTATGTTCTAGATCTCAAGATAATGTTGTTGGGATAAAGATTTGTTGGAAATGAATAAGTAAATTGAACAGTACTAATTACCTTGGAAATGATTAATAATTTTTTTTGATAAATTCATTTATACTATCATTGATGGAGTTTAAAACATATTTGGATTTAAGGAATAAATCCAATAATATATGTTTTATTTATGGAATAAGGAAGAATGTATGTTTTCAATATGGAATTATGGTAATATAGGTTATTATCATGTTTCAAGAGAATACAAGATAAATGTATTGACATATTTGGTATGGGACAATAAAGATCCACACTATGTGATAAGGTATTTAATGATAAGTTCATTTTATAAATTAGGTGACCTTCTTTATAATGTTTTGGACTTTAATAATTTTTAAGTTTCAGAAGGATACCCATTTAGGGAATTGTTTATGTTGACCTTTGGATGGGGATTTAGAAATTAATTTATTACATCACAATATGAATATTTATCCATATTATATAACCTATGCTAATTTTTTTTTGATGATAGATAAAGATTGATAGAATGGAATATGATTATATATATCAATCTTATGATCCATTAGTGATATAGGCCTAAAAAACTCACCTTAATTTCTTGGATTATAAGATGAACTATAAAATGGTCAAGTCACAACCAAATGGATAGATTTTATGTATCAAATGGAATGAAATCATGTAAGTTTATCTTCTCTGAAAAAATATTCAAAATTATAAAAATGAACTTGAAAAAAAATGGTGTCATAGTATCACCCTTTTTATAATATGAGTGAAATTTTTTAGGCCTCTTTGGTTTATGGTATTTTGGTCATTAAATTTATATGGATCTCCCACATTCTTATGATCTTTTATCTCTATCATTATCTTTAATTAATTTTTCTTTTATTCCATTCCCAAATCATCACTTCCCACCTATGTTCCCCTATGAAGAAACCTAATTATGAGTTAATTTTGGTAACCCTAATGTTTAAAAATTTACCTTTTTAATTTATTCTTTATTATTAATTTTTATTATGTAGGTTTATATGAAGTAATTTTTAAATTCTAAACCTTTTATGACCAAGATTGATGTTGAAGGAGAAATTCATTTTATGGGGGTAGAATGTAACACCCTGAGTTTTTATGAATTTTTTTGATTAAATTAAATTTATATGGTGAATTTTATTAAATTAAATACAAATTTAATCTTTAATTATAAAAACACCAAGTCATGCTTGTGATAAATGCATCACTAGCTTAGATTGTGCTATATGCAACACTGAGTTTTAACAAAGTAATGATATATCAGTAATAGAGTTATTTAAACACAAACATTATACCCAAGCTATTAAAATTAGTGATATAAATATTAATAAATAATTATTAAATATTATTTATAATGGTTTTATATAGATAAAATCTATGTTAATAAAATACATATTTTTTTGTAAAGCCTTTATATGTTTCAAAAATATTATTTCCTCTAAAAATGATTTTTATGAAAACAATAATAAAATTATTTTTTGACACTCTTAGAAAATTAGTTATATAAAATAAACTCCATTTTTTTGTATTTAAAATTTCAAAATTATCTTAGGGTTAATTTTTTTATTTTTATGAATAGTTTCATTTTTGATGAATAGTGAAAATACAGAATTTTAATTAAAAACTGCCTTTTTATTTAATTTATTTATAAAGTTAAATTTTATTTTAAATTGGTATTAAAGTTTAATTAGTTAAATTATACATCTATTAATCCAGTTTAGGTAATTTTATTCAATTATATATTGAAATTGGATATAAAAACTTTGTAAATTTTTGATCATTTTCACTTAAAAAAATGCTTTCTTATCGTGTTTGTTGGATTAATTTTAAATTAAAATTTTCCAATTATATGAATTGAATTTTTGAAAATTAATTAAATTTTTAGAATTAGAATATTATATATTATATAATAAGTTAAACATAAATTTTAACCAACATGAATAGTGAATGTAGTAAAAATTAATTACCAAGGTTAAGGTAAAAATGGGTTTACTGAAAGTTAAATTAAGAATGTAATGGTTAAAATGACCAAAAAAATTTTCAAAATCTCACTTGTGGGACATATGTTGATCATCAAGACCTTATGATCTATTTTTATGAGTTTTTGGGACACTTTTCCATGATGGTGGCCTATATAATAAATTATGGATATAAAAAGACAAAAAACCCTTTGTTGTTTTAATATATATAATTCTTTGTGGTATGAAAAAAAATATTTTTCCATATAAATATTATTTCAAAATAAAAATTAGTTTATTTTATCATGATAATTTTTTTTAATTTTTTTGAGGTGAAATAATTACTTTAAATGCTTATGAAACACCAATGCAATAATTATTTAGTTAATAGTTAAATAAAAGAAATGATACTAAAAATAATAAAAGTAAAGTAAATTGAATGAATTTCTATGATAAATTATTATTTAGATGAATATGTCATGTTAAATAGTTATGAAAATAATATATTATAATTCTATTATTATATTCATATTTTTTAAATTCAATTTAAATGTATAATGTGAAAATTTACCTTAATGTTACTTTATGATAAATTATATTATATTAAATGATTTAATATTTAATAAAACCATATATTCTTACAATTTATTTTTAATAATAAATAAATATAAACTATATTCCATTCATGGACCAATTGTTCTTTTATATTTTATATATTTACAGTAAAATAGTAAAAATTATGTTAGCGTGTTTAAGGTTAATAGAGTGTTTTTTCATGTAACATGTTTTGTTAAAAATAATTTTAAACAAACATAGGATTTTTATTTGATAAGTTGTATTAATATTTATAATTATTTGGTGGAATTTATCTAATAAATATCATATAAATTTATTCTTATGTGATAAATTACTTAGGTTAAAAAGACAAGTTACGATAGTGGAAAACCAAAATGTTAAAAATGTGGAAACATAGAAGTTAGGAAAAACATGATTAAAACATGAGTTTTATTTATTTATTAATGTTTCAATTGACCTTAAAACACCAAAAACTAATTAAGAGTCAATTTTTAAGCAATTTTAGGTATGATTGACCTTCCAATAGAAAATACTTTTAGTTATTTACAAAAATACCACACCTCCTTACTTACAAAAGGTCACCACCTCCTCTTATATTCACATATTAAGACCTATTTAGTTCTTTAAATACCTATATATATTAGTTCTAAAATTCCATAATCTCATCCTAGAAGCCATATTTTGGGCATAAAGGCATCATAGGATGACTTTTAGTGAAAACCTAAAGAGGATACCCTAAGAAGAGGTAACGTTCATCAATAAGAGATTTATTCTATTTCTTCCTCAACCATATTGAATTATCATTATATCGTGATTATATAATATCCTCTATATATTTCATCAACTTATATGTTTTTATTTCAAGTTAATTACCTAAAAACATCTCCAATTCCATCAAATGGGTCAAAAAATCATTGTTCGTGTGTACGGAAGACTACCACCTTACGATCTGATGTCATTCTTTTTTTAATTACAATTTATTATGGATTTTCATAATTATGGGTCAATTTTTTATATATGATATATATTATTTTTTGATGTTATTATTATTTTGTAATTATTATGTCACACATACCTTCATATGTTCCATTTTTTGGGAATTCGATAACGTCGTTCGTGTGTACGAAAGAATACCGTCTCATGAAGCAATGTGATTCATTCATAATTTACATGGAAGTTATTAAGGATGAGTTTAATGAAAATATGTTATATATATGGATTTAAAATTATTCTTTAATGAAAATATATACCACTTACTTTTCTTTATTTCAATCCAAAAAGAAAGTGGAAATTGCATTCATGCGTATGTACGGCCTACCATCTCCATGAATGGTGTATATCATTTTCTATTGCTAAATTTTATGTATTAATATAAATACATATATATAGAATATATATTATATTTATATAATGGTTAAAATTATAGATATTATGGAACCATGATCAAATTATATGGAACAAAAATATAAAAAATCAAAACATATACAAAAAACGAAGAGGTTATTACCTGAGATGTAACCGTAACATGAAATAGCTAATAAATGGGTAATAAAAGGTCATGAAAAAATCATATATGGTATGATATATAAGAATTTTTTTCTATAATATATTTATATTAAACTTATATTTATTATATAGGAGTTTTGAGCGAGTACAATGGAAGTCAAGACTTAAGGTAAGATATTTTTGTCTCACTATTTACTTTCATGAGACACATTCCATGTTCACCACATATTAATTTTTTGTGGTGTGTATACTAGCCATTAATTTATTTTATTATTCTTATATAGATAATTATTTGTATTTAGATATCCATTTTATGATATCTCGTTCATGGGATTTTTGGTTAAAATGTCACCAAATTAGTAAGGGGTTTTTTCTTCTTCTTTGAGACATATGTTGTATTATGTACCTATATACATTCAAGAGATGTATATAAAACCCATTTGAATTTTAATATAATTAATTAATTCAACCTCATTATATTTTAAGTAAGTTATTCCTTCATGGGTATTATGATTCAGTGTTACCAATGTGGTAGAATGTTTATGTTACAATCTCATCAATTATCGAGATTGTTTATGATTTAGACTACAATGTTAAAATCTCATGATATAACTATAAATAATTAATATTAATATTCTTATACATATTTTATTCATTATATAATAAAGTAATGGTACCATTTTTCCACTATTTGTAACTTTAAATTATTAAGATATGTTTTTAAAAAAATATTACTTTATTTCACTCTTCATTTAGAAATTAGTTTTATTCTAAAACCATGTTTTCTAAAAAAATTAAAAAATATTTTATTAATACCTTATTATATTTAAAATACCATATTAAACATGTCTTATATTTTTTTTAAAATGTTTTTAAATGAATCATCTTGATGTTTTCCAAACAGTTCATATTTCACTTTTATAGAAAATTTTAAAAGAATATTTCTTTTAACATGTACGGCATGAAGAGAATTTTCCAATGTCATTAATATTATTTTTTTTAAGGATCCATTATATTTTTTCAATTTTATTTTCAAATAAAATGGTTTCTAATTTTTTTATTCTTATAGAAATGATTATCTAAATTGAAATTTCATTTTCATCAAGTAATAATTTAAATGATCAATAAAAATAATTTTCCATCTATGATTCCATATAATGGTGTTAAATATTCCTTAATAGATATATGATCCAAGGATACCATTCATATTCTTTCTCAAAAAAATTATGTTTTTATAGGTTTATTTTTATGAAACTCATTTCTCTTCTACGGGTTATATAATGAAGAAATTATTATGAAACCCACTTCATTTCATAGGTTTTTCAATACTAAAATGATCATGGGATCTATCTATTTTACATAGTATATGATATGATGAAATTTTTAGAATACCCATGTCATTTCATAGGTTATTATATGTTGAATTTTTATGATCTTGTGTCACATATAAATCTTTTTTTCATAATTTTATAGGTGGGACCTATATTTATCCCTAATGCATTGGGTAATGATTTATATCTCATAAGATATGTAGCAATAGAATAGGAATTGAACCTGGTTCAGTAAGATAAGAATTGAATGAGGATAAAATATGGTTCAGTAAGATAGGGATAGAATGGGGAGTAAAACAAATTCAGAAATACATGGCTAGAATAGGGAGTGAACCCAGTTTAGTAAAGGACTATGTCTTCTATGTTGTTCTTGGTAGTGAGCCTTGACTAATATGGAAATGACTTTATATACTTATTTTTATGCTAAAAATTCAATGTCTTATTCTAATGTTATTATCTCATGTATCATGTTATTTTATTCCCTTATGATTCATCTCTTATGAACTACCAATATTTATTCCATGAGTCAAAATTATGATCTTTTTTATGAAGGGTATAGTTTTCAAATGTTATAATCATGTTTCTATACCATTATGTTCATGTTATTATTATTTATCTCCCATGTTTACCCTTACTTAGAATCTAAGATCATAATTTCCTATGTTTATTTTCCCAATGTTACAAAGATATGTATTATATATGTTATGTATGTGAAGGGTTCTATATGTGAATATTTTAGTGGGAGATGATGTAGCTCACTTATTTACCAGTGTTTATTTTTCTATGTTTCTAAATGTAATTAAATATTATAGTCCATAGGTATGTATTTGTGTAATTTAATTAATGTTCATAAAAAATTATGTAATATCTATGTATGAAAAGCATGAGTCCCTATACCACTAGTATCTTGACTCCTTTCTTGTGGTATATTTTCATGATATCCTGGTTTATTAAAAATTTGAGGAGGACCATGAGAATAATTAGGATTTGGTTTTAGGAATTTTGAGGAGTCATCGTCTTTAGGTAATATAATCAAAATTTGACTTCCATATTTAGGATGTGAAGTTTTGAAGACATGTGGTTTCAAAACATGGAATTTCATTTGATTATGAGAATGAGAAGTATGTATTTTCATGGGATTATCCATATAATATCCTTGATATATAAAGAATATTGGGCTTAACTAGTTATTATCAATATTTTATGAAAGAGTTATTAATGATTTTATCACTATTGATAGATCGTTCTAAGAAAGGTCTGGAATTCATGATGGATGAAAATTGGTATAAATAATTTGATTATTTGAAATGATGTTTAACATCATATCCTATCTATGTTATAAAAGAATTTTGTTAGGGATATGTTGTGTATTAAGATTATTTATAGGTAGTTCATGGGTGTGTGTTTATGGAGGGAGATCGTGTGGTGAAATATGGCTCTCATCATCATCATACACAAGAGAAGAACCATCCCACTCATAGTCTTCAACATAAAAAGGTTTTGGATTATATTAAGTGTTCACAATAATATATTTTTTGGGATAGGTTATCTATCTATTATCATCAATAGAATTAGGGATATACCTTATCATAGAAATACTTCAATATCATGTAATTTTGGTGGGTGGATTACCATTAGATGTTGGACTTTGACATTACCTACACCCTTGGAAAGTGAATTTTTGTTGTTCAAACCCTTAGTGGGAAATTTCCCTCTTATTAATCTTGGAATATAAGGAGTAATTGAACCTCATTGGAATACTTGCTCATATTGACTTAGAGGCGAGGGAGGATGAGAGATTTATGATCCTAGATAGTTATTAGATGATATCTTCTCTCCTAGAGTTTCTTATTTAAGAGAAGTGGGATGTCGATTTCATTGAAATCAGGGGAGCCTTATTTGTTGTTGATATTGTTGTTAGTTCTTATCTCTTTATAAGGCCTTGTTTTTTCAGAAGTCATTTCACCAACCCATAAAATTCTTGGAAGGTTGTGATTTAGGATTGACATATTTATTTATGGGTTGTTCACCCTAGAAATATGAAGATGTTTTATGAACTGAATAATAATTTGTAATGGAAGAGAATGGTGTGTGAAATATATTACTCTAATTCTCATTTGTATTCCTATCAATAGATTAATGATGAGCAATAAAATCACACTATTCTTCTTTGGAATCTTCCTAAATCATTATAAAAATAGGACATGATATCTTTGGATTTATTCATCATGTTAACATGAAATCCACAAGAGAAGAACTCTATATGGGTGGTGATTAATCATTTGAAAAAAATAGTACACTTCATTCCAATTTGGGAAACCACTGAGATTACTGATTTAGGAAATATTTACATGAAAAATATTTTGAAGTTTCATGCGGTTACAAAATATATTGTCTTAGACTGGGGTCCCAATATTACTTATTGGTTATAGAGGGGTCTTCAGGGAATCATTCAGAATATGTTTATATTATGTATAACTTCCCATCTTCACGAATATTTCATGAAATATCTTGTTGTTTAGATCATAGAGGATATTATATATGATTGAATTCCAAAGTTTGAAGGATATTGTGATATAAATATGGGTCTAGTTGAGTTTTCTTATAATAATAGTTACCAGTCATCTATAATTATGGCTATTTTTGTATCCCTATATGTTTTCCCTTATAAATATATTCTTTCTTGTTCAGATATGGGTGAATCATATCTTATGGGACCTAGAATTTTTTAGGAGACATATATAAATATTTGGATTATATGTCAATGATTAATAATATCCCAGAGTTACCGTAAGTATTATGTAGTCTGTTGGCTCCATCTTTTGTAATTATCAATCAATGAATAGGTTTTCTTGAAGGTATCACCTCATTTGTGTAACCACATTTTGGAATGAAAGGTATGTTGGATCCATGATATGTTTGGTCATTATAGATTATTGAGTGGACTGGGAAGGTGGGATGTTGGTTTGTATAACTATCTCAATCAAAAATTATTCATTATATATTTTTCATATATCATATTAAAAAATATAATCTTAATACTTCTCATGTTTTTCATTGGAATGATATTTCCATAGATCTGTATGTGTCAGTGGTTAAAAAACCTATAAAAACTATTTATTCCAAATAAAATGTCATATATGAAAAGTATATTCCATTGGTATGATTTTTATAGAGACATAGATGGGATTATCATGTGATGTGGGAGAAAAATTCATTGATTGTGGATAAATATACTCATCTATTTTTAGATCGACAATCTGCAACATGAATTTTAGGAGTAGAAATGGATATAGTGGAGAGAATGATCATAATATGACATCACTTTTAAGTACGGATATCCTTCGCAACTGACCATATTTTTTTGGCATGTATTGGGTTATTTTGGGAAAAACTGTATATTTTTTAGTGTTTTTTGAACATGTGCATAGTAAGGAACATGGTTTGGGAATACCATGTAGTTCATCAAAGGCAACTATGTCACCTATTTTAGAGTTCTATAGGATGGTGTATGGTTAAAGGATGTTTGTTCCAAATTTTGTGGAATTGTCATAAAAACTATAAAATATTGTATATAGGATTTTCACTGATTGTGAAGATGATTCATCAAACTATGTGGCCAAACCATGCAATATCTCTAGTAGCTCGGAAAGGGGTTTACAATTGGTAAACTTTTTATTAAAACTTTTGGGAAAACTCTACAATATGAATTAAATGATCTAAATTTTTATTTTAGGATATGAAAACATTATTATTTACCCCTTTATTTTTATAGTGAATTAGGTTCTAGACCAAGGAGAATCATTTTTGTTTTTTTTGTGTTTTTTTCTCCTAATGAAGGATTTCAATAGATCCTTGGGTGTTATATCAAGATTATTCAAATTTATTTATATATTAATATTTTTTCTTATAGATATTATCTTTTATACTTGAATACAACCTGATATTAGGGATAATATGTCTATATATATGTGGGTTTTGTCATGATGTAATTCTGTTTCTTAAAGATCCATCATGAAATTGTGAATTATTTCCCGAATCATTATTTAACATTGTGAGTTCTTCAGGAATTGTTGTGGTATGTGATTTATCTACTTTTATTTTTTATAAAAAATTATTAATTAGAGATCCTTAATTGGGAATTCATGGATTAAGTTAATTTCTCTTTTCCAAGATCCCTTGGTTCGATTTTAGTGCATGAATCTCATTGATTTTTATAATACCATGTGTTTGAGGTTGCAAGTTTATTTTAATGTATTTTTTATATGAACAATTCATAATTACTCATTTAAAATCTTGATTTATAAATTGTTTGTGTAATTATCATTGGATTATTGAAATTTATATATGGTGGTTTATGATATAAAATGGTTTCCACATGGTATTTCATAAAGGGAGAATGATTTCAATGAATTTTTAACATGTTTATAAAAATTGGATTGCACGTAATTATTTTAGTTTGGAAATGATTTTTGGATTTATTTTTGAAATTTTAAAATACCTTTGTAAATGATAATAAATGTTCAGGAAAAAAAGGAACATCGGGTACTTAAGAGGGGGATCATAAAGGGACTTGTTTCCATAAATATTAGGGTAATTATACATAGGGGTACTCCTTCTCTCCTTTCATTGACATTACCAGGGCTAGTTTATGTTAATTAGTATATGGAATTACACATTGGGGTATTCTTATGCTCCTATGGTCATTATTTTGGGGATATATTTAGTGTGCACTAGTCATGATTGATCATTTTATGAGGAACCTAGCCAGCTCTATTCTATGTTTTCATAGGGGTAACTTCCATTGTTCTATGCTTTGATGTTGTTTTATGATGTGTTATTTGAAAATAATAAATATAGGATTATAATTTTCTTTGAAAATTTATTTATAATATATTGTTTATAAATGGTTTAAAAGAGTATTTTTTAATCTTTTTATATAAATTGGGAAATTAGGTTGTTATTCCTTGTTTTATTTTAAATTGATCATTTTTGGATGGTTTTATAAGGATTACATATGGAATAGTTTATGGGATCCCATGGATCATGTTTGAATAACACCATGTACATACCATTAGGTGTTCATAGACCATATTTTGACTCATGTTATAAATCTTAATGTTTCACTATGAGGTGGTGAGTTTCATAGTGAGATGGCCTTGGGTATATGGTGGTGAGAGAGTGGGGTGCTTCCTAATTGACACATGAATTTAGGTGTTGTTTATTTTTAGTACATTATAATTTTTTATTAGTTTATATTTTATGTGATCAACTTGTTTTCCATCAATGTACCATTTCCATTTTTTTACTTTATTTATGGGATATTCTCCTACTCCTTATTTCATTATATATTCCATATTGGATGTATATCAGGATGGGTAAAATCACTCCCTAAATTTTCTTTTAAATAATGGGTTCTTATCACTAGCCCATGGGTTTCAAGAACACCCTTTATTAATTTTTTCATTTGTTTAGAACCTAGATTTATTTTTCATCTGTATAGGTTCATGACATTTTAAATCGAATTTTTATCCCGAACACCATGATTTTGTAAACTCAATGAATCTATAGCCTTATTTTCTATCCTAGGGTGATAATCTATTGAGTAATCATAATACTTGAGTAGAACTAGAAATATCCTTTGATTAATGTTGTGATCCTTTTATGAAATGACATATTTTATACTTAAGTGATCCTTATTTTTATCACAACATTCAAATCATAGTTAAAACCTCCTTCTTTTTAGTGAAATTATTAGGATTAAAAACTCAAGATCATGGGTTAGATAATTCATTTAATTTATTTTTTACATTATTTATGTATATGAAACAAGTCTTCCATTATATATAAGGATAAATCTAATTCCTTTCCTAAATGATTTAGTATATGTCAAAAAACCATCCCATCCTAATGGTAATATCAGTATATGGTCATTGACCTATATCCTCTTTAATTATTCAAAAATTTCATTAAATAATTCTAACTATATTAGAAAAACACCATTATATTTCAACATGGTTAAGGGGTTATCTAATTGGGAAACATTTTAACTCTGTAATGATAGTAACCTACTAATCCCAGGAAAATAACTATCTCATTTATGTTGGTCAGTATAGTATATTAATTAATTACCTTCGTCCTTAAATGATAAACTAATATTCAATAAAATTATAAAATATGTCCAAGAAATGAAACATCATAAATACATAATTCAAAATTACTAAATTATCATTTAACTCCTTTCATATAAGGGTTTAAAAAATGAATCTCAAATAGATTTTATGCTCCTCATTGTGATACCCTAAGAATCGATGGATGAGATCCCCCTGTTAGAGGGGGTGTCTCAACTCCCATATTCTGTAATGGATTGTCTAATATCCTTCCTCCTAAACTCAAATCTATATTTTTTCCTAGCATTTCAAAATATCTCGGTTAGCTAGAAAGTACCATATTTGTTTGGAGGATTGCAACTACTTACAATCTCACTATTAGAGTTCAAAAACACTTCAGATCTATTCATCCTGAACTTGGTAGACCATTGTAGAAATAAACATCCATCATTCGATTCTTTTGATAGATTTTCTTTCAGATACTGGGGTTTATAATACTTTATAGTTGTGGGAATTCTTGAAGAAAGGCATATCATGATCAGGTTTTCATTGATGGATGATTTGATATTCACATGGTCAAAAGCTCCTTGAAAATTTAATGGGCGCTTCATCAATCTACTCTAGTGGAATTTTGATTTCAATATGAAGAGACATAGTCCCTTTTTAGAGATATGGGTATGTTTCCTTGAACTCCTCCTACATTAAAATCCATTCTATTAGGCATATACATGGAAATTTGGTAGGTTGATACTTGTGCTCTAATAGTAGAATGAATCCATTAGGTCGTCCTTTTTGACCCCACATTTCTATGGAGGTTGATGTTTCTAAGATTCGAATGGAGTGGGTGTGGATAACAATCGGAGAACAATTTCATTGAAAACAAGTTTCTATTTTTGAATCATAGATATATTATTGTGTGTATTGTGGTCGGCTCGGACATTTGGTTTCATTCTGTCATTGTGGGTGATGAAAAAGGATATTGAAGGATATGAAGGTAATGGAGTCTACAACTCACAATGGCCTTGATGTGGATAATTTGGGAAATTTTGAGATGGGGAATCCTGAAGGCATACCAAATGAGGTAAGAACAATGATCCCATATCCAAATAGTGATACTATCTATGACCAAATAAGGTGCAACTTGGGTGACAACAATCTAAGTCAATATTAGGTTTATTTAGGGGGAGTAAAGGGGGTGCATAATTGTGGTTCTGCAATCCCAATCAGTTTAAAATCAAACACTCCTTCATATTCATAGGTTGTAAGACAAGTTAGTGATCTTATTGAGGTAATGGTCTAAGAGATAGGAAAGGTTAGTCCAAATAGCTACAATAATTAGGAGACAGATATTCATGTGGAATTATCTGAGAAGGGGATATAATTGAATGAAGGGAATATGATAAATTCTATTGGTACCATGGACCCAATTAAACTATTCAACTATTATGAAGGGATTGAAATTAAGGAGAAAAATTAAGAAAAATATTGTTCAATATAGGTTAATGGGGAATAAACAGATGAGGAACAAGGCACTAATTGGGCAGATATAGATGATGAGATTTTCATGTTTGTCATAGGGGATAATGTATAGGGTAGACACAATAAGGTAATTCACTTCCAAAGATGGAAGAAATGGTAGAAACGTATCCATGATTCTTGGATCTATATTTTGAGAAAAGGGAAGAAACCCTATGGAAACAAGTTCTTCCAAGAAGAGAAATATTATGGTAAGGGGTGGTGATATAGAAAAAAAAAATAGGAATAATTGGGAGATAATATTACACTCTAGGGTAGTTATGGTGGATTATGACATACTGATTAAGGCCCTCCTAGAAAATTTACATTGCATAGTTGAAAGATTACCTCCCATGGACACCAATTATGAGAAGTGATGGTGGTTCAACAAGGAAGAAATTTTTTTTATCAGAGGCTTCAATGAAATAAAATTAAATTTGGAGGAGTCTGTCCAAATGTGGGAAAAATGGTGCATCTCTTTGAAGATGTTATCAAGGACAATTCAGAATCAAAGGTAAGTACTCTTCACTAGAAATTATATAAGGATAATGCACTGAATATACTTAAACTTGATTTTAATGGAATCATGATATCTTATGGGGTTTGATGCTTTGTGGTTTTTATGTGTGTGGGGTTTTTTTATTGGATGTGGTATGTCCATGATTTTTACATCTTTTATAAGGGTTCTCATTTAACCCTTAAAAGTGATCACTCTGAAATAAAAACGTTGAATTAAGTTGAAATAATAAAGATAATATTTCAATAACATTTTCATCAAAACCATAAAAATAATGTTCACAATATTCAATCAAAAGGTAATTAATGTAAAGTAATAACTTCCATTCCATTTATGAAAATTCAACTTTGTAATATATTCCTTACATACTAAATTTTTTTAATAAAAATAATAAATACCAATCATTAAAAAATATTTATCTCATTTTGTTTACCAAACAATTCATCATTAAGAGGCAGATGATATTTGTTATTATACTAATGGAATTAATTTCCCTATAATTGATATATAAATTCATAGACAAATCCTTCTTCTTATCTAGAGGAATAGAGGATCCCCAATTTGAAACACTTTGGATAATGAATCCCTTGTTAGAAAATTCCTAAAATATTTTCTTCAGTTCAAATTATTCCACTATGTCCATTCTATAGGGAGTTTTAGATATAGGGTTTTCATCAGGGATGAGTTTAATGGAAAAATCAAATTCACACTTGGGTGGATTTATAAGTAACTCTTTAATAAAAACATAAATATATTCCAAAAAAATATGTACATATTTTATTCAAAGGTAATTTTTCTCATCCGTATAACTCATCTTCTCTTGTTATCCCATAATTTAATTATAGAGAGCTACTGGAGACATGAATCTGATCATGAAATCTCTACTCTAAAGATAAGGGATTACAAAATTATTTTGTGAATCATAACGTACTCTTATTAGTAATTTTTTTCATTATACTTTGAAATCCAATCTATTATACGGGTTATATAAAATTCCACCATAGGTGTAATAATCAAGGTTTCAAATAGTGTATTTTTATGCACCATAATGTGGACTGATTGACATTTCCTTTTTGTAATAAGATTTCTAAAAGTATTATTATATGAGAACTTTCTTTTTAAGGTAGTAAGAAATGATTTAATATTCATAGAAAATAATGAAAATATAAAAGAGTGTAAATATCCACAATCAAATAAAGAATTGGATAAAGTATAGATTACAAATAATTCACCTCCCACCACTTCTTTAGGAATATCAAATTTATATTTATTAATCATATAATCATAAACATCCTCACTTGAACTCTTCTACGGTAGGTTCCCCTAACACTTGGGGAATTAGTTTGAATAATTAAACATATCTATACTATTGAATTATGGGATAGATATGGTTTTATTATTTCTCTTGAATTCATGATCCATATGTCCCTTATCACCACACTTGTAACAATATCCCATTACTTTTAATAATTTATCTTGATGTTTCTTTCTAAAACTGTCACATTTTGGAACTCCCGTATTTTCCTTATTATTCTTTGATATATTTTTTTAAAATTTATTTGTCTTACCTATTATTTTCTTGGTTTAACTTGATGAAATATTGCCTAGAAAAATCTTTATATGTCATGATGGAATATGATACTATATCATAAAATGATGAAAACAGTTGAGAGACTAACTCCCTTCAGTGGTTCGTTATAAGATCATAAAATACACCTCTAATATTAATTTTCATATTACATATATATCCCATTATATTTCTCATTAAACTTATAAATCTATCCATATATTCAATAAAAAATTCCTCATCTTATTAATTTAGGTTGATGAATATCATTTCCTTTTTAGCTCATTTCTATCTAGGAAAATATTTCTCAAGGAATATCACATTAAAACTTACCTATTATATATATTCTATTTCATATTATTATTTAAAATTATACATAAATGACCACAATTTATCAGCATCTCCCTTTAAATAATATACTACCAAAAACATTTCCCAATTGTTACATCCCAACCCCAGGAATGTATTTTAAAGGGACTTGATCCACTTCTCATCTACCAATGGATTTTTAGTTGTATCCAATCATAGATATTTTTTTGGTATAATTAAATCTACCATCGGTGCATTACAATATGGAACAATAGGTTTATCTATATGTGAATGGTTATTTGTCATAATCTAGGTTAGTTTTACCAATATTTCCATGATCTTCTCAACTCTAACACACATTGTATTAACATTATAATAATGAAAATCTCTATATTAACTAATGGAATTGACATTCCATCTATTTATTTAGATAAACACCATCTCTAAACAATGGAACACATAAAATTATCAAAAAACGTCATGAATATTGAGAAATAAAATAAAAATCCCTAAAATTTATTTAACATTCTAGATATTTATCTTACCACCTCTTCTAGAAATGTTGTTCTAAAATCTAGTTCCCATAGGCCCAACTAAACTTAATTTTATTCCAACTATAAAGAATCAAACTATGGTAACCTAGAGCTAATGTTTACATTATTATATTGGTACAAGATAAAAGGGGTAAAAGCAAAAATTATTGATCAGTTTATTTCTCTCATGGGACTAGATACATATATGAATTTCATATTACATTATAAAAATAAAACATATTTAGAAAAACTTTTTTTAGCCTTGAAAATCATGCAATGATTCATTATTAATATATCAGGGAAAATAAAACATAACAATGGGTGAACTCAAATACATTGTGAGTAAAAGTGTACAATATAAGTTTTCATGAGTATATAATACATTAACAATATAGAGAGTCTATAATAAGTACATATTCATTTAATTAATAACATGAGCTTAAAAATGTATCCATTAACAATATCAATATAAAAATCACATGGATAATAATAACTAAAATATTAATTATTATAATTCATAATTCTAGATATTGTGATCTTATCATTAAGGCCCCTTCCCAAGAAATAATGAACCTTACCAGCAGTTCCTTGTGCTAATAAATTTTAATGATTTTTTCATCATACACAAAATACCCAATTAATTTGTCCTTGTATTTATCTCATGATACCTATTAATTTATCAATGGTATATCCATAACCAAGCTCCAAAAAACATATAAATATTTCCAATTAAATTCTCATATATTTAATCAATAATAAAACAAATAATTAATAATCCTTATAAATAAAAAAGTATCTATAATGAAACTAGAATATAGAAAATAAATATTTTCCTAGTAAATGAAATAAAATTATTAACAATATTTATTCAAATAACATAATTTTTGGTAGTGGAATATAGAATAGAAAATATTGAAATGATAAATATATCCATCATACAATTCATATAGATATGAAGGAGAAAAAAATTTCTAAGGGATAACAGAGAGTAATGCATAAAACAATCATATCCAAATCAACGATCTCAAAATAAGTTATAATCTATAAATTAGTAAAGGATTATATAACACCATAAATTCATCAAAAATAAGTATTTATAATAAATCAATTTATTTTGAGATTTATTATGTAAAATGTAAGTGAATCATTAAAAATGATATTTCTTAATGCTTTTGTATCATTATTAAAAAAATGAAATATATAAACCATTTCCAAAATTCATTTCAGCATTTTAGAAAATAATATTTTTTATTTTAAAAACTAAAAATTTACCTATCATTAAAAAAATATTTTTCTTTGAAAAAACATAAAACCATGTATATGAAGATAAATAGTAAATAATGGTCATTGATATGGTAAAATATGTATATCCATTATATATCAAAAAGAACATTCCATTCACACTTCTTTTAGAAGTCAAAAATTACCTAATCAAAAAATGTTAAAATGGTTCATTTATTAAAAATATAAAAGAAATTTTGGTTGAAAATTAATTTATACAATCATTGGAGAACCAAAAATTACATTTTTCAAGAATTTTAAAAAATATCAACACAGAATATAAAAATCCCAAAAGGATAAATATGGTCACTTTTTCTGACAATAAATTCATTCAATCTTAGATTACCAAAGAGATGAAAATATCAAATAAAAATATAGAAACCCCTATAATAACAATAGGATAATAAAATAGATTAGTTTTAATAAGTTAAAGATCATAGGATTCTTCCAATAATAATTCAAATGTGAACAATCCAGAATATGTGTCAGATATTAAAATTAATCATTATAGATTTAATTACTTTGGACTATAAAACTCTTAAAAGGGAAAACATGAATTGAAAATTTAGATTACAATAATAAAGTATACTTCCAGATATAATATGTCAATGAGTCATTATATACACCAAATAAATGAACTAGAATCATAATATATAATATGTTTCAATGTAGTGTAATTGAGATGAAAATCCATATACTAGATTCCTTTTTGGTTAGGAGAAATATATAAACTTCAAAAATAATTTTAAAATTCATAAAAAAATTATTAATAAGATTTTTCATATATAATAAATTTTCTAAGGTCCTTTTATACAAAATTTTCATCCATTCATTGAATAGTTCTTTCTTACGTCGGTCACTTATAAATGAATGGTCTATTTCTCCAAATTCACTTCGCTGTATTGAACATAGATAAAGGTTTTTTAAAATAGTTCCAAAATATTCATAATATTAATAATTTCATTAATGTATTTTTTTCATTAAATAAAATTTTAGACTCATCTATTTCATATGGTAAAAGAAATCTGAATCACATCAATTTATGGTGGTGAAATTCCACACATATGCATGAGTTACATTATAATTCTCCATAATATGGTTAGGATATAAAAAATTTATACACCGTTAATATAAAAACAACTAATTCTATTAAATATTACAATTTAATTATGTTAATATAGGTATTGATAATATTATGGAGGTTTAATTATGCACTTGAAAAAATATGGTATGAACATATACCTCTTATTTTAGTGTCCCCTTTTCTATTACACCTTAATCCTTCTTAAATTGGTCATTTGGTGAGATTAGAACCTCTAGGAAAGTAATAGTTATGTTTATAAAGTATTTATATGGGTATTTTTTGAGTTAACTAGCTTAGTAAGTATTGAAAT
This sequence comes from Viscum album, assembly GCA_963277665.1. NCBI lineage: Eukaryota > Viridiplantae > Streptophyta > Magnoliopsida > Santalales > Viscaceae > Viscum > Viscum album. The sequence goes on along the minus strand of OY728120.1, from coordinate 1,432,843,509 downwards.
GAGAGGATATGAGGTTACTTTTTATAAGTGATGTGGGAAGAAAATTTGTAAATATTTTGAGCATTTAAATATAATAAAGTCACTCTCAAGGTAATGTTTCCCCAAATGGGATAAATTTTTAATATGGAATGAGTTAGGATCAAAATAAATTTAAAAAATAACATCTATACAACTTTTTATGTCATTTTAATCCTTATTTATTTATTTTAACCCCTTACTAATCTTTTTTAATCCATCCACTAGTGATAAGTTTCTACCATGGTTACTATTCATTATGACCAAAAATTAAGTTGAACTAATTGAATAATATTAAATACACTAATTACATATATGGAATTAATTTTACAAAATTAAAATCCTATAATTGGTGGAAATTTAATTTTATATAATTTCACAAAATGTAATGAAAATTCATTTATATAAAAATGTTTATATTAATTATAAAATATTTTTTACCAAAATCATGTATAATGTTTAATCCCATGTAATCAATTGGATTTTTTCATGTAAAATATGAATTATTTTATTTTCAAATTAAATAAATACATAATAGGAACACTGTGAATACTTAATTAAAAGAGAAGAATATAAAATATTTTTTATTTGAATAAAAACATTAATTTTATTTTAAAAATGTTATTAATGGATTTATAAGTTCAACATTATACTTTTTAATAAAAAATATTACTTATTAAATATATATTTGGTATATAAAAAAAGTTTTTATAAACCTTAAAGTCATACTTATATTCTAATAATTTAATTATAGTGACACTATTTGTTAAATCAGTAATTTTCACAATACACTGAAAAGATCCAATGTTTTTGATAAATCTAAAAAAACTGTAAGATATATTTTACATTATCAATTTAAAAAATGAAATTTATTACATAAAATTGAAATTAATTTTTTTGAATATTGGGTTTATTCACATTCTTAATTAAAGATATGTGCATTACGATATAATCTCATTATAATAAAAAGATTTTTACAACAATTGAATGGAATGTGTTACACTATACTATAGTTACACTTCTATACATCCAATAATATGGAGACAATTTTCCTTACCCTTCAAATTTGGCTAGCATTTATCCCTACCCCATACTAGGAAAAGACTTCTCTTAAACCCCCAGCTAGGGCGACTATCAATTTGTTCACCTACTTGGGAAAAAATATTCCCTCAACCTTATATTAGGACGTGATACTCCCCGTAGTTCCATAGTTGTGTGTTCACTACTCTAATTATCATTCATGGATGTAAAATCACCCCATGACTCATATCGGGGTGTTTTTCTCACTTATATCCACTATCTAGGTTCCCATCCTTTTATGCCTCTTCCACTACCATGTGATTAACATTATCGGGCTATAAAAATCAGTTTAATCCCCTTTAATCATGTATTCTTTTGATAATATACCATTCCCACTTATCCTCTCTATCTAATAGGCCCCTCATAAAGTTAAAAAACACATATTCCTTTGAAAATGAGGGTCCTTTTTTTAGGAAAATTGTGAAACATCATATGGATCATGATTCCTACCCTGACTACCCTATATCAAGTATCTTCTCCACCCCAAAATATAATGTACCCCCTTTTCCACTCAATGATCTAGAGAAGTAATTTTTCCTCCTAAAAATTTTAATAACTAACCATATCCCTATTTATGTACTTATATCTAGTTTACACAATGTGTCTTATACCGTTATACAGGTAACACCAATGCATAAGACCATCTTATTCACTTGCTGTATCCCCCTTTCATGACATAAATTTATTTGTCACATGATGCTAAATTTTATAGTTCAACCTTGAATTATTACATGAAACTATAAATCACAAATTCATCATATTTGATTATTATTAACCATGACACATAGGATACATCTTTGAGGTTTAATCCCAAAAGCCCAACACATATCATAGGCCTCTAATTATGAGTAATCCCCAACCTCATCATCACTAGATCATATTATATATGGAATACCATTTTCTTTATCACATGTCCCCTATGATACCACATCCTCATTGGTCCATATTCCACATAAGATCCATACTCATTGGGTTATACTCCTCATGAAACTCATACTCATGTCCTAGAAACACAATAAATAAATTCACTTTACTAGGTCTTGGATTCATAACCTTAAAATGAACTTCACTTTTTCATGAATGGATAACCATAAAAGGAATATTATTGGACCTTTTCACATAACCTTAAAATTTATAATGTTCCATAGTAATAAACACTTAACTACATGGGTTATGATTCCTATCATAGGGATACATAGGAAACCCCATTCAAGTGCCTAATCCTTACTCCATGACATCTATCACCTCCCTAGATGGTCATAAATTATTGAGTACCTACATTGTGGATTTAAATAATAGACTCACTAACCAATGAAAGAAAAATAGAGAATTTATAATACATATATTATTTCACATCACTGTATGGAATCAGAAGATCACTTTCATACTAGTAAAAGTGGAAATATTATTACAAAGAAGGATTAATACATATTTATTAAATCTGTAAGGGATTCTGAGAGTATGAATTAATTCCACCTCAAAAGGATATAAGGATCATGTAATCCCATCCTTTTGACCAATTAAAAACCTAATGTGTCACTCGTAATGTCTTAAATTCCACATGATAATGGAATGTATGTCTATAATGACTCCAAAGTCTCTATTGGAATGGGGGCATATTGGAAATGAGATAGTGAACTTGAAATGAATCATTTACAGGTAAGAGTGGCTGATAAATCATGAAATTTTAATTTCAATAACATAGTAATATATTTTTATTTGTTTTCTTCCCTTTTAATAACCTTCTTATAACTCCCTTCAATCTAAATAAAACCATCACATTACATATAAGATAATTTTTAATTCCTTATATACAATTATTTCTTAGTCAAAATGATGGTTATGGTTCCTCAACCTAGTAATATATTGTCTCCAACCAAGTAACTTCACCAATAGGCTTCAAATGATCTAGAGATGAAATAGTTTCACAATATATCTATGTTAACATTAGAGGTTTCCCATGAGACCCTCTATGAGATAAATATCCATTTATTATCTTCTCAACGATGAGCTATGGAGAAGCACATGACTCCTACTACCATTTCTAATCACATTAGGAACCTATACTCAAAGTGAAATAATGTAAACCTCCATTATCATAGGGATGTGTATGAGGATTTTGAAAGAATCCTAACTACTTAACAAGAGATACCAAGTAGAGATCCTTCCAACATTTTCTAGTGTCACATAACACTATCTCCTCATGAATTTACTAAAGACCACTCTGAAGTTCTCATCCATGGTTATCTAGACCATGGAACCTAGGATGAGGTATTAATGAGGGTAGAACACTAAAATTTAATATTGGAAGAATAATCATATTCTTTTACCCACTCAGTAATCCCACATGAATATTTTATCACTGACCAGAGAGAAAGTCCACCTTCTATCACAAATTCAAGAATCCAACAAGAATATTTCAACAATGATCATAGTTACAACTCATATATATATCTTCACCGAAAAATTATGTCTGTATGTTTTGATAGAAATATTCAAGTAGGATTATATCAATGCTCACCTAGGTAAATACCATCAGCATGTCCTAGAGGCTCCATTGGATAGTCTCATATTCATTCCCACATCAATGAAGTTTATTGGTATATTATGGGAGTGACCATGAAGTGGGAACATATTCTCACTTCTATTCAAGGATCCTTTAAAAATATTATAGTATAATCTATATAGAAATCATATTTTCCTACTCACTCTGAGGAACAAAGATATTTTTTTTGTATAAACATAATAGTAGGATTATATACCTGTATATATCCAAAAGATTCTTCATTATATTCTGATGGTAACTTGGGAGTCTATTATAATGTATCACACTCTTAAAGTTCACTACCCAAATTATTAAATCCAACATATAATTTTGGTTTTAGCCTTGGTCACACAATCAAGAAAATCTTAAAGAAGATCTCATTTGGGGAAAGATAAAATTTATTAACATGATCATATACATACACTCACAGATAATCTTAAGGATGATCGACATATTTTTATAGCATGCCATGAATATTTAAACTCATTGTCTATAATAAAAGGAATATATGGTAATATAGGTACTTGTATAAGTATTTTTATAAAAAATATAGATGTCCTCCCTAGTGAAAATTCCTATAAGTTCCTCCCCATGGGAATATGATAATAAGTCTTCATGTTACACATCATAACACCTATTTGTACAGTCCTCTCTATAGTATAGAGATATATTGGTAGGGAGTTCATCCCCTTGAAAACATACCAATAATCGGTAATCATGATGGTCATATTCATGTAATATATACCATGAACTCTTGTGGTCCTTCTTAGGGAACAAATTTAAAGGTAACTCCCTGCCACAAACCAAATAGCTAGAATGGAGGTCCTCCCCTTAATGTAAAATATCAAATCATTCATGGATTCCCTCTATATGGTGATAATTATAATTTTATTCCTTGAAATCATATATTTCCTCAATATAAATTTCCTCCCAATGTCAAATTAATTCCATGGTTTCCTTCATAAAAAGCGGTACATGATAAACTAATGATAGTTAAATCAATTAAATCATCATGAATTAATGGCATATTTCCTTAGTAAAAACACTAGTGCAGAAAACGTTTTTTACGTCACCATTTTTTACGTCGGTTATATAAAACCGACGTCATAATATGTAAAACGAGGTTTTTTACGTCGGTTATTTCTTAACCGACGTAAAAACCTGTGTTCGGTACACATTTAACGTCGGTTATTTTTATAACCGACGTTATTAATCGCGCGGCTTCGTTTTTTACGTCGGTTATTGTTATAACCGACGTAACAAACACGGTTTTCGAAGGCCCTTTGACGTCGGTTATTGAATAACCGACGTAACAAACGTGGTTTTTGAAGGCTTTTTTACGTCGGTTCTAAAATAACCGACGTAAAAAAAGAATCCGCAGATGTTTTTGACGTCGGTTATTACATAACCGACGTAAAAAAACGCGGATTTTGAGCCATTTGTTACGTCGGTTATATAATAACCGACGTCAAAAATGAATCGGAGGAAGGTTTTTACGTCGGTTATTGAAATAACCGACGTTATACATGTTTTTAAAACAATTATCACGTCGGTTATTGAATAACCGACGTGATAACTCATTTAAAAATTTACCCAGACCCGTGGATTGTCATTCGCGAGTTTACCTTCGACAGTCGCGACTCGTCTCTCTCGCGCGTAAACCCGAATCAGCTCGTCCATTTCGTTGGTTTAGATTCGTTTTGCGATCATCGTTTTTCATATTTAATCTCCTCGGATCAATCATCTAAACTCGCAGCACTCAGGTAATCCTCCCACTCGTTCGTTTTTTTTCGCGGATAGTAAATATATATGTGTTGTGATTTTTTTGTTGAAACTAGCTAAGATTCTTCGATTGCGAACCCTTTTAACTCGTTTTGGCACCATAATCTTATTTATCATCCCTAGATCTATTTGTTCGACTTGCAATATTGAGTAATTTTATGATTTCACTAATTTTTCATCATTTTCTATAAATCCCCGAGAGGGTTGGGGCGTGTCCATTTGGATGGGTTGCCCTTTTACAGTTGTTACTACTTTATTCACACACAACCATGGCATAGGTGCATGGATTTGGGGTCGGGGGTGTCCAGGGGGGTTTACAAGGGGGTGGGTGGGTGTGGGGGGCTGTCCAAGGGTGTGGGTGGGTGTTGGGGGGTGTCCAGGGGGGTGTCCAAGGGGGTAGGGGGTGGGGGGTGGTGTCCAGGAGGGGTGGGGGGGCTGTCCAGAGGGTTGGGGGGTGTCCAAGCAGGTCGGGGGTGGGGGGTTGTGTCCAGGAGGGGTGGGGGTGCTTTCTAGAGGGGTCGGGGGCTGTCCAGAGGGGTCGGGGGGTGTCCAGGGTGGTGTCCAAGGGGATGGGTGGGTGTGGGGGGCTGTCCAAGGGGGTGGCGGCCTGTCCAGAGGGGTCGGTGGGGTGTCCAGGGGGGTGTCCAAGGGGGTGGATGGGTGTGGGGGGCTGTCCACGTGGGTGGCGGCCTCTCCAGAGGGTATTTGGGGTTGTCCGGGTGGGTGGGGGGGCTGTCCAGAGGGTTGGGGGATGTCCAGGGGGGTGTCCTAGGGGGTAGGGGGTGGGGGGTGGTGTCCAGGAGGGGCGGGGGGCTGTCCAGAGGGGTCGGGGGTGTCCAGGGGGGTTTACAAGGGGGTGGGTGGGTGTGGGGGGCTGTCCAAGGGCGTGGGTGGGTGTTGGGGGGTGTCCAGGGGGGTGTCCAAGGGGGTAGGGGGTGGGTGGTGGTGTTTAGGAGGGGTGGGGGGGCTGTCCAGAGGGTTGGGGGGTGTCCAGGGGGGTGTCCAAGTAGGTCGGGGGTGGGGGGTTGTGTCCAGGAGGGGTGGGGGGCTGTCCAGAGGGGTCGGGGGGTGTCCAGGGGGGTTTACACATCGATTTGTTTTATATTTCAAAATTGTTATATTCAAATTATGATTTTTTTCATATAAACATGTATTTGTCTTATCTAAAAAATATATATATTTTTTCTATTTGTTATAGGTAATAATGAGTCGAAGTTGGATTACGGCACATCGAATGAGCAATGAATATGAGGAAGGTGTTGATGCCTTTTTGGAATTTGCTAAACGAAATGTTCCAAGTAGTGACATTTTTTTCTGTCCATGCCTGAAATGTCTGAATATGAAGAAGTTGAAAAGTAGAGAGATAAAAGATCATCTGATTTGTCATGGTTTCAATCCGAGTTACAACCCTTGGATTTGGCATGGCGAAACTGGACAGAATGTCACTGATGATAATGAATCGCAAGATGGTAACTCCGATGGAATTGAAGAAATGATTCGCGATATTGTAGCAAAACAAATTGAGATAGAACCGAGAGTTGCACATCTATATGGTGATGCCGAAAAACCATTATATCCTGGTTGTACAGATTTTACGGTTTTGTCGGCGGTGTTAAGATTGATTAACCTGAAGGCAAAACATGGATGGAGTGACAGAAGTTTTACAGAGCTGCTACAATTGATGAAAGACATTCTTCCAAAAGATAACGATCTTCCAGATTCACATTATAAGGCCAAAAAAATATTATGCCCGATGGGATTGGGATACAGGAAAATACATGCATGTCCGAATGACTGCATTATATATAGGAAGGAATATGAATTTCTGAAAGAGTGTCCCAAATGTGGGACATCACGGTATAAGGTGAAAGAAAAATCACAAGCTGATGTAGAGATTACAAAGCTCCCTTCAAAGGTATTTTGGTATCTTTCTATAATTCCTCGTTTCAAACGTTTATTTGCTAATTCACATGATGCAAAAAGGTTAAGATGGCATGCTGATGAGCGGGTATGTGATGGAAAAATACGTCATCCAGCTGATTGTCCACAATGGAAGAAAATTGATACCCAGTACCCTACATTTGGAAATGAAATTAGAAATCTGAGACTAGGCTTGTGCACAGATGGAATGAATCCATACCGAACCCTCAGTAGCACACATAGTTCATGGCCTGTTTTATTGGTAATTTACAACCTCTCTCCTGAAGTTTGTATGAAGCGCAAATATGTCATGTTGAGTATCATGATCTCTGGTCCAAAGCAACCCGGCAATGATATTGATGTATACTTGTCACCGCTGATTGATGATTTGAAACTTTTATGGGCTGATGGTATTAGGGTGTATGATTCTTATAAAATGGAATATTTTCAACTGCATGCAGTGCTTCTATTCACTATAAATGACTTCCCAGCATATGGAAATTTGTCTGGATACAGTGTTAAAGGGCATAAAGCATGTCCAATTTGCGAACAACAGACGTCATATTGTCAATTGCATCATGGGAGGAAAACAGTGTACATGGGTCATCGAAAGTTTTTGCCTATGGATCACCCTTATAGAAGACTAAAAAAGGCATTCAATGGCTCACAAGAATTTGATACTGCTCCTCAACCTTTATCCCCAGAATTGTATTTTGAGAGGGTGAAAAACCTTGATGTGACATTGGGAAAGACACAGAAATCTGGTAATGATAGACATATTTGGAAGAAAAGGTCAATATTTTTTGAGCTACCATATTGGAGGTATCATGAAGTCAAACATAATATTGATGTCATGCACGTGGAGAAGAATATCTGTGATTCTTTGATCAGAACATTGCTAGATATTAAAGGAAAGACAAAAGATGGGTTGAATGCAAGGTTAGACCTACTGTCAATGGGAATACGTTTGGAGTTAGCTCCCACTCCTAAAGGAAGACGAACATTTCTTCCCCCGGCTTGTCATACATTATCGAAGAGGGAGAAAAGTAGCTTCTGTCAGTGTCTTCATGATATCAAAGTGCCTCAAGGTTATTCTTCAAATGTAAAAAATTTTGTCTCATTGAAAGACTTGAAGTTGATAGGTATGAAATCACATGATTGTCATGTCATGATGCAACAAATTCTACCAGTTGCACTGCGTGGAATATTGCCCATCCGTGTCAGAAAGACTATAATGAGGTTGTGTTATTTTTTCAATTCAATTTGCAACAAGGCGATTGATGTGAATGCTTTGAACATTTTGGAAAAGGATGCAATTATTATACTTTGTCATTTGGAAATGTATTTTCCTCCAACTTTTTTTGATATGATGGTGCATTTACTGATTCATCTGGTTCGAGAAATAAGGCTTTGTGGACCTGTATATCTTCGTTGGATGTATCCTTTTGAAAGGTATATGAAAATATTAAAGGGATATGTTAAAAATCCATATCGACCTGAAGCCTCCATTATTGAAAAGTATATTTCTGAGGAGGTAGCAGAGTTTTGTACGAGTTACTTGGCTATGACGCAACATATAGGTTTGCCTCCATCTCGCCATGAACGGGTTAATAATGAGGGAAAGGGGATTCGTGGCTTGAAAGTCAAATCACTGTCAGCTGAACATATGAAGAAGTTATAATCATACATCTTGAATAACATAGCTGATGTTCAACCGTATATCACATTGCATATTAATGAGTTGAAACAATGTCATCCAAAGAAGAAAGAAATGTGGATTTTGAATGAGCACAACAAAACTTTTTTTCCATGGTTTAAGAAGACCTTGCTTGGTAGATCAGATGTATCAGAGACATTAAAATGGATAGTGGGTGGTCTATCTTTAAATGTGATAACATGGTCCGCTTATGACATTAATGGCTATACATTTCATACGAAAGCTCAGGACAACAGAAGTGCAGTTCAGAATAGTGGTGTATTGGTGTTTGCAGAAGCAATGCATTTTTCGAGTGCTAAAGACAGAAACCCAATTTCGGCATCAAGTGCATATTATGGAGTGATTGAAGACATATGGGAGGCTGATTACTTTAAAATTAAAGTTCCCGTTTTTAACTGTAAATGGTTTATCGGTAACAACAGTGTCAGACACGATGAATTTGGAATGACACTTGTTAATATGAATAGATTGGAAGACACAGCTGATTCTTTTATAATGGCAACACATGCCAAACAAATTTTCTATGTAGTAGATCAATCAGATATGCAGTGGGCTGTTGTTTTACAAGGGAAAAACCAATATGTTGGTGAGGATGAATTTGATGAAGATGCTGATTTATGTGAGATCCCTACTTCCATGGAAAGATTAACAGAACATAATGATGAGTATGTTGAAGACATGGTTTGTGCCATAAGGAACGATCACGACGAAGGAATTTGGGAAAACAATCCAACTGTACATTCCTAAAATTACAGGTAACACAAGTTTATTTCTTGTTTACATTTAGTTTTTTCATATAATGTTAGATACTGTAAATTTTTTACTTATTAAAATATGTATCAAACCAAAACGATAAAACAATAAAAACCGTAAAGAAGAGAAGTCCTGGGCGCACCGGCAACCGGTCCTCTCTGTCTGAACCACCGGCCGGCCGCTGGCTCACCACCGGCCAGCCGGTGGACCAGACAGAGCCTTCCTCTCTGTCTGGATCACCAGCGGCCGGCCGGTGTTGAGCCAGCGGCCGGCCGGTGGTTCAGACAGAGAGGAAGGCTCTCTGTCTGGTCCACCGGCCGGCCGGTGCTGAGCCAGCGGCCGGCCGGTGGTCCAGACAGAGACCGAGCCTCTCTGTCTGGATCACCAGCGGCCGGCCGGTGTTGAGCCAGCGGCCGGCCGGTGGTTCAGACAGAGAGGAAGGCTCTCTGTCTGGTCCACCGGCCGGCCGCTGGATCACCACCGGCCGCCCGGTGGACCAGACAGAGAGCCTTCCTCTCTGTCTGGATCACCAGCGGCCGGCCGGTGAGGAGCCAGCGGCCGGCCGGTGGTTTAGACAGAGGAAGGCTCTGGTCCACCGGCCGGCCGGTGGTGATCCAGCGGCCGGCCGGTGGTCCAGACAGAGGAAGGCTGTCTGGTCCACCGGCCGGCCGGTGGTGAGCCAGCGGCCGGCCGGTGGCATCAGTGATTCCACTTTTCAGCTGTCTTATGCCAACTCCTTGGCAACATTTTGCCTGTGTTTACCATGTTTATCATTGTTTAACATGCTTACCATATTACCGATGTTTACTATTATGTAATTTAGTACACTTTTCTATTTGTGAACTAATGTTTGTTTTTTTGATTTGAAGGAAAATGACAGATCAATCAGTTGATCAGCCACATGATTCTGGAGATGAGCATATTGGTCATACATCTGGGGAGGAACATTCACATGCTCCTATTACGAAAAAGAGTTCAAAGGTTGGTAAGCGTGGGTGCACACGTTTACCAAAATTATCACTTGCCCGTACGAAGGAGGAGAGGATAGTCGTGGAGTTTGATGAGGATGATCTTCCTAGAGGTCCAAATGCTAAAGATTTTAAGGGTTTTGTAGCAACTCAGGCTAAGAGCAAAGTAAGCATTCTCTATGATGATTGGAGAAGTGTGGATAAGGCGATAATTTCTCAGCTGTGGGAGACCATCTTGGTAAGATCTTTTGCTATTGTTTGACTGTTCTTTAAATGTTTCTAGTATATATAATATTTTTAACCTCTTTTTTATCAGATGACATTTGATATTCCTGACACTGGAGGAGTCAGGAAGAAATGCTTATCGTTGGCTGCTAGGAGATGGAGGGATTTCAAATCTACCCTCTCATCTGATTTCATTTATGGTCATAGGAGTCGTGAGAATCCATGTCGTATATATCCTTTTATAGATGAAGACACATGGAGACAATTTTTTGAAAGTAGAAGAAAAGAATCATTTTTGGTAAGGGAAATGTAAACTTTTATAAGCTTTCTTATATAAATGATCTTATTATTGTTTTGTTAATGATTACTTATTCTTAATTTACAGCAAACAAGGAAAGCTCATCAAGAGATCCAATCTAAAAATGTATACCCTCATAGTTTATCTCGGGGAGGGTATGCATTATTGGAAGAACAAATGATGGCAGAAAAATTTCAACAACTAAGAGCTGAGTCTTCAAGCTCTGGAGAGGTGGCCCCTCCATCCCCTCCATCTAGACATGAGAAATGGAAAAGAGCTCGGAAGGGCAAAAAAGGACAATATCTTTCGGAAGAATCGAGACTCGTAGTTGAGAGGATTGTAAGATATCTATTTTATTTATTTAAGTTTACTATTTTCGTCATATATTTCCAATCATTATAGAAAAGTTCAATTACTTATTACAGGACTCTCTTGAGGAGCAGAGTTCACAGGGGACATTTACACCATCTGGGAGGGAAGATATTTTATCTGTGGCATTGGGAAAGCCCGAACATCCTGGCCGTGTAAGAGGATATCCGGCAGGTGTATCGGTAAGAAAAGTGTTGCCACGTTCCTCAACTTCTAACGTTGAAGGAGTTTATAAAAAAAAATAGAATCGTTGGAGGCTGAAGTCCATAATATTAATGCGACAATGGAGGACAAGATTAGAGCATCGGTGCAGTTAATGTTTGCAGACTTGCAAAGACAATTTCAGGGTGCAGCTCCCACTCCACCTCTCCCAATAGCTCCCACTCCCCCACCTCAGCCTGCGGACCCCATTTTTGATCCTCCTCCTCCGCCGCAGCTACCTACTTATTGTGAGTTGTATGTTGATGATCCTCAACATCATATAGTTGCATATGGGATGGTATATTGTATAGGAGATACAGTTCATCATCAACAGTTAGAGGTAGAGAATCAGAGGGTCACTGTACAGGATATTATAGATAGATCAGCTCGGATACCATTACCTACAGATGAGGTGACGACAGTTGGACATAGTATCGGCCATTTTTTACTTTGGCCATCCAGACTTCTTCGACTCATTACCATAGAGGTATGGATGTTATATCTTTTATTTTATATTTTTATTAATGTTTTATCATTTGAAAACTAATATATTTTTCAATTTATTTTTACAGGAATACTTCAAAGGTAAAGAAATACTGTATAGACAACAACAAAGACAGATAGCTATGACATCAGATGCAGATACTAGCAGTCTTGACAAATTGTCAAGATATTCAAATTTGTTGGCGGATCATTATGACTTTACAATGGAAGCTCATGTCTGTGGATGTGAACTATGTGTGGGGATTATGAAAACTGATATCATGGAGTTTGTCACTGGAGATAAGTTGGGCATCAACGTGGTGCAAATTTTTATCATGTAAGTCTTAACTCCTTTTCCTTGCGTTATATTTATTAAAAATGTATACTTATGTCTGCTTTGTATTAGGTATATGTATAAAATTTGTGAGAGGAATGAGCTGACAGATGTATATGGATTCGTGGACCCACAATTGATTTCCCCTGAAGCATGTGCATTGGATGAGGAACAAAGAATGCTTTATATTGCTGATAGATTTGAAAAGAATGTAATCACACAGTGTTGGATGATGCCTTTTTGTGAGAGGTATGAAACACATCCCTCTCAAAGAGTTAATTATCTTTTAACATAAAAAACCACTAACGTTAAATTTCCTTTTCTCAGGGATCATTGGATGTTAGGGGTTTTTTGCCCTAGGGAGAAAACACTTTATTGGATATGCTCTCTCCATGATGATGTGCGAGAAAGTTTTAAGAATATATTGGAAACGTAAGTTTCAATTTCACAATAGTTTTATATATTATAATGAATTTTAAATTTACCCCATTCGTATTATTTTCTAACAGGGCATGGGTCCACTTTCGAAAAAGCGCAAAGAAAAGGAATTACAAGATCAAATATGTACATGCGAAGGTAAATATCCATTTATAATTTGTACATTTTGATTTATTACATAAAAATAATATATTGAATTTACACTCATTCAAACAGAAATGTCATGAGCAACAAGGCATCATCGAATGCGGATATTACATGTTAAGATTTATGTATGAAATAATAACAACTGGGACAGTTCTGAGTTTTGACCTGGTAAGATTTCCTTTTTCTAATAATATTTCAATTTGATTTATTCATTATACACGTTGACTACTATCCTTTTCCTTTGTAGCTTTTTGATGACCCTCAACCCTTTACTGCTGAAGATATCAAACACTTACAAGTGGAGTGGTCAAATTATTTTACAGGTTTGATTGACTTTTAGTTGTTTGTAATGTAAAATGTAATTTTGAATATTGTCAATGTAATTGTGTATTTCGTAGTCGTTTAGGTTGGATTTAGTTTTTTTTGAAGTTGACATTGTAAGTTTTGAATGTTATATAAGTGAATGTTTAATTTTTCTCTACTTCTTGTTTTGGTCTACTGTTGATGGTTTTTCTGGTCTGGATTTTGGTATGGGGGGAGAGGTTCCAAGGGGGTGGGTGGGTGTTTGGGGGGTGTCCAAGGGATATGGGAGGGGTGTCCAAGGTGTGTTTGGGGCTGTCCTAGGGGTCGGGGGGGTGTAAATGAGGGTGGGGGGGTGTCCAAGGGGCGGGGGGTGTCCAAGGGATATGGGAGGGGTGTCCAAGGTGTGTTTGGGGCTGTCCAAGGAGTCGGTTGGGTGTAAATGAGGGTGGGGGGGGGCTGTCCAAGGGGTGGGGGGGTGTCCAAGTGGTGGGGGGTGTCCAAGGGATATAGGAGGGGTGTCCAAGGGGTGTTTGGGGCTGTCCAAGGGGATGGGGGGGTTTCCAAGGGGTAGGGGGGTTTCCAAGGGGTCGGGGGGGTGTCCAGGGGGTGGGGGGCTGTCCAAGGGGTGGGGGGGTGTCCAGGGGGTGGGGGGGCTGTCCAAGGGGTGGGGGGTGTCCAGGGGGTGGGGGGCTGTCCAAGGGGTGGGGGGGTGTCCAAGGGGTGGGGGGGTGTCCAAGCGATATGGGAGGGGTGTCCAAGGGGTGTTTGGGGCTGTCCTAGTGTTCGGGGGTGTAAATTTGGGTGGGGGGGCTGTCGAAGGGGTGGGGGGGTGTCCAAGGGGCAGGTTGGGTGTAAATGAGGGGGGGGGGGTCCAAGGGGTCTGGGAGGGCTGTCAAGGTGTGGGGGGGTGTCCAATGGGTGTTTGAGGCTGTGCTAGGGGTCTTGGGGGTGTAAATGAGGGTGGGGGGTGTCCAAGGGGTGGAGGTTGTCCAAGGGATATGGGAGGGGTGTCCAAGGGTTGTGGGTGGGGGAGGGCTGGCCAGGTTGTTAGGTGGGTATAGATGAGGGTGGGGTTCAGTTGGGGCTTGGGGAAGGGCTGGCATGGCTATTTTTGTTTGGTTTCTGGTTGCTTTTTGGTGAGAGCAGTGCAATTATTTAAAAAAATAATAATTTCTTTCACGTCGGTTATAAAATAACCGACGTGGTAAATAAATCGGTAGGGGTTTATCACGTCGGTTTTTTCTAGAACCGACGTGATAAACCGTTCCCGGGGGATTTTATCACGTCGGTTCTTAATATAACCGACGTGATAAAAGGCCTGGGAATCGATTTACCACGTCGGTTATTGAATAACCGACGTGCTAAAACGTTTCCCAGGCCTTTTTATCACGTCGGTTTCCTAAATAACCGACGTTATAATAGGCCAGGGGAAGGGTTTATCACGTCGGTTATGACATAACCGACGTGATAAACGATATCCCAGGCCTTTTATCACGTCGGTTTAGGTAAGAACCGACGTGATAAAGCCCCCCGCGCATATTTATCACGTCGGTTATTATATGAACCGATGTGATAACCACCGTGATGTTAGGGATATTACGTCGGTTTTAAATAACTGACGTAAAAACGTTATTTATAACGTCGTCCGTATTAACGTCGCCTAAAAACCGACGTAAATAATAAAAAATAACCGACATAAAAAACGTTTTCTGCACTAGTGAAATGAAATTTTATCCCAAGTTCATCATTTATGCCTCCATAGGATCATGTGATATTTGATTACTATAGGTAAATTTTGGATCATTAAACACTTCTTGATAAAAATTTGTATCAATAGCTATTTTTTACATACCAGGTTAAGGATCCCCTAATTGGGGAGGAGTATAAATCCATAGATATGTGGAAAGAACTAGTTATGTTTAGAATACTTATTATGTTCTAGATCATAAAATGTCTTTAGTATGATATTATCTATTTTCTGATAAAGGAATTTATACCATCACTTCACCAAAATATATTTATGAATCCTTGATGCCTTAGGGAATGATACATTCCATATAGGGAGTACACTAACCTAGTCTAGGAGAAAACTAGGGACCACTGCCTCATTGATTTGGTAACCGTATTAGTAAATTGAAAATCAACGTCATGAAAATAATATAAGTTCATCTAACAATCATCTTTTATAGAATAAATTTTCCCAAGCACATGATTAGTGACACTCCAATAAATTTGTATATTAGAGGGGGAGTCAAATATGGTGCTTTTTATTTCACCACACTTATTATATAATTAGTATATTTAGAGAAATTATAGTTTAATTTCATCAAATTAGGTTAATTATCATGAATAAGATCTACATTAGCTATTTTTTTAAAATATTCCCACCATTCCAAAAACTCATAAGCAGCAAACCTAGTAAGAGTGAACCATTGAGAAATTTATACATCATGATTCCAAAAAAGGTGAAACAAGACTCCCACCTAGGGAAAGAAGGTCAAATAACCACTAATAAACAATTGGACACAAGTAACTATCACCCATTATAATAAATTCACTTATATTATGCCTAAATTGATGCTCATAAGGTTAAGAATCCTATAGAGGTAGCTTCCTTGGTAGCATTACATGAGAAACACGTCCCATAGAGATGGGTGCATTTTTATAACCACTATATCCCCTTGGATCATAATATTCACAATTGATCTTGTATGCAGAAGTGGTAGAGTAATATCAACCTCAACCCACAGTGATGGGGCCAATATTACCCCATCTCCCTCTAAGTAATTCATTCTTCTCCATGTTGGGAGAAACGTTATAGGAAGTACCTTCTTGGTTCCTCCTGTTGTGTGATCCATATCCCTCATTGAGTGAATATTTTTTAATTAATTTTCAGAACCCCTTTAGATTCACCATATATAAACATCTTCTAATAGATCATTTAAGAGATTTAATAAATCCTTATAGGTTCCTCACAAGTTAAAACAGTCCACCGTGATTTAAAATATCATATAGTTTTTCAACTTATACTTTGAAATTTATACAGGGGATAATAAATCTCAAAACCCATATGATGATATAATCCATGTTGTACACTATGAATTAGTTAATTGCATTGGTGTTATACCTTTCTATTTTGTGAGTCATGAAATCAATGATAAAGAAACATAATTAGGAAGAATCTATTCAAAATATGGTTCACATAGAAATATATATAAGAGCTATGAATACCCAATAACAAAGTTGGACTCATGATCTAGGGGAACCTCTAAATATTTTTATCTCAACCATCATGGAATTTAGAAAATATAAAGGGAATATTGTAGCCAAATCTAATGCATCACCCAAAGAAGTTGAGCCTAATTATTCCAAGAAAAAGATTACTCAATAAGAAAATGATTTAGAGGAGCTATGGTGAATCAAGAAATAATTACTCAAAGAAAATATTCCTTACTATTGAAACCCCAAATCCCAAGATGATATAATACATATGAAAAATATTTACCCTAAATAATAAGATTAGTACTGAAAATATTCAGTCATTGAACCTACTTGGGGCCTAAAAAGTCAGTTCCCCAATTATTGGGAAACATTATAAATTTCCTCCCCTTAGGATACAACCACCTCTTTTGGAAGAAATATACCATAGGTCTTCCTGAGGTGGATATCAGTAGTATGATTAGGTGATGTGACCATATCAGGCTCAATCGACTACCTATACATAGGCATCTTCTCTAATGATAATTCCACTAAAAATCATTTACTCTATCATGTCCCTTTACAATAGAATGAAAGCCATGGATGGGTGATGTGAGCCAGTTCAATTGTAATGGAAGTTGTCTCCGGAGATACCAAACATAACTCATATGCTACCCAACTATGATAATACATATATCTTGATATTCAACAATAATAAAGATCTATAATAGTATCTTTTTCATATTTATTTTTGATGTGGACCCAATATGGGAAAACCAGAGTAGTAGTATGAAGAAAAACTATAATGTTTGATAAGAAATATATAGGTAATAGAATTTTAATTTTTTTTAAACATACCTGGAAGGATTATTTCTAACTAGGAAGATCTATATTGAATTTATCTTTATCATTTTAGCTCTACACTAAGGAAGACTATAGTTCATAAACTACTAAATTGAAAATAATGTGTAAATGAGAGGGTTATAAGTTTTACCAATAGGTGTAAAGGATTGAAATTGTAATGGCCCGGACCTCTCTGGTCCATTACTTTGTGGAATTTTGGTGTTTGAGGTGTTTCGGGAGGTCAAGGGGACTTATCCCCAACACATTGCCAATTTTCTAGTTCTGTAAACAGTGTTTCCAGTTTTATGAACAGTAACAGATCGGTCTCACCGATCGGTCTGACAGATCGGTGTGACAGATCGGTTTCACAGATCGGTCTGACAGATCGGTCTGACAGATTGGTGTGACCGATCAGTTTCACAGATCGGTCTGACAGATCGGTCTCACCGATTGGTGTGACAGATCGGTTTCACAGATCGGTCTGACAGATCGGTCTCACCGATCGGTCTGACAGATCGGTCTCACCGATCGGTCTGACAGATCGGTCTCACCGATCAGTTTCACAGATCGGTGTGACAGATCAGTTTCACAGATCGGTCTGACAGATCGGTTTCACAGATCGGTCTGACAGATCGGTTTCACAGATCGGTCTGACAGATCGGTCTCACCGATCGGTCTGACAGATCGGTCTCACCAATCGGTCTGACAGATCGGTCTCACCGATCGGTCTGACAGATCGGTCTCACCGATCAGTTTCATAGATCGGTGTGACCGATCAGTTTCACAGATCGGTGTGACAGATTGGTTTCACAGATTGGTTTCACAGATCAGTGTGACAGATCAGTTTCACAGATCGGTTTCACAGATCGGTGTGATAGATCAGTTTCACAGATCGGTTTCACAGATCGGTGTGACAGATCGGTTTCACAGATCGGTTTCACAGATCGGTGTGATAGATCAGTTTCACAGATCGGTTTCACAGATCGGTGTGACAGATCAGTTTCACAGATCAGTTTCACAGATCGGTTTCACAGATTGGTGTGACAGATCAGTTTCACAGATCGGTTTCACAAATCGGTGTGACAGATCGGTTTCACAGATCGGTTTCATGTACAGTAACAGTGGGTGAACAGTGTGTCCAGACTCCTATAGTTTTGCCCCTTTTGATGTTTCCTTTGACGTAAAATACATTTAAAGCTTTTTTTAAGGGATCTTAAGGTCGTTTAAAATTCCATAAATCCTATATTAATTATTCCCAAGGCTTGGAATGTTTTACTTGGTCAAACCGCGTGGGTTAATGCGATCCGTTTTTAATGGAGAATTAACCGGATCTTAAACTGTCACCCCATTAAATCTTAAAAAGGGACGAGATATCATTCTTCCTTGTTCTTTCCCTTTGTTCTCGATTAAGAGGCACTAGAACCTTTCAATCCTTTCCGTAGGAGTTGCACAATCAATCTTTACTCCTAGGATTGGTTCCGCTTTGTTTTGATGCAACCAAGCTGTGTCGATCAATCTTCGATATAAGGTATGTTGTATCATCATTCTTTTGGGGTTCATATTCTCCTATCCTCCTTTCAATAATTATACCATGAAATTTCCAAGATTCTAATGGGTTTTCTAATGGGGTTGGTTGGTACTGTCGTACTGCAGCATCCTCCGGTGTATGCAGTTGTCGCGAGGGGAGGATCGTGACCTGTTGTGTGGATAAAGAAGGTGAGGAACTGTTTGAGGTAGGGGATTCATGGCTTCTCTAATTGTATATGTGCAATCGTAGAATTAACATGATTTATCCCTTTGGATCACAATGAAATTGACCTAATTAAATACTTGAACCGGATTAAAAGAATTGGTTGATCGCATGTTGTTTCTTTATACCATCATAACAGTTTGCCTCATGTTTTCCTAGATATAGTGATATCTATGTTTTCTTTAATTAGTTGCTCATTCATGATGTAAATTGATAAAGAACGTAAAGCCGGAATTATTTGTTAAATAATTGGCTAAAGATAAAGAGGCATGTTAATGAATCTGTTAATTCAAGACGGATTAAAGAACTATTAGTTCGATAATTTCAAAGGGGTTCTGAGTTACCCGCTTGCTTGTAAGGATGAATGCCTTGTGGTTTGGAGCTCTGAGTTCTCATTTTGTCTGAAGGCTGAATTCCTTGTTAAAGGGTCGAGAGCCCATTTTGTTATCTTTGTTTTCCTGCTGCTTGTGATTTGATGTGAGCCTGGATGGCTGTTGTGATATGTGGAGGCATGGAGGCCTTGTGGTTATGGCAGCAGATGACGCCTAGAGTGGCGAGATGCATTAGTTTATGCATGTGGGTGTCGGGGAGGGAACCAGGGGTGATGGAATGGGATGGATGTGGTTGTTGGTTGCTTGCAGTTTTTCTTGAATGTTAATCTGCTTCGCTTTTCCCCACTGCTCACGGCAGCTGGTCTTTCTACCCTTATTCCGAAGGAGGCGAAGACGCGCGGGGCATGCCACGTGCTTTCCGTGTTTAGCCTCCCGAGGGAGAATGGGTATATTCTCTTTCTATAGGCGGCAAAGACTCGACGGGTAGTATATCTACTCACCGTGTTGAGCCTCCTTTGTGTTTAGAAGCATAGGATGCTTTTCTAGAATGCCTGGAAATGTGGAAAAGTAATTCTGTAAGGAATGTTTGATTAAATGGTGAAAATCCACGGGGATGGAGATGCTGGAATTTAAAGGTGATGTGAATCTTAAAAAGTAGCAGTTGTTTTTTTATGTGATGCCAATTCAGTTTAATGTGGAATTGTTCATTCTTAATTAATGTTTAAAGAATTAATTAACGTACAGTGGAACTGATAAAATGAGAATGGAGTAATCTAATAAAGCTCTTCAAATGGTTGTGTTCTTGTAGGATACCTAGTCTTTGAAGTAGCAGCCTGGAGTCTGAGAGACGTTAGTTGCAGTTGTATCTAAGACTAGGTAATGCCCATAGTGTGGATGTGAGTTACTTATATATTCTATACTTTTTGTGTTTCTATACGCTACTCCACCCTGTCGGTAAGGGAAACTGACACCCCAGGGATTCTGAGCCCTGGGGGGTGTTTTCCCCAACATTCTGATGGGAGGTTGAATGGCTGACTACCCCCTTTGGCCCCGCTCTCTTCTCTTGGTAGATACTTGTGCCATGAGGCACAGCGGTTAGTTACCCATATATGTGTGTAGAGGGCTATAATGGCTTGTGGTTATTTCACACACATATATTCTGGATATAGTATCCTATGGAATACTATAGGTGTAACGTGTATAGGCTTTGATGGCTTGAGGATCCTTACTCGGCGTATGGGCTGTGATGGCTTGAGGTATAATACTCGATGTATGATACATGTTATACGAGCTATGGTGGCTCCCAGAAACTACCTGGTTACCTTGGTTGTGAGGATGGTGTGGTGCTTAGCCCAGGTGTCTGCGGGCAAGCCTTTGTGGTGCACGAGGTGCAGGTTGTGGAGCTTAGCCCAGGTGTCTGCGGGCAAGCCTTTGGAGAGAGATGCACAGGACGTATGTCGTTGGGGCAAAGCGGCAAACCAGTGGGGAAGTAGTAGCGGGGTACCCTTGATATCCTTTACTATATTCTATATTCTTGTATGCGTTACTTGGTGAGAGTAGCCATGGTGAGGTTGGGAATATAGTATACCTGTTAGGTGACGAGTTAGTTTCACTTGTTGTTCACTGGGCTTTAGCATGCTTTATTTACTTTTTCACGAGAGGCTTGGGGAGGATCCTACTGAGTATACTGTTATACTCACCCTATGTATATATAAACTGTTTTTCAGGTCACTTGGATCAGGTTGGAGATCAAGCGGGTTACTACTAGCTTGTGGTTGGAGGAGGAGCTGTTCGGGCTCGTGGTCGCTGCCGTTTTTCTTTCTTTTGGGTACTTTTAGTTTTCCCTTTCAGCTGTAGTACTTTTTAATGACATTTCATATATGTACTTGGTTTCCTTTTATATTTCAGTTATTAGTTGGAGTTGGTTGGAGTCTATTCTATCTCTCTCTTCTGCATGTGTTCTCTTAGAGGGTAATGCCTCCCATTTATGTGTGTATTATACCCTCGGTGCTAGTCGCCAACCCGGGGCCTACTGGAGGCGGGACTCGGGGGTCATTATCTCCCTTCTCACACTGCCGGCCCAGGAGGGGTACACTTTGTGGGGAGGGGGTCGTGACAGAGTGGTATCAGAGGTCTGGTTGAGGGATAGGATGGAGTTTGGAGTTAGGCACAGGTGAGGATGCATGGGATGGTAGGGCAACGGTGTCATTCATGTTTAGCAAGTGGGGTAAACACTGGAGACCGGCAGAGACATAGGCGTTCAGGGCCCCCTATGATCTGTTGCACGGACCTTTAAGTTTACAATGGCTACTAAACAAGTGATACCGATTGCAGGGTAGAGACCTATGGAAAGGATCATGCATCATTATTCTTTGCGCCTGTGTTTGAATGGGTAGACCTTGGGATAGGTAACCTAAAATTAATAAAACAAAATAATTAATTAATTAATGTTGAGTCTTCCATATTCCAGGCTTAGGAGCTCTAACGGTTGTTATTTTACAGGTATGACTCCAGGTCGACGTCCTTGTCAGGTTTGCGCAGAAGGTGCCCAGCAGGCTGTTCCAGCAGATCGCCACTGGGTAGAGGTTGACGACGATGACACTTGGAGGAAGACACTCCAAGAGTTCCAGCGCCAGATTCTACAGAAGTACGAGGGATCCATCTTAGATGCAGTCACAGAAGACTGGTTGGAGGAGGTCGAGATAGGCTTCAATTCGATTTGTGCTCGGAAGGAACACTGGGTGTCCTTGGTTGTGACGATGCTGCGTGGAGCAGCGATGCAATGGTGGTTCTTGTTCCTCGGTGATTGTGAGGAGTCAGAAATCTCATGGGAGGAGTTTCGAGATAGGTTTAGAGTCGAGTTTCTTTCGTCGACTACGAAGGCGTCCAGTCGCCAGGAGCTTCTTACCCTTCGACAGGGGAGCTCTAGTGTTCGGGAGTTTGGAATCCGTTTCAGGAACCTTCTACGATATGCTTCCGACCTGTTACCAGATGACGAGGCCAGGGCGAGGCATTTCGAGGAGGCTTTGCATCCAGAGATCCAGCGCCAGGTCACCTAATTTATGCTGAAGACATATCTAGAGGTGTTGGTGAAGGCATAGGTTGTTGAGAGGACTTTGGCTAGGACCGGATCATCACGAGAGGGGAATCGTCATGATTCCTCATGAAGCAGAGCTGTGGTCCGGGGTTCCCGATTTTCAGGACAGAAGAGTTTCCGTTCACCTGGGGGTAGGTCCCAGCCCTTCCCATCTCGTTTCTCCAGAGTCGGCAACTCTCAGGACTATACCAAGGGATCAGGCGCTTGTTTTTCTTGTGGTGGTCGTGGTCATCAGCAGCGGGAGTGCCCGACTTTTCAGGGCAGTCATCGTGCACCAGGCGCTCCACTCCAGGTTCCTCCGTTGAGGCAGTTCCAGCCGAGGCAGCAGCAGCAGGTTGCACCAGCTTTAGATCACCCGAGGGTAGATGGAGCAGGCAGAGGATAGCCCCATGACGCTCCCCATCCTCAGAGAGCAGAGTGTGGCCGTGGTGGTGGTCGTCATTAGGGTCAGAGAGGCCGCGGAGGTGGTAGTGGTCAGCTTCATGCTCTAGCGTTTCCAGCCCCAGGCGAGCCAGATGTCGTTCGAGGTACCCTTTTCTTGTTTTCTACCTTGGTGTATGCCTTGTTTGATTCAGGAGCGACACACTCCTTTATATCCCCTACCCTTGTCCACGCTTTGGGACTTGAGGTAGAGAGGCTTCCAGTGCCCTTGGCGTTGACTACGCCAGTTGGAGGTCGAGCTAGCTTGTTTTAAGTATGTAGAGACTGTGATCTAGTGGTGGGGCAGCACTGCTCTTGGGGAGATTTCCTATGTTTACGAATACAACCATATGATGTCATCCTCGGCATGGATTGGTTGTATTCGGTGCAGGCTATTGTGGATTGCTACAGGAAGAAGGTCGTTTTCATTGATGAAGATGGAGAGGAAGTAGTGTTTGTTGGTGAGAGAGATCCTTGAATGAGTCATAGATGAGTTTCATCCTTATCATCCATGATGGCTGGGATGATGTTGAGTTCTTCAGAGGTTCAACAGTTGGCGTTTCCTAGGGTCGTAGAGGAGTACCATGACGTCTTTCCATAAGAGGTTGTATCCTTACCCCCTCGACGAGAGATCGAGTTTGGGATCGAGCTACAGCCAGGAGCGTCTCCTATCTCTATGTCTTCATATAGGATGGCCCCTTCTGAGTTACGAGAGCTACGTATTCAGCTCGATGGTCTGTTACAGTATGGTTTTGTTCGGCCAAGTGTGTCACCTTGGGGTGCACCAGTTTTGTTTGTGAAAAAGGCTGATGGCAGTTTTCGGTTATGCGTCGATTATCGTCGATTAAACAAAGTGACAATAAAGAATCGCTATCCTCTTCCACGGATTGATGACCTATTCGATCAACTGAAGGGTGAAAGTTGGTTCTCAAAGATTGACTTGCGGTCAGGATATCATCAGATGTGTGTAAAGGATGAGGATATCCCGATGACTGCTTTCCGCTGTCGTCATGGGCATTATGAGTTTGTTGTAATGCCATTCGGCATGACAAATGCTCCAGCTATTTTCATGGGGTTGATGAATGCTGTGTTCCGTGAATTCCTGGACAATTTTGTTGTGGTTTTCATCAATGACATCCTTGTGTACTCCACATCTGAAGAAGAGCATGCAGAGCATCTAAGAGCTGTTTTGGGAGTTCTTCGCCAACATCAGTTGTTTGGGAAGTTGTCCAAGTGTGAGTTCTGGGCTCGAGAAGTTCGTTTCTTAGGGAATGTTGTGTCCCAACAGGGAGTAGTTGTGGATCCTTCGAAGATAGAAGCAGTGGTGTCTT
The DNA here is from genome assembly GCA_963277665.1 of Viscum album. Lineage (NCBI taxonomy): Eukaryota > Viridiplantae > Streptophyta > Magnoliopsida > Santalales > Viscaceae > Viscum > Viscum album. The sequence goes on along the minus strand of OY728120.1, from coordinate 1,432,818,960 downwards.
GGCCATCCCCCAAGACCGTGTCAGAGGTGCAAAGTTTCCTTGGTCTCGCAGGCTATTATAGGAGGTTTGTGGCTAATTTCTCCCGATTTGCGACTCCTCTGACATCTTTGACCAGGAAGGATCAAGCATTCATATGGACTGATCAGTGTCAGACATCTTTCGAGTATCTAAAGGAGAAGTTGGTAAGTGCTCCAGTCCTTTGTCTTCCAGCATAGGGAGTCCAGTTTGATGTTTTCTGTGATGCTTCACATCTGGGGCTAGGCTGTGTTCTCATGCAGCAGAGGTCAGTTGTTTCTTATGGGTCTCGGCAGTTGCGTCCCCATGAACGCAACTATTCCACCCATGATCTTGAGTTGGAAGCCGTGGTGTTTGCTCTGAAGTTGTGGAGACATTACCTCATTGGTGAGCACTTTGTGGTTTTCACCGATCATAAGAGTTTGAGGTATGTTTTCTCCCAATGTGACTTGAACTTGAGGCAGCATCGGTGGATGGAGTTCTCGAAGGAATACAACTTTGAAATATCGTATACACCTGGAAAATGGAACGTTGTAGCTGATGCATTAAGCCGAAAGTCACGTAATGATGTTGTGCGTGAATCTGGTGATTCCTGGAGAGTGATGGAAGAGCTAGAAGCTTTGCATCTTGATATGGGAGAAGTTGGGGGTAGAGGTTGTCTTTTCCAGATGACAGTGCAGTCATCCCTGATGCAGAAGGTGGAAGAGTCTCAGTTGGGTGATCTAGAGGTGGAAGTTTGGAGAGATAGAGTTGTTTGTGGGGAGGCCCCTGATGGTTGGTCGGAGGATGAACAACACCGAGTGTTGTATCATGGAAGGCTGTTTGTTCCCTTGGCGATGCGCGAGACGGTTCTCCGAGAGTTCCATAGTTCACCCTTGGCGGTACATCCTGGTGTGACGAAGATGTACCGATCCTTGAGGAGTCAGTTTTGGTGGCCTGGGCTGAAGCGTGCAGTGGTAGAATGTGTGTCTCGATGTTTAGTCTGCCATAAGGTGAAGGTCGAACACCGTGTTCCTGGTGGTCTTCTCCAACACATAGAGATTCCTCAGTGGAAGTGGGAGGACATCTCAATGGACCTTGTTACAGGTTTACCTCGAGCTCCGGGAGGACATGATGCTATATGGGTGGTAGTGGATCGTTTAACTAAATCGGCCCACTTCATAGCAATCAAGGAGTCGAGCTCAGTGGAGGTTTTGTCGAGGCAGTATCTGGAGGAGGTGGTGAGGCTTCACGGAGTACCTAGGACGATCATTTCTGATCGAGATCCTTGTTTTACCTCTAGGGTGTGGAGAGGTCTCCAACATGATTTTGGCTCTCAACTATGCCTTAGAACTGCTTTTCATCCTCAAATGGATGGTCAGACAGAGCGAACAATCTAGACTCTTGAAGACATGTTACGCTCTTGTGTTCTTGATTTTGGAGGTTCATGGGTGAAGCACTTACCCTTGGTAGAGTTCGCTTACAATAATAGTTTTCACTCTACCATCGGCATGGCGCCGTTTGAAGCCTTGTATGTCCGGCCATGCCGTTCTCTCTTGTGCTGGACTGGGGTCAGAGAGTCAGCAATTCTCGGACCAGAACTAGTGCAGAATACAACAGAGATGCTACAGGTGATTCGTGAGAGGATGAAGACAGCACAGGATCGCCAGAAATCATATGCTGATCAAAGAAGGAGACCCTTAGAGTTTAATGTTGGGGATCATGTGTTTCTAAAGGTGACTCCCCGTCGTGGGAAGCGAAGGTTTGGTCATGGAAGTAAGCTTTCTCCCCGGTTTGTTGGGCCTTTCGAGGTGATAGCTCGTGTTGGAGCTGTGGCGTATCGAGTAGCACTCCCCCCTCATATGAGTCGGATACATGATGTTTTCCATGTATCACAGCTCCGTCATTATCTTCATGATGAATCTCATGTTATCGATTGGGGAGAGATCGATATTGACGATGATGCAACCTTCGAGGAGCGACCTGTGGAGATCCAAGACCGCAAGGAGAAAGTGTTGCGTGGGCGTTCTATCCCCTTAGTTCGTGTCTTGTGGCGACACGGTGGCATGGAGGAGAGTACCTGGGAGCGTGAGTCACAGATACGTGCTCAGTACCCAGAGTTGTTTAATGTTTAACTCCTTTCATGTAATGATGTTTCCTCTCTGGTTAGACCTTTCATGTTTTATTTATGTACCTTTGATGTGATGTTGTGAATGAATTGTTTGGGTATGGATTTTTTTTTTTGTTCCCGGATGTCAGAGTTTTGTTCCAGCTTTCGAACAACTCGTGGTGGTTTTCCCCTGAGAGGTATCTTATGGGGTGGTTGTTTCGGACCCCTCTTTTCTTCTGGGTTGGTTTTTAATTCTCGAGGACGAGAATGTTTTGAGAGGTATCTAATGTAATGGCCCGGACCTCTCCGGTCCATTACTTTGTGGAATTTTGGTGTTGGAGGTGTTCTGGGAGGTCAAGGGGACTTATCCCCAACACTTTGCCAATTTTCTAGTTCTGTGAACAGTGTTTCCAGTTTTATGAACAGAAACAGATCGGTGTCACCGATTGGTCTGACAGATCGGTGTGACAAATCGGTTTCATAGATCGGTCTGACAGATCGGTCTCACCGATCGGTCTAACAGATCAGTGTGACCGATCAGTTTCACAGATCGGTCTGACAGATTGGTTTCACAGATCGGTGTGACAGATCGGTTTCACATATCGGTCTGACAGATCGGTTTCACAGATCGGTCTGACAGATCGGTCTCACCGATCGGTCTGACAGATCGGTCTCACCGATCAGTTTCATAGATCGGTGTGACCGATCAGTTTCACAGATCGGTGTGACAGATCAGTTTCACAGATCGGTGTGACAGATCAGTTTCACAGATCGGTTTCACAGATCGGTGTGATAGATCGGTTTCACAGATCGGTCTGACAGATCGGTTTCACAGATCGGTCTGACAGATCGGTCTCACCGATCGGTCTGACAGATCGGTCTCACCGATCAGTTTCACAGATCGGTTTCACAGATCGGTGTGACAGATCGGTTTCACAGATCGGTTTCACAGATCGGTGTGACAGATCAGTTTCACAGATCGGTTTCACAGATCGGTGTGACAGATCAGTTTCACAGATCGGTTTCACAGATCGGTGTGACAGATCAGTTTCACAGATCGGTTTCATAGATCGGTGTGACAGATCAGTTTCACAGATCGGTTTCATAGATCGGTTTCATGTACAGTAACAGTGGGTGAACAGTGTTTCCAGACTCCTACAGTTTTTCCCCTTTTGACGTTTCCTTTGACGTAAAATACATTTAAAGCTTTTTTTAAGGGATCTTAAGGCCGTTTAAAATGCCATAAATCCTATATTAATTATTCCTAAGGCTTGGAATGTTTTACTTGGTCAAACTGTGTGGGTTAATGCGATCCGTTTTTAATGGAGAATTAACCGGATCTTAAACCGTCACCCCATTAAATCTTAAAAAGGGACTAGATATCATTCTTCCTTGTTCTTTCCCTTTGTTCTCGATTAAGAGGCACTAGAACCTTTCAATCCTTTCCGTAGGAGTTGCGCAATCAATCTTTACTCCTAGGATTGGTTCCTCTTTGTTTTGATGCAACCAAGTTGTGTCGATCAATCTTCGATATAAGGTATGTTGTATCGTCGTTCTTTTGGGTTTCATATTCTCCTATCCTCCTTTCAATAATTATACCATGAAATTTCCAAGATTATAATGGGTTTTCTAATGGGGTTGGTTGGTACTGTCGTACCGCAGCATCCTCCGGTGGATGCAGTTGTCGCGAGGGGAGGATCGTGACCTGTTGTGTGGATAAAGAACGTGAGGAACTGTTTGAGGTAGGGGATTCATGGCTTCTCTAATTGTATATGTGCAATCGTAGAATTAGCATGATTTATCCCTTTGGATCACAATGAAATTGACCTAATTAAATACTTGAACCGAATTAAAAGAATTGGTTGATCGCATGTTGTTGCTTTATACCGTGATAACGGTTTGCCTCATGTTTTCCTAGATATAGTGATATCTATGTTTTCTTTAATTAGTTGCTCATTCATGATGGAAATTGATAAAGAACGTAAAGCCGGAATTATTTGTTAAATAATTGTCTAAAGATAAAGAGTCATGTTAATGAATCTGTTAATTCAAGACGGATTAAAGAACTATTAGTTCGATAATTTCAAAGGGGTTCTGAGTTACCTGCTTGCTTGTAAGGCTGAATGCCTTGTGGTTTGGAGCTCTGAGTGCTCATTTTGTCTGAAGGTTGAATTCCTTGTTAAAGGGCCGAGAGCCCATTTTGTGATCTTTGTTTTCCTGCTGCTTGTGATTTGATGTGAGCCTGGATGGCTGTTGTGATATGTGGAGGCATGGAGGCCTTGTGGTTATGGCAGCAGATGACGCCTAGAGTGGCGAGATGCATTAGTTTATGAATGTGGGTGTCGGGGAGGACACCAGGGGTGATGGAATGGGATGGATGTGGTTGCTGGTTGCTTGCGGTTTTTCTTGAATGTTAATCTGCTTCGCTTTTCCCCACTACTCAAGGCAGCTGGTCTTTCTACCCTTCTTCCGAAGGAGGTGAAGACGCGCGGGGTATGCCACGTACTTTCCGTGTTTAGCCTCCCGAGGGAGAATGGGTATATTCTATTTCTATAGGCGGTAAAGACTCGACGGGTAGTATATCTACTCACCGTGTTGAGCCTCCTTTGTGTTTAGAATCATAGGATGCTTTTCTAGAATGCCTGGAAATGTGGAAAAGTAATTCTGTAAGGAATGTTTGATTAAATGGTGAAAATCCACGGGGATGGAGATGCTGGAATTTAAAGGTGATGTGAATCTTAAAAAGTAGCAGTTGTTTTTTTATGTGATGCCAATTCAGTTTAATGTGGAATTTTTCATTCTTAATTAATGTTTAAAGAATTAATTAACGTACAGTGGAACTGATAAAATGAGAATGGAGTAATCTAATAAAGCTCTTCAAATGGTTGTGTGCTTGTAGGGTACCTAGTCTTTGAAGTAGCAGCCTGGAGTCTGAGAGACGTTAGCTGCAGTTGTATCTAAGACTAGGTAATGCCCATAGTGTGGATGTGAGTTACTTATATATTCTGTACTTTTTGTGTTTCTATACGCTACTCCACCCTGTCGGTAAGGGAAACTGACACCCCAGGGATTCTGAGCCCTGGGGGGTGTTTTCCCCAACATTCTGATGGGAGGTTGAATGGCTGACTACCCCCTTTGGCCCTGCTCTCTTCTCTTGGTAGATACTTGTGCCATGAGGCACAGCGGTTAGTTACCCATATATGTGTATAGAGGGCTGTAATGGCTTGTGGTTATTTCACACACATATATTCTGGATATAGTATCCTATGGAATACTATAGGTGTAACGTGTATAGGCTGTGATGGCTTGAGGATCCTTACTCGGCGTATGGGCTGTGATGGCTTGAGGTATAATACTCGATGTATGATACATGTTATACGAGCTATGGTGGCTCCCGGAAACTACCTGGTTACCTTGGTTGTGAGGATGGTGTGGTGCTTAGCCCAGGTGTCTGCGGGAAAGCCTTTGGAGAGAGATGCACAGGACGTATGTCGTTGGGGAAAAGCGGCAAACCAGTGGGGAAGTAGTAGCGGGGTACCCTTGATATCCTTTACTATATGCTATATTCTTGTATGCGTTACTTGGTGAGAGTATCCATGGTGAGGTTGGGAACATAGTATACCTGTTAGGTGACGAGTTAGTTTCACTTGTTGTTCACTGGGCTTTAGCATGCTTTATTTACTTTTGCACGAGAGGCTTGGGGACGATCCTACTGAGTATACTGTTATACTCACCGTATGTATATATAAACTATTTTTCAGGTCACTTGGAGCAGGTTGGAGATCAAGCGAGTTACTACTAGCTTGTGGTTGGAGGAGGAGCTGTTCGGGCTCGTGGTCGCTGCTGTTTTTCTTTCTTTTGGGTACTTTTAGTTTTCCCTTTCAGCTGTAGTACTTTTGCATGACATTTCATATATGTACTTGGTTTCCTTTTATATTTTAGTTATGAGTTGGAGTTGGTTGGAGTCTATTCTATCTCTCTCTTCTGCATGTGTTCTCTTAGAGGGTAATGCCTCCCATTTATGTGTGTATTATACCCTCGGTGCTAGTCGCCAACCCGGGGCCTACTGGAGGCGGGACTCGGGGGTCATTATCTCCCTTCTCACACTGCCGGCCCAGGAGGGGTACACTTTGTGAGGAGGGGGTCGTGACAGAAATATTCCCTAAATATAAAACTTCTATAAGAGAAGCTACTAGATATTTTTATAATAAATATCTATATTAATAAAAATACTCTAACAAGCCAAAATTTTATCATTGTAATTTCCCCTTCTTATTATATAAATGTTTCATATTTAGTAATTTTGTATTATTATAAGAACATTCACCACATGATAGAACCAATAGATTAAAATTTATTAAATTTAACATTACATTTATAGAATAAATATGACCATAATAATTAGGAATATTTTAATTGAATAAAAAGTATAAAATAAGCAAAACTAAAATATCAAAATTTTGAAAGCCTTAATCTACCTGAATAGTCAGACCCACAAATAAAAATATTAAAATAAAATAAAATATTTTTCATGAAATATTCATCTGAAAAAATAAAATATATATTACATTGATAAAAAATAGAATTGTTATAAAATAAATGAAATATTGGTATTGAGAGAAAAAGGTAATACGTTGAATGTTAAATATCTGACTATTGGAATAGTAATATGACCATCAGAATAGTAATCAGGCTATTAATAATTGTTACCTAGATATTATAATTGTAATATAACCCTTGAAAATATAGAATAATATTCATTTTCCTAATAAAATTAAAATATGGCATATTTATATCATGATACAAGTTTTAAAAAATGATAAAATATTTGTTCCTATTTTTCTAAAACATATACACTTTATTTTCATTTAAAAAAATATAGTGATATAAAATATTTTTTTATAAATAGTTTCCTTACAAAAATAATATTATATTTCATTATAATGATAATATAATTTTATAATACCATATTTAATGTTAAAACTTTTGGACAATTTATCGTGACATTAATTTTTTTTGTAACATATTAGTATTTTATTTACAAGGTAAAATTTTCAAATATAGAAAACTAATTTTATTAAATGTATTTAATTTATTGAATATACATGTCTAAAACATTTTGGGTTTATTTTTTATAATATTTCCAAAAAAATTATTTTTGGTAAATATTAAAATGTTGTAAAAATGGTAATTTCCCTTATATAGAAAATACACAGAGAAATGATTCATAAAATATGTAATTAACCATTGGTTTGAACTCAAATACATAAATTAATATATATATTCAAAACATTAAACACTATATTAAGCCATCAACCAAAATAACTAACCAATCTATATTATATTCAAAAACTCACCTCTACTCCCCTTATAACTACCACCCCCACTACCCATTATCATCACACCTTATAAGCCATTGATCTTTCTAAATTTTAGTACATATAAAATAACAACCCAATCCCCTATGTTTACATATTTATGTTCTCACCAAAATGAAAAACTAAAGTTCCTCAAGGTGTATTTCAAGAAAAAATGTTTAAGAGGTAATAATATCAATCTATCGCTTTTAAATTCATTTTTTCTTATACATCCTCCACACATCACCCATATGACATGAAATAATGGATCCAATTTCAAATATATACTATAATTATATTTTATTTATTTGATATATATCATAAACCCTTTATTATTCTCCTCTTATTTTAAAAAATAAATACAACATCCATATTCTGTTGGTTCACCGCCTTTATGGATAATGATTTTACTTTTTCTATTACCGACTCAAGGAAGGTTTAAATATAATTAAATTGGTTTATAATGACTTAAATATTTATATCATATATTTTCCCACATTATAAAATTAATATAAGTCCATAATATTAAATAAAACAAATTTAGTTCTTGATGGTCAGTAAAACCTCTAAAAGGGACAAAATACTTGAAATTGAAATTTTTACTGAATTAATCATACCTATGTTATAAAAAATATGGGTATTTAGGACTATTTATATTTTTATAAGAAAATGAATATATTTTCAATTTAATTATTGAGTTCTAGTCCCATTTGAAAATAATTTCAATGATTATCCACAATTGATCCCACCTTGGAACCATGAATCAAATTACCTCATAACATCAAAATTAAACATTTTATCTCAATAAAATGGTTGTAAATAAAAATAAATTAATTTTAGTAAATAAAATATATATGGAAAATTTTTTATTAATTAAATATTAATTTTAATTATATTATTCTATAAATTAAGTTCAAGGGAAAAATGAACTTAGACATAAGGTAGGGGATCTCTCAAAATGACCCAAATTTCTTTAGGTTGTGACTTTTCTCTCTCTAACTCATTGTTACTCACTTTGATGTTATTTAAGGATTGTAAATTATATATATATGACCCATAAAAGTATATATATCTTATTCAACATACCTTTATGTGGTTATAAATTCTATAAGTTCAATTCATAATGTATTATTTATAATCAAACCTGATTAAGTAGAACATTTTTATCCACTAATCCTTTTTTGTAACACACTTTTAAAATATTATAAAAGATTATTGATTTCATTAAATAGATTAATTTTTTAGGGATAAACATTATTTTTTAAATCTTGATTTAAAATAAAAATATGTTCATTATTTCTTAAAATTTATTTAACTAGTTCCTTAAAATACCTATTCTGAAAGTTCATTTATATACATACCTCTCTACCCTTTATGATGATGATATTTTCAAAATAACACTATCAGGATCAAGAAGCTTGTAGGTGTTTCAAAGGATATGTAATATTTTTAATGTATTTTGGTTGTCTTAAAGAAGTTATGCCCCATGTATTGTCTTTTATTGTCTTAACATAAAATGTATAAATTTTTTAATCCTTCCATTAAAAGGGGAATGGATAGGGAATACTATACTGAGTTTTAAAAAACATGTCCACCAAAAAAAATCCTGACTAAAGTGATCATAATGAGACATGTTATGACTATTTATTTTATATTTCTTATAATATAAATTAGATATAATTTCTTGGTCATTAAAGATATATATATATATTGTTGTTTTAAATGTTTGAAATATGATGAGTACTAAAATACCCAATGATAAAAGAATAAGCTGAAAGGGGGTGAAAATCCTTTGTATGTTCAATTTTCATAAAACTATTTCTTGATGATGTTTATGAGATAGTTTTTTTAGGATAGAGGGTAACATTTGAAGGAAACTAATGAAGATTTGTGATGTAAGTCATCATATATTGAAAATAATGAGAAAAATACTTCTGAGAAGTTTCTATGAAGTTTTATAGGAACAATAATATGGAGTATCATTACATGGAAGTGATAATAATAAAATTTTACTAATTAATGTAACACCTTGAGACTCAAAATAAATACTATGTATGATAGAATACATTACATAGAACACCGAACATAAACGAACTCCAAAATATTATTATTTTAACATCATCGTTGTAAACTAGCTATTAAATTAGATGGTGTGAATAATATTAAATTTATTTTGAAATAAATTTGAATTTTATATTAAATATAAATTGAATTTATTCTTAGTAAATAAAAATCTAATATTTGGTAATTTCATTTCGTTCTTCAAATATATGTTTTCTTCAAAAATGAGTTTTTTATTTCTTTCAATGATAAAATTAATATAATTGATTTTAGAAACATTAATAAAAATTATTTAATAAAATTAACATCATTTTTAGATTTATCATGTAAAAATTATCTTAGAATTAATTTTTTAGAATCTTTTGAAAATATTGATTTTTTAGTGAATACTGAAAAATACCTAGTTTTCTAAAAATGACATTTCTTTTCAATAAATTAAGAAATTTAAAAGTCCCATTAGTGTTTGAATATGGTTTCAAGTAAAAAAATTTCTATTTATTTATATTTCATCCACTTAATTTCTTTTTAATCAACTTTATATTATATTTTAGAATAAGTTTATTTTTGGGTTTAAAAATGGGTTTTTTCTGAAAATTGTTATAAAGTACATAATGTTTCTCCTTTTTATGTAATTAAAATAATACCTAATGGGGATTGTTTTAAATAAAATGTATAAATTATATGTTATTAAATATTTTTTTAGTTCCATACAATTATAATTACTAGTCATATAATTAATATAAAATCATCTTTTTCTTGAAAAATACACTTATTGAGAACCTGTTTTTATTATCATGTTTGTGGGTTTTTTAAATGTAATTTCTCAAATTATGTGAATTTATTTTGGTAAAATGGAATCAAAATTTTTAATAATAAGTTACAAAATAGGTTTTGTGATAATTTTCATTTTTAGGAATTAAAAAGTTACTATTGTAAAAAAAGGATTTCCTGCAGTATATGTAAAAAAATGAAATGGGTTAAAGTTAAAAAGTAAAACAATAAAATGCCTAAAAAAATACAACATTAAATGGGTGATTGATGTGTTTATAGACCATAACAAATATTTAAAACATTAATTATCAATCTAATTATTCTTAATTAATTTCAAAAAAATGTGGTTTCCTTTAAATATAAAATAATCATTATTTAATCACTTAAAACCACCCCTCCTCAAGCATAAATACCACTCCTAACCACCCCTATCTCCACACAAGACTTGAAGATCCAAAAACCTATTCCACACTCCCTCATCCCCCAAATACTGATTTATAGGTGATTCTAGCCTCATTGAAGTACTATTCCAAGGTCTTTAAGGGATCCTTCAAGGATGTGACATCTAAGAGGTAATCTTTCCAAACCACCTCTCTTAATTTCCTTTCTTCTTCTACCTTAACCTCACATCATTCATAAATCAAGGTAAAATTATTCTAGATTCATGTAAATACTACAATTTTATGTATCTAATTTAATATATTATATCCATACCTTTTATTAACTCCTCTAACTCAATGAAATGAAACCATTGTCCAAATTATAGTGGTAAATTATTTATGTGAATAATGATTTTTTTATTTTCCCATTACATCCTCTAAGGATGGTCATAAAAGTATTATCATGATTAAATAATTTTTTAATAAGTATATTATAACCTATTTTAGGTTATGGAACTACTATATAGACATAATATTAAATAAAATGAAATTGGTAAGTGGTGGTCGGAAAAACTACCAAAATAAATTGAACATTTATCATTTACATTTTATCAAATGATTCATCCTCATGTCCAAAATAAAAATGATATATGAGACCATTTAAATATATATTTGTACATTAATACAATTTCAATTCACTTATTTAGTTTCATTTCCATTGTAAAATAATATCCATAATTATACTCAAGTAAACTGAACATGAAACCATGAAATAAATGCACCGGAAATAATGAAAATAATTAAATATCATTAATTAATGGGTGGTAAGATGTTATAAAAGTATTATATAAGGTATTATAAATATCAATATGGTTCCAAAATTAATTAATAAAATTATTTAAACATTTAGACATGAGTTTAATGTATGAAAACATAAATAGAAGCATGAGGTAAGGGTTTCTCATCTCACTTTTACTTATGTGAGATATATCCCTTATTCACCACTTATTTCTTGTGATTAGAATATAAATAAATTCATTTGATATATCATATCATTAATATAATTATATTCATGGAATTAAATATTTCATTTTGTGATTATTTATTTTTTGTGGGAATACAATTTTACTAATTACAAAGTGTTAAGAGATTTCATAACTCAATTTCCATTCATTGGGTAATACTTCAACACCATTATTTATTTCATACGAAGATTATGTGTTAAATGAAATTTTATTATCTTATGTATTATTTCCACTTTTTTTTATTTATAGTGGAAATAAATAATTTATTCATTTGATTAATTCTCACCTCAATGATATGATATTTATAAGGGAATTTCTTTTAAAAATTATCTTTTTAAAGGTTCCCTTAAAACTCAATTTTCATCCATGTCCGTGTTTTCTATAATAGTTTCCAAAATTTTATTTAATTTTATTATATGATTATATAAATTAATTTTAATCATGTTTTAATTTTTACTAAATGGTTTGATAAGTATATTTTTTATTTTATAAATAATGTTCTTTGAGAATGTTCTGACAGAAATACGGAAGACATTTTTTCACTTATATGGCATGAGAAGATTTTACCACTATCATGATTTATTAATTTTTTGAAGAATACATTAAAATTTTACATGGTTATCTTAAAAATAATATTTTTTGTTTCATTATTTCACTTTTTTAAAAATAAGTTATTTTTAGAGTGAAAAAGGTTGTTTTTATCAAGAATTTCTCAATGATCACATTTAAAGTATTTTCAACTATGTAAAAATTCTTTGTTTAATCTTATTATTAATTGATGTTTATCTATTATGATACCATATTAAATATTTTATTAAATTCTTTTTGATTAGTTTGAATGGGTATGTACTATTTTTGATACGATTCACCATATTACTCTGGATGGTTTTTTATTATGTTTACTTAATGGGGAAAGTTATTTAAATTTCATATACTAGTTTCAATACAAATGTATATAGTGATTATTTTTCGCTAATTTTATATGAGGAATGCATTGGACTTATTATGTGATGGGTGAGGCCCATTATATCCCCCCGATGCATTGGTAATCCCTATAAGATAAACTAGTTTGGGTATTGGATTATGTCTTACACATTTATGTGTGGTGTCTTAGTCGAATCATTGAAGGTGTGTTTTAGATTTCTAGAATTATGAATTCCCTTATTATGAGATTAATTATTGATTTCCATGTAATTATTTGATTAGTATAATAACCATAGTTATTTTTTCTATATTATGTGATTATTTATGTGGTATTGTTTGATCATATTTTATTCAAGTTGTATTATACTCATGTTATTGAATAAATGGATTGAGTTTTAATTATTTACCTTGACATAATTTTTATTTTTTATTTATGATTATTTATATTATACTTATCTCTTACTTAACATTTGATCTCACCCCTTTCTTATGTTTTATTTTTCTCCATGATTCTAAGATGTTTATTATGGTTTATATATAGGGTTTAGCTAAGAGAATAATTGTGTTCTAAAAGTATTTCCTATGTTGTATTTTATATTTTCAATTTTAATATAAGGTTCAAGAATGTATATTTTTTTCAAAAAATACTAAACTTTGTGGTCCTTTGGTATGTGATTCATTTTATATTATGCCAATGTAATAAAGTAACCACCAACTATAGGATACTTGGGTTGGGTTTGTTACAGTTGGTGTCAAAGTTTAGTAGAAAACTTGGGAACAATATTTAGGAAAAAATATATTAGATAACAAATACCAATTATTTAATTTGGAAATACACCCAATGAAACCTAAAATATTATTTAGATACTAATTATTCTTAAATTTTCAAATTACTTGAATTATTTCTGAGATTATATATTGTGTTTCATAATGTTATGATCTGATATAGTTTATGCCAATATTTTTAAATGTAACCTAGATGAAGGAATGTGAAACATATTAATGCATTCAATAAATGTAGGGATTGACCATATAGGTAAGATAATGAAGCTGGAGCTACATCTGAAGATGGATCTATAGCTAGAGTTGAACAACTTATAACTATATTAGTAGAGCTGAATTATGTTTTGAGTAAAAACCAAACCCATATGGAACTTCTTACTGAGACATAACATGGTGTAGTAATGATAAAATGCTTCATAAATCACCAACCTCCATCATTTAGTGGAACTAAAAATCCATTTGTACCTGACCAATGGTTATGTTCCATAAAAAATATATTTCTCACCCTGGGATGTAGTAAAAGGGGGAATTTTATCATGGAAGTTTATCATATCTCAGGAAATACAGATCAATGGTAGTCATTAGTTTAAAAAAATAAAAAGGAGGAGAAAGTAGAAAACATGGAGTGGAAGGATTTTATGGAAATTTTATTAGAAAAATATCTTCCACGTGAACAATGATCGGATATGGAGAGATAATTATTGAGTCTAAGACAAAAATAGGATGAGAATATTTATATGTATAAATACAATGTTAAAAGGTTATAAGGGAATTATATGGACTATTTAAGTAATAAAAAGTTTAATATTGACCATTTCATTGATAGGATATAACCAATAATTTGAAGGGAACTAGTATTCAAAACATTATCATCATATGAGGAAATAGTATCATGTTCCATCAAGATAGAGAAGGAATTTTAAAAGTCTTATGTGTTGAAGTAAATCAATAGAATAAGAGTATTAAAGATAAAAAATGTATAATGGTAAGAAAAATAATAATTATTTTCCCACATGTGATGATTTTGTAATGAAACACAATGGTACTTGTTTGAAGGATATGGGAGTTTGTTACAAGTATAGAGAGAAAGACCACTAGGCTTGTGATTATAGGGAACAAAAAAAATATATGCAATGCTACAACTAGAAAGATATGGGACACTATGAAAATGAATTCCCCAAGCATCAATGGGAAATACCCTTGAAGAAACATAGTGATAAAGGGAAAGCTTATGTTATTGATATAGCCAAAGTGGAATGATTATTATGAATGTGTGCATGGATCCAAGAAATATGTTGTAAAAGTAATATATTGATAATATTCATGAAACATATAATAATTATATTTTAGTTCTATTTATTAAATTATTTTAATACATTTTTCTAATTGTACCCAGAAAAGTGATTTAATTGAAAGTTAAACTTTTTGAAAACACATGTTTGAGGGAGGATAACACTTAATATATTGTTAATGTTGAAATAATAATACAGATATGGTTATGGGATAGAATTGGTGACTATGAAATTGGTTAATTTTGGTGGTTTATGATATCTTTGATAGATTTTAATACATATTTTGATTTAATGAAAATATATAATAATATATTTTTTAGTTAAGGAATAATGAAGGATACATGTTTTCAATAAGTTTATTTTTTGGTAATTCTGGTTATTACCATGTTTCAAGAGATTAAATAATGAATTTATTGAATTTTTTTGGTATGTTATTATTAATATCTACTTCATGTTTATTGAAAAATTAATCATAAGTTGATTTTAAAAATTTAGGGACCTTATTTAGAAAGTTTTGAATTTTAATTTTTTGGAAGGCTTATAAGGGTAAATATTTTTGAAATTGTTTACATTGAACTTTGGATGCAGTTTTATATAATAATGTATTACTCAACTATATGAGGATTTATGTGTATTGAATAATATATTCTAACCATTTTTTATAATAACTTGAGAGATATGGAATGAATTTTTATCCCATTACAGATCTTATGACCGACTAGTTCTACAAGAGCTACAATTTCAACATCATTTCTTAGAGTGAGAAATAAAGTGGATATTGATCAAGGCATAAAAAAGAGTGTGATTTTACTTATGAGATTAAATAAATTAATTATATCTTCTAAAATATTATGAAATAAAATTTTATCCTATTATAGTCATCTCTAATTGAATCAATGACATTTTTTGACCTATTTGGTCTATGGTTTTGTGATCACTAATCTTTTATTGAAAATTCTCTCTATTACTCTACATGAGAACTTGATATTTATCTTTATTTTCCATGTCTATGTCTTTACATCCCACAAATTTTCTCCTATATGAAAACTAAGTTTTTTGGTGACCTTCACATTTTTCTTTCTCTCTTATTAAGAAGAAGTTTTATTAACCCTTTTTACGACGTGGGATTTCCACAAGCATATTTTAAAATGTGAACTAAATGATTACCAATAAAAAATTTAAATTAAAAGGATTAAATTTATTAAAGGATTGAATAATTTAAAACAATGAGATTTGAAAAGTAAACTATGTTTGATAGGTTATGTTGCATAGAAAACTAAGCTTAAACGAACTCTAAAATATTATAATTTTAACACAGCCATTATAAACTAGATATTAAATTGGTATGATTGAATAATATTAACTATATTATTAAATTAATATGAAGTTAATATTCAATAAAATTTTAATTTATTCTTACTAAATAAACATGTAATTTTTAGTAAAATCATTTTATTCTTCAAATATATATTTTCTTCAAAAAAATGGTTTTTATTTATTTGTTTTAGAAAATAAATATAATTAATTTTTTAAAAATTATAAAATTTTATTTATAAAAATAAAATATTTTTTTGATTCGGTCGCTTAAAATTATATTAGGATGAATTTTTTATAATCTACTAAAAAGATTAATTTTTCTATGAATAGTGAGAAATACTGATTTATGTAAAAATGTCATTTATTTTCAAAAATTAAGAAATTTAAAAGAACCAATATGTTTTGAATATGATTTAAAGAAAATAAATTATTATTTACTTATAGTTCATCCTCTTAAATTATTTTTAATCATCTTTATACTATATTTTAAAATAAGTTTATTTTTGGGTTTAAAAATGAGATTCATCTACAAATTGTTTTAGTGTACATAATGTTTATTCTTTTTATGTAATTAAAATAATTCATAATGGGGAATGTTTTAAATGAAATTTATAGATTATATATCAATAAATATTAATTGTTTTTCATATAATGTTAATTATTAGTTATAGGGTTAATGTAAAATCATCTTTTTCCTGAAAAATACACTTCTTGAAAACCAGATTTTTCATTGTATATAAAGGTTTTATTTTAAATATAATTTTGTAGATTATGTGAATTTAATTTTCTAAAATTGAATCCATATTTGTAATAATTAGTTAAAAATTATGTTATATGTTTATTTTCATTTTTAGTAATAAAAATTTCATTGTGTTAAAAAAAGATTTACTATAGTATAGGTAAAATAATAAAATAGGTTACTGTTAAAAGGTAAAAGCATAAAACACCTAGAAAATACAAAATAAAATGAGTAGTTTATGTGTTTATCTACCACAAATATAATTTAAAACATTAATTATGAACCTAATTATTTAGAATTAGTTCCACCCAAATGTGGTTGGATTTAAATATAAAATAATCATTATTTAATCATTAAAAACTACCCCTCCTCAAGTATATATACCACTACTCACCTCCCCCTTTCTCATAAAAAGAAATTATGCTCTTGATATCTCTTCCAATTTCTCTTCTCTACACTCTCCCCACTTCCAAGTGCTTCTGTTCTCAAAAAAATCCCAATTCCAATGCCTTTAATTTATCCTTCAAGGAGGTGATATTCAAGAGGTAATTTTCTTAAACAACCTCTCTTAATTTCCTTTATTCTTATATGTTATCCACATATCCTTCTTATATCAAGGTTTATTAACTCCATAACAATTTAAATACTGAAATTTTATGTTTATAATGTAATATCCTATATCTATCCCATTTATTAAATGCTTTTACTCAATGAAATGGAACCACAATCCAAATTATAGCAGTTAACCATCTCTATGAATAATGATTTTGTTCATTTTCCATTAACTCCTTCAATGATGGTCATAAAAGTATTATTATGGTTAATTCATATTTTAATAAGTATATTATAACCTATTTCATGTTTATTAACTAATATATAGAGTCAATATTAAATAAAATGAAATTAATTCATGAAGTTCGAAAAAACCTCCAAAATAAACTAAACATTTATCATTAAGGTTTTAACAAATGAATAATCCTCATGTACAAAAGATAAATGAAATATGGGACCCTTTAAACTTATTTAATTTCATTCATACCATTTCATTTTAATTATAACATTTTATTTCCATTTGATAAGAATATTCATAATTATATGCAGGTAAAAAGACCATGTAACCATGAAATAAACGCACCCGAAACAATGAAAATAAAGAAATATCAATAATGAATGGGTGTAAATTTATTAAAGTATCTTATAAGGTATTATAAATATGAATATGGTTTTTAAATTTATTAATAACATTCCAAAAACCTTTATATATTTTTTTAAAGTACGCAAAACTAAAGGGAATCATGAGGTAAGGGTTTCTCATCTAACTTTTACTTATTTAAGATATATGCCTTATTCACCACATTTTCCTTATGTGTGGTGTATAAATAAAAGCCTTTGATATATAATATAATTAATCTTGTTATATTAATGATATTTAATGTCTCATTTTTTAATTATTATATTTATGGGGAATATGATTCAACTGATTACAAAGTGGTGTGGAATTTCCTAAGTCAATTTACATTAATTGGGTTAAACTTATACTTAATTGTTTATGTAATGATTATATTATGTGTTAAATGAAATTTTATTAAATTATATTTATTTCTAAATTTATATGTTTATTTATAGAATATACACAAAACTTATTCATTTGATTGATGCTCACTTCAATGATATAATTTTAATAAGGGAATTTCCTTTACAAATTATCTTTTAAAAGATTCCCTTAAAACTATATTTTCTTCAATGACTGTGTTTTCTATAATTTTTTCTAAAAATGTTTTTTCAATTCTCCTATGATTTTTGAATTTCATTTTTTCCCATTTTTTAATTTTCACAAAATTTTTTGAAAGGTATATTTGGACTTTTTCTAAACAATGTTCTTTGAGACTTTTTCAACAAAAATAAGGAAGGAATGTTTTTTAACTTATATGATATGAGTGAATTTTCTTGCAGTCATGATGAATTAATGTAGTGAATCATACATTATATGTTTATAAGTTTATATTTAAAGAACATTTTTTATTTTATAATTTTATAGAGTTTTAAAAATAATTTATTTTCAATGTGAAAAATGGTATTTTCACCTAGATTTTTTTAATGATCTCATTTAATGTATTTTCATCTATGTCAACATCCTTTTTTGAATATTATTCTTCCATGAGTTCAATCTCTTATGATTCCATATTATGTATTTTATTAAATTTTTATTAATTAGTCTAACTGAGGGTATACTATTTTTGATACCATTCACCATATTACTCTGGATGGGTTTTTATTATGTTTACTTAATGGTGAAATTTATTTACATTTATTATGCTAATTTCAATAAAAATTTATACATTGATTAATATTCACCACATTTATATGAGGAATGCATTATACATATAATTTTATAGGTGAGGACAAATATAGCCCCTCGATGCATCGGTAGGTCAGATGAGACAAACTAGTTTGGGAATTCTCTTATGTATTACCTATTTATGTATGTTGTCTTGGTTGAAGAATTGAAGGTAATTTTTAGACATCATGAATTATTCATTCCTTAATTACAAGATTATTTAAATATTTCATGTGATTATTTTATTAGTTGAAGATCCGTCGTTTTTTTCTATCTAATATGATTATTTATGTGTCATTATTTGATCATCCTTTATTTGGTCCATATTATAGTCAAGTTATTGAATAAATTTAATTTGATTTATCTATTTAACATTCCATAATTTTTATTAATTATTTATTATTTCTTTGCCTATACATAACCCTTTCTGAGAATTTAATATCACCATTTTATTATTTTATATTATTCCCCAAGATTCTAATAAGTTTATTATGGTTGATATGAAGGGTTAAGATATGAGAATAATAGTGTTCTAAATGGATTCTCTATGTTTTATTTTATATTTCAAATTATCATTTAAGTATCAAGTATATATCTAGTTTTCCAAAACTACTAAAATTCTTATTCCTTCAGAATTAAATTCCTTGTATATTATTTAAATGTGATAAAGTAACCACCGGCTTTTTGATACTAGGGTCGGTGTCTTTACAATTAATGTTTTGTATAAAGTATTAGCATTTTCATGTTCTTTACAAAAATTTCATAAATATATCCAAATGAAGATTCTATGTTGATATTTCAATGTTTGTAATATATTTATGATAAGGAATTTTCTGGAAACTTTGAGGTTAAAGATGTTCATAGAATAATTTGGATGTTGGTAGTTTTTTTAAAAAGTTTCAAGATGATTCAAGATGTTTTGAGAAGAATATAGTGAATTATTTTTATTAGGATATTTTAAATTTGAATTTTTGTTAAGTAGGAAAATAAATTAGAATTCCCACCTATTCTAATTACAACACTGTTATATAAAGGGGGTTTTCTTACACACTAAAAAATAAAAACTATTTACATGCATAGAGGTGAGGTGAATCATTTCCAAATAAGAAAGTAAATTAGATAAACATTGTGAAGAAACATCATAAAGTCAATTTCTGGATAGAGTTTTCAATCAGTTGGGATTAAGAAAACATCATGGATAAATGATCAGACAAAAAGTGTTATAAATATAGTAGTAGAATATCTTTAAGAGGAATAAGTTATAGACCAGGTAGAGATTCATATCTAAGGGAACATATATAATTTATGAATACATGAATTGATGGATAGTGAATAAGAAAGTGGTATCAGTTTTTAGAAGTCACTAGACAGTGTTTTCTGGATGGATGAATAGATGGATAAATAATTGAAAAAATAATCATATGGAATTTATAAATAATTATAAGAATAATTTATTTCCTAGTTCTAGGAATAATGTGAAGATGAACTAATTCCATGAGGATCATGTGTAAATAAATAGAAGTAACATAGTGAAAACATGATAAATCCTATTGGGGCTTAGAGATAAGAAGGGTATGAGATCGGCACTCTCTAGGGTTCTCCAGATGGAACCCTAGCTGTGGCGCTCAACCCTCTAGCAGCGGTGATGGCCGCCCCTCCCTCCCCTCACCTCCTTCTGACCTTCTCCCCTTTCACCTCCTCAGCCTCCCTTCCTGATTTCCCTCATATCCGTGTCTCCCCTAAATTTCCTGCTCTCTTCCAAGATGCTCCTTTGATCCCGATTTCTCTCTAGAAATTCTAGGAGGCTTCATCTCTCCTTGAGTTGTCCCTCATCACCCGATTTGGACGTCAAATACCATCCCTTGACAGCTTTGATAGTTTTGTTAACAGCTCCTAGCCCCTGAAGTCTCGCATTGTGGTTGGGCTGTTGGATTCACGTCACTTTCTTCTCCGCTTCGACAGTGCTAATGATTTGGCCTCCGCATGGTCCAAAGGTTTGTGCGCCTGTGCTGGTTGTCACTGCTTTCTATTCAGATGGGGATATGAGTTCCACAAGAATTGTGACCCACCGACTACTGCGATCTGGGTTAGTTTCCTGAATCTCCCCCTTCCTTTCCAAAATCCAGCTATTCTGGTGATGTTGGGTAACCTCGTCAGGAGGTTCCTTGCTTTCGATGAATGTTCTCGGTCCTTTGGCAACCCGATTGCTCCTCGGATCTACATGGAAGTTGATGTCACAAAGGCTCTCGTGGACTCCTTCTGGATTGAGGTTGTTGTTGAGTTCAGATGCAAAAAAGCTGTGTTTTTTGAAAGCTGGACAGACTTTTGTAGTTCATGTTCTCATCTGGGACACCTTCATCATGTCTTCCATATGACTTATTTTTCTCCTGAGGTTGGACATTCTACGGGTAGTGTCCCCTCCAGTAGTGGTGTTCCTCTTCATTTGGAGGCTCGGTCGTACATCCCTGACTCAAAGGCAGATGGTACAGAGGCGAGAGAAGGGGGAGCCCATATGTCCCCTACTATTACAGCCACCATTTCAGAGAATTCCAGAGTACCTCATGTGAATGGCCAAATCACAGATCCCCCACTGCCAAGATAAAGTCGGTTCACTTTGATCCAAGGGTTGAAGACATATTTGTTAGATTAAGATGCGATTTGGATCCCCTCAAACTCGTGTAGGTACAGGGAGAATGTAGCTCTTAGGTGCCTCCCTCCTTTGCTGAAATAGTCAAGGATGGGGTGTGTAGAATGGAAAGGCACCAAAGATTAGTGATCATGCTCCAGGTGGTTATAAAGGTCGTGGATGGAAAGACAATTCCAAGCAGTTACAATTCAGGGGTTGTGGATTTGATCAGCTTGATGGTGTTGACACGGTTCAGGGGAAGTCCTACTTGGAGGTGGCACTTCACTACGGTCTGGAGAACAAGGAAGGTATGGGGATTCCCTCAAGTGCACACATTACCCGCAAGGAAGGATCAAAGGTCAAGTTGGGAAATCGTTTTGATGTTTTGAAGGATGATGAATCGTCACAAACTCAAGAGGAGGTATCTTCAGGTGATGACAGGATTTTTCATTCTTCAATGGATAGCATGGACTGCTATCAAGGTAAAGGACCTCACAACATTAGGAGGAAGAAAGGGAAACAAGGAATTCGCGACCCCGGGGACTGTATTGTGGTGCAGGGGAAAAAATCTAAGATCCTCAAAGATTACTCCCACCTACCAAAACCCATGGATACCAGGTCAGACAAGAAGGGTGGGAAAAAGGAAATTACAATCCCACTGAAAGGGTAAAGTGAAGTAGTGGTAAGGACTACTGGATATAGGGATGGAAAGGATGGGGAGTGCTTGAGGCTTATCTTGCACTGCAAGGAAGAAATGCTTGAACAACAGGTAGGATCAAAAGTCTCAGAAGAGGTTCTTAGTAGAATTGATGAAAGGAAGATACAAGTGGAGACCAATGAGGATAAAATAGTGTGGCTAGATAAACAAGACCGTATTATGGCCAGAGGATTCAATGAGAATAAAATAAACATAGGGGAATTTATTCAAACAATGGAACGGATGATCTCTCACTTGGAAGAGCTTATTATCAAGGATTCAGACACCTAGGTTAGTTCACTACACTGGGAACTATATCGAGCAGTTGAGTCATGTAATCTTAGTTTGGTGTTTAATGATTTTTTGAGCTCTTTTAGCATGTAGTGGTGTATGGCTTTGAACCTTGGTTTCCATTTTCCCTAAAAATTGCCTTATCTTAATAAAAAAATTAAATTTGGTGGTGATGATGAATCCTATTCATGAACCTTTCTAATAGTGGTTATGAAAATTTTATTGCATCTTATAACTATATGAAACATTTTTTACAATAATAAAATTAATGTATAACGATATTCCATGATTGTTGAAACCATACATAGAGGATCGTTTTTAGTTGATTGTGGGGTATTGGATTATTTCAAAACTATGCCAAAGACTAGATACTCTTGTTGAGTAGTGAAATAAATAAATTCATGTGTTACTATGTATTTTTCTTGTATTCTTGTTTTAAGATAATTCATAGATCTTTAATGGGAGGTGAAGCTTATTTTATAATTAAGAAAATATAAAAATAATATATAATCGATTCACTCTCTTCCCCTATCAGTGATCATATAGATCCTGAATGGTCACTTCAAGTGGTATCAGAGCTATGTTTCCTTTATTCACTCTAAATAGAGGTATGATGAAAATAAAAGTTTCCATGGTTTTTTAAAATTCTATGAATTTTAAGGGGATTCCAGTTTTCAATGGAATGAACTATCATATATGTAAAGATAATGTCACGACCTGTCCTCGGGGCCCGTGCCGTGACTACCCCAAGCCCGCCTTCCATAGGCCAGGGGCTGGCGACTAGCACCAAGGCGTAAATCCCGGTAAAGGGAAGGCATTGCCTTTGTAAATAAACAAGCACCACAGAGTAAGCAAGCGGAAAAAGGTAAACACTAAGTAAAAACAACTGGTACAACAGTAAGTGCGGAAAAGTAAAGGGGGCCGAAAATACAAGCCCAACTGTAAAGTACAACTGAAAAGGGAAAAACAGCAACTGAAAGGAAAAGCCGCGGTGTCGAGTCGTCCTCTAGAAGTCCCACCTGAAGGGTGAGTACAGATAGCCTCCATAGCTCATTGGTCCAGCCGTCCGCTCTGAGTACACCCCGCCCAGTGGTCCACCTCCAGGTACCGTCCTGCTATGCAAGCCTCCACCACGATCAGCGCTGTCTGTCGTCTACAACCAACACAACGTAGTGCGGGCATAGCCTGTGCAGGGATGAGTATAAGCTACTCAGTAGGGACCCCGAGACACCCGAAGGTCTCCCAGAATCCACAAAGGATAAACCAAGAAGGAAAGATACAATCACGAAGTAACAACCGACACTGCTTAGGTATATGCCCACACATATACCTAAGTCAACAATTATCGCTCGGCTCCAACATCCGATCTCAAGTACAACCCATTCCACATAGGAAGAAAAACATAAATCCACACAGGATAGCACAACACAATCCACAAAGGAAAGTAAACGTAAATCCACACAGGATAGCACAACACAATCCACAAAGGAAAGTAAATGTAAATTCACACAGGATAGCACAACACAATCCACACAGGAAAGTAAAACAGGATTCAGCTCACACAGGTATACTTCTTTGAATGACAATAGAGATGATCACTGATCCATCTAAGTCGTCGGACCCACAGAGGATCGATAGGTACTAACCCCCGCAAATGACCCACAAAGGATCTGATCCACAAAGGATCGATAGGTAACTAACCCCCGCAAAGACCCACACAGGATCGGTCCCACACAGGACCTGTAGGCGCTGTCCCACACAGGACCGCTGAGCGCTGACCCACACAGGATCAGTAGCACTGACCCACAAAGGATCGCTGAGTGTTGTAGTCATCGTCGTCGAATCCACTGAGGATATCTGCACAGTCGTCGTCGTCACAGTAGCAGTCGCAGCTAGCTCTAGGGTTCCCGCACACAGCAAGCTCATTCGGGAGGGTTCGCTCCACGAGTCGAGAGGCTGATACATCAACTGACACATAGTCTAGAGTTGATGTATCCAAAAGTTCTGTATCGACAACAGGAACTCAACGTCACAGACGGCGCGTCAATCGGGCGCCCGGTCTGAGAGTTATTGGTTTTTTCGTCCCAGGGGCCCGGTTACTTTTTTAAGGAAAAACCAACCCGACCGTACTCCACCTACGTCCAAAACTCGGGCGGATTGTGCCAAAAGATCCATCTCACTTAGAGGAAAAACAAAAAATCGACGGCACGTCAATCGGACGTCTGAAGCTCAAGATATGAGTGTTTCCGCTCCGAGGGCCTGGTTGATTTCCTGTACGAACCAACCCGGCTGAACCCAAAGTATTCCTAAACCTTAAGTGTGATATACCTAAATGACCGTCTCGATCCAAGGATCGCATCGCCGCTGACGGTGCATCGTTCGGAGGCCCGTATCTCAAGATACGGGCAAAATACCGAAAATGGTCCGAAGACGGGGGGGTCTGGGCCCGGACCGACCCGGCCCAACCCCCCCTGGGTCGGCCCGAACCGGGTCGACCCGACCCGGGTCCGGGGTCCGACCCGGTTTGACGTGTCCCAGCCCGGCCCGGCCTGGGCGCGACCCGGCCCGGCGGGTCGGGCCGGCTCGGCTCGGCCGCGCCGGCCGGGCGAAGTAACCGCGGGGCGCTGGCCCCCGCGGGATGAAGTGTCGCGGCCCCACGTGGGGCCGCGCTGGGTCAACGGACGCGACAAAACCGCGTCCCATGTGTGCCGGACCCGTGCGGCCGCGGTTCCGCTGGCCGCTGCCGCCGCGGCGGCCCTGTCTGGCGGCGCGCCGCCGCCTCCGGCCGCTGGTGGGTTCCGCGGGCCACCGGAGTTGCTCCGGTGGTCCGATTTCGTTTCCGTCTGCGCCGTAGCTCCTCCTGGGTCCCGTACTTCACTGCGGGAACAAAGAATCACCTCTGCGGCATGTTTTGTCGCCGCCTGCCAATCCGCACATCAACAAAGAACTGCGGAGGGTTGTCGGGCCGTGTTTGTTTGGCCCACACCCTCCGCGTTAGGTGATAACAATCGGGAAGAATAAATTATCATATGGAAACGCAACAAGATACAATTTAATAAATTAAAATTTCACTTGCTCCAGGTTCTTTGTTTTAGGAGGAACATCCACGGAAATATAAATTATCAAACAAACCCCTACCTCGCTGTAGTCGTCGAGCGTGCGTTCTTCGCGGAATTGATCATCGCGGAAGGAGGCGATCGTCGCATCGCGGAAGGGTGTTGTGTCATCGCGGAAGGGCGTCGCATCGTCGCGGAATACGGTGTCGCGTCGACGAACTCCGAGGTTCAAGAACATGTAGATTTAATTATATTAATTAAATCCATATTGTTGTTAATAACCCACAAAGAATTTAAAAGGAGCGCAACCCCCTACCTTGTTGTTGTCGATCGAAGGTTGTCGCGGGGTTGGATTGTCCCGGAAGAACGTCGCGGAAGAAGAATCGTCGGCGTCGCGGTACTTGGCGTCGCGTCATCGATCTCCGAGGGCTCGGCGTTCTTCGTCGCCCTTCGTCGAAGGCCGGTGTTCTTCGCGTTCTTCGCGTTCTTCGCATTCTTCGCGTTATTCGCGTTCTTCGCGTTCTTTGCGAAGGAGGATGAAGAACTTGAGGTTTCTGCCAAAAGCCTCTCAACGAGCAATCCTCAAGAAGTCGTGCGTTGGTCTTATTTTATTATTACGCCAACGGATTGTAAACTGGTTAAGAAACGATTAAATTAATTCATAGAATTAATTTAATGAAGTTAACCGCCCAATTAATTGGTGCGTTAAGAATTAAAGAAAACGCGTCAGTTGACTTTCATAATGACGGGTTTTCGCAGGGGCGTTACTTAGTGGAAAAGAAACGGTGGGGATCGTGCGGGCCCCACCTCACAAATATCCAACCAAGGGGGTAGGATATTTTTGGATAGCACCCTATCCGCATCAACTCATCTTAAGCAGCTTTAAGTGGCTTTTAAGTGGCTTTAAGTGAAATAAAAATAAAGTTGTCGCACACTTTATTTTATTTCTTAACTTAACCCCCAAAAATTTAAAAACCACACCCGAGCAAACACAACTCTGGAAGAGGCGTTTCTAAGCAAATACTGGCGCTACGATTCCATCGGTGCCCTCGGAATTCGATTCTGAGCACCAGTTTAAAATTTAGAAAAACCCGCTCGTTCGTTCACTGAACATACCCGAGCCAAACTTTAGAAAATGATTCCGGGCACACCGGGCCTCGGAATCAGGTGCCATTTGAAACTGCGTTCTTGTAAAATTCCAAAGAAAATTAAGAAAAAAAATTCCTTGAAATTTACGGGTCTTTACATCACTCCCACCTCAGGGCTTTACGTCCCCGTAAAGATACATCATAAGCTAGGGAAACAAACGTGGGTAATGAGCACGCATCAGAGCCTCCCACTCCCAAGTGCTCTCCTGGAGGTTCCCGTGCTGCCATCTGATGCGTACAAGAGGAATCGATCGTCCACGTAGGACCCGCTCCTGTCAGTCCTCGATCTCCACCGGGACCTCCGCAAAATTCACCCCATCTTCAACATCCATCTCCCCATGGTCAATGATGTGTGTCGGGTCATGCACGTATCTCCTCAGCTGAGATACGTGGAAGACGTCGTGCACCCGGTGCAACTGAGATGGTAGAGCCAGGCGATAAGCCACCTCGCCAATCCTACTGAGGACCTGGAATGGTCCGATGAAGCGTGGAGACAACTTGTCGCCTCGACCAAATCTTCGTAATCCACGTCGAGGTGAGACACGCAAGAAGATGTGGTCTCCATCCTCGAACTCTAGTGGCCTCCGCCTCCTGTCAGCGTAAGACTTCTGCCGGCTCTAAGCTGTCCTCATCTGCTCTTGGATGACCTGGACCTTCTCTATCATGGCCCGAACCATCTCTGGTCCCACAAGTGCTGACTCCCCAGGGTCTGTCCAGCACAAAGGAGATCTGCAAGGTCTGTCGTACAATGCCTCGTATGGTGCCATCCCAATGGTGGAGTGGTAGCTATTGTTGTACGCAAACTCCACCAAGGGTAGGTGGTCCTCCCATCTGCGACCAAAGTCGGGGACACATGCGCGGAGCATGTCTTCGAGAGTCTGAATGGTCCTCTCCGTCTGACCATCCGTTTGAGGGTGAAAGGCAGTGCTCAGATGTAGCTGTGTCCCGAACGCCTCCTGCAACCCCTTCCAAATCCGGGAAGTAAAGCGATCATCTCGATCGGAGACGATAGATGATGGCACACCGTGAAGCCGTACAATCTCCTGAACGTAGAGACGCCCCAAGCTCTCTACTGACCCCTGCTCTCTGATGGGTAAGAAGTGAGCCAACTTGGTGAGTCGGTCGACAATCACCCAGATGGAGTCGTGACATCTGGAAGTGCATGGAAGTCCAGTCACGAAGTCCATAGATATCCTATCCCACTTCCACTCTGGGACCTCTAAGGGTTGTACCAAGCCTGCTGGTACCTGGTGCTCTGCCTTCACCTGCTGGCAGGTGAGGCATCGAGAAACGAACTCTTCCACAGCCTTCTTCATGCCTGGCCACCAGTGCTATCATCTGAGATACTGGTACATCTTCGTCACTCCAGGATGTACCGCCAAAGGTGAAGTGTGAAACTCTCTCAACACCTCCTCTCGTAAAGCGACTGGTGCCAAGGTACGTCCTCTGAAAAGGATGTCGTGCTCTGCTCCAAAGGAGAAGCCATCAGGTGCCTGTCCCGAGGATATCTGTGCACGCCGCGTCTCACAGTCAGCGTCCCCACGCTGTGCCTCTCTGACTCGCTGTAGTAGTGGAGGAGTGACTATGAGATACTGAAGGAAGGCTGCTCCATCTCTATCCATGAAGGATATCTGCAAAGCGGCTAGCTGCTCTGTCGCCTCCTCAAGTAGCTGAATGCCCATCCTCCTGCTGAGAGCATCATCCACCACGTTCCCCTTCCCATGAGTATAGACTATCTCAAAGTCATAGTCCTGGAGGAACTCGAGCCATCGCCGCTGTCTTAGGTTCAGGTCCTTCTGCGAGAAGATGTAACTGAGACTCTGATGGTCAGAAAAGACTGTAAAGCGCTCGCCCATCAGATAGTGTCGCCATGTCTTCAAAGCGAAGACCACTGTTGCTAACTCCAGTTCATGGGTAGCGTAGTTATGCTCATGCGGACTCAACTGATGTGATCCATAGGCGATCACGGCCCGCTCCTGCATCAGGACACATCTGAGTTTGGTCCTTGATGCATCGCAGTAGACTACGTACCCTACACCCTCCTCAGGCAACCTCAAGATAGGTGCGCTGGTCAATCTCTGTCTCAGCTCCTGGAAGCTCTAATGATATCTGTCTGACCACACAAAGGGTTTCCCCTTCTTCGTCAAAGCTGAGAGTGGTGCCGCAACTCTAGAGAAGTCTGACACAAATCTCTGATAGTATCCAGCTAGTCTCAAAAAACTCCGCACCTCCGTCACGCTCCGGGGTGGCTCCCAAGCTAGCACTGCCTCGATCTTCGCAGGATCCACTGCAACTCCCGCCTTAGAGATGACGTGCCCCAAGAAGTGGACCTCACGTATCCAGAACTGGCACTTCGAGAGCTTTCCATAAAGATGGTGCTCTCGGAGTGTGTCTAGTACAACCCGTAAGTGATAGGCATGCTCCTCCTCAGTCGTCGAGTATATCAAAATGTCGTCGATGAAGACCACGACAAATCGATCGAGGTATGGCTGAAAGATCCTATTAATGAGGCCCATGAACACCGCTGGAGCATTGGTTACGCCGAAAGGAATAACCAAGAACTCATAGTGGTCATACTGACATCTGAAGGTTGTCTTCTGCACGTCCTCGTCTCGAATTCTGAGCTGAAGATAGCCTGACCTGAGGTCTATCTTTGAGAACCACCGTGCTCCCTTGAGTTGATCGAAGAGGTCATCAATCCTCGATAGTGGATACTTGTTCCTTACTGTCACCTGGTTTAGGTGACGATAGTCGACACACAGTCTCAAGCTCATGTCCGCCTTCTTGGCGAACAATATCGGGGAAGCCCAGGGTGAAACACTGGGTCAGATGAATCCCTTGCCATTCAAGTCCTCCAACTGTACCCGTAGCTCTCGAAGCTCAGCGGGGTCCATCCGATATGCTAGAGTCGATATCGGGGTTGTCCCGAGGTATAGGTCGATATGAAAGTCTACCTCTCTGCGAGGAGGTAGCCCTGGAACGTCATCGGGAAAGACATCCAAGTACTGATCCACCACTGTAGGGAAACTAGGACTCCGCACATCAACTGCTCCTAGGATGAGGCTAGCCAACTGATGAGTGATGGGCTGTCCTCTCCTCTGCGAGAGTCCATCCTGCGCTGCAAAGTCTCCCTTCTCGCCGGTGAAGGTGAACCTGCTCCCGTCGGTGCATACACATCGCACCTTGCGCCTAATACAGTCAATCTGTGCATGGACTGTAGATAACCAATCCATGCCCAAGATGACATCGTAAGGCCTCGACGCCGCTACAAGAAGATCCCATCCAAATCTCTCTCCTCCTAGAGTAAGCTCACACTGTCGGCACCAGTGCGTAATCATCGAGTCTGCTCCCGTAGGAGTCTCTAGCCGTAAGGATCGAGCCAACGGCTCTGTCGGAATCTCCGATCTCCGAACAAGGGCAGCGGCTATGAAAGAGTGACTCACTCCTGTGTCTATAAGAACTGTAGCAAGGATGGAATAGACACAGATAGTACCTCGAATCATCTCGGGTGTGCCGTGGTCGTAGGCCTCTGCTGCCTAGAGTTGTGCCTGTCTCTGCCCGCCAGTTCCCTGTGGTCGGGGTGGACCTCCTGGTGGTGGTGGTGGTAGAGCCTCAAAGCGTCGCCAACCACCTGCTACCCGGCCAGCTCCTCTGCCTCATCCGCCTCCTCCCTGCGGACCGTCACGGT
Source organism: Viscum album (assembly GCA_963277665.1). NCBI lineage: Eukaryota > Viridiplantae > Streptophyta > Magnoliopsida > Santalales > Viscaceae > Viscum > Viscum album. Next base: position 1,432,788,363 of record OY728120.1, on the reverse strand, counting down.
CGACCCTCTGCCTCTGCCTGGGTGGCCCCTCAACTGTCTTCTGCTCCTCGGCATGGTGGGTCGGGCAGTCACGAGCCATGTGACCCTGTCTTCCATATGTGTAGCACTGTCTACCTCTCGAAAGACTGACTCCACGTTGTGTGCCCCGCACTGCTAAGCCAGTGTCCTGAGGTCGTCTGCGAGAGGGTCTGGTCTACCTGGACCCCTAAGTCATCCGCCGAATGCCTGCTGCGGAAGACTCTGATACGTGCTTCCCCGTGGTAGGTCTCGCCGCTGGAGAAGTCTCAGCAATAAAGCTCTCGATCAAGAGGGCTCGCTCCAGTACTCCTGCCTGAGTCGGAATGCTGAGGGAGATCAGTGATGCCTTGATCTCGTGTCTCAATCCCTGCTCAAAGGTCTGGGCCTGGAAGAATGGATCTCGTACCATGTCGGTCGAGTAGCACGAGAGATCGGTAAATCTCGCTGAGTATTGGGTGACCGTCAAGCTTCCCTGCCGCAGCTGAAGAAGCTCAGGGATGCGCACCGCACGGAGGGTGGCCTGGACTAACTTTGAGCGGAAGAGGCCTTCAAAGTCTATCCAGAGGAGAGATGCCTCATCGTGCACCTGGAGCATCAAGCTCCACCATCGTCCCGTTGCTGCGTGCAGTAGGCTCGCTGTGAGGATCACCATGAGGTCTGTTGGTGTCCTCACTAGCCTGAAAACTCGTACCACTGCCTCCAGCCAGTCCTCGGCTTCCTGGGGGTCCATCTCCCCGCGGAACCTGGGCGGTCGCTGGTGTTGTAACTCATGCAGTGCACTGAGGCGACGTGCATCATCAGCGGCTGGGGCTGGAAGCATCGGTGGCTCGACGGGTAGAGGTACCGCCGGTGCCTCTGCTGACAAAGGGCCCTGTACCGAGGCCTCGTTGCTCGGCGGGTTGTCATCACGTACGACTCTCGGAACCCTAGCTAGATGTCATCGTGGGGGCATCCTGAAAAGGAAACAGGTGCGCCACAGTCAGAATAGTATACCTGGTGAGCTGATACAAAGTAATCACAAAGAAAACTTGAAACACACATGCAATCAATGTTTTCGTGCATTAAGTCAGAAATCAGAAGTCAGGGTCCTGGTGTACGGATACGTCGGCCGCCGTACCAACACTGGACTCCCTGGACTGATAACCACACCCAATACTCTAAACACTATTGCTTCACATAGAAGAAAGATCAGAGTCTGCGGTAGAACCGAACTCCTCTGATACCAATTTTTCACGACCCGTCCTCAGGGCCCGTGCCGTGACTACCCCAAGCCCGCCTTCCATAGGCCAGGGGCTGGCGACTAGCACCAAGGAATAAATCCCGGTAAAGGGAAGGAATTTCCTTTGTAAAGTAAACAAGAGCCACAGAGTAAGCAAGCGGAAAAAGGTAAACACTAAGTAAAAACAACTGGTACAACGGTAAGTGCATAAAAGTAAAGGGGGCCGGAAATACAAGCCCAACTGTAAAGTACAACTGAAAGGGGAAAAACAGCAACTGAAAGGAAAAGCCGCAGCGTCGAGCCGTCCTCTAGAAGTCCCACCTGAAGGGTGAGTACAGATAGCCTCCACAACTCCTTGGTCCAGTCGTCCACTCTGAGTACACCCCACCCAGTGGTCCACCTCCAGGTATCGTCCTGTTCCGCAAGCCTCCACCACGATCAGTGTTGTCCATCGTCTGCAACCAACACAACGTAGTGCGGGCATAGCCCGTGCAGGGGTGAGTATAAGCTACTCAGTAGGGACCCCGAGACCCCCGAAGGTCTCCCAGAATCCACAAAGGATAAACCACGAAGGATAAACCACGAAGGAAAGATACAATCACGAAGTAACAACCGACACTGCTTAGGTATATGCCCATACATATACCTAAGTCAACAATTCTCGCTCGGCTCCAACATCCGAGCTCAAGTACAACCCAGTCCACACAGGAAGCAAAACGTAAATCCACACAGGATAGCACAACACAATCCACAAAGGAAAGTAAACGTAAATCCAAACAGGATAGCACAACACAATCCACAAAGGAAATTAAATGTAAATCCACACAGGATAGCACAACACAATCCACACAGGAAAGTAAAACAGGATTCAGCTCACACAGATATACTTCTTCGAATGACGATAGAGATGATCACTGATCCATCTAATTCATCGGACCCACATAGGATCGATAGGTACTAACCCCCGCAAATGACCCCCAAAGGATCTGACCCACAAAGGATCGATAGGTAACTAACCCCCGCAAAGACCCACACAGGATCGGGCCCACACAGGACATGTAGGCGCTGGCCCACACAGGACCGCTGAGCACTGACCCACACAGGATCGGACCCACACAGGATCGGTAGCACTGACCCACAAAGGATCGCTGAGTGTTGTAGTCGTCGCCGTCGAATCCACTGAGGATCTCTGCACAGTCGTCGTCGTCACAGTAGCAGTCGCAGCCAGCTCTAGGGTTCCCGCACACAGCAAGCTCATTCGGGAGGGTCCGCTCCACGAGCCGAGAGGCTGATACATCAACTGACACATAGTCCAGAGTTGATGTATCCAAAAGTTCTGTATCGACAACAGGAACTCAACGTCGTAGACGGCGCGTCAATCAGACGCCCGGTCTGAGAGTTATTGGCTTTTTCGTCCCAGGGGCCCGGTTGGTTTTTTAAGGCAAAACTAACCCGACCGTACTCCACCTACGTCCAAACCTCGGGCGGAGTGTGCCAAAAGATCCGTCTCACTAAGAGGAAAACAACAAAATCGACGGCACGTCAATCGGACGTCCGAACCTCAAGATATGAGTGTTTCTGCTCCGAGGGCCCGGTTGGTTTTGTGTACGAACCAACCCGGCCAAACCCAAAGTATTCTGAAACCTTGAGTGTGATATACCGAAACGACCATCTCGATCCAAGGATCACATTGCCGCTGACGGCATGTTGTTCGGAGGCCCGTAGATCAAGATACGGGAAAAAGACCGAAAACGGTCCAAATACAGGGGGTCTGGGCCCGGACCGACCCGGCCCAACCCCCCCCCCCCCCCCGGGTCGGCCCGAACCGGGTCGACCCGACCCGGTTCGGCACGGCCCGGCCCGGCCTGGGCGTGACCCGGCCCGGCGGGTTGGCCCGGCTCGGCTCGGCCGAGCCGGCAGGGCGTAGGAACCGCGGGGCGCTGGCCCCCGCGGGATGAAGTGTCGCGGCCCCGTGTGGGGCCGCGCTGGGTCAACGGACGCGACAAATCCGCGTCCCATGTGTGCCAGACCCGCGCGGCCGCGGGTTCACTGGCCGCCGCCGGTGGGTTCCGCGGGCCACCGGAGTTGCTCCGGTGGTCCGATTTTGTTTCCGTCTGCGTCGTATCTCCTCCTAGGTCCCGTACTTCACTGCAGGAACAACGAATCACCTCTGCAGCATGTTTTGTCGCCGCCCGCCAATCCACACATCAACGAAGAACTGCGGAGGGTTTTACGGGCCGTGTTTGTTTGGCCCGCACCCTCCATGTTAGGTGATAACAATCGGAAAGAATAAATTATCATATGGAAACGCAAAAAGATACAATTTAATAAATTAAAATTGCACTTGCTCCAGGTTCTTTGTTTTAGGAGGAACATCCATAGAAATATAAATTATCAAACAAACCCCCACCTCACCGTAGTCGTCGAGCGTGCGTTCTTCGCGGAATTGATCGTCGCGGAAGGAGGCGATCGTCACGTCGCGGAAGGGCGTCGCGTCGTCACGGAAGGGCGTCGCGTCATCGCGGAATACGGTGTCGCGTCGACGAACTCCGAGGTTCAAGAACATGTATATTTAATTATATTAATTAAATCCATATTGTTGTTAATAACCCACAAAGAATTTAAAAGGAGCGCAACCCCCTACCTTGTCGTTGTCGATCGAAGGTTGTCGCGGGGTTGGATTGTCACGGAAGAACGTCGCGGAAGAAGAATCGTCGGCGTCGCGGTACTTGGCGTCGCGTCGTCGATCTCCGAGGGCTCGGCATTCTTCGTCGCCCTTCATCGAAGTCCGGCATTCTTCGTGTTCTTCGCGTTCTTCGCGACGGAGGATGAAGAACTTGAGGTTTCTGCCAAAAGCCTCTCAACGAGCAATCCTCAAGAAGTCGTGCGTTGATCTTATTTTATTATTACGCCAACGGATTGTACACAGGTTAAGAAACGATTAAATTAATTCATAGAATTAATTTAATGAAGTTAACCGCCCAATTAATTGGTGCATTAAGAATTTAAGAAAACACGTCAGTTGACTTTCATAATAACGGGTTTTCGCGGGGGCGTTACTTAGCGGAAAAGAAACGGTGGGGCTCGTGCGGGCCCTACCTCACCAATATCCTACCAATGGGGTAGGATATTTTTGGATAGCACCCTATCCGCATCAACTCAGCTTAAGTAGCTTTAAGTGGCTTTCAAGTGGATTTAAGTGAAATAAAAATAAAGTTGGTGCACACTTTATTTTATTTCTTAACTTAACCCCAAAAATTTAAAAACCACACCCGAGAAAACGCGACTCTGGAAGATGCGTTTCTAAGCAAATGCCGGTGCTATGATTCCATCGGTGCCCTCGGAATTCGATTCTGAGCACTGGTTTAAAAGTTAGAAAAACCCGCTCGTTCGTTCACTGAACGTACCCGAGCCAAACTTCGGAAAATGATTCCGGGCACACCGGGCCTCGGAATCAGGTGCCATCAGAAACTGCGTTCTTGTAAAATTCCAAAGAAAATTAATAAAAAAAATCCTTGAAATTTACGGGTATTTATAGATAAAATATTACCTTATCTTATGAAAATTGGATATAATGTTATTATGGTTGCTACAAATGGTTTCCTTCCTATTTATGAGGGGGTTCCCCCTAACAAATACTGATAACAACAATTCAAAGAATGATGGGTGAACCTGAAATTCTATACTTTACTCACCCTATAAAAGTCATCATCTTAGAGTTAATGGAGTTATAATGGATAGAGGAATTTGTGAAAATTTTAAGAACATCTATGAAGTAAATATAATGGTAAAGATATAAAATTTATAAATCTAGAGACTAAATCATTTAGATCTTATGATGGGTGATTATCAAACTTTAGGTGACTCCTTTACAGGGGTTGATACTATTTTTAGCAAGAAAATATGTTTTGGTGGGAATTTAGAGTATTCAACCATTATTGAGAAGATATTACAAATTATTCATGATAAATATGAAATAAAAGTTTCATAATTTGATGATAAATATCATGATACTATATCTTTGGATGATATACATAACACTCTCATCAAATAAGAAATGATCAAAAAAAGTTTGTAATTAATAAAGAGAAGGATAATCTATATTTTTAATTCAAATCATCCAAGAAAGTAAATTGTAAGAATTCCCTCAAAGAATAATCCACCAACACAAAAAATAGATATGAGGTTTGTAATTTTTTTGATGAATTTATTTATTTTTATTCTAAAATGATGAAATGTGTAATAAGAAAGGTCAAAATAAATTTACTGTTTAAATTATTTTGTTGTAAAGATGTTGGACATCATTTTATAAATTTTCCATGATGAAAGGAAATTCATGAAAGTTGTGAAGATGATATAAATATATATTTATCTTTCAATAAGAAACCAAACAAATCGAAATCCTATTGTAAGGGAAATGATAAGATTTTCTCTAAGTACAAATGGAAAAATACTTATCAATGTGTGTGAAAGGTGATCACAGTGAAGAATATTTTGATAAAATTAGTGATAATGATGCTAAAAATCTAACTATTGAAAAATTAAATAATAAAAAATTCACCATTGATGAAAGTAGTAGTTCTGAATAAAAATAAATATATATGGATTTTATGAAAAAAGGGAGAGTTGAAATAATTACTTAAAAATATTATAATACATGAGAGGGAGAATAATAATTTGAAGGAAAAAAATTATTTATAAAATAATAATGAATTTTATAATGAATAAAAAACCATTTTTATAAAATAAATAAATTATATGAAGAATTTTCTTGATGAAAAGAAAAAACTCAACATCAATCATGAGGAAAATTTGATCATGAAGTAAGAATATTTAAAACTTTTAAATTTTGAGGAAGGAATTAAAAACATCTAAAACATAATTACAAAAGTTGGGGAAATTGTAATAAGTGTAAACCACATGATGATCAATAAAAATTTACCCCAATGAATAAAAATATGGGAAAAATGAGAAGGATGCAAATTAAGATAAGAAGATCATCTTTGTGCCCAAAAAAAGTAGAGCTGAAAAACAAGAAGATTATAAAGTTCCCATTGCTAAACTAAAATCTACTAAAAAGGAATATTTACTGAGGATATGAAGAAAAATTTATAAGGTAAACAAAATATAGGTTCAAAATGAAAAAATAAAGTGTATGGTAAGAAAGTTGAGGGAAAATGGAAACATAACTCTAGGTAGTTTGTATGTTATAAAGGGAGTAATTATTTCCATGTAAACTACTGGAATTTTGTAGGATTTGGTCATACTATGAAATTGTATTTATTCATTCATCGACACTACATTGAATCTATGAGAAACTAGAGTTAATGTTATAGATGGATTAAAACCACTCAAAGAAGGAAATATAATAAAGTATGTTTGGTTATTCAGATTATATTAAAAAAATTGGAAAAAATTATGAGAGATGTGATCAACTTGGAAACCTCAAAAAATTATCTATTAATCTGATTTTGACATAAAAAATTTCATACAACAAATTTAAAAAGCATATTGAGTAGAGAAAAAAAAGGTAAAGAAAAATCCTTAACTGTTAAAAAATCTCTCAAATATATAAATGGATAATTACATTCGATATTAAAATATGAGTTTTCTTCACACATGAAATGATATTTGATGTTTTTAAGGAATTAAAATATTATAAAGATTTTGTAGTAACCTTTTTTCAATGATGTTTCACTCAGAATCAAAGGTGTTAGATCTATTTTCATTAGGTAAAATAAGTTAATATCCAAAAGGGACTTATTTGTTGGATGGATAAAAAAATTGTTAAGTGTTTCATATATTTGTTTTGAATGTAAATTTTTTTTTTATAAAATATGGTATTATTGTTAAGATTATAGAATAATGTGAATGTTTTAATGAGAGTTTGGTGAAAAAAGGGAAAAAATTATGTTCTTGATTTAGAAACATCATGCTATCTGAGAATGATGTAATAAAATAATCTATAGAATAAATGTATAGGGAATACCTATTAGAGTAATATGAGAATGATAATGAAGATAAAATTAATTCACTATATTCCTAACTTGAAAATAAAATGAGATTGATGTTATTCAAATTTTCATAATGGGAGGATTACAAACTCAGTATATCAAGAAGTTTATATATATTCAATTTTTCCCTTAGAGCTGATAAAATCTAATATTTGTGTGCCCAAAAGTGAATAATCAATAAATGGAGATAAAACTATATATAATTTATTGATTATTTTACTTACATTTCATGTGTTTTGATTTTGAAACATAAATAAGAAGCTCTAAAAATGTTTAATATTTTTAGGAGAAGTATGGAGAAAGAGTGTCGGTATTCTGCTAAGGAGATTCATATAGATGTTGGTGGTGAAAATATAGGTGGTTAGTTTAGAAATTATCTTTAAAAGCATTAAATTCATATTGAGTTTAGTTCACCAAATACATTACTATAAAATAGTGTTTCTAAAAGAATAAATATAAGTTTTCTTGAGATGGAATGAATAATGTTGATCAAACATGATACTTATTTCTTTTCTTTATGAAAGAAATCATAGATATGGTTTATGTCTAAAATAAATGTTTTTTTAAGGTGAACTCATATAAAAACATTATCAAATGTATTTAAAATGAACACAATTTTTGAAACACCAAAGTTTGTTTAAAAGTCCTTGAATTATAAAATTCAAGGGTGAGAATCATGGGAAGTTTGATCAAAGAAGTGTTGATGGGTTCATTCATGGATACCCTCCAAATTTTAGAGGATATAGGTACTATAATAAATAAATAAAAAATATTAATAACTTGGTAGATGCGAATGTTATTAAACAAGATGATAAGATTGTTTCATAGATAGTTACTAATCTGAAAGTAAGTGAATATGAGGTTGTTGCAATTAAAAAACAAGAAAAATATCATGATTATAGTAACAGTATTGAAACTACTTGAGATAAAGATTTAAACTCATTTATCTCAAGTGATGATAAAAATATTATAGACACCATATTCTAGGATGAGAAAGAAATTAGAATTTAATAACATATCTGGATATTAATGTGAGTAGGTTCAAATAAGATGATCATCAATGTCAGTTTCACTTACTTTAGTATACTCATAGGTTGAACCAAAATATGTTGATGATTCTTTATAGAATCAAGAGTGGATAGATTCTATGAATGAAGAGCTAGATTATATTTAAAATAGTTATATATGGGAACACATACCCATACTAGACAATAAGAATGTGATCTATACAAAGTGGGTGTTTAAAAGGAGTTGATTGATAAAGGTGAAATGATAAGAAACAACACATGATTTGATTGAAATTTTTACTCAAAATTTTAAGGTGTTGAAATTGGTGATAATTTTTCTCTAATGGGAGGATTAAAAATATCATAATATTTGTTTATATCACTGTAAAATAGAGATATAAAACTTTCTAGATTGATATTAAGTCATAATTTTCAAATTTAGAGCTCGATGAAGAGGTTTATGTTGCACAACTGTATTGATTCATGATTAATAAAGATGATATATTTGTGTGCAAGATGAAAAAGGATTTGTATGGGAGGATGTAAGATCAAAGAGATTAGATTTCTAATTTGAATGCTTTTTTAAGTAAGGTGGACTTCAAAAAATGATGAGCTAATAGTAACCACCAAGAAAAATATAATTAAGTGGTTTCCCACATCTTGATTACCTATATTTTAGATATCATATTTTCATGGAATGATGAAGAAACTTGTCAAATGTTTTCTAAGGAAATGAATAATTTATTGAAAATGTACATTTTCTGGAAATAAAATATTTTCTTGGCATAAAAGTCTCAAAAAGAATAAATATATTTTTATATCTGAAGAGGTATATGATAATAAACTTCTAATGAAGATTGGAATGAAATAGTCCATGGAAGTTTACACACCAATTTCAGTGGGAACAATGTTGGAAAAATATGTGTAAGGAAAGAAGGTAGATCCAATAGTGTGAAGAAATATGATTGGAAGTCTACTAAATATAATGTATTCAAGGCCAGATATAGTGTATGTTATTGCACTGTGTGTTAGGTATAAATGTCAACCAATGTAATCCCAAATCAAGGATCTAATCTGAGATCATAGATATATAAAAGGCCAACTGATTTTGTATTTAAATATGATAGTACATGAAATATTGATTTTTTTGGTTTATATAGATGTATATTTTTATGGAAGTATAGATGATAGAAAATTCAAATATGGTGGAATGTTTTTCTTTAGAGAATGATGTGTTGGATGGTATACAAAGAAATATAATTTAGGGAATCTAATTATATAAGAAGCTAATTATTTTTTTACCACTCAAGATGAAACACAACTTATGTGGATGAAGACACGATTAGGTGAATTATTTTTTGACATTATGTTTCCCATTCTCTTTTGTTTTGATAATCAATGTTCTATGAATATATCTAAAAATATATTGAAACATTCTCATTCTAAGTAAATAAATATAAAATATAACTTCATCATATAGAATGTGGAGAATATTGAATTGAACATTCATTTTCTTCTTATAATGGAGAAAGTTACTTATATATTCAAAAACCCACTTTCTAAGGAAACATTTCATATGTAGGGGTTCATAATGGGTGTTCAAACACCCTCTATTTAAGGATGAGGTATGTGCATCCATCCCATCTCCGAAATGTCTTTGAATATTTTTTTCAAGGGGATAAAAAGTTGTAACATAAATCTATCCATCAATATGTGGTTTACCTTTCTAGAGAAATAATGAATTTAGGGGAGTTCTTAAAGGGGGTAAGTTGTGATTTTAGTGTTTGTTAATTGTTATAACAGTTCTTCAAAGTGGATGTAGGAAAACTATTCTTATAGGTTGAATATGGTATGTGATGAATGTTTCAAGTGTATAAAGAGGTTTATTATGAGGATTATGAAAATATATCTTAAGTAACTACTTATAGACAAAACAGTATTATTTTTTGATAATTAGTTTTTCCCTACATCGAGTTCTATTATATAGCCTTAGAATTATTAAATAAATGATCTATTTCTTGATTTATGATGTTTTATGGATTTCTGTTTCATGGTGGAAAACAAAATCTAAAGGGGAAATTGTCTGCAATAAGAAGATTAAAGATGTTTTGAAGGAGATGGATGATGTTTTGAGAATGTTTTTTTTTTGCATGAATAAGGTATGATCCATGTATTTTATTTTTTTATCATAACATAAAACACCAAAAAAAATTAAGAAATAAATAAAATAGTGAATGGATATAGAATAAAAAAATGAGTTTTTCAGTACCTAGTCCATTGGAAGGAAGATTACATATTGCAGTCATCAATATGAGAAATTTATTGAATGATTATCTTATATTTATTAAAAAGTTATTAAGATAGTGTGTTTGTTAATATATAAATTTTATGATGTATTTTTGTTCTAAATGTACCCAATATCTTGACTACTAAATGACCTAATTATATAATAATGATTTGAAAGGGTGATAAAATCATTTATAAATAAAAATTTCATAGTATACTTTTTTGAGTAAGTTTACATGATAGATGTTTTTGAATATAGGTTTTTATGAGTATAGTTTTTTCTTGAGGGATGTGAAGTTTTAAATGATAAGGAATTTTGAAGGGAATATTTTAAGGAATAAAATCAAATGAATTCTAATTAGATGAATACCATAAATATTTTTTTGAATTCTACCAAATAGAGGAATTTTTTTGATGTTTAATGAGAAGAATATGAGGGATGTATTTCAAAAATGATCAATCAGATGAATACCATCAGACGATTTACTTCAATGTTATCAGAAGCAGTCCACTTTCATGGAATCTATCAAATAGACCAAATATGTGTTTCAAGTCTATATGTCAAATAAAGTTTTGGTCGAATACATTAGATAGAGGTTTGTGTATAAAATTTATTTTTTATAGGATTATGTTTGTTAGAAACATAGAAGAGTTCATTTGAATGTCATTGGATAATGAAAATTCAAATTAGAATAATTTCATGATGTTCATACAAGGTTTTGTAGGAATAATCAGATGGAGACTCATTAAATAGAAGGGATATTATAAATTTTTTACAAAAAAATGTTCTATATAAGGTTTTATTAGTTCAAAGTTATTTTTGAACCTTTCATAATTATATCAAAATGGTGATTTTATATTTATACATCAAATTTTTTTATATAATTCTTATAATGAAGTTTTTAAAAACATTTGGGTTAAAAAGTTCAAAAAATAATGAGGAAGTTGTATATTTTCCTATAATTTTTAAGAGAATTCTTGAATCAATGATAAGTGTGAAGAAATTTTATTTTTAGTAGGAGATTCAATATTTGAGTTTACGATAAGTGGGAAAATAAATTTTCTTTCCCACCTATTCTAATCCATGCACTAATATATTTAAGGGGTGTTCACACCCAAAAATATACATTTTTCACATGCGTAGAAGTTAGGTAATGAAATGCAGAATAAAAATGTAGGTATGATATTCATTGTGAAGAAACATAGAAAAGTCGGTTTCCGGGTAGATTTTTCCATCAGTTAGGATTGGATAGATGGTGTGTGGAAACGATCAGATGAGCATGATTACCAAGGTAGTAGTCATACAGTTATAAAATGCCTTATTCAAAAAGTGGGAAATTTTCATATTAGGTGGATCCAAAAGACTATATGAAATGGTGAACAAATAAAAATAGTGTAATAAAGTTTTATATGTTTTTAGAAGTCACTGAATGGAGTTTTCCAAATAAATGATTAGATGGTGAAATCAGAATAACATGTGATTAGATGGATCTTTTATACAGAAGTCCAAGGAGTAAATTGTTGTCTGCTACTGGCCAGGAAAGTGATGAAGAATTACTTGCAAGAAGGAAATATGTGAAAATGTACATTAATCATAGTGAAAACATATTGATTATTTTTTGGGAGGGTTTATAAGAGTTATTATGAAAAAAATTGTTACTTCTTATATTTGTGATGAGAGAACTTTCACTTTTGTTTGATCATAGTGAAATGAAAGTGGAAGGATATTCCCTACAAACTATAACCAGATACAAAGAATTTTATTCTTCTAGATTGTGTATCTTTAAATTATTTCCTAACCATTATAAGGACTAGATACACTTTTTGAGTAGTGATACTTTTAAATACTTGTGTTCCTATGGACTTTTCTTATGTGCTTGTTTTTATAAAATTCATTGCTCTTTAACATGATGTGAAGGTTGTTTCATATATAATAAAATATAAAAAAAAGATTATTATTTAACCCCTAAATCTTATAGTGATCACATTGATCCTGATTGGTACATTCAAACACAAAATATGAGACTTAAGTATATTTATTTAAATATAAATATCTAAAATATTTAATTTATTTTTATTTTTTGAATCTTTTTTAAATATCCTTTCATTGTGATATAAGGTAAGATTATGAAACCCATTTCATTCCATGTTTAATTCTTATGTTTATGTCTTATGATCCTCCTCCAAAATATCTTTTTTATTTTCTAAAACTTTTAAGGGGGAAGTGAGAACCCTAAAAAAAGTAGGTCAAGTATCAAAGGTTACAACTAAGCAATTAAATACAAGTCTCAAGCGATTGGAGTCTCCTTCCCTAAAAAGTTTCCAGGGGAGGGAATTTACCTGGCGGCTTGGATCTTCCCCTATGTTCTCTTCATATTTCCTTGCTAGATAATCCCAATCCTGTGTGTATTTTTCTTTTCTAATTTTCCCCATATTGAAGCCTCTGACCAGTATACAATCTTGCTTTTCAATTCATTCAGCTTTCTCCTTAGTAACTGCCACTTGGATCAATCTTCCCATCATTTGATCAATGTCTTCCCTCGCCTCCTTGATCACCAAAACATTCTATTTCATTTATTCTTCATAGTGCATGAGTAGTTTCATCTAGGAATCCAAATCCACCTCCTCTAGGCTCTGTAGGATGACTGAAGACCTTGCTGCATGTTGCTGTTCGGGGGAAAGGGGATCCTCCCTTTCCAACATCAGCTCCTTCAGTTTTAGATTCCCCTAGAATTAGTCATTTTCCTTTGAGACTCCATCCGCTTGAACTTGGGACACTATGACATCATCCTACCTAACCTCCTCTCGTGTCTCTTGCTGAATATTGTGCTCCTTGGGTTTACTCTCTTTTTTGGATGACCGAATCTCCATTGGTTTAGGAAGATAAGAGTAGTCTTTTCACCCCTTAGATTTTGGCTTCTTGGAAACAATAAAACTTCCCATATCCCTATTTTCCTTACTCCCTTTCTTCCTTCTTTGGTTGTGCAAACCTTTACCAACCCCTCCCAAACTGATATCATCTGAGGAATGGCCTTTATCAGTATTAGCCTCATAGGGGCAGTTGGAGCTACCTATAAGATCTCCCTCATTACTTAGACTTTCTAATATGTTGTTTAAGTTGAGGTTGGACAAAATCCTCCCTGATTTGGCTCCCTGACAGGTGACTAAAGGCCTACCTACCTCAATTGTAGGCTCCTACCACTCCTGCCCATCCTTGTACTTACCCTTTCCGGATGAATGTATCCCTATTTCAGGGGTGTTGATCTCACTAGTACGCACTGCCATCGCATACGATCATGGTTTTAAGCTAGCTGCACCCTTGGGGGCTGGTTCAACAGCTTTCATGGAGGCCCCCAAATCATGAGAATGAGCCTTCATCAGTTTTGAAGGAACCTCAACCACCACACTGGCCTGGGCACCCCAGAAAACAACTTGATTCCAGGAGGGCTCACCAAATCTCTCCACAGTCTGTTAAAAATCTCCATTACACTAGGTTCTAGAGGAGTGCTCTTTACTAGTTTTTGAAACATTGATTCAGCTGAACCCATGGGAACCTCAGCCTTGCTGGTCCCTTGCCCAGAACCTTCACAACCATCTCCTAACCTTGCACCATCCCTAACACATATTGAACCATTATCTCTAGGAGGACCACCTTGTACCCAGTCCTCCTTGACCTCCAAAGTGGATCCCTGTTGCCTCTCCCTATGCCTACATATCTCCAGACTATGCCCAAGAATCTTGCATAGGGAATAGTAATCAAACTAGGATTCAAGCGTGTCATTATTCTTATATCTAAATTCTTCTCCCACTGCAATCTAGAAGGCTTGAACAGGGGGCTTTGAGACATCAACCTCAACACACACCCTCGGCGAGATCGGGTGAAACAACACATGGGTTCGATTATCAGTACAGAGATTTTATTTCTTATGATTGATTTCCATTTTTTGAACACATAATTATGTACATGTTATTATGGTAATTCCCAGATAGCACTCCAATTACATGGGTAATGTTTATTTCACATGAAATGTAATATATGGGAATAGGGAGTAAACCTAATCCATGTTGAGATTATATCATCTATGTGATGTTATATTACTAGTTATCCTTGACTTATGCTTATGTCATGTTTCATGTTTTCAAAAAATTCCTATGTTTCTATGATATTATATTTAATTCCATGTTATTTGTGTTATGATCCCATAGGATTATTCATTATCCTTGTTTTTTATGATATCATATTATTCCCTTTAAACCATATGATATGTTATTTTATCATGTTTATCTTCTTACTGGGAGTTTTGATCACCCCTTTTGTTTATTAATTCACCATATAATCCTATACAGTTTTAGGAGATCAAAAAGATTTAGGATCTCATTATGGTGATTAAAATAAAGTCATTTTATTTTAGTTTCACTTTTATGTACAATGAACCTTATCTACTAAAGAAACTAAGCCTATCGATATTTGGGATGATTTTATTGGATATTTATGTTAATAATTATGTAATAATATGTTCAAATGGATTTGTTCACTATAATTAGTATCATATAAGGGTCTTATTATTTTTAGGGATTAAGACTAGAGTACATTAGTGATATTCAATGGGATAAGTCTATGTATATGAAATCATTTGAAACTTTTGTTGAAGCATAGTGAAGGTTGTTTTAAATAAATTACATAACTAAATGGATACTATAAGTGGATGTGGCTTAGGAATAGAAGTACTTGTGGTAATAGCATAGAAAAGGATCATTGAGTATTAACTCAACCTATACCTAGTGTATGAGAAAGAGGTATTATTTCACACCTGGTTTGACACTCCAAAGGGATATGATGTGGAAAACTCTTAATCTATTTATAAACCATTATAAAGGAATGGGATAGAATTTTATGTTAGAAAAACAAATAGAAAAATTATCATCGATAACCAAGATTGAAACCTAGATACTCATGGGTTAGTATATATATTCCATATAGAAGTTATTACTTCTATGTGCATAGTTTCCCTTTTATAGGATTTTTAGTTTGAGTATACTAATGCGTAGGTTTATTTTTTATATCAAAAATGCCTAGAACCAAAATAAAATTATGAAAGGATTAGAGATTAAACATTCAATAGGTTCAAATTTCCTATATTATTTGGTTCTATACATTATTTCACGTTTTTAGATTTTAGTATAACTATACAAAAACCACCTCAAACATGGAGTTTGAGTTATCTATGAGAATAAAAAATGGGGAAGTTATTTCATATCAAGTATTTAACTCTTTCCCTATAAATGATTGTGGAATAAACCTCCCCAAAAATCATATCATAATTCATTTAGAATAATTTTATTATATCTTTTTCATGGATTGGTTTTTCTTATATAAATCCAGTATAAACTTTCAAGAGATGGAGGTGACTCTTTACATCTCAAGTCATCCAGTGATTCTATATAGCTATTAAGAGGATGATTAATCTCTTTAAGAATCTTAATCATGGATATTATTACCCTATGAGATAAAATATCTATCTCAAATGATTGATAAAATGAAGAGAATCAAGCTCTAATAAATGAAAATTTTGAGGGACTATACTGATGTAATTCCAGAAGAGTTGTAGGGTCATCCTCTGGACTAAGTGGTAGAGTTCTAAATTAAACTTATAATTTGATCTCTACCCATATAAAATAATCATTATAGAATGGAAACCATTTAGTTATAATATATTAATAAATAGTTACAAGATAATCTAGATAGTGGTTTTATATACCTAATTGCTTCACTAAGGGGTGTTTTAGTCCTATTATTCAATAAGAAGGATAGTTCAATGTGTCTATACATTGATTATAATGAACTCAAAAGAATCATGATAAAGAAAAATTATCCACTACCATAGTTTGATGACTTATTCAAACAACTATATGGGACCCTTTATAACTCTAAGGTGGACCTTTGGTTTGGATATCATCAATTAAAGTTGATGAAGGAAGATACTTCAATGACTAACTTTAAAACATGGTATGAAAAATATATATTGAATAAGGAAGATACACCAAATTTTTTAGGATGATCATGGGCACTTAATGGTACAAAACCAATGAACTGAGGCCAAAAGAGGATTTCAGAGAAGAAAACTATTCGTACACATCATGTAATCATTAAACATCTTGAAATGAATTCATTCATGAAATATAGACATGTTTTAAAGAGTAGGAGAGAGAAATAATTTGAAATTTACATTTATCATAGTGTGACACATGTATATCTTGCTACTACATAAGTTAATACTACCCAAAGAGCATCATTTCATGAAATTTGTATACTTGGTGCAATATTTACACATAGTGTAGTCATTGAAAATAATCTAAAAAGTATGGATGAGATTTTAATAGCCATATTTGATGTATCTTCAATTTTTGACTCATTATAAGACTCAGGGCCCACCTATGACAATTTTTGGACCAGTACATAATGACATTCATTATTATCCAAGCCTAACTAGTGCATATAAATATAGGTACAGGATTTTGCTAACGATGGATCCTAAAGACCAAAGTTTGGAGCGAGAAGCTACGTTGTGAAGGGTCCTCCCAAGTTTCATATTCATTTTCATTATTCATTTTTCTTTCTTCCATCCCTCTTAGTCTCTCATCAATAGAATTAGTGTATAAACCATCCTTTTTCTAGGGTTATGTAATAGATGGGGACATGTTCTACTGTATGGATTTATTTTTCTTTATTCATGTATTTGGTTTTTTCAATTTAATCCTCAACTTATAATCCCTTAATTTCACTTTTGTAATGACCATTGATAATTGAATCCAAAAGGAATATTAAAATTTCCCAACTAACAACCCTAATGGAGGCATGCTTTTTTTCAAATTTGGGGAAATCGTTTTTTAATATGATATCGAGACAAACATGATTCGACGAACCCAAAACTATTGGAATAAGGGAAATATGGTATTTTCATGTTAATGAGGGAATACGTATCTTCTTCATCTCAACTCTGACACCAATCATGAATTAATCAAACTATTTTATAAAATTTAATTACACATAAACCCTAAAAATATAAAACCCTAGAAATCTTTTAAAATATGTTTTCAAACAATTAATCAGTTTACTTCATTTTAATTATACTTTCTTAAAATCAATCAAACAAATATTTTATCACCTATTTATTCAATCTAATAAAATTGAGTCTTTTTGAAAATCTAATCAAATTAATTCACCATCTATGTGGGTTTGACCACAAACTTTCCAATACTAAATTTTAATTAATTCAGTACATAGTTTGAGTCTTTTATAAAAAAAAATTATATAAGACCCATAGAGAAATAACATTGCTCCATGAGCATGTCATTCACCTCATAATATATGTATTTTTTCATTATCACCCCCAATTGTGCCAAATTTACTTCCTCATCTATAAATCTAATTGGCTTCTAGAAACACACATGTTGTAGAATCGTTTTCATGGTCTTATCCAAGTCTAAATACTAAATAAAAAAATGGTATAATAATTGATAAACACATTAATATTAAAATTCAAAAATAAGGGTCTTATCTATTGAAATATTTATTTAATCCCAAAATAACCCAAATCACCATGTCACTAAAACACTTTTCAACTCTCAAGGTTTATGTATATAGTTCAACTTATATTTACAAAACTAATTAACCCATAATGATATTTAAACTCTTAATTATCATTAACTAATGAAATCATAACCTCTAAATTTTTATCAACCCTACTTTGATACTAAATTTGATACCTTATACCCACACTTTAGGGACTAGTTTAGAAAAAACACATACAATTTTACATATTGAATTTAATTCTAAAAGAATAGTCTAAATTTAAACATTAAATATTAAAAAAATCATTAACTAATATTGAATCACTATATTTAAAGTAATATTTTTAATTATAAAGCTAGATATAATTTAGAACTCCAGGAAACATCATTCTCTTACTATTTTTTAACTAGGAATTATCCTATTAATACAAACTCTTTCAATACTATTCTAGATTCTGTTAAGTTAATCCGTGTAATCCTGACATGACTACAAATTTTCACCGACTCATTAATAATCCCTTTGAATAACATTGAAAATATTTGGGTAAGTACAAAATCCCTAAAATGGGTTTTAATTAAGGATAAATCCCATTTTTGATATACCTAAAAATGGATTAAAGGGATTTTCTTTAAAAAGACTACAATAAGATTTTACAAATATTCATTGAATCAAAAAATATCTTTTTGAGGTGAAAAGGATTTTTATAAATTAAATTTCAAAAAAACTATACATTCAAAAAAGTTACTCAAGAAGACCAAAAAATATTAAAAACTTAATTATTTAAATCAAAAGTATTTAAAATCCCTTTAAAAATCAATAATTCCATTTTTTCAATTGAACTTTTCCCTCTGAAAAAAAATATTTCCATATAAAATGAAATACAATGATATTCAGTAAACATTAAAAAATCCATTTGGAGACCTGGTACATTGTATATAATATATAAGGGCCACCCATCACTTTAAGGAAAATTAACACTAAGGGTTTGGCATCACTCCCCATCCCTCGTCATCATTTATAATTCCTAGTTCCATATTTTAATAAAATGCTTTTTATAGCTTGATTTTACCATTTTAATATACATTAAAACTTCTTTTTGAAATCCTTAATATCAGTGTTAAAAATTAATTTTTAAAAATAAAATGTAAATAAATGTTTGGTTATTATATGAAAGATAAAAAATGGTTTGTTGGTAATACACATGTTATATCGTAAAATAAATGTATTGATCTAATTCACCTTAAAACTCAATGATATGTCATTTAGATAAATATCAAAATTAAATGATGAATTGAAATTATTTTGAAAATGAAATCATTGTTTAAAAGAATATTGAGACATAGAGTTTTAAAATAAAACATTTTAATCATAAAATGATATAATTTAAATAATTTAAAAATATTTAAATTTTATCATTGAAAAAAATCCCTTCAGTAAAAAAAATTAGATTCAAAAAAAATTGAAAAAGATATTTTTTCTGAAACCCCATAAAAAATATGTATTCCTTGAAAACATTAGAATATATTTTTTTTTAAAAAAAATATTCACTTACCTTACGCCTCTAATAAATCCATAATGAATTATAATTAAAAAATTCCCTCTTGAAGGTAATCTCCTATGAAATCACTCTCACATTGTCTCTTTATGCAACTACAACATGGGAAAGTAATGTATTCCTGGAGAAGTTTGATTCACAGCAAAAGAGAATGATCCCTTTATATATACCAATATCCTCTATATATATGATCCATAATAATAGTGAATTTTTTTCTTTAAAACCATGATTTGTGATATAGAAGAAGACAAACATCATCCTTTACAAAGGAATTTTTTAGATCTAACTATTATATGTTAACTATAGAATTCAAATTTGTTAATTCTGTTATCATATATTGTTAATTATTTAATCATAATAATATTATCCCCTAATACAAAAACTTTGTGTATATATATTAAACTTTTCATGGAACCTTAAACAGTAGAGAGATAATGATTTATTACTACTTTTATTTATATTTATCATTTTATTTTACCTGAGATTCATGGTTCACTTATGTCCAAAAATCTCCATGTAGATCCCTACAACTGTGATTTTTTCTTACTTTCAAATGAAATATGGATACCTAGTTTCATATAGAAAGGATAGTGTAATTATTTTTTGAAAATAATATAATGTGTGAATGGTTAAAGAAAATTGTTATGGATTCATTTATAGTTTACCATTTTATTTTATCACTTTCATACCACATCTCACAATTTCATGGAGGTTCCACTTCTTTAACATTGGTATACAATTATATGATTTATCAATAACATAAAACATCATTTTTTGTAAGGATGGAGTCAATGGTCATGAAGGTTTTATCATTCATGGAGGAAGAATAAAATGGTGGTGGATTTATTACTAAATGTGTGCCCGTAATTTTTAAATAGTTAATGGAATCTACTTGAATAAATCCCACATTAGTTTCTCCCTTGATCAATTGCACCCTTATATATCTCAATATTTCTTAATCAATCATTGATGTCCAAAGGGTGATCATGAACCTTCATAACCATAATTTCGACCCACATGCTATGGAAGCTAGGCATCATACACTACACTCACCTAGAATCGATATTCCTAGGAACACAGTCATTTTCACCCATGTCGTTGGCCTTTTCTCAAGTTATGTAATACCTAATACCGAAGCAGGTAAAAACTATGTTTGGAACTATCACTCAATGTGAACTTTAAATAGAAATTATTCACAATTATATTTAAAATTTTAATTTATGAATATTAATAATTTATTTTTAAAAAATAATCTTCATTTTGGAATTCAACATAATGATACAAGCTTAAGATGAATTTTTTTTTTGATTTTTCAAAAATAAAAATAGATTTCTAGGATAATAGTGAAATATATAAATTTTACAAATAATATGAATTTTATTTCATCATTATATATAATAAATTTATGAAACCCTTTATTTAAAAAATATTTATTTTATAATTTACATTATTCATTTTAAAATATTTATTATATGTAATAAATCTTTGATTATTATTCTGGAACTCAAGTAATATTTTTATCAAAAGCTTTTGAATGTATTTTACATTTGTTATATTATAATTATTTTTTTACATTAATATAAAATGAATCAGAATAAATAAATTCCAAAATTAGAACCATTATTCAAAATTATCTAATAACCATTACTTTATTTTTAGTCATAAGTATTATGATACCTTTTGTAAAAACTAGTTACCACAGTAACATCTAAAATGGTAGAAGTATTAATTCAACACATAAAGTCCTTGAAACATGATGAAAACATTTATATAATTTATTGGATGAGGTGTGGATTGATCTTATCTTTTCCTCACTCCATTATTTCCTATTTCTAGAGACACTTAACACATTTAACATGTGATCACTTTATATTAAGGTGAAATGTTATAAAAATTCCATTCTCACCACTTATAAAAGGGGGATCTCACCGAACCTCCAATGGAGTCCTAAAAAATTGTTTTTATCTAGAAAACATACCATTTTTATTTCTCAAAAAAATTATATTCCAATCTTATAGAAACCTTTTCACTATTAGTTATCATATGGCCTTCATTTTAAAAGAGACTTCAAAGGAAAATTCACGCCAGCAACACGAGTATTATCAACTACTTAGAATTTCATCTTAATTATCTTCATAAAAATCTATTATAGAGACACATATATAATGATATTACTGTAATTTATACTTTTTTATGTAACTATATTAAGGGTATTAATATTTCTTTTTCATATACCCCATCTATTATGAAAAAACAAAACTATTGTTTGTGTGTTGTGTGGACTACCACCTTCACAATGTAATGTGTTTCATTTTCCTTTACTACCTTACAAAGAATGGTCTAAAGATGGGATTAATGTATAAATATTATATTTATGATATCATTAATATATTTTTATGATAATTTTTAGAACCTATGAATGATATGACCAACAAATGATCATCATTGATTTAGTCTTTTAAAATAAGCCTACTAAGAGGATAGTCTGTTACTCAAATTATTTAATATTTTAATAAAAATTACATATTCTTATAATTAATTAAATTAATGATATGTGTCATATATAAATAGTATATAATATCATTATTTTTTCTAATATAATTATATTACATCAAAACAACCTCATAATAATTCATTAAATCAAGGTATGTTAATATTTGGGTTAGTTTAACCATCTAATTGATCAATACATTGAGTTCATGCCATGAATGAATATGGGAACATAATTATAAGTTTAATATTATATAAAATTTTAAATAATGGTTTAATTTTGTTTTCTTAAATATTATATCAATATATAATACTTTGATTTAGGAAACACCATTCATTTATCAAAAATCACTAACACATGAATATTGTCTACTTCGTCTTCAAGTATAGGGTATAAAACACTTATGAAGGGGATTTTAAAAATCAGAAATAAAACCTACTAGTAAATTTAATTACCTAGAAATAATTAACTTTTTAAGATTAATTAATTTGAAAACTTTTATTATGAAAATAGTACAAATGATGAAAATTATAAATACAGATGAAGAAAATAAGAAGAATTATTATATAAAATCACTATTTATGAAGAGTATTAAAGAAAATGGATATTAGTGAGGGTTTTAATAAAGATATTAATAGATATATTTTTATTATAAATTAATTTAATGAATTATTGTGGATATTATGGTATCTAGTAAGGGTTTTTTTTTCAAATTTCTCTCTATGAGACACGTTTTGTATTATGCACCTAATTTCCCTTATGTGGTGTATATACTAATTATCTAATATATTATAGAATGAGATTAATTTATTCAGGGTATTTTATGATCATGTTTTATCCCTATATTTCATTATGTTATGATTGAATTTCTACCCATCCCTAAGCAGTGTTTTTCAGTCTCAATCATCATTTTTCAGGACTCATGTAATAATCACCACCCATTTTCTTTTATAAGGTGAATAAATTACCATCTAATAATTCTTACCATGTTAATCAATAAATTTATAGGATTTAAAATTTTATATTTATATCACCCTCACATATTATTTTGATTAAAGATCTACCAAAACTATAGTAAAACTCAATCATTTCCATAGTAAAAAACCCATCCCATGTTTTGGTAATGTAAAAGTGTATATAATTACCTATAAAATAAATCCCTATCTAGATACTGGAATTTTGATGTGGATATATACCATATATATACCTAGATGTATCCACCCATAAATGGTTGGTTTTCCATTGATTAAATCATCATCGTGATGCATGATGAGTGGGTCTGAGACTACACACCATGTGAGACACTCTCAAGGGATATGCTTTGGAATATCCACGTGCTCTTATTGAACCAGGATGAATGATTTGTTATACCATTAACTTACTCTCCTACCAATGTAAATAATTGAAACCAAATACTATATTACATGTATAACCCAACACATTTATTGTAACGTCCTCAACCCAGGAGCCACGAAACTAATGCCCTGAGTCGAGTCATCACATGAGCTCAAGTGCACCTCCCCATATGCCAGAGGTTGCCGACTAGCAGTGAGGGTCTAATGAGTCGCATGGAGAGACTATACCCTCTTTACCAGAGTAATCTAGAGTAGAACATAATATAAATAGCAGAAACAATGTGTAATAACTAATAAACATGCAATCCAAACATCTACCAACTGGGTACAAACCATCATTCAATATTAACATGTCATGATATACTAGTAGTGCAAGTGAAACAAAACTCAAAGTGAGACAAATGGACAAATACCCATATGGGTCCCGACTCTAAGTCCATATCCTTTTACATGTACATCCTGATCCCAACTCAATATCCTAGAGTAGGGCCTTTTCCCTTATCCTAACCTACAACCAAGAAATCTGCTCGGGTACCCAACGGTGGCCCGAGTAGGGTGTGAGTACAAAACTCAGTAGGCCACCACCAATAGTGTCTAAAAAATATCTAGTCTAATAGATAGTGCATGCAAGTACAAAATAAATGGTAAGTAAACAAGGGGCAGTTCATGATCCATTGGTTAACCAGGTTCATTTAATTCATGACTAGAATTTATCCCAATTCCATTTCTTATACCATTTTTACTACATAATCCATTTTAACACATATTATTTGGGTTATGCATATACATCATCCCTACATGGGTCTAAGGAAATCAATCACTATGCCTAGGGGAAATAATTCAAGTCCCTATCTTTATAGGGATACACATGTCACATAAACACATTATCCTCACCTCTAAGCCTTAGTCTAGGTGGAATGCAACTGTTAGGGGAATAGAGCCTCTATCCCCTTTCCCAACCCATGCATTTATGGGTTGGAGTTTAGAGCCTCGGTCTAACTCAACCCATGGGTGTAGAACCTCATGTTGATATCTTAGTCTACCAATTCATGTGCACGTGCTTATTTATCCAATCACCACAACCATATCATAACACAACGAATCATACACAATTCAATTATAGATCACAATTCATAACAAACGACTTGGGAATTGATATTATGTCATAACCCATTAATAAATTTACCATTTAATTCATATCCATTTATCCAAATTCACATTCTCATGCCTTAACCCCTTAGGTTTATTCAAAACCCCATACCTTAGACATTATTCATCAATTTCCATATATTAACCCACTTAGCCCATTCATTGTTACACAAGCATTTACCCCCTTTTGCACTCAAGTACAACTCTCATATCACATAACACAACCATTTTGTTACACTCAATCATTTAGATGTGCCACCTAATTCACATGTATTAACCCATTCCACATATTCATTCATTCCCTTGTTACATCTCATTAACATATTCCCCATTTCCTATTCCATTACCCAATTACAAGTTCACCATCTAATGTGAACTAGTCCTCTTAGGCATTTCTACCCAAAAATTCATTAGACAATCGACATAATCTCATTCAACCCATTTTTCCCATTTTTCATGTCATGCAAAACAATACCTTATTCCCTTATCACTCTAGGAATATCTATCATCATTCCATTTACAACTTAATCAACCATTAAAACATGTTCTATATGGGCTTCACACTTTACACGGCAATCCTTCACTTAACCCTACCATTCTATAGGTCTGGGATTGTCGGCGCACCCCATGGGTGGCCCTAAAATGGTCAAGTCCCCCTCTACGCATCCCATGAGGATCGTGAGGGTTTAAATTGGTCACTTAGACACCCCTTTTTATCAAACACTCCAACAGGGACAAGAATGCAATTAGGGAAAAAGAGGAACACAAACTTCCATGCACAAATATAGAATAAAACTATGGGATAATACTTGTAGACCACCTACCTCGATTCTGATGATGAATGCACTCATAATCATAGCCTTAGATCCAAATTCAATCATACCATGAAGCCCCAACCAAGGTTCCATCGTAAAAAGAGGGTTTTAGGGTTTCATAAGAAGATGGAAGAAACCACGATCCTTAATCTGAAAAAGAGAAGCAAGAGGAGAATTAGACTTACCCGAGGCTTCGATTGTAACCAAAGGTGCTCCAAATAGACAAGAAATTAAGGATAACCACCTTTGGGAAACTTGGTTCATCTAATTTCTTCACTAGGGATTCAGGGGGTGGAATGGAGGAGAATCATGAATTGGGGTTTAAAATCCTGGTATTGCATTTTTTTAATTTTCTCAAAGTTTTTGGGCCACACGGTTTACATGCACGGTTTTCCAAACCATGTGAAAACCATGTGTAAGACACTGTCCAAAAACACCCCTTTGAACAGATTCCTGGGAATTCTACATAGTTTTATTAACCATGCTCTAACCATGCATAAGCCTCTATTCATGGTCGTACGGTTACCTGAGATTCCCACACGGTTTTCTCTAACCATGTGCAAATTGTGCAACATTCCTAGGAACTTCTTCTTCTTCCTCTTTCATGTCCTTAACCCCCAGAACACCCCTGAGCCTTCACATGAACATGGGGAAACACTTATCTAGCCAAAAATAAGGGACCAAATAAAAACTTAAACAAAAACATACCTTAAGAAAATATGGGATCTTACAACCTCCCCACCTTATAAAGGCTCGTCCTCAAGCCGCTCTTCCAAGAATCACTAAGATTTCGTAACTAGAGTTTATTCCACTATACCTACCTATACATTCCCATCCTTCAAGTTTCTATTTGCACATCACAAAGCCCACCGAACACAGACCAAGGGCACAGGCTTGCCCCACAAGTCTTCCTTACCAAAACCGCAACACGAACCGAAAACTCCTCAAAGATGCATCAACTTCATCCATACCCAACCACTATAACTTCACATAGGAAATTTAGACAAAAATTCCTGACTCACTACACATGGAAACTTTTCACACAACATCACATCATTATGGAGGAACCCATCGGCCCGATCCATTGTACAACTCATGAACCAAATCACTTGGAATAATTTTCCTCTATTTTCTGAACTCTACAGTGACCAAACCCGATATCACCTGAAGGAAAACACATGATCCTTCCAACTACATTTCCTAATGATTTCACTCCACAACTATACATCCTAACGCAACCCAAAACTCTTGGGTACTAGACCAATTAAACCTGTGCCAAATATCTCTACCAGTGCTAACTCACCCAAACGGTGACCACTCGAGTAATTCCAACTTAAAACTCTGATCACATTGTCAACCAACCATTTATCCAATATGGTTCTCTCTACCATCTTCGGTTACTTGGCACCTATACTTTTGACGAAAGACCACCTAAACCTCAACCCGGCTTTCACATCACCTGACATGTTCCAACTAATTGTGCCCCAACATTCATAGGCGCATTACCATACTTTGGCAACCAGTTGCACTATCAAAACCATTCGGGAGGACATTTTGAAAGGCACTGTCTTGGGCTCTCTCAAATGATTAGTGATTTTTTTGGGTACTTAGGTGTATCAGAGTGACTGACCAAGGTCGTCTCTCAAAGGAGGAAGTAAATTTGACAAGTTATTAAAGGTATTTTAAAAATAACATAAAAGGGAATAATAACACTAATTGAAAGGATGTGAGGGGTTTTACCATTCATAAAACTAGAATAAGTTTTCTGGAAGAATATTGTATAATATTTTTGTTTTTATTTTTGAAATGAAGTTCGATTAAAAAGACGCAACAAGAAGATGTTTTTTAGACAATATTTAAAAGATGTAATCGATCTAACTCTACCTCTTCATTTACTTATTAATAATTATCATTTAAATTAATATCCACTTAATTATGATATCCTAATTTTTTAACCCCCAAACCCTATGAGAATTAACTTTACCACAAATATGAAGAGAATTAAACCCTAGTCTATCTTCGGAACATGCAATCGCAGCACCCTGATTTGATTGATGTTCTAAGGATAGCTTATGGTCAGTGGTAAATTAAGGCACATGTCCATTCTGAAAAATGAGGATGAATTGATCTTAGGGATTATATTTGAACTCTACAAATTTATCATGTGTGGTCTTGTTTTTCCAATTAAGTTTGCGCTCTCACAATTTACACAATACTCGACCTCGCGTGTTTTTGTGTTAATTGTTCAATTGCTTTATTAGTTTATTATAATTTAAAAACTCAATTCATGGATCATATTAAGTGAATTAAAGTAGCTCAATGATTCAAAATAATTAAATGAAGAGGGTATAAGATAGATTGATCAATAAGAGAACTACACTTCCATGGGCGGTGTGGTCATCGTGGAGATGTTTTGCATGAGCAAAGGATTGAAAGGGTAGAACCCAATCTCATCTCCAGTCTTGATTCCAACCCAAATAGGATGAGTAAAGAAGAATATAATTGAAAAAAATAGAAGAAAATATAAGAAATAAAATAAAAATAAAGAATTTTATTACACAAATGAAAACATTACAACATGAATAAGAGAAAAAGGTTTCGATGAGGGGATCCTTGCTTCAAGAGCTACCCCTCTTAAAATGGTTGTAGAATTTGGGTGAAACCAATTCTCATATGCCTTTAATCTCCTAATTCACGTACCCACCCTTAAAAATGATAAAAATACATATTTATAGAGTGGAGGGGAGGCTAGGTTAAAAGTGGTTTCAAGTGTGAATGAGAAGATTCTACCAAATATTTTAATCTCACTTACACCGCCTTATTGACCACAAAAATGCATGAATTAGATGTCCTTCTAGCAGGATTATTTGTGCGAAAATGAGTGCTTGAGATCCTCTAAAAATTTGGGCCTAATACAAGTACGAATGAAGAATTTATGGCCCAAATACAGAACCCATGTCCAATCTGGAGAGTCCATCCCAACTTTGACTTCATAGCCCATTTTCACTAATTAAATGCATGATTTAGCTCCAATGTCTTGAATGAAAGTTTTATAAAATTAAGTCAATAACACATTTACAAAATATTAAGTTAAAATTATTTAAATAAAATTATTTATGTTTGAAATACTACAGTGAATTTTTAAAGGGTAAAACTGGAATTTTCATCAAATTTTCAAATGAATGATCTAATTCCAAATATTCCATAAATGAGAATAGTTACCACAATGTGAGAAATTATATCATTTATTATCAATAAAATATTCAATAAAATTTTGTTTTATCAACTCCCCCACACTTACCCAATTGCACTCCTGGGCAAAACCTCATATCATGTATTCCGAAAAATTGTGACAAGTAAACATCAATATCAAATCAAAAAAAATTAAAACACATATCCTTGAGATCCAAAAATTCCACACCAAGAAAAAAAAATATATCATGCCTCATAAAAACCCATTATTTCAAGTTCTCCATTTATATCATTCAATATATTTCCACTTTATTTATCCACCCATGCACAAAACACTTACCTCACTTGAATTTTCTCTTATCACACAAATGTCAATTTTTTAGCAACATCTTTCTCATCCAAACTCATACAAGGGTCGCCATAGGCTTGATAAATTCCTACATCACCACCCGATGTGAGTCAAGGACATATGTCTATCATGAGTACTTTTCAGGGTTTTTCTGTGGCTTTCAGTGGGTAGGATTTAGATATGAAAAATTCTAAGGCTGAATGAGGAGAGATTGACTCTTTTTGAAGCAAAATTGAATTAATCTAAATTTCACTTAAATACGGTCTCCTCCTCAATCCTCATAGCATCAATTCATCTTCATCATCATGAAATATAAAGGAATGTGCACTCCATTCAACATTTCAGTAGTAAAAATGTCAATCTTCTCAAACATGGTTTTCTTGAAAGCTCTAGATAGGAATAACTTTATCCCTTTATTAGAAGCTACAAAAAGGCAAAGATTCACTTATCGTGAAAGCTCCAAAAAAGGCACAGCTTTAAATATAATGATTTTCTTCAACAATAAACACATATCTTCATAATTTAATTTTCTACCCAAAGTATCACAGAATGTGGTAGCACAACACAAGACAGCTTCCTCCACACTTAAGTTCAACTAGATTATGCAATTTCACTTCAAGATTTGGTTGGATAGGGAAAATTGGCTTGTAATGTGGCTAACCTAACAGGATGTACATGGATTCTAAGGGCTAAAAGAATTAAATATTCAAGGTAGGACATTATAAAAAAAGGATTCTTTGAAATAGGGTCTTTAATACCAAACAAATGTCTCAATAATTTAAACATAAGTACCTCAAACCCTCAAGTTTTGACAGGAATAAATCAAATTCTGGTTAAATCAAGCATGGTTTGGTTCTCTCAAGAAGTTAGGTAAATGTAAATAATATGAAAATAATGGTTCAAAAGCCTCACAGTAAAGTGATTTCAAATATAAAGACAGTGAGATGTGTCATGGGATTCAAAATTTAGACTACTTTTCAGGAAATTACTAAAGATTTGAAATTGAAACAAAGTTATTTTCAACATTCATTTAAGCTCAGTTTCATGGGATAAATTGTTTCACTTATTGATATGAATTTCAAAATGGTGATTCAATCATTTAAGCTCAAAAGTTTCAAAAACACACAAAAAAATGAAAAATAAACACACAAATTTTGAAAAACACACAATTTTTTAAAAAAATCATTGAAAAATAGGAAAATAATTGAAATTACTAAACTAAAAGGTTCCCTCCCCCACGCTTAAAATATTTCATTGTCCTCAATGTGAACCCATGAGATGATATATGCACATGAAATGTATAATTTTAAATAGGACAAAGAATAAAGAAGTGAAAGGGTTAAGAACAGCCTGATATTCTCAAGTGATGATGGGGTCATGCAGCGTGATGAAATCCACTACATTTGTAGGGTGTCCCTCAATGTATTTCTTCAAAGGTTTCTCATTGACTATAAAGCTCCTTCCTGTGTCCTCTTGTGTGATATCCACTACACTATAAAGAAAAACATTAGTCACAACATAAGTACCTAACCATCTGGAACGCAAATTACCAAGCATCAGCTTCATTCATGAACTGTATAGAAGGACTTTCTCTCCAACATGAAAATCCCTTTGTTGGATCATTCTATCATGATATTTTTTTGATATTTCCATATAGATCCTTGAGTTATCATATGAAGACAATCGAATCTCCTCAAGCTCTTGAATTTTCAACTTCCTTTGGATTCCAGCTTGTGTCAAATCCATGTTGCATTTCTTTATAGCCCAATAAGCTCGATGCTTAACTTCCACAAGGAGATGACACACTTTACCAAAAACAATACGAAATGGGGAAATAGCAATTGGGGTCTTTTATGTTGTCCTATAATCCCATAGCACATCATCCAATCACTTTCTCCAATCCTTCCTATTCGACTGTATGGTTTTCTCCAAAATTTGTTTCAACTCCCTATTTGAAACCTCAGCCTGGCCATTTGTTTGGGGGTGGTATGGTGTTGATGTTTTGTGTGTCACCCCATACTTCTGAAGTAGGGAATCCAAATTCTGATTGCAAAAGTGTATCCCTTGGCCACTGATGATGTCCTTCGTTACTCCAAACCTACAAAAAATCTATGCTTTGACAAAGTCCACAACAACATGAGAATCATTAGTCCTAGTGGCCTTAGCCTCCACCCATTTTCTCACATAATCAACAGCAACCAAAATATATAGGAAACCAAATGAACTAGGAAAAGGACCCATAAAATTAATTCCCCATACATCAAAAATCTCATATAATAATATGGGTTGTTGGGGCATCTCGTTTCTCCTAGAAATATTACCAGTGTGTTGGCAACGTGATCACGAGTTACAAAACACATGAGCATCATGGAATAAACTAGTCCAATACAATCTAGAGTCCAAAAATTTTCTAGCTATCCGTTGTGGTCCAAAGTGTCCACCACAAGCAAGGGTATGACATAATTGTAAAACAGACTCAAACTCATGATCAGGAACACACCTCCTAATAACTTGATCACTACACATGCGCTAGAGGTATGGATCATCCCAAACATAATATCTTGACACACTCTTTAACTTTTGGACTTGGTGTTTCTTTAAATTTGTATAAATTTCATATGAAACAAGTTAGTTCACTAAATCAAAATACCAAGTATGTGTACCTGAGATGGAATAAAGATGCTCATCAGGGAAAGTGTCCCAAAGTGGTACCTAGTCCAAGGTGTCATCCTCTAGTGTGTGAGTAAACCTACTCATGTGGTCTGCCACCAAGTTTTCTGAACCCTTCTTGTCCTTTATCTCAATATCAAATTCCTGAAGAATGAGTATCCATTGGATTAGCCTGGGCTTTGCATCTAGCTTCTTAAAGAGGTACCTCAGTGCTGTATGGTCAGAAAAAACAACTACTTTAGATCCCAATAAATATGAACAGAATTTATCTAAAGAAAATATAATAGTAAGAAACTCTTTTAATATGGTTGTGTAGTTTGATTGGGTTGAATATAATATCCTTTATGCATATGCAATCACATGTGAACGTCCCTCCACCCTCTAAGATAAGACAGATCCAACTGCAAATTTGGAGGCATCACACATAAGCTCAAAAGGAAGCTCCCACCGTGGGGGTTGTATGATCGATGGAGTGGTCAGACACTTCTTTAGATCATCAAAGGAAGTCCTTCAAGAATTATCAAACACAAAATTAGAATCCTTTTAAAGTAATTGTGACATAGGAAGAGCAATCTTACTAAAATATTTGATGAAGCGCCGATAAAATCTTTCATGCCCTAGGAAAGATCTAACATCACACACACATGAAGGATAGGGTAAGGATGAAATGATATCTACCTTAGATCTATCAACCTCTATCATATGTTTTGACACTACATGACCTAAGACAATCCCATGTTCTACCATGAAATGACACTTTTCAAAGTTTAAGACTAGATTCTTCTCAATACAATGATTCAAAACCTTTCCCAGGCTAGAGATACAATCATCAAATGAAGACCCATACACTATAAAATAATCCATAAATACCTCCATGAAGGTCTCAATAAAATCAGAAAAAATACTCACCATGAATCTCTTGAAGGTACCTGGGGCGTTGCAAAGTCCAAATGGCATCCTTCAGTAGGCAAACGTACCGAATAGACAAGTGAATGTAGTATTCTCCTAATCCTCCAGAGTAATAGGAACCTGAAAATATCCAGAAAATCCATCCAAGAAACAATAATGTGTCTTCACAACTAGTCTCTCAAGCATCTAATCAATAAATGCGAGGGGGAAATGATCCTTGAGACACTACTGGAAAATCATGTTTTCCCAATGCTTCTTTACCAACGGTTTAAGCAAACCATTGGTAAAGAATCTCTTTCCCAACGGTTTACTAAAACCGTTGGGAAAGGGGTGTCCAAGGCACCCTTTCCCAACGGTTATCTATAACCGTTGGGAAAGGGGGTGTCCAAGACACCATTTCCCAACGATTCTACAAGAACCGTTTGGAAATGGTCACCCTTTACCAACGGTTTGTTTAAACCGTTGGTAAAGGGTCTCCTGGACACCCCTTTCCCAACAGTTTTTAAAAACCA
Organism: Viscum album; assembly: GCA_963277665.1. Taxonomy (NCBI): domain Eukaryota; kingdom Viridiplantae; phylum Streptophyta; class Magnoliopsida; order Santalales; family Viscaceae; genus Viscum; species Viscum album. The sequence continues at coordinate 1,432,755,249 of OY728120.1, read as the reverse complement.
TTGGGAAATTTTTCCCCCAAATACTCAATCGGCCGCTCTCTCCCCCATTCGCGACAGAACCCTAATCCTTTCCAGGGCTCCAATGCTCTCGCGACTTCCCCCATCTGAACCTGTCAAACTACATCCAAATCATCTCAAATCAGGTATTCTATTCTTCATACACAAAAAATATTTAAGTGATACCTTGTTTTTATTGTTATTCATCTCATATTTTAGTTTTAAGTTTTGATTTTGATGTGTATATCATTTTTTTGTGTTTTTATTTAATCTAGACTTTATCCATTCCAATCCATTTAATTAATTAAATCCTTAACCCTCCATCGAAGAAGAAGCATCTCAAATTCATTGTCTTTGTATTCTAGATTTTCTAAGAATTTGTTTTTATGCTTTTTTCCATATTGTAATTAATTGTTACTTGGAAATTTATTTATGTGTGTTTAATAATTTTTAGCAAAGTTTTTATGAATGTTTTCTTTAAACTTCCTTGAGGAAAGTGTTTTATTAAAATGAATTTTTTTTAATAAGGCTTGTGTAATGTAATTTGTTATAGTACACTATGTGACTATGTTTGGTATTTAGTAACACATGATATAACTGGTGTGTGAGAATGTGTTGTGAAAGAGATTCCATGGTTGGTTTAAGATTATATTTACATTTTGAGCCTATTAATGAGTTGTTTTAAAGATATTTTGAGATATTTATCTCATGTTTATTGGTGAAAACTGGGAGCTGTAGAGGTGGTTCATGATTAAGACATATAATTACTGCTAAACATGTGGATAAACCTTGCATAATAGTGAATTCTTGAAATTTTTGATGTTTTTAGTCCTTTTTTATTTGGAGTTTCTTTTGATGGTGATGTTTCTTATTGTTACCTATGATGGGAATTTATTTTAGTTTCTAAATCGGCTGAGTCTCCCCCACCATGAACAGTGTATGCAACCTCAACCCTTATTTAATCATTCTTTTTACACAGTGTATACAACCTCTACCCTCATTTAATCAGTGAACTCAAGTTGTTAATTAAATCCTTCATTTTCACTAGCATGTAAGAAATTGAATGATGTAAACCCATCCTCACATGATTTCTTACCTTAGATAGTGTCCAACATATGAAATACGAGCTTTTGAATTCATCAGTTAACCAGGATCATATATTCCATTTCCCCCAAGATGACTGTACTAATATAACTTTAGGGTCAATTAAATATGGTTCTCATTGTACGATGTATATTATGTGTCCTTCTTGTCCAATACTCACTTTTATGAGGGTGGGGTGCTTTTCACTACCCATTCTGGCATGTGTAGACATCCATAAAAATGTTAGATAAGTCACAAGTTTAATTCAGTAATTTTGTTATCATTGACATACTTTATTATTAATCACAAATTTAAAAATAAAGGTTTTTTTCTATACTTAATGAAATTAAATCTTTTTACAAGCCATGAACAACCTATTAGTGTAGAAGCCTAAAATTTATTCACCCATGGGGTGCGCTTGACTTGGGGAAGTAATTGGGTAATGAAAGGTATGGCCATAGAGGTGCCAATAATGAGTTATTGAACATGAGTGAATGATTTGGGATGCCTATAACACATTATGGGACCTGAGGCATGTGCCTCTTATAGACCTAATGAAAATGAATATAAATAAATTTTAATTTAATTTATGAGTACTTGTTCTTTACATTATTTTAATAGTTCACTACTTCAACTAGAAACTTCTTCCTTTATTGTTTACTTAAATGTATTTTCTATTAAATTTCAATCCTATTGAATTGTTTACGACGAAATGACTTATATAAATTATTTTTATAGAATGGATAGAAGTTGGATGTATGAAACCGATCGGATCTCAAGAAATTTTCAAAACAATTTGGAGAGCTTTATAGATTTTTCATTTCACAATGCTTCAGATAGTGGTCACATACACTTCCCATGTTCCAATTGTGTTGGTAGACCTTGGTTGAGCCGTGAAGAAGTCAACTACCACATAACCAAAAATGGTTTTCAAGCAAACTACTTTTTGTGGTATCATAATGGGGAGAAAATGAAATCTCAAATTGGTGATGATTGAAATGAAAAGACTAGAATGGAGAATTTGTTACATGATCGGTTTCTGTTTATTCGTCATCATGAAAAAGAAAGGATTTTGACTCAAGAAGACTTCAATATGAGGACAGCTGATGCATCTAGTAAAAATGATGATATTGATTGGGTGAAAAAATTGAATGATGTTGTCATGACTCCAATATATCGACAATGCGATAAAATGAAAAACCTGTAATTTTTAATCCGATTGTTTCATGGGAAAACTATGTATGGGATTTCTAATACAGTAATCGATTACATTCTTACCCTCTTGAAGGATTTACTTCCAGATGATGCAGATATTCCCTCAAACCACTATATGGCATGGAAGTTAGTTGAGGAACTTGGATTTTCAAGAAAAAAAATTCATGCTTGCCCAAAAGATTGCAGTTTATTCTGGGAGGAAACCGCTGAACGAAATGATTGTATAAAATGTGGCACATCCCGCTGGAAGTCAAAATCTGAAGGAACACCATCCCACGTTCCACAGAAAGTAATGTGGCACTTTCCATTGATCCCCAGACTCCAGAAACTTTTTATGTCTGATAATATATCAATAAAAATGAGATGGGTCATATGTGACGTGTACGAGTTTCAAAAGGACGTCATTGTAATGTGTCTGTCTTTTGTTTCAAAAGGACGTCATTTTAATTAAAAAACATCAACTGGCATATGGAAAACCGACCAAACGCATTAGGATTTTGTCGATACTTTAGAACAATGATCCATGGGTCATATGTGACGTGTACGAGTCAACCCCGCCTCAATATGAGGCGCGGTGTGGCCGACACAATTCACAGTGTCTCTCTTTTGTTTAAAATGGACAGGATTATAAGTGAAAAGAACAACTGATATACGCAAAACCGACCAAACGTATTTTAAATGTATTGATTCTTTAGGAAAACGATCCATGGGTCATATGTGACATGTATGAGTCAACCTCGCCTTAATCTGAGGCACGGTGTGGTCGGAAACACTCTAAGTGGCTCTCTTTTGTTTAAAATGGACAACATTTTAAGTAAATACGGAAAACCGACCAAATGGATTCAGTTTTTGTTGAAACTTTAAAATAACGATCCATGGGTCATATGTGACCTGTACAAGCCAACCCGGGCTCAATACGAGTCACGATGTGGCCAGGATCAGTCTAAGTGTCTCTCTTTTGTTTAAAATGGACATCATTTTAAGTACATATGGAAAACTGACCAAATGCATTCGGTTTCCATTGAAACTTTAGGAGAACGATCAATGGGTAATATGTGACGTGTACGAATCAACCCCGCCTCAATCTGGGATGTGGTGTGGCCAACACCACTCAAAGTGTCTATCTTTTGTTTCAAAAGGACGTCATTTTAATTGAAAAACATCAACTGGCATATGGAAAACCGAGCAAACGCTTTCGGAATATGTTGATACTTTAGGAAAACGATCGATAGGTCATTTTTGACGTGTACGAGTTAACCTCGCCTCAATCTGAGGCACGGTGTGGCTGGATCACTCCTTGTGTATGTATTTTGTTTAAAATGGACAGGATTATAAGTGAAAAGAACAACTAACATACGGAAAACTGACCAAATGCATTTGAAATGTGTTGATTCTTTAGGAAAATGATACATGGGTCATATGTGATGTGTACGAGTCAACCCCGCCTTAATCTGAGGCACGGTGTGGCCGAAATCACTCTAAGTGGCTCTCTTTTGTTTAAAATGAACAACATTTTAAGTATATACGGAAAACCGACCAAACGGATTCAGATTGTGTTGATACTTTAGCACAATGATCCATGGGTCATATGTGACGTGTACGAGTCAACCCCACCTCAATCTGAGGTGTGGTGTGGCCAACACCATTCATAGTATCTCTCTTTTGTTTAAAATGGACAAGATTATAAGTGAAAAGATCAACTGGCATACGAAAAACCGACCAAACACATTCAAAATGTGTTGATGCTTTAGGAAAACGATCCATGGGTCATATGTGACGTGTACGAGTCAACCCCGCCTCAATCCGAGGCGCGGTGTGGCCGACACCATTCACAGTGTCTCTCTTTTGTTTAAAATGGACAGGATTATAAGTGAAAAGAACAACTGACATATGAAAAACCGACCAAACGCATTCGAATTGTGTTGATGCTTTAGGTCAACGGTCCAGGGGTCATATGTGACGTGTATGAGTCAACTCGGGCTCAATTCGAGGCATGGTGTGGCCGGGATCACTCTAAGTGGCTCCCTTTTGTTTAAAATGGACAACATTTTAAGTACATACAGAAAACCGACCAAACACATTCGGATTGTGTCAATACATTAGCACAACGATCCATGGGTCATATATGACATGTACGAGTCAACCTTGCCTCAATCCGAGGCATAATTTGGCTGCCACCACTCAAAGTGTATGTTTTTTGTTTCAAAATGACATCATTTTAAGTGAAAAAACATCAACTGGCATACGAAAAAACAACCAAACGTATTCGGATTGTTTTGATACTTTAGCAAAATGATCCATGGGTCATATGTGACGTTTACGAGTCAACCCCGCTTCAATCTGAGGCACGGTGTGGCCGACACCACTCTAATTGTGTCTCTTTTGTTTAAAATGGACAGGATTATAAGTGAAAAGAACAACTGACATACGCAAAACCGACCAAACGTATTTGAAATGTGTTGATGCTTTAGGACAACAATACATGGGTCATATGTGATGTGTACGAGTCAACCCCGCCTTAATCCGAGTCGCGGTGTGGCCGGAATTAGTCTAAGTGTCTCTCTTTTGTTTAAAATGGACAACATTTTAAGTACATACAGAAAACTGACCAAACGCATTCGGTTTCTGTTGAAACTTTAGGAGAATGATCTATGGGTCATATGTGATGTGTACGAATCAACCCCGCCTCAATCTGAGACGCGGTGTAGCAGGCACCACTTAAAGTGTCTATCTTTTATTTCAAAAGGACGTCATTTTAATTGAAAAACATCAACTGGCATACGGAAAACCGACCAAACGCATTCGGATTGTGTCGATACATTAGCACAATGATCCATGGATCATATGTGATGTTTACAAGTCAACCCCGCCTCAATCTGAGGCGCGGTGTGGCCGGTATCACTCCAGGTGTATGTATTTTGTTTAAAATCGACATCATTTCAGGTAAAATTATATAGTATTCAAAAAACCGGTCAAATTATGAATTGACTTCCATATTCCACATATAATTGTCGTCTAAATTTTAAATTGAATTCTAAATGAATTATGTATGTTTATAATTACGTTATGAATTCTAATTTAATTATGGATGTGTATAGTTCCAGGATGCATTATATGTTAAATGTGTATGAATTTGTTCTCTATATGTATGTGTTAGTTGGTTATTGCAGGTACAATAATTGTATATGTATGTGTTAGTTTATTGCAGGTACAATAATTGGATTGAAAATGGGATGGAATGCACAAAATGAGGCCTGCTGTCCAAATTGCAGACCTGCTGTGCAAATTGCAGGTTACTGTGCAATTTGCACAGCATAGGCTATGCCAACGGTTTCAAACAATTGGCAGAGCATCTCTGATGCTTTTTTTACCAAAAACAACTTTAGGAAAAACTATCCCAACGGTTTGGGAGAACCGTTGGGATAGGAGAATCCTTGGGATTTCCCAACGGTTCATGCCAAACTGTTGGGAAAAACTATCTCAACGGTTTGGCAGAACTGTTGGGATAGGTTAGCTTTCCCCCACTCTATACCAACGGTTCACAGTAAACTATTGGGAAAAGCTTTCCCAATGGCTTACTTCCCTACAGTTTGCAGAACCATTGGTATAACATATACCAATGGTTCTGCAGCCTTTCCCAACGGTTCAGAACCGTTAGGAAAGACTGTATTTCCAGTAGTGAGAGTGTATTGATTTAGTTTCCTATAATCAATACACACACGCCAACTATTTTGCACCCCCATTGGAACTAACTCATCTTTCTCATTTTTAACAACTGTAACAGCACTTTTCTTAGGTACAACCTGAATAGGACTCACCCATTGGGAATCTAAAATGGGATAGATTATACCTTCCTCGAGCAATTTTTCAACCTATTTTTTAACAACCTCTAAAAGTGTTGGATTGAGTCTCCTTTGTGGCTACCTAACTGGTTTAGCCCGATCCTCCAAAAGAATCCTATGCATGCAAATGGAGGGTCTAATACCTGATATGTCACCCAAGGTCCACCCAATTGCCCTGATGTTTTCCCTCAAAAGGTTTAAAAGTTTTTCTTCATGTTCAAAAGGGAGATTGTTAGCAATTATAACAGGTAATTTCTCACCACTTAATAAGTATGAGTATTTTAGATTTAGTGGTAATGGCTTGAGTTCTAGTGTAGGGGGGTGGTGTATGGATGGAGACATCAAAGGAACTGAAATATGTGCACAAAGAGAATCAGTATCAGAATAGAAATCATCACAATCAGAGAATAAAACATCAAATCCATCAGCATACTCAACAGCTATTTCATAATCAGAGTTCACATGATCAAAATCAGAATATGATTCCATTTCAAAATCAAATCTAAAAGAGTCGTGTGCATTAGAAATAGGTGTGGAAGTACTCTTAGATATCAAACTAGAACCAATACTCATAATCTACCTAATCATAGGACAATAAAAATCCATGGGGTTTTTACTTGGTGGTTCAAAATGGGAGATAACAAATGTAGAATGGTCCTCTGAGGGGTACTTCATGGAATCCATAATATTAAATATCACAACTTCATCTCTAAACTCCATGGAAAGTGTACCCTCATAGATATTTATGATTGTTTTTGCATTTTTGAGGAAGGGTCTACCTAAGATAATGGGATCATAAAAACTTACCTAATCATCCTTCATGTTAAGCACATAGAAATCTGCTGGAAATGTCATGTCTCTTACCTGGACAAGTACATCCTCAAGGACTCTCGCTGGACATGTTGTATCTCTATTTTCCAACTGCACCACTACTCTTGTCGGCTTCAACTCACCAACCAGCAAAGAAGATAATACAGAGTGAGGCATCACATTTATGGAAGCTCCTAAATCACAAAGTGCATTAAAAAAGTGTAACTCCCCTATGGTGCATGGGATGGTGAATGTCCCTGGATCCTTTCACTTTGTTGGCATTACTTGAGTTGGTGTAATGAGTGCTGACACATTCCTTCCAAGGTTGATCCTATCATTTCCCTTAATCCCTCTTTGATTGGTACAAAGTTCTTTTAAGAATTCCACATACCTTGGGATTTGTTTAATGGCCTCAATAAGGGGGGTGTTTATCTCCACATGCTTGAATGTATCCAAAACTTCTTTTTTCATCACCTCTTCAACCATCTTTTTGGTTTGTACAACTCTTTTTGGAAATGGAAGGGGTTTAGAAGGAACATCATCAATCTTTTTCTTACCTCTATCTTTCTCCTTGGGTTACTCATCAGTTAGTTTTGAATGGGGATTCTTCAAATTTGAGGTGAATCCCGGTGGAACGATAAGTGAAAATGTATCAATTGTTTTCTTCCCACTTCTCAATGTGATGGCACTAACATTCCCCTTGGGATTTGGAGTAGGTTGGGAAGGAATATTTTCAGAGTTCTTAATTATCAGTTCATGGAGGACAGTGGAAATCTGGATCATCTGTTTCTTCAACTCCCTCAGCTCCAAACCTTGACTTTTCAACTCATTCTGTTGATCAAGAAAATTTTGTTTCAAAAGGTCATCAGTGTTAGAATATACCTTTGTTGGTGGATTCCCTTGTTATTGGCTTGTTGATGCTTGGTCTTAAAATCTCTTTTGGGGTTGTTGGAACCCTACTGGTAAGGCGGAGGTTGCTGAAAGTTTTGTTTAAAAGGGTACCTTTGTTGTTGTCCAGAGCCATACATCATGTTTGATTGATCCTTACACCCTTGGATGTATGCTGGTGCAAAGGAATCAAACTTCTTTTGGGGATATGGTTATTGTTGCTGCTGATATGGTCTCCTAGGAAACACTGCTGCACAATCTTCTGTTTCTTATAGTTGTGGGAAATGGTCAGTTGGGTGACTTGTCTCGGTGAAAATGTCACAAGGCCTTGAAGGAGTGGGTTGGGATGTCTTTCATGACAAAGCAATATGCCTCACCATAGTTGTAAATTCTTCCAACTTGGTATCAATCAAATGACTTTCAAGAGAAGGACTTACCTAATGTACTCCTCGAACATGTAGTGTACCTCGATCACCAAATTATTGAGAGTTTTGTTCCATCTTGTTGATCAATGCATGTATAGCTACTGGTGTCTTGCCCACCAATGCTCCTCCAGCTGCGACATCCACCATGCTCCTCTACATAGGTGTGAGTCCTTTATAGAAGTATTGGATGAGGAGTTTCTCACTGATTTGGTAATGTGGGAAGCTTGTACACAACTTCTTGAATCACTCCCAGTACTCATACATTGACTCCCCTTGTGCTTGCTTAATCCTAGATATCTCCTTATGAATGGAAGTGGTCCTTGATGCTGGAAAAAATATCTGCAAGAAAATACATTTCAAATCATTCCAACATGTTACATCTTCAGGTTGTAAGTAATACATCCAATCTTTTGCAGCTCTATCAAGTGAGAATGGGAATGCTCTTAGTTTTATTTGATCTTTAGAAACATCTCTTGGTTTTAAGGTTGAGAAAACCACATTAAATTCTTTAAGGTGTTTATTGGGATCCTCGCCAGAGAGGCCGTGAAATTTTGGAAGTGGGTGAATTAACCCAGATTTCAGTTCAAAGTCTGGTTTGAGATTTGGGTATGAAATACAATTTGGTTGATAGTTAATATCAGGTGTATCCAATTCTCAAATGGTTCTATTAAGTTCATTTCCATTATTTTCATCCATTGGTTCTTGTTTTATGTTTGAATTTGAAGTTTTTCCAATTTCAATGTTCTTGGAGTAGAGAAATTATCCAACTATTTGAATGTTGAGACTTCTCGTAGACTGAGAATGTCTGATTCGAGCTCGAAGGATACGTTCAATCTCAGGGTCAAGATCTAAAAGATACTCAGGATTAGTTCATGTCATAAATAAAATAAAAATGAAAATAAGGAAATTGGAACATAGTAAAATAAAAATGATAAGTTTGAGTTGATGGTCCAAAAAAATAAGAAGAAAATAAAAGAAGAAGAGAAAAAAATCAGATTGGGCAAAGAAGTAAGAAAGAAGAGAAGAAGAGAATAAAATGTAAAATAAAATAAATACCTATAATTGGTTGAAATAATTACTTGCCTCCCCAGAAATGGTTCCAATTTGAAAGGAGATGTAGTGGGCACTATCAAATGATTAGTGATTTTTTTTTGGGTACTTAGGTGCAGCAGAGTGGCTGGCCAAGGTCATCTCTCAAAGGATAAAGTAAATTTGACAACTTATTAAAGTTATTTTAAAAATAACATAAAAGGGAATGATAACACTACTTGAAATGATGTGGGGTGGTTTTACCATTCATAAAACTAGAAGAAGTTTTTTGTAAGAAGATTGTATAATATTTTTGTTTTTATTTTTGAAATGAAGTTCGATTAAAAAGACACAACAAGAAGATGTTTTTTTAGACAATATTTAAAAGACGTAATAGATCTAACTCTACCTCTTAATTTACTTATTAATCATTATCATTTAAATTAATATACACTTAATTATGATCCCATAACTTGTTAACCCCCAAACCCTATGATAATTAACTTTACCACAAATATGAAGAGAATTAAACCCTAGGCTATCTTCGGAACATGCAATTGCAGCACCCTGCTTTGATTGATGTTATAAGAATAGCTTATGGTCAGTGGTAAATTAAGGTACATATCCATTATAGAAAATAATGATGAATTTATCTTAGGGATTATATTTGAACTCTATAAATTTATCACATGTGGTCTTGTTTTACCGATTAAGTTTGCGCTCTCACAATTTACACAATACTCGACCTTGCATGTTTTGTGTTAATTGTTCAATTACTTGATTAGTTTCTTATAATTTAAAAACTCAATTCATGGATCATATTAAGTGAATTATAGTAGATCAATGATTCAAAATAATTAAATGAAGAGGTTAGAAGATAGATCGATCACTAAGAGAACTGCTCTTTCATGGGCGGTGTGGTCATCGTAGAGACGTTTTGCATGAGCAAAGGATTGAAAGGGTAGAACCCAATCTCGTTTCCACTCTTGATTCCAACCAAAATAGGATGAGTAAAGAATAATATAATTGAAAAAATAGAATAAAAGAGAAGAAGTAAAAAATAACAAAGAAGTTTATTACACAAATGAAAAAATTACAACATGAAGAAGAGAAGAAGGCTTGGATGAGGGGATCCTTGCTTCAAGAGCTACCCCTCTTACAAAGGTTAGATAATTTGGGTGAAACCAATTCTCCTCTGCCTTAAATCTCCTAATGCACGTACCCACCCTTACAAATGATAAAAATACATATTTATAGAGTGGAGGGGAGGCTAGGTTAAATGTGGTTTTGAGTGTGAATGAGAAGATTCTACCAAATATTTTAATCCCACTTACACCACCTTCTTGACCAAAAAAATGCATTAATTATCTATCCTTCTAGAAGGTTGATTTGTGTGAAAATGAGTGATAGATATCCTCTAAAATTTTGGGCCTAATCCAAGTACGGATGAAGAAGTTATAGCCCAAATACAGAACTCATATCCAATCTAGTGAGTCCATCCCAACTTTGACTTCATGGCCCATTTTCACCAACCAAATGCATGATTTAGCTCCAACGTACTGAATGAAAGTTATATAAAATTAAGTCAGGAACACATTTAAAAAATATTAAGTTCAAATAATTCAAATAAAATTATTTATGTTCTAAATACTACAGTGAATTTTTTAAAGGGTAAAACTAGAATTTTCATCAAATTTTCAAATGAATGATCTAATTCCAAATATTCCATAAATGAGCATAGTTACCACAATGTGAGGAAATTATATCATTTATTATCAATAAAATATTCAATAAAATTGTGTTTAATCACATTCCTACACTATCCATTCAAGGAAAAAATCAACATGACCTCCCTTAGGTATAAATTTATTTCAAAAAGGCACTTGCTGCCACAACATCAACCTGGAGGTGGGTCACTCTCACCACACCCATTCAAGTTTACCATCTCTATTCGGACCACCCCCGACTAGATTTCCCCAGAGAACCCACTTTCCACTGATGGTATGCTACCCCCTTCTCATATTCCCAAGTTTCTTACTATCTTGAAGCTTATCATTATCATCCCACGAACTCACTAAGGTCGTTCCCTAAATTCCAGTAGAATTCCATCATCACGGCATTACCACCCTCTAGACCATCATCGAGATTCTCCCTTGGCATGACACCACATCACATGGTCAAGGTTCTCTCAACTTCAAGATGTTCTAAAACCACCCAAGTAGAAATTACCTGAGTTTAATTGTGATCTTCGTTGAAGTTATAGAACCCAACCTCTCTTGCCACAACCTATTTTCATATCCAACCATACCCTTATAAGACTTCATCATAGACATCACAATCTTCACATGGAACCACCGTGAGCTCGAATCCAACACTTGGCTCATCAGTCACCACATCTAAGTCCCACATTGCCTCTCTGAGGAACCTAACATGCACCTCACAGGTTCCTCTTTGGCATCATGGTGCCATTACACCAACTCGATGTTCTCCTCTCCACATCCAAGGATGACTTATCACTCCCCACCTTAGGAGTGTCGTTACCATTGCTCTACATGGGGGATTCCAACCACCTTATCTTACACTCGATCACAAGCTGAACCCCAAAACATAGACATGTTCATCTAGATTTTTTCCAAAACAATCAAACGAACATCACCTGGTGCCCATTTCTGGCTTCCATAAACGGCACCCATGGCGTTTGTCGACACTCAATCCATCCTAAGGACCTCACCCAAATCCATAGAGGGTGTACATCCCATTATCAAGCTCCAAACATACCGTTTCCATGAGCATAAACTCCATGATGTCCCTCACCCAACCAAACACCTTTAAGTATATTGGCATAAAGCCAAAGCTTCTCAAAGTAACTGGAATGATATCTAGATATTGGGCAGGATCATCACTAGTTGAGGTGCACTAAGAAGTTTTTGAGGAACACCATGCACCACCAACTTATCCATTTTGATGTCAAACTATGGGACACCATGACCTGTCAAGGATCTCAGGCTCCCCTACCAAACTCGTCTCATCAACACTCAACCATCATTGCTCAGGTGTGATTGCCAACCAAGACTCACCACTGCTCCATGACCAAATCTCCAAACAGTTGTAAACAAACGTTTATGTGGAACTACTTCCACCACACTTCTCAAGTTCTTACAATGCATCCTTAATAGCTAACAAATGAAGCACAACGGTCTACCACACTAATCAAACCAACAGTCTCTCACAAATCAATCTTTACCTATGTGTAGCCCACCACCTTATTACTTACCTAACCATGTATCTTGGTTAGTCAGCCTCATCAGCCCTGAAGTGGCCTCAGCATCTCACCCAACAACCAAAGCATTCATACAACAAGTTCATCCATGTGACCACCCTCACATCGGGTTTCACCATCTAGTGGAAGAATCTAACCACACTTCTTCCACCCTTGTCTATTATGATCAAAAATGACTTGGAGTCCTCTATTAATCATCATCCAAACAGGTGAGTCAGGAATCCATACGATACAACCTTTCGAAACAAACCTTACCTCCTATCACAAACACTAGGGTGCCATTATGAAAGAATTAGGCACAATTATACCATTTACTAAAACTTGGTGGTACTTAGTATGCATTGACACCACCTCTGATGAATCTCCCATGCTTCATATTCCATGGTACTTGCACCATTGGGATAACCTCCCAGGAGGTCACCCTTGATTTTCCAAAACTATCATCACGTAAACACAACTCAAGCAGAACCACCAACCATCAACCTTCCCACTTATCCCTCTAGGCTAAACCTACACCATACAACACTCTGAGTTCCACTATCAAAGTCTAAAACATCTACATGTGCGACACACACCCAAAATCACTTGGAATCATGTCTGACCTCTCTCACAGGTCACCTTGAAGGTTGAATGGCACCAACTCCCTAGACTGGATTCACAACTAGGAAAAACCATTGGTCCTATCTCCAAACCATACATATCTTGACATGAACAAATCAATGCCCGTGCATGGCACTCTCACCCCAGTTTCAATGCACATTGTTCCTAGTGCACCAAATAACCATTTACTCTATGTTTCGTACCAAAGGTGTACACATTCATCGTCACTACGAGCAAAACATCCTCTTCGGGATTCAAAACACAACTCACAAGGTCTCTACTCACACAGTCACTAAGACCTAGGAACCATCCTTAGGGTCTAACATGCACTTCGTACGGTCACAAACCATGAGAGTTTCCCACACTTGCATTACCAAACAACGCCTCACAACCCAACAGCCAAAACCCTACTAAGGGTTCCCTAAAAACACCACCTAGGTCATATCATAATCGTAAAGGCCTCACAATCCAAATCCAAAGTCTCAAACTAGGTCACTCTCACTACCCCAACCCACGCATACTAGGGTCAAACCGACAACACAAAGGATACCCACCTTTGAACTCAATCATTCTCATTTTAAACTTACCATTCACTTGACGCTTCGAAGAATGATTGATAGGATTTAACCATATATGGAAAAGATCTCATGCTATCAACCTTAAAAAAACCATTCTTCATACTCTATCCTAATGGTCATCATCACACTTAGAACATTACCCTCTATCATACCTACCGCGGGTCATGGTCAACATGGGGTAACCAATTTACTTAATCGCAAGTCTTTCTTCAACACATCTTCAAACCAATTCTTCTTTTACATCACAATCCTTTCCTCTTAGGCACATTTCCAATTTCAAAACTTGTTACAATCATCATTTTAACTCATTTACACCTTTCATTATGAAAATTTCATTAACAATTTTGCCTTCATTGTGAAATCTTTTTCTTTTAGACACCGAATCAACCTTTAAAACTTACCACAACCCAAAATGTTAACCCAATCATAACATTTCTTTATACACAATATTCCTTAACTATTCATTTTCATTATTTTCATTCATCCACTTACATTACCATTATTAGGCATCATTTTCTTCAGATTTATCAAGGAAGTAAAATGAATCCTACTCTATGCAACGCACACCCATCCTATGTGTGTGCTTATAATGATGCATGCCACTTATATCCTTAGGTGCCTAAAATGATACATGAATACACAACCTCATGCCATTCCAAAAATGAGAAAAATGTCATAAGTCAATCAAATCACACAACATTTGCACCACCCAATGGTGAAATATCATTCAACTGTAACAACATACATCAAGAAAAAAAATTCCCACCCAGAGTGACTTGGGTTTTCCCTCATACATGGGTTAGCTACTTTCAAGCACGAGCTCATTTCAAAGGCCCGAAAAATCCTAATCTCCTATCTACCATCCCCAAATAGTAAGAAAGAGAAAATAACTCCTTTGATTCCACTTTGTAATTTCCTTGGCCTAAGAGCCACTAAATTGATGTCCCGAGTCAAGTCATCACATGACCTCAAGCGCGTCTCTCCATACGCCAAAGGTTGCTGACTAGTAGTGAGGGTCTAATGAGTCACATGGGGAGACTATACCCTCTTTACCAGAGTAATCCACAGTATAACACAATATAAATAGAGGAAACAATGTGAAATAACTAATAAACATACAATCCAAACATCTCCCAACTGGATACAAACCATCATTCAACATTAACAATGTTATGACATACTAGTAGTGCAAGTGAAACAAAACTCAACATGAGACAAACGGCCAAATCCCCAAACAGGTCCTGACTCTAATTTTAGATCCTTCTCCATGTACATCCCAATCCCAACTCAACATCTTAAAGTAGGGCCTTTTCCCTTATCCTGAACTGCAACCAAGAAATCTACTCGGGTACCCAATGGAGGCCCGAGCAGGGTGTGAGTATAAAACTCAATAGGCCACCACCAACAGTGTCTACAAAATATCCAGTTTAATAGATAGTTCATGCAAGTACAAAATAAATGGTAAGTAAACAAGGGACAGTTCAGGATCCATTGTTTAACCAGGTTCATTTAATTCATTACTAGCATTTATCCCAATTCCATTTCTTATACCATTCTTACTACATAATCCATTTTAACACATATTCTTTGGGTTAGGCATATACATCATCTCTACATGGGTCTAAGGCAATCAATCACTATGAATAGGGGAAATAAGTCAAGTCCCTATCTCACTAGGGCTACACATGTCACATCAACACATTATCCTCACCTCGAAGCCTCAGTCTAGGTGGAATGTAGTTGTTAGGGGAATAAAGTCTATGTCCCCTTCCCTAACACGTTCATTTATGGGGTGGAGTTTAGAGACTCATTCTAACTCGACCCATGGGTGTAGAACCTCATGTCGATACCCCACTCTACCAAGCCATGAGCACATGCTTATTTATCCAATCACCACAACCATGCCATAACACAACCAAGCATAAACAATACCATTAGAGATCACAATTCATAACAAACAACATGGGAATTAATATTATGTCATTACCCATTAATACATTTACTATTTGATTCATAGCCATTTATCCAAATTCTCATTCTCGTGTCTTAACCCATTAGGTGTATTCAATAACCCCATACCTTAGCCATTATTTATCAATTTCCATATATTAATCTACTTATCAGATTCATCATTTCACAAGCATTTACCCCCTTGTTCACTCAAGTACAACTCTCATATCACATAACACAACTATTTTGTTACACTCAATCATTTAGATGTGCCACCTAATTCCCATGTATTAACCCATTCCACATATTCATCCATTCCCTTGTTACTTCTCATTAACATATTCCCCATTTCCTATTCCATTACCCAATTATAATTTCACCATCTAATGTGCACTAGTCCTCTTAGGCATTTCTACACAAAAATTCATTAGACAATCGACATAATCTCATTCAACCCATTTTTTCCCATTTTTTATGTCCTTCCAAACAACACCTTATGCCCTTATCGCCCTAGGAATATCTATCATCATTACATTTACAACTTAATCAACCATTAAAACATGTTCTTCATGGGATTCACACATTACTCGGCAATCATTCACTTAACCCTACCACTCTCTAGGTCCAAGATTGTTTGTGCACCCCATGGGTGGCCCTAAAATGGTAAATTCCTCCTCTATGAATCCCATGAGTATCATGAGGGTTTAAATTGATCACTTAGACACACCTTTTTATCAAACACTCCAATGGGACCAAGAACACAATTAGGGAAAAATAGGAACACAAGATTCTATGCAAAAATCTAGAATAAAACTATGGGATAATACTTGTAGACCACCTACCTCGATTCTGATGATGAAATCACTCCTAATCATAGCCTTAGATTTGGATTCAAGCATCCCATGAAGACCCAACCTAGGTTCCACCAGAAAAAGAGGGTTTTAGGGTTTCGGAAGAAGATGGGAGAAACCATGATCCCTAATCTAAAAAAGAGAAGCAAGAGGAGCGTTAGACTTACCCGAGGCTTCGATATGTGACCAACAGCGCTCCAAATGGCCAAGAAATGGAGAACCACCTTTGAGAAACTTGGTTCGTCCAAGCTTGTCACTAGGGCTATAGGGGGTGGAATGGAGGAGAATCCTGAGTTGGGGTTTAAAATCCCGGGATAGAATTTTTGTAATTTTCTCAAAGTTTCTAGACTGCACAGTTTACCCACACGATTTACCCACGCAGTTTTCCAAACCATGCATGACCCACTATTTTAAAAACACCCCTTCGCACGGTTTCCTAGGAATTCCACACGTTTTGCTTCACCGTTCACTAACCATGCTTAAGCCTATATCCATGGTTTCATGGTTACCTGAGATTCCTACACGGTTTTCTCTAATTGTGCGCAAACCATGCAACATTCCCAAGAACTTATTCTTCTTCTTATTCCATATCCTGAACCCCCGGAACACCCCCGAGCATTCACATGAACATGGGGAAACACTTATCTAGCCAAAAATAATGGACCAAAATAAAACTTTAAAAAATACATACCTTAAGAAAATCTGAGATCTTACATTGATGGTACCCTCGCCCATATATTTTCTTTATAAGAGTAATACATGTAACATTGGAAATACCCTACAACATCCCTGTTAGTTAAGATATATTCTACTATGCATCCAAATTATTCTATTGAATGTGTAATTATTTGATATTTTTATTTCAAAATATAATGATAGCCATGATTTATTCGATAATAGGTTCCTAAGAGAAGGTAATGAAATTTCATGATGGATCTAATGGTGAATGCATTAAAATTAATCAGGATATGGGTGGGGCCTATAATTATATAAACCCTTGATGCATCGACGTGTATCGTGAGACTAAATAGGTTGGGTTATGGTGTGTACCTATTACAATAATTGGATAAGTGCCTTAGAAAAGGGAATTGATAATAAGTGTGATGTTCGGCATCATGCATTCCATCAATATGAGATCAATGATTATTCATACCAATGTTATCATTTATTATCATGGACACAGTGTGACCTCAGTTTCAATTGATTATGGATTAATATTGTTTATTTATTATTGTAATATCACTTATTCCATGTTTATGTTATGTAATATTTTGATGTATTATACTACTACATTTGAGGCTAACTTTACATGGTTATCTAGGCACACTGTAGACTATGTACATAGACCAAAAAGAAAGATTGATCATTTCTTTGATGGGATGAAACTGAGACTTCAAAGAGAATTGGTCTCTCAGACCTTTTCATTATATTAGGTTATATAATCAAGCACCATTAAGATAGAAAGGATTTCACTATGAATAACATATTTCAGGGAAATCATTAGAAGAAGTGTTAAATTAAGAAGCATGGGAACAACAATGTTTCTAAGTGTAATAATGGAAAGATGGGATTTCTCAAGTGTGATAATTATATGAAGAAACACATAGAGGCTTTCTGGATGTGAACAGGAGTGTGTTACAAGTGTGAATAGAATGGCCATCAATATCAAAAATGAATGGGAAAGGGATAATATATTAATGTTCAATGAATTAAATGTACGGAGAAGGGACATTATGTGTACCAATACCCCAAATGTCAGGGATATTTACCTAGGAGAAGACTAATAGAGCATGGAAAATCTTATGCAATTACCACAGGTGATTTAGAAGTTCCAAATGATGTAGTGGAAGGTATATTTATAATTTATTCAATGTTATCTAATGTTTTATTTAATTTTTTATTATCATAATCTTTTATATCTTCTATTTTTTCTAAAAAAGATAGATAATTTCCTAGCACCCTAGTAAGGATGTTGTCAATTAATACACCAAGTTGGAGTCTTATTGCAACAAATATGGGTCAAATAGTTCCAATTTCAATTCATGGGCCAATATTATTCTCAAATTTAGATATCATATGGTTTATGTTTATATGATCTTTGGGATGGATTTGAATTCAAGATAAAATGAAAAAAAAAACTCAAGAGAAGGGGGTCAAGATTCTTGAAGGTGAAGTTGAGTCTCTTATCTTTTGAGGAGAACTTGATCATCTCTATCATATATAGATACTCCCCTAGTACCTCTCTGTAATGAAATTATGGGTATATAAGGAAATGGAGTGTGATATATGAATGAAAAATATATCCTATGAATATAGGATTTTCCTATGGTATAAAAATTCGTTAATGTTTTTTTGGAAAAATTATCTCCTTATCCACTAAAGTGTGAAGTTGAGTTCTCCCTTAAAATCATTCATGATGCAAGTCTTATATATAACAATCCTTATATAATAACACCATTGGAGATTTTTGAATTAAAAAAATACTTCTAGTTGTTGAGTGATAAGGTATTCATACACCCTATAGTTTCACCATGGTGATCCCCTGTTTTATTTTTAAAAATAATTGATGGGTACCTGAAATTGTGCATTGATTATACGGAGACACATGGCATCAAAATAAATAATTACACTTTTCCATGTATGAATGATTTTTTTATATACTTTATGGTTCGCATTACTTTCAAATGATATATCTTCACTCTTGTTATCATCAACTAATGGTGAAGAAGGCTAATATACAAAAAATGAAATTTCAAATAAAGTATGGACATTATGAGTTTTGGTAATTCCTTTTGGATTGAGTAATTAAACTTCTCTCTTTATTTATATAAGGAATAGTGTATTCATGGAGTCTCTTGATATCTTTGTGGTGATATTCATTGACAATATCTAGATATAATATAATATAAATGAAAAGCATGAGACTAATATGAAAATAATTCAAGAGACCCTAAAAAAAGATATATATGAGAAATATATTATGTGTGAATTTTTTGTCATTGAAGTTTATTTTATTGGCCATGTTTTGTCCAAGGATATGATGTCCATTTAAACTTCTAATATGAAGGTAGTCAAATAATGGCCTACACTAATGATCATATGGGATATATGATGCTTTATGGGATTGGAATGTTACAATTGGTAGTTTGTTTAGGATTTTTCCAAGATGGAAAACCATTTAACCTAGTTAATAGGTAAATGGTGTGAATTCACATAGTTAATGGAATATAAGGAATTGTTTTATGATCATATAGAGGAGAAAGTTGTTACTATGCAAACTATTTATGATCACATTAAAGTAGAAAAAATTTGACACATCTATTAAAATAATCAAATGAATTACATGGAATTTCATTTTGGGGATCATGTATTCTTTAAGGGATCACCTTGGAAAAGAGTCACAAGATTTGGTAAAAAGGATATGTTAATCCCTAGTAACATTGGGCCTTTTGAAATACTAGAATGATTTGGGTTTGTAGCATACTGACTGGAAATGCCACCCGACATTTATAAAGGGAATGAAATATTCCATATTTCATTAATAAGGAAATACATGTCAGATCCAATGCATGTTATCATGTATGATGAAATATAGTTAGAGCATGTCTTATCATATAATGAGTAACTTTTCAGGATTCATGACACCATAGAGAAAGTGTTATAGAATCAAAAAACTTTATTGGTGAAATCCCTTTAGAGATATTAAAAACTAGAAGTGGAAACCTAGGATCTTGAAGAATATTTAAGGGATATGAACACTTGTTCAATATCTGATATATAGACCCAATTCTTAGGATGAAATTATTTAAGGGGGAAGAATGTAATAATCATGACCCTACTTTAGTAGGCAAACACTATGTCATGAACTATCACATAATGGACACTCTAAAGGGCCATTATACATATGTATATTTAGAATTTTAATTTCTAAATTTCATAAATTTAGTTTAACAAAATAAAATTCATTTTAGAATTCATCATGATGATATTACCTTAAGATGAATTTTTTGGTATTTTTCTATAAAATCATGTTTTATGTGAATAGCGCAATATACTAATTTTACTAATACTATTAATTTTAAGAAATTATTATTTTACAATAAATTTTGGAATCACATTAATTAACTAAATATGTATATTATAATTTAAATTATACATTTTATAATACTAATTATATTTTTCAAACCCATGATTGGTATTTTTGAATTCAAATAATATTTTTCTCAAAAAAAATTAATATATTATACATTTTCCACATTAAAATTAATTTTTAAAACTTATAGAAATTTATCAATAAAAAATTTATTTAAAATATAGAATCATTATTTCAAAATTATCTTATAAGGGTCACTTTATTTTTAGGCATAAAGATTAAGTTACCTTAGGTAAAAATCTGTTACCATGGTAAAAGCTAAAATTGTAAGTGTAATATTTGAAGGGGTAGTGGGATTGAATAATCAAAATAAATGTTAAAAAATTATTAAATGATTTTTGGATTGATCATATCTCTTCTCCGCTACATTATTTCCTTTTTTTGTAGCCATGTTACATTTTTAACATGTGATGTCCAAATATTTAGTTGAAATGTTTTAGAAAACATTATTCGCACCCCTAATAAAAGTTTCCTTTCACTACCCCTTCAATTCACTAATAAAAAATTAGTGTACTCGTGAAAACTTGACCATTTTCCTTCCCATGGATTAAGCTTCTACTCTCACCATATTAAGTTCACCATTAGTTAGAATAAGTCCTTCATTTACAAGGATACTTCCGAGGAACATTCAAGTCCATGACATGAGTATTATCAACTTATTAGCATTTCCTCTCAATTATCTTTACTCGAATTTATTATGGGAACAATTTTATAATTATATATGTATCATTTATCTACATAAATGTGTATATAAATGTTATTATAATTTTCCATTCATATAACTCATCCATCGATGAAAATAAAATTAGTGTTTGTGCATTGTGAGGACTACCACCTCTATGACGTAATGTGTTTCATTTTACTTCACTGTATTTAAAGGATAGATATAAGGGAATGGTTAAAGGATAAATATGATTAATATGATATAATTTTGTTTTTATTTTACAAACTATAGAACATGTTAATTAATTTATCAATAAATGATCGTTAAAATTTTAATCTTTTAAAATAAGCATACTGCCTGAATGGCCCGAAGGCCTTCTTTTTTATTTTATTATGGATATTCCCCCTTTTAAGGGTTGAAGGGGAACCCGTACATGACCCGTAGGCCCAAGGCACAAGGCCCGACTGACCCACAATACATGACCCGAAGGCCCAGAGTCATACCATGCCCAATACATGACCTGTAGGCCCATCCCACTTGAACTGCCCCTCCCCAGCTTCTGCGTCATTGATCACCTAGCTCCCCACCTTGCATTGTTGATCGGCTAGCATTGCCCCATACAAAGATGCACAGTGTCTGGTCCCGATGGTGACTGTCATACCCTCTCATTCTTCCAATCCGGTTAGCTCTGCTTCTGGTGGCTGCTACTCTTGTTGCTCTGATCCTCTTTTGGGGTCTGTTCTGTGTGAACTGGGCTACTCCATGGTCTACGTGGCCCGAAGGCCCTGTGGTCCGAAGGCCTTTGATGACCCGAAAGCCCTTGAGAACCGTAGGCCCAAACCGGTGGCCCGAAGGCCCAAATTAGGTGAATAGTTCTGGCTGCTGCAGTACCGAATAGTAACTGCTACAGTGACTGCTACAGTACCCAGAAATTCGCCTCCACCCGGTTTTGAACCTGGGTCTCTTGAATGCCAAGCAAGAGCTCTTACCACTCGGGTACGGGCTCGTTGGCAAAACGTGTGTATGGTTAACGCTCGACTCTCACTGAGGGGGCCCCGCCATGCCCCAGAGCGCGCCGCACGTTCCCCATCTAGGCAGATGGCTTTGAATCACCATGTGCATAATACGCACAGTGTCCGAGTCTGGCAGGACTCGAGCCTGGGCCAGTTCCCACGGAGAGCGAGGGGTACAACTAGCGGGTACCACTCGGCTAACACCCCATGGGAAAAACGTGTGTACGGTTAACGCTCGACTCTCACTAAGGGGGCCCCGCCATGCCCCAGATTGCACCGCACATTCCCCAGCTAGGCAGATGGCTTTGAATCACCCTGTGCATAATAAGCACAGTGCTCGAGTCTGGCGAGACTCGAGCCTGGGCCAGTTCCCACAGAGAGTGAGGGGTACAACCAGTGGGTACCACTCGGCTAACTGTAACACCCCAGGTGAATAAAGAATATGACATTTTTATTTTTATCCATATTTGTGAATAAAATATTAATATGACTTTAAAGGGGACGCTATGCTCGATGGCGTACCCAACACGCAACAATGAGTTTCTTGGGAATCTTACGTTGCACTCTAATAATAAAATAATATTATTTTAAATGGTAGTTAACATGTAGTCATTGTATTGGAGGGAATGGATAGAAATAACTAAAATATGATTATATATGTTTTTAAATGTTTTTACATTTATCCAATAAATGATCAAGGCTTAAAATATGGAAAGAATTCAATTTTAGGTGTATATGCCCTAGTTTTCACTAAAGGCTCACTTATCGCCTTTTGATGAAAAACCGTCATTAAATATAGTTTTTTTCACTCTTAAACATTCAATTGGACCAAATAAAACTCTTCTTAAGAATCGGGACATCAAAATTTACTTTGTGTAAATTTTTGGTATCTTTCCGATAAAGTTCATTTTTTTAATGAATAGTGTAAAATGTTGTATTTTAATTCAAAACCACTTTTTAATCTAATTTATTTATATGATTAGATTATATTTTGAATTGGTTTTAAAGTGAAATTAGAATATATTTTTACCATTAAATACAATAGTGGTCATTGGAATTAATTTCACTTTGAAATCAGACTTAAACTGGAGTCAATCTTTTGATAATTATTGTTTCATAAAAACACGCTATTTGCTCTGATAGCGGGAATTAATTATTAAATTAATTAATGTGACTTATATGTTTTGAATTTTGTAAAGTATACTTCATTTTTTAATTCGGAATATCAAATATAGCTTAGGGTGAATTTTTGGGATTTTTCTGAAAAACTTCAATTTTTGATGAATAGTGAAACCACTAAGTGGTACTTATAAAAACTGATTTTTCCGCTTAAATGAAATTTTTCCATCTTTGTGTTTTGAATTTCAAAATTCCGACATACATGGTTGTCATTAAGAAGTAAAATGTGGTTCAATGGGATTAAAATAATTTTTTGGTGAATAGTAACTTATTAAGTTTTTAATCGCGATTAGAGGTAATTAGTGTAGTTTAAGGTAAAAATAATGTTTTAATAATATGAAATGAACTTGAAACATGTCCTAACCTCATTGGATGTGTCATGTCCAACCAAGACAACTCATGGGTCAACTTGGGGACCCCATGAAGGCACTTTGGTTGGAAAATGACATTAATATCTTTTTATTTAAAGTTAAAGTAAAAATGAGACAAACATGAAATGTTTTACTAAAACAATTTTTACATGGGGTTATACAAATCGGATTTTTGACTATAAATATTCATTGGAAAACTAAAAATATTTCCTACATCATAGTATTTTTTTTATAATTTTTAGACATTAAATAAATTAAATTATTTATGACATCATGATGATGCAGCGATGACCTCATTATTTAACGATTTAAATAAAATGGAAAGATAATGTAATATCTAAGACCTACACAAGTCCAAAACCTATTAGATGAGTGGATTTCTAACTCTTATCACCTTATCCTCGAAATACATCAATGTGGGGCCTTTAAAATCCGAAACTCTTTTGAAAATAAAGTAACATTTTGTAACTTTACAAGAGTGCCCTCCTCTCCTCTTATAAAAGGCCCCCACCTCTACCTCCTTACCCACACTCCCAAAGCCTTTGGCTCGGCCAACCTCTGCCCATTTTGTCTCTCCACTTCCCTCTCTTAATCCTTGAAGCCTCACTTTGGGCAGAAGTATTCCCAAGGAAGCCTTTGAGCTCAAACCAAAGGGAGTTACCCGATTTTAAGGTAATGTTTTCACTTAAGCCCTTTTGTTTTATTTTGCTTCTCCAACCCCTAAATTCTTTTTATTCATTTCTTTTGTAACAACTACAGTATCATCAATATACTAGGATATTGTTATAAGAATGATTCGAGCTACACTTTCACAAACCTACATCTAATGGTTAAAGAACATACTGTTTCTGTGGATGGCGAATTTCAGCCTCCCAAAATGATGATTGTTCAACATTCTTTTAACACCTTCAAAGGTGGCCATTAAGATGACACTATATTTATATATGATATATAATATGTTTATGTTTTCCTTAAGATTCTGTATTTTTCATTTTGGGCATACCTTTATGGTTTCCATTATGGGTAAACGCGATATCTTCATTTAAAGAAGTGCGGACTACCGCCCCCTCAAAGTGATGTGATTCGTTAATGCCATATGTGGGACGTATAAAGGATGGATTTAAAGTTATTATATATAATGTTATACTGTAATTATAATATACCTCTATATCATTATTATTCCATTTCATAAAAAATATGAAATAGAAATGAAAGTAGCGTCCATGCGTACGTACGGCTTACCGTCTCCATGAACGGTGCATTTCATTTCTTATCCCCAAATGTAATGTACTATTATAATTACATGTATATAATGGATATATATGATGAATGATACATCTAAATGATGAATATAATTCTGGAATTAAAATATACATACCTCTCATTTAGTTTTAATTCCATTAATATGACATAGAAATGAAAGTAGCGTTTATGCATACGTACGGCTTACCGTCTCCATGAACGGTGCATTTCATTTCTTACCTCTAAATGATTATGTAATATTATAAATACATGTATATTCTGGATATATATGATATATATGATATCCAAATCATGAATATAATTCTGGATATAATGAACATTTGACCACACGAACAACCTGTAATTGTAAGAAGTCCACTTTCGACTTAAGAACCAAATATCGACAAAACAAACATTATTAACTTAAATGATTACATGATGTTTATAACATGGAAATAAGTGATCTAAAAGGAATAATGAACTAGAAAAAGGTTCTTAATAAAGTGAAAATTAACTCAAGTTTATTATTCAGGACGTTAAAGAACGATCGAGTCAAGTCGGACCCGAGGTAAGGGATCTTACTCCTCTCTTTCTTTTTAAGTACACTCTTTTATGTCATTCCTTCTAAAGATCATCATTCTTGTTATTGGGATGTTCTTTTATATTACTCTTACTATAATTTTTATGTTCATATGATGAGAGACCCTATTCTCTCTCATCAATCCATTTTGGAAGTTTTGAGTGGCGTCGTTAGGCTTCCAAGTTTTCGTAAAGGATTTTTCATCTCACTTTTATTCCCGTGAGATTTATGATACATTTGCCACAATTTCCTTTGAGTGATGTATGTATTGCCCATTATTTTATTCATTGTGTAATATACTTTCTTTTATGAGTATTTACATCAATGTTGTATTGTCCTTCTTTCACGAGGTGTATGTTTCGAAAGATACCCATGTCGGTAAGGGAACCTTTCACCCTCCTCTTTTTAAAAGACTTCTTTTGTTGGGTCTTTTAATTTACATATTGTTATGTTGGGATATGTTCTCATATATCCTTATTGATGTAAATTTTATGTCCATGTGATGAGATACCCTTTTTTTATCTCTCGTCAACTCATTTTGATGTGACGCAGTTAGGCTGTCAAGGGAACTTCTTATCCCAATTTCGATTTCTTTGGGTTCAACATGTAGTTATTGAATATGTCATATTTTGAATATGTGTGAATGACCTTTGATTATTTTACACTTAATATCCACTTATATTTGGTGTATTCGTTTGTCACACATAATTATTTAATTGATTTATCCTTAAACCAAGGATACCGTCTTTGTAAGGGACTTCGTCTCAATCTCCATTCATTGAGGCATATTTTGTTTTATACACAACCTTCTTTTATACGGTGTATAAACCCCTTTGACTTTTACGTTTATCCAAAAAGGAATCTTTTTTATACAAAGCGTTTTACTAAACGACAAAAGGGAATGTTTTTGTCATACGTATGCGGCGACAACGACTTCTCCGCCGCCATGACCATCATTTGAGTTTCGGCTTCTTCTACAAGCCATACCTTCTTTTTAAAAGAAAAATAAATACCATGTTTTACTTTTCTTTTATTTTGGTATTGAAAATGGTTTTCATAATGTATTTATATCAATGTGTTGTATTGATATCTTGTTATTGAAAGGTGGAAAGATTATGTTTCCTTTATGCATGTTTTATGTGATAAGATTATGTTATGGTTCTTGGGAATTGTTATGAAGACGGGTGGTTCCGTGATAAACTAAGGGCGGGTGAGCCCGATATAGCTCTCCAATGCATTGGGTAACGCGAAGGAGTGAAACGTTAAGATTTCTCCGAAGAGATTTAGGGAATATACTGTGATGGGTAGTCCAAACGTAACCAAGAGGGTTACTCCCTACGTAAGAAAGTTATGAATGCCTCAAGTTACCTTTTATGTCTTATGATTTCTATGATTTATTCATGATTTGATGAGGTATGTTAAAGTTCCTATGTTTTATGGGTAAAGTATGATTTCATTCTTATGTATATATGAACTCATGTTTCCTTTCCATATTTTTACAACCCTTACTGAGCTTTTTATGCTCATCCCAAATTTTTGAAATGTTTTTCACAGGTCAAGGGAAAGGTACATGATGTGATGATAGTGTCAAGGATGTGTTAAGAAAGAATCCATGTTTTATTTTAAATATGTTTCTGTTGATGGGAAGAATGAATACTATCTTTTATGTAACCACTTTGTTTAAATGTGGAATGTAATGCAAGTTTCATGATCTAATTCTCTAAAACTCTAAACCTGAAAAGATCCTCAATGTGTAATCTTGTAATAACTCAAGATTAAGTAAGGTTTAAGGCTGGGGCCTTATAGTTGGTATCAAAGGTCGGTTTAGATAACTTTAGAGGTTAGGGTATTCTTTAAGCATAAGTGGCATTACCATAATGGTTAGGATTTCAAAAAGAGTCCTAGTTTTAGATAAAGTGAATGAGTAAGTATATCTTAGTATTTATCTTCCTCATTAGTACATGATGGTTTTTTTTTGATATACTCACACTGACCTTTTTGGTTTTAGTAAATGGCTGGATCTAGCAGGCACCAAAGTAACAGTGGATGTGAAGGAAACTGTGACAGTTTTTTGAGCAAGCAACTGAATGATATGGGAGTTGCAATGAGAACTCTTGTGATTATCCTCAACCAACTATCTGGAGTCATGATTGAACACCTAAACCTTGGTGATTTCTCTAAGGCATCATATATGCGAGAAACAAATCCCTATGGAAGTACAGGTAATAATCATAAAGGTAAGTGTGTTAAAAAACCTATGTGTCAAAGATGTGGAAAGAAACACCTAGGAAAATGTTTCAAAGGGACAGAAATATGCTATAGATGTGGAAATGAAGGTCATAAAGCAAGAACCTGCCATGGAAAAAGGAAGCACCCAGTTGACTCGAGGAAAGGGAAAGAAGTTCTTTCTGAGGGATCAATTGAATGTTTTAAATGTGGTGTGCATGGTCATTATTCAAACACATGTCCTATGAAGAAGTTTCGTGAATGGGATCACCAAGAGCGTACAAATGTTCGTTTACCAATACCTAATGCCATTTCGATTGAGGATGAAGAAACTGACAATGACCAATCAAAGGTATGTATTATTTCATGACTATTGTTTTCCTATTTTGGAATCTTAGGATATGATTCATGATTTTGTTTGTAGGAAAGAGGTATTTCGGAATAAGTTGGAAAGGAATGGTTAATGGATCATGAAGAATGTTGAATGAGTAAGTTGTCAACATATAAGGGCTTCAAGAGTTATAGTGAAATTCTTAAGAGTATTAAGTCTCTATTGATGATGGGGTTACATTAGAAGATTTTTTATATTATGTGTAACCCTGATGTTTAATATATGCAAATTTTATTCAAGGAATAATTATCTTTTCTTTTGTGGACATAGTTATAAAGAACCATTTGGGTTTATATGATCCTTACTTTTGAGGTAATTATGGGTTACTATATGTTATGATTGAAGTGAAAGGCATGAGATAAAATTGAAGTTAAATTATGTTATGGTTATTTTTGATGATTTTATCCCTTTTTGGGGAATTATTTGAGAATTATATAGTTTTGGAAAAAGGACAACACGCAGACTGTGTGACTACCCGTCGCGTCGGACAAAGCTGTGGGAATCGAACCCACAACCAAAGTGCGACTGGTATTTATCGCCTACCACTGGACTACGTGAAGTCCCTGGTTAGTTTGACTGATTCTTTTTAGTTATATGATTTTATGAATTAAGAGTAAGTTTATTTTTGGTTATTTATGAAAATGATTAACCTATCATGGAGGATATGTTATTAGGTTAATTACTTTTCAATACGAGACTTTAGGAGCAACTGATGTTGTTTGGAGATAAATGTTACGATTTAACTTGGAAGACTATGTGACTAAATCCTTCAAATATTTGGGTTTCAATCTTAGATTGTTTTACTTTGAAGAATTTTATGGACAAATTGTTTATCGAATGGTCCTCGTTGAACTTTGGGTTTTGTTGGACAAATTTTGAGATTAAGAATAGATTTTCTTTTTATAAAGGGTTATCCTTTTCTGGATTATCTGATCTTGTAGTAACCTTTTTGGTTTTAGTTTTGGTTAAGGTTTGAAGACATGGGAAATGTATAGTTCTTTTTTGTGGATTAGGTGCTCCTCTATAAGTTGTTTATAGTACTCTTAATGCGAACAAGTCTTCCTAAATACTCGTCTTTTGGAGAAAGTATGAGTCTGTGTGAGAAATCTAGTAAAAGTTGAAAGTCAACATGACAAGTAAGTATGTTTCCTTATGTTTTATTTAAGCTCAAAAATAAACTCCTCAATAAAAAGTAACTTAAAACAAAAATGTTGTCTATTAACTTTTCCTACTGGGGAACCCAACACCGTTTAACCCATAACAAGTTTGTGATTTTCTTATTGTTAACTTTCTCCTAAACATGTTTTCTATCACTCTCCATCGGAACATGACCCTATGTTTTCTCCTCCATGTCCATGTTTTCCTACATGGAATCCTAGTATGGGTTAACTCGGGTGACCTCTATACTTATCTTTCTTTATTTTAAAGTGATTGTTTTACCGACTCTTATTTCGATGTGGGATTTTCAATGAAGTTTCCGAGCCCAATTTTAAAATTGCGAAGACGCAATTCCCAAAAGGGGGGAAGGATGTAAC
This sequence comes from Viscum album, assembly GCA_963277665.1. Classification (NCBI taxonomy): domain Eukaryota; kingdom Viridiplantae; phylum Streptophyta; class Magnoliopsida; order Santalales; family Viscaceae; genus Viscum; species Viscum album. The sequence goes on along the minus strand of OY728120.1, from coordinate 1,432,725,347 downwards.
ACACCAGGTGAATAAAGAATATGACATTTTTATTTTTATCCATATTTGCGAATAAAATATTAATATGACTTTAAAGGGGACTCTATGCTCGATGGCGTACCCAACACGCAACAACGAGTTTCTTGGGAATCTTACGTTGCACTCTAATAATAAAATAATATTATTTTAAATGGTAGTTAACATGTAGTCATTGTATTGGTGGGAATGGATAGAAATAACTAAAATATGATTATATATGTTTTTAAATGTTTTTACATTTATCCAATAAACGATCAAGGCTTAAAATACGGAAAGAATTCAATTTTAGGCGTATATGCCCTAGTTTTCACTAAAGGCTCATTTATCGCCTTTTGATGAAGAACCGTCATTAAATATAGTTTTGTTCACTCTTAAACATTCTATTGGACCAAATAAAACTCTTCTTAAGAATCGGGACATCAAAATTTACTTTGTGTAAATTTTTGGTATCTTTCCGATAAAGTTCATTTTTTTTAATGAATAGTGTAAAATGTTGTATTTTAATTCAAAACCACTTTTTAATCTAATTTATTTATATGATTCGATTATCTTTTGAATTGGTTTTAAAGTGAAATTAGAATATATTTTTACCATTAAATCCAATAGTGGTCGTTGGAATTAATTTCACTTTGAAATCAGACTTAAACTGGAGTCAATCTTTTGATACTTATTGTTTCATAAAAACACGCTATTTGCTCTGACAGCGGGAATTAATTATTAAATTAATTAATGTGACTTATATGTTTTGAATTTTGTAAAATAGACTTCATTTTTGAATTCGGAATATCAAATATAGCTTAGGGTGAATTTTTGGGATTTTTCTGAAAAACTTCAATTTTTGATGAATAGTGAAACTACTAAGTGGTACTTATAAAAACTGATTTTTCCGCTTAAATGAAATTTTTCCATCTTTGTGTTTTGAATTTCAAAAATCCGACATACATGGTTGTCATTAAGAAGTAAAATGTGGTTCAATGGGATTAAAATAATTTTTTGATGAATAGTAACTTATTAAGTTTTTAATCGCGATTAGAGGTGATTAGTGTAGTTTAAGGTAAAAATAATGTTTTAATAATTTGAAATGAACTTGAAACATGTCCTAACCTCATTGGATGTGTCATGGCCGACCAAGAAAACCCATGGGTCAACTTGGGGACCCCATGAAGCCACTTTGGTTGGAAAATGACATTAATATCTTTTTATTTAAAGTTAAAGTAAAAATGAGACAAACATGAAATGTTTTACTAAAACAATTTTTACATGGGGTTATACAAATCATATTTTTGACTATAAATATTCATCGGAAAGCTAAAAAGATTTCCTACATCATAGTATTTTTTTTATAATTTTTAGACATTAAATAAATTAAATTATTTATGACATCATGATGATGCAGCGATGACCTCATTATTTAACGATTTAAATAAAATGGAAAGATAATGTAATATCTAAGACCTACACATGTACAAAACCTATTGGATGAGTGTATTTCGAACCCTTATCACCTTATCCTCAAAATACATCAATGTGGGACCTTTAAAATCCGAAACGCTTTTGAAAATAAAGTAACATTTTGTAACTTTACAAGAGTGCCCTCCTCTCCTCTTATAAAAGGCCCCCACCTCTACCTCGTTACTCACACTCCCAAAGCCTTTGGCTCGGCCAACCTCTGCCCATTTTGTCTCTCCACTTCCCTCTCTTACTCCTTGAAGCCTCACTTTGGGCAGAAGTCTTCCCAAGGAAGCCTTTGAGCTCAAACCAAAGGGAGTTACCCGATTTTAAGGTAATGTTTTCACTTAAGTCCTTTTGTTTTATTTTGCTTCTCCAACCCCCTAAACTCTTTTTATTCATTTCTTTTGTAATAACTCCAGTATCATCAATATACTAGGATGTTGTTATAAGAATGATTCGAGCTACACTTTTACAAACCTACATCTAATGGTTAAAGAACATACTGTTTCTGTGGATGGCGAATTTCGGCCTCCCGAAACGATGATTGTTCAACATTCTTTTAACACCTTCAAAGGTGGTCATTAAGATGACATTATATTTATATATGATATATAATATGTTTATGTTTTCCTTAAGATTCTGTATTTTTCATTTTGGGCATACCTTTATGGTTTCCATTATGGGTAAACGCGATATCTTCATTTAAGGAAGTGCGGACTACCGCCCCCTCAAAGTGATGTGATTCGTTAATGCCATATGTGGGACATATAAAGGATGGATTTAAAGTTATTATATATGATGTTATACTGGAATTATAATATACCTCTATATCATTATTATTCCATTCCATAAAAAATATGAAATAGAAATGAAAGTAGCGTTCATGCGTACGTACGGCTTACCGTCTCCATGAACGGTGCATTTCATTTCTTATCCCCAAATGTAATGTACTATTATAAGTACATGTATATAATGGATATATATGATGAATGATACATCTAAATGATGAATATAATTCTGGAATTAAAATATACATACCTCTCATTTAGTTTTAATTCCATTAATATGACATAGAAATGAAAGTAGCGTTCATGCGTACGTACGGCTTACCGTCTCCATGAACGGTGCATTTCATTTCTTACCTCTAAATGATTATGTAATATTATAAATACATGTATATTCTGGATATATATGATATATATGATATCCAAATCATGAGTATAATTCTGGATATAATGAACATTTGACCACACGAACAACCTGTAATTGTAAGAAGTCAACTTTCGACTTAAGAACCAAATATCGACAAAACAAACATTATTAACTTAAATGATTACATAATGTTTATAACATGGCAATAAGTGATCTAAAAGGAATAATGAACTAGAAAAAGGTTCTTAATAAAGTGAAAATTAACTCAAGTTTATTATTCAGGACGTTAAAGAACGATCGAGTCAAGTCGGACCCGAGGTAAGGGATCTTACTCCTCTCTTTCTTTTTAAGTACACTCTTTTATGTCATTCCTTCTAAAGCTCATCATTCTTGTTATTGGGATGTTCTTTTATATTACTCTTACTGTAATTTTTATGTTCATATGATGAGAGACCATATTCTCTCTCATCAATCCATTTTGGAAGTTTTGAGTGGCGGCGTTAGGCTACCGAGTTTTCGTAAAGGATTTTTCATCTCACTTTTATTCCCGTGAGATTTATGCTACATTTGCCACAATTTCCTTTGAGTGATGTATGTACTGCTCATTATTTTATTCATTGTGTAATATACTTTCTTTTATGAGTATTTACATCAATGTTGTATTGTCCTTCTTTCACGAGGTGTATGTTTCGAAAGATACCCATGTCGGTAAGGGAACCTTTCACCCTCCTCTTTTTAAAAGACTTCTTTTGTTGGGTCTTTTAATTTACATATTGTTATGTTGGGATATGTTCTCATATATCCTTATTGATGAAAATTTTATGTCCATGTGATGAGATACCCTTTTTTTATCTCTCATCAACCCATTTTGATGTGACGTTGTTAGGCTGTCAAGGGAACTTCTTATCCCAATTTCGATTTCTTTGGGTTCAACATGTAGTTATTGAATATGTCATCTTTTGAATATGTGTGAATGACCTTTGATTATTTTACACTTAATATCCACTTATATTTGGTGTATTCGTTTGTCACACATAATTATTTAATTGATTTATCCTTAAACCAAGGATACCGTCTTTGTAAGGGACTTCGTCTCAATCTCCATTCATTAAGGCATATTTTGTTTTATACACAACCTTCTTTTATACGGTGTATAAACCCCTTTGACTTTTACATTTATCCAAAAAGGAATCTTTTTTATACGAAGCGTTTTACTAAACGACAAAAGGGAATGTTTTTGTCGTACGTATGCGGCGACAACGACTTTTCCGCCGCCGTGACCATCATTTGAGTTTCGGCTTCTTCTACAAGTCATACCTTCTTTTTAAAAGAAAAATAAATACCATGTTTTACTTTTATTTTATTTTGGTATTGAAAATGGTTTTCATAATGTATTTATATCAATGTGTTGTATTGATATCTTGTTATTGAAAGGTGGAAAGGTTATGTTTCCTTTATGCATGTTTTATCTGATAAGATTATGTTATGGTTCTTGGGCATTATTATGAAGACGGGTGGTTCCGTGATAAACTAAGGGCAGGTGAGCCCGATATAGCTCTCCAATGCATTGGGTAACGTGAAGGAGTGAAACGTTAAGGTTTCTCCGAAGAGATTTAGGGAATATACTGTGATGGGTATTCCAAACGTAACCAAGAGGGTTACTCCCTACGTAAGAAAGTTATGAATGCCACAAGTTATCTTTTATGTCTTATGATTTCTATGATTTATTCATGATTTGATGAGGTATGTTAAAGTGCCTATATTTTATGGGTAAAGTATGATTTCATTCTTATGTATATATGAACTCATGTTTCCTTTCCATATTTTTACAACCCTTATTGAGCTTTTTATGCTCATCCCAAATTTTTGAAATGTTTTTCACAGGTCAAGGGAAAGGTACATGATGTGATGATAGTGTCAAGGATGTGTCAAGAATGAATCCATGTTTTATTTTAAATATGTTTCCGTTGATGGGAAGAATGAATACTATCTTTTATGTAACCACTTTGTTTAAATGTAGAATGTAATGCAAGTTTCATGATCTAATTCTCTAAAACTCTAAACCTGAAAAGATCCTCAATGTGTAATCTTGTAATAACTCAAGATTAAGTAAGGTTTAAGGCTGGGGCCTTATACTAACACCCCATGGGAAAAAAGTGTGTATGGTTAATGCTCGACTCTCACTGAGGGGGCCCCGCCATGCCCCAGAGCACGCCGCACGTTCCCCAGCTAGGCAGATGGCTTTAAATCGCCCTGTGCATAATACGCACAGTGTCCGAGTCTAGCGGGACTCGATCCTGGGCCATTTCCCACAGAGAGCGAGGGGTACAACCAGTGGGTACCACTCGGCTAACACCCCATGGGCAAAACGTGTGTATGATTAACGCTCGACTCTCACTAAGGGGGCCCCGCCATGCCCCAGAGCGCGCCGCACGTTCCCCAGCTAGGCAGATGGCTTTGAATCGCCCTGTGCATAATACGCATAGTGTCCGAGTCTGGCGGGACTCGAGCCTGGGCCAGTTCCCATGGAGAGCGAGGGGTACAACCAGCGGGTACAACTCAGCTAACACCCCATGGGAAAAACATGTGTATGGTTAACACTCGACTCTCACTGAGGGGGCCCCACCATGCCCCAGAGCGCGTCGCACGTTCCCCAGCTAGACAGATGGCTTTGAATCGCCCTGTGCATAATACGCACAGTGTCCGAGTCTGGCAGGACTCGAGCCTGGGCCAGTTCCCATGGAAGCGAGGGGTACAACCAGTGGGAACCACTCGGCTAACACCCCATGGGCAAAAACGTGTGTGTGGTTAACGCTCGACTCTCTCTAATAAATACTAAATATTATCATAATTCCTCTAGTATAATTATATTACCACAAAACCACCTCATAATCATTGATTAAATGAGGATATTTTCATGTTTGGTTTAGTTTACCCCCCCATGAAAAATACATTAAATCCATACCATGAAAGACAAAGGGAATATAATAATGGTATAATTTGATATAAATGTCAAAATAATGACTTTTTCATAGATATTATATCAATATTTAATTCACCAATTAAGGAAACGTCCTTCATTTGTCAAAAATCACCAAAACATGTTTATTATCGACTTTATCATCAAGGATAAGGCAAAAAAATTAAGGTAATTTGGAAAATTATAAATCATCCCTAATAGTAAAATTAATTATCTATTAATAATAAACTTTGTATGAATAATGTATAATAATATGACTATTATGAAACTAGTACAAACGATCAGAACCATAAACTCTGATGTCGAAAATCAGAAGAATTCGTGTAGAAAATTATTATTTATGAAGAGTATTGATGAAAATATATATGATTAAGGTTATTAATAATGTTATTAATATGGATATGTTCATGATACATGAGGTTAAATTACATTTGTGTATGTTGGATAAGAGGTAAGGGTTTTCCATCTCAAATTCCTCTATTTGAGACAACTTGTGTATTATAAACATAATTTCTTTTGTGTGGTCTATATACTACCTTTTTTAGATGTTATATCTTGAAATTAATGTATTAATGGTTTATGAAGATCAATTTTTATCCTTATCTTTCAATAGGTTATCGTTTTATTGCTCCTCAGTCCATAAGTGGTGTTTTTCCTCTTAATCTTTATTCTCTTGGAATCATGTTATAATTATTTAATGGCACTATTAACTACATAATGTTTTGATAATTAAAAATATTTATCTTTTCTCATTCCATTAAATGTATTGGTACTTTAAATTATGTATTGATTAAAGTATACTTAATCAACATCATATCATTATGTTTCTTTCTTTAAAATATCTTAGTATTTCATGTTTTGGTCGGTCATAACATGTTCTACATGTTTTATATAGTGTTCCTAAGATAAATAAGTCATTCGAGACCTCAAAATATCATCCAGAAATGTTTTTCACTATTCTCGTGTATATTTTGTATCAAAATACACATATATGTTTTGTAATCCATGTATTCATCTTGAACTTATTGTTGTTGTTTAGAGATCCATGTAATTGACTTTCCGATATCAATCACCCATTTTATTTCGACCATATCTTGAGCTACAAAACTCCAAATTGAGTGATTATTTTTTTTAGAATGATAATAATATTATCTACATTTAATTTGAAGAAATAATTTCTTGAATTAGTCTTTATCATGTCTAAATTAGGATAGAATCCAATATTTGTTTTTAGCCTGAATTTTGTAGTATTTCAAAACTATTTTGATGTTATTTTAAATCATAAATCAAGGTATAAATGTAAAATTAAGGTCATTATTGATTCTTGGTAATGGTAATGAAATTTTATAAATATAATTAAACTGGACCCAAATCTGATTCTTCCATTTAGTATGTTTTGTTTTCGCTGTGAAATTTTAGAATTTAATCAATTTATATATTTCATAAATTTGGATATGTGGGCAATTCGCCTATGTCAAATCACTTAAGTCTATGTTCTTACATGAGTCCACTATATTGATTTCCCTATGTGGTATATTCTCTAACATAGACAGCTGCATGAATTTCCCTCACATAGTTTAGTGAAATTATATAATTTATTCTTAAATGCAGAAAATTGCTTTATTTTACATATTGTTTCATATTTCGATTTAATGAATGTTCATTTAAAATATTTAAATTGTTCTATTGACTTGATAAATAAATATTAAACATGCAGAACTTGTGATATGTGTTTTTATGTATTTTAAACATGTTTTTATGAATATCAATGGGTGTTATATTTTAAAGCATTAAACATACAGCTTGAAACTCAAAAAGTATTTTTATTCTTTTAGATTTATTTCATTGATTATATTGTTTATAAATTATTATTAGTTAATATAAAAAACGTTTAATTTTTTTAATATATTTTATGGAATGTTATTAATTTTGGATATTCTCCTCTTATTTACATTTTGTTTTAAATGTAATGGTTTTGAATTTCATATTTCATATTTAGACATTCTATTTTCATTGGATATTTTATTGAATTATTATTATAGACCTTTTTAAATCTATTCATTCAAATGATTTAAATTTTGTTTGAATTGTTATTTATTGTTTTGAATACTGGATGTGAGTTGAGTGATTATTATTTAATGATAATATTTTGTTCTCTCTCTTTATGATAATCCAGTATTATAATTTTTGAATTTTCAATTCTCTAACCTCTCTCAGATGTGTTAAGTTTATTAATTTTATAAAGGAGTCTGAGCCTTTCTATTTTTTGATGGGAAAGTAATAGGCTAACCTTGAAATAATTTGTTATTAGTGATATCATATTTTCAAGTGATATAGTGTGAATTGTGTGGGGGTGTTGGTACAATAATTTATTGGGAATTCATCCTTTGTGGAACATCAATCAATAATATTTGACAACCTCTCAAGGTATAAAAAATCTATAACATATTCTATTTCATTGATGAGATAATAAAGTTGACCAATAACTCAAGAACTATTACATATGTTATATTCTTCATATATATATTATGTTCGAGTTTCTTAAGGTTGTAAAAATGCTTCCCATCTTCCACATGCTTTCACTTTATATTTATTAAATTACATAAAATGATTTTTATTTCCATAGGTTGTGACTCATGAATTCCAATGTCATGACTATTTAGGTTATAACTGTTGTATCTAAATTCTTGGTTGTAATTGGGTTGTGACTCCTCAAACAAAATTTTGATGTCTTTCTAGTTATACTTCAAATCGAAAAAGTAGGTTCTAATTGGGTTGTGATTCCACTTCAAAAAATCAGTATAGTGCACAATGTATCTCTCGCCGAGTAGAGAGATATAAGAGTATACTCAGTCCACTTTAGACCAATCTACTATAGAAAATAACTATGTATTCTTTCTTTTTTCCAGTGATAATTATCTTCATTTAATAACTTTGATCATTAATTTATTTAGTTAATCAATTTCTTATGATTTTTTAATCTAGTATATTAACCCCCCCCCCCCCCCCTCTAGACTATCTATCATCACTGTATGAAACCTAAAAATCGGCATTAGAGGTTGGAACTTGTCTAAGGATAGTTTAAATATGTCTTCTTTTTCTTGATACCAAACAATTGTTGTCAATGGTTGTTCTTTTGTAAATTTTCCAATCCTTCCATCGATTCTTTTATTTATATTTTATTCTGCTAAACATTTCATAGAAATCACCATAAAATGGAATTATCTTGAAGATGGCATTATTGAATGTAAATAATGCTAAGATTCCCCAAATTTCACCTCACTTTGATGGAAATGATTATGGTTATTGGAGAGCAGAAATGGAGGAATACCTCAAATAGTTAAGTATAAAACATTGTTTGATCAGGGAAAAATTATAAAAACTAACAGAAGAAAATTGAGATACTCTTTACAAGAAACGATGATTCAATATATGTTTTAAATTATATAAGTAATTATTATTTTATATTGTTCTATTAACATAAATTTATTCATGTTTATGTATGTAAGACACCTCATGAGATTTTTATGATTCTACAAAATACTCACCTTATCTCAGAAAAATTGTTTTTAACAAATCCTGGAATGCTTCGAGTTGAGTACTAAGACATAAAGATGGGTAAAAAAGTATCTAAGAATGAAATTTTCCATTGTTTCACATGCTTTTTGAATGGAATGAATTTCATTAGTGAAGATTTGGACAACCCTATACTAGTTGAAAGAGTCCTAAGAGTTGGAAAGGAAAGAAGGTTTTGATCATTGAAAGTAAAAATATCAAGGAATACAAATTGGATAAACTCATCAGTTCACTTATTCAATTGGAACATGAAATAGATAATATCATAGAAGAAGACACTTTAAAGAAGAAAGGTATTTATTTCAAATAAAATATAATTGTTAATTATAACAAATCTAAGGCATTGGAAAGTGACAAAAGAGAATTGGATAATATAAGAAAATGTATTTATAATTTGATAAATATAAATAAAAATTCATAAAGAGACCATGTAAGGATCAAAAGAATGAATGAAATGAAAATAATGTTACTACATATTGACTAGATGTAACATGTTATAAATTTAGAATGAAAGGACACATTGGAATTGACTATCCAAAATTATAGTAAGAAGGTATAGATAAGAAGTGAAAAAAGGAATTGAAACGTGCTTATCATACTGGATGGACTTGCACTGAAGAATCTTATTCATGTAATGAATCTATAAGTGAGAAAGAAATAGAAATCCTCTTCTTAATGGAAGTAAATACAAATGAGGTATGTAATGATTCTAAGGCAAGTTATTATTCTGAAAGTAATGGTTATATCTTTGATGAGTTGTATGCAGAAAATGAAAAACTCCAAAAAGATGTTTTAAGAGTTATTGAATTATATAAATAATTATAAGAAGAAAATAAGAAGCTTATCAAAGAATGAAATAAATTCAATCAGGAGAATGATTCTCTTATGGAAGAAATAATAAATTCTACTTCATGTTCTAAAGGTAAGATCTATGATGATTTTGATTCTGTTTAGAAGGAAAATTATAATCATATAAAGAAAGTTTTAATCTTAAAATAGACGTTATATAATTTTGTTCAAGGAAAAGAAAAATATGAAAATATGGTTTTTATGATGAAATAAAATAAATAAAAAATTGATTTTGTTTATAATCCATAGATTCAACATTTTAAAAGACTACTTTTGTGAAAAGTTCTACCGGAAAGGTTTCTTCTATTACAATATGTAAATGTTATATGCAATGACATTATTTCACTGAATATTCTCTTAGATATCCTCAATATCATGGTTATAAAAATAATTTTATTTCAAAAGATGTGTCTTCTAATATAAAATATAATAAGTGTTTTAGATAACTCTAAATGCATGGTTAAAGGCATAGTTAAAGGCTTTAGTGAAGTAGGTATTTATAATGTTTTAATTTTGAAATTTTTACATGTTGAAGGTTTAAAACATAATAAGTATTTTTAAATCACGTGATATGATGTTATATATGTTAAAGTTTGAGATAATATATGTTTTATTTTTTAAAGTGAAAACATTTTACTTTATTCTAATAGAAAAGATAATATTTGTTCTATTAATTTCTATAATTTATATAATAAAAATGTTATGTGTGAATGTTATAGAAAAATATCATTTCATTGGGTGTAGAAGGAATTGACATGATAATTTCAAATGATACACAAATTTTACAAGAATAGAAAAGTTCTAGATTTACCCATTTTAATGGTAAGTAAAGATTTTATTTTGTAATTCATGCTTAAAAGGTAATCTGCATAACAAATCATTCAAATATTCCAATCATGTTTATACCTCTAGACCTCTTGAATTATTTAATAATGATAAATGTTTTCCAATGAAAAATACTAGTTTATGTTTCAAGATATATGATTTTTTATTGTTGATGATTTCAATAGATTTACATGGGTCTATTTTATATCTCATAAGAATTAAACCTTAGGTAGATTTATTGTGTTTTTTAACCTGGAAAAAAATATAAATGGTTTTTTAATTGTTTACATTAGAAGTGATAATGGAAGTAAATTTTTTATATTTAATTTATAATTTTTTTATGAAGAAAATGTATAAGTTCATAATTTTTCTAGTCCTAGAAAAAACCAACAAAATCATGTTATAGAATGAAAAAAATAGAACTATTCAAAAGATGGATTGCACTGTTCTCAATGAATATAGTTTACCAAAATATCTTTTGATGAATATGTTAATACTGTTTGCTATGTTTTTAATAGAGTTTATGTTAGACCTTTTTTTGAAGAAAACTTGTTAAGAATTTTTTAGTGGTAGAAAACTAAAGGCTTAATATTATAATGTTTTTGGTTGTAAAGTTTTTTTGTTGAATAGAAGAATATAAATTTGATGATTTTGATCCAGTGTTGAATCAATATTTCTTAGTTATTATTCTAATAATAATTAATATGTATTTTATAATAAGAAAAACATGGATATTAAAGAATGTATGAGTATAAAGTTTGGTGAATCTTATCATATTCAGAAATTTGTTTTGGAAAATATTAAAGATGATTTCAAGGATTTCAATTTTGGTGATGAAAAAACTCTATATAGTTTATCTATTGATAGGGTGAAAAATACTTCTCAAAATGATCCTAGATCATGGAGGATTCATAAATATCATCACATTGACAATATGATTGGGAATTTTTGTTCTGGTATGAAAACCCGAAGCTCTAATTTAAACATTATTGCTAACTATACTTTTGATTCTGATCATGTTCTTGCTAATTTCACTGATTATTTAAATTATACAAATTGGATAATTTATATGAAATATAATCTTAATCAATTTTTCTGAAATAATATTTGTCCTTTTATTGAATTTACTAAGGATTAAGAGGTAATATAAACTAAATAGATATTTAGAAACAAGTTAGATGATTCTGGACATATTGTCAAAAATTAAGTCAGGCTTATTTCCAAGAATAATCTCAAAAAGAAGGCATAGATTTTAAAGGTTCATTTTCACATGTTTCTAGGTCAATGGATATTATATTATTGTTAGATTTTTCTTTCTTAATGATTTTAAATTGTATAAAATGTGTGATAAAATTTCTTCGATATACGGCCATATATCTGAAGAATTTTATGATAGTCACCACCCTGTTTTTGAAAATGAAAAATTTCCTAATTATCTTTTAAAATTATCTAAAACCTTACATGTGTTGTGAAATTCGTCGATTGAAGGTGAAGCGAAGTGAAAGTGTATGACAACGTCGATTGCTCGGGATGATGATGGCGAAGTAAAATGTATCAATCACAATAGAACAAGAAAGAAAGAACACAAGTATATAACCTCACAAAATCACACACATTTCCATTATCATGTCACCGTATTTATAGATTACAAAAGGGTTGATCCAACGGACAAAATTAATTTCAAACGGTGGGAATACAAAAGGTTTGGTCATATGAAGAGACTTGATGGGTAATGAATAGACCTCATTCATTATGATTTATGACATCCACACAATTAATGATAATTCATAACACTCCCCCTTGGATGTCATAATCCCATGGAATCTAATATAAATCTTCACTTAAAAAACCCTGTGGGAAAAACAAGTGAAGCCAAATTAAAATGATTCCATGTTATACAGCCTCATTAAAACCCTTATCAGAAAACCCAGTGGGAAAAACTGATTAAGGGAAAAAGAGTACAGCGTTCCCAACTCCCCCTCATAAAATCACGATAGACTTTTCAGTCTTTGCATTTCAATTTTATAAATCAATTTCTCAAATGTTGAAATTGGCAATGTCTTTGTGAACAAATCTGTGAGATTGCCACAACACCTTATTTGTTGGACATCAATCTCACCATTCTTTTGAAGGGCATGGGTGAAAAAGAATTTTGGTGAGATATGATTTGTTCTGTCACCTTTAATAAACCCACCTTTCAACTGTGCTAGGCAAGCAGTATTGTCTTCATATAATATGGTGAGAATATTATTATTCATATCTAATCCACATCAATTTCGAATATGATTAATCACTGATCTCAACCAAACACATTCTCAACTCAGCATGGTTGGAAAAAGTCGTAGTAATAGTTTGTTTTGTAGAACACCAAGAAATTGCAGTTCCACCATATGTAAACACATATCTAGTTTGAGATCTTGCTTTGTGTGGATCAGACAAGTATCCAGCATCAACATAACCAACCAACTTTGGTTCTGAGGATTTGGAATAAATTAACCCCCGATCTTTTGACCCTTGAAGGTATCTTAATACATGTTTGATACTATTCCAATGCCGACGATTAGGAGAAGAACTATACCTTGCTAATAAATTCACAGAAAATGATATATCAAGTTTTGTATTATTTGCAAGGTACATCAGTGCTCCTATAGCACTCAAATATGGTACTTTAGGACCAACTAGTTCTTCATCATCCATTCGTGGTTTAAAAGAATCATTATCACGATCAAGAGAGCGTACAACCATTGGTGTACCCAATGGATGTGATTCATTCATGTTAAATCTCTGTAAGACTTTAACAGTATAACGTGATTGATGAACAAAAATTTCATCCTTAAGATGCTCAATTTGTAATCCAAGGCAGAACTTTGTATTTCCAAAGTCTTTCATTTCAAATTATTTCTTCAGATATTCCACTGCCTTGGAAAGTTCATCATTAGTCCCAATTATGTTTAAATCATCAACGTATACTGCAATGATCACAAATTCAGATCCAATCTTCTTAATGAAGACACATGGACAAATTGGATTATTTTTATAACCTTCCTTTATCAAATATTTACTCAGACGGTTATACCACATACGCCCTAACTACTTTAATCCATATAATGATTTATTCAGCTTAACTGAATAAAGATCTCGAGATCCAGGATATTTTGCCAACAATTTGAATCCTTCAGGGATTTTCATGTAAACATCATTATCAATATCACCATAAAGATATGCAGTCCCTACGTCCATCATGCGTAATTCAAGTTGCTCATGGACAACAAACGTCATGAGGTACCGAAAGGTTATTGCATCCATTACAGGAGAGTATGTTTCATTATAATCAATCCCTGGTTTTTGTGAGAAGCCTTGAGCAACCAGTCGTGCTTTATATCTCACGACTTCATTATTTTCATTTCTTTTTCTCACAAATACTCATTTTTATCCAACGGGCTTAATCCCTTCGGGGGTTTTCATGATCGACCCAAAAACCTCGCAAACCTCACATTTAGTGAGTCTAGCTCAGATTGGATTGCAACCTTCCATTGATCTCAATCTGGCCTTTCACGACATTCATTAACCATTTTAGGTTCTTGATCCTCATCCATAATTTCAAGGGCTACATTGTATGAAAATGTGTTATCAACAATGGTCTCCACTCGGTTTCAACATCTTCCAGTGTTGGTGAAATTTATTGAAATTTCATCTTGATCATGTTCATGTACTTCTGGTACATTTACATCATCTTCAAATTCATTCATATCTTCAACCAACATAGGTTGTTTCCACTTTGACGGAGATTTTTATCTTTTGAACCAAGTGGTATCCCACGCTTCAGGCGCGGGTTGGAAGCATTATTGGTAATACCATCAGATTGTCCTTCTAGGACATCGATTCTTACTAGTGCATTCACAACAGGTATATATGATTTTGTAACCCGTTTTGAATCATTGAATGCATCAGGCAATTGATTTGCTAAATTTTGAAAATTAATGATCTTTTGAACTTCAAGTTCACTCATATTTGTACGAGGATCAAGATGTAATAATGAAGTCATTTTCCATGATATTTCTTTTGAAGTAGATTGACTTTCCCCTATTAGTGTTGGAAATAATTTTTCATCAAAATGACAATCAGCAAATCTTGTTGTGAATACATCTCCTATCATAATCTCAAGATATTTAATGATCAAAGGAGATTCAAAACCAACATATATCATCAATCTCCTTTGGGGTCTCATTTTTGTTCGTTGCGGGGGTGCTACAGGCATATATACAGCACAACCAAATATCCTTAAGTGTGAAATATTTGGTTCATGATCACAAGCTAATTGCAAAGGAGAATAATCATGATAGCTTGATGGCCTTATTTGAAGCAGTGCTGCTGCATGCAAAATTGCATGTCCCCATGTTGAAATGGGCAATTTAGTTTTCATAATTAATGGTCTAGCGATAAGTTGTAATCGCTTTATAAATGATTCAGCTAGACCATTTTGTGTATGAACATGAGCTACAGGATGTTCAACACTTATTCCCAATGACATGAAATAATTATTAAAAGCATGTGATGAATATTCACCATCATTATCAACACTAATATGCTTGATTGAATAATCAGGGAATTATACTCTTAACCTTATTATTTGGGCAAGTAATTTCGCAAACACCTGGTTGCCAGTGGACAATAAACACACATGGGACCATCGGGTTGACGCATCAATCATGATCATGAAATATCTGAATGGTCCGCATGGTGGATGAATTAGTCCACATATATCACCATGAATTCGGTCCATGAACATCGGGGATTCGGTCCCGATATTTGATGGTGATGGTCTTATGATTAATTTGCCTTGAGAACAAGCAGCACATGAGAAATCATGGGGCGTAAGAACCCTTTTATCAACCAATGGATGACCATGAGTACATTTAATTATTTTCCTCATCATTATTGATCCAGGATGACTCAAACGGTCATACTAGACAATAAATGTACCATGGATGGTAAACTTCGGGTTTACCATGTTTGATTCAATTATACAAATATTGACAAAGTACAATCCGAACAGAAGTCTCAAAAGCTTCTCTTAAATCAATTTGTGCTCATTTTTAATGCTTGTTATGTAGAGGTATTCAGCACATCCTTCATCCATTGTCTCAATGTGATATCCACTATTACGAATATCTTTAAAACTTAGCAAATTGTGTCTAGACTTGGGAGAAAACAAAACATCGTTTATCATAATCTGGGTACCACCGGGTAAGCATATTTTTGCTCTTCCGTAGCCTTTGATTAATTGCGCACTATCGGTTAAAGTACACACATGAGCACTACTCATTTTAATGGTGATAAAACATTTCTCATGTTTAAGAATTGTGTGCGCTGTTGCACTGTCGACGAGACAAATATCTTCATCATGGAAATTATTCCCAACAAACCGATTTATATCATCCATTTCTAGTAAAGAAAATAAACATGCATATAAGGAATAAAATAAAAGAAATCAAAATCAAACATGCAATATTTAAAATATTACAAAACCAAAAATCAAACTTTGATTCCGTCACGAGCATTCATGCCTGATCAATATGTTCATCACCTTCAGGGTGTGCAAAATAGTCTGAAATATCAAAGTTTGTAATATCATCATCATATTTCAAAGTTTGGTCACCAAAATTCGTTTCAGCATTCTTTTCCTTTCCTTTAATACATTGTTGATAAAGATCAACAAAATACTTTGGTGTACAACAGGTACGCGACCAATGCCCCTTCATGCCGCATCGAAAGCAATTACTTTCATCGCTCTTCACTTTCTTCATTTGTGGTTGTTCATCATTGGACCACTTATGGTGGTGCCCCTTCCTCTTCTCATTTGGTGTATGACCACCTTGAGCAAATGACTTTCATCGGCCTCGATTGCGTCGATTCTTCCCACGACTTTGATTAAAAGCAGTCGCATTCGCTTCGGGGAACAGAACTGCACCAATAGGTCGGGATTCATGATTTCTCATCAGGAGTTCATTATTTTATTCAGCAACAAGAATGCAAGAAAGTAATTCATAGTATTTTGCAAAACTTTTCTCGCGATATTGTTGTTACATAATGACATTTGAGGCATGGAAAGTAGAATATGTTCTTTCCAACATATCAGTATCAGTTATAGTATCCGCATAATTTGAGTTGCGATGTTATTTTAAACATTGCGAAGTTGTACTCACTTATCGATTTATAATCTTGGAATCACAAATGGTTCCACTTAAACCTTGCTCTTGGTAGTATTACAAGTCGAAAGTGATCATACCTCTCCTTGAGATTCTGCCACAACACCAAAGGATCTTTCACCATGAGGTACTCATTTTACAGATCCTCATGAAGGTGATGACGGAAGAAAATTAGGGCACAGGCACGATCTTGAGCGGAAGCGTGATTTCCAACTTTAATTGCTTCCCTGAGCCCGTTTGCATCAAGGTTCATCTCCGCATCCAAAATCCATGACAAGTAATTCTTCCCGAAAATGTCAAGAGGGAGAAATCCATACTTCGCAATATTCGCCATGAAAATTTTATCTTACCGGTATGACTAACCTTTTTACTTCGCAGAGCAGTCGTGCTGATAACGTGTTGTGAAATTTGTCGATTGAAGGCGAAGCGAAGCGAAAGTATATGACGACATCAATTGCTCGGGATGATGATGGCTAAGTAAAACATATCAATCACAATAGAACAAAAGAAAGAACACAAGTATATGACCTCACAAAATCACACATATTTTCATTATCATGTCACCGTATTTATAGATTACAAAAGAGTTGATCCAACGAACAAAATTAATTTCGATCCAACAGTGGGAATACAAAAGATTTGGCCATATGAAGAGATTTAATAGGTAATGAATAGACCTCATTCATTATGATTTATGACATCCACACAATTAATGATAATTCATAACATCATGGATTAATAAAATAACCTCATTCTTGGTTTGAGTCTTTCATTGGTTTTTTGGAATAATGGTTTCAAAGAGTAATTTTGATTGTACTATTTTTATTTAATAAATTTTAATGATATTTTAATTTTTTTAATTTATGGACATAGTTTTTTGTTCCACCAGTTAATTACTTTATAATGATTTTTATACTTTAATGCAATCTAAGTTTTGACATGAGTTTAATGGGATAATCACATTTATTTCACAAACTTCAAATTTCTCAAAGGAAATATGAGATCATTATTATTCAATATATGTATTCAAAAGAGTGCCAAAAAATTTCATCATGATTCTTATAAATATATGAACTCTTATCGATACTAGTTGTAAATTATATGTTTTTGCTTCTAGTAAATCTACTGATAATATTGTTTACATGGGAATGATATGTAGCCTGATTTATTTACCTCAACACCTAATATCATGTACAGTTTTTTCTTACATGCAAGGATTAAAACTAATCCCGAAGTGAGTCAAATTAAAGTTGTGAAAATAAAAAATAGATATGTTAAAGAACAATTAAATCTTGTTTGTTTTCTTATAAGTATAATTGTTATGGTTTAAGATTGTATTCTAACTTTGATTTTGGAGGCTATGAAATTAACAGAAAAATCACATAATGTTCCAATTTTTTTGGAAAAAATTAATTCATTAAGTCCTGGAATTAAATTTTCTATTACCACTATAGAAGATAAGTATATCTCTACTTCTAGTTAATGTGGATTGAGAAAATTTTATGTGATTTTAGTATTTATCTTATAAATTTCTAATTCAATATGATAATACATCAAAAATTTATTTTTCTAATAATCCTTTACATCATTCTAAGGCAAATAATATCGATGTAAGATTTCACTTTATTAGAGATCCCGTGAATAAGAGATTTTGTTCGAGTTAATCCATTCTGAAAATCAACATGATTACATCATTACTAATCCTTTACACTTAATAGTTTTCAATAATTGAAATTTTATCTTGGTATGTTGGAATATCAATAGATTTATGTCTTCACATAAGTGGAGTTTGAGTATGTATATACAAATAGTACCTAACCCGTTCATTTTCACAACATGGTCATTTAATTACAAATTTTCACTCAAAAAAATATGATGATATATGAAATTTTTGTCACTCATTGGGAGTGGGATATGTAGGTGGAAACATTCTCTATAGATTTACATTTATGTGCACGTGTATATAAATCAAATCAGTGTATTCATAAAATATGCATACATGTGTGTGATTTCAAACAATGTATGCATACTATATACATAACATTATATGAAATTTGTTAATATTAAAGAGTCATGAGAGGAATACTAAACTTCAAGTAGAAGGTATGCATATTAAAATTTCATGCATATTATAATTACATGCAGTATATGATGTATGAATATGTTGTTGACAAAATAGTGAATGTAGGATTGAAATGATAAAATAGTCTATTGGAATATGATTGATAAACTAGATTAGTTTGTAGGATTCATTAACTAAAAATAGAAAAGGTTTCAAGTAACCTTGCTTGGGTGGTCCTAACCTAACACAAGATCACCTCACATACAACTAGTGACCATGAGCCCCCCTACAAGTGGCCAAAAACGGGAACTCATGCCACCGCATCTCCGTAGTTGGTATAATGACCATGAGTTTCTCCTTTAACCAACCATCAAAGCAAAACCAAAGATTCAATGTCTGTCAATGACACTGAAGACCAAATATGAAGCTCACAAACCAAAAAAAAAAAGGATCGAACTAACCCATCAAACCCTTCCCTAAAGACAAGGTGGGATCCAAAAAAAAAATACAACATTGCCAGTAAATGAGTGCAACCCATAAGAGTTCCGTGTCTATTCAAATGACTGGCCAACAAAATGTACCACTCGGTTAGAAGGTACATGGTGCTATTAATACATGAGAAAATCAACAAAAAAAATCCATTGGACATGGGATGACAACAACAAAAAATGGGGGAAATGGGTATTCTAAGACCCCTCTATGCAGTCCACGGGCTCTAGTGCTGGGGAAGCCCTAATGGGATCCTTGCAGCTTAGATCAAGCGCTCCCACTCTTGAAATTTATGGCTTCCACGAGAAAATCATTCCCTAGTATGCTGTAATATGTGGTTTGATATCAGTTTCAAGTTTTAATCATCCAAAATATTGGATACCATTAGTGGAAGGAATGACCAATTTCATTATTGTGTATGGAATGAAACCTCAACTATGTTTCACTATACTAAAGGGGAATCATGGATAGATGTTGTAGATACTATACTCTTTTGCAGAAGAAACTAAAATCTAAATTACAAAAAGCTTAGAAAAAGAGAGAATTGACTAAAATTCCAAGATTGTATGCATGTTCACAACCCATTCTTATAGGTCATTTACAGTATTTTTTAAGGGGTAAATACATAAAATAATCAAGATATATCAACTAAAGACGATCATAAGTGATCTTTATGTTGAGGATGATTTTGAACAGGATAAGAACAGTAATTGGTGTCATTATACCGTAAACCACTCACAGTTTCTTACCAGTTGACTCAAAACCCTAGATTGGAAGGCACTACAATTGCAAGTCTACAGGTCTAGGTAGAGGAAAAAGGTGTAGATATAAATGAACTTTGAGGTAGGATACAGTCCTTACGAATAAGATGAAACAATTTCCTATAATGGGGTAGAGTCTGTTCTAGAACAAAACCATCAACTCTCTTCAAACCGTGTGAAACAGTTTGATAATGTGGATATTGCTGAAAATGAGTTAAATCATTCTTGGGATAGTTGTAACTCGTTTTCAGAAAAAAATTATTCATTGGATGCATTTCAGGGGATACTACGGAAGAAACATTTTCCTGTTATTACAGAAAGTACGGGGAAATTCCAGATTCTGTGATAGTGATAGACAAACATTCTTGAAGTCCGCACAGTTTCGGGTTTGAGACATTCACCAACCTAGAAGTTACTGATGAGGTTTTGGTGGATGGCCATCTTATAGACGGTCAATCTATAGAGGTGATGAGATTAGTCCCATGGGAAAACATGCAGCAGCAGGTCACCAAAGGGGTCTCTAAAACTAAATAAGTCTTTATTGGTGGTATACTGCCATCTTTTACAGAAATAGAATTATGTGACAACTTCTCTACCTGTGGTGACATTGTTGAACACCAGATTCTTCTCGACCACCAAACTGGCCAAGCCAATCTAGGCTTTGGTTTCATCACTTTTGAAAATGAGGAAAGTGTTTCGAAGATCTTTTCTGAAGGCGGCCAGACCCACATGCTGGGAGGAAAACAGGTTGATATAAAGAGCTGAACCCAAAAGAATTGGGGATGAAAAGCCATATGGAGGGTATGTGGGTGGCTATTGTTATTCATTCATTGTGTTTGTTTGATAGCACTTGCTAAAAGCCAAAGAGACATTTATAACTTCGTCCAATCTAACACACTTTCCTGACCAGAAGTACCCCATGGAGAAGCATTTTCCAGTTTTCTTTGAGGCAGGTCGGACAGAGTTGGATGTATTCTATACAAAATTAAACATGCATCCCTTAAATTTTGTCAAAGAAGTTCAGTTCAGGAACATGACAGTGATGCCAAATGAAAATAGAAAAAAACAATTAATTGATAAAACCCATATAAAACTTATCAGTTATCTGGAAACTTTCCCCAATGTTGCTCGACGAACACTATCCATTGACAATGGTTAAAACACAAACCCGTAGTTATTTACGGCGCATGGCGCACAACGGCGACAAGAGCCCCCGGAGCAAAAACGCACGACGCGGCGCACGGCACGTGGCAATATTAACTTGCGGCGCGCAAAAGAGGTGAATACATATATCAACAATAACAAATAATAAATTATACAATTTATATATAAAAAACAAAGATTTATGTCAATAATTTATATTTCATCCATCAAAAAACAAATGAAGTCAACAATGACACCTACAATTAAATATTAAAAACTATATATCTCAAAAAATCATATATATCAATTCCTGAAATATATTAAGAACCATATATCTCAAAAAACCAAGATGGGAGTAAAAAACCATATATCTCAAAAAAACAACAGGAGTAATTCGGAAAAAAAAAGGCAAGCAGCATAAATAAAATTGAATTAAACACACACAAAAATTACTGATTCGCACAGAAGGTGCGCCTGCTCTGGACAACATTGCGTATCTAAGTCGCGGTGGTTGAGGGAGCTCGGCTAAGTCGTGGTCGACTGAGTCACGGCGGTCGAGGGATCTCAGTTTGGTTGTGGCAGTCAATGCGGTCCAACACCAGCTGGGTCGCTACGCTCACGGAAAGAGTGTTGCGTAGAGTCGAAAGGGGAGGTCGTTGTTTGACCTCAAAAGAGGTATTTTCAATCGGGGCGTAAGAGTTGGCACGTTAAAAAAATACAAAAAAAAATCAAAAAGGCTCAATGGCGCGCGCCATTGGCGCAACATGGCGCGCGCCATTGCGCAACATGGCGCACGCCATAGTGAGCCATCTTAAATGAGCCATGGCGAAGCCATGGCGCGGCGCACCACTCCCTGGCGCTAGCCATGGCGCAATGGCGCACCATGGCGCGCGCCATTAATAACTATGCACAAACCAAAGAGAATTCACAAACAGAGCTGTGAGGAGAGTGTAAATTGAGATCTACTAAATTTGTAGATCTAAATGAGTGGGTTCTGAGGGTGATGGTGTTTGGTTGAGAATACACTATATGAATTATAGAGAAGCATCAAATATCTTTAGAGAAGACTGATTCAAGTTTTAAGTGACAAACATAGAGCACAATTTGGAGAAAGAGTATATGTACCAAATGGTAAAACATACATATTTCATTATAGTAGTAACACATCTTTACGATAAAAGAATTAGATGAACGTTTGTAAATGAGATCTGAAAACTCCTGAATCCAACAAATCATCATCCTAATGGAATATTCTACAACAATCATGTAAATTGTAGAAAGTAAATGCACAAAGGAAAACCAACCATTAGTGTGATCTAATCTCTTAATTCTGTTAAATATAGAAAAATACATTTAATGAATATATCAATTTTCAAATGAATTGGAATAAGAATAACTCAAAAAGGACTGGATTTTTTGGAACATTAAAAGCTAATTACAAACATAGTACCATAGTACACTACCTATTAGTGTGAGCTAATCTCCTAATTCAATTATGTACATAAAAATTAGCTTTATAAGAAAGATCATTAAACATAATTCAAGGGAAAGAAAAATTTGTAGAAGTGTGTTTCTATTAATAAAAAGGGGGAAATGGAAGACAAGTTAAATTTATTTAAAATATCCAATTACACCAATTTCAAGGAAAATGACTAAAACTGACCTCCACGAGCCAATCAACCAGAATCCCCTACATCCCATCAGTAACATCACTCTGTATTGTTTCCATAAAAATGGAGCACAAACTTTGAATAAGTTGAAAAAAGCCTTATCATGAGAAAGCTCTTGAATTTCTCCATATTTATATTTCTAATGGATACAGGAATAATAAAGTGCAGTTTAAAGAAATGACCCCGGAAAAATTCAATCCATAAGCTGTACCATACATGGTTCCTAACTTGCCTACTAAAAATATATACACCATGAATCTTAGGCTGCATTAGGTTTCAATTTCCAAAAAATTACTAATAAACGTGAGTTTAAAGAAATGACCCCTGAGAAATTCAATACATAAGCTGTACCATACATGGTTCCTAACTTGCCTACTAAAAATATATACACCATGAATATTAGGCTGCATTAGGTTTCAATTTCCAAAAAATTACTAATAAACGTGTTAGAAAATATTTTGGATAGTATGAGAAAATAAAAAAGTATATGATTTAAATCATGTGGCAATTTATTTTTCATGTAAAAGTGAAAAGTTGTTTTCTTTTCTAAAAAACTATCAATTCCATTGTCATTTTCTAAAAAATGCTTTTCATTTACATAATCAGATCCACTTTGGATCAACACAGGTGATCTTTTGGTCCAAACCCTATCTCCCTCCTCCCTCCCTCCCTCCCTCCCTCCCTCCCTCCCTCCATCCCTATCTCTTAATCTATCCCTCTCACGCCCTCTCACATTCCCTCTCCCTCCCTTCCCTCCCTTCCTCCCCATGCTATCTCTCTCTCTCTCTCACAATAAGGAAATGAAAATAAAATTAAAACGGAGTTAAAATCTGCAATCTTACACTCAACTAGCTAAGACTAAACCAACCAAGCGGGCAATGGAAGCTTTAAAGCAATGTTTTGGTTATCTTTTCAATTTTCTCTCTATTGGGCATAAACTGGTGGTATCCAGTACAAAGAAATAATCTGGAGATTATACAACAGTCAAGAGATTGAGCTATTAGGAGATATAAATAGTAATCAATCTTGACATTAGTGATTAAATCAGGGAATCAGACGCAACCTGAACCCAACAATCCTAATGTAGTGAAAAAAAACATATTTTTGATATACTGGGAGAAATGCAATGAAAAAAAATGTTTAGTATATAGGGGGAATGAAATGAAAAAAAATACATATGCCAAATGTCATTGATATGTATTATTATATATAGATTATAACATTACAACTGTAATTTGTTAAGAATTGTAGATTATGATAAACAGATTGGTATACTAAGATTGTAGATTATAATATATAGAGATTATTTAACAGATATTGTGAAATATATTGACACAAATTATAAAAATAGATTCATAAAACCCAAATTGTTGTAATTTTCCCACTTTTTCAGATATTATAAACAGATTTTCATGTAATAAAATTGAACATACATGAATGTGTTATGAAAGATTGCTAATTATTCAATAAAGATTATATAGAAATTGTAGTATAAAAAATAAAATAAAACCTTGTTTATACAGTGATTGTAAATTACATCATTGTTTATACACTAAATTTCAAACCGCCCCTCAGCATTGATCAAAACTGTACGACCAACTCAACAAATTCCTTCTACATCCAAAACATTAAATTTTGTATTTCACTAAAGCTGTATTTAAAACACTTGCTAAAATATTAAGTGTTAGTGCCATTGACATGCCATGACTGTAAATATCATGCATCATCCACTGAGTCTTGACAGGAAAGGCCGCTGATCAAACTCCACTGCTATCATATGGTGAAAAAGGTTTGGTTTCTATAATAGGTTCATTGGGTTTTAGAAATATAATACAAAAATAGTTATAGATTAATGAATATTTCCTAACATATAATGTTGAAAGTGGTCAGATAGCATTATAGATCACAATTGATTTGCTCCACTGGCTTATTTTCAACTTCATATGCACGTAGCTGCCACTTGATGTTCTTCTACAATGGCTCTTATAAGCAACAAATGTAAAATGTGGATGTGAGGAATGGACATGAGGCTTAGGTAAACAAGAAGTACTGTAGGAGCATGCATAAAAGTATTTTTTTTTTAAATATTATTGTACATTATACATCTAAAGGAATAAGAATATATGAAAACAGAAAAGGGAATTTTGAAACTTACATCAAAGATTATAATGGAGACAAATCTGCATATTGGTGTTTGTAAACATGAATGCTTGTAAAGACCATCAATGTCCACATGAAAATAAAAGGTCACAAAACAGGGAACCCTACACAAGAATAAAAAAAGGGGAAATTGAGGTAAAGAGAAATTATTAATAGAAATCCATTTTGAGAGACGGGTTGGTAAAAGACACAAAAATAAGGAGTGTGCAACCTTACCTGGGTATTGAGCTTGCCAATGATCACAACTACAAAGAATTCAATGAAAGGGAGAAGCCACATAGAGAGACAAAGTTTGGGAAAAAGGATTATAGAGCAGAAATTGACCGTCGAGGGATGGACACCGAATAATGAATGCTGGGGTATGTCTAGGAAAGATACTCACAGAGTGTTGATGGATAAGTTGGACGATGAATAAAGAACACAGAAAAAAATTGAAGACCAATGCAGGAGGCCTTCTTGAGGAAATGGAGAATAGGTGACGACAAGGACAATTAGATAAAAAAATTAAGATAAATATATAGTAAATAGTGGCATACCATCTTCACTAGCAGAGATCATTTCCTAGAGGAGTTTTGTTTCAAATTGATTCTTAATAGTATAGAGATACCATGGATCATTTTCTAGTAGATTGATTTTGAATAAAGATTTCGCTATTTATTGAGAACTAATCATAAGGTATCAGAAACCTACACTCATTCTAGAAATGTTAACATTGAAAGAAATCTATCACATAGAGATGGCGTACCAGTTATAGAGGCTGATGTAATATTTCAATGGAGATTTCTATTTTTTTTCAATTAGATTAGGCGAAGTAGAAGATAGTCATGCAGTGTGAAGTGATAGATAGTCATGCAGTGTGAAGTGATTCACAACATTAATTATAGAAATTTAATAATCAATCCTTGTATAGTGAAGTGATACAACATATGTGGAATAAAGTTTACGATTTAAAAATTAGTACAAGCTACAATTTGAGTAAAATATAAAAAATTCAAGGAATTTTAAGGTAAAAGAGAGAATGAAGGTTTTTTTGAATTACTATAAAACTAAAATGTGTTTGAGAGGCAATTGCCAACAATATAGTAAGAGGTGTGCAAATTGAAGAGTGAAAATGAAGGTATACAAGGAATTATGTATTTAATGGTTTTAACATACCATCAAAATGGTTAACAATATAAACAATATATTATTAAACATACTAACATGTATTAATATTTAGCATAGTTAATGTATTTAGTGGGGAGCATACATCATATATAAATTGAAAATTAAATTCAAAAAAAGATTGATAAAAAATGAATGTAATCATACTAGTTTTGTAGTAAGATATGAAACAAGAATTTTTTAGAAGATGTTAGTACCTGATATATATGTGTGTGTGTGTTTGTGTGTTTGTGTAAAGTATGGTATTGATAATAATGTACATACCTAGGCCCAAAAAAATCTTTTGCAATCTTGTTAATTTCCATTGTAATATTGATTCTTCAAAACTTGATGGTAATTGAAATTCACGTATGACATATTTGGAGGTGTACTATACAATCAAAAATATGATATTACGGCTTGTTAACATATAATTTATTAGAAAAAATAAATAAATATATGAAATGGAATATAAATATAAATAAACATACCTGAAGATATGCAGTTTACAGAAAACAATGTCAAAAACCTGAAGCGCTTTTTGAGGTGCGTCAGCTTGTCTTCCGGTGAAAATATAAATATAATAAATATCTCAGATTTTTTTTTATTTTGTTTAAAGTAATAGGGTATGGTATATATAAAGATACCCAGAGATAGAAAGCTCAAAAAACACAATGTCAAAGTTGAAACAAATAAATATTAATAAAATTAAGAATTTCAAATGTGGAAAAGCATACAAAATTTTAGGAAAAGTGAAAAATGAAGTAAAATTTAGAGTAAACAAATATAAGATTCAAGATAATAAGGAAATTGATAGAGCCTGAGATCAACCTACTGACTGGATTGTGTATTCCAAGCGTGGGAAAATAGGAGCAGCAGTAGGAGATACAGGTTACTCACGTGACAAGGGGGAAGTTCTGTTAGAAGGGGAGGCGCCTAAGGGTAAAAGGGGAAATGCACTAGGGGGAAGCGGTTAAGAGGGGGGGTGAATTGGTTATAAGAGGGAAGTGGGGCACGTTGGCAGGGAAAATCTTTTTCTTTTTGGTTAGGAACGGCCTAGGGGCTTGGGCGGGATAATCCTAGAGAGAGGATACCCGATTGTACTTCTGAGTGTAACTTCAATTTCTTCTAAAGTGGAAATTAATAGAACAGTTCTTGCTCATCCATCTTGAGCATGAGATCTTTATCAGCTTGGTCCGACCTGTCGTTCTTCCTCCATGGAGACTCGCCATCAATCCCGCTTGGACACTGCGGAGCAGCGCCTTGATTCGGTAACTGATCAAATCTCCCCCTTATCTGCTTCGGTCACCAATTTATCACTGAGTCAGGATGAATGTCGCACGTACCTCACATCCATTCTGCGTCGTCTCGACAAACAACCGCTCTCTGATGGTGCGGTTTCAGCTCAACTCACTACGGATTCGGCTTCACCATCGGTTCCACCTGTTGATCTTGCAACTTCCACAACACCAATTCCTACTACCGTTGTTGATTGTCCTCTCCAACCTGTTGGATTGGTGTTGCCTGATCCGGTTGGGCCGAATGCTTGTGGCCCGCAACTTTCGCGGGTCGAGCTCCGCGGTGAGCTCGTTGGGGGTTGCAGGGGGCAACGCGCCCCTGCTCCGGGGGTCCGGGGGCCGAAGCCCCCCGGCCCAAATTTTCGGAACTGTAGCAATGCTGACCACTGTAGCGGAGCTGACCGACCGACACCGACAGGCACTGTAGCGGTGCGGACTTCGGGGTCAACTTTACTGTAGCGCTTTTGACAAAGCCAGCCGCCGTTCACTGTAGCGACGCGGACCACTTTTCGAATAGTGATCGTCTTCTCCATTTGTTTTATAGCCCATTTCGGGCTAGGGTTTTGTTGTTGGAAAATCCTCTGTAATTTCTGTGCTCCCGAATCATAGTGAAAATCTGCCTCTCCCGTGGACGTAGGGATTTTTCCCGAACCACGTAAATCGTCGTGTTCATTGTTGCTTTTCTTTCTTTCGTTTTCTCGTTTTCTGTCGTTCTGTCTCCCGGTGATTCCGCAACACAACCAGCTCTGTTGGCCGCTCCTCGCCACCTCGATCTACCGCTATTCGACGGTGCTGATCCACACGGTTGGATTTCTCGCGCGGAATTACATTTTCGGGAGCATAATACACCCGAACCATTGAAGGTCCAGCTGTCTCAACTCGATATGGAAGGGCGTGCAATCCATTGGTTTTCCATTTTGATTGAGGTTCACCCACATTTATCTTGGCCAATTTTTAAGGAAGAATTAATGGAGTGTTTTAGTGGCTTTTTAACTCAAAATCCTTATGAAGAGTTGGCCGCTCTTCAGCAACTCGGCTCAGTTACTGATTATGTGGAGCAGTTTGAGTACCTTGTTTCCCTCCTTCCTCGACAACCCGAGCAGCGGTATATTGGGTATTTTCTTAACGACCTTCAGGAGGATATCCGTGATTGGGTCTACATACATAATCCTTTGACACGAACCCAAACCATGTGTTTCGCTCGACACATTGAACTTGTTTTTCGCAAAATGTTGTTGCTCCTCCCAGACACAGTATTTTTCCCCATCCTGGCGATTCCCACCTTCCTCATACCTTCTCACCCTCTCCTCATCCTGCACTTCTCCCAGTGGCCAGTCCTTCCCCACGTCCTTGGCGGTCATCAGCCCTTCCCTCTCCATCTCCACCTCCGACACAGCAACCACCTCCTCCTCGCACTGTTAAGCATTTGACGCCTCAAGAATGGGAGGACCGCCGTAAGAAAGGTCTCTGTTTCCGCAGCGGCCTTCCTTATTCACCTATGCACAAGTGCTCCAATCCTAAATTACGTGTTCTTCTCTTGGGTGAGGATGAGGAACCCTCTACTGATTTATCTTCACTGTCGAAGACAGACCTCCTTCTGGATCCCTCTTTGGAGGCTGATTGTACAGTTGTGGCTTATCACAGTTTGGCTACCTCTTGCTCAGATCCAATTTCTCCACCTTCTGACTGTACTTCTATGAAGGTCGTGGGTACCATTGATGGCATACCAATTTTGGTTTTGATTGACAGCGGTGCTTCTCATAATTACATCTCCCCGAAACTGACCAGATTATTGGACCTTCGCATTGATACCTCCACTCGGTTGCGCATTAAGTTGGGTGATGGTCACAAGCTTTGGTCCCCGGGTGTTTCTCACAATCTTCCGTTAGCAATGGGCGCCTACACTACTCTTCTTGATGTTCATGTTTTGGACATTGGAGGCCTTGATCTTATTCTCGGCATTGCTTGGCTCCGCACTTTAGGGGACGTGCATATTAATTGGAGAACCATGATAATGCGTTTTTTCTGCTTCGGGCCACCCACATGTCCTTCAAGGGGTTGTCTCCAATGTTGCTCCTCCCCGCCCACTCCCTATTTGCCCACCTGGTTTAGCCAGCGTAGGCAAGCACCGCCTCCTTCTTGGGGGTCGGTCCACCAGCAGTCATCATCCTTTGACTAAGGCACAATCCAATGATTTACACACCATTTTCTCTACATTCCAACAGGTTTTTGAGGATTCTCCAGGCCTACCTCCAAGTCGTCTACGTGATCATGTCATTCGACTTCACCCCGACCACGGCCTTGTGTCAGTTCGCCCTTATCGATACCCCCACATTCAGAAAAAATGAGATTGAACATCAAGTTCAGCCGCTACTTCACTTGGGGTTAATTCGCAATAATACCAGTGCGTTTCCAGTCGGGTTCTTCTTGTCAAAAAGAAAGATGGTTCGTGGCGTATGTGTGGGGACTATCGTTCCCTTAATAAGGTCACAATCCTGGATAAATTCCCCATTCCCGTTGTTGAGGAACTTTTGGATGAGCTCCATGACGCGGCATATTTTTCTAAATTGGACCTCAAATCCAAATGCGCGAGGAGGAAATTGACAAAACCGCTTTCAGAACTCATAGCGGCCATTATGAACTTCTGGTCATCCCCTTCGACCTCACCAACGCCCCGTCCACCTTTCAGGCTACAATGAATGATCTCTTATGCCCTTTTCTCCGCACCTTTGTCCTTATATTTTTCGATGACATACTTATTTACAGCCCCGATTGGCCCATTAATATGCTCAATTTGCAGGCTGCTTTCCAGGTTTTGGCGGATGGGCATTTCTATGTTAATCGCAGCAAGTGTCACTTTGGCCAACCGGAAATTGAATATCTTGGTCATGTTATTTCTCAACTGGGGGTGTCCATGGATCCCACTAAAATTAAAGTTGTTTTGGACTGGCCTACCCCACAGACTGTACGGGGCGTCCGCAGTTTTTTGGGTCTGACTGGTTATTACCGCAAATTTATTCAGCACTATGGTTTCGTGGCTCAACCACTCACTGCGCTAACAAAGAAGGATGGTTTCTGTTGAACACTTGTTTCCCAACACTCCTTTCAACAATTAAAAACTTTGATAACAACTACGCCTGTCCTAGCACTGCCCGATTTTTCCGGTGACTTCGCACTGGAATGTGATGCTTCTGGCACCAGGGTGGGTGAGGTTCTTCTTCAGCATAACAGACCTCTTGCATTTTTTAGGAAAGCCCTATCCGCCCAGACACTTGCTAAGTCCACATATGAGAAGGAGGTGATGGCTTTAGTCTTGGTCATCCAACATTGGCGCCCTTACTTGCTCGGCCGCTCCTTTACGGTATATTCTGATCACCGCAGTCTTAAATATCTTCTCCAGCAGCGCATTACAACGGCTGATCAGCAGTGCTGGATAGCCAAACTTCTCGGCTATCAATTTGATATTAAATATAAACCTAGACGAGAGAATCCGGCTGGTGATGCATTATCTCGGCAACACAATTCCACGGACCTTTGTATGCTACAATCTTCTCCGATTTGGAGAGACGCGGATACCCTGACAGAGGGCCTCACAACAGATCCTTACCTGTCCAATATCATTTATGCATTACAGACAAACCAGGCCACTGCTGCTGGTTTTTCTTACACTCGTGGTGTCCTCCTGTACCACGATCGCCTCGTCCTTCCCACTGCCTCTCCTTGAATACAGCGGCTTTTGGCAAAATTTCATACCACACCTCAAGGTGGCCACTTGGGTTATTATCGAACTTATCATCGGCTCTCCACTAACCTTTATTGGGATGGCATGAAAAAACAAATTCAAAATTTTGTCCGCCAATGTGATATTTGCCAACGCAATAAGTACTCCACACTCTCTCTGGCGGGCTTACTTCATCCATTAGACATTCCTTCTATTATTTGGGTTGACCGCTCCATGGACTTCATTACGGGGGGTTGCCCAAATCTCATGAGTTTGAGGTCATTTTGGTCGTTGATCGGCTTTCCAAATATGCTCATTCTATTCCTTAGTCACATTTGGAAGGAACTTTTTCGCTTGCAAGGAACCACTTTAAAGTTTAGTTCCGCCTATCATCCGCAAACGAATGGATAGACGAAAATTATTAATCGGTGTTTGGAGACCTATCTTTGTTGTTTTGCGGGGGAGCTGCCCAAAAATTGGACTTATTGGATGTCATGGGTTGAACATTGTTATAATACTTCATGGCATTCCTCCATCAACACCACTCCTTTTGAGGTTGTTTATGGTCGTCCCCCACCATCCCCCACCATCCCCCACCATCCCCCACCATCCATCCTCAGCTTCCTCCCATCAGATATTAAGGTTGCTGCAGTTGCCACGGCTCTCTTTGATCGCCAAGAGGCTTTGACACAACTTCGCCAACACTTGCTTCGCTCTCAATATTTAATGCGTCGCCAGGCTGATCCTCACAGGTGGGTCGTTTCTTATCAGGTGGGTGATTCGGTTTATCTGAAACTGTGGCCCCCTAAACATCATTCTTTGGGTCATCGTATCAATATGAAGTTATCCCCTCGTTATTATGGCCATTTCTCCATCATCAAGCAAATTGGCCTTGTTGCATATCAACTGGCCTTGCCTGACACTGCTCGTGTGCATCCCATATTCCATGTCTCTCAGTTGAAGCCAGTTGTGGGGCAGCACCCGGTACAAACACAACTTCCCCAAGATCTTTTGGGGGATACAGTGGACTGGCCGACTCCAGAAAAAATTCTCTCTAGCCGAATGATGCTGCAGGATGGTTTTTTCCAACCCCAAAATTTAATCCAATGGGTTGGCCGGCTTCCTGAGGACGCCACTTGGGAGGATAAATTCACCCTCCAGAATCAATTTCCTAATTTCAGTCTTGAAGACAAGCCTGATTCTCCAGGGGTGGGCGGTGATAGAGCCCGAGATCAACCTACTAACTGGATTGTGTATTCCAGGCGTGGGAAAATAGAAGCAGCAGCAGGGGATACGGGTTACTCACGTGACAAGGGGAAGGTTCTGTTAGAAGGGGAGGCGTCTGAGGGTAAAAGGGGAAATGCACCATGGGGAAGCGGTTAGAGCGGGGAGGGCGAATTGGTTATAAGAGGGAAGTAGGGCACATTGGCAGGGGGAATCTTTTTCTTTTCGGTTAGAAACGGCCTAGGGGCTTGGGCGGGATAATCCTAGAGAGAGGATACCCGATTGTAGGTCTTCCCTCCTTTGTTTTTGAGTCCTTACTGTAACTCCAGTTTCTTCTAAAGTGGAAATTAATATAACAATTCTTGCTCATCCATCTTGAGCGTGAGGTCTTTATCAGAAATTATAATATAAGGATGAAATATTACCACAGGTCTCGTCGATTCATACTTCCTAAATATTGCTTGAGATACAAAGGAGAAATTAATTCTTATCGCTACTCATCGTCTTGTTCCACCTTGAATGATCCCTGCCAGACAACCCATAGTGGGTTGGTGAGAAGTGAAAAAAATAGAGAACATTACCCGAAGGAAACCAAAGCACATACATGACTAGAGGGTTGCAAGGAAATCCCTCTTGTGCAGACAGTCCATATGAGGAGGAGGGGGCATAGCCATTAGTGTGTATAATGGATTTCAACATAACAAAATAACAATTGATATCTTAACAAAGTTAGTTATAGATCAATGAACAGAACTCATGGAAGAAAAACATAAAAGGCATAAGGATTTTTAATTTCTTTCAACAGATGGAATAAAGACTTGAAATGAGCTCCAACTTCAACTGTTTAAGTGAAGATAATAAAAAAATATAAATAATGTTCTAAATATCATTGTAAAATGAAAAAATTAGATTCATATCCACTTATAGCATTTTATAACACATGAGTAAATTAATAAAAGGAAATCAAGATAGATAGAGAATAAATAACTATAGATGGTTATTGAAGATACACATATATAGTTCCTTTAGAGCCTCTCCTAATAATACTTTACAGTCCCTTCCTAATTATGCTTTAATTCAGCACAACCTAATTACTTCTAAGAGAAAAAAATATGAATGAAAATCATAAGACAAAGAATTTTTATTTCTTCAACCAGATTGCATATTTTCATACTTGAAATGGCCTCTAATTCTACTATTTAAGAGAAGATGATAAAATTATTTAAGTACTAATGAAAATTAATAGGAAAGAAAATCATAGAAGGCATAAAGAATATCAATTGCTTCTACCCGATCGCATAATCTAAAACATTAAATGAAAGTAGATTGATCCAAAAGGCCACACAAAAAGGGCATAGAAACATACATTTTATATTTGGAAGATAGATTGATCCACAGTTGGAGGTCAATTTGGGTTCCTTCACCTGCTGGCATTTCTGAGTGAATTACCCCTTTTCCTGTAGTCATCCACTGTATAAACTAAATGAGAGTGCGGATTTTAGACTTCAAATAGATGATATCATGCAAAAGCTGTGGGGGAATGAACCTGAACATCACCAGTGTGGATCGAACCCTTGTGGCCTGCAAAGTCTAGATGGGCAAAAGCCCCCTGAATTCCAGAAAACCGTATCCTTTAGTATAATATCATGAAGATTTAGCTGATGATAATTAAAAGGACGAGTGGGTTTGGAGGGTACCAGCAACATATATGTCATGGTTTCAAAGCCTAAAAATCAGAAATGGTCATGTTCCAAGGAGGGGAAATGGGGGACAATGAAAAATGGAAAAAAGAACAAATTGAAAATTAGAAAAAAAAAAGACCTCTGTGTGGATGATCAGGAAACCCCGCAGGAGGAGAAACTACAAAGAAATTCACAAAAGATTGTTCAGGCACGTTGTTTTAAATTACAATGATGGAGATCACAATTCAACTCTCTTTTACCCGAGAACTCATCCAACATGAGAAATGGATCCAAATTCTTTAACTCAACCCTAAACATTGACTTGAAATGGTCAAGAACATATACGAAATGGTCCACAACCCAGATAACCAAATATCAACTAATAAAGAACCCATGAATGGAAAGACATGGATGAAGATTAAAGATTGTAAAGAAAAAATGATGGTTAAGAAGGTGAAAGAGGGATAGAACCTTCCGACTCTTCGTCTGAAGATTCTAACTCTGAAGGTGGAGGTGGAGTCGGAGGCCAAGGAGAAGTCGAAGACAAAGGCCGAGGTGAAATCGGAGGTCATGGAGAAGTGGTAGTCCGCGGAGAAGTCGGAGGCCGAGGAAAAGTCAGAGGCGGAGGTCGTTGCACTGGAGGAGGTGGAGGCCAAGGCGAAGTTGGAGGTGGAGGCGGAGGCCGATTTGGAGGCTGATGCGGGAAGAAGCCAGAGGAGGAGGCCGATGTGGAGGCCGATGCGGATGCAAGGACAGAGGCAGAGGTCGATGCGGAGGGGATCCCGAGATGGGATTTTGGGAGAATGGTAACACGGGGGAGGTTGAGCGGGATTGATGGTGAGGGAGACACATGACGGAGAATAGATGCGGAGATGACACGTGTAATAAATTTTACAAGCTTTAGTATAGATAATGTATGACATAATCATTGACTAGAAATGAGCACCAACTTCAACTATTTAAGAGGAGTTTGAAACACTTATGGGTAAATTAAGAAAATGAGATCAAAATAGATAGAAAAGAAATAACCATATAGAAAATACCCAAATATGGTTCCATTATGGTCCTTTATCCCTTCCGAATTATGCTTTAATTCGACACAACCTAATAACCCGCAAGAGAAAAACATATGAAATAAAAGCATAAAAGGCATAAAGAATTTTAATTGTTTCCACTGAATGACATGATCTAAGAATTTAAATGATCTCCAGCATCAACTATTTTAGATAACCTGGCACATAAAATTTCTTACAAACTTATTAAAATGTCATATATGTCTTAAAAGCATATTAAAATGAAAAATGTAATTAATAAAGTTACCGGATTTATTAGTCAAGAAGACAACTAATCATTTCAATCACTAAAATAATTGTCGAACACGTGTCATTCATTGGGTACAAATGGTCAGGAGAGAACTATCATCGGAATCAAAATTCAACTAAGAATACATTGATTGTTGATGAACACAACTTTTATAGGTATAAATCTACCTAGGTATATATAAATAGTTGAAATATCAATATATATATATATATATATATATATATATATATAATCCTGAATTATGAATTTTGAAATTAAAGAAATCAGTACACATTATGAGAAATGTAAAAAATAAATCAAGGAAAATAAAATATTATGTTGCGTAATATTGAAAGCAGAATGAAAAGGGAAATTTTGGGCAGATAAATTCATCATCCATTCTCAAAATTCGAATAAACGTTTCTAAAATAATCAAACCCTATAACCAAAACAGGATGATAATATTTATAACGGATGGGATTACTTTGAATCATAACTGAAATAGATGAATGAACCTAAAAATGGGTATAAAATGTTAGGATTAAACCATCATCAGCTTCACATGACAACTAAGAATACATTCATTGTCGACAAACACGTCCTCTATAGGTCTTAAGGTGCCTAGCATATATAGTGTAAATCTCATTAGAAATATAATCATGAATTTTGATAGATAAAATGAAAGAAAGTATTATCCATTAAGAGATATAGTTGTGAAAAAGGAAACATTATGTTGCATAATATTGAAAACAAAATGAAAATGAAAATTGAGAGAAGATAACTAAAATGAAGGATTTTGTGAAAAATAAAAGAAAGCGGTATACATTAGGAAAAATGAAACACTACGTCACATAAAAACTAACATGTAGTAAGTGTTCTAAAATGTAAAAGGAGAAGTCTTGTAAACCCACATATTAGATATGCACCTATAAAATGTAAAAGGAACAAACCTATAAACCCAAATATTCAATTTGAACTTCACCTGGTTTATTGATAATCAAGCTTTATTAATAACTATCTAAATTAAAATTTTACGAGGTCATAAAATGATCATAACACAGTAACATACCCATAATAATGGTGTATAATGTTTTAATATCAAAACTTTAGTCACGTCATGGAAACATATAACACAAAAAAAAGCATTGTTACAGAACACCCATTTCATGTTCCAAACCAATGAATGTCAGTTCAAAAGAACATCATGGTACCAAATCAATAACTAAAATTAATGGACCATGGTTAAAAAGTTAAAAGTACCTTATTTTTTATGTTAAATGCATTGGATGAAATTCATTTCATCTAATAATGAACGGTCCTTCTATCAAATACCATGGAAAGATAGATCTATTCCCTTCATGTAAACAATGATACCTCATCCTCTATAGGTCTTATGGTGCCTAGCATATACACAGCGAAAATCTCATTAGAAATATAATCATGAATTTTTATAGATAAAATGAAATAAAGCAGTATCCATTATGACAAATTAAATAAATAAGTTATGAAAAATGAGATATTGTGTTGCATAATATTGAAAAGGGAATGAAAATAGAAATTGAGAGATGATAACTAAAATGAAGAATTTTGTGGGAAATAAAATAAAGCGTTATACATTATGAAAAATGAAATACTACGTCGCATAAAAACTAACATGCAGTAAGTGTTCTAAAATGTAAAAGGGGCACTCTGGTAAACCCAAATATTAGATATGCACCTATAAAATGTAAAAGGAACAAACCTATAAACCCAAATATTCAATTTGAACTTCACATGGTTTAATGATAATCAAGATTTATTAATAAATATCTAAATTAAAATTTTATGAGGTCATAAAATGATCATAACAAAGTAACAGGGCCATAATAATGGTGGATAATGTTTTAATATCAAATCTTTAGGCACATCATGGCAACATAGAACACAAACAAATGCATTAGTATAGATCATCCATTTCATGTTCCAAACTAACTAATGTCGGTTCAAAAGACAAGCATGGTACCAAATCAATAACTAAAATTAATGGACCAAGGAATGTAAGTTCAAAAGATAGAAGTACCTAAGTTTGTATGTAAAATGGATTCTCTGAAATGCATTTCATCTAATAAGGATTGGACCTTCTATCAA
Source organism: Viscum album (assembly GCA_963277665.1). NCBI lineage: Eukaryota > Viridiplantae > Streptophyta > Magnoliopsida > Santalales > Viscaceae > Viscum > Viscum album. The sequence continues at coordinate 1,432,687,504 of OY728120.1, read as the reverse complement.
ATACCATGGAAACCTAGATCTATTCCCTTTATGTAAACAACAATACCACCTCAGAATTTCAAAATTAATAGTTTACTGGATGCTGGTAGTCAGATAGAAACTCCAAAAGGCACTAAAGTTCGGTTCCTACTGCCATGGTTGGCCTCACACCACCTCCCCAACTTCACTCATATGTGTGAGAAGAATAATCTTCAAGGAAGCCAGAAGAAGAAAATCACCTAGGGTTTCATGGGTATGAGTCAGAGAAGAAAAATTTATTGTTTAGTAGGAGATTCTCTTATCAATGTGGGGAGGGGCGGCTGAATAACCTGTAAGAGGAAAACATATGAAAGAAAAGCATAAAAGGAATAAATAATTTTAATTGTTTCGACTGGATGGTATGATCTATGAATTGAAAATGATCTCCAACATCAACTATTTTAGATAAGATGGCACATAAAATGTCTTACAACTTTATTAAAATGACATATATGTCATAAAAACTTATTAAAATGCAAGATGTAATTGATATGATAACCAGATTTATTAGTCAAGAAGACAACTAATCATTTCAATCACTAAAAGAATTGTCGAACACAAGTCATTCAATGGGTATAAATGGTCAGGATAGAACTATCATCAGAATCAAATTTCAACTAAGAATACATTGATTGTTGATGAACACATCCTTTATAGGTCTAAAGGTGTCTAGGTATATATAAACAGTTGAAATATCAATATATATATAATCTTGAATCTTGATTTTTGAAATAAAAGAAATATGTATACATTATGAGAAATGTAAAAAACAAATTAAGGAAAATGAAATATTATGTTGCATAATATTGAAAGCAGAATGAAAAGGGAAATTTCGGGCAGATAAATTCATCATCTGTTATCCAAATTCGAATAAAGATATCTAAAATAATAAAACCCTATAACCAAAAAAGGATGATAGTCTTTATTACATAAGGAATTCCTTTGAATCATACCTAAAATGGCTGAATGAATCAAAAAATGGGTATAAAATGTTCAGATAAAACCATCATCAGCTTCACATGACAACTAGGAATACATTCATTGTTGAAAAAGACATCCACCATAGGTCTTACAGTGCCTCACATATATACAGTGAAAATATCATTAAAAATAGTCATGAATTTTGACACATAAAATGAAAAAAATCAGTAACAATTAAGTGAAATTAAATAAATAAGTTAGGAATAATAAAATATTATGTTGCATAATATTGAAAAAAGTGAAAATTTAAATTGAGAGAAGATAACTAAAATGAATGATTTTGTGAAAAATAAAAGAAAGCGGTATACATTAATATAATGAAATACTACGTCGCATAAAAAACTAACATGCAGTAAGTGTTCTAAAATGTAAATGGAGTGCTCTTGTAAACCAAAATATTAGATATGCACCTATAAAATGTAAAAGGAACAAACCTATAAACCCAAATATTCAATTTTAAATTCACCTAGTTTACTAATAATCAAGATTTATTAAAAACTATCTAAATTAAAATTTTATGAGTTCATACAATGATCATAACATAGTAACAGGTCCAAAATAATATTGTATAATGTTTTAATATCAAAAACTTTAGGCACGTCCTGGAAACATAGAGCAAAAACAAAAGCATTGGTACAAATCACCCATTTCATGTTCCAAACCAATGAATATTAGTTCAAAAGACAAGCATGGTACCAAATCAATAACTAAAATTAATAGATCAGGTAATGTAAGTTCAGAAGATAAAAGTACTTGATTTTTTATGTCAAATGGATTGGTTGAAATGCATTTCATCTAATAAAGAACATACCTTCTATCAAATACCATGGAAAGCTAGATCTATTCCCTTCATGTAAACAACAATACCATGTCCTCTATAGGTCTTATGGTGCCTAGCATATATACAACGAAAATATCATTAGAAATATAATCATGAATTTTGATAGATAAAATGAAATAAAGCAGTATCAACTAAGAGAAATTACATAAATAAGTTAGGAAAATTGAAATGTTATGTTGCACAATATTGAAAACAGAATGAAAATGGAAATTGAGAGAAGATAACTAAAATGAAGGAGTTTTTGAGAAATAAAATAAAGCAGTATAGATTATGAAAAATGAAATACTACATTGCATAAAAACTAAAATGTAGTAAGTGTTCTAAAATGTAAAAGGGGCTCTCTAGAAAACCCAAATATTAGATATGCACCTATAAAATGTAAAAGGAAAAAACCTATAACCCTAAATATTCAATTTGAACTTCACCTAGTTTATTGATAAACAAGCTTTATTAATAACTATGTAAATTAAAATTTAATGAGGTTATACAATGATCATAACAAAGTAACATGGCCATAATAATTGTGTATAATGTTTTAATATCAAATCTTTAGGCACATCATGGAAACATAGAACACAAACAAAAGCATTGGTATATATCACCCATTTCATGTTCCAAACAAACAAATGTTAGTTCAAAAGACAAGCATGGTACGAAATCAATAACTAAAATTAATGGACCATGGAATGTAAGTTCGAAAGATAAAAGTACCTGGTTTTTTATGTTTTATGGATTGGCTGAAATGCATTTCATATAATAAAGAATGGACCTTCTATCAAATTCCATGGAAAGCTGGATTTGTTCCCTTCATATGAACAATGATACCACCTTAGAACATCAAAATTAACAGTTTACTGGATGCTGGTAGTGTTGGAGTTGGTGGTCTAGAACCAACTACTTTGTACTTTATTCATTAAATAAAAGCCTTATCACATCTTGATAGTTCTTCTGCGTGACATGTCATGTGATAATGTCCTAAGGACAGCTGTTGCATTAAAGGGTCGTAGCGTATCCCTGCTATGATGAGAACCCGGAAGTGTCATAACACTGTTCTTGAATGTATGTTCTATGGCCGGATGATATTATTTGAGGGACACAAATAATACAGGTCATTAGGGGTGAGGACTCATAAAACATTGAGGCACCTTCTCATGGTGTGCGCCCTTGGTAATATCCAGGAGGATATTATGAGAACGAGACCCTCCAGTAGGAAATCCACATTTCATAGTGTCATTGGAGGTTCCTATCTGCAGACGTGTGTATTGGTCCTTAGACTTTAAGATTATTATTAATGGGTATTACAACTCGCGCACTTAGATGTATTGATGAAAATTGTGACGACACACTGTTCGCAGCGAGGTAGGATACGTTGGGTGCATCACGAGTAATACCGCATTAATAGATAATACGAGAAAGGATTTGTCCCTTCCGTTCCATAATAGAAGTAGATATCTCAGGCCCTTTGATGGAATTGATATAGCCTAAATAAATCCATGGCCATGGTAAGGTATGAGAAAGTTCAATTCCGGGAAGTCAAAGAAATAATAATAAAGTACATGGGTTGATGGCACTAGCATGCAACCCGCTTGATTGGAGATATCGAGACAAAGAGATTATATTACACAGTAAGCGTTCATAGGAGGTGACACGTCATTGCGGCATTAACTTCTTTCTCTATGGGTGCCTTGGCGTGTTGCTAGACGCTAACCTTGGACTTTAGGCAAGCTCAGCCTAATGCCACTGAAAAAGAGGCCTAGAGGGTCACACACTAAGTGTGTCCATGTATCTCAGTTAAATATTAATTTAACAAGTTGAATAAAGATTATTCCCGATTGTGGTTTAATAATTATTCAAGGATGTCTGATCGCATTTATTTCGACACTAGTTATTCGAGAGAATATATTGTGGGCGAAATAATATATATTTATTAGCGAGTAATGCAGTTACATTTATTTAAGAAATAAATAGCCATTACTCAAGGTCTAATAAATATGGTGAAGAAAATAAATAAAACTAAAAAATAAAAGTACACGCCGTGTATATTTATATATACACGTCGTGTAGTTTATTTTTCCGGGATTCATGAGAAAATATTGTTTATTTAATTAAATGATATTAAATGTAATACGTTGGACAGATGTCAAGTAATAATGATGGTCAACTGTCATTATTAAGACATGGGGTATTGCTAAGAATTAAATGAAATGATTAAATGCTTATGAGCAATTAATTTATTTTATTATTCTAGGTATTATAAATCCTAATTACATTATTCTCAAAGGGGTTAGCCAATTTTTGGTTGTGCACAACGGATTGGAAATACTCTCAAGCCAAGAGAGAATTCCCTTTCCACCAAGAACACTTTCAAGTTACGAACGCAAGATCCTCCACCGGATCAAGGCGATCGAAGACGGACATCGCAAGCGAAGGATCTTCCGTGCTAGCACTCGGAGTTCCCTTCGGCGACGTCCAGAGATACGTGGCACACGTGTGGATCACCGCTAGAGGAATCCTACATTTGGATTCTCCGACGCAACGACGAATCACATGATCGTGACCGGAGACACCAACGAAGAAAGAATTCCATCGAGGTAATTCTTATGAATTAATTAAATTAATTATAACTAACATATGAAGATCATATCTCAAGGGTTCCGGAACTCTTCTTTTCTTTTTTGTTCTTCGTTCTATTCCGAAGATTCGGCGTTTTATATCGTGACGGATCTCGGATTGAACGTCGTTTAACGCTAAAATTAAAGTTGGGCAAACCAACCAACGCGCTTCCGCTACGCCCGGAACTTACAAGTGGAATCAGAGCGGGTCATATCATTGATTATAATTATTTATTTTTTCATTGGTAATTGACGCATTTAATAATTTAGTTATTTCAATTCAAGTTTAATCGTTCTAGAAATCTGAATATCGAGATCCGTTCCTCCTCCCTCGTTTCTCGTTCACCTCACAGAAACGAATTTTTCTTTTAATTTTGATTAAAATAAAATAGAGGAACTCATCCGGAGGAGCCAAACGTTTCTGGCCGTATAACACCAGAACACATGGTGTGTATTCGGAAGTACACGCTGTGTAGTCTAGGTTCAATGCATTGACTGATCCGCCAAATCAGGCCGTGTATTGGATTTTTTATAAGAATTTAAGACACCGTGTGTTGACCAGAAACAGGCGGCACACGGTTTCCGAAATACACATCGTGTGGTCCAATGAACACGGCGTGTAGTCCCTTCGGGTTAGGGTTGGGTCATGTACTCCGTACACGGCCTGCCCGGCTGGAAACTGTGTAACGCGGAAACTACACGGCGTGTGTCCCACTGTACACGCTGTGTACTCCGAAAATTTCCGAAGTACATTAACACGCCCTGTCCCCGGGCATGTACTTCGGATGAATGGTGAAGAAAAGTACACGCCGTGTAGTCGGAACTACACACCGTGTGCTCCGAAAATTTCCAAAGTACATTAACACGCCCTGTCCCCGGGCGTGTACTTCAGATGGACAGTGAAGAAGAGTACATGTCGTGTAGTCGGAACTACACGCCATGTACTCACCCAAATTATGCAGATTTATTAAAATTTATTATTATATTATACAAACCCTTGAGATGTGTACCATGGTGCAGACATAAAGCTGAGGCACAACACGTGATAGGTGTTTTATATATATGTGTTTAATTTAACATCTACATAATAAATGGGAATTCACCGGGTTGCCTCTAAGGTACAAGTTACGTACAAGGATAATTTTAAATGAATTTATTTGTTTAAAATTATGATGGATGAGAATCTCAAGGAAATTCAGAAAATGGATTTAAGATAAAAGGATTGATTAATTAAAGACAATTAATTGATTCGAGCGTGATTTATCTTAAACAAGAACGATTAAAGAATTGAATGCTAGTTTTATTTATGCGTAAATATCGTTGCATGTATGGATGATCACGAGCTAGACCGAGACCTTTGTATGTGAATGGTTTCTTTTAATTAATTTATTTAAATTAAATTTGTTGGCCTGCGAGCCATCTCCTCATTAATATGTAGGGCCTGCGCGCCCAAGGATTCTTTTATGTAAAAACCCCTTTTACCCCTCACCTGCGTGTGAGATAAATGCATATGTAATGGATGGAGCTCCCAAGCTAGTGGAGGCGGCTCAAGTCAGGAGCCATGGTGAAACCAATCCAAGGAGATACAAAGGTGGACAGGTGGAAAGTTGTAAACACGACCCCGAAAGGTTCACAGTGTTTCTCCCCTAGGTCTTGGGTTAGTTTATCAACCGCTAGATAAAATAACCAATAGAAAAGCTCATGATCATACCATTTATTTTATTTCTGTCAGTTGCATGGTTTATTTATTGTGGGTGTGTTGTCATGATCACACAATTAATGAATTAAACGAGCATGCAAGATGGAACTAAAATAAAACCGGCTTATACGTAAATATTATCTTAGACATGGTTAATCACTTAAGTATATCCCACTTAATATTAACGAGCATGTAATCAAAGATAATAAAATGGAAATTTACGTATAAGGATAAAATCCCTCAAAATAAATATTAAGTCGGCATAGCCTTCCATAATCTTGGTTAGAATCAAACCATAGTTCAAGGTGCTTGACCAACCCTAGTTGGGGTGCTTTCAATTATCAGGGAATTCTAATTCAAGGTTTTGGGTTGACTTGACTTGGTTCACATCAAGGGTTGACTGCCACAGCAGGACGTGGTGTGACCAAGAGGTAAAGGTTGAGGAAATCCAAAAAGGATTTCAGGATTTGGGAGTCCACTCAGCGGATCAAGGAGCTGCGAGTTAATGCAGTTGGCATTTGGAATGCCTACCTAAAACCCTTCAAGTTGCTTGACCAACCCTAGTTGGGGTAATACGAAGGGCAAATATGGATTCTTTCCACTAGAATATTCACGCAACAGAATATTTCAAAGTCAACGGTGAGGGCTATTGGATTTCGATAAAATAGTGGGAGACTAATAAGTATTAATTTATTTATTTGTCTCAATTTTTGTAATAAAGTACTAAACCTTTGATCATCTTAATTTGTAGAAATGGAAAGAAAATGACTCCAAACATATCATTACGCACCATACTCGAGAAGGAAAATCTTCTCACCGGCACCAATTTCCAAGAGTGGCAGAGGCGTTTACGCGTCGTCCTTTGCCATGAAAGGAAATTGTATGTGCTGGAAGAGCCTATTCCAGTTGCGCCTGGGAAAGAGGCTAGTGATGAGGAATTATCTCTCTATATGAAACACATGGATGATGCCACAAATGTCCAGTGTTTCATGTTATCGTCCATGTCTAATGAGCTCTTGAAGAAACATGAAAACATAGACGCGTATAGCATGATATCTCACCTTAAGGATATCTACCAAGAGAAGGCAAGACAGGAGAGGTATGAGATCTCCAATGCTTTGTTCACCACAAAGCTTGGAGAGTCTGCGCCAGCTGGGCCTCATGTTGTCAAGATTATTGGCTATATTGAACACCTGTATATCTTAGGGATTAAATTCCCGAATGAGTTGCGTACAGATCTCATCCTATCATCACTGCCCAAGACCTTCTCTAGCTTCATTTTCAACTATAATATGAGAGGCAATGAGAGGAGTCTATCAGAGCTTCTGACCTTGATTCGCCAAGTAGATAAGGACATGGGGCGTGACAGACCCACGGTCCTTATGGTGAACAAGAAAAGGAAGGACAAGGCAAAAGGGCCAAAGACTTATAAATGGTCTGAAGCCCTCGAGCACCATCCCTCCAAGAAGGGGAAGATCCAGAGGTAGGGCAAGGAACGGGAGGCAGTGTGTTTTGCATGTGGCAAGCAGGGCCAATGGAAGAGGAACTGCACCCAGAAGCATGGGGACGCTAAATGTGCGTTCGTTATCGAGTGCAATCTTTCTATTTCTATGCATTGGGTATTGAATACAGCTTGTGGGGCTCACATCTGTATTCAAATGAAGGAACAAAGTAGATTTTGAAAGATCGCCAGAGGAGAGGTGGATCTTTGAGCTGCCAATGGCGCAAGGATGGATGCGTTGTCTATTGGCGACTACCACCTCTCATTGCCGACTGGGATGATTTTGGTTTTACATAACTGTTATTTTGTGCCTAGTGTTACCAAGAACATAATTTCTGTATCTTGTTTGGATATGGATGGATTTGTTTTCAAGTTCAGAAATAAGGGTTGTCTCTTTTATAAGAACAACGTATGTTATGGTATGACACATTTGAATAATGGTTTATATGTATTAAATTACGAAAACCAAGTGTTGGCAATCGATAATGAAACAAACTCACATGACTCATACATCACCCAGTTGTGGAATCACCGCCTTGGTCATGTAAACGAGAAGCACTTGACAAAGCTCTGTCAAGATGGCTATTTAGACTCTACTGAGCTAAAACCACTTGATAGATGTCACTCTTGTTTACAAGGAAAAATGACCAAGCCGCCTTTTGGTGGACAAGGTGAAAGGGCCACAAATCTTCTAGGATTGGTACACACGGATGTGTGTGGACCATTTCCAGTAGAAGCTAGAGGTGGATATTCTTACTTCATTACTTTTACGGATGATTTGAGTAGATATGGCTATGTCTACTTAATGAGGTATAAGTCAGAGTCCTTAGAGAAATTTAAGGAATTCAAGAATGAAGTAGAGAATCAACTTGGTAAGAAGATAAAGAATCTTCGTTCGGATCGAGGTGGAGAATATCTGAACCAAGAGTTCATCAATCTTCTACAGGAGTCTGGGATTCTATCTCAGCTCACTCCTCCTTATACACCACAGTGGAATGGTGTTAGTGAAAGGAGGAACCGCACCTTGTTGGACATGGTGAGGTCGATGATGAGTCATGAGGATCTTTCATTATCCTTTTGGGGATATGCATTACAAACTGCAGCATACACATTAAACTGAGTACCAACTAAGGAGGGAAATGGAATTCCATCCGAGTTATGGAATGGACGGAAACCCACTTTATCGCACACACGTGTATGGGGATACGGGGCGTTTGTTAAGGCCTTCTCAGGCAACAAACTAGCACCCCAGGGCACGAAGTGTATCTTTATAGGATATACCAAGGAAACAAAAGGATATTACCTATATAACCCTCAAGACAAGAAAGTGATTGTCGCCAGACAAGCCGTCTTTCTTGAGAGGGAGCACATCCTCAAGAAGGATAGTGGGAGCAAGATTGACTTCGATGAAGTTGATGCTCAAGATACACAAGAGTTGGTATAGGAACAAGTTCCACAGGTCCCCATGGAAGAGGTTCCAGAAACACAAGTACTGCGTAGGAGCTCAAGAGAGGTAAGGGAACCAGAGAGATTTGGTTTCCTGGTCACCGAGGATGGTGAATCATTATTGTTGGACAATGATGAACCTCTCTCCTACAAGGAAGCAGTAGAAAGCTCAGAAGCTGCAAGATGGCTAGAAGCTATGAATTTTGAGATGGATTCCATGTATTAGAACCAAGTTTGGGTTCTGGTCGATGATCCAGTTGATGTAAAGGCTGTTGGATGAAAATGGGTATTCAAAAGAAATATGGACATGGAAGGTCAAGTTAGCACCTATAAAGCAAGGCTAGTGGCTAAAGGATTCAGACAGCGTCAAGGAATTGACTATGATGAAACCTTCTCGCCAGTTGCCATGTTTAAATCCATAAGAATCATACTTGCCATAACAGCTTACCATGACTATGAGATTTGGCAGATGGATGTCAAAACAGCATCCCTTAATGGGAACCTTCAAGAAGATGCCTATATGACACAACCAGAAGGGTTTGTGACACCAGGTGAAGCCAAACCGGTTTGCAAGTTGCAGAAATCCATTTATGGATTGATGCAAGCATCCAGGTCATGGAACATTCGATTTGATGAAGCCATAAAGGAATTTGGCTTCATTAAGAACGAATGTGAGCCATGTGTTTATAAGCGGTTTAATGGGAATGCGGTCGTCATCCTAGTGGTATATGTTGATGACATATTGCTTATTGGAAACGACGTACCAACCTTACAGTCAGTTAAAGACTGGTTGAATAAGTGTTTCTCCATGAAGGACTTAGGAGAAGCAGCCTACATTCTAGGGATCAAGATCATTCATGATAGATCCAAGAGGCTGCTTGGACTAAGTCAGGGTACATACATTGACCAGATACTAAAGAGATTTAGTATGGAAAAATACAAGAGGGGATTGGTTCCAGTGTCACATGGCTTACATCTTTCTAAGAAAATGTGTCCCCAGACACAACAGGAGAAAGATAGGATGAGCAAGATCCCATACGCTTCGGCTATAGGATCCATCATGTATTCCATGTTATGTACCAGGCTTGATGTTGCCTATGCACTGAACATGGTAGGCAGATATCAAGGAGATCCAGGAGAACAACATTGGACTGCTGTTAAGACTATCCTTAAGTATCTGAGAAGAACTAAGGATATGTTCCTGGTGTATGGAGGAGACAAATAGCTTGTCATCAGAGGGTATACTGATGCTGGTTTTCAAACAGATCAGAATGATCTGAAGTCGCAATTTGGATATGTTTTCTATCTCAATGGAGGAGCTGTGAGCTGGAAGAGTTCAAAGCAGCCAGTTGTCGCCGATTCTACAGCGGAGTCCGAGTATATAGTGGCTTCTGATGTAGCCAAGGAAGCCATCTGGATTCGGAACTTTGTCCAGGAGCTTGATGTGGTGCCTAGCAGTAAAGATCCCATTACATTGTATTGTGATAATACTACATCGGTGGATCTTGCAAAAGAACCAAGGTCACATCAACGGACAAAGCACATACTCCGAAAGTATCACCACTTGAGGGATTTCTATCAAAGGGGTGATGTTGCAGTGAGCAGAGTGTCCACGGAAGAGAACATGGCAGACCCCATGACTAAAGGACTATCTCAGCAGAAGCATGAATATCATGTGAGAGCTAGCGGGTTAAAGGTTGTTAGCAGTTGGCTCTAGTCCAAGTGGGATTCTGTTGGAGTTGGTGGTCTAGAACCAACTACTTTGTACTTTATTCATTAAATAAAAGCCTTATCACATCTTGATTGTTCTTCTGCGTGACATGTCATGTGATAATGTCTTAAGGACAACTGTTGCATTAAAGGGTCGTAGCGGATCCCTACTATGATGAGAACCCAGAAGTGCCATAAAACTGTTCTTGAATGTATGTTCTATGGCCGGATGATATTATTTGAGGGACACAAATAATACAGGTCATTAGGGGTGATGACTCATAAAACTTTGTGGCACCTTCTCATGGTGTGCACCCTTGGTAATATCCAGGAGGATATTATGAGAACGAGACTCGCCCGTAGGAAATCCACATTTCATAGTGTCATTGGATGTTCCTATCTGCGGACGTGTGTATTGATCCTTAGACTTTAAGATTTTTATTAATGGGTATTACAACTCGCGCACTTAGATGTATTGATGAAAACTATGACGACACACTGTTCGCAGCGAGGTAGGATACATTGGGTGCGTCACGAGTAATACCGCATTAATAGATAATGTGAGAAAGGATTTGTCCCTTCCGTTCCATAACAGAAGTAGATATCTCATACCCTTTGATGGAATTGATATAGCCTAAATAAATCCATGGCCATGGTAAGGTATGGGCAAGTTCAATTCCGGGAAGTCAAAGAAAGAATAATCAAGCACATGGGTTGATGGCACTAGCATGCAACCCGCTTGATCGGAGATATCGAGACAAAGGGATTATATTACACGGTAAGCGTTCGTAGGAGGTGACACATCATTACGACGTTAACTTCTTTCTCTATGGGTGCCTTGGCATGTTGCTAGACGCTGACCTTGGACTTTAGGTAGGATCAGCCTAATGCCACTGAGAAAGAGGCCTAGAGGGTCACACACTAAGTGTGTCCATGTATCTCAGTTAAATATTAATTTTACAAGTTGAATAAATATTATTCCTGATTGTGGTTTAATAATTATTCAAGGATGTCTGATCGCATTTATTTCGACACTAGTTATTCGAGAGAATATATTGTGGGTGAAATAATATATATTTATTAGTGAGTAATGCAGTTAAATTTATTTAAGAAATAAATATCCATTACTCAAGGTCTAATAAATATGGTGAAGAAAATAAATAAAACCGAAAAATAAAATTACACGCCGTGTATATTTATATATACACACCGTGTAGTTTATTTTTCTGGGATTCGTGAGAAAATATTGTTTATTTAATTAAATGATATTAAATGTAATACGTTGGACGCATGTCAAGTAATAATGATGGTCAACTGTCATTATTAAGACATGGAGTATTGCTAAGAATTAAATGAAATGATTAAATGCTTATGAGCAATTAATTTATTTTATTATTATAGGTATTATAAATCCTAATTACATTATTCTCAAAGGGGTTAGCCAATTTTTGGTTGTGCACAACGGATTGGAAATACTCTCAAGCCAAGAGAGAATTCCCTTTCCAGCAAGAACGCTTTCAAGTTACGAAAGAAAGATCCTCCACCGGATCAAGGCGATCGAAGACGGACATCGCAAGCGAAGGATCTTCCGCGCTAGCACCCGGAGTTCCCTTCGGTGACGTCCAGAGATACGTGGCACACATGTGGATCACCGCTAGAGGAATCCTACACTTGGATTCTCCGACACAACGACGGATCACAGGATCGTGACCGGAGACACCAACGAAGAAATAATTTCATCGAGGTAATTCTTATGAATTAATTAAATTAATTATAACCAACATATGAAGATCCTATCTCAAGGGTTCTAGGACTCTTCTTTTCTTTTTCGTTCTTCGTTCTATTCTGAAGATCTGGTGTTTTATATCGTGACGGATCTCAGATTGAACGTCGTTTAATGCTAAAATTAAAGTTGGGAAAACCAACCAATGCGCTTCTGCTGCGCCCGGAACCTACAGGTAGTTGGAGAGAACCTCCAAAAGGCACTAAAGTTTGGTTCCTACTACCCTGGCTAGACTCACTCCAACTTCGATAACTCCCCAACTTCGCTCATATGTGTGAGAAGAATAATCTTCAATGAATCCAAAAGAAGAAAATCACCTAGGGTTTCATGGGTATGAGTTGAAGGAGAAGAAAAATGTAGAGTTTAGCAGGACATTATCTGATCAATGTGGCGAGGGACGACTGAATTGAATTTGAAATCGAAATAGAAACCGAAAAAGGTGGAATTAGAGGGTAGACGATATCCTGAAGGCATATTGAAATTGAGCGAGGGGATGTAACAGAAGGAGATCGAAATATTGTTCGATGATGGGTTAGGGTTTTGCGAGAGTGAAGGTGCTCCGCATAGGGAGTCCATTAACAAATGAAAAGAAAATACAAGCCGGAGAGGGAAAGGATTAGCTGCGAAGTCTGAGGCGTATTCAGAGGCATGGAGGTGGAGGCGGAGGAGGAGGCAGATTGGTTGGACATAAAGGTGAAGCATCTGGTGGTGAAGTCGAAGGTGGATGTGGAGGCGGAGTTGGATGCATATAGGTGGAGGAGGAGGCAGTGGAGGAGGCAGATATCGGGGGAAGAGATGAATCAAATTGTAGGAGAATAAATCAAAACAACAAGGAAATGGAAAGCCCGATCAAGTTTATAGGTGATGCAAATTGTTTGAGGAGTTGAAATGTGAAAGGTAATATTACAATCTTTATTATAGATAATATTTTTTTAAATTTACATTTAAATTGTAAAATATGGAATCAATTTTTCATACTACAATTATCGAATTTATGTACATATCTTTTTATTATATAACTATTTTAAGACCTATCACACATCATAGTAGATGTTAACTTAATTTTCAAACCTTTAGTTTTCATAAAATCTTATTTTGTAAAATATTTCTCAATATGGTATCTAAAAAAACAATTATAAATTCATATCACTGCATTAATTTTTATTTTATAACATTGGATGACTTTACTTTGACTTTTTTATGCATTTTTTAGAAAAATAAATTCTTAATAAAATTCTTATACAAAAAATATATTTTTATTTATGTTGTTACAGTATAACATCCAATCAATTTCATTTATTTTAAACAATAAATTTTTGATAATCTCAAAAAAAGGAGAATCTTTATGAAATTATACATTGATTTGTAATTATCGAAAAAGTGGAGAATGTTGATTTGATCCTCCAACCATTTTATATTACTAGTTAAAAATATTTATTTGTTTTATTTCCTTTAAATGTCCTAAAACTATGGATTTTGTATTGATTAAAGTATTCTCAATTTAATCAAATAAGAATTTTTCTTCCTTTAAAATAACTTTATATTTCATGTTTTGATTGGTCATAACATGTTCTACAAGTTTTATATAATTTTCCTACGATACATAAGTTTGGTCATAGTTTTCCAATGAATTTTGTTTTGATTGGTCATAGTTTTCCTACATGTTTTCATGATTTTTATAGTTTTATTTTTCACGACCCGACCCTACCTGGGCTTGAGCCGAAACTACCACAAACCCGCCTTCATAGGCCAGGGGCTGGCGACAAGCGCTGAAGGATAAACAACTCAGGAAGGCCTTTGCCTGAGTACCTGTACACACACACACAGCACACTCAATGCAAAAGTGCAGAGTAAAAGAAAAGACAAGTAAAGTAAAGGACAACTGCTATAAATAAACCACAAAGTGCATCGACCTCTATACAGTACAAAGTAGGAGCTGAAGGTAAACTAAAAAGAAAAGGGGCAAAACACGCGCCCAACCAGAAAAGGTGCCACAACCCGGAAACAGGTAAACAAAAAAGAAAACAGCTGGAAGGGTCCCCCACCTGGAACCCGACTCCGACCACCGCACTCGGTCCACGCTCCTGAACTCCTAAGCTCCACTGAATCCACGACCAACCTGTCCGTCGTCTGCAAGGGCACACCAAGTGCGGGAAAAGCCCAAGCAGGGGTGAGTATAAAAATACTCAGTAGGATACCCTAAAGGCTCGAGGGAGCAACAAAGGAGGTAACAAAGGGTGAGTAATAGATCGATCAGGAGAAAGTATAGGAGTATAACTGAAAGTGCGGTGAAGAGTCCAACTCAACCCAACAGGAGAAAGGAAGTAGACTCGTCCAAACACAAGGAGCTGGAAACGGTGATAAGATGAACTTCTCGTCGAGTCTTCGCTACCTATAACAGGAGAGTAGACTCGTTCAACCACGAGAAGCTAGACACGGAAAGCACGTGGCATACCCCGCGCGTCTTCGCCTCTCCTGGAGGGAGAGTAACCAAGCCCAAGAAGTGGGTATCAGAACAAGGTATATAAAAATCTGTATGCTCAATCAAGAAGCCCAAACAAGATCGTAAGGGGATCTCCACCCCGTAGATCAGCCCAAGAAAGTGAGTCGCCAACAGTCCCAGAAGTAAACACCATCGATGCCCAACATCCCGCACGTCTGCCCCGAACTGCAAGTCAAGGGGCTCAAATCACCGCACCTTGACACTATCCACTTTGGGCGGCACTGACTCGCCCGCACGGTTTTAGGTCACGTCCCGAGGATGCATCTCGGTGGGTAAAGTGCCCCTCGTACTTGAGAGTTCCGGGTTAAGTCAAACCACACCTCGTCACTGCCCCTTAGTCGAGAGGTCTCCTCAAAGACAAGGTCGTTCCATCAATGACCCGTACAACCAAGGGTCTCGCTCTGGTAATCACGGAGGAAAGCCACAGACTAGCCTAGTAGAAAGTACTGAGTCTGGAATGTCAACGGGTGTCTCACTACCTAGCCCTGCTGGAGGGTAATTCATAATATGATATCGGGTGACCCACTGCCCAACCCTGCTGGAGGGTAAACCCTAATACATCATCAGGTGACCCACTTCCTAGACCTGCTGGAGGGTAAACCTGGAATAAGTTGTCAGGCAACCCAGTGCTCAGCCTTGCTGGAGGGTAGACCTGGAAGAAGTTGACGGGTGACCCACTGCCCAGCCCTGTTGGAGGGTGACCCCAGAACAAGACGACGGGCGACCCACTGCCCAACCCTGGTGGAGGGTAGACCCTCAAGAGTCGCCGGGTGACCCACTGCCTAGTCTATGCTAGAGGGTAAACCCTGAAAAAGCCGACAGGTGACCCACTGCCAAGCCTTGCTGGAGGGTAGACCTGAAACAAGAAGACGGGCGACCCACTGCCCAGCCCTGCTGGAGGGTAGACCCTCAAAAGTCGTCGGGTGACCCACTGCCTAGTCTCTGCTAGAGGTTAAACCCTGAGAAGTCGATGAGTAACCCACTGCCCAGCCCTGCTGGAGGGTAAACCCAGAACTGCTCTGGCTATCTCTACTGGATGATACAACACTGGCCAACCGAACACGGAGTGGGTATCACACAACCATCCGACTCCAGAATAAGACCAGGGGAAACCTCTCAACCCTACTGATCTAAACCATCAAGCACAGAGCCGGTGAAAAAACTCAACCCCGCTGGTCAACAAACGAGAACCGAGGGACCCTCTACGTCGCAAGAGGTCAAAGGTACTCAAGAAGAACACGACACACACCTAGGGCCCACACGACATGTGGCCCCAAGTTAACCCCAACCAAGCGCACAAACGTTCTTAGGTACAACCATTCCCACATACCTCCCAGCATCCTCACATTCTCCCAGAGTATGCCACGTCTCCAGCCCAAAGGCTAACATGCACACGGCCCCCAACGTCAACGTGAAGGTGTGGACGTAACAACTCCAACTTGCCACCTCAACGGCTGA
Source organism: Viscum album (assembly GCA_963277665.1). Lineage (NCBI taxonomy): Eukaryota > Viridiplantae > Streptophyta > Magnoliopsida > Santalales > Viscaceae > Viscum > Viscum album. The sequence continues at coordinate 1,432,670,952 of OY728120.1, read as the reverse complement.
GGCACGACCAACCACATCTCTTCAGGCATTTACACCACTCAATGAGAGTGCACGCGATCACACACTAAGGGTCCACTACAAACACGGTAGAAGAACCACCACTGGGGCACCTTCCATATTTCCACATTTAATAAGATCGCGTATGAGGCCTCGCTCGCCTGAACAGATTACACCGTTGAAATCCTCGCGGAAAAACATGCGAGATCAACTGCTTACTCTCCTGAAACGGTCAACCAGTGAAAAAGATACTATTCACCGTAACCAACCCGGGTGGGACCCACACCACATCCCCAAAAAAGGTCGGGCGAACTGCGCCATCACAATGCTCTCAGAAAAACACGTTAAAAGCACTACTCACTTGAGTGGAGTGGATATCCGGAGATAAAGATACGTTCCAGCTTACCGCGCACGAGTAGTACCACGCGGGACCCACACCCCGGTCCCGAAGCGTTACCAACGGATCACATCGTTGTGATCCTCTCAAAAAAGTACACAAGGTGGACTACTTACTTGTCCAAAACGGTCGCCCGGTGATAGAGATGGGAAATCACCGTCAACGCCCAAACGGCCCTCATGGGGCCCGTACAATCGTGCCGAATTAGAGCGGGTGGATTGCACCATTGAAATCCCCTCGGAAAAACATCTAGGATCGACTACTCACACGCCCCAAACGGACGCCCGATGAGAAAGTTGCTAAACGCTGATCGCAGCTCAAAAGACGGGCCGTGGGGCCCACGCCTCAAATCTGGCTTCAACGCCCGAAACAACACTGGAAAACTCCGCCCTGACGCCAGGGTCACAACGCCACTGATGGCGCCCAAAATGGACTCTGGATGTGTCCGCGCCGCCCAAAACAAGAACTCCCGGGAAGCCCGCTAAGCTGCTTTACGCACATGTCGTGCCCCCGAGCCCCTCGTCTCGGAAGTTAAAACCTCCGAAACCACCTCAAAAAGTCCACCTCAACGTCAGGTCTGTGCCGCTGTAGACAACGCACAAAATGGATGCCCGTAGCTCAAAATACGAGCATTCAAAGGTCTAAGGGGGATTACCCCTGGGCCGGACCGGCCCGGTCCGGCCGGTCCGCCCCGCTCGGGCCGGCCCGCTGAACCGTGGCCCAGCAGCTGGGCCTGGTCCAGCCGAACCCTCGGGCCACCGCACCGCAGACCGCCTCCTCCCGTGAGGCCTGCGCGCCTGCACGGGCTCCTCCACCGACCGACCAAATGGCCGGTCACGTCCACACGGAGACCCGCCATCTGCGGGTCCCGGTCTCCCCGCGGGGTCGCGTGCCTGCGACCCCGATTGTCCCCCTCGCTGGCGCCCGCGGCTGGCGCCCTCGGCCGGTCCGTCTACGCCGTCCCGCACCAGTGAGGTGCCGCCCGACCGGCCGGATGGCCGACCATCCTTCCGCCACGCCTGTTGTCGCGCCGCCATCCGCTGGACCTCCCTGCCGACCGTCGGAATCCGGCCTCGTGGCCGGAAAACTTCAAAGGACCACCATAAACTATCCGATGGTCTAAAATTTGATCCGGATAGCGTTCCTGAAAGATCAGGATAGGATCTACACAATTACGGGCTTCGTTCGACGATCCAACGGCACATTTGAGCATAAATGAAAATTAAGCGGGGAAAGGGGTGTAAAACTCAAATCCGCCTACCTGCGGACGAAACGCCGACGCTTCTATGCTCGATCCGAGCTCCGCCGCGGCCAAAACTGCCTCTGATCCGTCATTTCCATCTTGGAGAAGGAGGAAGGAGGATAGGAGCTCGCCGGGGGAGGGGGAAATGAGAGTGAAGAGGGGGGGGGGTTAGGTTAATTAAATAAATTAATTAACTTAAACACCCTCCCGCGGCCCTCGTACCCGAACTCCCGACGGGGTCAGGATTAAGCCTCCTCTAGGCTAAAAACCACGCTCTAAGCTCAATGACGGCCTCAGAATTTTAATATGAGGCCCCATTCAAAAGTTATAAAACCGAACGGCCAAAGCTGCCAAATTACAAAAACGCCCTTGGGGCCATTTTTCACTGATGGCTCGCGCCCGCAGAACTTATACCCCTCCTAGGGTAAACGACACGTTCTGAACTCAACGGTGCCTTCGGTTTTCCCATCTGAGCCACTGTTTAAGAGATACTTGAGTTTCACCATTAAACAAATAAATAAATTAATTAATTTATCCGTTTAACGTTTCGAAAGCGAGCGAGGGGTCCAAACATCCTGCGCCGACATGTTTTATGTCGTTCCTAGGGTAAACACCCCATTTCGAACCCATACGCACACTCATATCTCTGATCTGAAGCACCGCTTAGGAGTTATCCCATTTATTTGGTGTTTCCAGTGTGAACGCACTGAAAATTTAATTCCGGCCACACCGGGGCTCCGAATTGCACGCTGTTTGAGGGAACTGCTCTGGAATAATATCAAGAATATTCCAAAGTCTTTCCCAGTAAAAACTGGGTTCTTAAATCATTCCCTCTTTCAAACTTTTCGTCCCCGAAAAGCAAAACCAGGGAACAACTCAGGGTACTAATCCCACACCTGGCTCTCCCGTACCCAGAAGAACTCTTGCACAGCTCTACGCCACCACACACATACCAAAGGATTTGATCTGTTCACACAAGGTTTTCCCTCACCGATGTCGTGCATAGGAGCACGCACACCTCTTCTCGGGTGAGTCACATGGGAGACGTCATGCACCCAAACCAGCCTTTGGGGTTGGGGCAAGGCGGTAGGGAACCTTGCCATCCCTCTGCACATTCTCAAATGGTCTGGAGGACCTCAGGGGTAACTCACCTCCCCGATCGAACCTCTACGTTACATGCCGTGACTGGAATCACCACTTGCACCTGGAACAAGGCCTCGTGATTCCCTCCTTCAGAATATCCATATGGTGGAACACCCAAGGATATCTGGTCACGCAAGGTTCTATAGTCGATGTCCCACAACCAAGACTCTCTTACATGTTCGAAAGGCGAAGGAGTCGACACCATCAACTAGAGAAAAAGGTCCCATGCCTTTTACCATACCAACACAGGGTTACACCCGACGCCCTGCGTCACCCTGGTAACACCTCAAACAAGGAGCAGGGGGAAAAGCATTTCACACACATAGACTAACGATTCTACTGCAAGAAGTAGAAAAGTTGTATAGCGTACCTCTTATCACCTCATGCTCTGTAGGATCATAGACATCCAAAGCTCGCGGGTGTCCGCGGTACCAACTGTCAGCTCCCGAAGCCTGACATGGACCACCTAGTGGTGATGGGAAGACCTCGTAAAGCCGTCCCCCACTACCAGCTCCTCCCGCTCCTCTGACAGAACCACCTCTTTGGGCGCTACTCCGATCACGACGCTGCCTCCGTCGTGGTGGTGCACCTACTGCCTGCCCGAAGCTCTCCGCATGCCTGGTCGGGCAGTCCCGTGCCAGGTGACCTCGCCCATCGCAAGCATAGAACCAAATATCTTCAGGCTGCACTGGTGCCCTCCGGCGCCACTGTGGTGTACGCCTACGCCCCTGAGTCCGGTTATCAGAAGGTCACCTATGTCGAGGTCCTGCTTGCCGATGCACACTAGCTGAGGTAGACGTCTCGGCTCCAACGTACCTGCTGCCACCACCAACTCTAGAATGTGACAAGAAACTCTCTGTCACCAGCACCTGCTCTATCACCCCAGCATATGTGGAAATCCCCAAGGGTACTATGACAAAAAGAATCTCTCGGCGGAGACCCTGCTCAAACTTTCACGCTCGGATGTTGTCGTCATGGACCAAGTTCAGGTAAAAGCGTGCACGGTCTGCAAAACTAGCCGCGTACTCGGCCACCGTCATTTCTCCCTGCTGAAACTGCATGAGCTACTGAATCCGATCGGAGCGTAATCAGAAGGGGAAAAAATCCTCACGAAACAATAACTAAAAGTCTCCCCACAAAAGCAATGACTCATCAAGAGACTGGGTCACCAGACTCCACCAACGCCAAGCTGCTCCACGAAAAAGGTTGGCTACCAAGGCCACTCTCTGATCTGTCGGCGTTTGCACAAGCCTGAAAAGGAAAACCACTGTCTCAAGCCAAACCTCTGCTGCCTGAGGGTCTGGCTCACCACTGAACCTCAACGGTATCTGCCGCTGGAACTCACGAAGTGCGCTCAACCTGTGCTCAAGCCCCGTCTGCTCTACTGAAGCTGTCTGCTGCTCAACAGGTGAGGGTGCTGCTACCGGCCCACCCGGAGAAAGGGGATCGCATGATGGGTCTAGGACTGTGGCCTCGTAGCTCACAGGGTCGTCGTTATGAACCAAAGCTGGTATCCCGGCTGACTGTTTTCGCGGAGACATCCTGAATATTATCAAGGAGTGCTGCAGTCAAATGAGCATATATGTATATACCAATAACAACGATGGAGAGACGACTCAAGAAGGACAATCAGAAACTCAATCCTATGTGATGCACAAACCAATTTTCCCTGAAACAAGTATCTCATCATACCGAGTTGACAAGCGGGTTATCAGGGTCTTGGTGAATGGATACGTTGGCCGCCGCACCATCACTGGACTCCCTGGCCTGAGAGCCACTCTCGAGACACGTTAACACTGTTTCCCTAAATCCCAACCAATTCCTTTTATTTTAGGGACGTCCAAACAACATCCCAAGGAACGAACCACCTTTGATACCACTTTGTCACAACCCGACCCTACCCGGGCTTGAGCCACAACTACCCCAAGCCCGCCTCCATAGGCCAGGGATTGGCGATAAGTGCCGAAGGCTAAACAACTCGGGGAGGCCTTTGCCTGAGTACCTGTACACACACACACATCACACTCAATGCAAAAGTGCAGAGTAAAAGAAAAGACAAGTAAAGGGAAACTGCTATAAATAAACCACAAAGTGCATCAACCTCTATAAAGTACAAAGCAGGAGCTGAAGGTAAACTAAAAAGAAAAGGGGAAAAATAGGCGCCCAACCAGAAAAGGTGCCACAACCCGACAACAGGTAAAAAAAAAGGAAAACAGTTGGAAGGGTCCCCCACCTGGAACCCGACTCCGACCACCGCACGCGGTCCACGCTCCTGAACTCCTAAGCTCCACTGAATCCACGGCCAACCTGTTCGTCGTCTGTAAGGGCACACCAAGTGCGGGCAAAGCCCAAGCAGGGGTGAGTATAAAAATACTCAGTAGGTTACCCTGAAGGCTCGAGGGAGCAACAAAGGAGGTAATGAAGGGTGAACAGTAGATCGAACAGGGGAAAGTAGAGGAGTATAACTGAAAGTGCAGTGAAGAGTCCAACTCAACCCAACAGGAGAAAGGAAGTAGACTCGTCCAAACACAAGGAGCTGGAAACGGTGAGAAAATGAACTTCTCATCGAGTCTTCGCTACCTATAGCAGGAGAGTAGACTCGTCCAACCACGAGAATCTAGACACGGAAAGCACGTGACATACCCCACATATCTTCGCCTCTCTTGGAGGGAGAGTAACCAAGCCCAAAAAGTGGGTACCAGAACTAGGTATCTAAAAATCTGTATGCTCAATCAAGAAGCCCAAACAAGATCGTAAGGGGATCTCCATCCCGTAGCTCAGCCCAAGAAAGTGAGTCGCCAACAGTCCCAGAAGTAAACACCATCGATGCCCAGCATCCCGCATGTCTGCCCCGAACTGCAATTCAAGGGGCTCAAATCACCGCACCTCGACACTATCCGCTTTGGGCAGCATTGACTCGCCCACACAGTTTTAGGTCGCGTCTTGAGGATGCGTCTCGGTGGGGAAAGTTCCCCTCGTACTTGAGAGTTTCGGGTTAAGTCAAACCACACCTCGTCACTGCCCCGCACTCGAGAGGTCTCTTCAAAGACAAGGTTGTTCCATCACTGACCCGTACAACCAAGGGTCCCGCTCTGGTAATCATGGAGGAAAGCCACAAACTAGCCTAGTAGAAAGGACTGAGTCTAGAATGTCAACGGGTGTCCCACTGCCCAGACCTACTGGAGGGTAATTCATAATATGATATCGGGTGACCCACTGCCCAACCCTACTGGAGGGTAAACCCTAATACATCATCAGGCGACCCACTGCCCAGCCCTGCTGGAGGGTAAACCTGGAATAAGTCGTCAGGCGACCCACTACCCAGCCTTGCTGGAGGGTAGACCTCGAAGAAGTCGACGGGTGACCCACTGCCCAGCCCTGCTGGAGGGTAAACCCGGAACAAGACGACGGGCGACCCACTGCCCAGCCCTGTTAGAGGGTAGACCCTCAAGAGTCGTCGGGTGACCCACTACCTAGCCTCCGCTAGAGGGTAAACCCTGAACAAGTTGACAGGCGATGATGTTATTAATATTTTCACAACTTATTATATTCCCCCTTTACTTATTTTATATGAAATGTGCATAATTTGTGTGAAATATTAATGTTTTAATATTAAGTATAATATTTGAGCATTTTTAGAAGTAGTCAAATTGAGTCAGTTTAATGTTTTAATTATAACTATCACTATACTGATCCAAATTGTGTGGTTCTTGTTTTGTAGGATTCTACGTTCAATATACAACATTTCATTAGAAGGAACCATGATCCAATTCTTCCATTTGAAGGGTCATATGGTCCTCACAAACAAGACCAAAGAATCTGTGAACAAACTGGACCATCCTTGAAGTTTGATTTACTGGGTTCAATAGAGAAGTCCAAAGACCTTCAATCTCCACCATAATTCGGGGGACACTACATTGCATCTTGGATAAAAATTTCATGGCCCAAATCCAAGTACAAGGGGCCCAAATAAACCTTTGAAGTCCAGCCCACCATTCTGGCCGAGAATTAAAATCAGTATAGTATGCATGACATATCTCCTGATGTAAGCATCCAATCGAGCTGAGATTTTGCAGTGTGAAAGAGGAGATATAGGCGGCCGACTTTGTTGAAGAAGTCATTCAAATTTGAAGGCATATTCCTGTTCAAAAATCCATTCACATTTTGGCCATCGAAAAAGAATGGATAGAAATGGACAGTTTACCTTTGTTTAATCAACCGGCCATAACTTTGGATCCAATTGTCCAAATGCCTCCAAATTTTGAGAGTAGTCGGAAAACATTATTGTCTACAACTTTGAAGAAGGATTTATTTGAAGATTCGGCTGTCTGAATAGCTCAATTGGCGAAGCAAGTGGAGGGACAGATTGGGAATGCAAACAGTCCACTCCTTGGGCTATAAATACTCTTCCCTTCTCTCCTTGAGAGGGGTTGGCATTTCAGAAGAGAGGAGATCACATTGGCACGACCAAAGCTTTGCCAAAGGCTTGGGAGGACCTGCCATACTCAAGTTTTCACTTGAGAGACCTTTCCTCCTCTCTTTCTTTTCACTTACTTTTGTGTTCTTCATTTTTGTAATCTTGTAATTCCCTTTCTTTGTAATTCTGTTTTAATGCAAGTTACTTCTTCAATATCTCTTATTCTCTTCCACCTTCTGTATTTTAATATTAATGTTCTTAAAATAGTTTAAATTCAGTTCAATCCCCTTCCCTTCTTAAGCTTCCTCATTCAATCGAAATTCCATTTTTGATTCTTAAATTATTTCGTGTGTGTGTTCGGCACACTACTCTTATCTTGTCCCTTTCTTTTTCTTCTCTTTATAATTCATCACCATAAACATATATTACCAGATTATTAATCACCCAAATGGCTGAGTAAATCTCTCATTGGGGTGAGTTATAATTTAGGTATGTTAAGTGATTGAGAGCTTCTGCTCGATGAATATTCTTTGAATTAACATTGTGTATGTTGGACTTAACATGTCATGGATTAATGACTTGTTTTGTTTAACATGTGGTTTCCATGGATTATTGGAACCATAAATACAAAACCATAAATAAGATATGATTGAGATTATAACCTTAAGTTAAGTTAAGTCTTGGTTTAAAGCCTTAACACTTAAGAATTCTAATCAACATCATCTTGTGACATGGGTGTTAATTTAAATGCAATATAAAGCAAAGCTCGAGGATATCAAAAGCTTAACTAACCTAATGATGAACTCACCCCAATCTTTATCAATTTGGTAAATCAAACATAATCCATAAATCATTTCAATTAAGCTCTGCAAACAAACCCCCCTAATCAAAATACAATCAACTAAAAACAATCGACTATTACGAAGTACCATCACCGAGGATTCGACCCGAGTGCTGCTATACACATTAGCAGAGCACCAGAACTTTGAACGGTCGATAGGCGACAATCGGCCGCACTTTCAAATGGCGCCGTTGCCGGGGAATGGTGCTTTAAGTAGTCATTAGTTTCTGGTTATTGTCAAGAAAACACAAAAAAAAAACAAATTTTTTTAAAAAAAAAAATTGAAAAAAAAAACACAAAGAAAAACCCGTCTTCTCATAAAAATCATAAACTGAAAAAATACAAAGAAAAACTCGTCTTCCTCTTTCTTCCAAAATCTCTCTGAATGCCCCGTAGCCTTCCAAACAATCCCTCGGATTTGTTTGACCCTGAAATTGAGCGAACACTTCGCCAACTTAGGAGGAACATAAGAGATACTCAAATAATTCAAGAACCAATCATTGCCCTACCAATTGAATTAGATATGGCCAATCCTAGGGAACAAACATTGAAAGAACTTGCTGCCCCTGATATGAATTACCAACCTCTTGGTATTCAATATCCAAACATTGAAGCTGACTTCGAACTCAAATCGGGTTTGATTCATCTTCTCCCTCATTTTCACGGGCTAGCCGGTGAGGATCCACATCTTCACCTTAAAGAGTTCCAAGTAGTATGCTCTACCATGAAGCCTCAAGGGGTTTCTGAAGAACAAATCAAGCTTAGAGCTTTCCCCTTTTCCCTAGCGGATTCTGCCAAGTCTTGGCTCTACTACCTCCCACCTGGTTCCATAAACTCATGGGTTGACATGAAAAGACTTTTCCTTGAGAAGTTCTTTCCCGCTTCCCGAACAGCTTCTATCCGAAAGGAAATAAGCGGCATCCGTCAATTCCCTAATGAATCACTCCATGAGTATTGGGAGAGGTTCAAAAAGCTTGTGGCAACTTGTCCACACCATCAAATCCCTGACCAACTCCTGATCCAATACTTCTATGAGGGGTTATTGGCTATGGAGCGAACTCTCATTGATGCCGCAAGTGGCGGTGCTCTTGTTGACAAAACTCCTACAGCTGCACGAGAACTCATAAGCAACATGGCTGCAAACACGCATCAATTCCATACTCGAGCACATGCTCAAGTGAAACAAGCCCAAGAGAATCAATCCATAGAGCCCAACAAGATGACTGAGTGGATGAGTGAACTTACTGGTCTTGTGCGTCAACTAGCGGTGGCTACCAAAGCCCCAACCTCATCTTCTCCACAGTCACTATTCCCTGGACCTATCAAGAATTGTGGAATCTGCAACTCTCCATCTCATCCGACTGACACATGTCCACAACTTCAAGATGATCCATCTGATTCATCTAGTCCAATGGAGCTCAATGCGGCATATGCTCAGCGAAACTTCAACCCTCAACAATCAGGTCAGTTTGTTAGAAACTTCAACCAACCCCACTCTGAGCCCTTCTCTTCTACCTTTAACCCACCTCTGAGGTATGGTAATCCCATTTCTCATCCTCCGCAGTTCCCTCCTCAAAACCCAAACCAGTTTCAATACAGTCAAGGTGTTGGTAACTTCCAACAACCTTACCCTTTTGTCCCTCAACCCCAAAGGAACAATCCTCCTCCTGGATTCCACTATCCTAACGAGCCTTCCCAATTCCCCACCCAATACAATCGCTTTCCCAAGAACCAAAATCAAGGCCAACCCAATTTGGGACAAGCCTCTTCTTCTAAACAACCATGGGAAAGTGTTGTAGAGGATCTTGCTTCCTTCACCCGTTCTAGCCTCAAGAACATTGAAACCCAAATAGGTCAACTTGCATCCCACCTTAGCCAGCAACAACCATCCAATTCATCCCAACTCCCAGCTCAACCATTACCCAACCCTAAGGGTAATGTAAGTGCAATTGCACTTAGATCGGGAAAGAAAATTGCTATGCCCCATGCTGATTCCTCTACCTCCCCTTTCAATGTTGATCTAGAAAATGAAAAGAACAAAAAGCTGGAAAAGGAACTTGAATCCACTCCTTCACCTCCTTCCATTCCTATAAGGAACCCAATTCCTTTTCCTCAAGCCATCTCCAAGCCTAAGAAGTCCTTTGAACCTGATCCTGAAATGCTTGACATGTTTAGACGTGTTGAAGTGAACATCCCCCTCTTAGATGCCATCAAACAAATCCCTAAGTATGCCAAGTTTCTTAAGGAATTGTGCACCCATAAGAGGCAACTTAGGACCTTTGAAAATGTTTCCACCCAGCAGTCCATTCCCATGAAGTGCAAAGATCCAGGGACCTTCACGGTTCCATGTCAAATAGGGAGTTCCAACTTTGATGATGCACTCATAGACCTTGGAGCCTCAATAAATGTCATGCCCAAATCCATTTTCTCCAACCTTGGTCTAGGTCCCTTGCACCCAACAGGTATTGTCATTCAATTAGCCAATCGAAGCACTGCCAGTCCTGAGGGGATAATTGAGGATGTTCTTGTTCGGGTCAATGATCTTATCTTCCCAGCTGATTTCTATGTCCTTGACATGGAAGGTGAGACGACCTCTTCTCGATCTCCCCTAATTCTAGGAAGACCATTCCTCATGACTGCGAGAACCAAGATTGATGTCCACTCAGGCATCTTATCCATGGAATTCGGTGGCCAACTGGTCAAGTTCAACATTTTCCAAGCCATGCGATACCCATCTGAGGATCACTCTGTATTCTCAATCCATGCTTTTGAGGACACTTCTAAGATTCAATCGAACCCCAATCCACCATGTTCTTCATGTTCTAATGATAAATGATCTTGTGAAATCTGCACCATGATTAACAAAGTCATAAATGGTGAAGTTGATGTGGACCTCTCATTCATAGACTCCATCAATCTAGAGGAACTTGAAAACTCTCTTGAATCCCACATCAACTCTGATCTCTACTGCTCCACCTTGGACAGTGTTGAGGAAAATGATCCAAACCCATCTGGAATCCCTTCTCCTACTCCTAACTTGTCTAGATCTCCAATCAAGGCTGAAACTGATCTAAAACCACTTCCTTCACACCTCAAGTATGCATTCCTTTTCCATGATCCCTCCTACCTTGTCATTATCTCTGCTTCACTTTCTGAAACTGAGGAGTCCCAACTTGTTCAAGTGTTAGAGGAAAACAAAAATGCCTTAGGTTGGACCCTAGAGGATATTCCAGGAATCAACCCTGCCCTTTGCATGCATCACATCCATCTAGAGGAATCATCCAAACCAATTAGGCAACCTCAAAGAAGACTCAATCCACTAATACTTGAGGTAGTTAGGGAAGAGATTACCAAGCTTCTTCAAGCTGGTATTATCTACCCAATTTCTGATAGTGAATGGGTTAGTCCAATTCAAGTCGTTCCTAAGAAGGGCGGGATAACAGTTGTCACAAATGAACATGGAGAAGTGGTCACAACTCGAGTGAAAAACAAATGGCGTGTGTGCATCGATTATCGCAAACTGAATGCTGAAACACGAAAAGATCACTACCCACTTCCTTTCCTTGACCAAATTCTTGAGAGATTGGCCGGAAAGTCACACTATTGCTTCCTTGATGGTTACACCGGCTACTTCCAAATTCCAATCGCACCTCAAGACCAAGAAAAGACCACATTCACTTGCCCCTTTGGAACCTATGCCTATAGGCGAATGCCTTTTGGCCTTTGTAATGCTCCTGCAACATTCCAGCGGTGTATGATGAGTATTTTTTCTGAATTCATTGAGAATTGCATGGAGGTCTTCATGGATGACTTTACCATTTATGGCGAGTCATTTGAATCTTGCTTACATTCACTCTCTTTGGTCCTTCAAAAGTGTGTCAAGTGCAACCTTGTGCTGAATTTTGAAAAATGTCACTTCATGGTTTCAAATGGGATTGTTCTAGGGCACATAATTTCTCAAGAGGGTATCCAAGTTGATCCAGCCAAAATTGAGGTGATCCAATCACTTCCAGAACCCAAATCAGTTCGAGACATTCGGTCCTTCCTTGGTCATGCCGGTTTCTATCGGCGATTCATTCAGAACTTCAGCAAGATTTCCCTTCCACTCACTCGTTTACTTCAAAATGATGTCACATTCAATTTTGATGAGGCTTGCAAGAGAGCCTTCATTGAACTCAAATCTGCTCTCACATCTGCTCCAATAATCCAACCCCCAGATTGGTCCTTACCATTTGAATTGATGTGTGATGCTTCTGATAGGGCCATTGGGGCTGTTCTTGGTCAAAGAAGAGAAAACATTCCTCATGTCATCTTTTATGCCTCAAAAACATTGGATGAAACTCAATCACACTACACTGTGACTGAAAAAGAACTTTTAGCTGTGGTTTTTGCCTTGGATAAATTCCGGCCCTATCTCTTAGGTGCCAAAATCATCATCTTCACGGACCACTCAGCATTAAAGTTCTTACTTAAGAAAAGTGATTCCAAACCAAGGCTAATAAGATGGATTTTAATGCTCCAAGAGTTTGACCTTGTGATAAAAGATAAACCTGGAAAAGAAAACCCTGTGGCTGACCACCTGAGTAGAATTTCTAATTCTTCTCATTCTGAAATAATTGATCCTGAATTTCCAACTGAACACCTCTCATCTCTTACTCCAAAGTTACCATGGTATGCCCCAATTGTCAATTACTTGGTTTCCGGTGTTTTCCCTGAATATTTTTCAAAAGAACAAAAAGAAAAGATGAAAAGTGATTCAAAGCATTATTTGTGGGAAGATAATAAACTTTGGAAAACTGGGGCTGACATGGTAATTAGGAGATGTGTTGATGAAACTGAACAATTCTCCATCTTGGAATTCTGCCACTCAATGCCTGGAGGTGGCCACTTTGGACCACAAAGGACTTCTCGAAAGGTCCTAGATTCTGGATTCTTTTGGCCTTCACTCTTCAAGGACTCACACGAGTTCTGTCAATCATGTCCCACTTGCCAAAAGTTTGGCACAATTTCCAAAAGAAACGAAATGCCTCAAAAGCCATTAATCTTCTGTGATCTTTTCGATGTTTGGGGCATCGATTTCATGGGACCTTTTCCCCCTTCCAATGGATTATCCTACATTCTCCTTGCTGTTGACTATGTTTCTAGGTGGGTCGAGGCCAAACCCACTAGGAAAGATGATGCTCAAACTGTGATTGAGTTCCTCAAAACCCATATCTTCCATCGATTCGGAACACCACGTGCTTTGATAAGTGACTTAGGAACTCATTTCTGTAATAGAACCATGGAGTCACTTTTGAAAAAGAATGGGGTTGTACATAAAACATCCACTGCATATCACCCTCAAACAAATGGAATGGCTGAACTTTCTAATAGAGAAGTGAAAAGAGTGCTTGAAAGAATTGTTAAGCCCACAAGAAAAGACTGGCCCGATAGACTTGGTGAAGCACTTTGGGCCTATCGAACAGCCTATAAGACACCCATTGGGATGTCTCCATTTAGGCTAGTCTTTGGTAAAGCCTGTCATTTACCAGTTGAAATCCAACATAAGTCATTTTGGGCTGTCAAAACATGTAATTTTGATTGTGAAAAATCTGGTGAAGAAAGATTGTTGCAGTTGACTGAATTGGAGGAGCTTCGACTCGATTCGTATGAGAACTCCATTCTCTAAAAAGAAAAGGCAAAGTCACTCCATGACAAGTACATTCTTCGAAAGGTATTTCATGAAGGTGAAAAGGTAATGCTCTTCAATTCTCGATTTCGACTTCACCCAGGTAAGCTCAATTCTCGTTGGGATGGACCTTTTATTATTACTAATGTTTACCCATTTGGTGCAGTGCAAGTCGAAGACCCTTCTTCAAAAAGAACATTCACGGTAAATGGACACCGGTTAAAGCATCACCATGAGAGGCCATTCACTTCAGGTTCCACATCGACTTCCATTGACCCACCACTAGATGGAAATGGCGACCCACCAAATCCAAACCAGGGGGCACCTCTTTCCCTTTAACTCTCTCTCTATCTCTTCCTCTCTCTACCTCTTTCTTCTTCTTCCTCTCTCTTTCATTTTGTTACCACTTTATTCATCAAACCCTTTCTTTTTATCTTTCTTGTGTGGGTGTGTATTTTAAAAAAAAACCTTAAAAACTAAAAAAAAACAAAAAAAACACAATTACTTAAAAAAATTACAAAAAAAGAGTCATGCTTACTCACCATCTAGTTTTGAAATTTTGTCCAACCATTTTGGGGAGTCAAAAGGCTTGTTTTAAACTCAAATATATTGAATTTTTATCTCAAACTTGGGTAAACAATTTTGTGTCAATAACAAACATTTTGAATGAACAATTTTTGGTGGAAAATGATTCTCCCCTACCGTGAGGAATAACATTAGCCTTCATGCCAAGGTCATCTATGGCCATCTTTTTCATTGTGTGTCTTCACCACTGATTGTGAGTCTTGAGTTTGTGGACCTTCGAGCTGAATTTCCATCTTTTGTGTGCATTAATATGATAGAGGCATTTTCTAAGCCACATGAGAATCAGAATAGCCAAATAGCCTCCCGTTACCCTTACATTGATCCTACTTTTGAAAGCCCCTTTGAGCCTATGAAAACCTTTCTTTTGATAGCCACATTACAAGCCTAATACCTTGTCCCACCCAACATCTTCATGGATTTTCATTGTACAATTTATTGAAATTTAAGTGTGGGGGGAATGGACTTCATTTTTGGGCGTACTTTCATTGATTTCCAATGTGTCATCATATGCTTGAGGGCAAGCATCCATTCAAGTGTGGGGGAGATGTTGTAATTCTGTGAGCTTTGGGGTGTATATGTGTAATTGTCATTTGTACAAAAGTCATTGAAAAGTGTTCAAAAAAAAAATGAAAAAAATTTATATTAAAAAAAAATGAAAAAAAAGGAATGGGTTGTGTCTTGGGTGGGTCAAAAATCATTCATCCTCAACCTTTGATCGTGTTATAACTACTAAAATTAGTTCCATGAGAAGATCAAACATGGGTTGGGAGATGACTGTGAGACTTGTTTCAAGCACAACTTTCGAAAAAAAAAGCAAAAAAAAAAAAAAAGAAAAAAAAAAGAGAAAAAAAAGAACACTTGAATCATCTTGTATTGTGTCATTATTGGAAGTCTTCCATGTTGTACATATTCCATAATCTCACCCTATTCCATTTCCTATCTCCATCACTTTTCATTCATCACACATTCATGCCCTTGTAAATATGTGTTTCTATTTCCTTTCAAATCAAATTTCAAAAAAATGTGCATTGATTTTTCCATGTTGGTGTTTTTATCCCATCTTTTCCTTTGGACATTATATACCTACCGTCCCATAGCCACTGAAAAACCCCTTAAAAGACCTCTTGATTCTTGTACACATTAGATTTGGGAATGGAAGCTGAGAGCTCTTACAAACTCTTGATTTTCACTTTTTGTTGGTGAATGAGTGAACCTCCTAAAATACATTTTTATCATCTTGAGAGGAGTAAGTTTTGAGTGCCTACATTTTCCAATTCAAACCTTGAACATGAAAAAATGAATTGTTTCTGATGCATTATTGTGAACCAAATTTGTGATGGAATTCAATATGGATGAGTGAAATATTCTAAACCTCCCCTAATTGGAGAAAACAAAATTTTAATATTTGTTGGTGACTGAAAATGATTTTGTCATGTTTTTATATTTGTTGCACATGAGGACACGCACAAATCTAAGTGTGGGGGAGTTGATGTTATTAATATTTTCACAACTTATTATATTCCCCCTTTACTTATTTTATATGAAATGTGCATAATTTGTGTGAAATATTAATGTTTTAATATTAAGTATAATATTTGAGCATTTTTAGAAGTAGTCAAATTGAGTCAGTTTAATGTTTTAATTATAACTATCACTATACTGATCCAAATTGTGTGGTTCTTGTTTTGTAGGATTCTACGTTCAATATACAACATTTCATTAGAAGGAACCATGATCCAATTCTTCCATTTGAAGGGTCATATGGTCCTCACAAACAAGACCAAAGAATCTGTGAACAAACTGGACCATCCTTGAAGTTTGATTTACTGGGTTCAATCGAGAAGTCCAAAGACCTTAAATCTCCACCATAATTCGGGGGACACTACATTGCATCTTGGATAAAAATTTCATGGCCCAAATCCAAGTACAAGGGGCCCAAATAAACCTTTGAAGTCCAGCCCACCATTCTGGCCGAGAATTAAAATCAGTATAGTATGCATGACATATCTCCTGATGTAAGCATCCAATCGAGCTGAGATTTTGCAGTGTGAAATAGGAGATATAGGCGGCCGACTTTGTTGAAGAAGTCATTCAAATTTGAAGGCATATTCCTGTTCAAAAATCCATTCACATTTTGGCCATCGAAAAAGAATGGATAGAAATGGACAGTTTACCTTTGTTTAATCAACCGGCCATAACTTTGGCTCCAATTGTCCAAATGCCTCCAAATTTTGAGAGTAGTCGGACAACATTATTGTCTACAACTTTGAAGAAGGATTTATTTGAAGATTCGGCTGTCTGAATAGCTCAATTGGCGAAGCAAGTGGAGGGACAGATTGGGAAAGAAAACAGTCCACTCCTTGGGCTATAAATACTCTTCCCTTCTCTCCTTGAGAGGGGTTGGCATTTCAGAAGAGAGGATATCACATTGGCACGACCAAAGCTTTGCCAAAGGCTTGGGAGGACCTGCCATACTCAAGTTTTCACTTGAGAGACCTTTCCTCCTCTCTTTCTTTTCACTTACTTTTGTGTTCTTCATTTTTGTAATCTTGTAATTCCCTTTCTTTGTAATTCTGTTTTAATGAAAGTTACTTCTTCAATATCTCTTATTCTCTTCCACCTTCTGTATTTTAATATTAATGTTCTTAAAATAGTTTAAATTCAGTTCAATCCCCTTCCCTTCTTAAGCTTCCTCATTCAATCGAAATTCCATTTTTGATTCTTAAATTATTTCGTGTGTGTGTTCGGCACACTACTCTTATCTTGTCCCTTTCTTTTTCTTCTCTTTATAATTCATCACCATAAACATATATTACCAGATTATTAATCACCCAAATGGCTGAGTAAATCTCTCATTGGGGTGAGTTATAATTTAGGTATGTTAAGTGATTGAGAGCTTCTGCTCGATGAATATTCTTTGAATTAACATTGTGTATGTTGGACTTAACATGTCATGGATTAATGACTTGTTTTGTTTAACATGTGGTTTCCATGGATTATTGGAACCATAAATACACAACCATAAATAAGATATGATTGAGATTATAACCTTAAGTTAAGTTAAGTCTTGGTTTAAAGCCTTAACACTTAAGAATTCTAATCAACATCATCTTGTGACATGGGTGTTAATTTAAATGCAATATAAAGCAAAGCTCGAGGATATCAAAAGCTTAACTAACCTAATGATGAACTCACCCCAATCTTTATCAATTTGGTAAATCAAACATAATCCATAAATCATTTCAATTAAGCTCTGCAAACAAACCCCCCTAATCAAAATACAATCAACTAAAAACAATCGACTATTACGAAGTACCATCACCGAGGATTCGACCCGAGTGCTGCTATACACATTAGCAGAGCACCAGAACTTTGAACGGTCGATAGGCGACAATCGGCCGCACTTTCAGGCGACCCACTGCCCAACCCTGCTGGAGGGTAGACCTGAAACAAGACGACGGGCGACCCACTGCCCAGCCCTGCTGGAGGGTAGACCCTCAAGAGTCATCGGGTGACCCACTGCCTAGTCTCTGCTTGAGGGTAAACCCTGAGAAATATATGAGTAACCCACTACCCAGCCCCACTGGAGAGTAAACCCAGAACTGCTCTGACCATCTCTACAGGATGGTACAACACTGGCCAACCGAACACAGAGTGGGTATCATGCAACCATCTGACTCTAGAACAAGACCAGGGGAAACCTCTCAACCCTGCTGATCTAAACCATCGAGCACAGAGTTGGGGGAAAAACTCAACCCCGCTGGTCAACAAACGAGAACCGAGGGACCCTCTATGTCGCGAGAGGTCAAAGGTACGCAAGAAGAACACGACACGCACCTGGGGCCCACACGACGTGTGGTCCCAAGTTAACCCCAACCAAGTGCACAAACGTTATTGGGTACAACCATCCCCAAGTACCTCCCAGCGTCCTCGCATTCTCCCAGAGTATGCCACGTCTCCAGCCCAAAGGCTAACATGCACACGACCCCCAACGTCAACGCGAAGGCGTGGACGTAACAACTCCAACTTGCCACCTCAATGGCTGAGGCACGACCAACCACATCTCTTCAAGCATTTACACCACTCACACGGGAGTGAACACGATCAAACGCCAAGGGTCCACTACAAACACGGTAGAAGAACCGCCACTGGGGCACCTTCCATATTTCCACATTTAATAAGATCCTATATGAGGCTCCGCTTTCCTGAACAGATTACACCGTTGAAATCCTCGCGGAAAAACATGTGAGATCAACTGCTTACTCGCCTGAAACATTCAACCAGTGAAAAAGGTACTATTCAACGTAACCAACCTGGGTGGGACCCACACCACGTCATTAAAAAAGTTCGGGCAAACTGTGCCATCGCAATGATCTCGGAAAAACACGTCAAAAGTACTACACACTTGAGTGGAACGGATATACGGAGATAAAGATACCTTCCGGCTTACCGCACACGAGCGGTACCACGCGGGACCCGCACCCCAGTCCCGAAGCGCTACCAACGGATCGCACCGTTGTGATCCTCTCGAAAATGTACACAAGGTGGACTACTTACTTGTCCAAAACGGTCACCCGGTGATAGAGATAAGAAATCACCGTCAACGCCCAAACGGACTTCGTGGGGCCCGCACCATCGTGCCAAATTAGAGTGGGCGGATTGAACCATTGCAATACCCTCAAAAAAACGTCTAGGATCGACTGCTCGCACACCCCAAACGGACGCCCGATGAGAAAGTTGCTAAACGCTGCTCGCAGCTCAAAAGACAGGCCGTGGGGCCCACACCTCAAATTGGGCTTCAACGCCCGAAACCACACTGGAAAACTCTGCCCTGATGTCAGGGTCGCAACTCCACTGACGGTGCCCAAAACGGACTCTGGATGTGTCCGCGCCGCCCAAAACAAGAACACCCGGGAAGCCCGCAAAGCTGCTTTACGCATGTTTCGTGCCCCCGAGCCCCTCATCTCGGAAGTTAAAACCTCCAAAACCACCTCAAAAAGTCCGCCTCGACGTCAGGTCCGCTCCGCTGTAGACGGTGCGCAAAACGGACGCCTGTAGCTCAAAATACGAGCGTTCAAAGGTCGAAGGGGGATTACCCTTGGGCCGGACCGGCCTGGTCCGGCCGGTCCGCCCCGCTCGGGCCGGCCCGCTGAACCGCGACCTAGCCGCTGGGCCCGGTCCAGCCGAACCCGCGGGCCGCCGCACCATGGCCCGCCTCCTCCCGTGAGGCCCGCGCGCCTGCACTGGCTCCTCCACCGACCAACTAGCTGGCCGGTTGCATCCACGCGGAGACCCGTCATCGGCGGGTCTCGGTCTCCCCGCAGGGTCGCGCGCCTGCGACCCTGATCATCCCCCTCGCCGGCACCCGCGGCCGGCACCCTCGGCCGGTTCGCCTACATCGTCCCGCACCGGCGAGGTGCTGCCCGGCCGGCCGGATGGCCGGTCATCCTTCCGTCGCGCCTGCTGTCGCGCTGCCGTCCGCCATGGGGCCGCCGTCTGCCGGACCTCCTTGCTGACTGCCGGAATCCGGCCTCGTGGCCAGAAAACTTCAGAGGACCACCAGAAACGATCTGGTGGTTGAAAATTTGATCCGGATAGCATTCCGGAAAGCTCAGGACTGGATCTATGCAATTATGGGCTTCGTTCGATGATCCAATGGCGCGTTTGAGCATAAATGAAAATTAAGCGAGGAAAGGGGTGTAAAACTCAAATCCGCCTACCTGCGGGCGGAACGCCGACGCTTCTATGCTCGATCCGAGCTCTCCTGCAGCCAAAACTGCCTCCGATCCATCGTTACCATCTTGGAGAAGGAGGAAGGAGGAGAGGAGCTCTCCAGGGGAGGGGGAAATGAGAGTGAAGAGGGGGGGGGGGTTAGGTTAATTAAATAAATTAATTAACTTAAACACCCTCCCGCGGCCCCCGTACCCGAACTCCCTACGGGGTCGGGATTAAGCCTCCCCTAGGCTAAAAACCATGCTATGAGTGCAATGGAGGTCTTAGAATTTAAATCCGAGGCCCCTTTCAAAAGTTAAAAAAATTAACGACCAAAGCCGCCAAATTACGAAAATGTCCCTGGGGCCATTTTTCACTGACGGTTGGTGCCCGCAGAACTTATACCCCTCCTAGGGTAAACGACACATTCCGAACTCAACGGTGCCTTAGGTTTTCCCATCCGAGCCACCGTTTAATAGATACTTGAGTTTCACCATTAAATGAATAAATAAATAAATTAATTTATCCGTTTAACGTTTCGAAAGCGGGCGATGGGTCCAAACATCCCGCGCCGACTTGTTTTATGTTGTTCCTAGGGTAAACACCCCATTAAGGACCCATCCATACACTCATATCTCTGATCTGAAGCACCTCTTAGGAGTTATCCCATTTATTTGGTGTTTCCAGTGTGAACGCACTGAAAATTTAATTCCGGCCACACCGGGGCTCGGAATTGCACGCCGTCTGAGAGAGTTGCTCTGGAATAATATCAAGAATATTCCAAAGTCTTTCACAGCAAAAACTGGGTTCTTACATTATAGTTTTGTGGTCATAACCTTCTATTTTTCATGTTTTGTATTTTGTTTTGTTTTGATTGATCATTTAGAGATGCTTTATACAATTCCCACGTAGCCTTTTTGTCAAAATCCATAGTGAAACTTTGTATTCCACCTAGCCATTTTGAAATTCACTTAGCGATTTTGAAATCAAAGTAGCTGATTTTTCAAAATCAGATACTCTTTGTTTGTCAACCATATCTAGAGATATAGAACTTCAAATGGAGTGATTTTTTTGTAACTATAGGGATATTGTGTGTGTGTGTGTGTTTGTGTGTATAATTAGAGGAATCCATGTTATGAATCAATCTTTATCATGTCAGCAATTAGGTTACAAGTCACTATCTGTTTTTAGTCTAAATTCTTCATTTTTTCAGAATTGTTTTTATATAGTTTTTTAATCATTAAATGAGCTATAGATTTCTGACTTAAGTGAATGCTAATTATTTGGAATGATAATGTAATTTCTTAAATATAATTCAGCTAGAACCAGATCTGGTTCTCCATTCAGTATGTTTCTTGTCACTAAAAAATTTGAGAATTCATTATATTTATAGGTTTGAGAAATTCGAATACATGAGAAATTCACCAATGTTGAATATCCAATGTATATTTTTCTTACATGATTCTCCTAAGTAGAATCACCTTTTTGGTATATTTCCTTACATAGAGAAAAACACCTATGTGAATATCTCTTAAGTAGTTCAGTGAAATTAAACATGTTATTCCAGAATCTGGATAATTGAACAATCTTATGTATTGTTTCATATTTCGATTTGATGAATGTCCATTTGAAATATTTGAATTGTGTTAATGAATTTACAAATCCATATTAATTATTTAGAACTTGTTTGATGTTTTTTTATCTATTTTAAGCATGTTTTTATGATGATCAAAGGGTGTCTAATTTTCATGCTTGAAAAATACAACTTGAAACACATAAATAATTTTTATTATTTTAAGTTAATTACTTCGATTCTATTGTTTCAAAATTTATTTTAGTTGATATTAAACTCATTAATTTTTTTTAATATATTTAATTTAGTTTTATTACGTTTTTATATTCCCCACACGTTTGATGTTTTTTTAAATTGTTATGATTTTAAATTTCATATTTGAAATTCAAACCTGTTTTTTCATGGGATCATTTATTCACCTATTATTATAAGACTTTATAAAGATATTCATTCAAAACATTTAAAATTTTATTAAATTAGACATTATTATTTTGAATACTAGAATTGTGTTGAGCAATTATTATGCAGTGATTATATCTATTTCTCTCTCTTTTCAAAAATACAGTTTCATTATTTCAGAATTTTGAATTGTCTAACCTCTCTTGGATATGTTTAGATTATTTGTTTTTTAAAGGAGTTCAAGCCTTGATAAAATGTGTTGGGAAAGTAACAAACTAATCTTGGTATAATTTTCTAAAATAACTTTCATATTTTCAAGTTATAGTGTGTGAAGAGTGTGGTGGTGTTGACAATGTGCAGTGTTGTATATTCATCCTGTGTGGAAAATTTCTCAACACTACTGGATGATATCTCAAGGCTTGGAAAGAAAATACTATGACTTGTAATACCTTGAAGAGACGACCAATTTGATTAAGCACTTAACAACCAGTACCTTTGTTTTATTCTTCTTCAATCTATTTCATTCTAGTTTCTTGAGTATGTAACACATGTTCCAATATCTCATGTGCTTTCCCTTTATGTTTCTTCTTTTACATACAGATGTATTTTATATACTCAAGTATTAAATCCCTGATTCTAAATTTAGTACAATTTAGTTTATGATGCCTGATATATAAAGCCAGGGTTGTAATTGGTTTGCGAGTCCCCATAAAAAAGTTAGGTATCTTTCAATTTATAATTCCAGAAAAAAATTATTTGTAATTGAGTTATGACTCTCCTTCAAAAATCATTATACTGCACAATATATCTCTCATCGAGTAGAGAGGTATAAGAATATACTAGGTCCATTTTAGACCGAACTCATATAAAAAATCCTTTTTTTCTTTCATGTATTTCATTTCTATTTATCTTTATTAACTAACATTTATAATTAATTTATATTATAAATCTATTTCTGTTTCTTATTATATTATATTCAACCCCTCTAGAATATATATTTTCACCTTGTCCAACCTAAAAATAATCACCATAAATTATCTATTGTGTGGTTCATAAATTTACCTGGACGTTTTTTTCCATATTGCTCATGAAATTTAAGGGCTTTAAAAGTCTATATTGTAATTCATATATTATATTATCTTGTTCTATGATTGACCAAAACCAATGAAAACTGAATATTTTCCATGGTGGAAAAATCTTCTTATGTTTCAGTAAAGAAAAAGTGTGTGTAATTTCCTAGAAAATAAATTTGTTTCAATATACTAGAATGTGGATTCAGTTATGGAACAAAGGCAGTTGGGGGTAATAGCAATACAAAGAAAGATTCAACATTATCTCAATTATCACCCAAATCCATGATGAGTTGGACTAAGTACGTACACTCGGTGAGATACTATCAGGGGATATACTTTTGAATATTCACACTCTGTTAATGAACCATGATGTTGAATTTTTCGTACCTTTTTCCTTGGTCTCCTACAAATTCAGAATATTAAAACCAAATACTATCTTCCATGGATAACCTAGCACATTTATGGTACTCTCACCCCTATATTTAATTGATAAGGGTGTTACCACCACTACTACAAAACACATCTTTAACAAAGCTAAAATAGACCTTTATCAGTGCTAGAAGAGCATTGACTACCTTAGCACAATTAGAAGGACAAGGCTATTGTTAGCGCTAATAAAAGCTCTTATAAAGCCTATTTTTATCAACGCTTTTAAAATCACTGATAAATGACATCATTTATCAGTGCATTTATTTAGGGTTGATAAAGATTCCTTTATTGAAGTTTCTACAAGTGCTGATAAAGTATATCTTTGCCAATGATTTTTAAAGCGCCGATAAATGGATATTTATCAGTGCTTTTAAATGCTTTGATAAAGGTATCCCTTTTCATCACATTTAGTAGTGCCGATAAAGGGGAAAACTGTAGTGTGATGCTATACTGCACTACAACACCATAAACAGGTGCAGTGTGTTGTAACAACACACTACATCACCAAAAAAGAAACATAAATTACAAAAAATAAGATACAAATATTGAATTTAACTAAAATAAAATTTCTAACACAAATATAAGAAAAAACACTATTATAGAGGTCAATTGTTCTTTTTACTAAAATTAATGGAAATTTTGAATAAAAAGGTGCAATTTGAGTCATATCATTCACACTGTGGGTCAATTTGAGGTATGACTGATTCCTACACATAAAAAATGACTTATTTATCATTTTTCTAATGTACCAAAACAATCTGAATGTGTTTTCTCAGTTTTGAGTACGATAGTTGTTTTTTTATTAAAATTAATGTCAGTTTTGAATAAAAAGACACACTTGGAGTCATACTGGTCATATCATGCATAGAATTGAGTTGTAGATGATTCTTAAATGTCAAAAATGACTTATGGATTATTTTTCGAAAGTATCAAAACAATCTGAATCCGTTTGGTCAGTTTTAAGCATGTCAGTTATTTTTTTCACTAAAATTAATGTCCATTTTGAATAAAAAGACACATTTGGAGTCATACCAGTCACACCGTGGATCAGATTGAGGTGAAGCTGATTACTACAATTCCCAAATGACATATGGATCGTTTTCCTAAAGTATCAAAACAATTAGAATATTTTTCCTTGGTTTTGAGTATGCCCCTTGTGTTTTTTACTAAAATGTCATTTTAAACTAGAAACACGCACTTTGAGTCATAAAGGTGGCATTGTGTGTGAGTTTTACATGAGACTAATTCATACACATCACAAATTAATTATGAATCATTTTACCAAATTATCAAGAAAATCCAAGAATGTTTTCTTAGTTTTCAGAGTGAAGCCTTTTTGTATTAAAATGTGGATTTTAAACTCATAACGGACACTTGGAGCCATACCGATCACACTGTGTCAGATTGAGGTTTGGATAATTCCAACACATCAAAAATGACTTATGGATAATTTTTCTAATGTACCAAAACAATTCAAATTTATTTTATCAGTTTTGAGTATGTCAGTTGTTTTTTTCACTAAAATTAATGTCAATTTTGAATAAAAAGACACACTTGGAGTCATACCGGTCACACCGTGCATCAGATTTAGGTGTGGATGATTCCTACACATCCCAAATGACTTATTGATAATTTTAATAAAGTATGAAAACAACTAGAATGTGTTTCCTTGGTTTTGAGTATGCCACTTATGTTTTTTACAAAAATTGTTTTTTAAAATGGAAACACACACTTTGAGCCATTCAAGTGGCATCATGTGTGGGTTTGACATAAGAATGATTCATACACACAAAAAATTAATGATGAATTATTATCCCAAATTTTCATGACAATATGAGCATGCTTTCTTTGTTTTCATAGAGTGGTCCTTTTTTGTATTAAAATGTCAATTTTAAACTGATAACAGATACTCAGAGTCATACCGGTCACACCATGCATCAGATTGAGGTGAGAATGATTCCTACATTTAAAAAATGACTTATGTATATTTTTCCTAAAGTACCAAAACAATAATAATGTGTTTTCTTGGTTTTGAGTATATCTGTTGTTTTTTCACTAAAATTAATGTCAATTTTGAATAAAAAGATGCACTTGGAGTCATATCAGTCACACCATATGTTGGATTGAGGTGTGAATGATTCCTACACATCTCAAATGACTTATGGATCATTTTCCTAAATTATCAAAATAATCAGAATTCATTTCCTCATTTTTTAGTATGCCACTTGTGTTTTTTACTAAAATGTCATTTTAAACTGGAAACATGCACTTTGAGCCATACATGTGGCATTGTGTGTGGGTTAGACATGAGACTAATTAATACAAATAAAAAATGAATTATGAATCATTGTCCCAAAATATTAAGACAATCACTACAATTTTTTTTTGTTTTTAGTGAGTGACACTTTTTTGTATTAAAATGTCAATTTTAAACTAATAATGGATACTTGAAGTCATAACAGTCACATTGTGCATCCGATTAAGGTGTGACTGATTCTTACCAATCAAAAATGACTTATAAATCATTTTCCTAAAGTAACAAAACAATATTAACGTGTTTACTCAGTTTTGAGTATGCCAGTTGTTTTTTTCACTAAAATTAATGTTAATTTTGAATAAAAAGATGCACTTGGAGTCATACCGGTCACACCGCATTTCATATTGAGGTGAGTTTAATTCCTACATTCCTCAAATGACTTATGGATTGATTTTATAAAGTATCTAAGTAATCAGAATGTGCTTCCCTGGTTTTGAGTATGCCACTTGTGTTTTTTTACTAAAATTCCTTTTTAAGCTGGAGACCATCACATTGAGCTATACAGGTGGAATCATGTGTGGGTTTGAAAAGATAATGATTCATATATGTAGAAAATGAATTATGAATCATTTTACCAAAATATCAAGTCAATACGAGCATGTTTTCTTGGTTTTCAGTGAGTGACACTTTTTTGTACTAAAATATCAATTTTAAACTGATAACAGACACTTTGAGTCGTACCAGTCACACCATGCATCAGATTGAGGTGTGGTTGATTCCTTTATATCATAAATTACTTATGGATTATTGTAAAAATTTACTAAAACAATCTTAATATGTTTTCTTAGTTTTAGTATGTCAATTTTTTTCACAAAAATTAATGTCAATTTTGAATAAAAGACACACTTTGAGTCATACCAATCATCCCATGTGTCATATTGAGGTGAGGATAATTCTTAAACATCCCAAATTAATTATATATACTTTTCCTAATGTATCAAAACAATCAGAGTGCATTTACTTGGTTTTGAGTACACCACATTTTTTTACTAAAATTTCATTTTAAACCGGAAACACACACTTTGAGCCAGAAAGCTGGCATCGTGTGTGGTGTTAACATGAGACTAATTCATACACATTAAAAATGAATTATGAATAATTATACCAAATTATCAAGATAATCTAAGCGTATTTTCTCAATTTTCTATGAGTGAAACTTTTTTGTATTAAAATGTCAATTTTAAACTGATAATGGACACTTTGACGCTAGCCCTCCAGGATGACCATGATAAAACAATGTTGGTTTTCCTCTGATAGTTCTTTCATACACCTTCTTGGTGGTTGATTACACACATATTTATTCACACATTTAAGTTGGATTATATACCTGTTCGATGATTGGGAGTTGTACATATGTTTCTTCAATTACACTAGTGGATAAATTGAAGCTTCCAACATAGAATGATCTTACAGGTGGATTACTACCCTGTATAAAATTACTTAAACAAGTGGTGAAAAACATTATTTCAATATTTCATCTGAAAAACTTACACAATGGATCTTATCTTAAGTGACAAGTGTTGTGTGCTCTTTTAAGCAATTTTTCTCAAGCACAATCATGGTATTCTCCTCATTCTACTTAATTGCCCAAAAATTTTATTGTTTGAAAGACAACACTTCATATCCTCATCTTCCTCAATCTACACCTAATTATTTACCTTGGCCTCCTCTCCCACATTGGTATCCAACTCTGACTTTGCCTCTGACTATGCCTTTATCTTCACCATCGCTTCCGCCTCTACCTCCGCCTCCGCAATTGTCCAACAATTATATTATCTATAGATTAGTTCTTTTAAACAAATTTATTTCCTACATTATACTTATCCTTGATAAGGATATAAAAAATAATATATAATCATTCTAACACTAATTCTTCACACCCCAAATATATTTCAAAGGTCATAACTCGTACTAGATCACAAACATAACAAGTAATCTCCTAAATTTCTTATCGACATACAGTCAGACAAAAAGTATGTTACCCACTCATCTCTAAACAAATTGATTTCTTATTTTGAGTAACTAGGTTATTGGAAATCTTGATATTACTGAGAAAATATAGACAAACAAATTATTATGAAATATATTTAATGACATTGTAATTACCATCAGAAATTACCTATTGGGGGAATGCTGGTCTTTTCATGATTTATGACTTCTCTCATAAAATTTCAAATATAATATCCATAATCAATGTCATTATCCTGTTTTGGAAACTTTAAAAACATTAAAAAAATAATTAAATTATTTTGAAATGTTTTTATAGTTAAATATTTCTAAATATATCTTAATTTTCTTCCATTTGTAGTAATCCACATGCTTTATCCCTTCAAACACTAACTTCATGAAATGATCTAGCATATATTTAGAGACCTCCCTAGTATAAAAAAATTATTATTAAAACACATAATTAACATATAATTTGAAGTTTATATATAAAATTTTTATTGTAATGTATTACATATTCACAATAAACATCATTTGTGGTCGGTTGGTTGCATATCAATGCGTTGGATCGAAAAAATAAATATTTGGGGTGTCCATATTGACTGTTATCAGCATCCAGTGTGTCCTAATAAATAATTAATTAATGAAAAAAATTAAAAATATATTTTATGTGATTAGATTGTAGAGTTTTACATTACATTATAGGAATAAAAAAGAGTTTTCATTTGTTTATTTTTATTAAACACTTCAAGTAACTCATCTTTTTTCTTCTTAATTTCTTTCTCATTCAAAGTAAGTTCTGGAATAGAAATGATTCAGGGATTAATGAATCAAAATCATGCTTCGCATGATCTTACCTTTATATAGTTATGATATAAATGTCTATACAAAAAATATGAATAATTATTAACTTTAATAAACATATTATTTCATGATTTAAATAGATGTATTTTGAAAATGCACCTTATGTATGTATTCACAATTGAGACACCCATCCATTCATGCTTGAGAATCTCATTTAGAGTCTCGAGACCAATTCCTCCTGTTAAGGAATCTTCATATATTTCTTCTTCATATTCAATTTAAGACATAATTTTAGCTTTAAATGTGGTCTCTGCGTGAAATTTTAATGATAATAAATGTTTCTCTAGATTTAGTGTGTAGAAGGTACTCTCAGAAGGTCATTTTGTTTTCTTAGTCGATTCACTAGATTTTTTTGATTCAACCTTCTGTTTCTCCACTGCTTTATCCATAAATAATATTATACCTCACTTAATACCTTTTATCATCAACTTTCACATGTTTTTCATATGATAAAATTCATTAAAGACGTACCTAATGTATCTTTATAAGATTAGATGGTCATTCTATGAAAGATCCAATAGAAAATTATACCATTGTAATATCTGAACCATCAAGTGGAGCATGCAACTCAATAGTTCGATCATAAGCTACCTCAATATCCACTCTCATTTGATCTTTTGGGAGGTATTTATTATATAGCTGGTCTCTTGGGATATTATACGTAGTACCCATCACAACACGTTGGTATGTTGAAATTGAAAGATACAAATCAAATACAACTATACCCTATATAATTTTAGTAATAAAAAGTTACCATAAGTTGTTTGATTCACATTTAGGAGAAAGTGTAATAAAAAAAATTATTACCCTAGGTAAGGTATTCAGTTGGGGGAATTTCAAGCCTCAAAGCTAGTGGGATTATCTGTTTCATCTATGGATATTTTCTTCACTGCCAGTTCACTTTGATCATTTCTTATACATTGGTCTGCCAAACCAGGAAGCAAAATAATATCTTGCAGTGGGTCTATTTGTGTCTGAAATCATATCAATATATTATATATATCTTAATGTGGATTTATTTTCTTGAAATATGTTCAAGGAGAGACTCCAAAACCTAATCCTCTAACACGACCATATTGTTCAGTCTGATTTAAAGCTACTGAAAGTAGCTTTTCTTTCGGTATGATCATTTCTGATTATTATGTCTAAACCATATAAAAAACATATGAAAATAAATAGATATTTTTATGTAATATTTTTATAAATAATAATGAATTACAATTATGTTATACTTACACACGCTTCCCATACTATTTTTTTCATTTTCATCAACTAATTTACACTCCTTATTTATATGAGCCTCCTTTCATAGCACATGACATGGGATGGATGTCACTCTAAATTTTGATTCATCAATATTCATTTAAAAAAATAAGCACATGTTGTTTCATATCACATAGTTAAACTTTTATTATTGATTTAAAATAATTACAAATTTCTTCTCTAATGAAGTGTACCTCATCCTTGCTTTGAGATTAGGGTATGTTGGTTTTGATTAACATTCTTTATTTTCATCACACTTTTTATATTTCATAAATGAACAAATCTTAATAAATTTGGATAAAATAAATAATGTTAAATAATATATTATCGATTGTAATTCACTTGAAATGATTTCTCATTGTGACGATTGATGAAAGTAGTCCATGTTTCCTACTTTATAATGTGTGCATAACTAAGTGGTGGGTGGGGCTTTATTTTCCCCTCAACATTCCTAAAATGTAACTTTGTAATAAGTGTATGGAAGCCTCTATGGGATTTTCTAGTGGCCATTAAGACAAATTTCTTATAAAATCCTTCTAAAATAAATAAATTCTACAAGGAATAATGAAAATTAAATCAATGTTTTACTATGTAATTTTTTAGTAAAATAGAAAAAGTATATTGTAACATTACTGTTATATCTTTCTAATGGATTTAGTTCATTATATATTGGATTTAGTACCATGAATCAATATCAATTGGCACATTCATCTTCATTGTGACCCCAAGATAACTAATGAACATTGACAAGTTGGGGTCAATAATGGACCCCAGAACACCCTGAGAGTGGAGGGGTGAATCAGGGTGTCAACTTTTTCTTTTAAACTGATGTATCTTATTCCCAAATTGGTAGGAACCTATTAAACCTTTATGATGATAAAGAGAAGAAAAGAAACAATCACATGCAAATCAAAGACACAACAATTTTACTTAGTTCGCCGTTAAAGGATCGTCTAAGGAGCATATGCCGACAGGTTTTCAGTCGTATAAAAGTACACTAATATTCTCTAGTTGTGGAGTAAAAAAGTTTAGAATAGTCACTTTGTTCTAAACACACTACCTTTACACGGTTTTAGGGATAGCGCACTGTGTCCCTTGGATCACTTTCGTTGAATCCCCCTTACTCACTATGTTGGGAAGAATATGAACTTAGTTTATTAACATGAAGTTAACTTAATTAGGTTGGAATTAAATCATTCATCCCAAAATATAGATAGATTCCCTATTAAATTCATGTTTTTACCTATATATGTATTCCACTTTTCCGTGCACTGTTAGTATGCGAACTGTTCATTCGCGTACTGACCTGCACCACGTACCGCAGGTGCTTCCTCCATGAATTGCTCCTACTCTACCACGTAATGCACTGCTTCCACTGCGTACTTCCTTGCTCCACACACTACGAGGATTCCTCCACATACTACCCTACTCTACGACCACATACTTACTTCATGAACTGCATCCGCGTACTGCTTCTTATCTGCATACTAACTCTTCCTCTGCGAACTGTCTTCTGTGAACTGGCCTTCTTCCTCTGCACACTATCTTCCATGAACTGTTCTGGACTTCACCGAATTCCTTTCATATTTTTAATTAAAGTCTTTTTGGGGTTTTCTTCCCATGAACTAATTCTATATTTCACTGAATTCCTCTCGTAATTTTTTAATCTCATTCCACTCTTCTAATGAAGGGATTATTGGTCCTTATATAGGCAAATAGATCCACATAATATGCTAAATCGAGATTAACCAAATCTTCAATACGACACTACCTTTACCACATACCATGCATCTCCTGTAAACTATACCCCCTACACAGATCGTATACCACCATTATCCCTATGCGGTGACACTAATCACCGACTCATTTTCTCGTAAGTCACCCTTTATGGTTTCTCAAAACTCCACCTCATTTTCGCAAATTACACACCATCCCATGAACCATTTTCCTTCCATGAACCGCAGTCCATCCCATGAACCTAATTTTCTCTACGAACCATTCCTTCTATATGGTATGCATACCATTTTCCATTCCGCGAACCATTCTTTTTATATGGTTTGTGGTTCACCATTCAACGTACCATAATTCATGATCTGCGAACTGTTCTCGGAAATCTCATTCCACATACTACTACCTTTGTGGAAACCCTTCCTTTTCCAAAAACAAACTTCTGATTTTGAGGCCCAAAAATTTGGAAAACACTGGGAAACAATGCCACCTTAAACACTTGCTTCACCTTGTATTGTAAGATCACTTGACTTGAAAACCCCTTGATCAACCCAAAGTGGAATAACAATAAACACAAACCATAATCCATTTCCAATAAATAATAACCTTGGTTTCAACAATCAATAGGTTGTCCACATTGATTTGAACCAACCGTAAATTATATACCTTGACTTCTTTCCTTGATAATTTTATTCACCACTTTGATGATGCGTTGTTGTTGGTTATTTCATCAACACGTTTTTAATCCCCTAATAATTCCATAGCTTCATCATCAACAATATGTTATTCCTTGGGATTGGTAACATCATCATCTGCATAATACATTGTTTTCATGTGTATTCAAACATTTAATTTTTCTTGAATAACAAAAATACAATATACTCCATGAAGAAAAGTCCACAATTGCATGCATCTTGCATGAAAATTTTTATTTTCTTAAATAGAGATATAATACTTAAATACTATACTACAACTAACACTCACTACCTTTATTTAATTTTCCCTCACCCATTGACTATTTTCCATCTATTGATGATGGATTAGACTCCCTTTTTCAAAATAGACTTCCTCCCATCATTATGGGTCCAAAGTTCCTTGATGACTTACCTCCCAAACAATTATTATTAAATTTTGTTTTTTATATTTATCTCTCATCTTTTTTGTGCATCCACCTATATTTCTTGAACTACTCTAACCAAAATTCATCTCATACAGTGTACTGGTGATCATTTTGGATGACTACTACTCAAAGTAATTCAAAAAACATAGAAGAGATGGGGGATGAGTCTCAAGCAACCAAATGAAATAATAACTATCCATGAGATGAAATTCAAATTGTCATGAAGGTTAAAAAATAACCTAAATGAAATTTTAATTATGGATTCTAACATATTACATTCCAAAAATGAAGGAATGAACATTAAAATACACATGAACTACACCCGCAGTCATTTACTTCCACTCATAAACATTTACTATTTCCCACTTCATCTGAAATTTTTCTTTTTTGTAGGGATTATAGTAGATACAAACTTGTGGTGGTATTAATGTGAGGAAAAATGGAGAGATGGAAAACAAACCATTTCTCCAAGATACTAAGAGAAAGTATCATGAAGATGAAGCTGAAAATAGGGCCAAATAGCTCTTCTCATTATGGGAGGAATTCCTTAGAGGGTCAGATTGTTACCCTTATAAATTTATAAATGATGAAGGGGAAGAGAATAAAAAGGTGTGTTTGGCGTGTTTTTTTTAGAAAAAAAATGTGCAACATGAGTATTTTTAGGAGTTCATTCATCGTAGCAGTATTCTTGTCCAAGCATGCTTAACTGCAGAGTTCTAATAAGATCCAATGTGACCTCACTCAAAATAAAAGTAATTTTTGACGAAGTGTTTTCAAAAGTAGCCGAGTGAGTTGTATAAGAAATTTTTTATCAAGAAACCAAAAAAATTTGTTCATTATGTTTTGATTAATTTTTTGGTATCATTTCTTCGGTTCTCTGAAAGTAGTAAATGATGAGGATGAAAGGATGAATGATTTTAAGAATGAGTTGGGGGATACGGTATTCAAAGCAATGATAATGGCTTTGATGGAGATTAATGAATACAATTCAAGTGAGAGGTATGTCATCAAGAATATTTTGAACCATAATGAATGGAGGAAGGATAGTTTGAAAGAGGGGGTCCAATCTATCATTAAGAGATGAAAGGAAATAAAGTGACCAAGGATGGACTAAATAATGGTAGTGAAGGTTAGTTGTAATGTATTATTGAAGTATTATATCTCTGTTTACGATAGTAACAATTTTCATATAAGATGCATGATATTGTGGACTTTTATGGATGGAGTGTATTGTATCATATATCTATCTTACCAAAAAGAATCCTTAGTTACACAACCTTATTTGTGAAACTAGTGGTCCTTTTTTATTAAAAGTTATTTATATTGCTTATGACTATTATGTGTTGTATACTTCTTTCACAACAACGGATGAAGATGCAGTTCGAAGTGGTATTGTATGAAGATGAAACATGTTTATAGAGTAGGGGTGGCATTATATAGGTATAGGTAAGTGTGTGATAGAGAGATTGTGGTTCCCATGATGTTCAGAGATTGTGTTTCCCATGTGGATCCCTAGTGGGATTATGCACTTGGATCCATCTGTGAAAAAATAGTATGAAATATTCAATTCATCATCACAATGAAAATTGTTGGAACATTTTCACACCCAAAAGGAATTATTATGTACTAATATGACCATATCAGCTTCAACACATGCTCAGGTCTGACTTAGAGTTGATTATTCCCATAATATAATTTGATCTTTGAAAACCATTTTATGCCCTTCAACCGATCAAATAAATAATTGATTTTAGGAAAATGAAAGTGTTCCATAATAGTTAATTTATTCAAAGTTATATGCTTTATATAAAAATGTAAACATTCATGAATATTCCTATTAAATAGGAATAAGGATCCCCATAGTGAGATACTAGTTCTAATGAAGCAATTGTAATCAATCTATTCCAACTATATTTTTGTCTATAAAAATTCAGTTTGAGAAATTAGAGAAGTTTGAATAGAAATTATCTCTCTTTTAGCCAATAGATTGATAGGGATTTCCACCTCTCTATTGATAGGTAACTTATAAAAAACATCAAGGAACACATTCTAAAAAATGATCAACCACTAAAGGTAAAACATTTTTCTTTTCATCTTTAACCAATCCAAGCATCATACTAGTCATTTATATGGTAATAATCCCAACCTTCCCCTAATTTGATCCCACATAATCTACATTAAATTCACATTATCCAATTAATATATATTATTCACCAGTCTAAGAGGATAATTGAGCATGCCTTTTTATGATAATAAACATGAGATCAAAGCTTTATTAACTATTACATATGAAAAATAAAATCAAAATGCCTCATAATAACGATATAAAAATATTTAAAATGACTATGTATACCCATTATAATATATAAATTTAAAAATCTACCACATATTACATTCATATTATCTAGGTGTATCAATACTCATCAACTTTGAAGAAACTTTAACTTTTAATTTAGGAAGATATACCCACTTGTGCCTACCACTATTGTATAAAATTGACACTGATTACACTTTTCCATATGTTTACATGTAGAGAATATTGATGTTAATAACATTATTAATAATGTCTAATACCAATCCCATATGAAATATAAGATACTCATAAATAAATAATAAGAATATTTTGTGTCCTAAGACCATAAAAAATAGTATAATATACTAGGATTGGAACTATAACTATACAAGAACCCTATCTAGCAACATCCATAGACTAATCAGCCATGAATAATCTACCAGTCATATCTAATAACCCTTCATATAAGAAATAGCTCAAAAGAAACATTGGAGGTTCCCCAACTAACCACATTGATAGAAATATTTCACATTAAAGAGGTAATAAGGATTAAAGTGTCCTAAGAACCTACACTCTTGGAATCACTCGAAAATTTTCCTCAATTGAAGAGGAATTTGAATAAATCCACTCTAATGGAATTGAAGAAAAGAATCTCAACCCACCTATATTTGACATCACTTATGCCTACTCATGGATTCATCGCCTTCCAATTTTGGATATTTTTTTAATCCACCATAAGAACCCTCTAATAACATACATCCCTTTAAAGGGTGAATT
Source organism: Viscum album (assembly GCA_963277665.1). NCBI lineage: Eukaryota > Viridiplantae > Streptophyta > Magnoliopsida > Santalales > Viscaceae > Viscum > Viscum album. Next base: position 1,432,635,166 of record OY728120.1, on the reverse strand, counting down.
TTTCAACTTATGCTCAGTATTGATCTAGAATTTTTTTCTCTTATAAATGAAATGAATATATTCAATACAATCCCAAATTTATTAATATGATATATTACCATAAAATCTTAGAGGAACCATAGATATTATATGTCCCCATCATTGAAAATTATACCACATAGGTTGAAGTAGATCTACAATTACCTCTAGGATAATAGGATCAATATAAGTTATAACATATTGAGGATGTTCATTGGATCCTTCCTATAGAGATATAGGGGTGATAGTGGTGACATATTCTATATTAATGTAGAGATTCACATAATTTCCCCCTTCCAAAAACCAATAATATTTTAGAAATAGGAAAAAAATAATCTATATTAAATGTGAACCCCTTGCCCCTCTCTCTCATTCATTTCCTTTCTATTAAGTAATTTCATACATTAAATATAATTTAAAATATGTTAGAAGCATTATTTTAATTATAAGTTTGAAACAAATGAATAATAGTATCGATAAAGGGGGTTACTAAATAAACACAATCAGTTAATAGGTTATATAAACCTAATAATCACTAATAAGTAAAAAATAATACACTATTTATTTATCATTCATGCTTATATTAATATAAATTTATAATTGATTCAAGAAATAAAAATTAAACAGACACATAAGAACATGAAATTTCATATATTCTTATTGATTCCTATCTACCAACTCTTAAATAAGAGGCATAAGGCTCTAGAAGATAGGTTAAGGAAAAAATAAACAAAAAACAACCTAGAATTCATATGGTAACTCAAGTATACAACATAATTATGATATTGAGACATATTTATGGATTAATTATTATGTCTGGAATTATTTTCTTTTGGATATAATCAGTACCAATATCCCCAGTTTCACTCTAATTCCATTTTTGTAACATTTTTCACCTAGTATACCCAAATAGTTCCCAATTCAAGTCAGCACATCACCTCAGTCACACTTCCCAATCACTAAAGTCTTGTATCAATGTTATGGGATATATATATAATCTTTGAGAAATGGTTTAACCTATCTGGTGATTAACTAAACTCAATTTGATCGTGCTTAAAGCCAGAATTACCTTTGTAGTAGCATGTGGTGAAAATTCTATTTTATTTATTCATACAGGCCTATACACATATGTTGAGTGACCTTACCATATGAAAACATCCTTATCTTTCTTTGAAACCGTTGTATATGTAAGAAAAATATGAAATAGAACTACTTGTTGTATTTTAGTGGAGAGAAGATGAGATGTAGGGCTCGTCATGGTTAATAACAGCGCAAAAACGCAAAACGCTGAACCCAAAAAATCAAAAAATGATAGAGGAAAAGTAGAAAATAACATATATTAGATTATAACCCTAATTAATCCAAGGGAACATAGAGGAGTCATGCCGACAATAGAAGAGTTCCATGAGAGAATGAGAATCATGAGTGATTGAGTCGTGGTTAGGGTTCTTTTAAATAGACCAGGGACACTTTTAATAGCACTTTCTAAAAAGCGCTAATAAATATCCCCTTTATCAATGCTAAATTGAAAGGAAATGATAAAATGGATATTTATTAGTACTTTTTTAGCACTGATAAAGACATCTTTATCAGCTCTGTCATTTTAGTGTTGGTAAAGATATCTTTTAACAACGCTTTTTTAGCCATGATAAAGATCGATCTTTTTCAGTGCTAAAAAGGTGCTAATAAATATTCCTTTTATGAGCACTAAAACTTTAGTGCTGATAAAAGATTTATAATTATAATTATTTAAATATATATAATTATATAAATACATATTTTAAAAATTAATTTTTTATTTATTATAATTATAAATATAGTAAATATACATTTATAAATATATTTATTTACAAATATATTTTTAACATTATTAGTGGATATATAATATTAAATACATGCATTTTAAAAATGAGTGAAATTGAATAATTCAAAATGATTACTTTAAAAATATTAAACAAATGGATAAGTTTTATTAATTAAATATAAATTATTTAAAAAACATGAATATATATATATTTATGTAAAGATGAATATATATTAAAAATACTAAAACATAGTAAATTAATATATGTAAATAAATAATAGAAAAAGATCAAATTCAAAAATAAAATAAAAAATAAAAAAATATTAAAAATTGAATATAGTAATTATAATATTATTAAAAATAAATAAATGAAATTGGCTAATTCAGAAAATAATACATTAAATGTATCATGATACAATGAAATTCTAAAATATACCAATATTTGAATAAATTACATAAATATTAGTTGTATGTGTTTCTTTATATTTGCGTGTGCATTTGTATATAAAAATGCATTAATTGTATATATATATATTTATACACACACATTAATGTGAAATCAATGTAAAACACAATATTTGATATATGTTAAATTGAAAAATCAAATAACATTAAAAATGAATATGACATTAATATATTTTTAATTAACAATTTATTTATTATATATATATATATATTTAATATATATTATTTATTACTATTTATAATTAATATATACATATATATATTATAATTTTTCATTTTGATTAATAATTTTTTCATTAATAATTTGTTAACTAATTTTGTAATTTATTCATTTTTAATTTTGTCATTTAATTATTACAATTTATTCATTTTATATATCTATATTTAATATATACTATTTATTAATATTTATAATATACATATTTGTATATTAAATATATTCATTTTTATCAATAATTATTTAATTAATAAAATATTTAATATTTTTCTTAATTTACTCATTTTAATTTTTTATTTTGTTAGTTATTTTATTTTATTAATTTTACATATCTATATATTTAATATATACTATATATTAATTTTTAAAATTTATATATATGCATATTCAATTTATTCATTTTTAACAAAAATTATTTAATTAATGAAATTATTTAATTTTCTTTTATTTTTAGCTGTTTAATTATTTCATTTTATTCTGGACCTTTATCAGTGCTAAAAAAGTGGTGATAAAGGACCCTTTATTAGTGCTAAAAAATCATTGATAAAGGGTATCCATTATCAGCACTACAAATAAAGCAATGATAAAAGTTACCCTTTATTAGTGTTAAAATAAAGTGCTCATAAAAGTTCCCTTTTATCAGTGCTAAAATAGGGTTGATAAAGTATGCCCTTTATCAGCGTTTTTTTAGCACTGATAAAGGGTCACCTTTATCGGCACTTATTTTAGCCCTAATAATAATGGACTTTAGCGGCACTTTTTTCTAGCATAGTTAAATGTCAACACTGTTAAAGGTGTTTTTTGTAGAAGTGTACTCCCAATTAGGAAACTCGATGACTTTCGTGTTGATTAGGGATGTTCCCCTAGACATTAGTATTATTCTATTGAATCAGACAATATCTGGTGTCTTTTTTTATTAATATACAAATAGAAACATTTTTTTAATTAAGAGGGTCCTCTGGGAATGGTATGAAATTTCTTGATGAATATTATGGTGAATGTATTAGAATTAATAAGGTGAGAGGTGTGTCCTGGATTTAATAGACTCGTGATGCATCAACAAGTCTCATGAGACAAAATAAGTTGGGTTTTGGTGTATAACTCTTCCCATAAAAGGATATGTATCATAACATAAGGACTTGATAGAATATATTAATGTTCAATATTACACATTTCGTCAGTTTGAGATTAATGAATACCAGTATCCATGTTTTAATTTATTTTCATTGATATAGTATGCTCTCAGTTTCAATTGATTATGTCTTCATAAAGTTCATATATGATTTCCATAACAATTCTTCCAAGTTTATGTTATGTATGATTCCACTTTATGCTACTCCTTACTAAATATCTAAGATCTCTATTTTTCTCTTCCATTCCCAAGTAAATGTAGGGGAAGACCATGTGTAATTTTCATGGATATGATGGGACAATTAGCAATGTTCTCACAATTTTTTTATTTTCAAGATTATGTTTTCAAGTGTAATGTATATGTGTAACTAGTCTCCCAGGAAAAAAAGTGGTTCCATACTATGATAACTCTTATATTATTTACCAATAATGTTATGTAACTATTGGCTCCATATTTATGGGGTCCAGGATGTTACAAGATAATCATTGGTAGATCACCTCTGTGGATCGAGCTTCATCTCCCTTAGTCTAGGTCTGATCACACTTAATGTTTTATTATATATTTATATATACACACAAACTAATTATTTATATTCCTTTGTAAATGTAAAATATTAAAATATATTTTATACATAAAATTTTTATAATTCAATCTATTTATACACATTCAATTAAAAAAGTTTCAATATTTTTATTTATTACAATTTTTATAAGTTATTATTTACTATTATCACTTATTAACACATTTTTTAATTTTAAATATCCATTCATATAATTTTTTTCTATATTCCATTTCTCATATAACTTAAAACAATTAATTTAATATAATTGTTATATTCAATTCGAATACAATAATATATATTATATTACTATTATAATTTATAGTTACCATTAAATAAATTCATTTAAAATTAATATAGTTCTCTTATATTTATCTTATATAAATTCACATAAAAATAATATATTAAAATTATTAAATAATATTATTATCAATGTTTATACATTTATTACAATTTAATAATTTATATAGCATAATATTTATATTTCTCATTAAATGTTATATTACTATTATAATTTTTATTTTTCATAAAATATCATTTATCATCAAATAATTCCATATTATTTACAATTAAATTTATTGACACATTTCTTAAAATTTCATACACATAATATTCTTTTTGATTAGTAAATAAATATAAATTTTGAAATTTCAACAAATTAAGAATAACTTCATGATTAATTAACATCCATTCATATTATTTCTTAAAGGATGGATAAAAATATAAATAAATTAGTGTTTTCACCTCATGAATATTTAAAATTAATTTATTCTAGGTATATAGTGTTTATGGTAAAAAATAAATTAATTTTATAAAAGGTATATCATGCAAAAACATATCATAATTTTATGTTGTGAAATAATCCATTTAAAAGAAAAATTTATTCAAAAATATCAACATGTTACACTCATAATGTTCAAATTCATTTATGAAGTTCAAAACATGAAGTGGATTTCCAGTATCATCTCTTCCAAGAAGAATAATGAGAATATGTTGGTCTGTATTGACATCAGGGATCTCAATTTTCACTACACAAAGGACGATTTACTAGTTATAATCCTAGAATTATTAATCTATATCAATGCTATCTTCCAACAACTCACCTTCATGGATGTATGTAATTTATTACATCAAGAATTTAGTTTATATTAAAAGAACACTATGTTTGATAGTGTACCCGGAACTAATCCCCGAGCTTAAATTAACCTCAAGATAATATTAATTAAATATGACCTTTATAAAATAGTATTTGATTTGGAAGGTATAAATAAGAATAACTGTATTATGTAAAATATATATACTTTTTTCTTTAATGAAATTAGTAATTAATCTTACATTGATTATCAATTTTTTTAGAAGTGAATATGAAATCCTATTTAGGTTAAAGAGATATTTTTCATTGTATTATTTTTATGTGTGAAAAATATTTTCATTATGATTGAAAAATGATTCTAATAAAATATTTCTATTATATATAAAACTTATGTAATTAAAATTCTTTTAATTATGGTTATTAGTAATTTAATGTTAATAATTTCATTTTATGATTTAGAAATATATTTTCATCAAATATGGAATTTATTACATTTTTTGCATAGATATTATAATTAATTTCATATACATTTACAAATTATATTTTAAAAAAAGTTATATAATTTTTAAGTAATTTTGGTATAACATTATTTGGATGAATAATTTATATTTTTCTAAAAATGTTAATTTTTTAGTGAATAGTGAAAAATAAAAATTTTATAAAAAATTTCACTTTTATAATATTATAATGATAAAATACTAACATGAATATTTACGAAAACTATTTTCTAGAAAAAAAATATTTAATAAGTTATATAATTTATATAAAAATATAATGACGTTCTCATAAATATATGATTAAAATTTTAGAAATATTTTTAATGTTATTGTTTAAATAAAAATTATGTTCAGTTCTTCTCTCTTAATTAATTATTTATAAGGTGGAATTCTAATTTTGTTTGTTTTTAAATCATAATAAGCCTATTTTTATTTAAAATAATCCAATTAATACCATTGGAATCAATATTATACTTACTTTTTCTATAAAATCATTTTTATAATTAAAACAATCATTTTTCTAAAAATTGTTTTTGTTGCATTTTATGAAGTTATTAAAATTAATTTCACCCACTTATAGGAGTTGAATTATATAAAATGAAATACATATTTTGAATAGACATAATTAATATTAGGTGATATGTTTGAATTAATTTTTTAACAATGAATAGTAACCGTTATAAATATTTATTACCTTGATTAATGGTAAAATGAGTTAAAATTACTAAAAATAAAGGGATAAGGCTGTAAGACAACACACATAATTTTTTAAAATCAAATTTATTGGTTTGATTTCTACTTTAACCTTATTATAATAAATTCTATGAAACTTGGGTTCCATATCCATAAGAAAGTGGCTTTATATTATTTAAATCCATTATGTAATTCCATGTGTGTCCCCCCACTTATAAATGAGAACGACTTCTCCTCCCTTATTCACAAACATTGAGCCTACTAGATCATCCAATCACTAACCAATAACCATCCCAGATTCCTTCCCTTTGTTACTAATCTTATTTTTATTAACCTAATACCATCCTATGAAGGGTTAAGGTGTAAGATAAATGAGGTCTCTCAAAGAATAGATAATCATCTAACCCCACTCATTCATTGTTTTTTCCTCTTTTAAAACATATAAATCTATTTTACTATACCTAACACAATGAATCTAGTATTATAAACATACATAGATGTTATTATGATTACGGTACAACCATTTTCTACATTTTTTTCTATTTTATAGAAAATTAAAACATCTCTCATTTGTATGTAGGGTATACCATCTCTACATAGTGGTGTAATTAATTTTTCATTACCTATTTACATTAATGGTTATAAAGGAATAATAACTGAATATATAAGATATTTGTTATAAAATTATTATTCTTTAAATATAATACATAAGCATCCTTTGTACCCTTCCATCTGTTGGAAAATTATTACATCACTCATGCATACATGGGGACCACTAGCACCATGAAGTGAATTAATTCATTTTTATATTTCCAAAAATAACATAAGTTTATAAAATTTAATATATGTATGATTGTTTTATTCATTCCATTATTAAAATATCTGTAATAATTGGACATTATGATAACTCCTTTAATAATAGACAATATATCGAAGTAATTTTCAAGAAATTAACCGAACAACCTTAAGTGATTGATATAAGTAGTAACTATTCAATGAATAGATTTCAAAATATTATAAAAGGATCTTATGTAATGGAATATAAATGAAATATGTTCTTAAGAAAGTATTTAAAAAATTTAAATTCATTATAAAGGATAATCAAAGCTATAAAACTAAGTGGAGATCCATGGAAATGGTAATTTTGCCTCATTTTAACTTCAATAAGACATGCTTATATTACTAAACTATTTCATTTATACGGGGTATATACTTACCATTTGAAAAAATATATCATCATATTATCTTTATTACTGGTATTTAATGATTCAATTCATGTTTAATATTCTTAGGGGGTTTGATTCAAAAGTTATTATAACCATATGGGATTTTTGTTGCAATCAAATTTTATTTTTGGATTGTTTATGTTTATATTTCATTTGCAAAAATTATATAAACCTTATCCCTTAAACCCTATATATTTACGTCTTATATACATATTTTTTGGGTTTTAATTATTATTTTTTGGTTATTTTATTTTTTATTCAAGAATTATCAATGAAGTTACATGTAAGAGAATTAATTTTAAAGGAATACATATTTTAATGGTTTCCTTCCAAACACTTTCTATTCCATGTCAAAATCAATGTAAAAAATTTCAAGAATATTCTTCCTTAAAATCCAATTATTATTTAGAGACATACTCAACTGTATTTTAAATCCAATAAAACTTTTAAAACCTGATATTTTTGTTATTTTATAAATGATGTACCTTTGAATTTTTTACCAAAATGTGAAAGGAATAATTATTTTAACAATTACTGTATCTGTAGAATTTTCCACCATCATGACCGTTATTTACATTGATTTTTTTTATAATTTTTTATTTTTATTTTCAAAGAAAATAATTTTCATAATATTTTGGTAATTTTTATTTAAAATGATATCAAAAGAAAAGTGTAATATTTTCAAAATGGAATTAAATGAAATTTAAAAACTGATTTATAACTCTGTTCTTGAAGAAGTTACATGGAAGTTATTTTTAATGATTTTATTCTATTACCTTTTCTAAAGTATTTTTTCTAATTCAAATAATTTATTTCTGATGAATCAATGTCCTCCTATCAATATATTATTATAAATTATTATACATTATTTTGAGATGATTCACATCCTTGTGATCATGTTCTCTATCACTCTCTATTATTCATTGGATAATATTTATATCCTTTATATACATATATTCTATACCATGGATACATTCAGTGAAATTTATGTTAATGATGAGTCATCTGTATACCATTTCTATATATGGTATAAGTCGAAGGATATTTTTTCATAGTATTATTTCATTGACTAGTGAAATATTATATTATCATGAATCAATATGGTTAATTGATGATTTATAAGTCATTTTGAGAATAAATTTTATAGATATTTCAATATATATAAGGAATTAATTGGATGTGTATGAGAGGGTGGGGACGAGTAATAGATAGACCCTTGATGCATTGATGGGTCTATTGAGACAAAAATGGTGGCCATGTTAGTGGGATAATATGTGTATACCTATCCATTCCATTAAAGGGTCTTAGCCAATGACTTGATGGTATGATTCATGATAACATGGATAAGAACTTAATAGAAATATCATGAATGTACATATTTATGCATTTTATTTATTAAAAATTTAGTTTCCACTATCCATGTTATTTATTTGTTAATATTATTTGAGGATGGACTTTGAACTGAAGTCATTTATTGAATGAAATATTCTTTGATTATACACTATTCTATATTTATTATACCTTAATTACTCATTATTGCTACCATTGTATGTAATCCTAAATTTTCCTATGAGATCAATAACTATTTTAATTTTATTCGGATTTTAAGATGTGCAATTTGATCAATTTAAAGTATTCAAAACTATTTGTTATGATATGTTTTTATATTTCCAATGTCATATGAGATTCAAGTATGTGTCTTGTTTTCTAATACAATTAAACTAATCAATCCTATATGATGCGATAAATTGTATATTGTACTAATGTAATAATCTAGGCAGTAGATTTGGGTATCAAAATTTGGGGTGAAACATATTATGCCCATAACCAAATCTAAATGGAAATAGTTGATATGAAATCTAAAGTATTCTAGGACCTTCAAGATGTATATTTTTATCAAGTAATTCCCTATGGATTGATGGACACTAGAACTATATATCAAATATCCATGAAAAAATTCTTTAAATACCTCCCGATGAATATCCTAGATAACTATGTGGATGATTTTGTTGAAAAAAATTAATAATTTTGTGACCTCCTTATCGATCATAGAATAGTTTCCAATGAAATGTGGTAACACGGTTTGTGGATGAACCCCATAAAATGTTCATTAGAGGTAACATCAGGTAAATTACTCTACATTTTGTTATGATATCATGGAATCAATCTCAACCATGGAATAACTAAGGAGATACATGATATACATCCTAATTGAAACCTCTAGGATTTGAGAGGAAACTAAGGAATTTTCACATCATAAATTTCCAAGCTAATGTTACAGGAAATTTTTTCCCTTCACAATGTTGATAAACAAATGGGCAACCTATTAGTGGGACAATGATTTCTAAAAATATTTTGATAGTATTAATAAGTATCCCCAATATCAACTGGTCTAGATTCAATCAGTGGAATACAATCCACTCATTTATTTTTTGGTAGTGTTGGAGGGATCGATCTATCTCTTCCTTACTAACAATAATGATGTGATAAAGGAAAATATCCTATATTGTATTAGTAGGACAATGATAGATACTGAGACCTGATTCTATTACATCAAAAAAATTTCCTAGAATTTATATTTATAGTGAATATATATTGACATTTTATGTAAGATCACATGATTCATCTAATCTCTCTTATCATCATGTTGAATTATACTATATGTTTTCGAATTTTAATCACATTCCTAAGATAGTCGTTGGTTTTCCTATAGTAATTATATAACTAGTTTATGTATTAGAAGGTTTTAGAATGGATGAATTTGTATAATTCCTCAAAGCTATACCTATCTCATCAAATTTGACATTGGTTACAAAGAATTTTTATGAAGAAATTTTCTTTATACTTGAGGCTCCACAAACATGGGAAATTTATTTTTATGGTGCATCTAGGATGAATACTAGTCAAAGGATGGAAAACCTTAAGCTCTGTAAAGTAGGATTGGGAATTTTTCATGTATCTCTCGTAAGATAGATTCTTCTTTATTCCTTCCTTATATTAGAGGGATACACCAACAATTAGGCTGAATATCAATCCATTATAACTTCTATAGAGTGGGATATGCAAATAACATGGGTCTGATTAAATTAAAAGAGTGACTTAGGGTTGGAAATAGAGAAAATTAATTATTACTACACAATTAATAAGGATAAATTGGTTCCCCTATAAGACTATGTACAACGATTGATGGCTAAATTCTCCTCATAACTAACATTGTATCACATCAACATTCCTATAATGAACATGAAAATAAATTATATAATACAGTTTCATACACAATAGAACAACAAGGTCAATTCCACCCTTGATCAAGAATACCCTATATTCTAACCAACTGATGTCTCAATTGGATGGGTCACTCCTATAATAGGATACCTTTAAAATCAGATCCTATCATTAGATTGATCAAAGAGGTAACAAATAAACTATCAAGTAGTAAATTTCATCCTATATGATAGGGTAAATTCTCAGAAAATTCTATATAAATGATGCTTTTATAGAGTCCTCCTCAAGTTTATTAATGGGGGAGATACCCTCTCCATTATGTACAATGTCCATGATGGTTCTTTTACTACAAATCAGTCAATAGATAATAACTTCCATGAAATTAGAAGACGTGGTTACATTTAGAATTCAATGATATAAGATTGTGGGAAATTCATGAAGCAATTAATTCTCTTTAGATATATTCCAAATTCATTCAACAACCCCTAAAAATATTTGAAATCACTAAATAAACATGGTTGTTATTTATATAGATAATAAATTTTATATGGTTTTATATCCAACCAATAGCTTTGAAGTTCATGTTTATCCTTAATGACATCAATTTTTTTTCACTAAATGGACAATGGATATATCCATTAAGAAATAATAATCAACGTGTATCATCAATTAACTAATGTCTAATATGATTACCAGATTTGGTGTCCCTCAAACAATATTAATAGAAAATGTCATCAATTTTATCACTTCTGAATTATAGTGACCCAAGTCAAATATATCATTAGTTTACATCATTTTTATAATATTGAAATTTCATCTATAAAATAGGCACACAATCTCAACAACTGAAGTTCTAGTTTCATTTATGCCTAGCTACATAGGAAACATATTTTTAATAACATGTGAACATTTATATATAAATGAATCATACTAAAACCCTTCATCATGCCTCATATGATAAACTAATCTTTATAATCTAGGAGGATGGAAAAAACTACTGGGGTGAGATCAAATACTCAGTAAAGGTAAACATAAGTGATAATAATCCAATATCATAAGTGAGGATAATATGATCTATGAGTGTAGATAATATACATAAGAAAATCATACCAACAAGGCATAAATCAAATGTCTTAAGTCATGGAATAAGGCTTGGAATAACATAAGATGCGAATAAAAAGAGTTTGGAAAAAATAGTTAATAATCATGATCCATGATATCCTAATGTAGGCATAAGAATATGCATAAGAGTGTGATTAAAACATAGGAATAAGAAAATATATCTTTTTGAACAAATATTTACCATAATTATGTCCACCCATATATTTTTGAGTATAGATTAACCACAATTATATCCATTCAAAAACAAGTTCTTATTATAACAATATTTATACCCTTACACAACCTTGTGAGTGTCGCTAAACCAAAAATATTCCCATTAACATTCTTGTGAGTATATATTAACCATAATTTTAACCACACACAACCCTATAAGCATATCTTAACGGTAATTATATCCACACAAAACCTTATGAGCATAGATAAACCCCAATTATTCCCACACACAAAAACATTATCTTGTGAGATATAAAACCATAACCAATGAATTTGATTATGATATAGAAACCCACCCATAACTCATTCAATAATATGTGTTCCATATTGAAATCATTCACTTATAAAATTATAATGAACCCATATAGAGAATGGGTTTCATAAAACATACAAATGGTATAAATTAACATTATGAATTAAACCATTTCCTACCAAAAAACATGATCATAAAATATAAAAACATAATAAAATAAAAATATAGGGTGAAACATGAACCATAACTCCATAGTAGAAATATAATTTTCAAGATAGATAGGAAAAGTAAAAATAAATCAAGAAACAATATTTATTCAAAAATATTTTTTATTCATCAATGTAAAACATATGGTTAAGTGTATCTTCTGAAAAGGTATCCTTTTATAATAAAAAAGTTAATATAAAACCATTCATGGAAATTGATTTGGATCAAAAAAACTTTTTCCCCAGTATGAAAAGTTATAAAATCATTCAAAATGGAATTTCATGGAATAATGAAGTTTAATAAGAAATTGTATAACTCAAAGAATGAATTTTGAGATACCAAGTATAGTATAACTTTCGTATATTCTGAATTAAAATACATTTAAAGTGAGACCTTTATATGGATATTTAAATTCCATATATAAAAATAAAATCATCAAAGAAATTCATTAGACATAAATCACACTATTTTAATGATATCACTGTGAATAGTAAAAAAATAATTCCCAAGAAATTAAATTTGAGATAAAGAATAACTTACATTGAATTCATATTTAGTTGATCACACTCTATCCTAATATATACAAAAATACACATATTAATCACTTATTTCATAACAATATTAATTTTTATATTCTTCCATAAAATTCATTTATAATTATTCTCTTCATGTGTATTAGTTATTTATTATCAATGTTCGATATCAAGTGTGATTAATCTTGATCATTTTGAAATATTTTATAATAGCATTATTTGTCTTCAATATTTTAATAAATTTAATCATCCCGATATCATAAAATGTACTATAATTAATATTTTATAATTATTTATAATTTCATAATTTCATTTCATTTCAATTTTTTTCATCCTCAAAGATTAATTTGATGATGAGAACGTTTTGATGATTCTTAGAGAATAAATGGTGTTTTCATAAATAAGGAGTTCAATTTTTATATTATCATTAAAAAAAATAAAAAAAATATTTAATTAATTATATCATATATTTACAAAAATAAATCCCCATAGTCATCCATGATAAAAATTTATTTCATTGTTCAAGTAGGTGGTCAAACAAATCCTAATAATAACATGACATAATTAATGGATGATTATGAAATTATATAGTTGTAATATAATTATACCATATTCATAATGATATTATTTAGGGTTATATGTATAATAAACCAGTCTTAGAATACATAGAAAATAAATCATATTTGCAGAATACTTAAAACATTTCAAAAACAAACACCCAAAGACCGTATTGGTCTAGTGCCATTGGAAATATGGAAACTGAACACTAGTACATAAGTGATCTATATTGTCTCCCACTAGATTATTCTTCACTAAAACACTTCTTAGAAACATCATACTTATTACATATCTTTATAACCTGGGAAAGGAAACATAAAAATGGGTGAGCTCAGATTCTCGGTAAGGGTAAACAAGGGAGACATATAAGCATAAACATGAGCATAAGATTATGAGAGTGTGATCAAAACATTAGAATATCATACCCTACCTATGAAAGATCATGTAATGAAGCATGTAAGTTCATAAACCATTAATCACAAGGAAATAAAGAATGTAATTCATGAAAGAATAACATAGGAATAAAACATGCAATTGTGGAAGACACATAAGCATATATAATGATTTTCATAGTAGTCAAGGCATTGCAGCAAAGACCAAATTAGTGGAAAAAGTCATTTACTAAGACATGTTCAATCCCTATTACATCAATATATTTATGAACCAAGTTCACTCCTCATTCCATACCTGTAATACTAAACCAAGTTCACTCCTTATTCTATCCATGTTTATATCATGAGATATAAATCTTTACCTAATGCATTGGAGGGAGATATAGATCCCACACATATCATAATGAAATTTCACATACATGTTTCAAAATATCATAAATAATCATATCATAACCCATTAAATGAAATGGGTATTATAAACATGTAATAATATCATATCCTGTGAAAAAATATAGGTTTCTTAATCATTTCATCATAAATACAAACCATGAAAAGAAGTGGGTTTCAAAAGAATATAACCTGTGAAAGAGAAAAATGTTTAATAAACATAATTTCATAAAAAAAAATCATTTTAGATAAAAAATATGAATGGAAACATTGACTAATTTTCGCATAAAGGCATGAGTAACTCCAACAAATGTTATCTTAGTTAAAAAATAATTTTGAATGATCTTTGAAAAAAATTTCTTAAGGAAAATATCATTCTTATTTGAAAAATGATTTCTAAAACATAAAAACTTTTAAAAATTATTTTCTTTGAAAATAAACTTGAAAAATTATAATGGAATATTTAAAACACTTTGAAAACATTTTCCCTTGAAACTTATAAAGAAGCTTGAAAACCATTTCAAAACCATTTTCCTCGAGAACATAAAAAAGACACCTAAAAACCTTTTGAAATGTAAACCCCATTAAAGAAAGATCATAGAAGGGATATTTAAATACCCTAAATTTAATAATAATAATAAAAAAATACATTAATGAGTAGTATATACAACACACAAAAGAAAAGAGTGGTGAACATGACATGTATCTCACAAATATAAAAAGTGAGATGAAATTCCCTTACCCTGAGTCCGACATGTTTCGTGTGTATTTATATTCCTGAATAATAAACTCATGTTAATTAAATAAATAATTAATACCCTTTTTCATGTTTATTATTAATTTTAATTCACCTATTACCATTTTTTATACAACTACTTAAACAATTATGTTTAAGTATGGTGTTTTGAACAAATTCGGTTCAGGTGTTAAAAATGACTTTGGTTGGTCAAATATGGTCAAAGGGGTCATTATATAAAAATATCTAGAATAATAATCATGAAATAATTATCATATGTATAGATAAATTATACTCTTAAAACCAATCATTAAAAATTGTTCTAAAAAATGAATCAACGTTACAATCACAGAGATGGTAGGTCGTATATATGCCTGAGTAACGTTCCCATTTCTCAATGATCATTATGGAAAGAAGGTAAGTAACATTAATCTTTCTAGATTTTTCATTATATAATTAATACCCTATATATAATTATATATATAATTATTGTGATGTAAAATGAATCAAATCATGTCGAGGAGGTGGTTGTCCACACGTCCACGAACGATGTTAGCACTTTATAAGTGTGTAAAAGGGTAATAAAGAAAATTGTAAATATTATATTTACAAAAAAGTAATTATGTAATGAATATAATATAGATGTTTTTGATTTAATATATGTTTAATTAAAACCATAATTTATACATTCCATGTAGTGTGTGAATTAATCACATAGTTTTCAGTGGGCGGTAGTCCACACTTCCACAAATGAAATTATCATATTTACACAAGTTGGAAAGTATAAAGATATATGATGTAAAATAATTAAATAAGCTTAAATAAATTATAAATATCATTAATATTATATAATAACATATTTTCCATCATAATTTCACCCATGAGAGGTGGTAATGGAATAATGAACAATCATCGTTTTGTGAGGCGGTAGTTCGTTGTACACATAAACAGTATGTTTGTTACCCATTAGATGGAATAGTGTGTATTTTTAGGAAGAAATATTATCATAAAAACATATAAATATATTATATATACTTTTATTTTTGTGTAATAATTAAAAATGATATTTTTGGGGGTAGATAAATAAAATAAAAGAAAGGATCTTAAGTAAGGATATTACCTCTTCTTTGGGTGACTCCTTTTGGTTTGCACCGAATGGATTTCTTGGACTGATTTATGCCAAAAGGGAGGATTAAAGGAGGATGTGAGGTATTTTTGGGATCTATTTAGGTAGTGTTTGGTTGATCCAAAGTGTATTTAGGGGTTTGTGGAAGTGAGAGGATAGGAGGCCTTTTATAGTGGAGGAGGAGTGACACTCTTGTAATATTTTGAAAAAAGGGAAACCCACCCACATTTGTTTATTTAATGTGGATCCAATAATGATAAAAATTATATTTAAGGGATTATAGGGTCTATATATACTGATAAAATATCTTTTGGACAAGTTTATAGGTTGTTTTGGGCCTTAAGGTTATGGTTTTGTCACTTATTAAGCTTGATTTAACCTTAGTCGTTGTAATTAATTTTAATTACTTTCACTAATTATTTTGGTTAAAAACTATGTTTACCATATTATAAATTAAAAATTACATTGATTCCAAATATGGAATCCATTTTTCAAAATTCTAAACATATAAGTGTCAGAAAGTAATTTAAATATAATTTTATAGATGGGACGACAATGTGAGTTTTTAATGTAAAAACATTCAAAAGTTTACTATGTTTTTATAGTAAATTTCAAAGTGAAATTGATTATAATGAGCTAAATTGAATTTATTGATAAAAAATTATTCTAATTAATCTTTAAAAACAACTTGAGATATAATTTAACTATATAAATAAATTATATGAAAAGGTAATTTTGAATTAAAAATCAGTATTTTTAACTATTCGTTCAAAAATAAAACTTCACAGAAAAATACCAAAAATTCACCATAACTAAATTTTTATGATTCTATTTCAAATATGAAGTTTAGTTTTACATATAAGATTTATAAAAGTTCAAAAATTTATATTTAAAATAGGTTCACTATTAAAAGACGATAAAATTGTGCTCATAAAAATATTTGGGTTTATGTGTTAAATTGGATTTATTACTATCTTATGTCTATAAAATCTATTGGATAAATATAAAAAAATATTTCATTGGATATATAACATATATATTAAATATTAATTACATAATAATTATAATTAATTTAATTTATTAGGATTAAATCAAAATTTTGAGCATAATAATAGTTTATTATAAAAATAGTCTCTTCACATTCAATTGGTTCTTATATTAATTTCTCAATAATTTGTAACTAATTATTTCATTATATATTTTGATAAAATCACATATTTTCATAAGTTAGTTAATAATATTCATAAAATCTAATTTAATGTATATGTTATATATTATTAAATTAAATAATCATATTTTTAATAATATATTATTATTCGGTAACACTTGGTCTTGCATGTTACACAAGCCATCGAGGAAAGTCGGTCTTCATGAAACATATGAAAACCTAAGTATTATTTATATAAAATACTAAAATTTATGTTTCTTTTAGTTCATGATTAACATGTTATTGTGATATAATAACTTAGTTATTTAATTTATATAAAATAACTAATTTTAGTGCAGCGTGAAATGAAAAGTTTCAAAAATAATAAATTGATTTGAAAAAATAGTTCAAAAAATATCAGGGTGTTACATTATACCCCCCTTGAATTGATTTTTTTCCTATAAATTTGTTTGGTTTATTAAAGGCCTAATACTTGAAAGTTTCTCTCTTAGAAACCCACATCGTAAAAATAAATACTAAAAATTCCTTTTAAAATGGAAATTTGGAAACATAACGGTTACCCAAAGTAACATATAACTAGGATTACACATGGGAGAACATATATAGAAAATGAAAACATAGACATGGAAGATAAATATAACCATCAAATTATGATGGAGATTGATAAAGAATAAGGTCAGGAGAAAGTTAACAATAACAAAGCCATAAATCTGTGATGAACTAAGGGACTATTTGATTCATCAGAAACATAGGTACTATGATTGTAACGACATAGGTATTTATAGAATAATATGTTTTGATTTCTATTAATATTTATGAATGAGATATTAATTTTACATTAAAGGGGATGCTTTTTCTGATAGCGTACTTGACATGCAACAATGAGTTTCTTTGAAATCTTACATTGTATACAATATTGAGTTATACTAAAAAATAATACAGTAATAATAATATTATTTTAAATAGTAGTTAACGCCTAGCCATTGGAATGGCAGGAATGAATAATATCAACTAAATTTTAAAATATGGTTTACACATTTTTAAATAATGATTCATTAGTTACCAAACTTTAGAGAAATATAAATAAAAACCAATTGAATATAAAAGATGAGTTTTTATAAAAACCTATATAAAAGAGAATAATTGTGTTTATAAAATCATATCACTCTTTATGGATTTTTATTTAATAAAAAATATATGTTATATATTAGATACAATGTTTTAAATTCATATTATATGTTTTATAGATATGATATAAGAACAAATTCAAATTTTCGGATAAAAGAAGTATTTTTCTAAAAATGTAGTTTTATCACCTTTTGATGGAGAACCCTTTTTAAATTTAATTTTTGTCACTTTTATATGTTATATTTTAAAAAATAAACTTATTATATAGAATTGGGACACCAAAATTTACTTTGGTTAAATTTTTAGTAAGTTTCTGATAAAGTTCATTTTTAATGAATAGTGAAAAATACTGCATTTTAATTTAGAACTGCCTTTTCATCTAATTTATTTATATAGTTAGATTTTCCTTATAATTGGTTTTAAAGTGTAATTAGATTATTTTTTTATCATTTAATCCAATTATGATAATTTAAAGTAATTTCACTTTGAAATTGGACATAAACACATGTCAATCTTTTGATAGTTATTACTTCTTAAAAACCTGCTTTTTGGTTTTGACAACGGGAATTAATTTTAAATTAATTTATGCCAATTCTGTATTTTGAATTTGGAAAAATGGATTTAATATTTTTAATCATAAGGTTAAAATTTTGTAAATAGGTACCTTTTATTTTTGGACATTATGAATAGTAACTTCAGTAATTATTTTATTTACCATGATTAAAGGGTAAATTTCGTAAATAAGGGTAAAAAATAATATTATAATAATATTAAAATACCCTAACACATGTTCTAATACTATTGGATGAGATATGTATGACCATGGGAATCCTTGGGTCTATTTTATGACCCCATGGAGCCACTTGGGAATGATAATGAAATTTTATAATAATTAATTTAAAGTAAATAGAAAAATAACATAAACATGTATCTTTTATTAAAATATTTTTTATATGGGGTTATATAAGTGATATATTTGACTATAAATAGTAATTAGAAATATAAAAATATTTTATACATCATGATATTTTATTTATAATTTTTAGACATTAAATTAATAAATTTAATTATGACACAATGATGATGCACTAATTGCTTCATTAATAAAGGATTCAAATAAATGATATTATAAATATTAAAATAAATGTGATTTAATTATTTTGATTTAATACAAGAATTTTATGTATGAATATAATATATTATATTTTAATTAATATTTTTTTTTGAAGTAATCAAGTTGTTATGGATTTTTTTAAAAGTCATGATACGAATAGTGTCAAAATTGACATAATTCATATTTTAAAATATAAAATATTTTATTAAATATTATAAAATTCCAGAAAAATGTAAGATTATTCAAAATGGTTATGATAAATCTAAAAGTTTATTAATGACTCTTTAATGGACATTTTTCATGTTTTGGTAACTATTTTGATTCTCAAAGTGTTAAATGCTTGATAAAACGATAAGAGTAAAAAAGGGTTAAATAAAAAAGATAAGGATTAAAAAATATCCAAAAGCTGTATAATTATTATTGGATGATTTTATTTAGACTTATATTAAACTTAAATTTGAGATAGATTAATTTGGACTCATTTTTAATCGAAATAAAATTTATAATAAATTAATATTTCAAGACTTTCCTAAAGTGCCCCTCCTCCCTCTTATAAAAGGCCACCACCTATACCCATTTACTCACACCTCTAAATCCCCTTGTCTCATCCAAATTATACTTAAATAAACTCCAAAAATCCCTCACTTCCTCCTAGAAGTCTTACCTCGGGAAGAAGGAAATTCAAGAAAACCTTTTGGCTCAAATCAAAAGAAGTTACCCGATTTAGAGGTAACGTCTTCTCTTAAGTTCTTTTCTTTTTATTTTCCTTATCCAATCCCTATGATCTTATTATTATTTGATTAAATAAAAAAAGTATCCAAAATATAACAATATGTTTTTATGAGAAGTATTCGAACTACACTTATACACACCTCTATCTAATGGATATGAACATACTGTTTTTGTGTACGGTGAACTACTGCCTCACAAAACGATGATTGTTCAATTTTCTCCCACCACCTCTCATTATGACCATTATGATGACAATGTATTTATATATGATATATATTATATTGATATTTTATCTATTCTTATGTAATTTTTATTTACAATATACCTTTATGCTTTCCATAATGTGTAAATACGATAATTTCATTTGAGGAAGTACGGACTACCGCCCCCTCAAAGTGATATGACTCGTTCATGCCATACATAGAACATATAAAGGATATAGTTAATGAACTTATGTAACATATATAACATACATATTATATTGTAACTATAATATACCTATGTATCATTTAGTTTTCACTCCTTTAATATGACAAAGAAATGAAAGTAGCATTCATGCGTACGTACGGTCTACCATCTCCATGAATGATGTATTTCATTTATTATCTCAAAATGTTATGGACTATTATAAATACATATATATTGGATATATATGATATTTAAATCATGAATAATATTATAGATATGATGTGATTTTGACCACATGGACAATTTATATCAAAACAAGTTCATTTTTGACTCAAGTACCGAATATCGACAAAATGACTGATATTAACTTAAATAATTATGTAAATTTTGTAACGTGGTAATAAGTGATAAAAGGAATAATAAACTTGAAAAATTTTCTAAATCAAGTATAAATTAACTTAAGTTTATTATTTAGGAAGAACAAGGAATATACGTGACGAGTCAGATTCAAGGTAAGGGAACTTCTTAACCTAATTTCCACTCGTTGGGTTTTATACATACTTCATTGATTATATTATGCAAAGATTATGTTTGGAATCACTATTTACTTATTTATTTTGAAATTTACACTTCAATTTGTGTGAATATATTGTTTCTACATATAATCACCCCATTTATAAATTCTTATGTCATTGATACGAGTTTTGTAAGGGAAATATTAACTCACTCTCCATTCATTGAGTTAAATATCCATGTCATTGGTTTTATTTTCCAAGAATATGTGTGAATGAACTATGACTATTTTACACTGAATATCTACTTATATTGAGTGTATTTATATTTGTCACACATAGTTATGTCATTGATTTATCCTTAATATAATGATACAATCTTTGTAAGGGACTTCATCTCAATCTCCTTTCACTGAGGCATATTTTGATAATATACACCTCCTTCATTTATACAGTGTATAATAAACCTCTTTGACTTTTAATTTCATTCAAAGGGAATCTTTTTTCTATAAAGTGTTTTACTAAATGACAAAAGGAATATTTTTATCATATGTGGCGACAATGACCCCCCCGCCACTGTAATCATTATTTGATATTTGGATTCCCCTATAAGACTTAATGTTTTCAAAAGGAAAAGAAATCCCTTATTACCTTTTTGGTTGTTTTGGTATTGAAAATGGTTTTTGAAATGGATTGAGTATTTCTATATCTTGAAATGATTTCTTATGATTACAAATGAAATTTTATTAGTGAAATGTTGATATTTGAAATATTTTATGTGTTATGATTATATAATGGTTCTTGGACATTTGATGGGTGGTTATGTGATAAACCAATGACAGGTGGTTACGTGATAAACCAATTGACGGGTGGTTTCACGATAAAACAAGGATGAGTGGTTACTTTATAACCTCCAATTCATTGGGTATGGAAGTCAGTTGTATGACTATTCCATTTGGTGATATGTGTGGATATCAACCATGTGGTTATTCCATTAAAGTATGTTTATCTCCTAAGTTACCTTTATATGCTATATGTTGCTTTCTATGGGCTTTATGGTAATATTTTGGTTACAAAAAGGGTAAGAAATAAGCTTATATATAGTAAAGTATATTTACTACTTCTTAAAGGTGAAAAGTATTAATTTATGATAAATTATTCATGGTTTTCATGTTATCCCAAGACTAAAAAATTTCCTTCATTGTGTATCCCTTACTGATCTTTTTATGCTCACCCCAAGTTTTGAAATACTTTTCATAGGACATAAAGGAGAATAGATTAAAGGATTGGATCAAGGAAAAGTTATGATGTTAAAACATGAAATGATGCCATGTTTATTTTTAAAGAGTTTTTGTTTTATGAAAAAATTGATAGTGAGTAGAAAAGTCTACTTATAATATTCAAGATGTTATATATATGCTATTACCTAATTCTCTAAATCTCTAAATCTGAAAATATCCTCGATGTGAATTGAAGTCAAATTATTGAATTATCTCAAGATTAAGTGATATGTAAGGATGGGGTCTTATAGTTGGTATAAAAGGAAAGGTTTAGACAACTTTATGGATTATGAGTTTTCATTAAACACATGGTTAGTATCCATGTCTATTATTTTAGTTAAATCCTTATTTTATAACTTTTTCAGATCAAGGAAATTCAGTTAAAAATTGAAGGAGGAGGATCTCAACCAACATTCATATCTCTTCCTGATGATTTTCTTGCAATAATTATTGCAAAGTCATGTTCAGATGATTGTGAAACTTTTTCTAGCATACAAATCACTTACAAGTAGTTGTTTGAGATGTCAAACACCTCCACTATACCTCGATACCATCATGGATCATGGGTTGTATTTAATCAAATCTTATTTTCTCAATATTACCATATTTTCAAGAAAGATAAATATTATCAAGGCATTTTCAAATATTTTACCTTATCACAAGATTTTGAAGCATATTATGATTTTGAAAAAGGTGCTGAAGAAGAAGACCCCTGTGCAACCTATTTATATTTGCTTTTAAAATACAGTATTTCAGCACATACTTATGGTATTTTAAAAGGACCATTTATTGAAAGTTTCAACTCAAACTTGGTCCGACTATTTTATAAAAATAAAGTTTTATCAGATGTTTTAAATTTATATGTCATACATGATTATTTTTTGAAACTATTTTTCTATGAACACCCATATGACCCAAGTTGTACAAGGTGTATTTGGATAAAGGAAGAAAATGATTTTGAAGAATCTCTAAATCATTATTTCAATTCATGAATCTTATACCTACATAAATAATATGACGATGAAACTAGGTGGACACCATGATCAAGGTATGATGTTATTTCTTTTGGGAATAGTTTTATTTTATCATATGGAGGTGAAATAAAAAAAATAAATATATATATAAGACTTCATGAATTAAGATGTTGAGGTATTTATGAGTTGGGATGAAAATGAGAGGTATAAGACAACCTTTGAGGATAAAACATGTTAGGGTTATTTTTGAGTTTTATAAAAAGGACAAACCATAATATGGGTGACAACTCGCCGCGTCTGACAAGGATGCAGGAATCAAACCCACAACCGAATGGTGACAAGGGAGTATCACCTATCATAAGCCTACGTGAAGTCCCTGGTTAGTATGACTTATTCTTTTTAGTTAAATGATTTTATGGATCAAGAATAAGTTGATTTTGGAAAATTATGTTTTATAAAATGGACATCCTTAGTATAGGAAAATGATTTGATGATTAAGTGATAAATGTTATTTTGGAAGATGTTTTCTCTTTTGGAACACTATATACCTAATAAAAACAGAATAATATGGGATTTTATTTGAGGATTAATGGTTGAATTTTATTTTGGAAGAATATATGTTTTTATTGTGGACTTATATAGATTTAGGTTGTTTATGGAAATGATTAACCTATCATGGATAATATGTGATTAGTTTAATCACTTTTAAGTATGATACTTTAAGAGTAGTTGATGTTATTTGGAGATAAATGTTAAAATTCATCGTGGAAGACTATGTGATCAAATCCTTTTAAATTTTTGGGTTTCTATCTTAGTTTGGATTATTTTAAAGAGTTTTAAGGTCATTTATGTATTGAATGGTCTTTATTGAACTTTGAGTATTATTTGTTGAATTTTAGAGATTAAGAGTAGTATTTATTTTTATAAAGGATTATCCTTTTGGGGGATTATCTGATCTTATACTAACCATTTTGGTTTTGGTTAATGATTCAAGATAGGATGAATATATAATTAATATTTTGAGGATTATGTTATTTTTTAGAATTTTATTCTAGTGCTTTAGGAGTGAACAATTCATCTTAAATACTCATCATTCGGAGAAAAGATGAGTTTTTTGGTAGATATTTATAATATGATAAAACTCTAATTGACAAGTAAGTATGTTTACTTATGTTCTTAGTCAATATCGTAAATAAATTACTTAACATTATGAAAAGGACCTTAAAAAAAACATTTTCCATTTAATTTTCCTACTGGGAAATCAAAGACTGTTTAACCCATCACAAGTTTATGGTTTTTAGATTGTTAAATTTCTCTTGATCATGTTTTCTATCACTCTCCATCAGAACTTGATGGTTAGTTTATCTTATATATCCATGTTTTCCTACATAAAACCCTAGTATGTGTTATCTCTAGTGACCTTTGTACTTCTATTTATTTCTTTTAAAGTGATAGTTTTATTGACTCTTTTTCCGATGTGGGATTTTCAATGAAGTTTCTGAGCCCAATTTTAAAATCGTGAGGATGCAATTTCCAAAAGGGGGGAATGATGTAACGAACAAAGTATTTATAGAATAATAATTTTAAATTTATATTAAAATTTATAAATAAGATATTAATTCTACATTAAAGGGTACTCTTTTTCCGATAGCATACTCGACACGCAATAACGGGTTTCTCCAAAATCTTACGTTGCATACAACATTGAGTTATACCAAAAAATAATATAGTAATAATATTATTATTTTAAATGGTAGTTAACGCCTAGACATTGGAATGACAAGAATGAATATTATCAACTAAAATTTTAAATATGGTTTATACATTTTTAAATAATGATTAACTGGTTACCAAATTTATTAGAAATGGAAGTAAAAACCAATTGAATATAAAGGATGTGTTTTTATGAAAACCAATTTAAAAGAAAATAATTGTGTTTATAAAATCATATCAATCTTTATGGATTTTTATTTAATGAAAAATATATATTATATATTCAATGAAAAGTTTTAAATTCATCTTATTTGTTTTCTATATATGATATAAGAACAAATTCAATTTTTCAGATAAAAGAAGTATTTTTCTAAAAATGCAATTTTACCGTCTTTTGATGGAGAACCCTTTTTAAATTTAGTTTTTGTCACTTTTATATGTTATATTTGAAAAAAATAAACTTATTATATATAATAGGAATAAAAAAATTTACTTTGGTTAATTTTTTGGTAATTTTCTGATAAAGTTCATTTTTTAATGAATAGTGAAAAATACTGCATTTTAATTCAAAATTGTCTTTTCATCTAATTTATTTATATAGTCAGATTGTCCTTTTAATTGTTTTTAAAGTGTAATTGGATTAAGTTTTTATAATTTAATCCAATTATGTTCATTAGAAGTAATTTCACTTTAAAATTGGACATAAAGACATTCTAATCTTTTGATAGTTATTACTTCTTAAAATCCCGCTTTCTGGTTTTGACAACGGAAATTAATTTCAAATTAATTTCTTCCAATTATGTGTTTTGAATTTGGAAAAAATAGATTCCATATTTTGAATCAGATGGTTCAAATTTCGTAAATAGGTACCTTTTATTTTTGGACATTATGAATAGTAATTTCAGTAATTATTTTATTTACCCTAGTTAAAGGATAAATCTGGTAAATAAGTGTAAATAATAATATTATAATAATATTAAACTACCCTAACACATGTAATAATCCTATTTTATGAGATATATCTGACTATGTGCATCCTTGTGTCGATTTTAGGACCCCATGGAGCCACTTGGGAGTGATAATGACATTTTATAATAATTAATTTAATGTAAAGAAAAAAATAACATAAACATGTATCTTTTACTAAAATAATTTTTATATGGGGTTATATAAGTGATATATTAAAATATAAATAGTAATTAGAAAGATAAAAATATTTCCTACATCATGATATTTTATTTATAATTTTTATACATTAAATTAATAAATTTAATTATGACACATTGATGATGCAATGATTGTTTTATTAATAAAGGATTCAAATAAATGATATTATAAATATTAAAATAAATATAATTTGATTATTTTGATGTCATACACGAATTTTATGGATTAATATGACATTATATATTTTAATTAATGATTTTTTTGAAGGAATCATGTTTTTATGGATTTTTTAAAAAGTCATGATACGAATAGTGTAAAATTAACATAATTCATATTTTAAAATATAAAATATTTTATTAAATATTATAAAATTCCAAAAATATATAACATTCTTCCATATGGTTATGATAAGTCTAAAATTTTATTAATGGCTCTTTAATTGGACAATTTTCATGTTTTGGTAACTATTTTGATTCTCAAATTGTTAAATGCTTGAAAAAATGGTAATGGTAAAAAAGGGTTAAATAAAAAAGATAAGGATTAAAAAATATCCAAAACCTATCTAATTATTATTGGATTATTTTATTTATACTTATATTAATCTTATATTTAAGATAAATAAATTTTGACTCATTTCTAATCGAAATATAATTTATAATAAATTAATATTTCAAGACTTTCCTAAAGTTCCCCTCCCCCCTCTTATAAAAGGCCACCACCTCTACCCATTTACTCACACCTGTCAAGCCACTTGGATCATCCAAATTATGCTAAAATAAATTCCCAACATCTATCCCTTTCTCCTAGAAGCCTTACCTTGGGAATAAGGTAATTTAAGAAATCCTTTTGACTCAAATCAAAAGAAGTTACCTGATTTAGAGGTAACGTCTTCTCTCAAGTTCTTTTCTTTTATTTTCCTTCTCAACTCCCTATGATATTATTATTATTTGTTTACATAAAAAAACCAGTATCCTCAATATACTAGGATGGTTTTATGATAATTATTATAACTACACTTACACACACCTCCATCTAATAGATACGAACATGTTATTTCTGTGTACGACGAACTACTGCCTCACGAAACGACGATTGTTCAATTTTCTCCTACCAACTCTCATGGTGGCCATTATTATGGCACTGTATTTATATATTATATATATTATATTTATATTCTTCTGTAATTTTTATTTACAACATACCTTTATGCATTCCATAATTTGTAAATACGATAATTTCATTTGAGGAAGTGCGGACTACCACCCCCTCAAAGTAATATGACTCATTCATTCCATACATGGAATGTATAAAGAATGGAGTTTATGAAATTATGAAACCTATATAACATATATATTATACTATAATTATAATATACCTATGTATCATTTAGTTTTCACTCCTTTAATATGAAAAAGAAATGAAAGTAGCGTTCATGTGTATGTACGACCTACCGTCTCCATGAACGGTGCATTTCATTTCTTATCTCAAAATGTTATGGAATGTTATAAATACATATATAATAGATATATATGATATTTAAATCATGAATAATATTCTTTATATGATGAAAATTTGACAACATGGACAATTTATATAAAAACAAGTTCATTTTCGACTCAAGTACTGAATATCGACAAAATAACCGATATTAACTTAAATAATTATGTAATTTTTATAATGTGGTAATAAGTGATATAAAAGGAATAATAAAATTGAAATAAGTTCTTAAGAAAGTATAAATTAACTTAAGTTTATTATTCAAGAAGAACAAGGAACATACGTGACGATTCAGACTCAAGGTAAGGGAACTTCTTAACTCAATTTCCACCTGTTAGGTTTTATGCATACTTTGTTGATTATATTATACCAAGATTATATGTGTAATCACTATTTACTTATTTATGTTTTAATTTCCACTTCCCTTTGTGTGTATATACTATTTCTACACATAATCACCCCATTGATAAATTCTTACATCATTGATACGGGTTTTGTAAGGTAAATCTTAACTCAATCTCCATTCATTGAGTTAAATATCCATGTCATTGGTTTTTTTCCAAGAATATGTGTGAATGAATTATGATTGGTTTACACTGAATATCCACTCATATTGATTGTATTTTTATTTGTTACACATAGTTATTTCATTTATTTATCCTTAATCTAATGATGCGATCTTTGTAAGGGACTTCGTCTCAATATCCTTTCATTGAGGCATATTTTGATAATATATACCTCCTTATTTTATATGGTGTATAATAAACCCCTTTGAATTTTAATTTCATTCAAAGGGAATATTTTTTCTATGAATCATTTTACTAAATGACAAAATAAATGTTTTTAATGTATACAATGACAACAACCACTCCTCCTCCATAATCGTTATTTGATATTTGGATTCCTCTATAAGCCTTAATGTTTTCAAATGGAAAAGAAATACCTTGTTCTCTTTTTGGTTGTTTTGGTATTGAAAATGGTTTTTGAAATGGATTTAGTATTTAAATATCTTGAAATTATTTATTGTTATTTCAAATGAAATGTTATTAGTGAAATGTTGATATTTTCAATATTTTATGTGTTATGATTATATAATGGTACTTGGACATTTTACGGGTGGTTACGTGATAAACCAATGATGGGTGGTTATGTGATAAACCAAATGATGGGTGGTTATGTGATAAACCAAGGATGCGTGGTTACGTTATAACCTCCAATGCATTGGGCATGGAAGTCGACCGTATGACTATTCCATTTAATGATATGTGTGGAAGTAGAACGAATGGTTATTACATTCAAGTATGTTTATGTCCCAAGTTACCTTTATATTCTATATGTTTCTTTATATGGGATTTATTGTAATATTTTGGTTATAAAAATGGTAAGCAATGAGGTTATATTCAATAAAGTATATTTACTACTTCTTAAAGATGAAAAGTATTACTTTATGATAAAGTATTCATGGTTTTCATGTTATCCCAAGAATAAAAATTGTCCTTCATTGTGCATCCCTTACTAAGATTTTTATACTCATACCTGGTTTTGAAATGTTTTTCATAGGACATAAAGGAGAATAGAGTCAAGGATGAGATCAAGGAAAAGTTATGATGTTAAAACATGAAATGATGTCATGTTTCTTTTTATAGAGTTTTTGTTTTATGAAAAAAATGGATAGTGAGTAGAAATGTCTACTTATAATATTCAAGATGTTATGCATAGGTTATTGCCTAATTCTCTAAATCTATAAACCTAAAAATATCCTCGATGCGAATTAAAGTCAAGTTATTGACTTATCTCAAGATTAAGTAATGTTTAAGGCTGGGGCCTTATAACAATAACATTTTTTGGTTTCAATATAATTTTTTCTAAAGTTAAATAATTTTAATTAAAATTTATACTTTCATGATTTCAGGACAACCTCACCCTTTATTATTCCTTGATCCACATCACCTCTTTCTCCAAAAAGGAAGGTGAATTTTTCATTCCTGAAGCACTGATAGATCATGAGTTCCATGATATGGAATCTCATTTATTATTAGTTGTCATCAACACCATGTTTTTATAACAGGTTATCCAATATGAATAAATTATAATGTGGTGAGATAATACATTATTCTCAAAAACATCATCCAAATTTTAACTTAATATTTCCACAATTGTTTAACATTATAACCCTTCTGAAAGATGAAAATCCAAAAAATTATAAATAATGTCCCAAAATCAGTATAACTTTGAACCCCATATATCAAAAAGTATCTATTGGTTGACACATTCCAAACATGTGAATACCCTTATCATATATTCTCTTGAAATATAGTAATAACCTAAATTACCATAAGTACTTTTGGAAAACATGCATTATTACCTATTCCAAAGATTACTAAATATATTCATTAAATAAAATAATTTCTAAAAATCATCCATGATGACATAGAACACATTGTTAACAAATCAATAATCAGATCTTGGGTGATCAGTGTTATATAGTTTACTAAATCAATCATATCTTCATCTAATCAAAACACAATTTTCTCAAAATCTTGATCACATCAAGGGTTACATTCCCTTTATCAAAATATCACATTTCTATGTCTTAATTTCCATTAAACATATCCTTTTCAATCCTTAATGAAAACTTATTCTGAAAATAATTATATATTTCATGATTCATATAACGTAATCGTTGAATTCCAGAACATAAGTATTTCATTCATCTAACTTTATTCTTAAACCATTACTTAGGATTAATAAACTTATTCCTTAATACGAATTTATTAGAGTATGAAATATGAATCGTGTCATAAGGTTCCTCAAACTCAATATAATCATGATTCTTATGATTAATTTGGACAATACTGAATAACATTACATACCTTTGATATATCATTTGTAGTCTCTTTATCTTCAGAAGTATAACCAATACTCATACCACCTTCTTGATTATCTTTATGAGATTTCCTCTTAAGAGATATATTTGCATAATGACCCTTAATTCCACCCTTAAAGAATTTAAATGTTGATGATGACTTGGGGAGTCCAATATTCCCATCCATTTCATTAACCATACCCTTCATTTTTCCTTTGAAATTACTTGCTATGTGTGCTACTTTTCCATAGTAAAAGCACCTTGTTGTTTCTCTAATACATTCACTTAGGTTACTCTTTCCACATTTTTGACACAATGGAAACCGAATATTCTTTTCTCTATGGTATCCATTACCTAAACTCTCAATTAACTCCTTCCTTATCTTCTTTGGTGAGTCCGAGAGTTGGTTAATGTACACATTTTGATCATGTTCCTTGAAAAGTGATTAGATATGATCACAACATCCTCCACTGTAGTGGTTATCCCATTTGTCTTCTCATTATAATATTTTCCATCAAATTCCATGTTAATCCATTTTCTTTTGATCTCCTACATTGGATAAAATCATAAAGCATTGAATAAGAAATGATCATCATAGTAAAGAACCACATAATCATGAAAAGTCACTTATAGGATTTCTAAGTTATGACACCTTCCTTAATATATGACACATTAGGTTTATACTAGGTTATTAATGGACAAAAATATATTTAAATCCTTCATGATGGTTCATGATGAGTTTGTGAATTCCCAAAGAATATCCCCCAAGAGTGTCAGGCCAGGTGTGCAGAAAGGTGACCGCGCTGTCATGACACGTCAAATTGATTATTTTTTAAGGTTGATTTATAGTCTAGGGCAGACCCTAGGTCATCTCTCAAGGATATTTGATATGTTTTGAGTGTGTATTTTTAATAAGAATCACAAAAGAGGGGGTGATTTTGTAAACAATTTTAAGAAAGTAACTTAACGTAAAGAGTTGTAAAGTTGAAAGATAAAGTGGATTTTGAAAAATATGAGATAAATAAGTGATCATTGATAAGTTACTACAACAATTTAAGAGTTAATATTTCTCAATTGGTTATTAGGTTTTGTTGTAATCATTTGGTTGAGGGATGAACAATATCTTGGTTCCCCTCTTTCCTCTTAAAATAATGCACAAAGAACCACACCTTGACAAAATAATCGTGTTGTCAAGGTTTAGAACTCAAGCATAGAGTGTGTTCTACCAAATCATACTAAAATCCCATGTATGTGTGAGATAAAGAGGATGCTTGTGTTTTCCAATTGAAACAACTCAATATTTCCACTTGAATCTCAACCTAATCGGTATTGAAATGAGAAATGTTTCACTTAATTAAACCAAATAAATGCATTCAGAGAAGAAGAATATAAAGATTAAACATAAGTGAAATAATTCAAACACAAATTACACAAAACCAATAGAATATAAGGTGCCGGAACTCCCTCTTCAAGTGTGTATCTCCCTCGTAACGATCACCCACCGTTTAGCTCGACATCGGGAGGGGGAGAAAGCTCGGGTGGAACTCCTTATTCATTATTGATCCCCCTATGAGGATAGGGGCCTCCAAAACTTCAAGGATGAGGGGGAGACTCCTCCAGGACTCCAAAATGGAAGATCTTCACTTATGTTTCAAACTCCAAAATGGGGTTCCCAAGGTGTTTGGGCACCCATATTTTGATAAACCACTTGAAGGATGGTTTTCGGATACTAGAAAGTCGAATCTACCTTTTGAAAAAATTATAAAGTTGTAGCCCCACATCTTAACTATCACCACCAAAAGTTTTTCATCATTTGAAAAATCACAGATTGAGATATTGACATATTACATAATGCCTGACTTTGTTCATATTCGATGTCTTGGAAAGATCAGTTTGGATGGCCCCCATAAAAGCCTAATCGGGATTGGATTCCTTGAGATGAAATGTAGCCTATTAATTTCTGGACTAGTCCACAAAATTTCAGCCCATTTAGATGCACAATCTAGTAGTAATGTGTAGATTAATCCACTGGTGTGCTTGGATCCTGCACAGTTTGGCCCATATTTCTTGGACTTCATCATGGGTCCTACAAATCACCTCCACCTTCAATGATATTATCAAAACAAGTAACATTTCCCTTTTTAATAGTGATAAACATAAAATAACTGAATCAAAAATTAAGTTCATTTTGTTATTATATTTGTAATTTACAATACAAATTCAGTTTAATACAATGGTGTAAGGGTGAAAATGACACAGTGAATCATGGTACAATCACACCCCCACACCTAAACATTTTCACTCTTGGGAAAAGTTACATTTTCAGAAATTATGCATGTAGATATTACCAACATCATGAAGATTTAACATCTGAGTAAATTTTAATTCATTAAAGTAATGTGATAAATGCACAAACCACACCAAGGAGTTCTTTTTATTGAAAATGAAAAAAGATGTCTCATAAATCATATCACAATGAAATTCAAAGAGATCCATGATACCAAATTGAGCAAGGAATTCGGAAGTCAACCATGCCACTAACTCTCCATGTCTATGTGTGAAAACCATTCCATGCTATTCTTTCCACTTTTTATCCAATGAATATAGGTTATTTTAACATTTTCAACTTAAAATATTTTGTCCACAAAACCTACCCTACAACCTTTTCAATCATATTTCAAGACCCACTCACTTAAGTATTCCTAGAAGTAAAACCATAAGCTCCTAACCTAGATATCCCCATATGTTTCACATTTCATCACTTCCCTCATTTATTATTTTTGTTTTTTTTTCAGAAGTTGCATTTGGAACAAATTTCACACTCATCTCTCAACCCTTGTTTGATCTACTCATGACACTAATTGTAATAGTTATAATAAGATCAAAGTTTAAGGGGGAGTGGGTTTTGACCTACCCAAGACATAACCCAATTTTGTTTTGATTTTTATATTTTTATTTATTTATTTTTATTTTTTGAGGGTGTACAACAGTCGGATATCAGGTACACACACATAGGTCAATTTGGTACAATAATGAAACAGATTGGATAAGAAATAAATGTATGGAAATATCACTTTAAGATGAAAAATATTAACCTAACATATATTTACCTTCTATTAAGTAAGAAATATTCACACTTTGTGGTTTGGTGCAAAAATGTGTGGAGATACTAGTGACGCAGTTTTCCCAAAAACTACTCACACAAGGGGCATCAATCATATCAGAGGTTTCACAGAGATACAACTATTTATATCATTTACAGAAAACCAATTCACTAAAAATCACTTCATGATGTTAAATTCATACAAACATTCATTCCATAATAGCGTCGGGTTTTAATAAAATGTTAAATCAACCTGCAATAAAAAATTTCAACATGCATTTTCAGTAAGTTCCATGATTTTGTGACTAGAAGGGGGGGGGGAGTAAAAATACCATAAAGAAGGTGAAAAAGAGAAGAAACAAAAGATGATGAAAATCCTAATAAACTAAGCAAGTCAAGGGAAAGTGAAAATACCATAAATAAGGTGAAAAAGAGAAGAAATAAGAAAGACGATGAAAAATCCTAACTAACCCAGGAATGTACCCATCCCCCCACACCTAAAGTGTATAGTGTTCTCACTGTAATAGAAGAGAATGTGGGAAGGAAGGATAAAACCTAGTGTGTGTCATTAATATATTGATTCTTGAACATGGAGTTCCTCCATCAGGGACTCCAAAATGGATTTATGGAAGTGCTTTAGCTGTTGTCCATTGATAGTGAAGGTTTTCTTGGTTTTATCATTTTGAACCTGAACAACACCGAATGGAGAGACATTAGTAATAGTGTATAGTCCAAACTAATGAGAATGAAGCTTACCTAGATGCAAATTCATCCTTTCATTGTATAGTAGGACCTTCTTCCCAATGTGGAACTAGCGATGAAGGATATTATAGTCGTGGGTATCCTTGGTTCTCTCCTTATAAATCCTAGAGTTCTCACATGCATCTCTTCTCATTTCCTCCAACACCTGAATATGTAATTTCCTTTGAGAACCTGAACTAGAAAGATTATAATTGCATTTTTTGATGGCCTAGTAGTTCTGGTTCTCAATCTCAATAGGTAGTTGACAACTCTTTCCAAACACTAGCTGATATGGTGACATGCCAATGGGAGTTTTGAAAGCATTACGGTACCCCTATAATGAATCATCAAGTTGAAGACTCCAATCTTTTCTATTGGGTTGAACCATTTTTTCAAGAATCTGTCTTACCTCTCTATTTTACACCTCAGCTTGACCATTGGTCTATGGGTGATAAGTAGTAGACACTCGATGACCAACACCATACCGACACAAAAGTGATTGCATTGTTTGGTTGTAGAAATGAGAACCCTGGTCACAAATGATGAACCTAAGTAAGCCAAACCTATAGAAGATTTGGGTTCTCAAAAATTATATAACTACCATAGAATCATCAGTCCATGTAGCTCATGTCTCTACCCATTTTGACACATAATCAACTGCCAGAAGAATGTACAAGTTTCTAAAGGAATTGGGAAATGGCCCCATAAAGTCAATACTCCAAACATAAAAAATATCATGAAAGAGAAATGGTTGTTGTGGCATTTCATTTCTTTTAGAGACATTACCCATTCTTTGAAAACAAGGATAAGATTTTAAAAAATCATGGGCATCCTAAAAAAGTATTGTCCAAAAGAGACCAGAATCAAGGATTTTGAGAGCAGTCCATTGGGGACCAAAGTGGACCCCACAAGAAAGAGTTTGGCAGAATCTAAGGACAAAATGAAACTCACTATTGGGGACACAACACCTAAGGACTTGATCACTACATGTGTTCCAGAGGTAGGGGTTATCCCAAATGTACCAACATGACTCATGTTTTAGATGAATGACTTGGTTTTTATTGAAATCAGTAGCAATACAAGATGCTACCAAATAATTTACAATTTCAGCATACCAAAGAATATCATCTTACTCTCAGTACAATTGCTCATCGGGAAACATGTCGTGTATAGGAATATAGGGGGATGATTCAATGTCCAAGGATGGGGAAATACTACTGATATGGTCAGCCACCACATTCTCTACTCATTTTTTATCTCTAATTTCTAGATTAAATTATTGAAGGAGGAGAATCCAATGAATGAGACGTGGTTTGGCTTCCGGTTTCTTAAGGAGATACTGAAGGGCTTCATGGTCTGAAAACACAATGACTTTGGACCCTAAAAGATATGACCTGAATTTATCCAAGGAAAACACAATGGAAATGAATTATTTTTCATTTGTGGTGTAGTTTTCTTGGGCAGGGTCCAAAGTACGTGAGGCATAGGCAATGACATGTGGAGCTCAATTGAACCTTTGTGACAAGACTTCCCCAACTTCATAGTTAGAGGTGTCATACATGAGCTCAAATGGTAAATCCCACTGAGGTGGTTGGATTACTGGGGGTGATGTGAGACTCCATTTTAACTTATTAAAAGATTCCTCATATTCTTTATCAAAAACAATTTTTTTTTTTATTTTTGGAGTAATCGAGAGAGGAGGAGTACAATTTTACTAAAGTCACGAATGAAACAACGGTAAAATCCAGCATGACATAGGAAAGACCGCACATCCCATACATTTTTTGGGAATGGTAGGGAATAAATGACATCCACTTTTGATTTATCTACTTGGATTCCATCCACAGAAATGACATGTCCCAAAACTATAACTTGTCACACCATGAAATGCAATTTCTCATAATTTAATACGAGATTATTTTCAATACAGTGACGTAGGACTGAAGCAAGACTACTCAAAAATTCATCAAAATAAGATCCATAAACAATGAAATCATCCATGAATACTTCCATTAAATTATCTAGGTAATCTAAAAAAATACTAACCATGCATTGTTGGAAAGTACCCAGAGCATTGCACATACCAAATGGCATCCTCCTATATACAAATGTGCCAAAGGGGCAAGTGAAGGTCATATTTTCCTGATCTTCAGGGG
This sequence comes from Viscum album, assembly GCA_963277665.1. NCBI lineage: Eukaryota > Viridiplantae > Streptophyta > Magnoliopsida > Santalales > Viscaceae > Viscum > Viscum album. The sequence continues at coordinate 1,432,598,151 of OY728120.1, read as the reverse complement.
AAATATGGATTTGAAAATATCTATAATACCTATTAAGAAAATAATAATTGGACTTAACATGTAGCCTCTCTAGAATTTGTTCAATGAATGGAAAAGGGAAATGGTCCTTCCTAGTGTGTTGGTTTAGTTAGAAATAATCTATGTAGACACGCCAACTATTCTGCACATGAGTTGGAACTAATTCATTATTTTCATTTTTGATTATAGTAAGACCAATTTTTTTAGTAACTACTTGAATGGGACTGACCCATTGGCTGTCAGAGATGAGGTAAATGATTCCAGTAGCCAATAATTTTGTTACCTCATTTTTCACAACTTCTAGGAGGTTTGGGTTCAGTCGACGTTGTGGCTACCTAACTGGTTTAGACTCATCATTTAACAATATATGATGTGTACAAATTGATAGTCTAATACCAGGAATGTCAGTAAGTGTCCATCCCAAAGCTCATTTATACTCTCTCAAAAGTTCAAGTAGTCGCAATTCATGCTCAGGGGGGAGTGAACTAGAAATGATGATGGGAAACTTTTTTCCATTCTCAAGATATGAATATTTTAAATCTTGAGGTAGTTATTTTAGTTCCAATTTAGGTGGATTTTGGATTTATGGGAGTGTGTGTAAAAATGAGAGGTCACTAATCTCATCTAAATAATCAATGGTATCATCCTTAGATGAGGAATAAGCTTTTACAAGATTAGTAGTATCATTGATGGTCAAGTGATCCTCAGTGTTCAATAAATTATCAATCAACAAACATACATTACATTTCTCTAGAACACCACAATAATAAATGCATGAATCATTTCCTAGCATTTCTATCAGTGAATAAAACTTAGAAAGGGGATCAAGGGAAATAAATGATGTTTTTTCAAGGGAAGTGAGTATATCAATTTAATTAACAGAGAGAGAGTAATGTTCTTATAAGGGGTGCTTCATGGAATCAAGGATGTTGAAATGGACTATGTCACCACCAAATTCCATAGATAATGTAACATTATGGAAATTAATTATGGTTTTGGAAGTTTTAAAGAAGGGTCTCTCCAATATAATCAGGGCATGTCCATTCATCCTATCATCCTCCATTTTAAGCACATAAAAGTCAGTAGGAAAAATTAAATTTTGAACCCTCACAAGAACATCCTCTAACACACCATAGGGGTGTGTGGTACTCTGGTTAGCTAGTTGAAAAATAATTCCAATAGGCTTCAGTTCCCCAATCTGCAATGTAGTGTAAATGGAGTGAGGCATCACATTTTTAGAATCACCTAAATCAAGAATAGCATTAGAAAAAGAATACTTCCCTATGGTGCATGGAATTGAGAATTTCCCAGTATCGTTGCACTTGGTGGGAAGTGATGGATCTATTAATGTAGATACAATCCTACCCAATACCAACTTTTCATCTCCACGGAGTCGCCTTTGGTGCGTACACATATCCTTCAAAAACTTTTCATATATTGGAATTTGTTTCATAGCATCAATAAAGGGAATGTTTACCCACAATTTTTTAAAAGTTCCCAATATTTCCTTATCTAGTTTAGTTTACTTTTGTTTCCTAGGTTGGTTGTCCCTTTGGGGAAATGGAAGAGGAATGGATTGGCTAGGAGAATCATTGATATACACACTCTTTCCTTTGGAAGGGATTCTCTCAAGACATGATTTTTCAACATTTGGAACATTTTTAATGGTTGGGATAGAGATTTCCTCAAGAGGGGATGACTCTAGTGGAAGATTCATTTGAATTTATAGTTTTTTTCCACTCCTAAGGGTGATGACACTAACATTTCCTTTATCTATAGGGTTGAGTAATGGTTGAGATGGTAGTTTACCCGACCCGTGACTTTGAATTTCCACCACCGAGTTAGCTAGTTGGCCTAATTGGGTTTTGAGGTCTTATACAGATTCCTGAGTGGTTTGCTGGAATTGGAGATTGTTGGTGGCCATTTGTTTCATCATATCTTCTAGGTTAGGCTCAGATTTTGGAGGGGGTTGTTGGAAAGGCCTTTGGGGTGGATGAGGATTTTTGGGTGGTGATGGTGGATGACTACTCTGACCTTGTTGGTTCCATGTTTGTTGAGGTTGGTTTGAATACCCCCTTTCCTATAGGCTTGGTTGTCTTTCCACCTAGTATTTGATGGATAATACAGTTCTTACCTAAAGGGTTGGTTATAGGGGCAGCCTGGAAAGATTTCCTCACAACTCTCAGAAGTTTCTCTCAATTGGGGGCATTGGTCAGAGTAGTGGGTTTCATAAGAACATATACCACAATGGATAGGAGGAGTAGATTTGGATTTCCCTTGGGAAAGATCAAGTTGTCTTAGAAGGGTACTTACCTCTTCAAACTTTGTGTCCAACTTCTTCTCAAATTCGGTACTTTGCACCTCATGGACACCTCGAATGGGTGCACTGGACCTTATACCAAATTGTTGAGTGTTCTGTACCATGTTCTAAATCAAGGTTCTTGCAGCAATTGGGGTCTTATCCACTAGTGCACCACCTGCAGCAATATCAATCATATTTCTATCAATAGGGATTAAACCTTTATAAAAATACCGAATTAAAATTTGTTCACTTACTAATGTGGTGTGGGAAACTTGAACAAATCCTTTTAAAGCGTTCCCAATATTCATGAATTGTTTCTCCTTGATATTGTCTTATCCCACAAATTTCTTTCCTTATTATTGCAGTTTGAGAGGCTGGGAAATATTTTTCAAGAAAAAGGAGTTTCATGTCTGCCCAACCTCTTATTGGTGAATTTACATAATAAAGCCAGTGTTTTGCAGTGTTTTCTAATAAAAATGGTAATACTCTGAGCTTTACTTGTTATTCATCCACATTTGAAGGTTTTAATATAGAACACATAGTATGAAATTATTTTAAGTGTTTATGTGGATCTTCTCTAAGAAGTCCATGGAATCTTGGTAGTAAATGGATTAGACTGGATTTTAGTTCAAAATTGGGTGACTCACCTTTCATTTGAATATAAGTGGGTTGAATATCAACATCAGGCGAGGTTAGTTATTTTAATGTCCAGTTATTTTCAGCCATGTTATAAAAGTTTATTTCAGTTTTGATGTTGTTTTTAGAATAATAAGAGTAAGGATCAAGAAGAGTGTCGATGTTTTATGTGTCCTCCTTCAAAGGGTTCTCTTCTGTGTCTTGGTGTCGCTGACGTAGGATCCTCTCTGGTTTGGGTTCTAAAGAAGGTAAATCTCCTAGATTAGAATGCATCATGAACCAAACCTACACAACAAATAGATCAGAATACAAAAATATAGGTATAGGTATAATACAAAATAGATAAATATTCAAAAAATTTACAAAAATCTTATAAAAAACATGCACTAAAAACCAAAGCGCTCCCCGACAACGGCGCCAAAATTTGACTGCATTTTCATGACACATTAAATTGATTAAATTTTTAAGGTTGATTTATAGTCTAGGGAAGACCCTAGGTTGTCTCTCAAATATCATTGATATGTTTTGAGTGTGTGTTTTTAATAAGAAGAACTAAAGAGGGGGGGGTGATTTTGTAAACAATTTTAAGAAAGTAACTTAACGTAAAGAGTTGTAAAGTTGAAAGAAAAAGTGGATTTTGAAAAATATGAGATAAATAAGTGATCATTGCTAAGTTAATATAAAACTTTAAGAGTTCCTTGTTATCAATTTGTTATTAGGTTTTGTTGTAATCCTTTGGTTGAGGGTTGACCAAGATCTTGGTTCCCCTCTTTCCTCTTAAAATAATGCACAAAGAACCACCCCTTGACACAAAAATTGTGTTGTCAAGGTTTGGACCTCAAGTATAGAGTGAGGTCTAAAAAACATACTAAAATCCCATGTATGTGTGAGAGAAAGATGATGCTTGTGTTGTCCAATCGGAACAGCTCAAGATTCCCACTTGAATCTCAACCCAATCGGTATTGATATGAGAAATGTTTCACTTAATTAAACCAAATAAATGCATTCAAAGAAGAAGAATATTAAGATTAAATATAATTGAAATAATTCACACAAAAATTACAGAAAACCAGTAGAATATAAGGTGTCGGAACTCCCTCTTCAAGTGTGTATCTCCCTCGCAACGATCACCCACCGTTTAGCTTGACATCGGGAGGGGGAGGAAGCTCAGGTGGAACTCCTTATTCATTATTGATCCCCCTATGAGGATAGGGGCATCTAAAAATTCAAATATGAGGGGGATAATTCTACAGGACTCCAAAATGGCATAGATTCACTTCTATTTTGAACTCCCAAATGGGGTGCCCAGTGTGCATTTTTATAGCCAAAATGGGAAGTGGTTTTGGGCGCCCATATTTTTATAAACCACTTGAAAGATGGTTTTCAGCTAATAGAAAGTTGAATATCCCTTTTGAAAAAACTATAAAGTTGTATCCCCACGTCTTGAATATCACCACTGAAATTTTGGCATCATTTGGAAAATCAAATCTCAAGATATTTACATATTACAGAATGCCACTTTTGACTTTGTGCATATTCGGTGTCTTAGACAGATCAGTTCGGATGGACCTCATATAAGCCTAATCGGGATTAGGTTCCTTGAGATCAGATGTAGAATATTAAATTTTTGACCATCCCAAAAAATTTCACCCCATTTGAATGCACAATATAGTATCAGTGTGTAGATTAATCCACTGGTATGCTTAGATCCTGCACAGTTTGGCCCATATTTCTTGGACTTCATCATGGGTCCTCCAAATCACCTCAACCTTCAATGATATTATCAAAACAAGTAACATTTACCTTTTTAATAGTGATAAAAATAAAATAAATGAATTAAAAATGAAGTCAATTTTGTTATTATATTTGGAATTTACAATAAAAATTCAGTTTAATACAATGGTGTAAGGGTGAAAATGACACAGTGAATCGTGGTATGATCACAAGGCCTGTTGTCATGTACCAGATTACCCTGAGTTAGGACCATGCAATTTTCTCAGAGTTTTTACCCCTAGGTACATCTTTTATAGAGCCACATCCACTAGTATTATCTATATAGTGATATATTTCTAGGAAACCACCCACTCTATCCTTTACCAAAATTACATGACATTTTATGATACTTTTTCTTATCCTTAGACATATCCATAGAGTTATCAATAAGATTTTCTCATCCTAGTTTCCAAAGTTTAACTAAACATTTTCTTTGATATCATACTATAATGAAACAGTCTTATCATACATATACATTACATCCCATTTGCGGAATACTTAAAACAATACAGAAATAAAAATTCCAAATATGATATTTTTCTAGTGCCATTGGAAATAATGAAACATGAACAATGGTACATAAGTGTGATATATAATCTCCAACTAGTTTCTTCATGGATAGAACCATTACTATAAACATTATACTTATTGCATATCTTCAAAACCTAGGGAAGGAAACATAAAAATGGGTGATCTCATATGCTTAGTAAGGGTAAACATGGGAGACATGTAAGCATAAACATGAGCATATGAGTATGAAAATGTGATAAAAACATTAGAAGATTATACCATTCATATCAAAGATCATGGAATAAAAAATATAAGTTCATAAGACATGAATCATAATAAAATAAATAAGATAATAAATGAAATCATAACATAAAAAAAATATGGAGTTGTGGTATACACATAAACATATATGATGATTTCCATAGTATTCAAGGAATTGCTACCGATGACATCTTAGTGGACAATTTCCTTTACTGAACCGAGTTCACTCCCCATTCCAGCCTTGTATTACTAAATTGAGTTCACTCCTCATTCTAGCCCTGTAATACCGAACTGAGTTCACTCCTTATTCTAGCCATGTCTATCTCATGAGATATAAATCTTTAACTAATTCATTGGAGAGAGATATAGGTCCCACACATGTCATAATTAAATCATACATACATGTTCCACAAGATAAAAAATAATCATATCATAACCCTTGAAATGAAATGGATATTATAAACATGTAATCATAACATATCCTGTGGAAAAATATAGGTTTCATAATAATTTCGTCATAAGTATAAACAGTGAAAAGAAGCGGGTTTCAATAGAATATAACCTTTTAAATAGAAACATGTTTCAAAAATATCAAGACATAAAAACATAATCCATTCATAGAAATAATATTAATGGAAACATTGAATCATTTATCCATAAATTCATGAGTAACACCAATAGATGTTGTCTTTGATGCGAAATAATTTTGAATAATCCTTTAAAAACACTTCTTGAGGAAAATATCCTTCTTATTTGAAAAACATTTCTAATACCTAATTTTTTTTGAAAAATATTTTATTTTAAAAATAAACATGAAAACCTATAATGAAATATTTAAAACATTTTGAAAACCTTTTCCCTTGAAACTTATAAAGAAGCTTAAAAACCATTTCAAAACTGTTTTACTTGAGAACATATAAAAGACTCTTAAGAACCTTTTGAAACATAAAATACATTAAATAAATATCATATATGTGATATTTAAATACCCCTAAATTTAATAATAACAACCATATAATACATTCATGGGTAGTATATACACCACACAAAAGAAAATAGTGGTGAAAATGGTATATATCTCACGAATATAAAAAGTGAAATGAAATTCCCTTACCTTGACACTAAATTGTCTCATGTGTCTTTATATTCATGAATAATAAAATAATTTTAATTAATTAATATCTTTATAATTATTTTCAGGTTTATTATTACTTTTAATTCACTTGTTACCTTAAACAATTAATTTTAGTTGGGTGTTTTGACCAAATTTAGTTCATGTGTTAAAAACGAATTTGGTTGGTTGACTATGGTCAAAGGGTTAATTATAAAAACATAAATAGAATAATAATTATGAAATAATTATAATATTTATACATAAATTATACTCTTAAAACCAATCATTAAATATGTTTGTGAAAAATTAATCAATGTTACAATCATGAAGATGGTACGCCACACTTATGCACGAGTAAGGTTCCAATTTCTCAGTGATCACTGTGGAAATAAGGTAAGTAACATTAATAATTAAAGATTGATAATTATATCATAAATATAATAATATTTAATCACACACACACACACACAATTCTTGTGATGTAAAAGGAATCACATCATGTTGAGGAGGCGGTGGTCCACACATCCATGAACGATGTTATCACTTTATAAGTGTTTGAAAGGGTAATAAAGAAAATGGTATATATTAGATTTCAAGAAAGGTAATTATTTAATGAATATAATATTTTTTTTATGTCACATATTTTTAATTAAAACCATGCTACATACATTCCATGCAGTGTGTTAATGAATCACATCGCTTTGAGGGGGTGGTAGTCCACACTTCCACAAATGAAATTATCATATTTTCACTAGATGAAAAGTATAAAAATATGTGTTGTAAAATAATTATATAAGCTTAAATAAATTATAAAGATCATAAATATTATATTAAAGTATACTTTCCATCATAATGTCCACCATGAGAGGCGTTAAAGGAATAATTAACAATCATCATTTTGTGAGACTGTAGTTATCCATACATAAAAATAGCATGTTCATTACAAATTAGAAGGAAGTGTGTGTGTGTCACAACCCAAACTCAAAAAATAATTATTTTAATTATTCATATCCTTTATTTTGTTTTTGGGCCGATATGGGTTGTATTTTAAAATCATCAAGCGAAGTGGGGTCCTGTACACAGGTTGCACACAGTTAAGAATAACCTTATGTCAACCGTGTGTGTGGGTCTGTCATAGATCAGTGCCATTTGGCATGGTTAGAGCATGGTTTTCTCAACTTTTCTAATTATTACTGGTAAACTGTACGAGCTTCCTATGTTCAAAAATAAAATAAAATTAAATGAAAATAAAATATAGAAATAAGATAATGTTTAAGAAAGTGTTTTAATAATAAAAATAATAATGATTATTATTGTAATTATTATTATTGTAACTATTAGTATTGATATTATTATTATTATTATTATTTTTATTAATTTAGGTTTTTTTTTTCTTTATTTATTATTATTTTTTTTTTCTTTTCCTCTTTTCTTTCTCTCTTTTTTTATATCCTCTTTCTTTCTTCTCCTCCTTGTTTCATGTGAGGTGCGCCTCCCTCCCCTCCTATGGTTACACGTCACCCCATCATTTTATCCCTCTCCATATAGATATTTCCACCAATTTCTTCACAGATCTTTCTCGGTCCTTCGAGGTATGGCCTTCTCCCTCCATTCTCTCCTTTGGTTCAGCCATTTTTGGTCTCCCTGTCGCCTGGTGAAGTTTATCCAAATGCTAGGTCTATTGGGTAATTTTATTTTTCAGGTTTATTTTGTTATAGGGTTGTGAGAATATTATCTTGGGACCTTCAGGTTCATGTTTCGGTAACCCTCACTAAAGGCTAAGTGGTTCACTTTGATTCGGGCCACCGCCGATATCTGAGGTAAGAGTTTTCTTTTTCTATTTAACTTTTCACCTTAACTTTTTATCCCTTCGGTGATTTAGGGTACATAATAATTGTTTATAAGATATTTGGTGTCCCCTTGGCGGTCCACACATGCATACATAGGTATGTATCTATGTATCCATATATATCTCCCTTGGGTGTATTCCCTCACGGCACAGGGAATACGTGCCTTGGACTAAAATATATATATGTAAGGGTGTATGTGTGTGTGCGTGTGGGGCAGTTTCAAGTGGTCATCACCAAATTCATCAAGTTCCAACGTGTTCGACATGACCTGCTTCTTTTTTGAGGTAGGTTCCCTATGACCACACCTTTAATTTGAATTCCATGATTTCTTATAATTTTAAAAGTGTGTTTTCATGCTCATGTGGTATTTATATATATATATATAGTTATGTATATGTGTTTGGTAAAATTAATTGCACCTATTGAATTTGGTTTCCCATTTTTTTATATATTGTCTAAGTTTGGTTGCAATTTTCCTTTAATTATGAAGTATCCTAAATGTTTTAGAATAATTTATTAAATGGTTCATAGCTTGTGAAGTGTAATTTTCTGGAACTTACATATTTTTGTTTAAATTTGTTATGTAATATTTGGATTTTTTAGAACCAAAAAGGGTTTTGGGTGTTTCTTGGAGGTTTAGAATGTGCCATTAGATGTTGGAGCATCCATGTGTTCACATAGTGCACACATGGGTGTGCCATCAAATGAAGATGGCACTTTGAAATGATGGTTCTTTGATATTTAAATGGTGTGTTGGTATGTTGGGTAACTTGAAAATGGTTCTGAGTATGTTCCTTAAAACATAACCCATTTGGTACATTAGAAAGGATGGTTGATTTTTAAATGTTGTGAAATCCTGTTTGGAATCTTGGGTTGGTTGGTGAATTTAATTTCTTTTGGTTTTGAGAAAAATATTGAAAATGGAATTGGATTCGAAGGTGTAAAGGCCCGTTTGGTAAGAGGTTGTGAAAATTTCATTTCACATTATTTTGGAAAGGGTTTTTGAAATGTTTTGATAAATTCATTTGGGTGTGTAAAGTTAAATTCTTTTGGGGAAACTAGTGTATTTTAAAGAAAGGGTTGAATGTTCATATGATGTGATAGCCCGATTATCACCTTTAATGATGTGAAATATGTATATATATATAGTGGTCACCCCTATATAGGATTTCCATTTATAAGGTTATTGTATAGGGGATGTTCGTGTTTAGGGTAGGCAAGTGCGGTGATAGTAGGTGAGGTTAGTCATGGGTGTGAGTCCCTACGACTTACATAGTATATTATTACCATGGGTTTCTTGGGTGTCTTTTAGAGGGTCGAGAGATAGTTGTTGATCAACCCCGATTAGATGGGTTGGTACCCCCTACATTTGCTATTAGGCCAGGTGGGCTGTGCCACTAGATTGGTCAATTGAGGGCGGCCAGTTTGTTATAGGCTTAGGAGCTTCACCATACGCTGATAGGTGGTTCCAAACTGAGTACATATAGGGATCACTCTAGGAATGTTTATGAAATTCCCATGGATGTATACTTCTATGTTGCTGTTTATTTTGTGGTACTGTTGGTGCCAAAATTTGGAAAGAACAAGAAAAAACGAGTAGCCTTAGGGGTTACCTCACGAAGCTTGTTCATAGAGCCCCTACATCACCACAACCAGTGAAAAGCTTCCCCTCTGCGAAGCTTCCACAGAGCAAGGAGGCGGGAGGCTCTGTGAACCCGTTTGACATTCACGAACCCACCGCGGAGCAAGGAGGTGGGAGGATCCATGAACTCATTTTTCGTTCACGAAGCCGCCAGGGAGCAAGGAGGTGGGAGGCTCCGTGAACCCATTTCACGTTCATGAAGCCACCATGGAGAAAGGAAACAGGAGGCTCCATGAACCCATTTGATGTTCATGAAGCCTCCGTGAAGTAAGGATTCGGGAGTCTCAACGAACCCATTTGACGTTCACGAAACCACCACGGAGCAAGGAGGTGGGAGGCTTTGCGATTATGACAAAATGCCACGTGTCTTCATGCCCAACATGCTCTGCTTCGCGGCGCCTCTTGCTTATAAATACCAGGCTCCCCTTAATCCCAAAGGATGGATCCTCCTACCTTTTTCCTTATTAGCTCTCAAATCACTAAGCAATTTTAGCTCTGTGAACTATGAGCTTTTCATGGTAATTTAGCATCATGAAGTGACTCCCCCTTTGCTTGAATTCAACCCCTCTTCAAAGAGGGATGCCCTTCATGGAGACCATGGGCCTCTGTAAAGGAAGGAGATCCCCAAGGGGACTCAGGTCTTCACGGATCACTTATGCTTCACGAAATACCCTCCATGCACATGTGACCCACATGCTAAGGTAGGGCCACTATGCTTCGCGAAGCTCATTGCTTCGTAATGCTATGCTTCACAATGATATGCTTTTCAAGGCACCCTTGATTCGTGAAGCACTACTCCATGAATGCTTTTTCACTTCACGAAGCACCTTCCATATGCACCTATTCCCTACACCTAGGCTAGGCCACTTCACTTCGCGAAGCACACCCCTTCGCGAAGCCCCTCTGCTACATGGAGCACCAGAGCTTCACAAGGATTCTACCTATGAACCCCTTTGCCCCGCAACTCCTTTTACTGTGCGACCCTCCAGGGTTGCATGAAGTGATTTCAAAGTCCCTTGGGTGGTGCTTCATGTTGTGTTGCTTCGCCTCATGCTTCTTCGCATAGTCATGCTAACGGCTATTGCTTCTTCGCATAGCCACACTAATGTGGTCCCCTAAATGGATCACTCTATAACACCCCCTCACCATGGAATTGTTGATTCCTTTCCTTCCATAAGGGTGGGTGGGTATCAGTTATGTAAGTCCTAGGGGTGTGGAGTGAACCCACCTCATTTGAACTATATGACATTAAACTGTCAAGCACCATCGTCTTCAGCACATGACGTTAAACTGTGACCCCGCCCCATGCATCATACATGGGGTGCCCCATCTTGGATATTCTCTATGCCCACTAGTCTCCATAGGAGTGAGATCATTCCTAACATTGAATGAGATCCTCTTTGCTGGAGCGGTTTTTGTTCGTGAGGAAAGGGAAACCACCGTGGTGTAATCCCCTAGCCTTTTTTGCGGGAGGTAGAATCTCTGCTCCTCCTTTCTTCTTCGGTCCCAAGGACTAGAGAGGGGGGGGGGGATGGGCACCGAATCCCTCCTCTCTTCCATTCCAAATCCTTCTCCCTTTGGGATTTGTCACTACCAGACCTCTACCCTAGAGTAAGTCCCAACCTCCATCTCCCTAGGCAGTTAACCTCGCGTAAGCCCCTGTTTCCATTTTGGTCCGCTAACCACATGTAAGCCCCACTCCACTTTCCACAGATGCACCTTTCATGACGTGATCATTAGGTCTTCACTGCATCTTATTTCTCACACCAAGCATGAATCACGCGGGCTTAGAGTAATCATTGACCACAAAATCCTCTCTTGGAATCCAAGAGTGTAAGTCCCACACCATCCCAAACTACGTGGACTTTGATCCTTGCCAAGGCAAGGTACGTAGTAAGCCTCCCAGAGGTTCAAGACCAAAAACCATTGGTCCCGACCATCTTTAAATTAGTGAACCAAACCCATTTTGAACTATGGGGAATTTGATCCTTTCCAAGACAAGGTACATAGAAAGCCTCCCTGAGGTTCAAGCCCAAAAACCATTGGTCCCGACTTCCTTCGCATCGGTTCACCAAACACCATCCCAAACTATGTGGACTTTGATCCTTACCAATGTAAGGTACATAGGAATCCTCCCTAAGGTTCAAGACCACCATCCATTGGTCTCTACCATCTTCACGTCAGTGAACCAACCCCTTATGAACTACGTGGACTTTGATTCTTGCCAAGACAAGGTACGTAGGAAGCCTCCCTAAGGTTTAATCCCACCATCCATTGGTCCCGACCATCTTCATGTCAGTGAACCAACCCCTTATGAACTACTTAGACTTTGATCCTTGCCAAGGAAAGGTACATAGGAAGCCTCACTGAGGTTCAAGACCACTATTCATTGGTCCCAACCATCTTCACATCGATGAACCAACCCCTCCCAAACTATGTGGACTTTGATCCTTGCCACGACAAGGTACGTAGGAAGCCTTCCTAAGGTTCAAGCCCAATAACCATTAGGACCGACTCCCTTCACGTCGGATCACCAAACCATCCTGAACTATGTGAACTTTGATCCTTGCTAAGGTAAGGTACATAGTAATCCTCCCTAAGGTTCAAGTACAACACCCATCGGTCCCGAATACTACACATCGGTCCAACCCCATCCTGCATGATGGTAAATTGTACGCCCCTTTTCATCCTGAATGATGCTAAACTATTCCCTAATCAGTGGTAAGCCATTGTGGTCCCCAATTGACAGTAAGACATTGTACCCCAATTGATGGTAAGCCGTTGTGATCCCTATCCAGCGATAAGCCGTTGTTATACCTTTTTTTGGGACCCATATATCTCATCCGTCCTAGTGGCGTCAGACCAACTTTGGGCTGCTAACCACGCATAACCCCCAATATATCATCAAGTTGTTATCCTCTATGCACACCCCGATCCTATACCCCATATTGAACTATGTGGTTTTTGATTTCCTACCACGGGGATACGTAGGAGGTCTCTTAGAGGCTCAAGCCCAACATCACCGTCACCCTCGAGTCGACTCCATCTCATTCTCCACCCACTTCACTTAACCATTCATCATCCATTCTGATTCTTACCTAGGCCACCACATCCTGGTGGGATCATGCCACCTCATTTCCCATTCCCTTTAGCAGCAATCAGGTAACTAACCACGCGTTATCCTCAACATTAGTGTTCCCTCCAGGGGTTTCACCCATCTGATCCACTCTAGTCAGTGTTCCAATTAGTCTGATCCATCCCCGCTAGATGTTAAACCTATAGCATACCTTCTGTTAAACATGGGAAGCCGAGGAAAATCTCAGAGACATGCCTATGACATATAATTCCCTACATTCGACGTGGGATGCCTCAGTATTTAACACCCTTGAGAATCCCTATAATAAGGGAAAGAAACCCAGATGCACTGGTGTTCCAACATCCATACATGCTAGTGATGTCCAACATGACTACTCCCCCGATTGAAGATTGCTGCCCTGTCCGGACCCCTTGGAATGTCCTGACAGAAGCAGTGTAATTAACCGATGCCCATGAAGATATGGAACTAAGAAGAGTTTCACGAAAAACATCTTAATATTTAATGGAGACCCGAACTAGCTAACGAGTTTCGAGGAGGAATCCACGGAAGGAGGAATCAACATCCCATCATCTCATTTAAATTAAGGAGAAAATGTACCTGAATAAGCGATGGATGTCACCTGCCTTTGGAAATCAGGAATGCATGGAAGCAATCAGAACATCCTCTAAAATAGAGATATGGGCACTCCCCAGTGAAAGAGTCGGAAACAGAAATGGTGAACCCGATGTGAATGATATTCCCCTCAATGTGGAGATTAGTAGCATTCGAGACATCAGTGTATTAGCATGTCACCAGATCCAGTTATCCGGCACCAGGTCCCTCCAAGAAAATAGCGGGCCTGGCGTGAAACTCACCAGGAGTTAGGGCAGTCAAAATGTTGGGCATCTCGATCTGTGATGTTGTCAGCGTCAATCCTTCTTACCAGTCATAGAAGATGGAGTGACACTAGGGCACTAGATGTCGATTTCCTTTTTGCAGTGCTAATGTTTTAATCTCCTTGCCTTCCAGGAACCAATCTTCTGCATCAAGAATCTGATCGCCACCCACCCACCAGCGCAGGGGCAAGGGCAGCGCCAATGCGGAAACTCCGTATGGCTCCACCGTTTATGTGACGGATTCCACACCCACAACTGCTGGGCGCCCACGCCCCATCTCCCCTTCTGAATTCGTACAACGAAGGGTGATAAACGACCTCATCTGCCGATACGAGGAGGAGGGGGTTATCCCAACTTGGGATATGGCCTTCTAGGATTTAGAGGCATCTGCGACTCATCACCATCACCGCCCCCAAGGGATGCGCAGGGAGCCAATGCTCCCTACACCAACGTACAATCATTTTGGGAGCCTCTCCCCAGAACACCTCGATGACTCCCTCCCCTATGCCGATGAGGTAGGGGATGTCTGGGCCAGCCTGGTTGGGATCCCGTTTTAGGGTCCCCCAAGGAGGGACCCCACTATGCCACGCCAGCACCACCACCCGATCCCACGAGTTGAGAAGTAGGTAAGCCATGCGCCTACACCGCCAGCCCTAGTCCGACTGACCCAACACCAACGTCGAGCATAGGCCGAGGAGGACTCCTGCCAAGGGGCATCAACGTCAACAACTACTATGGATCGTTCCACCGCTGACGTATATCATCATCCCCCTATGTACGCTGAGTAGGGGAACTTATATACCCAACCCGTATCGAGGCCCCAACTTCCCTATGAGAAAGATGGGTCGACTCTCTTAGTCGCCGATGTGGGTAGTGGCTGCCGCAGACCAACCTGTGGCAACAAAACTCAGTACGAAGGTCCTCACTGTACTGCTACCACTAAGAATGCGGGTCCTCCCTGCTTCCAAGACCGGCATAGAGGTTTGCCCCGTGCTACCTTCAATCCGAATGAGGGTCCTCCCCACTACAGTAACACTCAGTACGAAAGCCTCTCCTGCGCTAATTACACCGGGTATGGAGTTTTTCTTCCTGCCACAGGCCGTCAATGTGAAGACGTTGCACATCTAGTCAATCTTCAGCATGGGGGACCTCCCCATGTTATTAAAGCAGCTGGTGAAGGTACTCATCGCCTCAAAAATCAGAGGGATGAAGGTCATCTTTGCTCCACCAGCACCCAGTACGGAGGTCCTACCCTTGCTCCTATCAGCTCCAGCGGAGGTCCTACCCACTCCAACATTTCCTACGGAGATTCACTCCACACATCAGTCAATGGGAACGATGGTCCTCCCTGTGTTCCCTTTGATATCTTTCCAGGTGCTCCTCGCACCCCATCTCACTCAGGCAGAAATCCTCTCTGCCCCAGCACAAGTATGGCCAAAGGTCCTCCTCGTGCTGGGAATCTACCCTATCCCGAAGAACCATCTTGGGGCAGGAGGGTGGGTCATCGCCACCATAAAAAGAATACCGAGAGGATTAATACTAAGATTAAACTAGTCTACTTCTTAGATTTTGAGGTGTAATACTACTCTATGATGGAACCCTCACCTGGATCCTCCGTGTTAAGGGTCGGGGTAGGAACAAGGTGCATCAACCTCATAATTACAGAATGTGAGGTCTATCGGATTCCTACCTCCCTCTGCAGGTCTATCTAGGAGGATAAAAATTTGGAAACTCCATAGGTTCTGGTTGTTAAATCACTACCATCATCACCAGAATCACTCTCTACCTCGACCAGAGATCACAGAGAGCTATTCTGGGGACCAATGGTGGACAACCAAAATCATGGTCTATCATCGGGATCTGTAGTTCCTATGCTAGAAACTACAGTCATCAGCCTATCTTATCATGATGTGGTGTCTAAGTCACTACACTCTTCAGAGGATAGCCCAAGATGTAGTGGTCTGTCAGCTCTCTCTCCATATTCTCCGCCGGATAGCCTTCTATCTCAATGGTCTGCTTCAGTACCGCTACCAGTTCCTCAACAATCTCCGGTTGACGAGTGAGGAAATGAAGGGACAGAACCCAAATCTAGACCAAGGAGCTTGTGGGATATTATCATATAAGACTATTTTCCTGAGAAGTTTTGGCTAGTTGCAGTACCGAATTTCTGTGCATCGAAATCACTCAACCAGGAAGAGGTCGAGTGTTTTCGCCAGACCCTCTGGGCGACTCATTTTTTTCTTCATCATTGACGAGTGTTCTACCCCAAGATCCAGGTGCACTTCAAATACATCGGATAACAATGTATTTTGGTTTATTTGGCCGCACTCCCTATGGACCAACACCCTAAGTCACCAAATTTCCATAGGACGCTCCAACAACGATGCGTCCGGAGCTTTAAAGTATTCCACAGGATAATCAAGGAGGATTCTCACAACGTGAAAATCTATGGTTGGGGGCAGTACGCGGCCCTCCATTTCAGTTCCATCTGACGCCAACCCGATTTTCCAGGCGACATAGAGGATATGCCTCCTAACAAGGTCGCGGTTAACATGGCCGACCTGCTGGGGGGTGAGAATGAGATAAAGATTCTTGGAGAGGACCTCCCCTCTAAGGGAGTTTCACACCTCTTGGACCCATTGGGAAGGATTAATCGTCAAAAGAGGAATCTGTTGGGTCTTCCTGTGCCCAATGAGGTGTTGGCCCTCAGCCAAAATCCCAACAAGGGTAAGAATCACCTCAGATCCATCAAACCCTCCGACCCTTCTGGATCAGGGCAGAAGGCGGAAGATGATCCTGAAAAATTTGAGTTGCATCAGAAACTCACCGAACACAAGAAGATGGTTTATGAACTCCTTGATGAATGTGCTACAGAGCGACGACCATACTACGGTGATCCTCTACCATGGTAGTATTGGAAGGAACAAATTCCCCTTAGAAAATTGCCTCTAGGTGACCCTGACCATCCTACCCATACAGACAAGGTTGAGGCTGGAACTTATAGAAAGAGGGTGTGGTATATGTCTCCAAATCCTCCTAAATGGCGTGAAATTAACCGGGACCCAACTCAGGTCCCCCCAGCTACTCCACAGGTCATTCCACCAGCAACTCCATGAGCTGATGGGCCTTATTATCATGTTGAAGAACCTGCCAACACGCTGGTGGTCAGGGGTCCCTGTCAAGATAGGAACCCCCACTCGAATGGTCCGATGATGACACTAATCGCCCACCATGAAGCTTTAGAGACTCGACATGTGGCAATACCACATGATGGAAAGACATATCTGGTGTGGGTGGATGATATTCCAACACCCCCAGGTTTTGGAAATCCCACTTTCCCCCCTTCAACAGGGCAAGGGATCCGTTGCAGCACCTGACCCACTTTATCTCAAGGTGTGGTCCCATGTTGGGAAATCCAACACAGTAGGAAGCCACCAAACTTCAATGTTTCATACAAACATTAGAGGGGCTGGTGTTCATCTGGTACAAACAGCTCCCCACCAGATCAGTAGCTGGCTGGGAAGACCTCCATAGGCAATTTCTCTACCAGTTTAGTTACACTACTCCGAAGATGAGTATCGTGAACTTCTTTAAGTGAAATCAGAGGCCTAATGAGCATGTTACAGATTTTGTTGCCCGATGTAAAGGGATCACATACTCTCTTGACATGCCGATGAATCAGGAGAAACTGCTGAAAATGTGCATAGGGAATGTCAATATAGAACTGGTCCCCTATTTAATCACCCAAAACTACCCTGGGGGATTTCGAGACTTCTCTGATAAGGCCCAACACCTAAAAGAATCCTTAAGACAGGTCATCCAGGCACGTCTATTTCCTCTTACAATTCCCACGAGAAGAGTCGCCAGGGACAAGCCCACCACAGTGGATCAAATAGAGGCCCCCAGGAAACTAGAGTTGTTACCAGTGGAGCCGCCTCCATATCCTCATAGAGGCCCTCCACCTCAAGAACAGCCTCCGGCCCAGTAGCGCCCACCTCAGAATCAGCAGGTGCCCCCACACAATGCACCGCAACCACCTAGGTGAGATAACCATGCTCCACCTCCTCAAAAGGCTCCTCCAACCCCTCTTCAGGGTTAGGCTCAAAGGCCCCCCTTCCTAGAAAGGAGGAACCATACCTACTCGTTCAATGAGGCTCAGGTCCCCAGCTACTTCTATAGTGCCTTGGAGTAGGGTATTGTACGTTTTCCTGAGTATAGGAGGCCAGAAGAGGTGAACCTCACTGATTAACCTAATTAATGCCCCTACCACTAGATCCTAGGGAACACCCTCAAATAGTGCTATGTGTTTAAATACTAGATTTAAGACTAGGTGGATAACAACATAGTCCAGTTAGGCCCAGCTCCAACATGGGTGGCATGTGTCTTCGTGAAGCCAGATAATAGAAGTGACAACAAAGGTGAGTGGAATTAGGTTTCTAACTGTGAGTCATAGAAATATGATGATTGGATGGCTCATAAAATAGTCGCTCATGCCCATGGTGTCATTCATGCATGCCTAAATTGACCAGATCCTACAGAAGCCGATGCGTCAACTACTACTACTTCTACATTGTCCTCTCAGCCACCCCCTTCTCAGAAGAGCAAACACCGACGATGTAAGGGAACACAAAGTCCCCCACCCCACCAATGCCATCGTCATCCCGTACTCTCAGTGACTTCATGCCCCCAGAGATGGAGATTCCTCCCAAAATCCATCAAGTAGTGGATGACTCTTCAAGTGGTGGTCAAGAGTATGCCTCGGTTAATACCATAGAGATGGTAAACCCCTACATTATTCTGGACATTGAGGAGCACTAGGAAGATCCTCCCAACGTCCCCAGCTGTTGTTAGTATTGATGGAGCTGCAACAACATGGGCCGTCAGAGTGCCTAGATCAATATTTCCAGCTAGGTTGTGCATGCTACCAAAACCAGGCAGCAGGCCTAGCACAGATCTCAGCATGCACAACCTTATCATTTAGTGTCATCAGGTCTGCCTTCCCCGTCGTTCGTGTTGTTGGATCAGGAAGAACCATCTCAACCGCACCATGACCAGCCACAATTTTCTATGGACCTGTCTCAGTCATCTGGTCCTCATCTGGTAGTCACTTCGTAGGCTTTGACTAGTGAGCAGCGAGATATTCCAAGCACCAGTCAGATGCAGGTCCAGTCAGCAGAGCCCGCCATACCTCCTGTCATAGAGCGACCTCCTGTAAGTATAAGTTCACACCTGGCATTGAAGTATGATATTCTCAAGAAACTTTCCATCATTCCAGCAAGGCTATATATCCTTGAAGACCTTCTCCTGTCATTAGATATGCATGATGCCCTTGCCGAGGCTTTAAGAAGCCCCCTCCAGTTTGAGATGAAGGTAGAGGCCGTAGAAGCCTTTCATGCTGAGGCAGACGAGCATGATGAATGCTAATCCATCATCTCATTCTCTAGAGAAGATGAGGGGTCTCTCATACAAGAGAAAATTCTCCCACTGTACATCACCGGAAAATTCAATGGTGTGGAGGTTCTTTGCTGTTTTGTCGACACGGGCTCTGGGATCAACCTAATACTGACTCAGACACTATGAAAATTGGGGTTGTTTGAGGATGATCTAAGTACCTCTAATATAAGAATCCAAGGTTACAATAGGACAGAACAGACACTGGTTAGAAATATCCACTTGAATACCCAGTTCGGTGGCCCAGTTTCCAGCACTGAGTTAAAGGTTGTCTCCCAGGACACTGCCTATAATTCGTTGATGGGCAGACCATGAATCCACCTTCATGCGAAGATTTCTTCATCGTATCACCAATGCCTCAAGTACTCCCTTAATGGTTGAGTGGGCGTGCTTCAAGGTGACGTGTCTCCCTTTTACTCTTGTGAATCCCGCTATCTGGATGCTGAATATTACAAGAGAAAAGACAAGTAGATTCAAGCTAACGAGGTTGAGTATTACATAACCGAGACTGACCCATGGATAAATCTAGATGACGCCTACATCTTTCCAATCCACCGATTGGAGTCTACAACTCCAGACATGGGACAATGCTTCGTTGCTTCTGGAATGAGGGTGACCACATTTCCAAGTCTAAATGATGTTGAAATATCACCTCTTACTCCTACATGAATCAAAATTAGGTGATCTCAGAGTCTCCTACTCCTATAAGGTATTGGTATGTCTACCCATGACAACGAAAATACATCATACTTGCTTGTTTATCTAGGTTGGAATTAACCAGGTTAAGACGATGCACCCCTATTGCTTTGATATAATCAAGCGTGGCCCCTTGGGCCGAATACTAGATGGTATCAGATCAACATCCTTCATCGCTATGGTTTCGACAACACAGGAGTTCCCCGATGTGGTGTCCACTGCCGCTCAGTCTGGTACCAGCCTCCCATTGGGATCCGTCGACTCAGAGGAAACTTCTCCTACCGAGGATCCCTCCTCCATAAGTGAAGAAGAGGATTTAGAAGATGCTCCCCCACCTTTTAAGAGGGTGTCTCCGCCATGGTTGACGAATTGGTGCAGGTGAACCTCAGTAGCGAGGTGGACCTAAAACCCACATTGATCAGTGCCACCATGCCCCTCAAGAAGAAAAATTAGTACATAGACTTCCTTAAAAAACATCGTTATGTATTATCCTGAAGTTATGACTAGATACCAGGACTAGATCCTCAGGTATCCATCCACTGCCTCAGTCTCTTGACAAATCATCGCAGGTTCAAGCAACCTCCCTGAAAGATTCACCCTTCTCACAGTGCCATGGTTGAGGAAAAATTTGATAAGATAATCAAAGACAATTTTGTTAAGGAGGTCTAGTACCCCAAATGGATAGCCAACATTATGCCATTAAGGAAGAAGAACAGAAAGATCAGAGTCTTCATCGACTTCTGGGATCTCAACTGTCAGTGTCCGAATGATGATTTTCCCCTTCTTGTGATAGAATTGTTGATCGATGCTACAACTGGGTTTCAAGCCCTCTACTTCATGGATGAGTACTCCAGGTATAACCAAATCTGAATGGCCCCCTGAGGTTGAGGAGTCTACAGCCTTTAGGGAACCACAAGGTACTTTCTGCTACCAAGTCATTCCCTTTGGTTTAAAGAATGCAGGTGCTACCTATCAGCAGGCTATGCATTGCATATTTAAGACGATCCTCAGAACGTTGGTGGAATGCTACATGGATGATCTCGTGGTCAAATCTTACCAGCATCAGGACCATCTCAAAGACCTTGAGAAAGCATTCAAGTTCCTCTATTCCCACCACCTGAAGATGAATCCATTAAAGTGCACCTTCGGGGTCACCTCTGGAAAGTTTCTCGACTTCATTGTCAGATACAGGGGAATCAAGATCAAATTAGAGAAGATCAAGGCCATCGGTCAGATTTCTCCCCCAACAAACCTCTAAGAGCTTCGAGGTTTCCAAGGCCACTTGGCCTACATACTCCGATTCATCATGAATTTTGATGGAAAGTGTAATACCTTTTCTTGGCTCATGAAGAAAGGAACCGCCTACGAGTTGGACGAAGAGTGTCAGACTACTTTTGAATAAATCAAGTAGTATCTACTCCAGCCTCCAGTATTGATGCCACCCATCTTTGGAAAGTTGCTGGTCCTTTACGTAACCAACTTGGAGTGGTCTCTCCGCACCCTTCTGGACCAAAATAACAATGAGGGGATAGAGAACAGTGTTTACTATCTCAGTCGCATGCTCCTCGATATGGAGACCAGATACTCTCCTATCTAGAAGAGCTGCCTTGTGATGGTATTCATAGTATAGAAACTGCATCATTACCTCCAGCATAATGAGGTACAGTTGGTGTCCCTAGTAGAACTGTTGAAGTACATCCTAAACCTCCTGATATTGATAGGACATCTAGCTCGGTGCCCCATTTTCATGTGAAAGGGGACTCTGAACTAGTCATCAAGAAGATCAATGGTGACTATGTCGTCATAAAACCAGAGCTCGTACCATTGTTGGAACACACTCTCCAACTAATGGCCCGATTATTGTCTCAGACAGAAGTTACTCATGTCCCTCGATCTCATAACGGTTGGGCTGATGCCCTAGCCAACCTAGCTACATCACTTGTAGAGCCCTAACATGATGATCTGATTATCCACGCGGTACACTGGAGATTCATTGCTCTCATCACTCTATATGAAAATGAAAGCCCGTAGGTAAGACACTTTACCACCGACACCTCCATGCCAGGACCCCCATGTCCCCCAAATGCAGTGGTTAAAGTGATTCCTAACTGAAGAACCCCCTTTTTTGAGTATCTCAAGAAAGGTAATCTCCCGATAGATCAGGCCAAGCATGAGCGAATTCGATGACACGCATTACAGTTTACCCTCTAGGATGGTCCTAGTCATGAGAAGATCCTTTAAAAGTGCGGGTTTGATGGGGTTATCCTCTATTACATTTAAGGAGTCGAGATTTCCCAAGTCATGCAGGAGGTTCATTCTGGTTCTTGCAGGGCTCATCAGACCGGGCCAAAACTATCTCACCAGATCCAGAGGATGAGGTATTTTTAGCCCTCCATGATCCATGACTGCATCAAGTTCTCCAAAAGGCTCCATTCATGCCAAATTAATTCCATATTTATGCATCGGCCTCTAGATCCTCTTCACACTACCAAGTACTCTTAGCCATTTGCGGTATGGGGAATCGATGTCATGGGACCATATCCATCGGCGACAACTCACTAGGGAAGGTTCATCTTAACCACTATGGATTTATTCTCCAAGTGGGAAGAATTAGTTCTTCTTAAGGAGGTTAAGTCCCATTCCATAATTGAATTTGTGAGCTCCAACATCATCTACTGATTTGGAGTCCCTCATGCCATCCTCACCGATAACGGCATGAACTTCTGGTCAACTGAGTTGAAGAAACTATATGCTAAGTACAACATCCATTCTAACCATACCTCATGTTATCATGCACACGAAAATGGATAGATCAAGGTGTTCAAAAAAACCCTCTCTAAAATTCTGTAGAAAATGGTTGGTCAGAACAAGAAGAGTTGTCTGAACAAGCTCCTCAACGCACTCTGGGCTTATTAGATGATGACTCATAATTCCACACAGGTGACCCCATATTCCCTAGTGTATGGAACGGAGGCCATACTTCCCATCTAGATTCAGTTTCCCTCATTGAGCACAACTATATATGACCAGTAAGCACCATATAAAGTATCATAAATCCATCTGGCTGAGTTGGAAGTGCTCGACGAGAACATGCTTCGTGCCCTACACAATCTAGAAAGGCATCAGAAAAAGATAGATAGAGATTTCAACAAGAAAGTTAACCTCCACTCCTTGAAAGGTGACTTGGTATTGGCCCTAAGAAAAAAATGATACCTGGCAGGAAACCATCCAAGTTAGAGCCCAAATGGGAAGGGCCGTACATTTTTCACAATGTTTACTCTAATGGTGCATACTACCTGGTTACCATGAATGGTGAGCGTATAACTCCTCCCACCAATTCCAAGTTCTTCAAGCAATACTTTGCTCGAGTCTCCTTTGGTCCCACATAGCATTAAACTATATGGTTCCACATAACCCTAAATTGCATTAGGGTCCTACATGACCTTAAATTGTCCGGTCCTACATGACCTTAAACTTTCCGGTCCTACATGAACTTAAATTGTGAAATGTACTGCATGACGTTAAACTGTATGTCATCCCACATGAAGTTAAACTGTATGTCATCCCACAAGATGTTAAACTATATTTCTTCTTGCATGACGTTAAACTGTATGTCATCCTGCGAGATGTTTAAACTGCAAGAACTATATATGTCTTGATTACCATCTTTATGGGATACGTAGGAATGCTTGGACGATTCGTCTTTAGTCCAGCCCCAAGTGTCCTCTTTGACTATCCCCCATGGGTATAGTTCTCTTAGAGGATCCCATATTAGATCGGTAAACTGGGCCGAGTACTGTGCCATGTTCATCCCCCCTGATTTAGCTCTAGAAGCTCCTGGATCCAAACAGAGCGTAAAAAAGAGGGGGAGTACTCCTCCCAGAAGAGCTGTTGGAAGCTATCCCATGTGAGAGACGACTCGTCACAGGTCTTTGTAACCAACCCCCACCAACGCCCAGTCGTCCCAAGAAAGAGGCTGGTAGCTAGGGCTTCCATATGGTCCATTGGTGTCCGTACCAGCCTAAAAAGTTAGTCCACAGACTCTAGCCAGCATTCTGCTGCCTGGGGATCCAGGTCCTTGCGGAACTTCTACGACCGCTGACGTTGGAAGTCTCGGAGCGTACTCAGCCTGCGCTCAACCTCGGCCTATGCTGCCGGTACTAACTGCTGCTACCCAAGTGGAGGGACTACTACTAAAGCACTGGGTGGAAGGGGATCATGTGAGGGTCCCTAAATCGATGCCCCGTCACTCGCCAGGTTGTCGTCACGAACTGGAGAGGGTAACCTGGCTAGCTACTGTTGTGGGGGAATCCTGAAAATTATCAAGGATTATCGTGATTATATGAGCACACACACACATATATATATATATCAATAATAACAAAGGGGAGATGACTCAAAAAGGACAGTCAAAGATTCAATCCTACTGGATGCATGTTCCAAATTCCCTACAACAAGTGTATCAATGTGTCGAGTCGACAAGTGGGTTATCAGGGTCTTGGTGAATGGATACGTCAACTGCCCGTACCATAACTGGACACCCTGGCCTGAGAGCCGCTCTTGAGACATGTCGACACTATTGACCTAAAACCCAACCAATTACTTCTTAGGGATGTCCTAAAAACACCCCAAGGAACGAACCACCTCTAATACCATTTTTTCATGACCTAACCCTACCGGTCTCGAGCTGTGACTACCCCAAACCCGCCTCCATAGGCCAGGGGCTGGCGACAAGTGCCGAAGGTGTAACAATATCGGGGAGGCCTTTGCCTAAGTACCTGTACACACACACACAACCCACTTGATGCAGAAGTGTAGAGTAAAAAGAAACCAAAGG
This sequence comes from Viscum album, assembly GCA_963277665.1. Lineage (NCBI taxonomy): Eukaryota > Viridiplantae > Streptophyta > Magnoliopsida > Santalales > Viscaceae > Viscum > Viscum album. The sequence continues at coordinate 1,432,573,089 of OY728120.1, read as the reverse complement.
ACAAACAACTATAACGCAACCAAAGTCATGCATCAACTTCTAAAAACAGAACAAGTAAAGTGCTGGAAAGTACTTACAAGATAACTAAAAAGAAAAAGGTTAAAACACGCACCCAGCCTGAAAGGTGCCGCAACCCGACAATAGGTAAAAGAAAGTAAATAGATGGTGAGTCTCACACCTGAAAGTCTTACTATGACCACTGAATGCAGCCCAAAATCTTGTGTCCTCTACGATCCTCCGTAGTCTCGATTGACCTATCCGTCGTCTTCAAGGGAACACCAAGTGCGGGCAAAGCCCAAGCAGGGTTGAGTATAAAGATACTCAGTAGGATGCCCTAAAATCTTGAGGGAGAAAAAAAGGAGGTACTAAATGGTGAGCATTAGACAGAACAATGAACAATGTAAGGGTACAATAGAGAGAGTGTTCAACTCAACCCAACAGAAGGAAGGAAGTAGACACGTCCAACCAAGAGGATCTAGACATGGAAAGCACGTGGTATACCCCGCACTTCTTCGCCCCTCTTAGAAGGAAAGTAACTAAACCCAAGAAATGGGAACAAAAATAGGGTGTATAAATAAATAAATAAATAAATAAATATATATATATATATGCTCAACAGGAAACCCGAATGAATGTGTAAGGGGATCTCCATCTCCAAGCTCAGCCCAGGAAAATTCACCAAAAGTTCTAAGGATATCCATCACTAATGCCCAAATGTTCCACACATCAAAGCTATCTCATCGCTGAACCATACAACCAAAGGTCCCGCTTCAGTAATCACAGAGAAAAGTCATTTACTAGCCTCATAGAAAGGGGTTGAGTCTGAAAGAAGTCGCCGGGTAACCCACTACCCAGCCCAGCTAGAGGGTAAACCCTAAGAGGTCATTGGGTAACCCACTGCCCAGCCCCACTGGAGGGTAAACCCTAAAGTCAACGGGTAACCCACTGCCTAGCCCCACTGGAGGGTAATCCCTAAGGTCAATGGGTAACCCACTGCCCAACCTCGCTGGAGGGTAAATCTTGATACGTCGGTGGGTAACCCACTGCCAAGCCACGCTGGAGGGTAAACTCGGAACTGGTGTGAAAACTCTGCACTGCCCGCAACATCTCTAGGTTTCACTAACATCGCTACCGTGCGTTGGTTCAGAGTGCGTCAAAGGGACCTCCGAACAATGCCTTTTCATGTTTCCACATTTAATGTGATCTCTAAAGAGGCTTCGTACGCCCAAACAGATTACACCGTTGTAATCCTCACGAAAAAACACGTGAGATAGACTATTGACTCGCTTGAAATGGACTTCTGATGAAAAATTTGCTCAACACCACTTTATGCCCATATGGCTTCTCATGGGGCCCACACCTCGGTCCTAAAAAAGGTCGGGCGAACTGCGCCATCACGATACTCTCAAAAAAACACGCCAAAATGACTATTCATACGCCCCGAACGGACGTCAGGTGAGAAAGCAACATTTCACCATAAAACGTGAAAACCGGGCCCTATGGGGCCCACACATTGACTTTAGCTCAAGTAATCAAAGGAGCATCTCAAAAAGTTCGCACGAGAACTAGGATCATGCTGCCACTGACGACACGTCAATCGGACGTCCGGTTCGCGAGGTACGTTCATCGCAAGCTTTAATAATAATTTAATATTATTAAATTAAAGCATTTAGGTTCACCCGTCTTCAGGCATAAAACCCAAAAACCCAAAAACCCATCTTGAAAAGTCCACCTCAGAGAGACAAACCCACATTCTTAGACGGCGCGTCAAACAGACGCGCCGTTTAGGAGTTACGGTCCCTTGAACACAAGGGGCCCAACCAGGATGGTTCATACTGGCCAGCCCAGTCCAGACCACAAGCCCACAGCCCGCCCCCAACATCGGACCCCTCGGGTCTGGTTCTTCAAAGCAAACCAGAAAAAGGGCTGGTCTTCGTCCGCGTCGCGCTAGCAGGACCCGCCGAACGTGGGTCCTTGTCCGCGGCACACCCTGAGGTGCTGACCTCGGGGTCCTCGTCCGACCATGACGGGATGGCGCCGGTGCCCTCGCCTCCTGCAGCACACCACCGCGCGAACTCCGTCCTGCACCGCGCTGCCTCACGCCAGGCCTCCATCCCAGACTGCCTGCGCCGATCGCCGAAGACCCGCCGCACCGCCGCTTGGGAATCCTGCCGTGCCGCCGCCTGAGAGGTGGAGGAGAGGATCTTTAAGGGAGGTGGATTCTTGTTGGGAGAGCTTCCTCCAGATAACACTAAGGGTGAATGGAGGGGGGGGTGTTTAATTAGAGAAACTTAATTAAAATTAATTAAGTCTTAAACCCCCACCAGTAGGCCCGTGCCCGAACTTTCGACGAGGTCGGGGTTAAGCCGCCCCTAGGGTAAAATCCACATTCTGAGCACAATGGTAGTCTTAGAATTTTAATCCAAGCCTCTGTTTAGGAGTTTTAAAGTTCATGTCGGAGGCTGCTAAATTACTAAAAATCCCCTTGTGGCGTTTTCCACATAAGGGCCACGCCCGCAAAAGTTACACCCCTCTTAGGGGAAACGACATGCTCCAGACTCAACGGTGCCCTCGATTTTCCCATACGAGAAACCGTTTTGGAGTTATTCTGTTTATTTGGCGTGTCTAGTGTGAAAAAACTTAAAATTTAATGCCAGCCACACCGGGGCTCGAAATTACACACCGTCTGAATTCCCTGCTCTGGAATAACATCAAGAAAATTTCAAAGTCTCACAAGCTCAAAACCCGGGTTCTTACAGCTCATGTTAACCATATTAAGAAGATGATTTCCATTTATTTGTAGGTAGAATCTGATGATCAGTTTGGGAATTTGGTGGATGAAGCATTTTTAGATGAGTTAGTTTTGAAATCATGGGCATTTGGAAATCTGGTGTCTCTTGTTTCCCATGAAGGTTCCCTATCTGGTGAGAGGAGTGTGCAAAAGGATCCTATTTTGGAAAGGTCTCCTTCATTGGGTCTAATCCTCGATTCTTCAGACTATTCGGCTATTTTCCATCAGTGTGGCCGATTCAGGCATTCAAATGATTCCTTGTGAAAATCCTCCAAATTCTTGCTGATGATGTGGAAATTCGGGTCACTTGGGGATGTTCTTCAAGTGGCGTGATTTAAAGAAGAGGGTATTGGATGGGGGATGTTAGCTCCTGATTATGGGGCAACAGATTCTTCAAGACATTATAGCTCCAGCTATAGGTCTTGGAGTAAAGCTCTTCATGTAGTCAGGAATCACATGGAGTGTGGAGGACCTTGGTCTGACTTTTGTCTCCAGTGCTGGAATAGGACAGTTTAAATCTCTGTTGTAGCATCTACAATCTTTGAAGGTTCTGTTTCATTGTAAAAATATTAGAGGCCTAATTTCTTCATTGTGATATTTGTTTTTGAAATTTCCCTTTTTTATTTGAAAGGGTTGGTGGCCTTATGTCCTTAGGAACCTCCATAGTCATAATTGATCCTTATGTTTGCGAACCCTTGAAATGTGGTCTCTTTGCAGATTGGATTTTAGAATTCATTTGTGCTCATTTCGGTGATGCTTGAGTCCTGTGGAGGTGAAAAATAATAGTTTATCTTGATTATCCCTTTGGGGGTTTCTTTTCATCGAGGCCCTTCTTGGTGGTGTTTGGTAAGTGCAGGTGTTTTGAGGTTGGTCCATTTTGGGGGTTCTCGCTTCGGTTCACATTGGTAGTTCAAGATTTGGCTAGTGCTGGATGTTCTAAGAGTTTGTCTAAGATGGCTGGTTCTTAAATAGCGGGGAGACCCACTCTGGTCCTCGTTGTGGTTTCTTTTTGTGTTTTTCGGTACTAGCTAATTTCTTATGGCTAGGAGAACCCACTTATGTTCTCCCCTCATTATTGTGTTATTGCTTCTTCTTGATTGATCTGGAGTGACTGGTAGAATGAAAGGTCACACTGAGTTCATGGTTTCATTTCCCTTATTCAATTTTGAGCTTGAGTTTGATTCCTTGTTTGAATAGGTGACTTTCTGGGGGAAGAAAGTTTTTGTGATGGGGAGAATTGTCACACCCCAACCTCAAAAAATTTATTATTTTAATTATTTTTATCCTTGATTTTGTTTTTGGGCCGGTATGGGTTAGATTTTAAAATCTTCAAGTGAAGTGGGGTCCTGCGAATGGGTTGCACACAATTAAGAATAACCATGCGACAACCATGCATGATGGTCTACCGTCAGTAAATTCCATTTGGCATGATTGGAGCATGGTTTTCTCAACCATGCGTCTGCCTGCTGGTAAGCCATGCGGGCTACCTATGTTTAAAAATAAAATAACATTAAATGAAAATAAAATACAGAAATAAGATAAAGTTTAAGAAAGTGTTTTAATAATAAAAATAATAATGAATATTATTATTACTATTATTTTTGATATTATTATTATTGATATTATTATTATTATTAATATTAAATTAGGTTTTATTTTATTTTATTTTATATTTATTTCCTTTTATTTATTTTTTTTATTTTCCTCTTTTCCCCCTCTTTTTCTCTCTCTCCTCTTTCTCTCTTATCCTCCCTATGTCATGTGAGGTGTGCCTCCCTCCCCTTCTATGTCCGTGCATTGCCCCCTCCTTCAAGACCTCTCCGTCCGGTGATTTCCATTGGTTTATTCACGAATATTTCTCAGTCCTTCGAGGTAAGGCCTTTTCCCTCCATTCTCTTCTTTGGTTTGACCATTTTTGGTCTCCCCATTACCTGGTGAAGTTCGATCGAACCCCAGGTCTTTTGGGTTATCTATTTTTTCGGTTTTCTTTTATTCTGGGGTTGTGATAATGGTCTCTCGGGACCTCTGGGTTCATGTTTCGACAACCACTACTAAAGGTGAAGTGGTTCGATTCGATTCAGGACACAACCACTAACCAAGGTAAGATTTTTCTTTTTCTATTTAACTTTATACCATAATTTTGGGCCCCTTTGGTGATTTAGGGTACATAGGAATTGTTTTTAGGATGTTTAGTGGCTCCTTGGTGGTGCGCACATGCATACATAAGTATGTATATATGTATATGTATATATACATATATATATATCTCCCTTGGTCATATTCCCTTATGGTGTGGGGAATACATGATTTGAACTAAAAAGATATATATATATATATATATATAAGGGTGTATGTGCATGCGATTGTGGGGAAGTTTTGAGTGGTCATCACCAAATTCATCAAGTGCCAAAGTGTTCATCATGACCTGCTTCCTTTTTGAGGTAGGTTCCCTAACCCAAACTTTTAATTTGAATTCCATGATTACTTAGAATTTTAAAAGTGTGTTTTCATACTCAAGTGATATTTATATATATATATAGTTATGTATATGCGATTGGTAAAATTAGTTGTGCATCTTGGATTTGGTTTCCCATTTGTTTATATATTTTCTAAGCATTGTTGAAAGTTTCTTTTAATTATGAAGTATCCTAAATGTTTTATAATAATTTACTAAATGATTTATAACATGTGAAGTGTAATTTTTTAGAACTTAAAGATTTTTGTTTAAATGTATTATGTAATATTTGCCTTTTTTGGAACCTTGAATGATTTTGGGTGTTTCTTTGAGGTTTATAATGTTCCATTAGATGTTGGTGCATCCATGTGTGCACATAGTGCAGACATGGGTGTGCCTTCAAATAAAGATGGCACTTTGAAATTATTGTTCTTTGATCTTTAAATGACATGTTGGTATGTTGGGTAACCTAATTTTTTTGATTATGTTCCTTAAAACTCATCCCATTTGGTAAATTATAAAGGATGGTTGATTTTTAAATGTTATGAAATTCCATATGGTATCTTAGGTTGGTTGGAGAATTTTCATTTTTTTTTTGGTTTTGAGAGAAATATTGAAAATGGAATTGGATTCAAAGGTGTAAAGGCCCGTTTGGAAAGAGGTTGTGAAAATATTATTTTATAGTGTTTTGGAAAGGGTTTTGGAAATATTTTGATAAATGAATTTGGGTGTGTAAAGTTAAAGGCTTTTGGGAAAACTAGTCTATTTTAAAGAAAGGGTTGAATGTTCATATGACGTGACGGCCCGATTGGCACATTAAATGATGTGAAATATGTATATATATATAGTGGGAACCCCTATATAGGATTTCCCACTATGGGTTATCGTATAAGGGATGTCTATGTTTGGGGTAGGCAAGTGTGGTTACGGTAGGTAAGGTGAGTCATGCATGCGATAACCTCCTACTTACATGGTATATTATTACCATGGGTTTCTTGGGTGTCTTTTAGTGGGTCGAGTGATGGTTTCTGATCAACCATGATTATATGGGTTGGTACCCCTTGGATTTTCTATTAGGCCAGGCAGGCTGTGCCACTGGATTGGTCAGATGAGGGCAGCTAGTTGGTTATAGACTTAGGAGCTTCACCATATGCTGGTAGGTGGTTCTGAATTGAGTACATATAGGGACCACTCTAGGGATATTTAGAAAATTCCCATGGTTTCATACTTGTATGTTCCTGTTTCTTTTTTTAGAACTTTTGGGTATTTGATTTCAGGGCACCTCTATTTGTTTTCATATTTAAAACACTTGTTTCAGTACTAGTTGTATTTTCAAGGAATTTATGGTAATTAATTATATGCCTTGGAAATTATTTTGGAAAAATGGAAATGGAAAGGGATTTTTCTTGATTTTATAAGCATGTTACTTGTTTTGGTAAAATAATGAAAACCTTGTTTTTATATAACCTATTTTCAAACTAGAAAGAATGGATTTAACTTTAAAGGTGAGGCATAGGGCATGGTTTATCTTTGTAATCCCTACTGAGAATCTCAGTGCTCATGCCTACTCTATCATTTCAATTTTATTTTCTCTCAATTTTGGATCACTCTAGGAGTGAGTGTGGTTACATGGTTGGTGGTGACCCACGAGGTCATCTAGTGGTATGTTTAGCCATTCAATTTTATTCTCTTTCTACTGATAGAGTTTAATTTTTTTATTTTATTTATATATTTTTATTTATTTATATTTTATGGGAAAAATAATTTAAAATAGCTCTATTTTTATACATTTCACTAGTTTCCATCCCACGGGGATCGGGAATGCCCTTCGGGCCTTGTCGCGGGCCGACTCAGAGGGCCGGTTCAGGGTTGACCCAAGTTGGTTTGTGACAATGTGTATGTGTAGGTATAAATCATAGAATAAAAATAAATTACTCTATTTAGTATATTGGTGTTTTTTTTAAGAATTAAATATGTATATTTTTGGGGGTGGAAAAAGAAGATAAGTGGTGCTTAAGGATGTTACCACGTCTTTGGGTAAATCCTTTTGGTTTGCACTAACGGGCTTCCTTGGATGGATTTATTCCCAAATTTAGGCTTCAATGATGAAGGGAGGGATATATGGGACCTATTTGGGTAGATTTAGGTTGAGAAAAAATGGATTGAGATGTGTGTGGAACTAGGAGGAGATGAGGCCTTTTATAGTGGAAAAGGAGTGTCACTCTTGTAATATTTTGGAAAAAGGGGAACCCCACCAAATTTTTTCTTTTAAAAGTAGATCCAATAATGATAAAAAGAAGATAAAAGGGATTATAGGGTATAAATATTGTCATAAAATGGATTTTGGACAAGTTTATATGTCATTTTGGGCCTTAAGGTTATGTTTTAGTTACTTATTAATCTTAATTTAACCTTAATCATTGTCATTAATTTTAATTACATTCACTAATATTTTTGGTCAAAAACTAATTTTACCTTATTAGAAATAATAAATTATGCTGATTACAAATATGTAATCCTTTTTTCCAAATTATAAACACATAATTTACATAAATTAATTTAAATAACGTCCCACAGATTGGACGATAATACGAGTTTTTAAAGTAAAAACATTCAAAATATTACTATGTTTTTATAGTAAATTTCAAAGTGAAATTAATTTAAATGACCTAAATTTTATTTATAGATAAAAAAATATAATTAAATTTTAAAAAATAAATTAAAATATAATTTTCCAATAAATATAAATTATATGAAAAAGTAGTTTTGAATTAAAATTCAATATTTTTAACTTTTCACTAAAAAATAAAACTTCATAAAAAAATACCAAAACTTCACCCTAACATAATTTTTATGATTATCTTTTAAATATGAAGTTTATTTTGACATATAAGATTTATAAAAGTTCCCATATTTAAAATTAAAAATGGTTCTCCATTAAAGGGTGGTAAAATTTCCTTAATTAAAATATTGGGGTTTATGTGTTAAATTGGGTTTATTCTCATCTTATGCCTAAAAAATCTATTGTATGAATATAAAAAATATTTCATTGGATATATAAAATATATATTACATTAAAATTACTTACTAATTGTAATTAATTTAATTTATTAGTATTAAAAAAACTTTGTGAGCATAATAATAGTTTTATGTAAAAATACTCCCTTTATATTCAATTGGTTCTTATATTCATTTCTCAATAATTTGTAACTAATTAATTTATTATATATATTTTTTAAAACCAAATATTTTCATAATTTAGTTAATAATATTCATAAAACCTAATTTAATCCCTATTTTATATATTATTACATTAAATAATAATATTTTTAATAATATATTATTGCTCAGTAACACTCGATCTTTCGTGTGAGCAAGCCATCAAGGAACTTCAGTATTATGTGAAATGTATGATAACTATGGTGTTCCATGTAGATAATAATAAAATTTATGTTGCGTGTAGTTCATGATTAACTAGGTATTATGTGACCCAAACTTATTACTTTAATACATATAGAATAACTATTTTCAGTGGTGCATTAAATGGAAAGAATAAAAAACAATAAATTATTTCAAAACAATTAGTTCACAAAATCTCAAGGTGTTACAATATAAAATTGAACATGTTGTTTAGTTTAAGGTCATATGATACAAACCATATTTGATGAAGTTTTTCATAACACCATAACGACTATGATCTATGTAGTTTATACTCATGAAGCATTTCCTCAACTTTCATTTAGTTTATGTTCATACAATAAGACCCTTTAAACATGTGGTTTTGTTAATTCATATATGGGGTAATTAGTAAATATGTGATGTGATTAATAAAAACATGGTGTACATTATTTAAATGTAATGTAATTAATTCTCATTTGACATATTTAACTTATTTATGGTATATTTATTTCACATACCTTGTAGTTTATTCACACGGGGTGTAATTAAATCTATCTAGCATGATTAATTCATAAAAATTTACATGAAATGCGTGAAATGTCTGGATTTACACTACATAAATGGTTTATATAGAAATAAAATAAATCAATTACTTCATTAAACCTCATCAATATGATTCCATGTTTCAATAATTTTATAATAGATATAGATTGATTAGTTTTTTGTTATATTAAATGATTAATTAATTCCATTTAAAATAAGGAACAACACGTCTTATATGGTCATTTCATATAAATATATACCATTTGAATTGAATTTGTAACACCCCAGGTAAATAAATAATATGAGATTTTCATATTTATCCATATTTGTGAATAAAATATTAATATGTCTTTAAAGGGGACGCTATGCTCGATGGCATACCCAACACGCAACAACGAGTTTCTTGGGAATCTTACGTTGCACTCTAATAATAAAATAATATTATTTTAAATGGTAGTTAACATGTAGCCGTTGTATTGGCAGGAATGGATAGAAATAACTAAAATATGATTATATATGTTTTTAAATGTTTTTACATTTATCCAATAAAAGATAAAGGCTTAAAATACAGAAAGAATTCAATTTTAGGCGTATATGACCTAGTTTTCACTAATGGTTCACTTATCTCCTTTTGATGAAGAACCTTCATTAAATATAGTTTTGTTCACTCTTATACATTCTGTTGGACCAAATAAAATTCTTCTTGAGAATCGGGACATCAAAATTTACTTTGTGTAAATTTTTGGTATCTTTCTGATAAAGTTCATTTTTTAATGAATAGTGTAAAATGTTGTATTTTAAATTCAAAACCTCTTTTTAATATAATTTATTTATATGATTAGATTATTTTTTGAATTGGTCTTAATGTGTAATCTGAATATATTTTTACCATTTAATCCAATGGTGGTCATTGGAATCAATTTCACTTTGAAATTAGACTTAAACTGGTGCCAATCTTTTGATACTTATTGTTTTATAAAAACACGCTATTTGCTCTGACAGCGGGAATTAATTATTAAATTAATTAATTTGACTTATATGTTTTGAATTTTTTAAAATAGACTTCATTTTTGAATTCGGAATATCAAATATAGCTTAGGGTGAATTTTTGATAATTTTCTGAAAAACTCCAATTTTTGATGAATAGTGAAACCACTAAGTGGTAATCAAGCAAACTGATTTTTCAGTTAAATGAAAGTTTACCACTAATGTGTATTGAATTTTGAAAATCCGACATACATGGTTTTCATTAGTATATAAAATGTGGTTCAATGGGATGAAAATAATTTTTTTGGTGAATAGTAATTTTTTTTCATTAATCGCGATTAGAGGTAATTAGTGTAATTTAAGGTAAAAATGATATTATAAAAATATTAAAACACCATGACACTTGTCCTACCCCTATTGGATGAGTCATGGCCGACCAAGACAACCCATGGGTCGATTTAGGGGACCCTATGGAGCCTCTTGGGTGAGATAATGACTTTAATTCCTTTTTTTAAATAAAGGTGAAAATGACACTAACATAAATTGTTTTACTAAAACAATTTTTAGAAGGGTTTATACTAATCATAATTTTATCTATAAATAATCTTTGGAAATATAAAAAGATTTCCTACATCAAGATATTTTTTTATAATTTTTAGACATTAAATAAATTAATTTAATTATGACATCATGATGATACAACGATGACCTCATTAATGAACAATTTAAATAAAATGAAACGATAATATAAAATCTAAGACCTACACTTGTCCAAAAACTATTGGATGGGAATATTTCGAATAATTATCATCTTATCTTTGAATTATATCAATGTGGGACCTTAGAAATTCGAAACACTTTTAAAAATAAAATAATAGTTTCATGATTTCCAAAAGTGCCCCTCCTCTCCTCTTATAAAAGGCCCCCACCTATACCTCACTTCACACACTCATAAAGCCTTTGGATCGGCCATACCCTGCCCATTTACTCTCTCCACATCCCTCTCCTCATCCTAGAGGATTCCCTTTGGGCAGAATCCTTTCAAAGGAAGCCTTTAGGATCAAATCAAAAGGAGTTACACTTTTAAAGGTAATTCATTCTCTCATGTTCATTTGTTTTATTTTGCTTCTCCAACCCCCTAAACTCTTTTTATTTACTTACTTTGTAACAACACCAGTATCTTCAATATACTAGGATATTGTTATAAGATTTATTCGAGCTACACTCTCACACAACTACATCAAATGGTTAAAGAACATACGGTTTCCGTGGATGGTGAAATTCTGTCTCCCGAAACGATGATTGTTCAATACTCATTTAACACCTTCAAAGGTGGCCATTATGATGTCACTATTTTTATATATGATATATAATATGTTTATTATTTCCTTAAGCTTCTGTATTTTTCATTTATGGCATACCATTATTGTTTCCATTATGGGTAAACATGATATCTTTATTTTAGGAAGTGCGGACTACCGCCCCCTGAAAGTGATTTGATTCGTTAATACCATATGTGGGATGTGTAAAGGATAAAGTTAATGATATTATATATGTTATTATACTGGAATTATAATATACTCTTATATCATTATGATTCCATTCCATAAAATATGAAATAGAAATGGAAGTAGCGTTCATGCGTACGTACGGCTTACCGTCTCCATGAACGGTGCATTTAATTTCTTACCTATAAATGTGATGTAATATTATAAATAAATGTATATGATTAATATATATGATATATATGTTATCCAAATCATTAATATCATTCTGGATATAACGAACCTTTGACCAAATTAACAACATGTAAGTGTAAGAAATCTATTTTTGACTTAAAGAACCAAATACCGACAAAATGAACATTATAAACTTAAATGATTACATGATGTTCATAACATGGTATAAAAGGAATAATGAACTTTAAAAATGTTCTTAAGCAAGTAAAGATTAACTCAAGTTTATTATTCAGGACGTTAAAGAACGGTCGAGTCAAGTCGGACCCGAGGTAAGGGATCCTACTCCTCTCTTTCTTTTTAAGTACACTCTTTTATGTCATTCCTTCTAAGCTCATATTTCTTGTTATTGGGATGTTCTTTTATATTACTCTTGATGTAAATTTTATTTTAATATGATGAGATACCCTATTTGATCTCATCAATCCATTTTTGGAAGTTTTAAGTGGCGCCGTTAGGCTGCCGAGTTTTTGTAAGAGATTTTTCATCTCACTTTTATTCCTATGAGATTTATGATACATTTGCCACAATTTCCTTTGAGTGGTGTATGTACTGACCATTATTTTACTCATTGTGTAATATACTTTCATTTATTAGTATTTACAATAATGTTGTATTGTCCTTCTTTCACGGGGCGTATGTTTCGAAAGATACCCATGTCGGTAAGGGAACCTTTCACCCTCCGTTTTTTAAAAAGACTTCTTTTGTTATTTCTTTTAATTCACATAATATTATGTTGGGATATGTTCTTTTATATCCTTATGGATGTAAATTTTATGTCCAAGTTATGAGATTCCCTTTTTATCTCTCATCAAATCATTTTCTGAATTTTGAAGTGATGCCGTTAGGCTGTCGAATTTTACCAAGGTAACTTTTTAACCCAATTTCGATTTCTTTGGGTTCAACATGTAGTTATTGAATATGTCATCTATTGAAATATGTGTGAATGACCTTTTATTGTTTTAAACTTAATATCCACTTATATTGGGTGTATTTATATTTGTCACACATAATTTTGAGATTGAATTATCCTTAATTTAAGGATACCTTCTTTATAAGGGATTTCATCTCATTTGACATTTCTATTGAGGCTTCATTGTTGTTATGCACCAATTCACTATTATATGATGTATATACTGTCCTTTGGAATATTATATCATGAATCCATTTATTCTCATGATATTATAAAGTTCTGACTAAATGTTATTCCTCAATTATCATATTTAAGTGTCTCTAATTTTGGTAGAACCCCTTTAACCAAAATATCACTTTAAATGTTTTAATTATTTGTTCTTATTAATATCCATGTTTTCAAAATGGTTTTAAGGATTTATTTATATGGATATTAATGGTTTAAAATTTTAAAAGCTTCAAGGTGGTATGGGACACTTTGAGTCAAAAATCTCTTTATTAAATGTTTTAAATGGTTTTGGAAATGGTTTCTTTTTGAATGGATTCATTATTTCAATATACTAAAATGTTATATTGTGATTGAAATGTGGAAATGTTATGTTTCCTTTATGAATGTCTTATGTGATACGTTTATGTTATGGTTCTTGGGCATTGTTATGAAAATGGGTGGTTCCGTGATGAACTAAGGGCGGGTGAGCCTAATATAGCTCTCCAATGCATTGGGTAACGCGAAGGAGTGAAACGTTAAGGTTTCTCCGAAGAGATTTATGGAATATACTGTGATGGGTATTCCAAACGTAACCAAGAGGGTTACTCCCTACGTAAGAATGTTATGAATGCCTCAAGATACTTTTATGTCTTATGAATTCTATGATTTATTCATGATTTGATGAGGTATGTTAAAGTGCTTATGTTTTATGGGTAAAGTATGATCTCATCCTTATGTATATATGTACCCATGTTTCCTTTCCATATTTTTATAACCCTTATTGAGCTTTTTATGCTCATCCCAAGTTTTTGAAATGTTTTCACAGGTCAAGGGAAAGGTACAAGATGTGATGATAGTGTCAAGGATGTGTCAAGAAAGAATCCGTGTTTTATTTTAAATATGTTTCTGTTGATGGGAAGAATGAATATTGTCTTTTATGTAACCACTTTGTTTAAATGTGGAATGTAATGTAAGTTTCATGATCTAATTCTCTAAAACTCTAAACCTGAAAAGTTCCTCAATGTGTAATCTTGTAATAACTCAAGATTAAGTAAGGTTTAAGGCTGGGGCCTTATAGAATTGGTACATGAATAATTATTTTCATGTGTTCTATGTGTAACTTATTTGAAAAGATACACCATGAAATCACATCACTTATAGTGTATGTGATATTTTAGGTGTGCACACTATATACAACAATGACCATGATAGGTAGTCTAGATAGGTACACACCATGTTGCCTCCCAGTACTGTTGGAACCGGGTGTGTAGTGGAAGCCCAAAACAGGTGGGTTTTTTAAATTTTCCCACTAACAATCGACATAAAATTGTCGATGTCGGGGAACAGTAGCTCAGTCTTAGTCGAGGACCATGTGTGAAGGATTTTAAGAACAAAAATAAACCGTAAAATACCTGGTTTAATTTTGAAGCTGCACACGTCTGCTCGTCATTGGAAATCTCTTCTCAAATAATCCGACATCCAACTCCTCTAGATCATCCACACATGCTTCAAGAAATCCATAGGATCACCGTTCGTTGTAATCCAGGTGCTAGCATAGAATTACAATGACGCCTTCGACACTCCAACGATCACCGCATCACTTAGCTAGCAATGCCTGAGAGAGTGCTTGATCCACGCTCCTTCGATCCAAAGCCTCTCTCTCTAAATTATGGGATATAGGAGAAGAGAGAGAAGAGACATGAATAGTATTTTTCAATCTCCTCTCTTCTTATATTTATAGTGTCATGTAATTACCCAGAAATTCCAACCTGCCCCCCGAATAATCAACGCACTATTAACAAAATATTACGACTACTTATCTGAGTCATAAATATTATTATCACTCACTTGTAATATAATAAAATATATTATGTGATAATAATTGAGTCATTAATCTTGACTCGTCGCTCCCATAAATATTAATTGTACCTTGAATAATTTAATATTCATCAATTAATATTTTTGATGTATTTACTTAAAAATCATAAATACATTTAATAAATAAATTCAATACTCATTATTCTAAACTCAAATAATATGAATTTATTTATTGCATTAGTGATCATTTAACCCTGGAAAACTCCCGGACCCCAGTGGTGGGTCCCACCATGTCCAAAAATCCCATTCAACTGAATATGAAAGATTCTTGAATATGCTATTATGTGTGACCCTCTAGCACCTTATCTTGACCGTAGTGAATAGTATTCACAGACCATGAGTGGGATCTAGCAACCCATCATGGCCCCTGAAGAGATAAGGATTGTAACAGCATCAACAACCAACCTATGAACACACACATTGTAATATAATCAATTTTTCTGTAATATCTCATAAAGCAGGACACACTCATGTGTCATTTCCCTTATTCTTGCTTTATTGTTTTTTGATTTAACTAGATAGATTTACCCTCGACTTCCATGGCCATGGTCTTATAAAGGTACTTCCATCCATATCAACATGGCCTCAGATATATTAATTCCATAACCCAAAATTGAAAAATACTTTCTTGACCATTCAACCAATGCCATGCCACCAATGATGCACCCAACACAAACTATCTTTCCACGACTTAATTTCCATTGTTTTCATCTTACATCAAAGTATGCAATTAAATGATATACATCGGTAATGATCTCAATTAAGGAGACCATTACACATGATCATATATAGGAACATCCAATGACACCTGAAACATGTAGTGTTCCTATTGGAGGGTCAGTCCTTATGATCTCACTACTAGAGATCACCAAGTATGAACTTCATGAGAACAAGTCTCAATGCTTATGAGTCCCCAACACCTGATAGTCAAACATCTACTGTGTCCAATCAGTAATATGTATCTAGACCATAGGACATATATTTAATATTAATGTCATAGTATCTAGAGGTTCTCATTATAGCCTAGAAACTGCTATAACCTCTTGATATGACAATTAATCTATAGAAATTACCATTTCAATAGTAGATGCAAAAAATTATACACTATAATGGTAAGATGGCATCATGTATAAATAAATGTATACATGATATGGTAATCAAAATCACTGAATATTTGGGTCTAGGACACCAACTATTTCAACACTCCCACTTGCACTAGAGATAACTTGCTAACCAATCTTGTTATCTACTCACATGATGAACATCATGTTTCTGCTAAGTAACAACTTTAGCTACAAGGTCCGCCATGGTTCCACCACATGGCTATTTTGCTACAGTGACCTCATCTCCTTGATTAAAACTTCTCAAGATATGGAATCCCAAGTATATCCCTTTTTTCCACTATCATAACTTGACATCTTGGCTAGTAAGAATATCATAATTTACATTATGATAGTACTTTTCTCACTAGGTTCTATTCCAATAACTGAAAAAAATTGTTGCATTTATCTTCTTCTTAGCTACCTTAGAATATGCAATGTACTCAGTCTTTATAGGTATGGAAACCACTGGCTGATATGAGCTTGAATCGCCCATCGTATTTATCCTAACTGCGATAGTAGATCAAATTGATCTATGGAAGACTGGTTTGTATCCCTGAAAAACTAGTATCCTACTTATCTATTTACCAGGTATATATCTTTTGTACTTTACAAGGTACAATTAGATAGTTTTGACTATATCCCTTGTATTTCTCCTATATATAACTGATATTTACCTAATATAAAATATACCTTGGAAATATCGGTTCTTGTACATATTATGGCATGTGTGATTTATCCATCTTTTCGACGTATGGATTTTAACTCACCACGTTTCTCTTCCCATGTCCTAGACATGTCAACCAGAAGAGATTATTCCCTGTGACATAGGCAACAATTCATCTCTTGAATTTTTCCAACTTGTATCATACAATACAATGTCACTATATGTATGATTTACTAGGACCAAACAACCTATAGATCAACCTTAGTAGATTCTGTTCCCTAGAACATAGGTTCATACTTTAAGTCAATCACTGGAGAATGAATTTCATCTTGGTCTAACTGTAAGACCATCTGTTTTCAATATTTTGTAAAACATTCTTTGCTTGGAAAACTTTAACGCTCCCACTAACCTCTGGTAGACGCATGGAAATCATTTGTTGCAAATGTATATTCTATGATCATGTTTCTCACTTTAATCCTAAACCATATTTTAGTAACTTGCAACCTTTATTAGCATTCTGTGACGTGACCATCCCTTTCTGGTTGCATTGTATAGACACCATCCACGATTGGTGGTCATGGCATCCAATGCTAAATAATCTGATCATAGATTTTAGCTATGATAAGTAAAATTCTAACGAATTTAGGCATAATTACTTGATTAAACCAATCAAGCCTTACTGGTACTGCACTTGTACCATCCATGTATCAAATCACTTGAATACCCACCGCAGTATTCAAAATAATAATCTCCTTTGCAATTTGATACATCGAATCCATTAATTGAATTTTAGTTGGTCTTATCAATTTTAGCTAATTTCCATATACTTCTTACTTTTAATAAATATTATTTACATTGAATAATAGATCACCGACCGCGGTGAATATAAAAACCATCACCATGGTTTTATCCTTCCTACATAGTATGTGTCTCTGGAACATACTCCGTTCCACACGCGCTTGTGAAAATAGTTCCTATGTAAACTATTTATGCATCTTGAACATTGAATAAACACAAGTCAATATAGCTCCCACTATCTCGAATAGAGATGTGCACCCTTATATAGAAGTGTAGTCTATCACTTGATTATAACTTTTCTATCTTAGAGATTTATGTAACATCCTAAGTAATCGTTAGGATTATTACACTAAATGCACATTGTGTTTGTCTTGATGCAAGTTTGTTTGTATCCGAACAAACAATTTGCATCCAAACACATGTCCTTATGACATAATAGATTTATCATCATACTATGAATTATATGATATCCATTTTTCATTATAATTGACATGTAGTTATGGGATAATGCTGTTTTTTGTGAAGCACATTATTAAATATAATGAAAGTTTATACAAGTTGCAACATTGATACTACTTACATCAATACTTTTATGTATAACATATGCGTTTAGGAATTGCTCCATGATACATGTTTGTTGATCAATGTTGATATGTAAAAATTCATAATCAATCCTCCTTATCAACATCAATATTGTGATGTAGATAACGTAATGCGTGTTTAGGAATTACTCCACCCTACATTATCATGGTTGATGAATGCTTGGTCAAGATATTCTTCAGTATACCAACCTGAAACAACTCATATCTCTTGATCATGCATATACTTCACTTTATTATTCCTTAATTACTTAAGGAATATTATGAAGTATATATACCTCTAGCTTATACTTGGAATAGTCCATGCTTACTTATTGAACTATTTCCAAAAGCTTTGCGACATACCTTTATTTTTAAAGGCTCCTTTGTCCAAACTAAAGACGTCGATAATACCAAAATTATTTAGCTATGCCAAGCCTAAATATCGTACTTGTTATATTCATGATGTCTAATTTTAGTATTACTTGACAAAGAATTATCTTGTCATAACTGGGTATAAGTCTTACATTTATATTCATCACTAATTGCCTATGATTCATGTATTTATGAACTAGTGACTAAGTTTACCCAAAAAAAAATTCATTCCAGAACCTGAAAGAATATCTCATTGCATCGAAGGACACATGAGATCAATGTTTATGGTTATACTGAATAATATTTCAACACAAATCTTTCACTTGGAAATTAAATAAGTCGTGTACTTCTCACCATTGGCCTAGGTATCACCCTTTCAAAACCACTTGGAGAATACACCTAAATTCTAGTAAGGTTTCTATACTTACTTGGTAATTGTATTTAAATACACATATGTAAAAATCATATAGTATTAAATACCCAAGTATTAAAAAGAATATGCCTGATGTAGAAGTGACAACTTGCTTCTTTAAATCAGTTTATTGCTTTTAAACTTACATTGTATTATTTTATAATATGGAATGCAAATAACCTTTGTTAATACCTCATTAATTGAAGGACATCACGAATGTGTCATTATCATTAAATGCCTTTGACCTTTTCACATTACCTTTCAATTTATTCTCCATAGGAATTAAAACATAATTGTCTTTTATTCTTATCCACTTGGAGAACCTTACCTAGATAGGTAATGGAGCATTTACTCAATACTTGCTCATTTTATAACTTAAAATGAGACTTGAGTAATGTGGTGAAAATGATATGAGAAAGGGATCCATTTAAAGATCATGATTGATCTTTCAATTTACACATGACGGTGTAACCATCTCCTTATTCATATCATTGCCTCGCTTTCTCCTTGCAAACATCCCAAAGATGAGACTTCATGTTTATATCATCCATGTCCGGTTGTAGTGACCACAAATAACACCAGACATTGATAAAAGCATAATGATATAAATATCATATGCTTTGTTCATTAGTCTCCTATAATCAATTTTCACCCTCGCTTCTTAAGGTAGTTTAACAAGTGTTGGGGAAACTGGAACCTTGAGTTTCCTATATCATAGTACTATGCGCATGTGCCTGTACTATTCATGGATACTCATGTTAGTGTGGACATTTACTTTGTCCAATATTTATCATAGTTTAAACTTGTGGTATAACTTGCCATTTTTCTACAAAAATGAATTTTAGCAGATGAGTACCTTTTATCTGGATTACCGGTTTAGACATTTTTATTAATTACTTAAATCATTTAATGTCTCCCACTATTTTATCAGATTCTAGGAACCCTATGTTCTAGAATTGGAATACTCTATCGCTTGAGTATTTTAGTGGAAAGGATCCCAGAACCACCCCTCATAGTCTACAAGCTATGGCTATGCCACTAATCAGAGGGTTCTAGGTGGGATTTTGGATGATTGACTATTTTAACTTGTGGCTCCTCGATCTATTGAGTGAAGTCCCAGCTTCTTAAAATCAGAACTTGATTTACTCAATGCTTGCCTCTAAAATTAAAAAAAGCTAGCTATAACTATTTCTTTGTTGCAATCTTAGTTAAGTCAACCAATCATTCTTATAAGGACTCCACGGTAGTAAGAGACACCCTCAGCTATGGCATGACCGACACCTCAAACAACCGGTTTTCTCCAAACTTGAATGACAGAAGGCTGTTATGACTTAATATATATTTGAGGGTTTTATTATTTTTTAATGTAAAAAAAGAAATAATTTTCTATTTTATAAGAACATACTATGTGATCGCACTCACATATGATTATGTAAGAAATGTAAAAATCATCGTGTCACATGTTCATTTTATCTTACATGCTTGTTTATTATTATACTATGTGATCACGCAATAAACTACACATGCACAAAATAATAAACCATCCAAAACAAAATAACCACCTGATCATGATCTGGTTCTAATGGTTGATCCATTTAGTGAATAACTGACCAACTGAAACCCTAAGGGTAAGTACCTTTAGTCACATGGCTTTTAACTTGAATAATAACTTCTGCTCATCCAATTCATCCAACTATTGTTTGGTGCGTTTCCGTCACTTGGCGCGAAGTGCATCACATCTCATCTCGTCATTATACAACAATACTCACACGCAGAAGAGGGGGTCTTGGGGCATAAAATTACAACTCTGAGAATGGGCGCGCAAGCCCTTATACATATAATGACACTTGAGATGACACACAGATCATATTTTATTTAATTAAAATAATTATTACAAACCAACATGCAATAATTAAATAATTAAATAAATAAATAAATAAATAAATAATCACCAGACATGCATTGGTCAGACTCCAGCTCATGATTATCCATATATGCATTAAACTCACGTATATTAAATAAATTCATAATAAAATTAAACTTTCATTAAAAATTAATTTGAGGGTATTTAATTGAATTAAAAACTTCACTCTTGTTTTTAATTCAATTTATCATCGTTCGGCCCCAATTTATTAATTTAATTAATCTCTCAATTAAATTAATTACGCCGCAATAATTTTTTTAAACCAAAAATTAATATTTAATTAATTTAATTATCTACTGTAATTAAATTAATTATTTTAATTTACTTTTGATTAAATTTAAATCATCCGGGCCCATGAAACTTCAGGCAGGACCTGTTCGAGTTAGGGCGAACCTGCGCAGGCTCAATCCGGGTAATAACGACCCTATCCAAGGGCATTTTGGACCGGGCCAATCCGATCAAGCCCATTCCAGGTTAAGCTGACCCGCCAAAGCCCATTTTGTGGCTGGTGTGGTCTCTATGGAGTGGCAAGGGGATTATCTCACCGGAGGGGTGTTGCGGAGGGTCAGTCTACTGGAGGTGACGACCTGCTCACCGGCGACACGAAGGCGCAAGCCGCATAGATCTTCCATGAGATAGTTCAGGAAGAAGGGGACTTAACCCACGGTTCCGGAAAGGTGCATCCTTGGCTCCACATGGTGCCAGCGAGCGCAATGGAGGGAGGCGCTAGGTCGATGGTGGGCGGCCTGGTTTGCCACAGGGTGGCCACTTCGAGCACTACTGGCCAGAGTGCCGGCTCTTCGGGGTGTCGTGCATGCAAGTTGGCAGCCGACAGGAGGGGTGGTCGTCGCCACCCTTGGAGAGGGATGTTACGGGTCTCCAAGGGGTTGTTGCGACTGGTTCGGTTGGGTGCGGCGACTACCGCTGCGAGTAGCAGTGTTGAGCGCTGCTGGGAAGGGAGGAGGCCAGAGGCGCGGGCTGCTGTGCGATGGGAGGAGGTAGTCGAGGTGCCGGGGTGGTCGCAGTCTGGGTCTTCTGGGTGCTGGGGTGCTATGCTATGCTGCTTCAGTATGGGAGGAGGTAGAGCCAACATTTGGCTGGCAAGGGATAGGCGGCCTCGGCGGGGACCTGGTGCAGCGCATGGCTAGGCGCCTGCTTGCAGAGGGGAATGTTGGGGAGGCCAGGGTGCCGGCTATGCCTGTTCCATGGGAAGGGAGGCAAAAAGAGGGAACCCAAGGTGCAGTGCCTGCAGGGCACTGTTTCGAGAAGAGGGAGACCCGCTCAAGTCTCCCACTCATTCCCCCCTTTTTTTGATGACCTACTTTTGCAGGTCCAACCCCCCCCCCCCTCCATTTTTTTTTAAATATTTCAAGACCTTATTTGCAGGTCTTTAACCCAACCTATTTTTTTAAACAAGACTTGCAAAGCAAGTTTTTTTGACAACTCTTGCACCCCCTTTAAATTTTATAAAGCCTTTTTAGACTTTAGAACTTAATAATAATATTAAAATATTATTATAATAAAAAAATATAATAATCAAATTATTATTAAGATAAAAATATTATTATTATTATTATAATATAATAATAATAAGAATAATAATAATAATTATTAAAATAACCAGAAAAAACTATTCCAGGGAACCACATTTTTTTTCCAATCCGAATTCATAACTTCAGATGTCCGCAGACTAGAAATCCGACATCCAATTCAGATTCCGTTTGTAGCGTTGGGACTGTATCGATGCCCTCTTTATAGCTTAATGAAAATTTAATTTTTTCAATTGACTTAAAATCATTACGCGTCCCTCTGATACCACTTGTTGGAACTGGGCATGCTGCGAAAGCCCCAAACAGGTGGGTTTTTAAAATTTTTCCACCGACGGTTGATGTAAACTTGTCGATGTTAGTGAACAGCAACCAAGTCTTAGCTGAGGATCACATGTGAAGGATTTTATGTATAAAAATAAACTGTAAAATACCTAGTTTAACTCTGAATCTACACACGACGTCTTCTCGTCATTGGTGATCGCTGCTTGAAAAATCCAACATCAAACTCCTCTAGATCATCCACACACACTTCAAGAAATCCATGGGAGCGCCATTCATTGTAATCTGGGTGCTAGCGCAGAATTGCGATGATGCCTTTGACACTCCAACGATCACCGCATCGCTTTGATAAGGATACCTGAGAGAGTGATTGATCTATGCTCCTTGGATCCATATCCTCTCTCGCTAAATTATGGTAGAGAGGAGAAGAGAGAGAAGCTTGATGAATAGTATTTTTCAATCTCTGCTCTTCTTATATTTATAGTGTCATGTAATTACCTAGAAATGCTAACCCGACCCCCGAATAATCAATGAACTATTAACGACATATTATGACTACTTATTGTTGTACCCCACTCTCTTGGATTTTAATGATCACAATCACTCTCATCGTGATCTAATGTTGTTTCAAGTGTTCTTGTTAATAGGCATGGTTTTA
The DNA here is from genome assembly GCA_963277665.1 of Viscum album. Taxonomy (NCBI): domain Eukaryota; kingdom Viridiplantae; phylum Streptophyta; class Magnoliopsida; order Santalales; family Viscaceae; genus Viscum; species Viscum album. Next base: position 1,432,549,839 of record OY728120.1, on the reverse strand, counting down.
GGAGCAAGAAGTGGCAAAAAAAGGGAGAAGTGGACTGTTTTCAAGTCCACCGGCCAGCCGGTGTAGGACCACCGGCCAGCCGGTAAGGGCACCGGCCAACCGGATCCAGCCCATCGGCCAGCCGGTGGACCAGGCAGAAGGCCTTGCCCTCTGCCAGGTGCCACCGGTCAGCCGGTGTCTGGCCACCGGCCAACCGGTGGCCCCAGACAGAATGGGATGCCCTCTGTCCAGACCACCGGCCAGCCGGTGGCCTCCTCACCGGCCAGCCGGTGGAACTCCTTGGAATAGTGAGACCTACTGTCTCACCACCGGCCAGCCGGTGGCCTTCTCACCGGCCAGCCGGTGGCTCCTGGGCAGAAGCACTCTCCACCTTCCAATGCACCGGCCAGCCGGTGGATCAGCATCGGCCAGCCGGTGTGCTCAGTCAAACTAGCCGTTAGGCTTTGACCAGGCTGGCCCACTTGATCCCCAACGGCTCCTAAAGCTCTCCAACGGCTATTTTGAAGTATTTGGGAGTATTTCTCCTATAAATAGACATCCATGGATGCCGGGAAGACCACCGATCATATACCAAAGCATACCAAAGCTATTTTGATCATTTGAGGCTCCTACGACAATTCTCAAAGGCCACTTGAGATCCAATTGCCATCCTTGAAGCTTGGGCTGCCTCTACATCAACTACACTCACCTCTTGGCGCTCAAGGCTTCCTCTAGTTTGTTCTAAATTATTTACTTCATTTGTTTAGTTCTTAATTGGGTTTGTATTAAAACAAACCACCCTTGTTCTTCCTTCTTTCAACTTGGGTTTCTTGCTACAACCATAATAAAAAAGCAAGCTGTAAGAAGGTGATCTAGCCTACCTTAAAACGGCTAGTGGGTTTCTTGCTATAGCCATTAAAAAGCAAGCGGTCGTATAAATCTCCCAACGGTTGAGTTGGGAGCGGAGACGTAGGCTTGAGTTTAAAGCCGAACTCCGTTATCAATTGTGTCTTGCCTTTTTACTTTCCGCTGCATTTAAATTTGTTTTAAATTGTTAATTAATTTTAAAAAAGGCAATTCACCCCCCCTCTTGCCATCACCTCCGACCCAACATTTGGTATCAAAGGAAGCGTTTGTGTAATACCTTAACCGGTTACAAACGAAAAATCCATAGTGATGGCTTCTTTCTCACAAGCACCCGAAGGGTATTCCATGACTCGGGCTCCATACTTCGATGGAACCGATTACACATATTGGAAAACACGAATGATTACTTTTCTTAGAAGTATTGGCTATCCTATATATAGAATTGTTATGCAAGGCTACACTCTTTCTAGTAAGGATGAATCTAATTGGACCCCCGAAGACATTGCCAATTTTGAGCTTGATGGCAAAGCCATGAATGCTCTTCATTGTGGGTTAGACCGTAATGAGTTTAATCGTATTTCTACTTGCACCACCTCACACGAAATTTGGAAACTTTTGGAAGTGACCCATGAGGGCACCAACAAAGTCAAAGACACTAGGTTAGATATGTATCGTCAAGACTTTGAGAGTTTCACAATGCACCCACACAAGTCAATCACTGAAATGTTTACTCGTTTTACTGATGTTTGCAATGGGAGAAAGTCCCTTGGTGATGATGTTTCAGCAGAAACAATGGTGAAGAAAATTCTTTGGGTCCTACCAAGCTCTTGGGCACCAAAGGTGACTGCAATCCAAGAAGCGAAAGATGTCAAGAAGATGCCGGTTGAAGAACTCATAAGGTCACTCATGACTTATGAGATTACCATGAAGAGGCAAGCCGATAAAGAAGGAAAGATCTTCAAGGAGAAAAAGAACATAGCTTTCAAGGCAAAGGAAGAAAGCTCCTCCGATGATAGTGAATCCGAGATGGCTCAACTAGCAAGGAAAATGAGCAAGTTCATGAAGAAAAAGAAGAAATTTCAAAAGGCACGAAAGGAAGAGCCAAAGGCGGAGAAAGAAATCACTTGCTTTGAATGTGGAAAGAAAGGCCACATCAAACCGGAGTGCCCCATTTTCAAGAAAAGGTTAAAAGAAAAGAAAAACAAGAAGGCCTTCAAAGCATCAACATGGAGTGCAAGTGATGACTCCATGTCTTCAAGCGACTCAAGCGATGAAGGTGGAAAATGCCTAATGGCATTTGATGAGGTATCCTCTTCTCACTCTTCTTCTCACTCTTCTTCCTCATCTTCTTCTTTTGATAATAATATGTCTTATGAAGAACTTCAAAATGCAAGAGATCAATTAGAGGAAGGTTTTCACGAACTTACCTCTAAATTTTTGACCTTGAAAAAGAAAAACAAAACTCTTATTTCCGAAAAAGACAAACTTCTCAAAGAGAATGAGGAGCTTGCCCTTAAAGTCAAAAATATTCCAAATGTAGATTCTTTAAATTCTACCATTAAGGATTTGAAGGAATCTCTTGCCAAGTTCACCCAAGGTGAACAAAACTTAACTAAATTGCTAGGTTCTCAGCGTTCGGCTAGAACCACACATGGACTTGGCTATAACAAGCAATCCACTTTTTCTAGGGCACCCACTACTTTTGTAAGGGGGAGCTCTCAATACAAATTTTGTAATTATTGTAAAAAGACCGGTCACATGATTTATGAATGTGATTGTAAAAATGCTAGGTATGGAAGACCCAAATCCATTACCTACTCGGATGAGTATCATAGAAGGAATCCCTCTAGAACATTATGGGTTCAAAAGTCTCTTTTTGCTAATCTTTCCGGACCCAAACTTATATGGGTACCAAAATCTCTTCTTTCTTGATTTTGTAGGATAAACGCCAAAAGAGTAGGATCTCTAAAGGCTCGTGGTATCTCGACAGCGGTTGCTCAAGGCACATGTGTGGCGATCCCTCCGAGTTTAACTCACTTGAAGAATTCGATGGAGGATATGTCACCTTTGGTGATAACTCAAAAAGCAAGATCGTCGGAATAGGTACCATTGGTTTTGGTAGCTCCTCTTTTATTAAAGATGTTTTATTAGTTAAAGGTTTAAAGCATAATTTAATTAGCATTAGTCAACTTTGTGATAGTGGTTTTTCAGTCAATTTTCAAAATGATTTATGCAATGTGTTAGATTTTCAAAACAAGTTGATATTTTCTGCTTCCCGTTTTCAAAATGTTTACATTATTGATTTAAAATCTCTAGCTAGCCAAAATGTTAAATGTTTAAGTGCTCTTGACAATGAGTCTTGGCTTTGGCATAGAAGATTGGGGCATTGTAGCTCTCATTCACTTCTAAAGCTTAATAAGAACAAGCTCATTCGTGACCTTCCTAAACTTAAATTTAAGAAAGATTTGATTTGTGAGCCATGCCAACTTGGTAAGCAACACAAGTCTTCTTTCAAATCTAAGAAGGAAGTGTCCACCTCAAAATCTCTTGAACTCCTTCATCTTGATCTTTTTGGTCCTACTCCCGTAGCAAGCTTAGGTGGAAAATCCTATACCTTAGTTATTGTTGATGACTTTTCTCGTTTTACTTGGGTTTTCTTTTTAGCCCATAAGAATGATGCTTGTAAAACCTTTTTGAAATTCTCTAGGAAAGTAGAAAACGAAAAAGGATATAAAATCATATCTCTTCGTAGTGATCATGGTGGTGAATTCGAGAACAAAGAATTCGATGAATTGTGTTCCTCTCAAGGATACAATCACACCTTCTCTGCCCCTAGGACTCCTCAATAAAATGGAGTGGTTGAAAGGAGAAACAGAACTCTCCAAGAAATCGCTCGAACCCTCCTTAGTGAATTCGACCTCCCTCAATATTTTTGGGCCGAGGCGGTAAACACTGCTTGTTATACTATTAATAGAGTCCTTGTAAGACCCCTTCTTAAGAAAACCCCCTATGAACTTTGGAAAGGCAAATTGCCCAAAGTTGGTTATTTTAAAGTGTTTGGGTGTAAATGCTTTATCCTTAGCACAAAAGATAACCTAGGGAAATTTGATGCCAAATCCGATGAAGGTATTTTTCTTGGGTACTCCAACTCAAGCAAAGCCTATCGTGTCTTCAATAAACGTTCAAAAACCATCGAAGAATCATCTCATGTCAAATTTGATGAAACTCTTCCAAAACCTCACCCGGTCATTGAGGATGTTGAAGATAAGCTTGATAAGCTTCATTTGAATGATTCCTCTTCTCCTCCCAAGGAGGATGACCATCAAGAACCCTCTTCACCTTCTTCACCTTCCACCTTGCCTAAGGTTTGGAAACCTTCTAGAGACCATCCTTTAGAAAATGTCATAGGTGACCTTCAAGCCGGTACTCGAACTAGAAGATCTATCCTCAATGAAGTTGAACATCAAGCCTTCATTTCTCACCTAGAACCTCAAACCGTTAATGATGCCATTAATGATGAGAATTGGGTTCTTGCAATGCAAGAGTAACTAAATCAATTCTCTCGAAATAATGTTTGGACTCTTTGTGAAAGACCCAATGATCATCCAATTATTGGCACTAAATGGGTTTTTAGGAACAAACTTGATGATCAAGGAAACATAACCCGGAACAAGGCTCGCCTAGTAGCTAAGGGCTATAATCAAGAAGAAGGAATCGATTATGGTGAAACCTTTGCCCCCGTTGCTAGGTTAGAATCCATTAGGATCTTGTTGGCATTCGCCGCCCACTTAAATTTTAAGCTTTTTCAAATGGATGTTAAAAGTGCTTTTTTAAATGGTTTTATTTCTGAAAAAATCTTTGTTGAACAACCTCCCGGTTTTGAAGATCCAAAATTTCCAAATCATGTTTTCAAGTTAACCAAGGCTCTTTATGGCTTAAAGCAAGCCCCTCGGGCTTGGTATGAGCGGTTAACAAAATTTCTTTTAGAAAATGATTTTCAAATGGGTCAAGCCGATTGTACCCTCTTTTTAAAACACACTTCAAAAGATCTTTTAATCGTCCAAATTTATGTTGATGATGTTATCTTTGGTTCTACCAAAGAATCTCTTTGTACTGATTTTTCATATTTAATGAGAAAAGAATTTGAAATGAGTTTTATGGGAGAATTGAAATTTTTTCTTGGTTTTCAAATCTTTCAAAATTCAAAAGGTATTTCTCTAAGCCAAAGCAAATACACAAACGAGCTTCTAAGTCGTTTTGGTATGGATCAAGTAAAGGAAATTAGTACACCCATGAGTACTTCATGTAAGCTTACGTTAGACGAAGCCGGGAAACCGGTGGATAACAAGCTTTATAGGAGTATGATCGGGAGTCTACTTTACCTAACTGCGACCCGTCCTGACATCATGTTTAGTGTTTGCCTTTGTGCTCGTTTTCAAGCCAATCCTAAAGAATCCCATCTTAAATCGGTCAAAAGAATTTTTAAGTATTTAAAAGGATCCAAAAATCTTGGTTTATTTTATCCCTCAAATACTTCTTTTGAACTATCTTCTTATTCGGATGCTGATTTTGGCGGATGTCAATTAGATCGTAAGAGTACTAGTGGAACCTGTCATCTGCTAGGCAAGTCCCTTGTTTCGTGGAGTAGCAAGAAGCAAAATTGTGTTGCTCTTTCTACTGCCGAGGCCGAGTATGTAGCCGCTGGCAATTGTTGTGCCCAAATTATTTGGATGCAACACACTCTCTTGGATTATGGTCTTTCCTATGATCATGTCCCTATTCGGTGTGACAACACTAGTGCCATTAGTATCTCTAAGAATCCAATACAACATTCTAGGACAAAGCACATAGACTTAAGGCATCATTTCCTTCATGACCATTTTCAAAAAGGAGATATCACTTTGGACTTCATTCCTACTGATTTCCAATTAGCTGATATTTTTACCAAACCGCTCCCGGTTGACCGTTTTGATTTTATTAAAGGGGAGTTAGGAATGATTCGTCAATGAGCACTATTAAATATTTGACTTTCTTGGCTTGCTTATATTTTATTTTTATTAGAATTTTTTAAACATTTTTTCTTAATTCTGTTTTTTTATATTTTTTATGACTTTTAGTGCCACCGGTCAACCGGTGGTACATCACCGGTTAACCGGTGGTGTCGGGTTTTGCTTAATGGGCTGGCCGAGGAAGGGTTAAAATTGATTTTAAAACCCTTCCTCCCTCATTTCTCTCTTCTCTCTCGGGTGGCTCCTCCTAAAACCTCAGCCCCTCCAAACCCTAGCCTCCCTTCTTGATTTTTGTCCTCTCAAAACTCCTTTGTTCACTCAATCTCTCTTTTTAGCTCCTTTTGCCATCATGGGACCTCGATCCACTCGCAAAGGCAAGGGAATCGCTCAAGAAGCTCCTCCTCCTCCTTCCATCCCTCAACTCCCGGACATTTGGCATGACAAAGTCATTCTGCCGGGTAGGGTAATTGATTATTCTTGGCTGTCTACTGCTCGTCTTGAGCTTTTCTCGATTATTGAGTATCAACATTGGCATTCTTTCTTTGAACCCCCTGAGAAGGATGTCATTTATCCTCTTCTAGTCAAAGAGTTCTATGCTCATTTGACGTGGTCCGTTTCTGATGACATTGATACCATCTCCTCCACTGCTCTTGGGCAACCCATCACTATCACTTCGTTGGAGATTGCCCGGATGCTCGGGGTTCCTCATGTTGGACCCCATGCTTTTGCTCAGGGGGAGTTTCCTCGGGACCGTGAGTTTGATATAGCCGTAGCCCTTGAGCATCTCACAGGGCAGCCCACAAATCCCATTGTCAAGCTCTCCCAACTCTCTCCTAACCATCGTATTATTGAGCGCCTCATTCAAACTTCTCTTGCGCCCCGTATCGGGGATCATGACAATGTCAAATTCATTGACATTTATCTTCTCTCCTTTATCACCCGAGGCATACATTTCAATTTGGTCCGGTTTCTGTTCCGGGCCATGACTTATGTGGCTGAGCACCCGCGCCGGTCCAAAACTCTACCCTACGGACGCTTCTTGACTAAAATCTTTTCCTTTCTTGATGTGCCTCTTCATACTACTTCCTTCGAGCAGCCAACGAAGGATAGCATAGTAAATTTTATGATGGTGCAACGAATGAACATCCGTTGGCACCCTTGGCGTCAGGAATGGATTGTCGACAAGGACGGTCTTCTCAAGGCCTACTCTCCTCAGACTCATTCCCATCCTCCTGCCAATGCCATGCCTCCTGCTATCGCCGCTGCCTATCCTCTTTCAGACAGTGAGGATAGTGATGATGATGAAGAGGCAGGAAGTGGGGACAGCGAAGGTGAGGCTGATGCTGCTGCTGATGAGGAGGCTGGAGAGGGTGATGATGCACCTGAGCCTGCTGAGGCTGTGCCCCCTCCTGCTGATGCTGGTGGCTTGCCGGTGACGGCTGATCAGTTCCTACGCTTCCAGGATCAGATTGAGACCCGGCTCGATCTTCAGTTCTCTTACTTCAGCTCCCAGTTTGATCAGCTTCACTCACGGATTGATTCTCTAGATCGTCGCTTTGAGGCGGTCCAGGCTCCTCCGGCTCCTCCGACCTTCAGGCGCCGCCGTCACTCTCGGCCCTCTAGGAGTGAATAGAGCCGTTCCTGTTTTTTTTTGGCTTGTATTTGTATTTGTATTTGTTTTTTTTTTGAACTTCCTTTGTATCGTTTCATCTTTTATGGAATTCAAGTTATCTTATCTATCCATCCTTTTTGTCATTACTTATTAGTATTTTTCTTTCATAATTTTTCTCCTATTTTGATAATCCCAAAGGGGGAGAAAACTTCTCTATTACATAGTTATTTATTAAAATGCTCTTTTTACAAGTTCCTTTTTAAGTTATTGATGTCATCAAAATCTGTTTTAAATGGTTAAGTTATTGTTTTCAATTGATTTCTTTAAAAAATGGCATTTGGTTGCAATTTCAAAAATAACCCTTTCTCAGTATTTCAATGCTTTCAAGATCATTATATTTGGCACGTCTCTAAGTTTTCCAAGTTCAAATTGTTTATTTAAGTTTTCAATTGACATACCCTTTTTTAAAGCTTTCATACCCTTTTTTAAAAGTTTTTTTTTTGTGATTGTGATCATCAAAATAGGGGGAGATTGTTGTACCCCACTCTCTTGGATTTTAATGATCACAATCACTCTCATCGTGATCTAATGTTGTTTCAAGTGTTCTTGTTAATAGGCATGGTTTCAGGAGCAAGAAGTGGCAAAAAAAGGGAGAAGTGGACTGTTTTCAAGTCCACCGGCCAGCCGGTGTAGGACCACCGGCCAGCCGGTAAGGGCACCGGCCAGCCGGATCCAGCCCATCGGCCAGCCGGTGGACCAGGCAGAAGGCCTTGCCCTCTGCCAGGTGCCACCGGTCAGCCGGTGTCTGGCCACCGGCCAACCGGTGGCCCCAGACAGAATGGGATGCCCTCTGTCCAGACCACCGGCCAGCCGGTGGCCTCCTCACCGGCCAGCCGGTGGAACTCCTTGGAATAGTGAGACCTACTGTCTCACCACCGGCCAGCCGGTGGCCTTCTCACCGGCCAGCCGGTGGCTCCTGGGCAGAAGCACTCTCCACCTTCCAATGCACCGGCCAGCCGGTGGATCAGCACCGGCCAGCCGGTGTGCTCAGTCAAACTAGCCGTTAGGCTTTGACCAGGCTGGCCCACTTGATCCCCAACAGCTCCTAAAGCTCTCCAACGGCTATTTTGAAGTATTTGGGAGTATTTCTCCTATAAATAGACATCCATGGATGCCGGGAAGACCACCGATCATATACCAAAGCATACCAAAGCTATTTTGATCATTTGAGGCTCCTACGACAATTCTCAAAGGCCACTTGAGATCCAATTGCCATCCTTGAAGCTTGGGCTGCCTCTACATCAACTACACTCACCTCTTGGCGCTCAAGGCTTCCTCTAGTTTGTTCTAAATTATTTACTTCATTTGTTTAGTTCTTAATTGGGTTTGTATTAAAACAAACCACCCTTGTTCTTCCTTCTTTCAACTTGGGTTTCTTGCTACAACCATAATAAAAAAGCAAGCTGTAAGAAGGTGATCTAGCCTACCTTAAAACGGCTAGTGGGTTTCTTGCTATAGCCATTAAAAAGCAAGCGGTCGTATAAATCTCCCAACGGTTGAGTTGGGAGCGGAGACGTAGGCTTGAGTTTAAAGCCGAACTCCGTTATCAATTGTGTCTTGCCTTTTTACTTTCCGCTGCATTTAAATTTGTTTTAAATTGTTAATTAATTTTAAAAAAGGCAATTCACCCCCCTCTTGCCATCACCTCCGACCCAACACTTATCTGAGTCATAAATATTATTATCGCTCAATTTTAATATAATAAAATATATTATGTGATAATAATTGAGTCATTAATCTCAACTTGTCGCTCCCATAAATATTAATTGAACCTTGAATAATTTAATATTCATCAATTAATATTTTTCATGTATTTACTTAAAACTCATAAATACATTTAATAAATAAATTCAATACTCATTATTCTAAACTTGAATAATATGAATTTATTTATTTCATTGGTGATCGTTTAACCATGAACAACTCCCAGACCCCAGTGGTAGGACCCACCATGTCCAAAACTCCTATTCAACTGAATAGGGTAGATTATTGAATACACTATTGTGTGTGACCCTCTAGGCCCTTATCTCGACAGTAGTGAATAATATTCATAGACCAAGAGTGAGATCTAGAAACCTATCATGGCCCCTGAAGAGACAAGGATTGTCACAGTAGTGACAACCAACCTACGAACATGCACTGTGTAATATAATCTCTTTGTTTATAATATCTCATAAAGCAGGACACACTCACGTGTCATCACCCTTTTCTTGCTTTATTGTTTTTTGATTTAACTGGATGGATTTACTAACAACTTCTATGGTTATGGTCTTATAAAGGTACTTCCATCCATATCAATATGGCTTGAGATATATTACTTCCATAACCCAAAAGCAACAAATCCTTTCTTGACCATTCAACCAATGCCATGCCACCAATGATGCACCCAACACAAACTACATCGCCATGACTTCATTGCCGTGGTTTTCATCTTGCATCAAAGTATGCAATCAAATGACATACATTGGTAATGATCTCAAGTCAGGAGACCATTATACATGATCGTATATAGGAACATCCAATGACACATGAAACATGTGGTGTTCCTATTGGATGGTTAGTCCTCATGATCTCACTACTAGAGATCACCAAGTGCGAACTTCATGAAAAGAAGTTTCAATGCTTATGAGCCCCCAACACCTGATAGTCAAACATCCACTGTGTCTAATTAGTAAGATGTATCTAGACCATAGAACATATATTTAAGATTAATGTCCTAGTATCTAGAGGTTCTCATTATAGTCTGGGAACTGCTATAACCCCTTGATACAAAATTAATCTTTGGACATTAACATTTCAATAGTAGACACATAAAATACTACACTATAATGGTAATATGACATCATGTATAGCTAAATGTATACACGATATGGTAATCAAAAGCACTGAATAGTTGGGTATAGGGCACCCACTATTTCAACAAGTACAAGGTGAGTACTTAATTAATTTGAAATAAAACAAATATATTTAATTTATTTAAAATTACAGTGGATGAGTATCTTCAAGAATGATTAGATGAAGATTAAGATAAAATGAATTGATTGATTAATCATATAATTAATTGGAATAATTCAAAAATGTTTCATCTTCAAAAGGAAAATATTAAAATGAATGATAAATAGATATATTAATTGTGTATTTGTTTCATTAATGGATGATCCTAATTATAGACTAACCAATGTATCTTTATAGTTTATTTAATTTAAATATTTCATTGGTTTTTAACTTTTTTTACAATTAAATATAAGGCCTCTAAGTCATCCCCCCAATTTATTATGTATGGGTCTAAATTCCCATAGTATCCTTTATGTAAAACCCCCTTTATGGTTCCCTTTACCTATTAGTGAAGTAAATTCCTGGTAAATATGGATCTTTGAGGAACATCAAGTTGGCTCATGATAGATCCTTGGAAAAACAAAACTAAGGAGATACATAGGATAGAGGTGGAATTCTCTAAACTAGAGCCCATTCCAGATCAAATGAGTTTTTCCCAAGGGCAAATGGGTTTTTAATGTCTTCCTAATAAAAAAACCTATTGTTAAATATCATGATCATGACAAATTTATTTTTATATGATAATATTTATTTAATTGACTCAAGATCATAATCACACAAAAAAATGAATTAATATTCTATAATAGAATTAAAATAAAAGGATTATGCACAAATATTTTTTTAATACATGGTTAATCACTTAAGTTAAATATACTTAATATTAATAAGGAAAAAAATGAAAAAAATAATGTTTATATATATAAAAAAAATTCCCCCAATTTAAAATTAATTCATTACTTCCTATATTATATAAATTAAGAAAAAACGTAATTAATGGTTTTACTAATGCCATAGTCATGGGAAATTTTAATTATCAGGGATCCTTAAAAAATATGATGGGTAAACTAAAATGAACCATTATTGAATTTAACAATCATATTATATTCTATAAATATTTACAGTTAAGTTTTTGGGAAATCAATGACCTCATTTCATGATTGGTGAGTCCGCTCAACCTAAAAAAGATCCACAAGCCACATGTCAAGCAGTTTTTCATCACACATAAAGGACTATGATATATGTAGTTTATAGTCATGAATCAAGGACTAAAATTTAATTTATATTAAGTTCATATTACTAGAACCCTCAGACCATGTGGTGTAGTTAACTTGTATATGGGGTAATTACTACACATGTGATGTGATTAATACACACATGGTGTACATTATTTACATGAAGTGTAATTAATTCACATTTCACACATTTAACTTATTTGTGGTATAATTAATTCACATACCATGTATTTTATTCACATGGGGTGTAATTAAATCAACATAGCATAATAAAAGTATCCATTTCTCCTTGCATTATATGAATTAATAAAAACAATAATTAATGGTTTCCTAAATTCCATATTCATGGGTACTGTTAATTATCAGGGTTTCATAAAAAATATTATGAGTCAAATAAAATGAACTTGTTTTAAATTTAATGTCCATAATATATTCTATATATCTTTATATGTAAGGTTTTGGTAAATCCATGTCCTCATTTCAAGATTGGTGAGTCTACTCAACTTAACAAATATCCACAAGCCAGTGTTGGAAAGGCCATTTATCAAAACATCATCTTTTGGTTGTCATGTCCATAATATGGATCATAAGAATTGAAATATATATCATTAGAACTATAATGTCCTTGAGATATGATATTTTTATTTCAATTATGGGGTCCATTGAGAGTTGATAAAAGAGTGAGAGACTTAATTAAATTATTAATATTATTTGATCTCATACATTTTTTAATCAATTAATAATAATATATTATAAATATTGTAGAAAAAATTTAAAGAAAAACCCTAAAAATAGTACATTCATTCATTAACTTAGGGAATATAATCACTAGTACAAATTTCCCCAAGTGTAATATATTTTTAACACTGATTTAAAATGAGATAATATTACTTTATGTTGGGATTATCAAAACCTAATGTGAATTAATTAATTCACATAACATGACAAAAAATTACGCCATATGTGAATTAAATACGCCACATGGTCTAAGGGTTATAGTCATTTTAACTTAAACAAAATGAATGTTCAATCATTAATTCATGATTATAAAATAAATAACTCATAGTCCTTGTTGTGTTATGATAAATTGTATAACATATGGTTCATATCATATGAACTTAAAATACTTAACATGGTCAATTTCACAAGTGTAATAATTACCTTCTATGTGATTTAACTCCACCACATGGTCTAAGGGTTCTAGTCATATGAACATAAAATAAATTAAAGTTGAGTCCTTGGTTTGTGACTATAAACTACATAGCGTATAGTCCTTATTACATTATGAAAAACTTCATGATATATGGATTTTCTCATATGACCTTGAACTACTAAACATGGTCTATTTTATATGTGGTGTAGTTAATTCACATATGGAGTAATTAGTACACATGTGATGTTATTAATGAACACATGGTGTAAATTATTTTCATGTAGAGTAATTAATTCACATGACACATATTTAAATTACTTATGGTATAATTAATTCACATACCGTGTAGTTTATTCACATGGTGTGTAATTAAATCCACATGGAATAATAAATTCATACCAATTTACTTGAAATACATTCCAAGATTGTATTTTCACCACAAATTATATATGAAAATAAAATCAATTAATTACTCCATTAAACCTCATCAATATGATTCCATGTTTCAATAATTTAATAGTACACACAGATTGATTTGTTTTTTTGTTATATTAAATTTTTAATTAATTCTATGTAAAATAAGGAACAAAAAGTTCTATATGGACATATCATACATATAATTCATGTAAATTTAATATGTACATGAATAATAATTTTCACGTGTTCCATGTTTAACTTATTTGACTAGAGACACCATGAAATTACATCACTTATAGTGTATGTGATATGTCATTTGAGTGTGTTGTATACAATAATGACCATTATAGGTGGTCTATATAGGTATGAACCATGTTTCCTCCAAGTAATAGATGAGTACATAGTTAATTTTAAATAAAATAAAATAAAATAATTTATTTATAATTTCAGTGGACGAGTACCTTCAGGACAAATTGGATAGAGATTAAGATAAAATGAATTAATTGATTAATCATATAATTAATTGGAATAATTCACAAATGTTTCAAATTAATAAAGGATTAAATCAAAATGAATGATAACTAGATATATTAATTGTGTCTATGTTTCATTTGTGGATGATAGTAAGCTTTGAATGACCAATGTACATGTACGATTTCTTTAATTTAATTATTTCATGGTTTTTGAAAATAAATTTTAAAATTAAATTAATGTCTACTATTTCATCCCCCCTATTTATTTTATATAGTTCAATGTTCCTATAATATCCTTTATGTAAACCCCCCTTTCTAGCTCCATTTACCTATGAGTGAAGTGTTGGTTACCGAGACTGCGCAGCGGAATCCAGTGGGCTTGGAATTTAAAATTTTATACTTCACTGAAGTGACATAACCCTGTCAACTCCGGTGATCTTGTCCCGGCTTGATCTGAGGATCTCGCAAGGTTTATAAAGAGTACAAAAAATTAAATTGAACATTTACCTTGTTCAGAATTGACGTGTGCAAGTCTGCCGCAGGACGCTGGTGATCGTTGCTCGAAGACTCTGACATCGAAGCCCTCTAGATTGTCCACACATGCCTCGTGAATCTGCTTGCGTGCTGTTTGTCAAGATCCGGGCGCTAGCATGGATCTTCGATGCTCACTGCAGCGCAACGACGATCACCGCAAAGGAAGGAGCTTCAATCTGAGATGGATGATCTTGAATATCCTTCTTTGCTTGAGAGACTCTCTCTCTAGATTCCAGGAGGAGAGATAATCTCTCAATCTTGACACATGAAAAGTAGTAAAGGGAGAGCCTCTCTCTCACTTATATATGGAGTGTTTAAAACATGCGGTATAGGTTCCCGGCCCCCCGTGTAATAGACGTCCACTATATAAGTGATATAAATAATTATTTATGACAAATAAAATTATTTGATAAATAATATTTACAATTTATCACTGACTTTTAATATATAAATATATATTACGTGATAAATTTGAGTCTTTAAATCAACTCATTCCTCCTGCTAATATTAAATGAACCTAGGATATTTAAATCCATTCGAATAATATTAATACTTGTATTTACTATATAACTTGTAAATACATGCTATAAATAAATTCAAAAAATTATTATAAACTCGAATAATTAATGAATTTATTTATTCTTTGGTGATCCATAGAACTTGGACAGTGCTCGGACCCTTTGGCGGGGCCCACCAAGTTCTAAATTCTTATTCCTAGAATAGGACAACTTCTCAAGGCGCTATTGTGTGTGACCCTCTAGGCCCTTATCTCAATAGCAGTGAATAATACCACTGACCTAGAGTGGGGTCTAGCAACCCATAGAGGCCCCTACAAAGATAAGGCAAAGTCAAAGCAACGACTGCCTTCCTATGAACATGGTCCATGTAATATAATCTCTTCGTCATCGATATCTAAATAAAGAAGAATGCATACTAGTGTCATCATTATTTATTTGATTTATTTTGTTTGTTGATTTGTCTGGATGGTCTTACCTTCGACTACTATGGCCATGAATTTATTGAAGGTGCAACCATCCTAATCAACCAGGCCCGAGATATCTCTTCCTGAACTCGGAAGCGACAAATCCTTTCTTGATCATTCAATCAGTGCCATGCCATTAATGACGTACCCGATACAAACTACCTCACCACAACTTTGTCGCCATGGTTTTCACCTTATATCAAATGTACGTAATTAAATGACATTCATTGATAATGATCTCAAGTCAGGAGACCATTACACATGTCCGTAGATAGGAAAAACCAATGACACCAGAAACATGTGGTATTCCTATTAAGCGGGTCTGTCCTCATGATCTCAATAAATAGAGATCATCAAGTGCGAACTTTATGAGAAGAAGTCTCAATGCTTATGAGCCCCCAACACCTGATGGTTACACATCATCTGTGTCCTTTCAGAATGATATAACTGGACCATAGGATGTTACTTTAAGATTACTGTCATGGAATCTCAGGGTTCTAATTATAGCCTGGGACCTGCTATAACCATTTGATGCGACAGGTAATCTAAGGACATTGCCATAAACAAAGTGGATACAGAAGTATCTACACTATCATGGAAAGATGAACACATGTATAAAACAAACCGAATACATGTAACAGTAATCAAAGCATAATACAAGTTGGGTCTAGGTCACCCACTTTCAACATGAAGTAAAATCATCATCAACATGGATATACTAGGAAAATCAAGTTGGTTCATGATAGAGACAAGGAAAAACCATACCAAGGAGATACATAACATAAAGGTGGAATACTGTAAACTAGATCCCAGTGTAGATCAAATCAGTTTTCCCCAAGGGTCAATGGTATATCTAATGAATTATAAATAAAAAAACCTATTTTTAATTCTCATGGTCATGCCACATTTTATTTTCTTTATTTTTGTCTATGACATGATTAATTTAATGGATTCAAGACCATGATCATGTAAATAAATGAATAAATATTCAATAATGGAATTAAAATAAATAGAAAATGCATAAATATTTTTCTATTGTATAGTTAATCACTTCATTGAAATCCACTTAATCTTAACAAGGAATAAAAATAAAAAAATAATGTTTTCATATATCACAAAAATAACCAAATCTAATATTAATTCATTAATCCTTGAAATATATGAATTATGAAAAACCACAATTAATGTTTTTCCTAATGCCATAGTCATGGGTACTTTTAATTATAGAGGTGTATTAACGAATATGATGGGTAAACTAAAATGAATTTGTATTTAATTTAACATCCATATTCTATTCTATAAATATTAAGAGTTATGTGTTTGGGAAATCCATGTCCTCATTTCTGGATTGCTGAGTCCTCTCAACTTAACCAAGATCCACAAGCCAATAGTTGGCAATTCTTCCTACTTAAACAACATCTTATGGTTTTCATGTGGATAATATGGATTATAAGGAGGGAAATATGGATTATTATAACTATAATCTCCTCATGATAGGATATCCTGTGTTCAATAGTGGGGTCTATTTATAATTGATAAAATAGAGGGATAATTAATTAAATTACTAATCTTATTTGATATCATACATTTTTTTAATAATGTATTAAAATTTATTTTAATTATTGTAAAAAAATGGAAATAAAAACCCTAAAAAACACCATGATCATTCATTAACTCATGGAATGTCCTCACAGGCACAAATTTCCCCAAATGGAATAGATATTTTATATGGATTTACTATTAGAGAATTTGTACTTTGTGTTGGAATTGTATAATATTGATCATTTCCCCACCAAGGAGATGTGGAAAAGGATTCCTGAAGAAGATATATAGAGGGTGACTCCCCCATGAGATCTTGTTTTTAACTCTTAAGATGAATAAAGAGAGACTTAAAGATAAATGAGATTCTGTTAACATTATTTTAGTGAAAACATGATAGGGGTGTTTAGACTGTAATAGTTTCTTCATGTATTAAAGTACATTGTTTAATATTGTGCTTGCATTTGGATAAGAGATTATTCATGAATCTCATGTTATAATCCTTATAATCAAGGTTCTACTTATTATTCAAAGATAGGTTGAATAGTATCTAGATACAACTGATAAATTCTTGAGCCTATACATTACAAAAAAATTTGGGGTAAACTTATTTTCTCACTCCTTATAAAAATATGAATGAAATAAAAAGTTATTAAGCCTCTATATATTAAAAGATAATAGTTTCCTTGCAACATTTTTCAATGGAGACAAAGGATCTTGGGGGATGGTAATGAATAAGAGGATATCTTCTTCTCATATGGAAATAAATAGTTATCAGAAGAATTAAAATAAAATAATGTTAATATATTTATAAATATCTAGAATATTTATCATTGAATATAAAATTTCCATTGGAATTCTAGGAAATTAAACACAATGTTTTTGTAATAAATATTTTTTACCTTGTTATCCTTTAGAATATTTTAAATAATATGTTTAAATAAAGTCGATGAGCCAATATGGGATTCCGGATCATGGGGAGAACCGATATTGATATAAGAAAAATGATAAATATATTATATCATGTACACACAGTTGTTTGAAATAATTGAATAACTCCCAAATAGAGACTCTAATAGAAAGTATAAGAATAAAATTAATTTCACAATGCGGGTTTTAACCAAGGAAAAACATAATCTTTGTTATCATTAGATGTTTTGTTAAAAATATTCATGAGAAGATAATAATTGAATAAATTAACTTATTAGTCTATTAATTATTTTTTCCATTACCTAACTCCCCTCTATTTAAAACCAATTATGGAAAAATTATAGGATTAGTCATGTAACCCTAAGGATTTAGAGAGAGCATGGGAGATCCATCAATGAATAACAATAGATCATAGTGAAACTTTTGTTTTGAAAAGGATTTCATGGATCTTATCAAAGAAAATGTATTGGAACCATTCTTCATTAGTGATCAATCCAAACATAAGGTAGGTTATTTGATTATGTTAGTTTAATCCTCTATTTTTTACCCCAATATAACGTTAATTAATTCCCTAACAAATTAATTTGTGGTTCAATCATTGGATCACTGTTGATGAATTTATCTTTCTAGAATTAAGAAGTGATATTATGTTTTTATCCATTTTCACTCTTCTTTAGTCATCACATTCATGATTGTAGATCGAGGCTAACCCAAAAAAATTTCAAGGTTTATTTCTCACATTTATTTTTTTCTATATTTCTCCCACTATACTTCACACATTCATTGTCAGTATTCCATTTTTTGGTAGTTTTAAAATACCCAATTAACGAAAATTGAAAAATCATTCATTGGAATAATGAATCACTACCACGGCTTTAGATTCTAGATCGATGGATTAATAAAGGTGTGAATACAATGATAGAGTATTAGGGGTGGGTTGAAGGTCCTCATATTCATGTTTTTTGGTGATGTGATACGATTAAAAACAATTCTATAGCGAAAGGGGTGGCTAAAATCTGGCCAGGTGATGATTGAAGTTCAGTCAACTCAGATCAGTGTTTCATGGGTGTGATTTATAGTTGTAGAAGAGGCAATAGTGGAATGAGTTGAACCACATGGAAACCATTTATTTATAAAAAAAGATAACATACATGGAATATAATCTAAATAAGACACACTATGTTGTCCCCTTACTTCTATTGTTAGTGTTTTGAAAAAATTATCACACACCATTTAAGACCTACCATATATTGCATGACACATGGATGGTGGCTTGATGTATACCCCTATGGTATATGGTCATGAACATGAATGGGTACATAGGAACTTCCAGATATCACATGCATGACCTTGTATGTAGACATGACTAGAGTACTTGGACAAAGATAGGTACACTAGCATGGATAATGTATGTGGGAACATGCCAAAGTTAATGGGTAGTGACCAGAGTACATATATAGACCTAGGGTAGCTAAGAAACACCATGTATACCCTATATATGTGATGTAATTAGCTCAGGTTAGTTTTAGGCCCCCGATATCTTTATTTTATACTAGTTTATATAGGGTACATTCCCTTAGTCCATCCCCTTGAGGGTACAGTGAGGAATCACATCCTGAGTATAGGATGTGATCCCCTATATGAGATTGGTCTTGAATATAGTTTAGGAATACCTCTATAAGGGCCATGGTGTCATCCTCTATCATTTCTTCCTAAATTGATAGGGTTAGGAATCAGGTGACCAATATAATTGGACATTTGATTTCCTTCCTAGCATATTATTGAGTTAGGGTTAGTATTACCCCATAGGTATAGGGTGATATCCCCTATATGTGTTTCAATATATTTAGATTTCCATTGTTTACTTATTATTTCTGAATCCCACTGAGTAAGTCTTGTTGGATTAGAACCATTGGTGTTATAAAGGCTCATGGAGTGAGTTCTATAGGGTGAGAATTACCCTAAATCATCTAGCTGAAACCTATTATGGTTCTATAGTTATGACCATACATTGTAAATTCGTGTCTATATAGAGTATATAAAGGTTATTTTTATTATGTATCATATTATAAAATATATGTCTCTTTGATGATGAGCTGACTACTCTCTGAATGCCTTATCTTTGGTTATTTATGTGTGTCCTACTAGGTATTATTATACATACCTTTTCATTTGATTTTACTACAAGTTTCATGCCTTATTCAGATGAAATACATTATGATGGATTCCTAGGTGGATCTGAAGTAGGAAGAGAATAGTTGGCCAAGATAGATTTTGGTTTTTACCACGTATTGCATTTGACAACAGTCCCCTGCTTCTGTGATGGTCAGACTCATTTTCTAGTTTTTGTTAGATTTTATTTTTCCCATTATAAACACTATTACATGTGTTTTACACTGATGTGGAATATAGATTTATCCATTCATTATTTTTATCTTTTTTATTTTATCTTTCTACATTGTATGTTTTTTTGGATATGTGTGCATGTGTATAACCAACTTTGGTTATGGCCTCCATTGTGTATGATTATCATACTAGGAATTGGTCAAAAACCCCAATCCTATTAATGGAATTCTTGGGGAGTCATATTAGAGTTTCCATCAGATTGTTGGGCCTCTATAGGTCCAGTCACGATAGAATGGTATCGGAGGAGGTTATATTATGACCATAGTATATATATTATATAGCTGTAAGGTTTGGTTGGGATCTAGGAGAACAATGATAAATCCCTTCAAGTTTGGATCACATGCTAAGGAATATTTCATTGATGTCTTGGTCAACATATCCATCCACCATGACTATGACAACCTACTTCTGACTTGGTATATGTTGGCACTTGTTGTAGGGAAAAATTTGGGACATTAATCATACTGTAATGGGTTGTGGATTTCACTTACTTCTTGAGTTGGCTCTCTATATATATGAATTTACCATGGTACATCTTGATTTTTTATGATACCTTTATAAAAAATTCTAGATAGGATTTTGTATAAGGATTGAGAGGATGATCCTCTAATCGATGAGGATTTAGTAAAGGATCATGTATAGGAGGTGGTACCTCTAATTGATTTTCCAGTCTTACCACCACCTATTTATTAGTTGGTTGTACAAGTAGTATGGGAATATTATGTGTATAGGATGAGTTTTCTATACGAAAATCATAGATGTGGGTCTCTTAGGATTTGGGGTGGGCTATACCCCCATGAAGATGGAGATTGATAAAGGTAGTTAGGTGAATTTTCTTCTATATGAGGACTACTCCATACTAGACAGTGGCCCTAGAGGTGAGTATTCTTTATGTATATACAGTACAATGGTCGAGTCTTCTAAATATGATGTACAATAAGGATACTCTTTCTTATATATATTTTGAGTGTCTCTTTAGAGAGGAGTTCTATCCAGCTACATTGTGAGAATTATTCATCCATGAGATTTGGGCTCTTTAATAGGGAAGAATGATGATATTAGGGTATTCATAAAGGTTCACTAACCACTCATGATACTTCATGAATATGGTTTTAGATGAATTATTTCAAAAAAGGTCCTTTGAGCATTTCCTCAAGAGATATATTATTGTTTTTGTGAAATCTAATTTTATTCATACATATGATAGAGTGCTTGAGTAAGATTTTGTTATGGAGATATTATTAGAGGATCTTTCACTGATAATTAGTGATGATTGTGGGATCTATAGAGCTAATACATCAATAGATAGTAGATAACATCAGACACCGAGATACAAGAGATCTAGGTTTTCCGGGAGATAGACTAATGATAGAGGATCCACAGTTTATGTCTCTAAAGATGGTCCTAGTTATCCGATAAAGAGGCATTTATAATCTTGTGATGGGAAGGGAAGTCTTAGGTTGGATTTCTTAACTCACAACACATATCATAGATATATAGTAAATGGGATACCTAGGAAGAGGTATTAGTTATATTAGGAATTCATTTAGTGTGGAAGATGTGGAAGATGAGTTGGGAGAGAATGAGGGGTGGTCAGAAATTTTATCTGTTTCTAGCACCACCCATAGGTGGTCCACGCCAGGTTCAGGGAGATGGTGGTCAGAGATGAGTACAAATGTAGTAAGTGGATGCCTTTGATGTAGAGGCTCTATAGAGGATTTTTGGTATGATCTATGTCTCCTATACATTAGTTGTAGTACTGATATAGATAGTAGGGATCTATATTTTCCTTACCACATTCCTTTTTTAATATCTAGAGATTCTATTACATCCTTTGGCTTAAACATTATTCTTAGAGACTCCAACCTAATAGGATTCAATGATCACACACCTATACCAAAAGAGTGACCTGAAACTTATAGGATGGAGCTTCCTTTGGTATTTTTTTATAGTGGAGATGTGGCCTTTCGACCCCATTCTTATTGTAGGGTGTTGTTCCATAGTTCATGCATAGATTGAACTTTCTATGTGGAGGATGAGGTTTGTCTGAGTAGATGGGATAATTCTTTCCTTCATTAGTGGGAAGAGATCCCAAGATGATAATGATGGGAATATACATCAGAGGATACAGTTGATTACTTATTATTTGGCTATTATTACCCTTATATTTATAGATTCTATGAGCTTTCAACTTCTTGAAGTGTTGGAGAAGTATTAGGAAGTATTTCCTAAAAATGTGCCAGGATTAACTCCGCAATGAATGATCTAGTTCTATATAGATGTACAATCAAGGATTATCTGATATCTAAACCAACATATAAGATGGACCCATAGAGATTATTATTTTGAAAGAATAGTTGGAGGAGTTGCAGGTAAAGAAATTTGTTAGACCAAATGTTTCCCTTTGGGCAGCCTTAGTTTTTTTACATAGAAGAAAGATGGGATATTGAGGATATGTTTTGATTATCATTTATTAAACTAGGTTTAAATTAATAATAAGTATCCATTATATAAAAAATAATTTCTCTTTGCCCAGTTGAGAATAGTGAGATGGTTCTAATATATAGACATCAATTCGAGCTATCACCAGCTTTGTGTTCAGGATGAGGATATACCAAAGGTGGAATTATGATTTTCCTATAGTCACTATGAGTACATAAGGATAGCCTTCATTGTGAAAAATTCCCTAATAGTTTTCATTGGAATCATGAAATATATCTTTCATTCCTTCTTAGATCGGTACTTGGTGTCGTTCATTGATAATGTCCAGTGTACTCAACATCCGAGGAGGAGCATGTGAGACATTTAAGGATGGTACTAGATATACTCTAAGAAAGCCTTCATTACAATACATTAATGATGTGTTAGTTCTATATTAGAGAGTTCCACATCCTAGGAAATTTAATGTCAAAAAAGGGAGTAACATTAGACCCAATGAATGTTGAGGTACTATAAGATTGGGAAACACCCAAGAGTATGAATAAGGTGTGATGACTCCTTAGGTTTGCAGGCTACTATCATAGAATTATACAAAATTTATTTAGGATTCTGGAACCCTTGACTAATTTGATCATATAGGGGTGTCCATTCATGTGGATGAAGTGGTTCTAATATGTTTTTTTAGTAGTTATTACTTATGTTGATGAGTGACCCCTTATTGATACTTCTATAGGAGGGTGTTGACTATATAGTGTTCTGTAATGCCTCTAAAACTAGGGATAGATTTGTTCTAATAAAGTGGTAGGAAATGATAAATTATGTGTCAAAATATCTCTGACCCCTTGATAAAAACAATGAAAAACATGATCTGTAGATGGAAATAGTGGTATTTTACCTAAAGATTCTATGATATTATTATATGGGTGAGAGATTTATCATCTATTCTGAAAACAAGATTCTCAAGTTCATCCTTTCACCAAAGGATCATAAATAAAGATATTGGAGATGGTAATAGATCTTATTGGATTATATCTTCGATATATCCAATACACCAAGGAAGTGGAATGTGGTATAAGATTATCTAAACATTATATATTGACCATAGTTATTGAGAAAGGCATCAGAGTAGTTGGAATTATTGTATTTTTTCATGGAAGATGAGGTTGGGGTATCTTACCTCTAGTTGATAGTTGTTACCCCTCATGTTCTATGGTGTGTTTTGTAGGATCTTCTTAGAGAAACCTATGGTGAGACCTTTTTCATTCATATATCCACTCGATGTGATCCAGATGGTTTTTATGAAGGTGCGGGGAACACCAACATTTTCTAAGGGAGGATGATATTACTAGTTCTATTATGAGAGTAGGTTTTGATGGATTTTCATAAATAATCTTTTAAATTATATAAAAGAGTGAAAAAGATAGACTAGGACCTTCGATGTTAGTTATAGTGTCCACAAATGAAGACATGTATAACTAAGTTTATCACGTGATTCCTCAATTTTTATTCGGTAAAGGATAAACACTAGGTTCCATCATGTTTATTGTAACCTCATGATGTAATGGAGTTGAAGTGGGATTATATCTCTATGAATTTCAAGATGGTGAATCTAAAAAATTCTAGAGGACATGATATTATCTTGGTGATCATAAGCATACTCACCAAGCCATCACACTTCCTATTCATATGAGATAATATTTTAGTAGATAGATTAGTATGCCTTTAAGTGTTGTAGATACTCTAAATTCATGGAGTTCCCTCATCTATTTTTTAAATACATGATTATTTCTTCATTTTATGATTATATATATGATTGTAGGAGGCCTTAGGGAATCAATTGAATTTTGGAATGATGATTTATACTCAGAATATGGTCTGAATGAGTAGAAAATTCTGGTTCTGGAGGACATACATTGTTCCTGCATGTTATAATTTTTCCATATTTTGGAGGATCACATACCCTTAGTGGAGTATGTGTATAAAAATAGTTACCAATTAACTATCAGTATGGATAAATTATATTCCTCTTATGGGAGACCCTATAGTTCACCACTATTCTTGATTAATTGTAGGGAGCAAGTACTCATGGTCTCAATATGGGGAGAGCAACAATAGAGATGTTAAAGATCATCAAGGAGTGGATGAGGACTTCCCAGAGCTATTATAAGTTCTTTTTCAACCAACAAAAGAGGAATTTGTTGTTCGATGTGGGAGACCATGTTTTCCTAAAGGTCTCACCTCAGTGAGGATTATAGATATTTATCTGGGGTGTAATATTATCTTCAGTGGTCATTGGCCCTTTCTAAATACTATATAGGGCTAGATAGGTGGAATTCTACTTATACCTACAACTAAAGTTAGACTGAGTACACAATGACTTCCACAGGTAGCAGATGATGAGGTATGTGTACGAACTATCACATGTTTTCGAATAGGGTGAGATAGAAAACAAGAATAGAGCTACCATCATGAAGTGCCTGGTTGATATCATGGATCAGTAGGATAAGATACTTCATCGACATGCAATTCACTTGGAGCTTGTCCAGTAGTATCATGATAATCTATAGGAGAGCACCTGAAAGTGGGATAACCATATAAGGGCTCAATACCATCCTCCTTTTGATTCATATTATTATTTTTGGGATGAAAATCTTCAAGGTGGGGATAAGGTAACAACTCTATTTTTTCCTTGTAAAATATGGGAATCTTATTAATAATATTTTGGAAGCTAGAAACTAAGTAATCGTGGGATTCTGGGGCCCATGGAGGCTCTATATAAATATAATAATAATATTAAATATATTATATCTTGTGCATGTATTTTTTATAAAATAATTCAATAAAACCCAAACATAGTCTTATATAGAAAATATAATAACACAATTAAATCTAGAATATGGGTTTTACCCTTGGATCAATATAATAATTGTGATAATTGTGTGTTTCGTTAAGAAGTTATGGGTTTACAATAATTAAATAAAATAATTTATTAGTTTATTAGTTATTTATTTTACATGACCTAAATACCATCTATTTAAATCCATCTATGGGGAAATACAAGGGATAACCCCATTACCCTAGGTAATTAGAGAGAGAATGGTAGAGCCTTCAATGAACAACAACAAATCAAGGTGCATCAATCGTTTTGAAATGAAGTTTGAGGATCTCGTCATTAGCTACGGCCCATAAAAAATCTTCATAATTGATTGATCTAAAATTAAGGTAATGTTTTTTATTATGTTTAATTAATCCCATATTTTTTATTACCTATTTTAAAATGAATTATTTTACTAAAAAATTAAATCATGGGTTGATTGTTAGATCACTGATGTTGAATTTATCATCCTAGAATATGTAATTGATATTATTTGTTTATCCTTGTTCATTACTATTCGTTCATAAAATTCATGATAGTGAATCCTGAACAACCTGAACAATGGTTGAGGTTCTTTCCCCACATTTATGTTCAGTTCATTTCTCCCACTTTCCTTCTCACATTTATCATTGATATTCCATTTGTCCAGTGGTTCGATAAATACCTCATGAACGATCATTGAAAAATCATTATTTTTCATAAAGGAACATTTTTACATGTTCAAATTAATATTGAAGTCACTATATAGGTGTGACAATGATGGTATAGGATTAGGGATGGATCAGAGGTCATTAATTTTGTAGGTTTTATAATTCTAGTGATGTGACTTTATGGAAACCGATTCCTAAGTGAAAAGGGTGTATGTAATATAACCATTAGTGATGATAGGAGTTTGATAAATTTAGATCCATATTTCATGGGTAGATTTTCATATGGAGTGGAGGAAACAATGTTGAGAGTGTAACCTTGTAGAAACCATTTTTCCTTGAAAAAAATTCATAAATGACATGTAGTCATAAGAACACACCTCATGTAGTCCCCTGGTGGTGGAAGTTATGGTTTCATAAATATAAAATATCACACTTAGTGGGACCTAAAATTAATTTTATGACTCATGGGATGAGGATTTGCATATACCCCTATGGTACACTAGCATGGAAACATGTAGTTAAATGGTTATGGCCATAGTACACAGGCATGACCCTATTCATGGACACTGCTACAGTACCCATACACGGTCTGGTAATGGGCATAGCTAGAGTGGACAAGCATGGGCCAAAGAACACGATCATAGACCAGAGTACACATGAATTCCTAGGGTAGCCAATAGATGTTGTGTATACCCTATACACACCATTTACGTTTCCCATGTAATTTTAAGTCCCCCATTCTGTTTAGTGTAAACCATTTTCTGTAGGGTAAGTTTCATTAGTCCATCCCAACAAGGATATAGTGAGGCATCACATCCTAATCATAGAATGTGATACCCTATTTGGAAATATTATTTTATAGAATTTAGTAACCCCAGCATGTTCCCTTCAAGATGATCCTATATCATTTTTTCCTCCATAGGAAGGTTTAAGAATCATGTGACCTACATACCGGGATGTTCGATCACCTACCTATAGGGTTATCCAGTTAGGGTCAAGAATACTACATTAGACCTAGGTGAGATCCCCTATATATTAATCAATATCTTCATAGTTCCATCATGTACCTATTTTGGGTGAGGTCTAACAAACATGACTTCTCGGATGAGCGCCATCAGTTTTAGCAAGTCCTGTGAAGTGAGTTCTCCCAGGTGAGAATTACCTTATATCCTAGAGTAGAATATTAGGATATCTATATAGTTGTGACCATACCCTAAAATATAGTCTATATATTGATTATATCTGGGTTATTATTAATATATATCATATTTTTATTTACATTACTTTATTATGATGATATGACTACTCTATTGATGCTTTTTGTTTGCAGATTTCAAGGTGTCCTAATGGATATTCTTAGAATCACCCATATATAGAATTACCCACAAATTTCATGAATTATATATATGATATAACTTATGATATATTCATAGGTATACTTGAAGTAGGTAGATGATATTTGTTCTAGATAGATAGTTCTTCTTATATGGGTTTTCATTTGATAGCAGTCCCCTCCTTCTTAGAGTGTTAGACTTTTTTTCTAGTTTTTGAGGGCCTTTATTTACCCATATAGAAATTATAGTACTTATTTAACAATTTGATGTGTGATATAGATATATAAATTCATTTTTGGTATCATTTATATTTTACCTTTCTACTTTGTATGGGATTTGGAGATGTGTATGTGTGTACATATACCTTAGGAAAATACCTCCCATGTGTGTGATATTCCTACTCGGTGATGGTTTCCTACCCATATCCTATTAGAGGTAGGATTGGGGTACCACAATTGGATTCACATCAAATTTATGGGCCTTAGTGGGTCAGGTCAGGACAACATTCTACATATATCCTCATTCAAGAACTTAGAATGTTTGGAAACATTATAAGAACTAGGATTAATTCTCCTAGAGGATGAGAAGGGGTGATTATAATGTTAGTAGGGATAATACACAACTTGTAAATTCCCCAAATTAATTTATTTGAGTGTTTAATTAGTATTAAAAAACATTTATCTTAGTGTCCATCTTGATATAATGAGACATTATTTCATATTTAGAGTAAATTTTATGATCGAACTTCATACTAAAATAATGGTTCAGAAAATCTTGAACCATAAATATAAATTAAAATGAATAAATAATATAAAGTTATAATACATAGTTACCTAATTTTGGAAATATAATTATTATTAAAATATAAATGATAGTAGTTTACATTTTTATATCCTAAAAAATGTTCTAGTCCCTATTGAGCTAAGATACTAGGTGCAGCGACCCAACCCCAAAAGCCCGAAGATGATGTCTGCTATTAATTACATTGGCATGATTATAAGGAATAAAATCATGATGTAATGAGAGTTTAGTAGTCTTGTTAAACTAGATACATACATGATTATTTTATTATAAAATAATACACTAATTACAAAATATTTTTTTCTTCTAAATAAATAACTTCTAGGATAACTATAATCCATCTAGTAAATCCCCACATATCATTCATAGTACACTTATTGGACTACTAGGGAAATAATCATAATATGGGTGATCTCAAATGCTCTGTAAGGTCAAAATATAGAAGAATCAATGTTGAATCAATGAGAATAAATATGAAATTTCAAATAACTGAAGTCACATGCCATATAATAAACTGAGGAGGAAGTTCATAAATAACATAGAAAGGTAATAACTAGAAACACATGACATTCAAATAACTAGATAAGAAAAAACAAATATTATAAGGTAAGAAACTAAAAGACATTCCATTTAATTAATAAACTTAAAATTAAATGTATCCATATATATGTTAGCAAAAAATATCGTGGATAAATAATAACTGAAACTCATATGAGGGAAATGCTTTATTAATGGAAATCATGTCTAAGGAACATGAAAAACTATACCTTGAAGACCTTTAACAATATAGTTTAAAACTATGGATAGAAACCTATTTAATTTTTGCAACTTATTTGTCTTATGAGAACCTATCAATGCATCAAGGATCTATATAAAGTCTGAAATCCACCCATGATTACTAGTCCAAATAATTCCTCACATCTAATAATCAAATTAAATAATATGCCTTATCAAATACTTATATTGAATAAAGAATATGGAATTATCAATATTTACTGAAATTATAAAATAAAATCCAAATTGGACACCATATGTAAAATTTTATATGGTTTAGGCAATAGTAATATCCTTTATAAATGAAATGGAAAATTATGGGGAAATTCAAAGTTCAATGATCATAGGAGCTTGGATATTTCAAGGGGAATAAAAAATTATTCAAGGAAGTGAATGTGAATAATATCCTTTTCCAAATCAATAATAAACCATCTAAAGGAAGAATAATGATGGAATCAATACAACAAATCCCAAGTGGAGTAAAAATAAAGGGTTGTTATTTTTGATGAATGGAAATATTATGAAAATATATTTTAAAAACATTATTAAGGAAAATATCATTTTGTTTTGAAAAAACATTTGAAATAACTTTTATTTGAAAATAAATTTTATAAAAAAATATATTAAAATTAACCTTTTAAACATAAAAATGATGTTTTGTAGGAATAGATAATTGTAAATTTGTACATTCTATAAAATAACATTCATTTTTCATGGTAAAAAGGTTAGAAAAATACCTTATTCAAAAAGTTATTAGAATATTTTATTAAAAACATTGGTAACAGAAAAAGAGGGTAAAAAGTCATTATAAAATCATTTTAAAATTATTTTTTGAGAACATTTTAATAAAACATGGTTTTTAGAAGAAAATAGGTTCTCTGACTAAAGAGAGAAATAAATTCAGGTTTTTTGAAAAATATTTCCTAAAACATTTTGAGTACCAAAGAGTGGAAAAATATTTCTAATACTTGAAAATGGCCACTAATAAAAATATTATAGAAAAATGAAAGGTTTTATTGAAAAATGGTCATATAATTTCCTTTAATGGTAATTTAATTAAAATATCAATAAAGTTATTATTGAGGATAATAATCTTAAAGCATTACAAAGTATCCCATACCACTTTGAAACATTTTTAGCCATAAACCTCATAAAGGAATAATATTAAATGAAATATTCAAATACCATGAGTATAAATTAAATAATTATATAATATATAAAAATTGGCAGTAGATACACCACAACAAATATGTATGTGGGGAACATGACATTTATCTCACAGAAGTAAAAAGTGAGATGAAAACCCCTTACCTAGTATACAATTTGTCTCGTGTGCCTTTATATTACTAAATAAAAAACATATGTTATTTATTTAATTTATTGATATCCTTTTTCATTTTTTTCATTATTTTTATTACACGTTTTAATATGTTTTATACAACTACTTAAACAATTATTTATACATTGGTTGTTTTGACTAAATTCAGATTATATGTCAAAAAAACTTTGGATGGTCAACTATGGTCAAAGGGGTCATTATATAACCTATAAAGAATAATAATCATGAAATAATTTTAATATTTATACATAAAATATACTTTTAAAAATAATCATTTCATACAATTATGAAAAACTAATCAACGTTACAATCATGGAGACGGTAGGTCATACGTACGCATGAGTGATGTTCTTATTTTTCAATGATCATTATGGAAAAAGGTAAGTAACACCATATCATTATATAATGATAATTATATCAGAAATAACATATTATTTAATCATATATAATTATATATATATATATATGTATATAATTCTTATTATTAAAAAGGATTCAAATCATGTTGAGGAGGCAGTAGTCCACACGTCCACAAATAACAATATCACTTTTTAAGTGTGTGAAAGGTTAATAAAGAAAATGATATATATTATATTTCCAGATAGGTAATTATGAAATTAATATCATATATAATTTTTTATGTCACATATTTTTAATTAAAACCATCCTTTATACATTCTATGTATCGTGTGAATGAATCACATCGCTTGAGGGGGTGGTAGTCTACACTTCCACAAATGATGTTATCATTTTTACACAAAATTGAAATTATAAAGATTTGTGTTGTAAAAGAAATAAATAAGCTTAATGAAATAATAAATATCATATATAAAATATATAAATACACTTTACATTATAAATATAACCATGATAGGCGGTAAAGGAATAATGAACAATCATCGTTTTGTGAGGTGGTAGTTCACCGTTTATATAAACAGTATATTCGTTACCCATTAGATGGATGAGAGTGTAATTGAAGGTATAAAACTTAGTATAAAACACAAAATTATATTTATGATACTTTTTTTATTATATAAAAATGTATGAATAATTTTATGTGTTGTATATGTAATTTAAAGGAAAGTGATCATTGGAAAGCATTACCTTAAAAATCGGGTAACTCCTTTTGGTTTATACCAAAGGTCTTACATGGAAGGATTTATTACAAAAGGGAGGATTCAAG
Organism: Viscum album; assembly: GCA_963277665.1. Lineage (NCBI taxonomy): Eukaryota > Viridiplantae > Streptophyta > Magnoliopsida > Santalales > Viscaceae > Viscum > Viscum album. The sequence continues at coordinate 1,432,518,416 of OY728120.1, read as the reverse complement.
GTAGATGGTATGGATTTTGGGAAGATATTTTGGAATATATTGTAAAAAAATTAGTGGTTTGAGAGTTGTGGGGAATGGGGAGAAGTGAAGTCCTTTTATAGTGGAGGAGGAGTGGCACTCTTGTATTATTTTGACAAAGGAATTATTCCCACATTTTTCATGTTGAAAGTGGATACAATAATGAATAAACTTAAATAAAATATAGGATAGGGTATATATATGACCATAAAATAGATCTTGGAAAAGTGTATAGGTCTTTTTGGGCCTTATGGTTAAGGTTTAGTCCCTTATTAAGCTTAATTTAACCATAATCATTGTAATTAATTTTAGTTACTTTCCCTAATATTTTTGGTCAAAAAAAGTAGGTCATATTATAAATTATAAATTATTATGATTATAAATATGTAATCCATTTCTCCAAATTCCAATAATATAAATGGTAGAAATTGATATAAATTTAATCCCATATGGGGGATGATAAGCCATGTTTTTAAAGTAAAAACATCAGAAAGTTTACAATGTTTTTTATAATCAATTTCAAAGTGAAATTGATTACAATGACATAAATTTTATTATATGATAAAAAAATTATCTAATTAAATTTTAAAACCAATTAAAATTAAAATTTAACATTATAAATAAATTAAATGAAAAATAAGTTTTGAACTAAAATTCAATATTTTTAACTATTCATTAAGAAAAGATATGTTTCTGAAAAATATAAAAAATTAACCCTAAGCTAATTTATATTTTTTTTCATTAAAATATGAAGTTTATTTTGACATATTAAATCAATTAAAGTGTAAAAATTCATATTTAAAATGGTCTTTATGACACCCTAAAAAACTAAAGTAAGAACCTTGTATTCGATAACGTGTATGATACACGACAACAAGCGCGTAAGGTAATATAATATCTGTATACTTTATAATATATTTACTATTTAAAATATATTATATATATTTTAACTAATTAAACATTGAGTTAGAGTATATCATATGCAACAACGACCTTCCTCTATAGCTTGTGTTACACGAAAAAGTGACCTTCTTCGATGGCTTGATCTATACACAATATTGAGTCTTACTGAGAAACAATATGTAATTAAAATATTATTATTTAATATAATAAGATATAAACTATCCATTATGAATAGTATTAATTAAATTATGAAAATATATGGTTTATTCAAATAAATCATTGGTTAAAAATAAATTAGAAATGAATATAAGAACCAATTGAATATTAAAAGGATATATTTTTACAGAGAACTATTTTTATGCTCATAAAACTGTTTTACCCTAATGGATTAAATTAATTACGATTAGTGAGTGATATTAATGTCATAAATATATTACATATTAAATAAAATATTTTTTTATATTTATCAATTAGATTTGATAAAAATAATATAAGAACAAACCCAATATTTTGTATAAAAACCTATATTTTTATTCAAGCACTTTTTACAGCCTTTTAATAGTGAACCTAGTTTAAATATTAATTTTGACAGTTTTATGAATTTAATTTGATAAAATAAACTCTATTTTTTAATTAATAATGTAAAAATTATCTTAGGATGAATTTTTCAGATCTTTTTGAGAAACTTCATTTTTTAGTAAATAGTTAAAATACTGTGTTTTTGTTAAAAACTGCCTTTTTGTTTAAATAATTATTAATGTTAAATTATATTATAATTTTACTTAAAATAAAATTGGATAAATTATACATATATTAATTCAATTTAGTTACTTATAATAAATTCACCTATTTAAATTGAATATAAAAACATAACAATCTTTTGAATATTTTTCTACTAAAACCAGTTAATCCGTTTGTCTATGAGATTAGCATTAATCCTAATATTTCCACTTCTGTGATTGAAATTTTGAAAATCCAACATAATTTTTTTAATAAATATAATATTTTTGGTCTAGTAAGATCAACTTATTTTTTGACAAAAATTAGTAGAGAAAGTGATTAAAATTAATTACAGTGATTAAGGTGCAATTCAACTTAAAATGAACTAAAACCCTATGTTTAAGGGCCCAAATAACCTATCCACTTGTCCAATACCAATTTTATGGCCATATTTATGCCATTAACCTTAAATTAATGAGTTTGGGTGGTTTTTTATGACTTTTTTTAGGTAAGAACATGTGTACACTTAACTTCTTTTCAAGAATACCAAGTGAGTCCTTTTCCTTCCCTATAAAAGGCCACCACCTCTACCCATTCCTCACACCTCTACAACCTCTTAATTTCAGCCAATATCTTCCCAAATTGTCTCCCAAAATCCCTCAAATCAACCTATAAGCTTCCCTTTGATCATAATACCTTCATGTATGCCTTTTGGTTAAACCAAAAGAAGCTACCAGATTAAAAGGTAATGTCTTTTCTCAATCTCTCTAGTTTCATTTCCATTCTAAAACCCATAAAATATCATTATTATGTTCTTGTTTAACAAAAAATAGTATCCTAAATATACTATTATTTTTTATGCTGATATTTATACCTAAACTTACACACAACACCATCTAATGGGTAACAAACATAATGTTTCTATGTACGGAGAACTACTGCCTCACGAAACGACGATTGTTCAATTTTTCCCTACCACCACTCATGGTGGAAATTATGATGGAAAATATATTTATATATTATATATATATGTTATTTATGATGTCTCATTATTCTATAATTTTATTTATAACATACCTTTATTCTATCCATGTTTTGTAAATATGATAATTTCATTTGAGGAAGTGTGGACTACTGTCCCCTCAAAGCGATATGAGTCGTTCATGGCATACATGGAATGTATAAAGGATGTTTTTAATAAAATTATATAACATATATAACATATATATGATAATGGAATTATTATATACATATGTATCATTTAGTTTTAATTATTTTAATACAACAATGAAATGAAAGTAGCGTTCATGAGTACGTACGACCTACCGTCTCCATGAATTGTGCACTTCTTGTCTAATCTCAAAATATTATGAACCATTATAAATAAATATGTACTGAATATATAAGAAAATTTATTAATGGTTTAAATTATTTATATGATTAAACCATTATAAATTTTATAATAACAACAAATAAAAAGTTAAAACATACTTGACAAACTAGGAAATTAACACCTGAAATAGTCAAAATAATGGAAGATTGTTAACAAATAGGTAATAAAATACTGTAAGTAGTTAATATATGATATTATAAACATGATTAAGGTTCTATTATTATTAATTAATTTATTTTAAACCACTATATATGAGTCTAATGACCACACAACAAAAGGAAGGTTTTGGTAAGGGATTCTTGTCTCATTTTCATTTTGTGAGGCATACTTAATTATTGAGCACCTAATTTCTTATATATGGTGTACATACTGCCACATTGACATATAATAGAATGAAACCTATAATATTTATGGTATTTATATGTTTCATTTTATGATTATCACTTTTGGGTCTTTTGATTTATATGTAAGGTATTTTCGTCTCAATTTACATTCCATTGAGGATTAATTATTGTTATGCACCTAATTTCTTTTAAATGGTGTATGTACTACTCTTTACATGATATATCATGAATCTAATTACTTTTAGAAAATGTTTTTCATAAAACCCAACTTTATATCTCTCTTTAGTCGAAGAACCTGTTTTATTCTAAAAACCATGTTTTATTAAAGGTTTTTTAAATTTTTTTCTAAGTTTTTTTTAAAGACATTTTTACCCTTTTTTATTTTACTAATGTTTTGAAGGAACCTCTTGTTGCTTTCCTAATGAGGTTTTTTATAGCCTTTTTCAATACAAAAGTAATATTATTTTTACCTCATATGACATGTACAGATTCACCTGCTGTCATTTCTTTGAAGTGTCCTTTTAATTTTTAAAAGGTTTATTTTTTAAAGAAAAATATTTTCAAAAGTTTTTTCAAAAGAAAAGGATATTTTCCTCAAGAATATTTTTAAAATATATTCTTTTATTTCATAAATGACAAAACCCTATATTTTTACTCCACATGAGATTTTTTGTATTGATATTATACTTAATCTTGATCTGTATGGTTTTATTCACTTTCAATTCCTTGATTTATTTATTAATCCCCTTTAAATATTCAATATCTTATGATCATTGAACATTTAATTTACACAAAATTATCCATTTCACTTATCATGGATATTAATATTTCCTAAAACATATACCATTTTACATACAGTTTCTACTTTAATAGTTATTTGACTATCTGGGTTAATATTAATAAATCTGCATCTCTTACTCTATGTAGATATTTGATAAGGCACATTGTTAAATCAATTATTTGATATATGAAGAATGTTTTGGACTGGTACAACATGGGTGAGGCTTGGTTATATATATCCCCTTGATGCATTGGTATTCTCATGGGATGAGTCATTTGGATAGCCGCCTTAAACGGGTTTTTACCCTACATTTTGTAAAACATCTTGTGAAAGGTATTGACAGTAAATGTACCATGTACCTAAGAAACATGGCATCCAATAATTAATCATTTCATTTATTTATGTTCAGTTATTATTCATCCATAAGATATTATGTCTACATATCTATGGATAAATTTTATTTTCAGGATTCAGTTATTAGTCATCCATGAGATAATGCATCGACATATCTATGGATACATTTCTTTTTTAGTTCATTGAATAAATGGCATGTGTTTCAGTTTCCAAACATTACGTATTGATATTTCCTTATCTAGTTATTTTAATGGCATGTGCTTCCAATTATTACCTTTCCATATTTCTTATGTAATTTCATTTAGTTTATGGATTACATGGTATGTGTGTTCAGTTATTTACCTTTCAATAATGACTATTCTCATTGATTCATTATTGCTTCCACTATATTTTCCCTTAATGAGAATTTGAGATAACCTTTATTATGTTTCTTTCCCCAGGAATCCAATAAGCATACTATTAAAGAAATTCCAGAATATACTAGATGTATTAGAGTTATCCTCAACCTGTTTATTTTTTTAAAAGAAGAAAAGAATATATTGTAATTAGTGCATCCATTTGTAATGCAATAAAAATTTATGTATCTTGTTTTCCAAGACTACAAAACTGATCGGTCCTTTGGGACTTGATTCCTTGTAATCATGCCAATGTAATTTATAGAAGACATCAGCTTTGGGCTATCTGAGGCTGGGTTGCTACAAGCTTTCCATTAAATGGTGGTAAAATCTCCTTTATAAAAATATAGGTTTTTATGTGTGAAATTGTTTTTTATCTTATGCATATTAAACCTAATAGATGAATATCAAAAATATTTTATTGGTTAAATAACATATATATTCATTAAAATCATTCACTAATTGTAATTGATTGTGTTTATTAAGATAAAAATCATTTTGAAGCATAAAAATAAATATATTTCTTTTTTATATCCAATTGGTTCTTATTTTCATTTCTACATAATTTATAACCCATGAAATCATTTTATATTTATATAAACCATAAATTTTCATAAGTTAGTTAATAATATTCATAACAGGGAGTTTATGTATTATTATATTAAATAATAATGGTTTAATAATATATTATTGTTTGGTAAAACTTGGTCTTGAATGTAACACAAGCCATCGAAGAAGGTCACTCCGGTGTGTAACACACACTAACTCAGTGTTGCATGAATTGAAATTTATAAAATATTTTTTAAATATTAAATATATTATAATTTATCTAGATATTTGAAGTGCACTGTGTTGCATTTGTTGTCAATGAGGAATGATGTTGTCATAAGATGAATGGATGTCAAGGAATGTCAAGATGTGAATGACAAAGGATGTGATTGTGTTGGTGAGGAAAGGAGAATGGCCATGGTACTAAGATGCATGTCACTTAGGAGATTCACTAAGTGACATAGGATGTTGTGGTTGAAACATTCTCTAAATATCAGACGATTGTAGAACTGATCTTAATGTTTCAATACTTGTATCAAGATGATACCAAGTGACAACACTTGAAGAATGAATGATGATGGAGCATCATTACATCTGACGATTGTGGAGCTGATCTTTAAGTTCTAAGAACTTGTATCAATTGGATACAATGTCACAACATTGTTTGAAGACCATGAATTGTTAAGACAATGCATAAGGAGATGAAGTGATCCATCCACAATCACTAAGTGGATGAAGTGGTGCTAATGAAGTCTATATACTATTTCTTAGTGCATGTGAATTAGAAGAAGAACCAATTTGATCTCTGATTAGATCAACAAAGCACATGGAAGAAATTATGTGATTAAGGAGCTCGGTTGAAGATGAAGAACCTTCGGGAATTCCATTCTTAAATGTTGATTATATGTTGAAGAAGAATGATGAATGCTAATGAAGAATAACAAGAAATATAGAGGAAGAATGGCTTGGAAGAAGTGGCTTGGCATTTGGCATTTGGTACTTAGTAACTTTATTTTTACACAAAGTCTTAAGCAAAAAATTAGCCACCAAGGGCCAGCCTTAAGGGTTCAACCCCAAGGCACATGTGGGACTCAAGGTCGCCACGCCCAAGGGGGATCCCATGGGGCCAGCCTGAGAGGCCACGGCCGTGTGTAAGCCGGGGCCACGCAGAGGGTCAAGCCTGCACAGCCGGGGCGCCAGAGCGCGTGCCCGTGTGTGCATAGAGGGTTCCAGTGGCGCGTCCGAGTGGCAGGGGTGGGCGCAAGAGCGCGCCCGCAGAGAGAAATCGGTGCGGGGCGACACTGAGAGGGGAGAAGTTCAATTGCGGTGAAGGGGGGAGCGATTGTTTGATAAACCGCGACAAAAACCGGGAGCCGTTTCGATGTGGGACGCAGAAAAATCTCCAGGAGCGGATCCTGGCCGCACGATTGATCGTGCGCCAGATCTCGGCCGCACATCTAATCCGCCGCGGCCTGTTCAGATCCAGGCCATTGAAGATTATTTGATCGCCTAATCCGACGACTCCCCGTCCGTCTCCTTCCTCGAGCTCAGCCGAAGGCCACCCGACGTCCCCCGCTGAACCAGAGGGTCTCCGAGCACCGATCTTGAGCTCCCGACCATTGTTGTACAAGCCGAAGACACCTTCGAGTTCGTCTGGACACAAAGAACCTATCCATGCATAAATATTGGTTTGCATGCAACAAATGGGAGAATTCAAGTTCGGCCGAAGCAAACTGAATTGGCCGAGGCCACGTAGAGTTTATGCTTTGCATGAATCGGGATAAACAGAGGCATGTGTACGTTTCCATGCACATGCATGAAGAGGAAAATAAATAAGGAGAACCCGCGGTGAACTGAGGAGAAATATCAAGATTCACAGAATCTTGAAAACCCGAAAGTTGCGGGGATTTGAGAGATATCTCACGCGGAAGTTTTGGACCGCCTCTGCTTATATAAAGAGAGGCCGAGGCGCTGGAATTGCTTGATGAAAAACTTGGAAGACCCGTGAGTGCCTTTGTGCCTCGCGAAGTAGAAGCCCCATGCACACTTGCGCGGCTGAAGAACTCGGGGCCACCCGAGGTCCCGAAGGAGTCCCCTGCACGCCTCCCTTGCGCGACAGGCAGAACCCCAGCTGCATCTCCTTGCGCGCTCGAGGTTGGCACCCTCACTGCCCGTGTACCTGCGTGGCAGGAGGAAGTGCATGCAGGTGTTGCACTTGCGTGCCCCGCGGCCAGTGCACACTTGCGTGCCCTTGTGGCCTTGTGCACTTGCGCGGCCAGTGACACCCACACCCAACGTGGTGTTTAAAGTGAGAATAAGGCCGCACCACTTGAGCACCTCTTTGGGTTGGTGTTCGGGTGTGAGAAAGAGAAGGCCGAGACCTTAGTTTTGGTGTGCATGCAAATGGAAGAACACACTTGGCAGTGTGTGTTCTAAGTGAAAACAAGTGAAGGCCGTAGCCTTGGGTGTGTGCAAAACAAGAAGGCCACCACAACTTTTGTGTGCAAATTAAAGAGGAGGCTGTAGCCCTTGTGTGTACAAAATGGAGAACCAAGTGTGTGCATAAGTGAAGTGCACACTTTGAAGAAGATTAAAAGAACAAGGAAGTGTGTGTGCTTAGTAAGTGAAGTAGGCCAAGCCCAAGTGTGTGCAAAACGAAGAACAAGTTGTGTGTGCTAAACAAGTGAATGCCGAACCTTAGTGTGTGTGCAAAGTGAAGTGTACACACTAAGAAGAAGAAGAAGAAGGATACTCACACTAAATAAGAACACACATTAAGTGTGTAAACAAAAAGAACAAAGAGTGTGAAAGAATTTGAGAAGGTGTGTGTGTGCCAAAAGGAGAATACACCCTTTGAGGGTTTATCACACCAAGAAGAAGAAGGGGAGTGCATGCATGCATGCATGCACGTGCACACGTGAACAAAGATAAATCAGTGGTGTGCATTTGAGTTGTTCAAGACCAGGAGTTCTTGAAGAGTATTGAGAAGCCATGCAATTAGTGCATGAGGATGTAGAGATGCCATGCACTCAGTGCATGAAGTTGATGTGCAGTGAGACTGAAGCCAGACTGAAGTTAAAGACATCAGCTGCCTGAGTTTTCAGTGATTGAGAAGAGCCTGATCAACAGAAGTGATCAGAAGTGCTGAGCAAGACCAACAGACCTTTTCAGAGGCTGTTAAAGATTCTTGAAGAGAGAGGCCAGGTCATCCTGAGAAGAAGGAGATAAATCCTGAGCAAGATGAGAAGACCTGATCAAGTGATCAGAAGTGAAGAGCAAGGCCAGCTGTCTTTATCCCAGACTGCTGAAGATACTTGAAGAAGCTTAAAGTGAAGAAGAGATACTCGTGTGACTCGAGGAGCCAGGAGAAGCCCCCTGTGAGACTCAGGGTGGAAGAAGTCTTCAGTGGGATTCTGGAGCAGGCCAGTGGGACTCTGGTAACACTGTGGGACGCAGTATAAAGACCCTCCTACGGGACTCAGGAGAGATACAGTGGGACTCTGTATCGACCATTGTAATACTAACAGATTATAATGGGAGAAACCATGTTGGGGCGTATAACCAACATGGCAAGGACGTAGGCCTTTGGTGCCGAACCTTGTAAATCCTTGTGTCCTATTCCTTTACATTTACTGCATCACTCAAGGAATTGCTGAGAGATACAAGAAGAGTGGATCGAGGCCTTAACAATCCATAGAGGTTTAATTGATAAAGAATCAATTAGTAAAAACTTTTAAGGGATCACTAATTCACCCCCTCCCCCTCTCAGTGATTCACACTGATCTGGGCACTTCAATTGGTATCAGAGGCAGGTTACCTCTAAAAGATCCAAGGGAGTCTTTATGAAGTGCAGATTTGAGGAAATGAGTGACCAGCCTCAAATGGAGATATCTGCCAAGACTCAGAAAAATAGAAAGAAGAAACAGGCCAAGAAGATGAAGAAATCCTGTCCTAGCTGTGATGAAGTTGGAACGATGAAAGATCTTCAAAGTGCAATTGAATATTTTCAGAAGACAGTCCCCAAGGAAGTGGCAATGTGTATTACTAATAGCATCCTTGATCTTCAAGATAACAAATTACAGCTAGAAGATGAAGCCAATTCTCTGGAAGTCCAATTGGCAAAAAGGGTTGGCATAACCAACACTCTCAGAAAGCTGGTGAATTCCAAGGATGAAACGGTTTACCTTTGCAATGAAAGATATGAAGACACTACTAAAGAATTGCAAAGAAGCCTTTCTGAGAAAGAATTCTTTATGATAATGGTTAAAGAAGTTTTTCATGCACTGGAAAAGAGGCACAAAGTTTCAATGATTGTCAGAGATGCTCAAATTGAAGACAAAGTCAAAAGGGTGAAGGAGCTAGACAATTCATTGCTAAAAATAAAAAAGGTGCATGAAGACCAGATAAAGCAGATGGAAGAGAAATGGGAAGGAAGGCTAAGAACTATTGAGGATGAGAAGAACTCCCTCAATATGAAATGCTTAGAACTGGAGGTGATATTGAAAAATCAGCAATCACCCAAAGCCAAAGCCTCCCAGTCAGCTGAAAGGAGAAATGTTGCTACTCAAGTATGCATTGAGCAGGATGATTCTAAAAGAAAGACATCCTCTAATAAAAGGGAAACAACTTCTAAAAAGAAGGTACCATCCATCCCATCTTGTACTCATGCTTCTAAATATGTTTCCACAAAAAGTGCAGGATGGAAGAATAACTCCAAACAAGTATGGATGAAGAAAATGAAGAAAGAGAGCTCTCTTGAAACAACACAGCAAGTCAAGAAAAGTACCCAACAATCAGAAGGACTGAAGAGGTCAAGATTTGTGGGTCAGTGTTGGTGTTGTAATAAGTATGGGCACTGTGAAAAATATTGCTGGTACAATCCACTGAATGTAAAAGCACAAAGGAAGCCCATGCCAAGGGGGAGCAAGCCAGAGGAAAAGAAGAAATATCCACAGGTCCAGAGACATCTGTTTACTGCTAACAGATTTGGATTGCTTGATAACATCTGGGATGTGTGCAAAAGTGGTCAAAAAGATACATGTCAATCTCCAACTGTATCCAGAGCTCAAAAGAAGAAAAGATCACAGAACCTGGCTCAGAAAGAATCCTTGGGAAGAAAGCATAAGAAAGTGGAAGATGCTCCCAAGAAGATTATGAAAAAGGAAGAGAAGACCTTGGAGTCTAAATCCAAGAAGGGTGATGCATCCAGAAGGACCACCAAGAAGACATTCTTCTACTGTGAAAAGAAAGGCCACACCATGGATCTTTGTAAACAATCCATGGAAATCAATAGAAGCAGACTGAACTCAAACAGACAATCAATCCAGAAGAAGCAGAAGGGATTTATTGAAAACAAGTTGCCTAAGAAAGGTAGCTTGACAGCATCAAAAAGAACCATGTGGAACTTCCAGAACTGAGGCCACACTTCCAAACGATTTGTTAGTCATATGGCCGAATCAGTTGCAACTTTTCAGAGAACTGCAAAGAGCTGAAGATGAAGCACTGGTAATTTCTAAGGCAAAAAGGAAACAAAAGATTTCACATGAAGATGTGTTGAGATCCACACTAGCACAAACATCATTGAAGATCAAATGTGCAAGTGTGAATAATGGTGAAAATGGGACACCTCGGTTGAGAGAATCTTCTCAACCTTGTTGTTCACATTGATGAACCAAGGAGGTTCCATCTTATTCCCTAATCACTTGTATTTACATGTGCTAACACTGCAGGGAATTGAAGATGATGATCATTCTCAGCTGGAGGATGGTTTGGAAGGAATGGAGTGCACCCCTTGAGGGGGAGCCAATCTAGAGAAGATGATATTTTGGGATTTAATATCATCTTGAGAAAAGTGAAGGAATTCCAATCATACTTTCATCCCTTGTTTCTTAATTGTATTCATCATGTCAATTAAGGGGGAGTATTGATTGAAGGCAAATGGATGAAAGGGGGAGCTTTATCTTTGCACTGAACTTTCTAATGAGTTTTGTGAAGTATGTGCAGGATTTAGCAATTCATTGATAAATCTGAAAAATTTCACCCCCTGAAGCACGATATCACATGTACAGTGAATTGTGGACAGCATTGAAAATCTTGGTTACATCACTCTTGTTTTCTACACCGGGTTAGACCAAGTAGACTTAGAGATGATTTACTAAAGGTTCTTTGCTAAAGAAGAACATGTGACATCATCCCTCTCTTAGTGATTTTCAAGAAAATGCTTTCCAAAGGGAGGAATTGATATTTTGGAAGAGAACCACACCACACCTTTGCATTTGATTGCCAATAAGGGGGAGAAAATATTGGCACACATATTGACCCATTCATATGTGCTGAAGAAGTGTATTGACAACAAATACAAAGGGGGAGATTGAAGTGCACTGTGTTGCATTTGTTGTCAATGAGGCATGATGTTTTCATAAGATGAATGGATGTCAAGGAATGTCAAGATGTGAATGAAAAAGGATGTGATTGTGTTGGTGAGGAAAGGAGAATGGCCATGGTACTAAGATTCATGTCACTTAGGAGATTCACTAAGTGACATAGGATGTTGTGGTTGAAACATTCTCTAAATATCAGACGATTATAGAACTGATATTAATGTTTCAATACTTGTATCAAGATGATACTAAGTGACAACACTTGAAGAATGAATGATGATGGAGCATCATTACATCTGACGATTGTGGAGCTGATCTTTAAGTTCTAAGAACTTGTATCAACTGGATACAATGTCACAACATTGTTTGAAGACCATGCATTGTTAAGACAATGCATGAGGAGATGAAGTGATCCATCCACAATCACTAAGTGGATGAAGTGGTGCTAATGAAGTCCATATACTATTTCTTAGTGCATCTGAATTAGAAGAAGAACCAATTTGATCTCTGATTAGATCAACAAAGAACATGGAAGAAATTATGTGATTAAGGATCTCGGTTGAAGATGAAGAACCTTCGGGAATTCCATTCTTAAATGTTTATTATATGTTGAAGAAGAATGATGAATGCTAATGAAGAAGAACAAGAAATATAGAGGAAGAATGTCTTGGAAGAAGTGGCTTGGCATTTGGCATTTGGTACTTAGTAACTTTGTTTTTACACAAAGTCTTAAGCAAAAAATTAGCCACCAAGGGCCAGCCTTAAGGGTTCAACCCCAAGGCACATGTGGGACTCGAGGTCGCCACGCCCAAGGGGGATCCCATGGGGCCAGCCCGAGAGGCCGCGACTGTGTGTAAGCCGGGGTCACGCAGAGGGTCAAGCCTGCGCAGCCGGGGCACCAGAGCGCGTGCCCGTGAGTGCATAGTGGGCGCCAGTGGCGCGCCCGAGTGGCAGGGGTGGGCGCAAGAGCGCGCCCGCAGAGAGAACTCGGTGTGGGGCGGCACCGAGAGGGGAGAAGTTCAATTGCAGTGAAGGGGGGAGCGATTGTTTGATAAACCGCGGCAAAAACTGGGAGCCGTTTCGATGTGGGACGCAGAAAAATCTCCAGGAGCGGATCCTGGCCGCACGATTGATCGCACGCCAGATCTCGGCCGCACATCTAATCCGCCATGGCCCGTTTAGATCCAGGCCATTGAAGATTATTTGATCGCCTGATCCGACGACTCCCCGTCCGTCTCCTTCCTCGAGCTCAGCCGAAGGCCACCCGACATCCCCCGCTGAACCAGAGGGTCTCCGAGCACCGATCTTGAGCTCCCGACCACTGTTGTACAAGCCGAAGACACCTTCGAGTTCGTCTGGCCACAAAGAACCTATCCATGCATAAATATTGGTTTGCATGCAACAAATGGGAGAATTCAAGTTCGGCTGAAGCAACCTGAATTGGCCGAGGCCACGTGGAGTTTATGCTTTGCATGAATCGGGATAAACAGAGGCATGCGTACATTTCCATGCACATGCATGAAGAGGAAAATAAAGAAGGAGAACCCGCGGTGAACTGAGGAGAAATATCAAGATTCACAGAATCTTGAAAACCCGAAAGTTGTGGGGATTTGAGAGATATCTCACGCGGAAGTTTTGGATTGCCTCTGCTTATATAAAGAGAGGCCTAGGAGCTGGAATTGCTTGCTGAAAAACTTGGAAGACCCGTGAGTGCCTTTGTGCCTCGCGAAGTAGAAGCCCCGCGCACACTTGCGCGGCTGAAGAACTCAGGGCCACCCGAGGTCCCGAAGGAGTCCCCTGCGCGCCTCCCTTGCGCGACAGGAAGAACCCCAACCACATCTCCTTGCGCGCTCGAGGTTGGCACCCTCACTGCCCGTGTACCTGCGTGGCAGGAGGAAGTGCATGCGGGTGTTGCACTTGCATGCCCCGCGGCCAGTGCACACTTGCACGCCCTTGTGGCCTTGTGCACTTGCATGGCCAGTGACACCCACACCCAACGTGGTGTTTAAAGTGAGAAGAAGGCCACACCACTTGCGCACCTCTTTGGGTTGGTGTTCGGGTGTGAGCAAGAGAAGGCCGAGACCTTAGTTTTGGTGTGCATGCAAATGGAAGAACACACTTGGCAGTGTGTGTGCTAAGTGAAAACAAGTGAAGGCCATAGCCTTGGGTGTGTGCAAAACAAGAAGGCCACCACAACTTTTGTGTGCAAATTAAAGAGGAGGCCATAGCCCTTGTGTGTACAAAATGGAGAACCAAGTGTGTACATAAGTGAAGTGCACACTTTGAAGAAGATTAAAAGAACAAGGAAGTGTGTGTGCTTAGTAAGTGAAGTAGGCTAAGCCCATGTGTGTGCAAAATGAAGAACAAGTTGTGTGTGCTAAACAAGTGAAGGCCGAACCTTAGTGTGTGTGAAAAGTGAAGTGTACACACTAAGAAGAAGAAGAAGAAGGATACTCACACTAAATAAGAACACACATTAAGTGTGTAAACAAAAAGAACAAAGAGTGTGAAAGAATTTGAGAAGGTGTGTGTGTGCCAAAAGGAGAATACACCCTTTGAGGGTTTATCACACCAAGAAGAATAAGGGGAGTGCATGCATGCATGCATGAACGTGCACACGTGAACAAAGATAAATCAGTGGTGTGCATTTGAGTTGTTCAAGACTAGGAGTTCTTGAAGAGTATTGAGAAGCCATGTAATCAGTGCATGATGATGCAGAGATGCCATGCACTCAGTGCATGAAGTTGATGTGCAGTGATACTGAAGCTAGACTGAAGTTAAATACATCAGCTACCTGAGTTTTCAGTGATTGAGAAGAGACTGATCAACAGAAGTGATCAGAAGTGTTGAGCAAGACCAACAGACCTTTTCAGAGGCTGTTAAAGATTCTTTAAGAGAGAGGCCAGGTCATCCTGAGAAGAAGGAGATAAATCCTGAGTAAGACGAGAAGACCTAATCAAGTGATCATAAGTGAAGAGCAAGGCCAGCTGTCTTTATCCCAGACTGCTGAAGATACTTGAAGAAGCTTAAAGTGAAGAAGAGCTACTCGTGTGACTCGAGGAGCCAGGAGAAGCCCCCTATGAGACTCAGGGTGGAAGAAGTCTTCAGTGGGATTCTGGAGCAGGCCAGTGGGACTCTGGTAACACTGTGGGACGCAGTATAAAGACCCTCCTGTGGGACTCAGGAGAGATACAGTGGGACTCTGTATCGACCATTGTAATACTAACATATTATAATGGGAGAAACCATGTTGGGGCGTATAACCAACATGGCAAGGACGTAGGCCTTTGGTGCCGAACCTTATAAATCCTTGTGTCCTATGCCTTTACATTTACTGCATCACTCGAGGAAAGGCTGAGAGATACAAGAAGAGTGGATCGAGGCCTTAACAAGCCATAGAGGTTTAATTGATAAAGAATCAATTAGTAAAAAGTTTTAAGGGATCACTGATTCACCCCCTCCCCCTCTCAGTGATTCACACTGATCTGGGCACTTCAATATTATATTTCCTTACTCACTTGGTGTCACATGTCATTGAGGCTATCAAATACAAGACTCTTACTTTAGAATTTTGTGGTGTTATATTAGTTATACTAACAAACTACATATTAGGTTTTAAAGAAAACAATATACATAATGGTACACCACAATGCCTTTAGAGTTAGTTGAATAAGGCCACATAAACTATTCTAAATTTTGAATTAACTTTTTATACTTTATGTGATTTATTTAAAAATTTTATAAATTATCAATGAAGTAAATGAGATCACATGGTAAAGATATAGGAACCTCCAAGATGTATTTTCATAAAATATCTTATCCGAGTAATCATTGATAATACTTTTCAAGTAAATGAAGTCCTAAACTAATATTTACATATATATATATATATATCAATAGAATGATGTAAGTACAAGGATGTTCAATGAAGAGTCTAATATATATTTCAAATCATCGAAGACATGATCTGTAAATAGTAGTGGAATAACTCACCATTTTCCCACTATATTGACTTATGGATATCATATCAATAGGTATTTTATAATAATTTATTAGGATAAATCCACTTTTTATTATTCAAAACTATTTGTTATAATATGGTTTTAGAAACATGCGAAAATAAAACACATAGTGCATCTCAGTTAATAAGGGTATAAACACAAAGGATTTTGATGTCTAGTCAAGGAAAAATATGTTTCCATAATTGAACCATATTTCTTTAAGGATAGTGTGAGAATACAAAAAATATTTTTTTCAATGATTTGGAATACCATGAGTTGATATATGAATGTTTTACTCCACTGAGCATAGTGGGAGGAGTTATTCTAGAGACATATACAACATAGGAAGTCATAACCCAAGAGGTGTTTTATGTTTAATATGGTGGGTGATAGGTATATTATTCATTAAAAATAAATATTCCTATAAATATGCAATAAATGGAAAAATTTTATGGTCGAAAAATATGTATAATTTCACATAATGGATGCAATAATCAATATTTTGGGGCTCTTTGTTTTGAATGATTCAAAGAAATTATATTTTCAGTGAGTATTCAAGAGAGACTAGTCATGTATGGTAAAAGACGACACAAAAAAGGCATGACTGGTTATTGAAATTTTTATTCTATAAGAAAACATACACATCGATCATCATGAAAAAATAAATTTGAATTCTACTTTTCAATGAATTATTATTTGATCATCATATTGGGATATTGTTTTTCAATACCACCTCTTTTGAAGGGAACTATATATAATATGTCTATATGATGAAACCATAAGGATACAATGCAATATATATATATATATATACATGGCATAATTATAAATGGTTAGTGTAATCAATAAATAAAAAAAATACATTCATATTTTACAAATTTATATTTGGATAAATCATTTATAGTGATCATAAAATATTCACTTAGAAATTAATGAGTGACATGGGTACCTAATATGATTTTGTGATCTCTATAATTATTCTAAATAGATATATTGATAACATGTGGGAAAAATGATATGTCTTACCAGTTTGTTAAGTATGTGGAATGAATATCCCCAATAATTACATAAAGTAGAAACCATGTTCTAAGGAATATTATGGATAAAAATAAATCCATGGGTTTTCTAAATATATTCATAGTAGATATATTAAAAGAGAATTTAAAAATAAAATATGAAACAATCCATGAAATAATTGTTCTTTGAATAAAATCTTTGTATTAGAACATACATGGTCATTAAAAAAGACTATTGACATTAAAATAATTCCACCAGTTAAATTTCTATAGATTTATCTCATTTTACATGATATGTACTAACATTTGATATTAATGGTTCATGATAAATAATATTTCAATTTCAAAAATATCAAACATAAATACACTAACATGTTGCTAGAACTATCTGATGATACGTATAAAAGTAGAACTGGATGAGTTCCTGGTGCTTGGAGAAGTGGTAATACTAGTGATCGAGGGAATTGTACACCTTTATTCATTTTTTCAATTTGATTTAGTATTTCATTATGGATAAGGTAATATTCAACAGATTCTTATAACATAAAGTGGATACTATATATATAATATTCAATTATGTGGCATTTTCTAATATATCTTAAAAAGTGATTTATAAATATATTATTCATATTTTGACATATACTAAAAACAAAAAGTTTATTATTATTATTATTACAATCTTTAACTATGGATTTAATCATGATTTCAAAATTCTAAAAAGGGAAAAATAATTGGATACTTGGTAATATCACTACTTGAGGTATTTTTATAAGGTATTGATATTGTAGTAATGAAATTATCCCCACATACATATGGATTTATAAACTCTAGTCACTAAAACATTATAGTCCCAATAGATATAACCATCCTGGGCACAAGCATATTTAACATGTGAGAACTAACCAGTCTTTTGAAGTTTTCTCTGGTGAATGTTGGTGTCTATTAGATATGGTGTCGTATAACCAACTACATTATATATTAAATTTACTATAAATTCATGTATTTTAATATTAATAACTTATCATATATTGATTGTTCTATGACATAAAATTAATGTTATAATGTCATAGATTATCTTTTTCATTGAAATGAAAAGAGTAGTTCCCCACTATGATGAGATCCTTGAAGTTACATTACTATATCCTTAAATATTGTTTTATAGTTTATAACATTATATTATGGGACACATATTATATTGACTATCAATTTAGAGTACTCATAAGAAGATGATGTTTTAACTCATTAACTTTTCACTTGGTAATCTCCAAAATGGGAGATTATAAGAATAGATCCGTCATTATGATTTTCACATGATTATGCGTCATTGAAAATTACTCTCTATTAGTATGTGTAATTTTAATTGAGTTTATTATTATTATTATTTAATTTCATGACTCAAGCACTTTGATGTATTCTAATAAACCACGATTAGATAGTTCATGGTGTTGTTGGGTACATTGGGTGTATCATGAATGATGTGTTATTAATGAATATGTTGAGGAAGGATTTTTCCCTTCCATCATTATGGAAGTTGATATCTCATCCCATTTATTAAAACATAACTTTCACATTAAATTCCATAAACATGGTGTAACAATGAGTTTATTTTATATAGTCAATAAAATACATATCAAGCATATAGGTTGATGACCCTAGTGGGAAAACTTATTGATGAGATATCATGACATTGGGATTATATTACATAGTGTGCATTCATATGTGGTTGTTATTTTTGTGACATATCTCTTTCCTCTATGGGTGGTTTGACCCATTTCTAGATCTGAATCTTCGAGTTTATGTATGCTCACCTAATTCCACCAAGGAAAAAACCTATACTTCAACACACAAAGTGTTTCCTTTGATATCAATAAAATATTATATATATATAATATGAAATAAATATAAATCACTAAATAGAGAAGTAATAATAATTTATGACTTCTTAAATGATCAAAAATATTTAATAAATACTTATTCATAATGTAATATTTAATTACCTGAATATGTAATATTTATTTGTCTCTTTTTATTCCCTAGGTGATAAATAATTTTTTATTAATAACTAAATTATTATTCAAGTATCAAAATAAATATTTTGTTCTCCATATAGTGAATAAAATATTTATTTATATATTGATTGTATAATATTAATAACTTTTTATTCAAAAATAATGAATTATTTATTTATTTATTTACATAAATGTAAAAATAAATATTTTATTCCCCAAAACAAGAATATAATATTTATATAAGATATTTATTCAAAAATTAAATAAGTTTAATTATGGAAAATAGACATTGTAATTGACCTTGTGATAAATATTTATTTTTCAAACTCTAAAAAATATTTATCATTTCATGGGTCAGAATATGCCATGGGATAAAATAATAATATTATTATTTTTACAAGGCATGAGGAACCTCTTGGGTTTAAAATATTATTAAGGGAAAATTTTGAAATATTTAATATACAACTCTAAACATGCACCTATAAATATAATATTATGAGATTTTTTAGAGGTCAGTCGTTGTGCACAAAATTCTACTGCCTAGTGAAATCTCTCACAAAAAGAACATCTCTAGGGTTTTCTATCAAGCTCAGGATATTCAAAATTATAAAATCATTCCTCTAAAGATAGAGTGATAAAGAGATTATCTTTTCAACCCAAATCTATCATGGTTGTGACCAAAGGAGAAATTCATGATGATTGGTACCATTGTGATAGAACTCGAAGTACCACCAATGACATTCTGAGATAAAATGAGCATGTTCAGATCACTAAAACATGGGCTCTACTTTGGGTTAATATTATTAAAATGAAAATACAATAAAATGGTTATCATATGATCATAACTTGTATAAAAAAAATAACTCAAGACTGAGGCATTTATTAATGTTATTAAATTAATTGAACTTTAATTTTAAAAATATCCTCTCTTGGTTCCAGTAAAAAATCTTATCAATATTCTTTATAAAGAAATTTATTATTCAAAAAATTCTTATTGTTTATATTTTTAATGATCTATTGAATCTAATAAAAGGAAACTTGGAAATAGGATCAATAGGTCCTTATACTGTGTCTAAAGTCAAAATTTCTTATCGAATATGAATTAATTTCAACAATATTTATCCTAGAACCACTTGTGAAGTATCACATTACCCTAAATTCACTTATTGAATGGTCCCATAATCAAAAATGGGTTTTTTAGATCATCTATTCATAGGGACACCAAATATAGATCCCAAGATCAATAATCTTGGGTTCCATAATGGAGAATCCACGAGTTCTAATCCCACACCAGATTATAAAATTCCCTCATATTTAAACTACAGATGGATCAATACCTGTTATCATACAATACATAGTTTCACACAGTAGTGATCACTTGGGTCCATACATAGACTCTAATATTTTTAGTATGAGTGCTAAGAGAAATGATGATTCATGTAGGGTCATTCACAACATCCTGAAATTAAGATAAATCCATTATCATTTATTCCCCACACATGATCCTAGTATGTGAAGAGTCTCCCATACTCAAAAATTAGTTAGGCATAACTCTTATTATCACAAGTTATATAGTGACTCATAAAATCTTTTAATCTAGTACCAACCATAATTTTCTATTGAATTAAATACCATCTCCTAGTATGTGGTATTTTTAATTCACACCAAGTATTATTATGTTAGAAATTATTCTTGGATGACATATATTGGCCTAATAGTTTGTATAGTTTTAATCTCATCACCACAAGACATTTAGTTTCCTCCCATATGGGGTAATATACACTAGAAATGAATATATATATATATATATATATATATATTTGATTTATATAAAATTAAACCTTCCCACATGTCTAGATATGTCACCTCACATTTAGACAATAGAACATGACCTTAAATTTTACCCACCGATAGTTAAAGTAGTAAGAACAAAAACCCTAACAAACTGTGGTCTACAATTTATAACCTCAATCCGGAAAATGAAATAGATTCAATGGATTTTCAAGTTGAAAACCCATAAAATAAAATATGAGAAAAAATCGTGTCTCCACTTGCTACGTCATCCCCATAAATGGAATAGTCAATAGTTAGAGTTCATGGAAAAAAATAACAAATCATGTGAGGCCCACCATATAGCCTTATAAAAATTAAATCTATATTCTCATGACCAACTTATCTTTGAAAATTTTAGGTTAGATCTTATTTTACTTTTTTCATGTGATTTAAAGTTATGTTGCAATTTGAATCATAACTAGAGAGTATTCTATCTCTTAAAATAAAGAAAATGATCCCATTAAATAGGTTTTATAATAAATCCATCATATATAATATCCCTTTTCCTCATGTGTGTGTTTAATACATAGTGGAAAAACCACTAGGTTTCCTGAATCCTTATTCAATAATCCTTTTCTCTATAAAACCTATTTCTTTCATTGTGTATTAATATATTAATAAAAATATAATGGATATTGGTAATTACTATATTTGAATCCAAAGGAAACCAACACTTAGTAATGTTATCCATGATTCCATATCAAGAACTGCAGCTAGAGGCATATTACATTCCTAGGAGGTCTTTAACCCCATATTCCCTTGATAGTGTTACAATATAACCCACCATATGAATATCGTTTAGTGTTCATCCTAGTAATAATTAATGTATATTATAATTTAAAAATTCAAATGGGTGATGTTATGATTTAGACAGTCAATAATCCATTTTTTAGGTGGATTCAAATTCCATCAATACTAAAAGATTTTGAATAATACCCATTTTTGAAGATATTTTACAACATTGAGTTCTTTAAGCCCCTCACTATTCTTTGGGTATGCTTCAATTTTGATGAGTGAAATTACTTAAGTTGTCAAACTCCTTAGAGAAACGATACAAAAACTACCTTTATCTTGATTTTAAATTTTCCAATACATGTAATGTAACACCCCAGGTGAATAAAGAATATGACATTTTTATTTTTATCCATATTTGTGAATAAAATATTAATATGACTTTAAAGGGGACGCTATGCTCGATGACGTACCCAACACGCAACAACGAGTTTCTTGGGAATCTTACGTTGCACTCTAATAATAAAATAATATTATTTTAAATAGTAGTTAACATGTAGCCATTGTATTGGTGGGAATGGATAGAAATAACTAAAATATGATTATATATGTTTTTAAATATTTTTACATTTATCCAATAAACGATCAAGGCTTAAAATACGGAAAGAATTCAATTTTAGGCGTATATGCCCTAGTTTTCACTAAAGGCTCACTTATCGCCTTTTGATGAAGAACCATCATTAAATATAGTTTTTTTCACTCTTAAAAATTATATTGGACCAAATAAAACTCTTCTTAAGAATCTGGACATCAAAATTTACTTTGTGTAAATTTTTGGTATCTTTCCGATAAAGTTCATTTTTTTAATGAACAGTGTAAAATGTTGTATTTTAATTCAAAAACACTTTTTAATCTAATTTATTTATATGATTAGATTATCTTTTGAATTTGTTTTAAAGTGAAATTAGAATATATTTTTACCATTAAATCCAATAGTGGTCGTTGGAATTAATTTCACTTTGAAATCAGACTTAAACTGGAGTCAATCTTTTGATACTTATTGTTTCATAAAAACACGCTATTTGCTCTGACAGCGGGAATTAATTATTAAATTAATTAATGTGACTTATATGTTTTGAATTTTTTAAAATAGACTTCATTTTTGAATTCGGAATATCAAATATAGCTTAGGGTGAATTTTTGGGATTTTTCTGAAAAACTTCAATTTTTGATGAATAGTGAAACCACTAAGTGGTACTTATAAAAACTGATTTTTCCGCTTAAATGAAATTTTTCCATCTTTGTGTTTTGAATTTCAAAAATCTGACATACATGGTTGTCATTAAGAAGTAAAATGTGGTCCAATGGGATTAAAATAATTTTTTGGTGAATAGTAACTTATTAAGTTTTTAATCGCGATTAGAGGTAATTAGTGTAGTTTCAGGTAAAAATAATGTTTTAATAATATGAAATGAACTTGACACATGTCCTAACCTCATTGTATGTGTCATGGCCGACCAAGAAAACCCATGGGTCAACTTGGGGACCCCATGAAGCCACTTTGGTTGGAAAACGACATTAATATCATTTTATTTAAAGTTAAAGTAAAAATGAGACAAACATGAAATGTTTTACTAAAACAATTTTTACATGGGGTTATAAAAATCAGATTTTTGACTATAAATATTCATTGGAAATATAAAAATATTTCCTACATCATAGTATTTTTTTTATAATTTTTAGACATTAAATAAATTAAATTATTTATGACATCATGATGATGCAGTGATGACCTCATTATTTAACGATTTAAATAAAATGGAAAGATAATGTAATATCTAAGACCTAAACATGTCAAAAACCTATTGGATGAGTGGATTTCGAACCCTTATCACCTTATCCTAGAAATACATCAATGTGGGACCTTTAAAATATGAAAAGCTTTTGAAAATAAAGTAACATTTTGTAACTTTACATGAGTGCCCTCCTCTCCTCTTATAAAAGGCCCCCACCTCTACCTCCTTACCCACACTCCCAAAGCCTTTGGATCGGGAAAACTCTGCCCATTTTGTCTCTCCACTTCCCTATATTACTCCTTGAAGCCTCACTTTGGGCAGAAGTCTTCCCAAGGAATCCTTTGAGCTCAAACCAAAGGGAGTTACCCGATTTTAAGGTAATGTTTTCACTTAAGTCCTTTTGTTTTATTTTGCTTCTCCAACCCCCTAAACTCTTTTTATTCATTTCTTTTGTAACAACTGCAGTATCATAAATATACTTGGATGTTTTTATAAGAAGTATTCGAGCTAAACTTTCACAAACCTACATCTAATGGTTAAAGAACATACTGTTTCCGTGGATGGAGAATTTCGGCCTCCCGAAACGATGATTGTTCAACATTATTTTAACACCTTCAAAGGTGGACATTAAGATGACAATATATTTATATATGATATATAATATGTTTATGTTTTCCTTAAGCTTCCGTATTTGTAACGCCCCGACCCTAGTTTCCTAGAGTCGGTGCATTATTACATAACATTGGCATGATCACAAGAAAGATCAAATCTCGAAAGACCGATTGGTTTAGTAGCCTTGGAAACACTAGATATATTCATAAGTTTTACATTACATCATAAAATGAAAAACTACTACAAAAACATAATGTCTCCATAATCCACACTACTATCCCCTCATAATATCCCTGTAGGTCATTCATAATTTACTTCTTCACATCCTGGGGAAAAATAAAACATAGAAAAGGGGTGAGCTCAAATGCCCAGTAAGGATAACAATATAGCGGAAACTTTCATAAATAAGAATAAACATTTAAGGCAATGCATTACTAAAACAAAAGCCTTTTAAAATTGAACTTCAACATGGTATGACAAAAGTAAAATGAAATAATGCCATTTACTTATTCACATGGATATTCTACTAATCGAATAATCACATGCAAAAATCAATAACCACTTTCATAATGTTGGAATGCATAATGCTAAACGTTAATTTCTTTGTCTAGGCCTCATCCCAAGACCTAGGGGTTACTTCTAACCGGAACCCAACCCGGAGTGCCTCTAATAACCGGACACCAACCCGGAGTGCCTCTAATAACCGGACACCAACCCGGAGTGCCTCTAATAACCGGACACCAACCCGGAGTGCCTCTAATAACCGGACACCAACCCGGAGGGCATACTTTTACCAGTCCCTAACCTGGAGGGCTTACTTTAACCAGTCCCCAACCTGGAGGGCTTACTTTTACCGGTCCCCAACCCGGAACATACTTGTTTAGCACATTCATCTAAAGAAAAGTTTGAAATATAACATAAACATTCGGATTAAAACTAGCATACGAAATGTCAATAGTTTCACCATAAACTATGAATGGTATAAAATAGCACATCCACAGTCAAACATATCACAAAACCTTCAATACAATATAGAAGTTTTGTATTATAATAAATCAACTTCAAATAAGCGTAAAATCCATTAAAGGATGTTGACATAGATGAAATCAAAACACTTTTTAGAGAAATATCTCTTTCTATTTTTGAAATCATTTAAGAGCCATATAAAATAAAACATTTTCTTGAAAATATTCTTGTAAGATTGTAAGGAAAGCTTTGACGATTTTATAACGGCGGAAAATAACCGCACCCGCCGTATAAGTTAAAAAAAAACATTCTTATCTTAATTCTGTCGAAAAGGTTAAAAAGGGACCTTGTTTTGAAAACGACGGTAAGATTCCTTTATAAACCACTTATACAAGTCAAAAAGGTTATAAATGACATTAACTCATATTCTAGTAAATAGTAAAAATGTTTTGAAATACATTTTTAAGAAACATGGATGTGGATGATAAAGAGATCCCAGTAGATTATTACATATAAACAACCTCGGATAATGAAGAGATCGTGAAATAACCCTTACCTTGTACTTTTTCCTTGGTTGGGGTAGGTTAACCTCCTGTATAATGGTGAAATAGTTATTATTAAATTATACAAGAATCATATATATTAATATGATATCATATATGATCTTTTAACATTGATTTGTTAATAATATCTTAGAATTATCGTCGTTTCGGGAGTTAACTTACTCATTTTCTTTTATATGTTTTGTTACATAAGCCATGGTTGTTGTATCTTATTCATATCCAGAATGATATACAGTCCTTAAACATCATTTTTAAATCATCAAATGATAATTATACTTGAATGGATACGATGGAGAATGAATCTCATCGCGTTCGTGGAGACGGTAGTCCGTACGTACGCACGAGCGACAATATCATTCTTTTGATATTAAAATAATATATAAATGGATGGTATATCATATATACAGAATCATTAACATGTTATATTTATTATTTACATGAGTTACACATCATTATTATACCCATCCAAATAATATTATATTGAATAACAATTACACCACGACGTGGAGACGGTAAGCCGTACGTACGCACGTATGGTGACATGTTATTCAAAGGGTGGATAGAACACTGAATATGATTGTACCATATTTATAATAACATCACAGTATATGTGAGATACTGGAGTTATTATTTCAGAATGGTAAGAACAAAGGAAGAAGAAGTGGAAGAAGAAATGAACTTAGAAAAGGGTGGTGAGATCATTACCTCTTCTTCGGGTTCTTCCTTTTGATTTGATCAAAAGGGCTCCTTAGGTTGGCTTTCTGATAAAACTAAGGCCTCTAGGTTGTATTGAGGGATGTTGGGAGAGTATTTGTGCAGAGTTTGGCCGAACCAAAAGGCTTTAGAGGTGTGAAGAAATGAGAAGGAGGAGTGCCCTTTTATAAGAGGGGTGAGGGGCACCTTTGGAAAAGCTAGAAATATTAATTTATAATAAATTCATATTCGGTTTCTAAAGGCTCCAAAGTTGACTATTCAAAGGATGAGGTGGGGATAGGTCGAAAACAACTCATCCAATAGAATTTAGACAGGTTTGGGTACTTATATTAACCTTATCTTTAAGTATTAACTCTAAGTTAATTAGTTTCACTTTTACAATGTCTCTTTGTATTTTTATATAATATGGTTAATAAACTTACTATATACATCCAAGCGACCCCCAAGTGGTCCATTAATGATTACCCTATCATAATATAAGTCTCTTGGCCGAACCTTAGATTTTTAGGAATTTAATATCAATTAATAATATAATATTTGTTTTAAGAACTCTTTTATGTCAATTTTGACACTATTCAATAGTTGATTTTTGTGAAACTCATAACAGATTGATTACTTCGAACAAAGTCCATTAAATCAATCCTAATATATCATATTAGCCTAGAAAATTAGTTTAATTCATTAAAAGTTTCATATTATATTTATTTGGGTATTTATAATATCAATTATTTTAATTTTTCACTATTATAGTAATTACTGCATCATCATTGTGTCATAAATAAAATAACTTATTTATTGTCTAAAAATTATAAATAAAATATCATTATGTAGGAAATCTGTTTATCTTTCTAATGAATATTTATAATCGAAAATCCAACATGTATAACCCTATGTAAAAATTGTTCTTCTAAAAGATATATGCTTGTGTCATTTTTGTATTCATTTTAACTTAATTAAAATAAAGTGTCATTATCACTTACAAGTGGATCCATGGGGTCCCAAAATTGACACAAAGATGCCCATGGTCGACCATGTATCAACCAATAGGGTTAAGACACGTTTTAGGGTAATTTTGTATTATTATAATATTATTTTTTTAACCCTTATTTACCGGATTTACCCTTTAACCATGGTAAATAAAATATTTACCGCAGTAATTATTCAAAATGTCTAAAAATAAAAGTTACCTATTTACATAATTTGGACATCCTGATTCCAAATATGGAATCCATTTTCCTAAATTCAAAACACAGAAGTGGCAGAAATTAATTTAAAATTAATTCCCGCTGTTAAAACAAAAAGCGTGTTTTTAAGAGATAATAACTATCAAAAGATTGACACTTGTTTATGTTCGGTCTAATTGTAAAATTATGTCCAATGACCAACATTATATTAAACGGTAAAAATATATTCTAAATATACTTTAAAACCACTCAAATTCATAATTTATCACTATTAATTATTTTGATTAAAAAAGTTGTTTTTAATTAAAATTTAGAAATTTTCACTATTCATCAAAATATGAAAGTTATCCGAAATGTACCAAAATTTCACCCTAGGCTAATTTCGATATTCCGAATCCAAAAATGAATTCCATTTTAAAATATAAAATATATATGATTTCAAAAATTAGGTACTACTATTCACAACGGCTAGTTTAATTAGTTGTGGCGTGTGTTAGAACTCGAGGTTGCGTACAACACACGCTATCGCATTATTCGAAGGGAAACGTACCGTGGAAGCTTGGGATGTTTCATTTTAAATTTTTTGATGTCTCCATTTAGTCAAAAAGTTTAAAATATTGTATTTAAAAAGGTTTCACTATCAAAAGTTGATAAAAGTGCAATACTGAAAATGAATCTGTTCTTGCATTATGACTAAGAAACTCATAATATGGATTCTAAAATTATAAGGATAATATAAAGTTTAAAATTTAGTTAATATTATTCATGAACTCTTTTAATGGCTTTTTCTTTTTGGTAAGTCATGGTGCAATTGAACTAAGTGTTGCGTGTAGTGCAAGTTATTGAATTATTTTGAAGAAATAACACACTATGAAATCTTGGGGTGTTACAGTATTTTTCATTTTGGGCATACCTTTATGGTTTCCATTATGGGTAAACGCGATATCTTCATTTAAGGAAGTGCGGACTACCGCCCCCTCAAAGTGATGTGATTCCTTAATGCCATATATGGGACGAATAAAGGATGGATTTAAAGTTATTATATATGATGTTATACTGGAATTATAATATACCTCTATATCATTATTATTCCATTCCATAAAAAATATGAAATATAAATGAAAGTAGTGTTCATGCGTACGTACGGCTTACCGTCTCCATGAACGGTGCATTTCATTTCTTATCCCGAAATGTAATGTTCTATTATAAGTACATGTATATAATGGATATATATGATGAATGATACATCTAAATGATGAATATAATTCTGGAATTAAAATATACATACCTCTCATTTAGTTTTAATTCCATTAATATGACATAGAAATGAAAGTAGCGTTCATGCGTACGTACGGATTACCGTCTCCATGAACGGTGCATTTCATTTATTACCTCTAAATGATTATGTAATATTATAAATAAATGTATATTCTGGATATATATGATATATATGATATCCAAATCATGAATATAATTCTGGATATAATGAACATTTGACCACACGAACAACCTGTAATTGTAAGAAGTCCACTTTCGACTTAAGAACCAAATATCGACAAAACAAGCATTATTAACTTAAATGATTACATAATGTTTATAACATGGAAATAAGTGATCTAAAAGTAATAATGAACTAGAAAAAGGTTCTTAATAAAGTGAAAATTAACTCAAGTTTATTATTCAGGACGTTAAAGAACGATCGAGTCAAGTCGGGCCCGAGGTAAGAGATCTTACTCCTCTCTTTCTTTTTAAGTACACTCTTTTATGTCATTCCTTCTAAAGCTCATCATTCTTGTTATTGGGATGTTCTTTTATATTACTCTTACTATAATTTTTATGTTCATATGATGAGAGACCCTATTCTCTCTCATCAATCCATTTTGGAAGTTTTGAGTGGCGCTGTTAGGCTGCCGAGTTTTCGTAAAGGATTTTTCATCTCACTTTTATTCCCGTGAGATTTTTGCTACATTTGCCACAATTTCCTTTGAGTGATGTATGTACTGACCATTATTTTATTCATTGTGTAATATACTTTCTTTTATGAGTATTTACATCAATTTTGTATTGTCCTTCTTCCATGAGGTGTATGTTTTGAAAGATACCCATGTCGGTAAGGGAACCTTTCACCCTCCTCTTTTTAAAAGACTTCTTTTTTTGGGTCTTTTAATTTACATATTATTATGTTGGGATATGTTCTCATATATCCTTATTGATGTAAATTTTATGTCCATGTGATGAGATACCCTTTTTTTAATCTCTCATCAACTCATTTTGATGTGACGCCGTTAGGCTGTCAAGGGAACTTCTTATCCCAATTTCGATTTCTTTGGGTTCAACATGTAGTTATTGAATATGTCATCTTTTGAATATGTGTGAATTACCTTTGATTATTTTACACTTAATATCCACTTATATTTGGTGTATTTGTTTGTCACACATAATTATTTAATTGATTTATCCTTAAACCAAGGATACCGTCTTTGTAAGGGACTTCGTCTCAATCTCCATTCATTGAGGCATATTTTGTTTTATACACAACCTTCTTTTATATGGTGTATAAACCCCTTTGAATTTTACGTTTATCTAAAAAGGAATCTTTTTTATATGAAGCATTTTACTAAACGACAAAAGGGAATGTTTTTGTCATACGTATGCGGCGACAACGACTTCTCTGCCACCGTGACCATCATTTGAGTTTTGGCTTCTTCTACAAGCCATACCTTCTTTTTAAAAGAAAAATAAATACCATGTTTTACTTTTATTTTATTTTGGTATTGAAAATGGTTTTCATAATGTATTTATATCAATGTGTTGTATTGATATCTTGTTATTAAATGGTGGAAAGGTTATGTTTCCTTTATGAATGTTTTATGTGATAAGATTATGTTATGGTTCTTGGGCATTGTTATGAAGACGGGTGGTTCCGTGATAAACTAAGGGCGGGTGAGCCCGATATAGCTCTCCAATGCATTGGGTAACGTGAAGGAGTGAAACGTTAAGGTTTATCTGAAGAGATTTAGGAAATATACTGTAATGGGTATTCCAAACGTAACCAAGAGGGTTACTCCCTACGTAAGAAAGTTATGAATGCCTCAAGTTACCTTTTATGTCTTATGATTTCTATGATTTATTCATGATTTGATGAGGTATGTTAAAGTGCCTATGTTTTATGGGTAAAGTATAATTTCATTCTTATGTATATATGAACTCATGTTTCCTTTCCATATTTTTACAACCCTTACTGAGATTTTTATGCTCATCCCAAATTTTTGAAATGTTTTTCACAGGTCAAGGGAAAGGTACATGATGTGATGATAGTGTCAAGGATGTGTCAAGAAAGAATCCATGTTTTATTTTAAATATGTTTTCGTTGATGGGAAGAATGAATACTATCTTTTATGTAACCACTTTGTTTAAATGTGGAATGTAATGCAAGTTTCATGATCTAATTCTCTAAAACTCTAAACCTGAAAAGATCCTCAATGTGTAATCTTTTAATAACTCAAGATTAAGTAAGGTTTAAGGCTGGGGCCTTATAGTTGGTATCAAAGGTCGGTTTAGATAACTTTAGAGGTTAGGATATTCTTTAAGCATAAGTGGCATTACCATAATGGTTAGGATTTCAGAAAGAGTCCTAGTTTTAGATAAAGTGAATGAGTAAGTATATCTTAGTATTTATCTTCCTCATTAGTACATGATGGTTTTTTTTGATATACTCACACTGACCTTTTTGGTTTTAGTAAATGGATGGATCTAGCAGGCACCAAAGTAATAGTGTAAGTGAAGGAAACTGTGACAGTTTTTTGAGCAAGCAACTGAATGATATGGGAGCTGCAATGAGAACTCTTGTGATTATCCTCAACCAACTATCTAGAGTCATGATTGACCACCTAAACCTTGGTGATTTCTCTAAGGCATCATATATGCAAGAAACAAATCCCTACGGAAGTACAGGTAATAATCATAAAGGTAAGTATGTTAAAAAACCTATGTGTCAAAGATGTGGAAAGAAACACCTAGGAAAATGTTTCAAAGGGACATAAATATTCTATAGATGTGGAAATGAAGGTCATAAAGAAAGAACCTACCATGGAAAAAGGAAGCACCCAGTTGACTCGAGGAAAGGGAAAGAAGTTCTTTATGAGGGATCAATTGAATGTTTTAAATGTGGTGTGCATGGTCATTATGCAAACACATTTCCTATGAAGAAGTTTTGTGAATGGGATCACCAAGAGCGTACAAATGTTAGTTTACCAATACCTAATGCCATTCCGATTGAGGATGAAGAAACTGACAATGACCAATCAAAGGTATGCATTATTTCATGACTATTGTTTTCCTATTTTGGAATCTTAGGATATGATTCATGATTTTTTTTTAGGAAAGAGGTATTTCGGAATAAGTTGGAAAGGAATGGTTAATGGATCATGAAGAATGTTGAATGAGTAAGTTGTCAACATATAAGGGATTCAAGAGTTATGGTGAAATTCTTAAGAGTTTTAAGTCTCTATTGATGATGGGGTTACATTAGAATATTTTTTATATTATGTGTAACCCTGATGTTTAATATATTCAAATTTTATTCAAGGAATAGTTATCTTTTCTTTTGTGGACATAGTTATAAACAACCATTTGGGTTTATATGATCCTTACTTTTGAGGTAATTATGGGTTACTATATGTTATGATTGAAGTGAAAGGCATGAGATAAAATTGAAGTTAAATTATGTTATGGTTATTTTTGATGATTTTATCCCTTTTTGTGGAATGATTTGAGAATTATATAGTTTTGGAAAAAGGACAACACGCAGACCGTGTGACTACCCGTCGCGTCGGACAAAGCTGTGGGAATCGAACCCACAACCAAAGTGCGACTGGTATTTATCACCTACCACTGGACTACGTGAAGTCCCTGGTTAGTTTGACTAATTCTTTTTAGTTATATGATTTTATGAATTAAGAGTAAGTTGATTTTTGTTTATTTATGAAAATGATTAACCTATCATGGAGGATATGTTATTAGGTTAATTACTTTTCAATATGAGACTTTAGGAGCAACTGATGTTGTTTGGAGATAAATGTTATGATTTAACTTAGAAGACTATGTGACTAAATCCTTAAAATATTTGGGTTTAAATCTTAGATTGTTTTACTTTGAAGAATTTTATGGACAAATTGGTTATCGAATGGTCCTCCTTGAACTTTGGGTTTTGTTGGACAAATTTTGAGATTAAGAATAGATTTTATTTTTATAAAGGGTTATCCTTTTCTGGATTATCTGATCTTGTAGTAACCTTTTTGGTTTTAGTTTTGGTTAAGGTTTGATGACATGGGAAATGTATAGTTCTTTTTTTTGTGGATTAGGTGCTCCTCTATAATTTGTTTATAGTACTCTTAATGCGAACAAGTCTTCCTAAATACTCTTCTTTTGGAGAAAGTATGAGTCTGTGTGAGAAATCTAGTAAAAGTTGAAAGTCAACATGACAAGTAAGTATGTTTCCTTATGTTTTATTTAAGCTCAAAAATAAACTCCTCAATAAAAAGTAGCTTAAAACAAAAATGTTGTCTATTAACTTTTCCTACTGGGGAACCCAACACCGTTTAACCCATAACAAGTTTGTGATTTTCTTATTGTTAACTTTCTCCTAAACATGTTTTCTATCACTCTCCATCAGAACATGACCCTATGTTTTCTCCTCCATGTCTATGTTTTCCTACATGGAATCCTAGTATGGGTTAACTCGGGTGACCTCTATACTTATCTTTCTTTATTTTAAAGTGATTGTTTTACTGACTCTTGTTTCGATGTTGGATTTTCAATGAAGTTTCCGAGCCCAATTTTAAAATTGCGAGGATGCAATTCCCAAAAGGGGGGAAGGATGTAACACCCCAGGTGAATAAAGAATATGACATTTTTATTTTTATCCATATTTTTGAATAAAATATTAATATGACTTTAAAGGGGACGCTATGCTCGATGGCATACCCAACACGCAACAATGAGTTTCTTGGGAATCTTACGCTGCACTCTAATAATAAAATAATATTATTTTAAATGGTAGTTAACATGTAGCCATTGTATTGGCGGGAATGGATAGAAATAACTGAAATATTATTATATATGTTTTTAAATATTTTTACATTTATCCAATAAACGATCAAGACTTAAAATATGGAAAGAATTCAATTTTAGGCGTATATGCCCTAGTTTTCACTAAAGGCTCACTTATCACCTTTTGATGACGAACCGTCATTAAATATAGTTTTGTTCACTCTTAAACATTATATTGGACCAAATAAAACTCTTCTTAAGAATCGGGACATCAAAATTTACTTTGTGTAAATTTTTGTTATCTTTCCGATAAAGTTCATTTTTTTAATGAACAGTGTAAAATGTTGTATTTTAATTCAAAACCACTTTTTAATCTAATTTATTTATATGATTATATTATCTTTTGAATTGGTTTTAAAGTGAAATTATAATATATTTTTACCATTAAATCCAATAGTGGTCGTTGGAATTAATTTCACTTTGAAATCAGACTTAAATTGGAGTCAATCTTTTGATACTTATTGTTTCATAAAAACACGCTATTTGCTCTGACAACGGGAATTAATTATTAAATTAATTAATGTGACTTATATGTTTTGAATTTTGTAAAATAGACTTCATTTTTGAATTCGGAATATCAAATATATCCTAGGGTGAATTTTTGGGATTTTTCTGAAAAACTTCAATTTTTGATGAATAGTGAAACCACTAAGTGGTACTTATAAAAACTGATTTTTCCGCTTAAATGAAAATTTTCCATCTTTGTGTTTTGAATTTCAAAAATCCGACATACATGGTTGTCATTAAGAAGTAAAATGTGGTTCAATGGGATTAAAATAATTTTTTGGTGAATAGTAACTTATTAAGTTTTTAATCGCGATTAGAGGTAATTAGTGTAGTTTAAGGTAAAAATAATGTTTTAATAATATGAAATGAACTTGACACATGTCCTAACCTCATTGGATGTGTCATGTACGACAAATAAAACCCATGGGTCAACTTGGGGACCCCATGAAGCCACTTTTGTTGGAAAATGACATTAATATCTTTTTATTTAAAGTTAAAGTAAAAATGAGACAAACATGAAATGTTTTACTAAAACAATTTTTACATGGGGTTATACAAATCAGATTTTTGACTATAAATATTCATTGGAAAGATAAAAAGATTTCCTACATCACAGTATTTTTTTTTATAATTTTTAGACATTAAATAAATTAAATTATTTATGACATCATGATGATGCAGCGATGTCCTCATTATTTAACGATTTAAATAAAATGGAAAGATAATGTAATATCTAAGACCTAAACATGTCCAAAACCTATTGGATGAGTGGATTTAGAACCCTTATCACCTTATCCTAGAAATAAATCAATGTGGGACCTTTAAAATCCTAAACTCTTTTGAAAATAAAGTAACATTTTGTAACTTTACAAGAGTTCCCTCCTCTCATCTTATAAAAGGCCCCCACCTCTACCTCCTTACCCACACTACCAAAGCATTTGGCTCGGCCAAACTCTGCCCATTTTGTCTTTACACTTCCCTCTATTACTACTTGAAGCCTCACTTTGGGAAGAAGTCTTCCCAAGGAAGCCTTTGAGCTCAAACCAAAGGGAGTTACCCGATTTTAAGGTAATGTTTTCACTTAACCTTTTGTTTTATTTTGCTTCTCAAACCCCCTAAAATCTTTTTATTCATTTATTTTGTAACAACTACAGTATAATCAATATACTAGGATGTTTTTATAAGAAGTATTCGAGCTACACTTTCACAAACCTACATCTAATGGTTAAATAACATACTGTTTCCGTGGATGGCGAATTTCGGCCTCCCGAAACGATGATTGTTCAACATTCTTTTAACACCTTCAAAGGTGGACATTAAGATGACAATATATTTATATATGATATATAATATGTTTATGTTTTCTTTAAGCTTCTGTATTTTTCATTTTGGGCATAAGTTTATGGTTTCCATTATGGGTAAACGAGATATCTTCATTTAAGGAAGTGCGGACTACCGCCC
The DNA here is from genome assembly GCA_963277665.1 of Viscum album. NCBI lineage: Eukaryota > Viridiplantae > Streptophyta > Magnoliopsida > Santalales > Viscaceae > Viscum > Viscum album. Next base: position 1,432,483,074 of record OY728120.1, on the reverse strand, counting down.
CTTCAAAGTGATGTGATTCGTTAATGCCATATGTGGGACATATAAAGGATGGATTTAAAGTTATTATATATGATGTTATAATGGAATTATAATATACCTCTATATAATTATTATTCCATTCCATAAAAAATATGAAATAGAAATGAAAGTAGCGTTCATGCGTATGTACGACTTACCGTCTCCATGAACGGTGCATTTCATTTCTTATCCCCAAATGTAATGTACTATTATAAGTACATGTATATAATGGATATATATGATGAATGATACATCTAAATGATGAATATAATTCTGGAATTAAAATATACATACCTCTCATTTAGTTTTAATTCCATTAATATGACATAGAAATGAAAGTAACGTTCATGCGTACGTACGACTTACCGTCTCCATGAACGGTGCATTTCATTTCTTACCTATAAATGATTATGTAATATTATAAATAAATGTATATTCTAGATATATATGATATATATGATATCCAAATTATTAATATAATTTTGGATATAATGAACATTTGACCACACGATCAACCTGTAATTGTAAGAAGTCCACTTTCGACTTAAGAACCAAATATCGACAAAACAAACATTATTAACTTAAATGATTACATAATGTTTATAACATGGAAATAAGTGATCTAAAAGGAATAATGAACTAGAAAAATGTTCTTAATAAAGTGAAAATTAACTCAAGTTTATTATTCAGGACGTTAAAGAACGATCGAGTCAAGTCGGACCCGAGGTAAGGGATCTTACTCATCTCTTTCTTTTTAAGTACACTCTTTTATGTCATTCCTTCTAAAGCTCATCATTATTGTTATTGGGATCTTCTTTTATATTACTCTTACTGTAATTTTTATGTTCATATGATGAGAGACCCTATTCTCTCTCATCAATCTATTTTGGAAGTTTTGAGTGGCGTCGTTAGGCTGCCGAGTTTTCGTAAAGGATTTTTCATCTCACTTTTATTCCCGTGAGATTTATGCTACATTTGCCACAATTTCCTTTGAGTGATGTATGTACTGCCCATTATTTTATTCATTGTGTAATATACTTTCTTTTATGAGTATTTACATCAATGTTGTATTGTCCTTCTTTCACGAGGTGTATGTTTCGAAAGATACCCATGTCGGTAAGGGAACCTTTCACCCTCCTCTTTTTAAAAGACTTCTTTTGTTGGGTCTTTTAATTTACATATTGTTATGTTGGGATATGTTCTCATATATCCTTATTGATGTAAATTTTATGTCCATGTGATGAGATACCCTTTTTTTTTATCTCTCATCAACTCATTTTGATGTGACGCCGTTAGGCTGTCAAGGGAACTTCTTATCCCAATTTTGATTTATTTGGGTTCAACATGTTGTTATTGAATATGTCATATTTTGAATATGTGTGAATGACCTTTGATTATTTTACACTTAATATCCACTTATATTTGGTGTATTCGTTTGTCACACATAATTATTTAATTGATTTATCCTTAAACCAAGGATACCGTCTTTGTAAGGGACTTCGTCTCAATCTCCATTCATTGAGGAATATTTTGTTTTATACAAAACCTTCTTTTTTACGGTGTATAAACCCCTTTGACTTTTAAATTTATCCAAAAAGGAATCTTTTTTATACGAAGCGTTTTACTAAACGACAAAAGGGAATGTTTTTGTCGTACGTATGCGGCAACAACGACTTCTCCGCCGCCGTGACCATCATTTGAGTTTCGGCTTCTTCTACAAGCCATACCTTATTTTTAAAAGAAAAATAAATACCATGTTTTACTTTTCTTTTATTTTGGTATTGAAAATGGTTTTCATAATGTATTTATATCAATGTGTTGTATTGATATCTTGTTATTGAAAGGTGGAAAGGTTATGTTTCCTTTATGCATGTTTTATGTGATAAGATTATGTTATGGTTCCTAGGAATTGTTATGAAGACGGGTGGTTCCGTGATAAACTAAGGGCGGGTGAGCCCAATATAGCTCTCTAATGCATTGGGTAACGCGAAGGAGTGAAACGTTAAGGTTTCTCCGAAGATATTTAGGGAATATACTGTGATGGGTATTCCAAATTTAACCAAGAGGGTTACTCCCTACGTAAGAAAGTTATGAATGCCTCAAGTTACCTTTTATGTCTTATGATTTCTATGATTTATTCATGATTTGATGAGGTATGTTAAAGTTCCTATGTTTTATGGGTAAAGTATGATTTCATTCTTATGTATATATGAACTCATGTTTCCTTTCCATGTTTTTACAACCCTTACTGAGCTTTTTATGCTCATCCCAAATTTTTGAAATGTTTTTCACAGGTCAATGGAAAGGTACATGATGTGATGATAGTGTCAAGGATGTTTCAAGAAAGAATCCATGTTTTATTTTAAATATGTTTCCGTTGATGGGAAGAATGAATACTATCTTTTATGTAACCACTTTGTTTAAATGTAGAATGTAATGCAAGTTTCATGATCTAATTCTATAAAACTCTAAACCTGAAAAGATCCTCAATGTGTAATCTTGTAATAACTCAAGATTAAGTAAGGTTTAAGGCTGGGGCATTATATGTAATGACTCCCATATTCAATGTCTTGGGTTTAAATGGAAAATATTTTTATAACTCTATCCTATTTTTGTGTCATCTTTAACTTATGTCAGTTATTATAAAATTAACTTTCACTCTAATGGAACTATTTCAATTTTACCATGTGTACATCAGGGATGTCCATTTAAATTCCCAACATATAGGTCCCTTTAATATGGCCTTGAAATGGATTACATCTGAGGTCCTTATCATTGGCGAGTCGTTTCACTGAAGGTATATTATCGGTGTCCCAAATTATTTTTACCCTAACAAGTATAAAACCAGTAAGGGATCGATCCAAAGGAAAAAATAAGTTATTTTTATCTTATTTAACTTAGTTTTTATTTTTGTTTAATGAAGTTTTTTGAATTTAGAGTCAATTATTGTTGTTTGGATAAAAAGAGAAATTGGTTTTTAAGTTTCTTTTAACAAATTACTTAACAGAATAAAAGTAAATATGGGAAACTTTGTTTTTATGCAAATATAGAGAAATGAGTTGGGGTTATGGATTCATGAGAAGTTTATTATTAAATTAAATTGCTTATAAGGCTGTGTTGTTCATGATAACCCAACACTCTGGGTTTCAATTTGTAATACAATTTCCTTGGTCTGATAAACTTGTATTTAGAGCTGAAGAAACTAACTCCTTGGTCCAGTAGTCAGTGTTTTGTAGTTATTTATTTGGCTTAGTCCATTTTGAGTCGACGAATACTTCCAATGGTCATGAAATTATTCATCATTATTCTTCTTTTGGATCCTTAAAATTATGCCCTTGGTCTGGTTCATAATTTTCAGTGATAATAAAAAGTGGTTTAAGAAGAATAAGAAGAGGTTAAAAGGAATGAAAACATTCATAACAACTAATTTAAATTAAAACTCATCATCTTCCACAACCCCAACACACTGGGTATTTAGTTACACATATAATAAATGATAAACACAAAGCTCTTGATATCTGATGAGATCATGCTTGAAACTTCAAGGAGGGAATGATTCTTCAGTAGACGGAAGAATGACGGTAGTATGACGGTATAACTTCACTCCTTCATAACTTTAACCTTTTCTACACACGTTCTCTCCACACACCACCCTCTTAAACCAGAGGCCAAGGCCTCCTTTTATAGAAAAAAATAACTACATGGCATGTGGAAAAAGTACACAGTGTGTGGAAAAATTACACAGCATGTACTTTTTTCAACGTGCTTTTGCCTTTGTTTTCTTTGCCGGTAGGCGGCCTAACATGCCGTTTTTGACTTGGAACATGGTTCTACCTAGTAGGTAGATATACACGGCATGTAGAGCCGCTATACATAGAATGTAGTCTCATTTTTTGACCACTAATCGCTTCTAGAAAGGTATACACGACGTGTATAAGTTGCACATAGTGTTTCCCCTTAATTCGGCCACATGGGCGTGTAGACTTTTTCTCATCCGCCAACTGCTTCGAGAAGGGGTACATGACGTGTAAAGTGTGAACACGGTGTGTAGTCTCATTTTTCGGCCACCAATTACTTCTAGAAAGGTATACACGATGTGTATAAGTTGCACACCGTGTGTCCCCTTCAGCCGGCCACATGGGCATGTAGACCTTTTATCATCTGCCAACTTCTTCGAGAAGGGGTACACGGTGTGTAAAGTGTGAACACGACGTGTACCAAATTCTGAATACTTGGACATGTACTTGTCCTGTTCAATCCGTGTCTGAGTTTGGATGTATATGGTGTGTAAATAAGTACATGCCGTGTAGTTCGTAATGTTTGCTCAATTCTCCTTTATTTTGTGTATTTGGCCATAAATCTCCTGAAAATGAACAAGATCACCAAAATCAAAGTATTTGTTCCCTAATATGTAGGTAATTAATGAAAACTTGTTCTTATTTTCAATAAAGTATGTGAAAATGTATACACAAATCGGGTGTATCAAACTCCCCCATACTTAGTCATTTTCTTGCCCTCAAGAAAATATCAACATATAATTAAAAGAGTATATATTTTAAAAGGAATGAATTCAATCAATCATAAATTTAAATAATAAGTCACAAGAGAAAATTCTAAAAAGGTACAAAATAGTTTCAATTCAGGAGATATTCTAATCACGCCTCATATATAATTCAATTAACTTTTGTCATCCTATTTTAAACACATGTTTCAACCTTTCAAAAATAAACAAGACACTTGATGATCTACCTCACCAATAATATACTCAACACTCAAGAAATTTTAAATAAAAGTTTTTCTCAATCAAAGATATATACACTCTATCCATAGGTTTGAAAGAAATCAAGTTCTCTACTTCAGAAAATTGATTTACAGAAATCATGAGGTCTTTTCAATAAGGATCAAATGTTTCTTTGGCTAAAGGTTGGTAGGTAAAGATGTGAAAAATAACTCTGAGTATTGAAAAAGGAGGATAAATTCTTTAAATAACAGTGCATGATATTCAAAGTTAAGCTCAATGTAAAAGTGTCCTCAACAATCTTTATCAAATAGTCTCATCACCACCATCTCCTTTAGTTGGGTAGGTAGGGTTCACAATCCAACAAATGAGTATAAGGTCCCTTTGTCTGTATATATATATATATTAAAAAAACAAAGGGAACCTTTCAGAATTTCCACAAATAAGGGCTTGGAACCCCTTTTTCCTTGAATAATTAATAGGCTCTCCCCCACACTTAATTTATTAACAATTCACGAAAGTATTCCATGTGTTTCCAATCCCTTCTTTTGAGCTCAAATGAATAATCATGAAAAATCATAAAATAATTAGGGTAGGAAGGGAAATAATCTTGTAAAATGGATTCCTATAAAGGCTATTCATGGTTTCTAGGGGCTTAACGAAGTTAAGATATAGGGTAGGTCTCAAGATAAAGGGGTTAAAATAATCTAATTCCTTAATCATTTCAATGTAATTCAAAAATTTGTCATGTTTCGAAAAGAAAACTTGAAAATTATGGTAGTTATGTATATCCTAAGAATCTCTCAAGAAAGAGGGTATAAGAAAGAATATGACAAAGGGTTTAGAAAACCTCTCAGGAGTGGGAAAACAAATAAAGAGATAATCAGGTCGTGACTTGCATAAAATTGATTAGTATAATCGATGTAATTTTCCAAGGATTACAAGTTGTAATTTAAACTATATCAGCAATCATTTTAAAATACCTAAGAACCAAAATAAGCATGAAACTTTTAAAATTTTCCACTTTCAGCTTTACTATTTAGGAATATGATTAACCAAAATGTCTTCACATTTTAAAACATATCTTCTAATAATGATGTCTCCTAGAATGGTGATAAGGGAAAAGACTAAGGTGGTCAAGAGATGCTTCCCCATACTTAATACCGCAATTGGTCCACCAAGTGCTCGAAAGTGAATAAGGGAATGTGGGGACACAATAGTGTACCAGAATGAGGGGAAGTAAGGAAAGAAGGAAAGAAATAAAGAAAAAGAAAAATAACAGAAAAAAGTGAAAAATAATACTTCCCTCTTATCTAGGCACAGAAAAATGGGAGGTGATGTAATAGTGCAGCCCAAAATGCTAGAGTACCTGTGATGGTGGGGAAAAGAGAACACTACAAGCATGCACAACATACACAGGAACAAGATATCAAAAAAATATATATAAAATGAAAAACATGTGTCCAAAAACTAGTCAGGGGGTTAAATCATAAGAGGCATCATCCGATACAGAATCATCTAGAAGAGATGGATTAGGAGCCGTAGAAACTAGAGGCTCAGAATCTGCACCCCAAAGAGAAGCCATAGAAGTAGGAGCTGTAGGAGATGGACTCGGAAGAGGAAGCTCGACATCACTCTCTGGACTGGTAGCAGTAGTGGTAGCAGTGGTAACAACAGTGAGGCTCACAGTGGATAGGAGAACTGAATCCATGGCCTATGTAGTAAAGGGTGGTGGAGGTAAAAAAGAAGGGCCAGGAGCTGAAGGGCAGTCGGTGGGGGCAATGGAATACCATGGTGCTGAATAAGTAGCCCCAACAACTTCTCTAATCAGTCCTAATGCTGATCGTGATGGACCAAGTTTTTCTCCACCACATTTAGGTGGAGGGAATAGGTGAGATTTACCAGGGGTGAGAGGGTAGGGGGAAGTAGGTGGAATAGAAGAAGTAAGGTCAGAAGTAGGGGGATGGGGTGGGGAAGCTGGAGGGGGTGGTGATGGAAGAGCATGTGCATCAACGGGGATAAGAGGGTCAACAGGTGGGTGGGGTCATACCTGAGCAAGGACGTAGGCACCCCATGCTTCTGGACCAATCCCATGCGAATAAGCATGATATAGTCCATCCGTTGGGGGGAACCTAATGGGTCGTGGGGAAGAGACGACTCAAAAACCCCAAGGTGGTGGGCAAGGTGAGTGACGTAAAACCCATTGTTTAGGTTTCCCTAACGACCGATAAACATGGCATGTAAATAGGAGGCAACAAGGTAAGGGAGGTTCGGGTAGTCCTACCAGATGAAGCAGGTAAGGAGATCCATGTCACGACCGGTCATGACCCCCATATTCTCATGGCGGGGAAAAAGAATGGCACTGAAGCACCGGTGGGTGAAGCGAAGGATAGGGTCAACTATAAGGTCACTCTTTTAGGAGGTAGGGGTATAGCGGTGGTCAGACCCAACAATCTCCCGCCACATGGCAATGAGGTCAGAGTGCTCGGGTCAGGTCATGAAGGAGAAAGAGGGTGGGGGGACAAGTTGAGGATAGAAACTGCACCCTTGGCTAAACTCAGTCATGGTAAGGGAAAAGTGTTGGCCGCCTAGCCGGAATTGGACCACTAGTACTGCATCACCGGGTGTCTCCTGGTACTCGGCCCCGTCGAACTCAAATGAAGCCGCAGACTCCAAAAATAAATCCCAAAAAATAGGAGTGCTAACCTGGAAGATTGAGAGTAAGGGAGTATGCCCAAGAAGATCCTCCAACTCTCACTAGATTCTCAGCTGCTATGGGATGCTGCTATCCAGATAGCAGTTGATCAATAGAATCAGGTGATGAGAGAAGCGCCAGACTCTGTCGTGCACCCAATCGGTGACCAGGAACACCATGTAAGGGTAGGGAACACCTGCAGGTCCCGACCCAGGTGGAGGTGCTGTAGTGGGAGCTAGATTTGGGGGTGGATCGACCAAAGTAGATGGAGGCTCATTGGATGGGGTGGTCGATGAGGGACCAGCTGCGAATGAGGAGAGTTTAGGTGGAGTGGCAGCTGGTGGGGAAGTAATGATGGTGCTCAAAGGCTCGGTATGAGATAGTGGAGGTGCGAAGCTACTCAGACCAGCCTTAGTTGATGGAGTAAGGGGTGGAAGGATGGACAATGGAGGGATATGATAGACCGTAGATTCAGGATCTGGCAGTGTCGCAGGCCGGAGTCAGATCCGATGATAAATGGGCATCTCGCCCTCAGTGGCGGAGGCGGGCCACTTCCCATGGGAATGATCTCTATCTTCCATACTCTAAAAGATAATAGAAAAACAAAACAAAAGAAAAAGAAAAGAAAAAGGAAAAGAAGAAAATGTGAGAAAAATGGAAAAATAAATAGTACACAATGTGTATCTCCAGAGTACACAATGTGCAATAAAAATGGGTAGCATCCCGTGTTCTCTGAATAAACACAATGAGTGAGAAAAGAATAAACCAAGAAAGATTACACGGAATGTATCGAACATACACGTCATGTTCATGTAAAGTGGTCCTGGTCATGTATTAGCAAGTACACAAACACCAGTTAAGTATCTCTAATAACATGCTCCACGCTGTGTACAAGTCCAACACAGTGTGTGCAAGAGCAGAGGTAACATGGCCATGTGGAGGGCTAGACACAGGCTGGCTGAAATAAATGGTATACACGACATGTCTTGAATACACACACCAAGTACATGAACATGGTGTGCGAGTCTATGTGAAAAAAAATACCCGGGCATGGTAGGGGTTGGTACACGGTGTGTACCGAACATACACACCATGTATTTTCAAATTGTGAAGCATTCGGTGTGTGGCCATGTACAAAAGTACACGACATGTGTTCTTCATATCATGGCCGCATTTCATGGAAGACGAATGGTCATATAATCCATAAATCACCCTAAACTCTTATAATAACTTGAAATAGAGGGTGTAGAAGGTTGAACCTCGACTGAGGATCAAAATGCAGCAGAAATCAGAAGCAAAAAACACAAAAAATCGATAGATTTGATCAAAGGGAGTCTGGGTGTCATACGGGGGAAGAAATAGGAAGAAGGAGAGGGCCGCGTGACATGGGATGAAGCCGGGTGGCCCGCAGCTTATATAGCCAAGGTACACAGTGTGCACCGAACATACACACCATGTATCTCATTTTTTTAAATAATATATATATATATATAGATATATAATTATTATAGTAAACTATATAATAATTAATATTAATAATAAAAATAATAAAAGTGTATATATATACATAATTCAAAAATAAAACTATACATGTAATGTATCAGGAAATACACATCCTGTGTTTTAAAATTGGAAAAAGAGAAGTACAACCTTTGGTCCAATGTTTGGGGCGAGGTTCGAATCGGCGACTAGCCATTTTGAATGGAATCCCTCAACCACTGGAGCAAAGATTGTATTGCTGCTCCTATTTATGATATATATATATATTTAATGTTTATGAACTAAACGACATGGGAATAAAGGAAATGCACGATGTGTGGTTTTTTTTAATTAGACAAAAAGGGATGAAGCAAAGAGATTAACCGAGTTCAAACCTGAGTCTTTTGGATCCAGGGCCGAGTCTCTGCCAATCTGCCAACTTCACCCACATGATTTACCTTATGTGAAAAATATTTTCATCTTTTAGAAGGAAAACATGGAATACACGACATATATCGAAATACATGCCATATGGTTTTATTAAAAGGAAAAATGATGAAAATGGGGCGGTTTTCAGGATTCGAACTTGGGTCTTTTGGAACTAGGTTATGAACCTGGCCAAGCAATCCATCCCCACCATGGGTTTTCTTATATGAATATATATATATATATATATATATATATATATATATATATGAAAAATACTACACATTCCATGTAAGAAAATATGAAGAGAAAAAGGAGGAACCCCGTGCCGAAGTTAGGTCGGGAGGATTCAAACCGGTGACAGATTGAATAAACTCAAGTTACCTTACCATCAGCACCGAAATCATCCCTGTTGATTACTTAGTTAAACTATATATTTATAATAGTTATAAAATAAATGAAAAGGAAAAATTACACGCCGTGTGTATAGGTGGTACATGGCGTGTATCCAATGGATTGCCTCCCAAGAAGCACCTTTGTTTTAGGTCATTGGCTTGACATAATTACCTTATCTTACTAAATATGTAGGGTGGAAAACGTTCCCACCGTGTCGCCCTGGCCTTCTAGGAATTGTAGGTCCTCTAGATCTTCTTCAACTGGAATGTCTGGAATGATAAAGTTATCAGAAATAAATGAACAAACCAGATCATCCACTAAGCAATCATCCACGGTAGTTATCGCATAACATCCCTCATGATTAGACAATGATGCATGATTGAAGTTTTTGAGGACATTATAGGAGACTCTCTCATCTCCTACCCAGAAAATTAGCTCTCCCTAGTGCATGTTGATGAGTGCCTTCCCAGTTTCCAAGAAATTCCTTCCCAAAATGATAGGTGCCTTTTGGTCATCTTCCATGTCAAGGATGATGAAATCTGCAGGGAGGATGAGCCTACCCACCTTGACCAATATGTCCTCCAGTAGCCCCTTTGGATATTTGATGGATCAGTCAGCAAGTTGAAGGGCTACTCGGGTAGGTTTCAAATATTTGAGCCCTAGCTTTTTGAAAAATCCGAGGGGTATGAGGTTTACACTAGCCCCTAAGTTGTAGAGGGTCTTCCCAAACTCGCATGGTCTAATAGTACATGGAATGGTAAATCTACATGGATCCTAGAGTTTGGAAGGGATTGAATGCTGGATGACTGTAGAACACTCCTTGGTTAGGGCAATGGTGCCCAGATCCTCCATCTTTCTTCTGTTGGAGAGGATTTCCTTCATGAATTTGGAATAAGTGGGCATCTTCATTAGTGTATCTGTAAAAGGTATATTTATGTGCAGCTTTTTAAACATTTCAATGAATTTTATGAACTGGTGGTCTAGCTTTCTCTACTTCAATCTCTCTGGGAAGTGTAAGGCAGGCTCAAAGGGTTTGACAACCTCTTTTTCTTTATTCTTCGAAGCCTCCTTCTATGGGATTTTGGATGAGGAGGGGTCTGTATCTATACCTTCTTTATCAACAAGGGGAGTGGGTACACCTGGCTGTGCTGGTTGCTATTATGGTAGCTCCCTTCCACTTCATAGCGTGATGGCATGGGCTTCCTCCCTCGGGTTCTTCTCAGTGTTACCTGGTAGTGTACCGGGTTGCCGTCCTGAGAGTTGGTTTGCCAACTGGCTAATCTGGTTTTCCAGGCCTCGAATTGAAGCCTAATGATTTTGGAACCTATTCTTAGTAGTAGATATAAATTTGGTCATGAGATCCTCTAACCTTGAGGTGTTCTCGTGCCGAGGTGGTTGTTGAGCTGGTAAAGGTGGTGGCTTCCGCAGCTGCTGCGGGTGAGGGTTCTGATACCCTTGCTATTGATAAGACCCATATTGGGGATATTGCTACCTCAAGTACTGGTTCTGATAAGGAGGCTGGTTGTAGCTGGGCAATCGCTGGGGTGGAATATTCTGCTGTTGTTGGCCCCAGCCTGTGTTCTGTTGATCATGCCATGCCGGGTTCTGTTACTGCTGGTACTGGTTAGGCCCTCGATTTTGTGTAACATAAATCACCTCGCTCGTCGAAGGGCCTCCATCAGAACCTGGTTATTCTCCCAAAATGTGTTTATCACCACATTCACTACACGCCGGATGGTTTTCTGCATGTACTTGGGATGCGCCATTCAGATTGAGTGCATCGATCTTTTTATACATGGCATCCAACTGGGCAGCAAGAATAGTAGTTGTATGAATGTTATTCATACCTTGTTTCTGTGTGCCCCGCTTATAATTCCACTGGAAGCTGTTGGCGGACATGTCTTCTAGTAGTTCTAAAATCTCTTTGGGGGATTTCCTCATTACCGTACCTCCAGAAGCAGTATCCACCATGGATTTTGTATTTGTCTTCAACCCTTTGTAGAAGGTTTGTACCAGCATCCAAAGTGGGAGTCCGTGGTGTGGGAATTTGCGCAACATCTTCTTGAAGTTCTCCCATTATTCATACAGTGATTCAGTGTCATGCCGCTAGAATTTGTGGATTTCATTCCGTAGAGTCACCATCTTCGAGGGTGGGAAATATTTAGACAGGAATACCTGGGCTAGATCCTCCCAGGTGAGGATGAATTGTTGTGGAAATCCTTTTATCCAGTCTTTCACCTTATCCCTTAGAGATAAGTTGAATAGGAGAAGACAAACAACGTCTGTGGACACTCTGTGATAGCGGAACATGTCGCGGACCTCCAGAAAATTGGAGAGATGGGCATTGGGATCCTCACTGGGAAAGCCACCGAACTGAATAGTGTTCTAGATCAGCTGCATGATATAAGACTTGATCTCGAAGTGTTGGGCTTGCACCGATGGACAAACGATGCCTGTGTCAGCTCCGTGGATGGATGGAAGGCCGTACTCAATGATAGTACGCCGTGATGGTGGCTTCTAAGGGAGTGGAGTTGACATGTACTGTTGTTCCTGAGGGGTGAAGTACAGACCTTGACCTTGGTTGAAAAATGGCATCCTCTTCGGTTGGAATTGTTGGAGCTACTGCGGGCCATACTCTAGAGAAAATGGAGCTTGTTGGTTCCGGTTGTCATCTGGACCTAACTGCTGTCCAACTCCTTGGACAACAACTGGATTTCCTTCCTCGTTTTGCGCCAGTGGTGTGTTTTGGTTACGAACGTCCATAAGTGCTTGTTGGCACCTCAAAAGCATCCGTTCAATCTCTGGGTCAATTGGAAAAAATCCTAATAACTCATCATTCTTGGAATGTGTGAGCTAGCCGCTCATATACCTAAATACCTACACAATATGAAACATACCAAGCGTAAATGAGGAAAAAGAAAGATAAAAAGAAATATAATTAGAAAAGAGATTTTTTGGATTTTATTATTTTTATTTTCACTAAAATTTGATACAATCTAAATGAAAACAAGAATAAAATTAACTTATCTTTGTTCCCTGGCAACGACGCCAAATTTTATTGAGTCGTTTCACCGAAGGTATATTATCGGTATCCCAAATTATTTTTACCCTAACAAGTATAGCATTAGTAAGGGGTCGATCCACAGGGAAAAAGAAGTTATTTTTATCTTGTTTAACTTAGTTTTTGTTTTTATTTTAATGAAGTTTTCTGAATTTAGAGTCGATTGTTGTTATTTGGATAAAAAGAACAATTGGTTTTTAAGTTTCTTTTAACAAATTACTTAACAAAATAAAAGTAAATATGAGTAAATTGGTTTTGATGCAAATCAAGAGAAATGAGTTGGGGTTATTGATTCATGAGAAGTTGAATATTAAATCAAATTGCTTATGAGGTTGTGTTGTTCCTGATAACCCAAAACTCTCTTTTTCAATTTGTAATACAATTTCCTTGGTCTAGTAAACTTGTAATTAGAACTGAAGAAACTAACTCCTTGGTCTAGTAGTCAGTGTTTCACAATTCTTTATTTGGCTTAGTCCATTTTGATTTGATGAATACTTCCAATGGTCATGAAATTATTCATTGTTATTCTTATTTTGAATCCCTATAAATTCTTCCCTTGGTCTGGTTTATAATTTTCAGTGATAATAAACATTAGTTTAAGAAGAATAAGAAGAAGTTAAAAGGAACGAACACATTAATAAAAGCTAATTTAAATTACAAATCATCATCTTCCACAACACCAACACAATGGGTATTTATTTAAACATATAGGAAATGATAAACAAAAAGATCTTGATACCTAATGTGATCATTCTTGGAACTTCGAGGAGGGAATGATTCTTCGGTAGACGGAAGAATGGCGGTAGTATGGCGGCAGAGATTCACTCCTTCGGACCTTCAACCTTTTCTCCACACTTTATTTATACACACCACCCTCTTAAACCATAGGCCAATGCCTGATTTTATAGAAAAAATAACTACACGACATGTGGAAAAAGTACACGGTGTGTAATTTTGTCAACGTGATTTTTCCTTTGTTTTCTCCACTGATAGGCAGCCTAACACGCCGTCTTTGACTTGGAACACGACGCCGCCTGGTAGGTAGATATACACGGCATGTATCTCCACCATACATGGCGTGTAGTCTCATTTTTCGGCCACCATATGCTTCTAGAAAGGTATACACGACATGTATAAGTTTCACACAGCATGTCCCCTTTAGCCGGCCACATGGGCGTGTAGACTTTTTCTCATTCACCAACTGCTTCGAGAAGGGGTACACAGTGTGTAAAGTGTGAACATGGTGTGTAGTCTCTTTTTTCGGCCACCAACCGCTTCTAGAAAGGTATACACGGCATGTATAAGTTTCACATGGTGTGTCCCCTTCAGCCGACCACATGGGCATGTAGACTTTTTTTCATCCGCTAACTACTTCAAGAAGGGGTACACGACGTGTACCAGATTCTGAATACTTGGGAATGTACTTGTGCTGTTCAATCTGTGTCTGAGTCTAGATGTACACAACATGTAAATAAGTTCACGCCGTGTAGTTCGTAATGTTTTCTCAGTTCTCCCCTGTTTTGTGTATTTGGCCATAAATCTCCTGAAAATGAACAAGATCACCAAAATCAAAGTATTTTTTCCCTAATAATTAGGTAATTAATGAAAACTTGTTCTTATTTTCAGTAAATTATGTGAAAATGTATACACAAATCGGGTGCATCAGTCATACACCATTAAATGAAATGATATCTAAAACCTTATCGTAGAATGTTAAAATACACGTGTAGTTCAATGACCTTGTTTTTCAATTGAAAATTGTTCAATAAAATATTTACACTAGGCCTGAGGCACATCTCCCCTTACACCAAAGGTTATGACTAGTAGCGAGGGTCTAAGAGCTGATAGTGGGGAGACTATTCCTTTATGTGCTGATAATAATAATGGTTCATATATCAACACAACATGAAGGGCCAATAATTAGTGGAAGTAACAGAATGAGAACAAAAGGCGATCATAATCAAAATTAGTGGAATAAATTAACATTCAAAAGGAATACCATTTGCAGACAACACATATCAAAGACGGTCATAAAAACCTGTAATCAAGGTCTCCCATGGCCAACCATATTAGTACATATATATATATATAAATCATACTAAAAACTAATAATGAAAAATCCATCTAATATAAGAACCACCATTCCCCCTTTCCACAAATCCCATAAAAATGGTACAACTTGATCACTAAGGTATAATTCTTGAGCCTAATCCTTACCTAATCTTACATACATAAAGTATACATGCATCCTGTGGGGCTTGTTTAGAGTATTAGAATAATCTCAGTATGCCAACACCAATGTGTTCTTATCTTAAATCCATAATTATCAAGGTTCATTCTATAGAAAGAAAAAGGAATCACATGAACATTTTATAAATAACCCAATTCCCTTATGCACAACATCTACACAGATGTGATCACTTACTTCAACCATCACCCTAATGAGTCTGAGCACATTCCTCTAAATATATATATGGAATACAACACATGTTATCATATATATATTTTCAGTGGAGAGGATCCATGGGTCAATGACAAAGATATCCCATAACGAGTATACTACCATGTGAAACCACATGTTCCACCTTTAAATATATAACCTAACACCTCATTCCATCAATCATGTAACCAACATCTGAATGGAACTCCCAAAAAATTCCCATCTCAGACCATTTTTCAAAAAATAACTATTGTATTGAAGACCAACATCATGAGGAACAATGATATATATAATCCAAAAAATAATCATCATTGACTCAATAACCAATGTCCCAAGGTATGACGATATCCATCCTCCCACAGTCCTAGCCTATAATCCTCAAGTGTAACATTGAGCTTCATCCCCCAACTGATGGTCTCAACACCATCAACCAATTTTACATCACCACCCATGTCTCTTCTTATGGTGAGAATCCACCAACATAACTGATGGTCAAAACCATCACCTAAGATTCATAGTCTATGGAGGTATCCACCCATAACTAGTGGTCATCACCACCTAAAAAGATTCCTATCATGGTGCACATGATTCCAACAGTTAGTCGTCTAAAAATGATGAGTAGAAATCACCAAACAACATAAGCCACATCATTTAGCATCTTTTACCCCTACGACCATGTCACTAAATCCCCATGTTCAATACCGTCTCATGTATTGAGAGCCATTTCCACATCCTGATGACCTATTCACCTCAAACTGACAACATGTCACCTTAACCCAGTGATCAGAATTACCCTATGTATCTCAAGCCAAGTCTATTTTGACAAACCATGTCACCTCAATCTAGGTGATCAACATCACCTCAATCATTAGGATATGCCTTTCCCATTCCCATGGATCTCAAGAAAAAAATATATTTAATTTAATTATTTCAAGTTTCACGCCTAGCATAAACTTCCCTATCTAGTTTAAAACCCTTACCTAGATTAACCATTTTTAATATAGGAATAACATTCCCATATTCATATCATATCACCAATTATTAAATTTAAAATAAATCAATTAATTATTTTGGGGTCTCTCTAAGACTACCCACATGGATTATATAGAAAGCACCCCCAAAGAATATGAAAAATCAAGGACAAACTAGGCATCACCAAACTTTTACTAGTAGGGGCTCATTCATCTGATATCAGCTTCTAACCCGAGATGAAACAAGATAAGTCAGTGTTTTATATGAATTCCCTTAAAATAGGGAGAAAGATCCCACACAGATTTTGTAACTTCCCTCCCCTCACCCATTGTCTTGGGAGGAGGTGGTGGGTGTTACTAGGACTTAGGTTACATATCCATGACACCAAAGGCTATCAATAAACGATAAGGTCTTCATAAAAAGTCAGGGAATTATTTTACATTTCGAAAATAAAACAAAAAAACCAATATGACTATAACCAAAACAACAACTAAATGATATATGAGAATAATTTTATACAACTCAAAGATAAAAAAACCAAGCCAAAATATATTAGAGTATAAATAGAAAACCAAAATCTAACAAAACCCTAAGACACCAAATATGTAAAAAACATAGATCCCAATATGCTCCAAGCTATAACTCCATAAGACAATCCCATAGTATCACAATGCATCACTAAATAACTCTAATTCTATTTCTTTACCTGTGTCTTGATATTTAATTTCTAAAAACTCCCCAAAGTTCCCAAGAAGGGGGTGAGTATAAATATCAGTAGAATTTACCCAATGACATCCCAACTCATGCCATGAGGATAGAACATGTTTGCCCAATTTATATAAAACAATTTATATAAAACAATTTATATAAAACAATTTAAAATAGTTTACATCAAATCAAATCAATTTTCCAAACCAGCCATTTTCCAATGAAAGAAACCAAACAAGTCTTTAAATCCATTTCTAAATTTCCCTTTTTGGCATACCCATTCATTTCCACACATCCACACATCCACACATGCATGAAACCATATAAATATCTGTACTCACAAGTGGTGAGTTATCTTTTCACCAAGTAGTTAGTTGGTGAACCATTTGGATGGCATAAAGTTCATTCCCTTATTTGTTCCATTTTGATGGGGAATACTTTAATCCATTATCTATCCCAAAATCATATGAACACATGCCAACAATGTATTATAAAATACCTAGCCAAGAGATTTCAATAAAAAAATTAATTTATTAAAAAAATTCAATAAACTTTTTCCATGAATAAAAAAAATCACATTTGAAAATAACTATTTTAAAATCATGACAACAAATCAATTTCCACAAAACCAAAAAATCAAAATTTCAAAAAACCATCACTAAAGAGGTTTTTATTAAGAATTTAACAGAAATTTCACAATTAAATTCAAGCAATTAAATAAATTTGAATCCAAAAATTCATGTTCCAACAAGATGAGATGAGGTTGAAGTCACACACTACTCAAACATTGGAAAAATGAAGAATGACACAAAACTCAAAAAACATGGCTTCAAAATCCAAAAATAAACCTTAGATATTGTTACATTAAACCAAAAACTCACAAATCTTCATAATTGGCATCGAAAAATAGGAATTTATACCCAATAAACCGAATCCATGATTCCAAGAGAGAGAAAAAGAACAAATCTGAGGAAAAATCATGAAGATACACTTAGCAATGAATCTGGCATCCAACGCACTTAGATTCACCTATAGATCACTCTTGGATCAAAGGAAAAGGTCTCTAAAACATTTTAAGGAGTGAAATTAATGTTATTAATGGATTAAGGTATCAATGGGTTATTAAGGGGATAAAATGATTGAGATCCACAATTTTTTCATCTCATTTTTAATGGTTCACTATTAGGGCATATAGTTAGGAAAATCGTGCACTAACTATGTATGAGATACTGTTTAATAGATAACCTCACATGGTTGGATAATATAGTTAAACAAACCATGTAGTAACCATGTTTTATCCACTTTTCCAAATGGTAGTAGGATTTCATGGTTCCACCAAGGCATCCACACAGTTTGGCTGAATTGTGCACCAACTGTGTTACTACCCACTGAATACTTTTTCCCTATTGCACAACTTCTTGGAGGAGTTTAATGGTTTATAATAACCATGATAAAACTTTGAACCTCTAGAAAATCTCTAAAGGAATTCCAAAATCCCTCTAAAAATCTAAACACACTTAACCCAATCACTTTAAATACATAAAATACATAAATAAAGGGTAATGTACCTAAAACCGAGGGTTCTAAATTCTCTACACCATTGGTCTTTAAATAATCAGAAATTAGAAATCCACCATTGATATGAATGATTTTAGGCCATTCTAGACCATTTCCTTTTCATGATCCCACGTTTCTTCCTAAATCTGACCATGGTTCCATAAAATCTACACTAGACTCATGTATTTCCTATGAAATACATTCTCTTTAAAATCCACAATACGCACTGGAAGATAAACCAACACTGAATCTAGATCTAATTCAATGTGATATCATTGAGTAACATGGTAATGATGAGGTTGATACTTCTTTTATTGATATACATGAAACACATTATACATTTAACTAAACCTCAATGGAAAAGCTAAATGATATTCCACCTCACCAACCCATTCATATATTTTAAAAGGGTCTATGAATCAAGGATATAACTTTTCATCCTTTACAGAATGATAATGTCATAGACTTGGAGATATTATCATATAAATTTGATCACTCACCTTGAATGAAAATTTCCATCAATGATGAACTGCATATGATTTATAATGACTATGAGTCTCCTCCATTCTCTTTTTGATAAACTAAATATTCACAATTGTTTCCTGCACAAGGCTTGGTCTAGTAAGTGAAGTATCACCTTATTCCTACCAAAAAGTTGATAATGAAAAAGATTACCATAAATGATTCAAAAGGATCTATATGTATCAATACCTAATAACTATTGTTATATGATAACTCCACTAACGAAATGTGCTCTTCCCATGAGACACCAAAATCCATTACACAAGCCCTAAGAATGTATTATAATTATTTTATCATCCTTTCATATTTTCCATCCATTTGATGGTGATATAGAGTGTACATAGTCAATTGAGTCCCAAGGGATTTATATAAGGATTTACAAAAAATGAGATGTAAACCCTGAATCTTGGTTTGATATGTAACCTCCCAGACCCGGTCAGCCACCCGAACAGTGCTAAACGGGTCCGGTGTTACTACCTTAGGAGAACCTCCCCGAATTCCAAAGGCTGCTGACTAGTAGTGAGGGTCTTATAGGTATAGTGGGGAGTCTGTACCCTCTTGGAGGATAATAATGGTATTAGTCTGAGCATAATATAAAATTAGAAGACTTTGCAGACTCAAACCAGACCCACATAACAGAATCATAATCAATGGAAATAAACAGAAAAAGCAATAAATATAAACAATAGAAGTGGAATGTAAACACAATAGTATGCTGAACCACTTGTAACAACTATTAGAAGAGACAAATCATGTATCCATAGCAATTCAATATATAAAAGGGTGTCAATGGATAACCAAGAGTAGATACAACAAACAAGGTAAGAATTATGGTATAGGAAAGAAAGAAAAACAAAATAAACTCCAGCTAGGCAAGACCTCAATGTCCCTACCATCTCCATGTGATAGCTAAAACAGTCGAGCTCCTAAAGTTGGTCTCTTTCCTGCATGTAAATCCATAAAGTCTACACACATACCAAAGGGCCTGTGCAGGGTGTGAGATGAATCTTAGTAGGATACCACACAACGGTGCATACCTAATATAAGTTTTTAATAAGGCATTCATTTATAAGGAAAATAGTAAACAATACGATGCACAAATAAACAAAAACTCCACTGGTTCTCAGTAGCCACCATAGATTGTCACCTGCTTTATCCAACATTGTAATCTCTATCATGTAACCCAGAACCATGTGCCTCCGGACACCGCGTGTGTCAAGTACCAACGTCCCAAAGGCATGACCAAGAAGTAGTAACTCAGAGGAACAACGATGTCTATCCTCAAATAAGTAACTGGAGGGACAATGATGCATGCCCTTAATAAAGTAACTGGAGGGATAACGATGTCTGCCCTCAAACCATGGAGAGCCTCTACCCCCAACCTAATGGCCTCAACACTATCCCCTGAAGGCTCCTCACCTTCCACGTGGCTTCCTATGGAAAGAAACCCCAAACTAATAGTACTTAAACCGAAATTAATGGGGGCCTCTACCAACAAGAGTGATCAAAACCACCTCATTACGAAGTCTCTCTGTGTGCACACTACTCAAAGTCCTGGGTGAGTGGTAATCACCAAAATAAGTTCCTATGCCACAACATCTCTGACACCTCATGTCCAGTGACCATGTCGCTCAAGTTCGATAGTCTCTCCACCCAAGTAACTCTGTCCATGCCCAACCTGAAAGTCACACTGCCTTAAGCTATCATCCATGACACCCAATCCCATGGTCAGAACCACCCAATGTAACCCAGGCCAAGCCCAACCTGTGATCAGCATCACTCAACAATACCCAGGCCATGCCCAACACTTCTTGAAGGTTACAACATATGCAATATCACACATCACATATATATAATCAAAGGAAATAATTTAAATAGTAAAAACTGAATAAACATTTGAATTTCACTAGCTATGTGTTGTCCCACACCAGCACCAAGGTCTTGGAAGCCTCTAACAATTCATATCATCACTTAACAAATTTAACTCAGTAGTTTAATCAAAGAAAATCATTTTAACGCATTTTGGCATACTCGACCCAAATTCCCCAATTGAACAATGACCCCTTACCTGGACCCACTCAAGAAAAACAGGTAAAAGGGCATACCCAAAGGCATCCCATAGGTCTAATAAGAAATTTAATATGCAATAGCAGACAAAACATAGTCTCTCTCAAAATACCCAAATACGCACCAAAGTCCATGTCACCCAAAAGTCCGAAAAAACATGAAATAAGGTTTTCACCACCTACTCGAGACTCATAAACATAGGCATGTATGATATCAAGCTCCAATTCGAAGTTGATATTTATAGATCTAAGTTTCCGTCAAATCTCAGCAACTCTAATCAGATGGAATTTGCAGTGTGTGAGGCAAAGAAACAAGAAATAAAAAGTCGCTTAGGTTTAAACTTCTTGATGCAATCCTGAATCCACTGACGGATTGAAGAACAAACATCGGATGATGATTCTAGGGTAGGAAACGTTATACGAAAATTTAGAACAGACCTATTCTAAAGTTGGGGAAGAAGAAGGTGTTTTTCAAAATAAGGCATGACACTATTTCATTTAAGAAAATAAAAATAAAAATACACAACATGTATAAAGGACTACACACCATGTAGTAGCCTTTTCTGTACTCCGACTTAAGCAGAGGTAGCCACATGACTTGGACTCGCCACATGAGTCGACACACGGCTATGACTCAGCTGGTATGCGGAAGAAAAAATACACAGCGTGTCAAGAAACTCTACACACCATGTAGTAGGAAATTCTTACACAGTCATAATAGGGCATGTACTTAGTGAGCATGTGGTTGGTACATGCCTAACCCATACACGGTGTGTACTTTAGAGTACATGGCATGTAATCTGAAAATTTTCAAAGCTTCCTAGATTTTTCCCAGTTTTCTCAAAAACAAGTCAAAAATTCAAACATGATCTGGATTTTGACTCATTCCAAAAACCTAGGTTCTTACAATCTCCCCACCTTAACATATCTCATCCCTAAGCTATCAAATGAAACTCAAATATTGCACTAAACATACCAACCCAATAAAATTAACCCAGACTACCCTGGTCTCAAAGGTTCTGGCTAAATTCCTCAAGGGGATCCCCACCTTAGGAATTTCCTAACTCAGTCTCAACCCCACAAAACTCAACAAAGAAAACGTTCACTAACCCGTTTCTGGACTCATGGTCCTCTCATGATGCATCGTCACCCCTGAGCCTCATTGGTGCTCCTGTGTCATTTCTGACACCCCAAACGTATCCTACACCGCATCAGTGCCCGCCTCCATGAGGTCCTGCATCCCATGGATACTCAAAATGAACATGATGCCTAGAACTTCAAGTAAACCACATCCTCGATGCCCTGATTCCCAAAACACCTCAGGTAATGCGCATCCTCGATGCCCCGATGCCCACAACACGTCAAGTAACCCGCATACTCAATGTCCCTGATGCAACGCATCTGATACATATATATAAATATATCATGCACCCGATATGGAACCAATCCCAATGGCCAAAATATAGCCAGTCAACATAAATCCTATGCACCTCGTGCACTCAAAGCAGACATTCCCCAATAGGCTATGCCAAAAAAAGTAAAAAAAGATCACGACCATACCCTCGATGTACCTATAACTGTCATCGGCTCACCAGCCTGCTTAGCCTTTGGCAGCTCCATGACATGCACTTAACCTAAAGTAAAACTGCCTGATGCCTGAACTCCCTATGGAGATGCTCCAATAACTGACCACTGACCCCTCAGTTGGGTCCTTCTGTCTCTGTCACATCCTTCGTGTGCAGCTGAACCTCAGTTATCGTCACCTGGTACTGGACCTGAACCAACTCCAGATGCCATCGTCTTTTCTAGTCCTTGCCTATCGGCTATCAGAGAAGGCTGCCTATAAAACCTATCCAAATGCCTGACCTGTCCACATACCCGACACTCCTTTGGAGGCCTATCCCACTGAGTTCGAACATGCCCTAGCTGTCCAGAATGAAAGAAAACAACTGAAAAAGTGCTACGAGGTGGTATAGTTGAGTCCTTATCCTGACTTCCCTGCTAGAACTCATCCCTTCCTCACTTCCTACTATCAGAACCATCACCTAAAGCTGTCACCTAGCCAACTTGGGGCCCATCCCTCTGGTTTCCCTCCGCTATGAGTGCCTGACTCACCACCTCTGAGAAAGAACCTAGCCTGAAGATATTTACCTGGATCCAAATGACATGTTTCAATCCATCCTCAAAGTGCTCACCCTTTCCGAGTCATCGCTTACCATACCAGGTGCAAATCGAGGCAGCTCAATGAAAGTAGTTTCATAGTCTATGACAGACATGTCTCCCTGCTAAAGACTTAAGAACTCCCGAGCTCTCTCTTCCCTCAGTGTCTCTGGGTAAAAGTGCTCGAAGAACCTATCCTTGAAGTCTTTCCATGCTAGTCCCTCATGTATGCAAGCCTGAACCTGCACATCCCACCAATGCTTCGCCAATCCTCTCAGCATGTACATCGCCAGCTTGAACCTCCGCCTTGAAGGTGTCTCAAGCTACTCGGAGATCATCTGCATGCTCTCTATCCCATTCTCAGCCTCCTGTAGACCACCCTCACCCTAAAAAAGTTGAGGGTTCTATGACTAGGACTCCCACGTCAGATATTCCAAAGATGGATCTGTACCCTGCGCACCTTTGTCGATCCCCTACAAGACACGTACCAGACTAGACCAAAGCTTCTCATCGAGCCATGACCCGAACACTGCCAAACCCTGCTGCTGTCCTACCTGCACTGGATCTTGAACCCGATCATTTCCTTGAGCCTATACCTACAGCTCATGCTCTACCTACACCAGATCATGAACCTGATCCTAATCCTGTGGCATTGTACCATCTCCCGCCTAATGCTCCATCTGAGTCATAAAAAAGGAACCCGCTGAATACCATAAATGGTCAGACATCCCAAATATATAACAATATATATATAAACAAATAAGGAAATTAGTAAAAGGAAGTGCATAACTACTACCCTTACTCTCCCCCACCATAACCCATGCCCACGACATGCCAACATCATGGCCTCCTTACCCACCCTCACAGAGCCAAGTATAAAAAGTACCCCAGGCCATGCCCATCCTAACAACCAACATTGCCTCAAACTCAATGACCTAGTCACCCAATCTTGGTGATCAAAATCACCTCAACCATGGTACCTTCCTGCTCATAAAAGATCCAGGCCCAAAATATTTTGCCACATTTAATTCACAATATATAAATTATGGCATAATACATTGAAATAAACTAGAAATTCTATTAGGAATTTCACCTATCAAATTTCAAAATCATTCAAAGCATGGAATTTGATATTATTCACATGGAATTATCACTTCAAAAAGAATACATGCAGTTATGAAATTGAAATACCCTAAAAATGTGTCTATCAAAATCCAAATAATCACGCCTTTCCATATCGGGCCAAGGTCCAATTCTCCCTTACCGCACTGGGTCAAGGGTTACATATCACAATCAATAACATCACACACCAAGTGAGCTAATGAGGTGGAAATAATATAAATTGTAATCTGATAAAAAATAAATAGCCATTCCCACCCATGAAAACTTGGTCCATTCCTCATACCTGTGGCTACAGACACCCAAGAACAAGCTAGAAACCCAGTTCCAATTACTACCTATATCCAGTCTACCATATCCCAAATAGTAAAAACTAGAAAAAATAAAAAGATAAGTCTCAATCTCATTTTTAGCTAGTAAAACACTGCTACTAAATCCCAATTAAGAACCTACCTTTGATACCACTTTGTAACATCCCAGACCCAGTCAGCCACCTGAACAGTTCTAAACAGGTCGTGTGTTACTACTTTAGGCACACCTCCCCAAACACCAAAGGCTTCTAACTAGAAGTGAGAGTCTTATAGGTATAGTGGGGAGGCTATACCTTCTTGAAGGATAATAATGGTACTGGTCTAAGCATAATATAAAATTAGAAGACTCTGCAGACTCGAACCAGACCCGCATAGCATAAGCACAATCAATAACAATAAACAGCGAAAGTAATAAATATAAACAACAACAGCAGAATATAAACACAAAAACTTGCTAAACCACTTGTAGAAACTACTATAATAGACAAATCATGTATCCATTGAGAGTAAATATATAAAAGGGTGCCAATGGCTAACCAACAGTAGCTAAAATAAACAAGTTAAGTATGCTGGTACAGGGAAGAAAGAAAAACAAAGTAAACTCCATCTAGGAAAGACATTAAAGTCCCTATCATCTCCATGTGACAACTAAAACAATCCATCTCCTGAAGCTGGTCTCTTTCCTACATGTAAATCCATAAAGTCTACACGTGTCCTAAAGGGCCCGTGTAGGGTGTGAGACAAATATCAGTAGGATACCACCCAATGGTGTGTACCTAATATAAGTGTTTAAGAAGACATGCATTTATAAGAAAAATAATAAACAATACGATGAAAAAATAAACACAAACTCCACTGGTGCTTAGCAGCCACCATGGAGTGTCACCCGATTCAACCAATGTCAGAATCTCTATCATGTAACCCGACACCATGTGCTCCCTAACTCCGTGTGTCTCAAGTACTGACGTCCCAAAGGCACGCCCAAGAAGTAGTAACTTGGAGGAACAATGATGTCTGTCCTCAAATAAGTAACTGGAGGGACAACAATATCTGTCCTCAATAAAGTAACTGGAGGAACATCGATGTATACCCTCAAACCACGAAGATCCTCTACCCGCAACCCGATAGCCTCAACGCTATCCCCTAAAGGCTCCTCTCCTTCCACATGGCTTCCTACGACAAGAAACCCCAAACCAATAGTACCTAAACTACAACTAACATAGGCCTCTACCCACACGAGTGGTCAAAAACACCTCATCATAGAGTCTCTGTGTGTGGACACTACTCAAAGTCCCAGGTGAGTCGTAATCACCAAAATAAGTTCCCAAGCCACAACATCTCTGACACCTCATGCCCCTACCACAATGCCGCTCAAGTATGATGGTCTCGCCACCCAAGTAAACCAGGCCATGCCCAACCTGATAGTCACACTACCTTAAGATGACGTCCATAATTCCCAATCTTGTGGTCAGAACCACCCAATGTAACCCGGGCCAAGCCCAACCTGTGATCAACATCACTAAACAATACCCAAGTCATGCCTAGAACTACCCGAAGGTTCCATCATATTCAATATCACACATCACATATATATAATCAAAAGAAATACTTTAAATAGGAAAAACAGACTAAATAGTTGAATTACACTAGCTATGTGTTGTCCCATACCAGCACCAAGGTCTTAGAAGCCTCTAACAATTCATATCATCACTTAACAAATTGAACTTAGCAGTTTAATCAAATCAGTTCATTTTAACGCATTTTTTCATACCCAGCCAAAATGCCCCAATTGAGTAATGATCCCTCACCCGACCCTGCTAAAGAAAAACATGTAAAAGGGAATACTCAAAGGAATCCCATAGGTCTAATAAGAAATTTAATATGAAATAGAAGAGAAAACAGGTTCTCGCTCAAAATACTCAAATACGCACCAAAGTCCGCATCATGCAAAAGTCTGCAAAAACACGAAAGAAGGTTTGCACCACCTAACTGAAAATCATAGACATAGGCATGTTCAATATCGAGCTCCAATTCAAAGACTATATTTGTAGATCTATGTTTCTGACAAATCCCAGGAACTCAGCTTGGATGTAATTTGTGGTTTGTGAGGTAATGAAACAGAAATAAAAAAAGGTGTGTGGGTTTAGCCTTCCTGATGTGATCCCGTAGACACTGATGGATTGTAGAATAGATGTTAGATAATGATTCTAGGGTAGGAAATGTTCTATGGAAATTTGTAACATACCTGTTCTGAAGTTGGGGAAGAAGAAGGTGTTTTTTAAAATAAGACACGATGCTATTTCATTTAAGTGAATAAAAATAAAAATACACGACATGTATAAAGTACTACATGCCGTGTAGTATCCCTATCTGTACTATGACTTAAATAGAGATAGACACATGACTTGGACATGCCACATGGGTTGACACATGACTAGGACTCAACCGGTACATGGAAGGAAAAATACATGACGTGTTAAGAAACACTACACACCATGTAATAGGAAATTATTACACAGTCATCACACGACATGTAATCGAAGAGCACATGGCCAGTACATGCCTAACCCATAAACGATGTGTAATTTGAATTACACGACATGTAATCTAGAAATTTCTAGAGCTTCCCATATTTTTCCCAGTTTTCTCAAAAAAAAAGTCAAAAATTCTAACAAGGTCAGGATTTTGACCCGTTCCAAAAACCCAGGTTCTTACAAGATACTATTAAAACACGTACACCATTCCTCTTTACCAATTATTGAATATATATTTTGGACAAGTACTCCACTAAATGAGATTCATGAATAGAGATTAAATGGGATGACTTTGTGAGCTGATTCAATACCACCCATATCCCATCACGTTTCCAAACCATCCTTGGGATACCGTTTTCAAAATCCTAAGCTATCTACTCTAATTTTCATACATGAATTTTCAAAGATTAAAACATACTCTCCAGCCACTAGTGATCTTCAATAACCTATTGGATAATGATATATATCATATCAGACTCATCCATTACCATTTCCGTTCCATCCCAAAAAAATCATGCTTTAAGTTCCCTATACATATTTTTTATTCCAAGATTAATATCACATTTTGAATTTTGGTAAGAATGAATAAGTTTTTCCTGAAAATCCAAATGTACAACCTTCTATTCTAAAAATTGAATAACTGATCCTATGCTATGTTTCTATCCATAAATGGTCTCCCTTCCATTATATTTTAACCTCATCACAACACATTATGAATCAAATATATTTTCCACTTTAACCTTCTCAAAAAATATAGATCAAATGAAAATATAATGAAAAGTATAACACTACCTCAGTCTTTAAAATCCATGTGCATATCAGCTATCAATTACATCATCTACTATTTTTTAAATTCCAGTTTCACCAACTAACTATACAAATTCTTATTTAATGAATCTACCACTGAATTGTCATTACCCACTATATACATCATGTTTAAGTCATACATTTTATGGTAATCCATCCATATTCTATGTCTTAGGATAAAATCCCTTTGTGATAAAAAGGGTTTCAAGCTCTTATGATCTAAAAATACCACAAATTTCTCACTAAAGAGGTAATAATGACAATCATTCATAGCATGTACCACATAAACTAATTCCAAATAATTTCTTGTGTATTTATTCTCATGAAACCATATATCCTATGAGACATAAACAATAACATGATCTCCCTACATGATAACACACCCCAACCCAAATCCTAAAGCATCACAATTCACCACATAGAAATGTATTGATTTTGGAAATTTATAGATCAACATTGATGTAAGGAAAAAATTATGATCTCTAAAAGAGTTATGAAATTTATCATTCCATTTGAATAGAAAATTATTCCTTTTCAAAGTTATCATTGGTGAATATGGATAAAAATTCATGAATAAAGTGCCACTAATAACTAAAAAGGATAAGGAAACTGTGCATCTCAAAGATGTTATTTGGTCATTGCTCAGAGATCATAGCCTATATCCTTTATTGATCTATAGAAACACCAATTTCATAGTTAAAATTTCAAATTAAATGTAACTCTTATATAAAAAAATTATACTTTG
Organism: Viscum album; assembly: GCA_963277665.1. NCBI lineage: Eukaryota > Viridiplantae > Streptophyta > Magnoliopsida > Santalales > Viscaceae > Viscum > Viscum album. The sequence goes on along the minus strand of OY728120.1, from coordinate 1,432,454,320 downwards.
AATTTTTTTCATACAGACAATGATCCTATAAGATACCTAACATTATCACCAAGTGTTTCTCCTACTTTTCCTTTGTCCTTAAATACACCAATATGTCATGAAAAAAAACCCCAAAAAATGAATCCATATACCTTTGAAATATCCTATTCATCAATTACATAAATATGTCTAGTGCATTTATAAGATCGAAATTCACAACTATATACTCAAAATTTCTATATCTACTCATAAAAGATGTTTTTTGGAATATCCACCTTCAGAACATGAAATCAGTGATATCTCAAACTCAATTCAATTTTATAGAACCGATAAGATCCCCTAAATTGATAAAACATATTATCAATTCATGGAGGAGGATACCATTTATTTATCATAAATTGGTTAAGCTTATGATAATCCACAAACAGCTGAAGAGTTCTATCCACCTTTTCACAAAAAAACTAGACTACCCATGAAGATGTACTAGGCCTAAAGAACTCTTTTATTTCTATATCTTATAAATGTAATTTGAATTCCCTTAATTCTATTAGTTCTATCCAATAATATAGAAGTTATATAGAACTATTCCTCAGTAATATATCAATCATAAAATCTACCTCTTTTTGGGTTGAAAACCTGAGAAATTATTTGAAAAAACATCAGTAAACTGATAAAAAATTGTTGGAAAACTGTTATCCCCAATATCATCTACTGATTCCAAGGACAACTATGAAAACTAGTATGAGATAGTTCTAACTTTTCATTCCAAAAATCATATTAAACCTGAAATTACATTTCTTTCTCCTATAAAGATATGCTCGATGTCATCATCAATTATAAATCTAACCCTTCAGGTTTAACAATAGATTTAATATTTAAACATTATCAACCAATCCATACCCATAATAATTTCATAGACATCCATATCAAGAACAAAGAAATCCAATTTCAATTTAACCCTAACGATAGTTATAGAACATTATTTACATATAAAGGCAATATATTATCTTTAACTAGGTGGAGTTTGATGTTTTAAAATAACATGTATCACCATAATATGAAAAACTAGAATTTCAACAACATGAGAAGCAACAAAATAATGGGATTCACCCATATCAAATAAATTTTTCATAATTTTATAATTCAAAAAAATCATGTCTCTCACCATCGATGGTCAAGATGATCATCCACAATAATTTTCTCTACTACATATAATTGTGTGATTTCTCAACTTTGTTCTTTATTACCCTACTTACAGTACACTGGTTGATGAGTCATGTTATTCCAGGAATCACCATTGCTATATTGGTTCTTATGATGAGAATTATTATGATAACCTATTTCCATCTAGGAATCCAACCACTAAGAATCATGATATGTGTCCCTAGCACTTGACCTCATAGCATTATGATAATAATAATGAATATGTAACATCTGGTTGCAATTGTGACATGATATAGGTTCTCTCAAACAATATCTTTTCATATTCTAAAAAATATCCACATTGAAAACAACCAATATTACTATTTATATTTGGAGGAATATTCACTAATCAATCTATCTAATTATGATTTATACCACTCCCTTGGAAATAGGTGTCCCTCTTCCACTTATGCCAAACATTGTTGTTCCCACCATTTCCTATAGGTATCCATATTCTTCCTTCACCCATATTTACCTGAGATGTCTCTTTTCCACCATATCTATGTTTAATATCTCTATATAGTCTATTATACAAATCATGAAAATGTTTGAGTGAATCTATATCCTTAACCCCAATTCAAAAATACATGTCTTCAATGATGCAATTATAGAAACATCAAATGAAAATCTGACTAAATTCATAAATTTATCTACATATACTCTCAATTTGAGTTTCACTAGCTTCAAATTGATGAAATGAAACATTTTATAAATTTTGAACAAGTGTGGATATAATTTTTTGTTGAAAAATTATTCAAAATACTCCCATGAAATGCCTTAGTCTAATTTATCTTGAATAGTTAAATCCCACCACTAATATGATAGATATTCCAGTATGTATATTTTCAACATTACCTTTAGCTTAACTCAATGGGACTTGTAAATAAAAGATTCAATTGATCCTATTTAGTCAAAAATATTATTTTTCTGGTTCTAAATCACCTCAAAGGATGAGTGGATTCTTTTTCTGGAACTGATCAGAATAATCCACTTGCCTTGGTTCATCCATTTTATTCCCTTTACCAATATCTTGAAAATCCTAGAAAATACTTTGAACCAGCTATTAGTCCACTTATGTCTCAAGTTCAATGACATTTTCAGTAGCCTAATCCAGTTGGATTCTTATATGCATAATTAGGAACATTTTATATAACCAAATGAAAATTCCATTTTGTCTCACTCTTTATAAATATAACTCTTTGTACTTTAAAATTTACCACATCGAACATATCAAAATAAGGCTTTTCAAAATTCAATATTTTCCTCTTTGAAACCATTTTTGAAAATTCACCATGCATTTGAAAATATAACCATCATCCACTATTTTAAAAGAGCTACACTTTTTCACTAAGTGATAAATCATTACTCAAAATGTATTATGTATTCCTAATTGGAATACATTCATAACAATTCTTTCCATGCCCCTATCATCAGAAAAACACATTACGATGAGGATACAACTCATAGAAGTTTCTTAAAACACTTATGTACCCAAAATCCTTAGTAACATGAAGTTTATAATAAATAGGTTAGATAAACCACTTTATGATATACATTTCATGTTATAAAGATCCTAATACTTTCTAACATCACACTAAATGAATAAAACAGATTGATTTTCCTCTCTAGAACCAAAAAAAGTGATACCATATATAACATCCCACCCCTCACCCATTGTCTTGGGAAGAGGCAGTGGGTGTTACTTTGCCTTAGGTGACATTCCTAGGAAACAAAATGTCAGAAATAAATTCCATGGGATTCATATACAATTGGGGTATGATTTTATGTTTTGAAAATAAAATAATAAAATAAATATAATCATAACAAATATGACCACTATATGATGCTTGAGAACAATGTGATACAACTAAAAGAGAAATAACCCAAACCAAACTATATTAGAGTACAAAGTGGAAACAAACAACCAAAAAAACCCAAAGACAACAAAACATAAACTATACTTATCCTAGAATTCTCCAAGATCAATCTTTAAAATAAAATCACATAGTATCATAATGAATCACTATAGAATGATGATACCTTTCACTTACATGTGTCTCAATATACAATATATGAAATCTCACCAAAGTTCCCAAGCAGGGGGTGAGTATATGAATCAATAGGATTTCCCAAATGACTTACCAAATCATGCCACTAGGATAGAACATGTTAGAAAAATTAATATATTTTTTTTATATAAAACAATTTAAAACAGGTTACAATAAATCCAATTTTTTTCCAAAACAACCATTTTTTTACAAAGAAGAAACCAAACAAGTCTTTAAAACTGTTTCTCAATTTCATTTTTTGGCATACCCATTATACAACCACACCTCCAAAAATTCATGAAACTATGGAACTCCCTATACTTGTGAGTGGTGATTCATCCTTTCACTAATCTATTACATGGTGAACCATTTTATAGGGTAATGTTCTTATACTTATCCATCCCATTTTGACGAGGGAAACGTCACACCATTATCCATCCCAAATAGACATGAACACATGCCTACCATGTGTCCCAAAGTACCATGCCAATACATTTCAATAAAATAATTATTATATTTAAAACATTACAATAATCCTTTTTCCATGAATCAAAACAAAAACATATTTTTAAATCACCATTTTAAAATCATGACAACAAAGAACATTCCACAAAACCAACAAATATCATGATTTCAAAATACCATCACTAAAGAAAATTCCATCAATAAATGAACATAAATTTAATATTTAAATGTAAGAAATCTAATAAATTTGAAATCAAGACATCATGTTCTAGTAAGAGGAGTTGAGAGTGATGGCACCTACCTCTCAAAAGTTTGTAAAAATAAAGAACATCAAAAAACTCCAGAAACTCATCTTGAAACTCAAAAAAATGACCATATATCTTGTTAAATTCTACAAACATAATCATAAATAATCATTAATAGCATAAAAAAATATTGATTTATCCCTAAATTAACAAATTCATGATTCTAAAAGAGGGAAGAATAATAAATATCATGAAAACAACAAAAAACGGGAACATACCTGGGAATATGGGACTCCAAAACACATAGATTCAACTAAGAGTCACTCTCAAATCAAAGGGAATGGTCTATCCAGACTTTGGAAGAAGTATAATTCATGTTATGAATAGATTAGTGGAACCATGAGTTAATAAGGGAAAAAACTGAGTGAGATCCATAATTTTCAGATCTCATTTTTAACGGTACATGGTTAGGAAAACTGTGTGATAACAATGCATAAGGTGCTATATCAAGGAGAACCTCACATGGTTGGATCACATGGTTAGACAAACCACATTCTATCCATGCATTATCCATTCTTCAAACAGTAGTAGGCTCACACGATTACTCCTAGGAATTTTCATAGTTTTCCAAACTCTGTGCCAACCATGAGCTTGCATAATGAAACTTATTTTACCCTTGAATAGTTTTATAGAGGTGTTCCATGGTTTCTACTAACCATTCTAAAAACATACACCCCCATAAAAACCTCAAAAACTTGTCAAAAAACCCCTCCAAAACTCCAAGAACATCACCCAATCACTTTATTTACTTAACACACACATATATATAAATATGTTCAAGTAACTAAAAATGATATCACTATAGATTTATCATTCCCTATGGTTAGATAAACTGAAAAGAGAAGCTATAAAATTGATGGCCTTACCAATTATCTTCCTATGAAACTAATAGAGCTCAAACCAGATCTTGGATGATGGAGTTGGATTAGAAGCATAAACAGGAGTGGAAATAAGGGATCCCACCAGTGCAAATGTTAGAATGAATAAGAAAGTAAAAGGAAAAGAACATAATGGAGGAATTCCCATTTTAGTAATTTCATCCAAATAAATGAGCTATGCCTTTTGGATATCTTTGTACCAATCATGTAGTGCTCACTGCCCAATCACCAAACTCTCACAAGATAGGCATATGGTTTTACAAAACATGTGAAAACCATATGATTACCCTCTATTAAAAATTTTATAGGTATCACATAGCCACGATCTACTACTTATACAGTTTGAAAATCCATGTCTAGTGTTGTAGGTACACCGCACAGTTTCTCCTAGGTGGCCCCATAGTTTATCAAAATCATGTTCCAATGTATGCGCATTATTGAAACTAAGTTTCTAGGCCCTTCTATATCTAAAAATCACCTGAAACCTGGAGGAACATTCTGATTGATAAAAACCATCTAAAAATAATTCCTTTGGTCAATAAAACTCTCGAAATTAGATTCATAATATTAAGAGAAGAGTTGGCCACACAACCAAACTCTAAAATTCAAAAATAATGAGGATTTTCAACCAACTCAAATACCTGAGATGTTATAATCTCCCCACCATAACATATCTCATCATTGTGCTATTAATATTTACTTAGATATGGTACAAAACAAACCCATATCATCTAAATCAACCTAGTCTACGCCAGTCATTAATTCATAGGTCGATCCCCTTGTGGAACTCCCCAACATAGGAATTACCTACTTAGTTACTTATTGGATGAAAGAAAAAACACATGATAATACACCAACCATCCTCATACTCAAATGTCCTCCCATGATTCATCTCTATCCAAAACCAAATTTGGTTCTCAATTCATTCATATTTCATATCTTACACCCATCAAGTACCACATCTCATCAGTTTACCATAATTACCTATTCCATAAATGACACTCAAAATAACCTCCATCACATCAGATTCCCATAGATCCTACATCTCAACAGATTCCAAAAATAAACATGAATCATACATAAATATGCATTCCCATTAAAATCTATATGCCTAAGTACCTCATACAGAACCTGCATCGAATCGATGCCCATACACCTACACAGATCATATAAAAATCTGCATCCCATTGATTCCCATAGTAAGTCCTGATGCTAATGAACCTAATATATATATATATATATATATCCCAAATCCTAACCAATTAAAACTTACTAACCATCATCTATTTAGTCAAATAAAATAACATATTTTCACCTTATTCACTAAAATCAGGGAATGAAAAAAAGGGAACAAGGTCACACCCATGATGAACCTATAACTTTCATCTACTCGTCAGCCCGCTCAGACATTGGAAGCTCAATAACATGCAATTGGACTAAAGTATAACTACCTAAGTCTTGGACACCCTATAGATCTATATCAGTAACTCGTCATTGAAACCACTACTGAGTCCCACTTTCTCTACCACAACCTCCCCATATAGCTAAATCTTGGCTACCAGGTCCTGGTACCTATCTCGATATGACCTGAAATTCCTAAGCCTATCCTAGTCCCTGGCTCCCAACTGTCAAAAAAGGATTCCCATAAAACCACTCCTAACCTCATTCCTGACAGTCCTTTGGAACCCAATCAAATTGAGTCCTAATGTTCCCTATATGCCTATATTGGAAGTATACTTCTAAAGACCCACTCCTCCGTGATCTTCCTAAATCGCTGGTCTGACTTCCCTACTGAGACTCCTCACAACCCCACTTCTTTCTACCTAAAGAATCACATATAATCTCACCTAATGCCATCATCTATCTTGAATAAAACTAGTCATTAAAGTTACCCTCATCTATCATCACATGGTTGACTACCTCTGAAAATGAGGTCATCTTGAATATGTTCACCTATACCTTGATGGCATGCCACACTCCATCTTCCAAATGTCACACCCTGGAAATGTTTTCACCCACCAAAGCAAGTGAAAATCATGAAAGGTCTATGAATTTCACATCATATTCCAATTCAAAAAGTACCTCCCAAATAGAGATTTATGAACTCATGGGAACTATCTTCCTATAGTGACTATGGGAAGAAGTGCTCGAGGAACCTAGATTCTAAATCCTTCCAAGACAGTCCCTCATGTCTTCCTAATTGAAACTATACATACCACCAGTGCTTTGCTGGTCCCATAATCATATACATATCCAAAATTACCCTCCACCCATGGTTTGTATCTAGAAGTTCAAAGATAGTCTTTACCAACTCTATCTATCTCTCTACCTCTTACAGTCCACTCTCACCCAGAAATAGTAGTAGGTGATGAGACTGGAACTCTTGAGTAATGTACCTCATATACAGCTCAACTCCCTTTTCTCCCCTATCAACGCCCTATATGACATGGACCCAGCTCTCTCTAAGCTTCTCATCCAGACACAGAACAAAGTAAACCATCTATGGTTGACTTTATTGCACCAAATAATTTACCTATGGGTCATGATCATCATGACCATCTAGGGCCTCATCCTAACTCGCAGGGGCCTCAACCCATGCATGATCATGCTGAACCATATCACCACCCTCCTGAATCTCACTTGGATCCTATCTCAGTTTCATCATGTTGAATAACAATCACAATGGTTGGAAATTAATAACAATATATCTAAAATTATCACATATATGGAATGTTGTAATAGTCAGCGCATCTCACAACCCTTACACTCTCCTACCGCACCATGTACCATGATATCCTGACTCATGGACCCTTACCTACCAATATTAGGTTTAGGTATCAAGTATCTTATAGCCTCGTGGCCCCCCTTCCTACCCCCATCAGAGTCATGAATCACTTGTAAACTAACCTCATTCCCCCTTGACCAACTATAATAGAGGCAGTCTGCACGTATCATGTATAATCAATCTAAGGTAGCTATGTAAAATTACACCAAAGAGGCTATATATGAAAATATAATTTATCTTATTTATTGAGACTTTAACAAACACACCTGATTTTATCATCCCTACTTAACCTTATAAGGGTTAGGACCATATATCAAATGTTTATAGTATCACATAAAAATATCATTGGAACCACATGCCTGGGTTGGCTACATAGAATTACACCAAAATAGGTATTTTGGAAAAAACTATTTATATTTTTTGATGAAACCTTAATCAACCCAACCCATTTTAGATAAATGTAGGTTACCAATGAAAATAATAGAAAAAACACATAATATAATCCTAATTACCTATTATGATGCTTTTTCAAACCACCCTTTCTATATTGGGCCAAGGTTCAAATCCACATAACAGATTACCAACATGGCCAAGTGAGACACTCAAGGTAGAAGTAAAATCAACTGTAAAATTTCACAGTAGAACATAAATTTTCCATACCTAGAATCGTAGTCTATCTCTCGTGCATGGGGTTAAAGGAACCCAAACATGAGATCTGTACACAGTCTCAACTATATCCTTGTCTCTGGTCTACCATATCCCAAATAGTAAGACTATATCAGAAAATAAACTACCTCTGATACCATTTGTAGCACCCTAACCCAATTTTCCACCCAAAAAGTTGTCTGGTCTAGTTGGACACTAGACATCTGGTGTACCTCTCTAAATTCCAAAGGCCATTCAATAGCAGCGAGGGTCTGAGAGGTGATAGTGGGGAGACTATACCCTCATGTTGTGATAATAATAATGGTCTATAAATCAACATAACATGAAGGACCAATAATCAGTGGAATAAACATAATGAAAACCTAGTGGAATCATAATAAACATCCATGAAATAAATAAACTAGACTAAGGAATACCATATTCATATAACACATATCAAAGTATTTCATAAAAAATAGGTAATCAAATTCACTCGTAGCCGGCCGTTTTCATACATATATCAATAAATCATGATGAAAAATAAATAAAAACCTCCAACCAATTTAAGAACCACCATGGTACCTTTGCATCCATCCCATGAAAACAATACAACTCGATTAGTATAGTCTAACTCCCTTACCTGATCACAGTGACATAAAGTCTAAATGCATCTTGAGGAGACTATATAGGGTGTGTGAGAAATCTCAGTAGGCCACCACCAACATGTGCCTCTATAACATAAATAATTATTTAGCTGTATTATAAATAATGAAAATGGTAGAACATGAAAATTTAATATATAACCAACTTCCCTTGTGCTGAGTAGTCACAAAAAAGTGATCACCTACTTCATCCATCACTGGAATGAGTCTGAATAAGTTCCCATAAATACATATATGGCATACAAAACATGTTAGTATATATATATTTTTAGAGGTGAGGATCCCTAGATTAGTGCCCAAGGAATCCCTAAATGAGTATCATAAAAGGACAACCCTTCATTTCTACATATAAATATATAAACTGACACATCATTCCATCAATAATGATCGGTATTTGAACATCACACCCAAACATGTTCTTGGTCCCTCAAAACTCATCTTAGAAAATCACCATTGGCATGAAACCCGACATCCTAAGGCATAGTGACATTTATCCTCCAAATAATAATCATTATCGACTCAACAATTGGCCTTCTATGGTTTGGAGATATCTATCCTCCCACAATCTTGAATCATCATCCTCAATTATAACGGTGAGCCTTAGACATCTATCGATGTTCTCAACACCATCGAATGATGGCCCATCACTATCTATATGGATTTCTACTCTTAGAACCCCCAACATAACCAATGTTATATACCATCTCCTAGGCCACATAATATATGGGGAGTCCACCCACAATGAATGTTCAAAACCACTGCGATTGAGTGATATCTGCGGGAACACTACTCTAGCCAACAACTATGAGAAGAAATCACCAAACATCCTATTCCACATCATCCATAACCTCATTCCTCAATGACCATGTCACTAAATCTTGATGATAAACAACATCTCAACTCATGAGATTCATTCCACCACATTAGTGACCTCATCACCCCAAACCAATGATCATGTCAGCTCAACCTAGTGATCAACATCACGCTATGTATCCCACACCAAGACCAACCTAAGGAATGAAATTTTCTCAATCTAGGTGATCAAAATCACCTCAATACTATGGTCATACCATCAAATCCACATGGAACTCAACCAATTAATACAATTAATTTAATTATTTCAAGTTCCACGCCCAACCTAAAATTCCAAAGATGGTATAAGCCATAGATTAACCATTTATAGCGGAGAAAGATCATCCACATTAGAATATCATATCATCAATTAAACAATTTAAAATCCACCAATTAATAATTTGGGATCATTTCATGGACTACCCTCATGGTGTATATAGAATAAACCCCCAAAACATTTACAAAATCAAAGATAAAATGATGCAACACCTACTTTCTAATAATAAGTCTTCCCTAAACTAATATTGGCTCCTAAATTGAGTGTAAATGAGAGAAAACCACATTTTTGATAAACACCCTAAAAATAGGTCAAACAATATCATATAGATTTATCATTCCTTATGGAGAGATAATAAAAAAACCTAAACCTAGAAGATTGAATTTATTACTGATTTTCTTCCAATGAGACCAATATAGATCATATCAGAGCTCAAATGATGGAGTTAGATCAAATCTTAAGCAAGAGATAAAATGGAGGAGGTCCAATATATGCACAATGGAAGGAAGAATAATGGATGAGGAAATTAAGACAATTTAGGAAGGGAAATTTTAGTAATTTCTTCCAAATAAGTGTCCTATAGAGTTTGGCCACATGGTTTGGCTAAACATGCACCAACCATGCGATTCTTACTACGCAATAACCACACTCTCATGGGTCAAGTTCATGGTTTTCTAAACTATGAAAAAACCATGCAATTCCCCTCTATTAAAAATTTCAGAGGTATTTCATGGTTGTGTAACCCTACCTAAATAGTTTTATGAATAATTTCATGAGTTCTAGGTAGGATTCATGGATTATCCAAGATGGATGCATAGTTTTTCTATACCATGAACCTCAATCTATGCTTTCCCAAAACTATGTTTTCGGGCCCGATCACATTAGAAACTCACTCAAGAACCTAAGAAACTTTACATGCCATCAAAACCATCTGAAAACAAGGCCATAAATTTTTAAATATCCCATAATTATGTTCTAAATATCAATAGATGATTTGGTCTGAACACCAAACTCAAAAATTCAAAAAAAGGATTTTCAACCTACTAAAAAACTCAGGATGTTACCACATGAAATATGGTCCACCCTACAAGACCATAAAACTTCATAGAGTGGTCTATATGAAATGATTAAAAAAATATAATATCAAGATCCTTGTAAATATTCTGACCTAGGGTTTCTATCCATAATCCCACACTATGATAAAATACCCCTTTTCTAATAACATTGTCCTAGTGTTCTAGCCTCTGATATTTTAATCAAGTTTCCTACCCTTTTTACATAATAAAACATTGTCTTAAGTATGTCCAAGGAGACACTTAATGTTTTAATTATACACCAAATAGAAATATACCCTATATAATAATTACACACTGAATGATTCTTATTGTAACATGATAAATAGTGACCTTTAATTCATATATATTAGACCCAAAAATAAATCATTATCTATTTCCACTCCCGTTTTAGTATTCCAAAATAGCATAATATTGGTAAACCTAAGAGTTGTGTGTTTTAATAACATCTTTAATATTATTTTCTATATAATTTTATTTGTTCCTTATATTTTTGGGTCACTATAAATCATTCATGTCTACTATTAATGTGTGAATTCGACTCTGAAAGGATACCTCTTCCAAGTAATAACACCCAAGATACTATATTAAGCACTAAAAAAGAGTCATATTTAATTATGAGAATATTGTACAATAATGTACACCCCATGTTTTAATGAATTTATTTTTTTTTGAATAAATTATATTCCTTTGATATCTTGCATTACACAGAACCCTCAGTTTATCTTTCATTACACAACTCCAAATTTTATCGAATCATGATATATTTTTATAATATTATTTAAACATTACTGTTATAACCTAGCTATCAAACATATAGATATGAATATTACTAGCTACTTTATAAATATTATGAATATTTTTATTATACAAAGAAAATATATTGATAGAAAATTAATTAATTTTTTTAAAAGTATTTATATGTTTTAAAAATACCACTTTCTCAAAAAATATTATTTATTTCATTTTGGTAACAATAATAAAAATAATTATTAGAAATTTAAAAAAAAATATGTTAAAATAGTCTACTACTTTTAAATAATCATGTTAAAATTAGGTTAGGGTGAATATTTAGTATTTTTCTAAAAAGATTAATTTTTCAGTAAATAGTGAAAATTACTATTTTTTATGGAAAATGCCCTTTTGTTTAAGGAATCAATAAAAATAATTTTTGTTATAAAAAGGGTTTAAAGTAATATTAATTCAATTATATATTAATTAATCCATTTTAGGTAATTAGAATAATTTTTATATTGAATTTTGATATAATAACATTTAAAACTTTTAAACATTTTCCTTCCAGAAAAACACTTTTTTGTCATCTATACGGCTTTAATATTCAATTAAAATTTTATAATTATGTGAATTGAATTTGGAGAAATATATTTTATATTTTTAATAATCATATTTTATATTATATAATAATTTCAACTTAATTTTTTACCACAATGAATAGTGAAAACAACCAAAATTATTTACTGTGGTTAAGATAAAAAAATGATTATCTAGGGGATAAACTAAAAAGATAAGGGTTAAAAATGATACAAAAATTTTACATAACAAATTTTATATCAAAAAATATAACTTATCTCTTATAATTTATAAAATTTACCATTTTATAGGCATATTTCATATGAATAATGCATGTACACCTCTTTAATTTTAAAAATTACAAGTGTGCCACTCATCACACTTATCAAAGACAAACCACTATATCTCATCTTCAAACTTAAAAAACTATTATATCATAAAATAAATACCCTTATAACATACCTAATTTCATAACATCATCCAATTATCCTTATATAAGTCATAAATCCAACCTTGTAAGGCTTTTGGTGCAAACAAAAAGACGTTGTCCGAAGAAGATGTAATGTCCCTAACCTAGTGTTTTAAGTTATTTATTCCCCAAACTCCTTCAATACTTATTAAAAAATTAATTAAATAATATAATAACTATATATAATATATTTATATGTTATTATATTAATTTTAAAACCTAAATATTTATCCTCTTCAATCAAATGTGTTATGAAATCATCATTCATGTGTACAAAAAAATACCATGTATCGAACCGATGTTATTAATTTTCCATCAACACCATTCATTTCCAGATATAATGATGGATTTAATATTTATATATGATATATATTATATAGATATACATATTTAATTATAATACCATATCTAACTTCTCACCTCCTAACCTGTTTGAAAATAATAACGTCACTCGTGTGTACAACAGACTACCACCTCATGAATCAATGAGATGTGTTTTTCATTTTCATTTTTGGTGGATGGTAATAATTATATATTAAATATATTTATATTATATTAGTATTTTTTTATACCAATTTAATTTTTATATAACATATATATATATCCTTCATTTCAATTCCATGGGAATATGATAATATCGCTCATGTGTATGACAAACTACCACCTCGTGAAGTAATGCGATTCATTAACACATCAAATGAAAGGTAATAAGGATGGTTTTGATTAAAATATATATATATATGACATAAAAATTATTATTTAAATGTAATATACTATTTAAATTTCTTTTTTTCTTTCTGTTGAGAAAATTGAAACAACTTTCAAGCGTATGTATGACCTACCTTCTCCATTATTGGTGTATTTAATTTTCTATCTATAACTCATATATATTACTATAAATGAATATATAATGAATATATATGATATTAATATCATGGTTAAAATTCTATATATTATTTAACAATGATCAATATAAAATTTTTGAAAATAAAAAATTAAAACATACCTGAAAAACAATACAGTTATTACTCGAAACGTGATTTTAACAATGAATTGTTAACAAAAGATTAATAAAATATCACAGGTAAATAATATAATATATAATATATATATATAGTTATTGTTATTTAATATATTTATAAGAAATTTATATTTTTATATAGGAGGTTCAAACATGTATGAAGGATGTTGGAACATAATGTTAGGGATTTTTGCCTCACTTTTTCTTCTATGAGACACACGCCATATTCAAAAACTATTTATTTTATGTGGTGTATAAACTAACTATTAATTTATTTTATTGTTATTATCATGAAAATTATTGGTATTTACATATAAATTTCTATATCTCTCTTTCATGGGGTCTAAGGTTCAAAAGTTACCAAATTAGTAAGAAACTTTTATCTCTATTTGGCTTCCTTGAGACATATGTTATATTACAAAACTATATTATTTTATGAGGTGTATATACAGAACCATTGACATGTAATATCGTGAATTTATTGGTAATTATTATATTTTATGTTTCATTTAATGTTATTACTTCATGAAACTTTCAATTCAACATTACCAAAGTGGTTAATATTTTATGTTAAAATCTCATTATTTATCTGGATTGTTTATGATTATGTTTCTGATGATAAAATATTATGATACAAATCTCAAGAAACTCATGAATTTTATTACCCTATGTTTATATAATTATACTACATGTTTTAATTAATTTTCCTCTAATTATGTACTCATGTTACAAAAAATGAAGTTTTTAAGAAAAAATATCTTTATTTCTCTCTTCTATCGAAAACGAATTTTCTTCCAAAACCGTGTTTTCTAATTTTTTTTGGAAGATGTTTTTCGAATTATTTAGATGACTTATTGAATATATTTTTACCCTATTTTACATTTTAAAAAAATAAATTAATATTCATTACATTTTCCAAACAATTCTTTTTTGAATTTTAACTAAAATTTGAAAGGAATCATTATTTTAATGTGTATGACATGAATATAATTTCCTATAATGACAGAAATTATTTTAATTAGGGATCATTTATATTTTTCAAGATTATTTTCAATGAAATTCATTTTTTAAATGTTTTCTGTTTTAAAAAGTGTTTTTTCAAAGTGGAAAGGATAATTTCCTCAAGAAATGTTTTAAATTATTTTAAAATATTCATTATATATTTTCAATATTATTTTCAAAGAAAATTATTTAAATTTTTTTTTATTTTTAAAATTATTTTTCAAAGTAGAAAGGCTGTATTCCTCAAGAAATTTATTAAGTGAACTTTCAAAATCATTTTCTATATAAGATGATATCCTTTGATGTTACTTATTATTTATAGTGGATATGATTGAATGATACCGTCCTAATTATTTATCTCGACGGTTAAGTTTTATATTGATAAATTTTTTATAAAACCCAGTTTTTTTATCAGTTATGATATGGTCAATTGATGAGATGTTTATAAAACCCATTTTTTGAACATGGGTTATGATGTGATGATATAAGTATTTTTTTGATAATAATGTGGAACACATAAGAATAGTTTTCATTATGATATGTGTTACACCCATAGATTTTTTGAATTATTTTTTTTGAATTAATTTAATATTTTTAATATTTAGCATTTCACGCAACAATGAATATAGTTTTTTTATATTAAAGACCTATATTAGGCTTGTGTTATATGCAACACCAGGTTAATAATGAACCAAACGAAATATAAAGTTTATATTTATCTAAAAAGAACACCAATTTTATATTACATGACACGCAAGACTGACTTTCCTTAATGGATTACGGAACACACAACACCGAGTTTTTCCAAACAGTAACATATTATTAAAAATATTATTATTATTTAATATAATAAGATATAACCTAGTAATTAAGTTGGAGGTTATGAATTGAATTAACCAAATTATGAGAATACATGGTTGAATTAAATGGTTACAAATTAATTATAAATGTATATAATAACCAACTGAATATAAAGAGACAGTTTTTATAAAAACTACTTTTACGATTAGAAATGAATTTTATCTGAATAAATCAATTTAATTACCATTGGTGAATGATATTAATGAAATATATATTTTACATATAAAATTAAATATTTTATTTATTCATCAAATATATTTTATAGGCATAATATAGAAACAAACCCAACATTACACATAAAAACCTATATTTTTTTTATAAAAGTGGTATTATCGCTTTCTAATACAGAACATATTTTAAATATAAATTTTTGCACATTTATAAATTTTATATGTCAAAATAAATTCAATTTTTGAAATAAAACATAAAAATTAGGTGAGGGTGATTTTTTTGTATTTTTCATTAAAGTTTCATTTTTTTGATGAATAGTGGAAAATACTAAATTTAAATACAAATATAATTTTTCCTCTAATTTATTTATAAAGATAAATTATATTTATAATTAGTTTTAAAGTCTAATTATATAAATTATCCATTAATTAATCCAATTTAGGTCATTGGGATCAATTTAAATTTAAAGTGAGATATAAAAACTTGACAAACTTTTGAACATTTTTACATTAAAAACCCGCATTCCAATCATGCCTGCGGGATTAATTTTAAATTATTTTTTTCCACTTATATAATTAGAATTTAGAAAAATGGATTACATATATATAATAATCATAATTTAATTTTTTTTAATAATTTAAACTTATTTTTTTTACAAAATATATTAGTGAATGTAATTAAAATTAATTACAACGATTAAGGGGAAAATTAACCTAACAAGGAACTAAAACTTAATCTTAAGGTCCAAAATGTCCTCTAAACTTGTCCAAAATTATTTCTATGACCATATATATACCCTATAATACCTTATATATAATTTAGTCCTTTATTGGATTCACTTTTCATTGGAAAAATGTTGGTGGAATTGCCTCTTCAAAAATTTACAAAAGCGCCACTCCTCCTTCCCTATTAAAAGGCACTCACCTCTCACACTTATTAACACCTATCAAGCCCATTAGTTCACCAAAACTCTGATAAGAAAATATAACAACATACCTCTATTCCTCCTTAAATCATCCCTTTTGGTAGAAAGAAAACCAATGAATCACTTTTGTGCAAATAAAAAAGAGTTACCCAATGAAGAGGAGGTTTGAACAAGTACAATGAGAGTCAAGAAATTAGGTAAAGGAAATATATATCACTTTTTATTTCTATGAGATAAATGAATTATTAACCACTAATTTCTTTTGTGTGGTGTGTATACTTTACATGGATGTATTATTAAATTATTAAACTTAAATTTATGGGTATTTACATATCCATTTTATGATCTTTATTTCATGGGGTTTGTGTTTCAAATGTTACCAAACCAGTAATGTAATTTTGTCTCAATTTGACTTATTTGAGACACATTCTAAGATATGCACCTTTATTTTTCTATTAGGCATATATACTACCTTTTAAATATTATATCATGAATCTCATTCTTTTCATGATATTTCAATATTTTTGAAATGTTATTATTTCCATTGTAATATGATTCAATATTACCCAAGTGGTAACTATTTATAACAAAAATATCATCATTTATCGAGATTGTTTATGATTATAGATCCATTGATGAAACATTATGATCCATATCTTATAAAAACTCCGAAATTTTCATACCATATGATTAATCATATTATATCCACGTAATGGTACTATTTTCCACTCATTGGTATATAATATAATTAAGAAAAAGTTTTTTATGAAAATACGACTTTATTTCTCATTTCTGTCAGAAATATATGTTCATTCAAAAACTATTCTTTCAAAAATGTTTTGAAAAGTGTTTTTTATGAGGATATTTTAATCTCATTTTCAAAGAAAAATTATTTTAAAATTGTTTAATGGTTTTTAAAGAATCCTTTATAAGTTTTTAAAGTGTTTTCAAAGGAATTTTTTTCAAAAGTTTTTTAATATTTATTTTTATGTTTTCAACGTTTTTTCGAAGAAATGGTCTTAGAAAATTTTTCAAGATTATTTAATGTGATTTCAAAGGAAATTTTTTTCAAAAGGATTTATGTTTTAAGAATAAATTTTCAAGTAAGAAAGGATATTTTCCTCAAGAAATAGTTTTAAAGGATATTTATAAGTTATTTTACATATAAGATGATATCCATTAGTGTTAGTCACGTGTTTCTATAAAATTATCCAAAGGTTCCATTCATATTATTTATTTGATTGGTTTATATTTTTATGGAATGATATTTGTGAAACATGTTTCTCTTTCATCGGTTAAATGTTTATGAATCTTGTTTCAATTTCATGGGAGATATGATTTTCAAACAACCTTCTTTTCATAGGATATGATTTGATGAAATGATTATGAATCCTATACCTTTTCCACAGGGTATGATGTGGTGAAAAGTTAATGATACCCATTTCAGTTCATGTTTCATGATATGACAAATTATTTTTTATCTTGTGGTAAATTAATGTCTGATTTCATTATACGACGGGTGGGACCTATATATCCCTCTAATGCATTGGGTAAAATAAATTTTTTATTAGCCCAAGAGGGTACATGGTAAGGTATCCTAATCCAAAAACAAGATGACATCCCATGCTTAAAAAAAGAGTGCGTGTTAAGCCTAAAATAGGAGGGAATATTATGACTGCAATAAGAGGTTTCATGAGAGAGAATATAAATCTTGAAACAAGAGATTACACAGGAGGGAATCCTAAGCATGAAACAAGAGTGTACACAGGAGGGCATCCCAATCTCTAAATAAAAGGTGTCTAGGAGGGAATCCCAAGACTAAAATAAGAGGGTCCATGGGAGGGCATCCCAATCCCAAAACAAGATGGTACAAAAGAGGGAATCCGAAACCCGAAATAAGAGGGTACATGGGAGGGCATACCATGTTTGAAATAAGAGGGTCTGTAGGGGGGGTATCCCAAGCCCAAAAAAATAGGGTATATGGGAGGAAATCCTAATCCCAATGTAGGTGCATTGGTTATTATCCCAATCCTAACATGTTATGATGTCCTTGGTAGGCAGCCTTGAAATAGGATTTTCTATGATTAAGTGTATGCCACAAATTCCATGTCTTACTTCTATGTTTTGCTTTCATGGAATATGATATTAATTTAATTATGATTCATGCCTTATGAACTGCTAACATTTATGACATGACTCATTTTTACGATCTTTGATATGTAGAGTATGATCTTAAAATGTTATGATAATGTTCTCATACCCTTATACTCATGTTTATACTTAAAGATCTCCCTTGTTTACCCTTTCTGAGCATATGCACTCACCATTTTTTATGTTTCCTTCCCTAGGTTATGAATAAATATTTTATGTATTATATGTCTAGGATGGTTTCATGTCTTAGAGAACCTAGTGGGATATAATTTAGCTCACTCATGTACCAATTTTTATGTTTACATTCAAAAGGCACTAAACTTATACCGTATTTGGGCGTATATTTGTATAATGTCTTAAGTATTCCACAAAAATGATGTATTTTCTATTTATGTAATATTGGGTTGTTATAGTTGGAATTAGAGCAAAGGTTTAGTTAAAATTTGAAAACTAGGATGAGAAAACTTTAGAGAGATCCCTTGGAATATTTTTAAGGATATGTTTAGGTACGTATCCAAGGATAAGATTAAGGGTAAGGAAAAGCATAGGAAAATGACCTAGAATTTTGGTAAAGGATAGAGCGAGATTTTTCCTAGAATTATATCCTAGTTTGGATTCTACAATTGGATGTGGATCTGGTACAGATGTACCAAGTGGTGAAAACTCTGAAAACTTGCATCAGGCCAGACCTGAGCATAACATGTAAATGACAATAGGCACTGCTTCACACCATATCTGACACTCTTGAGGGATATGATTTGTGAATTCAAAAAATCTTTAAGAACCATCATGAAGGATTTGAAAATAATAATATTATGAATAACCTAGGATAAACCTATTAAAATAATTATGTGCCATTATTTAAACATATAATTAGTAATTTTTCACGATTATTTGGTTTTGTACTATGATAACTGTTTCTCACCCTATGATTTTAGGTTTTATTAAATAGTTGGAACTAGAAGGAACTTGTTTAACATTGAATATTTCATATGTGGAAGGTATGTTAATGATGAAAATCGATTTTCTAAGTTAAAATCTATTAAAAATAATCTAGAAGGTCCATGAGTGTTGGCTATACTAATGAAGATAAAGAGATTAAAAAAGAAATATGAAAGGGAATGGATTTTCACACAATATTATTTACATTATACATAAGAATCATGATTTGATTTATGCTGAGGAACCTTAATACATGATTCATATTTCATATTATTGGAAATGGGTATCAAGGGAGAAGATAATGGAGCTTGGGTGATAGTTTAAGAATAAATTTGGATGACTAATGTGTATATATATATGAATTAAAGAATTATATTATACAAATCATGATGTATATATTTTATAATAAGGTTTAAAAAAAAATATTGAATGGTGCTGATGAAATAGAAAATGGATTTAATTGAAAGGTGATATTCTGGTTAAGAGAACATAACCCTTAATGCGTCCCTGATGTTGAGAATTTTTTTTAGATTTAGGAAAGAGATTATTGATATGGATAATGTAAATTAGATAGTATTGATTTCCCTGAAACTGATTATTTATTTTTTGAAAAAGTGGCCTATTTCATCATGGATGAAGATTATAATTTATTGGATATAAGGAATATATCAAGTAATCCTTAGAATAATGAAGCATGCATGTTTTCCAAATGGATTTATTGTAATTCAAGTTATTAAAATGTTTCAAGAGAATATATTATGTGGTTATTCACATGTTTGGAAGGTGACAATCAAGAGCTACTTTGTGATATATGGGGGATCAATATTAAGGTGATTTCATGACTTTATTTCTAATGTTTTGGATTTTCATATTTCAGAAGGGTTATAAGGTTTACCATTTATAAAAATTTTAAGTTAAACTTTGGACGAAGTTTGTGACATTAAAGTATTATCTCACCACATGAGAATTTATGCATATTAGATATCCTATTTTAACAACCTTTTTTTGATTATCATTGATGACATATGAGAGGGAATATCATGGATCTCATGATTGAATAGTGCTTTAGAAATGAAAAATTCACCATCCTTTTTAAAGAAAGAGGTGAGGTGGATCAATGGGAAAAAAGGTGAGGTTTTCCTGAAATCATGAAAGTATATATTTTCCTAAAAATTATTCAACTTTATTAAGAAGATATAGAAATAAAATTTTGTCCTAATACCTTGATTTTTTAACTGATGCAATTTTAAATCATCATAGATTTATGATTTTGAGGCCCTCAATATCTGATTTATCATTCAATTGCTTGTATTTGATGAACTCAATCACTAACTATAAATATTTATGCTTTTCCTCAACTACAAATTTTTTACTTTCCAACTATTTTCTCCTATGTGGAAACCTAGTTATGTGTTACTTTAGGTAACTGTTATGTTTCCAATATTCCCTTTTTAAAGGAATATTTAGAATTTATTTTTATGATATAGGTTTCTATGAATAAAACATTCAAGTATTAAACATTTGATAACCTAGAAAAATTTTGAGGGAGAAATTCATTTTAGCAGGATAGAATGTAACACCCAAATATTTTTGTGAATTATTTGTTTTGAATTAATTTAATCAAATTGATATTTATCATTTCATACAACACTGAATATAGTTTTTTATATTAAAGTACTATGTTTGGATTGAATTATATGAAACAATAAGTTAATAATGAACAAAACACAACATAATGTTTATCTTTATCTTTATGAAACACTAAGGTTGCTTAAGTTACACACAAGCTTAACAATTCTCAACGTCTTGTGTGACATGCAAGATAGAGTTTTGCTATACAATAATATATTAATAAAAATATTAATAAAAATATTATTATTTAATATAATAAGATATAATCTATCCATTTATTTAGAGGATTTAAATATAATTAATAAAAATATAAAAATAAATGGTTTAATTAATTGGTTACAAATTAATTATAAATGAATATAAGAAAAAATTGAACATAATGAGAATTTTTTCATAGAAACTACTTTTGTACTCATAAAGTAATTTTAAAAAAATAAAATAAATTAATTAGTATTGGTGAATGATATTAATGTAATATATATTTTATAAATTAAATAAAATGTTTTTTATATTCATCTAATATATACGATATGCCTAAGATAGGAACAAACAAAAAATTACACATAAAAACCTATTTTTTTTCATAAAAGTTGTATTTCTACCTTTTAATGGAGAACATATTTTAAATATAAATTTTTTAAAATTCATAAATTTATATTTAAAAATAAGCATAATTTTTTAAATTGAAACATAAAAATTAGGTTTGGGTGAATTTTTGGTATATTTTTATAAAGTTTCATTTTTTGATGAATAATTAAAAATACTAAATGTAAATTCAAAAATAATTTTTCATCTAATTTATTTATAAGGATAAATTATATTTATAATTGGTTTTAAAATCTAATTATGTCAATTATAAGTCAAATAATATAATATTTCTCATTGGGATCAATTTCAATTGGAAATTAGGTATAAAAACATAACAATCTTTTAAAATTTTTTATTTTAAAAACCTGCATCGTTATCTTACTTGCAGGATTAATTTTAAATTAATATATTCCACTTTTATTATTGGAATTTGAAAAAATTTATTCCATATTTCAAATTAGAATAATTTATATTTTCTAATAAGATCAACTTAGTTTTTTTCAAAAAATATTAGTAAATGTATTTAAAATTAATTACAATTATTAACAGGAAAATAAACTTAACAAGGGACTAAACCTTAAACATAAGGGAGAAAATGACCTATAAACTTGTCCAAAACCCTTTGGTTAACCATATTTTGACCCTATACTCCATTGTATCTAATTTAGACCATAATTTTATCCCTATGTAATAGGAAAAATGTGGTTGTAATTCCCTCTTCTAAAATTTACAAAAAAAATAATCCTCCTCCACTATAAAAAGGAACTCAAATCTCTAACTTATTCACACCTCTCAATACTTTTGGCTCACCCAATATCTAATCAAATAAGATCCCAACATCCCTACCTAAATATTTGAAGCCTCCATTTGGTATGAAATCAAACCAATGAAGAAGTTTTTTTTCAAAGAAAAAGGAGTTTCCCAAAGAATATGAGGTTTGAAATAGTAAAATGAGAGTCAATACATAAGGTAAAATAATTTCATATCACTTTTTATTTCTATGATATAAATTTCTTATTCACCACTAATTTACTTTTTATGGTGTTTATACTTACCATGGTTGTATTATATGATTATTATACTCAAATTTATGGGTGTTTACATATTCATTTTATGAACTTTATTTCATGGGTTTTATGTTACAAAAGTTATAAAATTGGTAAAGTAATTTTGTCTTAATTTTCCTTCTTTGAGACACATGCCATTTTATGCACCTTTATTTTTCTATGAGGTTTATATACTACATTTGGCATGTTATATCATTAATATCATTATTTTAATGATATTTAAAGCTTTATGTAATGAAATTATTTCCATTATAATATGATTCAAGGTCACCAAAGTGGTAACAATTTATAGATACAATCTCATCATTTATCAATATTGTTTACGACTATGCTTCTATTTATCAAATATTATGATTTATCTCTAAAAAAATATCATGAATTTTCTTACCCTCTAGTTATTCATGTTATATACAAATAATGGTACAATTTTCCTTCTTTGGTACTTAAGATAATTAAAAAGAGTTTTTATAAAAGTCATACTTTATTTCTACTTTTGATCAGAAATATGTATTCTTTAAAGAAACATGGTTTGAAAAAAAAAGTAAAAAATGTTTTTAAATATAATCCTTTAATATCATTTTCAAGGAAAAAGGATTTTAATTTTTTATGGTTTTAAAAGAATCCTTTATAAGTTGTTAAAGTGTTCTTAAAGAAATGGTTTTCAAAATGTTCTCATGATTTAATTATAAGTTTTCAATGTGTTTTCGATGAAATGGTTTTCAAAAAGTTTTCAATATTCATTAATATGTTTTCAATGTAATTTTTTTTCAAAATTATTTTTGTTTTAAAAATAATTTATCAAAGATGAAAGGATATTTTCTTCAAGAAAAGGTTTTAAAGGATCTTTCAAAATTATTTTCCATCTAAGGTGACATCAGTTGGTGCTAATCATTCCTTTATGGAAAGTGATCCAAAGTTTCCATTAATATTATTTCTATGAATGGTTTATGTTTTTATGGAATGATGTTTATGAAACCTATTTCTATTTCATAGGTTATATGTTTATGAAACATGTTTCTCTTTCATGGGTTATATGATTTTCAAACCCGCTTCTTTTCACAAGTTTTGATTGGATTAAATGATTATGAAACCTATCCCTTTTCCATAGGTTATGATTTCATGAAGCATTAATGATAACTATTTAATTTCATAGGTCAAGATATGATGAATGTTTTTTTATATTCTGGAACATGCATGTATGATTTAATTATGTGATGGGAGGCACCTATATAACCCTCCAAATAATTAGGTAATAATAATTTTTTTATGATATCAACATGTTAGATGAGAGGGAAACCTAAGATCCAAACAAGAGTTAATCACATGCCCATAACAAGAGGCCATATTACAACTTATACAAGAGGGAATATTATGCCTGAAACAAGAGGGTGAATGGGTGGGAATCCCAAGATTGAAACAAGAGGGTTCACAAAGGGCATCCCAAGCCTGAAACAATAGGGTACATGGGAGAGAATCCCAAGCCCAAAACAACAGGGTCCATGGGAGGGAATCCCAAGATAAAAAAAAGGGTACACGAGAGGGAATCCCAAGACTGAAACAAGAGGATATAGATGAGGGAATCTGAATCTAGAAACAAGGTAAATAGGAGGGAATCCCAAGGCCGAAGTTGGTACAAAAGTTATTAGACTAATCCAAAAAATTTATGAGTTTCTTGGTAGATATCTTTGTCATATGATTTTCTATTCTTATTTTTATGCCATAAATTCCATGTCTTACTCCTATATTATGCTTTAATGGTTATTCTCATGATTTCCTTATGATTCATGCCTTATAAACTACTAACCTTTATTATTTGATTCATGTTTATGATATTTTATATGTAGGGCATGATATTCTAATGTTATGATCATATTATCATACCCATATGCTCGTGTTTATGCTTACACATCTCCCTAGTTTACCCTTTTTGAGCATATGATCTCACCCCATTTTATGTTTCCTTCCCCAGGTTATGAAGATATATTTTATGTATGATATATCAATTAGGGGTACTAGTCTTGGAGAACCTAGTGGGAGATAATGTATTTCACTCAATTACTTCTCTTTACATTTCCATATTTCCAAAGGCACTAAACTAATGTGGTCTTTGGGCATCTATTTGTGTAATGTTCAAAGTATTCTACAAAAATGATACATTATCTATAAACATTAATCTTGGGTTGTTATAATATGGGTGAGACCAATATATCCCTATAATTAATTAGGTAAATATCTATATATCATGGGATAATAGAGGGAATCAAGCCAATAGGCATGATCCACTATTGAAACCGGTGTGTCCTGTAGAGACCCCAACCCTAGAAAACCATAGGAGTCGGTGCCTTCGGAACATGATGTGTTATCTTACAATAAAATAAACATTGTTAACAACACATCATGTCCCATACAGAGGATCGTGTGCGGTTCGGGTTCTAGGAAACCGGAAACTTCTGAAACAATTCATTTTTCAAAAGCTGACACCTGAAAATTTTAAATCAAAACATAGGGTGAGCATTGAAATACTTAGTAAGGGGGTTTTAAAAAGAATTTAAAATATTGTAACATTTGAAAACATTCTTTTAAAAGAATTTGAACATCCACTAAGAAAGATTTTAACACACAAAACATAACAATGCTTTAATCAAAGTTTTCAAGAAAAACATGAAACGAATACGTCAATTCTTGAAGGAGTGATAATGGTTGTTATAAACAAGTACTACATGTTATTTACTTGAGCATAAATTTAAATAGTTAAAAGTAATACATAATCAGAGTTGCGCACAAGGAAACAACTAAATGTTCATATGCTGGTTACTATTCTATTAAGTGATAAACTAGGCATGCTTCAAGCTTAAAGCTAGGGAATTATGAACTTTATAAAAACTTTAAAGGCATCAGTCGTGAATGAACTTTATCTTGGAAAAACTTGTTATATGACTTGAATTATGTGGCATCAAAATTTAATATTGAAAATCGTTTCGTTTCACCAAGGTCCATCCCCAAGGTGTCGTAAAAATTACCAAGGTTATTCACCGAGGTATCAGTCTAAAAGTCATCTCTAGAGATTAAGCCTTTACCCAATGCATTGGAGCGCTATCAGGGCGCACCCTTAAATTTTCCTTTATTATCATGTGAGCCACATAGTTCATGCTTTACTGAAATGGTTATGTATATTCGAGATGTCCCATACCACCTTGAATATCTCATTCATTTTAATTTTACCCAAGGTGTCCCATACCACTTTGGGTAATCCAATTTCTTAGTTTATTTAGTGATATGTCATAAAATGAATTATGTAAATAATAACTAACATAATTAATGAATCATTACACACTTTACTAATACATGATGTGATAGTTCACACTGTAAAAAAATGGGGCAAGGACAAATCAATGACATACATAGTACAGTACAACATCCTTTTCACTAAGGCATATAAAACAGCGATATACTAAATGATGAATCTTTGTCATTATAAATCTTTGGAAAAGGAGAAATCATAAGAAAAACACATGAAATCAATTACGGTGGTAAACGTTCCTTAAACCCAAAATACATATTTTATCATAAAACTCAACAGGGCAATGTTAGATAAGCCTTTTTAATAAAACATGCCCATTTGTGTGTATAAAAAAAACATGTTGGTTTAGAAATCACACAATTCATAGCTTTATAAAATCATCCCAGCATCCAAGAATAGTTTAAGTCTTGCTATTTATAAAAGACAATATTCTTATAAATATATACACACGTGCACATATATATACCCGAAGTGTATATATATGGGTTTTACACAATTCAAAACAAAGTTTATTAAATTCCTTAGGTAACTCAAAGTTTCCAACCATAATTCAATTACATGGTTGAAACTAAATCCATATAAGGTTTGTTATAAATGTAACCATGTATAAAAATTAAGGTTTTACAAACATAACTTCACTTAAACCAAAAGAGCATAGTTTGCAAATATATATATATAAAAATTTCATTTAAATATTGATGCCCAAAACAGGTCGGGTTAAGTTAGGAGAAAACATTCACGAACTATATATACATACCATATACATTAAATACGAGTTTGAGATATATATTTTTTTCTTTTGAAAACCGAAATATAAAATCGTAAAATAAACAACCTGGGAAATTTGTAAACGTTCTTATACAAAGTTTATATATCGTTCTCATATATATGAAACCATATATACACAATATATAATAACCGATGGACTTGTATATACACATGTGAGCAGTATATACAGGTTTCAAAAAAAAAACTGGAAACAAGGTATATACGCACCCTCACATATACAACCACTGGAAACACGAAGGCCAACCCTTGAAGGCAGAACCGAGGGGCATATATATCAAGTGTATATATGTAAATATAAGTTGTGTATAAACCGAATGTTTCTTTAAAGGAAGACAAGAATGCAGGAACCCTTACATATACAACCATTAAAATCACGAAGGCAAGAGTCTTTAAAGAAAAAGCAACTCAAGAGGGTGTTGTTTAAGTATATATATATATGTATAAACTGTATATATATATACACCGTGAGTATATAAATGGAGGTTATTTCGAAACAAGGTAAGAATGCAAGAAAAACCCTTACTGTGCTTGAGGAGGAAGCTCGGAGCCGGCTGCTGGGTGTCCGTGGAAAAGAAGGAGGATGAGAGGAAGGAGCTGCCGTGGGATTCAACGAAGCAGGGGGGTTTATAAAGGCCTCGGTGCCTCGTTGGTGACCCGACCCAGGCGTAGACCGACATGGGGAAGACGGGAGAACATGGACCTAGGCGGGGGGTGCTCGGAAGTCAAGGAGTAGTGCGGGGGAGGGAGGGGCCTGGCGTCCTTGGGCAGGCCTACTGGTCGGCTGCTGCAGCGAGGAAGAAGATGATGGTGGTCGACGCGGGAGAGGAAGGGACGGCCGGGATTAGATCTCTGGGAGATCGAACGGTTGAGGAGGGTGCGGGAAGAAAAATTAGAGAGATCGGTTTAAAGAAACCAATGGTTGGGATTAGGTCTCGGGGAGATCGAACGGTCACGGAAGCAGGCGGGGGCGATCGCGTGGTTAAAACGAGTTGGGCGGCTGAGATTGACGCGGATTTCGATCGGACGGTCTTGGTTGCGCGGAGCGCGTCCCACATCGAAACGGGAAGAGTTCAAGACGCGGTATAAATAACAAGCCATGCGGGAAGCGGTGCAATAGCACAAACACACATGCACACGGGGACTTATACACGGGTCCCTCCCCACCCCCGCGGGCCTTGGCCAAAAGTGCGAGCCGCGGCCTTATACACGGGCCCGCACGCGACCTGGGTAACCTATGCTCGGCCCACCCCGAGCCTCTAGCCTGGCTGACTCTCTGAACGCGCACGCACACCTGGGGAGCCCAATGGCGGTACCTCGGGTCCCTATGGGGTCTCGGCCTTGGCCTGAGGGCTTGTCCCTTGAGGATGCCCTTGGCTGGCCGGGACCCACTCCATTTTTTTATAAAAAAAAAATTAGTTTTATTATATACTTAGCTCAAAATATAGTGAAATGTAGGAATTTAGTAAAACAAATAGTTTTAACTCAAAATGTTAGAACCAATTTCAAGTTTAGATAAAATATTTTAGCTCTTGATCTAAATTTTTAAAAGATATACCTTTTGTACAATACTATTAAAATCATTAGTATTTTTAAAATACTCTACTATTTGTTTTATAAAATTCTTTTAAAGACCAAAAGTTTTCCCAAAATTTTTCATAATTTAGGAGATAAAAAGATATAATTATTAAGAATTCCCTCTAAACATATAAAAATAATTCCAAGTTTCCAACTACCTAGGTATTCATCGGGATTTTGTAAAAACGAGGAAATTTACTTTTAAGAATAAAAACAAAGAATCTTCTATGAAAGAATGTTTTTAAGAATAAGGTTACGAGGGAATAAAACCGAGTTCTCTTTTAAAGTAAATTTTATTAGTGGGAACACAACGGTCGTTTTGAAAACCCAACGGATATATAAACATAACGGTCATAACTCAAAGGACTAATATAAATACAGGTATGTGGGGTACCCCTTAA
Source organism: Viscum album (assembly GCA_963277665.1). NCBI lineage: Eukaryota > Viridiplantae > Streptophyta > Magnoliopsida > Santalales > Viscaceae > Viscum > Viscum album. The sequence goes on along the minus strand of OY728120.1, from coordinate 1,432,424,942 downwards.
AACAGAACACTTGAACAGGAAGGATGGCTCTCCTCATACCACTGGCATTGAGCATGTGTGCCGTGGCCCTGGCGATTATACTTTTCACGCTGATGGACCCTGAAGATGACGACTATCCGATTGCCTGCGTTGTGGTTCTTTGTAGTCTTGCGGTGGCCGTGTTAGGTCTTGTGCATGGTACATTCAACTAGTTGGGTCTCGTTGTAAAGTAATGTTTTAATATATGTCAGTTTACCTTATTCTCTATGTTTTATTTCATTTATAATTCCTTATTTAGCAAATCAAATAAAACAAGAGACATTATTAAAGGCATAACACTTCTTACATAAACTAATTCATAAAACCTGGGGCGTCACAATATCACCCCCTTTAGAAAATTGCGTCCTCGCAATTTATTTCACAACACTACAAGGTTCAGAAACATTCCTACCACCTCCACCAACGAATAGGGTCAACATGTGCATTTAGAGGGATCCCCGTAGCGAAGCTCACCTCTTCCAGCTCCCTAATCCACACACACCTAAGATAGGAGGGGTAACACTTATGTTCTGGGCTTTCAGGCCTCCAAAGGGAAGCTCGAACCGTACAAAGTTCTGAAATGTCTTTGCAGACCAATGTACGAAGAACTTGCCGAATTATGTCTCGGTCGAGGATATCGAAGCCATAGATATGGTCAAACAGGCTAAAGCTGAGAAGTTGGAGCATATAAGCCGCATAAAGATTTCCCTCTAACGCAGCCTCCTGGAATTTCACTCTGGCCGTGAAGTTTCGGCCTAGGGTGAAACAAAGAAAGAGCCCTTCATGGTAACTTCCCCGTCGTTCACGTCCGGATAGCTGAGCAGAGCCAATGCGGTAATAGATGGAGGCATTCCCCTGGCAGGTGCAGAGAATCTCTGGACCGTTTGTTATCTCAAACCATTGCTTGCACGTTCTTCGCAAATTTGCGAAGGGGTCATACTCTTCCTCACACGTTTTGATCGCAATGATTTCCAAAATCTCGGTGGGAAGAGATAATAGGTGGGTTTGTCCTTCCATCTGAAAGTTTCAAGACAGGAGTTCCATTACTTGAAAATCAGACAAGGACAAAAACAAAGTAAGGACAAGGAAAGGAGAAAGACAACATTTCAATAAACATACATTTATTATTATTAGTGCTTGAGTTTCCCTTACTCATTGACTAAACGAACTCCACACAGAGAAGAAAAACTCCCTAACTCCTCGAACCAAACACAGGCCGAGCATTCAGGGAAAAACTCATGAGGACACCTATGACGTCTTATGAGTCTAGCATGGGGGGCGTGAAGTTGAGAGACATCTTTATACACTTGTTGTCTATAAGACAAACGAGTGGACTCGTCTTATAACCTTTCGAAGTCCAACAACTGACCCCAGAAGCCATAGTTTAAAATCTGACAAAGGTAGCCCGCTCGGAGGTCTCCGTCTGCAGCAGCTTCTTGAAAGGGGTTATCAAGCATAGTGCCGAAGTTATCAACCGCCGTGAAAATCCGGATAAGTCCCTCGTAGTACCTTCCTCGACGTACATAGGAGGGAAATTGGGTTATCATCATAAGGAGGTAATCTATTCCTACCCCTTGGTGTAGCTGAAGCACCCGTGGTGAATTGGATACATCATAAAGGTATTTGCATGTCATGCGGATATGGGCATAGATTAGAAAGTTCTCATGGCTGGCTAAAGACACAATGGTCTCTAGGGTCTCTGTGGGGAGAGATAAGAGATTTGTGCCTTCATTTTCCATCTAAAAATTAAGAAAACCCAGTTTTTAATAAAATTGAAATACATATACATATATATTTTCGTTTCAGTTTCTGGCTTTCCAGAGTTATCCAAACCGAACCTCTGATACCAACTGTAGAGACCCCGACCCTAGAAAACCATAGGAGTCGGTGCCTTCTAAACATGATGTGTTATCTTACAATAAAATACACTTTGTTAACAACACATCATGTCCCATACAGAGGATCGTGTGTGGTTCGGGTTCTGGGAAAACGGAAACTTCTGAAACAATTCATCTTTCAAAAGCTGACACCTGAAAATTTTAAATCAAAACATAGGGTGAGCATTGAAATACTCTGTAAGGGGGTTTTAAAAAGAATTTAAAATACTGTAACATTTGAAAACATTCTTTTAAAAGAATTTGAACATCTAATAAGAAATATTTTAACACACAAAACATAACAATGCTTTAATCAAAGTTTTCAAGAAAAACATGAAACGAATACGTCAATTCTTGAAGGAGTGATAATGGTTGTTATAAACAAGTACTACATGTGATTTACTTGATCATAAATTTAAATAGTTAAAAGTAATGCATAATCAGAGTTACGCACAAGGAAACAACTAAATGTTCATATGCTGGTTACTATTCTATTAAGTGATAAACTAGGCATGCTTAAAGCTTAAAGCTAGGGAATTATGAACTTTAAAAAAACTTTAAAGGCATCAGTCATGAATGAACTTTATCTTGGAAAAACTTGTTATATGACTTGAATTATGTGGCATCAACATTTAATATTGACAATCGTTTCGTTTCACCAAGGTCCATCCCCAAGGTGTCGTAAAAATTACCAAGGTTATTCACCGAGGTATGAGTCTTAAAGTCATCTCTAGAGATTAATCCTTTACCCAATGCATTGGAGCGCTATTAGGGCGCACCCTTAAATTTGCCTTTATTATCATGTGAGCCACATAGTTCATGCTTTACTGAAATGGTTATGTATATTCGAGATGTCCCATACCACCTTGAATATCTCATTCATTTTAATTTTACCCAAGGTGTCCCATACCACTTTGGGTAATCCAATTTCTTAGTTTATTTAGTGATATGTCATAAAATGCATTATGTAAATAATAACTAACATAATTAATGAATCATTACACACTTTACTAATACATGATGTGACAGTTCACACTGTAAAAAAAAGGGGCAAGGACAAATCAATGACATACATAGTACAGTACAACATCCTTTTCACTAAGGCATATAAAACAGTGATATACTAAATGATGAATCTTTGTCATTATAAATCTTTGGAAAAGGAGAAATCTTAAGAAAAACACATGAAATCAATTACGGTGGTAAACAGACCTTGAACCCAAAATACATATTTTATCATAAAACTCAACAGGGCAATGTTAGATAAGCCTTTTTAATAAAACATGCCCATTTGTGTGTATATAAAAAAACATGTTGGTTTAGAAATCACACAATTCATAGCTTTATAAAATCATCCCATCATCCAAGAATAGTTTAAGTCCTGCTATTTATAAAAGACAATATTCTTATAAATATATACACACGTGCACATATATATACCCAAAGTGTATATATATGGGTTTTACACAATTCAAAACAAATTTTATTAAATTCATTAGGTAACTCAAAGTTTCCAACCATAATTCAATTACATGGTTGAAACTAAATCCATATAAGGTTTGTTATAAATGTAACCATGTATAAAAATTAAGTTTTTACAAACATAACTTCACTTAAACCAAAAGAGCATAGTTTTCAAATATATATCTAAAAATTTCATTTAAATATTGATGCCCAAAACAGGTCGGGTTAAGTTAGGAGAAAACATTCACGAACTATATATACATACCATATACATTAAATACGAGTTTGAGATATATATTTTTTTCTTTTGAAAACCGAAATATAAAATCGTAAAATAATCAACCTGGGAAATTTGTAAACGTGCTTATACAAAGTGTATATACCGTTATCATATATATGAAACCATATATACACAATATATAATAACTGATGGACTTGTATATAGACATGTGAGCAGTATATACAGGTTTCGAAAAATAACTGGAAACAAGGTATATACGCACCCTCACATATACAACCACTGGAAACACGAAGGCCAACCCTTGAAGTCAGAACCGAGGGGCATGTATATCAAGTGTATATATGTAAATATAAGTTGTGTATAAACCGAATGTTTCTTTAAAGGAAGACAAGAATGTAGGAACCCTTACATATACAACCCATTAAAATCACGAAGGCAAGAGTCTTTGAAGAAAAAGCAACCCGAGAGGGTGTTGTTTAAGTATATATATATATGTATAAACTGTATATATATATACACCGTGAGTATATAAATGGAGGTTATTTCGAAACAAGGTAAGAATGCAAGAAGAACCCTTACTGTGCTTGAGGAGGAAGCTCGGAGCCGGCTGCTGGGTGTCCGTGGAAAAGAAGGAGGATGAGAGGAAGGAGCTGCCGTGGGCTTCAACGAAGCAGGGGGGTTTATAAAGGCCTCGGTGCCTCGTTGGTGACCCGACCCAGGCGTAGACTGACGTGGGGAAGACGGGAGAACAGGGACCCAGGAGGGGGGTGCTCGGAAGTCAAGGAGCAGTGCGGGGGAGGGAGGGGCCTGGCGTCCTTGGGCATGCCTACTGGTCGGCTGTTGCAGCGAGGAAGAAGATGATGGGGGTCGACGCGGGAGAGGAAGGGACGACCGGGATTAGATCTATGGGAGATCGAACGGTTGAGGAGGGCGCGGGAAGAAAAATTAGAGAGATCGGTTTAAAGAAACCAATGGTCGGGATTAGGTCTCGGGGAGATCGAATGATCACGGAAGCAGGCAGGGGCGATCACGCGGTTAAAACGAGTTGGGCGGCTGAGATCGATGCGGATGTCGATCGGACGGTCCTGTTTGCGCGGAGCACGTCCCACATCGAAACGGGAAGAGTTCAAGACGCGGTATAAATAACAAGCCATGCGGGAAGCGGTGCAATAACACAAACACACATGCACACGGGGCCTTATACACGGGTCCCTCCCCACCCCCGCGGGCCTTGGCCCAAAGCGCGAGCCGCGGCCTTATACACGGGCCCGCACGCGACTTGGGTAACCTATGCTCAGCCCAACCCGAGCCTCTAGCCTGGCTGACTCTCTGAACGCGCACGCACACCTGGGGAGCCCGATGGCGGTACCTCGGGTCCCTATGGGGTCTCGGCCTTGGCCTGATGACTTGTCCCTTGAGGATGCCCTTGGCTGGCCGGGACCCACTCCATTTTTTTATAAAAAAAAATAGTTTTATTATATACTTAGCTCAAAATATAGTGAAATGTAGGAATTTAGTAAAACAAATAGTTTTAACTCAAAATGTTAGAACCAATTTCAAGTTTAGATAAAATATTTTAGCTCTTGATCTAAATTTTTAAAAGATATACCTTTTGTAAAATACTATTAAAATCATTAGTATTTTTAAAATACTCTACTGTTTGTTTTATAAAATTCTTTTAAAGACCAAAAGTTTTCCCAAAATTTTTCATAATTTAAGAGATAAAAAGATATAATTATTACGAATTATCTCTAAACATATAAAAATAATTCCAAGTTTACAACTACCTAGGTATTCATCGGGATTTTGTAAAAATGAGGAAATTTACTTTTAAGAATAAAAATAAAGAATCTTATATGAAAGAATGTTTTTAAGAATAAGGTTATGAGGGAATCAAACCGAGTTCTATTTTAAAGTAAATTTTATTAGTGGGAACACAACGGTCGTTTTGAAAACCCAACGGATATATAAACATAACGGTAATAACTCAAAGGACTAATATAAATACTGGTATGTGGGGTACCCCTTAAAACAGAACACTTGAACAGGAAGGATGGCTCTCCTCATACCACTGGCGTTGAGCATGTGTGCCGTGGCCCTGGCGATTATACTTTTCACGCTGATGGACCCTGAAGATGACGACTATACGATTGCCTGCGTTGTGGTTCTTTGTAGTCTTGCGGTGGCCGTGTTAGGTCTTGTGCATGGTACATTCAACTAGTTGGGTCTCGTTGTAAAGTAATGTTTTAATATATGTCAGTTTACCTTATTCTCTATGTTTTATTTCATTTCTAATTCCTTATTTAGCAAAACAAATAAAACAAGAGACATTATTAAAGGCATAACACTTCTTACATAAACCAGTTCATAAAACCTAGGGCGTCACATGTCCCGATCCACTATGGGAAACAGGTGTATCCAGATCCATAATGGGAAATATATGATAAGTTCTGATCCACTATGTTGATGGTATTGGTATATGACCTTGAATTATGAAACTATTTTTTAAATATTTATTATGGTTCCTCAATTTTATGAAATGATCCTATAATTAATGATTTCATTATAATGATTTCTCACTCTTATGGGATATGTTTTCTAAAAATAAAAATTTTTATACAATGAATCGTGTCTATGATATATGACTAAATGGGTATGAATTTCCAAAGTTATGTTTATGGTCACATACCCATATGATTATACTATAACTTCAAATTATCATTGATTTATATCTCTTATATCTACCCTTACTAAGTAATTTGAGCTCAGACTCTCTTAGAATTCCATCCTCAGGTTATAAAGGATAGTTTTGGTTGGGTATGCCTTAGAGGAGTACTATGTGAGAAGAAATTCGTGGGATATGTTGAAGATATTTTAGAAAAAAAAGATTTTGTTTCTAGTATCCAATGAAACAAAACTATTACGATCCTTGGGCTTGTGTTTATAAAATGTATTGATTATTCTTCAAAATATATTGGATATTTATTTATAAAATACAAGGTCATTATATTTGGTATTAGAGAATCTTTTTAGTCAATATTTAGAAGATAGGATTAGAAAAAACTATAGTGATATCACTAGGTTTATTCATAATTACATGTCTAGAGATATGTTTAGGGATATATCTAATGGAAAATATAAGGATAATAATAATTATAGTAAAATATAATCAAATCTTAGTGAAGGAAATATCAAGGGGCTTTCATGAAATTGCATCCATGTATCGATACTACAAGTGTGTGTAGCTCCACCAAATAGCTACCTAGGGGTAATAACAAAAAAAGGGTGTATTTAACTAGACTAAATCATCACCTAGTACATGAAAATGGGCCCTTCTTCACACATGGTTTGATACTCCTGGGGGATATACTTTGGAAATTTGAAAACTCTTTATGAACCATATTGAAGGATTCAAATAATGACCATGAATAACCTGATTTAAGCCTAATATTTCATAGATTTAAAAAAAGGTGTCATGATTTATATATCATAAAAAAGATTTTTCAAGATTATATGGGTTTTCTGAATGACTAGAGTCTCTCATTATATAATTTCTAGTTTTGGTAAATTTCTAGAACTTGATGGAACAATGTTAATAAATAGTATGATGGAAATGCAGTGATTTTCCTCTTGAGAAACCAAACATTATGGGAGCTATAATGAAGAATATTATTGATATTATCACACAAATTTCTCAATATATGAATCATGATGAACATAAAAACTAGAAAAGGAGGGAAAAATTATTTTTCGAGTCCTTCAAGAATCAATGTACACCTTCTTTTAGTGGTTTTTCTGATGCACTAGTTTCTAAGAAATGGATTAGTACCAATGAAAATATATTTTCCTTTCTTTAATGTTTGGAGCATGAAAAATTCATTTTGGTAGTTTATTTTTTGTAAGGTAAAGAATATTTGCATTGGAATATAATTAAGAGAATGATAGAACAAGAAGAATTTTAATATATGGAATGGAAATAGTTTTAGGGGATATTTCTCAATACATACTTCCCTAATATTCTATGAAAAGAATATGGAGAATGAATTTGTTGAGATTGCAAAAATGGATGATGAATATATTGGTACTATAAATATAATTTTACAATAATTTCAAGGTATGATTTTGGTTTAATCATTAGCTCTGAAAGAAAAATTGATCAATTTTTTTGGTGAACTAAAACCAAGTCTTCAAAAGGCCTTAGCTATAAAAGACATTAGTAGCTATGAAGAATTCATTTGATGTGAACTGAAGCTATAAATGGAAATTGTAAATTACCACCATTCCAATGGTTTCCATAAGAAAAGTTTGATTGAGCCTTAATAAAACTCAAATAGTGGAAAGAAATTCCATCCTTATACATGCTAAAAATGTTGAAATAAGTATCAAGGGAATTTCTTAAATAGAACTGGTGGGATCTTTAAATGTGTAAAGGTGGGTTATAAAGCCTTTTAATATCAAAATGTGATTAATGGTCATGTTAGTGAATTGTTGGATAAGAGGATGATAACTATTAACCACCCACAATCTAGTGTTTCCAGTGCAAGGAGTTAGGAATTATACAAATCAAGGCCTTGATCTAAGGGATAATGTAGATGATATGACACAAAAACCTCTGAATACAATGGAAAAAAAGAAAAATATTATCCAATCATAATGGATTAAGTGAATAAATATAATTAGTTCCCAAATATCCTCTCCTCCTTTGTAGGAAATTTCATGTTTTATTTTGTATGAATGAGACCAATGAAAGTATTATTGTTCATAATTTATTGAAATTTCATGTGATTATCTCCCTCTATATGGATTCTAAAATATTGAAACCAAATTTTATATTCTATTGATACAAGGATAAATACCTGATTCCAATGAAAATTTTTATGTATAAGATAAGATCATATCTAAGTAATAAATGGTGAATTAACTTTTGGATGTGTATATGTCTCCATGTAAACTTAAATTAATATTTATGGATACCATCATGGGTTTATTAGTTTAAGGTTGATCATAAGTTCAATATCATTAAAACCCATTTTGTGGTTTTATGTGGTGGTATTTTATCAAGATTAAGTATATTTTAAGAGAAATTGATGGTGATATAACCCTTTTATTTTGTATATGTTTTAGTGAAAAATTTATTTATAGATGAATTCATTTACACTCATTATAAATATGATTATAGGTATTGGTAACCTTTAGAGATTATCATAACATTGATTTTTATGAAATTATGGGTTGTAGTCAATCACCATATGAAGTTAGTGCACATTGTTTCTATAATATAGGATCTATTTCTAGATCTTCTTTCTAGAATATATATTAATGAAGTTTTATGGTTTCATGGAGTGCCACATTCAATTGTATCTAATTGGTATCCAAATTTTACATTGATGTTTTTGAGATATTTTCATCACCATATATCATCCTCATATAAATGGTATGAATAATAGAATAATTCATAATCTATAGGATATTATAAGATCTTATTAAATGGATTTTAATGGTGGTTGGTATCAACACCTTCCCCTATATGAGTTTTCTTATAGGAAAATCCTTCACTGAAGCATCAAAATAGATACTTTTGAATCCCTTTATGGATATAAGTTTATAACTCTATTGTATTTGTATAAATTTAAAGAAAGAAATATATTGGGACCTAATATAGATGATGAAATTTTAGATAAGTATATAGCCATTAAACAACACACAAGGGAAATACAAATTCAATAGAATGGTTTTGCTTATAATTGTCGATGCTATATAGAATTTAATGTTGTTTAGATGGTGTTTCTATGAATATATACATGTAAGAAGTAATGGAAAACTATTACCTATGTATATTAGTCCCTTTTAAGTACATGGTCATATTAGGATTGTATATTCTCATTTGAAACTTCCACTGAACCTATATCAGGTTCACAATGTGTTCTATGCATCTTTCCTGAGTATATACATTGATAACCCATCACATATACTGATCTCATAGGTCATACTACTAGAGAATCATATTTATTTTGAAGAATAAGTTGTGGATATTTTTGATCAAACATACAAATTTAAAATTAAACAAATCCATATTTTGTGGTAAAACCACTAGTTTGAAGAAATTATGTGGGAACCTGAAGAAATGATATAGTAGAATTATCCTTATTTGATTCTATTAGAGTGATGAATTTTGAGAGAAAATTTAATTTTAATGTGGTAGAATGTAACACCCCATATTTTTATGAATATTTTTTTCTAAATATATTAAATTTCATTAATAGATTACATTACATGCAACATCGAGTTTAGCTTGTGTTACTTACAACACTGAGTTTTAAAAACCCATGATATATTATTAAGATTATTCATTAAACATGAATGTTATAACCTAGATGTTAAAAATAGAAAAACTAATATTAGTAACTAATTTTAAAATATAAATTATAACATTTTTATATAAATAAAACATATTGATAAAAAAAGTAAATAATTTTTATAAGTCTTTATATGTTTTGAAAATGCTATTTTCTCCAAAAATTCTTATTTATTAATATTTTTTACAATAATAAAATTATTTTTTAAAATTTTAGAAGATTATTTCGATAAAATAGTATTCATTTTTTTAATCATCATCTAAGAATTATCTAATATTTAATTTTTTGGAATTTTATGAAAAGATTAATTTTTCATGGATTATTGTAAAATAGTAGTTTTTATTGAAAATTAACTTTTTAAAGAATTTATAAGGTTAATTTCTGTTTTAAAATATGTTCAAAATTAAAATAACTTCAATTTAAAATAATTTATTCCAATTTATTTCATTGGAATCATTTTCAATTTGAATTTTTATATAAAATTTCCAACACTTTTTGAGGGTTTTCTCTTTGGAAAACCACTTTCTTGTTTCGTTTGTGGGTCTAATTTAAAATTAAAATTTTCCAGTAATGTGAATGCAATTTGAAAAAAATTGATTCCATAATTGGAATTAGAATAAATTATATCATCTAATAAGGTTAAATTAATTTTTTTACCAAACTCAATCGTAAAAACACTAAAAATTATTACCATAGTTATGGTAAAAATGGGTTTACAGAGGGTTAAACTAAAGAAATAAGGGTTAAAAATCATCCAAAACTTGACCAAAAATTATTTTATGGCCATATATTGAAATTATTTCTTCAAGTTTCTATAATATCCATTAATATTTCCTTTTGTAATTTTAAATACATGGATACACCTTTTTTATTTGAAATATTACATGTTTTCACTCACCTCCCTTATAAAAGACAACCCCCACTCCTATCCTCTTCAAAGTTAAATAACCTGTTATTTAAGCCAATAAATACCCAAATAACTTATTAAATCCATCCTAACATCCTAAAAGCCTTATTTTTTTTTTCATAAATATAACTGAGGAAAGCTTTTTGCACAAACCAAAAGATGTTGTCGATGAAGAGGTAATGTCTGTATCCGAGTATTTTATTTTTTTTCTTCCTACACCTATTTAAATTATTATTAAACAATGACGATATAAAAAATAAGTATATTCCTTAAAATAATATTTTATTATGTTAATTTAATAACCTAGAACTTCTTCTGTTCCATCAAATGGGATGCAAATTCATCTTTCATGTGTACAAAAGACTACCTCCTCACAAATCTATATTATTCGTTTTCTATCACCACCTTTCACAGATGGATATAATGATAGATTTAATATTTATATATTAAATTCATGATATTATTACACCTTTTTAATTATAATAACACATATACCTTCTTAACTCTAATCCTTCTGGAAAATAATAACATCATTCATGTGTACGGCAGACTACATCCTCGTGAATTCATGTTACATTTTTTTTCATTTCTATTTTAATTATATGGTAATAATGATAGATTGATTAAATATATATGAAATTGGTAAAATATTTATGAATATAAAATTATGATATCATTTTTACCTCCATACATTCAATTCTATTTGAATATGACAACATCGCTCATGTATATAGTGGACTACTACCTCACGAAGCATTGTGATTCATTCACACTTTACATGGAAGGTAATAAGGATGGGTTTGATGAAAATATGATATATATATGACATAAAATAATTTTTAATGGTAATATACTATTTAACATTATTTATTTCATTCTATTGTAAAAATAGAAACACCATTCATGTTTACGTATGACTTACTGTCTCCATGAATGGTGTATTTTCTTTTCTATCCATAACTTTTTTGGATTACACTAAATACACATATAATGAATATATATTATTTTTATATCATGGTAAAATTTATGAAGATGTTTAAACCAAGATCAAATTAATTTGATTAGAAATTACAAAGAAATAGATACATGAAAAACAAATTAGTTATTACCCGAAATGTGATTTTAATAGGTAATTGTTAAAAAATGTGTAATAAAGGGTGTTAAGTAAATCATATATTGAAGGATATAAATTAGTTCTATAAATGATGATTAATAAACTTATATTTATTATACAGGACGTTCCACCATGTATAAAGGATTTCAGAACTTACGTTATAGGATTTCTGTTAAAATTTTTACATCTATGAGAGAAATTTCATATTCACATCCTATTTATTTTATATGGTGTATATACTTCCCATGAATTTAGTTTATGATGCTTCTACAGAAAATTATCATAATTTACATATCCATTTGAGGATCTCTATTTCATTGGTTTTATGGTTAAAAATTTACCAATGTACTAAGATATTTTTTTCTCAATTTACCCTCCTTGAGATAAATTTTGTGTTTTCCACCTATTACAATAGTCAAAATTTTTAAAAGAACATTATAATCGTAACCTATAAAACACCGAATATCGAGCTTAAATGAACCCCAAAATATTTTTTTAAATATGACTGTAATATCCTATCTGTTAAATTGGAGGGTGTGAATAAGATTAACCATATTATGAAATATATATTATAGTATTAATAAATAAAAATTTATTGATTAATTTTTAGTAAATAAATACTTAAATTTGTAGTAAATTCATTTTATTTATTTTCTTCAAAAAAATTTATTACTTTTAATCAGAAAATAATATAATTAATTGTTGCCACTTTTAGAAATTGTTATTGATAAAATGAAATTTATTTTTGAAATCAGCATATAAAAATTATCTCTTGGTAAATGTTTTAGTTTTTTCTGGAAAGATTTATTTTCTAGTGAATAGTGAAAATGCCATTTTTTATTGAAAAATGTATTCTTGTTTAAACCATTTACAAAGTATAATTTCATTTTAAAATAATTTCAAATAAAATATTTGTTTCAATTATATTATTAATAATATAATTAGGTTTATTGTAATAAATTTTAAAATTAGATTTCATATAAAATCATTTTTATACATAAATAGAAATTTTTAATAAAAATAATTTTTTTTCTTTCTAAAAAACGATTTTCGTCGTATTTTATGAACCTAATATAAAATTAATTTCTATCACTAATAGAAATTTAATATCATGAAATTGAATTCATTTTTTAATTCATAAATCCAAATTTGTCTTAGGTTGAGTTTTTTATACATTTTTTGAAGAAGCCATCTTTTTTTGTGAATAGTAAAAAATATAGTTTTTTTTTGAAATATGATATATTTTATAATATCCCCAATACATAGAAATAATATAAAAATTTAATAAAATTATGAAAATAATCAATTATTAATAAATAATATAAATAAAATTCACAAATAATTTAAACTGTAGACATTATTATTTATTCCGTAATATATATGAAAATCATTTCCAGTGCTGACGCAGAGACTTCACAACACCGGAAAAGCCAAAAATTTTATACAAAAATAATAATATGGATGTGATATGTCCTTTATTAAATATTATATTATATATTAATTGTAATTTATTATTTTTATGGTTATACAAAAAATACTTAGTTATATAACAATTATCTTATCCAAATTCTTATGCAATGCTTGCAGAGGGCCCAAAAAGTCAAAATAACAAATTAAATGTGTTTTCATGATATATAAGTGAGTTAAAATAAATATTTAATTATTATAAAAGAATATTTTTATCATAATAAACTTATTTTCATGGTATAAATTTATTTATAAATTTGTGATATTATATAATTACCTTATATGCTTGTGCAATGCTAATACAATATTAATTTAATTAACAAAAAAATGATATTAAAATTACTAAAAGTAATATAATTTGAGATATTTAAGTTAATCCAAGAATTATATATATTAACATGAAATTTTTAGTAAATAATAATATATTTGGCTCGAATTTGAATTGTTGTCATAATGTTTTTAATGTCAAAGTAAGGAATAGTATCAAAATTAAAACAATGTTATTTTATGGGTTTTATAGTGTATTAAATTATTTTTAAATCATAAAAATATTAAATAATAAAAATGAGATATTATATAGTCTTAAATTTCATCCCTTTTGATTTTATAGGCCATTTGGAATCATTTTAAGCTAGAATAGTCTTATTATATTTTAATCTTTTGGGAAAATTCCAAAAGTGACCCTCACCTAAACTATAAAGGGAACCTACTCTCTCAATTATTCACACCACTTTGAGACTTCTATACCAACCATTCCATTACTATTACTATTATGAAATACTTATCCATGTTTTATAGGAATAGTTTCTTCCAATAGACCAACCCTATATCCCTTAAGAAGATATCTATAGGATATCCCCTAAATAAGTGGTAATCATATTTACCAACTCTTTCAAGTTTATTTCTTCTTCTACTTCCTCATCATGTGTTGTTTACATCATAAATTAACTAATAAATTATAATAAATATATTTATATTCTAGTATTATTATGGGAAAACCATATAATATCTTTTTTCCATCTTATAAAAATTGAAAACAATTCTTGTTCATACATATGGATTACAACCTCCACATAGCGGTGTGATTTATTTTCCATCACCAAGTTATTTGAATGGTAATAAATATGGAAATAATGAATATATATGAAAAATATGACATAATAATTATTCTATAAAGATTAATTATTCTCTACCATTATTTCTTTCCATCAATCAAAAATTGAAAACAATGTTCATGAATACATACAGCCTACCGTCTCCATGAACGGTGTAATTCATTTTTTTACCTCTATATTTTTGGATGAATCTAAATATATATATATATACATATATATTTAATACATAGAATATTTACACCATAAATAAAATACAATAGATGATGGAACACTATCCTATACACAAGAACCAAAACCTACATGATAAAATATGCATAGGAAAATGAAGTAGATATCACCCAAAATAAGAGAAATAAGTAAATATTGTTAACAAAAGGGTGATATGATTAAATAAGAGGATCATATATGATGTTATAAATATTAATATGTTTCTATAATAAATTAATAACTTGTTTAAAACTATTACCCATTTGGTTAATGTATGTTCAATAAAAGGGAAGTGTGAGGTAACAATTTCTCATCTCACTTACTTATATGAGACATATGTCTTATTCACCACTAATTTATTTTGTGTGTTTTATATGCATACTCTTTAATTTTTTCATATCATGAATATATTTATCTTCAACATATTTAAATTTAAATTTTATGTATTTTCTTTTGTGGGAATTAAAAATCAAAACATACTCAAGAGCGAATGGTTTATTTCACAATCTCTTCATTATTCAGAATTGTTTATGTTTAAGTATCCTTTAGGGAATATTTATCTTCCATGTTCATTAAATATAAAAGGGGTTTCAATTTTTTTTTATCTATTTTCCTATGATTTATTAAATTCATTTTCTACCATATTTTTATTTTTATAGAATGTTTTAAATGGAATCTTGTTGTCATTTTCCAAAAGAGGTACTTTTTTTAAATTTTCAACAAAAATATGAAACAAATTATTTTTAAAAATATAAAGTGTGAGTGGATTTTCCTGCTGTCATAAAGCCTTAAAGATTTTAATCTTCCTTTAAAATCCTTCAATGTAATTTACAAAGAAAATTTCTTCTTTTGTATTTGTGAAACTGATTTTTAAAAATTTAATTTCGAAGTGAAAAAGATATTTTTCCTTAAAAATATTTTTATTTATCTTTTATAGTACTTTTATTTAACAATCACAAAACCCTTTATTTTATTTATTCATCCATTAATTCTATTGTTATCAATGAATATTTAATTTCTATTAAATATATATATCGTTTTATGATGGATATGATTATTTTTTGAATTTTATATCATTTTTACATATGGTGTTTACATTGAAATTTATTTGATTAACTAAGTAAATATTTATAAATATATATCGATTATTCAAAACAAATATTTAATGATATGGAATATTGTTCCTTTAATTAAATTGATAATTTGATATATGATGAATGATTTGGACCTAAAAAAATGGGTTGGCCAAAAAAGTATATATACCATCAATAAATATGTAGATCTCATGAAAAAAATTAGTTTTCCAAATTATATGGGTTTTTATCCATAATGATTTAACTATCTTGTGAAAGGTCTTGAAATTATAGATAGCATAATTTCTGAGATCATGGAGTATAATATTAAGCATTTTTGTCATTAATAATTTAGTTATTATTATCCATGATATTATCAAGATGATATTATACATGGAATCAAATTGTTCACAAGTTATTGATTAAATGGGTTTTGTTTACAATTATTTATTCTTTCATAATGATTATGAATTTTTTTTCTCATTATAGAAAATGAATTTATAAAATTGAATGTGTGTTAATTTATTTATCTTTCCATATTTATTCAAGATATATTCTGTTGCATATGACCATTACTAACAATTTGAGATCACCTTGTTTTTTTTCCTTTCCTCAAGGTATGAAGGAGAATCCTTTGAATGAGTTTAAGGATACTTATTAAATTCATTTTTTATGGTCTATGTTTATTTACCAATTAAATAATGGTACCATATATGTATCTAGTTTTTCAATACCACTAAATCAGTCTATTATTAGTAACGTGATCCATTTTATCTTATTGCAATGTAATGAAATAACCGATGTTTCCATTCTTTTAGAGTTGGGTTGTTATTGATGGCATCTTAGTAATTTTTTTAGAAACCATTGAAACTATATTTAAGAAAACATATATTAGGGAATATAACCCTATGACTGTATTTAAGTATACGTCTATGTATTGGACGATATATCAAACTTTGGTAGGGTACAGATTATGCGGTCTCTCAAAATTATCATCATTCCTTGTACAATTCTTCTTGGTTTTATTGAATTTACAGAATTAGGAAGAATCATGTTAATACTGTTTATGTTAGAAAATTGGGTGATTATGAGAAAGGAATTGGGATTATGAATTAGGGTAAAGAGATCGTGATTATGAATAATAAATTATCTCTATATATGATTAATGAATTTCACCTTAACCAACTCTCAGACTCACTGAAGAAGAGAAGTATAAAGCTCACAAAGATATTGAATAGTGCACACCATGGAGGAATGAAGGATAGATTTACTTCATGTCATAAATGATGAAAGAGGCACCCCAAAGAGTGTCTCAAAGGAAGGGGAAAATTTTTTATGTGTGGAAAGGAATGAAACCATGTAATTAATTTCTAAGGGAAAAATGAAAAGTTCAATTAACATAATGGATGATAATAATAGTATCCCTAAGGTATTATCAATGGTTAAATGTTTTAAATATGTAAGTTATGGAAATTATGAAAATCATAGTCTAATGGGGGGAATATAATAAAGATAATTATAATGGTTTTATGAGTAAGGGTTATATTTCCAATGAAGAAGAAACTCTAAAAGGAATATTAAAGGAATGTGGAATTAATGAATAATATGATGAATCCTAATTAATGTCTTATGAATTCAGTGGAATGATTAATATTTTTGTGGGTGGATTCCATAATTATGTTATAAGAATATTTTTTCAATTATATTCTTATTATAATAATTATATAATTCATAATTATTTTACTGTAGTACTATTTCATTAATGATTTGAGAGAATATATTGAATGATACTGATGAATAAAAAATGTGATTCAGTGGAAAGTTGTTCTTTTTAGAGAACACAAGACTGAGGGAAGAGAAACCTTAATATTTTATTTTTTAATGAGATAATAATTAATAATAAATATTTGTGGGATAGTTTTGGGGACTATGAAATAAGTTATTGATTTTATAGTTTATGTTATCTTTTTCGGGGTTACTATATTATTGGATTTATGGAATATATTAAAAAACATGAGACTTTTTTTTGGAAGATTGAATGTTTTCATTAAGGTTTTAAAATTATCAAGGTATTCATATATTTTCTATGTGGAATAAAGAGATATATTATATTGTTCTGGGGATCACATGATAAGTTGATTTTGTAAATTTAGTTACCTTCCTTCTAATGTTTTTCACTTTTTATTTGGGCATACATATTTTGGATTAGTCTTATGTTTAACTACTTATGGAATGGATTATGTTGAACTTTGGATATTATTGTTTGTTTATTTATAATATTGGTTAAAATATTCTAACCATTTTGTTTTCAATAAATATTTAGAGGAAAAAGTATTGATTTATAGATCTTATAATCCATTAAAAGTGCTTCATGCATGAAACATCAATCTTGAATACCCATTTCCAGGAGTAAGATATGAAGTAGAAATAAATCGAAGAATAATAAAAGGATGATATTATTATTATAACATGGAAATTAATAATGCAATTTTATTTTATGTATATATTTATATAGATAGTAAAATAATTCCTCAACATTGGGAAATGGACCCTGAAATAAAAAACCTAATCCAGTTTCTTTTCTTAATGAGAAATAAATGGCCTTTTAACACATCATTAATTTATGGTTTTGCGATGGATAAAATTATCATGACCATATTATATATCATTTTTTATAACCCTTATAAATTATTTTTTTCTTACATATATATATTTTCACTTACCATTAATGTTCTTATATTCAGAAACCTAGTTTTTAGTAACCTTTTAATTTCTTTTTTCTGCTTTTTAAGAAGAAGTTTTATTAATACTTATTACATTATGGGATTGCTACAAAGGTATTTTTAAAAGAAAAAACATGATTACCAATAACAAGTTAAAATTTTGAGGACACATTTTATTGATGACTGGGATAATTCAACACCACAATATTTTAAGAGAAATATTCAATATCATACATGACACACAACAAAGAGCTTAAACGAACCCAAAAATATTATTATTTAAATAGGAATGTTATAACCTAGTCATTAAATTATAGGGCATGAATAGTAATAATTTTTTTTAATATATATATATATATAGATTCTCTAATAAATACTAATTTGTTGATTAATTATTAGTAATTAAGCACAATAATTTCTTATAAAGTCATTTTATATATTTGTATTCAAAAATATTTTTATTAATTTTTATGAGAAAATAATATAAATAAGTTTTCCAACTTTTATAAAATATATTTTACAAAATGAAATTTATTTTTAAATTTATCATATTAAAATGAACTTAGGGTAAAATATTCATATTTTGCTGAAAATATTTATCTTCTAGTAAATAGTGAAAAATACAGAATTTATTGGAAATTGTATTTCTATTTCAACCATTTGTGAAGTTTCATTTTATTTTAAAATGAATTAATTGAATAATTATATTATAATATTAATAATTCAATTACATTAATTTTGATTAATTTTATAATTTAATTTTGTATAAAATTGTTTTTATACATAAATATACTTTTTAAAGAATTTTATATTTCTTTCTAAAAAGTAGTTTTTATTGTGTTTTTCACACTTATTTTGAAATTAATATCAATCAGTAAAAAGTAATTAATTTCATGAAATGGAATTTATTATTGGGTCTAGTAATCCAAATTTATCATAGGATTATTTTTTTTGACATTTTTATGAATAAGTTACATTTTTAGTGAATAATAAAAAAAATATTTTTTTTTATGAAAAACGATATCATTTATGATATCACAACGACATAAAAATAATATGAAAATTTATGAAACTTATTGAATGGATTAATTGTGTTAAAATAATATAAATACTATTCACAAATAATTAAAATCATAGTTATTATAATTTATTCCATAATAAACATGAAAATCATTTTCAATGCTGACATAGAGCTAGCAGAAAACTAGAAAATTGAAAATTGGTATCCTAAAAATAATAACTAGGATGAGATAAGTCATTTATCATCTTGGATAATAAATATTAATTATTTTTTATAATATTAATTATTATTTGTGAATTTTAGAGTTATATGATAAGTTTCATATCCAAATGCTTGTGCAATGCTTGTACAGGGCCAGAAAAAGTCAAAAAAAAAACACATTAAATGTGTTGTAATGATATGTATATGTGTTAAAATAAATATATATAGAATATAAATGGATATTTTGATATTAATAAATTATTTTTGGAAATATATTTATTTATATTTTTAGAAACTATATAATTACGTTATATGCTTTTGAACTGCTAATACAATATTAATTTAATTAACAGAAAAATCAAATGGATGATATTAAAAAAATTCAAAGTAACATAATTTGAGATATTAAAGGTTATACATGAATTATATATATGACCATTAAATTTTTAGGAACTATTAATATAGTTTTTTATAATTTAAATTATTGACTTGATTTTCCCAAAGTCAAAGTAATTAATAGTAATAAAATTGGCAATGACAAACATTTAAGGGATTAATATTTTATTAAATTATTTAAAAATCATAAAAATATTAAATAATTACAAAATTTATAATATATTGTCCAAAATTTCATCACTTTTCCATTTTTAGGCTATTTGGAAGTATTTTTCTTTAGAACAATCTTATTAAATTTTAATCATTTGAGAAATTATAAAAGTTCCCACCACCTCAACTATGAATAGGAAACAACTCCATAATTTATTAACACCACATTGAGAATTCTAGATTGAACAAGTAATAAAAATTACTCTTATAAAATCCATAAAAATTTTCTAGAGGTTCTGGTCCATCCAAAAGACTAACCCTAGATCCCTTAAGAAGAGATCCAAAGGATGTCCGCCAAAGAAGAGATAATAATCTTTAATAATTGTATGAAGTTAATTTATTCTTATAATTCCTATTAATTTTTTACATAAAGAAATATAACTCTTGTATTATAAATAAAATTAGATTTTATTATGACTATGGTACAATCACATTCCATCGTGTTTCCATCCTATTAATAGTGAAAAAATCACTTGTTCATACATAAGACTTAGCATCTCCACGTAGCGGTGTAATTTGTTTTTCATCACCACTTTACATGTATGGTTATAAATATAAAAATAAGGATTATTATTTATATATATAATATAATAATTATTCTGTAAAGGTTATTTATTCTTTACTATTATTTCGTTCCATCCATCAAAAAATGAAAACAACATTCATGCGTATATACGACCTACCATCTCAATGAATGGTGAAATTCATGTTTCTATATATATCTTTATAAATTAATATAAATATAAATATATTTATTTATTCTTTTTCAATATGTTTTTAAAGGAATCTTCCTCTCATTTTCCAAATAAAGTACATTGTGTCTTTTCTAACAAAAATTTGAAAGGAATGTTTTTTAAAATTATAGATAATGAGTTTATTTTCCCACCATTATGATACTTTAATGTATTTTAGATTACACTAAAATTTTAAAAGTTTATTTTAGAATAAAATTTATCCATTCCTATTTCCATGTTTTATTTTTTAAAAGTGAATTTCAAAGTGAAAAGATATTTTTCTTCAAAAATATTTTTATTAATCATTTTATCATATTTTTATTCATCAAATTAAACAAACCAATATTTTACTTATTCACCCATACATTAAATTAATTGTGATCATTGAATATTTAATTTCTCTTAAATATTCATATTATTTTATGATTGATATGATTATTTCCTAAACTGTATACCATTTTAACATACAAATTTTACTTTGTAAGTTATTTTATTAATTGGGGAATATTCATAAATTTGTATCCTTTAATAAATATGGAAATTTTATTATATGGAATATTTATTCACAAATTAAATAAATCATTCAGTATGTAGAAAATTATTTGGACCTATAGTGGTGGCTGGGGATAGGAATTGTATAACCCCACGATGCATCGGTAGGTCTAATGAGACAAATTAGTTATCCAAATTAATTGGATTCTAACTAAAAATGATTAAATTGACTTTTGAAATGTCTTTATAGTATGACTAAAATGATGTCTCATATCATGGCCTCTAATATTATGAATTTACAACATTAAGAATTTTATTATTATTATCTGTGATATTTTCACTATGATGTTATCCATGGATTTAGATTGTGAAAAATTTATTAATTTAATAGATTTTGTTTCCAATTATTTACATTACCATAACGATGATGCCTTATTTTTATCATGATAGACAATTATTTATTAAATTTAATGTCTTTTTAATTATTTACCTTTCTATTTTGATTTAGGATATATTTAGCTATATGTAACCATTACTAAGCATTTGATATCACTCTTATTTTGTTTCCTTTCCCAAGGATATGAAGGAGAATCCTTTGAGTGATTTCAAGGACATAGATTAATTTCTATTTTATGTTTTATGTTCAGTTACTACTATAATAAAGGTTTCATGTATGTATATAGTTCTTTAAGAATACTAAATTGTTCAATCCCTAGAGATGTGGAACCTTTTATATTATGCCAATGTAATGAAAAAATTGATGATTCTAATCGGTTGGAGTCTAGGTTGTTACAACTATCTCCTTTTATGAGGTATATATACAGCCCCTTTTACATGTGATATCATGAATTTATATACTTCCAAGATATTTTATGTTTCATTAAATGTTATTCCTTCATGGGGAATATAGTTCAATGTTACCAATGTGGTAATGATTTTATGTTGTAATCTCACCATTTGTGGTGATTGTTTATGATTATGTATATGATAGTAAAATCTTATCATCCATCACTCAAGAAAATATTTACATTTCTTCCCCTCTACTTTTTCTTGATAATACATGTTTTACCTTCATTTTCCTCTCTTTATATACTCAAGGGACCAAAAAAAGTTTTTAAGAAAAATCATGTTCATTTCTTGCTTCGGTTGAAAAATGATTTTCTTCCAAAACCATGTTTTCTAAAATGTTTTTTCAAAATTATTTTAACATACTTAAATTTATATATAAAATATATTTTAAATTTTAAAAAATATTTTTCTTAGAATATTCATGTCGTTTTCTGAACGATGCCCATTTTTCTTTTACAAAAAATGTGAAAGGAATCATTGTTTTAACATCTATGACATGAATGGAATTTATAGCCATCATAAAAATCATTTTTAAGCTTCATTTATATGTTTTCAAGGTTCTTTTAAATAAAATGATTTTGAATATTTTTAATGTATTAAAAAGTGTTTTTTTAATGATAAAAGTATTTTTTTCATCATGAAAATTTTGAAATATTTTTCAAATCATCCTTCATAAATTTGCAAGTATATTTTTAAAGATAATAATTTTGAAAAAAATATCTATTTTTTTTTCAAATTGTAAATGATATATTCCTTAAGAAATGTTCTAAGTGATATTTCAAAATATTTTTCCATCTAAAATTTCTTTCATTGATGTTACTAATTATTTTCTAGAGATAATATTGAATGATACCATCCTAATTATTTCTTTAGATGATTAAGGTTTATATTTATGAAATGATAATAAAGACCATTTACATTTATAGATTATGATATGGTGAAATGATGAAATTTTCATGAAACTCATTTTATTTACACAGGTTATGATGGATGTTTTATGATATCATGTCACACATAATGATGGTATTCACTTTTAGATCAGTGAGACCTATTTATCCCTCCAATGAATTAGGAAAGATTTACATCTCATGATATAACAATGGGAATCATATTAATGGCCTCGATCCACTATAGGGAACAAGTTCCTCCTGATCCACTATATTAAATAGGTTCCTTCTAATCCCCTAAGGGAAACAACATCATCTTGATCCAAAATGGGAAATAGTTGATAAGTACTAATCCACCATGTTGATACATTGGTAGTTAAACTTGAAATATGAAATGTTTATTCTATATTTATGATGGTACGATTCTTTTATGAAATTATATTATGGTTAATGAATGATTTATAATGATTTTTCTCACTTATGGGCCTTGTTTTCTTTAGGGATAATGTTTTATTACATGAATTGTGTTTGTTATCTAAGAAAGTTTGGTTATAAACGACATATTTATGATCATTATCACAAACCCTTATAATTATATTTTCATTTCATACGATCACAGATTGATTTATTTTATTATTACCCTTACTGAAAACCCCAGATAACCATTTCTTATGTTTCCTTCCCTAGGATATGAAAAAATGTTTAGGTATGACATGCCTAAGAGGATTACAATGTGAGAAGATATTTGATAGAGATTTTGAAGATCAATAATTAAATAAGAAGATTGTTTTTCTAGTATCCAAATACACTAAACTTTTATGGTCCTGAGGTGTGTGTTTATGAAATATACTGAATATTCATCTACAAATATATAATATTTATTTATAAAATTCTTGGTCCTTATAAATAACACCATGATCACACAAAAATATTTTTTTTTAAACTCATTAATTGAATATTAGTCATTAGCCATATTTATAATTATTTTTCATCCCATCTTTCTCTAATTTGAGTACCCCGTGTTATAATTTCCCTCTTTTTCACTTTTTATTTATTTATTTTGGATTTATCCTAACTATTAAGTATAATATAGGTCATAAAAACCTCTAACATTCTATTTAAACTTTAAAAACAAAAACTTTATGTACCCATCACTGAGATTATCTATACTAGTGTTGGGATTTCCATTCATCTTAGGTTGGTCTCATAATTTCTATATAAACCACCTTTCCCTTTGGTAAATGTTGTTTAACCATAAGATTCAACTAGTTTTTTAGTCTATGTTGTGCGACCTTAAACCCCTATTAACATTTTGTCTAGGAAGTAAGAAATTAAAATACATATATCCCTTAAAAGGATGCCCACATCAATGTAATTTGGATTATATTAAAGTCGGTTAAACAATTCCATTTCATCCAGGTAGGTTGTCTCGTAGTTTGGAAAATTTTATTTTGAATATGAACAAGAGTCTCACTAGTCCAAATTGTTAAGGATATAGACCTAAATCTGACCAGAATGAAATCCATCACTTGGAATCCATAAATAAATTCTATAGTATACATTCAAGGTTTTCACATTGATTAGGTTAGAAAAAATGTGGTTGTTTAATAATGTAAATGACACAAAATATATGAATATGAATACTCTCATAGGGAGGACTTTGAAAAATACAAATCCCTACACACTAATCCTTTCGTTGGCCATTCTTTATGAAACAATTAGGGTTAAATTAAAATATTATATATTTTTAAGGTAAATATAAAGCCTTATAAAGAGTAAAACCCTGATTACTAGGTCCCTAGACGTATTAAAAACTCTGATTGCATCCCAATTCCTCACATATTAGTTGATTTGATTGTGAAAAATGCTTGAAATGTGTAATTATAGGGAACTTGATCCCTTTTGAAAATTGGATTCCCTATTAAAAAATACCCATTCCTTTTTTTCACTATACCGAGTCATCCAACCCTCTCACACTTGAATGTTCTAACCATAAATTATGACGATTAAAAATATACTGATACATTTATCTGGCCTATATTTATCTTGTTTCTTGTATCTAGGAGAAATATTTTGTTCCTCTATAGTTAGGGATTTCCACTCCTAGTAAGGATTGTGTATGTGCCACTATATATATCCTACCTATGCCAGCTTGAGGGTATATATTCATTAGATTATGCAATTCATTAAATATTTTATCATTATATCTAGAATTTAGGAGTTTCAATTCAACTAATCAATTTCCATAAAATTTACATGTTGATTCAATTGTACTTAATATTACTCTTTATATGTTTCATGGAATATCATGGATCGATGATTGATATGACATGATATATTAAGAATATTTAAAGGGAGAAAATTCTTATTATTAAATAAAAATGAAGAAGTTGAACATCCAAAAGCTATAGGCTCCCTTAATATCTCAAAAAATTATGATACAAGTAGAGATATGTTATATGATATCCTATAATTAGGTGATAATTTCACCAATTAATCATTTTAATAAATTGACATTGAATCTAAATTCATCCAACTTTACTATTTCAACTTTCTCGATAAGTATTAAATATTTTAGCCCAATAGAAGAACCTATTTCATTAATTATGTCATCTTTAATAATACTTAAGTGATCCACTAATCTTACTTATACTATATATAAATACTGATTTAGGTCATCCACCTTAGGGTATCATCATTAGTTACTCATTTTTTCTCTAACTCCACATTCAAATAATAGGGATCTTCTTGAATCATTGTAGTTTTATTATTTGTGGAGTGTGTCATTGACTCTATCTGGGTGATATATAGTTTGGGAATTTTCTTCTATTTTCATTCATAAAATATATATTTCATAGCCAGATGAAAAAGTCCATAATTATACCCACTATATACTCGGGTCATGAACATGCAGAGAATCCTACATAAATTCTTATGTAGACCCTAGATTGGGGTTTTGAAGATCATATAAAATATTCCCTTATATATATACTACTATGATGCTTCATAAAAATTCAGATACTCTTATTCCAATTTAGAGTCGCTTCCATAAATTGAGATATACTCCCAAACATATTCTACCAAGTAGATTGTATGTTCATCTCCTTATAAACATATCAATACCAACATATCCCCAATATTTAAACATTCTAGAAGTTCTAGTATTTGGATGGAATCCTCTTTTAATGGCTACTTCACTTGTAATGGAAGTGTGAAATGTGATGTAAAATATGAATGCATTAACAGCTGGATACCAAAGTCAAGAGAAGTCATTATTAATGCTCACTAGTTTTTAATGGAGTACTTTGATCTTCCAATGATGTCTCTTCCTATAGGGGTGTCATATGATTGTTTTCTTCATTGGGTGATTCTTCAACTTCTTAGATAAGAACATAATTTTTTTGATATCCTATAATTTCAAAAAATGAAAATTTCTTCACCCTATCATGGACTAACCAATAGTTAGATCTTAACCCATTACTAGAATAGTCACACCATTAATTTGTTAGTCAGTGATATTTTTAGGAGGTTAAACATTCTGGGTGAACTTTATTACCTTCCCTCAGTAGGTTGAATTGGTCGACCCTACCTAGTTACTAGGTCATCGATTGATCTACATAAAGTGGGGGGATTGTTCTAGTTTCCTGTTTCTTAATCACATTGAATATAATTTCCAAAAAATTATTATACGAGTTGGGATTCTAAATAAACATACCACGTGGTGAAATAATTAGGCAAGGATTAAAAAAACATACACCCATGTGACTCTTTATTGATGTCTTTAGATTCATCTAGAAAATAGTCAATGTTTATACTTGATAAATGATATTTTACCATGGTTGTGTCTTTTAATATCCTTATAATTCATACCATAGAGTGGAAAAATAATAGGGTGGTCTATGATTTAATATTTTATCTTAGTGACATTTACTGATTTTTCATCTCCACCACTCATGGAAGTGGTCCAAATTTTCACTATCTATATTCCCTCTATTATTATTATAGCTCATTCTATAGTGATGAGAGGGAGAGAACCTTATGAATCAATATACTATTCTTTAGGTATTAACTTATAAGGATATATCATAGTGAATCAAAATTATATTACTAAATGAAATATGCTTCCGCCACCAAAATTGGGAGATAAATTTAAATTTAGAGACCAACCTATTTCACTAGTTAGAATGTGCTCAACCAGTATCCCAACATTTAAAAAATATCTTTTAAAATTTGGATTAGTAACTATATTTTACACTAGTGTAAAAGGTCAAAAATATAGGAGGTTATAGATTGGATTAATCCCCTAAAATTATATAATTACCCTCAGGCCTGATGAGATTTCATTTTACTCTAAGGTTGATAATTCCACTAGACATTTAGTTGGGGCTCCACTTACTGTATACGCAGAAGACTATCATTTATAGAATTGATTCAGTTATCTATAAGAGGGGAAAAGATAGGAATGTAAAAGGTTGTGTAAAAATAAAGAGTGTCTTTGAAAATTTTCATGTTATAAATCTTCAGATTCAATAAGTACAACAACCTAGGATCTTAATACATAAATATTAGACTTCAAAAGATGAGTATTCAACTAATTTACCAAAAAAATATGCTCAAAGACCATATATTTTTAGTGTATTTGGAGATTAGATCTCAATATTATTATTTTATGGAATATATTCAACATCCCCCCTAAATATATTCCCTTATGATACTCTCTATCAGCATTCCTTATAAACAACATTCTTAAAAACATGGTAAATGGAAACATACGAAAGGCTAAGCTCAGATACTAAGTAAGGATAAGAACGAGAGATGTCAATTGATAATAATATAAAATAATAAGATAATAATAAGGGTAAAATATCATGAAAATAACTTAAAAAGTTCATAACCAATCTTAAGGAGATCAAAAAACACGATTTATGGAATAAAATAGAAGCATTACAAAAGGTATGAATTATAAGAATGATAAATCATCAAAACTCAATCATGAACCATAAGTTTGTGTCATAAACATCTTTAGAGTCATCATAAGTATATAAACCATTTCATATGTCAAGGTTAAATACCAAGACCATTGAATAAGGAAACAACACATGTTTCCTATAATGTATCAAGCACATTGACTTGTTTCCTATACTAGATCAAGCACATCAACTTGTTTCCTATAATGAATCAATAACTTTGACTTATTTCCATTAATAACTCATGAGATATAATAAATTACCCAATTAAATTGAGGGATAAATTGGTCCCATCCATCATATATTGAAAATCATACATATGTGTGTCATTTGGTCGTAATACATTCATCATATCAAAACCTATTAAAATTAATGGTATTCATAAATAATTCATCTTTTTAGTATATACAAAAACAATGAAGAGAAAGATTAAGTATAATATCCTTGAATTATAGCCTTATTAAAGTATAAGTAATATCAAAGGATTTTAATTTATATGGAATTTTTTTTTAAAGATAACACTAAATAATTCTTGAGGTATATAACTTTACTATTTTAAAATCAATTCCCTTTAAAAAAACAGTAAACTTAAAAATGAATACATTTTCTTTTCAAATAAATTTCTAAACATGTATAGGATTATTTAATGAAATCATCCCTATTAATGATGTTGAAATATTCTCATTATATATATGTGTAAAAAAAATTCTTATGTATTTTTTTCATAAAACACATAATGTTCTTCATTTGGAAAATGAAAAAAAATTCATTTCAAACCGATTTGGAAAAACTAAAACATATGTAAAAATTATTTAAAAAAAAATTATAGTAGAACAAAAAAAAAAACTTTTGGATTTTTTTATAAACCATGGAAATTTTATAGAAATATTACCCAACTGATAATTAAACATAACCAATCCTAAATAATGATGAAATTGTGAATTAAACACTTACAAATTTGGTAATATTTGAATCATATTCCCCACAAAAGAATTAGAAATAGATGGATATAAAAATACCAATAAATTAATATGATTTATAATAAAAGGAATTCCTAATAAGTATATACACCACACAAAAGAAACATATATTTTATAAGTTATGTGCCCCATAGAAATCAATGTGAGATAAAAAGATCTTACCAGAGGCCCGACTTCCTTTAAATGTTCATTAACCTAATGTATAATAAATTTACATTAATTATACACATGTTCTAGAATAATTTGTGTTATTTTTATATCTTATATATTCATTATGTATATATATATTCAATGTTATCTACAATGACAGAGATAGAAAATTAATTACACCGTTCAATGAGATAGTAGGTCGTATGTATACATGAACACTGTATTCACTTTTTTAAGGATGAAATGAAAGAATGGTAAAAAATAATTTACCTTTATAGAATAATTTTAAGATAATTTTTATCACATATATTAATCTTATCTATCTTCATTTCTATCCAAGTAAAATAGAAATGAAAAATGAATCACATCATTTCGTGGAGGTGGTAGTCTATAAGTACACATCAATGACATTATCTTTTTCCAACAATTTAAATGGTAAGAAAGTAGATATAAAATCATCATTTAAAAAGTATAATTATGTTATAAATATAAAAAATTAAACCCATCATAAAAATTATCCACAAAATATACTGATGAAAAATGATTTGTACTGCTACATGGACACAGTAAATCATACATACATACGAGCGATAATTTTACTTCTTCTTTGATGGGAATGAGGGTTTATATTAGTGTTTTAATAATCATAATAAAATTTAATAATATTTTTTATAATGAATTTATTATCTTATAATAAATAAAAAATATTTTTAGGAGGTTAATAAGAGTATAAAAAGACAACGATCAGTTAGAGCATTGCATCTTCATTGAAACGACTCCTTTAGATCTCCTCTAAATCGCTCTATGGCTAGTATTTTGGAAATATTAGAACCTATAAAATGTGACTAAGAAAGTTGGGAAGATAATTTTTTATTGTATTTTTGAGTTGTAATGATCAATGTGGGGTAACTAAGTGAGGGATTATGGGCTATTTTATAATATAGGTAAGGGAAACTTTGGGAATTTCTCAAAAGATTAAATTATAATAAGACTATTCTAGAGATAGATGCTTCCAAATAGCCTATAAATTAACATGGGATGACTTTATAGAATATATCATATCCCATTTTTCTTTATATAATTTTTCTATTATTTTTGTATAATTTAATAAAATATTATATATTTTCATAAAATATCATTATTGTCAATTGTAACACCATTCATTACTTTGACTTTAATAACATCAAGACCATCATATAAATTCAAGAAAAATCAATTAATGTGTTCAAAATAGGTCATGTTCATCTAGAAAATTATTGCATCACATAAATTATCTCATATTATAATAATTATAATATTTTTTATATCATTTATTTTATTTTCCGTTAACTAAATAATATTTACGTCAGCGTTGCGTAAACATTTAAGGTGATTATTTCATCTATAAAAATTAAAAAAAAATTACAATGATGAATATAAAAATTATATATTTAAAAATAAAATTTATAGTGAAACACATCCTCTAGATAACCCCATATTAAAATATTAATGTTATTAAAAACAAGAGTGTGACATGTTTTACTTTTCTGGAAATTAAATACTATAAGGCTAAAATATCAACCAAATTGACAAAAAATGATATATAACCAAAGAATGAGTAATTATGAATTAAATTATATCATAAAATAAATCTTATAAAAATTTTAGTGTTATTTAATAGTCCATATCATTTTATTTTTAACCTAAAATACCTGACTTACCCTTACCATTACAATGGAATTACTATAGTTACTACTCTTAATAACCATAAATAAAGGGGACTTAATTAAAAAATTTGTAAAGAATTATTCCAAATATGGAATCCATTTTAATGATTTAACTCACATAAGTGGAATAATTTAATTTTAAATTAATCCCACAAAATGTAATGAAAAACTATTTTATTGAAAAAAACTAAGCTTTAAAATGAACTTATTCCAAAAGGAGGTTTAAGTATAATTAAAGTGTAATTAATTAGAATATATCTAAATAATGAGTAATTAATTTAATTTCATATTAATTTAAAAGTGTTAAGTTACTTTTTAATAAAAATAAAATAACAGTATTATAAAAATCAGTATTTTTTAGTATTCACTAAAAAATTAAACTTTTCAAAAAAATATAAAAAAATAACACCAAGATAATTTTGTAATTATAAATTAAAAAATTGAAGTATTTTTATAAAATAAATTTTATAAGTCTTCTAAAAATTTATTATAATATTTAAATAAAATAAACACCATTTTTTTTGCTAAAATCAATTTTTTTAAGAATAAAACATATTTATTAAATTTGAATGATTTATTACTAAGAATTTATAAATAAATTTATATTGAGTAGTAAATTTATATATATTTCCTAAATTATTTAATCATATTTATAAAAACAAATTAATATCTAGGTTATAATTGTCACATTAAATAATAATATTTTAATAGAGTATTATAACTCGTTTAACCTCTGTGTTTCTTGTAGTAGAATCCATCAAAAAAATAAAATTATTATTATTTTAAATCATTGAAGATATTAAATAATAACAAAATAGATAATATATTGTCTAAAATTTCCTCTCTTTACCATTTTTTGGCCATTTGGAAGTATTTTTCTCTAGAATTGTCTTATTAAATTTTAATCATTTGAGAAATTCTAAAAGTGTCCACCACCACAACTATGAATAGAAAACAAATCCCTCACTTATTAACACCACATTGAGAACTATAGATCTATCAAGTCATAAAAATTACTCTTATATAAATCATTATAAATGTTATAGTGGTTCTAGTCCATCCAATAGACCAACCCTTGATCCCTTAAGAAGAGATCCAAAGGATGTTCGCTGAAGAAGAGATAATCATCTTTATGAACTGTTTCAACTTAATTTATTAATATACTTACTCTTCATGTTTTTTTATATAAAAAAATATAACTCTTATTTCATAAATAAAATTAAATTTTATTATGAATATGGTAAAACCATATCCCATCATGTTTCCATCCTATTAATAGTGAAAAAATCACTTGTTCGTATGTAAGACTTAGCATCTCCACGTAGTGGTGTAATTCTTTTTCATCACCACTTTACATCGACGGTAATAAATATAGAAATAATGAGTATTTAATATATATATTATATAATAATTATTCTATAAAAGTTATTTATTCTTTACCATTCTTTCATTCCATCCATCAAAAAATGAAAAAAAAATTCATGCATATATATGGTCTACCGTCTTAATAAATGGTGAAATTTATGTTTTTATCTATATCTTTATAGATTAATCTAAATCTAAATATATTTAATATATAATAAATTTAAACCATGAATTTTATTCATTATATTATGTAACTACACCCTATGTATAATAACTAGAATATACATGAAAAAATATACATGGGAAAAAGCTGGAGTTGACACCCGAAATAGAGTTAATAAGGAAATATTACTAAAAAGGGGATAAGATAATATTAGAGGATCATATATGATATTATATATATAAATATGATTTTGGTATAAATTAATAACATGTTTAGAACATTATAATTTACTTTAATTCACGTTCAACTAAAGGAAGCGTGAGGTAGGAGTTTCTCATCTCATAATTACTTCTATAAGACATATTTAATATTCTCCAATTATTTATTTTGTGTGGTTTATATAATATATATTTAATTTTTTATACCATGAATCTATTTATATTAATGGTATTTAAATTTAATTTTTTCTTATTTCTTTCATGTGTACAACAAATCAAATGAAACCTTACAAGGAAGGTTTTGTTTCAAAATATCTTCATTATTCGGGATTGTTAATGTTTAAGTCTATGACGGGGAATATTTCTATTCAATATTGATATTTACTAGATGTGTATTAAAAAAAGTTTTTAATATTTTCCTATATTTGTTTAAAATCATTTTAACATTTCTTTTCTTTTTCAATATTTTTTAAAAGTATTATTCCTCTCATTATCCAAATGAATTACATTGTGTATTTCCTAAAAAAAATTAGAAAAGAATGTTTTTTAAAATTATAGAGAATAAGTTTATTTTCACACTATCATGATGCCTTAATGTATTTTAGATTCCACTAAAATTTTACAAGTTTATTTTAGAATAAAATATCTCCCTTCCTATTTCTATGTTTTATTTTTTAAAAGTGAATTTCAAAGTGAAAATATATTTTTCCTCAAAAATATTTTTATTGATCATTTTATCATACTTTTATTTATCAACGCCAACAAACCATTATTTTACTTATCCAGCCATACATTCAATTCCTTGTGATAATAGAATATTTAATTTCTCTTAAATATTCATATTATTTTATGATGGATATGATTATTTCCTAAACTGTATACTATTTTAACATACAGTTTTTACTTTGAAAGTTATTTGGTCATATGGGGAATATTGATAAATTTTCATCCTTTAATCAATATGGAAATTTGATTATAAGGAATATTTATTAATTAATTAAATAAATTATTAATTATGTGGGAAATTATTTGGACCTACAGTGGTGGGTGGGGCTAGGGATTGTATAGCCCCTCAAAGCATCGGTAGGTCTAATAAAAAAAATTAATTATCTAAATTAATTGGATTCTAACCCAAAATGATTAAATTGACTTTTGAAATGTCTTGAGAGTATGAATAAAATTATTTCTCATATCATGGCATCTAATATTATGAATTTCCATCATTAATAATTTTGTTATTATTGTCCATGATATTTTCACTATGATGTTATCCATGGATTTAGATTGTGAAAAATTTATTAATTTAATTGATTTGGTTTCCAATTATTTAAATTACTATAATGATTATGCCTTATTTTTATCATGATAGAAAATTATTTATTAAATTTAATGTATTTTTAATTATCTACCTTTCCATTTTGATTTAGTATATCTTTAGCTGTATGTAATCATTACTAAGAATTTGAGCTCACCCTTATTTTGTTTCCTATCCCAAGGATATGATGAAGAATCTATTGAGTGACTTCAAAGACATAGATTAATTTCCATTTTACATTATATGTTTAGTTATTAATGTAATAATGGTTTTATGTATGTATCTAGTTCTTAAATAATACTAAATATTTCAATCCATGGAGATGTTAACCCTATTATATTATGCCAATGTAATGAAAAAAATGATGACTCTAATCAGTTGGAGTTTGGGTTGTTACTACTATCTCTTTTTATGAGGTTTATATACAACCCCTTTTACATGTGATATCATGAATTTATTTACTTTCAAGATATTTTATGTTTCATTTAATGTTATTCTTTCATGGGGATTAAAATTCAATGTTACCAATGTGGTAATGATTTTACGTTTTAATATCACCATTTGTGGTGATTGTTTATGATTATATATATGATGATAAAATCTTAATATCCATCACTCAAGAAACTATTTACATTTTCCCCTATACTCATGTCATGATAATACATTTTTTACCTTCATTTTCCTCTCTATATGTACTCAAGATAGCAAAATAAGGTTTTTAATAAAAATCATGTTCATTTCTTGGATCTATTGAAAGACGATTTTCTTCCAAAACCATGTTTTCTAATTTTTTTTTCAAAATGTTTTTAACATACTAAAATTTATATATAAAATATATTTTACATTTTACAAAATATTTTTCTTGGAATATTCATGTTGTTTTCCAAACATTTACCATTTTTATTTAACAAAAAATGTGAAAAGAATCATTATTTTAACGTATATGAAATGAATGGAATTTCCATCCATCATGACAATTATTTTTTTAATCTTAATTTATACGTTTTAAAGGTTATTTTAAATAAAATGATTTTGAATATTTTTAATGTTTAAAAAAGTGTTTTTTCATTAAGAAAATTATGTTTTTATCAAGAAAATTTTGAATTGATTTTCAAATAATCCTTTATAAAATTTCTAGTATATTTTCAAAGATAAGAATTTTGAAAAAAAATTTATCTAATTTTTTTTCAAAGTGTAAATGATATATTCCTTAAGAAATGTTATAAGTGATATTTTAAAATCATTTTCCATCTAATATTTCATCCTTTGATGTTACTAATTATTTTCTAGAGATAACATTGAATGATACCATCCTCATTATTTCTCTAGACGATTAAGGTTTATATTTATGAAATGATAATAAAGTCTATTTACATTCATAGATTATGATATGGTGAACTGATGAAATTTTAATGAAATGAATTTTCTTTACACCGGTTATGATGAATGTTTTATGATACCATGTCACACATAAGTATGGTATTCACTTTAAGATCGGTGAGACCTATGTATCCATATAATGTATTAGGAAAAATTTATATCTCATGATATATGGGAATCAAGTTAATAGCCTCGATCCAATATAGGGAACAAGTTCCTCCTAATCCACTATATGAAATAGGTTCCTTCTAATCCACCAATGGTGGCAACACCATCTTTATCCAAAATGGGAAATAGTTGATAAGTACTGATCCACTATGTTGATGTATTGGTAGTTAAACTTGAAATATGAAATATTTCTTCTATATTTATAATGGTACCATTCTTCTATGAAATGATATTATAGTTAATGAATTATTTATGATGATTTTCCCACTTATGGGCCTTGTTTTCTTAAGGGATAATGTTTTATTATAAGAATTATGTTTATTATCTAATAAAGGTTGGTTATAAACTTCATATGTTATGATCATGATCACATAACCTTATTCTTATCTTTTCATATCATATAATCACAGATTTATATATTTTATTTTTACCCTTTCTGAGAATATCATATCACCATTTCTTAGATTTCCTTCCCTAGTATATGAATAAATGTTTAGGAATGGAATGACTAAGAGGATTATAATGTGATAAGATATTTGAGGGAGATGTTGAAGATCAATCCTGAAATAAGAGGATTGTTTTTCTAGTCTCCAAAGACACTAAAATTTTATGGTCCTTAGGTGTGTGTTTACGAAATATACTATATATTCATCTAGAAATATATAATATTTATTTATAAAATCCTTGTTCATTATAAATAACACCATGATCGCACAAAAAGATTTTTTTCAAACTCATTAATTGAATATTGGTCAATAGCCATATTTATAATTATTTTTCATCAATTATTAATCTAATTTGAGTACGCCATGTTATTATTTACAACTTTTTCACTTTTTATTTAATTTTTGGATTTCTCCTAACTCTTAAGTATAATATAAAAATCCTCTAACATTATATTTGAACTCTACAAACATAAATTGTATGCACCCATCCATGAGATTGTCTATATTAGTGTTGGGATTTCCATACATCTTAGATTGGTCTTATAATTTCTACATAGACCACCTCTCCATTTGGTAAAGGTTTTTTTAACCATAATATTCAGTTAGTTTTTTTAGTATATATTGTGCATCCTTAAACCCCTAGTAACACTTAGTCTAGGAAGTACAAAATTAAAATACATACAACCATTAAAAAGATGCCTACATTAATGGAATTTGGATTACATTAAAGTTAGTTCAACAATTCTGTTTCATCTAGGTAGGTTGTCTTGTATTTTGGAAAATTTTATTTTGAATATAAACAGTAGTCTCATAGGTCCAACTTGCTAATGATAGAGACCTAAATCTGACTAGAAAGAAATCCATCCGTTGGAATCCTTGGAAACATTCTACAGTATACTTTGAAGGTTTTCACATTTCTTAGGTCAGAAAATATGTGATTTTTTAAGAATGTATAATGAAAAAAATATATGAATATGAATACTCTCATAGGGAGGCCTAAGAAAAATACAAATACCTATACAATAATCCTTTCCCTAGACATTATTTATGAAATAGTTAGGGCTGAATTAAAATATCATATATTTTTAATGTAAATATTATGCCCTAGAAAAAGTAAAACCATGATAACTTGGTCCCTCGACATATGAAAAACTCTGATTGCATCCCAATTCCTCATATATTGGTTGAGATAATTGTGCGAAATGCTTGAAATGTGTAATTATAGAGAACTTGAACCCTTTTGAACATTGGATTCCTTAGTAAAAAATACCCATTCCTTATTTTCAGTATACTGAGTCATCCAACCCTCTCACACTCGAATGTACTAACCATAACTTATGATGATTAAAAAAATACTACTACATTTAGCAGGCCTATATTTATCTTATTTCTCCTATATAGGAGAAATATTTTGGTCCTCTATAAGTTAGGAATTTCCACTCGTAGTAATGATTGTGTATGTACCACCATATATATCATTACTATGTTATCTTGAGGGTATATATTCATGAGATTATTTACATCATTAAATATTTTATCATTATATCTGAAATTTAGGAGTTGCGATTCAACTAATAAATATCCATACAATTTAAAAGTTGATTCAGTTGTAATTAATATTATTCTTTGTATGTTTTATGGAATATCATGGATGAAAGATTGAGATGAGATGATATATTAAGAATATTTCAAGGAAAAAAATTCTTATTATTAAATAAAAATGAAGAAGTGGAACATCCAAAATCTATAGGCTCCCTTAATATTTCAAAAAAAGGATGATACAAGTATAGATATGTTATATGATACCCCATACCGAGGTGATAATTTCACCAATTAATCATTTTGAATAATTTATATAGAATCTATGTTCATCTTACTTTATTATTTCATCTTCCTTGATAAGTATTAACTATTTTATCCCAATAGAAGAATCTATTTAACTAATTATGTCATCTTCAATAATACTTAAGTGCTACAATAATCTTCATTTGAATATATATATATTGATGCTATTCATACACCCTATGGTATCTTCATTAGTTAATCATTTTTTCTCCAACACCATATTCATATAATATGGATCTTCTTGAATCATTATAGTTTTATTATCTGTGCAGTGTGTCACCGAATCTATCTAGGTGAGATATAGTTAGGGGATCCTCTTCTATTCTCATTCATAAAATATATACTTCATGTCCTGATAAAAAAATCAATAATTATACCCACTATATACTTGGGTCATGAACATGTGGAGAAACCTGAATAGATTCTTATGTAGATCCTCAATTGGGGTTTTGAAGATAATATAAAATATTCCCTTCCATATATACTACTATGATGATTTATAAAAATCCATAGACTCTTATTCCAACATAGAGTCACTTCCAGAAACTGAGATACACACCCTAACATATTCTACCAAGGGGTTCATATGTTCATCACCCTATGAAAATATCAATACCAACATATCCCTAATCTCCATATATTCAATAATTCTAGTATTTCGATGCAATCCTCTTTTAATGGTTACTCCACTTGCAATGGCATTGTGATGGGTGATGTAAAAGATGAATACATTAATAGCAGGATACCAAAGTCAAGAAAAGTCATTATTAATGCTCACCAGTTTCTATTGTAGTACTAGTATCGTCCAATGGTTTCTATTCCTATAGGGGTGTCATATGATTTTCTTCTTCATTTGGTGATTCTTCAACTTCTCAGATAAGGACATATTTTTATTGATATCCCATCATTTAGAACAATGAAAATTTCTTTACCCTATCATGCAATAACTAATAGTTAGATCTTAACCCCTTTGTAGAATAGTCACATCATTAATTTGTTATTCAGTGATATTTTTATGAGTTTAAACATTATGGGTGAAATTTATAACCTTCCCTTAGTAGGTTGAATTGGTCGACCCTACCTAGTTACTAGGTCATCGATTGATCTACACAGAGTGGGGGGATGGTTATAGTCTCCTGTTTATTAATAACATTGGATATATTTTCCCCAAAATTGTTGTATAAGTTGGTATTCTAAATAAACATACCTTGTGGTGAAATAACTAGGCAAGGATGAAAAAAATATACACCCATCCGACTCTTTATTGATGTCTCTAGATTCATTTATAAATTTGTCAATGGTTATACTTGATAAATGATATTTCACCATGGTTTTGTATTTAAATATCATTATAATCCATACCATATAGTGGAAAACTAATAGGGTGGTTTATGATTTAATATTTTAGTTTAGTGACATTTTATTAGTTTTCATCCCCTCCACTCATGGAGGTGGTCTAGACTTTCACTATCTACATCCCCTATATTATTATTACAGCTCGTTTTACAGTGATGGGAGGGAGATCACCTTATGAATAAATCTAATATTCTTTAGGTCTCAACTTATAAGGATACATCATAGTGAATAAAAATTATATTACTAAATTAAATATGCTTCCACCACCAAAATTGGGAGATATATTTAAATTTAGAGACCAACCTCGTCCACTGGTGAGAATATTCCCAACTTGTATCCCAACATTTAAGAATTATCTATTAAAATTTGGATGGTTAACTATATTTTAGAATAGTGTAATAGATCAAAAAATATTAGAGGTTATAGATTAGATTAATCCCCTAAAATTATAGAATTACCCTTAGGCCTGTTGAAATTCCATTTTCCTCTATGGTTGATAATCCTACTAGACATCTAGTTGGGGTTCCACTTACTGTATACTCAGAAGACTCTATCATTTCTTTAATTTCTTCTATTATCTATAAGAGGGTAAAATTTAGGAATGTAAAAAATTGTGTCAAATTAAAGAGTGTCTTTGAAAATTTTCATGTTATACATCTTTATATTTAATAAGTACAACAACCTAGGGTCTTCATACATAAATATTACACCTCAACAAATGAGTATTCAATTAATTAACCAAAAAAATATGTCTGAGGACCATATAAGATCAGTTTATTTGTAGATTAGATCTCAATATTCTTATTTTATGGAATATATTCAACATCCCCCATAAATATATTCCCTCAAAGTACTCTTCATAGGAATACCCTATAAACAACTTTCTTCAAAACCTAGGAAATAGAAACATAAGAAAGGATGAGCTTAGATACTAAGTAAGGATAGGAATGAGATATTTAAATTGACAATAATATAAAATAATAAGATAAAATAAGGGTAAAATATCATGAAAATAACTTAAAAAATTTCATACCTAATCTTAAGGAGATAAAAAACTTGATTTATGGCATAAAACAGTTGTATTACAAAAGGTATGAATTATAAGAATGATAAGTCATCAAAACTCAATAATGAACCATAATTTCTTGTCATAAACATCCATGGAGTCATCATAAGTATATAAACCATTTAATATGTCAAGGTTAACTAACAATAACATAGAA
This sequence comes from Viscum album, assembly GCA_963277665.1. NCBI lineage: Eukaryota > Viridiplantae > Streptophyta > Magnoliopsida > Santalales > Viscaceae > Viscum > Viscum album. The sequence continues at coordinate 1,432,384,308 of OY728120.1, read as the reverse complement.
TCAGTAAAAAATACATGTTTACTATAATTTATCAAGCACATTGACTCGTTTCCCATAACAGATCAAGCGCATCAACTTGTTTTCTATAACGAATCAATAACTTTGACTTATTTCCATTAACTAACTCATGAGATATAATAAATTAACCAATTAACTAGAGGGATAAATATGTCCCATCCATCACATAATGAAAATCATACATATTTGTGTCATTGTATTGTATAACATTCATTGTATTAGAACCCATGAAAATTAATGGGTTTCATAAATAATTCATATTTTCATCATAAACGTAAAACATGAAGAGAAATAATAAGTATTACATCCTTGAATCATAGACTCAATAAATTATAAGTAACCTCAAAGCATTTTATCTTATATAGAAAATTATTTTTAATGATAATTTTGAATAATTCTTGAGGTATATAACTTTAATATTTTAAAATCACTTTCCTTTAAAAAAAAAATAAACTTATAAATGAATACATTTTATTTTCTAATAAATTTATGAACATGTAGAGGAATATTTAATGAAATAATCCCTCATAATTATGTTGAAATATTCTAATTATATATTTGTGTAAAAAAATTCTTATGTATTTTTTTTTCATAAAACATACAATATTCTTCATTTGGAAAATGACAAAAAAATTCATTTCAAACCGATCTGGAAAAACTAAAACATGTTTAAAAATTATTTTTTAAAAAATTATAGTATAAAAAACCAAAACCTTTATGACTTTTTTAGAAATCATGGACATTTTATAGAAATATTACCCAACTAAGAATTAATCATAACCAATCATAAATAATGATGAGATTTTAAAATAAACCCTTATAAATTTGCTAATATTTGACTCATATTCCCCATGAAAGAATAAAAAATATATGGATATAAAAAATACCAATAAATTCATATGATTTATAATAAAAGGAATTCCTGGGAATTATATACACTACACAAATTAATTATATATTTTATAAGTCATGTTTCCCATTGAAATCAATGCAAGATGAATATCCCTTACCATAAGCCCAACTTCCTTTGAATGTTCATTAAACTCATGTATAATAAATTTACATTCATTATACATATATTACAGAATAATTTTTGTGATTTTTTTTCTTATATATTCATTACATGTATATATATATTCAATTTTTTCTAAAATTATAGAGATAATAAATTAATTACATTGTTCTTTGAGATAGTAGGTCATATGTATACATGAACACTGTATTAACTTTTTGAAGGATGGAATGAAAGAATGGTAAAAAATAATTCACCTTTATAGAATAATTTTAAGATAATTTTAATAATATATATTAATCTTAACCATATTCATTTCCATACAAGTTAAATAGAAATTAAAAATGAATCACATCATTTCGTGGAGTTGGTAATCCATAATTACATATAAGTGACGCTTTCATTTTCCCTTGGTTTAAATGGTAAGAAGGTAAATATGAAATTATAATTTAAAAAGTATAATTATGTTATAAATATCAAACATTAAACCCATCATAATACTCATCCACAAAATATGCTGATGAAAAATTATTTGTACCGCTACGTGGAAACAATATACCATATGTATATACGAACGATACTTTTACTTCTTCTTTGATGGGAACGAGGGTTTATATTGGTGTTTTAATAATCATAATAAAATTTCATAATATTTTTTATACTAAAGTTATTATATTATAATAAATAAAAAATATTTTGAGCCGGTTAAGAAGAGTATAAAAAGAAAGTGATCGGTTAGAGAAATTACATCTTCATTGAAACAACTCCTTTAGATCTCCTCTAAAGGGATTTGGGGCTAGTATTTTGGAAAGGTTAGATCCTATAAAATATGAATAATAAATTTGGGAGATAATTTTTTATTGTATTTTTGAGATATAAGGATCAATGTGGTGTAACGAAGTAAGGGATAAGGGGCCCTTTTATAATATAGGTGAGGGGAACTTTGGGAATTTCTCAAAAGATTAAATTATAATAAGACTATTCTAGATCCATATGCTTCCAAATGGCCTGTAAATTCACATGGGATGAATTTATAAAACATATAATATACTATTTTTCCTTATATTATTTTTCTATTATTTTTATATAATTTAATAAAATGTTATATATTTTCATAAAATATCATTATTGTCAATTGTAACACTATTCATTACTTTGAGTTTAATAACATCAAGGCAATAATATAAATTCGAAAACAAATACATTAGTGTATCCAAAATAGGTCATGTTAATCTAAAAAATTATTGCATCACATAAATTATCTCATATTATAATAATTATAATAATTTTTATATCATTTATTTGATTTCCCATTAGCTGAATAATAATTATGTCAGTATTATGTAAACATTTAAGGTGATTATTTCATCCCTAAAAATTAAAAAATAAATTAACATGATGAATATAAAAATATATATTTAAAAATAAAATTTATAGTGAAACATATCCTTTAGACAACCCCATATTAAAATATTAATGTTATTAAAAACATGAGTTTGACATGTTTTCCTTTTCTAGAAATAAAATACTATAAACATCAAACCATCATCCAAATTTTCACAAAAGGACATATAACCAAAGAATGAGTAATTATAAATAAAATTAAACCATAAAATAAAACTTAGGAAAAATTTAGTGTTATTCAATATTCCTTATCATTTTATTTTTAACATAAAATACCACACTTACCCTTACCATTGCAATGAAATTACTATAGTTACTACTCTTAATGACCATAAATAAATGGGACCTAATTAAAAAAATTTGGAATGAATTATTCCAAATATAGAATCCATTTTTATGGATTCAACTCACATAATTGGAATAATTTAATTTTAAATTAACCCCACAAAATGCAATGAAAAACGGTTTTCTTGAAAAAAAATTAACCCTTAAAATGAAATTATTCCAAAAAAAGTTTTAAGGATGATTAAAGTGCAATTAATTAGAATATATATAAATAAATATTAATTAATTTAATTTCATATGAAGTTAAAACCATTAAGTTTATTTTTAATAATAATAAAATAACAGTATTATAAAAATTGGTATTTTTCAGTATTCACTAAAAAATTAATCTTTTCAGAAAAATATAAAAAAATAATCCTAAGATAATTTTGTAATTAAAAATTAAAATATTGAATTATTTTTTTAAAAAATAAATTTTCTTAAACTTCTAAAAATTTATTATAATATTTATATAAAAGAAATACCATTTTTTGGAGAAATCATATTTTTGAAGAATAAAATGGATTTATTAAAATTGAATGATTTATTACTAAGAATTTATAAATAAATTTATGTTGAGTAGTAAATTTATATATATTCCATAAATTATTTAATCATATTCATTACCACAAATTAATAGCTACTTTATAATTATAATATTAAATAATAATATTTTAATAGTGTATAACAGATTGTTTAACCTCTATGTTGCATGTAGCAGAATCCATCAAATAAATAAAATTATTTAAAGAGATTTTTTTAAAAATAGGGCGTTACATCCCCCTACCCACCTAAATATATTACATCCTCTAAATTTAATCTTTTTCATGGATATAAAATATTTTTCATTTGAAAATTACTTTTTGGAAACCCACATCATAAAATAGATTTATAAAAAAATATCTTAAAAATATAGAAAGGGGAGAATGAAGGTTATTTGGGATTACACATTAAAGATTTCTAAATAAAATATCATTAGTAGGAAGTGAATATATGCACATTAGATAACAGTAATGCCTAAAGGTCATTGTTCACAAGAATGTGAATGATATTGAGAAAGAAAACAAACATAATATTATAAACCAAAAATGTGGAAAAGACCATCAATTAATCAGAATGAAATACTAAAGTACAATATTATTTTATTAATATAATTTTCATTGAGATGAGGAATTCCTTTACACTCTAAAAAAAGAACATAAGGAAATATAATTACATGACAAGTATAATTTTATTCCTTAATCAATTTATATCACAGTCTCATCTATTTATCTGAATGATGAATTACATGAATATTTCATTCCATAATCACTAAGATTAAATTCCAACAGATCATATAATCTAGAAAAGGATAAAAAGTTACTTATACTATATTTAGAAATTAACCAAAATAAAAATGGTTAGCATATGTTATCCAATATGTATAAATATAATAATTTATTAAACATAAATAGTAATTCCCATAATTTAGCTTAATTAAATCCATAAGTAGTTAATCATAAGACTCCCTTAAAATATGTTTAATAAAATTTAATACAAAAAAATATAGAAATTAAATTATCATGATTCCAAAATCTACTTAACATTAATCTTGAAAATCATCTCTTATTATCACAAACTTAATAAATGAATACCTTAGTTGTATATTCTCTATAAATATCATAATAACCTAAATTACAACAAAACCATAATGAAAACACCCATGTTTCCAAAACAAGTACACTATCATTCTTCCTAAAAAACACATACTATTGAATATATGCCTTAAATACAAAATGAAATAATCCTTATCAAATATGTCTTAAATCACATTTTATCAAATTAATAACAAATTTCAAGGTTTCCAATACATTCCCTTCAATGTAAATCATGAAATTTTCCTAACTAAAAATTCTTATCTTCACACTAGACTAATATTAAGTGTTATCTTCCCCTAAATTCTATGCTTACCAAAAAGGATTTCTTTCTAATTAATCATTTTTTTGGTCACTAGTATCATTCAACATATAATTTCATTTCCTTAAAGAAAAATTGTAACATACAAGAATTTTATCAATGAATTTCTCCTTCTTATAATTACATCATTTAGTATAAAGAACATATATCACATATAGTACCCAATAAAAACATTTTTCTAATAAATTAATAATGATAAATTAATAAAAAATAAAACCGATAATAATGAAAAATGTTAAAGTGGGGCAATAAATAGAAAATAAGATAACAAGGATGGGAAAATTTGGATCGGTTTGATCCACTATAATTTCATAACTAGTGAAAAAAGTTGTAGAAATAAAACATAATTTTAATAATAAAATATTAATTTAAAATATTAATGTATATTTGTCCTTGGAATTTTTTTAATGATAAATTGAATAAGTGGTATTTATATGAATTGGTAAACCCTTATGATTGTTAGTAACATTACTATTGGAATAGTAACCTGACCATTGGAATATTAATGTGACCATTAAGAATAGTATTATGGCCATTAGAATAATACCTAACCTATGAAATTATAAATAAAATTTATGCACCTTATCAATGAAAATATGATCTATTTATATCATGGAATATGTTAATTAATCTTTTAAAAATAATAAATTAAGGGTTGGTATTTTTGTAAAAAGTAAATGTTTATTTCCAATTTTTTAATTAATATAAAGATTTAAAATAAAATTAATTTTCATAAAATGGATTCATAAATTAATAGTTTTTGTATTATAATTATAATATAATTTTATCAGACCTTAATTAATTTTCCAAAGTCTCATAAAATCAGTTTTATTATTAAAATCATTATTTTCCAAATAAATTTGGAATTTCATTAAAAATTAAATTAATCATATTTAAAAAATTATTTTCCTAAAATGGAATCTATTTGAGAAATATATACATAAAAAAATGGTTGCAGTGATTTTTTGGTATTTTTATAAAATAGTAGAATTTTTGGTGAATAGTGAAATACATTAATTTATGTTATTTGACATTTTAAGCCAAATACATGATTTTTTGAATAATGGATTTTTTAATAACTTATTAATTCTAAATAAAATTCCCTATTTAATTTGTTTAGTCATGTTAATCAACACCATTGATAGTCAAAATCCAAAATAATAAACAATCAAATAAAATAATAAAAAACACCCCTCCCACCCCCTTCTAAAGACCACAATCACCACATATTCTCCTCACACATTATAAGATTTGGATATAGATAAAATTATAACCAATTACTATCCCAAGCCTCTTACACATAACCCAGTCTTTATAGTCTGACCCAAATATCAATGCCAAGTTCCCTTTGGAGGTTCTTAAGGAGACAATATTCAACATCTAAAATCCTCCTTCCTTCTCTTTTAATTTTTTTTCTTTTATTATCATATTCTCACATAACCTATCCAAAATAGAATGATAAATCTAGTATTATATATATACTAAAATATTATTGTGTTAATTTAATATCTTCCATAAAATATCTTCTCTTCTCTCTTTATTTTAAAAATGAAAACATCATCTCTGATGTGTCGATTCACCCCCTTCTTGGATGATGAGTTTTTGTTTTTCATTACAACATTAAAGGATGGTCCTAAGACTAATGATATGGTTAAATAAGATTATAATATGTTTGTTACAAATTATTTCATGTTCTGGAACCAGTATATAAAAATAATATTAATTAAAACGACATTAGTTCTTAGTGGTCGTCAAAACTGTCGAAATAAACTAATCATTTTTCATTAACGTTTATCTAATGAATCATTCTCATAATGGAAATAAAAATATAGGAAAATTTAAAATTTTATGATTATATTAATACCATTTCATTCCACTTCTATAATTTTTCTTCCATTTTACAAACAACTTCCATAATTATACTCTAGGTAACCATTAATAAAATCATGAAATGAATGCTCTTAGAAAAATGAAATCAAACTCTATAACTCATCAAAATGGACAAAAATAAACACAATAAAATTATAATAAAAAATATATATTTTGAAGTAGTTATTAATTAAATAATTAATGGTTTTAATTTTATTATCGATTCTATTAAGTACAATTGAAGAACATGTTCGATCATAAGATTGGGGATCTCTCTGAACGTTTATTTTTTCCTTCAGGTTATGCTTTTTCTCTCTTTAAACCAATGTATTTATTCACTCTTCTTATATATATTTTCTAAATTATTTTTATATGTTCTAATATTATGTATCAAGATAAGTCTGTCATTATTTTATGGGTAAATACATGCTTTAAAAGGTTCCCATCTCAAATCCTTATGATAACCAAGCTCAATGAAAGGGAACTTCTCATTTCTTACCCATTTATAAGTAAACTCCATAATCTATTTAAAGATAGTAATATTTTCTATAAAATAAATAATTTTATCATGAAAAACTATAATAGTTCATTTCTTGATTTATGTGAACAATTATTCCTTTATCCTTTTAAAAGTCTCATTAATATTTTCCCTTAAACCGTATTGAAATGACTCATTTATAAAGTCACATAAATAAACTTTTCATGTATTCATTTCAATTGGACATTATTTTTTATGATATATTCTTATTTTTAATTTATGACTTCCATTAATTATCTAATCTATCATTTAATAGATACAATTGTTATATTCTATTTGGCTATTCCTTATGAAATTATCATGATTTAAATTTCTTTCAATAGGTAACCGTTATGTTTGTTCCTTAGGTTTGACTATTCATGTGGCACACATATGCATGAAGATTTTATGATGGGTGCACCCAAATAGAACTCAAATGAATTAGGTAATGATTAGTCTCATGGGATTTCATGTATGGGATTAAGGATTAAACCTAATCCATTATGGTACTTTGTCAACCTTGTGATATAGTCTTGGAAGTTATCCTTCACTCATATTTATGTCATGTTACATATTGTTGCAACATTATTATGTTTCCATGATCATGTGATTCTAGGTTATATGTGCTATGATTCCATATGATTATTCATGTTATTTTACTTCTATGTTACCATGTCATGCCGTCTAACTCAAGTGTTATGTTTTATTCCCATGTTTATTCCCTTACTAAGATTTTAGATCACCCATTTTTGTCTATATATTCCCAGGTTATTCTATGTAGTTATAGGAGATAAAAGTGATTTTTTATCTCATTATAGAGATTAATAATGAGATTTTTTATTCAAGTTTCTTTATTTCATTTTTATGTATCTAATATTCCAAAGTCACCATACTTTTGGATACTTGGTTTTTATTTTATTGATAATTATTCTTTAAGACATATAATAATTTGTGTAAAAGGATAAGATCTATATAGTTGGTATCATAGGATATTCTAGTTATTTTTGGTGATTATCACTTGAAAAATTTATTAATAACCTTAGGGATAATTCTTTCACTATAAATAACCAAGATTTAAACTTAGGAAATCAAATATTAGGATATATTTTTCATTTACAAGTTTATCTTCATATATTCAAAGTTTATTTTTATATTCTTATTAGATAAGTAGTAAAAACCCCTAAGAGATAAAAAAAGAGGAAAATGGAGTTTAATATGGGATTATCAATAAAAAATCCAATGATGGAAATAAATCCCAAAAATACACATCTCAAAAGTGTGATAAGAATCATCCCAGAAACTATCTAAAGGGAACCAAGAGATGCTTCAAAACTGGATGAGAGGGGTATCAAGATAATTATTACTGGATGGATTTGAAGATGACCACAAATACAGAATAATAAAGGAATTTTTAGATCAAAAATCAGCCTATAGTGTAGTGTTTCAATTGCATGGAACATGGGTATTATGCGAGTCAATTCCCTAAGCCAAGGTTTGTTAGAGGAAATCAACAGAAACAACCTCCAATATAGTAAGTAATGATATATACTATCACTACTAGTCCAATCTAAAAAATGATGCACTAATAGGTATTCAAGTAATACATTCAAGAATAGAAAATATACTATTTGATCTTAGTTCTATGAATTCTTTCATATCCTATAAGTTTAATAGAACTATTCAAACACCACTTCAAAATATGAAGGTTAAATTATCTGTGAGAATAGTGAATGAGGAGATTACTTTATCTAAATTATATAACTCATCCCGTGATTCATTTTTATAGACTAAAACTATCGTAAAATATTATCTTACTACCTTTGGTGGACTTTTATGCTATATTTTGTATAGATTGGATATCTTTATACAAAGCCAATGTCAGTTATCAAGAAAGTGATATCACTCTCACATCCTGAGAAGCCCTATAACTTTTTACAAGTGTATGGAGGAGAATTAATTCCTTTTAGAATAATCATCTCAATTGTGGATATTATTTCCTTATGAATAATCATATCTAGCCCAAATTATTGAGACAAAGGTGAGGATCATGCTAAAAAAAATTCCCATTATGAGAGACTACACTGATGTGTTCTCAAAATAATTTCTTGTTCTTCCTCTTAACTGAGAGTTTTATTTATCAATTTTAATTTTTCCTAGATCTCGAAAAAAATCAAAAACTCCTTATAGAATGGCCACTATTGATTTGGAAGAACTCAAGAAGAAATTACAAGATAATGCTGATAAGATTTTCATATACATTTGTTCTTAACTGTGAGGTGTGCCATTACTTTTTGTTAAGAAGAATAATATATAAAAATGCCTCCACATTTATTATAGTGACCTCAACAAAATCATGATAAAAGAGTATCCCTTACCATATATAGATGAATTTTTTGATTAACTAAGTTGGGAAATGTATTTCTCTAAGGTGGAAATTTGGCCTAGATATCACCAATTAATGGCGAGGAAGAAAGATAAACCCAAGACCATTGTTAGAACTAGATGTAGATACTCTAAGTTCATAGTGATTCCCTTCAAACTCACTAATTATCTATAAAAATTTCATGGAAATAATGAATATAGTATTTAAATATTATCTCGACAAATTTTTGGTAGTATTTAAAGATGATATTCTAATATACTCTAAGTGAAATGAGTGAATTGATGAGAATTTGAATATTATATTAATGAAATTTTAGAGGGATAATATGTATACAAAATATAGTAAATATGAGTTCTGGATGGAGGAATTATCATTCTTGTGGCATGTTATCACTAGAAAATAGATAACTATAAAGCCTTGTAAAAAAATGTGATTGTGGAGTGGCCTATAATAGTATCTATAATGAAGATCCATAATTTCCTTGGTCTATATGATTATTAAAATCAATTTTTGAAGAAATTATCATGATTTTAAATCCCACTAACCAAGATTAATTGGAATAGAGTATAGTTTTTTTAGTAATTAATGTTAAGAATGATTCAAAGAGTTAAAAAAGATGCTTATCACTGTATATGTACTTAAACTTATGAAAAGTGGAGAAATCATTGTGGTATACCGAGATGCTTCAAAGTAGGGCCTAGACTGTTTTATGTTGGAAATTATAAAGTGATATCATGTGGCTCAAGTAATGTGAATGTTTATGTGAAAAACTATCCGACTAATTATATGGAGTTGGTGGCTGTGGGATCTTCTCAATGAAAATATGTAATCATTCTCTCTATGGGGAGAAGTGTGAGATATATACTGATCATAAGAGCCGCAAATATATATTCACATAGAATGAGATTAATATTATCTAGTAATGATTCTTAGATATCATAAAGTATTATGACTTCTCAATCTACTACCATCTTAGTAAAGAAAATAAAGTGTCATATTTTGTAAGTAGAATAGATCCTTCAAATTTATCAATTATGATAATTGAGAAGGATCCAAACTTTTTGGAGTTGAAAAGGATAGACATGGTAATCATAAAGGAAGGCACTTCATCATTCATTTCACAAATGATTGATTAACCATACCTTATGGAGAAAATAAAGGATTCTCAGAGATATGATGTGGAAATTCAGAAAAAGGTGGAAGATATAACAAAGGTGAAATACTTAGAGTTAAAATTTAATGAGGAAGGAGTAGTAATATTTGGTTAATGACTATGTATACCATTCAATGTAATGATAAAAAAATAGCTTCATAATGAACCACATAGAAAAACCTTCTCTATCCACACATGGATCACAAAGATGTATTGTGATCTTTGAAGGAACTATTAGTGGGACAATATGAAGAAGGAGATTGTTGAATATACATCAAAGTAACTGGTACATCATTAAGTGAAGTATGAAAGAACAAAGTCTAAGTGTGTGATGCAACCAGTACCCATACCAATATGGAAATGGGAAAAAATTTCCATAGACTCTATCACTGTACTTCCAAATAAATTTAGAGGAAATAACGATATATTGATTATTATGGATCATATTACAAAGATAACTCACTTTATCACAATTCAAGAGGACTTCTCACTCGATTATCTTGAATGTATACAAATAAAATAAGTTTAAAGTAAGCAAGGAGTAACATTATCTATTTTATTTGGTCATGATTCTAAATTTACCTCCATATTTTGGGGAAGCCTACAAAATTCTCTAAATATTGAGTTGAATGTTAGTATGTCTTATCATCCTCATAATGTTTTCCAATCTAATTGTACTATTCATAAATTGGATGATAGGTTGAGATAATGTTCTATAGACTTCAAAGGAAGATGGTATCAATATATTCAGCTGGTCAAGTTCTCATACAACAATAGTTTTCACTTAAGCATCCAAATAGCTCCATATAAATCCCATTATGGGAAATGAAGTATAACACTGACATTATGGGACGAAGTTGGTGAATGTAAGATTCTAGGATCCGAAATGGTCAAAGAAATGACTGAAAAGGTAAAAACCATTCACCAATACATCAAGGCAGCCTAGAGTCAAAAGAAGAGTAGAAAATCATCGATATGACATGTAGTTTATGGTTAGAGACATGTTATTCCTTCACATATCTTCATGTAAGAGAGTCATGATATTAGTAAAGAAAGGAAAGATAAATCCCAAGTACATCATTCCCTCCGAGATTCTTTATCACGTGGGAGCTCTAACCTATATACTAGTACTTACACCAAACATGTCACAAGTACATGATGTATTACATGTATCCCTATTGATTAAGTACATATCAGATTCCTAAAATGTACTAAATTTAGAGGTGGTATAGTTGTAAAAATGATCTCTCTTATAAGGAACATCTAGTGAAGATATTAGACCATAGAGATAAAGTCCTAGAAATTTTTTTTACTCACATGGTCAAAATAATATGGAGAAAACATAAATATGATGATGCGACATGGGAACTGGAAGAAGTGATGATGTAGAAATACCCTTTCTTCTTTTCTACTTAGTATGTAGAAAGAAATATTTAGGGAGAAATTTCATAAGGGGGGTAGAATGCAATGAATTATAATTTTATGATTGAAATTTCCCTTCTTATAATTACATCATGTATTATAAAGTACATATATCACAAAGAGAACCCAATAAAAAAACTATTCCTATTAATGAAGAATGATAAATTAATCAAAAATAAAACTAATAAGAATTCCAAATATTATAATGGGATAATAAATTAAAAATAAGATAAAAATAATTGGAATGTTTGAATCTAGTCGATCCACTAGAATGACAACACGCATGAAAAAAGTAGTAGAAATAAAGCATGATATTAATAATAAAATTTTAATTTAAAAATTGAATGTATATATAAACTTATAGAAAATATAATTTAATAATGAATGAAATAAGAGGTATTTATAGGAAGTAGTAAACCATTATGACTGTTAGTAACTTGACTGTTAGAATAGTAACATGACCGTTGGAATAATAATGTCACTATTAATAATAGTAATATGGATATTAGAATAGTAACCTCACCTATGAAATTATAAATAAAATTTTGGTATCTTATAAATTAAAATATTATATATTTATATCATAGAAGATGTAAATATATGTTTTTAATATGAGAAATTAATTATTGGTATTTTTATGGAATGTAAATGTTTATTTACAATTTTAAAATTAATATAATGGTTTGAAAGAAAATTTATTTTCATAAAATATATTCATAAATTAATATTTTATTGTATTATAATTATAATATAATTAATGATCCCTTATTTAATGTTTCAAAGTGTCATAAAATCAGTTATAAAATTAAAATTCATATTTTTAAAATAAATGATAACCTTAATTAAAAATTAAATTTATCATATATAGGGAATTATTTTTATAATTTTTTTGAAATCTATACATCAAGAAATGGTTGGGGTGATTTTTTTTGGAATTTTTTATAATAGTTTGATTTTTAGTGAATAATGAAGTACGATAATGTGCAATATTTAATATTTTTGGCCAAATACATATATTTTTGAGTCATGGATCATATAGTAACCCATTGGTTAGAAATAAAAAGCACTAGATATTTTAATTAGACAAGGGAATGACAACTATTTATAGTTTTGAGCCAAAATAAGAAATAAATTAATAAAATAATCAAAACACCCCCTCTCCTCTCCTTATAAATATCACCCCTCAGTATCTCTTCTCCTCACACCTTATATGCTTTAGAGATTTCTAATATTTTTACAAATTATTATATCAAGACTATTCCCCATGTAATGGTATTTATGGTCTCAGAAAAAGACTAACACCAAGTTTCCTAAGGAGGTTCTTAATGAAAAGATATTCAAGATGTAAAATCCTACTTTTAATTAAATTTCTTTTCATTTCATACCTGATTCCCACCTAACCTATCAAAAATAAAATGATAAAAAATATCATACATAAAATGAAATTATATTGTGTTAATATAATATCCATAATCAAATATATTCTCTTCTCCTTTTATTCTAAATATTAAATCACCATTCGTGATCTGTTGATTCAACACCTTCATGGATGGCGATTTTTCATTTTTCATTACCACCTACAAAGAGGGTCATAAAAAATTATTATTATCAAATAATATTATTATATGTATGTTATATCTTATTTCATATTCTTTAACCCATATATAAACATAATTTTAAATAAAACTATACTAGTTTATGATGGTCTTAATAAGTGAAAAACATAAATTATCATTTTTAATTAAAATTTTATCTAATGAATCATTATCATATATAAAGAAATATGGGAGAATTTAAAATTTTGGAATTATATTAATACCATTTAATTACAATTCTATAGTTCTCCTTACATTTGAAAAGAACTACCATAATTATAGTTAAGGGAACTGATCATCCAACCATGAAACAAACGCTCAGAGAACAATAAAATTAAACTACATAACTCTTACAAATAGACATAAATGAACTTCATCAAATTTTAATAAATAAAATATATATAGAAGAGGGTTTTAATTAATTAATTAATTAATATAATTTTATTATCCATGACATTAAGTTCTAGTGAAGAACATGTTCAGACATAAGGTAAGGGATCTCTCTGAACCTCTATTTTTCCTTTGTGTTAGGATTTATCTCTCTTTACATGAATTTATTTATTAATTCATAATATATAATTATTATATATTATTAATATATGTTCTAAACTTATTTATATAGATAAATTAATCTTTTTTATGGGGAAATACATGTTTTAAAATGTTCCCTTCTCAAATCCTCCCAATTAAAAGGGAAATTCTCATTTTCTTACCGATTTATAAGTACAATCCATAATCTATTTTACTACACAAATATTTTTTATAAAATAAATCATTTTATCATGAAAAACTATATTATTTAATCTATAGTTTTATGAAAACAATTATTCCTTTATCCTTTTTAAAGACTCTATAATCTTTTCCCTTAAATCACACAAAAAATGGCTCATTTATAAAGTCCCATAAACCCTATTTTTCATGTATTTACTTATGTTGGAAATAATTATTAATAATATATTATTATTTTTAAATTATTATTGTCTAAAAATTATTTAATTCCTTCTTTCATAGATACCATTATTATATTCCATTTGGTTATATCTTATGACATGATTACGATACCCATTTCTTTCCACGAATAACCCTTATGGTATTTTCTTGTGTTTGATTCTTCATGTTGAAAAAATATTCATAAACATGTTTTGTTGGGTGAAACAAGATAGTTATCCAATTAATTGGGGTTTTTTTAGACTCTTGATACTTCATGTATAGGATTAGGGAGTAAACTTAATCTATTATGGGTATTTTTCTTCCATGTGATATAGTCTTGGAAGTTAGCCTTGACTAATGTTTATGTAACTTTATATGTTTGTGCCAAATTCATATATTTCCATGATAATGTGATTACATGTTCTATGTGATATGATTCTATATGATTACTCATGTACCATGAATTTGATGTTACCATGTCATTCCTTCTAACTCACGTGTTATTATTTATTCCATTATTTATTCCATTGTTTATTCCCTTACTGGGATTTTAGATCATTCCTTTTGTCTATGTATTCCCCAGGTTATCCTATGTAGTTATAGGAGCTCAAAAGAATATAAGAGCTTATTATAGATATTAGTAAATAGTTTTTATATTTTAGTTTCATGTTTCAAGTTTTTGTATATAATCTTCCAAATATACAATACTTTATAATCCTTGGTTTTTATTTGATGGATTTTTACGCTTAATATCATGTAATAATCTGTGTATAATGATAGGGTAACTATAAAAAAAACTGAGAAACAATATAGTGGTGTTTCAAGATTCTTATAATCTAAAAAATTATTCCTAAAAAACTTTTACAACATAAATATCTGATCTCAATACATAATAATTTCAATAGTTTAACTTATTTCTTAATCTATTAACCTAGCTTTGTCATATTTTTAAATTACACTAATTTAATTTCATATTTAATTCATTGTATCATAATCATCAAAGAAAAAACATTACTCATAAAACCTTTCTAATCCATTTATAAATATTTCACCACTAAGACATCGATTTCCATAATTCCATTAATTTCCACATTTGAAATATTTAATATTCAATGTTAAATTATTGAAACCAATATTTTTATCCCCTATATTAACCTAACAATTAAATTTTATTCATAAATTAATTTCTTAATGTCCTTATTTTCCACACCCAAAACATATTATGGTTCCATAGAGTCATTATCCTCCATGCTTCTTACCACATTCTTAACATGATGAAAATTGAACTTTCTTTCCACTATGGTCATCATGTAATGCCATTTTACTCTTTTTACATGTTTTAGGAAACTTAACTATATTGATATCATTGATCATATTAGATATTGATGATTAGGTGTAATAACAATGTTTTTACTTCTATTTCTTGTTTCATTTGGTTCATAAAAAGTAAAACTAGTCTATTTTCTATTACAATCAAGATTAACATAAATCTTCATGGTTCTAACTAATATCTAAAACTAAAAGCATAATGTGGGAAACCATAATCTTAGTGGAAAAAAATATAATCAATTATAGTATATCAAAATAATAACACCTACTTTTCAATTTATGTAATATTAGGTTTAACCTAGGTCATCACTAATTGGAATCTACTAAAATCCATTATAATGGTTCATCAAGAAAAAATAGATTAACATGAATAATATCCTCCGAGAGTGTAAAACCACATGTTTAGTAACTCCCATTGTCATGTACCAGCTGATTATTGAGTCTAGATCAATGTTCCATTTTTTGGTAATTACCCCTAGGTACAACTATGAAAAATCTACATCAACATATAGTATCTATATAGGGATGTAATTTATTGTAAAACCTAATAATATATTCTTTACCAAAACTTTTGGATGATATCCTATACTTAGAATTACCCTTAGGATTTTAATAAAAATTTTATAATCTTAATCTCCAAAATATGACTAAACCATTCTATGATATCGACTATAAAAACCCATTATTTTCATATATAAATATTACATCATAATATATAAATATTCAACACATTGTACAAAGAAAATATTTCTAAGGACCATATAAGTTTACTGTGTTTGAAGATTTGATATCAATATTATTTTTTACCAAAGATAAAATCTCTAATAAATATATCCCATCATCATAATCTTCACAGAACTACCCTTCAAAAAACTTTCTTTAAACCCAGGAATGGAAACATAATAAAGGGTGAGCTAAGATTCTCATTAATGGAAATCATGGAAGATATCAATTTATAATCATAAAAAATCATAAAATAATCACAAGTTTATAAGATCATGACAATCACATACAAATTTCACATCCAATATCAAAAAATAACAAAACATGAGTTGTGGAATAAAAAATTTTCATTAATAAATACATGAATCATAAGACTGAGAAATAATCATAACCCAATCATGAACCAAAAGATCATTTGATAAAAATGTGTTCCATCATCATAAGTAGAGAAATCATTTCACATGTCAAGGTTAACTACCAAGACCATCATATTAGGAATCAATACCTTTTTTCTGTAATAGATTAAACATATTGACTTGTTTCCGATAACTGATCAATCATATAAACTTATTTCTAATAATGGATCAATCACATAGACTTCTTTCCAATAACAGATCAAGCACATTGATTTGTTACCCATTATTGATCAAGAATATTGAATTGTTTCCCTAAAATATCTCATGTGATATAATAATTTACCCAATACATTGGAGGGAGATATAGGTGTCATCTATCACATATTGAAAACCATACATATGCAGGATATGGGATTATAAAACAATCATAATATCACAGACTATGAAAATAAATGGGATTCATAAACATTTATTATTTTCATAATAAACATAAACCACATAGAAAAAGAATAAGTATGGTATACTTGAATAATTTATAAATTAATGTAAAAGTAACATCCAAGGATATTTTCATAGATGGAATATTATTTTGAACGATCACTTAGAATAATTATTGAGGAAAATAATATTTCTTTTTAAAATCTCTTCACATAATAAATAACCATGACCTTGTAAATGAAAACATTTACTTTGGAAATTAACTTGTAAACTTATAATTGAAGAATCAAATAATTAATGAATCATGTAAAATAGAAAATATGGTCATGTCATATATGATACAGAAACAATCCTTTCATATTTTTTTTCCAGAAAAGTTTCAAAGTACCACATTTAGAAAATGAAAAAAATGAAACCACATTGTAAAAATAAAACCATTTTTAAAAATGATTACTAAAAAAATTATAAGACTATTAAAACCCAATTTGAAAACTTTTTTAGAAAACATGGACATGGAATAGAAATATTCTCCTATAAATACATAAAAATTAATAGCCTCTAATAATGATCATATTGTGAAATAAACCCTTACACTTTTGTAATATTTTAATAATTGTCCCTGTGAAGGAAATAAAAATACATGGATATGTAAATTACCTTAAAATTCACAATATGTATCATTAAAGGTACTAATGGGGAGTATGTAAACCACAAAAAATAAACTTTTAGTGTACAAGTCATGTGTCCCATAGAAATAAAATTCAGATAAAAATCCCTTACCTTTTGTCCAACTTCCTTTGAAAGTTATTTAAATTTTT
Source organism: Viscum album (assembly GCA_963277665.1). Taxonomy (NCBI): domain Eukaryota; kingdom Viridiplantae; phylum Streptophyta; class Magnoliopsida; order Santalales; family Viscaceae; genus Viscum; species Viscum album. The sequence goes on along the minus strand of OY728120.1, from coordinate 1,432,366,061 downwards.
GTATAATAAATTTAAATTTATTATAAATATATAAAAGAATAATTTACAAGATTATCATACCATATATATTGATGAAATATATAATTAATTTTATCCTTAATGATAATTATAGAAAATTAATTACCCCATTTATGGAGATGGTAGGCCATATGTATGTATGAATGTTGTATTCAAATTTTTAAGGATGGTGCATAAGAAAGGTAAATAATAATTATAATTTTGAAGAATAATTTTTATGTCATGAATATCATATATATTCATCATATCCACCCTCCTTACCATATAAATAAAATATAAAAAAATGAATCACATTGTTTCATAGAGGTGGTAGTCCACATGTACACACGAGTAATGTTATCATTTTCCAACAGTTTAGAAGGTAAGAAGGTAGATATGAAATTATAGTTTAAAGATTATAATTTTATTATAAATATAATATAAACAAATTGAACCATAATAATACTCATCCATGAAATAATGTCATGAAAATTTAATTTTATTACTACGTGGAAATGGTAATCCTTACTTACGCATGAGCGATACTTTCACATCATGTTTGATGGGAAAAGGGTGTATAGTGGTGTTTTAATAATAATAATAAAATTTATTAATATCTAGGAAATTGAAGTTAATATTATATTATTTATGTCATATATTTTTATGATGTAATTAAGAGTGTAAAAATAAATTGATAAGTTAGGGGATTACCTATTCTTTGAAATCATTCCTTTAGATCATTTCTAAAAGGCTTTATGGTTTGTCTTTTTGAAATACATGCACCTATAAAATGTGTATATAGAAGTTGAGAAGATAAATTTTCAGTGGAGGGTCAAGATAAAAGTTTAAATTTTGGGTAATTATGTGAGGGATGAGTGGACCTTTTATAATTGTGGTGATAGAAACTTTTGGAACTTCCAAAAAGGATTAAATTATAATAAGAATATTAAAGAAAAAGGTTCCCAAATGGCCTATAAATGATATAATATTATTTTTATAAAATATATCTATTGTCAATTTTAGAAATATTCATTAATTTGTATTTAATAACTTAAAGGAAATAATAGAATTTTAAAAAAATTACTTAATGCATCCCAAAAATGGTAATTTTAATAAATAAAATTCTTTTAGCACATAAATTATCTCAAATTATAATACTTTTAACATTTTTAATATCATTTTTTAATTAAAGAATTATGACGTCACCATTGTGTAACCATTTACGACAATTATTTATTCGAAAAAAATAAAAGATAAATTATAATTATGAAGTTAAATATTTATCATTAAAAAAATTCTTATAGCTTAACATATCATTTGGATAACCTCATATTAAAATATTATAGTTATTAAAAACTAGAGTGTGATATGTTTTACTTTCTTTGATAAAAATACTATAGTGGTTATAATCTCATACAAATGGCCACAAATGGACATATAACTAAAAATTTGATCATTATGGATGAAATTAACTCATCATATAATATTTAAGAATTTTTTGGGAATATTTAATAGTCCTGGTCATTTTATTTTTATCTTAAACTACCTGATTTACCGTTATCATGTTATTAACATTTCTATAGATAATATTTTTGTGACAAAAAAAACTATTTAATAAATTTTGTTCTGAAAAATTAAAAAATTTGAACCAATTATTCAATATTAAACTCATATAAGTGGCTGAATTTAATTTAAAATTAATCCCACATAACGTAATGAAAAAACTGTTTTCTTAAAAAGTAGGTTTTTAATCCAAAAAATTATCTTATACCAAATGAATGTATAAGGACGATTAAAATGAAATTAATTAGAATTTATCTATCTAAATATTACATAAGTTAATTTGATATCAAATTTAAATCATAAAGGGAATTTTAAATATAAGAAAATTGAAGGTTTTATAAAAATCTATATTTTTCAATATTCAGTAAAAAATTAATCATTTTAGAAAAATATTTAAAATATATTCCTAACATAATTTTAAAATAATTAATTCAAAAATTAAATTAATTTTAAAAAATAAATTTTCCAAAAAAATAAAAAATCAATTATAATATCCACTCATAAGAAAACCCATTTTAGGAGAAAACATATTTTAGAAGAATTAAATGACTATACTGAAAATTAAATTATTATTTACTAAGAATTTATCAATAAATTTACATTCACTAGTACATTTAAATATATTTCATAAATTAGTTAATGATATCCAATCCCACTATATTAATTTATAGTTTATAATTATCACACTAAATAATTATATTTTAACAGTGTATCATGGTTTGATTAAATATGTTGTTGTGTATAACACAGTCCATCAATGAATCCAATGGACCTCTCATGGGTCTTGAAAAATATTTGGATTCATTGTACTTCAGCTCTTTCTCAGACCTCCCATTTTTCAGTTTGAACATCACCTCTATATCATTAACTGGACTATTGTGGATCCAATGCCTAATGTTTGGGGTTTTTAATGAAATTATATTGGGGAGAATATGAGTTGAGTTGATTTAGAGGCCAATATTTTTAACCAGTTATCCTATTATTACAGAAATTCTTAGTGACCTTTATCCCTCTCACCACGGTTGAGAACAATGTAAGTATGGGAATGTTATTCTCTAGTATCCCATTGGGATATAATTACATCATAGCTTTGGAATACTAGGATGTTATCCGAAATACCACATTTAAGGAAGGTAACCTGATATTAACCTGATAATTATTCGATTCCATTATTATATACAATTTATCCACCATAATTGGGTGTTTACTAATCCTAAATTCCTTTCGGGATGCCACTAATTAATTTTCAATGAACCTAAATTGATGTACAAATTGATATATGTGTAAGAAATTAAAATGTTATCTTAGTTAATTTTGGCCATCAGAAAGTATTTATAGTTGAATATCTTATTCAACAGTGATTTATAGTAAGCATTGTCATTATTCATGATAATACTTATTGAATTATTGTCATAGTGATGAAATTTTAACTCTATTTAAATATTGTAGAAATTAAAACACTTATTTCCTTTCTATGATAATGGTGTGAAACTAGGTAAGAAATATATAAATAGACTAAATATATACATGAATATATAAAAATATTAGAGTACCTCCTATGTTTTGTACTGTTCTTATAACCTACCTCAAAACACATAAAATGGCACTGAGATATCGAACATGTGATTACCTTTTTAGGTATACAATAAGTACTGGTAGATTTTGGCCAATACCAATACTGAAAGGTTGAAGGTAATCCATTCTCCCCACTATGATACCATCATAAAATTACTCTATCCTAATCCTTTATTTCAGTTATGTAATAGAATATGATATTAATTTAGAAACATGTTTTGGAATCTAGCTAGCCGAGTCTTATGAGAAATCAGTATTTTGACATCATCACCTCATTCCTCATATTGAACTCATTCCAACAAAGAAAAATTATTTCTGGGGATTCCCCTTTTCTATATGGATTGGAATCACATTGGGAACATTAATGTTGGGTATTCTACATTATGAAAAAAATATATTTTTATCCAGATGTGAAATCAAATTTCAATATTTCTATGTGGATCCTTCCCCATTTAATTGATGGAATATCATAATAATGATTGATCTAATAATAATATTAGTTAAAGATCATCCCAAATAACATGTGGGTCATCAATTCAGTATTCATGGATCAATATATGGGTGACCTATATACCCTGTGCATATGTCGCATATACTGATCCCCACTTCTCTATGGATGATGTTGAACATATCAATTTGTGGGATCTAATGACTAAATATCTCGAGTACGAGGTAATATTTCTTATACATACATGTATGTTTGTGTGTGTGAAATATAAATAGATTAAATTATTTTTTCCTCTCTAAACTAATTCCCATAGTCAACAGAAGCCTGGTTGAACTAGTGTTGCAATATCCACTCTTTTGGAGTATCACCTCCAGATGGAAACTCATAATCCTCTCTCCGAACACATAATTTTTTGGTGGATAGTTGGTGGAATATTGGGTATTAGTATGGAATATTGGGAATTTATATATAGGAATTATTATTTGGAATATATTTTTATTGTTGTGGTATATTCTTAGGGTTGAATTCCCCCTCATTAATTTATGGACCACCATGATGATATGTTGGTAATCACCAAATGAGAATACCATGTGATCCAAGAGTCCAAAAAATTAGAATTATTCCTTGGGAAAATCCATGTCTATGAGAAATCCATGACCATATAGAAAAATTAAATCAGATTATGGGAATATCTACTAATGCTCCCACATAAATTGGGAATGATATGACATGTGCTGCCTGTACTGGATAAAATATCTATGCTCAATATCTTGTTTTTGTAAGTCAATGGGGGATAGGACATAAAAATTTAGAATCATGTTTTATGTGTGGGAAATATTTTTCTATAAATAATGATATCATTAATGCCATTTGGATGGAAAAAATTGGAAATACCTTGTGAAAAAAGTGATCCAATCATGGACACAACTATGAAATAATTCAATGAAGGGAAAAAAATTTACTAGGTTACTTTGTTTAGCTAGCATTGATCACCTATATTCAGTCAACCACTTTCATAGAGGTTTTTTCCTTTTTTACAAGTTTCACACTAATCTTATTATTCCATGGAAGTTTCATATAGGTCAAAGTAAATTATAATTATGTGATCACCTTGAGTACAGTGAATGAAATGAGAAATAAGTGATTGAAAAGTTATAGGTTTCACTTAGATAATAGAGATTCATGGAAGTGAATTATTCTACCACTAATTATATTGGAGACACATCTAGTGCCATAGTGATATCATGCATCATGCACCTAGGAACCTAGGTTCATAGCATGATTACCCCCTAACCTAAACATATGGGATATCTATTAATGAATTGTATACCACAAAGTCATATAGACCTATTAATTCTGTTATATTAATTTCAAAATAATCCTATGTTTATTGGGGTTTTAGTGATAAATTTTTTAAGGGTAAAACCTCATTTAGGTGGGGAATATTTACCAATAAATGGAATGATCAATAGATCTTAGGTTTAAGATCATTCCTAAGTAGCATCACCCTAGCCTCTAAGATCACACCAAGTTTTCTTCACTATATTTTATTGGTGTATGATTAAGACATATTAGGTTCTATAGTATCTAATTATGCACTCAAGACTCTATGCATAAAACTAATTTGTTTTCCTAGATCAAATTCCAAGGTCATTAGTCAGTATGAGGAACCTCATCTCACCAGGTTGTGAAGGTCATTTGTTATCTCTATTCATTGCTATGTTTAGATTCCAAAATCCAATATGGTTATTGGTTAGCCGTGTTCCCTAGTATCTTTTTACTTATAACTACCCCACATCCATCCCTTACTTGATAAAAAAACAAATTACGTGCATTCAATGATGAGTGTAAAAGATGTTGAATGGGGACCCCATAAATAAAGTGACTTAGATGATCCCAACAACCTATTCACTACGCCCAAGTTTATTATTCCCTTTTAGGTGACTTATTAATACCAAAATGGTATGAATTAATGTAAATTATAGGTGATTAATTCATTTAATTAATTTAATACATAATAATTCAAGAAATATTATTTCCTATATCACCCTTAAGGCTCGGGGTGAAAGAACCCCATACCATGTGTTGGAACCAAGTATTTTCACTAAGGGAAATGGATTATATTTTTTATTTGTTTTCAATCCACACTAGGTTGATTAAGGATTTTCAAGGAAACTAATATTATAGTACAATCTAACTATTTCATCATTTACAAGTGTTTTCTAAATTTTGGGCTTAAAATCAGGAGAATGGAGAAGGATTTGAAAAATATATTTCTGGGATAGAATCTTCTCAAATAATGAAGAGTCATAAGTTTTTAGATGATTGGGTTTCATGAAGACTGGGTCTCACAAAAGGTTGATCTTTGAGAAGGTATGGAGCATTGTGAGTGTGGGATGGGAAGAAGGTATTCTTTGTGACTATGTCAATGCATCATGAGTGAGTGATGGAAAGATGGTGTTCTTCTCAATTATGACAGGCATCATGAGTGCGTTATGGGATGAAAATGTTTCTTCATAACTATTAAAATATTTGAAAATGGGTTATGTTTCTTTGGATCTTTTTGAATAAAGGATCTTCACGAAAAATATTTTTGAGCTTCATGAAAAATCCACTAAGAGATTGGGATCATCACAAAAGTCTATGAAAATAAATATTAAGCTACACCCACTTTATTTAACATGTAAATAATGGGAGAAATGTTTGAATCACTCTGAATTTGAAAAGGATGAGATCTTCATGAATCAGGTATTCCTTATGAGCTCGACCATCCCAAAAAGACTCTCTTAGTCTTGACTAATTATTAAGTATATTAGAAAAAGTAATTAAGTAATAACTAGATATTCCATGATGAATAAGTGTTCCATGAAGGTAGTTTTCTTCTCAAAGGTTTTTAGTTTCATGAAGGAGCTTCGTGAAGGTGATTTTCTAACAAAAGTGTTGCACATCTGGTTTAAGTAAACAATGCTTTCAAGGAATCAATACAGGACTATGGTGTAAGAAGAGTGATGTGATATTTAGGGAAAAATACCTAAATAAAAATATACTGAAGTGACCTTAAAGTCATTAAACTGAGTAAGCATTCAACCAAAGTAGTGAGATAGGGGGAGTCAACGGAAGTGTTATGGGGGAGGTAGTGTGTTTTCCCTAAAATATTGTAAAGGCAGTGTTCCTTCCATAAACTAACTGTGCCTAATATTTTTTATTCCACAACTAGTGATGATTAGTTTATTTAGGTATGAACAACACAAAATTAGGGTTTTCTCATTAGACTAGATCTTATTGGTGAACCAAGTAAAAATATTGTGTTTTTTATCTTCATGTGAATGTTTTATTACTTTACAATTACCTTAGACATGTTTAATAAGTTCCTAAAAACATGGGGAAAATATCCATCAATTTAGAATAAAAACATGAAAAATTGATTCACCCCTCCCCTATCATGGTGTTATGGGGTTATATAAGTGGTATAAGAAGGTATTGGTTGTTAGTGTTAAATATTTCCTATATTGATTTCATGGATAATTCAGTGAATATCACGGGAGTATCCATATTTTATGGAAAAAAAATTCTACAATTGGAAGAATTGGAAGATATATCATCTAAAATACCTTGAGGTGAAAGTTATTTTTTCCACCTCTCTTGGGATTCAAGTCACTAATGCAAAAAGTCTACATATGAATGAAGTAGATAGGAAAATTACTGTTTCAAATTACAAAGCACAAAATGATCTTATTGCAACTCTATCTGACCAAATTTATTTATAAGTAATGATTTGTAATTTTTACATGTCTATGTGGGAAAATAGTAAAATATATACGATGAAGATAATAATGTGAAGGATTCCAAACTCAATATTTTTCACAATAGGATTGATGATTAGATAATGAATCCTAATGAAAATAAAGATAACTTTTTAATCTAATTACTAAATTAGTGAATCAATTTGAGGACTTGGTGAAGAGATTAAATTTATTTTCTTTGTGAATAAAATCTCAAGATGGATTCCAACTCTGTACAATACAAAAGTGTTAGACCCTGAAGAAATGGATCCTTCTAATCTTTCTCTTGTTGACCTGCTATGTTGTTTTGTGGCCTATAAAATGAGAGTCAAACCAGATGATGCAATAACTCAAGTAAGAAAGGAAATGGAATTCAAATCCATAAAAAAACATGAGTTTTCTAGATACAGTGTTTATGCAGAAAATGAGGAAGATGAAATTCCTTCTCTTTTTTTCCAAAAATTCAATATATGAAAAGGTAAATTTGAAGGAAAATTTTCTATGGCCTATTTTTGATGAGGTAAGGCTGGTCACATTTCCCCTCAGTGCCCAAAGAAGATTTATGATGAAGAAGGTGAAGTAAGAATCATGCATAAGACTGAAATTTTTTTCCCACAAAAGTGAGACTTCAAATCAGGAAATAAATTATTGAGAAAGAGTTTCATATATGAATAAGAACAAAATGATAATGAAATTTTGGATAATAAGGAAATATATTTTAAATCTAAACACCAAGAATTCATGATGGATACTATTGAAAAGGTGGAACCTTCAAAAGATAATGGTAATCAGTTTATTGGTGTTGTTAGTCTCAAGGTAGAACTTGAGGATGCTCTTGATAAGATCTACATTCAAATAAAGAGAAATAAAAAGATGAGATCTATTCTAGAAGAGGAATCCGATTATGTTAGTCGGATTGGAGTAAACATTGTTCGACTAGAAGTAGGGGAAGAAGAAAATTTAACCACTCTTGAAATTTCATAATAAGTTGTGGAATTTAAGATCATGATTAAAGTACATGAAAATGTCATCAATGAACTTATATACAAACTAGAGGACATGGCTAATACATTCGAGGGAATTGAAAAATAAGTTATTACACTAAGGATTAAATTAGAAACTAGTTCAAAATTAAGGGAAACAAAGAAGAAATTATAATTTGGATGATTTTCATATTCAAAGCTAATAAAAAGAGATAAATGTGGTTCTAAAAGATTTTATAATCCCTTGAATGATATGAGATTTTTATGTATGGAAAAAAATGGAATTGGATATGATGATTAATTATCAAAGGATTGTAATATGACAATCTGAAATAAAGGGAAGTAGAAAGTTGGACATATCAAAAAATTACATGATGTATTAACAAAGAAAGACTCAAATAAAATATAATAGTACTAAAAATTATCCTTAAGTATCCATAGATTAACTCCAGAAAATTACTTTTACTAAATAAGGGGACATGAGGATGAATGGAATTGATAAGACATTTCCTCTAATTAAATTTCAATTCTATGGATTTCTGGGCCATACCCTGTTATAATGTGAAGAGGCAAGGAGCTATATAAATGGGGAAGCAATTAAAAGTCATAAAGGGTAATGATAACTTACCCTTAATTATATAGAATAAATAGTTTCAATAGATATTTTTTGTCACTATTCTAATAGTGGCCATAAAGCTATTTATTATAGGAAGAGGAAAAGTTAGAACATTACCTACAGATTTTAGAGAAAATTCAATACCCTCCAACTAGGATGAGTTTCTCTTGAGAAAAATTATTCTTCTCTAGAATAATGGTAAGAGTATGATGAACCCATTCATATAGAAAATAGTTTGTAAAGTCCATCTTTAGGCTCCACTCAATCAAGAATCTTGTGGAAGGAAAAAAATAAAATTGTGAATTCCAACCTTGTAGAAATATATCTCAATGCTACAAAGAATAGAAACACCTTGATTCATGACAATGGTTTCTCATCCCATGTGATGGAAAATGCATATTTATTGATGAATTATGAGAAAATGGATGATGGAATAATGAGGCTTGGTAACGATGGTGCTTTAAAAATAAAAGTCTGTGAAAGTACATAACTAGAAAATGACGGACTTAGGAAAACTAAAATTCTATATATGGATGGTTTGCATCACAATATCCTAAGGGTGATTCAAATATATAAATTCACACTGAATGTGACATTTAATCAAAAGGGTCACACTTTCAATAGAAAGGAAAGTAATTTTCTCATGGAAGGATGCATCATAGATGTAAATTTATACCAGGTTGACAATAAAGAGAACATTTATTACTTAATAGTTGAAGAAGAAAACAACTTGTGGAAATATGAGATAGGTCACATTAATAAAAATATAATTTAAAATATATATAAGTTAAATATTTTCATTTATATTCCCAATATACTATGTAAATGATAAAATACATTTGATTCTTGTATGTGATGAAATACAATTACGAATTTATATCGAATGAAGAACAAAAGGGAATAAAATCTTCTTGATCTCATCCACATAGGTGCATGTGGTCAAATTAATGTGAATGGAATATATGGATTGTGTAACATCATTATTTTTATTGATGATTATAATATAATGTCCCATGTAATGATTATGTAGAGGAAACAAAAACATATTGATTATATGAAGAGTTATCATCAAATTTTTGAGAATAAAACTAGATTCATAATAATGATTCTTTGATATGATAATATTGATGATCACACATCCATTTAATTTTAAAATTACCCTAAAAATCATGGAATAAAGAATGAGGTTGAGTTAGTGATAATTCCATTGAAAAAATGAGTTATTGAACACAGAAATAAATAGGTGAACAATATGGCTTGAACTGCCCTAATTGAGAGTTTTATTTATCATTATTACTAGAAATAAGTTGTTCAAGTAGTAATGTACACATAAAACCAAACAAGTATTTTTATGGAAGAAACCAAGAAACCATATGAGTTATAGTATGGAAGGAATCACTCATAGAAGTATTTTAATGTTTCTAGAAGTACATGTTTCATCTGAAACAAATAGGGGAATCAAGGTAAGTATGGTGATGTTGTAGATTAAGAAATATTACTTTGATATTCAATTAATATTAAAGACTAAAAGTTTTACAATAATCATCTTGGAAGAATTTTGGAAAGTACTATTTTCAATATCATTAAATATAAACCATAAATACGTCTAGGAACTCATATGATGATATAATATAAATGAATAAGAAATTGGAAAAAGAGAAATATTCAAATACAAAAATAGTGGAAGTCTTTCAAAAAAATCAAGGATAAAAAAATGATGATGATTCATAAGAATAATAATAAGAGGATACCATTGATGAATAAACATCATTATAACCTCACAATATAAATATAAAATCATACATTGATCAATCCAACATTATTGGGGAATGGAAAACATGCATACAAACAAAGAGAATTAGGAATGAAGCACATTCTACTTTCCTATAAATTGTGGAACAAACCTCATTTTAATAAGAAGTGATTGATGAATCATTGGTTAAGGCCATGAATATTAAATTAGATAAAATTGAAAATAATCAGACATGGGATATTGATAAGAGATCCAAAATACATGATGTTATTGGAACAAAGTGCGTAATTAAAAAAATTCTATGAGCAAGGAAATGTGATCAATAATAAGGTGTGATTGGTGTGTAAAGGCTATGCTCAAATTAAAGGCGTTGATGCTGAAGATACATTTTCTGTAGTGGATAGACTGGAGTCAATAAGACACATTATTTCTATAGAGATGAAAATATGGCACAAACATTATCAGATGGATTTAATAATGAAATTCATAAATTGTGTTGTTGAAGAAGAAGTCTAAAATGAAAAAGCAGTGAGTTTTCTAATTATTAATGATGAAATGATGGTTTGTAGATTAAAGAAGTAACTCTATGTTCTAAAGTAAGAACTATGAGCCAAGTATTCTCAACTGGATTCTTATCTGAAGAAGTTCAAGTTTAAAATAGGAGGTTCCAACCATTATATCAACATTATAAATTATCATAAGGATAAATTTATGGTGCTTGTGTATGTGGATAATATTATTATTACTAGAAGTAGGCAAGTGTCCGTGGAAAAATTTTCTAATCACATGAAATCATAATTTAAAATGTCTATGATTGGTGAAAACATATACTTCTTTGGGTCGTAGGTGATCCAAAATAAGGATTACACTTTCATTTATCAAGAAAAATATGCAAGATATATTCTCATGAAATTCAACATTCATGAATCTAAACCAATGTTGACACCGACTTTGATTTGGAAAAAACATGGAAAACATGAGGGTGAGACTTATGCTGACCCCACTTTGTACAATAGAATCATTGGAAGCTTATTATAATTAACTATAACATAGCCAGATGTCATCTTTACAACAATACTAGTAGCTTGATTTCAATTTAATCAAAAGGTAGATAATTTGGGAGCGGTTAACATAATCATGAGATACATTCAAGGTACTCTTAATTTTGTCTAATACATTTCTTATATAAGAGAAAATAATTTATTGGAATTTTCTAATGACTATTGGGCTAAAGATGTGGTGGATATAATTTCTATAAGTGTAGGATCATTCTTTATTGGAAATAAATGTGTGGTCTAGTTGAGAAATAAAAAAGTAATCAATTCTCTTAGTACGGATGAAGTATATTATATCTCTACTACAAAGTCTTTCACTCAGCTATTGTGGATAAATCTATAACTAACTGAGATTGGTGATGTGGTGAAATATCCAATAGTGATTCATTATGACCCCAAGAGTGTGATTGATCCTATAAAGAATATAGTTAATAACTCTCATATAAAACATATTGAGATCTAATATCACTTCATCATGGAAGAAGTTGATTAAGGTTTGATTAAAATTGAGCATATTAGAATTGATGACTAAGTGGGTGATATTCTAACTAAGTCATTGGCCGTACACATGTTCAATAAACATCATTTGAACCTTGATGTTCAGCCACCTCCCAGTGGTAAGGAGGTAATAGATGGTCCCCTTTTCCCCATTTATGTTAACTGTTTTAATCTATTTACAGAAGTGATGCAGGTTTTTGGGGGATATATGATCTAGTAGAGTTTTTTTGATCTCTAAATGTAAAAATATAGTTTTTTAGGTTTATTTAATTAGTTTGGAATGGATACATTCAGTTTTATAATTTTTTTATGGCTTTAATTTTTTGAAAAACCTTGCAATGATTCTTTTTCATAGTGATCATTAGGTGTTATGAGGAAACGATACATTTTTATCAGAGCATGGAATAGACATATTTAAGCATTCCAAAACATGATAACCCAATTCATGCTTCCCCTCTTGTTTTCTACATTGATAGTTTCTCATGTAGATGTAGAGTGTTGCATGAGCTGTTTATATTCAATCTGGTTTTGATTGTGAATGGTGCATTATTGAATTTATCTACATATTTCCCACAAACCCAAATGGTTATTGTTGGAAACAAGGATGTTCATTCTTGGAAATAGAGTCTATATTGTGTTTAATGTCAATCCACATAGGTTTGATCAGGGAGTTTGTAAGCAATGTGATCTTACAGTACAATCTGACTAGAATGTTGAAGGTGGCATCATTTCCCAGTGTTTTCCAAATTTTTGGGCCCAAATCATGTGGATGGAGAAAGATTCATGATAGGTTGTTTTCTGGGAGTGAAAAATCTAAAATATAATAAATTAATAGGTTCCATGATTACTAGGTATTGTGAATACTGGGTTTTGAAAAGGGTTAAGATTCATAAAGGTATGAAGAATCATGAGTGCCTGATGGAAATACGGTGTTCATCATGACTATTATAAACTATCAAGAGTGCATAAGGGAAATATAACATTATTTATGACTATAACATGAATTGTGAGTGTGTGATGGGTTGATCGTGATTCTTTATGAATAAGTGAAGCTTCTCGAATGGGTTAAATTTCACTGTATCTTCAGGAATAGAAGAGCTTCAAGAAAAAGATTTTGGAGTTTCATGTAAAATACACGGAGTTCTTGGGATATTTTCAAAATGACGAGCCTCTAAATAAGTGGATACTCCAAATTCACTTGACAAAAAAATATTTGTAGAAAATACTGAATCACAATAAATTAAAAATGGATGAGATATTTTTGAATTAGGTTTTCATTGTGAGTCTGATCATCATGAAAATACTATCATAGTCTCAAACAATTCTTAGGTATCTTGGCAAAAGGAGTTTCGTGATGACTGGTTATTCCTTGATGACTTAGTGTTATTTAATGGAAGTTTTCTCTATGAAGGTTTTGAGATATGTAAAGGATATTTTTAAATAATAGTGTTCAACATCTTATTTTATAGAACAATTCTTTCAATTTCATAAACTCAAGACTAAGGGGAAATTATAGTCTCATTCTAGTTATATAAAAAAACATAAATTCCAATCTACTGAAGTGGCCTAAAATTTGTTAAACTAAGTAATATATCACCCAAAAAGTGATCTCAGAGAGTCAACAAAAGTGTTCAAAGGGAGGTAGTGTACTTTCCCTAAAATTTTGTAAAGGTAGTGTTACTAGAATAGAGTTAATATTTCTCAACTTTTGTGTTCCACAACTAGTGAATATCTATTGATTTATGTATGACTGACACATTTTCAGCATATGTTCCTTGGACTAGCCCTTAGGGATGAACCAAGTAAAACAACTATGTAGGGTCTCTACATGTGAATGTTTTATTACAAAAAAATTCCATCAAACATGTTTCAAAAGTTCCTACCAACATGGGAAAAACATCTATCACATTAAAGAAAAGGTTTAATCCATGATTCACCTCACCCCTCTTAAAGTGTTTTGGGGTCCTACATCATGGATTCTTATCTACGGTGATACATCACCAAGACCTTCATCTAAGGTAAAAATCCATCATAACATATACTAGTTCAAACTTATTCTTACCAAATACTAGGATAACCCTTCACCCTAAACCATAATAGGGAGACACTTCTCCCTACCCTTCATATTTGGGGGTGTTTCCACTACCCTGTAGTAGGGTGACATTTCACCCGATCCCCAACTAGGGGGATCATTCATCCTGGTATCCAACTAAGGAACCAATTCACCCGTTTACTATATTATTTTGTGATATTCACAATAGTTTCATGGTTGAGTGATCCTTTTCTATAGTCTCATAACTAGGTTCTATATTTTCCTATCTCTCCTATATAAGAACTATTATTACTTGGGTTCCCTACTTGGGTGCCCATCTTTCATGACTCCTCTATTACTACCTAAGGTGTCTTATGAGGCTATGAAAATAAACATTCACCCTTTAAATCATACATTCCTTTGACAAGGGACCTTTCCCTCTTATCTCCCTAATTGATAGAACACTATGTCTATTCATTATATTCTATTCTAATTATAACAATAATCATTTTCATGAATACATTAAAGAAACTTACCTTGGATCCCAATTCAAATCTTGGCTAACCCATATAAAGATTCCTATCAGCCCCAGTATTTAATAGAACCATTTTTTCCAATCAATGACCTAGGAAACTAATTGGGCCTTCTACCAGGTGTAATCCTCAACCACTTCCTCATTGATAATAAAATATTTGGTCCACTAAATAAGTTGTATACCATTATGTTGGCAGTACGAGAGAATTATCCCCATTATATCTCTCATTATTTCCTCTTTCATGATACAAATTATCTTAACACATGAAGTCATAATATATGGTAAATCATATGCATGAAATATTAAATAATTAAAATGTAATATATGTGTTCTTTGATTCAAATTAACAATGATTCATTGGATGAATATTTGAGGTTTTATCCCAAGAAACTAATAATTTTCATGAACCTACTATTATGTGTATTCTCCAACCTCATCCTCAATAGGATAAAATCCCAATGATCCATATCCCCACTAGGTACCTTTACTAGGACATATTCCTTATGATACCCATATTCTAGTCCTGAATGCACAACCTTGAAAGAAACTTCACTCAGTCCTGGATATATAATCATTAAAGGAACACCACCTGGTCATTTTTGAATGAACTTAAAAAGGAAATGTATTGGTCCTCATCACATGAATTAGAAGGTAATATGTGTCCCTTTAATCAATATAGAACTACATGGGTTCTAATTCCCTTCACAGGGATATTGGAATCCCCTTTTATAAGCATGATCCCAAATCCATGACACTTACCACCTTCTTAGATGATGAAGAATTATATAGGGCCGAACTATGTGTATTTAAACCAAATAACCAACAACTAATAAATGAAATATGTTTGATATCTAATATATAGAGATGTTCACATCATTATATGGTATCATTTGAATACTTTCACTAAGGTAATCATTGTAAATATTGCTATTATGAATAATTTACAAATATATTTTGGTTTTATAGGAGAGTTTAGGAGTGGGAAATGACTCAACTTTAAAAGGGTGAGGTGATCCCAAACTGTCATCTTCTAAAAAAATGTACACCATAAAGTGTAATTGGTAATAACCTAATGACCATATGACTTTAGAAATTATGTATATAATGACTCAAGATTCACATAATTTTTTTAGAAAACACATCCCATTTAAGATAACATATAATATTGGTCTCTAAAATAGATAGATAAATTCCAAACAATAAATCTAGTCACTAACTCCCACACCACAATGAAATTGAACCATACTCAAAAACATTGTGAAAAATAATAAAATATATTTTAGAGATGAAAAATTATACATATATAGCTGTAAAATGACCCAATAGTATATATTCCCACAATAAATAATGTGAAGGGTGTGAACAAAACATACTTAGTAAGAAACCACTATTATTATAACATTTATAAAAAAACCGTAGGTGTATCCTTGATATTAATATACTCATTTACATAAATATAAAATAAAAACTGTTTCATAAAAATTTACTAGAAAAGCATGGCATGGATACTTGAAAGTAATAGAAAGTTGGATACGATTCTATTATAGTGTGACTCCCTATACCAGGAGTGTCCACACCTAAAATACTTGTGTTTATTTGAGTGATTAGAATATGAGAAATATCATTCAATACATTTATGATTCGTATCCTAGCAATAGATAATCTAATTATACAAATGTACCTATTTTCACCCATAGATATGAGTAGATTTGTTTCAAACAAGGAAATGTGTAACAACCATCCCACATGGTATAAAAAATTTGTGAATGAGTTAGAGAAACTTAGTTTCCTATCCCAGATAAATAATGAGTAGGAAACTATGATATGGGACAAACAAACCATTCCATACCCCTTTCATATTCACAGATAATGATAAATGAATATAAAATTATGAAACTATGACCCTTTCTGTACCTTTATCCTCTTCTCAAATAATGGAATCCTTTATAGTATATATATATATATCAAATAATATACATGTTTATTCTCATGGTTAATTTTTTTAGAAATACTACTCAAAATACATATCTTGAAAATGCACTAATAAGCTAAACATGTGAGGATACAAATAAATTTACTAAGGAATAAGTGAGTCAATAAATCTCATATTATATAAATGAATTAGGTAAAATAAAATTAAGTCAATCATGTGTAAAATCAAGAAAGGTAATATTTCATAACTTCATTGGTGGTATTTAAAATAAATAATAATTCATGTGATGGGTGCTAATATATTTTTCATTATTTTATATCCAAACAAGGATCTAATGACCACAAGAGTAGTAATTACCATGCATTAGTAGAATATTATGTGATAGAACCAATATAGTAATGGTTTAAGCTAATATATTTCCAAAGTATCCCATGTAAGGTTTAAAGTTGGTGTAAGTTGTAAATTTATCATAACCATTCAAAATAAGAATTATTTTTTAAATAAGTTTAAATATTTGGAATCTAATTTAATGAAACCCTAAATTTTGGTTTCAAAGTTTTTAATGGTTTTACTATAAAAAAATTTCTTTGGATAATATAGAGAAAAAAAGTTATGGATTGTAATATGGTTTAACAAATGTCATGTTATAGTGAAAAGTTTTTATTGAAAATAAGAAGTCAATCTAAAAATTTATCAACTATAAGTATATAAATATTTTAGAAACAAGTTCTCAAATTTGGGTTAGAATAGAAATTTTGGAACATAGTGAACCAAACCATTCAAATTTTTTATTAAACCATTTTTTAGAAAAAAATATGTAATATTAATATATTCAGGAATATAAAGGTCTAGTGTCTCTGATAAATTAGGTTCATACAATATTAATACATATGAAATTTTAGTCATTATTTACATTATTAAACATAGTACTTACAAATAATTCCATGTTCCTCTTTGTATATTTAATCACCTGAGGAAATAATACAATGAATGAGTGACCTAAAATCCTATTAAGGGGAAGGATAGTAGAAAAGAACCATAAACATGAATAAATCTGTGAACATGTATGACTATAATAATAATAATAATCATTATATCATGAGAATAGGCTCATCATAAGAAGAATATGGAAATCATTTAATAGAGATATCAGATATGGGACATGCTTAATGATGAAAAATAATTACATTTTTGATATCACTCACACACAAAATGGGAAAAAATGTAAAATATTGATGATAAATAATATAATTTTACAATTTTTATTGCATTTAATTTGAACAAATATAGCATCATTTTCATGAAAAACATAAATAATATCATGAGATATACCAATGTAACTAATTAATTGGATGGATATATAATTTTTAGACAATCTATCACATAATTAAAAGCTCATATTATTATATTCCACAAATAAAGGGAAAATTTATCAACCAAAATATTCAAATAACACATGATAAAACAATGTGTTTTATAGTGGTTTCATAACGCACATATAGATCAATAATTCAATGAATTTCAAACAAATTAAGCTAATCATGGATATATTTTACATTACATTATTAATTTAAAAAATAAGTTTCATAAACAATATCTGATTATCAGAACCCAAAGGTTTAGGGTCCTTAAATATTAGATATAAAAAAATCATTTCACATTATCCCTCAAACATCTCTAAAAAAATATTTACAATAGGCATCATTCTATGAACATTCAACCATGTAATTTCTAGTGAAAGTGGAAAACAAAAGGAGTGAGCTCAGATGATTAATAAGGGAAAACATCTTAATGAGTCATAAATGGTCAGGACATAAGAATATGTGGTAAACATGAATATGGTAGAAATATCTAAATAGAAAGAGCATGGGATCATAAGTGGTAATCATAATACATGGATGAACATGTAGCAATAATCATTAACCCTAGAAGCATAACATATTAATGTTGAATAAAAAATAAATTCATCACACTTATAAGAATAAGAAATCATAACATTGTGATAGAACCTCGTCATACTCCAAATTATATTGTAAACAGACTTAATCATATTCTTTTAACACTTTTGTGAAGAAATTAAAAAAAAAGTATTATGCATAAAATGTTAAAAATATTCCTTGTAAGACATTTTAATGAATGTATAAGATAGTATACAATTAACTCAAACAATCATTGAAGTATATATAATACTATTCTTGAAATAATATACAAAATTTGATTGTGGAAGTGAAAGAGTCATTACAATGGATTTGAGTTAATCATAAAAACATCATATTTTTATATAGAATGATATCCATCAATAAAGAATATTCTAATGAAAACATGTTAATTTCATAGAGATAACGAGAATATGAAAGGGTGAGACCTTTCTGAAGTACCCCAAAACATCTTGAGAGGGGAGGGGTGAATCAGGGTGTGAAATGTTTATTCAAAAGTGATGGATCTTATTCCCATATTTATAGGAACTGATTAAACCTGTCTGAAGGGAGTGTGTAGAAAATAAAAAACCATATAAAAAGTGATCACATAGTAATTATACTTGGTTCACCACTAAGGGCTAGTCCAAGGACTACACACCGACATTATGTCAATTGTACCAAAATCTACTAATCTCCACTAGTTATGGAATACAAGATTTTATACATAGTTACTCTGTTCTAGGCACACAACCTTTACATTATTTTAGGGATAGATCAATGCATCCCTCAGAACACTTCCATTGACTCCCCTCTAGATCACTACTTTGAGATAATTCAAACTCATTTTATCGATTTGAATGTCACTTCAATGGATTGGAATTAATGTCTTTGTCCCTATCTATAATGAGACTTTGTTTGCACTGTAGTCATGAGTTTATGCACTTTGAAAGCACTATTCAGTAAAAATTGATTTTAAAAACTGCCTTTCTTGAATCTAATTCATGAATCCTACTACCATCACAAAGATAACTGCCTTCATGGAACAAACTACCTTCCCGAATCCCATTGAGAAAATGAAGAATACCCCATCATCGAGAATCAATCAGTAATCAAAAGCATTATCATCAATGGATACTCAACATTTATTATTACAATACTCAACTTCTCATGGAATGTTAGTTTCATGGAGCTCCCATTGCTTCTCAAAAACAGAGCAATTCAAGATTTTCCATGGAAAAATTCATGTAATGTGAAGATGGGTTTCCTCATATTTATAGGCTCATCCATTCACAATTCTCCACCACCTCTTAGAATGTTTTTAATATCTTTCAAAACTGTCTTCTCATGGATCCTTCATTCATGATGATCCATTATGATTTGACATTGTAAAAAATCTTTTCTTCAAACCATCATGTGCTTGAAATGCTACAATTATTGTAATCACAGAGATCACCATCCCCGTTTGTGATGCTCCTATTATTCATCATTCGCGATTCTCATCATTGTCATGTAGATCACCATAAAACTTCTTTGATACTTTGGAAAAAACCATTTTCAAATACCATCTTTGAGAATATCATGCCTTTTCTATATTTTCATAAGGACTTCATGAGAATCCACTTTTTGTGATGCAATCCAGCCTCTAAATTTTGAACCCCAAAATTTTTTCAAACACTAGGAAACAACACCACCTTCAATAATATTTTTAGTATGAACTGTACGATCCATTTTCTTGAAAAATATTTGATCTTACATGTAAGGATTGATAAAAAAACAAACTATAATCCATTTATAACAAATAACAACCTTGGTTCCAACACATTCCCATGAGGTCAATTCACTTTTATTAAATTAAATGTAAAAAAAATTATAGGTCTCTGAAGAAAGAAGTTTTATAGTGAACCCTTGGAAAAAGAAGTCTCATATCATCTAGTATATCAATAGACTAGATCATATTTTATCAATTGACACCCTTTTTGGAAAGATAGTCAACAAAATTTTATACTCCTAGTATGTGTGATTAACTATAAATACCTTTAACGGGATAGAATCAAGGAATATGATCCATCTAGTAGTTAGCTTCCAAGAGAGAATGGGTAGAGCCTATCCTGATGGCCTAAATATGGTGGTAGAGTCACATTTCAACCAATTTTTATTCCAATCCTATTTGTTTTCTTGTTAAATATAATTTATAACGTTAATCATCACAACTTTGAGAGGGGTAGTAATGGTGCATGGTCTATAGAGACACCCCACTCCATTCTTTAAATGATACGTAAAGATGAATACATAACCCAAAAGTCCCAAGTGTCCTCCTAATGATTCATCCGTGATGACTTTAATCCATCATGAAAAAGGTGATTTCTAGAAAACATTGATGGTACCCCAGAGTGGACTGAAATTACTATTTATTTGAAGACATCAAATAACTAACATGTCATGGATGAAGTTATGAAATAATTAACTACATGGAGGATCAGTATCCTTAGACGTGGATAAAACCTAGAAAATGGAGTCTTTTATACTAAATGAGTTCTATTTTGAATATCCTTGTTGTGATTATACCAGATGCCCTAAGACAATTTCTTTGTTACTTCTTACAAAAGTGTCATAAGTTATGGGCAAATAAGAATTTTCATAAATCTTTTGTGAAGCTCCTAGAAAGAGTTGGTTGGAATTGATTGGATAAAAAAATTTCAAATAGAGGATTCAAAAGTAACAATATAGAGGAAAAACATAGGAATATGTACTCAATATCTACCATTTACTAATGACATAGACTACATATCGAGCAAAGAGAGATCCTAAAATCATGTCGGATGAAGTCAGTTAGCATCCTAACATGAAAAATACTCCAACAAAGCATCAATATAGAGGGATTTATCCATCCCTTGATGAAATTTTAAACCCAAGTTGAACCATACACACATTGTGAAATTCGATTGTGGTAAAAAACCTAAAAGAAATAATTCCATTTGTGGAAGTCTTCTAAACTATGAAGTTCTTACGAGGCATGAAAGAATAGTTATTCAACCTGGACAAAATCATCTCAGGAAGGATTTCCAGAGGGATTTATAGTTTATATTTTATTGATTTATTCATGTCCATAGGTGTGAAATAATAATGGATATGTTTCAGTTAGGGGATTACAGTATAATTTTCATTCTATAAATTTAGTGAGGAATCCCTTCAAGAAAGTCATCTAGACTGATAATGAATGTTGTAAAAAGAGGCCTTGAGTGTATGATAGAAATTTGTTCCCGTATATTCATCTCAAAGATATAGAAGAGATATTGAATAACTATTTATGATTCTCTACATAATGTGGTCTTACAAGTACTAATTAAAGGTTCATGTTTTTTTGATTCCAATACCCCCATAATCATATGGATTTCTGAATTTTTTCTATGAATTTATAACATATTTTATTTCAAGAATGATCTTGATTTAGAAAAAGTTATTTATGGATGTGTTAATGATTTTGAGTAGAGAATATTACCACTAAAAACTATGAATGTTTAAACACACTTAGAAAGGAATGGTAAATTAACCAAAAATATTCTACCAGACTTGGACATGGAAATTCCCTACCAAGAGGAATGATATATTTTTTGTCCAGTGATTTTAAAAAAGTGTGTAATTCTTGGATTCTCATACAAAATTGGAACTCCAAGATATGTGACAAGAATGGCACCTTATTGGATATCCATCTCTTTAGGAATGTCAATTTTACTAAAAGGATGAATGTTTCTTCCAAAATAGATGAAATAATTTTTCCAATAGATTTTCAATCCTAAGAAATCTTCATAGAGAAATAATGATTTTTTCTATCAGTTGATGTTTTTATATCCTTTAGTGAAGAGGATTATATCATCAGCATATAGTATATGGGAAGGGGCTGAAAGACCTCCGGTATCCCTAATGGTCATCATTATTCTCTCACAAACCATGTTATCTATGTTAATGATATGATAATATTTAGAAATGGAAATGATGAAAGCTAAAATATGGTTTTAGTGTATAATACCTCTGGAGTATGTGATGTACCCTTTATAAGGGCCATTAATTGGATTATATATTAGAGCACAACTCAGAACTATTTTCAACCAGTTGATTAATATATCCTCAAAACCAAATTTTTTTATCTTGTTGAGTATAACATTCCAATCTATCATGTAAAAGGACTGTTAACATCATGATTTCAAAGAAATTTTAAAACCCCCATCGCATGGTTATTTTGAGAAGGTCTACACACTTAGAGGTTTTAATGAGTAAGTCTTGAATAGTTTTTATTTTGATGAATTTGAACTTATTTGGAAAAAAAATTTATTTGATATGTCGACCACCCTATTGGACATTATTTTTAATATTAAATTATAGTTGGTGCCTAATAAGGAAACTAGTATAAAAATGTGGATTTTATTATCATTCTTGTCATGACCCATCCCAGTGGGGCCCACGTCGTGACTCCCCAAGCCCGCCTCCAATAGGCCAGGGGACGGTGACTAGCACCGAGTAGGCATATTACTAACATGGGAGGCATTGCCTATGTACCTGTACAAATGCACACATCTCCAAGCCCACAATGCTAAAATGTAAAAACCACTAGGGAATAAAATGCGTTCATACAACTAAACCCAACCAACAGAGTACGACGAAAAGTAAAGTACCAAAAGTAAACTTGGCCAGAATACAATCCCACAAAAAAAAGAGTTTGAAAACTACAAAGTCTAACCTGTAAATACAAAGAGGTACTGGGACTGCTGCTTATAGTCGTAGGATCACCTCGGCCTTTAGGGAACTTAGAAATCTCGGTCCTATCTTGGTCTACCCTGGACTCTGTCAAAAGGCTTCTCATCTGCATAAGACACATCACGTGTGGGAAAAGCCCATTCAGGGGTGAGTATAACAATACTCAGTAGAGGACCCTAAAAACCACAAAGAAATACACAAAGTAAAGGCATAGTTATATCTACAAAATATTTCTACTAAACATATAGTAAGAGAAATAGGAAATATCCAGATATACTCAAATCCCAACCTGTAGTCTATGGAAAAGTCACGCAACAACATACCCCTGATAGGGATTCAGTTCGAAGATTCCATGAAGAACTCATATGGGAGAACTTACTCTATGAGTCTGATAGCTCTGATAACATCCGTTTGAGAAGTATTTTCTGTCGGGAAAAGTCACAAGAGATAGATACACTCATTTTGGGAGAACACACTGCTGAATAGGAAAGATCACAATACATAGATGAAAATCATTTCCAAGGCCTTGGAGGATACCATGATTCATCCAGAATACACCTACTAGGTAGAGGATCGGTTCCTTGTGGAAGTGGTCATGTCGATACCAGACTCCACCTAGGGTCAATAATGGATAGAGGATCTTGCTTTAGGCCTCTCGGAGGGATACCTAACTCTATATCGGAAAGTACTACTGAAGGGATAATATTCCTGTAGTAGGAAATGATACATAACCATCACGGTAATGAGAAATAGGGGCACTAACCCCAACAAAACATGTCCAAGATATGGTGGACAAGAAGATCAAGAAATGTATTGAAAAGTACACGGTGTGTAGAAGTGTTACACGCTGTGTATTCTAACCCTGGGTACTACCCGTGTACTACGACCCATGTCGCAAGGCTGGTCATGTAGAAAAGTCAGTACACGACAGGTAGTATAGATCACTTGCTGTGTCTGAGTAGCTGGGGTCAACTCCGTGTACGCAGATGTGTGCCCGTACATGGCGTCATCCCGTGTGTACCACCCCGTGTAACCGATACATAGGGTAACTCGTGTAGCCGGCGTGGTCTGGCCGTGTAGTGTAGTACATGTCCATGTACTCCATCCCATGTTCATGTATCACCCGAGATATATACCTAACTTTAGGGAAGGTCCAACACACCATGTGACTGGGGTAACACATCGTCGGATACCTATCTAACACTCAAAAACCTAGCCGCCACCACTGGTACCACACAACGTGTTCTTCGAGATACACGCAGTGTTCTTCGGAAAATTCCAGAACTGACGTTCTTCATCACCGTGCCTCAGATATCCTTCGATCCTCGATCCAGCCATCCGATCATCGTGAAAATGAAGGGTAGAGGTTTCCCGACCATCCTGAAGTCGATTCCGCTGGTTTCGGGCCTCCGATCGGCCCCAGAAATGCATTTTGATCATCCGCGTGAAGAATGGTTGAAGAACGATTATTTCTAAACCATGTCGATTCGTCTTCCTCCATCACCATCACACCTCTGCTAGGTCGCCATGATGTCAGATCTCCAATTTGGGATCATTTCATCGCAAAAAGGATGCACAATGATCTATTGTTCGTCGCCCCATGAAGAGCGTGAAGAATGCGAGAGAAAAGAAAGGGGAAAGAAATCCAAAAAAAATCAAGGAACGAACCTCCACTATAATTTGTCACAACATTGATCCGCTCCCTTAGTAGGATCAAATAGAGAAGAATCAAAACATTAATCAAACATGTATTAATTCGCCAAGATCAACCTAATAAAAACGCTCCCACAGAATGTATGAATCTATGGATCAACCTGTTCATGGGTTAGTCCGCGTTCAATGTTTAATCTAATAATGAGGAAGAATAATTTAAATAACAACCCCTACCTTGATCCTATTGAAGAACGATCATTGTGTCATGTTCGTTGGTGAGGCTCATTTGATCCGAGATGTGTCGTCATCATCCGCTAATGGGTTCTCCTCAAAGCTCCATGAGTCTCTCTCTCAATTCTCAGGGTTATGAGGATAACCCTAAAAACTTTCTATAAGAAGGTATTTAAAAAGGGTAGAATTAGGTCACTGTGCAAAAAGGAAACTTTTAAATAAAATAAATTATTATTTTATTTTATTTCCATTAAACATCCAAAAAATAAATCTCATAGGTGACCCGTGCTGATTGATGTTAGGCCTTTTATAAGGTAAAGTCACTGCTCTAAACTCAATGTTTCCCTTAGATTTCTGATCTGGGCACCCATTTTAAAGATATTATACTTTTATAGGAGAATCTCTCATGAAAACTATTTAAAATTTTAATTTATTTTAAACTTTTATTCCGGGCACTCTGGGCCTCAGAATGGCACGCTGTTGAAAGGTCTGGTCTCAAAATAATTCAATATAATATTTAAAAATAATACACATAAAATAAGAGACATTACATTCTCCCCACCTTGGGGATTTGCATCCCCAAAAAGCCAAAAACAAAGGCTACTAAAAAAGATTTGGGTACTGGGCATGGATCTAAGCCTCCCGCTCCCACGGGCTCTCCTAAATATTCCTGTGATGCCATTGGATGCTCACCAAGGGAATTGATCACCCATGAGGGGTCCTTTCCTAACGATCCTCGATCTCCTCCGGGTACTCAGTAAAGGTCATGCCATCCTCGATGTCCAGCTCACCTGAGTCGATGATGTGTGATGGGTCATGCACATACCTCCTTAGCTATGACATGTGGAAGACATCATGTATCTTATGTAACTGCGGCGGTAGAGCTAGGTGGTACACCACCTCGCCAACTCTGCACAGTATCTAGAAAGGTCTGATGAACCTTGGAGATAACTTTCCACCTTGGACAAATCTCCAAAACCCTTATCGAGATGAGACCTGTAGAAAGACATGGTATCCCTCCTTGAACTCCAGAGGTCTCTGTCATCTGCCAGCATAAGACTTCTTCCAGCTCTGTGCATTCTTGATCCGCTCTCGGATGATTTTCACCTTCTCAGTGGTAGCTCATACCAACTCTGGACACATGAGTGCTGACTCTCCGGGGTCGGTCCAACAAAGAATTAACTGACAGGGTCTCCCATATAAATCCTCGAAAGGTGACATACCAATAGTGTAGTGGTAGATTTTGTTGTACGCAAACTCCACCAGTGGTAAGTGGTCCTCCCAACTGCGACCAAATACAAGATACAGGCCCACAACATATCCTCCAGAACATGGATGGTCTTCTCTATCTAACCATCAGTCTGGGGATGAAACACCATGCTCAAGCGTAGATGAGTCCCAAAAGCCTCCTGCAATCCCTTCCACAATAGGGATGTGAAGCAGGCATCTCAATCCAAGACTATTGTCGAAGGGATGCCATAAAGTCGAACTATCTCCTGCACATAGAGGTGTCCCAACCTCTCTACAGAACTCTTCTCCCTAATATCTAGGAATTGGGCTAACTTGGTGATTCGGTCAATGATCAACCAAATGGAATCATGCCCCTTGAATGTTAGTGGTAATCCTACAACAAAGTCCATCGACATTCCATCCCACTTCCACTCTGGAACTTCTAGGGGGTGAGCTAATCCTACTGGAACCTGGTGCTCAGCCTTCATCTGCTGGCATGTAAGGCATCAAAAAATAAACTCTGCTACTGCATTCTTCATGCCAAACCACCAAAAATACCATAGGAGATCCTGGTACATCTTCTCCACTCTCTAATATACCGCCAAAGGGGACGTATGAAACTCCCTCAGGACCTCCTCCCATGACTCCACTGGTATAATAGTGCGTCCTCTGAAAAAAAGTACGTGATCCCCACCTTGCGAATATCCATTAGGAGAATGTCCCATGGATAACTGAGCATGTTAAACCTCACAGTCTACATCCCCAAGATGTGCCTCCCTTACTCTCTGTAAGAGTGGAGGGGTGACAACCATCGACTGAAGGTAAGCTATGTCCTCGCTGTCCATGAAGGATAACTGCAATGTGGCTAACTGTTCTGTCACCTCACTCAACACCTGAGATCTTGACCTTCTGCTAAGAGAATCTGCTACCTTGTTCCCCTTCCTAAGAGTATATTTGATCTCCAAACCATAATCCTGGAGGAACTCTATCCAACTCCTATGCCTTATATTTAGATCATCTTGCGATAAAATGTACTTGAGGATCTTGTGGTCAGGGTAGATGACAAACCGCTCACCCATAAGGTAGTGTCTCCATATCTTCAACGTTAAGAATACCACTGCCAACTCGAGATTGTGGGTCACATAGTTCTTATCATGTGGCCTAAGCTAGTGAGAACCATAAGAAATTACTGCCTGTCTCTGAATTAGGACACAACCAAGCCTGTTCCCTGATGCGTCACAGAAAACTACGTACCCAACACCCGCCTCTAGTAATCTCAAGATCGGGGTGCTTGTCAAACTCTGCCTCAACTTCTCAAAAGCTTGATGGAACTTCTCCATCCATGTGTAGGGTTGTCCCTTCTTGGTTAAGGCGGTCATTAGTGCTAATATTCGTGAGAAATTAGGAATGAATCTCTGATAATATCCTGCCTACCCAAGGAAGCTCCACACCTCCATCACACTCTAAGGTGGATCCCATGATAACACTGCCTCCACCTTGGTTTGGTCCATAGCTACTCTACTTGCTGAGATGAAATGTCCCCGAAAGTGGAGCTCTTGAATCCAAAACTAGAACTTCAAGAGCTTCCCATAAAGTTGGTTCTCCCAGAGTACGTCTAGAACCATCCACAGGTGTCTCACATGCTTCTCCTCTGACGCCGAGTACACATGGACGTCATTGATGAAGACCACTATGAACCGGTCTAAGTACGGCTGGAAGATACGGTTCATCAGTCCCATTAACACTATAGGGGTGTTTGTCACGCTGAAAGGCATCACTACTCATAGTGACCGTAACGACATCTAAATGCCGTCTTCGATAGATCCTCGTCTCGTGCTCATAACTAGTGATAACCTGATCGAAGGTCATCCTTTAAGAACCACTGTGCCCCTCTCATCTAGTCAAAGTGGTCATCGATCCTAGGCAGTGGATACTTATTCTTCACCATCACCTGGTTCAGGCACCATTAATCCGCGTACAACCTCAAAATACCGTATGCCCTTTTGGAAAACAAAACCGGGGCGGCCCAGGGTGAAACGCTAGGTCTTATGAAACCCTTGCTTTGAAAATCCTCCAACTTCACCCTTATATCACGAATCTCTACGGGAGCCATCCGATATTATGGTGTAGAAATCAGTGCCATCCCAGGGTGTAAGTTGATATAGAAGTCGATTTTCTGGTGGGGAGGTAGTCCTAGAACATCTTTAGGAAAGACGTCCTCGTACTCTGACACTACTACTGGGAACTGTGAGCTCATAACATCTACTGATCTGAGGGAAATTCTAGCCAACTCATGAGTTATTGGATGCACCCTCCTATGCATGAGCCCATTCTATGATTTCTGGGTCTCCTTTTCATTGAAAAAAGAAAACCTCATCCCATCATTGCAGACACACCGCACACTTCGCCTAAAGCAGTAAATCTGGGCATGGACTAAAGATAACCAATCCATACTGAGAATGATGTCATAAGGCCATGATGCTACCACCAAGAGGTTCCAACAAAAACTCTCTCCTCCAAGGGTAAGATCACACTGTCTGCAAAGGTGCATGATCATCGAGTCTCCTACCGTAGGTGTCTCCAAGTGTAAGGATCGAGTCAACGACTCTATTGGAATGTGAAGGTTTTGCAAAAGACATGTGGAGAGGAAAGAATGACTAGAACCTATGTATATAAGTACAAAAACTAAGGTAGAGAAGACACATATTGTACCTTGGATCATCCCTTGAGTCCCTAGGTTGTACGCCTCGACCGCATTCAGCTATCCCACCCCTGTCCCCTAGCTCCCTGAGCCTGGTGCGGACCTCCTTGGGGTGGTGGTGGAAGTAAATCAAAGCGTCTGCCACCACCTGTAGCTCTCCCTACTCCTTTTACACATCCACTTCCTAGTGGGTCTGTACGCTCCACTCTCTACCTCTACCTTAGTGGTCCATAAATCGCCTCCCTGTCAGCAGATCAACGTGTCAGATATTCTCTAGCGAGATGTCCCCTACCATCACACGAGTAGCACCGCCTCTACCTAGGCTAACTGGATCCAGCTTGAGAGTCCTGGAATGTTTATCCCCTGTCTTGGGTCCTCCTATAACGTCTCCCACGTCCTGATCCTTGTGCCTGACATTGGCTCCCTACTGTCGAGGTCTCCACACCTATCTTCCTACTACTGACTTCCGTCGGCTCTCTTTGCTCTGCTAAGAAGCTCTCGATCACCAAGGCTCACTCGAGCACTCCAGCATAAGTCTAAATGCATAGAGGCAAGAAACTAGTTTGGATGTCCCTTCGTAGACCTTGCTCAATGGTCCGAGCTCTAGAGTACTGATCCCTGACCATATCCATAAAGTATCTGGTGAGGTTGGTGAACCTAGATGAATAGTTAGCTACCGTCAAACTGCCCTACTGGAGATGAAGAAGCTCATGGATACACACTTCTCTTAGTAGAACTGGAGAGAACTCCTCCCTGAAGAGTCACTCAAACTTTGTCCACGAAAGTGTCTCCTCATCGTGAGTCTATGTGGTCAGACTCCACCATAGTCCTAACGAAACCTAAAGAATGATCGCTCCTAGGATCACCATTTGGTCCGTTGGTGTCCTCAAAATACGGAAGACTATGGTCACCGCCTCAAGCCACTCCTCAGCCACCTAAGGGCCGGGCTCACCTTGGAACCTGAGGGGTCTCTATCTATGGAACTCATGGAGCATGCTCAGCTAGCACCCCTCGTCGGTCAGTATTGCAGGTACCACGAGCTGCTCAACTGGTGGAGGTATAGTAGGTGCACCACCTGGAGGCAATGCCTGGAGAACTAGTCCCTCTATCAAAGCATCATCACTGATGAGGTCATCCTCGTGATTGCACTGCTTAATCCTAGTGGGTATGCATCATGGAGGCATCTTGAAAGGAAACAAGATGTACCAAGGTCAATGAGTATATCTGGATAGCTGACACAAAGGACATGGAAAACATAAACCATTCCTATATGATGTATGTACCCATATTTTACTTCCTCGAAACAAGTGTTTTCATGTACTGAGTCAAAAAGGCAGGTTATCAGAGTCCTAGTGTATGGATACGTCGGCCGCCCACACCAACACTGGAGTCTCTGGCCTGAAAGACAAGTTCGAAACACTTAACACTGTTGCCCCAAACCAACCTCACAGACTCGTGGTCCTAAGGTAGAACCAAACACCGATGATACCACTCTATTACGACCTATCCCATTGGGGCCCGCAGTGTGACTCCCCAAGCCTGCCTCCAATAGGCTAGGGGCAGGTGACTAGCACAGAGTAGGTATATTACTAACATGAGAAGCATTGGCTAAGTACCCGTACACACACACACACATCCAAGCCCAAAATGCTGAAATGAAAAAACCACTAGGGAACAAAATGAATGCATACAACTAAACCCAACCAACAAAGTATGATGAAAAGTAACGTACTGAAAGTAAACTGGGCCAGAATAGAATCCCACCAAAAAAAAGAGTATGAAAACTAAAAATTCCAACCTGTAAACACAAAGAGGTACTGGGACTGCTGCTCATAGCTGTAGGATCACCTCTGCCTATAGAGATCTCCAAAAGCTCAGTCCTATCCTGTTCCACCCTATACTCTGTCAAAAGGTTGCTCGTCTATATTAGACATGTCAAGTGCGGGCAAAGACCGTGAAGGGGTGAGTATCAGTAGAGGACCCAAAAAACCACAAATTAATACACAAAGGAAAGTCACAGTCAGCTCTACAAAAATATTTCTAATGAACATATAGCAATAGAAACTATAAATATCCGGATATAATCAAATCCCGACCCGTAGTATAAGGACAAGTCACACAATAGCATACCCCCACTATGGATTCAGTTCGAAGATTCCATGAAGCACTCGTTTGAGATAAATCACTCCATGAGTCTGATAGCTCTGATGACATCCGTTCGAGAAGTACTGTCTGTCGGGA
The DNA here is from genome assembly GCA_963277665.1 of Viscum album. NCBI lineage: Eukaryota > Viridiplantae > Streptophyta > Magnoliopsida > Santalales > Viscaceae > Viscum > Viscum album. The sequence continues at coordinate 1,432,334,564 of OY728120.1, read as the reverse complement.
AAAGTCACAAGAGATAGATACACTCATTCAGGGATAAAACACTCCTGAGTGGAAAATATCACAATACACAGATGAGGATCATTTCTAGGGCCTTGGAAGATACTGCAAATCATCCAGAATTCAATTTCTAGGTAGAGGATCGGCGCCCTATGGAAGTGGTCACGTCGATACCTAACCCCACCTAGGGTAAATAATGGATAGAGGATCTCGCTCCGAGCCTCTCAGAGGGATACCTAACTCTATCTCAGAAAGTCATGCTGAAGGGATTATAATACTATAGTAGGAAATGATACCTGACCTTCAGGGGAATGAGAAAAAGGGGAACTAACCCAAACAAAACATGTCCAAGATACGGTGGACAAGAAGATCTAGCCATGTACTGAAAAGTACATGGTGTGTAGAAGTGTTACTCGTCGTGTCTTCTGACCCCGGTTACTGCCTGTGTGATACAACCCGTGTCACAAGGCTGGTTGTGTAGGAAATTCAGTACACAATGTGTAGTAAAGATCACACACCATGTCTGAGTAACTGGGGTCGGCTCCGTGTACGTGACTGTGTGCCTGTACACAAAGTTATCCCGTATGCACCACCCCATGTAACCGATACACGAGGTAACCCATGTAGCTGTCCTGGTCTGGCCGTGTAGTGTAGTACACAGCCGCCTACTCCATCCCACGTCCGTGTATCGCCCGAGATACACACCGAGCTTTGGGGAAGGTCTAACACATCATGTGACTGGGTTCACACGTAATGTGATACCTGTCTGACACCCAAAACCCTATCCGCCGCCACTGGTACCACATTGCATGTTCTTTGAAAAATTCCAGAACTGACGTTCTTCATCACCGCACCTCAGAGCTCCTCCGATCCTTGATTCGGTCGTCTGATCATTGCGAAATTGAAGGGTTGAGGTTGCCTGATCATCATGAAGCTGATTCCACCGGTTTCGGGCCTCCGATCGGCCCCAAAAACACGTTTTGATCATCCATGTGAAGAATGGTTGAAGAATGATTATTTCTAAACCATGTCAATTTGTATGCCGCCATCACCGTCACACCTCCACTAGGTCGCCACGATGTCAAATCTCCAATTTGGGATCATTGCGTCGCAAAATGGATGCGCAATGATCCGTTGTTCGTCGCCGCACGAAGAACACGAAGAACGTGAGAGAAAAGAAAGGGGAAAGAAATCCAAAAAAAATAGAGGAATGAACCTCCATCGTCATTCATCATAGAGTTGATCTTCTCCCATTAGTAGGATCAAATGAATCAGAATCAAAACATTAATCAAACATGGATTAATTCCTCGAGATCAACCCAATAAAAACCATCCTGCAGAACATACGAATCCACGAATCAACCTGTTCACGAGTTGGTTTGTGTTCGACGATTAATCTAAGAAATGGGAAGAAGAATTGAAATAGAAACCCCTACCTCGATCCTATTGAATAACGATCGCCACATTGCATTCATTGGCAACGCTCGTCGGATCCGAGATTCGTCGTCATCGTCCGCCAACGGGTTCTTCTCCAAAGCTCCAAGAGTCTCTCTCTCAATTCGTAGGGTTATGGGGCTAACCCTGTAAACTTTACAAAAGAAAGTATTTAAAAATAGAGGAATTAGGTCACTACACAATAAGAAAACTTTTAAATAAAATAAATTATTATTTTATTTTATTTCCATTAAATGTCCAAAAACTAACTCTCACAGCTGACCTGAGCCAATCGATGTTAGGCCTCGCCTAAGGTAATGTCGCTGCTCTGAATGCAATGGTGCCCTCATATTTCTTATCCAGTCACCCATTTAAAAGATATTACACTTTTATAGAAAAATCGCTCATGCACAGTGTTTAAAATTTTAATTTATTTCACACATTTATTCCGGGTATTCCGGGCCTCGAAATCGCACGCCGTCAAAAGGTCTGGTATTGAAATAATTTCATATAATATTTAAAAATAATTCATGGAAAATATGATACATTAAAATTCTATACCTTTGGAATGAGAGTAAAAATACAGAAATTTACCCCTAGGGAAGGTGATCCTGCATTAAAAATGAAGTACCATCCTTTAACCATCAGATTGAATAATATACTAATACATTAAAAAAAATTGCTAGTGAAATAATCTAGGCCAGGAGTTATATCAGATTTGAGTCCAAACATAGCCTCCATGATATCTGATTCAAAGGGAATAGAAGTAATATTGAAATATTACTGAATATTAAAAATAATATCTCAAACTATTATAATATTTTGGGGAACATTAAATAGATTTTTGATAGTGGATACCCTATAGGTTGAAATATCTTTCTAGTTATCCATAATATTCTCATCATCATGATGTAAGGAAATTGGATTATGGGAATTCCCAGTGCTTTATTATAATTGAAGAACATAGAGTTATTCCCCCCACCATTAAGACACTTGGATTTAAATATTTCCCTTTTAATACTATCCTTTAACTTAATAAGATTATTGAAGTTACATGAATCATTTTATTTATTATATATTCCATTTTTGGACTAACTTAAAGTGATAAATTCATGATTTTTTGAAGAGTGTTTTCAAGATATTCAATTTCATTAGCAAGAGAGAAAAATATATCCTTGATCCATACTTTTTTTCCTATTGGGTATTATCATCTTGGTGATAAATTAAACAGAATCATTATTTATAGTATCTAATCACCAAATATATTGAAGCAATTTAATGAATTCAGATTGTAACATCCAAGAACTATTGAATCTGAAAGTGAGAGGGGGATTTAAGTCTATATTCTAACAGTTTCCTAGAATGGAAAGTTAGTCTGAGTTTAACCTTGATATAGTTGTATAATATATGGGATCCCATGCATCAAGAGATGCCTCATTTAAAATGTTTCTTTGGAGCTTCCTGGACACCTTTTTTCTGAGGGGTTTCTTATACCTAGTGTACTTCGAACCCACAAGGATGACCTCAAAAAGAGGGTTGTGTTCAATACCAATTTTAAATTAAATAGATGAAATGAAATTTGTTACACCACCTATTTTCTCATTTGTATTTATAATGGAATTGAAGTAACCCATGGAACACCAGAATACCATTTTTATTTCATTGATGATGTTAATTTCCTTCCAAAGTCTCATGTGGTATTGATACATGTAATGAGAATAGATGTTAGAGGAAAAAAATGATTTTCCCTATTCCTAAATGGAAAAGTACCAATTTTACACTATAATCAATCAAGTGTAAGTATTAAAGATTGGATGGTATAATAAACCATATATTTTTTACCTTCGAGTTTCACCCATTGAAATCAAGAAGATAATAACCCAATGATTTATGATTAGTAATCCTAGAGAATAAAGACCATTTTGGTTCATCCAACCCAAAGAGAACATGTCTGTTTTTATGAATATGGAGTCTAAGTGATAATACCAATCCATATTGGCTAATATCTATACAATATAAAAAATGATCTTCATTAAAACATTTATTTGGGAATTGGACTCCCTTTTCTTTTCCAAACTCATATCTTTTTCTTAGAATATTTGTAGGGCCTTACCTCATTCTTTTTTTAATTGATTTAGTCAATGCTAGAGAGATATTTTCATCAATATCCTTTACATGTTTAGGGATGTCATTATTTTGTTTGACTCCCTCAGTGACTAAGGAATCATCCAAGGAACTTGAGGTATCAAAAGTTTCATTCATGTTATGGTGTTATGTACAGTCATGAGTTCTTAATGTTATTTGTATATTCATTATGAAATTAGGACCATACTACTCTATGTAGGTGTGTGAAGGTACCATGAAATCATGATCATAAACTAAAGGTTGATCATCATCATAGTCATGATCTACACCAAATCCATCATTCTGAGAAACCTATTTGGCCTTTAAAAGGATCAAATCTTGGCTAATGTTGTAAGAAAAGTCAAAAAAACACCTGATAAATTTCTACTGCAATGATATGATCAACAATGTTTTCATGATGTTTTTACAACATGGAACCCATAGGGATATTAGTGTTAGAATTAGATGTGTGTTATTGAGAGGGAGTGTTTACCTCTCCTCATTTTGAACAAGTTCATCCCATGAATTTTTTAGAGTAATTATTATACTAGAATGTTCCTTTGTGTCATTAACCTTCCCCATGGGTTTAGTTTAATATTTTATGGATGGATCACCCCTTTCAAACTTCATATCATTTTTTGATTTATTTTCATCTCCTTATAGGAATTATTTTCTAGAACATTAAAGAAAATCTTTTGAATTACCCTGTAATTATAAATAGAGTGACCCAATGCCTTGCAAACATAAAAAAATGAGGGAGTATATTGATAATCCACATTGATATAAATTTTCTGATCATTAAAAATTGGATATAGAATATTTGGGAGTTTGGAATCTAGGTTAGAGTCTATGATAATTATAGCCTATAACCCTATATCTCCCTCAAGTGTGCATTAATCCAATTTAATGGGAATACCTGCATAGGAGGATAAGTCAATAAGAATATTTTGTTCCATAAAACCTATTTTAGAACACAAAGTATGATCTATATCTAAGAATAGTTTTTCTTCTATGATAAGGGAAAAAAATTTAAATCCCATCCTAAAATTTTGAAAACACCCGGTATGATATGCATGTAGGTTGTCCGTTAAAAAATACTGAGATCCTCATCACTTCTAACAATAATTTGAAATTAACAATTAATGATAAAAGTAAATTTCAAATTTAGATTATTCCATAAATGGGATATCCTTTACATTATGTCAATATAATACTAGGTCTTATACCTTTTCATATATGATAAATGACCTAGAATGGAATACTAGCAATGACCAAGACACTATTGTTGGGATATCAGGTCTGTAACCACTGAATATACACCAACATCAATTTTTGTACCTTGCTATCATGAGTTGTGTACCCCATGATCAAATCCATGAAACTTAAAATCTCCTCCACAAATGACACTCTATTTATCCTTGGATGACATAGTTTAGGGTTTTACACCACCTTACTCCTATTATTAGATGAGATATGAGCCTAATCCAGGAATGAAAACTCTCATTTCAGATCAAATAAATCCATTATTAATAAATAAAGCTATTAGAGAGAAATAGTAAAAGATATATAAATAGAAAAATAGTATAATAAAATAATATTAAAAGATCATAGTCATGGAATAATGTTTATGACCCAATGAACATGAATTTGAGTCAACAAAACCCTTATGATTGTGTTAACATTTTAATAAAAAGCCTCTCAAGTGAATAAAATTAATTGAACTTTATGTATTTTGAATAAATTCTGAATTGCGATATAATATTTCAAAGGGGTATTATGTAAACTATATAAAATAGAATTGGTTCATAATCAAAAACACTTCTTGAAGAAGGAAATTTGAGATTTTGAACCCTCACATCAAGTCTTAACTCAATTATTTTGTGTGCATTACCTAATAATTTTTTTATTAAATAATTTATTAATTTTTTTTGTAAATTTAATTTTTTATGATCCATTTATTATCATATGTCATTCATTTATTGTATAATTTTTTCTCTCCTTGTCGAATTATTATTTCTTGATTAATTTTTCAAAAACTACTTTGGTTTATTTATTGTGGTGAGAAGGGTTATATAATTGTTTCATAATAATTAGAAATGTATATATATATGTTCATTATATTTACATTAGAAAAAAATTATTTTTTAAATGTTGTCAAAAATATATTAAAAATATAAAAAGTATATCATTATGATCATTTTAGGGTGTTAAATTTTCAATTTAAATTTTTTATTAAAATTATTAAAATAATTCTAATTATATATTAAAAAATAATAATCACACTATAAATATTTTTTAATTCATTAAATATAATTTTTTAACAATCCATGTAAGGAAGTGATGAATAATGAAATACATCTTCTATAGAAGTGGTGAACCGACCATAAAATAGGTGATATTTTCATTATTGATTGTGTGGGTGGAAGGTAGATAATGGTTATTAAAAAAATATAACAACATTCTAGTATATTTATGATTATAATGTAATTATGTTAAGCTATATATAATTTAATTGGTGAAATTGGATAATGAATATAAGGAATATATGATAAATGGAGTTATTTTGTGTCCTTTCTTACTACATGGGACAACACTTTTTCTAATTTGATTGATCCTCTAGAGGGTGATCTTTTAATGATACTGGATCCAATAGGGAATGTAAAATAGGGTTTGGGAAGGGTTTTGGTGGATATTGTTTGATTAATGGGGCTTTAGGAAGCGGGTGAAGTGGAGTGGTGAAAGGATTCTTTTATATGTGAAATGGGTGACATTTTTTGAAAATATAAATTTATTAAACTTAAATGAGATCCCATAATTGTGTAAAGTTGATAAAAATTAATAATTAGAAGAAATGAAATGGTATGGTTGAAAAATTTTGTATCCACCAATTTAGAGATGATGTTTTTTGATATTTTGAGAATTTACCTCATGATTTAACATTTTTCTCATTTTACCTTTACCAAGGTGACAATTTTTTACCATGGTAACTTATTTTTATAAAAAATAATTAAAAAATTCAATTAATTTGGAAATTATAATTCTAAAAATGAAATCAAATTTAGTTTATTAAATATTAAAAAGAGATAAAAAATAATTTTAATGTTATAACCCATAGTGAAAAAAACATTTTTTTTTGCAAATTTATCTTTTTAACATAAATTGAATTTATTAAAATTCCACAAATAGTAAAAATAATTAAAATAATTTTATTTTTTTACATATTACCAATATAATTAATTAAATTCATAACACTATATTTATCAATTTATTTTATTATGTTAATTATATAAAATATAGTATAATACAATTCATTGAAAATTTAGTCTTTTAAACATATTATGGGTTTACTCTTATTTTTTAAAATTAATTACCTATATCCTAGGTGATAATCAACATAATAGTATTATTTTAAACACTTAAAATATAATTTAAAATTAAATTTTATAATAATTATTAAAAAAATAATGATAACATATTAAAATTAATTATATTATATCATCCTATCTTTTGTTTACAAAACCCCTCAATAACTCTACATGAGATCTAATGGTTAGATAAGAAATCGAGGATGTAACAGGTGCTGATATACTAGCATGAATATAATTGTGAATTCTATAAACATAAACTAAACCCATAAATGATTTCTTATAAGTCATAATTTTTGAATTTTTGCATAGACTTAATCTATGGAAAACCCAAGTTATGACACTTCTATTCCAAGATCGATCAAATGAGATTCATAAGGATCAATCCCATTACATGATGTTATTGATTTTCATATATACATATATTTGATTTTGAGGTTACTTCTATTTATACTCGATAATTAAATATCTATCTAATAATAGGCACATTTAATAATTTAATCAAATAAATATATCTTAGTTAATTTTTTCTAGTGCTTCAACGAATGAAGTTATTGATAATTTTTTTATAAATATAAAGGAAAAAATTACTTTTCACACTCTACCCTTTTAAAAATAATTTCACCCAAAAAATTACATTATTTAGATAAAATCAAGTGAGAGTAACTCTACCTCTATAGTGACCCTATCTTAGCATACATGGATATTACATAATTTTAGTTGAATTTTCAGTACTTTACAAAAATACATGCTTTAGGAACATAATAGTTTAGTGCCATTGGAAACTTGGAAACAAAATCTTCTATCATACTAAAATATCTTAAACAAATACCATAAGAATAACCAACTTTAGTACTTCTACCTAAAACCATTCTTCATAACCTGGGGAAAATAAACATAAGAAATGGGTGAGCTCAGATACTCTGTAAGGGTAAATAAAGGAAATTAATAATCATAACATGAAGAAAAGGGTATAGAAATTGATCACAAATTTTTAAGATAAAACCCTGAATATTAGAGATCATAATAATGATTAGAAGTTCATATGATGTGGATCATAATATAATTAAGAGAATAAGCCATGAAATCATAACCTAGGAATAAGAAATGGAATTTGTGGCATGCACTATTGTTTGTAATGTTGTGAACATGAATAAGTAGTAAAAGGATTACTCATTAAGTTTGGGACGTGTAACCAGGCCCCCACATCAACTTATGGACATGAAACCAGGACCATGAATAACATGATTGACATGTAATTAGGTTCATGAATAACCTTATATACATGAAACCAGGTCCATGAATATTACTGTGAACATGGAATCAAGTTCATGCAGAACATTGTGAACATGTAAGTAGGATCACACATAAAAATATGGACATGAAACCAGGTCCGTGTATAATATTATGAACATGTAATAAGGTTCATTCATAATCTTTTGAACATGTAACTAGGTTCACACATAAACTTATAGACAAGAATGTAGGTCCATTAATAAAATGTTTAACATGTAATTAGGTTCATACAATACATTTTGAACATTAAATTAGGTTCATGCATATCATATATACTCATGAGTACTTTATTTTTACCCAATGTTTTGGAGAGAGATATAGGCCCCACCCATCTCATAATAACATCACTTATACATGTGACAAAAAATAAAACTTTCATCATAGCATGAACCATAAAATGACATAGGTATTATAAACATTAAATCACAACCCATGATATTAAATGGGTATCATTAAAATATCATCAAATCAAAAACTATGAAAAAATAGGTTTCATAATCACTTTATCAAAGCATAACCCGTGAAAAGAAGCGGGTTTCAAAAGCATATAATTCATGGAAGATAAATGAGGTTAATAAATAACATGACATCAAAAAATAAAACATTAATTGAAAGAATATGAATGTATCATTTAGATCATTTCCTATAAAGGCATGAGTAACATAAATGGATGTCATCTTAGATGGAAAATAATTTTGAAATATATTTTGGAAACATTTCTTGAGGAAAATATCCTTTCTTGTTTGAAAAAAATTCATCTTAAAACATAAAACCTTTTGAAAACCATTTTCATGAAAATAAACTTGAAAAATTATAAATAAATATTTGAAATCAATTTTAGAAAACTTTTTCTTTGAAAACATATAAATAATTCTTGAAAATGTTTAAAACATTTCTTAAACAAAAAGCATTCTTGAGAAAAATTTTATTTCAAAATAGCATTGATATATTTTAAAGGAAGATCTCAAAACAATAAAAAAAAATTTAAAATAATTTTTTACTTGAAAAATTTCTCCCAAGATATTTTGAAATCATTTTTCAAAATAATTTTGAAAACCTAGTTTTTGAAATAAAACAGATTTGCAACCGAAGAGAGAAATACAGTCAAATTTTCTTAAAAACATTTTCTTAATTATTTAAAGTACCAAAGAGTAGAAAATGGTACTAATACATGGATATATCTTGAAAAAAAATATTATAAATAAATTAATCAGTGTTCTTGAGATATGGGTCATATTATTTCATCAAATAACGTATAAATATAAATAATCTTGAAAAGCGATGAGATTGTTTCAATAAACTCTTATCACTTGGTAACATGGGATCATAATATCCACATAAGAAATAAAAATTAAATTAATAAAAAAATATAATTAATAGATGTATATTATTGATATAAAATGTAAAATGGATGTATATACACCTCAAAAAATAATTCAGGTGCATAACCAAACAAGATCCTCATAGAAGGAATATTGAGACAAAACTATTTTATCGATTTGGTAACTTTTGAAACATAAAACCCATGAAATAAAAATAATATAATGGATATTTAAATAATAATAAATTTAATTATAGTAATATTATTATAAATCCATGGTAAGTATAAACACCACTAAAAAATAATGGGTGGTAAATAAACCATGTATCTCACAAAAATAAAAAGTGAGATGAAATCCCCTTACCTTGTGTCTTGAATATCTTTATACTTGTACAATAATCCTATATATTAAATGTATGTTTATTATAAATATTTTAAATTAGAATATTATTATATCTAATACTATATATGTTTTAATTAATACCTTATATTACCCACTTCTTTACAATCCTATGCTAAGGTTCCACTTTGGGTAATATTCGCTTTGTTCTTCGCATGTGTAATAATTTCTTATATCATTGGTCCTTATACTTATATCATTATTTATAGAATTTAAAAAATTATATAAATATAATATATATAAATTATATGTGAATGATAATATTATATAGAATATATATTTTCTAAATGAAATACACCATTTATGGAGGCGATAAGTTGTACGTACACTTGAATGTTGTTTCTGTTTTTATCATCGTATAGAAATAATGAATATGAAATATAAGTATTTATATATGTATATATATAATTATTAAAGTATAATTATTATATAATATATATCATATAAGTTTAGTAAACACATCCTTAGTACATTCCATATAGCGTGTGAATGAATCACATCTCTTTAATGGGGAGGTAGTCCATACTTCCTCAAACGAAATTATCGTATTTACACCAAAAAGAAATTAAAATGGTATGTGTTTTAAAATTAATAAATAAGATTAAAGACCTAATAAATATAATATATTATCTATGTAAAAATATTTTACATCATAATACCCACTACCAAAGGTGGTAAAGGAAAAATTAATAATCACCATTTAGTGAGGCGGTAGTTCTCCGTTCACATAAATAGTATATTCCTTACCCATTAGATAGATGTTTTTGCAAGTGTAGGCATAAAACATAGAATTAAAACATCCTAGTATGTTTAATATACTTATGGTTTTATACAATCATGTAAAAAAATATTTTAGGGGCGGATAATGGAAATAAAAGAAAGAAGCTTGAGAGAAGGCATTACCTCTTAATCGGGTAATTCCTTTTGGTTTATGCTAAAAGGCTTCCTTAGAATGATTTCTTCCTAAAGTGAGGGTTAAATGAGGAAGGGAGTTATTTTGGGAAGTTTATTTTTTATATATTTTTTGAAACTAAGTGGTTTTACAGGTGTAAACAAGATGGAGAGTTGGTGACCTTTTATAGGGAAGAGAATGAACACTCTTGGCATTTAAAAAAAAAGCTAGGCGTAGCCATGTTTTTACCTAAAAAAAGTCATAAAAACCAAATAAAATAAACAATATAAGGTTAATCAAATAATTATGTATATAAAATTGGTTTTTTAAAAGTTTGTCATTTTGGGTCTTAAATTTAAGTTTCAGTAATTTGTTAACCAAATTTTTCTCTTAACCATTGTAATTAATTTTAACCACGTTCACTAATATTTTCATTCAAAAACTAAGAATAAATTATTAGAAGTTATTAATTATTATGATTTAAAATATAAAATTCATTTTTACATATTCTAATCACAGAATTGGAAGAAATTAATTTAAAATTAATCTCGCCAATGGGACGACACTACACGTTTTTAAAGTAAAAACGTCCAAAAGATTGCTATGTTTTTTACATAATTTCAAAGTGAAATTGATTCAAATGACCTAAATTGGATTAATTTATAAAAATATGATATAATTAAACTTTGAAACAAAATTAAAATATAATTTAACCTTAAAAAATAAGATGAAAAGGCAGTTTAAATTAATATCCGGTATTTTTCACTATTCATCCAGAAAATGAATTTTCATAGAAAAATTCCACAAATTCACCATAAGTTTATTTTTATATTATTAATTAAAAATTGAGTTTTATTTTATAAAATTAAATTTATTAATGTGTCTAAAATTAATTTAATTATTTTTTATAAAAGGACATAAAAAGTAGTTTATTTGTAAAATTGGTATTTTAAAACATATAAGGGATTTACAAAAACTTATATCATTAGTTATCAATAAAATAATTATAAAAATTATTTTAAAAATAGTTATTACTTTTAATATTATTTTTTAACAAATATTTTATAATTACCTCATTTAAATAATTATAACAATAAAATGATGTTTTGTAGAAACTCTGTGTTGCATGTAACATATGCTAAGATTGTGTTTGGTGTAATGTACTCCATGTTGGTGTTGTGTGTAATTTACACCAAGTAATTGTTTTTTGTAATGTTTTCCATGTTAGTGTTGTGTGAAAGGAATGTTTACAATAGCAGATTAATATAAAAAGCCATTTTTAGTGTTGTGTAAAGGAAAAAATTCAAAAGATTAAATTAATTCAAAAAAATATAACACAAAATCATGAGGTGTTACATTATACACCCCTTAAAATGAATTTCACCCTCAAAATTCATCTGGGTTATCAAAGGATTAATAAGTGAAATTTTTCTTCATAGACACCCATATAGTAAAAATGAATACTAAATATTCCTTTAAAAAGGGAAAGTTGGAAACATAATGGTTACCCAAAGTAATATATAATTAGTTTTCTACATAAGAGAATATAGGTGGAAAGTGAAAACCATGAAATGGAAGAGAAATATAGCTATCATGTTCTAATGGAGAGTGATAGAGAATATGGTTATGAGAAAGCTAACAATAAAAAATCTATAAATCTATGATGATCTAAGGGGCTATTTGATTTATCCAAAATGAAGGTACTAGGATAACCTTTATGATTTCAAGATTATTTCCCTAGAGTTGAAGAATTTTAATGATTAGTTATACTTAATTGATTTTATTCCCTTTTATATAAACAATCTCACCCTTTGGTTGTGCCTTGGTAGATTTCCAATTCTCATCTTACCCTAAGAAATGAGTGAGAATTTTTTTAATCATTGATGTAATAAAATATCATGAGATCCATGATAAGTCATCTCATATGTCTTCAGTTACCCTCAACCTAAACAGGTTATCCAACATGCATGAGTCCTCATGTGGTGAGATAATACAATAATATCAAAATATTTATTTAAATTTTGACTTAAACTTTCAATAAATGGTTAACCTTATAACCCTCCCAAAATATAATTCACCCTTCCTTAAATATGATATTATCTTATATCAAAAACATTTTTATTAGATACATATGTTCATCACTACACTACTAGAACATTAAATGTGATTTTATTATTCCAAAATACACGTAGAGAGATATAATAACATGATACCACACTAAATTATTACCAATAAGATTATTATAGGGATTGTTCATACAAAATAAAACATGAAATTCCCAATTATGGGGGGAAAGGATAAGATTTCCCCTAATTTTCATTATTAAATTCATCCATTGTTATTGAATAAGATTTCTCTTTATCCATTTTCCTTATAGGTTATTGTGTATTATAATCAATATTATCCTTTGTATTGGGTCATTTATTCACATAATTCCCAAACTCCATGCACTTGAATCACTGAAGTGTGGCTGGTTTTTTCTGTTGAGATTTCTCTCCACTCATTTCATTGAATTTCCTCTTATTATCACTTCTAAATTATTTTTCTTGGTGTTTAGGCTTCCAAAACATGAAAAAGTTATTATTCCTATTAGGAACTCTCATTAGTTCTCTTTCCCACAGTTTTTTAAAGTATGATTTTGAAACTTTTTCTACTCTCCATGGGTTTTAAATTCCCATTTAAACTCAATCTTCCTCTTCTTGTTAAATCCATGAGATTGATATGTAAATACAACATCCATTTCAACTTTTATTTCACAACACACAATCTCTTAACATATACTAATGTCTATTATAGACAATCCCCTTCTATGATTTGGATTTAATCCACTGAAGAACCTATCAACCTTACTTTCAGGTTGTATGATAATACCATAAACATACCTAAAAATTCTTATAAAATTAGCCTAGTAAGTAGTGACAGATTCGTCATCCTTTTGATTCAACTCAAGGAACAACTTTTCCATATTTCTATGTATAACATAAGTAAATTAATTATTGAAGAATAAGTTCTTGAACTCATCCGAAACCACGGATTTAATTTCATCTTTCTTCCTCATATTATTGATTTGAATCCACCACTGGTCTGCTTCAGCTTCTAAATGACAAACATCCAGAATTACTTTATCATTATCCGAACAATATAGAATAGAGAATATCTTTTTAGTGGTAATAATTCAGTGTTCAGAAACAAGTGGATCATGAGACTTGCTGAAAGAAGGTGGACATTGACTGATGAAGGACTCAATAGATTTTTTTCTCTCATTTACTCATTTGGAAGCTCAACATGTTTTTTAAATTATAAAAGCTGTTAGAGTATAACAATGGGGTTTTGTTTTCCATCCCCCACATCATTAGGATCTTTAAGAGAATAATCATTTCATTTTCTATCATAGTCACCGTTAACATAGTTCCTTTGGGTTCCAGTCATTGACTAAATCCATAGTGTAAGAAACAATTATCCTACCAAGGAACTACATAATCATGAAAAGTCACTTATAGGATGTCTTAATTATGAAACCTTCCTTAATCTATGACACCTTAGGTTTATCCTAGGTTATTAATAGACAACTTCTATTTTAATCATTCATAATGGTTCATAAAGAGTTCATGACTTCCAAAATCATATCCCTCAAGAGTGTTAAACTAGGTGTGTAACAAGGGCCTTTTCTGTGCACCATATTTCCCCAACGCAAGACCAAAACATCTTGTCTGAGTTGTTACTTCTAGTTATATCTGTTCCAAAGCGACATCCACTTGTAGTATCTAGAAATAGTTTTATTTCTTGGAAACCAATCACTATATCCTTTACCAAAATTTTAGGAAATTTATCCTAAACATCAACTCATCCTTATACATATCCTTATAATAATCTTTAGACATATCCATAGAAATAAAACATGGGATCTTACTAAAGTTTTCTTATCCTAGTTTCTAAATGATGATTAAACCTTTCATTTGATACCAACTATAGTGACCCAGGATTAACATAAATGGATATTACATTAGTTTAGATGAATATTAAGTACATTACAAAAATACATGCTGAAGGACCATAATAGTTTAGTGTCTTTAGAAACTTAGAAACAAAATATTTTATCCAGGTGAAAGATATTCAAAAACTCCCATAAAGATCTCCCCCTATATTACTTCTACCTAAAAACATTTTTCATAACCTGGGTAAAGAAAACATAATATATGGGTAATCTTATATCCTTAGTAAGGGTAAATAAATGAAATATGTAAGCATAACCTGAAAAATGGGTATGTAACTTTATCATCACATTTTAATATCATACACTGTATATTAGAGATCATAATAATGATTTTTAGTTCGTAATACATAGACCATAATAGAATTAAGAGCATAAGTCATGAATGCATAAAATAGGAATATAAAATGGAATTTTTGGAATGAAAATTTGTTTATAACATTCAAAACTTGTATAATTTGAAAAACATTCACTCATTATGTTAATTACATGAAATCAGGGGGCCACATCAACTTATAGCCATGAAACTAGGTCTATACATAACATTGTTAATGTGTAATCAGGTACATGAATAGCCTTATAAACATGAAACTTGGTCCATTCATAACATTATGAATATGTAATCAGGCCCACATATAACATTATGACCATGAAACTAGGTTCATTTATAAACTTATAGATATGAAACCAGGTCCATGAATAATATTGTGAACATATATTGAGGTTTACTCATAACATCGTGAACATGTAATTAGGTTCATGCATAAACTTATGGACATAAATCTAGGTCCATGTATATCAATGTGAACATGAAATCAGTTTCACTTATAACATTGTGAACATGAAATCATCTTCAAACATGACATAAATACTCATGAGTCCTCTATTGCTACCCAATTTTTTAGAGAGAGATATAGGTCCCACCCATCTTATAATAACATCATTCATACATGTGACAAAAAATAAAACATTCATCATATCATGACCCAAAAAAAGACATAGTTTTATAAACATAAAATAATAACCCATGAAATGAAATGGGTATAATTGAAATTTCATCAAATCATAAACTATGAAAAGTGATAGGTTTAATAACCACTTCATGAATGAATAACTCATGAAAAGTAGCAGGTTTTAAAAGAATATAAATCACAAAGGAGAAAAAAGTTTCATAAACATTATAATATTAAAGAATAAACAATACATATAAATAATATGAATGGAACCTTTATATAATTTCCTATAAAGTCATGAATAACATCAACAGATGTTATCTTGGATTGAAAATAATTTTGAAATATCTTTTGAAAAAATTTCTTGAGGAAAATACCATTACTTATTTGAAATAAATACTTAAAAATAAAACATTTTGAAAAAAATTTCATTGTAAATAAACATGAAAACATATAAATAAATATTTGAAATAATTTTTTAAACCTTTTTATTTGAAATATTATAAAGAATTTTTGAAAACGATTAAAGTATTTCTTAAACATAA
This sequence comes from Viscum album, assembly GCA_963277665.1. Taxonomy (NCBI): domain Eukaryota; kingdom Viridiplantae; phylum Streptophyta; class Magnoliopsida; order Santalales; family Viscaceae; genus Viscum; species Viscum album. The sequence continues at coordinate 1,432,318,246 of OY728120.1, read as the reverse complement.
AACATTTTTGAAAACATTTTTTTTGAAAGTAGATTTGAAATATTTTAAGGGAAGATTTGAAAACAATAAAACATTTTTAAAATACTTTTTCCCTAAAAAATATCTTCATATATCATTAAAAAACATTTTTGAAATCATTTTTGAAAATATAGTTTTTGAAATTAAACAGATTTCTGATCGAATAGAGAAATGTGATCAACTTTTCTTAAAAACATTTTCTTAATTATCTTAAGTATCAAAGAGTGGAAAAATAGAACTAATATATGGATATATCTTGAATAAATAGAGTATAAGAAAACTCATGATTTTTCTTGAGATATGGATTATAATATTTTATCAAATAAAGCATAAACATAAACAATCACGAAAAGCGATGAGATTGTTTCAATAAACTCTTTTAACTTGGTAACATAGGTTAATACTCTAAATTTAAGAAAATAAAATTAAATAAAGCATAAAATATCATTAAAATAATTATATTCATGATATAAAATGTAAAATGGAAGTAGGTAAACCTGAAAAAAATAATTTAGATGCATAACCAAACATGAGTCTCAAATAAACAAAATTGAGACAAAACTATTTTACCGATTTGGTAACATTTGAAACATAAAACCCATGAAATAAAGATCATATAATGGATATGTAAATACCCATAAATTTAATTATAATAATAATATAATACTTCCATGGGCATTATACACACCAAAAAAAGTAATGGTTGGTGAATAAAACAAGTATCTCACAAAAATAAAAAATGAGATGAAATCCCCGTACCTTGTCTATCGACTCTCTTCGTACTCGTACAAGATTTTTGTATAATAAATGAAAGTTTATTAAAAATATTTTATATAATAATATTATTATGTCTAAAACCATATATGGTATTTTTAATACCTTATATTTTGTGCTTGATAATAGTCTTATGTAAAGGTTTCACTTTAGGTAATATTCGCTTTGTTCTTCTCATGTGTCTTAATTTGTTATATCTTTGGTCCTTATGAATATATCATGATTTCCAGAATTTAAACCATGATGTAAATATAATTTATATAAATTATAATTGTATTATAATAAACTATATAATATAGCCGTACATATGCATGACCATTTTCCATTTTTATTATCATATTGAAAGAAAGAAAGAAAATTACATATAAGTATCCATATAAGTATATATATACTTATTGAAGTATAATTATTATATCATATATAAAATATAATTTTAATAAACCCATCCTTTATACATTCCATGTAGTTTGTGATCGAATCACATCGCTTTGAGGGGCAGTAGTCCACATTTTTGTCAAACAAAATTATCATATTTAAACAAAATGGAATGTAAATAAAGTATGTGTTGTAAAAATAATAAAGAAGATTAAAGACTTAATATATATAATATATGAAATATATAATCATAGTTTCCATTATAATTTCCACCATGATAGGCTGTAAAGGAAAAATGAACAATCAACATTTAGTGAGGCTGTAGTTTGTCAAACACCTAAATTGTATTTTCATTTATCATTAGATGGATGTGTGTGTAAGTGTTGGTAAAAAAATTAAATTAAAATAATCCTATTTGATTAAAGATTATTTTTTGGTATAAAATTTTGGAATGAAGACAGTGGAGGGTTTAGAGAAAGTAAAAAAAAATAAAGGAGCTTAAGAGATGATGTTTCCTCTTAATTCGGTAACTCCTTTTGATTTATTAAAAAAAGGCTTTCCTGGATTGATTTTTTTCCAAAAGGGAGGATTCATGGAGGAATGGAAATTTTTTAGAAGCTTATTTTAAATATATTATCCGATACTAAGTGGTTTTAGTAGTGTAAAGAATAATGATAGTTGGTGGACTTTTATAGGGAAGGGGAAGGGTATACTTGGAATTTTTGAAAACAAGTTAGGTGTAATCACGTTTTTACCTAAAAAAAGTCATAAAAAACCAAAAAAATCAATAATGTAAGGTTAAATGAAAAATAATGTCAATTAAATGGGAGTTGGACCAATTTATAGTTCATTTTGGGTCTTAAATTTAAGGTTTAGTACATTATTAACCTTATTTTCCCCTTAACTATTGTAATCAATTTTACTCACTTTCACTAATATTTTTTGTAAAAAAACTAAGTTGAAATTATTATAAATTATGAATTACGATGATTAAAAATATGGAATATATTTTCCAATATTATAATCACATAAATGGAATAAATCAATTTAAAATTAATTCCACTGACGAGACGACACTGTGGGTTTTTAAAGTAAAAATGTCTAAAAGTTTGCTAATATTTTATACCCAATTTCCAAGTGAAATTGATTACAATGACCTATATTGTATTAATTGATAAAAATATGTTCTAATTAAAATTTTAAACTAAATTAAAATATAATTTTACCTTATAAAGAAATTTTATGAAAAGTAATTTTTGATTTAATATCCGGTATTTTTCACTGTGCATCCCAAAATGAAGTTTCTCAGAAAAATCTAAAAAATTCACCCTAAGATAATTTTGAAATTATAAATTAAAAAGTGAAGTTTATTTGATAAAATTAATATTCAATATGTGTCTAAAATTAATTTTATTATTTTTCATAAATGAACATAAAAATTAGTTAATTTAGAAATTAGTTTTTTAAAACATATAAGGACCTTAACAAAAAAATTATATCCTTCATCATCAATAAAAAATTTATAAATATTATTTGAAAAGTAGCTATTACTATTAATATTTCTAAGTATAATGACTAGGTTATAATTAACTCATTTAAATAATTATAATAATAAATTGATGTTTCGTAGAAACTCAGTATTGCGTGTAATGTATGCCAAGTCGGTGTTTGGTGTATCATACAACAAGTTAGTTTTGCATGTAACATATATGAATTTGATGTTCCTTGTAATTTACTCCAAGTCTGTTCCATCTAAAATGAGTTTTTGACTTAGTTATTTAATATAATTTTTTTAAGAGTTGTGTGAAATAAAAAAAATATCAAATTATGAAATTAATTTGGGAGAAAAATATTTCACAAAATCTTGGGGTATAAAATTATACCCCACTTAAAATGAATTAATACATCAAAATTAGTCTAGGTTATCAAATTATTAATACATAAAAGTTTCCTTCATAGAAACCCACATCATAAAAATGAATACTAAAACTTCCATTAAAAAGGGAATGTTGGAAACATAACATTTACCCAAAGTAATATATAATTAGGTTTCTACGTCGGAGAACATATGTGGAAATTGAAAACATGGACATAGAAGAGAAATATAGCCATCATATTCAAATGGAGAGTGATAAAGAACACAATTAAGAGAAATTTTATAATCACTATTCCAAAAATCCGTGGTGATCAAAGGATCTATTTGATTCATCAGAAACAAAGGTACTAGAATAACCTTTTCAGTTTCATGATTCATTACATTAATTTGAGATTTTTTTATGAGATGACATACATACTTAATTTTATTCCATTTAATATGAAAAATATTACCATTTTGTTATGCCTTTTTATATTTCCACTTCACCTCTAACCCTATGAAATGAGTGGAATTTTTTTTTATTCCTAAAGTATTAAACAATCCTAAGATCCATGATAATTCATCCCATCTATCTTCTGTTACCATCAACACAAATAGGTTACCCAAAATGCATGAGTACTCATGTCATGAGATAATACATCAATATGAAAAAAATATTTTTATTTTTACTTAAACTATCCATAAATGGTTAACCTTATAAACCTTACAAAATAAAATTCACCATTTCTTCCTAAAATATGATCTTACTTTATACCAAAACATTTTTATTGGATACTTGGTTTTATCCTTACATCGATAGAACATTAAATATGATTTTTTAATTCCAAAATCCATGTAAAGGGATATAATCACATGAAACCTCACTAAAGGATGAATAATAAGATTATCATATGGATTATTCATAAAGAATAAAACATGAACTTCCCAACTAAGTGTGGAAAATGATAAATTTTCCCTTATTTTTATCATTCACTTCATCCATTTCGATTTCATAAGATTTACATTTTTCCATTTTTACTCAGAGGCTATTTTGTATTATCATCTATATTGTCCCTTGTATTGGGGCATTGATTCACATAATTCCCAAACTCAATGCACTTGAAAAATTGAAGTGTGGGCGGTTCATTCTGTTGAACATTTTATCCTCTCATTTCTTGGAATTTACTCTTCTTATCACTTCTATATTATTTTTATTGGTGGTTAGGATTCCCACACTTGAAACACATTATTTTTTATTTTAGTCACATTCCTATATTCTGTTTCCCACAGTTTTAGAAATTAGTAGTTTGAAACTTTTTCTTCACTCCATAGTTTTTATATTCCCCTTTGAACTCCATCTTCACTTATTTTTAAAACCACGTTATTGATACATAACTGCAACCTCCATTTAAAATTTTATTGAACAACACAAAATATCATAATAGTTTTTAAAGTCTCTTACAGACTACATCATTCTAATACTTTTCTTTAAAACACTAATGAACCTATCAACTTCACATTCAGGTTGGATGATAAGACCAGAAATGTAACTTGAAAGTCTTGTGAAATAATCCTCATAAGTACCAAAAAATTCATCATCCTTTTTCTTCAAATCAAGGAACTAATTTTACCTCTTCATATGAGGAATATAAGGAATTTAATTATTAAAGATTATGTTCTTGAACTCATCCCTATCCATGTATTCAATTTCATATTGCTTCCTCATATTAATAATTAGATTCCACCACTGATTTTCTTCACCTTATAATCAATAAACATCCATAATGGATTTCTAATTATATAAACACTAGATAATGGAGAATATATTTCAATGGTACCAATACATTGTTCAATAATAAGTGGACTGATATACCCACTGAAAGAATGTGGATGTTTCCTTATGAAGGACTCAATAGAACATTGTTCCATACTTTTATTGTTTTGGAAGCTCAACATGATTCATAGCTTAAGAAAGCTATAAGATTATATAAATTAGGTTTTTTATTCAATACCCCATAGCATTAAGATCCTCAGGAGAACAATCATTACATTATCTATTGCAATCACTATTAACGTGGCTCCTTTAGGTTCTATCCATTGTATAAAACCACAAAGTAAGAAAAAATTATCATAATGAGGAGCCATGTAATCTAGAAAAATCACTTATAGTATTTTTAAATTATGAAACCTTCTATAATCTATGACACATTAGGTTTTTCCTTGGTTATTCATATCCAACTTCTATTTAACTCCTTCATGATGGTTCATGAATTACCAATTCATCTCCCCTGGCTGTGTTAAACCATGTGTGTAGTAAGGCCCATTGTCATGTACCAGATTACCCCAATTCAGGCCCAAAACATTTTGTCAGAGTTTTTACTCTTAGGTACATCAGTTCTAGATCCACATACACCTGTAGTATCCAGATATGGATGTATTTATATGAAACCCCTCACTATATCCTTTACCAAAATTCTAGTACATTTTTTCTAATAACTAACTCATTATTATACTTATCCTTAGAGAAATACCAAGACATATCCTTATAAATATACCTAGGGATATCACTAAAGTTTTCTTGTCATAGTTTCCAAAGGATGAATAAACCTTCCCTTTGATATAAAATTTAGAGGCCCTGGCTTAGCATACATGGATATTATATTATTTTAGATGAATATTTAGTACATTACAAAAAATACATGCCCAAAGACCATAATAGTTTAGTGTATTTGGAAACATAAAAACATAATCTTATATCCTGGTGAAAGATCATAAACAACTCCCATAAAGATCTCCACCTTTAGTACTTTTACCTAAAACCTTTTTTCATGACATGGGGAAAGGAAACATAAGAAAGGGGTGAGAATAGATACTCAGTAAGGGTTAATAAATGAACTGTGTAAGCATAACATTAAAGAAAGGGTATGGAATATGAGCATAACATTTGAAGATCATACCCAACATATTATAGATCATAATAAATATTGGCATCTAATAAGAAATGGATCATAAGATAATTAAGAGGACAATTATTGAAATAATAACATAGGAATAATACATAGAATTTATGGAATGAACATTTGATTATAATATTGTGAATATTTATAAGTAGATAATGGTTCACTCATTAAGTAAAGGACATGAAATTAGGACCCCACATCAACTTATATATTGGAAACTAGGTCCATTTATAACACTGTGAATGTGTAATCATGTTCATGAAAAACTTTATGGACATGAAACCTGGTCCATATATAACATTTTTAACATGTAATAAAGTTCAATCATAACATTGTGAACATGTAACTAGGTTCAAACATAAACATATATACATGAAACCAATTCCATGTATAATATTGTGAGCACGTAATAATGTTCACTCATAACATTGTGAACATGTTATCAGGTTCACGCATAAACTTATGGACATCCATCCAGGTATATGCATAACATTGTGAACATGTAATCAGGTACACACATAATATTGTTAACATGAAATCAGGTTCATAGATAACATATATACTCATGAGTCTTCTATCATTACCCAATTAATTTGTGGGAGATATAGGTCCCACCCATCTCATAATAACATCATTAATACATGTGGCACAAGATAAAACTTTCATCATATCACTAACCAAAAAAATAAATGGGTTTTATAAACATGAAATCATAATTTGTTAAATGAAATGGCTATCATTAAAATTCATCAAATCATAAACTGCGATAATAGATAAGTTTCCTAATCACTTCACGAATTCATAACCCATGAAAAGAAGTAGGTTACAAAAGAATATAACTCATGGAAGTGAAATGTGTTTCATAAAAATTATGAAATAAAATCATAAACCATTCATATAAATAATATTAATGGAAACATTAAATCATTTCCTAGAAAGGAATGAGTAACATCAATAGATGGCATCTTAGATGGAAAATAATTTTGAAATATCTTTTTAGAACATTTCACGAGTAAAATATCATTTATTTTCTAATAAAAATTCCTTTTTAACACATAAACCTTTTAAAAACCATTTAATAGAAAATAAACTTTTAAACTTATAAAGAAATATTTGAAATATTTTTGGAAATTATTTTCTTTGAAAACTTATATGGAATTCTTGAAAATGTTTAAAATATTTCCTAAATATAAAATATACTTGAAAACATATTTCTTTGAAAATAGCTTTGAAATATTTTAAATAAAGCTTTCAATTTTTTTTAACATACTTTTTCCTTGAAAATAGTATTCAAGTATCATTTGAAAACATTTTTGAAAACATGGTTTTTGAAATAATACACATTTCTAACCAAAGAGATAAATATGGTCAATGTTTCTTAATTATTTTTCTTAATTATCTTATGTACCAAAAAGTGAAAAAATGGTACTAATACATGGATATATGTTTAATTAAGATAGGATAAGGAAAATCATGAGTGTTCATGAGAGATGGATCATAATATTTCATAAAAAAACATAAACATAAACAATATTGAAAAGCGAGGAGATTGTTTCGATAAACTCTTATCACATGGTAAGTTGGGATCATAATCTCCATGTAAGAAAATGAAATTACATGAATATTTATATATGAAAAAAATAATGAGATTCATGATATAAAATTCAAATAGGAGTATATACACCTACAAAAAAATAATTTAGGTGTGTAACCAAACATGAGTCTCAAAGAGGGAAAATTGAGACATAACTATTTTACCAATTTGGTATCTTTTGTAACTTAAACCCCACGAAACAAAGCTAATAGAATTGATATGTAAATAAAAATAAATTTAATTATATTAATCATAGAATATATCCATGGTCAGTATAAAAACCACATATAAGTAAGGGGTGGTTCAAAAAGCATGTATCTCATGGAAATAAAAGGTGAGATGAAATCCCCTTACCTAGTGTCTTAACTCTTTTTATACTCATACAAGAATCCTATTTAATAAATGAAAGTTTATTATAAATTTTTTAAAGAAGAATATTATTATATATAATACTATATATGTTTTCATTAAGACCATATATTATCCAGTTGTTAACAATCCTATGTTAATGTTTTAATTTGGGTAATATTCACTTTGTTCTTCACATGTGTCTTAATTTGTTATATCATTGGTCCTTATATTTATATCATGACTTAAAGAATCTAAAAACTGACATAAATATATTTTATATGTGTTATATGTGTATTATAATAATCTATATGATATATATGTACAAAATTTAACACACCATTTATGGAGATGGTAAGTTGTACGTACGCATGAACATTATTTCCATTTTTATTATCGTATTAAAAGAAAGAAAGAAAATGACATATAAGTATCTATATATGTGTATATATAATTATTCCAGTTGTATTATTATATCATATATATAATATAATTTCAATAAACTAATTCTTAATACATTACATGTAGTGTGTGAACAAATCACATCTCTTTGAGGGGATGGTAGTCCACATTTCCTCAAACGAAATTATCATATTTACACCAAATGGAAAGTAAAAATTTATGTTTTATAAAAGGAATAAATAATAATAAATACATAAAAAATATAATATATGGAATATATAAATAGATTTTCCATCATAATTTCCACCACGATAGGCAGTAAAAGAAAAATGAATAATCATCATTTAGTGAGGCGGTAGTTCATCATACACATAAATAGTATATTTGTTACCCATTAGATGGATGTGTGTGTATGTTTATATCAAAGAATTAGCATTAAAAACATAATGGTATATTTAAGATACTATTTTTTATACAATAATGAAATAAATAGAGTTTATGGGTGGAGAAAGGAAATAAAATAAAGGATCCTGAGAAAAGGTGTTACCTCTTAATCGGGTAACTCCATTTGGTTTGTGCCAAAAGGCATCATTGGATTACTTTTACACAAAGGGATGATTTAGGGTGAATGTTCGGTATGTTATTATGTGTATTGGGCTTATATTGTCCAATAATAAGTGGTTTTATAGGTTTAAAGAAGAGGGATAGGTGGTGTAATTTTATAGAGAAGGGAAAGGACACACTCGACATTTTTGAAAACAAGTTAGGTGTACCCATGTTTTTACCTAAAAAAATTCATAAAAAAACCAATAAATAAATAAATAATGGATGTTTAATATCAGAATAATGGCCATTAAATTGGTTTTGGAAACGTGTATAGGTCATTTTGGGTCTTAAATTTAAGGTTTAGTATTTTATTAACCAATTTTTTCTCATAACAATTGTAATTAATTTTAATCACTTCCACTAATAGTTTTGGTAAAAAACTATATTGAAATTATTAGAAATTATTAATTATGTTGATTAAAATTGGTCAATATATTTATCCAAATTATAATCAAATAATTTGAATAAATTAATTTAAAATTATTCTTATTGACGGGATGACACTACGTATTTTTAAAGTAAAAATATCCAAAAATTTTCTATGTTTTTATACCCAATTTCAAAGTAAAATTGATTATAATGAAATAAATAGGAATAATTGATAAAAATATGATATAATTAAATTTTGAAACAAAATTAAAATTTAATTTATCCTTATTAATAAATTAAATGAAAAGGTAGTTTTGAATTAAAATCGACTATTTTCACTATTCATCTAAAAATGACGTTTCTCAGAAAAATTAAAAAAATTATCTTTAAGCTAATTTAATTATTAAAATATCAAAATTAATATTTATTTTATCAAGTAAAATTTCTAAATTTGTATAAAATGTTATTTTTATTTTTCATATTCATACAAAAAAAATTTATCTGAGAAATTAGTATTTTAATGTACATATGGACTTTACCAAAAAAAATATACCCTTCATTATCAATAAAAAAATTATAAACATTACTTGAAAAGTAGTGATTAATTTTCATATTACTATGTTTAATGTCTTGGTTATAATTATCATGTTTAAATAATTATAATAATAAAATTATGTTTCTTAGAAACTTAGTGTAGTGAGTAACGTATACCAAGTTGGTCTTCGGTGTAACATACACAAAGTGAGTGTTACATGTTACGTACACCAATTTGATGTTCCATATAAAGTCTTATAAGTTGGTGTTGTGTGAATTGAATGTTTGACTTATTTATTTAATATAAAAAGATTATTTTCAATGTTTCATGAAATTAAAAATATCAAAATATTCAATTAATTTGAAAAAAATATTTCGCAAAATATCGACATGTTACAGTCTCATTACATCTTTAGGTTCACACATTTCTTCATCAATAATATGATTTAACCATATAACATAGAAAAAGTACATGGCCTTATTCCACAATAATTTATTTCTTCAATAAAATATCTTCTATGTTTGCTACTCATAAGTGAGATCATGTTCCAACTACACAACATTAGAGTTTAACACATCTTATTGACCAGGTATGTAATTATTCAAAAAAGATACATGGAACATAGCATATACCTAATATAGGGTTGTTCAAAGCACTAATTTAAATGCCACATTACCAACATGATCATGAATATTTAATGTAAATATGTATCTAGGTCTCAAATTACCCTTTTCTTAAGTCTCATTACATTTTCCAAGTTAATATTCAAAGGAACACTATATCACCCACTTAAACTAAAATTTTTGATAATTATTATTAGTATATCCCTTATGATAACATTTTGGGGATCTAATATGTCATTCAATGGATTTAAAATTCAGTTTCATTGCATGTACATGACCATGTCTCAAGGTTTCCTTTTTCCATTTTTATCCTAGCATATCAGAGTTCTTTATATCTTCCCTTATTGAGCCACATATTTTCCCATTTAAATACTATAATAGAAAATTTAATTATATGAGAACTCAAATAGAGGGAGATATTAACCACATATATCTTTTAAATCCATGGAGAATGAATATAACATATCTTCTAATGTTTAAATGATTTTTTCATGTTGACCATCTATCTGAGGATGATAAGGAATATTAATGTTAAACTCTGTATCTAATCTTTTCCCAAAACCCCTCTATAATTTTTATATAAAAATTAGATCTCATCTAGATACAATTGAAAGTGTCACTCTATACATACTCACCACTTAATTTATGTATAATTTGGTGGGGTTATCATGTGGGAAACAATCATTAATAATAAATAAGTGTGTCGAATTTGTTGGTTGATCCACCACTACCTATATTAGAATTTTTACATTAGAAGTCTTAAGAAGTCTGATTACAAAAATCAATAGTGATTTTCTCTCATTTACATAATGGTATAGGTAATGGTTGAAATATCTCCTTACATTTTTTACATTATACCTTTTTATTGTATAATACCTAGCATCGAGATAAAAATATTGAAATATAATTTATATTATTATCCCACTAAAAATATATCTTTATATCAGTATACATATTTGTGATTATTGGGTGAATAGGGAAATATTAACTATGTATAATGCATAAAATATCCTTATTTAATTATAGTTTTTATGGGAAACATATTAATTTTCAGAATCTTATAGATCCTACATTTTAAAAGTTGAACTCTAGAGTTTTACAAAACTTCTTATATAGCTCCATATCATCTTTTTGGACCTCCTTAATCATTTTATAGCTGGTGGGTTGAGAAATATTTTGATAAAAGTTATATTCCAATCTTCCATTTTTTATTTCAATTTATATACTTTTAGTATACATAATGATTTGGTCCCTTTAAATCCTATTCAAGAATATGGTTTCATAATCCTTTCAAATCAAAGAATCCACTACTTTGTTTTCCTTATAAATATGGTAATATATTGAGAAAGCATAGGATTTTATTAATATTAACCATCACCTTTAATGAATAATAATACCCAATTTTTGAATATATACTTTAAAATATTTTGATCAGTATATATATAATACATTTCACTATAGGAGTAGTTCCACCCAATCATTAATGAAATGATAACAACCACCATCACCAGATCATGCATCATGTGATTTTTCTCATGGGTATTTAATTGATATTATGTATAATATATTATATGTTTATTTTATAAAATAACATATACCAATTCATTTCTTAATGAATTACTGTATTTTTAAAACCCTTCTCCACTATATAGAATTGGGAGTACTAGTTTAGTGACCAAACTCGTATTTATTTTCTTAAATATTTCTTAAAATTCATCTACCTATATGAATATTACTCCATTTTACAACATCTTAGTTTGAGGGTTTCATAATTGTGAGAAATTTATTACAAAGCATTGATAGAATCTAGGTAATACATGAAAAGTATAGGTATTGAAAATTATTTTTCTCCTTTCCCAATCTTGAATCACATATATAATTGATGGATATATATATATACCATTTAATTTTATTATTTGACCCATGAAGGATACTTTTTGTAGCCAAAATTCTCACTTGTTGAACATGTCATACAATTTCCCCTCTCATAGGGTATTTAGAACAATCCTAAAATGTTATTCATTATCTTCCTTACACATATAATATATCAGAATTTCATTAATAAATAAAAAATATATTTGAAAAGTTAATATTTTTAGACTATATCCATATGATCCATGAATATTATTAGGGGAATTTGCATGTCCAAAATTAATCAGTGTGAATTCACAATGTTTATATATTTTTATAAAACTTTTCTTTAGTATGTATTCTCTATTTAACCATAATTTATGGTTTCTAGATCATATATACACTTTAGAGAATTTTTCATCCTCTCTAATTTGATAAAATAGATCATTAATACTTAGTAAAGAACACTTGTTGTTGAACATGATTTTGTCGTGTTCTTGATAATAAATGAAAATACATATATATACATCCATTTTAATGATAAATGGGATATGTTCACCCCATTATGGAGAAAATAGTTGGATAAAACCCTTTTCAATATTCTTCTAAAGTTTCATCATAAATTATTCAAATTCAACATGGTCCATCAAGAAATGACTCATTCATATTAATGAAAAACATAGAACTTGTTCAAATAAAAAACAATCAAATTCTTTGGGATGACCATGAATTTTTTCATTAAATACATCAATATACTCTCATATGATTGGAATACATCCAATATCAATATCAATCCCAACCATTTGTCTCAAGTATCCCATTTTATCAGGTATTAATAACCATATAAATGATGTTGTTCTGAAAGAGGATTCAAAATCATCATTACATGGATATTTTATAATATGATGATTTGGGATATGAAATGAGATTTAATTTACCTAAATATTTATATTATATTTATATAGGGAGATCTAATAAATTCCCAATATCACATCAAACTCCACTGAGCGATAATGAACTAGATCTATAGGAAGTATCTTACCACAAAAATATATTGAAGAAGTGTTTTATACTTTGAATTCTTTCATATCCCCATTATGTGTTATCTTAAATAATTCAATATCATAATTTTTAGGTAGAAAAAAAAAATTTATTATAAAAAACTATTGATATGAAATAAGGTGATGAACCAGAATAAAGTAAGATATTTTCCGTTCTTGATTGCAGAATAAGTGTACCTTTAAACTCCTCATTATCTTGGTGTACATTAGTAATTGAGATTTCAAAGGATATTACATGTTAGATTTTATTGGTAGATTTTTTTATGGATATTATCCATATTAGAACCTTTATTATTAAATTATATTTTATAATTACTATCCTCCATATAATTGAATCATTGAAGTATGGAGGTTCATTATTTTAGACCTCATTCTCCTCAACTTTTGTACTTTTCCTATTCATATTTCTTTGGTGAATTAAAGGTTTGTGTACTACTTTATTAGATGTAAAATAATTTCTTGATCTATATTGGAAATTTCATAGGTGATTCCTCCAATGTTTTTTGCTTTTATATAGTTGATATATCTTCCCTCCATCTGATTTTTCATTTTATTTTCCATAAAACTCCATTTTTCTTTTCTTTCCTCTAAATCTATGGGAATAATGAGTAACTAGTTTCCATATCCACATTAAGTGTAGATTGAATAATTTCTTGGTAAATCTAGAAGTATCATATAGATAATACTTTTAAATATTTGGTTTTAGGATCCTAAATAAATGATTAATATTTCGTTTAAGGTCAATAATAAAATTGGAGGAGTACATTTTGAGTTTCATGAATTTTTATTTATATGTACCAGTGGAATCACCTTACTTTTGTTTAAAATATTGGAATTCTATCTCTATTTTTTTGTAAAGAGTTTAGGGAATAATTTTTTTGATGAATATTTTTTTATATTCCTCCTATTCCATAAATATGAATTCTTAATTTTGCATCATATTCTTAATAAAATTCCACCATTTTAGGATCTCATTCCCAAATATAAATGGCTAAGATAAAATTATCATGATTTGATAATACCATAATAAAAAATATCATTTCTATAACTTTGATTAATTTCTTAGAGATTAGGGGTTTGGAAGGCCCACTAAAGAAGGGATACAAATTCAAAATGAAGGACTCAATGGCATATTTCTCCTTCATTTGTGTGTTTAGGATCTCAATATCACTATGGTTATTGTTCACAACATGAGAAAGAATATTCATTATAGTATGTAATCTATAAATAATCAGTGTGAATTGTTTGTTTGGACAACTAAAATTTTTTATTGTACACCCATTTCTAACTCAGTTTCATACATTTCCATCCATTTACTAAAACAAAAAATTTACAACCTAAGAAATAAATAATAATATCTTAAAAAATACTATTAAACTAAGTTATAAACTATAATAGTTTATATTTTGGTATCTTACAATATGAATCCATCATTTTATACTTGGATACTTTTGGTTGATCCTATATCACTTTTGGTTTAAACTTTTTTTTTCTATATGATGGGTTCACTTAACTTAATCCCCAATTATACATAAATACCAATTTATAAAAAATGAGAGAACACATGATAATAATTAATATATCTTACATCATTTTCATTAAAACATAAATCTCATAAGTAATCTAACAATCATTGTTCCCAAATGATTAGTGGATTTGGAGATTATATAAAAAACATATTATTATTCATTATTTTTTCAACACCTCCCATAAATATATCAAAAATACACATCCTTATACACAAAGTATTATTAGTTATTTTATGGGATGTAAAAAAAAGAGTTAGGCCAAAAAATCAACAATGTTAAACATATCAATGAATCCTAAAGTTTTAGATTGAAATATTACGGGGAAAACGTTATCATGGGGGAAACATATAATTAAAAATTGAATAATATCCCAGGGAGTTGACAAAAGACTTGGATGAACATCATAAACCATTTAATTGGAAAATATGACCTGAAAAAGGTTCATTGTGAAAGAATAATTGTAATACCATGACTTATAATTGTGTAAAAATAATCATGAAGCATTGAATCATAACATAAGAATGTGGTAGAACATAAAAATCTAGAACTAGAGTAAGAATTAGAAATCATAGCACTGTGGGAAACACAAATAAATTCCATAAATTTTTTTTGTGAAGAAAATAAATCATTTATATGTATTTTTTTTAATATAACCAATCATGTCTCTGTAATATGTTGTGAGAAATAAAAATTCTTCACACACATTAAGTTTTGAACAAACTAAATCATTCTCTTTAATAAAGTCATTTTCTCATGTGATATAAATAATTACCAATGAATTTGAGAAATATATATGACCCAACAAATCAAATAATGATAAAACTTATATATATGTGTCGCATGAAATTAATCATTCCTCATATCATAAAAATTCATAGAAATAAAATAGGTCTCAAATCATTTCCAAAATAAATATCATAATATGGAATCAAAGGTCAATATACTAATTCACAAATTTCACTTAATAAAAATAAGTATATCATTAATGAAATTATAGGATTATTATTAACATTATTTAATAAAGAATATTCCATTATTAAGTATATCATTAATAAATCTATAGGGTTTTCCCTCCAGTGCAGATAGTAGGCTCTTTGTTGGCGTAGATGGGGACGACACTTGTTGTCAGTGAGGGCGGGTCCAAGGCGGTGTCTTCTTAGGCCGCTTCAATATTCGGGCACAGTTCTCTTTTACTTTTGGTGGCTTTGTATTTCTCTCATCTTGGGCATTCAGACGACGTCCTCTCTCAACGGTAGAAATGGTGTTTCTCGTCTCAGTTTCTAGCTTTCTGCGGCATTATTCTCAGCTTCCGTCTTTCTGTGGTGGCGTGGGGCGACGTCGTCTCTCGGTGGAGGCTGGTGTTTATCGGCTTGGTCTCCAGATTTCTACGGTGGATTTCTCTGATTTCAGATTCCCACAGTGGGATGGGTGTGCTTTAGGCTAAGCTTTTGGCCTTCAGTGGCGGTCGGTTTGTTTCTTCACCAAAGTGCTCATCTTTTCTTCAGCCACGAGGTTGGTTTAGTTCTGTATCCTTGCTTTGGATCTGGTTCTGGTCATGGGATTAGTCTACTGTGAGGTTTTCAGTCTTGTGATTGAATTAGAAATGGCTTCTTGTTCCTCCTTTGATCCAGCAATCATCGGTGGTGTTTGTTCATATTCAATGATTTTCTTCTTCGCAGACTTTGTTGTCCTTCAGTTCACATTCATGTTTTTGTGGAGGCAGTTTGATTTCTTTTTTTTCCCAGTATTTTTTTTGTTCCTCCTAAACCAATTGGTGAAGTTAGTGTCTATTGGGATGCATGTGTATTTTGATTCCTGCAGTTGATTGGCATTTGGGGCATCTCATCATTGGCATTTCATCCTGCTTATTGCTTGGTTCTATGCCCTGGTTCCATAATTCCTCCATTTTCTCCGAGGCGGGGCAGAGCGGTGGCCTTTTATGTACTTTGAGATATGATTTCTAGCGGTCAGTTCAGGGAAATCGATGACGATGAATGGTTCGTTGGGTTTTTTGTGACGTTTTGAATTTGGTATTTGGTATATTCTCACTGGTGATTCTATTATCTGGATTGGGTGCGATTTGTGGCAGTTTTTGGTTTTATTATTAATTTTGATGGTGGAAATCAGTAGTTTACAAGGATCAGTGCTAGATGAGGTTACAGAGCAAGAATCATCAATCTGTGCATGACCATTCAGATTTGGATGAATGAGAGGGTATGGTCTTAACATTGGTATCAGACCCGTGCAACCTTGCACGGGACACCTCGCTAAGTGGTCATGTGAGGTGGAGGCTTAACATAACGGTGTAGTTGCTGGGGAGGTGAAGTTACTTGTAGTCTTGATTTAGGTATTTTCATGTATCGGGTTTCCCACCTTTTCCTCAAAAGTGATTTTGAAATAAAAAATTAATTTTCAGTCAGTCAGGTAGAATTAAAAATGTAACCTAGAAAAATATTTTGTAACATGATCAAAATGAAAAAATTATATGTCACTTAAAAAATCCATTTTATTGGGATAAAAAGAGGAAACTGAATACATTAATTTAAAAGAAATATATAACCCTTGAAAGTTAATGAATTTTTTTTGAAATTAGGCGTGGAAGACAAAAATAACTATAAATGGAATAAAAATACAATTATTTATTCTTCTAAAACCTTAATATTTAATTTTAAAATTTTAAACTAAAAAAATGGGAATAGAAATTTCATTGGAAAACTATGAAATTATTAAGAGTAATATTTATTAAAAAAAGGTTTCAAAGTTAGGAAAGGTCTTTTGTTTGGTAAATTTTAAAAAAATTTGATTCTTTTTACACATTGAAAAAGAAATAAAAAAATTATCCATCTAGAAAATGTTAAGCATATTAATTTTAAACCTTTTTGAAGAAAATATATGATGGTTAAAATTCAAAAATAAAAATCATCAGTGTATATAAAATAACATTCTTATGATAACATAATGAATATTAACATGGGAAATAATGTTACATTATAAAATATAATAATTCTTCATAACGATATCATATTTTTAAGGGAATAAAATTCATCATGGAACATGATTTTGATGTAAAGATATAATTTAACTAGAGGTAAAGTGTAAATACTATATTGCCCATGATTTAAGATAATTGAAACTTTTTTAGTTTATGTATAAATAAGGATTGGGTTATGTTTTGGGAGGTTTTGACATTTTTTGGAATTATTTGGAGGTTTTTTTGAGGTGCACAATTTGATCATGGTTGGTAGAAACCATGAAAGAGCCTCCAAGAAACCTTACATCTAAAGCAATTGGCACTGGGTAGGTGCACGGTTAGGTGTTTAGTTTTTCCAAACCATATTCCTAACTTTGAAAATCCATACAAGTGAAGATAGTGGGAGAATATAATGGTTTGTGTATGGTTTGTTTAATCATGACTGCCAACCATGACAGGTGTGTTTGCAGGAAGTGGCTCATTCACGGTCAGCACACTATTTTCCTATTTTTGTACTCTAAACATACAATATTAAAATATAGATTTGAAAATTATAGATCTAATCCGATTTAACCTTTAAGAAAACAATTTTACTACTAGAAAAGTCATAACCTGAATTCATCTTCCTCCCAATGAAATAGATACCATTCCCTTCGATCCTCAAGTAATTAATTGTAAAATCTAATTACGTTGGAGGCTGGATTTGTTTGTAAGTTATTTTTCCCTATTTAATTTAGTTTTTACCACTTAACTATATTTGAATCAAGGATATAATCTATTCGGTATTAATCCACACTTTCTTATGTCACTCATGATGATATGTGATTGTTTTGTTTGAAGTTAACAAGATCTAACGACGATTTTTAGAGTTTCTTGCTGGGTTTTTAGGTTTTTTGTCATTATTCTTTTTATTTTAAGTTTTAGAGATTAGTGTCTTCTCCCTTTAATCCTCTTGATTATAACACTAAGGATTGATTTCATTAATTTAATTGTGAAATTGATGTGTTATTTTGATTGAAAACCTCTTTAGTGATGGTTTTGTGGAATTGTTAAAATTGATTAGTTTTGTGGAATGTGCTTTTGGTTAATGATTTTAAAATAATTATCTTAAAATTATAGATTTGTTTTTATTCATGGAAATAGGTTTGTAGAATTTTTTTTTAAATATAATTTTTTTATTAAAGTGGCATGGCAAACTTGGTTAATAATGGTATTTGGAATATATGGTTGGTGTGGATTCATTTGATATAATTTGATCTTGTGTTAGGGGAATGTGCCATTGGGGAAATTTATAATTATTACCATGTGATTAATTGGTAGATAAATGAGAGACCAATAATCAGTATGGAACTTTCACCTGGGAAAGCATATCGGGTATGTATTGATATATGGAACTACATATTAGGTATGCCAAATGGATTTGAAGAATAGTTTTAAAGAAATGGTTTTTGCCTTCCTAGGAAACTATTTAGTATGGAAAACCATTTTATGATTCAAATATAAACTATTTTAAACTATCATAAAATGTTTTATATAATTTTGCTAACATTTTATTTCCGAGTGGCATGAGTTGGGATGTAATTGGGGAAATCCTACTAAGGTTTATACTCACCCACTACTTGGGAACATTAGTTTATTTTCAGATGTTATATATCAAGAAATAGGTAAATAAAATGTATTCTAGTTCTTTATTCATGCATCTGGACACTTTGGACATGGTTTGTTCACTTAGATCTCGATTATGTGGGGATTTTCTATTTGGATATTGTTGTTTCCTTTGAATTTTTCAGACTTTATTATATTTGAGTTTTGTTTTATATAGTTTCTTCTTGTAATCTAATATTCTTGTTAGTTTTTTTTAATTTTTAACTAATTCATCATATATAGTGTTGATCATTGTGATTTTCATTGTTCAATTATTTTGGGGGAAAATCATGCCCCCAACTTTCTATGGCGCCCTTCGTTTTTATTGTCAGCCTTTTATGTCTTTAGGATATAATCTGTGGCTAGGTAACACACCCTCTACTTCCCATTACTTTTTTAGGTGTAGGATGTTAAAAATACCTCATAGAATAGTGAAATGGTAAAATAAAATAAACATATTATATCATAATCATGGAAGAATGTTTATAACCTAATGAAATGCAAATTGAGTCGATAAAACCCTTATGATTTTGGTAACATTTGAATAAAAATCCATTGAAGAGTAAAACATGAAATGGAAGATTAAATTCCATAAATAAAAAATGAATCATGATACAATTTTTCAAAAAGTAAGTATATGGAAAATATAAAATAAAATAGGTGAATAATATAAAACATTTTTCTAAGAATGAAATTTGAGATGTGAAACCCTTATCTTCAATACCGACATTCTTGGAGTGTGTGTATGACCTCCTAAATAACCAAATAATATTTATTAAATAGATTATTTAAATTGTTTTAGGTATATTGAATTTTTAAAATATATTTATTATTATATTTCTTTAATTTATAATATTGTTTCTTCTCTCCTCGGTCACTTGGGTTTGTCATATCAATCCCCCCAAAAAACTTCAATATTTTTAATTTTTTTAAAGGTTTTATGATATATTTTTTCTTGAATATAAATTTATATCTATATGTTATTTATAATTGTAGTTTCATTGTATTTTTATAGTTCAATGTGTTGTCAAAAATAGATTCAAAATAAGAAAATTGTATCTGTATGCTCGTTTTGGGTGGTTAAATTTATAATAACCATTTATTGTTAATATTAATAACAGAATTCATATTTTATCATTTAAAAAAAATATAATATAAAAAATATAATATTAATTAATTAAATCAATTTTCTTAACCATCCATTTATGTCTATGATGAAAAATTGAATATTTCATCCCTGGTGGCAGCGAACATACCATAACACGGGAAATGTTTTCACAATTGAATGGGTGGTTGAAAGGAATATAATTGTTATTACTTTAACATAATAAAATTTTAGTATACTTATGATACTAATTTAATTATATTACATTTGTTATAATTTATTTTTAGGAAATATAATAATTTGAAAATGAGCAGAAATGGGAAGTGTGTTTGGGAGTCCTTACCTAACACTTCGGTACGACTCTTTTAATCAGATTGAGCCCCTAAAAGGTGTTATTTTGATAATAAAAAAACCTATAGGATGTATAGAATAAGTTTGAGGAATTATTTTAATATATATTTTTTATTAGATTATTTAGGTTTGAATAGAACTGGGGTTGTCAAGGGGACCTTCAATAGGTTGGAGGGCTGACATTCTGATTAATATTAATTTATTAAAATAAAAATAGATGTAATAATTGTGTAAATTTGATCCAAAGTTGATAATTATAGATAAAAATACATGCTAATTTAGATAATTAACTCATAACCCATTAAGTGATGAGGTTTTGTGATATTAGGAGTCTTTACCTCTTGATTTCACATTTTTATCGCATTTCAACCTCTACTATGGTGATTAATTTTTACCGCAGTGACATAATTTTATAACCAAAAAATGAAATTTACCTTATTCAATATTTTTATGAGATGATTTCATATATTAAATAAAATTTAAATGACTCAATTTCTAAGTGATAAATATTAATTTTCATTTAATAACTCATAGTGTAGAAATATAATATTTTAGAAAAATATATATAAATAAAAAAATTAATTTTGTGTTATTCATTTAAAAGTAAAAACTATATATGTTTGTTAATTAGATTTCTTCAATATAAAAAACTAAAATTACATGAAAAAAGGTATTCTAAACATAAAATGATTTTTCTCATAATTTTTTAAAATGATTACTTATTTCATAGGTATTAATGAATGATTTTTTTAATTTATCCTTTTAAATTTAAATTAAGATTAAATTTTATAAAAAGTCTTAATATAATATTGAGAACGTTTTAAAAAAATTATTATATTATATTAGTCTAACATCTACTTATAAACCTCATCAAACCCTCCATTAAAGTTAGGAGGGTATGATAAGAAATGGTGGAATACTTGGGTGATGATTCAAATAACATAGATATTTTAGTAATTTCCACATGTTTTAAAAACTACAATATATTATTTCTCTCTTGTTGTAATTATTGAAGTTCAGTTTGGCCTTAGGCTAGTGAAAACCCTTATGAAACAAATTTCTTTTCGAACTCAAAAAAATATACTTATTATGAAAGACTCCCAAAACTTGATTAAATTGATTATCCTACCTATATTTATTACATAATTTTATTATACCTATTTATATAAACTAATTTAATGACTTTTTTATAATGGGAAGATTTAATTTTTTAATTTTATTAATATATTGTTGTTCATTTTAGTTCGATGTTTCATGTCAAATAGATAATAGATCAAACAATTTTTATTTAAATAGATAGAAAAATTATGGTTCCATAAATAGGATTATATTAAAAATAATTTAATTCATAATTTTGGGATTTTAAGGGGATCATAATCAATAAAAAGTATTCCATAAAGAATATGGAAATAAATATATTAAGAATCAAAATAAATTTTTTAGAAAAGTCCTTAAGAAAAAATCAAGGAGTCCTATAATTTATCGTATAAAAGTTTAAAATTTTATAACCCCAATAGAAAAAATTTCATGAAATTTAATATACATTTAGAATGTATTTAGGAGAAGCATGTTGAAAGGAGAGAGAAAGAGGTTATATACCCAAATAGAAAGACTTGGGTTCGAGAGTGCCATTAGCTTAGATATTTGTTTGTTTCATTAACATTATGTCACCAATATACTAACCTTTTTTTATTAAAATATTAACCTATAAGTATATTAAGAATACTTTCCCATTATTTATTAATTATAATAATTTTAATTTATTTATTATTATTTCATTGAAGAGTGGTTGGCTCAATATCATGTTAATTTTAATTCTTCCATTTATGTTTGGATTTCATAGTTTTGATTCATTAATATCTATAATTTAGTAAAAATTACTTTTAAATAACTAAATACTTCAAATTAAATGTTTAAATAAAAAATATATAGTATATATGAACTAAAATTTTTTTGGGTGAAAATTTAATAGTTCAAAATAAATTTATAGGCAGATGAAATAGAACATTATTGGCACTTGTCGAATAGTGAGGGAGATTTTATTTTATGAATAGTTTTAAAATTTTAATACCATATAATAGTAGAATATATATTTTTTATATCTATTAAATTTTTATTATCGAATATATAAAAAATATATATTTAGAGATCTAAGAGATAAAATTAATATAATAGGATAGTGGTGTTACTTCTTTGTTGAAGCATACTCCCTTGCTATAAAACTAACGTGCCCAGGGTTGGGCTTAGATGAATGCAGAATGTCCCTAAGTATACTAGGAGGATTATGATAAAGGAATTTGGTTGATATTGGGAAATGATAAGTTATTGTAAATTGATTTGTGAATTAGAGGGAGAAGTGATATTTATACCTGAGTTGGGATTTATATTTGGGTTAAAATATTGAATAAATTATTATTTCATGGGTAAGTCATTAAATAGGGGTATTTTTGAAATTTTGGATTTTACATGATTTTGTTTAAATTTTATAAACCATTTATCACTAAATTTATCATTTTATACAGAAAAGGAGAAAAAATAAAAAATAATTATATAACTTATCTTTATAGACTTTCAAAATTACATTTTGTGTTTGAAAATTCTATTTATTGTTATAAAATGAGTAATATAACTTATTAGTTTTTTTATTAATATAAATATTTTCACTTTATTGGTTAAATATTATAACATTACTATGTCATAAAACATGTGATATTTGAAAAACTATATTATCATGATCTACCAAAAGATTCAACTATTAAAGAAAATTATCAATAATTTAATATTGATTAATTTAATTTTGTTGATTCCAAAATTTAAATTTATTTTATCCAAATAGTATCCTATATTTTGAAAATTTAAAATCCCAAATTAAAATATAGGTTTTATATAATATATAAAAATACACAATTAAAAATGATAGTATATTTTTTTTTGAATTTCCCAATTTGATTATTTATTTTATAGCACTATAAAATTTATATTTACTTATTTTATTCATAGTAATTTTTTTAAACCTCATTTAACTATTTTATTTGCCATGTTAATCTTATAATGAAATTTTTACTATTTGTTAAAGTCATTTTAACTTTCCAATGATTATACTAGGGTTATAAATCATATAAATATCTCATATTTCATTCGTTAATAATTCACTATATTTTACCTAAACGTTATCTGTATATTTTTATAATATATTAATACTTTTTGAAACCAAATTTTTTATTTTTATTATGCTTATTGTGACAATGTTAATTATAGGAGGCAGTAATAATTTGAATTTTTCAATTATAGTTATTTTAATTATTTTTTGTTTATTATCCCATTGTATTACTATTAATTTTTATAAGGTACATTTATTATCCATATTTGGAATTCCATATTCATGAAATAAATTATTTTTTGTTTTTTATTATGTGGTCTACATGTATATTCAAATTAAAAAATTCCATATATAAATTTTTGGGTTGTTATATTATTTCCCCCATTAGAAATTTCATCCTCAAAATTCCAACACATATAATTTATTGATAATAGATGAGACTACTTATATTTCATTTCACCCTCAGATTCCCATATTTCCTCATTATACTTATGGATACATTAAATTATATTAACATAGTGAGTATTCTTATTTAAAAAAGATAATAATAAATAGGTAATGTCTCTAAATTTTAAACACAAAGATCACAACTTCTCTAAAAATATTATATGTGGGGTCCTTTTTTATAGAAATATTAAATTTTTGGGAGGCATAATCTATTAAATTATCATTTCAGAAGAATATTAAATTTCTTAAATTATTTGAATCATCATTCTATATCACAACCCATTCTCAAATTTAGGGGAGTGTGAGTATTGGTGAAGTGATTCACCTCTTCTTAGGATCCTTAAACCCCTCTTCACTTTCATTCATCTTGACATATTTCACCCCATTATGTGTTAGTATAGATTATTTAAAAAAAATTATGTTAAATTTCTCAAAAATCATTGGTATTATTTTCTAATTAAAGAAAAGTATTGATATTCATGTAAAATATGGTTCTATAACATTCTTAAGTTTCCTTTTTAATATAATGATTTATGAAAAATACTTCACTTGTGATGGAATTACCTATATTGTTACTATATACATCTAATAGTCACATTTTATAAACATATCACCTTACTTATAAATTCTTTATATTAGTAATTTTTTAGACTACATCAAAATGTAATAAATATAGGCTACCTCAAATTTAATGATGCAGTATCCAAATAAATTATTCATTAAGTCCATGAACATATTTAAGGAATATATAAGTCCAAATAGAGTCACTATTAACTATTATTATCTATATATTTTATGAATTCTATAGTTTATAACATATTCTATCTTCTCCTTTAGCTGATGACATCCGGAATGAAGATCCACTTTATAGAATTATAGAGCCACTTGATGGTTGATAAATATTTCTAATATCTTTTCATATTGATTAGTATTATTTATGGTGATATTATTGTTCTATCAAAAAGAAATCCATAACTGTAATGATCAATCCTTCTACTTGAAAATGAAAGATGGTGCACTCCTAAATGATGCACTAGGTTATATAAACCCTCATTCCAAATGATCTTTTTTACTTCTTCTTTAACTTCTCCAATTCTACCAGGGCCATCCTCTAAGCGATCATTGATATAAGTGGGAATATAGTATAAGTTCTATTGAGATATATACCTCAATATCAAGGGGAAGACATGAAATTAATTAGTGAATACAAATTTATTTTCCATTATAATGGGAATGTCCTCAAGATTTATGAATTTTTTTATCTCAAAATTTTGAGCAATATATAATTATTAACTTGGTTTCAACACATATATTATAGAGGAATTTTATAATGAATTTAATTAATCTTATTTTCATTTTTATAGGATCAAAGGATAATTTGGGATATATAAATTTATCTATTTTTCCAAGATGTTAATGAGATATTTATACAATGAGATTTAATCTATTCCTAGTATATCATAAAATTTTATAAAAAGAAGAATATGAGATTTACAAGTAAAATATTCCCATTCATAATAACATATTATGATTCAAACACATTTCTTGTAATGATTTAACCACCAATAATTATAATAGATATCTCCACATCATGGTATTGATGTGGATATTACAGAGTCCTTAAAAAACTATTAGTATATAGATGAATGTGTACAACATTAGTCAAATTAAACTTCTACCATTATTGAGTGAATAATATTGTTCCTTTTACTGTAATTTTTTTTATCTCTACCTTAGTGGTGGTGATGTAGTAATCTCTCCCTTTCTCTAATAGATTATGTTTTTTATGTCTACTTCCCTTTAAGATCCTTGGTTTTCTGAACTAGCATATATACTGCTTAAGTTCCATATATTAGATACATTAGACCATGGTTGGTTGATTATGTAGTTCCATAAATTCCTAAACTATATTAATCAGATTTTTCAATTCACTTTAACATTAAAGAGCTTTATTCCCATCTTTCCGACAAATTAGGGTTTTTATTCCTTTGAGAAAATTCCCATTTGAACAATTCCCATATTTTATATATGAGTTGTTGGATATTATTTCCTCCTACATTATTTTATCCTCCATATTGAAACTTCATAATTCATTTCCTATCTCTGTATTAAAGGGAACTTCTTCCAAAATCCATCTCAACATTGAGATCACACCAATCCTCTTATTCAAAACATCAAATTCCTCAGATTACTAGTTTCTTTCATTGATGAATTTGTAAAAAATATATGATCAATTAGTTTTTCTGTCATTATTGATAAAACTTTAGATCCATTCCTTGAGATACTAATGAAATTTTCCTTGTGAGATACAATAGAGTCATTCTCCCCCTTCTTAGTCTCTAGATATTATCTCTCCATATATGTATGAAGAGTTTGAGTGAAATACTTGTGAAGAAATATTTTCATGAAGTATTCCCAAAGAATTGATTCAAATTAGTCATTTAGTATTGTATTCTTGATTAGTGACCACCATTGACCAGTTTATCATTCTAAATGGTATATGTTTAGAGTAACTATATCCTTATAAAAAAATGATGCATGAAAAATATCTTTTCCATAGAGTTATCCCATTTCTCTGTAATAAGTGGAATGGAAGATCCACTAATATTAGTTGTCATTTGATAATGAATGATTCAGTATAAAATTTATCCCTATTGGTTAATGTAAAATGTTTCCCATAGTCAATGCTATTATTCATAACATGGGAAAAGTGGTTATGTACTGTCATGGGGTTTTGAACTCCACCTCCCAATACATTTGGAATATCATTTGGATAATAATTTCATTATCCATCAAATGGGTTTTTAGTATGGTTTCTTATAGTTTACACCAATTTATAAAATTATAATGGTTATAATAAGACATAATTCAATAATGAATGGATAATAACTTATTCACATGTATAAATTTTGTAAAGACTTACCTTATGGGATCCCTAAGATTACCCTAGGTTATCTTTAACACTTCTAATTATCAACTTGACTAATATTTGATCTAATACCAACAATAGTAACCCACACCTTTAATTGATGTTTATTATATTATTTTTATGATAAAAAACAAATTAGAAATGAATTTTACAATCATAAGGATTATTGTCTTTGCAAAATTAGGTTTATATAACATGAATATGTATAAAAGTTTAGGTAATATTTAAATATTTTTCTCTATTCCCCTAAAAAATATAAATATTCCACATAGTATATCTAATCACCTGAGGTAATAAATCAATTAAAGGGAGGGATAATTTAC
Source organism: Viscum album (assembly GCA_963277665.1). Classification (NCBI taxonomy): domain Eukaryota; kingdom Viridiplantae; phylum Streptophyta; class Magnoliopsida; order Santalales; family Viscaceae; genus Viscum; species Viscum album. The sequence goes on along the minus strand of OY728120.1, from coordinate 1,432,290,476 downwards.
TAGTAACAGAAGGTATAATAAGTAATATGATAAGACAAGAATAAATGTCAGATCATAAGTGATCGTAATCATCATCATCACATCATAAGAATAGTATCATTATAAAATTCACATAGAAATGCTTTGAAGGACAAATTGTGCATAAAAAATTCATTTTAATGAAACATAATAACATTTTTTATGATTCCCATTCATATATATGTTCAAATATAGCATCAAAATTTCCAATAAAATATGTGTATATAGCTTATTGCATAGGATGTTAACAAATCCGACATCATGTTCACACATAACATTCATAAACTCATGAGATATATCACTTTACACAATAATTTAACTATATGTATAATTTTTTAACTAATATTCAAATTATAAAATTATCATACACTTATATTGCACCTAGAAAGTTAAAATTTATTAATCATAATCATTAAGAAAATCCATGAGAAAATAAAGGATGTTGTAATAGTGTTTTAAAGGAAATATCGATGAATAAAAATTATAGGTTCCACAAAATAAGAAATCAATACTGATTTTTTTATGTTTCTGGGTAGAATTAATAAAAACGTTCATATATAATGTGGAGGATGTGAATAAAAATAAGACTAATTTAAAAGTGTTTTTGAAAAAAAGTTTTTATATAGAAATGGTGATTATTTCTTACGATTCAACCAAAAAATTTAAGAATACATATTACCAAAAATAATAATGGAAAGAGAAGTAAAGTTCAATTATAAAGGGGTGTAGAAGAGTCATATTAAATAGAGATAAAAGAAGTGATAAACCCTACATTAAATTAAATTTACTTTATTTATTTTCAAGATAGAAACTTTTAAAGGTTAAGTATGGAACCTCACAAAATACCTAAATAGAATTAGATGAATAATATTAATAAGGAATAATATGATCATTATATAGAAATTTTGGAATCTTTGATAAAAGAAACCTATAAAAACTCTATTCAATGGAAATCACACTCTTCTCTAGATTAAATTTGTCAAGGGACTTAAATAAGTTATCCATTTTTCCTAGTTTTTTGATAATTCTTATCCATTGACCTTCCATTCATTAAAACCATATAGAAAAATGTGAACCTTAAAATTTATCAAATATTTTTTTTTCATCATTCACATTTACTTGTGAACTCTTGTAAATTTTGTTGGATCCTCCTTTGAGTCCTTCATGGGAAATGACTCATCATCCATCTCTCCTTGAGAGTAAATTAACATATTAATTTTGATTGATGGATTTATTCTAACTTATTGGTTATTTTTTTACTTTATGAAACCATCCACAATATCCTTGATTAAGTTATTTTCAACTCTAGAAGTCCTATCATTTTTCTTTCCAGTGAATGAAATAGTTTAAACCTCACATTATTCTAATACAATGATGGTTTCGGGGACTCCTATTTCACCGTGTAGGTAAATGGTCAAACCTTTAGTTTTTATTCACTATAAACCACCTCTATTAACTAATAGAAGATGTTATATATTCTTCCTAGGATAATTTACCTTAGAGATTTTAACCACTGATATTTTTATCTTATATTTATGAGGTTTTGATAAATCCAATTAGAAAATAGGGGTTCGAGAGTCCCCTTACCTTATGTTTCATTTTTTTCATCTTGTTTACAAATCATATGTAATAAAAAATTATTAAAATATCAATTTATAATTATATGATATTTATCATTTTTAATCTCGATTAATTATAATCATTTTAATTTATTTACTACTATTTCACAAAGGAGATAATGGAATTGTGACATGTCTATTTGAATTTTACTATTTATGTTTCAATTTGATTTTTTGGTTTCTTTGTTATTTATAAATTATAATAATTAAATTACGAAATATAAAAATAAATAAATTAAAATTTTTATATATTATATATTTTCTAAAATAACCTATCATGAATGTGTTTATAATTAATAAATTGATAACATCCTCATAGGTGGATATGATCAACCATTTATTGGACATGCCAAAAATAGGGAGAGTGAGAGTTTATATAATAAATAGTTTAAAATAATTATACTATATCAAAATAAATATATTTTAACCCTGTGAATTTTTTTTGAAGTATTATAATAAAATTTATATTATGATAGTAGAATAAAAAATTTAAATAATGATTGTATGGTTACCTCTTTACTGATGATGACTCTCTTGTTATGGAACAAAAGCCTTGGGAGATTAGGTTCAGAGGGAAAAAATGTCTACAAGGATATAAGGATGATTGGGAAACAAAAAAATGGGCTTCGCTTGGGCTAAGATAAGTCATTAGGAAGGGATTTTCTAAGGGGACTGTGAGGGTGTATTTATACTTAAGGGGGAGGCTATTTTTAATTAAAAGATAGAATAAATTATTATTTCCAAGTAAAACATCCAGTAGTGGTATTTTTAAATTATATGTATTTTTTATTTTATTTGAATATTTTTATGACTTTTTGACCAAATTAGAAATAAATTTATATGTTTATACAAAAAAAAGGAAAAAAATTGAAAAAACAAATTGTAATGATATAAATTATTTTTAGAAAATTTGAAATAAATTTTAAGGTTTTGAAATTATGTTTATTATTTCTAAATGAGTAATTTATTTTATTAATTATTTTATGGTTTTATTTTACCATTTTATAATTTATTAGTTCATTATTACAAAATTAAAATTTCATAAAACATATGATATTTGAAAAATTATATTCTTACTATTAACCTTAAGATAAAAGTTTTTTAGAAAATTATACACAATATACTTCTAGAAATATTCAATATGTTGATTCCAAAAAAAGAAATTTATTTTATGAAAATATTTTTATATCTAAATTAATATTATTATTTAATTTAAAATTTGAGGTTTTTTAAAATAAGCTGAAATACTCTTTAATAAAAATATTCATATACTTTTGATAACTTCATAATTTTAATATTTATTTTATAGCACTCTAATAATCTTTTTTTTATCCATGTTAAATATCCTTTAAAATTCATTTTATTATTCGAAGGATCATGTTACTATTCTAATAGTGAGGGTGTTAATCCTAATATTAAGGTAATTATTATAACAACCATATTGTTTTTATATATTTTATAAATACCTCATATTTCCTTTATTAATAATTCAATTAGCATTCTCATAAAGATTTCTTAAACTTTTTATATGATTATAATCATTTTTAAATCCATTTGATTTATTTTGATTGTCTTTTTCATGACACTATAATTCAAGGAGACCATAATGATTTATATTTTCCAATTCTAGTCATTTTTTTTCTATTTTACTATTTTTAATTTTATGGTGTATATTCATTCTACATAAGTAAAATTCCATATTGATTAAATATTGTATCATTTTTTATAATTTCATTCACATGTATATTCAGAAGGAAAATTCCATATATAAAATCATGGTCAATTACATATAATAACTTAATTTTTGACATTACATCATTTAATTCCTCTTGAAACAATCCCAGTCATCACCTTGTGACTGATACAAATCTTAAATGAAGATAATTATAGTTTACCAACTTATAGGGAATATAGGATCATGTGAAAACCAATTATCTCATTAAGATTAATAATCGAAGTTACAAAAAGGGGTAATTTTATTTAATATTAGTAACAATACCTATGTTTTATAGATTAATCCTATATAGAGGCCATTTTAGTATTCCTGATAGGTCTTAAATGGTTAAATAGGACTTCATGAAGTTTATTGAAATGTAAATACCCCTTACAAAGTTTTATTTAACAATTTTGAACAAATAACTTCTGCACACTCCTAGGTGTATAAGAGATGGTTTCCAAATCATAATAGTTATAATTAAAGGTTATAATAACCTAGATATATTTTAAAATCATATTATTTCCTGGTAACCATAATAGTTTCTTTTAGGTTCAAAGTTACTCTTAATTATATAGGTCTATGTAATTAGTTATGTTTTAAAACATGTTTACTACTTTACATTTTATGTTATATAAAAATAGTAAGTGAAGACCATTAATTTTAGGAATCATTCATGTACAACATGGATAGACCTATTAAAATAAATATCAATATAAATAACCTTCAAAAAAATTCTAAATTCACTAATTTTTATAGTTTAATTTATCGCAATGAAATTAAATAAGAGTTTAAATGAAAAAAGTAGTTTAACAATTCATTCTAAGTAGATAATTTTTTCATGTTCAAAAACTATTTTGAATTTACAATCATGGTATTCATTGAATTTTTTTTATTTATATCTTTTTAAGATAAGCATATTATAGTTTATTACTTTGAAAAATTAGTGATTTATTATTCCAAAGAAAGTTCAAATAGGTATCATATATTATAGAACAAATTATGAAGGGAATAATCCTAAAAATTACACCCTCACACTCTAACAACATTATAGAATCTTTTAATAATCATTAAAACATAATCTATAAGCCTCTATAATCCATAACTCATATAAAAAAATTAATATATATAAAACATAAATGAAATATAACATCTCAGGCCAACTTCCATTAAAACCAGTAGCCAGAATGGTTACTACATGGCCTTCATCATTCCTCCCCATATACCATAGGCTGTTGACTAGCAGTGAGAGACTAATGATGTTACAGTGGGGGGACTATACCCATGAGATCAGAGTATCACATTGGTATATGAGAATATAAATAATATCAAATAGTGGAATAAATAATAAATGCAAGATAGAGAAGAAAAAGAGTAATATCAGCTGAATATAAATGGCTAATGTCAATACAAAACAATGCTTGCATTCTTAGATGATGATACACAAACTAAATCCCTAGAAAAAAGTAGTAAACATTATACAATATAGTTCATTACTAAAGAAAATAAATATAATCCCTGAGGGAAAAATCCATGAGCATCTTGAGATCCATCTCAATCATGTAATCCTAACTCTCAAGTACAAGAAAGTCAACATAAAAAAAATTACATGATCCTCCAATCACTAGATCTACTCGGGTACCCCAGTGAAATTCCAAACCAAGAAGGTTGTGAGATATACTCAGTAGGCCACAAACAATGGTTTTTATAGGATAACCTAGTCTGTGAATATGTGGTACAATAGAGTCTAGGTTTAAGTAATTGTAAAAAATAATGAATAAAACGATATTAGGTGGCTTAGGTTGCAATATGACACTATGTTCACTCTACCAACTTCGACATAGGCTAAAAAGATAGTATAAAAAATAAATAAATAAATATATATATATAGTAATATATATATATATATAATAATTGTGATATATTGAATACACCTATATGGACTAATTACCTGCAAATGTAAGTAGCCATATACATGAAATTCTAGGTGTTGGCTAGATAAAGGTGTAACTTGACATCCATAACCAATCTAAACGAGAGTATAAGCTCTAAAAAAGGGTACAAGAACTATATATCATAATTAATGTTATAAATCATTGTAAAAACTCGAGATGGTGGGTGATTCTTCATGTAAACACCAAAAACAAGGGATGTGGTGAATCATTCCCACCGTAGGAATAATTTCAAAAATGTGAGATGTCTTTCTCAACACTTGATGTAGGGGAGAGCAGAATATTTTCCCAAAAATTCTCTCAACCATTATTCCACGACCAATATCAATATCATAATAATAATGATATTAATTATGAATTAGCTCTTAAGATTATGTAATCCATAATCCCAATATAACTAAGGTCTTAAAATTTCACACTACTCACATAATCTGTGCTTATTTATATATAGAAAGAGTCATCTTCGTACCACCCAATTCAATTATATTTAATTTAAAAAATTCAATTTAAACTGGCCATTTTATCTATCAAATCATGATAATTTATAATAAAGGCATTCCAACCCACTTACAAGGTGGTTAGCCTTTGAAAAATTATAAAAAAGAGGGAAACTTCATTTAAGATTATTAATAAAAACCATGTACTAAGCATTACATATATCTATAAATAAACATAAATGAATAGGAAACACCAAATCCATTAAGGTAAGAAATAAGTAAAACACTAATGAAATTTTTTTATTTTAGATGAAAATACTCCTCAACCATGTAGTTTTATCATAAAACATGACATTTTAAACCAATAATTCATTTAATTCAACCAAGAATCATATTCAAGAGGAATAACTCAATTAACCAAATGGTGAATTTTTGAAAGATACCAAACATGGAAGATCCCCATAAATATAATCAAATTAATTTTAATACACCCCATGGGAGTATTTTTCATAAAGGAACCCATGGTTCATCATGTGAATTAATGAAATCACCCCAAAGGGTGTGATTTGAGATAAGGTAAACACCTCTAACCATGTGATTGGTTCTCAGGTTTTGAACACACTATCTAAAAAATTTAATTAAAGGCATTTTACTATTTTTTGGAAACACCCGGAAAGCCCAAAAAGTAGCACAATGGTGACAATTATAGATCAATAGAATAATGGTGGAAGGTATATAGACTACCTACCTTATAAAAGAGATGCTTCACTCATCAAATATTGATTCTTGATTTGGTCCAGTTTGGGAGTAATTGAATAAATGGATATCATCCCTGAAAATAGAGAGAATAATCTCACCCTAAGATAACTCCATTAAGGGAGAGATAAAAACAAAATTATTGATAGGAAATAATAGATTATCTAGATCAATTGATAGATAATGATAACCTCGAATATGAATTTAGACGAGGGAGATATCAACTTGTCCAGAGGAGGAAGGAGGAGAAACCCAAGAGGGAAAACTAGGGGTGTTTTCTATTGGAGAGAATAATAAAATGATGAGATGAGGTCAAACATATTTTTGGGGAAAAGTTTTAAATCCCTCCTTAAAAATTGTGTTACATTGTTTAGACACACGGTTGGCATAAGCATTCACTAACCATGCTTCCTCCACTGCTTTGGAAGGGGGTATACGAAGTTTATGTGCATGGTTTGGGAAACCATGTGCAAACCTTGTTATTTTCCTCTATCATAAACCTTAAGAAAACAAAAATTCATATCGTTTGTATTTATGTTTTAGATAATACCGTGAAGGACCTATAGCTCCAGTTTTTTAGTCTCATGATTTTATTTTGGAGGGTCCCAAATTTCAAGAAAACTGTGTTCCCCTGTCAGCCTTTTCCTATTTTGAGTTCTATGGTCTGACACTTCCAAAAATAAATGAAATTCCCAAGGAACTTCTTGGTACTTTAACCTACTAAAATAAACTTTTGAGTTTTCAAAATTTCAAAATTAAATTAAAATGAATGGTTCAATGAATGTACCATCCAAGAAATTCCAAAATTCAAATTCCATTAGAAATCTACCTTGGCACAACACACAGGTCATTACAAACTCTCCAAATTAGAAATTATAATCCTCAAGAAACCTTGGGGAAACAAAGAAAACATCACCTAACCTATAATGGTCATGAATTATTTCTCAAATGGTCATTTTCCTTCCCAAATTACCAATGCACCTCCAATCATTACTCATGTGTATGACACTTAAGCCATCAAAACCCAATCCAATGATCATTTTTCTGACTGAAATAATGAAAAAATACTTACCCAGAACCATTTATCTAGAGAATTGATCATGTTGTTATCATTTTAAACATATGGATGAGGATTCTTCCCTCCAAAGGCTATAACATTAATGGGTGAAAATTTTGACCAATATTACCTTCACCATCAGAATTTTCTATAAGAACAACCTAATAATTCCAATGATGGTCCAAGGGTGATTCTAAATTGGTCAAAAGATCTATTAACCACCAAACTCATTTAGCTATGTCAGTCTGGATTTTCATTAAAAACCCTAAGTGACACATACTGCACATATATTATCATGATGAAATTCCAAAAAAATTTATTTGCTGACTGTATTCCTTAAGACAAAAAAAAAACAAGTTAAGCCACCTCTGGATGACCAATCTCAAAATTATCAACTTAGATGGCTAGCATATTTCATCCCAAAACATAATGCCTCCTCAAAGGAATTTCATATTACCCATGTGAATGTATACTAAATCTCATTTCATATATTTAGTGATGTTTCAATCCCAACATCCATTTAAGATGTTGCACCTCAACACGAACATGGGTGTACATTTGATCCGATATACTTGCATGATAACTCTCAAAATATCTCATCTGATCCCAATTTCGGTTCTAGGTAACCTCAGAATTGTTAATTAGAATTTAAGGAGATCATCTAAGATTTCCTATAGCCTGATATTTACAAGTGATAATTTGGTGCATAGTCGAGAAATCCATATGTTAAGAACACTAACAGTTCCCAACGACAGTCATGTCAAGAACCTACTAGTGTCCATGAGTCCACCCAATATGTTCCTACTTGAAAACCCAAGTATCACTTAGGAATAACCATGTCTATTTAAACAATCATGTCACAGAAGTGTAACTCCAATAGATTTTAATTATTGGGCCCAATGACATTTATATTTAGTGTGGTGTATAACTGATTCCCACTTAGTGTACCTGGATGATATCAAGAAAGGGGACGTGATTTCCACAAAAAAAGAACACTAAGGTTATATTGAATATTACCAATAATATTGGATAAAATTCTATCATATCCACGATGAAGTGTTCTATGTGTCACGACCCGTCCTCGGGGCCCGTGCCGTGACTACCCCAAGCCCGCCTTCCACAGGCCAGGGGCTGGCGACTAGCACCAAGGCGTAAATCCCAACAAAAAGGGAAGACATTTGCCTTTGAAAAGAAAACAAGCACCACAGAGTAATCAAGCGGAAAAGTAAACACTAAGTAAAAACTGTACAAGCTGTGCTGAAAGTAAAAGGGGCCGGAAATACAAGCCCAACTGTAAAGTACAACTGAAAGGAAAAACAGCAACTGAAAAGGGAAAACTGCAGCGTCGAGCCGTCCTCTGGAAGTCCCACCTGAAGGGTGGGTACAGATAGCCTCCACTGCTCCTCGGGTCCACCTGACCGCTCCGAGTACGTCCCGCCCAGTGGTCCACCTCCAGGTACTGTCCTGCTCCGCACGCCTCCTCCACGATCAGCGCTGTCCGTCGTCTGCAACCAACACCACGAAGTGTGGGCATAGCCCGTGTAGGGGTGAGTATAAGCTACTCAGTAGGGACCCCGAGACCCCCGAAGGTCTCCCGAAATCCACAAAGGATAAATCACGAAGAAGAGGTAAAATCACGAAGTAACATCTGACACGGCTTAGGTATATGCCCATACATATACCTAAGTCGTCAATTCCCCGATCGGCTCCAACGTCCGAGCCCAAGCACAACCCAGTCCACACAGGAAAGCAAAACGCATACCCACGCAGGATAGAACAACACAAACCACAAAGGAGAGTAAACAGTAAATCCACACAGGATAACTCAACACAATCCACAAAGGAGAGAAACACAAGATTCATCTCACATAGGTAAACTTCTTCGGATGACGATAAAGATGATCACTGAACCATCTAAGTCGTCGGACCCACGAAGGATCGATAGGTACTAACCTTGCAGTGACCCACACAGGATCGGACCCACACAGGATCGGGCCCACACAGGACCGGGCCCAAGCAGGACCTATAGGCGCTGGCTCACACAGAACCGCTGAGCGCTGACCCACGCAGGATCGTACCCACACAGGATCGGGCCCACACAGGACCGGGCCCACGCAGGACCTGTAGCACTGATCCACATAGGATCGCTGAGTGTAGTAGTCGTCGCAGTCTGCTGAGGATATCTGCACAGTCATCGCCGCAGTCCACTGAGGATCTCTGCACGGTCGTCGTCGGAGTCCACGGAGGATCTCTGCACAGTCGTCGCCGTAGTCCACTGAGGATCTCTGCACGGTCGTCGCTGTCGAAGTAGCAGTCGCAGCCAGCCTAGGGTTCCCGCACACAACAAGCTCATTCGGGAGGGTCCGCTCCACGAGCCGAGAGGCTGATACATCAACTGACACAAAGTCCGAAGTTGATGTATCCAAAAGTTCCGTATCGTCAACAGGAACTCAGCGTCGCAGACGGCGCGTCAATCGGACGCCCGGTCTGAGAGATATTGGCATTTTCGTCCCAGGGGCCCGGTTGGTTTTTTAAGGCAAAACCAACCCGACCGCACTCCACCTGCGTCCAAACCTCGGGCGGAGTATGCCAAAAGATCCATCTCACTTAGAGGAATTCAACAAAGCTGACGGCACGTCAATCGGACGTCCGTAGCTCAAGATATGAGCGTTTCCGCTCTGAGGGCCCGGTTGGTCTCGTGTACGGACCAACCCGGACGAACTCAAAATATTCCAAAACCTTGAGTGAGATATACCGAAACGACCGTCTCGATCCAAGGATCGCGTTGCCGCTGACGGCGGGTCGTTTGGAGGTACGAAGCTCAAGTTACGGGCGTTTGAACGAAAACGTCCGAAGAAGGGGGGTACGGGCCCGGGCCGACACGGCCCGACCCCCCCTGGGTCGGCCCGAACCGGGTCCGACCCGGTTGGCCCGGCCCGGCCCGGCCAGGGCCGGTCCGGCTCGGCCGGCTCGGCTCGGCCGAGCGGCGCGGGTGGAAGCCGCGGGCGTTGACCCGCGGCCTGAGGAAAACCGCGGCCCGCGTGCGGGCCGCGCTGGCGAACCGCGGACGCGGCTGAGCCGCGTCCCGCCTGGACGAACTGGACCCGCGTGGCCGCGGGTCCGTTGGCCGCCACCGCCGCGGCGGTCTCGTCCGGCGGCGCGCCGGGGCGCCGCCGCCTCCGGCCGCCGGCGCCGCCGCGCCGGTGACCCGCGCCGCCGGCAACTTCCGCGGGCCGCCGGCGTCGCTCCGGTGGCCCGTTTTCCTTCCCGTCTGCGCCGTTGCTCCTCCCGGGATCCGCTCTTTACTGCGGGATCGTCAAAAGTCCGCTGCGGCACGTTCCGTCATCGACCGTCAAATCCGCACAAAACGAAGAACGACAGAGGGTCGTCGCGCCGTGTTCGTTTGGCCCGCACCCTCCGCGTTAGAGATAAACAACCGGGAGAAAATTGTTCAACACATGAACCAACCATTTTAATTTTAATAAAATAAAATTGGTTCCTTGAATCCGGTTCTTTAATTTTTTTAAGAAAGCTCACGGGAACAACAAGGAGGGGTATTCCAAAATTATAAAATCCCTACCTTGATGATCGTCGCGCGCGAGCTTTCTTCGCGGATAAGATCGTCGCAGAAGAGAGGGATCGTCGCGTCGTCGCGGGGAGGTGTCGCGTCGTCGCGGAATCTGGCGTTGAGTCGGCGAGCTCAACGAACCAAGAACAAAAGATTTAAATTATAATAAATTAAATCTGTGTTTAAACCCAAAGAAAAGAACCTTGAGCGGAAATCCGAAATCACTCACCTCAGATGGTCGGTGATCGGAGATCGGTAGAACGTCTCGGACGAAGGCGTCGTCGATTTCCAGGTTCGGCGTTCTTCGCGTTCTTCGCGTTCTTTGCGTTCTTCGTGAGGGAGCTGAGGAAACAGGGATCCTCTCAAATCTTTTCAAAAGATTTTGGGTTGGTCTTATTTTATTAACATGCCAACACACGAAAACCGGTTAAGAAACGAATGAATTAATTCGTTGAATTAATTCAACGAAAGAAACAGGCCATTTAATTCACGAAAGAAACAGACCATTTAATTCACGAAAGAAACATCCCAATTAAATGGTCTGTTAAGAAGTTAGAAAACGCGTTGGTTGACTTTCATTAAGACGGGTATTCATGGGTGCGTTTCTTAGCGGAAAGAAACGGCGGGGCTTGTGCGGGCCCCACCTCACAAATATCCTACCAAGGGGGTAGGATATTTCTGGATAGCATCCTATCCAGTTCAACTCAGTTCAAGCCGCCTTTAAGTGGATTCAAGTGGCTTCCAAGTGGCTTAAGTGAAATAAAATAAAGTTGTCGCAAAATTATTTTATTTCTTAACTTTAAGCCCGAAAATTAAAAACCACACCCGAGCAAACGCAACTCCGGAAGAGGCGTTTCTAAGCGAATACTGGCGCTGCGATTTCATCGGTGCCCTCAGAATTCAATTCTGGGCACCGGTTCAAAAGTTAGAAAAACCCGCTCGTCCGTTCACTGAACGTACCCGAGCCAAACTTCGGAAAATGATTCCGGGCACACCGGGCCTCGGAATCAGGTGCCGCCAGAAACCGCGCTCTTGTAAAATTCCAAAGAAAAATAAGAAAAAAATTTCCTTGAAATTTACGGGTATTTACACTATGGATTCAAACCAAATGCATTCCAACTATCGAAAATAAGAGTAGTTGAATCACTACTGGTCAACGTCTCCTGAAAGAGGCACAACTTCACCTACTGACAAATCACAATTAACTGATTAGAATGAATTTTCCACCCAAGGAGCTCATGATCATTCAAGAATTACAACCAATGTACTTACTTAATCAAAAAAACTCCCAAATGTTGCAAACACAACATACAATTTCACTTTTTTACTTCCTTACAAGAATTGACACATTACAAGTCTCACCAACCTCACAGGAACTAAAAAATAGCACTGATTATTTTTAAATTCCATTCTCTAGTTGTGTACCTTCTTCCTATAAAAAACATATTTAGTAGAACTAAAATGATTCTACACACCTTATGAGTTTCCTAGTCATCAAATTTAGAGGTATACTATCTGCCCATGAGCACTCTAGATAATATTCCCATTAAACACATGTGTCACACTTCTCCAAGTCATGCTCACTTACATCATAGCATTTGGAATTAAATCCAAAACCAACCTGACTATTATGGATGAACAACTGATCCTCTTGGAATGTACTCCCAATAATTGGGATGAATTTGATTAATTTAACACCAATGTCACTCTACTCCATAGATGACCCGACCACATACCCAATAACTCAAGGATCAACTATTCCACCAAACTCAAACATTTCTTTATATCATTTACAAACTCGATTTGTACTGCATATATGAATTAACACTACCCTGTGATTTTAGAAGTAGTATGGAACATCCTTCATAGAATACATAGGTTTTCTACCTAATGAATCTAGATTTTAGGTGGTCATTATAAGAGAGTTAATCTAGAGTTGTATTTCCCCATATAAATATTAACCTGAATGATGAAGTACCAAGTCACCCATCACTGAGGAATAAGATAAGATCACATGACCAACTAAACAACCGACCTTTCCCTAGGAATGTCTGACCTACTAAAACTAATCATTACTTGATGCTCATGACTGTAAAAAGGGTCAATGATACAATGAAAACCCATCTAAACAAGGCTATCTTTTAGAATCTAAGAGTCCTACTAGGGACAATGAAACATGAACAGTTCCTTACATAAATAATATCATAGAATTTAGTAAGGAATTTGATATCTAATAGCGATACCTACCTCATGCTAGCCCCTTAAAAAGTGCAAGTGTCGACCCTATCTCTAGTTCATGCTAAAACAATTCACTAGGCCCTATGCCTATATTTTAATCCCTACCTAAAAAGGAAAATGACCAATAGAAAATGATCACATTTTCATTTTCAGGTAACTAAAATAGGTCTTTACACTACCATTACATGATGGATTAGACATAGTATACCACATGGGGATTCCTTTTAAGTCATTAAATTGATTTAAATTCAATATTTAAACATTTGAAAGATTTAAATTTAGAACCTCAAGAACCAATAATGAGAAAAAATCACTTGGTACCTGATTTAACTAATGCCTAAATGAATAATGGGAAAGTATTATCAAAATTACTTTTTAAACATTAATCATTTATTGAAATTATATCACAATTATTAAATTTATCTTATAAATTACTTTTAACCATTAGTTTCCCCATAAGTATTTTCAAAATTGGGTTTAGTTAAAGAATATTGAAATTTCAATATATAGAGAAAAACACCATTTAGGTTGAAATTGTTATCTTAATCAACACCTCATATAAATATTTCTCAAAAGAAGATACTGTTTATTCAATGTTCAAGAGATAACTGGTCAGGTAAGATTTTAACTTGCATCTATATGCACCCATATTTGTAGTTGTGGACAATTTAAATGAATATTCCTATATATTTTTGAAGTATACCCTCAAGGGGTTAAATATTATGTCCAAATAGATAAGGATACATAATAGGGTCCTGTTAAGATAACATGGATTCATCAAAATGAAATATAATATCATTTATTGAATTATCAATGTTTCAAAACATCCGTAGTTGTTTATCTCATAAGAAACATTCCCCAACTAACCTACTTGGGTCTAGTTTTGCATTTAGAAAATTAATTATATGGATCTTCATGTTTGTGTGATTGTGTCACAATCATTTATTGAGGCAACCATCAACAGTTTAATTTTTTGAATTGCACTTATTTGGTTTTATCTGATAAGATTAAATTCTATAACTGACCTACTAGGGCCAATTCATATAAGAGTTCTATAAGTAACAAATTCATTTCAAATCAAAATTAAACATCTTTTCCATTTATAACAATTTCAAAATATATCATGCTCTTATATAATGGTTTGACATTATGGGTTTCCATATAATAATCAGTAAAGCACCCAAACACTTAACATATTGGAATTTGGGTCCCATTAATCACAACCAATATGTTTTGCACAATGAAAAAAATGGTTCATGGATCAAACATTTCCTGATTGGTTAGTTAAGTTTTCATCATCAATATATATGGGAATTTATTATATATTAATGATTTAACTCTAAAAACAAACTATATATAAATTTTATAAAAAAGTAATATAACATAAGAATTAAATACATAGAAACATGCTAAATAATCATAGTATCATGATACATAGGTAATACATGCTCAATAATCAGGAAGCATGGCATAAAATCACCTAATCAGAGAGATATATTAACATGCTAAATAAATCACCCAAACATGTTATATAAATAAGAATGATAAATAAATACCTAAACATATAAAAAACAAATAATGCGACTAAAATACCAAATATGCTATATAATAACTAGGATAATAAACACACAAGGGACCTCATCATAATCAACAAGAAGCATAAAAATTCAACTACATATCATGGCATGTGAATCTCTATGTGCATGTAGTAATGCATGAAGTGATATATCATTTCCATATTGATCAAAGGGAAAAATAATATGAATATAATAGATCAATACAAAGAGGAAAATACAACAATCACTCTAGGTTTAATTGTAATAAATTCTAACAATGAATGAAATTAAAAAAATCCCATCCCTATCCACTTTGACTTTCCCTGTGGGTCTATGGATCACTCCTAGACACAACTATTCAACAACCACCAACACATTCCTAGTATGCTATCTTCCAGGCCCAAATAGTAATAAAGAGAAAAAAAATTCTTTGATACCACTTTGTAACATCCAAAACCAAATTCCTATAAAATCCATAGTTAGACCGATCACCAAAAGGCCTCAAACATGCCCACTCATATAGAAAAGGATACAGACTAGAAGTGATGGTCTAATGATAGTATGATGGGGAGAAAATACCCTCATGATCAGAGTAGCATAATGATGTATCAAAATATAAATAACAGACAATAGTGAAAGCCTTAATAAATGAAAGACAGAGTAGCGAAAGAGTAATCTCTACTTAATATAAATATAAATTTCAAATATATAACATTACAATCATGTCTAAATGATGATAAATAAACTAAAATAGTATGAACATAAAAGGAAACATGATATAGTGGAGTATATGAGTAATGAAAAGAAATAAAATCCCCATAGGTGAACTCCATGAGCATCCTAAGATATAGCTTAGTCTGGTGCTCTTAACTCCCAGGTAGAAGGAAGTTAACACCAAAAAAATTTCATTGTTCTACAAACCAGATATCTCCTTAAGTACCCCACTATAATAGAGGCCTATGTAGGTTGTCAGATATACTCAGTTGGATACCACTGATGGTCTCCTAATCTAAATATAGTCTATAAATATGAGGTAAAACATTGTGCATATATAAGTAATAGTAAACAATGATGAATATAAAAATATTAGGTAGCTCAAGTTATAATAGGACACCTGACTGACTCTACCTCCTTTGACATAGGCTGAAAAGATATTGTAATTAGTAACTATATAAATAATAATAACAATATATATATTATTGTGATATACTATAACCACATATATAGACTATGTACATCCAGACATAAGTCGGCATATACCTGAAATACATGGTGTTTACTGGATTGGGGCGTATCTTAGACATCCATGACAAGTCTAAATGAGCCTATAATCTCTAGAAAATGGTATAAGACCTACATATCATAATGAATGTGGGACATATTTCTCAACACTCGAAATATTGGTTGAGTCATCTGTCAACACCCGAAACAAGGGATGTGGTGCATCATGCCCACCATCTGAATAACATCAATGTTGTGCCATGTCTTTCTCAACACCCGATGTAAGGGAGAGTGAAAAATATTTCCCAGTAAGTCCCATAACCATCATTCCTTATATAATATCAGTGTCCTAATATTAATTATATTAATAAATAATTACCTCTAAAGTGTAGGTAATCCATACGACCAATATTATCAAGGGTATTAATATTAATACTACTCACATAAGCCATGCTTATTTATATATTTCAAGAGGTGGGGTCTTACAACCAAATTCAATTCCATTTAAATTAAACTATTAAATTTAAATAATCCATTTCATATATCAAATCATGAAGATATATAATGATGTCATGAAAACAATATAGAGGTGGTTAGTCATTGAAGAATTATAAAAATGAGGGAAACTCCATTTATTATTATCAATAGGGTCCATGTACTAAGAATTACAAACACACACAGACACACACACACACACACACACACACAAAGACATAGGAAACACCAAAACTAGAAATCAAAGAAATACTAATACAATAATCACCACTTTTCAATTTAGAAGACAATGCACCTCAATCGAGGGATTGTATTATAATACATGAAATTTTTAATAAAAAGTTAATTTTGATCATCCAAGAATCATATTCAAGAAGAATAACCCAATCCACTAAAAAGAAAATTTTAGAAACCTTACCATCATGGAAGATCACCATATACATAATAAAAGTAATTTTAACACATCTCATTGGTGGATTAGTTAGAAGGAAACCTATGGTTCATAATTTTATTTAAAAAAATCAGCCTAAAGGGGGTGATTCAGGTTAAGGTAAACAACTATAACTATGCGATGGGTTCTAAGGTATTTAATACCTTGTCTAACAAATTTAATTAAATTAATTTCACACATTAGGGTTGATACCCAGAAAGACCTGCACCTGAAACTATCGTGAAATTTATAAATCAATGAAAATGTGGGGAAAGAGGTATAAAACGCCTACATTATACCAAGTATGATTCACTCTTCTAATGTCGAGGCTTGATTCATTTTTATTTGAGAGAAATTGAATAAATGGACAAACGCTCTGAAAATAGGATGAATGATATCAGACTAAGATATCTCCATTGAGAGAGAGGTAAATAAAAAAATGATAAAAAATAATGAAGAGCATATATAGAGGAATCCATATATACTAACAAAACTCGAATATTACATTGGATGGGGGATATACCACCACACCTAGAGGAAGAAGGAGGGGAAACCCATAGGAGAAAATGAGAGGTGTTTTATATTTCTAGGAAGAAGGAAAACATGATAAGGGGTTGAAAACATTTTAGGAGAAAATTTTTAAATCCCCCCTTAAAAACTAGGTTACACGGTTTGGCATCACAGTTAGAGAAACAATGTGACAACCATGCTTCCACTATTGATTTAGAAGGGTGATTTCATAGTTTATGCATACAGTTTGGGAAACCATGAATAAATTTTTCGATTTAAGCCTTTATAAAACATAAAAAAAAAATCGCATGGCCATGTATCCCCTCTCGCATAGTTATACAAAACTGTGTGAGACCTATACCTCCACTGGTTTAGCGACACAGTTACAGACAAACTGTGCCCCCTTCATCCTTCTTAAGTTATTACTGTTTGGTGTCTCACACTTCTAAAACAAAATTGACCACCCGAGGGACCTCTTAGGCCTTTTAAAAAGTCCAAAAACTATACTTTTATGTTTTCCAACTCTCGAAATTACCTTCTGAATCTCAGCTCAAAGAACAACCTTTCTACAAAATTCCAAAATTCAAATTCCCTTGGAATTTAAATAGGCTCAAAACGTGGTTCATTACAAGAAAACAAACTAAAACCTACAAATATAGATAATAAAATTATGTTTAAAATTAATTACAAGAAATACCAAGTTTATTTGGACCCAATGAGCTCCAAATAAGGGTCCAAAATCTATAAAGACTAAATAAAAAATGTACTATGGAACAATATTAAAACACTAGTAAAAGGTGAATAAGAACCATTTTTGGATCTTCTATAACCTAAGAATAAAGGAATTATATAATAGTGACAGATTCCATGATGAACTTGGTGAAATTGCAATTTAGAGAATTCATTTGTAGTAAAGGAAGGGAATAAAAGGAAATAGAACAATGGTGAATAGGATTAAAGATGAATTTATTATACATAAACATGAATTAAGAGACCTAAAAACAATCATGGTCATAAAGACAATTGAGAACAAAATGGAGGAATGAAAGGTATATCCCAAAACTGTGTGAGACCTCTACCTCCACTGGTTTAGCTACACAGTTACAGACAAACTTTTCCCCCTTCATCCTTCTTAAGTTATTACTGTTTGGTGTCTCACACTTCTAAAACAAAATGGACCACCCGAGGGACCTCTTAGGCCTTTTAAAAAGTCCAAAAACTATAGTTTTATGTTTTCCAACTCTCGAAATTGCCTTCTAAATCTCAGTTCAAAGAACAACCTTTCTACAAAATTCCAAAATTCAAATTCCCTTGGAATTTAAATAGGCTCAAAACGTGGTTCATTACAAGAAAACAAACTAAAACCTATAAATATAGATAATAAAATTATGTTTAAAATTAATTACAAGAAATACCTAGTTTATTTGGACCCAATGAGCTCCAAATAAGGGTCCAAAATCTATAAAGACTAAATAAAAAATGTACTATGGAACAATATTAAAACACTAGTAAAAGGTGAATAAGAACCATTTTTGGATCTTCTATAACCTAAGAATAAAGGAATTATATAATAGTGACAGATTCCATGATGAACTTGGTGAAATAGCAATTTAGAGAATTCATTTGTATTAAAGAAATGGAATAAAAGGAAATAGAACAATGGTGAATAGGATTAAAGATGAATTTATTATACATAAACATGAATTAAGAGACCTAAAAACAATCATGGTCATAAAGACAATTGAGAACAAAATGGAGGAATGAAAGGTATATCCCAATTATGGAATTCATATAATATCCCTAAATACACACTCTAAGATCCTATGCTAAAATCATAACATTACATTATTTAGATTTTATATAGATAAATGTAACCATTTTTTCCATCCAGACCATACAATTCCATGTTTAAATCACGTTTCAGGTAACAAAAACTTTGTTTTTTGTATGTGATTTGATTTTTCATTTTCAGAACTCTTACATTGATCATGGTTTAAAAATATACAAAATAATAATCATTTAATATTTATCATATTTATTCATCAATTATACATTTAAGTCTAATCATGAAATAGTATTTAGAGAAATGATGTATGTTACAATCATAGAGTTGGTAGGTCGTACGTATGCATGAGTAACATTTCCATTTTTCAATGATCATTATGTAAATAAGTTAAGTAATATTTAATAATTATAGAAATATAATAATATAATATATATAAAATTATATACTTATATACTTCGTCCATGTGTTGTGGTGATCAAAATAGAGTCACATCGCTTTGTGAAGGTGGTAGTCCACACATACATGAACTATGTTATCATTTTTCAATGCGAGATGAAAAATGATATATTAAATTTTAGTAATGATAAATATTTCATGAATATCACTATTATTTCATTTATATCTCATATATTATTTAATGTTTTCCTTATTAACTTCTATATAAACTATTAGTGAATAATGAATCTCATCGCTTCGTGAGGTGGTACTCTGCCATACACACGAGTGACAATATTGTATCCCATATGGAATGGAAGGTAAAAATAGTATATATGATATAATGAATACAAATTTATTATTATTTTATAAATATAATATATATACTTTATATAAATCATCATAAAAAACCATGATATGTGGTAATAGAAAAATGAAAGACATCGGTTGACAGGGTGGTAGTATGCTGTAAACCTAAATAATGATTTTACAACCCATTTGGAGGATGTTGGGATGGTTTTATGTCATAAAAATTAACATAAAAATATATAATTATATTTAAGATACTATGGTTATGATATAATCATGGATTAATAATAATTGAATGAGGTGGAGGAAGAACACGTTGAAGAACTCTACCTCTTATTCGAGTAACCTCCTTAGGTTTTCACTAAAAGCCTTCCAAGGTTTGATTTTTGGCCAAACTAAGGATTATAGGATGAGGGTATGGAATTAGGGAGGTTATTTGGTCAGGTATTGGTGAATATGAATGTATTTAGATGTGTGAAAAGTGTGGAGAGTGAGTTCCCTTCTATAATTGAGGAGTAGATTTTTGAAAATACCTAAAAGTATTCAATAATACAAGGTCACTATTACCTCATTTAGAACCAAAATTAATAAATAATGGATTATAGTGATGTTATGTTAAATAAAAACCTCCACCAAATAAGAATACACATGTTTTTAACATTTAATTCCTTATCCTTTAATTCTACTACCTTTCTATCACTTTAGTTTCCACCATGATAATTAATATTTCTAAACTCAGTAATTAAATAATTAAGACTAAAATAAATTTTGACTTGTTATATATTTTTAAATAATTATTATAAATATTAAATCAAATTTATATAATTAAAATATTATGTGTTTTCAAATTTTATTTTCACACAAACTCATGTAATATGCAAAAATACCTCTTTTAACCAGAACCACAATAAATATTTTTTCATTTCATTAATAATTATTATAACCAAAGATAAAGTTGAAAATATTATATTATATTAAATATTACTTTTAAAAATATCAATTTTGTTTTAAAATTAAATTCACATTTTTGTAAGAATTGAATCTAAAATTAATTCCACAGACACGACCAAAAGATAAATTTTAATGAGAAACTTTTTAATAGTTTACAAAGTTTTTATATCAAAATAAATTATGAAAATATTTATTTTGAAAGAAATTGAATTAATATATATATATAATTTAGATAATTTTACTTTAAAAAAATTAAAAATATAATATAATTTTATAAATTATTTTAACGAAAAGTCAGTTTTCAATTAAAATTTAGTATTCTTCACTATTCATCAAAAATAGAACACTTCAGAAAAATATCAAAACATTATCCCAAGAGTATTTTGATATTATTATTTTAAAATTTAATTATATTTTTTCAAATAAATTTTCTAAAATTTCAAAAAATTAATCATAATATTCTTTCATGAAAATCAATAAAAATCATTTTTGAAAAAAATTACATTACATAAAAATGATTGATTATTTACTAAAGATTTAATAATAATTTATATTTATTAGTACATATATATAAAAATAAATAAATAAATGTTTATCAAAAGGTAGTTGATATTATACCCACCAATTTAATGGCTAGGTTATAATGGTTTTATATACTGTGGGTCGTTTAAGTTTGTTGTTGTGTGTTGAATACACTATCTAACATAGTTTTCATCTATATAATAACATGGTGTCAAATCCTCCCCAATTAACAGATTGTGTCTTTGAAATTTCAACTTGAACCCAGTAATAAAATGTTGGACATTTGAAATATATATTTATATAACTTTTTTTGAAACCCACATCTTAAAAACTATTAATAAAACATAATCTTGATAAAAGAGAACGTAAAGTATGAAGGTCATCTAGAATAACACATACTAGGTCTCAAAATAGAAGAACGTTGGTTGGAATTAAAAATTTAGACATGGAATAAAATATTAAATAGTTATCGAGAGTAGAATATATCAATGATCATCTTAAAGTGAATGGTTTATAGAATGTTAAAGACCAAAAAACTATAAATTTTTGATGAGTTAAAGACCATCAGGTCATAAGAAATAAAGGTACTAAGATTTTTTTTCAAGATAATTTTCCTAGAGTTGTGTAATTATTTCACCATCTATATTGAAAACATAGTGACATATACTTATTAATGAGGACAATTTCATCCTTTTTCCAATTTCAATTACAATGCCATATTTTTCTCCAAACCATGATTATTCAAGATGAAATTTTCATGTCTACAGAACTAAAATAAAATTTTCAAGACCATATCACTAAGTTGTAAAAATTTTATTCCACCTACATTCATACATTACCCAAAATGAAAATTTTTATCCCAAGGGAAGATAATTCCCAAAATTAATAAAACTTCATATGATGTAATAATACATTAATATCCAAAATTAAATTATAATCCCAAATGTTAAAACCAAATAATTTCCTAAATAAGAAACCCTATATCCTAAGTAACATCAATAATATCAACATTAATGATTATCTTAACATAAATTTTAATCTCATACCACTCATCTTACAAGAAAAAAATACAACAATATCCATTTGAAATAACTTTAATCACCTATTCATCAAATCACATTTCAATCCCATTGGTGTCTATATGAGAAAACCTATTTTCTCATAATTACCTCAATATCCAAGATCATATAAACATTAAACGTAATTAATAATATTAATCTTACGTTCTTAATATTTAAATTCATACATCATGTTAAATTGAAACCTTACTTATACTTCAACCTAACAAAAACATCACATAATGTGTCATTAATAACGTTATGATCTCATTTATCATAAACTAAAACAGGTGTATAAGACTTTCAACTTATGATAAAACTTAATTTTATTGACCTAATATAGTATATATAACTCTTAATATAACCTCACATGAAAAAAAACTAATCTACAAAGTTATCTAAACCTTTCCTATTATATCAACTATAATAATATAGAATTATATCTAGTAGGATATAATTATTACCTATGAGGTAACTCCATGGGTGGCTACACATCTTAGGAATCACACACCATAATCACCTATGGTATCCCTTTACTCATGAAGCCCTTGGGAGGAGAGTCACGCTTCTCCCAATATTGACATGTGAGAGTTCCAAAGGATCATATCACTTGATTTGACTTTGATATCAACTATAACAACCCTAAACCTCACTCCGAAGTCTAGTTCTAAAATCATAAACATTATATTTTCGGAATTTATAACAAAAATGTGACCTATTTTTTTCCATACAAACTATACAACATAAAATGTAAATATTATACCACTTAAATTCTGAAGGACCCATTAGGATTATAGTTTTAGAGAATTGGGACAATATATTACCTAAAAAATACCAATGTCTTTAAATGATAATTTCTCCCACTTAACCTAGATTTTCTTTTTTCATGTTATGTCATAACTATCATATATATTAAATCCCTTATATAAATAATATATTCAACCTCTTTCTATATAAAATGGGTAGAAAGGAATCCTAATAGCGGTGATCTAAAATTCTCATTAATGTTAATCATTATCATTAACAAATGAATATCATCAATAATCATAAAAGTGCATAAGGGTATGTAGACATAATTCGAGTGAATGAGAAAATAATAAAAGAAATCATACCCATTAATACCTAAATAATAAATCATGAAAGATGACATAAGTATTTAAAAAATTAAATATTCATAGGAAATAATAATCATGATCTATGTGATATCAATATTGATCAATTAATAAAAATATTACAAACCCATGGAAAGTATATATCAAACGTGTTAATATTTTGGGAAATCATCTTCATAGAACACATAAAGTACCGTTATATAACCCTTAAAATTGGAATTACTATATAGATGAATTGAAATATAATTCTCTAGATAACATAATCATTACCTAATTTACTAGAGGATTATCTAGGTGCACCTAGTATATAAGCTTTATCAGGAACACCCCACACCATCTTGGCACACCCATCGTATATAATGTCCAAGAACCCAAAATATGTTACATAGAGCCTAAAAATAATCATAAAACCCACTAACACAACCATTATTCATATCATAACATAATTAACGAATGTAAAATAAATGGTCTCCATAACAATCTCAATAAAAAAATATTAAAATGTATAGAATAAATAGGTTCTATAATAATCTCTCTAAAACATGATTAACCCATGGAAGAGAAACGAGTTCCATAAAAATCTATTTGAAACAAGACTAACCCGTAAAAGGGAAATGGTTTCTATAATAATCCCTTTAAAACATGATTTATTCATTGAAAAGAAACATGTTCTAAAAAAATCTATTTTAAACAATCTTAATCCATCAAGAGAAAGAATGAAGATGGTATCAAGACAACATATCCCCATTGGATAATAAAAAAAACAATGTTTGTTGACATTTTTTAATTGGAATAACATTAAAAGATAATTATTAAAAATTGATTAAAATAAACTTTCCATTTTTAAAATAAAATTTTAAGACTAAAAAATGAAAAAATATTGTGAAAATCATTTTCCTTGAAAAAAAACCTTCGAGAAATAGATGAAATATTTATAAATCATTTAAAAATTTTCTAAAGGAAAGTATCCTTTATATTTTGAAAAAAAATTAAATGTTAAACATTATGAAAATAATTTACTTTGAAAATAACATTGAATACTTATAAAGTAAGCTTCATGGAATATAATGGTCATGGTGGTAAGAAATTCCATTCATATCATACACATTAAAACAAATATTCCTTTAATATTTTTGGTAAATACCCCATGGGAATATATTAGAAAATTACATGAAGATTCCTTTTAAAATTTTTTAAAAGTAATACATGGATAAAAATTTATTTAATAAATAATTTTAATAATATTAGAAACTTTTTTTAAACATTTTTAGAGAACATGAGTTTGGAAGAAAAAGTGGTTTCATTCCAATAAAGGAATAAATTTTATTTTTATTAAAAAAATTATTTTGAATTATTGAGTATATAAAGAGAGGAAAATTAAGTGGGAATATTTACTCTCATGACATAAATAGTGTAGAATAAAATAAATAATATCTTATTATTTCCACTGAAAGAACCTTCAATATAAACTGTCCTGAAAAGAAAGGTTATTTTATCTTAATGTATTTTCCACTTTGGTAACAATTAAATTATAATCCCTATGGAAGAGTAACTTTGAATGAACCATTAAATATAATTAAAATATAAATATTCATGATATAAAATATAAAATGGGAAATATATATACCTCATAATTGATGATAGGTGTATAACATAACATATGTCCCAAAGAAGACAATTTGAGATGAGAAACCATTACAACGATCATAACATTGAACTGAAATTTAATCAATGAATATATTATGTGTAGTAAATTTAAATCCACATAAAATATATGGATATAAAAAATAATAAAATCTGAGTCATTATACACATAATATTAGAGTATAAATGATAATTAAGTAGTAATATAACCCAATGAAATGAAATTTAGTAATAAAATTAATTAGCACATGGTAACATTCATGAAAAACACCATTTGAAGAAATAATTGAAAATAAAACTTAAAATACAATTATTTATGATGTATTAATGATATTACATGTAAAATGTGTAGTATATACACCACAAAAAATAGACAAGTGGTGAATTTTCATATGTCTCCCATAAATAAAAGATAAAATAGAAATCTCTTAACATAAGTACTGATTTCCTTTATACAAGTTAAAAAATCACTTATAATAAAGAGAAGTTAATTATACATATATTATAGAACCATAATTATATATATATATATCATATCATATATGATTTACTTTTTACCACTTATTACCCATTTATTAACAATTCCTTGCTAAAATCTTGTTTTGGGTAATAACTGATTTGTATTTCATATTTGTTATGATTTTTTAATTGTTTGTAATCTAACTATGATCATGGTTCTAACATATACATAAAAAAATCATGATATAATTATCATCTTTATTCATCAATTATAATTTTAATAAAAATAATTAATAATGTTTTTAAGAAATGAAGTATGTTACAATCATGGAGACGGTATGTCATACGTATGCATGACTAGTATTTCCATTGATCAGTAATCATTATGTAAAAAGGGTACATAATATTTAACATTACATAATTATTATAATATCATATATATCCAATTATATAATTATATATATTCTCTATGTGGTGTGTTGATAAAAAGAGAGTCCCATCACTTCATGAAGGCGGTAGTCCACACATACATGAGTGATTTTATCATTTTTAGTGTAATAAAGAAAATGATACATTATATTTTCAGAATGATAAATATATCATTTATATTATAATATCTTCATTTATATGACATATTTTTGTTCGGAGTGGATACTCCAGAGGGGGGTGAATTGAGATCCAATTAAAATTTCTGTTAAAAAAATTTCTCTTAAAATCCCCCAATTTAAAAACAAAGTTAAACTATAGTGAATCTATACAGAGAGTAAATATTCAATTAGTTTCTCAAATATTAATTAGGTCTGAGTTGAATTAATTTGAAGATTAAATTAACATTTGAAACTAACTTACTGGTTTACAATAAGTATAAACACTTGATACTTTAACTATCAAAGTAGCTTTAAAATAGTTTCATATTTCAAAGTAATAACAGCGGAATTTGAAATCTATATATAGTATACTTAAAGACTTAAACTAAAAAGCACAGCAGAGGTAACCAAGAGGTTTAGTGTCAAGCCAAGACTGAGTCCTCTCAAACAATTTATATAAATTGATCCACACCCTGGATCGGGGTAAACAACAATACAATATTGTCCAGGTCCAAAGACCTCTACCATAGTTCTTCGTGGGGAAAACAAAGACAACACCACACAGGCTTTCCAGGTCATAATCGACCTCTACCACTATCCACAGTGGGAAACGAAGGAGTTATAGAGTTTGAATTAGGATTTAAGAATCCTCCATCTTAGCTCAGGAGTCAGTGTGTGTGTAAAGTAAACAGGGTACACACACTGCTCGAAATGTAAATGAAAGAATCACTAAAGTAATTGAGAAAGAGTTTATAAAAGCTTTAGTGATTGGCAATGCAACTATGGACTCATTTGATTTTTCAGAAAAGCTTCTGAGTCCTTCTATGGTTTTTGTGCTAAAAAACAGAGTTTCGTTTTCTTTGGTTGTTCTAGGTTGAACTTAGCAGCCTGAGTGCATGAAGTGTTTGTTGTATTTCTTCACTCAAAATGAATCTTGTGTTCTCCTTGAAAATGAGTGGCTTCATGTATATCCAATGTTCTTCTAGTATGGAGTGGTCCTTCGGTATGCAGCTCGTTTTTCAGTATGAAGCTTGTATGTACTCTTCGTGTTTACTTCTTGCTGCTTGCTTCTTTCTCGTTACACACTCCTTCTTAATCTCATTACGATGACACCCCTTTTTAGCTAGGTCTTTATCTTCCCTTTTATAGATTTCAGCTCTGGAAAATGGGAATGATTACCTTTTGCATGGGTACTAGGTACGGTTCCTTGACATGGCAACCGAGATCATTAAATAACATTAACTACATTGAAAACATCAAATGTAACCATTAGATTAATAAATAAATAGTATCGAGAGTATAGAGTTTGAATGGTTGGTCAATCATTAGTAGGCTTCTGTTGGTTGACATGTATGGTGGATTTTGTGCATTAGTCCTTCCATCGATATCTCTTTGAACATGAATTGGTAGCTCTAGGTATCAGTAACTACTTCTATCGATATACTTATTCTATCAGTAGCTCAGTAGACTTCTATTAGTAGCTCAATTCTATCGGTAACTATCTGTATCGGTCGCTCTTGGTCTATTAGTAGATCCTTGGTATCGGTAGCTCTTACTCTATATCGGCATCTCAATGTATCAGTGACTCTATTCTTGTATCGGTAGATCAGTAGCTCCTTTCATCGTTAGCTGATTTCACTTGTATCGGTGGACTTACTCTATCGGTAACTGTTGGTAGAATAATTCTATTGGTAGCTCTAGTCTGTTATATCATTAGACTTTGTATATGCTTACCGGTAGCTCTGTTCATATCAGTGACCTTAGTGTATCGGTGACTCTGTCTATCGGTAGACTAAGTCTGTCGGTAGACTGAGTACCGGTAGCTCTTTATCAATAGCTATACGCAGATCAGTGACTTAACACTTATCTGTTTTATGCAAAACACATCCGATTGGGTTAGAATTAATTCAAAATTTATATAAACATAGACAAACATTGATTAACATATTTCAGAGACTATTTTAATATTATTATCATCTTGATAAACATAAATTGGGATTATCAAAGCATATGAAAGCATAATTGGGATTATCAAAACATATGAAAGCATAATTGGGATTATCAAAATTGGGTAGGTCAACAATCTCACCCTTTTTGATAATCACAACTTATGATATCATCATTTTAAAATAGTGAGTAATTTTATCAGAGGATATATCATTAAATTCAATTTTCTTAGAGAAAACAGTATATTATAGAACATAATTTATCAGTGGTAGAATTAAATGCGATAGTATCAAAGATAGAATTAACAATAATGGTATAAGAGAATGTAATGTAATAGTATCAGAGGGGTAATGAATGATAGCTCTTTCTTAGATAAAATTTATCCCCCATTGAGACTTTCTACCCATTATTTATTCTCCCCCTGGGCATTAAATTCAACTTTCTCAGAGAAAATAGTATGTTATAGAACATAATTTATCATAGGTAGAACTAAATGTGATAGTATCAAAGATAGAATTAACAACAATGGTATCAGAGAATTAAATGTAACAGTATCAGAGGGGTAAAGCATAATATCTGTTTCTTAGATAAAATTTCTCCCCCTTTGAGACTTTCTCCCTATTATTTATTCTCCCCCTGGGTAAATATCTCCCACTTTATAGAATCTTTGTAGAATATTTCTCCCCCTTTGTGATAATCAAAAAGTGGGAAGAGGAACAAAATGAGAAAATATAAGAAATCCACTTGTATTAAATGTTACAAAAAGGTAGAGACCTAGAACAAGAGACAAGGGATTCCTAACAAAAATCTTAGCCACTTGATCAATCCAAATCCTCAATGTGAGATTTGCCTTTTGGTTCAGAAGAGGATTCAGACTGAGTGGATGCTGGCGAAGGCTTAGGAATTCCAGAAATGATCATAGGAGGCTGAGCCCCATAAACTATTCCTGGTCTGTACTGAGGAGTCCTTTGAGTGATCATAGGTGTGAGGCTTCAAATGGCTTGGGCTGGAGTCATCTGAACTTGAGAAGCAGTAGAGTCAGAGGCTAGTAAGGCTGGAGGTATAATCACTGGTCTAGCATCAACATGTAGGAAAGGAAGCAACAGATTTCTGAAATCCATAATTATTCCTCCTCCTCTCTCCATAGTAGATATGAAGTCATCCTTGTTCTCCATCAATTTGTCTAGGGCTGGAGTCAATTACCTGAGTTTGCTGACTTGCTCTCTAAAGGCTAGATTGACAGGAGGCAGCTTCATATTTTCCCATAGAAGTTTGAAGTGATTGTTGAGTTGATGCTTGGTGAAAATCTTAGAGAAATAGGAGTCCACCTTATCTTTAACTTATTTATGAGAGGCAGATGCTTCTCTCATATAGTCTTGGACTATCTTCATTATTTCTCTAGCTGAATCTCTAGTAGCAAGCACAAATTTTCTCAGTTCAGATGAGTCCACATAGCCACTGGTTGAATCTGGACCAAGATCCTCCTTCATCATATCTCGAAACTGATTCAAATCCATTGATGGTTTATAAGCAACAGAACCAACAAAGAAAAAAATGGTTTCCTTGAAGTTCTTGGTCAAACCACTAATAATATTTTGAACTTGGGAATCCTGGGTTTTAACATGATCTTTCATGGAAGTTTTAAAACCTTCAAACACTGAAACCATCTGGTTCACAACACTTTTGACATAGGCTATGTCCTTGTCTGCTTGGGACTTTGATCTCATGTAATATTCCAAAGAGATAACCGATTTCTTTAGAGTTTCAAGATATTCTTCCATTCTAGATACTTGAATCTAGAAATCTTTAACTTCTTCCACTATTTCTTCCATAATGGTTGAAAAATTACAATCGAGAGAGAGTTCAAAGGATCTTTCCAACACACTCATCTCTTCAACAAAACAATGTTTCATTTCAGCAACTAAGGCACTAGAAGATTCTTTCATCTCATCCTTCAAGGACTCAAGGTCAACCTCAGTGTTCATATCAGTAGGTGTAACTACAATAGATGCTCTTTCAGATGCTAAACTGACCACTGAGTCAGTCATGATTGATTGAATTGAAGATACCAGAGAATCTTCCATCCTCTTTACCTCTTCAACAAAGATGTCCTTATGTTTTTTCTTCAAAATATCCAGGTTATTCATTCTGACCACATCTTCAGGTAGTAACTCAGTCTCAACATCATAAATAATATTAGGTCTATTGAGAGATGCTTCATTGTCAGAATCAGGACAGTCTAAACCACAAACAACAAAACCTGTGTCTTCTGCCCAGTCCTCAATATCAATAGCCAGTGTAACACTTCCAAACTTGGTTTGATTCTCCCCCTCAACTAGTGAATCCTCAAGTAAAACAACAACATTCTTAGCAGCATTCTCAGTAGGTCTTCCTTTTTCAGGAGAATCTTCTACTATTAATTATTTCTCTGCAATAGCTGGAGGGTCTTCCAAAATAGGTAAGGGTATGTCAACTTCATTTTCATCCTTAATAGGCACTAATGATTGTCCAATCACTAGACTAAGGCTCAAATCAGCTGACAGAGATGCTTCAATTTCATGAACATCTTCTTCATTCTCTACAGAATCCACTTCAACATCCTCTAAAGCAGCTTCTTCCTTATCTAATTTATATTGATCTAGAATTTTAGGAGCTGGGCTAGGAGGTAAGTCAGGGTCTCCACCTTCATCAGAAGAGGACTCTTCCTCTTCTAAATCATCACTATATTCTGGCTCCTCTTTATCAGGTCCCAGACCTGGATCCCTCACATCCTTTGGTCTTGAAGGATGATCCACAGGATTGAACTTATTATACACCTTCTTCTCATCAGTGACCCATTTTCCTCTCCATGGGTTCCAATTTATTTTCATGTATTTGAAAACTGTACTGGTAACATAGAAATTGTTCCTTACTACCACTATTTCATTTGGAGACTTAGCTATTCCTTTCACTTTGATCATTACTGAGATCAACTTAGAAAAGTTCAAGGCATTAGTTTTTGACTTGGGTCTAATCATATCCTCCATTTGAGTCATCAGCAATCTGCATAGATTCACCTTGACTCCATGTCTCAAAATATGAAGAAGATAGATATCCTGATATCTTAAATTTGCAAAGTCTCCTCTCCTTGGTATTAAGACATGCTGAACAAACTTGAACAACAATATGTTCTCTCCATCCATTTCAGCAGCTACTACTTGTATTTGATTTTCATTGCTGGTGAGTTCCTCCAAGGCAGTCTCATAATCAAAGATATCACTAGTAGGTGGTATAGCTCTCGAGACATATCCAGACACACCTTTGTGTGGAACTTTCAGACATTCATCCCACTCAGTCGATGAAAAGGACATCTCCTTTCCATTCACAAATGAAGTTACTTGGTTCTCAGTTTCAGATTTCTCAAAGCTTAAAAAATCATAAAATTGATTTACTAGCTTTGGATAGTAGGGTCCATTATTGTTTGAAAAACAATCAACCCACTTTTGATCTTTCAGCACTTCGAGCACTAACGATTTACTTTCTAGCAGCCATTCCACGCACACTCTTTTTCAATCACAACAACTCTATTCTACAAATGAGGATTCAATAGTCACCTACCTGACCTAGTTCTTCCAACATTACCACTTTCTTCTGGCTTATAATTTTGCTTCTTTGATTTTGGCTCATCGGAGTCATCTCTGATAGTAGGAAGTTTGGTTTTTTCCATCGCTGGTTCAAGGGATTTAGGGTTCTCGAAAGATTCAGGAGCTAAAGTTTAATGCTAAGGGTTTGAGGCTCAGTGGATTGAGAAGTAGCTATGAATTTATTTTTATCATTTAAGAATCATGAAATAAATAAATAAAATTAAATAAAGTAAAAACGATTCAGATTCTGGTGGAAGTGAAGTTTAAAACAACACACTCATCGGTAGGGTCTATCAGTAAGAATTCTTATCAGTGAGGTTAAATCGGTGAGGTATTCATCGGAGAGGTATTATAGGTGAGGTATTATTGGTGAGGTATTATCGGTGAGGTATTATCGGTGAGGTATTATCGGTGAGTTTACATTGGTGAGGTATTATCGGCGAGGTTACATAGGTGAGGTACCTACCGATCAAGGTTAATCATTCCTAACTCGTGTCTAATGTAACTTAACCTATCCAAACTCAAAGGTTTGGTGAAAATGTCAGCTAATTTATGTTCAGTACCAATAAACTAAAGAGTAATATCACCCTTTGGGTAATGATCTCTCAAGAAATGGTGCCTTACATCAATGTGTTTGGTCCTAGAGTGAGACACGGGGTTCTTCGAAATGTTTATTGCACTAGTGTTGTCACAATTAATTGAAATGCGCTTAAAGTCATATAAATAGTCTAAAAGAGTGTGTTTCATCCATAGAATTTGTGTATAGTAACTACCAGCAGCTATATAATCTTCTTTGGTAATGGAAAATGGTATAGAATTCTGTTTTTTACTACACCAAGATACTAAAGATTTCCCTAATAAATGACATGTTCCAAATGTGCTTTTTCTATCTAACTTGCAACCAGCAAAGTCAGTGTCTGAATAACTCATTAACTCAAAGAATTATCGTTTTGGGTAAAACAAACCTAAGTTTACAATATGTTTAAGATACTTAAAAATTCTTTTAACAACAAGTAAATGAGATTATTTTGGATTATCATGAAATCTTGCACACATACACACACTAAACATAATATCTGGCCGACTAGCAGTAAGGTAAAGTAAGCTTCCAATCATACCTCTGTAATTGGTTTGATCCACTGGTTTCCCAGTTTCATCTCCATCCAATTTACAAACAGTACTCATAGGAGAATCACTTTCCTTAATACTATCCAAACCAAAATGTTTTAAAAGATCCTTTGTATATTTACTTTGATTCAAAATAATACCATTTTCATTTTGGAAAACTTGAAATCTGTGAAAATATTTAAGTTCTCCCATTAAACTCATTTCGAATTCACTTTGCATACTCTTTGAAAAATTTGTACATAAATAATGTTTAGAAGATCCAAAAATAATATCATCAATATATATTTTAACTATTAAAACATCTTTAGAAATTCTTTTAATAAAAAGAGTTGGATCAGCAATCCCTTTAGTAAAACTTTTTGAAATAAGAAAATTGCTAAGTCTGTCATACCAGGCTCTTGGATATTGTTTTAAACCATATAAAGCTTTAGAAAGGTTAAAAACTTGATTTGGAAAACGAGGATTAGTAAATCCATGTGGTTTTTCAACAAAAACATCTTCAATTATAAAACCATTTTGAAAAGCACTTTTTACATCCATTTGATATAACTTGAAATTCAGATGAGTGACATAGGAATGTAAGATCCTAATGGATTATAATCTAGCTACTGGTGAAAAGGTTTCCTCATAGTCTATACCTTCCTCTTGACTATATCCTTATGTAACTATCCTAGCTTTGTTTATAACTATGTTTCTAGATTCATCAACTTTGTTTCAAAAACCCATTTAGTGCCTATTGTTAAAGTGTCCTTGGGTCTGTCAACTAATTCCCAGACTTTGTTTCTTTCAAATTGATTTAACTCTTCTTGCATGGACATTACCAAAAATTCATCATTTATATCACGCATCATTGATATTTTTCGGTTCTAGCTGTGAAATAAAGGCTTGATGTTAAACCTAGTTTCTTAGAGAAGATCCAGTATGTGTCCCTCTATCAAGATTACAAACAAAAACATCTAAAGGATGATTCTTTATAATCCTTTTTGATCTAGTAAAGGTAGGACTAGAAATTTCTGGTTCATCTCTATGTTCAGGTTCTATAGAAGAAGATTCTAGAATATGTCCAGAACTGGAAGTTTTTACAATAGGTTCTTCAGATTTATCATTAAGTTTCATAACAGTCAAATCTTCTTCAAGATTTTCAAGAGAGGTTTTAGGATCACGTGGATCAGTTTCATCAAATTTGATGTGAACAGATTCTTACACACATTTGGTTCTTTTATTAAAGACTCTATAGGCTTTTCTAGTTAAAGAATAACCAAGAAAAATTCTTTCATCACTCTTAGAAGCAAACTTGTCAAGATTATCCTTTGTATTAAGAATAAATACTTGGAGCCAAAGAATCTAAAGTAACTAACTTTGGGTTTTCTATTATTCCATAGCTCATATGGGGTCTTCTTGATAACAGGTATAATTAAGACTCTATTAATAATATAACAAGATTTATTCACAGCTTCATCCAAAAAATAAATAGGTAGGTCATACTCATTAAGCATGGTTCTCGCTATTTCTTGAAGGGTTCTATTCCTTCTTTCTACTACACCATTCTGCTGAGGTGTCCTAGGAGCAGAAAAGTTGTGACTATAGCCACTATGTGAGCAATAAGATTCAAACTCTTGATTTTCAAACTCACGGTCATGATCACTTCTCAGAGTTGTAATCTTAAGTCCACTAAGGTTTTCTACAGATTTGGAGTATTTGATAAAGTAAGAACAAGATTCACTTTTGTGAGCTAAGAAGTATACCCAAGTATATCTAGAAAAGTCATCTATTAGAACATAGACATAGTGCTTCCCATTTAAACTAGAAACTCTTGAAGGCCGAAACAATTCCATGTGAACCAACTCAATAGGTTGAGAAGTATAAACTTATTTCTTTGATTTAAAAGAAACTTTATGTTGCTATCCCTTTTGATAAGGATTAAAAAATTTTTCATTTGGGAATTCAAGTTTAGGTGGGTCTCTAACAAAGTTCTTCATAGTCAATTTTCTAAGTGAATAGATGTTGTAGTGTCCTAATCTTCTTTTCCATAGCCAAGATTCTTTATTAAAATCATTTAAACAAATAACATTTTTTTAGCTAAGGAATTCAGATCAACAACATAAACATTTTCATTTATCAAGGCAGATAATACTAAAAAAATTTAGAATTAAAAAAATTACAAGAATCATTTTCAAATTTGACATTCAATCCATCATCACATAATTGAGAAATGATTAACATGTTATAATTAAGTCCATCAATAATTAATACTTTAGAAATTAAAACCGAATCAGTGTTACCAATCTGGCCTAGGTCGATGATTTTTCCATTAGAATTATCACCAAAGGTGACATGGACTCCATTAACCTTGATTATACTCTTGATACACGTGTAATCCCTAGACATATGTCTTGAAAATCCACTATCCAAGTACCATACCTTCTTGTGATAACTCTTCAAACATTTTTCCTACAAAACAGATTTAGATGGAAAATGACTTTGGTACCCAGATCTTCTTTGGTCCAGAAAGGTTAGAAATCAAAGCTTTAGGTACCCATATTGGTCTTATGCGTCTGATATAATTTATAGAATCAATATATTTTGAAAGATAAACTCTGTTTGATCTATAACCATATAAATATATAGTTGAAGAATACGAATTTACAGAACTAGAATAAGCAGAATTTCGTCCAGATTTAGTGATAAATCGAGTTTTAGTAAACTGTCGCTGTCCAGGTTGGTATCCCAAAAAATTAGTGTATTTAGGTGCAACTTGATTTCATAACATTTGAGTAAGTTTATCTTTTCCATTTGTGAACTTTTCTAAGTCCTTTATAAGTTGCTCATTAG
This sequence comes from Viscum album, assembly GCA_963277665.1. NCBI lineage: Eukaryota > Viridiplantae > Streptophyta > Magnoliopsida > Santalales > Viscaceae > Viscum > Viscum album. Next base: position 1,432,254,512 of record OY728120.1, on the reverse strand, counting down.
ACATTTTCAGTTCTGTATTTTCCTTTAACAGTTGAGCATTCTTTTCCTTTTCTACATCAAAGGAAGATTTAACATTGGCAGTGAGAGAATGCTGTTTATTTAGTGACTTATATTTTTCCTTAAGTTCATTACATGTTTCTTCCAGAATGTTACAATATTTAGATAATTCATCCTTAGAAATATCTTCAGAATCCGAATTAGATTCTGCATCATCTCCAGAATAATAGGAATTTAAAATAGGAGTATCTAAGGTTACCTTAGATGTGTTGGTCATGAAACACATGTTGGAACGATTCTTTTTAGAATTAGAAATTTCAGATTCACTTGTGCTATCCTCTGAAGCACTCAAAGTTGCTTTTATAGCTTTCTTGTACTTCTTGTCCTTATAATCACGTTTCTTCTTGAATTTTAATTTTGGATAGTCAGCCTTGATGTGTCCTTTCCTCTTGTATTCATAGTAGACTACTTCATCATCCTTATCAGATTTATTCCAATCCTTCTTCCAGTGACCCTTGTTGTCATACTTTCCTTTGTAATTTGATTTTCGAAAGAATTTCTTTTTCCAATAAAACTTCTTGAATCTCCTGGATATTTGAGCCATCTCAGCATCTGAATCTTCACTTGTTGAACTTTTAGTAGGTATATGTATTTTCTACTTGTCTTTGCTCATAGAAGAAGTAGACTTGAAAGCCACATATTTTCTCTTGGGTTCATCATCATCCTCCTTTTTTACCTTGAGTTCTTCCTCATACATCATTAATTTACCAATAAGCTATTTTACAAGGAGTGCTCCAATGTCACATGATTCTATGATTGAAATAGAAGTTCCCCTCCATCTTTCTGGTAGAAATATTAAGATTCTCATGATTTGTTCCTTTTCAGGAACAACCTTACCAAGTGAACTCATTGTATTGACTATCTCATTGAACCTAAGGTACATGTCAGAAATATGTTCATCAGTCTTAATTTTAAAATTATCATATTTAATAGTATAAGTATTCAATCACATTTATTTAACATTGGTTGTTACTTCATGAGAAACACCCAAAGTATCCCATATTTCATAAGCAGTTTTACAAGATGATATTCTATTAAACTCTTCATATCCTAGAGAATAGTATAGTGCATTCATATATTTACAATTATTATTGTAAGAAGTATTTGTAGGTTCATCCCAAGTTGTTCTATCAATTTATGGAATTTTATATTGTGACTCTATAGTAGTCTAGATATAAAAACCCATACTTTCTAAATGAATTTTCATCTTAAGTTTCCACTGGGCATAGTTGGTGCCGTTGAAGAAAGCTAGACGGTTAGTAGCATCACCCTCTAGTCTGTTATACATAACTAGATTTTAGAAAAGAAATATAATGAGATAAAATTTAAAACTAACAGAAATTTAAGATCTTTAAAGATGCAACCAAAGTCATAGTTGGAAAACAGAGTATTTCAAAAATCCTTTAACAAAAACAGTCCTCTGATACCCAATGTTGGTCAGAGTGGATACTCAAGAGGGGGGTGAATTGAGTTCCAATTAAAATTTCTGTTAAAAAAATTTCTCTTAAAATCCCCTAATTTAAAAAAAAATTAAACTGTAGTGAATCTATACTGAGTGTAAATATTCAATTAGTTTCGCAAAGATTGATTAGATATCCGTTGACATAATTTGAAGATTAAATTAACATTTGAAACTAACTTATTGGTTTACAATAAGTATAAACACTTGCTAATTTAACTATCAAAGTATCTTTAAAATAGTTTTGTATTTCAAAGTAATAGCAGCGGAATATGAAATCTATATATAGTCTACTTAAAGACTAAAACTAAAAAGCACAGCATAGGTAACCAAGAGGTTTAGTGTCAAGCCGAGACTGAGTCCTCTCAAAAAATTTATATAAATTGATCCACACCCTGGATCGGGTTAAACAACTATACAATACTGTCCAGGTCCAAATACCTCTTCCATAGTTCTTCGTGGGAAAAACAAAGACAACAGCACACAGGCTGTCCAGGTAATAATCGACCTCTACCACTATCCATAGTGGGAAACAAAGGAGTTATAGAGTTTGAATAAGGATTTAATAATCCTACGTCTTAGCTCAAGAGTCAGTGTGTGTGTAAAGTAAACATGGTACACACACTGCTCGAAATGTAAATGAAAGAATCACTAAAGTAAGTGAGAAAGAGTTTAGAAAAGCATTAGTGATTGGCAGTGCAGCTCTGGACTCATTTTATTTGTCATAAAATCTTCTGAGTCCTTCTTTGGTTTTTGTTCTAAAACAAAAGTGTCGTTTTCTTCAGTTGTTCCAGGTTCAACTTAGCAGCCTGAGTGCATGAAGTGTTTGTTGTAGTTCTTCACTCAAAATGCAGCTTGTGTTCTCCTTGAAAATGAGTGGCTTCGTGTATATCCAGTGTTATTCCAGTATGGAGTGGTCCTTCAGTATGCAACTCATTTTTCAGTATGAAGCTTGTATTTACTCTTCGTGTTTACTTCTTGCTGGTTGCTTCTTTCTTGTTACACGCTCCTTCTTAATCTCATTACGATGACACCCCTTTTTAGCTAGGTCTTTATCTTATCATTTATAGATTTTAGCTCCATCAAATGGGAATGATTACCTTTTGCATGGGTACTAGGTATGGTTCCCTGACATGGCAACTGAGATCATTAAATAACATTAACTAGATTGAAAACATCAAATGTAACCGTTAGCTTAATAAATAAATAGTATTAAGAGTATAGATTTTGACTGGTTGGTCAATCATTAGTAGCCTTCTGTTGGTTGACGTGTATGGTGGATTTTGTGCAGTAGTCCTTCCATTAGTAGCTATTTGAACTTGCATTGGTAGCTCTAGGTATCAGTAAATCCTTCTATTGATAGTCTTACTCTATCAGTAGCTCGGTAGAATTCTATCGGTAGCTCAATTCTGTCGGTAAATGTCTGTATCGATCGCCCTTGGTCTATCAGTAGCTCCTTGTTATCAGTATCTCTTACTCTATATCGATATCTCAATGTATCGGTGACTCTGTACTTGTATCGGTAGATCAGTAGCTCCTTGCATCGGTAGCTGATTGAACTTGTATCAGTGGAATTACTCTATCAGTAACTGTTGGTAGACTGATTCTATAGGTATCTCTAGTCTGTTCTATTAGTAGACTTGGTATATGCTTACTGGTAGCTCTGTTCATATCAGTGACCTTAGTGTATCGGTGACTCTGTCTATCGGTAGACTAAGTCTATCGGTAGACTGAGTACTGGTAGCTCTTTATCAGTAGCTATACACAGATCAGTGACTTAATACTTATCTGTTTTTATGTAAAACACATTCAATTGGGTTAGAATTACTTCAGAATTTATATAAACATAGACAAACATTGATTAACATATTTCAGAGACTATTTTAATATTATTATCATCTTGATAAACGTAAATTGGGATTATCAAATCATATGAAAGCATAATTGGGATTATCAAAACATATGAAAGCATAATTGGGATTATCAAAAAAGGTGAAGTTGACACATATATTCATTAACTTTGTCCTTATTAACTTCCATGTAAACCATTAGTGATAAAACAATTACATCGCTCTGCATGGTGGTAAGGCTCCGTACTCATGTGCGACATTACCATAACCCCTAAGAAATGGAAAGCATAAAATGTATATATATACAATATAATTACTCTATATAAATAATTATTTTATTAATATCATATATATACTTTATATCCATCATCATACTCAGCATTGAAAGGTTGTAATGAAAAAATGAATGACATCAGTTCACAAGGCGGTAGTCCATCATACACAAGAATATTGATTTCTCAACCCATTTGATGGATGTGGGGATGGTTTGACATCATTATAATAATATAAAAAAATATTTGAATATTTAATATAATTATTTTATTGTACCATCATTATTTAATAATAATTTAAGGGTTGGAGGAGGAAATCAAATAAAAAGGCTCATTGAAGAACATTACCTCGTTTTCAGGTAACCTCCATAGGTTTTCAACAAAAGCCATAAAAGGTTAGATTTTGGATATAAATAAGGATCCTTAGACGAGTGAATTGAAGTTGGGAGGTGATTTTAGTAGGTTATGGTTGAGCCAATTTTCTTGAGAGTTGAGAAGAAGTGAGGGGAGTGAGTTCCCTTTTATAATTGAGGAGGAAAATAATTTTTTGTAAAAATGAAAAAGTATTTAGTAATGGATGGTAAATATCTCTTCATGTAACCTATAAATTGATTAATAATGGATTTAATGGATTATATTATCTCTTAAAACCTCCAACACAGAAAAAATAACATGTTATGAACATATAATTCTTTTTCTTTTATGTTTAGTCCCTTTTTACCACTTTAGTTTTCACCATAATAATTAGTCACTATAACCTAGGTAATTAAATAATTATGCCTAAAAAATGATTCATATTAGATAATTTTAACCTAATTATTATAAATATGAAATATAATTTATCAAATAAAAATACTATGTGTGTTTGAAATTTATTATAACACAAGCACGTATAACATTAAAAAATGATGCTTTTAACTATAACTGTGGTATTTTTTTCTTTAGTAATTATTATCTTCAATCACATTTAATATATTACCCAATATAAATTATTCTAATTACAAATATGGAATCCATTTTATTAAATTAAATCAATATAATTAAAGAAATTTAATTTAAAATTAATCCCACTGATGTAATGAGAAAACAAGTTTTTAAAAGGGAAAATGATCAATGGTTTACAATGTTTTTATATAAATATTTAATATTAAAATGATTAAAATGAGCTAAATTGGATTAATATATATATAATTTAACTAATTTTACATTAATACCAACAAAAAAATATAATTTCACATTATCAAAAATTTCAATGAAAAAAAAATTCTTCAATTAAAATTCAATAATTTTAACTATTCATTAAAAATGAAACATTTTAGAAATATATAAACAATTCAACCTAATAATATTTTGATATAATTATTACAAAAATAAATTGTATTACTTCATAAAGATTCTGAAACATTACCAAAAAATATTTATAATATTTTTTTATGAAAATCAATAAAAATATTTTTTAGAGAAAAAATATTTTTAAAGAATATAATTACATTATTAAAAATTGATTGATTATTTACTAAATATTTATAAATTATTTATATTTATTATGAAATATATATATAAATATTTTATAATGTAGTTAATTTTATTCATAATCACCAATTTAACGGCTAATTTATAATTTTTATATATATCACATGTTACTTAAGTTTGACATTGTGTGTCGAATACGCTATTCAAAATAGTTTTCTTTTATAAAATCTAACTTTATTATAGTTCAAATAATTGAAAATTTGGGAGAGGGGTGGTGAGTTTTAGGGCTGTGAGAGAATAGAAATTACACTTTTACTCTAAATAAAATTAAATAAAAACATCTTATGAGGCCTAAATAGTACTTCTTGGAATTCCATCATTTACTTAGTGATCCTCCACTAGCATGCCCTCACTTCTTAGGCCCACCACTTTCCATGTACCCCACACTAGTTACTGAGTGAAACATGTTTTCTTAATACTGTAGTAGTGGCGACACTGTAGCAGTGGAGGGTCTATAGAATGTACTGTAGCAGCGGCAGTACTGTAGTAGGTACAGCAGTAGAGCGGGTACTATAACAGTACTATTCACTGAGGGGGTCCTTTGGGCCAAAAAATGGGATTTCAAGCCTAGTATTCTGGTAACCTAGTCGCGGGCCTTTGGGCTATGTAATGGGTCTCCCTCTACCCCATCTAAATAGGTCTTTGATTTAAATAATAAATTGAGGATTCGGCCCCAACCTTTAAAAAAACCATAGAATAAATCTAAAATTACCAAATATCATATCTAAATATAGGAATGAAAAATGAACTATTAACTAAGCCAAAAATCCAAATTTTCTCATAATTTAATAGAAATATTTCCCCAAAAACTATATATCCAATTTTTGTGTCATTACATCAAGAATTCATGGATACCTTTGAGATATGACTTATAGTTAGGATGATGACTTCAGGTTCATGGACCTTTTATATACTTTCACTATCATCAGTTTCATATGAGATAGAATCATTTATGGAGATCATTTATATATATTATGATTATTATATCATCTATGGTTGTATTGACCTTTGATAATTTCTGGCCTATTTTGGTTGTATTTCTATTACACTTACTTTACAGGTCTAAAAAAACATATCATTCGATATTTACATTGTATTTTTGGGGTTTTCTATGACATTTTTTATTATCACCATAGTAAATACTTTTTTCCCATTCATTTTTCATCTTTGAAAATTATACATTGTTTGAAGGTTCCCCTAGTGGAATTGGATCATGTGTAGCATATTAAGGGTTGATATTTTTGGTCCTCAATAGTTTAAAATGATAATAGTTACTATTGATGATCTAGACCAATGAATTATTAGAGAATGGATTTATTTTTCACATTTTGTGTATATATCTTTTTTTATGGATTTTACATTGTATACTATAGGGATTTTTTCTGGGTAATTTTATCCTATTATTATCACCCATTCATGAATTTTTGGATGGTTAAATTATTTATTTATATATCATTGGATTTTGTTATAATTTCATATTCTATATTGGGGTTTCATTTGATTTTCAAGTTAAAATTAGATAAGGCCTCCCATTTATGGTTATCCCATATTTTTCCTTGTCACTAGCCATGATCTATTTTGAGATTCCATTATTTTGGATCACTTAGCCTATCATTGATCTAATAGGGGTACTAGTGAATTAGTTCATGTCGTCACACAACACGAACAATATAATTTCCATAAAAGGGAGTAAAAAACCCCAATGATAAACTACCCATTACCAAAATCGTGTTTAGAACAAAAAAAACCCATTTATTGAGGACCCACACCCAATTACATGTTGAATTAGTGACTGCAACTATAGTATAAAGAACCTACATTACATCGGGATTGTTAGGGTAATGAATTCATACAAAAAATATCTATATTTCATGTAAATAAGGACCCAAAAATCATATATTTAAGATTATAAAAACTCTACCACATGTGAACATGACCCATTACCTGATATCAGAAAGTCATCAGTTGGGTTTTCAACTCTCTGGTAGCTCCATAAAACCTCAGTCGAACCATGCCATCTCTATGGAGCTATGATCCTAACAAATAACTAATTTTTTTACATATCAAATTCCCAATGGAATTTCATAATCTTGACCTACGTGAAAAAATATATGAATTGACTACTATCTTTACCAATTTAAACAATCAAGTGATAAAATATTGAAAAAATGAATGTACCCACAATATATGAAAAACAACTTACAATTCACAACATATGGAACCTTGTCATAAATATGTCAGGTACACTAGATATTTTATTATATAAATACGATATATATGGTGTTTGTTTTAGTTATAACTACAATATATGCCTTAATGTTATATCTAAAAATATATCAAAATTACATCTTATGTCATAATTTTTATCATTACCTTTCTCATGAACCACACATACACGCCATGTAGAGTTTAAGGTGTTGGTCAGTTCAAACTACTAGAACATTGATTCTAGTGATTTTAAACTACATGGAATGTTATTTTTTATACATGTTATTTGGATAATAAATAATTTAATATATACTTTCCAAATCCAAGGTAATGACTTGCAATCAAACATGCATCAATTTCAGAAAACAAATCATGTATGCTAAATGATTAGTAGGGCCTATATTCAGCCACACCCTGATTCATTTATTGGTTATCCCTATAAGATATGTTTATGTGTACTAGAAAATGTGTGATATACATCACCTTATTATAATACCTATCCAAACTAATGAACTATAACATTTTTTCCTAAAAAACTATATGTTCTAGGATTAAGAATTTCATATGGAAAACCCCTTCAAACAAATATTGATCTACATTGTCCACCACAAATCACACCACTGTGAGTCTAAATAATAAAAAACCCTCTAAAAACCAAAAAAATATAATCAAAATAAACACAAAAAACAATTTTACAAATTAATATAATAATGTTATACCTCTTGATAGTTCATCAAAGATTTATTCATCACTCACCAATGATCTATGATCCATTACCGATTTTATCTGATCTGCTACATAGATTCCCTCCAAGAATGAGATTTATCCTACATTTTCTCCATTTCCCAAAATTTGATTCTACACCCTAAATAATAAATGTAAAGGTTAGGTTAATTTAAGGATTATGTATGGTCAAACTAGACAAAAAATAAAAAAAATTCTTGAAGGACCAGATTTGGGGATAAAAAATGTAAAAACAAGCATACTAGGAAAACAACTCATTTGGGACATAAAGACATTGTTAGAATTTATATATGTTTCACAATTTATGATATATCAAGGATTTAATGTGATGGAATAATTAATTAATTAATTAATATTCAAATTTACACATTAAGAATAATTGTTTTGAATTATGAACAATAATTCCACCCATGGTTAGACACAATGTCATGAATTCAAAAAAAGGAATAAAAATAGTTTAGAGGTTGTTTATTAGTGTAAAAATAATATTTTAGCATATTTAAGGTGGAAAAATTTGAAACAAAAACATGAGTTAAGTCATGAATGTTGAAACACCTAGGTCACGACATTCTCCTAACTGTTAAACTTGACATCCTTGAAAATTAAATAATCGACGTAATTAAACCAGGTTCTTAAACCAACCACATATGATGATGTGAGGTACTTATGAACATCCTCCTCCACCAATAATTTTATAAAATTGATAATACTTGGGAATAAAATTTGGCCACCTCATCCACTTTATAAAATGATTTTGAATATTTAAATACATCATAATGGCCAATCAGCTCAAAAATGACTCAATGCGTTAAATTAATATGGACACCATCTTGCACCATGCATAACATTCTATGAGATTCTCTCATGAACCCTTTACATCCACATGTGTTATATCCCCTTGAAATAAATATAAATCTAGATTCACCATTCACAACATATAATGGGTCACCAATAATTTTAACATATATAGATTGTGTTGTGCTCCCCACTTTTTTAATGTAAAACCAATAATAATTTCATACTGAGAAAAAAAATTCATATAAACTATATGTTTGAGTTCCTGAACACTAAAACTATACCACCTCTCAGGACCCTCCTAAAATTAGAGATCATTGATACCTTCCATGACCTATCCTCACTACCTGACAATAGGAACATTTTCAACACTTTCATATTTGAGAATTTAATAAAATTAATAATTTCATTTACAAAATCTTTAAATAAACATTCTTTCACCATCGATCCTAGTTTGGTTTCAATCATCATAGATGAAATTATTTCATTTTTACTCCTTTCAAAATAATTTTAATATGTAAAAAATTAACCCATCCTTTTAATATAACTATAATTAAAAAAATCCAACAATCCTTGAAAAGTTACACAATGATAGAATATGGATTGGCCCCATGTATTGGGATATCCATGATATGATACTTTCAAACATTAAGGTAATGTATTCCGTGTTTGGAGAGATTGAAACCAAACTCTTTGGAATTTAACAGACAATACCACTTCATAATCTTCTATAATGAATATATCTGAAACAATAACTATATAGATAAGGTAAAAAAAGCAGATATAAGTGACCACTTGATCATTCAGATTCTTATAACTGTAGAGCTCATACTACCAATCTTATTATACACAGAATCTCATTCCATGGGAATGAACCAATATATAGACCCTAACAAGGATAATAAAATATATTGAATTCATAATCCTATTGTATCTCTAGACACTAACTCTATCTCTTATATATATCTTGATAGAAGATCATATTCCCATGAATGGGTATTCCAGAAGGCCAAAATCCCTCACCAATATGGTAGTGTTCCCATGTTCTTAAGGAAAACACAACCCATATTTGTACTAACTATTAGATATTGTAATTATGATCAGGTTATCACAACAAACTATACTTAGAAGCAATCATAGAGTGTCCCTTCCTTAATACCCATCATAGAATAGTACACACATGGTTCATTCATTTATAAAACATAAAATAGGGTAACTGGTCAACCACAACATCTCAATAACATTCTTAAACCACATGAAACCTATAGAAAACTACCTCATTCACACAATGTCAGTAAAAAAACCTGATTCCCAAAGAAATCCATCATAAATATCTAGATATATCTCACTAATGTATTGAAGTCATAAACCTTAATCACTATCTAGAGGCTCCCAAACTATCACAGATCTAAAATCAAATGAAATAAATTCTTCCTCACCCTCTATGATTTCTTTACCAAAGAAAAAAACACCCCACACTCAAGATCCACTCCTCAAGATTTCACAATTTAATGGGTACTCTTGAATAAAGTTTGAGACAATCCTCATACACTTAATGCACACATCCATTAATACAGAAGAGTGTCCCAAAAAAATAACACCATGAACATTTATAACACAAACTAATTCATCCAATTCATACATTTCATAAACATAAAATCTATCTCATCACACCAAATTTTATCACAATATACTTTTAAACTACATCTTAACACTTATACACCACCCTTGGGATATCCTACTGAAAAACATGATTCTAACATTTTTTAACACTAAGGTTGATATTTAACAAAAAATACTATCTTCCCATAAAAAAATTTGGGGAATAAATAAGGTATACCCATGGGAAACATATTTCATGTATTATCCAATAAGTTATACGATCCCATAATAGCACTCTATCTATTTGAGCACTACTATGATATTTGTTAATCTATAAAAGATATATATATATATATATATATTATATAGGAATTCACATTGATAGTGTATTAAAATACATAGTGAGAGTAAAACTTAGAGAATTATATATTAAAATTAAAATTCAGTTCACTATAATTGAATGAATAATCCTCTAATAACTACACTCATAGACAATGTCACTAACTGGTGAAAATGTTGTTATAACTTTATGAAGGATCTTTCTGCTCAAAATTCACGAGTCACACTCACCATTTAGGTGAAACATAACCCCTTTATTGGGAAAAATAACCATAAAAGATAGAAATATATATATATATATATATCTAGGATTTGAAATTATCAATCCATAATAATCATAACAACATAAGGTATCTTCTATTATACAAAGTATTCTAAAGATAACTTAAATATACTTTTCCATATTTTATAGATATAAAATTTAAGTGAAAATATGATAATATTTAATAGGATACTAAAGATTAAATAATATGATATGGAATCTACAACATTTCATAAATATTAGACTAATGATACAATAAAAAATGGCCCACACCAATGATGATAGTTATGAACTCTATTGTGAAAAGGGAACAAATCATGAATCAAACCATGTTCATACCTAATCAATCAAGATATTGCATATTATACATAAATATTTGTTCCTTGAATATAATTCATGAACCTATAATGGTCCACTTTTATTTTTTAATATAGGGAGTGGATCGATACATCACTTACCTGAAACTCAACCAGTTTCACCATAAACCCCTCTTGAAAATCTCTAGTATAGATGGAGTTATATAGAGGTAGAATTCAAACTCAAATCCATTTGGTGACTCTGTTTAATCTTTTGAACTCATATGATATCTTTCACAATCCAAATAAATATAGTAACTTGTTATTTCTATGAACCATAATTAATACAATTCTATATCTACAAAATATTACATAGGTTCAAACACCACTTACACTAATACTATCTTAAGTGTCATTGGATAAAACTCCTCCCTAAACAATTACATAATATATAGGATGGGGGACCATATCATCATTCATGGTAGGAAAAACTTCACCCTACAAGTCAATATGAAAAATCCTCAAAACATAAATCACTATATGGACCTCAAGATTCCAAACTAGATAAAATACATGAGCCAATAACACTATATCAAACCAATACTTCTTCAAGAGGATCTTTGTTAATGTAAACCATATGAGGCCTATAATACATAATATCTTGAAATTCATATAGTCAATATGTATTCCCATACTGTAAAGTGTATACTACCACCAAATAAATAGATAGATAATCATATCTATTCATATAGGGTGAATATTTCTCTTATTATAATCCCAAAATAATTGTATTTTCACATAGCTGATCAATGATCACGAGCTCAATCACTATAATATATTTTTCCCGACCCTAACTCTAAGTCATATATGGATATATAGTGGGTAATATCATATATTCTCTAGGAAAACACCATTTGAACCAATGAATATAAAGTTGAGTTAAATAAAGAAGGGCATGGTGGAAATAATAAATGAAAAACTTCATGATTCATGTACCAATTTTTTTTTCATTGGTATTTTTTCCTCAGAGTTTCAAGCTAGTAAATAGATGATCAGAGTCATGGTGTGTTGATATTTCCAATGTCGCACCAATACAATTTTCCAAGGTCAAATAACTAAACTCAAAACTAATTTACACTATTTAACTATGTTCTTTACTAATCATTATAAAAACATTAACTCATAACTATATTCCCACTAATAAAATAATTTAATTCCACTTAGAAAATACCTGATCTACTAGGACTCCTCCTGGGTCATTAGGATGCCAAGGTTCCAACCTTAGCCTACCAAAAATAGGACTATAAATGATGAGTAGAACCAATAATTAATAACTAAAATATGATGATATTTTTTATATGTTACAAAATAAATATATTCTTGATCATCATAAAACAAAAATCCTCATAGAATATATAAAAACATAAAAATAGAAAATACATGTCATAGATAAAAGCTAACCATAATAATAAAAAACTAAAAGAATAATGGAAAAAACAAGATCTTACTATTCCAAAATATAACAAACCCATGAAAAGGGAGGAAATATTTTTTCCACAGTGACAATGAATACATTCACCAATAATAAAAACAATTGATAGGCCTCTAGACACAACCAAGAATAAAATTACTAATGAAAACATAACCATATTACACCACTAAGAACCATTAAACATCATTTTTTCATAATCAAAACTAGTTCCATGTCAGTAATCATAACCCCAAAACTATGTTTCATCTACAATGATACATTACTTTTAGGAATGAATCTCATGAATGGGTGAGTATAAAAATACTAAGTTGGACAACCCAAAAACAAAAAAGGATAATAAATGTAGAGTCAAATAAAAATATTCCTTTATGGTGTAATAGTTGAGCTCCAAAATAAAACCCATAACATATTTATAGATAGGATACAAAGGGACATAGGAAGTCCCCTATCATCTGAACGAAAATAAAAAAATAGTCAAACACATATAATACCAGAGACTCCTTTTAGAAGAATACATATATATATTCCTTGAATAGTTTTACTCTTATAAATCATATCTTGAAGGAATCCAAGCATGAATGGGATATCATTTGGTATGTAGCACCGGACCCATGTAACCTCTGTAACTCCCATGAATCATTTTTCTATCTATAGTTGGTAACACACCTCACTGAGGGATAATATATCAAACAAAATCGAATCCCTAATTTCCATGTACATTAATCTAGATTTCACTAAGACCATGGTGGGGATTTCACATCATCATATGGATTAGTATCGACCAAGATAGTATCCAAACCCTATAGATGGGGGGCCATTGTCAAAATCATGGTTAAGAACTAGATATCCATATACATAGGCCTTATAACTACTTTTTATCATAGTGGTGGACTCGTACATCATTTATAATATATACTCCAAATGAGGGAGTACCAACCCCTATGGATAAAGAACTCTTACCCCAAACTTAGGGGTAGAATAGAGACATCTACAAATAGAGGACCCATGAATGGTTATATGGTGGTGTACTAATTCAATTTGTAGTATATAGGACTCATGATTCATCAAGATTGATGAGGTATGCAATCTATGGTAAAATTATCTGTAATACCAAAAATAGAGGACCCATAACCTATATCAATGATGGGGTACTACCTCTATCACATGTCTAAAGAACATGTTTGCTAATATCAAATTGTTTTTTGGAAGTTAAGAATTTTTTATTATGTCTATAACACCTCATAAAAACCCTTTAATATGTATGGAACATAGATCCTCCAATTACACCATAATACTCACAACCATTCTATTATACCACCAAGAAAATCTCCCCATATCAATATATTTAGAAAAACTATTAGAAGAGGCTGCACTCTTTCCCAATTCTAATTCCCATGTGAAAATCCTGATAAAGAACATAATTAAATATAATACCATATTTTTATAACTTTTGTACATAGTGTTTCTCCCCTTGAATAGAATTCATATATTTACACCCATTATTATTTAAAGTAATAATGATATAAATGTGGTTTTTAATAGTAGTACATGATATATAGGAATGTTTGGCTTATTTGGTGTATACCACAAACACATCATGAGTATTAATACTAATTTTACATGGGTTGTTCACCATATATACATGAAATGTGGAGATCAAGGGTTTATTCAATGTTTAACACTCGATCCATGAGTCATATGATTCTAAAATACACGGAATATTCACTTAGATATGTGGTTTGTATATCTTAATGGATTTATTATGTGTGAACTAAACCCTATATATTTTCATGAAACCATACTTGGATTGTGTTTTTAACTATAAACCAAGTATATCAATCATATTGGAATTTTGTGTGCTCATACAAAACCCATGAAATATACTTAATGTCCAAGCATGACATGTTTATGTGAATTAAAAACAATGTGATCTTTATCACCTCTATATAAACCATTCATAGATCTATGAACTATATCTCATGTGTTTAAAATATCACTTTATATGTGATTATAAATTTCTTAATTAAAATCACTAGGAACCATCTCAATATACCTAATTAGAATTAAATGATACCATCGAATGTGTAAATTTTAAAATATCCATCTATGTCCAAAAATAGGAATTGAAATTAGCAAAAAAAGAACATATCAAAAAATATAGAAAAGTACATCCTTGTGGTCATTCATCAATGACATGAAGTTCTCTAGACAATAATATATGATTCATTTCCATATTTCTCTAATTCACGGATTCTATTCATTCCATGAATGGTATCCACATGGTCTCGCCCAAAATTTCCAATGATATTAGGTTTAAGCAGTCGCTTGTAGTTTAGCTTGGGTTGTCGAATCCTTAGAGACCTAAGAAGAAACCTATAGACACGTACATTCTATGGACTATTTTTGGCTATGAAGTGGACAAATTAGGTTGATTTTAGATGGGTTTAATTGAAATGTAAAATACTTAAGTGAATTAAATTTAAATGAATGAGTTGATCCTATGTTATCACTTGGGGTGGATTGGATGAAATTCCTTTTTAACGGTTTCAATTTCTTATATTCAAAATGGGTTTATTCAATAAGATCAAACAAATTCATCACTTACTAGTTTAAGACCAAAAAACCATAATAATAATCACCTATACACTTATAAGATCAAATTTATGAGCACTATAAGGTAATGGTTTGTATTAGCTCTTGAATTATGTGGCCTTAAAATTCAACATGGACCATGAAGTTTTAAAATAATCAAACAAAAATATCAATTAAAAGAAGTGATTAGAAATTAATGGGGTGATAAATAACCTAAAATCCAGTCCCTTTATACTCTCTTGGATCAAAACATAAGAGGGTTATCCCTACATTTATTCTATGGTTTCAATGGAAGTGAGAAGTAGACTTACGAGGAAAGAATTGAAGAAGTAAAAAAAAGACAATGAAATAACGATCACTCCACCATTGTGTGATAATTTCACAAGGTTTGGGGTAAATAAATTCACAACTTGAGCCAAAAGTATCAACATGATATGAATAAGAACATAATAAGATGATAAAAAGAAAATTTATTAAGAAACTAAGATGAATTAGAACAAATTACATGTGAAAGATGAACTTGAGACAATAAAATTGTAGTATAACATTACAATGAAAGAAAGAATCCAAGATGATTAAATACTAAAAAACCACTGACTTAAATAAGAATTTTAGAAGCCTTGAGTAGATCCTCCAATATTTAAAGTCATCTCACTTGAGTATGGTAGGCTTGGGGTGGTGTAAAGCTTGTTGAACTTAGACTTCTCTACCCTTGACCCAAAGTGGAAGGCAACTTGCATCCACCTAACAGATGCATCGAAATGACCTTCTAGATGGCCTAATTAGAGTGGGCCATAGAAGAATAAAATGGAGATCTAGATGTCTCATAACCTCATTTAAATTTTATCCCAAATGGAATTTTGGTTTGCGAGATATTATCTAAATTATGGGATGTTTTTCTAGGCCACAAAATCTGGACCAAACTTTCATCTTCCACTTGGGCTGCCTAGAAATACATTAAAAATCAGAATTATATCTTGTAACCTTTTGTTGAAATTTTCCCCATTATGTCATATATATTCAGTTAAAATTTTAGAATAATTATTCTTGTATATTATCCTATACATGCTCTTTATTGGGCTGTTGTCCAATTTACATTTCCCAGAATGTGTTGGCATGGAAGCCCATTTTGGTGGTCTTCCAATGTGAATCTTCAAGTGCTCCAAAATAATTAATTGTTACTTATAGAATGGGAAACCTTAAAATAAAACATGAAAATAAAATAAATAGAATTTTTTTAATTTTAGGAGGGGTTCAAAAATGTACATTGTAATTGTGCATTTTAAGAGGGAATTACAATCATAATGTGAATTAATGTTCAAAGTGTAAAATGAACTAAAATGGTGTATATGAATAATAAATCACATGAATATTATATATATTAATAATTAATATTATCCTTATTTAGTGTCTAATCACCAAACTATCAATTATATTTTTTGCCTAATGATAGATACTCCACTAAAAATAAGAAACATATGATGTTGGAGAAATAAATGAATATAAAAGTATAATACTTTGAAAAGTAAACAAATTCATTAAGTTTCATGGTTCTAGGATAGAAATAAAAATAAAAAAATCCCGTGATAAAAACACCCCATTATATTTAAACTTCTATATGAGTCACTATTTAGATGTTATAAATATTCACATATAGGGTAATATTTATTTAATTACCTAATTTCATAAAAATATTATACTTTGGAATTAATCCAAAAAACACCGAAAGGGTAAAAAACATGACCTCATTTAAAATAAACCATTAAAAATTGTTTAAAGGTCATTTAATAGGATAAATTTACCATTTTACTCTATTTATGAGGTTTGGGCTCTAAAACTCACAAATGAGTTAGGCCACACCCAATAAAATGCATATACCACTACATTGGTAACCAAAAAAAAATTATTAACATTAGGTTAAACTAAATAAAGTGATTATAAATTTAATTAATAATTAGCTAAATCATGAATAACATGAGAAACTATTCTAAGTAATTTTTTTAATATAATAACCACCCAAACATTAGATCTAAAAATATAATAATAGAGATTTATATACAAGGAATGAATTAAATATATGATAACCTACATTATCATAGGGTGATTATTACTATCTTGTATAATTAGTGTAATACCCATCATTAAGGTCTCAAAAAATATAAAACCATTTAATAATAAAAAACATTTATTCTTGGTAATATGAAAAATTATAAAATTAGGGAATGATTACTAGTATGACATCGTATGACAGTATATCCTCACAAAAGTTGTGACCAACTTATAGATAATATCTTAAAAATTTATTGAAAAACAACTAAAAAGATTTAGGGTTAAGGACATGCCTTAGTGAAACCCAAAAATATAAAATACTCAATTTGTATATGTCACACCAATGGAAAAAGTGGGAAAAGGTTGAAGGGGAATAAGGATGAAAGTAAAGGAAAATATGAACAATACATTACTAGGAATATTACAACACCATGTTTTATAGAGTGTGTTGCCTATCCATTTTAAAAAATAATATATGTAATCTAAATATTTAATGGTTGTTTAATGGATCATTATTTAAAAAATTTAGGATATAGATACATATTTAATATTAAAAGAAAATTTTGATTGAAACACTAGATTCTGAATGGGGTTATTACCATTGCCTTTATATTTTACAAGAATATGAATTATATAATGAAGTTAGGAGATTTTTTAGTAGGGTTTATGGTCACCATCACAGTCCTATATAACAAGAAAGAATATTTTATTCATGGTTAATAAATAAAATAGTTTATTAATGATCCACTATATGGTCATTGAGATTTTTCAAAATGACTCTAAGTTTTACATTTTCATAGAAAATAAGGACATAATGTCCAACTTTATAGTCCTAGAATCTATGAAAATGATCACTAGGTAGGGATTATGTGATTTTATTTCATTATTAAGAACCTGATTCTACTTTTAGTAATATCATTAATTATTCTAAACATCATTGAGTGATTACCTAGGAATACTTGGGAAATTATTGTGTCCCATCATCCTATTACTTATGAATCATGTAGAAATATCATGGATTTAGAATCAGATCTTAGGTAACCTATATATCAAGATCTCTCCAATGATTCTACCTTTTTTCTCTTAGTTTTAGATATTTCAATGTAATATATATATATATCATTAGATATGGATTGAGGGTTTTTATTTATCATGATCAGTCATTGGAGAATCCATCCCTTTAGAGTGATTTCAGATTGTAGAATTATAAAAATTGTAAGAATGGAATTACTGGGTTGTTGGATCATAACCCTTTAATGATATTGAATATATTAGTATTATTTTTTTATTGTTTTTTATTTATTGGTTATTTATTTTTAAATTTTTTTTTGAATTTAAATAAATATACAAATCCATTTTTGTAATTGGGTTTTATAATAAATTTGATATTATTTTTTAGTATTTCTATGGAAATGAAAATTGTGGTTTTTAATAGAATTTTTTTAATTAAAATGGAATAAGTTTCTTTGGAATGAATTACATTCAATGATAGTTTTTTTGATGGGATTGTATTATCATAGATATATATTTAAATTTGAGGTATGTTTTGTTGAATGAAGTTTTATAAAAATTATATTAAATTCTATGATAAATTAATTTTCATGAAATTATATTGGAATGTGATGAAATTCATTTATATTATTTCATATCTATCACATGAGGTGTGTAAATGTATAAAATTGAATACATTGAGGCACTATTTTGAAAGTATAATCATTTATCAATTAGTATTTAATGTCATAGAGTATGTGTTACTGTGATCAATGGTTGGGTTAATTAGGGATGAATGGATACACAAAATATAATGGGAGTTTTAGATGATTCATTAATTAGAAAAGTATGAAAATAATGAGTTTATTGATTATGCCCGAGATACATTAGAATATAGAATCTATTTTTAGGAAAGTGTCTCATTCCATTTTTTTTGAAAATAAGTACACTCATTTAGAATTTAGAAAACATAGGGTTTTCATTAACTTGAAAAAATGCATTGTTTCTTGTAATTAAGAAAAAATATGTTTTTAGTGATATGGGTTTTTAGTGAGAATAAATTTTTTATGGTTTATTTTGGAGTTTATATTTTATGCACCAATTTTGGAAAATTATATAATCCTCTATGAAAAAATGATTTCTTTTACAAATAATTCCATAAATCGATTTTTTATAAAACTATGATTAATTTTTCATTTTTAATTACCATTCTAAAATAAAATTTCTATAACATTGATTTATATTATATACATTAGAAAAACAATATAATGTTTATAATCTCCACATATGTGAAATTTCATAGAAATATGATATTGATTGGTCATGATAAATTTAAGGTCATTGTTTATCAATGGAGACCATAGATCAATGTTAATAATATTGTAGATCTGGTGGTGGATCTTAGTTCAAACATTTTATTTTCATTTCAACAAGTGTTTAGTATGTATCATTAAAATGTTATATTTTTAATAAGAAAAATTGTATCTAATTAAATTTATTCACAAGGTTTTTATTTAATTTTATTTTATTTTACATTTGAATTCATTTTGTGTTTTATTTTTACAAGGGGAAAATGTTCCCCAAGTGATTTATTTTATCCCTCAACACTTCCTAACAACCTTAAGTCATTAGAGGAAAGTGTTTAATCCCATGTGGCATCCCTGTTTAGTCCATGGGATTCCAGATACATAATCATGGTTTCACTAAATGGTATCAGTGTATTTTTTTAGTTATCTCTTTAGTGTTTTATAATTCAAAGTGATTATAGGTGTTAAAAATTAGTATATACCCTTAAAATGAACTACCTATCAATTTTATGGAAATTTTTATGTTATGGAAAATGAGTGGCTTGTGATAACCTTTTAATATTTCTATTTGTTCCACAATAAGATAGATATGATGGGTTAGGAATGTAAATATTTCATTAATTTTGGTAGACAAGATATGTATTTCATCACATAACACAGTTTTTAATTAAAAGATGGTGTTTACTAGAAAAAATGGAATTTTATTGACTTTGAGATTTTTTTCTTGTTTTTATTCTTAAAATTCCATTTTTTTAATTATAAAAATACAACATAGAGTAAAGTGAAAACCCATATAATAGACCAGAAACTAAAAATAGTCTATGGTATATATATATATTAATTCATTAAAACACAAATAATAAATTTTTCTGTATAGATACCCCCTCATCTTGTGCTTGATTAAGCATGCATAATCTCATTAAAGTGCGATACTGAAACCATCTTATTCTAACAAGTGTTTTTTCATCATTAATATTTTTTCCTCCCATTATATTGGCTTATTATTTTGTTCATACTGTCATTAAAATTACTTATTTTAATCCATGACCTAATTAATATTCTCAATGTGTCAATTTGAACACCCATTAACTGAATTATTTTTAACGGTAGTAAAAATATTTTCTCTGTTGATCCTATTAATTTGAACCTTTCACTATAGTTTCTTCATAATTTTAGAACCACTTCACACAAAAACGTATAAAAATAAATTTCACCTAATATAAACTAAACCTAAAAAACTTTTGAATACATTAATTTAGGAACATCCTTGTAGATTATGAAATTATTATCCCAAAAAAGTGAGTCTTTCAAATAAGATATAATCAATTTACCATCCTCTAGGATTCCCTGATCAGAAAAAACCATGTTGGGGACTTTATTAGGACTTTTATTATTAATTTTCTTCGTTTATATGGATTAAGATATCACCTTATAGTTTTTCATGTCCTAAGGATGTGACTTCTTACCTCACTCACACTCCTCTAACTATATTTACATAGGATAGATCATTCATTTTTCCAAATGGTTGGTTAATGGACACTCAAAATTGTGGGGCACTTTTTCAAAATCAGTGAAGACTACATTTCTAGATAGAAAACCTAGGGATCCATATTTTTTTATATATCCTCATACTAATAAATATAATATGAAATAAAACCTAAAATCATGATTACTGTCCATATAGATCCCCCTAAGACCATCCAGGATATCAAATGAAATTATTTAAGTAAAATTTATGAAATCATCATTTTTTTAATGATGATTGGCCATTTTCCAGCACAAAAATATCAAAGAAAAATCTTAGTTAAACAATTACTTCATATCCCATACCCTATGTTAAGGGATCTATAATATGATAAAAATTATTCCACATCCCATATTCAATATAATGCACATATATT
Organism: Viscum album; assembly: GCA_963277665.1. NCBI lineage: Eukaryota > Viridiplantae > Streptophyta > Magnoliopsida > Santalales > Viscaceae > Viscum > Viscum album. The sequence continues at coordinate 1,432,232,764 of OY728120.1, read as the reverse complement.
CCTAATTTAGGAAATAACACTAAAAATGTTGAGATTCATAAGAGGATCTTTATCTTAATAACCTCACTATAATGTATCCATCTAGAACAACTCTCAAATAAGATTCCATTCCCACTATTAAAATTCAAAATGTCTCTAGAGAATATGTATTGGTCTCTATAAAATGTGAATACCAATGAAAATTGGATGTTTAATGGACAATGAACAAATCATAAAGACATTTTTCGATCCATGATTCAATTTTGACCATATAAATAATGTAGTATTCACAAAAAAACCACAATATAAATTAAATATGTTGATGGTATTGGAAAATCCATCTCTACACAAGAATAAGAACATGTATAATGATTAAAATAATTATTATAGCCACTTGACATAAATAAAGAGTCCGTAATATTTATAAATAAATTTCATTTGACATGGGTTATATAAGGGCAATGAGATACATAAGAAATTAGTATAAAACAAAAATTATGGTGGGTGTTAAGCCATATAATAATTAACCAACTAGGTTCAGTGAAAAAACTAATATGAACCAAATAATAAATAAGGCCTATACTATGATTGAATGAGGACATCCTACATTAAAAAAAAGGATAATTCATGTTATGAATCTCAATAATTACATGAATCTACAAACCCCAATGAGTTATTCACATGGTTAGATAAATATCTAACATAGGAAACTATAGTGAACTAATGTTTTAGTGATATATTCCACCTTAAATAATTAATACTATCAATATATTTCTCCACACACAATATAAAAACCTAACTGACCATAAGCCTTTACTAATAAATATATTTACTAATATATGATTATTATTGAATAATTTGGCACAAATAGCTATAAACATATTATGAAATAATGAACCCTTTTAGTATTGTTTCAATAAGTGTAATGAAGACACTAATAAAATATTTATAATTATTAACATTTATTTTTAAATTGTATATTTTTAAATTTTTATATATTTATGATTAGCACAAATTTTAGAATAATATTCAATATAGAAAACCATGAATTCTTATAAAAAACAAAATTTCACAAAATTTTATGATTTTAATTTAATGTTAAATTTAAAAATTGTATTATATGAATTTGATAAAACTAAATCCATTTTTGAAATTATTATAAAATTATTAATTATATAATTATTTTCGTGACTTTCTGAAAAAAATAATTTCAGGTCAATGGGGAAAAATAAAACTTTTACAAATAACCTGTATTTTTTGACACAATTAGTATATAATTTTGAATTATAAATTCATTGATCCCTTTTCTATAGAATAATATTTATGTTATAAGTGAAAAATTACTTATATATATATTTTTTCATTTATAAAAAACTATTTAATATTTTTTAACATAAGATATATTGTTTAAAAATTTCTTAAATATGGATTTAGTATTTTAAAATTAATTTTTCCCATTTTTGGAAAAATAATATATTATAATGGATATTAAATTTTGAATCATTATATAAAAATTATGAAATAAAAACCATTATATTTTCAATAATAAAGGATAATTCACATTATTAAAAATTATTAACCACAATAATATCCAAAAGGGGTAAAAAATATTTAACTAAGAGGGAAAGACAAAAAAATAGGTTAAAAATATTTATGGGATTGAGTGTTTGAGGATTTTATTAGTTTTATTATCACAAAATTTTATGGAGTTTTCTTAAGATCATTTACAACTAATAATTTTCTTAGTGTTGAGTATTAATTTTTTGGGTTTTAAATTGAGGTGTGTTTTGGTGTAAGTTTGAGAAAAATGAAAGAAAGAATGTTGTGAACTATAGGATCAGGGTTAGGGAAAACTATACACCCATCCCAACAAATCGAGAAACCTTCAACAGTAAGGATTTTCATAGTTGACGCATAGTTTTCATAACTATCCCCCATATTGTGAATAACCACGAATCCATTTAAAGGGGTTTCATGGTTTAGGTGCATGGTTTGGGAAAACTATGCGCCCTTCCCCAAAAAACCATGTGTGGGAATTAAAGTCCATCAAAAATTAGTTCTCAATTACCCAAAACCTAATTTTAACTCATATTCAACCCCTATTAGACCCTAGGAGGTGTTTCATGATTTTTGATCCCCCATGACAGATTCTAATATTTTATGACCTTCATTCTTCATGTTTTTTATCCTAGATCAGAGATCTGTACCCCTCCCAGAAAGATTGTTTCACCCCGCATGGTTTCCTATTCCTTCTTCCTTCTTCTGCTATTAATTAAAGGTTTTATTACTCATATTTTTATTAGATATAGATATGGTTTTGTCGATTTAGATCTATGATTCTATATTTACATCCAGATTCAAGATACCCTGATTTTTTTAATCTTAATTTAGGGGTTTAGATTCGGATCTCGTTCTATGTCATTGTGCCACTAAAATTTTTGGTATTTCCATTGGGTTATCACTCATCAATGAATTGAGGTAGGTGGCCTACAATTAAAATACCATAAACATGATTAAAATTATGTGTATTTAATTTTTTAATAACTATGAGAAATTTAGAATTTATGTTCTTGATTAAATTAATTAATTTGGTGAATTAATTAATTTAGGAGATATGAATTTGGGATTTATTGACTTATGGATTTGGAGGTAATTGATTGTTGAAATAATTATGAGATATATAGATTTTTTATTTGAGATAATTAATTGATTAATTAATTATAAGATATTGTTATTTTAGAATTAAGATAAATAATTGTGTAATTAATTATGGGATTTTGAGTTATGGATACTGATGAATTAATTAATGAATTAATTAATTGGATCAGCGTACTTAGTTAACTAGGGAATTAATTAAGGGGAAAAGTGACTAGTCAATTGTTTAGTTAACTAATATAATTGTTTATTTTAACTCATTATTTAATTATTAATGGAATTGATTTGGATAATTAATTATTGAATTAATTATGTGTTAAGAATAGTAAAATAATCATTTAATTATGAAATAAAGAATTGGAACATGGTCATTCTAATTTATATGTTATTAATGGTAATATAAATACTTATTTCTGAATTAAATAATGGTAACATGGTCATTCTAATGTGTATGAAATGAATAGAAACATGATCATTTAGTTTTTAATTAATGAATGGGAATATGGTCATTCTATTCTATAATGTGTGAATAGTAACATGGGAATTCATGTATGAATTAAATAATGGTAACAATTGAATTTTGAAATAATATATCACAAGGGAATACTTCAGGCTCCAACATGAGACTAAGTAGTAATTGAGCTATGTATGTCTATGGGATCCTAAGGGTTATGCAGATAATTAAACATTTCTTGATAATGTGATAAATAATTACTTGTGCAATGTAATTATTTTATTTATTCAACTTCATACTAGATTATTTTACTATATATTATTTTATATAGAATTATGGTGGCCTACTGAGTTTCACTCACACCTTACTCAGGCTGTCTGATCAGTAAATGAAAAGACTTTGTGTTTTCTAGAGAGGCTAAGGGAAAAGGCCCAAGCAAAGATGGATGATTTGGGATGAATCTTGGATGAGGAAACTAAATGTGGTTCTAGAACTGCTTGGGGAGTCATCAGTGACTTTATTTTGGGTTTCATTTTAGACAATTGACACCTACAATGACATGGAATATTTTCTGCTTTACTTTTGATATTATTTTTCCTATTTTTTATCATGATATATTGGTATTTTTCATGGTTTTATTTTATTCTAATATTATTTATTTATTTATAATAGTGTATTACTCCTCTAATAGAGGTTATTGTTTCCCCATGACTGATGTATCATACCCTCGCTACTAGTCAGTAACCTCTGGTGTATGGGAAGGTGCGCTTGAGGTCACGTAGCAGACTGACTTGGGCATTGATGTGCGAAAACAGGGTCAAGAGTTTACAAATTGGTGTTATAGGATTTTTCATTTCATTTTGTGTTTTTATACTATTTGGGAAAGGTATATAGGATACTATAAAGAGTTGGGCCTTGGATATGATCTCATGTATGGATGTAACTTACCCATTTATGAGGGAGAACTCAAGTACCTAGGTGGTGGGATTGTTGTTTTTTTTGTTTGATGTTACAGTTGAATATTATTTCACATTGGGTGACGTAATTGTTATGTGCTGTGATTATTGAAATTTATATTTTTTTGATATTTTACTTGTATACTAGTATGGAATGAGAGTTGTGTTTACATGAATTATTCTATGAAGTTAAGGTTATTGTGACATGCATCATTTTAGACAAAAATAGGAAAATAGGTTATGGAAAAGTTATTGAACCTGGACTTTTTTTTCATTTCTTGTGAAATTAAAATGAAAATGGTGCCTAACATGAAATTTAGGAGTATTGAAAAATTATGCAATATTATAATAAATGGATGTATAAATGAGGAAATTGAATAATAATATTGTTTTTACCTTTTCTAACCAGGACAAAGATGTAGGATGGTTAAGGGTAGTGATAGTGCCTCAGTTTTGACAGTGTGGTGAGGGTTTGGGAAAATAATTGTTGTGGATTGTTGTTTTTCCCTCCTAAGTAAATGTGATTATTTTGTGAATTGTGTCCTTATAGCCATTTTTTTCATTTTAGATAGTTTTCCTCCATGATAAATCTTATCACGACGATGATCGAAGGACTTGGATAGGGTTGATCCTCCAATAGTGGTAACTGAGACACTGATTGTGCTGGGTGAAAAAGTTAGGGATCGCTTCCGATAGAACATTGATCCCTTCATGAAATTAATGGGAAGAGACCTAGGGAGGGTAGTAAAGAGTATGTTTGATATGACAAGGGAGTTTAATTTGTAGCACCCTCTAACTTTTACAAGAGAGGGTAGACCTAAGGTAGAAAAGTTTTGGGTTGAGTCCATCAAGACTATACATGAACACATAGAGACAACTATAGAGAGGAGGTTAAAGTTGGATGCCTACACACTACGAGGATCGGTGAAGCACTGGTGGGATATTCAGGCATGGAATGGACAGGCTGATGGTATGTTACTAATGGACACTTGGATAGGTTTTTAGATAACTTCTATCCAGATATGTTGAGCTAAGAGAGAGTTGAAGAGTTCAAGACATTTACTAATGGGAGTTTATTTGTCATAGACTATAACATGCATTTTACAAATTTTCAAATGATTTTCTCCAATTTTCATAGGAGATGAGATAGCTATGGTGAGATATTTTCAGGATGGGATTAAATGTAACATTAATCCGCAATTAAATCTTTTTCGATTAAAGATGTTTACTGAGGTGGTGGACCAGGATATCATAGATTAAGGGAAAATAAATGAGGCATTTAGTGAAGGAAAAATAGTTCCAAATGGAAGATCAGGAGGTATGGAATCTGAGATTATGAAGAGTTGACATGATAATGTCAACTAGGTCCAGGGGAAATGAGGTACCCAGATAGAGGGATATGTTGCATAAGACCTTATTTGAGTGATCTATCACTAGTGTAGTTGGTTATAATCTTTCATAGACAGTGACCTCAACCATCACTATAGTGTCATTCATGAATAATGATGGGACATATACATAGGTTGTATAGGACTTTGGGATATACTTGTTCAAAGTGTTGGAAGGGGGTCATCTGCACCACATCAGCCTTGTTGTTGGAGTTCTATTGGCCAAGGAGGTAGAGGCAGTGAACAAGGATATTCGGGGAAAGAGAACTCACATTAGTAGAGTAGTGTAGTATAGGGGAGTCAGACTACATCACATGGGAGAGGTGCATGATAGTTTTATGAGGTATATCCTATACTTTTGGATATAAAGGTTGGACCATCAAGAGTGATATGTACTATTATTATAGACTCTACTTTAGCTAGTTCCTTATTTGACATTAACACCTCCTATTCCTTTATTTCTGCCAAAATATTCAATGGTTTGAGCCTGGTGGTAGAGTATGCGAGTGAGGCTATGACTATTGATACACCATTGGGATTATGGTTTAGAAAAATTTGTTTATAAAAGGGGTATTCTCTTGAATTATTTAGGTATCATTTTATGTGTGATATATATATCCTAGATATGTTGAGCTTTGGCCTAATTCTTGTTATGGATTGACTAATTACATAACAAGCCCACATTGATTGTTACCAAAGGAGAATAACCTTTAATTCTCCGAAGGGTGACAACTATATTCACCTTGTAGAGTGGGATATACAGGAAGGTTGAGGATGGCCAATTACTCAGAAACTAGGATAACCCACAACCTAGGTTTCTAGTCTATTACTAGATGATGGAAGTGTGATTTAGGATTTCCTCCTACCTATGGTGTACTAGTTTGAAGATGTCATTCTTGAATGATTATCAGGGTTACCTCCTAATATAGATGTGGAATTCACAATACATCTTATGTCATGGGAAGATACTATTTCTATTCCACCATATATAATGGTACCGACAGAGCTTCAAGATCTCAAGACCTGACTGGAGGAATTGGAGGATAATGGATTTATCTATCTGAGTACGCCGCCTAGGGGGTTTACCTATGGTTTTTTCAAATAAGGATGATGGGAGTTTTCACTTATGAATTGATTACAAAATGTTTAATGGGATGACTATGAATAACTGGAATCCTCTTCCCCGTATCGATGATTTTTTTACTAGTTGAGAGGAGCTTGTGTATTCTCAAAGATTGAATTGATATCGGAGTGTCATCAACCGAGATATTTGACTTTTGATATTTTAAGGACTACTTTTAGAAGTATATATATCCTTTATGAGTTTTTCATAATTCTATTTGGTTTAATGGATTCACCATAAGTATTTATGGGATTGATGAAATGAATCTCCCATCCATACCTGGATCAGTTTGTGGTAGTGTTTGTGGATGAAATCTTAGTGTACTCCAAGTCTCATGATGATCATGCACAACATCTTGTCTTCATACAGAGTACATTGAGGGAGAATTGAATATAAAAGAATATATCTATGTTCCAGTTTTGGACTGATCAGGTACACTACTTGGGTCACATCATCTCAGAGGAAGTTATGTTAGTAGATCGGGAGAAGGTTCAACAAGTGGTTTTTTGGGATCATCCCAAGAATGTGTTCAATATCAAAATATTTTTGGGATTTACATTATATTATAGGAGTTTCATCTAATAATTTTCCTATTTATAAGTTCCTCTTTCAATATTGACAAAAAGGGGATCAATTTTTAATGGTCAAATGATTTTGAGGATTCCTTCTAGGAGATGAAGAATCATTTTACAACGCCACCAATCTTGATCCTATCTAAGACAAGTGAGTATTACATGTTGTATTGTGATTATTCTAGGATTGGAATTGGAACTTTTTTAATGTAATGAGGTCAAGTTGTGGCATACTAGTTTTGTAAGTGGAGGCCTCATGATTAGAACTACCCTACACACGACCTCAAGTTGGCTATAACAGTTTATGTACTATTTTTTTTCAAAACTATCTTTTGGCCAAAAGGTTTAATATGTATACTAATTTTAAGATCTTAACGAAATATTTACACAATGATACTTGAATATATAGTAGCTGAGATGGATTGATTATGTGTAGTCATTTGATTTTGCGCTAGAATATATACCAAGAAATGGGAAATTTTTTTAATTCTTTGAGCATGAATACATTGACTAAAATTGATCAAGAATCTAGTGTTGAGTGTAAAATTATGACTTTTCTAGATGAGATGAATGTGGCGGTTCAGGAGAATCAGGTTCATATGACTCTATTGTCAGTTTTAGTAGAGCCTACACTTTTGAGTCAGATCAGGGACATATATTATGAGGATACGAAATGTTTGACCTTTAGGGAAAGCCTTAAAGGTGGGGAGACACCTTCATATTGAAGCATTAACGAGGATGAGATTTTTTATGTCATGAATCATATTATTGTGAATATGAGAATTGCTTTGGATATATTGCAGTAGTTTCATGACTCAAATAGGAAGGTATATCTAGGTGTTACAAAAATATACCATGACTTACAATGACATTTTTAGTGATCAGGCATGAAAAAGGAGAGAGTATGGCTTATGGCAGGATGCTACACCTCTCAAAAGGTGAAGGTAGGGCATCAATAACCTAGAGGGTTACTATAGTTGTTTCCCATTTTAGAGTGGAAGTGGGATAATGTTATAAAGGATATTGTGGTCTGTCCCATGAGTATTTCTCAGAATAATTAATCTATCTATGTCATTTTGGAAAGACTAACAAAGGTGGGACATTAATTTCTTATATGAGAGACTTTCTTAGTTGTGAAGATAGAAGATATGTATTTTCGAGAGATAGCCTGTTTTCATGGGATGTCTTGGACTATAGTTTCAGACCATAATTCATGTTTTACTTCACGCTTCTGGAAGGGATTGCAAAAGGCACTTAGTACACTGGTTTTTTATAGTACAACTTCCCTCTCACAAATAGATAGGAAGTATAAGAATACTATATAGGTGATTGTGTATATTTTGTGAGCATGTGTTATAGACTTCAATGTTTCTTAGGAGAAGTACTTGTATTTTGTGGAGTTTTCCTATGAAAATATTTTTCAAGAAATGATACAGATGGAACCATACAAGGAACATTGTTTCATGACATGCAGATCATATCTATTCTTGATGGAGGCTAGTGAGTTATAGTTATTGGGACTGATTCTCATATAGAAGGCATTAATGTATGTGAAAATAATTCGGAAACATATAGCTATAGACCAGAGTATAAATAAATAGAATGCTAAAATACATCAATGACCATAAGAGTTTTTAGAGGGTGATCATTTTTTACTTTGGGTGTCTCCTAGATTGTGTCACCACAAGATACAAAGGTAGGGAAAGTTAGGGCCCATGTTTGTTAGACCATTTAAGGTTGTGGAGAGAATCCGGTTGGTGGCATGCCGATTGGCTCTTCAATATAAATACAATGATTTTCATGATTTTTTCTATGTGTCACAAGTACAACAATATCACCTCAACCCTTCTCATATGATTAATGTGTATGATATTGAGGTTGAGATATATGTGTCCTTTGAGAAGCATCTGATACGCATGTGGGATCGCATTGATAATTTTTTGTGGTGAAATATTGTGCTAGTAGTTCATGTATTGTGGAAACATGTCCATGTATAGGAGGAAACATGGGAAATTAAAGAAGATATGCGGGCTCTATGGCCCAATAATTTTGACTTAGGATGTTAGAGATGGTTGGGAATGGAGCTCAAGAATGACCAGTTGTAAGGTGGGGAGATTTTGAGATCCCAATTGTTTCTAGATTTGTATTGATCTCATTTACAGGAACTCCATTGTTTAGTGTTGAGTACTCTTCAATTGGGTCTTACCATGAGGTGTATTTGGGTGGATATTTGAGAAAAATTAAAGTAAGAGGGTTGTGAATTCTTGGTGCATGGATAGGGAAAACCATGAAACCCAGTATGGAAAACTATACAACCATAAATTGTGGGGATTGGAATGTTTGGTGCACGGTTTGACTAACTATGTTCCCTATTAGGAGTAATTATGAAACCCTATGAAAGAGGTTCACATTTTACATTTATGGTTATGGAAAACAATGTGTGGGAATTAAAAACTACCAAAAATTATTTTTTAATTACCCAACCCCCCCATTTTAACTCATATTCAACCTCCATTAGACCTTAGGAGGAATTTAATGATTTTGGATCCTCCCAGATAGATTACAATCCTTACTGACCTCTATTCTTCATGATTCTAACCCAGATCAATTATTTTCACCCATCTTGGTAAGAATATTTCATCCCCATTGGTTTCTCATTCCTTCTTAATTCTTCTCCTATTCATGAAATGGGTTGTTACTCCTGTCCTGATTAGATATATGTCTTGTTCTGTGAATCTATATTTAGTATTATAGATATAGATCAATATTTATGAGATCTTGATTTTCTTAATCTTGATTTATTATTTTAGATCTGTATCACATTATATGTTGTTGTACTTCTCAAATATTAGGGATTTCCACTGGGTGATCTTTCATCAATGAATTGAGGTAGGTGGTATATAAATCAAATCCTATAGTCATGATTTAAATTACATATATGTAATTGTAGGATTTATATTAAACATTTAGAAATTTTTTTTTGATTAAATTAATTAATTGGTTGAATTAATAAATTTAGGAGATGTGAATTGTGGATTTCATGAATTATGGATTTAGAGATAATTGATTGTATAATTAATTATGATATATATTTTTATTTGAGATAATTAATTTATGAATTAATTAAGAGATATGGAGATTTTACAATTAAGATAATTAATTGTGGAATTGATTATGGGATTTTTGAGCTATGGATACTGATTAATTTATTGATGAATTAATTAATGGGTTTGATGTAATTAATTAATTGTGAATTTAATTAATGTGGTTATGTGATTAGTCAACTGTTGAGTTAACTAATTTAATTTTTGTGTAAAATTAATTATTAAATTAGTAATAGAATTGATGTGGACAATTAATTATTGAATTAGTTATATGTTTTGAATGATAAGATGGTCATTTTTTTTGTGAAATAATGAATGGGAACATGGAAATTATAATTTATAAGGTATGAATGGTAACATAGTAATTTAGTTGTGAATTAAATAATGATATCATGTTCATTCAAATGTGAAAGGTATAAATGGTAACATGTTCATTTAGTTGTGAATTATTGAATGGGAACATGATCATTCTATTATGTAATGTGAGAATGGTAACATGGGCATTCAAGTATGAATTAAATAATGGTAAAAATGGTATTTTTAAATAATATATAACTTGGTAATACTTCAAGATCTTTCATGAGCCAAATCAGGTATTGAGGTACTGTCTATGGGAACCTATGGGTTATGTGGTTAAATTAAGATTTATTGAAAATGTGATAACTATTTACTTATTAATTGCAATTATTTTCTTTATAAAAATGTATACACTATTATTGGGATGGATATTGTTTTTGATGCTATTGGTGGTGGCCTACTGAGCTATACTCACACCCTACTTGGGTTGCCTGATTGGTACTGAAATAGACTTTGATTTATATGGGAAGGATAATGGAAAAGGCCCAAAGATAGATGGATAAGTTGAGATAAATCTTGGATAAGGGAACTAGACATGGTTTGGGAACTACTTGGGGATTCATTAGTGCATTTATTTTGGGATGCATTTTAGACACTTTACATGAGCATTGACATGGAATATTTTCTACTTTTGTTTTGAAATTGTATTCCCAATTTTTTTATCATGAGATATTTATATTGTTTATGGTTATTTGTTATTCTTCTATTTTTCATTTATTTATATAGCTATATTTCTCAGATAATAGAGGGTATAGTCTCCCCATTATTGATATATCATATCCTCACTGCTAGTTAGCAACCTCAGGAATACTGGGAGGTGTGCTTGGGGTTATGTAGTGGACCAGCTCGGGGAACCAGTGCGTGACACTGGGGTTGGGATGTTACATCAACCATATCCCTTACATATTCAATTACTTACCAATTTTTGAGATACTTTACTTGAGCGTTACTTCATATTAATAAACTTTTTGGGTTATTTACCAAAATTTCATCACTTTTCACTTATAAAAGGGGAACTCAACCCCTTAGTTCCCATCACACCAAAAATCACTTATTTCAGCCTAAACTCTTCCCAATTAAAACCTATAAATTCTTATACACCACTAAGAGGTTACATATTTCTAAAATTACTATCCCTAAAATTCTTAACCCCATGTGAAAATGAGATAATCTAAGAACTAATATATAAATTCCCCACTTCTCGATTCCAATTTCTATTTATTTATGATAAATTATTATTCCTAAAAATATAGGAAACCATCTAAAATTATTATATATATATATAAATATTATTTTGGTATGTTATTATAAATATGGTAGTATCCTTACCCACCTTTCACATTTTATTTATGATAATTGAAAAAATTAATCCTATATACATACGTACCACCACCTATATGAAGAAAAATGTATTATTTCCTTCACCACATAACCTTGCTGAGAAAAAGAGAGATTTAACAAAATATTTATGATATATATATATATATAAATTTATTTATTTCATAATTGTGTTATCGAAAAGATTAAATGTGTTACTTCTTTCTTCATCCCTTTGAAAAATGAAATCATCTTTCTTGCATACATGTTGACTACCACGTCTATAGAACGATGCATTCCATTTTTTAATTGCACATTCATGGATAGTCTTAGTTTTTATTTTATGGGTATATATATATAAATAAAATGTTTTATAAATATATTTAATTAGAGATAGCATCAAATTTAATTATCATTAAAAGGTAATCCATCGATATAGGTGAATAACCCAAAACTAATTCATCAATATATCTATCTTCAATAAGGAGAATAAATCTCCCATGTAATGGAATAATGTAATCATAGGTACTTATAAAAACAAAATCTATAGCACCTTTAATGGTTTGTAAATGAAAAAATTTGAGGAATTAATGATGACTAAAAGTAATTTTACAAACCTAGTTTAAAATTTTCAATATTATTAATAGATAATGTTGAAAAGAGATTATAAAAATATAATAATGAAAAGATTTATTATTTATAGAGCGTATAAACTAAAATTTATTAGAATAAAGTTATGAAAGAGGTAATTAATATGTTTTTCGTTATGACACAAGAGGATAAGACACTACTATGGAAATCAAGTGTAATTGTATGAGACCTCGTAACTCAAACACCGTTACTTGATTTATAAAATTTCTTATTTAATATCATTCATAAACGAAGTTCCATTATGAAGGATTTTATCTAATTTAATTCTATGAAAAAATATTTTCCTATCCAGATCCATTTCTATGAAAATATTTCTCTTCAATTTATTTTTCTAAAAAAATTAAGGAGAATATTTGAATTAAGACTCATAACATTGAGTTTTACATTGAGTAATACAAAATGTTTTCATGAAATATATTTCCATAATTTGGTTTTATTTCTCCTCTATATATTAAAATTGATGTAGCTCCACTAGATTTATTTTTCATCATCCACTATATAATTTATTTTTGGAAATCAGGTTTTTGATATCATTTTATTTAATTCATGATGATATTTTGTACCATTTAGAGGTTTTAGGAAACCCAATTTTTATTTAAATGGGTTCTTTATAAAAAGGTATTGATTTTAATTTACATGTTTTATGAATCCCATTTTATTTCCATGGGTTCTCTATGATTTTAAAAGGTAATAATTTTTATTTGGAACACGTATGTATAGATAAATGGCTGGTTGGGTCCTATATCATCCTCTAATCCAGTGGTTAATAGTTAATATCTCATGAGATAGGTATTCATGAGTACATTTTAGTTTATCACATAAGAATAGATTATTTTCCTTATGAAATTAATGTTTCTCTTTGATTATTTTTGTTCAAAATTTATTAGATTGTATTACTTATAATCTCATTCTCTTATGATTTAAGATTTATGTTAAATGATTTCAAGAATTATTATATATTTTTTATTCTTTGTTAATATTTTATAGCTTTAATATCTCATTATATATAAATTTAATCAAATATTAATCTAAGTATTATCACTCATGTTATTATTATATTTCACTAATTCTCATGTTTTTCAATTATTATAAGAAACTAAACCTTGTGGAAATGTTTATTCATCTCTTAATAATCATTTTAGATCATTGATTTATTATATTTTTAATACCACGTTTTTAGAATGAGTATTGGTAGTATGATTTCTAGAAGATGGTCTATTATAGTTCCTTAAAGTAGAAATGTTCAGAAGTTTCCTTAAATAAGATTATTATGTTCATAGCCTCCAAATACTCTAAATAAACCAATTATTGGGACATTATTATTTATTTAATATAATTTATAAATCCTTTAAAACATGAAAAATAAGTCATTTTAATCTTAGATCACTATAGTTGGTATTAGAGTAAATGGTAAAGTATTTTTAGTGAATAGAGGATCAATTTTTTTTTGGGAATTTTGGATAGAAAACCATAGCGGAAACCCTAATTATGGGACCAATTATATGATGATATCAATAATTTTTTTATAATTTCTTGAGTATATTGTTTTTATTGAAATTTTATCCATGTATGGATACTATAACTGGATATAAGAACTGACACAGATGTTCCTAGGGTAATAATCTATAAAATGGCCTATTGGGCATTAACTCCACCACCACCAGGTAAATGAAAATAGGGTCATACTGTATAGTTGTTTTGAAACACCTATGGGAAATTATTTGGTTGATTATATTATCTTTATAAACTATAATTAAGTATTAATTTCCTAGTTACATAGATGTATTTTTAGATCATATTATTATAGATAAAGTTTGTATTAATGATATTCCTATTATATTAGAATATATTGAAGTATTCCAGTATGAACTGTCCAATATTCCCATAGATCATGAGGTTATATTTAAAATAGAACTCATACCTATACCAATTCCTATCTCAAGGATTTTATAGAATAGATTCCTTTAAATTTTAGTATTAAAATAATAAGTTGAAATAAAACCTAGATAAAGTTTTTATCTTCCCTAGTGTTTTGGAAAGGGTTATAAGATTAATTTTTTCAAAACAATAATGACAGATCAATGTGGCTTATCATTGAATATCACTACCATAACACGAACAATATTAAGAAAAAGTATCATCTACCCTATATCAATTACTAGTTTGATCTTCTCAAAGGATCTCAGTATATTTCAAATATTGACATGTGATATTGATATCATCAGTTAAAGGTAAAAAGGGAGGATATTCCAATAAATACTTTCAAAAGTTTTATAAAAATTATGAATTTTTATAGTCATGTCATTTTGAATAACTAGTTCCCCCTACATCTTCATGGATCTAATGAATATAGTCTTCAAAGACTACCTTGATCTATTTTTGGTTATCTATATAGATGATATTCTCATTCATTATAAGTAAAAAAAATGCAATTTTATGATTTATAGATTGTGTTTATGACCATTAGGTAGGAGTTTTTGTATGTAAAATATAGAAAATGTGAATTTTGTATTTTTTTCCATTTTTTAGTAATATAATCACTAATGATGGAATATTTGTTGATCCATCATTTTTAGAAGTTATTGAAAAATGTCCAACACCAATCACACTAAATAAGATACATATTTTTCTCAAGTTATCCAAATTCTATTGATACTTTTTTGAGAAAAGTTTAATTTATATCGAATCCATAAACCATTTTAAAATAGAAGTGAGTGGTGTGTTGTGTAAGGACAATAATGATGAAGATAAATATACAAGAGGGGTGAATTGTGTATTTCAAAAACATTAAACAATTCATAACACCTCTTTTGATTTGTATTGAACCTTTCCTTTTCTCTTGAAGATGAGAGGGCACTAGATATAAATATAGGAAATGAACATAGTGATATATAGCGGTTCATGGCACAAATATCCCTTAGTATACTAAAAAAGTGATTAAATCTATGAGCTTTGTGATTTTTAATTGGTCATATTATACTAATACCTTTAATGTACAATTTAGTGTAGGAATTTGACACCTTTGAAACTAGACTTTAAATATCCTTATGGTTCTTTTATAGGGAACCGTCAAACCACAACTTAGTTTAAGAAAATGGCGCTTAACCATGATTGATTTTGAGTAGCCAAAACTCCACCAAATCAATGGAGATTAATTTTATTGAAAATAAATATTAAAATTCATAGTTGTAGTAACAAATGACTGATGTATTCAAATATTCAAAAATACACAGTAGTAAACATATCTTCAAAATCGTGTAGGATATCTATAATCAATGATATAGAAAATAGTAGAGAGATGTTAAAACGTGTATTTCTTCAAGTTGCATCTCTTTCAAAATAAATATTATTTCTTGTGAAATAAGATAAAAAAATAAAGTAGAGTATCAGAAACAATAGTATAATAAAAAATAGTAAGATAATAGATCAAAACATGTATCTCTCCAAAGTGTATCTCTAAAAGCAATGATACCCAGTTTTTTATGTATGTCACCATTTTTGTATTTTCAAAACCTAATCTCAATGAATAAAATATTGATATTTATATTATAGGTCGAACACTAGGTCAAACCAACTCCAAAAATATCACATAATAAATCATGAATATTTGAATTCAAAAAAATTTAAGAGAGGTCATAACTTTCCATAAGAATAGTAACAATTTACTATATTAAATACAAGCCTTTAAATTAGTCATTATGAGCCTTTAAATCATTCATAAAATAGATTCAAATTTATCTTTACTTCCATCATGAGTGTTTTGTAAATCATAGATAATATCATGGATTTAAAACTTTATTGTTGAATAGTCAAACGTAGGGTTCCTTCATGTAGCAATAAAACACCAAACATATGGTTCGCCATACTAGTTATCTATTTATTATGCAGGAAAAATACACAAGACATGACCAATGTTAAGGCCAGATAAAACAAGAGCCTAGGGAGGACTAAAGTAATAGAGCCCTAGCTGATCCCCTCTTATTAGGTTAACCCCCAATGGACCCAGATGAAGAACATTTGAGAAGAAAATGATGCTGCAACCCTGGTCAGCCACCATCATGGAGGCCAAATGATTAGCTGCCTTATTGCCCTCGCACCATGCGTGAACCACCTTGACATTGTTGTTGCTGATGATGGATTTGAATCGTTTAATGATATACGCAATCGTCCATGGAGTGGAGGTTATACCGTGTAAGGAATCATGGATGATCTTGGAGTCAATTTCAATCTAAAATATCGAGATCCCCTTCTACTTGGATAACTCAAGTCCCATGAACATCACCCTGGCCTCCTCTTGAATAGAGCTCCCTACCCTATAGAATGTTGTAAATGAAATAATAACATTGCCCCTGTAGTCTCGGACCACACCGCCACTACTTATGATACCTGCAACACAAGACCCATCAAAGTTCATCTTAAAACCCATGGCAGGCGGTTTCCACGACACCCAGTGGCCTCACAGCCCAATGTTCGTCTACTATAGTGAGGAATCATTTGCATGAAGATCCCTCATAGAGGGGGTTTCACACCATTTTGTAAACCCACTAACCAGATCAACTAGCAGAGAGCGGGATCACACAATCACTAATCTTCAAGAGGAGGCGACGCCATCATATATAGCTTTGTTACAGGCCTTCCACAGACACCAAAAACTAGAACTAAGGATCATCAATCTAGACCTACATTTTGGCCCCGAACTAGTTACACCTTGAAACCATCTATCCAGAAATGAAGCCCCAGAAAAATATGTGGAAAGAAGACCATTGAAATCCCCAAAAAAATTCCAGACCTCCATGGATCATTCTCCATCAAATAAGAGGTAATAGGTGGTATCCTCTCTATGTACCTTACAACAGTGGCACCTGGAGTCCAGGATACCATCCAATTTCCTCATGTTATCATCTGTAGGGACCACATGATTCTTATCCCTCTGGGTAAGAAAGTTGTACTTAGATGGAATCCTCACACACCAGACTATATTTTTCTAATCATCACTCTGCTCTTGAGCAGGAAGAATTAAGAGGTAGTCCTTCAAGGAAGAATTCCCTATAGAAGAGGCAGTGAACACACATATGTCATGTTTAGGGGTTAACAAGATAAGGTCAAGAAGCCCTTGTAGATCTACATTAAGAACTATGCATGTAAAACTAGGATATAAGTAGGCCTCCTGAAAGGAGATTATAGGAGCATGACATCCTGGTAATCCAATGATCAATACTGCCCAGTTGTGATAACAGAAGGAGAGGTCTCACCTCCCCATAATCCATTGGGAGGGTTAGAAAATAGTTGGGATAATGCTATGAATCATAGAACAGAAAGGAGATTCTTGAACACCATCCTCTACATGCCCACTATTCTAAAATAACATGATTTTACCCAAAAGCATGCACTCCTCCACAACCTCCCATGCAAGCTTAGCATGAAAACAATGAACAGAATCATCCAGGCTCTGTACATTGATAACACCTTCATGAATGGGCCTTTCCATTCTCCTCCATGAATCCAATTGATATTTACCCTCATCATGAGCATACCAGATAAAATTGGAATTTTTTTTGTCAATGGATAGGATGATACCATTGGGAACTTTGGCTGCTGAAAGGACATGAACTGGGATATCAGAAAGCACGCTGTTGACTAGAGTTATCCACCCTCCAAAGGAAAGATATTGATTCTTCCAGTTGAGCACTCAACTGGTGATCTTATTCAAAATCCCATCATAGTCACGAACTCTGACCCATCCTGGAGAGATAGGAGAACCAAGGTAAGGAAAAGGAAATGATCCCCTATGTATACCCAACTTACCTCATAGGGAAGTGTCTTGTGGACTACTAAATCTTGATGAGATATAAAGATAAATCTTGGATTTTTTGATGACCTAGCTACTCTAGTGGCAGTATTCATCTAGAATTTTTTACAACCTACCCACCGATCTTCTTTTAGCATTAATAAAGTTGAGTGAGTCATCCGTAAACATCAAGTGGGCGAATGGGGCTCAGATCTTATGCCTGTGAAATGGATGGAGGTACCCTAAGGACATATTTCTATTGATAAATAATCTAAGGGTATCTTGCATGATAATAAAAATTGTCAGGGATATGGGATCCCCTTGTCTGAGACCACAAGAAGGCATGAAGAAACCATGGGTCTTTCATAGGAAGGAAACAACCATCCAAAAAGAACTGAAGCATATAAAAATGATGTCCAAAGCCCAGATGGAGAAGCCCATACCTAACATCACCCTGCTGATGAATCCCCATTCCATTCTATCATAGGAAATATTCATATATAGTTTAAGGGCCATACTGGATCCATGGGCTTTGATATTAGTATCACAGATCATTTCTTGAGCTAATGCCACTGCACCTTGAATCGACCGACCCTTGAAAAAACCATGTTTCTCTAAGAATATCCATTGATGGACATGAATGGATATCCTAAAATTAATAATTCTTGAAAAAATCTTGTAGGAGAAGTTGCACATGCTAACCGGCTTGTAATCTTGAAAGGAAGACGAGTCTTTGGTCTTTGGAAAAAGGACCAGTGTAGTGGTGCCAACCACCCTAGGAATAGATCGCCCATGAAAGAAGTCCTAGATGGATGAGATGATATCAACTTGGATCACGTCCCAAGATCCCCTGTAGAACAAAACTGGGAAACCATCAGGACCTGGAGCACTTTCTATATTGAGACTCATTAACGCGACAAAAACCTCCATCTCATTGGGGATCTCTTCCAGCGCAACATTGTCTTGACTGAAAATCAGATTAGGAATCCCCTCCATTAGATTCAAATTTCCACTTGGGTACCCATTAGAAATGGGCTAATTAGGACCTGTAAGTAGGTTGTTGAAAAAGGAAAAGTACATGCCCCCAAACACCTCTCTGTTACCTGAGAACGAACCATCATCAAGAAGAATATTGGGCCTCACTACCCTCCTTCTCTCTTTGATGCAGGAATGAAAGTAAGCTGAGTTTTTGTCCCCCTCCTAGATATATTTCACCCTCACACTCTCCCAGGCCATAGCTTCCTACTTCAGAACTATCTCCTCTAGGGTATACTTTTTGTTCAAGATCTCCTCAAAGACCCTGTCATTCCATGCATCCTCAATAATTCGATCCCAACACTGAACCTCCATCTCAAGTTTTTCAAGGTCATGATCAGGAGGGGGAATGAACTTAAACCAAGATTTTAAACATTGGTTGAGTCAAATCAACTTGTTGTGGAGTCCACCCATGAAAATCTGGGAGATGAAGCCCTCCAAACCTCAATAACTAGTTAGTGATAACCAAGAGAGCTAACCCAATGGCCCCAAAATCAAAAGCACTCATATCCATCCAGTGTGGGAGGTAGATAAATCAATAGGGGGAGTGGTTTGATATACTACGAATAATATGGGCCAACTTAGCATTAGGAAATCTAGAGATGCCATGTAAGTTCTCAAGACACCTATCCAACAGGCTCTGACATCTTTGGCTCCCTTTTTGGTTATTTCACTAGGTCAATCTGTCTCCTGAATACCCTAAATCCAGAAGGCCCTTACCAGCCATAAATTGCGCAAAGCTCGAGCTTGCTGAACGAGGGAAGACACCTCTTACCTTCTTCTATTATAGATCCTTGATCACGTTGAAATCTCTACACAAAACCATGGTAATTTCCTCGAGTTAAAGCCATTGAGCTCCTTCCACAATAGATCTCTCTATTTCACATCAAATCTATCATACACCATGAATAAGAAGACAATCTCCATACCCATAGACACTTTTACAGTGATATGGTGATCGCCAGCCTTGACCAAATCAACCTGCACCTCATTCTTCCAAAAAATCCATATATGATGATTGGTTGGATCCACATGCAAGCCTGCATTCATCCCCACTTTCTGAGTAAATTTACCTATCTTTGCAGAAAGTTGTTTGTATTCCAGAACAACAGTGATACAAGCCTTGTGTTTTTTCACCTCTATAGCTAAGAAGTCTGACTTCACTTGGGCCCCTAGGCCATGGGTGTTCCATATGATGAACTTAATAATTGAAACAGAGAATGATCAGTAGTGTCCCCTGGATTGAAATACTTTTTTCAAGAGAAAGATACAAACTCCTAGAAAGAATATGAATTTATCCCTTGTACAGACACTAGCGCCTGGATAATGTGCAAGCTTTCTGGGAGAGACCAAAAGGGAATGATTCCACTGTGTCTATCTTATCACCTTACTTGGAGGGGAACATTGATCATGTAATTTCAGCTCTAGAGATACCGGACCCTCATGCTTTCCCCTTTTTGCAACATCATGTTTATGGAAATGTCTCTGGAGAGTTCCATGGGTACCCACACAATTGGATTCCAACAGCTGCACATTGAAGGGATTTGAGAAGCTTGGGATGAGGACATCTTTCCTAACATCAACGAGTAAGAATCCTTGGGAGGTTAGAAAACCAGGACCAGAATACCATACCACCATTGATCCATGCATAGCATCTAGAAAGCTTCCAAAGAGACCCATACAAGAGACCCTGATAACCTAAAAGGGAACTGAACCAAAACTAGAGAGGATAGGAAGAGGAGGCGTGGGAAGAAGAGGAATAAACTTTACCAAGGATAAGCTTTCAGATTCTGAAGTAGGGGAAGGAGAGAGGCCCGCGAACCTAGAAATAGGAATAATATAACCCAAGGAAGTAACCCTGGGGAGTTGACCCAAACCATTTAGGGAAACATCACCTTGGAAGGTAGCCTGCCTAGGGGGCAGGGGAGACCCATACCATGAATGGACCACAACCCTCACTTCCAGCTTGCTAGGAGATGAAATGACCCCCCAAACATCCCTCTACTTGAGTTTTCTGCACATCAGCATAGAATACCCCTAGAGAGAGCAGTGAGAGTAGAATATAGGGAGAACTGGGTGGATGATATCTTGATTCCAGTCCAAGGACTCACCCAACTTCAAAGAGAATTTTTATAGGAGAGGTAGGGAAAGATCAAGCTCAACACAAATCCACACAATCGACACATCCAAATAGTACCTAGTGTTTTCATCTGTGCACTAGAAACCACTGAGAGAGTATCTGATAGCTTTGAGCAAGGTACCATTATTAAAAGGCAGCAGGAGCACCGACAGAGAGATCTACACAGTTGCTATAGAATTTTCATTACCTCTATGAACCTCCAATGACCATCTTGATAGATTAAATTTCCACCACCCCCAAATCTGAGGGGACTTACACCAAGTATACACAAAGTCATCCTTAGAAGACAAAATTATATAGAAAGAATTTAGATGAATAATCAAAATATGGGCCAGAACCTTAAGGCCCTATGAATCCACAAAATGATTGAACACTAAGAGAGGCAGATTCGCCGATCCAAACTGAGAAACGAGGTTCTATCTGAGGCAGTCCATCACTTCATCATAATCCACTACCAGAACCTTGGAAGCCATGCCAGACTCATCCCTCAAGCCTGACATAATGAACTATGAAACCACTGGGTAACCACCATGCACTCTCCCCCAGAAGACCCACAAATAACCTCTTTAAAGGAGGGATCCACACTACACCACCCAGTAGGAGGCCCAGGAGTCAAACGAGGAGAGTGAAATGCCTCAGAAGAAGAAGAGGGACCCTGGTTTAAGGGCGCCGGTGCCAGAACCCTATCCCATGAGCCGCCAGTGTAGGGATCGATGAAAGGGAATGTTTGAAAATGTAGTATTGATCATAAAATTTGGGTTGATATACCATATGTTTGTTTCCTCAAACATAGGGTTTCCTTAAAATGATGGTTTTTTTGAACTATACTTTACCTTTTTAAAAACATAAAGTTTCATCCAAATACATGGTAATTGATCCATACGTGTCATTCTAACCGTAGGGTCCATTCCTTACACTATACTTACCAACATAAGGTTGAGAAAAGTGTTTCAAGAATATTTAAAAACATATTCCAACACTTTTAATAATATTCCTCATGGGTAAATGACTTGAATATATTTTGAAAATAAATAATTCCACAAATATTAATTTTATAAAATACGCATAAAATGAAATTCATTATTAACTCAAATATGGGTGTTTGTGAGCATCAAACCCAAAAATAAATTAACAAAATTGTTGAATAAATACATTATAAACATGTTATTTATCTTGGTGAAGGAATTTTAAGAATATTTTAAGGAAATAAAGAATATTTTGGTCACAAAATCTATACTTACATTACCCTACATTGCGAAAGGGTTTTTAATATACAATGATACCTTGATAAAGGTATTAGGATGAATCCTCATGAAAAATTATTTTATAATTTATTATTACCAAAAAAAATTTGAAATTAATTAGAAAATTTATCTAATTAATGATTTATATCTAGAGATAGTGATTTATACATTAAAAAATTGGTAGCATTATCTCCATGGTAAGAAGTGTGTTATTTATACTAACCTCAGGAGTTTGAAATATATATTCCTACAAAAGTAGTAAAAAATTTACCATTTGATGTGGGTTTAAATTATCAAAGACTATAATTTCTTAGTACATTATCTTCTTTTGAAGAAAAAAAAGGTGGTTGAAGTGTTTATCAATAAAATTCATGCTACCATATCAATGATAATGGTTGATAGAGACCCAATATTCAAGTATTTTCAAATGTTGTATCTTAAAGTCATAAGGGAAACTAAGAGTTCTTATTTTTCCAATTTACTATTCAACAATACAATCATATAATGATTAATTAATCCCAAAAAATGATGTAGGACTATAAAAAAATGTAGGGAATATTATAGAGTTCAACATTAATAAAGATGGAGTTATAATATTTGGAACCTAAATGTGTGTTACATCAAAACCAAAACTGAAGAGGGAATTTTTTTATAGATTCTCATATCTCATCCATCTCTATTCTTCTAGGAATCATGAATATGTATAGGGATATAAGGAAATATTATTGTTAGTATAAGATGGAGATGGTGATCATAGAATACATATTTTAATGCTCAGTATGAAAACATGTTATGGATGAAAAAAATTCTAAGGTGATAATGCAATAATTTGATATACCAGTATAAAAGTGAAAAAAGTCCCCATAGAATTCATTATAGTACTCCCCTAAGAATGATTAATGAAGTAATACACCTAGGGTTTTATTGGATCACCTTACTATGTATGAATGTTTTATTTTCATCACAGAACATTTCCCTCTTAGCTATATCACACAGATATATATAAGGGTAGTAAGAACACTTTATAGTTCAACAATGTATATAGTATATTATAAATATATGAGGTTTCACTATATTTTATAGATAGATATTTGGAAATAATTTTATGCCGAGCTAAATTTCAGTATCACTTATCCCCCTCAAATAGATTGTCGGTGGGAGAAGTCATTCAAAAAAGTTGATAATATTGAGATTATATTTAATGGAGTTTCATGGTTATTAGGATTAACACCTCTAACTAGTGTAGTTCAAATATAATAATAGTTTTCATTCTATCATTCTGTTGGCACTATATGATTCTTTATTTTGGAAGAGATGTAGGAATCCATCATATTGGGATGAAGTTGGGTAAAGGAATCTATGGAGCCCAACACTATCCAAGAAATGATGGAAAAGGTTCAAACTATTTATCATCATTTGAAGGTTATAGAAATTTGGTAGATGAGTTTTTTAGATGATAAACAATGATTTCAATATTTTAATGTCAGTAACATGGTGTTCTGCCAGATATCTCCTAGGAAGAGTGTCATGAGATTTATGATAAATTAGAATCTATAACCTAGGTATATCAGTCCCTTAAAGATTCTTGAATATGTTGGGGATATTTATTATTTCTTATAACTCGATCTAAAAATATCCCTAGTATATGATGGCCACTATAGGTCACTTTTGAGAATTTACATACCATACCCTTCATATATGGTGAACTTGGAAGATTCACTATTAGATAATGATCTCTCACATGAGGAACAATCAGTGGAGATCCTATATCATAAATATAAGTTGATTTGGAACAAGTACACTCATCAGGTCAATGTTCTTTTAAAGAATCACAATCTTGATGAATCCATATGGGACCCAATGATATAATGAGGAAAAATTACCCTTACTAATTTTCATCATAAATATAAAATTTTAAGGTTAAAATTATTTTTAAAGGTATAGAATGTAATAACCCATGATTTCAGTGATATATTCCTTGAAAAATAAGTAAATTGTTTTATATATTTCTCCAAACAGAACACCAAACCCTAATATGCCATGATTTTTTATTAAAATAGATATTTATTGATGTATGGTAGTAGTCGATTAATCTTGTATGAACAATCATAACTATCTTATGAAATAATGGTCCCTTTTATACCATTTCATAAACTATATCTAAGAAAAAAAATAAAAAACTATATACCTAATATTTATTTTATAAATTTTCTACATTTCAAGACTTGCATATTTTTGATAAGAATTACTTTTAGAAGTTTAGTTAATATACCAAAGAATGTTTTCCTATAGAAATCAGTTTTTTATAATATTATACTATTTTATTTTAATAATAAAAATTTAAATTGTATAATGATAATTTGAAAACGTTAAATAATTTTTTTAAATTTTCAAAAATATATTAACATAATATTAATTATGTGATATTTATAAAAGGATTTATTTTTAAGCGAATTGGAAAAAATACATTTTTGAAAAATAATTGGAATTTTATTACATTATTGGTATTTGTGCTATAATTTTTAATTCAAAAACCATTATTAAAAAATAGAATAATTATTTTATAAGTGAATTTATAATTTTAAATAATGTTGGTTTTAAATTATAAACTCATATTTGAAATTTAATAAGATATAATATTTTTCAAAAAAAAAATCAATTCAATATAAAATTGGAATATTAAAATTAATTTTTTACACATTTAGAAAATTAATATAATAAAATGTATTATGAATCTTGTATCATTACTTCCAATTTATGTAATAAGGACCATTTTATTTTAAATCATAATGGATATATTAATGTAGAAAAATATTTTCATTTGTAAAAAGAAAAACATGTAAAAATGGTTTATCCACAAGGGAAATACCACAAATAAGTTTTAAAAAGTATAGAATGCATGTTTGATCCCATGATCCACCTTATCCCTTTATCACTCCATTATTTCCAAATATTGGAGAAAATTTCATTCATATTGAAATCCCAATATATATTTTTTTGTAGAATCTACAAAAATTTCACCCCTTTTCAATTATAAAAGAAGAACACCTCTCTCCACTTCCCCTCACACAATAACCAACTTATTTAAGCCAAAAATCATTCCAATACATTATTAAAAATTTATAGAAACCTTCTAGAGGTTCATGTGCTCCCAAATTACCATCCTTGGAAGGATTAAGAAACTTTTCAAAGCGAATAATCCAATAAGTGAGGCACACATTTCTAATAGCACCATTCTCATTTTTATTTATTTATATGAAATTTTTCTTCCAAAAATTACATTAAACAATCATAATATTATGACATTAGTATCATCAGTATATTGGTATGTTAATATAATATGGTACAATCCTTGACAACCTTTCCCATTTTATTTAAGAAAAATGAAAATGTGAATCATTTTTACATGTGGACTACTTCCTCCATGAAGAAATGTGTTCCATTTTTCTTCATAGCCTAACTTGTTTTGTCTAATTTAGTTTCCTATACATGAAATCTTTGATCTGGTAATCATAAATACATACATTACATACTATATTTGATTCCAATTATATATTCTTGTACCAAAATATCCATATTTTCATTTCTTATTGAAAATATAGCATTATATACCAACCCAAGTCATTTTAGGTTTAAATCATTAGCGAATTAGAAAAAACCATTAACTAATACTTCTTATGTCTTTATAAAAGAAAAGAAATTTTTTCTACTATCATAGAATTCTTAATCCCTAACATTTTCTCAACATCTTCCATAAGCTGACATGTAAATCCTATCATGTGTAATAGTTTTATTTATTATATGGGGAAATAGAAACATAATAACAGATGAGCTCAAAGTCTCAGTAATGGAAAACATAAAATGGAGGAAATCATCAGATAAACATGGTTTAAATACTATGAAAAGATTATTTAATCATCATAATTACATAATCATTTAAAACTGAAACCATAATACATCTATGGATATCAATGAAAATAAATATATCACATAGATAACAATAATTTAATTAGTGTTGATGGAATTCATAATGTTGGAAATTAGGATATTACCATAATTTAGTTATCCAAGACATTATTCTTATTATCAAGGTTGTAGCTATGATATCACTCTTATCATCATGACCACATTCAGTAAATCTTACTGAATTGGTCTGGAATACAGGAAATACCTAAATATGTTTGTATCTTGATATATACACATGGATAAAGGTGATATATATGAGAATTACCCACCTAACACTTATTTAAGTCCAAATAATTAATTAAATAATAAAATTAATAAACAATACACAATAATCATGAATAATAATAATTTTAATTGGAATAACAACATAAGGAACGCCAATACATTTCTCCATGTAAATAAAGTGGATTAAGAGATCACAACAGATTCAAATAAAGAAGGTGGAAAATTGAACAATACATAGTCAACATTTCAATGCAATGGATAAAAATATTTAATATAATATATATATATATATATATATATATATATTTTCAATAGTTCTCCAATAAAAAAGGAATGTTTTTCAATGTAAGGATCCCTCAATCTAAAAACATTTGGGGTAATAGTATACAAGTAAATAAATAACATCCCATATTAATAGATCTATGGAATATAAGTGAGAAACCTTTAATCAATGGACCAGAAAATATTTTATTTAAAATTTAAAAGGAATTGGATGAAATTTTAATCCTTTTCACGATGGATGGTTACATAAGATAAATATAGTGATATACCATATATTTTATATAAAATAAAATTACATGTTCTATCTCACGAAATGATATCAATTATTACAAAAGAACATATCTCCAGGGTAAACAAGGAGACTCTAGTGGGTGTTTATATAGATGAAAAACATTCTTACAAAATAAATCCTAAAATGGGATCACTTAAAAAGATATCAAGAATTTAATTCTATGATTCCATGAGTTCAATCTCTCAAATTATTAATATATATTTGATAGGGAATAAATAATTTAACATAAACACCATGAGTTTAAAAAATTTTGAATATTAAAATAAAAATGGATTTTGAAACATAAAATAGATATTAGAAAACATTTTTAAAACTGATGTAAATTAAAAACATTTATGCCACTTTCAAAATAAACTTTTGAAAAGGATTAATGATTGATTTTGAAAAAAAATATATTTAAAAATAATCACTAATTATGGATCCTTGAAAAATTATAAATATTAATAATGTAAATGTGGAGCCAAATATAAAATAGTTTATTTTTAATGGATCCATTTTAATATTTTGAAATTACTTTTGTTGAAATCCAATATTTTAAAAAGACTAAAAAAACTCCATTGTATTAAAACATAATTTTCTGAAATAGGATTGCAAAATTATATATCATAAAATATTTTGATTTTAATGACATTAATATTAGTATCTAAGAGTTGTTAGTTACTATATTTCATTGGAAACATATACAAATGATCACATCCCAAAGGACCAAATAATTTAATACTAATGGTAATATAGATATATGCTTAAATGTAATATTACATTTTGAAGCATAAAATAAAAAAATTATTTTTCTTTATTAAAAACTGTTACCATTATTAAACAATTCATATTTAAACTAATGAAAATATTTTAAATTGTTCACTAGAAAATTTAATGAGGAAAATAACCTTTTCGCATTGAAATCACATTTTTAAGGTCTAAAAAGATTAATTTTTTTTGATGAAATATTTTATTGTAATATATCTTTTAAAATAGTAAATTAATCATAAAATTAATTAGTGTACATATTTATAGTAAACTTATTATATTATGTGTAAGTTAAAAAAATACTTACATGCTTTTAAAAAGGACAAAGAGGACCTCATTCAGAAAATAACCAAATGATTTCTTTAAAAATATTTTTTTAAAAAGTAAAAAATTGGTAAAAATATATATAAAAATATTATATAATGTTATGAATATTATCTAAAACATTTTATTGAAAATATGGACTTGATGAAAAATATCCCCCATTGATTAGAAAAATAATGTCGGTTTTCCACAAAAAACATCATTTTGGTCTCTTAAAAATTTAAGGGTTTAAAGTTAAATGAAAATATATAATTTTATGAAATAAATATAGGATAATAAAATATATTTTTATTTAGTTATAAAGGTAAAATTAGTCCCTCAATGGTGACCCAACTATAAAGGATCCTAGATAATGATGAGACTGTGAAATAAACTTTTGCCTCAGGTTTGACTTCCATCGAATGTGTCTGATCCTTCTATATAATAAATATTGATTTATTATATATATTTGGATATATATTTAATAACCATAATAATATATATCATTACATATATTATTTAATTATAATATTTTATCACCCATATATTATCAATTCTTTGTATAAATCACTATTTCGGGTAATTATTGGTTTTCTTTTTATATATATTTTGGTTCAGTATTTTAGGTCCTTACACATTGATCATGGTTACATAATATACAAATTTTTTATAATTATATAAATATAATATATATTCAATATATATATATATATTTATATTAATCAATAAAAATTATAGATAGGACAATGAATGACATCGTTCATCGAGATGTTAGGTCGTATGTACGCATGAATGTTGTTTTCATTTTTTAACAGATGGAACAAAAGTAAGGTAAAAATAATTCACCCATTAATAATCATTATTATATAAAATAAATAATATATTTTCATAAATAAATCTTTATTACAATCCATATAAATATAAAATTAAAAATGAATCACATTTCTTCATGGAGGTGGTTGTCCACATGTACACATGATGGACATTATCGTTTTCTAACAGATTTGTAGTTAATAAGTTATATAATATATTTTAATTTATAATGTGTAACTACATAATAAATTATATATATATATATATATATATTAAATCCATAATTATATCTATCTATAATAGGTGGTTATGGAAAATGAACTACATCGATTTGTGAGGTGGTACTCCACCGTACATAAGATCAATAGTGTCGTTTCCCATTTGATGGTAGAGGAGATGGATATAGGTTATCCCATTAACATAATAATATCTTGGTATATTTTAGATATTAGTGTTATTATTTAAGTGTAGTTTAAGATTATTTTTATGATTTATTATAATAAATAAAATGAAAATGATTTGTTAAGAACTATACCGTCCCTTCAAAAAATCTCTTTTGGTTTATACCAAATACCATCCTGGGAAAATTTTCTGAAAAAATAAGGGACTCTGGAACTTGTGGAGGTATATAAGGAAGTAATTTTATTTATTAATGGATGGATTAAATGGATCTTGAATTTTATAAGGAATATTATAGAGGGTATCATTTTATAATGGAGAAGGTGTGGCATTTTGTAAATATCAAAAACTATTCAATAATGGGAATTCAATCTCAATCCAAGTGACTTCTATATTGATAAATAATGGAGTGAAGGGAATAAATTGTTGATACACACCAAAACCACTAAAAAAGAAAAAAAATTAAATTATTTTATTCCTTTAATATGCATGTTTACTCAAAATGGAACTTTCTAAATGCCTCAAATGAGATGAAAATTTTTAATGAAAATCAGTACTTTTCACAATTCATTGAAAAATTAATCCTTTGAGAAAAATCTTGAAAAATTCACTATATTATAATTTTTACATTTTGATTTAAAAAATTATGTTAATATTTTCAAACCCATTTTTTTAAAATTTGGAAAATTATTTTTAAAATAATTGTGCAGAACGCAATGAAACCACTTTTTTAAAAATAAATATTTTAAAAAAATTACTTTTTTAGGAAAATGGTATTTATTTTTACTTATAATAAATTGATAAAAAATGAATTTATTTTATACTTATGTAATGTATTTAATATTTAAAATTTAATTAGTATTATTTTTACCGACTAATTAAACATCTAGGTTATAAATATATACTATATTACTGTTCATTTAGTCCCTGGGTTGTGTGTAAAACAAGCTACCAAAGAGATTAATTTTTTTTAAAAATATATCACAAAATCTTGGGGTGTTTTATTCGAACCACATTAAAATTAAATTCTCTGTTTAAATTATAATAAATTTACATACAAAAATGGGGATATCTTTGCCTCATTACATTCTTGGGTTGATAGATAGCTTCTTAAAATTTCTAATTCGTCTAGAGAAATTTGACCAAATCAATTGTCATGTTCCTTATAACATCATCTCTATAATCTAAGATTTATATTTGTTATTCTTCATAAGAAATATAATTATACAATGAAAATATCTCTAAGCTTAGTATATGTGAATGATCAAGTTTGTACATCCTCAAGAGAGATACATGGACCACATCATAAACTTGAGAGAGGTTTAGTGGAAGTTCCATTTGATAAGCTACTATCCCTACTCAATCAAGAATCTCAAAGGGGACATTATACATAGGGATCATGATTCAATTCTTCTTGAATATCATGAAATTATTAAATGGATATTTTCACAAAAAAACCTTCTCACTAAATTTTAACTCTATATTTCATCCCCAATTATCAACATAACTTTTATATCGAAACTTAGACTCCTTGATGTGTTATTGAACTTTTATGAATTTCTCCCCCATTTCCTCATCTATATCAGATCAAAATAGCATTATTTCTCTAAATTAATCCAAGAACATTGTAATTATACACTTATTTATATAGAGTGTTTTATAATGTTCTATGTGAATGTTTGTGTCATGAACCAGGTCGGGATACCATCCAACTGATACTCGACCCAGCTCGAGACAAGGCCTAAAGGGTGATCCCAATCCATATGGGATGAAAAATAGTGTCTGGGTATAAAAAATATATCTTGGTTAAAATTTCTCATATGATTATAGCAATAAAAAACCCAAAAGAATAATGAAACACATAACAAATAACCATAACCAAACTTGGTACACCCATATTTAGAATCAATTTTTTATAATTTATACCAAAATCTAAAGTGAAAAAATGAAAATAGAACCACTAATAATCCCAAATTCCTCTATGAATCAAGAGGCACACCACCCTCAAGACACCACCACCAACAACTGCAATAAGTGGAAATCTCAAAAAACCATAACCACCATCACCATGACACAACTTTACGTTACCAGAGTCATACGTAACAAATTCTGTATACACTCAAAGGTGTATGTAGGGTGTGACCCAAATCCTATTAAGATTCCAACTAAAAGAAAAGATTCCATTCTATGACATTAGAAGATAAATTAAAATGAACATTTATATGAAATTGCTCAGAATCATTTTCAAAAGAAATTTCAAGTAAATTGTTTCAAAAAAACTTTCTTTCAAGATAAAAAAGTTTTCAAAAGAAACTTGCATCAATGCCAAAGAGTACACTAGGTCCATCATATACTAATGGTCAACACCACATCACATATATAATTTCATAAGAGATAAACATGGGTAAATCCTGAAGGGTATCTAGCACAAGTGATTTAATAATAACATCATACCTTTGTAGCCAATATCCTCTATCTCAATAATTAATAAACTTCCTAGGAATGATTTACTTGGAGGGATCATACCAAGGGACTATTGGTCTCTAAATAATAGCCAAATGCTGACATGTTATCATGCATGAGACATTAGGATGGATCTTCCTATGGTCCTATTGGTCTCTAATCAGATTATATGTTTAGTTAGTGTTTCCATAGTAAATCTTACTAACTAAATCCGGGCCTTTCCACTTCCAAGTCAACTAGTGTCAGTACACTAGAAAAATCACAGCCTTTCCACTTGTGAAACACTATCATAATTGTTCTAGTTTACCAACCTAGATACTCAGGATTCCCATTATTCTCAAATTCCATTTCACATATCACATAACCATTACTTTCAAAAACAAATGTCAATACACAATAACACTAGGAAATCACCGCTTTCACAACTTTCACATGAAAATCAACATTTTCCATAAAAACTATATTCTATTATACAGACACTAAAGCCGTTTAAAAAAAAAATTCACAACTTTAACCAACCATAAAACCCATTTGGAATCATTATTAGAAAATAACATAATCAATTCAATCATTTTCAAGGGTCATGCCCTTTCCAAATGCACACATGAACCAAATTCATTTCCCAATGCACATCACATCATTTACAAAATTCACAAATCACATTTCAAGGTGAAAAAAGGTAACAAGGAAAATTAATCCATTTTACATTAGAAAACCCATTTTCAAGAACATTATGCCTAAATTTCATTTTAAAACACATTTCAAACCTTTCAAATAATTATAAAAACACTTCCAAGAAGCACCACAATGACACATAAACAAATAATAACCATTTTCCTTTAGAAGTCCCATTTTCATCACTTTTGTATGTTTAAAATTTTCCATAATTTTTTTCACACCACAAAAAAATCATAGAACATATTCATAAATCCAAGGAAGTATTCCAAACTCATACAATAATGTTAAAGTACAGAACCAAACACCTCATGTCACACCTAGTTTTTCTTTTTCATCTTTTGTCTTAGTTAATTTGGGGATCTCAGTTTTTCTCTCGAGTTATGGGTGTGATGGGGGTTAAATTTTGATTTGTTTATTTATTTAGTTTAAACCCCATTATTTTTGTTCATCTATTTTGAGATTACTTGGAAAAAATATGGGTTTTTAGGTTTGGCAGATGCATGCTCATGGTTGGCGCACAATTTGGAAAACTCTATGGCCCAGCCCTGGTAACCATTTAACAAGCATTGGTTTTAGACAAAAGATACTACACAATTTTCACATAGTAAGTCAAACTTTTCATGATAGTCCTATAGTTTATCTCTTCTCAAGAAGTATCTACCACACATTTGGTGATGGTTTGGTAAACCATGTTGCCAAACCGCACGAGTTTCCCAAAACCTAAAATTTCTGAAATTCCTATACTACCCTCTCTATATTTTAGACTAAAATCTATCATATTCTTCCCTAACCTAGTTTTTACATCCCTAGGGAGGCCTCATCTTGGAACTATAAGGTTCCTTCATTCTCCCATGGTGTGGATCTAAATATTCCTTTAAGTTACGTGGCTAGATATTCATGGTATTTCCCCTCCTCTCCTCTCCCTCTTCCTTTTTCTCTCATTTTCACTTGAGGTTTTCTTATACCATGGTCATGTTAAGATAGTTTTTTTTTGTTTCCCCTTGATTTATGTTTGGTATTTTGGTTGTTTAATATTCCTGTTGGATATTTATGCCTTCTTGAACCCTTGTGATGTGGTTTCAGGTGTGCATTTTTGAAGCGCCAGTAGATTGAGGTAGGTTTCCATTGCAAATTCCTTTGAATTTTAGAATAATTTTTTTCCATGATTTTTAAACCTTCCATGAATATTAAATATTGATATGTGATCCTTGGAATAATTTTTGGATGTAAAAAATGTTTTTTTCTTCCATGTTTTGTGAAAAATCATATTGTTTTTGTTATATTGTTCGCACTAAGTGTTTATGAAAATGAATGATTGGAATTTATGAGTTATTTATGATATAAAAAGAATGTTTTTTCATTATAAATGAATCTATGGTATTTTAAACGATGATTTGGGTTCCTTGAATGTGTTCTCAATGGGTTTTTTTATTTAAATGGAATGTGTATTTGGATTTCAAATGTGGTTTGGCATGTATTGATGGTTAGTAGACCGTTTGGAATTTGATAAGTATAGTTTTGGATTAAAAATTAAATGTGAGTATTTTGATGGAATTGATTACCAAGTGCTTCTGAAACAGAAAAGGTGTTTTTTCCATCTATAAGGAAATGTATTTGGTTATTTAAAGGATGATGGTTATGTGAAATGTGATTGAGGCCCGTTTGTAACTTTTTTTAAAATGGGAAAAATGATTATTATGAAAACTATACTTGGATGATTTTACTTAATTTCATATGTGAATCAGTGGGATATCCTCATGGTGGAATCCTTGTGACCCAGTTACTTTATGGAATTTGAGATCCTGGAATGGACTCCTTCATGATCTATGAGTTTTAAGGAAATAGATTTATCCATAAAGTGATTTAGAGTGATGCAAGTTGTGTAAATTATTATATATGATCTATGTGAATTCGATTGGATACTCAGTTGGCATCAGTTGGACCACTTACTTTTATACATGAGACTTGGGAACCTATCATAATGATATAATTTTTTGATAATGATTTCTACATTGGCTGGATTATACACTAGCTGGTGGCCCATAGTTGGTTGATAAATTGGGTTTACTACTATGTGAATTACCATTCTATGTGTCCCGAGTTAGGGTTACTAGGTGTATTTAGGGAAATTTTGATTTCATCGTGTGATGCATTCTTCCATGGATGGGTTTCATGTATTAGTATGTTATGGTTTATTCACGATCTCCTAGGTTCCTCCCATATCTATTAGAACATAGTTACTTATGATGGTTGATTGAGATACTTGGTTACTTTTGTGTGTTTATTTCCATTTCCCTTATTATGTGGTTATTGTAGTTATGTCATGTGTGGTGTCTTTCTTGGAATGTGATTATATGGATTCCAAATGTTTATGGAAAATTCTATTAAATTAAAAACATTTTATACGCTCTTGTTCCATTTTGAAATGAAATAATCACTTTCCTCTTGAAAATACTAATGAATCAATAATGGAAACAATCTCAGTTTTGGAATGAAAAAGAGAAATATAACTTTTTAATGTATTTTTTTTTGAAAAAAATACCTTTAAATATTGTATTTCATACTTGAAGTTGATGTTTATTTTATTTTAAAGGATGTACATTGAGAATAGATTTTTTTGTATAACTACTGAGTTTTAATACTCACACCTATGATTTCCTCTAGTTTTTATCTTGTAGTTAAGTTATCAACTTGATATTGATTACCATGGGAGATAGTTGTTCTTGGTATTAGAGAGTGACCCTTGGGGTCACATGGAGATGTTGGGTTTCTAGGTTTAATTTTGGATTTTATGGTATAATTTTGTTGTATATTTTATCTTTATAAAAGATTATTATTTATATTTTTGGGATACTTTATTAAAACTTCCATAGTTCTATTTATTTATTTTATTTGGGAGAAATCATTCCATTGTCTCTTTGTTGATTCCTAAAAAATGTTTCCAGTTTTTCAGGATTAAGAATGCCCTTCAGGCCATGTCATGGATCTGATTGGGTGATCGGTTCGAGGTCAACTTGGGTTGGTTCATGACAAAATGGTCTGAAATACGGTCAGATATTTAATAGAAATTTCTTTATAGAGTGCCCTTTGTTAAATTGGGATGTCACATTAGATGAAGTATGACTGTTGGGACATGAGATGTAGGAATGAGAAGGACGTCATGAACCCTTTCTTGTTCCTATCCTTGAGTTTCCATGGTATGTATGGTTTTGTTCGTTTTTTTGGGGTTCTTGTTGTTTAGGATACAAAAAGGGATATGGGAAAATAGTCTATGTGAATCCACAGGGCCTAGTAATCCATGTAGAGTTGGGGTCATGGTCCTAGAAGGATCTCTCTGATGATGGTGTGTTTGGCATATGGCCTTCAAACATATGGACAAATCACTCATCAACACTAGTTTCCCTTATGAGTTTCTTTGAGTCATTATTGATTAAGAAAAATTGTTTTAAGATACATTTTTGTGGAAGTGTGAAAAACTAAAATTTTAAAATAAAAATGGTTTAACGAGATTGGATCTTTATAATCAAAACATGGGGTTTATGGAAAATGGTTGTTTGAAAGTTGATGTTTGTTTTGTAAATTGTTTCAAATGAAAAGGAGTAGGTTTTAATAAAATGATTTTGAATATATGAAATGTATTTTTGGATATAAATCCATGGAATTAAATCTTGATCATCAAAAAATGTATTGAAATGTGGAAGTTGAAAATGGTGTTTGATTTGGTGGTAGTAGAGTTTGAGAAGATTTTTGAAATTTGAAATGGAATGATTTTTTGTGGCCTCTAGTATTCCCATCGATTCTCACATGCACAATTATATATGGATGTGTGGATGAGTACCTATCTAGAATGGTTGATGGGTGCCTGGGGTGGAACGAGAATATGCATGTGAGTGATACTCTAAGGAATACCATTAGTGAGTATAAAACCCACCAAGTTTGTTTTCTTTAGAAAATTTTTAGAGAGTAAAGTTGTGATGTTTTTGAAAAATCAGTGGTTGTATGATGCTTCTTTCTATAATTTGGAATTATTTTTTATATAGTGTTTTGAGTTTGAAAACTATTGTTGGTTTTGATAAAGATCCTCATTTCTATGTTTCTCAGTGTTCTCCCCCATAGAGATTTGATGGATAATCATGTTGTGGTCATAGGTGGTTCCCCATTAATAGAAATTGATATTGATCAGCCTAAGGATTTAGTTCTGGAGTTTTGGATGTTAAATCCACATCTTTTTTATGGTCAATCAGATCCACTCAAAGCAGAAGAGTGGATGCAAAAAATGGAATGGATCTTTAATTCCCTTGGGTTTCCTGAGTTGTTAGAGGTGAAGCTTTCTAACATTAGGCTTGAATGTTCACCATGGATGTGGTGGAATTATGTGACACAAAACAAGACACATAAAGATCTTACTTTGGAGTTCTTTAAGGATTCATTTATTTGTTAGTATTTATCTAAAATAAAAAAGGTGAGAAAGGGGATAAGGATGTGATGTTTTCAGAATGGTTATGGATCAGTGTAGGAACACTTATGCCATTTTGTGGATATAGTTCCTAACCTTTTAGAGTATGTTTCATATGATTCCATGATGGCTCAGTGTTTCGAGTGTGGACTTCATCCTGATATATGGCCGAAGGTGTCAGTGCTTAACCCAAATTCTTTTGCCGAAGTGGTGAAGCTAGATCTCCATGATGAAGTTGTGCTTATAGGAGTGTTTTATGCAGCTGTAATTCCTCTATTAACTGTGATTGGTGAGGGTAGTTCTACTAAGGAAATGGGGAAGCGACTTGAATCTGTTGGTGATGGTCACTAAATCAAAAGGTCTCAGGATCATTTGTCAACCTAATATAGGCATGAGGTCCTGGTGTGTTATTATTGTGGAATTCAGGGTCACAATAAGACTTCATGTCGAAATGCTCCAAGGCCCTGCCAATGCTTGTGTGTTATTAAGTAACTTTTAGTGTTTTTTTGGGGTGTTTTTAGAAAGCATCATAGATCCATTTCACAGAAGTGATGTGATGTTTGGGGACTCACTTAAAGTTTCATTGTTATAAGTGTCCTTCCAGTTGTCAGGGTTATTTTGTTTTGGAATTTGGGAGAGTAGTATTTTATTTTTCTCTTAATGTAAGGTAATTTTGTGAGACATTTAATGAACTTCTGATTTCAATGGAATTATGTTTATCATTTCAGAGATTCTGGTTTTTCTTTTTATCATTATGGTTGATGCATGTTTCTTATTAGGGTTACCAACTAATGAGTACGACAAAAAATTATTTAATCATCATAGATCCATGTATTGGTCTCAAAGTGATGCTTTTCATATAGTTAGAAAATTAATGGGGGTATATGGAACTTTGTCTCAGTTCATTTCCCCTCCATTCGAGAGAAGGTGGTCGAAATGTAATTATTGTGTTGGTTTAACCATGGTTGGTAGGTCGGTGTGGAAGATTTTTGGTTGGACTATGTGGGAAATTCCATGTGTTGGATCATGTTGAATTTTATATTAGTCAATGATAGTTAGTTCTTAATGGTGTGGAGACCCATCATGGGTCCCATTGATAATTATTCTGAAATAATCAGTGTTGATTGGTTTCTTAGGATAGGGAGTTCATTCGCCCCCTGTTGATAAATTCAGTGTGGTTCCAAGTGTTGTTTGGGAGGTGTGTGGTTCTGTTTTAGGCTATCTAGATTTCTAGTTCCTTTTTCTCTGTGAAAATGTTTATATCATTGGAGTTTTATTAGTGGATTTGTTCGGAGCATGGTTATAAAGTTTGTGGCCTGAATTTCCCATTATTTATTGGGAAGTAGTGTTCTTTATTGTTTTTTTGGGAAAAATGTAAGATTTTCATTTAATAGTGGTTGAGGTGATCATGGTTTAAGTGGTTGGATCACGTGGTTTTACAATCCTTAGTATTTGATCAATCAACTAGAAATGTTTTGGCTTTCTGAGGGTGGAAAGTATTAATGATGGGGATAATTATCACACCCTAGTTATCTTTTTTACCTTCTATCCTAGTTCGTTTGGGGATATTAGTTTTTATCTCAAGTTTAGGGTGTGAGGGACATAAAATTTTGAATCATTTATTTGTTTATTTTTAACCCTGTGATTATTCCTCAACTCATTCAGATGTTATTGGTGAAAAGTTATTTTTTAGGCTTGACAATAGCATGCACATGGTTGGTGAACGGTTTGGAAAACCATATAGGCCAACCCAGGTAAACGTGTAGAAGGTTTTGGTTTCAGATAGAAGCTACAATATAGTTTGCGCATGGTAAGTAAAACTGTGTGGGCTAGGCATGTAGTTTATCTACTCTTGGGAATTAGCTACCCTATGGTTAGCGCAAAATTTGGAATATTGTGTGGAAAAACCATGTGAGTTTCCCAGAACATAAAATTTATGAAATTTTTAAACTTACCTCTCAAAAATTTAGACTGAAATCAACCCTATTATTCTCCCACTGTGTTCATACAACCCTATAGTAACCTTTCTTGGTTCTACAAACTTCTTTCTTCCTCTCTTGTTGTGAATCTAAGGGTTCCTTCATGTTTTGTGGATTGATCTTCAAGGTATTTCCCATCCTCTCTTCTCCCTCTTCCTCTTTCTTTCATTTTCTATTGAGGCCTTCTTATCCTATGGTCATGTAAACCGATGATTTGTGTTTCCCCTTGATTTATGTTGTTTATTTTGGTAAATTAAGGTTCCTATTGAATCTTATTGC
The DNA here is from genome assembly GCA_963277665.1 of Viscum album. Taxonomy (NCBI): domain Eukaryota; kingdom Viridiplantae; phylum Streptophyta; class Magnoliopsida; order Santalales; family Viscaceae; genus Viscum; species Viscum album. The sequence goes on along the minus strand of OY728120.1, from coordinate 1,432,193,119 downwards.
CTTCTCAAACCCTTATAGTGTGGTTTTAGGGCTGCATTGTTGAAGCACCCATCAATTGAGGTAGGTTTCCCCTTCACTTGCCTTTTTTATTTAAGAACCATTGATTTCATAATATTTTCACTATCCTTGAATATTAAATATTGATATGTGATCCTTATAATAATTTTTTGATGTGAAAAATGGTATTTTCTTCCTTATTTTGTGATAAATCATATTTTTTGGTTCTATTGTGCACACCAAGTGTTTGAGAAAATGGCCAATTGGATTTTATAAGTGATTTGTGATATAAAAGGAATTTATTTTCATTATAAATGAATTAATGGTATTTAAAATGATGATCTGGGTTCCTTTAATGGGTTATCAAATGGTTTTGGATTAAAATGGAATTAGTATTTGGATTTCAATTGTGGTTTTGTGTGTGTTGATAGTTAATGACCTGTTTGGAATTTGATGAGAATGGTTTTGGATTAAAAATGAAATGTGAGTATTTTGATGGAATTGTTTTATATTTGGTTGGGAAATGGAAAAAGGTGTTTCTACCTATTTGAGGAAATGCATTTTTTTCTTTAAGGGATGACATTTATGTGAAATGTGCTTGAGGCCCATTTTTCACTTTCAGAAAAATGGTGAAACTGTTTTTTATGAAAACTCTCATTGGATGTTTCTCTTTCCATGTTTATGTAAATGGGTGGGTTTTCCTCATGGTATAATCCTCATAACCCATTTAATTGTATGTAATGGGAGATATTTAGTGTGCAGTACTTTGATATCTATGAGTTTTAAGGAAATAGATTGACTCTTGGAGTGATTTGGGGTGATGCATGTTGTGTAAGTTACTATATATGTTAAATGTGAATCTGATTGGATGCTCAATTGGAATTAGTTGCATCACCCAATTTTATACATGAGACATGGGAACCTGGCATAGTGAGAGAATCTTCTATGAATGATTGGTGCATTGGCAAGATTATTCACTAGTTGGCGACTCATAGTAGGTAGATATATTAGTTTTATTTCTATGGGAATTTCCCCTTGGTCTGTCCTGAGTTAGGGTGACTGGGAATATTTAGGGTGATTTTTCTTCATCATATGAGGCATTCTTTTGGGGATGGGTCTCATGTAATAGTATGTTCTAGATTATTCATTATATCTTAGGTTCCTCCCACGATTATTTTCACATAGTTACTTATGATAGACGATTGAGATACTCTGTTATTCTTATGTGTTTATTTCCATTCCCCTTATTATGAGGTTATTGTAGTGATCTCATGTGTGGTGTCTTTCTTGGAAGGTGATGACATGGATTCCAAGGGTTTATGGGAAAATGTATTAAAATAAAAATGTTTTATATTCTTTTGTGTCATTATAAAATGAAAGCATCACTTTCCCCTTGAAAATATTAATATATCATTAATATAAAATAACCTAGTTTTGGAATGAAAAAGTGAAATGGACCATGTTTTTTTAAAGTATAAAGTGTGGAAAATATTACCTTTACATATTTTTTTTCAAACTTCAAGTTGACGTTTCTTTTATTTTAAATGATATATATTGGGGATAAATTTTTTCAGGCATACCTAATGAGGTTTTATACTACCGCCTATAGTTTCCTCCAATTTTTAGCTTGTGGTGCAGGTCTCATCGTGGTATTGATCAACATGGATGATATGTTTTCTTGATATCAGAGAGTGGTGCTTGGGGTCACATAGAGATGTTGAGTTTTCAGGTGTCAGTTTGGGTTTTATGGTATAGTTTGGTTGAATTTTTCATCTTTGTAAAAGATGATTAATTATATTTGTGGGATGCACTATTTATCTTTCCACTATTTAATTTATTTACTTTATTTAGTAGAAATCATTACCATATATCTCTATTGATTCTTGAAACTAGTTTCCAGCCTACGGGGATCAAGAACACCCCTCAGACCATGTCATGGATTGGCTTGTGTGGCCGGTTTGGGGATGAATCAGTTTGGTTTGTGACACCTCACACTTGGAAACTTCAAAAAAAAATGGTAAAATATGACAGTTTCACCACCAAAAGACACTATAAAGGAAATATTGAACAAAAATATTCAATATCTCCTTCATAAACATAAGATTATACCCCCTTTTTGGTCAAACACATTCTAAAAAAGGAACTCAAGATAGATGGAAGAAAACCCTAGAAAGTGGGAAGAAACCAAAAGAGAAATCACTTAATTGATCTTTCCTTGATGAATCCACACCAAATATACAAAAATGGGGGATTATAAGGGAGACAAGAGTTGAAGAGGGAGGAACCTAGGGATGGAGAGAACAAATGGGGCGAGTAAAGGTAGATTTAGATTTAAAATCTAAGTGGGAACAATGGTAAATTCACACTTTTTAATGACATTGAAAAGTTTCACAATTTTCCCATGAATTTTTCCAAATTATATAGCAACCGTAAACCCCCACTGTTCATGGGGAACCATGACACCAAATTAGGATGCTTGGATTCAATCTGTGCACCAACCAAGTAGTTTTCCACTATCAAGAAGTGCAACTTTCCACACAGTTTCCTGGGTATGGATGCACAGTTTGAAAAATTGTGTGCCTCATTATATCAACCCAAACATTCCCATTTTTAAAAATAAATCCTAGGATAACTTGTAATGCCCCAACCCCAGTTACCCAGAGTCGGTGCATTATTTCGTAACATTGGCATGATCACAAAAGATCAAGTCTCGAAAGACCGAATAGTTTAGTAGCATTGGAAACACTAGATACATTCATAAATGTTACATTACATCATAAAGTGAAAAACTACAATAACAAATTCTCCATAGTCCACACTCATATCCTCTTCTGACTATCCCTGCAGGTCATTCATAAAATACTTCTTCACATCCTGGAAAATATTAAAACATTGAAAGGGGTGAGCTCAGATGCTCAGTAAGGATAACAATATTGCGGAAGCTTTCATAAATAAACATTAACATTTAAGGCAATGTATAACTAAAATAAAAGCCTTTTTAAACTTGAACTTCAGCATGATATGTCAAAAATAAAATTAAATAATTCCATTTACTTACTCACATGGGTATTCTACTAGTCGAACAATCCCATGAAATATCAATAACACCTTTCATAATGATGGAAGGCATAATGCCAAACTATCATAACCACGTAGCCAAGGCCTCGTGCCAAGATTACAAATAAGATTTTGTCAAGGCCTCGTGCCAAGACACTAGTTTGTCTCATGAGACCTGCCGATGCATCGAGGAGCTATAGCGGGCTCCACCCGTCACTTATTAAGTCCAACGCATTCCTCATATGAACAGGTTTCAACATATCATAAACCATAACATAATCGTATCACATAAAACATGAATAAAGGAAACATAACATTTCCACATTTCAATCACAAGATATCAATACAACACATTAATATATTAAAACATTATCAAAACCATTTTCGATGCCAAAATAAATGAAAGTTAAAACTTGGTTTTTTATTTTTCATTTAAAAAAAGTTATGGTTTGTAGGGGAAGCTGAAACTCAAATAATGGTCACGGCGGCGGAGAAGTCATTGTCGCCACATACGTACGATAAGAAAAACTTTCCTTTTTGTCGTTTAGTAAAATTCTTCGTATAAAAATATTCCTTTTGAATAAATGTAAAAGTCAAAGGGGTTTTTACACCGTATAAAAGAAATTTGTGCATAAAACAAAATATGCCTCAATGAATGGAGATTGAGACGAAGTCCCTTAAAAAGATAATTTTTAAATAAAATATATCTATTATGTGTATTCACTATATGTACACATAAAGAAAGTACAAATACAAGATAGGACATAATAATATCATGACATAATTTGAAAGCATGAGATTAACCCAAAGAATAGAAATTGGGTTAAGAAGTTCCCTTACAAAGATCATTTTTTAAATAAATCTATTATGTGTATTCACTATAAGTACACATAAAGAAGTAAAAATACAAGATATGACATAATAATATCATGACATATTTTTAAAGTAGGAGATTAACCCAAAGAACGTAAACTGGGTTAAGAAGTTCCCTTACCTCGTGTCTGACTTGACTTGAATGTTCTTTAACCTCCTGAATAATAAACTAGAGTTAATCTCTACCTTCTTAAGAACCTTTTTCAAGTTCATTATTCCTTTTATATCACTTATTACCATGTGATTAACATTATGTAATTATTTAAGTTTATAATGGTCGTTTTGTCGATCTTGGGTACTTGAGTCAAAAATAAACTTCTTATAATTACACTTTGTTCATGTGGTAATATATCCATTATATCCATTATTATAGTCATGATGTATATATCATATACATGATATATATCTAGTATATACATTCATTTATAATATTACATAACATTTAGATATAAGAAATGAAATGCACAGATCATGGAGACGGTAAGCCGTACGTACGCATGAACGCTACTTTCATTTCTATTTCATATTTAATGGAATGAAGTTATAATTATATAAAGGCATAATATAATTCCTGTATAATATAATTTATAATACCATGTACTCCATCCTTTATACATCCCACATATGGCATTAACGATTCAAATCACTTTGAGGGGGTGGTAGTCCGCACTTCCTAAAATGAAATTATCGCTTTTACCCATAATGGAAATCATAAAGTATGCCATAAATGAGAAATAAAGAAGCATAAGGAAAACATAAACATAATATATATATCATATATGAAAATAGTGTCATCAAAATGGCCACCATTAGAGGTGTTAAATGAATATTGAACAATCATCATTTCGGGAGGCAGTATTTCACCACCCACAGAAACAGTATGTTATTTAACCATTAGACAAAGGTGTGTGTAAGTGTAAACCAAATCCTTATCATAACAACATCCTAGTATATTTTATATACTGGTGTTGTTACAAAATAAAGGAATAAAAAGAGTTTAAGGGGTTGGAGAAGCAAAATAAAACAAAACAACATTAGAGAAGACATTACCTTAAAATCGGGTAACTCTTTTTGATTTGAGAAAAAGGCTTCCTTGGGAAGAATTATGCCCCAAGTGAGGCTTCTAGGAGTAAGAGAGGGATGTTTGGAGAGTATTTGGGTAGAGGTTGGCCAAGCCAAATGGCTAGAAGGTGTGAATAAGGTGGGAGTGGTGGGGGCCTTTTATAAGAGGAGAGGAGGGGAACTCTTGGAAAGATTGAAATGTTACATTATTATGAAATTCTTTTAGGATTCTAAAGGTCCCAAAATGATATATTTCGAGGATAAGGTGATAAGGGTTCGAAATCTACTCATCCAATAGGGTTTTGACAAGTGTAAGCCTTAGATTTTACATTATCTTTTCATTTTATTTAAATCGTTAATTAATGAGGTAATTGCTGCATCATCATTGTGGCATAAAACTTTTAATTATAAAATAAATATAATGATGTAGGAAATCTTTTTAGATTTCTAATGAATATTTATAGTCAAAAATATGACTTGTATAACCCCATTTAAAAATTGTTTTAGTAAAACAACTCATATTTGTGACAATTTTTTAACAATAAATAAAAAGTTTTTATTGTCATTTTCCTACCAAAGTGGCTCCGTGGGGTCCCCAAGTTGACCCATGGATTGTATTGGTCGGCCATGACTCATCCAATAGGGTTAGGAAAAGTGTAAAGGTATTTTCATATTTTTATAATATCATTTTTACCTTAAATTTCACAAATTACCTTTAATCGCGATTAATTAAACTTAAAAGTTACTATTCACCAAAAATTATTTTAATCCCATTGAACCACATTTTACTTCCTAATGACAACCATGTATGTCGGATTTTTGAAATTCAAATCATAGAAGTGGTAATATTTCATTTAAACGAAAAATCAGTTTTTTAACTACCACTTAGTGGTTTCACTATTCATCAAAAATTGAAGTTTTTCAGAACAATGCCAAAATTTCACCCTAAGCTATAATTGATATTCTGAATTAAAAAATGATGTCTATTTTACAAAATTCCAAACATATAAGTTTCATTAATTAATTTTATAATTAATTCCCGCTATCACAACAAATAGCGTGTTTTTAAGAAACAATATATATCAAAAGATTGACAATTGTTTATGTCCAATTTCAAAGTGAAATTAATTCTAATGACCACCATTGGATAAAATGGTAAAAATATATTCTAATTATACTTTAAAACCACTCAATATTATAATTTATCACTATAAATTATTTTGATTAAAAAGGTTGTTTTTAAGTATTTTTTACTATTCATAAAAATTTGGAAGTTCTCAGAAAAATACCAAAAATTCAACCTAGGCTAATTTTGATATTCCGAATCCAAAAATGAAGTCCATTTTGAAATATGAAATATATATAATTTCAAAAAGTCAGTATTACTATTCATAATGGCTATTTTGATTGGTTGCAGTGTGTTAGAATCTCAAACTTGTGTACAATGCAAGCTATTGCATTATTGAAAGAGAAGCGTATCATGGAAGCTCGGGGTGTTACATTCTCCCCTCCTTCAATAAATTGCGTCCTCGCAATTTGAAAATTTTCTTTGAAAATAAAAGGTTGAAAATAGAAAATACCATTGTGGAAAACCCACATCGGAAATAAGGTTAATAAAAATATAACTTTAAAAGAAAGAAATATAAATACAAAGGTCACCCGAGATAGCCCATACTAGGATTCTATGAAAATATGGATATGGAAGAAAAAAAACCATCAAGGTTTGATGGAGATTTGTAGAAAACTGGATTAGGAGAAAGTTAACCATAAGAAAATCCCAAACTTGCGATTGGTTAAACGGTCATTGAATCCCCAGTTGGAAAAGTTAACCGGCAACGTTTTTATTTTATGTTACCTTTTATAAAGTTGAGGAATTTATTTAGGATATTTACTAAGAGCATAAGGGAATATACATACTGGTCATGTAGACTTTCATTCTTTAATAAATTTTTACCACAAACCCATCCTTCACTCTAAAAGGTAATAAAATTTGAAAATATTCTATTTATCATAATTGTATAAGGTTCCAAATATTAACACATAAAATTTAGATTAGGAAAACTTTTTGTAATAACCAGGGACTTCCTGTAGGCTAGTGGTAGGTAATAAAGGCATGTCGCACTATGGTTGTGGGTTCGATTCCTGCAGCTTTGTCCGACGCGACGGGTTATGCCCCACCCTGTAGGTTGTCCTTTTCCTAAAAATATAGTATTATAATATTCCAAAAATAATCTTCAGAAATGTTTTAACCATAAACAATACTATTCAAAGTTCAACTTAATCCATCCCAACCTTTATAGTTATCCAAAATACCTCTGTCCGGACTTTCTCTAAAAGGTCTCTTAATTCCAAATTCAATTTATCAGATTCCCCAAACAAAGTAAAGTTTCTCTTATTGTCACATACTAAAAATAAGATTACCTTCATCATATTAAAACCTTAATGAAAAGAACAAGTACTACAGTACAATCCTTATATATATCACATTATTCTTATAACCAGAATATAATCCTTGAGTCCAAAAGCACCAATACATTATTTATTCTACTTCAATTGTAGTAAAAACATAAGATTGTCCTTGATTCCTTGGCCTTTTCTGAGGTAAGTTTCCCTGACGCTTAGGACATTCATTTGCATAATGCCCCATTTCCCTACAATTGTAGAATTCAACATTGATAGCCTCTTTCTTTCCCTTGCAATCACGAGCCTGGTGACCTTTTTCTCCACATTTATAAAAAACTCCCATTCCATTTAGGAAAGCACCGGGGTGATTCTTCCCACAATTATCACATAATAGAAAATCCTTATTTCCCTTTTTCCCTTTATCCGTATCTTGTTCCACCATTCACTTCTTCTCTTGTTTTACTTTGTTGTCATAAGACTTAAATAATTCCTTTTCTGTCTTGATAGCACACGAGACAATATCTTCGTACGATGAGAAGGATTGTGATACTAAAGATCGACGAAGAAATGGTTTTAACCCATCAAAGAAACGATCAATCTTACTTCTTGGGTTACATATATAATCTGCCGCATACCTCGCTAACCTTGTAATGTTGGCCTCATACTTTGCGACATTCTCATCCTCCTTTTGTCTTAGACTCAGAAATTGCCTTTCCATATCTGCTCGATGGTCACGCAGAAAGTATTTTTCTAAGAAAATTTCCTTAAACTCCCTCCATTCCATACTTGATACTTCTTCATCTTCTTTTGTGTTTTGAATCAGCGACCACCATTGGTCGGCATCTCGAGTGAGGTGGTAGACTTCCATGACAACCTTCTCCCTTTCTCTACTCCCCAAGGCGTGGAATATTTTTTCTAAGGAGTTTATCCATTGATCAGCTACTAATGGATTTGTACCCCCATTAAATGTTGGTGGTTGTTGCCTCATGAAGCTGTCTAACATTGATCCTCCATGCTGCGGATCAGGGTGCTCCATACGAGTAAGGTTATTATTCATAACCTGAGTGAGTTGTCCCAGTATAATAATAAGTTGATCAGCACCAATTGTATCTCCAGATCCACAATAATTATCTTGAGCCGGAGGGAAATCCCTACACGAAGTGCGTGCATTGATACAGTTTCCATTCCTTCCACTAGGCACCATTTCTAAACACGGCCCGTTGTCGTGCACTAGTTCCCATTCGAGTCTAGCTCAAAGCGGTGTTTTCGGGTTTTACCCCTAGGTACATCTGTACCAGAGCCGCCTCTACCTGCTCGTATCCAGACAGAGATGTATTGCTCGGAAAACTCACAAAATCTCTATAATACCAAAATTCTAGGAAGTTATTCTATACTAATCCTCAAAGTCTATCTTTGGGCTATGTGCTCTAATCAGAGTTTATCTAAATCTATCTTCCAAGGTTAGTAATAAATTGCCTCTGATACCAACTGTAACGCCCCGACCCCAGTTACCGAGAGTCGGTGCATTATTTCGTAACATTGGCATGATCACAAAATATCAAGTCTCGAAAGACCGATTAGTTTAGTAGCCTTGGAAACACTAGATACATTCATAAATGTTACATTACATAATAAAGTGAAAAACTACAATAAAAAAGTCTCCATAGTCTACACTCATATCCTCTTCTGACTATCCCTGCAGGTCCTTCATAAAATACTTCTTCACATCCTGGAAAATATTAAAACATTGAAAGGGGTGAGCTCAGATGCTTAGTAAGGATAACAATATTGCGGAAGCTTTCATAAATAAACATTAACATTTAAGGCAATGTATAACTAAAATAAAAGCCTTTTTAAACTTGAACTTCAGCATGATATGGAAAAAATAAAATTAAATAATTCCATTTACTTACTCACATGGGTATTCTACTAGTCGAATAATCCCATTCAATATCAATAACCACTTTCATAATGATGGAATTCATAATGCCAGAATATCATAACCACGTAGCCAAGACCTCATGCCAAGACTACAAATAAGATTTTGTCAAGGCCTCGTGCCAAGACACTAGTTTGTCTCAAGAGACCTACCGATGCATCGAGGAGCTATAGCGGGCTCCACCCATCTCTTATTAAGTCCAACGCATTCCTCATATGAACAGGTTTCAAAATATCATAAACCATAACATAATCGTATCACATAAAACATGAATAAAGGAAAAATAACATTTCCACATTTCAATCACAAGATATCAATACAACACATTAATATATTAAAACATTATAAAAACCATTTTTGATGCCAAAATAAATGAAAGTTAAAACTTGGTTTTTTATTTTTCATTTAAAAAAAGATATGGCTTGTAGGGGAAGCCAAAACTGAAATAATGGTCACAGCGGTGGATAAGTCATTGTCACCGCATACGTACGATAAGAAAATATTTCCTTTTTATCGTTTAGTAAAACACTTCGTATAAAATGATTCCTTTTGAATAAACGTAAAAGTCAAAGGGGTTTTTACACTGTATAAAAGAAATTTGTGTATAAAAAAAATATGCCTCAATGAATGGAGATTGAGAAAAAGTCCCTTAAAAATATCATTTTTAAATAAAATATATCTATTATGTGTATTCACTATATGTACACATAATGAAAGTACAAATACAAGATAGGACATAATAATATCATGACATAATTTGAAAGTAGGAGATTAACCCAAAGAATAGAAATTGGGTTAAGAAGTTCCCTTACAAAGATCATTTTTTTAAATAAATCTATTATGTGTATTCACTATAAGTACACATAAAGAATTACAAATACAAGATAGGACATAATAATATCATGACATATTTTGAAAGTAGGATATTAACCCAAAGAACGTAAACTGGGTTAAGAAGTTCCCTTACCTCGTGTCCGACTTGACTTGAACACTCTTTAACCTCCTGAATAATAAACTAGAGTAAATCTATACCCTTTTAAGAACTTTTTTCAAGTTCATTATTCCTTTTATATCACTTCTTACCATGTCATGAACATTATGTAATTATTTAAGTTTATAACGGTCGTTTTGTCGATCTTGGGTACTTGAGTCAAAAATAAACTTCTTATAATTACACTTTGTTCATGTGGTAATATATCCATCATATCCATAATTATATTCATGATGTATATATCATATGCATCATATATATCTAGTATATACATTCATTTATAATATTACATAACATTTAGAGGTAAGAAATGAAATGCACCGTTCATGGAGACGGTAAGCCGTACGTACACATGAACGCTACTTTCATTTCTATTTCGTATTTAATGGAATGAAGTTATAATTATATAATGGTATAATATAATTCCAGTATAATATAATGTATAATACCATTTACTCCATCCTTTATACATCCCACATATGGCATTAACGATTCAAATCACTTTGAGGGGGCGGTAGTCCGCACTTCCTAAAATGAAATTATCACGTTTACCCATAATCGAAATCATAAAGTATTCCATAAATGAGAAATACAGAATCATAAGGAAAACATAAAAATAATATATATATCATATATGAAAATAGTTTCATCAAAATGGCCACCATTAGAGGTGTTAAATGAATATTGAACAATCATCGTTTCGTGAGGTAGTATTTCGCCACCCACAGAAACAGTATGTTCTTTAACCATTAGACGAAGGTGTGTGTAAGTGTAAAAAAATACTTATCATAACAAAATACTAGTATATTTTAGATACTGGTGTTGTTACAAAATAAATGAATAAAAATAGTTTAAGGGGTTGGAGAAGCAAAATAAAACAAAACAACATTAGAGAAGACATTACCTTAAAATCGGGTAACTCTTTTTGATTTGAGCCAAAGGCTTCCTTGGGAAGAATTATGCCCAAAGTGAGGCTTCTAGGAGTAAGAGAGGGAAGTTGGGAGAGTATTTGGGAAGAGTTTGGCCAAGACAAATGCCTTGAAGGTGTGAATAAGGTGGGAGTGGTGGGGGCCTTTTATAAGAGGAGAGGAGGGGCACTCTTGGAAAGATTGAAATGTTACATTATTATGAAATTCTTTTCGGATTATAAAGGTCCACAAATGATATATTTTGAGGATAAGGTGATAAGGGTTCGAAATCTACTCATCCAATAGGTTTTTTACAAGTGTAAGCCTTAGATTTTACATTATCTTTTCATTTTATTTAAATCGTTAATTAATGAGGTAATCACTACATCATCATTGTGTCATAAAAATTTTAATTATAAAAAAAATATAATGATGTAGGAATTTTTTTTATCTTTCTAATGAATATTTATAGTCGAAAATATGACTTTTATAACCCCATTTAATTTTTTTTAGTAAAACAACTCATGTTTGTGACATTTTTTTAACATTAAATAAAATTTTTTTATTGTCATTTTCCTACCAAGTGGCTCCATGGGGTCCCCAAGTTGACCCATGGATTGTATTGGTCATCCATGACTCATCCAATAGGGTTAGGACAAGTGTAAAGGTATTTTCATATTTTTATAATATCATTTTTACCTTAAATTTCACTAATTACCTTTAATCACGATTAATTAAACTTAAAAGTTACTAGTCACCAAAAATTATTTTAATCCCATTGAACCAAATTTTACTTCCTAATGACAACCATGTATATCAGATTTTTGAAATCCAAATCACAGAAGTGGTAATGTTTCATTTAAATGAAAAATCAGTTTTTTAACTACCACTTAGTGGTTTCACTATTCATCAAAAATTGAAGTTTTTCAGAACAATGTCAAAATTTCACCCTAAGATATAATTGATATTTAGAATTAAAAAATGATGTCTATTTTAAAAAATTCCAAACATATAAGTTGAATTAATTAATTTTATAATTAATTCCTGCTGTCACAACAAATAGCGTGTTTTTAAGAAACAATATATATCAAAAGATTGACAATTGTTTATGTCCAATTTCAAAGTGAAATTAATTACAATCACCCCCATTGGATAAAATGGTAAAAATATATTCTAATTATACTTTAAAACCACTCAATATTATAATTTATCACTATAAATTATTTTGATTAAAAAGGTTGTTTTTAAGTATTTTTCACTATTCATAAAAATTTGGAAGTTCTCAGAAAAATACCAAAAATTCAACATAGGCTAATTTCAATATTCCGAATCCAAAAATGAAGTCCATTATGAAATATAAAATATATATAATTTCAAAAAGTGGGTATTACTATTCATAATGCCTATTTTGATTGGTCGTAGTGTGTTAGAATCTTGAACTTGTGTACAATGCAAGCTATTGCATTATTGAAAGAGAAGCGTATCATGGAAGATCGGGGTGTTACATAACTGAAAGATAAACATTAGATAAAAATAAAAAAAACCTCAAAATGGGTAAATGGATGCGACAATTATCCAAACTATGGATACTTTCCTCCCCTAAAAAGTCACCGTAGATCCAGATCCGAAGACAAGAATGGGTAATCTATTTCAACATAGGACCTCCACTCCCATGTCTCATGTTCATCTCAAACATGATACAAAATAAATTTTATGAATGTAATGGACTTTTAGCGAAACACCTTCTCTTAGGAATATTCAATTTACACTAGTCACTCAAACATAGAAAGATAGGGGTTTAATTATAACTCCTCCCATTTCAACACATGGGACAAATAAGGATTGTACCTTTCAAATTATGAAACATGGAACACATCATGAATTGATGATAAATCTGAAGGAAAGGACAACTAACATGAAACCTTACCAATTGTCTCAATTATCTTAAAATACCCAACATACCTTGGTGTAAACTTCCCCAACTTACCCAAATGATGATTCCCCAAGCGGGGTGCCAATTTCAAGAACACTAAGTCACCAATAGATAATTATAAATCATGACACCTCTGATCGACATAAGGCCTATAACGAATATTATATTTCATAAAACACTACCTAATAAACATCACATTCTCATATTTTTTCTACACAAGGCTTGAACCCAACAATGAGGTCTCACCCACCTCATCCCAACACAATAGGGACCAACATGGCATACCATAAAGCACCTCAACATGATCCATCTGAAACAAATATTGGTAACTATTTTTATATGAAAACTCAACCAATACCAATTGGTTATTCTAGTAACCTCTAAAATCCAAAAAAAATTCTCATAGTATGTCCTCCAATATCTGATTTACCCACTCCATCTAACCATCTATTTGAGAAGGGATTGTAATATTCAATTTGACCAAAGAACCCATTTCCTTATGAATTAATTCCCAAAACTGAGTGGTAAAACTGGGGTCACTCTAAAAAATGATAGCTAAAGACACACCATAAGTCCTCAAAACCTGATTAACATACAAATGGACCATTTCATACACCTTGGACGAGTCTCTGATCATAATAAAATGAGATGACTTGGTTATATGGTAAATCAAAACCTAAATATCATTCCATCCTTGAGGCGTATGAGGTAATCCAATAATGAAGTCCATGAAAATATCATACTATTTCTTGGTAGGAATAGGTAGAGGATGAAGTAAATTGTAAGGTCTTTGTTTCCCTACTTTAAACTACCAATTCATATGACACCGTAATATGAAGTCATCTATATCCCACCTCATACTTATCCACCAAAACTACCTACACACATCATAAAACATATTGGTAGCACTAGGATGAACGAACCACTAAGACTGATGTATTTCGTGAATCACCACTTTATTTAACAATAATGGCACTACAAAGAGACCTCTAAAACACAAATCTCCCTTAGGAGACAATGACCACTCATAGGGATCCTCACCACCATTAAGAAATAATATAGAACATTAGAAAACCTCATCATTTTGTTGATCTTTCCAAATCAATTCTAGGAGGGATGGTTTCAACTACACATTATCCGAGAACACACAACAACTATACTCCTTATTCTCCAAAATAATATGAGAAAAGAGCCCCATAAAATTACACTCATCACTAGACTTCATCAACTCCTATACTAAAAATTTTCGACTTAATGAATTAGACACCAAATTTTCTTTTCTTGAGCTATAAACTATATCAAATTCAAAACCATGAAGGTACTTAACCCAATGGAACTTTTTCATGTTCAAATATTTTTGGGAGAGAGTATCTTTGAAACTCTTATGATCAGAATAAACTAAAAAAAGTTCCCTAAAAAGGTAATAATTCCACATCTTTAGTGCTTGCATCTCTATTGTTAACTCCAGTTCATGGTTTGGATAGTTATTCTCATTTCTTCATAGTTGATGATATCCATACAACACCACATGGTCATCTCACATCAATAAATATCCAATACTCATACCCATGCATCACAATGAACCACATATCCCTTACCAAATGTTGAAAAATCAAAACATGAATGGTATTAAACTTCTATTAATAACCTCACAGGACTCTTTGAATTTAGAACTCCATTTGAACTTTACCCCTTTAATGTTATGTGTTTTCAAATATGATTCTAACTGAGAGAAATCCTGAACAAACCACCTGTAATAACCTACCAAGCCTAGAAAACTCTTGATCTCAAAGACACTACTTAACTCCTCCCAAGAAATCACTGCACTGATTTTATAGGGGTGAACTAAAACTCTTCACTCCAAGATCACATGAGGAAAAAACTTCACCTCCCTGATCGAGAAGGTTTACTTTGAAAACATTTCCTAGAGAAGATAATCCTGAAGAGTTCCCAAAATAAATCTCAAATGCCACCCATGCACCTCCTTAGATCTAGAAAAAACTTGGTTTTCATCCACAAACAACACAATGAGGGAGTCAAGATACTGATGAAACACCGTATTTATAAGCACCATAAAGACAACTTGTGAATTTTTCATCCTGAAAACTAGGCCATGTACTCGAAGTGGTCTCACCTTCTTCAGAAAGATTTTTTCATAACATGTACCTCTCTAACTATTACTTGATGATAATTGAAACAAAAATAAATCTTGGAAAACCACCTTGTGACCATTAACTAATAAAACAAGTCATCAATATGTAGAAATGGATACTTTTTCTTAATGGTTACATTATTAAAATTCCAGTAGAGATACAAAACCAAGGAGATCCGTCAGCCTTTTCCACAAAACAATGGGGCAACCCAAGGAGAGACTCTTTGGAGAATGAATCCTTTGGTTTACAAATCATCTAGATGTATGTTTTATTCCATAAAATCGGTGGGCTCCAAGTGGTATGAGGTAATAGATTTTGGCTATGTTTCCGGTACCAAATACACAGCAAACTCTACATCCCACTTTAGAGAAAATCTAAGAAATCCTTTGAAAAAATATCTGGGAACTCATCCTCTATGGGAGGTAATTCATATCCAAAACTACTCCATAGTACTCTAATATGAGTGACAATAATTGATACACAAGGTTACCATAATTCGGAAGTGGGCATCTAGTATGACTTGACCAAGGATCCTATTCACCAAGAAACCCATGGTACTCCCATCAGGTTCCACAAAACTCACCCTCCACCAATAACAATCGATGCGTGCCTGAAAATGCACCATAAAATCCATAACAACGATTATGTCGAATTGGTGCATTTCTAAAACCAAAAAACCACACTCTAACTATACCCCTAACATAGTGAGTGCATAAGACGGATACCTGAAACCCTTTTATCACTTCTTAGCATATAGTATCACCAAATCTATCACATATGACATAAGATCAGTTGGAAATTTCATCACTCCAAAATATGTATATAAATAAAAGTAAGTAATTCACGAGTATAAAAAACAACAACATCCAAAGATGATACAATAAGAATGGTACCTTTAATTGTCATAGGACCTGTATCTAATTATACTAGCACTATATCCACCATATGAAGATGCCTTGTCCCATACTAAGTTCAAAAATGAACACTAAACTATGGATATGATCTCAACTAAGTCATCCCAAAAGAAGATCTAACCCTACTTCCATGACCACCAAACTAAGATCCCACTATCTTGGAAGGTTCAAGATGATATTAACTCCCCCTGGAAGCTACAAATCCAGCACTAATCAGATATGGAGGTGTCACCTTGAAAAACCACTACAAATTCCCCAAATCTCTACACCGATTGCAGGGTTTGGGTGGGGACAAACACACCGATATCTTGTGTCTTTTTTTCACAGTTATGACACAAAAATATCCTTGTACCTTAATCCACAGATGAAGATAGATGATAAGGATGGTCTAAACCACCACCACCCCACTTCTACTCATCCCACTTCCCTTTCTTCTTGGATGAATTACCAATAACTCCTTCTAACACATCCCAAATGGAACTAGAATTTTCCTTATGATCAATCATAACCATAAATGAACATTCAACCACTTTGAAATAGGCTTTCAGCTTAAACAGAATGAATTGAGAATAAATTTCTAGCCATAACCCCCTCTTGAACCTTAGAGCATTCATCTTATCACAATAACTGATCTCAGGTATGTATCGTACCATATCTATGAAGTGATTGGAATACTCCATCACTGTATAGTCTCCCCAGGTAATATCCATGAATACCTAGGACCTGGAAGAAGCCAAAAACATGGGACAATACTGCCTATTAAAGGCAATATTTAAATCTCTCCAACCCATCTGCTCATGCTTTCCAGCTTTCACAACTGAGTCCCACCATTTTCTAGAGGGACCTTCCAACATAAATGAAGCACACTTCTCCTTGACTACCTTAGGTGTTTAATGAAATTCCAACATTCTCTCTATCTTATCAATCCAATACTATTCTTTATGAGGATACGTATTTCCCTAAAATGAGGGAGGATTACTCTTAAGGAACTCTTAATCTCTTTCCTTTCTAGGACTTGGTTTGGCTTCCCTAACTCGATCAAGACTAGAGCCCACTCCTTGTCCCAAATCTTGGACAGACCTAACCACTATCTCTAATAGATTCTAGTAAATTGGTGAAGGAGAAATATCTCCCTCCTCTTCTTATGGTTCCACATGAAATCTCTGTGGCAGCATTTTTCAATAGAAAGTAATAACCATATGAAAACCATCAAAACGACTATTCTGAACTTTTTTGACAAAAAAAATCTCAAACACTTTCATAAATCAAGACATAACAATGTCCATCCCCATAATAAAAAAAACCAAACTAATCCACCCCACCCAGTGTTTTATAATATATATATCCTGTACATCTCACCTAGAGGATAAGTAAAAAAATAAATCCCCAAAATCACATGGTGATTCGAGCCCTATAATGAGGTGTGCTAGCCAGGCACCCTACTCACAACCATAATGTCATGTCTCGATATTCCTAGCTATATTTTATCTATACTCATCCAAAAAATCAATACCCAAAAGAGCGAAACCTCCTTTGATACAATTTTTTCATGAACCAAGTTGGGATACCATCTAACTGATACCTGAACTGGCCTGATACTAGGCCCGAAGGGGGTTCTCGATCCCCATGAGATAGAAACTCGTGCTTGGATATCAAAAATATACCTTAGGAATAATTTCACCCATGAGTATAACAATAAAAACCCCACAAGAATAAAGAAACACACATCCAATAATCATAACCAAACATTGTAAAATAAGTTTTTAGAATCAATGATTTATAATTTAAACGAAAATAAAAATCGAGACAACGAAAAGGGAACCACTAAGAATCACAAAGTCCTCTGTAAAACATGAGGGACAACACCTTCAATCCACCACCACCAACACCTATAACAAGTGGAACTCCCTAGCAACCAGAACCACAATCACCATGAAACATCATTCCTTTACTTGGGTCATACATAAAAAAATCTACAAACACTTAAAGTTGAATGTAGGGTGTGATCCAAACCCTAGTAAGATTCCACCCAAAATAAAGGATTCCATGATACAACATTCGAAGACAAATAAACACGCACATTTATATGAAAACACTTGGAAACATTTTTAAAGGAATTTTTAAGTAAATTTTTTTAGAAAAACATTCTTTCAAGATAAATCATTTTTCAAAAGAAACTAGCCTCAATTCCATAGAGTACAAAAGTTCCAATATATACCAAAAATCAACACCACATTACACATATAATGTTTCAAGATAGAATAATGGGAAAATAAATAAGGGTAGCTAGAACACGTGATTCACTAAGAACGTCATACCTTGGTGGTCAATACCCTCTACCTCAACTAGAAATAGATTTCCCATTCAATATCCACTAGGATGGATTATCCAAAGGGACTAATGGTATCTAAACAATATGCCAAATCCAACATGTTCTAATGCATGAGACATTAGAAAAATTTGGGCCTTGAATCTTCTAAAACACCAGAGTACTAGTTCTAGTTTACCCATCAAGATAATCAGGATCCCCTTTATTCTCAAATTCTATTACATATATCACATAACCATCAATTTCCAAAACACATGCCATGATAAAATAACATAATAAAATTTCCACATTGAAATCTATGGCATGGAAATAATCATTTTCCATAAATAGAACTAATTTCCATTTTACACAAACTAAAACCATTCAAAAACATATATTTCATAACCTTCACCAACCATGAAACACATTTAGCATCATTATAAGAAATTAACATAATCATTTAAAACATTTTAATGGATTAAGACCATTCCAAATAAAAACATAGACCAAATTAATTTCACAACGTGCTTCATATTATTTAGTTAATTCAAAAATCACATTTCAAGGTGAAAAAAATATAAAATGCCAAAACAATCCATTTTAATTTAGAAAACACACTTTCAATACATACTAACCTCAAGTTCCATTAAAAACACATTTTACACACATAATCAGAAAAACACTTCGTTGAAGTATCATAATGAAATGGAAACAAATATTGAAAATTTTCCATTGAAAATCCCCCTTTCATCACATATGTACATATAATGTTTTCCAAAATATGTTTAACAAAAAATAATATAACACATTTATAAAGTTAATAAGTCAACCCAAATCATCCAATAATGTAAAAGCATGGATCCACCTACATCACACTTGGAAAATTCTATAAAATAGTGAAAAACAACAATCACACCACCACAAAACCCTATAAAGGAAATATTCCACAAAAATCATCAATATATTCCTAAAAAACATATGATTTACCCCCATTATTTTCAAACACCGACTAGAAAATAGAAACTTAAGAAAGTGGGAAGAAAATCCCAGAACGTGGGAAGAAACCAAGGGAGAAATCACTTACAAGATGTTTCCTAGAAGAATCCACACCAAATCCACTAAAAGGTGGGAGTCCAAGGGAGACAATAGGTGGAGAGGGAGGTACCTAGGGTGGTAGAGTTGAATGGGGAGATCAAAATGGATTTAGGGTTAAGATCTTATAGGACAAAAATATAAAATTACACATTTTAATGACCTAGACAAGTTGAATGATTTTCCATCATGTTTTTCCAAACCATGTGGAAACCATGCATCCCTCACTATCCAAGAGGAACCATGATTCATGGTTATGCTACATGTATTAAAACCATGTGCCAACCATGAGGGTTTCCACTATCCAAAAGTATCGCAAACCACATGAATTCAAACTATGCAATTTTTCAATATCCAAAAGTTCCATTGTCCACATAGTTTCCTAGGTACGGACATAGTGTTTGAAAAACCATGTGCCAACCATGCACGTCATTCTATCAACAAAAAAAATCACATCTTCCCCAAAAACTCATCAGAGAACTCATGGATAAAGTTGAGATCAAAATAAAAAAATACCTTAAAATGGAGACACATATATGATAGCCTGAGTGTAAGCTATTATTATAAGAAATCTCTAATAGAGCATGGCATTGATCCCAAAAAACTTTTAAATCTATAGAAAAATATCTCATTATATACTCTAGGGATTTAATGGTACTATCAAACTCTCCATCTATCAAAGGACGATAATAAGTACTTAATTTTAACATGGTATCTATAACATGTTAATTATTCTTCTAGAACATATAGGTAAACCTTAAATTATAATTAGATAAAACAGAATATAGAACTCCATCAAACCTTAACACATCCTTATTGTATATTCTATTAATATTAACAAGAGAAAAATCATCTCTAACAGAAATAAAGTGTGAAAATTTTTTAATGATATCGACAACAACCCATATAGAATGATGGACTTTTAACATTTTGGGGAGTCTTATGAAAAACTCTATGGTGATGTTTTCCTATTTCCATTATGGTATAGATGACATTTATAACATCCCCAAAGATTTTAGCCACTTTACCTTAACTTAATGATATACTAGGAACCAAGATACATACTCTACAATATCTCTCTTCATTTTGTCCCACTATAAATATTCTTTCAAATATATATAAATCTTTGTGCTTATAAGATTAATTAATAATGATGAACTAAGATCCTCATCCAAATGTTACTTCTTCTAATCTATTATAGATATAACACATACATGGTTCCTAAAACTTAATACCCCTTTACTATTAATTTCAAACAAAGGAATATTTCATTCATTATTTTACAGCTCCAAATTTTTCTTTTTATCCTCTTTAATCATCACTTGGATATATGGTTGAACACTCTTTTTAGAAAGATAGTATTTTCCCATTTCTCTAAGATTTCAAGATCTATCCACTTTTTAATCTATAAATATTGGGTATTTTTTTTATCTTCATTATATATAATCTATCCTGATCCTTTTGACTTAGAGAATATACCATTTTGTTAGCCTTCCCAAGGTGGTAATATATTAAGAAGTCATAATATTTAATCAGCTACAACCATATTATTTTGAGTATATTCAACTCCTTTATTGTAATTTTATAATTAAAGATTTAACTATTAGTATATATATCACACCATTATATATAACTATAATTCCTCCATATATTTTCTGAAAAGATTACCATATATAACTCCAAATTATGAATTGGATAGTCTTTCTCATGAACATTAAATTTTTGTGAGGCATAATCTATCACCATATCATTCATCATGAGGACATATCCTAACCCCTTCATTGATTCACTACTATAGATCAAAAACCCTTTTAAACTAATGGGTAGTGTAAGAATAGGTAGACTAACTATCTATATCTTCAGTTTTTGATTTTTTTAACATTCACCATTAAAAAGGAACATGTATAACTTTAATGTTAACTTGGTGAGTGTATTTTAAAAATGTGAGAAAAATTCAACAATAAATAGATAATATCCTACCAAACTAGGAAGAACTAATCTAATTCACTATTTTTTACCTAGGATAATATTAAATAACTTCTTTCTTTGAACAATCCACTAATATACCCTCACTTGAGATAATATAACCTAATATTAAAACATTTTGAAGCCAAAATTAACACTTTATAAATTTGGAAAAATAAATTATCCTTCTTGAGGGTATTCAAAATAAGTATCAAAATTTAATCATTCTATTCATTTCTTATTGAATATATAATAATACTAGTTATAAATACTATAAAAAACTAATTAGGTTAATCACTAAAGATACTATTCATTAAATCTATGATGATAGTAGGATAATGGGTGAGTCTAAATGAAATAATATAAATTAAAAGTGTTGATACTTCATATGGATGGTTATACTGGGTATATCCTCTCTGATCCTTAGCTGATGATATCCATATTGAAGATAAATTTTAGAAAAATATAGAAAAACTTGTAATTGATCAATCAGATCATTGATACATGGTAGAGGATACTTCTTCTTAATTGTGATCTTGTTAAGTTCTTGATATTAAATTCAAAGATGAATTGACCCATATTTATTTGTAATAAAAACAATAGGTTCATCCCATAGAGAATACCTAGGATAAATTAGTGCAATATCTATATTCACCTGGAGTTTCTTTATCAATTCTTACAACTCCATCGAGGTCATTCTATACAGAGTCTTTGAAAGATGCATAAAACAATGTGTGAGTTATATTGAAAACTCAACATCACAATTCAGTGTATAACAATGAATTTATTTAATAAATACATCATAATATACCAATATAATAGGTCCACATTCAATATTGAGTTTCCTTTTAATCATTTGAGATAAATATCCCTCAAGAATGGGTAAAAAAACCTATACGATGGATGTAATTTCCAATTGGTGTTTAGGATCATCCTCGCATTGATAGAAAATTGAAGGTTGCTTTTGAATCTCAAATGTAACTTACCTTCATCAATAATTTATATGAGCTATATATAGGGATATATAATATATACCCAAGATTATTTCAAATTCAACTAGTGGAAGAATAATGAGATTAACTGGAATAACCATGCCACAATCATCTATTCATAGAGGTGTTACATACATGATATACGATCATCCTACCATTATAATTTTTCACCACCAACTCAATATCTAATATTTGAGGTGGTGAGGAAATTCCTTTAGAAAATTCTTCAGTTATAATAGAGTGGGTAGAACCATAATTAAATAAAACATTTAAAATACTGAATTGCATGGTAAGTATATCTTTTAACACATCACTAGGAACTTCCACATTGGATTTAGTAATTGAATAAGCTTGGACACCTCCCATTGGATTCTTGTGTGGTATGTCCCCTTTAACCTTAGGGTATTGGTTTGAATAGTGCCTCATCACCATATATTTAAATCACTATACTTTATTAGTTTCCCACTTACAATTTCATTCATGAGAATGATAACATTTTTCTCTACACTTGATGAGAAATTCTTTCCCTTTTAGGTACGTACCAAGGTGTTTCTTTCTCCATGAATCACATGTTGGAAAATTCCTCATTTCCCTTATTCCACTTTTCTATTTTTGATCTTTCATCATATTCTTCTCTTAGTTTCCTTTAAATACATAATACATGTACATTTATTTCTCTATCATTATAAAAAATGATATTATATACTCATATGATGAGAATGTTTATGATACTAGTTCCTTTATAATTATTGGTTTAATTCCATTAATGAAATGGTCAATCCTTCTCTTTGGATTATGTAAACAGTCCACAACATAACTTTATAACCATTAAAACTGATATTTTTACATAGAAACATCTTGATATTTCTTTTTTTCTTACAAATAATAATTGCCTCTCTATATCCTCTCACTGTTTGTGAAGAAAATATTTCTCCATTAAATTTTCATTAAAATATTTTCATTCTATGCTTGCTATTTCATTTTAATCCATAGTGTTCTGAATAAATGATCACCATTGATTTACAACCCCTAATAGATGATAAATGACCATGACAACCTTCTCCCTTTAATTAAATCCCTAAGGGGAAAATATCTTCTCTAATGAACTTATCCATTTCTCAACTACAAAGGGATAATTAGTTCCTTTGAATAATGGAATTTTTGGACGAATGAAGTGGTCAAAAATTGTTACATTGCATTTATTATTAGTATGATTCTCTATAAATGAAAGGTTAATGGCCAAAACCTGAGTCAAATACCTCAATATAGTTATAATTTTTTTACCACTAGCTGCATCTCTACCTATGGCTTCATTATCTTACACAGGAGGGAAATATGTGTATAGATTACGAGCATTGATGTGGTTTCCATTATTTCCACTAGTATCCATTTATTAATAGTGAAATACACTAGATTAGATCGTAACATTATGAATTATACTGTATAATTTTAAAATCCATAATACAATTAATATAAATAGAAAAAAATTATAGATAATCTAATAATCATAAACTTGGTTCATTTGGGAATGTTCTGAAGTAATAAAAAATATTTTCAAATCCTTTATAATGGTTTTAAATGAAAATGTTAATTAACCCAAACATATCTCCTAGGAGTGTCAAACCAGGTGTGTAGTATGGGAAAAATCACCACCTACTAGAGTGATAAATGATATATACCCAAACTAACTCATTTTGATGATATTATTCATAGGTGCATCTATGTCAAAACCTAATATTATAATAGTATCCATAAAAGGAATTATTTATAGGAAAATAAAATAATATATACCTTAATATAACATTTTAATGCTATTTTATGCATATACATTATACTCAAATTTAGTCATAGGGATATATTCCCTAATCGATATTTTCCTAAATAAATTTCTCATGGTTTATAATAAACATTCTGTCACACCAAATATAAGGTCCCTAACTTGGATAGGCTATATTAATTGGTTGATTTATAACAATGGAACTATATAAAGGTGATCATATCTCAAAGGACCAAGTAGTCTAATATTCTTGGCAAACTAGATATATGTTTTAATCTAAACTTGAAAAGATATAATAAGAAAAATTATTTTCATTGAGAACACTATTATTAAATTAATAAAATCTATTCAAATCAATCATAAATTCACTTCTTGACATCTTTATAAATGGAAACATAAGAAAAGTGCAATCTCATATGCTCTATAAGGGTATGTATGAAACAAAACCTAATAAGGTATTACTAATATTGAAAGAATAAATGATGATAAACTAATTCCCTATAAATAATCACATGAGCTAGAAAAATATCTAAGGATATGATATCAATTCAAATAATCACAAGGACATCAATAATTTATTTCATATTGATGAAATTCATAATTTCTGATATATGAAACTTATCATCGTGGCCTTGTGCCAAGACATCTCAGATAAATGTGTAAAGCCTCGACCAACTACTCAATCTAGTTTATCTCATGATACCTTATTATTAATTGTGAGGTATTAAATTCTATAACCCACCCATAACTTTATAATTTCAATTAATTCATCATAATAATAAACAATATAACACAATCAGTATGCCTTAAAAATCAATAACTATCCATATTAAAAGATCTAACATACAAAATATCAATACTTTTACCAGTTAAAATAATAATTAACTATCCAGAAAAGTATATTTTATAGTAAATAAATATTATATAATCAACATAATATTCCATAATATGTTTTAACAAATATGAAAATGCATAAAATTATTCATTAGAAATTTTATTGAGGAAAATATGATTTTCATTTTAAAATCACTTATTTAAAGTCTATAATATTTCCCAAATATTGAGGAAAACATTTTATTTAAATGGAAACTTGTAAACATGTAAATAAACATTATAATTAATTGTTTTTAAAAATGGTATAAAATTCTATTCATGTTGTATATATTAGAAAACATTTCTTCCATACTTTTTTAAAAAGTTCGAAAAGTACTTCATTTGGAAAATGAAAAGAAGGTTCCATTTTAACTATTTTTTAAACACGAAAAGGGAATTTTTTTAAATAAATCATTTTATAATATTTAAAATATTATTTAATAAAATTTAACGAAAATATGGACCTAGTATAGAAAGATTTCTAACCAAGTAAAAAAAATCTATTTTCCTGGAAAACATCCTTTTTGTATCATGACTATTTAAAAGATAAAAATGAATGGAAAAATTATAAATTTTATAAATAACTATACGAGAATAAAAAAAATGGTTTTAAGGTAGAAAAATCATATAATTCTCCCAACATATACATAAACTTAAACAAACCTTAATAATTATTATATTGTGACAATGAATTTTTAAACATGGTCCGACTTCTATAAAATGTGTCTAAACCTCCTGTATAATAAATATATTTATACTATAAATATATTTAGGCACCCTAATAATATATATAATACCATATATGATTTACTTATAATGTTTTATCACCCATTCATTAAGAATTATTTATTGAAATCATTGTTTTAGTTAACAACTACTTCATTTTTTATGTATGTTTTTGTTAGGTAGTTTTAGTCACTTTAATTTAATAATGGTTACACCATATAGATAAAATTAATAATTATATAAATATAATATATATTCATTTATTTTAATACATATAATTTATAGATATAAAAATTATTTACATTGTTCAGGGAGACGATATGTCATATGTACGCATGTTTTTTTTTAATTTTTTCAATGGATGGAAGAAAAGAAATGTAAAAAACGATTCACCATTTTAAAAATATCATTACGTCATAAAATTCCTATAAATTCATAAAATACATCCTTATTACCATATCTATAAAAATAAATTAAAAAAATAACATCGTTTTATAAAGGTTGTAGTCCACAAGTATGCATGAGCGATGATATTGTTTTCTAACATATTGTAAGGTATGGGGGTATATTTGAAATAATAATTACACAAATATAATTATTTCATAAATATAATATATATACAATAAAACCATAAATATATACATCCTTTATAGGTAGTGATGGAAACTGAATTACATCAGTTGCCGAAGCTGTAGTACCTCATATACATGGTCGATGGTTTGGTTTCCCATTTGATGGAAAGGGAGGTGGAAATATGTCATTTAATGAGAATAAAAACTTATTATTATAATTTATATACTAGTATTATTATTTCAAAATATTTTATGATCGTTTTATAGATGAAAATAACAAATAAAACAAAAACAAATGGTTAAAAACTATACCTCTTCTTCGGAAAACCTCTTTACATTTATTCCTAAATCCTTCCGCGTATAATTTTAGGATAACAAAATATACTATATGTCATGGGGAAAGATTTAAGGAATTTATTTGGGTAGGTATTATCTAAACAAAAATTCTCTTTAAGTGTGGAGATGAGTGGAGAGGGAGTCCACTTTTATAAGTGATAAGGAGTGTTATTTTTGTAAATACCCAAAACTAT
The DNA here is from genome assembly GCA_963277665.1 of Viscum album. Classification (NCBI taxonomy): domain Eukaryota; kingdom Viridiplantae; phylum Streptophyta; class Magnoliopsida; order Santalales; family Viscaceae; genus Viscum; species Viscum album. The sequence continues at coordinate 1,432,166,054 of OY728120.1, read as the reverse complement.
TCTGAAATTGGAATTCAATATCCATAAAAGTACATAAAATTTAGATAAATAATTTACTGGAGGTATGTAAAAGTATATCAATCACTCAAATACTGAAATATATACAAAATTAACATGTTATTCCCCAATTCTCTAAGCTTGCTCACGTTTTCTATTTTAATTTTGTTCATGGTAAATAGTTTTTTACTAAGATAATTCATCTTTCAATCATAAAAGAGTAGCCAACGAGCCCGTACCCGAGTGGTAAGGGCTCCTTCTTGGCATCCAAGAGACCCGGGTTCAAAACCGAGTGGAGGCGAATTTCCGGGTTACTGTAACAGTACTGTAGCAGTTACTGTAGCAGTTACTGTTCAGTACTATAGCAGCCAGAACTATTCACCAGTTTTGGGCTTTCGGGCCACAGGTTTGTGCCTGCAGGTCTCCAGGGCCTTCGGGTCATCAAAAGGCCTTTGGGCCACAGGGCCTTCTGGTCACGTAGTCCATGGAGTAGCCCAGTTCACATAGAACATTCCCCAGAAGAGGATCAGAGCAACAGGAGTAGCAGCCACCAGATGTAGAGCTAACCAGCTTGGAAGAATGAGAGGGTATGACAGCCGCCATTGGGACCAGGCACCGTGCAGCTTTGTACAGGGCAATGCTTGCGAATCAGCAATGCAAGGTGGGGAGCTAGGTGATCAATGATGCAGAAAGCTGGGGAGGGGCATTTCAAGTGGGCTGGGCCTATGGGTCATGTATTGGGCATGGTATGCCTCTGGGCCTTCGGGACATGTATTACGAGTTTGTTGGGCCTTGTGCCCTGGGCCTACGGGTCGTGTATGGGTTCCCCTTAAACCCTTAAAAGGTGCATTATCCATAATAAAATAAAAAAATAAGGCCTTCGGGCCATTCAGAGTAATCATAAGAGATTAAAATATATATATATATATATATATATAATTTAGACCCAATTATTCTAAAATATAAATTAAATTTACAAAATGAAAATCCAATGTGTGCGGAAAATTAATTGTAACACAAGTGCATGTAACATGAAGTCTCCCGTTTTTACCGTAACCTCTATAATTAGTTTTTACTATCTTTAATATTAATTATAAGCCTGAATTATGAATTAAATATTTCTTAATATTAATTATTTTGATTCCAAATATGGAATCAATTTTATAAAATTCAATTCATAGAATTAGAAGAAATTAATTTAAAATTAAATCCACAAACACAATGAAAAGACGCAAGATCCTAATATTTAGTGAATCTATGTTCTTTTTATTTTTTTATTAAACTCTATTTTATGGTTAAAGAAGTGTTTATTGAGTTATTTTGAAGATTTTAATGTTTTATAGAGGTTACATATATGAAAATAAGAGAAACATGTCCTATGGTGCAAAGCGCATGGTTAACACATGGTCAGTGTAAACCATCCACCTGGCCCAAGAAACCATGCCGGATGGGCAGAATTTCAGACATAGGGATAACACACAATCACCACGTAGTTTTCCAAAATTTATGTTTATCTCTAGGTAACCATGCAACCTAAATTCACTTATACTATTTACTACACATGGTTTGTGTATGGTTTAGAAAACCGTGCGGGTAAACCCTTCACCCCATTAAAAGTTGAAAAATTTACAGTTTTCCCATATATGGTTTTTTAGTTCCCCAACCTATTTCTCCCTTAATTATTCCCCTTTAAATATTAGGGATGAAAAAAATCAATCCAAGAACCACAAGTGTGGTTCTCCTTGAATTCCTGGAAGTCTGGAGCACCGTTGGGTGAAAACGAACATTCAAGTGAGTCTAAGACTCCTCTTTGATCTATTTTTTGAATTTGGGTTTGCAGAATATATCATATTCTACTAAAAACCTAAAACCTTTACTTTTCAGTGTATTTTTATTTTGGGGTTAATGGGATGTTTGAGTTCGAATCAAGGGTGAAGATTAATCAAGTGTTCATTAAACGTCAAGAGGTAGGTGGTCTTAAATATTTCTCACATAATTTTGATGTGTAATATATGTATGTAGTTGTTCAATTTCAATATTATGTTGTGTCTTGATGTATTCGGTTATAAAAATGGGTTTGAACTTAGATTGATGTGTGATAACCTTCACTGGTCCAGTTGGGTTCATTGATTATGTGAGACCAAATCTAAGAATTCCCATGGGTTAATTCAAACCCATGTAGTTGGCGAAAAAAATTAGTAAACCTCAAGAGAGGGGTATTGTGAGAGTGAATGGTTAGTGAAAATGTAATGATGAGTGGGTAAGTTTAATTGATTTATTAAAAAAATTTATAAGTTAGGTTTTTTAAATGGATCATAGGTTTTAAAATGAGTATGATGGTATATTTCAAGATTTGAATCAATTTTAGATTTATTGAAGGAAAATGATGTTTGAATGTGATAAATGTTTTAAAAGGAGGTGTTGAGCTCAAATTTGTTCAAAAGGGGTTTTCTATGATATTTAAAATGGTGTTTAAAATGGGAAAAAGTTTCCCTTTTTGTGAAAAATGGTTTAATGGTTGTCTTTATTAGTTCAAAAAGGAAATAGAAGCCTTGTGTCATGTTTTAGTTTTTCATAGGGGAATAACTGTGTTTTAAAGGGTGGTTTCAAGATGATTTCCATGTTTATTTTGAGATGTGTTTACTTACATTATGTAGTTAATAAAAGTTTGATGGGACCATGATAATTAAAGGGATGTGAGGGTTACTGAGATAGAACCCATACCAATTAGGTTTTCATGTTATCATGATTATGAAATAATCTAATTATTGAATGGGCATTGTTGGTGATATAACATAAGAGGGTTTCTGGCATGATGTGAAATTGGGTTAAATTGGATTACTGTTAATGTACCAAATAGATTTTTTTGTTCTTGAAATGTGTAAGTGAGTTAATATATAGAATGGTTCAATATGTTAAATGAGTTAAAGTATATGAATTAGTGAATATGATTAATGAGTTAGGAATAAAAATGGGAATTTTTCTAAACATAAAGGTAATGAAAATGAGAACTTGTTAATGGGTTATGGAATAATATTTATTCACTTGAGGATTATTGTGGAATATGATCTCTATTTGTATTGGGGTTTTTTGGTGGTGATATGGTATATGTTAATGACCCCCCACTCTCCAGGTCTCTACTCTCCTCTGTGCTAGGGTTTTTTCCTAGCACCACTGCCACCGCTCCCTCCCTTTCCCCACTCGCGATGAAGGTCCTTCTCTGGTTCTCCTCCTCATCTCTTCTTATTGTTCCCTAGATCTCCTCCTAGCCTCATTTTCTCTCTCTCGGTGACCAGGGTTCCCCTTCCCATCGTCTTTGAATTCTATGTGTTTCTTCCTCTTTGGAATTATTTTTTGCTTTCTCTCTGGTGAAGTCACATTAGCCTTCCATGAATCGATGACTTCTTATTAATTATTCTTCTAATTGATGGTATCTTTTTCAGTCTCCCTTGAATTGACAACATATTCTATAGTCTTCTTCGTATTAATGACATCCTCTTCATGGATTTCCTCGCATGTGCTTTTATGGTCCCTGGTTTTTCTGCCTCGTTGACGATGCCTTCGTTCATAGCCCTTGGTCACTAGAACCATTGCTCCGACCTTATGTTCCACTTCTCATATCATGGTCTGGTCTAGAGTGGTGGTTACAATAGGGTTTTGGGATGTGTGGTTTGATGACCATCAATGTTCTAGGAATGAACTCCTCTACATTGGCTATGATTTTTTTAGATTTATTCCTCAGTTATTAGTGAAGGGTTGTATGATTCTTCCCAGTAGTCGATCTATTTGATGCTTTTTAAGTGGTGTTCTAATTTGTGTTCAGGTTTGGTTTCGACCTCAATGATGTGTTTCTTCTTGATAGTGATGATGATGACTACTCCTTGGCAATGATTGTCTCTTATGGATTCATTCAACAGTGATGATGGGGGTCTTCAGTGGTACAACGATCTAGCTTTAGATTCATCATGTTCATCTCGAGGTGACGGTAACAATAACATGATGATGGTTTACTACCTTTTGATTTTGAAATTTTGAAATGGTTATTTCCGTGGTGGTATTGGTTAGTCTACGCGGGTTTTTCTAGTTGGTATTTTTGAATTTTGTTACAGGTTGCATCTGACGATCAAGCATGGTGAATGGTTGTTTTTTATTTTCAAAGTTGTCTCCATAATGGGGGTTTTATGAAGTTGTGTCTCGATGCTAGAGGTATGGTTCTCCACTTACCCTTAAAGTGTATTTTCAATGAAATTAAAAAATGGATTGTGATATGGTATATATGTGGTGAGTGGATAAATAAGAATGTGGATATGGATTGGTAGTGTGGGGTATTGGCTGAGTTTATATGCCCACTAGTCGAGTTATACTGAGGCTCTAAACTCCAACCCATAATGGATGGGTTAGGGAAGATAAAGGAGCTCTATTCACCTAATAGTTTCTTTCCATTAGGACTGAGGCTTCAAGGTGAGGATAATGTGTTTATTGTGATGTGTTTATACTGGCTAAGATAGGGAATTTCTCTATTCCATTATGCATGGTAACTGATCAGCTTAGATTTTAGTGTAAAGGATGAAATAATGAATGCATGAAACATGAGATGAAGATTAATTTAGTATTGAATGTAGAATAAGTGATGAAATGGAAATAATGATGAAAATGGATTAAATTAATACTATGGATAGTGGGCATGTGATGAGTTGTTGTTAGTTAAATTCCTTATTGTTAAATGTGTGGGTTACCCGCGTACCTTGACTTATACTCTAAATGTGACATTAGTTAGTTTTTTATTGGTCGATTTTAGAGAATTCAATGGGTTAACGGGTATTATATAATTACATAAATTTTTTCTTTACTAATTGTTTATTTATAGAACTTTTTAATGTGATAGATATAAGGAATTGAGTTGGGTAGGTATTATCTAAACCATAGTTCTCTTTATGTATAGAGTTGAGGGGAGAAGGAGTCCACTTTTATCAGTGATAATGAGTTATATTTTTGTAAATACCCAAAACTATTCAGAAATTGGAAGTCAATATTCATATAAGTACCTCAAAATTAGATAAATAATTTATTAGAGGGAAGATAAATTTAAGACACACCTCCAACAATGAAAAATAAAAAAAATTAACATGTTATTCCCCTATGCCCTAAGATTACTCACTTTTACCATTTTAGATTTTACTCCACAGTAACTAGTTTTTTACTAAGAAAATTCATCATTTAATCCTAAAAAATTATAATTTTTATATAATTTAGACCCACTGATTCTAAAAATTAAATCAAATTTATCAAAAACGAATCTTATGTGCATGGAAAATTAATTTTAACATAAGAGCATGTAATTTGAAAACCTCCGTTTTAACCTTAACATCTATAATTATTTTTTACTTTAATCACTATTCATTATGACCAAGAATTATGATTTATATATTTCTTAATATTAAGTATTTTGATTCAAAATATGGAATCCATTTTTTCAAATCCAATTCACAAAATTAGAAGATATTAATTTAAAATTAAATCCAGAAACATGATGAAAAGATGTAAGATCTCGATCCCTAGTGAAGCTACGTTCTTGGTAATTTTTTTTGTTAATATCTATTTTATGGATAAAGAAGTGTTTCTTGAGTACATTTTTAGTTTTGAATGTGTATAAATTGTACAATACCCAAAATGAGAAGAAAAGTGTCTCACAGTGCATAGTGCATGTTTGACTAATGGTTAGTGTAAACCATGCACCTGGCCCAAGAAACCATGTGGGAAGGGAAAAATTTTAGATAGAGGCATAGAAAATAGTTACCACACCATTTTCCAAACTATCTAGTTATCTATAGGTAACTATGAAACCCAAATTCTCTTAGAATGTGTGTTGGGAAAAAATTATGCATGGTCTAGAAAACTATGTGGGTAAACCGTTCACCCCATTAAAAGTTGAAATTTTTTAGTTTTCCCATCTCATGTTTTTTAGATACCCACCTAATTTTTCCCTCAATTATTCTCATCTTAACCCCAAGGATGAGACAAATTGATACAAGAACTCAAAGGATGGTTCTATTAATATTATTTCCAGTATAGGGCATCGTTCGGTGCAAATCAAACATCCGGGTTAGTCTAACACTCCTTTTTTTTCTCTATTTTCTAAATTAGGGCTTGCAGAATCATTCCTATTCTTTTGAAACACTAAAAACTGAAATATTTAATTGGATTTTAGATTTTGGATTAAGTTGGTGTTTGAGTTTGTATAAATGGTGAATATTAAGAAAGTGTTCATCAACGGTCATGAGGTAGGTGGTCTTAAATCTTTTTTCACATAGTCTTGCTGTGTTATAAGTGTATGTAGTTGATTAATTTCATTTTTATTTTGTGTCTTGACGTATTGGGTTAAAGAATGGAATTTGACCTAATATTGAGGTGATATAACCTTCACGGGCCTTGTAGGATTTGTTGATTATGTGAGACCAAATCTAGGGCTTCCCATGGGGTAAGTTAGACCATTTTAGTTAGAGAAAAAAATTCGTAAACCTTTAGAGAGGGAAATTATGAGAGTGAACGGGTAGTGAAAATTCATTGATGACTGGGAAAGGTTAATTGATTGATTGAAACAAATTATAAGTTGGATTTTGTAAATGGTTCAAATGTTTTGAAATTAGTTTTATGGTATATTTTAAGGGTTTGAACCGATTTTAGATTTATTGATGGAAAATGATATTTGAAGGTGAGAAATGTTTTGAAAGGAGGTGTTGAACTCAAAGTTATTAAAAATGGGTTTTATAAGAGATTTAAAATGGTGTTTAAAATTGGATAAAGGTTCCTTTTTTTTTGTGAGAATGGTTTAATGGTTTTCTTGATTGGTTGAAAATTGAATTAGAAGCCTTGTGGCCATGTTTTAATTTTTAAAGGGGAAGAACCATGTTTTAAAGGGTGTTTTCATGATAATTTCAATGAGTATTTTGAACTGTGTTTATTTCCATGATGTAGTTTGTAAATGCCTTATGGGAACATAATAATTGAAGGGATTTGAGGGCATAGTGATATAGAACCCATAAAAATTACATTGGCGTGTCAGCATGATTATGAAATAAACTAATTATTGAATGGAATTAGTTGATTATATAGTATAAGGGGGTTTTTGGTTTGATTTCAAAATGGGTTAAATGGGATTACTGTGAATGTACCTAATGGATTTCAATTTTTTCTTTAAATGCATATGTGAGTTAACATACAGAATGGTTCAATATATTAAATGAGTTAAATTATGGTAATTAGTGAATATGCTTAATGAGTTGGGCATAAGAAATGGGAATTGAGCTAAATGGAAAGGTAATGAAAATGGAAATGTGTTAATGGGTTATGGAATAATATTTATTCACATGATGATTTTTTTGGACTATGATTTATATTTATATTAATTTTGTTTAGTTGTGATATGGTATATGTGTTGTGAATGGATAAATAAGAATGTGCTCATGGCTTGGTAGTGTGGGGTAAGGTTCTACAACCACTGGTCGATTTATACTGAGGATTTAAACTCCACTCCATAATTCATGCATTAAGGAAGGGAATTTTGTTCGATTCCACTAATAGTTTCATTCCACTTAGACTAAGGCTTCATGGGGAGGATAATGTGTTTGTTGTGATGTGTTTATATGTAGTGAGATAGGGACATTCCTTATTCCCTTATGCATAGTAATTGATCATCCTAGGTTTTAGTGTAAATTATATAATTCCAAATTCATGGAACAATAGATAATGATGAATTTATTGTTGAATATAGCATAAGTGATGAAATAGAAATAATGATTAAAATGGATTAAATGAATATTGTTGATAATGGGATTGTGATGTGTTGTGGTTAGTAAAATAAATTATGGTTAAATGTGTGTATGAACCTTGTGCCTTGACTTAGACTCAAAATGTGACTTGAGTTAGTTTTTTTATTGGTTGATTCTAGAGAATTAAATTGGTTAATAGGTATGACATAATTACTTAAATGTTTTCCTAGATACTTTTTTATTTATAGCACTTTTTAACTGTATACAAATATTTATAGACTTTCTATTTCTTTATACACCATTTCTGGTGGCCTACTGAGTTGTACTCACACCCTGCTCAGGCCAACACAGGACTTGGGTACCTGAGTAGATGCTACTTGTCTTTAGGTATAGGTTCCGGATAAGGACCTATTTTTTGAGTGCATGGGATGGATGGTTGGAGCTCGGGAGGTCTAGACCGTGTTAGGACTCAGGTCTCAGATTAGTGTAATTTGATATTTTTTCCATCAATTTATATTATACAACTACTTTGAATGTATATTATTCACTATATTTTGTAATAACATGTGTAAATATGGGTTTTGTTGCTTGTTGTATATTTATTGATCCTATAGTTATTTTATCTTTCCTTATTACTACTATTGTTTCTTCACTCTGATAAGTGGGTATAGTCTCCCCATTATAGTTCATTAAACATGACACGATTATTCAAGTACATAAAACAATTATAAATTTAATTAAATAATAATTTAATAGATTCATTACATTACCTTTCAATAATCATGGCTAGGTGATTTTGGGACATGCAACTACGATCTAATAAATTTATAATTTAACTAGTCCAAATGATATCAGTAATTATATACTTTCCACAACATACTTTTCAAGATTAATTAATTATTATAGAACACTTAACTTTTTAAAATTAAAGTTAGACTCATCCACACAGTGTTGTAGATAGACCCAACATGGGCCGCCAAGGGAAAAAAATGACCCACCATACTTTGAGTGGTCAATGATGAGGTATCAACCACCAATGATGTTAATAGATGTCATTTGGGCTCTAGAATACCATGTAGGAAATTAATGTTCAATCATACAAAATATCAGGGGAAATTCCCAACAAAACAGATGTGATGTGCGTCAAAAAAAATGTAATGATGGAAAAACATTAAGGTATGATTCATACTCCATTTTCATTATTCCTATAGCAGATTCCTCATCTAGTATTGACCCTTAGTTTTGTTGGGATCAGAATAAAATGAAATAATGGACGAACACAATGAAAATAGGGCATATGAGACTACATCAAAAAAGATTCATTAAAAGGAATAAGGAACAAAGTAACAAAAGTATTGAATCACATACTAAGAGGAATCTGATGAGATGATTGAATCTCAATTTCAAGTCATATGATGATGATATCCAAGAACCAAGGTGGAAGGAATGAGGAGTTCTTCATTAGTTAAAAAGAAAGCCCATGATCCACTAGGGGATATAATAATATAAAGGTGTTCAAATTATATTACACAAGGAAAAAGAATACTATTTTTTACCATTTAAAAATGGCTTGCATGGTTTGTCCATATGGTTGGCCGAACTGTGCACCGACCATACTCCATGAACTACCTCAACATGGGACTTGTATTGTTCATGCACATAGTGTAGGAAACCAAGATCAAACTATGTGATATGACCTATTAAAATATATAGTACTTATTCATGGGTTTTATACCTATATATTCTTATTGAAACACCACATATGGTTAGGAGAAACCATGTGTAATTGGATACAAGGCTTCTACAAACCATGTGTCAGAACTGTTTCTTCCACAAACTGGGGTTATGGGATCTGAACAAGCTCCAAACACCCTTTTTTGTTCCTTATCCTCAATAGGAATTTATATTAATCTCAAAACAAGGAATTAAACTATAAATTAAAGGATCCATACCTCAAGGAAAAATCATGTTCTTACAATCTTCCCCCTTAAACAAATTTGTCCCTAAATTTCCTTTCCAAGGGTGGTAAAATGCTGTCTAAGAACAACTCTGGTCACTGAGCATGTACATTGGGCTCCCGCTCCAAAGCCTCATATTGTAAAAACTCATGATACCATAGCACATGTACTAAATGGACATAATATCCTCAAATATCCTTCATTATCTGATCAATATTGTGTATGAGGTACACCTAAAAAGAAGCATTGTCATTTAACTTACCATCCTCAAGATCAAAAGTAAGAGATGGGTAATCATGATAATGGTGAAAATATGAAACATGGAAGATTTCATGCATGGAATAGTACCTATAAGGTAAATTAACCTAATAAGCTACCTATAAAAATCAATCAAAGAACTCAAAAGTCCCAAAAAGTTGAGATGACAACTCCCATATCCCTATATCCACCCATTCCCATGTTTTAGTGGAACTCACAAGTTAATATGATCCTTGACCTTGAAATATAGAGGTCATTAATGGATATCAGTGTATGAATTATATCAAACCTCATAGTTATAAATATTTTTTCAAATCAAATTAACCTACTCTAAAGTCTCATTTACGAGACGAGGACCTAGTTGCACTGCCTCTTCTACCTCTAAATATCATAGGGGTGAATGGAACAACCTACCATATAAGGACTCATGTGGAGATATATAAATAATTTCCTAAAATATATTATTGAATTAAAACTTAATGAGAGGGATATTATTCTTCCGAGAACCACTTAAATAAAGGAAACATTCCCATATATTTTCCTTCAACACCAGTATAGTCTATTCTAATTAGACATCGTTTTGAGGGTGAAAATATATTCTCAAAATAAATTGTGTACTTAGATCTCTCTGTAACCCCTTCCAGTACCATGATGTGAAATGACAATCCTTATCTAATTTTTTTATGAGGGACCCATTTTAGGCATATAATCTCATGGACAAACAATCTTCCCAACTCATCAACTGAGTAAGTCTCCCAAATAGGAACCAAGGGGAATAACTTCATCATTCAATCCATGACTAACCAAACCGTGTCACTACTTTTAGGAAACATCAATAACTGAACAAAAAAATCCCACATGACATATTACCATTTCCATTCTAGGACTAATAATGGAGTTCATAATCTAGTGGTCCACTGGTGCTCCTCCATCACCTGCAAATAGGTGGAACACCAAGTGATAAAACCCATGATCTAATATTTTGTCCCATGCTACCATTACTGACGACACATATCACAATATATATGAGATATCTGTATTCAATTCATAATTAGAATCATATGATTCCCTCTCATCTTCAATCACATATCCATATGCCCCATGATATTCCCATGTATACACTGCATGCTGTCTCCATTAATAGACCAATCTGGATGTGGGTGTTCACCATAAATGGTTTCCCAAAGGACTAACCCCTCATAGTTTCAGAACTACCTTCTCTTCAACATATAATGAAGGAAATAAGTAACTAAAAAGGATATAAGAAAAGGTTACTTATGACTCTATTGAAAATCAATATTCATATCATAAGGAAGGACCATAATTTTCTATTCATAACTGGTTTCCTAAATGGATTATTCTAGGGTTTTTGGCTCAATGCATCAACTACAGATTTCCCTTTCAAGGCATATTGGAAAGCTGAAAGTCAAAATAAATAAGGTATTCTAAACATTTTCACTATCTATGATTCAATTCATACTACATAAAGATATATTTGACACTATTTTGGTATGTATACACCACACATTTCTCTCCCAACATACAATGACTCTAGTAATAAAAGGAATGCGAAATGGATTCTAGCTTGTGATCGTGCTTCAGATAATTTTGATTGTAAGGTCTCAACTGATGAGACCCATACATAATAAATCTATCCTCTTACATCGCTAATTCACCCATCCTGATTCCTGATGCATAGAAGAACATGGTACAACCTCTATTAGGATCTGGTAGAATCAGAATAGGTGATGAATTAATCATAGTTTTCATATATTTAAATTCCTTCTCACATTCTCATGACAATAAGAACTTCACACCCATAATAGTTAGACTAGTAATAGGTGAATAGATGCATGATAATTCATGTATAAAACTCATATCATATCCAGTTAGCCCTAAGAAAATTTTTAAAATAGAAACATTCTTGGGATACTTCTAAGAAACAAAAATACTCACCTTTTTGGGTAAACTGATACTACTGATTCCAATATAATATAAACCAAGAAGTGAACCTTGTTGATCTTTAAGTGGAACATCATGATATTAACATATCAATAGTTCCCTCTCATTGTATTTAGAATGATCCTAAGATGTTTGGCATGATCTCTTGGAATATGAGAATACACCAAGATGTATTCCACAAAAACCATAATAAGGGAATCAAGGCATGGTTAGAAAACACTATTCATTAAGTCCATGAAAAGAGAAATCATGTTCATAAGATATAACATCATAAATAGATAATCATATAGACTGTATTGACTTCAAAAAGAAATACATGTTATATATGATGGCCTGAATCAAACCTAATTATATCTCGATCTTTGTTCAATATTTGAGAAAACTCTAACTCATTGAGTCTAGTCCAAGATATCATCTATTTGAGGTAATATATTCTAGTTTATAATTTTATTCTAGTTTAACCATTAGTAATCCACACCTATTCTAAGGTTCACATCCACCTTCTTGGGGAAAATCATGGGTAAACACAAAGATGAAGTGTTGGGTTAGATAAAACCCTTAGATTCTAAATCCTCCAACTATCTCTTTAGCTCCAAAAGAACAACATGCATCATCTTATATAGAGGATTATATACTGGTGATGCTCGTAGAAAGAAGATTGATTGTAAACAATACCTATCTCATGTGAGGTTGTCCACATAATTCTTCTTAGATGAAACCCCTTAAATAATACACCATGAGCATAAAATCTATGAAACACATCATATGATGATCTAAGAAAAAGATATATATCTAGGTACTTACTCCACTTATCCCATGATGATTTGGTCAATCCATACTATTTGGGACATTCCACTATCCCTTGTGAAGATAACTATTGATATCTAGTGATGTAAATGATACTCTATAGTATTATCAGTCAATATAGGTGTTATAGGGAACCTACCAGTCCATCCTAAGAATGAAATAAAATCCCATCATTTTGAGGATGAAGAGGTCCCATAAGAAACTATAATATCCTACCTTAAGGGGACATTCATTACATTAGTGTATATCCTCTAACCACACACCCAATGGTGTGTCTAGGTTCATCACCCCAAATAAGTTTTCAATTTACATCCCAAGACTTTACATGTTAAGTAATGAGATAATGGAGGGGTAGTTACCTATATTTAATAATGAAGATATGATAGTATATCCTACTAGAATATTACCTTGTATAGTAGATTTTCCTTACTATGATCCCTATATATCAGTTTTAAGGCTTGAAACTGGCATGATATAAGTCTAGGATCTAAATATATACTACCTTTAGTATGTACCATATACTATAATTGATAATCCTAAGTCTGTATACGTTGACCATCACCTCATACTTGTCCTAGTTGGCCGATACTACACCATCTTCCTTCCTGATGCAGCGTAACTGCTCTTACTTTGGAAGGTGGAGCTGGTGTGGGTCCTCTTTAGCTATAAGTTGGTAAAAAGATCATTAGTAATCTCTTTGTTTGACCCATATAGAAAAAATAATGGTAATAAAGTGGTTCTCTTTAATAATGAGGTCTAATATTCCCCTATTTTCCACAATAATGGTATATAATGGAGATTCCAGTATGGATACTTAGGCAGACACTAATCTAATGAGAATCTTCAAGGCTAGGCCTCCTGGTATTGGAAGAACTAATGTCCTATCTCCACACTGAACCTATATTCCTAGTATTATTAGAATCTCTCAAGTTACGATTAGTGATAAGATCTTAGATTAAAATCTTAAAAAAGGTTGATAGGGTAAACACATTCACCTACTAGAGGATATCATATTTGATCCCCTCATCAAAGCTTCTTTTTTCAAGATAACTCATCACTAGAAGGAATTTGTGTGAAATGTAGCAACTAAATGAAATGAAATAAATAGTCCATGATTGATATATAACCCTTAACCAAGTGAATAAAATCTCTGGAGTGGTTATCTCTTAGTATATGAGGGGAAAATAAATCATAGAAAGTAGTTTGAAACTCCCCCAGACCATTCCTTGATAATGACCAACCTGGGTAATTACATTCCACCAGTTCTTTGATGAATCACATAACATATAGGTAGAGATGTTGAACCTCCTATCTAGATGTATATATAGAAGCTCAAATAAAAAAATAATGGCCTCTATCCATGACTCAGAATATTGAGGACCTCCATCCCCTGATAAGGTGGCAGGACACTCCTTTTGGAACTTACGAGTCATATTAGACATCATATGTGCATGTCATATAGAACACTGTATAGAATAAATAAATCCTAATAAACCCCTCTAAACTATGTGATAGTGCCAAGTTTAGGAATATAAGGTCGTTCCTTATGTGGAACTACTTCAGGTATCATAGGTGGCTTATAGTCCACTGCCTCCAGAACATGGCAGTTTTCACCCACCTAATACATGACTAGAGGATGTCAGGGTGGAATATCTCTATAAATTCCAAGAAAACGCCTCATAACAACATTCAAAAATTTATAGGATCACTAAATAAAGAGGATCATATGATAATGGGGTCACAACCCAAGATACTACCCCAAAAATCTTCTTATAAGGCCATGGGATTGGTAAGTGTTCAAGATTAATTCAATAGGGTTATGGTATATGGTGGTTCAATTGTAATTCAAGGAGGGAAACACAATTTAAATTACACTTGGACTCCCTATTTATAGGAAACCATTTCATTTATAATTCATAATTTACATTTTATGTTTTAAATGAATTTATACATAGCATAAGGTTCGACAAAATGGTTTTCTATTCACAACAACTAATGGCACATACCCTTTATAAACTAAAATTGACACATATTTAATTTCAATCAACTCCCCTCATACATTTGGTCTCGAAATGAAATGGGTAAAACAAAATGTCTTAATTATAATGATTTATCATTTCCAATTTATAAGGGTGCATACATCTTATAATTGAAATTGGTATTCATGTAATCATAGCCAAATACTTTCTCATATAACTAGGGGTACATATATTACATGGTCTAAAATTATCTATTTAGGATCACACTATCAATCCATACAAGAAAAACAATTGAGGTTGATGAACCCAGTTTAAACAACCAATTTCATTTCCCTATATAAGACATTAGTATAACATACATATATAACAACCCTAGATAACATAATAATAACTGGAAACATAAAAAATTCCAGAAACAAAAATGTAGCTATATGGAATGGAATATGCATGGAATGTGAATATAAGGTTTCTATAGTGATGTATGCAATAATTATATATTCAATACTAGGAAAAGGTAAAATATCAATAAATCAAATCAAATACCACCATTTATGAGCATCACCTAAAGGTGGAAGTGTATCAACTATAATAAGAAAAATATAGAATGAAAATTTCTCATTCCCATGAGACTTTTTATTTACCAAGAATGTGGGTTAGATATTCCATGGAAAAAATTATTACTGATTTCCAATATGTTTCTAATCCACTTTATACATTTCCCAAATAGTAATATAGAAGAAAATTAATGCTCTGAAACAACTTTGTGATGTACCAGACCAGATTCACTCCCGAGTAACCGAAACTGGTCATCAAATGGCCTCAAGAATGCCTCCAAATATTCCAGGGGATATGGACTACCAGTACGAGACTAGGTTGTGTTTATAAGGAGACTATTCCCTTATGCTGGAGTAGAACATAGAAAATTAAATAGATAATTATAAAGTGGAAGATGTATAATAATAACACTAGATGAAGAAATAAATATATCCATCCAACAATAATAATAAGGTCAAAAGTTGTAACTATATCATATACTAAAGTTGTGGTAATGTCATGTCTCTAAAAAAATGAAAAATAAGAATACATGGAAGCAGGAAAATAATACAATACATGATATAAAAATGAATCAAAATGGGAAAAACTATTAAAGAATCCAAAGATCTAGCTTGAACATTTTCTACCCAACTTCCATCCAAAAGCTAGCAAGTAAGGTGTCTAAAGAGGGTTACTTATTTTTTCCACACCTATGGTCATAAAATCTTTTCAGGTACCAAATGTGGCCAGAATAGGGTGTGAGATAAGTATCAATAGGAAACCACCAATGAATTCTATAAAAATAATCTCAGTTAATATAAACAATATAGTGTTTAGGTATATAAAAGTGAAGAAGAAAAAAATAAAAAATCCATTCCTTATTAATCATTAGTTGGTGTCTAAACATTTAATCAGTTAATTAATTAATTTAAGATTAAAGTTATATTGAAGGAACACATGAAGGTTTCAGAAGCATTGAAATATATTATAATAATAATCAAATAGGATTCTAGGTGACCCCAATGAATCCAAGACCTCAAGGGTCAGGAAGACTCATAATAGTAACTCATACAATCTAGATATAAGGTTATAAGTGTAATATAAGGGGTACACACAATGAATTACACTGTAAATGATTATAACAGAGTCTATAAATCTCTTCAACAATAATCCTAGGAAAATAATGACTGGGCCTAGTGGGGTGAATCCACAACACATTGTGTTCGAAGAAATCAAGTTGAATCCAAGGAGTGTATCCAAGGTATTCTAATATCTAGAAATATGTCATATTAATCATTAGTAAAATAATGAGGAATTCACATAATAAGACAATGAATAGATTATTTTGTGGGTATCTAACACAAAATTTGGCTTAATGAATTAGAATATAATCCTTTTAGTGCTTAAGGGATTCCCTTGGGAATCTATGGATAGAACAAGTATAAACATTCCTATAAAGATGAAAACATCCAAAATTAGTATGAACCATATACTCACTTCATTTATATATTTATATAACAATAATCTATGTAATAATAAATCCAATAATCATTTAACATTCTTATTCATCTACCATTCATTAATCATGACAAGGTGATTCAAGGCTATGCTATCATTATCTATTTAATTACATATTCATTTAATAGGTTCATTCCATTACCTTTTCATAATAATGGAAAGATGATTTAAGGGCATGAAAATAGTGTATAATTAATTTATAATTTACCTAGGCTATGTGATATCTATAATTATATACTTTCTATAACATGTTTTAATGATTTATTAATTAGTAAAGAAAACTTAGCATATTAAAGGTCATGTCAGATGCACCCAAACGATTTCATATATAGATCCAATGTGGGTCACCAATGGCATGAAGAACTCACCCTACATGGGGTGGTAAAAAATGAGGTCTCAGCCCATAACAATATCAATAAGTGTCATTGGATCTCTTGAATACCATGTAGGCAATTTAGATTCAATCATATGAATTTTAGGGGTAAACACCCAGTGAAACTGGTGCGCAACACAATAAAAAATTTATATATAGAGAAACATAAAGAGATGATTCAAAAACAGCCCTCCTTATTCCTTTACTATATTCCTCAACCAATATCATCCCTTAGTTTGAGCGAGATCATAAAAAAGTGAAAGGATGTATGAACATCCTGAAAATAGGGTATATGATATTCCATCAAAATAGAATCTTTTATTAGAAGAATAATGAGAAAAAGATACTAAGGATTAAAGAAAATAATGATAGGAATCCTATGAGACAATCTGATCTCGATTCTGAGTTCCGATGGTGAAGAAATACAAGTTCATAATAGGAATAGAGGAGAAGCTCTTAAATGGTGAAAAAGAAGGCGACATGTCCATTGGAGGAGGAAATAAGAGTGGGGTGTTAAAATTATCCAACACAAGGGAAAAATATTAATTATACCACTATAAAACTAGGTCTCATGGTTTTCCTATGTGGTTAGACAAACCATACGCCAATCATGCACTACAAACTATCTTAAGAGTGGACTCACACGATTTATCAGCATTGTTTCAGAAACTATGCACAGAAAATGTTTTATGGATATGTTAAAAAATATAGAGATTCTGTAAAGGTGTTTTTCATAAGTCACATGGTTAGGTAAAATTGTGTCCCACTTCAGCTAGATAAGGCAACCTGCACTGTTAATAAAAATTTTGTAGACTACGATCCAGGGTTTCCACTAACCATGCAGCCCAACTATTTCCTCCACTAGTCATGGTTCTGAGCTCGAAAAAAGCCCCAAACACCCTCATTTCTTCTATATCCTCATTATGAATTTATATAAGGCTTTAACCAAGAGATTAAAATGAAAATTAAAATATCTATACCACAAGTAAAAATCAGGTTCATATAGTTAATGTTAAATCCTATGGTCAAACATCTAATGTTGAAAAATAAAGGGAACCTAATCTCATGACACCTATGGTATAGAAAAATAATTTTATAGAATCACACCAACCTAACCGATAGGTAAATTGATAAGATATGAAATTAATAAAAAATCAGAATATTATTACCAAAATTAAAATAAAACACGGTATAAAATAAATACCTTAAACAATTTTACATACCTATATAAATGAGGATCAAAATAAAGAGATGAACGTCTTTATAGAATATGGTCTAGAATCATCAATATACCAAGGTCACACCCTTTTCTAATAAGTCGTGCTAGGTCAGATGGATGAGGATTATCCCCATGAAGTCCATCATTAGTGAGAGAATGAAATACATTGTTGGGGGAATCTCTAACTATCTATTAAAAGATAAACATAACTATTCAAAAATTAATATAGATATTAAATATAAAAATAATAATAAATACTAGTATATAATAATATTTATTGTAAAAAAAATTAATGCATATAACAAATATAAAACTAATAAATACCTGAATATAATAACTATTTGAAAATGAATACCAAAATATAATAATATTAACTATATATAATTGTCAATATAGATATGAAATATAAAAAATAATTAATACCATGAAAAATATAAAATTATTTCATGTTAATAATTGTTAAAACAAATGTGAAATGTAAAAACCAAATAAATACTATAATCAGTGAGGGAAAATAATTGATTTTTATGAACATCTCTATCCATCTGAAATTAACAATCTTACCTTTAAATAATTTTTAATATAGATATAAAATATAAAAAACTAATAGATATCTAAATATAATACATTATTCACCATATTCATCATCATATTCATTTATGAAAATGACATTATCTTCATCATCATTAATTTTTATATATCATCTAGTTTTATCATCCCTGACTACATAATCAAAATTATCAATATATATTCCCCTTTAATGGGGTATTTCATCATTGATATATATATCTGATTAGGTAAGATATATATTTGGGGATGTTTCTTGAAAAAATTTAATATGTTTCACTTCTATATAACCATTTTTATTTTCATGAAACTAATTTTCATGGGGCTCCCTTTCTTTATACTCCACCAGTCATTTAAATATCTCAAAATAGTAGAATAATTTTCATAATAAACATGTTTTTCTTTATGTATCAAAATAAATTCTATGTTTGATACAATAATATATTAATATTTAGTTTCAATGACTCAATTTCATGGATGAACTTACAAACCTCAATCATTATAAAAATATATAATTTAAACATTGTTACAAAATTTCTTCCTAGATAACATAACCCAATTATTTCATCCATCACCCCATAAAATTAAACTTCACTTCCATTAGGATGATATCCTTTATATAAACACCATTATTCAATAATTTCTTTGATTCATTATATATGAATGTTTGAAATTGAAATCAATTAACCACATTCCCTTTATAATATTTTTCTAATTTCTATGGAAGGTTTTTCTGCACACTTTATCTATCATTTATATGTTCATGTTATCATCATATTGTCTAGAATAATATAATCTAAATAAAATTTCTTTTATAAAAAATTTAGAAAATAATGAAAATTAGTATTTTGAGCACAAATTTTGCAAGTTCATCACAATTGAGTATATCATATATATAAAATCTATGCAATTATTCATCTAAAATCTATCATTCATGATAACCACAAAAATTAAGCTCATATTGATTAAAAAATTATAATTCATGGTTAATGTAATCAATAAAACTTGGCTCATTGTAAACCCTGAGATTATGTTTTAAAGTATATTTAGAATGAAAATAATAAGAGTATAAATTTGAAATTTTTTTCTACAAATACGCTTCTTCAATTGACCCATAAACCAATGCAATATTAAATACATTATTCATTAATTTATATATATATCTCTCAAATATTTATTTCCATCAAGATTATACAATCCCTCCACATTTAGATTCATAAAAAAATGAAATATTAAATTTTCCATTAATTAAAATAGGGAAGGTGGGAATATTTTCTCCAATTTATATAAAGTTCAAACAATATATTTTCCAAAATACTGAATGCATCATAATTTGATATTATTTCATATATATCTCAAAATAATTATAATATTTCAGTCAACATATCCCAGATTTAATAATTCAACATCCCTATAAGACCAAAATGTAGTATTCTTTCCATTATGACATAGAATACTTGACTTTCTATCCTAGTAATATGTCTATTTCTAACAAAAATATAAAAATTAGAATAATAACCATCATTTAACCTCATATCTATATTACATTGATAAAATAATAAATCATTTTTTTAGAATGTTCATAATGTGATTTTGATTTCAATAAATCGTATTACCTTTCATATTTAAATAATTCATGTTCAAGACACCTATAAATTTGGGATATATGAAACCAAACCTTTAAAGTAAATTTTGTTTTACCATGTGTGTTCAACATGTTATAAAATATGTTATCAAAAAAATATATTCTGAATATGAATTACATCTAACATGTGATGAACATTCAAATTAGATCAATATGATAGGTCCCAAAAAATACTTCAGTTTATCCAATTATGATCTCTACCAAAAACATAATTTTTACTCATTTATAGCTTTTCAAAAAGTAATTGGGTGTAATGAAGAGATGGTATATTTTACCTGAATACCTAAGAACATTTTTGGAGGTTAATATCTTTCAATTTTACCTTTTAAAAAAATATTTATATTCCTTTTAAAAGGGTGATTCACATGAGGAAATCCCTGATGATAATCAAAATAACATGTCTTTCTTACATTAATAAGAATAAATGATTTTTTATCATCCATTCATTGCAAACATGATTTTAGGCCATGGTATTTCATTGATTGATCACTTTAATGAAATATTTAGTGTAAAATTATTAAATGCAACTATATTATATGTAGTTAACTAAATGCTCCAAAATTAAATTAACTCATTAATTAGTGTCTTCACATAAACATATATATTATTATTTATATGTCCTATAATTAATAGAACTATATATATATATATATGGTTACTTCATCAGTATCCAAGGAGGTAAGTTTTATAGAGTAATAAAAATAGAAAAACAATAACATTGCTTAACGTGAGAACCAAATGGATATAAACCATTAGTAGAAAGACTCAATTGTATGTTATGCGGTTCTAAAGAAAAATAGGATTCATTAGATAAAATTATTTCCTTCAATCATAATCTCATGGATGATTTAAACTTTTACTAATAGAAATATTTGATTTATGCTATATCATTAGTGAAGATATATTTTGAGACATAGATAAGAGATGTAAATGTGGTGTAATTGGAAAATAACCCAATTGTTTCAAAGGAAATCGGGACATTGATTTTTTTTCTCTTTATTCCTCAATTCTCCAAATGTTAGATAATTAAATAATGATTCATAACAATCATAAAATTATATGAATTCATTTTAACTTACATGAATATTCTAATAACTAACACCCAAATTGTTGACTAACCTCTTACTTTCATAGAAACCTTCATGTAATGTTTTTTCACTCAGGAAATAATGATTTAGAAAAACAAAATATTTGATCAAAATATTGCAACATATTTAGGTTTACTTATCTGGAATCCAAGATATATGGTCTTCTCAAGAGATTTCATCAAATAGTAAAATTGATATGGTTCTAATTCATGATTTTAAATATTATTCTGATTTATTATTTCCAAGATAGAAAGTCCAATAGCCTCTTGTAAAAAATTATGAAATGATAGATCCTGAACCAAAAAAATTGTATTTCAAAAAGATTTTCATTCACCATGTTGATACAAAAAATATAATATTTCAAAAACCAAAACATGGTCAATGAATTCCAAAATTTTCAAATGTTTCAAATCTCTTAAGATAACATTTTTTACATGGACATTTAGGTGTGCCTTGAGAATTGTTTTCTTATAAATTTGATAATGAAAATGATATAAATATTTCAACAACCTTAATATAGAGTAGATTTATACTAGAACCATTGATATTTTTAATGAATTATCCAATCACGATCACGTAATAGATATTTTTTATACCTCACGAGTCCATAATTATATTTTTCAGACCATGATTATAAGGAAGATTATATTATTCAATTATTTTCCTCTATTGTTAAGTAAGGATCAATGAATGAAAAATCACCTCACATTGTTTTTGGTGAAAATACTACTAACCATTATATTAATAAAATTATACTCACATTAGGTCCATAATATAATAGAAGACCATAATGAGTGCTACTTCAGAGTCTACCTGACTTCGATAAAAAATGATGATTCTTTTCTATTTTTTATTTCTCAAAAATCAAAAGTAATTAGTAAAACTTGTGATGAAAATTGATGAAATAAAGGGGAAGTGTTTTCAATCATATTCAAGCCAATCATACTTAGCATGAGAATTAAAGAAATGTGTTACTGGAAAAATGGGAAGATATAATAACTTTCATTATAAGTCATATGATGCTAAATTTTATCTTTAAAATATTCAAAGTGGTGAAATAAGTCTGGATACTTTTTAAAAGTTTGATGAATAAGTAATTCATTGAATTAAAAATTTTCTAGCCTCAGATCATCAGATTCAGATTTGTTTGATGGCTAGGAATGTTTAGATAAACATAATGAGTGAAATGAAGGTATTAGTTTTCAGAAAGACCAAAATCCAAAAGATTTAAATCTTTAGAGAAAGAAGTTTTTGAGTTTCATAATAAAAAATTGAATGAAGTTATGTGATGAAGGTTAATTTGTGTTTCATTTAAAAAATAAAGAAGATAGTAATGTCTAAGTTGATAATACCAATCCATTGGATTTGGTTTACCATTGAAATCATCAGAAGTAGAATTTTCTTCCCCAGGAGATGTTGGGAAATATGAAAATGAAAATAATTCAATAAATTTGTCGAAATTTCAAAAATAAAAACATGAGACTGAAAAATAATGAATTTAACAAATTCTCATCCATATTATTTTTTTATTGAGATAAGTGGAGAAAAATTATATGAGTTTTATTCCAAGTGGTTCAAGAGAAAGGAATAATGTGAGTGTATTGTTTTACATTTTTCTTTAATTTAATGAGGCATATCATAATAAAAAATCAGAATTTAAATTAGTCTAGAGTTTTGTTAAGTCTGGAATCTTGCTTAAATATGTTTGAAATAGATCCAAAAGTATTCTTAAGGGGGATCTTGAAGTTGAAAGAATATGATTCCTTTTTTTTATTAGTTGGTCTGGAGAATTGAAATAAATAAATCCTAATATGGAAATTGGAATGGAAAATTAGATTCATACTATAGATTGTTAAAGAAGTCATAAGTGAGATGAAACTATTATAATATTTGATAAGATTCAATAAGAATTGATAAGCATTAAAAAAATTCATAAATGATTTTGAAATTCAAGGGAAATCAGGATTTAGAAAATTTGTTTGAGTGGGAAACACTTTCAAAATACCTCCAAAAAAACTTTTTGGTCATCTATAAAATAAGAATTACTTTTTACTTTCCTCACACAAGTACTGTAGAGATATAAGCTTGAAATTTATAGGGAGAATACGTTTCTGGATTGATTTTTCTTAAATAAGTATGTCGAACAGAAGAAAACAAAGGATAAGATGCAAAATCATATTCATCTGGTCATAATATTGAGATGAATTATCAAACTAGGAAATTGTATTGTGATTTTCCTACTGATGAATAAGTAGACCAAAATTATTTTAATGGTATTTTAAAAGAGATATAAATTTTATGTATTGAACAATTAGACTGATAAATTGGACTAAGTATAATTAAAATGGTTAGGAAGTTCTCACTAACTTTTAGGTAAGAAGGTGAATACTTGTTTTGAATGATTATATTAGTGAATTTTTATTAAGAAGTACTATAACATGTTTGTTAAAAAAACTATATTATATCATTACATTCTACATGAAGCACATGCACAGTTGCATTGTTCATAGTTATATACGAGTGTAAGGGAAAATCCTAATCATTGTATTCCACAATAATGGATTTCTTTATAGTTTATTGTGTGGTATTGGATTATTTACAAACTATACCAAGGATATAAATACTATTATCGAGTATTGAACCTTCTAAATTATTTTGTTCTGATGGATATGTTTTTGAATTGTTTTCAGTAGGGAAAGAACTCTTTAACTAGAAGTGATGTTTTTTTCATAAGTAAGGAAACATAAAAGAAAAAGATTTAAATGATTCACCCACTCCCCCTCTTAGTGATATGAATATCTTGACTAAGAAATTAGAATTATTATTATAATCTAAGGTAACCTTAGTTAATTTATTTCTGTAGTTTTAAAAATAAGTTGATATAAAATTTTAATTATGTTAATAGTAAAGGTATTCCAGTCTTCTATGGTAAGAACTATCATATATAGAAAGATATAATGTTGGCTTATCTTATGTTTATTGTGTATGATGTTACTAAATCTTTAAATAATTATTTTCCTCTTATTGATTGGAATGTTCTTATTACATCTGTTGATAAGAAGAATCTTGTGAATGATGAAATAGATAATAATGATTTACTTTCAATACTTTTTGAAAGTTAATTATTTAGGGAGAAGGGTGTCACCATAGTCAAAGGTATATGAGATAAGTTGAAAAATATATATGAAGGTAATAAAAAATTGAAAGAGGAAAAGTTTCAAATTTAGAGGCTAAAGAATGAAGATCCTAAGATTGGTGATTATGAATCTGTTGGTGAATTCTTTACCATGGTGAATGAAAATGTCTGCACTATAAAATTTCTTGGTGAATGGTTAGAAGATTCAACCATTTTTGAAAAAAATATTTAAAATCCTTCCAAACATGTTGGATGAAAAAGTATCTTCATTAGAAGATAGTTACTCTGAAATATTATCTCTTGATGATTTTCAAATCACACTCATCACATGTGAAATGAGAATGTAGAAATATAGTAAAATAAAAAAAATATTACATGGAAATTTATTTATAGGCTATAAAGAAAGATAATTCAAATAAGATTCTTATTGAAGAAGAAGCTGGTGACTTTGATTCTGAAAATGAGGCATTTAAAAATCATGATTAATTTTCATCCTTGTTTCCTAGAAATGTGGTACTATATATAGGTAAATATAATGTAAAAGTTCCCTTGAAATTATTTGAATGTAGAGCCATTGGGAACATTGAGGAAAATTATCCTCAAAGAAATAAATAACAGGATACTGAAGAAGATGATAAGAGGTAGAGAATATCATGTAATAAATAGGGTGATAAGGCTAAGAATTTTTTAAAAGGGAAAGATAAAAAAATTTTATATCCAAAATAAGAAGTTTCATATCAATAGATAATAAAGAATAATATAGTGAAGCAAAATTTGAAAATTCTATTGAAAAAGTTGAAAATACATTTATTAGAATAGTGAATAATGAATAGTTTGGAATCATAATTTTTAAAGAAGAAGAATAAAATCAATTAGAATATTATATGAAAGAATAATTGAAATAATACTTGAGAAATATTGTAAGATAGGAGAAAGAAATCAGGAAATTGAAAAATGAAAGTCCCTAAAAAATAGAGTAATGTTTTTCTGATAAGGAACTTATATTTCTGAAAGAAATTAATGATTTAAAAAAATATCTTGAGGAAGAAAATAATAATAATGAACATATAGAAGTAAAGATGATGGAAGAAGGAGAATAGTTATAACATATTCAAAAAAACTTTCTAAAGATGTATGGAGAGGTATAAGTTTCAAAAACTCTATCTCTCAAGTTAATAAAATTTTTCTTCAAGAGAAACCTAAGGAGGATTAGTTAAAGTTACCTATAATGGTTAAGAATAAATATTAAATTGTTTTAGAGAATAAGAAAGTTGGGAATGTTATTTATGTGACCAAGACCAACAATATTGAGAAATCAAGAGTTCCTAAAAAGTTTGAATTCGAAAAATTTTCTAATACTTCTGGTTCAAATAAAGCTGAAAATTAAAATATGCTAAATAAGAAGAATCTGTTTAAGAATTGAATGGTTGGAGTTCTATAATTTCCTAATTAGAATGAAAATAAGGTTTATGAGAAAAATGTCCATAACTCTGGTTAATATTGCAGTTTCAAAGGAAAATATTATTTTTTTGGGTACTACTGGTATTGTGATGGATTTAGACACATCAAAAATTTGTGTTGGTTCATACAACATCATTACCACTATTCTAAAAAATAGAAAAGGAAAAGTTCTATGGTGATTCAATATTATAAAAAGTAGAAGCATGAGAAGGGTGTTCAGAAGAAATCTGGGTAGGATGGCGTAATAATTAAAAATAATTTCCAAAATTTAAAAATAATCTGTGAAAGGTGTGAAGAACCTACACATCTTGAAATTTTTTATCTTTTATTGTAACATACACAAAAATTTTTTATTAACTATTCTGTGAAGTCAGAGATGAAGAAATAAAAGGCTCTTGTTATAGAAAATGATCTGAAATCAAAAAAAGGAGAAAGAACTTGGATTCTTGATAGTTGGTGTTCTTCTTATATAAAAGGACATTTAAAGTTATTGAATATTGTAAAATAAATTAAATAAGAAATAGTTACATTTGGAAATGATGAATCCCTATGAATCAAAGGTGTTGGATCATCTATCATTGAGAAAGAAATGATAAAATATAAGAAATATTTATATATTGATGGGATAAAATTCAATTTTATGAGTGTTTCATAACATTATGATGATAGAAACAAATTAATCTTTAGAAAATATGAGTTTTTTTAAAAAAAATTGTTGAATATGGAATGATAGTTATAAGAGGCCAATGTACAAAAGGAAACTTGTTCCAAGATGGATAAATAAAAAACTCTTGCTGCTTAGGTATGGTGGAAGAAAATCAGTTGTGACCTAAAAGGATAGCACACAAGTTTCAAAGAAACATGAGAAAACTATAAAAGTGAGATAATGTTTGTGAAATTCCTAATATTTCAGGAAGAATATATTGGTGTTGAAAAATTTTTTAGTAAGGAAAAATTAGACACTCAGTTCATAATAAAGTTGATTTTTTTCAAAAGAACCCCTGGAATATATTCATTCCAATATCATTAGGCCAATGAGAAATCAATCAACCTATATAGATTAATACTTGATTACTTTCATTTATGAATTTAATCACATTAGCTATATTATGTATATGAAGAATAATTCAGATGCTCTGGAAATGTTTAAGAGTTTTCTGGGAGGAAAGATGACATGGAATGTGATTATTATGTAAAGTAGTTAAGAACTGATAATGGTGGTGAGTATAAAAATGCTGAATTTGAAATTTATATTGAGAATCATGTAATTAGACATGAGTTCAATTAACCATATACTCCACAAAAAAATGGGGTGGATGAAATTAAGAACATAATTATGGTGGAAATGAAGAGAGCTATGTTACTTGAACATGGTATTTCTCATTACTATTAGAGGAAATCCATGAGTACTCATGTGTATATATAAAACCTATTATTATAAAGTCCATGTTTAGATATGACACTATATGAAATGTGTTATGAAAAACTCCAGGATTTAAACACTTAAGAGTTTTTGGGATTATAGGTATCATAAGGAAGAAAGATAGAATTCATGAAATGTTTTGACCAAAGAGGTGAAGATGTAGTTTTTCTTGGTTATGATCCAGAATAAAGAGGATTCAAATGTTTCAACAAAGAATAAATAATAATTGTAGTTCATATTGACGTAAAATTTATTGAAAATGCAGAGTAAGATAAAAATACTCGAACTAATAAGGAAGTTGAGCAGGATAACAACCTTTTTGTTAATAATTATGATAAGGATACTAAAGATGGTAGTGCTACTCAAAAAGAATAAATAGAATCAAATGTTTCTAATGATTAGAAAGACACTCAAAAATGTCATCCCAAGTTGGGATAGAAAGTGGAGGCTCAGAAAATTATTGGTGATCAACATAAAAGGGTTTGAACAAGAAGAAACATTTCACAAAATTATTTGTATTCAAAAGTTGAGCGTAATGATGTAAATAAAGATTTTAAGGATCTGGAATAGAATTCAGGCCATGAATAAATAACATTATTAGACTAAGAAGAATGATAAATGGTAAATCATACCTAATATAGATGAAAAACATTATTGGTACAAATTGGGTTTTATATAAAAAATTGAAAAAGGTGAAGTGATAAGGAACATGGAAATATTACTGTGAACAGTTTACTCTTAAATTAAAGGTGTTTTATTTTTAAGAGACTATTTCTCTAGTGGAATGGTTATAAAAATTCAGAATATTTCTTTACATTACTATACAATTAAGTTACAAAACTTTTCAAATGGTTGTAAGGACCTAAATTATGAATGGAGATCGTGATAAGGAAGTTTACAATGAAGAAACTTAAGGATTTATTGTTTGTAAAGATGAAAGTTATGTGCATATATTAAATAAATACATGTATAGGATAAAACAATCCTTGAGGGAATTGTATTCATAATTAGATACTTACATAAGGAAGATGAGTTTCCTGAAAGGAAGAGTTGACAAAAATATTTATATCAAGTGAAGCCAAGAGTTTTTTCTTCATTGTAATTGATTATGTTGATGAAACTATATTTATTGGTATTGATGAAAGATCTTGTGAATATTTTAGGAAGAAATGATTTTTTAAAGATTTCCATGTTAGGAGAAATGAAATAATTTATTGGGTAAAAAAATTTACAGAATAAGAAACACATTTTTTTTATCATGAAAATTATGCTAATGAAAATCTTAAGAAGTTCAGCATGGAAAATTAGAAAATAGTTTCCATACTAATTTTAGTAGAAATGAGGTTTTCAAAAGATTGATAAAGAAAGAAATTTGATCTAAAAGTGATTTTAAGCATATAAGAAGTTTGTTTTATTAGACTACCTAAAGAACAAACATTGTTTATGCTATCACCTTATGTGCAAGATTTCAGAGTGATCATAAAGAATCACATTTACTTCTAGGAAATAGAATTATCAGAAAAATAACAGGCACAATAAATTTCAGAATCAGGTATGATAGTTTAGAAAGTATTTACTATTTTGTGTATTTATATGTTGATGGGGAAGAAAATATTAATCATAAAAGATCCACATATTAGAGAGTTTTAATTCTGAGGAAAAGTGGTATTAGTTGGCATACAAAGAAATAGAATTAAATTACTCTTAATTTTGCTAAAGATAAGTATTTGATGCTACTCAAGTCGCTACCCAACTTATATGGATGAAGATTCAATTATAAGATTTACTTATTGGATTAATTTTTCCCTTGCTCTTAGGTTGTGATAATCAAAGTGAAATCAAACTCACTATGAATCTTGTAAAAAATTATTATTAAAAAAATAAAGATATCAAATTTAATTTCATCAAAGAGAATGTGGAGAAAAATGAATTGATGATGGAGCATATTTTTACATAAGAACAAGTTGCTGACATTTTCACAAAGCCTTTACCAAATGAACCTTTTCTTAAATTAAGGTTGAACATAGGCGTCCAACCTCTTTATCATCAAGGTTGAGGTATATTTTCTCTCTCTCTCTCTCATATTTTATTTTGATAATGTAGTAAAGGGGGAGAATTTTTTCATAAATATATCCACTATTACGTGCTAAAACACTTAAGGAAGCTTGTAAATTGGGGGAGTTTTTGGTAAGCTGTGAATCTTGTAATGTATTTATGTGAAATATTATAATTGTTTATTGGAATGAATGCAAGAATAGATTTTTTAACATGAATGTTGATGTGGTGAAAAAGAGAATTTATGTTACCAAATTTAAGAAATAGAAGAAAGTTGTGAAGAAAGGATGAATAGGTTTTCATGATCACTACTTTTGGAAATCATGGATTTTATTTTAATAATTATTTTTTACAATAAGGAGTTAGCTCAAGTAGGATTAGAATTGTTGAAAATTAATTCATTTCTTGAGGTTACAAAGTTTAGTGATTTGTGAATCATGGTTGATAAAAAAAATCCAATGAAGGAGATTTTTAGGAACAACATGATAAGAAATATGATCACATTCATGTATTGTATTTTTTTGTAATGGAATTATTAAATAAGGAAAAATAAAATCATTTTGTATCGTGAAAATTAGATTGACCATAATATTTTGAAAATAAGACTCACCTCAGGTCTGAAATAGAAGAGAAGATCATAATGGGGTTCTACTTCAAATATTTCCCAACATCGACAAAAATATGACCATGATTTATTTTTTTTTAAATTATCAAAAATCATAAGTAAGTTTTAAAACATTTGATACAAGATTGATGAAATAATTGGGGAGAAAAAGTGATTCCAATCCTATTCAGGACAATCATATTCATGCTGATAAGGAAAGAAATGTGTTGGTAGAATAATTTCAAGTTACTTTACTTCCAATTATAATTCAGATGATAAAAAAATGATCTTCAACATATTCAATGTAATGAAAGAAGTCATGATACATGATAAATGTTTTAATAAGAATAAATTTGCTGACGTAAAATCATTCTAGTCTCAAATCATCAGATTCATATTTTTTTGAAGGTTGGGAAGGTTTTATGGGTTATAATGAGGGAAATGAAGGTGTTGGTTTTCAAAAAAGAAAAAACCCAAAACATTTAAATCTTCAAATAAAGAATATTATGAGTTTAATAAT
Organism: Viscum album; assembly: GCA_963277665.1. NCBI lineage: Eukaryota > Viridiplantae > Streptophyta > Magnoliopsida > Santalales > Viscaceae > Viscum > Viscum album. Next base: position 1,432,135,181 of record OY728120.1, on the reverse strand, counting down.
CATAAAAGAGAAAGAAGTTAAATTTTGAATGTTTATTCATATTCATAAATGAAAATATTTAATATAGTTGAATTTGTTAATACAAATCCATAAAATTCGACATACCATCGTAATTATCAGAGGCAGAATTGTTTTAATCCGGAGATGTTGGGACCAATGATAAAGAAATAAAGTCAATTTTTTTAGAGCTGATTCAAAATAAAAAGTCAGAGACCGATCAATAATGATGTCAACCATTTCTAAAAAGGATTATTTATTGATTAAGTTAAGTGATGAATAATTTTTTTAATTTTATACCAAGAAGGACAAGAGAATCATAGAAGAAGAATATATTGATTTATATTTTTCTTTATCATAATGAGGAAGATTGTAATGAAAAATCAAAATCAGAATTGGAGTAGTGTTCTATAATTTCTAGAATCAGGCTTCTTGAAGTTTTAAGTAGATACAAAATTGTTCTCAAGGGGGAGATTGAAGTTTGAAGAAAATGATTTATTTATTTTAATCAGTTTTTATGGAGAATCATAATGAAGAAATTGTATTGGGAAAATCAAAATTGAAAATCAGAATCATAAAATAGATTATCAAAGAAGTTATAATCAATATAAACTTATTATAATATTTCAGAAGATTTGAGAATAACTTAGAAGTGTTTTCTATGTCATAAATTCATTACTAATTCAAGGGAAATAGTGATTCAAGAAATTTTATTGAGTGGGAAACATTTTAGAAATCCCACCCAAACCAATCTTGTTGTTATTATAAAGTGATACATACTTTGTAATTCCTAGACACAAGTTATATAGATAAAGATACACTGAATTTTCTAGGTAGAAGATGTTTTTGGATTGAGTTTTATGAAGAAGATTTCCAGATAGATGAAAATAAAGGAGAAGAGACATGATTGTATTCAGTTGATCATTGTATTGAGATGAATCATCAGGCAGAGAAAATTGTATTAATATTTATATAATGAATAAAATGTAGTCTAGAATTGATTTGGTGGTATTCTGACAGAGCTATATATTTTAGGTATTGAGAAATCAAACTAGGAAAATTGGACTAGGAAATTGGACCAAGTATAATTTCAAGGACCATGTTGTTCTTACGAGCTTCTCAGTAAGAAAATGAATAATTATTTCGAAACATTATATTTGTGAAATTTGATCATGAAGAACCACAACATGTTGTTACCAAATCGATCTTATATCATTTTATGATGCTTGAAGCACAAGAATTATTGTATTGATCATAATGATAAATGAGTTCAAGGGAATATCCTACTCATTGTATTATACACAAAATGACTATTTTCTAGTGGGTCGTGTGTTATTTGACCATTTCTAAGTCATATCAAGGATGACGTTACTCTTATTGTGTACTAAACTGTGTAAATTTTTATGTTCCTATTGATGTGTGTTTGAATTGTTTTTAGTATGGAAATAAATCTTTAATAGGAAGTGAATGTTGTTTCATAAGTAAGGAAACATAAAAGGAAAATATATCACAAATTGACCTCCTCCCCCTCTCAGGGATACAACCATCTTGACAGGGAAATGTCATATCAAAAGGAAAAATAAATAAGAATAATCATTACTCTTTGTGACTGATTACAAAATATTATTATATTCTAATTATTTCAAATTATGACTATTTATCAAGAATTCTTAATACTTTTTATTAATTATTAAAAATATTTTATATTTTTTTCTAATAGAAATAATTATTTATTAACTATTAAAAATTATTTATTATATATAATTAAATTTGTAATAAATATTAAAAAATTATAAAACATATTTCTATTTCATATTTTTTTCAATTTATTACAAATTTTCCAAATATACTAATATTTATAAATTATTGAAAATATTTATGAATTAATTTTAAAATTTAATAGTTATCACTAATATTCATTAATTATTTACTAATTATTGAAAATTATTTAATTATTATTACAAATTATTTTAATTATTTATATAATTTTACTAATTATTGTAAATTTTTAATAGTTGTTAGTATTTTTTATATTTTTTCACAAGGTATTACAAAATTTTTACTAAATATTACCATTATTTTTAATTTTTACCATTTGATATAATTAATTAATAAGTAATAGAAATTATTTATTAATTATAACTAATTTTTAATAAATATTATGAATTTTTATTAATTATTAGTACTTCATATGTTTTCTTTGGTAATTTATTAAAAAATACGGTAACTTCCTCATATTTTGAAATTATTAATAGTAGTTGGAAATTAATACTAATATTTACTAATTATTACTAATATCGAATAATTATTTATTAATTATAAATAATTATATAATGATTATTAATAATTATTTAGATTATCACAACATATTTACTAATTATTGTAATTTCTTAATAACTCTTAGTATTTTTTATATTTTTTACAATGTATTATGAAATTGTTCATAATTAGTAAAAATTATGTTTTTATTAAATATTACTTATTTTCAATAGTTAATTTTTCATTATTTTTTTAAATTTTATTATACAAAATAATGTTTTTCTTATAAAAAACATTTCTTAACACTTTTTATTTAAATTAATTTTATCATTATTTTTATAAAACACCGACTTCCTATTTATTTCATACATTATAAGTATATATTACTTAACATTTTTATCCAATATATATACATGAAATATATATTTACATTATTTTTTAAACAAATATACAATTCATATATATATATATATATATCAAAAACCATATATGTTTTTAAACATTTATATTTGTATATTTACATGTTAATATATATATATATATATATGTGTGTGTGTGTGTGTGTGTGTAATTGTTTAGAAAACAATATTCACATGTTTTAAATAACTAAAAAACAATCATAATATAAAAATTTAACATGGTTTAACATCATGGCCACATTACGTCCAGTATCACAATTCATCAAAAATTATATCATCATAAGAATACTTTAAAAATAATCACAACAGGGCATAACATTCAACAATCAATTAAAGAAAATTCAACAACATTCACTGTAGATGATTGAAAGAGATCATTTTAACATAAATTTTACTACATTAATCATTTCTTTTATATTTATTTTTATAAGGATGTAATATTCTTCATTTTTCCTTAAAAAATATTATATTAAGTTATTTTGATATTTAATTAGAATTTACTAAATACTACTATACTATTCTCCAAATATTAAAATATATGGAATCGACATTTACAAAATTAAATTACATATTTTATATTTCATGCAATATTAAAATTGAAAAATTAAATAGATTTATATAATCTTTTTCAATATTTTTATTAATATAAAACATCTCTATAAATAATTTTCCTAATAATCATACTTCCCATAATATAATAAATAAGAAAATCGAAATTATTTTGATATGAAGAAAAATACAACTTCCACCTTATATTATCACCATTATTATACCACACATATATAATATTAATTCTAAAATTAATATTTCAACTATCCGACATTGACCTAGTTTAATTAATGGAGAATTAAATCAATCATGTTTCCATTTAAAGTGATGTCCACATTTGGAACAATAATATATATATATATATATATATATATATATATTCACACATTACACAAAATTATATATATTTATTTACAGGACTAAAAAACCATTCAACATTTATATATATAAAATTTTAAATGTTTTAAATGTATATATATATATATATATTTTTTTTGTGTGTGTGTGTTTTTGTGTGTGATTATATATATATATATACATGGATTTTTTGGGATATTAGAAATCACATGATCATTGAGAGTCACCTGGGTGGACAAAAACTTCAAAAGAAACAAAGATGAACACAAAAATAGAAAAATATCTTATATATAATGAATAAAAATTATAAAAACTACTCAAATTAAATTTAATCAACCCGTGTATAGTTGAAATAAGTTGTATTTTTTGGTGGACCTCCAAATAGAGAATAATAAACTTGCAATAACCCTAAATACAATATAAACCCTAAAATTAGGTAAATGTTTTGACCAAGGGTTCGACCTAAAAATTTTCAGGGAGAGGTAAGGGGAAATTTCAAAAGGAATGAATGAGGATATAAAAATACTTCTTAATTGGGGGATTCGAACCTCAATAAGGTAAAAATGGGTGTAATGGAAAAATCCAAGGGTTAATTTCTTCTACGGCTACACATGAAGGATATTGTTTGAAGGAAGAAGGAGGAATATGGGAGGAGGGAGGAGAAAAGTAAAGGTCCACATGGTTATGGATTCATTTATGTTGTGGGGTTATCGAAACAGACTTTCCATATCTAAATATGTTTTTGGTAAGACCTTTTGAGATGGATCGAGCTATCCATCACATGAAAAAATTTAAAAAATCATTTAGGAAAGATCGTGTAATGGATCCTTAAAAACAATTTCATAAAAACCATTATCATTGGATAATGTTTTCTATCACTATTAACCACTCTAAATAATTTTTTACAGCGGATATTAATATCTTACACAAAATTTATTTATTACTAATTATTTTTATAGATTCCTACATGTTTTATATAACCAATTTAAAATGTATAATTTTTTATCAGTGAAACCATCCTATGAATAAATAATAAATTTTCCCTCAATATTTCCAGAGAATGTTCAACATATATTATTCCTAAAATAAATAAACCAATATCCCAATTAACCTCATTATTTCTAACATAAAATAAATTTTTCACCTCAATGGTGATCTAATATCTTTAAAATTACATCCAAAAAAATATAATTCCATTCCTCTAAAATAAATATTATCTTTAATCTTAATGGTTATATATATATCTCAACCCAATAAAATATCTCCCAAAATATTAATAATCAAATCAAAACCATATAAATTAAAAATAAAACTAATCCTATAATATTTTCCCCTGAATCAAAATAAAATTTAACCATCAAACCCAAAATAATTTCAAACTAACTTGGATATCACATAGGCAATTTGTAGGAACTGCACCCTTACCACCCTTCCATTGTAGGTTAGAGCCCCATAGCCATGCGAAATGCATTGGGTTGTCACTCGGTACACATTTGTTTCTTTTTTGTAAAACTATATTAATATTATACATATATTTTTACCAAAAATATAATGTGAATGCTGATAAATAACTTTAATAATCAATTTTTTTAGTTCCATGGTTATATATATAAAAAAACATATGTTCCCAAATTTTAAAAACACATAATTACCTCATCCTTAAAGATTATATAAAACCTAATAGACCTCAATTCCTTTCAACTTGTTATAATAAAAGAAAAGTAATTATTCATCAATTAACCTTCTCAATAATACCCATGTTATACATAAGGTGTATATATAGCTAAAATATATACTAAAACTCAATAAATTTCTCCAAGGTACTTCCATCACAAAAAACCTCATAAGGGGTATATATGGATTTAAACTTATAATCATAATTACACTTATTAACCCATGATGGACCCTAAAAAAATTAAAATATCCTTATATAAACCATATAAAAATTTCCTTTTAGGAATGTACTCATAGTTTGTCATAATGTTATGTTCCCTAATATATGTTTATTTAAATCTAGTTTCTATTATTTCTACTAAACTTTCACTGACGCCAACTATAAATATAACGAACTAAGTAGCCTAGGGACGATGGTAAATTTATTAAATTGGTATATGATACATAGATATCACATCCCAAAGGACCAAATTGCTTATTAGTCTTTCTAAACAAGATATATACTTGAATATCACATTACATTTAGAAACATAAAAATACAACATAATGAAAGTAAATATTTTATATCCTTGAACTCATTAAATGATTCCACGTTCATAATTTAGGTAAAGGAAACAAGATAGGGGTTATATTAGATGCTCAGTAAGGGTAATTTTTTGTATAATATATAATGATAAAATAATTCATAATCAATATATAAAGTTAAATAACTTATAATACAATCCATTTATTCAATAACATTATCCCAAAAAATAATATTAGGGTAATACATTCTAATTAAATAATTATATATGAATAATTTCATGATTTTTAATTTGATACATATATATCATAACTAATTATATAATGAAATTAAAGTCAATAATTTATTTCATAATAGTGGAACACATAATGATATCCATTATAAACTTATCATCAAGGCCCCATTCCAAGACATCTTACATTAATGGGTAATGTATCATCCAAAAAAACTCATCTTTTTCCTCTTATGAGATCTACTACTAAATCAAGGGGTATGTAAAATCCGGCCCCACTATCCACTTAATAATTCCACTACATTCATTATATGAATAAATAATACATCTTAATAAATATTCCTTATAAACCAATAATTGTCCATGTTAGGAGAACACACATATAGATTATCAATGAATTCCACCATTAAATAATATTATTAACCATCTAGAGAAATATTATGAATGTTATAATTATATTATATGCTCATCATATTATTTGAAAAATGATATTTCCATAGATTAAAATACTTTAAAATAATAATAGGAAAATTTATCGAGGAAACACTATTTCCATATTGAAATCACTTCTTTATAGTCTAAAATATTTTCAAAATATTAATGATTTTTTCCATTTAAATTAAAATTTTAAAATTTTAGGTTAATCCAAAAATAAATAAATATTTATGATTATGTAATGTTTCATTCATATTTTATAAATTAAAAAAACATGATTTTAAAAATTTTAAAAAATGTAAAAAAGTTTGTTATTTTGAAAATGCCATGAATATTCATTTTAAAATATTTTTTAAAATTATAAAAATGGGAAAACATTTCTTCAATAAATCAATTTTTAATTCTAAATTTTTTTTTTGAAATTTTAATGAAAATATGGACATTGAAGAGAATGTTTCTTGATAGAGTAGAAAATAAAAGGGAAATTTTCCTTAAAATTTTTAATATGGCATCTTGATTACATAAAGATAGAAAAATGAATATAAAACATTAAATTTCCATAAATATAAATAGGAGAAGAAAATATATTTGATTTAAGATATAATTATTAAATAATTCCCCCAAAGTATACTTGAACACCTATAATCCTGAATAATTATGAGATTGTGAAATAAAGCCTTACCACTTTGGAAAATTTTGAAACATAACCCCCATGAAACTAATAACTTCAAATGAAAAAATAAATACCATGAATATAAAGATATTAAAGATACAAAATATCAATGGGTAAGTTGATACACCTCATAAATATAAATAGGTTCATATTGCCAATTATGTCTCAATGAAGTGAAAATCGAGAAAATTATCTTACAAAGATAATATTATTGTAGTGGGAATTAATAGATGAATTGATTATGTGTATTAAATGTAAATACACATAAAAAATGTAAATAAAAAATAATTTAATCAAAATTAATTACACACATAATCAAATAATATCAATAACAATGATGAATTAATATAACCCAATGAAAATAAATTGAGTTATGAAACCCCTTACCACTTGTTAACATTCAAGTCAAACCCATTAGATGAAAATATTTCAATTAAAACATAAAATAAGGATATTTATGAAGGATATATGATAAAATATTTAAAATGGTTGGTATATAGACTATATAAAATTAATTAAGTTCATAAAATTAAAATATTCCTCAATGAAGGGAAATTGAGACTATATCCCTTACGTTAGGCTCGACTCATCATATCGGTTATTTATTTCCTTGAATAAAAAAAATATTAATTATTTATTTAAATAATTAATTTTTAAATTTTTTTCTTTTTTCTTTTATTTATTAACATTAAATATTTAATTACATAATAAATTAATTTCATGTCAAACGTTTTGATGATATTCAGTTCAGATGACCAAAATGACCTTGGTAGGTCAACTATAGTGAAAGAGATAATTGTTTTATTTTATACAAAATAATAATCCAAAAATTATTATAAATATTTTTCATAATTTATACTTTTAAATACATTAATGAAATATGGTTATGAAAAATGAACTATGTTACAATCATTGAGATGGTAGGTCGAACGTATGTATGAGTCACATTTCCCTTTCTCAGCGATAATGCTGGAAAGAAGGTATGAGTTAGGTTAACTTTACATATTGATAATTATATAAAAATACAATACTATTTCTTAAAATATATGTATATATAACACCCATGTGACACGGTAATGAATAATGAATCATATTGCTCTATAGAGGCAGGAATCCACATTTACAAACGAATGAGGCTATCATCTTTCAATGAATGGGAAGGTAAAAAATCAAGATATATTACATTTATAAAATGATAAACATGTCATTAATATCATATATATAATTTAAATAAATCATTATAAACATCCATGACATGAGATTATGGAAAACTTATTACATTAGTTCGTGAGATGACAACCTATCTTACACAAGAATAATGGTTTTGTATCCCATTTTATAGAAGAGGATAAGGGTGTAGTTTATTAAATTAAAATATTCATATATTATTATATATTCGAAACTAAATTTTTTATATCATCATGGTTTAATAATATTTTAAGGATGTGTATGAATAAATATTGTAAATATAATTCGTTGAGAATGATACATCTTCTTCAAACAACCTCTATAGGTTTACACCAAAATGCTTCATAGAAGGAGTTTTTAATCAATAAAAGGATACTAGAATGTATAAAGGGAAGTATTTAATGTATTTTTGTAGATTAAAGTTAAAAAAGGTTCATGAAGAGTAAATAAAAGATAAGAGGAGGTTCCCATTTATAAATTAAGGGAGGGGAAATTTTGGAAATTCATAAAATATTAAATTATAAGAAGGACATATTCAGTTAAAATATTTCCAAATCAGATTTGATTATATTTATGGATACTATAAATTCTAAATATGTCAATTAAAAATGATTTAGATATTTTTAATTAGAAACTGAACCAAATATCATGTTATAACCCCCAGTAAACTCTGTTTAACATTAACCGCAAAAACATCTTATTCAAAACAAAAGGGTTATGATATATTTATAAGATAAAAATTGGATAATACAATGGATGAAATTTTAGACCATTTAAAATCTTATTTTTTATATTTATTTATTTTTATGAATTTTAAATAATTTAATATAATTTTATTTAACATAAAATATAATTATTTTCATTTTTGACACTCTATAATAAATTTGACATTAATGAAATGAATATAATAATTAATTTATAGTATAATTTATTTAAACATAAATAATAAATTATTAATTAAAATAAAATCCCCTTTTAACCATAAATCATCCAAAATAAAAAACTTTAAATGTTTTTTAAAATTATTTACTGTGTATTTTCCACTATTTTCACAAGCATTATGTCATCATTGTATTAGAGTTTAAGGTAACTATATTAGAGATAAAAAAAATAAACTACCAATATAAATAAAATTTTATTATATTAAAAATAAAAATTAATATTTTTTAAACACTTATTTTTATACCTATGGGGTCATATAGAAAATATTTATAGGAAAGAGAGTGAAATTTTATCTATTCTTTACTAAAATTATTATACTGGTCCCTTTCACATACAAATGGAAAATAAAAAATTTTATCACAGGAAAATTATGATAAGGGGGAAAATAAATTAATTCAATAAGAATTAATAAGAATAATTTGGTCCTTATAACTTAGTTTTAACCTAGATTAACGTGATTTACCCTTTTACTATAATGATATGTTTTTATTTTTTGTACTATTCAATATGAACAAAAATTTAGGTTAACTTATTACCTAATATTAATTATTATGATTAAGTATATTGAATAAATTTTATCAAATTTAATTCATATAAGTTTCTAAATTTAATTTAACAGTGAACTCATGAGACATGCCAAGAAATATTTTTTAAGAAATGTATTTTTCAAGTATAATATAATTTTAAATTAATTATATGACTTTTAATCACCATTATATAAATATAAAATAATATATATATAAGGAATTTAATATTTTTATTAAATCATTACTCATTATGGGTTATTTTAATTAATTAAAATTGAGAAAAATTATGGACATAAAAACAGTTTTTGGACATACAAGTTTTTAAGCATAAAAATAAACTTATTCCCTAAATTTCTATAAAGTTGATTAAAATGTAATTAATTATATTAGATTTATCTAATCTATATATAAGATACTATGAAATAAAATTTAAATCATAATTGGACTTTTAAATTACTTTATTTATTGACAAGAAATTATAGTTTTACAAAGACCGGTATTTTTCACTATTCAATGAAATATCATCATTTTCATAAAAATCTAAACATTTATCCCTAATAAAAATTTTATATTATTATTTTGAAAAATTAGGGAATCTTTATCATGTAAAAAAATTAAAAGTTAACAAAATTAAATATAATATTTTTTATTTGAAAGTGGTATAATCCATTTATGAAGAAAACTTATTTTTCAAGAATAAAATCACATTAAAAAAAATCGAGTAATTAATTTATAAACATTTATCAATACATTTATATTTAGTAGGAACTTTACAAATATTTTATAAATAATTCAACCTTATTCATACCCACTAATTTAGTGACTTGGTTATAATGGTTTTATTTAATTAATAATATTTCAAGGTTTATTTAGGCACAGTGTTGTATGTTGTATATGTTATCAAACATTATATTCATTTTAAAATTTTGGGGTGGTATAGAAAATAAAATTATATAATAAATAAAATTAAATATGGTTTATGTTAAAAAATGAATATATCCCCATTGTAATAAAGGGAACTCATAAGGATATCGATTTAGATACTAAAACATAGTTGCGAAAGACTTCTTTGATGGTATCACATAACAAGTAATTAATAATCAAACTGTTTTATACCATGAGTTCAATACCCTAAATTAAATATATATTTATTAGGGAATAAATCATGTAACATAAATCACATGAGTGTAAATACTTTGGAATATGAAAAGGAAAATGTAGGTGAAAACAAAAAAGATATTTTAGAAAAAAAAATTCACATTGACATAGAATACAAAGTTACATGTCACATTAGAAATTAGTTTTTAAAAATTAAAATTGAAATATTTTGAAAAAAAATTACTTTTAAAAATAATAATCTATAATGGATACTTAAAAATGACATTATATTTTATTTATGAAATGTGGAGAGAAAAGATAAAACATTTGATTATCAAAGGAACCATTTTATAACATTGAAATTACCTATGTTGAAAAACCCACATTTTGAAAAGGGTAATAAATCCTTGTTTTAATAAAACTACATTTTCCCAAGGAGGAATAAAAAATATATTTTAATAAAACATTTGGTTGGTATTACCCAATCATGGATAAAAAATTTTCAATATAAAGCATTATAAGTATAAGAAAGAATATTTGAGCTATCAACATCCCTTAGGAGATACATACTCTATCATTTAAGTAATAATTTACCATGATTAATATGGTAGGAATTTTAATACATAGAAAAAATTAATAGAATATAATACAATATATTAAAGGTTAGAATATATGTAACACCCATATGTTTTTATGAAATGTTTTCTATAAATAATTTTAATTCTTCAATAGATTTAGTTGCACACAATTGTAAGTTTAAATAAACCATGAGATTCCCATATTATAAAATTACCATTTTATCCTAGCTATTAGGTTTTCAATAATAAATATAATTAACTTATGAAAATGTATGGTGAAGTCATTCGCTACAAATTATTAATGAAAAATATAAATCAATTTTATATTTTTATTTTCTAATAAATTTACTGAATAACTATTAGTAAATGAAATTAATGAAATATATATGTTATATAATTAATAAAATATTTTTGATATTCATCCAATAGATATTTTTGTCATAGGGTATGAATAACCCCTAGTTGATGTACAGAATCCTATATTTTTAAAGGGAAATTTTACCCCTTTTAATGGAGAACCCTTTCTAAATTATGATTTTGACATATTAATAATATTTATATGAAAAAAAAATTTCTTTTGAATTGGGACATAAAAATTTACTTTGGATGAATTTTTAATATTTTACTAAAAACATTCAAATTTTTATGAATATTAAAAAAATATTAAATTTGAATAGAAAACAAATTTTTTCATCATAAGAATTTATATGGTCAAATTATAATATTGAATGGTTTTAACGTATAAATATAATATATTTTAATCATCAAATATAATGTATTTATTTTCATTAATTTTACTTTGAATTCATATGTAAAAACATTTCAATCTTTTGAATTGTTTTAACTTTTAAAAACTCATTCTCTCTTTCTGATAAAGAGAATAATTTTAAATTAATTACTGAAACTTATATGTTTTGAATTTTGAAATATATATTCCGTTTTTGGAATTAGTAGGTCCAAATTTTGTAAATAGATTTATTTTATTTTTGGGCATTATGAATAGTAAATTTGATAATTATTTTAATACGATAAAAGGGAAAATTTGTTAATTAAGGGTAAGATTGATTTTATAAAATTACATTAAAAATTTTATAAATATAATTTGATGTGTTTTTATTGACCAAAATCATCCTTGTGTCTATATAGTGTCATTTAGAATCCACTTGGATGATACTAGAACATTTAATTTATTTTATTTAAAGAAAAATTAAATATGTATTACTCAAATTTTAATAACAATATCATATTTTATATAAGGTTATATAGAAGAAAAATTCGATTAAAAATTATCATTTGAAATATAATTTTTTTTCATTTATCATGGTAATTTATTTGTAATTTTTTGGGAAATAAATAATTACTTTAAAGACTTACACTTTGATGATTTAAATATTATTTAATTGATGAGAAATCAATAAAACAATTTTTATTAAAATACTAATTACCAAAAAATATATATCAAAAACATGAATAAATCTTATTGGTTGAGTATATCTCAACCATAACCATACACAATCCATGTTAGTGACAATTTGGTGTCTTATATAAGAGATTGTGACACTTATATTATTCTATTTAAAGATATGTTAAATATGTAACATTCATAATTTAATAAGTATAATAATTTAAATGCTAATTTTTCCATGAGATATATTAGGCTAAAAATATTCTACTGAAATATTGTATATTTATCTTCATTAAAATATTTTTTTTTAATTTTTATTCAAAAAATATGTATATTAAAAAATTACAAAAAATTGATATAGTAATTATTTTATTAATAGTGATAACAAATAAATGTTATTAAAAATGATAAAATAAATATAATTTGTGAAAATTAATTTGTCTAATTATTCTTATATATGAAATTTACCTATTAGGAATACAATAAAGTAGTTGGTTCAATGTTAACTTATTATCAAAATATTTTAAAAAAAATCAATGAATTGAATAGTTTCAAAATGGATAATATTGATTGTGAATCAAAAATAATATTTTATTAAATTATTTAAAAATCATATAATTTTTTTAAAAAATATATAATAATTATTATATTGTAAAATTTTTTCTAAAATATTTATTTATTTTCTAATTGACATCAAATAATTAAATATTTAACCCTTTTAATCTTGAAATATTTGTTTCCCTAGTTAAAAATTAAATAGAATAACTGAGTGTTAATTATAATTACAATGTTTAAATTGATATTATTAAATTTCAAAAATTTATTTCCTGATGATATTAAAAACTTAACTCATCTCATATTTTATATTGGGACTTTTTTTGGCTTTTGTATGGGGTTTGATTTTATATCAAATTAATATTTATGTAGATCTCAGAAATACCATAGACCTCAATTATAAATGGGAACGTACTCCCTCATATATTCACTTCAATTTGAGCCTTCAAGATCGGCCATCCCCTAATTTTTTTTCTTATCAAATTCCCAAGTTACATTCTATTGGTTTTGGTCTTCTTGAAATACCAACTCTACTACTCTAAAGAGATATTTAGAGGAAGCATGTCGAAGAAGATTTAATCTTCTATACCGATTATTTTACCCTTATTTCTTCTTCTACTTCATATTTATTATTATTTTAATTATAAATTAATAAATATAGTATCAATTAGATACTGTGATGTTATTATAATTATGAAACAACCATATTACACCTTATTTCCATCCTATACAAAATGAAATCACCATGCGTACGTATGCACGACTGACAGAGCAAATTTACATGCATATTTTTAATCAAATAATGATGAATTTTTAATTTTTTTCAATGATAAAACCCATGTATTTCATTGTTTTATTAAAATATAGGGTAATTTGGATTATAGAAAGAAAATGGCCAAAATTGTGAAAAGTTCTTAATTCTATATTTTTTGACATATTTTTACCACAAGGGTATTTTGGTCATTAAAATTAAAATATAATTCCAAATTTAGTGAATCTGATTTTTTTTATAATCCTTATTTTATTTCATTCAACTTTGTCTTTTGGACTAGGAGCTGATTCGGCCATCTAAAGGGCCTAATAAATGAATGATATATAAGATTTTTCCAGGCAGACAACATTGGCCCCACCACCGTAACGAAACCAAAACTCAACATAAACACATCCAATTAAGGTGATTACACCTGGGATTGCACTAGGGAAGATAGGTTCAGATCATAAATTTTTTTTATGGAGTTTTGAAGTCATTAATGATGCCTTTTAATGTTATAATTTTGGAGGAACATTCCTGTAAGCTTCTCCTAGAAAAAGAAACCGCCAATGAAAAATTCATAACACATTCATCTGATGTCCAAATGAGTTGAAATTTAGAGGGTACACGACTAAAAAATTTATGAACAACATTGAATAAGGTGTACATGTGTTAATAGGCCATTTAATGGGAAAAAATGCAAAAGCTTTTGGAGGAAAAAATCATGTTTATAAAAGGAGTCCCTAACCACCTTCTCAAATCATCGGCTTAACACCCACAGACAAGGAGGGATCCCACTGGGGCATGGGAAACTGCTGCTAATCTCTTACCCCCCATTTTATATTTTTTTTTATTTTAGTTTTTTTATTTTCATTTTAAATTTTAATTTATATTTTATTTTTGTTAATCCATGCATTTGTGTTTCTCCAACCATTTTTCTTCAACTCTCTCTCTCTCTCTCCCCTCCATCCCACTCCACCAAGTAATCTCATAATCTTGGAAATTAGAGTGTAATCATGATACTTGGATCACGGTGAGGTCAAGGTTTTCATTAATTTTCTTTAATGTTTAATTAAGTTTGTGGTAGAATTGAGTAGCATGCTTGGGCGAGGAAAATGTCCCCGATTGGGTGACAGTCCCCAATGACATGCGACTCAAACTAATACTATTATGGAAATTAATAGTGATTCAAACATGATATTTCAGGTTTTAATTATAAAACTAAATCAAACACATGTCATAAAATAATGATTGAATCCAATAATGAACCCCAAAACCAAGTTCTTTTTTATTATATCATTCTATTTAGATTTACATGATATTTTACATTATCATTTTATATTTGATTGAAATTATTTATAAAAAACCCAAAAATATTGTAATTGATTTCATTAAATAAAAAAAGATGAAAAATAGATAAACTATGTGAATTAGATAAATTGAACTAAATTGAGAAGGATCCTTAAGAGAGATGACCCTAGTTATCCACCGTGCTGCACTAGGGAAAAAATATAATTGTTTTTGTCCACGCCCTATGACAGACGTGCGTAAAAACTAGAACTGTTTCTGGTGATCCAATCAATTACTCATTTAATTTTTCTTTATAGATTTAATTTCTGTTTATAAAAAAACAAAACAAATTATTTCCATAATGAAGTTTAATTATTATTATTCTGCATGAACTGAAAATTACTCATAGGTGCAACAAAAATAAGAAGAAGATGAAGATTTTAAAATATATTTGGTGCAAGAACATAGAGAAAGCATATAAAAACTGATTATAAAAGTGGAAAGTGAATTTTACTGTGTTCGTGCGTTAATTGAACAACCCAACAGTGAGCATGATCAAGAACCTGAGGTGGAAAAGGATGAAGAATTTCTTACTAAGACGCAAGTAGGATATCCACAATGATTGGATGAATTCTTGATTAATTGTGAGGAATTACCTGATCTCCCCATAAAATAAAAATACTAATATCCATCACCACTGAAGGAAGAAACCACCCAAGTTGTGTAATTTGAGGTCAAGATGGAGGATCCCAACTACCTGCCTCCATCTTCTAAGAGTCTACTCCAAGAGGCACTTACCACTGTGGCAGAGATTTCAGTTGAACCAAATCAGGGAGTTGAAACTTTCATTGTCTCTATAACTTCTAATTTCCTTGAATACAAATTCTACATCACTCCTTGTGGTTTTGATTATATAAAATCAGAAAATATTAGCTATATTTTTGAGGATGAAGAAGAACCTGGATGTCCACCTTCGGAGGAACATATGGAGCTCCCTAGACCCATTGAATATTTGTTGAAAGAAAGGAGATGCCAGTGGATTTTCCTAATGAAACCATGAAAAAATATTCTTATTTTTATGGGGAAGAATTTGATCTTGATACATCATGTTTTAATTTTATTCAAATATAATTATACTCTGACTTTCCCATTGATTATTATTTTAAGGCAGCATACCTTGAGGAACCACTGGACAGAGAAGAAGAGGTTTCACAAGTAGCAAACAATAAGGAGGATGATTCATAATTTATCCTACCCTCACCGTGGAAGATATACATCATTGTGAAGGGGGAGGATATGGTGTACTGTATCCATAGATCATTACTCACCCAAAAGGATGAAATAAAAGCTGGGAAAAGCCACTTATGGTGGTTCAAATCAAAGAAGCTTCATCCACCATTTGACTTTGGATAGCAACTGGTACTGCCCTCTGGAGGCAATAAAAATTTAGGGCCCACTTGGGGGATCATACCAAGATTTATCTTTACTTTATTCTTAGGAAATTATATTTCAATTAATTTTCTTATATATAGCGCAACATGAATCAGACTCCCTCTATCTTTTTTAGATTTAATGACATGATCCTTGAGATTAATTAAGTTTCTTTCTTTTATAGGTTTATAATAGTAGAAGGCATCCCCAAAAAATGAAAATTAAGGAATAAGTTTCATGGAAAAAGGGAGTTAACTATTAGTGTTTTATCTTTTAAATACTCTACATTTTTACCACAATATGTTTTTATCTTTAATGATAAAATATCACGCTCACACTTGAATTCATGTTTTACTCGACTTATCTAGGAGACATGATTTTATTAGGAACCCAATGATTCCATGTTTTAGATTTTAATTTTTATATGATTAAATTATTGAAATAAAGAATTTAATTTTTAAATTTGAAGCCTAGATATTGAAATGATGAGTCAGGATATGAATGGATTAACTGATTCATGTAAATGAAATTTCCCTAACATCTTTCATGCTTTGAATATTATAATTTCATGTGAATTGATTTTTTATTATTAGTCTCACCATGAGTGATTGTCCAATGTTATATTTCCCATTACCAAGATGATTTCTAGACAAAGTACTTACTATTTATTCTTGAGTATGTTTCTTGATTGATCTTGGGACATGTAACCGACCAGAACTTGTATTGAAACTTGTCAAAGTTATGATTGTGCAAAAACACATTTAAAAAGATTGATTCATCCTTTAAAAATCTATTTTTCTTTAAAATAAGACCTTTATATCAATCATTATTTTATCACATAGAGACCATGAATTACCTTTATAGGGATGAGCCATGATTCAAGCCATTTGTATCCATTACTACGCTACTCTTTGTATTTTCATGATATTTTAATGTTGAAGTGTGGGGGTAAAAAGACTCATGGTGGACGAGACAGTACACATTATAATGAGGAAGTGTGGAGGTTTTATTTTTGTAATTGTAAAATTTTGTGGAATCCTTCATTATACTCTATTGTTTTCCCCTCTTTAATTGAAAAAAATGAAAAAATGACAAAAATATCCAAAAAAATATAAAAATGGGTTGTGATTTGGGAGAACCAAATATTACCATTTTCCAGACTGACAATCTAATGATTATATGAGGTTAGGTGATGGTTGTGAGGTTTTATATTATCCTAAAATTCTAAAAAGGAAAGAAGAGTAAAAAATAAAAAAAATCAAGAGGATGCACAAATCATTTATTATGCTTACTTGATCATAACCTTTTCTTTGAGTTTTGGGAAGTGGGTTTTGCTACTTTGAAGGGGAGAATTTCATTACACATTTAGTTTTTATATCAGGAAATTTAATTAAGATATTAGCCTCCTACTTGAGCCTTAATTTTTAAAGCATCAAATCATACCAACCTTAAGCCTCAAAGTCATTTTAACCATTATTGCAAGTCCTCATGATGTTATGTGTCTTTTTTCTTTACAAAGTGGAGAAAGTAGTTCATTTACAAGCCTATGGATAAGGAGCATATTCTCATGATATGAGCACAAATATAATTGAATTGTATCATGAGTGATGAGATAAAGGAATGAAAATTGAGGTAAATCATGACTTGTCATATTTAATAATAATGAATCAAGGGGCTTGAATGAATGAAAGTATAAGTTCCATCAATTTTCAAATGGGAAAAGTAAAATATGTGAATTATTTGTTTCATTGAAAAATGGGAAATTAAATTGAGATTTTTGAGGATTTTTGACTTTTTGATTTGACACTAATTTTTTTATTATATTGCATTGAAATTTGAATATTGGTATCATTGGTGTCCTCTGACTTCCATGTTGAGATTTTATGCTTGAGAACAAACATGGTTTATGTGTGGGGGTATTTGATAGAGCAAATTTACGTGTATATTTTTAATCTAATAATGATGATTTTTTTAATTTTTCCAATGATTAAACTCATGTATTTCATTGTTTTAATAAAATATAGGGCAATTTGGATTATAGAATGAAAATGGGAAAATTGTGAAAAGTGCTTAATTTTGTATTTTCGACATATTTTTACCATATGGGAATTTTGGTCATTAATTTTAAAATATAAATATAAATTTAGTATGTATTATTTTTTTAGAATCTTGATGTTATGTCCTTTAACGTTTTTTCTGGAGTAGGAGCTGATTCAGCCATCTAAAGGGCTTAAAAAATCAAGAAAATTTATGATTTTTCTGGGCAGACAGCATGGAACCCACCACCATAATGGAACCACAACTCGGCACAAAAACATCCAATTGAGGTACTTCCACCTAAGATAACACAAGGAAATATAGGGCCAGATTTGAAACCAATTTGATGGAGTTTTTATGTCATTAAGGCTTCTTTTGAATGTTATTCTTTTGGGGGAACCTTCCTTGAAGCTTCATCTAGAAAAACAAACCAGCAATGAAAAATTCATAACTCATTCATACAATGTAAAAATGAGTTGATATTTGGAAGGTGAATGGAAAACACATTTAGTAACAACTTTGAAAAAGGGGTACATGTGTGAATCATCCATTTAATGGGAAAAAAACGTGAAAAATTTTATAGGACAAAATTCTGCCTATAAAAGGAGGCCCTCTCCTCCTCAAATCATCATCTCGACACCCACATCCAAGGAGGGATCCCACCGGGCCACAGGCCACTACTGCTCATCTATTCCCCCTCATTTCTTATTTTTATTTTTATTTCAGTTTTCTTTTAATTACATTTTCAATTCTAATTTTAATGTTAGTTTTATTAATCCATGAATTTGTGTTTCTCCAACCATTTTTCTTCATTTTTGTCTCTCTCTCTCTATCTCTCTCTTCTTCCACCCACTCCACAAAGTAATCTCATAATCTCGAAAATGAGAGGCTAATCATGAGACTTGGCTCAGGGTGAGGTCAAGGTTTTCATCAATTTTCTTACAAGTTTAATTAAGTTTTTGGTAGAATCAAGTACCATGCTTGGGCGAGGCGAATTTCCCTGATTGGGTGACGATCCCCAATGACATGCGACTCAAACTACTTCTATTTCAGAAAATAATAGTGATCCAAACATGATATTTCATGTTTTAATTATCAAACTAAATAAAAAAAGTAGGAAAATAATGATTGAATCCAAGACTGAACCCAAAAACCAATTTCTTTATTATTAACTCATTCAGTTTAGATTTTCATGATAGTTTAAATTATCATTTTACATGTGATTGTAATTAATTATAAAAAACACAAAAAGATTGTAATTTATTTCATTAAAAAACAAAATATCAGAAATAGATACATTAGGTGAATTAGATAAAGTAAGAGAAATAAATTGAGAAGGCTCCACAAGAGAGATGACCCTGGTCAGCCACTGTGCGACACTAGGAAAAAATATAATTGTTTTTGTCCATGCCCCACGACTGGTGTGCATCAATAACTTACCATCTCCACACCTTGGTGTAATTTATTTTTTCACCACCACTTTACTTGGATGGGTATAATGATATAAATAATAACTATATATTATTATTATAACATGATATTAATTATGAAATATTATACACCATCTGATTCAATACAATTCAGTAATTATGGAAATGATGTCATCTCTTGTGCGTACGTACTACCTACCATCTCCACGATGCGATGCAATTCATTCTACATGATCATCATTGAATAATGATTATATAAATGTACCAAATGAATAAATATGGTATATATTATGTTAATATCATTTTTAATGATATAAATATGACTTAAGGAGGAGAACTAG
This sequence comes from Viscum album, assembly GCA_963277665.1. Classification (NCBI taxonomy): domain Eukaryota; kingdom Viridiplantae; phylum Streptophyta; class Magnoliopsida; order Santalales; family Viscaceae; genus Viscum; species Viscum album. Next base: position 1,432,114,490 of record OY728120.1, on the reverse strand, counting down.
AACTTATTCGACCAAACTTGCATAAGAACATAAAGCAGTTAATATCAGAATAATGAGTAACAAAGAAATGTTACTAACAAAAAATGATAATATGATTATATATGATATCATAAAAATCAGTGTGATTCTATAATAAGTAAATAACAATATTTAAACAATTATACAATAGGTGTATATATATATTAAGGATATCAAATCTATGGTAAGGGATAATTTCATAATCTCATTATTATCTAAGATTATTTATATGTAAGTATCTAATAGGGTATATTTATCATCCATGTGCATGTTTCATAAATATTTAATATTATTTCTATTACTAATTTTTTTTAAAATTCAATTTTACCTATTGGTGAATTTTTATTAAATGGTATGAAATGAATCTTTTGTCGTTATTCGATATAGGGTACTTTTTTGACTTTTCTAGAAAAAGTATGAGTAGAATTTTTTTAACTTATATGACATGAATTAATTTTACATTTTAATAATTCCTTATGTCTATGAACAATTCTCTATGATATTTAAATTTTATTTTTAAATGTATTCTTTTCTTTTCAAATTTCATGGAATTTTGAGAAAAGAAAAAATTTTGGATGAAGAAAGGATATTTTCCTCAACAATTAATTTCAAGTGTTATATTAAAATTATTTTCCATATAAGGTTCAATTATTTAATAAGGTGGTTTTTGGAGTATAATATCCTTATTGATCCTATGTTTTGATTTTTATTATGATTGAATGGTATTTATGAAATCCATTTGTTTTACATGGATTATGTTATGATGGAATGATGTTTAAGAAACCCATTTTATTCATTGGGTTATGCTATGATGAATGATTTATGTTTTTGTGGAACAAATTAGAATGATTTCATTATAATATGGGTGGGACCTATATCTTCCTCTAATTAATTAGGTAAATATATATATCTCATGATATGGACATGGCTGGAATGGGAAATAATCTCAGTTCAGAAATATAGGGCTAGAACGAGGAGGGAACTCAGTAAAGAAATGGAATTTGTATGATATGATGGGATTGTAAATGTTCCTTGAATAGTATGAAATGATTTTATATGATTATGTGTATGCTAAAAAACTTCATGTCTTATGTTAGGACTTTTGGAATTATGTTCATTGATTTTTATGAACATTCATGATTTATCCCATGAAATGATATCACGATATTTCATATGTAGGATAATATTTTCAAATATTAAGTTCTTATATATTATGATTATGAAATTGATGATATATCCATTATTTTCCCTCACTAAGCATCTGAGATCACCCTTTCGTATGTTTCATTTCCCCAGGTTATGAAGAAGGGTATTAAGTAAGATAAGTCAAAAATGGGTCTAGTTATGAAAAAATAAGTTGGAGACAATGAAGATGTCTTACGAACCAGTTGTTTAAGATTACCAGTTTCTAAAGAAACTATACCTATATGGTCCTATAGTTTCTTTTAATATTTTTTAATGAATATTATTTAACATTGAAGTAATATTAATGTTTGTAAAGTACGGGTTGTTATAGTTGGCATTAAAGGAAATGTATTGTTAACCTTTAGAAACTAAGATGAGAAAACCTTAGTAAGAACCCAAAGGACATGTAAAACTATTGGGGGAAATCCTAGTATTTTAGAAGTTATCAGGAATAACCTAGGATAAAACCTGGAGTGTCCTAAATTGAAATTTATTTCTTTATTATGTAGTTTTCCTATTATTATTTGTGTTTATCACACTATGATTCTTGGTTTTTTTAATGTATGGAAGTCAAAGAAACCTCGTTAATGCTGAATACAACATGAAATGAAATGATTTTCCTACTGAGCAAGAAAATGTAATGGGATATGAAATGAAAAATCTTATAGCTATTCTCAAACAACTTTCTCAAGCTATGAATCTTACATGACATACTAGCGAGAAAAGAAGGGAACAAAATTCTGTTGAGCCCTTTATGAGGCAGTATCCACCTTCTTTCAGTGGTTCTTTTAATCCATTAGTGGCTGAGAAATAGATTAGTACCACTGAAAAGATATTTTTAGTACTCTAATCTTTAGAACATGATAATTTCATCTTAGTAGTCTATCATTTAGAAGGTGAAGCTGATCAATGGTGGAACTTTATCATGAATACAAAGAAAATAGATGAAATTACATCCACGAAATGGGATGAGTGCAAGAAATTATTTTTCAATAAGCACTTTCTTCTTATTCTTAGAACAAATATGTATAAGGAGTTCCTTGAACTTAAGAAAAAACGATGATGAATCTATTTGTACCTACGAAGCAAATTTCACAATCCTTGCAAGGTACGATTTTGGAATTATTATCTAACTTGAGAGTAAAATTGATCGATTCTTTAGCATTTTAAAACCAAGTCTCCAAAGGGTGTTAGCCATAAGGGAATTCAAAAACTATAAAGAAATCATTTGATGTTCTCTCAATGTAGACATAGAGATTGGAGTAACCCATCAGTCTTATGGGTTTGATAAGTAGAGAAAAATGGAATTCATGGGAAAATCTAAAGACCACACGAAAAATAAAATTAGTTTTCCCTTATCCTAAAAGTGTGGAAAGAAACATGATGAAAAATGTCTTATAGGGACTAGTAAATCTTTTAAGTGCGTAAGAAATGGTTATTGGGTAGTTGAATGCCAAAGTGATAGAAAAAAATGTCTAATAATGCAAATAGAGAAGAAGATACACATCATGCACCTCCAACAATTCAATGTTACAAGTGAAAGGAAATGGGTAATTATGCCAATCAATGAACTAATCCAAGGGTTATTGATGATGATCGATGTTAAAAAACTCTCAAGGCCAAAGAAAAATGAAATTCACATTCTATTACTCTCGGTGATGTGGAGTATGATAATTAAGTGGTGAAAGGTACACCTACCATCCACTCTAAAGCAGAAAATGTTTTATTTGATTCTAGATCCACCCGCTATTTTATTTATGAAAAATTTTATAATGGAATCACCATATAACCTCAATAATTAGATTTTGAGTTAGTTGTGACAGATTCTAATGGAATATCGATTTCATAAAATGTTTATAATTCTTCTTCAGTTGAAGTTTGTGGGAATGTCCTTCCTACAAATCATGTGATCCTTCCTATAGTGGAATTTTTTGTGATTCTTAGAATGCATTAGATTTGTCTATATGGAGATCATATAAATTCCTAAGGATGGGAAGTCACATTTCATATTCTAGATCAATCGATAATCATCTATCGATGTAAGGATGAATATAACCTTCCAGTAGAAATTTCATCCATCTTATGGGTCCTGATCTCTATAAATGATGGTTTTATATCTGAAATGTTTTGGGAGAAACTAACAATTAAGAGCACACCCTTTTTATGGGAGTTTGATGATTTATTTTTGGAATAATTTCAAGGTCCTCCACCAAATCATGAGGTTGAGTTTTCAATAGAACTCATACCGAGTGTTATTCCAATTTCAAATACACCATATAGAATGACCCCAATTGAGTTTCTAGAATTAAAGAAGTAGTTACAAGAGAATATTGACAAGGGATTCATATGAACAAGTGAGTCACCTTACGGTGCACCTGTTCTATTTGTTAAGAAAAATATAGATCAATGAGACTCTACATTGATTATTGAGAACTTAACAAATAAAAATCAAGAACAAATATCATCTTCCCCTCAGTGATGACTTATTCAACCAACTACGTGGAACTCAATACTTTTACAAGATAGATCTTCATTTAGGATATCATCAAGTGAGGGACAAGAAAGAGGATGTACTAAAGAAGACATTCTATATAGGTTATGAACACTATGAATTTATAGTGATTCCTTTTGGTCTTACTAATACCTCCATTATCTTCATGGATCTAATGAATAGAGTCTTTAGAGACTATCTTGATCAGTTTTTGGTATTCCATATAGATGATATTCTTTTCTATTCAATTATTAAGTAACAGCGTGAATATCACTTTAGAATTATACTGAAGACCCTAATAAAAGAGAAGATTTATGAAAAATTTACCAAATCTGAATTTTTCCTTCAAAAAGTTTCATTTTTGGGTCACATAATTTCAAAAGAGGGGATATCTGTAGATCCCACAAAATAGAATTTATTGAAAGTTGTCCAAGATCAAAAATGGTAATTGGGATATGAAATTTTATTGTTTTGGATATATATTTTAAAAATTTTGTGTAAAATTTTTCATGATTATCTAATCGACTCACCATATTGACTCGAAAAGGAGTTAATTTTGTGTATATGGAGGAATGTGAAGAGAATCTTAATTAGCTCAAAAGAAGGTTAACCAGTGCACCTATGCTCACACAACCTTACAGTAGAGAAAGGTTTGTGATCTATAGTGATGCATCCAAAAAGGGGCTAGGATGTTTTCTCCTTAAATATGATACGGTGAAAGAGTATTCCTCACAAAAATTGAAAATCCATGAGAAAAATTACCCAACCCATTATTTGGAGTTAGCTGCAGAAATTTTTGAATTAATGATATGGAGGCATTATCTTTATGGTGAGAGGAGTGATATTTATAAATATTATAAAAATTTAGAGTATATTTTCATAGAAAAGGAGCTGAATGAGCATCAAATAATATGGTTGGAGTTGATTAAATATTATGACTACTCATTAAATTACCACCCTGGGAAAGGGAACAAGGTCATAGATTCTTTGAGTTTAAAGGACCATTCTATCTCATCTTTGATGAGGATAAAAAAAGATCAAATATTTATGGATTTGAAAAGGATGGATCTAAAAATTTTAATGTAAGGGGAGAAATATTATCTTTCCCAAGTGAATTTTCAACCATATATACAAGTGAAAATTTAGGAGGCATAGAAGGAAGATGTAGACATAAAAAAAATTTGAGAAATGTTCCTGAAATCGACCTTGATTGTGATGAAATAATAAGGTTCCGGAATCATATTTGTATTCCTCCCATACCAGAATTAAAGAAGGGTCTATTTCATGTGGATCATAGTTCTTCATTATCTATTCACCCTGGAAGCAAAAATATGTATAGGTACCTTAAAGAGTATTTTTGGTGGGATGTCATGAAAAGAGATGTTGTGAGATATGTCTCTCGGTGCTTGGTTTTTTAGCAAGTTAAGGTTGAGAGACATAAGTCTAAGTGGGATGTTTCAACCATTATCCAAACCATAATGGAAATTGGAAATCAATACTATGGACTTTGTCTTCAGACTTCCCAAAACATCTAAAGTCCATAATTTGAAATGGGTTATAGTTTATCACCTTACAAATTTAGCACACTTCATTACTATTAGAGAGGATTTCTCTCTTGATTAGTTTTCCATGATATATGTTAAAGAATTGGTAAGATTTAATAGAGAAAATATTTCAATTATATCTGACTGAGATCCATAGTTTACCTAAATGTTCTTAAAAAGTATATAGTAGTCTCTAGATATAGTGTTGAGTTTCACCATTACTTATCATCCTCAGATAGAATGTCATTCTGAGAGGAAAATTGAAACTCTAGAAGAAATGTTGAGAGCTTTCTCTATGGATTTCAAATATTTTTAGGATCAACACCTGTATTTGGTGGAATTTTATTATGAAATATCATTCACTCTAATATTTAGATTACTTATTATGAAGACCTCTATGTAAATGAGTGCAGAAGTCTAACTTATTGGGATAAATTGGGGTATAAAGCTATTAGGACTTGATCTTGTTGATGAAATGGAAGAAAATGTTTGATATATTCAACAATACATAAGAGAATCTCAAAGATGAAAAAAAATTTATACTGATGACCTAATAAATTACCTAGAGTTTGAAGTGGATGAAAAGGTGTTTCTACAAATATCTCCCTAGAATAGAGTAATGAGATTAGGAATGAAGGTCTAGCTGAGCCCTATGTATATCAGTCCTTTTGAAATTCTGGATTGTGTTGGGAAGGTATCTTACCTTTTGGAACTTCCACAAAATCTCTATCTTCTTCATAATGAGTTTCATGTATCAATACTAAGAAAGTTCATACATGATTATTTAAATTTACTAAACTCAGACATCATACCTTTTGAGAAAGGTCATTCTTATGAAGAACAACTGATAGTGATTCTAGATTGTATCAAAAAAGTTCTACAAAATAAGACCAATTGCTTGGTTAATGTTTTTTGATAGAACCACCAATTTGAGGAAGCTATGTGGGGACTTGAGGATATTACGAGGGAGACATATCCTCATATTTTTGTATCCAAGTGAGAAATTTCAATAGGGAAATTAAATTTAAGTGGGGTATAATGTAACACATGACTATTTTATCAAATATTTTCTCTAAATAATTTTAATTCTTCAATAGCTTATACTTCACACAATCATGAGTTCAAACAAACCCTAAGATTCCCTTAGTATAAAATTACCATTTTAATCTATCCTTTAGTTTAGTAGGAATAAATATAACTAACTTATGAAAATGCATGGTGAAGTCATTCAACCAATTATTTATGAAAAATATAAATCAACTTTATATTTCATTTTTAAATAAATTGACTGAATTACTATTATGAAATGAAATTAATGAAATATATATGTTATCTACTCAATAAAATATTTTTTCTATTAATCTAACAGATATTTTTGTCATTGGGTATTAATAAACTCTATTTGATGTAAAAAACCCTATATTTTTAAAAGGGTAATTTTACTACCATTTAATAGAGAAACCTTTTAAAATAATTAGTTTGACACATCCGTAATTTTTATATGAAAAAAATAACTTTTTCATTAGAAGTGATAAATAATAATTTACTTCGGATGAATTTTTAATATTTTTATGACAACTTTCCAATTTTGATTAATAGTAAAAATACATTAAATTTTAATGGAATTTTTTTTTCATTGAAACAATTTATATAGTTAAATTATAATATTGAATGGTTTTAGATATAACTATAATATATTTTTATCATTCAATATAATTTTTATCATTATCATTAATTTTATATTGAATTTATATATAAAATATTTCAATCTTTTTTAATGTTTTAACTTTTAAAAACTCATTCTCTCTTTCCGATAAGAGGAATAATTTTAAATTAATTACCACAACATCTGTATATTGATTTTTTAAAAATTGCTCCATATTTGGAATTAGTAGGTCCAAATTATGTAAATATATTTATGTTATTTTTGAGCATTATGAATAGTATCTTTGATATTTTTTATTAATATAATAAAATCATAAATATGGTAATTAAGGGTAAGAATGCTATTATAAGATTACCCCAACATTGGTATTAATATCATTATATGTGTATTTATTTACCTATATCATCATTGGGTGGAAATGGTGTCCTTTGTAAGCAACTAGGATTAGATTAAGACATTTAATTGATTTTATTTAAAGAAAAATTTAATATTTCTCACTCAAATTTTAATAACAATATAATTTTTTATATAAGGATATTTAGAAGAAAAATTAGATTATAAATACTCAATTTAAAGATATTTTTTTCTTTATTATGGTAATTTATTTTAGTTTTTTTATGAAATAAATAATTACCTTGAATAATTAATCTTTGACGACATAAACATTAATTAATTGATTATAAATCTATAAAACAATTTTTATTAAACTACTAATAACTATAAAAAGAACCAAACACTTGTAAATATATTATTATACAATTATATCTCGACCATAAACATCCAAGGGTAGGGTTAGAGAACATTTGGATCCACATAGAATAGATTAGGATACTTATATTATTTTATTTAAAGTGATGTTAAAGTTGTCACATTCATAATTTAATAAATATAACATTTTAAATGTTAAATTTTCCAGGAGATAAATTTTACTAAAAATATTTTTCTGAAATACGGTGGATTTATCTTCATCATAGTATTTTATTTTTAATTTTTATTCAAAAAATATGTATACTAAATAACTATAAAACATAAATGGTGTCATTATTATTTTAATGGAGATAACAAATAAATGTTATTAAAAAAGTTATATTAAATATAATTTCAGATAATTAATACGTATAATGAATTATATAGATGGAATTTACCTCTTAGTAATATAATAAAATAGTTGGTTCAATGTTAACATATAGTCTTAATTTTTTAAAAAATCAATGAATTGAGTGGTGTCAAAATGGACACTATTTATTATGTATCAAAATAAAGTTTTATTAAATTATCTAAAAATGATAATTTTTTTATAAAATATATAATAGTTATTAAACAGTAAAAAATGTTCCAAGATATTTTTTATTCTCTAATTAACATCAAATTATTAAATATTTTACTCTTTTAATATTGAAATATTCGTTACCCGGGTTACAAATTAAATAGAATAACATAGTGTTCATTAAAATGATAAGGATTAAATTGACATAAAAAAATTTAAAAAATTTATTGGTTGATGAGATTACAACTCTATATTTTCTCATAATAAAAATTGGAACTCTTTGGAGGTTTTTCAAGGGGGTTTGATTTTATATGATTTTTTTTGGAGATACCCAAAATGCCTCTCACCTCAATTACAAAAGGGAACCTCCAACCTCACCTATTAACTTCAATTCGACCCTTAAATCTTGTCCATCCCTAACCTTTTCCATTATAAACATTCCTAGTTACATTCTATAGGTTCTGGTATTCTTTCAAGAGCAAATCTAATGCTCTAAAGGGAGATTTAGAGGAAGCATGTTTAAGAAGAGGTAATCTTCTATACCGATTCATTCAAACACATTTTTTATTCTACTTCCTCTTCACGAGTTATTTCATTATAATGTCATAAATCCAGTATAAATTATATACTATGATTTTAGTATAATTATGAAAAAAACATATTATACCTTCTATCCATCCCATTAAAAATGAAATCACCATGCGTGCGTACATCTGACTTACCGTCTCCACGCCGTGGTGTAATATTTTTTTCACCACCACATTACATGGAAGGGTATAATGATGGAAAAAATAAATTTATATGATTATTATAACATGATATTAATTCTAAAATATTATATACAATACAATTCAATACCATCCACCTATTATGAGAATGATAGCATCGCTCGTGCGTAGATATGGCCTACCGTCTCCACAATGTGATATGATTCATTCTACACGATCTTCATTAAAGCATGACTATATAAATGTTTAGAATGAATAAATATTGTATATATTATGTTAATATTATTTTTTAATGATATAACTATCGACTAATAAGGAGATCAAAAACTTATTCGATAAAATATGCATGAGAACACCAAGTAGTTAACATGTGAATAATGAGTCACAATGAAATGTTACTAAAAAACAAATGATAATATGATCATTTATGATATAATAAAAATGAATATGATTCTATAATAATACAATAACAATATTTAAATCATTATACTTGTGGTTTAGATATATATGAAGGATATTAAATCTATGGTAAGGGATAATTTCACAATCTCATTATTACCCGAGATTGTTTATTTGTAAGAATTTACAGAGGTATATTTATCATCCATGTTTAAGTTTCCTAAATATATAATATTATTTCTATAATTCCATAATTTTTTAACATAAGTTTTAACCATTGGTTAATTTTTATTACAATGTATAAAAGGAATATTTTTCATTATTCGATATGAGGTACTTTTTTGTACTTTTTCGGCAAAAGTATAAAGAGAATGTTTTTTTAAGTTATACAAAATTAAATTATTTTTTATGTTTTTATAATTACTTATTTCCATGAATCATACTCTATAATATTTCAAGTTTATTTTTAAATAAATTTGTTTCTTTAAAAATTGCACGAAATTTTGAGAAAAGAAATCATTTTTAAAGAAAAAGGATATTTTCCTCAAGAATTAATTTCAAGTGTTATATCAAAATTATTTTCCATATAAGGTGAAATTATTCAATAAGGATGTGTTTAAAGTATTATATCCTTATTTAACCTATGATTTTATTATATTTATTATGGAATTATATTTTTGAAATCCATTTGTTTTACATGGACTATGTTATGATGGAATGATGTTTAAGAAACCCATTTTATTCCTTAGGTTATGCTATGATGAATGATTTAAGTTTTTGTAAAAAAATTGATAATGATTTCATTATGAGATGGGTGGGACCTATATCTCCCTCAAATTAATTGGTTAAATATTTATATCTCATGATATAAACATGGATGGAACATGAAATGATCTCAGTTTAGTAATACTGGACTAAACAAGGAGTGAACTCGGTTTAGTAATGGACTTTGTCCACAATGATAGTCTTTGAAATTATCCTTGACCAATATTAAATACTTTTATATGCTCATGTGTATTCCCTAAAACTTACATGTCTTATTTTATGACTTTTGGGATTATGTTCATTGATTCTTATGAACTTTTATAATTTATCCCATAACATGATATCACGATCTTTCATATGCTAGATAAGATTTTCAAATATTATATTCTTATCTCTTATAAATATGATATGATTGATATGTCACTTTTTTAAACATACTTATCATATGATATCACCCTTTAATATGTTTATTTTCACCCGGCCATTAATATGGGTATTAAGAATTATTTGTCAAAAGGGGATTAGTTATGGAAAAATAAGTGGGAGAAAATAAAGATGTCTTATGAACTGGTTGTTTATGTCTCACAGTTTATAAAGAAAATATAACTATATGGTCCTATAATGGATTTTTAATATTTTTTAATTAATATTCTTTAACTTTTATGTATTATATATTTATGTAATATATGGGTTGTTATAACATACCTAACATATAACAAATAATTTCAACAGAAAGATCATAACTCAATGAATGAACGTTGAGTTACCAAAAATCCTTAATACTGGGGTAATAATTGAATTAATAACCTTATAAATAAGTAAATATTAATTGAATTAGTATATCCACTGAAATAAAAATATAATTTTGAAAAAATAGACCCATTATTAGTAAATACATACTATATTGATAACATTTTGTATAAAATGTATTTTTGTATCAAATGATCCAAATTGAGGAACATAAAACCCTTATATCTTTTCTTAAATTATAATAAAGTGCTTTAACCTCCTATTTCACGAAAATATAAATTTAAACAACTAAATTCATAACCTCATTCAAATAAATTTTCATTTATACTCTTCATATATAGTAATTCTCTATATGAATTCAAGTTGGTGTAAGTAATCCCCATCATTTGGAACTAGTTTCCAAAAAACCACATTGTTATTCATTCATGATAGAAATTTCATCATTTAAATATCATTAAAGGTAATATAATATAATTATAATTATATTTATAATGATATAATTTAATTCCATGGACATTTTGGTTATAAATCATGATGTTGAAATTGGCAAAGATCTTGTTTCGATAATTCTTAATGAATGAAAGGTGTTTTCTTAATTAATAAGTTAAATAACATTTTCTTAAAAAAACAAAAATAAATAATTTTTTAATCATTCATATCATATATTAATATAAAATAAATCCACAAATTCATGAATTATATTAATTTATATCATTATTCAAGTAGGTGGTTATACCAACACAAACAATAACATACTATAATTAATAGATGATTTTGAAGTGAATTAGTTGTGATATCATTATATAATAAAAATAATGATATTAATTATTTTTTAGAGAGAAATATAATAATTCAAAATAATTATAAGAATAATATAACCTTTAAAAAGTTATTTCATAGTATGGAGAAATCATTTTTTCTCTTAGAATTATCTTTTGGAAGGTTGAATTTACCATTATGTTAATTACTCATATTATTAAAAGGATATCTAATTTGTCTTAAAAACCATAATAGTTTTATAGGAATACTATTTACACAAAATATCCATTATAATTATAATATATTAAATGTTTTTAAGAAAACATAATTTGGGATTAATAATTTCATTAATGCGGTAGTCTACATTGACTTATGGATAATTATTTCATTTTTTATAGAATTAGAAAAGGAGTGATATTTTTTAACATTTTAGAATCTAAAATATGTCAAAAAGATCATAATTAAATATTAAATTACCGATTATCATCATCTATGTATGTGGTGAAGGAAAAAACATGTTACATCAATGAGCTAGTAGTCCACATAATTATCCATGGTCGATTTCATTTTTTAAGAGAAAAGGGAAAGGAGGTTAATGCTTGGAAAATAATTATAATGAAATATAGTAGAATAATGATATATATTTTATATTTTTTAATTTAATTTTAGGATGATAAAGTGCACAAGGTGGAATTGGAATGAGAAGAGAGAAAACATGAACTTGTAATGCACTTATTGAATTATCTCCTTGGAAAAAGGGGTTAGGAAATTGAAGAATGACCTTTTAATAAAATAAAAATATATTTAATGTGTATAAAAATGTTTATATGTGGGTTGAAATGATATTTTTATGAACTAATTGGGTTTTGGAGTTAGTGGAAGTGAGTATGGGACTTCCCCTTTTATAAGTGGAAAGTCATGACATTTGTTTTAATACCTAAAACTATTTAATAATGGGAAGTCACTATAAATAAAAATGGCTCCAAATTTAAACAGTGTGGAGAGTGGAATATATATAAGGTTTATATAGGTATCATAAAACTACTCCCACACATATTTTTATCATTTTTTCAGCTCAATACTAATAATTTTTCACTTTTACCCTTTAAACTTTTACTGTGTAAACTAGCCTTTTCCATGATAACTAGTTTTTACCTAACTTAACATATCCTTTATGACCAAAAATAAAATGGAAAATATTACATATTTAGATACTACTAATTCAAAATTTTAATATAATTTTATTTTATTCAATTTATAAATTTTTATATATTAATTTTTAAATATTAAATGTATATTGTATTCAAAAGTTACATGAAAAATATATCTTAAGTTATAAAATGTAAAATTTTTGTTTATATATTAAAAAAAAATTAAATTTAAATTAATTTAATAAATATTTTTTTTATTAAATGTTTTCAGGAATTTCCTATGATTACTTATATACTAATAATTTCATAAAATTCATTTTATTGGTAAAAAGAGTATTTTCCATTATTCACCTAAAATCAATCCCTTTAGAAAAATAAAAAAATATCTTAAGAAAATATTTCTATGATGAATCCAAAAACAATATTAATTTTTCCTCATTGAAGTCCTTTTTTATATAAATTTGTATTTTAAATAAATAGATGAAGTATATAAAAATATTATTTTATAGGAAAATAACATTGTTTAATTATTAGTCATTATCATTCATATTTCCTATCATTTAATTGTTAAATTTTAATTTACCACTTATTTGTATAAAATGTATCTTATCATCATTAGTAACAGCTTAATTCAAATAGTAATTCATATCTCATAAAACTGTAATTCTTAGAAAACTATATTTCAAAGTATAAAATGATGATTTTTAGATATATTAATTGAATTTCATAGGTATTAATGGTAAAAATTATATTATTTTATATAGATATTTCATAAATTGGATACTCCTATTTATTCCACCTAATTAAATTTTTGGGTTTTTAATAGAAAATATTAATATCTATATTTTTATCAAAATATATTACTATTTCATTTATGTTTGGTGTTTCATAAACTTATTTGATTGTAAACATATTTTAAAATCTCAAGGTGTTACATATAAAAGGTTATTAAAATAAATATTTATGAAATATATTTATATTATATTTATGTTATTTAAATGATAAACCATGTTACTTATTTCTACCTCACTTGAAAAAATTAAATCATCATTTATGCATATGTGTAGACAGTTGCCTCCCTAGAATGATGCATACAATTTTTTAAAAACACATTCAAAGATAATTTTAGTTTATATTTTCTGAGTATATATGATATATATATATATATATAATATGATACTTTATAGATAATAGAAATAGAAACAATCATTATAAGGTAATCCATCGATATTTGTGAATAACCCAAAACTAGTTCATCTCCATTTTTTCTATCCTGAAGTGTGACTAAAACTCCCATGTAATTGAAATATAAAAATATAGGTATTTATAAAACATTAATATAAGTACCATAATTGGTTTGTGAATGATAAAAGTTTGAAGAACAAAGGATATTTACATCACTTTTATTAACCATGTTCTAAATGGTTATGATTATTAACATGCAATGTTGAAAAGAGATTATTAAAATTTTATAAATAAAGATCATTTCTATTAATGAATAAAATAATTATAAATAAACAAAAAAAGGTTCATAAAGAGGTATTTAATATGTTTAAGTTCATGATACATGAGGTGTAATACCCTTCGGATCGCACATATAAAATAGGTTGGACTTAGTTTTTTATTTGGGTTTTTCTAGATGTTTTTGGGTGTTGGAGGATGAAAAATGGATTTTCATAGAAAATAACCTAATAAAATATATGAGATTCATCTTCAAAAATAACAATTTGGTGGTGACTAGGTTATTGACCACTGTGCTGCTCCAATGGAATTTTTCATGGTTTGAGCACAGTTTGTCAAACCATGCGGCTCACTATAGAAATGGTGTGGTTACATGGGTGTTTATACGACGTTTCACATGGATTGAGAATGGTTTTCCAAAACTATCCATCTCTACCTAGGGAGAGTTGGTCATTGAATTTTCAAATGATAGATACAACACTTGGTTGGTGTATGGTTTTTTCAACTATTTGGACTAACTCTATGCCTCAATATAAACCTTTAATTTTTTTAATTACCAATTTGAACACAATATTTTTATATATAACCAACTCCTAATATTCATTAGTCTAAAAATAAACATCCCCCAAAACTATATAGGATTACACCCTTGCTTACATGGTGATATCCCATTATTCATGGTGCATCTCTTCATTGTATGTTCAATTTGTTCTTTTCCCATTTTTCACTCCTCCTCTTAGACCATCAGTTGATATCTTATCCCCTAGTCTCATAAAAACCTAATTGGGTTGTGGATGTCAGATATGGAGTTTTTGACGTGTAATTTATGGAGTTTTTATGGATTAAGGATCATTTTCCATAACTCTCTTCAATTCCAAAATCCATTTTCAAATGACACTAGTTTTCCTCCATTCATGAGGTAGGATTTTCTATACAGTGGTTATAACTCATGAATTACATGATGTTCTTATGAATACCATTGGTTTTATTTATATAATTTTTTTATTTGATATAAATGTGTAATTTTATCATGATATTCATGTTTTTAATGATGTCTTTCATTATGAAGATATTTATGTACACTATCTATTTCATAAAATTACATAAATGTTTGTTTTCAAGATGGGGATTAATATTGCTTCACTGTGAAAATGTTTTTTAAATTATGATCAATGTTTTCAAATATATTTTGGGAGCCATAGAATATTGGTACCCTTGTATGCATTGGTAAATAGACATATGTATCCTTAGTTTGTTTGGAACCACTAAGGGATATTTTTTGTATATTTATAGGCTTTAGAAGACTCGATATCAGTAGGATTCACATTATTTTTGTCTTAGTGTTCCTTTTTTATGTCCTACTATGTATTACCATAGTTTATATCCATATTTTTATTATATTTACACATAATGTTATTGTTTCATGATAGATTAATCATATGTTCAACTTATAGCCTTTTTGTGGATAAGGCACTCCCAAATTGGATTACGTTATCTTGGTTTAATTAGAGAATCTCATTTGGTAGGTTCACGTGGTTATCTTATGAAATATAATTTTTTGGTTATATTCCTCAATTTTATCAATCATGTTTATTCCCATATTATTGTGTCATTATAAATGGATAATTTTGGAAGAAAACCAAAGGATTTGTAATGAATGATTTTCCTTTCAAAATTCCTTTATAAATGTATATCTATTAAAGATAAAAATAAAAATTTCTTATGGATTGAAATTTTATTAATTCCTAGTGAAATACTTCCCATATTTTATTCTCACACACTAAATTTTCCTTTGGTTTTTTGAGTTATGGTTTTCATGTTGCAGGTTAAGGGAATGGAATCATATGGCATGACAGGTTCTTGTGGTTGATACCTCATTCATAGTGTTTTTGGATAGAGATGATAGATAGTGACATGGATACCTATTCTTGGCCTTTTTTTCAAATATAGAAAGTATGTATTATTTTTCATGTATCATGGTTTTTTATATTTTATTCTACATCACACTTTGGATGTTCTATTTGTATTTTTTCTTGAGATTTATTCATTTTGTGTGTTTTAAGGTTAATTATTCCCACAACTGTATGTTGATACCCATTATCTTGTCTCAATCTTGTGGAAATAGAGAACATTATTGGGGTCCTATGTGGATCCATAATTGGTGATATGTTAGGTATAACTAGGTTAGTTTATTACAAAATGGTACCATGGGTTAACCTACCAGAAATGTGATAACACTAACTGATTTTTGATCGGTGTGTAGTGGACTAGATCATAGAATTTTAGAGGTACAAGTAGTATACAGAGAGTAGTTCATTGATCTATTTTTTTATTCCACATGATTTTTCATGGAATGTTAGTAATTTTTTTCAATAGATATGTTTTGATTTAATGAAATGTGATCCTCATTGGAATGTCTTGGTTGACTTGGGGGTTATTTTTGGATTTTGGGTGTAAACTAAAAGATGAATAAAGTTGTTATGTTATCATGGATGCCTAAAAAACCATTTAGAAACTAGAAACATCCTTTTGAAAGCATTTAAAGTGGATTTGGAATGCATGTGATGTGGCCTTCAACTATGTGGACATGTTTGCCCTGATTGCAAATCCATTTATCTTATTGATCAAAAACCATGGTTGATGGATTCTTCGAGAAAATCTCACTAATGGGAAAATAACCTAGGTGGTTATAGGAAAATGTTCACATTAAGAATTAGTTTTACTAATTATTATGATATCCTTTTATTTGTAGGTGTTTTTTTGAAGCGTGAGGGGGAAAACCCCCTTTGATAAAGAAAAAAAACCTCTTTTAGAATGGTATTGAGGAAAACCATTACAAGAAGAAAAAAAATCGGAAAAAACTAAATGCAACAACAAATTCAAAAGAAACAAACATCAAAGTGGGCATTAGAAAAACCTCATCGCCCCCTTGCCATGAATCACAAAGTGAGTCCCATCAAGAAATTACGCCACTCCATCTGCCAAGAAGTTGCACTATGTTGGCAGTACAATGTGTTAGAGCACCTCCCCAACCAACGACGTAGAGGAGAGCCAGATGAAAGGTCTTAGCACACTATTCTCTATTGCAAGCCGCCCACCTGACAAATCCTAAAGAGAACTTCAAAAATTTCAACCTGATGCTACACAAAAAAAATCTGAAGAAACACTGAACACATGACATGGAAAGGCACCCATGCGCCCATCAAGGAGATGTTTCATGGAATAATGAAGGTTGTCAACACATCCCTCCCTCTATTGAGGTCGCCCACCCAATGATACATGAAAATTGTTATGCCCTTCCAAATTCAATAAGGAGAACCAAAACCCACAAGGAAATCAGCTTCTGATGATCATGAAAACTAAATAAAGCACAATCGATGTCAAGATCACACTGCATCAAGAAAGGAACATCCCTCAACCTCCACCAAGAACCTCAATAACCCAAAAAAAATTCAAGGATCGTCAATAGTGAAACTAGGGGGAAAAATCTCAAAAAAATGACAGAAAATCCGAGATTACTGTAGAATGGACAACCTCCAAGTGCAGTTCCATTCATTGATCTTCGAATACCTTTGTTTGGATGAGTCCAAGAAGAGAAAACTAAACAAGACTACCGAAACCAAGAAAACGAGCACATCAAATTAGGGTGGCAAGGATTTGAAACCAAATCTAAACCGGAGGGGGAAACATTACCAGGTGTAGAAGACCACAACGTCGATCGGTGAAAGAAAAATAGAACCAAACGATGACCCGACTAGGAACTGTCATATACTCCACCATTCTGGCACACCTCCCATCGACAGCAATGAGTCCACCATAGCACATCTCGAAAAAACCGCGGCTGTTGCAAGAGATGACACCGCAACCATCACCGAAGACCTGCATCTGAAGAACCAAAAAAACTCAAGAAGTCCAGATCCGTCGCTAGGGAGAGACACTGGCCCGTCGCAACTCGAAAACTGGATCACTGTCATAAGAACGAACACTGATCGACACCGAGGCAACCTAGATCTAAACCAGATCCAGGTAATGGAGCTCGAGCAGGACAGAAATGGTGGAAAATGAAATTGAGGAAAAGTGGATGGGAGAGCGAGAGAGCATGAATGGGCCAAGTCCGAGCATCGATTATTCAAAGAGGCAGATCAAAATCTACAAAACTGCAAAAGGCAGGAAACGCTAGGCGAGACGGATGCCACACCGCACCGCACCAAGGGAGTGGGGAGCCATCCTACTATCTTTTAGGTGTTTTATAACTTTATTTGTGTGTGAAAGTGGATTTCTTGAGGTATTCATTTATTTTAGAAAGTGTAGTTTTTTCCCTATAAGATGATTCTCCATTTTAAGGACATTTCTTTAGAAATTTTTATTTAATCCTAGAATCTAGAAATGTGTTTTGGTTTTTACATAGTATTAAGATAATCATAAAATTATTTTTAACCTTTAATAATTATTTGAACAATTCCTAATTGTTTTAAAATAAATAGTTATATTCCCTAAAGTTTTTATGGGTGGGTTTTAGTTTTAAGGGAAAATATGTGATTTTTTTCAAAATGTAATCTAGAAGAGAAAGTGTTTTCTAAAGTTTAATTATAAATTAAATTAAGATTCCAAATTTAACAAAAATTTATATTCATAAGCTTAATGGTTCATGAAATTTATTTGGTGTTTTAATTGTAATTTCTTATAGAGAGTTTTAAACATGTATAATATAACCCAATATGATCTGAATCCTATTTAATGTTTTAGATTGAATGGTAATATGTTTAATTTTTTAATTGAGATGTTTTTAAATGATTATATTTTTGGTTAGTTTTTAATGTAATGAAATTTTCCTTTTTAAATGGGTTGTTTTTGATTAATTCTTTTTAACTTTTTTTGGTGGTTTTCAAAATAAGTTTCTTTTAAGAATATTTTTATCATTAATTGTGTGTTTTACTAAATATTTAGTAGTATTTTATATATTTTTTGATTTTCATGTTTTTGACCATTTCTTGTGTGTAAGGGATTTATGTTATGGTATAAACGAGGTGAATTGATTTAGTTCATCACTTGTGGGGTTTGAGTGAGTATTTAAGAGACATCTTGAGTTGGAGTGTGATTATTTCCATGAGAGTTGTTGTTTTCCCCCTTCCATTTTTTCATTCCAAAACTCATAATATATTGGAAAGTGTTTTATACTTTCTCAATGTTCTAGTGAGGGATGGTTTAGAGGTGAATAAAGAGAATATCATTTTTTGATTGATAATAGAACATTCTAAATTCAATTTGGTAGATATTTTATTAATGGATATCTTTACTAGATTTATTATGTTCCTCTAGAATAGTTACACCATAGGTGTATCTTATTATCTATGAAATGATCCCCTCATTATCATGATCATTAGTTTCAAAGTATTTGTGGTTTTAGGATAGACTCATTATGTATGTTATTTAATGTCTTCCTTGGGCTACTTCATTGAGAGAAGTGGTCATCTTATTTTTCTTTATCCCATATTGTTTTTTTCACTATAGGAATATTTTTCTCCATAGATATCATTGTAGTGAAATATATTCATGATTTTTAGCATACCATGTAATTATTTAACCTTGGGTGTCTTTATTTGTAAGAAGGTTTTTCTTTGTATCTATTATTTTCAATAGATATATTGTAGAAATATTATTATTGATTGGATATTAAGGAACACATGGTTGCGATATATAAACTTGAGTTACCATAGATGCAGTCTCATAGCCCATAACTAAAACCACTTAATTTTCTATTGAGGCATACCTCAATTTGAATTGTATCATGGTTTGTGAGATGTGGAGGATCAGGTGATCTTGATTGTATATTTCTAAAGATAACTGAGGTGGTATGATCTATTAATCATTTGTATGAATCCTAGTGATTATAATTTTTCAAAGGATTGATCTAGTTCCCAATTGGTTAGTTTTACCTTGTGATAGCATATTATTTTCCTTCATTTTGGATAGAAAACTTTGGGGGTTCCTTTGTTCAAAATGTGGAATCAAATTTAAATTTTTGACCCTCTCTTTTATCTATTATTTTTCATTTTCCACACTTTTTTAGATAGTTTTTATGATGGGTATACATTTATTTGTTTATTATTATTTTAAATACACAAGCTAGATAATTTAGAACTTGAGAATCTATTGAAATGTTATAATTGAGGTAAATTTCACCTCTGGTTTAGTTTCATTCAAATCCAAGGTGGGTCTTGTTTATGTCAAAATAGATCCTAGAGAATATACCTTATATATGTATTAATATCATAAAATGGGAGGTCTATTATATATTTAAAAAATTATTCCATAATGGGACGAATCTGCCTCATCTTGACCGTAAGATGATAGTAGTTACACATTCCCATAGAACAATGTGACACCATAACCTGAGAGATAAGCTGGGGATATATTCATATCATAATTATCTAAAGTGTAATTTTACCCATAGTAGTTAGATCATGTCATAGAAATTATTTTTAAGTGATCTTATGTCTTTGATTATGATATTATATAAACTCTCATAGATGGATGTGTGGTCATATACTATTTAAGAAGGGTTCAACTAACACCTACTATGATGAATCAAAGGTTGTGCGATCCTTAGGGATTCATTTTTGTTGAAATGAACATGGATGTTTTTGAGGATCTAGTGTTCTTTTTAACTGAACTTATATGCAATACAGCTTCCATGAATAAAAAACTTTGCCTCATAAAAGTAGTAGTCATTGGTTGATAGTTTTATAATGAAAGCTTTTATTGTGGGGAAACCTCATGTTTTTGGTATTGGTCTCACATTATTTTTTTATATATTTATAAGAATTTGTTTATACTCATTAATATAATTTAGGGATTTATTAATCCATAAAAAAGGTATTGTTAGTCCATGAACTTTGAGGTTACCAGGATCTGTCATGATCTAATACATTGATTATATTGGGCTAGACTGAGATAATCAAATGTATAATTTAAGTCATGATACCCTACATGTTAGAAATTTTAATTAGATCACCAAATACAATCCATTCCATTCAAGACATATGCATTCTATTAAGGAAATAAGATAAAGGATCCATGGAATTCATAATTAGAAAACCAAAAACTCCAAATGGGGGAAAAGATATGATTTGAGTAATAAAATAGTTATTTATGTTGCTGATTCATGTACTTTCTTCCAAGAAGATGGATATGGTAGAAGATGTTGAACATTAATATGTTTGAAGGATTGTAATTATCCATGTTTTCTTTGGGATACTATTTTTGTTAGATGCCTCAACTTTACTTATACATATTGGAAGGTATCATTGAATTAAAGAGTTTATTGATCAAATAAAATCATGAAATTATATATTTATTTCTTAAGGATATGTTTCAGATGTGTGTGGTTATTTTTAGTGGATTTTAGGTTTCATATATATCCTAGACATCAATTATAGAGATGCAAATTAAAGTCTTGTATGGGTATCCTTGTTAATATAATTGATTTTGAGAAAGGGTAGGTGAACTGTCTTTGGTAGGATGGAATATTTCTCAAGGGTTAGGGGTATAGTGTGTTTGTTTTATTGAAGTTTGTCTATAGTTATTCACCACCTGGGATATTATGAAAAATTTCATCATTTTAGATTGGAGGAAGAGGTGAGTGATCATGTCTGTCTTGGAAAGTTTGATTTTTCTAGGAAATCATAATGTTCCTATTTGTGGTATATTGGATATAAGGTTCATTGTACCTTTGAATATCATTTAATGTTATGAATATGTGGAAAATTGAATGAACTGTCCATCTCACTTGGCATCAATTCCCAACATGTTTCATGTTTCTCAAATGAGGAGGTATATAATATAACACTTCTATGTGATTGAATGTAAAAATAATGATATTAATATTGAAACCAAAATATTGTTGTTGGATGATCAGTTTGTTGATATACATGATAAGTTGTTGAATGATAAAATAATTACCATGCTATATTAATTTTGGTAGGATGGAAAGGATAACAATGATATTTGGGAGTAGTAATCATTGATGAGGTTGTAGTGGAATTCTATTTTTGTGACACTAGTATATTATTCACTTTTTGGGGACATTAAGATTTTATGGTGGGGAGAATTTTCATTCCATCATAGTCACACTTTTTCTTCAGTTTGATCTTGGATTATTATTTGGGTCGTTCTAGATGTTTCTGGAAGTAGGAAGTTGGAAACATGGATTTTGGATAAAACAAGTTTAGTGTATGGTTAGTAATAACAATATAGTATGACATTGTTAGGATCCAGTGGAATTTTGGGCAATTTTGGCATGGTTAGTAAAACTGTATAGCTTATTGGAAAAACCATGTGGTTTATTTTTTGTTTTTTCAAGAGGTATCATATGGACTGAACAAAGTTTCCAAAACCATAAGTCTCCACACAGAAATCTATGCACCTCCAATATTCAAAGTATATTAGATACACACAGTCAGCGCACTATTTTCTAAACCATGTGGCCTAACCATGCAGCATGATCCAAACCTATCAAAATTTTTAATTTACCTCTTTTTTATTGGTATTTTTTATATAAAATATGATCTTAAAATTCATTATTCTAAACAAACATCCCTTGGTTCTCTAGAGGCTTCTCCCCATGCTTCCTTGGTAATATCCCTTCATTATTGGTGGTTCACCTCATGGAATGTTCTATTTATTATTTGGTTTTCTCCCTTATTCAAATATCCTCACTCGATCTCTTATACCCATTTCCCATTGGAACTTTATTGGGATATGTTTGATAGATCCAGTGGGTTTTATTGGGAATTGAGGGTCATTATTATGAATCTAGACTTGTGAGGGACCTATCCCTTCAATTATAATATCTATTTTCAATGGTGATTAGTTTTATCCCTTTCCTAATGTAGCTGTCTCTAAAAAATGATTCTAACTCTTTATTTACTTTATGTTTTTGTGTATTCCTTTTTTATGATTTATTAAATTGTTTTATTTTATATCAAAGTATAAATTTTTCAATAGATTCATGTTTTTAAGTGGATTTTTATTTATAAATGTATTTATCCACACAATGTGTTTATTGAAATTCTTTAAAGGTTATTATAACTCTAAAGTGGAATTTCAAGTATGAGAGTGGTGTTTATTCACTATGGAAATATTTTATAAATTTTTAGAATGATTTGTAAATGGTTTTTTAAAAATATAGTTTATTGGGAACATTGGATGCATTGGGAAAAGATAATATATAGCCTTAGTGTGTGTGAGATCACTAGAGGTTATTTTATTGATATCAATAGACTTTATAATTACTTTAAATTGGTATGAATCTTGTTATGCTTCAATATGTGTTTTTATCATGTACTTGTGTGTATTTATATAGGCTATATCCCCCTTTATCTTTGTTCTATACTTTATGGCTTTGTTTTATGTTGATTTTATCATATATTTATATAACGTTCATGCTATGGAAATGGTACACCATGATTGTATTATATTATATGGGTTTATTTTTTATCATATTCTATATGTTTACTAGTTGTCTTATAAGATATTGTTGTTTTTGGGTAATTACCACTACATTATCAATCATTTGGATTTAAATATTATTATTTTTGGATATAGATAATTTTGATAGAGAACCAAATAATGTTTTGGAAAAATATTTCTTTATAAAAATTACATTATAAACTTTTTTATTATATATTTGTAAGTATCAGTTTCTTATAGAAAGAAACTGTATAGATTCTTTAGTGAAATCCTACTCGGATTTAGTTCCCAAAAAATACTTTTCCCCTTTTTCCATTTTAGTTATGGTTTTGAAGGTTAGAGTTTATGGGAACCGAATCATGTTTGATAGTAACTTCTTTTGGCGTGTGTAGTTTTATAGTGATTTGGGTTAGAGGTGACTGATAGTCATATAGAGACTTGGTATTGGACATGGTTTTTTATTTTATTTTCGAGACTACCTATTTGTATTGGTTTGTTTTGTCTCATAGTTTTGTATATTTTCTTTTGCATTATACTATGATTATTATATTTGGCTTGTTATTCATGAGACTTTTTCTATTGTGCTTTCAGTTTAAATCTTTCCCATGGGTTTTTGTTTATAACCAGGTGTTTGTCTCTAGACCGTGTTGACTGGGAATGTGCTTTGGGTGTTATATTGATCAATCTTGGGGATGTGTCATGTGGAACTAGGTTGGTTTATTACAGGAGGTCAAAAAAAAAACTCTATGAATATCATGGTAAAAGGTAAGGGATATGGTAACTAAAACATAATTATTTGAGTTATACATTTTTTATTGAACACCATTATTTCTAGAAATTCAATTTTGAATGAGGTCATCTCTTTTATTTCTTATTAAAAAGTGTTTTTGATCAAAATATATTTCCTCAAATGTTTTTCTTTTCAAATTTTCTAAAAAAATGAGGATTTTTGAAAGAGTACATATAACCAAGGATTTTACATAGAGGAATAAAAATATTTTCGAGATATCTATTTTCATGGTTTGGTTTTCATTTTAATCTATATCTTCGAAATTATCTACCTCTAATAGAGTTATATTTCATTTATCTCCCTATATTTGAATTTTTTATGTGATAATACTGAGTGATTGATTTTTTGGTATCAACATACTCAATTCATGATGTTATTTTTTATAATTTGGATGTTTTATAAGACTAAATTTTATCTCCATATATTCTTTATGAAAAGAGAATGACTTGAATTTGGAATTTTTATGTATCCAATTTTATTTCCCTAGGTTCTCTAATATTTTAAAAGTGAATGATTTTTTAGTGGCACATGTATGTATGGATTAATGACAGTTATAGTCCTATATCACCGAAAAATTCATTTTTCAAGGGTTAATATCTCACAGGATAGAAGTTTGAGATTACAATTAAATTACTCATAAGCATGTGAAATTATGGCGTGATCATTAAAGTAATGCTTCCCTTTAATAATGTTTATTCCATAGTCAAAGGATGTTATTCATTATGATCTTATCCTCTCATGATTAAAGATTATGTTAAATAATATTATGACTTTTTTTAGATATTATGATTTCATGTTGATCTTTTCTAGAATTTAGTTCTTATTCCATATACTATAAAGCTCACATATTTCTTATTATTATCACTCATGATGTTATGATATTTCCTTTATTCTCATGTTTTCCACATATTCTTATCAATATATCCTTGATAAAATTATTATTCACCCCTTAGTGATTATTAAACTCACCCCATTATTATATATTCATTCATTGGGGTTTTAGGATGATTATTACTAATGATATGTTTTGAGGAAGAACTACTGTGGTGCCTTTAAAGAGAAATGATCAGAAGTTTGGTAAAATATGATTATTTTTCAGCATGCCTATAATGAACTATAACCTATCTTTTCACGAGTTGTTATTATTTATGGAATTTAATATCTAAATCATATTGAAGGAATAAAATATGGAATTATTATCTTTGATTACTATTGTTTCTATCAGTGTTAGTGTTTATTTATTTTTGGAGATTAGTGAATCAATTTTTGAAAATTATGATTATAAAAACCTAGTGTAAACAAAAAATTGGATTCCATGTATAGAATTATATCCTGATATTTTGGTAATGTTTTGATTATTTTTTTCCCAGAAATTACATCATTCTATATATATTACATGTGGATTTAGTCCCGACACATTTGTTCCTTATAGTATTAACCCTAAAAAGGGAATGTAGGGTATTAACTCCATCATCACCTAGTGTATTAAACATGGGTATAACCAATAGAATTATTTGAAAATCCAATGGGATATACATTTTTTAATTTTATACACTTTACTAACCATTTTTAAGAATTGATTTTTTAGTTACATTGAGGTATTCATAGCTCAAATTGTGAGTGAGGAAGTCAATGATGAAGACATTCATATCATAGGAGAATATAGTGATTTATTCCTTAATGAAATGCATGGTCATACCTCAAATAAAGAGGTTTATTTTTCAATTGAGCTCATTATTGGATCAATGAATCCCTCATGGAGATCGTATAAAATGGATCCCATTGAATTTTAGGAATTAATGAATAATTAACAAGAAAACCTATTCAAGTGATTTACCTACACTATTGTTTAACCATTAGGTGAACATTTGATTTTTTCCCAAAGTAATTATGGATCAACGCACCATTTCATTGATTGTCATGAGTTTAAAAAGATCATGGTTAATAATCTGTATCATCTTCCCTATATTAATTACTTTTTCAATCATCTTAGAGGATATCAATAGTTTCAATGTTTAATTTACAATCTAATTATCATCAATTAAGGGTCAAAATATGGGACATTTTAATTAAATCATTTCAAACGAGGTAAGGAGACTATGATTTTAAATAGATTCCACCTATATTTACTAATTACCGCTCATAATGCATAGATCTAATGATGATTTGGGTCTTATATCAGCCTCTAATATATTTTCTTTGAGTCTTTAACTCATGAGATAGGAATTATTGAGTACATATTAGTTTCTTGTAATATTTTCTCTAATGGTGGGGATCATGAATATAGTGTTTCCTATGATAATGTTTGTGCCACAGTTAAAGCAAGTTATTCATTATTATCTAATGATGTAATCATAAAAGTTTTATGTAAAATGATTTTAATTCATGTTATAACTATTATTCTTACATGTTGGTATTTTGTGTATTTATGTTTTATGTCATGTACATTGAAGATAAATTATGCCTTTTTATTATCACTTATGATTTTATTATATTTACCTTATTTTAATGTTTTTAACTTTTACATATTAACCCAGACTTTATGAAATTCTTTTCCATCCCTTACTTAGTGTTTGATGTCACCACTTTCTTATGTTTTTATTACTTGAGTGATGTGGTATATTCTTACTAATTTTATTTATATAAGATGGCCTAGGATGGTTCCTTTAAGGATAAATGATCGCCATATTCATAAATTAATCTTATTATAAAGATTGTCTCTATAGACACTAAAGTTATCAGTTCTAGAAATTTATTATTTGTCGAATGCAAGGTCTATATCCTATAATACATTTATAATATGGGATGTTTATCTTTGTTTACATTATATTTCAATAACCAAATCAATAAACTAGGGATAATATCTATGATTTTGAAGCCTTTAAAAATTAAAAAGATGATATCTCCCTTAATTATTGATCTTTTACGGTATTAGAAATCTTTGGCCCAACTATGATTTCTTATATCTCTAAAGAAGACATTGAGAACCTAATTAGGAGAATTAGTAGATTTATTTTTCCCACCCTTGGTGGTGTGAGAGGGTCTAGATATAGAAAAATATAGAAGTGTCAAATCAACTATAAGAGGAGAGAAATAAGTGGGTGAGAATAATAGAAAAAACAAAACCCATGGTTTTTATTCAATCAATTTTTTTGAAATTATTATTTTTAAAATAATTAAATTATTGTGGAATTGTGGTTAAAAATGAAATTAGATAAGAGAATAGGGATATACCTAGTTGTAATAAAAAATAAGGATTTTTGTGATGAATTATGAAAAACATAGTTTTAGGTTTTGATGATGTTTTTTTATGTTATAAAATGAATTTACTAAGAGATATCTAGTTAAAAATGGATGAGGGAAATAAGAGGTAGATTATGGTCATATAGATATCATTTTTTGAAAGAAATTAAGATATCAATTTAGGGAATTTTCATGGGTAATAATTAGGATAAATAATTTTTGATTGATAAGACCATGTAATTTTAAAATAAACCCTCTATCAATTAGGTGTAAAAATGAGAGAGATAACTATGAAGATTGGATAAAATTCTATACTATATCTTCATGTTTTTTCCAAACAACAAAGATTTGAAGGTAGAGTTTATATCTTATTTGTAAAATTTAACAACTAGGAATTTTTGTGAATTAATCGAGTTAGTAGGGATGGGTAATGATATTGGTATGAAATGATTTCATAAGATATTTGATAAAATGTAATTCCCATAAGAGGTAATATTATCTGTAGATAAAGGGTTGTTACATTTTGAGAAATCAAATATGTATGTTGTATAATATTAATTATTTTCTTGATCTTGTGCACCATGGGTTGAACTATAGTGGTGAATTAATCAATGAAGAGATAGATATTTGGCACACAACTAACACATGTGGTTTGGTAAAGGATTTTTTTCCACTAAAGCAAAAAAATATGAAAATGTGGTTATACATTCTCTTTGATGGATGTAATCACAGAAAACATGCATTAGTAGAGTTATTTTGTTTATTTAATTGTAATAATAAATAATTTATTTCGTAATTCGAAGAGGTAGTAAAAGGGTGTCTTGACTAAATTGATGGAAGCATTTTCTCATATTTCTAAGGGAAAGGGATCACTATTATTCTTCAAGTTTGGAAATATTGGTAACCCAAAGCCTATGTGATTGAATCTTCATTAGGTATTTTTGTATTGTATAAAGTTATTCCATCTAGAGAAGTTTATTATTTTCTTCTTATGGTTGATTAGTCATGGAAGATTCAACCAATTGTCTAGATTTAGAATACTGGAAAATTCGTTCAGCTGGGTTGAGTTAAGAACTAAAAGAAAAGTTTGAATTCCTCATCGAGATGATACGTTAATAATACTGTTGTTTCATGGGAACCTCACTATTGTAGAGACGAAAAAAGCGGAGGAAAAGGATTTCACTAGTTACTATATGGAATGTGGTACCATCATGATAAATTATACCATTATTTTGGAATTATTCGATAAAAATGAACTATATTCAATTATCTTTATAATATTTATTGATATATTTGGATTTTACATGGAGTTAATTCCATGATAAATTTTTATTCATAATCCACTTTGTGTAATAACTGAGCAAGGAATCAATTTTTCATCTTTCTCAATTACAATTAGTATCATGGATATCTCATTGGGGTTTCAGTGCATGATTATCAAAAATGAGTTAGTTATTATAATGGATTGGATAATGAAATTTATAACTATTATCATCTATAATAGTTTGTGAGTTCTATATATAGGACAAATTTAACAACCTAAGAATTGGTATTATATCAAAATTAAACTATGTTTAATAGAAAACACCACATACAACCCCAGGATTAAATGAACCTCGAAAAACATTATTTAAATATAACCTTTATAAACTCATAGACTTTTTAATTAGTATAAATTGGAATAACTATATTCTAAATTATATATAGAATGTTTTTATTTAATATAATGAATAATCAATCTTATATTGAATATCAGTTATCAAGAGATAAAGATAAAATATTTCATAGTTAAAGGATATATTATAAGGAAAAATGTTTCTAGGTGGTAAATTTTTTTATTAATATTAATATATTATTATAATAAAATTAGTATATTACATAACCAATTAAATGAATTAGTATTCATTTAATTATTTTTATTTTTCATGCAATTATAATATATACTTTTTATTCTTAATTTTTTTTATTTCATGTTATGCACAAATATTATAATCAACTTCCAAAAAATTAGAAATATAATTTGAATAAATGGATATAAAATTTTAAATTGTAATTTTACAATAGGATTATGATAATTGTTTTATAGTTTTATAAAAATGATTATTTTTGAGTGAATGATGATAAATGATGATTATATAAAAAATAGTCACTTTTATGACATTATAATGACATATTACATAATTTAATTTTAATGAAACATTCTAGATATAAAAAATATGTATTCAATATGTAATATAGGTCATATAGAAATAAAATTCTGAAATAAGAAATATATTCTTAACACTATATAAATCAATTCCACATTTTAATTCAAATAAAAAACTCTACTTAGATATTCTCACTTGATCATATATTCACAAGGTAAATTTTAGGGTTAGTTTTGTTTTAAATAAACATAAGTACCCTTATATTTAATATAATTAAATTAATCCCACCTTTATTAACATTATACCTTATTTTTTAGTAAATTTTTTTTATTCTTAAAGAGTAATTTTTCTGAAAACAGTTTTTGTTTCATATTGAGAACTTGTATTAAAAGTGATTTCTACCAATTATAATAATTGAATCATATAAAATTTATTAATTATTTTAATCATAATAATTATTATTAGGTATTAAGTTCAATTTATATTTTTTCATAAAAAATTGTAATAATCATAAATATTTATCACCTTGGTAAAGGGTTAAATGAGTTAAAATGGTTAAAAATAAAGTTATAAAGATTAATTATAAAACAAAAAAATTAATTAAAAATAATTTTTTTCTTTTATTTTTACCCTAACCTTATCATATTATTATATATTTCAATTTTTTTACTTTAAAATGAAGATTATTTTATATGATTGAAATCTTTTGAGTAATCCCATGTGTGTGCCTCCCCTCACTTATAAAAGGGAACCTATTCTACTACCATATTCAAAAATATTGATCCATATTTATTACTAAGTTCATGCCTAAAAACCCACCTAGAATCTATACCTTTTTATTTGTCTCATTTTCTTACCCTAAGATAAACATAACAAGCTATAAGGTGTAAGATAAAGGAGGTCTCTCAAAAAATAGATAGTTGTATTACCTGATTCATTCAAATATTATTTCTTATTTTAATTCCTTTATATCCATTTTATCTATCCCTAAATATTTAATATATTGTAATAAATACAATTAGACATAATTATTATTATATTAAAACCATTTTAAACTTCTTTCCCATTATATAGAAAATGAAAACGTTCCCTGTGCAAACATACAACCTACCATCTCTACACAACTGTGTAATTTTTATTCATCACCATTTTGCTTGGATGATCATAAAGGTTTAATTAATAAATATATAAGATATTTATTAAATATAATATATCATCCACCTTCTTACAATTCCTTCCATTGGAAAATAATAATGTCACAAGGGCATATGTGTGTACTAACACCTCCACAAATCAATGTGATTCATTTTTATATTACTACCATGAATAAATAATTATAAAATTGTATATTATGAATCAAAATAATATTCCTGAGATAATTTAAATTCTATTCATGATGTAATATTTTAAAATCTCCTTTAAACATGTATCGTGTGCCACAATAATTTTGGAGAAATTAACTGAATAACCTTAAGTAGTGGATGTCATCAAGAACTATTCAATGATTGGATATAAAATTATTAAAAATGGACATTAAGATATAAATTTGATTAATTTTTTTATTAATTATATATTTAATAAATTAAACATCATTATACAAGAGGCTGAAACATGTAAATCTAATCAAAGACCCATAGTAAGGGTAATTTTTCTCATTTACACTTTAATAAGATATGTTTATATTATACACCTAATTTAAATTTTTTGGTTTATATAAAATCATTTTAGAATAATATATCATGAATTAATATTTACTATTGTTATATAATGTTTCAATTCATTTTCATAATTTTAAGGGGTTTTGATTTAAATGTTATTAAATCTGCAAGGGATTTTTATTAAAATATCGTTTTATTTCAGGATTGTTTTTCTTTAGATCCTCGTTTGGAAAATTATGTGATCCTAATATATTAAACCACATATATTTTATTATAATACTATTAAATTTTGGGGTTTTAATTATTATTTTATATTTCATATCATTTTTATCAATAATCATCCTGTGAGTTAAAAGTAAGGTACTTTCTTTAAAAAAATCTTATTTTAAAGAGATTGTAAACCTTACTTAATATACTTTACAATGTTTGTAAAAAATCTTTTTTTTTTCATTTTCAAATGTGGTATTTTTTTATGTTTTATAGAAATGTCAAAATATTCATTTTTAATGCTCACCATATGAAAAGAATTACCAAATTATAAGAAAATTACTTAAATTGAAACTTCCTTTAGAATTCTCTATTTATATTTTAAAATATAATATTTTTCTCAATATTTAGTAAGAAAATATTTGAAATGTTTTCAAATGAAATTGGAATTATTTTCTTAAAAGAATAAAAATAATATTGAAATTTCATTTATAACTCTATTATTACACAGAGTTACTAGAATGTTATTTTTAATGTTTTTATTCTATTTTATTTTATAAAGTCTTGGTTTTAATGAAAAAACATAATTTTTTATGAGTCAGTGGTCTACTATAATCCTTTACTAATAATGTATTATACCTTTTGGTGAGATCATTAACTTTTTTATGATCATGATCTCTATAAATCTCCATTATTCATTGGATATTAATTTTCTCTTTTATTTCTATATTTTAAATATCATCGATGAAATCAGAATCATTTATATTACCTTTAAAATCTTTTATCCAATTAGAATTTCTATATAGGGTATTAATTGAAGGGATTTTATTAATGAAGTTATTTCATTGACTCAGAAAATATTCTATATTATTGATTCAATGAGAATACATTATGATTTATAAGAAATTTATTGAATGGATTTTATTTAATATTCAATATATATTAGGAATGAACTGGACATATAGGTTACATGTGGTGATTTTTTATAGATATACCATTGATGTGTGAACAAGTATTATGAGACAAAACACATTTCTGCATTGGTTGGGTAATTTTTGTATACCAACCCATTCAATGAAAGTGACATAACTAAAGACTTGAAGGTATGATTAATTATAAATTATATGAGCACTTGATGGAATGATCATGGATGTTTAGTTTTATGAATTTAATTTATTGATAATTCAGTTTCGATTTTCCAAGTGATTGCTATGTCGATATTATACATGGTTATACTTTTAAAACAACTAATCGATTGAATGGAATGCGTTTTTTTATCCACTCTTCCTTATTTATTATTATTTATTTATTCATCATAACTTACATTGTAATTAGAACTTACAAGGTATCTTAGAAAAACCATTTTCCTTTCCCTAGGATATAAATAAGGATATTTAAATTTATTTCAAGGATTAAATAATTTTTCTTTTTTTTTTATGTTTTTTTATTTCTAAGGTAATATTGGAATACATAATTTATCAATTTTTCATGACTGTTAAATTGATTCACCATGCATAGTGTGATCCTTTGTATTTTGTACCATTGTAATAAATTAGGAACTAAATATAGATTAATATAGTCAATGTACTATTGTTGGTATCATATAATTCATAGTAGAACCATTCAGAACTAAATTTTATAGGAATATAATAAGCACAATAATTTCTTTAATCCATTAAAGTATTTGAGAATTTTTAGGTAGTTTTATTTAGTAGCTTGGTATTCATGATAAATATGAGAAATCTAAGTGAGTTAAATTATTTAGGGATAGTTTCTAGTAGGTAAAATGTAATTAGAACATGTGATAAATATAGATATTACCCTACCAAGCATGTAAATATAATGAATGATAGATTTGAGAAGATCATGGTTATGTTAGGGAAACTAACTTAGGTTACAGTTAGTATCTTTACTCATATTGAGGTAATAAACATGAGAGAAGCTGGTGTGAAAGATATTATGATTATCTATAACCAATTATCTAGAGTTATGACAATTAATTTGAACCTAAATTAATTCCCCAATAAAAACAGAAACATGGAGTTTAGTAAATGTTAAGATGATAAATATTATGGAAGAAAAAATATTCAATATCCAACAATTCAAGAATGTATTAAAAATTAATTTTTTAAATTCTTATATAAAATTTGTTCTTGTTACAAGTATGGAGAAAAATTCCACCATGATAAATATTTCAAAGGTAAGATAGAATATGTCCATGTCTATTGCTTTAATTACAGAGATATAAATAATTTTACTAAAAAATTCCCCATGAATCTAGGATAACCCTAATAATTTTTTTATGGTTTCCATTGATGACATCTTGAATAATATAAGGATTATGAATATAATGATAATCACTTTAGCATAATACTTAGAGATAAGCTATTATATGAGAAAATATTTAATATTTAATATTGATTTTATGAAATTAATTTCATTGTAAATATTTTCTTTATGGAAGGAATATTGATTGAAAATCCTAATGAAATATTATATAAATAAATGTTACATAATGTAATTGCCCACATGTATGAATATAACCTTTTAGGATTTCATTTCAATGTAATTATGGTTAAATTTTAGAATATATGATTATTTTGTGGTGGTAGTTATTAATGTTAGTTTGGTATGAGGATTAACAAAAAAAGATTCGACGATATTTCTAATAATATTATGTTTTATTGAAAATATAGAATATATTAATTATCAAAACCTATTTTTAATGGTATTAATCACCTAGAAAAGTGACGTGATATTTTTGGATACATTCATTGATGAATAAATAAATTATTTTTAAGTTCATTATGTGATGTGATAAGTTGATACTTTATGAATTTTAATGAATTTTGTAGTATTTTATCATGGAAATATTATATTTTGTAATATGTAATTATGGAATATAATAATTTGAGCAACATTGGTTGTTTGGGGGAAAAATTATATGATTTTGGAAGAATAAGTTGTCAACCCATTTTTATTTGTTGTGTTAAAATATAATAAACTATATTTTAGGAGTTTTGAATGGATTATTGGTTACTATTAATATTTTGGATATTAATTTTTACTTAAGTTTTATTTATATTGGTAATTATTTTTTCTTTTTCTAACCATATTATTTTTAGATAAATGGAATATATCTTCATAATTTTTTTGATATTATAATATATTAAAATTTTATTTGATTATTTTAGAATAAAAAATTAATCAAAATCTTAGTGATTCACATAGAAGGATGAGATATTGCTTATAGAATGGAAGTAAAACCAGTATGTAAATTTTATTATATTTTATATCATAATGGTAAATCTATTTCACAAGATTAAGAAAATTAATGTTAATTCTGCAAATTATTATGTGGAATTTTACACTGATATTCCAAGGTGAATTTCTAGAAAATCATTTACAAGTATGAGTCTTATAGTGTAACATGCATAATATGTTTATTATTCATAACCCATTAATTAAATTATGTCATAAAATATATTTTTGATTTAATTAATTTGTTATGATATATTCAGTTTAGTAAATAAGATATAAAATTTTGAGGATTGAATTTCTGCATGTTAAGGATAATGTAATACCCTTATATTTTAGTTTTTATTAATAGAACACTATATTCAATAGTGTACACCACATTAATCACTGATTTTACATGTACAATAAATTAATAATATTTATATGTGACTGTTATATCCTAGATATTGATTTAGTGGGTTTTAATTAGAATAACGATATTATTAAAATAATATTGAATTATTTTCAAAAATAAAATGAATAATCAATTATACATTTACTGAAAAATAGTTAGAAAAGATGATAAAAACTTTTATAGGTAACATATTTATTTTTCATAAAACTTGTTTTTATGTTTTAAATGTATTTTGATTGATATTGATAAATGATTCCAAATAAATAAGTAAATTATATATCCAATTTAAATAATTAAAATCCATTTAGTAATGGTTATTTGGAATCTAATGATATTAAAGTAATTTTATGCTTCAAAAATACATCTTATTAAAAAAATGGGTTGTATTACATTTTTTGCATTGGTATTATTATTAATTTATACCAATTTTATAAATATTTATTTAAAAAATTGTGTTTAATTTTTTAAATCACCATTTAATAATAATATTAGTTTAATTTTTTTGATATTTTTCTAAAATGGTTGATTTTCTTGTGAATAGTGAAAATAAAATTCTAAAAAAATTGTCACTTTTTTGAAATTATAATTATATAAGAATATCATGATGGTTTATGATACCTTTTTTAGATATATATATATATATTTAATAAGTAATATAATTTATATAAAAACATAATTTTTAACATAGAAATACGTGATTAACATTTTATAAATAAATATATTTAATTTATTCAAATAAAAAATATTTTTATTTCTTTTAATGTAATCATGTATTTAAAAGGTAAGATGGTTTTTTTGGTTTTATTTTAAATAAAAATTTGTGTAATTTTATTTAACATAATCCATTTAATTTCATTCTAATCAGTATTATACTTTATTTTTTTATAAAATTAATTTTATGCATAAAAAATCATTTTTTTAAAACGGTTTTAATTTTTGTTTTGTGAAATTATGTTAAAACTAATATAATCCCATTAAATTGGATTAATCATGTAATATATATTCCATTTTCTGTATTATTAGATTTAATATTATGTTATAAGGGAAAATTAATTTTTTTTAATAAATTGTTACCATGTTAAATATTTATCACCCCGGTTATGGGTAAATTGATTTATGGGGGTTAAAAATAAAGTGATAAGGATTAAAGATAACAAAAAAATTCCCAATATAGACCTTATAATATAATATTATAGTGTATTACAATTTCATATCACTTTCACAATAAAATGACATTAAATTACTTATATTTTAAGAAATTCTATCTGTATTCCTCCCCTCACTTACAAATGGGACACTTTCCACTTATCCTTAAATTTTTTTTATCCTTATATCTCTTCCATCACCTACAAAAAAAATTTCTATATTACTTTAAATCATTAATTATTGCATTTTCTTTCCCAAATACCATCAAAGAAAGGCATAAGGTGTAAGATAAAGGAGGTCTCTAAAAGAAGTGGTAATCATCTTACCTGGTTCTTTTAATGTTTATTTATTCTTATAAATCCTATAAATATATTTTATTTATCCTATATTAATTAATATATTATCACCAACATATTGATATTTAATAATTAATATTGAAAAATCCTTTTCCACCACCATTCCATCCCATGGAAAAAAAACCTCGCTTAAGCATATATATATCTTACCATCTCTACATAGTAGCACAATTCATTTTTCAAAACAAATTTACATGGATGGATATAGTGGTTCAATTATTTAATATATATATAAATATTAAATTTATGAAATAATTATGATTCTTTAAATATAATATATAATATACCTTTTTACTGTACTTTCCATTTCAAAATGATAACGTCACCTCTGCATACATGTGGACTACCACCTCCATGAAGAGTTTGATTATTTTTTATATTATCACCATGGATAGATAATTATAAAATAATATATAATGAATAAAATAATATTCATGTAAATATTAAAATTATTTGAATGATGAAAACATTTTATATCTCCTTTAACCATAGAAAATATATTGAAATAATTTTTGATAAATTAACTGAACAACCTTAAGCAGTTGATATAAACAAAAATAATTCAATGAATGAAATTAAAATTATTCTAAAACAAACATAAAAATTTTAATATATCTAGAAAATTTTCTTAATAAGGTATTTAATAAATTGAATTTTATTATACACAAGGATAAAAAATATATGTCTAAGTAGACATCCAAGGTAAGGGTAATCATTTCCTACTTCATCAGTAATGAGACATGTTTATATTAGGAATAAAATATAAATAATATGGTGTATATACTGCACCTTTGTAATAATATATAATGGAATTATATCCACTTTTGTTATTTTAAGCTTCAATTCATGTCTACTCTTTTATTTGGTTTTTATTCAAATTTTATTAAATCATTAAGGGATTTTAGTCGCAATCTAATTTTATCTCATGATAGTTTATCTTAAGGATTCCTTTGAGAAAATAATATGATCATAATACCTTAAACTCAATTTATTTTCTTATAATACGTTTATAATTTGTATTTTTTTAAAATTTTTATAATTCTTATCTTGTTTTACCAAGAATACTCAAGTGAGTTACTAGTAAGGGAATTTATTTTATATAAATTAATATTCTAATTTTTTCCTTCAAAAATAATTCTCTTACATGTCGAGTTTCTAAATTTTTTTTATGAATGTCATTTTTTCAAACTCCAATTTTAATTTTATTTTGTTGTCAAACATATTTGAATTGATTTTAAAAAATAAAATCATAATCTTAATTTATATTTATAAATGAGGAAATGTTTACTTTTTAACAAAAAACAAAAAGGAATATTTTTTAACATTTACCACATGAATTAATTTCCCACAATTATTACTATTCTTTACATTTAAAATAAAAATTTGAGTTTTCATGGTTATTTTCAATGAAATTAATTTTCTAATAATATTTGGGACTTTTTATTTAAAATTATATCAAATAAAAATGGATGAAAAAATATTTAAAAGTGATTTGTAACTCTTTTCTTAGACCAAATTACAAACTAGATGTTCTAATTTTTTTCAATTTTTTTTCTAAAGAATTGGTTATATAAAAAACCCTTATTTTTTATGAATTAATTGTATTTTTTCATCCTTTACTGATAATGTATTACATATTATTTTTAAATCATTAACTTTCTTATAATCGTGTTCTCTATCACTCAACACTATACATTATACATCATTTTTCACCTTTATGTCTATATTTTAAATATCATGGATGTATTAAATATCATTTCTATTACATTGAAGGTTTCTAATATATTTATGATTTCTATATATGGTATCTGTTGAAGGAAGTTTATTATAGAGGATGTTTCATTTAATGGGGAAATATTTCATATTCTAGATTCAATGAGAATAATTGTAGATTTATGAGTAACTTTGAGAATGAGTTGTATTGATCATTCAATATATGTTAGGAATGCATTGGATGTGCAAGTGATGGGTGGGTCCATTTTTAGATTGCCCCTTGATGCATCAATTGGTAAATAAGACAAAATAGGTGGCTATATTAGTTGTGTAATTTATATATACCTACACATTTAATGAAAGTTTTTTGTTAAAGGACTTGGCAGTAATATTTATGATAACTTAGTGAAGTCCTTGAGGGATAGATAATGAATTTCAAGATTTATGATTTTTTTAATTGATATTTTTGTTTCCCTTATCCATTTGATTTATATATATATTTTATCTATTTATTTACTTTAAATTGAAATTGGTGATTTAATGAAATATGTTTTTATTATCCACTCTTACATATTGATTATGCCTTATATTCTGATAATAGATTCTAGGGTATATATTTCTTACTAAGAATCAAAGCATACCCATTAATTTTCTTCTTTCACCATGATATAGAGAAATATATTTTTATTCATTTCAATGATAATAAAATGTTCTTATTATATGATATTTTATTTATAATTAAATATTTTTTTAAATTAGTTTTCTATTTTTTCAAGACTACTAAATGGATTGATCCAGCGTGGTGTGATACCTTGTATTTGGTAGCAATATAATAATGTGAACACTGGCTCTAGGTTACTGAAGTCATTGTTCTTCAAATATACGGGATAATCAAAAACATCAAGGGATATTTATACATTTATGTAAATAGGATGTAGAAAATGGTTATAGATAATGAATCCTTATCATTTTACTTGGTGATCTTAGTTCTTTGGTTCATGGAATTATAAAATCCCCCTTTAACTATTTGGTTACTATATTGATATCCATATATTTTTCTTAA
The DNA here is from genome assembly GCA_963277665.1 of Viscum album. Lineage (NCBI taxonomy): Eukaryota > Viridiplantae > Streptophyta > Magnoliopsida > Santalales > Viscaceae > Viscum > Viscum album. The sequence goes on along the minus strand of OY728120.1, from coordinate 1,432,074,860 downwards.
AATATTTACCAATATTACCACTTTTGAGGGATATATAATTCACTATTGATATGAGTCCTAGGATAAAACCAATTTCTTAAAAATTATATTACACATAACCAAAAGATATTTAGTAGATAAATGTGTCATTCATGGATCTTATACACAAGGGATAATTTGACCAAGTATTATCCATTGGAAAATGTTAATTTTATATTCCAATATTGTTGATGGTAACTTAAGTATATGTGTTACCTAAAGAATTATGAATATTACTTTGGTGAAAAAATTATACCTTAAAAAAATTTAATTAACTATTTTAATAACTAAAGGGATTTTTTTCAATGTAAGGCCTTTAGTAGGGTATTAATCAGTTATGGGTAAAATAATATGAGATTATAAAAATTACTTCCCATTATTGATATAGAAATTACAAGTTCATGGTCATATATTTTAGACTGATAAATGCACCAATAGTTTTCATGGTATTGGTAAAATATATTGTGTAAATATACCATGGATTCGTATGTGGCGACATTTTTATATTAAGAAATTATATATTTGAGGTAAATGGAATGTGATTGGATTTGAATAGAAATTTTTCTAAACACTATATCTAATCATTAGATGTATGTTATTTTCATAAAATTTTATTTTCTAATTCTAGAGGTGATATTACACTATCATGTGGTTTATAAAAAAGGAATCTCTTTCAATCTTGAGAATGTTATGGGGGTGATTTTTTCGAAATGTGTGGAAATTTTCTTATATATTTGGAGGTTTTCAGAGTTTATTTGTATTAAATGAAATTTATTTATTATTTTCTAATGTTATGTTATCCTATTACATATCTATCTCAGAAGGTAGATGTTTTGAGTAAATATAGATATATTTATAGTCATTTCAGGAGTTCAAGAAGAGGAAAACTTCAACAGTGATCCTATTTTTTTTGAATTAGAATATATGTATATGATTTTTCAGGGAAAAATTTAGAATTATATTGGGAATAATATGGGAGTTGATATAAGTAAGTATGTTTATGGTATATGGGTTTATTCATCTGATACCAGAAAAGAATATAAGGACTTCTACATAACAATAAATTAGCTAATATACTATATGATATAATGATTTAGATACATTACCATTTTAATGGAATATTATTGGATTATATTTATAATAAGAGTTTTAAGTGTATTTTCTCACAATAAAATATCAACATTATATTTTTTGGATTGGTGGAATATCATTAAGTAAATCATTTTGAGATCATTTATATACTTAAAAAAGGAATGTGGTATAATTTGGCTCAAGTAGAAAATATATTTTTTAGATAAATTTGGATGTTATGAGTAATTCATTCTAATGATTTTATTAGTGGGAATTAACATTATTTTTATCAAATGAGATTTTGTTCCACTATGTTTGATTCATCAATGGTGTTTATGAGAAGTTTTAGTTACCAATGTAGGGAAAGATATTATACAATATTAGAATTAGATTTATTGAGTTGGAAGAATGAATATAACGATTATATATCGATCAGTGAAATCCTAGAATTTCTCTCATGACAATTATATGTGGCAGTGGGTATAAGTTATTTGAATTAAAGTTTTATATCATCTAATAGTATGTGAGGAAATTTCAAAGAACGATGATAATTTTTATAGAGGTGCATCATGAATAGTACATGATAGAGTTAAAGGACAATAAAGACCTTGATATACTCATAAAAGAAAATTTCTATTAGTCTTTGAGTATATTTGGATTGTTTTAATATAATTTAAATAAATATTTATGTCAGGGTTCATTCATTATGATGAAATTGTTGGTGGACTTTCAATTTTTTTTATCCAATGAGGATTGGTTCCACTGTGTTGAATTTTTCAAGAGTGTTTCATGAGATTATGGAGTTCCCATTAAAAGGAATGATAAAATCCAATATTGTTATTTTTGTTAATGAGTTGATAGATTGAATAGTCATATTACATGGTGAATTGTGTGAGCTTGTAATGTTTATCATGACTATTCAATGTGGTAGTGTTCTCATGTTATTGTAAGTATTTTTTTTGAGTATTCAATAGTGTGTGGAGGAATTCAAAAGAATTAAGATAATTGTGAAAACATTTCATCAGAAATATTTCATGATGGAGTTACCAGACCATAAATAACTTTATATATTAATGAAGGAATATATCAAGAATTTTCTAAGATCATATTAGATGTTTTTGTAGGAAAATTGAGAAAAATAAGTTTATTTTTTCACATGAAATGTTTGGGAAACATAGCTAGTTATAGCCACCACAAGGAAATTAGATATAAGGAAATATTTTTTAAAAAAATTCAGTAATGTGTAAATATAATGAATATTTATTGAACATAATGATTCTAATTACCATTAGTTAAATTTTTTTAAGGTCCTGGACTTAAAAATAAATTAATATTTATGTTTACATCATGAAATAATTCTATTAAATTTGAGGATAATTTTATATTTATTTTTAATATAATTTTCTTTCATAAATAATTCATAACAAAACTATTTAATATATGTTGGAAACTTCCATTAAGTATAAATTATCCTCCAATATAAAAATTTTAAAACAAAATATGATTTCATTTCATGAAAAATCTTCACGATATTAAACATGACCACATCTTTTCCCTTAAACCTCAATACATACTCTTCCAAACATTTTAAAAATGTGGGATGAGAACAATAATCTATGTAAGGGAAATAAAAAGAAGAAAACTTTTAGTTTAGTTAAAAACATGAAAACCCATTAAACACATTTCATAAAAATATATCTTTTTTACATAGAAATGGAATTATCATTATTTTAAAAATTTCATTTATATTGAATTTTGAAAAATCATTATCTCCATTAAAAAACATGTCATCAAACCCATTAAAAATCCTTACAAATTGGAATAACTATACATCAAACTTACAATACAATTTGATATAGAATACAGTCATTACCCAATGCATTGGAGAAATATCTAGATGTTTCAATCATATAAGATATAACTTGATCACATGGAGAAATCTGGTATCACCCATCGTTTATAATTTACAAGACCTATAACATAAATAAATTATTTTATGGTTTCTCATTTTCATCATAAAATTATTGAAAAACGCTTTTAAATTCATATGAAAATCACTTTTAGGTATCAATATACCATTTTCATTTAAAACCCCCTTCTCAATGCCAAACTAACCAAAATGGGAAAGAGGGGTTTTAATTGAATTAAAAATGAAATCTTTCAAAGGATCAAAGAAACCAAATAATAATCATGGTAGAATATTGTTTTTTAAATGGATTTACGTTAAAAAAATAAAACATTCCTTATATCAGTGGTTAAAATGTTCCATGTAAAACATATAAAAAATTTATTTTGAAAAAATTATTAAATAATGTAAAAAACAAAGTAAAATTTACTTAATAAATATTTTATATCCATAAAAAATCTTTCATTGAATCATTTCTAAAACATGGAAATGGAAAAGAATGATTTAGATGGGAAACATTAAGAGGCGATTTTTTAACAAAAAGTCCCTTAACACCATCAAAATATTTGAATGACAAGCCCCACTAAATAATAAAATTAATTGAAACTTTAAATACCATTTGAATATATAAATTAAATATATAACATTTCAAAGGGTCTATATATTCAAATTTTAAAATAATATAGGTTCGTAACATCAAAATATGCCTCAATGAAATGAAATTTAGATGACATCTCATTCCTTCTATCTGACTCGTCACATATATTCTTTATCCTCTTAAATAATAAGCTTATGTTAATTTTTTAATTAATTAATAACATTATAAATTTTATTATTCCATTAATTTCACTTATTACCAAGTAATATATGATTAATTAATTAATTAACTTTATGTCAGATGTTTCAATGATATTTGTCTTATGTGTCAAAAATGACTTTTGTTTGTTGAATATAGACAAAGAGGTATTTATTTAAACATATCCATAATAATCATCATGAAATAATTATCAAATTTATACATAAATTATTGTTTTAATACAGGTAATTAATATTTTTTTGATAAATTAGGTATGATACTATCACGAAGATAGTAGGTCTTACGTAGGCTTGAGTGAATTTTCCATTTTCCAACGATCACTATAGAAAGAAGGTAAGAAATATTTTATCATTACATAATGATTATAATATCATATATATTATATCATTTCTTTATATATACTTATATATATCATCCATGTGGTGTTCAGATGAAAAGAGAGTCACATCGCTTTGTGAAGGTGATAGTCCACATGATCACGAATGACATTATCATTTTTCAGTGAGTGAAAAGGAAAGAAATAAAATGAAATAATATATTCTAATAATTATAAATATTTTATTAATATCATAATTATGTCATTTATATCACATATATTCATTATATTTACCCTCATTATCTTCCATGTAAAGCATTAGTGAAACATGAATTGCAGTGCTTCACAAGGTGATAGTCCGCCTTACACACAAGCGACGTGATCATATCCCCTATGAAATAGAATGTATAAATTTATATATGATATGATTAATCCATATGTATAATTATGTTATACATATCATATATATACTTTAGATATATTATCATTCATAACATTAAGAGTTAGAAATGGAAAACGTATGACAACAATTTATGAGGTGGGGGTTCGCCATACACACAAATGATGATTTCACAACCTATTTGATCTCTGAGGAGAAGGGATATCTTATTAAATTAAAATAATAACATATAACTATATTAAATATACCCAGATTATTATATAATATTTTTAATAAGAATGGAAGGGGTTGGTGGAAGAAATAAAATAAAAACTCTCAATGAAAACATTACCTCTTCTTTGGATAACTTCTTTTGGTTTGCAGAAAGAGGCTACATAGGTTGGATTTATCAACAAAATAAGGATTATAATGTGATATTATGTAATTATAAAAGTTATTTGGATATTTATTTTCAATAAAATAGGTATTTTAAGGTTTGAAGAGGAGAGGAGAGGGGGTGTCCTTTTATAAGTGAGGTGAGTGGAACACATGTAATTCTGAAAATAAACATTTTTAATAATATTTTTATCATTAAAAAAGGTTCACAAATTAATTATTATTGGTACTATGAAATTTTATGTCCAAAATATTTCTTTACAATATATTTTAGAAATTTTTTGTGTCATTCTAGATCTTATCATTTTAGTTCACCCCCAATAAATCCATTTTTACCTAAACCATGGTAACTAATTTTTACTGTTTTAGATACTCATTTGGGTAAAAAAATTATGTTTAACATATTAGTTAATATAAATTATTATTAATCTAAATATAGAATCCATTTTATCAAATTAAACTCATATAATTGGAAAATTAAATTTAAAAGAAAACCTATAAATGATGCGAAAAGGAAAGTTTTAAAGAAGTGTATTTTCCAAGAAAAACATTGATTTTATATTAACTATATGAAAAATATTAATTATTTGTAAATATTAAGTAATATATATTTATATATAATCTATGCACTTCATTTTAAAAATTTATCATTATGGGTTATCTTAATTAATTAAAATTTAAAAAAATTATGCATTTTAAAATAGTTTTTTTGAAAAATCCAATCATAAATCCAAAAAATAATGTTATACAAAAAACCTATATAGAGTTGATTAAAAAGTAATAAAGTTAATTAAAAATAAATAATCTAAAATTATTATAATTTAAATTATATTCAATTTTTTTTGTTTTAAAACACTTACATTATTGAAAATAAAAGACTTTTTTTACAATAATTCGTATTTTTTACTATTCACTAAGAAGTCAAAATTTTCTGAAAAATCCAAAAATTTCACCATAAGTGAATTTATATATTCTAATTAAATAAAGCATATGAATATTTTGAAATTAAAATTATTAAAATTATAAATTAAACTTTTAAATAAAAACTTATAATAAATGAGTTTAGTTAAAACTATTCAGTTCCAAATTTTAAAATTGCTTAATATTTTTATACAAAATATATTTGTCAAATTAATATTAATTAATACGAAAATGATTTCATCTATCAATAAATGGGTTTTTATAATATTCACCCCTTTTAAAATTCCCATCCTCACAATTTTATTCACTTATTAATTAAGTGAGGATATCTTTCCGTCATAGAATTATTAGATTCCCATGTTGCCTCTCCATCAACATAGTTTTTATATAAAATAATAAGCTTCTAAATCACTTAATTTCATAACACATGATCTATATAGTAAATGTAATGCCCCGATCCCAGTTTCCATGAGTCATTACATTTTTTGTTACATTGTCTTGATCATAAGAAATCAAATCCCGAAGGACAGATCCATTTAGTAGTCGTGGAAAGACTAGATGCAAACATAAGTTTTACATTACATATTAAAATTAAAGGCAATATTGAAACTAATTTTAAAACATTATTATTCTATTTCATTATCCCTATAAGTCATTCATAATATAATTTTTTGTATCCTAAAGAAAATGAAGTATAAGAAAGGGGTGAGCTCAGATTCTCAGTAAGGAAAAAAATAAAAGAGCCGCTATCATAAATAGGCATAGACATTTAAGGCATGGTATAAAACTGAAACTAAACATTTTAATCATAATATTCCACATAATATAGAAAAATTAATCAAATAACTCCATTTAAACATTCACATGGATATTCTACTAGTCAAAAAACCACATCTAATATCAATAACTAATATCATAACGAGGGAATGCATACTACGAGATATATTAAATATACTATTAAGGCTTCATCCAAAACAAAACACATAATTGGGTATGACATTAGCCAAAAACCAAACATAACTTTCTCATGAGACCTACCGATACAACAAGGGGATATAAAGGGCCCCACCTGACACATAAAAATCCAATTAATTCCTCTTATAAAAGGGGTAAAAAATAACCAACATAAACATTCGTATTAAAACTAGCATATGAAATGTAAATACTTAAACCATAAGCTATGATTTCTATCAAAATATAAAATAAATAGGAAAACATATCCTAAACCCTTAAATAAAATATTTAATATTGTATTATAGTAATTAAACCACAATTAAACATAAAATCCAACAAATGATGATGACATCAATGAAAATAATCTAATAAAACTGTTAAAACTCTTTGAGGGAAATATCCCTTTTTTAATATGAAATTAATTTGAAATCCTGAAAAATTATCAAACAAGAAATTTACTTTAGAAAAAATTGTAATATTTTTAGGTAATATTCATAATATTATGGAATTTTAATTGTCTAAAATGAGTGCTCATGCCGTATAAGTTAAAAAACATTCTTTCCTTAATTTGTCGAAAAGGTCATGATGTACCTCATTTGTAAAATGAAGGAAAGATTCAAGTAAAAAAATTATATAAAAATGAAAACATGGGAATAAATTTATTTAAACAATTTTGAAAATATTTTAAAATACATTTTGAGAAACATGTAAATGAATGATAAAGACATCCTAGTAGATACTTACGTATAAATAATCTTAGATAATAATGAGATGGTGATATTAAAACTTACCTTGTAATTTCATTTAGTTAGGGGTGCATTAACCTCCTTTTTAATGGTTAAAGCTTGTTATTATATTATACCATTACCATATACAATATTGTTATATCAATTATGATCTTCTTATATCATTTTGTTAATAGTATTTCAGTATTAACATTATTTCATGTGTTAGATGCTTCGTTTTCCCATTCCTATTTTTCCATGTCAGTCATGTTTGGTATGTATAGGATGTATTTTATTCATATAAATAATGATATTAAGTTAATAAATTTTATTTTTACTAATCATATAAATTTTATAATCATTCTTGAATGTTTAACATGGAGAATAAATCTCACAACGTTGTGGAGACGACATACCATACATACTCACGAGCAACGATATCATTTCTTTAATGGTCAAATGACATTTAATTGGATTGTATATTAATTATATAGAATAATTATCATGTTATATTAATTATTTATACCCATTATACTCATCATTATACCCATCAAAATAAAGTAGTTTGGAATAAAAACTTAAACCACAGCGTGGAGATGGTAAGCCATACGTACGCACACATAGTGATATTGTTATTTTTATGATGGTTAAAAGGATGAATATGGTTTTAAAATAATTAAAATAACATATCATCATTCATATTAGATTGTATTTATTAATTTATTAAGGAAACAATATAAAAATGTGAAGTATAAGAATAAAATTAATTGAATTGAATTTGTAAAACAATTATCTCCTATTCGAGTGTATCCTTTTGATTTGCATAAAAAGACTCATTAGGTTAGATTTATTCCCAATTTATGAAATATAGGATTAATTTAGTTAAGTTTTTAGTATATTTGGTCAGGTTTTGGCCGAACTTAAGGGCTCTATAGGTGTGAATAAAAGAGAAGTAGGGGTGCCCTTTTATAAGAGAGGGGAGGGGCACTTTTGGAAGCTTCAAAACTATTTATTTATTACGAATTTATTAACAGTTAAAATAGATATGAAGTTATTTATTTCTATGATAATATGATTAGGTTTCTAAATAATCTCAAACAATTTTTTTTAGACATGTTTGTGTCACTACATTATCCTTATCTTTTGGATTTATCCCTTAGTTAAACTTTTTAACTCTTACCATGTTTACTTGTCTTTTTATAATATAGGGATAATATAGTTACTATAAAATTCAAAAATAACCCCAATTGTTTAATTTAGGATATATTTATCATTATCCAAGTTATTTGGTTGAACCTGATATTTTTATGAATTTTATAACATTTAATAAAATAATATTTATTTTAAAGTATCATTTATGTCAATTTTGATAATATTCAACATTTTTATTTTTAAAAATATCAATAAAACACGATAACTTTGAAAAAATAATTCAAATATGTCAATAACATGTTTATTTTATCTATAAAATTGTTTAATGATATTTCTTAATTCAAATTATATTTATTTTAATACTTTTAATATCATTTATTTGATATTTCTATTAATAAAATAATTTCCTCATCACTATTGTGTCATCATTAATGGTAATTATTTAAAATATAAAAATTATAAATAAATTTATATAATATATTTAATTATTTTAAAATTTAATAGAATATTTATAACTAATGTTATCTTCTGGATATATCTATATTAAAATTATTATACTTATATGAAATGAGAGTGTGACATTTTGTCACATTCATTAATTTTAATAATATTCATGTCATATTCATAGAAAAAGGTCAATAAAGGATTACATTTCAAACCATATATTATAAGGGTCTCTTATAGTCATATAATATGATTTTTAAATGTGTTATGGTAATTTTATAATATAATTTTTACCTTTAATTACCTGATTTAACCCTAACTATGGCAATAAAAGAATTACTGAAGTTATTATTCATAATATCTACAAAAGAAAAGTAACCTATTAACATAATTTAGAAAAAAATTATTCCAATTTTGAAATCTATTTTTCAAAATTTAAAGCAGAAATGTTTCAGTAATTAAAATAAAATTATTCCCCATTGAGAAAACGAGAAAACAATTTTTTAAAAATAAAAACCATCAAAAGATTGACATTTGTTTATATCAAATTTCAAAATTAAATTACTTAGAATGAAAAAAATTGGATTAAATTATAAAAAAAATATAATTAGACATTAAAAATTAATAAAAGTATAATGAAACAATATGAATAAATTAAAAGAAAAAGAAAGTTTTGAATTAAAATGATTTATTTTTCTATATTAATTAAAATATGAAAGTTATTAGAAAAATAAAAAAAATTTATGTAAAGTAAATTTGGATATCCCGATTCCAAAGAAGAAAGTTTATTTTATCCAATGGAATATATAAAAGTTTCCAATATGGTGTTTAAAATGTTTTCACCATTAAAAGCTGGAAAAACGTATTTTTTTTGAAAAATAATTCTTTTTTTTTTTCAGAAAATGGATTCTGTTCTTATATCATGTATAAAAACACATAATATGAATGTTAAAATTGCATGGAATATATAAAATTAATAATGAGGTTAAATATACTCATAAACACTTTTTAAATGGATATTTTAATAGATTATGGTGTAGTCGAACATTATATTGCATGTAACATAGGCTATTGATTTAAAGAAGTATACCATGGACTCTTGGGGTGTTACATTATCCCATCCTTCAATAAATTGAATCCTCAAAATTTGAACCCAGGATCAAAAAATAGGGGTTTGAATTTTATATATATCTTTATTGAAATCCCACATTAGAAAACGATTAATGAGACCTCCACTTTAAAATAAAAACCAGGAAGTACGAAGGTTACCAGAGATAACACATACTACAATTCCATATATGAAAACATGGACTTGAAAGGAAAATATAACCACAAAGTTATGATGAAGAGTGATAGGGAACATGATGAAGAAAAAGGTTAACAATCATAAATCTAGAAGTCACTAATGATCTAAGGGACAATTAGATTTATCGTGAAAGGAACTAGGATATAATTTTTGTTTTAAGATCCATTCCTTATAGTTGAAGTATATTTTTCTATCTATATAAGAATTTAATTAATTTAATTCCATGTAATATGACTAACCTCATCCTTTGGTTTTTCTTCTATATATTTTCACTTCATCACTTACACTTGGAAATAAAAGTTCAAAATGAATTTTTCAAGACCGAAGCACTTTTGATAAATCATAAGGCCCACAAGTATTTACTTCATCCACTAAATGATTACTAAAGACAAAAATTTTATCCTAAAGTATTAAATAAATCATATTTTAACCTCAAAAAATAATATCCAATTCTCAAATTACTCCCTTCCAACATTAAGACTTATCCATAATACTTCTGTCCAAATTAATAGTCCAAAAAAGACTCTAAAATTCATAAATAACTCATAACATTAGATTCCTCAAAAAATGTAATATATCTCTTATTGACATATACCAAATATTTATTCACCTTATAAATCTTAATGAAAACTTTCATGCCTCCAATTATTTAAAGAAGAATTACTATAGAACAATCCTTATCTATCACATTATTCTTATAACATAATTGTCAAATCCAAAGATACAAATACATAAATTATTCAACTTGGACCGTAGTAACAAAATAATCTTGACTTTGATCCATTTGTTTCTTCTGATCTATATTTCCTTGATAACTAGGACTATCATTTGTATAATGTATCATCTCATTAGAATTATATCATCACACATTTATAGCTTCTTTATTTCCATTACAATCATGAGCCTTAGTACATTTCTCTATGCACTTGTAAAAAACTCTCATTACATTCAGGAAAGAACCAGGGTGTTTATTCCCACAATTATTGCTTACTCTTAAATTAATAAGACTTAGAAAATTATTTCTCCATCTTGATAACACATGAGAATTTATCTTCATAAGAAGAGAATGTTTGGGAGACAAAATCCGTTCAAAGAAATGGTTTTAACCCATCAAATAAATGATCAATCTTACTCCTTGGGTTACATACATAGTCTATGTCATGCCATGCTAACCTTGTAAAGTTGGTCTCATACTTTTCAACATTTTAATCATCTATTTTCCTCAAATTAAAGAATTGTATCACCATATCCACTCTCTATTCATGAGGGAAATACGATTCCAAGAAAATTTCCTTAAAATTTTTACATTCCATAATTTCAATTTCGTCATCCTCTTTTGTGTTTCGAATCAGTGAACACCATTGATCTGCAAAACCTAAGAGATACTAATATTCCATGAAAACTATCACCCATTAATTACTTCCCAAATAAAGAAATGTATTCTATAAGGAACTTATCCATTGATTAGCTACAAATGTATTCATAGTCCAACTGACTGATGGAGGTTGTTTTCTCATGAAGTGGTCTAAAATTGATCCTCCACATTGTGGATCAGGGTGCTTCATACAGGCAAGGTTATAATTCAAAACCTAATTCAACTGTCACGGAAGGGTTATATGTTGTTCAGAATTAGTTGTATCACCCACTTCACAATTATTATCTTGCACAAGAGGGAAATCCCTATGTGTATTAAGTGTGTTGATATAGTTACCATTATATCATCTAGGTACCATTTCTAAATAAGTAATACACTATATTAAGTTATAAACCATAATGTATAATTCCCAACTAGTAAAATACTTAAAATGAGTTTAAACATTTAGGCTTATCTAATCCATAATCATAAAAATGGATTCTTTAGGGTCATATTCACTCATAAATACTTCATAATGGTTCTTAATGAAGTTTTTAATTATCCAAATAATATCCCCTAGGAGTGTCAAATCAAACGAGAAGTAAGGACCATTGTTGTGTACCAAGTTACCCTGAGTCAGGCCCAAAACACCTTGTGAGAGTTGTTACTACTATATACATCTATGCCAGAACTACATCCACTTGTAGTATCCAGACTAGGATGTTTTTCTTTAAAGTCACACATAATCTCCATTTTACTAAAATTCTATGATGTTCTTTCATACTTATACCCAAATTTTATCTTAGGGAAATGTTACCTAATAAAAGGTTTTCTAAATCTAGTTTAAAAGGCTTGTACTAAACTTTATCTGTTACATACTGTAATGCCCCAAGCCCAAATTCCCAGAGTCGGTAAATTATCTTATGTTACATTGGCATGACCATAAGAAATCAAATACCAAAGGACCAACCAGTGTAGTTTCCTTGGTAAGACTAGATACAAACACTAGTTTTACATTATATATTTAAATGAAAGATAACATAGAAAATCCTTTGAAAAAATTATTATTCCCTTTCCTCATCCTTATAATTAATTCATAATACAATTCTTCACATCCAAGGAAAAAATGAAACATAAGAAAGGGGTGATCTCACATTCTATATAAGGATAAAAAAATATAGCAGAAGCTATCACAAGTAACCACAAACTTCTAAGGCAATGTATAAAACTGAAAGAAAAGATATTTAAACATAATATTCAGCATAATATGTAAATAATAAATCAAATAATTATATTTAAACATTAAAATGTATATTTTACTAGTAGATTAATACCATTTAATATTAATAACTAATCCCATAATGAGGGAATGCATAATGCGGGGCATCTTTAACAAACCGTCAAGTCTTCATCCCAAACACCATACATAAATGGTTAAGACATTAACCAAAACCCAAAAATAATTTTCTCATGATACCTACCAATGAATTTACAGGATATAGTGGGACCCATACAACACTTACAAATTCCAATGCATTCCTCTTATGAAATGGGCAAAACATAACCAATATAAATATTCATATTAAAACTAGCATATGAAATATCAATACATAAACCATAAGCTATGAATGTTATAAAAATAGCACATACATAGTCAAACATATCCTAAACCCTTCAATACAATTTGGATGATTGTAACAAAATAAATCAAAATCAATTGAATATATAATCCAATAAATGATGTTGAAATAGATGAAAATAATCTAATAAAATCGTTAAAACTCTTTGAGAGAAATATCCTTTTTTTACATTGAAATTAATTTAAAAGCCTGTGAAATTATAAAATAAAGAATTTATTTTGAAAAAAAAATTATAAGATTTTATGGTAAGCTTCATAATGTTAAGGAATCATAATGGAAGAAAATATATGCTCATGCTATATAAGTTAAAAAAACATTCTTTTCATATTTTTTTGAAAAGGTCACAAAGTACCTCATTTGAAAAATAAAAGAAAGATTCCTTTAAAACATTTTATATAGAAATTAAAACATGGGTAAAAATGTCTTTAAAAAAATGTCGATAATATTTTTTAAATACATTTTAAGAAACATGGACATGGATGATAAAGATGTCTCAGTAGATACTTACATATCAAAAATCTCAGATAATAATGAGATTTTGAAATTAAACCTTACCTTATAATTTCCTTTAGTTGAGGGCGTGTTAACCTCATGTATATTGCTTAAAAAATGGTATACAATTATACCAAGACCATTTCATTATTTATGATATCATATATAATCCTCTTATATAATTTTTTAAAAAGTATTTCAGTTTACCATAATTTCGGGTGTTAAGTGCTTTGTTTTCCCATTCCTGTTTTTCCATTTAAGTCATGTTGGTTATTCATAGGATTTATTTTATTCATATATATAGTGGTATTGATTTCATTATTGTTATTTTTACTCATCATATAAATTTTTATAATCATTCTTGAATAGTTAATGTGTAGAATTAATCTCATAGTGTCGTGGAGATGGTTGGCCATTCGTATGCATGAGTGACGATATCATTCTTTTGATGGTTAAATGGTATGGAATTGGATGATATATTAATTATACAGAATCATTATCAAGTTATATTAATTATTTAAATCCATTATACTCATAATTATACCAATATGAATAAATTAGTGTTGAATAAAAAATTACACCACATCGTGGAGATAGTAAGTCGTATATATGCATGCCTAGTGATATTCTAATTCATAGGATAGATAAAAGGGGGAATATGGTTGTAAAATAATTATAATAAAAACTCACTCCATATATTATAATATATTTGTTACTATATTATAGGAAAACCTAATAAGAGGCAGTAGAAGAAGAAAAGAAATAGAATTGAATTTGTAAAACAATTACCTCTTCGTCGAGTGTCTCCTTTTTATTTGCATGAAAGGAATCCATGGTTGGATTTATTACTAAATTATACACACTTTGATGAAGTGATGGAATTTTGGAGGATAATTAGGAAGGTTTTTGGTGAACTAAAGGGCTTTATAGGTGTGAATAAAAGAGATGGAGGAGTGTCTTTTTATAAGAGAGGGGAGGGGAACATTAGAAAACTCCAAAACTATTAATTTAATATAATTTTATTTTCTATATAAAATAAATAAAAAGTGATTTTTTAAGTATAATATGAGTATGGGTATAAATACTCTGAAAAATTATATTTCTACAAGTTTAGGTAACAAAATTAACCTTATACTTCCAATTTAACCCTTTGTTAAATTGTTTAAATCTTACTGTGTTTACTTGTATTTTTATAAAATAGGGTTAATATATTTAATATAAAATGAAAATACTAACCCAAATTATATAATTTATTATATAATTAACATTACAAATTTTATTTGGACAAACTAGATATTTTTATAAATTTAATAAAATTTAATAAAATATTATTTTTTTAAAGTATCATTTATGTTAATTTTGACACTATTCAATATTTTAATTTTTAGAAATAATAAAAAAAATTATACCTTCTAAAAAACATCAAATATTTCAATAACATTTATATGTTATCAATAAATTAATTTTGATGTCATTAATTAAGCTGAATTATATTTATCTTAGTATTTTTAATATCATTTATTTGATATTTATATTAGTAAAATAATTTATGCATCACTGTTGTGTCATCATTAATGGTAATTAATTAATCTCTAGAAATTATAAATAAATTTATATTATGTAGGTAATGATTTTATATTTTGATATAATATTTATAATATATGTTATATCTAGTATTTATCTATATTAAAATTATTATACTTATAATAAATGAGAGTGTGACATTTTGTCACATTCATTAACTTTAATAATATTCATGTCATATTCATGGAAAATGGTCCCTTAAATGATTACATTTAGAACCATAGATGATAATGGAATAATTTATTCATCTAAAGGGTCTTTATATCTACTAGGGTAATTTTCTAATATTATTTTTCCTTTAATTACATGATTTATGCTTAATTGTGGTAATAAAAAATTACTAAAGTTACTATTCATAATATCCAATAAATAAATGTAACCTATTAAAATAATATAAAAATACTAATTCCAAATATAGAATAAATTTTTCAAAATTTTAAACAATTAATTTTTATTAATTAATTTAAAATTAATCCCTATTAACAAAACGAGAAAGCCGTTTTTTTAAAAGTAAAAATCATCAAAAGCTCGACATGTGTTAATATCAAATTTCAATGTGAAATTAATTCCAATGAATTTTTTTTTATTAAATTATAAAAAATAAATATAATTAGGCATTAAAACCAGTTAAAATGATAATATAAAAATATAAATAAATTAGATGAAAAAGCAGTTTGGAATTAAAATTTAGTATTTCTTACTATTCATTAAAATATGAATGTTATCATAAAAAACACCAAAAAACTATCAAAAGTTAATATTGATATCCTTATTCCAAATAACATGTTTATTTTGTCAAATTGAATATATAAAACTGTCAAATATTATATTTAAAATGGGTTCTCCATTAAAAGGTGACAAAACTGTATTAAAAAAACACTTTTTTTATCCGAAAAATTGAATTTGTTCTTATAACATGTCTAAGAAACTCATAAGAAGATGTTACAATTATATGAAATGTATAAAATTCAAAATGTGGTTAATAATATTCATAACCAATTTTTAAATGGCTATTTTAATAGATCATGGTGCGCTCAAACTCTGTATTGCATGCAACACAGGCTATTAAATTAATGAAGCATTCCATGGAATCTTGGGGTGTTATAGTAAAGAATATGAAATATCTATTACTCATAATGAATATTATCTTCAAACTACACTAATTTAGGTATCAAAACATTATTGAATTCCATCACATATTTTCTTAACATCAAAACCTAAAATACATTGTGTACGTGAGATAAACTTGCAGGAAAAGTCACATGGTAGGAAACTGATCCAACATTATATAGAATTTTATATAACCCAATGAAACACATTCATATATTTCCCTTTTTAACAAGACACATAAAACATTTACATGGAGATACTTTGAGAAAAACATGATCGCCTATATGAAAAAAAAATATTTCCTTCGATCATCCTCATACATTTTTTTCATTATCTGGTTCATAATCATAAATGTCACTAAATTAGCTACTAATTATCAACCATTTCATCTACAAGAATTTCTTCCATCAAATTTATATCCCCTATATCATCCCAAAAATATGGCCTCTAACACCTCATTTTAGATAATACTTCTAATGGTGCCATCTAAATACTAGAATGAAAACTATTGTTATAAAAAAATTATTCTAAAGAAAGATGTTTAACACAACTCCAATTGAAATACATTGAATAAGAATGAATCATATCTTATATGATCTTAATTTTTCTCTCAGACTATCATTCAGATTTAGGATGAAAATATATACTAAAATTTAATTTGGTACCCAATTTATTTTGATATCCATTCCAAAAATTATATGTGAACACAAGATCATAGTTTGATACAATTAAAAGATGCACTCCATATAACATGATTATCTCCTTCAGTTAGAGTTAGTAAATATTATATAATACATTGTATCTCAAATGGGAAGGAAAAGTGAATATTTAGTTAATCGATCAATAATAACCCAAATAGAATTATTACCTGAAGTATTACTTAACAATCCTATCAAGAAATCCATTGATATATTTTCCCATTTCTAGTATGTCATTAGAAAAGGTTGAATCATTTTCTTCAATAAATACCATTATGCTTTATAATTTTAAAAAGTAAAAAACATCATGGTGTGGTCAGAAATATCTATTTTTATTCCAACCCACCAATAATACACATGAAGATTTATGTACGTATTAGTGCTTATAGGATGAATGGAAAACATAGAACTGTGAACATTACTCAACCACTCTTTCTTCAACTAGGAATCACATGGGAGACGATATCATTTTCCAAATCATAAAACACCTTCATCATCAATATTAGAATCTATAAACACTCTCTTTTTAAGGCATTAAACCATTCTTTCAAATATTTATCCCCTTTTGAGATTTCTTAATTATTTATGACAATGTATACTATATTGGAAAATGATTTTTTTTTAATATTTCTATATATCAACAAATTCTATTCCAATATTTACCAAATAATTAACAAAAGTTTCATGTTATAAATGTATCATGGGTAATGTAGTATTATTTTTTTCAACTCAAATCATTAATCTATTTGTTTTCTTTTCCCAAATAGTAAGTAATTAGGAAATAATAATCCATGAATAGTTCCATCTATCATCTTTTACCCATGATTAATTTTTTCTGAGTGAGTATATAATTCAAAAAAAAATTAGTATATATCAAACACATTACTACATATAGATGATTACTTGAAATTTCTAATGCAAAAAAACACAGTTTCTAACTCCAGATCACGTGTCAGGTTATTTAACTTGTGAGGTTTCAAAATAATGTGAAGCATAATAAATTACCTAATTGTTCATCATTAGAACATAACCAAGCTCATTCAAAGAAGAATAATTGTAAATGATATTTTCTCCATTTTTTGAAGGTATATTCAAAATTGAAACATTCATGTATCTTATATTAGTTCCTAAAAAAATCATCAAATTATTTTTTCAAGATGAATTTAACTCCTTTTTGAGATAACTTAGTCATTACGCTAGACTATATAAAAATATTTTCAATAAACCATTAATTGTATCCTTTTAATATAAAAAACTATGAATATTTATGATATTTTTTGGCCATTTCCATTATCCATTTTTTTTTTATTTAGCATGGTCAATAAAAATTCCATAATTTGAAATAATATATCCAAGGAAATAAATTTTTGTGATAATAATTCACACTTACTAATTTTTTCATAAGGTTTTTTCTTTAATGGTTTTTAAAATAATCCTTAGGTTTCTATCATGTTCCTGATGAATTTTATACTATAATAAATTATTCAATAAACAAAAATAAACATATCAAATAACTCATGAAAAAACCTACTTATAAGGCCCTTAAATATATCACATGCATTAGATAACAAGAAAGTATAAAAAAAACTCATAATACCCATATCTCTTTTGAAATGTAGTATTAGAATGTTTTCCTTATTAACCTTTATATAATGGGACCCAAACCTCATTTTTACCTTCAAAAAATAATTTTCTCCCTAGATATGATGAAAAAATCATCGATAATAGGCAAAGGACACATTGTCTTAATATTGATATTATTCAAATATCTATAGAAAGTTAAAAGTATCATTGAACCATCATTATTTATAACATAAAAATATAATAACCCCATTTTGATGTGCTAGGTTAAATGAAACCATTATCTAATATTTCATATAACATATTTTTCAACTATAAAAGTTCTATATTATCCATTTGATAAGGGGGTTTAGAAATAGGCTTAACATCATGCACTAATTAAATAGTAAATTCGATCACCCAATCTATAATATGGCCAAGAAAATCATTTAGAAAAAAACTCCTATGTGTTCGTTCTCTACTAGAATATTATTAATTTTAAGAGTTTCAATCCTTTCAACAATATGAGCTATAAAACATTCACTCTCATCTGTATTTAATTTCACAGCTTTTGGTATGTTATCAAAGGAATGTAATCATTTAATAAAATATTGATAGTTCTGTAATCTATTATAGCATGATAAAATGAAATACTATATATTCCCAAAATTATATCTAACTCTACTATGGAAGTTTCAAAAAAAGTTTCATGAAATACCTTCCCACTAGTAAAAACATGAAAATTCTTATAAATCTTTGTTTATTTAATACATCCACCTAGAGTTTTAACCAAAAGTTTGATGTTACTTTCATGATGTGATATTCCAAATTTTCTTGAAAATTTCCCATAAATTAAGGAATTCAAATATCCAATGTCAAATAGAATATTGGAATAATTTTAATACATAATTAAGATACATTTAACTACTTAATTTATAACTAAACATCAATCATAGTAGTGGAAAAAGATTTTATCACACCCTTTTCCCTCCAATCATGATTATATCTAGCCTATGTTACAGGCTTTTAGAAAAAGTATCATAATAAACCAACACATATCAACTAAATCACGTCAATATTGGATGGCTATTGGTAAACATTTTCTTTGATTCATTCGGATTCTTTTCCTTGAAATCATGGTCCATATGGATGAACATTCTCCATCAGTAACACTTACCTTAATTAATAATGAATTCTACATGGTTATTTTTACCCCAATTACCATAAGATATAAACATCATTTATTACCTCAAGATTTCTTTATTGTATTTCCCCATCCCTATACATCCTTAATGATTCTTACTTTTATCATTATGATGAAAATAAGGGTTTGAGAACTCCATCAAAACATTTTCAGAAAAAAAAAATCCCATGTATTCTAAAATATTTTGTGTCCAAATATCCTCACAGATTTAGATTCAATACTGAGTAAAATCTATTAACGTTTTTACAAATTTACAGAAAAAACCACTACATACTTGGCCAATATCATAAAATGGATTTAAACATGGCCTCCGAATCTTTATATTTTTGTCTTCATCCTAGGAATTGTTTTCTATAAAGAGTAAAATAGCATTAGGGAAATATTTCTCATATAAATGATCCTTAAATGATTCACATTCCATAAAATAAATATCATATTTATCTATTTTATTCTTAGAAAAATTCCACCATCTATTAGCTTCAGCTTCTAAACGATAAATGGAAAGAGTTGCATTGTGACATTTAGAACATACCCAAACTTCATATATATTCTTCTATGTATTGATCCACTTTTCGACTACCATAGGGTTAGATGAGAGAATAAATTATGGGGGAAATTTCATCATGAAATTATCCACAATAGAAATGTTACTTCATGGTAAATTGGGTTCAACTTTAGAATAGATACAACCACAATTTATAGCCTGTGTTAAGTGATCCATCACTGTAAAAAATATTTAATCCCAAATCCAAACATTCCAAGAAGCTGATTTGGATTAATATTTTTCTCTTCATGCCTTCCCACTATATGTTCCGTTTACCCTATGTAGAAACCCATTATAAAGAGAAATAGTTTAGATGAGGCAACATTATAATCCTAAAATTCTATATAATTTCAAATTATAAATACGATAAAATATTTCAAGGTTATGTTATTAACATTATCAAAACCAAATAATTTATCTAAATAATACCATGTATCTAAAATATATGGTCATAAACTTACAAATTAAATAACATTGAACTTTTAACCCAAGAATTCATTCTATTATATTTTTCGATCTTTTCTGGTTTAGAGGTTTAGCGAATTTTGTCATAACTAAAACATAAAAAATCATATAACATAAAGAGGTAACTTCTGTTCAATATCCCTTTTTCCCACCATATAAAAATTTTCAAGTAAAACATGACTTTATTTCATGAAAAAACATCAAGAATTTTATTTTTACCTCTTCCTTTCCCTTACCCTTCTTTAAATCCTATGGATTGTTTTTTAAAAAAGTGGGATGACCACAAAAATATTCGTAAGGTACATAAAGAGTAGAAACCCATTAGCATAGTGAAACATGAGAACTCCTGAAAAACCTTTTATTGAAAACATAAAATTTTACCCAGAAAAGGGAATTATAATTTATTTAAAAAGATCATTTATATTACCTTCTGATAAAAAATTATTTCCATGAAATATAATTAGCAAACATGGAAATTTTATTTTGTATCCTTCAGAATCATCTAATAGATACCTTTCAGAACCCTTAAAACCCCATAAAAATTTTAATATCCATAAATCTAAATTCCAATATGATTCTCTGAAGAACATAATCATTAACCAATGCATTGTAGTACTATCTTGGTGTAACCATATTATAACATATAATAAGCTCACTCTATGAATTTTGGGTGCACCTATCAAATATATTGTTCTGGAAATACCACATGAATAAAATATTTTATGCCTTCATAATTTCATAAAAAAACTTTTAAATAACTATTTTAAACTCAAATAAAAATAACCTTCAGGTATGAAAATATAATTTTCATTTAAAATACCATTTTCAATACCAAAATACCAAAAGGGGGAAACTAGTTTTCTCACTGAAGAAGAGATGAAATATTGAAAATGATTCTAAAAATAAAATAATGGTCAGGGTGGTGGAAAAATTCATTATATCCATGTAAATTAAAAAATAGAACATTCATTTTTTTATTATTCAAAGTGTTCTGTAAAAAACATGAGAAAATATTATTTTTGAAAACATTTGAAAATAATGTAAAAAAGACAAAAAAATATAATTTATAAATATTTTATCTCTTTATAAAAATGTTAATGATATAATTTTAATTATATAGATATGGAAAAAATAATAGTTGGAAGAAAAACATTAAAGGATGATTTTTTAAAGAATATTACCTTATCACCAAGGAAATATTTGAATCATAACCCCATGGAAGAATAAAATTATAAAAAATATTAAATACCATGAGAATAGGAAAATTAAATATATAACATGTCATTGTGGCTTTATATAAAAATTATAAAATAATATGGGTTAAGAACATTAAAATATTCCTCAAAGAAAGGAAATTGACACGAAGTCCCTCACCCAAAGTGTGAATCATCATATATTTCCACTATATTTATAAATAATAAAATTAATTTTATTATTTACTTATCTTAGAACATTTTTAGGTTTATTATTCCATTTAGTTCCATTATCTTACCCAAACATGATAGGTTGTAATGGAAGAAACTAATCACACTGGTTCATAAGACATTAGTATGATGTACAAAAAAATGATGATTTCATAGCCCATTTGATGGAAGAGGATAAATATTTATTGTAATAAAATAACAAAATGAAATAAAAATATATTTAAATTTCATAGGTTATTATAAAATAATGATTTCAAAATAATTTATGAGGCTAGTGGATGAAGTCAAAGAGAAACACTCATTGATGAACATTACCACTTTTTTCGGTAACTTCTTTTGGATTTCTCTAAAAGTCTTATTAGGATGGATTTCTAAAAAAATAAGGCTTATAAGATATGAATAGTGAATTTGGGAATTTATTTTGGCATTTTTTGTCCATAAAAAAGTTATTTGAATCTTTGAGAATGAATGGAGGGTGTTTCCTTTTATAAGTGAGGTGAGTGGAACACTACAAAGAATCATATACCAGAGTTGTAGAGGCTATAGCTTGGAATCCATGAGACCCAGGATCAAATATGGGTGGGAATGAATTTTTGGGTTATTGTATCATTATTATAGATGTTATCATACGATACTATAGTTTTTCGGAATTATTTATTTAATTTGGGCCTTCGGGCTGCCGATTTGGGCCTAGGGGTCTTATAGACTTTGGGTCACTAAGGCCTTTGGGACATAGGGCCTCCATGCCACCCAAGGACATTAGACCATATGGACATTATAAAAAAAGGCCTTTAGGCCCCCATTGGCCTTTGGGACACGAGGAATTCAGGCCACAAAAGGCCAAAAAGCATCCCAGGCCGAAGACACAGTAGCATGCCCCAAAAGAGGATACCAAGCATGTAGAATCCACCAGATTAGAGCTAACTAGATTGAATGAATGAGAGGGTATATTGATTTTCATTATTTCCAGGTACCATGAATCTCTACGTTGTGAATTTATTGTCGATCATCCATGTAAGGTGGGGTTCCAGGTGACATGAAATATGTAGATGTTGGGGAGGTGTAGTTATAAAATGTAGTCAGGTCTTTATCCTTCAAAGGTCATGTTCTATGTACTTATGAATATGGGCCTTTAGGTTTTTATGAGACTTCTTCAATGTCACTACAAGACATTTATGTATACCCCCTCAACCATTAAAATAAGGATTTTCCAGAATTAAATAAATATCTAAGGCATTCATGATTTCTGAGGTGAGTGGCACACTTGTAATTTTTTAAAAGAAAAAGGCGTTTTTGAGTTTTTCACTTGAAAAAGTAAGCCAAAATAGAGTATTATAAATAATTATAAATTAAATGGTCTAAATATACCCATATTTTATATATTAGATAATTTTTAGATCATTTTAACCCTTATTTTTTTAACACTCTAAAGAAGTCTTTTTTACCAAAAAAATTAATTTTTACTATTTTCACTATTCATTTTGGTAAAAAATTAAGTTGAACTAATTATATAATATATATTATTATGATTGTAAATATGAATTATATTTTAAAAAATTCACGACATATAATGTTTAAAAATTAAATTTTAAAAAACCAAAAGATGAATTGAAAAGGAGGGTTTTTAATAAATGTATTTTTCAAGAAAAAGGTGATTTCATATCAACTCTATGACAAATAATAATTATATTATTAATATAAATTAACGATTAATAATAAATAAACTAAAAAAATTAATTTAAAACATTTATAATTAGTAATTATCTTAACTAGTTAAAATTTAGAAACATTATGCATTCTAAAACAGTTTTTAGACAAATCCATTTTTTTAAACCAAAAAGCGCCTTATACTAAAAACCAATATAATGTTTTTAAAAAAGTATTTATGTGGTTTAAATATAAAAAAATAATAATTATGTTACATGAAATCATTTGGAAGACATATTTTTACTTTTAAAATAATTAAATTAAAGAAAATAAATTAATATTTTTTTTACATGAAATCTATATTTTTCACCGTTCGCAGAAAAATAAATATTTTTTTAAAAAAACCAAAATTTCATCATAGGAAAATTTTGATATTTTGTTTTATAAAATTATATTCATATTTTTAAATTAAAATTCTCAAATAAATGAATAAATATTTTAAATTAAACCATATAAGAATTACAATTTAGTAAAAACTATTTTCTTTTTTATTTCAAAATTTCTTAATATTTTTATAACCAATATAATTATCTTATTCATATAAATAAACATGAAAATAGTTTATTCAACCATTAACTAGGATTTTATAGTTTTTAAATTTAATAAGATTCATTAAATTCAAAAGAACTCTAGAAAAAGGATTTATGTGAACATGGTTCATGCAGAAGAAACATTATGCATAGATGGTGAGTTTCCCATGAAAATATTGAATGAAGTAAGTGTGTTTTTTGGGAATAGAAATGTTATATATATATTTTAGTTTAGGAATATGTTAATGTGATTTAATAATTCATGATATTTTATTTTCATTAACACAATGATATTAGTTACATTGAGGGTCCTTATTTTTCAATACATTTTAGAGCACTCTAGAATTTAAAAAATATATTTTTAGTGTAATATTATTTAGAGAAAAAATATTTGAATTTGGAAAAGTGAAGTTGAAAAAAGTATATATGAAAATGAAATTGTTTTTCAAGAAACATCCCTGAATAATCAGGTTAATTAAATAAGTTTTTTTCAAAGCATAGTTATTTTAAAACACCATATTTCATGAGAAGGATAACCCTGATAAGGTTCATGAATTAATACATAATAGGATATAATTCCTAAAACACATTATTTGAGATTGATTGACGAGTTCCATTAAAGTGAATAGTCATATGAATGTTAGTATTTATCTAAAATAATGTGTTGTAAATTCCCTATAATTGATTGTATAAAAAGTGATTGGAAGTGATTCTAAACCATTATATTAGAAGAATTTATGCCATAAATACAGGTTCATAAGAGAATTTGAAGCTACTATAATTATGAATTTCATAGCCTATTTTTTAAAGGAATGTATGAAGATCAGTGGGAACATATTGGTGAAGAAAAATAGAGACATACAAGTTTTTTATAGTGTTCTAAACAGATTTACCTCATAGATTCTTCAGAAAAGAGAGATGAAAAAGGGAGTGAGCCGTGGGTGGTAATACACCAACCCTAAATATTTTAATGGGAGTAACCCTATAGAACCTACTGTAAACCCTCCACTGAAATCGAGTTAGTAGATTTTGGTACTTCAACACATTATTTTTACATACTCCCTGGATTTCCCCAATCCATGTGAACCAATTAAAATTCCTTGGGCTTATGTAAATACATTACATAATATCTTTAGGACAAAAATGTGTATATGGGTTATGAATCAATATATCTTATCTGATTAAGGCTATGATAAGTGAATCATAAATCATATCATCATTACATGGACAACACTAGAGTTTCCCTATATAATTAATGTATAATATATTTTAGATTATTGATAGTTTTTTATATGGGGAAACTTGAACAATTTTCATACCTTCATATCCTCCCCCTCTGGTCATCCCTCACTAATGACCATTAAGGAGAAAATAATTACTATCAGGGGATAGGATTGTAATTTTATATAATGTTTTAAATTTTTTATGATAATTAATTTATATAGAATTATTTTTTTCTCCTAAATAATGTGAAACTTAAATAATCTAATGAATAAGAAGAGATATAAAGGAATTTAATTCGGTAAAATAGTTTAAGGGAAATGTGAAACTTTGATGAACAAATCTAGAAGTTATCATGGGGGAGGTGTGGATTAATCTAATTATCTATAAACTAGTTAATTAAATTATGTTTCTTGATTATCTTATAACTCTTTATATTCCATGTTATGTAAGATATTCTGATCTTGATGAAATGTCATGTGATCCAAAGGTGGAATATTACCATATATAAGAGTAGTTTGATATAGGGTTGAAGGGAAAACAATGAGATAAGAAATACTAATAGATCTTAAGGGAATCATATTAATGTGATGATAGATATTGTAAAATTTCAATTCCACAATAAATTATTGATAGACGTGGTGATTATTCTAAGGTTGA
The DNA here is from genome assembly GCA_963277665.1 of Viscum album. Lineage (NCBI taxonomy): Eukaryota > Viridiplantae > Streptophyta > Magnoliopsida > Santalales > Viscaceae > Viscum > Viscum album. The sequence continues at coordinate 1,432,048,262 of OY728120.1, read as the reverse complement.
TGAATGGTTATCTAGATTAGGAATTAGAGGATATTTTTTTTAAATTGAAATATTTTTATACTAGTTATAAAGAGATTATCCTACACTCAAAAATGTTTCATAATCATAGATCTAATATGGATGAATTGGTTTCCCACATGGAAGAATTGGTTGATTAGAAATAAAGGATGTGGAAGTTGAAGGAGTCCCATAATGACAAAACTTTTACAATTGGTTCAAAAATGAATAGTCAATGTTACAGTTTTAAGTAAAATTCACATGAAGAGGAATAAAATCGACACATAAAAATAACTAAATGATATTATTAACCCCATACAAATAAAAAATGAATATCAGTTAAAATTGGGAAAGGAATATAACTAAATTTTAAAGAATATTATTTTCTAACTAATAGAGAAGGATGTGAATATCATTGAGCTTTAAGGGAGGTTGAAAATATAAAATGTGTAGAATAAAATCCCTCCCATTGTAGTATCAATAGTTAATGTTTATAATTTTATAAATTTGGATTCAGGGAGAAATTAGAATATGTTTTCCAAATCTAGAAGATAATACTACAAAAAATAAGGGATCTCTAAAGTGTTACTCTTATGGAATCATGAGACATACCATGATTATATTTCTAGAATACCATGAGATAAAATACAAAATGAAGTGTATTCAAATAATTTCTCAAATAGGTTCAAAATTATGTAGTGATATTTTTATATATGATTTTTTATGTGCAAACCAAAGTCATATTTCTATAATTCATGGTAAGAAAAGAACTAATGTTTTTGTAAGGAATTATTCCATTTATATAACCAACAAAAATAAAATTTTCATTTATAGAATGTTTATTAAGGTGTAAAATATATTTAATAATTAGGGGTGAATAAATATTATAATAGGATGAACAAAACACGAAAAAATATATGAGTTACTACAATCCATCTATAAAGAGAGAAAAACAAATTTAGGGGAAAATGGAGAATGCTTCCTCATATTTAAAAAAAATGAATGACCCAATAAAAAGTGATATATTAAGGAAAAAAATGTATAAGGTGACTCAAATAGATATCAAGTAGAATAGAAACAAAACATGACTAATTGGTTTTGAAAAATATACCACAAGGGAAGATATAGAGAGAACTATATATGTGTTCTAAATAAAATTTAAACAATGAATTCAAGAGAGGTTCCAAATCTACTATTTCATGAAGAATTCTCATAGACATGAAGATTAGTTTTAAAATTAAAAATTACTCCAAAATACACTTTTGTATAATATAAATACCTAAATAAGGAATGAGTTATTAAATCTAATGAATCATGCTATGTTAAACAACGAGTAATGAATGATTGGAGGAAAAAATATAATTAGTGTGATGTAAGGAGATCCTTATCAGTGAATATATCCAAGGAATAAAATCTTGTTATTTCATCCATGGAGAAAAAAAGGCATGATCCATGAATGAATTACTCCAAAGAAAACATTTGAAATTAATTTTTGGTTATTAGATTCACTCAATAGATATCCACTAAAAAGAAACTGAAGTTTTTACTATAAATAATGATTTAAGAGAAGAGGAGGTCAATGAGTTTATTACATTCCATTCCTAAAATCTAAAAATGGAAAAATGATTTATTTAAATAGAATAGTTTGATCAATATGGACAACACCATTTCTCAACATGATTAAACTAAAAAAAACCATTTCCCTAAGTGTTTAAATTCTATTAACTATTGTTGAAGTCTTTCATGTTTTGAGGAAGATAAGATCTATCTGAAAGTTATTAAAAACATGTGATGTTATTTTGTGACATAATCTAGAGTTACCACTAATAATTTAAGCAGTTTAAAGAGTAATTTTTCAAAAACATTAGTTTCAATACATAATAACAAGATAAACATTAGAGAATTAGATATTAGTTTCAATGATTGGGATCAAGAACCGAATATGGATATTTTAATTTATAACAGGTGTTATAAAGGCCCATTAGTTGAATTTTTGGTAATTTAACATGATTATTCTATATTTTATCCTTCAAGATGTATTAATGCAGAATCTAAAATAGCATGAGTTCTCATGTTTCATTTTTTGAACTAAAATTTCTTATTATTTAAGTGTTATCAGGATATCAAAATCTTCAATCGATAGTCAATTCACATGTTGAATATCAATTAAATATATAGTGATGGCGCTAATTTTTTTTAAGATATTACTATTATAAATATTTGATAGAGAATATCCTAGAAACCACGGACATACACTCATTGGTTGAGAGAAGAAATCAGTTAGCAAGTGTGGTTTTAGAATTATCCCCAATCTTTCAATTAAATAGTTTGTATGAAATTGTTTTAAGAAGTAATCAAGGGAGATAACCATGATTCAAAAAATATTATTATTCATCAAATGAGTATTATTGAAAATTGGTACACATTTCAATAATTTTTATGAGATTGGTGTCAATAGATGATTATAAAAGGCTAATTAAAGAATAGTTTCTTGACCGAAATTAAATATTTGTGGAAGTATATAAGTATGTGAGTGTAATGGATAGTAGTGATGTTATAAACCAAATTTATTGTTTCCAAAATCAAGTTCTAATATTATAGGAATAGATTTTTTATTGATGGCTCTTTTATTACTGGCGAGTCTAACCCAAATAATCTGTATGAATCCAACTACAATCAAATGATCATTTTGAGGCCGAGGATGTTATAAGAAATGTATTTAACAAACAAGAAATGATAAATGAGTGTAAGATATATTTTCTTTTGAAAATTGTTTCCTAAAAAGATGAGAATATTTAGGAGTTTCATATAATATGGGGATCTTAGTCTATCTTTATTAGTTGAGGGTATTATTTCTTGAAAGGGGAGAAGAAAATTACCATTATGCACACCATTGATAGTCGTGTATCCTTAACTTACCCTATATAGGAAAAAATTAGTGAATGTGGTTTAGGGATCATATATACTATGTAATTTAGGTTAATATAAGTTCATGATCAATTTTATTATATTTAAAATTAGAAGACAAGAGTGAACCTTCTAGAATTGGGGTCATGATCAATGAAGAACATTTTAGTTTTTCGTTTATATAGGGAATTCTGAATAAGTTTCATACCTTGATTCACCCCCTCTACCCTAAAAGAATATTCAACTAAAGTATCTTGTGTGTCTAATACACCTAGAGCTGATTGATTAGATAACTAGTATATTTCACTTTTACCTCAATGAAATATCTATGTTAGTGGAGTTAGTGAAGTGCACCATAAAAGGTTATATGAGTCCCTAACTAGTTTAAGTACAATTATTTCATTTGAATATTAATTTTATTCCACACCATAACCAAAAATATTTAGTGTCTTTAGAAACGTGGATACATAATAATCTTATAGATAAAATATCTATATAATCTCATACTTAATTATTCACAACTATCACCCCTCTTAGAAATATCATGATAATAACCTTTATTCATATTCCAGGGAAAAGGGGAAATAATAAAGTGTGAGATTAGATTCATAATAAAGATAACCAAGTGAGATATTAATCAATGTTCATAAATAGAAACATGGGTATGATAAAATGATCTTAAAATCAGAATATAATACCCAATAATTTCATAGATAAAAAATCATGATTCAAGGAATAAGTATTTCTTACAATAAAAGATAAGAGTCTTAAGACTCTGGAATCATCAATAATAAGACATGATCCCTAAAAACATATCATAATCAAATTAATGATGAAAAACATAATATTATAATATTTTGATCATTTATAAAGAGTATTAGGTTTAATCATTATATCATTGAGATTAAATAATTTCTTTATACAAACTTATAGACATGAAATTAGTCATATGAATAAACTTATCAGCATGAAAAAATGTGCACACAAAAATATATATACATGAAAACAAGTCCATTCCTAATGTTGTAAACATGAAATTGGGTTCATTCATAATATATTTATATAATTAGTTTCTATATTAATCCAATTTATTAGAGTGGTATAATATACCCACACATATTATAATAGTTCACCATAAAGTTTTTACAATATCTTAAGGACAATCATTATTTCATAACCATGTAACATGTGTAAAATAAATGGGTTTAAAGAAGATTTGACCATAAATTAGTAAACCCAAATACCAAAAATGAGTTTCATAAAATCATACCTAAAAACTATTTATAATAAATAATACAAATAAGATACATGGATTGTATCATTGGATCATATCCCCATTGAAACATAAGAAAAAACAAAGGATGTTATCATAGGTGAAAAAATGCATTGATATTTATTTGGAATATATCTTGAAAAAATTATCCATTTCATTTTAATGTCACTTATTTAAAACAAAAAATATAAACAACATTAAGGGAAATATTTTATTTAAAAATATTATTGGAATATTCTAAATGAGGCCTCATAGAAAACAATATGCATAGTAGTGGGAAAAGTTAATTGTGTGGTATACTTTAGAAGAACGATTCTATTCAGACCTTTAGTGAAAAGTACCTCATCTAGAAAATGATAAGATTATTTTTATAAAAAAATTATAAAAACATAAAAATGGATAATAATCATTTTATATAATAATCATATAATTGTAAAAATAATCTTAAATAAATTTTAATAAAAATATCGATGTGGAAGAAAAAGATTCCAGTCCAAAGAGGAAATGAAATTGAGATTTCATAAAAACATGGATTCAATCCTTTTATTTTACATAGAGAGGAAAATGGTAATATTATATGAAAATTATATGAAGAAGAAAATTAATAGAAAATATATGTAGTTTAAAGGGTAAATTTTTTAAAATTTCCGTCAATGGAAATTCATCATAGAAAATCCCATAATGAAATAAGATTGTACCATAAACTCTTAATGATTTGGAAATTTGTAAATAAAAAATTAAAGAAATAGATAACCTTATATGTTTTTAAAATCCCAATAATTATTATTAGAATAATTTAAATGTAATTAATGTGTTTTAAAAACCCCACAAAGAAGAAATAGTTGGTGAATATGGAATACGACTCACAAAAATAAATGTGAGAAGAGAAATCATTACTTTATTGTTTGTCCAACTTCATATGCATTATAAAATAGTCTAAAATAAATATTGATTTATTGTAAATATTTTATAGAATATTATTCATACATATCATACCATATATTATATAATCAATACATTTTATTGTCAATTTATTAACAAATATTTAGTACAATAATTATTCCAAGTGATAACTATTTCATTTTTCATGCATGTTTTGATTATGTAATTTCATTCATTTTACTTTATTATCATTACATCATCTATAAAATTTATATCACATAATATTTTTCAAATTAAATCATTATATAAACTTTTATAGCTACTAATATATTGCCCTGGGAAAAAATGAATTGTATCACTTTGTAGAGACATGAATCCATATATACACAAGAGTGAAGTTTCTCGTTTTTGATTGATAGAAATAAAAAAATTTAAATCATAATTCATATTTTTTGAATCATTATTATATCATAAAAATCATATATACTTAGTAAATATTACCTTATTATTAGCCATGTAAACATGAATTAAAAAATAAATCCTATAGATTTTTGGATGAGGTAGTTCACACATACTCCTGAATGACATTATTGTTTCACAACTATTGGGAAAATAATAAGGTTGATAATATATTGAAATTATAGAATAGAACTTATGTCTTAAATATTATATATAAACATTTAACTAATTATAATAACCATTTATTAAAAATGGTGAGGGAAAATAAATCATATCTCTATATCAGGGTGGCGATCCATACGTACGCATGAGCATTAATTTCACTTCCCCTTAGATCAAAAAAGGTGGAAAATGGTTTTACCATCATCATAATAACATCAAAGAATACATTTTATTATATATTCATCATGTTATTATGGATAAAAATGTTTATTTAATGTTTAATAAGAAAAAAAATTGAATGTATTTTGTTAAGCGTTATACCTCTTCACTGAGAAGCCTCATTTTTCTTATACCTAAAGCCTTGAAGGGATTGAATTATGATAAAAAATAAACTCTATAAAATCCATATTGATTTTAGGAAATTATTTTTTAAGAATTTCTATTGGTAATAGGCTTTTGAATTATGGAGAAGATAGAAGTGAGGGTTAACCTTTATTTTGAAGGAAGAGACACACATTGAAATATATAAAACATTTCAACATAATAAATTCGTTTTTTTGTTAAAGTGGAACCATGTGGATAATATCATTAATCAGGAATATTTTTCTATTTAAATAACCCTAACTAATGAAATTTTTTCAATTTTATGTATAATTATAAACCAATTATTTTGGTTTAACCCCTTTGTTAACTAATTTTAACCATTACTATGGAAATAATTTTATTATTATTAAAGAGTTATAAATTGAAATATAATGTAACAATTGGATTTAAAATGATCATGGGATAGAATATATTATTATATAACATACCTAATAACATATTTTTATATTTTATGTATTTTTTAATCATTTAATAAAATATTATATTATATAAAATATCATGAAATTATTTTTAATAACTGTTCACAAATTTTGAATTTAATGACAACAAGACAGAAAATTAAATCGAATATAAAATATTTCAGAAAAAATTATACAATATTATCAACCATATAATTCATGATAAAACATCATTTAACCAAAAAAATACTTTTTATTATTATTAAATCATTTATATTTATTTTTCTACTACTTTCACTAGAATTTTGTCAGCTTTCTATAAACATTAAAGGTGATTGGTCAATAAATAAAATTATAAATAAATTACTATAGTAAAAAATAACAATTATATTCCAAATATACTTTATATTCAATCATAAAATCATTTTATTATGATGTCAAAATAAAATATTAATTAAAATCATGATAGCGACATTTTGTAATTTTCTTTTACATCAAATAATATAATAGTCTCTATCACTGAAAAATGGAACCATAAAATCCATAATTTGGAATATATAAAGGGGTAGTTAAATTAAAAAATACCATGGAATATAGGAAAGTTTATAGATGATTTTTATTCCTTGTTCTATAGTATTTGATATAATTTATACAATTTTACTCTGTACTGAGGTGATAAATTTTACCATGGTTATCATTAAATATGCCTAAAAATAAAAGGGACGTATTTAAAAAAATTAAACCCCCCAATTCAAAATATAGAATTAATTTTTCTAGATTATATTTCCAAATTTTCTGAAATCAATTTTAATTAAAATGGGTAAAATTCCATTAAAATCAATTTTTATAAAAAATTTCTTTTAAATAGAATAATAAACTTATACAAAAAAATCTAATATTGATTCATGTGTGATTATTTGGATTAAATTTTATAATTTTAATCTTATGTTATATTAATAACATATTTAAAATATAATTTCAATTTTAAGTTACAATATTTAATAAAGAAGTGGTAGTTTTACAAAAATCTGTATTTCCCAATATTCACTAAAAAATAAATATTTATAGAAAATCCCAAATATTCACCATAAGCTAATATTGAGATTCCAATTTCAAAAATTATATTAACACCATAATATAAAATTTATAAAAAATATTATATTCTAATTATACATTCTCCTTACAAAATTCAATAAAATCCATTATTCAAGATAATATATTTTAAGCATAAAATGAATTTACAGAAAACTAGGTACTTATTCATTAAGAATCAATAAATAAATTTGAATTATCTAAACCCATTAAGTATATTTTTTATAATTTTTTGTTGCTATTAATTTTTTCTAATTTAATAGGTGTGTTATAATGGTCACATTTAAATAATAATATTTTTATAGTACAACATAGTTCAATTAAAGTTTGGTCGTGCATGATAATAAATCTATCAAGCATAGTATTATTTTAAAATAATTTCTGTGGGGTTATATTCTCCCTCACCTCATCTCATATAATTTTTTTCGTGACATTTTTAACTCCATAATCAAGGTTTTAATATTTAAAATTAGCTTTTTTGAAAACCCATATCACATGAAAGAATAATAAGGATTCCTTTGAAAAGTGGAAGTGGTAAGTATAACGATTACATGAAATAACACATAATGGGGTTCCTAGATAAGGGGAATATTATCATGTAGTGAAAATATGGAAATTGAGGAGAAATATTATGTCTAAATAACAATAGAGGGTGATAGAGAATATGATCATGACAATGTTAATGACCACAAAACCATTATTCAGTAACTACAAAAATACCACCAATACATCAAAAATGAATGTAAAATAAATATATTTTTAATTCAGTATTATTTTATTATAGCTAAGATATTATTTTAATATCAAAATAGACAATACTAAAAAATAAACTTTATTTATTTCCATTTAATGGGAAAAAATTAAACCTTTGGTTCTAATTTGTTCAATTTCCTATTCATTTATTTCTTCAAGAAATGAATATTCAAGATGATGTTTTCATGCATAACATAATAAAATTAACTTTTAACAGAATATAATATCCATAAACGAATGGAAATGCATCTCTCCTATCTGAAGATATATACCAAAACCAAAATGGTTTTCATAAGTTATCCAATATAGATAAATCTTCATATGATGAAATAAAAAGTTGATAACTAAAATCTAAATAATAATACCCAAAGATAAACATAAAAAATTCCATTAAAAGATACCATTATGTCTTCCCAATATTATGTATTACTAAATTCAAAACCTATAAATATAGATAAAATATCAGTAAATTCCCAAAATCATTTAAACACTAATCCATTAACAACATAAAATATATAATAATTTTATACAAAAAACAAATTAATATCATGATCATATGTGAAGGAACTCAAAAATTGATTGAAAAAAATACTTAGATTAGTATCTCACCATCAAGAACATGTTATGGGTTATTTTACCCTCAATCACATGTTTTTTAAAATTTTTACCTTAACAATAAATAACTTTTATAGGTTATTAATAACATTCAACATATTCTTGGAAATCCATAATTCAAAAACACTTATAAAAAATCCTTAGATATTTTTTGACTCTTATAACTAGAATATCCTTGATTAAAAAAATATTAAACTAACTTCTTCAATCCCAATACCTAAAAACATCAATCTTTCTACTTCAAAAATTGGGTTATAATAAAAAATTCCTTGTTCTAGGGGTTAACACTTAGATTAGGGCATTAACATTGATAATGAACAAGTTCCCCAATCATTTGACATTCAAATATAAGTTTCACCTTAGGATGTAATTATTTTCCCAATTAAACTCTTCACTGTTTCTGGGAAATTACATGCTATATGTCCTTATCCTCTAAACCGAAAAAATACTTGTTCCCTTGATACATTTCCTCAGGTTCTTCTTCCCACATTCATGATATTTAGGAAGTTGAATCTTTTTTCCTCCATGGTATTCATGAAACACTATTTTTATTGTATTTGGTAAATTTGAAGACTCATCTATGTTTAGTTTGTTAATCAAATATCAAGATAGCATGTTATGAATAATCAAAATTATACCCATTACATTTCCCGTTTTATTTGTTTCTTTATATAGAAAACAACTATATTGTTTACCACATTCAGTATTAACATGATTCCTCATGGTTCCAACCATTAACTAAAATGAAAAAAATATTGTGATAAATATTAATAATAGTATGTAGTCATATAATAATGAAAAAACATTAAAATTATGTCTAAATAAATAAACAATCTTTTCAATCCGTAACACCTTAGGTTTAACCTAGATCGTATGCTGACATTATCTTTTCAAATCCTTAATTTATTTTATAAAGAAGACTTGGATTAGCCTAGTTATATCCCTACAGAGTGTTTATATAGGTTTGAAGACTTCGGCCTAATCATCTTAGACCAATGATGATAATGTAATCATTAATTATTCCTCATTTAGAGCTCTTACCCCTTGGTACATTTGTGACACAAATTAATCCACTTATTTGTATCTAGAAAAGGATTTATTTTATAGGAAATAAAAAAACCATTATTTATCTTAACATACAATATTCTCCAATAAATATATTATCTAAAAGGTTCCCACTAAGTGTTTCACATTGTATTTTATAAAAAATAACCAATCCTTTTTATAATACTATTTTATGAGACATAAAAATTACATACATAAATAATACATCATTATTAAGGAATATTCCTTACATTACATGATTGAACTGAAAATTTTTAGGGTTTTTGGAAAGTTGGATACATATTAAATTGGAACATAAATTATCTATATCATCTCAAATATAGATTTTCACAATTATCACACTTTATAGACATCTCATACATAAAACCATTCTTTATAACATAGTCAAATGAAATCATAATAAATGAGGATATAAAATGTCACAACCACTATGATTTTTCTAGTATATTTACTTTATTTGTTTTTAACCTTTGTGGTAATAAATTTCAAGGTTTTTTAAAACATAAATGGGAGTTTTGGGGTAGATAGTGGGTGTTTCATGGCTGGTGAATGGTCAGTAGAAATGAGTTTCCAAACTCAACAAACCATATGGTGACAGATAGTGTCACCTAAGTGGTTGTATAGGTAGGTGAATGTCTTTTTTAATAGTACAAAACATAAAAAATTAATTCCATCTTTTAGGACAAAGGTACATGAACAATTGTTTCATGGTCTGAAGGATCATTCATCAAAACTGTACATCTTACTATGTTTAAAAAAAATGATTTTCAAAAATAACCCTCCCTTATTTTAACCCTCCATAACCCCAAATTTCACTAATTTGAATCCTACATCCATAGGTCCACATCCCCTTTCCTCCAAAAAACTATTGGATTCAAATATTGGGTGTTTTTTCATCGGGTCATCAAGAAATATTCAAGTAAGTGTCTCATCCTACATCCTATGGTTCTTTTCTTCCATTATTGTTGCTTTTTCCTCCTTATGGTGATTTGGAATCTTATAATGATTTTATCCTAAATTTTTAATATAGGGTATTGATATTTTTTGGCATCTGTTCTTTCTTAGGATCTCATATTGTCTTGGATTATGTTTTTTAACTGGTTGGTGTTGATTTCTAAGGGAATGGTAGGTGATTAAATGTTATGCTATTATTTTATGATTTGAGTGTTCTTACTTAAAATTATCAATATGTTTTATAAATTTTTGAGTGTGATTATGGGTTGTTTGAATGATTTTGGTGTGCATGAGGCTTTGTAAATGATTTATCCTCTATGTAAATTGTTTAAAATTGTACTTTTGGATTATGATGAGTCAATTTTTGGTGAAAATGGGATTTATATTGTTTTAACATTTAAAAAAGAACCTAGAAACCCTTAATATATTGGAATAATAGCTTGGAATACTAGATATGTGAGTATATATGGCCTTATCCAACTCTCACTAATAGGATTACGATGCAACACTAGCTAAATAATGTTACATGGACTACCATTGGACCTTAGGTTCATCCCACCCCCAATAACTCATGAATAGGAAATTAATCACTATTAGTTGATCACATAGATACATTTTACCTAGAACCCCACTAACCTAGCTTTATAGAGGTTTCCCTTTGTTATTTTACCATTTTTTTACCACCATATTATTTTCTTGCATTGTAAATTTTTCATTCAAATCTAAAGCATGATATCAAACTAAATTGTTCAAATTCCTTTAAAACTAGAAATTTTATTTCTCTTATAATGGATATGAATGGAGTTCCTAGAGGGATCCTACTACTCAAGTGTTCTCACACCATACATACACCCAATAGGTATATATAGAACACATTTTTTGGGTTTAGGTAAAGATAATTCCTTTTTATGTAGAAATAGTTATTTCTGATAGTGTTTTTTGTTTTGGGTATAGGTGATTATGGTGGAATGGTTGAGGTTGGTCCTCATGTCATAATAATTATTGTGTTTGTTTTGTTTTGGTTTTAAATTTAAATTTAATGTGATCCTTAATATGATTTTATTTTAGAATATTTTGGTTATTGATGCTTGTGATGATTCGTGTAAATATTTTATTTCATTTGATGTGGATTTTGATCATTTTTTATTTGTTTAAATCAATCCCAAAGGACTTATCTAATTCTTAGGCACTAGTTTCCATCCTATGGGGATCTGTAGCACCATTTTTTATATGCCAAGATCTTGTTCTAGTGTCATGTTGGATGAAAGCCTAGAATAGTTAATGATAATGTGGTATCCAATAAGGTTATAGCCTTTATTTGGGTGATATTGTTTGTTAAAGTACCAATAGAAAGTATCTAGGACTATCGAGGATTGAGGTACTATTTGTGAGCTGGGTTTCTGACTAGCCTTCTGTAACCATGGGATATTGGGAATTTGTTTTAACTTCTCCCTGAGGAGTAATGTAGAGGCTACATACTAGGAATAGGAATAAAGGTATGGTGGGCTAGTTTAAATTGTTGATTTAGTTATTATGGTTTAGTTAGGATTTATAGAGGTTATTTTTCATGTTTATTTGATTCTGCATTGGTTGATTTATTGATGGTTTCTTTCTATCATTTTTTTACTTTTATAGCATCATGACTCATAGGAGACATCCTATATAACGACAGGACTTGGCTAGAGAGAGTTTGACCTCTGTAGTTGAAAAGATATTAGATGAGGCTATGGTATTCAAAGTTCAAGATCTGTATTATATATTGGATCTAGTTCAGATTAGGATTATAAATTCATTATAGAATCTAAAAAAGATCAATCTCTTGATTTTATCAAGAATCATCAATCTCACTTTCGTGGAACCATTGATCCCCTAGAATCTATGGATTGAAATGATTTTAAAATTCCTAGAGACTACTGATTCTATTAATGTTAAGTGTGTAGTGTTTATATTGGAAGGCCCCAATTACCCATGTGGTGAGTTAGTTGTTTAGGTAGGGTGACACTAGGAGATGGGTGGGTAGGAATTCAACTACATATTAAATGAAAATATCTTCCCAAATCTATTGGATACCTCTAAGTCATAGGATTTCTTATACCTCTACTAGTGAGAGAATTTAGAATATGAGTATTTTAACAACTTTTTGAAGTCAATATATTTTTCTCTCAAAGTGGCTTCCAATGAAATATTGAATTATAAAAATTTTGAAATGGGATTTTGGAAATATTTCCAAACTTAGGTATTATTTTTTAATTTGAATATGTATGTTTTAGTTATTGACTAAGCTTTGATATAGAAGTTTGACCTAGAAAATATGTCTAGCTTGTTTGGGATTCTTACATCATTGGGATATGTGGAGATTGGATCTTCTAAAATGAATAAGAAGTGTAAGGAATGGAGGAATAATACTTGTACCAGATTAGGATATCCACCATAACCACATTGATGAGAAACAACATGTGATGGATTTTTTGTATTCCATTTGTGTGTGTGATCTAGGAAGTGTAGTATACATACCCAGTCCCACCCTAGTTTTTCAATGTTTATTGATCAGTAGGCCATATGAAAAGGGTTTTTAAAGATTCCATTCCTCCTCATAGTAGTGTTGGTTATATGGCTCCCAAGGGAAAAATATCTCATTCTGATGCATCCAGATCTATATGTCTTGTTCTAGTAGGTGTTGTGGTAAGTGTGGATATTATTATGGGACGAGTCAGTTTGGGGAATAGCTACATGTGAATATTCAACCTTATGCATTGACAGAGGCACCTCACCTTCATGATATGGACCAGGAACAAGTATAATTATATGTTTTACCTATAATATTTCAAGTTACTGTTAATATTTCATCATCATTGGTAACTTCTTTATTTGATATAGGTTATTTTTATTCATTTCTTCCTTTTTACAATGTGAATTTTTTGAAAATATCATCCGATATTATGTTATAACCATGGATTTAGTTCCTCCTCTTAGCTGAATAAAGGAGTTGTGTTTTTGATTTCTTTTATATGGTTTCTCCATGGAAATAGTTGAGCTAAGGTGAGATTTACTTTTCTTAGAGATATACCTTATTAACATGATCACAGGGATGGATTTGATGATGTATTTTAAGTTCTATATCTATTTTTATCATTAGTGGGTGAAAGTTTTACCCCCTTATGAGAGAAATTGAGTTTTTTAGGGAGAATAATATCCATGTTCAAGATGATCTAGACCTCCAATTGTAAATCAAGACATAATTTCTTGTTACGTTCCATCCATATTATAGAAAAATGACGGGAATGTCTTGGAGAGTGGGTTTCATTTTGTGGTGATTGAATTCCCTATGGTTTTTATAGAGCATTTCTTATCCTTACCTTATAAATGGTATGGGGAGTTCACTATTGATTTGGAATTGTGGAAATAATTAATATATATTACCTTATATCATATGTACCCCATTGATCTGATAGAATTATATATATATATATGAATTGGGATCCAAATAGTTAATTCATTGGATTTTATCTCTTAGTGATACTCTTATTCTTTTTTCCAAAAAGTATTATAGATCAATTTATTTATGTATTGACTACCCAAGGATAAATAGAATCGCTATAAAGATTAATTTACCCTTTCCCCCACATTATTTAACCCTTTTAATAGTTCAATTGATCAAGGTATTTTTCAAATATTGATATCTGTTTAGGGTATCACCATGTCTGGGTGAGAGAAGTAGATGTTCTCAAGAACACTTTTTGAAGTGGTAATGACCATTTTGAGTATTTGGTAATACTATTTTAAATGGGAAATTATCTCATATATTAAATGGATCTTATGAACTAGGAGTTCCATAGATACCTTGACTCATTTTTCGTAGTGTTTTAGGATGAAATTTTGATATATTCTATATCGTAATAGGAGAAAAAAATCATTTGATAAGTATTTTGGGGACACTAGATACCACATTTTTTATGATAAATTGTGGAATTTAATCTTATATATCTAAGAAAATAAGTTTGTAGGAAATTTCATGTCTGAACATGTTGTTTCAGTTTACCCAGAAATGGTAAAGGTGGTGATGCCATGGGAGGATTTGAGGGATTTGTTTTAAATAAATAGTTTTATAGGCCATAATAGGTATTAAATGATGTTTATTAAAGACTTCTCTTTAATTTATTTTCCAAAAAAACCCTCACTCAAAAATGGATTAATTTCAAGTTGAATATAGAGTTATGTGAATCATTGGAAGTGTTTTAGTGGTGGTTGACCACTGCCTCCATCTTGATTTTACATGAGACTTGATAGGGTTATTTTTTCTATTATGATGTTTCTAATATGGGTTTGGGGTGTGTTCTTATATATGGAAACAATGTAGTTGTGTATATATCTCGCCAAATCTTACATAATATTAGTGTTACCAAACTCAAAACCTTGAATATGAAGTACTGATGAATTCCCATAAATCAGGGTGTTACAATCCTTTTGGGGATACGTTTATAGTTTACTTGGACAACAAAATATGTAGATATAATTTATCCCATAAATATTTTTTCCTAGGTTAGTTAAGTGTAGTTGAGTACCTATAAGAGTTTTCCTTTAATATCTTATACACCCCGGGTAAGACAAATGTTGTTGATGATTCTATGAGTATAATTATTACAACCCAAGCTCTAAAGAAGTCTAGTGGTGATTGAGATCCAATTGAGGGTTTTTTCTCAGTTACACCTAGAGTCCATTGAATAGAGTTGAGGTATTTTCTTCACTGGTGTGTAGTTAACACCTTCCTTTTTAGAGATGAATCATAAGAAGCATCCAAGAGATGAGTTTTTCTAGATATCTACTATATTTCTAAAAGTGGGGAGGTGCCTAGTGAATTTTTATTAACTACCAAATGAGTTCCCCAGTTTAGATACCACACTATTTTTAAATTGGCTTTATGAATGGTCATGATGAAAGATCACCATTACTCTTAGTGGGACATTAATATTGGTACTACTAAGATTATAAATGATTTCTGATGTTCATTTGGGTGTCTAAATATGAGTTTTTATATAGATGACATCATATCTTAATGTTATACTTTCCATCAGGTAAAATCTAAGCACTAGAATCCCATAAGACTACATTATAATCTTCCTATTACTACAATAAAGTATTATGAGTTATCAATGTATTTCATAATTTTTCTACCCTATAATCCCTAGGGAAGAGACCTGATTTGGCTTTAGATCAACTATTTAACCAAATATTCCAATTTTATCCCAATCAAGGAATCCTTCAATATGGAAGAGATATAAATATTGTATGTTTGGGAGATAATGAGGCTATATGGTGGACCATCCATTATTAAAATTGATAAGGGACCCATTTAACCTCTCATTTATGGAAATTCTGTTATAAGGTAATGGGGTTGTTGGTTAGTCTTAACACATCATACCATCCTCCAATGGATTTTTTAACAGAGTGGTTGAACTAGATCCTAGATTTTGTTCTTTGTATTTTCATTCGTGACTTTGGTGGCTCATGGGACAATTATCCTAAATGTTGGAATTTAATTATAGTAATAGTTACCAATCCTCGATATAGATTTATCATTTTGAAGTGATAAATGGTTGACCATGTCAGTATCCTCTATGTTGGATGGATGTGGGTGACACTTTCTTAGTGGCAGTGAGCATCATACAGAAAATAACAAGAAATATTTGAATAATAAGGCAGAAATCAATGATATCATAGAGAATTTATAAGTCCTATACCGATCATTGATGCCAGACATTGAAATTCTCCAAGGGTGACTCAGTGTTTTTAATGGCGACACCTAATTTGGCTTATCACCATCTTGAAATAAAATTGAATCTTATTCAATGGTATTCTAGACCATTCAAGATTACAGAGAAGATTTTTAATGTGTAATATAGCTTTGAATTACTTCTTAGTTAACATATATTTATGATGTTTTCCATGTCTCAAATTTGAATAACTGCAATTTGGACACTTCCCATGTGGTAAGTTGGGAAGATCTCGACATGGAACTACTTCTCTTAGTAAATGAACAAACTATTTCAGGTTTTTCATTCCCATATGAAATTAAATTTGGGGGAATCCATTTTTTTATATCAGGTCTTTTGGATGTATGTTAATGATGAGAATGAGACGTGGGAATCAAATTCTTGTGTAGAGGAATAGTTCCATCACTTATTCTCTGATCAAACATTGGGTTAAATTTCTAATGTTAGAAACTTTCATACCAAGGAAAATTGTCACACCCATAGTTTTTTTTCATTTTTCATTTAATTTAAGAATACCAATGTTTTTATATATTTTATGGGTTTTTAATAGAAATTTTTGTTTTTTGGTGTGGTAGAGGGTGTCACACAATTGACACACGGTTAGAAGAAACCATGTTCCAAACAATTTAAACCATGTGGGGATAGTAAATGGTCCTTATGAGGATTAATAGTTAGTCATTTGGTTTTCATAACGATGCCTCCCAAACCACATGACCACCCTATGTGGGAAAAATATGTATGTCTGGTTGGCATATAGTCTGGAAGACCATGTGTCCAAACCGTGAATCTATCCCTCTTTTGAATTTTTTCCCTAAATACCCATCCCCGATTATAACCTTATTTCACCCATTTGACTCTTACAACCCTATTTTCACATCTATTATCCTCCACCTCCCTCTTGGATTCAAATAATGGTAGGTTTTGGCATATATATTCAACAAATCTTCAAGTAAGTTTCCCTTATCTTATCCTGTTGGTATCTTCTCCCTTATTTCATGTGATTTTTTATTTTGGGTGGTGTAGTGACCTAGAAATGGATTAATTTTTTTAGTTTTGGGTTTTGATAATTATTCTGTTTTCATGCTTCTGTAGGATCTCATCTTATCTTGTCTTTCGGTTTTCAACAGGTTATTAGTGATTTTCAAGGGGAACGTAGAAAGTTTCATGTTGTTCTATTATTTGAAGATTTAAATGTCTTGAACTTTATTTATTAGTGTTTTTTTAATATATACTATTTGTGTAAATGGGTGACTTTATTGGTGATTGTGTGACTAAGGAATTTAAATGATTTATTCCCTATGTAAAGGGATGGAAATGGTATGTTCGAATTGTGTTGACTTTGTTTATAATGAAAATCATATTTATATGGTTTGAAAATTGATCAACCCACTTGGGATCCAAGGTTCACTAGGAGGGAAATCCCGAACTAGTAGATGGTATAGATTTAAAGGTCTCACATTAGTCTCACTAGCATTATTATAATGAAACACTAACTAAATGTTGAAACATAAACTACCATTGGAAATTAAGTCTGTCCCCCCAAAAGGATCATGCGTGAGAAAGAAATATTTAGAAATTGATCCATAAGATTCTATATAAATATAACCCCACTAACCTAGATAAATAGAGGATTCCTGTGGGTTTTTATTATATTTATTATCTACCTCGAGTTTTCATGTATTGATGATTTTTCTTTCAAAGATAAATAATGTTCTTGGACTAAATTGTTAACCTTCCTTTAAAAATAACATATATATTTTTCTTATAATGTCTAATCATGGAACACATGGGGGGATACCAATAGAATGTATAATCACAATGTACATATACTAAATGGGAAAATGTAGACCCCATTTCCTTTGGTTTGGGTACATGAAATTCCACTTTTGGGGGTGATAGATACCATTTCTAGTGCTTTCCATTTTAGTGATATGTGATGGTGGTGGAATGGTGAAGACTGATCCTCATGTTACAAGGATATCTATGTTTCAATTTTTAGTCATACCTCTTTTTTCCCTTTTTGTTTCTCACTTTAAGTATAAACTAAATGTGAACCTTTAAATTATTATATTTTATAACATATTGTGCATTGATGCTTGTAATGATTTAGATAAATGTGGTATTTCTTTTTATGTGGATGTTGAAAATTTTTATATGGGAAAATAATTCCTAGGGGATTTCATTGATTCCTAACAACTAGTTTCTAGAGTGTGGTGACTGGAAACCCCCTTTAGTATATTCCATTGACCAGGTCAAGTTTCAGGTTAGATGACAGTCTTGACCAATTTATGAAATTAAATTCTTAGAAATTTTAAAGAATAGATATATCAATGAATAATCATAAGTAAGAATAAGGTAATGTGATAATGACAATAACTTAATAAATTCATACCCAATCAATTCACAGATCAAAAATCTTGATTAATGGAATAAGGATTAGTCATAATAAAATACAAAATTCTTAAGAGTGAAAAAAAATAATTAATAAAAAATGAACACTGATATAATATCATAAAAAAAGAATGTGGAAAAAAATTTAAACATTTAGAATATGTATAAAAAGTAATATTTTCATTCATTAATTTAAGAACATGAAATTGGGTCCACTAATAAACACATGGATATGAAAAATGTTCTTTACATCAAATTATGGATATGAAACTAAGTCCATCCATAAACATTCATACATGAAACTAGGCTAATCCATAGTGTTGTGAACATGAAATCAGGTTCATGTATAACATAGTTATTCCATTAGTTATAAAACTTTACCCAGTGCATTATAGGGTTATATCAGACACACCCATTATATAAATATAATCCTTATATGTTCTATAATATTATAAAAATTAATCATTTCATCATTATATAACCAATAAAAAAATGGGATTTAGAAATATTTTATCTTAACTCAGGTAACTAATAGAAAAGTGACATATTTCATATAATAATTCATAATAATTCTTCATTTTAATACCCTAATATTTTATGACATATTTTTTTCAATTAAATTTAATTTCTTCTATAGCTTATGTTAGACGCACCACATAGTTTTAATGAACTGCGATATAATATAAATATTATTATTTAAGCCTGACCATTATAACCTAGCCATTAAATTTTGCTAAAAAATGTTTTTATTGTTATTTGTGGAAAATAATAAAAGTATAATTTTTCATTATTATAATATTTATTTGAATTTTTTTTTTAAATATACATTTCATGATTATATTTCACTTATATTTTTTATAATTGTCTTAAAATAGGATTTTTTGGTAAATAGTGGAAAATTATTTTTTATTAAAAACAACCTTTTCATTTAATGAACATAAAAAGGTGAATCTTGTTTAAAAATGATTTAAAAGGAAAATTAGTTTATCTATTTTATTATTAATCCAATTTATTTAATTCAATCCAAATCCATTTTTACTTTTAATATTAAAAATTTCTATACTTATGAAAAATTTCTCTTTGGAGAACTACTTTTGATTGCATCGATATATTTAATTTCAAATTAAAATATACTGGTGATGTGAATTGAATTTAGAAAACTGGATTCCATTTTATAAAAATATTAATTAATACTATATAATTTGGCCAATATAAATTTTTCCTCAAAATTATTAGTAAAAATAGAAAAATTAGTTATCTCTTTTTTAGTTAAAATTAGTTTACTTAGGGATAAACTAAAAAGATTAGGGTTAAAATAACCTAAAACATTGTAAAAATATAATTTTATGGAAATATTTCAACCTCATATTCTATATAGTTTGATAATTGTCCATTTGGGATCCTTTTTAGAATGTTTAAAATGTGGTTACATTTTTTCATTTCAAACATCTCAAGTGTGTCATCTCCCCCACTTATAAAAGGGACCCAAAATCCTATACTATTCAAACTCACAAAACCATTTGGTTCAAAAAATCCAGGACCAAATCACATCCTTAACTACCTCTAAATATACTAGATTCATTAGTTTAATTAGTAAACCTGAATAATAAGGATTTAAGTATAAACCAAAATAGGTTCTCTAGAGAAGCGGTAAAATTCTTAAATTTTTGTTTTGTTTTATTTATTATTCCACCTCATTCAAATATTATTAAAATATAATGATATAATAACACCAATATAATCCATATAATAAGATTTTTTTATGTTAATTTCATAACTAATATTCATCATCTCTTCCATAAGATGAGAAACGAAATCATTGATCATGTGTATGGAGAACTATCTCCTCATGACTTGATGTATTTCATTTTCCATCACAAACTCTCATTGATGGAAAAAATGTTGGATTCAACATATTTATATTATATTTATGAATAAATTATAAATATTGAATTATTCACTACTGGAAAGATGATCTTTCCCAACACTTCTATACCAACGGTTTGTAAAAACCATTGGTATAGCTACCATTTCCCAATGGTTCACCAAAACCATTGGGAAAGCCATAGATTTCCCCACCTTTCCCAACGGTTTTCCGAACTGTTGGGAAAGGGTCACTCTTTCCCAACGGTTTATGCTAAACCGTTGGGAAAGGGTGTGTTTTGAGCCTCTTTCCCAACAGTTCACCAAAACTGTTGGGAAAGAGTGACCTTTCCCAACAGTTCACCAAAACCGTTGGGAAAAAACACCCAAAAAACCAACCTTCCTCCTAAAAAAACTCAACCCACCCCTAACCTATCCCAACAGTTTTGAAAACCGTTGGGATAGGGCTATCCCAACGGTTTTCAAAACCCTTGGGATAGGTTCTTTAATTTTTTTCCAGATCTAATAACCGAGAACATTATATAAATCAAAATTTTAAATAATTATGATAATACATATATATATTTATGAAATTATGTTTACAAAAGTGATGTTAGCTTAGTGGTTAAGTCGTTCGATTATAAACGAGGGGTCCTGGGATCAAATCCCAGCGGATGTTTTATTTTTGGAATTTATATACCAACGATTCCATTACTGTTGGTATAGATTTCAAATTACCTATACCAACAGTTTTTGGAAAACCGTTGGTATAGACCTATCCCAACGGCTTACTTGGCTACGGTTCTCCAAACCGTTGGTATAGGCTATACCAACGGTTTGGAGGCCTATACCAACGGTTCCAAACCATTGGTAAAGGTTAGTTTTCCAGTAGTGATTATATCACATACACCATCTTACTTTCCATTCATTGGAAATTTTATAACGTTGCTCGTGTGTACGGTTGACTAATATATCATGAAGCGATGAGATTTATTTTTCACTTTCATTCTACACGAAAGGTAGTAAGGACAAATTTAATTAAAATATTTCACATATATTAAATCATAATGACTTATTAATAGTGATATATTCTTAAACCATCCCTTTAATCATTCCACTGAGAAAACAGAATCAATATTCATGTATATATATAGTCTTCCATCATCATAAATGGTGTGATTCATTTTATATCACCATCATATATGGATCACTCTGAAAACATTTGTAATGGATATATATGATATTTATAAAATTCCTAAAATTATTGTTTTTATGGATCCTTGATCAATATAAATGGACCAGAAATACCAAATTAAAACTTAAAAGAAAAATAAAACAACTATTACCCAAATTGTGATTTTAACAAGGAATTGTTGTTAAATAGGTCATAAAAGATCATAAGTAAATAATATACAGTAAAATATGTATATATATAAGTATGGTTATAGAATAGGTTTATAATAATCCTATATTAATTATATAGGAGGTATGAAGGTGTATAAAGTAAGTTCAGACTTAAGGTAAAGTATTTTCATCCCAATTTTATTTTTGTGGGACACATGAATTATACAACACCTATTATTTTGTATGTTGTATATACATCCCATTAATTTATTTTATGTTTATTTTATTCAATATCACGGTACATACATATCCATTTAATTTTATATCTTTCATGGGGATTATGATTAAAAATATACCAAAGTGGTAATGGTTTTATGTAACAATATCTTTGTGTATCGAGAGTTTTAATATTCATACTTCCAATGAAGATATATTATGAAATAAATCTCAATAAAAACATTAATTTTTTTATAATATAGTTATTTCATGAAAATAAACGTTTTAATATCATTTTACCCACTTTATGCCCTCAAGAGTCCAAATGAATGTTTTTAAGGAAAAATGACCTTATTTATCTCTCTAGTCGAAATAAATTTTTTATGACCATGTTTTCTAAAAATATTTTAATGTAAGTTTATATTGATCTCTAATGATTTATTAAATAAATTTTTACCAATTTTTTTTTAAAAATAATTTGAAATGATTCTTCTTTTCATTTTCCAAATGAGGTACATCTGGAGTTTTTACCCAAAAATATGAAAGTAATAGTTAGTTTAACATGTACAACATCAATGGTATTTTTTGAAATCATGAACACCCAATGTTTTATGATTACATTATATGTTTCAAATATTATTTTTTTAAAAAGGTATTTTCATTATTTTTTTGATCTTTTTGTTTCCTAAAAGGATCTTTTAAAAGTGAAAATGTAATTTTCCTTATGAAATGGTTCAAGTGGTCGTTAGAAATATTTTCTCATCTAGGATGACATCCATTGATTTTAAATAATCTTTATTGGGTATATGATCTATGGATATCATCCTTATTATTTATCAATATATTTTATGATTAAGATGAATAATTTTTTAAGAATCCTATTCCTTTTCCATTTGTTATGCTATGATGAATTAATGAGATGATTATTAAACACATTTCATTTCAATGTGATATGATATGAACAAATTAATATGAGACCCAATTAATTTCAATGGGTTATGATATGATGAATGTTTTATGATATTATTTCAAAAAATATTTTTCCTTATGTGATGGAATTGACCTATATCTTTCCCAAATGAATTGGGTAAAGATTGTTTTCTCATAAGATAGATTGTATTGGAATAAGGAGTCAACCCATTTCAGTATAAGAATTTTTCTAATATGATAGTTTTGGGAGTGAAACATGACTGCTATTATGGAATGTGGATTTAACCCATTTCCCTATTTTTTTCTAAATAATTGTTTGTTACTATGGAAATGATTTTCTACACTTATGTGTATGCCAGAAATCTATTTTGTATGCTAATGTTATGCTCTTATGAATCATGTTATTTGATTCTATTATTATTCAAGTCTTATAAACATCCAAGATATATTCCATGGCACATCTCTATGATATAAGATATAAAGGGTATAGTTGGAAAATATTATAATCTTGTTTCATATCATTATACATACACTATGTTGATATCTCCCTTATTTACCTTAACTGAGCATATAAGCTCATGATTTTTTGTTTCTTTTCCCCATGTTATAAATAAAGGTATTATATATGATATTTATAAGAAGTGTGATAGTTATGAAAAACATAGTGGGTGATGATGTAGCTTACCTATGACCATATTGTGTGTGAATCCAAATTTCCAAAAGGAACTAGATCTATATTATTTCGAAACAGATCATCATGTTATGTAATGAATATTCATAATTTAAGATGTAATATATATTTATGAAAAGTGTGGGTCATTATATTCATCATAAACTATATATAAAAAATAATTCTATGGTATCATTGGATTATGTCTTTAGGGAAACATAAATAACATCAAATGATGTTATCATAGATAATAAATTCATTTATAAGGCCTATAGAAAATTTCAAGCGAAAAGTGCCATTTTAATTATGAAATCAATTATTTAAAATCCAATAATTTAAAAATATTACGTAAAATATTTTTTTTCAAAATAAACATGGAATCCAATATAGGAATATTTAATGAAAAGAGTATTCATGGTGATGTTTAAAAGTATCTAATTTAGTAAATTACAAGAATATTTTTATTAAAAAAATTTATAGAAATTAAAATTTTATTAAAAATTAATTTATTCAACAATTATAGAAAAGAAAAAATATTATTGAAAACATTTTCATAGATATATGGACATGTAAGAAAACCATGCCAAACAAAAGTGGAAATAATGATTGTTTATTATAAAAACACATTCTTGATCATTTCATGAAAAAAGATAGGAAAATGTTAATATTACATTAAGATTCCATGAATAACTATAGGTTATAAAAATATATGGGTTTTAAAGGATATGATTCATATAATTTCACTTCTACAGAAATTTAGCATAAAAAATCACAAAAATAAATGATATTCTAACATAAACCCAAACCGCTTTGTTATTAACCAAATAAAAATCTTATAAATGAAATAAAATTAGAAGGATTTTTTAGTCCCCATAATTATAATTTGATGAATCATGATGTAAATAAATTTTTAGTATGTGCAGCACAGAAATGAAACCAGTGGTGAAAAAGGAATATGTCTCGTAAAAAAACGGTTTGATGAGAAACCCTTATATCATGTTTTTTTATTCATTATATAAATTAAATATTCCTATTTAATAAATATTTATTTATTACAAAACTATTCCAAAACATTAAAAATACCATATATTATTTACTTATTACATTGTATAATCTATTTATGAATAATTCTTTATTAAAATCACAATTCTAGTTGATATCTGTATCTTATTTCATGCATGTTTCAATTCATTAGTTCTAGTCCATTATATTTGATCATGGTTCCATATTCTCCAAAATTTTAATAATCTAATTAGTATTATTCATATCATTATATATATTTTTTGAACTATTCTTATAAATTCCTAAAAAAATGAATTACATCACATCATTGAGATAATAATATGTATGTACACATGGGTCACGTTTCCAAATTTCTATGGATAGAAAGAATGAGTTATAAATAATAATTCACCTTTATAAAATCAAAATTATATCATTAATAAAATATACATTCATTAAATATATCCTTTTTATCATCCATATAAAGCAAAAAAGAAAAAAATATCACAGCACTTCGTAGAGTAGGTAGTTCACATGTATGCACTATAAAACAAATGGTTTCATATTTAATGGAAAGTTAAGAATATATATAATATGTTAAATCAATTATAATATCTCTATATTAATTTTTGTGGTATAAAATTAGTCTTATCACTATGTGTAGGAGGTTGTTTATACGTACAAACTAGTGATGCTTCCATTTTCCATTTGATTGAAGGGAGGATTGAAATTATCATTTCATCATCACAATAAGAATATCAATTATATATGATAATATAATAATCATGATATGATGTATAAAACTAGATAAGAGAAGGTGGATGAAGAAATAAAATGGTATGTACATAGTTAGGAGTTAAAACTCTTCATTGAGAAACCTCGTTTGGCTTACACATTCATCCTTGAAAAGATAGATATGACATATATGAAATGGGAAAGGATGTTATAAAATAATTTGGGTAATTATTGGTTGATATAATAGGCTACATAAGTGTTGATAATATATTATAGGTGATGTTATTTTATATTAATAGAATGAAACAGAAGAAATTACATAAGTGATTTAAATATAATAAATTATTTATAAAGGGAAAGTAAAACCAAGTTGATGAAATTTCACAGATAAGATAGGTTTATCATGAAATCGCCTCAATTTGTAATATTTGTACATGTTTTTATGGAATTTTAAACATTATACATTCATTTATCCACTTTATTAACCAATTTCAACTATATCCATGGAAATAACTTTTTCCTTTGTGGTCATGAATTTACTTCTATGATGAAAATTGGAAAAAATGTTATAAGGATGAAATTATAGACTATATCACATTACTATTTTTCTATTTCAATATTTTTATAATTTAAAATGAATTTATAATATAATACTTAACAAAAAATACAATTAATTTCATTTTAGGAACTATATTCATATTTCGACCTTAAATACTAAAATACCAGAACGTAATTAAATTGTAAAATTTTTCATCACCATATATAAATTATTATTGACCATAAATTTCATGTGTCACCATAATTCATGTAAATAAAATAATTTTGATATTTTTAAAATAAGTTACATTGATTTTTTCTAATATTTACATAAACACTCTATCAACATTGTGTAAACATTTAATATAAGTATACTGTCAATAAAAATAAAAAAAATAAATAACCAAAGAAAAAATTATAACCAAAATAAAATTTGGAATTATTTATAAAAACATCAAATCCCTATATGAACATATAAGATAAATTAACATCAAAATAATTACTTTTCGGAAATTTCCTCTACTCAAAATAACACAAAGGACATCGCTATAGAAAAATGGAACGAAGATGCCATATTCACAAATATATGAATGCATAGTAAAGTTAAATACTTTGAATGAATTAAAATTAAGTCTATGGATGATTTTTAATCCTTATTCTATCGTTATAACCCTCTATATCACATTTTACCCATTACCACGGTGAAACATTTTACCATGGATCATATTCATAATGCCTAAAATTAAAATAGACCTATTTACCAAATTTGAACGTCCAGATTTGAATTATGGAATCCAATTTTTAGTATTAAATTTATATAAGTGGATGGAATATATTTTATTTTTAATTCCTTAAACTAAAAAACAATCAATTTTTTAGAAAATAACATCTTGATTTAAAAATGAACTTATACCAAAATAAAATATAATATCGATTCATAAAGAATTAATTGGATTATGTCTAATAATATAGACCTTATATTACATAAAAAACAAATCTAAAAAATAATTCATATTTAAAATTACATGATTTAATGAAAATAAATGATATTTTAATTAAAATATTTATTTTTCCCAATTCACTAAAAAATAAATCATTTTATAAAAACACAAAAAATAACCATTCGATAATATTAAAATGATGATTTCAAAAATGATATTAATTCCCTATAATATTATTTATAAAAAATATATAATTTAATTATAATTGTCTTTAAAAAATGTACTAAAAACCAATTTTCATGAAAACATATTTCTAAATCATAAATGACTTTCCTAAAAATTATGTACATATTTATTATACCTCAGTAAATAAATTTGAATTTTATAAAATCTTTGAAAATATTCTCTATAATTTGGTTTTTACTATTCACACCTAATAATTTAATGGGTAGGTTATAACTACCTCTTTAAATACTATTATTTTTATAATATATCATAGTTCACTTAAAGATTGGTTTTGCGTGTTAAGAAAAATATCAGGCATAGTATTTTTAAATAAAATTTTCAAGGTGTTAAATCTACCCTTAATAAATTGAATCCTATAAAATTTTATAATGTTTATTAAAGAATCAATATTTTTAAGTGAAATTATTTAAAACCCAGATTGTAAAAAATGAATAATAATATTTATATTAAATAGGGGAAGTGTGAAAAATATGATTACCTGAAATGTAAAATAATCAGGTTCCTAGATAAAGAGATAATAATAGATAATGATAGATTACATGATAATGAGAATTTAAATGACCAGAAAACCCTAAATTAGTATGTGATACAAAAACCATTAATTCATAAAAAATGAATTTAAACGAATGAAATTTTTATTTCAAGATCCTTTTTTGATCATTGAGAGATTATTTTAGTATCAAGATAAACAATATAAAAAAATTAACTTTTTTTTCTATTTAATATGTTGAATTTTTTCCATTGTTTTTTATTTGATCAATTTCAACATATTATATTATTCCATGAAATGAATATTCAAGAATATTTTTTATGCTTGAATCACTAAAATCAACTTTTATCAGATCATAAGATTAATATAAAATGAAATTCATTCCTCCAATCTTTAAAAATATTCCAAAACCAAAATTATTTGCCACAGTTTTCCAATATAGATAAATATTTACGTTATTTTATAATATAATAATCACTAAAACCTCAGCAATAACATCAAATTTTCAATGTAAATAGTTCCATAAATATTTAACTATAGGTCATCTCAAAATAATGTATGACCAAATTCAAAACCCATTTTTTTAAAAAGATCCCAAATTTTCTAAAGTCAAAAAAATTTAATCCCTATAAAATATAAAGTATCTCGTAATTTCATAACCAAAAAAAATTAATATAATGATAATATATTATCAATCAAGAATGATAATCCATTCCCAAAATAACCTGAATTACTATAAGAACTAATTGACAACATAAATTATTCTAAAAATTAACTCAATATATCTTGATTTAACCCAGATACAATGGTACCCTAAAAACTAAACTGACCCTAGAATATCTTGAATGGAATTCTAGATCCCCACTATTTGGAAACTAGAACACAACATCATGTAATATAAATGTTGGAAATAATTTTCTACAATTATAGAAAAAATGTAAAGATATATATTAGTATGATCAAAAACTCAATAGGGAGATTGTACTAGAATCCAAACATGTATGTCAAAAACCCAAAGGGTACAACATCAATGTACCATAAAATAAACTATATCTCCCAATGTACAAAAGGTAAATCACCCCAACCCCCATGGGATCACAGACATCCATATCTTCTAAAAGGTGTTTTCCCTTTACTCAGACCTAGAAGAAGAAAATCTACAAATTCCCAAAATAAATGTTAGGGAGTATAATAAAAATACCATTAAGGAATCACCAAGTGTTCCATAATAATATTCCATAATAATAAAACAACCATTCTTCCAATTTTAATAAAAAAGAAATGGTAGTATAAATTATTATTAAAACAAAACATTGTTTTCATCTCAGAGTGATGAAAAACATTTCAAACACGGATTAAATAAAAATATTATATAAAATGTTTTATATAAATTAAAAGGTACGTATAAAATAGTTTCAAAAATATTATCACACACACACACACACACACATATATATATATCAAAATAATCATTACAAGCACCCTAGACATCTAACCTATGATATGATTGTTTATTCTTATAAAATCCTTAATCCTCTCATATTAGTGATCATGGAATGTATGTGTATACACGTCTGTCAAGATAATTCTGAATAGGACCCATAAAAACTCCATTGGGGAAAATATCTAATTAACTATGTTTTTTGGGTTGTAATCATCAATATTTTTCCACAAAATTAAAATCCTAGCATGTCTGTCCCAAATAACCCATTGACTACCTAGGCCCACACATGCTCAATCAATCAATCAATAGTTGGAAAATTATTTAATATCATTTTAAAATAAAATTTCTCCATTTATAGTTTCAAATTGACTATTTATTTCCAAAAAACAGAACCTTTGAGTTTTCATAATTTCTATACTTTTCAAATGGAAACCAATCATATATTTTTATCATTTCAATTTAATCCATTTTTCTCAAAAACATTTCAAAACTAATTACACAATTCCCATAAATTTTTCGAATACACACAAATATAAAATTACATTGGAATTGTGGGTTTCTCCCTATAACACCCCCAATAGTGGGAAGTATTTTCATTTGTTATTTTTTAGATTCAGATATTTTGGCTGATGTTTGGGTTTAATTCCTCCTTAAAATTTTTGAATTTGGGAAGATCTGGGCGAGTGTTTGTCCTATTAATAGTTTGTTTTCATGGTTTAATTCATTGAACTTATAGAATGTTATGTAATAGGATGTTTTCAGTTCATTTACTTCTATAATGGTTTGAATTGAATGGTTTGAACAGGGATTGAGGCATGGCGCATGGCCTATACATGGTTAGAGGAAACCATGCTGAAATCATATGAAGGATTATGCAGTTTGGGTAGTGAAAATTTTCATGGTTGGAACACAGTTTGGGTAAACATGTGACCCACCCGTGAGGGGTTCCCCTTTCTCTAATATGGTGTGCACGGTTCGTGCATGGTTTGTCAAATCATGTGGCCAAACCATGTAGGTTTCCTAGATCAATAAAAATCTGAAATCCCAATTTTTTCCCACTAAAATTTTTACCCTAATTTAAGATTTCCTCACCTTTCTTTATCTAGTTACACCTTGGGAGCCTCCATGCTCTCCCACCCCCACTTATTCCATATTTTATCCATTAATGAATTTTCAAGGTGCTATAATGAGTTCTTCATGGTTTTTTGTCATTTGTTTCCTTTGGACTCTTCCATATCAAGGTTAAGTGGTTATTATTTGATGGAACCTTTATTTGATGAATAATATGGGTTATCATTGATGTGTGGCTTGTTTTTCTTGGTTATTAGTGTGTTTGTCTTTTCTCTCAGGCTCAATTATTCCTTCTCTTGATGTTTCATCACACTCACACATCGTTGAGGTAGGTGTTTCCATCTATCTCCTTTTAATCACACTTTTTTGATGATTTATCTTTATATGGTGTCTTTTAAAATTTCATTGCATTTTTGGTAATTTGTTATTATAAATTATTGTGGGTGTTTGATGATAGAAAATGGGAGCGAAATGGTTTTCCAAAGGGTTTTATTAATTATTCTCATGTCTAGATGCATGCAATGTGTTTGATAAAATGAATATTAAACATGTGAAGTGAAATTTCATGTTTTGGGTGGTGTTTTAAATTAATTATGTTTTGGTAATTTGGTGAGATTATGAATTGGATGATATAGGTTTGAATTTAGGACATTTATGATTTGACTTTCATGTGTAACTTGTCATGTTTGTAGTAAAGAAAGTTGTATGTATTTTAAAAAGTTCTTAATGTAGAAATGTAATGAAATTTTTGTTCCTAATGGAAATTGGTTGTGTTTTATATGTGCATCATTGTGGTGATTCTTGAATATGATTCATTCTTTGTTTGAAAGGTGTGAAATGTGTTTTAAAAGGGATTTGAGGTGTGAATCTGTAGAAAGTTGGTTTTCCAAATAAAATGGATTTATTTTCATGTGAAATATTTTTTTGGAAAGCTAAATGTGGTTTTGGAATTGTTAATTCTCTATGTAGCATGTTTTAAAATTGGTTTGGTGTGTGTGATGATTGGAAAGAGACTTTTCCTATAGAAATGGTTGGATTTCATTGTTCTTTTCTATTTATGATACAAACAAATTTTTTTAATTTTAAAAGTGGAGTGAAATGTTTTTTTTCAAATAGCCCTAATTTTTTAAGTGAGTTAATATAGGATTTTAAATTTTGTTTCTAAGGGTCAGTGTTTTTGTCACTTTGAGAAATATTTTTTAAACTGAATGGTATAA
The DNA here is from genome assembly GCA_963277665.1 of Viscum album. Lineage (NCBI taxonomy): Eukaryota > Viridiplantae > Streptophyta > Magnoliopsida > Santalales > Viscaceae > Viscum > Viscum album. The sequence continues at coordinate 1,432,016,453 of OY728120.1, read as the reverse complement.
AGTCCTATTTGAAAATTTTTGTGTATAAGTGGTGTTTAATAATGACCTGAGAGTGGTTTTATAAATTTAATTTGATTTTAAATAGTAATGGATTTATTGGAACTTTTTATTCCCTTGAAAATATTGGTTTTGAAGCATGTGATGTTAAGTCCTAGTTGGGGTTTCAAAATGGTTTGAAAAATGATTTGAAATTTTTTGTGATATGAATATCTGATTCCCATTTTGGTATGTTAAGTAAAATTGTTTGAAATATTGGGTAGATTGAAGGACCTTTTGGAATTTTATAATGTTTGGTAATGTGGTTTTACTTTTGGGAAAGAGGTGGTTTCTATTTGAGCCTTTAATTTTGGATGATCATCCTTGTGAAAGAGGAGGGTTTTAATATTTCTATTTTTGATGGTTGGATTATCCAAGACCATGGGATGAGATCCCCTCTAGTGGATCATGCATGGGATTACTATTATAATTTAGATACCAATAGACCTTATGATGTGTTCCCATCTAATGAATAATGAATTAGGGCACTATGGGTCATGCTTTTTATACCACGATTTACTGAGAATTATTATCATGGGATTCACGGTGTCATCTAGAGTGTCGATTGATGGTTTCTTATCTACCCAAATTAGATAGGTTGGTACCCCCAATATATTATGATTAGCTAAGTGGGGAATTCCCCTGGATTGTATTGTTTAGAGTGGCCAGTTGGTTATTGACTATAGAGATGAAACATATTCAGTTTGAGGGTCCGAACTAAGAACGCTATGACTTCACTCAAGATATTTTTAAGAAATTTTCAATAATATCTATCTATATGTTCTGTTTATTTTTTCTAATTATTGGTTATTAACCTTCCTTTTTTATGCCTTCTTATTTTGTTTCCTTTATTTTTATAAGATCTTCCTTTGGGTGTATTAGTAGGTATTTTTAATTGGAATTGGTTTTTGAACTAGTTTTTTGATAAAGTAAAACTATTTCTAAAAATGAAAATTGTCTACATGGTTTTAAAAAGGGAAATTTGTGGAAATCCATGTTTAGTTACATAAATTGATGAAATTTATATTTTATGTATGTATTTTAAAATATTATTTTTGTACTATCTTGGGAAATGAAATGTAAGGAATTAATAATGATTACCTAATGATCTGTTTAATCTCGCACCCTACTTATGCCACTTAGCATCAGAAGACTCGTGTTACATTGCAGTTTCATGTATCTAGTTTTGTTTTCCACTAGATAAGGTTAGTATTGGAGTTGATTATTACCAAGAGGTTATGTTGAGATTGTGCTGTGCAGTTTTGTTGTCGCTTTGAATTTAGATTCTTTTTTGTTAAGCTATTGTCTCAATATTGTATGGTATATTTATTAATGTTATATTTTTTACTTGTATTTAATACTTAATTTGTTTATTTAATCTTTGTTTTAATTAGACTAAATCATTCCCATCAAGATTATTTTGATGCCCGTTACTAGTTTGAAGACCATGGGGATTGTGAATTCTCTTCATGCCATTTCTCAGACTGGGTCAGATGTCGGTTTGGATATAATCCTAGCTTGGTTCATGAAAAAATGGTATCCTCACATGCCATTATTATTTGGGGTGTTAGGTGGATCATATATTTGGACTATTGGGACTCAAGAGGTAGGTACAGTAAGGAAATCATGAACCCTTTCTTGTTTCGATCCTTGAATTTCTAGTTGTAGTATCTTATTTAAGTATTATGGTTAGGTTTTTGTGGCATGGTTGTGGAATTATAATGCATGAAAGTTGTTTTCTTGTCACAACCTCATATTTAGTAGTGACCCATGTGGATTCCAAGTGCATGATTCAAGGTATCCTTAGTTTTTGATGCTTACATGGGTCACGAACCACTAACCACATCACTATTTTATGCATGAAAACTAATTTCCCATATCATATGTTTGGTGTGAAATTTTTCTTGGTTTGGTTTTGGTTGGTGTGATTTGGTTTTTAAATGGAAAAATTGTTTTGGGAAAAATATGTTTCAAAATAGAAAATGGATTTTTTGGAAGGTATTTCTTTATAAAGATGGAATTTGATGTTTTAGTTGGATTGGAAAATGTGTTTTCATATTAAAAATGTGGCCTTGGAAGAAGGATGTTTTTGAAATTGGAATAAAAATGTGTTTTTTAAAAAGTGTATCTTTGTTGTATTTTAATGGTTGGATTCTGGTCCTATTTTTTTAGATCAGGATTTTTTTGGTTATGATTCAAGATGATGTTGATTCTGGTTTGGTGTTTTGTGTGTTGTTAAGAATATTCCACCCAAAAAGGTCACCAATGTTTGTATTGGGTATAATCTTATTTTTAGTCCTTAAATTTTTTTCATATTTTCTATGGTGACCCATGTTTTTTTGAGGCTACGGAATGGATCGAGGATATTGAGAGTGTATTACAATCATTGGGAACTACTGAAGCTGTGAGAGTGCAAGCTGTTCTGATCTAATTTGAATGTCAGACCTTTGATTAGTTGAGGATGATTGTTCCTCCTTTATTACAGGTTGGGGAGAATTAGGAAATCTTCAAGTCCACCTTCATCTAATGGTTTATACCTAAGGAGTTGAAGATGAGGAAGTTGTCATAGATTTTTTGTATTCAGAAAGGAATGTTAATGGTGAATGATTATGTTGACCACTTTAAAGAGTTGGTTTCTTTATCTCCAAATATAGCCTTAAAGAATCATAAAAAATCTCCTCATTTTATTTGAGGACGTCGTCAAGATATCGTGGTGCACGTTCTCTCATGTAGTGATGTTTAATTTAATAAATTGGTATATGAGTTGTTCATAGGTAAAATTTTCACAGGGGTGTGTTCTATGGTGGTCGGAACACGTAAAGGTTCCCCATATAGTGATAGGTGTGTGATTGTGGAACCCATTTTTGAGAAATATCCTTCATTATCTCTAGATTCTCGCTCCTCATACTAGTAATTCATTTACTTTTAGTACAATCAGTTTGAGAATTAAAATCCATATTTTGATAACCGTCCAAATTCTTTCCATCAGTGTCACTATTTGGGACATCTGGAGAAGTTTTTTTAAGAATAATTATCTATGTATGAAGCCTTAATTGGAAGATGTGGGTTCCTACCTGCAAGATAGTGCATGATTCAATCATTAGGGATCCAGCTACTGGCCTCAGAGTGAAGCTTTCACATAGTCATGAATTTCTAGGGGTGTGGGGAAATTCAGTTTTATTTTTATCTCTGATGTTGGATTGGATATGGATTATATTCTCATTGTATCTTTCCATGTTATAGTTTCTTGGTTCTTGTGAGTTCCCCTTTCTTGTACGAATTTTGGTGGTTTGTTTCTTTTGGAATTATAGTTTTGGTTCTTTTTTAAATGCGAGTCTGTAATTAGTAGTTGTTTCCTTTGTTTCCTTATCCTTTTTTAGAGTGGTTATAATTTCCCATCATTACCACTTTAGAGATATTTTAGGTTTGTGTAGTTGGAGAATTTTGGTTTTGTATTAATTCTGGTTCAAGTTCCATAATAGTTTCCCCCTTCTGTCAGTTTTTTTTGGTTTGGGTTTGATGTTCTCATATTAGTTTCATCATATTGGGGGTTTTGATTATGTGGTAAATTCATGATTCTAGTAGTGATGTTTTTTATCTTGTGCCTAAAGGTTTGGGTAAGTTCATGTGGGGTTTCCCATGTCAGTGCCTCCATGTTAGGATTTTCAATGATGGTGGTGTTAGCTGGGTTCTTATAATGGGGAGAACCTATCTGGTTGTCACATTATTCTTCTTGTTGTTGCTTCCTCTGTAAATGGTCTAGTGAGACTTATGGAGTGAAATATCACACTATGGACTTGTATTCTATTCGATCTTGTCTCATTTTAACTATGAGTTATGTATTTCATGTAGTTGAGAGACATTTGGAGGTATAAAGTGTTTGTGGTGGGGAGAATTATCATTCCCAGAAAATTTCAATTCTTTTATTTTATTTTTATATTTACATTAGATTTTTTTGAAGTTTGGGTTGAGTTAACGATTTTAATTTTTAAATTTTGGAAGTTCCGAGTGACTTTTTAACCTATGAACGATTTTTTTGGAACACTGTAAGCATTAACTGTGTGGAATGTTAAGGAATATAATTCATTCCATTCACCTTCTTCTAGAATTATTTGACTTTTTTTGGTTTGATCATGGACCTGGATAAACCATGTAGCACCGAATAGAAACCATACAACATGAGGGTTGATGTCTTGTGTGTAGTGCACAACCTTTGAATAGTGTTAGAAACCACGTGGAAAGCTTGTTAGGGATTTTTTTGTTTGGACAGTGGGTTTTTGTATGTTTGGTGCATAGTTTTGGTAATAGTGTGACCAACCCCAATAGTGTTCCCCTTTCTCCCGTACGGTGTGCATAGTTGGTGAACAATTTTTCAAACTGTACATCCATACCATGCGGGTTTCCCAAATCATTAGAAAAGAGATATAACTATTTCCCTACCACTTTTTAACCTTAATTTGGGATTTCCTCCCCTTTCTTGACCTAGGTGAACCATGGGATCTTTTATGTTCCCCCATTTGGCCTTCTATTTTCAGTGGATTATTTCTCATGGTCCTAAGGAGAGTTCTTCATAGTTTTTTTCCATTTTACTTATATCCTCTATTCCCTCTCTTGGTTCATTGGTTTTTATTCAGTGTAACCTCTCTTATACAAACCCTATGGGTTATGATTGATGTTTGGGGTGTTTTTTTGGTCATCATGGTATGCAAATTGTATCTCAGTACCAATTTCTACTTCTCCCATAGTTTTATCACTTTAATAGGTTGTTGAGGTAGGTGTTTCTGTCCATTTACTTTCCAAAACAATGTGTTGATACTTGATAATTCTTTGAATGATTTCGAAATGTTATAATTTTTCTTGGGATATGTTATTTCAATTTTTTTGGGTTTTTCATCATGGAAAATGGGTATGAATTTTTTTATAAAGGATATATTTATTGAAACCTATGTTTAAATTCATGAAATGTGTTTGATAAAATGCCAATTAATCTTTTGAAGTGAAATTAGGTGTTTTACCTAATTTATTTTTATAAAAGTGGTATAGTTTTTAATTGGATAATGAATTTGAGAATTAGTGACATTTTTTATTTTACATTCTTGTGTGGCTTGTTTTTTTGGTAGTAAATCAAGTGGAGTTTCATTAAAAAGGTTTTAGTCTTAAAAATGATTTTAAAGTTGTTTTTCTAAAGGAAATTGGTTTATTTTTATGTGTGATTCATTGGGGTGTTTCTATAATATGATCCATTCTTTGTATGAATGGATCAAAATGTTTTTTCAAAGGGATTTGATATGTCCATGTTTTAAAATTTCTTATTCAAAAAAAAAGGTTTTTTTCATGTGGGATCATTTGTTGGTAACCTTAAATATGGTCTTTGAATTGTTTAAGTGGTACATAGCATGTTTTAAAATTGGTTTTGTGTGCATGGGGATTGGAAAGAGACATTTTCTATAGAAATGGTTTGATTTGATGTATGCTTTTCTTTTTTTGGTTCTAAATGGGTCTTATGAATTGTGAAAGTGGAGTGAAATGTGTTTTCTAGATTTTCTTCATTTTAAATAAAATTTAAAATGTGTATTCTAAGGATCAACCCATTTGGGACTTCGAGGTGTGTTTTGGAAACTAAATGGTATAAAATCCTGTTTGGAAATTTTTTAGTATAATTATATTTTAATTTTGACTGGGAATGTGTTTCGTAAATGTAATTTGATTAGAATTTTTAAACTTAGGGTTTTTAATTTGTATTTCCTTAGGAAGATTAGTTTTTATAGGCATGATGTGATGGCCCGGATGGTGTTTCATAATGTTTTGACAAATCGATTGAAATATTATGTGATATGAAGGCTCGGTTGGCATCTTTGTATATTTTGGAAAATTGGTTAAAATCTTGGGTGGATTGAAGGCCCATTTGGCATTTTATAATATTTGGGAACATGGTTTTGATTATTGGAAAGAGGAAGTTTCCATACGGGACTTTATTGTTTGATGATCATGCTTGTGAAAGAAATGGTTTCTCATGTATGTGTTTATGATTCATGGATTTTGTATGGATACCACTAGACAATGTGATGGGATCCTCTCTATTGGGTAGTTCATTGGAATAATTTATGATTTGGATACCACTATGCCTTGGGATGTGTTATCCTCTAGTGGATCATTCCTAAGGATGTTGTGGTTTATTGTGTATATACCATGTTTTGTCAAGTATTATTATCATGGTATTATTGGGTTTCTTCTAGAGGGCCGAGTGACAGTTTCTTGTCAACCCTGATTAAATTAGTTTATACCCCCAATATTTTCTAAGAGGCCTTGTAGGACATGCCACTTGATTTTAGAGTTCAGAGTGGCTAGTTGATTATTGACTATGTAACTGCACAATATGATGGATTGTGAGTTTTAACTAATTACATACAATGATTTCTCTCGATATGTTTAGGAAATGACCAAGATTATCAATTTGTTGGTTCTATTTATTTTTGTTACTTGTTTATTATTATCCCTAATAGTTTATGACTAGCTATTTTATTATCTTTTTTTCATCAAATATTCCTTTGAGTGATTTGGTATGGACTTGTAACAATATTTGGGGTTTGAAATAGTTTTTTGGAATGTGAACCCATTTTTAAAAATGAATGATGGGTGTGTGTGGTTTTAAAAATGGAATTTTTGGAATTCCATGATTGGGTGATTAAAATGATTTAATGACTATTTTTTGTGCATATTTTTTACTAGTGTTTGTTAAATTATTCGTGAAAGAAAATTCATGGAATTTGTAGTGATTAGAAACTAATCTTTTTGAACTCACACCCTACTTTTACCATTCTGAATCATTAGACCTGAGTTGTTTTGTAGGTTCAGGTTTGGTGTTCTTTTTTCCATTTGAGTAGGTTGCTCTTGTGGTTGGTAGTGAGCAAGAGTTAACATATGTATTGTGTTTCATGGTTAGGTTATATCTTGGTATTCAATTTATGTTTTGTTAAGTTGTTGTATCTAAATTGGTTGGTATATTTATTGATGTTCAGTTGTTAGTTGTCTTGTGTGCTTTATTTTTTTATTTGATCCTAGTTTTCATTATGCTAAACCATTATCATAAGGATTATTTTTTGGATCGTCATTAGTTTCTAGCCTATGTGGATTATAAATACCCTTTGAGCCTTATCTCAGAGCGGGTCAGATGTTGAGTTGGATGGTTGCCCTCATGGTTTAAGAAAACCCCAAAATACATAATATTTAAATTTCAATTACAATTTTCATCAAATTTGGTTTTTACAAGTCAATTGAAAACAATTTTTAATAATAAAAATTTCATTTTTAATCAATTGGGAATTTTTAAATGGAACAACCTACCTTTCTCACTGAATCACAACACCCACAACATGATTCACTAATGAGTAATGAAGATGAATAAGGTCTAAGAAATCAATCTAGAATCATGATTCAAAAATATGGTGTTTAGTTCCATTAATAACTATATGATATTTCAAACTCCATGTATAGAAAGAGAGAGATACAAAAGAGATAGTCTCAGTGCTTAAAAAGAGAGATAAACCATAACCAACATTATGATCAATCATTGAATGGATGATCCAGAGGGATTGGAGATCACTAAAATCACCTAGGAGGTCCCTCTAGGCCAAGAGGAAGGAATCTTGGCAGAGGGAAAATAATAATTTCAGCCAATAAACCTTTTTAAAACTATCATTTTATATTTTACAAATCAAGTAACCCAATTAAATTTCATGTAATTATCGAGTCCCATGTGCACTAAAAATCTAGTCTCCTTTTATTTAAAATCTGGGTTTTAATATTTTAATGGAATGTAAACTATAAAAATAATGTAACCTTTCACATTGTGTACCGATTTCCTGGATTATTTCGGCTGATGATTTCACATATTTTAATATAATTACATTTCATGTAAATCCCCAAGAGACTACAAAAAATATAGGTTCTATGTTGAATGTTAAAACAAATATCTGACTTCATCATTATTGTTATCCTCCAAATTCCTTATGATCCTTACCTAAGAAGTAAAAAAAGAAGAGACAAACAAATTTTAGATCATACCTGATAGAAAGGTAATGTGGTGTTACAACCTCTACACAATAAAACCTATCTGGCCCCAAAAATCCTATAAAAAAGATCCAATAATATAAATTTTAATCCACTACTCTCTCATTAGTGCCTCACACTCCCACATCTCAAGAGACTCAAAACCGTCCTTCCATAGCACATGAAAAAAGGTATTGTCCTCTTAGGAAGTACTGTGGTCTTTGAATCAATAGTCCTGACAAGATGCTCAGTCATGGAAAAATATGGAACAACAACAAGATCAATCCATCTGAAAACATAATTTGAATGAAAAGGGTACATTTACATCTACTATACCTAGAAAATTTTATGCATCAATGAAAACTATAGTGGATTCTATAAATTGTAAGACACTATCCCCACTTCCTAAACAACATAAAAATTACTACAAAATCAGTAGATATATTACCTTAAAACCCAATATACCGATGAACTAAATGAGTTGAAACATTCAAGAACACATGATAACCAATTGAAAAAACCAATGGTCTATGTTGATGATCATAATAATATTTTTACCAGCTCTACACCATCAACATCCTCAGATTAATCAATTGGATCTTTTATGTTGTCTCTTGAACTAAGCTCTATCTAACTAAGTAACATTCACTAATCTCGAACCCACTCAACTAATATTTACATGGTCTTCTATTAGATACCTTAAAGGGAGCCATCTTTATTGCACACTGGTAACTATTGATATAATAAAACTCAACCAATCCTAAATGGTCATCTGAAGCTCCACAAAAAGTAGGGATGCATGAATGATATATATTCCTAAGAATTTTTCTTTCTCTCTCTATATTCCCATATGTATATGGATGGTATGTTGTACCTAATCAAACATGGGATTATATTTTTTAATGAAGGTCTCTTCAAAAGTGATAAGTAAAATAAGAATCTATATTGAGGACTATACTATTTAAAAATATGTACATCATTAATGGGTACAAATTGAGGTAATTTTTCTAGCCATGAAATCACAACCCATATCATATTCTTCATTCTATGGGCACATAGAAACCTAAACAGAATCTCTATAGAGATATCCACCCACTTCTAGGTCATTACTAGAAGTGGATGAAGAAAATACAAAGGTCTGTGATGCTCATCCTTGACCTTTTGGAAACTACAGTACTGAAAAAAAGTCAGTGTTGTCTCATCTCGTACCTATTCTCCAAAATCATCCTCAAATATAATAAAACATCTTTTTGTTTCCTGGGTATGCAACCCACTAAGAAATATTGAAATCCCCAATCACATCTTTCCTCACATTCAAAGGTATAATGTACCAGTTTTGGAAAATCAGGGACCCTATATAGAGAAAAATCACTCAGTGAAGGTCTCCCCACCATAAATAGTGCTTCTAATGCCATGGAATTCATCATATATCTATTATTCTTGAATAAATACCTTGATAAGAGTGGATTTAAATTTAACACTAGATGTGAAAACAACCCATTCTCTTTTAGTTAGAACATTGGAGGTGCTTCTAATGCCATGGAATTCATTATCTAGATATTATTTAAATGTTTAAGAAACATGATAAGAATTATCCAACCCATTCTATATTGGTTGGAATACAAGGTAAACCACCTCAAGGTGAAACATTCAAATATTTTCGAGTGAAGAAAAAACTCATGATATTTTGTTCGGAATACACAGTAAACCGTTCTCTAAAAAGGTAACACTGCTAACTCCTAATCACATGCATCACAATAGAAAGTTCAAGTTCATGGGTTTGAAAATTCTTCTCACATTTCCTAAACCTCCATGAACCATAGGAAACTATGTAATCACACTGTATAAGATGATATTCCAAACTTGAACTGGATTCATCAAACAAGACAACATAGCCCGTATCAGCTTCTAGAAGAGTCGACATGGGTGAAAAAGAGAAAATATGTTTTAACTCACCCAAATAAGTATGAAATTTATCACCATAATCAAACATCAACACCTTCTTAATTATATAATTCATCATAGAATACATATTTGAAAAATATTTTACAAACCTGCGATAATATCTTTCTTGACCAAAGAAGCACCAAGTCTAGAAAAAAATTTTGTGATTACACCCATGTCATAACAACTGTCACTACTACAGTAAATTTAGTAATTACTTGAAATCTTTTAGTAGTGATTTCTTAAACTATTTATAATTTTCCATCAAAATATAGGGATAGTTTTTAAGAAAGAAAAATTTTTCCTCCAATATTTCATCCAAATGTCCAACATATATTATTCCAAAAATAAATAAACCAATATCCTAATTAACATCATTATTCATAAAATCAAAGAATTTTTTCACCATAATAGTGATTTCATACCTTTTAAATTATATCCCCAAAACATAATATCATTTCTCTAAAATAAAGATTAACATTAATCATAAGGGTTGTATATATCTAAAACCCATAAAAGATCTCCCAAAATATCAATAATCACATAAAAAAATTAGAAATAAAATTGATCTTGAAATATTTTTCCATGTATCGACATAATATTTAACCACAAAAATAAAAAAAATTCAAACTAACTAGGACATCACGTGGGAAATATTAAGGAACTTCACCCTTATATCACTTCCATTGTAGGTTAAATATCCCTAGCCTTGCTAGATGAAATACGTTGTCGTTTGGCACACATATTTCTGTTTTCATAAAACTATATTAACTATATACATATAATTTTACCAAAAATATAATTTAAATAATCATAAATAACATTAATAATCAAATTTTTTTTAGTTCCATGGTTATCTATACATTAAAACATATGATCCCAAACTTTAATAACCCATAATTACCTCATCCATAATGATTATATAAAACCTAAGGGATATCAATTCCTTTCAACATATGATAATAATATAAAAGTAATTATTCTTAAAATAACCTTCTCAATAATACCCATTTTATACATAAGGGTTACATATAACTCAAATATTTACTAAAACTCAATAAATTTCTCCAAGGCAATTTCATCAAATAAACCCTCATTAGGGGTATATGTGGATTTAAACATATTATCATACTTGCAGTTATTAACCCGTGATGGTCCCTAAAAATATTAAAATATCCTCATATAAACCATATAATTATTGTCTTTTTTGAATGTCCTCAATTTTTGTCATATTGTTATGTTCCCTAATATATGTTTTTTTAAATCTAGTTTCTCGTGTTTTTTTAAACTTACTCTGATTCGAACTGTAAACAAACTAAACCTAGTAGCCTAGGGCTAGTGGAAAATTTATTAAATTGGTATAATATGTGTAGAGATCAGATCCCATTGTACCAAATTTCTTATTAGTCTTGATAAACTATATATATACATGAATCTTTCATTACATTTAAAAAAATAAAAATACAATATAATGAAAGTAAATATTATATATCCTTGACCTAATTCAATGGTTCCGCATTAATAACCTAGGGAAAGGAAAAAAGATTAGGGTGAGATCATATGCATAGTAATGGTAATGTACTATATAATATATAATGATAAAATAAATCATAATCAATAAGGAAATGTAAATAACTTAATATACATTCCATTTAAGCAATAACATTAGCCCAATGAATAATATGGGAGGAATAAATTCTGATCAAATAATTCCATATGAATAATCACATGATTTTGAATCTAATCCATAAATTTCATATATAATTATATAATCACATGAAAATCAATAATTTATTTCATAATAGTAGAATGAATAATGCCAGCCACCATAAACTTATCCTGAAGACCCCATTCTAAGACATCATACAAAAATGGGTAATGTATCATCCAAAAAATCATCGTTTTTATCTTATCAGAACTACGACTACATCCAGGGGCCTATAATATCAGACCCCACCCATAAATTAATAATTCCACAACATTAATTTTAGGAATAAACAATAAATATTAATAAACATTCTATAAAATCAATAATTTTCCATGTTAGGAGAACACGTATAAAATTTATAAATTCATTCCACCAATGAATAGTATTATCAACCATCTAGAGAAATATAGTTAACAGTATCATTTAATTATATACTAATCATAATATTTGACAAATGATATTTCCATAGATGAAAATAATTTAATAGGATCATTGTAAAATTTATTGAGGAAAATATTATTTCCACTTAGAAATCACTTCTTCGAGGTCTAAAATAGTTTTCAAATATTAAGGAAAACAATTTCATTTAAATGAAATTTGTATAATTTTAGGTTAATCGACAAATAAATGAGTTTTTAGGATTATGGGAAGTTCCATTAATACTTTATAAATTTCAAAAACATGATTTTCAAAATTTTTAATAAGGTCAAAAAGTTTCTCATTTAGAAAATACCTAGAATATTCAATTTAAAATATTTTTTAAAATGTAAAAAATGTGTATAAATTTCATCAACAAATTAGTTTAAAATTCTAAAAATAATCTTTTTGACATTTTAATGAAAATATTGACATTGAAGATAAATGTTCTTAACATTGTTGAAAATAAATTTTCAATTTTCCTTAAAAATGTTAATATGGTATCTTGATTACTTAAATAGAATAAAAATTAATGAAAACAATTAAATTTCCATAAATAAAAATATATAAAGAAAATATATTGGGTATAAGATATAATTATTAAAAAATTCCCCTAATGGAGACTTAAACACATATAATACCGAATAATAATGTGAATGTGGAATAAACCCTAACCACTTTGGTAACTATTTAGCCATAACACCCATGAAACAAATTACTTCAAATGAAAAATTAAATACCATGAATATAAATCTATTAATGATATAAAATATCAATGGGGAAGTTGAAACACCACCTAAATATAAATAGGTTCATAATTCCAATTATGTCTCAATAGAGTCAATATTGATATGAAGTATCTTATAAAGATAATATTATTGTAGTGAGAATTAATAAATGAATTGATTATGTGTATTAAATGTAAATACCGATAAAAAAGATGAAAAAATTAAAATAATCAAAATCAATTACACCCATAATCAAATAACATCAACAATAGTGAATTTGAAATATAACCCAGTGAAAATGAATTGAGTTATAAAACCCCTTACCACTTCTTAACTTTAAATTCAAACCCCATTAGATAAAAAAATTTCAATTTAAAAATAAAATAATAATATGTATGAAGGATATGTGATATAATATTTAAAATAGGTGGTATATAGACTATATAAAATTAATTAGGTGTATAACATTAAAATATGCCTCAATTAATAGAAATTGAGACTATATCCCTTATGTAAGGCCTGAATAATCACATAAGTACTTTATTTCCCTAAATAATAAAAATATATTAATTATTTATTTAAATAATGAATTTTACATTTTATTATTATTTTGATTTTATTTATTATCATTTTATATTTAATTACATAATAATTTAATTTCTTCTCAAACCTTTTGACGATATTCAGTTTTAATGAAGAAAATGACATTGGTAGGTCAACTATAGTGAAAGAGGTAATTGTTCTATTATATAAAGAATAATAATCATGAAATAACTAAATTTATTATTCACTTTATTATAATTTTAAATCCATAAATAAACTATGGTTATGAAAAATGAACCATTTTACAATCATAGTGATAGTAGGTCATATATATGCACAATTCACATTTCCCTTTCTCAATGATCATGATTGAAAGAAGGTATGGGTTATATTAACTGTCTATAATGAAAATTATATAAAAAATATAATATTACTTCTTATAGTATACATATATATTTATATAACATCCATGTGATGCGGTAATGAACAATGAATCATATTTCTCTATGGAGGTGGAAATCCATATTTACAGACAAATGAGGTAATCATCTTTCAATAAATGGGAAGGTAATAAATATATGATATATTAAATTTAAAACATTTGAAACAAGTTATTTTTATAATATATATGTGTTAAATAAAGTATCATAAACATCCATAATAGGAGATTGTAGACAACTTATTACATCAGTTTGTGATGCGTTAGTCTATCATACACATGAACAATGGTTTCGTATCCTATTTTACAGAAGAGGTTATTGATATATTTTATTAAATTAAAATAATTATATATTATTATATTTTAGATACTATTTTTTATATCATCATGGTTAAATAACATTTTAAGGACATGGAAGAATAAATTATACAAAAAAATTTCATTGAGAATGATACATCTTCGTTAGATAACCTCTTTAGGTTAACCCAAAAATATTTCATTGGAGGGTTTTCTATTAAATACAAGGACCCTAGAATGTAGAAATGTAATTAATTAATTTATTTGGGTGGGATTAAATAAAAAAATGGTTCATGAAGAGTGAAGATAATAGGAGAGGAGGTTCCCTTTTATTAGTGATGGAAGGGGATATTTTAGAATTTAATAAAATATTAAATTATAAGAAGGTTTTAATCAGTTAAAATATGTCCAAATAACTAATTATTCAATTTTTTGGATATGATAAATTCTAAAAATTTCCACTAAAAATGATTTTGATTTTTTAATTATAAAATGAACCCAATATCTTGGTTTATCCCACAGTAAACTATGTTTAACATTAAACATGACATCATCTTATTCAAATAGAAAGGGATATAATTTATTTATTTGATAAAAATTGGATAATAAAATGGGTGAAATTTTACACAATTTAACATCATAATTTTTATATTTCACAATTTTTGTGATTTTTAAGTAATTTAATATAAGTATATTTTACAAAAAATATCATTATTTTCATTTTTGACAATAAACAGAATTTTGACATTAATGACATGAAGATGATAATTAATTTAAAATATATAAAATATAAATAATAATGCATTATTAATTACAATAAAATCCTCCTTTAACCATAAAATATAAACAATAATACATTATTAATTACAATAAAATCTTCCTTTAACCATAACTCATTCAAAAGACAATACTTTAAATGTTTTTTAATATTATTTACTATGAATTTTTCAAAATTTTCACAAGCCTTATGTCATCACTGTATTATTGTTTAAGATAATTATATTAGCACTAAAAATATAAAAATATACTACAACCATAAATAAAATTTCATTATATTAAAAATAAACATTTATATTTTTAAACAATTATTTTTATACCTATAGGGTCACATAGGAAAAATTTATAGTATATAGAGTAACATTTTATCCTTTTCATTACTAAAATTATGATATTGGTCACTTTCTTGTACAAGTGGAAAATACATAATTTTATCTCAAGAAAACTGTGAAAAGGGTAAAAATACATCTATTCAATATGAATTAAGATGAATATTTTTTTCCTTGTAACTCAGCTTTACCCTATCTTAACATTATTTACCCTTTTACTGTAGTGATTTTTTTTTCTTTTTTTACAATTCAATATGAAAAAAATTTAGTTGAACTTATTACACAAAATTAATTATTATTATTAAGTATATTGAATAAATTCTATCAAATTTAATTTATATATGTTTCTAAATTTAATTTAATAATGAATTCATAAGACATGGTGAAAAAATATTTTTTATGAAATGTATTTTTCATGATTAATATGATTTTATAATAATTGAAATATTTTGAAAAAAAAACAATTTTAAATAAATAACCTATGATGGATAAATAAAAATGACATTATATTTTCTTTACAAAATGTGGGGAAAAATAAACTTTCTTTTATTAAAGGGACCTTTTAAAAACATTGAAATTATATATGTTTAAAAACCCACATTTTGAAAAGGGTAATAAATCCTTATTTTAATAAAACTACATTTTTCCAAGGAGGAATAAAAATTCCATTTAATAAAACATATGGTTAGTATTACCTAATCATAGAGAAACAATGTTCAGTATAAAGTTTCATATGTCAAAGAACCGATATTTGAGCTATCAGCATCCCTTATATCCAACATGCTTTATTAGTTAATAAATAATTTATGATAATTTATATGGTTAGAAATTAAATACATATAAAAAATATTATAATATAAAATAATATATTAAATGTTATAAAATATGTAACACCCTGAGGTTTTTATGAAATATTTTATCTAAATAATTTTAATTATTGAAATTTGTGAAATGCATGAAATCATGAGTTAATAGAACACAATATTCCCATATTATAAAATTACCATTTTAACCTAGTTGTTAGGTTTTCAGTAAAAAATCTAACTAACTTATGAAAATTTTTGGTGAAGTCATTTGCTAACAATTTTTTATGAAAATTATAAATCAATTATAAATTTTTATTTTTTCACAAATTGAGTGAATGACTATTATTAAATGAAATTAATAAAATATTTATTTTATATACTTACTAATATATTTTTGATACTCATACAATAGATATTTTTTTCATAGGGTATGAATAACCCCTATTTTAAATACAAAATCTTATATTTTTAAAAGGGAAATTTTACCACCTTATAAGGGTGAACCCTTTAAAAATTATAATTTTAATAAATTAATAATATTTATATGAAAAAAACTATTTCTTTTTAACGGGGACATAAAATTTACATTGAATTAAATTTTAATATTTTTTTGATAATTTTTAAAGTTTGATGAATAGTTAAATTAAAATAAATTTTAATTGAAAAAAGAATTTTTCCTCGAAAAACTTTTCATGGTTAAATTATAATATTTAATGGTTATAAAGTATAAATATAATATATTTTTATCATTTAACATAATTTATTTCATTATCATTAATTTTACATTCAATTCAGTTGTTATAAAATTTCAATCAATGGTAATGTTTTAACTTTTAAAAACATCTTCTCTCTTTTTGATAATGAGAATAATTTTAAATTAATTATTGAAACTTATATGTTTTAAATAATGAAGAAGTTATTCCATATTTGGAATCATCTGGTCCAAATTATTTAAATAGTTTTATTTTATTTTTGTGCATTATGAATTGTAACTTTGAAATTTTTTATTAATACGATAAAAGGGTAAATCAGGAAATTAAGGATAATAATGATTTTATAAAATTACCCTAACACTTGTACTAATATAATTTTATGAGTTTTTATTGACATAATAATCCTTGGGTTTAAATGGAATTCTTTGGAGGCCAATTAGATGAGATTATGACATTTAATTTATTTTAATTAAAGAAAAAGTAAATATGTCTTACTCAAATTTTAATAACAATATCATTTTTTATATAATGTTATGTAGATAAAAAATGTTATTATAAATAATCATTTGAAATTTGAAATGTTTTTATTTATCATGGTAATTTATTTTAATTTTTTAGGAAATAAATAATTAACTTAAAGAGTTATACTTTGATGATGTAAAAATTATTTAATTGGTGAGAATTAAATTAAACAATTTTTATTAAAATACTAATAACCATAAAAGTCCCCAAAAAGGGAAAAAATCCCATTTTTCACATATATCTCAACCATAAACATCCAATGGTTGAGTTAGAGACCATTTAGAGCCTTATAGAAGAGATTGTGACCAATATATTATTTTATTTAAAGTGATGTTAAAGATGTCATATTCATAATTAAATATGTATAAAATTTTAAATGTTAAAATTTCCAAGAGATAAATTATATTAAAATAATTCTTATGATATCTTGTGGATTTAGATTCATTATAGTATTTTAATTTTAATTCTTATTCAACAAATATGTATAATAAATAATTACACAAAGTTAAAGTAGTAATTATTTTATTAATATAGATAACAACTAAATGTTATTAAAAATGAAAAAATAAATATAATTTTCGAAAATTAATATTCCTAATTAATTTTATAGAATTCCTTTCCCTATTTGGAATATAATAAAATATTTTTTTCAAAGTTAACTTGTTATCTTAATATTTTTAAAAAATCAATGAATTGAGTTGTGTCAAAATGGACACTATTGATTGTATATAAAAATAATGTTTTATTAAATTATTTAAAAATCATAGAACCTTTTTAAAAAAATATATAATAATTATTCTATGGTCAATAATGTTCAGAAATATTTATTTATGGTTTAATTGATATCAAATAAAAAAATATTTCACCCTTTTAATATTGAAGTATTTGTTACCCTAGTTAAAAATTAAATAGAATAACTAAGTGTTAATTAAAATGATAAGGTTTAAATTGACATAAAAACAGATAAAATTTTATTGGTTGATGATATTACAAACCTATATCGTCTCATATTTGAGATTGGGACTTTTTGGAGGTTTTTGTAGGGGGGTTGATTTTATATTAAATTAATTTTTTTTATAGATCCCAAAAATTCCCTCCACCTACTACTAATCTCTCTTTAATTTTATTATTAAAGAGAAAACCGAATATCTGGAATGAAAAAATAGGTTAAAGGAAGGAGGATGTGGGGGAGTAAAGTTTTTAAACCTAAGGTATTCCCTTCTAATGAGATTATTCCCTTCATTAGAGAATGAATGCAAGTCCGATGGGAGGAAGATACTGAGACCCTGTGAGGCTAAAGAGGCAAGATGATCAACCACCATATTTCCCTCCCTCACATCAATTATAAAATAGATCTTCCTCCCTCACCTATTCAATTATTTTTTAGCATTCAATCTCAGCCATCCCCTTCTCTATTGCCTTCTCAAATTCCCTGATATATTCTAGAGGTTTTGGTCTTCTTAAAATACCAATTGTACTGGTCTAAAGGAATATTTAGCGGAAGCACATCGAAGAAGAGGCAATCTATTCTACATATTCTTTTAAACTTATTTCTTATTATACTTCATATTCATGAGTTTTTTTCATTATAAAGTAATAAATATAGTATCAATTATATAATTTGATGTTATTATAATTATGAAACAACCATATTACACCTTTTATCCATCCTATTAAAATGAAATCACCACACATGCGTACATACGATATACCATCTCCACACCGTGGTGTAATCTGTTTTTCACCGCCACCTTACTTGGATGGGTATAATGATGGAAATAATAACTATATATATTTATTATAACATGATATTAATTATGAAATATCATACACCATCCAATTCAATAATATTAAAAAATTATTGGAATCATATCGTCACTCGTGTGTACGTGTGACCTACCATCTCCATGATGCGATTTGATTCATTCTACAAAATATTCATTAAATAAGGATTATATAAATTTAAAGAATAAATTAACATTTTATATATTATTTTTATATCATTTTTTAATGATATAACTCTAACCTAAGAAGGAGGACCAGAACTTATTCGCTAAAACATACATAAGAACATAAAGTAGATAATATCTGAATAACAAGTAACAATGAAATGTTACTAACAAACAGATGCAAATATGATTATATATTATGTCATAAAAATTAATATTATTCTAGAATAATTCAATAACATTATTTAAATCATTATAGAGGAGGTTCAGAAACATACAAAGGATATTAGTTCTATGGTATGAGATAACTTTGAAATCACATTATTAATAGAGATTGTTTATATATAAGTATTTAATGCGGTATACTTATCCTCAAATACATGTTTTCTAAATATTTTATATTATTTCTATTCTACCAAAATTTCGAAAGTCAATTTTACTGATTGGTGAATTTTTATTAAGTAGTATGAAATGAACATTTTATCGTTATTCGATACAAAGTACTTTTTATTTTTTTGGAAAATGTATGAGAAGAATGATTTTTAACTTATATGAAATTAAAGGATTTTTATGTTTTAATAATGAATTATTTATATAAATCATACTCTACATGATTTCATGTTTACTTTCAAATAAATTCTTTTCTTTTAAAATTTCAAAACATTTTGAGAAAAGAAAACATTTTTGATGAACAAAGGATATTTACCTTAAGAATTAAATTCAATTGTTATATCAAAAATATTTTTTATATAAGGTGTAATTATTAAATAATGTTATGTTTAAAGTATAATATCCTTATTGATAATATGGTTTGTTTGTGTTTATGATATAATGTTATTTATGAAATCCATTTGTTTTACATGGATTATGTTATGACGAAATGATGTTTAAGAAACCCAAATTATTCCATGGGTTATGCTATAATAAATGATTTATGTTTTTATGGAACACATATGAATTATTTCATTAGGATATGGGTGGGAAATATATCTCCCTCTAATGAATTGGGTAATGTTTTATATCTCATGATATAGAGATGGATGAAATGAGAAATGATCTTAGTTCAGTAATACACGGCTATAACAATGAGTGAACTCAATTCTGTAATGGACTTTATCTGCAATAATGGGCTTGAAAATTACCCTCGAATAATATGAAATGATTTTCTATAATTATTTTTATGCTAAAAAACATCATGTCTTATGTTATTACTTTTCTGTATTATATTCATTGATTCTTATGAACATCTATGATTTATCCCATGGCATGATATCATGATCTTTCATATAGAGGATAATATTTTAAAAATACTCTGTTCTTATGTCTTATGATTATGATATGATTGAAATATCCCTTTTTATAACTTACTAGGCATATAAGATCAGCCTTTGATATGTTTCTTTTCCCTAGGTCATGAAGAAGGGCGTTAAGTAAGATATGACAAAAGGGGTCTAGTTATGGAAAAATAAGTCGGAGATACTTAAAATGTATTATGAAGCAGTTGTTTAAGTTTCCCAATTTCTGATGAAACTATACCTATAATATCCTGTAGTTTCTTTATAATATTTTTACTGGATATTCATTATCTTTGATGTAATATCAATGTATGTAAAGTATGGGTTGTTATAGTTGGTATCAGAGGAAATAAATAGTTATCCTTTAAAAACTAGGATGAGAAAACCTTAGTAAGAGCCCAATGGATATGTCAAAGTATTGGTTATAATCTGAGTGTTTTAGAAGTGATCATGAATAACCTTGGATAAAAATTAAAGTTCACTAAATTGATTTTTTTATTTATTATTTTGTTTTACAGTTATGATTAATGTTCCCCACATCATGATACTTGGTTTTAGTCAATGTATGGAACTCAAAATAACAATGTTAATGATAAATGTGATGGGAAATGAAATGATTGACCTCCTAAGAAACCAAATGTTATGGGAGATGGGACGAATTATCCTATAGGTACTCTCACACAACATTCCTAAGCTATGAATAATATAGGACATCCAAATGAGCAAAGAAGGGAACAATATTCTGTTGAGTCTTTCATGAGGAAGGGCCCATATTATTTTAGCGGGTCTTCTGATACATTAGTGGATAAAAAATGGATTAGTACGATGGAAAAGATATTTTAGGTTCTCTAATGTTCGGAACATGATAAAGTTATCCTAGTAGTCTATCATTTGGAAGGTGAAACTGATCAATAATGGAACCTTATTAGGAATATGAGGCAAATAGATGAAATTGAGTATGTGGAATGGGACAAGTTTAAGAAATTATTTTTTAATAAGTACTTTCCTCTTATTCTTAGAAAAAATATAGAGAAGGAGTTCTTTGAGATTAAGAAAAAAGATAATAAATCTGTTGGTACCTAAAAATGGAATTTTACAAGCCTTACGAGGTTAGATTCTAGAATTATTATCCAACCTAAGAGTTAAATTGATCGATTCTTTAGTGGATTAAAACCAAGTCTCGGAAGGGAATTAGCCATAATGGACATACATATCTATGAAGAAATATTTAAATGTGATCTCATTGTTGACATAGAGATTAGAGTAACCAATCTGTCATTTGGGTTTGATAAGTAGAGAAAAATTGAATTCAAGGGAAGATCTAGAGACCACATTGAAAATATGTAGAGTTTTACCTTATTCTCAAAGTGTGGAAAGAAACATGGTGAACATTTTCTTAAAATGATTGGTAAATATTTTAAGTGTGGAAAAGAAGGTCATCAGGTAGTTGAATGCTGAAGTGATGGGAAAAATATGTCTAATGATTCTAATAGTGAAAATGCTACAAAAAATACACCTCCTACACTTCAATGTTAAAAGTGAAAGGAAATAGGGAATTAATTCAATAAATTCCCTAATATAAGGGTTATTAATGGTGATCGATAATATTAATCTCTCAAGGCCAAAGATAAAGGAACATCACATTTGATCACTATCAGAGATGTGGAGTATGATAATGAAGTGGTGAAAGGTAGAATTACCATCAACTCTAAAGTAGAAAATGCATTATTTGATTATGGATCGGCCCACTCTTTTATTTATGAAGAATTTTATAAGGGTATTACTATATTTCCTCTACTATTAGCTGTTGTGTTAGTTGTGATAACTTATAATTGGAAAACAGTCACATCAAATGTTTAAAATTCCACTTCGGTTCAAGTTTGTGGGAAAGTGCTTCTTGTAAATCTTGTGATCCTTCCTGTAATAGAATTTTATGTGATTCTTGGAATGGATTGGATTTCAATATATCGATCTCAAATAATTTTTCAAATATGGGAATTCATATTTCATATTCTAGAACAATCTATGACCATCTATCGATGCATGGATGAATATAAACTTCAAGTATAAATTTCTTCCATCTTATGGGTCTTGATCCCTATAAATTAAGGTTATAAATCTCAAATTGTTGGGGAGAAACTCAAAATTATGAATAAACTCATTGTATTGGATTTGTATGATGTCTTCCTAGAATAATTTACAAGTCTTCCACAAAATCAGAAGGTTGACTTTTCTATATAACTAACACCAGGTGATATTCTTATTTCAAAGACAACTTATAGAATAGAAAAGATTGAGTTTCAAGAATTGAAAAATTAGTTCCCATAGAATTTTGGGAATTGATTTATATGACCTAATACGTCACCTTTGGGTACACATATTCTATTTGTTGAGAAGAAATATGGATCAATGATACTTTTAATTGATTATAGAGAACATAACAAGATCAATATCAAGAACAAATATTAACCTCCCCGTATTGATGAATTATTCAACCAACTATGTATAGCTCAATAATTTTCCAAGTTTAATATTAATTTAGGATATCATCAACTATGGGTCAAGAAGGAGGATATAGAAAATATGACATTCCGTACAAGGTATGAACACTATGAATTTATAGTGATGCCTTTTGGTCTTACTAATTCCCTTGTTATCTTATAGGATATAATGAATAGAATCTTTAAGGACTATCTTGATCAGTTTGTGGTAGTCTTTATAGATTATATTTTTGTCTATTTGGAGAGAAAATAAGAACATTAAGATCACTTGATAATTGTACTAAAGACCCTGGGAAAAGATAAGCTTTATAAAAAATTTAAGAAGAGTGAATTTTGGATTCATAAAGTTTCTTTTCTGGGTCACATAATCTAAATATAGGGGATATCTATGGATTCATAAAAAACAGAAGTTATTAGAAGTTGGATAAGACCAAAAAAAGTGACTATGATCCGAATTATTGTTGGTTTGGTTCGATATTATCTATGTTTTGTGAAATATTTTTTCATTATTATCTAATCCACTCACCAAGTTGACTTGAAATGGAGTTAATTTCATGTGGATGGAGGAATATGAGGAGAATTTCAAAGGTCTCAGAAAAATGTTAACCAATACTCCTATGCTCACACTGCCTTATAACGGAGAAAGGTTTGTGATCTATGGTGATGCATCCAAAAGGGGTTCGGGTGTGTTCTCATGCAATATGATATGGTTGTATCTTATACCTCAGGAAAATTTTAAATATTTGATCAAAATTACCCAAATCATGATTTGGAGTTAGGTGTTGTAATTTTTGAATTAAATATGTGGGGGCATTATCTTTTTTGGTGAAAGGTGTGATATTTATACTGATCATAAAAATTAGATATATTCCACTACACATAAGTGTAGCGCAGAATAAAAAAAAGTTATACTAACATCCAAAAATGAGCTAGAGTTTGAAGTGGGTGGAAAGGGGTTTCTCTAAATATCTCCCTCAAAGAGATTAATGAGATTTGGAAAGAAGATCAAGCTAAACCCTTGGTATATCAATCCTTTTAAAATGTTGGATCATGTTGGGAAGGTAGCTTACCGATTGGAGCTTCTATCCAATATCTCTCAATATCATGATGTGTTTCAGGTATCTATCAAGAGAAATTACATTTATGATCCTTCAAACGTACTAAACTTATAATTCATACCAACGGAGCAAGATCTATCTTATGAATAACAACCCATAGAGATTCTGAATCATATAAAAAAATTTATATGAAACAAGAACACTTAGTTAATGTTTTATGGAAGAACAACCAATTTGATGAAGATATGTGGAAACATGATGATATGATTAGGGAGATATATCATAATATTTTTGTATCAAAGTGACAAATTTTTATTTGGTAATTCAATTTAAGGGGGGTATAATGTAACACCAGACTGTTTTTATGAAATATTTTCCGTAAATAATTTTAATTTGTCAATAGCTTGAATTTCCCATAATCCTATGTTTAAGAAAGCAGTGATATTCCCTTATTATAAAATTACCATATTAACATAGTATTTTGTTTATATGGAATAAATATAACTAACTTATGAAAATGTATGTTGAAGTCATTCGATGCCAATTATTTATGAATAATATTAATCAATTTTATATTTTTATTTTTTAATAAATTTATTGAGTTACTATTATAAAATAAATTAATGAAAAATATATTTTATATACCTAATAAAATATTTTTGATATACATATAATAGATATTTGTTTCATACGGTATGAATAAACCCCATTTGATGAACTCAAACCTATATTTTTAAAAAGGTAATTTTACCACCATTTAAAAAAACCATTTTTAAAATATGTTCTTGAAGCATTGATAATTTTTATATTAAAAGAACCTTTTCTTTATAAGGAGGACATAAAAATTTACTTTGGAATAATTTTTAATATTTTTCTATTAACTTTCAAATTTTAATGAACAGTAAATATACACTAAATTTTAATTGAAAACAACTTTTTTCATCAAAAAAATTTATATGGTTAAATGATAATATTGAATGGCTTTAAATTATAAATATAATATATTTGTATCATTAAATATAATGTTTTTCATTAGAATTAGTTTTACATTAAATTAAGATGTAAGAACATTTCAATATTTTTCAATGTTTTAACTTTTAAAAGCTCGTTCTCTCTTTCTATTAACATCAATAATTTTAAATTAATTACTACAACTTCTGTGTATTTAATTTTGAAAAATGGATTCCATATTTAGAATTATTAGGTCCTAATTATTTAAATATCTTTATTTTATTTTTGGTCATTATGAACAGTATCTTTTGTAATTTTTTTAATACAGTAAAAGGGTAAATCTTGTAATTAAGGGTAAAAATGCTAGTATAAAATTACCCTGAAACATGAATTAATATCATTGAACGAGTGTTTACTAACCTAAATCATCATTGTGTCTAAATAGTGTCCTTTTGAAGCCACTTGGATGACATTAGGACATTTAATTTATTTTATTTAAATTAAAATTAAACATGTCATACTCAAATTTCAATAATAATATAATTTTTTATATAAGGTTATACAGAATAAAAATACAATTATAAATAAAAAATTGAAATAGAAAATGTTTTTATTTATCATTGTAATTTATTTTTAATTATTTAGGAAATAAAAATTACCTTAAAGAATTATACTTTTATGATGTAAAAAATTATTAATTGATGAGAAACCAATAGATCTATTTTTATTAAAATACTAATAATAATAAAATTACCCAAAGACTTTACCAAATATTATTGAATGATTATATCTAGACCATAACCATCCAAGGTTCGAGTTAGTGACCATTTAGATCCTTATAAAAGAGATTGTGACACTTATATTATTTTATTTAATGTGATGTTAAAGTTGTCACATTCATAATTTTATAAGTATAACATTTTAAATGTTAAGCTTTACAAGAGATAAATTCCACTAAAAATATATTTCTGAAATTTGGTTGATTTATATTAATCATAGTATTTTATTTTTAATTTTTATTCAAAAAATATTTATATTAAATAATTACACAATATAGATATAGTAATTATTTTTTTAATTGAGATAAAAAATAATTGTTATTAAATTTTTTAAAATAAATATAATTTGGGGTAATTAATATGTCTAATGAATTATATCAATGAAATTTACCACTTAATAATAATATAAAATATTTTAGTTCAATGTTAACTTGTTATATTAATTTTTTTTGAAAATCAATGAATTGAATAGTGTCAAAATGGACACTATTGATTGTATATCAAATAAATGTTTTATTAAATTATTTTAAAATAATAAAACATTATATATATATATATAATATTTATTATGTGGTAAAAAAATTTCTAATATATTTATTTATTATCTAATTAATAATAAATGATTAAATATTTCACCCTTTTAATATTAAAATATATGTTACCTTAGGAAAAAATTAAATAGAATAACTAATAGTTCATTAAACTGATACGGTTTAAATTGACATAAAAACATGTAAAAAATTTATTGGTTGGTGAGATTATAACCCTATAACATCTCATCTTAAAAATGAGACTCCTTGGAGGTTTTTGGATGTGGTTTGATGTTATATTAAATTAATGTTTTTTAGATAAAAAAATTCCCATCACCTCAATTATAAAAGGGAACCTCCTACCTTCCCTCTTTACTTCAATTTGAAAATTCTAGCTTGTCCATCCCTGACCTTTTACATTATAAACTTCCCTAGTTATATTTTAGAGGTTATTCTCTTCTTCCAAGACCAACTCTAGTGCTCCAAAGGGAGATTTAGAGGAAACACATTGAAGAAGAGTTAATCTCCTCTACTGATTCCTTCAAACATCTTGTTCTTATACTTTCTATTCACGAGTTGTTTCATTATAAAGTAACAAATACAGTATAAATTTTATACTATTATGTTATTATAACTATGAAAAACTATATTACACCTTCTACCCATTCTATGAAGAAGAGAATCACCATTCGTGCATACATACAACTTACTATCTCCATGAAGTGGTGTAATCTGTTTTTCACTGCCACCTTACTTGAATGGGTATAATTATGGAAATAATAATTATATATTATTTTTATAACATGATATTAATTATGAAATATTATACACCGTCCAAGTCAATACCATCCACCAATTATAGGAATGATATCATCGCTCGTGCGTACATATGACCTCTCGTCTCTATAATGTGATTCGATTCATTTTATATGATCTTCCTTAAAGAGTGATTATATAAATGTGTAGAATTAATAAATATGGTATATATTATGTTAATATCTTTTTTAATGATATAAATATGTCCTATTAATGATAACTTGAATTTATTTGACAAAACATGCACAAGAACATAAAGCAGTTAATATCTGAATAACGAGTAATAATGAAATGTTTCAAACAAATAGATGATAATATGATCATATATGTTATAATAAAAATGACTATGATTATATAATAAGTTAATAATTTTTTAAATCATTATACAGGTGGTTTTAATACATAAAAATGATATGAGATCTAAGGTAAGGGATAATTTTACAATCTCATTATTATCCAAGAATGTTTTTACATAAGTACTTATTAGGGTATATTTACCTTCCATGTACAAATTTCCTAAAGATTTAATATTAATTCTATTCATCAAAACAAATTTAATTCAATATCACCCATTGGATAATTTTTATTAAAATTTATGAAAGGAATCTTTTGTCATTATTCAATATAAGGTACTTTTTTGACTTTTCTGGAAAAAGCACAAGGAGATTGTTTTTTAACTTATATGGCATGAACAATTTTTTATGTTTTTTTTAAAAATTACCCTAATATTCATATAAAATATTTCATTTTTGTTTTCAAATAAATCATTTTCTGTTAAAATTCCTTGGAATTTTGAGAAAAGAAAATGTTTTCAAAGAAGAAGGGATATTTTCCTCAAGAATTAATTTCAAGTGTTATATAAAAATTATTTTCCATCTAAAGTGAAATTATTCAACAAGGTTATGTTTCAAGTATTATATAATTATTTATACTATGGTATTATTATTTTTAAGATGGAATTATATTATTGAAATAAGTTTTTTAACATGGATTATGTTATGATGGAATAATGTTTAACAAACCCGTTTTATTCCATGGGTTATACTATGATGAATGATTTATTTTTTTATAGATTACGTAAGAATGATTTCATTATGAGATGGGTGGGACCTATATATCCATCCAATGAAATCGGTAAAAATTTATATTCAATGAGATATACATGGGTGGAATAGGAAATGATATTGGTTTAGTAATATAGGGCAGGATGAGAAGTGAACTTGGTTCAATAATGGACTTTGTCCTCTATGATGGTCTTGGGAATGAGCCTTGACCAATATGGAATAATTTTCTATGATTATGTGTATTTGAAAAAACATCATGTCTTAATTTATTACTTTTTGGATTATGTTCATTGATTCTTATGAACATTCATGATTTATCCGATAACATGATAACACAATCTTTCATATGCAGAATAAGATTTTCAAATAATATATTCATATGTCTTATGATTATGATATGATTAATATCTATCGTGTTTACCATTATGGAGCATATTAGATCACCCTTTCATATTTTTATTTTCCCCAGGTCATTGAGAAGAGTATTAAGTAAGATATGTCAAAAAGGGGTCTAATTATCGAAAAATAAGTGGGAGACAATAATGATGTCTTATGAACTAGTTGTTTATGTTTCCTGGTTTCTAAAGACACTATAACTAAATGGTATTATCATGGATTTGTAATATTTGGTAATTAATATTAATTAACTTTGAAGTAATATAAAATTATGTAATGTATAGGTTGCAATAATATACCCAACATATACCAAATAATTTCAAGAGAGAGATCATAACTCAGTTAATCAATGTTTATTTACAAAAAATCATTACTACTAGGGTGCCAATTGAATAAATATCCTTCTAAATAAGGAAATATTAATTGGATTAGTATATCCAATGAAATAAAAATTTAATTATGAAAAAATACATCCATTATCAGTAAATACATATTATATTAATAACATTGTGTATAAAATGTATTTTTTTTGTAACAAATGGTCAGAATTGATTAAAATAAAACCCTTATCCCTTATCAAAAATTACATTAAGTTACTTTAACGTCATATGTCACAAAAATATTAATTTAAACAACTAAATTCATAATATTATTCAAATAAATTTTCATTTATACTATTCATATGTAGTAATTCTCTATCTGAATTCTAGTTGGTGTAAGTAATCCTAATTTTTTGAACCAGTTTCCAAAAAACCCCATTGTTATTCATTCATGTTACAAATTTAGTGATTTATAAATCATCAAAGGTAATATAATTAATTTCTAATGAAATTTATAATGAAATAATTTACTTCTATGGGCGTTTTGTTTACATAATGTGAAGATGAAAATGGAAAATCAAGTTTCAGTAATTATTATGAATGAACAATGTTTTTTTAATTAATATGTCAAATAATAATATTATTATTAAAAAAAACCCAAAATAAATCATTTTACTTATTAATATCATATATTATTATAAAATAAATCCACTTAGTTTTCCATGATATCAAATTTTAACATAGTTCATGTAGGTGGTTATACCATCCTAACCAATAACATACTATAATTAATGGATGATTAAGAAGTAAATTAGTTGTGATATCATTATATAAGAAAAATAATGATATTTTTTATTTTTAGAGATAAATATCATAATTTTAAATAATTATAAGAATAAGATAACCTATAAAATGATATTTTATATTATGAAGTAATCATTTTTCTCTTAGAATTAACTTTGGGAAGGTTTAAATTACCTTGCTTGTTAATTAATCATATTATTAAAAGGAAATCCAATTTGTCTAAAAAACCATAATAGTTTTATAGGAATACTATTTATCCAAAATATCCATTATATTTATAATATATTAAATGTTTTTATGAAAATAAAAGTAGTGATTAATCATTTCATTGATGTGATAGTCCATATAGACTCATGGATAATTATTTCATTTTTGGTAGAATGGGGAAAGGAGTATTAGTTTTTTTAAAATTTTAGAATAAAAAATATGTCAAAGAAATAATATTTATTTATTAAATTACCAATTTTAATTATCCTTGTATACGGTGAAGGATAAAAACATGTTACATCATAGAGATGGTAGTATACACAACAATCAATGGTCAATTTCATTTTTCTTAATAGAAAAGGGAAAGGGGGTTAATGATTGAAAAATAATTATAATGAAATATAGTAGAATAATGAAAAATATTTTATAATTTTATAATTTTATAATTTAATTTTATGTTGACTAAGTTCACATGAATAAATAGAAATGAGAATGGTGAAAATATGAACTTTTACTGTACTAATTGGATTATCTCCTTGGAAAAGGGGGTTAGGAAATTTAAGAATTGTATTTTGAGAAAATAATAATATCCTTAATGTGGATAAAAATGTTTATGTGAGGGTTGCAATGATATTTTTATAAAATATTTTTGGTTTTGAGTTTGTGTAATTAAGTATGTGACTTCCCCTTTTATAAGTGAAAAGTCACGACATTTGTTTTAATAACTAAAATTGTTCAATAATGGGAAGTAGATCTCAAGGAAAGTGGCTCAATGTTTAAAAATAGCGGAGAGGTGAATATATATAAGGTTCAGATAGATCTCATACACCTACACCAACACATATGTTAAGCATTTTTCAACTCAATACCATTATATTTTTCACTTTTACCCTTTTATCTTTTACAGTGGTAACTAGCTTTTACCATGGTAACTAGTTTTTACCTAAGGTAAATTATTCTTTATGACCAAAAATAAAATAGAAATTATTAAATATTTTTAACCTACTAATTCAAAATTTTAATATCATTTTATTTTATTCAATTTATAAATTGATATAAATTAATTTTAAAATATTAAATGTATATTGTATTAAAAAGTTACATAAACAATATATATTAACATATAATATGTCAAATTTTGGTTTATATGTTAAAAAATAATAAATAATAAATTAATTTATGAAACAAATATTTTATATTATTAAAATGTTTCATAATTTTCCTATGATTACTTATAAACTAATAATTTCATAAAACTCATTTTATTATTAAAAATGGTATTTTCAATTATTCACCTAAAATCAATGTATTTAGAAAAAACAAATTAAAATATTAAGAATATATTACTATGATGAATCCAAAAATAATATTAATTTTTCCACATTCAAGTTATATTTTATGTAAATTTATCTTTTAAATAAACATACGAGATATACTGAAAAATTATTTTACAATAAAATAAGATTTTTTAAATATTAGTCATTCTCATTCATATTTCCTATTATTTAATTGTTTAATTTTTATTAGCCAGTTAATTATAAAAAATATATCTTATCATAATTAGAAATAAGTTTCTTCAAATAGTAATTCATATCTCATAAAACTTTAATACTTAGAAAAATATATTTCAAAGTATAAAATGATGATATTATCTTTTTAGATATATCAATTGAATTATATATGTATTAAAATTAACCATTATATTATTTAGTATAAATATTCCATAAATTAGATACTCCTATTTATTCACACTAATTTAATTTATGGGTTTTAATAGAGAAAATTAATATTTATATTTTTATCAAAATATATTACTTTTTCATTTGTGTTTGGTGTTTCATAGACTTATTTAATTGTAATAATTTTTTAAAATGTTGGGGTGTTACATTTGAAAGGCAATTAAAATAAATATTTGTCATATATATTTATATCATAATTAAGTTATTTAAATGATAGATCATGTTACTTATTTCTTCCTCACTTAGAAAAAATAAATCATCATTTATGCATATGTGTGGAAAATTACCTACATAGAACGATGCAAATAATTTTTTTACAAACACATTCATATAAAATTTTAGTTTATATTTGAGGAGTATATATGAGACACACACACACACCGATATATATATATAATATTTTATACAGATAACGAAAACAGTAACGATGATAATAATTTAATCCATCGATTTTTGTGAATAACCCAAAAATAGTTCATCACCATTTTTTCATTCATGAAGCGTGATATAAATCCCATGTATCTAAAATATATAAATATAGGTATTTATAAAACATTAATATAAGTCCATTTAATGTTTTGGTAATGATAAAATTATTGATAATAAAGAAGATTTACATTAGTTTAATTAACTATGTTCAAAAATGGTTAAGATTATTAACACCCGATGTTGAAAATAGATTAATAAATTTTTTTAAATAATAATAATTTATATCAATGAATATAATAATTAGAAATTAACCAAAAAAGGTTCATAAATAGGTAATTAATATGTCTAAGGTCATGATATAAGAGGTGTAATTCCCTCCAGATCACAAGTATTAAACTGTTTAGGCCTAGTTTATTATTTGGGTTGTTCTGGAGGTTTTTGGGTGTTAGATGATGAAAAAATGTATTTTAATATAAAATAACCCAATAACATATATTAGATACAAATTTAACATTAAACTTTTGGTGACTAGTTGATTGACCACTATGAGGCTCCAATGGAATTATGCATGGTTTGAGTACCATTAGTCAAACCATGCAGCTCACTATGGAAATGTTAAATTTTTCATGTGGATTGAGAATGGTTTTCCCAAACTATTCGTCTCTACCTATGGAGATTTTGGCCTTAAATTCTCAAATGATAGAGGCAATTCTTGGTTGTCGTATGGTTTTTTCAACCATGTGAAGTAACTATGTGCCCTGATCTAAACCTTTAATTTTTTTATATTACCACATTGAACATTGTATTTTTACATATAATCAGCTCCTAAAGTTCATTAGTCTCAAAATAAACATCCCCCATAACTTTAGATTCTTATTCTCTTACTTATGTGGTTATATCCCTTTATTCATAGTGTATCTCTTCATTGTATGTTCAATTTGTTTTCTAGTTTTTACTACACTTCTTAGATCTTCACTTAATACCTTATCCTCTAGAATCATAGGAACCAGATTGGGTTTTGGATGTTAGATCTAGAGTGTTTGATGTGGAATTAATGTATTTTATATGGATTAAGGATCAATGGAACCCAATATCTTCAATTCCAAATTCCATTTTCAAATGACACTAGTTTTACTCCATTCACGAGGTTAGAATCTCTATACAATGGTTATAACTCATGAATTACGTGATGTTATTTTGAATACCATTGGTTTTATTTATGTAATTTTATTATTTGATATAAATGTGAAATTTTTTCCTGATATTCATATTCTTAATGAGTGCTTTCATTGGGAACCTATTTATGAAAACTCTTTGTTTCATAAAATTACAAAAATGTTGGTTTTAAAGCATGGTAGTAGTGTTCCATCACCGTGAAAAGGTTTTATAAATTGTGATCAATGTTTTCCAATGGACTTTGGTTGACATAGACCATTGGGAACGTTGGGTGCATATATAAATTGATATATCCATCCTCAGTTTGTGCAGATCCACTATGGGATATTTTGTGTATATTTATAGACTTTGGAGAGACTCAATATTAGTAGGATTCACATTATTTTTGGATTAGTGTTCCATTTTATGTAATAATATGTATTACTATTGTTTGTATCCCTCTTTTTATTATATTTACACATGATGATATTTTTTCATGTTATCTTACTCATATGTTTATCTTAAGTCCTTTTTGTGGATATGGCACTCCCAAATTGGATTATGATATCTTGGTTTAATTAGAGAATCATGATCTGTAGTTTCACATGGTAATCTTTTGAGATATGTTTTTTTGATATATTTATTTATTTTACCAATCATGTTGATTCCCATATTCTTATGTCAATATATATTGATCTTTTGGAAGAAATCCAAAGGATTCTTTAAATAATTATTGGCATTTCAAAATTATTTTATAAATGTGTCTCATTTAATGATAAAAATAAAAATTTCACATGGATTGAAATTGTATTGATTCTTAGTAAAATCATTCCCCGTTTTAATTATCATTCGATATATTTTCCATTGGTTGTTTTTAGTTATAGTTTTTCATGTTATAGGTTAGGGAATGTAATCAAGTGGCATGACAGGTTCTTTTGGTGGATACCTCCTTCACAGTGGTTTTGGATGAAGATAATAGGTAGTCACATGGATACCTATTCCTGGGCATGATTTTTATAGTCTAGTAATTATTTATTATTTTCATGTATCATGGTTTTGTATATTTTATTCTATATTATACTTTGGATGTTCTATTTTTATAGTTTTTCTTGAGACTTATTATTTTGTGTGTTTCAACGTAAATTCTTCCCGCGGTTGCATGTTGATACCTAGGTTCTTATCTCAAGATTGTAGAAATAGAGAAAATTAATGATATCCACTATCGAAAAATCATTGTAGATATGTTAGTCTGAACTGGGTTAGTATGTTACAAAATGGTACGTTAGGTTAACCTACTAAAAGATTGATAACACTAACTTGGTTTGGATCAGGGTGTAGTGGACTAGGTCTATGATTTTTTAAGGTATAAGGAGTATATGGAGAGTAATTTTTTGATCGAAAATTTTTATATGCCACATGATTTAGTAGGGATATTTACGATTTATTAATTTTATTATTAATTTTTTATTAGATTTGTTTTTATTTAATTACTAATGATCCTCATTGTAATGTATTGTTTTCCATAGGGGTTATTTTGGATTCATGGTGTAAACTGGAAGAAGAATAAAGTGGTAATTTCAAACTGGATGGCTTATATAAGCATTAATTAACTATAAACATTCTTTTGAAAGAATTGAAAGGGATTTTGGAATGCATGGGATATAGCCTTGAACCATGTGGATAGGTTTAACCTGACTCCAAATCCATTTTCTATTATTGATCATAAATGATGGTTGATGGATTCTTTGAGAGAATCTTATTGATGGGGAAATAAAAATTGTGGTTCTAAGAATATGTTCACATTAAAAATCAGTTTTACTAATTATTTTGATATCCACTATTTTTAGGTGTTTTATAATTGGATTTGTGTGTGAAATGGATTTCTTGAAAATTGATTTTTTTAGAAAGTGAATATTTTTTCCCTATAAAACAAGTCCTCATTTCAAGAACATTTCTTTAGAAATTTTTATTTAATCCCAGAATCCTAAAATGTGTTTTGGTTTTTATGTTAGATTATGATCATCAAAAAATTATTTCCCAACTTGAATCATTATTTTAATTAGACATAATTATTTTGAAATAAATGGTTTTATTCTATAAATTTATTATGGGTGGGTATCAATTTGAAAGGAAAATATGTGATTTTATCAACATGCAATATAGAAGAGAGCGTGTTTTTTAAAGTGTAATGAGAAATTAAAGGAAGATTCCAACTTTTACAAAAAAATTAGATTGATAACATTAATTGTTCATGAAATTTATTTGGTGTTTTAATGGTAATATCATTTAGTGAGTTTCAAAAATGGATTATATAAATCAATATGATATGAATCTTGTTTAATGTTTTTTCTTGAATGGTAATAGGTTTCATTTTTTAATAGAGATATTGTGAAATGATTATCATTTTGGTTATTTTTTAATTCAATGAAAGGTTTTTACTTTGTAAAATGGGTTTTTATAACTTTATTTTAAAATGTCTTGGAGGTTTTCAAAATATTTTCTTTTTAATAAAGTTTTTTTTAATTAATTTTATTTTTATTACATATTTTATCGTATTGTATTTCATTATTTATTTTTATTTTTTTCTAGACTATTTATCCTGTTTAAGGGATTTCATTTATAGTATAAAATATGTGACTATATTGAGTTCCCCCCTTGTGAGGTTTGAGTGATTATTTAAAAGAAGTCTTGAGTTGGGGTGTGATTATTTATTTTAGATTTATCAGTTTGCATCGTCTATTTTTTAATTTCCAAACTCAGATTTATGTGGAAAGTGTTTTTGAATTTCTCAATGTTCTAGTGATGGATGTTTTAGAGGTGAATAAAGACAATGTCCTTTTATGTTTTGATAAGATAACCGTGTAAATTCAATTAGATAGATATTTTATTAAGAGATATCTTTACTATATTTCTCATGTTTCTAGAGAATATTTACACCTTAGGTGTATCTTATGATCTAAGTGATGATCCCCTCATTCTCGTTCTCTTTAGTTTCAAAGTACTTGTGGTTTTGGGGTAGCCTCATTTTATGGGTTATTTAATGTCTTCCTTGGGATAAATCATTAAGATAATTGTTCATATAATTTTTCTTTAACCCATGTTGTTTTGTTTAACAATATGAATATTTTTTCTTGGGTTATCATTATAGTTAAATATATTCCATGAGTTTTAGATTATTACCATAGACTTTGTGAACCTTGGGTGTCTTCATTTGTAAGAAGGTTTAGCTTCATAACTAGTTTCTCCTATATATCTATTATATATATGTTACTATTTATTGGATATTAGGGACCACAAGTTTGAGATATAGAAACTTGAGTTACCATAGATTCAGTCTCATAGTCCACAACTAATACCATTTCATTTCCTATTGAGGCATCCCTCTA
Organism: Viscum album; assembly: GCA_963277665.1. NCBI lineage: Eukaryota > Viridiplantae > Streptophyta > Magnoliopsida > Santalales > Viscaceae > Viscum > Viscum album. The sequence goes on along the minus strand of OY728120.1, from coordinate 1,431,979,766 downwards.
TTTGAATTGTATCATGGTTTGGGAGATGTACAGGATCATGAGATCTTACTTGTATCACTATAAAGATAATTGAACTGGTGCAATCCATTAATTATATAAATGAATCCTAGTGATGAGACATTTTTAAAGGATCTATCTAGTTCCAAATTGGATAGTTGTACCATGTGAGAGCATACTATTTTCTTTCATTTTTTATAGAAAACTTTGGGTGTTCCTTTGTTTGAAATGTGGAATATAATTTAACTTTTTCATACTCTCTTTTATAAATTCTTTTACATGTTTCCACACTTTTTTAGAGATTTTTTTATGATAGGGTTAAATATGTTAGTTATTTGTTGTTTTAAATCCACAAGTTGGATAAATTGGAACTTGGGACTCTTTTTAAATGCTATATGAGAGGTTAATTTCATCTCTGCTGTTGTTTCATTCAAAAATATGGTGAGTTTTCTTTATTTCTACGTAAAGCCTTGAGAATAGATCTCAGATATGTGTTCATTTCATAAAATTGGTGACATCTTATATTTTTCAGAAATTAATCCTTCATGGAATGAATCTATCTCCCCTTTACCTTAAGCTGACAGTAGTTACACATTCCCTTTTAACAATTCAACAAAAGACCCTCAGAGATAATCTTTGGATATATTCAAACCATAAGTATCTGAAGTGCACTTTTACCCATAATAGTTTGATCATATCATATAAGTTATTTGTTAGGTGAATTTATGTATTTGATTATGACTTTTGGCATATTATCAAAGAAGGATCTGTGGTTATAGAATCTTTAAGAAGGGTTCAACTAACACATGATATGATGAATCCAAGGTTTTGTGAACCTTTTGGATTCATTAAGTAGAAATGAACTGGGATGTTTTTTAGGATATAGTGTGCTTGTGCACTCAACATGTATGCAATCTAGCTTCCATAGATAAATGAATTAAGGTAAAGAAAGTACTATTTTTTGGGTGATAAAGTTGTAATAGAACCATGTATTGTGGGGAGACCTAATGTTTTTGGTATTGGTATCTCATTTGTTTTTTATTTATTTATTAGAAATTCTATGTTCTAATTTATATGAGTTAGGGGTTTTTTGATCCATAAAAAATTAGTGTTGGTCTATGAACTCTGGGGTTACCAGGATGTGTCATGATCTAAAACATTGATTTTAGTTGCATAGATTGAGCTGATCAATTGTAGAATTTATGTCATGACACCCTACCTATTTGGAATTTGAATTGGAACATAAAATACAATCCATTACCTTTAAGACTTCTGCATTCTCTTAGGGAAGTAAGATAAAGGATCCTTGAAATTCACAATTAGAAAACCACAAACTCTAAATTAGAGAAAAGTTACGATTTGAGTAATAAAATATTTATTTATGTTTTTGATTCATGTATTTTATACCAAGGAGATAGATAAGGTAGAAGATGATAAACATTAATATATTTGAAGGGTTTTAATATACCATATTTTTTCGTCTGGATATGGTTTTTGATAGATTCCTCAGCTATACTTGTAAATTTTGTAAGGTATCACAAAATGAAAGGGTTTCTTGATTAAATTAAATCATGAAATTATATCTTTATATAGATACATCTTATTATTGAAATTATTTTTTATGTGGGTGTTGTTATTTTCAGTGTATTTTAGGATTCATATATATCTTAGAAATTGATTATGGAGATTCCCATTAAAGTGTCATATGGGTATCCTTGTGGATCTCATTGATTTTGAGAAAGGGTAAGAGAGTGGTATTTGGTAGGATGGAATATTTTTCAAGGTTTATGAGGATTGTGTGGTTGTTTTGTTGATGTTTGGATAACGTTATTCACCACCTGATATATTATGAAAACTTTCACCGTTTCACATTGGAGGAAGACATGTGTGATCATGTATCTCTTAGAAAGTCTAATTTCTATGGGCAATAATCATGTTTCAATTTGAGCTATATTGCCATTGAGGTTTTTTGGCCCTTTGGATATCATTTAATGTTTTGAATAAGTGTAAAATTGGCTAGACTATCCATATCACATGGCATCAACTCCCATCATGATTCATGTTTCTTAGATGAGGAGTTATATACCATAACTAGTCTATGTGATTGAATGTTAATAGTATGGTTTTAATATTGAAACACTTATATTGTAGTAGGTAGCTTATATTATGGTTAGAAAAGATAAGTTATTTAATGATAAAATAATTCCCATTATCTACTAATTTTGGTAGGATGGAAAGGATAATAATGAGATTTGGGAGCAGTAATCATTGATGAGGTTGTAGTGGAAATCTATTTTTGTGACACAAGTATATTATTAACTTTTTGCGGACATAAATATTTTATGGTTGTGAGAATTTTCATCCCATCATATTCATAATAATTCTTTAGTTTGATCTTGGTTTTTTATTTGGGTTCTTCTAGAGGTTTCTGGATGTAGGAGGTTAAAAACATGGATTTTAGAGAAAACAAATTCAGTTCATGGTTAATACTAACTATATAGTATGTCATTGTGAGCCTCCGGTGGAATTTTGGGTAATTTGGGCATGGTTAGTCAAACCGTGTAGCTTACTAGAGAACCCATGTGGTTGATTTTGTGTTTTTCTAGAGGTATAATATGGATTGAAAATAATTTCCCAAACCATACAACTCCACCTATGAATCTATACACCAATTTTTAAAGGATATGAGAAACTCATGGTTGGCACACTATTTTATAAACCATGTGTCCTAACCATGAACCATGATCCAAACCTATCAAATTTTCAAATTTACCTCTTTTGTATTTGTATTTTTATATATAATATGATTTTAACCTACACTATTCTCAAAAAAAATGCCCCTCAGTTATCTAGAGGCTTCTAACTATGCTTCCTTGGGGATATCCCTTCATTCTTGGCGGATCACCTCATTGTATGTTCGATTTAATATTTGGTATTCTCCCCTATTAAAATATCATCACTCAATCTCTTATATACATTTCTCATTGGAATTTTATTAGGATATAGATGATAAATCTAGTGGGTTTTATTGGGAATCGATGGTCATTATTATGAATGTAGTCTTTTGAGGTCCCCATCTCTTCAATTCTAACATCTATTTTCAAAGGTGATTAGTTTTTATCCATTACAATTGTAGATGACTTTATAAAATGGTTCTATCTCATGATTTACTTGATGTTATTGTGTATTCATTTGTTTGAAAGTATAAAATTGTTTTATTTTTTATCAAAGTGTAATTGTTTCAAGAGATGCACGTTTTTAAAGAGATTTTTATTAACAAATATATTTATACTCACTATGTGTTTGATAAAATTCCTCAAAGGATATGATCACTCTAAAGTTGAATTTCAAGCATGGGAGTGGTCTTCATTCACTATGGAAATATTTTATAAATTTCAAGAATGATTTGTAAAAGTTTTTTTGATAATATATAGCATTAAGAAATGGTAATATATTTCCTTAATGTGTGTGAAATCACAAGAGGTTATTTTATTAATATCAATAGGCCTTTTAATTTCTTGAAATTGGTAGGAATCATGTTATTCTTAGATAAGTGTTTATTATCATGTCAGAGTGTGTATTTCTATAGGATAGATCCCACTTAATCTTTGTTTTATACATGATGGATTTATTTTATGTTGAATTTATCATATGTTTATATAATGTTAATGATATGGTAATGTCATACCATGATTTTATTATAATATATTATTTTAAATTTTTATCATATTCTATATGTTTACTGGTTATCTTCTATGAAATTTTTGTTTTTTATAAATACCATTACATTATTAGTCATATGTATTTTCATATTATTATTTTTGGATATTGATAAATTTAATGGAGAACCAAAGGATGTTTTAGGAAAATATTTCATTATAAAAAGTACATTATTAACCTTTTTATTATATATAAATAACTAATAGTTTTATATAGAGAGATATTTTATATATTCTTTATTGAAATCTTACTCGGATTTAGATCCCACAACCTACTTTTTTCCATTGTCCATTTTTAGTTATAGATTTTAAGGTTACTGTTTTTGGGGAGGGAATAATGTTTCATAGTATCTTATAATGGTGGGTGATTTATTTATAGTGATTTGGGATGGATGTGACTGATAGTCACATAGAGACATGGTCATGGACCTCATTTTTTATTTTCAGGACTATCTATTTGGATTTGTTTATTATGTCTCACCATTTCATATATTTTCTTATGTATCATACAATGATTATTATCATTGGATTGTTTTTATTGAGACTTGTTCTATTGTTATTTTTGTTTAAATATTTCCCATGGTTGTGTGTTGATAACCAGGTGTTCTTCTCTAGCCCGTGTCAATTTGAAATGTGATTTGGGTCTTATATCGATCAATCTTGGGGGATGTGTAATGTTGAACTAGGTTGGTTCCTTAGAGGATGTCAAAACACCTCTGTGAATATCAATGGTAAAGCTAAGGGATATGGTAACTCAAACACAATTTTTTTTAGTTATACATTTTTTATTGAAAACCACTCTTTCTATAAATTTAATTTTGAATGATGTTCTCTAATTAATTTTCTATTAAAAATAGTTTTAAATAAAAATATATTTCGCCAAATATTTTTCTTTTCACATTTTCTAAAAAATGTGGATTTTTGAATAATTACTAATAACTAAGGATTTTACATAAAGTAATAAAGCTATTTTCATGATATCTATTTTCATGTTATCTTATTCATTTTATTCTATATAATCAAAATTATATACCACTAATATAGTTAAATTTCATTTATCTCATAATATTTTCATTTATTATGTGATTATTTTGAGCGATCAATTTTTTGGTATCAACATAATAGGTTAATGATGTTATCTTGTACAATTTGGATGTTTTAAAACACCGATTTTTATCTCCATATGTTTTTTATGAAAAGTGAATGACTTTAATTTGGATGTATATATATATGGATGATTTAATGTTGCAGTCCTATATCCCCTAATTATTCATTGGTCAAGGTTATATATCCCACGAGATAGAATTTTGAGATTACATTTAAACTACTCATAAGAATTTGAACTGATGGTCTGAATCATTAATGTAATGTTTACATATGATAATGTTTGTTCCATAATCAAAGGATTTTATTAATTATGATCTTATCCTCTCATGATTAAATATTATGTTAAATAATACTAAGAATTTTTATAGAATTTACTATTTCATGTAGATATTTTTTAAAATTTAGTTCTTATTCCATATACTCTGATGCTCAAATATTTTTTATTATAGTCACTCGTGATGTTATGATATTTCCCTTATTCTCAAATTTTCCACATGTGATTATAAATATATCCTTGATAAAATGATTATTCATCCCTTACTGAGTATTTATCTCTCCCCTTTCTTATATATTCAGTCACTGGGTTTTAGAATGATTATTACCAATGATAAGTTAAGAAGACAATCTATTATGGTTACTTTATGGGAAAATGATCTTGTGTTTTATAAAATATGATTATTGTTTATCATGTATCTAATGAACTTAAACCGATCAGTTCATGGAATATTATTATTTATGTATTTTAATATCCAATTAAATAAAATAAATCAAATAATGAATTATTATCTTTGATCACTATTGTTTCTATCAGCATTCGTGTTTATTTATTTTTGGAGATTAAAGAATCTATTTTTGAGAATTAAGAGTATAAAAACATAATGGGAACCGCTAATATGATTCCATGTATAGAATAATATCCTAAAATTTTGGTAAATTCTTGAGTATTTTCTTTTCCTCGAAATTACATCATTTTTTGTATATTACATATAGATTTAGGTTATTCACATATGTTCCTAGAAGTAGTAACACTAAAAAGGGAATATTGGGTTTTAAATCAATCATCACCTAGTGCATGAAACTAGGGTATAACCACACACGTTATTTGAAAAAACATGTGGGATATGAATTTTTTAATTTTATACACTTTACTAACAATTTTTAATAATTAATTTCTTAGTTACATTGTGGTATTCATTGATTAAATTACTAGGGAGGTACTCAGCGATGAAAACATTCCTATTGTAGGAGGATGTAGTTATTTATTCCTTAATTAAATGCATGGAAATACCTCAAATAATGAGGTTTATTTTTCAATTGAACTCATTCTTGGATCAATTAATCCCTCAAAGAGAACATATATAATGGATACCATTCAATTTTATAAATTAATGAAGAACTAAGAAGAAAACATATTCAAGTGATTTACCTGCACTCGTTTTTCACTATTAGGTGAACACTTCCTTTTTCCCCAAAGGAATGATGGATCAATGCACCATTTCATAGACTATCATGAGCTTAAAAAGATATTGGTTAAGAATCTATATCATCTCCCCTATATTTATTACATTTTTGATCATCTAAGAGGATCTCAAAAATTTTAAAAGATCAATATATAATCTCAATATCATCATTTAATGGTCGAAAGGGAGTACATTTTAATGATATCATTTCAAATAATGTATGGAAACTATGATATTAAATATATTCCATCTTTATTGACTAATTACTTATAAAAATTCATGTATTTAAAGATGGTTTGGGTCCTATAATAGTCTCCAATACATTTTTATGAGTCTTTGACACATGATATTGGAATTCATGAGTACATCATAGTTTCTTGTAAGATTTTCACTGATGATGTGGCTCATGAATATAGTGTTTCCCTATAATAGTGTTTGTGACATAGAAAAAATCATGTTAATCATTATTACCAAATTATCTCCTGAAACAAGTTTTATGTGAAATGATTTAAAGTCATATAATAACAATTATGCTTACATGATGGTATTTTATGTCTTTGGGTTCTTATTTCATATATGTTGAAGCTAAATTATGCCTTTTTATTATCACACATGATGTTATTATATTTACCTTATTTTAATGTTTTTAACTTTTACATATTAACTCTCCCTTTTTGAAATTATTATCCACCCCTTACTTAGTGTCTGATCTAACCAATTTCTTATGTTTTTATTCCTCACTTCGTGAGGAAGATTCTTACTAATTTGATTTCATGAATATGGTTTATCATGGTTGATTTAAGGAAAAATGATTATGTTATTCATAAAAAAAATCTCATTATAACGATTTTATGTATAGACACTGAAGTTTTTAGTTCATAGGAAATTATTATTTGTGGAATGTAAGGTATAAATCATGTAAAACATTTATAATATGGGCTATTTATATTGGGTTGAATTAGATTCCAGTAACCAAAGAGAGAAACTAGGGACAATATCTATGATGTTGAAGCCTCTAAAATTTCAAAAGACGATATCTCTACCAATGATTTATCCTTTATAGTATTAGAAACCTTTGTCCCAACTATGATTTCTAGTATCTCTAAAGAATACATTGAGACCCTAATTGGGAGATTTAATAGTTTTAATTTTCCTAACCTTGGTGGTGTGGGAGGGTCTAGATATATCAAAATAGTAATGTTTCTTGGTCACTAAGGGAGGCGAGAAAGTAGTGGGGGAGAATAAAAGAAAAACCATTACCCATTGTTTTTAATCTATCAAAAATTATTTTTGAAATTATTATTTTCGATGTGATTAAATTACTGTGAAATAGTGGTTAGAAATGAAATTAGATAAGGGAATAGGGATCCGCCTAGTTGTAATAGAAAATAAGTATTTTTGTGATGAATAATGAAAAACATATTTAGATGTTTTGATGATATTATTTCTAGATTATAAAATTCAATTACTATGAGATATGTAGTTTAAAATAGATGAGGGAAATAATAGGTATGTTTTGGTCATATAGATCCCCATTTTTTGGAAGAAATTTAGCTATCAATTTAGGGGTTTTTCATGGTTGATAATTAGGATAAATAATTTTAGGTTGATAAGACCTTATAATTTCAAAATAATCCCCCAATCAATCAAGGGTGATAATGGGAATGATAAGTACGAAGACTGGTTAAAATTCTCTACCATATCGTCATGTTTTTCCATACACCAAATATGTCGAAGGTAATGTTTAAATATTATTTTTAATAGGTACCAACTTGGAATTGGTGTGAATTAATCGAGTAAGTAGAGTAGGATAATGATCTTGGTATGAGATGATTTTAGAAGATATTTGAAAAACTATAATTCTTATAAGTGGTAATATTATCTTATGATAATGGGTTATTAGATTTTGAGAAATGAAATATGTATGATATATAATATTCATGATTTTTTTGATCTTGTGCACTATTGGTTTAACTAGTGGTGAATAAATGCATCAAAAAAATGATATTTGGAACACAATTGAGATACGAGGTTTCATAAATGATTTCTTCCACTGATGCTAAAAAGATATGAAAATGTGGTTATACATTACCATTGATGGATGCGATCATAGAAAACAAAAATTATTAGAGTTATTTTGTTTCTTACATTATAATAGGAAATATTTTATTTAATTGTTAGAAGATGTAGTAGAAGTGTGTCTAGACTAAATTGATGGAATCATCTTCTCAAATTTCTAAGGGGAAGGGATCACTAGAGTTCTTCTAGTGTGGAAATGATGGGAACCAAAAGCCTAAGTGATTGAGTCCCAGTTAGTTATGTTTTTATTGTTTAATTTTATTCCTTATAAATGAGTTTATTGTTTTCTTATTCTAGGTGAGTATTCATGGAATATTCAACCAATTAGATGGATTTTGAAAACAGGTGGATTCACTTAGATAGGTTGAGTTAAGAATTGAATGAAAATTTTGAATTCCACTTTGAGATGATAGGTCAATACTAAATATAATCCATGTGAACCTCACTATTGTAGAGAAAGAGTAAGAGGAGGATAATGAATTCACTAGTTAATGAATGAAATGAGTTACCATCAAAATATATTCTACATTTATTTTGGAATTATTTGATAATAAATAATTATATTCATTTATCATACAAATATTTATTAACCTATTTGGATTTTAAATGGATTTAATTCCATGATAAATTTGTATTTATACTCCTCTTGGTGAAATAATAGAGCAAAGAATTAGGTTTCCATCTTTCTCAATTAGAATTAGTATCAGGGATATATTATAGGGATTTCAGTTTATGAAAAACAAAAATGAGTTAGTTATTATAATGGATCAGATTATGTAATTTATAGTTATGATCAGTTATAATAATTGATGAGTTTTATTTATGGAACGTCGATAATACCCTAAGAATTGATATTATATCAAAATTACCCTATGTACAATAGCAAACAGCACATGTAATCCCAGGCTTAAACAAACCTCGAGAAAAACATTATTTAAATATGACCATTAAAAACACATAGTATTTTTCATTGGTATAAATGAGAATAACTATATTCTGAATTATATGTAGAATTTTTTTCCTTTAATATAATGTATAATCAATATTATATTGAATATCAATTAGAAAGAGATAAAGATAAATTCATTCACAGGTAAATGATATATTTTTCAGAAACATGTTTCTAGGTGTGAAATGTTTTTTACTACTATTGATATATTATTATTATAAAATTAGTAGATTATATAACCAATTGAAGGAATTAAGATTCATTTAATTATTTTTATTACTCATGTAATGATAATAAATACATTTTATGCCTAAAATTGTTTTTTATTTAATTTTATGAAAAATTATCATTATCAACTTCAAAAATATTAGAAATATAATTTTAATAAATAGATATCAAATTTTTAAACATAATTTAAAAATAGGATTATGATGATTTTTGTAATTTTTTCTTAAAAGGATGATTTTGGAGTGAATGATGATAAATGTTGATTATATAAAAACAATCACGTTTATGAAATTATAATGATATAATACATAATTGAATATTAATGAAACATTTTTTATAGAAAAAAAATATATTTAATATGTAATATTATTTGTAGGAAAATAAAATTTTGTACTAAGAAATATATTCCGATCATTTTATAACTGTATGTAATGTTTTAATTCAAATAAAAATCTCTATTTTCTTCTTTTCACTTAGATATGTATTTATATGGTAAAATTTAGGTTTGGTTTGGTTTTAAATAGACATAAGTATCATTGGATTTATTATAATCCAATTAATCACATTTTAATCAAAATTATACTTGATTTGGTAGTTAAAATATTTTTATTCTTAAACATTATTTTTTTTTCTAAAAATAGTTTTAATTTCTTCTTGATAACTTGTATTAAAATTGATTTCTACTACTTATAATAATAAAATAATATAAAATATATTAATTTTTTTTATTCAGAATAATTATTATTATGTATTAACATCAATTTAATTTTTTCCTAAGAAATTTTAATAGTAAAAAATATTCAACACCTTGGATAAGGGTAAATTAGTTGAAATGTTTAAAATTAAAGTGATAAGGCTTCATGATTAAACAAAACACTTGATTAAAGCTCATTTTTTTGGTTTTATGTTTTACCTTAACGTTATCATATTATTATATATTTAAATTTTTTTCTACTTTTAAATGAAAATTATTTTCTATTATTCAAATATTTAGAGTAATCTCAAGTGTATCCATCCACTCAATTATAAAAGAGAACCTCTTATACTACCTTATTAAAAAATGTTGATCCTTATTTATCACGCAGTACATTCCCAAAACCCATCTAGATTCCATCCCGTTTTATTTATCTCCTATTCTACCCTACAATAATCATAATAAGCTACAAGGTGTAATATAAATGAGGTCCCTCAAATAATATGTAGTTGTCTTACATAACTCTTTTAAATATTATTTATTATTTAACCTCCTCTATATCTATTGTATACATCCCAAAATATTTAATATATTATGATACATATAATTAGATATAATTTTTATTATATTATAACATTTTTACACCCCTTTTCCATTCTATGGAAAATGAAATCATTGTTAGTACAAACGTACAACCTACCATCTCCACACAATAATGTCATTTTTTCAATCACTATTTTACTTGGATGGTCATATAGGTTTAATAAATGAATTTATAAGATATTTATTAAATATAATATATCATCTACCTTCATACCTATCCATCCACTGGAAAATAATAATATCACCAGGGCATATGTGTTTACCGACACCTCCACAAATCAGTGAGATTGATTTTTATATTACCACTATAAATAAATAATTATATAATTGTATATAATGAATCAAAATTATATTCATGAAATAATTAAAATTATATTAATTATGTAATTGTTTCAAAACTACTTTAAACATGGAAAGTATGGCCCAATAATTTTAGAGAAATTAACCGAACAACCTTAGGTAGTCGATGTCAGTAAGAACAATTCAGGGGTTGGATATAAAATTATGAAAAATGGACCATACAATATAATTTAGATTACAAATTTTTTTTAATTATGTATTTAATAAATTTTAATTCATTATATAGGAGGATAAAACATGTAAAACTAATCTAATACCCATTATGAGGGTAATTTTTATCATTTTCACTTCTTTGAGACATGTTAATTTTATACACCTAATTTAAATTTTATGGTTTATATAAAACCCATTTATAATATTATTTCATGAACTCATATTTATTTTTGGTATATAATTTTTCAATTCATGTTCACAATTTTATGTGATTTTGATTTAAATATTTTTAAATCTATAAGGAACTTTTATTACAATCTTGTTTTATTTTAGGATTATTTTTCTTTAAAATCTTTTTTAGAAAATTATGTGATCATAATAACTTAATACACATATATTTTAATCTAATAGTATTAAATTGGGGGGATTTCATTATTATTTTCTATTTCATATAATTTTTATCAATAATCATCATGTAATTTAAAAGTAAAGAACATTCCTTTAAAAAATCATGTTTTAATGTTTTCCTTCAAAATTTACTCCCTTCCATGTAGAGGTTGTTTTAAATATTTTCAACAATTTAATCTATTAAAAAAGAATGATTATTTTAAGTGATTTTCAACCTTAGTTAATATCCTTTACAATTTTTTAATTTTTTTATTCTCAGAAATAGATATTTTTATATTTTTTATAAAAATGTCAAAGGATTCATTTTTAAAGCTCACCACATGAATAGAATTACCAAATTCCAAGAAAATTATTTAAACAGAAACTTCCTTTACAATTTTCTATACATATATTGAAATAAAATATTTGTCTCAATATTCAGTAAAAAACTATTTTAAAGGATTTCAATGGAAAAGGGAATTATTTTCTTAAATTAATGAAAATAATATTGAAATTTTAGTTGTATCTCTATTCTTACACAATGTTTCAAGACTGTTATTTTTAATGTTTTGATTCTATTTTATTTTATAAAGTCTGGGATTTAATTAAAAACTTTTTATTGTGAGTCAGTGGTCTTTTAAAATCCTTTACTGATAATGTATTTTACCTTATTGTGAGATCATTCACTTTCTTATGATCTTGATCTCTATCAATATCTATTATTAATTAGATATAAATTTTATCCTTCATTTCAATATTTTAAATATCATGGATGAATTCAATATCATTTATATTACATTTATAATTTTTCATCCAATTACTACTTCCACATAGGGTATCAATTGAAGGGAGTTTATTAATAAAGTTATTTCATTAACTCCGAAAATATTCCATATTATTGATTCAATAATGATACACGATATTTTATAAGGAATTTTGAAAATGTTGTTTATTTAAAACACAATATATATGTCGAATGAATTGGAAATATAGGTGACCTATGGTGATTAGTTATATATATCCCCTTAATGCATCAATAAATATCACGAGACAAAATACATGTCCACATTGGTTGGGTAATGTTTTTATAAAAACCCATTAAATGAAAGTGACATGAATACATACTTGAAGGTAAGATTCATTATAACATGGTTTATGACTTGATAGAATGAAAATGAATGTTTAGTTTTATGAATTTAATTTATTGATAATTTAGTTTCAAATTTCCAACTAATTTCTGTATTGATATTAAAATGGTTATACTTTTAAACTAAAAAGTTGATTGAATGGAATGTGTTTTTATTATCCACTGTACATTATTGATTATCCCTTATTTATACATCATAGCTTACATTGTAAGTAAAACATACTAAGTATCATAGAAAAACCCTTTTTTCCATTCCCTAGGATATAAATAAAGATATTTAAATTGATTTCAAGGATGAAAGAATTTTTCTTTTTTTATGTTTATATATTTCTAATGTAATAATGGAATATATAATTTATCAATTTTTTATGACTGTTAAACTGATTAATCGTTCATGGTGTGATCCATTGTATTTTATAACAACATAATAAATTAAGAACTGAATCTGGGTTAATAGAGTCAATGTACTATAGTTTATAACATATAATTTTTAGTAGGACCCTTCAAAAGTAGATTTTATGGGAACTTAGTAAGCATAATAAATTTATTTACACATTACAGTGTTTGGGAAATTTTTAGGTGGTTTTTTTTAAGTGGCTTGATATTCATGATGAATTTGGGATAAATAAATAAGTTATATTGTTTATGGATAGTTTTTAGTGGATAAAAATTAATTATTTAGTGTGATAAATATTGGTATTACCCTATTAAGCATGAAAATATAGTGAATGATAGAGGTGAGAAGATCATGGTTATGTTAGGGAAACTAACTTATAATACAGTTAATATATTTTCTTAGGTTTATTTACCAAACATAGGAGTATCTGGAATAAAGGATCTTATTATTATGCATGAACAATTATCTTGAGTTAGGAAAATTAATTTAAACCTAATTTAATTATGCAATAAAAATAAAAAAGTAGAGTGTAGTAAATGTTAAGGTGATAAATACTATAGAAAGATAAATATTCACTATCCCAGATTTCAAGAATATGGGACAAATAACTTTTTGAAATTCTAATATTAAATGTTCTCTTATTAAATGTGTGTAGAAAAATTTCTCCATCATAAATATTTTGATGGAAAGATAGAATATGTCCAAGTATAGTGCTTTAAATATAGAGAGATAAAGAATTTTATTAACAAATTCTCAATGAATCTAGGATAACCCTAATAATTGTTTTGGTATATATTCATGATATCTTGAATAATATATGGATTGTGAAGATAATGGGAATCGCTTGAGAATCATTCTTCTGGATAAGAAATTATATGAGAAATTTTTTAATATTAAATATTGTTTTAATGAAATTTATTTCATTGTAACTATTATCTCTATGGATAGAAAATCGATTGAAAATTTTAATAAAATATTACACAATGAAATAGCCCTCATGTATAAATATAACTTTAAGGATTTAATTTCTATGTAATTATGGTTTAATTAGAGAATATATAATTATTATCTGGTGGTAGTTATCAATGGTAGTTTTGTATGAGGATTAACAAAAAAACATTCTATGATATTTCTGACAATGTTATGTTTTATAGAAAATATTGAGTATATTTATTATAGGAACCTATTTTTAATGGTATTAATCACCTTATAAGTGATGTGATATTTTTAGAGATATATATTGAAGAATAAATATATTATTTTTAATGTTATTATGTGATGTGATAAGGTGATACTTTGGAAATATTAAGGCATTTTGTATTATTTTATACCAAAAATATTATATTTTGGGATATGTAATTAGGGAACATAAATATTTGAGTAACAAAGGTTGTTTGGGGACAAAATTAGATGATTTTGGGTGAATAAGTTATCAACCCATTTTTATTTTTCATGTTAAAATGTAATAAACCATACTTGAGGAGTTTTGAATTGATTAGTGGTTACTATTAAGATTTTAGAGATTAATTTTTAATGAATTTTTATTTATATTGGTAATAATTTTTTATTTTACTAACCATATTAGTTTTAGAAAAATTGAATATATATTTATCATTTTTTTATCATATAGTATATTAATAGTTTATTTTATTTCTTTAGGAGTGAAAAATTAATCATAATCTTAGTGATTAACATATAAGGATGAAATAATTCTTATAGAATAGGAGTAATCTAATTATGTATATTTTATCATATTTTCTATCATAGTGGTAATGTAATTTCACATAATCAAGAAAACTAATGTTAATTATACAAAGTATTATACAGAATGTAACACTCATCTAACAAGGTGCATTTTCAGAAACTCATATACAAGTATGTGTCTTATAGTGTAACATGAATAATATCTTTCTTACACATACCCTATTAATTAAATTATGTCATAAAATCTATATCTGATTTAATTAATATGTTATAATATATTTAGTTTAGTAAATATGTTTTAAAATTTTGAGGATTGAATTTTTATAATTTGGGGAGAATGTAATAGCCTGAAATTTTAGTTTGTATTAATAAAACACTATATTTGATAGTGTACACCACACTCATCAGTGATTTTAAATGTACAATAAAATAATAACATTTTAATGAGACTATTATATCCTAGCTATTGGTTTGGTGGGTTTTAATTGGAATAAATATATTATTAAATTTTTATAGAATGATTTTCTATAATAAAATGAATAATCATTCATTAATTTTCTAAAAATAGTTAGAAAATAGGATAAAACCTTTTATAGGTAAAAGATATGTTTTTTAAATAACTTTTTTTATGTTGGAAATGTATTTTGATTGATATTCATAAATGATTCAAAAGTAATAAGTCAATTATATATCTAATTAAAATATTTAAAATCCATTTAGTTATTGTTATCTAGAATCTAATGATATTAAAGTAACTTTATGCTTCAAAAATACATCTTTTTAAAATAAAATTGGTTTTATTACATTTTGAACATGATTGTTATAATTAATTCATAACAATTGTATAAATATTGATTTTAAATATTGTTTATAAATTTTTAAATCATCATTTTCTAATAATATTAGAATAATTTTTTCATATTTTTCTAAAAAGGATTATTTTTTATTTAATAGTGTAAAATAACAATTCGAAAAAAACAATCACTTTTATGAAATTATAATTATATAATAATATAATGACTATTTAAGATACATTTTTTTCAAATATATATATATATATATATAATAATTAATATAATTTATTTAAAAACATAATTTTTTAAATAGAAATACATGTGTAACATTTTATAAATATATGTAATTATTTTCTTAAAATAAAAAATTATTTAATTTCTTCTAAAGTAATTAGGTATTTAAAAGGTAACATTTTTTTGGATTGGTTTTAAATAAAAAAAATTTTAATTTGATTTAACATAATCCAGTTATTCTCATTGTAATAAATTTTATACTTAATTTTTTGTATAAAATAGTTTTATGCATAAAAAATAATTTTTATGAAAATGTTTTTCATTGCATTTTGTGAAATTATATTAAATGTCATGTAATTATATTAAATGGGATGAATCATGTAAAATATATTACATTTTTCAATATTTGTAAATATAATATTCAGTTATAAGGTCAGTTTAATTTTTTTTATAATAAATAGTTACCATGGTAGATATTTATTATCCCGGTTATGGGTACATTTATTTAAGCGGGTTGAAAATAATGTGTTAAGGCTTCCAGATAACACAAAAATCCTCAATCTACACCATAATATTATAATATTATAATATATTACAATTTTATATCAGTTTTCTAAGAAAATGACAATAAATTATTTAAATATTTTAAGAAATTACTTTTTTATACCTCCCCTCACATACAGATAGGACCCTTTCTCCTTGTTATTCAAAAATATTTATCCTTATCTCTCAGAAATTAACTACAAAAAAAATTTCTATATTACTTTACATCATTCATTATCTAAATGGCTTTCCCAAAGACCATCAAAGGAAGGCATAACATGTAAGATATATGAGGTCTCTTAAAGAAGTGGTAATCATCTTACCTGGATCATTTAAAGTTTATTTTATCTTATAGATAATTTAAATTTATTTTATATATACTATATTAATTAATCTATTATCAACAACATATTTATAAGTTATAATTAATATGGAAAACCCTTTTTCACCAACATTCAATTATATGGTAAATAAAAACATTGCTTGATCATATATATATCCTACCATCTCCACATAGTGGCGTAATTCATTTTTCAAAACAATTTTACATGGATGGTTATAATTGTTAAATTATTTAATACATATATATTAGATTGATGAAATAATTATGATTCTTTAAATATGATATATCATATACCTTCTTACCCTGCTTCCCATTTCAAAATGATAATGTCACCTGTGCATACATGTGGACCACCACCTCCATTAAGGATTTGTTTCATTTTTCCATTACAACCATGGATAGATAATTTGAAAATACTATATAATGAATTAAATTATATTCATGTAATTAATAAAATTATTTACACGATGGAACCATTTCATATCTCCTTTAACTATACACAATATAGTGAATTATTTTTTGAGAAATTTACCGAACAACCTTAACCAGTCAATATAAACACGAATAAACCAATTAATGTAATTACAATTATTCTAAAATGATCTTAAAAATTTTGATATATCAAAAAAAAAATTCCTTAATAAGGTATTTAATATATTAAAATTTATCATACATGAGGATAAAAAATGTACGTCTAACATGATATGCAAAGTAAGGGTAATCTTATTCCATTTCAACAACAATGAAACATGTTTATATTAGGCACAAAAATATAAATAATATGGTGTATATATAATACCATTGGAATAATATATAATGGAATACTATATACACTTATTATTTGAAGTTTCAACTCATATACACTCCTTTAAGAGGTTTTCATTTAAATGTTATTAAAGATTTAAGGGATTTCATTCAAAATCGAATTTTATTTTGTGAATGTTTATCTTAAAAATTCATTTAAGAAAATAATATGATCATAATATATTAAACACAATTAGTTTTCTTTTAATATGTTTATACTTGGTATTTTTGAATATTTTTTGGATTTCTTCTCTTGTTGTACCAAGAATCATCAAGTGATTTACAAGTAAGGGAATTTATTTTATATAAATTCATATTTTCATGTTTTCCTTATAAAATCATTTTCTTATATATCTAGGTTCTTATAAATTTTTGAAAGAATTTTATTTTTTTATACTATAATTTTTATTTGATATCATTATTAATCATATTTTAATTGATTTTAAAAAATAAAATCATAATATACTTTTCTCTTTATAAATGAAGAAATGTTGACTCCTTAAACGAAATCATAAAGGAATATTTTTTACATTTACCACATGAATAGAATTTTCCACCATCATTACTATTATTTACATTTAAAATAAAATTTTTAGATTTCATGGATATATTCTGTCATGACCATCCTTCACCAAGATGAGGGAAGCGACAATAGATTGTCAAACCCTTCCTTCCTTAAGTTGAAGGAGAGATAATGATTCCTAAGACCCACCTTCAATATTCCCTAGAGTGGTGTCTAGAACCAAGGGTATATAATCACATGTAAAATGGAAGGCATTACACTTTATATTTAGTTGAATCAGGAGATAAGATAGTAATTCAAAACAAAACCAAAATTGGAAGTAAAAGTAAAGACAAAACAATCCATTCCCATATGCATGTTACAATAATAAAGTGCAAGAAGTACAAGAAAACTCCAAGGGGAGTACCAAAAGAAAAGAAAAAAACAACTTCAACGGTCCCAACATCCAAAATAATTGGGTATGGAATGGTCCTCAAAGTCCTCCTAGATAACTAAAAGTAGTTTTATATACGCAGGGTGAGTATACAGGTATACTCAGTAAGGAAAACCAAAAGCTCCCATGCACTAGTGGGGAGGCATTGTAATGCCCTGTGAGAATAGGAGATAACCAAAGCACCTAGGAAGGAAACTATCCTCCCAAACCTCACTTATGCACGGTTCCCAAAAAATACAAGTCAAGTAAAGTAATATTAACAACACATCAATGTTTGGGTACCTTGCACCACTTTCCCATTAGTTATTGAATACATCCTATGCGTTAGAACTTCCCCACCATTTTCACCTCAGTCCCACTACTATACCCCGCCCGTACACACCTGGGCTACCACAACCACACGTCCCACCTGCAAAAAATGGGCTCCAACCACACATAACAACACCTAAAGACACCTGGTCTAGAACAACTACCACCATACCTGAAGACACCTTGACGTGAACAACTATCACCATGGCCGAAGACACTTGGGCCTCATTCTAAAGACACTAGGTAAATAACCATGCTTGCATACACCTAGGCCAGAACAACTACTACCATGCCCAAAGACACCTGGGCATATATGGAACTCTGGCCATCACAACCTGCCTGAAGAGTCTTGGGATAATCGGGAAAGGGAGCATAAAGGAGATAATAACTAGCCACTCATAGGAGTGTTGGTAAAAACATCCTCGCCCATGGAATGGGGGTGTTCAACATGAGGTGCTTAACTTGGGTGGGCGTGAATAAGAAACATGAGAACTAAATTATACATAAGTAAACAAGCATTCATCCCATCCCTGGGGTTCCAAAACCATCCTTTACACAAACACCCTTGTTAATATTCATTCATAAAAAGCACAACACCCACATCCAAGTCACAACTCAATATCTGAAAACAATTCCCCATTAAACCCATTCTTGTTTTCATATTCCAGTGATTTCGTTTAAGTAATTATTCACTACCGAGAAACTAACAGGTATAACCACAAGCCAAGGAAGGTAAAAAAACCAAGAAGTAGATTAATCATTCACACCCGGTTCTCTTGTAATGAAATAATAACAAAAGGGATCTATGAGATCCCTCAAAGTACTGGAACAAAACCAAGCCTCACCATATGGCCCCACACGGCCTTAGATCCACAAACCAACAACTTGACCACAACAGGGGATCCCATCCCCATCCACGTCACCCCAGAATAATCAAGAAGAACACCCGTACATATTACCAAGACAAAGCAAGGGAGTTTCCACATTCTATCACACCATTCATTGAGTTTCTTCTTTTAGTTTAGTTAACTGGGGTTTTTACACAAGGATTATTTGTCACTAGATATTCATTTAGTCAACCTAGTTTACATGATTAACAAATTTTCATGTTAAATCCATTCAATCATCATAGAAGATAGGGGTCCATTAGTGTGCAAGGAAAGACCACCAACGACCATGATTTTCTATGGACACTAGACCATATAGTTCACAAAATATAATTATAGATAAAAGAGTACAACAATATCATCAAACACACCCCATCATTCATTAAAAGTCTATTTATTATCTTCATTAAGGATTGGTTTCATCCATCCCCATAGAAACATTAGCATACCCACCCCGCATGATACACAGTATAGAGAGATGAAGTAAGAACCCTACTTGGATGATCAAATATCAGTGTTTCTCTCCATGCTCCAAGAATTGGGGATGCATAACTTGTAGGGGAGGAACTCTGAGGACTCCAAGAGTGAGAAGAAAGGATCCAGCACAGGTGCACCATTTTCCTCAGGAAGGGGGACTCCAAACGCACCCTGGAAGGGAAAAGAGATCAGCCTAGAAGAAGAATAAGAAGAAGAAATTCCCATGAGATAAAAAGGTGAGATCATGGAATTACGGGATAGGAATTTTGTATGACTTAAAAGGTAGATCATGGTTTCACCTCATGGGTTGGTGGTTACACATGATGGAATTAATTGTCATTTAATAATTCTCATCAGAGTGGTGGCCATAAAATCTATGTGTTAAATGGTTTCTTGTAATCAAAGGAAAATGCATAAGAGGGGAAAAACAGAAAAGTATTGGAAAAGGTGTGACATAGAGTAAAATCCACACGTTTTGGTAATTCAAGAGTAACCTGACTCTTGGGGGATTTCAGATATCATTTGAGATTTAAATTTATTTGAAAGGGGTATTAAAAGTATATTATATCAAAAGATATGATGTGGGAGAGGCATTGGAAATAGAAAAAAGGGTGGGACACCATTTGGTGAGACACCATAAGTAGTGACACGGTCATAGTTCCACCCTCACGGTGCCACCGTCATAGTGCCACCCTCATAGTGACACTGTAAGCGGTGCCACTATTTTGGTGTGTGACCATGATGGTGTGACTGTTACGGTGCCACCATCATAGTACCACCCTCACGGTACCACCGACATGGTTCCACTATCAGTGGTTCCACCACTTTGCTGTGCGACCATGACAGTGTGACCATTACTGTGCCACCGCCATAGTACCACCCCCATGGTGTCATCGTCACAATTCCACTTTCACGGTGCCACCATAAGCGGTGCCACCATCAGTGGCACCATCATTTCGGTGTGAGACCGTGACTGGTTCCATCGTTTCGGTGGAACCGTTTGATGGAATTGAGTTTTTTTGGGAAAATCCTTAATGAGTCATTGTCTGGGCCATTACATTAGATTCCTCTCTAACTATTCTTTCCCTCGAGAATCAAAACTATATCCAAAGAAAAGAGAGGGGTCCAAACTACCACCTCAAAAGATACATATCAAGAGAAAACCTCCTCAACATCTAAGATCTCATCTCCCTCAAGTAACCACACAACATATAAAGGTTCCACTGCCCAGACATATGGATTAGTGAGTCCTTTCCCCCATGTCAAGATACTATCCTCTTTGGGAAGCACTGACTCACCCGCATGGGTTTTATCTCATCCACCTTAATGCATCTTGATTAGGGATCGGGTCCTCCCCTCCCTATAGTCTATACTATTCACACACATTCATAGAATAAGGGAAAAAACTCATTTTATAGTTAATAATGTAACACCCCAATCTTCCACGACATGCTTCTCTTTGAATAATACAGTAGCGTGTGTTGTACGCAACTTCGAGTTCTAACACACTCCACAACGAATCGTACTAGCCGTTATGAACAGTAATACCAACTTTTTGAAATTTTATCTCTCAAAATGGACTTCATTTTTGGATTCGTAATATCAAAATTATCCTAGGGTAAAATTTTGGAACTTTTCTGATAACATTTATATTTTGATGAATAGTGAAAAAATACTAAATTTTAATTAAAAACAACTTTTTTAATCAAAATAAATAAAAGTGATAAATTATGAATTTGAGTGGTTTTAAAGTATATTTAGAATATATTTTTATAATTTAATACAATTTTGTTCATTGGACATAATTCCACAATTAAACTGGACATAAACAAGTGTCAATCTTTTGATAGTTATTTTCTCTTAAAAACACACTTTTTGTTTTAACAACGAGAATAAATTTTAAATTAATTTCTACCACTTCTTTGTTTTGAATTTGAAAAAATGGATTCCATATTTGGAATCAGGATGTACAAATTGTGTAAATAGGTAACATTTATTTTTATATATTTTGAATAATTACTTCGGTGAATATTTTATTTACCATGGTTAAAGGGTAAATCCGGCAAATAAGGGTAAAAAATAATATAATAATAACACTAAATTACCCTAAAACGTTTCTTAACCTTATTTTTTGATACATGTCCGAACATGGGCATATTGGGGTCGATTTTGGGACCCCATGGAGCCACTTGTAAGTGAAAATGACACATTATATTAATTAAGTTAAAATAAATACAAAAATGACATAAGCATATATCTTTTAGCTAAATTTTTTTTAAATAGGGTTATATATGTTGTATTTTAGACTATAAATATTCATTAAGAAGCTAAAAGTATTTCATAAATAATGGTACTTTATTTATAATTTTTGTACATTTAATAATTAATATTATTTATGACAAAATAATGATGCATTATTTTCCTTATTAATGAATGAATCCAATAATTGGTATTATAAATGTTAAAATTAATATATTTTGAATGATTTTATGACATAAATGAATTTTATTGCTTAATATTACATTATAGGATTGATTAAATGAATTTGGTTCGAATTAATAAAGTTTTTATGAGTTTAAAAAAATCAATTATTGAATAGTGTCAAAATTGACATAAAAGAGTTTTTAAAACAAACATTATATTATTAATTGATATTAAATTCCTAAAAATCTTAGGTTCGGACAATACACTTATATAATGATAGGTATATCATTAATGGACCACTTGGGGGTCTCTTGGTTGTATATTGTATGTTTATTAACTATATATTATAAAAATACAAAGTGACATGGTAAATGTTAAACTAATTAACTAAGAGTTAAAACTAAAAGATAAGGTTAATATAGTGACACAAACCTGTCTAAAACCTATTGGTTGAGTGGTTTTCTAACTAAACCACCTTAAATTTTAAATAATCCACCTTGGATCCATTAGAAACCGAATATGAATTTATTATAAAATAATATTTCTAGCTTTTCCAAAGGTGCCCCTCACCCCTCTTATAAAAGGGCACTACCACTTCTCACTAATTCACACATTCAAAGCCTTATTTTTCAGACAAAACCTACCAAAATACTCTCTCAACTTCCCTCACTTCAACCTAGAGGCATTAGTTTGATCATTAAGCCAACATAAGAATCCCTTTTGATCAAATGAAAAGGAAGAACCTGAAGAAGAGGTAATGCTTTCACCACCCTCTTCCAAGTTCCTTTCTTCTTCAACTTCTTCTTTCTTTGTTATTCCCATTCTAAAATAATAACTCCAGTATCTTATATATAATGTCATGTTGTTATAAATATGGCACAACCATATTCATTATTTTATCCATCCTTTGAATGACATGTCACCATACGTGCGTACGTACGGATTACCATCTCCACGTCATGGTGTAATTGTTATTCCATAAATTATTATTTGGATGGTTATAATAATGATGTGTAATTCATGTAAATGATAAATATAACATGATAATTATTCTTTATATATGATATACCATCCAATTATATATTATTTTAATATCAAAATAATGATATTGTTTCTCGTGCGTACGAACAGACTACCGTCTCCACAAACACGATGAGATTCATTCCCCATCGTATCTGTAGACGCCGGAAAAGTCTGTTGATCCCCAAATGAAGTTCCGGATGCGGAAAGCGAAGTGATATTTGGAGTCAGAAGCCTGTTCCGGAGGGCCCGGAGGTCTTGCGCGGAATTTTAGAGTCCCGCGCGCAAAGTTGAGTCGCGGCGCGCAATCCTCCCGGGATGCGCGCAATCCGCAGGGCCGGCGCGCAATTTTGCGCGCCCCGAGCTCCCGCGACTCCCTTGCGCGCCGGGTCTGGATTCTGCGCCCGCGAAGGGAATTCCGCGCCCGCGAAGAGAATTCCACGCCCGAGAAGGGAATTCCGCGCCCGGGGTGGCCTATAAATATAAGGCGACCCCTGACGTTTTAAAGGTTGCCGGAATTCGAAAGGTCTCTCGTGCGCGCAATCCAACCCCTCCCGCGTGCAATGCCGATCTTCAGGTAACCTCCTTTCTTTCGCAAAATAAAGCCTCAGGATTCGCCTTCGCGCGTAATCCCTTTGGCCCCTTTCCCTTGAATAACAATTCACCTAAAGGCCTTCGCGCGCAAAAGAAGCCTCTTACGCGCAATTGCCCCCGGGTGCGCGCAATCCAGCCCGATTGCGCGCACCCCCTCCTTTCAAAGTGGCCATTCACTAAAGAATGAGCCGTTGCCCCCGCGCGCTATCCGAAGCCCGGTGCGCGTAATCCCAATCATCTGCGCGCAAAGGGCTGGCCCAATTGCGCGCCAGCCCGCCCATTTTGCGCGCCGACCCGCGGTATTGCGCGCCAAGCTCCTCTTTTGCGCGCAATCCGCCGGGGTCGCCCCTTTTCACCCCCTGAGGGTACCCGCCCGCGTGGCGCCCGATGATCTTCATCCGGGGTGCCCGCATCGTGCGTTGTCTTCCCGTGCGGCCCTCCAGGCTCGCGCGAAGTGACACGGACCCATCGGCAGCCACCATCGTCCGGGCCGCACGACGTTAAACTGCCTAGCATATCGTCCAAGCTACAGGACGTTAAACTGTTCAGCATACGTCCGCGCTGCAAGACGTTAAACTACCAAGAATCTTCGTCCTCAACACACGACGTTAAACTGTACTCCGTCCGGCAAGACGTTAAACCGACCGCTTCGTCCTCAACACACGACGTTAAACTGTACTTCGTCCGGCAAGACGTTAAACCGTCCGCATCACCCGATCCTGTGCCCCGCACGCAGGGTCTCCCCCAGTTTGGATGTGGCCCCCACCCGCTCGTCTCTGCAGGGATGTCGGGATTGCCCCTCTTTAGGGACGATTTAATTGGAGCGGCCTTTCCCCATGGGGGTAGGGTATTACAAACCCCTAGTTTCTTGTGGGGGGCTGCACATGTGTATCTCCATTGCGCTCCCCCACTGCCGAAGCCAGTAGAGGGTGTGACTGGGATCGAGGTGTTTTCCACTTTCGGCCCAAGTCCCTCTCCAACTGAGTTTTGCCGCATCCGGGCTGCCTCAGTGCGTAAGTCCTGACAGAATGAACTACGTGGACTTTGATCCCTGTCTCCTGAACAGGGTACGTAGGAAGCCTCCCTAAGGTTCAAGCCCACCACCTGGTCGTCCCGGTCGTATTTATGTCGGTTCGTCCATCACTGGACCCCTCCTGGGTTCACACTTGCGTCGATTCACCTATGAATCCGCCCTTGTGGGAGACCGCGCGTGTGTATCTCCATTGCGCTTCCCCACTGCCCCTTTTTTCTATTTTCTCCCTTCAGCGTCCAGCATGACGTGAAACTGTGATCCACCCGGCCGTTCCATCCCCCTCTGTGCGAGGTGGTTCGGTTCAATCCTCCACCCGGCAGCCTCGATCTCTTCGTGAGTCGGCTTGCCAACGTCCATCATGACGTTAAACCGCATATCCAAACTATGCTGACTTTGATCCGTGCTAACGCGCGGTACGTAGGAAGCCCCTACGGGGTCCAAGATCTTCACTCCATCATCCATCCTGATCCTTACCCGGGCCGCCACATCCCAGTGGGGTCATGCCATTTCATTCCACTCCACTTCACCCGGGAAGCCGCCCATGTGTTGGCCCCAGCGTCGGGGGTTCCCCGCAAGGGGTTCTGTCATCTGATCCACTCCTCGTGTTGATCGGTCCGATGCCGTCCTCGCTGGACGTTAAACTCGCGGCATACCCCGTGTTAAGCATGGGAAGCTGAGGAAAACCTCAGGTGACACAGTCCCCCACACCCAGCGCGGGATGCCTCAGGCCATCATGCCTTCGAGAAGCCCTATTAGGGACGGAAGACAGACATGTAGAGTCGCAGTGCTAAACCAAGCCCCAACACCCGGAGCCACCCGGTCTCCTCACCGCAGGTTGCTGCCCCGACCAGACTCCTTGGAGCGTCTGGGCGGAAGCAGCGTAATTAACCGGTGTCCATGGAGACATGGCGCTGGGAACGAGATTCACGAACATTCTTAAATCTACGAGGGAGACCCGGATTAGGCGACGAGTTCCGAGGAGACGTCCACGGAAGGAGGAGCCGACATCCCATCATCCCGGTTTCGATCAAGGAGCAGACGCCCCTGAAGAAGGGACGAATGCCGCCCGCCCTTGGAAAGCGGGACTGCGGGACCACAATCCGCGCGCGCCCATCCCCTCGGGTCGACGGGTGCACGCGCGAACGCGTCCTGGCGGAACAGCATAACCCGACGCACATCCGCACCGAAACAGAAAAATGGTGAACCCGACGTGAATCTCTTCTCCTCAATACGAAGACCGGTGGCTTTCAGAGGTGTTGGAAGACCAGCATGCTGCTCGACCGAGCATTCAACACCCGGGCGCGGAACCTGCCAGGGGCTGGGGAAGGGAAATCGGGCACTCCGTCTCATGACGTCGAGGGCCTGGGTTCCCCCCATGGAAGGCGTCGTGGCATTAATGGTTGGTTGTCGATTCTTTCTCCTGTCAGTGTTAATGGGCTTTTTCTCCCTGCTTTCAGGAATCAAGTCGCCCAATCCAGTGCCCGATCGCCACCCGCCCACTGGCGCAGGGGTAGAGGAAACACCGACGCGGCTACTCCGCGCGGTCCCGCCCGTTCCGCAGCCATCCCAGCAGCCGCAGCTGCGGGGCAACCACACCCTCTCTCCCCCTCGGAGGTCATCCAAAGGATGGTGATCAACAACTTGGTGCGAAGATATGAGGAAGAGGGAGTCATCCCCACCAGGGACATGGCTCGCCTGGGCCTCGAGGAAGCTGCACCTCGCCACCAACGCCGCCCCCGAGGGCCGCGCAGGGAGGCACTGCTGCCTACCTCGACGTCCAACCGCTTCGGGAGTTTATCCCCGGAGCGCTCTGACAACTCCTTCCCCTATGCGGATGAGGTGGAAGATGCCCGGGACCACCCTATCCGAGATTCGCTCCAGGGATCCGCGGTAAGGGCTCCTGTCAGGCCACGGCGACATCGCCGCCAGGCCTCTCAAGTCGAGGAACGGGCTCTCCACCTGCCCGCGCCGCTCATCCCGACTCGTCTGTCTCGACGCCAACGTCGGGCACGAGCGGAAGAGGATGCCCACCTTGGGGCCCTAGAAACAGCGGCCGCATTGGCCCAAGCCACTGTTGGCTCCAGTCGCCAGGCCCCTACGCATCCTGAGCAGGGGAACTTCTATGCCCGACCTGGATCGAGGCCCCGACCGCCCCAAAGGCAGGTTGGGTCGACTCTCCCGGTTGCTGGTACAAACAGTAGCCACCGCGGATCACCTCGCGGTAGCGCTATTCACCAGCAGGGTCTACTCCGTGTGGCCGATCCAGGAGGCATGGGTCATCCCACCTTCCGATCCCGGCCCGGAGGCCTGCCCGGAATCACCTCTCCCTGTGTCCCCTTTGATATCTGTTCAGGTGCCCCTCGCACCTTGGTTTCCAGTCCTCTTGGCCCCAGCACCAGTGCGGCCAGAGGACGCCAGGACAGAGATCAGCCATGCCCCGAAGAACCACCCAGGGGCAGGAAGGCGAGGCGTCGACGCAGAGGGAAGAATGTTACGGAATTCCGGATAGAGATCCGACCGGTTCGCTTCTCTGATTCAGAGGCGGAGTATGATTCGGCGACAGAGCCCTCCCCCCAATCCCGCCAGTCAAGGGAAGGGATAGGAATGCGGCACGTCAGCCTCGTACTCCCCGAGAGCGAGATTGATATGATCCCCGCTTCTCTCCGAAGGTACATCCGGAGTAGCGAGGGCCTGGTAGACCCCCAAGGATCAAGCTTGCGGTTGGTACCGGCCCCTCCGGAAGCGCCTTCTGCCTCGATCGGAGAAGCCGGAGACTTTTTCTGGGGACCGACGGTCGAACCACGATCTAGTGCACCCTCGGCGGGCACCGACGCTACGGAAGGATGTTCGCTCGCCGGCCCGTCCTATCGTGATGTGGTAGTTGGGGCATCGCCACCCTCAGAGGGCGGCCCGGGATATGGAGGCCAATCGGCCTGCTCGCCGTATTCACCGCCGGCCAGCCCGTCGGCCCGGCGGCCTGCCTCGGCACCACTGTCGGTTCCCCGTCCGTTCCCAGCCGTTGAAGAGGACCAAGGAGACCTGGGTCCCGAGTTTGAGTCGTGGAGCTTCTGGACCGTCCTTGCAGAGGGCCACTTCCCTGAGAAGTTTTGGCCAGTCGCAGGACCAGACTTTGATGCACCCGAATCGCTCACCCCGGATGAGTTCGAATGCTTCCGCCGAACTCTCCGGGAGACTCACTCCCGTCTTCACCACCTACAAATGCCATATCCCGGGAGTCAAGTGCACCTGGAGGATATTGGTGAGCATTGCCATCAAATTGACCTGGCCACGCTCCCCGCGGTTCGGCACCCCGGGTCATTTGGGCACCACGAGGCCCTCCAACAACGATGCGTCGAGTGTTTTCAAGTACTCCGCAAGGTTCTCGAGGAAGTCACCCCCCACGTGTACATCCGTGGATGGGGGCAGTACGCTGCCCTACGCTTCAGTGCGATTCGCCGACAGCCCGATTCGCTAGGTGGCCCTGAGGGTATATCCCCAGGGACGGAAACGGTCAATATGGCTGACCTGTCGGGAGAGGGGAATGACTTGGAACTTCTCGACGGGGGCTCCCCCCCGAAGACAAGCCGTCGTTAGATCCATCGGTGAGAGTTACTCGTCACCAGAGGAACCTCCTGGGTCTCCCCACACCCACTGAAGCACTGACGTTGAGCCGAAACGTCAGCAAAGGTAAAGAGCACGGTGGGGCTGTAAAGCCCGCCGACCCATCTGCCTCCATGCAGAGGGCAGAGGAGGATCCCGGGAAGGCTATGCTACGTCAACAGCTCGCCGAGCAGAAGAAGCTGGTTGAACAGCTCCTCGCCGAGCGCGCTGCAGAGCAGCGGCCTGACTACGGTGATCCTAGGCCAGGACAGCAGGGACAGGAACAACCACCCCTCGATGAGACTCTCCCGGGCAACCGTGATTGCGCCGTGTTCGCCGACAGGAGAGAGGCCATCGCCTATGGCAAGAGGGCGCGGTATGTTTCACCACACCCGCCCGAGCGGCGTGACTACCTGAGGGACCCCGCTCGGATTCCTCCCGCTGCCCCAAGGGCCGCTCCGCCCGCCATCCCACGAGCTGCCGAGTTCGACGACCCGGTCGACGACCCGATTGAAGGGCCATGCAATGCGCTCGTGGTTAGAGATCTTCGCCAGGACTGGAACCCATGTCCGGACGATCCGATGGCGGCACTCATCGCCCGCTTGGAAGCCTTGGAGACTCGGCAGGTGGCGATCCCACCGGACGGCAAGCCATACCCAGCATGGGTGGATGACATGCCGGCACCTCCGGGATTCGGGAATCCCACTTTCGCCCCCTTCAACGGAACTGGAGATCCGCCACAGCATTTGGCCCATTTCAACTCGAGGTGCGGGCCTATGTTGGGGACTCCGGCGCAGCAAGAGGCCGCTAAGCTTCGCTGCTTTGTCCAGACACTGGAAGGGCCAGCATTTGTCTGGTACAGCCAGCTCCCCGTCGGGTCGGTAACTAGCTGGGAGGACCTCCGTAGACAGTTCCTCTACCAGTTAAGTTCCACGACCCGGAAGACGAGTATCGCAGACCTCTTCAAGTTCAAGTAGAGGCCTGATGAGCGAGTCGCGGACTTCGTCGCCCGATGGAAGGGTCTCACGTATTCCCTTGACATGCCATTGACTCAGGAGCAGTTGCTGACAATGTGCGTCGGCAACGTCAAGACCGAGCTGGTCCCTTCCCTGATCACTCAGAATTACCCCGGAGGGTTCAGGGACTTCTCAGACAAAGCTCAACGTCTTGAAGAAGCCCTGCAACAGGCCATCCAGGCACACCCGCTGCCTCCTATGATTCCTGCAAGGAGAGTCAGCAGGGCTGAGCCCGCTGCTGTTGCCCAGATAGAGGCCCCCAGGCCGTTGGAGCTGCTGCTGGCGAGGCCAGCTCTACAGCCTCACAGGAATCCGCCTCCACGGGCCTAGTTCCCGGCCCAGCAGCGGCAGCCTCAGAACCGGCCGACCCCTCCTCGTAATGTACCGCCACAACCCAGGCGGGATAATCAGGGTCCACCTCCTCGGCAGGCCCCTCCAGCCCCTCGTCAAGACCGCGCTCCCAGAGGCCCGCGATACCTGACTTACTCATTCCACGAGGATCAGGTCCCCGGTTACTTCCGGAGCGCCCTGGAGCAGAGGATTGTGCGACTGCCTGAGTGTTGGAGGCCAGAGGAGGCACATCTCACGGATAACCCCCACTACTTCCCTTACCATCGGGCCCTGGGGCACACCATCCAGCAGTGCTACGTGTTTAAGGATTGGCTCCAAGACCAGATTAACAACAATGTAATCAGGTTGGGCCCAGCTCCAGCACAAGTGGCGGGTGTGTTTGTGGGATCAGATGATGATAGTGGCAACGAGGACGAATGGCAGCTGGTCTCCGACCGCGGATCCCAGAAGTATGATAACTGGATGGCCCGCAAGACGACCATTCGCGCCCATGGAATCATCCGTGCGCGCTTGAATCAGCCTGAGCCCCCAGAATCTGCGGGTGCTGCTTCGGCATCGTCGTCCCAGCCCGCCTCTTCCGAGAAGAGCAAACGGCGGCGGCGCAAGAAGGAAGAGCGCGCCCCGCCAGTTCCACCGCTATCCCGCACTCTCGGCGATTTCATTCCCCCGGAGATGGGGGTCCCTCCTTGGATCCGCCCGGTGATGGATGATTCGTCCGATGACAGTGTTGGGTACGCTTCGGTTAATACCGTCGAGCTGGTAAATCCCTTTTCGGTTCCCGACGTTGAAGAACACCAGGTGGACCTCCCTAGTGTCCCCGGTCGTCGCCACCGTCGGAAGAACCGAAGCAACAGGAGTCGCTGGGGCACAGCAGTTGGTACCTCTAGCCAAGACGTGCACGCCACTGAGACTAGGCAGCAGGCTCAGAACCGAGCTCAGCGCGCGTAGCCCCCCCATCCGGGGATGACGGATTCGCCTCCGCCACTGTTTGTGGTGTGGGACCAGGCAGAACCGCCTCAGCCGCGTCGCGACCAGCTCCGCCCTGCCACGAGTCCATCCCGGCCTCCTGACCCCAGTACGGTGACCATTTCCCGGACTGTAACCAGTGAACAACGAGATGCGCCAAGTACCAGTCGGCCGCCGACCCAACCGGCAAGGCCCGTCATGCCTCCAATCGCAGAGCAACCTCCTGCAACCAGGGGCTCGCTCTTGGCAAAGAAGTATGATTTCCTGAAGCACTTGGCCAACATCCCAGCAAGGCTCTCCATCCTTGAGGCTCTGCGCATGTCATCTGAGATGCGCGAGGCACTCGCTGAAGCCCTGAAAAGCCCCCTCCAGTTTGAGACAGAGGTTGCTGCTGCAGAGGCCTTTCACGCCGAAACGATTGAGGACGCCGAATGTCAGGCAGTTATCTCGTTCTCTGGTAAGGATGAAGACCCTCCTATACAGGGGCACCTTCATCCGCTGTATGTCACTGGCCAGTTCAATGGCCTTGAAGTCCGGCGCTGTCTTGTCGACACGGGGTCCGGAATTAACCTGATTCCAACTCGGACGCTCCGGAGATTGGGGTTGTCTGAGGATGACTTGATTCCCTCTGACCTCAGGATCCAGGGGTACGACCGCACCGAGCAAACTCCGGTCGGCAAGATACGCTTGAAGACCCAGTTCGGTGACTTGGTCGCCAACACCGAATTCATGGTAGTCTCGCAAGACACTGCGTACAACGCATTGATGGGCAGGCCATGGCTCCACCTTTATGCGGCGGTTCCCTCGTCATACTACCAATGCCTCAAATACTCCCTTAATGGTCGAGTAGGCGTGCTTCAGGGAGATGCCTCTCCTTTTTCCTCATGTGAAGCCCGCTATCTGGATGCGGACTATTACAAGAGCAAGGATAAGCAGATCCTGGCAGGTGAGGTTGAGCCTGTCGCTGTTGCAAGTGATCCCTGGGCGAGCTTGGATGATGCTTACGTCCTCCCGATTCAACGGTTGGACGTAGCCATGGTCTCGACGGCCTGTGAGTCTCCTGATGAGATGACCGCGACCGCTCGTGCCAGTACCAGCAGCCCAGTAAGATCTGGTAGCCCCAGTGCAGTTTCCAACGCAGTCTCTCCCGTGGACGATCCCTCCCCAAGTGGAGAGGACGTGGAAGATGCACCCCCAGCCTTTGAGGAGGGCGTCTCCGCCACGGTCGATGAGTTAGTATAGGTGAACCTTGGAACCGAAGCAGATCCAAGACCCACATTGGTCAGTGCCGCCATGCCCTCTGAAGAGCGGCAGCAGTACGTGGACTTTCTCCGGCAGCACCGTGATGTGTTCGCTGGGGCTATGACGAGATGTCGGGGCTAGATCCTCAGGTAGCCGTCCACCGCCTTGGTCTCCCGACGAACCATCGCGGGTTCAAGCAGCCTCCCAGGAAGATGCACCCGTCCCACGGTGCCATGGTTGAGGCCGAAGTTGACAAGCTTATCAAAGCCAACTTCGTGAGGGAAGTCCAGTACCCCAAATGGCTGGCCAACATTGTGCCGGTCAGGAAGAAGAACGGGCAGATCAGAGTCTGCATCGACTTCCGCGATCTCAACCGCCACTGTCCGAAGGAAGATTTTCCCCTTCCAGTGACAGAGCTGTTGATTGACGCCACTGCAGGGTTCCAAGCCCTCTCCTTTATGGATGGATACTCCGGATACAACCAAATCCGGATGGCCCCTGAGGATGAGGAGTTCACTGCCTTCAGGGCCCCCCAAGGTATCTTTTGCTACCGGGTCATGCCCTTCGGCCTGAAGAATGCAGGTGCCACCTATCAACGGGCGATGCACCGCATATTCAAGCCAATCCTCAGCACACTGGTGGAATGCTACGTTGATGACTTGGTGGTCAAATCGTGCCAGCGTTAGGACCATCTCAAAGATCTTGAGAAAGTGTTCGGCTTCCTCCGGTCTCGCTGCCTGTAGATGAACCCGTTGAAGTGTGCCTTCGGGGTCACCTCTGGAAAGTTCCTTGGATTTGTGGTGAGATACCGGGGTATTGAGATCGACCCAGAGAAGATCAGGGCGATTAGCCAGATGCCTCCCCCGGGTAACATCCGGGAACTGCAAGGGTTCCAAGGCCACTTAGCCTATATACGCCGATTCATCGCGAATCTGGCCGGCAAGTGTAAGCCCTTTTCTCGGCTCATAAAGAAAGGTGCCACCTATGTATGTGATAAAGAGTGTCAGACCGCTTTCGAGGAAATCAAGCAGTACCTGCTTCAACCTCCGGTTCTGATGCCGCCTGTATCCGGGAAGCCGTTGGTCCTCTATGTGATCGCCCTGGAACGGTCCCTTGGTGCCCTTCTCGCCCAGAAGAACAACGAGGGAACAGAGAATAGCCTCTATTACCTCAGTCGTATGCTCCTCAATGCGGAAGTCAGGTATTCCCCCATCGAGAAGAGCTGCCTGGCGCTCGTATTTGCCGTACAGAAGTTACGACACTACTTGCAGCACCATGAGGGACAGTTGGTTTCTCGAGTAGACCCGTTGAAATATATCCGGAGCCGACCTATGTTAACTGGCCGTCTAGCGCGGTGGGATGTGATTCTCCAGCAGTTCGACATCAGGTATGTGTCTCAGAAGGCCATCAAAGGGCAAGCATTGGCGGACTTTCTGGCTGCTCACCCGACCTCCGCGGATCAGCCGCTGGATCTAGGCTTTCCTGATGAGGCCATCCTCTCGGTCGATCGAGCCAGTCCATGCTGGAAGATGCACTTTGACGGTGCCTCCCGGAGCCCCACCGGTAGAAGACTCGATAATCCTAAGCTCAACAGAGTGGGCTTGGGTATCGTCTTCATTACCCCAGAGCGAGCCGTGCTGCCATACTCTTTCTTGTTGTCAGAGGGATGTACCAACAATGAGGCGGAATACCATGCCCTCATCACTGGCCTCGAGTTAGCTCTCGAGATCGACGTGCCCCATCTGTGCGTGAAAGGGGACTCCGAGCTGGTCGTTAAGCAGATCAATGGCGACTATGCTGTCAGGAAGCCGGAACTTTTGCCATTGCTGGAGTGCACCCTCCTTCTGATGGCCCAGTTCCCTTTTCGGCCAGAAATTGCCCATATTCCCCGGTCGCAGAACGGTCGAGCAGATGCTTTAGCCAGCCTTGCTGCGTCACTTGCAGAGCCTGAACAGGACAACCTGATCATCCGCGTGACGCACCGCAGGCTCATCGCTCCTGTTATCCCGGAGGGAGATCGCGGCCCATCGGTAAGTAATCTCACCGTGGTTGCCCCTGTGCTTGGAGCCCCGAATACCCCAGATATGGCAGTCGAGCCAGCCCCTGATTGGAGGACGCCTTTGGTTGAGTACATCCAACATGGCATTCTCCCGTCGGATCGGGCCGAGCGCGAGCGAGTTCGACGCCGCGCATCGCAGTTTTCCCTCCAGAGCAGTCCCGGCCTGGAGCAGATCCTCTATAGACGCGGATTTGATGGTGTTCTCCTCCGTTGCCTTCATGGAGTTGAGATCCCACGAGTCATGCAAGAGGTTCATGCTGGTTCATGCGGTGCCCACCAGACTGGGCCGAAGCTGTCCCACCAGATTCGGAGGTTGGGATACTTCTGGCCCTATATGATCCATGACTGCATCGAGTACGCCAGGAGGTGCCATGCGTGCCAGGTTCATGCGAACTTTGTGCATCGGTCGTCGGATCCTCTCCATACTACCAGGTATTCTTGGCCCTTTGCAGTCTGGGGGATGGACGTTGTGGGACCTTACCCGCCGGCGACAGCTCGCCAGTGCCGGTTCATTCTGACCGCCACGGACTTCTTCTCCAAATGGGCAGAGGCGATTCCGTTCAGAGAGGTCAAATCCTGTTCGATCGCTGACTTCATGACCTCCAACATCATTTATCGATTTGGAGTGCCTCACGCTATCCTCACGGATAACGGAGCCAATTTCCGAGCAGCCGAGTTGAAGAAGGTGTACGCCAAGTACAACATCCGCTCGAACCATACATCTCGCTATCATGCGCAAGCGAATGGATAGATCGAGGCGTTTAACAAAACCCTCTCTAACATTCTGCAAAAGATGGTTGGTCAGAACAAGAAGAGTTGGCCGGAAAAGCTCCCCAACGCCCTCTGGGCTTATCGGACGACGACTCGCAATTCCACCCAGATGACCCCTTATTCCCTGGTGTATGGAGCTGAGGCCGTCCTGCCCATCGAGATCCAGTTACCGTCCTTGCGCACTGCGGTCTACGACCAGCAAGCGCCGGGCAGAGCTGCTGAAGACCGTCTAGTCGAGTTGGAAGCACTGGATGAGAATAGACTTCGCGCTTTTCACAACTTGGAGAGGCATCAGAGCAGAATGGCTCGAGCTTTCAATAAGAAGGTTCGCCTCTGCTCCTTCCTGCAGGGTGATCTAGTACTGGCCCTAAGAGCACCGATGATCCCCGGCAGGAAGCCGCCCAAGTTGGAGCCCAAGTGGGAGGGACCTCTTGTCGTCCACAAAGTCTATCCCAATGGCGCGTACTCCCTAGCGACTATGGATGGGGAGCGTGTTACTCCTCCCACCAACGCTAGGTTCCTCAAGCAGTACTTTGCCTGAGTACCATCGTCTGAGCCGCACGACGTTAAACTGCCTAGCATATCGTCCAAGCTACAAGACGTTAAACTGTTCAGCATACGTCCAAGCTGCACGACGTTAAACTGCCCAGCATATCGTCCGCGCGGAAAGACGTTAAACTGCCAAGCATCTTCGTCCAAGCTACAAGACGTTAAACTAATTAGCATTCGTCCAACACGACGTTAAACTGTACTACGTCCGAGCTACAAGAGGTTAAACTGTTCAGCATTCTTCCTGCATGACGTTAAACTGCATCTCAAGAACTACGTGCGGCTTGATTCCCATCCTTATGGGATACGTAGGACCGCCTGAACATTCGTGTTTCAGGCCCAGCCCCCTCCTTCGGGAATTTCCGTCCCACCTCGGGCCCTTGGCCCAGTTGCCTCTGGGTATGTGGCGTATGGTGTGAACGTGGGGCTATGCCCTCATTCACGTCGGTTTGCTCGCCACGCTATACGCCCCCCACGTTTGGGGATGCCTTCTGCTCCCCCTTTCTCTCTTTTCGTCCTGCATGACGTTAAACTGCACTTCAAGAACTACGTATGGCTTGATTCCCATCCTTATGGGATACGTAGGACCGCCTGGACGCTTGTGTTTCAGGTCCAGCCCCGTCCCTTGGTTGATCACGGGGGTCTGTCGTCTTTTGGTTTCTCTTAGGGTGAGTCCTTCGACCCTTTCCGGTGATCTGTTAACGTGTTTTGGGCACTTCGGTCTATGACTCGTAGTGTCAGATTCAATCCCGACAAGTCCTGTGTTTCTTGTCAGGCCTCGCGCTTCTTCTTGTTCGAGCCTTCACTCAAAGGGATCCTCGTTAGCGGTTTGGGTACGATGCCTCAGTGCTCTCCTACCGCTCCGGGTCGATTTACCGGTGAGTCCTGGGCCGCAAATCGATATGAATCCTGCGCTTGAGCGGTTGATGCTCGTTTGCTTGCCCCATCCTAGGATGATGCGATCGGATGTTGTGTTGCAAATATGGTCAGCGACATCCTTGATCGCCATGTCAGCTTTTTCAGGCTCTGAACATTGGTTGCGCAGTCCTCATCACACTCCGCCTTTGTGCGTTGTAGTGGAATCTCGACACTCTCTTCATACTGACCTCCAGTATACCTTTACACGTGAGGCAGGCCAACCAGGGTAATGGTGTCTTTCAAGGCTCCCATGATCTGAGCACCAAGGATATATGCGGATGTCCTCCCTAAGGGCCATGCGTAGCTGGACCCTCGTCCCCATAAGGAGGAAGGAGTCGCCCGAACAATCGCGTTTTGGGCCCAGTATATCTGGAGGCTAGCATTTCTGCCCCTCGGGTGATGGACATACGCAGGCCCCTATCCCAGGATCCTTCTCCTGGAATCATGCGTGACCGCAGGGCTGGGTATGTTCCCACCTCCGCTGAGTCCGCCGTATCGCGATAAGAGGATTCCTCCATGGTCCGAACCACACGACCTTAAACTGTGTTGTCTGGTCCTACCACACGACCGTAAACTGTGATCGTCTTGGCCGCCCGACGAGAAACGGCACTGCATCGTGATGTTCTCCTCGGGGGACACTCACGTTGGGCGCTGGTTAATAACCACGTCGTACATCAATGCCTTTCATGGATTGATTATTGTGGCGACGCCAGGGATTCCTTAATCACAGGCATGTCGCTGCACGAAAAACCATCCATCTTTAAGGACAAACAAGAAATATCAAATACCGCTTCTTCTATGTGCGAGGGTCAGACCCGCACCCTTCCCCGCGCTGGTGCCCGATTGTGTTACGCCGCGCTTCAAGAACGATGTGTGGCTTGATTCCCATCCTCATGGGATACGTAGGAACGCCCGAGTGTTTGAAACTTCGGGTCCAGCCCCCACCTCTTAAAGATTCCCCCTTCTCTTGGGAATCCGCCGCCTTCAGGTCACCCTCAAGGCGTGTCCCTTGACCCCTTGCAGTGGTCCACCAGTGTCAAGAGTACTCTGGTTTATTGCCAGGAGGGTCAGGTTCAGCTTGGTCAGGTTCCTTCCACTTTTCAGGCTTCGTGCTCCCTTTCATTCGGACCCATCACCTACGCCCTGGGTGGAGCCCCCGTGAACGGTTTGGACACAATGCCTCAGTGCTCTCCCACCGACTCGGGCTGGTGCCCCCAATGGCCTCGGGCAGCAAATCGATATGAATCCTGCGATTGAGCGGTCGATGCTCGTTTGCTGCCTCATTCCATCAACGGTTAGTGTGATATTGATGCTGCTTTTCCGCCACGGTCGGCAGTACTCCCATATCGTTACGCCGGTGCCCCCAGTCCTTGAGTGAATGGCCGCATGATTCACATTTTCCACCTCCCATTCTGACCAGGCGAAATCTCGACACTCTTGACACTATCCCTCAGTGCATCTTCGCATATCCAGGGGATAGGACCATGATGTGGCGTACTTTGAGGTTCTTATGGTCCGATCTCTACGACCTTAAACTAAGATCCCCCCTTATGGTCCGAGCTCTAAGACCTTAAACTAAGATCTACCCTTATGGTCCGAGCTCTAAGACCTTAAACTAAGATCTACCCCTATGGTCCGAGCTCTACGACCTTAAACTAAGATCTCCCCAAACGGGGTTCTACGTCCTGTATGACGTTAAACTGCACTCTCAAGAACTACGTGTGGCTTGATCTCCAGCCTGATGGAGTACGTAGGAACGCCCGGGCATTTCAACTCAGGTCCAGCCTCAGGGATCGCTAAGTCCCGCCCCTCCTCGTCGCCGGCCGTCTGGCCTGACTTCGGGTAGAGTGGTGCAGTTGTAATATTTTCCTCGATCCAGCTCGGGATGCCCCATTGCAATGATGGGAAGCGACAGTTTCCTCGTTAAAAAGGTTCTGTCTGAGAATGGGGGTGATTCACGGCCAGATTAGTGCATCCGCCTAATACGCTTTCCCCACGGTGGCGCAGTTTTGAGAGCGTTGGATTCTATCCGAACAAATCGTCACTTCGCCCCACACTTCGTATGCCCTGTTGATCTGGATTTCCACCCTTGTGCCTGAAGGAACCCCCAAAGCAGCATTGATGATGACATGTGGTCCGCCTCCTGCAATATGGATGATGACCTTTGGTCCGTCTATTGCAGTAGTATGGTCGATTGATCTATTGTCCGCTTGCCGTCTTGGGCATTTCCTGGAAGGCCGACCGTTGTGGGTTTCTGAATTCGGGACACGCAATTCACCCTTTCTCATTTCCCTATGTTCGGATAAAATCTCAACGCCCCTAGCATTGTCCCGCTCGTGTGTCGGAACAAGTTGGGGGATGATACATTGATTAGGTCTGAGGTCTCCTTTCCTAGGAATGACCTCCCTCTTTTCTCTAGAAATCCAGGCCCAATTGTGGATGCCTGAAGCTTGGTTAACGCTCCCGCGAGACAATGGATTGTGGTTGAGCATGTTAAGCCAAAAGATGCAGATAAAGATGGTGATTCATACAAATGGATCAAAATATTAAGTGGCGGAAGCAAATGTTCTGGGAGTGGCAAAAACAAAGCCCCTAGGGATTAGCGTGCTGAATGAGTCTCTCTAACGCCGCTACCCTTTGGCTGGTGGCCTCCAGAGCTGCTTCTCGCTCTCTGCGTGCCCTCTCTTCGTCGGCGGTCGTAGCACGCAGTTCGTCGATTCTGGCCTGTGCACGCTCCCACTCGACTTGAAGTGTGACCATCTGTTGGCCCGCCTCAGTCAGCTGTACCTGGGCGTCGATCAGCTGGGCCGTTAGTTGCTCCACAAGCTCAGTACACGCTGCGACGAAGGCCTCCTTCTCTGCCGCCTGCCCTTCGAGACGCCGGACTTCCTGCTCCGCCACGAGGAGCGCCCGCGTGCTCTCCGACGTGTCCCGACATTGTGCGACGTCGGCACGCCGGCGGCTCTCGCGCATCTTTTCGGCCATGAAATCACGGACCGTCAGATGGAGGCGTTGAGCATCAGCTCCCCTGGCACACAGGAAGCGCAGCCAGGTTTGGAGTGACCCCATGCGCCCCAGCCACTCCGATGGGTCTCGCTTGAGGAAGCGCTGGATGCACTTCCACCCCCTTCGGCGCGCTATCCGGCTCTCCACGACCGCCTCCGCGTCCGAGTCGTCCATCTCCTCGGGGTCGGCAGGCCGGTAGGCAGGGAAGGCAGCCAGCAGGTCTGCCGCAGGGTCCGCCTCTGGGATGTCCTCATGGGGGATAGGTTCCCCAACACCTGGGCGACCTTCTTCTCTCTCCCCAGCGGCGTTGACACCCTCGTCAGCCCCCGACCTCTCTCCGATGGCAGCACCGCCGACGTCTGCAGCCCCTTGATCAGTAGTTGGTGGGGCCGGCTCGGTGTGGGAAGTCTGTTCCGGAGCAGGCGACATGTCCACCACTGGTCCACTCGTGGATGGCCCGGGTTCAGCAGCCCGACGAGCCTCCAGTGTTGAGATCACTGCGCAGGGCATGCCGTGGTTAGTCACGGATCGTCAACGACAAGCACCGACAGTAAGGTAAGGAGACTTACGGGAATCCAAGGCGTCACCTTCCGCTATCCCGGTCGCCGCAGGAACAGTTGCAGCAGGGGACCCTGCCGCGCTTGTCAATTCGATGATGGGTGCCTGGCCCCCGCCTTGTCCTGCTGGCGCCTCTCCTACTCCTACGGAGGATGCCTGACCAACATCCGTGCGCTCCTGAGAAAGGTGGAGAAATGGGTTAGAAGCTGCATAAGAGAATGGATGAAGCAGGTTGAGTAGGGATAGAAGCGGACCTCGAGGAGCTCAGTGGCATCAACATTGTCAGGGCCGGCCACCTCGCCGCTCTCCCGCGGGATCCCCTGATGGGACCTTCCCTCGGAGCCTTCATCCTCCCCCATTTCCTCCTCTTCCTCGGAGTCGTTGCTACTGTCATCTTCCGTCGGCGGCATCTGTTCTGGAGCAGGCTCTAGACCGAGCATCACCTTCACCAGAAGGGATGGCTCCGCACGCTGACCACGTTGGCGCGCGTACTCGTCCATGGCCGTCAGATACGCATACTGCCGGTTGAAGTCCACCCTGTCGGCTATCTGGAGGCGCCCGAGCTCTGGCAGATAGATTCCTTCTCTGAGTATCTTTCGCCAGATGGCGTCGGTCCCCAGTGATTGCCGCAGGGTCATCCAGGCCGACCACAGCGCCGGGAAGACTGCATCGTGGGAGGGTTCGAGCAGACGCCTTACCTGCTTCCCGGGCCACTCCCTGACCGCCGCATGTGCCCTCTCTCTGGGCGCTGAAGTCGTGGCGGCAGCTTGCGATGTGCCCGCCGCCGAAGTCCCTGCCCGCGCCGGCTCCGCTGCTTGGCGCGCCTCCGTTCTCCCCCGTGTGGCGGCGCTTCGCCTCCTTCCTTGACGCCCGGTCTCCGCACGGGTAACCTCGAGCCGCCGAACTGGCTTCCGTAGAAGCCCCTCGGGGTACGCGATGGCCCAGTGTTCAGCGTACTCGGTTGCCAAGCCTGCGTCGACCCCGGTAGGAGGAAGAGTGATGACGTCACCAGAGCCGAAGGCGGAAAACATCAGCCACATCTGGCGAAGGACGCAAGGGTTCGTCTCCTCCCGGACAGCAGTGAATACCCTCTTCGGCATCCGCTGAAGGCACCCGAACTGCCTGGCGAACCGGGTTGGCACGTAAGGCTCGCAGATCACCTTCCCGTCGATCCGAGCCACGAGCACCCCGCCCCGCATGTTCAGGAAGTACTCGTGCTGCTCCAGCGGACCCTGCCCGTTGTCGATCATCTGGCCAATGGGAGTGGGGAACGGGATGAAGTTGAAATTGGCGTGATTTACCAATCCGAATCCTCACGCCCTCCTCACTTAGGGTCATCGGAGCGACCCCCGCGATGTTCAGCAGGGAGGGTCGCAGGCCGTTGCCCGGAGGAATGATGGCGTTTGGAAACGTGTACCCACCGAGGTGAGTAGCCACCCAGCCGTGGAAGAATTGGAAGGGCCCACAGATCCTTCGTGGCGACCCCCTCGTGAGATGCGTCCCAGGATGGCATACAGCTTCGCCAACACTGGGACCCCGAGGTTGTATCTTTTGTTGGCGGCCATAGCGCCCGCCATCGCCAGTGTCGCCGGGCGGACGCCCATCCTCGCGTCCCGCACTGGCAGGAGCCACCCACTCAGGAAGGCGGCCAGGAACGCTGCGTACCGGACATTTGGGTCCCGGGCCTCGATGACGCGGTACCCCCATGAGCGGTAGTCGCCCGTCTCCAGGACTCGCCAGTACGACCCGTTCCGGCTCCTCTGAGCCGCGGTCGGGCACCGCTTCCCCCTGCCTGGCATCTTGACCGCCGGATCATGCTCCAAGAACTGGCCGAACCACTCCTTGTAGGCTATGTCCTTCTGGAAGTCCTTGATCCCGAGCCGCTGCGTAGCCAGGTCAAGCAGATGCCAGGTCAGAATGGGAGTCCGTGACCTGTCGTCCCAGATGTTCTTCGGGGGCAGGAACTCATCATATTGGTAACCCTCCAGCGGGATACCTCCGATGCAGTGGATGTCCCAGAGACCGATGCCGACCTCCCCATGGTGAAGATGGAAGGTGTTGGTATCCGGGGACCAGCGGGGTGAACAGCTCCGACCCGAGCTCGGACTGCTGGTAGAAGTGGAACTGCGACGTCCACACCGCCTCAAACAGGCCGATGTACTGCAGCTCCTCCGCGAAGTGATCGCAGGTGTGGCGTACCCAGAACGCCCAGGCCCACTCACTGGTGAAATTG
The DNA here is from genome assembly GCA_963277665.1 of Viscum album. NCBI lineage: Eukaryota > Viridiplantae > Streptophyta > Magnoliopsida > Santalales > Viscaceae > Viscum > Viscum album. The sequence goes on along the minus strand of OY728120.1, from coordinate 1,431,937,095 downwards.
CCCCCAGACCGCAAGTCCCAGTCCTTCAGCCAGCCCTTGGTGTCGTCAGTGACGCTCTGGCGGTATGTGCTCGAGTAGAGGGCTGGAGAATTCTCCGCAGTAGGCTCACCCCCGTCAATGGTTCGCGTCCTCGGGTTCAGGACGTAGACATCTAAGTGCCTGGTCTCCCTGGCAGGATGCCCATTGTTGGTGATGTTATAGCGGGGAAGCTCGTCCTCCCGAGTCACCCAGGTCCGTGGCACATCAACCTCGAACCCTGGCACCGGGACCTCATCTAGGATGCCGAAGTTCCAGAGCGGCAGGTTGTCTGACAGTGGATATGTCTTCTGGGCCAGCGTCAGCATGTCGAACAAGGATTGATTGTTGGAAACAATCTCCTTGGCTCCGTAAACCTCCTCGTTCGCCGCCATCTCTGCTCTGCGAATGGCGGCATCCCCCTCATTTCATTGATTCGCGGCCATCTCAGGAGCTCCGGGAGTCGTGCGGGTAAAGGGATGAAGCGTGCGGGATCAGACGAGGCTGGTAGAAAAGTTTGAAGGTTGGCGCGCAATCCAAGTGGACGGCGCGCAATCGGGAAGAATGGCGCGTAAAGTTCCGGGTTTTCGCGTAAAGACAGGGCGAAATCCGGACGGTTTTGCGCGCCGATCGGGCGAATTTCGCGCCGGAAAAGGAAATTTCGCGCACGAGAGCGTTGGAGCTTATCGCGCGGAAGGCCTGTGTACGGAACGCGGGACCCTGGACCCCTATTTATAGACGAGGCCGGGATTCCGCGCCGCGCGGAACGCGTGATTGCGCGACCGCGAATTGCGCGCCCGACGCCCCTTTTTGCGCGCCTAAGTCCCGCGCCGCCCAGGACTTCGGCATTCCGGCGTCTCCCTCGGAACCCGATCGTTGCGACCTCTCGCCGATCAGATTCCAAGGGGGGGCTTTTGTAGACGCCGGAAAAGTCCGTTGATCCCCAAACGAAGTTCCGGATGCGGAAAGCGAAGTGATATTTGGAGTCAGAAGCCTGTTCCGGAGGGCCCGGAGGTCTTGCGCGGAATTTTAGAGTCCCGCGCGCAAAGTTGACTCGCGGCGCGCAATCCTCCCGGGATGCGCGCAATCCGCAGGGCCGGCGCGCAATTTTGCGCGCCCCGAGCTCCCACGACTCCCTTGCGCGCCGGGTCCGGATTCTGCGCCCGCGAAGGGAATTCCGCGCCCGCGAAGCGAATTCCGCGCCCGAGAAGGGAATTCCTCGCCCGGGGTGGCCTTTAAATATAAGGCGACCCCCGACGTTTTAAAGGTTGCCGGAATTCGAAAGGTCTCTCGTGCGCGCAATCCAACCCCTCCCGCGCGCAATGCCGATCTTCAGGTAACCTCCTTTCTTTCGCGCAATAAAGCCTCGGGATTCGCCTTCGCGCGTAATCCCTTTGGCCCCTTTCCCTTGAATAACAATTCACCTAAAGGCCTTCGCGCGCAAAAGAAGCCTCTTGCGCGCAATTGCCCCCGGGTGCGCGCAATCCAGCCCGATTGCGCGCACCCCCTCCTTTCAAAGTGGCCATTCACTAAAGAATGAGTCGTTGCCCCCGCGCGCTATCCGAAGCCCGGTGCGCGCAATCCCAATCATCTGCGCGCAGAGGGCTGGCCCAATTGCGCGCCAGCCCGCCCATTTTGCGCGCCGACCCGCGGTATTGCGCGCCAAGCTCCTCTTTTGCGCGCAATCCGCCGGGGTCGCCCCTTTTCACCCCCTGAGGGTACCCGCCCGCGTGGCGCCCGATGATCTTTATCCGGGGTGCCCGCATCGTGCGTTGTCTTCCCGTGCGGCCCTCCAGGCTTGCGCGAAGTGACACGGACCCATCGGCAGCCACCATCGTCCGGGCCGCACGACGTTAAACTGCCTAGCATATCGTCCAAGCTACATGACGTTAAACTGTTCAGCATACGTCCGCACTGCAGGAAGTTAAACTGCCAAGCATCTTCATCCACAACACACGACGTTAAACTGTACTTCGTCCGGCAAGACGTTAAACCGACCGCTTCGTCCTCAACACACGACGTTAAACTGTACTTCGTCCGGCAAGACGTTAAACCGTCCGCATCACCCGATCCCGTGCCCCGCACGCAGGGTCTCCCCCAGTTTGGATGTGGCCCCCACCCACTCGTCTCTGCAGGGATGTCGGGATTTCCCCTCTTTAGGGACGATTTAATTGGAGCGGCCTTTCCCCACGGGGGTAGGGTATTACAAACCCCTAGTTTCTTGTGGGGGGCTGCACATGTGTATCTCCATTGCGCTCCCCCACTGCCGAAGCCAGTAGAGGGTGTGACTGGGATCGAGGTGTTTTCCACTTTCGGCACAAGTCCCTCTCCAACTGGGTTTTGCCGCATCCGGGCTGCCTCAGTGCGTAAGTCCTGACAGAATGAACTACGTGGACTTTGATCCCTGTCTCCTGAACAGGGTACGTAGGAAGCCTCCCTAAGGTTCAATCCCACCACCTGGTCGTCCCGGTCGTATTTACGTCGGTTCGTCCATCAGTGGACCCCTCCTGGGTTCACACTTGCGTCGATTCACCTATGAATCCGCCCTTGTGGGAGACCGCGCGTGTGTATCTCCATTGCGCTTCCCCACTGCCCCTTTTTTCTATTTTCTCCCTTCAGCGTCCAGCATGACGTGAAACTGTGATCCACCCGGCCGTTCCATCCCCCTCTGTGCGAGGTGGTTCGGTTCAATCCTCCACCCGGCGGCCTCGATCTCTTCGTGTGTCGGCTTGCCAATGTCCAGCATGACGTTAAACCGCATATCCGAACTACGCTGACTTTGATCCGTGCTAATGCGCGGTACGTAGGAAGCCCCTACGGGGTCCAAGCTCTTCACTCCATCATCCATCCTGATCCTTACCCGGGCCGCCAAATCCCGGTGGGGTCATGCCATTTCATTCCACTCCACTTCACCCGGGAAGCCGCCCATGTGCTGGCCCCAGCGTCGGAGGTTCCCCGCAAGGGGTTCTGTCATCTGATCCACTCCTCGTGTTGATCGGTCCGATGCCGTCCTCGCTAGACGTTAAACTCGCGGCATACCCCGTGTTAAGCATGGGAAGCTGAGGAAAACCTCAGGTGACACAGTCCCCCGCACCCAGTGCGGGATGCCTCAGGCCATCATGCCTTCGAGAAGCCCTATTAGGGACGGAAGACAGACATGCAGAGTCGCAGTGCTAAACCAAGCCCCAACACCCGGAGCCACCCAGTCTCCTCACCGCAGGTTGCTGCCCCGACCAGACTCCTTGGAGCGTCCAGGCGGAAGCAGCGTAATTAACCGGTGTCCATGGAGACATGGCGCCGAGAACGAGATTCACGAACATTCTTAAATCTATGAGGGAGACCCGGATTAGGCGACGAGTTCTGAGGAGACGTCCACGGAAGGAGGAGCCGACATCCCATCATCCCGGTTTCGATCAAGGAGCATACGCCCCTGAAGAAGGGACGAATGCCGCCCGCCCTTGGAAAGAGGGACTGCGGGACCACAAGCCGCGCGCGCCCATCCCCTCGGGTCGACGGGTGCACGCGCGAACGCGTCCTGGCGGAACAGCGTAACCCGACGCACATCCGCACCGAAACAGTATCCATTCAAGAATAATTCTAATTTAATGATTAAAAATAATGTTTAAGGACATTCTATATTTCTGGACATGAATATGATAAAACCTATCCATAACAAACACGACTTACGTAACAAAACGTATAAAAGAAAACGAGTAAGTTAACACCCGAAACAACGATAATACTAGGATATTATTAACAAATCAATGTTAAAAGGTCATATATGATATCATATTAATGTGTATGATTCTTGTATAATTTAATAACAATTATTTCACCATTATATAGGAGTTTAACCTACCCTTAACCAAGGAAAAGTACAAGGTAAGGGATTATTTCACAATCTCTTCATTATCCGAGGTAGTTTATACGTAATAATATACTGGGACTTCTTTATCATCCACATCCATGTTTCTTAAAATTTTATTTCAAAACATTCTTAATATTTTACAGAATATGGGTTAATGTCATTTATACCCTTGTTTGACTTTTTATAATATGTTTATAAAGGAATCTTTCCCTCGTTTTCCAAAAAAGGTCATTTTTAACCTTTTCGACAGAATTAAGGTAAGAATGTCTTTTTTAACTTATACGGAGGGTGAAACTATTTTCCAATGTTATAAAATCTTCTAAGATTCCCTTACAATATTATAAGGATATTTTCAAATTAAATGTTTTATTTTATAATTATGGGACTTTTAAATGATTTAAAAAATGAGATATTTCTCTCAAACAGTTTTGATTTCATCTATGTCAACATCCTTTGATGGATTTTAAGCTTATTTGAAGTTGATTTATTATGATACCAAACTTCCATATTGTATTGATGGTTTTGTGATATGTTTTACTTTAGATGTGTTATTTTTATACCATTCATGGTTTATCGAGAAAGTATTGACATTTTGTATACTGGTTTTAATATTAATGTTTATGTTATGTTTAAACCTGTTCATATGAGGAATGTATTGGACTTAATAAGTGACAGGTGGAGCCTACTATAGATCCTCGATGCATTGGTAGGTCTCATGAGACAAACTAGTGTCTTGGCATGAGGCCTTGAAAAAATCTTATTTGTAGTCTTGGCACGAGGCCTTGGATACGTGGTTATGATAGTCTGGAATTATGCATTATGTCATTAGGAAAGTGGTTATTGATATTGTATGTGATTATTTGACTTGTAGAATATCCATGTTAATAATTATATGGAATTATTTCATTTTATTTCTCCCATATTATGCTGAAGTTCAAGTTTAAAAGGCTTTTGTTTTAGTTATACATCACCTTAAATGTTTATGCTTATTTATGAAAGTTTCCACTATATTGTTATCCTTACTGGGAATTTGAGCTCACCCTTTTCTATGTTTTATTTTCCCAGGATACGAAGAAGTATTTTATGAATGACCTACAGGGATAGTATGAGGGGATAAGAGTGTCGACTACAGAGACTATATTTTTGTAGTTTTCATTTTATGATGTAATGTAAACTTTATGAATGTATCTAGTTATTCCAAGGATACTAAACTAATCATTCTTTCAAGTCTTGATCTTTCTTGTGATCTTTCCAATGTTATATAATAATGCACCGACTCTGGGTAACTGGAGTTGGGGTGTTACAGTTGGAGTTAGAGGAAGTTTAATACAAACCTTGGAATCTAGATTTAGATAAACTCTGATTAGAGCACATAGACCTAAGATGGTCTTGGAGGATTAGTATAGAAGAACTTCCTAGAATTTTGGTATTATAGAGATTTTGTGAGTTTTTCGAGCAATACAACCCTGTCTTGATACGAGCAGGTAGAGGCGGATCTGGCACAGATGTACCTAGGTGTAAATCTCAAAAACAACACTTTGAGCTTGAATCGAATGGGAACTGGTGCACGAAAACAGGCCTTACATCACTCTTGGTTACGACACTCCCTGGGGATATTCTTAGGATAACTCTCATTTTCATTACAAATCATTATGAAGGGTTTATGAGTATATAATTCCTCAAAGAAAATATTTTTATGATTATGAATTATATCCATAAATAGTTCAATTTATGTTAAGTGTTTTATAAGTATAGAATTATGTATTTTGATTCATAAACTCATTTAGTTTATGAAATTATTTAGAAATGGCACCTAGTGGAAGAAACGAAAACCGTATCTATGCACGCACTCCATATAGGGATTTCCCTGCTACTCAAGATAATTATAGTGGAGATGGTCATGCAACTGGTGTTGATCAGTTAATCACCATACCGGGAAAACTCACTTAGGTTATGAATAATAACCTTACCCATATGGAGAACCCTGATCCACAGTGTGGAGGATCAATGTTAGATTGCTTCATGAGGCAACAACCCCCAACGTTCAATGGGAGTACAAATCCATTAGTAGCTGAGCGATGGATAAATTACCTAGAAAAAATATTTTAGGCTTTAGGGAGTAGTGAAAGGGAAAAAGTTATCATGGCAGTTTACCACCTCACTGGATATGCTGATCAATGGTGGTCATTGATTCAAAACACTAAGGAAGATGATGAAGTATAGAATATGGAATAGAGTGAGTTCAAGGATCTGTTTTTAGCAAAATACTTTCCTCGTGACCATCAAGCAGATATGGACTGACAATTTCTGAGTCTGAGATAAAAGGAGGATGAGAATGTCGCAATGTATGAGGATAACTTTACAAGGTTAGCAAGGTATGTGGGAGATTATATACGTAACCCAAGAAGTAAGATTGATCATTTCTTTCATGTGTTCGTTATTTATAGTGATGTATCAAGGAAAGGAATTGGTTGTGTCCTTATGCAGAATGATAGGGTTATTGCCTATGCATCACGATAGTTGAAAATTAATGAAAAAAACTATCCTACTCATGATCTCGAGTTAGTAGCTGTGATCTTTTCTTTGAAGATATGGAGACACTACCTCTATGGTGAAAAATGTTGGATTTTTACTGATCACAAGAGTTTGAAGTATATTTTCTCACAAAAAGAACTCAACATGAGCCAAAGGCGATGGCTTGAGCTACTCAAGGATTATGATTTCATGATACACTACCTCCCAGGGAAGGCAAATAAGGTGGCAGATTCTTTGAGCAGAAAAGATCGTGGAGTTTTGAACATGATGAGAATTGAAAGGGATCCTATTTTTACAGATCTAGTAAAGTTGGATATGGGAATCACCATGGAAGGTGAAACAACAATGTTTTTTAAAATGATTGCCAAACCATCTTTACTAGAAAGGATAAAGAGTTCTCAGACCGAAAATGAAGAGTTTAAAAAGAAGATTAAAGTTGTGAATGATGGGAGATTGAGAGACATTTTGTATGAAGAAGGAATTTTAAAATTTGGGAATAGACTTTGTGTTCCCAATATACTTGATCTAAAATGGGTACTGTTGGATGATGCTCATAGTTCCAATTTCTCTATACACCCTGGGAGCATCAAAATGTATAGAGATTTGAAGGAACATTTTTGGTGGAAAAACGTGAAGAGGGAGATTATTAATTTTTTGGCAATATGTATGGTCTTTCAACAAGTGAAAGTTGGAAGGAAACAACCTGGAAGAGTCATGAAACCTCTTCCCATATCGCAGTGGAAATGGGACAATATTACGATGGACTTTGTCATTGGGCTACCAAAGAATCCTTGAATGAATGATGCAATATGGGTTATTGTTGATCTTCTTACCAAGTCAGCACATTTTCTTGCTATAAGAGAAGATCTACCACTGGAAAGTCTAGCAAGACTATATATTAATGGAGTTGTGAGACTTCATGGAGTACCCCTATCGATTGTTTCAGATCGTGATCCCGGTTTTACTTAAAGATTTTGGAAGAGTCTTCAGAAGGCCTTGGATACTGAACTTCATTTGAGCACTGCCTACCACCCTAAAAAAGATGGACAATCAGAACGGACTATTCAAACCTTAGAAGACATGTTGAGATCATGCTCACTTGACATTCAGGGTATGTGGGATCAACATTTACCTTTGGTAGAATTTTCCTATAACAATAGCTTCCATTCAAGTATTCGGATGGCACTATATGAAGCATTGTACGGAAAGAGATGTCGCACACCAACCTATTTGGATGATATTAGTGAAAGAAAACTTGTAGGCCTATAACTAGTGGAGGAAACGATGGAAAAGGTAAAGGTAATCCAAAACCACATCAAAGTAGCTCAAAGTAGGCAGAAGAGCTATGCTGATAACCGAAGGAAGGATTTGGAATTTCAGGTAGGATAACATGTTTTCTTGAAGGTATCTCCATCGAAGGGAGTTATAAATTTTGGTAAGAAGGGTAAATTGAGTCCCAGGTACATCGGACCTTTCGAAATTCTAGAATGAATTGGGGCTGTATATTACCGTTTGGCAATGACGCAAAGTCTCTCCAAAGTTCACGATGTGTTCCACATATCACTGTTGAGAAAATACATGCCTGACCCAATGAATATACTCACCTATGAGGAATTAGAACTGGAACCCGATCTGTCTTATTGAGAAGAGCCCATCAGGATTCTTGATAGAAAAGAACAAGTGCTGAGAAACCGGATGACTCATCTGGTAAAAGTTCTATGGAGAAACCATAAGATGGAAGAGGAAACATGGGAACCTGAGGAACTTATGATGAAGAACCACCTGAGTCTTTTTATTCAATACTATTCTAGAAATTTTGAGGACGAAATTATTTGATGGAGGGGAGAATGTAACACCCCAAGCTTCCACGGTACGTTTCCCTATGAATAATCCAGTAGTGTGTGTTGTACGCAACATTGAGTTCTAACATACACCACAACCAATCAAACTAGCCATTATGAACAGTAATACCCACTTTTTGAAATTTTATTTCTCAAAATGGACTTCATTTTTGGATTCAGAATATTGAAATTAGCCTAGGGTAAAATTTTGGAACTTTTTGGATAACATTTATATTTTGATGAATAGTGAAAATTACTATATTTTAATTAAAAAAACTTTTTTAATCAAAATAATTAATAGTGATAAATTATTAATTTGAGTGGTTTTAAATTATATTTAGTACATAGTTTTACCATTTAATACAATTTTGGTCATTAGACATAATTTCACAATTAAACCGGACATAAAAAAGTGTCAATCTTTTGATAGTTATTATCTCTTAAAAACACGCTTTTTTGGTTTAACAATGGGAATTAATTTTAAATTAATTTCTACCACTTCTGTGTTTTGAATTTGGAAAAATGGATTCCGTATTTGGAATCATTATGTCCAAATTGTGTAAATAGGTAACTTTTATTTTTAGATATTTTGAATAATTACTTCGGTAAATATTTTATTTACCATGGTTAAAGGGTAAATCCGGTAAATAAGGGTAAACAAATAATATTGTAATAATAATAAATTACCCTAAAACGTGTCCTAACCTTATTGGTTGATACATGTCTGGCCATTGGAATCTTTGGGTCGATTTTGGGACCCCATGTAGCTACTTGTAAGTGATAATGACACATTATATTAATTAAGTTAAAATAAATACAAAAATTGTATAAGCATATATCTTTTAGAAAAACAATTTTTACATAGGGTTATATATGTTGGATTTTTGACTATAAATATTAATTAGAAAGATAAAATGATTTCATACATAATGGTATTTTATTTATAATTTTTAGACATTTAATAATTAATATTATTTATTACACAATAATGATGTAGTATTTTCCTTATTAATGAAAGAATCAAATAATTAGTATGATAAATGTTGAAATTAATATAATTTGAAGGTTTTGATGACATACATGAATTTTATTGCTTAATATGACGTTATGGTATTTCTTAAATGAATTTGGTTCGAATTAATAAAGATTTTAATACTTAAAAAAATCAATTATTGAATAGTGTGAAAATTGACATAAAAGAGTTTTTAAAACAAATATTATATTACTAATTGATATTAAATTCCTAAAAATCTAAGGTCCAGCCAAGAGACTTATATCATGATAGGTGTATCATTATTGGACCACTTGGGGGTCTCTTGTATGTATATAGTGTGTTTATTAACTATATAATATAAAAATACAAAGTGACATGGTAAGTGTTAAACTAATTAACTAAGAGTTAAAAATAAAATATAACATTAATATTGTGACCCAAACCTGTCTAAAAACAATTGGTGGAGTGGTTTTAGACCTATATTCATCGTAAACTTTAAATAATCCACTTTTTGAGCCATTAGAAACCGAATATAAATTTATTATAAAATAATATTTCTAGCTTTTCCAAAGGTTCCCCTCACCCCTCTTATAAAATGGCACTCCCCTTTCTCACTAATTAACTCATTAAAATCCTTTTGGCTCAGCCAGAACCTGCCCAAATACTCTCCCAAATTCCCTCACTTAAAGCTAGAGGCCTTAGTTTGATCATAATGCCAACCTAAGGTTACCTTTTGATCAAATCAAAAGGAAGAACCCGAAGAAGAGGTAATGTTTTCACCACCCTCTTTCAAGTTCCATTCTTCTTCAAATTCTTTTTTCTTTTTTATTACCATTCTAAAATAATAACTCTGGTATCTTATATATACTGTGATGTTATTATAAATATGGTACAACAATATTCATTATTCTATCCATCCTTTGAATGACATGTCACAATACGTGCGTACGTACGGCTTACCGTCTCCACGTCGTGGTGTAATTGTTATTCAATAAATTAAGATTTGGATGGGTATAATAATGATGTGTAATTCATTTAAATAATAAAAATAACATGATAATGATTCTATTTATATGATATAACATCCAATTATATATTATTTTATTATCAAAATAATGATATTGTCGCTCGTGCATATGAACGGACTACCATCACCAAGAACGCGATGAGATTCATTCCCCATCATATCCATTCAAGAATAATTCTAATTTAATGATTAAAAATAATTTTTAAGGACTTCATATAATTCTGGATATGAATAAGATACAACCTATCCATAAAAAACACGGATTACGTAACAAAACATATAAAAGAAAATGAGTAAGTTAACACCCGAAACAACGATAATACTAAGATATTATTAACAAATCAATGTTAAAAGATCATATATGATATCATATTAATGTGTATGATTATTTTATAATTTAATAACAATTATTTCACCATTATACATGAGTTTAACCTACCCTAAACCAAGGAAAAGTACAATGTAAGGGTTTACTTCACAAGCTCTTCATTATCTGTGGTTGTTTATACGTAATAATCTACTAGGACTTCTTTATCATCCACATCCATGTTTCTTAAAAATGAATTTTAAAACATTCTTACTATTTTGCAGAATATGGTTTAAAGTAATTTATACCCTTGTTTTACTTTTTATAAGAAGTTTATAAAGGAATCTTTTTGTCGTTTTCCAAATAAGGTCTTTTTTAACCTTTTCGACAGAATTAAGGTAAGAATGTATTTTTTTAACATATATGGTGGGTGCAGCTATTTTCCACCATTATAAAATCTTCGAAGCTTCCCTTAAAAGCTTATAAGGATATTATCAATGTAAATGTTTTATTTTATAATTATCTGACTTTCAAATGATTTAAAAAATTGATATATTTCTCTCAAATAGTTTTGATTTCATCTATGTCAACATCCTTTGATGGAGTTTAAGCTTATTTGAAGTTGATTTATTACGATACAGAACTTCAATATTGTATTGATGGTTTTGTGATATGTTTTACTGTGGATGTGTTATTTTTATACCATTCATGGTTTATGGAGAAAGTATTGACACTTCGTATGCTAGTTTTAATATGAATGTTTATGTTATGTTTAAACCTGTTCATGTGAGGAATGCATTGGACTTAATAAGTAATGGGTGGAGCCTGATATAGCTCCTCGATGAATTGGTAGGTCTCATGAGACAAACTAGTGTCTTGGCAAGAGGCCTTGACAAAATCTTATTTGTAGTCTTGGCACGAGGCCTTGTCTACGTGGTTATGATAGTCTGGAATTATGCATTCCATCATTATGAAAGTGGTTATTGATATTGCATGTGATTATTTGACTAGTAGAATATCCATGTGAATAAGTACATGGAATTATTTCATTTTATTTCTTCCATATTATGCTGAAGTTCGAGTTTAAAAGTCTTTTTTTAGTTATACATTGCCTTAAATGTTTATGCTTATTTATGAATGTTTCTACTATATTGTTATCCTTACTGGGAATTTGAGCTCACCCCTTTCTATGTTTTATTTTTCCTAGGATATGAAGAAATATTTTATGAATGACCTGCATGGATAGTATGAGGGGATAAGAGTGTGGACTATGGAGACTATATTACTATAGTTTTCATTTTATGATGTAATGTAAACTTTATGAATGTATCTAGTTATTCTAAGGCTACTAAACTAATCGGTATTTGTAGACTTGATCCTTCTTGTGATATTTCCAATGTTATGTAATAATGCACCGACTCTGGGTAACTGGAGTCGGGGCGTTACAAATAATGTTAGGCACTACTTCACAAAAAAGTACGAAAAAACATAACAAAAATCAAAATATTTCTTGGTATTGGGCATGCATTTGTGCCTCTCATTCCCAGGTACTCTCCTTAAAGACACCGTTCCTACATAACACACAAACCGAGGGAATGGTTCATCAATGGAGCACCTTATCCTCATGACCTTCGACCATCACTGGTCGATCTGCAAAGGTTACATTATCCTTGATATCCAACTTTCTCCAGTCGAAGATGTGTGGATCATCTTGAAGATACCGATAGAGTTGAGACACATGGAAGATATCATGAACTCTCAATAGCAGTGGTGTTATTGATAGATGATAAGACACTTTACAGACCCACTAAAACACCTCTATGGATTTGAAAAACCTATGAGAGATCTTAATCCCACTGCTGAACCTCCGTTGTGAACGTCGAGTGGATACCTTCAAGAACACATGGTCCCTGACCTCAAACTATAAGGGACTCCTCCTATTATCAGCATACAACTTCTACTAGTCCTGGGTTACCTTCATCCTCTCTCATATAATCTAAACCTTCTCCGTAGTGCTTCACACCAATTCTAGTCTAATAACAACTACTTCCTTGACCTCTTCCCATCACACAGGTGAGCGACATGACCTCCATTACAAAGATTAGAACGGGTCCATGCCAAAGGAATATTGATAGCTATTGTGGTAGGAAAACTCTACCAGAGGAAAGTAACATACCCATGATCCCCCTAAGTTCAAAACAAATGTCCGTAGCATATCCTCCAACATCTGGATGGTGCACTCTGTCTGCCCATCTGTCTGGGGGTGGAAGGCAGTGCTAAGGCATAACTGGGAGCTAAAAGCATGTTGAAAAGCATTACATATCCATGAGGAAAACCAGGTATCTTGATCGGAGATAATGGACATTGGGACTCCACAAAATTTCACCACTTCCTCCACGTACTGTTGTGCTAGGGTATCCACTGCACTCAACTCCTTGATTTCCAGGAAGTGAGATGATTTCGTCAGACGGTCCACCACTACCCAGATGGCATCACAACCCCCTTGAACTCTAGGTAGTCCTGTGATGAAATCCATCGAGATGTCATCCCACTTACACTCATGGACATCTAAAGGTTGTAACAGACCCCTTGGGATGTGGTGTTCATCATCCACCTTTTGACATATGAGGCACTTCGCCACAAACTCTACCACTGCCCGCTTCACCTTGGGCCACCAAAAATCAACCCTCAAGTCCCATTACATTTTGGAAACTCCTTGGTTCCCCACTTGGGGTTAGTTGTGGAACTCACCACGAATTTTCTTTCTCATTTCCATTGGGAAAAACAACTTCCCATAAAACATCATCCAATTCTTCCGGTCTTCTGACCATCCTCCTAGAGCATTACCCTAGCTAACACGATCATGCATCACTTTAACCTCTAAGTCCCCCCACTAAGACTCCTCTTCCTGCTACAACAGAGAGGATTGCACTGTCATATGGAATAGACAGCCTCTGCTATCCTCCACCCTTGCATCCAGGTGTAGGGTAGCCAACTACTCTTCTCTTCCAATAATCTATTAACTCTCAAACTGTATCCTTCTATGACTTCTTTCTCAAGTAATCAGCCACCACATTCCCCTTACCTTCAGTGTAAGAGATTTTGAAGTCATATTCCTGAAGAAACTCCATCCCCCTCCATTTCCACATGTTGAGGTCTCGCTGGGAGAAGATATATCTAAATCTCTTATTATCCATGAAGATGACGAAGCACTACCCAATGAGGTAATTCCACCATAACTTTAGTGTAAACATGAGAACTGCAAACTCTAGATCGTGGTAGGCATAGTTACTCTCATGGGGACTTAACATCCTAGACTAATAAGAGATCACCCGTTCTGTTGTATCAACACACACCCCAAGCCTTGGCCTAAAGCATCACATAATACTACAAATGTCACTCCTTCCTCCAACAACCTTAGAACTTGGGCACTAACCAACTTTCCCTTCAGAAAACTGAAGGCTTCCTTGCAGTAGACATTCGACAAAAAATCCTAGTCCTTATTCGTAAAGGATTTCAAAGGTGCTACAACTATATAGAAGTTGGGTGTAAATATCAAGTTGAAACCTGTTAGGCCCAGGAAACTATGAACCTCCATCACATTCTTGGGTGCCACCCATGAAATGATTTCCTTGACCTTTGAAGGGTCCACCACTATTCCCTGCTCCGACACCACGTGTCCAAAGAAGTGTACCTGTAATGTCTATAACTTTCACATGGACAATTTCACATAGAGCTGGTGCAGTTTGAGGACCTCTAAAACTATCCTCAAATGCTCAACATGATCATCCTCTAATCTTGAGTAGACTAGGATATCGTCAATAAAAACAACTACAAACCAGTCCAAATATTCCTAAGAGAAAGAGTTCATGGGTCCCATGAACACAGCTAGTGCATTCGTAATGCAAAATGACATGAATAAGAAATCAAAGTGCCCATATATGCACCCGAAGGTAGCCTTAAAGATGTCACCCTTCTTCACCTTCAACTGGTTATATCCTGACTAAAGGTATATCTTGGAGAACCATCCTACCCCATTTAATTGGTCAAAGAGTTCGTCTATCCTCGGGAGAGGGTAACCATTATTGACTATTACCTGATTCAGTATCTGGTAGTATATTCACAACATGAGACCACCATCTTAATTTTTCACAAACAAGACTAGAGTGCCCCATGGTGACATGCATGGTCGAACAAGACCCTTATTCATCAGATCATCAATCTGGATCCATAACTCCCACAGTTGAGAAGGCGCCATCTGATTGGGAGCCATCAAAATCAGACGATCATGAGGTCGCAAGTCTATCCTGAACTCAACATCATGACGATGGGGTAGAGTCACCACCTCCCTATGGAATAAGTCCATGAACTCACTAACAATCCCCAAGAAATTAACCATATATGTATCCACCGACTCTATGGACATCTCGGCTAACAAGGAATGAAGGGGCTCCACTCACTGGCTACCCTCCTGGCAACCCCTCTCGCCAATGAAGGTTACACATTGACCAACCACATCTGAAAACATGATCCTTCTTCAGAATTATTCGATAACAGTGCCTATAGAGAACAGCTAGTCGATTCCTAGAATGACATCACATGACTGCATCTGTAGCAAAATAAGTTCCCCACTAGACTTTTGTGGTCCCAACATCAGTCTACATTATCGGAAAACACGAGACAATCTATTCCGATCTCCGACTAGCGTACTCAAAACCAGAGGTACAGAAAGTGTCTCTGTGTCTAGACCAAAATCATCGGATAGACTGGGTGAAACAAAGGAGTGTGATGCTCAGGAATCAAAAAAGGAACATGAAAGTGTAGTAAACAAGCTGATTTTACCTCAGATGACTTCTGGGACTGCTAGAATGGCTGCCTCTACGGTGTGAAATTGGTTACGCCCTGCTCCCCTACCCCTAGGCTATCATCTACCTCCCCAACCATTCCATGTTCGAGGTCCCTGTGGATCTCCCTGAGTTTGGCCTCCTCTTGAAACGTCTGCTCCTAGAGGAGCAGGATCTCACTATACCTACAACTGCATCTAAAAGGGCCTAGCTGGAAACTGATGCTGCTAAGGTGGGTGCTGAACTAGACCACCCACACTGTACTACACACGGTCAAGGCACTAATTCTGAAGGTTCCCACAACTGCCATAGATGAAGCATCATGGTCCTAGTTCCGAAAAGAAAAGGGTGAGGAATGGAAGATCAAAACAGGAACTGCTGGGGCCTTCTGTCCACTAGTCGAAACCTAAAAGGCACTAATGTTGGAGTCCTACTACTGACGGCCTTCCCCTTGGACAAGACCAACTGGCTCCCCTCTCGCGGAACACCTCCTAGTGTGTGCATCCTATCTACCACTTCAGCCTTCTTTTATAACTCCAAGTATGTGGGTAGTGTGAAGGGAGAAACGTAATACTGGAGAGAAGGACCAATTCCCTCCTCTAAACATCTTTCCTGAGACTCCTCATCTGGAAAGAGGACCAAATAAAAGATAAGGGGATCCTTGAACATGATCCCCAACTCTCTCACTAACATACCCCCTACTTAAGGTAGAGTATCTCCTGTCTCTTCCCATCCTTAATCATGGAAGAGAGGAATTTCACCCGGAACTCCCTATCGAAGTCAGTAAACGTAACCTCAGCCTCCCTCTTCTCCCCAAGATAGAGCATCCACCACTAACACGCTAATTCTCACATCTAGATTATAGCTAGAGGAACCCATTACTTTGTTAGATCCTAGATCAAGATAAAAGCTATCACCATATTCTAATGCCAGCTTTTTGTCTCTATATTCAAGATGCTTCCCTCGTACTTCCGGAGGGCCTACCGCTGAACTGCACAGAGCATCCTCTGCCACTGATCATCCTCCTACTCTAAGTCATCCCTCTTCTAATCAGCCAGATCATCTTCCTAGGCCTCAATCGCTCGCACTACTCATGGCCATTGTCTAGGTTCCATAGCTTCAAGGTAAACAAGGAATTCCTAATCCCAAGTAGTATATATGATTTATTTTAAATTTTCATTGACTTTTTATTTATTTTAAATCCCCAAAATACCAGAAAAACACAAGAACAGATGTCATTTATGATGCACGTAACTTTCCTAGGGTATGTACCCTGCAATCAGTGTAGCCTCACTTAGTCGTTTGGTAGGCCCAGAGTCCTTACATCAAATCACGAGGGCCCCTAAAATCCTGTTTCCTTGCTGGTTATCCCTGGCCTATTTCATGAACTAAGATTTCCTAACAAGGTTCCCCTACCATCCCATGTAATCCCCACTATGCCTAATCATGAACTCCAACCTATCTCTCAACCTTCCTCTAATATCATTCTGTCACGACCTACCTTCACCACGATGAGGGAAGGGACAAAAGATTGCCAAACCCTTCCATCCTCATGTTGAAGGAGAGATAATGACCCCCGATACCTGCCTTCAATAGGCCTCAGAGTGGAAAATTGAACCAAATGGAATAGAATAACATGTAAAATGGAAGGAATTAGCCTTTTTATTTAGTAGAATCTTGAGATAAGATAGTAAATTACAACAACACCAAAACTGGAAGTAAAATTAAATCCAAAACGATCCATTCCCATATGCATGTTCCAATAATAAAGTTCTATCAATACAAGAAAAATACAAGGGGAGTACCAAAATAAAAGAAAAACAGCAACATCAATGGTCCTGGTATCTGGACTAATATGGTCTGGAACAGTTCCCAAAGTCCTCCTAGAAACATGAAAGCAGTTTTATATATGTAGGGTGAGTATACAAGTATATTCAATAGGGAAAACCAAAAGCTCTCATTCACATGTGGGGAGGCATTCTAATGCCCCACGAGAAAAGGAGATAACCAAAGCACATAAGAAGGAAACTATCCACTCCATCCTCACCAAGGCACACTCCCTAAATAACACAAGTAAAGTAATGTAATAGTAACAACACATACATTTTTGGGTACCCCACACCACTTTGCCACTTGTTATTTAAAACATCCTACGAGTCAGACCTTTCTTTCCATTTTCACCGTAGTCCCATTGACATAAACCGCTTGCACACACCTGGGCTACCACAACCACACGTCCCGCATGCAAACACCTAGGCCACAACTACACGTAACCACACCACAAATACCTTGGCCAAAATAATTACCTCCATTCTTGAAGACAACTAGGCCCGAACAACTACCACCATGCTCAAAGACACCTGAGCCTCATCCTGAAGACACTTGGGAAACTGCCACGCCCACAGACACCAAGACCAAAACAATTACACCAATCCTGAAGACACTTAGGCTATAATGGACCTCATTCCATCACATCTTGCGTAAAGAGTCTTGGGAAACTTGGGAAAGGGAGATGAAATGAGCTAATAACCAGCCACTCATAAGAGTGTTGGAAAAACAACCTCCCCCATGGAATGGGGGTGTTAGACATGGGCTGTTTAACTTCAATGGGGGACGAATAATAAACATATGAACTAAATTATACATATAGGTAAAAACGCACTCATCCCAGCCTAGGGGTTCCAAAACTATCCTATACACAAACACCCTCATTACTATTCATTCATAAAAAGCACAACACCCACAACCAAGTCACAAATCAATCCAGGAAAACAATTCCCCATTGAACATGTTCTTGTTTTCATTTTCCCATGACTCCATTTAAGTAATTATTCACTACCATGAAACTAACATGCATAGTCACAAGATAAGGATGGTAAAACAACCAAGAAATAGATTAAGAATTCTCACCCAGTTCTCTTATAAAGTCACAACAACAAAAGGGATTCGTTAGATCCCTCAAGGTACCGGAACCAATCCAAGCCCTACCATACGGCCCCACACAACCTTAGATCCACAAACCAATGATTGCACCACAATAGGGGATCCCATCCCCATCCATGTCACTCCATAAGAATCAACCAGAACAACCACACATATTACCAAGACAGAGCAAGGGAGTTTCCAGATTCTATCACACCATTCATTGAGTTTTTTATTTTTGTTTAGTTAACCTAGGTGTTTACAGAAGGATTCTTTTCCACTGAACATTCATTTAATCAACTGAGTTTACGTGATTAACCAATTTTTATGTTAGAGCCATTCAATCATCACAGAAGACATGGGTCTATTAATGAGAAAGGAAAGACCACTAAGGGCCATAATTTTCAGTGGACACAATCCCATACAGTTCAAAACAAATAATAAAGGGTAAAAGAGTATAGCATTATCATCAAACACATCCTTTGATTCATTAAAATTATTTTTATTATCTTCATTAAGGCTTGGTTTTATCCATCCCTATAGAAACATTAGCATACATTCCCCACATGATACACAGTAAAAATAGATAATGGAAGAACCCTACTTAGAGGATCAACGATCAAAGTTTCTCTCTTTGTGCTAAGAATTGGTGATGCATGACTTACAGGGTAGGATCTCTGAGGACTCCATGTGTGAGAAGAAAGGCTCCATAATAGGCGCACCCCTTGCCTCGAGAAGGGGGACTCTAAACGCAACCAGGAAGGGAAAAGAGACCAGCTAAGAAGAAGAATAATAATAATAAATTCATGTGAGATAAAAAGGTAATATCATGGAGTTACCACATATGAATTTCGAATGACTTAAAAGTCATATTGTTGTTTCACCACACATTTGGGCATTTACACACGATGTAATTAATTGACATTTAATAAATCTCATCAAAGAGGTGGCCATAAAATATGTTCATTAAATGGTTTCCTTGAATCAGTGGAAAACACATAATAGGGGTGGAACTGGAAAGTACAGGAAAGGTGTGAAACTGAGGAAAAGCCAAAAATTTTGGTAAGTCAAGGGTTTCCCATATATTAGGGAATTTTAGATATCATTTGAGATTTAAATTTCATTGAAAGGGGGTTCTAAAATGATCTTACATCAAGAGATATGTTTTCCGAGAGGAACTGAAAAAAGAAACAAGGGTGGGACACTATAAACGGTGCCACGGTCATGATGCCACTATCACTGTGCCACCCTCACAGTGCCACCATCATGGTTCCCCCATTTTGGTGTGCAACCTTGACAGTGAGACCATTATGGTGCCACCATCATGGTGCCACCATCATGGTGCCACCATCAGTGGTGCCACCATCACGGTGCCGCCATCAGCGGTGCCACCGCTTCGGTGTGCGACTATGACGGTGATTCCATTACGGTGCCACCATCATCTTGCCACCCTCATGGTGACATCATCACGGTGCCACCATAAGAAGTACCACCGTTTCAGTGTGAGACTGTGACCGGTGCCACCGTTTCGGTGGAACCGTTTGATGGAACCAAGTGTTTTTTCGAAAACTCTTTAATGAGTCATTGTCAATTAAATAATATTTTCAATGAAATTAATTTTATCAAAATCCTTGTTACTTTTTATTCAAAATGATATCAAATGAGAAGAAAATTTTTTCGTAAATGGATGAAAATAATATTTAAAAGTTATTTATAACTCCTTCCTTACACCAAATTAAAAAGTAGTTGTTTTAATGTTTTTTTATTTTATTTTCTAAAGGATTTTTTATATAAAAAATGCTTATCTTTTTATAAATCAATGACCTTTTTAATCCCTTACTGATAATTTATTACAACTATTTTGGGACCATTCATTTTCTTGTAATCATGTTCTCTATCACTCAACATTATACATTGAACATTATTTTTCACCTTTTTGTCTATATTTTAAATATTATGGATCAATTAAATATCATTTCTATTACATTTAAAGTTTATCAGATATTTATGATTTCTATATAGGGTATTAGTTGAAGGATGTTTTTTATGTAAGATATTTCATTAAAGGGGGAAAATATTTCATATTCTAGATTCAATGAGGGTAATTGTATATTTATGAGTCATTTTTAGAATGATTTGTATTAATTATTAAATATATGTAAGGAATGAATTGGATGTGAAAGTGATGGGTGGGTCCCAATTTTAAATATCCCCCTGATTCATCGATTGGTACATAAGACAAAATCGGTATCCATATTAGTTTTATATTCATATATACCTACAAATTTAATGAAAGTGTCTTATTCAAGGACTTGACTATAATATTTATGATAACTTATATAATTCCTTGATGGACAGATCATTAATTTCAATATTTATTCATTTTATTTACTGTTATTTTTGTTTCCATTGTCCTTTTGATTTCTATATTTATGTTATCCATGTCATGACCCATCCCCCAGGGCCCGTGTCGTAACTACCCCATGCCTGACTTCTATAGGCCAGGGGCTGGTGACTAGCACCAAAGGCATAAATCCCAATAAATTGGAAGAAATTGCCTTTATAAAAAGTAAACTCACACAACCAGAGAACAAGTAGAAGAAAACAATAAGTAAAGTAGTATAACAGGTGTGCTGAAAGTACAAAGGGGATGGAAATACATGCCCAACAGAAAGGTACAACTACAATTGAAAAAAATTACAACTGAAAAGGCAAACAGATGAATGGTGAAGTAGCTCCTAGATTGTAACGCCCCGACCCTAGTTACCCAGAGTCAGTGCATTATTACATAACATTGGAATGATCACAAGAAAGATAAAGTCTCGAAAGACCTATTAGTTTAGTAGCCTTGGAATAACTAGATACATTAATAAAGTTTACATTACATCATAAAATGAAAACTACAACAACATAGTCTCCATACTCCACACTCATACTATCCCTAAAGGTCATTCATAATTTACTTCTTCACAATCCTGGGAAAAATAAAACATTGAAAAGGGTGAGCTCAAATGCTCAGTAAGGATAACAATACAGCATAAGCTTTAATAGATAAGCATAAACACTTAAGGCAATGTATAACTAAAAAAAAGCCTTTTAAACTTCAACTTCAACATAGTAGGGAAAAAATAAAATGAAATAATGCCATTTACTTATTCTAAAGGATATTCAACTAAACGAATAATCACATGAAATATCAATAACCACTTTCATAATGATGGAATGTATAATGCCATACTATCATAACCACATAGCCAAGGCCTCGTGCCAAGACTACAAATAAGATTTTTTCAAGGCCTTGTGCCGAGACACTAGTTTGTCTCATGAGACCTACTGATGCTTCGAGGAGCTATATCGGGCTCCACCCATCACTTACTAATTCCAATGCATTCCTCATATGAAAAGTTTGAAACATAACATAAACATTCGTATTAAAACTATCATACGAAATGTCAATACTTATCCACAAACCATAAATGGTATAAAAATAGCACATCCACAGTCAAAGATAACTCTTTCGATACAATATGGGAGATTGTATTGTATCATATTAACCTCAATAGAGAATAATCATCAAAACTATTTGAGAGAAATATCCCCCTTTTTCTTGAAATAATTTAAAAGTCACACTATTTGTCAAGAAGCCATTTAAAACTAGATTTTTGAATCAAAGTGTCCCATACCACATTGAAACTTTTAAAAGGAGTTTTAATTTTAAAACTTTAGTGTCCATATAAATAAATCCTTAAACCCATTTTTAAAACATGGACATTAATGAGCAAGATTTAGAAGAGAAAGTCTTTAAAACATTTAAAAATGGTATTTTAGTTAGAGTTTCTAACCAAAAGAGAGAAACTTGAATAAAAATAATTGAGGTAATCAAAACTTTGTAATATCATGAGAATAAATGGATTCATGATATACTATCTCAAAGTACATTATATACACCACATAAAAGTGATTTGGTGTATAACAACAAATAAGTCTCAATGGAATGTAAATTGAGATGAAATATCTCATAAAGGCCGTATCCTTAGTTTTAGGATAAATCAACGACATAGTTATGTGTGAAAAATATAAATACTCTAAATATGATTGGTTATTCAGTGTAAAACAATAAAAATACATTCACACATATTCTTGTAAAAACAACACCAATGAATTGGATGTTTATCTCAACAAATCGAGATTGAGTTAAAATTACTCTTATCAAGTTCATACCGATGACTTGAAAATTTATCAATGGAGTGATTATGTGTATAAAAGGTATATACACAGAAAGGGGAGTGGAAATTAGGACACAATCAAATGAATAGTGATTCCACACATAATCTTGGAGTAAAATAATCAATGAAATATGCGTAAATCCAAATGAGTGGAAGTTGAAATTTCAAATTCCCTTATCGATTTGGTAGCTTATGAAACATGCACCCATGAAATAAGGATCATAAAATGATGATGTAAATACCGATAAATTTAAAGTATATTACACAATGAATACATTCATGGGCATTACACACACCACATGCAATAAATAAGTGGTGAACAATGGAAATCTCACTGAATTAAAAGTGAGATAAGAAACCCCTTACATTGTACTTTTTCCTTGGTCGATGGTAGTTTAACCTCCCAAATAATGGTGAAATAATTGTTATTTAATTATAAAAGAATCATTTACATTAATATGATATCATATATGATCTTTTAACATTGATTTGTGAATAATATCTTAGTATTATCGTCATTTTGGGTGTTAACTTACTCATTTTCCTTTATATTATTTGTTATGTAAGCCATGTTTGTTATGGATAGGTTGTATCTTATTCATATCCATAATTAAATCAAGTCCTTAAACATTATTTTTATTCATCAAATGAGAATTATACTTGAATGGATACGATGGAGAATGAATCTCATCGTGTTCATGGAGACGGTAGTCCGTACGAACGCACGAGCGACAATATCATTCTTTTGATGTTAAAATAATATATAATTGGATGTTATACCATATAGAAAGAATAATTATCATGTTATATTTATTATTTACATGAATTACACGTCATTATTATACCCATCCAAATAATAATTTATTGAATGACAATTTCACCAGGACGTGGAGACGGTATGTCGTACGTACGCAGGTATGGTGACACGCTATTCAAAGGATGGATAGAATAAAGAATATGATTGTACCATATTTAAAATAAAATCACAGTATATAGAAGATACTGGAGTTATTATAATAGAAATAACAATTAAAGAAGAAGTGGAAGAAGAAAGGAACTTGAAAAAGGGTGGTGAAATTATTACCTCTTCTTCGGGTTCTTCCTTTTGATTTGATCAAAATGGCTACTTAGGTTGGCTTTATGATCAACTTAAGGCCTCTAGTTTGTAGTGAGGGAAGTTGAGAGAGTATTTGGGCAGGTTTTGGCCGTACCAAAAGGCTTTGAAGGTGTCAAGTAATGACAAGGGGGAGTGCCCTTTTATAAGAGGGGTGAGGGGCACCTTTCGAAAAGCTAGAAATATTATTTTATAATAAATTCATATTCGGTTTCTAATGGATATAAAGTGGATTATTTAAATTTTAAGGTTGGGATAGGTCGAAAACCACTCAACCAATAGTATGTAGACAGGTTTGGGTTACTATATTAACCATATCTTTAAGTATTAACTCTTAGTTAATTAGTTTCACTTTTACAATGTCTCTTTGTATTTTTAAATTATATGGTTAATAAACTTACTATATACATACAAGATACCCCCAAGTGGTCCGTTAATGATACCAATATCATGATATAAGTCTCTTGTATGAACCTGAGATTTTTAGGAATTTAATATCAATTAATAATATAATATGTTTATAAAAAACGCTTTTATGTCATTTTTGACACTATTCAATAATTGATTTTTTTAAAATTCATAACAGAATGATTACTTCTAAAAAAGTTAATTAAATCAATTATAACATGTCATATTATCCTAGAAAATTATTGGTATTTATAAAAAGTCTCAAATTACATTTATTTGTGTATTTATAATATCAATTATTGTAATTTTTCATTAATTTAGTAATTACTAAATCACCATTGTGTCATAAATAAATTAACTTATATAATGTCTAAAAATTATAAATAAAATTTAATTATTTAGGAAATCGTTTTAGATTTCTAATTAATATTTATAGTTGAAAATCGAACAGATATAACCCTATGTAACAATTGTTTTTCTAAAAGATATATGCATGTGTCATTTTTGTATTCATTTTAACTTAATTAAAATAAAGTGTCCATATCACTTAAAAGTGGCTCCATGGGGTCCCAAAATCGACCCAAAGATGCCCATGGTCGGACATATATCAACAAATAAGGTTAGGACACGTTTTAGGGTAATTTTGTCTTATTATAATATTATTTTTTAACCCTTATTTACTGGATTTACCCTTTAACCATGGTAAATAAAATATTTACCGAAGTAATTATTCAAAATGTATAAAAATAAAATTTACCTATTTACACAATTTGAACATTCTGATTCCAAATATGGAATCCATTTTTCCAAATTCAAAACACAGAATTGTCAGCAATTAATTTAAAATTAATTCCCGTTGTTAAAACAAAAAGTGTGTTTTTAAGAGATAATAACTATCAAAAGATTGGCACTTGTTTATGTATGGTTTAATTGTGAAACTATATCCAATGACAAACATTGAATTAAATGGTAAAAATATATTCTAAATATACTTTAAAACCACTAAAATTCATAATTTATCAATATTAATTATTTTAATTAAAAAGGTTGTTTTTAATTAAAATTTAGTAATTTTCACTATTTATCAAAATATGAAAGTTATCCGAAAAGTACCAAAATTTCACCCTAGGCTAATTTCGATATTAAAAATCCAAAAATGAAGTCCATTTTGATAGATATAATTTATAAAAATTCAAAAAGTAGGTATTACTATTCATAACGGCTTGTTTGATTGGTTGTGGTGTGTTAGAATCTCGAAGTTGCGTACAATGCACGCCATTGCATTATTCAAAGGGGAACGTACAGTGGAAGCTTGGGGTGTTACATTATCCCCTCCTTCAATAAATTGCATCCTCGCTATTTTTTTAAAATTGGGCTTGATAATATAATGGAATGTCCCACATCGAAAAAAGAGTCAATAAAACTATCACTTTAAAAGAAAGGAAGAGAGTTATAAAGGTCACCCAAGATAACCCATACTAGGATTCCATGTAGGAAAACATGGATATGGATGATATACTAAGTGTTCAGTTCTAATGGAGAGGGATAGAAAACATGATCAGGAGAAAGTTAACAATAAGAAAATCACAAAATTGTGTGGGGACAAACAGTCCTTAGTCTCCCAGTAGGAAAAGTAAACAGACAACATTTTTTTGTTTTAAGTAACATTACAAAAGGACAAGGAATTCATTTATGATATTGACTAAGAACATAAAGAGATATACATACCTTTTAAGTAGAGTTTCATTCTTTAATAACTTATTACCACAAACTCATTTTTTTGAACAATGATTATTCAAGAAGACTTGGTCACAATGGACATGCTAGAATAAAATTCTATAGAAATACATGATCCACGTAGGATAAACTATATATTTACCTTGTCTTTAGAGATTAATCAAAACCAAAATGGTTAGTATAATATCTAATGACCCCCCCAAATGGATATTTCTTTAGAGAAAAAAAACACTAATCTTAATTTCTAAAATTAAACCATCAATACCCCAAATTTAAATAAATACCATTCAATAATGAATTATCCTTAAAATCATTCAATATAATCTACACTAATATTTAAACTCAAAACATATAAGATTGTAGTCTTCCATGTTAAATAGTATCTCCAAAAGAAATTAATTACTCTTAAAGTCACATACTTAAAAGTAATTAACCTAATCATTTCCAAAAACAACACAAATCACTATAAATCCACAATAAAAACATAGATAAAAATCCACCATTACTCCTCAAATGAAATCCCATACTATTCTATTTTCCTTGGGAATATAGTGTTCACAACAAAGCGAACAACTTCCAAGATAACATCTATCACTTAATCACCAAATCATTTTCCTATACTAAGGGTATTCATTTGATAAGACATAAGATCCCAAATCAAATTATTATTGATCAATAAAATCATTTAACTAAATATAATAGTCACACTAACCAGAGAATTCACGTAGTCTAGTGGTAGGTGATAAATCCCAATCGCAGTTTAGTTGTGGGTTCGATTCCCACTGGTTTGCCCGACGCGACGAGTTGTCAAACAGTCTGCGTGTTGTCCTTTGTCAAAAACTATATTTTATAACATTACCAAAATGAGATAAATTCCTAAAAATAACCATAACATATTTTAACAACAAGACTTATCTCATACCTTTAATTTTCATCCCAAATTATGATAACTTATAATTGCCTCAAACCCAACGATCATATAAAAACAAATGGTTATTTAAAACTATATCCACAAGAGAAAAGATAATTCTTCCTCAAATATCATTCTCACATGGAAAACTGCAGGGTTAAAAATACAAGTGAAAATTATTCCATAGTAAACCCATCAACAAGGAGCACTAATAATTTTTAAACATTTCTCCAATCATTTATTTCCACATAGATTCTTCTTTGACCAAGAAAATATCCTATAGAATAGGGCATTCACTTGGGTAATGGCCAGGTCCCCTACATTTACGGAAAATGACTGTAAATGGATTATTGGGACCATTTTTAACTTTTTCCATAGTATTCCTAATTTTTCTTCGGTAATTCTTCACTTTATGTCCTTCCTTCCCGCACATAAAGCATTTATTTTTCCCATTGAGATACTTTCCTGGGTGTCTCCTTCCACATTTCCTGCATGATGGAAATTGAGGATTTCATTCTCCATGGTCTCCACTACTGGAGCTCTTATCATTCATCACCTTTCTCTTCTTTGTTGAGTCCAGTAATTGGTAAATATATATATTGTTGATAATATTTTTGGAAAATTGATTTGGAATAAAGACGATATCTTTTACGCCTATCAACATTCCAAGTTGTTGCTCATTTCCACCACCATTCCCACCTTGTACATCATTCTCAAAGTCGCTATAAATTCCTTGGAATCCAGCCATTGACTAAAACCAGAAAGCATTGTGTGAGTAACAGTAGTCATAAAATCATTTAGAGATTAACATGTCACCATATTCTCAATTTGAAACACATTAGGATTAACCAAGGTCATTTACTCTCATCTTATATATATAATAATTCAAATCGGTTTGTAAAGAAAATGTAAATTATCCTAAGCATATCCCCCGGGAGTGTTGTAACCAAGAGTGCAGTAAGGCCCGTTGTCGTGCACCAGTTCCCGTTCGAGTCAAGGTCAAAGCGGTGTCTTCGGGTTTTACCCCTAGGTACATCTGTGCCAGAGCCGCCTATACCTGCTCGTATCCAGACAGAGATGTATTGCTCAGAAAACTCACAAAATCTCTACAATACAAAAATTCTAGGAAGTTATTATATACTAATCCTCAAAGTTCATCTTAGGTCTACGTGCTCTAATCATAGTTTATCTAAATCTAGCTTCCATGGTTTGTACTAAACTTCCTCTGATACAAACTGTAATGCCCCGACCCCAGTTACCCAGGGTCAGTGCATTATTACATAACATTGGAATGATCACAAGAAATATCAAGTCTCAAAAGACCGATTAGTTTAGTATCCTTTGAATAACTAGATACATTAATAAAGTTTAAATTTCATCATAAAATGAAAACTACAACAACATAGTCTCCATAGTCCACACTCATACTATCCCTGCAGGTCATTCATAATTTACTTCTTCACAATCCTAGGAAAAATAATACATTGATAGGGGTGAGCTCAAATACTCAGTAAGGATAAAAATATAGCAGAAGCTTTAATAGATAAGCATAAACACTTAAGGCAATGTATAACTAAAACAAAAGACTTTTAAACTTCAACTTCAACATAGTATGGAAAAAATAAAATGAAATAATGCCATTTAAATATTCTCATGGATATTCTACTAAACTAATAATCACATGCAATATCAATAACCACTTTCATAATGATGGAATGCATAATGCCAGACTATCATAACCACATAGCCAGGGCCTCGTTCCAAGACTAAAAATAAGATTTTTTCAAGGCCTTGTGCCAAGACACTAGTTTGTCTCATGAGACTTATCGTTGCATCTAGGAGCTATAGCGAGCTCCAGACATCACTTAATATGTCCAATGCATTCCTCATATGAAAAGTTTGAAACATAACATAAACATTTGTATTAAAACTAGCATACGAAATGTCAATACTTATCCACAAACCATGAATGGTAGGAAAATAGCACATCCACAGTCAATGATAACTCATTCGATACAATATGGGAGATTGTATTGTATCATATTATCCTCAATCGAGAATAATCATCAAAACTATTTGAGAGAAATATCCCCCTTTTTCGTGAAATCATTTAAAAGTCACACTATTTGTCAAGAAGCAATTTAAAAATAGATTTTTGAATCAAAGTGTCCCATACCACTTTGAAACTTTTAAAAGGAGTTTTAATTTTAAAACTTTAATGTCTATATAAATAAATCCTTAAACCCATTTTTAAAACATGCACATTAATGAGCAAGATTTAGAAGAGAAAGTCTTTAAAACATTTAAAAATGGTATTTTTGTTAGAGTTTCTAACCAAAAGAGACACACTTGAATTCCAATGATTGAGGTAATCAAAAAATTTTAATATCATGAGAATAAAGGGATTCATGATATACTATGTCAAAGTACATTATATACACCACATAAAAGTGATTTGGTGTATAACAACAAAGAAGTCTCAATGGAATGTAAATTGAGATGAAATATCTCATAAAGGCCATATCCTTAGGTTAAGGATAAATCAAAGACATAATTATGTGTGAAAAATATAAATACACTAAATATTATTGGATATTCAGTGTAAAAAAATAAAAAGACATTCACACATATTCATGTAAAAACAACACCAATGAATTGGATGTTTATCTCAACAAATCGAGATTGAGTAAAAATTACTCTTATCAAGATCATACCGCTGACTTGAGAATATATAAATGCAGTGATTATGTGTATAAAAATTATATCCACAGAAAGGGGAGTGGAAATTATGACATAATCAATTGAATAGTGATTCCACACATAATCTTGGAGTAAAATAATCAATGAAAT
Source organism: Viscum album (assembly GCA_963277665.1). Lineage (NCBI taxonomy): Eukaryota > Viridiplantae > Streptophyta > Magnoliopsida > Santalales > Viscaceae > Viscum > Viscum album. The sequence goes on along the minus strand of OY728120.1, from coordinate 1,431,907,497 downwards.
ATGCGTAAATCCAAATGAGTGGAAATTGAAATTTTAAACTCCCTTATCAATTTGGTTACTTATGAAACATGCACCCATGAAAGAAGGATCATACAATGATGATGTAAATACCCATAAATTTAAATTATATTACACAATGAATACAATCATGGGAAGTACACACACCACAGGCAATAAATAAGTAGTGAACAATGGAAATCTCACTGAATTAAATGTGAGATAAGAAACCCCTTAATTTGTACTTTTTACTTGGTAAATGGTAGGTTAACCTCATGTATAATGGTGAAATAATTTTTATTTAATTATACAAGAATCATTTACATTAATATGATATCATATATGATCTTTTAACATTGTGTTTTTAATAATATCTTAGTATTATCGTCATTTTGGGTGTTAACTTACTCGTTTTACTTTATATTCTTTTTTACGTAAGCCGTGTTTGTTATGGATAGGTTGTATCTTATTCATATCCCGAATTAACTCAAGTCCATAAACATTATTTTTAATCATCAAATGAGAATTATACTTGAATGTATATGATGGAGAGTGAATCTCATCGCGTTCGTGGAGACGGTAGTCCGTACGTACGCATGAGCGACAATATCATTATTTTGATGTTAAAATAATATATAATTGGATGGTATACCATATAGAAATAATAATTATCATGTTATATTAATTATTTACATGAATTACAAATCACTATTATACCCATCCAAAAAATAATTTATTGAATGAAAATTACACCACGATGTGGAGACGGTATACAGTACGTACCCACGTATGGTGACATGCTATTCAAAGGATGGATAGAATACAGAATATGATTGTACCATATTTATAATTTCATCACAGTATATAGAAGATACTGAAGTTATTATAATATATATAACAAAGAAAGAAGAAGTGGATGAAGAAAGGAACATGAAAAAGGGTGGTGAAATTATTACCTCTTCTTCAGGTTCTTCCTTTTGATTTGATCAAAAGGGCTCCTTAGGTTGTATTTCTGATCCAACTAAGGCCTCTAGGTTGTAGTGAGGGAAGTTGAGAGAGTATTTGAGCATGGTTTGGCCGAACCAAAAGGATTTCAAGGTTTCAATTAATGAGAAGGTGGAGTTCCCTTTTATAAGAGTGGTGAGTGGCACCTTTGGAAAAGCTAGAAATATTATTTTATAATAAATTAATATTCGGTTTCTAATGGATAAAAAGTGGATTATTTAAAGGTTAAGGTGGGGATAGGTATAAAACCACTCAACCAATAGGATTTAGACAGGTTTGGGTTACTATATTAAACTTTTCTTTAAGTATTAACTCTTAGTTAATTAGTTTCACTTTTACAATGTCTCTTTGTATTTTTATATTATATGGTTAATAAAATTACTATTTACATACAAGAGACCCCCCAAGTGGTCCATTAGTGATACAAATATAATGATATAAGTCTTTGTTCCAAACCATTGATTTTTAGGAATTTAATATCAATTAATAATATAATATTTTATTTAAAAACTCTTTTATGTCAATTTTGACACTATTCAATAATTGTTTTTTTGTAAAACTCATAACAGAATGATTACTTCGAAGAAAGTTAATTAAACCACTCATAACATGTCATATTATCCTAGAAAATTATTGTTATTTATAAAAAGTCTCAAATTACATTTATTTGGGTATTTATAATTTCAATTATTCTAATTGTTCATTAATTTAGTAATTACTACATCACCATTGTGTCATAAATAAATTAAATTATATAATGTCCAAAAATTATAAATAAACTATAATTTTGTATAAAATCTTTTTATCTTTCTAATGAATATTTATAGTAGAAAATACAGCATATATAACCCTATGTAACAATTGTTTTTCTAAAAGATATATGCATGTGTCATTTTTGTATTCATTTTAACTTAATTAAAATAATGTGTCCCTATAACTGACAAGTGGATCCATGGGATCCAAAAATAGACCCAAATATGCCCATGGTTGGACATGTATCAACCAATAAGGTTAGGACACGTTTTAGGGTAATTATTTGTTATTATAATATTATTTTTAACCCTTATTTACCGGATTTACCCTTCAACCATGGTAAATAAAATATTTACCGAAGTAATTATTCAAAATGTCTAAAAATAAAAGTTAACTATTTAAACAATTTGAATATCCTGATTCCAAATGTGGAATCCATTTTTCCAAATTCAAAACACAAAAGTGGAAGAAATTAATTTAAAATTAATTCTCGTTGTTAAAACAAAAAGTGTGTTTTTAAGAGATAATAACTATCAAAGGATTGACACTTGTTTATGTCTGGTTTAATTGTGAAATTTTGTCCAATGACAAAAATTGAATTAAATGGTAAAAATTTATTCTAAATATACTTTAAAACCACTCAAATTCATAATTTAACAATATTAATTATTTTGATTAAAAAAGTTGTTTTTAATTAAAATTTAGTAATTTTCACTATTCATCAAAATATGAAAGTTATCCGAAAAGTACCAAAATTTCACCCTAGGATAATTTCGATATTATGAATCCAAAAATGAAGTCCATTTTGAGATATAGAATTTATAAAATTTTAAAATGTAGGTATTACTATTCATAACGGCTGGTTTGATTGGTTGTGGTGTGTTAGAATATCGAAGTTGCGTACAATGCATGCCACTGCATTATTCAAAGGGAAACGTACCATGGAAGCATGGGGTGTTATATTCTCCCCTCCTTCAATAAGTTGCGTCCTCACAATTTTTTTTTTAAAATTGGGCTTGATAATATAATGGAAAGTCCCACATCGGAAAAAGAGTCAAAAAAACTATCACTTTAAAAGAAAGGAAGAGAGGTATAAAGGTCACCCAAGATAACCCATACTAGGATTCCATATAGGAAAACATGGATATGGATGATAAAATAAGTGTTCCGTTCTGATGGAGAGGGATAGAAAACATGATCAGGAGAAAGTTAACCATAGGAAAATCATAAACTTGTGTTGGGACAAATGGTCCTTAGTCTCCCAGTAGGAAAAGTAAACGGACAACATTTTTTTTGTTTTAAGTTACATTACATAAGGATGAGGAATTCATTTATGATATTTACTAAGAACATAAAGAGATACACTTACTTTTTAAGTATAGTTTCATTCTTTAAAAACTTTTTACCACTAACACATTTTTTTTAACAATGAGTATTCAAGAAGACTTGGTCACAATGGAAGAGCTAGAATACACTTCTATTGAAATACATGATCCACGTAGGATAAACTATATATTTACCTTTTCTTTAGAGATTAATCAAAACCAAAATGGTTAGTATAATATCTGATGACCCCCCCAAATGGATATTCCATTAAAGAAAAAAAACACTAATCTTAATTTCTAAAATTAAACCATCAATACCCCAACGTTAAATAAATACCATTCAAAAATCAATTGTCCTTAAAATCCTTCAATATAATCCAAACTAATATTTAAACTCAAAACTTATAAGAATGTAGTCTTCCAAGTAAAATTGTATCTCCAAATGACATTAATTACTCTTAATGTCACATACTTAAAAGTAATTAACCTAATCATTTCCATAAACAACCCAAATCACTATAAATCCACAATAAAAACATAGATAAAAATCCACCATTACTCCTCAAATGAAATCCCATACTATTCTATTTTCCTTGGGCATATAGTGTTCACAACAAAGCAAACAACTTCTAAGATAACATCTATCACTTAATCACCAAATCATTTTCTTATACTAAGGGTATTCATTTGATAAGACATAAGATCCCAAATCAAATTATTACTGATCAATAAAATCATTTAACTAAAAATAATATTCACACTAACAAGGAACTTCACGTAGTCCAGTGGTAGGCGATAAATCCCAATCGCACATTGGTTGTGGGTTCGATTCCCACAACTTTGTCTAACGCGACGGGTTGTCACACGGTCTGCGTGTTGTCCTTTTTCAAAAAATATATTTTATAACATTACCAAAATGAGATGAATTCCACAAAATAACCATAACATAATTTAACCACAAGTCTTATCTCATACCTTTCATTTTCATCCCAAATTATGATAACTTATAATTTCCTCAAACCCAACAATAATATAAAACCAAATGGTTATTTATAACTATATCCACAAGAGAAAATATAATTCTTCCTCAAATATCATTCTCAAATGGAAAACTGTAGGGTTAAAAATACAAGAGAAAATTATTCCAAAGTAAACCCATCAACAAGGAGCACTAATAATTTTTAAACATTTCTCCAATCATTTATTTCCACATAGCTTCTTCTTTGACCAAGAAAATATCCTATAGAATAGTGCATTCACTCGGGTAATGTCCAGGTCCCCTACATTTAAGGAAAATGACTGTAAATGGATTCTTGGGACCATTTTTATCCTTTTCCATAGTACTCTTCATTTTTCTTCGGCAATTCATCGCTGTAAGTCCTTCCTTCCCACACATAAAGCATTTCTTTATCCCATTGAGACACTTTCCTGGGTGTTTCCTTCCACATTTCCTTCATGATGGAAATTGAGGATTTCGTTCTCCATGGTCTCCACTACTGGAGCTCTTATCATTCATCACCTTTCTCATCTATGTTGAGTATGAGAATTGGTTAGTATATACATTGTGGATCATATTTTTGGAAAATTGATTTGGAATAAAGACGATATCTTTTACGCCTATCAACATTCCATTTTTTTGCTCATTTCCACCATCGTTCCCACCTTGTACATCATTCTGAAAGTCACTATGGCTTCCATGGAATCCAACAATTGAATAAAACCAGAAAGCATTTTGTGTGTAACAATAGTCATAAAATAATTTAGAGATTAACATGTCACAATATTCTCAATTTGAAACACCTTAGGATTAACCAAGGTCATTTACTCTCATCTTATATATATAATACTTCAAATCGGTTTGTAAATAAAATGTAAATTATCCTAAGCATATCCCCTTGGAGTGTCGTAACCAAGAGTGCAGCAAGTCCCGTTGTCATGCACCGGTTCTCGTTCGAGTCTAGCTCAAATTAGTGTTTTCGGTTTTTACCCCTAGGTACATCTATGCTAGAGCCGCCTCTACCTGCTCATATCTAGACAGGGATGTATTTCTCAGAAAACTCAGAAAATATCTACAATACCAAAATTCTAGGAAGTTCTTCTATACTAATCCTCAAAGTTAATCTTAGGTCTACATGCTCTAATTAGAGTTTATCTAAATCTACCTTCTAAGGTTTATACTAAACTTCCTCTGATACCAACTGTAACGCCCCGACCCCATTTACCCAGAGTCAGTGCATTATTACATAACATTGGCATGATCACAAGAAAGATCAAGTCTCGAAAGACCAATTAGTTTAGTAGCCTTGGAATAACTAGATACATTAATAAAGTTTACATTACATAATAAAATGAAAACTACAACAACATAGTCTCCATAGTCCAAACACATACTATCCCTACAGGTCATTCATAATTTACTTCTTCACAATCCTGGGAAAAATAAAACATTGAAAGGGGTGAGATCAAATGCTCAATAAGGATAACAATATAGCAGAAGCTTTAATAGATAAGCATAAACACTTAAGGCAATGTATAAATAAAACAAAAGCCATTTAAACTTCAACTTCAACATAGTATGGCAAAAATAAAATGAAATAATTCCATTTACTTATTCTCATGGATATTCTACTAAACTAATAATCACATGAAATATCAATAACAACTTTCATAATGATGGAATGCATAATGCCAGACTATCATAACCACATAGCCAAGGCCTCGTGCCAAGACTACAAATAAGATTTTGTCAAGGCCTTGTGCCAATACACTAGTTTGTCTCATGAGACCTACCAATGCATCTAGGAGCTATAACGGGCTCCACCCATCACTTACTAAGTCCAATTCATTCCTCATATGATAAGTTTGAAACATAACATAAAAATTCGTATTAAAACTAGCGTACAAAATGTCAATACTTATCCACAAACCATGAATGGTATAAAAATAGCACATCCACAGTCAAAGATAACTCATTCGATACAATATGGGAGATTGTATTGTTTCATATTAACCTCAATCGAGAATAATCATCAAAACTATTTGAGAGAAATATCCCCCTTTTTCTTGAAATAATTTAAAAGCCACACTATTTGTCAAGAAGCCATTTAAAAATAGATATTTGAATAAATGTTTCCAATACCACTTTGAAACTTTTAAAAGGAGTTCTAATTTTAAAACTTTAATGTCCATATAAATAAATCCTTAAAACCATTTTTAAAACATGGACATTAATGAGCAAGATTTATAAGAGAAAGTCTTTAAAACATTTAAAAATGGTATTTTAGTTAGAGTTTCTAACCAAAAGAGAGACACTTGAATACAAATAATTGAGGTAATAAAAACATTGTAATATCATGAGAATAAAGGGATTCAAGATATACTATGTCAAAGTACATTATATACTCCACATAAAAGTGATTTGGTGTATAACAACAAAGAAGTCCCAATGGAATGTATATTGAGATGAAATCTCTCATAAAGGCTGTATCCTTAGGTTAAGGATAAATCAACGACAAAATTAGTGTGTAAAATATAAATACACTAAATATGATTGGATATTCAGTGTAAAACAATCAAAAGACTTTCACACATATTCTTGTAAAAACAACACCAATGAATTGGATGTTTATCTCAACAAATCGAGATTGAGTAAAAATTACTCTTATCGAGTTCATACCGATGACTTGAGAATTTATCATTGGAGTGATTATGTGTATAAAAAGTATATACACAGAAAGGGGAGTGGAAATTATGACATAATAAAATGAATAGTTATTCCACACATAATATTGGAGTAAAAGAATCAATGAAATATGCGTAATGCCAAATGAGTGGAAATTGAAATTTCAAATTCCCTTATCGATTTGGTAACTTATGAAACATGAACCCATGAAATAAGGATCATACAATGATGATGTAAATACCCATAAATTTAATGTATATTACACAATGAATACAATCATGGGCAGTACACACACCACATGTAATAAATAAGTTGTGAACAATGGAAATCTCACTGAATTAAAAGTGAGATAAGAAACCCCTTAATTTTTTACTTTTTCCTTGGTTGAAGGTAGGTTAACCTCCTCTATAATGGTGAAATAATTGTTATTGAATTATAAAATAATCATTTACATTTATATGATATCATATATGATCTTTTAACATTGATTTGTTAATAATATCTTAGTATTATCGTCATTTCGGGTGTTAACTTACTCGTTTTCCATTATATTCTTTGTTACGTAAGACGTGTCTGTTATGGATAGGTTGTATATTATTCATATCCAGAATTAAATCAAGTCCTTAAACATTATTTTTAATCATCATATGAGAATTATACTTGAATGGATACATTGGAGAATGAATCTCATCGTGTTCGTGGAGACGGTAGTCCGTACGTACGCACGAGCGATAATATCATTCTTTTGATGTTAAAATAATATATAATTGGATGGTATAACATATATAAAAAATAATTATCATGTTATATTTATTATTTACATGAATTACACATCATTATTATACCCATCTAAATAATAATTTATTGAATGACAATTACACCACGACGTGGAGACGGTATACCGTACGTACGCACGTATGATGACATGCTATTCAAAGGATGGATAGAATACAGAATATGATTGTACCATATTTATAATAACATCTCAGTATATAGATGATACTGGAGTTATTATAATAGAAATAACAAAGAAAGAAGAAGTGGAAGAAGAAAGGAACTTGAAAAAGGGTGGTGAAATTATTACCTCTTATTCGGGTTCTTCCTTTTGATTTGATCCAAAGGGCTCCTTAGGTTGGATTTATGATCAAACTAAGGCCTCTAGGTTGTAGTGATGGAAGTTGAGAGAGTATTTGGGCAGGGGTTTTCTGAACCAAAAGGCTTTGAAGGTGTCAATTAATGAGAATGGGGAGTTCCCTTTTATAAGAGGGGTGAGGGGGCCTTTGGAAAAGCTAGAAATATTATTTTATAATAAATTCATATTCCATTTCTAATGGCTCCAAAGTGGATTATTTAAATTTTAAGGTGGGGATAGGTCGGAAACCACTCAACCAATAGGATTTAGACAGGTTTGGGTAACTATATTAACCTTATCTTTAAGTATTAACTCATAGTTAATTAGTTTCACTTTTACAATGTCTCTTGGTATTTTTATATTATATGGTTAATAAACATACTATATACATACAAGAAACCCCCAAGTGGTCTATTAATGATACAAATATCAAGATATAAGTCTCTTGGACTAACCTTAGTTTCTTAGTAATTTAATATCAATTAATAATATAATATTGTTTTAAAAAACTCTTTTATGTCAATTTTGACACTATTCAATAATTGATTTTTGTAAAAATCGTAACAGAATGATTACTTCGAACAAAGCTAATTAAATCAATCCGAAAATATAATATTATCCTATAAAATTATTGGTATTTATAAAACATCTCAAATTACATTTATTTGGGTATTTATAATATCAATTATTCTAATTTTTCATTAATTTAGTAATTACTACATGACCATTGTGTCATAAATAAAATAAATTATATAATGTCTAAAAATTATAAATTAAATATAATTATGTAAGAAATATTTTTATCTTTTTAATGAATATTTATAGTAGAAAATCCAACATATATAACCCTATGTAACAATTGGGTTTCTAAAAGATATATGCATGTGTCATTTTTGTATTCACATTAACTTAATTAAAATAAAGTGTCCCTATCACTTACAAGTGGCTCCATGGGGTCCCTAAATCGACCCAATGATGACCCTGGTCGGACATGTATCAACCAATAAGGTTAGGACACGTTTTAGTGTAATTTTTTATTATTATAATATTATTTGTTAACCCTTATTTATCGGATTTACCTTTTAACCAAGATAAATAAAATATTTACCGAAATAATTATTCGAAATGTATAAAAATAAAAGTTACCTATTTACACAATTTGAACATCCTGATTCCAAATATTAAATCCATTTTTCCAAATTCAAAACACAGAAGTGGCAGAAATTAATTTAAAATTAATTCCCGTTGTTAAAATAAAAAGCGTGTTTTTAAGAGATAATAACTATCAAAAGATTGTCACTTGTTTATGTCTGGTTTAATTGTGAAATTATGTCCAATGACAAACACTGAATTAGATGGTAAAAATATATTCTAAATACAATTTAAAACCAATAAAATTCATAATTTATCAATATTAATTATTTCGAAAAAAAAATTTGTTTTTAATTAAAATTTAGTAATTTTCACTATTCATCAAAATATGAATGTTATCCAAAAAGTACCAAAATTTCACCCTAAGATAATTTTGATATTCCGAATCCAAAAAGGAAGTCCATTTTGAGAGTTAGAATTTATAAAATTTCAAAAACTAGGTATTACTATTCATAACGACTAGTTTGATTGGTTGTGGTGTGTTAGAATCTCGAAGTTGCGTACAATGCATGCCATTGCATTATTCAAAGGGAAAGGTACCATGGAAGCTTGGTGTGTTACATGGATCATTCTCTGGGTTCCTACATGAAGGTTAGGAATATATGTCCTCCTCAGCACTCTGCGTCTATCGGTCCGCTCCGTGTGTCGTCACGCCGAGTGTCCACCTATTTGCCTAGTCCACTTGGACTTCTTTGTCATCTATCTACCACCGGCTGCAGAAGACTCTGCTACGGTCAGAAAGCCTTGCGGAGAGAGTAGTATCTCCTGAGCACGAACATAGTGTAGAGTCGCTGGTATAAACTCCACCCTGAAAAAAAACCCTCGAAGTTTCCCCAGGTGAAAATCATCTTGTTGAAAAAGTGGGGCATCTGGCTCCACCACCTCTCAGCTGCTCCCTGAAAGAGACTAATAGCTAGGTACATCATCAAGTCAGTGGGTGTCCCAGCTGTGTGGAAAGCTCATGCTACAAGCTCTAGACAGTACCCAGCCATCTATAAATTTGAATCACCTCGAAACCTCGGAGGCCTCTGTCGTTTGAAATCATGTAACGCGCTTATGCGGCGTGCAGTCTCTGCTGTTGGGGCCGGTGATAAAGGTATCCTAGTGGGTAATGGTACCACTGGTGACTCTGCTGTGATAGGGCCCTGCACCGTGGCCTCACTACTCAGTGGGCTACCATCACACTCTCCACTCAGAACCCGCGATGGATGACTAGGTGAAGACATCCTGAAAAGAAACAGATGTGACACAGTCAAAAGACTATACCTGGTGAGATGACCTCATTTGAGATGACTTAAAGAAAACTTTTGAAAAATCACATGCAATCAGTGTTTTCGTAAACTGAGTCTGAAATTAGAAGTTAGGGTCCTGGTGTATGGATACGTCGGCCGCCGCACCAACACTATACTCCCTGAACTGAAAACCACACTCAGTACGCTTAACACTATTGCTTCACAGAAAAGAAAATATCAGAGTCCTAAGTTCTGCGGTAGAACCGACTCCTATGATAACAATTTATAACAACTAGGTCCCGGTGAAAGCATAGCCACCCCGCCCTAACATGGCTATCGAGTCCTGGCCTGCCAGGTACCACCAGTTGACCCACAGACAAATGTTTTCGTGCACTGAGTCGGAAATTAGAAGTTAGGGTCCTGGTGTATGGATACGTCGGCCGCCGCACCAACACTATACTCCCTGAACTGAAACCCACACTCAGTACGCTTAACACTATTGCTTAACAGAAATGAAAATATTAGAGTCCTAAGTTCTGCGGTAGAACCGACTCCTCTGATAACAATTTGTAACAACTAGGTCCCGGTGACAGCATAGCCATCCCGCCCTAACATGGCTATCGGGTCCTGGCCTACCAGGTACCACCAGTTGCCCCACAGACAAGTGGGGCCCACCCCAGGGTCCACCCACATTCCTAAACGGGTCATCAGACAAATTACTGTCCCCACAGGCCAACACATTTCCTTTCTAGTGTGTTTTGTCCTCACTCACACACATCCTGGGATACTTCCCAGAAGGTCACCCATCCTGACCAATACTCCGGGCCAAGCATGCTTAAATGTGGAGTTCTAATCAGACATGCTCCTGAAATGGAAGACACACCTTGTTTACATGAGTCATAACATTTAGTCATTTAACCATTTATCATTCAGGGGTGTTACAATCACCCCCCCCCCTTTAGAGCATAATGTCCCCATTGTGGGCCCCACATCTCAACCCAGGCAGTCCACCGCACTTAAGGCTTGGTTCCACCTCTGATACCAAATGTAACAACTGGGTCCTGGTGATAGCGTAGCCACCCTGCCCTAACATGGCCGTCGGGTCCTGGCCCTCCATGTACCACCAGTTTCCCCACAGACACGTGGGTCCCACCCTAGGGTCCACCCACATGCCTAAATGGGCCATCAGACTAATGATTATCCCCATAGGACAACACATGTACTTTCCAGTGTTTTTTGTCCTCACTGGTGTTACAATCACGCCCCTTTAGAGCACAATGTCCTCATTGTGGACCCTACTTCTCACCCCATGCTGTGCACCGCACTTAAGGCTGGGTACCACCTCTAATACGAAATGTAACAACTAGGTCCTGGTGACAGCATAACCACCCTGCCCTAACTTGGTCGTCAGGTCCTGGCCCGCCAGGTATCACCAGTTTCCCCGCAGACATGTGGGGCCCACCACAGGTTCCACCCACATGCCTGAATGGGTCATTTGACTAATGACTATCCCTATAGGCCAACACATGTCCTTTCCAGTATGTTTTGTCCTCACTCACAGACATCCTGAGAAACTTCCCAGAAGGTCACCCATCCTGGTCACTACTCTAGGCCAAGAATGCTTAACTATGGAATTCTAAACAGACAGGCTTCAGAAAAGGAAGGTGTACCTTGTTGACATGAGTCATACCATTTATTCATTTAACACTTTATCATTCGGTGTGTTACAATCCATGGATTTACTTTGAATTGAAATTGGTGATTTAATGGAATATATTTTTTATCCACTCATACATATTTATTATGCCTTATATTCTCATGGAAGACTTTAGGGTACATAATCCTTACTGAGCATCAGAGCTCACCCATTGGTTTTTCTCCTTTCCCCATGATATAGAGAAATATATTGTGAATCATTTCACGGATAAGAAAATTCTTTTTTATCCAATGTTATTTTATTTATAATGAAATATTTGTATAAATTAATTGTCTATTTTTTCATGACTACTAAATTAATTGATCCAGTGTGGTCTGATCCCCTGTATCTAGTACTAATATAATAATATAAACACGGGCACTAGGTTACTGGAGTCAGGGTTCTTCAACTATATGAGACAATAAAAAACATAGAGGGATATTTAATAATTCATGTAAAGTGGAAGTACAAAATGTTTATAGGTAATGAATCCTTATCATTTTACTTTGTTATCTTAGTTTTTAGGTAAATGGTACTGTAAATTCCACCATTAACTCTTAGGTTAGTATATTGATATCCATATACTTTTTTAATATATTTACCAAGATTTCCACTTTTTAGGGATATGTAATTAACTATTGACATGTTTCATAGGATAAAAACTATTTCGTAGCTATTTTTTACATAGAACCAATGGATATTTAGTAGATAAATGTCTCATTCATGGATCTTACACATATGAGACTAATTTGACAAAGTATTCTCCCTTAGAATATGATAATTTTATATTCCATGAAACATGATGGTAACTTATGTATATTTATTTTCTACAAAACTATGAATAATTCATTGGTGAAAAAATTATCCCATAAAAAATTTAATTATCTAGTTTAATAACTAAAGGGATCTCTTTTTTTTCTGATTATAGGCCTTTAGTAGGGTATTCATCAGTTGTGGGTAAAATAATATAAGATTTCAAAAATTGCTTCCCTTTATTGATATAGACATTACGAGTTCAGGGTCATATATTTTAGAGTGATAAATGCACCAATATTTTTCAGGATATTGGTTAAATATTTTTTGTAAATATACCTTGGATATTTATGTGGTGAAATTTTTATATTATGAAATTATATATTTGAGGTAAATGGATTGTAATGCGATTTGAATAGAAATTATTCTAGACAATATATATAATAATATGATGTATGTTATTTTCATTATATTTCATTTTCTAATTATATAGGTAATATTACACTATCATATTGTTTATAAAAATAATCTCTTTTAATATTGAGAATTTTATGGGGGTGATGTTTTTGGAGTGAATGGACAATTTCATATATATTTGGTGTTTTTCAGAGTTTATTTGTATTATGTAAAATTTATTTATTATTTTATAATTTTATATTATCATATTACATATATATCTTAGAAGGTATTTTTTATAGTAAAATTTGATATGTTTAAAGAAATTTGAAGAATTTAATAAGAGGAAATTATCAACGCAAATCCTAATTTTCCTAAATTAGAATATGGGTATATGGTTTTCCTGGAAAAAATTTAGAATTATATTGGGATTAATATGTGACTTTATATTGGTAATTATGTTTATAGTATATGGGTTTATCCATTTGAGACCACAAATTAATATAAATCCTTCCACATAATAAGAAATTATCAAATGTACTAAATGATATAATGATTTATATACATTACCATTTTAATAGAATATTCATGGTTTATATTTATAATAAGAATTTGAAGTATATTTTCTCATAATAAAATATGAACATTATATTATTTAGATTGTTGAAATATCATTATGTAATTCATTTTAAACTCATTTATATACTTGAAAAAAGGAATGTGGTTGATGATTTCTCAAGTATAAAATATATTATTTTGATAAATTTGGAAGTTAGGTTTAATGTATTCTGATGAGCTTATTAGTGGGAATTAACATTATATTTAAACAATTAGAATTGGTTCCACTATGTTAGACTCATCAATGGTGTTTCATGAGGAGTTGGATTTCCCAATATAGGGAATGGCATCATTCAATATAGGAATTAGTTTTACTGAGTTGGCATAATGAATTAGATGATTAAATGGATATTGGTGAAGGCCTATAGTGTCTATCATGACTATTATATGAGGGAGTGTATTGAAGTTATTTGATGTAAATTTTTACATTATCTAATATTATGTGAGGAAATTTCAATGAACGATGAGAATTTTGATAGAGATGCCTCATGAATTGTACATGACCGAGTTAAAGGGAAATAAAGACCATGAGATATTCATAAAATAATATGTATAAAAGTCTTTTAGTGAATGTTTTTTTATATATTTTAAATAATGATTTATGTTAGGGGTCATTTATTCTGATGAGATTGTTGGTGAACATTCAATTTTTTAATCCAATGAGGATTGGTTCCACTGTGTTGAATTTTTCAATATTTTTTCATGATAATATGAATTTCCCACTGAAAGGAATGATAAAATCCAATTTTGTTATTTTTTTACTAAGATGAGAGATTGAATAGGAATATGACATGGAGAATGGTGTGATCCAGGAATGTCTATCATTACTATTCAATGTGGAAGTTTGCTAATGTTATTGTATGTAATTTTTTGGAGTATCTAATAATGTGTGGGGGAATTCAAAAGAACGATGATAATTATGAAACAATTTCACCATATATATTTCATTATGGAGTTATAGGATAATAAATACCTTGATATATTAATGAAGGAATTTATAAAATATTGTCTGAGTGCATGTTGGATGTTTGTCTAGAAAAATTGAGCGAAAGACGTTGATTTTTTTCACGTCCAATATTTGGGAAACACAATTATTTGAAGCCACAACAAGGAAATTAGATAATAGGAAATATTTTCAATAAAATCAATGTTTTTTAATAATAATGAATATTTTTTGAACATAATGAATCGATGTCCCATATGTTAGATTTTTTAAGGACCTAGCCTTAAAAATTAAATAATATTGAGTTTTAAGTCATGAAATCATTGTATTAAATTTGAGTATAATTTAATAACTATTTCCTAATACAATATTTTCATCAATAATTCATAATAAAACAATATCATATAAGATATAAAATTCCATTAAAATTCGATTTTTTCCCTATACAATATTTAAAAAAAATATGATTTCATTTCAAGTAAACAATTCACAAAATTAAACTTCACCTATTCATTTAATTTAGACATCATTAGATCCCATACCAAAAATTTTAAAAATGAGGGATGAGCACAAAAATTTTAACCAGGGAAACAAAAAAGAAGAAAACTTTTAGTTTAGTGATAAAAATGAAAACCCATTAAATACATTTCCTAAAAATAAAACTTTTTTACATTGAAATGGAATTACCATTCCTTCTAAAAGATCATTTATATAAGATTTTGAAAAAACATTATCTCCATTGAAAATCATTATAAAGAATTGAAAATTCATGTAGGCAACTTGGAAAATAACCTCATCAAACCCATAAAAAATTCGTAAAAATTTGAATAACCATACATCCAATTGCCAATATAATTCTACAAAGAACATAATCATTACCCAATGCATTAGAGCACTATCTGGGTGTTTCCTTCATATATTATATAACTAGATCATTAGAAGATATCTGATCTGACCCATCATATATAATTTCCAAGAACCATAACATGAAAAAATTATTTTATGGTTTCTCCCATTCATTAGAAAATGTTTGAAAAACACTTATAAAATCAAATGAAAATAACTTTCGGGTATCAAAATACAATTTTTATTTATAACCATATTCAAAAAACCTAAATAGGAAAGAGGGGTTTTCATTAAATAAAAAATTAAATATTTTAAAGGATCAAATAAATCAAATAATAGTCCTGGTAGCCGAATTTTTTTAAAGCAATTTGTATTAAAAAAATAAAACAATCCTTCTATCAATTGTTAAAATGTTCCATGTAAAACATGTAAAAAGATTCATTTTGAATGCAATATAAAATAAAGTAAAAAATAGAAATAAAATTAACTTAATAAATATTTTATATCAATATAAAATCTTTCATAAAATTATTTTAAGAACAAGGAAATGGAAATGGTAGAGTTTTAAGGGAAACATTAAGGGGTGATTTTTTAAAGAAGTGTACCTTACCACCTTCAAAATATTTTAATGACAAGACCAATTAAATAATAAAATTAATTGAAACCTTAAATACCATTAAAATATATATATTAAACATATAACCTTTAAAAGGTTATATATATCCACCTTTTAAAATAATATAGGTTTATAACATAAAAATATGCCTCAACGAAATGAAATCAAGATGATGTCTTATACCTTCAGTCTGACTCATCACATATATTATTTATCATCATAAATAATAATCTCATGTTAATTGTAAAATATTCTAAGAAAAATTTTCAATTATATTATTACATAAATTTCAATTATTACCATGTTTTATATGATTACTTAATCAATTAACATTATGTTAGATATTTTGATGATATTAGTCTTATATATCAAAAATGAATTTTGTAGGTTGAATATCGACAAAAGGTCATTATTAAAACATCTCTATAATAATAAAAATGAAATAATTATCAAATTTATACATCAATTATATTTTTAATACCAATCATGAATGGTTGTTTTGAGAAATTATGTATGGTACAACCAAAGATACTGTAGGTGGTATGTACACTTGAGTGAAATTTCTATTTTCCCAAAATCACAATAGAAAGAAGGTAAGTAATATTTGGTCTTTATATAATGATTATAATATCATATATAGTATATTATTTCATGATATATACTTATATATATCATCCATGTGGTTTTTGGATGAAAAGAGAGTTGCATCACATTGTAAAGGTGATAGTCCACATGTTTGCAAACGATATTATCATTTTTCAGTGAGTGCAAAGGAAAGAAAGAAATTGATATAATATCTTTTAATAATGATAAATATGTTATTAATATCGTAATTATGTCATTTATGTAACTTATATTCATTATTTTGACCCTTATTACCTTCCATGTAAAGTGTTAGAGTAAAATGAATTGCATTGCTTCACAAGGAGATAGTCTGCCTTACACACAAGCGACATGATCATATCCCCTAAGAAATGGAATGTATAAAGTTATATATGATAGAATGAAGAAATATATTTAATTATTTTATAAATATCATATATTTACTTTAGACCCATTATCATACCTAACTGTGTGAGGTGGTAATAGAAAACGTATGACAACAATTCATGAGGCGGTAGTTTTCCATACACACAGATGATGATTTGGTAAGCTATTTTATTGTTGTGGGTAAGGGTTATGTAATTAAATTAAAATAATATCTTATAATTATATTAAAGATACTGATATTATTATATAATATTTTTTTAATAATAATGGAAGGGGTTGGTGGAATAAAAAAAATAAAAACTCTCAGTGAAAATATTACCTCATCTTCGTGTAACTTATTTTGGTTTACTGAAAGAGGCTTCATAGGTAGGATTTATCAAGAGAAAGAATTATAATGTGATATTATATGACTTATTTGGGTAGTTCGTGTCCGTAAAATAAGGTTTTGAGGGTGTGAAGAGGAGAGGAGAGGGGTGGCCATTTATATGTGAGGTGAGTGAAACACTTGTAATTATGAAAATAAAAAATTTTAACAGAGTTTTTATGATTCCAAAAGGGTAAAAAATGAATTATTCTTGAGACTATGAAATTTTATGTTATAAATATTTATTTTCAATATATTTTAGAAAATATTTGGTGAATTTTAGATATTATCATTTTAGTCCCCCTTGGTAAATCCATTTTTACCTAAACCATGGTAACTAATGTTTACTATTTTCACTACAGATTTGGTAAAAAAAATTCTTTTGGTATTATTATATAATATAAATAATGAGGAATCAAAAAATGGAATCAATTTTAACAAATTCAATTCATATAAGTGTAAAAATAAAATTTAAAACAAAACCAACAGATGTGGCGAAAAGGTAAGTTTTGTAGAATTGTATTTATCTAGAAAATTTTGATTTGATTTTTACTATATGACAAATAATAATAATTTTTTAATATAAGGTAATATATATTGATATATAATCTACAAAATTTATTTAAAAATTGATCATTATGGGTTATCATAATTAATTAAAAATTATTAAAATTAGGTATTTAAAAATAGTTTTTTAGAAAAATCCAATCTTTAACCACAAAAATAATGTTATCATAAATACCTATACAGATTTTATAAAAAATTAATAAAGTTAATTAAATAAAAATATATTATAATTATATTACTTTAAATCATATTCAACAAGTATTTTTTTTATTGAAACACTTACATTATTGAACATAAAGGAATTTTGTTACAATAATTAGTTTTTTCACTATCCACTAAAAAGATAATATTTTCCAAAAAATAGAAAAAATTCACTATAAAAAATTTATTTATTTTGATTAAATAAATTATATTTTTTTATAATTCAAATTATAAAAATTTTAAATTAAACTTTTAAATAAAAACATATAATAAATGATTTTAGTTAAAAATATTTAATTTCGAATTTAAAATTTGATTAATATTTTTATATGGAATATAGTTAACTAATTAATATTAATTAATAAGAACATGATTTAATATATCATTAAATGTTTTTTATATTATTCCCCCTTTTATAATTTTCATCCCAATAATTTTTTTCATTTATTAAATAAGTTGGGATATATTACCCTCATTGAATTTTTAGATTCCCATGTTTCCACTCCATAAACTCAGTTTTTCTATAAAACTATATCCTTCCAAATAACCATATATGAAAACACATGATCTCTATAGTAAATGTAACACCCCGACCCCAATTTCCCATATTTGGTGAATTTTTTATGGTACATTTTCTGGATAACAATAAATAAAATCCTGAAGGATAGATCAGTTTAGTAGCCTTAGAAAGACTAGACAAAAACATAAGTTTTTATTTACATATTGTAATTAAAGACAACATAGAAAATCCATTGAAATAATTCATATTCCCTTTCATCATCCCTATAAGTTATTTATAATATAATTATTCTCATCCTGGGAAAAAATTAATCATAACAAATGGGGATATTAGATTCTCTATAAGGATGAACAATATAGTGGAAACTATCATAAATATGAATAAACATTTATAGAAAGGTATAAAACTAAAAGAAAATCATTTTATACATAATATTCAGTATAACATGTCAATAATAAAACAAATAATCTCATTTAAACATTCACATAGATATTCTACTAGTCGAAAAATCATATTTAATTTCAACAATTAATCTCATATTGATGGAATGTATAATTTGATACATCTTAAACATAACGTCAAGGATTTAGCCAAGAAACCCTACATAATTGGGTAATAAATACACCAAAGCACAAAAAAATAGTCTCAAGAGACTTACTGATGCATCAATGGGCTATAGCAGGCCCAACCCAACACTTACAAAGTCCAACGAATTCCTCTTATGAAATGTGTAAAATATAACCAGCATAAAAATTCGTATTAAAACTAGCATAAGAAATGTAAATACTTAAACCATAAGCTATGAATTATATCTAAATAGAACAAAAAAATTAAAAAATATCATAAACCATTCAATAAAATATGTAAAATTGTATCATAATAAATCAACCTCAATTAAACATAAAATCTAACAAAGGATTTTGACATTGATGAAAATAATTAAATAAAATCGGTAAAACTATTTGAGAAAAAATAAATTTTTTCATTGAAATTCATCTAAAAGCATATAAAATTATAAAAGAAAAAATTTATTTTGAAAACAAACTTGTATTCTTTTAAGGGATGATTCATATTTTTAAGGCGTTATAATGGCGTAAAATGACCTCTCATTCCATATAAATTAAAAAAACATTCTTTCCTTAATTTATCAAAAGGTTATAAAGTACCTCATTTAGAAAATGATGGAATGTTTCATTTCCAAATATTTTATATAAAAATTAAAAAATAGGTAAAAATTTCTTTTAAAAAATTTCAATAATATTTTGAAATATATTTTATGAAACATGTACATGAATGATAAATATGTCCTAATATATACTTATGTATAAAAAGTCTCGGATAATAATGAGATTGTGAAATTAAACCTTACCTTGTACTTTACTTTAGTTGATGGTGTGTTAAAATAAATTATAATCATCAAATAATGTTATTAAATTATACTATGAATATATTAATATTTATGATATCATATATGTTCCTTTAATATCATTTTGTTAATAGTATTTCAGTATTACCATAATTTTGTGTGTTAGTTGCTTCGTTTCCTCATTCCTATTCTTCCATGTAAGTCATATTTGTTACACATAGGATGTATTTTATTCATATGAATAATGATATTATGTTCATAATATTTATTTTTTACTCATGATATAAATTTTATAATCATTATTGATTGGTTAACGTGGAGAATGAATCTCCCCATGTCGTGGAGACGGTTGGCCATATGTATGCTTGGGCGACGATATCATTCCCTTGATGGTTAAATGATGTACAATTGGATGTTATATTAATTATATAGAATAATTATCATGTTATATTAATTATTTATATCCACTATACTCATCATCACACCCATTCAATTAAATTAGTGTTGAATAAAAAATTACACCACGGTATGGAGATGGTAATCCATATATACACACGCATGGTTATATTGTTATCAATATGATCGTGAATATAGATATCTAATAATTATAATAACATATAATAATTTATATTATATTTTAGTAATTTATTTGTTATGGATACAACATAAGAGTATGTTATAGAAGAAGAAAATAAATTTAATTGAATTTGTAAAATAATTACCTCTTATTCGAGTGTATCATTTTGATTTGCATAAAAGGACTCCTAAGGTTAGTTTTATTCCCAAATTATGCACTCTAGGATTAATTGAGGAAATTTTTTATTATAATATTTCATGTTCTGGACTAACTATAGGGATTTAGAGGTGTCAATAAAATATAAGTGGGAGTGCCCTATTACATGATAGGGGAGGGGCACTTTAAGAAACTCCAAAAATATTAACTTATTACAAATTAATTTATGATTTAAAATAAATAAAAAGTAATTTATTTCTAGGATAATATTAGGATATGTATAAATCCTCTCAACCAATTATTTATAGACAATATTAGGCCAAAAAATCAGCCTTCTATTTTGGATTTAACACTTAGTTAAACAGTTTAACTCTTACCGTGTTTACTAGTCTTTTTATAATATAGGGTTTATATAGTTACAATAAAATTCCAAAATAACCCCAAATGAATAATTTTTGATTTATTTATCATTATTCAAGTTATTTGTATGATCATGATATTTTTATGAATTTTATAAAATTTAATAAAATATTATTTATTTTAATGTATCATTTATGTCAATTTTGATATTATTCAATATTTGTATTTTTAAAAATATCAAAACAACATGAAAACATTGAATAAATGCTTAAAATATTTCAATAAAATGTTTATGTTGTCTATAAAATTATTTAATGTAATTTATTAAGTAATTTTTTTATTTAAATATTTTTAATTTCATTTATTTGATATTTCTTTTAATAACATAATTTATTCATCACTATTGTGTCTTCATTAATGGTAGTTATTTAATATCAAAAAATTATAAATAAATTTATAAGATGTAGGTAATTATTTTAAAATTAAATAGAATATTTTTAATTGATTTTATATCTTGTATATATATATATTAAAATTATTATACTTATAATAAATGAGAGTGTGACATTTTTTTACAATCATTAATTTTAATAATATATTTGCATATTATTAGAAAAGGGCCTATTAAATGATTCTATTTTCAAACCATATATAATAAGGGTATATTTTCGATATTCAATAAAAACTTTAAAAGTGTTAGGGTAATTTTATAATATTATTTTTTAATTTAATTACCTAATTTACCATTAACCGTGATAATAAAAAAATTACTAAGGTTACTATTCATTATATGCAAAAAAATAAAAGTAACCTATTAACATAATATAGACCAAATTAATCTAAATATGTAATATATTTATCAAAATATAAAACACATAACATTTAGTAATTAATAAAAAATTAATCCCCATTGGGAAAATGAGAAAATAGGTTTTTTAAAAGTAAAAACCATCAAAAGAACGGCCTATGTTTATATCAAATTTCAATGTGAAATTAAATCGAGTGAACATAATTGGATTAAATTATTAAAAAATAATCTAATTATACTATAAAATCAATTAAAATGGTAATTTTATAATATAAATAAATTATATAAAAGGAAGTTTTAAATTAAAATACTGTATTTTTTTACTATTCATTAAAAATATGAATGTTATCAGAAATCAAAAAAAATTTATTCAAAGTTAATTTGGATGTCTCAATTCCAAAGAAAATTTTATTTTGAAAAATTTAATGTATAAAAGTGTCAAATATTGGATTTAAATTGTGTTCACCATTAAAAGGTCGAAAAACTACATTTTAAAAAAAATATTCTTTTATCTGAAAAATTGAATTTATTCTTATATCGTGTCTATAAAACACAGAAGACGAATGATAAAATTGTATGTAATATATTAAATTAAAAAAAATTAATACTATTAATAAAAAATTAAATGGATATTTTAATAGATCATTGTGCGCTCGAACTCGATATTGTGTGAAACATAAGTTATTGAATTAAAGAAGAATACCATGGAATCTGGGGGTGTTACATTTTGTCTTCATTCAATAAATTATATCCCCATAATTTAAACATGGGATGAAAAAATCGGGTTCTGAATTTTCTTTATATCTTTATTTAAATCCCATATTGTAAAATGATTAATGAGAACTCTACTTTAAAATAATGACATGGAAGTATGAAGTTCATCGGAGATAACACATACTTGGGTTCCATGTAGAAAAACATGGAAATAAAATAAAAATCTAACCACTAAGTTCTGATTTATCGTGATAGAGAACATGATTGGGAAAAATATAACAATCACAAAGCTAGAAGTTTCTGATGATCTAAGGGACTATTTCATTCCTCATAAAATAAACTAAGATAAAATTTTTTGTTTTAAGATCCATTCCCTTGGGTAGGTGAACATTTTAGTATTTAGATAATCAAATAATATATTTCATTCCATACCATATACATAATCTCATCATTTTTTGTGATTTAATCTATTTTCACTTTAACCCTTACACTTAGAAATGAAAGATTAAAATGAATTTTTCATGCCTGAAGCACTTTTGATAAATCATAAGGCCCATAAGTTTTTTTCTTCATCCACTAAATGATTACTGGAGCCAAAATGGTTATCCAAAAGTATCCAATTAATCATATTTTAACCTCATGAAATAATATCCAATGTTCAAAATACTTCATTCCAACCTTAAGAGTTATCCAAAATACTTCTATCCAAATCAATAGTCTAAAAAAAGACTACAAATTTCCAAAATCACTTATGACATCAGATTCCCCAAAAAAACGTAATGTAGATCTTATTGATAGATACCAAATATTTAATCAAATTAAAAACCTTAATTAAAACATTCATGCCTCTAAATCATTAAAAATGAATTACTGCAGTACAATCCTTATATTTTTCATTATTCTTATAACATAATTCGTGAATCCAAAAACACAAATACATTAATTATTTCACTTTGACCATAGAAACAACGTAATCATGACCTTGATCCATTTGTTTCATCTGAGATATATTTCCTTGATTCATTAGACAATCCTTTTCAAAATGTCTCATCTCATTACAATCATTGAATTTAACATTTAAAACTTCTTTTTTTTCCTTTAAAATCAAGATCCGCCTGAGATTTCTGTCTGCAATAAAAACCTACACTCATTCCTTCCAGGAATGTACTGGGTGTTTATAACGACCCATACTTTACATACATTGTTAATACTTCAAAATTGAAGCACACTTATTACAACATATGACAAAACCACAAAGGACCGTATAGGTATAGTGTCTTTAGAAACTGGGAAACATAAACAACTGGTTCATAAATCTTCTACAGTGTCTCCCATTTATTTCATCATATCTAGGGTCCCTTTTAGCATATTCTACTTAATATCCATCTTCCTGACCTGGGGAAAAGAAAACATAAAAGGGTGAGCTCAAATGCTCAGCAAGGGCAAATAAAAATCATATCGTATCTTTATGAAAATCAAAACCTGCAAAAGAGATCATAATATATTAACATGGAATAAATCATAGAAGTGAAAATTAGATCCCCATAATCATAACATAAAACTTGAAACTTTGTGGCATGCACACATAATCATGGAAATCATTTCTTGTTAGTCATGACTCATTGCCAAGACTATCTTAGTGGACAAAGTCCCTTTCTGAACCGAGTTCACTCCTCGTTTCAGTCCTGTATCACTGAACCGAAATAACCTCCCGTTCCAGCCATGTCTATCTCATGAGATATAAAATCTTTACCCAATGCATTGGAGGGAGATATAGGTCCCACCCATCTTATAATGAATCCTTTCTTATGTGTGCCACATAATTATAAAACATACATCATCGCATATCACATATAACAAAAATGGGATTCTTGAAACATCATGACATCATAAAATCATATAAGGCAAATGACTTCATAAAAATAATTCCCTCACAACATAATCAAATCAATGTAATTAAAGGGATAAAAACAGAACCCTTTATTATCTTAGATGGAAAATAATTTTGATAAAACACTTGAACTCCATTCTTGAGGAAAATATCCTTTCTTTTTCAAAAACACTTTTCTTTTCTTAACATGTCATACAATTATAAACTAAAAGAAGTTGATTAAAAATAAACTTGAAAACTTGTAAAGGAAGCTTCTTGGAAATAATGTTTTAAAAATCCATTCATTCCGTATAAGTTAAAAAAAACATTCTTCGTACTTTTGTCGGAAAAGTCAAAAAGTACCTCGTACGGAAAAACGACAAAAGATTCCTTTCATATTCTTTACTAAAAATTTACCTAAGGGTAAAATTGGGTTTTAAACTATTGCAAGTGGATGGAAACAATATTTCATATTGAGGGAACATGGATGTGGATGATAAAATACACCCCAGTAAATACTTACGAATAAACAATCTCGGATAAAAATGAGATTGTGATATTTTCCCTTACCTTAAGTCCGATTAGCTTTGTACGTGTCCAAAGCTCCTGTATAATGGTTTAAATAATGTTATTGACTTATTCCAGAATCATACATATTTATATGATATCATATATGGTCATATTATTAGCTTCTTGTTAGTAATATTTCATTGTTACTTGTTACTCGGGTCTTTATAACTTTTTGTTCTTATGCGTGTTTTGTCGAATAAATTCTTATTATTATCTTTAGGTTATAGATAATTCATTTCCAGAATGTTATTAGTGTATTATATACCATATTCATTCATTCAATTCATTTATATAATCATTACAAAATGAAGATCATGTAGAACGAGTCGCATCACATCGTGGAGACGGTATTCCGTACGCACGAGTGATGATATCATTCCTATGATCGTGGAATTGTATTGGAGTATATATATATCATTTCAGTATCAATATTACTTCATAATAATCATATTTAGTTACTCATTACACCATTATACCCATCCTTGTAAGGTGATGGTGGAAAATAGATTACACCACGGCGTGGAGACGGTATTCCGTACGTACGCACGCGCGGTGATTTCATTTTTCCGTAGGATGGATAGAAGGTGAATTAAGGTTGTTTCATTTTTATAATAACATATCAGTATGTAAGTAATACTGATGTTATTACTTTATCATGAAACAACTAAAGAAGAAGAAGTTGAAGAAGAAAGAAATTGAAAAGATCGGTAATGGATATTACCTCTTCTTTGGAACGCTTCTTTGAATCCTCCACTTAAGGAACTAAGATTTGTCTTTGGAGAAGACCAGGACCTCTAGGATTATTCTAGGGAAGTGGAGAGGAGAAAATGGCAGGGGTTGGCCGAGCTTGAGTGCTCAAATTGGTGTGAGGAGGAGGGGGAGGAGGTGCCCTTTTATAAGGGAGGAGAGGGGCACCTTAGGAATATCTCAAAATATTATTTTATATTAAAGTCAAAATCGGTTTATAATGGTTCCAAAGGGTCTTATTTCGAAGATAAAGTGGGGAAGGGTCGAAATCCTATCAACCAATAGGATTTAGACAAGTTTCGGTTATTATTTTAACCTTATCAATTAGATTTAACTCTAAGTTAAATAATTTAACTCTTACCGTGTCTTTTTGTTTTCTTTCACTATATGGTTAATACACTTACTATAACATTTCAAACGAACCCCAAATTGTTTATTATTAATATATATATCCTTATCTAAGTCATTTGGCCGAACCTTAGATTTTTAGGAATAAAATAACAATTAATAATATAATATTTGATTTAAAAACTATTTTGTGTCAATTTTGACACTATTTTATATATGATTTTTGTGAAAGTCATAACAGAATTATATGTTCGAAACAAGTTGATTAAATCAACAATAATATATCATAGTAACCTAGAAAATTAGTGGAATTCATAAAAAGTCTCAAATTACATTTATTTTGGTATTTATATTATCAATTTTGTCAATATTTCATTAATAAGATAATTACTGCATCATCTTTGTGTCATAAATAAATTAACTTATTTGATGTCTAAAAATTACAAATAAAATATCATCATGTAGGAAATCTTTTTAGATTTCTAATGAATATTTACAATCGAATTTATCTTATGTATAACCCCATATTAAAAATTATTTACTTATTAAACTTTGATTTTAACTATTTTAACCCTTCTTTAAATAAATTAATAATAAATGTCCTAATCTAATCCAAGTGGGCCTAAATGGTCATATTTTATTCCTAAGTTTGTTTTTGGTCGAATTACACTTGTCCAATAGAATTAGGACATGTGTTAGGGTAATATTAATATCATATTTACCCTTAGTTACCCTATTTACTATTAACCGCGGTAAAAAAAGTAAAAAGTTACTATTCACCAAAAAATTATTTTCATCTCATTGAACCACATTTTAGTCCTTGATATTAACCGTGTCTGTCGGATTTTTGAAATTCCATTCACAGAAGCGGTAAAATTAAGTTTTATGCAAAATTTAGTTTTTAACCTACCACTTAGTGGTTTCACTATTCATCAAAAATTGAAAGTTTTCAGAAAAATACCAAAATTTCACCCTAGGCTAATTTCGATATTCTGAGTCCAAAAATGAAGTCCATTTTGAAAAATAAAATTTATAAAATTTCAAAAAGTGGTTATTACTATTCATAACGGCTAGTTTTAATAGCATATTGTTGTTTAGTGAAACTCGGTATTGCGTACGACGCAAGCTATCGAGGAAGGTCGCGATTGCGTGTAAAGCAAGCCAAGCAAGTGTTGTGTAGAAAAAGATTCCTTTGATGATTTATATAACATAAAAGTCTCGGGTGTTACATTCTACCCCCCTTAAAAAGAATTTCGCCCTCGAAATTCGTCACTTTGCAACAAACAAATGAGGATACTTCTCCCTCATCATATCCTCAAGCTCCCATGTAGCTTCTTCAAGTTGGTGGTTTCTCCATAAAACTTTCACCAAGCGAGTGGTCTTGTTTCGTAGGACTTTTTCGCTACGATCCAGAATCTCTATCGGCTGTTCTTCATAAGAAAGATCTTGCTCCAGCGGTACAACTTCTGATCTGAGTACATGTGAAGGATCTGGTATGTACTTTCTCAGGAGAGATACATGGAACACATCGTGAACTTGAGATAGATTCGGTGGAAGCGCCAATCGGTAAGCTACCTTCCCAACACGATCCAGTATTTCAAAAGGACCGATATATCTAGGGCTTAACTTCCCCTTCTTTCCAAATCTCATAACCCTCTTCCAGGGAGATATTCGTAAGAACACTTTATCACCCACTTCAAACTCTAGGTCTTTTCTTCGGTTGTCGGCATAACTTTTCTGTCGACTCTGAGCAGCTCTTATGTGTTGTTGAATAGATCTAACCTTTTCTGCCATTTCATCAACGAGATCAGGTCCTAATAGCTTTCTTTCCCCAACTTCATCCCAGTAAGTTGGAGTCCTGCATTTCTTTCCATAGAGAGCTTCATAAGGAGCCATCTGAACACTGGAGTGAAAGCTATTATTATAAGAAAATTCTACCAAAGGTAGGTGTTGATCCCAACCTCCTTTGAAATCCATAGAGCAAGCTCTCAACATATCTTCTAGGGTTTGAATTGTTCTCTCAGACTGACCGTCTGTCTGGGGATGATAAGCAGTGCTGAAACTCAACTCTGTATCCAGAGTATGCTGAAGACTTCGCCAAAACTTCGAGGTAAATCTCGGATCCCGATCAGATATAATAGAAAGTGGTACTCCATGTAATCTTACCACTTCCTTTATATATATCCTCGCAAGCTGATCTAGAGAGAAATCCTCTCTAATAGGAATGAAGTGTGCAGACTTTGTAAGACGATCAACTATGACCCAGATAGCATTATTGCCTTTGGATGTTTTAGGAAGTCCTATGACAAAGTCCATAGTGATGTTTTCCCATTTCCATTCAGGTATGGGTAATGGTTGTAACATCCCCTTAGACTTATGTCTCTCAGCTTTAACTTGTTGACAAACCATGCATCGAGAGACAAATTCAGCAACATCTCTTTTCATGCCATCCCACCAGAAGTACTCTTTCAGGTCCCTATACATCTTCGTGCTTCCAGGATGAATAGAGAATGAAGAACTATGAGCCTCATCCAGCAGCTCCTTCTTTAATTCGGGGATGGGAGGAACAAAAACCCGATTCCTGAACTTTATTATCCCATCACAATCAAGGTTGAATTCAGGAACATTTCTCACCTTCTTTTGTAACTCGACATCTTCTTTCTGTGCCTCTTTAATCTTCACATGTATAGATGGTTGAACATTCATTTGAGAAAGATAAGATTTTTCCCCTTCCATTATAATTCCAAGATCCATCCTTTGTAAATCCATAAATATTGGATCTTTTGTGATCCTCATCATGGATAAACTAGCATGGTCTTGTCGACTTAATGCATCTGCCACCTTGTTTGCTTTCCCAGGGTGGTAATGGATTGAGCAGTCATAATCCTTAATCAGCTCCAACCATCTTCTTTGACGCATATTCAGCTCCTTTTGTGTGAAAATATACATTAAACTTTTATGATCAGTATAAATATCACACCTTTCACCATAAAGGTAATGCCTCCAAATCTTTAATGCAAAGATTACCGCAGCCAACTCCAAATCATGTGTTGGGTAATTTTGCTCATGGATTTTCAACTGTCGTGAGGCATAATCTATCACCATATCATTTTGCATAAGAACACACCCCAATCCCTTCTTGGATGCATCACTGTAGATCACAAACCTTTCTCCACTAAAAGGCAATGTGAGCACAGGTGCACTGGATAACCTTCTTTTCAACTCCTTGAAATTCTCTTCACATTCCTCTGTCCAGACAAACTTAACTCCTTTCCGAGTCAACTTGGTGAGTGGATTAGATAATCGTGAAAAATCATTTACAAAACGTCGATAATATCCAGCCAAACCAAGAAAACTTCGAATCTCAGTTACTGTTGTTGGTCTTGACCATCTTTCGATAACCTCTGTTTTTGCTGGATCCACAGATATCCCCTCTTTTGAGATTATGTGACCCAAAAATGCAACTTTTTGAAGCCAAAATTCACACTTGGTAAATTTGGAATAAAGCTTCTCCTTTCTCAGGGTCTTTAATATAATTCTCAAGTGATCTTCATGCTCTTCCTTGCTCTTTGAATAGACAAGAATATCGTCTATAAAGACTACCACAAATTGATCAAGATAGTCTCTAAAGACTTTATTCATTAGATCTATGAAGATAGCAGGGGCATTAGTAAGACCAAATGGCATCACTATAAATTCATAGTGTCCATACCTTGTACGGAAAGCCGTCTTTGGTATATCCTCCCTTTTGACCCTTAATTGATGATACCCTGAACGAAGATCAATCTTGGAAAAGTATTGAGCTCCGCGTAGTTGGTCGAATAAGTCATCAATGCGTGGGAGAGGATATTTGTTCTTGATAGTGATCTTGTTATGTTCTCGATAATCAATGCAGAGTCTCATTGATCCATCTTTCTTCTTAACAAATAGAACAGGTGCTCCCCAAGGTGACGCACTAGGGCGTATGAATCCCTTATCAAGATTCTCTTGGAGTTGCTTCTTCAATTCCTGCAACTCAATTGGGGCCATTCTATAAGGTGTCTTTGAAATAGGCAAAGCACCCGGTACGAGTTCTATTGAAAACTCAACTTCACGATTTGGTGGAAGACCTGGTAATTCCTCCGGAAAGACATCATCAAACTCCCGTACAATGGGAATATTCTTAATCGTGAGTTTCTCACCAACCATTTGAGATAAATAACCTTCATTTAGTGGAATCAATACCCATAAGATGGAAGAAATTTCCACTGGAAGGTTATGTTCATCCTTGCATTGATAGACGATCGTAGATTGATCTGGAATATGAAATGTGACTTCCCTTCTTTGGCAATTGATATGAGCTCCATGTAGAGAAAGCCAATCCATGCCAAGAATCGCATCAAATTCCACTAAAGGAAGGATCACAAGATTTGCAGGAAGCACTTTCCCACAAACTTCGATCGGAGAAGAATTATAAACTTTTGATGCGATTGATGTGCCATTAGGTGTTGTCACGGCTAACTCAACATCTAATTGTTGAGGTAATACGGTGATACCCTTAGAAAAGTCTTCAGAAATAAAAGAGTGGGTGGATCCAGAATCAAATAAAACATTTTCTACTTTAGAGTGGATGGTAAGTGTACCTTTCACCACATCGTTATCGTACTCCACATCGCTGATAGAAATTGCATGTGACTTTCCTTTGTCTTTAGCCTTAAGATTTTGTTGACGTCGACCATCATCATCAACCCTTGGATTTGGGCATTGATTGGCATAATGCCCCATCTCCTTGCACTTGAAACATTGAAGTGTAGTAGGTTCATTCTGTGTATCCCTTCCTTTGTTTGCATCATTAGACATCTTCTTCCCATTATCACGGCATTCAAATGCCCGATGACCTTCCTTTCCACATTTAAAACATTTACTTGTCCCTTTAAGACAACTCCCTCCATGTTTCTTTCCACACTTTGAGCATAATGGAAAGTTCATCTTCTTTTCAGTGTGCTCTTTAGAGTTTCCTTTGAATTCCATCTTCCTCTTCTTATCAAACCCATGTGACTGATGGGTTACTCCAATCTCCATCTCGACTTTGAGAGCACATCGAACGATTTCCTCGTAGCTATTGAAGTCCCTTATGGCTAACACCCTTCGAAGACTTGGTTTTAAGCCACTAAAGAATCGATCGATCTTACTCTCAGGTTGGATAATAATACCAGAAGCGTACCTTGCAAGTCTTGTAAAATTTGCTTCATAGGTACTAACAGATTCATCATCCCTTTGCTTCAGTTCAAGAAACTCTTTCTCCATCTTTGTTCGGAGAATACGAGGGAAGTACTTATTGGAAAATATGTTCTTGAACTCGTCCCATTCCATAGACTCAATTTCATCCCTTTGCCTCGTATTCTTAACAAGATTCCACCATTGATCCGCATCTCCTTCCAAACGATACACTGCTAGGATGACTTTATCATGCTCAGAACATTGAAGAACTGAAAATATCTTTTCAGTAGTACTAATCCATTGTTCAGCAACTAATGGATCAGTAGACCCGCTGAAAGATGGTGGACGCTGCCTCATGAAGGATTCAACAGAATGTTGCTCCCTCCTTTGTTCGTTTGGAAATCCTGCATGATTCATAGCTTGAGAAAGTTGTGTGAGCATGGCTACAAGATTTTGCATTCCAGCTCCCATATCGATTGGTTGCTCAGGGGGACAATCATTGCATTGCCCATCGCATTCCGCATTAACACGGTTCCTTCGGGTTCCAGCCATTGACTAAAACCAAGAAGAATAGTGTGAGCAACACTAATTATAATAGGAAACCACATAATTCAAGAATAAAATTTTCATGCTTATGGTCTTATCCTAGGTTATTCATGGCCATTTCTAAGATTGTGTTCTATGCTTAGACTTATCCTTAGGGTTCTTACTAAGGCTTTCACATCCTAGTTTCCAAAGGTTGACTATACCTTTCCTCTGATACCAACTATAACGACCCATACTTTACATACATTGTTAATACTTCAAAATTGAAGCACACTTATTACAACATATGACAAAACCACAAAGGACCGTATAGGTATAGTGTCTTTAGAAACTGGGAAACATAAACAACTGGTTCATAAATCTTCTACAGTGTCTCCCATTTATTTCATCATATCTAGGGTCCCTTTTAGCATATTCTACTTAATATCCATCTTCCTGACCTGGGGAAAAGAAAACATAAAAGGGTGAGCTCAAATGCTCAGCAAGGGCAAATAAAAATCATATCGTATCTTTATGAAAATCAAAACCTACAAAAGAGATCATAATATATTAACATGGAATAAATCATAGAAGTGAAAATGAGATCCCCATAATCATAACATAAAACTTGAAACTTTGTGGCATGCACACATAATCATGGAAATCATTTCTTGTTAGTCATGACTCATTGCCAAGACTATCTTAGTGGACAAAGTCCCTTTCTGAACCGAGTTCACTCCTCGTTTCAGTCCTGTATCACTGAACCGAAATAACCTCCCGTTCCAGCCATGTCTATCTCATGAGATATAAAATCTTTACCCAATGCATTGGAGGGAGATATAGGTCCCACCCATCTTATAATGAATCCTTTCTTATGTGTGCCACATAATCATAAAACATACATCATCGCATATCACATATAACAAAAATGGGATTCTTGAAACATCATGACATCATAAAATCATATAAGGCAAATGACTTCATAAAAATAATTCCCTCACAACATAATCAAATCAATGTAATTAAAGGGATAAAAACAGAACCCTTTATTATCTTAGATGGAAAATAATTTTGATAAAACACTTGAACTACATTCTTGAGGAAAATATCCTTTCTTTTTCAAAAACACTTTTCTTTTCTTAACATGTCATACAACTATAAACTAAAAGAAGTTCATTAAAAATAAACTTGAAAACTTGTAAAGGAAGCTTCTTGGAAATAATGTTTTAAAAATCCATTCATGCCGTATAAGTTAAAAAAAACATTCTTCGTACTTTTGTCGGAAAAGTCAAAAAGTACCTCGTACGGAAAAACGACAAAAGATTCCTTTCATATTCTTTACTAAAAATTTACCTAAGGGTAAAATTGGGTTTTAAACTATTGCAAGTGGATGGAAACAATATTTCATATTGAGGGAACATGGATGTGGATGATAAAATACACCCCAGTAAATACTTACGAATAAACAATCTCGGATAAAAATGAGATTGTGATATTTTCCCTTACCTTAGGTCCGATTAGCTTTGTACGTGTCCGAAGCTCCTGTATAATGGTTTAAATAATGTTATTGACTTATTCCAGAATCATACATATTTATATGATATCATATATGGTCATATTATTAGCTTCTTGTTAGTAATATTTCATTGTTACTTGTTACTCGGGTCTTTATAACTTTTTGTTCTTATGCGTGTTTTGTCGAATAAATTCTTATTCTTATCTTTCGGTTATAGATAATTCATTTCCAGAATGTTATTAGTGTATTATATACCATATTCATTCATTCAATTCATTTATATAATCATTACAAAATGAAGATCATGTAGAACGAGTCGCATCACATCGTGGAGACGGTATTCCGTACGCACGAGTGATGATATCATTCCTATGATCGTGGAATTGTATTGGAGTATATATATATCATTTCAGTATCAATATTACTTCATAATAATCATATTTAGTTACTCATTACACCATTATACCCATCCTTGTAAGGTGATGGTGGAAAATAGATTACACCACGGCGTGGAGACGGTATTCCGTACGTACGCACGCGCGGTGATTTCATTTTTCTGTAGGATGGATAGAAGGTGAATTAGGGTTGTTTCATATTTATAATAACATATCAGTATGTAAGTAATACTGATGTTATTACTTTATCATGAAACAACTAAAGAAGAAGAAGTTGAAGAAGAAAGAAATTGAAAAGATCGGTAATGGATATTACCTCTTCTTTGGAACGCTTCTTTGAATCCTCCACTTAAGGAACTAAGATTGGTCTTTGGAGAAGACCAGGACCTCTAGGATTATTCTAGGGAAGTGGAGAGGAGAAAATGGCAGGGGTTGGCCGAGCTTGAGTGCTCAAATTGGTGTGAGGAGGAGGGGGAGGAGGTGCCCTTTTATAAGGGAGGAGAGGGGCACCTTAGGAATATCTCAAAATATTATTTTATATTAAAGTCAAAATCGGTTTATAATGGTTACAAAGGGTCTTATTTCGAAGATAAAGTAGGGAAGGGTCGAAATCCTATCAACCAATAGGATTTAGACAAGTTTAGGTTATTATTTTAACCTTATCAATTAGATTTAACTCTAAGTTAAATAATTTAACTCTTACCGTGTCTTTTTGTTTTCTTTCACTATATGGTTAATACACTTACTATAACATGCCAAACGAACCCCAAATTGTTTATTATTAATATATATATCCTTATCTAAGTCATTTGGCCGAACCTTAGATTTTTAGGAATAAAATAACAATTAATAATATAATATTTGATTTAAAAACTATTTTGTGTCAATTTTGACACTATTTGATATATGATTTTTGTGAAAGTCATAACAGAATTATATGTTCGAACCAAGTTGATTAAATCAACAATAATATATCATAGTAACCTAGAAAATTAGTGGAATTCATAAAAAGTCTCAAATTACATTTATTTTGGTATTTATATTATCAATTTTGTCAATATTTCATTAATAAGATAATTACTGCATCATCTTTGTGTCATAAATAAATTAACTTATTTGATGTCTAAAAATTACAAATAAAATATCATCATGTAGGAAATCTTTTTAGCTTTCTAATGAATATTTACAATCGAATTTATCTTATGTATAACCCCATATTAAAAATTATTTACTTATTAAACTTTGATTTTAACTATTTTAACCCTTCTTTAAATAAATTAATAATAAATGTCCTAATCTAATCCAAGTGGGCCTAAATGGTCATATTTTATTCCTAAGTTTGTTTTTGGTCGAATTACACTTGTCCAATAGAATTAGGACATGTGTTAGGGTAATATTAATATCATATTTACCCTTAGTTACCCTATTTACTATTAACCGCGGTAAAAAAAGTAAAAAGTTACTATTCACCAAAAAATTATTTTCATATCATTGAACCACATTTTAGTCCTTGATATTAACCGTGTCTGTCGGATTTTTGAAATTCCATTCACAGAAGCGGTAAAATTAAGTTTTATGCAAAATTTAGTTTTTAACCTACCACTTAGTGGTTTCACTATTCATCAAAAATTGAAAGTTTTCAGAAAAATACCAAAATTTCACCCTAGGCTAATTTCGATATTATGAGTCCAAAAATGAAGTCCATTTTGAAAAATAAAATTTATAAAATTTCAAAAAGTGATTATTACTATTCATAACGGCTAGTTTTAATAGCATATTGTTGTTTAGTGAAACTCGGTATTGCGTACGACGCAAGCTATCGAGGAAGGTCGCGATTGCGTGTAAAGCAAGCCAAGCAAGTGTTGTGTAGAAAAAGATTCCTTTGATGATTTATATAACATAAAAGTCTCGGGTGTTACAGTGTTTTTCCCATAATAATCAAACATGGGGAAATTATTATTTCCCTTTTACCATTATTTATCCCTTTCTCCACTATTCTATTATTCTATTTCTTACCCTTTAAGTCATAAGACATAGAAAATTCATTCTCTATCTTAATACCACATGAGACTATATCTTTATAAGATGAGAATGTTTGGGAGAAAAATCCTTTCAATGAAATGGTTTTAACCCATCAATGAAACAATCAATCTTACTACTTGGGTAATGTAAGTATTATGTAGGATTCCTTGCTATCCTTTTACTTTTCACCTCATAATTTTCAACATTTTCATCCTCCTTTAACCTCAAAACTGAAAATTACCTCTCCATATCAACTATTTTTTCACGGGGGAAATACTATTCCAAGAAAATTTCCTTAAAATATTCACATTATGTAAATTCAATTTCTTTCTCCTCTTTCATGTTTTAAATTAGTGACCACCACTAATCTACATATCCTGAGAGATGATAAGCTTACATGACATATTTCTCCCTTTCATTACATCCCAATGTAAGAAATATCTTCTCTAAGGAACTTATCCATTACTCAGCTAAAAATGGATTCATAGCTGCATTGAATGTTGGAAGTTTTTTTATTTTGAAGCGTTCAAAATTGATACTCATCATTGTGGATCATGGTGCTCTATATGTGTATGATAATAATTCAAAACCTGATTCAGTTGTCCTAGTATGGTTATAAGTTGTTCAGTATTAGTTGTATCACCATCTCCACTATCATTGTCTTTCATAGGAGGGGAATACCTACATAGATTATGTGCATTGATAGGGTTTTCATTCCACCCTCTAATAAAAATTTCTAAATAATTAAAAAAACTTGATAAGTTTATAAATAATAATGCATAATTCCCAACTAGTAAAATACTTAACATAAGTTGAAAAGTTTAAGCATATCTAATCCATAATAATAAAAATGGATTCTTTGGGGAAATTTTCACACATAAATCCATATTAATGGTTTTTAAAGAAAATTTTAATTATCCTTAGTATATCCCTCAAGAGTGTCAATTCAGGTATGAAGTAAGGCCCATTATCATGTACCTGGTTACCTCGAGTTAGGCCCGAAACACCTTCTCATAGTTTTTACTCCAAGGTACATTTGTGTAAGAACCACGTCCACTTGTAGTATCCAGATTGATATGTTTTTCTTAAAAGTCCCACATAATCTCTTTTTTACTTAAATTCTAGGATGTTCTTCTATTCCTATCCTCAAATTCTATCGTAGTGTAATGTTCCCCAGTCAACAGTTATCTAAATCTTTTTTCCAAGGATTGTACTGAACTAGATCTATTGACAACTATAATTCCACAACTCTACATTCCTAGTGTTAGTGAATTATTGTATTTTACAATAGAATGATCATAAGAAATCAATCCCCAAAGGACCGATTAGTTTAGTTTCCTTGGAAAGACTATATACCAACATAAATTTTATATTAAATATTAAAATGAAATTAAACATAAAAAATATTTGGAAAAAATTCTTATTTTCTTTTCCTCATTCCTATAGTTCATTAATAATATATTTCATCACATATTGGGGAAAATAAAACATAAGAAAGTGTGGAGATCAGATTCTTAGTAATGATAAATAATATAACAGAAGCTATCAAAAATAAGAATAAAAATTTAAGGCATGATATAAAAATAAAAAAAAGTCTTTTAAATAGAGACTTTAGCATAATATGAAAAGAATAAATCAAATAATCTCATTTAAACATTAACAGTGCATATTCTACTATTCAAATGATCACATGTAATATTAATAACTAATCTCATAATGAGGTAATGCATAATACGGGACAACTTAAACATATCGTCAAGTCTTCGGACAAGACACCATAAATAATTTGATAAGACATTATCCAAAACCCAAATATAATTGTCTCATGAGACCTACCAATACATCAAGGGGATATAACAGGTCTGGTCCGACACATTCGAAGTCTAGTTCATTCTTCTTCTGAAAGGGGTAAAAAATAACCAATATATACATTTATATTAAAACTGGAAAATGAAATTTCAATGATTAAATCATAAGCTATGAATGGTATAAAAATAGAACTTTCGTATTCAAACATATCATAAAACCTTAAATACAATACAGAATATTGTATCATAATAAATGAAACTTAATTAAACATAAAATCCAACAAAGTATATTGACATAAATGAAAATAATCTAATAAAATCGTTGAAACTCTTTGATAGAAATATCACTTGTTAATTTGAAATTCAATTAAAAGCCTATCAAATTATAAATGATAATTTCAATTTTTAAGAAACCTTGTATGATTTTAAGAGAATTTTCATAATTTTATGAAATTATAATGGAAGAAAATAGTTTCTCGTGTCATATAATTTAGAAAAAACATTCTTTCCTTAATTTTTAAAAACTATCATAAATTATCTCATTTGAGAAATAACGGAAAGAGTCCATTCAAAATATTAATATAAAAAGTAAAAAATGGGTAAAATTTTCTTTAAAAAATTTTGAAAATATTTTTAAATACATTTTATGAAACATGGAAATGGATGATAAAGATGTCCTAGTACATATTTATGTATAAACAATCTCAGATAATAATGAGACTGTGAAATTAACCCTTACCTTGTAACTTCCTTTAGTTGATGGTGACTTAACATCATATATAATGGTTAAATCATGTTGTTAAATTTTACCAAGACCATATTTATATTTATAATATCATATATGATCCTCTTTTATCATTTTTCTAATAGTATTTCAGTATCACCATTATTTTAGGTGTCAACTGCTTCCTTTTCACATTCCTATTTTTTCATTTGATTCATATTTGTTATGGATAAAATATATTTTATTCAAATATATAATTATATTAAGTTCATAATTTTTTATTTTTACTCATCATATAAAATTTATTAATATTATTTAATGTTTAATATGGATAATGAATCTCAACATGTCATGGAGACGATAGGCCATATGTACGTACGAGCTATGATATCATTCCTTTGATGGTTAAATGGTATGTAATTAGATGTAATATTAATTATACTAAATAATTATAAAGATATATTCACTATTTATATAAATTATATTCATAATTATACCAATCCAAACAAATTAGTGTTGAATAAAAAAATACTCCAGGGTGTGTAGACGGTAAGCCATACATACACACACACACACTCACACACACGACGATATTGGTATTTTTAGGATGGATAAAATGAGGAATTCAATTTTAATATAAATATAATAAAATCTTAGTAGGTATATTATACATTTTTTATTTTTTATTTTTGTAATAAACATGGGAATATGAAATATAAGAATAAAAAATTGAATTGATTTGGTAAAACAATTACCTCTTCTTTAAGTGTCTCTTTTTGATTTTCCCAAAAGGAATCTGTGGTCGATTTATACCCAAAGCATGAAATCTATAATGGAGTGAGGGAATGTGGTAGGAGAATTGGGAAGGTTTTGGGTGAACTAAAGGGCTTTAGAGGTTTAAATAAAAGATAAGGATGGGTGTCCCTTTATAAGAGAGGGGATGACAGTTTAAAAAACTCCAAAACTATTAATTTATTATAAATTAATTTTATTTTTCAAATAGATCAAAAGTGATTTAATTGTAGGATAAAATGATTATGGGTAGAAATATTCTCAAAAAAAAATTAGACATGTTTAGGTCAAAAAAATAACATTATCTTTTGGATTTAACCCTTTCTTTAATTTTTCAACTCTTACAGTGATTACTTGTCTTTATAGTACAGGGTTAATATATTCACTATAAATTCCAAAATAACCCCAATTATATAATTTATGTTATCATTGACAATATAGAATATATTCGACCTAACCTGATTTTATTATTAATTTTATAACATTTAATAAAATATTATTTATTTTAAAGTATCATTTATGTTAATTCTGATACTATTCAATATTTGAATTTCTAAAAATATGAAAAAAACATTATAAATTCAAAAAAATACTTCTTATATGTCAATAAAATTTATATTTTATATATAAAATTCATTTATGTAATTAATTAAGTCAAATTATATTTATTTTAATTTTTTTAATATCATTTATTTAATATTTTTGTTATTAAAATAATTTTTTCATCACTATTGTGTCATCATTAATGGTAATTATTTCATCTCTAAATATTATAAATAAATTTATATGATTTAGTTAGTGATTTTATATTTCTAGAGAATATTTATAATCTTTTTTTTATCTACAATATCTCTATATTAAAATTGTTATACTTATAAGAAATGAGAGTGTGACATTTTGTCACATTCATTAACTTTAATAATATTCATGTCATATTCATAAAATATGGTCCATTAAATGATTCTATTTTGAACTATATATGATAATGGAAATATTTAGTCATCCAATAGGATCTTTATAGTTGTTAGTGTAATGTTATAATATTATTTTTACCTTTAATTACCCGATTTACCATAAATTGTGGTAATAACAAAATTACTAAAGTTACGATTCATAATATCAAAAAAATAAAATTAACCTATTAACATAATTTTGAACCACTTATTCCAAATTGGGATTCTATTTTTAAAAATTTTAAACAAATAAGTTTCAATAATTAATTTAAAATTAATCCCTATTGACCAAACGAGAAAACAAGATTTTTAAAAGTAAAAATCATCAACAGATTGACATGTGTTTATATCAAATTTCAATGTGAAACTAATTAAAATGACCCAAAATTATATTAAATTATGAAAAATTAGTCTAATTACTCTTTAAAACCATTTATTAGGATAATATAACAATATAAAAAAGTTAGATGAAAATATAGTTTTGGCTGAAAATACATTATTTTTAACTATTCATTAAAATATGAAAGTTATAAAAAAACTCTAAAAAATTATCCAAAGTAAATTTTGATGTACCAATTTAAAAGAATTTTATTTTTTAAAATTTAATATATAAAACATAAAAATATTTTATTTAAAATTTGTTCTCTATTAAGATTTGGAAAAACTGCATTTTTTTTAAAATACATATTTTATCTGAAAATTTGAATTTTTTATTATATCATGTCTAAGAAATATATAAGATGAATTTAAAAATTATATGGAATATATAAAATTCAAAATGTGTTTAATAATATTATAACCACTTTTTAAATGGATATTTTAATAGATCATGATGTAGTCGAACTCGGTATTGCGTTCAACACAAGATATTGAATTAAAGAAGCATACAATGGAATCTTGGGTTCTTATAGTCAAGAATTTTAATTATATATAACTAATAAAGAATATAATATTCTAACTAAACTAATTCAGGTCTCAAAACATGAGATGATTCCAAAACGTATTTTCTTAAAATCAAAACCTAAAATTTGTTGTGTGCATGAGATAAATATGGAGGAAAATTCACTTGGTATGGAACTAATCCCAAATTATATAAGATTTTATATGATCCAATGAAACAAATAAATATATTTCCATTTTTACCAAAACACATAAAACTTTTCCATGGAGATACTTTGAGATAACATGATTGCCTATTTAAAGGTAAATATATTTCCTCTGGTAATCTACATAACTTTTCTTCTTTATCTGGTTTATACTCATAAATGTCACTAAATAAACTACACCTTATCAACCATTTCCTCTACCAAAATTGTTTACATAAACTTCATGTATCCAACATCATCCAAAAAATTGGGTGTCTGACACCTCATTCCATTTAATTCCTCAAATGGTTCCCTCTATATATTAGAATGAAAACTATTATTATAAACAAAATCTAGTAAAAAATTAAGTTGACCCCAACTCCCATGATAATAAATTGAATTATAACGAATCATATATTACATGGTATTAATTTTCTGCTCAGAATATCCATTGGATTGAGGATGAAAATCTATATTTAAATTTAGTTTGGTACTCAATGACTTCTGATATCCTTTCCAAAAATTAGATGGGAACCCTGGATCATGGTCATATACAATTGAGAGAGGCACTCCATGTTACATAATTATCACCTTTAGTTAGAGTAGACAAATATGATCTAATACATTGTATCTCAAATGGGATGGAAAAGTGAATATTTAGTTAATCAATCAATAATTACCCAAATAGAATTATTACCTCGAGAATTACTTAGTAATCCTTCCAGGAAATCCACTGATATATTTTCCCATTTCTAGTATGTTATTAGATAATGTTTAATCATTACCTTCTATAAATATCATTACTCTTTAACTTTTTGAAAATTCAAAAACATCCTGGCGAGTTTAGTAATATCTCTTTTCCTTCCACCCCACCAATAATACACCTAAATATCTATGTAATACTTAGTGCTTCCTAGGTGAATGGAAAATAGAGAACTATGAACTTCACTCAACAACTCTTTCTTCAACTTGGAATTACAAGGAATACATTATCATTATCTAAATCATAAAAAAACATCACCATCAATATTAAAATCTAGAAACACTCTCTTTTTAATGGATTCTCCCATTCCATAAAATATTTATCTTCCTTTTGAGATTTTGTAATTATTTATGAAAAATTTTACTACATTGAACCATGAAAACAATATTTCATTTCCGTATATCAAATTATTCTTTTCCAAGATTTATAAAATAACTAACTAAAGATTCACATTTGAAAAGTAACATGGTTAATGCTGAATTATTTTTTCAACTCATACAATCAACCTATTTTTTTCTATTCTTGGATGGTAATGAATCATGAAATCATTATTCATGATCAGTAATGTCTATCTTCTATATCATATGATTTCATTTTTTTGAGTGAGTATATAATTCAATAAAATTATTAGTATATATTTCACACATTACTACATATAAATGATGCCTCCAAATTTCTAAAGAAAAACACCAAAGTGTTTAATTCCAGATCATGTGTTGGTTTATATAACTTGTGAGGTTTCAATTGATTGGAATCATAAGAAATTTCCTAATTGTTTGTCATTAGGACATAACCAAGTTCATAGAAAGAAGAATAAATATAGATGGAAATTTCTTCATTATTTAAAGGTAGGGAAAAAATTGGAAAATTCATGAATCTTATTTTTTATTTCCAAAAAGAAATCATCAAATTATCTATTCAAGATGAATTTAACTATTTTTTAACATAACATAGTCATTAGGCTTGACTACAACAAAATAGTTTCAATAAGCCATCGGTAGTAACCTTGTAATATAAGAAAACTATGAATCTGTATGATATTTTTTTTGTAATTTCAATTCTTCAAAAACTATTATTTTAGCACCATCAATATTTATTCCATCATTGAATGAATATTTATAAGGAAATAAATTTTTGTAAAAATAATTCACACATATTAAATTTCTCATAGAGTTTGTTTTTTTTTCAGGGTTTCAAAATAATACTTAGGATTCTATCAAGATCCTCATGAATTTTAGAATATAAAAAATTAATTCAATAAACACAACAAAAAACATATCAATGATCTTGTGAAAAAACCTATACATATGGGCTTTAAATATAGCAGGTTCATTGGATTACAAAAAAGAATAACTAAAAACTCATAATGCCCAAATCTCTTCTCAAATGCGTTTTTGGAATGTTGTCCTTATTTACATTCAATTGATGGTACCCAAACCTCATTTTAATATTCATGAAATTATTTCCTCCCTGGATATGATAAAAAATCATCTATAACAGCAAAAAGATACATTGTATTAATACTAATGTTATTCAAAGATCTATACGAAATGAAAACTCTCATTGAAATGTCATTATTTATAAAAAATTAGAGAACCCCATTTTGATGTGATAGGTCAAATTTAACCATTATCTAATAATTTATATTATATATTTTCATTTTGAAAAGTTCCATATGATCCATTCAATAAGGGGGTAGAATTAGGCATAACATCATGAACTAAGTCAATAGTAAACTACACCTCAAAATCCAGAATACGACTAGGGAAATCATTTGAAAAAAGCTCATATGTATTCATCCTCTACTAGTACATCATTAATTTTAAGAGTTTCATTACTTTCAACAATATGATTTGGAAAATGTTCACTATAATCTATAATTAATTTCTCATCTTCTTGTTATGTTATCAAAGGAATATAATCATTGAGAAAAACATTCTTATTTTTTGTAACATATCATATCAAGATAAAATTAAATCCAATATATTACTAAAATGATACCAAACTCTATTGTGGTATGTTCAACAAAATTTTCATGAAATACATTCTTATAAATAATAACAAGAAGATTCTTATAAATCTAGGTTTCTTTAATACTTCCACTGAGAGTTTTCACCCCAAGATTGATGTTACTTCCATGATGTGATATTCAAAATTTACATTAAAATTTCCCTT
This sequence comes from Viscum album, assembly GCA_963277665.1. Taxonomy (NCBI): domain Eukaryota; kingdom Viridiplantae; phylum Streptophyta; class Magnoliopsida; order Santalales; family Viscaceae; genus Viscum; species Viscum album. Next base: position 1,431,863,236 of record OY728120.1, on the reverse strand, counting down.
AAATGACATATTTTAAATATCTATTTTCAAATTGGGTGCTGGAGTAATTTTAATACACAAGTAATATACATTTCAACACTTAATTGATGACCAAAAATCAATTATAGTAGTAGAAAAAGATTTTACCACAACCTTTTTCCTCAAATCATGATTATATCTAGCCTATGTAACAAGCTTCAAGAACACATTATCATAATAACCCAAAAAAATTAAACTAAAGAACCTAACTATTGGATGTATATCGGTAAACACATTCTTGGATTCATTAAAATTCGTTTCCTCAAAATCATGGGCCATATGGATTAACATTCTACATCAGTAACACTTCCATAATTTCACAATCAATTATCTAGGGTTATTTTTACCAAACATAAAATAATATGGAAGCGTCTTTTATTACCTCAATATTTCTTCATTGTATTTTCCCATTTTCAACCATCCCAACCACTTCTTTATTTCATTATCACAATAAAAATAAGTGTATAAAACTCCATCAAAACATTTTCAGCACAAAAAAACATTCCCATGTATTTTAATTTCTTATGGTTCTAACTCTCTCCATAGACATTGTTTCAATCCTGAGTAATATATATTAACGTTTCTACCAATTTTATAAACAAAAACTCATACATACTAGGCCAATATCATAAAATTGGATTCAAACATGACCTTGGAATATTCTTATTTTTATATTAATTCTAGGAATTCTTTTCCAAAAAGAGTACAAAAACCTTAGGGAAATATTATGGTGGACATTGCATCATGAAATTTTTTAAAATAGAAATATTCCATCATGGTAAATTGGGTTCCAATTTATCATAGATCCAACCACCATTTATAACATGTATCAAGTGATTCATCACTGTATCAAATTATTCTATCCCAAATCAAACCATCTTGAAAAGTTGATTTGGAATAATATTTTACTCTTCATGCCTTCCCACTATATTTTCCCTATTTCTTCTATAGAAACCCATTATGAACAAAAATCTTATAGATGAACCAACATGGTAATCCAAAAATTTTATATCATTTCAACTTATACATATGGTAAAATATTTCAAGGGAATCTTATTAATATTATCTTAACCAATAAATTTATCTAAATTATCTTATCAAACAAAAATATATAGTCCTAGCTATAAAACATTAAATTACATTGACCTTTTAAGTCAATAACAAATTATATTATATTTTTGGGTCTTTTCAGGTATAGAGATTAATATAATGTGATAATAACTAAAAAATAAACAACCATTTATCTTAAAGAGAAGACTTCTTTTCAGGATCCCATTTTTCCACCATATAAAAATTATAAAATAAAGCATGACTTAATTTCTTTAAAGCACTTCACTACTTCTATTATTACCTCTTTCTTTCCCTTATGCTTCTTTAAATTGTGTAAAAATAATTTTAAAAAATTCGGATGACCACAAAAATCTCAGTAAGGGATATAAAAAAGAGGAAACCCATTAGTATATTGAAAGATGAAAACACATGAAAAAACTTTTCTAAAAAACACATCATTTTACCCAAGAAGGGAATTATCATTTATTTTAAAAAATAATTTATATTACCTTTTGAAGAAAAATGATTTCCATGAAAACTCATCATCAAACAAAAATTTTTATTTTGTTACCTTGGGAATCATCTCAAATAAATATTTCAGAGCCCTTAAAAACCCATAAAACATTAATAACCATACGTCTAACTTCCAATATGATTCTTTAAAGAACATAAGCATTACCCAATACATTGGGGTGCTATCTTGGTGCACCCATCATATAACCTATAATAGGCTCACTTGGTGATACTTGGGTGCACCTATCATATATATTGTCCAAGAAACACCACATGAATAAAATATTTTATGTGTTCACTATTTAAAAAAAACATTTTAATAACTATTTTAAACTGAAATGAAAACAACCTTATGGTATAAAAATTCCATTTTCATTTAAAATACCATTTTCATACCCAAAATACCAAAAGGGGGAAATTTGTCTTCTCAATATAGATATGATGAAATATTAAAAAGGAATACTATAATAAAAAAACAACCATGGTGGTGGAAAAATCATTATATCCATATAAATTAAAAACTAAAAAAAATTCTTTTTTAATTTTTTAAAATATTCTTTAAAAGCCATGTAAAAAGATTCCTTTTGAATAACTTTTGAAATAAATTAAAAAGAGTCAAAAAATAATGTTTATAAATATTTTATATCTATATGAAAACATTAATGAAATAATTTTTATGACATGAAAATGGAAAAAACAAGAGTTCGAAGGAAAACATTAAAAGGGTATTTTTAATGAAAATTCCCTTATCACCAAGGAAATATTTAGATCATAATTCCATTAAATAATACCATTATAAAAAACATTAAATACCATGAGAATATAAAAATTAAATATATAACATGTCCTTATGGAAATATATACACCTTATAAAAGAATATAGGTTAATAACATCAAAATATTTATCAAAGAAAGGAAACTGACACAAAGTACTTTACCCTATGTCTAACTCATCACAAATATCTAATAAATTTATAAATAATAAAATATTTTATTTATTTATTTAATTTAGAACATTTTAGGTATATTATTCCTTTTATATCCATCATCTTAACCAAACTTGAGAGTTGTTAATTTAAAAAACGAATCTCATTGGTTCTCAAGGCATTAGTCTAATGTACAGACAAAATAATGATTTTATAGCCCATTTGATGAAAGGGATATGTATTTATGTTATTAAAATAACCTAATTAAATCTAAAAATATTTAATATACTTAGGTTATTATAAAATATTGGTTTCTGATTAATTTATTGGGCTAGTGGAAAAAATAAAATAAAAATACTCATTGATGAATATTACCTCTTCTTCAGGTAACTTTTTTTGGATTTCACTAAAAGGTTTATTAGGATTGATTTATGAAAAAAACTATGGGTAATATGATATGTATAGTGAATTTTATAAGTGATTTTCAATTTTTTTCGAAGAAAATTGCTGTGAATATATGAAAATGAATGGAGTGGGTTTCCTTTTTTAAGTGGGGTGAGTGGAACACTACCAACATGCCCGTAGCTGAGTTGTAGAGGCTCCAGCTTAGAATCCAAGAGAGACATGATCAAATATGGGTGGGAATAATTTTTTTGGGTTATTGTATCATTAATATAGCATTTATTGTGCATCACTATATTTACTGGAATTATTTATCTAATTTCAGCCTTCCAGTTGCCAGTTTGGGCCTAGGGGTCTCAAGGACTTTGGGTCACCAAGTCCTTTCGAGGAACATGACATTATGGTTACCCAAGGCCTTTATGACATATAGACATCGAGCCATAGGGCCTTCAAACCATAGATCCTTTATGACATACGTCCTTTGGGCCACCATTAACCTTCATGACACTAGGCCTTTAGGCCATAAAGGACCAAGAAGCATCCTGGACAGAACACATAGTAGCAGTCCCCAAAAGATTATTCAGAGCAAGTAACATCCACATGATTAGAGCTAACTGGATTGATAGAACAAGATGGTGGTGAATCTTTTATTAGTTCCAGGCACCAAGAATCTATACATGGGGTAGTTATTTTAGATAATCTATGCAAGGGGGGTTCTATATTCCTTTAAAGATGTAAATGTTGGGTAGGGGTAGTTCCAAAATGTAGGTAGGTCTTGGTCCTTCAAAGGTCATGTTCTAAGTCCTTATGACTATAGGCCTTTGGGTTTTTTACATGCCTTTTTTCATGGGTCTACATGTCATTTAATTGTACACCCTCAAACCTTATAATAAGGACTGTCCAAAATTAAATAAATATCAAAGGCCATTCGAATTTCGGAGGTGAGTGGAACCCTTGAAATTTTTGAAAAGAAAAAGGTGTTTCCACATTTTTTCAAATGAAATAGTGATAAAAAATAGAGTATTATCAATAATTATACATGAAACGGTTGAAATATTCCCATAAAATATATCTTATACAATTGTTTAGATCATTTTAACCCATATTTTTTTTAACATCTAGAATATCATTTTTTACCGCAACAATTAATTTTTAGTATCTTCACTTTTCATTTGGGTCCAAAATTATGTTGACCTAATTATTTAATATATATTATTATTATTCCAATTATGGAGTCTATTTTACTAATTTAAAGCCACATATTTTTTAAAATTAAAATTTACAAAAACCAAAATATGAGATGAAAAGGATGGTTTTCAATAAGTGAATTTTTCATGAAAAAGTTTATTTCATATTAAGTCTATAAGAAAAAATAAAAATAATATTAATTTAAATTAATCATTATTAATAGATAATATAAAAAATTCGTTTCAAACATTTTTAATTATTAATTATCTTAACTAATTAAAATTTTGAAACATTTTGCATTCTAAAATAGTTTTTAGAAAAATCCATTTTTAAAAACCAAAAAAAGACTTATACTAAAATCCAATATATTGTGTTTAAAAAATTATTTAAGTGGATTAAATATAAAATTATTATTATTATTTTACATTAAATCATTTAAAAAAACATTTTTACTTTTACAATATTTAAATTATTGAAAATAAATTACATTTTTTACAAAAATTTATATTTTTCACTATTCACTAAAAAATCATTATTTTATCAAAAATCCCAAAATTTCATCATAATTTTTTTTTCATATTATGATTTATAAAATTATATTAATATTCTTAAATTAAAAATTTTAAATATATGAATACATTTTTGAAATAAACCTTATGGGAAAAATAGTTTAGTAAAAACTATTTCCTTTTTTATTTAAAAATTACATAATTTTTTATAAAAAATATAAAAATCATATTCTTATTAATAGACATGAAACAGATTTATTCTATCATTACCTAGGTTTTAATAGTTTTTTAAACTAATGAGTTTCATTCAATTCAAACAAACTCTTGGAAAATGATTTCTGTGAATATGGTTCATGGAGAAGAAAATTTGTGCATAGATGGTGAGTTTCACTTGAAATGAATCAATGGTGGAAGTGTGTTTTTTTGGGAATAAAGATGTTATATAGATTATAGTTTTGTAATCTATGAATGTTATTGATTTTTTCATGAAGTCTTATTTTCATTAACACAAATATCTTAGTTAAGTGGATGGCCATTATTTTTCAATACATTTTACAGCACCATAGAATTAAAAATGAATAATTGATAGTGGAAGATTATTTAGAGAAAAAATATTTGAATTCAGAAAAGTTAAGTTGAACAAATAGATTTATTAAAATGAAATATTTTTTCAAGAAACTTCCCTGAATAATCATATTGATTGAATACTTTGTTTTTTAAAACCACATTTTTTTAAAAGACCATGTCTAATGCGAATGATAACCATGATAAGGCTCGTGAATTAGTACATAAAAGGATATAATTTCTGAAGTTCATGATTTGTGTAAGAGTTAATATTTCCATTAAATTTAATAGTTATGTGAATTTTAGTTTTCATGTAAAAGAAATTTTTGTAAATTCGAAATAACAGATAGTATAGAATGTGATTGGAACTGATTCTAGACCATTATATTGGAAGATGTTATTCCATAAAGGGAATTTTATAAAAGAATTTAAAGATAATATAATGATGAATTTAATATCCTATTTTTTAAATGAATGTGTTTATATAAATTGGAACATATCGTTGAAAAGAAATAGAGATATAGAAGTCTTTTCTATAGTGTTCCAAATAGATTTCCCTGCTAGAGTCTTGAGAAAAGGGAGAGGACAAAAGGAGTGACCCTTGGGTGGTACTACACTGTCACAAAATATTTTAATGGGAGTGACCCTAGGTAACCTAGTGTAAATCATCCATTGAAATTGAGTTAGTGTATTTTGGCACTTCAACACATTATTCTTGTAAACTCCATGGAATTTCCCAGTCTAGGTGAAACAATTAAAACTATTAGGTCTTGTGTGAATACTTTACATAATCTGTTTAAGAAAAATACTATGTATATGGGTTAATAAATAATCTATATTATCTAATTAAGTCTAAGATAATCCCATAATAAATTATATCATCATTAAATTAATAACACTGGAGTTTCCCTATAAAACTGGAGTACAATATGTAACGACCCAATCTTTCATTAATAGAAATTCCTCTTGATCAAATTAAATTTCTTATTATGGTTTATAAAATGTGAACTTAATTGGTGTTATGTTTCTGTATTTTAAAATATAGTTAAGAATTAATACCATTTCTAATGTAGCCATTGAATAGTGTTCACGTGATTAGTATAAATATAGGGCTTTAACAAATCCTATTTACTCAGAAAAATGATGTGATGACCTCATCCAGTAGACTTTCCCCATACGAAGCCCATTTTTCAGAGCTCTAAAAGGAGGAGGAATCATTTGGATTCACTCTTGACCAATAAAAATCCAATCTTGAGGACGTTAAGCTTGAGCAGAACTGACTACAGGAGAAGTGGATGTTAATAGAGATTACCACCTGAGCGATGTTATCCGTGCAACTCCAAGTGTCTGTTACCACTGCACACCTTACCCTTCGGTCTTATGTGGGTGTTATAAGGGGTTATGTAATAAGACCTTAGTACTATGATTATCTGCATTATTTTTATATATAATAATGAATATACATTCATTTTATTATTGTTACATTGTAAATAGTTTTTAAATCACAAAGAGTATTTTTTTGTTGATATTCAACTAAGAAATATATTTTAATGAATTAATGGATTTTTTAATTAAATATTATTTTAGTAAAATATTAATAAATTAATTTTTGTTATATATAAATTATCTTTCAATTTTTATGAATGAAATTTTAATTTTTATTAAGGTTTGAAAGCTGTTTTGGTCAAAACCTATGAATTTTCTGTAAATGCCGGTTTTTATTTTAAAAGTAGAAATTAACAAATTTTTAAAATTGTTTAGATAAAATTAATATTATTTTTGGAATCATGTCTTCAAATTTATCCAATGGTGAATTTTTCATAATTTTCTGAGAAAGTCGAATTTTTGGGTAAAACTTAAATACCGTTTTAATATATAATGTGTTTTATGACATCATAATGACCAAATAGTGATGTAATAAAATAATATAAAAATTTTTGAGGCCAATATATGTGTTAACATTAAAATAATGTGATTTTTGATTTTTTATTTATTTTACAATGCTTTAGAGGACACTTCAAGGCATATGAAACATTTTGTCCTTTTAAATTGTTTTCCTTGAGAGTGTCACTCACCTCCACATAATAAAACATATTATATTAAGAAGTTCGGCCATTGGCCACAAAAAATATTTTTTTCCACTCCCCTTTGGAAAAAAGCATGGAAAAAAACCATGGGCTTGTTTGTGGTTTTGATTTGTTTAATGTGAGCTGTCCCAAACCTAAATAACAAATAATTCTCTCTCCTTTCTTATATAAACCCATCCAAGATCCCACTTCCTCTTCACTAAAATCCTTTTTTGTTCAAAAAAACACTTCCATCCTGTCTCTAGAATCCTCCCAAGGTTCCCCAAGCTCCCCAAAAGCCTATCTCAATCCTCTCCCAAGACATTGGGATCACACATCCAAGTAAGCGATTTATTCCTTTCTCTTTTTTGTCCAATTTTATTTAAGCCGTTAAGACTTTTTTTTCAATTAAAAATGTTGGGGTATTATTTCACACCTCCCCCATACTTCCCTTTTTATGTTTTGATGATGGGAAACCCTTTCTCTCTCTATAATGCCTCCCATGTACACTCGTTACCATGCCGAAATTCTGTGAGGGATTTCTCTCTCCTCTTTTTCATCCAAGTAATTTTTTGTATTATGCATCTAAATTCCATTAAATCTGTTAGGAAATGTATCTATATGACAGCCATACATTCCGTTTCATGTAAATATGAAGAGACACCCCCTTATCTCTCATGAACCATTTTTTATGAGTTCTTATTTCACGTCGTTATGCTGCCGAAATTGCACTATGAATTTTCAAGCCAATGTCATTGTGTAGTGAATACCATGCCCATTTATCTATCAAGGGTATTCAAATTTATGGACATTTACTTGTTGATTATGAATATTCATGTATATATTCCACACCCCTTTATCATTGAATAAATGATGATGATTGATTTTAGGTTGTATGATCCATGTCGCACACTTATGCATGAAATGAAATGATTAAGAAAGGGTGCGCCCTAATAGCACTCCAATGAATAGGGTAAAGTATAGTATCATGATACGTCATGTGTAATGGGTGTTGACTGATGATAATTCAATTACAACCAGAGTTTACTCATGCTTCATGTGCAATTACGGTTTACACATGCTCCACTTGCAATCAGCCTTGGCACATGTTAATTCCATGTAAAGTGTTGTTTTTACATTTCCATGTTATGATTATAATGCTTTATCATGCCTTTATGTTCACGTTTCTATTGTGATAAATTTATATGCCTATTATCTAGAATATATTTTATCGCTCTTATTATTCCATGTTTATTCCATTACTGGGCTTTATAGCTCACCCTTTTCTTATGCATGTCCTCAGGTTATCTCATGCAATGCAAAGTATGAGGGAATGTAGTGGTTATGTAAAAACTTTTACAATAACGATGTTGTATTTCATGTTTTAAGTTGTTATACAATGATCCTATTCACCAAAGCCACTTGAACTCTCGATATTTCATGTTTTATCAAGTGAATTTTATGTAAGAAATCATGTTTAAGTATAAAATAAAGACCAATGTTGTCATAGTTGGTATCAGAAGATAGGTTTAGTTATTTTTGGGATAAGGATTAGAAAACTGAGTAAAACCTTATAGACAAGCCTAAGTATAATAAAAACATCCATATGATTTGGTTGGTATTGAGTAAGTGGCTTATCAAGAAAATACATCCAAATCTGGATACGAGTATGTAGAGGAGCCTCTGAAACAGATGTACCTAGGGGTGAAAAACACGACAAGGAGTTTCAGGCTTGACTCGAGGTATCTTGGTACACAACAACAAGCCCTGCTATAGTCTTGGTTATGAAACATCCATGGGATATGAATTGGTAAATTCATAAGATTATTTTGAATCATTATTAAGGGAATAAAAAAATTCCTTTAAGAATATATGTTATAAAGTAGATCATGAATAACATAGATTGAAGCCTATGGATTTATAAGTCCAGGAAATAAAAGATATTTATAAGTCATCAGTTTTTTCCTTGGATTTCCCTTTATGTGTTACCCTTAACATTCCTTTTATTCCAGCCATTGGTCAGTAATAGGAGGACTTGGGCTAACAGCTGATGTGAAGATCAATTTTTTGACTGTGCTAATGAGATGACCAATCTGATGGGAGCAGGAATCACAAACACTATCATGCTTTTCTCTCAGTTACCTCAAGATTTTAATAGAAAAATGGTTCAATAGGGACATTCAACCCCCCTATCAAATAACAAGTCTCTATTCAGATCTTCAGGAGAGAAAGGCCTCCTACTTTTAATGGATCATCCGATCTCTCAATCGCCGAACAATAGATCAAGTCCATTGAAAAGATCTTCTCCATCCTTAAATGTTCTAAACAAGATAAGGTTCTCATGGATGATTATTGTATGGAGGGTGATGCTGATCAGTGGTAGACGTTGATAAAAAAATATGAAGCCTGAGGAGGATATCGAGGCATTGGAGTAGAAGGATTTCTAGAAGAAGTTTTTTGATAAATTTTATTCAGACACCCTCTTCCTTAAGATGGAAAGGGACTTCCGTACCCTCAAGAAAAAAGATAATGAATCTGTCAGAGCGGATGAGGAAAACTTCTCAAGGATTTCACGATAATTCTATGGCTTTGTCGTTACCCCCAAATGAAATTTTGACCGCTTCTTTGGGGGGCTCAAACCTAGCCTACGGAAAGCATCACCGATCCATAACTTCGATAGCTATGTGTAAATTTTCTGATGTGCCCTCAAGGTCAACATGGATATCGGAGAATCTCAGGGGTATCCTAGGGATAAGAAGCATAAGGTGGACTTCAATGTTGGCAGTCCGATGGATAAATTCAATAGTTCTATGAAGATCTAGCACACCATTTTCCAAAGGGGAGGAAAGGAGTATCTTGGAAATGCCTAAAGGGGACTAGAAAATGCATTAGGTGTGGAAGAGAAGGTCACCTAGCAATTAACTATCAGTAAGAAAAACCTGCAGCTGCAATAGAGGAGAGGGATGCTCCATTCGAAAATCAACATGGTGTTCATTGCTACAGCTGCAAATAACAAGGGCATATTGCAAATTAGTTCCCAATGACAAGGGTTTTAAGAGGAAAAAAAGAACCTCCAATGCAAGAAGGGTGAGATTTGGCCATCACTACTACTGAAGTGAACCCTGAAAACGACATGGTGACATGTATGCAATTTATTCATTCAAGAATAGCAAATGTAATTTAGATTCAGGTTCTATGCATTATTTTATATACCAAATGTTTAGTAAAAAAATATGAGCACCACAATAAATCATGGAAGTAAAGAGGTCGGTGAGTATGAAAAATGGGGCAATCATTACATCCCCTGAATATAACTTCTCCCCTGTCACAATCTGTGGATTGAATTTCCCGGAGAACCTCATCATACATACACTGGTAGAATTTGATGCAATTCATGGCATTAATTGGCTTTCCTTATATAGAACAAACATAAATTTCCGTGATATGAAAATCACTTTCCATGTGGAGAATTGACCCCTGATTCTGTACAAGTGCAAGGAGGAAGATGAATCTTCTTTAGCTCCATCATCTCTAGTGTGGATATTACTGCCCTATAAGAACGCGTATCTAACTCAAATAATTGAGTCTAAAGAGGAAACCATCCTTGAAGACATGCCTATTATGAGGGAATTCACTGAAGTGTTTCCTGAGGAATTTACTGGTGTTCCTCCTAGAAGAGATGGTGAATTCTCAATTGATCTTATACCTAGGGAATTTCCAATATCCAAGACTCCGCATAGAATGAAACTTGTGGAGCTTGAGGAGCTAAAGAAACAACTACAAGAGAATCTAGATAAAGGGTTTATACGCCCAAGTGCTTCACCATGGGGCGCACTAGTCCTCTTCGTCAAGAATAAATATGGGTCAATGCACCTTTTCATCAATTAACATGAGTTTATCTAAATCACGATAAAGAACAAGCATCTTCTCCCATGAATCAATGACTTGTTTGATTATCTGCATGGAGCACAATAATTATCCAATGTGGAATTGTGGTCAGTATATTATCAAGTAAGGGTGAAGAAGGATGATATCCCTAAGACTGCTTTTCATACAAGATACATGCACTATGAATTCTTAGTAATTCCTTTCCGACTCACTAATGATCCATCAATTTTCATGGACATGATTAATAGTGTATTTAGGGATTACCTAGAATAATTTTTGGTAGTATTTATATATGAATTTCTGATATACTTAAAAACCAAGGAGGATCATGATGAGCATCTATGAAAAGTACTAGAGACCTTGAAAAAGGGGAATCTCTATGGAAAGTACAGCAAGTGTGAGTTTTGGTTGAAAGAGGTCTCATTCTTGTGCCATATCCTCACAATCAATGGGATATCTTTGGATCCCTCCAAAACAGATGCAATAGAGGGATGGATGAGGCGAACATCAGTATTGGATATTCATAGCATCTTGGGGTTAGCTGGATATTATCGACGATTTGTGATAAATTTCTCACGAATGGAAAACCCTCTTACCAAGATAACTTGGAAGGGAGTAAAGTTTTCTCAAAGTGAAGAATGTGAAGAAAGCTTCAAGGAGTTGAAAAGGAGGCTTATCACTATGCCTGTGCTCAATTTACTTATAAGTGGAGAACATTTTGTGGTATTGAGTGATGCATCGAAGAAGGGCATGGGCTTTGTGTTGATGAAAACTGGAAAAGTCATTGCCTATGATTCAAGGCAATTGAAAGTTTATGAGAAGAATCATCCAACACATGATTTGGAGTTGGATGTGGTGATCTTTAATTTAAAATTTTAGTGGCATTATCTCTTTGAGGAGAAGTTTGAAATTTGTATGGACCACAAAATCCTCAAGTATACATTCGCACAGAAAGAGTTGAACATGAGCCAACCAAGATGGTTAGAGCTGAGCACAGACTATGACTACTCAATCAATTACCACCCTGGGAAAGCGAACTAGGTGGAAGATGCTCTATGTAGAAAGGATCCTATGATTCTATCACAGATTAGAATTGAAAAGGATCTAATCTTCATAGATTTGATGAAAATGGACATGGGAATCATAAAGAAGGGAACATCATCAATCCGTTCACAAATTATTTCTCAAAAATCTCTTTTGGAAAGGTTAAAGGATACTCAAAGGGATGTTTTTTTAATTCAGAAGAAAGTGGAAGCTATCGAAAGAGTGAAATCCTTGAGGACCAATGTTAATGAAGAATGAATTTTGAGATTTGGGAAAATACTATATGTTCTATCAAGTTCAGAGCATAAGAAGGAACTTTTGGATGATGCACATAGTTCAAATATCTTTATTCACCCAGGAAACACAAAGATGTATAGTGATATATGGGGACTTTTTTGGTGGGATAATATGAGGAAGGAGATCGCTGAGTCTACATCAATGTTCCTGGTGTGTCAGCAAGTGAAGGCAGAGATGCAGAAGTCTAAGGGGATGATGCAACCATTGCCCATACCAGCATGGAATTGGGAGAACATCATCGTTGAATTTGTCACGAGAAATCCGAAGACATCCAAAGGCAACAATGAAATATGGGTTATCGCAGATCGACTTACAAAGTTTTCACACTTTATTTCAATTCGGGAGGATTTCTCATTAGATAAACTGGCAGAAATATATATCAGGGAAGTGGTAAGGCTGCATAGAGTACCACTATATATTGTATCCGATCGGATCCAAGATTCACCTCTATGTTTTGGAAGATATTCAACATGATCTGGATACTAAACTGAACTTCAGTATGTCTTATCCTCCTCAAAATGATGTCTAGTTTGACTAAAATATTCAAACACTGGAGGATTTGTTAAGATCATGTTTTATGGACTTCAAAGGAGGGTGGGACAAACACCTTCCACTGGTTGAATTCTCCAATAATAATAGTTTCCACTCAAGCATATGAATGACATATTATGAAGCCCTATATGGGAAGAGGTGTAGAACACCATCATGTTGTGGTGAAGTCAGTGAGCGTAAGCTGCTAGGACCAGAAATGGTTGAATAAATGGTGGAGAAAAAACCATTAAGTAGTATATCAGGGCATCCCGGAGTCGACAGAAGAGTTGTGCAGATAACTGTTGATGAGACCATGAGTTTAAAGTTGGAGACATGGAATTTCTATGAATATCTCCATGGAATAAGGTCATGAGGTTCAGAACTAAAGGGAAGTTAAGTCCTAGGTACATCGACCCCTTTGAGATTCTTGATCTTGTTGGGGTTGCGGCCTATCGAGTAGCACTTCCACCTACCATGGACAAAGTACATGATGTATTTCATGTATCCCTATTAAGGAAGTATATACCAGAACCTTTACATGTACTATCTTTAGAGGTAGTACAGCTAGAGGCTGACCTTTCTTATAAGGAGAAACCAGTGAAGATCTTAGAACATAGAGAAAAAGTTCTACAAAATAAGGAAATTCCCCTCATCATGGTGTTTCGAAAAAACCACGAGTTTGAAGAAACGGTGTGGGAATCAGAGGAAGTGATGAAGCAATGTTACCCACACTTGTTTTAGAGTGGGAAAAGGTAATTTCACGAGTGAAATTTCTTAAGGGGGGAAGATTATAACGACCCAAACATTCATTAATGGAAATTTCTCTTGAACCAATTAAATGTCTTATTATGGTTATATAAAATGTGTTTTTCCATAGTTTTATGTTTTTGGATTTTAAAATACAGTTATGAATTGTTACCATTGCTAATATAGTCTTTGAACAGTGATCAAATGATTAGTATAAATATATGGCTTTAACAAATACAATTTACTCAGACAAAGCTTGTGATGACCTCATCCAGTATACTTTCCCCATACAAATCCCATTTTTCCTAGCTCAAAATGGATGTGGAATCATTAGGACTTCTCTTGACCAAGCCCAAGCCGATATTGAGCACATTAAGCTTGAGGGGAATCGACTATGGGAGAAGTGGAAGTTAATAGAGATTATCACCCGAGCGATGTTATCCAAGCCACCCTAATAGCCTGTCACCACTACACACCTTACCCTTCAGTCTTATGTGGGTGTTATAAGGGATTATGTAATAAGACCTTATCACTATGATTATGTGCATTATGTTTTATATAATAATGAATATACATTCATTTTATTATTGTTACTTCATAAAAAGTTTTTAAAGAGAAAATAGTATTTTTAGTTAATATTCAACTAAGAAATATATTTTGAAAAATTAATGGATTTTTAAATTAAATAACATTTTAATAAATTATTAAGAAATTACTTTTTGTTAAATATAAATTGTCATCCAATTTTTTTAATGCAATTGTAATTTTTATTAAGGTTTGGAAGTTGTTTTGGTCAAAACCCATGAATTTTTGGTAAATATTAGTTTTTTATTTTAAAAGAAATAATTCAAATATTTATATAATTTTTTAGATAAAATGAAATTATTTTTGGAATCAGGATATCGAGATTATCCAATGGTGAATTTTTCATAATTTTCTGAGACAGTCAAAGTTTTGGGTAAAAATTAAGTATTTTTTAAATATATAAAGTGTTTTATGACATCATAATTTCCCAATAGTAATGTAATAAAATAATAAATACATTATTTTCAGATAATATATGTTTTATGAATAAAATAATGCGATTTTTGGTATGTTTGATTAATTTTAAAAGCTTTAGTGGATCCTTCAATGATAATAAAACATTTTTTCTTTTTAAATTGATTTCATTGAGTGTGACTCACCTCCACAAAAGAAAACTTATTTTTTTAAGAAGTTAAGCTGTTGAACTCATAAAATACTATTCTCCACTCCCCTTTTTGAAAAAACTTGTGAAGAAACCATTAGCTGGTTTGTGGTTTTGATTAGTTTAATGTGTGGTGTCCCAAACCTTAATAATAAATAATTCCCACTCTTTTCATTTATAAACCCACCCAATCTCCCAACTCCTCTTCACTAAAATCCTTTGGAGATCAACCAACCCCTTCTCTCCTCTCTCTAGAATCCACCTACGGTTCCCCAAGCTCCCAATAATCCTCTTTCAATCCTCTCACGAGGCTTTGGGATCACAATTTCATGTATGGGATTTCTTCCTTTCTCTTTTTTGTCAAATTTTCATTAAGTTGTTATGACCTTTTGTTTTTAATTAAAAATGATGAACTATGATTTATCACCTCCCCCATACTACCCTATTTAAGTTTTTAGGATGGTTTACCAATTTCTCTCTCATTAATTCCTCCCATGTACACCAGTTACCATGGAAAAATTCCGTGGGGGATTTCTCTCTACTGTTTTTCATCCAAGTAATTCTATTGTATTGTGCATCTAAATTATATTATTTTTGTTGGGAAATATATATATGACCCCCTTAATATCTATTTCATGTAAATATTATGATACATCCCTTTCTATCTAATAAACCAAATTTTCATGAGTTCTTATTTCACGTTGTTGTGCTGCCGAATTTGCACTACGATTTTCCAACCCAATGTCATTGTGTATTAAATACCATGCCCATTTATCTATCAATGGTATTCACCTTTATGAACATTTAATTATTGATTACAAATCTTCAAGTATGTATTACAAATCCCTTTATCATGGAATAAATTATGATGATTGATTTCATGTTGTATGATCCATGTGGAACACTTATGCATGAAATGAAATGTTTAAGAAAGGGTGCGCCCTGATAGCGCTCCAATGCATTGGGTAAAGTATACTATCATGATACATCATGTGCAATGAGTTTTGAATCATTATAATTCAAGTTCAACAAGGGTTCACCCGTGCTTAATGTGCAATGAGGGTTTACCCATGCTCCATGTGCAATTAGCCTTGCCTCATGCTAATTCCATGTTAAGTGTTATTGCCACTTTTCCATGTTATGATTATCATGCTTTATCATGCCTTTATGTTCATGTTCCTCTTGTGCTCCATTTATATTCCTATTGTCCAATATGTATTTTATCCCTCATATTATTCCATGTTTATTCCCTTAATGGGCTTTATAGATCACCCTTTTCTATTGCATGTCCTCAAGTTAACCCATGCAATGCTAAGTACAAGGGAATGCAGTGGTCATGTAAATAATGTTTTAAATAAAGATGTTGTATTTCATGTTTTAAGTTGTTATGTAATGATCCTAATCCCCAAATACACTAGGCCTATTGATTTTCATTATTTTATCAAGTGAATTTTATGTAATAAATCATGTTTAAGTATGAAATAAAGACCAGGGTTGTCATAGTTGGTATCAGAGGATAGGATTAGTTATTTTTGGTATTAGGATTAGAAAACCCCAGTGAAGCCTTAGAGACAAGACTAATTATAATAAAAAAATCCCTATGTTTTGGTGGGTTTTGAGTAAATGTTTTATCAAGAAAATACATCCCTGTCAGGATACGAGCAGGTAGCGGCAGCTCTGGCACAGATGTACCTATGGGTGAAAACCCCCGACAAGGAGTTTCGGGCTTGACCCGAGGTATCCTGGTACATGAAAATGGGCTTTTAGGCACTATTGGTTAAAAAAATCCCCAAGGATATGTATAGGTAAATTCACAAGCTTAGTATGGACCATTATTAAGGGAATAAAAAAGTGACCTTAATAATATATGTTATAAAGTAGATCATGAATAACATATATTGAAGCCTATGGATTCATATGTTATGGAAATATCAGTTATGTATAAGTCATCTGTTTTGTCCTTGGATTACCCCTAATGTGTTACCCCTAATTTTCCTTTTATTCCAGCCAATGGCTGGTAATAGGAGTACTCGGGCTAACAACTGATGTGAAGATCAATGTGATGACTGTGCTAATAAGATTCCCAATCTGATGGGAGTGGGAATCATGAACTTTTTCACACTTATATATTAGTAAACTCTTGATTTGAATAGAAACATGGGTCAAGAGGAACGTTCAACCCCCCCTAAGAAAGAAAAAGTCACTATCAAGTGCTTCATTAGACAAATGCCTCCTACTTTTAATGGATCATTCAATCCCTCAATTTCCGAACATTGGATCAACTCCATTAAAAAGATCTTCTCCATCCTTCATTGTTTTGAATAAGAGAAGGTTCTCCTGGATGCTTATCGTATGGAGGGTGAATCTATTCAATGGTGGATGTTGATAAAAAATATAAAGCCTAAGTAGAAGATTGAGGTGTTGTAATAGAAGGATTTCCAGAATATGTTTTTCAATAAATATTTTCTACACACCCTCCGACTTAAGATGGAAAGGGACTTCCTTACCATAAAGAAAAAAAGATGACCAATCTATGAGAGCGTATGGGGAAAACATCACCAGTCTTGCATGATATGCTATGTATTTGTCTTTACCCCCGAATGAAAGTTTGACTGCTTCTTTTAAATTCTGAAACCTAGCCTACAGAAAGTGCTGGTGATCCGTGACTTCGAAAGCTATGAGGAAGTTGTTTGATGTACCCACAATGTTGAAATGGAGATTGGAGAATCTCTATGGTATCAAGGGCATAAGAAGAATAAGGTGTAATTCAATGTTGTAGGTCTGATGGATAAATCCAACGGTGCTAAGAATATTTAGCACCCCACTTACCAAAGGTGCTAAAAGAAGCACCTTGGAAATTCCCTGAAGGGGATGAGGAAATGCTTTAGGTGTGGAAGAGTAGGGCACCTAGATATTAAATGTCAGCAAGAAAAACATATGGCTTTAATAGAGGAGAGGAATGCTCCATTGGAACCTTAACGTATTGTTCATTGCTACAACTACAACGAACTATGGCATCTTGAAAATCTGGGTCCTAAGCCAAGGGTTTTCGGAGGCAACCAACAACCTCTAAGGCAGCATGGGTGAGCTTTTTCCATCACCACTGTGAAGTGAACCCCTAAAAAGAAGTAATGATAGGTACGCTTGTTATTCACTCATTAATAGCGAAGATACTTTTTGATTTAAGTTCTATGCATTCTTTTATATTACAAAAGATTAGTAAAATAATCCCACCACGACCACAAATCATGGAAGTTAAGATGTCAGTGAGTATAACAAATGGTGTAATCATTGCATCCCATGAATATAACTCCCCCTATCATAATTTGTGGATTGAATTTCCTTGAGAACCTCTTAATACTCCCTCTGGTGGAATTTGATGCAATTCCATGCATTTGTTGGCTTTCCTTATATAGAGCCAACATAAATTTCTGTGGGAGGGAAATCACTCCCCTTGTGAAGAATCGACAACTGATTCTATACAAGTGCAAGGAGGAAGATGAATCTTATTTAGCTTCATCATCTCAAGCGTGGATATTACTTCCCTATGAGCATAAATATTTTTATTAGATGTTTTTTTATAAGGAGGAAACCATTTTTGAAGACATACCTATTGTGAGGGAATTCACTAAAGTGTTTCCCGAGGAATTTTTTGGTCCTACTCCTAGAAGAGATGTTGAATTCTCAGTTGATCTTAAACCTGGGGCATTGCCAATATCTAAGACACTAAATATAATTGATGTTTTGGAGCATGAGGAGCTGAAGAAACAACTATATGAAATCTAGGTAAAGGTTTTATACGCCCAAGTGCTTCACCATGGGGTGCAGCAGTCCTCTTCGTTAAGAAGAAAGATGGTTCAATGTGCCTTGGAATTGATTATTAGGAGCTTAACAAAATCACGATAAAAAACAAGTATTCTCTCCCACAAATCGACGACTTCTTCAATCAGATTTGTGGATCACAATACTTCTCCAAGGTTGATTTGTGCTTGGGATATTATCAAGTAAGGGTGAAGAAGGATGATATCTCCAAGACTGCTTTTCGTAAAAGATACAGGCACTATGAATTCATAGTAATGCCTTCCGGACTCACTAATGATCCATAAATCCTCATGGACTTGAAGAATAGAGTCTTTTGGGATTACCTCGACAAATTTGTGGTAGTCTTTATAGATGATATTCTGATATACTCCAAAACTAAAAAGGATCCTAAGGAGCATCTAAGAATTGTACTAGAGACCTCGCAGAAGGAGAAGGTCTATGCAAAGTACAACGAGTGTAATTTCTGGTTGAAGGAGGTCTCATTCTTGGGCCATATCATCAAAAGAAATGGGATATCTGTGGATCCCTCCAAAACTGATGCAATTGAGGGATGATTGAGACCAATATCAGTAATGGATATCCGTAGCTTCTTGGGGTTAGCTAGATATTATCGATGATTTGTGATAAATTTATCATGATTTCCCAACCCTCTTACTAATCTAAATCAGTAGGGCGTAATTTTTTCTAAGAGTGATGAATGCAAATAATGATTCAAGGGGATTAAAAGGAGGCTTATCACCGTGCCCGTGCTCACTTTACCCACAAGTGGATAAGTTTTTGTGGTATTCAGTGATGCATTGAAGAAGGGTCTGGGCTATGTGTTGATGAAAAATGACTAAGTCATTTCCTATGCATCAAGGTAATTGAATGTTCTGTAGCATAATTATCCAACCCATGATTTGGAGTTGGTTGTGGTCATATTCACTTTAAAAATTTGGAAGAATTATCTCTTTAGGGAGAAGTACAAAATATATACAAACCACAAAAGCCTCAAGTATAAATTCACCCAGAAAGAGTTGAACATGTGCAAACGAAGATGGTTAGAGCTGATCAAAGACTATGACTGCTCAAACAATTGCCACCCTGGGAAAGCGAACAAGGTGGTAGATTCTCTAAGTAGAAAGGACCCGGAGATTATATCACAAATGAGAATTGATATGGATCTAATATTCTTATATTTGAAGAAGATGGACATAGGAATATTAAAAAAGGGAACATCATCAATGCTTTCACAAATGATTGGTCAACCATCTCTTTTGGAAAGGTTAAAGGATTCTCAAAGGGATGATGTGGGAATTTAGAAGAAAGTGGAAGATATTAGAAGAGGGAAATCCTCAGAGTTTAATGTTAATGAAGAAGGAATTGAGAGATTTGGTAAAACACTATCTGTTCCATCATGTTCAGAGATAAAGAATGAGCTTTTGGATAATGCACATAGTTCGAATTTCTCTACTCACCCAGGAAACACAAACATGCATCGAGATCTCCAAGAGAATTATCAGTGGGATAATATGCAGAAGGAGATCGCTGAGTATACATCAAAGTTCCTGGTGTGTTAGAAAGTGAAGGTAAAGAGGCAGAAGTCTAAGGGGATGATGCAACCATTGCCCATACTAGTATAGAAGTGGGATAACATCACCATGTACTTTATCACCAGACTTCCAAATACATCCAAAGGCAACAATGCAATCTGGGTTGTTGTGGATCATCTTACAAATTCTACGAACTTTATTGAAATTTAGGAGGATTTCTCATTGGATCAACTAGAAGGAATATATATCAGGGATGTGGTAAGGTGGCATGGAGTACCACTATCTATTGTATCGGATCGAAATTCCAGATTCACCACTATGTTTTGGAAGAGTCTTCAACATGATATAGATACTGAACTGAACATCAGTACGACCAATCATCCTCAAAATGATGTCTCGTCTGAGAGAACTATTTAGACACTAGAGGATATGTTAAAATCATGTTATATGGACTTCAAAGGAGGGTGATAGCAACATCTTCCACTAGTTGAATTCTCCGATAATAATAGTTTCCACTCGAGAATCCAAATGGAACCTTATGAAAACCTATATAGGAAGAGGTGCAGAACACCCAGATGTTGGGATGAAGTTGGTGAACAAAAGCTACTTGGACCAGAAATGATCGAAGAAATTGTGGAGAAATTGAAAACCATTCAGCAGCATCTCAAGGAAGCCGAGAGTCAACAGAAGAGTTATGTAGATAACCGTCGATGAGACATTGAGTATAAAGTTATATAAAAGTTATTTCTACGCATATCTCCATGGATGAAGGTCACGAGGTTTGGAAATAAAGGGAAGTTAAGTCCTAGGTATATCTGCCCCTTCGAGATTCTTGATCGTGTTGGGCTTGTGGCCAATCGAGTAGCACTTCCACTTTACATGGAAAAAGTACATGATGTATTTAATGTATCCCTCTTAAGGATGTACATACCAAACCCTTCACATGTACTCTCTTTAGAGGTAGTACATCTAGAGGATGATCTTTATTATGAGGAGCAACCAATGAAGATCATAGATCATAGAGAAAAATTCCTACAAAATAAGATAATGCCCCTCATCAAGGTGTTGTAGAAAAACCACATGTTTGAAGAAGAGATGTGGGAATCATAGGAAGTTGTTATGAAAAGTTACCCATATATGTTTTAGAGTGGGTGAAGGAAATTTCGAGGGAAATTTTTCTTAAGGGGGGAAGATCGTAATGAACCAATCATTCATTAATGGAAATTTCTCTTAATCCAATTAAATGTCTTATTATGGTTATATAAAATTTGAACTTCATTGGTTTTTTGTTTTGGGATTTCAAAATACAGTTACCAATTTTGACCAATGCTAATATAGCTAGGGAATAGTGATTACTTGATTAGTATAAATATAGGGCTTTAACAAATCCAATTTACTCAGAATAGGGAAGCGATGACCTCATCCAGTAGACTTACCCCATACGAAGTCCATTTTTTAAAGCTCGAAAAGTCAGTGGTGTCATTGGGATTTGCTCTTGACCAAGCCCAAGCCGAGCTCGATCATGTTAAGATTGAGAAAAACTGACTACAAGAGAAGTGGATGTTAATAGATATTACCACCCAAGCGATGATATCCAAGCCACCCAAAGAGTCTGTCACAACGCACACCTTACCTTTTGGTCTTATGCGGGTGTTATATGGGGTTATGTAACAAGAACATAGCACTATTATTATGTGCACTATTTTTATATATAACAATGAATATACATTCATTTTATTATTGTCACTTCGTCAATAGTTTTTAAAGCGCCAATTGTATTTTTATTTAATATTCAAATAAGAAATATATTTTGATGAATTAATGGATTTTTGAATTAAATAATATTTTAATAAAATATTAAAAAATTAATTTTTGTTAAATATATTTTATCATTCAATTTTTATGAATGCAATTGTAATTTTTATTATTGTTTGAATGTTGTTTTGGTCAAAACCCCTAAATTTTCAGTAAATGTCATTCTTTATTTTAAAAGTAAAAATTCACATATTTGTAAAATTATTTAGATAAAATGAATATTATTTTTGGAATTAGTATGTCAAAATTATCCTAGGGTGAAGTTTTCATAATTTTATGAGATAGTGGAATTTTTGGGTAAAAATTAAATACTATTTTAATATATAATGTGTTTTATTTCATCATAATGACCCGATAGTGATGTAATAAAATAACATAAACATTATTTTCAGCCAATATATGTTTTAACATTAAAATAATGTGATTTTTGGTATGTTTTATTTATTTTACAAATCTTTAGTGGACCCTTCAAGGCATATAAGATATTTTGTCTTCTTAAATTGTTTTCCAAGAGAGTGTGACTCGCCTCCACATAAGCAAACCTATTATTTTAAGACATTTGGACTTTGGAATCATAAAATATTGTTTTCCACTTCCCTTTGTAAAAACCCATGGGCAAGAAACAAGGTCTGGTTTGGGGTTTTGATTAGTTTAATGTGAGGTGTCCCAAACCTAAATAATAAAGAATTCTCTCTCCTTTCCTAAATAATCCCACCCAAGCTCCCACTCCCTCTTCACTCAAAGCCCTTTGAGTTCGACCAAAACCTACCCTCCTCTTGCTAGAGTCCTCCAAAGGTTCCCCAGGATCCAAAGAAGCCTCCCTCAAGCCTCCCCCAAGCCTTTGGTATCACACTTCAATGTAATGGATTTCTTCCTTTCTCTTTTTGTCTTATTTTCATTAAGTTGTTATGCCCTTATTCATTCAATTAAAAATGTTAGGGAATGATTTTGCACCTCCCCCATAATGCCCTATTTATTTTTTTGATAATGGGAGACCCATTTCTCTCCCATTAATTCCTCCCATGTACACCCATTACCATTCCGAAATTCCGTGAGGAATTTCACTCTCCACTTTTTCATCTAAGTAATTCCTTTGTATTATTCATATAAATTCCATTATGTTTGTTGGGACATGTATATATATGACCCCATTACATTCCATTTCATGTAAATATGATTATACACCCCTTTCTCTCTCATCAACTATTTTTATGAGTTCTTATTTCACATCGTTATGATGCCGAAATTGCACTACGATTTTCCAAGACAATGTCATTGTGTAGTGAATACCATGCCCATTTATCTATCCAGGGTATTCACCTTTATGAAAATTTACTTATTTATTATTAATATTCATGTATGTATTCCACATCCCTTTATCATGGAATAAATGATGGTGATTGATTTCATGTCGTATGATCCATGTGGTACACTTATGAATGAAACGAAATGTTTAATAAAGGGTGCGCCCTGATAGAGCTCCAATACATTGGGTAAAGTATATTATCATGATAAATCATGTGCAATGGGTGTTGACTCATGATAATTCATGTTCAAAGAGTGTTTTATTATGATTCATGTCCAATGAGGGTTTAATCATGCTCCATGTGCAATGATCCTTGGCTCATGCTAATTCCATATTAAGTGTTGTTGCCACATTTCCATGTTATGATTATAATGCTTTATCATGAATTTATGTTCATATTTATATTGTTCTCCATTTATATTCCTATTTTCTAACATTTATTTTATCCCTCATGTTATTCCATGTTTATTCCCTTACTGGGCTTTATAGATCACCATTTTCTTATGCATGTCCTCATGTTATCCCATTCAATGCTAAGTACGAGGGAATGCAGTGGTCATGTTAAGGAAGTTTAAAATAAAGACATTGTATTTCATGGTTTAAGTTGTTATGTAATGATACTAATCCCCAAAGACGCCATACCTCTCGATCTTATTTGTTGTATCAAGTTAATTTTATGTAATAAATCATGTTTAAGTATGAAATAAAGACCAGGGATGTCATACAATATCATTTAGAGTAGTGAGAGTCTTTGTTTTATATGGGGAAACTTGAACATGTTTTATACCTTTATATCCTCCCCCTCAGGTCATCCCTCTCTAGATTCCCTTATAGAGATAATACTTAATATCAAGGGATTGGATTGTAATTTTATATTTGTTTTGATTAAAATTTTTATGATCTATAATATATGTAAAATTATTTTTTATCATATATAATGGGAAAATTAAAGAATATAATGAAGAAGAATAGACATAAAGGAATATGATTCTATGAAATAGTTTTTGGGAAAAGTGAAACATGGATGAATAGATTTAAAAGCTATCATGTGAGATGTGTTTATTAATCTAATTATCTATCTAATGGTTAATTAAATGGGGTTACTTTATTATAATATTAACCTGATATTTCATGTTATGTTAGATATGATGATCTTGATGAAATATCAAGTGATAAAAAGGTGGAAGATTTCCATATATCCGAGGAGTTTGATCTAGGGATGATGGAAACAAATTTAAGATTTGAAATAATAATGTCTCTCAAGGGGCTCATATTTATGCGAGGATAGAGTTTTTCAAATTTAAATTTCCAAATCAATTATTGATATATGTGGCTTTTAGTTTAGGGTTGATGAAGTATTATCTTTATATAGAATTAGTGGATATTTTTTCTAAATTTAAATATTTGAAATACTGGTTGAAAAGAATTGATCCAAGACTCAAAAAACTTTTATAATCAGAAAACTAATAAGGACGAACTAGTTTCCCACATTGAAGAATTTGTTGATTATAAACAAAGGATGTGGAAAGTGAAGGTGTCCCATAAAGAGGAAACTTTTAGAACTGGCTAAAAAATGAATATTCAATGTTACATTATTAAGTATTATTCAAATGAAGATGAATTAAATGGACACATAGAAATAATTAAATTACATTATTAACCCTCTAAAAAAACGAACAACAAATAAAATTATTAAAGGAAGATATCCCAATGTTAGAGGAAGATTATTTCCTAACTAATGGAGAAGGATACGAAGATCATTGAACATTAAGGGAGGTTGAAAATATAAAATTCAGAGAATAAAATCCCTCCCATGGTAGTATTAATAGGTGGTGTTGGTAATTTTATAAATTTTGATTCAGGGAGAATGTAGAATATGTTTTCAAAATCTAGAAGATAATACTCCCCAAATAATGGAGCCCTATTGTGTTACCCTTATGGAATCATGGGACATACCTTGAGTATCATTATAGAATACCATGGGATCAAATAAAAAATGAAATATATTCGAATAATTTCTCAAATGAGGTGTGAATATATGAGGTATGATTTTTATAAATGATTATTTTTATGTGCTAACAAAACTCATATGGCTAGAATACATGGAGAGAAATGAAATTATGTTTGTGTAAGAAATTACTCTATTTCTATAACCAATAGAAAGAAAATTTTCATTTATAGAAATTTTGGTAGGGTGTAAAATATATTTAATAATAGTTGGTGAATAAATCTTATAAAAGGGTGAACCAAACACTGAAAATATATGAGTCACTAGAATGCTTCTATAAATAGAGAGAAACAAATCTAGGGGAAAATGGAGAAGGATTCCCCATCTTTGAAAAATATGGATGAGCCTATGAACAGTGATCTATGAAGGATAAAAATTTCTAAGGTGAATCAAATGGATATCAAGGATAATAGACACAAAACATGACTAATTGGTTTTGAAAAACGTACCATAAAGGAAGATATAGAGAGAACTATATGTGTTATAATGAAAAGAGAAAATAGTGAATTCAAGAGGGGTTCCAAAACTACTATTATAAAGAAGAGTTCTCAAAAAACATGATGATTATTTGTAAAATCAAAAATCACTCCAAAATACAATTTTATATAATAATCATCCCAAAATAAGGCATGAGTTATGAAATCTAATGAAACGTGCAAGGGTAAACAAGGAGGAATGAATGATTGGATATAAAATTATAATTAGTGGGATGTAAGGAGATTTTTATTAGTGAATGTACCTAAGGAATAAAATCTTTTTATTTAATCCATTGAGAAAATACGGTGAGATATAAGAAATAAGAACTCCAAAAAAACATTTAAAATTAATTTTGGGTAATTAGATTCCCAAAATGGATATACACTAGAATGACAATTAAGTTTCTTACTATAAATAATGATCCCGGAGAGGAGGAGGATAGTGAGGTTATTCCATTACTTTCCTAAAATTTGAAATGGGAAAAATAAATTTTTAAAAAAGA
The DNA here is from genome assembly GCA_963277665.1 of Viscum album. NCBI lineage: Eukaryota > Viridiplantae > Streptophyta > Magnoliopsida > Santalales > Viscaceae > Viscum > Viscum album. The sequence continues at coordinate 1,431,836,845 of OY728120.1, read as the reverse complement.
CTAGTTTTATCCATATGGCCCGCACCATTTCCCAACACGATGAAACTAAAAAATACCCATCTCCCTAAGTGTTTAAATTATATTAACTATTATTGAAGTGTTTCAGGTTTTAGGGAACTTTGACCTATATGGATGCTACATAAAAATATGTGATGTTATTTTGTGACATGATCTAGAGTTACAACTAATAATTGAAGTCGTTCAAAGAGAATTTTTTCATAAAAAATTAAATATATGATATCAAAAAACCATTGGAGAATTAGAGATTAGTTTCAATGGTTTTTATCAAGAACCGAATATCGATATTTTAATTTATGACAGGTGAGATAAATTTCTATTAGTTGAATTTTTGTAAATTTTACATGATTATTCTATATTTTATTCTTCAGGATCTATTAATGATGAAGCAACAATAGTATGAGATATCATGTTTTATTTTTTGATCTATAATTTCATATCATTTAGACGTTATCAGGATATCCAAATCTTCAATGGATAGTAAATTCACTTTCTGAATATCAATTATATATATAGTGATGGATCTCAAAAATTTTCATATATTATCGTAATAAATATTTTAATGATATTATCCCAAGAATCCAAGGATATACACTCAATGGTTGAGGGAAGAAATTATTTTTCAAGTGTGGTATAAGAATTAGCCTTTATCATTCAATTCTATAGTTTGTATCAATATTTTTTTAAGAATTAATCAAGGGAGATAATCATTATTTAAAAAATATTATCATTCATTAAGTTACTTTTTTCTTTTCAAATTGGTAGCCATTTAGATAATTTTTATGGTATTGATTCCTATAGATGATTATTAATGGATAATTCATGAATAGTTCCTTAACACTAATTAAATATCTATTGATGTATAGAATTATCGGAGTGTAATGGATTGTGGTGATGTTATTAACTGTATTTATTATTTCCAAAATCAAGGTCTAATATTATATGAATTGATTTTTATTGATGGCGCTTTTCTAATTGGTGAATCCACCACCTAAATATATGTGTGAATCCAGCTATAATCGAAAGATTTTTTTGAGGTTGTGGATGTTTTAAAAACTATAGTTAACAAAAAATAAATGATTAAGGAGTGTAAGATAAGTTTTCTTTTAAAAAAGTGTTCCTAAAAAGAAGAGAATATTTTGGAGTATCATATAATATAGGTATCTTAGTAAATCATTATTAGTTGATGGAATTTTTCCAAGAATGTGGGAGAATAAAATCACCACTATGCACACCATTGATAAAGGAAGTAGCATTAAAACACATAATTCATTGTCTAAATAGTATCGAACGTGTGGGGAATGATATTTTTTATGCCAAGAACCCAGGGGAATAATGATAAGTATACTAAATGTGAGACGCTTGTTATGTAATGTATTAGTTTACAATGATTATATAATAAATAAAATTGGTATAATGAAAACATTGTATTTTTTTGTTAATGGTGATAATGATGTATTAATAATAAATGTAGTAACCTTTCTGTTAGTGGGGGAGTTGAATGTAGGGGAGTATGAAGCGCGAAGTGGATACAAATTCAATATATGGTTGTGGATAAGTTTTAAGTTTGATATTATTTGTATCTAATAAGAATTAATTTCAAAATGTAGGATTTATTGATAGTGAGTCTTGAGAAATTAGAGTTCCTGTTGAAGAGAAAGATAACATCCAATATGAGATTTTTTGTTATAGAGTTTTTGGGAGGAATTGATACATTATATTCATAGATAGGAGAGCATGGAATGCCTATAATGACTATTCTATGTGAAATTCAGATAAAGGGGTATGAAGGAACTTCGTGGAGAATCTAAATGCAAGTGAGGACATTCATAAGAATTAAAATCCCTGAAATATATATGGAATGTAAATTTTTTTAATAGATTTAAAATAACACAAAGATAATAAAGATATATTATGAAGTGTTTCTGTGTGTGTATGATGTTTTCAATGAAAAATTGATCTAAAATGTAGATTATAAAAAATAAAAATTTTAAAAATATTATGTATAAATGCTTCTATAAGGATGTTGAAGAATGGGATGGATTTCCCCACAAGTACAAATTTTTATGAACATAGTGAATGTTACACAAAATTTGATTCAATTTTTTTAATAAAATATAGTAATGGAAATTAAATCATGATATTAGAAACACTTATGAAAAAGGATTTGTAATTGACATAGTTGTTGTAGAAGAAAATCTCTATGAAGATAGTTAGTTATGCATAACAAGCATAAGGAGACAAAATAAATTTTATGGGAATAGAAAAGTATTATGAAGTACAATTGTGTGAACTAATAATGTGTGATTACGTTTAATTAAAGATTAATTACATAAACATGAAGATTATAGTTTAATGAATTATCAATATTTTATTATAAATACTAGATCCCAAGAGAAGAAGAAGAGAGAAAAATTGTCCAAAGAAACTTTTTAGTGGAAAAATGTTATGAATTTCATAAATATATACTGTGAGAGAAGATAAATGTGAACCATTTATTTATATGAGGATACTCTATAAATCTCACTGTTCTAAAGATAAATTATTTTTGTAAACCATTATTTTGTGTGAAGTATATATAGTGTTAAAAGTACTAACTTGAATAGGATTTTTTATATATAAATACGAGTATATACATTCATGAATGTAAGAATTTCATTATAGTGAATAGTTGTGTAAAAGTGAAGTGGTTTGGGAAAGTGAATATTTTCATAAAAGTAAGTGTTGCAAATTTTCAATAAATGAACATTACCGAAAATGATTCTCACTCACTATGGAACATTCCAAAGGATGAGGGTTCTCAATAATGATTAGTTCACCAAGGAAATTGATGTTTATTTAATAATAAGTTCATAAACTATCTGTAAAATATTATTTTAATTATCAGTGGTAACATATAGTTTCAAAAAACTGAGAGATAAAATAAGATTTTGTGATAAATATATTTACCTCCCAATGTAGTGATCATAGAGAGATGATAAAGTGAGTGAACTCTTGGTGGTAGTTTGAAAAGAATAAATCTTATAAGGGGAGTGAAACTACAGATAAAAATGACCCATCCTAAACATACCATTGAAATCAATTTACGTGTTTCTGATACATCAACACATTGTCATTGTATGTTTTTTTGGAAAATCCCAATATCATTTAACCAATTAAAATTCTTATATTAGGTGTGTATCCTTAACTTACTCTCTTTAGGGAAACAATTGGTGTATATGGTTAAGGATCATATATCATATATAATCTATGTTAAGATAAGTGTATCATAAATTCGATTATATTTGAAAGAAGAACACAAGAGTTAACCTTCTAAAATTGCTGTCGTGATCCTAAGGGGTATTTTAGGTTTTGGTTTAAGTTTGGAATCATAAATAAGTTTCATACCTTTATTCACCCCCTCTACTATAAAAAAAATATTTAACTAAAGTATCTTGTGTGTCTAATTCACATAGAGTCGATAAAGAAGATAACTAGTGTAGTTCACTTTTACCTCAATGTAATATCTATTTTAGTGGAATAGGTTAAGTGCACCCTAAAGGGTTATAGTAGGTCCTAACTAGTTTAAGTACAATTAAGGAGAATACATTTTTAATATATTAATATATTTATACAAAGGGTTTAATAGTGGTTCTTGTGGAGCATAAGAGGGATGTTGTAAAGAAATCACTATTTGAGTTGAGTGGTAGATCCAGGAGCCTCCAAGATATAACAAGAAATTAGATATGGCAATCCAAAAATTAAATAGATTAATATTATATCATTTTATTTGAATATAAATTTTTTCACACACCATAAAAATCATTTTTAGTGTCTTTAGATACATTGATACATTAGAATCCTATAGATAAAAGATCTATATCATCTCCAACTTAGTTATTCAAAACTATCAACCCTCCTATATATATCACAATAATAACCATTCTCCATATTCTTGGTGAAAGGGAAAATAAAAAAGGGTGAGATTAGATGCATAATCAGTCTAAACAAGGGAGATATTAATCAATTTTCATGAGTATAAATAATGGTATGAGAAAATGATCATATAATAAGAATATAATACCAAATAAATTCTTAGATCAAAAATCATGATTCCTGGAATAAGTATTTCTTACAAAATAATTCAAGAGTCTTAATACTGAGGAATCATTAATAATAAAACATGATCCCAGAAAAAACATCATAATGTAATTAAAGTTTCCAAAACATAATCTATAACAATTTGTTCATTTATAAATATTTATAGGTTCCTTCATTTTTTAGGAGATTAAATAATTTCATCATAAAAACTTATAGACATGAAATTAATTCTACATATAAACTTATGAGCATAAAAAATGTCCACACAAAAACATATATACATGAATCCATGTACATGCATAATGTTGTGAACATGAAATTAGGTTGATTTATAATATTGTTATCTAATTAGTTTCTATATTAACCCATTTTATTGGGGTTCTATAATATACCCACACAACATATAACATTTAACCATAAATTGTTCACAATATCATAAAGATGATATTTGTTTCATCACCACATAACATATGTAAAAAAATGGGATTCATGAATATTTCATCATAAATTAGTTAACCCAAATACAAGAAATGAGTTTTATAAAATCATACCTAAAACCTCTTCATAATAAACCATCCAAAAAACATGTAGATAGTATAATTGGATCATATCCCCACTAAAACATAATAAAGTCAAAGGGCGTTATCATAGTTGAAAATTTTTTGATATTTAATTTGAATATATCTTGAGGAAAATATCAATTTTATTTTAAAATAACTTATTTAAAATATAAAAAATATCCAAAATATTAAGGGAAATATTTTATTTAAAACTTATCTTGGAATCTTGTAAATGAGGGCTCATAGAAAAGAGTACGCATAGCAGTGGTAAAAGGCATTTGTCTGGTATATATTAAAACAACGATTTTATTCACACTTTTAGTGAAATGTTCCTCATCTGGAAAATGAAATGATTATTTTTATTATGAAAATTATAAAAATTTAAATATGGGTAATAATAAATTTATATAAAAATTGGATAATATTAAACATAATCTGGAATACATTTTAATGAAAATATGGATGTGGAAGAAAAAGATTCCAGTCCAAAGAGGAAATGAAGTTAGGTATTCAAAAAAACATGGTCTCAATACTTTTAATTTAAAGAGATAGGAAAAAGGTAATATTACATGAAAAGTTAATGAATAAGAAAATTACTTGAAAATATATGTTGTTTAAAGGGTAATTTTTTGTAAAATTTCCACAATGGAAATTTATTATATAAAATCCCAAAAATAAATGAGATTGTAACATATATTTGTAATTATTTGGTAATTTATAAATAAAAAAATAATGAAATAAAAAACCCTATATGTATTTTAAAATACCAATAATTATAATTAGAATCATTTTTTAGGACATTAATGAGTTTTAAATACCCCACACTATGGAAATATTTGGTGAATATGGAATTCGACTCACAAAAATAAAAGTGAGATGAGAAATCATTACTTCATTTTTAGAACAACATTGTATGCATTATAAAATCATCTAAAATAAATATATTTTTTAAATATATGATATAAAATTATTCATACATATCATATCATATATTATATAATTAAGACCTTTTATTATACAATTATTAACATATATTTAGAACAATAATTATTCCAAGTGATAGCAGTTTCATTTTTAATGCATATTTTGATTCTATAGTTTCAGGAATTTTACTTTTATCATGGTTCCCTTATCTATAAAATTTAAATCATTTAATAATTATCACGTGAAATCATTGTATACAATTTTATAACTACTAAGACAATGTTCTGGGAAAAAGTTAATTATATCACTTTGTGGAGACAAGAATCCATACAAACATGTGAGTGATGTTTCCAGATTTTGATGGATAAAAATAAATAAAGGTAAATCATAATTCATATTTTTAGAATCATTATTATATCATAAATATTATATATAATTAGTAAATATAACCATATTTCTATCAATGTAAAATGTAATTAAAAAATTAATGACATAGCTTCATGGAGGTGGTAATTCACACATACTCATGAATGGCGTTATTTTTTCACAACTAATGAGAAAGTAAGAAGGTAGATAAGATATTAGAATTATATAAGAAAAATTATGACATAAATATTATATATAAATGTTAAATTAATTATAATAACCATTTATGAAAAATAGTGACGGAAAATAAATCATATCTCTGCATGGGGGAGGCAATCCATACGTACACACAAGAATTACTTTCATTTCCCATTTAATTAAAAAAATGTGAAAATGGTTGTACCTTCATCATAATAACATATAATAAATTTTTTATTACATATTAATCATGTTATGATTGATATAAAAGGATTATAGAATGTTTAAGTAGAAATAAAATTTAATGTACTCTGTTAAGAGTTACACCTCTTCATTGAGAAGCCTCCTTCGGGTTACACCTAAAGCCTTAAAGGGAAGGAATTATGATAAAAAAGCCACTATATAAAATTCTGATTGTTTTATGAAATTATTTTTTTCATGTCTTTCCTATGGTAGTAGGCTCTTTAGGTAGGGAAAAGATAGGAGTGAGGGTTCACTATTATTGTGAAGTAAGGGACACACAAATAAATATATAAAACATTTAAATATAATAAATTCATTTTTATGTTAAAGTGGCACCAAGGTGATAATATGTTTAATATATAATAATTTATTATTTAAATAACCCTAGATAATTAATTTTGTTTTCATGTTTTTGTGGAATTATAAACCATTTCATTTAGTTTAACCCCTTTGTTAACTAATTTAAACTATAATCGTGGTACAAAATTTTTCATTCTTAAAGAAATATAAATTAAAATATAAGTTAAAATTGGATTTACAATGGTCATGGGATGTAATTTATTTCCATAACCCATGCCTCATATCCTATTTATATATTTTAATTATTTTTAAATTATTTAATAAAATATACTTTTTTATAAAATACCATGAACGTAATTTTAATAACTCTTCACATATTTTGAATTTAATGACTTTGAGATAGGAAATTAAATAAAATATAAAATATTTCACCACAAATTATACATTATTATTAACCATATAATTTTGTATACAAAATAATTTATCCAAAAAAACATTTTATTCTTATAAAATGATTTAAATTGATTTTTCTACTCCTTGAACACGCATTGTGTCAGTATTCTCTAAACATATAAGGTAATTAGTCCATCACTAAAATTATAAATAAATTAATATAGTAAAGAAATAATAATTATGTTCTCAATAGACTTTATATTCACTAATAAAATAATCTTATTATTATGTAAAAATATAAGAATAATTAAAATCAAGATAGTGACATTTTGGAATTTTCATTAACTTAAAATAATATAATAGACCTTTTCAATGAAAAATTGAACCAGAATTCCATAATTTAAAATATATAAAGGGGTGGTAAAATTAAACCATCGCTTGGAATATAGGAAAGTTTATTGATGATTTTTATTCGTTGTTATATAGTTTTTGATATAATTTATACCATTTTACTTTTTTACTGTGGTGATAAATTTTACCATGGTTATCATTCAAAATGCATAAAAATAAAAGGGGTGTATTTAAAAATATTAAACCCCACAGATAAAAAATATGGAAATAATATTTCAGGATTAAATTTCCAAATTTTTAAAAATAATATTTAATTAAAATCGGTAAAATATCATTAAAATCAATTTTATGTAATTTTATATCTTAATATAAAAATGAACTTATGTATAAAAAATATAATATTGAATACTATGTAATTATTTGGATTAAATTTTATATTATGAATCTTATGTTACTTTAAGAAAATATTTAAAATATAATGGTAATTTAAAATTACATTATTTAACAAAAAATAGTAGTTTTACAAAAACTAGTATCTCCCACTATTTATTGAACAATAAAACGTCTTTGAAACATAAATAAAATTCACCATAAGATAGTATTTAGATGATGATTTGAAAAATTATATTAACACCATAAAATTAAATTTATAAAAAATATTAGAATATAATTATATGTTCTATGAAAAAAATACAATAAGACCCATTATTGAAGATAATATATTTTTAAGGATAAAATAAATTTAAAGAAAATTGTGTACTTATTTATTATGAATCAATAATTAAATTTTTATTTCCAAAAACCATTATGAATATTTTTCATAGTTTTTTTATTATTAAGGCATTCAAATTTAACAGTTGTGTTATAATGGTCACATTTAAATAAATATATTTTTATTGTGAAATACAGTTCAATTAAATATTGGTGATGTATGATAATAAATCTACCGAACATAGTATTATTTTAAAATAAATTTTTATGGTGATATATTCTCCCTCACCCCATGTCATATAATTTTTTTCAATTCTATTTTTATCTCCATAATCAGGGAGTCAATATTTAAAATTACCTTTGCTAAAAACCCACATCATATGAAGGAATAATAAGGATTCCTTTAAAATGGGTAAGTCATAATCATAAAGATTACCTAGAATAACACATAATGGGGTTCTTAGATTAGTAGAATATTATAAGGTAGTGAAAATATGGAAATTGAAGAGAAATACTATGTCTAAAGAATAATTTATGGTGATAGGGAATATGATCGTGATAAAGCTAATGACCATAAAACCAATATTTAGTAAATGAAAAAAATACCAACAATACATCAAAAATGAATGTAAAATAAATACATTTTTATTTCAATATTCTTTTCCTAGAGTCAAGAAATTATTTTACTATAAAAATAGAAAACAATATAAAATAAAAAAACTTTATTTCTTTCCATTTCATGAGAAAAATAATAATGATATTATTATCTCAACATCAAGACCATGTTATGGGTTATTTACCCATCAATCACGTGTTTTTGAAAAATACCACCTTAATAATAAATTAGTTTTATAAGTTATCAATACCATTAAATATATTCTTGAAAATACATAATTAAAAAATACGTACAAAGAATACTTAGATATTTTATGACTCATATAATTGGAATATTATTGATAAAACAAATCTTTAACGAACATCTTAAATCCCAATACTTAAAAACATCAATCTTTCTACTTAAATAGTTGGTATAGAATATACCATTCCATTTTCTAGGATTTATTCCTTAGATTAGGTCATTCACATTAAAAATGACCAAGTTCCCCAATCATGTGGAATTCAAATATAAATTTCACATTATGATGTAATTATTTTCCCCAGTGAACTATTCATTTTTTCTTAAAAATTACATGTCATATGTCCTTATCCTCCACACCCAAAAAACTCCTTGTTCCCTTTATACATTCCCCTAGGTTTTTCTCCCCACATTCTTGAAAATTTTGAAGTTGAATCTCATTTCATCCATAGTCTTAATCAAACTCTATTTTTCTCTAATTTGGTACTTTTGAAAACTCACCTATGTTCAGGTTGTTAAACACATATCAAGATAGCTAGTTATGAATAATTAATATTATTCCCATTATATTTCCCATTTAATATTTTTCCTCATGAAGAAAACCACTATATTCTCTACCACGTTCAACATTAACATGATTCCTATTGGTGACAAACATTAATTAAATTTAAAAAAACATATTGTGAGAAATATTAATAAAAGTAAGTAATCATATAATAATGAAAAACATTCAAAGGATGTCTAAATAAAGAAACCTTCTTATCAATCAATAAATACTTAGGTTTAACCTATATCATAAATTGACATTATCTTTTCAAATCCATAATTTATTTCATAAATATGGAATTGATTAACCCAATCATATCCCTAGAGAGTGTCTATATAGGCTCACAGACTTAGGCCCACTCATATTTTACTAACGATGATCAAGTGAATATATATTATTACCCATTTAGATCTATTACCCCTTGGGGAATTTGTGCCACAAATTAATCCACTTCATTGTATCTTGAAAATGATTTATTTTCTAGGTATGAAACACTCCATTATTTATCATAACATATGATACTATCTAATACATACTTTATATTACATTTTCCCACAAAATTTTATCATTTTTGTTTCAAAAAAATAAACAAAACATATTATGATACTAATTGAGGAGACATAAAAATTACATACATAAATAATAAATTATTATTAATGAATATTCAATACATTACATGAATGTACATTAAAATTTTAGATTTTTTGGAAGCTTGTATACATATAAAATTGTTACCAAATTGATATATATCATCTTAAACATATTTATTACCAAATAGAACCCTTTATAGATATCTAATACATAAAAACATTTTACAAAACTTAGTCAAAAGAAATCACATGTCACACCCACTGTATTTTTTCTGGAATATTTAATTTATTTTTTTTGTTAAACTTTGGTTTTATAACATTTCAATGTTTTTTAAAATATAAATGGGAGTTTTTGGTTGGATAGAGGGTGTTGTATGGTTGGTGTATGGTTAGTAGAAACTGGTTTAAAAAATCTACAAACCATATGGGGCCAGATAGTGTCACCTAGGTGGTTTTATAGTTAGGTGAATGGATTATGTACCAGTATATACCCAACCACATGACCTCCCCCTTTTGGTATAAATGTACATGCATACTTTTCATATGGTATAAAGTATTATTCATCCAAACTATTCATCCTACAATGTTTTGAAAAAGAAAATGATTTAAAAAAAATAAAACTCCCTTATTGTAATTCCCGTCACACAAAATTTCACCCATTTGACTTCTACATCCATAGGTTCACATTCCCTTTCCTCCTACAAACTCTTGGATTCAATTACTGCGTAGTTTTTTCTTGGGTCATCAAGAAATATTCAAGTAAGCATCTCATCACATATCCTCTAGGTATTTTCTCCCATTAATCTTGATTTTTATTCCCTATGGTGATATGAAAACATATAATGATTTTATTCAAAAACAATTATATTGGGTATTGATATTTTGTGTGTGTCTATTCTTTATTAGGATCTCTTATTATCTAGGATTATGTTTTTTAACTATTTGGTGTTGATTTCTAATGGAACAATAGGTGGTTCCTTATTGTGCTATTTATTAATTATTTAAATTTATTTGCCTCTAATTATCAATTTGTTATATAATTTTTTGAAGGTTATAATGGGTTATTTCAATGGAGTTGGAGTGCATAAGGCTTTGAAAATGATTTATCCCTTACGTAAATGGTTTTTAATTGTACTTTTGGATTATTATGAGTCAATTTATGGAGATAATGGGATTAATGTTATCAAAAAAATGAAAAAAGAACCTAGGAACCCTTATTATTTAGGAAACCAAGCTATGAATAGTATATATTCTATCCTACACAACATTATCCCAGTCTCACTTGATGGATTATGATGCAACACTAACTAAATGATGTTATATAGACTACCACTGGACCAAAGGTTCATCCCACCCACCAATAACTTATTCACATAACATTAATCATTATTAGTTGAGCACAAAGATATATTATTCCTAGAACCCCACTAACCTAGATTTATAGAGGTTTCCCATAGTTATTTTATTATATTTATTTATTAGCCACTATTTTTCATGCAGTGTTAATTTTCCATTCAAAACTAAATCATTTTATCAAAGTAAATTGTTTAAAATCATTTAAAACTAGAAATTATATTTCTCTTATAAGGGTTATGAATGCATATCCTAGTGATATCCTACTATACAAGTGAGCACACACCAGACATACACTGAATAGGTATATATAGACCACATTTTTTGGGTTCAGGTAATGGTAATTCATCTTTAAGATGAAATAGATTTTCATGATAGTGATTTCCTTTTGGGAATAGGTGATTGTGGTGGCATGGTTGTGGTTGGTCCTCATGTCATAAGTATTCTCATGTTTCTTTTGTTAGTCCCTACCCCATTCAACTTTTTGGTGTTGGTTTTATATTTAATCATAATGTAAACCTATAAATTCTTTTTTTCAAGAGTGTTATTTATTGATTCTTGTAATGATTCATGTAAATGTGATATTTCTTTTGATGTGGATTTTGATCATTTTCTATTTGGGTAAATCAATCACAAAAAAGTTTTCCAATGCCTAGGAAATAGTTTCCATCCTATGGGGATCGAAAACACCCTTCATTTTATACTATGATATTGTTCTTGTTTCATGTTGGATGAAGGCCTAGAATAGTTCATGATAATGTTGTATTAAATAAGGTTATGAACTTTATTTGGGTTCTATTATTTTAAATATTATCATTAGAATGTAAGTAGGGCTATGGAGGATAGGGTTACTATTTGTTAGTGGGGTTTCTAACTAGCCTTCAGTTACAATGGGATATTCATAATTTGTTTTAACTCCTCCATTAGGAGTAATGTAGAGTCTATAGACTAGGAATGAGAATAAATTTATAGTGGAATAGCTTAAATTGATTATTTAGTTGTTATGGTTTAGTTAGGATTTATAGGAGTTCCTTATCATGTTTATTTCATTCTCCATTGGTTGAGGTATTGAAGGTATATTTCATTCATATTTTGACTTCTGTATCTTCATGAAAAATAGTAGACTTCCTTTATAACCAAAAGAGTCAGCCAGAGAGAGTTCTACCTCCACAGTTGAGAAGATATTAGTTAAGGATATGGTATTTGAAGTTATAGATCAAGATTATAAAGTGGTATCTGGTTTGGATAATGTAAATGAGTACATAATATGATCAGAAAAATAACAATCTCATGACTGTATCAATAATAATCCCTCTCCCTTTCATAGAAGAACTGATCCCCATAAAGCTATGGATTGGGAGGATAATATTGAGATGATTTTAGAATTTCTTCGGACTCTTGGTTCTATTCAGGTTAAGTGTGTTGTGTTTATATTGGAAGGCCCCAATTATTGATGTGGGAGTTAGTTATTTATGTAGGGTGACATGAGGAGATGGGCTGGAAGGAATTCATAGACATAAAAATGAGAAAAACTTCCCTAATTTATTAGATACCTCTATGTACAAGGTGTTAATGAACCTATATTAGTGAGGGAATTTTGAATATTATTATTCTAACCACTTTTCAATGTTAGTATATTTTTCTATGGTGGTGGTTTCTAATGAAATATTTAATTCTCAAAATTTTGAAATAATATTTTAGCTAGATGTCAAACCTTGGTATTCTTATTTAATTTGAATATGTATGTTGATGTGGTCAACTAAGCTCTTATCATGAGGATAGACCTAGCTAATATGTCAAGATTATTTGGGATGCTTCCATCATTAGGCTGGGGTGAGACTGGATCTTCTGAAATGAATAAAAAGTGCGAGGACTGGGGGAATAAGGCTAGTAGAGGATCTAGATATCCACCCTAACCACCTTCGTCAGCAACAACAGGTAATGGATATGGTGTATACCATCAGTGGGGATGATCTAGGAATGTGTAGTCTATATGCCTAGTCCCACCCTAGTTGATCTACGTTTATTATTATAGAGGACAAATGAAAAGGTTTTAAAAATATTCCAATCCTCCTCATAGGAGTGTAGGCTATAAGGCTCCTAATGGAACAATAGATCATTCTAATGCATCCATAGATATGGGACTCATTCTAGTGGCCATTATGTTAAGTGTGTATATTGTTTTGGGATGATTCAGGTTGAGGGAGAGCTACATGTCAATATTCTTCCATATGCATAGACAGAGGCGGTCACGACCCGTCCTCGGGGCCCGTGCCGTGACTACCCCAAGCCCGCCTTCCATTGGCCAGGGCTGGTGACTAGCACCAAGGCGTAAATCCCGATAAAAAAGGAAAGGCATTGCCTTTGTAATGTAAACAAACACCACAGAGCAAGAAAGCAGTATAAGTAAACACTAAGTAAAAGTTGATAAAAAGTAAGTGCAGAAAAGTAAGTGGGCCAGAATACAAACCCAAACTGAAATTAAAGTACAACTGGAAAGGGAAAAAAACAATTGAAAAGTAAAGCCACAACGCTGAGCTATCCACAGGAAATCCCACCTGAAGGGTGGGTACATATAGCCTCCATTTCTCCTCAGGTCCAGCCGACCGCTCTGAGTACGTCCCGCCCAGTGGTCCACCTCCAAGTATCATCCTACTCCGCACGCCTCAACCACGATCAGCATTGTCCATCGTCTGCAACCAACATAATGTAGTGCTGGCATAGCCCGTGCAGGGTTGAGTATAAGCTACTCATTAGGGACCCCGAGAGCCCCGATGGTCTCCCAAAATCCACAAAGGAATGATATAATCACGAAGTAACATTCGACACTGCTTAGGTATATGCCTATACATATACCTAAGTCATCAAATCCAGTACGCTCCAACATCCGAGCCCAAGTACAACCCAGTCCACACAGGAAAACAGAACCCAGTCCACATAGGAAAGAAAAACGTAATCCACACCGGATAGCACAACACAATCCACAAAGGAAAGAAAAACAGGATTCAGATCACACAGGTATACTTCTTGGTATGGTGATAGAGATGATCAGATATATCTACTGATTCATCTAATCCATCGGACCCACAAAGGATCGATAGGTACTAACCCCCGTAATGTCCCACAAAGGATCTGACCCACATAGGATCGATTGGCAACTAACCCCCCCAATGACCCACAAAGGATCTGACCTACACATGATCGATATGTAACTAACCCCCACAATGACCCACACAGGATCAGACCCACACAGGATCTGTAGGCGCTGGCCCACACAGGACCGCTGAGCACTGACCCACACAGGATCGTACCCACACAGGATCTGTAGCACTGATCCACGTAGGATCGCTGAGTGCTGTAGTCGTCGTTGTCGAATCCACTGAGGATCTCTGCACAGTCGTCGTCGTCGCAGTCGCAGCTAGCTCTAGGGTTCCTGCACACAGCAAGCTCGTTCGAGAGGGTCCGCTCCACGAGCGGAGAGGCTGATACATCAACTGACACATAGTCCATAGTTAATGTATCCAAAAGTTCCGTATCGTCAACAGGAACTCAACGTCGCAGACGGTGCGTCAATCGGACGCCCGGTATGAGAGTTATTGGCTATTTCGTCCCAGGGGCCAGGTTGGTTTTTAAGTCAAAACCAACCCGACCATACACCACCTGCGTCCAAACCTCAGGCGGAGTATTCCAAAAGATCCGTCTCACTTATAGGAATCCAATAAAGTCTACGGAACATCAATCGAACGTCCAGAGCTCAAGATTTAAGCGTTTCCGCTCTGAGGGCCCGGTTGGTTTCGTGTACGAACCAACCCGGCCAAACCCAAGGTACTCCAAAACCTTGAGCGTGATATACCAAAACGATCATCTCGATCCAAGGATCAGATCTCCGCTGACTGCGTGTCAATCGGAGGCCCGTAGCTCATGTTATGAGAAAAAGACCAAAAAGGTCCGAAAACGGGGGGTCTGGGCCCGGACTGACCCGGACGGCGCGGCCCGTTCCGGCCTAGGTGGCACGGCCTGGCCTGGGCGCGATCCGGCCCGGCCTGGGCGCGACCCGGCCCGGCCGATGCAGGCGCGGCCCGGTCGTCAGGCGGCCCGGATGCAACGGCCGAGCGGTGCGCCAGGGGGGTGCCCCCCCCCCTAAATGGTACGCGACCCCGCGTGGGGGCCGCCTCTCACCAACGGACGTGGCCAGGTGGCCGCGTCCCACCTTCGCCGGTCCCACGCGGTCGCGTCCCACCTTCGCCAGTCCCGCGTGGTCGCGTCCCGCCTTCGCCAGTCCCTCGCGGTCGCGGGACGGCCGGTCCGTCACTGCGGCTTCAGCCGCGACGGTTCTCTACGGCGGTGCGCTGAACGCCGCTGCCTTCTGCCGCCAGCGTGACACGCCAGCGGGTTGCTCCACGGACCACCGGATGAGTTCCGGTGGTTGGAAATTCACGCCGTCTTCGCCAAAGGCCCTCCCGAGGTCCGTCCTTCACTACGAGGACCTCACATTGTCCGTGCAGCTTGTTTTGTCGACATCCGCCATTTTGCACACCAAGAACGAAAGGGGTGGTGGGTTCAGACTTGTTCATTAGTCCGCACCCACCACTTTAGCAATTTTAAAAGTCTCACAACAAAAATTTAATCAAACGCCGCGGGTATAAATCACAAGGATTTAAAAGAATCAACCCCTACCTCAATGTTGTCGTTGAACGTGAGTTCTTCGCGGAATTGACCGTCGCCGAAGAATAAGATCATCGCGTCGCAGAAGGGGCATCGCGTCATTTTGGTACACGACATCACGTCGAAGATTTCTGAGGTTTAAAGAAAACACACAAATTTAATTGCACCATTTAAACACATGTTGAGGATAAAATCCACAGAGGAAATTAAAAGATTCGTAATCCCCTACCTCAATCGGTTGATGATCGAATATTGTCGCGGGGAAGGATCGTCGCGGAAAAAACGTCTCGGAAGGAGGGTCGTTGGCATCGTGGTACACGACATCGTGTCGTCGATCTCCGAGGGTTCGGCGTTCTTCGCGTTCTTTCGTGTTCTTCGTGTTCTTCATGTTCTTTGCGAAGGAGGATGAAGAACTTAGAGTTTCTGTCAATCCTCTAAACAAGCCACCCACATGCATTGGTCTTATTTTATTCTTATGCCAACAAACGAAAAAAACAATGTTAAGAAACAAACCATTAATTTGGTGAATTAATGGTAATTACTTAACTGCCCAATTAATAGGGGCGTAAATAATTTAAGAAAACGCATCAGTTGACTTTCATTAAAAAGGGGTTTTCGCGGGTGCATTACTTAGAGGAAATGAAACGGTGGGGCTCGTGCGGGGCCCACCTCAAAAATATCCTACCAAGTGGCTAGGATATTTTTGGGTTCCACTCTATCGGCTTAACTTAGCTTAAGTGGCTTTAACTGGCTTTAAGTGAAATAAAATAAAGTTTCCGTACCACTTTATTTTATTTCTTAACTTAACCCAAAAAACTAAAAACCACACCTGAGAAAACGCAACTCCGGAAAAGGCGTTCTTAGCAAATACCGGTGTTGCAATTCCATCGATGCCCTCGGAATTCGATTCCGAGCACCGGTTCAAAAGTTAGGAAAACCCGCTCGTTTGTTTACTGAACGTACCCGAGCCAAACTTCGGAAAATGATTCCGGGCACACCGGGCCTCAGAATCAGGTGCCGTCAGAAACTGCGTTCTGGTAAAATTCCAAAGAAAATTAAGAAAAAAAAATTTCCTTGAAATTTATAGGTCTTTACAGAGGAACATCACATTCCTGATATATATTAAGAACAAGTGGACTTTTTTATAGGTTCTACAATATTTCAAGGTAATGTTAATATGTTTTCATCCTTGGTAAATAATTTATTTCATATAAGATATTTTTATTCAATTTTTTCTTCTTATATTGTGAATTTTTTGAAAATATCAACCAATATTATGTTGTAATCAATGGTTTTAGTTCTGCCTCTTGGCTGAAGAAAGGACCCATGTTTTTTATTCCTTTTATGTTCTTTCTCATTGTAAAAAAGTAAATATAAGGTTTTATTTCCTTTTCATAGAGATAAAACTCTTTAACATGATATTAGGGATGGATATGATGATTTATTTCATGTTCTATATCCATTTAAATCATCAGCAGCTGAAATTTATATTCCCTTATGGGAGAAATTGTGTTTTTTTTGTATAATGGGATCCATGGCCAGGATGAATGAGGCTTCCACTTGTGAATCTAGGTAGACTTTTTTATTTGGTTCCTTCCATATTACTGTAAAGTTATGTGTAGGTGTTGGAGAGTGGGTTTCCTTTTGCTGTGATTGAATTTCCTATGGGTTTTCTATAGAATTCCTTAGCTTTACCTCCTAAATGGTATGTGGAGTTCACATTCAATTTGGCATTGAAGATATAGTTAATATATCATCCATTATATCATATGGACTCCATATATCTTATTTAATTAATGATATGTATAGATGATTTGGGAACCAAAGGGTTCTTCCACTAGATTGTATCTCATTGTTCAGCTCCTTCGATTTTTTCCAAAAAAGTCTAATGGATCTATCTATTTATGTATTGACTATCAAAAGTTAAATAGAATCACCACCAAGTTTAATTACCCATTTTTCTAAATTATTTATCCCTTATAATAGTTCAATTGATCTAGGTATTTTTTTGATTTTTGATATCCATTTAGGGTATCACCATGTGAGGGTGAGAGAAGTAGATATTCCCAAGACCTCTTTTTGAAGTGGTTATGACCATTTTGAGTATTCGGTAATAATAATTTAAATGGGTATTCTCTCACATATTAAATGGATATTATGAACTAGGACTTCCATATATACCATCACTCATTTTTATAGTGTTAGATGATGATTTTTTGCTCTATTATAGATCCTAATAGGGGAATAGAAATCATTTGAGAATTGTTTTGGGGACACTATGATTCCACATTTTTTATGATAAATTGTTAAAGTGAATCTTATTGATCTAATAGGATACGTTTGTTGGAAATTTTATGTCCTAACGGGTTGTTTTAGTTGACCATGAAATGGTGAACATATGGATGTCATGGGAGGAGCTAATGATTTTCTTATAAATCAATAGGTTTACAGGCCACGCTTGGTATTAAAATATGTTCATTAAGGGATTCTCTTGAATTGTTTCTCGTATGAAAACCCTCTCCAGAAAATGGTTGAATTTCATGTGGAATCTAGAGTGATTTGAATCATTGGATGTGTTTAAGTGGGGGCTAACCACCTCTATCTTGATTTTACATGAAACTTGATATGGTTATTTTTTTGTATTGTGAATTTTCAGGTATGGGTTTGGTTGTGTTCTTATGCTGGGAAACCATGTTATGGTGTATGGATCTCTTCAACTAAGATATAATATTAGAGTTATCGAACCCACAAACTTTAAAATGCAGTATTGATTAATTCCCATAAATCCTATGGTTACTATCATTTTGGGGATAAGTTTATTGTTTACTTAAACCACATCATATTTAGATATAATATATCCCCTAAATAGTTTTACTAAAGGTAATGAAGAGTGGTCGAGTACCTATAGTGGTTTCCCTTTGATATCTTATACACCTCAGGTAAGAGAAATATGGTTACTGATTCTACGAGTATAATGTTTAAAACTCTTAATCTAAAGGAGTCTAGTGGTGGTTGGAATCTATTGAGGGTTTTTGGTTAGTTACACATAGTGTCTAGGGAATAGAGTAGAGGTATGTTCTTGGATGGTGTGTAGCTATCATTTTCCCTTTTAGTGATGATTCGAAAGGATCATCTAGGAGATGAGTTATTATATATATCTACATATTTTTAAATAATGGGGTGTAGCCTAGTAAATTTTCACGGACTACTAAATGAGTTCTCTAGTTCAGAGACAACACTATTTTTTCAACTGTATCTATGAATGATCATGATGAAGGATCAATTTTACTCTTAGTGGGACATTAATAATAGTGCTACTAATATCATTTATCATTTTTTATGTTTATTGAGGTGTCCAGGTATGAGGTTTGATATAGCTAACATCCTATATTTATGTTATAATTGCCAACATGTAACATCCCCGACCTGGAGGCCACAAAACCGGTGTCCTGAGTTGAGTCGTCACGTGACCTCAAGAGCACCTCCCCATACTCCAAAGGATTCTAAATAGCATCGAGTGTCTAATAAGTCATGTGGGGAGAGTATACCCTTTTTAGCAGAGTAAGACAAATCAGAACACAATATAAATAGGGAAAAAATATTAACAACCAATAAACATACAGAACCAAGAATTTCCCAAATAGGGTATAAAACACAAATGAAATACAACCATTCCATTCCATACTAGTAGTGAAAAGTGAATAAAAACCAAAATAAAATGAAACAAAAAATTCTCAAACTGGTCTCAACTCCAAGTCCAGGTCCTTCTCCATGTGCATCCCGATCCGAACTCAACATCCTAGTGTAGGCCCTCTACCCTTGTCCTGACCAACAACAAAGAGATTTTCTTGGGTGTCGAACGATAGCAGGATCAGGGTGTGAGTACAAAATCGAGTAGTCCTCCACCAACGATGTCGAAAAAATATCCATTCTAACAGATAGTGCGTGAAAGTAAAAAATAGATGGTAAGTAAACAAGGGACAGTTCAGATGCCATAAGTTAACAAGGTTCATTTCACTCATGAATAAAATTTATCCCAATTCCCATTCTTATACCAACTTCATTACCTAATTCATTTGGATCACATGATCCATGGGTTAGTCAAAATTATCAAACACCTAAGGGTATAAAGAAATTAATCACGGTGCATAGGGAAAATAAATCAAGTCCCTATAACACTAGGGATACACATATCACATCACCACATTATCCTCACCTTGAAGCCTCATCCCAGTTGGAATGAAACCATTAGGGGAATAAATCCTCTGTCCCCTTCTCTAACCTGTTCATTTATGGGGTGGAGATTAGAGCCTCATTTCAACTTGACCTGTGGGCATAAAACCTCTAGTCAATATTACACCCTACAAAGCCATGTGCACATGATTATTTATCAAATCAACACAACTATACCATAACAATACATAAAATAATCGATTACATTGGAAATAATCAATCACGATGCATATCAAACAACATGGGATTTAATATTATTCCCTAACCCATTAACACATTTACCAATTACAATTCATATTTATTTTTCCAAATTCCCATTCTCATTACTTAACCCTTTAAATTTGTTCAAGAACCCCTATGCCTTAGACAAATTCATCAATGACCAAACATTTAACCATTTACCCCATTTATCATTTCATATGTTTTTACCCACTTATGTATTATGAGTATATTTCCTATATCTCATAACCCAACCACTTATTACCTTCAACCATTAGGTGTACCAAAATTCCAATGTATTAACCCATTCCACATATTGGTCCATATCCATATTAAATACCCTTAACATGCTCTCCATTTCCCATTCCATCATCGAATTATAATTTTACCATTTAATATGCACTAATCTTCTTAGGCATTCCAAACCAAATTTTGTTAAACAATTGACGTAATCCCAATCGACCCAATTTTCCCATTCTCATGTCATTCTAAACAACTCCTTATGCCTTATCACCCTATTTATCACTAATATCATTCCATTTAGAACATAATAAACCATTAAAACACATTCTACACGGGTTTCACACTTTACTCAGCAAACCGTCACTTAACCCTACCACACTCTGGGTCAGGGTTTGCCGGCGCACCCCGTGGGTGGCCCTAAAATGATCATGTACTTTTCTATGCATCCCATGGAAAACATGAGGGTTTCAATAAAACACTTAGATGCCCATTTTTATCAACAACTACAAGAGACCAAAATAACAAAATTAGGGAGAAATAGGAACATGAGCTTCCATGCATAAATCCAAAATAAAACTATGTGATAACACTTATAGACCACCTACCTCGAATCTGACAATGAACACACTCTTAATCATGGACATAGATCTAGATTCAAGAATCCCATTAATCCCCAACCTATGTTCCAAAATAGAAAGAGGTTTTTTGGATTTCAGGAGAATATGGGAGAAATATGAGGAACCTAATTGAAAGAGGAAGCTAGGAAGGAATTAGACTTACTCATGGCTTCAATCCGCAACCAATAATGCTATAAATGGTTGATGATGAAAGGAGTAAAATCACTTGGAAGATTGTGTAATAGAAGTTCTTCTTTAGGGTTTCATGGAGTGAAATGGAGGAGAAACCAGAGTTGGGGTTTAAAAACCCAGACTGGAAATTTTGTAAATTTTCTATCTTTTCGAGGCAGCACGGTTGACCCACACAATTTTCCAAACCGTGCGGAAGATACTACCTGAAAATCACCCAATTTCATGGTTTCCAAGGGATTCCATAGGGTTTTCTTAACCATGTTCCAACCCTGCGAAAGGCTCTATACATGGCTGCATGGTTACCTAGGATACTCCGCATGGTTTGCATTAACTGTTCGCAAACCTTGAAATATGCCAAGGAAGTCCCTTTTCCTCAACTTTTCATGTATCGAACCCCATAATCACTCACGATTCTTCACATGAAAGTTGGAAATACTTGTTTAGACAAAAAGGGTACATAAACTGAAATATAAACAAGAACATATCTTATGAAGAAACCGGGGTCTTACAACCTCCCCACCTTATAATGGCTCGTCCTCGAGCCTCTCCTCCTAGAATCACCAACTTCTATAATAAAAGATCAAGCCACATGTTCGGCCTATCCATTCCTAATTTCTGTGTTTCTAGTTTCAAATCACGAGGCCATAAATCATGGATCAAGGGAACATACATTCCCCTCAATACTTCCTCTCCACAACTCAAAACATGAACCAGAGAACTCATTAAGGAAGCATTGACTTCAACCATACCCAGCAACTAGAACTTCAAAATGATGAAATAGACAATAGTTCCTGACTCTCTACACATGCAATATTCAAACAAAACATCAAAAATTTTATGGAGGAACCAATCGACACCTCATCTTCCCGACCCTCGGTACAAGTCATGACCCAAATCACTTGGCGTCATTGTCTTATTCTCCCTATTCTAATGGTGAACAAACCTGTTAGAATCTGAAAGAAAACACACAATCCTTCCAACTGCATTTCCTGGAGATTGCACTCTAAAACTATTCAACCAAACATAACCCAAACCTCTCAGGAACTCAACCAAATAAACCAGTTCCAAAGTTCTCTATCGTGATTAACTCACCCAAATGGTGACCACTCAAGTCACTCCAACCCGAAACTCTAGTCGCATTGTCAACCAACCATTTGTCTAGTATGGTTCTCTCTACCATCTTTGGTTACATGGCACATCCAGTTTTGACAAATGTCTACTCAAACCGCAACCCAAATTTCACATCACTTGACATGTTCCAAATAATTACACCCTAACATCCATAGGAGCATCAATATGCTTTGGCATATAACTTTAGCATAAAACCAATTTAGAAGGACATTCCTACACTATCCATTCAAGGACTAACATTAATACAGTCTTCCCCAAGTAAGAATTTATTTAGAAAATGCACTTTCCGCAATAACATCAACCTAGAGTTGGGTCACTAACACCACACCCATTCAAGTTTACAATCTTAGGACAGACCACATCCGACTGGATAGTCTCTGAACACCCACCTTCCCCTGATGACACACTACCCTTCCTCACCTTCCCAAGGTGCTTACTAACTTGAAGCCTATCATTATCATCCCATGAACCCAATGAGGTCATTCCCGGAATTCTGGTAGTATTCAATCATCATGACATTACTTCCCTCCAGAACATCACCGGGCTTCACACTCAGCATGACACCACATAACATGGTCGAGGTACCCTAAACTTAAATTTATTCTAAAACCACCCAAGGAGAAATTACCTAAGTCTGGCCATGGTCTTCTTTGGGGTTATAGAACCCAACCTCTCCTACCAATATCTATTTTCATATCCAACCACACCCTTCTAGGACTTCAACACAGGCATCACAAGCTTATCATGGAATAACCTTAAGCTCAAAGCCTACAATTGGCTCATCAACCACCACATCCAAGTCCCACATTTCCTCTATTATGAACCAAACAAGCATCTCATAGGTTCTTTATTGGAATCCCAGTGCCACTACATCTACTCAGTGTTCTCTTCTCTACATCCAGGACTGACTTATCACTCCCCACCTAAGGAGTGTTGTTACCAATTATCTTATGAGTAATTACCACCACCAAATATTACTCCAAATCACAAACTGAACCCCAAACTTAGACATGGCCATCTAGATTTTTCCCAAAAAAAGAAAATGAACGTCACCCGGTGCCCATTCCTAGATTTCGTGAATGGAACCCATGACATGTGTTGACATTAAGTCCATCCTGAGGACCTCTCTCCAATCCATAGAGGGTTTACATCCCATCATCAATATCCACACATATTGTTTCCATGAGAGTAAACTCCATGATATCCCTCATCCAACCAAACACCTTCATGTATCATGGCGTGAGCCAGATCTTCTCAAAATACCTAAGATGATGTCATGATGTTGGGCATGCTCATCACTACTTGAGGTACACTATGAAGTGTCCAAAGAAATTCACCCATAACATATCCATTTCCTATGTTGAGCTATGGGACACCATGACCTGCCAAGGATTTCAGGCCTCCCGACCAAACAAATCTCATCAACACTTAACCAACACCACTTTGGTGGGATTTTCAACCATGTTTAATCATTTATACATGAACAAACTTTCAAGTATCTGTGAACTAACATTTCATTCTACACTACATCAACCACACTACTTGATTTCATTCGATGTTTCCCATCCAGATAATAACCAAAAAACAATAGTCTATCTCACCAATAAAACCATAAGTCTCCAAAAAACCTTTATCTATGTGTATCCCATCACTCACATACTTACCTTAACCATGTATCTTGGTTATTCAACCTCATTATCCCTAAGGAGGTCTCTAAATATCCCCCCAAAACCAAAACCATTCATATAAACATGGTCATCCACTTGACCACTCTCACCTTGAGTGTCACCATTGAGTGAAAGAATATAACCACACATCAACCAACCTTGTCTCTTCTTCTAAAAAAACTTCTAGACCTCCATTAACCATCATCCAATAGGTGATTTAGGCTTCCATACTATACAACCCTTTGAAAAAAACCTAACCACTTATTACAAACACTAGGGTTCCCACATGAAAGAACCAAGCACAACTATACTATTTATTAAAAAATTGTTGTACTTAGTATGCATTGACTCTACCTCTAATGTATCTTCAACACTTAATATTCCAAGGTACATGAACCACTGGGCTAAACTCCCATGCAGTCTCCCATGGGTTTCTAAAAGTATATTCATGTATCTACAACTCAAGTAGCACCACCAACCATTAACATTCCCACTTAGCCCTTTAGAAAAAACCCGAACCATACAACACTTTGAGTTCCACTATCAATTTACAAAACATCTACATGTGTGAGACACACCCAAAGTCACTAGAGTCCCTATCTGAACTCTCTTACAAGTCAAATTTAAGGTTGAACAATACCAAATCCCCATGCTGGAGTTAGAACTTTGAAAATCCATTGGCCCTCTCTCCAAACCATACATATCATGAAACAAACAAGGAAATGCTTGTGAATGGAACCCTCACCCCAGTTCTAATGAGAATTGTGCCCAACACACCAAAAAACCATCTACTCTAGGTTCCGTACCAAATGTGTACACATTAATTGGCACCATGATCAAAAAATTCCTTTTTGAATTCAAAAAATAACTCACATGGTCTCTACTCACCAGGTCTCC
This sequence comes from Viscum album, assembly GCA_963277665.1. Classification (NCBI taxonomy): domain Eukaryota; kingdom Viridiplantae; phylum Streptophyta; class Magnoliopsida; order Santalales; family Viscaceae; genus Viscum; species Viscum album. The sequence continues at coordinate 1,431,811,491 of OY728120.1, read as the reverse complement.
AAGACACTAACACCATCCTTAATGTCCAGAATTCACTCTATATGGTCACGTACCATGAATGTTTCCACACTCTCATTACTAAAGAATTCCTCACAACCAAATATCCACAACCCTACCAAGGGTTCCCTAAAAACACCCCTAGTCCATATCATAACTGGAAAGGCCTCACATTCCAAATCCAAAGTCTCGAACTAGAGAGTCCTCATTTCCAAACCCACACAAACAAGTGTCAATCCAAAAACACGAAGGATACCCACAACTGAACTCAAACATTTTCATTGTAAACTTACCGTTCACCTGACACATTGAAGAATGATCGATAGAATTTAACCATATATGGAAAAGATCTCTAGCTATCAACCTTAAAACAAACCATTCTTCATAATCCATCCCAACAATCACCATCACACTTAGAACACTACCCTCTACCAAACCTACAATGGTTCATGGTCAATATTGGGTAACCAATTTATTTAATAATAGGTCTTTCATCAACACATCTTCATACGAATTCTTTTTTACCACAAGATCCCTTCCTCTTAGTGACATTTCACCATTTTCTAACATTATTAAAATAATCACTTTAACTCATTTACACCTTTCATTAGGAAGAATTCATTAACAATTTTACCATTATTAGGCATTACATTTTCTTTTTTACAATTAATAAACCTTTACAATTTATGCCAACCTAAAATGTTAACCGATTCGTAACACTTATTTATACACGACATTTCTTGACTATTCATTTTCATTATTTTAATTCACCCACATTTATTACCATTATTAGGAATCATTTTCTTCCTATTTATCAAATAATTAAAATTAATTCTACTCTTTATGCCCCACACACCCATCCCGTGTTTGTGCCTATGATGATGTATGTCACATATATCCATAGGTGCCTAAAATGATGCATGAATGCACAACCTCATGCCATTATGGCCATGAGAAAAATATCATAAGATAATAAAATAACATAACATGTGTATCACCCAACAGTGAAATATAATTCAACTATAATAACACACATCAAGAATAACTATATCCCACCATGTGTGACTTGGGTTTTCCCTTGTAAATGGGTTAGCTACTCCCAAGAAAGAGCTCATTACCAGGGCCTCACACATCCTAATCTCCTTTCTACCATCCCCAAATAGTATTAAAGAGAAAATAACTCCTCTAATAACACTATTTAACATTCCCGGCCCGAATGACACTAAATCGGTGCCCTGAGATGAGTCATCACAAGACCTGGAGCACACCTCCCCCTATGCCAGAGGTTTCCGACTAGCCGTGAGGGTCTCATAAGTCATGTGGGGATAATATACCATCTTTACCAGAGTAATACACATTAAAACGCAATATAAATTGTGAAAACAATATGAAAAACCAATAAACATGCATAAACAAGCATTTCCAAAATGGGGTACCAACCAAAAATCAAATGCAACCATGCCATGCCAAACTAGTAGTGAAAAGTGAATAAAACCCAAAATAAAAACAGGAAAAATTCAAAAATGGGGATCTACTAGAACTCTAAGTCCTTCTCCATGTACATATCAAGCCCCAATCAACATCCAAGTGTAGGCCCTCTTCCCTTATCATGACCTGAAATAGGGAGATATGATCGGGTACCCAACGACGGCACAAGCAAGGTGTGAATAAAAAACTCAGCAAGCCACCCCCAACTCTGTTTACAAAATATCCAGTGTAATAGATAGTGCATGAAAGTAAAAAATATATTGTAATTAAATGAGGCATAGTTAGGGTTCCCTAAGTTAACAAGGATCATTTCACTCATGAATAACATTTATCCCAATTCATGTTCTTATATCAACTTCATTAATTAATTAATTTTGATCACATGTTCGATGGGTTAACAATAAATATCATATAGACAAGGGTATAAAGAAATCAATCAAAATGCATTGGGAAAATAAATCAAGTCCATATCTCATTAGGGATACACATATCACACCAACACATTATCCTCACCAAAAAGCCTCGGTCTGGGTGGAATGCAACCATTAGGGGAATATAGCCTCTATCCCCTTCCCTAGCCTAAGAATTTATGTGGTGGAGTTTAGAGCCTTAGTCTAACTTAACCCTTTAACGCAGAACCTCAAGTAAATATCCCACCCTACTAAGCCATCTATACATGCTTATTTATCAAATCATCACAACCATACCATATAACAATATAACATAACCAATGCCATTGGAAATCATAAATAAAAAGTACTAAAAACAACATGGAAATTATTTTTATGCCACAACCCATTAACACATTTACTAATTATAATTTATAGTCATTTAGCCAAATTCCCATTCTTGTGACTTAACCCTTTAATTGTTTTCAACAACCCTTGTGAATTATTCAAATTCATCAATGACCATACATTTATCCATTTAACCCATTTATCATTTCATAAGGTTTTACCCACTTATGCATTACAAGTACATTTCCCTTATCTCATAACACAACCGCTTATTACATTCAACCTTTAGGTATATGATATTTCCCATGTATTAACCCATTCAACATATTCATCCAGAGCCTTATTAAATCCAATTAACCTTCTCTCCATTTTTGATTCCATCATCAAATTATAAGTTCACCATTTAATATGCACTTATCCTCTTAGGCCTTACTAACCAAATTTCACTAAACATTTGACATAGTCACAATTGACCCAATTTTCCCATTTTTATGTCATGAAAAACATCCCCTTATGTCTTATCCCCTAGGAATCTATATTATCATTCCATTTTCAACTTGGAAACATTTAAAACACATTTTATATGGTTTTTTCACATTACTCAGCAAACCCTCACTTAACCTTACCACACTCCAGGTCCGGGTTTTCCAGTGAACCCTATAGGTGGCCCTAAAATGGTCAAGTCCTCCTCTACGCTTCCCAAGGGGACTGTGAGGGTTTCAATCAGTCACTTAGATACCCATTTTCATCAAACACTCCAACATAACCAAGAACACAATTATAGAGAAATAATAACATGAGCTTCTATGCACAAATCCAAAATAAAACTATGGGATAACACTTGTAGACCACCTACCTTGAATTCGATGATGAGCGCACTCTTAATCATGGCCTTAGATTTGGATTCAAGCATCCCATTAAGACCTAAAATAGGTTCCACCAGAAAAAGGGGGTTTTAAGATTTTAGGATAATATTAGGGAAATATGAAGGAACTAATAGAAAAGAGGTAGCCAGGTGGAGATTAGACTTACTCAAGGATTTGATTCACAAAAGACAGTTATCCAAACAGCCTAGGATCGAAGGAGGAAGACCTCTTGGAAGCTTGGGGAATCCAATTTCATCACTAGGGTTGTAGGGGGTGAAATGGCGGAGAAACATGAGCTGGGTTTTAAAAACCCGAAGTGACAATTTTTGTAAATTTTAAAACATTTCTATGCTGCACAGTTTACCTGCGTGGTTTTCCAAACCATGCGCAAACCATACAGAAATTACTATCCGAAAATCACCCCCTTTAAATTTCTTCCTGGGTATTACACATGGTTTTCTTAATTGTGTGACAACCGTGCATAAGGCTCTGTCTATGGCTGCACAATTACCTTGGATTCTCCACACAATTTACACTAACCGTGCACAAACAATGAAATATGTCGAGGAACTCCCTTTTCCACCTCTTCTCATGTCTCTAACCCTTGGAACACCCTCGAGTCTTCAAATGAAAGTGGGAAACATTTATTTAACACAATATAAGGGATATAAAATGATACATAAATAAGAAAATACCTTACAGTGAAACCAGGATCTTACATAACTAGTCAAAGATAAGCACTAGATTCCCATGGGACTACATTATACTCTTCCTATTACTACAAGAATGTGGAATGATTTTTCAATGTATTTCATCATATTTCTACCCCATAAACCCTGGGGAAAGAACTAGATTTTGGTGGTGATCGACTATCTAACAAAATCTTTAAATTTCATTTCAATCAAGGACACCTTCAAAGTGGAAGAGATATAAATATTATATGTTTAGGAGATAATGAGGTTGAATGGTGGTATATCCATTATTATCTCTGATAAGGAACCCATTTAACCTCTCATTTATGGAAATTCATTTAGATGTTAATGGGGTCACAGGTCAGTCTCAACACATCATACCATCCTCTAATGAATGTTATAATAGATTGGTTGAACTACATTCTGGATTTTGTACAATGTATCATCAGGCTTGAATTTGGTGGTTCATGGGATAATTATCCTGCATTTTTGGAATTTAAATATAGTAATATTTACCAATCCTAGATACAAAATTCTTGTTTTTTAGTGATATATGGTTAACCATGTCAGTCTCCTCTATGTTGGATGGAAGTGGGAGGGAATTCCTTAGTGGGAGAGAACATAATGCAGGAGATAAATAGAAAGACTTGAACAATTAGGAAGTAAAAAATAAAATCTTAGATACATTATAAGTCATATACCAATCATTGAGGCCAAACATTGGAATTCTAAAAGGGCGACTATGTGTTTTTAAAGGTGACACCTTATTTGGCTTATCACCATCTTGGAAAAAATAGAATCTTATAAAATGGTATATAAGAACATTTAATATTAACAATAGGATTAGTAATATATAATATAGATTTTAATTCATTATTTTTTAACAACAATTCATGATGTTTTCCAGGTCTAAAAATTAAATAAGTGTAATTTATACCCTTCCCATGTGCTATGTTGGGAAGATCTCGACTTGGAACTAGATCTGTTAGTGATCGAACAAACTATTTTAGGTTCTGGATTCCTATATGAAATTAATTTTTTGGAAATACATTTTATTTGATAAGGTCTTGTGTAAGTATGTGAATGATGAGAATGAGACGTGGGAACCAAATTCTTGGGTAGAAAAGTATTTCCCTCACTTGTTCTCTGAACAAACATCCTGTTGAATTTCTGATGTTATAAACTTTTATACCTGGGAGAAACATCAGACTCATATTTTTTAGGTAATTTTCATTTACTTTATGAATACCATTTTTTTTATATCTTTAATAAGTGTTTTCCAAGAGAAATTGTTGTTTTTGGTGTAGAAAAGGGTGGCACACAATTGAAACATGGTTAGAAGAAACCATGTTTCAAACTCTATAAACTGTGTACGGATGGAAAATGGTAATATAGTTGATTAATAGTTAGTCATTTGGTTTTTATGACCATGAATCGTAAACCACATAACCACCCTATGTAGGGAAAACGGTGTACATATGGTTGGAATACGGTCTATAAGACCGTGTGGAAAAACTCTGTGTCTATCCCTATTTGAAAAAAAAAATGATTTTCCAAAATACACATCCCTAATTATAATATTATTTCACCCATTAGACTCTTGCAACCATATTTTAACCTCCATTATCCTCTATCTCCCTCTTGGATTCAAATCATGGGATGTTTTGACATAAATATTCAATAAATATTCGAGAAAGTTTCCTCATTATTATCCTCTTGGAATCTTCTCCCTTTTTAATGTGTTTTTTTCTTTGTGTAGTTCTAGAATGGGATTAAACTAAATTTTTATTCTTGGTTTTTGATAAAAAAAAATTCATGCCTATGTAGGACCTCCTCTTATCTTAGCTTATGGTTTTCAACTATTTGTTGGTGATTTCATTGGGGAAGGTAGAAAGTTTCTTGTTGTGCTATTATTTGAGGATTTAAATGTTCTAATCTCTATTTATCAGTGTGTTCAAATATGTTCTATTTTTTTAAATGATTGAATTACATTTTTTTGGTGTGAATAAGGCATTGGAAATTATTTATTCCCTATGTAAAAAAATGTAAATGGTATGTTTGAATTGTGTTGACTTTATTTAGGATGAAAATCGTATTTATATGGTTTGAAAATTAAAAAAAGGAACTTGGGATCCTAGGTTAACTATGAGGGAAATCCAAGACTAGTATATATGCTATCTAGAAGGGTCTCACCCTAGTCTCACTATCATGATTATGACGCAATACTAACTAAATGATGAAACAAAAACTACCATTGGAACTTAGTTTTGTCCCCCCAAAAGGATCATGCACGGGAAAGAAATATTTAGAAATTGATCCCTAAGATTCCATATAAATAGAACCCCACTAACCTAGCTACTTAGAGGTTTCTCATGGGTTTTTTATATATATTTTTATCTACCTCTAGTCTTCATGCATTGATGATTTTTATTTCAAAGATAAAGCATGTTCATGGACTAAATGGTTCACCTTACTTTAAAAATGACATATATATTTATCTTATAATGGATAATTATGGAATGCATGGTGGGATCCTAATTTAATGTAAAATAACACCCTATACATACCCAATGGGAATATGTAGACCCCATTTTCATTGGTTTGGGTACAGAAAATTCCACTTTTGGTGCTGATAGATACTCTTTATAGTGCTTTCCTTTTTAGTGACAGGTGATGGTTGTGAAATGGTGGAGGGTGATCCTCATGTTACAAGGAAGATCGTGTTTCATAATTTAGTCATACATATTTCCTTCCATTTTTATTTTTTTTTCTTTAAATATAAACTAAATTTGAACCTCTAAATTATTCTATTATATAGATTGATGATTGTTAATTCTTTTGATAATTTATATAATTTCGGTATTTCCTTTTATGTGGATGTTGATTAGTTTTATATGGGAACATCATTCCCAAGGGAGTTCATTTATTCCTAGACACTGGTTTCCTGCCTGTAGTGATTGGAAACCCCCTCCAGTATATTCCATCGACAAGGTCGGGTGTCTGGTTGGATGACAATCATGACCAATTTATGAAATCAAATGCCTTGAAAGTTTAAACAACTGAGATATCACATAATAATCACAAGTGAGAATATTTTTATGTGATATGGATAATAACTTATTAAATTCATACCTAATTAATTAATAGATCAAAAATCATGATTCATGAAATAAGGATTTTTCATAATGAAGGAATTTTTTTAAGAGTGCAGAATAATCATTAATAAAAAATGATAAATTAAATAATATAATAAACACAGGAATGCGGAAAAAAATTAGAACATTTAGAATATGTAAAAAATTTAATATATTCGTTCAATAAATTAAGGGTATGAAATTGGGTCCTATAATAAACATATGGATATGAAAAATGGTATACACATTAAATTATAGATATAAAACTAGGTCCATGCATAAAATCACATACATGAAACATGGCCAATGCGTAATGTTGTGAACATGAAATCTGGTTCATGTATGACATAGTTATCCTATTTGTTATCCAACATTACCTAGAGCATTAGCGGGTTATATCAGACCCACCCATTATATATCTCTAAACCCTAAATGTTCTCTATGATTATAAAAATTAATCATTTTATCATCATATAACCTATGGAAAATAAATAGGATTTAGAAAGATACCAATTTAACTTAGTTAACCAATAGATAATTAATATATTTCAAAGAATAATTCATGAAAATTCATTATTTGAATACTATGATATTTTATGATTATTTTGAATTAAATTTAATTTCTTCGATAGATTATGTGAGACACAACACAATGTTTTAATGTACCACGATATACAATTAATATTATTATTTAAAACTGACAATAATAACCTATCTGTTATGTAAAGACCTTTAAAATTCAAGGGAAAGTTTTTCTAAATTTTATTTAGGATTTTACAAGAACACAGTTTCTGATGGAACCTGATTCCGAGGCCCGGTGTGCCCAGAATCAATTTCTGAAGCTTAGCTCGGGTACGTTCAGTGAACGAACGAGAGGGTTTTTCAATATTTTGAGCCAGTGCATGAAATCGAAATCCGAGGGCACCGATGGAACCACATCACCGGTAATTGCTTAAGAAGACCCATAATGGAGTTTCTTTTTCTCGGGAGGAGTTGTTTTAAAAAAATGTGAGGGATAAAATATAATTGATACAATTATATTTTCTTTTCTTGTTAAGTGGATTAAGTGTTGTGTTACAACACTTTGACCCTCTCTAAAGTGGTTATAACCTATGTAAGGGAGTTTGGGGTGGGACCCACTTGAAGTTAACCACCCATGAGAGGATTAAAGGTGAGGTGGGGGCCACAAGAACCCCACCCCTTCAAATTCCTCTTAAACTCCCTAACCCCCTCTTTAATTTTTTTGTAAACTCATATTTAATGAGTAACCTTCCATTTCCTCACCCTCTCCCTCATTAACTCTAGCCAACACACACATTAAATTAAGTGAATTCAACTTTTGAATTTATTTTGCAAAAGCATGGCTTGGGTTGATTAAATAATGTGGAACCATTATTCTTTGTGAAGGGTTGGCATTTGTGGTGTTGAGTGTAAGGGAAGAGAGCTTCGGAGTTTTTAAATAACTTCTTCTTCTTATTCTTCTTCTTCGTCAAGGAACGTCGATTCGGCGACCCGGATTCTTCCATCTTCTTCTTCCTCGACAAAGGAGGAGGCACCGACATGGGAACTCACCAACGCCATTCCGACTTTCAATTTTTCTCTCTGCGTGAAAGGAAGGGAGATGCTGCTCCCTCCTCAGACATTCTCCATCGGCTTATACAGAACCTCACCCCACGATGCCGTTTTCCGCGACACCGTCATTCGACAATATTTGTCAAGGTAGGGGTTTTATGTGTTTCTTTTCGTGAATTACTTCTGTCATCTATCCATGTTCAATTGGACCACATGCTATTATTTAACGGGAGGGGGCTGGACCGCACAAACATGGCCGACCCTCCTCCCTTATTAATTTTTTTGTTGTTACGGTTTAAAGGAAAGTGACACGGTGCCGTCGCACCACGTGGGAACGAGCAGCAAGGATGCGCGGCGCCGTCACGCCGCACATTTGAAAATCGAACGAAGCCGCGGTGCCATCACGTCACGCTGGAAGAAAAACCTGAAGACACTGCAGCTGGAGCAGGGCCGCGGCAGAGGGGCGCAGCGTCGTCGCGCCGTGCCGGACAGAATAAGCCGCGCCTTAGGCCGCGACGAAGCAGGGGAACCGGCCCTCGCCGGTCCCGTGGCGGCAGAAGCCGGCCGGCCTGAGCGGGCCAGCCGGTCTGGGGGAGAGCCGGGGGTTACGACCCCCGACTGGCCAGCAAAGAGCGGCCCCCATTATGGGGGGCCGCAGTAACAAATGGCGGGGGGGGGGGGGGGGCAGTGCACACCCCCGCACTCCTGAACGGCTCTACCGTTCGGCCGAGCCCCCTGGCCAGCGCGCCGGACCACCGGTGCACCTGGCCGCTGGGCCGGGCCACTCCCAGGCCTGGCCAGGCTGCCCCCAAGTGGGCCGACCTGGACCCGGGTCGGGTCTACCCGGTTCGGGCCCACCTAGGGGGTCTCGGGCCGGGTCAGTCCGAGCCCGAAACCCCCACTTTCAGACCTTTCACAGTCTTTTGCTCATAACTAGGGCTGCGGACCTCCGATATATGAACCGTCAGCTGTGATGTGATCTTTGGATCGAGCCGGTCATTTCGGTATATTACACTCAAGATTTCGGAGTACTTTGGGTTCGGCTAGGTGGGTTTGTACACGAAACCAACCGGGCCCTCAGAGCGGAAAAGCTTATATCTTGAGTTCCGGACGTCTGATTGATGTGCCGTTGACTTTTTTGGATTCCTCTTGAGTAGAAGAAACATTTGGCATACTTAGCCCGAGGTTTGGATGCAGTTGGAGTATGGTCGTGTTGGATTGTACCCGAAATCCAACCGGGCCCTTGGAACAGAAAAGCTGATTTCTTTCAGACTGGACATCCATTTGACGAACCGTCAGTGGCGTTGGTGATCACATTGAGAAACGGTCCCTATGAGAGTTCGGGGTACAGTTTAGATATGACCGGGTTGGTTCGCTCACAAAACTAATCGGGCCCATGGGACGAAAAGGCTAATAACTCACAGACTGGGTGTCCAATTGACGCGCCATCTACTACATTGAGACCCCTATGACGAGGCATTATTTTGATAAAATTATTCATGGGACTTTGTGATACATGGAGTATCGACCTATAGCTCATGGAGAGGACTCTCCTGGAGATGAGCGTATGGAGTACAGAGACCGTGTAGCTGGCTGAGACCTGATGACTACCTGTCCGATTCGATTCGGACTGACTAGAATAGACCAGTGGGGAGCACTACTTTGTGAGGTGGCAGACCCATGGTGGAGGAGCACTACTGTGTGAGGTGGCAGACCCGCGGTACTCGATAGGAGGAGTGCCTCTATAGGCTATGAGGGGGAGCACTACTTTGTGAGGTGGCAGACCCATGGTGGAGGAGCGCTACTGTGTGAGGTGGAAGACCCGCGGTACTCAACAGGAGGAGCACCTCAGCAGTCTTAGGTTAGTGAGAAGTACCTCAGAGTTGTGACAGGATCACTGTACACTCCAGAGACGGGCTCATCAGCTGTTACAGTTTTGATAATGAAAATCCTGGTTTGAGTTGAGTCAATGACCTTTGTGTTTTCCTCATGATTGAGATGGGTCACTTGATCACTTAGGTATATGTATGGGAATATACCTAGGTAGTGGTTATCCGTTGATTTCATAACCTTTGTGTTTCCTCATGGTTGAGATGGGTTACTTGATAACTTAGGTATAAGTATGAGCTTATACCTAAGTAAGGGTTATCTATTGAGATCCTTCTTTGTGGTTATTCTTGTTAGATTTAGTGAGACCTTGAGGGTCTTGGGGTCCCTACTGAGTATCGTATACTCACCCCTGCACGGGCTATTCCCGCACTTCATTGTGTTGGTTGCAGACTTCGGGCAGCGCTGACAGAGGCCGAGTGTTCGAGGACTGGACGGTACCCAGAGGTGGACCTCACGACGAGTCAGTATCCGGAGGTGGACTTCACGATGAGATGACACTCGGAGGAGGTTGACGGGAGAGAGTGTTGTGGAGGCTATCTATACCTACCCTTCAGGTAGGATCTATGGTGGATGATCCAGGAGCTGCGCTATCTGAACCTATCCTTCAGGTAGGATCTGAGAAGGACGACCCATGAGTTGTTTCCATTCTTCCAGCTGTTTGCCATTTTCTGTTGTACTTTTGTTCAATTGTAGTTGTTCTTTCGATTGGGTTTGTATTCTGGCCCATTTAATTTTCATCACATCCTTTTTTATTTAGTGTATTACTTCCTCTTGTACTCTATGGTGTTTTGTTTACTTTTATAAATGCAATGCCTTCCCAGTTATCGGGAATTACGCCTTTGGTGCTAGTCGCCATCCCCTGGCCTATGGAAGGTGGGCTTGGGGTAGTCATGACACGAGCCTCGAGGGCGGGTCATGAAAAATTGGTATCAGAGGTGTCGTTTCTACCGCAGAACTTATAACTCTGATATTTTCTTTCTGTGAAGCAATAGTGTTTAGGGTACCGAGGGTGGTTTTCAGTTCAGGGAGTCCAGTGTTGGTGCGGGAGGCCGACGTATCCATACACTAGGACCCTGACAACTGATTTCCAACTTTGTGCATGAAAACACTGATTGCGTGTGTGTTTTCAAAGGTTTTCCCTTAAAAAAGCTCATACCAGGTCAGCTCACTAGGTATAAATCATTTGACCGTGTCACGTTTGTTTTTTCAGGATGCCTCCCCGCGGATGACTAGCTAGAGCCCCGAGAGTTGTTCGTACTGACAGCCCGCTGAGCGACGTGGCCTCAGTACAGAGCCCTATCCCAGTTGAGGCACCAGCGGTGGCACCAGTGGTACTACTACCCATTGGGCCACCGATGCCACCATCCCCAGTAGCAGAGGGTGCACGTCTCTTTAGCGCACATCACGAGTTCCAACGCTATAAGCCACCCAGGTTCAGGGGAGAGACGGACCCGCAGGCTGCTGAGGATTGGCTGGAGGTTGTGGTGAGAGTCTTCAGGCTATTGGGGACGCCAGCAGACTTCATGGGGATCCATGCTGCCAGCCTTCTTCAGGCAGCAACAGGCAGATGGTGGAGCCTAATGCTCCAGATGCATGACGAGGTGACACATCTATGGGCATACTTCGAGAGCCTGTTCCGGGAAGAGTTTGTACCATCCACCCTTCGAGCGCTGCGTATACAGAAGCTACTTCAGTTACGGCAGGGAAGCATGACAGTGGCATAGTATTCAGAGAGGTTCACAGACCTCTTGCGCTACTCCACAGATATGGTACGAGACCCGTTCTTCAGGGCCCGAACCTTCGAGCAGGGGCTCAGGTGAGAGATTAAAGCTTCTGTTTTTTCTCACAGCATTCCAATGTAGACAGGGGTGTTGGAGAGAGCCCTCTTAGTGGATAGTTTCCTTGTTGAGCAGTCTCCAGCAGCAGGACCCACCACTAGCCGGCATGTGGCAGAGTCTTCTGTAGCAGGCAGTAGACAGATGACGCAGAGGTCCAAGAGGACCAGACCTACAGGTGGTCGACCATATGACTCAGGGTCGGTAGTGCGAGGCACCAAGGGCAATGATAGAGCCAGACCTGCCATGCAGTGTTACTCCTACGACGGGATTGGTCACATGGTACGTAACTGTCTGACCCGCTATGCAGATGACCAGTAGTTAAATGAAGAACCTCCCAGGTAGAGGCAGATGTTCGATTGAGGCGGACTGCTAGGAGAAGAAGGCCGAGGGAGGGGAGCTAGCCGTGCATCTGGAGTTGGAAAATGCTTCGAGGTGTTGCCACAACCACCACTAGGAGGTCCACCCCGACCACAGGGAACAGGTGGACATGGGAGAGATCAGCTTCAGGCAGCAGAAGCATACGACTACAAAGCTCCAGAAGCAAGTGGACATGAGCAGAACTAGTGGTTTCCTTTTATTCTTTGTATATCTAGTTCCATGTTGTTATTGTTACATTTGTGTCTTTGTACCATGAGATGCAATAATATAAAGACACTTACCTTTTTGACATTTGCTTCCTTCCTTTTTGAGTACAAAGAGGTTCTGGTTTAAACTATTTACTTGACCCTAAATTTCGAGATTCCTACTGGAAGAGACCCAGTGACCTCACGCTGATGCCGATAGTATGACTCGGCTCTTAGAGGTGAGAGTGACGGTTGGATGTCTTGGAAGTAACGTCGAGTCCTTACGACATCGTCCATGGCACGAATACATCATTCATGTTCGGATTGACTGTATTAGGCAAATAACGTGGTTCATCTAGGGGATGAGACTAGATTTCTCTTATCGGCAAAGAAGAAATAATAGAAACTATTGTGGGACCAGAGAAGGTCCAGATCATCCAAGAGCGGATGAGGACAGCTCAGATCCGACAGAAGCCTTATGCTGACAGGAGGCAGAGACCGCTACAGTTCGAGGATGGCGACCACTTTTTCTTACGGGTCTCACCTTGACGTGGAATTACGGAGACGTGGCCGAGGCAAAAAGTTATCTCCGATGTTCAATGGAACTTTCTAGGTCCTCAACAGGGTAGGCGAGGTGGTTTACCGCTTGACCCATCCACCTCAGTTGCACCAGGTGCACGACGACTTCCATGTATCTCAAATGAGGAGATACGTGCTCGACCCTTCACATATCATCGACCATGGGGAGCTGGACTTGGGCGATGGGGTGACTTTCTCGGAGGATCAAGTGGGGACAGAGGATCGATAGGAGCGGATCCTACGGGGACGGTCGATTCCTCGGGTGCACTTTCTTTGGCAGTACAAGAATCTCTAGGTAATCACATGGGAGCGGAAGGCTCAGATGCGTGCTCAATATCGCTTTTGTATCCCTAGTCTGTGTTTAAGCTTTACGAGGACGTAAAGCCCTGAGGTGGGAGTAATGTAATGACCCGTAAAATTCATGGGAATTTTTTTTAAATTTCATTGGGATTTTACACGAACGCAGTTTCTTGACGGCGCCTGATTCCGAGGCCCGGTGTGCTCGGAATCAATTTCCGATGTTTAGATCAGGCATGTTCAGTGAACGAACGACCGGGTTTTTCTATCTTTTGAGCCAGTGCACGGAATCGAAATTTGAGGGCACCGATGGAACCGCAACGCCGGTAATTGCTTAAGAAGACCCTTACTGGAGTTGCGTTTTCTCGGGAGGAGTTGTTTTAAAAAAATGCGAGGGATAAAATATAATTGTTACAATTATATTTTCACTTATTGTTAAGTGGATTAAGTGTTGTGTTACAACACTTTGACCCTCTCTTAAGTGGTTATAACCTATGTAATGGAGTTTGGGGTGGGACCCACTTGAAGTTAACCACCCATGAGAGGATTAAAGGTGAGATGGGGCCCAGACGAACCCCACCCCTTCACATTCCTCTTAAACTCTCTAACTCCCTCTTAAATGTTTTGTAAACTTATCTTTAATGAGTAACCTTCCATTTCCTCACTCTCTCCCTCATTAACTCTAGACAACACACACATTAAATTAAGTGAATTCAACTTTTGAATTTATTTTGGAAAAGCGTGGCTTGGGTTGATTAAATAATGTGGAACCATTATTTCTTCTGAAGGGTTGGCATTTTGGTGTTGAGGGTAAGGGAAGAGAGCTTGGGAGTTTTTAAAGAACTTATTCTTCTTCTTCTTCTTCATCAAGGAACGTCGATTCGGCGACCCGGATTCTTCCGTCTTCTTCTTCCTCGACAAAGGAGGAGGCACCGACGTGGGAACTCACCAACGACATTCCACCTTCCAATTTTTCTCTCCACGAGAAAGGAAGGGAGACGCTTCTTCCTCCTCAGACGTTCTCCGTTGGCTTATAAGGAACCTCACCCTGCGATGCCGTTTTCCGCGACACCGTCGTTCGACAACATTTGTCAAGGTAGGGATTTTATGCGTTCCTTTTCATGAATTACTTCCGTCATCTATCCACGTTCAATTGGACCGCTTGCTATTGTTTAACGGGAGGGGGCCGGACCGCACGAACACGGCCAAACCTCCTCCCTTATTATTTTTTGTGTGGTTGCGGTTCAAAGGAAAGTGACGCAGTGCCGTCACACCGCGCGGGAACGAGCGGCAAGGATGCGCGGCGCCATCACACCGCGCATCTGAAAATCAAACCAAGATGTGGTGTCATCGCGTCGCGCCGGAAGAAAAACCCGAAGACACCGCAGCTGGAGCGGGGTCGCGGCAGAGGGGCGTGGCACCGTCACGCCACACCGGACAGAATAAGCCGCAGCGAAGCAGGGGGACCGGCGGCCGGGTCTGGGCCGCCGGCGTTGGAGCAGGGGGACCGGCCCTCGCCGGTCCCGTGGCGGTAGAGGCCGGCCAGCTGGAGCGGGCTGGCCGGTCAGGGGGAGAGCCAGGGGTTATGACCCCCGGCTGCCCAGAAAAGAGCGGCCCCCATTATAGGGGGTCGCAGTTACAAACGGCGGGGAAGGCAGCGCCCCCCCCCCCCCGCACTCCCGAACGGCTCGGCCGTTCGGCTGAGCCACCTAGCCAGCACGCTGGACCGCCAGCGCGCCGGGCCACCGAGCCGGGCCGTGCCCAAGTGGGCCAACCTGGACCAGGGTCGGGTCGACCCGGTTCGGGCCAACCCAGGGGGTCTCGGGTCGGGTCGGTCTGAGCCCGAAACGCCCACTTTCGGACCTTTCACAGTCTTGTGCCCATAACTTGGGCTACAGACCTCCGATCTACGCACCGTCAGCTGCGATGCGATCTATGGATCAAGATGGTCGTTTCGGTATATTACATTCAATATTTCAGAGTATTTTGGGTTCGGCCGGGTTGGTTCGTACACGAAACCAACCGGGCCCTCGGAGCGGAAACGCTTATATCTTGAGTTCCGGACGTCCGATTGATGTGCCGTCGACTTTGTTGGATTCCTCTTGAGGAGACAAAACTTTTGGCATAATTCACCCGAGGTTTGGATGTAGTTGGAGTATGGCCGAGTTGGATTGTACCCGAAATCCAACCGGGCCCCTGGAACGGAAAAGCTGATATCTTTCAGACCGGACGTCCGTTTGACGAACCGTCAGCGGCGTTGGTGATCATGTTGAGAAATGGTCCCTATGAGAGTTCGGGGTACATTTGAGATACGGTCGGGTTGGTTTGCTCACGAAACCAACCGGGCCCCTGGGACGAAAAGGCTAATAACTCACAGACCAGACATCTGATTGACGCGCTGTTTGTTGCGTTGAGACCCCTATGACGTGGCGGTCCTTTGAGATACTTCTTTGTGGGAATTTGTGATAATTGGAGTATCGACCTATAGTTTGTGGAGAGGACCATCCCGGAGACGAGCGTACGGAGTATGGAGACCGTGTAGCTGGCTGAGACCTGATGACTCTTTGTCTGATTCAATTCCGAGTGACTAGCATAGCCTAGTAGGGAGCACTACTTTGTGAGGTGGCAGACCCATGGCGGAGGAGAACTACTATGTGAGGTGGCAGACCCGCGGTACTCGACAGGAGGAGTACCTCTATTGGATATGAGAGGGAGCACTACTGTGTGAGTTGGCAGACCCATGGAGGAGGAGCACTACTGCGTGAGGTGGCAGACCCGCAGTACTCTACAGGTGGAGTACCTCAGCAGTCTTAGGTTAGTGAGCAGTATCTCGAAGTTGTGACAGGATCATTGTACAGTCCAGAGACGGGCTCATCAGCAGTTACGGTTTCGATAATGAAAATCCTGGTTTGAGCTGAGTCAATGACCTTTGTGTTTTCCTCATGATTGAGATGGGTCACTTGATCACTTAGGTATATGTATGGGCATATACCTAGGTAGTGGTTATATGTTAATTTCATAACCTTTGTGTTTCCTCATGGTTGACATGGGTTACTTGATAACTTAGGTATAAGTATGAGCTTATACCTAAGTAAGGGTTATCTATTGAGATCCTTCTTTGTGGTTATCCTTGATGGATTTAGTGAGACCTTGAGGGTCTCGGGGTCCCTACTGAGTATCGTATAATCACCCCTACACGGGCTATTCCTGCACTTCGTTGTGTTGGTTGCAGACGTCGGGCAACGCTGATAGAGGCCGAGTGTTCGAGGACTAGATAGTACCCAGAGGTGGACCTCACGACGAGTCAGTATCCGGAGGTGGACTTCACGATGAGATGACCCTCGAGGGCGGGTCGTGACATGTTAAATTTTGTCATAATAGGAATAAAAAATTTTGGAAAACAATTATAAAGGTTTTGGATAATGGAAATATATTTATAAATAAGTACTTAATTTTTATTAAATTCTATATATACTTTGAACATAAATTTTTTCAAAAAATATTTTTTATTAATATTTGTGGAAAAATTATAAAATGGTTATTTTTCATTATTAGAGAATTTATTTGAAAAAATAAACCATTTCTAAATATAAATTTCATGATTATATTTTACTCAATTTTTGAGAATTTTCTTACAATTTGAAATTTTTGGTGAATAGTGAAATGATTTTTTAAATCATCTTTTTCATTTAATAAACATACAAATATTAATCTTGTTTGAAATTGATTTAAATGCAACAATAGTTTATTTATTTTATTATTAAAAAAATTAGTTCATCAAACCAAATTCAATTTTACTTTTCATATTAAAACATTCTATATTTATGAAAATATTATCTTTAGAGGTCATCTTTTAATCGCGTCTGTGGGTTTAATTTTAAATTAAAATAAACTAGTTATGCGAATGAAATTTGGAAAAATAGAATCCATATATGTAATTATATTAATTAATATTATATAATATGGTAAAAATAATGTTTTCCACAAAATTAATAATAAAAAAAGAAAAATTAATTATCGCGGTTTTGGTTAGAATTAGTTTACTTGGGGTTAAACTAAAAATAGTAGGGTTAAAATAACAAAAAACCTTGTAAAAATATAATTTTATAGACATATTTAAACCTTATATCCTATAATGTTTGATAATGGTCCATTTTGGAGCCATTTATAATGTTTAAAATTGGGTTACAATTTTTCATTTCAAACATTCCATGTGTGTCCTCTCTCCCATTTATAAAAGGGAACCCGGTCTCCTCTCCTATTCAAACTCACAAAACCATTTGGTTCATAACACCCTATACTAAATAACCCCATTAATTACTTCTGAATATACTATCTTATTTATATTCATTAGGAAACCCTAATAAGAAGGATTTATGTATAAACCCAAATAAGTTCTCTGGAGAAGAGGTCAAATTCTAAAATTTATGTTTTGTTTTATATATTATTCCACATCATTAAAATATTATTAAACTATTCAGATATAATAACACCATTATGTACCATATAATTATATTATATTATTTTAATTTAATAACCAATATCCATATTCTCTTCTATAAAATGGGCAATGAAATTATTGATCATGTGTATGGCCGACTATGGCCCCGTGACTCGACGTATTTCATTTTCCATCACAACCTCTCTTGGATAGATATAATGTTGGATCTATCATATTTACATTATATTTATGAAAAAATTATAACTATTTAATTATTATATCACATACACCTTCTTACTTCCCATTCTTTGGAAATAGGATAACGTTGGATGAGTGTATGGTGGACTACTACCTCACGAAGTGATGAGATTAATTTTTCACTTTCATTTCACATGGAAGGTCATAAGGGTAAATATAATTGAAATAGTTCACATATATTAAATAAAAATTAATTATTAAAGGAGATATATTATTTAAATTCCCTTTATTCCTTCTACTGGGAAAATGAAAACAATATTCATGTATATATACCGTCTTTCGTCTTCATGAACTGTGTGATTTATTTCAAATCACGATAATATATGGATCAATATGAAAAAATTTGTAATAGATTTAAATTATATTTATGTAATTCTATAAATTATGTAGATTATGGATCATTTATCTATTTAAATAAACTAGAAATACCGAATCAAGATTAATTGAAAAATGAAACAAATATTACCCAAAATTTTATTTTAATAAGGAATTGTGGTTAAACAGGTAATAAAACATCATAAGTAAATAATATATGGTATGATAAGTATATATATTTGTATTATTCTATAATATATGTACCATAAACCTATATTATTTATATAGGAGGTCTGAAGGTGTATGAATTGAGTTGAGACTTAGGGTAAGGTATTTTCATCCCACTATTATTTCTCTAGGACACATGAATTATACACCACCTATTGTTTTGTGTGTTGTATATACTTAAAATTAATTTATTTTATGTTTATTTTATTAAATATCAGGGAACAAACATATCCATTTAATTTTATTTCTTTTATGGGGCTTATTATTTTGAAGATACCAAAGTGGAAACAGTTTTATGTTACAATATCTTTGTATATTGAGATTGTTTATCTTTATACATACAATTATGAGATCTTATGATATTAATCTCATGAAAAAACATGAATTTTGTTATAATATGGTTATTTCATTAAAATAGATGTTTTATTATCATTTCCCACACTTTATGTACTTAAGAGTCCAAATGAAGTTTTTCTAAGGAAAATGGTCTTATTTCTCTCAAATCAAAAATCCTTTTTTTCTTATATGTCCATGTTTTTAAAAAATATTTTAATATGAGTTTTTATTGATATACAATGATTTATTAAATAAATGTTTACCAGTTTTTCTTTTAAAAAAATTGGTTTAAAGGAATCTTCTTTTCATTTTCCTAATGAGGTACATTTTGACTTTTTTAAAAAAAATGAAAGTAATCATTATTTTAATGCGTACAACATGAATCGTATTTTTTGAAATCGTGAAAACATAATTTTTTAAGATTATATTATAATTTTAAAATATTATTTTATTAAAAATGTATTCTCAGGATTTTTTATGAATCTTTTGTTTCATAAAAGCATCTTTTAAAAGTGAAAATGTTATTTTCCTCATGAAATTGTCTAAGTGGTCGTTCAAAATCGTTTCCCATCATGGATGACATCCATTGATTTTAATTAATCATTACTAGGGATATGATCCAGGGATATTATCCTTATTATTCCTCTAGATTTTAAATGATTTATACGAATATGTTTTTATGAATTATATTCCTTTTCAATGGTTTATGCTACGATGAATTGATGAGATGATTATGAAACCCATTTCCTTTTAGTGGGTTATGATATGAACAAATGTTTATGAGACCTAATTACTTTCAATGGGTTATGATATGCTGAATATTTTATAATCTTGTTTCATGAATTTTTTTTATGTGATGTATGAGACCTATATCTCCCTAAAATCCATTGGGAACAGATTTATATCTCATAAGATAGATCCAACTAGAATATGGAGTCAACCAATTTTAGTTTGGGAATTTTTCCACTATGATAGTCTTGGGACTGAACCTTGTCTAATATTATGGATTTTTGATTGAACCTATTTCTCTATTATTGTTATCTTAATTATCCATTATTACTATGAAAATTAATTTATATACTTACATTAATACCAGAAATCGATGTCATATAACTATGTTATGCTCTCATTCATTATGTTCTTTTATTCCATTATTATTATTGTCTTATGAACATCCATGATATATTACAAAAATAATCTCTATGATATAATATATAAATGGTATGGTTTGAAGATGTTATTATCTTTTTTTCATACCCTTATTCATATATTATATTGATATCTCCCTTTTTTACATTAATAGATCATTTGAGCTCACACTTTTTTTGTTTCTTTTCCCCAGGTTATAAAGAAAGATATTATGTATGATATTTATAAGAAGTGTGATAGTGATGAAAAAAATATTGGATGATGATTTATAATACATATGAACCTGTTGTTTGTGTATCCAAATTTCTAAATGGCACTAGTCCTATGTGAGTTTCACATGAATCATCATGTTATGTAAGGAATATTCATATATTAAGATGTAATATATTTTTATGAAAAGCTTGGGTCATTAAATTCAGCATAAAATATCTATAAAAAATAATTATATGGTATCATTAGATAATGTACCCATTGAATCATAAGTAACATCAAAGGATGTTATAATAGATAAATAATTCATTTAAAATGTCTCTAGAAAACATCAAGTGGAAAATACTGTTTTAGTGTTGAAATCACTTATTTAAAATCCATAAATTTAAAAATATTAAGGGAAAATATTATTTGAAAATAAACATGGAATATAATATGGGAATATTTAATGAAAAGTGTATTCATGGTGATTTTGAAATCTATTTTTGTGCTATACATTATAATAATAATTTTTCCCCTATATTTGGTAAAAAGTATCCCTTTTAGAAAATGACTAGTGGATTATTCTTAATAAAATTTATATAAATTAGAATATGTTTAAAAATGAATTTATTCAATCATTGTAAAAAACAAATATTATTTAAAAAATATTAATAGAAATATGGACATGTAAGAAAACAATGCCAATCCAAAGTGGAAATAATGATTATTTATCTTAAAAACACATTCTTGATCATTTTTTTATAGAAGAGAGTAAGATTGAAATATTAAATTAAAATTCCATTAATAACTATAGTTTTTAAAAATATATGGGTTTTAAAGGATATGATTCATAGAATTCCACTCTAAAGGTAATTTAGCAAAGAAAATATCAAAAATAAATGACTTTGTAACATATACCCCTACTACTTTGTTAATAACCAAATAAAGAACTCATGAAAGAGAGAAAATTAGAATGATTTTTAAGTCCCCATAATTGTCAATATATTTATCGTAATGTAAATTTATATTAAGTATATACACCATAGAAAATAAACAACTGATGAATATGGCATATGTCTCGTATAAATAATGGTGTGATGAGAAACCCTTACCTCATGTTTCCCCTTATTTATATAAATTAAACCATCATATTAAATATATATATATTTATTAAAAATATATAAAAAACCCATAAAATACCATATATTATTTACTTATAACATTGTATAATCTATTTATTAATTTTTTTATTAATATCACTATTCTGGTGGATAACTGTTTTGTATTTGATGCATGTTTCGTTTCAGCAGTTCTAGTACTTGATATTTGATCATGGATCCATCATCTCCATAATTTTAATAATTTAATTAGTATCATACATAATAATTATATATATTTTTATAAATATTCATATAAAATCCTAAATAAAAATTGATTAAATCACATCATTGAGACAATAATCTATATGTACACATGAGTGGTGTTTCCACATTTCTATAGATAGAAAGAATGAATGTTAAATAATAATTCACCTTTAAAAAATCAATTTTATATCATTAATAAAATATATATTCATTAAATATATCCTTATTATCTTCCATTTGAAGTGGAAATAAAAAAATTGCATCGCTTCGTGGAGTTGGTAGTCAACATGTACGCAAAAGAAACCTTATCATTTCACAATGAATGGAAAGCTAAGAGTATAGATAATAGATGAAAATTATAGAATATTTATTATGTGATAAATATATTATATAAACAATGAATCAATAATAATATCAATATATGAATGATGGTGATAGAAAATTAATCATATCACTATGTGGAGGCAGTATTTCGTACATACAAACTAGTGATACTTCCATTTTCCATTTGATGGAAATGCGATGTTAAATGGTCGTTTCATCATCACAATAAGAACTTAGAATATATATGGTAATATAATAATAATTTTATGATGGATATAACAGGATATGAGATGGTGGAAGAAGAAATAAAATTTGATGTACTCAGTTAAGAGTTATAACTCTTCATTGAGAAACCTCGGTTGGATTACACATTCATACTTAAAAGGATGGATATCACATATATGAAATGTTAAGGGATGTTAATAAATAATTTGGTTAATTTTTGGAAGATCTATGAGGCTATATAAGTGTTGATAATACATTATATGTGATGTTATTTTATAGTAATGGAATGACATAGAAGAAATTATATAAATTATTTAAATATAAGAAATTCATTATCTAGTGAAAGTCAATTTAAGTAGGAAATATTTTGAAGATAAGATAGTTTAATCTTGAAATATCCAAAATTAGTAATACTTGTACATGTTTTTTTTGGAATTTTAAACCTTAAAACATTCGTTTATCCCCTTCATTAACAAATTTCAACCATATCCATGGAAACAAATTTTTTCTTTAGGGCCATAAATTTACATATATGGTAAAAATTAGAAACAAAATTTTATAGGGTTAACATTTCCAACCATATCTCATCCCAATTTTTCGATTTCAATATTTTTATGAATTTTAAATTATTTAATAAAATAATATTTAACATAAAATACCAATAGTTTCATTTTAATAACTATATTCATATTTTGACATTAAATACATAAAGATCAGAATAAAATTTTATTATAAAATATTTAAACACCATATATAACTTATTATTGACCATAAAATTCATTTGACACTATAATGCATATAAAAAATTACTTTTGATATTTTTAAAATAAGTTACATTGATTTTTATAATACTTCCGCAATCACTGTTTCAACATTGTGTAAACATTTAATGTATGTATATTGTCAATGAAAATAAAAAATAAATAACCATAGAAAAAAATAAATTATGTTTGAAATAAAATTTTATATTATTTCATAAAAACTTATAATCCCTATATGAACATATAAGATAAATTAACATCAATAGAGTTTCTTTTTGGAATTTTCCTTTACTAAAAATAACAAAAAGGCCTTCGCCATAGTAAAATGTTGATAAGATGACATATTTTAAAATATATGAATGTGTATCCAAGTTACATAATTTTCTTGAAATATAAGTAAGTATATGGTTGATTTTTAGTCCTTATTCTATCATTATAACCCTATGTATCCCATTTTACCCATTACCAAGGTGAAACATTTTACCACAGATCATATTCATGGTGCCTAAAAATCGAAGAGACCTATTTACCAAATTTGAACCTCCTAATTTGAAAAAAGGAATCAAATTTTTATAATTCAATTTATATTATTATGAGGAATAAATTTTATTTTTAATTCATAAAATGAAACAAAAAGAAGTTATTTTATAAAATTACTATTTTAGACATAAAATAAGCTTATACCAAAATAAAATATAATTTTGATTCGTATGGAATTATTTATATTTTTTTAATAATATAGACCTTATATTATATAAAAAACAAATCTAGAAAATAATTTAACTTTAAAATTACTTGATTTAATGAAAATAAATTATATTTTTATAAAAATATTTATTTTTCAAAATTCTCTATAAAATAAATCATTTTAAAAAAATAAAAAAAATATCACCCTAAGATAATATGAAAATTATGATTTCAAAAGTTACATCCATTCCATCAAATAATATTTATAAAAATTATATTATGTAATTGTAATTTTCTTTAAAAAATTCAATAAAAACCAATTTTAATGAAATTTGTTTTTTCAAGAATAAATTACTTTCCGAAAAGTTTTGTACTAATTTATTATAACTTAGTAAATAATTTTCAATTATATAAAATATTTATAAATGTTCTCCATAATTTATTTTTTACTATTCACACATAATAATTTAATGTGTAGGTTATAACTGGCTATTTAAATACTATTATTTTTATACTATATTGTTGATCACATAAAGATTGGTGATGTGTGTTAAGAAAAATATTAGGCATATAATTTTTTTAAAACAAATTTCTAGGTGTTACATCCACCCCCAAAAATAAATTGAGTTCTATAAATTTTTATAATGTCAATAATAGATTAAATATTTGAATATACATTTATTAAAAACCCACACTATAGCAAAAGAATAATAATATTTACATTAAATAGGGGAAGTGTGATAAAATGATTACATAAAATAACACATAATCGGGTTCCCAGCTAAGGATATAATAATAGATAATGATATATCACATGATCATGAAAATTTAAATGGCCACAAAAGCATAAATTAGTAAGGGAAAAAATACCATAAATATATAAAAAATGAATTTAAATGAATGAAATTTTTATTTCAAGACCCTTTTCTGATATTTAAGGGATTATTCAAGTATCAAGGTAAAAAATATCAAAAAAAATTAATTAATTTATTTCTATTTAATAAGTACATTTTTATCCATTTTTTTTCTTTGATCAATATCCATGTATTCTCTTACTCTATGAAATTAATTTTTGGGGAGAAATTTTCAGGTTTGTAGCACTAAAATTAACTTTTCACTGATCATAAAATCAAAAAAAATTAAATTCATTTTTCATATCTTTAGATATTTACCAAAAAAAATTGTTTTGAAAAGGTTGTAAAATATAGAATAATATTGACATGATTTAATAATATAATAATCACTAAAACGTAATCAATAACACCAAAATTTAAATGTAAAGAATTCCATAAATAGTTAACCGTATGACTTCTTAAACTTTTGTCTCACTAAATTCAAAACCCAATTTTTTTGAAAAGCTACCAAATTTTCTAAAGTCAGCATAATTTTAATCCCTAGAGAATATAAAGTATCTCATAATTTCATACACAAAACAAATTTATATAATGATCATATATTTCCAATAAAACATGATAATACATTCCCAAAAAAACTGAATTACTATAACAACTCATTGACAACATAAATTCCTCTAAAAATTAACTCTTTTTGTCATGATCCAGCCCAGATACCATGGTACCCAAAAAACCGAGCTGACCCTGCATATCCCGAATGGAGTTCTTGATCCCCACGGTTTGGAAGCTAGCGCTTGACATCACAAAATATATATGTTGGAATGAATTTTCCACAACCACAGTAAAATGTAAAGATATGTATTAGTATGCTCAAAAACTCCAAAGTGAGATAGTACTAGAAACCAAACATGTATATCAAAACCCAAAAGGGTAAATCATCAAGGTACCATAAAATAGATCAGATCGCCCAATGTCCCAACAAAAAATTCATTCCAAGCTACAATGGATCACAAACATCCACCTCTTCCAAAAGGTGTTTTCTCTTTACTCAGACATGGTAGACAAAAATCTACAAATGCACAAAGGAAAAGGTATGGTGTCAGATAAAAATACCAATATGGTCTCACCAAATGTTCTATAATAATATTCCATAATAAGACAATTAATTCTTCCAATTTTTATAAAAAAGGCATGGTGGTATAATTTCATATTAAATAACATTCTTTTCATTTCATAATGATGATGAAATTTTAATCATGTATTAATTGTGAATTTTATTTAAAAATTTCTATATAAATCACTATGAATGAATAAAAAAGTTTCAAAAACCATATCACACAGTCAAACATATCAAAATAAAAATTACAAGAACCTTCGACTTCTACTCTATAATGTGATAGTCTCTACTTATAGGATCTTAAAACATCTTATATTAGTGATCATGGAGTGTATGTATACACACGTCCCTTAGGATCTTGCTAAATAGGACCCATGAAAATCCCATTGGGGTTAATATATTCATAACTAGTTTTTTTAGAGTTTTAATAATCAATCCTTTTCCACCAAATTTACATCCTAGCATGCCTATCCCAAATTACAAATTAACTACCCAGGCACACATGTGCTCAATCAATCAATCAATAATGGAGAAAATATTTCAAATAATTTTAAAATATAATTTCCCCATCTAAAATTGGTGGTTTTCCTTTGTAATAACATAACCATGGGATTTTGTTTATTAAATTATTTTTTTTGATTTGGATATTTTTTTGATGTTTGGGTTGAGTTCCTCATTCGAATTTTTGAATTTTGGAAGCTCTGGGTGGGTGTTTTTCATGTTCACAGTTTGTTATCATGGTATAATGGGTTAACATTATGGAATGTTAAGGAATATGATATTATTTTGTTAAATTCCATCTAGAATTTTTTTAATTGTATAGTTTGAGAATGGATCGATCTAAATAGTTTGGGGCCTGAGAGAAACCATACGGTGTGAGGGTTGGTGTTTGGGGCATAGCGCAATGCCTGCACATCGTTAGAGGAAACCGTTTGGAAATCATATGATGGATTATGTTGTTTGGATATTAGAATTTTTACTAGTGGGAACACATTTGGGGTAACTATGAGACCAGCCAGTCTGGGGTTCCCCTTTCTCTAATAGGGTTTGAATGGTTTGTGGATGGTTTATTAAATCATGTGGCCAAACCGTGTATATTTCCCAAATCAAAAAAATGTGAAATCTCTATTCTTACCCTCTATTGTTTTCACCCTAATTCTGGATTTCCTCCCTTTTCTTGAGTTGGTAACACCATAGGAGCCTCCATGCCCTTACCCCCACTTTGAAATTCCCTTATCCATTGATACATTTTCTAGGTCCTAGGGTGATTTCTTCACAGTTTTTTTCCATTTTCATCCTCTCCACTCTTCCCTCTCTTGGTTCATTGGTTTTTATTTAATAGAAACTCTCTTCGATGAGCCATATGGGTTAGGTTTTATGTGTGGGATGTTATTTGTGGTTGTTGTAGAGTTCATTTTTTCTCTCAAGATCGATTATTCTTTCTCTTAAGGTTTTGTCACATTCACACAACGTTGAGGTAGGTGTTTCCATAAATTAATTTTTTTTACATTATTTTTATGATTTATCTTTCCTTGATGTATTTAAAAATGCTATAACATTATTGATATGTGTAATTATAATTTTTTGGTGTTTTAATGATATAAAATGGGTGAGAAATGGTTTTCTAAAGGGTTTTTTAATTATTACTATGTATAAATGGATGAAATGTGTTTGATAAAATGAAAATTAAACTTCTGAAGTGAAATTTCATGTTTTGGGTAGTGTTTTCCAATAATTATATTTTTCTAATTTGGTCAAATTATGAATTGGATTTTGTATGTTTTAATCTATGACATTTATGATTTGATATTATTGTGTAACTTGTCATGTTAGTAGTAATGAAATTCATATTTCATAAACAAATTAATATATAATTATGCTGAATGTTGGTTTTAGAAAGGAAATTGGTTAAGTTTTATGTATGCTTCATTATGGTTCTTATTTAATATGATTCATTCTTTGTGTAAAATCTATGAAATGTGTAGAAATTTTGTTTTACAAAAAATGGATTTCTTTTCCTGTTTACGCATTGTTGGGAACCATAAATGTAGTTTTTGAATTATGTATATTCTATGTAGCATTTTTTTAAATGGGAATGTTGTGTGGGGATATGAAATAGACTTTCCAATGGAAATGGTTGGATTTCATTTTTTTTCTATTTGTGTTATAAATGGGTTTTTGGAATTTTTAATATGGTGTGAAATGTTTTTTCTAAATGGCCTTAGTGGGTTCTGTGAGTTAAAATATGGTTTTAATTTTTTTTTCTAAGGGTATTTCAATTAGTCACTTTAAGGTTCATTTTTTAAACTGAATGGTATAAAGGCCTATTTGGACATTTTTATGTATCAGTGGAGTTTCATTTTGACCTAGGAATGGTTTTATAAATGTGATTTTATTGTAAATATTAATAGAATAATTGTAACATTGTATTCCCTTCGGAAGATTATTTTTTATGGGAGTGATGTGAAGTCGGGGTTCGTGTTTCATAATGGTTAGAAAAATGAGTTGAAATTTTATGTATTGTAAAGGTTTGATCGGAATATTAGTATGTTTTGTAAAATTTACTGAAATAATGGGTGGATTGAAGGACCATTTTTGAT
Organism: Viscum album; assembly: GCA_963277665.1. Taxonomy (NCBI): domain Eukaryota; kingdom Viridiplantae; phylum Streptophyta; class Magnoliopsida; order Santalales; family Viscaceae; genus Viscum; species Viscum album. The sequence continues at coordinate 1,431,782,987 of OY728120.1, read as the reverse complement.
TTTATAATATTTTGTAATGTGTTTTTTATGTTAAATAAGTGGCTTCCATTTGAGCCTTTATTTTTGGATGGTCATTCTTGAGAAAGAGATGGTTTTTCATGTGGGTGTTTGTGATGCTTGGATTACTCTAGAAAATGGTATGAGATCCCCTATAGTGGATCATGAATGGTATTACAATTATGATTTCAAGAGCAATAAACCTTAGGATGTGTTCTCATCTAATGGTTAACGCATGAGGGTGCTATGGGTTATGGTTGTTATACCATCTTTCACTAAGTATTATTATAATGGGATTCATGGAATCATCTAGAGGGCTGAGTGATGGTTTATTGTCGATCCCAATTAGAGGGGTTATTACAATGTAGATTTAATGAGAATCCATGTGGGACGTGCCACTCTATTGTCTAGTTTTAAGTGGTTATTTGGTTATTGAATACATAGCAAAACTGTATGCCTGCATGTGGGTCCGAACTGAGTATGCCAAGGGATCGCTCAAGATATTTTTAGGAAATTACCATGACTATATATCTATATGTTCTATTTATTTCTACTGATTATTGATTACTAACTATCCTAGTTTATGACTACTTATTTTATTTACTTTATTTATAGAATATATTCCATTGGGTGTATTGAAATGTATTTTAATTGGACATGGGTTTTGAACTGGTTTTCCAGAAAGTGAAAACATTTTTAAAAAGTAAATCTGTTTGTGTGGGTTTAAAAAATGAATTTTTTGAAAGCCATGTTTGGTTACTTAAAATTTTGGAATTTATAATTTAAGTGAATATTTTTAAATAGTATTTGGGGACTATTTTAGAAAATGAAATGCACGGACTTCATCATGATTACCTACTATGTTTTTTATTCTCACACCTTATTTGTGCCACATAGCATCGGTAGACCTGAGATATCTTGTTGTTTTAGGTTTCTGGTTTGGTTTTCCATTAGAGAAGGTTATTCTTGTGGTTTATTATCACTAAGAGGTCATATGGATATTGTGTTGGGTAGTTTGGTTGTATCTCTGTATTCAAATTCTTTTTTCATCTATTATATCATGATTAGTTTGTATATTTATTGATTTTATGTTTTTAGTTTTATTTAATGAACAATTATATTTATTTAATCCTAGTTTTAATTAGTCTAAATCATTCCCATCTAGATTTTTCTGATTCCTGACACTATATTCCAGCCTGTGGGGATTGGGAATGCCCTTCGGGAAATTTACCAGACTGGGTTGGACATCAGTTTAGATATTATCCCAGATTGGTTCATGAAAAAATGGTATCATAGTAGGCCATTATTATTTGGTGGTGTCAGGTGGATTAGATATTAGGACTATCAGGAATTATGAGGTCATTATGGAAATGAAATCATGAACCCTTTTTTCATTCTGGTCCTAGACTTTCTTGTGGTAGTACAGGATTTGTTTCTATTGTTTAGGTTTTTGTTGTGAGGGTGATGAATTAAAATAGAAGTGAGTTGTCTTTATGTCATGACCTCACATGTAGTAGTGACCCTTGTGGAGTCCAAGTGCACAGTTAAAGGTCTCCTTAGTTGTTGATTCTTACTTTGGGTACTAACCTATAACCACATCACCAAGTTATAAATGACCACTAGTTCCTCATATTGGGTGTTCGGTGTGAATTGTATGTTGGTTTGGTTTTGGTTGGCGTGATTTGATTTAGAAATGTGAAAAAGGTTATGGTAAAAATAAGTTTCAAAACGGAAAATGGATTTTTGGGCATGGGTTTTGTTATAAAGATGAAATTTGAGGTTTGAGTTGGATTTGAAAATGAATTTTGGTATTCAAAATGTGGCCTTGGAAGAAGGATGTTTTGGAAATTGAAATAAATTTTTTTATTTTTTAAAAATGATATTGGTTATTCTTGTAATGGTGGAATTTTGGTCCTATTATTTAGGATCAATATGTTCTTTTATTTTTCTATTCTGGAATGATATTTATTCTAGTTTTTTGTTCCATGTATTGTTTAGAATACGCCACCCAAAAAATTCACATAAGTTTCTAGTTGGTCTCATCCTATTTTTGGGTTTTCTCGGGTTTTTTTCTATCTTTCATGGAGATCTATGTTCGTTAGAGGTTGGAGAATGGATCAGAGATATTGAGAGTGTATTTTAATCATTGGGAACTTTTTAAGCTTTTATAGTTCACGCTGTTATGATCTCATTTGATGGTCTAAATTTTGATTAGTGGTGGTTTATTGTTCCTCCATCATTGTAGGTTGGGATGAATTGGGAAATCTTTAATTCCACCTTCATCTGATGGTTCATACCTGAAGAGTTAAATATGTGGAAGTTGGATGAAATTTTGTGTATTCAGAATGGAAAGAGGATGGTAAAATATTATGTTGACCACTTTGAGGATCTGGATTCTTTCTCTCCAGAGATGGCCTCATAAAATCAGCTGAAAGGTCAACATTTTATTTGGGGTCATTTCCAGAGATCATTGTTCGAGTCCTCTCATCTAATTAATTATAGTTTGATAAATTGGTAAATGAGCTGTTCATAGCTAATTTAGTCTCAAGGGTGTGTTCTATGGTGGTCGGAACACCTGAAGGTTCCCCATATAGTGAGAGGTGTGTGCTAGAGGATCTCATTTCCAAGAAATCTCCTTCGTTATCTTTGGATTATCTCTCATTAGGCTAGTATTTTTTTTTTTCATTTAGTGTGGTATGTTTTGGAATTTAAATCCATATTATCATAACCCTCTAAATTTTTTCCGTCATTGTGGCCGTTTAGGACATATGGAGAAGTTTTCTAAGAAATATTGTCTCAAGAGGAATCCTTAAAAAAAGGATTTAAGTGCCTTCCTTTGAGGTAGTACGTGATTCAATCATTAGAGATCTTGCCACTAGCCTTAGAGTGATGCTTTTATGGAGTTAAGAATTAACAGGTGTGTGGTGAAATTTAGTTCAATTTTTCGCTCCGATGTCAAAGTGGATATTGTTTATGTTATCATTATATTATTCTTTGTTATATTTTCCTTTGTTATAATGAGTTACCCTTTCATAATGAAACTTGGTGGTTTGTTTCTTATGTAATTATAGTGGCGGTTCCTTTTTAAATACGAGTCTGTAATTAGTAGTTGTTTCCTATGTTTCCTTATCCGTTTTTGTGGATTGGTTCTAGTTTTCAGTCATGACCACTTTGGAGCTGTTTCAGTTTGTGGTAGTTGGTGAATTGTTGTTTTCTATTAAATATTTTTTGAGTTCCTTATAAGGGTTTTCCCCTAGTGTTGGGTTTTTGGTACATGTTGGATGTTATCTTATCTGTTTCATCATGTTGGGGGTTTGGATTATGTGGGAAATTAATGATTCTGGTAGTGATTTTTTTAACTTGTGTAGGATGGTTTGGGAAAGTTCATGTGAGGTTTCCCATGTCGGTGTATGCATGCTGGGAGTTTCAATGATGGTGGTGTTGTATAGGTTCTTCTAGTGGGGATAACCCTCTATTGTTCTAACATTATTCTTCAGATTTTGGTTTCCTCTATAAATGGTCGATTCTGAATTATGGAATGAAATATAACACTACTGATCAGTCATTTAATCAATATCGTATCATTTTAACTGTTATTTATGTCCCTCATGTGGTTAAGAGACATTTGAGAGGTAGAAAGTGTTTTTGTTGGGGAGAAATTTCACACCCTGACAATGTGATTTCTTTTATTTTATCCTTTTCATAACTTTGGATTTTTTTTTGAAGTTGGGATTGAGATACTGAATTGAATTTTTAAATTTTGGAAGTTTTGAGTTACTTTTTGTCCTATTAAAAATATTTTAAGCATGGTATAAGCTTCAACCATGTGGAATGTTAATGAATAAGTTTATTTCTAATCATTTTCTTCTAGAATGATTTGGTTTTCTTGGTTTGATCATGGATTGGGATAAATCAAGTAGGGCCTATAAGAAACCATGTGGTGTAAGGCTTGGTGTATTTGGTGTGTCGCATAGCCAGTGCATGGTTTTCACAATCCGTGCGGAAAGCGTGTGAGAGATTCTATAGTTAGGACAGTGGAATTTTTCCTTTTTGGTGGACTTCTTGGGTAATAGTGTGACAAACACATACAGTGTTCCACTTTTTCCAATATGTTGGGAATGGTTGGTGAACGATTTGTCAAACTGTGTGGCCAAACCATGAAGGATTTCTAGATCATCAAAAATTTGATATTCCACTTTTTCCTCGCCACTATTTTAACCCTAATTTGGGATTTACTGCACTTTCTTGACCTAGGTGCACCATGGGATCCCCTAAGGTCCCCTTTGGCCTTCCTTTGTCCATGTATTCATTCTCAATGTCATAAGGTGTATTCTTCATGTTTTTTTTCATTTTCTCTATATCCTCTCTTACCTCTCTTGGATCCATGGTTTTTCATCAGTGTATCCTCTCTTCGACAAGCCCTATGTGTTAGGGTTGATGTTAGGGTTGTTTTTCTTGGACATTTGGGTGTGCGGATAGTCTCTTTGGATCATTCTTCCTTCTCCAAAAGTTTCATCACATTTTAAGGTTGTTGAGATAGGAGTTTCTATCCATTTACCTTCCAAAAAATTTTGTCGTTGATTGGGATTTTCTTGAATTATTTAAAAACATTTTATTCTTTCTTGGGATATATTATTACATTTTTTTGGTTTTTTTATTGAAAATGGGTTTGAAATATTTTTCCAAATGGTTTCCTTAATGAAACCATTGTGTAAATTCATGCAATGAGTTTGATAAAATTCCAATTAATCTATTGAAGTGAAATTAGGTGTTTTGGGTGGTGGTATCCTTTAGTTATGTTTTTTTAACTTGTTATAATTTTTAATTGGATAATGATTATGTGAATTATTGAAATTTTGTTATTTGACATTCATGTGTGTCTTGTTGTGTTGGTAGTAAATGAAGTGGAGTATCATTAAAAACTTTATAGACTTAAATATGATTTGAAATCTGATTTTATAAAGGAAATACGTTTATTTTTATGTGTGATTCATTTTGGTGCTTCTAGAATAGGTTCTATATTTTTCAATAAAGGATGAAATTGAATTTTCAATGGGAGTTGATATGTCTATGTGTTTAAATTTGGATTTCCAAAAGAATGGATTTTTTCATCTAGGATCTTTTGTTTGGCACCTTAAATTTGGGTTGTGAATTGTGTAAGTGGTGTGTATCATGATTTAAAATGGTTTTGGTGTGCATGGGGATTAGAAAGAGAAATTTCATATGGAAATTGTTGGATTTCATGCGTTCTTTTCTTTCTTTGGTTCCAAATAGTTTTTATAAATTGTTCAAGTGGTGTAAATATTGTTTTCTAATTGGCCTCGGTACTTTAATTGAGAATAAATATTATTTAAAATGTTTATTATATGGTTCTTCCCATTGGGGACTTTAATGTGTGTTTTAGAAATTGAATGGTATAAATCCATGTATGGTATTTTTCATCTATAATTAGTATTTAATTTTGATAGGGAAATTAATTGGTAAATGTTACTAGATTAGAAATGTTAAATACCTAGATTTCACTTTGTAGTTCCTTATGAAGATTGTTTTTTATGTGTGTGATGTGAAGGCCCCCTTGGTGTTTCATAATGGTTTAAAAAATGACTTGAAAGCTTATGTGATATAAAGGATCGATTATCTTATTAGAATGTTTTGGAAAAGTACATGAAATATTGGGAGGCTTAAAGGCCCAGTTGACATTTTATAATATTTGGGAACTTGTTTTTGATTATAGGAAATGGGTGGTTTCCATGTGGTACTTTATTGTTTGATGATCATGTTTGTGAAAGATATGGTTTCTCATGTGTGTGATTGTGATTCCTGGATTATGTTTGGGGACTACTAGACCTTGTGATGGGATCCCCTCTAGTGGCTCATTCCTGGGAAAACTGTTATGATTAGGATACAACTAAGCCTTGGTATATGTTCCCCTCTAGTGAATCCTTCATAAGGATGATGTGGTTTATGGTTTATAAACCTTGTTTTGTCGAGTGTTATTATCATGGGATTCCTGGGAGTCATCTTTAGGGTCAAGTGACAATTTATTATCAATATTTATTTGGTGGGTTGGTATCCCCTTTTTTTATAAGAGGCTATGTGGGACGTGCCATTATATTGGATAGTTCAGAGTGTCTAATTGATATTTGATGATATAATTTCACCATATGATGGCTAATGAGGCTGAACTAAGTACATCCAAGGATTTCCCCATATATATTTAGGAAATGGCCATGATTATCAATTAGTATGTTTTGTTTATTTTTAGTAATTTTTTATTATTATCCCAGAGAGTTTATGCCTACCTTATTTATTTCCATTATTTTAACAGAGCTTCCTTTGGGTGATTTGGTATGGATTTGTAACTGGATTTGAATATTGAAATAGTTTTTTGGAAAGTGAACCCATTTTTAAAAATGAATTATGTGTGTGTGGTTTTAAAAATATATTTTTTTGAATACTATGTCTGGTTGATTATAATGATTTGAAGACTATTTTTTGTACATAATTTTTATAAGTGTTTGTGGACTGATTTGGGAAAATAAATTTATGGACTCTGTGGTTATTAAAAATGATATGTTTAAGATCAAACTCTACTTCTTCCATTCAGAATTGGTAAACTCAAGTTGTTTTGTAGATTTTGGTTTCTCGTTTTGTTTTCTATTTGAGAATATTTCTCTTGTGGTTGGTGGTGACCAAGATTTCACATATAGATTGTGTTTCGAGGTTTGGTTATAGAATTGTATTCAATTTCATTTTTTTTATGTTTTTGTATATAGATTGGTTGGTATATTTATTGATGTTCAGTTGGTATTTGTGTGGTGTGCTTTGTTTTTTATTTGATCCTTGTTTTAATTGTGCTAAATCATTCCCATCTGGATTATTTTTACACTCAGCACTAGGTTCTATCCCATGGGGATTATAAACACAATTTGAGCCATATCTTGGACTAGGTCAAATGTTGAGTAGGATGGTATCCCATCATGTCTCAGGACATCCCCAAAACACATACCATTTCAATTTCAATTTCAATTTTCTTCCAATTCGGTTTTCACAATTCAATTGAATTTTTTTTGAAACAATAAACATTTCTTGTTTAATAAATTTGATATTTTTAAATAGAACAACCTACCTTTCTCACTGAATCAAAAAACCCACAACATGACTCACTAATGAAGAAGGAAGATGCATAAGGTCTAGGAAATCAACATAGAATCTTTGATTTAACAACATGGTGTTTAGATATAACCATTCCAATATGATCTTTCAAACTCCATTGATGGAAAGGGAGAGATAAAAAAGAAATATGGAGAGCACTTACATGAGAGATAAACCACAACCAACATGATGAAAATTCATCGAACAAGTTATGTTGAGGGATTAAAGATCACCAAAATCATCTAGGAGGTTCTTCTTGGCCAAGAGAAGGGAATCCTAATAGAGGGAAAATAATAATTTCATCCAATATTCCTATTTAAAACCAGTAGCTGGTAATTTATATTACATGTTACCCAGTTACTTTTCATGTAATTATCAAGTACCATGTACAAAGAAAAAAAATCATCTCCTTTAATTAAAAAACTGAGTATTAATATTTTCATTGAACGTTAACTATAAAAAGCATGTAACCTTTCACATTGTGTACCGATTTCATGGCATATTACAGGAAATGATTGCACATATTGTAATACAATTAAACTGCATGTAAATCCCTTGGAGACTACAAAAACTACATTTTATATGTTGAATGTTAAAAAAATATACGACTAGACCATTATTGTTATCCTCTCAATTCCTTATCATCATTACTCAAGCAACAAAAAGGTAAAATAAAAACAAATTTGAGGTCATTCCTGATAGAAAGATAATGGGGTGTAACAACATCCACACCATAAAACATTTTTGGCCCTATAAATCCTATAAAGAAGAATATATAATAGAAATATGATTCCAATACTCTATCATTAGTTCCTCATGATCCCATGTCTCATAAGACTCAGAATCATGCTTCAATTTCTCATGAACCAACGATATTGTCCTCCCATGAAGTTCCTTGGTCTTAGAATCAACAATCCTGACAAGATTCTCAGTCATGGAAAAATATAGAGAAACATCCATATCACTCTATCTCAAAACATTAGAGGGAACAGAAGGATACATTTGTAGCTATGATACCTAGAACATTTTATGTATCTATGACAACTATGGTGGACATGCTAAAGGGAAAGACACTTTCCCCACCATCTCAACAACCCAAAAATATGTTAAAAATGAGGAGATATATTACCATTAATCCCAAGACACTGATGAAATGAATGAGGTGATTTTTTTTAAAAAAACATGATCACCAATTGAAAACTCCAGTGGTCTATGCTAAAGATCATAATAATATTTGTATTGGATCTACACAATCAACATCATCATATTAATCAACTAAATATTTTTTGTTGTCTCTTGAACCAAGCTCATTCCCACCAAGTAACTTTCACCAATATCCTACCAACACAACTAAGACTTACATGGACTTCCATACAAGACCTCAAAAGGATCCATCTTTATAGTAGATTATTAACTATTGTTATAAGATAACTCAACTCATCCTAAATGGTTATCTAAAGAACTACCAAAATCAAGGATGAATGAAAAATGTATATTTCGAAGAATTTTTATCACTCTATCAATATTTCCATCCATTTATGGATGAAATGTTGTACTCAAATGAATCTGAGATCCTAGTGCCTCCTGAAGGCCTCTCCAAAATTGATAATTAAAATGGGAATCAATATTAGGAAATATACAATATAAAACATTATGCATCATGATTGGATTTAAATTGAGGTAATTTTCCAACCTATCGATCACAACCTATATGATATTTTTCATTCATTGCGTACAAAGAAACCCAAAAACAATATCTATAAAGATCTCAACCCACTTCTAAGTCATCACTGGAAGTGGTTGAAGAAAATACAAAGATCTTTCATGCTCATCCATGACCTGTTGGAATGTACATAAGTGAAAAACAAAGTTAGTGACATCTCATCTCATACATATCTACCAAAAAAATCATTGAATATCACGAAACATATTATTCTTTCCTGATTATACCGACCTCTTAGAAATATGGAAATACCCAATCACATCTTTCCTCACATTCAATGGTACAACATACCTTTTTTTGAAACTCAAGGACCCTCTGTGGAGAACAACAACTCAGCGAAGGTCTCCCCACCATAAATAGTGATTCTATTAACATGGAATTCATCATCTAGATGTTGTTCTTGAAGAAAAACCTCGATAAGAGTGGAGGCTAATTGAAAACAAAACAAGATCACATTGGCCCCTATTTCCTAAAATCTAATATTCAACTGTGTAAAAAGATCCATCATGTTCCACACTTATGATGATGATTTCATGTATAAGGGCTGAAACTTCAAGCTTAAAGAATCTGTAATGACATTACCGTTCTCTATTGTATAATCAATATCAAAATCCAATGTTTAGATGTACTCCAATAAATGTATTTGGTGGTGATTCAAATATTTTTGAGTGAGGATAAAACTCAAGCTATTGTGGTTAGAATACATGGTAAACCATTCTCTAAAATGATAATGCTTATAACTCTTAATTGTATGAATCATAGTATTAAGTTCAAGGTCTTGTGTCAGATAATTCTCTTTGTGTGTCCAAAACATCCATGGAACATAGGAAATGACATAATCAAGTTGCATAAGAGCATTTCCAAAACCAGAACCGGATGCATCACATAAGACAAAATAACAAGGATTTAATTTGGGAAGAGTTAACACTACTAAAAATGTCAAACCATGGTTTATCATAAGAAGATAAATAGGTAATTTATCACCCTAATCAAATATCACTCCCATCCAATTTATAGCTTTCATCAGATAATCAATCATTAAAAAATATTTTACAAACTTGTGATAATATCTTTCATGACCAATGAATCTCAAAATCTAGAAGACATTTTGTGACTTCTCTCATTTCATAATAGCATTCACCCCTACCCCATATTTTTCAATTGATGTTTATCCCTTAGGATTGGTTTCTAAAACCGCCACTAAATTTTTTTCACCAAAATATAGTGATGGTTTTAAAAAACCTCTGAAAAAATATTTTTTAAAATAACAATACTTCTCCCCCCACAAACTTGTCACCCTCACCCAATCTTCCCCCAAACCTATCAAACCCCTCACCATCGGCCCCCAACCCTGTTGAACCCCCCACCCCCGGACCTCAACCCCACAAAACCCCTCACCACTAGAGAAAGATCCCATCAAACCCCTCACCCCATCGAACCCTATCAAATTTCCTCTAGCCCCTAACCCCTTTAAACCCTAGACCCTCACTTCTAGCCCCCCTAACTCCATAAAACCCTAGCCCATAGAACCCTATCCCCTCTCCAACCCAAGCCCCTCACCACCGGCCCACTTTGTCAGAACATGAATCTTCTGTTGAGGTATATTTTTATTTTTTTGGTGTTTTTGAGGAAAATAGGAGTTTCAAAAAATTTCTTAAGCACATTCCATGTACTTTACAAGTACACGCCATGTACTTAGTTATTGAGGGTAGCCAGGTGCTGGCCATGTAGTGTTCATGCACACTTCCGTGTGTGGTGACCTGGAGACCGTATAATGCATGGGACAGTTAAGGAAAACACACGCTGTGTACTTATAAACAACACAAAGTGTACTTTCTTTTTATTTCATTAAATTGGCTGGGGTTGCATCTAATTGGCATAAGCGTCTTCTTCTTCGCCTTCTTTGACAGAGAGCATCCGTACAACACTGATCATCGCCGAGCCCCCAATTGAGCATCCGTTCTCCGATTCGACCGACATCGATTGCATTGGGATCAGCATGGTAAGCACTTCCTTCTTCAAGAGATTTGTTTCTTGATTCCTCATCTCTTAAGATTTATCTTCGATTAAACTTTTTAGATGTTTTTGTATATTTACCACATTCTAGGTTGATCCAAGGGTTGATGTAGGGGTATATTGATCGTATGACACTGAGGTAGGTGGTTTGTGCCTTTTTGTAGATAGATTATGAGTTATATGTGAAAAATTACCCAATACCCTTGATCAGGGTATTTTATGTTTATGGTTTTAACCCTGTTATTTTATGTTATGATTTATATACTTGAGTAGAGGTCAATTGAATGTGAATAGGGTTAATTGATATGTTTTGGAAGTGTTTTCCCATACATGATTTGTTTATGATTGGTTGTTCTTTCTTATCCTATTAAGATTCTTTATTTCCTTTCCTAGTACTGGTATGATGAAGTAATATTATTTATCTGACATGTTATTATGCTGTATACAGTTTATCCAAGTAGTTATTGAGGTTTACTGCGGCTTCCATGTATTGTTTGTGAACGATTATCTTACACAGGGCCATGAGAACCTGGTTTTGTAGACCACATGGAGAATTGACATTGAGGGATTCTCCAAAGTGTCTATTTTTACTCTTAAGATGCAAGAACATAGGGGGAATTGATGTAAGTGCATCCTTAGAGTGTGTGTTGTTCCTCGACGTGGGCCACAGATGGAATGAGATGTTGAGTGCTTCCCCAGAGCACCTTTTAGTTACCGATACGAGACTATAGGGGGAATTGATGGAAAGTGCTTCCTCAGAGAGTCTATGCTAAAGCTGAACAGAAGGGGTTAGACTATGTGTACATCCCAGAGGGTTGATTCTATTTGTTTGGTTGAACTAGAGGGGTTAGGTTGTGATTACTTATCAGAGGTTACATGCTTTTGTTTAGCTGGTTTCTTGATATATGAAATTTAATTCATTGAAACTGTAGGATAGTTTACATTTGAGTACTTCCTTGTTACTCCTTCAATTTGATTATATCCTACCATATATATTCACTGACTGTTAGGAAAATATCATTAGGTGGTTTCCTACTGGTATTTAGTCTCATGCCCTATTTGGGTCATGCTTTTGGGACCAAACAGATTATATTTCTGCAGGTATAGATAAGGGCAAGCACCCTTCTCCTTCTAGTACTTGATTGCAGAGGAGCTGGAGAGCATGGGTCCCAGCTGAGGATTGTGATGTTGTTGGAGTTTATCTATTTTCTTTTGTACTTCATATCTTTTTTTATTCCATCATTATGACTTGTTTGGATACTTTCCTTGACATTTTTAATAAGCATCAATTATATATATATGTTCTCTAGTTCTTTATTACTTCCATTTTTTACCTATTGAATGTTTTATTGCTCTGCTATTTCTATCTATTTTACTTCTGTTGTGTTACTATGCTAATGAGGGCATAGTTTCCCAACTATCACACCCAAGGCCCTCACTACTAGTCAGAATCCTCTGGAATTATGGGAAATGTGCTTGAGGCTATGTGACCAACCGAGTACGGGGCACCATTGGGTGGATTCTGGAACCGGGATGTTAAAAAGTGGCATCAGATGAGTTATTTTCTTTTAAATTACTATTTAGAGCCTATAGACTGAGATAGGAAGGAATAGGTACTTAGAAATAAGTTCTACAATGGAGTAGCTAACCCATGTACAAGGAAAAGCCAATCTACCTCATTATTATAGTTTTACTGGTTTTTCAATTTTATAGTTGATTTGATTTCACCATTGGGCTATTCACATGTTTTTTGTTGTTATCCTAAATTTTATTTAGGTTCTATTTCTATTTCAACCTGATGAGATAAGGTTATTCAATATCATGCATCATGTAGGAACTTTCTAGAGATGACATGTCAGGCATTCTTGCCATGCAATTTAGGTTACATTAGCGATTGCATGTTGTTGTGATAGATGTTTTGATAGACATTCATGCTATTATGATAGATTCCTTGATAGAATACTGATTATTTGATAGTGTATTGATTTTTGTAAAGACATAGTTTGAATGAGTTCCAAAATTTTGTTCTTGAGGTGTTATGGGCCCTCATGGACTGGAATTTGGTGGATCCTTGCTCTGCTATGTTTATATATGACATGTATAAGATGACAAGATTTGATTCATAGGTAGTATGGTTCCTCATGAATCTGAATTTGGAACTTTAATTTTGGTTTCAGTGTTTTCTGGGTTCCAGAGTAGTTTATGATGCTTACTATGTGAAAAAACCTAGAATACACAGCATGTAATGTTGGACACACACGTCGTGTGTTCTTATGTTTCAGAAGGAATTGTTTTTCTTAAGTACACACCGTGTACTATACGTATGAACCGTGTAGTCTCTAACTGTGTTACTGACATCCTGGGCAGAAAGATGGGGTTGAAAAATCATGTAGAACACACCATGTGCCAGATGAACACTTTGTGTGTTGTAGACTATGTGTCCACCCGTGTAAATAACGACAAAGAGGGATAAATCATATCTTATACACATTGTGTCAAGTATGAACACGTCGTGTGGAGTAACTTGAGTTTCCAACCACATGGCAAGAAAAAAAGGTCAGTGAAATCCATCTAGTACCAGCCATGTTTGGAAGAAACATGCCGTGTGGGGTCAGCCGTGTAACCAGCCGTATAGCTAACAACACGGGTTGGTGAAGATCATCTAGTACACACTGATTCTAGCACTAAAAAACTATGTAGTCTTGTTTTAGGAGAACCATGTGTCTTATCCATGTGGAAGAACTCAGGCCAAGGAAGAGGATTAAAGTACACGTCGTGTGTTAGGACAACACTCCATGTGTATGGGGTGTTACACCACCTCAGTTGGAAGAAGTACATGCCCTTGCGAAGGCTTAAGGGAACGCGCTGTAGAGGCATTATACACATCGTGTATCCATGTTTTGAAAATTTCTAATGCTTTATTTATCTTGTTCCCTTCTTATACTTCTAATTTTTAGTCCCTATTAATTTTGACCTATGGTGTGCTCTTGACCTTGCAGAGTTATGCCACCGAGATGTCCTCCGATTTTCCACCAGTTATAGGGTAGTGATCAGACACCAGATATGGCTAATTAGGGACTACTAGTAGATATTCCAGTTCTACCAGTCTTGACATCAGTTATCATTCCATACAAAGTTTATCAAACATTGTTCTGAGAGGGATTTATGAGTATTATAAAAACCTTCTGAGGAGTACTGCATCCTGACCCTTCTATGGTAGAGTTGATATGGGTTTTCCAGCAACAGTATCCTCACACCTTCATAGGGGAAGGAGGACCTCAAGCTGCTGAGTCATCATTAGAATCCATTCCATCTATCTTCGAGCATTTGAAGTTGCCTCTAGATAATAGGGTGAAGCTTGTGGCGTATATGCATCAGGATTCCACCAAGAGATGGTGAGATGTGATCTCACAGGTGGGACACCCGCATGTTATGACTTGGGATGACATACAACATTATTTTTATGAATACTTCAATCTGAAGAGATTGAGGGTCGATCGATCCCGAGAGTTCATGAGTTTGGAGCAAGGTACTCTCTCAGTCATGGATTATTCCTCTCGTTTCATAGAGATACAACATTTCAAACCTATTCTAGGAGGTGATGTATTATTTCTAGAAAGAAAGTTTGAGGATGGTCTCAGGCATGAAATTCGATCATAGGTGAACATATTATGGTTCACTCCCATCACTTCTATAGTCAACCAGGAGCTAATCACGGAGCAAAATAGGAGGGATTCTAGAGTGGTGAGCCAATGGAACTCGACATTCAGAGTTGGTATCCCTTTTACTAACAGCAGGGAGTCTACGCATGAGAATCCAAGGAGGCGAGACACCTTTAATGGTAGCTAGGTGGTGTGTTAATAATGCGGGAAGAATGGTCATACAAGAACACATTACCTGAGAGACCCAATGGAGTGACGATCATGCGAAAAGATGGGCCATCTTCGTCGCTTCTATCAGATCTTCTCACCAGCATCTAGTGATAGGGGTTCTTAGATGACTCCTCATTCGGGAGTAGCACCACCAGTTTCTCATCAGTCTAGGAACTGGAGTTCTTCCGGCCATTCAAGCTGAGGTGGAGGTCATGGTCATGGTAGCCAGTCGCCAGGATTTTAGCGAAAATAGGTTGGATCAGCTCAAATTGGTTAGGTAGGGTCACTAGGCCACGGTGCATGTTAGACTTCTGTAGTGGAGCAGACCCAGTAGGATCAAGATCCCAGACCCTCTACAGTTCGAGGTACGATCCTAGTTGCCTTAGTTTTAGCTTCGTCATTTTTCAATATAGGGGATTCCCATAGCTTTATATCTATTGTGGTTGTGGAGATCCTTGGGCTTAGTATATTTACTTATGCTAATGTCTAGATGCTATACACACCATTTGGGACTAGAATGGCTAGTGTACGTCAGTGAAAGGAGTTCCCTCTTGAGGTTGGCGGGTGTCGCTTCTTATGGGATCTTTATGTCCTAGAGATTATAGGCTATGATGTCATTTTAGGAATGGACTGGTTAGTTCCCTTCCAAGAAGTAATTGATTTATATTACGGAAGGGTGAGTTTCACATAACTAGAGGGAAGCTCGTTTATTCATAAGGGAGAATGGGATGTCCAGGAAAGCAGATTTGGACCAGAGCATTATGGTTTGGGAGGAGTTACAGCCCGTATTGCTAGTCTTTATCTGGATGACTGGGGGACTTCTCAGATGGACATTCCTCTAGTGGTAGATCATTTTAGGGATGTATTTACAGAGTAATTTTCAAGTTTTCCTTCAGAGGGAGAAGTGGAATTTTCTATTGAGCTTGTTCCATGAGTGATATCGGTGTCCATTCCTCCTTATAGGATGGCTACTCCAGAGTTACAATAGCTCAAGAAGCAGTTGGAGGAGTTACATGCTAAGGGGTTCATCTGACCCAGTACATCCCCTTAGGGATCACCTATCCTGTTTGTGAATAAATCAGATGGCACCCTCTTACTTTGGATGGATTATTAGAATTTGAACTAGTTGATGGTCAAGAACCAATATCCCTTATTGAGGACTGATGATATCATTGACTAGCTTCGAGGAGCCTGAGTGTTCTTGAAGATTGAAATGAGATCTGGTTACCATCAGTTGCATGTTAGACCATCTGATATACCTCTTATATCCTTCCATAGTAGGTATAGTCTATACGATTATGTGGTTATGCAGTTCAGTCTCACGAAAATGCTTGCAGTCTTCATGGCTATGATGAACCGATTGTTCCATCCACACCTGGATTCTTTCATGGTAGTCTTCGTGGAATATATCTTAGTGTACTCTCACACTTGACACAACCATGTCACACATCATGAGATCATATTGAGTGCACAAATAGAGCATTAGTTATATGTTATGCTCTCAAAATTCCAATTTTGGATGGACCAAATTCACTTCTTGGGTCATGTTATCTCTGAGACTAGAGTATCAGTAGACCTAGATAAAGCGAGAGTAGTAGTTTCCTAGTATCATAAGAAGAAATTTTTTGAGGTATATAGTTTTATAGGGCTAGCTAGTTACTACAGATGTTTTATACAAGACTTTTCACACTTAGCAGCACTGCTAATGGGCCTGACTAAGAACATTGTGATGTACTTGTGGTTAGATTCTTGTGAGTCATCCTTTTAGGAGATGAAAGGGAGGTTGAATTCAGCACTGATACTTGTATTGCTAGAGCTAGTAAAGAGATATACTATATACTATGATGCATTAGGTATTGGTCTTGGAGAAGTGCTTATGCAGGGGTAAGAAGTCGTTGTATATGGGTCTCAGCAGATAAGGCCACATGAGAGGAATTACCCGATGCACGATCTGAAAACTGGTTGCAGTTGTTCATGCTTTATGCAGTTGGAGACACTACCTGTTGGGAGTGAATTTTGTGTTGTTCACTAAACAAAAAATTCTCAAGTATATCTTAAATCAGCATGACCTAAATTTGAGACAGCGTAGGTTGGTTGAGTACCTTCAGTATTTTGACATTGAGCTTGCCTACATGCCTAGAAAAGGAAACATAGTGGCAGATGTGTTGAGTAGGAGGACTCAAATACAAGCAGTTCAGGAGTCCAACTGTGAGTGGAAGATTTTGGCTCTATTCTCTGAGATGCATTTGGAGGTTCACGATAGACAGGGGCATATGTTTATTTCTTCTGTAGTTGTTACATCTACTCTAATAGATCGACTAAGAATGAGGCAGCTATCACATTCTGAAGTTCTAGTCCTACGAGAAAATGAGATTGGAGAGAACCCCATTTCTGGATGAAACATAGAAGAGGATGAGATCTTGTGTTTTTAGGGGCGCGTTTAGGGGTCAGCTGGAATACGTGAGGAGCTGATGCGATACTTTCATTCATCAGTTTTGGAAATTCATCCTGGTGCCACAAAGATGTATCGTGACATACACCGTCAGTATTGGTTTCCTTTTATGAAGAGAGATATTTCTGGTTTCATCATGAGGTATTTCACCTGTCAGCAGGTGAAGGTGGAGCATCAACAACCATCCATGATTTTGCAGCAGTTACCCATTCCCCAGTGGAAATGGAATGATGTCATGATGGACTTCGTGATAGGTTTGTCGAGGTCACCTCGAGGGAATTATGCAGTTTGGGTTTTCGTTTATAGACTCACAAAGGGTTCTCACTTCTTACTGATTAAGGAGACCTTCGGTGTTGATTAGTTGGGAATGTTGTGCATCCGAGAGATTGTACATCTACATGGGGTTCCACACTCCATTTTTTCAAACAGGGATGCCCATTTTACTTCTCTGGTCTGGCAGGGACTTCTGAGGGCTTTGGGTACACAGGTACTTCTAAGTACAGCTTTCCATCCCTAGATAGATGGCCAGTCTGAGCATACGATTTAGGTGCTTGACGACATTCTTAGATCATGCAACCTATATTTTTGAGGTTCTTGGGTGAAGCACATACCTCTTGGGGAGTTATCCTACAATAAGATTTTTCAAGAAACTATTCATATAGAACCTTATGAGGCTTTGTACGGTAGGCTATATTGTTCACCCTTATGTTGGATGGAGGTAGGAGAGGAAGCTATAATGCAACCTCGTCTTGTCCAGGAGACCACAGAGCAGATAGAGTTGATTCAGAAGAGGATGGAAGCTGCACTGTCTCGACAAGAGTCTTATGCTGATCGACAGAGATGACCTCTGTAGATCGAGGTCGTAGATCAGGTTTTCTTGTGTGTCACACTGAGGTTGGAATACAGGAGGATTAAGAGGCAAGGTAAGCTTTCAATGAGTTGCGTCAGGCCATTTGATGTGTTGGAGAGAGTTGGGACATTTGCCTATCAGTTGCAGTTTCCACAGAAGTACCAGGTTATGCATGATTTCTTCTACATTTATCAGCTTTGACGTTACTTCTCAGACCCATCTCATGATTTCCAACCCAAGGAGGTTGAGTTAGAGGTGGATTCCTTGTTTGAGGAGCATCCTATCTTATTATTGATTGAAGTGTGATGGTTCTCCATGGATGGATTTTCCTCTAGTACGAGTGCTATTGCAGCACGGGTGAGTATAGGATGAGACCTGAGAGATGGAGACTAATGTACGATCGTAGTGGCAAGATATTTTCGAGGATTCTTCTTCTACACCGACTTTCTAGGGAAATTTGGGAATGAATTTATTTAAGGGGGACGTTTGTAAGAACCCAGATCTTATTTTCGGGTATGATATCATTTTTTGGTGTTTTTGACGAAAATTGGAGTGTCTGGAAATTTTTTAAGTACACTTTATGTACTTCATGAGTACACGTTCTGTACTCGGTTACCATGGGTAGCCGGGTGCTGGCCGTGTAGTGACAATGCACATGCCCGTGTGTGGTGACCTGGAGACCGCCAAATGCAGGGGTTGGTTAAGGCTAGTACACACCATGTACTTATAAAGTACACACCGTGTACTTTCTTTTCATTTCATTAAACTGACCAGGGTAACATCTAATTGGATGAAGCATCTTTTTCTTCACCTTATTCAACCAAGAGCATCTGTATGACACAAATATTAACTGATCCTCCGATCGAGCATCTGTTCTCTGATTCAACTGCCGTCAATTGTGTTGGGAACATCATGGTAATCTATTCCTTCTTCTAGAGCTTCGTTTCCTGATTCATCCTATCTCAAGAGTTATGTTTGGTTAAAGATTTTAGTCGTTTTTGTAGATCTACCACATTTTAGGTCGATCCAAGGTCCAATATTGGGGGTATATTGATTGTACGATGTCCAGGTAGGTGGTTTATGCATTTTTGTAGATATTCTTTGAGTTATAAGTGAAAAAGTGCCCAATACCCTTGATCGGGGTATTGCTTATTTATAGTTTCAACTCTATTATTGCCTACTATGATCTATATGCTTGAGTAGAGGTCTATTGAATGTTAATAGGTTTAATTTCTATTATTTGGAAGTATTTTCCCATGCATGTTTGGTTTATGACCGTTTTTTCTTGCTTAACCTTTTAGTTTGCTTGCTTACCTTTCCTAGTGCTGATAGGATTGGGTAATATTATTTATCTGACATGTTTTTATGTTGTAGACTAGTTAGCCAAGTAGCACTTGAAGTTTACTTTTGATGCCAGGTATCATTTGTGCACGATTGACTTACATAGGGATGTGAGAACATGGTGTAGTAGACCATTGAGGGAATGGACATTGAGGGATTCTCCAGAGTGTCTGTTTTTACTGTTACAATGTGAGACCATAGGGGGGAATTGACGTAAGTGCTTCCTCAGAGTGTCTGTAGTTCCTCGAAGTGGGCCACAAGGGGGAATGAGATGTTGAGTGCTTCCCCAGAGTGACTTTTAGTTACTAATATGTGAATATAGGGGGAATTGAAGGAGATTACTTCCTCAGAGAGTCTATACTAAAGCTGAACCAGAGAGTTTAGACTGTTTGTACTTCCTAGAGGGTTTCTTTTGTTTATTTGGTTGAACCAGAGGGGTTAGGCTATGAGTACTTCTTAGAGGGTTAGTTTCTTTTCATTAGATACTTTATTGATACATTAAATTGAATTCATTTAAAATGTAGTATTGTTTACTTTTGAGTACTCCCTTGTTACTACTTCATTTTGATTATAGCCTGCCATATATATTCACTGCCAGTAAGGCACAGATCATAAGGTGGTTGCCTACTCGGATTTAGTCTCACACCCTGTTTGGGTCATGATTTTGGGCCCAAATGATTATATTGCTATGGTTATAGATAAGGGAAAGAACACTTCTACTTTGTGAACTTCATTACTAAGGAGCAAGAGAGCATTTGACCAAGCTAATTCTTGCAATGCTGTTGGAGTTTATCTGTTTTCTTTTGTACATTGGATATTTCATTATTCCAGCATTGTGACTTGTTTGGCTGCTTTCCATGACATTTTTAACATGAATCAATTATATATACATGTTCTCTAGTTTTTTATTACTTCTACTATTTACCTATTACATTTTTACTACTTCCGCTATTGTTATCTATTTTACATCCATTGTGTTACTCTTCCAATGAGGGCATAGTTTTCCCACTATCACACCCAAGGCCCTCGCTAATAGTAGGAATCCTCTAGAATTCTGGGAATGCACTATAGGCCATGCAACTAAATGGGTATAGGGAACCCTTGGGTGGATTCTGGAATTGGGACATTACACCCTTCTCCCCCTCTCTATTGCCCTCCTACTCCATTGCTACCTTGACGCACTGTCACCCCCCAGTTTTTGGAAATTCACACTTTTATTATATATTTTTTGATTTTATATTATATTTGGTTTTGATAATGGGTCTGATCTTGATAAGGGAACATTATATTCATATGTATATGATTACTTGACCAGTAGGACGAGATTCTTATCATGATTTGGGAATGATACTAGTCAGATTCATGATTTTTTTTTGCTTTTGTCTGTGAATGTTGAATTGATATTCCAATTTGATGAAATGAATAAATTAGTTTATATGTTTATGTTTAAATAAAATAAATTAGTATGTTGTTTTTGATTTTCTCCCAATAGTTTATTTATATTTTGAACTGTGATCTAGGTTTTTCTATTCCTAATGGCATGTGTGGTAATCTTTTGTTTGGATTTCCTTCTGCTTATGATTACTAGCCCCATCCACATGAACATTGGTTCGTAATATAGGATTTTACAAACTCTCACCCAAATATAATCTACCAAGAAATTTGATTTTATGATAGGGACATGCAATGAATAATTAGGTGTGCTATGAGTTGGTAAGCTTGTGTACATAGTAGATAAAAAATTTGAATGTAGAAATTCATTGTTGTATTTCTTTTGTCTTCGATGTTATCACTAGTATACCTTGGACTATACAATGTTATATGACCTTGATACTTGGAGTTTGTTGTTTTTATGTATCTTTGATTACTTGATAGTTATTCAACATAAATATTTCCACATTTTAACTCCATTATAGTATTTTTTGGATTATTATGTTTTACATTTTTTACCAATGTATCATTAATGATATAATGTATTCCTCATAGGTAAATGGTACCAACTCATAATTTCAATTTCAAGTGTTGACATTGAATTGTGATACTTTTTCAATGATTTCCTAAAAGAATATTTTTATTAAAAATGGATTTCCACAATTATTTTTCCACTTTGGTTACTTAATTGTTTTAAATGAAAAATGTAACTCCTTTACACACCATTTTCCTCACCACTATATTTTATGTATTTCAATTATCCATTTTAAAATGCTTCATTATTTACCATATGTATTTATAGGACAACATATTACTGTGTATATTTTTAGAATAACATCACATAATACTATGTATAGTTTCGTAATAGGAATACTCAATCATCCTGAAAATATAGTATCATTAAATATAAATTAGACATTATATCCAATTTTTGTATTTTTAGGTGAATATGTTTGATCACCTTGAAAAATTATTGAGAATTTTTCTTTAACATGATTTTATCTAAAATTTTATTGATGTTGATTTTCCTCTTGGAGATGTTAATTAAGGATATTTAAAATACTTTTTATTTTATGAATGAATTTCAAGAATACATTTATATACCTAATTAATTTTAATAATTGAGCCAACATTAATGATCTTGGACTAGTTATATTGATTGAAGTAATTTTTAGAGAATAGAATACAATCAATGCATAATTTAGTAATTATTAAGTTATCATATTATGATAACTTCAACATTTAACAACTCAAATTTAGTAGAGAAACATCAAGTTACATATATAAGAAATTTAATGATGACTAAAACAAAGTAAGTTGTCACACTATTAAATTTTAATGTTTTAGTGACTTATTAATGAGGTCCTCTACCACTATAAATGACAATGATGCATTATGTGACACCCCATTAGTACTTATATGAATCTTATTATATGAATCTTTTTATAAATACTTAGGTAGGGGGTTCTAACTTCTATTTTTCTCTTTTCAAATTTATTAATTGTTATGTGTTTTAATTTATTTTAATAATGTCTAGGAACATTTTGATATATGTTGATAAAATATGGATCACATTATTGAGGAACACGCCTCAATATGCTATGGTTTTGGATGAGTTTTCAGATTATTCAATTTCTAATCAATCCATTGATGAGGGAATAAAATGTACATGTCCTAAATCTAAATTTTGAAGATGGTTGAAGAGAGATGATGTTTATAAACACTTCATATTTATGTAATTCCCTGATCAATATTTGTGTTGTATTTTTCATAGAGAATCGAACGTTATAGAATCATTGAGAATTTATGTCAATCGACAGAATGAGATCCCAAATTAATCGAAAATGGGAAATGAAATGAAAAAAATTATAAACAATGAATTTGTAATTACAAGACAACAACGTCAAAATCATAAAATATCAATACAACCAATAGAGGGTGCTATAAATAGAAATGTGAAGGTAGATATTTTTGAGAATATAAGGAAACTTAATTAAGACTGCAACATATCAATGCATCCTCCTCTTCATTCTATGAAGTCTAATGTAAGATAATAATTCACTAAAAAATATAGATGTGTTTCATGGGTTATTCGATGTTGGAAATTAAGAGTCACATAGTGGATGATTGAAATATTCAAAACATTCTTTTATACTGAAGTTGTACTATATCAAATACTTTTGTGGAATTAAAAATAAGGATATTTCCATGGTAATGGATTTGTTTCATGATGAATTTCCAAAAGAAAATATTTATATTTTATTTTTATGATATGATTAATGATTTTAACAATATTGTTCTGACTTATTCAAAAATATATGTGTGTCCCA
Source organism: Viscum album (assembly GCA_963277665.1). Lineage (NCBI taxonomy): Eukaryota > Viridiplantae > Streptophyta > Magnoliopsida > Santalales > Viscaceae > Viscum > Viscum album. The sequence continues at coordinate 1,431,759,820 of OY728120.1, read as the reverse complement.
ATGATTGTATGCTTTATTGGAGAGTGGATTCTAGCAGACAAGATTGAAAAAATGATCTTCTTGATGACATTCAATGAGTGATTGTTGAAGTCTGAATCAACATGCTACAATGAAGAAGAAGAGAATTAAAAAACCTATAATGGATTTTTATTACTTTCCTTTAAAGCTTCGATAGTAAATATTATTCATGTCATCAAAAACATCCGAACACATAAAGTGGAATTTTGTAGATAACAAAAGTGATGGTTAATGTGATATTTAAGATATTCCAAATCACAGAAGACATTTGATTTATTGCATCCATTTTTCTCATGTGATCCTAAGAATGCTCGATTTGGACTGGTTTCTGATGGATTCACCCCATTTAGTACATTGAGTACTAGTTATACCATTTGGCCGATTATTTTGATCTCATACAATATACTTCTGTTGATGTGTATGTAGCAAATATCTTTTATCATTTTGATGATTATTCATAGAAAAAAATTACTAGAAATGGTATTGATGTATACTTTTAGCCTTTAATTGAATAATTATGGGTGTTATGGAGCAACGGTGTTGATAAATATGATGCATCTTTTATAAATATGATCAAAATGAAAGATTTTCTAATATGGACCATTAGTGGCTTCCCTAGACATGGGAATTTAGCTGTTTGGAACACTTACATGGGTTTGGTTTTTCCTGTTTGTAACATTGATTTAGAGCCCAAAGGAATACCTTATAGAAAAAATGGTGCTTCTTGTGTCAATAAAGATTACTTGATTCATCTCAAAGATTTCTATTGAACAAGTCAAAATTCAATGGTTCTATTTAACATTGATCATCACAAAATATTTTGATAGGTACTAAAATATTTTCAAAACTTGGAAATATTGAAATGAAATTTGGGGAGGTGTGTTATTTGGATTATATTGGGAAACAAGTCCAAAGTGCATCATCAAGTGAAATTGAAATGCAATAATGGAAGAAAAAAATATTCTTCAAACATACGTATTGAAAATTTAATTTTTGAAGAATAATCTTGATGCGATGCATATTGAGATTTTTTTTTTGAAAATTTGATCTTCACATTACTCAATGATCATGGAAAATCAAAGGATCATATCAATTCATGGAATGAATTACAAGAAATGAACTTAAAGCGTCATCTGTGGACAAATGAAAATAGAATGTATGAACCAAAAATTTTTGCAATGAGAAATCAAGATAATGATATATTCCTTTAAATTTTAAAACATGTCATTATATCTGATGGTTATTCAAGTAACCTCTAAAAATTTTTCTACTTAATGATTCGTAGGTTACATAGATTTAAATTTTACAAGTCACATATATTTCATTACAGTTTCTACCATTGGTATTGTGTACATTGCTAAATGAAAAGGTTTATAATATTGTACTACAATTTTTGAACATTATTTATATAACTATGTGAGAAAACTCTACAACCATTTGAGCCTGAAAAAATTCATGATAGATTTTTATTAACACTTTTAAAAATGGAGATGATCCTTCCTCCATCATTTTTTACATCCATGAAGCATTTAACTATGTATCTGGGTGAGAAAGCTAAATCAGGAGGCCCCATGCATTATCAATGGATGTATCCAATTGATAGGTAATTTATTTATCTATATTTAATTTATTTAAATAATTCATGGCTCTTCCTTAAATAAGAAACTATGATTTTTTTCATTTATTTAATAGATATCTTGGGAATTTGAAATCATATGTGAAAAAAAATCTCTACATGGGGGATCTATTTATGAAGGCTATTTGGAATAGGATTGTATTAAATTTTTTTCTAGATAAATTAATGGTATTGAGAAAATATTAAATTCATTTGGATGTGTTGAAGACATATCGAATCAGTCTCAATTACATTGGAAATCATAGATCATTCCGGTTATTGGCTGATCAGTTGGGAGGAGCTCAAATGTTACACTGATAGAAATGGAATTATCACAAGAACATTTATATGATCTATAGAATAGTGAAATTAAAGATCCATTTATTGAATATTTTAGGATAAAAACAAGGATATGAAAAATATTTCGAACACAAAATGATAAATATATAACAAAATATATTAATAAAGATCTTGAAGAATGGTTTGCACGAAGTGTAAGTTCATAAATATTGCAATCATTATAGATATTAGGGTGAAAAAATATTTTTTAAATATAATAATTTATATTACTTTTTTATGGTCATGAATATTGATATGCTAGATGAGTTGTTAGAATATTTTAAGTTTCTTACTCAAGGTCCTCCAAAACAAGCTAGAATGTTCAACGTTTACAATGTGAATGGATTTAAATTTCATACAGTCGATCAGGAAAAGGGTTTGAAAACATATAAATGCGGTATATTTACATTTGAAGAAGTGGGATACTATGTAATGTTTACTTATATAAAATAATTAAACTACCAAAAGAATTTTTCAATTGGTTTATTCAAATATAATTGGATCGATTTTACCAGTGGTGTTAAAAAAGATTTCATGTAATTTATTTATATGAAATTCTCTAATTTTTTTGATGTGGGTGACCTAGAATTATATGATATGTATATATTATCATCATAATAAAAAATGGTATATTATGTGGAAGATTTCATGGATGATGTTTTGAGTGTAGTTTTTCATGTAAAACAAAGAGACTTGTATAATATGTGTGACGAAGTGGAATATATGACCTCTGACATTGAATCCCATCAACGACAAGAAGAAAACTTATTTTTCCATCATTATATTGAAAATATTATAATTTCTTAGTTGGATGAAGTAGATGATGTAATTATGGAGTAGGAAAACAACTTGATTGAAGGAGAAATGATTGTATGCGTAATCATCCATTCATTTTTCAACCACTCAAGTCATTTGTGAAGTCATTCATTATCATAGTTGTGTACATTTTGTTTATTAGTACTATGAATCTATTATCGCTTATAATTTTTCTTCTGCATGAATTTTTTGAAATACATGTTTTGAAGTTACTTTTATTTAATTAAATGACAATACATCTAAGGAGGAAGCATTATATTGATATAAATTGACACTCAGCAATGAGAATACAGGACACTTCTAGTTCTTCGCAAGGATATTAGAGGGTGACTATTATGGGTACAAATTTTTATATGAATAAATTTATTAGTATTTTTTATACTAAAAACTACTTTATCATAAAATGGGGAAACAATGCTAATACAAAGAAAAATATGAAAAGTTCAGATGTTTGGAATCTGAATAGGCTAAAGATAGTTTTCCCATTTAAAATCTATGTGGTCCCTATGGATGATGCTGTGGGATTATTTGTCGAAATTCATGGCCAACTGGTAGAAAATATAGTTACCCTACTTATTACGTATTAATATTGGAGACATATACCTTTATCTTGAAGAAATGAAGTTTTTGAGTCACATATAATAATTCTAATAAATTATGGTGTAATTGATTTTCAATATGTTATTAAATACTAATATTTTTAAAAATAATCTCTTTGTTTATATTTTTTCTACTTTTTTGTTGTTGATGTTATATTACCAATGTAGACATTGAAATAATTGGTTGATTTACATCAAAAAACGTTCAGATCTATCCCCAATGATATTTCATCGAAGACTAGTGGTGAGTAGGTAAATCACACAACTTAAAAAACATTTAGTTTAAAAAGTTTTATTAGTTTTAAGTATAAATATAAATATACAACATTATTTAATTTTATATATAATTGTATTACATGTTCCAGTATCATGAAGTAGATATGGAGATGAAGATGGAGATGGATATGGAGAGGGTGACAAGCATAGTTCATCTGGAATTGATTAGTGGTATTTTTATGTTTTGGACTAATATGGAATGAAAGGGTTTATTGATTTTTTATTTGTGACACATACTTGAAACAATTATGGTTGGCTATGAACTAATATATATGTTTTTTGATTCTATATTTTATATATATTTATGATTTTTAGGGCTACTAATAAAGATTTTTTTGTTGCTGATAGGAGATATAAATTTTTGGCATTTATTTTTTTGGATTAGTTCTGGGATGCAGAATTTGGAGTAGTTTTTTGTAAAGAAACATATAGAGGCATTTTCAACCACCACTAAATATTGAATATTTTTATTTGAGGTAGTAAAGACCGCTGTTATAAGATATATTTTTCTTTTTTTACGGTGGTTAAAACCACTACTAAATCCTCTCCACCTAGAAAATAGCTGTGAAAATAGAAATAACCACCACTAAATACACTTTCTACAAAACTTTCTAGAAATCCCTGCTAAATGGAATAAACTATCACATATTGGATTTTGATATAGGATTTAGTAACATTTTTTTGAAACTATTGCAGAACCATGTATCGGCGGATTAAATCGTTGAAAAATATTAAAAAACGCTACTACTTTCCCTTTTTCTTATAGTTCACCATATATTGATCAACTAAAATACCTTATTCTAAGACAATGTGTCCCATGAGATTAAATTATCGAATACCTAAATTATATTTTGATTACTTGTAATAATGTTTTTTATTTATGAATAATTCAAAAATACTCTTAGATACTATACAAGATCATCCTTGGACTTAGAGTAAACTAAGATAATATCCATATATACCACCCTGAACATATGAAGATACATATGGAAAATAATGTTCACTAATTATATAGAGTCTTTAAGATTGTTTTTCAGACCAAATGGAATCATAAGGTTTTCATAATGACTATAACTACTCTAGAAGTCAGTTTTTTAGGATGTTAGATTCTTTTATTATGAATTGGTGATAACCAAATTGAAGATCAATATTAAATAACTTATTCGCCCCATTCAACTAGTCAATATATTATTAATATATGGTAATAGATACTTGTTCTTTATCTTAACTTAGTTGAGTTTTCAGTAATCAACACATAGGTGAATTTTTCTATTAGCTCTCAAATAAAAGACAAGAGGTGTTTCCCAAGGTGACACACTCGAGTGTATAAATAATTTTTATAACATATCTTCCAATTGAACCTTCAAAAATTTCATTTCAACTGGTACCATGTGTTAAGAGGGAATTTATATCTATTGGGTATCGTGTTCTAAATCAATAGAAAACACCACCTCCCTTTTCAGTGGCAAGCCAAAGATGTCAGAATGAAACATATAGGGAAATAAGACAACAACTGGAGGTAGATCACCTCTCATGAAATTCCACTCTAGATAAAAAGAAAACACTAATATTAATTTCCCATCCTTTGGATAATATGTTATGGCACTACTTAACCTCAATTCCCATTCTCCCAGAAAGATATAGCACACCCCATTAGGGGCAGTAAGGTAGACTCATCGAAGATAAAAATCACTTTGGGATTCATTAGAAAGGATACGATCCATCCAAAAATGAAATCATGAGTTTTCATATAAGGCCCCAATCCTTAAACCTTACTTAATCTTGAGTTATTACAAGATTACACATTGAGGATCTTTTCGGGTTTAGAGTTTTAGAGAATTAGATCATAAAACTTTCATTACATTTCACATATAGACAAAGTGGTTACATAAAGATAGTATTCTTCATTCCCATCAATGGAAACATATTTAAAATAAGACATGGATTTTTTCTTGACACTTCCTTGACACTATCATCATATCATGTACCTTTCCCTTGACCTGTGAAAAACATTTCAAAAAAAAACATGGGATGAGCATAAAAAGCTCAGTAAGGGATATAAAAATATGGAAAGGAAACATGGGTACATATATACATAAGAATGAGATCATACTTTACCCATAAAACATAAGCATTTTAACATACCTCATCAAATCATGAATAAATCATAGAAATCATAAGACATAAAGGTAACTTTAGGCATTCATAACATCCTTACGTAGGGAGTAACCCTCTTGGTTACGTTTGGAATACCCATCATAGTATATTCCCTAAATCTCTTCGGAGAAACCTTAACGTTTCACTCCTTCGCGTTACCCAATGCATTGGAGAGCTATATCGGGCTCACCCGCCCTTAGTTTATCACGGAACCACCCGTCTTCATAATAATTCCCAAGAACCTCAACATAATCCTATCACATAAAACATGCATAAAGGAAACATAACATTACCACCTTTCAATCACAAGATATCAATACAACACATTGATATAAAAACATTATGAAAAGCATTTTCAATACCAAAATAAAAGAAAATTAAAACATGGTATTTATTTTTCTTTTAAAAAGAAGGTATGACTTGTAGAGGAAGCCGAAACTCAAATAACGGTCACGGCGGTGGAGAAGTCGTTGTCGCCGCATACGTACGACAAAAACATTCCCTTTTGTCGTTTAGTAAAACACTTCGTATAAAAACGATTCCTTTTGGATAAACGTAAAATTCAAAGGGGTTTATACATGGTATAAAAGAAGGTTGTGTATAAAACAAAATATGCCTCAATGAAAGGAGATTGAGACGAAGTCCCATACCTCGGGTCCGACTTGACTCGGTCATTCTTTAATGTCCTGAATAATAAACTTTAGTTAATTTCTAATTATTTAAGAACCTTTTTCAAGTTCATTATTCCTTTTATATCACTTATTTCCATGTCATGAACACTATGTAATTATTTAAGTTAATAACGGTCGTTTTAACGATCATTGGTACTTGAGTAAAAAATAAACCCTTTGTAATTACATGTTGTTCATGTATCCATTATATCCATAATTATAATAATTATGTATATATCATATATATCCAGTATATACATTCATTTATAATATTACATAATCATTTATAGGAAAGAAATTAAATGCACCGTTCATGGAGACAGTAAGTCGTACGTATGCATGAACACTACTTTCATTTCTATTTCGTATTTTATAGAATGGAATCATAATGATAAAAAGGTATATTATAATTCCAGTATAATATCATATATAATATCATAGTTCCATCCTTTATACGTCCCACATATGGTATTTAACGAATCAAATCACTTTGAGGGGGCGGTAGTCCACACTTCCTTAAATGAAGATATCGTGTTTACCCATAATGGAAACCATAAAGGTATGAACAAAAAGAAAAAAACAGAAGCTTAAGAAAAACATAAACATATTATATATCATATATAAATATATTGACATCTTAATGGCCACCTTTGAAGGTGTTAAAAGAATGGTGAACAATCATCATTTCGGGAGGCATAAATTCACCATCCACGGAAACAGTATGTTCGTTAACCATTAGATGTAGGTGTGTGTAAGTGTATCTCGAATCCTTATTATAAAAACATCCTAGTATATTTAATATACTGGATTTGTTACAAAAGAAAATAATAAAAAGAGTTTAGGGGGTTGGAGAAGCAAAATAAAATAAAAGGACTCAAAAGAAGACATTACCTTAAAATCAGGTAACTCCCTTTGATTTGAGCTCAAAGGCATCCTTGGGAAGACTTCTGCCCAATGTGAGGATTCAAGGAGTACGAGAGGGAAGTGGAGAGACAAAATGGGAATGTGTTGGCCGATCCAAAGGCTTTGGTAGTGTGGGTAAGGAGGTAGAGGAGGGGGCCTTTTATAAGATGAGAGGAGGGCCACTCTTGGAAAGTAAAGATAAGTTACTTTATTTTAAAATGAGTTTCGGATTCAAAAGGTCCCACATTGATATAATTCGATGATAAGGTGATAATGGTTCTAAATAAACTCATCCAATTGGTTTTTTCCATGTTTAGGTTTTATATTTTACATTAACTGTCCATTTTATTTAAATCGCTGAATAATGAGGTCATCGCTGCATCATCATGATGTCATAAATAATTTAATTTATTTAATATCTAAAAATTATAAAAAACTACTATGATGTAGAAAATCTTTTTAGCTTTCTAATGAATATTTATAGTCAGAAATCTGACTTGTATAACCCCATATAAAAATTGTTTTAGTAACATAACTCATGTTTGTGTCATTTTTACTTTAACATTAAATAAAAAGTTATTTATGTCATTTCCCAACCAAAGTGGCTCCATGGGGTCCCCAAGTTGACCCATGGATTTTATTGGTCGGACCTGACACATCCAATGAGGGTATGACATGTTTCAATCTCATCTCATATTATTAAAACATTATTTTTACCTTAAACTACATTAATTACCACTAATCGCGATTAAGAACTTAATAAGTTACTATTCACCAAAAAATTATTTTAATCCCATTGAACCACACTTTACTTCTTAATGACAACCATGTATGTCAGATTTTTGAAATTCAAAACACAATGATGGAAAAATTTCATTTAAACGGAAAAATCAGTTTTTATAAGTACCACTTAGTGGTTTCACTATTCATCAAAAATTGAATTTTTTCAGAAAATTACCAAAAATTCACCCTAAGATATATTTGATATACCGAATTCAAAAATGATGTCTATTTTACAAAATTCAAATCATATAAGTTACATTACTTAATTTAATAATTAATTCCCGTTGTCATGACAAATAGCGGGTTTTTTTGAAACAATATCTATAAAACGTTTGGCATTAGTTTATGACCAATTCCAAAGTGAAAGTAATCCTAATGACCACCATTGGATTTAATGGTAAAATTATATTCAGATTACACTTTAATACCAATTAAAAATATAATCTAACCATATAATTAAATTAAATGAAAAAGCAGTTTTGATGTAAAATGCAGTATTTTTCATTATTCATTAAAAAATGAACATTGTCAGAAAAATACCAAAAATTTATCCAATGTAAAATTCAATGTCCCAATCATAATGAATATGTTTATTTTGACAAATATAGACTATAAAATTGTCAAAATATTAATTTAAAAAGGGTTTGCCATCAAAAGGCAGTAAAACAATCTTTTAAGAATATTAGTGTATTACATGCTTTAGATTGAATTTATTTTCATTTTAAGCCTCTAAAACACTATATAATTAATTAATAGACATAGATAAAAATATCTATTATTCATTACTTACTTGGGATGTTACGTCCTTACCCCCTTTAGAAAATTGCGTCCTCACAATTTATTTACTTATCAAATAAATGGGGGTACTTATCCCTCATTGCATTTTCAGATTCCCATGTTGCCTCTTCCATCATGTCGTTTTTCCACAAAACCGTTAACTGCTTAATCACCTTATTCCGTAACACTTGCTCCCTGTGGTCAATAATCTGGACCGGTTGTCCCTCATAAGATAGGTTCTCTTCCAGCTGAACTACCTCTGGACTCAAAACATGACATGGATCTGGCATATACCTTCTCAACATCGAAACGTGAAAAACATTGTGTACCTGAGATAAACTCGGAGGTAAATCCACCCGGTATGCAACTGATCCAACTCTCTCCAGAATTTCATATGGTCCAATAAACCATGGACTCAACTTTCCTTTCTTACCAAATCTCATCACACTTTTCCAAGGAGAAACCTTGAGAAAAACATGATCACTTACCTCGAAAGATATATCCTTCCTCCGGTTATCCGCATAACTCTTCTTCCTGCTCTGAGCTATTCTCATGTGCTTCTGAATCGGCTGAAATTTTTCTGCCATCTCTTCTACCAATTCTTGTCCCATCAACTTCCTTTCACCCACTTCATCCCAAAAAGCTGGAGTTCGACACCGCTTTCCATATAATACCTGAAATGGTGCCATCTGTATACTGGAATGAAAATTGTTATTATATGAAAATTCAACCAAAGAAAGATGTTGGTCCCAACTTCCCTAATAATCCATAGAGCAAGAACATAGCATATCCTCCAATTTTTGAATTGTTCGTTCTGACTGCCCATCTAATTGAGGATGAAAAGCTGTACTAAAATTTAATTCAGTACCCAACGCCTTCTAAAGGCCTTTCCCAAAGTTAGAAGTGAACTTGGGATCACTATCAGATACAATGGAGAGAGGAACTCCATGTAACCTGACTATCTCTTTAAGATACAAACGGGAAAGTTGATCTAGGGAAAAAGTATATCGTTTAGCAAGGAAATGAGCAGATTTAGTCAAGCGATCAACAATAACCCAGATTGCATTATTACCTAGAGATGTCTTCGGTAATCCCACAACAAAGTCCATGGATATATTCTCCCATTTCCACTCTGGCACTGGTAAAGGCTGAAGCATCCCTTTTGGTAATTGCTGCTCTCCTTTAACCTACTGACAAGTCAAACACTTCACAGTAATATCAGCAATATCTCTTTTCATTCCATCCCACCAGTAATACTCCCGCAGATCTCTATACATCTTAGTACTGCCAGGATGAACTGAAAACGAAGAACTATGAGTTTCACATAACAACTCTCTCTTCAACTGTGAATCACAAGGCACACACAATCTCTTCCCAAATCTCAAAACGCAATCATTATCAATGTTGAATTCTGTTAACTTACCTTTCTGAACCAGCTCTACCTTTTTCTGCAACTCACTATCTTGCTTCTGTGCTTGCTTGATTCTATCTGATAGAGATGATCTCATTGATACCTAAAACAAAACAGAAGAACTTCCTGCACCTACAACTTCTATGACAAAGTTCATCAAATCCTTAACCAAAGGATCACGTTCCAAACGCAACATTGCTAATGAAGCATTACTTTTTCGACTCAAAGCATCAGCCACTTTATTTGCTTTTCCGGGACGGTAATGAATTGTACAATCATAATCCTTGATTAATTCTAGACATCTTTCTTGTCTCATGTTCAATTATTTCTGAGTGAATATATACTTTAAACTTTTGTGATCGGTATATATTTCACACCTTACTCCATACAAATGATGCCTCCAAATTTTTAAAGCAAAAACAACAGCAGCTAATTCCAAATCATGTGTAGGGTAATTTAACTCATAAGTTTTCAACTGTCGTGAAGCATAAGCAATTACCTGATCATTCTTCATTAGGACGCAACCAATTCCTTTCAATGAAGCATCTATGTATATAACAAACTCACCATTCCTGGAAGGTAGTGCCAAAACTGGAGCATTCACCAATCTTCTTTTCAATTCCTGAAAACAATCATCACATTCTTTTGTCCAGATAAACTTAACACCCTTCCGAGTTAGCTTAGTCATTGGACTAGATAACTGTGAAAAAATTTTAAAAAACCTTCGGTAATAGCCTGCCAAACCAAGGATGCTACGAATCTCAGTTACATTTGTGGGTCTTGGTCATTCTTCAAAAACCTTTGTTTTTGCAGGATCAACAGTTATCCCATCTTTAGAAACAATGTGACTAAGGAAAGAAATTTTTTGCAACCAAAACTCACACTTGCTGAATTTCCAATACAATTTATTTTCTTTTAAGGTCTGCAAGATAACCCTTAAATGTGTTTCATGCTCTTCTTTACTTTTAGAAAACACCAAAATATCCTTAATAAAAACCACCACAAACTTATCCAAGAACTCATGGAAAAATCTATTCATTAAGTCCATGAATACAGCAGGTGCATTGGTTAGCCCAAAAGGCATTACTACAAATTCATAGTGTCCATATCTTGTACGGAACGCGGTCTTCAGAACATCTTCTTCCTTTACCTTCAGCTGATGGTACCCCGATCTCAAGTCAATCTTTGAAAAATACTGAGCTCCCTGGAGCTGATCAAACAAATCATCGATATGAGGCAAAAGATATTTGTTCTTAACAGTGATGTTATTCAAGGCTCCATAATCAATGCAAAGTCTCATTGAACCATCTTTCTTTTTAACAAACAAGACAGGAGCACCCCATGGTGATGTGCTAGGTCGAATGAAACCTTTCTCTAATAAATCATGCAATTTCTCCTTCAACTATAAAAGTTCAATTTGAGCCATTCGATAAGGGGGTTTTGAAATTGGCTTCGCATCGGGAACTAAGTCAATAGTAAACTCAACTTCCCGATCTGGTATTATTCTAGGCAACTCATCAGGAAAAACATCAGGATACTCATTTACCACTGGCACATCATTAATCTGAAAAGTTCCTTTATTTTCAACGATGTGTGAAAGGTAACATTGATTTCCATCTTTTACAAGTTTCTCAGCCTCTTGATAAGTTATCAACAGTAAGGGTTCATTCTTGTACACAAACTGAATGTCTTTCTGAAAAGAAACTTATTTAGCTCTACAGCCAATCTTAGCATGGTAAATAGAGAGCCAATCCATACCCAGGATAACATCAAACTCTACTCGAGGTAGAAAAATAAGGTTTTCAAGTAGGTTCTTTCCACAGATAAGGATAAAAAGATTCTTATAAATTCTTTTTGCCTCAACATTCCCCCCAGGTGTTTTTACCAAAAGTTTAGGAGTCATTTCTTGAGATGGTATTCCCATTTTACTAGAAAAGGTTTCAGAGATGAAAGAATGTGTAGACCCTGAATCAAACAACACACTGGCATAATCTGAAAAATCAAACAATGTACCTGATACAACTTCATTTGATGGCCCGACATCTTCTGAAGTAGTTGCAAAGGATTTCACCACCCCTTTCTACTTGTAGTCTAACTTCTTCCCATCACTCAAGCTCTTTGTCGGACACTCGTTTTCATAGTGACCTATCTCATTGCACTTATTACATTTCACTAACTGTAATTCAAATTTGGTCTTACCTTCACCTTGATCCTTTTTAGTGTAATCACGAGCCTTATGTCCCATCTTACCACATCAGTAGCACTTTCCAGAATTCAGAAGACATTCCACAGCATGCCTTTTGCCACATTTATCACAAACTGGAAACTTAGTTTTCTTACCATCATACTTTTTTGAAGAATTCTTACCTTTCTCCTCCCACCTCGGTCTCTTCTTCTGTTGGTTGTTATAGAATACTTGATCATCGGAAAACTCCATTTCCACCATCTCAGCACATCGAACAATCTTTTTATAACTTTTAAACTCACGAGAAGCTAATGCCCTTCGATATTTTGGCTTTAATCCTGAGTAAAAACGATTTATTTTACTATCAAGGTCTCTGATAAAATTTGGAGCATACCTTGCCAATCGAGTGAACCTTTCTTCATAGGCAGCCACTGAGTCTTCCTCTTGCATCAATTCCAAGAATTGATTTTCCATCCTAAGTCGAATAGCCTTAGGAAAATACTTCTCAAGAAACATACCTTTGAATTCATCCTAGTCAAGAGAATCATTCTCATCGGCGTCCCCGATATTTTTAACCAAAGACCACCACTGATCTGCCTCACCCTCCAAATGGTAAATAGAAAGACTAACCTTTTGATTTTATGAACACCCCATGACATCAAAAATCTTCTCCAGTGCTTTAATCCACCCTTCAGATAGCATAGGGTCAGATGATCCTCTAAATGATGGGGGGTGTTGCCTCATGAAATGTTCCACCACTGACATGTTCCTCTGCGGTTGATCTGGATGATCTCGTGTATGGATACCACCGCCATTTATCATTTGAGTCAACTGCGCCATTACTACAAAAAACTATTCAGTTCTAATTCCGACCATCTCAGGATGCTGATTCGGAAGGTTATTTCCTTCTGTATGCCTTCCTAGCACTGCTTCCCTATTTCCTCTGTGGAAAACCATTCTGAACAAACATGTCTTAGATGAAGAAACATGGTAATCTTCAAATGCTATATCATTTCAAAAAAAAATATATTTTTGGATAATCATTTAATAGAATTCTAACTCCTAAAGTTATCTAAACCGACCTTTGTTACAAACTATAAGGCTCCATCCGTAAACCTTACTTAATCTTGAGTTATTACAATATTACACATTAAGGATCTTTTCGGGTTTAGAGTTTTAGAGAATTAGATCATAAAACGTGCATTACGTTCCACATATAAACAAAGTGTTTACATAAAGAAAGTATTCTTCATTCCCATCAATGGAAACATATTTAAAATAAAACTTGGATTATTTCTTGACACTTCCTTGACACTATCATCACATCATGTACCTTTCCCTTGACTTGTGAAAAACATTTCAAAAAAAACTTGGGATGAGAATAAAAAGATCAGTAATGGATATAAAAATATGGAAAGGAAACATGGGTACATATATACATAAGAATGAGATCATACTTTACCCATAAAACAAAAGCATTTTAACATACCTCATCAAATCATGAATAAATCAGAGAAATCACAAGATATAAAGGTATCTTGAGGCATTCATAACATCCTTACGTAGGGAGTAACCCTCTTGGTTACGTTTGGAATACCCATCACAGTATATTCCCTAAATCTCTTTAGAGAAACCTTAACGTTTCACTCCTTCGTGTTACCCAATGCATTGGAGAGCTATATCGGGCTCACCCGCCCATAGTTTATCACGGAACCACCCGTCTTCATAATAATGCCCAAGAACCTCAACATAATCGTATCACATAAAACATGCATAAAGGAAAAATAACATTTCCACCTTTCAATCACAAGATATCAATACAACACATTGATATAAAAACTTTATGAAAACCATTTTCAATACCAAAATAAAATAAAATTAAAACATGGTATTTAATTTTCTTTTAAAAAGAAGGTATGGCTTGTAGAGGAAGCCGAAACTCAAATAACAGTCACGGCGGTGAAGAAGTTGTTGTCACCGCATACGTACGACAAAAACATTCCCTTTTGTCGTTTAGTAAAACGCTTCATATAAAAAATATTCCTTTTGGATAAACGTAAAATTCAAAGGGGTTTATACACCGTATAAAATAAGGTTGTGTATAAAACAAAATATGCCTCAATGAAAGGAGATTGAGACGAAGTCTCATACCTCAGGTCCGACTTGACTCGGTCGTTCTTTAATGTACTGAATAAAAAACTTGGGTTAATTTATACTTCTTTAAGAACCTTTTTCAAGTTAATTAATACTTTAATATCACTTATTGCCATGTCATGAACACTATGTAATTATTTATGTTAATAACGGTCGTTTTAACGATCATTGGTACTTTTGTCAAAAATAAACCCTTTATAATTACATGTTGTTCATGTATCCATTATATCCAGAATTATAATCATTATGTATATATCATATATATCTAGTATATACATGAATTTATAATATCACAAAATCATTTAGAGGTAATAAATGAAATGCACCGCTCATGGAGACGGTAAGCCGTACGTACGCATGAACGCTACTTTCATTTCTATTTTGTATTTTATAGAATGGAATCATAATGATATAAAGGTATATTATAATTCCAGTATAATATCATATATAATATCATAGTTCCATCATTTATACTTCCCACATATGGTATTTAACGAATCAAATCACTTTGAGGGGGCGGTAGTCCGCACTTCCTTAAATGAAGATATCACATTTACCCATAATGGAAACCATAAAGGTATGACCAAAAAGACAAAAACAGAAGCTTAAGGAAAACATAATCATATTATATATCACATATAATTATAGTGACATCTTAATGGCCACCTTTGAAGGTGTTAAAATAATGTTGAACAATCATCGTTTCGGGAGGCATAAATTCACCATCCACAGATACAGTATGTTCGTTAACCATTAGATGTAGGTGTGTGTATGTGTAGCTCGAATACTTATTATAACAACATTCTAGTATATTTAGGATACTGTAGTTGTTACAAAAGAAAAGAATAAAAAGAGTTTAGGGGGTTGGAGAAGCAAAATAAAACAAAAGGACTCAAAAGAAGACATTACCTTAAAATCAGGTAACTCCCTTTGGTTTGAGATAAAAGGCTTCCTTGGGAAGACTTATGCCCAAATTGAGGCTTCAAAGAGTAATAGAGGAAAGTAGAGAGACAAAATGGGCAGGGTTTGGCCGAGCCAATGGCTTTGGGAGTGTGGGTAAGGAGGTAGAGGTGGGGGCCTTTTATAAGATGAGAGGAGGGGCACTCTTGGAAAGTAAAGATAAGTTACTTTATTTTAAAATGAGTTTCGGATTCAAAAGGTCCCACATTGATATAATTCGATGATACGGTGATAAGGGTTCTAAATCCACTCATCCAATTGGTTTTTTCCATGTGTAGGTTTTAGATTTTACATTAACATTCCATTTTATTTAAATCGTTAAATAATGAGGTCATCGCTGTATCATCATGATGTCATAAATAATTTAATTTAATTAATTCCTAAAAATTATAAACAAAATACTATGATGTAGGAAATCTTTTTATATTTCTAATGAATATATATAGTCAGAAATCTGACTTGTATAACCCCATATAAAAATTGTTTTTGTAACATAACTCATGTTTGTGTCATTTTTACTTTAACATTAAATAAAAAGTTATTTATATCATTTCCCAACCAAAGTGGCTCCATGGGGTCCCCAAGTTGACCCATGGATTGTCTTTGTCGTCCATGAAACATCCAATAAGGGTAGGGCATGTGTCAAGCTCATCTCATATTATTGAAACATTATTTTTACCTTAGACTACACTAATTACCACTAATCGCGATTAAGAACTTAATAAGTTACTATTCACCAAAAAATTATTTTAATTCCATTGAACCACATTTTACTTCTTAATGACAACCATGTATGTCGTATTTTTGAAATTCAAAACACAATGATGGCAAAATTTCATTTAAACGGAAAAATCAGTTTTTATAAGTACCACTTAGTGGTTTCACTATTCATCAAAAATTGAGGTTTTTCAGAAAATTACAAAAACTTAACCCTAAGCTATATTTGATATTCCAAATTCAAAAATGATGTCTATTTTACAAAATTCAAATCATATAATTTACATTAATTAATATAATAATTAATTCCCGCTATCATGACAAATAGCGGGTTTTTTTGAAACAATATATATGAAAAGTTTGGCATTAGTTTATGACCAATTCCAAAGTGAAATTAATCCTAATGACCACCATTGGATTAAATGGTAATATTATATTCAGATTACACTTTAAGACCAATTAAATATATAATCTAACCATATAATTAAATTAAATGAAAAAGCAGTTTTGATGTAAAATGCAGTATTTTTCACTATTCATTAAAAAAATGAACATTGTCAGAAAAATAACAAAAATTTATCCAATGTAAAATTAAATGTACCAATCATAATGAATATGTTTATTTTGAATAATATAGATTATAAAATTGTCAAAATATTGATTTAAAACGGGTTTTCCATCAAAAGGCCGTAAAACAATCTTTTAAGAATATTAGTGTATTCCATGCTTAAGATTGGATTTATTTTCATTTTAAGCCTCTAAAACACTATATAATTCATTAATATACATAGATAAAAATATATATTATTCATTAATTACTTGGGATGTTACATTTCATGTCAAGAACCAAAAAACCCTAAGTAATTTTGATATATGATAATGAGAAAACACATTTAAGATAATGAATAACCCACTATCTCATTGTTCTTAGGGGTGTAGTACTACCCATCACATAAGATAAAAGTTCTATAGAAATAATTATAATATTCACAATACCAGTTTAAATGAATGAGTGATATACACCATTATCAAATAATAGAGTCACTACGTATAAATATATATTTATGGTACTTCTCACAGTTGCCTGACCTATATCTTCTTGCTATTGAGAATCATCCATTGAGTAAAGAAGCATCATTCTAGATTAGAGTGATTGGAACCCCATATATCTTAAAGAATTTTATTTCACTATAGTAATTTTTAGTGTTGATGAGCCCATGCCACTATGTGATGAATAATATATTGAAAATAATTTCTAAATGTATTATGAACGTCCTTAGGATTTGGAAATATTGACTTCCCTTAGAGTAAACCTACTTCAAAATCCCAGGTTTTCCACACTTCAATAATGTAAAATAGAATCTTCTTAGTATTGTAGTATTTCATAGAGAAACTTATTTTTGAGAACCACAATAAGACTCATCAGACCTTATCTTCAATTTATGGAAACTCAAAAAACGTCCATTGGGTGGAAAGGGAACTCCCATCGAACCTAAAATACTAGTCATATCAAGTTTCCCCATCAAAGATCTATCTAGTATGTTTTCATAAGAAGATATATTCAATAAGAAAACGTGGGAATGAATATTATATCAATGTACAATATCTAACAATTGAGTATCCATATTCTTATTCGATACAATCTTAGGTTAAAAATACACAAGATCATTGAATAGGTTTCCATAACCAGTCAAGGTATTGTCAGCCTTTTCGAGTTTGTAAAACATAATATCCTTGGATAACTCCATTTAATTTAAATATAAATGGTTAATGAAAATATCTTTAAATACCGTGCAATAAAAATTGTTGTACTTCTTCTCCATAGACATGGAATCCCACCATCTCCATCTAAATACATCAATCTCCAAGGCAGCACACATGACGTTAATAGATTAGGATGATTCCATGAAATCAAATAAAATCTAATATCTATATCTTCCATCCATCATTCTCTCTAAGATCATTAGAGAATTGGATATTAGGTGGCTTATGGAGAAGTAAATCATCAGAATGATTATAAGAATAATCCCTTTGAGGTTCCACAAATACAACATCAACAGGAATGGGTGCAGGTTCCTTTGTAAGAGCTTAGACAACATGCACAACAACCTCAACCATATTCTTGTCAAAGAGAGGATTTACTCATTTTGTTTTATCATCATCTTCCTCTAAGATCATATTCACAAGTATTATTGGGGGAATGACGCAACAAAACATTATAAAACAAAAGTGAATACATTGTAAGATTACTGAAAGCAAAAGTCAAACAAGAGAAGCAATGAAATTTAATCCCATTAGATAGATAAACAATATCTGGATTTCACAACCTAAATCAAAAGTAGGTAAAATACAAGAACTAATCCTTAATATGTCTTTCCCAAACCACCCCTAGTATATTAAGGCTCATTATGATGAGAGATGGCCTTGAAATAACTTTCAACTACCTCCTAAATCCCTACAATATTTCTCAATAGCATATTTACATTAAGGAAAACTGATTAACCTCTATCTTTGATCCCACCTTATCATGAATGGGTCCGGATACCCTGGAACCCTAATAACTGACATTATATCGACATAGATCGAAGGGAATTCACATTCCCCATGGGTTGGTGACTAGAACATGGCCTCATGAAATATAAATGTGGGAACAAAGTTTCCACAAACAAAGTGGAAGATAAATATACATATCGGTATGCTCAAATACTCAAAAGGGCGGTTGTACTAGAAACCAAAAAGGAATATAAAAAACAAAAATGATATATCATCAAGGAACTGAAAAATGTAATTGATCTCCTAATGACCCAAAGGAAACATCTCTCTAATCCTTATGGGGTCAAGAACATCAACCTCCTCCTAGAGGTTCTTTTCTATTACTTAGACCTGGTAGATAAAAATCTATAAGCACTTGAAGGAAAAGGTACAGAGTGAGAAACAAACCCATTAGGGTACTATAAATTGTTCCATATTAAGATTCCATAAAAATTAAAAAAATAATTCTTTCAATTTTCTTCAAAACATGCATGGATGTATAATTTCATATTTAAAATTAAACATTCGTCTCATTTCAAATTAATAGAAAACTTTTCAAAGATTTATTAAATATACATTTTATAAAAAAATTGTAGAAATTGAATGTAATTAGTAAACCAACTTCCTAAACATTAGAATATAGATATATAATCAAAATAATCACCATGGTCATCATCCCCTTAGTATGATAGTTTCTTGTTATAATATACTCACACATCTCATAGTAATGATCATAAAATGAATGTGTACACACATCCCTTAGAATCATGATAAATAGGTCCCATCTACATCCCAACAGGGATATGAAATGATGAACTAGGTTATGGATATAGTTTTGGTCATCAGTATCTTTTTAGGGATTCATCATCCAGGAATTATTCTCCTAAATAACCCACAAACTGCCAAGGATTTCATGTTCCCAATCAATAAATAAATAATGGGAATATAATTTCAAATCCATTTAAAATAAAATTTACCAATTTATAATTTCAATATTACAATTTTATTTTCAAAAGAAAACCATGGGTTATCCATTATTTAATTATAAGTCATCAACCTTAAACATTACATAATATTGAATTAAGTGAATAATTCACATTGAGGATCTTTTCAAGTTTGGAGTTTTAGAGAATTAGTTCCTAACTGTTACATTACATCTCAAATAATACAAAGTAGACACTTCTACTCAGTATCCATTTTTATCATAATATAAAAAATCTTAAAAGAAAAAAAGAATTCTTTTCTTGATATAAATCTTCTTGAACTCGTCCTTTCTCTTACCCTACCTTATATCCTGTGAAAAACATTTCCAAAACATGGGGTGAGCATAAAAAGCTCTGTGAGGGTTATAAAACAAGGAATGAAAACATTAGTACATCAGTACATACATGTAAATTAAATATTACTTTTTTAATCTTGAACATACCACACAAGATCCTGAGATTTATAAACCACAAATGGAAATCATAAATCATAAAGGTAACTTGTGTCATCCATAACATACTTATGTTGTAGATTTCACAGATACATATGGAGTTACATTTTGGATTCCAATCATAGTAAATTACCTAAATATATTATGAGAAACACTAACATTTACCTCCATCATGTTTACCAATGCATTATAGAGCTATCTCGGGTCCACCCACCCTAGGTTTATCACAGATCCAACAGTATACATAAATGATGCTGAAAAACCATAACATATTCATAACACATAAAAAAACATAAATAAAAGATAACATTTCCACATTTCAATAACAATATATCATTATAATATAATGACATAACCAATCCATCATCCAAACCATTTTTAATACCAAATACGTAAAAGTGTATATGGTATTTATTTTCCTTTTAAAAACATTACAACTTGTTATGGAATCCAAATATCCAATAATGCTCAAAGTCAAAAAAAAGGTCACTATCATCATGTATGTCAAAAAGAAATATTCTACTTGTCATTTAGTAAAAATCTATATAGAAAAAGAATCCAATTGAATTAAATGAAAATTCTAAGGGGTTTATACACTGTATACAATAAAGTTTTGTATAAATCAAAATATGCCTCAATGAAAAGAGATTGAGATGAAGTCCCTTACCTCATGTCCATCCTGACTCATTCATTCATTAATCTCATGAATAATAAACTAAATTAATTTCTACTTTCTTAAGAAACTTTTTGATGTTTATTATTCCTTTCATATTACTTATTTCCACGTTATAAACATTACATAATCATTTATGTTAGTAATGGTCTTATGTCGATATTTGGTACTTGAGTAAAAAATGAACTTCTTATAATTACAAGTTGTCCATGTGGTAAAAATTAAAATATATCTAGAATTATATTCATGATTTAGATATAATATATATATATTATATCTATTATATATATGTATTTATAGTAGTACATAACATTTAGAGATAAAAAAGGAAATGCACCGTTCATGGAGACAATAAGTCGTACATACGCATGGACGATACATTCATTTATATTTCATATTTAATGGAATAAAAAATTAATGATACATAGGTATGTAATAATTCCAGTATAATATCGTATATAAGTTTAGTAACTCCATCCTTTATACATTCTACGTATGGTATGAACGAGTCATATCACTTTGATGGGGCGGTAGTCCGCACATTCTCAAATGAAACTTTCACGTTTACCCATTATTGAAACCATAAAGGTGTCATATAAATGAAAAATAAATAAGTATAGAGACCATATAAACATAATATATTTCACAAATAAATACATTTTCATCATAATGACCACCGTGAGAGGTGATAGAAGATAATTGAACAATCATTATTTCATGAGGCAGTTGTTCACTATCCACAGAAACAGTATGTTTGAATCCATTAGATGGAGGTGTGTGAAAGTGCAGTTAGAATACTTCTCAAAAAAACATCCAAGTATATCTAGGATACTATTTTGGTTATTAAATAATGTAATAAAGATCGGTTAGGGGGTTATAGAATGAAAATAAAAGAAAAGAACTTGAGAGAAGATGTTACCTTTAAATCGGATAACTCTCTTGAGTTTGAACCAAAAAGTTTTATTGAATTGCCTTATGCCTAGGGGAAGGATTCTAGGAGGAATATAGGGATGTTGAGAGATTCTAGGAGCATATTTTGGATGAGCCAAAGGGCTTTATTGGTGTTTTTAATGGGTTAGATGTGGCAGCTTTTTATTAGAGGGAGGATGGGCTCTTAAAATTTTTTGAAAGTATTATTTTATTATAAAATTTTTTATGGTTTCAAAAGGACCAAAACATATTTAATTAGAATATAATGTAAATATAAGTATAAATGAAATAATCCAATAATAATTTTATAGATTTTTGATATTTTTTAATCCTTATCTTATTTATTTAACCCTTTGTTATCTTATTTTACATTTAGCTTATCCTCTTATATATTCATACGATATGGTTATTATAATTATTATAAACTTACAAGAGACCCAAAATGGATCATTTATAAATTTTGTAACATTATTTATGTCTTTTGGCTGAATCTTTGATTTTTAGTATTATTTTATCATTTAACAAAATATTAATTGTTTTAAAGACTCATTTATGTCAATGTATAAATTATTAATATTAAGACTTTTAAAAAATAAATAACTACTTGATTATTTATAAAAACATTCATTAATTCAATGATAACAAGTCATTATTACCCCTAAAATTCGTGTATGGCATAAAAAGTTTCAAAACAAATTTATTTTAATATTTAAAATATAATTTATCTGAATCCTTTATTAATGAAGTAATTACTAAATCACCATTGTTTCATAATTAAATTTATTTATGTAATGTCTAAAAAATGTAAATGAAATACCATGATGTAATAAATCATTTTATATTTAAAATGAATATTTATAGTCGAAGATATCCCTTATATAACTCCATATACAATTGTTTTACTAAAAAATAAATTTTTATGTTAATTTTATCCTTACTTTAAAATAAATAATATAAAATGTCATTATCACTCTCATGTTGATCCATGGGGTCCCAAAATAGACCCAAGGATGCCCATGGTCGGGTATGTATCATCCAATAGGATTAGGACACATGTTAGGGGGATTTAATATTATTATAATATTATTTTCAACTCTTTTTTACTAGATTTACGCTTTAACCATGGTAAATAAAATATTTACTAAAGTCAATATTCATAATGTATAGAAATAAAAGATACTGATTTACACAATTTCGAAATACTGATTTTAAATATGGAATTTTTTTTTCGAAATTCAAGACACAAAAGTTTAATAAATTAATTTAAAATTAATTCCCCTTGTAAAAAAGCCTGTTTTTAAGAAATAATAACTATCCAAAGATTGCCACTTGTTTATGTCTGATTCCAAAGTGAAATTACTACTAATGACCACTATTGGATTAAATGGTAACAATATAATCTAGTTACATTTTAAAACAAAATAAAAATATAATCTAACCAAATAAATAAATTAGATTATATGGTAGTTTTGAATTAAAATGAACCATATTACACTATTCATTAAAAATGATATTTATCAATAAAGTACCAAAATTTAATCTAAAGTAAATTTTGATGTCCCGATTCTAAGGAATACTTTTCTATTTAAATATAGCATATATTAGTGAAAAAAACTAGATTTAGAAAATGATCACCATCAAAAGGTGGTAAATTGACATTTTAAAGAATATTAAAGTATTTCATGCTTAAAATTGGATTCATTCATATTTTAAGCCTCTAAATTTTATTGGATAAATTTTGAAACATATAACAAACATGTATAATCATGTTTTTGTTAGTTTTATTCATTCTCATCAATACAAAGACTAGGCATTAACTACTATTTAAAATAATAATATTTTATTATTTTTTTCAGTATGACTCATCATTGTGTGCAACATGAGATATTGGAGGAACCCATTTTTGCATGTCGGGTATTCCATCAAACATAGAATCCCCTTTAAATTAAAATTAATATTTAATTCACAAATATTAATAAATATGAAAATATAATATTCTTTATTTAATTAGAATTTTACATCTTTCCCCTTTTGGGAATTGTGTCCCCATAATTCTATTAACTTATCAAATAAGTGGCGGTATTCTTCCCTCATAGCATTTTCAGATTCCCACATTGCCTCTTCAACCATATGGGTTTTCAACAAAACTGTTACCTAATGAATTACTTTAATCCGCAACACTTTCTTTCTAGGATCATGAATCTGGACTAGTTGTTCCTCATAAGAAAGGTTCTCTTCCAAATGAATTACCTCTAGACTCAAAACATGAGATGGATCCAGAATATACTTTCTCAACATTGAAACGGGAAAAACATTTTGTAACTAGGATAAACTTGGAGGTAAATCCACTCTGTAAGAAACTAATCCAAATTTCTCCAGGTTTTCATAGGGTCCAATGAATCTCAGACTTAGCTTTCCCTTCTAAACAAAACCCATCACACTTATCCATGTAGAAACATTGAGAAAGAGGTGATCACCTACCTCAAAAGAAAGATCTTTCATCTGGTTATCCGTATAACTTTTCTTCCTGCTCTGATCTGTTCTCATGTTATTTTGAATCAATTGAACATTTTTTTCATATATTCTACCAATAATAGTCCCATAAACTTCTTTTCACCTACTTCATCCCAAAAAAGCTAGAGTTCGACGCCACATTCTATATAATGCCTCAAATGGTTATATTTGTATACTAGAATGAAAACTGTTATTATAAGAAAATTCAACCAAAGAAATATGTTGATCCCAAATTCCCTGGTAATCCATTGAGTATGAACGAATTATATCTTCCAAAGTCTATATTTTTTGTTCTAGCTTCCCATCTGATTAAGGATAAAAATCTGTACTAATATTTAATTAAGTTCCCAACGACTTCGGAAGGCATTTTCAAAAGTTAGAAGTAATCTTGAGATGGTGATCAGATAAAATGGAGTGGGGAAATCCTTATAAACTGACTATCTATTTAAAATATAACTAATAATGTTGATCTAGAGGAAATGTATCTCAAATAGGAAGGAAATGAGAAGATTTAGTCAATCGATCAAAAATAACCCAGATTGCATTATTACCTCAATATGTCTTTGGTAATCCAATAATGAAATCCATGGATATATTTTCCCATTTCCACTCTAGAACTAGTAGAGGATAAATCATCCCTTTTATTAATTGAATCTCTACTTTAACCTGTTGACAAGTCAATAATTCATAGTAAATTCAGTAATATCTTTTTTCATTCCATCTCACCTGTAATACCTTTGAAGATCTTGGTACATCTCAGTACTTTCTAGATGAACTGAAAACAGAGAGCTATGAGCTTCAAATAATTAATCTTTCTTCAATTTTAAATCACACGGAACCCATATTCTGTTTCCAAACCACAAAACACAATCAGTATCAGTGTTAAAATATGGAAACTTACCATTAGAACCAAATCTACATTTTTCTACAACTCATTGTCTTTCTTTTACGCTTGCTTAATTCTGTCTGATAGAGATGATTTCACTGACACCTGAAACAAAATAGAGGAATTTATTACACCAACAACTTCTATGAAAAATTTCATCAAATCGTTAATCAAAGGATCTTGTTTCAAACGTATCATGGTTAATGTAGAATTACTTTTCTGACTCAAAGCATCATCCACTTTATTTTCTTTTAAATGATGGTAATACATCATGCAATCATAATATTTGATTAATTCCAACCGTATCCTCTATCCCATGTTCAACTCTTTTTGAGTAAATATATACTTCGAAATTTTGTAGTCAGTATATATTTCAAATTTTACTCCATACAGATGACGCCTGCAAATTTTTAAAGTGAGAAAAAACAAAAACAGCTAATTCCAAATCATGTGTAGGGTAATTTAACTCATTAGGTTTCAATTGACGTGAAGAATATGAAATTACCTGATCATTCTGCATTAGTAAATAACCAAGTACTTTCAAAAAATCATCATGGTAGATAACAAATTCACCATCTCTGGAAGGTAGTGCAAAAACTGGAGCATTCACCAATCTTCTTTTCAATTCTTGACACTACTTCATTCGATGGACCAAAATCTGCTAAAGTAGTTTCAAGGGATTTCACCACCCATTTCTTCTTGTTGTCTAGCTGCTTTCCTTCAGTTGGGTTCTTCATTGGACACTCATTTTCATAATGACCCATTCCATTGCACTTAAAACATTTTAATAACTGTAAATTAGATTTGGTCTTACCATTACCCTGATATTTTTTAGTGCAATTACGAGCCTTATTCCCCATTTTACCACATCCGTAGCACTTACATAAATTCAAAAGACATTCCCCAGCATGATTTTTTCCACAATTTTTGGAAATGTTAAACTTAAGTTTCTTACCATTAGACTTTTTTGAAGAGTTATTACCTTTTGTTTTCCACCTCGACCTCTTATTCTGTGGTTTGTCAAAGAACAACGGATCATCAAAAAACTATATTTCAAACTTCTCTGCTCATCTAACAAGTTTTTTATAACTTTTGAACTCATGAAAAGCTAAAGCACTTCAATAATTTTTCTTTTGTCCTGAGTAAAAATGATTGATTTTACTATGAATATATCTTATGAAATTTGGAGCATACCAGTCGAGTGAATTTTTCATCATAATTAGATATTAACTCATCCTCCTGCCTCAATTCTAGGAATTTTTTCCATCCTATGATGAACCATCTTTAGAAAATATTTATTAAGAAACATACCATTGAATTCATCCCAATAAAGAGCATCAATCTCCTCACTATCCTTGATATTTCTCACCATTGACCACCACTAATAAACACAACCTTCAAAAAAGTAGATAACAAGAATATCTTCATGATGTTCTGAACACACCATGACATCAAAAATCTTCTCCAGTGCTTTAATACACCATTTAACTACCACGGGGTCAGATGATCCTCTGAATAATGGGGGTGTTTCCTCCTGAAATGCTCCACTACTAACATGTTCCTATGTGGTTGATCTAGATGATCTTGTGCATAGATACCACCATCATTTATAGCTCAGTTCAACTATTCCATCACTGCAATAAACTATTCAGTTCTGATTCCGACCATCTCAGGTTGCTGATTCAGAAGGTTTTTTCCCTCTAGATGTCGTTCCATCCTAGTTTCCATGTTTCTTCCACGGAAAACCATTCTGAACATGGAAAAATCATAGGCAAAGCAACGTGGTAATCTATAAATGTTATATCATTTTAATATTAACATAAATTCATTTATGGATATTATCTTTACAATACCCTAACTCCTAAAGTTGTCTAAACTGACCTTTGATACCAACTATAAGGCCTCGAACTTAAACATTACATGATCTGGAATTACGTTAATAATTCACAATGAGGATATTTTCAATTTTAGAGTTTTAGATAATTAGCCCATAAATATTTCATTACATCTAAAGTATTAAAAAGTAGACACTTCTACTAAGTATAATTTTTTTTCATTAAATAAAAACTCTTAATTGAAAACAAGAATTCTTTTCTTCAAATCAATCTTCTTGAATTCTTCATTTCTCTTACCCTGCCTTATATCCTATAAAAAGTATTTCAAAAACTTGTGGTGAGCATAAAAATCTCCGTAAGGGTTATAAAATAAGAAATGAAAATAGTAGTCCATAAATACATACATGTCAATGAAATCATAATTTTCAATATTTAACATACCACACAAGATCATAAGATTTATAAATAACAAATGGAAATCATAAATCATAAAGGTAACATGTTATATCTATAACATACCTACGTTCTAGATTACACAGCTACGTAGGGAGTTACTTTTGAAATACCCATCATAGTATATTCACTAAATATTTTAGGAGAAACATTATTATTTACCTCTTCCATGTTACCCAATGCATTGGAGAGATATCTTGGGCTCACTCTCCCTAGGTTTATCATGGAACCAACCGTATACGTAAACAATTCCCAAGAACCGTAACGCCTTCATAACACATAAAAAAACCTAAAGGAAAGATAATACTTCCACATTTCAATAACAATATATCATTTAAATATATAGATAAAACCAATACTTACCAAAACCATTTTCAATACCAAAATACATTAAAGAGTATATGGTATTTATTTTCCTTTTAAAAAAATTTCGACTTGTTAAGGAATAAAAATATTAAATGACACTCACAGTGGAAAAAAGGTCGTTGTCACTGCGTACGTTAAAAAGAAACATTCCCTTTTTTTAGTGAAACACTACATAGAAAAAGATTCAAATTGAATGAAATAAAAATTCAAAGGTGTTTATACACTGTATAAAATAATGTCATGTATAAATCAAAATATGCCTCAATGAAAGGAGATTGAGATGAAGTATCTTATATCATATCCGACTTGACTCGTTCATTATTTAATATCCTGAATAATAAAATAAAGTTAATTTATACTTGATTAAGAACCTTTTTCTAGTTTTTATTCGTTTTATATTACTTATTACCACATTATAAACATTAAATAATCATTTAAGTTAATAACAGTCATTTTGTTGATATTTTTTGCATGATTCAATAATGAACTTCTTATAATTACATGTTGTCCATGTGGCCATAATTCCATTATCTACAGAATGATATTCATGATTTAGATATCATATATATCATATATATTCAATATATTTATTTATTTAATATAGTTTATAACATTTTGTTATAAGAAATGAAATGCACCGTTCATGGAGGCGGTAAGTCGTATGTACGTTTGGATGCTACTTTCATTTCTATTTCATATTTAATGAAATGAAAAATTAATGATACATATGTATATAATAATTCCAATATAATATCATAAATAATTTTAGTAACACTATCCTTGACACATTCCATGTATGCTATGAACGAGTCATATCACTTTGAGGGGGCGGTAGTCCACACTTTCTGAAATGAAATTATCACATTTACCCATAAAGGAAACTGAAAATGTATGATATAAATGAAAAATACATAAGTATAGAGACAATATAAATAAAATATATATCAAATATAAATATATTTCCATCATAAATTTCCACCATGAGATGCGGTAGGATATAATTGAACAATCGTTGTTTCTTGAGGCAATAGCTTTCCGCCCACAAAAACAATATGTTCTTATCCATTAGATGGAGGCGTGTGGAAGTGTAGTTTGAATCATTCTCATAACAACATCATAGTATATTTAAAATAATTGTTTCAATATAAAGGAATGTAATAAAGAGATTTTAGGGTGTTAGTGAAGTAAAAAAATAAAAGAACTGTAGAGAAGATGTTGCCTTTAAATCGGGTAACTCCCTTTAGTTTGAACCAAAAGGCTTTCTTTAATTTCCTTATACCTAGAAGAAGGATTCTAGAAATAATAGAGGGATGTTTTTAGATTCTTGGATTATAATTTAGATGAGGCAAGGGGCTTTAGAGGTGCGCGTAATGGGATAGAGGTGGTTGCTTTTTATAATAGGGAGGTGGGGCTCTTTTGGAATGTTTGAAAGTATTGTTTTATTATAAAATTAATTTCAGTTTCAAAATGACCAAAAGTTATTTAATTATTATATAAGGTGAAAATATGTCTAAATAAAATCATACAATATGAATTGGACTAGTTTTTGGAATTTTTTAATTACTTATCCTTTTTATTTAACGCTTTGTTAACTTGTTTATATTTTACCATGTCCTCTTATATATTCATACGATATGATTAATATATTTACTATAAAATGTAAAGGGGGAAAATTGATCATTTATGACATTTGTAACATAATTTATGTCATTTGGATGATTCTTGGATTTGTGGGAAAATTTTATCAGTTAATAAAATATTAATTTTCTTAAAAACTCATTTATGTCAATTTATAAATTATTCGTATCAAGACTTTTAAAATATCTATAACAACCTGATTATTTAGAAAAACCTTCATTAATTCAAATATAACAAGTAATTATTACCCCTAAAATTCTTGGATGGCATAAATAGTTTCATAATAATTTTTTTAATATTTATAATATAATTTATTTGAATCCTTTATTAATGAAGCAATTACTACATCACCATTGTGTCATAATTAAATTTATTTATTTAATGTCAAAAAATTATAAATAAAATATAATGATTTAGGAAGTATTTTTATATTTCAAATTAATATTTATAGTTGAAGAAAACCCTTAGATAAATCCGTGAAATTTATTTTTACTAAAAGATATATGTTTATGTTATTCTTGTCCTTACATTAAATTTAATAATATAAAATGTCATTATCACTCTCAAGTGGCTCCATAGAATCCCAAAATAGACCCAAGGAATCCCATGATCATAAATGTATCAACCAATAGGATTAGGAAACATGTTAGGGAAATTTAATATTATTATAATATTATTTTTTACCCTTATTTTCTAGATTTACCCTTTAACCATGGTAAATAAAATATTTATTGAAGTAAATATTCATAATTTTTAAAAAATTCACCTATTTACACAATTTGGACGTTCTGAATCAAAATATAGAATCCATTTTTCCAAATTCAATACTATGAAGTTTCAGAAATTAATTGAAAATTAATTTCTCTTGTAAAAAAATGTGTTTTTAAGAAATAATATCTCTCAAAAGATTGACACTTGATTATGTCCGATTTCAAAGTGAATTTACTTTTAATGACCAATATTGGATTAAATGGTAAAAATATCTTCTAATTAAAATTTAAAACCAATTAAAATATAATCTAATCAAATAAATAAATTATATTAAATGGAATTTTTGAATTAAAATCCAGTATTTTGCACTGTTCATTAAAAAATGAACTTTATTAGAAAAATTCCAAAATTTCATCCAAAGTAAATTTTGATTCCTGATTCTAAAGAAGAATTGTCAAATATAACATATAAAAGTGGAAAACAATAGATTTAAAAAATTATCTCCATCAAATGGCCGTAAATTGACCTTTGAAAAAATATTAGAGTATTTCATGCTTAAAATTGGATTCATTCACATTTTAAGCCTCTAAATTTTATTGGATAAATGTAAAAACACTTAACAAACATGTATAATAAAAATTTTGTTAGTTATGTTCATTCACACCAATACAACGGCTAGGTGTTAACTACTATTTAAAATAATATTATTTTATTATATATTTTTTCAGTATGACTTAGCATTGTGTGAATCATGAGATTTCGGAGAAACCCATTGTTGCATGTCGAGTATGCCATCAAACATAGCATCACCTTTAAAGTAAAATTAATATTTAATTAAAAATATTAATAAATATGAAAATATTATATTCTTTGTTTACATGGGATGTCACATTAATTCCTTTTCATACCAAAATGAATCATAGGTTATTATCATTTCAATTTTAGTATTTTTTTCCAAAAATCAATTCAAATATAATTTCACAATTCCAATAAATGTTTCAAATATACCCCAATATCCAATTCAACTGGAATTGGATTTTTCCCCAAAAAATCATTCTATTTCAATATCAATTCCAATTGGCATCAAATTGGGTTTTCATAATTAAAATTAAATAAATTTCAAAAGGTAAGCAATTAAAGGTTAAATAAAGAGAAAATATTAAATGGAACCACCCATCATTGTCAATAAATCAAAACTCTCACAAAATTACTTTCGAAAGAATATTAAAGGCACAAAATGTCTAGGTACTCAACCTAGAATCAATATTCAAGAACATAGAGTTTATATCCATCAATCCGAAGATGATCTATCAAAATACAAGGAGGGGAAGACCTATAGATGGAAGAGACAAGGAGAACACTTCCAATGAGAGATAAACCACAACCACCATAATGATCAATCATCAGATGGACGATCTAGAGGGATTAGAGATAGAAAAAATCTCCTTATAGGATCCTCAAGGATAAGATAACGGGAACCTGGAAGATGGAAAATAAGAATTTTTTTGAATCCACCAATTTAGAAGAATCACATGGGAATTTACACAACGTCTAACCCAATTACACTTTATGAAATTATAAATTCTAATAAAACTTAAAAACATGTTTCCATTTATTAGAAAACTATTTTTTAATATTTATATGTAATATAAACTATATATATCATGTAAACATTCATGTTCTGGATTGATTTCAAGGAATCTATCAATTGATGATTATACGCCATTTAACACCATTACACGAAATGTAAATCCTCATAAAACTACAAAACCTATAGGTCCAATACTGAATATTATAAAAACAATCTCCAACTCACTAGTGGAAAAAATGTTTAACACGTCGGCATTTTTCACATCGATTCTATATAACCGACATGAAAAAAATTAATAATCGATATATCACATCATTTATTTTATAACTGACATGATATATTGACAAGGATCCATTTTTTAAGTGAGTTATTTTATAACCGATGTAAAATATATAGAGATTAGATTTTCTACGTCAGTTATTGTATAACTAACGTGAAAATCGAATCTGGAACACTTTATCATGCCAGTTATAAAATAAAGGATGTGATAAATGAAAGATCAGCGCTTTATCACATCGGTTATAAAAAAACCGACGTGATAATGCTCATCTCAGCAATTTATCATTTTGGTTATCAAAAGAACCGACGTGATAAAGTGACATTTATCACATTGTTTATTTTATAAATGACGTGATAAATTGTTTTCTATGTCGGTTATTAAATAAACGACGTTATAAACATTACAAAATAGTTTACCACATCAATTATTGAATAATTGACGTGATAAATCATTAAAATGATTTATCACACCTCCTATTCAGTCATTCTATTTTCTTCAATCGGGTGACCTGTGACTCATCTTTCTCACACGGAAAACCTAGAATGGATACTTTGAAGTCGTTCCCTCAAGACTCATTTTTCCAACATCATTCTTCAAATTTATTATCATTAGATATATCAGGTCGACTCACAACACTCATGTAAGCCTCACACGACTCGTTTTCAGTTTTTATTTTCCGCGATGCCCTAAACTAATTTTTTGAGATGTTATTTTTATTTTTTCTTGCTGTCATGGTAAGTTTCATAGTGTTCATTTATACCATGCAAAATTATTTTATATTAAAATAAACCTATGGAAGTGATATCATGAATGTTTATGGTTTTTTTGTGTTCTATCATGTGTGTGTGCGCGTATATGGGGTTTCTAAGGGGGTGGGGGGCAGTGCAAGTGAGTGGGGGTGTCCAGAGGGGTTGGGTGGGCTGTCTAGTGGGGTGGGGGTGTCCAGGAGGTGTCAAAGGGGGTGGGGTGGTGTCCAGAGGGGTGAAAGGGCTGTCCAAGGGGGTTGGGGTGTCCAAGGCGGTGCGAAGGTTGTCAAAGGGGGTGTGGGTGGTGTCCAGGGGGTGAGGGGGTTGTCCAAGGGGGTTGGGGGTGTTAAAGGGGGTGGGGGTGTCCAGGGGGTGAGGGGGCTAAGGGGGATGTCCAAGGGGATATTGGAGTCCCGGGGGTGGGGGTGGGGGTGTCCAGGGAGGTAAGTGGTCTGTCCAAGGGGGTAGGGGGTGTCTCGATGTGTGGGGGACTGTCTAGAGGGGTGGGGGCTTTCCATAGGGGTGAGGGGCTATCCAGAGGGTTCAGGGGGCAACCCAGAGGGTTGGGGGTGTCTGTGTTGTCCATAGAGGTGGGTGGGCAGTCCAGGGGTGTGTGTGTGTGGGGGGGGGGGTCCAAGTTGGTGGGGGTGTCCAAGGGGGTGGGGCCTGTCTAGAGGGTTTGGGGGTGTCTGGGGGGGGGGGGTCCAGAGGGTTGGGTGTCCAAGGGGTGTCCAATGGGGTAGGGGGTGGGGTGGTGTCTAGCAGGGGTGGGGGTATTCAAGGGGGGATATCTAGAGTGGTGGGGGGTTGTCCTGGGGGTGGGGGCTTTCCAGAGGGGTGGGGGTTGTCCAATGGGGTGGTGGTGTCCAGGGGGTGTCCAAGGGGGTGGGGTGGTGTCCAATGGGTGGGGGGATGTCCAAGGGTGTAGTTTTATCCAGGGGTGTCCAAGGCCGTGGGGGTGTCCAGGGGGGTGCCAAAGGGGGTGGGGGCTATCCAAGGGGGTGGGGGTGTTCAAGGGGCGGGAGCCTGTTCAGAGGGTTTGGGGGGCTGTCCTGGGGGTGGGGGTTGGGGTGGGGGCAGTCCAGAGGGTTGGTGGGTTTCCAGGGGGGGTGTCCAAGGGTGTAGGGGGTGGGGGTGGTGTGCCGGAGGGGTGGGGGTGTCCAAGGGGGTGGGGGTGTCTAGAGGGATGGGGGCTTTCCAGAGGGGTTGGGGGCTGTCCAGAGGGGTGGGGGCTATCCGAGGGAGTGGTGGTGTACAAGGGGTGTCCAAGGGGGTGGGTGTGGCGTCTAGGGTGTTGGGGGCTGTCCAATGGGCGGTGGAATTCAAGGGGTGTCCAAGGGGGTGGGGTGGTGTCCAAGGGGTTGGGGGAATTGTCCAAGGGGGTTGGGTGTCCAGGGGGTGGGGGTGGTGTCTAAGGGGATGGGGCGGTGTCCAGGGGGGTGGGGGGATGTCTTGAGGAGTGGGGGGGGGGGGGGGCTATCTAGAGGTTTCAAATCATTAGGATCTCAGTAATTTTAAGTAGTGAATTTATACATATTTTAATATTTATACTTCATATTTCTTTTTTTATGGAATGGTGAATTTGGTATCCAGTTGCACCGGGATGTATTCTTTGTGAACCTTAAGAAGAAAGGATCCAAGATGAATTTAAAACTGTTATATCTAACTATATTTTCTTTTTAAAATCATTTTCAAGCATATTGTTTTTTAAAATACGCATTGATTTGTTTTATATTTCAAAATTGTTTTACATTCAAATTATGATATTTTTCATATAAACATATATTTGTCTTGTCTTAAAAAGATGTATAATTTTGATAATTGTTATTGGTATTAATGAGTTGAAGTTGGATTACAGCACATCGAATGACTAATGAATTTGAGGAAGGTGCTGATTCCTTTTTGGAATTTCCTAAATGAAATGTTCCACACCGTGACATTTTTTTTGTCCATTCCTGAAATTTTTGAATATGATGAAGTTGAAATGTAGAGAGATAAAATATCATTTTATTTTTTATGGTTTTAATATGAGTTATATCCCTTGGATTTTTCTTGGTAAAACTTGACGGAATATCAGATCTAATGAGGATGATAATTCGCAAGATGGTAACTCTGATGGAATTGAAGAAATGATTCGTGATATTACAACAAAAAAAATTAAGATAAAACCGACAGTTGTACATCTATATGGTGATGCTGAAAAACCATTGTATCCTGGTTGTACAGATTTTACGGTTTTTTCGGCAGTGTAAGGATTGATTAACCTAAAGTCAAAACATGGTTGGAGTGAAATAAGTCGTTCAGAGCTACTACAATTGAGCAAAGACATTCATCCAAAAGATAACAATCTTGCAGATTCACATTATAGGGCCAAGAAAATATTATTCCTGATGGGATTGAGATACAAGAAAATACATGACTATCCGAATGACTATATGATATATAGGATGGAATATGATTTTTTGTTAGAGTGTCCTAAATGTGGGACATCACGGTATAAGGTGAAAGAAAGATCACAGGCTGGTGTAGAGATTAAAAGTATCCCTTCCAAGGTATTTTGGTATCTTCCTATAATTCATCATTTGAAACGTTTATTTTCTAATTCACATGATGTAAAAAGGTTAATATATCATGATGATTAGAATCTATGTGATGAAAAAATACGTCATCCAGCTGATTGTCCACAATTGAAGGAAATTGATGGGCAGTATCCTACAATTGAAATGAAATTAGAAATCTCAGACTAGGGTTGTGCACAGATGGAATGAATCCATACCGAACCCTCAGTAGCGCACATAATTCATGGCCTATTTTTTTGGTAATTTACAAGCTCTCTCCTGATGTTTGTATGAAGCAAAAATATTTCTTGTTGATTATAATGATCTATGGTCCAAAGAAACCCGTCAATGATATTGATGTTTTATTGACACTATTGATTGATGATTTGAAACTTTTTTGAAAGGATGATATTAGGGTGCATGATTCTTTTTAAAATGGAATATTTTCAATTGCATGAAAAGATTATGTTCACTATAAATGACTTCCCAGTATATGAAAATTTTTCTGGATACAGTATTAAAGGGCATAAATCATGTCCAATTTTCAAACAACAGACATCATATTGTCAATTGCATCATTGGAGGAAAACAGTGTTCATGGGTCATCTAAAGTTTTTGCCTATGGATCACTCTAATAGAAGACTAAAAAAGCATTAAATGGCTCACAAGAATTTGATATTTCTCCAAAACCATTATCCCCTGATCTATATTTTGAGAGGGTGGAAAACCTTGACATGACATTGGGAATGAAACAGAAATCTGGTTATGATAGGCATATTTGGATGAAAAATCAATATTTTTGAGCTACCATATTGAATATATCATTAAGTTTAACATAATATAGATGTCATGCATGTGGAGAAGAATATTTGTGATAGTTTGATTGGAACATAGTTAGATATTAAAGGAAAGACAAAAGATGGGTTGAATGAATGATTGGACTTTCTATCAATGGGAATACATTTGGAGTTAGCTCCACTCCTAATGGAAGAGTAACATTTCTTTCCCTATATTTCCATAAATTATCCGAGAGGGAGAAAATTAGATTTTTTAGTGTCATCATGATATCAAAGTGCCTCAAGGTTATTCTTCAAATGTACAAATTTTTGTCTCGTTGAAGGACTTGAAGTTGATAGGTATAAAATATCATGACTATCAGTCATGATGCAACAACTTCTACCATTTTCATTGCGTGGAATATTTCCCATATGTGTTAGAAAGACTACAATGATGTTGTGTTATTTTTTCAATTCAATTTTTAATAAGGTGATTGATGTGAATGCTTTGATTTTTTTTGAAAAGGATGAAATTTGTATACTTTGTTAGTTGGAAATGTAATTTCCTCCAACTTTTTTTGATATAATGGCGAATTTAATGGTTCATCTGGTTCAAGAAATAAATATTTGTGGACATGTATATCTTCGTTATATTTATCCTTTTGAAATTTATATGAAAATATTGAAGGGGTGTGTTAAAAATCCATATCGACCTGAAGCCTCTATTATTGAATAGTATATTTCTGAGGAGGTAGCAGAGTTTTGTACGAGCTACCTGGATATGTCACAACACATAGGTTTTCCTCCATCACACCATGAATGAGTTAATATTTAAGGAAAGGGGATTTGTGGCATGAAAGTCAAATCATTGTTAGATAAACATATGAAGAAGTTAGAATTATACATCTTGAATAACATAGCTGATGCTCAACTGTATATCACATTGCATATTAATGAGTTGAAACAATGTCATCCAAGGAAGAAAGAAATGTGGATTTTGAATGATCACAACATAACATTTTTGTCATTGTTTAAAAATACCTTTCTTGGTAGATCAGTTGTATGAGAGACATTAAAATTGGTAGTGGGTGGTCCATGTTTAAATGTGATGACATGGTCTGGTTATGAAATTAATGGCTATACATTTCATATGAAATCTTAGGACAACAAAAGTGTAGTTTAGAATAGTGGTGTATTGGTGTTTGCAGAAGTAATGCATTTTTTGAGTGCTAAATCCAAAAACCGAATTTCTGCATCAAGTGCATATTATGGAGTGATTGAAGAAATATGGGAGTTTGATTACTTTAAAATTAATGTTTTTGTTTTAAACTGTAAATCTTTTATCGGTAACAATAGTGCCAGACACAATGAATTTGGAATGACAGTTGTTAATTTGAATATATTGGAAGACAAAACTAATTATTTTATAATGAAAACACATGCAAAACAAATTTTTTATGTCATAGATCAATCAGATATGCAGTGGATTGTTGTTCTACAAGGTAAAGAACAATATGTTGGTAAGGATGAACTTGATGAAGATGCAGATTTATGGGAGATCCCTAGTTCTGTGGAAAGATTAACGGAACATAATGACGAGCATGTTTAAGACATGGGTTGTGTCCTAAGGAATGATCATGATGAAGGAATTTGGGAAAACAATCCATTTGTACATTCCTAAACATACATGTAACATTTGTTTATTTCTTGTTTACTTTAATTATTTTCATAAAATATTAGATATTGTAAGTTTTTACTTTATTTAAACATGTATTAAAACAAATAAGTATATGTTTTTGTTTGTTTTAATTTTGTTTAGTTTACTTTATCATATTTACCATTAAATAAATTATATATTTATTATTTTTGTTAAATTAAAATTACTTTACCATGTTTACCATGTTTACCATGTTTTCCATCTTTTCCATCTTTACCATTGTTTAACATGATTACCATATTAACCACATTTACTATTACATAACATTGTAAAATTTTCTATTTTCTATTTACATTAGTATGGTAATATTTGAATTTTTATATTTGTGAACTAATGTTTGTTTTTTTTATTTGAAGGATAATGATAGATCGATCAGTTAATCAACCACATGATTATGGAGATGAGAATATTGGCCATACCTCTGGGGAGGAACATTCACATGATCCTCTTGATGTTCCCCAATCTTCCTCATGTGCTTCCATTATGACAAAGAGTTTATGAGTTGGTAAACATGGGTGCACACATTTACCAAAATTATCACTTGGCCCTATACAGGATCAGAGGATACATGTTGAGTTTGATGAGGATGATATTCCTAGATGTCCAATTGCAAAATATTTTAAGAGTTTTGTATCAACTCAGGGTAAAAACAAAGTAAGAATTTTGTATGATGACTGGAGAAGCGTGGAAAAAGCGATAATCTCTCAGTTGTGGGAGACAATTTTGGTAAGATCTTTTTCTATTTTTTTCCTATTCTTTACATTTTTCTACAATATATAATATGTTTAACCTATTATTTATTATATGACATTTGATATCCCTGACACTAGAGAAGTCAGGAATAAATTTTTATCGATGGCTTCTAGGATATGAAGGAATTTCAAATCAACCCTCTAATATGATTTCATTTTTGGACAAAAGAGTCATTAAAATCCATGTCATATATGTATTTTCATAGATGAAGACACATGGAGACAATTTGTTGAAAGTAGAAGAAAAGATTCATTTTTGGTAAGGTAAATGTAAAATTTTATAATATTTCTTATATAAATGATCTAATTATTGTTTTGTTAATGATTTATTATTCTGAATTTACAGAAAACAAGGAAATCTCATCAGGATATCCAATCTAAAAATGTATACCCTCATAGTTTATCTCAGATAGGGTATACATTGGAAGAATAAATGATCGCGAAAAAATTAAAAAAAACTAAGAGCTATGTCTTCATGCTCTAAAAAGGTGGCCCCTCCATCCCCTCCATATAGACATGAAAAAAGGAAGAGAGCTCGGATGGGCAAAAAAGGGCAATATATTTTAGAAGATTCGAGAATCATAATTGAGAGGATTTTAAGATATCTATTTTATTTATTTAAGATAACTATATTCTTTATATAATTTCCATCATTACAGAAATGTTCAATTAATCAATACTGGATTCTCTTGAGGAGCAGAGCTTACAGGGGGTATTTACAGCTACTGGGAGGCAAGATATTTTATCTACAACATTGGGAAAGCCTGAACATCCTAGCCGTGTCTGAGGATATCTGACAAGTGTATCGGTAAGAAAAGTTTTTCCACGTTCTTCATCTTCTTATATTGAGAGTGTTTATAGGAAAAATAGAATCCTTAGAGGCTAAAGTTCATAACATTAATGTGATTATGGAGGAAAGTATTCGATCATTGGTACAATATATGTTTTCTGACATGCAATGACAATTTCAGACTGCAGCTTCCACACCTACACCTCCCTCTGCAGACCCCATTACTTACCCTCCATCTCTGCCAGTAGCTCCCACTCCACCACCTCAGTCTGTGGACCCCATTTTTTAACCTACTCCACTGATGCAACATCCTACTTATAGCGAGTTGAATGTTGATGATCCTCAACATCATATAGTTGCATATGGGTTGGAATATTGTATAGGAGATACAGTTCGTCATCAATAATTAGAGGTAGAAAATCATTGGGTTACTGTATAGGATATTATAGATAGATCATCTCGAGCACCATTAATTACAGATGAGGTGACGACAGTTGGACATAGTATCAACCATTTTTTAATTTTTCCATCCAGACATCTGCGACTCATTTCCATAGAGGTATATATATTATATCTTCAATTTTATTTTTTATTAATGTTGTTTTTTCATTTGAAAATTAATATATTTTTCTATTTATTTTTACATGTATACTTCAAAGGTATGTTAATATTGTATAGACAACAACAAAGACAAATGGCTACGACATAAGATACAGATTCTAGTAGTCTTGAAAGATTGTGACGATATTCAAATTTGTTGGCAGATCATTATGAGATTCCAATGGAAGCTCATGTTTGTAGATGTTCAATAACTATGGGGATTGTGAAAACTGATATCATGGAGCTTGTTACTGGAGAAAAGTTTGGCATCAACGTGGTGAAAGTTATTTCCATGTTAGTATTAACACCTTTTCCCTGCGCTATATTTATTAAAAATGTATAATTATGTCTGTTTTGTGTTAGGTATATTTATAACACTTGTGAGAAGAATGAGCGGACAGATGTATATGGATTCATGGACCCACATTTTATTTCCCCTGATGCATGTGCACTGGATGAGGAACAAAGAATTCTTTATATTGCTGAAGGGTTTGAACAAAATATAGTCACACAATGTTGGATGATGCCATTTTATAAGAGGTATGAAACACATATTTCTCAAAGAGTTCATTATATTTTAACACAAAAAACCACTATCCTTAAATTTTCTTATATCAGTGATCATTGGATGTTAGGTATTTCTTTCCCAAGGTAGAAAACACTTTATCGGATATTCTCTATCCATGGAAATGTGCGGTAAAGTTTTATGAAAATGTTGGAAAAGTAAGTTTCAATTTCTAAATAGTTTTATATATTATAATGAACTTTAAATTTATCCCATTCATATTATTTTCTAACAGGGTATGGGTCAACTTTCAAAAGAACACAAAGAAAAGGACTGCGAAGATAAAATATGTAAATTTAAAGGAAAATATCCATTTATAATTTGTACCTTTTGATTTATTACATAAAAATAATATAATGATTTTAAACTAATTAAAACATAATTTTCATGAAAAACAAGGAGTCATAGAATGTAGATATTATATGTTAAGATTTATGTATAAAATAATAACAACTAGAATAGTGGTGAACTTTTACTGGTAATATTTCCTTTTATACTTTGCCATAATATTTCATTTGATTTATTCATTATAGACTTTAACAACTATCCTTTTAATTTGTAGCTATTTGGTGACCCTCAACCCTATATTTCTCATGACTTCAAATACTTACAAGTGGAATGGTCAAATTATTTTATAGGATTGATTGAATTTTAGTTTTTTGTAGTGTAAAATGTAATTTTGAATATTGTCATTGTAATTGTGTATTTGGTAGTAATTTAGGTTTAATTTAGTTTTTTTAAGTTGAAATTGTATTTTTTGAATGTAATATATGTGAATGTTTAATTTTTTTGTACTTCTTGTTTTGGTCTACTTACGATGGTATTTATTGTAATGATTCTTGTCTGAGGGGAGGGGTTCCAAGGGTGTGGGGGTGTCCATTGAGGTGGGGGGTATCTATGGGTGTGACAGGGTTGTCCGGTGGGGTGGGGGGTATCCTGGGTGTCCATGAGATTGGGGGGTAGTCCAGGGGTGGGAGAATTTATAGGAGTGTGGGAGGGTTGTCCAGGTGATTGGGGGGCTTTCCAAGTGATGTCCAGGGGTGTGGGGGTGTCCTTTGGGGTGAGGGGGTTTCCAAGGGTGTGGGAGGGTTTTCTAGTGAGGTGGGGGTTTCCAGGGTGACCATGGGGATGGGGGTGTAATCCAGGCAGTGGGAGTGTTTCTAGGAAGGTTTGAGGGTTGTCCAGGGGAGTGGGGGCTGTTCAGGGGGCGTCCAGGGGTGTGTGGGTGTCCTGTGGGGTGAGGGGGGCTGTCCAATGGGGTGCTGGTGGGAGGGTGTCCAGGAGGGTGGGAGGGATGTCCCGGTGAGTGGGGGGATGTCTAGGCTGTGTCCAGGGGTGTGTGGGGGGGGGGGGGGGTCCAGTGGGGTGGGGGTGGGGAGGGGGGTTCTATTGGTGTGGGAGGGTTATCTAGTGGTGTGGGAGTGCATCTAGG
This sequence comes from Viscum album, assembly GCA_963277665.1. NCBI lineage: Eukaryota > Viridiplantae > Streptophyta > Magnoliopsida > Santalales > Viscaceae > Viscum > Viscum album. The sequence continues at coordinate 1,431,717,659 of OY728120.1, read as the reverse complement.
GCTGTGTCTAGGAGGGTGGGGGTTGTCCAGGGGTGTGGGGGGTTGTCCAGGGGGTGGGGGCAGTCCAGGGGTGTAGAAGGGGGGTGTCCAGGGGTGTAGTGGGGGTTTTCCATTGGGGGGGGGGTGGGGTGGGGGGTTCTAGGGATGTGGGAGGGTTGTATAGGGGTGTGGGAGTGCTATCCAAGGGGTGGGGGTGTCCAGGAGGGTGGGGGTGGGGGTTGTCCAGGGGTGGGGGGGTTGTCCAAGGGGGTAGTCCAGGGGTGTGGGGGTGTCCAAGGGTGTGTTGGGGGCTGTCCAATGGGGTTTGGTGGGTGGGGGAGGGGGGGGGGGGGTTGTCCAGTGGTGTGGGGGGATGTCCAGGGGGTGGGGTAGTTTAAGGGTGTGGGGGTGTCCAGGGGTGTGGTGGGGGCTGTCCAGTGGGGTGGGTGGGGGGAGGGTTGTTCTGGTCGAGTTTTGGTTGGGTTTTGGTCTGGTTTTGGTCTAGGGGTTTCCAGTGGAGTGGGGGGGGGGGGGGGGGGTCTAGGGGTGTGTCTGGGGCGGTCCAGTGTGGTGGGAGGATGGGTGGGTGGGTGGGATGTCCAGGAGAGTGGAGGGATGTCCAGGGGTGTCCAAGGGTGTGTGGGGGGGGGGGTGTCCAGTGGGGTGGGGGGAGGGGGTTCTAGGGGTGTGGTAGGGCTATCCAGGGGAGTGCAGTCCAAGGGGTGGGGGTTTCCAGGAGGGTGCAGGTTTCTAGGGGTGTGGGAGGGCTGTCCAGGGGTGTGGGAGTGCTGTTCTTGGGGGTGGGGGTGTCCAAGAGGGTGGGGGTTGTCCAATGGGGTGGGGGGGGGGGGTTCTGATCAGGTTTTGGTCTGTTTCTGGTCTGGGGGTGTCTATTGGGGTGGGGTGTCTAGGGGTGTGGTGGGGGCTGTATAGTGTGTGTGTGGGGGGGGGGGGGGGGTTATGGTCAGTTTTTGGTCTGTTTTTGTGATGTTTTTGGTCTATATTTGGTTTTTGGTAGGGCATAGCAGTGGTTGATTGGTTTTTTTAAAAAAATTGTTTTTTTACATCGGTTATTTTATAACTGACTTAAAAAATTCATTGGGATTAGTTTTAACGTCGATTATTTGGAAACTGACATAATAAATGCATGGGAAATGGGTTTTACATCAGTTATAAAATAACTGACATAATAAATGGAAATGAATAGTTTTTACATCGATTGTAAAATAACGGACGTAGTAGATGTGTTTTCACATCTTTTGTTAATTAACCGACATTGGAAACCACTTGGCAGACATGTTTATCACATCAGTTATGAAAAAACTAAAGTGATAAAAGCTTTGGGGGAGTGATTTATAACGTTGATTATGTAATAACTGGCGTGAAAGAGTATATACCACATCATTATTAATTAATTGACGTAATAAACCATGATGCCAAAGCCTTTCCCACATTGGGTTTTTATCTACCGATGTAAAAAATGCTTCGGAATTGTGTTTTTTAGGTCTGTTGTAAACTAACCAACGTAAAAAACAATGTTTATAACGCCTCCTCTAATAACGTCAGCCAAAATCCGACGTAAAAAATAAAAAATAACCGCCATAAAAAACGTTTTCTACACTAGTGAATTCACCATTACATGGATCCTCCCACTTCATTACTAACCTTAATCATCCAAAGAAAAGGGAATACCAAAAAAATTAGAACATACCTAATAAAAATGTAACAAGTTATTACACTATACTTATTCATTAAATAAAATCATAGACTATTAAATATATTCCAAAAATAAGAAAATGTAGTAAAAATCATAAAATAAATCATAAACAATTGTTTCACCAAACAATGTATCAATTACAAGTTCATCAATAAAAAAATAATTACTTCATCCAAATCAATAATCCTTCTATACAAACTAAACATTATTATCTCCACATCAAGAAAATATTAAGATTTATCTTTCCCTCAATCATGCGTTGTTTAAAAACTATCATATTAACATTAAATGGCTTTTCTATTTTATCAGTTCCATCAATATTTTTTAGAAAATCCATAGTGAAAAACTACTGAAGAACAATCCTTTGATGTTTTGTGATTATTATCACTAGAATATGATAGATAAAACACTTCTATAATATACTTATCAAATCTAAATAAATAAAACACTACAATCATTCCAATTCAATTATTTTTTAAAAAAATCCCTATATTGGTCTATGATGTAGTCCATTGATTAGGGAATTGAAATTGATAATTCCCAAGTTCTCCAAATATAATACATTAAACAATAATGGGTACCTTAAGATGTATTTATTTATCTAATAAAACTCTTAAACTTTACCATGTATTTAGATTGTCTATGTTATTATTTATAATTTCCTATACATATTCACATAACATTCATAAATTTCTTCATCTAGTTTTTCCCACATTCTCAATATGCGTGAAATTGAATCTTCTTTCCCCTATTGTCTTCATGAAACTCCATTTTGGTTTTATTTTGTTCATTTAGAAAATCAGTAATGTTCCAGTTATTAATCCTATTATTATATGGATAGTTATGAATAATCAAATGATTTCCCATTACATCTCCAATTTCATTTGGTTACTTTTGAGGAAAATCACAACATCCTCTATCAAATAAAAAGTTTACACAATTACTCTTAGTTCTATCCATTAACTACCACCAAAATGTTTTTTGTGAACAATAGTTATCAGAGTGAATAATCCCATAATCATGAAAAATCTTTCATATGATATCTAAATCATAAAAAATTATTCTAAATCTATGAAACTTAGGATTTAACCTATTCTATATTTGTTAATCATCCATTCAAATCCTTCATTAAATATCATAAAATAGACTCTGATAAACCCAATATTATCCTATAAGAATTCCCTTAAAGGTTCTCAATCTTATGCCTAGTCATCATGAATTAGTGACAATATAATTAAAACCAAATTTTAACAATTCATCATTTTCACCCCAATGTAACACCCCAAGATTTCATAGTACATTATTTTTTCAAAGTAATTCAATAACTTTCACTACACGCAATACAGAGTTCAAGCACGCCACGACTTACCAAACTAGTCGTTCAAAAGCGGTTATGAATAGTATTAACTGAATTTTAAACATTATATAATTCTTATAATTTTATAATCCATATTATGTGTTTCTTATACATAATGTAAGAAGAAATTCAATTTTTTTCAGATAATAGAAGTATTTATCAAAAAATTCTATTTCATCGCCTTTTAATAGAAAACCATTATTAAATACAATATTTGAAACTTTTATATATTAAATTTGATAAAAGAAACTTCTTCTTTAGAATATGGATATTAAAATTTAGTCTTAACAAATTATTGATGTTTTTTTATAACATTCATATTTGGGTGGATAGTGAAAAATACTAAATTCTAACTCAAAATTTTTTTTTTAATCAAAATAATTTATATTTTTCAACTATTAATTTGAATGTTTTTAAGTATAATTAGATTATATGTTTACCATTTAATCAAATTTTGGTCATTGGAAGTAATTTCGCTTTGAAATTGGACATAAACAAGTGTCAATCTTTGGTAGTTATTATTTCTTAAAATACGCTTTCAAGTTTTAACAATGGGAATTAATTTTAAATTAATAAATGAAATTTATATGTTTTGAATTTGGTAAAATAGGCATCATTTTTGAATTTGAAATATCAAAATTATCTTAGGGTGAATTTTTGCTATGTTTCTGGAAACATTCAATTTTTGATGAATAGTGAAAAACACTACATTATTGGTTAAATCTGAATTTTCATTTAAATAATTATATATTTTATTTAAATTTATTTTAGTTAAAAATAGATATATAATACCTATATAAGTTTAATTTAATTCATTGGAGTTATTTTATAATTATTTTAGACATATAAAAATTTTATTTAAATTTTACCGTCTTTTACCCACCCCTAGGTGCATTTGAAAATTTGCATAAAACCTAATTTCACTGCTACTATGAGTTGAATTTAAAAACATTGAGAGACATTGTTGATATCAGTAAATGGATTTGGTTTAATAAGATGAAAATAATTTTTGGTAAATAGTAACTTTCGACTTTTATTTACCACGGTTAAAAGTAAATAGGGCAATTAAGGGTAAAAATGATATCCCAATTACACTAACACATGTACTAATTCTTTTGGATAAGTGTAATTAGATCAAAAAAACATTAGGAATAAAATATTATCCTTTAGGTCCACTTGGACTAGATTAGGAAATTTATTATTATATAATTCCAAGAAGAGTTAAAATTGTTAAATTCAAAGTTTAATAATTAACCATTTTTAATATTGGTTTGCACATAATATAAATTCGACTATAAATATTCATTATAAAGATAAAAATATTTCCTACATAATTTTATTTTATTTATAATTTTTATACATTAAATAATTTAATTTATTTATGACACAATTATGATGTAGTAATTACCTTATTAATGAAATATTAAAATAACTGAATTTATAAATACCCATATAAATGTAATTTGAGACTTTTTATGAATTAAAAAATTTTTATAGGTTAATATAAAATGTTAGGGTTGATTAGATGAATTCTTTTTGAAGTAATAATGCTATTATGAATTTAGAAAAAACAAAATACCAAATAGTGTCAACATTGACATAAAATAGTTTTTAAAACAAATATTATTTTATTAATTGGTATTGTATTTATAAAAATATATGGTTCGTACAAAGGGCTTAAATAATATTATATATGTCATTAATTAACCACTTTGTGTTCTCTTGGAAGTTTATAGTATGTTTATTAACCATATAATATAAAAATACAAAGTGACATGGTAAATGTCAAACTGTTTAACTAAGAGTTAAATAAAAAAGATAAGGATAATATAGTGAACCAAACCTTTCTAAAACCTATTGGTTGAGTGATTTTAGACCCATAACCACCTTAAACTTTAAATAATAAACTTTAGAGCCATTATTAACCGAAAAGGATTTTATTATAAAATAATATTTTTAGTTTTTATTAAGGTGCCTCACACCCCTCTTATAAAAGGGCACTTCCCCTTCTCACAAATTCACAAATCCAAAGCCATTTGGCTTGGAAAACCCTAGAAAATGTATCATCCCAACTATATTACCTTCTTATAGGACTTCCTTTGGTCATAAATCCAACATAAAGATCCCTTTTGATCAAATAAAACGGAAGAACCCGAAGAACTGGTAATTATTTCACGACCCTCTTTCAAGTTCTTTTCTTCTTCACTTACTCTTTTTTTGTTATTACCATACCAAAAAAATTTATCTTGTACCTTATATATACTGTGATGTTATTATAAATATGGAACAAAAATATTCATTATTCTATCCATCTTATGAGAGATAATGTCACCATGCGTGCGTACATATGGCTTACTGTCTCCACACCGTGGTGTAATTTGTGATTCAACACTATGTCATTTATATGGATATAATTATGATTGATGTATATAAATAATGAAAATAACATGATAATTTCTCTGTAAAATTAATATACCATCCAATTCTACACCTTTAAGGAAATGATATTGTTGCTCGTGCGTACGTACGAATTACCGTCTCCACGATGTGATGAGATTCATTTCCACGTTCACCATTCATCGATGATTATAAAAATATATATTACAAATAAGTACGTTATATATGAAATAATAATGATACTGGAGATATAAATATTAATATATATATATATATATATGTACTTACATATATCTTATTCACATACTTCCGTTCAATATGATATGAAAATAGAAACAACGTTTATGTGTATGTACGACCTACCATCTCCATAAACGGTGTTTTCCAACTCATATACCTATATGTTATAAATATTTATATTCTATATATATATAATATAAATCAATTTTTATATTTTGGAAGTATTTAAATCATTATCTAAATGATACGATCAAGAATAACAAGTTACAACATGTACGATAAAGAAAGCGATTATTACCCAAATTGTTAATTTAACATGGAAATAATTATTAAATGGGTAGTATAAAGTCATAAATGAATCATGTATGATATAATAGACATGAATATGGTTCTGGTATAATTTAGTAACAAACTATGGTCATTATAGAAGAGGTTAAACGTACCCCCGACCAAAGGAAAATGCAAGGTAAGGGGTTTCCTATCTCACTTTTAATTTCGTGAGATTTCCATTGTTCACCACTTATTTATTTCATGTGGTGTATTTTGTATTTTCATTTGATATATATTATCATGGTTCTCTTTATATTCATGATATTTTGTGATTCATTGGGTGGTTATTGACTATTTTTCATACAACTCGATTGATTACAACGAGGTAAGGGTTATTTCCCCAATCTCATTATTATCAGAGATTTTTCATGTGTAAGTATTTTCAGGGACAAACATATCATAGATACCCATATTTAAAACAATATTTCAAAAGTAATATTTTAAGGTTTTATGGGAGGTTTTATTTTACTAGATCATCATTTTAAAATTTTTAAAGATTTATCTTTCTAATCCCCTTTAATTAATGTCCATGTTTTCAAAATGATTTTAAGGATTTATATATATGGACATGAATGTTTTGAAATGATAATTCTTTTAAAAAGCTTCAAAGTGGTATGTGACACTTTGATTCAAAAATCCATTTTAAATGAATTCTTTTATATATTGTGATAATTTTAAAAGATTTTATGAAAAGGGGTATTTCTCTCAAATAATATTTCTAATCATTTTCATCTATTTCAACATCCCTTAATATATTTTAAACTTGTTTAATGTTGATTTATTATGATAAAAAATCTTCCATATTTTATTGAATGTTTTATGATATGTTTGATTGTGGATGAGTTATTTTTATACCATTCATGGTTTATGGATAAATTATTGACATTTCGTATGCTAGTTTTAATACGAATGTTTATGTTATATTTTAACCTTTTATTATGATGAATGTATTAGACTAGTATGTTCCAGGTAGGGGACCGGTAAAAGTAATCCCTATGGGTTGGGGTCTGGTTACCGCAGACCCTTCGGGTTGGAGTCTGGTAAGAGATGATCTTCTGGTTGGAGTCTGGTTATATAGGCTCTTCAGGATGGAGTCTGGTTACATACGCTCTCCTGGATTGGGTCCAGTTACAGTTAGCCCATAGATCCTAGCACGAGGCCTTGAAATAGAAATTAAAGTCCAGTACTATACATCCACTCATTATGAAATTAGTTCTTACATGTGGTTATTAGACTTGTAGAATATCCATGTACATGTTTATATGGTAATGTTTGATTTATTTTTTCCATATTATGTTCAATTTTATCTTTAAAAGGCTATTGTTTTTATCACAAATCTTTCCTTAAAAGTTTATAGCTTCTGCTAAATTATTTACCATTACTGAGCATCTGATCTCACTCCATTCTTATGTTTTATTTTACCAAGATCCCAAGAAGTGTTTTATGTATGAGATGCAGGGTTAAGCTAATGGAACGATGACATTCTCAAAGGATTATTTTTTCTGTTTTATATTAGAAAGTTTAATGTAATGTTCATGTATGTAATCTATTTTCTAAGACTTATAAACTGATCAGTATTTCGGGACATGATTCCTTGTAATCATGCCAATGTATTAAAATAATGCATTGACTCTGAGAATCTAGGGTTGGGGCGTCACAGTTGGTATCAGATAAAGTTTGGCAACAACCTTAGGAATCGATTTAGACAAACTATGATTAAGGAACACTACCGTAACATAGACATTGAGGATTAGTGTAGAAGAACATCCTAGAATTTTGGAAAGGTAGATATTTTGTGTGTTTTCAATGAAATACATCCATGTCTGGATACGAGTAGGTAGAGATGGCTCTGGCACAGATGTACATAGAGGTAAAACCCAAAAACACCGCTTTGAGCTAGACTCGAACTGGAACTGGTGCATGACAATAGTTCTTGTGGCACTCTTGGTTACGACACTCCCAGGGGATATTTATAGGATAATTCAAATTTTCATTACAAGCCATTATGAAGGATTTAGGTGTAAATACTTCCTCAAAGAAAACATTTTTATGACTAGGGATTATATCCATAATCTATTCAATTTACATTAGGTATTTTACATATTTGGAATTCTGCATTGCGATTCATAAACAGGCCTAGTGTATTCCATTATTATGAAATGACACCTAAAAGAAGGAATGAGAACTCCAGCAATACGTATGATCCAAAAAGTAAAAAGGATTATATCTTTCCTAGTATTTAGCCAATATTTAAAAGGGAAATAGTCTCCCACGTGTTCTCAACATATGAAGAAATAGTATTATGTTTTAATATGATAAGTAAATAATTTCTATGTCCTGTGGATTTAAAGGGAAGTAAGGTAAGAAAAATATGGTAGAGAGAATGATAGATAAAGGGATGAAGGGAAAGAAGGATTTTCCCAAATATGATAATTTTGGAAATAATCACCTTGGTAAATTATTGAAGGTAATGGGAGTTTTTTATATGTTTGGAGAAAAAGGACACCAAGTACATGATTTCAAGGGTAAGAAAAATGTTTAAAATATAAAATGCTTCATCTTCAAGGCATTGAGACACTACACGAATCAATGTCCCAGTCATCAGAGTTTACCGCAAATGATGTTATTGGATAATAATCATGTTATGATACTACCTTATATGTAGAGGAATATGTTGTTATTATATAATTATTTCATTTGAGTGTTGTATCATCAATATACTGGTTATATGAATTATGGAGATAAAAAAGGATTTTACTACAGTACTATTTTATTGAGGATTTGAGATTATATCGTTCTATGAAAAGTGAAATATTAGTAAGCTATAGTTTTTGGATAAAACATGGTTGAGGGAAAGGTAATTTTTAATATGTTCATGATAATGAGGAAGTGATTTTTGAATAAGAGATGTTTTATTTGGATAAAATATTGAATATTCTTGACTCCTTGGAACTGATTAATAGGGTGTTTATATCATCATTGTTGGAATATTTAAAATTTTTGTATATAAGGAATATATCCAGCGTTATATAAAGGATAATGGATCATGAATGTAATCAATAAGGTTTTATGTTAATTCAGGATGTTACATGATGAAGGTGTTCACATGTTATTACATGGAAAAAAGGATCTTCATTGTGTTTAACTTCCTTTTAAATTTTAGACTGTGAGTTTGGATAGAAGTATTTTAGATAAGTCTAAAGGATGGAATAGATTAATTTTGAAATTTGATACTATTGTTAAGGTTATTTTTGTATTGTTATAAAAAGGACAGCATGCAGACCGTGTGCAATCCGTTACGTCAGACAAATCTTCGAGAATCGAATCCACAAACATTGTGAGATTGGGATTTATCACCTACCACTAGACTATGTGATGTCCTTGTATTATATAATCTAGTTTTTTAAGGTTATGATAGCTTAATTATAAATTCATTATTTTTTTTGGAACCCTATACGATTATAAAAAATAGAATATTTTTTTGAAATCATTCGGAGTGGAAGATGAGTTTGTGGTTGGAATTAGTTGAAGGATGAAACTATACTTGTCAAGTGTATATATATATATATATAATTTTTCCCTATTATTCTATGGTTAAATTAATTCTTAAACTTTAGGGAAGGGATATTAAAACCAAAAATGTGTTATCCTGATACCTTATGTTATTTTGGATGGATAGTATTTTAAATCATCAAAGATTAATGGATTTGAGGCCCTCAATTTTACACTTGTTTGTGATTGATGACCTCAATCACTCCCTATAAATATTTACATTTTCCCTCTAATTATGTGTCTCTAATTTCCATCTATTTTCTCTTAATCGAGATCATAATTTGGTGGTTACCCTTTAATTTCCTTTTTCCACTTATTAAGACTAAATTTTATTAACCCAATTTTTGATGTGGGTTTTCCCACAAAGGTATTTTATATTTTCAACCTTTTATTTTCAAAGAAAAATTTCAAATTGTGAGGAAACAATTTATTTATGGAGGGAATATTGTAACACCCCAAGATTTCATAGTACGTTATTTCTTCAAAGTAATTCAATAACTTTCACTACACGCAACACCGAGTTCAAGTCCACCATGACTTACCAAACTAGTCGTTCAAAAGCGGTTTTGAATAGTATTAAATGAATTTTTAACTTTATATAATACTTATATATTTATAATCCATATTATGAGTTTCTCAGTCATAATGTAAGAACAAATTCAATTTTTTTTTCAGATAAATGAATTATTTTTTAAAAACTAAAATTTTACCGCCTTTTAGTGGAGAACCCTTATTAAATCCAATATTTGAGACTTTTATATATTAAATTTGACAAAATAAACTTCTTCTTTAGAATCTGGACATAAAAATTTAGTTTCATTAATTTTTTGGTGTTTTTCGGATAACTTTCAAATTTGGGTGAATAGTGAAAAATACTAAATTTTAACTGAAAACAACTTTTTTAATGAAAATAATTTATAGTGTTCAACTATAAATTTGAATGTTTTGGAAGTATAATTAGATTATATTTTTCCATTTAATCCATTGTTTTTCATTGGATGTAATTTCACTTTGAAATTGGACATAAACAAGTGTCAATCTTTTGGTAGCTAATATTTCTTAAAATATGGTTTTTGGTTTCGATAATTGGAATTAATTTTAAATTAATAAATGAAATTACTATGTTTTGAATTTGGTAAAATAGGATTCATTTTTGAATTCTGAATATCAAAATTTTCTAAGGGTGAATTTTTGGTATGTTTCTGAAAACATTCAATTTTTGATGAATAGTGAAAAACACTTCATTGTTGGCTAAAACTGAATTTTCATTTAAATAATTATTTATTTTATTTAAATTTATTTTAGGTGAACATAGATACATAATAACTATTTATGTTCAATGTAATTCATTGTAGTCATTTTATAATAAGTTTAGATATATAAAAATTTTATTGCAATTTTACCGTCTTTTAGCCACCTCCTAGGACCATTTACATATTTGAATAAAACATAATTTTACCACTTCTATGAGTTTAATTTCAAAACTCTGAGAGAAACGGTTGATATCAGTAAGTAAAATGGGGTTCAATAAGATGAAAATAATTTTTGGTAAATAGTAACTTTTGACTTTTATTTACCACGGTTAAAAGTAAATAGGGTAATTAAGGGTAAAAATGATATCATAATTACCCTAACACATGTCGTAATTCTACTGGATAAGTGTAATTTTATCAAAACAACCTTTGTAATAAAATAAGATCTTGTAGGTCCACTTGTACTAGATTATGACATTTATTATTATTTAATTCAAAGAAGAGTTAAAAGTGTTAAATTCAAAGTGTAATAACTAAACCATTTTTAATATAGGGTTACACATAATCTAAATTTGACTATAAAAATTCATTAGAAATATAAAATGATTTCATAAATAATGGTATTTTATTTATAATTTTTAGACATTAGATAATTTAATTTATTTTGGACACAGTGATGATGTTGTTATTTCCTTATTAATGAAATATTAAAATAATTGAAATTATAAATACCCAAATAAAAGTAGTTTGAAACTTTTTATTAATTCCACTAAATTTCTAGGTTAATATGACATGTTAGGGTTGATTAAATGAATTTTTTCAGAGTAATATTTCTATTATAAATTTATCAAAAACAAAATACCAAATAGTGTCAACATTGACTTAAAAGAGTTTTTAAAACAAATATTATATTATTAATTGGTATTATATTCCTAAAAATCTAAGGTTTAGCCATAGGGCTTAAATAATATTATATATGTTATTAATGAACCACTTGGGGTTCCCTTGGAAATTTATAGTAATTTTATTAACTATATAATATAAAATTACTAAGAGACATGGTAAATGTCAAACTATTTAACTAAGAGTTAAATATAGAAGATAAGGTTATTATAGTGACCCAAACCTGTATAAGACCTATTAGTTGAGTTTTTTCGACCCATTCCCACCTTATCCTTTAAATAATACATTTTGAGCCACTATAAACAGAAAATTATTTTATTATAAAATAACATTTTACGTTTTCCCTAAGGTGCCTCTCACCCCACTTATAAAAGGGTACTTCCCCTTCTCTCAAATCAACACCTCCAAAGCCATTTGTCTTCGCCAACCCCTACCCAAATATCCTATAAACTATACTACCTTCATCCTAGAGGGCTTCCTTTGGTAATAAATCTAACATAATGAGATCTTTTGATCGTATCAAAATGAAGAACCCGAAGAAGAGGTAATGATTTCCCCACCCTCTTTCAAGTTATTTTCTTCTTCCACTTACTCTTTCTTTGTTATTACCATACCAAAATAATAAATCCAGTATCTTATATATACTTTTATGTTATTATAAATATGTCCCAACCATATTAAATATTCTATCCATCCTATGAATGATAATGTCACCATGCGTGCGTACATACGACTTACCGTCTCCATACCGTGGAATAATTTGTTATTCAACACTATGTTATTTGGATGGATATAATGATGAGTAATATGTATATAAATAATGAAAATAACATGATAATGTCTCTATAAAATTAATATACCATCTAATTCCACACCATTAATGAAATGATATTGTCGCTCGTGCGTACGTACGAATTACCGTCTCCACAACGCGATGAGATTCATTTCCACGTTCACCATTCATCGATGATTATAAAAATATATATTACTAATAAGTATGTAATTAAGAAATAATAATGATACTGGATATATATATATATATATCTATCTATTTATATGTATTTATGTACTTTCATATATCTTATTCACTTACTTCTATTCCATACGATATGAAAACCGAAACAACATTTATGCGTACGTATGACCTACTGTCTCCATAAACAGTGTTTTCCATTTCATATATCTATCTACAATAAATATTTATATTCTAAATATATATATATATACATATATAATGTTTTATATTCTTGAAGTATTTAAATCATGATCTAAATGATATGATCAAGAATAACTAGTTAAAACACATACAATAAAGAAAACGATTATTACCCGAAATGTTAATTTAACTTGGAAATCATTACTAAATATTTAGTATAAAGTCACAAATGAATCATGTATGATATAATAAATATGAATATGGTTATGTTATAATTTAATAATAGACTATGGTCATTATACAGGAGGTTAAATGTACCCTCGACCAATGGAAAGTGCAATGTAAGGGGTTTCCTATCTCACTTTTAATTCAGCGAGATTTCCATTGTTCACCATTTATTTATTTCATGTGGTGTATTGTGTACAATCATTTGATATATATTATCATGATTATCTTTATATTCATGATTTTCTGTGATTCATTTGGTGGTTATTGACTATTTCTCATACGACATGATTGATTACAACGAGGTAAGGGTTATTTCCTCGATCTCATTATTATCCGAGATTTTTCATGTGTAAGTATTTTCTAGGACATAATTATCACAGATAACCTTATTTTATAAAAAATATTTTTAAAAGAATCTGGTTTTATGGGAGTTTCTATTTAACTATATCATCATTTTAAATTATTTAAATATTTATCTATCTAAATCCTTTTAATTAATGTCCATGTTTTCAAAATGATTTTAATGATTTATTTATATGGACTTGAATGTTTTGAAATGATAATTATTTTAAAAAGATTCAATGTGGTATTAGACACTTTGATTCAAAAATCCCTTTTAAATGACTGCCTTTATAAACTGTGATAATTTTAATCTATTTCATGAAAAGGGGAATTTCTCTCAATGCATTTTACTGATCATTTTCATCTATGTCAACATCCTTTGACGGATTTTAAACTTGTTTGACGTTGATATATTATAATACAAATCATTCATATTGTATTGAATGTTTTTTGATATGTTTGACTGTGGATGTGTTATTTTTTTACTATTCTTGGTTTATGGATAAAGTATTGACATTTCATATGCTAGTTTTAATATGAATGTTTATGTTATATGTCAAACTTTTTTTATGATAAATGTATTGCACTACAATGTTTTGGGTTGGGGACTGGTAAAAATAAGCCATAAAGGTTGGGGTCGGGTTACAACTGACCCTCCAAGTTGGAGTCTAGTTATAGAGGCTCTTGGGGTTGGAGTCCAATTACAAAGGCTCTCTGGGATGGAGTCCAGTTACAGTTTCTCTCCGGGTTTGGGTCCGGTTTTAGTTTTCCCATAGGTCCTGGCACGAGGCCTTGACATAGAAATTAACATCCAGTATAATACATTCACTCATTATGAAATTTGTTATTACATGTAATTATTAGACTAGTAAAATATCCATGTGCATGTTTATATGGTAATGTTTGATTTATTTTTTCAATATTATCTTCAAGTTTATGTTTAAAAGGCTATTGTTTTTATTAATCATCTTAACTTAAAAGTTTATAGATTACTCTAAATTATTTACCCTTACTGAGCATCTGAACTCACCCCTTTCTTACGTTTTATTTTCCCAGGATCCCAATGAGTGTTTTACATTTGAGATGCAGGGTTAACATAATGGAAAAATGGCATTCTAAAAGGATTTGTTTGTGTTTTATGTTAAAAAGTGTAATGTAACGTTCATGTATGTAATCTATTTTCCAAGACTGCTAAACTGATCAGTCTTTTGGGACTTGATTCCTAGTAATCATGCAAATGTTTTAAAATAATGCACTGACTCTGGGAATCTTAGGTCAGGGCATTACACCAAGGTGCATTTGTGTCATTTATAGATCCACTTTCTAGTATCCATACAAGGATTTGTTTTCATGGAAAACCACACTCCTTATTTACCATCACATTTTATGTTCTATAATACATAACCTTATCTTATGGATTATAATGGAAGTTTTCTTATACACGTTTCAAATAATTAATAAAGCTTTCTATAATACCTACTAATCACACACAAAAATTAAATATATAAAAAAAAACAATTTAGATTTATATTTAATATATTACTTGTTATGAATAAAATGTTTTACAGTCTTTGGAAGTATAGATACAAAAAAATAATTACAAAAAATATCTACATCATATACAACTTAGTTATTCAAAAATATCACCCTTATTAGAAATATCATACATAAAACCATTATTTATAACATGGGGAAAAGAAAACATAAGAAATGGTATCCTTAGATGATTAGTAAGGATAAAAATTAGTGATATAAATTAATGTTCATAAGTAATAATAAGGGTACGAGAACCGGATAATTACATAATAAATTCATAAAAAATTAATTAACAGATCATATATCTTGATTCATGGGATAAGTTTTTCTTATAGTAAAACAAAAAAAAGTCATATAAATACAGAATCATCAATAATAAATCACGATATTTGAAAAAAAAATCATAAAAAATTTAATAAGGTAAAAACATAATCATATAACATTTTTGAATCTGTATAAATAGTAATATGTTAGTTCATCAAGTTAATAAAATGATATTAGGTCTTCTCATAAACTTGTGGACACTAAAATTGGACAATGCATAAATATATGTACATGTAACTAGGTCCACACATAAACAAATGGACATGAAACTATCACCACCCATAATGTTTGGTACATGAAATCAGGTCCACACATAACATAGTTATCACAAGATTTATCCATATTTACTTAATGAATTAGAGGGCTTTAATAGAACCACCCACCAAATAACATTAAACCATAAATGTTCCTCATGATAATAAAAATAGTAATAATTTTATCAGAGTATAATTGGTGTAAATCAAATGGATTTTAGAGTCATTTCAACTGGACATAGTTAACCCATAGGATTGTAATGTGTTTCGTTAAATCATATATCAAAATTATACATCACAACCCATAGACAAAAAATATGTGGATGGTATTTTGAGGCCATATACCTAGATAAACATAGGTGACATTATATGATGTTATCGTAGATAAAAAAACATTTAAAATATAACTAGAAAATTTCATCATCAAAATACGCTTTTCATTTTGAAATTAATTATTTATAATCCAAAAATATAAAAATTTTCAATAAATATATATTAATTAGAAATAACCATGGAATCATATGAATTAGTCATCAAATAAAATTGTAGTAAATATTGAGGTAATTTATTTCATGTGGTTTACATTAAAACAAATATTATGCTCATATCATTGAACAGAATTACCACATCACCAAAATGAAAAGAAGATTATTTTGAATATTTTTTATATAAATTAATATAAGGGTAAAAATGACTTCAATCAATTATTAAATAATAATAAAAACATGATTTAAATCAATTTAATGAAAATATTCAAATGGATGAAGTTGATTCCAGACCAAAATTAAAATAAATTCATTTTTTCATTAAAACCAGTTATGAAAACATTTAAGTATCAAAAAAAGTTAAATGATGATATTAATTGAAAATTCAAGTAATACCTAGAATATAATAAAATATATGATCCTTAAAGGATATGATTCATATAATTTTCCATAATTAATTGTTTTTATAGAAAATCCAAAAAAGGGATGAGATTGTACCATAAATCCATACCTCTTTGGTAATATTTTAAATCAAATCCTCATGAAATGGAGAAACATATATTTATTTCTAAATCCCCTTAATAAAAATATAAGAATCATAATTCATATTAATTTTCATATTATACACTACACAATAGAAACAATTGTTTAATATGACATATGTCTCACAAAAATAAAAGTGAGATGAGAAACACTTACCTCAAGTTTTATCCTTCTCCATATTCATACTAACATAATTTGTAATAAATACATATTTAATATTTATATATTATATAACCATATTTATAAATATAAAACTATATATTATTCACTTATAAAATCATGTCACTCATTAATTAAAATTCAATTTTTAAATCAATGTTCTAGGTTATGACTCTTTTGATTTCATGCATTTTGATTCGATGGTTCTAGTCTTTGAACTTTTAATATTATTAAATAGTATATAAAATTTTATTCATCTAATTTTAAACATATTTAAAAATTAAGTAGACTTTATTAAATATTAATAAAATTTGTTAATGAAAATTTAACAACATCACTTCGTATAGATGGTAATCTGTGAATACACATGAGTGATGATTCTGCTTTTGATGCATGGAATGAAATATAGGAAAATAATTATTAACCTTTATAAAATCATTAATATATCTAAAATATCATATATATTCACAAAATATATCCTTGTTAACATCCATGTAAATTATAAAAAATCACATCTCTTTATCATGGTGGTAGTCGACACTTGTCTTTGAGTGATGTTTTCATTTCATAATAGATGGGAAGGTAAAAAGGTAAATAATATCTTATAATTAGAAAAGAATAATTGTATAATAAATATAATATATAATCCTTAAATCCACCATATTAAATGACCAATAAATATGGAGATGAAAAATGAATCATATCGCTACGTGATTGCGGTAGTCTATACCAACATATGAGTGATACTTTCATTAATAATTTGATTGAAAGGATGTATAAAAAGGATGTTAGATCATCATAATAAAATATAAATATATCTTTTACACTAGATAAATTATGTAATAATTGATTTAATAGGTTTAGATAATTTGTAATTAGAAATAAAATTATAAGTACTCAGTTAAGAGTTATACCTCTTCGTTCAAAAACCTCCTTTGGATTACACTTTAATCTTTGAAAGGATAGTATCCTAATCATTAATTAGCACTATGAAGTTTTAGAGGATGTGCTTAAAGGATTTTATCTATGATTTTCTGATATAATATGATCATGAATTGTGTATAATAGAGGATAGGTGGTAAAATTTTATAGTGAAGGAAAGAACACAATTGTAATTACTTAAAATGTTTATATATAATAAATTTATTCCCTACGAATGTGGAAGAAGTGAATAAAATTTAAATGAAAAGATAGCTTATAGTAGAAATTCCATAAAATAATAAAATTTTCATTGGATTTTTTGTACTATTATACCTTTTATTTTTATTCTAAAATATTTATTAAAAAATTTAAACCATACTAGTGGTAAAAACCTTTTTATTCATAAAGGATTATAAATTTAAATATATGGTAAAAATTGGATCAATAATGGTATTCGGATGAAATTTTATAGCATAATCCATTACTCCAATTGTAACAACCCTGACCATAGTATCCCAAAATAGGTGGTTATTTTATTAGAATGGCAAGGATACAAGAGATCACAACACCAATGATAGATCTGTTTAGTAGTCTTAAAGAACTAGATACATACAAGGTTCCCTTATAACATTGGTAATTAAACATAGAACATAACAAGGAAGATAAACTTATCCCATGACACATATTCAATGATTTAATCTGTGTAACCTGGGGAAGGAAAACAAATAAAAGGGTGACTTCAATTTCTCATTAATAGATAAATAAAGCAGAAACATGATTCAAAAATATGAAAAGAATAATAAATATGTAAAAAAATCAATATGCCAATGTAAATAACCAAAAAATCATTTCATTTTATCAATAAAATTTTAATTAAAATTAATCTATAGATTATGTCATAGTGAAAATCTCATGGATACAAATAATAGAACAATGAATGAAGGAAATTATTAATTATTGGACTCCATGTGTCCGGAACATGAACCACTACCATAAATACCTTTCAAAAGATGATTTAAGTTTGTGGGTATAATGTAGTATGATTCTTCTTGGAAACAAATGTGATGGTTTTTTCACCAGTAGTTTTATCTCATGAGACTTATTGATGCATCAAAAGGATATCCATAACTCAAACTCACATGTATCTACCTTTCAAAAGAATTCCAAAAATACAAAAATGACTTATTTAAATCATTAAATCAGTATTAATCATTAATTAATATATGTATTTAGTAAAATATATGGATTTAACAATATATCAACAGTTAAAACCACAATAAAGGTAAAAATCATTTGTAAAAATGGTATTAGGCTTATACCATAATGATATCCATGATAAAAGAAATAATTATATTTAACAGAAATATATTTTTAAATGAAAAATGATATCAATGGGGTATTATATTCACCATATAAAAATGAATAGTTGCATAATATAGTGTAAGTCTTAATGAAATGAAAATTGAGACCAAGTCCCTTATCTTTTGTATGAAACCATTCTACACATGTAATTAATGTACTAAATAATAAAATTAGACTAATTAATTAATAGATAACCTATTTACCATATATTTGATTTATTATTATTTTTTATGTTAATATATGGATATTTTGATGAGTCATAAAGTTTAATTTTGTTGTTCTATGAGAGTTTGTTTCGTGGTTTTATGGTTGGTTCCATTATGTATAAATATGGAAGTTCGTATCAAATGGAAGAAAACCGATCCAACTGTTGAATGGAAGGATATTAACATACTTCAAGAATTTTAAATGTTTTTCATATGGAATTTATTTTTATTGTATGAGGATAATTCATTAGATATTCCATTAATGAAAAATGATTATTTTCTATCACCAGTTTCTACAACAAACACAAACTAATATTATTTTTTTAATATTATGTTTATTAATTGGTTCAAAAAAATTTAAATTAGTTTTAATAAATATATTTTAATATATTTAAACCAAAAAAGATTGATGACCATACTAGAAGGTAGTAATGAAAAACAAAAACACATCATCCATGGAGGTGATGAATCAACACCTCACAGACGATGTTGTTATTTTTAGAATAAAAGGATAGGAGAATTGATTTGATGATGAGTATTCAATTAATAAAATACAATTCTAGTATATATATAATTTTTGATTTACCATTACACTTTGGGTAAGTATTGGTGAGTAGAGAATAAGAAAAGAAAATAAAATAAAAGGAAAAGAAAGATATTTTACCTCTATGATATCATATCCTTTGGGACCTCCTTGGAACAATTGACTTTGGTCTTTTGGTAAGAAAAAAAGTTATTGGCCACGGGTAAGAGACTTGGGAAGGAATTTGGGTGGAATATAGATAATATGCAAGGCTTATAATGTGTGGTTAGAAGAGGTGGTGAGGGGTGGTTTTTATAGTGGGAGTATAGGGGTGTTTTTTATTATTTTATTCAATTTTTTTATTATTTTAGCCCAAAACAATCAATTGTTTTAATTATTGTTACTATATACATTAAATAGTGCATGTCAATGCGAAATAATTGTTTTTACATCATCTATGACTCAAAAACTCATGTATTTGTATTAAAATTTTTAATACCCTAAATTACTGTATTTCATTATTCACAAAAAATTGACTATTTTAGAAAAATTAAAAAAATCAACCTAACCCTTTTTCAATGTGTAAATTTCAAAAATTGAAACCATTTTATGAAAATAATTTTTTAAATAAGATAAATTTGATTTCTAAAAAATCATCATTTATTCAAAAATTACCAATTTAAAAATTATCACTGATTTTATGACACTTTGATAATTTAATTAATGTCTCCTAAAATTATATTATAATTATAAGAAAAAAATATTAATTTATATATATATTTTATAAAAATAAATTTCCTTTTAAATAATTAAATTACTTTTTAAATTTTAAATAAACATTTACATTTCATTAAAATAATAACACTTAATTTATCATTTTTAAGATATTAATTAAATTAATACATGATATAAATTTATCATATTTTAATTTATGAGATACAGAATTTTTTATTTATACTTTCATAGGTGAGGTTATTATTCTAATGGCAACATTAAAATTACTAACATTCACATTACTATTCCAGAAGTCTTTTTAACATTTAACAGTATATTGTGGTTTTTTTGTGTGATGTAAACTATCGAATAAATTTAATTTATCTACATACTGTATGATATTTGTGTGTAATATACATCCCTTATTGAAAAATTTCTTCCTCAAAATTTTTAATGAATATTTCTTTCTAAATAGTTGAGGGGTTTTCTTTTTATAACATCCTTAGGTTACTATGTTGCTTTTTCTATTTTATCATTTCTCTAAGGAACGTTTACTAGTTCAGCCATCTGATTTCTCAACAATATCTCTATAGTGTCAATAATCTTGATAGGGTCTTTGATGTAATACAAATCATGTTCTAGTTCTATTTTTCATTGGCGAGTACATGTGTTGGGTATGGCATGTACTTCTCTAACAATGATATGCGGAACACATCATGAACCTTGGGGAGACTTTGTGTCATTTCTAATTGGTATGATAAAGAACTAATTAATTTCATAATTTCAAATGGTATGATGTACCTACATATAATTTTTCCTTTATTATCAAATCTTATGACACCATTCCATTGAGAAAGTTATATAAAGTCATGGTCTCCAACTTGAAATTCCAAATCCTTTATCCTATTTTCATCTAAACTATTTTTCATCATTCGATAAACATTAATATGAGTCTAAATATTCCATAAATCTTTCATTGTATTTATAATAAGATTTGGGCCTAAAAGTTTTCTCTCACAAACATCATCCCAATAAGTTGGAGTAGACCATACTTTTCAATGTAATTATACATATGGAACCATTTTAATACTACAATAGAAATTATTATTATAGGAAAACTCTAACCATAGTAAATATTGTTCCCATAAACCTTGAATGTCAAGTGATAATGATCTCAACTTGTCTTCCAATGCTTTAACATCCCTTTAGAACTATATTTAGGTTTGAGGGTGATTAGTATTACTCAAATTAATCTCAGTATCCAATTATTTTTGGAGACACTACCAAAAAATTGATTTAAAATGAGGATCTCGATCAAAAATAATCAAAACAGAAATACCATGGAGTTTTACAACTTAATTAATATATACTCTTGTTAGTCTATCAAGAGTTAAATCTTATCTTATAAAAACAAAATGTGTTGATTTTCTAAGATGATCAACAATAACCCATATATTATAATTCCTTCTAGGTGTCCTTTATTTCCATTTGAAAAATCCCCCCATAATTTTATCCCACTTCTACATACAAAAAGTTAGAGGTTTCATGGCTCCCCTATGTTGATGTCTCTCATCATTTACTTATTTACAAGCTTTGAATCTTCACACATAGTTAGGAATTTAACACATCATATTACCCCACCAAAAAATGTTCCTTCATATCTATGTATGTCATGGTACTACCAGGGTTTATAGAGAAATTTATAATTTGAGAATCATCTAATAGTTCCCATTTTATCTCCGGTATTGATGGAACATATAACCTTTTCCAAAATTTTATAGTTCCATCCTCACACATGTTGTTCTTAAATTTTCTATTCTTAATGGCCTTAATTTTAATTTGAGAATTCTCATCATTATATTTTTATATTTTTATCTTTTCCAATAAATATGGTTTAATAATAATTTGATAAAGAGTGATGCTTCCCCTTACATTAGAATTCCCATATCCATCATTAATAAATCCATTAACATAGTATCTTTCATAGTCCTCATTTAGGTCAAAACTATATGGTCTTTTAGGCTTAATTTCTGAACTACCTTATTTTATTTTCCAAGTTGGTAGTGTATTAAAAAAATCATAATCATTGAGTAACTCGAGACATATTATTTTATTCATGCCATGTTCTTTTTATTTAATGATGTATTTTAAACTCTGGTGATCCATATATATCTCACATCTTTCACCATAGGGATAGTGTATCCATATATTCCAAGAAAATATTACAGCTGGTAACTCAAGATCATGAGCTGGATAAATTTTTTCATGAATATTAAACTACCTTGATACATTTGAAATAAATTATATTTTTTCATAAGGAAACAACCCATTCCTTTCTTTGATTCATCACTACATATCACAAACCCATCATTTCTTGATGGTAGATTCAAAATCATAGCATTGAATAACCTTATCTTTAATTATTAACAACATCCACCACATTTGATTGTCTATACAAACTTTACCCCTTTACGTGTGACCTTGGTTTAGGGGTTATCCAATTGGAAAATTTTTTGAATGGGATTATAATAGTAACATGCTAGACTAATGGAACTGCATACTTCTGTTATGCTCATGGTCATTGGCTATTCTTGGACTGCCTTTGTATTTAAATGATAAACTGAAATTCAATCCTTATAGATAATTTAACCATGAAAAGAAACTTCCTAAAGACAAAATTCACACTTTCTAAATTTACCAAAAAACTATTTCATCTTGAGATTCTCAAGAATGATCCTATGGTGATTTTCATAGTGTCAATAGATTCTAGAATATACCATAATATCATAAGTAAATTCCAAAAACATAATCATGATATTAATTGAATATTCTATTGATCAAATATAGATGACTAGTAGGCTTGGGATCTGCTGGGTTAGGGATTCCTTCGTCGCGATGGCCTCACTCCCGGTACCCCCCCCCCTACAGGGGAGGGGGGAGGGGTTGACCCCTTCAAGAAGTCTTATACCAGGCTTTAGCCCTTCATCCTGCTTACTAACCCTGATTTTCTTCTTCCTTTCCCGGTGATTTTTCTTTCCACTTAGGTTCTTGATCTCGTCAAAATCTCTCCTTAGTTTGTGCTTTTGTCGAAGTAATTCTTCGAGGCATTAGATATTCACAGCCTGAAGTTGGTGGATCGCTTCCATAATAAAGGTCCTTTGGTCGATGCATTCGACTGATTCATCTTCGGTTCTTGGGGTCTTCTCGAACGAGCGATGGTTGGTCTTCTCGATCAAAGACATTTGAGGGTTCATTTTGCTTCGAAGGCCGACCGGATTACTGCCTGGTCCAGTGCCCCATGCTCCTTCAGCGGCTTTCAATTCTACCAATTTCATTGGTATTTCGAGTTCAACATGAAACGGGATGCTCCTACCTCGGCGGTATGGGTATGTATCCCATAATTACCTTTTCCTTTCAAAAATCCGTCGATACTTTGTATGCTAGGGAACACGGTAGGTAGGTTTTTATGCTATGATAGTTGGACCACTGCTATTTGTCACCTGATTTCACCTCGAATTTTCATTGAGGTGGACATCTCAAAGCCCCAGACAGAATGGATTTGGACTGTAGTCAGGGAAGAGTTCAGATGGAAACAAGTCGTAGTTTTTGAGTCTTGGCCTGCTTTTTGCTCGTACTGCAAACGGTTGGGGCTTTCAGCTTCAGAGTGTCAACACATTCAAAGGGACCAGATAGTTTTAGACTACTTTTCTGGTCCAAATGGTGGGATTTAGGAGGTTAGAGGAGGTGGATTAGGAGATGTTGGATCCCTCATGCATCTCTTACATGTTCAAGAGGCCCTGGTCGGGAAAGACAACTCTCGGGGGATACATGCATCTGGATTATCTAGCCCCACCTCTACTTTGGATATGGGGTAGGAGCATCTTGAAGTCTCTCAGAGGGTAGAAAATCATATGGAGGCCAGGGTGCTTCTCTTGTATGTTAGGCCCTTCTCATGGAAAGGTACAAGATTGCATGAGTTGGTTGAGAAGGTGTGTATAAAGCCCACTGCATCAAAGATTCATGATCCATGGGTGGTGGATATTTTTTCCAGGTTGAAGAATGACTTGGACGGTATTAATAATGAAGAGAAAAACCATTTTTATAAAGCTTCTTATGCAGATAAGGTTATGTCTGGAGAGAAGGTTAAGGGTCAATAGGTCATGCTCTCCACTGTATCTAATGACGATGCCCATGCTGATGCAAGAGTGCTCTGTTTGAGCCAATAAGAGCCTTCATGGTCTATTCATTAGCATAATCGTTTAATAGCCTTCCTTGATTTAGGGAAGGAGAATGCTGACCTATAAGGATGGAAAACTCACATACCAAAATCAAAACGAAATCAGGCCTTGTTGAGGACCTATGCGGGCACTAATCTAAGTGATAAAGAAGAAGACTCTCTAATAATGATGTAATATGAGGATGATTCACAAGGGGATAGGGCGGTCGGGTCTGGCTTTAGAAAGGGCAAGCAAGGGAACATTTCCATAGGGAATTTCCCAGTTAAGGGGGGGGGGGGGAAGGCTCAACCCCGCAAAGATTACTCGAATATCCTAAAGAAAATTGTTACTATATCTTTAGGGAGGACAAATAAAAATGAGATAGATAAACATCCAGGGAACCCAACAAGTGTTCATGGTAATAAATAGTTTCCTAGAGAGTTGGACAAGAAAGCTCTTGGTAATGGACTCAAGGCCTCTGATGGTGAAGTCAAGGGGTTGAACCTGGGTCCAATACCAGAAGGAACCTTAAATAAAGTGGTGGGCAAGATGGAAGCGGAGACTCAATTTCAACTTGTTCTATGCTCTGAGGATGAAGTGCTGGAAGAAGACATCCATATTAATTCTTGACAGGAGGTTGCCAACAGAATATACGGGAGGTTGAGTATAGCTGGCACTAATGTTAAGCAATTGGAGTGGATCAACAAACAGTAAAACATCTTAACACATGGTTTTAACAAAGGAAAGATCCATGTAGATTAATATATCTAGGCATGGGACAAGATGGTGGATCACTTCGAAGATCTTATAAGGAATGACCTGAATACTCAGGTAACCACTCTTTATTGGAAGCTTTATAGTGTGTCTAGTTCTAACAGTCTTAGTCTTGTATTTAACAACTTTTTGGGCTCTTTTTTTTATTAACACCTATGCATTGGACATGTTTGGGTTTACCATTTTTTCCTGAAAAGTGCTTTTGAAATAAAAAGAAAAATTATTGGATTGGCTCTATTGATACAATATCTAAAAAAATAGGTTTATGTTTTCAATACAAATGGAATTATTCTAAACAAAAATTTCTATATCTGATCTGAAAAGATTCCTTCAGAATGTCAATATTTTTTACTCTCAATTCATGATATCGAGAACAAAGGTCAATCTTAGAAAAATATTGAGGTCTATGAAGTTGATCAAATAAATCAACAATGTGGGGAAGAGTATACTTGGTCATAATGGTAATATCATTGATCTCTATATATTCGATGCATAACCTCATAGATCCAACTTTATTCTTAACAAAGAGAATAGGGGCTCGCCATGGAGAAACACTAGGGAGAATAAGTCCCTTATTACTCAACTATAGTTTTATATTGAGGTTCAGTAATTCCAAAATGGACATTTTATAAGTAGTTTTTATATTGTTCTTACATCATGGATTAAATCAATGTTAAAATAAACTTCACTCTCAAAGGGATGTCTAGGTAATTTGTTAGGAAATACATAAATGTATTCCTATAAAATTGGCTCAACATCAATTTAAAGATTATTTTTTCATAACTACATATTTTTTTCTCATCCACCATAAGAATTTCATTCCATGGAGCTACTGAGGGTGGATCAATATAAAATTCATATGGTTATGTTTCTACTCTCAATATAATGAATTCATCATTATCCATAAAAATTGAAATTTACTTAATCATGTAATAAATTTTCACATCCCATTTTGAAATAAAGTTTATACTGAGGATTATATCAATTTCAATAATATGAATGATGAAATGGATAGAAAATAAAGAACATTTATATTCTCTAATGAGGAATTATCGACACGTGGTTGTTGTAATTAGACTTATCTTTTGAGTTTTTACTGACAAATCCCTTATTAAATAAAAAGGTAAATATCTAATTTTATTGAAAAAATACGTCGATATTAAATATTGAGATGATATAGAATCAAATAAATCTTTAGATAAATTTGAATATATGATTAATATACCCACCAACCCATCATTGGGTACTTCTACTTCTGTTGTGGTGGTCGTATAAGCTTCTCCATCTCCCCTTATCCTCTTTTGTGGTAGTTTCCATTGATTCTTGGGGAATTGGTTTGAATAATGACCCATTTCACCAATGTTGAATAATTAAATATCAATTTTTTTCTTCTCCTTGCACTTTCTAGCTCAATGGCGCTTTTCTCCACAAATATAACAAACTCCCATTCCTTTGAAGATTTTCCCATGATGATTCATTTCATAATTTTCACATAATGGGAACTAATTTGTTCCCCTATTCTTATTTTATTCCTTACATCTTTAATAGTTATCATAACTCATATTCTTATCTCGATTTACATTGAACGTATATGATCTAGTAAATTACTTCCCCATTTTGATGGAACATAATATCATTTCATCATATGATGGAAATGATTGGGAATACAGTTCCCTTCAGATAATTGCCTTAAGAAATATAATCAAATGATAATTTTTTTTGAGTCTTGTATGTAATATATAGCATACCTTTATAGTATTTTGAAGGTATCTTCATATTATGTAATAATCACTTCTAAAATTTTAAGTATTTGAAATTGGGCATTTTTGACCGAACAATTTCCCATCGTAAATCGTTCATATTTGCAGACTATTTGCGATGGATGTAGAAATCATTCACAAATAGTTTTGGTGGGGTTTCCCACCACCCAGCACAAAAAATAATTTATGATGGGCGTTTGTGACAGACTTCTTAATTAGTTGAAAATTCCCTTTGAGTAGAAACTATTTGGGATGGAATTCATTTCCTGTCGTAAATAATTTTTTCTGAAAACATTTTTTAATGGAATTAATTCCATCGTAACTAGAATATCACAAAAACTATAACCATTTAATATCATGCATCCCCTCATAACATCTTTCTCCCCTCTCCCAAATCGCGATAGAACCCTACCAGCCACCCTGCTCCGTGTAGTCTCAGAAATCTCTATTACATCCGATTTTTAGGTGATTTCACATCAAATTTGCAAGTTATAGACTCTAATTCTACCCCCATCAATTATTTTGTGTATTTTGGTTACATGTCATAAATACTGTTTTGAAAAAACCTAATATTAGAAATTTACCCTCTTTCGATGAGTTATTTGACATATTGGGTTAATCTAAATTTTCTATTCCAATTTTGAGTGTCTTAATTCTACATGAGTTGTTTTAATTTGATTTATAGTATCTTGCACTTGATCTTCAAACTTAATAATTTTTTTGGTTTCTAGGGTTGTCGAAATGTTATTATTTCATATTATTATTTTTAATATGATTATTATAGAAATATACTGAATGTTTATATTTCCTTGTAAATATGACGGTATCATAAAAACATATCATAATGACCTAACCCTAGAAGGCCAAAGTTGATGCATTGTTACATTACATTGGCATTATCACAAGGAATAGAATCCCAAAGGACCATTCAATTTATAAATCTTGGAAATCTATATTACATACATGATACCCATAATGTATTAAAAAATTGTAAATACAATCATGATGTATAATAAAATGAAATAAAATGTTTCTGTGAATGTTTATTCAATTATTTATTCTTCATAACCTATGGAAATACACATAATAATTGTGAGCTCAAATTCTTAGTAAGGGTAAGTAAAGTGGATGCAATAATGAATCAATAAGAATAAATTAACATGACAACGTGTATAACTTATAAGACATTCCATTAAAATAACTAGATAAATAAATATCAATATGGAAATTTAGGAAACTAAAAAATATTCCATTTAATCAATTAACTGATAATGAAATGTATCCATAGATATGTTAATAAAATATCTCATGGATGAATAATAACTGACTCCTGAAAATGAAATATATCCATAGATATGTTGAAGAAATATGTCATGGATGAATAATAACTGAATATAAATGTGGGTAATACTTAATTATTGGCTGTAATGTTTCCTAGGTTTATGTTACAATTATAATCAATACCTTTCACCAAATGGTTTACAAAATGTAGGGTAAAAACCCATCTTATTGGACAAATGATTTGTCTCATGAGACTACTAATGGCTCAAGGTGTTATCTATAATCATACCCCACCTGTGTCATACCTATCCAAATAATTTCACATATTGATGAATAATGTTCCTTAAAAAAATGTATCAATACTGAATAGAAAATATATATTTATCAATAATACATCAAATATGGATAATTTACAATAAGCGTTGTTGAATTTAAAACAATCTTGATGAAAAATAATATTTAATCATTCCATTGTGTCCCATAACATATTGAAAGATTTAAATAATAATTCTCCATGTATTAAATGAAACATATAACATTTTGAGAATATGTATATTCATGGTATAACATGTCAAGGTGTATTATATGCACCAAATAATATTTAATTTGTGCAAAATAAAAATACATCACAATGGTAAGAATGTTGAGACAAAATCCAATACCTTATCCTTCATTTTTGTTGTGCGGTTCTTATCCTTTTATATAGTGGTATAAAATATTTTTGTAATTTATACCAGAACTACAATCATTTTTAGAACACCATATATTAATGTGTTACAATATTTTATTGCCTATTTATTAACACTTTTCCATTATTTTTAATGTTTCGAGTGTTAGCTGCCCCGTTTGTCGAGTATGTTTTAACATGTTATTTGTTGTTATTATAAAATATATAATGGTTTAATAATATACATAATTTAAACCATGACTAAATTTTATTATATATACATTACATATATATATAGAATTTTCCATAATATTTGGAGACTAGACATGAAGTGAACCGTTCATGGAGACAGTAGGTCATACATACTCATGAACACTGCTTTCATTTCATTGTTGTTTTAAAATAATTAAAACTAAATTATAAATATTTATATTATAATTCTAGTATAATATATATCTTATATATTATATGTAGGTTTAATAAAAATATCATTTATATGTTCCATTTATGGCATGATTGAATCATATTTCTTTTAAGGGGGCGGTAGTCCACACTTCCTCAAATTAAAAGAATCATATTTACAAAACTTGAATAGAATAAAGGTATATAGAAAATAAATAATAAATAATAACAAGACAAAAAAATAACATATATATTATATATATAGAGAGTTTCTATGATAATGGACACCATTAGAGGTGGTATGGAAAAAATGACCAATCATCATTTCATGAGGATGTATTTCATTGTAGACAGAAACAATATGTTTCGTACCCATTAGATGGAGGTGTGAGTAAGTTTCATTAGAAAAATTTTGAAAAAAAGTTCCAGTATATTTATGAAATTGGTGTTGTTATATGATCATATAATAAAAATACTATACGGAGTAGATAGTGGAAATGAAATTAGAAATCACCAGAAAAGGTATAACCTCTTAACCGGGAAACTTCTTATGGTTTATACCAAATGGATTTCAGGGAAATATTTCTTACCTAATGTATTCTTCTAGGAAGAGGGGAGGATTTCTGGGAGACTATTTTTTCATGTTTTGGCCAAACATAGGTGGTTTTATAGGTGTTAGGAATGGGGAGATGTGGTGGCCATTTATAGGGAAGGGGGAGTGGCACTTTTGTAAATACAAAATGGTATTTTATAATCGGTGATCTATACTACCTAATGTTATTCCAAAATGGTAAAATAATGGATTAAAGTAGAATAATGGATGAGAAAAATCTCATCCACACAAAATTATGTCCATTTTAATAATTTGGTTCCTTAACTTCTAAGATTCACCAAATTTTATCATTTGAGTTTTTATTAAAGCATCTAGTTTTCAAATCTATTTAATTTAACCATTAAGAATAAATTTAACTGAGATTTATTATAAAATATAGATCCAATGAATTATTAATGTTATACCTAATTTATAAAATAAAATTCACATTTGTTTTGGCAATTAGTTTTACAAAAATGGCTAGGGATGCGCTAAAACGCTGCTTAAACCCGGACCATGTTAACAATATTTTTACATTATGTGGGTAAATATGTTAATTAAAAAATATTAATTGGTCCATTAATATACCATATTTAATATTGATTAAAACTTAAAAATAATAAGTTATAATATATGATTTTTATTAATTTTAAATCATTTAATATGATTCATTTATTGTCAAATAACAGTAATGTCAATTTTGACACTATTTATATAATGTTAATCATAAAATGTCAATATAATATTGTAATTCAAATATATTATATTTACATATTTTAAATATGATATTTTAATATTCAAAAATAAATAAATATATTAATTCAATCAATTAACTTCACTTTTATTATTTATAGTATCATTTATTTTAGTTAATTATTAATTAAATAGTCACTGTGTTGATGTTTTTGAATCATTATAAGCACCTAAACCATCTCTAAAAATTATGGATAATTTATTATGATAAAAATGAACTTTGTATTTCACAAAATAGTATGTATAAACTAAAATATGCTGTTTTTTAAATATCTCAAAATTTTATAATTGTTAAAGGTATAGAAAGTTCCATTTTTTGTCGCTTTCCTTCCTTGCCGATTTATATAGGGAAATTCCATTTAATATTATCAAATTACCAATATATTTCTATCCAAGTGGGTACATGGTCAAATATTGGGTAACCAATTCCTTTAGGACAAGTTTCTATGTCATTTTGTTCCTTATTATTAAGGTTTAGTCCTCTATTAAGCTTAATCATACCTTAATAACCGTCATTTATTTTAATCACATTCACAAATCATTTTGGTCAAAAAAATAAGTTGATATTATTATACCAAAAATACCATAATAATTATATATTTTATATTGGATTTTAAAAATTCTAATCATATAAGTGGGAAAATTAATATTAGAGTTCATCCCACAGACATTAAAAAATAACGTGTTTTTATAGTATAAAAACATTAAAAACATTGTTATGTTTTTATATTCAATTAAAAATAAAAATTAATTCTAACCAACATGATTATATAAATAGATATATTAATTATCTAATTTTACTCTAAAATAAATCTAAAATATAATTTGTCATTAATTATTATCTATAAAAAATGGTTGTTTTTAACTAAATTATAGTAATTTTCATTATTCCTCAAAAATAGAAGTTTCTCCGAAAACCCCAGAAATTCACCCTAATTTCATTTAACCATTATAAATTCTGAAATTATGTTTATTTTTAAAATTAAAATTCATAAACGTTTCAAAATTTAGTTTTAAAATAGATTTTCCATTAAAAGATGGTAAAACTCGGTCTTACGTTTAACACAAGTTAATCCAGTGTCGAATGTAGCATAAGTTTAACAATGTGTATAAAGCATTCCAACAAAAAAATTATTTATTCTAAAAGTAAATATTTTAATGTCTTGGGGTGTCACATTCTACCCTCCTATATTAAATTAATTCCTAAAAATTTAAATTTGATGTCAATAATATATGGATTGAAAATAAACAAGTTTTGAAAGAACCACATTGTAAAAACGACCAATATAACATTTTATTAATAAAATAGAACGTAAATTTCAATAGTCACATGTCTATATTCCCTATAAGTAGAACATATGTTGGAAATGGAAATTTGGATACAAAAGAAAAATATACCCACCAAGTTCTGATGGAGACTGCTAGAGAACATGGTTAGGAGAAAGTTAACAATTAGACGGCCATAAATCTATGATGACCTAAGAGGCCATGTGATTCATTAGAAATGAAGTTACTAAAACAACATTTGGTATTCAGTATCATTTATTCTGTTGTTATGAAATTATTTCACTCAATTTGAATATAAGTAAACATATGTTTCTATAAAAATAATATTTTCCTTTGATTATTCCATGAATTATTTCTAATTCTTCTCTTACAAAATATAGTTAAGTAATACATTACTATCTAAAATATCATCCAATGATTAACTTAAAATATTTTATAAATGGTTAACTGTTCAAAATGATTTTTATCTGATCACTTATGTATGAACTTATCATTAATCTTTTATCAACATGAAACACCTCTAAATTTTCTCATTCCAAACATGTGAATAACATCATCATGTATCCTCTTTAAATATGGTAATATGTCCAATTACTATAAAAACGTATTGGAAGCATGAATTAATCCTTATTCCTTATGTAAGAATCTTGTTATTGGATATATTCCTTAAATAAAAAAGTGTTCTAAACTCCATCAATGATATCGTAGACCACTTGTTGATAAGTCTTTAATATGTACCATGGTAGTGATTACATATCCAAATCAATAATATCTTCATCATTATGACAACATAAGGAACATATTTTGGGTTTTCTTTCCACCAATCACGTGTTTTCCGAAAATTATAACTTTCTACTGAATAAATTTTCTTAGTACCATTCAACATTTTATCTCAAATACATAACGAAAAAGTACTGTACTATAATACTAATATATTACATAATTTTTATAACCAATAAATTGCTAATAAAATATTCAAATGATATAATTATTGAACAAGTATATTAATCATTGCTCTTCATTTTTTGAAATATTGTAACATTATCAATTTCCAATAGCATCATCTGGGGTATATTCCTATGAATATTGGGACATTGATCTACATAGTTTCTCTTCTATTGGTAGTGAAAGAATAGAACATTAGACACATTTTTATTAATCATGCAATCAAGAAGTTGGTGTCCTTTTTCTCCACAATTATAACAAACTCTCACTCCCTTAAATCATTTACCAAGGTGATTCTTTCTATAGTTATAACATATGGGAAAATCCTTCTTTCCCTTCTTCTATTTATCCTTATTTTTATATACCATCCTTTTCATCCCTTCAAATCCATAAGACTCGAAGAATTTTTTACTTATCTTGTTAATACATGATACTATTTACTTTTATGATGAAAGTACTTGGGAGATATCTTCCTTCTAAGTGATCCCTTATGAACATGAAAGATATGATACTTATTACCCTTTACATCACATGCACTGGTAGTGTTTTCATTCCTTCTAGTATGCATCATTTATAAATAATGGATTGTAATGTATTAGCTTATAAGGTTATGAATATTGTATAACTACAAATATGGTATAACACATAACATAAATTTATACATCATAAATCCCTAAAACCAATAACTTTGGATACTTTGGGGAAATCATTACATTTAAATACATCATAATTTTAGGTAAATTAAATGTGAATCATCCCAAGAGTATCTCCCAGGAGTGTCAAACCAGGTGTGTGGTAAGGCCCATTGTCGTGTACTAGGTTACCCCGACTCAAGCCCGAAACACCTTATCAGAGTTGTTACTCCTAGGTACCTTTTTTGCAGAACCACATCCACTTATAATATCCAAATACGGATGCATTTATAGGAATTGACACATAATATTTACTAAAACATTATTATAGGATGTTCTTCTACAGTTATCTTCAATGTCTATCATAGGGGTTTTCCCCCTAATCTATGTTTAATATCCATCTAATGGACCGAAGGCCTTCATTTTTATTAATTTTATGATAATCCACCTTTCAAGGGATGAGGTGGAACCCTTAAAAGGCCTGTGGGCATAAGTATTACATGGCCTGTAGGCCTTAGAGGAATTCACTGCCCGTGGGCCTCAAACATTACACACAACCCAGACTAACTACTTAGAACTAATCCTCTTAAGCATCTTCTTCGTGAATCAGCTCTCCACCTTCACAAGGCTATTTGGCTCGGCTATCCCATGCATGCATAGGATTTTCCCGATGGCAGATGACATACCCTCTCATTCTTGCAATCTGTGTAGCTTCTGCTATGGTGAAATCTCCTTGCTCATCCTCTTAAAGAGCATGTTACTTGTAGGATTCCTAGTTTTCATCCGCACTTAAGGTGTCCTGAAGGCCTTGATGTGGCCTAAAATCCTTACTATCCTGAAGTCCTGGGTGGCCTGAATGCCTTAAAGGACTCAAGGACCAAATCGGTGGCCTGAAGGCCCAAACGGGGGCAAATTCCCGGCGGCTACAGTGCCAACCAGTGCCTACTACAGTCCCTGGTATAGTTCTTCTATAGTGGTGCTACAGTACCTGCTACTATGTTGCTATAGTGCTTCTATGGTACCCCAGAAATTATGCCTCCTCCTAGATTTGATCTCGGGTCACCTGGATGCGCTTAAGAGTCCTCACCAATCGGGTTGAGGCTCATGTGCCCCCTTATGTACGTTTACTAAATCTAGTTTTTACGATTTTCCATAAACATCCTTTAATACCAACTATAACGCCCCAACCCTAGAATCCTAGAGCTGGTGCCTTATAACATTACATTGTCTTTATTACATGGAAGAAACTCTTGAAGTACCATTCAATATAGCAGTCTTGGAAAGCTAGATAACATACTTGGTACCCATAATACATTGGGAAATAGGTAATACAATAATGATACACAAAATAATAAAATAAACTGCATCCTTTAATTCTTATACAAATATTTCTTCTTCATAACCTAGGGATATATACATAATAAAGGTGATCTCAAATTCTCTATAAGGGAAAGAAAAGTGGAAGCAATAATGAAACTATAGGAATAAATTAGCATAACAAGGTTAAAAATAGATAACACATCCCATTCAAATATCTTGATAAGGAAATATCCATATAAATATTTAGGAATCTAAAAAAATCAATTTAAAAAAATGAACTAATAATGAAATGTATCCATAGGTATGTCGATCAAATATCTCATCGATGAATAATAACTGAATCCTGAAAATGAAATGTATCAATATATATGTTGAAGCAATATGTCATGGATGATTACTAACTGAATATAAATGAGGGAAATGCTTAATTATTTGATTCCAGGTTTCCTAGGATCATTTTACCTTTACCATCAAGACAGTTTACAATACGGTATACAAAATGTAGTGTAAACCCCATCTAATTGGAAAAATGATTCGTCTCATGAGACTACTGATGCATCGATGGGCTATCTATAACCGGGCCAAACCCATGTCGTACGAATCCAAATATTTTCTCATATTCATGAAC
Source organism: Viscum album (assembly GCA_963277665.1). Taxonomy (NCBI): domain Eukaryota; kingdom Viridiplantae; phylum Streptophyta; class Magnoliopsida; order Santalales; family Viscaceae; genus Viscum; species Viscum album. The sequence goes on along the minus strand of OY728120.1, from coordinate 1,431,681,920 downwards.
AATATACCTTAAAAAATGTGTCAATAGTTATTAAAAAATAATAATTTATCAATAATACCTCAAAGAAGGATAATTAATAATAAGGTTTGTTGACATTAAAACAATCTTGAGGAAAAATAATATTTAAACATTCCAACGTGTCCCATACCACATTGAAAATTTTAAATAATAATTCCCCAAGAATTAAATTTAACATATAAAATTTTAACAATAAGTATATTAATGGTATAACATGTCACGTTGAAGTATATACACCAAATAATAGTGAATTGGTGCATAACAAACATAAGTCACAATGGTAAGTAATTTGAGACGAAATCTATTACCTTATCCTTCATTTTTGTTGTGTGATCCTTAGACTCCAATATAGTGGTTTAAAATTTGTTACTTACTAATAAAACAAGAAAAAACATGTTTATAATACAATATATTAACTTCTTATGATATTTTATTACCCATTTGTAAACAATTTTTCATTATTTTGACTATTTCGGGTGTTAATTTCCTAGTTTGTCGAGTATGTTTTAACTTGTTATTTATTGTTATTGTAAAATATGTCACAATTTCTTCATATATTGAATTTAAAAATTAATAAATTATCTTTTATATTCATTACATATGTATTTATAATGTTCCATAATATTTGGAGATTAGACATGAAGTGAACCGTTCATTGAAACGGTAGGCAGTACATACGCTTGAACGCTATTTCATTACTTTGTTGTATTAAAATAATTAAAACTATATTATACTTATGTATATTATAATTAAAGTATAATATATATTTTCTGTATTTAATATTGTTTTTTACTGACATCCTTTATACATTCCATGTATGGCACGAACCAATCATATCACATTGAAGGGGCGGTAGTCCACACTTCCTCAAAGAAAATTATCGTATTTACAGAACATGGAAAGAAAAAAGGTATGTTACAAATAAAAATTACAGAAGAATAATACATCATAAATAAAATATTATATATATATTTATTTATATATATATTTTCCATCATAATGGCCACCATGAGGGGTGGTAGTGAAAAAATGAACAATCATCATTTCGTGAGGTTGTATTTTACCATACATAGAAATAGTATATTTGTTAACCATTAGAGGGAGGTGTGTGTATGTGTAAATATAAAAATTATCATAACCAAATAATAGTATATTTATTATTTTGGTTTTTTAATGTCATCATATAATAAGAATATTAAAGGTAGCAGAGAATGGAAATAAAATTAGAAAGCACGAGAGAAGGCGATACCTCTTTATCGTGTTACTTCTCTTGGTTTATAGAAAAAGAATTTCTTGTAAAGATTTTTACCCAAATTTATTATTCTACGTTGAGTCTAGGGTTGTTGGGATACTATTTGGGAAGTTCTTGGCCGAGTTTAGGTGGTTTTATAAGTGTTAGGAATGGGGATAGGTGGTGGCCTTTTATAGGGAAGCGGAAGTGGAACTTTTGTAAATACGAAATGGTATTCAATAATGGGTGGCATACCATACCTAAAGTTCATCCAAAATGGAAAAATAATGGGTTAAATCAGAATAAATATCTAGAAAAACCACACCCACACAAAAAAAATTCATTTTATTAATTTGGTTCCTCAACATCTATGATTCCCCAAATTTTATCATTTTGGTTTTTATTAATGCATCTAGTTTTCTAATCTAATTAATTTAAACATTAAGAATAAATTAAAGTGATATTTAATAGAAAATATATATGAAATGAATTATTAATATGACATCTAATTTATAATATAAAATTTTCATGTGTTTTGGAAATTAATTTTACAACAAGCACATGTGATGCGCTAAAACATCGGTTGAACCCTGACTTGTTAAATTTTTTTACAACATATGGGTATATATGTTAATTATAAAAGATTTATTGGTACATTAATAGACCATATTTAATATTTTTAACAATTATAAATCACTTTTATGAATATATGATTTTTATTAATTTTAAATCATTTAATAAGATTCATTTATTGTAAAATTATAATAATGTAAATTTTGACATTATTTATTTATTATTAATTTTGAAATATCCATGTATTATTTTCATTAAAATATAGTAGATTTAAAGATGTTAAAAATGATATTTCTATCTTCAAAAAAATATTAAGATAGTAATTTTATCAATTAACTTCACTTTTAACATTTATAGTATCATTTATTTTAGTTAATTATTAATTAAATAATCAATATGTTAACGTTTCATAAGAATTTTAAGTACCTAAACCATTTTTAAAAATTCTTGATATTTTTTTGGAATAAAAATAAACTATTTATGTTACTAAATTGTATGTATAAACTAAAATATGATGTTTTGTACATATCTCAAAATTTTATAAATGTTAAAGGTAAAGAAAGTTCTCTTTTTGTCTTTTTTCTTTTTATACCCTTTTATATAGGTCACTTCTATTTAATAATATCACAATAACCACTATATTTAGAAAAAATTGAGGACATGATCAAATATTTGTTATCCAGTGGATTTTAGACATGTTTTGAAGTCATTTTGGTCCTTAATATTAAGGTTTAGTCTATTATTAAGCTTAATCATACCTTAATCACCATCATTAATTTTAATCACATTAATGAATAATTTCGGCCAAAAAAAAATAAGTTCATCATATTAGACTAAAATTGAAATACTAATTAAATCATTGTATGTTATATTATCCAAATTCTATTCATAGAAGTGGGAAAATAAAGATTAACGCTAATCCTACAGATTTGTTGAAATAACAGGTTTTTATAGTAGAAAAACGTTCAAAAGTTTGTTAAGTTTTTTATAATAAACTTGAAAGTAAAATTATTTCTAACTAAATTGATTTTATAAATAGATGTATAATTAATCTAATGTGACTCTAAAATAAATCTAAAATATAATTTATCATTAATAATTATTTAAATGAAATTTTTGTTCTTAACTTAATTGCAGAAATGTTCACTATTCAGCCTCCTCCAATGGCCTGAAGGCCTTCATTTTTTATTGATTTTGATAATACACCTTTCAAGGGGGGAGGTGGAAACCTTAAAAGGCCCGTAGGAATAAGTATTACATGGCCCGTAGGCCTTAGAAGAACTCATTTCCCGTAGGATTCAAACATCACAGACAACCCAGACTAACTACTTGGAACTTCTCCCCCCCAGCATCTTTATCGTGAAATCAGCTCTCCACCTTCGCTTGGCTGTTCATCTAGGCATTCCCAGGCATGCACAATATTGTCCTGATGGAAGGTTCCATAACCTCTCATTATTGCAATTCGTTTATCTTCTGCTATGCTGAAAGCTCGTTGCTCATCCTCGTTGTAGAGCTTGTTCCTTGTAGGTTGTCTGGTTTGCATCTGCACTATGGTGGACCAAAGGCCTTGAGGTGGCCCAAAGGCCTTACTGACCCAATGTCCTAGGTGGCTCGAAGGCCTTACAGGACTCAGGGACCAAATCGGTGGCCCAAAGGCCCAAACTGGGGCATATTCCTGGCTACTACAGTGCCAAACAGTGCCTACTACAGTTCCGCTATACTACCTGCTACAATACTGCACAATTCCCACTATAGTACCTGCTATAGTACTGCTACAGTACCTCATAAATTCTTCTACTGCCTGGATTTGATCCCTGGACATTTGGATGCACTTACGGAGTCCTTACCAACTGGGCTAAGGCTCATGTGCTTCACTATTCATCGAAAAATGATGTTTCTCATGAAAATAAAAAAAACATACCCTAATATAATTTTAAAATTATTAATTAAAAAATGATTTTTATTATTAAAAATAAAATTCATAAAAGTTACACAATTTTGTTTTAAAATAGGTTTTTCCATTTAAAGGACTTGAAACTCAATCCTACGTTTAACACAGGTTAATTCAGTGTCGTATATAGTGTCAGTTTAACATTTTGTATAAATAAGGACACATAAAATAATATTTATTCTTAATGGATAATACTGTAAATTTTTGGGGGTTCTCAATTATATATATTTTAATTGACTTGGGGTTTCTTGGGTTTCTGGAAGATTATTATAATTTTACTCATTTTTTGTTGGTAAATGTTTTTTATCTTTGGTATTCATTTCATTTGTGCCTCGATTCCATTTTTTTAATCTACATGTATGTATGTATAAATATCAATTATTTTAATGTGTTCATGATAATAATATTTTCAAGCTTCCATAATATTTGTATATAATAACATTTTTTATAATAATAGCTTTTTTCATGCATGCATATATGTATGTATGTCAAAAAGTTTATATGTATAAATATTTGATATGTTATTTTTTTGTGCGCGTATGTTGGTAATAATAAAATTTATTATATTAGATTTGAATAATAAATTAATATATAAATATATATATATATAACAATTGAAATAAATAGAATAGACTATTTTTAATAATGATGAAAAAAATTATTTAAAGAATTTTTTTTACAAAATGTCATTTGTAAGAATTTTTTTATAAAAAAACAATAAAAAGCTTGTTTAATGATACAAATTGATAATTTAAAATATATAATATTTATTAAAAAATTACCTAATAATAATTAGGACTTAAATTTGTAATATTATGAAAAATATATAACAAATACAAATAATTATTATAAATTTGTAAAAAATTATTAAATATTTAAAGTATAGTATTAATTTAAATAATTAGTAAAAATAAATAAATAAATTATAATATGTAATAATTAATTACTCCTTATTATTAATAAATTGTAAATATTTGCGATAATTATAAAATAATAATAATTTGTAAAAAATTTATAATAAAATATAACAACATTTATAAATTCATAATAATTCATATAAAATGTTATATTAATTATATATTGATTATTAATATTTCTTATAAATGTTGTAAAAACACCCAACTAACACAATTATTATAATTCATATTGTGTAAAAATTATTAAGTAAAAAATTGTTAATTCAACATAATTATGAATTCAAAAATTATAAATTAAAAATAATTATGAATTCAAATTAATGATAAATTCCAAAATATAAAGTCAAATTTATTTATAAATTATTGATATAAATTATAAATTCAAGGAAATCAAATTTATTTATAATCAAAATTAAACAAAAGTAAAAATATTAATTATATATATATATATATAGGTTTGATATAGGTAAATTTGTTTAAAAATGAGTTAGAATATGTTTGATATATTTATATTGATTACGAAATTGTGATATATATGTATAAATTAATTATTAAAATTTTAATAATAATATAAATAAACTAAAAATAATCATTATATAAATTATAATAATTTAAATAACTTACAAAATTGTAATAATAGTAATCATTTCATAATAAAATTGTAAAAATAAAATTACCATAAGAAATTTTGAAATTCCAACATATATATAATCATTAAATAATTTAAAATATTTTAAATAACTAATAATAATCATTACATACTAATAATTAAATTATTAATAATATTCATTATGTAATTTTTAATAAATTGATATATATATAAATAGTAACAATAATTTATTAATAATAATTTGATATATAAGGTTGATTAATTCAAATAATCTCTATTAAAAAGTTGTATAAATATTGTATTATATATTTATATATAAAAATAAACAATTATGTAAATAATATTAATAAAAGATTAAAAATGATACCTCTGTGTGAAATGTAACAAAACACCTTATGCTAATAAATGTTATGTCTCACCTAGGGTTAAACTCACATCCTCGACCTAACGGTTTTCTCCAATTTTTTATAAGATAAATAGTTTTCAAGATGAATTAAATTTTAATTAGAAATTATAATAAATATATTAAATAAATTACTCTCAGGTGCAATCTAATGAAACAGTCAATGCTAACAAATGTTACATCACGCCTAGGGTAAACCCCACATCTCGTACCCAATGTTGGTTTATGATTTTTTATATGATAAATAGTCTGGGAGATACTTTCAATTTTAATAAAAAACATAATACAAATATTAAATGAATTACCCTCAAATGAAATCTAATGAAACGATTGATGCTAACAAATATTATATCATTCTCAACGTAATACAATATCCCAAACTCAATGGTGGTTTTCGATATTTCATATGATAAATAGATTGGGAGATACTTTAAATTTTAATAAGAAATTATAATAAAAAAATAAATTAATTACTCTCCCACTAAATTCCATAGACTCATAAATGTTATGTTGCGCCTAGAGTATATGTAACATCTCAAACCCAAAAGGGGTCTCTAATTTCTTATATGAGACACCATTTGAGATATATTTTATTATTTTGAAAAAAATACTATATGTATTATATAATATATTTGATATTTTTATTCTATATGTACTGAGCCTCTTCAGGTCTTGTAATCCAGTCCTAACCCATCACCTGACTCAGACTATATTTCATAGAATATTTCAAGGTTTAAAAATATAATAAGAATTTTCACCTAGTCTAAGCGATTGGTAATAATTATTCTTATTACTATTATTTTATTAGATAACTATTGACATAGGAAGTAGAAACAAGTCTCTATTATGTGATCAGGATTGCATAAATCATTGCAAAAATCGAAAAGGATCTAGTATAAATCATGTCTACATTGAAGGTGTTGAAACTTTTATATCATTTGTATCACTATATTATGTTTTTCTCTAAAGGAACAATTAAATTTCTATGTCAAAAATGTGATCTTAGGATATTCAAAACATTTGAAAATGTTGGACTTCATCTTTTACCTTTTGGTTTTTAGAAAAATTATATTTTTTGGTATCAACAAGGTGAAAATAATTCAGTAAAATATATAATTATTTTGGTTCTAGATCCATCATTTTAGAATGTAGAACATTATCCCACTAATCCTTCTATTCCTGAAAAATCAACCTAGAATAACATTCCAATTACTGAATTAGAACATTCTTAGTTTTAAAATTTATAGAAATATTTTAACAAATGCCTTATATATGTGATTCCATATGAGCAAACACGAAGATGATACAAAATTTATGGCTATAAAATAATATTATAGAACATAAAATAGTTGTTTCAATCGGATTTTATCATCGGTTAAATCATTATTTCCTAATGGAAATAAATTACCTGTACGCGTTTATTAAATTAAGGGGTTAGTTCAAAATTTGGGACTTATTTATCAAAAGAATTCATGCATGCTCAAATGATTATATCTTATATTATGGTGATTATAAATCCTTAGTTAATTGTCCAACATATGGAGAATCAAGGTATAAAGAGACACAATAGGAAAAATATAGAGTTCCTATGAAACAATTGAGGTACTTTCCAATTAAAAATTGTTTATAGAATTTATTTATGTCTCACAACATAGCTGGATTGGTGACAGGGAATAATTTTTTTTCCTTTAGTAAAATCGTAAATCAGCCTGGTTATTGTGATTCATGGAATCACTTTGATAAGTAAACCATTATTTTTCTTTATAATCTCATAACATACGGCTGTGCCTTTCCATTAGTGGTTTTTTCCATTTAGTTCTTATAGTAGTTAATATTCTTTTCAGCATATTTTCATTACTCCTTAAAACATACAACCTTGGATGTGGATGAAGGAACCTTATATATATATTTGGCTCTATTAATTCCAGGACATCCCAAGAAGAATATTGATGTATATTTGAGTCCACTAATTTATTAGTTAATTTCATTGTGAAAAAATGGTGTGACTACATTTGATATAGTTACAGATAAATTTTTTCAATGAAAGTTTCATAATTATGGACAATTAATGACCTTACAGTGTATGGTATGTTATCTGGATGTAGTAAAAATGGTCTAACATTGTTTCTATACTACATGGCTAAGAAAAAATAATTTATTATTTGTAATGGGAAAAAATATTAGTTATTTTCGCTGACATCAATGATTTCTTCTTATATATAACCCTTTTTTAATGAAAAGATTTTTTTTTACAAAAGGTCGAATTGAAACAAAGGAACCTCTAGTAGTGCTCTTAGGTAATCAGGTAAAATATATTACCTCTGCAATACCACCTATTATGTTTGGACCAACGATAAATGAAAAAAAATAAATGGGTTTGGTATAGATGAGAATTTGACAAAGCAGAGTATTTTTTGGGATCTAATATATTTGTGTGAATTGTTGGTTCCTCACATGTTATATGTAATGCATATTGATAAAAATATTTTTGATAACCTATTTTATTCCATGTTGGACAAACCTAGTAATACCAAATATAATGTAACGGTGTTGTTAGATTGTGACCATATTTTCGGATGTCTTTAACATCAATTATTTGAACATGAAAGTTCACAAAAATTAATGAATCCAAAATTATCTGGCTCATTTACTAAAGAAAACCTTTTATTATTCTGTTAATGGATTAATTATTTGAGGTTACGAGATTTTTATTCATCTAATTTTTCTCATTGATTCAGAAATGGGCATATTACCAAGTTAAAAATCCCTGATAGTATTTTTATGATTGAAATATTACTACCTATTGGACTTATAAGGATATTAAATTATTTAATCTAGGACGCTTTAACCAAAATATTATATATTTTTTCAAAATATTTGTGTGGAGACCTCAGATTATGATGTATTGAGTTTCCTAGAAAAATATTTTGTTTTAATTTTATTCAAATTGGATAAAATATTTCCACAGGGATTCTAGGATTCCATAGTACTTTTAATATTTAATTTTCCATATAAAGCTAATCATGGAGGGTCCGTACAATTCTGGTGGATGTATCCATTTGAGAGATGTATGAAAAATATTCTAGAATAAAGTATATAATAAAGTATATGTTGAAGGTTAAATTGCAGAAGTGTACTTGTATGAGGAAATTTCAAATTTATGATCTTATTATTTTCATTCGGAATATCCTTCAAAATATAATCACATTGGTTGAAATGAAGAAAATGGTGTCGATATCACAAACCATCAGTTGTCAGTTTCTAATCAACCAAAGGTTTGTTTTTGTGTTTTTCATGTACTATGGATTATAGATGAAGAACTATACCTAGCTCATACATATTTTCTACTAAATTGTGAAGAAATGAAACAATTTGTGTAGTACATATTTCAATTTATTATTTAGTAAAATATTTATAAAATATTTTTTTATTTACATTAATTTTTTGTAGACTACATGATGGCCATATCAAAAATCAATTTATACAAATTACATCTACTACTCTTGAAGAATGTCAGCAAAAAAAATTTTCACATTGGTTTCAAAGACATGTAAGTTGTGTTGCTTTTTATAGAATGGGAAATTTCATTTTCAATGATATCTATTGTTAATAATTTTTATTTTGTATAGGAAACACAACATGAAAATCAATTAGATAGTCAATTATGGGTGCACAAAAACACTCCATCAAAATTGGTAAAATATTATAATGGGTATGTGTTTAATGGATTTAGATTTCATACATGCATATATAGAGAATCAAAGAAATCAATTAATAGTGTTTTTTTGAAAGGAAATCATCATAATGAAATTGAAGTTGAATTTTATGGTATGATGGAAGAAATAATTGAGTTTTATTAAATGGGACCAAATTATGTAATAATGTTTAAATATCATTGGTTTGATATTGATCGAGGGTTGTGATATCATCCATGAAATAAAGTGATTAACATCAAATATAACAGTCTTCATGCATAAAATGAACCATTTATGTTGGCACATCAAGAACATCATTTTTATTATGAAAATTACATTATTGTTTCAAGATATTTTAAGGACAGGTGGAGTGTGATAAAAATGATACCACATGAAAATAAATTTACAAATAATAATGGTTATTTGGAAGTGAAACATGTTGAAAATTTTCAAAAAACATCCCAAAATATATATCTTACCCAGTGAGATAAAAATATCGATGATGAAACCCCCCAGTTAAAGGCTGATGATTAATATAATGATGATGAAGTAATAAGGGATGATAAAACTGAAAGCCATATAGAAGTTGACAACGCCTAAGATGAGGATTAATACATTGATTTTGATGAAAAATTTGATTAATATGAATATTAATGCATTATATTCAGGTATTTAGTTATAGGTAATCATTATATTATGATATTTTTTTTTAAAATTTAATATTTTATTAATAATCTGTTACAGGTAATATTATATTATTTGGAAATTTTTTTAATTTTTTATACTTCATATCTATATTAACAATCTCTTATTAGTGGGAATATATGTTTCCGATGGAGGGAGATGATCCAGATGATCTATTAAATTGTCTCACTAATTTCAAACTTTGTGCTGATGATCCTAATTACTCACCTCCTTCTCAGTTTGGCGTCCCTTCTAGGAGGGGGTTTGGTCTTGCTCAATTACTTATTCTAGATCCTCTTTCACAGAGTTAACCATCTTTTGATTTTGATTCTCATTTATGGAGGTATGTTTAATTGTTTAAGATTTTTATTTTATATTATCTGCATATATTAATTTTGATAACAATTTTATGATTATATATTTGTTTCAATATTCACATTTTTGCACATTTTTCTGTTGGGAAGGCTAGTGTGATTTTGAAAAATTATTTTTTTGAACCATGGGTGTCATGGTACCTAGAACTATTTGTAAAATGTGACCATATGTTTAACCACTATATTTTATGTTATTAAATAATATATACTTATTTAAATTTTATATAATTAGTAAAATATATTTTAACTATTTTTTAGAATTTATTTTTTCTGATTTCTGATAGCGAGGGAGGTCATATCGGAGAGGCAGTAGAAACTTGAATACATGAGTGCTTTTTTATATTCTACACAACATCATAAAGTGGTCTATGGATAAATCATGTGCTACCATTTTTATCAGTCTTACATCACCCTTTGTCCTTACTATATATCAACATAGGTATGGCATGGGTTCTTCTTCTTCTATCTAGGATAGAATTTTAGAAGGAGATCATCAGCTGGATGTCAAAGCCGAGGGAGGCAAGAGGTCACCCATAGGCCTAGGAGTTGTTAATTTGGCATACATCAATGACATATATTATGTGATATTATTTATTATTATATATATATTTTAACTATAACAATTTTTTATATTATACATGATGCTACAGACCCATCAATTACCTAGTTTGAAGTTTATAAGAAGATGTATACTAATCCCCATACAATAGAAGTTCTAAGCGAACAAAAACACCATATTATAGTTAGTGATTTTCTTTAAAAATGTCATGAAGATAAATTTTATTGTTATTATAATTTATCATTATATTTAATGAAAAATACGAGGCTATGACTTCTCATTCACAGGAGATTCAATCCAAGACCAAACAAGATGTCACTACTGATTTGGGTTTTGATGATGGGGCTTGTATATAGGAAACTTATCAGGGTGTCAAAAAGGTCAAGTGATTGGTATTGGTTCTCTACTGACACCTATGAGTAATTATAGTACATATTTGATTGTATCCATGATAATCAATAGAGATCAAGGAGAGTGTTCATTGATGTCCTATTCTATAGCATAGTATAAGGAGAAGTTTAGAGCTCATTATGAGATGATACAATAGATGCAGAAGGAGAGGGAGGATGAGCATGAGCAACAACATATGAGAGATGATTAGATGATGGAATATATGTGGAGACTTGTGCAAGGCGTTGGTATGTAGTCTCCTCCCCCTTTTCCTTCGAGTGATCATCCCTCCAGGTCCTTTGAGTGATCCTCCTCCATCAGATGATAGTAAGCGATTTATTAATTTTTTATGACTTATTTTTGAATTTGGTATGACACACATGTTATTTTTAACTCATGTATTGCTTTTATTTTTATTTTTATTAGTTTAATTTTATAAAATTCATTTTAAATATTTTTTATTTTTTAAATTTTTTTAATGTTTTAAACATATTCTAATTAATTTTAAGTTTCTTAATTATTCATAAACATCTATATTTTTTTACTGTTTTTATATTTATTTAATATGTTAATTAATATATTTTTTTTAATTATTTTTTACTATATTTATATGGAAAATTAATTTAATTTTATAAAATATGAAAAATGTTTAAATATATATATATATATTTAAGAAAATATTAATTTTATTATATATTTTTTAGATAATATAATTTTTTTTTATTTTTCTATTTTTTTGGAAAAATATATTATTTCCCACAGATGGATTCCTCCATTGAAAATAACCTTCTGATCCTTTTATGTCAAATCATTTTAAAAGGATATTTAAAAACACTTAGAGGACTCTTTTGTGACAGATCCTTTGTTCGTCACAAATAAATATTATTCGTTGTGGATCATCCCAAATAAACACTTTTGTGATGACACCATCCGTGATAGGGTATTTTGGATGGAATCTCATCATAAATGATGTTTAGCGTTGGAACATCGTCGCAAATACCACGTCTCAATTACCTTAAATTCCTATTGTGACTCTCTTCTTCCTCATTCTTTAAGCTAAATAATGTTCAATTTAAATAAGATTCATTAATTTATTAACATCGAACCACATCAAATTATATTTTATTTACTATAATTCTATTAATTTCACTTATGACCATTATGATGAGTTATAATGTTTAATTTCATTGTTCTTGGAGAATTCGTTTCATGGTTTCACAGTCAGTACCCTTGTGTGTAATTATGGGGTTTCTTTACAAGTGAATTAAAAACACCCAAAGTGGAATGAAATTATAGTTATATAATTTTAGGATATTAAATGGTACTCACCTATCATTTGGTTATATTGTATAAGGATGATTAATTATATTTTATGTTAATGAAAAATGATTAGTTTATTTTGGATGTTTTTACGACCATCATGAACTAGTATTATTTTATTTAATATTATCTCCATATACTCATTCAAGAACCTTAATTAAGTTGTAATAAAAATATTATAATTTTTTTAATCATAATTTTTTTATTACCATCCTTCATGGTGATAACGAAAAATGATAATTCATCATCCAAAAAGGTGGTGAATCAACACCTCATAGATGATATTTTAATTTATATAAAAGAAGAGAGGGGAATATATTTGATGATAATTATTTTGTTTACACAATAAGGTTACAGTATACGTTATACTATAGTTACAATGAAACTTTGGATAAGTTTATGTGAGTATAGAATAAAAAAAATTAAATAAGAGAGAAAGGATTATTTTACATCTTGAATATCATCTCCTTAGGGACATCCTTAGGATAGTTTTCATTGGTCGTTTGGAAATACTATTAGGTATTTGAAGAGGTGAAGTATATTTTTCCACGATTTTGACAAAGTTCAAGGCCTATAAAATGTGAGGAGAAGGGGCAGTGATAGGTGGTATTTATAGTGTGATGAGAGGAGTGTTTTGGTTATTTTAATCACTTGTTTATTATTTTGGCTCAATACTATATGTAGTTTTGATTCTTGAGATTAAGTACAATAAATAGTGCATGCGAGTTCAAAATAATTATTTAAAATTATAACATGTTTTATGAAACTTAGAAAAGTTAAATATGGACTCATAAACTTATATTATGATTATAAGAAAAAAAATATTAATTTATGAATCAATTTTTTGAAAATAAATTTTCACTTATATCATTATATTAATTATAAAATTGTAAATAAGATTTTACATTTCACAAAATTAATAAAAATTAACTTATCATTTTTAAAAAATTTATTTATTTATTCCATGATATGAATATATTATAATTTCATTTATGACATACATAATTTTTTATTTAAGCTTTCAAATGTTTGGTTATTATTTTAATTTCCACATTAATATTCCTAATAGTAACATTATTATTCCAACTATCATGTTAATATTTAAGAGTATATCATGGTTCATTTGTGCAATGAAAACTATCGAATAAATTCAATTTATTTAAATACCATAAAATATTAGGGTTTTATACCATTTTAATTTAATAAATTTTATAATTTTTTTTATCATCGGGTAAAATATCATTTATCTTAAAAATATTTAAAGTAATTTTGTGAAATATTTACATATTTTTACTTTAAATACATCAATTCATGAATATGATTCTAATATGAATGCTTTTACAATAATTTATACATTAATATTAACCATAAATTGCTTGTGACAAAATAATTCATCCAAAAAAACTACTTTTGTTTTTCTTGATTTTTTTCAATTGTTTTTTCTATTTCTTACACAAGAATTATGTTGAAATTTTTTAATAATTTAAGGTAATTTTACTACCACCAAAAATAAAAAATGAATTAAGTAACTAAATAAAATATATTATGTTAAAAATAAAATTTTATATTCATTCATAACACCTTCTTGTCCCTTTATGAACATATAAGTGAAATTAAATGTCATAAAGTTAACATATAGATGTTTATTTTAGCTAAAATAACCAAAAGGCATTCATCCATGAAAAAATGGCACCGAGATTCCATATTAAAATAATTAAATATTGTCGTTGGCCTAATTATAATCATAAAATGAAATATCGACAAGTTTATATAGGATTTTAAATATTTAATCTATAGTATTAGCCAAATATATCCCTTTTTACCCAATATTATGGTGATAAATTTTACAATGGTTACTATACATAACACCCAAAAAAGAGAGATATTAAAAAAAATAAACCTCTTAGATCAAAATATTTAATCCTTTTATCAGGATTAAATTTCTAAAAGTGCATCAATTCAATTTTAATACACATGTTTAAAGTGAAATTAAAATAAATTTTTTGATAAATAGTTTTTTAAAAAATAAATTAATTTATATCAAAATATAATATAATATTTATTCTTATGTATATATTTAGGTTATGACTAATTATATGGACCTTATTTTACTATAAAACAAGATATAATATGTAATTATATATTTAAATTACGTGACCAAATGAAAATAAAGTATTGTTTTAAAAAAATCATTTTTCTTGACTATTTATTAAAAAAGAATCATTTATAGAAACAACCCAACAATTTACACTAATTTAATTTTGAGAAAATGATTTTGAAAATTATAATCACTCTATAAAATTGAATTTATATCTTTTTCAAATTAATTATAAATTTTACAAACTAATGAAAATTAAAAAATCATGAAAACATATTTTTGGAGAAAAACATTCCTTACTGAAAACTGTGTACTTTTTTATTATGAATTAATCAATGAAATTTCATTATATAAAACCATTATACATATTTTTCATAATTTCTTTTATTAATATTATTACTTTCCCATTTAATTTTTAAGTAAAAATGGTCAAATTCAAATAATACTATTATTACAATATTTCACAGTTCTCTTAATGTTCAGTGTTGTATGATAAGAAATTCTTTGAGCAGAGTATTATTCTAGATAATATTAAAATTTTTACATTAGTCTTTTCTTTTTATGGAGATTAATGATAAATTATGTTACTGAATTTTTTTAGTGATTTCTATTTTAACAATAGGAGATAAAAAGGAACTGTTGACTATTGAGTTTGTTTAATCCACTACCAGTTCTAACATAGAAATGAATGTTTATTTACTTTTACATCATGATTGAGTTCATAATGTCACCATTGAAGTATGATGGTGGCTAAATTATTGTGAATAAACTAATTAAACCATTTCATTTTATACATATATGATAGATATTTTTAGTTGATGAGAATTATAAGTTTTATAAGAAAGAGTCGGTTAGACATCATGGTATTAGAAATTATATTAACTCATATAGAGACACGTGATTTTCATTAATGTTTCAATGGGGGGAACATATTATTTTTTTACAAAAACTATGAGTACAATAACTCATCCTCACAATTAATTGATTAAAAATGAATTATAATAATTTTAGTTGATTTTTATCAAGCTTTTGTCCTAGATTTTAGATGATCAAAACTTCTATTAGTGGATTTTTTTTTTAAATTAAAATTTTAAACAATCAATTCATATACAATTATTTGAGGTATTATATTTTAATACATGTTATTAACAATTATTTTGGGTCAATATATGCAATATGACTCTTTTAGAATCTAGTTTTGTGTAAGAAATGATGGAATGGTTGGTATTCTTTCAGAATTGTATGATTTGAGCATTGAGTTTGTTGAAGACATATGTCATTCGATGAAAATAAAATTTTTGATTTATTTTAATTATTAAATGTTCTTTAAAGTGAAACCATGATTGGGTAACATAATACTTGGGAAGTATAGATATTTGTTTCCTAGGTATTTGGAACAAACTGTGATCATTAAAAGATAAAATACAACATTTATAAGGTTTTTGTATTTCCTAGTTGAAAAAATTATAAATTAAGAAATATAATTTTTATAGGTTGGTGTTGGTTCAATTGGAAGTCAATTTTTTTATATTTACAAAAACTTCAAGTTTACAATTTTGGAGAAAAATTCATTCAATAAGGTAAAATTCCATTATTTCATTATTTTTAACATTAAGGGGTGGTCCAAGGGGAGAATTAAGAGTGGGTGGATAATTTTATACAATAATTGTGATAGTTAGTTGTATTTTAATATATTTGATGACTTTTCAAGGATGAAAATTAATATGGTGGGGATAAATGTTACACAATATATTTGGAAATGCATTGGGTTAACATTTTTAATTAATGAATGATGTAATATTGATGTTTAAAGGGTATTTAATGGAGTTTAGATGTTTTATTTTGAGAGATAGATTCCATGAAATCCCTAGAGTGAGTTCTAATTACAGAATTTTACCTAAAATAGTTTGTTTAAATTTTGGGATTCACTTTTAGGGAATTTGTATTTCAATGAGAGTTTGGGGGTATTTTACTTGTATGTAGGGTCACATTCATGTTCTATGATACTCTTAAAGGTGGTCATAAAATTTGTTTTTGAAATATACTAGGTTATCTGTAGTATACCCACAATCCTGAAGACCATCCTTAAATACTATATATTTTAATTTTTTGAAACTTTTAATGAATATAGAGTCGATGGAATTATCCTAGGCACTATACATGGTTACAATATAGTTATGTTTATCGGAAATTTTATCATCATTTAATTAATATTTCTTCGAAAAAAACCCATCCCTCCTTCGGTAGAAATATATCATCAGTCTGACCCAAAATATTTTTCTATATATTTTGTTTTTATTTTTCTATATATTTTGTTTTTTATATTTCATAAATTATTCAGTAATTCATCATATAGATTTTAATATCCCATTAAAACAATATTTATTATAATTTTATTTGGAAACAATCCCTAAAATGTATAACATTGTTATACCTCTTTTAACACTATTAAAATATATTTTAAAAAATATCCCAACTTTGATATTCATAATTGGTTTTAAAATAAATAAATTTGAATCCTTAATATATTCTCAAAATATTTATTTAATTTTCCATGAATTTATTAGCACATAATTCCCCATATATCTTATATTGTAATTATCTTAACCAGAATCAGCCAAAGAATACCAAAATCAAGATGTATCATGACCTCAAAAATGCACCTTCCAACCCCTTGAGGTAGGAGATGAGCATTGGGACTCTAAAAAACATTGATGTAAGGTGTAATTTACACATTAATCAATATATCTAAAAGATAAGCAGATAATTACTATTTAAAAATTAATTTCATATCAGAGATATTAATATCAAACTAGATAATTGAAAAAGAAACAAAATCACGTCAATCGTAACTCGGGATATGTGTCAACACTATCTCTAACCACTAAGTCCAGCTATAAATAGATCATGACTCATACCAATGATGTAAATTAAGCATATAAAAATAGGAACCAAATCATTTAACAATACATGTGGGTGCCTAAAAAAGACCATGATGTTTCACGTCCATATATGTTACATGATGGGTGTTATCATTAAATACTCAGCAGATTACAATGTATATGAAATACACTTAGGTGTGTACTATATATCAATCTACATAAATACATAAATATAAATGAGAAAGATTTTATATTAATTTATTAATCAATTTATGGAAAACAATATTACAATGCATTCTATAGATCAAAATTTACTATTACTTATAACCCACTATACCAAAAAGATATATAATTTTCATACCTACTTTAAGATTATGTCCAGGATCTGAGACAATTAATACTATAAAAAAAATTATTATTCCTACTAAATATTAAAAAACATTATTGGTGAAATACTCAACCCATAATACATTAGGTATCATATATAATTGAGATTGGGTGATCTTGCATCCTTACCCTTTATAAATAGGGGGATTGATATAATGAAATTAGGGAAACCTTAGAACCCATCTCATATGTAAAATTTTGAAACCACATAATTTATATCTACATAATATTTATATAATAGAAATACCAAAAGAAAGGACTAGATAATATCTTTTTAACATGATAATATTATATACCACCATATAATTATATATTAGAATTACAAGAAATCAATGAATATAGAATTCAATAAAGAATATTACTAGTTACAAAAATCAATGTGCTTATTAATAAACTAGAAATCATCTTAAATATATCAATATATTGACCATTTTAATTTAACAAGAACATCAAAAAATCTAATTCAAAACTATAAAAATAAGATTCATACTTGTGTAATATATACTAGATATCAAATATAATTTACATATTTCCATGTTCAGAATGATTATAAAATAGATAAGGGAAACCTGTGAATTAAAACATACACAATACAAACTAGTATACATCATTACACCTAGAATTGAACAAACTATGACATGGAATTCATCTCATGTAATTCTAGATGAATACTTCACTAAATTTAAAATGATGGATTAAAAACATATTCTGGGTTTGTTAAAATAACTCAAAAAAAATTATTTATTCTTACATAGTTAGTAAATAGTTTTTACTAGTATTATCATCGTTGATAAAAAAATGTGTGTTTTCATACATGTAAAATAAATATCAGAAGCATCCATATTTAAAATTAAACGAGGGTGAATGTACTGACCTAAAAAAATTGTATTAATAAAATTCATAAAAATGTTGGTTTTTCAAAAAAAAAATTCTTACCTAATGGAATGTTAATGTTTGGTTTCTAATATTATTAAAAATATTAATTTAATAATTGTACCTTAGAAGGATTTAGTGAAACAATAATTTAAAAAGAGAAAAGGTTTTATTAAGTCTTGTTTAATGAAAAGAATTATATGAAATAAATAATGTTTCCAATACATAATAAAAAAGATCAAGAACAAGTTTTAAGGGTAAAGTATGTAGTTCAGTTTAAAAAATAATTGAATACAACCAATAATGTTCCTATATCAAAACACTAATTTTAACTTGATGTCAACCCCATTGTCATCTCAACAACAAATCCACTCTCAATCAATGTTATGTATTTATCCTTAAGTTGTGACTCAAGAAAGTTAAAGTCCGAAATAATGATCTAATTCATAATAAAATACTAAGATCATAAACAAGGATGATTCAATTTTAAGTTGTCATTCCAACCATGTTTATCAATATATAATGCAAAGGAGGAAATCTCATTAATCAATAAAATCTATAAGTTTTTGAGATGGAATCCATGAAGATATATGAGAATGGTCAATCTCATCCCAAGGATTATTCACCATACCATAGAAGTAATTTCAATATACATCTAGATACAAAAAAGACACTTTACAAACTATTTATTAGTTTTAAATGTTCTTTTAATTCAAAATAAAACATATTAAGAACATAATAATAAATTTCCATTTTTCTAGGTCTATTGAAGGTATTATAAGTTATTTTTTATACATTATTATTTAATTTAACACTAGATAATGATATATACATTGCCTATTATGATGCAATAAAGGGTTTTATGAAGGGATTAAATTTCAAATATTATCCATCAATAAAACAAGAGAAACATATTCAATATTTTATCAACATCAACTAATTTTAAATAAAATTTTAATCACATATTGAAAATAAAAAATAAAGTATATTTATAATTCAATCTATATTTTCAACTATATAATGGAATTTTGACACTTTGACTTGAGTTTTTATGGATTTATATAAATTTTTTTCAACACATTATTAATTTATTCATAAAAAACAATGAATTTATATTTTATAAAATAATAAAAATTTCTTGTGTTATTTTGATAATGAATGTAGAACACATATCAATATAAATTATAAAGTAATTCCATATGGGAAAGATCCATATACTACTATAATAGCTTAAAATTAACCATACCCATTCTCTAAATACATCAAATACTCCCTAAAAACCCATTAAATACAATCTATAACAATTAAGAATATGTTACCCATAAATAAAAAAATAACCATATAGGAAAATAAGAAAAACCAATTTGAAATGAAGTTAAATTACCCCCATATTTCTATCCATCGCTAATCAGAAAAAATACAATTAAATTCACCATAAAATAACCTAATTTAAGGTCTAAAATTAAGTAAATCCTATGTAAAACACTCTACAATGAAGTCTAATCAAATCAACAATCTTACAAAAGTTTGGAAACCCATATAAGTCTCCTCTAACCCAAACAAGATGAACCTTGGTAATTGGTATTGACATCAATAAGTCTTTTTGTGAAATAAAAATATATAAAATCTATTAATATTATTGAATAAGAAGAAAAATAAAATGAAAATAACATAGAAGAGGTGAATAAGAGTCTTAACTAATACTTTTCATAGAAGAACCCCACGAATGAGACCAAAATCATAGATGGAAAAGGATATTTTAGAGAAAATAAAGGCACATAATTTAGTCTCATTTCAATAGCCATAAATGAGTAAGTTATGAGATTACAAATTAGTGACTTGATATTTTTTAGGGAAAGGAACATTTTACCCTTTTGGTAGAATTTATAAAAAAAATAGTAGTCCAACCTTGTACAATCTAGAGGTCCACCGTGTACCTAATTAAACCTTAAGAGAAACAACCTACTTCCTCACCTGTTGGGTACTCGGTGCCACTTGTAGTCTTATTAATGTAGGTTCCACCACCCCAAACCTCTTAAATCTGAAATCTCTAACCATGCCCAAAATAATATAAGATTATATCATTGAATATCATATTCATTGATCAAATCATGAAACTGAAAAAAAATTTCCTGAAAACTAAAAATTATAACCAAATTTCATTAAAAATGTAATTACATAGCTTGAGGTTATTTAAAGCTCTCCACCATATCTTTTTTAGTAATGAAAAATAAAATTTATTACCGGTAAATAATCCCCCAAACCTATATTCCCACAAACATTCTTGACCCACTCAACATTAAAACATTAATATATCATCCCAAACTTAAATTATTTATGCCAAAATAAACTTACTCACACAAATCAATAAAACACGACAAAAAAATAATTATAGTAAAATAACTCAAATAATAAAAATAACTATTTTCAAAATTGTAAAAAAAATTATCAAAAAAATATATCTCAAATTTTCCTATAATAATAAAATATATAAAGCTCTAAACTATGATCTACCATAAAAAATATTTATTACTATAAAATTATAACCAACACAATACTCCCAAGTTTCTAATAACCTAAAAAAACATTTCATCTTATACTGATCCCCACCGTAAGACTTACCTAGGATGCATTATTACATATATTCTACTTAATATAGTTTATAGATAATATTTTTTTATCAAAACCAGCATTCAAATACCATTGAAAACTCCTAATTTCATCTTGTATAAAAAATATTCAATAAACTAATATAAAATCCTTCAATTTCCTATAGAATATCATTTTCAATATTTTCCAAAAAATCCATTTAGAAAATAAATCTTATTATATATATATTTCAAAACCCCATTTTAAATTCATTTATAAAATAAATTATTTTAAAAAATTAATATATTTAATTCAGAACATTCCCTTTTAATCTATAATATCAATTAGCTACACAAAAATATATGTTAGGTATTCATCATCAGATAAAAGGAATTTAAAAAACTAGAAACATTACACAAAATAAATTTTAATAAGAATTCAAGCTCATAAGAGTGATGTTAATATCTAACAATACATAATAAAGTGTATCCCATAATCAATATTAGCACTATGTGTAAGAATAAAATATGATGGTGTAATAATGGAATTCTATAACTATTGGTAATTACTAAAATTGAAGTTATATATCAAGAAATAAATATTTTCATGATTTAAAATCAGTGATACTAGTAATGAGGATAAATAATAAGAAACATGTATTGACAATTTAAATGAAACAAAGAATGCCATAAGAAATCTTTGTAGTGTAACCTTTATTAAAATTCCAGCTATAAATAAAAGAAAATCAACCCATATCTAAAAAAATTTGAAATTAATGATTCATAATCACCTAATTGTTACCAATATATGCATAAAATGGAATATATATATATATATATATTTGATAGTTTATTCAATAAAATACCCAAAATTATGACAACTAAAGTGTAAAAAAATAGTGTAGATCACACAAAATGAAAAGATTCCCTACAATTCCTATCTATAAATACAAACTCATGATACATTGTTCAATACCAGACATGGCTTTTAGTATATCATTTCTCTATATTTATCAATTATCACGTATGAATAACTAAGTAACATAAACTAATACTTCTCCTATATTAGTTGTTTCAACCTAGATACCTAGAAATCAATGGCAACTTGATATTCCTCAACAGACAAGTTCATGACATCTTTATTGGGTTACTTATCAATTACCAACTCTCGTAGTTCTTATATACTCCCGAACATGACCATCTGAATAACTCTATGTGAGAACTGATATCATTACCCAATATATGTTACCATTTTGAAACAGACATGAACTGAGTCATCCAAATGGTATCCAGATCAGGCCACCACATGACCTCAGGTGCACAATCTTATAAATCCCCTTCTTAGAATGCTCTTATACCCCATAGGTCTATGTGCACTTAATCCTTCCTCCTAATTTACTAGAGTCTAATTATTAGAAAATTAAATCACCTAATCCATATATTGAGGAAACTATTACCATGAATTAGAGTAATAAAATAGAAAATATAACATGAAATCCATAGATATTAATTAATTTACATATAAATAAAAAAATTAAATTATATAAAAATTTAATATCAATGTCTTTTAGAAAAACATCATTGCAAAGGATATACATATATACCATTGGGAAAATACCATATATAAACAAAAAATTCCAAAATATTAAATATAACGACCAATAATTTACATGTATTGATATTACATCAATGTTAAAGAATATTCAATAAACAATATTACAAATCCATGATATTACCATATAGTTATATTTTTTTAGACACAATGAAACATAAACAACTACTTCATAAGACTACTTTATTTTCTCTCACTTATTTTTCCATAATTAGACCCCTTTTTGACATAACGTACTTAATTCCCTTCCTCATAACCATGGGAAAAGAAGAAAATGATTGAGTGAGATCATGTTCTTAGTTATGGTAAATAAGAGAGATATCAATAATATCATAATCATAAGACATAAGAACATAATATTTAAAAATCATATTATGTATATGAAAGATCGGGATATCATGACATGGGATAAATCATGACATTTAGTAAGAATCAATGAACATAATATGAAACATAATAAAATAAAACATGAAGTTTTTTTCATACACTTATGAATATAAAATCATATCATATTGTACTATACTCATTTTCAAAACCATCATAGTAGACAAATTCCCTTACTGAACTCATTTCACTCCTCGTTTTATCCCTGTAGTACTAAACTGTGATCATTTCCTATTCTATCCATGTTTAGCTCATGAGATATAAATCACTACCCAATGAATTTGTGTGAGATATAGTTCCCACCCATCACATAATGAAATAATTCTTATGTGTACCAAATGAACATAAATCATTCATCATAACCCAAGGAATAAAATGGGTTTCAATAAACATCTTTCCATTGTAACAAAACTCAAGAAAAAAATGGATTTAATAAAGAGAATTCCATCATAAAAACAATAAAACCATAGGATAAATAAGGATATTATACTTAAAACATAACTTTACTATTTAATTTCACCTTATATGGAAAATAATTTTGATATAACACTTGAAATTAATTTTTGTGGAAAATATCCTTTCTTCTTCAAAAATATTTTATTTTCTCAAAATTTCGAGAAATTTTAAAGGAAATGAATTTATTTGAAAAAAATTGAAATAATATAGGGAAATATTCATTTAAATAAATAATTATGAAAACATAAAAATATTTTCATTCTTTATAAGTTAAAAAACATCGTCCCCGTACTTTTGCCAAAAAAGTCACAAAAGTACCTTGTATCGAATATTAAAAAAGGATTCCTTTAATAAAACTTAATATAAATTCCCAAATGGGTAAAATTGAAACTAAAAATTTATGGAATAAAATAAATATTATTAAATATTTAGGAAACATGGACATGGAGGATAAATATACCCCAGTAAATACTTACATATAGACAATCTGGGATAATAATTAGATTATGATATTATCCCTTACCTTAGATCTGATATTCTTATTATGTATCTAAACCTCATGTATGATGATTTAAATAATGTCATTGAATTATTATGGAATCATAGTCATTTTTATGATATCATTTATGATAATATTATCATCCATTTGATTGTAACATTTCATTATTACACGTTATTCAGATATTAACTGTTTTTTGTTCTTGTGCATGTTTGGTTGAATAAGTTCTGGTTATCCTTATTAGGTCATAATTATATCATTAAAAATTTATATTTACATAATATATAAAATATTTATTAATTCACTATATTTATATAATCATTCTTTAAGGAATATTATGTGTAATGAATCTCATCATATCGTAGAGACGGTAGTTCGTATGTACACACGAGCGGCTATATCATTCTAATAATTACTGAATAGAATAGAATTGGATGGTTTATAGTTTCTCAGAAGTAATATCATGTTATAATAATAATATATAGTTTTATTTTCATCATTATACCAATCAATGTAAGGTGGTGGTGAAAAAAAGATTACACCACAACGTGGAGACGGTAAGTCATAGTACGCAGGTGTGGGGATTTTGATTTTCATAGGACGGATAGAAGGTGTTATATAGTTGTTTTAGAATTATAATAATATAAAATTATATAACTGATACTAGAGTTATTTCTTAATATCAAATTAACTCTTTAAGAGGAAGTAGAAGAAGAAATAACTTCTAATGAATTGGTAGAGGACATTATCTATTCTTCGACGTGCTTCCTCTAAATCTCCATTTAATGAACAATAGTTGGTATTGAAAGGAGACTGGAACCTAAATAATGTTACTAGGGATGTTGATAAGGGAAAATTGAAGGGGATTCCAGATCTTTAAGTCTGAATTTCATGTGAAGAGGTTATAGAGGAGGTTCCCTTTTATTATTTATGTGAGGGGCAATTTTAGGATATCCAAAAATATTAATTTAATATAAAATCAAAATCCATCCAAAAACCACCAAAAAGACCCAATATAGAATATTATATTATATAGGGTTGTAAACTCATAAAAAAATAATTTTTTGAAAATTTTTTATTTCAATTTAAACCATATCATTATAATTAAAACATAGTTATTCTATTTAATTTTAAATTGGGGTAACAAATTTTTCAATATTAAAAGGGTGAAATATTTAATTATTTTATGTCAATTAGACCACAAATAAATATATTAGAACATTTTAGACCATTTAGTAATTAATATATATTTTTTCAAAAAATAATTATGATTTTTAAATAATTTAATAAAATATTATTTTGATAACAATCAATAGTGTTCATTTTGACACTATTCAATTCAAATTTTTTTAAAAATATTAATATAAAAAGTTAACATTGAAACATCTATTTTATTATATTACTAATAGGAATAGTTCAAAAATAAAATTAATTAAAAATATTAATTATCCAAAATTATGTTTATTTTAACATTTTTAATAACATTTTTTTATTATCTCTATTAGTAAAATAATTACTACATAAATTTTGTGAAATTATTTAATATTCTTATTCGTTAAATAATAATTAAAATTTAAAATGATATGATAAATATAAATCCACCAGATTTAATAATAATATTTTAGTCTAATTTATCTCTTGTAAAATTTAACATTTTTAATGTTATACTTAATTAATTATGAATGTGAAAACTTTAACATCACTTTAAATAATATAGTATTAGTGTCACAGTCTCTTATATAAGGCTCAAAATGTTCACTAACATGACACTCGGATGGTTATGGTCCATATATACGATAAAAATAATTTTTTACTAGTTTTTGTGTCTTTTAACGGTTATTAGTATTTTAATAATGGCTGTTTTATTGATTTCTCATCAATTAATTAATTTTGACATCATCAATGTCTAAGTCTTTAAAGTAATTATTTATTTCCTAAAAATTAAAAATAATTTACAATAGTAAATAAAAAATTTATATTTAAAATTGGTATTTATAATTACATTTATCTTCTGTATATACTTATATAAAAAATGATTTAGTTCTTAAAATTTGAGTGTCACATATTTATTAAAATAAATTAAATGTCCTAATCTCATCCAAGTGGCATCCAAATGAAAAAATTTAGACAAAAGGATGATTTACGTAAATGTATACCCATCAAAAGATATTAATACATATGTTAGGGTAATTTTATAATAGCATTATTACCCCCAACTACCAGATTTATCAATTTATCATACTAATAAAAATTAGTGAAATTACTATTCATAATGCCAATAAATAAAATAATGTTATTTACATAATTTGAACATATTGATTCAAAATATGGAATCCATTTTCTCAAAATTTAAAACAAAAAATTTTTAGTTATCAATTCAAAATTATTCGCATTATCAGAAAGAGAGAACTAGTTTTTAAAAATTAAGAAACTATATAAGATTGGAATATTTTTAAATCTGAATTCAAGGTAAAATTAATGATAATTTCATATATAATATTTAATGGAAAAAATATATTATATTTATACTTTAAAACCTTTAAATGTTAAAACTTAATTATATAATTTTTTCCAATGAAAAATTTCTTTTCAATTAAAATTTAGTGGATTTTACTATTAATAAAAAATTGAATGTTATCAGAAAAATAAAAAAAATTAATCAAAATTAAATTTTAATATCCCACTTACAAATAAAAAGTCTTTTACATTATAATAATTATTAATGTGTCAAAATCATAATTTAAAAAGTGTTCACCATTAAAATGGTATAAAATTGCCCTTTTAAAAATACAGGTTTTTGTACATCAAATACGGTTTAATCATACCCTATGAAAAAAATTTCTATTAGATGAATATAAAAAATACTATATTAATTATATCAAATAAATATTTCTTTAATATCATTTCTCATTACTAATTTACTCTATTTATTAAAAAATTATAATATAAAATTGATTTTTATTTTTCATAAATAATTTTTATCGAATGACTTCATCATAAATTTTAATAAGATAGTTATATTTATTCTCGATAAACTAGAATCTAGGTTAAAATGATAATTTTATACTATGGAAATCTATAGGGTTTTTCAAACTCGTGATTTCATGAAAAGCTAGCTACTAAAGAATTAATTTTTTTAAAGAAAATAATTCTTAAAAATATCTGAGTGTTATATTCTACCCCCACCCATAAATTCAATTTATCACACATAATTCATCACATGGATACAAAAAAGATGAGGTTATATCTCCCTCATCATATACTCATGTCCCAACATAGCATCCTCAAATTTGTTATTCCCCCACAAAACATTAACCAAGCAAGTGGCCTTGTTTCACAAAACTTTTTCGCTATGATCTGGAATCTTTATCGGTTGTTATTCAAAATAATAATTTTTCTAAGATCATATGACTTATGAGTTTAGTACATGTGAAGGTTCAGGTATGTAATTTCTTAGGAAAGATACATGGAACACATCATGAACTTGAGAAATATTTGGTGTAAGTTCCCATCGGTAAGCTACCTTCCCAACATGATCTATAAATTCAAAAGGAAAAATATACCTAGGGCACATAATTTCCTTCTTTCCAAATCTCATTACTCTCTTCAAGGGAGATATTTATTGAAACACCTTGTCACCCACTTCAAAATCTAGGTCTTTTCTTCAGTTGTCATCATATATTTTTTTCTCAACTCTGAGATACTCTTATGTGTTGTTGAATAGATCAGTCCTTTTCCATCATTTCATTAAGAAGATCAGGTCCTCATAGCTTTATTTCCCAATATCATCCCAACAAGTTATATTTATACGCTTTATTCCATATAGGACTTTATTAGGAGGCATGGGAATATGGGATTGAAAGCTGTTTTTGTATGAAAAATACACCAAAGGTAGCTGCTGATCAAAAAATACCTTGAAATCCATAGAGAAATCTCTAAATATGTCTTCTAGTGTTTTAATTGTCCTCTTAGACTGAATTGTATCTGTGGAATATAAGTAGTGATGAAACAAAACTCTGTATCTAGATCCTGTTGAATGCTTCTCCAAAACCTCGAGGTAAACCTGATATCTCAATCATATATAATAAAAAGTGGTACTCAAAAAAATATTACCACATTCTTTATATATATCCAAGAAAAAGGTCAAGAGAGAAATCCTCTCTAATAGAAATGAAGTGTTCTGACTACATAAGGCGATCAACTATAACCCATACAACATTATACCCTTTAAATGATTTGGTATGTCTGAAGCCAATGTCCACAGTGATGTTTTCTCATTTTCATTTCAGTGTGGGTAGTGGTTGTAATATCCCCATAGACTTATATATCTCTACCTTAACTTACTGGCAAACCATGAACCGAGAGGCATATTCAGCAACATCTATTTTTATGCCATACCACCAAAAATACTATTTCAAGTCCCTATACATATTTTTTATTTCTTCAGTGAATAGATAATGAAGAACAATGAGACACATCCAATAGATCCATTAATTCTGGTATGGGAGGAATACACACCCAATTCTTGAACATTATTATTCCATCACAACCAAGGTTGAATTTAGGAATATTTCACACATTCTTTTGTATCTCTACATCTTCCTTCTATTCCTCTTTAATATTCACTTGTTATGATTGTTGAAAATTCACTTGAGAAAGATAATATTTCGCCACTTTATTTAAAATTTAACAATCTATCCTTTGAAAATACATTAATACTATATCTGTTGTGATCCTCGTCATGGACAGGCTAGTATGGTCCATTTGACTCAAAGAATTTACCACCTTGTTCACATTCCTTGGGTGGTAATGTATTGAGAAATAAAAATAATTAATCAACTCCAACCATCTTCATTGATGCATATTCATCTCATTTTGTCTGAAAATGTACATTAAACTATTATGATCTGTATAAATATCACACCTTTGACCATAAATGATAATTCCTCCATATCTTCAATGCAATGTTTACTGAAGGTAACACAAAATCATGATATGGGTAATTTTTCTCATGAATTTTCAATTTTCATGACACATAATCTATCACCATATAACTTTTCAAGATAACACATATTTTCCCATTTTTAGATGCATCACTATAGATAACATACCTATCTTCACTACATGGCAGTGTGAGCACAGGTTCACTGGCTAACATTCTTTTGAGATCTTTGAAATTTCATTCACATTCCTCCATCCACAAAAACAAAACTCATTTTCTATTCAAATTGGTGAGTGGATTTGATTATCATGAAAAATATTTCACAAAACATCTATAATATCCATCCAATCTAAGAAAACATCAGATATCGGTCACCGTTTTTGGTCTCATCCAACTTTCAATAACTTCTATTTTTGCTAGATCCACATATATCCACCCTATTGAGATTATGTGACCCAAAAATGAAACATTCTAAACCCAAAATTACCACTTGCTTATTTTATAATACATGATATATTTTCTCAGGGTCTTTAGTTCAATGTTCAAGGTTTCTTCATGTTCTCCATTTCTCTTCAAATAAACCATAATTTAATTTATAAAGACTACTATATAATGATGAATATAGTCTCTGAAGACTGTATTCATTATATTCATGAAGGTAGTAGGGGAATTAGTAAGACCAAAAGACATCATTATAAATTCATAGTGTCCATACCTTGTATAGAATCTTGTAATTCGTATATATTTCTTCTTAACACTTAGTTTATGATATCTTTAACAAAGATAAATCTTGTAAAATTATTTAACTCCATGTAGTTGGTCAAATAAATCCTCAATGCGGGGAAAATGATATTTGTTTTCTTAACATTGACCTAGTTATGTTCTCTATAATCAATAAAGAGTCTCTTTGATCCATATTTATTCATAACGAATATAATAGGTGCACCCTATGGTGATACACTAGGGAGAATTAATCCCTTGTCAATATTCTCTTTGAGTTTCTTATTTAATTACCACAACTAATTTTGGTACATTCTATAAGGTTTCATTGAAATAGGAACAGAACCCTATAAGAGTTCTATTTAAAATTCAACTATATGATTCGATGTAAGACCTATCAATTATTATATATAGATATCATCAATCTACCATAAAATTGGAGTGTAATTAATTGTGAGTTTCTCTCTAACCTTTTAAGATAGATAACCTTAATTTATAGGGAACATGAACCATAAGATGGAAGAAATTTCTACTTGAAGGTTACATTCATACTTGCAACGAAGGATAATCATAGATTGATTTTGAATAAGAAATGTGACTTCCCTTCATTTCAAACTGATATGTGCTCCATAAAGAGAAAGAAAATCCATGCCAAAAATTACATTAAATAACACTATAGGAAGGATCACACGATTTTGAGGAAGCACTTTCCCAAAAAATGAATCAAAGAAGAATTATAAAAATTTGTTGTGACAGATGTGCCATTAGGATTTTTCACAACTAACTCATCATCTTATTGTTGAGGTAATATGTGGATACCCATATAAAATTATTGAGAAATAAAATTGTGGGTAGATCTAAAATCAAACAAAATATTTTCTACTTTAGATTGGATTGTTAGTGTACCTTTAACCACTTATTTAACGTACTCCACATCGATAATAGTTATTTCTTGTGACTTTCCTTTATCAATAGACTTGAGAGTTTTCTAATTTCGATCATCATCAATAACCATTGTATTAGGGAATTGATTGGAATAATACCCTTTATCCTTGAACTTGTGACATTGAAGTGTAGGAGATTCATTTTTTGTATTCATTTATCTATTCTCATTATTAGATATCTTATTCCCATCAATTTGGCATTAAACTACCTAATTAACTTCTTTAACAAGTTTAAAACATTTATTAGTACCTTAATGCCAATTTCCTCCATGTTTCTTTCCAAACATTCCGCATATAAAAAAACTCATCTTATTTTTAGTGTGGTATTTAGATATTCCCTTGAATTCCATTTTAATCCTCTTTTCGAAACTATAAGAGTGAGGGGTTACTCCAATATTAATCGCAACCTTGAGTGAAAATAGAATGATTTCTTTATATCTAATTAATTTTATTATGGTTAATTCCCTTCAGAGACTTGGTTTTAAGCTACTAAATAATCAGTCAATTTTACACTCAGGTTGGATAATAATTACAAAAGTGTAACTTGAAAGTCTTGTAAAATTTTCATCATAGGTACCAAAAGATTCATCATATTTTTTCTTAATTTCAAGGAAATTCATCTATATATTTGTTTGATGAATACAAGGAAAGTACATATTGAAAAATATGTTCTTGAACTGATCCTATTCAATAAAATCAATTTCATCTATTTTCCTCATATTCTTGATTAGGTTCCACCACTAATCATCTTCACTTTCTAAAAAATAGACTACTAAGATGACATTATCATGTTCCGAAAATTGGAGAGATGGAAATATCTTTTCAGTGGTACAAATCCAATATTCAACCACCAATGGATAAAAAGACCCACTAAAAGAAGGTGGAATTCAGATCCTGATGGACTTAAAAAAATATTGTTCCCTTCTTTAATCATTTTTAATTCATGAATGATTCATATATTGGGAAATTTGTCTGAGAATAGCCTATAGATTATTCATTCCATCTCCCATAACATTTTTTTGCTCATGAGGATAATCATTACATTGCCCATAACATTCAACATTAATGTGGTTACTTTGAGTTACACCCATTGACTAAAACTAAGATGTATAATGTGAGAAAAAATAATCAAAACGGGAAAACCACATAATCAAGAAGAAATTGTCAATTTAAGACACTTTAGATTTTATCCGATGTAATTCATGATAATTTCTAAAACAATAGGATTGTAATCAATACTTCAACATATCCTTTTGGTTCTTACTAAATTTTTCTCGACGTAGTTTTAAAAGGGTAACTATTCATTTCATTTGTTACCAACTTTGACATCCCATACCTTACCTACATTGATATTACATCAAAGTAAAAATAAAATCCCAACAAAATATTACATAGCCATGATAGAACCATATGGGTATAGTGTAGAGACACAAATCTTGAAATACATTGTCATTATATTAATTTTGTGGAAAACTTAATACATAAAAAAACAAACACCGAACGACTGTAATAGTTTAGTGTCTTTGGAAACACTGAACATAATCTTCTAATCGTGGTGAAAGATCTTCAAAATCTCCCAGAAATATCTCCCCCTTTTATTTTCTTACCTAAAACCTTTATTTATATCCTGGTGAAATGAAAACATATAAAGGGTGAGCTCAAATTCTCAGAATGGGTAAGAATGGAGAAAATAAAACAAACCATACACATTTGAACATAAAAACATGAACATAATGTTTAAAAATCGAAATCTTGAGTAATGAAATAGAACATGGCAGTACGTAAGACATAGATCATAATGTAAAATTAATCATGATAAAATAACATGGGAATAAAACATGTAATTGTGGAAACCATTAATCACAAGTTATGAATTCTATGGTAGCCAAGGCATTGCTTCCAAGACCATCTTAGTGGACAAAGTCCCTTTTTTAATCGAGTTCACTCCTCGTTCCAGTCCTGTATCACTAAACCAGATTAACTTTCCATTCCATCCATCTCTATCTCATTAGATATAAATATTTACCCAATTCATTGGAGGGAGATATAGTTCCCACCCATCTCATAATGAAATCATTCTTACTTGATCCACAACATAAACATAAATCATTCTTCAAAACCCAAAGAATAAAAATGGGTTTCATAAACATCAACCCATCATAACATAATCCATATAAAACAAATGGATTTCTTCATAAGAAACATGAAACTACGTAATTCATAGAGACATTATACTTGAAACATACACATATGAAATAATTTCATCATAGATGGAAAATGGTTTGGATAAAACACTTGAAATGAATTCTTGAAGAAAATATCCTTTCTTCTCCAAAATAATTTTCATTTCACAAAATGCCTTGAAATTTTAAAAGAAAAGAATTTTTTTAAAATAGTCATGAAATATTTTAGAGTAAGATTCATTAATAAAAGGTTTTATGAGATCGTAAAAATCCATTCATGCCGTATAAGTTAGAAAAACATTCTCCTCCAACTTTTGCCAGAAAAGTCAAAAAGTTCCTCATATGGTAAAAAAAGAAATATTCCATTCATAACATGTGGTAAAAGTCAAAAATGGGTAAAAAGGACATTAAACATACATAAAAACGCTTTTATAAAACATGGACAAGGATAATATCAAAAACCCCAGTAAACACTTATAAAAAAACAATCTCGACTGAAAATGAAATTGGAAAAGTTATCCCTTGCCTTTGGTCCGATATGCTTTGTACGTATCTAAACCTCCTGTATAATGATTTAAAAATTGTCATTTACTTATTAAATAATCATAATCATTGTTATTATATCATATGTGGTTCACTTATGACTTTATATTACCCGTTATTTTTGTAAATTCCATGTTAAAGTAGCGTTTTGGGTAAAATTGTTATATTTATCGTACTTGTTTGGACTTGTTGTTCTTTAAATTATTATTACTAATATCATAATTTAATTACTTACAGAATGTATATCATTATTTATATATCATATATATTCAGTATATATATATATATAATAGATAGATGAATGAAATTAAATACACCGTTCATGGAGACCGTTGGCCGTATGTATGCATGAATGCTGTTTTACTTTCCTTTTTGACTTGAATAGAAGTAATTAAGTGACATATATATATATATACATAAATACAGTAGCTTAATCATGTCATATATTTCATTTGTTTCATTATATATACTTTATAATCATTTTTAATGGTTATCATGGACAATGAATCTCATTGCATCATGGAGACGGTAATCCGTATGTACGCACAAGCGATGATATCATTTCCATAATTATTGAATTGAATTGGAGTGGATGATATAATATCTCAGAATTAGTATGATGTTATAATAACCATATATAGTTATTCTTTACACCATTATACCCATCCAAGTAAGGTGGTGGTGGAAAAACAGAATACACCACGGCGTAGAGACGGTATTCCGTATGTACGCACACGCGGTGATTTCATTTTCCGTAGGATGGATAGAAGGTGAAATGGGGTTGTTTCATATTTATAATAACATATCAGTATATTAGTGATACTGATGTTTTTACTTTACAATGAAACAACTAAATAAGAATAAGTTGAAGAAGAAATAAAACTTGAATGAATCGATAGAAGAGATTACCTCTTCCACGACACACCTCCTTTAAACTTCTTCTTAGGTCACTAGAGTTGGTATTTTGAGAAGACCAGAACCTCTATGATATAAATATAGAGGTTTATAAGAGTAATTGGCAGGGGTTTTCCGAGATTCAAGGCTCAAAAGGGTGTGAAGAGAAGAGAGAAGTGGTGCCCTTTTTATAAGGGAGGAGAGTGTCACCTTAGGAAAACATAAAATATTATTTACAATAAAGTCAAATTTGGTTATTAATAGCTTAAAATTGATTTATTTCCAAGATAAGGTGGGTATGGGTCTAAATCCTTTCAATAAATAGGTTTTAGACAAGTTTTGGTTACTATTTTATCCTTATCATTTAGATTTAACTCTAAGTTAAATAATTTATCTTTTATCATGTCTTTTTGTTTTCTTACACTATATGGTTAATAAACTTACTATAACAAGCCAAAAAACCCCCAAGTGGTTTGTTATTAATATATATATCATTATCTAAGTCATTTGGTGGAACCTTAGATTTTTAGGAATAAACTAACAATTAATAATATAATATTTGTTTTAAAAATAATTTTATTTCAATTTTGACACTATTTGGTACTTGATTTTTGTGAAAATAATAACAACATGATTAGTTCTAAAAGAGTTAATTAAATCAATAATAACATGTCATAATAACCTATAAAATTAGTATAATTCATAAAAAGTCTAAAATTACATTTATTTGGGAATTTATAACATCAATTATGTTAATATTTTATTAATGAGGTAATTACTGCATCATCATTGTGTCATAATTTAATTAAATTATTTAATGTCTAAAAATTATAAATAAAATACCATTATTTAGGAAATCTCTTTAAATTGCTAATGAATATTTATAGTCTAATTTATCTTATGTATAACCCTATATTAAAAATGTTTTAGTTATTAAAATTTGATTTTAACTATTTTAACTCTTCTTTAAATAAAATAATAATAAAGTTACTAATCTAATCCAAGTGGACCTAAAGGGAAATATTTTATTCCTAAGATTTTTTTTGGTCTAATTACACTTATCCAATGGAATTAGGACAAGTTTTAGGGTAATAGTAATATCATTTTAACCCTTAATTACCCTATTTACTTTTAACCGTGATAAATAAAAGTAAAAAGTTACGATTCACCAAAAATTATTTTTATATTTTTGAAAAAAAATTTACTCTTTAATATTAACCGTGTCTCTCAGATTTTCAATATTCCACTCAAAGAAGCGGTAAAATTATGTTTTATTTAAATTTTCAAACTCTCCTTGGAGTTGGGTAAAAGACGGTGGAATGTTCAAAAAAAAATTATGTCTAAAATTATTATAAAATGACTCCAATGAATTAAATTGAAATTATATAGGTATTATGTATCAATTTTGACCTAATATAAATTTAAATAAAATAAATAATTAATTATATAAAAAGTCTGTTTTTAAATAGTATCCTTGTGTTTACACTATTCATCAAAAATTGAAATTTTCAGAAAAAAACAAAAATTTCACCCTAGGATAATTTCGATATTCCGAATCCAAAAATGCAGTCCATTTTGAAAAATAAAATTTCAAAAAGTGGGTATTACTATTCAAAATGGCTAGTTTATATAGCATATCATTTTTTAGTGAAACTCGGTATTGCGTACAACATACGCTATCGTGGAAGGTCGCGATTTCATGTAATGGAAGCCAAGTCAGGGGCGTGTGTATTGAAATATCCTTTTGGTGTATCGTACAACACAGGAAATCGATGAAATTATAAAGAAAATTTTTCATAAAATCTCCGAGTGTTACATTCTACCCCCCTTAAAATGAATTTTTCACTCGAAATTCATCGGGGTTAAAATGGTTTACTACTCGAAAGTTTTAATAGAAACCCACATCGTAAAAAGGAATACCAAAACTTATCTTTAAAAACTAAAGTATGAAACATAACGGTTACCCAAATTAACTAATCACTGGGTTTCCACTGGGTTTCCACAGAAGAGAACATAGGTGAAAATACAGATATTCAAGAGAAATCTAACCATCATGTTATGATGGAGAGTGGTAGATATCATGGCTATGAAAAATCCAAAAATCACAAAGCCAAAAATTTGTAATGATCTAAGGTACCATCTGATTCATCGGATATTCGGGCACTAGGACAACATTTTTGGTTTCCAAGATG
Organism: Viscum album; assembly: GCA_963277665.1. Taxonomy (NCBI): domain Eukaryota; kingdom Viridiplantae; phylum Streptophyta; class Magnoliopsida; order Santalales; family Viscaceae; genus Viscum; species Viscum album. The sequence continues at coordinate 1,431,644,998 of OY728120.1, read as the reverse complement.
ATTTCCCTAAAGTTGAAGAATTTGAATTAGAAGAAATACTTACTTTATTTCGGTATAATCTCACAGTTGTTTGTGCCTTGAACAATTTCCACTTCATATCTTAAAGAAATGATGTTTAATTTTTCATTCGTGAATTGTTACCAGATCATGTGATCGAATGATGAGTCATTCCATATGTCTCAAACCAAAGGTTAACAAAATTTATCAAATATATATAAATCTATATATGGTGAGGTTAATCGTATATGATTTCAAAAATGGACTTATACTTCATCTACCATACTGCTTAATAAAACTAGTTTCTACTATCCAGGGACTTCCTATAGGCCAGTGGTAGGAAATAAAGGCCTATCGCACTTCGGTTGTGGGTTCGAATCCCACAGCCTTGTCCGACATGACGGGTTGTCGCCCGTCCTGCAGGTTGTCCCTTTTTCTAAAACTACATTCTAATAACCTTCATGTAATAAAATAGAAAAAAGTTCTAGCCTTAAACAATACTATCTTATGTCTAACTTAATTCATTCCAATGTTTAGGATTATCCAAAATACTTCTGTCCAAGCTCATAATCTAATGAAAAAAATTACTATAAATGTCATATACCGAGCATGTGAATACCATCATTTATCCCCCATATATCATACGATATATCTTGTTGGTCACATTCCAAATATGTGAATACATTAATCATGTATTCTCTTGATCTGTAGTGAGAACATGAATTCTTTCACAAGGTATCTTTTCCCATATACCAAAATCCCAAAAATTCTATATACTCAAACCGTGATATCACTTTTTCCTTATATTAGTCATGAACTCATTAATACTATCAAACATTTTATTATCTCATTATCCCTTATTTATGCACATAATAGGTGATTTACAAAAATATTTGAATAACCCTTCATGGTTACTGGTACCATTCAACATATACTTTCAAAACTCAAGAAAAGGCAATAGTGTAACAATTCTTAGATTTTTCTTTATTCCATAGTACCATACATTATTCTTGATTACACTACCTTCTTAAACCACTGACTGAGCTGCATCATTTCTTCCATATCATATATCATTTGTAGTCTCTTCATCATCATCCACATAAATACTACCCATATGACCATGCTGATTCTCTTTATGAGATTTTCCCTTAGGGATTTGGTTTGCATAATGCCTCTACATTCAACATTTAAAACACTTAACCATTGTTGATGTCTTAGCAATACCATTATCCTTGTCCATGGTGTTAGCTGAACCTTTTCCATTACAATTACTAGCTTTGTGTTCTTCTTTTCCACACCCAAAGAATCTTCCAATTCCTTTGAAACATTCTCCCTGATTCCTCCTCCCACATGATTTACATGAGGGAAATTGAACTTTCTTTCCTCTATGATCATCATGAAACTCCATCTTTCTCTTATTATCGGAGTCAATGAACATACCAAAGTTGAGATTATTGATCATATTATGAGATTTCTAACTAGTCATAATAACGATATGTGGACTTCCAGATCCAATTTCATTGGGTTTGTCATGAAGAATATCATTCCATTGTCCATCATTTCCTACATTATTATGAATCTTCCTGTTTCTAGCCATTTTATAAAACCCAAAAAGAATAGTGTGAGAGTCCATAATCATAAACAAGGGGGAGTAAATTCAATATCTAACATCTTAGGTTTAATTCTAATATTGTTACCATAATTATAGGACTATAACCTATACTTATACTTAACCTTAGGGATGTCCCTTGACATACCTTAGAAATATCTATAGGGATCTCAATAAAGTTCTCGCATCCTCGTTTCCAAAGGTTGACTAAACCGAACCTCTGATAGCAACTGTAGAGACCTAAATCTTAACATACATGGACATTACACTACTTTTGCAGAATACTTAATACATAAAAAACAAACATCGAAAGACAGTAATAGTTTAGTGTCTTTGGAAGCTCGGAACATAATCTTCTAATCATGAAGAAAGATCTTCAACATCTCCCATAAAGATATTCCCCTTTTTTCATACCTAAAACCTTTCATTATATCCTGTGGAAAAGAAAACATATAAAGGGTGAGCTCAAATGCTCAGTAAGGGTAAGCATGGAGAAAATAAAACAAACCATATACATTTGAACATAAAAACATGAACATAATGTTTAAACATCGAAATCTTGAGCAATGACATAATACATGGAAGTATGTAAGGGAAAGATCATAAAGAAACATTAATCATGATAAAATAACATGGGAATAAAACATGTAATTGTAGAAACCATTAAGCACATGTTATGATTTCCATGGTATCCAAGGAATTGCTTCCAAGACCATGTTAGTGGACAAAGTCCCTTTCTGAATCGAGTTCACTCCTCATTCCAGTCCAATATCACTAAACCGGATTAACTTTCCATTCCAGCAATTCCTATCTCATGAGATATAAATCTTTACCCAATTAATTGGAGGGAGATAAAGGTCCCACCCATCTCATAATGAAATCATTCTTACTTGTTGCACAACATAAACATAAATCATTCATCATAACCCAAAGAATAAAAATGGGTTTCATAAACATCATCCCATGATAACATAATCCATATAAAACAAATGGATTTCATCATAAGAAACGTGAAACCATGAAATTAATAGAGAAATTATACTTGAAACATATACATATGAAATAATATCATCTTCGATAGAAAATAGTTTTGATAAAACACTTGAAATGAATTCTTGAGGAAAATATCCTTTCTTCTTCAAAATCATTTTCTTTTCACAAAATTCCATGCAATTTTAAAAGAAAAGGATTTTCTTGAAAATAATCATGAAATCTTGTAGAGTAAGCTTCAATAAGAAAAGGCATTATGAAACCGTAAAAATCTGTTCATGCCCTATAAGTTAAAAAACATTCTCCTCAGACTTTTGTCAGGAAAGTAAAAAATTTCCTCGTATGGTAAACAAAAGAAATATTCAATTCATATAATGTGGAAAAAGTAAAAATTGGGTAAAAATGACTTTAAACATACATTAAAACACTTTGAAAATATGGAAATGGGTGATAACAATAACCCCAGTAAACACTTACGAATAAAAAATCATGGATAAAAACGAGATTGGAAAAGTTATCCCATACCTTAGGTCTGATATGCTTTGTACGTATCCGAACCACATTTATAATGATTTAAATAATGTTATTTACTTAATACAAAATCATATTCATTGTTATTATATCATATATGGTTCACTTATAAATTTATATTGCCCGTTGTTTTGTAAATTCCAGGTTAAAGCAGCGTTTTGGGTAAAATCGTTTTATTTATCATACATGTTTGGACTTGTTGTTCTTGATATTATTATTACTTATATCATGATTTAATTTATTAAAAAATGTAAATCATGATTTATATATCATATTTATTTAGTATATATATATATATAATAGATAGATGAATGAAATTAAATACACCATTCATGGAGACAGTAGGTTGTACGTACGAATGAACACTATTTTCCATTCCTTATTGACTTGAATGGAAGTAAGTAGAAGACATATATATACATACATAAATCCAGTAGCTTAATAATTTCATATATTTCATTTTTATTCATTATATATACTTTATAATCATTCTTGAATGGTTATCATGGAGAATGAATCTAATCGGGTCGTGGAGACGGTAATCTGTATGTACGCACGAGCGATGATATTGTTTCCATAATTGTTGAGTTTAATTGGAGTGGATGATATAATATCTCAGAATAAGTATGATGTTATAATAAACATATATATTTATTCTTTACACCATTATACCCATCCAAGTAAGGTGGTGGTGGAAAAACTTATTACACCACGGCGTGGAGATGGTATTTCATACGTACGCACCCGCTGTGATTTCATTTTCCATAGGATGGATATAAGGTGAAATGGGGTTGTTAAAATTTATAATAAAATATCAGTATATTATTTATACTTATTTTATTACTTTATAATGAAACAGCTAAAGAATAAGAAGTTGATGAAGAAAGAAAACTTGGAAGAATCGATAGAAAAGATTACCTCTTCCTCGACACCCCTCCTTTAAACTTCTTCTTAGGGCACTAGAGTTGGTATTTTGAGAATACCAGAACCTCTATGATATAACTAGAGAGGTTTAAAAGAGTAATATTTAGGGTTTGGCTGATCTTCAAGGCTCAAAATGGTGTGAAGAGAAGAGGGAAGGGGTGCCCTTTTTATAAGGGAGGAGAGGGGCACCTTAGGAAAACTTAAAATATTATTTTATAATAAAGTCATATTCGGGTTTTAATAGATAAAATTGATTTATTTTCGAAGATAAGGTCGAGATGGGTATAAATACTCTCAACCAATAGGTTTTAGACAAGTTTAGGTTACTATTTTATCCTTATTATTTAGATTTAATTCTAAGTTAAATAATGTAACTTTTACCGTGTCTTTTTGTTTTCTTACACTATATGGTTAAGAAACTTACTATAACAAGCCAAACGAACCCCAAGTGGTTAATTATTAATATATATTTCCGTATCTAAGTTATTTGGCAGAACCTTAGATTTTTAGGAATAAAATAACAATTAATAATATAATACTTGTTTTGAAAACTATTTTATTTCAATTTTGAAACTATTTGGTACCTTATTTTTGGGAAAATCATAACATCCTTATTTGTTCTAAAAAACTTAATTAAATCAATAAAAACATGTCATATTAACTTATAAAATTATTGTAATTCATAAAAAGTCTAAAATTACATTTATTTGGGTATTTATAACATCAATTATGTTAATATTTTATTAATGAGGTAATTACTGCATCATCATTGTGTCATAAATAAATTATATTATTTAATGTCAAAAAATAATAAATAAATTACTATTAGGTAGGAAATCTCTTTAGATTTCTAATTAATATTTATAGTCTAATTAATCTTATGTATAACCCTATATTAAATAGGATTTAGTTATTAAACATTGATTTTAACTATTTTAACTCTTCTTTAAATAAAATAATAATAAATGTCCTAATCTAGTACAAGTGGACCTAAAGGGTAATATTTCATTCTTATGGTTGTTTTTGGTATAATTACACATATCAAATAGAATTATGACAACTGTTAGGGTAACAGTAATATTATTTTTACCCTTAATTACCCTATTTACTTTTAACCGTGGTAAATAAAATTAAAAAGTTACTATTCAACAAAAAATATTTTTATCTTATTGAACGACATTTTACTACTTGATATTAACAGTGTCTCTTGGATTTCAAAATTCCACTCACAGAAGCGGTAAATTTATGTTTTATGTAAATTTTCAAACTCTCCTAGGAGGAGGGTAAAAGACGGTGAAAAGTTCAAAAAAAATTATATGTCTAAAATTATTATAAAATGACTTCAATGAATTACATTGAACATATATAGGTATTATGTATCAATTTTTACGTAAAATAAATTTAAATAAAATAAAAAGGTATTAATATAAAAATTCGGTTTTTAAATAGTAACCTAGTGTTTTCCCTATTCATCAAAAATTGAATGTTTTCAGAAAAATACCAAAATTTCACCCTAGGCTAATTTCGATATTCTGCATCCAAAAATGAAGTCCCTTTTGAAAAAAAATTTCAAAAAGTGGGTATTACTATTCATAACAGCTAGTTTATATAACATATTGTTGTTTAGTGAAACTCGGTATTGCGTACAACTTACGCAATCATGGAAGGTCACGATTGTGTGTAATGCAAGACAAGTTAGGGATGCATGTAGTGCAAGTTCCTTTTGGTGTAGCGTACAACACAGGACATCGATGAAATTAAGAAGAATATTTTTCATAAATTCTTGGGGTGTTACATATAGTGTCTTAAGAAACATGGAATCATAAAAAACTAGTTCAGAAGATAACTTCATTATCTCCAAATTATTTTTGCACAACTAGAACCCTTTTTGACATATCTTACTTAATCCCTTCTTTATGACCGGGGGAAAAGAAACATATGAAATGGTGAGATCATATTCGCAATAATGGAAAAAAAGGGAGATATCAATTATATCATAATCATTAGTCATAAGAACATAATATTTGAAAACCATAACCTGCATATGAAATATTGTGATATCATGCCATGGGATAAATAATGAATGATCATACTAATCAATGAACATAATCCCAAAATTCATAACAAAATACATGAAGTTTTGTAGCATACACCTAAGCATAGAAAATAATTTTATATTAGTCAAGTCCCATTTACAAGATTATTATAGTGGACAAATTCCATTAGTAAACCGAGTTCACACCTCATTCCATGCCCATATTACTAAACAGAGATCGTTTCCCATTGTACACATGTCTATCTCATGAGATATAAAAATTCACTCATTGTATTGGCGGGATATATAGGTCCGAACTATCTCATAATGATATCATTCTTATGTGTGCCACAATTACATAAATCATTCATCATAACCCAAGGAATAAAATGTGTTTTTTAGACACCATTCCATCATAATATAATCCATGTAAAAAATGAATTTTATAAATATCATTCCATAATAAACACAATAAAACCATAGGATAAATAATGAAATTATACTTGAAACATATCCTTATTTTATAATTTCAACATAGATGGAAAATAATTTTGATTTAACACTGCAAATTAATTATTGAAGAAAATGTCCTTTCTTCTTCAAAAACATGTTGTTTTCTCAAAATTTTATGAAATTAAAAAAAAAGAATATATTTGAAAATAAACATGAAATCTTGTAGACGAATATTCCTTGAAATATGGATTTATGAAGACATTAAAATATGTTCATGTTGTAAAAAGTAAAAAAACATTTTCCTTATACTTTTTCCAGAAAAGTCAAAAAAGTACCTCGTATCAAATAACGACAAAAAATTCCATTCATAAGGTTTAATAAAAATTCAAAAATGGGTAAAATAAGATTTAATTATTTTTTAGAATATAAATAATATAACATATTTTGGAAACATATATGTGGATGATAAATATACCCTAGAAAACACTTATGTATAAATAATCTAAGATAATAATGAGATTTTGAATTTATCCCTTACCATAGATATGATATCCTTAGGATGTATCTGAGGCCCATATACTATGATTTAAATAATGTTATTGACGTATTATATAATCATAGTCATTTTTATGATGTCAAATATGAAAATATTATCATCTCTTTTTTATTAACATTTCATTGTTACCCTTTATTCATATATTAATTGTGTTATGCTCTTATTCATGTTTTGTCAAATAAGTCTTCATTATCTATATTAGGTAGTAGTTATATAATTAAAAAATTATATAAAAATAATATATACCATATTTATTCATTTGGTATATTTATATAATCATGCTTTAATTAATATCATGTAGGGTGAATCGAATCACATCGTGGAGTTGGTAGACCGTACATAGACTCGAGCGACGATACCATTCCAATAATTGTTAAATAGTGTTGAATTGGATTTTGTATAATATTTAAGAATTAATATCATGTTATAATAATCATATATAGTTATTATTTTCATCATTATAACTATCTAATTAAGGTGGTGGTTAAAAATATATTAAACCATGGTGTGGAGACAGTAGTCGTATGTACGCACGCATGGTGATTTCGTTTTTCATAATACAGATAAAAGGTATTCTATGGTTTTTTCATAATAAAAATAACATGAAATTATATAAGTGATATTATATTTATTATTTAATAGTTAAAAAAATTTATAGGAATAAGTAGAATAAGAAATAAGTTTGAATGAATTGGTAGAGAAGATTACCACTTCTTCAACGTACTTCCCCTAAATCTCCCATTAGAGCAATAGATTTGGACTTGGAATAACACAAAAACTCTTTAATGTAACTAGGGAAGTTTATAATGGAAAATATTAGGAGTTGGATGTGCATGAAGGATCAAATTGAAGTGAATAGGTGAGGGAGGAGGTTAGATTTTATAATCGAGGTGAGGGGCATTTTTGGGATATCAAAAAATATTATTTTAATATAAACTCAAACCACATCCAAAAACCTCAAAATAATAAATATAGAAGATTAGACGATATAGGGTTGTAATAAAATCAAAAAATAACTTTTTGACAAGTTTTTATGTCAATTTAATCCTTATAATTTTAATTAACACTTAGTTATTCTATTTAATTTTTAACTAGGGTAAAAAATATTTCAATGTTAAACGGGTGAAATATTTAATTATTTGATGTCAATTTGAACATAAATAAATATCATAGATCATTTTATACTATATAATAATTATTATAAGTTTTTTATAATAATGAAGATTTTAAAATAATTTAATAAAAAATTATTTTGATAACAATCAATAGTGTCCATTTTGACGATATTCACTTCATGAATTTTTTAAAATTATTAAGATAAAAATTTCATATCAAATAACTATTTTATTATATTCATAATAGGTAAAGTTAATATAGAAAATTAATTAGAGATATTAACTTCCCAAATTATATTTATTTTAAAATTTTTAATAACATTTTTTTCATTATTTCTATAAATAAAATATATACCACATCAATATTTTGTAAATTTTTAATATACATATTTGTTAGATAAAAATTAAAAATAAAATACTATGATGAATAAAACTCCAACTTTTTTCATAATAATATTTTTAGTCGAATTTTACTCCAGGAAAAGTAAACATTTAAAATGTTATACTTATTAACTTTTGAATGTGACAACATTAACAACACATTAAATAAAATAATATAAGTGTCACAATCTCTTCTATAAGGATCCAAATGGTTACTAACTAAACCCCTGAATGGATATTGTCGACATATATTAAACCAATAATATTTGGTCAAATTTTTGGGTGTTTTTATTGATATTAGTATTTTAATAAAAATTGTATTATTGATTTCTCATTAATTAATTAATTTTTACATCATCAAAGTATATGACTTTAATGTAATTAAGTATCCCCTAAAAATTAAAAATAAATTACCATGACAAAGATAAATATTTGAAATTTAAAATTTGTAATTCTAATAGAATTTATCTTTTATATATCCTTATATAAAAAATCATTTATTTATTCAAATTTGAGTGAGACATAATTAATCAAATAAATTAAATGTCCTAATCTCATCCAAGTGGATTGAAAAGGACACAATTTCAACCCAAGGATGATTAAAGTCAATATAAACTCATAAAATAATATTAATACATGTTTTAAGGTACTTTTATAATAGCATTATTACCCTTAACTACTGTATTTACAATTTTAACTTATTAAGAAAAATTACTAAAGTTACTATTCATAGTGACCACAAATAAAATCAAGATATTTACATAATTTTTACCCACTAATTACAAAAATGGAATCCATTTTTCAAAAATAAAAACACATAAGTTTCAATATTTAATTTGAATTTATTCTCATTATCAAAATTATAGAACATGTTTTTAAAAATTAAAACAATACAAAAGATGTAAATGTTGTTACATTAGAATTCAATGTAAAATTAATGATAATGAAATATATTATATTAGATGATACACATATATTATATTTATACTTTAAAACCATTAATTATTATAATTTAACCATATAATATTTTTTTTATGGAAAAAGATGTTTTCAATTAAAATTTAGTGTATTTTTACTATTCATTAAAATTTGAATGTTATTAGAAAAATATTAAAAATTCAACCAAATTAATTTAGTTATCCAGATTCTAAAGAACAATGTATTTTTCATATAAAAATTATTATGGTTTCAAAATCATAATTTAAAAGGGTTCACCATTAAAAAGCTATAATATTTCCCTTTAAAAAATATAGGTTTTTGTACATCAAATAGGGTTTATTCATACCCTATGGAAAAAATACATATTAGATGAGTATAAAAATATTTTATTATGTATATAACATATATATTTCCATAATTTCATTTACTAATTGTAATTCACTCAATTTATCAAAAAAATTAAAATATAAAATTGATTTATATTTTTCATAAATAATTGGTAGTAAATGTCTTCACTATAAATTTTCATAAGTTGGTGATTCTTATTCCTAAAAACATAATGGATAGGTTAAAATAGTGATTTTATACTAAAGGAATATTATGATTTGTTTAAAATCATGATTTCATACAAGAAAAAATATTAATGAAATACAATTTATTAAATAAAATACTTCATAAAAACATCTAGGTGTTACAGTAAACACACTGGTCCTACTTCGATCCCTAGAAAACAACATAACTTGGTCTCAAAATTACCTAGATCAACTCTATCCTGATCCACTTAGGGTTTTGTAATTATCTTCGAAATATATCTTGGGTCTATATATCTCCATGAGTTCTCATGTTTTGTGTGGGAAATAAATCTTAGTAGGATATCACAAAGTTACCCTAGTATATTATATAATATATGTGAATGTTTGTGGGAAATAAATTTTTCAAAAATTTACGTTGTTCATCGTATGCTAACATGACCACCAAGATTCCTTGAACATCTGGTCACTATATTCTAACCTGGAAAATTTAGTACATGATCATACCAAATTCATCACCATGACGTAATCACCCCCAAAACTTATTCCAAAAAACATGTATCTTAACCCATACATTTATTTTTATCGTATGCATCATAAAACACATCATCCCACTACCTGAGTGAACAGGGTTCCCTAATATACTAAAAAACTAACCCATTTCTTTATCACTAAATGTCAGATCCATCACCCATATCTCCCATAAAGTAATGAAACAACACCTCATGGGTGGTCCTAGACCCATGTGTACTCAAGGAAATACCATCATCATGATATTATCCTCTCAAATAAAGGTCCTAAATCATAAATAAAGACTCTTTATCACAAAAAAATACTACATAATTCCATCATACTCATGGATATTCTAAAGCTCCATCACATGCCACATGAATGGTGCATGAATATAGACTCAATGTGACCTCCGGTGCACCAAACTATACACCAGAGGCTTACAACTAATGTAGAGGGCCTAATAGATACACTGGGTGACTATTCCCTCCAATATAAACAATTAGTTCCATATATAAAAAAACTGAATTTTTCAGATGACCGATCCATATGAAGGACATCCAAAACCCATATAGACAAGGAAACATAGATCCAAACTAGGCACTATTTCTAGAAAAAAATAATTAATTGAATATATGATGAAAAAATACATCAAAAAGTCACAGAAGATAAGCATGACGTAATATGAATCACATGTTGGAGTTATTACCCTAGAACAAACTTCTATAGACATTATGAAAACATGTATTAATATTTTTTAACATTAGTAAATGTATTAGAACATCATTATTGTTTTTCAATGTAATATTGTATGTGATAATGTCCTAAGAATATCTATCACATGAAAAGTTCATAGAAGTGCCCCACTATGAAGATAACCCCAAAGTATTGTGACAGTATTCTCAAATACACTTTATATAGTTGGATGATATCATTTTATTAGACAATAATTATACAAGATATAGTTTGTGGATACTCATAGGATATTGAGTAAATTTCTCATGGATTACTACATTTTCATTTCTAGTATACGAGATTAAGAGAACATGACCTGCCAATAGAAAACCAACATTTATTTATGTCATTGGATGTTCTATCTACAGATTTAAATACTCATCTATGTAATTTATGATTATTATTAATGAATATTATTAGTATCATACATTACTGTATAGATGAAAACCATGATGACATATGTTCATGGGGATATAACATATTATGGTTGTTTGATGAGTAATAAATAATTAATGAATAATGTGAGAATAGATTTCTCACTTCAACTCTTTAATGAATGTTGATATCTAATTCACTTTGATGTGATTGAAACAACCAATATGAATCCATTTCCATGGTATTCCATGGGTTGGTTCATTTCTAGAAATTCAGTGAATGGATCATGTAGAACATAGGTTGATGAAACAAGTATACAACATGCTTCATTAGATATATCATTATAAAGGGATAATATTACACAATAATAGTCTGCATGATGTTTTAAATCATTGTGAAATTACATTTATCACTATGGGTTCCAAGGCATATTTCTAGATGAAAAAATTAGACATTGTGAAACCCCACCTAATTTCATTGAGAAAGAGGCATGTAGGATCAAATACAAAATCTATCAAAAACCATAGTTATATAATAATATTATTAATTATTTAACATTTATAATGAATATTATTTCAATAAGTGGTTAAATAATTATTCATGTTTTGTTGATTTCATGTATTTAGTATCTAGTTATTCAAGAGAATATTTTGTGAGTGGGTTATTGAATAATTATTTATTCTCTATTTAGTGAATATAATATTTATTTATTGAGTATCAAATAATGATATTTATTTATTAAATAAATAGTCATTTTTAGGGCTGGATAAATATTGTGGGGGAATGGTAGAAAAAGGTTAAATGCCTCTTGAGAAATAATATAGATATTAAATATTATTTAAATAAATTTAACTAATTTATGTGTTTATCTTATTTCAAGAAATAATATTTTTTTTATTTTTTTTATCGACACGGGGTTCTCCAAGGATTACAAAAATAATAATGGTTTATAAGAAATATTTATTTTCCTATCCATACACTATTTAAAAGTAATTGTATTATTTCTAACCCAAATGATTCAAATTTTGTATTTATTTTTCATAATAAAATATGATGAATTCACTCAAGACCAAGAGATACCCTCTCCAAGAATGATACAATGAACAATGGAAGATTCACAATCACTGCTCCCCTTAATTAATAATTGATCAAGGAGAGTCGTTCATGGAATCGATTCCCATGGTGATCAGGGTTGAACAATGAAAGCATTAGCATCTTCCATTATATCACTAACATATTACTAAGATGATGCATGGAGGTCCATAGTACATGTTAGGATCACTCAGGGAGGGATTGTACACTTGATTCTAGTGAAATAATGTGGGAACTATGTAGAGATATAGTCGTATTCATCAATGATGAAACAATTCATCACATGGTAATTAATTAAAAGATTAAATTAATAATAATTCATTATATGATGATCCTACATTAGTTTCAAGAATTATAATATCAATTAATCATTGATTCAATTCCATTGTTCAATGAATTATTAATTGGTGTCCATCTCAGATAAATCATGAATTAGGATAAAAATTTGAGTTGGGTATACCCATTTGTTCTTTCATTAAGCTTAGAATCCTCAAGTGGTTTCAAGAATCCCACATAATAATTTATAATTTTTTTAGGATTATTGATATATTTACACATTTATCATTATTTTTCTATTCTGATTTAATAATTATTTATTTCGAATTGTGAGATATTCTCAAATTACTCTTATTTTCAATAATATTATCAAAAAATGGATTAATATTGAATGAAAAACATTTGGATAACTCATTAAAAAATTTCTAGGATTCTTTATGGATGGAACAGGAGTACATGGTGTGTGGACCATTAGTACATGATGTTTACCAGTGTTTAATTCCAAATGAAAACTCAAGAATTAATTCAACATGAATTATCATCATATAAATTGTTTTCAATTTTTATTAATTTAATACACATCCTGTTGGCCATGAAAAATGGGAACATGGTTCACTAGTCCATATGGTGGTTAAATTGAATACACAACATGTAGTATATTATTAAAAGATGATATATGTGGTTCCATATAGGACATGTAACTGGTAACCATTTAACTCAAAGACCACATTAACTCTAACCCATTTACACACTGTATGCCCCATTAATTTTAATGGATGTACCCTACATCTAGTCCATAGGAACATATTGAAGATTGAAGGAAATAAAATATACACAACGTGTTGTTATATTATACACTCCATGTATATTACCTAATTACAAAAAAAATTAAATTAATGTTTTATACCACTTAAATATTATCAATATGTCTTCATTGTTTCCTTCAGTTGAATCATACAAGACATGTGATGGGTTATATATATAACAATTAAATGTCTAATTAATTTCTTTATATTATTTTTAATAACAAATCATGTATAAGTTGTAATAAAAAAATTAATCTATTCACAATAAAATAGAAAATGATAAGTAAATAAATAGTTTTTTTGTGTCATTTAGTTGAATCTTACATTTCTTGAAATCACATCATCAGACATTTATGAAACATGATACCTAAGGAAATGGCATATAAATATAATACACATTGGGTAGTTTATAAAGGTATTCAACATGTTACCTCAATGGTAAATTTTTTGTACATATTTGATTTTTTAATATATTTCATTAATTTATTTAAAATTGTGATTGATATGAATCCAAAGAATTTGGGATGAAAATTTAAACAGAATAATTTATTACTTAAATAATATAATTAATTGATTCGATTAGAATTTAACTTAAATATGAAATATTTTGATTCAATGTTAATTTATAAAATGTAAAATTTGTTTAAAGTATTATGATGATCTTGATCATAGACCTGTCCTAATTTTCTTATTGGTTTATTTTTAATTTATTATGAAATTAAATTTACAAAATGCACATAATCTCTCCTCTTATTATTCTAGGAAATGTTTTCCCACTATTTCATTTTATGTAAATCCCCTTTACCAAAAAAAAATTTCCCCTCACCTATGAATGAGTAAAATATTATTTAATTGATGTATCTCCTATGTGTGTGGATGTGGTTTACATTTGGAGTTGAGGAAAAATCAATATAAATGGTACATGCACCAGTAAGGGGAAAGCTTCAAAATAAACCAATACATGGTTTATGGGGTTTCCCCCTAGGTAAACTATTAGATTATCATATCATATATCAAATAACCATTAGAAGAACATAAAAATCACACCACTCTTATTATTTCATTTCATTTAAGATGCAAGGTTTATTTTATTAAAGAGGTTTTTTCTTCATCACCCAAATTCCTGAGTTTTACATCCCTTTAAGATAGAACTAAAATTAAATGAATTATGTATAACATTTGGCTAAGATATGGTTAATCACTTAGGAAAAATCCACTTAATAATAAAAAAATTGTACCAAATGTAAAATGGTATATTCATATATAAATAATTAAAATTCCTTAACTATATATATTAATATTTTATATCCTTCCATTTAATGTGTAGGAATATAACCAAAGTTCAATGTTATTGACCTAACTCTTTTGGATTGCATGAAGATGAAGAGAAAACATGTACTCTTAGAAGAAAACAGGAGAATGTTCATATTGTGAGACCCTTTAGTTTTTAAAAAATAATTTGAACTCACACAAAAAACATTAATGAAAGTGAATTGTGACACCAAGTACATAATACACGCACTTGCATGAATAAAGTAAGTACATTCATAACATTGAAATATAATATTTCATGAATATGATGTTTTAAATTATTCATGGATAAAATAAGTTGAGTTAAAAAAATATTTCACATTGAATTTAATATTTCACTTGCAAAAAAAATTAGTTTCACAAAATAGAGATTGATGGTACATTTAGTGATTGAATTTTTTTATGGAACTGATAACCCAAAACTGTAATTCAATATATCTGGATTTCTATTAATGATTAATTTTGAAAGAAGAATCGTAGTATCAATCCTATAACTAGTAATTATGTTTTGGGTCATAATTATTTTATCATTCAAAAGTATGTTAACAATTTTTATGTTAAAGAAGGATAATAAGTAGTATTATACTATATTTTATAATAATTTGATATAGTCCACGGATTATTTCATAATCAAGGTAGTTATTTGATTTCTAAATTATAATTATTTTGAATAGAGTAATTATTTTTTATCAAATAATTCTATTTTTAATTTCTAATCTCTTCAAGATTTGTAATATAACATCTTTCATTTTTTCCAGAAATATAAATATTTTATTAAAATTTGCTGGTTTATGGAGAACAAGTTCAAGAGATTCCCTTACTCATTGTTTTCCTGATAATAAAAAAAATTTGTGTATGTGTGGGATAATGACCATTGTACACTAATAACATAATCATCCATAATGGATGTGAACCTCCTAAAAAATTTAGGGTTCTTTATTCATTAATATTTTATGAGTCTAATTGTTACCTAAAATGATGAAAAAAAGTTAAACACTCACTGAATATGTGACAGAGGTAAAATAGGGGGATAAAAGTTTAATTTGGTTACAAAGTATTCCAACAACGATTAAACCCCACCTCTTGGTGTGTTCATCTATAAAGTGATCCTAAAAATTTGTATCATAGAGATAGGTCACACTTATAATTGGATTATGTACTTTAATGGTTATTTATTATTTGATATATCACCTCTAAATTAAAATGGATTGAAAACATGGAGGATCAATATCTATTATAAATCATAACTTTATCCTATCTAATAAATTTATTTGCAGAAGAAGTAAATAATTTATGATGATAAATAATATCCTCCAGGGAAAATAATATGATGAATCATTTTCCACATATAGTAATTCTATGATAAATAATTTTTTATGGGAGTAGAATAACAAGTAGTTTATTGTACTACCAAGTATATGAACATAAATTATTCCTTGAATGTTGATTAAGAGGTATTATAAATTTTCTCTAACTTTATAATATAATAACTAAAGAAAAGTGGAGAATATCATTCCTGAAAAAAGAATGATTGTATATATTTGAGGAAGACTGTACAAGATAAGATCATATATATTAATGAATAATCAAATAAGAGAGATACTACTTTAACAAAAAAAAATTGATGACATGTTTTGATCTCACCATGTAATGTAATATCAAATGTGAAGAATAATGAGCTTGAATAAACATGTTCATAAGTTGTGAATGATAGGATTTAAGAAATCATAACTAAATATAAAGAAACTAAGAAGCTTGAAAATAATTTCCATACATTAGAATAAAAACAATATAATATTATTGATGTCTAGAATTTTCAACATGAAATAAAAACAGAAAATATCAAATAGAATGCCAATTTGATATAGAATGAATAGAATTCATGATTGTGATGTTTTGAATATCGAGAAATATTTTCATGATAGATTGAAATTAGTGGAGGATGAGAAATTCATTCTAAAGGGGAAATTTATATAACATTAAATTAAAATGATGAATAATGAAAATATTTGAGCTGACTCTTCACAACAATCTAAATTAAGTTTTATTACTTTAAGGTATGTGTCCACACAAACATATAAGAAGGATTCGTATCAAAAAATACCTCCATCTAATGGAAATAATATATTAAAATCACCTAGTGATCAATCTCAAGAAATATTTAAGAAGATTTTACTAACCATATCTACCAATAAGGTTTATGGTAATTTTTTTTATTATCATATTGCAGGTTCAAAATCAAAACCTGTAGAATAGTGTATGAAGAATTATTATGAATTTTATACCTCTATATCTCTAATAAAGAAAGAAAAAATTTTAAGGGACTTTTCCACTATGGAATTCCATAAGAAGAATAGAAGTAAAAAAATCATCAGGCATACCAATCTAGCAGTATAGTTATTCCAATGATGAGAGCAAGATAGTTCATCTATTATTGGTGTTGTGAAATATTTGGGAATATAGAATCTTTTTTTTGTATAATTCTATAGTATATGAAAATAAAAATGGGCATATATTAGGGGGATAAAATTAGTTATGAAAAGACCACATATAAAAGGAAATAATTTGAATTTTAAAAATATTTCCCAATTTTTGAATAGTATCTATTTTATTTTCAATGGAAGTAGTAAAAATGAAGAGGAGTGAAAGAATAAATCATTTATTCATGCCACTATAACAATTGAGAAGAAAAAATCGAACAAGATAAAGAATAGGTTGAAGCAATAATTCAAATATAACTAGTTAAAGACTATTCTAATTATGTTTATAAATAAGAAAGGATATGATACCTTGGGTGATAATTATAAGAAATCCCATGTTCAATGAAAACCTAATAAGATCAATAAGAGAGCTACAACAAAGGGAATAATATTCTACTATTTTGAAAAAGCACGTCACACTATATATCACTATAATCATGCAATGTATATAAAAATTAATGGAAATAAAAAAAACAAAAATGGTAAGACCTTTCTAAGAAAAAATGAAATGGATTGGAATGGAAAAATTCATAATTAAGAATCCATATGAATGTATAAAGATGTTTGTGCATACTCTAACCGATATAATTGTAATCTATTGAGTTATTTTTTAAAATGTCTTGGGAAATGTAAGAATAACATACAATGTAAGATTATAGATTAATATTATAGATTACACAAGATAAAATTAAATTTCATGATACTTTTTGAATATATGATAAAAAATATGTAAAAAAATATGTGGAAAGAGAAAAAGGGTTGAACAAAACTCGGATGAATATTTATTCATAACATTAGCTCTAGAAGAAATAATGATGATGAATCAAAATGATCATGGTGGTAAATGAGGCTTGATGGCTACTATGAAAAATAAAATTCCACAATAATATGATACAAAAGAAATTAATGATTCATGATTTAAAAATCTTCAATAAAATCCAGAAAAAAAACATCAATAGTTCACTTTCACATGGATGAGTAAAGAAGTAATTTTCATTATTATGAAATAATTATAATATTTTTTCTATCACTGAAAAGTAAATTATAACCTCATTATTCCCATATAATTTGTGTTTATCCATTATTTTCATGAGATTTGGAGGTGATTCACCCACTTGGGGTAAAACTGACTAAAAGAAGTCATTTTGACATATTAATAATCTAATATATATATATATTTTTATGGAAGAGAAATTCATATTTTGATCCATTTTTCAATATCTATAAGTTTATTTTTTACAAAATATAAAAGATAAACCTTAATAGAGGTTATTAATTTTCAATAGTTGATTAATAATATTAAATTCATCATCATGGATGTGATCACAACAATTGACATTTAATTTTAATTGGCATACTAAAGAAAAATTGATGATAATATCCCTCTTGATAAATTAAAGAAAAAGATCATCCCTTGACGGGGAGTATCCAAATAATTTCCAAGGGATTTATATTTCATCCTCATATAACATCACTAGAAAGTACTTGTTTAATAATTTATTAATGAGTTATGTTGGTTCAGTCATCCATCCCTATTAAAAAAATGAAATAAAGTCTACTATTAAGAGGTGGAAAATAAATTAATCAATTGAATGAAAAATTAAACATTAAGAATATCTATGTTTAAATTTAAGAACAATACCTACCTATTATACTTAAATATTTTTAATCTTTGTTATGAGATAATTGTTGGAATTTCACAATAAATGTTTCTTGATAATATTTATGTCCAAATTCTTATCAAACAAGCTTTGATTATGTTGTATCATTTGGTATCAAATAGTTAAAAAAACCTGAAAAACAATTGAACATTCTATAATGAATAATAAAATTTTTGGTAAATAATTTGCTATCATATTATAATTTCATGATAAACATCCCTTTTTAGTAAATTGAACACTCTTCTTTTAAACATTTAGTTAGACTAAATAGACGTAGAGTTAATTAATTTATGTAATATTACATAATAAATAATTTATACCATCATTAGGTTTATTTCATTCTTTATTAATTAGGGGGGAAAATAAAATGAAAATGATAAGAAGAAATAAGGAGAGATGAATGAAATCATATGTTCAAATTATAAGAGCATATTGACACATAATTTTCTATTGGTATTGAAAAAAATATATAGGGGAGATTAAAATCCCTAAATTTCGTTTTTGTTGTTTATGATTTCAATGGTTATGATGTCAATATTTCTTGAATAAGAAAAATGGATTGAAAGTTCACTTATTTGTTCTCAAATTTGGTAATGATGGAAGTGATGTACCCAAGAAACTTTATCAATTGAGTTAAGAGATTATTTTTATGATAAAATGTTCATTAGAGAAGAATATATGAGTCTTATTACTATAAATGGATGTTCATAGAATATATCTTTTGGTTTGGAAAAAAATGAATGTATTTGAAGATTTTATAGAGAACCATACATAGTATGTTCAATGGTCATGTCATGCTCTAGATGAAGTTGTGATGCTTGAATAATTGTTTTGGATTCACTTAAGGGCATTGGATGTCAATCTTGAACAATTATCTATTCAATTATGATGATTTGTGGAACTGTTCCTAATTATATAAACATATTAAAGAGGTATTTGGAAATTACATATTGTTACTACAACTATTAAAGTGAATACTTTTTTGAACGCCCTTAAAATATTTATTATCATAGAGAAAATTTTGATGAATATATGAATTTCATGTAAATATTTATTTTCATGAAGAGATATTGAAGGATATGTAAAAACTATGGACTAAATTTTTATTTTTAATGAATGATATTAAGAAGAATTTATTTTGGTTTGAAATATACTTTGTAATTACTAAGTACACATGTATCATCCTTTTTAAAAAAAATGTTTCAAACCCTTATAGAATCAAGGACCCATCACCAACAAATGTGTGACCCAAGGATTCAACCATGTGGTAGAGGTCATCTTGGATGGCTGAATGAAGAAGGTGGTAATTGTGGACATGTAAAACATTTATAGAGAATGAAAGGGATAAGAATACGAGGAACTGAGATTGTGTAGTGACTGTATGTTGAGAATAGAGTGCTCGTGGGCCATATAGGTGGGGGAAAACCCATGAGGGAATGTTTTCACAGTTATAATAGCTATCAATTCTCCTACCATCTTAAGTTACTGATAACATAATATTCCTATTACGTGGAGGCCAAATGTAGGGATGATCAACATGGTAAAGGAGCCGAATGCGGACACTATTACCACATTAAAAAATATAATAAAATAATATTGGTAATCTTATCTCTAATGATCTTATGATCCATACTTCTCCCAAAGTATTTTTTCAACCTCCCAATGGCCAGTATTTCATCCTTCACCATCATAAATCTCTGGTACAAAAGGTTAACCATGCTATATACTACCATGATTATACTGAGCTCTATTTTTCACCAGATCATATTTTGTGTCATCTATCATGTTTATTATGATGGAATGCATATGTTTTCATGATTATGTATCAGTTTTCAATGAAAAATTGAAAATATGGAGATATATTAAAAAATTATATTGTTCATGCTCAACTTCACATGATTATTCACTCACATAAGAATGGAAGAAATCATTCTTGATGGCAACAAAAGATAAGGAAACATGAGAGGAGTTTAATATGCTGAAACATTCAGTAATATTGAATGTGTCTATGGATCACCAACAATATCTGTCATGGTATTTTTTCAAAATAAAAAGAAGACCTAAGGGTGTATAAATGTATCAAAACTCATATATAAATATCAAAATACCAGTCTTATATCCATATGATGATATTTTTGAGAGATATCATTTTTTCTGAAAAATAGTACATAGTTTGAGCCTTCTTTCATATGTATATGTGAAGTAGAGATACCGCGAGCCAATTGAATTAATGAGTAAGGATATCATGCATCATTTATATAATGACATGAAAAAAACATATAATTCATGTGGAAGGATTATCCATACTCAAGCCAATTCAAAGAGCATGTGATGTTTATGTGAATAAGAAATAATGTCTCATAGTATTTATATGAAGACATCTTTATAACAGTGTTATGTGAAGAACCTCCTTCTTCCATGAAGTTTTCCACACTTTATTTTTAGGTAGAATAATATAAACCAAGTAATCTTATGTGATGAGATAAGAAAGTGAAAATTATAAAACAACAAGCATTTCACAAATAATTATGTAACATCCTAGACCCAGATACCACTAAAAGGTTCCCCAATCCCAATGGGTCACATGGTCTTAAGTATATATCCCGAAATTCCAGAGTCCACTGACTAAATGTGATGTTCTATGTGTGTCTGTGGGGAGACTATTCTCTAATTATTAGAGTATAACATAATTTAATATCAATAACAATTATAAATATCAGAAGTAGTAAACTATACAACAAATGTAAATAGTGGAAGAGTAATACTACAGACAATCAATAAATCATATTATACACAAGATTATGATATATGTCACATGTTTTTAATAAATCTTCCAAAACATGAATACAAGGTAGATGTAAAATACATATAAAAAACTAGAAAATGAAAAAAGAATCCAAGTAGCACCATAAGCCTCATCTTGGATGCATGATCTCTGGATCCTAAGTAGCATATCATGTCTGTGGAAGCTTGGGGTGTTACATTCTTCACCCCTTTTGGAAATTGTGTCCTTGCAATTTCTAAAATTGGGCTTGGGAAAATAATTAAAAGTCCCACATCGAAAAAAGAGTCAATAAAACTATCACATTAAATGAAAGAAAGAGAAGTACAAAGGTCACCCGAGATAACCCATACTAGAATTCCATGTAGGAACACATGGATATGGCAGATAAACAAATTGACCAGTTCTGGTAGAGAGGGATAGAAAACATGATCAGAAAAAGTTAACAGCAAGAAACCCACAAACTTGTGATGAGACAAATGTTCATTAGTTTTCCAATAGGAAAAGTAAATGCACAAAATTGTTTTTTGTTAAATTTCATAAAGATGAGAATTTATTTATGAGATTGACCAAGAACATACAGATATATACTAACTTTGTAAGTAGAGTGTCATTATTTAATAAATTTCTACTACTAACTCATTTTTTTAGCGATGAGTATTCAAGATGACTTAGTTACACTGAAATAGATAGAATCAATTTTTATAGAATCACATGACTCACAAAGGATAAACTATATATTTACCTTATCTTTAGAGATTAATCAAAACCAAAATGGTTAGTACAAGATCAGATGATCCCCAATGATAATCCTTTAGAGAAAGAAATACCTATCTTAATTTCTAAAATTAAACCAACAATACCCCAAAGTTATATAAATACCATTCAATAAACAATTGTCATTAAAATCCTTCAATATAATCCAAACCAATATTCAAACCAAAAACATAGAAGAATTGGGTGGTGTAGTCTTCCACGTTAAATTTTATCTCCAAATGACATTGACTACTCTTAAAGTCTCATAATTAAAAGTAATTTACCTAATCACATATTCTCTATTATAGGTTAATCATTTCATAAATAACCAAAATCACTATAAATCACAATAAAAACATAAATAAAAATCCACCATTACTCCTCAAATGAAATCTCATAGTATTCTATTTTCTTTATGCATATAGTGTTCCCACCAGAGCTAACGTCTTCCAAAATAAATTTTATCACGTAACCACCAAATCATTTTTCTATACTAAGAGTAATAATTTGATAATACAAAAGATCCCAAATCAACCTATTATTGATAAATAAAATCATTTAACTAAAAATAATTAGTCACACTAACCAGGGACTTCACGTAGTCCAGTGGTAGGTGATAAATCACAATCACACTCTGGTTGTGGGTTCGATTCCCACAGCTTTGTCCGACACAATGGGTTGTCACACGGTCTGTGTATTTTCCATTTTCAAAAACTGTATTTTATAACATTACCAAAATGAGATAAATTACTCCAAATAACCAAAACATAATCTAACCACAAATGTTATCTCATACCATGCATTTTCATCCCAAAATATAATAACTTGTAATTTCCTCAAATTCAAGGATCATATAAAACAAAATGGTTATTTATAACTATATCCACAAGAGAAAATATAATTCTTCCTCAAATATCATTTTCAAATGATAAATTGTAGGCTCACACATATAAAAGAAAATTCATCCAAAGTATCCTCAATAACAAAGATCACTAATACCATTAAACATTTTTCCATCCATTTTTTTCCACATAGGTTCTTCCATGACCAAGAGGTTCTTATACAGAATAGTTTATTGACTTGGGTGATGCCAAGGTCACCTAAATTTATGAAAAATGACCGTAATTGGAATCATAGGATCATTTTTATTTTCTTCCATAGTACTCTTCATTTTTCCTCGACAATTATTTACTTTATGCCCTTCTTTCCCACATTTCTTTGTTCCATTGATACACTTTCCTGGGTGTCTCCCTCCACATTTCTGGCATGATGGAAATTGAGATTTCTTGTCTCCATGGTCTCCACAGCTGGAGCTCTTCTCATTCATTGCCTTTATCTTCTTTGTTGAGTCAGGGAGTTGGTTAATATATATGTTGTTGATCATATTTTTGGAAAACTGATTTGGCATGAAGGCAATATCTTTTACGCATATCAACATTCCATTTAGTTTATCATTTCCACCATAGCTCTCACCTTGTCCATCATGATCAATGTCACTATGACTTTCTTGGAATCTAGCCATTAAAAAAACTAGAAAACATTGTGTGAGTAAGAATAGTCATAAAATTATTTTTAAAATTTCATCACACCTTATTTTCAACCAAAAACACCCTAGTATTAACCAAGGTTATTTATTGTCATCTTATATTAAAATCCTTCAAACTTGTTTGTAAAGAAAATGTAAATTATCTTAAGCATATCCCCCAGGAGATTCGTAACCAAGAGTGTAGTAAGGCCCATTGTTGTGCACCAGTTCCCGTTAGAGTCTAGCCCAAAGCGGTGTTTTTGGGTTTTACCCCTAGGTACATTTGTGCTAGAGCCACCTCTACCTGCTCGTATCCAGACATGGATGTATTTCTAGGAAAACTCACAAAATATCTACAAAACCAATATTTTAGTATGTTCTTCTATAATGATCCTAAAATTCTATTTTAGGGCTATGTGATTTAATCAATGTTTATCTAAATCTAGTTTCCAAGGTTTCTACTGAACTTCCTCTGATACCAAATGTAAAACCCCGACTCCATTTACCCAGAGTCGGTGCATTATTACATAACATTGGAATGATACAAAGAAATCATGTCCCGAAATACCAATCAGTTTAGAAGCCTTGGAAATTCTAGATACGTTCATAAGGTCAACATTACAACTTGAAAAGAAAAACAACACTAAATTATTCCATTAGAAATATCCATGCTTCCTAGATTATTCCTATATGTAACTCATAACTAACTTCTTCATATACTGGGAAAATGAATCATAAATAAGGGGTGAGCTCAAATTCTCAGTAAGAGTAAGCAATAAGTGGACGATTACATAAACATTAGTCATGGTGAATAATTTAAAACACATGACTTTATAAATATTTAACATGAACACTTTATGGAAGGAATATGATCAAATAAAATAATTCCATAATAAAACCTAATAATTTTTATTCTACTATTCGAATTACCACATGAAATATCAATAGGTAATCTAAAAATGATGGAATTTATAATGCCGGACATCATAAAAACATAGTCAAGGCCTTATTCCAAGACTGCAAATAACATTTTGTCAAGCCCTTGTGCCAAGACACTAGTTTGTCTCGATAGACCTACTGATGCATCGAGGAGCTATAGAGGACTCCACCCATCACATACTAAGTCCAATTAATTCCTTATATGAAATGGGTGAAACCTAATCTAAACATTTTTATTAAAACTAAAATATGAAATGTTAATACTTTATCCACAAAATATGAATTGTATTAAAATAACACATCCACAGTCAAACAAAACTCATTCAATACAATATGGAAGATTGTATTGAAACATATTAAGCTCAATCGAGAATAATGAAGGATATCAACATAGGTGAAAATAATCATCAAAACTATTTGAGAGAAATATCCCCCTTTTTATTGAAAACATTTAAAAGTCACACTATTTGTCAAGAAGCCGTTTAAAATAGATTTCTGAATCAAAGTGTCCCATAAAACATTGAAACATTTAAAAGGAGATTTAATTTTAAAACTATAATGTCCATATAAATACATCTTTAAAACCATTTTTAAAACATGGACCTTAAAGAGAAAGATTTAGAATAATAAATCTTCAAAACATTCATAATGATATTTTAGTTAGAGTTCCTAACCAAAAGAGAGACACTTGAATAAAAATAATTAGAGGTAATAAAAACTTTTTAATATCCTAAGAATAAAGGGATTAATTATATACTATGTCAAAGTACATTATATACACCATATAAAAGTGATTTGGTGTATACCAACAAAGAAGTCTCAATAGAATTTAAATTGAGATGAAATATCTTATAAAGACTGTATCCTTAGGTTAAGGATAAATAAATGAAATAATTATGTGTGAAAAATATAAATACACTCAATATTATTGGATATTCAGTGTCAATCAATCAGTGTAAATTCACACATATTCTTGTAAAAACAACACCAATGAATTGGATGTTTAACTCAACAAATGGAGATTCAGTTAAAATTACTCGTATCAAGTTAATATTGATGACTTGAGAATTTATCAATTGAGTTATTATGTATATCAAATTTATATCCACAGAAAGGGGATTGGGAATTAATACATAAGCAAATGAATAGTGATTCCACACATAATCGTGGAGTAAAATAATCAATGAAGTATGCGTAAAGCCGAATGAGTGGAAATTGAAATTTCAAATTCCCTTATCGATTTCGTAACATACAAATCATACACCCATGAGATAAGGATCATAAAAAAATCATGTAAATATCCATACATTAAATTATATTACACAATGAATACAATCATGGGTAGTATACACACTACATGCAATAAATAAGTGGTGTACAATGGAAATCTCAAGGAATTAAAATAAAGATAAGAAACCCCTTACTTTGTACTTTTTCCTTGCTCGAGGGTAGGTTAAACTCCTTTATAATGGTGAAATAATTCTTATTAAATTATAAAAGAATAGTATAAATTAATATGATATCATATATTATCTTTTAACATTTCATTATAAATAATATCTGAGTATTATCATCGTTTTGGGTGTCAACGGATTCATTTTCATTTATGTTCTTCGTTATGTGCGTAATATTGGTTATGGATGGGGTGTATATAATTCATATCCAGAATGATATCAACTCTATAAACATTATTTTAAATCATTAAATGAAAATTAGTCTTGAATGGATATGATTGGGAATGAATCTCATCACGTTCATGGAGACGGTAATCCGTACATACGCACGAGCGACAATATCATTCTTTTGATATTAAAATAATATATAATTATATTTTATATCATATATTCATAATAATTATAATGTTATATTTATTATTTACACCAATTACACATCATTATTATACCTGTCCAAATAATAATGTATTGAATAGCAATTACACCACAACGTGGAGACAGTAAGCCGTACGTACGCACGTATGGTGACATGTCATTGAAAGGATGGATAGAATAATGAATATGGTTGTAACATAATTATAATAAAATCACATTATATTGAATATACTGAAGCTTTTATTATAGAATTGAAACATCAAATAAAGCGGAAGTAGAATAATAAAGGAACTTGAAAGAGGTGATGAAATATTTACCTCTTCTTCGGGTTGTTCCTTTTGATTTGATCAAAAGGGATCCATAGGTTTGATTTATGACTAGAGTAGAGCCTCTATAATGAATGGAGGATATTTTAGAGGGTATTTGGTCCGGGTTTGGTTTCTCTTATTGGCTTTGAAGGTGTGAATTAGAGAAAAGGGGGAGTGCCCTTTTATAATAGGGGTGAGGGGAACCTTTGGAAAAGCCAGAAATATTTTTTTATAATAAAATAATTTTCTTTTTATAATGTATCCAAAATGGATTATTTAATGGATAAGGTGGGTATGGGTCAAAAACCACTCAAACAATAGGTTTTAGATAGGTTTGGGTCACTATATTAACTTTATCTCTTAGATTTAACTCTTAGTTAAATAGTTTGACACTTAACATGTCTCTTTGTATTTTAAAATTATATAGTTAATAAACTTACTATATAATTCCAAGAGAACCCCAAGTGGTTCATCGATGATAAAAATATAATTATATAATTCTTTTGCCCGATCCTTAAATTTTTTAGGATAGAATATCAATTAAAAATATATTATTTGTTTTTAATAACTCTTTTATGTCAATTTGAAACAATTTGGTATTTTGTTTTTCCAAAATTCATAACAGAATTATTACTTCTAAAAAATCAATCAAACCAACCCTAAAATGTAATATTAACCTAGAAAATTTGTGGAATTCATAAAAAGTCTCAAATTACATTTATTTGGATATTTATAATATGAATTATTTTAATATTTCATTAATTAAGTAATTATTGCATCATAATTGTGTCATTAATAAATTTAATTATTTAATGTCTAAAAATTAAAAATAAACTACCATTACATAGGAAATCATTTTACCTTTTAACTAATATTTATAGTAGAATTTATCTTATGTATAACCCTATATGAAAAATGTTTTAGATATTAAACTTTGATTTTAACTCTTTGAACTCTTCTTTAAATAAAATAATAAAAAATTTCATAATCTAATCCAAGTGGGCCTAAAGGATCATATTTTATTCCTAAGGTTGTTTCTAGTCGAGTTAAACTTATCCAATAGAATTAGTACATGTGTTTGGGTAATAATAATATCATTTTTACCCTTAATTACCATATTTACTTTTAACCGTGGTAAATAAAAGTAAAAAGTTACTATTCAAA
Organism: Viscum album; assembly: GCA_963277665.1. NCBI lineage: Eukaryota > Viridiplantae > Streptophyta > Magnoliopsida > Santalales > Viscaceae > Viscum > Viscum album. The sequence goes on along the minus strand of OY728120.1, from coordinate 1,431,616,389 downwards.
AAATATTATTTTCATCTTATTGAACAAAATTTTACTTAATGATATCAACCATGTCTCTTGGATTTTTGAAATTCCACTCACAGAAGCAGTAAAATAATTTTTTATGTGAATTTGAAAATTCTACTAGGAGGTGGGTAAAAGAGGCTGAAATGTTCAATAAAATTTTTATATATCTAAAATTATTATAAATTGACTCCAATGAATTACATTTAACTGATCTAGGTATTATGTATCTATTTTGACCTAAAATAAATTTATATAAAATAAATAATTATTTAAATAAAAATTTGGTTTTATACTATAACTCAGTGTTTTTCACTATTAATCAAAAATTGAAAGTTTTCAGAAAAATACCAAAAATTCCCCATAAGCTAATTTTGATATTCTGAATCCAAAAATGATGTCCGTTTGGAATGATACAATTTATAAAATTTCAAAAAGTGGGTATTACTATTCAAAACGGCTAGTTTGATTGGTCGCGGTGTGTTAGAATCTCGATGTTGCGTATAATGCAAGCTATTACATTATTCAAAGGGAAACATACCATGGATTCATGGGGTGTTACATGATAGTTTTCTTAGATCATTCAAAAAGAAATACCTCATCACGAGGGTTCCAATTCCACAAATGGCTTGTCAATCGGACACTCGGTTTGAATGATATGACCAATTTTCAAAAGAGGCGTTGGTCAGGTCTAGCCCGTGGGGGCGGCTTGTACCGTGATCAGACAAGCAGTGCTTTTGGGCAAGCCACATTGCAGCTGGCACAGTTATCCACCCGTTACCCCCCCCCCCCCACATAGTCGGATACTGCATGCCACTTGAATCCATGACCAGTGGTTGCAGGCTACGTCCACCCCCGACATGGAGGTTGGAGGCTCCTGCGGCACCACCGCAGCCACTCGGTCCGTAGGACTTCTTCAGACGTTCCATTATAGTGCATCGACGGCTACTTCTACAGACCACTGGGTCTACTCCGGTGGTCCTTTCTTCACACCGCTTGCACATATGAGCTCTGGGGGATTTCAACTTCCCTATGATGGCCTTGAATCCACTTTTACAACATATCGATGATACAACAATAATGATTACATAAAAGCACACAAGGTAGAGGGGCTAGGGCCTTGTTTATGTCAGCATGCACCCTCCACAATAGATGTTTTGAAACTCAGTATAAATAATGGATGTTCAATCTCAATTTAACCCTGATAAAATCTTGAAAAACAAGAACCCTCATACAAGAACAAGATATATGCGGATCAACATGTATGTGGGTTGATCTACATTCATTGTTTTGGAATGAAGAACATGGAAACTGAATGTAATGCCCCGACCCCAGTTACCCAGAGTCAGTGCATTATTGCGTAACATTGTCATGATCACTAAAGATCATGTCTCGAAAGACCAATTAGTTTAGTATCCTTTGAAACACTAGATACATTCATATGTCTTACATTACATCATAAAGTAAAACAAAACTACAACAACATCTTGTATTCATATCCCGTCATAATATCCCTGCAAGTCATTAATAATATACTTCTTCACATGATGGAAAAATTAAAACATTGGTACGGGTGAGCTCAGATGCTCAGTAAGGATAACAATATAGTGGAAGCTTTTATAAATAAACATTAACATTTAAGGCAATGTATAACTAAAAAAAATCATTTTAAACTTGAACTTTAGCATACTATGGAAAAAATAAAATGAAATAATGTCATTTACATATTCACATGGATATTTCACTTGTCGAATAATCACATGCAATATCAATAACAACTTTCATAATGATGGAATGCATAATGCCAGACTATCGTAACAACATAGCCAAGGCCTCGTTCCAAGACTACAAATAAGATTTTGTCAAGGCCTCGTGCCAAGACTCTAGTTTGTCTCATGAGACCTACCGATGCATCATGGAGCTTTATCAGCCTCCACCCATCACTTATTAAGTCCAATGCATTCCATATATGAACAGGTTTAAACATATCATAAACCATAACATAATCGTATCACATAAAACATGCATAAAGGAAACATAAAATTTCCACACTTCAATCACAAGATATCAATACAACACATTGATGTAATAAAAACATTATCAAAACCATTTTTAATACCAAAATAATAGCAAATTAAATCTTGGTTTTTATTTTTCATTTAAAAAAATGTTATGGCCTGTAGAGGAAGCCGAATCTCAAATAATGGACAGGGCGACAGAGAAGTCGTTGTCTCCGCATACGTATGACAAAAAAACATTCCCTTTTTTCATTTAGTAAAATTCTTCATATAAAAAGATTCCTTTTGAATAAAATTAAAAGTCAAAGGGGTTGTACACCATATAAAATAAAGTTGTGTATAAAAACAATATGCCTCAACGAAAGGAAATTGAGACGAAGTCCCTTACAAAGATCGTTTTTTAAATAAAATAAATCTATTATGTTTATTCACTATAATTACACATAAATAATGTACAAATACATGATAGGACATAATAATATCATGACATAATTTTAAAGTAGGAGATTAACCCAAAGAACAAAAATTGGGTTAAGAAGTTCCCTTATCTCATGTCCGACTTGACTCGATCGTTCTTTAACCTCCTGAATAATACACTAGATTTAATTTATACTTTCTTAAGAACCTTTTTAAAGTTCATTATTCCTTTTATATCACTTTTTAACATGTTATGAATATTGTGTAATTATTTATGTTAATAACGGTTGTTTTGTCGATCTTTGGTACTTGAGTCAAAAATAAACTTCTTATAATTACAAGAAGTTCATGTGGTAAAATATCTATTATATCAAGAATTATATTCATGATTTTGATATCATATATATCATATATATATTTTATATACATTCATTTATAATATTACATAACAGTTAGATGTAAGAAATGCAATGCACCGTTCATGGAGACCGTAAGCCATACGTACGCATGAACGCTACTTTAATTTCTATTTCATATTTAATGGAATGAAATCATAATGATATAAAGGTGTATTATACTTCTAGTATAATATCATATATAATATCATTTACTCCATCCTTTATACGTCCCACATATGACATTAACGATTCAAATCACTTTGAGGGGGCGGTAGTCCGTACTTCCTAAAATGAAATTAACGCGTTTAACCATAATTGAAATCATAAAGGTATTCCATAAATGAAAAATACAACAGAATAAGGAAAACATAAACATAATATATATAATATTTAAAAATAGTGTCATCATAATGGCCACCATGAGAGGTTTTAAAAGAAGATTGAACAATCATCATTTCGTGAGCTAGTAATTCGCCACCCACATAAACAGTATGTTCTTTAACAATTAGACAAAGGTGTGTGTAAGTGTAAATAAAATAATAATAATAAAAACATCCTAGTATATTGGAGATACTTATTTTGTTAAAAATTAAAGTAATAAAAAGAGTTTAAGGGGTTGGAGAAGCAAAATAATACAAAAGAACATAAGAGAAGACATTACCTTAAAATCGGGTAACTCTTTTTGATTTGAGCCAAAGGCTTCCTTGGGGTGAATTATGCCCAAAGTGATTCTTCTAGGAGTAAGAGAGGGAAGTTGAGAGAGTATTTGGGCAGAGTTGGGCTGAGCCAAATGGATTGATGGTGTGAATAAGGTGGTATAGGTGGGGGCCTTTTATAAGTGGAGAGGGGGGACACTCTTGGAAAGTCATGAAATGTTGCATTATTACGAATTGTTTTTTGGATTTCAAGGGTCCCACAATTATATATTCAGAAGATAAGGTGATAATGGTTCGAAATATACTAATCCAATAGGTTTTTGATAAGTGTAAGTCTTAAATTTTACATTATCTTTTCATTTTATTTAAATCGTTAATTAATGAGGTAATCGCTGCATCATCATGGTGTTAGAAAACTTTTAATTTATTTATTGTCTAAAAATTATAAAAAAATTACCATGATGTGGGAAATAATTTTAGCTTTAAAATTAATATTTATATACAAAAAAAAAATTAACTTATATAACCTCATTTAATAATTATTTTAGTAAAACAACACATGTTTGTGACAATTTTATTTTTACATTAAATAAAATGTTATTAATGTCATTTTCTTACTCAAGTGACTCCATGGGGTCCCCAAGTTGACCCATGTATTTTCTTGGTCGTCCATGACTCATCCAATAATGTTAGGACAAGAGTAAATGTAATTTAATATTATTATAACATTATATTTACCATAAATTACACTAATTACCTTTAATCGCGATTAATAAAACTTAAAAGTTACTATTCACCAAAAAATTATTTTAACCCCATTGAACCACATTTTTATTTCTAATGACAACCATGTATGTTGGATTTTTGAAAATCAAAACACAGAAGTTGTAATGTTTCATTTAAACAAAAAATTTGTTTTTTAACTACCACTTAGTGGTTTCACTATTCATCAAAAATTGAAGTTTTTTAGAAAAATACAAAAAATTCACCCTAAGATATAATTGATAATCTGAAATAAAAAATTATGTATATCTTACAAAATTACAAACATATAAGTTTCATTAATAATTAATTCCCGCTGTCAAAACAAATAGCATGTTTTTAAGAAACAATATCAATCAATAGATTGACAATTGTTTATGTCCATTTTCAAAGTGAAATTAATCATAACGACCACCATTGGATAAAATAGTAAAATTATACACTAATTATACTTTACAACCACACAATATTATAATTTATCACTATAAATTGTTTTTATTTAAAAAGTTGTTTTAAAGTATTTTTCACTATTCATCAAAAATTGGTAGTTCTCACAAAAATACCAAAAATTCAACATTGGCTAATTTCGATATTCTGAATCCAAAAATGAAGTCCATTTTGAAAGATAAAATTTATAAAATTTCAAAAAGTAGGTATTACTATTCATAACGGCTAGTTTGATTGGTTTTGGTGTGTTAGAATCTCGAAGTTGCGTACAATGCAAGCTATTGCATTATTGAAAGAGAAGCGTATCATGAAAGCTTGGGGTGTTACATTCTCCCCTCCTTCAATTAACTATTTCCTCGCAATTTGAAATTGTTCTTCAAAAATAAAAGGTTGAAAATAGAAAATACTTCTGTGGAAAACCCACATCGAAAATTGGGTTAATAAAAATATAACATTAACAGAAAGAAAGAGAAGTACAAAGGTCACCCGAGATAGCACATACTAGGATTTTATGAAAATATGGATATGGTGGAAAAACAAACCATCATGGTCTGATGGAGAGTTGTAGATAACATGGTTAGGAGAAAGTTAACTATAGGAAGATCACAAACTTTTGATTGGTTAAATGATCATTGATTCCCCAGTAGGAAAAGTTAACCGACAATGTTTTTGTTTTAAGTTTCCTTTTATAAAGTTGAGGAATTTATTTTGGAGATTTACTAAGAACATAAGGAAATATATATACTTGTCATGTATACTTTCATTCATTAATAAATTTTTACCACAAACCAATATTTCACTCAAAAAGATAATAGAACTCAAAAATATTATATTTATCATAATCGTACAAGGTTCCAAATCTTAACACATACCATTCAGATTAAGAAAACTATTTTTTAATAACCAGGGACTTCCTGTAGCCTAGTGGTAGGTAATAAAGGCCCGTCACACTATGGTTGTGGGTTTGATTCCTTCAGCTTTGTCGGACGCGACGGGTTATCCTTCATCCTGTAGTTTGTCCTTTTCATAAAACTATAGTATTATAATATTCCAAAAATAATCTTCATAAATGTTTTAAACATAAACAATACTATCCAAAGTTCAACTTAATCCATTCCAACCTTTATAGTTATCCAAAATACCTCTGTCCAGACTTTCTCTAAAAGGTCTCTAAATTCCAAAATAAATTGTATCATCGGATTAGTCAAACAAGGTAATGTTTCTCTTATTTTCACATACAAAAATATGATTAACTTCATCATATTAAAACCTTAATGAAAACAACAAGTATTTCAGCACAATCCTTATATATATCACATTATTCTTATAATCATAATATAATCCTTGAGTCCAAAATCACCAATACATTAATTATTCCACTTCAACTGTAGTAACATCATAAGATTTTCCTTGATCCCTTGGCCTTTTTTGAGGTAAGTTTCCCTGACGATTAGGAAATTCATTTGCATAATTCCCCATTTCCGTACAATTTTTTCATTCAAAATTGATAGCCTCTTTCTTTCACTTTCCATCACGAGCCTAGTGACCTTTTTCTCCACATTTATAACTAACTCCCATTCCTTTTAGGCAAGTACCAGGGTGATTCTTCCCACAATTATCACATAATGGAAAACCCATCTTTCCCTTTTTCCCTTTATCTATCTCTTGTTCCACCGTTCTCTTCTTCTCTTGATTTACTTTATTGTCATAAGATTTAGAGAATTCCTTTTCGGTCTTGATAGTACATGAGACAATATCTTCGTACGATGTGAAAGATTGTGAGACTAAGGCTCGACGGAGATACGGATTTAACCCGTCAATGAAATGATCAATCTTACTTCTTAGGTTACGTATATAATCTGCTACATGCCTTGCTAACCTTGTAAAGTTAGCCTCATACTTTGCGACATTCTCATCCTCCTTTTGTCTCAGACTCAGAAATTGCCTTTCAATGTCTGGTCGATGGTCACGAGGATAGTATTTTTATAAGAAAATTTCCTTAAACTCCCTCCATTCCATACATGATACTTCTTCATCTTCCATTGTGTTTTGAATGAGCGACCACCATTGATCGCCATCTCCAGTGAGGCGGTAAACTACCATGACAACCATCTCTCTTTCGCTACTCCCCAAGGCGTGGAATATTTTCTCTAAGGAGTTTATCCATTTCTCAGCTACTAATGTATTTTTACCCCCATTAATTGTTGTCATTTGTTTCCCATGAGGCAGTCTGACATTGATCATCCACGTTGCAGATCAGGGTGCTCCATACGAGTAAGGTTATTATTCATAACCTGAGTGAGTTATCCCAGTATGGTGATAAGCTGATCAACACCAGTTGTATCACCAGCTCCATTATAATTATCTTGAGCAGGAGGGAAATCCCTACATGTAGGGCGTGCATTGATAAGGTTTCCATTCCTCCCACTAGGTTCCATTTCTAAACAATGGCATAAACTAGATTAGTTTATGAATCAAAATACATAATTCCATACTTGTAAAACACTTAACATAATTTGAACTATAAGCATAAAAATGTTTTCTTTGAGGAATTATATACTCATAAATCCTTCATAATGGTTTGTAAAGAAAATGAGAATTATCCTAAGCATATCCCCTGGGAGTGTCGTAACCAAGAGTGCAGCCAGACCCGTTGTCGTGCACCAGTTCCCATTCGAGGCTAGCTTAAAGCATTGTTTTCGGGGTTTACCCCTAGGTACATCTATGCTAGAGCCGCCTCTACCTGCTCGTATCCAGAGAGGGATGTATTGCTTGGAAAACTCTCAAAATATACATAATACCAAAATTCTAGGATGTTCTTCTATACTAATCCTCAAAGTCTATCTTAGGGCTATATGCCCTAATAAGAGTTTATCTAAATCTAGCTTCCAAGGTTAGTACTAAACTTCCTCTGATACCAACTTCAACGCCCCGACCCCAGTTACCCAGAGTCGGTGCATTATTACGTAACATTGGCATGATCACTAAAGACCATGTTTCGAAAGACCGATTAGTTTAGATGCCTTGGAAACACTAGATACATTCATAAGTCTTACATTACATCATAAAGAAAAACAAAACTACAAAAACATCTTGTCTTCATATCCCCTCATAATATCCCTATAGGTCATTCATAATATACTTCTTCACATCCTGTAAAAATTAAAACATTGGTAGGGGTGAGCTCAGATGCTCAGAAAGGATAAAAATATAGTGGAAGCTTTCATAAATAAACATTAAAATTTAAGGCAATGTATAACTAAAACAAAAGCCTTTTAAACTTAAACTTCAGCATAATATGCCAACAATAAAATTAAATAATGCTATTTACTTATTCACATGGATATTCTACTAGTCAAATAATCACATGCAATATCAATAACCACATTCATAATGATGGAATGCATAATTCCAGATTATCATAACCACATAGCCAAGGCCTCGTGCCAAGACTACAAATAAGATTTTGACAAGGCCTCGTGTCAAGACTCTTGTTTGTCTCATGAGACCTACCGATGCATCGAGGAGCTATAGCAGGATCCACCCGTCACTTATTAAGTCCAATGCATTCCTCATATGAACAGGTTTAAACATATCATAAACCATAACATAATCGTATCACATAAAACATGAAGAAAGGAAACATAAAATTTACACATTTCAATCACAAGATATCAATACAACACATTGATTTAATAAAAACATTATCCAAACCATTTTCAATACCAAAATAAAAGAAAATTAAAACATGGTATTTATTTTTCATTTAAAAAAAATGTATGGCTTGTAGAGGAAGCCGAATATCAAATAATTGTCACGGCTGCGGAAAAGTCGTTGTCACCGCATACGTATGAAAAAAACATTCCCTTTTGTCATTTAGTAAAATGATTCATATTAAAAGATTCCTTTTGAATAAAAGTAAAATTTAAAGGGGTTTATACACCGTATAAAATAAAGTTGTGTATAAAACAAAATATGCCTCAATGAAAGGAGATTGAGAAGAAGTCCCATACAAATATCATTATTTAAATAAAATAGATCTATTATGTGTATTCACTATAATTACACATAAATAAAGTAAAAATACAAGATAGGAAATAATAATATCATGACATAATTTGAAATTAGGAGATTAACCCAAAGAGCGGAAATTGGGTTAAAAAGTTCCCTTACCTCGTGTCCGACTTGAATCGATCATTATTTAACCTCCTGAATAATACACTAGAATTAATTTCTTCTTTCTTAAGAACCTTTTTCAAGTTAATTATCCCTATTATATCACTTATTACCATGTTATGAACATTATTTAATTATTTAAGTTAATAACGGTCGTTTTGTCGATCTTTGGTACTTGAGTCAAAAATAAACTTCTTACAATTACAAGTTGTTCATGTGGTAAAATATCCATTATATAAAGAATTATATTCATGATGTAGGTATCATATATATCATATATATCCAGTATATAAATTCATTTATAATATTACATAACATTTAGAGGTATGAAATGAAATGCACCGTTCATGGAGATGGTAAGCCGTACGTACGCATGAACGCTACTTTCATTTCTATTTCGTATTTAATGGAATGAAGTCATAATGATATAAAGGTGTATTATAATTCCAGTATAATATCATATATAGTATCATTTACTCCATCCTTTATATGTCCCACATATGGAATTAACGATTCAAATCACTTTGAGGGGGCGGTAGTCCGCACTTTCTAAAATGAAATTATTGCGTTTACCCATAATTGAAATCATAAAGGTATTCCATAAATGAAAAATAAAGAAGCATAAGGAAAACATAAACATAATATATATCATATATAAAAATAGTTTCATCATAATTTCCACCATGAGAGGTGTTAAACGAAGATTGAACAATCATCATTTCGTGAGGCAGTAATTCGCCACCCACAGAAACAGTATGTTCTTTAACCATTAGACAAAGGTGTGTGTAAGTGTAAATAAAATCATTATCATAAAAAATACTAGAATATTGAAGATACTTATGTTGTTACAAAATAATGGAATAAAAAGAGTTTAAGGGGTTGGAGAAGTAAAATAATACAAAAGAACATTAGAGAATTCATTACATTAAAATCGGGTAACTCTTTTTGATTTGAGCCACAGGCTTCCTTGGGATGACTTTTGCACAATGTGAGTCTTCTAGGAGAAATATAGGGAAGTTGAGAGAGTATTTTGATGGAGTTTGGCTGAGACAAATGGCTTGATGTTGTGAATAAGGTGGTAGAGTTGGGGGCGTTTTATAAGAGGAGAGGTGGGGCACTCTTGGAAAGTTATGAAATGTTGCGTTATTATGAAATGATTTTCGGATTTCAAAGGTCCCACAATTATATATTTCGAAGATAAGGTTATAATGGTTCTAAATATACTCATCCAATTGGTTTTTGACAAGTTCACATCTTATATTTTACATTATTGTTTAATTTTATTTAAATCATTAATTAATGAGGTAATCGCTACATCATCATGGTGTTATAAAAAATTTAATTTATTTAATGTCTAAAAATTATAAAAAAATTACCATTATGTATGAAATCGTTTTAGATTTCCAACGAATATTTATAGTCAAAATGTTAACTTATATAACCCAATTTAACAATTGTTTTAGTAAAACAACACATGTTTGTAACAATTTTATTTTTACTTTAAATAAAATTTATTAATGTCATTTGCTTACCGAAGTGGCTCATTGGGGTCCCCAAGTTGACCAATATATTGTCTTGGTGGGCCATGACTCATCCAATAAGGGTAGGACAAGTGTAAAGGTAATTTCATATTATTATAACATTATATTTACCTTAAATTTCACTAATTACCTTTAATCACGATTAATAAAACTTAATAGTTACTATTCACCCAAAAAATTATTTTAACCCCATTGAACCACATTTTTCTTCCTAATGACAACCATGTATGTCGTATTTTTGAAAATCAAAACACATAAGTGGTAATGTTTCATTTAAACCAAAAATTAGTTTTTTAACTACCACTGAGTGGTTCACTATTCATCAAAAATTGATGTTTTTCAGAAAAATACCGAAAATTCACCCTAAGCTATAATTGATATTCTAAAATCACAAATGATTTCAATTTTAAAAAATTCCAAACATATATGTTTCATTAATTAATTTTAAAATTAATTCCTGCTGTCAAAACCAATAGCGTGTTTTTAAGAAACAATATCAAACAAAAGATTGACAATTGTTTATGTCAAATTTCAAAGTGAAATTAATTCTAATGATCACCATTGGAAAAAATGGTAAAATTATATTCTAATTATACTTTAAAACCACTCAATATTATAATTTATCACTATAAATTATTTTTATTTAAAAATTTGTTTTTAAGTATTTTTCACCATTCATCAAAAATTCGAAGTTCCCAGAAAAATACCAAAAAATAAACATTGGATAATTTCGATATTCTGAATCCAAAAATGAAGTCCATTTTGAATGATAAAATTTATTAAATTTCTAAAAGTCGATATTACTATTCATAACGGCTATTTTGATTGGTTGTGGTGTGTTAGAATCTCGAAGTTGCGTACAATGCAAGCTATTGCATTATTGAAAGAGAAGCGTATCATGAAAGCTTGGGGCGTTACACTCTAGAATAAAGTAAACCCTTTCCTGGTTCATATTTTTCATTATAAATGATCTGTTCGAGGGGTGGAAGAAGAACTCATCCAGTGTTCAATGTTCTACGATATTTTATTTTGTAGTTTTTGGCATTCGGCGTTGCCAACAGTTTTACAGTGTTCTTTATTGCGGATAAGTTCTTCAACATTCATCAGAAGAATATTTCCAAATCTCCCTTAGTTCCTCCAATTTTATCATTTCAATAAAATAAAAATGAGTCATATTGTTTCTGTTACATTCCTTCACGATTTCCTGATGCAGATTCATTTTTTAAATAGTGTTTTTTGTTTCATTCTGTTATATGTCATTTCACAACAACAGTTTGGAAATTTAGAAAAATAAAATAATTAAGTTTATTTTATTTTTACCTTTTTCATTAAAAGTTATAAAAATTAAAATTTTCTACTGACCCGCACTAGTCGAGTTTAGGTCCATTCAAGGTGAATCCCATCATTCTGTGTTAAACGGTTCCCTCAGATTTTTGATCTGAGCACCGGTTTAAAAGTTAGAAAACCCTCATTGCATGTTTTCTTAAAAAAAAAATGTTCAAAATTCTATTCCAAGCTCATCGATCCTCAAAATCATGTGTTTTTTTTTGTGAATTTGGTCTTGAAATAATTCTATATAATTTTAAAAAAATATACACTGATGTTTTGGGACAGTACACTATATAGTTGAAATATTTTACCCAAATTCATCCAAAACCCTAAAGAAACCAATGGTGCAACATAAATCCCATCAAATGATGAACAGCGGATTGAATAAGCCCTATTAGGACATACTATATGTGATGAATATTGAATCCACATCAAGCAATATTCTATTTCTGTTTTCCAACAAAATCATTCATTCTAAAATAGTTTTGGTTATACCAAAATAAATAAAAAAGGAGGAATAAGATAATCGATAATATATGAGGAAACTACCTAAAATTCGTGTGATGAATCAAAAAAATCCAATTTGATCAAGGGGGAGTAATAATAGAAGGAATTCATTATCCTCATGTTCTCATGTAATATAATAGAACAAACCCGAACTGGGTGTCAACTTTAGAAACCATCTACCAATTTTTTTAAAAAATAGGCTAGTATATTTCATGAATTAAACCTATGTTCTACCATTAATTATTAGGGAGGCACCCCACCTTTTACCTTCCACCCCATTCATTTATACATTCACCCCTGAATGAAATCCACATATTAAATAACCCCTTTATGTCTTGAGTATACTACTACAACCCTTTTGATGAAACTAAACCATTGGATACTCCTACTATATCATCCCAACCCCCCAACACACCACTCATTCCTCAAAAAATTTATGAAAACACATTTTTCCAATGTTTAAATTCCCATAAACATATACTATGTACCAATTCTCACAATGAACACTTAAACAAATGAAAAAGATCAAAATTTCTCAAAAATCATATACTTCAAAAAATATATGTCATTATAAACTCCAAACAATATTTATTTTCATCATAGTGAATAATTGGTACTCCTATGGTCACAAAAATCAAGCTACCTTAGACATTAAATCATTGCTAATTCTCTATGTTTTATAACTAAATTCTCAAAATGATTTCACTATGTATTTTCAAACACCAAACCTGAAGACACCATAATTTTTATGATCCCTAGTTCGATCCTCAAACCTCATCAACCACATCCTTACTGAAACATCTAATGTGGCCACCAACTAACCATATTCATTTCCATGTAAAACATTAGTTAGTCCATTCCAAGAAAACTTTTCAAGGAAGAACATGGCCTGTACTACCAACACATCACCACCTTACCCAACCGTGATTCCTTAACTCCATAAGTATATTCATATAATCTAAACATCCCAAATAAATTCAATATATATCACTTATCTTATTTATTTGGTCATTTTACCAACCAACCACATCCACCAACGTACTCCCGATTGAGAAATGAAACATTCCAAATCCTTATAACTCTCAAATCACATCGAATCCAACCATAATCCCAATGCTAGCGCACTACCTATGAACACAAATCCTAAGTCATTTTTAATGCATGGACTCCAAATGACACCTTTACTATGTGTTTTCACTTGATCAAACCAATAAATCTTTATATAAACTATTACTCACCCCCTTACACAAGTCATTAATCCTTGTTCCCCCAATGAATCATGCCACAGACCATTATTCTCCCCATTAAACATGTCACAAATCATCACTCACCCCATAAATCATGTCATGAATCATGATACATTTCACTGGGGGTTCCAAACATGAAACAATAATTACAAAAAACCAGGACAGTTATCAACTGTACCCTTTTTCTCTAAGGACATCGTAGTGTGGAGACCTTTCTAATTGGTATCCTTATTATATTACCCAATATAAAACTCCACTACTAATGGTTAATCCCAATTAATGGTTCAAACCATCATATGAATTATCTAAAAAAATGACACCATGATATCCAAGACACAAAACCAACAAAATTACACCAAATAATCCTACACAAAATCATCAAAACACATATTTCATGACATTCCCCTTGAATCCACAAACAACTGATCTAGTTACTCAAATTCAACATAAAAGTCCCTACAGAAAACCCCTATAGGAGTATCCATATAAAAATCATTATCATATTGGTTGAATAGTGAATCAATGAAATAGGTCTCTCTTAGTCAACCACTAAAACCCTAGAAAATTGGTATACCAAGGAACTAGTTTCTATCAATGCACCACCTGAACCAGTTCATATAAACCAATTTCACTGGGTAGTTTTCCTACAAACATGATAAACAAGATCAAAACACAATTCAATCATCTAGATTACCCAATCTAGCACACATAAAACCATGAAAAATGGTATCCATAGTTACAGGTTTCTTATTTTCAATACCCCATTCAAAAAAGTTTACACTCACAAAAAATACTGTGATTATTTTTCCAAAAAAAATCCATTAAATACCAAGGTTTTAAAAAATATCTAAAATCCCTAAAATACACAATTTATTTCCAAAAACCAATCTCATTTTCAAAATCACATTTGGAAATAAAATTTCAAAATTGATTTCCATGAAACATTCTCAAAACCTGAAAATTATAAAACAATTCAAAATTGTTGGATACAAGAGCTATTTTAGATAAAATTAATAGTCAAAAACATTTTATACACCTTATTGAAATACAAAATATTCCCTTTCGACATATCAATTCTTAATAAAATAATGTTTCTTTCCAAAACCTTTTATTACATAAACCATTTGTTTATACTAGACAAGACAACACAACTATAAAATACAATAAAATCTATTTAAACAAGGCACACAAATCATTATACATCTAGTAACCGTTTATTATATATCTGATAAAAAATTAGTTATTTAATATTTTTCTTCAATTAATATAGATTCTAATGATTTTCATGTCGTAAAACACTTTCCAAATGTATATGTATCATTCCCCTTACATGACACTACCATGATGCACAAATCACTCCCTATCTCCCTGATGATTCTTATAACACATCTTGAGTCTCATCCATCCCACTCTAGGATTCATAGTCCAAATAAACACCTCACTTATCATAGAGAGCCTAGCCTTGAAATTGGACATCCCTAAGATAGTTGTGTTTAAATCGATATCATATTGGTCAAGCACGTTCTTGACCTACATCTTGAGTCTTGAAAAACTCCCTACATCACTAACTTATAATAATATTCTCTATGAAATTATTTATTACTATTTTGTAATCTCTTAGACCCGGATTCCTAAATGGAAATAAAGTAAGATTCTATGGGACCACGGGAATGCCTCCTCAAATTATAGAGTGTATTTACTAGTAGGGAGTGCCTAACATAGTTTTTGGGAGACTATTGCCTCCAATATAAATCCTAAGGGTAATACCAAATCTACCAAAAAATATTTATGCACTATCCATGTGATAGAAATCCTAAACCCCTATGGAAAAGAAAATAGGGAGTTGAAAAAAACCTCCTCAACACAAAATGAAAATCATTAAACACCCTTTATGATTTTTCTATACATATCAAAGTCACAATAGATAAATATGTAATAATAGACCTCGTATAGTAACAAATGGAACACTGGAAAATAAAAACTAGGCCATAAATAAAGATAAAAACCTTCCCTCTTACCCAACCCATATACTAACCTACCTAATCCTTGTCTACGATGTATTGTTTACCAAACCACACATATACATCCATGAAATACCAATTTCCTGATAGTAAATTGGGATTTCGACCCTTTGACATTGAAACCCAGGTCATGTACATCGGTAGGCGAGAGTCTAAGGAATATCCTATTCATAAAAATTCATGTGTTACTGTGAAAATATGGATGTTCTTATAGTATATAAATAATGGGTGTAGTCATGTATAGTAAACACACCAAACTGGAAACATGAAATAAAATTCATATACAATCATAAAATTCTGGTAATCTAGTACTAACTAGTAAACCAATACACCCAACCCAACCTACATTGGATCTATGTCATAAGGATAAAGTAACATTATAACATAGCCTAACCCACACCATGTAACATCCCAGGTAAATAAAGAATAAAGAATTTTCATATTTATTAATATTTACAAATTCAATATTATTTTTATTTTAAAGGGGTTTCTATGTTCGATAGCGTACCCGATACGCAACGATGAGTTTCTTTGAAACTTACGTAGCACACTAGTAATAAAATAATATTATTTTAAATGTTAGTTAACAAGTAGCCGTTGTACTGGCGGGAATGGATAGAAATAACTAAAATATGATTAGATATGTTTTAAAATGTTTATACATTTACCCAATAAAAGATAAAGGCTTAAAATACGGAAAGAGTTCAATTTTAGGGCATATATACTCTAATTTTCACTAAAGGTTCACTTATCACCTTTTAATGGTGAACCGTAATTAAATATAGTTTTGATCACTCTTATACTTTATTTTGGACCAAATATAACTCTTCTTTAGAATCGGGACATCAAAATTTACTTTGTGTAAATTTTTGGTACCTTTCTGATAAAGTTCATTTTTTTATGAATAGTGTAAAATGTTGTATTTTAATTCAAAACCACTTTTTAATCTAATTTATTTATATGATTAGATTATTATTTTAATTGGTTTTAAAGTGAAATTAGAAAATATTTTTACCAGTTAATCCAATGGTGTTCATTGGAATCAATGTCACTTTGAAATTGGACTTAAACTGGTGTCAATCTTTTGATACTTATTGTTTCCCAAAAACACGCTATTTGTCATGACAGAGGGAATTAATTATTAAATTAATTAATTTGACTTATATGTTTTGAATTTTGTAAATTGGACTTCATTTTTGAATTCGGAATATCAAATATAGCTTAGGGTGAATTTTTGGTAATTTTCTGAAAAACTTCAATTTTTGATGAATAGTGAAACCACTAAGTGGTAATCAAGCAAACTGATTTTTTAGTTAAATGAATGTTTACCACTAATGTGTATTGAATTTCAAAAATCCAACATACGTGGTTGTCATTAAGAAGTAAAATGTTGTTCAATGAGATTATAATAATTTTTTGGTGAATAGTATCTTTTTTTCATTAATCGCGATTAGAGGTAATTAGTGTAGTTTAAGGAAAAAATGGTATTATAAGAATGTGAAAACACCATGAACATTGTTCTACACCTATTGGGTGAGTCATGGCCGACCCATACAAGCCATGGGACAACTTGGGGACCCCATGGAGCCACTTTAGTTGGAAAATGACATTAATATATTTTTATTTAATGTTAAAGTGAAAATGACACTAACATAAATTGTGTTACTAAACTAATTTTTGAGTGGGGTTATACAAGTCAAAATATTGATTATAAATAGTCATTGGAAAGATAAAAAGATTTCCTACATCATAGTATTTTTTTATAATTTTTAGACATTAAATAAATTAAATTATATATGACATAATAATGATGCAGCGATGACATCATTATTTGACGATTTAAATAAAATGGAAAGATAATGAAAAATCTAAATCCTACACATGGCCAAAACCAATTGGATGAGTGGATTTATAAGACTTATCACCTTATCCACGAATTATATCAATGTGGGGCCTTTTAAAACCGAAACACATTTTCAAATAAAGTAATATTTCTTTACTTTCCAAAAGTGCCCCTCCTCTCCTCTTATAAAAGGCCCCCACCTCTACCTCATTTCACACACTTCTCAAGCCTTTGGCTCGGCCAACCCCTGCCCAATTACTCTCTCAAAATCCCTCTCCTCATCCTAGAGGATTCAATTTGGGCAGAATCCTTTCAAAGGAAGCCTTTAGGCTCAAATCAAAAGGGAGTTACACTTTTAAAGGTAATTCATTCTCTCTTGTTCATTTGTTTTATTTTGCTTCTCAAACCCTCTAAACTCTTTTTATTAACTTCTTTTGTAACAACACCAGTATCTTCAATATACTAGGATGTTTTTATAATATTTATTTGAGCTAAACTCTCACACAAATACATCAAATGGTTAAAGAACATACGGTTTCCGTGGATGGTGAAATTATGCCTCCCGAAACGATGATTGTTCAATACTCATTTAACACCTTCAAGGGTGGCCATTATGATGTCACTATTTTTATATATGATATATAATATTTTTATGTTTTATTTAAGCTTATGTATTTTTCATTTTTGGCATACCTTTATTGTTTCCATTATGGGTAAACACGATATCTTCATTTAAGGAAGTGCGGACTACCGCGCCCAAAAAGTGATGTGATTCGTTAATGCCATATGTGGGACGTGTAAAGGATGGATTTAAAGTTATTATATATGATGTTATACTGGAATTATAATATTCCTCTATATCATTATTATTTCATTCCATTAAAGTATGAGATAGAAATCAATGTAGCGTTCATGCGTACGTACGGCTTACCGTCTCCATGAACGGTGCATTTCATTACTTATCCCCAAATGTAATGTACTATTAAAAGTACATGTATATAATGGATATATATAATTAATGATATATCTAAATGATGAATATAATTCTGTAATTAAAATATACATACCTCTCATTTAGTTTTAATTCCATTTATATGACAAAGAAATGAAAGTAGCGTTCATGCGTACGTACGGCTTACCGTCTCCATGAACGGTGCATTTCATTTCTTACCTCTAAATGATTATGTAATATTATAAATACATATACATGCTGGATATATATGATATATATGATATCCAAATCAGGAATTTCATTCTGGATATAAAGAACTTTTGACCACATGAACAACATGTAATTGTAAGAAGTCAACTTTCAACTTAAGAACCAAATATTGACAAAACAAACATTATTAACTTAAATGGTTACATAATGTTTATAACATGGAAATAAGTGATATAAAAAGAATAATGAACTTTAAAAAGGTTCTTAATCAAGTATAAATTAACTCAAGTTTATTATTCAGGACGTTAAAGAACGATCGAGTCAAGTCAGACCCGAGGTAAGGGACTTCGTCTCAATCTCCTTTTATTGAGGCATATTTCGTTTTATATACAAATTTCTTTTATATGGTGTATAAACTCCTTTGAATTTTACTTTTATACAAAAGGAATCTTTTTCTACGAAGCGTTTTACTAAACGACAAAAAGGAATGTTTTTTTAACGTACGCGGTGACAACGACTTTTTCCGCTGCCGCGAGTATTATTTGGTCTTTGGCTTCCTCAACAAGCCGTAACGTTTTTAAAATAAAATAAATACCATATACTCTTTTATGTATTTTTGTATTGAAAATGGTTTTGATAAAGGATTCTATTATGTGAATATATTTATGATATATTGTGATTGAAATGTAGAAATTTTATCTTTCCTTTATATTGGTTTTATGTTTTATGATTTTATACTGGTACTTGGACATTTTAACGGGTGGTTACGTTATAAACCATATGACGGGTGGTGCCGTGAATACCAGGACGGGTGGTTACGTTATAACCTCCAATGCATTGGGTATGGAAGTCGGCCGTATGGCTATTCCATTAAGTATGTATGGAAATTGGCCGTATGGCTATTCTATTAAGTGATATGTGTGGAAGTCAACCGTATGGTTATTCCACTTAAGTATGTTTATGTCCCAAGTTACCTTTATATATTGTATGTGTTCTTTATATGGGTTTTATGGTAATCCTTTGGTTACAAAAAGGTAAGTAATGATACTTTATTCAGTGAATATTTTTTTTTACTACTTCATGAAGGTGAAGGTATTACTTTGATATAGTATACATGGTTTACATGATGTTTGAAAAACTAACAGTTTTCATTCTCTTTGTATCCCTTACTGAGCTTTTTATGCTCACACCAAGTTTTTCGAAATGTTTTTCACAGGACTTAAAGTGGAATAAGGTCAAGGATGGGATCAAGGGAATTTCATGCTATCTAAAACATGGAATCTAGACATCTTTCTTTTTAAGAGTTTTTATTTTATGGAGACTTAGTAGAAGTGTCTACTTTGTAATCTTTTAAGATGTAATAGTTATGTTCTAATTATCTAAAACTCTAAACCTGAAAAGATCCTCAATGTGAATTATTCATTTAATTCAATATTAAGTAAGATTTAAGGCTGGGGCCTTATAGTTGGTATCAGAGGTCGGTTTAGACAACTTAAGGAGTTAGAAAATTGTTAAATTATAAGTTAATTTATGATATGATTGAAATGATATAGCATTTATGGATTACCATGTTGCTTCGCCTAAGATATTTCTGTGTTCAGAATAGTTTTCCGCAGAGGAAACAAAGCAGCTATGTTGGGACGACATCAGGAGGAAGATAACCTTCCAAATCAGCAACCTGAGATGGTCGGAATCGGAACTGAATAGTTTGTTGTAGTGATGGAACAGTTGACTCAGGCTATAAATGGCGGTGGTATCCATGCACGAGATCAGCCAGATCAACCGCAGAGGAACATGTCAGTGGTGGAACATTTCATGAGGCAACATCCACCATCATTCAGAGGATCATCTGACCCTGTGCTAGCTGAAGGGTGGATTAAAGCACTGGAGAAGATTTTTGATGTCATGGGATGTTCAGATAATCAAAAGGTTAGTCTTGATATTTACCGTTTGGAGGGTGAAGCAGATCAGTGGTGGTCTATGGTTAAAAATATCAGGGACGCCGACGAGATTGATTCTCTTGACTGGGATTAATTCAAAGGTATGTTTCTTGAGAAGTATTTTCCTAAGGCTGTTCAACTTAGGATGGAAATGCAATTCTTGGAATTGAGGCAAGAGGAAGACTCAGTGGCTGGCTATGAAGAAAGGTTCACTCGATTGGCAAGGTATGCTCCAAATTTTATCCGGGACCTTGAAAGTAAAATCAATCGTTTTTACTCAGGATTAAAGCCAAAATATCGAAGGGCATTAGCTTCTCGTGAGTTTAAAAGTTATGAAAAGCTTGTTCGATGTGCTGAGAAGGTAGAAATGGAGTTTGCCGATGATCCGGTGTTCTATGACAAACAACAGAATAAGAGGTCTAGTTGGCAGGAAAAGGGGAAGAATTCATCAAAGAAGCAAGGAGGTAAGAAAACCAAATATCCATCCTGTGAGAAGTGTGGTAAAATGCATCCTGGAGAATGTTTATCCAAGTATGGTAAGTGCTTTCGGTGTGGTAAGTCTGGTCATATTGCTCGTAACTGTAAGGAAGATGATCAAGCAGGAAATGAAAAGCCAACGGTAAGATGTTTTAAGTGTAATGAAATGGGTCATTATGCAAACGAGTGTCCAACGAAGAACTCAAATGGGGGAATGCAGCTAGACTACAAGCATAAAGGGGTGGTAAAATCATTTGCAACAACTTTATCAGATGTTGGGCCATCAAATGAAGTGGTATCAGCTCCCGGGAGCTCAGTATTTTTCGAAGATTGACTTGAGGTCGGGGTACCATCAGTTGATAGTAAAAGAAGCAGACGTTCCGAAGACTGCGTTCCATACTAGATATGGCCATTATGAATTTGTAGTTATGCCTTTTGGGTTAACCAATGCACCTGCTATATTCATGGACCTTATGAATAAAATTTTCCATGAGTTCTTGGATAAGTTTGTCTTTGTGTTTTGAGGTTTGGGAAGAGGTTATGTGTGCCTTGTGATTCACAGATGAAGAATGAGTTGTTATGTGAGGCTCATAGTTCCCTGTTTTCAGTTTATCCTGGCAGTACTAAGTTGTACAGAGATCTGCGGGAGTATTACTGGTAGGATGGAATGAAAAGAGACATTGCTGATTTTACTGTGAAGTGTTTGACATGTCAACAGGTTAAAGCAGAGCAGCAGTTACCGAAAGGGATGCTTCAGCCTTTACCAGTGCCAGAGTGGAAATGGAAGAATATATCAATGGACTTTGTTGTTGGATTACCGAAGACATCTCGAGGTAATAATGCAATCTGGGTTATTGTTGATCGCTTGACCAAATATGCTCATTTCCTTGCTATACGATATACTTTCTCTCTTGATCAACTTTCCCGTTTGTATTTTAAAGAGATAGTCAGGTTACATGGAGTTCCTCTCTCCATTGTATCGGATTGTGATCCCAGGTTTACTTTTAAATTTTGGAAAGGCCTTCAGAAGTCATTGGGTACTGATTTAAATTTTAGTATATATTTTCATCCTCAATCAGATGGGCAGTCAGAATGAACAATTCAGACATTGGAAGATATGCTACGAGCTTGTTTGATGGATTATCAGGGAAGTTAGGACCAACATCTTTCTTTGGTTGAGTTTTCTTATAATAACAGTTTTCATTCCAGTATACAGATGGCACCATTTGAGGCATTATATGGGAAGCGGTGTCGAACTCCAGCATTTTGGGATGAAGTGGGTGAAAGGAAATTGATGGGACCAGAATTGGTAGAAGAGATGACAGAAAAAGTTCAGTTGATTCAGAAGCACATGAGAACAGCTCAGAGCAGGCAGAAGAGTTATGTGGATAACCAGAGGAAGGATCAATCTTTCGAGGTAGGTGATCATGCTTTTCTCAAGGTTTCTCCTTGGAAAAGTGTGATGAGATTTGGTAAGAAAGGAAAGTTGAGTCCATGGTTGGTTGGACCATACGAAATTCTGGAAAGATTTGTATCAGTTGCATACCGAGTGGCTTTACCTCCGAGTTTATCTTAGGTACACAATGTTTTTCACATTTCGATGTTGAGAAAGTATATGCCAGATCCATCTCATGTTTTGAGTTCAGAGGTAGTTCAGGTGGAAGAGAACCTATCTTATGAGGAACAAACGGTCCAGATTCTTGACCACAGGGAGCAAGTGTTACGGAATAAGGTGATTCATCAGGTAAGGTTTTGTGGAAAAACCATGTGATTGAAGAGGCAACATGGGAATCTGAAAATGCTATGAGGGATAAATACCCCCACTTATTTTGATAAGTGAATAAAATTGCGAGGACGCAATTCCCAAAAGGGGGGAAGGATGTAACATCCCAGGTAAATAAAGAATAAATAATTTTCATATTTATTAATATTTACAAATTAAATATTAATTTTATTTTAAAGGGGTTTCTATGTTCGATAGCGTACCCGATACGCAACGATGAGTTTCTTTGAAACTTACGTAGCACACTAGTAATAAAATATATTATTTTAAATGTTAGTTAACAAGTAGCCGTTGTACTGGCGGGAATGGATAGAAATAACTAAAATATGATTAGATATGTTTTTAAATGTTTATACATTTACCCAATAAAAGATAAAGGCTTAAAATACGGAAAGAGTTCAATTTTAGGGCATATATACTCTAATTTTCACTAAAGGTTCACTTATCACCTTTTAATGGTGAACCGTAATTAAATATAGTTTTGATCACTCTTATACTTTATTTTGGACCAAATATAACTCTTCTTTAGAATCGGGACATCAAAATTTACTTTGTGTAAATTTTTGGTACCTTTCTGATAAAGTTCATTTTTTTATGAATAGTGTAAAATGTTGTATTTTAATTCAAAACCACTTTTTAATCTAATTTATTTATATGATTAGATTATTATTTTAATTGGTTTTAAAGTGAAATTAGAAAATATTTTTACCAGTTAATCCAATGGTGTTCATTGGAATCAATGTCACTTTGAAATTGGACTTAAACTAGTGTCAATCTTTTGATACTTATTGTTTCCCAAAAACACGCTATTTGTCATGACAGAGGGAATTAATTATTAAATTAATTAATTTGACTTATATGTTTTGAATTTTGTAAATTGGACTTCATTTTTGAATTCGGAATATCAAATATAGCTTAGGGTGAATTTTTGGTAATTTTCTGAAAAACTTCAATTTTTGATGAATAGTGAAACCACTAAGTGGTAATCAAGCAAACTGATTTTTAGTTAAATGAATGTTTACCACTAATGTGTATTGAATTTCAAAAATCCAACATACGTGGTTGTCATTAAGAAGTAAAATGTTGTTCAATGAGATTATAATAATTTTTTGGTGAATAGTATCTTTTTTTCATTAATCGCGATTAGAGGTAATTAGTGTAGTTTAAGGAAACAATGGTATTATAAGAATGTGAAAACACCATGAACCTTGTTCTACACCTATTGGGTGAGTCATGGCCGACCCATACAAGCCATGGGACAACTTGGGGACCCCATGGAGCCACTTTAGTTGGAAAATGACATTAATATATTTTTATTTAATGTTAAAGTGAAAATGACACTAACATAAATTGTGTTACTAAACTAATTTTTGAGTGGGGTTATACAAGTCAAAATTTTGATTATAAATAGTCATTGGAAAGATAAAAAGATTTCCTACATCATAGTATTTTTTTATAATTTTTAGACATTAAATAAATTAAATTATATATGACATAATAATGATGCAGCGATGACATCATTATTTGACGATTTAAATAAAATGGAATGATAATGATAAATCTAAAACCTAAACATGGCCAAAACCAATTGGATGAGTGGATTTCGAAGCCTTATCAAATTATCCACGAATTATTTCAATGTGGGACCTTTTAAAACCGAAACACATTTTCAAATAAAGTAATATTTTTTTACTTTCCAAAAGTGCCCCTCCTCTCCTCTTATAAAAGGCCCCCACCTCTACCTCATTTCACACACTTCTCAAGCCTTTGGCTCGGCCAAACCCTGCCCAATTACTCTCTCCACATCCCTCTCCTCATCCTAGAGGATTCCCCTTGGGCAGAATCCTTTCAAAGGAATCCTTTAGGCTCAAATCAAAAGGGAGTTACACTTTTAAAGGTAATTCATTCTCTCTTGTTCATTTGTTTTATTTTGCTTCTCCAACCCTCTAAACTCTTTTTATTAACTTCTTTTGTAACAAAACCAGTATCTTCAATATACTAGGATGTTGTTATAATATTTATTTGAGCTACACTCTCACACAACTACATCAAATGGTTAAAGAACATACGGTTTCCGTGGATGGCGAAATTCTGCCTCCCGAAACGATGATTGTTCAATACTCATTTAACACCTTCAAGGGTGGCCATTATGATGTCACTATTTTTATATATGATATATAATATGTTTATGTTTTCTTTAAGCTTCTGTATTTTTCATTTTTGGCATACCTTTATGGTTTCCATTATGGGTAAACACGATATCTTCATTTAAGGAAGTGCGGACTACCGCCCCCTAAAAGTGATGTGATTCGTTAATCCCATATGTGGGACGTGTAGAGGATGGATTTAAAGTTATTATATATGATTTTATACTGGAATTATAATATACCTCTATATCATTATTATTTCTTTCCATTAAAGTATGAGATAGAAATGAAAGTAGCGTTCATGCGTACGTACGGCTTACCGTCTCCATGAACAGTGCATTTCATTTCTTATCCCCAAATGTAATGTACTATTAAAAGTACATGTATATAATGGATATATATAATTAATGATATATCTAAATGATGAATATAATTCTGGAATTAAAATATACATACCTCTCATTTAGTTTTAATTCCATTAATATGACAAAGAAATGAAAGTAGCGTTCATGGGTACGTACAGCTTACCGTCTCCATGAATGGTGCATTTCATTTCTTACCTCTAAATGATTATGTAATATTATAAATACATGTAAATTCTGGATATATATGATATATATGATATCAAAATCAGTAATTTCATTCTGGATATAAAGAACTTTTGACCACATGAACAACATGTAATTGTAAGAAGTCAACTTTCGACTTAAGAACCAAATATTGACAAAACAAACATTATTAACTTAAATGGTTACATAATTTTTATAACATGGCAATAAGTGATATAAAAATAACAATGAACTTTAAAAAGGTTCTTAATCAAGTATAAATTAACTCAAGTTTATTATTCAGGACGTTAAAGAACGATCGAGTCAAGTCAGACCCGAGGTAAGGGACTTCGTCTCAATCTCCTTTCATTGAGGCATATTTCGTTTTATACACAAATTTCTTTTATACGGTGTATTAACTCCTTTGGATTTTACTTTTATACAAAAAGAATCTTTTTCTACGAAGAGTTTTACTAAACGACAAAAAGGAATGTTTTTTTAACGTACGCGGTGACAATGACTTTTTCCGCCGCCGCGAGTATTATTTGGTCTTTGGCTTCCTCAACAAGCCGTAATGTTTTTAAAATAAAATAAATACCATATACTCTTTTATGTATTTTTGTATTGAAAATGGTTTTGATAAAGGATTCTATTATGTGAATATATTTATGATATATTGTGATTGAAATGTGGAAATGTTATCTTTCCTTTATATTGGTTTTATGTTTTATGATTTTATACTGGTACTTGGACATTTTAACGGGTGGTTACGTTATAAACCATATGACGGGTGGTGCCGTGAATACCAGGACGGGTGGTTACGTTATAACCTCTAATGCATTGGGTATGGAAGTCGGCCGTATGGCTATTCCATTAAGTATGTATGGATATTGGCCGTATGGCTATTCCATTAAGTGATATGTGTGGAAGTCAACCGTATGGTTATTCCACTTGAGTATGTTTATGTCCCAAGTTACCTTTATATATTTTATGTGTTCTTTATATGGGTTTTATGGTAATCCTTTGGTTACAAAAAGGTAAGTAATGATACTTTATTCAGTGAAGATTTTTTTACTACTTCATGAAGGTGAAGGTATTACTTTGATATAGTATACATGGTTTACTTGATGTTTGAAAAACTAACAGTTTTCATTCTCTTTGTATCCCTTACTGAGCTTTTTATGCTCACCCAAAGTTTTTCGAAATGTTTTTCACAGGACTTAAAGTGGAATAAGGTCAAGGATGGGATCAAGGGAATTTCATGCTATCTAAAACATGGAATCTAGACATCTTTCTTTTTAAGAGTTTTTATTTTATGGAGAATTAGTAGAAGTGTCTACTTTGTAATCTTTTAAGATGTAATAGTTATGTTCTAATTATCTAAAACTCTAAACCTGAAAAGATCCTCAATGTGAATTATTCATTTAATTCAATATTATGTAAGGTTTAAGGCTGGGGCCTTATATACCAATAGAAGTAGGGTAGGGTTCAGACAAATTTTTTTTGATCCCACATTTAAAAGAATAAGGCGGGGCATGGAATAATCCTTGAACCACAAACAAATGTAATAATGACCATTATTACATCTATAAGCCTTGAATCTTTAATCCTCACTCAATGGAGGTTCATATTTTATGGGTCACATAAATCTGGGACACATCCCGTCAGGTGGACCTCAACCAAAGCCTCTGATGTCATGGTCCAACTAGCACACTAACACATCCCCACAAACACTTGGGATGAAAAAAAAACAAAACTATCCTATAATTATAGACTATGGGGAGGTTATATAAAGTACACTCATACATCCTCATGGACTATGGGAGGGTCTCGATCAAGCATGTCGAACCAACCCCACAAATTATAGGAACCTCATATCAAGAACACTAACTTATCCCTATGGAAAACTAGGAGGCTTTATCCTGAAAACATTTGAAAAAAAATCAATGGAATTCATCCCATCAAACCACTCACTAACTCAACAATAGAGAATAGGTCCCTCAGAACCAAGACCTATGTCTTTGACAAATTCCACTAGTAGTCATGGCCCTCCAAGGAGTCTATCACATCTATCTAGGATAACCATCGCATTTATACCCAAAAGTGTTATCAAAATTATTTCTAAAAAACACTGGAACCATCATGAAAAAAATTCCATAGGTTTACCCACACAACACATAAATCATCATGCATGACATTCCAAACATAGAACAAAAAACTGAGAGCACCACAAGAATACAACATTTCGGAAATAGTGTATCACCATCATAAGTTCAAACATACCAAAATAATTACAATAAAAAAATTATGTCTCCTATTTAAAAATTAATTCAAATATCCCTTTATCAATCCATTCTAAAAAGGAGTTTCATACCACTTTACACATGATTATCCTTTGACAAAAAACCCAGAAAATTCAATTTTATTTTAAATAGAATTTCAAAACCATTTTTAAATCACTACTTTCCCATATAATTTTTGTTTTTCTAAACCCTAATTTTTAAATGAATTTTTAAAGAATAAATCCTATTTTTGTTTCAATAACCAATGAAAGCTTCCTAAATTCGATATAGAGGGCCACCGGTGCTCATTTGACCAAAATGGCACAATTTAATACTTTATCAAGCTATGGGGTCTTTGTTAAATATTAATATGGTCTTATATCATCAAAAACATATAAAAAATAACATAGTAAAATAAAATTATATGTAGATAATACTAATGAGGCTCGAAAATATAAAATAACCAAAAGAAAAATATTCTCAAATATGTTTAAGGCCCCATACCTCAACCGATGATCCATAAATTCATCCAATTCATGAATAGAACTCCTAAAATCTATCATAACCCATCACATCCATAGTCAAAATTAAATAAATTAATTAAAAATTAAATCCAAAAAAATTAAATGGAAAATATTTTTCCAAACACACTGAGCAATCCAATGTTGCAAGAATAATTAGAAACTAGGTGGGATTCACTTTTAACACACCCATGAACCTAGGAAATAAAAAATAACCATTTTATAAACATGAATCGATGTCCCATTTTACCAAAATTGATCCAAATCCCTATATAATCCAATGAATCCACATAACATTCATCTAATGATGAAAAACTACATGAATATTCCCACTTGATACACCCTCTATGAGATTTATACCAATGACATGTCAAGAACAATAATTTATGTCAGATCTGGGGAAATCGTTCCTTTTCAAATCCTATAATAAAAACTAAAATCAATGAACATATGGAGAAATTTGAAAATGTATAAAATATGATGAACCTATCATGAATTGGAATAATGAATCACCAGGAACCCACCATGATCGATGTGGAAGGAAAATGGAGGGGGTTTCTCTTTGCATGTTCATATGGAGTCCTGGAGAAGAAACATAATTTGTTTTACAATTTAAAAAACCATTATACATTTTTAAAAATTTTGTGAGTTTGATTTTCAACATGAACCTATGTCCGCACAATGATTTTTTTGGGCAACACCCCAACCTCACCCCTCCTCTTTGTTCACGACCTACATTCACCTCCTAAAATATGTTCACAATTTTAATAACCCATTTACAGTATAATTTTACTAGGATTTCATTTTTTTAATATCTCATAGATTTATAAACTTCTGAAATCCTCCCAAAAATTTGAACACAAATTGATCCTAAACCCACACCCAAAAAACCTGTTATAAATTTTAAAATGTTGAGAAACATACCCAAATCATGGGTTCTTAAAATTAACCATCCAAAAAAATAAACAGTTAAAATTTCTTTAGTAATAACTTCCCCATAATGACATATGTCCTTATAGTACAAAAATCCATCAATACCCTCTCCCCTATTTGGTTTGTCTCATATCATAAGAACACACATGAAACCTCATGTAGAGAATCTATCATGTCATATATCTCATCATCTAAATACCTAAGTGTTGGTAACTAAATATATATCCCCTCATTAAAAATGTATCTCATTTTTTATGACAGGGTTTAAACTAGGTCCAGAAACACCTTCACACTTTTTTTCATTGATTACAACCTATGTCTTCATCCCTTCTATAAAAATTCTTCTCATAGACTCTACACAATCAAGAACACAAGGACCAATATAAACTCATATGAAACCCCCTAGAATCCCAATGTCATGTCATTATGTAATTATCACTAACCACTCTTAGTTTTAAAGGGATATTCCATTAAGACTTATTTTTTTATTATATATATATATATATATTGTTTGTGTGTTATATCATTTAACATGAAAATTATTATTCTCAAGCATCATGGGTTTCTCATTTAATATTGCCTTGAGTTTTGATCAATTATCCTCATGTGCTAACATGTATTATAATATTAAATAATGTGTATTGTTTTGGAGGAGATGAATATATGTGATAAATTTTGGTAGTGGCCATAACATTAATTCATGTGTTACAATGTATGAAAAAGATAGAAAAATACAAGGGGTAATCCTCTGGTGATCATATATATCACTTCCACTTCATGGAAGTGATCTATGTGGAGTTTTTTTATGCATGGATGATCCTCAAATAAAAAAATTTATTTTTGTCATATCTCATTCACATCAGGAGATGCTATTTCATCTTCGAGGATGGAGGGTCACTCACATATGATGTGTTATTTGTATTGACCTATAGATACCTTTATAGGTGGTATTACATTTAGATACGACTGAATGATCCACATAAAGGACATTTTTTAAGAGGTATGAAGGTATTAAAGATTATATTGAGGCACTACAGTTAATAGTATGAGTTTACAAGAGTATTATTCATTTCATTTTTTATAGTTTTCATATTTCATGTATGGGAGATCTTAGACAGGGGATATAAATCATTTAAACTACATGTCATATATACTATTAGAGTTATGCATTACTTATCAATGGTATCCAACCCCTATGTTAAATTTAAGAAATATTCTATGAAATGAAGAAATCCTAAAGAAAAAATTATAGTTTTTTGAATTCTAAAAAAAATAAATGACATTTATATAGAATATTTCTATGTAAATTCTATATCATTTTAGCCTAACATAAATCCTTATATGTAATGGTCATCCCTACATACCATTATATGGAAATGTTATACATAAATTCATTATTTTTCCTTTATGTTCTGGTGTCTACATAATGGACAATATAGGTAAAAGTTATGTATATGGGTCAGTGTGAAGTTATTCCTTATGTACCTTTAAAGAATTAGATATATGTAATGTTAATAATTTATATAATAGACCCTTGTAAATATAGTTCTTTATTACATTGGCATAGGTGATAAATGGCAGTCTACCTGTATGTTAAGGAGGCTACATTAAGGTAGCCCATGTATTAAATTTATGGTGTAGGAAAACTTATATAATTACATTTATATGGGTATCCTTTGTAATAGTGAATGATTTTACATTCACACAGGCGACCCCTACTACATAAGGGTGTACATAAATAATTTTTTAAAAAGAAATTAAATTATTAGATACCTACAGTGATTTACAAAATTATTATAAATAATGTTAAAATGTATTTAAGGAACCTTTAATTTATCTGGAGTTTCTAAATTACTAAATTGATTAAAAATGGATTATAATTAATTAAATAAGCTTTTATGAAACGTTTGTTTTCCAAAATTATAAATGTTAAAATTTAGAAAACCATCTGTCAGATTATATGGAATGTTTTATGTTATAAAAAACATTTTTAATTTAAAAATCAAAATAATGATATTTTAAGTGTTTATAAATTTAATCAAAAGTACAAAATATAATATTTTTTTCATTACAGATTTTGATTTTATCATAATTAACTTATTTTAATTTATTCATAATTAATTAATTAGATTCATTCAATTTAAATTTCCCATAAAGAGATCCAAAATTTTTATTTCATTTATTTTAAATAATTTACATAAGATAAAAATTCAACACACAATGCATCTAGAAATCCTATGAATATAATTCTTACAGTCATTTGGGACTATCTTCACAAAAAATCTATAATAATTTTTAACATTATTTAATAACAGATCCACACTAGACTCCCATCTAGACTTCCTGTAAGATAAAATATTATTCATAACCACAAGAATCAAAATATTATAGAGGTTTGAGCTCAAACACTCTGAAAGGGAAAACATATCAAAATGTAATCATTGTTTAGATCGTAAGAATAAGATTAAACATGAGTTTAAGAGAAATATTTTATTAAAAAGAACATATAATAATATAAGATGTCGATAGGTCAAGATATATGGTCATTCCATCTCAAATGAACAAACATATAGCATGGAAAAAAGAGTTAAAATCCTGATAAACTAAACATGATCTATGAATTATAATCATAAGCAAATGAAAAGGAAATGTAACAATCCCATGATATGTAATATAATAAATAACATTAACCAAAAAAATATAATCACAAGGTATCATAATATTATGATAATATCCTTAAAGGACCACCTATTAGTTTGTTAGCATATCCTTGAAACGATACTATTTATTTTTTGAGAATATACATCAAGAATCACTATTTATTTTGTAAGAATATAAACAAGTAGTTTTAACCTTTTAATTGTGATCATATCCAAGAAGTATCACACATTAATTTGTGAGAATATCGAAGAAGGATCAAGATACATTACCTCATGAGATATGAAACATTAACCAATAAAATGGAGGATGATATAAGATCCCATATGTCAGCATCCAAACAAATGTATCCCATTAGATATAAATCATTTTAGTAAATCAATAAAACACATGTAATGGAAATAGTTTTCATTCATCACATCATAAATAACCCATCAAAATAAAAATGGTTTTCAAAAAATTTCTATATAGTGTCAAAAAATTTGACAAAAAGAATGTAAATGGTTGGTTACTAAAACTAAATTATCCCTTGAGAGTATTTCATAAGAACATTTAGAATTTGATTAATGACAAAAATTCCAAGTAATTTTAACATTTAGATATATAAATTAAAATGGTATAGAAATTTTAAAACACTTTTTGGAAAATGTTATTAACATTAACATAAAAGAAATAGATACTGATCACAATAAAATTTTATTCATAAAAAGGTAAAGTGAAAAAAATTATTGTAATAGATAATTTAAACATATAAACTTTAAATGATAATATATTATAAAAAATAAATGTTTTGTAGAATATAAAACATTGGATTATGAAATAATAGAATATGTTTTTAACATTTTGAAATAATGTTTTCGAAAAAAGACATCATGAAAAAGGCTACAAAAAACATTTGAAAAGTGGATAATGTAAATATGAAGGTCACCATAGATAAAAAATAATTTTTTTTCCATTTAAAAATGATCACATTAGTGGGAAAGGGAAATATAGAAAATGAGGGGAAACCATCCTTAAAGTAGATGGAAATTATTCTCAATAATAATATAATTTTGAGAAACAAATTCATTATGATGAAGATTATAATTATAATTTTAAATTTCCCAAAAGATAAAATTATTTATATATATTATTGAAATAAAGAAAACTATCTTCCAATATTTATAGATAAAAGGGAATCATTATGACTCAAGAAAAGAAGTTGAATCAAGAAAAAAATTACAATGTCATAATCATTGTAATTAAAAATACATATTTTGTAGAATATGAGATGAATTTTTAAATAACCGTTAATTTACAAACGTTTTGACCAAAATAATCTATTTATAATATATAAAAAATAAAATTAAATAAGTGTACAGTTAAAATTACATATACATGAATGAAAATTGAGATCCAAAAACCACTTCCTCAAATATCGCTTCAAAAAATATTCTCTAACATCTTGTATAATGAAATCTATATTAATAACGTTTTATAGAACCATATTCATACCTATAACTATTTATGAACTTATTTTATAATCATTTTTTGAAAATTAAATAGTTGTTTCTATCATCTAATGTTATTATATTTGATTGTTTGTTTACTACTAGTTTTATAACAGTGTTTTTGATTCTTGTTAATTTATTAAAATTTAATCATTCTGATATCATTATAGTATATGAAATATAAGTTTTACAGGGATTTATAATGCTATAATTTCATTTTTAAAGTATTTTTTAGACTCATGATGATGAATTTGGTGATGATCTTGTTTTGGTAATTTTAATAAACAAAAAGGAGGTTCAATAATAATTAGTTAAATAATAATATAACCTTTATAAAATGATGAAACATGCACTTATTTTCATTTTAATTTCTAATAAAAAAAATTATTTCTGTTTTCATAGTCATCTATTATAGAAAATTATATCATTTTCATTATATTTGGCTAAAACGACCCAAATAACGATAAGAAATAATTTATGGATGAGTGTGGTTAAGAAATTGATTATTTTGGAAATGTATCACTATAATATAAGAGTAATGATATTATTTATATGTTTTTAAGGTGATGAATCATATTTTATGTGATTTTTTTAAATAGAAAAAGACTTGTTGAAAACTAAAATACATCACTTTCATGGATGTGGTTTTCTACCCATATGCACGAGTATTGTGTTGATTTCCATAGACCATAAATGTGGTAGGGATTTGTTCATATTTTAATAATGTTAATATTATTATTAATATAATATTACTTAACCATATTACACCTTTTAACCATACATGTAATCTGGTTATGAAGAACATAACATGTCACTTGTGGAGGAGGTAGTCCCCATGTAATAAAAGTGACATTTTTTCTTTTCAAATATTTAGGAGGAAGGCATAAAGGTATATTAAAATAGTATAATAACATTTTAGAATATTATTAGTACTAATTTTATCATAAATTCATGGACATATAATATTTAATATGATATAAGAAGAAAATAAAAAATGAAATCTTCATTGAGAACATTACCTTTCCTTTTGGATGTTCTCCATTTGATAACACCTTAAGGATATTTAATTTGGTATTTCGGAAAGACCAAGTCTTATATGAAATGGATATATATTTTATCAAAAAATAGTTTATAATTTTCAAATATATAATACTTTTGAAATGGGAAAGAAATGTGGTGGAAATGATCCCCATTAATAAGTAATGTAAAAGGATCTTTTGGGAATACAAATTATTGATCAATTATTTCATGACACAATTTATAGATAAAGGAATCCGAAAGTGTTAAATTATTCAATTTTTAATGATCTTTGGTCTATATAGACTCAAAAAATAATTTTCTGACATGTTTTTAACATTTTTAAAATCATTTATTCTTAGATATTTTACTTTTACCATTTTTATCATTGTGGTAACTAGCTTTCACACGAATAATTGATAATTTAATAAAAATATAAAAAATCCCATCCTAAGGATTTTTTTAATGAATATTAATTTATATATCATTTAATAAAATTAAATTTCAAATTTTTTTAAAATTAGCATATAAATCAATCCCCTAATATAATAAAAAACTATATTTTAGAGAAATAAATTCTTGTTCATTTAGTATTCTTAACATTATTTTTCATTGATTAATAATTAAATGCATATAAATATATATACATATATATATAATTGTATAAATAATATTAGGGAAATTATTTAGTATATATTAATTTAATTGATTATATAAAAATTATACAAAATTAATAAAATAATTCTATAAGAATATTAGTTTCATCATTATCATAGTAATTGACATTAATCCTACCAGCTTTAAATTTATGCATAAAAATGAATTTAACCTTATTACTTAATATAAACATGTTGATCAAAAATAGAAAATTTATTTTTTGATATTTACATTCTATAAGTGATGAAAATTAATTTTTAATAAAAAAGAAAAATAAAAGTAATAGAATAAAATATTAATTTATGATCTAAATAATTACACATGGGTTTTCAAAATTCAACATAGTATATTAAAAATATTTTAAGGGAAATTTTCTTATATTTTAATTAATTAATTCTTCTAAATAATTTTATCAATGTGAAAGTTTTAATAATATATGTATTTTCACTCTTCATCAAAAAATAGTTATATTAAAAAAATCCAAAAAATTCATACTAAGCTAATTTTGATATTATAAATTCAAAAATGATATTAATTTTTTCTAATTATTATTCAAAAAAAATTATATTTAAATTTTAAATCATTTCACAAAATAAAAAAGATAAATTACTTTTATTGAAAAATGACATTTTAACAAATTTAGTGACATAAATATTATATTATACTGACATCTAATTTAAGGAATTATAAAATATATTGGAAATATTATATATCATTATAATAATATTAATATTCTTTATTTAGTATGATAAAATAAAAAACTAATCTAGAATATATTTCTTTTAAAAAAATATTTTAAAAACACATAAAGATCCAAATATAAGTGTTTTTAATTAATTACTATTATTTTATTCACTAGTGGTTTTATTCTTCATATAATATTCAATATAATATTAATATAATGTGTTGCATATTATTTTATTTTGTTTTTTAATGTGTCATAAGATTTCAAACACATTGGGTTTTAAAGGAAAGATAAATATTTAAATATTAGGGTATTACATTCTACCCATTTAATTAGTTGTGTCCCCCAAATTTTAATTTCTAAAAAATAATAAATAAGTATAAAGAAATTATTAATATAATATTCCATCAAGATATTACTTCTAATGATAAATATTCCATACTACATTAGGCATGATCAAGATACATATATTCTCAACATCAATTACCCATATACCCATGTATGTGTATACCTTAATTATATTTTCCAAGATGGCCTGAATTTTTGAGACACAAGACCCATGTGAAATCATATATAAATCCAAAATGTAAATTTTTTTATAAATTAAATATATTTTTTTAAATAAAGGGTGTTATAACGTTTTTATAGTCATTAATTAATAATTAAATAAAGATAATGTCCTAATATTGACATTTTTTAGTTTATTTGGTAGTTTCACTATTCACTAAAAATCATTTATTACTGGAAAAACCCCAAAATTCATAGTAAGTTAATTTTAAAATAATAATTTGAAAAAATAAATTCATTTTATTGTATAATAATTATAAAAAATTATATATTTATCCCTTTAATAATAATAAAAATATAAATATTTTATCTTTTTATTAAAAAATTATCTTTTACGCATTTAGTATTCGTAATTTTATCTCCAACTGAAATCAAATTTAAAAAATTAAAATTTATATTTGAAATATTATATATAATCATAATAATATTTATTGGATTAATTTATTAGTATAAAACACAAAATACTTCTAAAAATAGTTATTTGAAAAAAGAATTCTTCTAGATCATACTGATTTCAAAATTTATGTGTTTATAACTGATTTCTATCATTTTATTTATTATTGGTTTAGTTATTCATAAATTTTTTATAATAATATTAATCCAATGTTTCGTGGATCATTTTGTTTTAATTTTGTGTGTGGATCAAGCTATTAAGAACTTTAGTTTGTAAAGTGGAAATATATAGTAAAATCATGGGTCCTTACATTCTACCACATTAAATTAATTATGTCCTCACAATTTAAATTATTAATTTTTAATGAACACATATAATTAAATCATTAACATTATTCTCAATCAAGATATCACTCTTAATTAGATATATTCCCCTCTACCTGTGCCTATATCTATAACCATATATTTTCAAACATTAACTTCCCATATACCCAAGTATATATATATATATCCTAATCATACGTTCCATGATAACCACACTTTCCTAGAAATAAAATGATATATAAATTATATATTATTCAATAAAAAAATATATTTCACCCAAAAATAGATTACAAAAATTCACACCATCAAATATGTACCATAATACAAAATTTTGGTAACTTTGGATGAAATATAATGGTTCACCTTTTATCAAATAAATTGTAGATCACAAACATACCAAAACTATCTAACTTATATTTCAAAATAATTCATCACTTTATTATAAAAATATCAATAATATATTATTATTAAGAGTTAGCAATCCATCAATAATGTTTCATTAATATTTATCCTTAAAAATATAACCTTGTCATAAAATCACTTTTTGAGGTTATTGGTATAATTTAAAATATATTTCTAGATTTAAGAAAAATATACTAAAAATCATTAGTATTTCAAATAAAACTCCTAAATTTTTGAAAAAACGAGAATATAATTATTAAATATCACTCAATAATAATGATAGATAAGAGTTCCAAGATTCAATTTATATAAAGATATCAACCTCACTACCTTAGGTATGACTAAGAAACTCACCTTTTCACCCATTATATACATAAAATAAGATTCTAAAAAAATTCTATTCAACAAATTTAGATAATAAAACATAATGGATTCTAGATAAATATCTTTCTCAATTTAATTTTCATGATCATTTGTAAACCAAATACTAAAAGAAAATTTTTTATGAGACTATCAAAAATATGAAATTGAAAAAATCAATATGATAATGGATTCACCTATCACATCCTAATTTTTATCATATTAAACATTTGGCTCAACTCGTGACTCTTTTTTCAATCCTTTATTTTCTATGGTTATTTTACTCTTGGTTTATCTAACCAAATTATATAACATCATTCTAAAATCCTTCATGATATCTCATGAAAATGAATGATAAAAAACATAGTATACCCCCTGAGAGTGTCAATCTAGGTGTCTATTTTATCAAAAAAATTCATGCACTAAGAGATAATTGAGTGAATACCTAATAAAACCGTATAAGGATTTTTTACACCTACGTAAATTTTTACTAGAGAATTTTTCCAATTTTACTCTTTTTACAGGTCTATTCATTTCTTAAAACAAACAAAAACTCTAGTTTACCAAAATTTCAAGATGTGATCCTATAATTAGAAAAATGTAATAGATTTATCCCTAGGGTTTTCACTAAATTTGTGTTATCATAATCTTTAAAATAAATAAACTAATATTCAAAAAAAACCAAACCCTATTATAATACCAACTCATGTGACCAATTCTAACCATATATTTTATTTTTTATCATAAAATAAAACTCATAAACCAACTCACAATCCCTTAAACATTATTTTTAGTTTCTTTTATGACTAGGAACATAAATAACTTATTTGATAAAGATTGTGTAAATTCTTCTATAAATAAGAAACATTAAACTCCCTAAAATACTTTTCAAATGTTATAAGAATCTTTATAACCTATGGAATAGGAATAATAGAATTGGGTTAACTCAAATTTTCAATAAGGAAAAATATATCAACATTTCAATAAGGGTTAGATCAATATAATAAGATAAAACCTGAGAAAGAGGGAAATATCTTATTAAAAATATCATGGACCAATAAGAGTTGTCAATGAATCATGATAAAAGGAAATGAAATCCCAAATTAACAAACTTGTACCACAATAGAATGTTTATAATCAAGAGGTAATAAACATGATCCATATATCATAATCAGAGTTATGTGTCCTTGAAATTTAGTATCCCTATGATAAATATCCTAAACAATAACTTTGAAAAAAAACAAAATCATAATGTAGCATCATATTATGATTTTACATAAGAAGGACCACCCTTTGTTTTGTGAAAATATCCAAAAATTCCAACCCTTTAGTTTGTGAAAATATTAAAAAAGGCCCATACATTAGTTTGTCAGTATATAAAAAAATAATTACAATTTATTTTTGTGATAATATCAAAAAATTCTCACCCATTAATTAGTGATCATATCCAAGAAGGGTCATGATACATTATATTAAGAGATATTAAACATTAACCAATTAATTAGTGGTAGATAAGGGACCCCACCCATCATTATCCACACATATGTGTGGAGTTAAATATAAATAATTGAATCTTATCTTTAAACCCGAGGGGATAAAAAATATTTTCATTCATCACTTAAAAAAACATGGAATGAAAAAATGGGTTTCACAATATTTATAGCTGGTATCAACAAAATTTAAGACAAAAATGTAAATAATTGATACCTAAAATTAAATAATATCATTGATTATTTCATAATAAAATTTAAACGTTTCTTTATGAAAAATAATTTTCATAGAAATAAATCCTTTAGAGAAAAAAATTAAAATATCATTGAAAATGTAAAAGGGTATATATAAAATCTTTTGAACATTGTCAAAATTGAAAAAGATATGAATGAAATTAAAACGTAAATTTTGAAAAATTGAATCAAAAAATTAAATAAAATTAAATAAAAAATTTAAAACTATTTCCTTGAAAATATATAATGTTTATCAAAAGTAAATGTTTGTTGTAAAATAAGTCTCTTGATTGTAAATGGAAGGAAAATATTTTCAATTTTTTAAAATTTTTTTTTTTAAAGAAATATAATAAAAAGAGTAAAAAAAATATTTTTAAAATATGATATTGTAAATATGAATTTTATAAAACATACCACAAAATTAGGTTTCCATGTAATATGTAGAACATTGTGGGAAAGGGAAATATGGACTACAATTAGAATCTATTGTTAAATTATATGGTATTTATTCCCAATAATAAGAAACTTTTGAGAAAGAAATTCATGAGGAGAAAATTTTAAATTAAAAATTACCATTTTAGGAAAGAGACAATGAATTATATTATCATTATAAAATAGATTGAAAAAATATCTTGTAATAACATAGATAAAAATGATAGCATTGTCACTATAAGAAAATAAGTTGAGTGAAGTAAATCGTTATAGTGTTGTTATGTTTTGAATTGGAAATAAAATGAAGGTAGACCAAGATGTGGATTTACAATTACCCATGATCTCATGAAATTCATGGAAAAATATATTTCAAATACATAAAATACAAAAAAAAACAAGTGCTAAATGAAAATTATATTTTAATGAAAGGAAATTGAGATCCAAAAACCGTTATTTTAAATCTATTGTATTCAAAAGTTATATAACATATTTCATAATAAAAATAACTATATAAATAAACTATTTTTAAATAATTAATACACATAACATTTTATAAATTTGATTTATAATATTTTTTAATAAATATATTAGTTATTTGCTTTATCGAATGTTATTATCTTTGATTGATTATTTATTAATATTTTAGAAATGGATACATTGATTGTTGTTCACATGTTAAATTTTAATCATTAAAATTACACTATCATTACTAAAATATATATTTTATAATTATTTATAATTTTTAATATTATTTCATAAGTATATTTCTTATGACTTGTGCTGACAAAGATGAAAATGATCATGTTTTGTTAATTTTAATGAAGGAAAAGGTGGTACAATAATAAAAATTTTAATTATAGTATAATATTTCAATAAAAAAAACCAAAACCTTATAGTATAATTAATTTATAATAACCCCATTAGAAAATTTTACATTGTCATTGATGATAGAGAATTATAGCATTGTACAATTAGGAGGTTAAACTAACCTTAACAAGAATAAATTATAATTTAGGGGTGAGTATGGTTAAGGAAGATATTATTTTGGAGTAATATAATTATTAGTTAATATTAATTATAACATTTATAAGTTTTTAAGGTGGTCAATTATATTTTAAGAGTGTTTTATAGAGAATAAAGAACTTTGTGGGAAATGAAATATGTCACTTTCATAGAGAAGGTTGTTTGCACGTACATACATGTGGAACACTCATTGCTTTATATTTTTAGAATATCCATATTTATATATATATATATATATATATATTCCATATTTATTCACATTATTCTTTATTTAAACCATCCATGTAATAATTTTCTGAAAAATGAATGACATCTCTTATGGAGGAGGTAGTCTGCACATAACAGAAGTAACATTTTCATGTTTTTTTATGGTTGTGAGGAGGGTGGAAAAGAGATATTAAAATTGTATAATATCATTTAAACTTATTATTAATAAAATATTAATCATAATTTAATGGATAATAAATATTTTTTTGTGGTTGAATAAGTAAATAATTAAGAGAGCTCGGTTGAGTATATGACCTCTCATTTTCGATGTTCTCTATTAGGTAACACCTCAAGTCTTCTAATCAAAGAATTTTAGAAATAAAAATGCCTAAATTAAGGATTAATAAAGATTATAGGATACTAGGGTAGATTATTTATAGTTTTAATTCTTTATAAATGGTGAATAAATGTTGAGGAAGTTATAATCGTTTGTATGTAAATAAAAGGGTACCTTTTTGGATACCCACTATTTTTCAAAAATGGAATGTAACTATTCATGTTTAAGTTGATATAAAAGTGAAAAATAAATGGATTTTAGTGATATTTGGTTTTTTAAAACCTCAACCAACGATTTCCACATGTTTAAAAATATTTTAAGCCTCCTTTTATTCTATATTTACTTTTAAGAGTTTTTTTTACAATGCTAACATGTTTTCCAGCTAAAAAATATATGATTTAAAAAAATAACCAATATTTTTTTGATGAAAATTAATTTATTCAAAATATAATCAAATAAAGTTCATATATAATATAAAATTTACTTTTAAATTTAAATAGTTAATGTATAACAAATGATATAAACATGAATTCTTGTTCATTAAGTGTTCCTAACCATTATTAGTATTGATTGAAATTTAAATGATGGTTAATATAATTTTATATGTTTTTAAAAATAATAATATATTCATTTTTAAATATATATTATTTTAATTTATTTGATAAAAACTACTATATGTTTTTTATGAATATCAGTTTCATTATTATCACTTTAATTAATTTTAAACATAGTATTAATATTTTTGACCCTAAAAATTAAATTTATCATAAAAAATAATAATAACTTGTTGATATAAAATAAGATATCCATTTTTTAGATATAATTTCTATAGCTGATTTAAATTAGTTTTTAATGTATGTGAATAAATTTTTTTCTTAGAGTAAATTAGTACTTATGTATCCAAAATTTTAAACATGTTTTTTTAATAGAAAAAATTATTTTTGAATGACTTATAGGAAATAATTTTATAAAATTAAATTCATTATTTCATTCATATTATTTCATAAAATGGATAGTTTTTAGTAAATTCGGTATCTTCACTATTAACCAAAAATAATTATTTCAGAAAACCCCCAAAAAAACTATGAAAATTTTGAGATTATAAATAAAAAATAAAGTTATTTTTTTGAAATTATAACTTTAAAAAATTATAATTTATCCTTTTTATTGAAAATAATAAATATAAAGATAAATTCAATTTATTGAAAAACTAACTTTTTTACAAATTATGTGTTCATAATATTATTTCATACCAATAACTAATTTAAATATTTAAAATAAATAATTGGAATATTATATATAGTCATTATAATATTAATCAAATTAAATAATTTTAAAAAAATCACAAAACTTATAAAAATTTATTTATTTGGAAAAAAAATCTTTTAAATCATTATAATTTCCAAATAATAGTTTTAATTGATTATTGAACTATTTACATGCTCTTGGTTTTATTATTCATATAATATTATTATTAATATTAATATATAGTATTTCATATTATTTTAGTTCAGTTTTTCATATGAATCAAGCTATCAATCCAATTTGGTTTCAAAGGAAAATTATATAGTTAAATACTAGGGTGTTTAATGTCGTATTTGAATATTATTTAAATCACAACCAAAGGGTTGGTATTATTTATTTGATCATGATATAAATAATTTTAATTATATGAAATTTTATTATGTAAAATGTATTCATATTATAAATCGTTTCATGTACCATTTGGATTGGGATAAATCTTTTCAAATACCCTTTTTCTTCAAATAAAACCTTATTAGTTCCATTTATATTATGATAAAACCTATTCCTTGAAATTTTTCATGGGAATATACTCTTGCATATACTTTGGATTGTGATAAATCCTCCCATGTACCTCATTAATCAAATCAGACATAGGCCCACACATATCACTCATCTATTCATATCATTCCACTTGGAAGAAAATTCTTTCATCGAATCATAAAGAACACATGTGAAAAAATGAGTTTCATAACATTTCTTTGTGGTATCACAAAAATCGACCTCTAGAAAGTGAACAATTGATACTCAAAACAAAATCACCCAGTATATTATTTCATAATAAAATTTAAAGAGTGACTCGATGAAAGTATTTTCCATCAAAAATATCATTTATAGATAATGAAGAAATTGGTAGTTAAATAATTAATTATTTATTATAAAAGTAATTTATTTTAGTTTAAAAGATAACGCTACGACCACTTTGAAATTCTAATTTTCAAAAAAGTGATGTGAAAATTTATGAAAAATATTTACTTCTAAAATTAAATTTAAATTGTTTATCCTTAAAAGAACCCAATGGTATCAAAATAATTGTGGAGTGGAAAATAAAAAATTTTGATTTAAAAATGATAAAAAACTTTCTTAATATTTTGAAATAGCACTCTTGAAAACCCACATCATAAAAATTGAATGTAAACAATCTATTTAAAAAATGAAAATATAATTATTAATGTCAACTAAGATAACACATAATTATTTTTAAAAATATAATTTATATCAATAGTGGGAAAGTAAGATATAGAAAAGTAGGGAAAACTGTAGAGACCCAAATCTTGACGTACATAGACATTACATTACTTTTTCAGAATACTTAATACATAAAAAAAACAGACACATAAAGACTGTAATATTTTAGTGTCTTTGGAAACATGGAACATAATATTCTAATCTTGGTAAAAGATCTTCAACATCTACCACAAAGATATTCCCTTTTTTATTACCTAAAACATTTCTTTATATCTTGGTGAAAATAAAACATATAATGTGTGAGCTCAAATGCTCAGTAATGGTATGTATGGAGAAAATAAAACAATCCATATACATTTGAACATTAAAACATGAACATAATATTTAAACATCAAATTCTTGAGAAATGACATAAAACATCTAAGTACATAAGGAATAGATCATAATGAAACATAAATCATGATAAAATGGCATGGGAATAAAACATGTAATTTTGGAATCCATTAAGAACTTGTTATGATTTCCATAGTAGCCAAGGCATTGCTTCCAATACCATCTTAGTGGACAAAGTCCCTTACTGAACCAGGTTTACATGCCATTCCAGCCTTGTATTACTGAACCAGATTTACTTATCGTTCCAGCCATGTCTATCTCATGAGATATAAATCTTTACCTAATTCATTTTAGGTAGATATTGATCCCACCCATCTCATAATGAAATCATTCTTACATATGCCATAAAATAAACATAAATCATTCATCATAACCCAAAGAATAAAATGGGTTTCATAAACATCATCCCATCATAACGTAGTCCATACAAAACAAATGGATATCATTTCATTATAAAAAAATTGAAACCATGTAAATAATATAGACCTTATACTTGAAACATTAAAATATGAAATAATGTCATCTTAGATGGAAAATAGTTTTGATAAAACACTTGAAATGAATTCCTGAGGAAAATATCCTTTCTTCTTCAAAATAATTTTCTTT
The DNA here is from genome assembly GCA_963277665.1 of Viscum album. Lineage (NCBI taxonomy): Eukaryota > Viridiplantae > Streptophyta > Magnoliopsida > Santalales > Viscaceae > Viscum > Viscum album. The sequence goes on along the minus strand of OY728120.1, from coordinate 1,431,571,466 downwards.
TCAAAAAATTCAATGAAATTTTAATAGAAAAGGATTTTTTTGAAAATATTCATGAAATCCTGTAAAGTAAACTTCATGAAAATAAGGCTTTATGAAAACGTAAAAATCTATTCATGCCATACAAGTTAAAAAACATTATTCTCATAATTTTCTAGAAAAGTCAAAAAGTACCTCGTATGGTAACCAAAAGAAAGATTCCTTACATAGCATGTAGTAAAAGTCAAAAAGGGTTAAAAATGACTTTAAACATACATGAAACCATTTTTAGAAAATAGGTACATGGATGATAAATATAACCCCAGTAAATACTTACGAATAAACAATCTTAGATAAAAAAACAAGATTGGAAAAGTTATCCCTTACCTTAGGTCCGATATTCTTCGTATGTATATGAACCTCTTGTATAATGATTTAAATAATATCATTTAATTATTAAAGAATCATATTCATTGTTATGATATCATATATGGTTCACTTATGACTTTATATTACCCGTTCTTTTGTAAATTCATGTTAATGTAGCGTTTTGGGTAAAATCGTTTCATTTATCATCCGTGTTTTGACTTGTAATTATTAATATGATTACATAGATCATGATTAATTAATTCCAGAATATAAAACATGATTTATATATAATATATACTCAAAATATACATATATATAATAGAACGATAAATGGAAAGAAATACACCGTTCATGGAGACGGTAGGTCGTACGTACGCATGAACGTTGTTTTCATTTCCTTAATTAATTTATTGAAATTAAGTAGATGACATACATATATATATACATAAATATATTAGTATTATTATGTCATATATTTCATGATTACTTATTATATATACTTTATAATCATTCTTGAATTGTTAACATGGAAAATGAATCTCATCCCGTCGGGGAGACGGTAATCCGTACGTACGCACGAGCGATGATATTGTTACCATATTTATTTAATGGAATTGGAGTGGATGATATATTATATTAGAATCCGTATGATGTTATAATAATCATATACATTTATTCTTTACACCATTATACCCATCCATGTAAGGTGGTGGTGGAAAACAGATTACACCATAGTGTGGAGATGGTATTCAGTACGTACGCACACGCGATGATTTCGTTTTCTATAGGATGGATAGAAGGTGAAATGGGGTTGTTTCATATTTATAATAACATATTAGTATATTAGTGATACTGATTTTATTACAATATAATGAAACAACTAAAGAAGAGTAGGTAGAAGAAGAAATAAATTTGACAGAATCAGTAACGGATATTACCTCTTCTTCGACACGCCTATTTGAAACCTCCTCTTAGGGCATTAAGATTGGTCTTTGAAGAAGACCAGGACCTCTATTATGTTTATAGGGAAGTTTATAATGGAAATGGTCTTGGGTTTTCAGAGCTTGAAGGCTCTAAATTGTGTAAAGATGAGAGGGAGGAGGTGCCCTTTTATAATGGAGGGGAGGGGAACCTTTGGAATTATAAGAAATATTAATTTATAATAAATTCCAACCCCACATAAAAACATCCAAAATGAATCAAATCCGAATACAATATGATATAGGGTTTAAATATATTCAAACAATAATATTTAGACAATTTGGGAATTTATTTTAAACATTATCAACATTATTTATCCTTATATATTCTATTTATTTTATTTGTGGTAATAATATTCTAAATTTCAAATTGTTATAAATAATTAACTATGTGTTTTGAATTTCCCATAATTTGATATTTATGACATTTTAGACCATATAAATTTTAATTTATAATTTTTAAATATTTTTGTAATTTTTAAACAATTTTATATTATGTTATTTTTATAAAATAACAATAGTGCTTATTTTGACACTATTCATTTATTTGAATTTAAATAAAATCCTCAAAGAATATATGTTCAAACTAAATATTTAATAGATTCATAACATGTCATATTTATCTATAAAATTAGTGGAGCACATTAAATAGTTCATATAATATTTATTTTAATATTTTTAAAACCTTTTATTTGGTATATCTCTTAATAAAATAATTACTACAACATTTTTGTATAATTATTTAATATACTTATTTGTTGCATAAAAATTTAAAATAAAATCTTAAGATGAAAATAAATATAATACCTTTCAGAATAATATTCTTACTTGAATTAATCATCATAAAATTACAACATTTAAATTGTTATATTTACTAAATTATGAAGGTGACATCATTGACATCATTTAAAATAAAATAATATAAATGTCATAATCGGTTTTTATAAGGCACCAAATGGTCCAAAAATAGACTTTTGGATGATTATGGTATATATATACTCGACCAATAATGTTTTTTCATGTTTATGGTCTTTTTGATAGGTATTGTTGTTTTAATAAAAACTATATTATTGATTTTTCACTAAATAAACAATTATTGCATTACTATTGAGTCACCATTAATGACTATTATTTAATCCTTAGAAATTCTAAATAAATTCTCATAATGTTGATAATTATGTTAGATTTCTGGAGACCATTCATGTTCTATGTTTCATGATGTTTATCACTAAATTAAAATTATTATACTTATAAGATTTAAGAGAGTGACATGTTGTCACTTTCTTTGGTTCTAATAATAATTAAATTAAATTCATTGTCAAAAATACATAAAATTAATCTAATCCGACCCTTAGGTGATATGAATCGACTTTTAGTCATCCAATTTAATTTTTCTATGTGTTAGGGTCATTTTATAATCTTAGGTTTGCCCTTAATTACTGGATTTATCTTTAACTGAAGTAAATAAAAATTTCTGTAGTTACTATTCATTGTGCCCAAAAATTAAAAGTAGCCTATTAACATAATTTGGACCTAATGATTCCAAATATGGAATATATTTTTCAAAATTAGAAACACAGAAGTTGCAGTAATTAATTTAAAATTAATCTCGTTATTAAGAAAATGAGTTTTAAAAGGTAAAACATTGCAAAAGATTGAAATGATTTTACCTATGAATTCAATGTAAAATAAATGCTAATGACATAAATTATATTAAATAGTAAAAATATATTCTATTTATACTTTAAAACCATTAAATATTATAATTTAACCATATAAATTATTTCTACGAAAAAAGTTGTTTTAAATTAAAAGATAGCGTGTTTTTACTATTCATTAAAACATGAACTTTATCAGAATAATATGAAAATTTTATCCAAAGTAAATTTTAATATCCTGATTCCAAAGAAGAATTTTATTTTTTCAAATTGAACTTATAATCATGTCAAAAACTATATTTTTGGTCGGTGCGCCGTCAAAAGGAGGCAAAACTGCATTTTTTGAAATATACTTATTTAACATGAAAATTTTATTTTGTTCACTTACCATGATCCAAAAAATGTTTAAGATGAAATAATAATGTTATAAACTTCAAAATGTAGGTAATAATATTCATAATATCTAGTTTATAACAATATTATAACCATATATCTCTGTTTAGTGAAACCCGGTATTGCGTACAACACACGCTATCGGGGAAGGTCGTGATTGCGTGTAATGCAAGACAAGTCAGGGTTGTGTATACTTCAAGATAATATGGTGTTGCATATAGTGAATGATAATCTTGGTGTAGCGTACAACAGAAGATATGAATGAAATTTAAAAATAATATATCTCATAAAATATCAGGGTGTTACATTCTACCCCCCTTAGAATAAATTTCGCCCTCGAAATTCATCGGGGTTATAAATTGTTTACTACTTGAATGCTTCATTTGTAAAAACCCACATCATAAAAGGAATACTAAAACTTAATTTTAAAAAGTGAAGTATGAAACATAACCATTACCCAAATTAACTCATCACTAGGTTTTCAAGTTGGAGAACATAGTTTATAATATGGATATGGAAGAGAAATCTGACCATCAAGTTCTGATGGAGAGTGGTAGAGAAAATGGCTATGAAAAATCCAAAAATTACAAAGCCATGAATTTGTGATGATTTAAGGTAGTATATGATTCATCAGATATAAGGACACTAGGACAACATTTTTGGTTTTCAAGGTCATTTCCCTAAAGTTGAAGAATGTGAATTAGAAGAAATAAATACTTTATTTCGATATAATCTCACCGTTGTTCGTGGCTTGTACAATTTACACTTCATCTCTTAAAGAAATGAAGTTGAATTTGTCATTCTTGAAGTGTTATCAGATCATGTAATAGAATGATGGGTCATTCTATCTGTCTCAAACAAATCATTAGCAATAGGTATATACATAAGTCCATCCATCGTATATCGTTCCAAAAATGGACTTATACTTCATCTATCATACCGCTTAATAAAATAATACTAGTTTCTACTAACCAGGGACTTCCTGTAGGCCAATGGTAGGTGATAAAGGCCTGTCACACTTCGGTTGTGGGTTCGATTCTCGCAAACTTGTCTAACACGACGGGTTGTCGCTCGTCCTACGGGTTGTCCATTTTCTATATTATAACACCCCAGCAATAATATTGAAAAAAGTTCTAGCTTTAAAAAATACTAACTTATGTCCAACATAATCTATTCCAACCTTAAGACTTATCCAAAATACTTCTTTCTAAACTCATAGTATAAAGAGAACGATTACTAGAATGGTCATATAACAAGCATGTGAATACCACCATTTATCCCCATATATCATAAGATATATCTTGTTGGTCACATTCCGAAAATGTGAATACCTTAATAATGTATTATTTTAAAACATGAATTACCATATAACCTTAGTGAAAACATGAGTTCTATCAAAAGTTAAATCTTTCCACATACCAAAATCCCAAAAATTCTATATACTCAAACCATTATATAACTTAGTACATATATCAAGCATGAGCTCATGAAGACTATCAGACAATTTATTTTCTCCTTATCCCTTAATTAGGCACATATCATCTTCTTGCCAAATTATTTGAATTACTTTTCATGGTTACTGGTACTATATAATTATTGAAGACCATAATAAAACAATACATAGATATTCTAATATTCCACAGTACTATAAATTAGATTCCACAACATTATTTTGGAATCTCGTTACATAAACACATAATCATTCCACTACATCGTTGTCATACTCAACATTTCCAATAGTGATCTCATGTGACTTCCCCCTATCCTTTTCCTTAAGAGGTTTCTCACATCAATAATCATTAACCCTAGGATTAGCGCATTGATTAGCATAATGCCACACTTCCTTGCACATGAAGCATTGAAGTGTTGGTGGAGTATTATTTGTAGTCTTTTCTCTATTCACATCATTGGCTACATTTTTCCCATTACTTTGACACTCAACTACTTGATGACCTTCTTTTTCACTCTTGAAACATTTTCTAGTACCTTTTAGACAATCTCCACCATTCTTCTTTCCACAATTTGAGCAAAAGGTAACATTCATCTTCTTTTCACCATTGTTCTGAGATTTTTCCTTGAACTCTATCTTTCGTTTCCTATCAAAACCATGAGATAGATATGTAACACCAATTCCTAGTTCTACCTTGATAGCACAACACACAATTTATTCATAGCTACTAAAGTATCTTATAGATAATTCCCTTCGAAGACTTGGTTTTAATCCGCTGAAGAATCGATCAACTTTACTTTCAGGTTGAATGATAAATCCAGATGCATACCTTGCAATCTTTGTTAAATTCACCTCGTATATACTAACAGATTCATCATCCTTTTTCTTAAGCTCAAGGAACTATTTTTCCATCTTTCTTTGAAGAATATGAGGGAAGTACTTATTGAAAAATAAGATCTTAAACTTATCCCATTCCATAGTTTCAATTTCATCTTGGGGCCTTTTATTCTTGATAAGAGTCCACCATTGACCAGCTTCACCTTCCAAACGATATACTACTAAGAAGACTTTATCATGTTCATAACATTTCAGGACATAAAATATCTTTTTAGTGGTACTGATCCATTTTTCAACCACTAATGGATCAGTAGACCCACTGAATGAAGGTGGACACTGCTTCATGAAGGATTCAACAGAATTTCTCTCCTTTCTCTTCTCATTTGGAATTCTAGAATGATTTATAGCTTGTGTAAGTATAGATGTAAGATTGTGCACTCCATCTACCATAAAATTGCTTTGTTCAGGAGGACCATATTTTCATCATCCATTACATTGATCAACACGGTTCCTTCGGGTTCCATCCATCGTCTAAAACCCAAAAAGAATAATGTGAGGAAAACATCATGATAAGGAAAACAACATAATAAAGGGGGAGTACCTTCCATATATAACATCCTAGGATTAATTATAATATCGTTACAATAATTCTAGGACTATAACCTATACTTATACTTAACCTTAGGGACATCCCTAGATATACCTTCGAAATATCTCTAGGGATCTCACTAAAGTTCACGCATCCTAGTTTCCAAAGGTTGACTAAACCGTTCTTATGATACCAACTGTAGAGACCCAAAGCTTGACGTACATGGACATTACATTACTTTTGCAGAATAATTAATACATAACAAAAATAGACACATAAGGATCGTAATAGTTTAGTGTCTTTGGAAACTTGGAACATAATCTTCTAATCTTAGTGAAAGATCTTCAACATCTCCCATAAGGATCTTCCCTTTTTTTTCTTACCTAAAACCTTTCTTTATATCCTGGGGAAAATAAAACATATAAAGGGTGAGCGCAAATGCTCAATAAGGGTAATTATGGAGAAAATAAAACAAACCATATACATTTGAACTTCAAACATGAACATAATATTTAAACATCAAATTCTTGAACAATGACATAAAACATGGAAGTACAAAAGGCATAGATCATAATGAAACATCAAACATGATAAAATGGCATGGGAATAAAACATGTAATTGTGGAAACCATTAAGCACATGTTATGATTTCTATTGCAGCCAAGGCATTGCTACCAAGACCATCTTAGTGGTCAAAGTCCCTTACTGAACCGGTTTTACTTGCTGTTCCAGCCCTATATTACTGAACCAGATTTACTTTCCGTTCCAGCCTTGTCTATCTCATGAGATATAAATCATTACCCAATGCATTGGAGAGAGATATAGGTCTCACCCATCTCATAATGAAGTCATTCTTACTTGTCCCACAAAATAAACATAAATCATTCATCATAACCCAAATAATAAAATGGGTTTCATAAACATCATCCCATCATAATGTAATCCATATAAAACAAATGGATATAATTTCATCATAAAAAAAGTGAAACCATGTAAACAATAGAGACATTATACTTGAAACATACAAATATTAAATAATGTCATCTTATATGGAAAATAGTTTTGATAAAATACTTGAAATGAATTCTTGAGGAAAATATCCTTTCTTCTTCAAAATCATTCTTCTTTCAAAAAATGCAAAGAAATTTTAAAAGAAAAGGATTTTTTTTAATATTCATGAAATCTTGTAAATTAAACTTCATGAAAATAAGTTGTTATGAAACCGTAAAAATCTGTTCATGCTGTATAAGTTACAAAAACATTCTTTTTATACTTTTGTCAGAAAAGTCAAAAAGTACCTCGTATGGTAAACAAAAGAAAGATTCCTTACATACCATGTAGTAAAATTAAAAAATGGGTAAAAAGGACTTTAAACATACATGAAACCATTTTTAGAAAATAGGGACATGGATGATAAATATAACCCCAGTAAATACTTACGAATGAACAATCTCAGATAAAAAAAACGAGATTGGAAAAGTTATCCCTTAACTTAGGTCCGATATGCTTCGTACGTATCCGAACCTCCTGTATAATGATTTAAATAATTTCATTAGATTATTACAGAATCATATTCATTGTTATGATATCATATATGGTTCACTTATGACTTTATATTACCCGTTCTTTTGTAAATTCATGTTAAAGTAGAGTTTTGGGTAAAATTGTTTCATTTATCATCCGTGTTTTGACTTGTCAGTATTAATATGATTACATAGATCTAGATTACGTAATTCCAGAATATACAAAATGATTTATATATAATATATATTTATAATATACATATATATAATAGATCAATAAATGGAAATAAATACACCGTTCATGGAGACAGTAGGACGTACGTACGCATGAACGTTGTTTTCATTTCCATATTGAATTGAATGGAATTAAGTAGATGATATACATATATATATACATAAATACAGTAGTATTATTATGTCATATATTTCATGATTACTTATTATATATACTTTATAATCATTCTGGAATTGTTAACATGGAAAATGAATCTCATTGCGTCGTGGAGACAGTAATCCATACGTATGCACGAGCGATGATATCATTCCCATATTTATTGAATGGAATTGGAGTGGATTATATAATATCTTAGAATCAGTATGATGTTATAAAAATCATATATAGTTATTATTTACACCATTATACAAATCCAAGTAAGGTGGTGGTGGAAAACAGATTACACCACAGCGTGGAGACGGTATTCCGTACGTACGCACGCGCGGTGATTTCGTTTTCCGTATGATGGATAGAAGGTGAAATGGGGTTGTTTCGTATTTATAATAACATATTATTATATTAGAGATACTGATGTTATTAAAATATAATGAAACAACTAAATAATAGGAGGTAGAAGAAGATATAAATTTGAATGAATCGGTAATGGATATTACCTCTTCTTCGACAAGCCTCTTTGAAACCTCCTCTTAGGGCACTAAGATTGGTTTTTGAAGAAGAACAGGACCTATAGGATGGTCATAGGGAAGTTGAGAAGAAAAATGGGCGGGGTTTGGCCCAGCATGAATGCTCTAAATTTTGAAAATTGGAGAGGGAGGAGGTTCCCTTTTATAAGCGAGGAGAGGGGCACCTTTGGAATTATAAGAAATATTAATTTATAAGAAATTCCAATCCCACTTAAAAACCTCCAAAATGACTCAAATAAGAATATTAGATGATATAGGGTTGAAATATTATATACCACTAAAATTTAGACAAGTTTGGAATTTATTTTAAACATTATCAACATGATTTATCCTTATATAATCTATTTAATTTTATTTGTGGTAATAATATTATAAATTTTAAATTGTTATAAATAATTAATTATTTGTTTTTAATTGTCCATAATAGAATAATTTATGACATTATTCACCATATAAAATTTAATTTATAATTTTTAAATATTTTGGTAATTTTTAAACAATTTTATATTATGTTATTTTTATAAAATAACAATAGTGTCAATTTGGACACTATTAATTTATTTTAATTTAAATAAAATCCTCACAGAAGATATGTTTGAACTAAAAGATTTCATAGATTCATAACATGTCATATTTAATTATAAAATTATTTTATCACATTAAATAGTTCATATAATATTTATTTTAATATTTTTAAAACCTTTTATTTTGTATATCTCATAATAAAATAATAACTACAACATTTATGTATAATTATTTAATAAACTTATTTGTTGCATAAAAATTTAAAATAAAATCCTATGATGTAGATAAATATAATAAATTTCCTAATAATATTATTACTTGAATTTATCATCTTAAAATCACAACATTTAAATTATTATATTTATTAAATTATGAAGGTGACATCTTTGACATCATTGAAAATAAAATAATATAAATGTCATAATCTATTTTATAAGGATCTAAATGGTCCAAAAATATACCCTTGGATGATTAGGGTATAGATATACTCGACCAATAATGTTTTTTCAGGTTTCTGGTCCTTTTGATAGGTATTGTTATTTTAATAAAAACTATATCATTGTTTTTTCACTAAATAAACAATTTCTCTATAAATATTGTGTCAGCATTAATGAAAATTATTTAATCCTTAAAAATTATAAATAAATTCTCATGATTTATATAATTTTGTTATATTTCTAGATACTATTCATGTTCGAAGTTTCATGAAGTTTATCACTAAATTAAAATTATTATAATTATAATATTTAAGAGAGTGACATGTTGTGACTTTCTTTGGTTTTAATAATAATTAACATATTTTCATGGTTAAAAGTACATAAAATGAATATAATCCGACCCTTAGGTGATATGGGTCGACATTTAGTCATCCAATATAATTTTGGAATGTGTTAGGGTAATTTTATAATCTTAGGTTTACCCTTAATTACCCGATTTATCTTTAACTGAAGTAAATAAAAATTACCGTAGTTACTATTCATAGTGCCCAAAAATTAAAAGTAGCATATTAATATAATTTGGACCTACTGATTCCAAATATGGAATCCATTTTTCAAAATTCAAAACATAGAAGTTGCAGTAATAAATTTAAAATTAATCTCGTTATTAAGAAAACGTGTTTTAAAAGTTAAAACATTGCAAAAGATTGATATGATTTTACCTATGAATTCAATTTAAAATAAATACTAATGACATAAATTATATTAAATGTTAAAAATATATTCTATTTATACATTAAAACCATGCAATATTATAATTTAACCATATAAATTATTACGATTAAAAAGTTGTTTTAAATTAAAATATAGCGTGTTTATACTATTCATTAAATTATAAAAGTTATTAAAATATTATGAAAAATTTATCCAAAGTAAATTTTAATATCCTAATTCCAAAGAAGAATTTTATTTTGTCCAATTGAACTTATAAACATGTCAGAAACTATATTTAAAGTCAGTACGCCATCAAAAGGCGGCAAAACATCATTTTTTAAAAAATACTTGTTTTACACAAAATATTTATTTTGTTCACATACCATGTTCCATAAAATGTGTAAGATTAAATAATAATGTTATAAAATTCAAAATGTAGTTAATACTATTCATAATGGCTAGTTCATAATAATATTATAACCATATATTGCTGTTTAGTGAAACCCGGTATTGCGTACAACACACACTATCGAGGAAGGTAATGATTGCGTGTAATGCAAGCCAATTCATGGTTGCATATACTACAAGATAATACAGTGTTGAGTATAGAGCAAGATAATCTAGGTGTTTCGTACAACTAATGATATGAAAGAAATTTAAAAATAATATATCTCATAAAATCTCGGGGTGTTACAAAAACCATCATTAAAGAGGATGAGAGTAATTTATAAAAATGATAAACATTTCGAAAAATAAATGTTTCCAAGTAAAATAATTGAATTAAAATTCATTCTATTTAGAGATGATGATAATATAAAAATAAATAAAATATTATTGATTAAGAAACCTATCTTGTATGAAAGAAATTTAGGAAGATGCATTATAACTCAATGGAGAGAGTGAATTTAAAAAAACCTTCACCACATTGGTATCTTTTAAAGAAAATTTAATTTAAATAAAGCTCATAATATGGATATTTAAACCACGTGATTTTTAATATTATTGAAAAATATTATATTTAGGTATTAATCACACCATATAAATTAAATTATGGGGCCCAATATCAAACATGTGTAATGGATTTGATAATGAGAGAAAGAAACCCTTACGTCATTAGAAACATTTGAATCAAAACACTTAAAGGTTATGATTTCAAAGGAAATATTAAATAACAATAAAAATGATAGGATCATAATAAAAAATATTATGTAGGAATTATATACAAAATTCCTAAGAAAAGATGGGGTATAATATAGAAATATGACTCAAGGGCTGAAAATTTGAGAAAAAAACCATTATCATGATTTTGATTTGTTATTTGCACCTACCTAAAATTCAAGATATTGCAATTAATTTTATTAGATAACATTCTCATAGAATTATGAATATATATTTAATTTAATAATGGTAATTTATTACCATATTCTATTTATTTATTTTATATTTTCTTAATTTTTTAATGAAAATTGAATTAGCGTCGTCATATTTTGTTAATTTTAGTGATCAAAGATTATAGTTTAATATTAATTTGAATATATAATATATACTTAAAAAACAATAAATATAAGTATTTCATTATAAAATTAAAATAATTTTATTATTTACGTTCCCATATTCATTAATGAGAGTGTTTGATAACTTTTTTCATGTTTGTGATTAGACCGACCACAATATCAACATAACATAATTCAGTGGGTGATTATAGTTAATAAATTAGTTTTTTTAAAATAATATAATTATAACATATTAATAATTATATTATTTAAATGTTTTCATGGTTCTAAAACATATTTTTGGTTGTTTGGATAATGAATGAAAATTAAGTTGAAAAATGAGAAACATTACATCGTCAAGGAGGTTGTTACACAATACACGGTTGGCATTTTCAAATCCCGGATAATGACATTAAGGTTGATTTTAAATTTTCTCTTAATAATCATAAATATATATTATTTTTTACATTTATTATTTAATTATATACTTATGAAAATTTATTTGAGGTATTGGTGAAAAGTATAAGTCATCTCTTTATGGAGGTTGTAGTCTGCACAAACACATAATCGATGTTCATTTTTTATCTAAGTGGACTGAAGGGAGTAAATTAGGGTTATTCCATTAAAAATATAAAATATAAATATAATATTATTATTTAGGCCATTATATTACCATATATTGGTTTGGTTTTTATGATAAACAATAAGAAGAAAAAATAATGTTGGAGTAATACTCACTTTGGGACATTGAAATTTATATTGAAAGTCTTATTCCAAATAATGGTTTTAGGATAAATAATTAACAACATATTATTTTTAACATGAGTTAAGATTCTAGGAGGAGATAAATTGTAGATTTTTAAGAATAAATTTTATGGAATTGGTGTGGTCTAAATGAGTGAAAATGTCTAATTGTATAAGTGAAGAAAATTGAACTTTTTGAACACCCAATATTTTTCAATAATAGAATGAAACTATTAAATGACAAATGTTTAAAAAATTTCTATATAATTGAATTTATTTTAATATAAGTCCTAAAAATCCTTATTAAAAAATTTATATACATCTATTAACATTTTTCATGTTAATTTTAATTTTTTTATTAAAATTTAATTTTTTCATTTTTACCATGGAAACTAGTTGTTAAAAAATAAATTTATATTTTATTAAACAAATAAAGGGTAAACCATCTTCCTAAATTTTTTTGGGATGAAACTAAATTTTATATCCATTTAGAATAATTCAATTATATAATAATATTATATTATTTGGTAAATAATTACATTTTTTATATTGAAAAAAAACATGTAGAAAAATATTGGTTCAACCATTATGTGTTCTTAATCTTATATAAAATTGGTTATCTATTAAATGTATTTTAATATAAATATATATGTTTTTAAAAATCATATTCAATTATTTATTTAAAATATATTAATATAATTTAAATGATAATATTTATATAGTATTAATAAAATAATTCTTTGGAAATAATTATTTTACCATTATTAAGTTATTTATCATTAGTCTTAGTAATCGTAATTTTATACCAAAAAATGAAATTCACTTTGTGAAATAATATAATAATTTTGTTCCAAAATATTTAATCTGTATTGATGGATTTAATTTCTATAAAATATTAAAAAAAAAATTTATACTAGTGAATAACAAACAATTTTTAAATTAAAATATTACTTAATGTTTTCAAAACATTACACCTAGGTTTAATAAATTTGATTTAGTATTTTATTAATTGACTTTTTTTTACATTATAGATATATATTTTTATAAATATAACGTTCCAAAAACATTTATGTCATTCTCATAATATGGCAATGTCATAAAAAATTAGTTTGATAAAAAAATTGACATTTTCACTATTAATCTATGAATAAATTATCATATAAATATCATTAAAATCCCCATTGAAAAAATTGGATATATGGAATCCAAAAATGAGTTTCATTTTGTAAAAAAATTATAAATTTTAATTTTAAATAACAATTCAATATATAAGGAAAAAATTTCCCTTTTAAAACTCTAAATATAATTAATTCTGTTTTGATTTAATTTTTAATTAATTACTATATATTTTTACTCACTATATCCATTTATCCATAGAATCCTCTATTTCTTCACCCCATTAATCCAAAGACTTATGGCACTCCCCACCATAAAACATCCACTCATAAAGGATGATTTTAATTTATTTGTCTCCCCACTATAGGAATCGCCTATCAAACATTTATTATTTAGTCCAATGATATTATCAATAAGGTTTTAACCTCACCACTCACAATTCCACACAAAAACACAAGTTTGACCACTATTGTCCAACCAATCATGAAAATGATTGGTTTTATTTCCTAATGAATTATCTCAATGCTCAATCATGATGGCATAATTTGTCAAAAACATCATAAGATCATATAATTACTATATTGATGCATGACCCTTAATCCCAATGCAATCACATATTCATATCCCCAACCATATGCTCTAATTTTCATGCTCTTACCCCAAGCATTAATGATCCACTCTTCTAACATGCTCTCTTATCACACCGACTCCTCACCAAGCCTAATTCTAATGCACTGACTCCACCACACACAACATTAAAAATTTTAATTTGGTAATACCAATGAAACTATATATCATTGGATCTTACCACAAATTATATATCGTAGTCACCTCAACCATCCACTGATTGATATCACTCTAGCTATGACATGTTTGACACTAGGTTCATTCACACACAACTCAGAAAATTATATCCACTATAATTTTATCATTATCATCTACCAAGTGAACCAAACAGGAGAAATACATGGTCCACACTCCATTCATAATAGTTTTTCATGAATATACATGACTACCCCACTCATACCCAAGCACTATCAGAAAAAATAGATTCCACCCTTTACCACCCCCACTAAAAATAACATACTCCAAAAATATAATGGTACTCTCTACACCATTTGTCTTCCCTTATGATGGTCCTGCAACAATGATGCAAATAGGTCCCATTAGGATGCCTCATTAATAGTTTGTTTCAAGAAACACCCTTGGTTAAACCATACCAAAATACACCTATAAATTTTTTATATCACCTCTATCCAATAAGGGATATATCCCAACTCACCAAACCCTGTGTCACAAAGCCTATGAACATCTCACCACCACACTATTATTTTCACACCACATAAGTTATTCCCCCAAAGAAACAATTATCAGCAATCCCACACATGATTAGTTTCCCTAATATAAAATTCAAACTAACACTAGGCATGCCCAGCATCAATCTACCCAAACACAATGAGTATTTTCCTAAAAATGCATGGAAACATTACTCTCCTCCTCAAAAGGGAGATTTACCCACTGAGAACCCTCTCATAAGTACACAATCATTTTACAACTCACTCTCACACAAATCCAGTGGTGGTCACTCCCATATACCTAGTCACATATCCTACTAACACTCCCATGAGTCACATTTAATAAAACCAAGGCTCGTGTCCCCAACCCATTAAACATTCTCCTCAAGCCAGTATGTGCCTTCCCATAGGCCTAGGCAACCCACTCATGTCAAGGATAACCATTTAATCTCTTGATCCATGTTTTTAATGGATAAACCATGACCGTCTACCCAAACTCCCACAACACCACTTGAAATCACAACTAGAACCAACTAGGCCAAGCATCCAATCGATCCTACCAAAAAAATATTACACCACTCATGGTATAAAGGATATGTATCTGCATAACCACCAATTTTTGTTTGGCAGAGTGCAAAAAATAATCTTCAAGTGAAAACACTGTATAGTTTTTTATTGAAACATTAATAACCAAACATTAATTTTCAAGTAAGATCATTCCCATCATCAAACCATTACTCAAGAATCAAATGCATGTGTCGAACCACTAAGGGTCCCAATATATCCCTCTAAAAAAGGTACCATATATCCCCCACCATATTATGTTCTGTACCCCCATACACATGACTAACCATTATATTAAATATATTTTTTCCACTATGTAAAATTCCATGAAGTATTTATTTTGGATAAAACCATATATGTGGTTTTTAAAACATAAAATACCGGAACCCTTTATTCAAAATCCCATCATTTAAAGGCATGTGTATTTCATGTTAGTCCTACATGAAAAATATGATCTATATATAAGGACCTCTGGGATATGTACCGAAACCCAAAACCATAAATAATATCTCTACTAAAAACATCATATTTAGTAAACATATCTACCATAAAAAGAAAAGAAAGGAAGGTAATTTGGTACCTCTAGTAATCTGTAACCCCATTATAAAGGTGATATTAATGTAGAAGTCTAAGGAACATCCTATGATTTAAAACATTCATAAACAAAATATTTAACATATCCCCAAATAGTAAGGAAAAAAATCTCTAATTCCACCTTATAGCAAACTATTCATGAAATCTCTTCACGAAAGAGGTTTATGTGGCCTCAAGTGCACCTCCTCAAAATCATTAGGCTTCTAACTAGTTTTGAAGGCCAAAACCATAAAATGGGGAGACTATTACCTTAAATCAATGTCATTAAATAGTGGAAATAATTTAAATTATATATATCATAATCATATTATTCATAAATTCATAAGAATATACTGTATAAATAGAATTTCAATGTCATACAAACAAACTACCACACATATCATTCATTGGTGGCCCACTAGTCTGAACCCATATAAAAATAATTAAAAGACCAAAAAATATATAAATTTCCTATACTACTATCCATGAGCCTCAATAAAACATGATCTCCAAATTACCTCAGTAATCTCCAACCCAATCCTCTAAACATCTGTTGATGATCCTAAAAATAGGTGTATGGTATTCATGCAACCCACAGTGCCTCTATATGGTGTGATAAATTCATCTCAGTAGGGCATTACAATGTTCCCTATTATACACCATCATATTAATATTTACACAAGAAATATAAACATTCTAAATATGGGTATTGGATGTTACGTTCCAACCACTCCAACATGAGTCCCTCCGCATCAGTTTATCATGTGATAACTAGGCCACCATGGTACCTATTCTTATATAAATGAGTTCTATCACAGAATCCCACTATCATTTCATGTAATCAAACTTGTAACCCATCCCAAACCCAAAGACTCATGGAATGCATCATTGAAGTCCTCATTCCAGTACCCAAAAGAATAGGGTATAGTCATATTCCCAAACCACAACCCACTAAAAAATCATTCATGGTAGTGTCCATCATCCATGTCTCACATAATTTCACAACCCATACCTATATAGGTGGTCCTCAAACCAAGCCTATGAAATAAAAGGTCCATCATCATGACTGAATCCTCTCAATATGGAGTCCCACTTCAAATATGATCACTCTATATCACTCATGAAAATCAATCTGGAACCATCTCATTCATTGTTGGGCCATGATTTAAGATACTCTCCCAAACCACAAACACTACCAATCATAAGAACACAAATACAAAAATAATTGAGGCTTATGTATTTTA
Organism: Viscum album; assembly: GCA_963277665.1. Lineage (NCBI taxonomy): Eukaryota > Viridiplantae > Streptophyta > Magnoliopsida > Santalales > Viscaceae > Viscum > Viscum album. Next base: position 1,431,554,068 of record OY728120.1, on the reverse strand, counting down.
ACATTTTTCATCAACTCATAATCTTGCTGATAGTCACTTTGAACCTATACCCTTAATAAAAACACATGTGATCACAACTGTGGGGGAATTTGATGGATCATGTAGACCCATAATAGTCTATGTTCATCGATACCAACGCATGTTTTTCACCCCTTCGTGAAAATTATGGTCGTGGAACCTACTCAACTTCCACCTCAAGGCCTAGTCTGACCATATTTGAAAACCCCATGGAATCCTAATTTCAATTCCCTAAGTACATACCATTAACAAAAAATAGATATCACCTCACATCACCCAAAGGAGGTTCCTCATCATGTCACCTAATGTAAACCCACTCTGTTACACCTTGTCTAGTCTTAGAAGACTCATTAATCTCACATAACTTTTTGAGTTCTGAAACTACAATTAGAAGGGTGTATCTCATTAGTAATGAGATAAACCTCCATATGACATATCATTATAAGCATGAATCATCTCCCTCTATCTCATAAATATATCAACTGAAAAACTATCTTAGGGTAACTAAAAAACATATCATACCTTGATACTTACCCATGGACTCACGTAAACTGGAAAAAAACTCTCTCTGCTCAAATACTGTCCCTGAATAATCCCATACCACCCAATGTTTCAAAAAGAACCTACCCTAAGAATTAGAGTCTCAACATTATCTTATTTCACTTACCCATTGTTTGATCACTCCCTATTTATCAACTTGACTCATGAAATGTAAGAAACTAATCACATCCACAAATAACCAAGCTTATGACTTGATATCGAAGGGACTGCCTACCTCTCAAATACATTTAACCCCCTCTAAGCTTCTCCCAACCTTTTATAATCTCGTTTATTATCCTAAGAACTTATTTCACAACATGTAAAATAAACAATTAATAATAAAAATAATAATTAATTCTTCTTATGAAGTTAAAAATTATATTTCACTTAATATCATTACATTCATTTCTACTTCACTATAACAACTTCGGACGACATGTGTTGAACATACAAAGGCCTCCTCAAGACAATCTAGGAAATTTCCTCTTCATAATTTATGAATACTATCATTATTTGATGTATTTGGAAACGAAACACTATCTAAAACATCTCAAAATCTATGGCTAACCAAAATAAAGAGAATTAAGGGAGAGGAATGGAATAGTGCACCTAGATCCTAAGTTGAATCCTAAAAAAACAATCCCCCAACATGGGGTTCATGTGGGGAATACAAGTAAAGAGGTTTGGCTGAGTGGCCCCCCAAAATGCAAGGATTGATGAAAAACATGATTCGGGGACAACAAGAAAATAACTATTCCTCCCCTTGATAAAAAACTGTGTGGTTTATTTTTAAAGAATAGCCCTAGTGGCATGGCACAATCCCCTTAGTTATGTCATGAATTATGGATCCACACTATACCCGCCTTGGGGTATCCCCCAGAATTATATTCCCCTATGGTTCAACCCCATGGACATTCTGTGTAGCCATTCCAATAGGTTTTTCCTAGGCATGTCCTCCCATGTAATAGTGTAGCAAACCCTTAGGGGTTAATTCCACACCATTCCCCCAATTGTATCTATATAATTTCCTCTAGTCTATGTTGTAACACTTATCAACTAAGTAAACATTGTGGAGTGGCCTCTTATATGATCCATATAAGTCTCCCAACTAGTTGGAAAATCCATGTAACACAATTTCCCCAACGTGGTGTATCCCCTTAGAAAATTACAAGGTCCTTTCCCTTGTAAAGGTATCTTCTATTACCGTTAATTAAACCCCTTTGGAGAACTAACCACTACGTATCCCATGGGGTACATTATCGTACACACCACATTATGAAAAAATTAAAAAGGGATATCATTATCTGGCATATCCCCTTAGGGCTATACCATAGTTCTTCTTGACCATGGATACCACATAATATCCCTAAGGTCTATGGAATAGGGATCTCCCCTAGAGAACCTCCATGGAATATCCCTTCATAATGTTTCATGGCCTTATTCCTGTTATGAAAAATCATAATTTTCCACAACCCTTATCATGCTATAGTGCATAAGGGTGTGGCGGGGACTATAGACTCAACCCACATCTACTCTTGGGTAACCCTGACCCTTCTCTAGAACCACTCCAAACACCCGAACCAGTAAACAGTATCATTTGTAACACCCTGAGATTTTAGATTTTTTTTTCTCAATTAAAACTCTGTTTGATAGCTTATTTGAGAAACAATACCCAACTAAAAGGATTTGTTAAATATTAGATAAATATTCTTAAATTAGAATAATAAAAAAACAATAATTAAATAAAATTATTGAAAATAATCATAAATTCATAATAATAGTATTGGAAATAGTTAAAATATTAATAGTTTTTTTTTCAATAAAAGTAGTTTTTCATTATATATTTCACTTTCATTTTGTTGATAAATTTATAAATTTATAAATTTTAATTTTATAAATTGAAAATAAGTTTCTAAATTTTCCTGTCAAAATTATATTAGACTGATTATTTGGTATTTTCTTAAAAAAACAAATTTTTAAGTGAATAGCTAAAAATTCAATTTTACCAAAATTGTAAAATTCATGACATTGTCAAAAATATTAGAATCATGTAGAGGTGTATAAAGTATTTTAATTTATTAAATAATATTTTAGGAATAAATATATATATTTTAAAATATTATTTGAATTGTGTAAAACCTATGTTTAATTTATAGAACTAAAGTAAGTGTTTACTCAAATTTAAAAATAGTTTTTGGTATTGTCTTTTAATTAAACATATTTAGGAAAAAATTTATTTTATATTTATTTAAAATAAAAAACATTATTATTTTGTTTATAATAAAAATATATATTTCATGTAAGTTAATAAAATTGAAAATTTTAACGAACATATAAATTTTAATATCTAAAATACAATTTTTCTAAAAACATTTTTTACATGTTATGTGGGTCCATTATAAAATAAAATTTTCTAAAAAATATAAATTATATTTTTTAAAAACTTTTAAATATTAAATCATCATGTTTAAATTATATAACAAATATTTTTTAATTTTTTTCATTAAAATTAATTATAGTGGTTAAGATTTTATTTCCATGATAAAAGTACATTTAGGTAAAAGTTGAAAAATTAAAATGAAAAAATTATAAATCACTTCATGTTGTATCCTAACAGATTATTTGTAGTATAATTGAATAAATAACTATATCCACTTCATGTTTTCAAATTTTTTAATCTTTATCCATTGAATAGAAACATTCTATTATTGAAATGTAATGTGTACACCAAAAATTTCCCTTCTATTCACTTAGAAACAAGGAACACTTCCCCCTTTTCATGCTACACTTATTTACATGAATTATATCCTAAAAATCTATTATTTTTATCCCCATATATGTCCCGTTATTTTTTATAAGGCTCTAGTCTCAATTAAATAGAGTAATGCATCCATTTAAAGGAGATTTTAAAGAGAATGCTTAAGATATAAACATTAGTATTTCATACACCATAGCATTTTATTATTAATATTACACTTCTAAAGATATCATATCCAACCTAAAATAATTTAAAATGTATTTTTAATATTATTTAATGTTATTATATTAATTTACAAACAATTATTCAATAATTTATATCTTCTATGAAAAATAAAACAACAATATCATGTGTACGCGTGAACTACCTCCTCCAAGAAGCGTTGTGGGTTGATTTTCAAAACTGCCTTTCATGGTAGGAAAAATGGATAGATTTTATGTATGAATATGATTAATATTTTAATAGTTTAATCATTAAATACAACTTTATCATATATGTTATGTCTCGAACAAGTCGATGCCAAACCTGAACTAGGCATCTGAGTCGGTCTGTGATTTACCAAAGTGGGATTCCGGATCCTCTTAGGCTTTCAACATGTTCTAGGAGCAGCAATGAGTGCCAATGGGAATTATTTCACCTGATAAACAAATAAATAAATCTTGAAATAAGAAGATTTTCTAAATGAAAACAAAACATAACAAATAAAATAGGTCCAGATATAGATTATGGTTATCGAGTTTCAATGATTGACACAACGGAACTATAGGAATAAAGAATGGAGGGGAGATATCTAACCACCATGTATATAAATCTGACAATGAACCTCCACTATCTTCCATTCATACCAGATTAAAAAACCCAATACTACCCACAAGTTGGATATTAGGCTTTCACATCCAATCAAAACGATCAACAATGAGAAAACTAAAAACAATATAGATGTGAGAATAATTATTAAGTATTTAACAAAATGTTGGTACATGAAAAAACTTTAAAAGGATAATTAATTTGTTCTATTTGTAAAAATAGTCTTCATGACCAAATATATTTCAACATTTTATAATGAAGACGAAATATTAGCTATACTTTTTCGAAACCAAGCTGTAAAAATAAATTCAACGAACTATCTTAAAACACACACATAAAGATATATATATATATATATATATCCACATGTGTATTTACATATTTACATACATATAATTTCATAAGAGAATGAATATATATTATATGTTCATATATAAATTCATCTAAAGGATCAAAAAAAAATTTATTAAAAAAAATTCATTTCTTTGAGAATAGAAAGAAAAAAATTATTACAATTTATAGGAAATTAAATTTTAATATTTCAATGGGAATATTAGAACTTTTGTAAAAATGACCAGGGGATGATCCATATGGAAAACTATGAATTATTCTAACTATATAATAATAAACATATGCAAACAATCAGTATTCCCCTTCCTAGATTAACAAAGTGGAACGACCCATAAGTAAATAAATGATATATTTCATGGACACTTTTCATAGTTTCAATATAAAAAACTATAAAAGACAACACTATAATTCCCAAAAATATGGAAAAGGCTTCCCATGTTTCAAAATAGGGGCGATTCAGTCAAATAACTCAGAACTACACATGTAATAAATTTCAATAATAATATATATCATGACCTCTAACACTATCTCATGAAACTCACACCCATTTCCCTCATATGTATAAAAAAATTCATAATCCCCTTCATCATGTATTATACAATACATGGAAACAATAAAATTTTATTTTATCATGAAATGTGGTTTGTTTAAATAGTTTTTTTCATTTAAGAACAATCACATTAAAATTTTCATGGACATAAAAAAATTTCTAATAATGAAAAACTATTAAATACATAAAAATGTCCAAACATAGTCATTTAACAAAAAAAACCCATTTCATATCAAATTTAAGGTAAACAATACATTAAATCCTACCATCAAACTCAAGGATGCAATCAAGTACTCCTTCAAATAGATGACAAGCATTGATTTTGTAAAACAATTCTAAGAATTTGAAAATAATAGAAAGGAAATTTTCATTTCATGAAAAACAACGGAATAAACCTTCACATATAAAATATACTAATTATACTTAGAAAAAATCATAAAACACTAAATGAAAATATTTAAATAAAAAATAATAAGTAGTTCTTAATTTAATATTTTATAGGAAGGAAAAATTATTTTAAAAATAGTTTCCTTCGACAATGATGACTTAAAACACGAAAAAAAAGAACCAATATATATATATATATAATAAAGTACAACCCTAAAAAACAAAATCCCTAATTAATAATCTTCCAAAAAACCCCTAGGCTGTAATACCATTCTAGGATTATATTAAAAGTGAGATAAAGGGGTAGATTGGGATGTTGGAAGATCTAAGAAGGGATTGCCTTTGAGAATAAAGAGACAACCTTGATGAAATTCCTTGAATCCAACATGTGATGAAGTGTAATAGAGGGAGATCTCCGTGGGGGTTTCAAGATAAAAATTAAATGGAATATGGGTGATTTTTGTTAAATATTAAAGTTGGAAAATGGTAAAATCCAGTTTTTAATGAATCTTGTCACTACACATAGATTGGTTTCCCTGTTTGCAAAACTATGTAACAACAATATGAATTCTACAGGATAGATAATTCACTATGAATAATAATTATTCATGGATGTACAAACCCTGATCCAACCATATATTTTCCTATATTAAAATTTCATATCTTATCGAGTCATTTTCCCATCATTTGGGAAACTATTTTCCAAAACCTTGAGACATGAAATGTATGGCTAAAAACTCCAAATATTAAATAACAAATATAGGAAGAGAGAGATAAAAGAGACACAAAAATAAACAAAATAAAAGCTCACACATGGTCTAGGTATGGAAATTCACACCAACATAAGGATTTATGCCCATAAAAGGTGTTTAGTGGTTGGGTTGAACATTATATAAACTCAAGATTCAAGATTTCTCTTGAAATAAAATAAGACTCAATACTAAAGAAAAAATATAACATTCTAGGGAACCCCCTAAAAGTTGATTAATCAACTGAAAGGAGACTAATATAAATATGGATATCAAATCATCATATAAAATAATTAAAGGGAAAGAGATTCTCTTCTTTAAAGATTATATAAAAATAATGAAACCCTTGACCCATGAAATTATTGACACTGAAGGAACCCCTCATGGACTATTTAGAAACCACATAAGAATCTATCACATGAACCATGATCTAGGTTAAAAAAATATTCTATGATAATATTTGGGATTTTCATGGAAAAATAATTATCTCATCTACTAGAATCCACAACTCAAAAAATTATAAATAAAGATGTATGGAGGCCAAAATCTTTAGAAATTCTATTTTATCCGGTCACCCAACCATATAATAACTCTCGTAAAAATGTATCTTTATAGAATGATATGCTTATGATTCCTAACATAACCCAAGGCTATTAGAAAACTTACACATATGGAAAACACTACCATTTCTCAATATCAAAATTTAACATTTCCCAAAATAATCCTCCATTGAATACATAGTATCTAAAATATAAAGAAGCCTCAGTATCCCCAAAAAATTTACAACATAAATAAGTAGTATAAATATAAAAATTTGTAAATATTCAATAAAAAATGTTAAAGATTATATGAAAAATATCTCCAAAAAACAGTACTTCAATTCAAGTTATGTAGGGATGAACCTAAGTATCATTTGAGGGGGCCAATCTTTATACACTTCTCTTATGACAAAATCCTTAGATAAAACATTTTAAATGAACTAAATTTCAATATTTATGACATTAATTCTATGTTTTTGAAGGACAAGGCTTCTTATCCTGTTCCATCATGCACTAGTGACACACCTATAACTTTCTCTTAGAAGATCCTTCCATAAAAATATATGACGACCTATTGATATCGCTTCCCAAATTATATATCTGAATTTTCTTCATCACACATTTTTTTGGAGAATACCCCCTATACCAAATAATATAATAAAAATAAATATAATCTATAAATGTTTCCAATCTATCATTGATTCTCAAGGCATGTTTCACTATGTTTTTTGTGTTAAGGTAATGTAGAGAAATTGTTGAAAGAAAATATGATTGGAGACCCATTTTTAAATAACATTTCATCATTTATTCCACCATGTTTTAGTAAATAATATGTATTAACAACTTATAAAATCAAATGGAATATTCCAATCATGATACATCTTCTTGTGTGTCCTATTAAACTTTTATCCCACGTATAACTATGGAAGAGGTTATGTGTGACTGGGACATTTGTGAATTGTTGTAAAACTCAATCCACGTTTTGGATAATATTTTTTATTTAAAATAAATTTCTTGTTGGTGGGTGACCACCAAGTGGATAAAACATGTCTTGACTTGAGACTAAACCACTTATATTCATTCATTCTGATGTGTAATTTAATTTTTTTTTTACTTTTTTCTACTTTAAAACTATAAATTATTTTAACTCTAAACAAAATATATACTTTGATAGTTTATCTTAATTTGTGTTAATATAGATTTTTTATCAATTAAACTAATTTCAAAGGATCCAATAATATTGAATATTTTTCATCCTAGACCTAATAAATCTTCAGAAAGTTTTTTAGAAAGATTGACATCTATATCATAATACTTATTTGGATAAACAAGGCCATATTTAAGAATTTTGTGGATATAAAAATAATCTATTTTAGATAAAAATTTATATTGGGTACTCAATTAAACCCCCTATTGAGATACTCACACTGACCAAAATTTGGTATCATACAATTTTAAAACTTTGGTATTAAAATTTTCAAATTCATTTCAACTGTGATTTCAGTTACACTTTAATGATATTAAATTTCCATCATTCTAAATTTTGTTTTTAAATGCCTAATCATCAAGTGGGATCTGATACTAAGAGAAATCCTTTATTTAATGTTACAAATTATTCCCAATGGAATATTAAAATGAAAATGTATACATACAGCATGATTTTTGATATTTGGTATGCTCTAGAACATGAATATATTATACCTGATTCTTCTAGAAGTACTTGGGATGCCATTACTAATATTTCTTATTATAATAATTTCAAATCTATTAATGCATTCTAATCTAAATTAAGAGAAGATAAATTTAATATAATTTCTACTAGTAAAAAATCATTTGAAATTTGGGAAACTCTATCTATTCCCCATGAGGGAACTTCAAATATTAATGATATGAGTCTTAATACTTATACTATTAAATATGATAATTTTAAGATAAATCCTGATGAACCCATTTCTGACATTTATCTTACGTTAAATGAGATTTTCAACACAATGAGGTCACTCAAAAAACCATTATCAAATAAGGATAAAATTATAAGATTATTGAGACGTTTACCTGAAAGATAGAGAGGCACACTAGTTTCATTTAGAGAATCATGAGACATAATTAAACTTCCTCTGATGAACTTGATTGGAAAGATTATTATTTATGAAGAGTAATTAAAGGTTAATTTTGAAAAAATGATGATCTTCATAGAAACTTGGTAACTTTCAAGACTACTTCCACTAGACAAAAATAGGACAAATAAAAATAGAAAGTTCAAGATTCTAGTTCTACTGACACTGAATCATATTCAGATAGTGATGAGGAGATCTCTCACCTTACTATAATATTTATAAATTTTTATAGGAAGAAAATGTTTTTTAGAAAATATTACTATAAATAAAAGTATGCCAATTGAGGAAACTAGAGATATATTGGAAGACGGATGATGATGCAAAGGAAGTTTCCTGATATGAATATAAATGGAAAGGACACATAAAATCTAACTCTCCAAAGCTAAAGTACAAAAATAAATATATGTATAAGGATAGAAGATTAAAAAGGACATGATGGAATCCTGGATTAATTTTGAAGATAAATCTAGTGACTCTATAGCATGACCTAAAGAAAAGAAAGATAGAGATAATATTTTCTTCATGACTAAAGTCAATGAGGTACTTGATTTACCCACTGTTTCTAATATTTTTCCTGTGCATGAGTCTGATACTTCTAAATATGAACAAAATAATGAAGATATAATGTCAAATGAAGAATTAATTTAATACTTAATAATACTAGAGGATTCTTTTAATGAATTAAAGGATAAGTAGAAAATTATTAAAAGGAATTATTCTGTAACTTTAAATATAAAATCTAAACTATTTATAGAAAAAGTGAAAAGTGTTCAACTTCTCAAAGAAAACACTGAACATAAACCATCTAATGAGAAACTAAATAACTATCTTGGAAAATTTAAAAATTAGAGACACTAAAATAAAATTTTGGAAAACACGTTACACCAAATTATGTTACTAGAATAGGATATCATCCTGGATAGAGTAGAATATCTTAAAGGAGTTTTGTTCCCAAATCTAGACCTGAATGTTCTTCTACTACTCATTTTTAAAAATAATATAAAAATTTAATTTTTTATAATTGTTTTAAATCTATTTATTGGAATGCCATTAGGAAAATGAGGGTTCCCAAATCATTAATTTCTGAAATTTTTAGACCCATACATATTTGGGTACAAATATCATTTCTTATTTAAAACTGATTTTAATGGAATCAATCTTTAAGACTACCTGTAGAATTATATGGTACTTATATAGTGGTTTTTCAAGACATATAAAAGAATATTATTCATGTTTAAATATCCTTATAATGTTTCATGGTGGTATTGTAACCTTTGGTTGTAATACAGAGTGAAATATCATCAGACTAGGACATATTAGTAACCCAAATTTAGTTATAATTTATAATATTTTATATTTTTATGGATTAAAGTGCACTCTACTTATAATTTCTCGGTTTAGTGATGATGGTTTCTATATGATGTTTTTTAAGGATGTTTGAAATTTTTTTATTTTAAAAAAAAATTTCGATTTTACTGTATTGAGTATGATAATATTTATGTTGTAGATCTAAATCCTATAATCCCTCAAAAAGTTTCTATCTTAAGTTCCTTTCGCAAAATGACATGGATTTTGAATAGGATCCTAGGCTATCACAAAATTCACCCACTTAGAAAGCTAACTAGGAAAGGGTTAGTCAGGGATCTACCAAACTTGAGTTTATAACTAATGAAGCATTTAACACCTATAAAAATGACCATTTTAACCTAGCTATTATGTTTTTAGAAATAAATACCATTCACTTCTAAAAATGTATGTTGAAGTCATTCATTGGAAGTTAATTATGAAAAAATTAAATCAGTTTTATATTTGTATTTTTTAATAATGTGAGTGAATTTCTATTAATAAATTAAATTAATGAAATATATATGTTATATACTTAAACAATCATTTTTATATTGATCCAATAGATATTTTTGTTATAGGGTATGAATAAACCCTATTTTATGTACAGAAACCAATATTTTTTAAAGGGAAATTTTTCCACCTTTTAATGAAGAACCCTTTTTAAATTATGAATTTTACACGTTAAAATTTTTATATGACAAAAACCTTTTTTATTGTATTCGGGACCTAAAATTTTACTTTTTATGAATTATTATTATTTTTCTAATAACGTTAAAATTTTGATGAATAGTAAAAATACACTAAAATCTAATTGAAAAAAATTTAATTGAAAATATTTACAAGGATAAATTATAATATTGAATCAGTTTAAAGTATAAATATAATATATTTATATAATTCAATATAATTTATGTCATTAGCATTAATTTTTCATTGAATTCAGATTTAAAAACATTTCAATCTTTTGTAATGCTTTAACATATAAAAACGCGTTCACTCTTTCCGATAAAGGGAATATTTTTAAAATAATTACTGAGGCTTCTGTGTTTTGAACACTAAAAAATAGATTCCTTATTTGGAATCAATATATCCAAATTAGTTAAATATCTTGATTTTATTTTTAGACAATACGAATAGTATCTTCGGTAATTTTTATTAATACGGTAAAAGGGTAAATCTAGTAATAAGAGTCTAAACTAAATTATAAAACTAGCCTAAAAATTGTCTTCATACCATTATATGAGTTTTTACAGACCTAAATCATATTTGGGTCAAAATGGTGTCCTTTGGAATCCACTTGGATGAGATTAGAATATTTAATTAATTTTATTAAATATCTCTCACTCAAATTTTAATAACTAAATAATTTTTTTACATAAGGTTATATAGAAGATAAATGATATTATAAATACTAATTTGAAATGTTAAATGTTTTTATTCCAGACCTTAATTTATTTATAATTTTTAGTGAATAAATAATTACCATAAAGACTTATACTTTGATGATGTTAAAAATAATTAATTGATGTGAAATCAATGAAATAATTTTTATTAAAATACTAATAACTATAAAAAGACCCAAATACTTAGAAAAGTGTTATTGGTAAAGTATATCTCAACCATAAACATCCATGTGTTGAGTTAGTGACCATTTTGGGCCTTATATAAGAGATTAAGACACTAATATGATTTTATTTAAAGAGATGTTAAAGTTGTCACAATCATAATTTAATAATTATAAAATTTTAAATGTTTGATTTTGTATGATATATATTCGACTAAAAATATTCCTATTAAATATGGTAGATTTCTACTTATCATAGTAATTTCTTTAATTTTTATTCAACAAATAATTATATTAAAAAATTTCACAACATTTATGTAGTAATTATTTTATTAATAGAGAACAAAATAAATGTTATAAAAATTGTATAAATAATTAATGTTTGAAATAATTAATTTCTTTAATTAATTATATAGATGAACATTACCTATTTGAAATATAACAAAATAATTTTATTGAAGTTAAATTTTTACATTAATATTTTTAAAAATCAAGGAATAAAATAGTGTCTAAATGGACCCTATTGCTTGGTTATCAAAATAATGTTTTATTAAATTTTTTAAAAATTATAAAACATTTTTAGAAAATATAGAATAATTATTTTATGGTCTAAAATGTTCTGATATTTTTATTTGTGGTCTAACTAAGATCAAATTATAAAATATTTCACCCTTTTAATATTGAAATATTTCTTACCGTAGTTAAAAATTAAATAGAATAACTATGTTTTAATTAAAATGATAAGGATTAAATTGACATAAAAACATGTCAAAAATTACTTGGATAATGAGATTACTACCCTGTCACATCTTATCTTTGAAATTTGTACTTTCCAATGGTTTTTTAGTGGGTTTTTATTTTATAGTAAATTAATATTTTTGGAGATCCCAAAAATACCCCTCACCTTAATTATAAAATGGAACTTCATCCCTCACCAATTTACATAAATTTGAGCCTTAAATATTAGTAATCCCATACCATTTTCTTATATCAACTTCCCTAGATACATTATAGAGGTTTTATTTTTCATCCAAGACCAACTCTAAATCTCTAAAGGGATATTTAATGGAAGCATGTCGAAGAAGAGGTAATCTTCTATACTGATTATTTGAAACATCTTTCTTCTTATAAATCGTATTCATGTGTCGTTTCATTATAAATTAATAACTCTAGTATCAATTATATACTTTTATATTATTATAATTATGAAACAACCATATTACACCTTCTATTCATCCTACAGAAAAAGAAAACACCACTCATGTGTACGTACGACTCACCATCTCCACGCCATGATGTAATCTATTTTTCACCACCACCATACTAGGACAATATAATGATTTAAATAAATACTATATATGATTATTATAATATTATATTAATTTTTAAATATTATACACCATCCAATTCCATACCATTCAACAATTACGGGAATGATATCGCCACTCGTGCGTACTTATAGCCTACCATCTCCACAATGCGATGTAATTCATTCAACATGATCGTCATTAAATAATGAATATATAAAAATATAGAATGAATAAATATGGTATATGTTATTTTAATATCATTCTTTAATGATATAAGTATGAATTAAGAAGGATAATTAGAACCTATTTGACAAAACATCCATAAGACCATAAAGTTGTTAATATCCGAATAACAAATAATAACGAAATGTTACTTACAAACGAATGATAATATAATCATATATTATATCATAAAAATTAATATGATTATAGAATAAGTTAGTAAAATTATTTAAATCATTATACAAAAGGTTCAAATACATACGAAGGATATCAAATCTATGGTAAGGTATAATTTTGAAATATCATTATTATCCAACATTATTTATGCATAAGCATTAATTGAGGTATATTTATCATCCATATCCATTTTTCCTAAATATTTAATTATATTTATATTCCACTAAAATTGATTAATGTAAATATTACACATTTTTTAATTTTATTAAATATTATGAAAGGAATTTTTTTTTTGTTATTTGATATGAGTAATTTTTTTAGTTTTCTAGAAAAAGTATAAGGATAATGTTTTTTTAACACATAAAGAATGAATGGATTTTTATGATTTCATAACACCGTATTCCCATGAAGATTCCTCTACAAGATGTCAAGTTTATTTTAAAATAAATTGTTTTCTTTTAAAATTTATTGGAATTTATAGAAAAAAAATGTTCTTTAATAACACATGGATAGACATGGGTATATTGTGAAATGATCTCAGTTTAATAATACTTTTCTGGAACGAGAAGTGAACTCGGTTCAGTATTAAACATTTTCTGTTATGATGGTCCTAGAAATTATCCCTAGCCAATACGAAATAATTTTTCATGCTTACTTGTATTCCAAACAACTTCATGTCTTATGTTATGACTTTGGGGATTATGTTCATTGAATCTTATGAACATTCATGATTTATGACATTGTATGATAGCATAATCTTTCATATGGAGAATATGATTCTGAAATAATATGTTCTTATGTCTTGTGATTATGATATGATTGATATCCCCATTTTTTATCTTCACATAGAATTTGAGATCACCCTTTCATATGTTTTTCCCCAGGTGATGGAGATGAGTATAAAGTATGATATGTCAAAAAGGGGTCTCGTTATGGAAAAATAAGTGGAAGACAATGATGATCTCTTATGAATTAATTTTTTTATATATTCTAATTTCTAAGGAAACTATAACAATATGGTCCTTTCTTGAATTTGTAATATTTTATAATGAATATTATTTAACTTTGAATTAATATCAATGTATGTAAAGTATGGGTCATTATAATTGGTATCACAGGAAAGGTATATTTAACATTTGGAAACTACGATGAGAAAACATTAGTGTGAACCTAAAGGGTATGTTGAAATATTGGTTACAATCATAGTGTTTTAGAAGTTATCTTTAATAACCTAGGATAAAATCTAATGTTTCCTAAATTGAAATTTTATTCTTGATTATGTGGTTTTTCCATTTTGATTAGTGTTTCTCACACAATGATTTGTGGTTTTATTCAATATATAGAACTTGAAGGAACCATATTTATGATAAATGTGATGGGAAATTAAATGATTTACCTCATGAGAAACCAAATGTTTTGGGAGATGGAATGAAAAAACTTTTAGATATTCTCACACAACAATCCCAAGCTATGAATCCTGAAAGACGTAAAAATGAGAAAAGAAGGGAACACCATTCTATTGAGTTGAGGGAGCATTAATCTTCTTTTAGCGGGTCATATGATCCATTAGTGGATGATCAATGGATTTTTACAATAGAAAAGATATGTTCAGTTCTCCAATGTTTAAAACATGATAAATTCATCTTAGAAGCCCATCATTCGGAAGGTGAATCTGATCAATGGTGGAACCTTATCAATAAAATAAGGAAAATAGATGAAATTGAGTCTATTGAATGGGATGATTTAAAGAACTTATTTTTAAATAAGTACTTTCCTCCCATTCTTCAAAAAAATATGGATAATGAATTCCCTGGACTTAAGAAAAAGGTCGATGAATCCATTGGTACCTAGGAAGAAAATTTTGCAAGACATGCAAGGTACGATTATGGAATTATTATTCAACCAGAGAGTAAAACAGATTGATTTTTTAGTGTCTAAAAACCCATTCTACGATGGAATTATCCATAAAATACTTCAATAGTTATGAAGAAATTATTCGATGTGATCTCCATTTTGAGATGAAGATTGGCATAAACCATCAATTCTATGGGTTTGATAAGAAGAGAAAAATGGAATTTAAGTGATAATATAAAGCCCACACTAAAAATTATATGAGTTGTCCTTTATTCTCAATATATCACAAGAAACATGAAGGAAATATTCATTACGGGACTAGTAAATATTATTAAGTGTGGAAAATAAGGTTATTGAGTATTTGAATTCCAAATTGATGGGAAAAAAGATGTATAATCATGAGAATAGAGAAAAGGTTACAAAGAATGAACCTTATACACTTCAATGTTATAAGGTAAAGTAAATGGGGCATTATTCCAATCAATTCCCTAATCCAAGGGTGATTGAAGATGCTCGACGTCTGTAATCTCTCAAGGGAAAAGACAAAGTCAAGTCACATGTGATCACTTTTGGCGATTTGGAGTATGATAATGAAGTGATGAAAGGTACACTTACCATCCACTCTAAAGTACAAGATGTTATATTTTATTCTGGAACCAACCACTCTTTCATATTTGATGAATTTTATAAGGGTATCACCATATTACCTTAAAAATTAGATATTGAGTCAGATGTGAAAACACATAGTGTCACAATGGTGGAATCAAATGTTTATAACTCTTCTCCAATTAAAGATTGTGGGAAAGTGATTAATAAAAAAATTCTAATCCATCCTATATTAGAGTATTATGTGATTCTAGGCATGGATTTGATTTCTCTATATGGATATCATATCAATTTACAATGAAGGGAAGTAATATTTCATATTCCACCTCAATCTAAGATCATCTATCAATGTAAGAATGAATATAACCTTCATGTATAAATTTTATCCATCTTATGGGTATTTATCCCTATAAATAATTGTTATCTATCTAAAATGGTTGGGGAGAAAATCACAACTAATAATAAACACATTGTATGAGAGTTTTATGATGTCTTTTCAGAAGAATTTGAATGCCTTCCACCGAATCATGAAGTTGAGTTTTCAATTAGAACTCATAATGTGTGATATTCATATTTAAAAGACACCTTATAGAATGGCCCTATTTTTGTAATAGGTATTGAAGAATAAAATTCAAGAGAATATGGATGCGGTATTCATATTCTATAGTGTGTCACCTTGGGTTGAACCTGTTCTATTTGTTAAGAAAAAAATGGATCAATGGGACTCTTTATTGGTCATTGAGAAAGTAACAAGATCACTATCAAGAAAAAATATCATATTCCCCACATTGATGACTTATTTGACAAACTATGTATAGCTCAATACTTTTCCAAGATTGATCTTCATTCATGATATCATCAACTAAGGGTTAAGAAGGTGTATATCCCAAATACGGCTTTCTGTATAAGGTGTGGACACTACATATTTATAGTGATACATTTTGGTCTTAAAAATTCCCCCACTATCTTCATGGATATAATTAATAGATTCTTTTGAGAATATATTGATTAATTTGTGTTAATCTTTATAGATGATAATCTTGTACATTCAAAGATCAAGGAAGAACATAAAGATCACATGAGAAATATACTGAAGACCCTGAGAAAAGAGAAGCATTATGGAAAATTTACCACGTGTGAAATTTGGCTTTAGAAAGTTTCCTTTATTGGACACATAATCTCTAAAGAGGGGATATATATAGATCTAGAAAAAACATATGTCATTGAATTTTGGCCAAGACCAACAATGGTAACTGAGATATAAAGTTTTCTAGGATTATCTGGATATTATCAATTTTTTGTGAAATATTTTTCATGACTATCTAATACACTAACTGTGTTGACTCGAAAAAGAGTTAAGTTCATGTTTATGGAAAAATGTGAATATATTTTCAAAGAGCTCAAAAGAATGTTATCCAGTTCACCTATGCTCACACTTCCTTTTAGTGGAGAAATATTTGTGATCTATAGTGATGTATCCATAAATGTGTTGGGATGTGTTCTCATGGAAAATGATATGGTGAAAGATTAAGCCTCATGAAAATAGAAAATTCATGGGGCAAATTACCCAACTCATGATTTGGAGTTAGTAGCGGAAATATTTGCCTAAAATATATAAGGGCATTATCATTATTGTGAAAGGTGTGATATTTATACTGATCATAAAAGGTTAAAGAATATTTTAACACAAAAGGATATGATTATGAATAAAATAAGATGGTTGGAGTTTATTAATTATTATGACTGATCAATAAATTACCTCCTTTAGAAAGTGAACAGTTTAGCAGATGCTTTTAGTCAAAAGGACCATGCTAGCCTATCCATTATAAGGATAACAAAATATCCTATATTTATAGATTTTAAAATGATAGGTATTGAAATTTGTATTTAAGGGGTGAAATATAATCTTTTTAATGTGAACGTTCAACCATCTATATAAGTGATGATTATGGAGGCGCATTTTGAAGATGTAGACCTTCAAAAGAATATGAGAAATGTTCCTAAATTCAACCTTGATTATGATAGAATTATAAGGTTCAATAATCAAGTTTGTATTAAACCAATACTATAATTAAATAATGAGATATTAGATTAGGCTCATAGTTATTCATTCCATATTCACCCTGGATGCACAATGTTGTACAGGGACCTGAAAGATTATTTCTGGTGAGATGGAATGAAAAAAGATATGGCCAAATATGTCTCTCGATGCTTTGTTTTTTAGCTTGTCAAGGATGAGAGATAGAAGTATAAGTGGATGCTACAACCATTACCCATACCATAATGGAAATGGGAAACCATCCCTATAGACTATGTTGTTGGAAATCCAAAAACATCTAAAGTCCATAATGTTATATGGGTTATAGTCGATTGCCTTACAAATTCGGAACACTTCGATGCTATTGGAGAGGATTTTTCTCTTGAAAACATTTCCAAGATATATGTAAAGTGGTAATATTTCACGGAGTACCACTTTCCATTATATGTGATTGAGATCTAAGGTTTACCTTGATGTTTTGGCTAACTCATACATAGGCTCTGGATAGAGAGTTATGTTTCTGCACTTTTTATCATCCTCGGACAAATGGTTAGTCTGAGAGGAAAATTCAAACTCAAGAGTAAATGTTTATATCTTTCTCTATGGATTTCAAAGGTTATTGGGATCAACACCTACCTTTGGTGGAATTTTCTAATAAAAATATCTTTCAATACATTATTCAGATGGCTCCTTACGAATGCCTCTATGGAAATAAGTACAAAAGATCAACTAGATTTGACTATATTGGGGAATGAAAGCCATTAGGACCTAATCCTATTATTGAAATGGTTGAAATTTTTAGATATAGTCAACAACACATAAGAGCAACTCAAATCCAAAAAAATTATTATGCTGACAACTGAAAAAATACCTAGAGTTTGAAGTGGGTGAAAAGGTGTTTATATGAATATCTCTCGAGAAAAGAGTAATGAGATTTGAAAATAAGAGCTATCTAATCCCTTGGTATCTCGATCCTTTTGAAATTATGGATTGTGTTGGGAAGGTAGATTACTGATTAGTGCTTCCACTGAATCTCCCTCAAGATGTCGATGTGTTCCATGTATCTATCTTTGGATAGTATATACCATATCCTTCAAATTTACTAAACTCGGAATTCGTATAGCTAGATCCAGATCTTTCTTATGAAGAACCGATAGAGGTTTTGGATCATAGGGAAACCATTTTGGGAAACAAGACCACTCTCTAGGTTAAACATTTTTGGCGGAACCACCAATTTGAGGAAGCCATGTGGGAACATTAGGATATAATGAAGGAGACATTTCCTCGCCTTTTTGTATATAGGTTTAGAATTTTGAGGGTGAAATTCAATTTAATGGGGGTAGAATGTAACATTTGGATATTTTTATGAAATATTTTATCTAAATAATTTAAATTCATCAATATCTTGAATAGCATGAAATCATGATTTAAAAAAAACAGTGAGATTCACATAGTATAACATGAACATTTTTACCTAACTATTATATTAGTGGGAGTAAGTATGACTAACTTATGAAAACATTTGGTGAATTCATTCGCTGCCAATTATTTATCAAATTTATAAATCAATTTTATTTTTTGTATTTTAAAAAATTGTGTGAATTGATATTATTAAATGAAATTAATGATATATATATATATATATGTTATATACTTAATAAAAATTTATAATCATCCAATAGGTATTTTTTCCATAGGGTATGAATAAACCCTATTTGATGTACAAAAACCTATATTTTTAAAAGGGAAATTGTATCTCCTTTTTATAGAGATCCCTTTTTAAATTATAATTTTGAAACATTATTAATTTCTATATGATAAAAGACTTTTTATTTTCAATTTGAACATAAGAATTTTCTTTGGATGAATTTTAAATATTTTTCTAATAAATTTCAAATTTTAATGAATAGTATAGAAACAGTAAATTTTAATTGAAAACAATTTTTTTCATAAAAACAATTATATGGTTAAATTATAATATTTAGTGGTTTTAAATTATAAACATAATATATTTTTTCATTTAATAAAATGTATCTTAATGGTAATTATTTTACATCGAATTTAGATGTAAAATCATATCAATCTCTTGCATTGTTTTATCATTTTAAAAACCCTTCTCTCTTTTCGATAATCAGAATAATTTTAAATTAATAAATGGAAATTCTATTTATTTAATTTTTAAAATTGGATTTCATATTTTTAATTTTTTTGTCCACATTAATTAAATCACTATATTTTATTTTTGGGCATTATGAATAGAACCTTCAATGATTTTTATTAATACAAAAAATGGTAAATATGGTAATTAAGGCAAATAATTCTATTGTAAAATTAGCCTAAAACATGTCTCAATAACATTTTATGAGTTTTTGTTGACAAAATGTATCCTTGGTTTTAAATGGTTCCCTTTGGAAGCCACAAAAATGATAATAGGAAAATTAATTTATTTTATTAAATTTGCCTCACTCAAGTTTTAATAAATAGTAATTTTTTTGTATAAGGTTATACTAAAGATAAATTCTGTTATAAATACTAATTTAAAGTATGAAATCTTTTTTATAATCATGGTAATTTAGTTTTAATTTTTAGTAAATAAATAATTACCTCAAACACTTATACTTTGATGATGTAAAAATTACTAATTAATGAGAAATCAATAAAACCATTTTTATTAGAATACAAATAACCATAAAATACCCAAACACTTGAACAAATCTTATTGGTCTCGTATACCTTCAGTTTAAACATACCAAGGTAAGTTTAGGTGCCATTTTTATCCTTATATAAGAGATTGTGACTATTGTATTATTTTATCTATAGAGATGTTAAAGTTTTCGCATTCATAATTTAATAAGTATATCATTTTAAATGTTGGATTTTCCAAGAGATAAATTCAAATAAAAATGTTATTCTGAAATCTAGTAGATTTATTTTTATCATAGTAAAATATTTTTCATTTTTAGTCAAAAATTAATTATATTAAATAATTACACAAAATTAATGTAGTAGTTATTTTATTAATAGAGATAACTAATAAATGATAATCGAAATGTTAAAATAAATATAATTCGAGATAATTAATAATTCTAATATATTTTATAGATTTAATTTACCTCTTAGTAATATAATAAAATATTTCTTTCGAAGTTAACTTGTTATCTGAATATTTTTAAAAATCAATGAATTGAATTTGGTCAAAATTGACACTATTCCTTATTTATCAAAATAACGTATTATTAAATTATTTGAAAATAAAAAAAATTTAAAAAATATATATATATAATATTAAATATGTGGTATATAATATTATAACATATTTATTTAAGGTCTAGTTGACCTCAATTAATTAAAATATTTCACCCATTTAGAATTGAAAAATTTGAATCCCTGGCTAAAAATTTAAGTGAATGACTTGGTGTTAATTAAAATTATATGGTTTAAACTGACGTATAAAATTGTATGAAATTTATTTTATTATGATATTTCTACAATATCTCATCAAATATTATAAATATGGACTTTTTGGTGGTTTATGGATGGGTTTTTATTTTATATTGAGTTAATATTTTCGAAGATCTAAAAAATTCCGCCATGTCAATTATAAAAGGGAACCCCATCCCCCACCACTTACTTTCAATTTGAGCCTTCAAGCATGTAAATACCCTACCATTTTCCCTTATGAACGTCCCTAGTAACATTCTAGAGGTTCTAGTCTACTTCCAAGACCAAATCTGGTGCTCTAAATAAATATTTAGAAGAAGCACGTCGCAGAAGATGTAATCTCCTCCACCGATTCTTTGAAACTAATTTATTATTATACTTCATGTTCATGATTTTATTCCTTTTAAATGAATAACTATAGTATCAATTATATACTATGATATTGTTATAATTATTAAACAACCATATTACAACTTAAATCTGTCCTATAGAAAACAAAATAACCATGTGTATGTACGTATAACATAGTATCTCCATGTCATGGTGTAATCTGTTTTTCACTGCCACCTTACTTGGATTAGTATAATGATGGATATTGAATCTAAGGTAAGTTATAATTTTTCAATCTCATTATTATTTGATATTATTTATACATATGTATTTTCTGGGGTATATTTATCATCCATGTCAGTTTTTCCTAAATATGTAATATTATTTCTATTCTTATAAAATTCATTAAATTCAATTTTACCCATTGGTGAATTTTAATAAAAGGTATGAAATTAATCATTTATCGTTATTCGATATGAGGTACTTTTGGACTATTCTGGAAAAAGTATGAGGAGAATTTTTTTAACTTATATGGCATTAAAAGATTTTAATGTTTTCATAATGCCTTATTTCCTGAAAAATTACTATATACTATTTAAAGTTTATTTTCAAATAAATTCTATTATATTAAAATTTTACAACATTTAAAAAAAATAAATCATTTTTGATGAAGAATATAGGATAATTTCCTCAAGAATTAATTTCAAGTGTTATATCAAATTTACTTCCCATCTAAGATAAAATTCATTAATAAGGTTATGTTTCAAGTATAATATCCTTATTTTTCATATTATTTTTTTGTGTTTATGATGGAATGCTATTTATGAAATATATTTGTTTTGAATGGATTATGTTATGGTGGAATGTGATTTAAAGAAAACAATTTTATTCTTTGGGTTATGTTGAAATATTTTTGATATTGTGGACATTGAAGAAGGATTTAATTATGAGATGGATGGGACCTATATTTGCCTCCAATTAATTGGGTAAATATTTAAATATCATAAGATAAACATGGCTGGAATGGGAAATTACCTTTGTTTATTAATACATACATAGAATGAGGAGTGAACTCTATTCAGTAATGGACATTGTCAGCTATGATTTTCTTGGCAATAATACTTGAACAAAATGAAATTATTTTCTATTCTTTTGTTTATGAAAAAAAACGTCACGTCTTATTTATTGACTTTTGTAATTATGTTCATTTATTCTTATGAACTTTCATGATTTATCCAATGGCATGATATCACAATCTTCCATATGTAGTATAATATTTTAAAATATTATGTTCTTATGTCTTATGATTATGATATGATTGACACCTACTATATTTACCTTTACTCTGCATCTTATCTCACCTTTTCATATATTTCTTTTCACTAGTTTGAGAAGAAGGGTATTAAGTAATATATAACAAAAAGAGGTCTTATTAAGAAAAAATAAGTGGGAGACAATGATGATGTCTGATAAACCAGTTTTTTATCTTTCCCAGTTTCTAAAGACACTATACCTATATGGTCCTACTGTTGATTTGTAATTTTTTGTAATTAATATTATTTAACATTGAATTAATATAAATGTGTGTAATGTATGGGTCATTATAACTATTCTAGATATAACCCAGTATACATTCTAGCTCAAAAAATTGAATCATTCTCTTACATTACCAAGTATTTTAATCTATATAAAATCATAATGGGATTAAGATTAAGAACTAGTACTTATCACGAACATGAGTTTCAAAATCAATATTTTGAATCATTTTTCTCACAAATGGATACATTCATAACTTTTATACTCCTATGACACCCCAATAAAATAGAGTTGTCGGAAGGGGAAGTAGAACTTTACAAGGGATGGCTCAAACTATGATGAATGAGTATGACCTACCTATCTATTTTTGTACAGAATATTTCAATATAGCCTAATACATCATCAATAGACTCTTGATCTGACATATCCTTAAGAATATCCCTTATGAGATATGGAATAATAGGAAGCCTAATTTTAATTACTTTAGAGTTTTTTTTTCAAATTCATTACTCTTAACAGTAATTTTTTTAGAGAAACTTTCATCTAAGAGTAATGAAGGAATTTTCCTTGGTTATTAAATCTCTACCAGAGCTAATATAGTTTTAAATAAGAAGACCAAAATTGTGGAAGAATCATTCCATGTCCAATTTTATTAAAATGATCCACATGATCCTAATACCTCCTTAGAAAACCTTTAGGGTGATTTATCTTCTTAGAATTTAAATTCAAAACCTTTAGACTATACGATAAAATAAGATGAAAAATCATCTAGTTCTGATGAATTTCTAGAACCTAAACATGATAGTTCATAACTGACCCATCCCACTTTCTATAGATATTTCAGAACCATTATATACCATCATTTAGAGGAATTTTTATGTGATAAATATAGAGGAACAAATACCAGAGCTTATATTATATATCCGGATGAAAATCAAGATTTCATATCTCTATGTGAACCTAAGAACATAAATGAATCCATTAATGATGAATTCTCGGTAATAGTTTTGAAATAATAATTAAATCTGTTTAAAATAAAAAAATTGTGGGGAATTTTAGATTGTCCAAATGAAACCATGACTATTGGCACTAAATGGGTGTTTATGAATAATGTTGATGAGTTATGTACTATAGTTAAAAATAGTTCTAGACTTTTTTTACAAGGTTATAGTCAAGAAGAAGTGATATTATCTATTAATACCTTTGAAAATGTGGCCATACTTTAATACATAATAATCATTCTTTCTTCTGAATCAAATTTAGTTTCAAACATTATCAAATGGATTCCAAGAGTTAATTATTAATTTGTTTTATAGTTGAGGATGTTTTTATTAAACAACCCCTAGTTTTCAAAACCCTCATTCTCCAAACCATGTTTTTAAATTAACCATAGATTTATATGGTTTAAATAACTCTCCAAGAGCTTGGTATAATAGACTCAGGAATTTTAGGATTTAATATGGATTTACAAAAGAAATAGATTATCAAACTCTTTTCAAAAATTTAATTTCGACAAGATGTATTAATTTTACAAGTATAAGTTGATGATATTATTTTTAGATCTTAAAAAAATTCCTTATGTACTAATTTTTCAAAAATTATTCAAAGTGAATTAGAAATTAGTTTTATTGGTGATCTCAAATTAATTCCTAGATTTCATATTTTTTAATGAAAAGAAGGAATTATTTTAATTCAATGTATGTATACAAAATATCTTACAATTTTTTTCTTAGATATAACTAAGATTAATGATACTCATATGAGTATCAACTTTAAATTGGATCTTGATGAAGATATGAAACCATTTGATCAAATAAACTAGAGTGGCATGCTTGGTAGTCCTCTCAACATGACTACAAATTGACCAAATATTATCTTTAGTGTATGTATGTCTATTAGTTTTCAAGAAAATCTAAAAGAGTCACACCATGTTTCTAATAATATAATTTTCAAATACCCCAAGTATACAACAAACTTTGGATTGTTCTTCCCTAGAAAATAATCACTTGATTTTGTAAGTTATTCTGATAATTATTTTTGAGGATGCAAGAAAGATAGAAAATTCACCATTGAAAAATGTTAATTTTTAAGAAAGTCTCTCATTTTATGGTGTAGTAAAAAAGAAAAATTAGGATTCATAAAAAATAAAAATTAGGTTTCATTTTCTACTAATTATTCTACGTTCATAGATATAGGTAGTTTTGTGCACAAATTTTGGGGATGAAACACACTACTATATTATAGATATCAATTTTTACATGTTCCCATAAATTGTGAGAATACAAGTGGAATTTTTATTTCTAAGAATCTTGTTTCACATTTTATGATAAAATATATTGTCATAAGAAATCAATTTTTGAGAGACAATTTTCAAAAAGGAGATATTACTCTTGAATTTATTATCAAAGAATATTAGTTAACAGATATATTTACTAAGACATTTAATTCTGAGAGAATTAATAATATCAAACATTAATTAGGAATGATTAATTTTTGTAAATTATAATTTCTAATGACATACCATTGTGATTGACACACCATTGAGATGATATATTGTTGTGATTGACACACCATTGTGATGATACATCATTGGATTTCAATATCATTGGCTTGTCCTGCTACTATCTTGGCATGCCATAGGATTTTCATTTCCTTGTCTTATAATAATTTTTATGTCATTTCAATGATTTTATTCTCTTTTAGTTTTTTTATTCTATATATTTTGAAATGCTAATTTATTTCGCTATTTTTTCTATAACCAAATTCTTGTTTTTACATGATTTTTAATTTAATTTAAAATATTATTTTGATTTTAGAATACCTAGTATACCAAATGATATAAAATGAAAAAATATAAATTCCAATCATACCATTACCCTACTCGATACTGTCATATATTTCTCTATGGATCCTAGTGAAACCTTTTGCCTCTCCATTTTCAATCCTTTACTTACCTTGATCTAGCTTGTCAAAACTACCTGTAAACTGATAATAAAGCATGATTTTGAGATTTCTCTTTTTAAGACTAGACCCTATAATGCTAGAAATTCTAATAAATAGAATAACGAGTCAACTACACCTAATTCAGTTTCTCATGTCAACAATGAGCTTGCCAATAGAGTTGGTGTATCAGGAAATGAATTTGAATAAAAGTGGATATTGTCGTGTAAGTCTCTTGTATTCAAAATTCAATAGGATTAGGGATGGTTAAGGTGGTTTTCCTAAAAATAAATACCTTTACAACCTAAAATGTATTATGATTTTTATATGAATGTAGAGTTTTTGTTTGATGAAGATGGTACTGATTGGATAAGAATCCATGTAAAAGGATATGTGTCAGTATTTTCATTAATGAAATGGGTTAAATTTTAAGGTATTCATCATTATGGAATTTATGACAAATATCCAGGAGTCATTCTAGAAGTTAGTGAATTTTCTAGGTATGAGTTTTCTCTTATTTTGATGAAAAGAGATGGAACAATGGTAATACATATTTTCTTAGAGCTTGATGAAGAATGTAGGCTTCTCTTTAAGTTTGTGAGGCACATGGTTTTCCCAAGAAATTGTAATTTTGAATCATTAAGGTATCAAGTTTTCTATCTTTTATCTCTTATTATATAAGGACAGAAGATCAATATCTGTAGATATTTCAAGGTGAATATATGTGAGATGGCCATTCCATCCTCGAGATCAAATTAATTGATCTATCGAAAGAGGATTTATTCCATGTCGATGGTCAGGGGCCTAGTAGTTGGGAATGAAGAGTCTAGTATAGACTATGATGGTTTTTATCATACATGATTTACCTTTTCAAGAATAAAAATTAGATGGAACCCCTAGAAATGTTTGTGTGTTTGTAATATATAGAAGTTACATATTGAGTATGATCTGGTTGATCATACAACCAGAAAAAAATGATAATGTAGATCGAGGATTAGATCCTAATGAAGTAGTTCTTTACTATGATGAGGTTTAGAAAAAAGTTTTTATTGAAGAAGGGGAAAAGAAGATATCTATTGATATAGGTAATGATTCTAATTTATCTCCTAAAACATCTCCCATTACTTTTGGAGCTCCATGTCCACCTAAAAATTTTCAAATAAGAGACATGTTAGTCATAACCAACTAAGAAGATAATGATGTATCTAGAGAGGAGCAGTATAAATGTCCCAAATCCATTGAAGTTGATGAAGAAGATAATTAAGAAGAATATGAAAATGAAAATTGTGAAAATGGAAATAAAGATAAATATGGTAGTGAAAGTGATGATGGAGTTGATTCTGACCCTAATAGTGCTAGTGGCTGAATCAAAAGAAAGGGAGTGGAGATGCCTCTAGGGAATCAGGATGCAATTTTTGAGGGGTACCAATCTAAAGATATCAAAATATTTCATGAATCTCCACATGTTGATGAATTTCAGTATAGTTATTTTTATACATGTTAAGAATTATCTTATTCTACTATGGTTGAACATTTAAGAGATATAACTACTATAGAAAAGCATATAGCTAAACAAGTGTAAAATGAGATTATTGAGGAAGAATTTTGGATTTAATAGTTAGTTGATTTAAATATTCATAATCCCCATGTGGATGATAATGTGGATAGTGAATCAATAATGTTGTTCAACAAAAGGATATTTATATGATAGATGCCCCAACATTTAGTACATAGTTAGAAGAAGAGTATGTCATGGTTTTTTCTCAGTGCTAAGATGCTCAAAAATTACAAGAAATACAAGCACCTATTGAATTTTTTTAGTTAAATAGAGTGCATATATTCTCAGAAGTTTTGAGACAGTGGTGGTTAGACCTAATGTTGTGTTACCTTCTTCCACTGAATCTCTCTCAAATGATGTTTTAGACACCTCTAGCATGTTTTTACTGTGGAAGATAATCATTGGACTATATTTGAACTCTCTTCTAGTGTTCCGTAAATTTTACCAAAATATTCTTATGATACTACTAATAAAGAAATAGATAAATCCTTTGATATAGGAAAATCACTAATGACCCCCTTAACTATATTTTGAACCTTGATTTTGATGGTTTTGATAGTTTTTATTTGATGGGACTTGGGTTGTAATAAATTCTTGGTAGTTATTTTTAATTCCTTTTATATTTCTTGTTCTGTTGGTTATCCTTATTTTTTTAATTCTTTTATTTACCTTTTTGATAATTTTAAAGGAATAGAATTCTGGAATATAATAATTCATTTGATAATTTCTGATTTATTATAGTATTGTTTCTATATTATCATTAATGCTATCAATTTTTAATTGTTCAATTTAGGATACTTACCATTGAAACTTACTCTTTTCTTATTTCCATTAATACCATCTACACTTACTAGGAATGATATATATTGATTCTGATTTATACAACCTTTGATATCATATTTAAACTTTGGTAA
The DNA here is from genome assembly GCA_963277665.1 of Viscum album. NCBI lineage: Eukaryota > Viridiplantae > Streptophyta > Magnoliopsida > Santalales > Viscaceae > Viscum > Viscum album. Next base: position 1,431,525,415 of record OY728120.1, on the reverse strand, counting down.
TACTTTTTCTTCCATGATTTTTGATCATCAAAAGCGGAGTGATTTTTGACCTACCAGTTTTAATGGTTACAAAATCTTGATTCTAATGCTATTATTGAATTTGAAGTTTCTATGTAAGAAATTTATATTTTGATCGGTGTTATAAAATTGTCTAGGGACAAGACACCATTGAGAGTGCCACTACCAACTCAAGCCACAATTTACCATGACTCGCTGTCATTATAAAAATTTCTCTAAGTATGAGATACTACCAGGATATCACATTGCCAAAATGTCATACCCTTGGATTGAAATATTGAAAAGGTCTGAGACACCGTTATTCGACATACCATTAGGATGTCATGCTGTTAGAAATGAAATTTTGAAAAGTATGATATACCACTAGGATATTGCACCGCCATTGTCGTATTGCCAACATAGAATTTTCGCTAGGTCTAAATTACCATCTGATTACAAACTGCTAATCCAAACCTGACTAGTTGAGACACCGCCAACATAGTGTAAATTTGTCAATTTCTAAGACACTACTAGTGTCCTAATATAAGAACACCATACCGTTATATATTGACACTTCAAGACCATGATACACCACAAATTTAAGACACATCGACTTATATTTTCTTAATTTATCTCCTTGAATCACAATATTCTAATGGATAAATTTATTGAAGTTAATTCCATTTACTAATTTAATGAGGGTCTCTTAAATTCTACATAGAAATCATTGAAGATAGTGTTAGGATGTGTACTTTGAGAAATTTGTTGATCATGATATTCTCTTTTTTTCTACTGATAAAAAGTGTAGAGAACTCCCTTTTTCATGGTGTGGTGTAGGAAGAGATGCAATAGTTGATGAAGTGGACTGATAGAAAGCCGAGAGATCGAACATCCTGAGCATACACAAAGATAAACCTAATTGAAAACATGAAGATCCCACCTGATATAAATATTAGACCAGAAGACAAGCTACACATTTAAATTTGGTGGTTTCCTCCAATGAAAGAACAAGAGTCTGTCAAACTCTATTCTCCTGAATATTTCAAGAGAACCTGACTCACACTTCACGGCTGAATAAAATAAATAGTCATAAGTTCTATTGCATCAAACCGATCATTTCTAATATCTAATAATTTATATTTCTCTGTTATTTTTATTTTTATCACATTTTGAGTAGTGTGTATGCATAATTGATTTTACAACATGCACATTATTTCATGTGCTGAATTGGAAGATGCTCGATATTTTTCCAAACACATATAATTGTTTTTCTCTCAAAAATAAGAGTGGTAAAGTTTCTTTCGTGTCTTGTTTAGTTTTTTTCCCCATATATAACTATGGAAGAGGTCTTGTGTGACCTAGATTGTTGTACACTATTGTAAAAATTAATCTTGGTTTTGGATCATCATTTTTATTTAATATAAACTACCTGGTGTGAGGTGATCATCAAATTAAGAGGACTATTTCTTGAATTGAGAATTAACCTCTTATAATAATAATTTTTTCTGTGTGCTTTAATTTTTTTAAAATTATTTCCACTTAATAAATGCAAAGAATTTTTACTGTAAACAAAATATATAATTTGATAGTTTAACTTAATTTATGATCATATAGTATTTTCATCAAGTAAACTAACTTCAAAGGATCCAATAATATTTAACATTATTCATCTGAGACCCAAAAAATATGTACATAAATATTTAAAATTATCATGATATATATCATAATTTTTTTATATACTCGACCATATTTTATCATTTGGGGGATTTCAAAATAATCTATTTTAGATATAAATTTCTACTGGGTACTAAACTCACCCACTTATGTGATACTCACTTCGACCAGCATTTTCATTTCTTAAGGAAAAGAAAGAAACCCATGGAAATAAATTTTACATAAATTCATTTAAATATTTCAAACCATTGTGAAAAAATAATTTTTAAACATCATACCATGGTAAGAGAGGAGATATTATGGAAAATTATCTTAGACCTATCCATATTTACAACTAAGAAAGACTATTGTTTGGTAATAATATACCATCCAAAAATATATACTTTTCCTAACCAAGGGGAATCGCTGATACAAAGACAAATTATATATATCAAGACCACAAGTGAGATAATGATACTAAATTAGTGTAGAAATTGTACCTAGACATCACACCTAGACACCTAAATATTCCAAAGAATTAGAACATGAGGTGATTCAGTAAAATATCTCATTACCAAATATATAATACATTTCATAAATAAGAAATATCCTTATCTCCAACACCCTCCAATTAAACCACTCCCATTTCCATAAAAATCATATAAAACATTCATAATACCTTTCACTAATAACCATCCAATACATATAATCAATGAAATATTATTTGAAAATAAAATGGGGAATTTTTCATAAGTGTTTTTCTTTTATGAATAATCATTTAAAAAGTGCTTAGTCGTCCTCAAAACCATTTTCTATAAACTAAACATTCCAAATACCTAAAAGGTAAAAACATGAAAATTTCATCAAAAAAACATTACAAACTGTTTTAAGGTCAAAATATCCATAAAATTCAACTATTGAATCCACATATCTAATCACGAATTTCTTTAAAAATAGGACATGCATTGATTTTCATATTTGGATTAAATCATGGATATCTAGAGAAAGAGAATGGTAATTTAGTGAAAAACTGTGTAATAAAATAAATTTTTATAAAATCTACTCATTATACATAGTATGAATCAAAAACACCCAAATAAATCAATTAAAACAACAAACAACAAACAACAATAGTTTTAAATTTAATGTTTCATGCATAAGACCACCAACATCAAAACAAGTTTCCTAAAAAAATTTGGACTTAAGATAACCACAATGGAATCCATAGAAACCTAATAAATAATTTAGATCCCTAAAAAATAAAACCACTAATTAAAAATAATCTACAACTAATCCTAGGTCAACATGCCATCCTATGGTCAGATAGAAATTGAAAAAAGGGAGAAATTATGGATGATGATTGAAGGAATGATTATATTGAATAATCAGTCCAAAACATTGAATAAATTTCAATAGTTTTCCATGTTTGGAATTATAATTACGTTATATTTACCAAGGGGTAATGATATCTAAATTATGGGGGATAGGGTTGATTTTGGTTAAAAAGAAAAAAGGTAAAATTGTTAAATATATTTTTTAGTTAATCTAGGCATTGTTCATTGGTTGGCTGCATGGTTTGGAAAATAATATGTCAACCATGATCCCTATTTTGGTTACCAAAATTACTATACATGGTCTAGTCACATTACTATACAAACAATGTTCCGACCATTTGATTTCCTTTATTAAAAATTTGGAGGTTGTCACACGGATGTCACATGGTAAGAAAAATTGCGTGCTTAAACAGTGTGACATGAACTACAAGATCAAAAAACCAAAATTTTAAATAAAAACGACCATAGGAGATATATATAAAATCTAAACTGAAAATATATAGAATAAAACATTTATACAAGGTCTCAGTGTGACACCTTTATTCTATCCCATTTTTGAGAAATATAATCTGTAATCATACAAATCTGAGGACTACCACCTCCATGAATGAAAAGTTTTATTTTTCATATCCACCCTTGAAGGATTACTATAAATATTAATTTAATTAAGTTAAATTTTATTTAATTAATTTTTAATATATTTTTGAAGATATATTATCAATATATAAAAAAAATTTCCTTACTCATTAAAAAATTGTAACACTCCTCCTTTTGGTTTAGTTTTACAACCTTCCAAAATGATGTTATAATATTTATTTCATGATAGATTAAAAATATTTAATATTGATAATATCATGAAATAAAATTTTATTTATGTTTTTAACTTATACTCTAAAATTTATATTTATATTTTATATATTTATAAATAGTTTACCTTTATATCATTAAAAACATCGAAATTGGATCTTCATAATATTATTTTTAACAAACTGTAACATTATGAATCACTGAATAAACATTAGATATGCTGAATCATTGGGAATCCAAGATTCAAGTATATTATAATATCTGTTAAGGATAATATTTGAACCAATATTTATGATTCAACCGCAACACTGTCGAAATTGTACAAGAAAAAAATAAAAAAATATTTAGACCTGTTGAAAGAAATCAACTACAAATGGGTAATAAAATTTTAATTGTTGGTTATGAAAAGGACTGAAAATTTATACTGATATGAAAAAGTTTATTATATTTTTGATTAAGGTATATTTGATTATTACACAACTTTTTAGATTGTTTTCACATAAGCATGAATATAATGGAAGGGTTATTTTTCTTTATTTTTAATTTCATGACACATGATTTATATTGTGCAATGTCACTTATTTGATATAGTTTATTAATTAAAATATGTACTTAATCTTTAATTAATATCTTTTCTTTCATGATATTTTCTTTTACATTTCTTGGTAAAACACTTATTTTAAATTTATCATTACTGTAAGGGTTTTTGGAAACTCAATTCTTATTCAATGAGTTATGATTATTTTTCTTGAACATATTTGATATAATTTTTACCCATTATGATCATTAATGTTATTATATGGTATTTTATTTTATCTAGATATTTTCATTTCTACCACATAAATCCATATCAATATGTCCCTTTATTTATTAGTTATTATATTTACAAGGTATTTTATTTACTTAAATTTCCTTTCTTTAAGATAAAATTTTATTCCTTGGGCATCATTAATCATTACTAGATAAATTATTCAATCACTTATTTCATAAGATATTTCCTATTATCACTATATGAATATTATTTTTTTTGTTCATGTACGGTTCTTTTTTAATTTCATTCACATAAAAGTTAAGCATTTTTAAGGAAAAATATCTTATATTTAAAAGATATTTGTCCATCCATTTCATCTTCAATATTCCCAAAAAATGGTTACCTATATTTTTTTAAAATAAAAATATGTGTTTATTAATTTGACCTTCCTATTTTATATTACCACTTTTCAACAACATAGTTTTCTACCACTTTGTATGATGTGGGGTTTCCACAATGATATTTCAAAATATTAAAAAAATCCATTGAAAATAAAATATTCTATCTTACACTAAATAATTCTTTAAAAAAATTATACTTTTTAAGGATAAATTATTGATAATAAAGAAAAAAATAAAACAATTTCACTTCACCTTTTTAAAAATTACTTTTAAAAATGAAATGTAAATTTATCATTAATGAGTGTTGTAAAAAATGAAAAAAAACTCTTTTACAGTTTCTCTCACAATAATAGAAATCTACATTATGAAGATTCATTTAAATATTTTAAAAGGTTTTTCAAAATGATTTTAACTATTGATGATTTGAAAAAGAAGATAAGAGATATATATTTTTCTTATGTAAAATTTTGATTTTTAAGGAAATTATTTATTTGCTAAAATGTATTTTAAACACCTATGTTTTTAAGAAATCATTCAATAATGTTTTTCAAATAACATTAATTTTATAAAATATTATTCTAAAAATAATTTTAGGTTATAAATGTGAATTTTTAAAATATTTTATTAAGCCCAAATTGTTTCATTTTAATGAAAACATTTTGATTCATTTTATGAAATTTAAAAAATGGATACTTCATCATGTTTTTTCAATGTGATTTATCCACTAACATTAAAATGATGTATTTAATATATGAAAACGTACTTTGAAATTAATTTTCTTACACTAGGGATGTTCTTTGGACCTCATTCATCTTATTTACTTGGATGGATTATTGGAATTTCTAGATAAGTTTTTTCCTGAAGCTCATATCTTTTCTATGGGGTAATTATGTGATAGTTGAAGTGTGAATTTTTTCATGTTCTAATGCCACACATGTGTCTAGATGATCTTTATAACATGGTTTGGTTTCAATAAATCCCTTATATTTTTTGGTCTGAAAAATTCATGATATGGTTTTGGTCTAATAAAACCCTTAGATGGTTAGAATTCGATAAATCCCCGATGATTTTTTGTTTCTAATAAAGCTGTAAGAATTATTGGACCTAATAAATCCTTAATATGGTTTGTATCTGATAAATCCCTGAGCTGATTTGGGTGTGATACAACAAGAGTTGGATTTGGTTCATTAAATGCGTCATTAAGATGACTTGGGAATATAAAAACCCTCTAATTGATTTGTTATGTTTGATATGTCATGAGATAGTGATGCATGGGAATAATGAGTTGTCTATAAGGTTATCTTATGATTGTGATTTTCAACCTTTTTATATTGTTTTTATTTTCATACTATGTTTCATTCCATGTTTTGGAATCTATTTCAATCTATTCCAAGATTTTATTCCTTTTCTCATTCCTTATTCCTTTATTTATGACCTTTGTTTAATTGAGTAAAACTATATTATGTATCCTGATTATACCTATATTATCAACTTATTCTCCTTCATGATTTTTTATTATTATCATTGGTGTTTACCATTACTGGGCATCAAAGCTCACCCATTTATTTTGTTTCCATCCCCTAGGATATGAATATATGTTTAACTTATGATAATCCTCAAAAGGAGTCTTGTCTAGTTTTATTATGGATATTTTTTCACACATTTCCTAAAATGAGTTTCCTATATAATTATATTTCAAAGTCACTGAACCTTTTATTCTTGGGATTTCAATATTATTTGTGAGATGTTAAGATTAATTTATGGAAATGATGAAAAAATATATTTATTTATCTTCTATCATTTTATCTTTCTACATCTAAAAATATCTAATTTGGATGCTCTAATACATACATTCCCACTCCAAATACCAATTCATGGAATGATCCCTACTCCATATCATAGATTTATACTTTTTCTAAAAATAATTACCTAAAAACATACAGGTAGTTACACTTATAGAAAATAGATGCTAGATATAGGTTTTAGAGAACTATAGAATAATTATTGAAGACTTTTTTCCCATTTAGTACTATAACTAAATTTAGGTAGATAAGTACTATAAAAATGAAATGTATAGACAATTATAGAATCCATTTGTAACTCAAATAAATGATAATGATAAAAAATTAATTCTTTGGTACCAAATTCTAAGCGCCCATACTATCTCTAACATCCATATCTAAGAAAAATTAGTGGTTTAACCATGACATCAATGAACATAATTCATAGAAAAATAAATCATACAATCATCTACCAATACCATTGGGTACTGGAAAAGCCAACCATGATGATTAAAGTCCATTGGAATCACATGTATGTTTATAGAATAACATACTCATTAAGAAACCACCATGATTGAAAGATATTTGAAATATAATCTAGTGTGTGTTTCATTTCAATATTCTAATTTACATAAATATATATGATAGTAGTTTTATAGGTGGAAATCAATATATACAAGTTAAAAAAACTTAATAATGTGTATGAAATTTTATAATTAACAATGAATGATAACAGCATATACAAGGAGGATCCATACCGATCATACATACATTGATCTTTATCTTGGTATCTAAGATTCAAAGGACAAGTAAATCATTCAGTTGTTCTTACTAACGTAGTGTAACGATTTTTGGGTAAAATAAACATCCCAGAGAGGGTAAATAATCATTTATAATTGATTCTTGAAGATATTTTATCTTGTCCCCTCCAAAATACGGGATGAGTATAATAGTTTTAGGGAAATAATGTAGCTTGTCCTACATGTTTATTTTGGACACCATTGAGAGGGTATAAGTCTACAATTTATATAACTATAAAAAATAGTAACATGTTTCTTTGAACATTTTTACACAAATATAAAATATAACTCATTAAAATTAAGAATAAGAATTATAATATATCAAACCAGTAACCACTATTAAGGGGAATTACTAGTCACACAAATCAACATGCCCTGAAAATAATGTATAAATCAAGATAAACATATGAATGAAGAAATTATGATCATTAAAAAATCCATCGTAATTAATATAATTCACAACAAGTAAAATAATATTCATACATGTATATGATTCACTAGATATCATATAAACAATTCATACTTCTATGTTATGTATATTAATAACAAAAACATTAGGAAACCCTTGAATAAAAATGTGGAATCCAAAAAATATATACAACATTAATCCAAGCATGGAACAATTCATGAGATTACATTTTAATCATATTATTATAGAGTAGAATTATATCCTTTTTAACAACATGTCTTATGAAATAGTTTATGGTTTATTACAACCCTAAAAAATGAGGCTTCAATCATATAAGGGTAATAACTACTGTGTAATAGTAGACTACTATATGATAGAGTAATTTTGTTTTTGGTAATGTAAAATACATTGTGGAATCATCCCAAACATAAAAGGTAAATCATGTGTAAGTACTGGGAATAAATTTGTTTTAAATCATGATTATCCCAACATATGTGTTATATATATATTTTACATAATGAAAATAACACATTTAAATTTTTAATTTATTAAAACATGTACTTTTAACCTTGTAATTTAGAAAGAAGTATTCTAATAAGTAATTTAAAAAGAGATAAGTTTTTATGAAACTATGATATGGTAAAAAAATTAAATAAAATCAAGAACATGTCTAAGATATTATGAAAAATAAAAACCAGTGTTTCTTAATTTTAAGTATCTAGTTTGAGTTGTAATATAATTCATCAAAACAATTATATTTTTGGATTCATAAGACTAATCTCTATATGAAGTCAACACATCCTTTTCCATTCCAACGATTCCACTATTAAGAAGAGTTATTTTTGGATTTTTGATTTGTAAATCATACTATTTGATGATTAAAGAAATGATTTCATTCATAATAATGTTTATTTGTCAGAAAAGGGATTAGAATATTTAATGTTGTCATACCACCCATGTTTATCAACATAAACCACAAAGGATGGTATTTTATTAATAATAAAAATCCATAAGTGTTTAAAAGGATAACATTGAAATTATATGAGAATAGATAATCTCATTCAAGGGATTATTGTAACAGCCCAGATAAATAAAGAATATTACATTTTCATATTTATTAATTTTTTTGAATAAAATATTAATATTACTTTAAAGTGAATTCTACGTTCAATGGCATACCCAATATGCAACAACGAGTTTCTTTGAAATCTTACGTTGCACACTAATAATATAATAATATTAATTTAAATGGTAGTTAATGCCTAGCCCTTGTAATGGAAGGACTGAACAGAACTAACTAAAAAATGATTATATATGCTTGTCAAATTTTTTTAAATTATCCAAATAAATGTTAGAGGCTTAAAATGAAAATGAATCCAATTTTAAGCATAAATATTCTAATATTCTTTAAAAGGTCGATTAACCGCCGGCGAACCCTTTTTAAATCTATTTTTAACAATTTTATATGTTATATTTGACATAATTCAATCCTTTTTTATAATTAAGACATCAAAATTTACTTTGTGTAAATTTTTATTATTTTTCCGATAAAGTTCATTTTTAAATGAATAGTGAAAATGATGTATTTTAATTCAAAACCTTTTTTTAGTCTAATTTATTTATATGGTTAGATTAATTTTTTAATTGGTTTTAAAATTTATTAAAATATATTTTTATAATGTAATCCAATGGTGGTCATTAGAATTAATTTCACTTTGAAATTGGACATAAACAAGTGTCATTCCTTTAATAGATATTGTTTTTTTTAAAACACGCTATTTGTTTTGACAGTGGGAATTGATTAAAAAATTAATTAATGAAACTTCTATGTTTTTAATTTTCTAAAATTGATATCATTTTTGAATTTGGAATATCAAATATAGCTTAGGGTGAATTTTTGGTGTTTTTCTAACAAATGTTCATTTTCAATGAATAGTGAAAAAAACTGCATTTTAATTCAAAACTTCCTTTTCATCCAATTTATTTATATATTTAGACTGTCATTTTAATTGGTTTTAAGGTGTAAATTCATTATTTTTTATCATTTAATAAAATTTTGGTCATTTTATGTAATTTCACTTTTAAATTGGATTTAAAAAACAAATTGATCTTTTGATAGATTTGACTTCTTAAAAACTCGTCTTTGGTTTTGACAATGGGAATTATTTTAAATTAATTTCTTCAATTTATTTGTTTTTAATTAGATAAAATGGATTCCATATTTGGAATCATAAGGTCCAAATTATGTAATTAATACTCTTTTGTTTTTTTGACATTATTAATAGTAACGACAATAATTATCTTTAACTATCGTGTTTAATTAGTAATCGGGTAGTCAAGGGTAATAAAATAATAACATAAAAATATAAAATGACCCCAAAATTTTTCCTAATGATATTGGTGATGTCATTTCCAACCATGGGATTCATTGTGTGAACCTTGGGACCCCATGGAATCACTTTAGGGTGATAGTGACCTTTTATCATATTTTTTTAAAAAAAGGAAAATATAGCCAAAGTATGTATCACCTAACTAAATCAATTTTAATTTTGTTTACATAAATGATAACATTGAATGTAAAAATTATTTTGAAATCTAAAAATATTTCCTACATGATGATAATTTTCATATAGTTTTTAGACATTAAATAAATAAATTTATTTATGACACCGTGATGATGCAGTGATTACCTCATTAATGAACGATTTAAATAAAATGAGAAGATAAGGTAAAATATAAGACATAAATTTGTCAAAAAACTATTTTATGGGTGGATTTGGAACCCTTATCACCTTATCCTTGAAATATATAATTTTGGGACCTTTAATATTCAGAAATCATTTTATAATAAAGTAACTTTTCAGGACTTTCCAAGAGTGCCCCTCCTCCCTCTTATAAAAGTCCCCCACCTCTACCCCCTTACCCACACCTCTCAGGCCTTTGGATCAACCAAAATATGTTCATTTTATATCTCTTCATCCCTATATTAATCCTATAAGCCTTAAATTAGGCCCAAATCTCTTGAAAAAACCCTTTTGTTCCAAACCAAAGGGAGTTACCCGATTTAAAGGCAATGTCTTTTCTTATGTTCTTTTTTTTTTATTTTGCTTCTCCAACTCCTTAAACTCTGTTTATTACTTTATTTTTTAAAAACACAAGTATATTCAATATACCAGGAGGTTAGTATTAGAATTATTCAAGCTAAACTTACACACACATCCGTCCAATGGTTAAATAACATATTGTTTCTGTGGGTGGGGAATTACTGCCTCACGAAACGATGATTGTTCTATCTTATCCTACCACCTCTCATAGTGGCCATTATTATGGAAATATATTTATTTATGATATATATTATATTTATTTCTTCTATATGATTCTGTATTTTACATTTAAAACACAACTTTATGCTTTTTATGTTATGCAAATGCGATAATTTCATTTGAGGAAGTGTGGACTACCACCCCCTCAAGTGATGTGACTCATTCATGCAATACATGGAATGTATAAAGATTGAAATTGATTAACTTATGTGACCTATATAACATATATATTATAATTTAATTATAATATATAAATATATATATATCATTTAGTTTTAATTTTATTAATGTGAATGAAATGAAAGTAGCGTTCATGCGTACGTACAACCTACCGTCTCCATGAATAGTGCATTTCATTTTTATCTCAAATTTTAATGGAATAGTATAAAACTAATATATACTGGTTATATATGATATTTAAATCATTAATTACATTCTGGAGATGATGTACTTATAACTACATAGGCAATTATTTTCAAACATGAATATTTTTGACTCATATACCGAACATCGACAAAAACGTCTGATATGAAGTCAAATAATTAACTAATTATTATAACATTATAATATGTGATATGAATTTAATAATAAACTTTAAATGTGTTCTTTAAGAAATTATTAATTGACCAATGTTTATTATTCCATAATATAAGGAAACTAACAAGACAAGTCGGACTTGAGGTAAGGGATCCAACCTCTCTCTTTCTTTTTAAGTACTCTCTTTTATGTCACTTCTTTTAAGTTCCTATTTATTATGTTTGGGGATGTTATTATATATTCCTATTACTTTAGTTTTTATGTTCATATTATGATATTCCCTAATTGATATCTTCAATCCATTTTTGGATGTTTTGAGTGGCATCGTTAGGCTGCCGAATTTTCGTAAGGGATTTCTTATCTCACTTTTAATTCCGTGAGATTTCTATTATTCGCCACTTATTTATTTCATGTGGTGTATTGTATTCTCCATTTGATATATATTATCATAATTCTATTTAAATTCATGGTATTCTGTGATTCATATTGTTTTTATTTTCTTTTGGTCATACGACTCGATTGATTACAACGAGGTAAGGGGTTTTTTATCTCACTTTTTATTCCCGTGAGATTCATGCTACATTTGTCACTATTTACTTTAGTGTAATGTATGTAATGCCCATGATTGTATTCTTTTTGTAATATAATTTAAACTATTGTTATTTATATCTTCATTGTATGACCCTTCTTTCATGGGGTGTATGTTTCGAACGTTACCCAAATCGGTAAGGGAACCTTTCACCCTCCTATTTTTAAAAGACATCTTTTTGTTAGGTCTTTTAATTTTCATATTCTTATGTGGGGATATGTTCTTATATATACTTAGTAATGTAAATTCTATGAACAAGTGATGAGATACCCTTTTTACCTCTCATAAACTCATTTTCTTAATTTTAATGTGACGTCGTTAGGCTGTCGAATTTCTGTACGGGAACATCTTAACCCAATTTCAATTCTTTGGGTTAAACCTATATTTATTGATTATGTCATAATATGAATATGTGTGGATGTCCTCTGATTATTTTACACATAATATTCTCTTATGTTGGGTGTATTTATATTCATCACACATAATTATGTAATTTAATTATCCTTAATCTAAGGATACCAACTTTGTAACGGACTTCGTCTCAATCTCCTTTCATTGAGCCATATTCTATTTTATACCCAACTTTATTTTATATGGTGTATAAAACCCTTTGACTTTGACTTTTATTCAAAAGGAATATTTTTATATGAATCGTTTTACTAAATGACAAAAGTAAATGCTCTTGTCTTACGTATGCGGCGACAACAACTTCTCCGCCGCCATGACCATTATTTGAGTTTCAGTTTCCTCTACAAGCCATAACTTTTTTTAAAATGAAAAATAAGTACCATGTTTTACTTTTCTTTTATTTTTTTATTGAAAATGGTTTTGATAATGTTTTGATTATATCAATGTGTTGTATTGATATCTTGTGATTGAAATGTGGAAATTATATGTTTCCTATATGCATGTTTTATATGATATGATTATGTTATGGTTCTTGGGAATTGTTTATGAAGAAGAGTGGTTTCATGATAAACTAAGTGCGGGTTATCCCATGATATCTCCACAATGAATTGGGTCATGCGAAGGATTTAAACGCTAAGTTTTCTCCGAAGAGATTTAGGGAATATAATGTGGTGGGTATACCAAAAGTAACCATGAAGGTTACTCCCTACGTAAGAATGTTATGAATGCCTCATGTTACCTTTACATCTTATGTTTTCTATGATTTATTCATAAATCTTATGATTTCATAAGGTATATTAAAGTTCATATGTTTTTAGTGTAAAGTATGATCTCATTGATTCTTATGTATACATGGACTAATGTTTTATTTCCGTATTTTTATATCCCTTACTGAGCTTTTTACGCTCACCCCATGTTTTTGAAATGTTTTCCATAGGACTTAAAGGTGAATAGGGTCAATAAAGGGATCAAGCAAAGACATGCTATCTAAAACATGTAACTAGACATGTTTCTTTTTAAGAGTTTTTATTTTAAGAAAAAAATGGAAACTGAGTAGAAGTGCCTACTTTGTAATCTTGTGAGATGTAATAGTTATGTCCTAATTATCTAAAACTATAAACCTAAAAAGATCCTCAATGTGAATTATTCATTTAATTCAAGATTATGTAATTTTTTAAGTCTGAGTCTTTATAGTTGGTATCAGAGGTTATTTTAGATAACATTAGAGGTTAGAGTGTTATTTAAGCATAAGTGACAAGTTGTAGATAACAATAATGGTTAGTATATTGGATGGAGTCATTGTTTTTTTTTGAAATTTGGAATGAGTTTGAGATTACTTGGATAAGTATATATTTGTATTTATCTATCTCATTATTATATGATTATTCAAATTATATACTCACACTGACCTTTTTGGTTTTAGTAAATGGATGGATCTAGCAGGCACCAAAGTAACAGTGGATGGGAAGAAAAATGTGACGGTTTTCTGAAAGAACAACTGAATGATATGAGAGCTGCAATGAGAACTCTTTTGGTTTTTCTCAACCAAATATCAAGAGTCGTGATTAACAACACGAACCTTGGTGAGTCCTATAAAGCATCATGTATAAAATAACCAACTCGATTTGGAAGTTCAGGTAATAATTATAAAGGTAACCATTAGGGTTTATATGATCCATACTTTTGAGGTAATTATGGGTTACTATATGTTATGCTATAAAATGAAAGGCATGAGATAAACTTGAGGTTAAATTATGTTATGGTTATTTTTTATGATTTTATCTCTTTTTGGGGAATGTTTTATGAATTATATAGTTTTGTAAAAGGGAAAACACATAGACCATGTGACAACCCGTCCTATCGGACAAAGCTGTGGGAATCAAACCCACAACCAAAGTGCGACTGGTATTTATCGCCTACCACTAGACTTCATGAAGTCCCTGGTTAGTATGACAAATTATTTTTAGTTATATGATCTTATGAATCATGAATAAGTTGATTTTGGGTTACCTATGGAAATTATTAGCCTATCTTGGAGGATACGTGATTAGGTTAGTTACTCTTCAGTATGAGACTTTAAGAGTAACTGATGTTATTTAGAGATAAATGTTAATATTTATCTGGGAAGACTATATGATTAAATCCTTCAAAGATTTGGGTTTAATTATTAGTTTGGATTACTTTGAATAATTTTATGGATGGCTATTTATTGAATGGTCTTTGATGAACTTTGGCTTTTGTTGGACAAATTTTGGAGATTAAGAGTAGTGTTTCTTTTTATAACGGATTATCCTTTTTTGGTATTATCTGATATTGTACTAACAATTTTTTGTTTGGGTTAAGGTCTAAAGACATGGTAAATATATACTTCATCTTTTTTGGGTTATGTGATTCTGTACAAGTTGATTATAGCGCACTTAATATGAACAAGTCATCTGGAAATACTCATAGTTTGGAGAAAATTTGAGTTTGTGTTACAAATCTAGTAAAAGATGAAAGTCTACATGACAAGTGAGTATGTTTCCTTATGATTTAGTTAAGCACATAAATAAATTCCTATATTGAAATTAACTTAAAATAAAAATGTTGTGTGTTAACTTTTCCTACTGGGGAATCAAATACCGTTTAACCCATCATAAGTTTGTGATTTTCTTGGGGTTAACTTTCTCCTAATCTAGTTTTCTATCACTCTCAATCAGAACATGACCCTTTGTTTTCTCCTCTATATCCATCTTTTCATGGAATCCTAGTTTGGGTTAACTCGGGTGACCTTTGTACTTCTATTTATTTCTTTTAAAGTGACAGTTTAATTTACTCCTTTTCTGATGTGAGGCTTTCAATGAAATTTCCAAGCCCAATTTCAAAATTGCAAGGACGCAATTCCCAATACGGGGGAAGGATGTAACATCCCAGATAAATAAAGAATATTAAATTTTCATATTTATTAATATTTTTGAATAAAATATTAATATTACTTTAAAGGGAATGTTGTGTTCAATGGCGTACCCAATATGCAACAATGAGTTTCTTTTAAATCTTACGTTGCACACTGATAATATAATAATATTATTTTAAATGGTACTTAACTCCTAGCCATTATAATGGCAGGAATGAACATAACTAACTCCCAAATTATTATTTATTTTTGTCAAATATTTTTTCATTTATCCAAATAAATGAAAGAGGCTTAAATGTAAATGAATCCAATTTTAAGCATAAATCTTCTAATATTCTTTATAAGGTCGATTAAATTCCTTTTGATGGAGAACCCTTTTTAAATCTATTTTTGACAATTTTATATTTTATATTTGACAAAATAAAATCCTTCTTTAGAATCAAGACATCAAAATTTACTTTGTGAAATTTTTGTTATTTTGCCGATAAAGTTCATTTTTATTGAATAGTGAAAATGCTATATTTTAATTCAAAACCACCTTTTAGTCTAATTTATTTATATGGTCATATTATCTTTTTAATTGCATTTAAAGTGTAATTAAAATATATTTTTACCATTTAATCCAATGGTGGTCATTTGAATTAATATCACTTTGAAATTGGACATAAACAAGTCTCAATCTTTAAATAGATATTGTTTCTAAAAAACACACTATTTGTTTTGACAGCGGGAATTGATTATGAAATTAATTAATGCAACTTATATGTTTTTAATTTTATAAAATTGATATCAATTTTAAATTTGTAATATAAAATATATCTTAGGGTGAATTTTTGGTATTTTTCGGACAAATGTTCATTTTTAATGAATAATGAAAAATACTGCATTTTAATTCAAAACTACCTTTTCATCCAATTTATTTATATAGTTATATTGTCATTTTAATTAGTTTAAGGTGTAATTTAATTATTTTTTTATAATTTAATACAATTTTCATCATTGTACGTAATTTCACTTTTAAATCGGATGTAAAAAACAAATCAATCTTTTGATAGATTTTACTTCTAAAAAAATCGTCTTTGGTTTTGACAACGGGAATTATTTTAAATTAATTAATGAAATTTCTATGTTTGGTATATGATAAAATGGATTCCATATTTGGAATCAGAAGGTCCAAATTATGTAATTAAGACTCTTTTGTTTTTTGACATTATGAATAGTAACGACGGTAATTATCTTTAACTATCATGTTTAATTAGTAATCGGCTAGTTAAGGGTAATAAAATATTATAATAAAAATATAACATGACGCCAACATGTGTCCTAATGATTTTTGTGGTGTCATGGATGACCATGGGATGCCTTGTGCAAACCGTGGGACCCCATGGAACTTCTTAACCCAATTTCAATTCTTTGGGTTAAACCTCTTTTTCTTGATTATGTAGTACTATGAATATGTGTGGATGACCTCTGACATTTTTACACTTAATATCCTCTTATATTTGGTGTATTTATATTTTTCACACATAATTATGTAATTTAATTATCCTTAATCTAAGGATACCGACTTTGTAAAGAACGTCATCTCAATCTCCTTTCATTGAGGGATATTTGGTTTTATACACAACTTTCTTTTACACGGTGTATAAACCCCTTTGACTTTTACTTTTATTCAAAAGGAATCTTTTTATATGAAACGTTTTACTAAACAAAAAAATGGAATTTTCTTGTCTTATGTATGCAGAAACAATGACTTCTCTTCCACCGTGACCATTATTTGAGTTTTGTCTTCCTCTACAGGCCATGATTTTTTTAAAATGAAAAATAAATTCCCTATTTTGCTTTTCTTTTATTTTGGTATTTTAAATGGTTTTGATAATTTTTTGATTATATCAATGTGTTGTATTGATATCTTGTGATTGAAATGTGGAAATACTATATTTCTGGTATGCATGTTTTATATGATATGATTATGTTATGGTTCTTGGGCATTGTTTGTGAAGATGGGTGGTTCTGTGATAAACTAAGTGTGGGTGATCTCATGATAGCACTCCAATGCATTGGGTAACGCCAAGGAGTTAAATGCTAAGGTTTCTCCGAAGAGATTTAGGGAATATACTATGGTGGCTATTCCAAACATAACCATGAGGGTTACTCCCTACGTAAGAATGTTATGAATGCTTCAAGTTACCTTTACGTCTTATGATTTCTATGAGTTATTCAGAAATCTTATGATTTCATAAGGTATGATAAAGTGCTTATGTTTTTAGAGTAAAGTATGATTTCATTGATTCTTATGTATACATGTACTAATGTTTTTTTTCTATGTTTTTATATCCCTTACTGGGATTTTTACTCTCACCCCAAGTTTTGGAAATGTTTTCCACAGGACTTAAAGGAGAATAGGTTCAACGATAGGATCTAGGAAATACATACTATCTAAAACATGGAACTAGACATGTTTCTTTTTTAGAGTTTTTATTTTATGAATAAAAATGGAAACTGAGTGGAAGTGCATACTTTGTAATCCTGTGAGATGTAATAGTTATGTCCTAATTCTCTAAAACTCTAAACCTGAAAATATCCTCAATGTGAATTATTCATTTAATTTAAGATTATGTAATGTTTGAAGGCTGGGTCCTTATAATTATTATTCATATTAAGGAAATAAATTCAACATAAATATAGATACAAAAATATATCCGTCTAATCCATTTTTATGTTTAAAAATAGGTTCAAATGAAATGAATACAGATTTACAATGAATGGGTAAATATTTACTGCACCCATTATATTTAAGTTTATTTAATCCCTTTGTTATATGCTACTAATTCATTAAAACCTCACACAGGTTTGTCAGCCTACCATTTATGATGTAGTGAATGGTAGAATGAAAGGAATCAATTTAAAAAATCCATCACCAGTATAAAAATTCTAAACATATTTGAGATGGTATCAGCATCAACCAGTTATTATCAATACTTATATAATATATATATAATTAAACAATTCAAAATAATGACTTTAAATAAGAATTTAGAAACACAATAATGAAATAATAAAATATTGATCCAATTTTTTAATGAATAATTTCATAAAAAATATCATTGAATACTTGATTGATTAATTATTTGGGAATAATGAATTTATATCCATTAAAACAAGTTGGAAATATTTTTATAGTTATAAATGTTTTGGTTGAAAAATCCAATGAAATTCCTGAAGAATTCGATATGAGTCCAAACCAACTATCATTGGAATAGCATTGGAAATACCATGTCCATAATCCAATGTTATTATAAATTCCCCTAAAAATTTATTAAATATATTCAATAAATATTCATAAGTAATTAATCATAATTCTAAAAATAACCCTATATGAATACAAGAAAAAACCCAGAAAAATCCTACAGAGATAACACATAAAATTATATTAATTGGTAATCATATGAAATCCCCAATTATATAAAAAATTGAATAATCTATATAAATGTGTGAAATCAATATAATCAAAAATAAATCACTACCCAACCTATTTTTTTCAAATCAGAAAGCATGAATAAAAAGTCCACTCACATAGGTCTCCTCTAACTAAAACAAGATGAAAATTAAGAATTGATATGGAATTCATTATGACTTTGGTGTAATACCAATTAAGATAACCCATTTAATGAATGGAATAATATGATGAAAAAGTTATAAAGATAGGATAAAATAAAAAATATTACTAACTAAACCACTTTCATGGTATAACCCCCATGAATCATGCCCAAATAAAGGAAAGGACATGAAAAATAAAGGTAGTTATAGCATTTGAAATCATTTGACTGGATGGAAAGGAGTGAAGACCGATCCCCTAGTTTGGGGACTTATAATTTTGAGAGTAAAAGGATAGATATTATTTTTTGGTAATATTTATTAAAAACAACATCATTCATATAAGGTACATGTTGGATGTCCATTGAGAACCTGATGTCACCCATGGGGA
The DNA here is from genome assembly GCA_963277665.1 of Viscum album. Lineage (NCBI taxonomy): Eukaryota > Viridiplantae > Streptophyta > Magnoliopsida > Santalales > Viscaceae > Viscum > Viscum album. The sequence continues at coordinate 1,431,505,741 of OY728120.1, read as the reverse complement.
ACCACCCCTACCTCAACTACCTAATACACTATGTGACCCCATTGGGTTACATGTGCTACTAAATTATTAAGACTATAGGTTCTACTTATCCAAGTCATCTAAAACCTCCTGGATTAACTCTTAAACCATACAAGACACCAAAAGATATCTAAGATTTCATCAATAAACCTCAAATTCCTTAAACAGATCCCAAAATAAAAATAAGATAGCTTATCCAAAACTATTTAAAAAAATAATGAAAATTGTTAGGAACATTATTATTATTCAATTTTCTATTGAACATTAAAAATACATATTTATTATTATTCCATGTATTATTTCTCCCTTGCTGAGACCCTTGAATTATAACACTTTCTCTCATAGCACATTAATAATCTTCATATATCAGTATATAAAAAATAATCATTTTAATCATGGTTAACCACATGAATCATAAATATTATTCTATAATAAATTAAAAACACATCATTGTATTTAAATATTATTTCTCTTGAGAGATCCAACATTTAATTTTACAATTCTTAGAAACCTCAAATTTATTAATATATCATCCTTGAACAACCAAATTGAATATTACATATCACAATCAAAACTATAATTTCTTCTTATATATGATCTAGAAAATTATTCTGTATTCACCATATGAGTCCTATAAATTAACCAAATTTTTTTTATGTATGTTTGTGTGAACATACCAAAATATTTCATATCATAATTGAATCATATGTATTATAGGGTATACTCATCAGTATTTAGCCAATTATTTTTTCAAAGTGATCATACATATTCCTTTCATGTTTTTCAAGAAATTCAATGTTGTTATATATTTCCTTCAGACTTTATAAAATCATTGTAGAAAATATATAATTCATCTTTAAACATATCAAAACATCTAAAAATATTTCTCAATAACAAATAATTATTCTTGGATGGTTCTCACACATAGTTGGAAAAAAATACAATAATACATCAACAATTCAAAGGGTTCATTAACCTCCCTCTTTGGATTTACTATAAATATCAATAAGTCTCCAAACCACATTAGCTCAAAGAAATTGATCCATTTCTCAGAGACTAATGTCATCACCCCACACTATTATATAAATTAATTTTTTTAGAGAATCGTAAATATAGGTGAGTAACAATTATTATATTATAATCTTTGATTTCTACCTGTAATTATCCCATAAAATTATACCTCATAATATCCATAAAAACAGATTGAAAATTCCATATAAATATATCACTTGAGTTATATATCATTCTCCAAATTTGAAAAAAAAATCCATAGGAATGTGGGGTATAAAAAAATTCATAAAGTAATAGGGTAACTCTAAACATTCATTTTCATCATTAATACTATAAATATATACCTTGGAATTGACTTCGTGAAAATTTCAAAAAATATAATCTTTTATTGGGGTATATAATATCCACACATCTCTATTGGAGACTTTCACATTGAAGATATGGTATTTTATATCAATATACTTAGGTTTAAAAAATTTCACTAGAGTCATGTACAAATAAATTTCACTTTCTTCATTATATTAAATTATAAATGGATTCAAAAATCTCATCTTTAAGTCTCTAAATTTTTTTCTTAATCAAATCATAGTGTGAATTAATTCATAGAAACAACATACTAAAAATATATAGTGTCAAAATCCACTGAATTATATTTAACACAATATTTTATCGTAAAACTTTAACTTATCAAAAATCCACCTTCTGATGTTGATTTCCTATCATTAGATATTATATGTCATTCAGTATTAGTGTATCTATATAATTTAAATACATCTCATCTTTTATAAATCCGACCATAAATAAGGGTTTCTTGATGTATCTATGAACTCTTTGGGAAACCTTCCTGTGTGGTTCTTTTATACCACTTCTGAATCTTACACACAATTTCACTATATAACATAATCAGTTCATGAAGCGGTGAGATAAATAAGGATTTCAAACATCTTCATGATTTATTTCTAATTCACACATTTCCTTACATAATCTTATCCAAATATGATATCAATTATCATGGGCATGGATACTTATCAATAATAATCTATTTCAAATATATTCTATAATTTAATGGAATATTTATCTTTCAATAAAATATATATATTTCTTTTCCTACACTTATTATATTCTTATAAATAATCATATCTCTCTATGTATATAAATTACAAAATAATTATTCATTTTATTTCATTTTTAAAAAATATTCATAATCATACTCCCTATTACAAAAAATATGGTTTTTTCTATAAGAAAAATTATAATGACAATATATATTCTGATTTATTTCAAATATATGTTATTTTCCACCTTATCTTATGTGAAATTTATTTTTTCAAGAAGTTTTCCAACCTATAATATAGGTCTCTAATATCATATTTTAACCCATACATGTCTTTATTTAACCAGAATGTCATTAATCTCTCATTATCAAAGATAATCCATTATATTACACACTAAATAATTCTTCTTAAATATTTATATTCAAGTAAGAAAACTTTTTATCTATTGTTAAATTATGTATTACCCAGGATCTGCATTATGAAAGAAATTTTTATTTCCTCAAATATTTCAATATAAGATAATTTTTCTTCAAAATCAATTACTAAAACATAATAATAGTCTTCTCAAACTAATATATCAATTTTTCATGAAATCCCATCATTATCAATGAACATGTTTCTAAAAACCCACTTTCTTCATGTAAATTTTTTTTATAGAATGAAAACCAAGGTGGAATTACATTAAATAAGATTCATCTCCTCAATCATATAATTTACCTACTTTTTATGGAAACCAACCTCAGCCACTAAATTTGGATCAATTTGACAAACGGGTTTTTTGGTTTTTTATTTTAGATTTATTCTAGTATCAACTGGTAAATAATTATTTTATAATATATGTTTAGGTTCTTTGCGGTTTTCCATCCATAGATGCTTTAATTTTTTATTCCAAGTGACACCCTCATCATCACTACTCTAATCGAAATCAATATCAACATTATTTGATTCATTTACAACTTCTTCTTCAATTAATTTTAAAATATTCCATATGTTTTGTTTCTCCATAATATTGAAAATATATATCATTCAGCTCACTCATATTCGAATTTTTCAAAATAATTTAAAAATCATTGTTGTCTACTAACATATGTATCCTTTATTCAAATACTAGAAGCCTCTACCATTGGATAAGTTTCTAATGATTACTAATTCCTCGTATTTTTAATTAATCATTGAAAAATCTAAATTCATGGAATTTAGTAGTCATTGAATACCAAAACCCTAAAAGTACTTCATAGTGGGATTGTTCATTTACCACATTTAATTAGAATTCTTCATTTCTTCCTGCCCTAAAAAGATTATGTTATGAATATGTAACACTATAATTAAAACCAATATCCAAGAAAATTTTTATCATTTGAATTTATTAATTATAGTTATTCTTATTTCAATAAAGACTCAATTCCATATTTCTAAAACTCCATTTTTTAGTGTACTAAAAGATCATTATATATCTATTTAATACCAATATTATCAATGTAGAATTAAAATTAATTTCTATTTAATTCAATTTTAAATTCTATATTCATATTATAAAAATAAACTCATATCTCTTTCTCTACTCATATGAAATTTTTTTACATATCTGCAGCTTCAAAATTGTGCTTCATGGGATACGCATATTACTAATTATTTCTTAAATATTTTTCTCAAAATTTTTGGCCATGATCTTAAATCATTAAATCCCAAATCCTCTTATCATCAATTGAACTCAAATTATGAGGGTTTCATTAATTGATAATTTCGAATAGGTTACTATAGGTTCATTATCACTAAGTTATAACTGTTTTATTCATTAAAAATATAGTGAAATAAGAATTACATCAAAAATAAAAAAAATCCATCATCATACAACTCTCTAGAACTCAAAAAAAAATTCATCCAATAAAAAACAATACCACTATTAATTTGAGCTTTTAAACTTCAACATTATCTATACCAACTTCGCTAACAATTAAGTAACTTTAATTTCCAAAAGTAACTAGTCCTAAATCCTCATAATAAATATTATTCATAATTTTGGGGTCTCCATTCTTGTATTATAAACAGTAATAATTTATAATCCATGCCTTGTTCCTTTTTTAGGCGGTATGTTCCACCTCAATAAGAAGTTACTTCTCTCTATTTTGTCACTTATAAAATATACCGACATCAATTTCATTTGGTTATTATGAGGGAATTGAATTAAAAATTCTATAACAAAATATCCTAATTTGTCACATATTTCATTAATTTCCTCAAGGAAATAAAATATTTTTTGAGTATATGACTCTATGGATTTTTATTCACAGTGAGCTTATACAAAGGATTACTTTTAATCATCTCTAAAATCCCCCCCCCCCAAATTATTAACTTTTATGAATCTAGGGAAATCATGTGTAACAAAATAAATCATAGTATTTATTCCCAAAAATTCTACATCAAGAAAAATTTAATTTATAACCAGAACTACTATATAAATTTGTTGTGCATATGTAAAAATAATTTTTTTCAGGTTATCCCTAGCCTCATTTTCACCTTTCATAGGGTAAAAATGTCTTCTCATTTCACTTTAAACTTAATTTGATGTAGGAGTGTCTTTATTAGTATTATTATTTAGCCAAATTTCCCTTAATTGGTTTAAATATCAATACTATTAGTACAAATAGATTTAGAATCTCTATGATTCAGAAGAGTAGATTTTGAATTCCTTTTTTATAGCGTATTTATTCAAAGATTGAGATGATTTAATATTTATTTTCATTGATCTTTTAAAATTTTACATAATTATTTTTATTTTTTAAGTATCATGGAACCTTGATTGATTCCTATTGCATTCCACTTATTTAATAGTTAATATAAAAACCTAGTCTTAACATATATAGACACTACATCATTTATTCATAATACTTAAAACATGACACAAAAAAATTCCCAAAGACTGTATTAGTTTAGTGACTTTGGATACATGGAAACATAAAAAAATTTATATTAGTGATCTAAATTATCTCCCAATAGGCTATCAATGACTATAAACCCTTTTAGACATTTCATATATAAAATATGTCTTCATAAACAAGGAAAGGTGTAACACCCCAAGCTTCTACGATACGCTTCTCTTTGAATAATGCGATAGCGTGTGTTGTACGCAACACCGAGTTCTAACAACCAATCAAACTAGCCATTATGAATAGTAATACCTACTTCTTAAAATATATATATTTTATATTTCAAAATGGACTTCATTTTTGGATTCGGAATATTGAAATTAGCCTAGGGTGAAATTTTGGTACTTTTCGGATAACTTTTATATTTTGATGAATAGTGAAAATTACTAAATTTTAATTAAAAACAACTTTTTTAATCAAAATAATTAATATTGATAAATTATGAATTTGAGTGGTTTTAAAGTATATTTAGAATATATTTTTACCATTTAATATAATGTTTGTCATTGGACATAATTTTACAATTAAACCGAACATAAACAAGTGTCAATCTTTTGATAGTTATTATCTCTTAAAAACACGCTTTTCGTTTTGATAGCGGGAATTAATTTTAAATTAATTTCTGACACCTCTGTGTTTTGAATTTAGGAAAATAGATTCCATATTTGGAATCAGTATGTTCAAATTGTGTAAATAGGTAACTTTTATTTTTAGACATTTTGAATAATTACTGCGGTAAATATTTTATTTACCATGGTTAAGGGTAAATCAGGTAAATTAGGGTTAAAAAATAATATTATAATAATACTAAATTACCCTAAAACGTGTCTTAACCCTATTGGTTGATACATGGTTGACCATGGGCATCTTTGGGTCTATTTTGGGACCCCATGGATCCACTTGTAAGTGATAATGACACTTTATTTTAATTAAGTTAAAATGAATACAAAAATGACACAAGCATATATCTTTTAGCAAAACAATTGTTACATAGGGTTATATATGTTGGATTTTAGATTATAAATATTCATTAGAAATATAAAAAGATTTCCTACATAACGATATTTTATTTATAATTTCTAGACATTAAATAATTTATTTTATTTATGACACAATGATGATGCAGTGATTACTATAATAGTGAAAAATTAAAATAATTGATATTATAAATACCCAAATAAATATAATATGAAACTTTTAATGAATTAAACTAATTTTCTAGGATAATATGATATATTAGGATTGATTTAATTGACTTTGTTCGAAGTAATCAATCTGTTATGAGTTTCACAAAAATCAACTATTGAATAGTGTCAAAATTGACATAAAATAGTTCTTAAAACAAATATTATATTATTAACTGATATTAAATTCCTAAAAATCTAAGGTTCGGCCAAAGAGACTTATATCATGATAGGTTCATCATTAATGGACCACTTGGGGGTCTCCTGGATGTATATAGTAAGTTTATTAACCATATTATATAAAAATACAAAGATACATTGTAAAAGTGAAACTAATTAACTTAGAGTTAATACTTAAAGATAAGGTTAATATAAGTACCCACACCTGTCTAAATTCTATTGGTTGAGTGTTTTTCGACCTATCCCCACCTTAACCTTTGAATAATCAACTTTGTAGCCATTAGAAACCGAATATGAATTTATTATAAATTAATATTTCTAGCTTTTCCAAAGGTGCCCCTCACCCCTCTTATAAAAGGGCAATCCTCCTTCTCATTTCTTCACACCTTAAAAGCCTTTTGGTTCGGCCAAACTCTGCCCAAATAATCTACCAACATCCCTCAATACATCCTAGAGGCCTTAGTTTGATCAGAAAGCCAACCTAAGGAACCCTTTTGATCAAATCAAAAGGAAGAACCTGAAGAAGAGGTAATGATTTCACCACCCTTTTCTAAGTTCATTTCTTCTTCCACTTCTTCTTCCATTGTTGTTACAATTCTAAAATAATAACTTCAGTATCATATATATACTGTGATGTTATTATAAATATGTTACAACAATATTAAGTATTCTATCCACCCTTTGAATAACATGTCACCATACGTGCGTACGTACGGCTAACCGTCTCCACGTCATGGTGTAATTGTTATTCAATATATTATTATTTGGATGGGTATAATAATGATATGTAACTCATGTAAATAATAAATATAACATGTTAATGATTATGTATATATGATATACCATCCATTTATATATTATTTTAATATCAAAAGAATGATATTATCGCTCTTGCGTACGTACGGACTACCGTCTCCACGAACGCGATGAGATTCATTCTCCATCGTATCCATTCAAGTATAATTATCATTTGATGATTCAAAAATGATGTTTAAGGACTTGATATCATTCTGTATATGAATAATATACAACCTATCCTTTACAAAAATTTCTTACGTAACAAAACATATAAAAGAAAACAAGTAAGTAAACACCCGAAACAACGATAATACTAAGATATTATTATAAATCGATATTAAAAGATCATATATGATATCATATTAATGTATATGATTCTTGTATAATTTAGTAACAATTATTTCACCATTATACAGGAGGTTAACCTACCCCAACCAAGGAAAAGTACAAGGTAAGGGTTTACTTTACAACCTCTTCATTATCCAAGGTTGTTTATACGTAATAATCTACTGGGATCTCTTTATCATCCACATCCATGTTTCTTAAAAATGTATTTCAAAACATTTTTCCTATTTACTAGAATATGAGTTAAAGTCATTTATACCCTTTTTGACTTTTATAAGGGGTTTATAAAGGAATCTTTCGGTCGTTTTCAAAACAAGGTCCTTTTTAACCTTTTCGACAGAATTAAGGTTAGAATGTTTTTTTAACTTATACGGCGGGTGCGGCTATTTTCCGCCGTTATAAAATCTTCAAAGCTTCCCTTACAAGCTTATAAGAATATTTTCAAAGAAAATGTTTTATTTTATATGGATCTTAAATGATTTCAAAATAAAAGGAGATATTTCTTTAAAAAGAATATTGATTTCATCTATGTCAACATCCTTTGATGGATTTTAAGATTATTTGAAGTTGATTTATTATGATATAAAACTTCCATATTGAAATGAGGTTTTGTGATATGTTTGACTGTGGATGTGCTATTTTTATACCATTCATAGTTTATGGTGAAATTATTTACATTTCGTATGCTAGTTTTAATACGAATGTTTATGTTATGTTTAAACCTTTTCATACGGGAATGCATTGGACTTAGTAAGTGACGGGTGGAGCCCGCTATAGCTCCTCGATGCATCGGTAGGTCTCATGAGACAAACTAGTGTCTTGGCACATGGCCTTGACAAAATCTTATTTGTAGTCTTGGCACGAGGACTTGGCTATGTGGTTATGATAGTCTGTCATTATGCATTCCAACATTATGAAAGAGGTTATTGATTTTTCATGTGATTATTCGATTAGTAGAATATCCATGTGAATAAGTAAATGGAATTATTTCATTTTATTTATGCCATACCATGTTGAAAGTTCATGTTTGAAAGGATTTTGTTTTAGTTATACATTGCCTTAAATGTTTATTCTTATTTATGAAAGTTTCCACTATATTGTTATCCTTACTGGGCATTTGAGCTCACCCCTTTTCTATGTTTTATTTTTCCCAGGATGTGAAGATGTAAGTTATGAATGACCTGCAGGGATATTATGAGGGGATTATAGTGTGGAATGTGGAAACATTATGTTGTTGTAGTAGTTTTTCATTTTATGATGTAATGTAAAACTTATGAATATATCTAGTGTTTCCAAGGCTACTAAACCAATCGGTCTTTCGAGATTTGATCTTTCTTGTGATCATGCCAGTGTTATATAATAATGCACCGACTCTGGGTAACTGGGGTCGGGGCGTTACAGTTGGTATCAGAGGAAGTTTAGTACAAACCTTGGAAGCTAGATTTAGATGAACTCTGATTAGAACACGTAGACCTAAGATGAACTTTGAGGATTAGTATAGAAGAACTTCCTAGAATTTTGGTATTGTAGAGATTTTGTGAGTTTTCCGAGCAATACATCCCTGTCTGGATACGTGCAGGTAGAGGCTGCTCTGGCACAGATGTACCTAGGGGTAAAACCCGAAAACACCGCTTTGAGCTAGACTCGAACTGGAACTGGTGCATGACAACGGGCCTTGCTGCACTCTTGGTTACGACACTCTCGGGGGATATGCTTAGGATAACTCTCATTTTTTTACAAATAATTATTAAGGGTTTATGAGTATATACTTCCTCAAAGAAAACATTTTTATGATTATGGATTATATCCATAAATAGTTCAATTTATGTTAAGTGTTTTATAAGTATGGGATTATGTATTTTGATTCATAAACTGATCTAGTTTATGCCATTGTTTAGAAATGGCGCCTAGTGGAAGAAATGGAAACCGTATCAATGCACGCACTCCATGTAGGGATTTCCCTCCTGTTCAAGATAATTATAGTGGGGCTGGTGATGCAACTGGTGTCGATCAGCTAATCACCATACTGGGACAACTTACTCAGGTTATGAATAATAACCTTACCCGTATGGAGCACCCTGATCTGCAGTGTGGAGGATCAATGTTAGATCGATTCATGAGGAAACAACCACCAATGTTCAATGGGAATACAAATCCTTTAGTAGCTGAGCAATGGATATTTTCCCTAGAGAAAATATTTCAGGCTTTGGGGAGCAGTGAAAGGGAAAAAGTTATCATGGCAGTTTACCGCCTCACTGGAGATGCTGATCAATGGTGGTCATTGATTCAAAACATGAAGGAAGATGATGAAGTATCAAATATGGAATGGAGGGAGTTCAAAGATTTGTTTTTAGAAAAATAATTCCCTCGCGACCATCGAGCAGATATGGAAAGGCAATTTCTAAGTCTGAGACAGAAGGAGGATGAGAATGTCACAAAGTATGAGGCTAACTTTACAAGGTTAGCGAGGTATGATGGAGATTATATTCGCAACCCAAGAAGTAATATTGATCGTTTCTTTGATGGGTTAAAACCATTTCTCCGTCGAGCATTAGTCTCACAATCCTTTTCATCGTACGAAGACATTGTCTCATGTGCTATCAAGACCGAAAAGGAATTCTCTAAGTCTTATGACTTTAAAGCAAAGAAAGAGAAGAAGAGACCTGCTGATCAATCTGGGAATGGAAATAAGGGGAAGAAGGGAAAGGTTGAATATCCATCTTGTGGTAAATGCGGGAAGAAACATCCTGGTACTTGCTTGAAAGGAATGGGAGTCTGTTACAAGTGTGGTGAAAAAGGCCACCAAGCTCATGATTGCAAGGGGAAGAAGGAAGCTACCAACGTTCAGTGCTACAATTGCAGGGAGATGGGGCATTATGCAAATGCATGTCCTAAGCGTCAGGAGAACTTACCTCAGAAAAGGCCAAGGGATCAAGGCCAGGCTTATGCTATCACTACTGCAGAGGTAGAAGCTCCAAAAGACGTGGTGGCAAGTAATTTAATGGTTTCCTCAAGTTTAGCAAATGCATTATTTGACTCTTGATCATCGCATTGTTTCATATCTTCCCATTTTGCTAAGAAAATTAGATATTTCCAATTTGATTTAATAAGGGAGTTGTCAGTTAAAACTCCTAAGGGAAATATCATTGCAATAAAGTTTTGTGAATCAGTCCCCATTAGAGCACATAAATTTTCCTTATCGGCTGATCTCATCGTCATACCTATGATTGAGTTTGATATAATCCTCGGTATGGACTGGCTTTCGGACTATGATGCGAAGATTTATTGTAAGAAGAAAGAGGTTACGATTCTTGATGATAATGATAAGGAACACCTTATCTTTAGAGCAGAATCATCACCACCTAATTCTTATTTAGATCCACCCCCAGTAGCTCAACTTAATTCAATTATTGGGGAGGAAGAGAATGAAATAACTGTCGGTGAGGAAAGGAATGTTCAAATAGAGGATGTACCTATTGTGAAAGAATTTTTAGATGTATTTCCGGAAGATTTACCTGGACATCCTCTAGAACGAGAAGTTGAGTTTTCCATTGATTTGATTCCTGGATCAAGGCCTATATCGAAGACCCCTTATAGAATGGCCACTGTAGAGTTAGTCGAACTAAAGAAACAACTAGAGGAATTGAGTAATAAGGGATTTATTCGCCCTAGTGTTTCTCCATGGGGAGCCCCTGTTCTTTTTGTTAAAAAGAAAGATGGATCTATGAGCTTATGTATCGACTACAGGGAGATCAATGCTATAACGATAAAGAACAAGTATCCCCTACCTCGTATTGATGATTTATTTGACCAACTGCATGGAGCTCAATACTTTTCAAAGATTGACCTTCGATCTGGATACCATCAGTTGTGTGTGAAGAAGGAAGACATTCTGAAGACAGCATTTCTAACCAGGTACGAGCATTACGAGTTTACTATAATGCCTTTTGGATTGACTAATGCACCCTCTGTATTCATGGATCTGATGAATAGAGTTTTCAAGGATTATCTCGATGAATTTGTGGTGGTATTTATTGATGATATCTTGGTATACTCCAAAACCTACGAAGATCATGAAAATCACTTGCGCATTATCTTGAAGACTCTGAGGAGGCATGAATTGTATGGGAAGTTTAGCAAGTGTGAATTCTGGCTTCAGGAGATTTCTTTTCTTGGCCATATTATCTCTAAAGATGGAATCTATGTTGATCCTTCTAAGACCAAGGCAATCCAAGAATGGCCAGCACCTACGAGTATAACTGAGGTACGCAGTTTTATTGGTTTGGCAGGTTATTATCGACGTTTCGTCCAGAATTTTACCCGATTGGCTAACCCATTAACGAAGCTCACACGTAAAGGGGTTAAATTTGTTTGGAAAAAAGAGTGTGAAGAATGTTTCGAAGAACTGAAGATAATATTAGTCAATGCTACTATATTGACTCTACCATCGGGGAATGATGGGTTCGTTATTTATAGTGATGCATCGAAGAAAGGACTTGGTTGTGTCCTTATGCAGAATGATAGAGTTATTGCCTATGCATCATGACAGTTAAAAATTCATGAACAAAACTATCCTACTCATGATCTCGAGTTAGCAGCTGTGATCTTTGCTTTGAAGATATGGAGGCACTACCTCTATGGTGAAAAATGTGAGATTTATACTGATCACAAGAGTTTGAAGTATATTTTCTCACAAAAAGAACTCAACATGAGGCAAAGGAGATGGCTTGAATTAATCAAGGATTATGATTGTACGATACACTACCACCCAGGGAAGGCAAAAAAGGTGGAAGATGCTTTGAGTAGAAAAGACCATGGAGTTTTGAAAAATATGAGAATTGAAAGGGATCCAATTTTCATGGATCTAGTGAAGATGGACATGGGAATAACCAGGGAAGGTGAAACATCAATGCTTTTTCAAATGGTTTCCAAACCATCTTTACTAGAAAGGATTAAGAGTTCTCAGACCGATGATGAAGAATTCCAAAAGAAGATTAAAGCTGTGAATGATGGGAGATTGAGAGACTTTGTGTATAAAGATGGAATTTTGAAATTCGGGAAGAGACTTTGTGTTCCCGATTTACCTGATCTAAAAAGGGAATTGCTGGATGATGCTCATAGTTCCAATTTCTCTATACACCCTGGGAGCACCAAAATGTATAGAGATTTGAAGGAACATTTTTGGTTGGACAACATGAAGAGGGATATTGCTGATTTTGTGTCAAGATGTATGGTTTGTCAACAAGTGAAAGCTGGAAGGCAACAGCCTGGAGGAGTCATGCAACCTCTTCCCATACCGGAGTGGAAATGGGACAATATTACGATGGACTTTGTCATGGGGCTACCAAAGACTCCTAGAAGGAACGATGCAATATGGGTTATTGTTGATCGTCTTACCAAGTCAGCACATTTTCTTGCTATAAGAGAAGATCTACCCCTGGAACGTCTAGCAAGACTATATATTAATGAAGTTGTGAGACTTCATGGAGTACCCTTATCATTTGTTTCTGATCGTGATCCCCGTTTTACTTCAAGATTTTGGAAAAGTCTTCAGAAATCTCTGGATACTGAACTTCATTTGAGCACTGCTTACCACCCTCAGACAGATGGACAATCAGAACGGACTATTCAAACCCTAGAAGACATGTTGAGATCTTGCTCACTTGACTTTCAGGGTATGTGGGATCAATATTTACCACTGGTAGAATTTTCCTATAACAATAGCTTCCATTCGAGTATTCAGATGGCACCATATGAAGCGTTATACAGAAAGAGATGTCGTACACCAACCTTTTGGGATGACGTAGGTGAAAGAAAACTTGTAGGCCCAGAACGGGTGGAGGAAACGGTGGAAAAGGTGAAAGTAATCCAAAATCACATCAAAGCAGCTCAAAGTAGGCAGAAGAGCTATACCGATAATCGAAGGAAGGATTTGGAATTTCATGTCGATGATCATGTTTTTCTGAAGGTATCTCCATGGAAGGGAGTCATACATTTTGGTAAGAAAGGTAAATTGAGTCCCAGGTACATCGGACCTTTCGAAATTTTAGAACGAATTGGGGTTGTAGCTTACCGATTGACAATGCCGCCAAGTCTCTCCAAAGTTCACGATGTGTTCCACGTATCTCTGTTGAGGAAATACATGCCTGACCCAACGCATGTACTCACCTATGAGGAATTAGAACTGGAACCCGATCTGTCTTATTGCGAAGAGCCCGTCAAAATTCTTGATACGAGAGAACAAGTGCTGAGAAACCGGACGACGCGTCTGGTAAAAGTTCTGTGGAGAAACCATAAGATGGAAGAGGCAACGTGGGAACCTGAGGAACTTATGATGAAGAACCACCCGAGTCTTTTTATGCAGTAATACCCTAGAAATTGCGAGGATGCAATTATTTGAAGGAGGGGAGAATGTAACACCCCAAGCTTCTACGGTACGCTTCTCTTTGAATAATACGATAGCGTGTGTTGTACGCAACACCGAGTTCTAACAACCAATCAAATTAGACATTATGAATAGTAATACCTACTTTTTAAAATTATATATATTTTATCTTTCAAAATGGACTTCATTTTTGGATTCGGAATATTGAAATTAGCCTAGGGTGAAATTTTGGTACTTTTCGGATAACTTTTATATTTTGATGAATAGTGAAAATTATTAAATTTTAATTAAAAACAACTTTTTTAATCAAAATAATTAATATTGATATATTATGAATTTGAGTGGTTTTAAAGTATATTTAGAATATATTTTTACCATTTAATATAATGTTTGTCATTGGACATAATTTTACAATTAAACTGAACATAAACAAGTGTCAATCTTTTGATAGTTATTATCTCTTAAAAACACGCTTTTCGTTTTGACAGCGGGAATTAATTTTAAATTAATTTCTGCCACTTCTGTGTTTTGAATTTAGGAAAATGGATTCCATATTTGGAATCATGATGTTCAAATTGTGTAAATAGGTATCTTTTATTTTTAGACATTTTGAATAATTACTGCGGTAAATATTTTATTTACCATGGTTAAGGGTAAATCCGGTAAATAAGGGTTAAAAAATAATATTATAATAATACTAAATTACCCTAAAACGTGTCTTAACCCTATTGGTTGATACATGGTCGACCATGGGCATCTTTGGGTCTATTTTTGGACCCCATGGATCCACTTGTAAGTGATAATGACACTTTATTTTAATTAAGTTAAAATGAATACAAAAATGACACAAGCATATATCTTTTAGAAACACAATTGTTACATAGGGTTATATATGTTGGATTTTAGATTATAAATATTCATTAGAAAGATAAAACGATTTCCTACATAATGATTGTTTATTTATAATTTTTAGACATTAAATAATTTACTTTATTTATGACACAATGATGATGAAGTAATTACTATAATAGTGAAAAATTAAAATAATTGATATTATAAATACCCAAATAAATATAATATTACACTTTTAATGAATTAAACTAATTTTATAGGATAATATGATATATTAGTATTTATTTAATTAACTTTGTTCGAAGTAATAAATTTGTTATGAGTTTCAAAAAAATCAACTATTGAATAGTGTCAAAATTGACATAAAATAGTTCTTAAAACAAATATTATATTATTAATTGATATTAAATACATAAAATTATAAGGTTCGGCCAAGAGACGTATATCATGATAGGTTCATCATAAATGGACCACTTGGGGGTCTCTTGGATGTATATAGTAAGTTTATTAACCATATTATATAAAAATACAAAGAGACATTGTAAAAGTGAAACTAATTAACTTAGAGTTAATATTTAAAGATAAGGTTAATATAAGTACCCAAACCTGTCTAAATTCTATTGGCTGAGTGGTTTTCGACCTATCCCCACCTTAACCTTTGAATAATCAACTTTGGAGCCATTAGAAACCGAATATGAATTTATTATAAATTAATATTTCTAGCTTTTCCAAAGGTGCCCCTCACCCCTCTTATAAAAGGGCACTCCTCCTTCTCATTTCATCACACCTTCAAAGCCTTTTGGTTCGGCCAAACTCTGCCCAAATACTCTCCCAACATCCCTAAATACATCCTAGAGGCCTTAGTTTGATCAGAAGGCCAACCTAAGGAACCCTTTTGATCAAATCTAAAGGAAGAACCCGAAGAAGAGGTAATGATTTCACCACCCTTTTCTAAGTTCATTTCTTCTTCCACATCTTCATCCATTGTTGTTACCATTATAAAATAATAAATTCAGTATCATATATATAATGTGATGTTATTATAAATATGGTACAACCATATTAAGTATTCAATCCACCCTTTGAATAACATGTCACCATACGTGCGTACGTACGGCTTACCGTCTCCACGTCGTGGTGTAATTGTTATTCAATATATTATTATTTGGATGGGTATAATAATGATATGTAACTCATGTAAATAATAAATATAACATGTTAATGATTCTGTATATATGATATACCATCCATTTATATATTATTTTAATATCAAAAGAATGATATTATCGCTCGTGCGTACGTACGGACTACCGTCTCCACGAACGCGATGAGATTCATTCTCCATCGTATCCATTCAAGTATAATTATCATTTGATGATTTAAAAATGATGTTTAAGGACTTGATATCATTCTGGATATGAATAATATACAACCTATCCTTTACAAAAATTTCTTACATAACAAAACATATAAAAGAAAACAAGTAAGTTAACACCCGAAACAACGATAATACTAAGATATTATTATAAATCGATATTAAAAGATCATATATGATATCATATTAATGTATATGATTCTTGTATAATTTAGTAACAATTATTTCACCATTATACAGGAGGTTAACCTACCCCAACCAAGGAAAAGTACAAGGTAAGGGTTTACTTTACAACCTCTTCATTATCCAAGGTTGTTTATACGTAATAATCTACTGGGATCTCTTTATCATCCACATCCATGTTTCTTAAAAATGTATTTCAAAACATTTTTCATATTTACTAGAATATGAGTTAAAGTCATTTATACCCTTTTTGACTTTTATAAGTGGTTTATAAAGAAATCTTTTGGTCGTTTTCAAAACAAGGTCCTCTTTAACCTTTTCGACAGAATTAAGGTTAGAATGTTTTTTTAACTTATACGGCGAGTGCGGCTATTTTCCGCCGTTATAAAATCTTAAAAGCTTCCCTTACAAGATTATAAGAATATTTTCAAAGAAAATGTTTTATTTTATATGGATCTTAAATGATTTCAAAATAAAAAGAGATATTTCTTTAAAAAGAATATTTATTTCATCTATGTCAACATCCTTTGATGGATTTTAAGATTATTTGAAGTTGATTTATTATGATATAAAACTTCCATATTGAAATGAGGTTTTGTGATATGTTTGACTGTGGATGTGCTATTTTTATACCATTCATAGTTTATGGTGAAATTATTTACATTTCGTATTCTAGTTTTAATACGAATGTTTATGTTATGTTTAAACCTTTTCATATGGGAATGCATTGGACTTAGTAGGTGACGGGTGGAGCCCGCTATAGCTCCTCGATGCATCGGTAGGTCTCATGAGACAAACTAGTGTCTTGGAACAAGGCCTTGACAAAATATTATTTGTAGTCTTGGCACGAGGCCTTGGCTATGTGGTTATGATAGTCTGGCATTATGCATTCCAACATTATGAAAGTGGTTATTGATTTTTGCATGTGATTATTCGATTAGTAGAATATCCATGTGAATAAGTAAATGGAATTATTTCATTTTATTTATTCCATACCATGTTGAAAGTTCATGTTTGAAAGGCTTTTGTTTTAGTTATACATTTCCTTAAATGTTTATTCTTATTTATGAAAGTTTCCGCTATATTGTTATCCTTACTGGGCATTTGAGCTCACCCCTTTTCTATGTTTTATTTTTCCCAGGATGTGAAGATGTAAGTTATGAATGACCTGTAGGGATATTATTAGGGGATTATAGTGTGGAATGTGGAAACATTATGTTGTTGTAGTAGTTTTTCATTTTATGATGTAATGTAAAACTTATGAATATATCTAGTGTTTCCAAGGCTACTAAACCAATCGGTCTTTCAAGATTTGATCTTTCTTGTGATCATGCCAATGTTATATAATAATGCACCGACTCTGGGTAACTGGGGTCGGGGCGTTACAAAAGGAAACCTAACAGGGTGTGCTCTCATATGCTTGGTAAGGTAAAAAGGTAGATTTGTAAGCATAAACATGAGAATAAGGGTTTTAGAATGTGATCATGACAATACAATATCATACCCTACATATTAAATATAGTATAAATGAATTGTGGAATAAATGTTAGTAGTTTATAAGACAAGAATCATAAGGAAATCAAGAGAATAAACCATGAAAGCATGACATAGGAGTAAACGCATGGAATTATTGCACACACAAAAACATGTAATATCATTACTTTTAATTCAATGTGGATTTATAGAAATTATTTGGGAACTTCATGGGGACTACACCTACTAGGAGGGACACACCACCATCCCTAGTAGTAGTCATTTATTTATAATGGATCGAGTATTCCCATAATCACATAATTGATATGGTTTCCCCATATTCCCATAGTGGATTAGGTTTCCCCATAGTCCATCTTAATGGTTACTAAACCTAATGGGTGGGACACCCCACCATCCCTAATCAAAACCCATTCCTTGTAAGGGGTCAATTTTCCCCATATTGTTATAGTAGATCAGGTTTCCCCATCTTCCATAGTGGATCAATCCCGTCAACTAGAATCTCATCATTTTATCATGATATATAAACAATTACCCATTGAATTGGAGGGAGATATGGGTCCCACTTATCTCATAATTAAATATTGCATACATGTTCCAAAAATTCATAAACAATCATATCATAACCCATGGATTGAAATGGGTATCATAAACAAGAAATCAAATAATAACCTATATAAAAAAAGATAGGTTTTATTATCATTTCATCACAATCATAACCTATTAAAAGAATCGGGTTTCATGGATATATAACCAAAGAAGAAGAAATGGGTTTCATAAGAAATTAACTTGTGAAAGAGAAGCTTGTCTCATAAACACCATGCCATCAAAACAAAAACCACTCAGAGAAAGAATATGATTGCAACCATTGGGTCATTTCTATAGAAAGACAAGAGAAACCCAATGGTGTCATCTTATATTAGAAAATAAATTCCAAATGTCTTATAAAAACGATTATTGAAGAAAATAACCATTATTATTTGAAAATTTATTTTGTAAAATGTAAAACATTTTGAAATTTTTTTTATTGAAAAAAACATATAAAGGATGTTTGAAAACATTTTTAAAATCATTTTCTTTGAAAAATTATTAATAAATGTTGAAAATATTTTGAAAACTATATTTCTTGAACGCTTATAATGGAAGCTTGAAAACATTTTGAAAACCATTTCATTGAAAATACTTAGAAAACATATAAAGAATGCATGAAAACCATTTGAAAACCTTTTTCCTTGAAAAAATATAAAATAATCATCAAAAATATTTAAAATATTTTTCTTTTAAAATAAATTGAAAACTTACAAATAATACATGAAATAATTTTTTTAAACATGGTTTTTAAAGAACATGAATTTCCAACTGAAGAGAGAGGTAAATTAAAATATTATTCAAAACATTTTATTAATTATATTAATTAAAAAAAGAGAGGAAAAATATTAATAATTCATGATGAAATCATGAATAACCATATGATAATAAACTTAATGAGTATTCTTCTGATATGGATCAAAATATTTCATGAATGTATTCATAATATTAAAAAATTTCTATAAATGATCAGATTATTTCAATAAACCATCACCACTTTGGTAAATAAAATGGAAATAATAAAATTATATGAAGAGTATAATATCATGAAAAGAAGTATATTAATGATATATCATGTAAAATTTATTATATACACTTCATAAAAAAATATAGGTTCCTAACATGGCATGTGTCTCAAAGAAGGAAAATTCTGACACAAATACTTTACCAATTTTTTAAAATTGGAGACATAGACACCATGAAAGAAAGTTCATAAAATAGAAATGTAAATACCAATAGATTTTATCTATAATAATCATATAATAAATCCATGAGAAATATATAAACCACACAAGAGACAAGAGTGGTGAATAAGTCATGTATATCATGTATATAATAAGTGAGATGAGAGAACCATTACTACTTGAGTAACATTAAAATATTGATCCCTAAGAGATG
Organism: Viscum album; assembly: GCA_963277665.1. NCBI lineage: Eukaryota > Viridiplantae > Streptophyta > Magnoliopsida > Santalales > Viscaceae > Viscum > Viscum album. Next base: position 1,431,485,951 of record OY728120.1, on the reverse strand, counting down.
ATAAAATCATGTAATGATTTTTTATATCATTAAACTATGGACATTAATGATATAACTATTGTTAGGGTAGTATATACAACACAAAAAAGAAGCTAATGGTGAATATGGAATGTATCTCATGGAAATAAAAAGTGAGATGATATCCCCTTACCTTAAGTTTTGACTCTAATTGTACTCATTAAAACCTCTTGTATAATAAATATATGTTTATTATAAAAATTCCATAGAAACATATTCTTATATATATTAACATATATGTCTTTATATCACCTATTTATTTCCATTTTCATGTTAAATTGATGTTTCAGGTAATATTCACTTAGTTTTTTGCATGAGCCTTAATCTGTTGCATTTTTTGTCTTGATAATTATATCATTTCTTACATAATTTAAAACATGATATAAATAACATGTAAAATAATTGTATGTTCATTATATTAATCTATGAAATATAGAATTATGAAATGGAATACACCATTTCTGGTAATGGTAGGTCGTACGTATGAATGAATTTTTTTCAATTTTATTATCAAATTGAAAGAAAGAATGTAAATGAAATATGGTGTGTGTGTGTGTATATATATATATATATATATTAGTATTATATTAGAATTATTATTTCATATAAATCATATATGTTCACTAAACTCATCCTTAATAAATTCAATATATGGTGTGAATAAATCACATCCATTTGAGGAGGTGGTAGTCCACACTTCCCCAAATAAAATAATCTTACATACAAATAAAATATAAACCATGAATATATGTATTATATAAAAATTCCTGAATAATAAATACATTGTTAATATCATATATAACATATAAAAATATATTTTCTATCATAATTAACAACCATGATAGGTGGTAAAGGAAAAAACGAAAAATATCATTTTGTGAAGTGGCATTTCAACTTACACAATAATAGTAAGGTATTTACCCATTAGATGGGTGTACATGTAAATGCCGGTGGAAACATTAAAATAAAAAACATATCAGTATATTGAAAATGATATTTTATTATTTTTGAATGGACAAATAATAATTGAGGCATTGGAGGAATAAAATAATATAAACGATCTTGAGGAAGGATGTTACCTCTTCTTTGGGTAACTTCTTTTTCTTTTCAAAAAAGGGATTCCTTAGTTGGAATTGTGCCCAAAGGGATGATTCCAGGAGGAATGGAGGTATATTAGGAACTTATTTTTTCAGATTCTTGGTTATCTAAATGGATTTCGGGGAGTGAGTATGTGGAGGGGTGACTACTTTTTTATTGTCGAGGAGGTGTGGCATTCCTGTAAATTATTGAATGTGAATTACACCAATGTTTTTTCATTGAAAATAGGAACCAATAAGAAACAAAATTAGATACAACTGATGATAGGGTCTAAATATGTACATCTAATTGCTTTTGGAAAAGTATATAGGTCGTTTCTAGGCTTTGTTTTAAGGTTTAGTTCTTTATTAAGTTAATTTTCCGCAAAATCATTGTAATTAATTGTAATTATTTTAACTAATATTTTTTTGGTAAAAAAAAATGTTGATCATATTAGAAATTATAAATTATTCTGAAATCAAATATATAATCCACTTTTCCAAATTCCAATCACATAAGTGGAAGAAATTAATTTAAATTTAATCCCATAGATGGGATAACAAAGTGGGGGTTTTAAGTTAAAATGTTCAAAAGTTCATATGTTTGTATATCCAATTTCTAATTGAAATTGATTAAAATGAAATAAATTGTATAAAAATATATATATTTGATTTAATTATATTTTAAAACCAATTATAAATGTAATTTATTCTCCCAAGTAAATGAGATGAAAAAGTAGTTTTGAATTAAAATTCATTAATTTTAACTATTCATCAAAAATGAAACTTCATAGAAAAATATCATAATATCACCATAAGCTAATGTTTATGTTTTGATTTAAATTTTTAACTTTAATTTAACTTAAAATGTCAATAAAATTTCCAAAAATTTTATTTAAAATGGGTTCTCTATTAAAAGGCTGTAAAATTAATTTTCAGTAGAATTTATCTTTTTATTCATAAAATTTATTTTATTATTATCTTATACCTATCAAATATATTTTATAATTATCAAAAATATTGATTGAACATATTATATATAATTTTTTTTGAAAAGTATAATCCAATTTAGTTTTTTTAGTTTATTGAGACAAAATTGAGTTTGAACATAAAAAATAGTTTTCTTAAAAAGGTAATTTCATTATTTTTTTAATAATTCTTACATTTACTTATAATAATTAAAAACCAAAATAATAATTTTATATTCATCTATAAATCATATTTTAATAATTTATTTAGTCTTATTCTTAACTTTATTCCACCATACCTATGGTAACTATAGAAATATTATAATAATAATATATTTAGTAGTATATTATAGTTCACTAAAAACCCAGCTTTGTGTGTTACGCAAGCTATCAAAGGAAATTGAAATTATGTGTAACACAATAAAAAATAGTGTTGCATATACTAAATCTATTATAAATTATATTTTTAGTGCACTAAATCAAAATTAGTGATTTAATAAATAAAATAAATATAAATAATGTTGTGTGAAATGAAAAAAAATCAAAATGATTAAATTATTTTGAAAAAATAATATTTTAAAAAATTCTAGGGTGTCACATTCTTCCCCCCTTGAAATTTTTCTGGGTTATTAAAGGTTTAATTTTTGAAATTTCCATTCATAGAAACCCACATCGTAAAAATTAATACTGAAACTTTCTATAATAAAAGGAAGTTGTAAACATAAAGGTTACCCAATGTAACATGTAACTTGGTTTCCACATAGTAGAACATAGGTGGGAATTAAAAATATGGTATTGGTGTAAAGAATAAATATTCTACGGAGTGATTGAGGTTATCAATCAAAATAAATTGAATGATTAGTTGAAATTTTAGGGCCGTGAATTCATAAATCTATGGCGATTTAAAAGGCCATCTATTCAAAAAATAAAGAAATCTATTAGCACAAAATTTTATTTCTATATCATTTTCCAAAAGTTGAAGAATATTCATGACAAATATACATGCATGATTTCAGGAAAACCTCACCCTTTTTTGTTTATTGCTCCACATCACCTCTTTCTTCAAAAAGGAAGGAGAATTTTTCTTTCCTAAAGCACTAAAAGATCATTAGATCCATGACAATCCATCCCATCTATCTTCAACTATAATCAACAAAATTTTGATACAACCGTTTATCCAATATGAATATATACTCATTTGGTGATATAATACTTGATCCCTCAATATTCATCCATTGTTTAAATTAAAAATTTCATAAATGGTTAACCGTAAAACCCATCTAAAATATTAAACTCCAAAATAAAAGAAATAAATTCACAAAATCATCTTAACATTGATCACCAATATATTACAAAGTATATATTTGTTTTCACATTCTAAACATGTGAATACACTCATCATAAATTCTCTTGAAACATGCTAACAACCAAAATTATCATAAATGTATTTGAAAAAAATGCACAATTCATTATTTCAATGATTAGTGGGTAAATTCCATAAATATAGGATGTTGTAATCATCAACTATGATGACATAGTCTACTTATTCAACAAATAATTAATTGCTTCTAAATTCATTGATACTATCCAATTTACTTTATCCAAATCAATTATCTATTCATCCAAGATAAACACAATTTTATCTATATATAGAACACATTAAGTGTTACCTTCCCTTAATAAAAATATCCCATTTCCATTAAATCAGTTTTTTGTGTATTCATTACCATCTCATATATAATTTTCAATCCTTAATGAAAACTTATACAAAAAATACTCATATATTTCAGGATTCAAATAATACAGACTTTGAATTCCAAAACATATACACATTAATCATCCAAATTTATTCTTAAACCATGCCTTAGGATTTGTTATCTTCTCTATTAACACCCATCTCCTAGAATATGAAATATGAATCATGTCATAGGGTTCCTAAACCTCAATCCAATCACTATTCTTAATATTAACATAACTAATACTGGAAGAACATCACATACCCTTCACATGTGGTTTTTGACTCTTTATATTTAGTAGTATAAACAATAGTCATGGACCTTATTGATTCTATTCACGATATTTTATATTATGAAATTAATTTTAATTATACCCTTATTTTTAAAATATGAAACATTCAAAGATATCTCAGTTCCTTCTTGTTCCATCTAATGAATAAAACCAAAAATCATAGGGAGGGATAAAATTATCATAGTAGAAAACCACATAATAATGAGATATTACATATATTATTTTTAAATAATGACGCAATAGGTTTATAAGAGGTTATTAATAATAATATTCTGTTAAAATCCTTTATGATGGTTCATAAAGATTTTGTTAATTCACATAGCATATCCCCCAGGAATTTCAAACCATGTGTGTAGTAAGGAATGTTGTCGTGTGTCAGGTTACACTCAAGTTAGGACTGATGCACCGTGTCAGTGTTTTTACCCAATGGTAAATCTATTCCATGGATACATAAACTTATAATATCAAAACAAGTATGTGATTATGGGAAACCACTCAATCTATTCATAACCAAAATTATTTTACATTTCCCTAAACATTAACCCATCCTTAGACTTATCTTTATTGACCCCTAGACATATCCCTTGAAAAATAACAAGTCATCTCTCTAACATTTTCTCATCCTAGTTTCCAAAAGGTTGAATAATACTTCACTCGGATACCAACTATAACTGTCCAATCATAATTTACATAGAAATTGCGTCATTTTTTATGAATACATAAATCATTACACAAAAAGACACCTAAAGACAATATTAGTTTAGTGCCTTTAGAAACATGGAAACATAAACACTGGTACATGAGTATGCTACATTATCTCTCACTAGGTTCTCTATTACTAGATCCCCTCATATATATCATACATAAAATATATCATCACATCCTAGGGATGGAAACATAAAAAAGGGTGAGCTCAGATTCTCAATAAGGGTAAATAATGGAGATATGTAAGAATAAACATGAGCATAAGGTTAGATAATGTGATAATAACATTATAAGATTGTACCCTACATATCAAAGATTATACACATGAATCATGACATAAAGGTAATAATATCATAAGGAATTGATCATTAGGAAATCAAGAGCATTAGTCATGAAATCATAACATATATTTAAGACATGGAATTTTGGAATACACATAAACATGTATTATCATTCCTAATAAGTCAATACACATTGATTGAACATATCAGGTCAATTCAGGAGAAATAAACCTACTATGAGGGACACCCCACCATCCCCATTCGCAGTCATTTCCTTATAATGAATCAGGTATCCCCATATTCCCCTTGGGGATTGGGTTTCCCCATCTTACCATAGTGGATCATGTTTCCCCATCTTCCATATTTATGGGGTCTACACCTTCTGGGTAGGACACACCACCATTCCCAATCACAGACGATTCTTTGTAATGGATCGGGTTTCCCCATCATTCCTTTGTGGATTGGGTTTTCTCATCTTCCACAGTGACTCAAGCCCATCGACTTGAATCCCATCATTATCTCATGAGATATAAATATTTTCCCAATTCATTATAGGGTGGTTTAGATACCACCAATATCCTAATTAAATCATAAATATATGTTCCAAAAATTAGTAAACAATCATATCATAACCCCTGAAATTAAATGGGTATCCTAAAAAACTAATCATATCATAATCTATTGAAAAATAAAGACAAGTTAGATAATAATTTCACCAAAATCATAACCCATGAAAAGAAGTGTGTTTCATATATATATAACCTATGAATAAGAAATGTGTTCCATAAACCTATAACCTGTGAAATAGAAGTAGATTACATAAACATCATCCCATCAAAACATAAAAAAATTTAGAAGGAATATGAAAGGAACCTTTGGTTCATTTCCCCAGAAAGGAATGAGTAAACCAATATGTCATATTAGGGGGAGAATAATGATGAAATATATTTTAAAAACAATTCTGGAAGAAAATATCCTTTCTTATTTGGAAAATTATTTTTAAAACCTAAAATCTTTTAAAATCCATTTTTATTAAATTAACTTGAAAATTATAAGTAAATCTTAGAATATACTTTGAAAACATTTTTATTTTAAAACTTATAAAGAAATATTGAAGATGTTTTGAAATCAATTTTCCTTGGAAATTTATTAAATAAGTGTGAAAACATTTTGATAACCATTTCTTTGAAAATACTTTGAAATTTTATAAATAAAGTTTGAAATAATTTTGAAAACATTTTTCCTTTAAAACTTATATAATAATATTGAAACCCTTTTTCTCAAAAAAATAATTTAAAACTTATAAATAATTGTTGAAAACATAATTCTTGAAAACATGGTTTTCAAAAGACATAGATTTATAACTGTACATAGAGGTAAAGTTATAGTTTCATGAAAAATATTTTATAATTATCTTATGTAAAAAAGAGTGTAAATGTTTTACTAGTACTTGAATTATTCATGAGTGAAAATTAGATAAGAAAATTCATGATTTTTCTTGAGATATGGATCATAATATTTTATCAATGGAATCATAATCATAAACAATGTCGATAAATGATGAAATTGTTGCAATAAGATGATACCACATTAGTAACAATTAATCATAATAAATGTAAATATTAATATTAATTAAATATTAAAATATCATTAAAATCATAGGATTCATGATATAACATGTAAAATATAGTATATAATCATAATGTAAAAATATAGGTGTATAAAATGGCATGTGTCTCAAAGATGGGAAATTGAGATAGAATTACTTTACCGATTTGGTAAATTTTGAAACATAGTCACCATGAATGAAAAGTAATAAAATGGATATTTAAATGCACATAATTTTTTTATAATAATCATATAATACATCCATGTTCTGTATCTACTCTATATAAAAGAGATAGGTGGAGAATAAGGGGTGTATCTCATAAATTTGAGAAACGAGTTGAGAAAACCATTAATACTTGAGTAACATTTGAATAATGATCCCCATGAGATAAAAACATAATATAAACCTTATAATGTCATTAAATAATTTAAATTAATGATATCTAATTTTATGGGTATGTTTATACACCAAAAAAGCTGAGTGGTAAATATGCCATGTATCTTTTGGAAATAAAATGTGAGATAAAATCATCTAACGTTTTATCTTGACTCCCTTTTTACTCATTCAAAACTCTTGTATGAGAAATATAAGTTTACTATAAATATTTCATAGAAATATAATTTTATATCTAGTACCATGTATTTTTTATATAACCCACTTATTACCACTTCCATGTTAAGGTTACGTTTTCTGTAATATCTTCTTTTTTCACGTGTTCCTTAATTTTTAGTTTTTTTATCATTATAACTGTATAAGGATTTACATAGTGTAAAAAATGATATAAATATCATTTAAAGTTTGTATATGTGTATAAAAAGTATCAATTTAATATATACTTATGAAATGGAATACACTTTTCATGGAGACAGAAAGTCATACGTATGCATGAACATTATTTTTATTTTATTATCATATAGAAAGAAAGAAAATAATTGAAATATATGTATGAATGTATTATAATAAAAATAGAATTATTATTTCATATATATAATATAAATTTACTAAATTCATCCTTAATAAATTCCATGAATATTTTGAATGAATCACATCACTTTGAAGAGGTAGTAGTCCATAGTCTCCCAAACGAAATTATCACACTTACACAAAATGGAAAGAATGAATGTATGTGGTTTATACTAATTCAAATACCATAAATACAACAAAAATATCATATAAAAAATATAAAAAATATTTTCCATTATAATTACCAACCATGAGTAGTGGTAAAGGAAAAAAGGAATGATATCATTTTGTGATATTGTAGTTCCCCAAACACAGGAACGGTAGTTCATTATCCATTAGATGGAAGCATGTATAGTTTCAGGGTGAACCCCTAGAACAAATGATTCTCAGTGCATTTATGATTATATTTTTATTATATAATAATTTAATAAAAACATTTTATGTGGTGGTGAAATAAAATAAAATAAAAGGATGTTACCTCTTCTTTGGGTAACTCTTTTTTCTTTGAACAAAAGGGGTTCCTTGGTTGGATTTATACCCAAATATAGTATTAAATTATGTAGTTAGGGATTTATGGAGATTATTTTAGAATGTTTTTTTGATAAAAAAGTGATTTAAATGTGTTAATAAGTGGTAGGGGTGAGTTATTTTTTATATTGGAGGATGATTGGGATTCTTGTACATTTTTTGAAAGGGAACTCCAACCCCATTTTTCCTACGAAAATTGGAACAAATAATGAAATCAATTCTATAAATAAGAGGATAGAGTCAAAATATGGTCATATAATGGATTTTGGACATGTTTCTAGGTCATTTTGGGCCTTAAATTTAAATTCCAGTCCTTTATTAAACTAATTTCCTCCTTTATCATTATAATTAATTTTAATTACTTCCAATAATAGTTTTGGTATAAAACTAAGTTGATATTATTAGATGTTATAAATTAATCTGATTAAAAATATGGAATTAATATTTTTAAATTCCAATTGAAAATTTATGATAAATTAATTTAAATTTTATCCCATATAGGTGACAACAAAGAGGGGTTTAAAGGTAAAAATGTTCAAAAGTTTGGTATGTTTTTATATCAAATTTAAAAGTTAAATTGATTCCAATTACATAAATTGAATTAATATATGTATATTTCATATAATTACATTCTAAAATAATTATAAGTATAATTTTTCCTAATTATTAAATTATATGAATAAGAGTATTTGAATTATAATTCAATATTTTTCACTATTCATCATGAAATGAAACCTTAGCGAAATATACCAAAAATTCCCCTGATGATTATTTTTATGTTTCAATTTCTGATATAAAGGTTATTTTGACATATAAAATTATTAAGAGTCCAACATTGGATTTAAAATCGATTCTATATTAAAATATTACAAAGTCAATTTTTAGAAGAATATATATTTTAATTCATAAAATTGGATTTATGATCATCTTAATCCAATAAAATCTATTGGATAAGTGTCAAAATTATTGACTGAATATAATATATATAAATTTTATTTTAACCATTAATCAAAAGTTAATTTTTTTATCTAATGATATTAAACTGTATTTTCATATATAAATATAGTTTTTTGAGAAATTTAATTTCTTTATTTTCAAATAGTTCTTACTTTTACTTATACTAATTGATAACCAAAGATTAATTTTATATGCATTTGAAAATCATATTTTCACAATTAATTTAAAAATATGTTTAACTTCCATTCCAAGGTCTATGGTGTAGCTATAATAATATTTTAATTACAATAGTAATAGATTATTGTAGTTTGTTAAAAATTCATCATTGCATGTTACACAAGTTAACAAATGAGCTCGACATTGTGTGTAACACATGAAAAATATAGGGTTTCATATACTTAAAGATAATCTCTTGATTTATTATGTTTCCAATAAGCCAAACATTATGGTTTAATATATTAAAAATATATTCAAGGTTATATGAAATAAAAAATATCAAAAAGATTAAATTAATTTCAAAAAAACATTTCACAAAATATCAGGGTGTTACATTTAGTTTCTATTTAAAATCATTTAACATAATCTATTATTCTTTAATTGTGAACTATATAATATAGACATCATTAATTCTATCAACATCTATTTTGAGTAACCCATTATCTATATTATTTTTCCTTTTATCCACTTTCTTTGACATTTTATTTTATTTCTTGATTCCAGTATTCTATTCTTGAAAATACTTAAGTTTATATTTCAATATATGTTCAATGTACCTCACATAAACCTCCGTATTAGAGATTTAAGTAAATTATTGTTATTTAACATGGACCTTGAAGATTATATATTTTAAGTGGTATCTTCATCATCTTATTGAATACTTTCTGAGTATTCCTAATCTTATTCATATTCTATACTCATTAAAAATTTTCTCTTCCATCATAGAAAATTAACCTTCCCTATAAATTCCTTCTTGATTTTCCCAATTTCATTTATTGATAGTTTCTTATTTTTTATCATCTATAGTCTCAATAATATTGTTTTTTTGAAAATCTATTGAAAAATATCCTATTTTACCATAATAAAGTAATTTTAATGGAATATTTCCTATATATTTAACTCTTCTTACTCCGAATTTCTTTTAAATAAGAGATATTATCTTTCCATACTCTTCATTATATTAATCAACTACAAAAATTTCATGAATCTCTATTTCATTCTACTTAATTTTGAGTTTTCTCATTTCCTATAATGAAAATAACTTCTATTCGTTGATTTTATATCTAAAAAATGGCTCCCAAATCATGTACAATAATAATATTGTGAAACTCATAAATAAGAAACACATTAAATTATCTAATTTATTTGATGAAATATTATCATTAAATATATCTCGAATGATTATAGATATGTTTTTATTATTTTATAATATTCAATTATATCTCTGAAGCATGTAATATTACTAAAAATATTACTTACTTATGAGAAGTAATCATTAAAAGTTACATCATCATATATTATGATATCTTAAAACTATTTGCTCAAACCTTTAAACTTGTATTCATTAAATTCTATGTTTCAATCAAAAAATTAGTTAAATTTATTCAAAAATCTCATTGGAAGTTTGAGTACCATCAAATTTTTATCAACATTGTGAGATAATAAAATCAATTTTTAATTTATTTCTTTTCCATAAACATTCAAATTTATATTACCATAATTTTTTCACAATGTGACTCCATTTCCATAACATTTCGAGTTAGTTTAGACCTGATTTCAAAATCTAAGTGGTTATTGGGACTTTACCAACAACACTTTTGTTGTTAATTGATCAAGAAGATGGGAGATCAGGCTCACTTTATCCCTTAAATGGATGAATTATTTCATATATCGGGACTATCTTAAGGATTAATGACATGTTCTTGAATCCTTCCCAATGATAATATTAGAACTCATTACCACTATGTAAGAGATTAATTAAAACCACACATCAACCTGAACTTATGTATTTATTTTAGGCTCTTTATCTCTATTTTATTGGTTTATTATAGTATATTTAAATACATATAGTCAAGAACTTTGAAATTTACCTCCATAATAGAATATGGTAGTATGTTTTAGTTGGAATCAGACTCATTATTAGGTATTACTACATATCCTTATGAAGGTAATTTGAAAAAATATAGTTTGGTTCCACATAATATGAATCCTCATACCATTTGAGGCCATGCATCGAGGACCAAGTTAATGAACTCTTCACGTTTCATGTCCCTTGATGATTCTGATATGTTTATTGTTATACAGAAAAGAGTTCATACTATGTGGTTTAAATTCATGTAGCTAGTACTACTATGAGGGGATGTATAACCCTAAATCTAGATACCTGGATTCAGTGGTTGTTTTATTAAATTGGTGCATTGATCACAATACAAAGGATCAAACAGTTTTATATCCTTAGGAAACTAAATACATAAATGAGTTTTTCATTATAATGAATCTAAAATAACATCATTTGAATGTATAAAAACATCATTATTCTCTTTGAAGTTGAAATTTAAAATTTATTACTCTTCTTGGTTTCTTTTGGAAAAGGAAAAAATTTCAAGGGTGATTTTAGAATCTCAGTAAGGTAAAAAAATTATTTGATTGTTATTATGGAGCTTGCAAATAAATTTTTTTGTGCCATAAAAATATAAACTAAAATAATATATCAATAAATGTTCAAAATATCAATGAATAAATTCTAGTATAATAAAAATTGATCATAGTGTGATAGGAGGCATGAAATAATACATAGATTTATGTAGTATCAAAAGAAACGAGAGAATAAATAAATATATGGCTAACTTAACAATACATATATACTAGGATAAAAATCACCAATCAAAATTTGATGGGAGGAATGAATGAATAAACTGATATATTTCATATAATAAGAAATTAGAATATAAATAAATCTATGGCCAACATAATAATTAATAAATGATAGGATACCAATAAACAATAATAGTGTGATTGGAATGCATAATGTTAGACTCACTACGGGAAAATGACAATTTTTCGGTTGGTTTTTGGGATATTGCGACAGTTTAGTATGATTTGGGTACATAAAATTTATTCTAAGTACATGTAGTGTCACTTTTGGATATATTGGCTTCACAATCAGGGATAAAAGTTGATCTCGAGTATGTTGATATATTTACCTATCTTCAATAACTGAGGAATGTTATCAAAATTTGATTTTTTTGGATTGTATAGCAATTCAAGGGGAATCATTTTGGAGATCAATCACTTAGAATTCCCAATGAACACAAATGAAAACCCTACCTTATATTTCATACATAAACATGATTTATTATATAAACATAACTATTTACAACATAGAAGATTGAGAGGTATAGTGTCTTTAGGGATTAGGATCATTACATGACAACTTTAAACATGAAATACAACATCTTTATTTAAAACATCCTTTACATGACCACAACATTCCCTCGTACTTAGCATTGCATGGGATAGCCCAAGGACATGCATAAGAAAAGGGTGAGCTATAAAGCCCAGTAAAATAATAAACATGGAATAACATAAGTAACATAATACATGTTTGATAATAGGCATATCAATTGAGCACAAGAGAAAAATTAACATAATGTCATGATAAATCATGATAATCATAACATGGAAATGTGACAACTACACTTATCATAGAATTACCATGAGCCATGGCTCATTGCACATGGAGAATCAGTAAAGCCTCATTGCACATGAAGCATGATTAAACCCTCATTGAACATGAATTATCATGAGTCAACACCCATTTCACAGGATGTATCATGATACTATAATTTACCCATTTCATTGGAGTGCTATTAGGGAGAACCCTTTCTTAAATATATCATTTCATTCATAAGTGTGCCACATTAATCATACAACATAGAATCAGTCATCATAATTTATTCCATGATAAAGGGTTGTGGAATAAATATAGTAATCATTATAATCAATAAGTAAATGTTCATAAAGGTGAATACCCTTGATAGATAAATGGTCATGGTATTCACTACACATTCACATTGTCTTGGAAAATCGTAGTGCAATTTTGGCATCATAATGACGTGGAATAAGATCTCATAAAAATGGATGATGAAATAGAAAGGGGTGTCTCATCAAATTTACAAGAAATGGACAGTAAGGGGTCATATATATACATGTACTAACAAACATAATATAAATTAGATGCATAATACAAAAGAATTACTTGGATGTAAAAGAGGAGAGAGAAATCCCACACAGAATTTTGGCATGGTAACAGGTGTACATGGGAAACATTAATGGGAGAGAAAGGGGTATCCCATAATCCAAACATAAATAGGGTGGTATGGTGGAGGTTTGAAATCATACCCCAACATTTTTAATTGAAAACAAAAGGGCATAACAACATAAAGATATTTTGATAATAAATGAGAAAGGAAGAAATCCCTTACTTTGAAGTGTGATCCCAATGGCTTGGGAGAGGCTTGAGAGAGGCTTTTTTGGAGCTTGGGGGACTATGGGAGGATTCTAGAGAGAGGAGGGAATGGGTTGGTCAAACTCTAAATGCTTTGAGTGAAGAGAAAGTGGGAGCTTGGGTGGGTTTATATAGGAAAGGAGGGGGGATTCTTTATTATTTAGGTTTGGGACACCTCACATTAAACTAATCAAAACCACCAAACATACCTTGGTTTTTTCCCATGGTATTTTCTAAAGTGGGGTGGAAAACAATATTTTATGGGGCCAATAGAAGAAATTTTTAAAATAACAGGGTTGCTTATTTGGACGTGAGTCACACTCTCAAGGAAAATAATTTAAAATGACAAAATGTTTTATAAGCCATGAAGGGTCCACTAAACCATTATAAAATGAATCAAAAAAACAAAAAATAATACTATTTTAATGGTAAAACAAATAATATCCTAACATAATCTTTATATTATTTTATTAAATCACTATTGGGTCATTATGATGTCATAAAACACATTATATATTTAAACGGTATTTAATTTTTACCCAAAAATTTGACGGTCTGAGAGAATTATGAAAAATTCACCGTAAGATAATTTCGACATCCTGATTCCAAAAGAAATATTCATTTTATCTAAATAATTTTATAATTATGTTATGTTTTTACTTTTAAAATAAAAACTGACATTTATCAAAAATTCCTGGGTTTTGACGAAAACATCTTTCAAACCTTAATAAAAATTACTATTGCATTCATAAAAATTGATCGATCATTTATTTATTAAAAAAGTAAAGAATGTTATTTAATTAAAAAATCCATCATTTCGTCAAAATTGATTTCTTAGAAATATATTAACTAAAAATAATATTTTCACTTTAAAAACTATTTATGAAGTAATAATAATAAAATTAATGTATATTCATTATTATATACAAAAATAATGCACATAATCATAGTGATAAGGTCTTGTTACATAACCCCTTATAACACCGAAATAAGATTGAAGGGTAAGGTGTGCGATGGTGATAGACTCTTAGGGTGGCTCGGATAATATCACTCGGGTGGTAATATCTATTAACTTCCATTTCTCTCGTAGTCAGTTCCGCTCAAGTTTACCGTGTTCATGCTTGTCTTGGGTTTGCTCAAGAGTTAATCCCAATGACACCACCTCCTCCCCGAGCTCCTACAAATGCACTTCGTACGAGGCAAGTATACTGGATGAGGCCATTGCTTCCTTTGTCTATATAAATAGGATTTGATAAAGCCCTATATTTATACTAATATGGTGATCACTGTTCAACAACTATCTTAGAAACGGTCACAATTCATAACAGTATTTTAAAATTCAAAAACATAAAAACAATTAATTTCACATTTTATATAACCATAATATGTCATTTAATTGGATCAAGAGTAATTTCCATTAATGAAAGTTTGGGTCATTACAGTCTTCCCCCCTTATGAAATTTTTCCCTCAAAATTTCCTTTTCCCACACTAAAATAGATCTGGGTAACCTTGCTCCATCACTTCCTCTGATTCTTATGTTGCTTTTTCTAACTTGTGGTTTCACCAAAACACCTTGATGAGGGGCATTGTCTTATTTCTTAGAAATTTTTCTCTACGATCAATGATCTTCACTGGTTTCTCCTCATAAGAAAGATCATCCTCTAGCTGTACTACCTATGAAGAGAGTACATGTGATGGGTATGGTATGTACTTCCTTAAGAGGGATACCTGAAAGACATCATGTACTTTGGCCATGGTAGGTGGAAGTGCTAGTCGATAGGCCACAACCCTGACATGATCAAGAATCTCCAAGGGGCAGATGTACCTAGGACTTAACTTCCCTTTCTTTCAAAATCTCATGACCTTCTTCCACGGACATATGCATATAAATACCATGTCTCCAACTTTAAACTCAAGGTCTCATCCATGGTTATCTGTATTACTCTTCTGTCAACTCTGGGTAACTTGATATGTTGTGGAATGATTTTCACTTTTTCCACCATTTCTTCGACCATTTAAGGTTCTAGCAGTTTATGCTCACCAACTTCATCCCAACATGTTGTAGTTCTACACCTCTTACCATATTGGGATTCATAAGGTTCCATTTAGTTGATCGAGTGGAAAATGTTATTGTATGAGAATTAAACCAGTGGAAGATGTTGGTCCCACCCTCCTATGAAGTCCATAGAACATGATCTTAAAATATACTTTTGTGTCTAAATAGATCACTCAGAATGGCCATCAGTTTGAGGATGATAGGTCTTACTAAAGTTCAGTTCAGTTTCCAGATCATGTTGAAGACTCTTCTAAATCATAGAGGTGAATCTTGGATCTCGATCAGATACAATAGATAGTGGTACTCCATATAGCCTTACCACTTCCCTAATATATATCTATGCCAGTTGATCTAATGATAAATCCTCTAGAATTTCAATAAAGTGTGCAGACTTCGTAAGACGATCCACAACAACCCAGATTGCATTGTTGCCTTTGGATGTCTTCATAAGTCTGGTGACGAAGTCCATGGTGATGTTCTCCCATTTCCATGATGGTATGGGAAATGGTTTCATAATCCCCTTAGACTTCTGCCTCTCATCCTTCATTTGATGATGCACCAGGCACTTTGATGTATACTCAGTGATTTCCTTCTTTATATTATCCCACCAATAATTCCCTCAGAGATCTCGATACATCTTTGTGTTTCCTGGGTGAATAGAAAAATTTGAACTATGTACATCATACAAATGTTCCTTCTTCCACTCTGAACTTGATGGAACACATATTATTTTCCCATATATTTCAATTCTTTTTCATTAATATTAAACTCCAAGGATTTTCCTCTTCTAATAGCTTCCAATTTCTTCTTAATTCCCACATCATCCTTTTTAGTATCCTTTAACCATTCCAAAAGAGATGGTTGAGCAATAATTTGTGAAATGATTAATGATGTTCCCTTCTTTATGATTCTCATGCCCATATTCATAAAATATAAGAAGATTGGATCCTTATAAATTCTCATTAGTGATAGAATTTTTGGGTACTGTCTACCTAGAGCATTTTCCACCCTGTTAGCTTTCCCAGAGTGGTAATTGACTGAGAAGTCATAGTCATTGATCAGCTCTAACCATATTCATTGGTGCATTTTCAACTCTTTCTATGTGAATATATAATTGATGCTTTTGTGGTCCGTATATAATTCACACTTCTCCCCAACGAGATAATTCCACCAAATTTTTAAAGTGAAGATCACTACAGCCAACTCCAAATCATGTGTTGGACAATTCTGATCATGAAATTTCATTTCTCTTGAAGGATAGGCAATGACTTTTTCATTTTTCATCAACACAAAGCCCATTCCCTTCTTCGATGCATCTCTAAATACCACAAAAGTTCTCCACTTGTAGGTAAAGTGAGCACATGTGTAGTGATAAGCCTCCTTTTTAACTCGTTAAATATTTCTTCACATTCATCACTCCAATCAAATTTTACTCCCTTCCGAGCTAGATTAGTAAGAGGGTTGGAGAATCTTGGGAAATTTCTCACAAATCATCGATAATATCTAGCTAACCCCAAGAAGCTATAGATATTTGTAACCGATGTTGTCCTCGACCATCCCTTAATTGCATCTGTTTCGAGGGATCCATAGATATTCCATTACTTGTGATGATATGGCCCAATAATGAGACCTCCTTCAACCATAACTCACACTTACTATACTTTTCATATAGATTCTCCTTGTGCAAGGTCTCTAGTATAGTTCTTAGATGCTCCTCAAGATCCTCCTTGATTTTGGAGTATATGAGAATATCATCTACAATGACTACCACAAATTTGTCAAGGTAATCTCAAAAGACCCTATTCATCATGCCCATGATGATTGCTGGAGGATTAGTGTGCCTGAAAGGAATTACTGTGAATTCATAGTGCCTGTATCTTGTACGAAAAGCAGTCATGGGGATATCTTCCTTCTTCGCCCTTACTTGATCATATCCTGACCGCAAATCCACATTGTAGAAGTATTGTGCTCCACATAGCTCATTGAATAATTCATCAATTCGTGGGAGAGGATACTTGTTCTTTATCGTGATTGGGTTAAGATCGCAATAATCGATGCAAAGGTGCATTGACTCATCTTTCCTCTTGATGAAGAGGTCTGGTGCACCCCATGGTGAAACACTTGGGTATATAAACCCTTTATCCAGATTCTCCTGTAGTTGTTTCTTCAGCTTTTCATGCTCCACAACAACCATTCAATATAGATTCTTGGATATTGGCATCACCCCAAGTATAAGATCAATTGAGAATTAAACATCTCTTCTAGGAGGAAGACCAGACAATTCCTCAGGAAACACTTTAGTGAATTCCCTCACAATAGGCATGTCTTCAAGGATGGTTGCATCCTTAGACTCAATCATCTGAGCCAGATACACATGTTCATAGTCCAGTAATATCCACGCTTGAGATGATGGAGCTAAATAAGATTCATCTTTCTCTTTGCACTTGTACTGAATCGGGGGTGGATTTTCCACATGGAGATTGATTTCCCTCTCATGGAAATTTATGTTGGCTTTATATAAGTAAAGCCAATCCATGCCAAGAAATTCATCAAATTCCTCCAGAGGGAGTACGATGAGGTTCATCGGGAAGTTAATTCCACATATTATGATAGGGGAGGAGTTATATTAATGGGATGCAATGATTGGTCCATTTGTCGTACTCACCGACATCATTACTTCCATGATTTTTGGTGGTATTGGGATTGTTCTACTAAACTTTTGGGATATAAGAGAATGCATAGAACCTGAATAAAAAAGTACATTTTCTATTCCTGAATGAATAACTAGAATATCTTTCACCACTTGGTTATCGGGGTTCACTTCAGCAGTAGTGATGGAAAAAGCTCACCCTTGCTGCCTTGGAGGTTGTTCATTGCCTCATAAAACCCTTGTCTTATAGAACTGATTTGAAAAATGCCCTGGTTCTTTGTAGTTTTAGCAATGAAAAACATGATGAGGTTTGAACAGAGTGTTCCTCCCCTCTGTTGTAACTTCTGGTTTTTCTTGTCGGTGGTTAACAGCTTGGTGCCCTTCTATTCCACACCTAAATCATTTCCAAACCCCTTTCAGGCAGTTTATGGGGTTCTTCTTTCCACACCTTTGGCAAGTGTGGTGATGGATCTTCTTAGAACTGTTGGATTTATCCATTGGACCACTAGCATTGAAGTCCACCTTATGACTATTATCCCCATGATTCCCCTGAGATTATCCAATCTCCATTTCGACCTTGAGGGCACATCGGACAATTTCTTCACAACTGTCAAATTCATGGATCTCCAGTGCTTTCTGTAAGCTAGGATTCAGCCCACCAAAGAAATGGAGAACCATGCATTCGGGGGTAATGAAAAAGTCGGAGGCGTATCGTGCAAACCTTGTGATGTTTTCCCGGTACGCTCCCACTAATTTGTCATATTTTTTCTTGAGATCAAGGAAGTCCATATACATCTTATGTTGGAGGGTATGTGGAAAATATTTATCAAAAAACAACTTCTGGATATCCATCCATTCCAATGCCTCGATCTCCTCCTCAGGCTTTGTATTTTTTTATCAATGTCCACCATTGATCAGTTTCACCCTCTATACGATAAACAGTTAAGAGAACCTTCTATTGTTCATAACATTGAAGGATAGAGAAGATCTTTTCAATGGATTTGATTCATTTTTCGGCAATTGAGGGATCATATGATCCATTAAAATAAGGAGGAATTTGTCTCATTAATCTCTTGATAGAGACTTGTTACTTATTAGGGGGATGAACGTTCTTCTTGACCAATGTTTCTATTCAAAGATTGAGTTAACTGAGAGAGAAGCATGACAAAGATTTCAATTTCTACTCCCATCAGATTGGGAACCTCATTAGCACAATCATCACATTGATCTTCACATCGATTATTGTCATGAGCCCTCCTATTACCAACCATTGGCTGGAATAAAAGGAAAGTTATGGGTAACACATAAAGGGTAATCCAAGGAAAAAACTAATGACATATAAATAACTTTTATTTCCTAAACTTATGAATCTATAGGCTTCATATCTACTTTCAGACATATATTATTATGGGGAATTTTTTTTATTCCCTTAATAATGGTTCATACTAAACAGGTGAATTTACCAATGTGTATCCCTCATGAGTGTCTTAAACCAGAGTGCAGAAAGTCCGGTTGTCTTGTACCAGGATATCCCAAGTCAAGCCCGAATCTCCTTGTCGAGGTTTTCACCCCTATGTACATATGTTCTAGAGCCGCCTCTACCTACTCATATCCAGAAAGGGATTTATTTTCTTGATAAACCACTTACTCAATACCCACAAAAACATAGGGGTGTTTTTACTATACATAGTCTTGTCCTTAAGGCTTCACCAGGGTTTTCAAATCCTAATCCCAAAAATAACTAAACCTATACTCTGATACCAACTATGAAAACCCTTCTCTTTATTTCATATTTAAACATGATTTATTACATAAACTTCACTTGTTACTATATATATGATTGAGATCTCCAGTGTCTTTTGGGATTAGGATCATTACATAACGACTTATAACATGAAATACAACATCATTATTGAAAAATTCCTTTACATAACCACTACATTCCCTCAAACTTAGCATTGCATGGGATAAACTGAGGAAATGCATAAGAAAAGGGTGAGCTGTAGTGCCCAATAATGGAATAAACATGGACTAAAATGAGGAATATAGTACATGTTAGATAATTTTCATATCAATAGAGCACAGGGGAAAGATGAACATAAAGGCATGATAAAGCAAGATAATTATAACATGGAAATGTGGCAATAACACTTAACATGGAATTAGCATGAGCCAAGTCTCCTTGCACATGGAGCATGAGTAAAAATGCATTGGACAAGTAGAACGATTAAAGCCTCATTGAACTTGAATTGGAATGAGTCAAATCCCATTTCACATGACGTATCAAGGTACAATACTTTACCCAATGCATTGGAGCACTATTAGGGTGAAACCTTTTTAAACATTTCATTTCATGCATAAGTGTGCCGCAAGGATCATAAAACATGGAATAAATCATCATAATTTATTCCACGATAAAGGGATGTGGAATACATACAAGAAGAATTATAAACAATAAGTAAATGTTCATATAGTTGAATACCCTTGATAGATAAATGGGCATGGTATTCAGTACACATTGATATTGGCTTGGAAAATCGTAGTTCAATTTCATCAGCATAATGATTTGAAATAAAAACTCATAAAAATGGTTGATGAGAGATAAAGGGGTGTCTCATCAAATTTACATGAAATGGAAATTAAGGGGGTAATATAGACACATGTCCCAACAAACATAATGGAATTTAGATACATAATAAAAATGAATTTCTTGGATCTAAAAGATGAGAGAGAAATCCCTCATGGAATTTTGGCATGGTAATGGGTGTACGTGGGACACAGTTATGAGAGAGAAAGGGGTCTCCTATCCTCCAAAAATGAAGAGGGTTCTATGGGGGAGGTGTGGAATCATACCCCAACATTTTTAATTGAAAAAAAGGCATAACAACTTAATGAAAGTTCAAAAAAATGAGAAAGAAAGAAAACCCTTACTTGGAAGTGTGATCCCAAAGGCTTGGGAGAGGATTAAGAGAGGATTTTGGGGAGCATGGGGAACCTTGGGAGAAATATAGAGAGAGTAGGGATGGGGTTGGTCAAACTCCAAATGCCTTGAGTGAAGAGGAAGTGGGAGCTTCTGTGGATTTATATAGGAAAGGAGGGGGAATTCTTTATTACTTAGGTTTGGGACACCTCACATTAAACTAATCAAAACCACAAACCATCCCATTATTTTTGCCCATGGTTTTTGAAAAATGGGATTGGAAAAAGATAATTTAAGAGGCCAATGGCCTAACTTCTTAAAATAATAGGGTGGATTATGTGTAGGTGAGTCACACTCTCAAGGAAAATAATTTAAAAAGACAAAATGTTTTATAACATTGAAGCGCCCACAAAAGATTTGTAAAATAAATCAAACAAATCAAAAATAAAATTAATTTAATTTTAATACATATATTGGCCAAAAATAATGTTTATATTACTTTATTACATTGCTATTGGGTAATTGGGATGTCATAAGACACATTATATATTTAAACGATAATTATTTTTTGCCCAAAAATTCGACTATCTTAGAAAATAATGAAAAATTCATTATTGGATAATTCTGACGTCCTGATTCCAAAAATAATATTCATTTTTTCTAAATAATTTTATAAATATCTGTATTTTTACTTTTAAAATAAAAACTTACATTTATCGAAAATTCATGGCTGTGGACCAAAACATCTTTCAAACCTTAATAAAAATTTCAATTGCATTCATAAAAATTGAACAATCATTTATATTTAACAAAAGTAATTCATTAATATTTTATTAATATATTATTGAATTCAAAAATCCATTAATTCCTCAAAATAGATTTCTTATTTTAATATTAACAAAAAAATACTATTTATGCTTTAAAAACTTTTTAGGAAGTAACAATAATAAAATGAATGCATATTCATTATTATATAAAAAATAATGCACATAATCATAGTGCTAATGTCATGTTACATAACCCCTTATAACACCTTCATAAGACCGAAGGGTATGGTTTGCAATGGGGACAGACATTTGGGGTGGCCCGGATAACATTGCTTGGGTGGTAAACTCTATTAACTTCCACTTCTCCTGTAATCGGTTCTGCTCAAGTTTAACGTGTTCAATCTCGGCTTGGTCTTGGTCAAGAGAGAATCCCAATAAAGCCCTATCCTTTACAAGAACCGAAAAATGGGCTTCGTACAGGGAAAGTCTACTAGATGAGGCCATCGCTTCCTTTTTTTAGTAAATAGGATTTTTTAAAGCCCTATATTTATACTAATCATGTGATCACTGTTCAACAACTATATTAGCAATGGTAACAATTCATAATAGTATTTTAAAATACAACAACATAAATCCAATGAATTTTAAATTTTATATAACCATAATAAAATGATTAATTTGATCAAGTATAATTTCCATTAATCAAAGTTTGGGTCGTTACAACATAGTTACCAAGAATGGATTCAATTTTTACTATACATACTAGTGTGAGGAAGTTTCCATAGTGTTGAAGAAGTGGTTATTGTTAGCTTGAATCCTATGAATTCATGATCATAGCGTTAGAAATTTAGTGAAAAGTGATGCATCTGGTTCGATATTAGGATATGTTTTGATGTAGAGTGATAAAATAGTCGCTTTGGGTTTCATCATCTTTTAACCCACAAGATGAAAAACTCTAATCCTATATATTAGTTTGTAGTTGTGTTCCATGCATTGAAATGATCATGAAAGATCCTCTTGGGAGAGATATTTTTTTGGGTACTTTGGCACCAAGAGTGCATATAATATTTTCTCACTACATGGACATAATCTTTATCAGATGAATTTCATAGAGTACTTGTATATGTTTTACATCAATAAATTGCATTCAACTAGAAAGGGAAATGTAGTTGTAAATTCATTGGGCTACAAAATTTTGGAGATGGGAGAACACATTTCATTAGTTGAATAAAAGATCTTATCTTCATTGTAGGAATAGTTTGTGGGTTTAGTTGAGGGTTTTGGGGAAGTATTGTGGGTATCCTTAGAGATAATTTCTTCACTGGTTAAATAAGTAAAGACAAGTTAGAATATTGTTCTTTAATGAATCATGATGTGTGATAGGTTGGAACAATGTGAAACTATTTTAGGATTGATTTTTTATATACATAGAGTGTTTACAGTTTATAGCATGGTAATGGTCACATATTCCATGAGAGATGAGTTCATGGGATCCTATAATGCTATGAAGTGGGATGTTCACCCAGGGCTGACCATGATTTATAATAATGAAAAGTGGATGTTCTTGTGGACCTTCATAGTAATAGACATTGAAGGATTTGTTCCCCATTGATTGAATTGTCCAAAAATTACCATTGAGTGTTACCATTGGTAGTTTGTGTGGTATGTTCACCCAGGGTTGACTAGTTTTACCTCATAGTTTTGCTAATTATAATAGAAGTCTATGAGTTTATAGTTGAAGTTGTGTAGAACATTTTATCCTCAGATCGTGGAGCAGTCAGGAAGGATAATCCAAACCACAAAAGACATGTTTTGGGATTGTATTGTAGATTTTAGCCACCTGATTCATCTTTTGGGGACAAAAAAATTCTGGTTGAGTAAGACACTCATGTTTTCAAAAAAAAATTATAAATTCTACTATTAATGAAGTGGACAGTCCCTTTACCTTTACATGATCAAGACACTGAAGTCTTCAAAAGATATTTGTAAATTCTTATCAAATCTATTTTGAAGATGAGGAAAGAATATGTGGGAGTGATCACATGCCAACTATAAAACACAAGAAGAGGATACTATAAAATTTGGAAGAATAATGGATATCCACTAAAAACAAGTTGAATGGATTTAAAAAACTGGATATTCCTATGAAAATAAATAAGATGTTTGATCGTTTATCCTTGAGTAATAAATCTAATAAATTTAGAAAAAATGAATCATAAAAAAAGATTCATGACAATAAAAAATCGCCATATATGGTGTTTACCAATCTTGAGAAATCAATACATAAAAGGAAACATCAGAAAACAATAAAATGCATAAAAGGAAACATGAGAAATCAAGAAAATGTTATGTAATGAAAATGTTTGTGGGAAACAATGTGCCACACTTGATACATATACAAACTAACTGTTAGAATATTTTTCTGACATATCAATAATACAACTAATCATGGTATGATGATGAACACAACTCATAACCCTCTCTACCTCTATCTCTACTTCCTCCTACTACATGTAAGAAAATTATATTGAAAATTAAATATTATTATATATTTATAATCTAAACTTAAAACCAATAAAAGTTTTCAAACTAAATGATTTTTAATTTTCTCTGATTTACCTGATCACCATCAGTCGATCCAATACCACTAGGGGAAGATCTGGTCCTCTTATTATTTAAATCATTCAACACTTTATGAAAAGAGGATATCTGAGCCCCATGGTCATGAAATGTGTTTCAAAGAGAAACAATATCTCTCTGAGTATTTCAGGTTATGGATTGACTCAAACCAGGAGTAGATGCAGTTGTAATCCCTAGGGGCCTGCCAAAGTCCATAGATGTTATGGGTCCCAAACCCATCATACGCACTCTAGCAAGATGATCCTTCCCAAGGACATTAGCAACTGGGTCATCCTGGGATAATGAGTAGGACTGCGAAGGATTGGAATTCCAGAGTTCATTAATTTTTACATATAAATAAAATAGCATTCATATTTGAAGCAATATATATTAACATTTTAACAATTGATAATAATTTATTAAAATTAATAATAGTTCATACCCCAACTTCTTTGGCATGTTCATTTGAAAAACATCTATTAAATTTTTAGTGAACATTCAACCACACTTTTTTTCGAGATGCATCAAGCCCTAAACTCTGTGACTGTGTTAAACTAACATAAATCAAAAATTTAATATATTAATAAAATAATATTGTATTATAAATATTTAAACTAATGAAAAGATTAATAGAGCATATTGGCTTCCCGAAAAACTTTTTGACCCCATAGTGTGAGGGATGACCTTCTTAGCCCATCATGATGCATTCTTTCTTGCAAGATCCTGGAAGAAATAAAATAAAAATTAATAGTGAAGTATAAAATGTAATCTCCTATTCATATACATTTATAAATGTAAGATGAGATTAATATAGTAATGTATATTTAAATATCATCTGCTTCGCATCACGTTGTCTGTCAACAAAAACATTCCATTTATATTTGGGTACCTCATCAGGTAGATTGTTATACATATATTGGGTGGTCAATGAAGTATCGTTGAAATCACCCCACAATCTCCATTTAATGTCTTTCCATTTTTTCCAATATTTTTCAAGGTCTACTTTCGTGATATCACATCTGAAACTGTAAAGTGGAAAAGCATCTAAACACAGAAATTCCTTTTGAAAATATTAATAACAGATATTTAATTACACTAAAATGTATTGAAATTACCTTTATTTGGGAATAAAAAACATCATTTTTCCAACTTGCAGGAATATGCCTCTAATCATCATACGAAATAGGAAGGTAAATAGGCTTCGTGGCCAGCTGGCCAAAAATATGGTCAAGTAATCATGCGGCATCATCCATAGAGATCACATATGAATCAAATAGGACAACAATCTTATCTCCGGTCAGATTACATACATCTAAACTTTTTATATTTTCTTCCACACTTGCATTTTTTCAATATTTAATGAAAAAATAGTCAGTATAAAAAATTGAAATAAGTTTATTCATATTAGAATTTGTACCTATAAAAGTTTCCCTCTAGTGTCCCCATGAAGAACTATAAGTGGCATGCCACTCCCCCACTACTAAGGCTCTTGAAGAAGGAGGAGATGACTAAAATACTAAATGGACACTCACAGAGGGTGTGAGATATGGTACAGTTGGAGATGGTGCATGGGGGGAAAGTGGATGGTGGGTCAGATGCCGTATGGAGGAAGAAAGATGGATCATCATCTATCGTAGTGGTCAATGAAATAGTATATCACATCCTCCTTGGAATTCCTGTCATTTAATCAAATAAAATTAAATTCAAAACATATATTTCAAAAAGGTTATCTAGAAAAAATAATTAAAAATTATAACATATTAACAGTACTAACCAAAATAGTATACATAACAACAACAATGAATGATTTCACAAATGATATTAATGGTTTCTTAATGAACGCATAACCATACATACAATCATTTTCTCCTTCAATCATAACGTTTCCTACTCTATTACTTCATCCACTTCATTCATCCTTTCAAGAGTAATATTTTAAATATCATGATGGACAAATAATTCTGATTCTTGTAGTTAATGAAATTCAAAGTTAGAGGTCAAATCCTTCACTTCATCACCCATATCATATAAATATATTTGTTTTACTTGGGAAACTACACTCCACCCTTCATTCAAAACACCATTCACATAATATAACATTTTTATTATGATGATAATATATACCGATCATGCATTTCAAGATCACCAACATCCATAAAGCGAGAGAAGTTCCCAAAAGTAAATTGCAAGGAATCTCTTTTAACACCTCTGATAACATCAACCCAATAGAATTTGAATAAAGAAACTGAAAAATGCCTGAGGTAGTTTAATTAGATAATATCAGTCATCTTTACATAGTATCCCACTTTAGAAAATGTACATATACCACTAATCTATGTTTTCAAACCCTATTCTTAATAGAATGTTTGAAATCTAAATCCATTCACATTGTATGCATCGTACTTTCTAACTTCTTTTAGAAGACCTCAAGCAAGAAACATCAAATCTTCTAACAGCTCTGTTCGAGTCTCATTATTCAATATCTAAAAAGAGAAATATACTTTATTATAATTACAAAATATATGGGTCAACCTAATACTCGTATTTATTGCAATTTTTATGAACTTACACATTGTTCCAACCACTCTACAGGCACTTTATTAACATATTTAATTATATCATTTTCATTTCATGTTTGGACTCTCATTTGCCTCTTATCTTGTATCATAAACTCTTCAATAAATAGATTTTCAATGTTACTATTCAGAAACACATATCTATGTGCCCATAATAATTCTATTTCTGTCAGTGTAACAATTGAGGTCCTCCTAACTAATCGACCAATTGCAGGAAATATTTTTGATTTCCCATGTATTTGAGATTGAGTCGATGTGTCCTTAATATGTCCGAATCAATTAAATCTTGTCTCAATATCATCCAAGTATCTTGAAAAAATGGTAAGACACTCCTCTTCCCAATATCCTTCAGCAATAGAGCCTTCTGGTTGGGCTTTATTTCTCACATATGATCTCAAATACCCAAGATATCTGTGAAATAAAATAAAAAACATAATTATGAATTTAATTAAGTGTTAAATTTTTTTTAATTAATAGAAAAACATATAAATAAGGTACCTATCAATTGGATACATCCATCGATAATGAACGAGTCCTCCTAATTTAGCTTCCACAACCAAATGCATCATGACAGTAAAAACGACGGTGGAAAGATCATCTTGATTGCACAAAGTGTCAATAAAAACCTATCCTGAAGGTTCACAAGCTCAAATGGAAGTAGATATTTCACACATAGTTGTCTGAAAAATGTGCATAATTGGAGTACAATAGAAGTAACTTTTTCAGGTAATAATGTATGTAATTCCAATGGTAGTAACTGTTGTAACAAAATATGTGAATCATGACTTTTCTATCAATGAAACTTATGATTATTTCAGTCAAAACACCACGGGATGTTACTTTAATACCCATAATATACTTTCACATGATTTAAAATTCAAAGGAATGTATCTTTATCCCTATATATCATTGAAAAAAATTGTCAGAGCATACTTTTCATTATCATCTAGCCATAGATCACGTTTTAGGTTCATTACATGTAAGTATTTATGAGCATTGAGATGATCCTTTGAATTTCCAGGCTCATTAAGAAATATGAAGATCAAATTTTCACATACATTCTTCTCAATACGCATCACATCATGATTATTCCACAAAAAATTAAATTCCCAATACGAAAGTTTAAAGATTATAATTTTTTTCTTCCATTGTTTCGTTTCAATTTCACTTGAAGATGCACTTTGAACCCATTTCCTACTATCATTCAAATGACGAGCCTCCCCAAATTCTATTTCAACATTTCCAAGTTGTGTCAATATTTCAGATTAGTTAACAACTTTGGAGGTGGCCTATGATCAATAAAACCATTAAATCTTCATCTATTCAGCCTAATTCTATGAGATTCATCGAGAAATCATCAATGGAACAAGAAAAACCTTTTTGTATTATGAGTTATCAGTTTGGGATCAAAATAAAAGTTACAAATATGAAAAAGAAAACCCGTTTAAGTGCTCCAATCAGATAAATCCCAAAGCTCATGGAAGTCACTAATGGTCCACATTAAAGCAACATGTGATTTGAAAAAAAAATTAGATTAAGCATTAAATGTCACAACACTATTGCTCCTTAACTCTTATAATTCTTCAATTAAAGGTTGCAACTGTACATCAATATTACATCCAGACATTTTTTTCTTGTAATAACCATCGAAATTATAAAATATGTTGGTTTCATACACATCCATAGAGGTAGTTTTTAAGGGATCAAAACAACTGGACAAATGCTATAACTGGTACTCAGAGTCCCAAATGGGTTGAATCAATCAGAAGCCAATCCTAATTGTACATTTCTTGGATAATCTGGGAAATATGGATGTAATTTATCAAAT
Organism: Viscum album; assembly: GCA_963277665.1. Lineage (NCBI taxonomy): Eukaryota > Viridiplantae > Streptophyta > Magnoliopsida > Santalales > Viscaceae > Viscum > Viscum album. Next base: position 1,431,456,897 of record OY728120.1, on the reverse strand, counting down.
TTATCCCACGATTGGGAATCTTGTGGATGTCATAGTAACCCATCATTGTCATTATCTATAGAATGCCACTTCATGTGTTCGGTAGTTTTCAATGACATGAATAATCATTGCAATCGGGGATTTAAAGGAAAGTAACACAAAGCCTTTATAGGTGTGTTCCTTTTCTTCTTCTTCGGGTAGTATGTTGATTCAGACTTCCAACATCACCCATTGACCGCTATCAAGAAGAAGAACATTTTTTTCAATCATATAAACTTGAATCCTCTCACCAATAAAGAATACAATCATTGGGACACGCATGTATTTTTTGTATAACTCAAACCAATAATTTTAACAAATATCATAAAAATACCCATGGATGTTTTTTTAGGAAATGCAGCATGCAAAAATTCCAATATCATGGACATTGCCTTATTTGTAATTCCACATAGACATTTGATATGGTACGACTTCAGCAGAAAAGAATGTTTTGAATATTTAAAACATCCACTAAATAACTCTTGATTTACATCATCAAGTAAATCATGAAACATATTTTTTTTAGGGAAGTTCTCTCTTACATTAGTCTCCAAATAATCAAGAGGGGGATCCACTGATATGTTATAATCCCGATCTGGTTGTCCTACTGTCTCAAAAACATCACTTGTCACATTGTTATTTGTAGCACCCTCATTTGGTTAATTTGATATGTTTTGATGTTTATGGTGGTCTATTGCAGTACTAAATTCATAATTTATAAGTTTTTCATTTAATTTTACATTTTTGGCGAATATGGGAGCTCATTATATGTATTGACATCAGTTCTCAACCTTTATGTAATGTTTGATTCTCCATGCCAAATCCAACACAAATATTGACCAGGAAATTTCTTCAATATTAAATGTTCAAAATCATCATCTATCATCAACCATCTTCTAAATTTACACTTAGGAGATGTACATCATCTTCTCCCTTTAGCGGATCGATTGGAAATTGAGAAATCCAAAAACTCCTCCAAACCCTAAACATACTGAGGTGTGTTCCTCAATAATGTGATCCACCTTTTATCCATTTATGTCACAATATACCTACATAATATTAAAAAATTTAAAATACATAACTATTAATAAATACAGAAATATATTCATATATACTAGTTGAAAAAATATATAAATTTGTTAAATAAGGTTTTCCAATACAAATACATATGGTAAATAAAAAACCCACCCATTAGAAAACTAATTCATGAAAACTAAAAGGATCTATAAAATAATATAAAGATATCCTAAGTGCTTGGCCTAATTTTTAAATTGGGTTTAACAATGTAGGTGATTTCCCTTTTCCCTAGTGACATATCCTAAGTGACCCATAGAGCAAATCTCTATCTAATTGTAGCATGACTTCAAGCCTATTATAGACGACCCAAAAGACTATTGGTGTAAATAATGAATATAATACATATAAATCACAACATACCTAATTGTAAACACACCTCCTAATATCTTATGTGGATCAGATTTTATCTTTTACTCTAAATATCATACATAAATTCTAAGAAAACACACCTAATTATAAACACACCTCCAAATTTTGGGCTAGGTATGTGTCTTATTTTTGGCTTGAAAGGCTAGCTGAGAGATAATTACTGGTCGTTATACAACACGTAAATATAGTATTTTCTATGTTTACAAAATTTTGGTTGTGTTAAATATGATCCTATATATGTTTTTTGGCATATGAGCCATGTTTCAATGGGACAATAATTAGGGTATTATGAGACTTTTTATATCATTAGGTGATACGGATTTATACAAATGTTAAATTTTTATGATATTAATATGGATAGTGGATAAGAACCTGAGTGAGATTTAATTATAGAGATCACTTCTTCTTGGATGAGTAAGATTGAGTGTTGGTATGGAACATTAAGAAAAGTCTTAACGTGTAAAAGAAACTATAAATTGGTTATATAGGATTCCTATTTTTTGTAGAGTATTGGAGTGTACAGCCCACCCCACTCCCTGGATATCCCCCCCTACCCACCCACCCATGCATCCCCCTTACCCCTTGCATCCCCTCTGGACACCCCCCCCCACCTAGAGATCCCCCCACCCCATTGGGACAACCCACACCCTCCCCCTTCCTGGGTATCCCCCCACCATCCTTAGACATCCCACACCCACTACCCCACCTGAACATCCTACCCCATCACCCATGTATATACCACCCCCTTGAAATCCCACACCCCATCCCCAACTGGATAGCCCACCACCACCCCCTAGACAGCCCACCCCCATCCCTGGACATCCCACCACCCCCTCCCCAACACCCATATAACCCCCCTATGCCCTTGGACAACCCATTCCCCCACCTGGACAGCCCCCCCCCAACCCCAACCTGGATACCCCCCCCCCAACACCCCACACCCCACCTGGAGAGCCCCCCCCCACCCCACCTGGACATCCCCCCACCCACCCCCTAAATTGCCCCCATTCTAACCTGGACAACCCCCAGCCCCAACTCAACAAACCACACTCCCCCCACCCCAGATGGAGAGCCCCCCACCACCCCCACCTGGACAACCCACACCCCTCCCTGCCTGGACATCCCACCCAAACCCTACCTGGATAGCCCACACCCCTCCCCCACTTGGACATCCTAACCCCACCCCCTAGACATCCCACACCCCCTCCCCAACCTGGACAGCCCACCCCCACACCCCTGGATAGCCCACACCCCCTCCCCCACCTAGACAAACCACCCCCACCACCCTTGGACATCCCTCCTCTTGGAAATCACACACCCCCCTCCCTGGATAGCCCACACCCCCTCCCACACACCCCTACATCCCCCCTACACCCCTAGACAACTCACCCCCACCTGGACAGCCACCACCACACCTGGATACCCCCCCCCCACATGGATATCCCCCCCACCACCTCGCACCCCACCTAGACACCCCCCCCCCTCACACACACACACACATGGACATCCACCCCCCTCCCTAGACATCCCACACTGCCCCTCGCCCACCGGGACAACCCACCTCCACCCCCTAGATATCCAACACCCCTCCCCTACCTGGACAACCCACCCCCACCCCCATGAACAAAAAACCCCCCTTGACATCCCAAACCCCTTCCCCACCTAGACAAACCTCTATGACCACCCCTGGATAGCCCAAACCCCCTCCCCCCCCACCCATGCAGGCCCCCTACCCCGTGTAGCCCCCCTACCCCCTCGACATCCCTCCCCCACCTGGACAACCCCCTCCACCTAGACATCCCCCTTCCCCCTGTAGCCCACCCTTAGGGTAATTATATTTAAAACCATTTTATATATTAATAAAGGCTAGGGAACTGAAAATAGAAAACCATAAAATTTTTATATATCAAATGATGTATATAGGGTGTGAGAAAAACTAATCCCAGTAGAATCTCAACAAGGATTTTGTGAAAGTCTTTTCAAAACACATCTCATTTATTATCGTTTTAAATATAGTTAGAAAATAGTTTATTATATACAACTACATGAAAAAACAAATATCACCTTAACATTCATTTTATAAAATGCTATTTTATTCTTCTTTAAATGAAAATAACCATTTTAAAAATATTATTTTAAAACCCTTACATTCTTTAAAACCACACATTACAATTTCATTTTTAAAAAAATTATAGAAATATCCTTTTGAAAACACTTTAAAAAGAATTTTATGAAACAAACCCATTCTCATAAACTATAGAAATTAAACACCAAGTCACCACATCACAAATGAGATATGAGTAGACAAGGAGAAAAAAACATGGTTCTAACCATATTAATAAAACTAGGGGATAAAAGGAGTGAGAGTCCCTAAAGGGAACCCATATAGTATCATGGGATACAAAAAGGTCATAATGTAAGATAGTCTTATACCTTACCAAAACATGATACCTACAACTGACATATGTTTCATCCAAACAGCACAAGTCACTTGAGTATCCTTCACCTAGCATCATAGGGGGAACTCCCCACTAGTCGTGGTGTGAAACACAACTAGGGGACACCAATAGTGTGTTACTATCTACTGTAACATAAATATAGACCTCTCTCTCAAATATGAGTGTATCCATTATATAAATAATAGGAGACGAGTAATCAAACAAGTCACATGATTAATGTAACAACATAATATAAATCTAACCTCACCTCCAACACCATTATAATAAACAACACCAAAAATATCATCCATGTCAAATAAAAAAGAACATCTAAAGAGAAGGGAAAATCACTGAGTGTATTACATACATTATAAGTATTTCATGATGAAAGTTACAAATGAGACATATTAAAATAATCAGAATTCTAGGTCACTATAATCCTATTTGAAATACCTTTTCAAATAATTCATTAAAACACACCATTTATATACGTTACTGACATATGAAATGGTTGAATGTCTCTTAATTATACTCATACTATAGAACATCTAGTGATAAAAATATTTTGGGGTTTAAAAAGAAATATGAAACTTAAATATATAATAGTACAAGAGGAAAATGAAATAAAAAACATCTCATTTTAGGGTCTATATGGATCTATCATGACCTATGATATCACAATGAAGTTACATGCTGATGAAAAATCTAAATAAACTAATAATAAAATAATGTTTTCTTATAAATAAATTAGTTATGAAACCTATAATGGTGATTGAATGGATCATAAATCAAATAATATGAATACATTAATCAAAATAAAGAAATCATAAAATTGTTAAAATAAGGTGGATAATGATAGAGAACAACAAGTGATGATATTCCAATGAAAAAAAAGAACACATAAGGTTGTAATTCTATATGACTAACAAAAGGAACAAGGAGAAGAATAAAAAAATAAGAAAACCTTCAATGTTTCAACTTAGTGTCTGATAAATGAAACCCTCCAATAAAGTGAATCAATGGAAAAATGTTTGTAGTATATCATGACTAAAATAGAGGTTAGTCATGATTTAAAATCTAACTCTTATTCATCCTTCACTAAAAATTCCTCCTCTCCCTCTTATTCTTTATCAAATTACATATGCTATAAATATCTAAAATATGCTTGTTGAAAACATGATGAAGGTTTTTTTAAAATGAATTTCATATAGAAATATCATAAACAAAGTATAATCAATCCTTAAATGATAAGTAAAAACTAGCAATCAAAAAACTGAATTATCAAAAAGAATGTTCAATATAACATGATGAAGTCATAATGGAATATTGATTATATAAAAAAATATATTTTTATATTTACCAAAGTCTAAAAAAATTATATAAAAAATAGGGTTTACAATGTTGTGAAAATAATAATATTCTTTAGGATTTTAAAAAAATGATTGTACTTTAAAAATAAAAACTATTTACTAATTAATATAACAAAAAAAATATAATTACTATCCTAAAATAGAGAATATAATTCAATAATATAATTAAAATAATGGTATACAATGAACTAGATGTTTGGGTTTAACTTCTATAGTGCAAGGATATTTTCTCAAAGCTCAATTTGATGATGTGGAGGGTTTATAATCATATAATTCCAAATTATTAAAATATCATGTGCATGTGTGTGAGTTTGGCATCTAGGTGATACTAATTTAACTAGAGTATGAAATTAGAAGAAGAAGGATGATACATAGGGGTGGCGAGAAGCACTGAGTAGGGCCACGGGTTATGACCTATAGTGGGGAGGTGAGCTATGGCTTCGAGGGGTCGGCGGCGATGAGCGGTGATCCGTGCTGAGGGGCAGTGAGGCGGCGAGGCACGCTGAGGGGAGGGATTGGTCTTTGGGGGTTGCTAGGGGAGGTCTTATTGTGGTCGGGGGGAGCCAAGGGGTCTCGCTGGGGTCAAGGGGGAGTGTCGGTGTTGAAAAAAAACATTTTAGCAGTGGTTTGTAATAAACCACGACTAAATTATTTATAAAAAAAGCAGCAAAGATTTAGTAAAACGCTGCTAAGAATCACTACAAATGGATATTTATGTTGTAGTGACACCTTAAAAATATCTTCATGGACTTATTCCAATACTTGTTACATAAAGGGTAAGGATACTCCCATTACCTTATCTTAATTGTTTCATGAGACATACCAATTCATATAGAAACTATATATTTTTGGCCCCCATACTTTATTGCATGTAAAATTTATTACATCATATAAAAAATGATTACATGGAATAATGGTCAAGGAATGAACAACTTAAATACTTAGTATAATTTCTCAATTCAGTTAAACTTACCATATAGAATAAGAGGAATATATGGTATAAATGTTTTCCCTAATAAATTAATCAATAAAAATATTTAGGTCAAATTCGTTAATAAATAACTATGTATTTCACACATACAAATAAAAATCATTAACAGGTTAATTATATGACAATGTAGTCATTAGTTGCTCACAAGTACTATGTTTTAAAAGTATCTAGGTAGTTGGAATATATTTGTCTATAATGGTAGTATACCAATTTAATTATAAATAAATCCTTCAAAATAGTTTTGTAAATAGTATGTAAATTAATAAAAGCATGTTCCTCGTGAGTTTTGATCCCGGGGCGAAGTAAGGGCCCACTCACCATGCACCAGAATGATGGTCGGGATATACTTGGAAAAATAATTTCATGGTTTTAATTCATTGATACATATTATCAAAAACCACATATAGTTTTATTATCTAGTAAGGTATTTCATTTCTAGTAAATATATTGACATTTTTATTTACCAATTTTTCGATGATTTATAGCTATGGAACATTTTGAGTTTTATAATGACTTGTATAGAGAAATAATGAGAGGGGATAAATAAAATACAATTTATAAAATATTAAATGGAGGATATTAATATGGATGGAAAATATTGAATGTATAGAATTTGAAATCTAAAAATACAATATAATAAATAAAATGAACTCAAAAAGGAAACAGAATGATTGGTGATCCTTACTTCAGCATCGTAATGACTTAGGAAAATACTTAAATGGGATGGAATAAAAAAATTCATTTAAAAAATATAAAATGTAATATAATTCCATGTAATAAAATTAATTTTAGTATAATATAAGAAAATTGAAAATACAAAACAATAAAGTTTAATAAAAAGAAAATGAAATAAGAGGATTGAGGACCCTTACCTAGGAAGGATGCTTCTTAAAGAAAGATAGGGACTTCTCAAAACCATGTTACCACCCTGGAGAGATTATTTATAGGTGAATTTATATATAAATCATACTGAAAGTATTTTTTGTAGAATTTGAGGAGGGAATGGGGGTATATATACTTGGGGAGGGTGGTTTAAGGGTTAAAATATAGGTCATTTTAAAATATAAGCCAACCAATTGAGGTTTCTATCAATTCTAATGAATATTTTAGATTATTAAAAAGTGGGATAAAGTTATTACATATATATATGTCATTCCTAAATAGAAACAAACCTACCAACCATCCCATTTAATGTGTAGAATCCAAAAACAATTTTTATCTTTAATATCCTATTTTTGATTACAAAATGAGGGGTATAAATTTATAAATCAAAATTAAAATGTTTTAACAACTATATTTACTAAATTTATCTTCTAATAAATAAAATTTGTTATAAATTTTTAATCATGCTTGCACAATAATGCTGTCATAAATTTTTAGATCCCGTAAATTGATAATTTTCACTTTTTCACCAATAAAATCAACTTTTTTATAAAATCCTCTAATAATTCACCCTAAGAAAATTTTTATGTGTTGAGTCTAAAAATAATTTTTTTTTATCAAAATAAATCTAAATATATGGATTTTAAACTCTAATAAAATCCATATATATTATTGATTAACAAATTTTATAGTATAATAAACATTGTATCCATTATAAAAATTAATTAGGGATTTGTTAAAATATATTATCATTTAAAATGTTTTTCTATAATAATATTTCCTAAAATAAAATTTACATATAAATTCCAAATTTATCATAAAACATTTTAGAATTGGAATATATTTATATTCTACCATAAAACAATTTTAGATATATCATTAAAATAACCTTATCAGTAACTTAATTCAATCTATAAAAATAATAATAATAATGACAGACTATCTTACTAACTAATGATCATAACTCGAATAAATCATATTGGCCAAAAATTATAATGAAAACAATTATATTTTCATATAAATACACATTCAATCTCACATTTTCACTCTCTAATTTTCCTATAATGGTTCTTACAAATTCTTTGATAATGTCTATTTTTTCCAATGCTCTCATTATTTTTATGATGTTTATGGAAGGAGTGATCTTATATGTGGATTTTAATCTGATGGAGTTTATTTTACTGAATGTATTATTCTTCAATGTGTATATCCCTTTAATTTTCCTAGTTTTATAAGTACATATGTATGCGTAATGTTTATTTTTCTTTTTAAATATAAAGGTATTTACTAGTGTCTACCTATTCTAATAATGGGTATTTTTATTTGATATGGTCATACAAAAAAGTGTATTGTTCTCAATGAATGAAATAAATATTTATTAATATTTTTTATAATTGTTAATTTACTTTTGAAAAGGAATAAATTGATGTAGTAAAACGTATACACATATTAAGATAAAATAAAATAATTCAAATTAACTATAATTAAAATGGAAAATGTATCATAATTTATTATTTATATTCAACTATACCTAAAATTTCATATAATAGTAAATTCAATTTTTTGATAATGTAAACATGAATCATGATTTGTTAACCATTAAATAAGTTAATTCCCATGATTATTTGAAAATTAAAATAGTATTAAAAGGGATGTAGTTATCAAATAAAACTATATTTTTAAACAGATAAATGTATATAATATAATAGTTGTATATATATAAAGGATAGAAAACAGAGGATGGGAATCATGATGGATGATAGAATTTGAAGCTTCGTTTGCCCCCACGGGTTATGAGTTTGTTCCCCTTGGACATGCCCGAAGTGAGGGGTTATGGATTGGCCAATGATTCACACTTTTTATAAAATAATTTAATTAAATAAATTTATATTTTCTATGAAAATATTTAATTGAAGAACATATTTGATAATTATGTGCAAAAAAAATAAGTTATTTTAATTAAGGAAATTTATTTAGATTTTATAATTATATTTATTAGGTAAAATTTATAAAATCATTAATTGAAAATTTTGAGATGTAACATTCTACCCCCATAGGGAAATTTCATCCAAAAAATTATTAATATTTTTTATATAGGAGATAACCCTAAATATCACTATCTAGGCTTCAATATTGAGGTTATTCGTAAATAAAAAATTAAATTTATTAGTTTCAACAAGAATTAAAATAATTTTTAGAAATTTTAATAAAATAACTACTACCTTCAATATGGTATTAAATTTAACCCATTATCATTTTTTTCAAGGAGAAAATGTCCATGCATCATAATGGTACCTGATGATATTTTCACAATCATCTACTTCCATTATTCAAATGATACTCATGAACTTAGATTACATTAATGGGAGCATCAATAAATAATTGAAAAATTATTTCTAATATATAATTTTAAAACATTTTCATAAAACTATCTTTGTATCCCAATCTTAATGTTTCGCCTTCAAATATTTCCGAATACGGTTTTCCTAAATAAATTTTGATATTTCCCCAAGGACAGATATCTATATTTATATATATATAGGCTTCACAGAGGTCTCCCACCTTTATAGAATCTAGAAAATCATTGATTGCTTAAGGTGTTTGATATAAATAGAATAATTTTAAAATACATTGATGGTACTTTCCATGATTACCATGGTGAGAAAGTTGAGATTAAATGATTTTACATTAGACAATACATTCTCTTTGAAAGAATTAATGGGTCTTAGTGGAAAAATATGCCTCAAAAATATTTTTTCATGTAAATTGGATATTGGAAAAGGCTTTGAAAACATATTACAATGACATTAGGATACTCCATCCAAGTATAACTCCTGGAAGAGAGATAATATCTTTTCATGATCTTTCTCCATAAATCTACGAAAAAGAACTGTAATCTATTTTTAAAAAAATATTATTAAAACATAAAATGATCTACCTACCAACTTGTTATAATGTAATAATCAAGCACTTATTTCTAGTCTTCAAATAAAACCAATAGATTTTATCAAGAGTAATAAACCATATATTAAGAGAATAATAAATATAAATTTGAAATAATTCATATCATTAATGTCTATGGTGCCCAAATTTTAGAATGGTATACTTGAAGTATAGCCTATATCACTCTTAGATCAACAACAGTTTATTTTGGTTGGGTTTTCTCATACTCCTAACGAATTAATTAAATATGTGTATCAAAATTATGAATAAAATTCCCAAAAAACATTAAAAACTATGCTCATAAATTTTATCATATACTCCATCCATAAAATTACATATCATTTAATATATTCCTTAAATTAAGAGTTTATATGTTTAAATCTATGTTATCCATCATAATTTACCTATTAGTTTCTAAGTATATTAATATAATTGTAGTTTCTATGGTTTCTATTAAATTTTTACATTGATACAAACTATAAAAATATTAACTCTAGCACCCTGGAGTTAGTTCCTATTTTATTACATTGGTTCATACATCACAATAAATAGGATCTAATAATTTAGTATCATTAAAAAAATAGATACATTAAAGAGTTTTAAATTATAATGAAACTAAAATTACCACAAATGAATACAAAAAAATCATTATTTTTCTCTGTGAATTCCATTTTTAAAGAATTGATATTCTTCTTTTCTTGGGGAAAAAGAAAATAATATAGAGGGTGAGCTCAAATGCTCAGTAAGGCAAAAATGTACAGTGGAATTTATTATGGGGCTAACAAATAAATTAATTTGTCCCATAAAAAATTAAAATAAGAGCATAAATAAATCCACATTAAAATTATCAATTAGTAACTTCTTGTATAATGATAAATAATCATATATATTTTTTGGATTGATGAATTAATTAACTAATTCATTCCATATCAAAAGAATCTAGAGAATAAAAAAATCCACAGAAAACATAAGATTGAATTAATGAAAAGATTTGAATAACTAATCATAGTGTGATTTTAGGAATTAATGTATAAAATAAGTTATTCCATGTCTTAAGAAAATAGGGATTAAATATATCCATGTCCATATTAATGACAAATAAATTCTGGGATAATAATAGTTGATTATAGTGTGATGGGAATGCATAATGTCGAACTCTATAATAATAATGTCAAGGACTTGTGCCAAGATATCTTACATAAATGGTAAGTATGATCACATTACCTAATATTAATTGTCTTATGAGACCTAATACTACACTTTGGGGCTATTTAAGTCCAATCCCCACCCATCATTACATGTCAAATTCATTCTATCACATAACAAATGGGTAAATGGAATATTTTTCATAGAATGAATAGTATAAATACTTATAATAATTTATCAAATTGGTTTATCTTTCCATATAGAAAAAAATAATATATGGTATGAAAAATATTTTTCCCCAATAAATAATAATTAAATATATCATCGTGAAATTCATTAATAAAAAACATGGGATTTAACAATTACAATTAAACACCCTTTACCAGTGAAGGATATGAGAATTTAGTCATTGGTTGTTCACAATGACTATGATTAAAAAGTATATAGTTTGTTGGATTGAATTTATTTGAAAATATTGGATAAAAATTAAATGATAAATGAATCATTAAAAATGGTTTTCTATATATCATGTAAATTAACTTAACATATTTCCAGAGAGTATCAAACTAGGTGTGTAGTAATGGCCCAATCAATGTTCACCAAAATGATGGTAGAGATATATGTGATCAAAACTTTTTAGGTATTCAATACCTAGATTAATATTATAAAAAGATATACATTTTTACGATATTTATAGGGATTTAATTTCTTGGTAAACCACACACACTTTTCTTTATAAAATTTACCATGGTTTTATTGATATGGTAATCTCTGAGTGTTACAATGACTTTGAATGGGAAATAATGGAAGTGAGAAATAAAATCTCATTTAAAACATATAAAATTGAGGATAATACCATTTAATGAAAATAATTGCAGCATACATAAAATGAAATTTTAAAAGACAATGTAATAAAGGTAATTAACTTGAAAAAGATAGTGGATGATTGGGGACCCTTACATTGGTATATCAATGTCTTAGGTAGAGGATATAAAGGGAGGTAATAAATAAACTCAAATTTTAATAATATAAAATAGAAGATAATAACATTGAATAAAAAAATATTAGTATAATAAAATGATATTTAAAAAAGAAAATATAACAAAAATAATACACATGAAATGGAAAGAGGGGGATTAAGTAGCCATACCTTGGCAGGATGATTCTAAAATCTAGAAATGGACTTTATAGAACCATTTATCCTATTTGGAGAGAATCTAAAGTGTATAATTGATAGGTAATTTATTTTTAAAGGCTTTTGTGGAAATTGAGGAAGGAATGTGGGTATTTATACTTAAGGAGGGTGGTTTAAAGGTTAATATATAGGTTATTTTATTATATAGGACAACCACTTGTGGGAGAAACTAATTAAAACTAATTTTACAGATTATTAATTAGTGGGATGAGGCATGTGGATGTCCAAATAATTAAAAAAATAAAACAAACCCCAATCAATCCATTTAATGTGCAGAATCCAAAAATATTTTTTATCTTACAATTTCAGTTTTTTGGTTCCAAAATGTGAGGTTTAAATTTATAAATTAAATTAATTTTTTAGAAAAATTATACTTATTAAATATAATTTTGAATGAATAATTTATTTCATAAATTTTTAGTCATTCATACATAATAATTATGTCATAAATTCACAGTTCTCCTAAATGTACTATTTTTACTTTTTCACAAAAAAAATTAACATTGTCTGAAAATTCCCAAAAACACCCTAAGATAATTTTGATATGTTGTTTCCAAAAATGAAATTTAATTTATAAAATTAATTTTATAAATATAATAATTTAAAGTTGTAAATGAAAATCTTTTTATTATAAATTAACATTTTTTAAAGAAAAATAATAAATCCGAACATTATAAAAATTACATAGGCATTTAATAAAATGTATAATCATTCAATAGTTTTTTTATAAAATTAATTAATAAAAATGACTTTTGTTTACAAATTGAGAATTTATCAAAAAAATATTCTTGTCAGAATATATTTATATTATCTAATAAAAAAAATTATGTCATTAAAAAATAATGGTGGTCACTTAATTATTTCTACATAACCAGTTGTAATAATAACCAATTATCTTATTTACTTATGTGTATAATATTGATCAACAATATTGGATGAAAATTACAATGAAAATGATTATATTTCCCTAGAAATAAACATTCATTATCACTTTTTCACTCACTACTTCTCTTACAATGGTTCCTACACGTTCTTTGATAATGTTCATTGTTTTCTGAACACTTATCTTTATATTTACGATTTTATGGTAGGATAAATCCTCTTTCCAGATTTTAAGCTATTGGAATTTCTTTTAGTGAATGAAATATTATTAAATTTATATATCTATTTAATATTCCTAACTGTATCGGTCCATATTTTTTCATAATTTATAATTTTCATAAAAAATGTAAAATTATTTTTGTCTGTCTGCTAGTTGTAATTGTGTGTATTTTACAGGATACGATCAAACAGTAATTTTATTTTTCTCAATGAATGAAATAAATATTAATTAAAAATTTACCATTAAAAATTTCACAAAACCTTTTAAAATGAATATTTTATTGCAATAAAAAACATACATAGATTAAGATAAATTAAAAACATTTAAAAAATGTTATAAAAATTAAAAATTGATGATAATTTACTATTTATATTTAACCATACAAAAAATTTCATCTGGATGTATATCGAATTTTATGATAATGAAATCATGCATCATGTATTGTTAACCATTAAATAACTTTATTACCGAGATTATTTGGAAATAAAATAATTTGTAAAAAGAATGTAGTTATCAAATAAAAATAAATATTTATAAAGAATCATGTATATAATAAAATATATGTTTATATATATATAGATATAATGGAAGACATAAGAAGGTAATAATGAAGTTTTATAGAAGGGTATGCACAATTTTTTCCTTAGGTCATGGGTTTGAGGCCTGCGGTCATGCCACATAAGATGGGTTATTGCCTGACAAATGAGTCATCATTTTTATAACAACAATTTAGTAAATAAATTTCTATTTTCCATGAAAAATATATAAATGAATAACATATGTGATAATTATTTATATAGATAATTGGTTTTTGGAACAAAAAAAATATACAGCATTTATATTTATATATTAGAAGGAAAATTCATAAAAACATTAATTATAAATTTTAATATGTTACAGAGGAGGGGAATAGAAATAGTCGTAGTGGGACATATGCTTGAGATCCCCTTACATGTCCATTCGGTATATTGGTAACTCAACTAGAGGAGGACATGACCAGACTCAAGGGGAATTTTGTCTAATAAAAAAGGGTTCCATGGGGAATATAGCTCTGGGATGATGGGTTTCAGGGGAATATGGCCCAGTATGGATGTATTTCATTAAAATGTAGCCCAGTGATAATATATTTGGCTTTATACCAAGTAATAGGTCCATGATGTGTATCAGGGTTCCTGGATTGAACCTTGAAGTGGAATTCTATATATCATAGTTAACAAGAATTAATGCTTTTGTGGTTCTAACAGCACAATTTAAGGTTATATTTTAGTACCAATCTATGGAGTTTGATGCCATATGGTAAGGTCATATGTGTTATCAAAGGGGTAAAAATAGAATGTTTAGTGGTTTTAATTCATGTGAATCCATTTATAGTTCATCCCAGTAGATTACTCATGTAAATGTAGGTATTGGGGATCTAACTAAAGAAGATGACTAGTAGGTTTATATCTGATTGATTAAACTAGAAATAAGATCATAAATGAGGATATGGTTGGGGATTCTACCTAATCGGTTTCTCATATGGGTCTTTACTTCCCGTGAATTTCTATATAGAAGATAAATGGATATTAGAATCATAGGGAATATTTTCTAATGACGAGAAGTCGTGGTTTACACCTCATGGGAGGCCCATTTATATATCTAATTCATTTATAATACAAAAGGGGTTCATTGTAAGTTGGGTCTAACAAAATACTAGATATGGGTTATCTAGGACGAGAATCTTGAGACTGGGGAGGTTCTATCGATATCTTTGTTATAATGAAACTCATTATCAAGGAAATATATAATTATAAATTCCCTAAGAAAAAATTAATTTGTGAGGAAAATTGGATAAAATATATTATCAATGGATTATATGATTGATTGGTAGCACCCTAGTTATCATAACCCAGTCATATATCATTTGTTGTTGTGAACATGTCCTCACTAGAATGGGATATTCAAATATTTTTACTTTCGGGAATCTAATAAGACCATTTCAGTAAATTTAATCTTATTAGATTACCTTATTTGAAAAAGGAACATAAAAGTGTCCCGATTATCCATAATTGTGTTCCAATATGGTGTGATATATCACAAGACAATTTTCTTATAGTTTGAGACAATTGGGAAGGGAATGTTAGAAAAATTGCATCCTCAATTTTTGAATAATATTAGAATAGAATGGGAATAAATATGGTTCACCAAGGTAAGTGTTTAAAGGCACTACTCATGAAAGTATTTACAAAACCATCCATCTATGAAGGGTTTTAGTGGTATTTATTCATGAAGTAATGATGAAGATGCTACTAAATGTTTTCTATAATAAAGGTGTATTAAAAAATTACTTTCCTGATTATCCACACTTTTTAATCTCTAGATAAAAATTAGAGAGTTACTTAAGTTTTGTTCAATGTATTTCGTAAAGTAAATTATTCATGAATAATGATGTTTTATTTTCTCAATGTTTATCTTGTTGTGGAAAAAATGATCCCTCAAGGTCTCTAATTGATTTTAATTATCCAGTTATCAATAAGTTGTATTATTCTAGATTTTTTTCTTGGTATATATAGGTGACCTATTATAACATGAAGGAACTCACAACTTTATGAAAGCATGAAAATTAAAATTTTAAAATTTTTGGTTGAGATTCATGTTGAAAAATTAAATATGGTATACCCATAAATGGATTCTCCCATGGATTGGATGAAATTTTATTTAATAATAAAGAACGAAATAAAAATCGTATATTAAAATCTAAATTGTACTTCATTTGATTTTCATCGAACATATGTTCCGATGGATTTCAAAGATTGCCACATCATATATAAAATTTCATAAACCTCTAAATATTCCACACATTCTTCAAAATAATTATTAAGTGTTCATATTCATAATCTAGGTTTTCTAAAAAATAACTGAAGTTTCTTTCAATGATTTCATTATTACAAAAGATCAAAAAAATCTATCATTTAAATCAGTATTTATATTCCATTAAATTCCTCTCTATAGAACATTATAGATATATTGAGAGGATATAGAACTCAAGAAAATTAATAGAACCCCATTTTTTGGGTCATAAACTTGTTTAAATATATTTTTTATAACTCCAAACATTTTAATTTAGTTCTTTAAGGAAGTTATCCTTTTAAACTAACCCAAAAATACTCAAATGGGATATAAAACAATTCATAAATTCCCTAAATAAATTATCACTTACTTATAACATATAAATTATGTTACATGATTTAATAAAATTCATTAATTGTATTTTTCTCCCCTATAAAATAATTATAAAATCTTTAATATTAAATGCTTAGTGTTATGGACTGGATGACTGTTGAGAGGGGGTGAACATATGGTTGGTTTTATGAATTCCATTTCTCTTCAATTAAACCTCTCAAACATGTTAATTTTCTCAATCCACTTAATATTTTCCATCAATATCAACTTGTGTTTAGTGAAAATATAATAGAGAGTAGCACACAATATTTATATAGTTTGGTATAAATACATACTCATTTATATGTTAGTTACACAGCCTCATTGGATTCTACACTATAATAAATTATATCAATTACAATGCATAAAAAGTAACTTGTTAGTCAACTAAATATTTAATCCTATAAGTGGAATTAATTTTATACCCTATTGACTTAATTTTTATCCTTGGTTGGTTAGACACCCTAACTATCCTTCTCCAACATAACTGGTTAGACACCTCAGCACGAGCCTCTTAAGAAACTAGTTGGACATTCCAGTTAAAAGATTCCCCTTCTTTTTGGTATTGATATAGAATTATAAATTTCTTTTTATTATTCATAGTTATCTATATCCGTAATAATTTAGGGTTAGGATTACATGTGTACAACATTAGGGTTTTTAACATCTTCTTGGAATAAGCATGTTAGTATTGAAACACATTTTCAAATCTTGAATAATCTAATTTTTCCAATATTATATTAATCATATTGATTTCATTTTAGAAATTATGGATAACTATAGAAAAATAACCATTTCATGGTGGTTTTTTTATATGGAGGCAATTTAAACCTCCACCATATTCTTCTACGATGGTTTCAAAAAACCGCCACTAAATTGTATGTTAGCCTACAATAGATAGTAGTTTAGACAATTTAGTGGCAGTTTATTAGAAATCTCATAGTGGACGCATTTAGTGATAGTTTTTTATGGTTTAGAAGTGGTTTTCCTATCGAAAAACATTTAGCGGTGGTTGAAACTACTGCAAAAAAATAATTTTCGCCACAAAACCACCCCTAAAATCAAGATAACCACCACGAAACAATAAAGAAATATGAAAAATATTTAGAGATAGTTTTTACCACCACTAAATTATTTTATTTAGCGGTGGTTTTAACCACTGTAGATATAAAAAACTGAAATTTTAGCAGTAGTTTAAACTACTACTGAATATAATACATTTATTTCGTGGCGGTTAAAACTACCACTAAATCCAGATTTACCAAAAAAAAGAAACTGATTCTGCAACCCCCGTACCAGTTCCATGAAAAGAAAAACCATTACAATTTCACAATCTCATACATCCCACATCCACAAGAATCCCAAAAGACAACCATTTTCATAAGAATCATATGATTGATACTTGGATAATAGGTTTAGTATGATTTGGGTACATAAAATTTATTCTAAGTACTTAAAGTGTCACTTTTGGAAATAGTGGTTTCACAATTAGGGAAACCAGTTGGTCTTGAGTATGTTGATGTATTTTTGTATCTATCATAACTGAGTAATGTAATTGATAGTTGATGTTTTATTGGATTGTATGGTAATTTAAGGAGAATAGTTTTGGAGATATTTCAGTTAGCATTTCCAATGAACACAATTAACAATAATAGATTCATATTTTATTGTACATACTAGTTGGAGTAATTTTCTATAGTTTTGAGGAATTTATAGTTTGTAGCTTGGATCCTAAGAATTTTTAGCCTAACATTGGACATGTTGTGAAATGCGATGCATATGGTTCTGGATTAGGATATTTTATGATATAGAGTGATAAATTAGTCACCTTGGGTTTCATTATCTTTTAACCAACAATATGAAATACTCTAATCATGTATTTGAGTTTGTAGTTATGGACCATGCATGTAAATGATTGAGACAGAACCTCTTTGGAGAGTGATTTGTTGTGTACTTTGGCACCTAGAGTGCATATAATATTTTCTCACTGCATGGACATAGTCTTTATTAGTTGAATTTTATAGAGTACTTGTATATTTTTGACATCAATAAATATTATTCAACTTGAAATGGAAATGTAGTGGTAAAAGAATTGGGATTGAAAATTTAGTAGATGGGAGAACATATTTCATTAGAGGAATAGAAGATCTTATCTTCATTATAAGACTAGTTGGTGGGTGTATTTGAGGGTTTAGGGGAAGAAATGTGGGTATCTATAGAGATAAATTATTTATTGGTTAAACAAGTAAAGACATGTTAGAATATTGTTCTGGAATGTATCATGATGTGTGATAGGTTGGATGAATGTGATACTATTTCAGGATTGAATTATGATATACATGGAGTGTTTAAAGTTTCTATCATGTTAATGGTCACATATTCCATGAGACATGAGTTTATGAGATCCTATAATGCTTTGAAGTGGGAGGACCACCCACGGTCGACCATGATTTATAATAATGAAAAGTGGATGTTCTGGTGTGACTCTAGAGTAAGAGAAATTAAATGCTTTGTTTCCCATTGATTTAATTATCCAAAAATTATCACTGAGTGTCAGAATTGATAGTTGAAGTGGGACTTTCACCCAAGGCCAACCTATTTTACCTCATATTCTTGGTAATAATAATAGAAGTCTATGAGTCAATAGTTGAAGTCATGTATGACCATTTATCCTCATATCAATGAGTAGTTAAGAAGAATGATCCAAACCATATAGCACATGCTTCAAGATTGTATTATATATTTTAGCCACCAGATGTATCTTTTGAAGAGATACAAATTCTGGTAGTGTAATACACTCATGTGTTCCACATATATTTGTAAATTCTACTATTAATGATGTGGACAATCCCTCTACCTTAACAGGATCAAGACACTCAAGTGTTTAATAGATATTTTTAAATCATTATGAAAACAATTTTATATAAGTGGAAAGCATATGTGAGAGTGATCACATGAAAACTATAAAACATGAGAATAGAATACTATATAATTTGAATAAAGAAGGGATATCCACTAATAACATGTTGAAGGGGGTTAAAAACTGGATATTCCGAAGAAAATCAAAAATAATGTTGATCGTTCATCCTTGGGTAACAAACCTAATAAATTTATGAAAAATTAATCATAAAAAATGATTCATGACAATAAATAATCGATATATATTATGTATACCACACTTGAGAAATCAAGACATAAAAGGAAACATCAAAAATTAATAAAATACAAAAACAGAATCATGAGAAATCAAGAAAATGTTAGGTCATGAAAATGTTTGGTGGAAACTATGTGCCACACATGATACATATACAAACTGACTATTAGCATATTTTTCCAACATATCAATAGTACAACTAATCACAGTTCAATGATGAACATATCTTTTCACCCTATCTACCTCCATCTCTACTTCCTGCTGCAACCTATAAGAAGATTACCTTGAAAATTAAATATTGTTGTATAATTATATTTAAACATAAAAAAAATAAATGTTTTCAAAATAAATGATTTTAAATTTTTTTGATTTACCTACTCACCACCAGTCGATGCAATACCACTGGGGGAAGATCCGTTCGTCTTCTCATATAAATCAGTCACTGATTTCTTCAAAGTGGATATCTGAGCCCCCTGGTCTTGAACTATGTTTAGTAGAGAAACAATCTCTCTCTGTGTATCTCAGGGTACGGACTGACTACATCCAAGATAATATGCAGATGCAATCCCTGGTGTCCTGCCAAAGACCTCAGATGGTACGGGTCCCAAAACCATCCCTCCCACTCTACCAGGATGCTCCTTCCAAAGGACTTTAGCAACCAGGTCATCCTAGGAGACAGAGTAGGATGACGAAGGATTTTCATCCCATAGTTCTTTAATTTTTACCTATTAATCAAATAGAATTCATATTAGAAGCAATATATATTAACATATAATAAACTGAAAATAAGTTATTATAATGAAAAATTAGTTCATACCCCAACTTCTCTGGCAGGCTCATTAACAAAACATACATCATATTTATGGTGAATATTCAACAAAACATCTATACGGGATGCCTCATGCCCTAAACTCTGTGACAGTATCAAAAAAATTGAAAAAATTAATATATTTAACAAACAATATTATCTTATAAATATTTAAACTAATGAAAAGATTACTAGAGCAGATCAGTTTCTAGAAAAACTCTTTGACCCAACCGTGTGAGGCATGACCTGCTTAGCCCAGCTTAATATATTCATCCTTGAAAGACCCTAA
This sequence comes from Viscum album, assembly GCA_963277665.1. Lineage (NCBI taxonomy): Eukaryota > Viridiplantae > Streptophyta > Magnoliopsida > Santalales > Viscaceae > Viscum > Viscum album. The sequence goes on along the minus strand of OY728120.1, from coordinate 1,431,435,914 downwards.
TATAAATAAAATAAAATATAATAGTTATGTATTCAATTTCGTATTCTCTTCATATACATGTATAAATATAAAATGGGATTAATATAGTAATATATATTTAAATAACATCTGCTTCTCATCATGATGTATGTCAACAAAGACGTTCCATTGCTCTTTGGGTACCCCATCTGGTGGCTTATCGTACATCTGTTGGGCAGTCAATGAATTATCATTGATATTTCCCAACAATCTCCATTTAATGTATTTCCATTTTTTGACAGGATTTTTTTAATGTCCAGTTTCATGCTATCACATTCGCAACTGTAAAGTAAAAAAACATCTGTACACGAAAATTATTTTTGAAAATATTAATAACATGACATTCAGTTACAGCATAATGTTTTAAAATTATCATTATTTGGGAATCTAAAACTTCATTTTTCCAACTTGTAGCTATATCCCTCCAATAATCATATGAAATAGGAAGGGAAACAGGCTCTGTTGCCAGTTTTCCTAAAATCTGGCCAAGTAATCCTATGGTATCATCTGTAGGGACCCCATATGAATCAATTGGGAAAACTATATTCTCTCTGGTTAGATTCCATACATCTGAACTTTTTATATTTTTCTCCACACATGCATTATTTCCATCTTTAATGAAAAAATAGTTAATATATTAAAATTTCAATTAATTTATTTATATTAAAACTTTTACCTATTAGAGTCACCCTCCAGTATCCTTGTGAAGAACAAGAAGTGTCACACTGCTCCCCCACTACTGAGGCTCCTGAAGTGGGAGGTGATGACTGAGCTGCTAAAGAGACACTCACAGAGGGGGTGACAGATGGTGTAGGGTGAGATGGTTCATGGGGCCAAGAAGATGGTGGCTCAGATGTCATAGGTAGGGAGACATATGGATCGTCATTTTTCGCAGTGGTTGGTGAAATAATACATTGATTCTTCTTGGGAATTCCAATCATTTCATCAAATAAAATTAACTTCATAACATATATTTCAACAAATTTATACAAAAAATAAATTAAAAATGCTAATATATGCAGAAAAAAACAAAAAAAAATATGAATAACAATGATAATGAATGATTGCACAAATGAAATAAGTGGTTTCTAAAAGAATGCATAATTGTACACACAATCATTTTATCCATCAATAATGTTTGTTTACTGCTCCATTACTTCATCCACTTTATGCATCCTTGCTAGAAAAATATTTTCAGTATAATGGTGGAAAAATAATTCAAATTCTTGTGGTTTATGAGATTCAATGTTAGAGGTCTAATCTACCACTTAATCACCCATATCATACAAATCTCTTTGTTTTACATGAGAAACTACACTCCACCCTTCATCCACAACATTATTCACATAATATTCGATTTTTTCTTGCATTGATTATATATATGGATCATGCACTTCACAATCACCAACATCCATCATGTGAGAGAAGTTTACAGAAGTAAATTTCAAGGAATCACTTTTAACACCTCTGATAATATCAACACAATTTCATTTGAGTAAAACAACTGAAAATTCATATAGTAGTTTAATTCAATAATATTGGTCAGCTTTATATAGTATCCCACTTCAGAAAATGTGAATATACAACAATTATGATTTAAAACCCTCATTAGATCAACTTTACGACATCTAAATCCATTCATGTTGTAAGCATTGTATTTTTTGACATGTTTGGGAGGACCTCAAGAAAGAAGCATCAAATCTTCTGACAACACTACTTGAGTGTCAGTATTCATGATCTAAAAAAATAAATATACTTTATCAGAATTACAAAATATATGTGTCATCCTAATATACATATTTATTGTAATATTTATGAACATACATTTCATTCAAACCATTATACAAGATCTTCGTTAACAAGTTTTGTTATATGTTTCTCATTTTGTGTTTGGCTCATAATTCGTCTATTTTTTTGTATCATCAAATATTTAATAAATGGATCTGCAATTTAATTATTCAGCAGCACATATCTATGTTCCTATAATTATTCCATTTTTGTTAGTTTAACAATTGAGGTCCTACAACTGATCATCCAATAGCAGGAAATATTTTTGATTTCCCTTGTTATTGATATTGAGTCGATGTGTATTCAACACATCCGACTCGATTAAATCATCTCTCAATATCATCCAAGTAACTAGAACAAAATGTAAGACACTCCTCTTCTAAATAGCCTTCAGTAATAGAGCCTTTTGTTTGATATTTATTTCTCACATATGATTTCTAATGCCCAAGATATCTGTGAAATAAAATAAACAAACATAATTATGCATTTTATTAAGGGCCAATTTTTTTTACATATCTTAAAAACATATAAATAAAGTACTTATCAATTGGATACATCCATTAATAAGGAACGGGGCATCCTAATTTATCTTCCTCAACCAAATGAACAGTTAAATGCCTCATGAAAAAAAATGATGGAGGAAAGATCATCTCCATCGGAAAAAGGGTCAATAAAAACCACTCCTGAAGGTTGTCAATATCAAATGGATTTTGATATTTGTCACATATTTGTTTTTAAAATGCGCTCAATGGGAGTACAATAGCAGTAACTTTTCTTTATAATAATATATGTAATGCTAACAGTCATAACTACTGTAACAAAATATGTGAATCATGACTTTTCAATCCATGTAACTTACGATTCCTTAGATCAAAACTCCTTGATATGTTCCTTGAATACCCATCAAATAATTTCACATGGTTTAAATTTTGATGGAATGTATCTTTATCCCTATTATTCATTGAAAAAAAATTGGAGCATACTTTTCATTCTCATCTGGCTAGAGATCATGTTTTATGTTCATTACTTGAAAGTCCTTCCAATCATTGAGATGATACTTGGACATTCCATGCTCATTAAGCAATGTGAAGATCAAATTGTCACAAACATTCTTCTCAATATGCATCACATCAAGATTATGCCACAAAAAATTAAATTTCCAACACTGAAGATTGAAATATATAATTTTTTTCATTCCATTGTTGTGTTCTGATTTCACTGGATGATGCACATCGAACCCATTTATGACTATCACTAAAATTATAAACCTTCCAAAATTCTATTTCAATATTTCCAAGTTTTTTCAATATTTCAGAATACGTTAACAACTTTCGAGGTGGTCTAAGATCAATGAAACCATTAAATTTTGATCTGTTAGGCTAAAATCTATGAGATGCATCGAGAACTCATTGATGGAATAAGAATAACTATTTTCTACTATGAGGTATCCATTTTCGCTCAAAATCGAAATTACAAATAGGAAAAACCAAACCCATGTAATTTTTCCAACTATATAAATTCCCAATCTTAGGGAACTCTCTAATTTTCCACATTAAAGTAGCATGCATTTTAAACAATGTTTTAGAAGAAGCACCAAATGTCTCAACACTGTTTCTCTATAACTCCTGTAATTATTCAATTAAAGGAAGAAAGTATTCATCAATATCATTTCAAGGAATTTTTTTTCTTGGAATAATCATAAAAATGATAAATTAAATTTGTTTCATACACATCCATGGAGGCAGATTGTAAGGGATCCAAAAAATTGTCCATATGCTATAATTGGTACTCAATGTCCCAAATGGGTTAAATCAATCGGTAGAAAATCCCAATCAAACATTACTAGGATCAGCTAGGAAATAAGGATGTAATGAATCAAATGTATTTCACTATTATGAATCTTGTTGATGTCGCATTAATCCATCATTTTTATTAACTATAGAATTCCACTTCATGTGTTCAACGGTTTTTGATAACATGAATAATCATTAAAGTCGTGGATTTAAAGGAAAGTAATGCAAAACCTTTGCAGGTCTGTTCCTTTTCTTCTTATTCATGGTAGTATATTGATTCAGTCTTCCAACATCACCCATTGACTGCCATCTAGACGAAGAACATTTTTTCCAACTTGTCTACTTGAATCTTCATTCCAATAAAGCATACAATCAGTGGGACACCCATGTATTTTTTTATAATTAAAACCAAGCATGTTAACAACTTTTTTCATATCATAAAAAAACTCGGGGATGTTTGGTTCAGAAAATAAATCACACAAAAATTCCAATATCATGGAAATTTACTTATTTGTAATTCCACATTGACATTTTATATGATATAACTTCAGCAGAAAAGAACATTTTGAATTTTTCAAACATCAACAATACAACTCTTGATTTCCATCATCAACTAAATGATGAAATCTATTTTCCTCCATGATGATTTCTCTTCCATTATTCTCCACATAATCAAGAGGAGTATCCACTGATATGTTACAATCATGATCTCGTTGTCCTACATTCTCAAAAAACTTCACTTGTCACATTTCTATTTGTAGCACCTTCATATGGTTGTTCTGATTTGTTTTTATGTTGATAGTGGTGTCTTGTAGTTCTAAATGTGTCATTTATAAGGTTTTCTATTTCATTTTCCATTGTTGATGAAGTTGGGAGCTCATTCTCTAGATTTTCATAAGTTCTCAGCCTTTTTGCAACGTTCTATTCTCCATGAAAAATCCAACACAAATATTGACCAAGGAATTGATAATATATTAAATGTTCATAAACATCATCTCTATTCAACCATATTATAAATTTACATAGAGTATATGTACATCTTATTCTCCCTTCAACGAAATGATTGGAAATAGAAAAATCTAAAAACTCCCCCAAAACCATAACATAGTGAGGTGTGTTCCTCAGTAATGTGATCCAGTATTTATCCATGTATATCACAATGTGACTACACAATATTAAAAAAAATTAAAAAACATAACTATTAATAAATAGGGAAAGAGATTCATATATACTAGTTGAAAAAATATATATGTTAAATAAGGTTTTCTTATATAAATACATATGTTAAATAATGAAACCACCCACTAGAAAACCAAAGCATGAAAATTAAAAAGATTCATAAAAGAATAAATGGATATCCAACCTGCTTGGCCCAACTTGTGAATTGGAATTAACCATGTAGGTGATTTCCCCTTTCCCCAATGACATTTCATAAGTGACCCATAGAGAAAATCTCTACCCAATTATAGCATGACTTCAAGCCTATTATAGATGACCCAAAAGATTGTTGGTGTAAACCCTCAATATCATTCTTATAAATCACAACACAGCTAATTGAAAACACACCTCCAAATATCATATGTGTATCGGATTTTATCTTCCACTCTAAATATCATACATGAATTCTAAAAAAACACACCTAATTGCAAAAACACCTCCAAATTTTGAGCAAGGTATGTGGCTTATTGAATCCTTGAGAGTCAAGATAAGAGATAATTCCATATTGTGATACAAGGTTTAAATATAATATAACCTATTTTTACAAAATTTTGTTTGTGCATCAAATATGATCCTAAGTATGTTGTTTAGGCATATGATCCAAGTTTCTATGGGACACTACTCATGGGTGTATGAGCCTTGTTATATCATTGGGTGATATGGAGTTGTACGGATGTTAAATTTGTATGAGATAAATATTGATAGTGGATAAGAACCTGAGTGAGATTTATTTATAGAGATCACTATTTCTTGGAAGGGTAAGATTGAGTGTTGGTATGGAACATCAAGAAATTTCTTAATGTGTGAAAGAAACTATACATTGGTTATATGGGATTCCTATTTTTTGTGTAGAGTATTGGAGTGGACTGCCCACCCCACCACCTCCCAAGACATCCCTCCCACACACACCCCTACAGACCCCTACTCCCTGAATCCCCCTTAGACACCCCCCCCCCCACCTGGAGCTCCCCCACCCCACCTGGACAACTCACCCACACCCCCACCTGGACACCCCCCATCCTCCTCCATGGACATCCCACACCACTCCCACACCCTCTTGGACATCCCACCCCCAGGAAATCCCACACCCCTCCCCCACCTAGACAGCCCACCCCCACCCCCTGGATAGCCCACCCCCTCCCTGGACAGCCCACACCACAATCCCTCACACCCCTACAGTGCAGCCCCCCACCCAACCTAGACACCCCCCACCACACCTGGACAGCTCACCCCACACCCCCACCTAGACACCCCCCACCCCCACTAGGACCCCCCCCTACCTAGACATCCCCGCCCCCATCTCCCCCCCTAGTACACCCCCCACCACCACCTAGACATACCACCCCCCTCCCTGGATACCCCCCCCCCACCCCAACCTGGACTGCCGACCCCCACCCCCTGGACAACCCACACCCCTCCCCCACATGGACAACCCACCCCACCCCCTTGGACATCCCACCCCCTAGAAATCCCACACCCTCTCCCCCACCTGGAAAACCCACCCCACCCATTGAAACCCCACCCCCTCCATAGACAAACCACACCCCCTCCCCCACACCCCTATAGCCCCCCATATGCCATGGGACAGCCCACCCCACACTAGGACACCCCCCACCACATGGACATCCCCTGACCTAGAGCCCCCCCCCCCCCACCTCGACAGCCCACCCCCACCGGGATAGACCCAAACCCCAACCTAGATACCCCCCCCCCCCCCACCTGGACAATCCACCCCCACCAGGACAACCCTCCCCCCCCCCCACCTGGACATCCGTCCCCCACCCCCTTGGATATCCCACACCCCCTCCGCCACCTGGACAACTCTAACACCCCAAGATTTTTTGAGATATATTATTTTTAATTTCTTTGATGTCTTCTATTATAAACTACACCAAGATTAGCTTGTACTATATTCAACACTGTATTAGCTTGCAGTATACACAACACTATTCTTTCCTCGTGTTACACACAATTTCAATTTTGTTTTGTGAAAATTATTCTACGCAACATTAAGTATAGATTTTGTTCAATGTATAAATGAAATAAGTTTTGATTATGATATACGCAACACCAAACGGAGCTTTCACTACACGCAGCCCTGACCTGGCTTGCATTACGCGCAATCAAGACCTTCTTCGATAGCGTGTGTAGTACGCAATACCAAGTTTCACTAAAGGAGATATTATTATAATATTATTATAAACTAGCCATTATGAATAATAATACCCACTTTTTGAAATTTTATAAATTTTATCTTTCGAAATGGACTTCATTTTTTGATTTGGAATATCGAAATTTGCTTAGGGTGAATTTTTGGTATTTTTCTGAAAACATTCAATTTTTGATGAATAGTGAAAACACTGGGTTACTATTTTAAAACCGAATTTTTATTTAAATAATTATTTATTTTATTTAAATTTATATTATGTCAAAATTGATACATAATACCTATATAAGTTCAATTTAATTCATTTGACTCATTTCTTAATAATTTTAGATATATAAAAATTTTATTGAACTTTTCACCGTCTTTTACCCACCTACTAGGAGAATTTGAAAATTTACATAAAACATAATTTTACCGCTTCTGTGAGTGGAATTTCAAAAATCCAAGAGACACGGTTAATATCAAGGAGTAAAATTTGGTTCAATAAGATAAAAATAATTTTTGGTGAATAGTATCTTATTTACTTTTATTTACCACGGTTAAAAGTAAATAGGGTAATTAAGGGTAAAAATGATATTATTATTACCCTGAAACATGTCCTAATTCTATTGTATAAGTTTAATTCGACCAAAAACAGCCTTAGTGATAAAATATTACCCTTTAGGTCCACTTGGATAAGATTTGGACATTTATTATTATTTTATTTAAAGAAGAGTTAAAAGAGTTAAAATCAATGTTTAATAACTAAAACATTTTTAATATAGGGTTATAAATAAGATAAATTCGACTATAAATATTAATTATAAAGATAAAAATATTTCCAACAGAACGGTATTTTATTTATAATTTTTAGACATTAAATAAGTTAGTTTATTTATGACACAATGATGATGCAGTAATTACTTTATTAATGAAATATTAACATAATTGATATTAAAAATACCCAAATAAATGTAATTTGAAACTTTTTTTGAATTCCAGTAATTTTATAGGTTACTATGACATGTTTTTATTGAGTTAATAAACGTTTTCCGAACTAATCATGCAGTTATGATTTTATAATAACATCAATTACCAAATAGTGTCAAAATTGAAATAATATAGTTTTTTAAACAAATATTATATTTTTAATTTTTATTTTATTCCTAAATTATATGTTTCAGACAAATGACTTAGATAAGGTCATATGATTTAATAATGAACCACTTGGGGTTTTTTTTGTCTTGTTATACTAAGTTTATTAACCATATAATGTAAGAAAACAAAAAGACACAGTAAAAGTTAAATTATTTAACTTAGAGTTAAATCTATATTATAAGGTTACAATAGTAACCTAAACTTGTCTAAACATATTGGTTGAGAGGATTCAGACCCATACCCACCTTATCTTCGAAATAAATCAATTTGGAGCTATTATAAACCTAATATGACTTTATTATAAAATAATATTTTAAGTTTTTCCAAAGGTACCCCTCTCCTCACTTATAAAAAGGGCACCCCCTCCCTCTGCTATTCACACCCTTTTGATCCTTGAAACTCGGCCAAAACCTTCCAATTCCTCTTCTCAACCTCTCTAGTTATATCATAGAGGTTCCAGTTTTCTCAAAAGACCAACTCTAGTGCCCTAAGAAGAAGTTTAATGGAGGTGCGTCGAGGAAGAGGTAATCTCTTCTACCGATTCTTTCAAGTTTCTTTCTTCTTCAACATCTTCTTCTTTATTTGTTTCATCATAAATTAATAACATAAGTATCACTAATATAATTATATGTTATTAAAAATATGAAACTACCCTATTTCACCTTCTATCCATCCTACAAAAAATGAAATCACCGCGCGTGCGTACGTACGGAATACCGTCTCCACGCCGTTGTGTAATCTGTTTTTCCACCACCACCTTACTTGGATGGGTATAATGGTGTAAATTATAACAATATATGATTATTATAACATGATAATTATTCTGAGATATTATATCATCAAATCCAATTTCATTCATAAAATTATGGGAACGATATCATTGCTCGTGCGTACGTACAGATTACCGTCTCCATGACGTGATGAGATTCATTCCCCATGTTAACCATTTAAGAATAATTATAAAGTATATATAATAAATAATAATGATATATATGAAATAATAATTCTATTGGATTTATGTATATATATATGTATGTCATCTACTTAATTCCATTCTATTCAATAAGGAAACGAAAAACAGCGTTCATGTGCACGTACGGCTTACCATCTCCATGAACTGTGTATTTCTTTCCATTTATCAATCTATTATATAAATTTATATTCAGAATATCTATTATATATAAATCATTTTTTATATTCTGGAAATAAGTAATCATGATCTAAGTAATCATATTAATAATTACAAGTCAAAACACGGACGATAAATGAAACGATTTTTCCCAAAATACTGCTTTAAACTGGAATTGAAAAATGAACTGATAATATAAAGTCGTAAGTGAATCATATATGATATCATAAATATTATTATGGTTCTCTTACAATTCAATAATATGTTTAAACCCACTATACAGCATACTCTGACACATACGGAAAAAATTGGACATAAGGTAAGGGATAATTTTTCAAATCTCATTTTTATCCGAGATTGCTTATACGTAAGTATTTACTGGGGTTATATTTTTCATCCATTTACATAAAAATGATTTTCATAAAGTTTTTAATATTATTAAATTAATGTTTACCCCTATTTTACTTTTACATTGTTTTATGGAAATAATCATTATTATTTTTACCATACGAAGAACGTTTTGACTTTTCCGGCAAAAGTACAAGGAGAATGTTTTTTTAACTTATACGGCATGAACGAATTTTTATAGTTTCATAATGCATAATTTTCATTAATCTTCCAATACATGTTTTCAATATTATTTTAAAGAAAAAATCTTTTTCTTTTAAAATTTCATGGCATTTTGTAAAAAGAAAATTATTTTGAAGAATCAAGAATTTGTTTCAAGTGTTTTGTCAAAAATATTTTCCTTATAAGATGAAATTATTTCATATGTGTATGTTTAAAGTATAAGTTCTCTATGATTTACATGGGTTCACTTTTCTTCAGATGAAATGATATCCATCTGTTTTATATGGATTATGTTATGATGGGATGATGTTTATGAAACCCATTTTACTCTTTGGGTTATGATGAATGATTTATGTTTATTTTGTGGCACAAGTAAGAATGATTTCATTATGAGATGGGTGGGACCTATATCTCCCTCCAATTAATTGGGTAAATATTTATATCTCTTGAGATAGAAATGTCTGGAATGGTAAGTTAATCTGGTTCAGTGATATAGGACTGGAACGAGGAGTGAACTCAATTCAGAAAGGTACTTTGTCCAGTAAGATGGTTTTGGATGCAATGCCTTGGCTATTATGGAAATAATATCATGTGCATAATGGTTTCTCACAATTACATGTTTTATTCCCATGCTATGTTATCATGATTGATGTTCCTTTATGATCTAAGCTTTACGTACTGCAAAGATTAATTTAACAACTCAAGATTTTGATGTTAAGACATTATGTTCATGTTTTGATGTTCAAATGTATATGGTTTGTTTTATTTTCTCCATGTTTACCCTTACTAAGCGTTTCAGCTCACCCTTTATATGTTTTCTTTTCCCCAGGATTTAAAGAAAGGTTTTAGGTAAGAAAACCAAAGGGGAAGATCTTTATGGGAGATGTTGAAGTTCTTTCACCTCGATTAGAAGATTATATTCTATGTTTCCAAAGACATTAAACTATTACGATCCTTGAGTGTCTGTTTTTTTATGTATTAAGTATTCCAAAAAAGTATTGTAATGTCCACGTACGTCAAGTTTGGGGTCTCTACAGTTGGTATTAGAGGAAAGGTTTAGTTAACCTTTGGAAACTAGGATGCGAAAAATTTAGTGAGATCCCTAGAGATATTTCTATGGTATGTCTAGGGATGTCCCTAAGGTTAAGTATAAGTATAGGTTATTGTCCTAGAATTACAGTAACAATCTTAGAATTAACCCTAAGATGATATATATTGAAGTTACTCCCCCTTAATTATGTTGTTTTCTCTAGCATGATTTTTGCCTCTCACACAATTCTTTTTGGGTTTAGACGATTGCTGGAACCTGAAGGAACCGTGTTGATCAATGTAATGGACAATGCCAAGATTGTACTCTTGAGAAAACCAATGTTATGAGAGATGGAGTGAAAAATATTATTTTTATACTTACACAAGCTATGAATCATTCTGGACTTCCAAATGAGTATAAAAGGGAACAATATTCTATTGAGTACTTTATGAGGCAACTTCCACCTTCTTTCAGCGAGTCTTTTTATCCACTTGTTGCTGAACAATGGATCAATACCATTGAAAAGATATTTTCCATACTTCACTATTCAGAACAGGAAAAAATTCATTCTGGATATTTACCATTTAGAAGGTGAACTATATCAATGGTGGACTCTAATTAAGAATAAGAGTCCCCAAGAAGAAATTGAATCCATGGAATGGGATGAGTTCAAGAACTTATTTTTCAATAAGTACTTCCCTCGTATTCTTCGAAAAATTATGGAAAAGGATTTTATTGAGCTTAAGAAAAAGGATGATGAAGCTGCTAGTATATACGAAGGGAATTTTACAAGGCTTTCAAGGTATGGATCTGGCTTTATCATCCAACCTGAAAGTAAAGTTGATTGATTCTTCAATGGCTTAAAACCAAGTCTTCGAAAGGCATTAGCTAAAATAGACTATAGTAGCTATGAAGAAATTGTGTGTGGTGATATAAAGGTAGATATGGAAGTTGGTGTTACATATCCATCTCATGGTTTTGACAAGAAACGAAAGATGGAGTTCAAGGAGAAATCACAGAATAATGATGAATGTGTCTTTATGCTCAAAGTGTGGAAAGAAGCATGGTGGAGATTGTATAAAAGGGACTAGAAAATGTTTTAAGTGTGGAAAAGAAGGTCATCGAGCAGTTGAGTGTCAATGTAATGGAAAAAGGGTTGCTAATTATGTGAAAAAATAAAAAACTACAGAGAACGCACCACCAACACTTCAATGCTTCAAGTGCAAGGAAATGGGGCATTATGCTAATCAATGCCCTAATCCATGCCTTAATGATGATCAACGTGAGCAACCTGTTAAGGAAAAGGATAAAGGGATGTCACATGCGATCAATATTTGTGATTTTGAGTATGAAAATGATGTTGTGTAATGATTAAGTGTTTATGTAATGGTATTTCAAAATAGTATCATGGAATCTCATTTATGGAATTGTGGAATTTTGGAATATCTATGTATTGGTTTTCAATAATTATATGGTATCGGTAACCATGAAAAGTGATTTAAATATTTTTGGAAAGTGGATGTTATGCGCATAATGAGGGGATAAGGATAAAATGAAATTTTTTATAGTATTCATGAGCTCATGACTGATATAAGGACCAAGAGATATCATGGTTTGAATATATCGAAATTTTGGGATTTTGGTATGTGGAAAGAGTTAACATTTGACAGCACTCATGTTTTCACTAAGGTTCTATGGTAATACCTGATTATGGTATTCACATGTTTGCAATGTGACCAAAAATATATATCTTATGATATATCAGGGATAAATGATGGTATTTACGTGCTTGTTATGTGACCTTTCCAGTAATCATTATCTTTATACAATGAGATTGGACATATATATTTTGGATAAGTATAAAGATTGGAATGGATTATGTTGGACATTAGATAGTATTGTTTAAGGCTAGAAAGTTTTTCAATATTATTGAAGGAATGTTATAATAATGTAGTTTTAGAAAAAGGACAACCTGAAGGACGGGCGACAACTCGTCGCGTCGGACAAGGCTGTTGGAATCGAACCCACAATCAATGTGCGACAGGCCTTTATCGCCTACCGTTGGCATACATGAAGTCCTTGGTTAATAGAAACTAGTTTTATTATATTAAGTGGTATGATATATGAAGTATAAGTCCATTCTTGGAGCCATATATGTTTAATATCTCTATATATGGACTTGTGTATATTGAATAAGTTTTTCTAACCTTTCGTTTGAGAAAGATGGAATGACCCGTCATTCTATCACATGATCTGCTAACACTTCACAGAATACAAATTCAACTTCATTTCTTTAAGAGATGAAGTGGAAATTGTTCAAGGCACAAAAAATAGTAAGATTTTACCAAAATCAAGTAAGTATTTTTTTAATTCAACAATTCTTCAACTTTAGGGAAATGATCTTGAAAACCAAAAATGTTGTTCTAGTGTCCTCATATCCAATGAATTAGATGTTACCTTAGATCATCAAAAATTTATGGCTTTGGGATTTTTGGCTTTTTCATAGCCATGTCCTCTACCACTCTCCATCAGAACATGATGGTTAGATTTTTCTTCCATATCCATATTTCCACCTATGTTCTCTTATGTGGAAACCCAGTGATGAGTTAATCTGGGTAACCGTTACATTTCTAACTTTTATTTTTAAAATGAATTTTTAGTATTTCTTTTTACGATGTGGGTTCTATGAATCAAAACTTTTAATTAGTAAACAATTTATAACCCCGACGAATTTCGAGGGCGAAATTCATTTTAAGGGGGTAAGAGTGTAACACCCCATGATTTTATGAGATTTATTATTTTTAATTTCTTTGATGTCTTCTATTATACACTACACCAATATTAGATTATACTATACACAACACTGTATTAGCTTGAAGTATACGCAACACTATTCTTGGCTCGTGTTACACACAATTTCAGGTTCGTTTTGTGAAAATTATTCTACGCAACATTAAGTATAGATTTTGTTTAATGTATAAATGAAATAAGTTTTGATTATGTTATACACAATGCCAAATGGAGCATTCACAACACACAGCCCTGACTTGGCTTGCATTATGCGCAATCAAGACCTTCTTCGATACGTGTGTAGTAAGCAATACCAAGTTTCACTAAATGAGATATTATTATAATATTATTATAATCTAACAGTTATGAATAGTAATAGACACGTTTTGAAATTTTATAAATTTTTTCTTTCGAAATGGACTTCATTTTTGGATTCTGAATATCGAATTTAGCCTAGGGTGAATTTTTGGTATTTTTCTGAAAACTTTTAATTTTTGATGAATAGTGAAAAAACTAGGTGACTATTTAAAAACTGACTTTTTATTTAAAAAATTATTTATTTTATTTAAATTTATTTTAGGTCAAAATTGATACATAATACCTATAAAAGTTCAATGTAATTCATTTGAGTCATTTCTTAATAATTTTAGATATATAAAAATTTTATTGAACTTTTCACCGTCTTTTACCCACCTCCAAGGAGAATTTGAAAATTTACATAAAACATAATTTTACCGCTACTGTGATTAGAATTTCAAAAATCCAAGAGACACGGTTAATATCAAGGAGTAAAATGTGGTTCAATAAGTTAAAATTAATATTTGGTAAATAGTAACTTTTTACTTATATTTACCACAGTTAAAAGTAAATAGGGTAATTAAGCGTAAAAATGATATTATTATTACCCTAACACATGTCCTAATTCTATTGGATAAGTGTAATTAGACAAAAAAACTTAGGGATAAAATATTATCCTTTAGGTCCACTTGGATTAGATTAGGACATTTATTATTATTTTATTTAAAGAAGAGTTAAAATAGTTAAAATCAAAGTTTAATAACTAATACATTTTTAATATAGGTTTATACAGAAGATAAATTAGACTATAAAAATTCATTAGAAATCTAAAACGATTTCCTACATAATAGTATTTTATTTATAATTTTTAGAAATTAAATAAGTTAATTTATTTATGACACAATGATGATGCAGTAATTACTTTATTAATGAAATATTAACATAATTCATATTATAAATACCGAAATAAATGTAATTTGAGAAATTTTTTTTGAATTCCACTAATTTTATATGATACTATGAAATGTTAGTATTTATTTAATTAAAAAATTGAAATAATAATGCTTTTATGATTTTGAAAATAATCAATTACCAAATAGTGTCAAAATTGACATAAAATTGGTTTTACAAGAAATATTATATTATTAATTGTTATTTTATTCCTAAAAATATAAGGTTCAGCCAAATGACTTATATAGGTTTATATATATTAATAATGAACCACTTGGGGTTCGTTTGGCTTGTTACAGTAAATATATTAACCATATAGTGTAAGAAACAAAAGACAGGGTAAAAGTTAAATTATTTAACTTAGAGTTAAATCTCAATGATAAGGTTAAAATAGTAACCTAAACTTGTCTAAAACCTATTGGTTGAGATTATTTATACCCATCCCCACCTTATCATAGAAATAAATCAATTTGGAGATATTATAAACCGAATATGACTTTATTATAAAATAATTTTTTGAGTTTTTCCAAAGGTGCCCCTCTCCTCCCTTATAAAAAGGGTACCCCTTCCCTCTTCTGTTCACACCCTTTTGATCCTTGAAGCTTGTCCAAACACTTCCAATTACTCTTCTAAACCTCTCTAGTTTTATCATAAAAGTTTTGGTCTTCTCAAAAGTCCAACTCTAGTGCCCTAAGAAGAAGTTTAAAGGAGGTGTGTCGAGGAAGAGGTAATCTCTTCTACCGATTCTTTCATGTTTCTTTCTTCTTCAACTTATTATTCTTTATTTGTTTCATAATATATTAATAACATTAGTATAACTAATATACTGATATGTTATTATAAATATTAGACAACCCTATTTCACCTTCTATCCATCCTACGAACAATGAAATCACCGCGCGTGCGTGCGTACGGAATACCGTCTCCACGCCGTGGTATAATCTGTTTTTCCACCACCACCTTACATGGATGGATATAATGGTGTAAATAATAACAATATATGATTATTATAACATGATATTGATTCTGAGATATTATATCATCAAATCCAATTCCATTCATATAATTATGGGAACGATATCATCACTCATGTGTACGTACGGATTACTGTCTCCACAACGCGATGAGATTCATTCCCCATGTTAACCATTTAAGAATAAATATAAAGTATATATAATAAATGATAATTATATATATGACATAATAATTCTACTGGATTTATGTATATATATATGTATTCCATCTAATTAATCCCATTCAATTCAATAAGGAAACAAAAAACAGCGTTCATGCGTACGTACGGCTTACCGTCTCCATGAACGATGTATTTCTTTCCATTTATCGATATATTTTATATATGTATATTCTAAATATATATTATATATAAATCATGTTTTATATTCTGGAATTATGTAATCATGATTTAAGTAATCATATTAATAATTACTAGTCAAAACACGAATGATAAATGAAATGATTTTACCCAAAACATTGTTTTAACATAGAATTGACAAATGAACGGATAATATAAAGTCGTAACTGAATCATATATGATATCATAAATATTATAATGTTTCTGTTACAAGTTAATAATATGTTTAAACCCACTATACAAGAGTCTCGGACACATACGGAAGAAATTGGACATAAGGTAAGTGATAATTTTTCAAATCTCATTTTTATCTGAGATTGCTTATACGTAAGTATATACTGGGGTTATATTTTTCATCAATGTCCATAAAAAAAATTTCATAAACTTTTTAATATTATTAAATTCATGTTTACCCCTCTTTGACTTTTACATTGTGTTATGGAAAGAATCATTCTTTTGTCTACCATACATGGAACTTTTTTACTTTTCCAGCAAAAGTACAAGGAGAATGTTTTTTTTAACTTATAAGGCATGAACGGATTTTTACGGTTTCATAATTCCTAACATTCATGAAGCTTCCACTACAAGTTTTCATCATTATTTTCAAAAAAAAAAATTGTTTCATTTAAAATTCCATGGCATTTTGTAAAAAGAAAATTATTTTGAATAAGAAAGGATATTTCCCTCAATAATTCATTTAAAGTGTTTTATCAAAACCATTTTCCATATAAGATGAAATTATTTCATATGTGTATGTTTAAAGTATAAGTTCTCTATGATTTACATGGGTTCACTTTTCTTATGATGAAAAGTTATCGATTTGTTTTATATGGATTATGTTGTGATGGGATGATGTTTATGAAACCCATTTTACTCTTTGGGTTATGATGAATGATTTATGTTTATTTTGTGGCACAAGTAAGAATGATTTAAGTATGAGATTGGTGGGACCTATATCTCCCTCCAATGCATTGGGTAAAGATTTATATCTCAATAGATAGACATGGCTGGAATGGTAAGTTAATCTGATTCAGTGATACTAGATTTGAACAAGGAGTTAACTCGATTCAGAAAGGGACTTTATCCACTAAGATGGTCTTGGAAGTAATGCCTTGGATACTATGGAAATCATATCATGTGCTTAATGGTTTTACACAATTACATGTTTTATTCCCATGCTATTTTATCATGATTGATGTTCCTTTATGATCTATGCCTTACGTACTGCCAAGATTTATTTCACAACTCAAGATTTTGATGTTAAAACATTATGTTCATGTTTTGATGTTCAAATGTATATGGTTTGTTTTATTTTATCCATTCTTACCCTTACTGAGAATTTGATCTCTGCCTTGATATGTTTTTATCCCCAGGATTTAAAGAAAGGTATTAGGTAATAAAACCAAAGCGGAAGATCTTTATGGGAGATGTTGAAGATCTTTCACCATGATTAGAATATTATATTCTGAGTTTCCAAAGATGCTAAACTATTATGATCCTTGTGTGTCTATTTTTATTATGTATTAATTATTCCAAAAAAGTAATGTAATGTCCATGTATGTCAAGTTTGGGGTCTCTAAAAAAGAAAACCCCCACCCCCTAGATAGCCAACCCCCCTGATAGCCCACACCCCTCCCCCACCGGGATAGCCCAGCACGACCCTCCCTAGACAACCCACACCCCTCCATGGACAACCCACACTCCCTCCCCCACACCACTACATCCCACCCCTTGTATCCCCTACCCCCTGGACAGCCAAGCTCCCACATGGATAGCCCCCTCCACTTGGACATCCCCCCTTACCCCCGGCAGCCCCCCTTAGGGTAATTTTTTTAAACCATTTTATTCATTAAGAAAGGATAGGGAACCTAAAAAAGAAAACCATAATTTTTTTATATAACGAATGATGTATATATGGTGTAAGAAAACTAATCCCAGTAGGATCTGAACAAGGATTTTTTGAACGTCTTTTAAAAACACATCTCATTTATGATAGTTTTTAATATAGTTAGAAAATAGATTTTTGATGATAATCCCATGAAAAAACAAATATCCCCTTAAAATCCATTTGATAAACTTATATTTTCTTATTATTTAAATGTAAATAATCATTTTAAAAATATTACTCTAAAACCCTTACATTCTTTAAAACCACCTATTAAATTTTCAATTTTAAAAATACTTTAGAAGCTGCCTTTTGAAAACAGTTCAAAAAAAATTAATGAAACAATCCCATTCTCATAAACTATACAAATAAAACACCAAGTCACCACATCATTAATGAGATATGACTAAATAATGAGAACAATTCATGGTTCCCATCATATTAATCAAACTAGGGGACACAATGAATGAGAGTACCCAAATGGAATCTATATAGTATCATGGGAAGCAAAAAATTTCATAAAGTAAGATAGTCCTAGACCTTACCAATACATGATACCTGCCACTGACATATGTTTCATTCAAAAAACAAAAGTCACTTGAGTATCTTGTACCTAGCATCATAGGGGGAACTCCCCCTAGCTATGGTATACAACACAAATAGGGGACACCAATAATGTGTGACTATCTAGTGTAACATAAATTTAGACCTCTCCCTCAATGCCTAGTGTTCCCATGATATAAATAAAAAGAGACAATTAGTCAAACAAGTTACATGATCAATGCAATGACATAATATAAATCTAACCTCACCTCCAACACCCTTGAAATAAACAACACCAAAAATATCATCCATGTCATAAAAAATACCTAAAGAGAAGGGGGGTCATTGAGGGTATTACATACATTATAATTAGTTAATTATGAAAGATAAAAATGATAATTATTAAATTAATCAGAATTCTAGGTCACATTAATCCTCTTTGAAATCCCATTTCAAATAATTCATTAAAAATAACCATTTATATACTTCACTGACATATGAAATGGTGGAATTCCTCTAAATTATACTCGTACTATTTAATATCTAGTGATAAAAATATTTTGGGGTTTAAAAATAAATATGAAACCTAAATATATAATAGTCTAAGAGGAAAATGAAATAAAAAATGTGTCATTTGAGGATCTATTTGGATCAATCATGACCTATTATATCACAATAATGTTACATGATAATAAAAAATCCATAAAATCCAATAGTGTAATAATGTTTTATTTTAAATAAATTAGTGATGAAACCTATAATGATGATGAAATGGCTCATCCATAAAATAATATGAACATAATATTCAAAATTAATAAATCATAAAATTGTTAAAATATGGTGGATTGAGGTAGAGAACAACAATTGATGTTATTCTAATGAAAAAAGGAACAAATGAGGTCATAATTTTACATGACTAACAAAAGGAAAAAGGGGAAGAATAAAAAAATCAAGGAAACATTCAATGTTTCAACTTAGTGGGCGAGAAATAAAACCCTTTCATAAAGGGAATCAATGGAAAAATGTTCCTAGTTTATCTTGACTAAAATACAGGTTAGTCATGATGTAAAATACAACTCTTATACATCTTCCACTAAAAATTACTCCTCTCCGTCTTATTATTTATCCAATCTCCTAAGATATAAAGATATAAAATATGCTTGTTGAAACCACGATGAAGGCTTTTCTAAACTGGATTTAATATAGAAATATCATAAAAATAAGTATAATCAATCCACTAATGATAAGTAAAAACTCTCAATCAAAAAAATGAATTATCATAAGTAATGTTCAATATAATATGATGAAGTTACAATGAAATATTGATTATATCAAAAAAATATTTTTAAATTCACCAAATTCTAAAAATGTTATAAAGAATCAGGTTTATAATGTTGTGAAAATAATAATATTATTTTGGATTTTCAAAAAATGAATGTTCTTTAAAAATAAATACTATGTATTAATTGATATAAAAAATGTTATATAATTAATATCATAAAATATAGAATATAATTCAAGAACATAATTAAAATAATGGTATCCAATGAACAAGATGTTTTCGGTTAACTTCTATGGTGCAAGGATATTTTCTCAAAGTTCAATTTTATGGCGTGGAGGGTTTGTAATCATATAATTCCAATTAATGAAAATATCAGGTGCATGTGTGTGAGTATGACCTCTTGGTGATACTTTTATAACTAGATAATGGAATAAGAATAATAAGGATGATACAGAGGGGTGTCGAGAAGCATCGAGCAGCACCACGGGTCAGGACCTGTAGTGGGTAGGCAAGCTTGGGCTTCGGGGGGTCGGCAGTGATGGGTGGAAATCTGCGCTGAGGGGTGGCGAGGCAGAAAGGCACGTTGAGGGGAGGCGAAGGGATTCGGGGGTCACCAAGGGTAGGGGGTCCTATGGGGCTTAGGGGGGAGAAGGGCGGTCTTGCGGGGGTCAGGGGGAGAAGTTTTGGTATTGAAAAAAATAGTTTCACGGCAGTTTTTAATAAACCGCCACTAAAAACCCACTGCAAAAGGCTATTTATGTTATAGTGTATTATGATCAAATTCACTTCATGATACTTTACAATATTGGGTTCTATAAGATTTCTCATTATATTTATGGACACACCCAAACACTTAGTAAATTATTCATCACCTGTATATCTCATTTATATTCAAAATAACAATATCATGAACATAATTCAAATAATTATAATATAAATTACTCCATTAATTTTGAAACACCATGATCACGAACATTATATAATTTCTTTTCTTTTGATTTCTTCACAGATTCTGAAATTAATCTTCATTAATTTTGCATATTAATTCATGTTTAATATCCTTTAATTATTCCTCATCAAAAGATACATTGGTCCTAGTACATGTAACATGATATTATTCAATTAAAATCATTTTTTAACTATATATTCACACATAAATACACTTTGTTAATTCGTACTCTTCCTCATGTGGTCAATAAATAACTACAAGAACACATTCATTACTTTAATTATTTATCATTATTTATTCTTAGCATTATTAGCACATGATCGGAATGAAGTTTCATGTATATGTATCAGAGAGTATAATACACCTCAAGTTTTAAATTTACTATTCCACATTATAATTGATTCTATTTCCTTATATAATGTATGATTCCTCATGAAACTTACTTTTAGGATACAGTTCCATCTCATCACTAACCTATATGATGTGTTTTCCCATTTATCATCTCATTCACTTGAATACATGTGAAACTATATTCATGTATCTCAAACTCAATCATCCTCATTCGATACCATAATTTAAATGTATTTTAAATCACATGTTATTTTTCGCAATTAAATACTTAAAGGGTACTTGTATTATTCTTCAAGTGACATGATCATATATGTCATGTATTTTATGCATGCATTGAATTTTCCTTAGGTCACCCTTGTTTATGTGGTTAACCATTGTCCATAATCTTCATGATATCTTGGATGATTCTCCATTTTTTATACCATGTCATTAACGTGACACTCAAGCATTCAACTACTATTCACAAACATAATTTCATAGAATTCATGTATCATGTTTCATATAGGATGAACTGTGTGTATAGATTTTATAATAGATAAAGAGCGTGAGATAGCTTGAAAATGTTTTGATTTTATTTTTTACTTGATTTACAGGCACTAAAGTGGAACTACATTCCTATTTATACATAAATATTTTTAGTATAATTACTCAGTCTCTTTTTAATTCTTCAGTTGAAGCCTATATACATTGAGGACACTTGAAATCATAGCTCTATATATATTTGAGAAAATCATTCTAACCTCACATACATTTGATATTTAATGGATTTGCTGTTTCTATTTTTCAATGATTACATGTTAACTAATATACCTTATCATACAAACAAGATCTTCATATACCCAAATAATCCCTTTATAATTGTCATGGAAGATCATACATATGGAAGGTCCTTTTTCATAGAATATCTGTGCATTCATTACTCATTATTTTTCCTATATTTATGGAGGATGCTTATTTTTATATGGATTATTAGTGGTATTATTATTAACCATATATGTTGACATATCACATATGAAGAAACTATATGTCCTGGAAGATATTTATATGAATGAATTGTGTTTAGGTTGAAGAAAGATGCTCACAGATTCATCATATTAATGAAAGAATCATATCAACACTCATGGTTGATTCATCTTTAAGGTGATGATGGAACCTTGTCTCATTCGTCTACTCCTAATGTATGTATTTATTAATATGATATTAACAACACTAACCTCATGTTTATTTCAACATTGATTCAATATATGGATAAACCCTTCTTCATAAGAGATCATATTCTGTTAGTCATTCAGTTCTGAGTATTTATGTCTATTTCATGAACCCAGTCCTCTGTCTCCATGCCTCCAAACATAGAGGTGCTTCATCACTTCTATGTGCACCTTGTACATTTTCATTCCTTCCCATGTAGGTTATCTACCTATACAATTCTCTTTGTTTCCTCTATCTTGACCTCTAGGATATCTCCCGCATGGTTTAACACAACTCCCACATGTGTGCTTCAGCTAGCCACTTTACCTACTAGGGGTTTACCTTATTTATTCCTAAAATATTATATAAAGTGTTAGTAAATTATTCAAAATAGATTTTCATTTAAATACTTTTTAAATTTATTTTATGAATAATAAAATATTTTTTCATTAACTTCTCTGAAAATATCCCTAATAACCTTTTCATGAAAACATAACATATTACATGTCCTTCTTAAACAATTATTTAGTAAATAATAATATGTTACATGGTCTTATAAACTAAAAATTTTACATTTTCTTGAACTCATACATCTGATTTATTTATGAAAGTATCCTCAATAATAATTTTCACAAATCAAGGAAGCACATTACATATTCTGTGAAAATAATGGATGCTTTATCAAGTATAAATTCCAATTCATTTTATTTAACACAAATTTATTGTGTATTCAATTGAAAACATATGAAAGTAACACATGAGAACCTAAAAATTTAGAATAATCATTACCAAAATATTTAATTTATATTCACATAATAACTCTTGAATACAATAAATTAATGAATTTAATTATTATTATTCAAGACTTGAATAATATAAAAAATTTAATTCTTTTCAATAATATAATTCTATACAAAATATATCCTCATCCACAAGGACCACCATGTTCTAAACTCATGTGCATTAAAATTATTAAAACAATAGAATATGGATTGTGTGTTACCCTCTAGTTCATTATACCAATATAATTAATCACTAATCAAAAACTAATAGTGGTATCTAAAAACACATCATAACCCTAAGGATGAAATGTTTTCCATAGTAATGAAAACAACCAATGAACATATTCCATTAAATATAATCTTGTCATCTCATGATATCCCATAAATTAGGATGCACACTTTGATTCATCATACTTTCTTTATTTATATATAGTTTTTACCATAATTAATGGAATTAGTTCCTTCTATAAACGCCTCAGATTTAACAGTGGTACTACTTTCCTGGTCAACTGGGCCAGAGATATATCTTCCTTTCATAAGTGATAAATTCTTTCTTTATGATTTAATCAATATAATAACACTAATGATTCACCTACCCCAAGATACCACTCCAAAACATATCTATCATGGATTTTATCTAGCATCCAATTATGTGATCAAATAGTACACATTTATAATTATCTCATTATAAGAGATAATTAAACAAAATGAAAAATAAGAATAACAAATTACACCAGAAACAAGTATTGTTCCTATTGGCACGCCAGCCCTTTGAATCTCATTTACTCAAGATCACCAATTGAAAACTTCATGAGATTAAGTATCAAGGATTATGATCCCCTAGAACATAATTGTTATAAATTGGTTGTGTTCCATCAAAATAATGTATTTTTTACAAAGTAAATAATTTATAAGATTATTATCACTATGTCTCAAGGTTCACATTATATTAAGGAATAGTTACAACCAGTTGATATGATAGATAATATATGGATGTTAACACATAAAGAGAGGATGAAAATTTATCAACACTATTATGGAAATAAAAAATCATGCATAACTGTCAGTACACATTATCTGTTAATCAAAAAGTACAACTAAATTTTGGTCTAGTGCACCAACTTTTACAACACTCCATCTTGCACAGGAGCCAACTTACACAATATCAACTAGATTTTTCTCAAATATTATGATAATGATTTTTTTGGTAATGTGTTAAGTAAATATTCCTATAATGTTTTCCAATAGGTACACATTGCTATCTATAAATTCTCCCCCTTGAAAAAAAACTCCCCAAGATAAGATATCCCCAATAATATACATTTTTTTCCTGTAATAACTATGATATATTGGGTATTACCATTATTTCAATCATATCATAATTTAAATTTGTATAATAATTTAATTAATAGGTGTAATTTAAAGATATAGAATAATTTATTACTCTCTAATTTCTAGTTAAATATTCCCTACTCTCTCAAGTACTATTAGATATCTCTATGAGCATCCAACATAGTTCTCATAGATGTTTTAGTTATTTTCCTATAATAATACATGTGTTGGAAGATCATATATAATACATATAAGGGAATATTTGATAGATCCATCCCCAAATTTCATTTATTTCTAGTCACTATTATAATCTCTTCATATGTATCATTTATTTCTGCATAGAGAGATTCATGCCATGTGACATTAGAAACAATTCCCTATAAAATTATTACAACTAGTTTTCATAAATATATATACATTCACTTTTTCCATGTAACCCATTAGATATATCTCAATAGGTTATATTACCTAAAACTAAGGTTGTTATACATAACCTATCATATATTTTTTTTAAACACAGTCAAATATAACTATAAAAATAATAACTGATTTACAAATGTAATAAATATTTTACATTTTGAAAATGATGGTACTCCAAATAAATTCTTTTATAAATAAGGGAAAATATCATTCCAAATGATAATACAATTATCATTATGATTACATTAATCAATAAATTTATTTCTAAAAATTTAATTTTTTATTCTCATTATATAATGTCAGCAAATATTTTCAGCTTGCATCGTATAAAAAGCTTCCAAAAAAGTTCATCGTCACCTTAAATTCACAATATTAAAATAATTTAAAGTCTCTAGGATATGTATAAATATAATTTAATTAATCATAAAGACATAGTATAACTAATAAATCTTTACTGGTGCCTTTCTTGTACCACCATTCTATAGTTTCTTATGAATACCCACAAATGGATTTACATCAATTATTGAAACTGATTATGGTACACGGAGACCATTTTTCTAATTTCATATGAACTTTTCAATCATATATTATTTCTATTTACTATTTATTGATAGGATTAAGAATCAATATTCTGGTCAAATAATGTATCACCTTGACTTGGGGATCAAAAAACTACTTCTCCTGGTTTTATACTTTCTTTCGCATTATGTGTATTTGGAACATTCCTTTCCCAAAATCTCTTGTATAACTTTTAACTATGATAAAATATATGTGTATATTGACCTATGATTTAACCCATTTCAATAATCCTCCCATTATCTCAAATAATTATATACACCCATTTATAAAAATATAGTCTATCACCTAACTATAAAATTTCTATCTTGGGAATTTAAATAATATCCTAATAAACTTTTAGGATAGTTACCTTAGAAGGAAATTGTGTTTTTATTGATATACATTTTTTATTAAGCAATACATAACAAACTATTTGTATATAAACATATTTTTTTATAACATAATACATTTTATTCATAATATTACATGTCTGATATATAAAAATCATTATTACTAGGATTCGGTTTTGGGTTAATGCAACGATTTTTAAAGCATGTCTCAAAAAGATAAAGGAATGATATGCATGAATTATTATCCTCATCTTTGATCCTCTTTTTACTATAATTAATGTTTATATGTGTCTATGAAAATATGTGTTTATGAATAAATCCAATCTATCTTTCCATGATTCATTAATACTCGATTAAGATATCCTTCAACTCATGATCTTGAAAAAACTCATATCTTCTAACCATGCATGTTATTTATTTGAATTTCATGATCCTTATATTTATTAACAAAATATTATATATTATATAATATTACTTTAATATTATCCTTTCAAACCATTATGTGGAACTAACTAAGCATTATTTGTGAATTAGCTTTATATGTTTTATTATATAAATCTTGATAAGTAAACATATCAATAATACATAATTTTTTAGCTCTAATGAGTCTATATACCACACTATGTATATCATTGAATATTATTTTATGTTTCACTATAAAATAATTTTCTTAACATAAGTTTTTATTTGAGTCTTGAATTCTATATTTATCAGTTATTGGTGATGATTCATGTATCACAGGTTACACCCCGACCCAAACCATCAGGTCTCGCATAAAGAGACATAAGATCTCATGCAAGTCTCCCCATATGAAAGAGGATTCTCACTAGTATAAAGGTTATTAATTCTTTCATTGTGGAGACTATACCCCTGGTAAACACCACCATAAAATAGAGCTATAATAAAAAATATAAAAAATACTGTGTAAAGAGGAATGCTAAATATCATATATACTAAAATATAGAACACAAGTCATACAAAACATAAAAAATACATCCAATTTGAAAATCCAAACCAGTTTATAAGTTCAGCAAGATAAATAAATAAAACAACTACATAAGTACGCAATATTATTTCATAGTCCTTTCATCATCACAATGCTCCACAACTCAGTTGTCTTCCATGGGCCCCATCCTTTACCTAGATCCTCAAACATGAAGCTTTCATGTGCATCATGATTCTCATGCAGGGTGTTTTTTATAAAACCAAGTAGGAAACCACAAATGTGTCCTTAACTAGAATGAACATATATAATAGGTGTGTTTCATGATAACAATAAAATTTGAAGAAGTATAAAAAATAAATTTTCAATCACCCATGTGCTAACTAATCCACCATGACCCCAATCATACCTACTTAGAATCTAATAGAAAATAATCATTGATGATGTTGGAAGTGATCAAGATCATGAAAAAAGTCTAGTGATATGTTCTTTGATATCTTCAGGCCTTCTAGTATTAGTACATTCCTCCAAGATGACTAGTGAACATGTACTTTTTATTCATAAGGCACCATGTTTTGAAATGTTACTTGGTATCCTCAAGGAATTGATATTCTTTCAAAGCCATAAGGTTTTAATAATTCTAACCTATGTATGAATCCACTATCATCGTTTTATTACATCATTCGCATTCCCCATATAAGGGGTGATCATACCATTAAAATACACATATTATAAATACCATGAAAATACCATCATTGCATATAAAATAGACATAATAGATCATATCATTAAAAAACAACCCCAACACATCATGAAGAGAATATAGTATCAACATATAACAATATTTTATCAATATAAATCATTATAACAAGATAATATAGAAATAATCATGTAATCAAGGATCAAATATTGATATAATGGGCTAAAAACCCACAAAAAAACACCCACATATGTGGGAAAACAAATATTCCATCACAATATGAATCAAATACTATGAGATTATACAAGGTAATCAAATGGTATGTAACTTCTTATCCAAATATTATTTGTGAATAACTCTCAAGTTCATTAGGGGTCGAAGCCTAAACCATGTATCACACCTATAAAGAACAATTTTTCCTATCAAGGATGACTAAATCGAGTTCTAGTTCTCAAAAAATTATTTTTAGAATGATTAACTATGAATATTTCATGTAAACATGGTTTTACTATAATTATATAGCTCACCGATTCTATCAAAAGAACTAGTTTGCAACTATGTCAAAAGAGAGGATGCCAATTTACCTTATCCATTGTTGATTAAGTAAAGGATCATTAATTACTCTTTAATAATAGAATATATCCACATGAAGAGACAATGAACATTGATACACCAAAAATCTATCCATGGAAAATAGATCAAAAATAATATTCAATAAGTGGAACATCTTAACAATATCAATCTATAAAATATTACCTAGGAACATCGATTTTCCATGAGGAATGAATCTCTGGTTGAAGGGATGTCATTGAAATATTGAAACCACCACCAATCTACCGATATATCTTAAATTGATTATAATATTATAATTTATTGGCTAAAAATATTTGAATTAAGAATATAATTCCTAAATACATACCCATAAAACATTTATAATTGATGGTAGAACTCAATCCAATCTGGATACATTGTCAAAGTGTTATATCCACCAAAAATATATGAAATAAGGAAGAATTTGATATTATATACACACATAAAGTATATTTCCATTATAGATCCAATCTCATCTCTTAATAATGAAGATGAATTTCGAGTAATTCTAAAAATAACTCACTTTTCAAGCATCAATGGATCTTTCCAACCTTGAACAGCCAAGGGGAGATTAATGGGAGAGATATAGAGATGTGGGAAGAGGTACAAAATTAAAAATAATTTCTTTAGTGTTAGAACTGGTTATTAAAAATTGTCAATAAACAAGTGGTATTAATATTATATGGGGTGAATTTACTCCACCATTATAGTTGTTGTACTGGAAAGCTAGTGGGCATCACTGGCTGGCTAGAGTGCCTACCTAAACCACGCAGTTTCTTTTAACACTACCATCTGACTTGTGTAAACCCACCAGATATATGGTGGGATCTTTTTAAAATTTAACGATTTCAGTAACTCCACCAATAAGTTGGTGTTATTTAATAGAAATCGTTAACCCATGAATTCTTCCAACTCTCCAACCATTGATTCTTGAGAATTTTACACATAAAAACTAACATATTAAATAATAATAAAATAGAATTTTAAATGTATAATATATAATTATATAAATTTAAAAAATATTTTACATCAAAAATATTTAATATGTTACAGTTCTACCCAAAAGATGACTTCTTGTCCCTAAGATGTACCTTTAATGGTTTTATTCAACAAACTCAAGACACTAAGGTCGAACATCATCTTTATCATCCCTGGTCTCCTCCTTGATCCATCCATGATTCCATAGAATCTATAAAATTGGTATCATATTACCTCATAGGACATTCTTTCACTGGTCAAAAATCTTCACCAGCCACCCAACTTATAATGCATTAGGATCTGGATCAACATCCTCATAGTTGATGACATTTATTTGATTGAGCATGTGCCTCTAGAGATAAGGGAAATTAAACTCATCATGTATGGCTCACTAGTGAGAAGGTGTATCTAGATGGTATGTTATTGTACCAATCTATTTAGTGTTCTTAAAGGGTCCAACATAGTTCAGTGGTAGCTTCCACTTCTTCCTAAAGTGTCGGTGGCCTAACTATGGAGTCAATATTCAAAAAATATTGTCTCTAATTAAAAATTCCAAATGTATCCTTTTGTTATTAGTGTAATTATTCTACATACTCTGATCTAGTATTAATATCTTGTAGATCATCTACACTCTCTCAATGGCATGTTGGACCATATTTGGACCCACATTTCTTACCTCAATTGAAACACCCCAAGATTTCATAATGTGTTATTTATTCAAAATAATTCAATAACATTCACTACACGCCACACCATGTTCAAGCGCACCATGACTTACCAAACAAGCCGTTCAAAAGAGGCTATGAATAGTATTAGCTAAATTTTAAACTTTATATAATCCTTATAATTTTATAATCCATATTATGAGTTTCTTAGACATAATTTAAGAAAAAATTCTTTTTTTTCAGATAAAAGAAGTATTTTTCAAAAATGCACTTTTACCTACTTTAATAGTGAACCCTTTTTAAATTGAATATTTTAAACTTTTATATACTCAATTTGACTAAATAAATTTATTCTTTATAATGGTGACATAAAAAAAATTTACAATGTAACACCCCAAGCTTCCACGGTACGCTTCTCTTTGAATAATACATTAGCGTGTGTTGTACGCAACTTCGAGTTCTAACACACACCATAACAAAATAAAACTAGCCATTATGAATAGTAATAACTACTTTTTCAATTTATATATATTTTATATTTCAAAATAGACTTCATTTTTTGTTTCGGAATATCAAAATTATCCTAAGATGAATTTTTTGTATTTTTCTGAGAACTTCCAATTTTTACGAATAGTGAAAAATACTTAAAACAACTTTTTTAATCAAAATAATTTATAGTGATAAATTATATTATTGAGTCGTTTTAAAGTATAATTAGAATATCATTTTACGATTTTATCGAATGGTGTTCATTAGAATTAATTTCACTTTGAAATTGGACCTAAACAATTGTCAATCTTTTGGTATATATTGTTTCTTAAAAACACGCTATTTGTTGTGACAGCGGGAATTAATTATAAAATTAATTAATGAAACTTATATGTTTGTAATTTTGTAAAATAGTCATCATTTTTGAATTCGGAATATCAATTATAGCTTAAGGTTAAATTGTGGCATTGTTCTGAAAAACTTCAATTTTTGATGAATAGTGAAACTACTAAGTGGTAGGTAAAAAACTGAATTTTTCATAAAACTTAATTTTACCACTTCTGTGATTGGAATTTCAAAAATCCGAGAGACACTGTTAATATCAAGAAGTAAAATGTGGTTCAATGAGATGAAAATATTTTTTTGGTTAATAGTAACTTTTTACTTTTATTTACCACGGTTAAAAGTAAATAGGGTAATTAAGGGTAAAATTGATATTAATATTACCCTAACACATGTCCTAATTCTATTTTACAAGTGTATATAGACCAATAACAAGGTTAGGAATAAAATATTATCATTTCTGTCCACTTGAATTAGATTAGGACATTTATTATTATTTAATTCAAAGAAGAGTTAAAAGAGTTAAAATCAATGTTTATTTACTAAAATATTTTTAATATAGGGTTATACATAAGATAAATTCGATTGTAAATATTCATTAGAAATATAATACAATTTCATACATAATGATATTTTATTTATAATTTTTAGACATTAAATAATTTAATTTATTTTTGACACAATGATGATGCAGTAATTACCATAATAGTGAAAAATTAAAATAATTGATATTATAAGTACCCAAATAAATATAATTTGAGACTTTTAATGAATTAAAATAATTTTCTACGATAATATGACATATTAGGATTGATTTAATTGACTTTTTTCGAAGTAATAATTCTGTTATGAGTTTCACAAAAATCAACTATTGAATAGTGTCAAAATTGACATAAATGAGTTTTTAAAAAACATATTACAATATTAATTGATATTAAATTCTTAAAAATATAAGTTTCGGCAAAGAGAATTATATCATCATAGGTGTATCATTAATGGGCCACTTGGGGGTCTCTTAGATGTATATAGTAAGTTTAGTAACTATATAATATAAAAATAGAAAGTGACATGGTAAATGTCAAACTAATTAACTTAGAGTTAAAACTAGAAGATAAGGTTAATATAATAACCCAAACCTGTCTAAATTCTATTGGTTGAATGGTTTCCGACCTATCCCCACCTTAACCTTTAAATAATCAACTTTGGAGCCATTAGAAACCGAATATGAATTTATTATAAATTAATATTTCTAGCTTTTCCAAAGGTGCCCCTCACCCCTCTTATAAAAGGGCACTCCCCCTTCTCATTACTTCACACCTTCAAATCCTTTTGGTTCGACCAAAATCTGCCCAAATACTCTCTAAACATCCCTCAATTCAACATAGAGGCCTTATTTTGATCAGAAAGCCAACCTAAGGAGCTCTTTTGATCAAATCAAAAGGAAGAACCCGAAGAAGAGGTAATGTTTTCCCCACCCTTTTTCAAATTCATTTCTTCTTCCACTTCTTCTTTCTTTGTTATTACCATTCTAAAATAATCACTCCATTATATTATATATACTTTTATGTTATTATAAATATGGTACAACCATATTCAGTATTCTACCCAACCTTTCAATAACATGTCACCATACGTGCGTATGTATGGCTTACCGTCTCCACGTCATGGTGTAATTGTTATTCAATATATTATTATTTGGATGGGTATAATATTGATGTGTAACTCATGTAAATAATAAATATAACATGATAATGATTCTGTATATATGATATACCGTCCAATTATATATCATTTTAATATCAAAAGAATGATATTGTCGCTCATGCCTACGTATGGACTACCGTCTCCACAAATGCGATGAGATTCATTCTCCATCTTATCCATTCAAGTATAATTATCATTTGATGATTTAAAAATAATTTTGAAGGAATTTATATCATTCTGGATATGAATAAGATACAACATATCCATGAAAAACATGGCTTACGTAACAGTACATCTGAAAGAAAATGAGTAAGTTAACACCCGAAACGACGATAATACTAAGATATTATTAACAAAGCAATGTTAAAAGATCATATATGATATCATATTAATATATATGATTCTTGTATAATTTAATAAAAATTATTTCACCATTATACAGGAGGTTAACCTACCCTCAACCAAGGAAAAGTACAAGGTAAGGGTTTATTTCGCAATCTCTTCATTATCCAAGGTTGTTTATATGTAATTACATACTGGGAGTTCTTTATCATCCACATCCATATTTCTTTGAAATGTATTTCAAAACATTTTTACTATTTACAAAGAATATGGGTTAAAGTCATTTATAACCTTATGTGTTTTTAAAGGAATCTTTCCCTCGTTTTCCAAACAAGGCACTTTTTACCTTTCGACAAATTTAAGGTAAGAATGTTTTTTTAACTTATACGGCTGGTGCGGCTATTTACCACCCTTATATAATGGTCAAAGCTTACCTTACAAGATTATAAGGATATTTTAAAATTAAATGTTTTATTTTATAATTATATGACATTTAAATGATTTCAAAATGAATATTTT
Source organism: Viscum album (assembly GCA_963277665.1). Classification (NCBI taxonomy): domain Eukaryota; kingdom Viridiplantae; phylum Streptophyta; class Magnoliopsida; order Santalales; family Viscaceae; genus Viscum; species Viscum album. The sequence continues at coordinate 1,431,402,741 of OY728120.1, read as the reverse complement.
AAGAATTTTTGAAAGGCACTCTTTATCAAGATCATAATTTTAAATGTTTTAAAGATTTATCTTTCTAAATATTTTTAATTAATGTCCATGTTTTCAAAATGATTTTAAGGACTTATTTATATGGACATGAAGGTTTTGAAATGATATTTATTTTCAAATGTTTCAAAGTGGTATGGGACACTTTGATTCAAAAAACTCTTTTAAATTACTTCCTTTATAAATGTGTGACTTTTCAATGATTTCGAGAAAAGAGATATTTCTCTCAAATAGATTTGATTTCATCTATGTCAACATCCTTTGATGGATTTTATGCTTATTTGAAGTTGATTTATTATGATATAGAACTTTTTATTGTATTGAAGTTTTTGTAATATGTTTTACTATGGATGTGTTATTTTTATACCATTCATGGTCTATGGAGAAAGTATTGACATTTCGTATGCTAGTTTTAATACAAATATTTACGTTATGTTTAAACCTTTTCATATTGGAATGCATTGGACTTAGTAAGTGATGAGTGGAGCCCGCTATAGCTCCTCGATGCATCGGTAGGTCTCATGAGACAAACTAGTGTCTTGGCAAAAGGCCTTGGAAAAATCTTATTTGTAGTCTTGGCACGAGGCCTTGGCTATGTGGTTATGATAGTCTGGAATTATGCATTCCATCATTATGAAAGTGGTTATTGATATTGCATGTGATTATTCAATTAGTAGAATATCCTTGTGAATAAGTAAATGACATTATTTTTCATTTTATTTTTGCCATACTATGTTGAAGTTCAAGTTTAAAAGGCTTTTGTTTTAGTTATGCATTTCCTTAAATGTTTATGCTTATTTATGAAAGTTTCCGCTGTATTGTGTACCCTTACGGAGCGTTTGAGCTCACCCCTTTTCTATGTTTAATTTTTCCCAGGATTCCAAGAAGTATATTGTGATTGATAAGAAGGTTTAAGACAAGGGAATAATGGAATTCATAAAGTTTTATTTATGATGTTTTGTATGTTATGAAGTGTAATGTAACATTCATGTATGTAATCTTTTTTCCAAGACTGTTAAACTAATCGGTCCTTTGGGACTTGATTCCTTGTAATCATGCCAATGTATTAAAATAATGCACCGACTCTGGGTAACTAGGTTCGGGGCGTTATAGTTGGTATCAGAGGAAGTTTAGCAATAACCTTGGAAACTAGATTTAGATAAACTCTGATTATAGCACATAGCCCTAAGATAGACATTGAATATTAGTATAGAAGAAATTCCTAGAATTTTGGTATTGTAGAGATTTTGTGAGTTTTCCGAGCAGTACATCCTTGTCTGGATACGAGCAGGTAGAGGCGGCTCTGGCATAGATGTACCTAGGGGTAAAACCCAAAAACACCACTTTGAGCTAAAATTGAATGGGAACTAGTGCACGACAATGGGCCTTGCTTCACTCTTGGTTACGACACTCCCGGGGGGATATGCTTAGGATAATTCTCATTTTCTATACAAACCATTATTAAGGGCTTATGAGTATATACTTACTCAAAGAAAACATTTTTATGATTATGGATTATATCCATAAACTGTTCAATTTGTGTTATGTATTTTACAAGTTTGGTAATTATTCATTGCAATTCATAAAATGAACTAGTTTATGTTATTGTGTAGAAGTGGCACCCAGTAGAAGGAATGTGAACTCCCGTAATACGTATGATCCAAAGAGTAAGAAGGATCATATCTTTCGTGGTCCTAAGCTAGAATTTAGAAGGGAAATAGTTTCCCACGTATTATCATCATATGAAGAAATAGTATCATGTGTGGATAAGATAACTAAAGAGTTTACTGAGTCCTATGGCTTTGAAGGGAAGCATGGGAAGAAAAAGATGAAATATAGAAAGATGGATAAAGGGAAGAGGGAAAAGAAGAATTTCCTCATATGTGATAACTGTGGGAAGAAACACCCTGGAACTTGCCTAAAAGGAATGGGAGTTTGTGATAAGTGTGAAGAAAAAGGGCACAAAGTACGTGACTACAAAGGCAAGAAAATGGTTTCAAATGTACAATGCTTCATTTGCAAGGAGTTTGGACACTACGTGAACCTATGTCCCAGTCATCAGACTATGCCGAAAATGATGCTATTGGATAATAATCAAGTTATGATACTACCACAGATAAAGAGGAATGAATAGAGTTCTTATGTAGATTATTTCATTTGAGTCTTGTATCAACAATGTACTTCTTATAATAATCATGGAGTATATAGGGGTTGTACTGCAGTACTATTTCATTAAGGACTTGAGATTGTGTGGAACAGAGAAAATTGACTCAATAGCAGGATAAATTTTTGGAAAATATATGGTTGAGAGAATGATAAACCATAATATAGTTCTGATACCGAGGTAGTGATTTTCGAATAATACATGATTGATTTGGATAAATAATATTGGATATTCTTAAATACCTTGAAAATGATTAATGATTTGTATATTCCATTATTGTTGTGGTTTAAAACATTTTTGGATTGAAGGATTATGTCTATCATTCTTTAAGGAATAAGGGATCATGAATGTAATTAATAAGTTTTTTTGGTAATTCAGGATGTTGCAGAGTTTTAAAAGAAGACATGATGAAGGTGTTCACATGTTATTATGCAGAAAAAAGGATCTTCATTTTTGGACCAAAGTATTTTGGATAGTTCTAGTTTTGATTATTTTGGATTGCCATAAAAGGACAACTCAGAGGTTGGGCGGCAACCCATCGCGTCCAGCAAGGCCGCGAGACTTGAACCCATAACCGAAGGGAGACAAGGGTGTATCACCTACCACTGAACCACGTGATTTCCTGGATTGAATAATGTCATTTTTTAATGGTTCTTCTAGTTGAATTATAAATTCATTTTTTTAACCCTATACAAATAGGATAAATAGAATATTATTTTTAAGTTCTATTATCTTTTAGAGTGAAAGATGAGTCTACGGTAGAAATTAGTTAAAGGATGGAACTCTACTTGTCAAGAATATATTTTTCTTATTCTCTTATTCTATGAAGAAATTAATTCTTATACTTTATTTAAGGAATCCTAAAACAAAAAATGTGTTATCCTAATACCCTATGTTTTGTTGAACTGATGGCATTACAAATCATCATAGATTGGTGAATATAAGGACCTCAATTTTTACACTTGTTTGTGATTCATGACCTCAATCACTACCTATAAATATTTACGTTTTTCCTCCAATTATATGTCTCTAATTTCCACCAATGTTCTCCTAATCGAGATCATAATTTGGTGGTGACCCTCTCATTTCTCTTTTCCTCATATTAAGACTAAATTTTAGTATCCCAATTTTCGATGTGGGTTTTCCCACAAATATATTTTCTATTTTCAACCTTTTATTTTCGAAGAACAATTTCAAATTGTGAGGACGCAATTTATTGAAGGAGGGGAGAATGTAACACCCCAAGATTTCATAATGTGTTATTTCTTCAAAATAATTCAATAACTTTAACTACACGCAACACCGAGTTCAAGCGCACCATGACTTACCAAACAAGCTGTTCAAAAGAGGCTATGAATGGTATTAACTAAATTTTAAACTTTATATAATCCATATAATTTTATAATCCATATTTTGAGTTTCTTAGACATAATGTAAGAACAAATTCTTTTTTTTAGATAAAAGAAGTATTTTTTAAAAATGCACTTTCACCAACTTTAATAGTGAACCCTTTTTAAATACAATATTTTAAACTTTTATATATTCAATTTGACTAAATAAATTTATTCTTTAGAATGGTGACATAAAAAAAATTTACAATGTAACACCCCAAGATTCCACGGTACGCTTCTCTTTGAATAATACAGTAGCATGTGTTGTACGCAACTTCGAGTTCTAACACACACCATAACAAAATCAAACAAGCCGTTATGAATAGTAATTCCTAATTTTTGAAATTATATATATTTTATATTTCAAAATGGACTTCATTTTTTTTTCAGAATATCGAAATTATCCTAAGATGAATTTTTGGTATTTTTCTGAGAACTTCCAATTTTTATGAATAGTGAAAAATACTTAAAAACAACTTTTTAATAAAAATAATTTATAGTGATAAATTATATTATTGAGCGGTTTTAAAGTATAATTAGAATATATTTTTACCATTTTATCAAATGGTGTTCATTAGAATTAATTTCACTTTGAAATTGGACCTGAACAATTGTCAATCTTTTGGTGTATATTGTTTCTTAAAAACACGCTATTTGTTGTGACAGCGGGAGTTAATTATAAAATTAATTAATGCAACTTATATGTTTGGAATTTTGTAAAATAGACATCATTTTTCAATTTGGAATATCAATTATAGCTTAGGGTGAAATTTTGGCATTGTTCTGAAAAACTTCAATTTTTTATCAATAGTGAAACTACTAAGTGGTAGTTAAAAAACTAAATTTTTCAAAAAACTTAATTTTACCGCTTCTGTGATTGGAATTTCAAAAATCCGAGAGACATGGTTAATATCAAGAAGTAAAATGTGGTTCAATGAGATGAAAATATTTTTTTGGTGAATAGTAACTTTTTACTTTTATTTACCACGGTTAAAAGTAAATAGGGTAATTAAGGGTAAAAATGATATTAATATTACCCTAAAACATTTCCTAATTCTATTGGACAAGTTTATCTCGACCAAAAACAACCTTAGGAATAAAATATTATCATTTATGTCCACTAGGATTAGATTAGGAAATTTATTATTATTTAATTCAAAGAAGAGTTAAAAGAGTTAAAATCAATGTTTATTTACTAAAACATTTTTAATATAGGGTTATACATAAGATAAATTCGATTGTAAATATTCATTAGAAATATAATAAGATTTACTACATAAGTATATTTTATTTATAATTTGTAGACATTAAATAATTTAATTTATTTATGAATAAAGGATGATGCACTAATTACCATAATAGTGAAAAATTAAAATAATTGATATTATAAGTACCCAAATAAGTATAATTTTAGACTTTTAATGAATTACAAAAATTTTCTAGGATAATATGACATATTAGGATTGATTTTATTGAATTTGTTCGAAGTAATCATTCTGTTATGAGTTTCACAAAAATCAACTGTTGAATAGTGTCAAAATTGACATAAAAGAGTTTTTAAAACAAATATTATAATATTAATTGATATTAAATTCTTAAAAATCTAAGGTTCGTCCAAGAGACTTATATCATGATATTTGTATCATTAATGGACCACTTGGGGGTCTCTTGGATGTATATTGTATGTTTATTAACTATATAATATAAAAATACAAAGTAACGTGGTAAATGTCAAACTAATTAACTAAGAGTTAAAACTAAAAGATATGGTTAATATAATAACTCAAACCGGTCTAAATTCTATTGGTTGAATTGTTTTCGACCTATCCCCACCTTAACCTTTAAATAATCAACTTTGGAGCCATTAGAAACCGAATATTAATTTATTATAAATTAATATTTCTAGCTTTTCCAAAGGTGCCCCTCACCCCTCTTATAAAAGAGCACTCACCCTTCTCATTACTTCACACCTTCAAAGCCTTTTGGTTCGGCCAAACTCTGCCCAAATACTCTCTAAACATCCCTCAATACAACCCAGAGGCCTTAGTTTGATCAGAAAGCCAACCTATGGATCCCTTTTGATCAAATCAAAAGGAAGAACCCGAAGAGGATGTAATGTTTTCACCACCCTTTTTCAAATTCATTTCTTCTTCCACTTATTCTTTCTTTGTTATTACCATTCTAAAATAATAACTCCAGTATCTTATATGTACTGTGATGTTATTATAAATATGGTACAACCATATTCAGTATTCTACCCACTCTTTGTATGACATGTCACCATACGTGCGTACGTACGGCTTACCGTCTCCACGTCATGGTGTAATTGTTATTCAATATATTATTATTTGGATGGGTATAATAATGATGTGTAACTCATGTAAATAATAAATATAACATTATAATGATTATGTATATATGATATACTATCCAATTATATATCATTTTAATATCAAAAGAATGATATTGTCGCTCGTGCCTACGTACGGACTACCGTCTCCACAAACGCGATGAGATTCATTCTCCATCATATCCATTCAAGTATAATTATCATTTGATGATTTAAAAATAATGTTTAAGGACTTGATATCATTCGGGATATGAATAAGATATAACCTTTCCATTAAAAACTTGTCTTACGTAACAAAACATTTGAAAGAAAACGAGTAAGTTAACACCCGAAACGACGATAATACTAAGATATTATTAACAAAGCAATGTTAAAAGATCATATATGATATCATATTAATATATATGATTCTTGTATAATTTAATAAAAATTATTTCACCATTATACAGGAGGTTAACCTACCCTCAACCAAGGAAAAGTACAAGGTAAGGGTTTATTTCTCAATCACTTCATTATCCGAGGTTGTTTATACGTAATAATCTACTGGGATTTCTTTATCATCCCCATCCATGTTTCTTCGAAATATATTTCAAAAAAAATTTAATATTTAAAAAGAATATGGGTTAAAGTCATTTATACCCTTACGTGTTTTTAATGGAATCTTTTCATCATTTTCCAAACAAGGCACTTTTTACCTTTCGACAAATTTAAGGTAAGAATGTTTTTTAACTTATAAGGCGGGTGCGGCTATTTACCGCCGTTATAAAATCGTCAAAGCTTCCCTTACAAGCTTATAAGAATATTTTCAAAGTAAATGTTTTATTTTATAATTATGTGACTTTTAATTGATTTCAAAATGAATATTTTAAGAATTTTTGAAAGGAACTCTTTATCAAGATCATAATTTTAAATGTTTTAAAGATTTATATTTCTAAATATTTTTAATTAATGTCCATGTATTCAAAATGATTTTAAGGACATATTTATATGGACATGAAGGTTTTGAAATGATATTTATTTTCAAAAGTTTCAAAGTGGTATGGGACACTTTGATTCAAAAATCTCTTTTAAATTACTTCCTTTATAAATTTGTGACTTTTCAATGATTTCGAGAAAAGAGATATTTCTCTCAAATAGTTTTGATTTCATCTATGTCAACATCCTTTGAAGGATTTTATGCTTATTTGAAGTTGATTTATTATGATACAAATCTTTCTATTGTATTGAAGGTTTTGTAATATGTTTTACTATGGATGTGTTATTTTTATACCATTCATTGTTTATGGAGAAAGTATTGACATTTCGTATGCTAGTTTTAATACAAATGTTTATGTTATGTTTAAACCTTTTCCTATGGGAACGCATTGGACTTAGTACGTGCCGGGTGGAGCCCGCTATAACTCTTTGATGCATCGGTAGGTCTCATGAGACAAACTAGTGTCTTGGCACAAGGCCTTGGCAAAATCTTATTTGTAGTCTTGGCACGAGGCCTTGGCTATGTGGTTATGATAGTCTGACATTATGCATTCCATCATTATGAAAGTGGTTATTGATAATGTATGTGATTATTCGATTATTAGAATATCCATGTGAATAAGTAAATGAAATTATTTTTCATTTTATTTTTTCCATACTATGTTGAAGTTCAAGTTTAAAAGGCTTTTGTTTTAGTTATACATTGCCTTAAATGTTTATGCTTATTTATGAAAGTTTTCGCTGTATTTCTTACCCTTACGGAGCGTTTGAGCTCACCCATTTTCTATGTTTTATTTTTCCTAGGATTCCAAGAAGTATATTGTGATTGATAAGAAGGGTTAAGACAAGGGAATAATGGCATTCATAAAGTATTATTTATGTTGTTTTGTATGTTATGAAGTGTAATGTAACATTCATGTATGTAATCTATTTTCCAAGACTGCTAAACAAATCGGTCCTTTGGGACTTGATTCCTTGTAATCATGCAAATGTATTAAAATAATGCACCGACTCTAGGTAACTCAGGTCGGGGTGCTACATCACTAGCCTTGTTCGAAAAAAGCAGTGAACAAAATGACCTACTATAAAGCATTTCATATGGTTCCATTTAATCAAATACCCATAACTATTATTGTATAAAAAATAAACAAATTATATGTGATCATCCCAAGTTATTCTAATATTTGGGGAGAAATATTGAGTCATATCCTCTACTATATGAATCATTTACTTATACTATCAATCTATCTATTTGCGGTACATATTGAGCAATCTCATCTGCATCCATATAAATTTTTGTAAGCCCTATTAAAAGAAAAAAATAAAATGGTAATATATATCATATATTATGTTTATGGTAACTCCATTAAATTATATAATCAAATGGAAATACAACTTTATTATCTCATCTATTGAGTGAGTCTAAAGGATTGGTAATAAATTAGCTACCTTCGTTAGATGATCAAAAATCACCCAAATGGTGCCACAAATCCTTGGTGTTTTAGATAACCACATCGAAACATCCATTTTGATATCCTAATACATCTACACTAAAATTCCCTGAACCCAGTTTCCTAGAGTCAGCATATTATTTTATTACATTAATCATAATAAAATAAAATCCTGAAGTATTGATCAGTTTATTGGACTTGGAAAAAATAAATACCAAATAAGTTTTACATTGCATCTTGAAATGAAAGAAAAACCGACATTTTATCCACTTTAAAATATCTCATATCCCTTATATTATCCTTTCAAGTCAATCACAATATATATCTACACCTCTTGGGAAAAAATAAAACATAAGAAAGGGGTGATCTCAGATTCTCAGTATGGATAAACAATTTAACAGAAGCTATTATAAATAAGAAAAACCATTTAAGGCAAGGTATAAAACTAAAAAACAAGCCTTTTAAACATAATCTTCAGCATGATATGGGAAGAATAAATCAAATATTGTAATTTAAACATTCACATGGATATTCTACTGGATGAATAATCACAAGAAATATCAATAACTAATCTCATAATGAGGAAATTCATAATGACATACGTCATAACAGTACCATCATGGCCTCATGCTAAGACCATTACCATACCGTCAAGGCCTTATGCCAATACACTAGTTTCTCTCATGAGACCTACTGATGCATATAAGGTCTATAGAGGGCCCCTCCTATTACTTTCTAATTCCAATACATTCCTCTTAAGAAAAGGGTGAAACATAACATAAACAATAGTATTAAAACTAACATATGAAATATTAATACATTAACCATTAATAATTAATGGTATAAAAATAGAACATCCACACTCAAACATATCATAAAAGCATTAATACAATATAGAAGATCGTATCATAATAGATCATCCTAAATCAAGAATAAAATCCAACAAATGATGTTCACATAGATGAAAATACTCTAATAAATTTATTAAAACTCTTTGAGACCAATATCCCTTATTTACATTGAAATGATTTAAAATAAACACAATTACAAAATAAAATATTTCTTTTGAAAATAATCTTTTAATATTTTAAGGTAATATTCAAAATGATAAGGATTCATAATGGTTAAAAATATCATCTTTCTTCATATAAGTTAAAAATCATTCATTCCTTAATTTTCCGAAAAGGTCATAAAGTACCTCATTTGAAAAATGGTGAAATGATTCCTTAAATCGTTTTATAAAAAGTAAAAAATGGATAAAAATGACTTAAAACAATTTTCAAGGAATATTAATAATATTTTGAATTAAAATTTTAAGAAACATAGAAATTTATTATAATGGTTTCTTAATAGATACTTACATTTAAATAGTCTCGGATAAGAAAGAGAGTGTGAATGTCACCCTTACCTTATACTTTTCTTTAGTAGAGGGTGTATTAACCTCTTTTATAATGGTTAAATAATTTTATTAAATTAAAATAGTACCATATCCATATTTATGATATCATATAGGATCCTATTATATCCTTTTGGTAATAATATTTCAGTGTTACCATTGTTTAGGGTGTTAAATACTTTGTTTTCCCGTGACCGTTTTGTCATGTATGTCTTGTTTATAATGTATAAGATTTATTTGAATCATATAAATAATTAAATTAATTTCATAATTATTATTTTTACACATCATAAAAATATTATAACCATTCTTCAATAGTTAATGTGAAGAATGACTCTCACAGCATCACGAAGATGGTAGGTCGTACATACGCATGAGTGACGGTATCATTACCTTGATGGTTAAATGGTAAAGAGATGGATGGTATATTAATTATATAGAATCATTATAATTTTATATTCATTAATCATATCTTTTATACTCATCATTGTACTCATCCAAATAATGTAGTGTCGAAAAACAAATTACACCACGGTATGGAGACGATAAGTCTTAAGTGCGCACAAATAGTGATATTGTTATTCATATGATGGATAAAATGAGAAATATGGTTGTACCATGATTATAATAATATATCAATGTATGAATGATACTATAGTTACTATTTTTATATGTAAACAACATATAAAGATAAATTATATGAAGAAAAGAAATTTGAAAGAGATAATAAAACAATTAGCTCTTTTCCAGGTATCTTCTTCTGGTTTGCACAAAAGGACTCATTATAATGGCTTTTTGCCCAATGTATGGACTCCAGGATGAAGCTCGGGATGTTTTTAGGATAATATTTTATTTTTAGGCTGGGGAAAATGGATTTTTAGTTTGGAATTAAAGAGAATCAAAAGTTCCTTTTTCTAAGAGAGGTGAGGGGCACTTTTGGATGATCTTAAAATATTACTTTATTATAAATTTTTTTCGGTTAAAAATTTCCAAAAAGTAATTTATTTCTAGGATAATATTATGATGGGTCTAAATAATCTCATATAATTATTTTTAGACAAGTTTAGGTCACAAAAGTAACCTTATCTTGTGGGTTCTAACCTTATTTAAACAATTTAACTCTTACAATGTCTTCTTGTATTTTCACACTATAGGGTTAATATAGTTACTATAAAATTACAAAAGAACCAAAATTTGATCATTTATGACAAATTTAGCACTATAATAGTTATTTGGAAAAACCTGATATTTTTATTAATTTTATATCATTTAATTAAATGTTAATTATTTTAAAGTATTGTTTATGTCAATTTTGATACATTGTAAAATATACATTTTTAAAAATATCAAAACCAAATGATAATGTTGAAACAATACTTCTAATATGTCAAAAAAATGTTTATGTTATCTATAAAACTTATGTATGTAAATAATTAAGTAAATGTATAATTATTTTAAAAGTTTTAATAACATTTATTTGATATCTCAATTAATCAAACAATTACTGCATCATCATTATATCAACATTTAATTTATTTATTTAATGTTTAAAAATTATAAATAAATTATCATGATGTAGATAAATTTCTTTGATTTATAAATACAATTTATAGTATTCTGTATCACTTATATTATTTCATATTAAAAATAAAATAGTTATTAAAATTTGAATATGGAATTTTTTATTCTTATTCTTAAAAGGGAATCCCCGAGAGTGGACTTTTCGAACCCTCCACACTCGAGAAACCCCTCCCCACGAAGGGGTCATCCGGGGATGCCCCAGCCAAGAAGGAGTTGTTTTCATCTGAGATGACATTGTGTCCCATTGGGTTACACCTCGATAAGTGATGGTTCGTCACAGTAATCTGTCAGCCAGGTGAAGTGCGCCTATTCTGCCCACCCAGGGAGACACCATGTGACCCGACAAGACGAGTGGTACATGGGAGGTGAAAATTCCCCCAAGATCGGGCTCCCTAGAATCGAACCCCATACCTCACTGAACACTGTTGTCATGGCCCTCGACCTCGCACCACTACTATGACATTTTCAATTCTTCATTAAATAAATTATAATAAATGCCCTAATCAAACACAAGTCGCATAAAAAGGATCATATTTTCTACCTAAGGTTTATTTTTTCGGGAAAATACTTATCGAATTAAATTAGGACATGTTTTAGGGTAATTTTAAAATATTATAGTATTATGTTTACATTTAATTACCCTATTTAGCTTTAATCATGGTAAATAAAATTCAATAGTTCATATTCACGAAAAATTATTTTGATCCAATTAGAGAAAAAATTTCATTCCGATTAAAAAAATTATGTTGGATTTTTTATATTCAATTCATAGATGGGGTAAAATTACATTTAATTTTAATCTACAAATGTGTCTAGAAGGCGGGTAAAAAGATGTTAAGAAATATTTAGTGAATTTTTATATTTAATTTTATTATAAAGATGATTCATATTGCCTAAAATTATTCTAATTTATTTTTTATGTATGTATTGTGACTTCAAAATAATTTTAATTTAAATTAATTATTTAAATTAAAAAGTCCATTTTTTAAAAATAATGCAGTATTTTTCTCTATTCGTCAAAAATTGAAACTTTTTAGAATAATACAAAAAATTCACCATAAGATTATTTTGATATTCCAAATTGAAAAATGAAGACTATTTTGAAAAATAAAAACTATACATTTCATAATTTGGTTAATACTATTCATAACCACTTTTTAATCAACTATTTTGATAGTTCATGGTGTGCTAGAACTCAATGTTGAGTGCAGTGCAAACTATTGAATTATTTAAAAAGAATTATACAGTGGAATATTAGCGTGTTACATTCTTCCCTCCTTCAAATAATATTATCCTCAAAATTTCTATAATACCACCATATAAAATGATTGGGTTAGATATTTGTCATATGTTTTTCATGTTACCATAGTGCCTCTTCCATTTTATCGTTTCTCCAAAGAACCATTACCAGACGAGTCGTCTGATTTCTCAACAATTGTTATCTGGTATCCAAAATATTGATAGGCTCTTCATAATATGACAGATCAGGTTCCAGTTCTATTTATCCATAGACAAGTACATGCATTGTGTCTCGCATGTATTTCCTAAACATTGATACATGGACACACATCATGAACTTTGGAGATACATGGAGGCACTGCCAAACGGTAAGCTAAATCTCCAATTCGTTCCAGAATATCAAAAGGTTTGATGTACCTGGGACTTAACTTAGCCTTCTTACTGAATCATATAACACCCTTCGATGGAGATCCCTTCAAGAAGACATGATCTCCCCCTTGGAATTAAAAATCCTTCATTTAGTTATCATCATAGAAATTTTTCCTACTTTGAGCTATTTTGAATAAGGTTTGGATAATCTCAACCTTTTCCATTATTTCCTCAACAACTTCTTGTCCTGTGTGTTTTCTTTCTCCTACACCATCAAAAAAATTGGTGTATTACATCTCTTTCTGTATAATAATTCATACGGTGAAATCTGTATAACTGAATGGACATTATTGTTATAATAAAATTCTTCTAGAGGTAAATGGTGATCTGACATACCTTTAAAGTCAAGTGAGAAATATCTCAACATGTCTTCTAAGGTTTGAATTGTCTGTTCTAATTTTCCATCAGTTTGAGGGTGGTAAGAAATGCTTATACGAAGCTCAGTATCTATGTCCCTTTAAAGAACTTTCTAGAATCTTGATGTAAAATGAGTACAATGATCAAAATATATTTATAGGTGACACCGTGAAGTCTTACAACATCATTAGTGTAAGGTATTTCTAAACATTTAGGTGGAAAATATTCTCTTATAGCAAGAAATTGTGTTTATTTGGTATGACGATCAATAATAACCCCTATCAAATCATTTATTATGGGATTATTTTGTAGTCCCATGAAAAAATCCATCATAACATTATCCCATTTCCCCATAGGTATAGGAAGAGGTTGTATGGATCCTCTAGGATATTGCCTTCCTGCCTTCACTTGTTGAAAAACCAAACATATTGACATATAATCAGCAATCTCCCTCTTCATGTTGTCCCACCAAAGTTGTTACTTGAATTCTCTATACATATTAGTTCCACCAAGGTTTATTGAGAAACTGGAGCTATGAGCATAATCCAATAATTCCATTTTTAGATCAGGTATAGTGGGAACACGTAGCCTCTTCCTAAATTTCAAAATTCCTTCTTCATATATGAAATCAATCAATCTTCCATCATTCAGAGCATTAATTTTCTTTTAAAAATCCTCATCATCAGTATGAGAACGTTTTATCCTTTCTAGTAAAGATGATTTGGAAATGATTTGAAAAATTGTGATGTTTCACCTTCCATGATAATCCCATATATATCTTTACTATATGCATGAACATAGGATCCCTTTCAACTCACATATTTTTTGTAACTCCACAGTCCATTCATCTCAATTCATATACCACCTTATTTTTCTTCCTTGGATGGTAGAGTATTGTGAAATCATAATCCTTGAGTAGCTCAAGCCATCTTCTATGACTCATATTTCGTTCTTTCTATGAGAAAATATATTTCAAACTCTTGTTATTAGTATATACATCACATATTTCACCATAGAGGTAGTGTATCCATATGTTCAAGGAATATATTGTTGTAGTTAACTCAAGATCAAGAGTTGGATAGTCATGTTCATGAATTTTTAACTACCTTTATGCATAAGTAATAACCCTATCATTCTTCATGAAGACACACCATAGTCATTTCCTTGATGCATCACTGTAAATAAATAACCCATCTTTCCCAGACAGTAAAGTCAAGATAGGACCATTTCCTAATATTCTCTCTAGTTATTCAAACCATTATTCACACTCTTTTTTTTAAAATGAATTTAACCCCATTATGTGTGAGTTTTGTTAACAGGTTTCCCAATCGGACAAAATTCTGGCCGAAATGTCGATAGTAACCTTCTAAACCAGTAAAACCTCGTACATTAGTTATACTCATCGGGGTTGTCCATTCTTCTATTGCCTTTGAATTTTTAGGATAAATAGAGATTCCAACCTTGGAGATAATACAGTAAAGAAAATAAATCTCTTGAATCCTAAATTCACACATGATAAACTTCCAATATAGTTCATTTCTTCTAAGAGTTTTCAGAATAATCCAAAAGTGGATCTCTTGGTCTTCATAGCATTTAGAGTATACCAAAATATCAATAACAAATACTATGGGAAAATCAACTAGATATTCTATGAACACTCTATTCATTATATCCATGAAAACAGAGCATCCATTTGTCAATCCAAATAGAATTACCATAAATTAATAATGACCATACCTCATTCAAAATGTTGTATTTGGAATATATTCTTTTTTTACACATAATTAACGATATCTGGAATGAAGGTCTGTCTTCAAAAAATATTGAGATCCATGAACGTGATCTAATAAATCATTAATGTGATTTAGAGGATACATTTTCTTTATTATAATATCATTGAATTATTTATAGTCAATGCACAACCTCATTGATCCATCTTTCTTTTTTACAAATAGAACTGGGGATCCCCATGGAGAAACATTAGGGAAAATAAATACCTTATTACACAACACCGCTAGTTGTTTGTTAATATATACTAATTCCACAGTGTCCATTCTCTAGGTAGTCTTTGATATTGGTCTTGCATCAGGGCTTAAATCAATACAAAACTCAACTTGACACTCTGGAGGATGTCCTGGTAAATCTGGTAGAAATACATCAATGTATTCTTGTTTAATAGGAACATCCTCAATTCGAATATTTCATTATTCACCCATGGATGATTTTTTCTCTTCCACTACTAGAATTTAGCTCAGAAGTTCTTCTGGGGAAGGATCTAAATAAGAATTACATGTTGAAATTTATAATCTAATGATAATGGATTATACCTCATCCTCAAAAATCATAACTTCCTTCTTCTTGCAAAATATTTTCACATCATATTTCGATATCCAATAAATAAAGAGGATTTTATCAAATTCAACCATATGTATAATGATAAATTCAGTAGATAAAGCATTTTTTATTCCATAATGGGAACCACCCGACACATCTTTTTTTCAATGAGACTTCCCTTTGGGGTTTTGATTGACAACTCCCTTGTTAAAGTGAATTGGAAATATCTAATTTTTAATGGAAAAGTGAAGATATAAAGGAATTAATGGATCCAGAATAAAAAAATTCTAAATTTTTGGAGACCACAATAGTACCGACCACCACATCATTTAGAACATCAACCTTATCAGTTGTGATCGCATAATCTTTTCTCTTCTCCCTTGGCCTTTTTTGGGTCAATATTCCTTGACACATAGGATAATCATTTTCATAATGTATGATCTCATTACAATTTTATAATTTAACATTGGTATCTTCTTTCTTCCCCTTGAAATCAAAATCTTGGTGACCTTTTTCTCAACACTTTTAACAAAATCACATCCCTTTTAAGAATGTACTATGGTGTTTCTTACCACAATTACTATAGGGTGGAATTTTATCTTTTCTCTTCTTCTCTATATTTCCATTTCCAGATTGTTCAGAATCCCTCTTTTTCTATTACATTACGTTAATTTCATAAGACCTAAAAAAATAATTTTCTTTATTGATAGAACGTGAGACTATATATTCACACAATGATAAATATTGTGAGACTAGTTCATGTCAAAGGAATTGTTTTAACCTATCAAAGAATTGATCAATCTTACTTCATGGGTTAATTATGTATTCCACAACATGCCTCTCTAACCTTGTGAAGATTTCATCACACTTTGCAACATTATCATCATCATTTTTCCTCAGACTTAGAAATTTATTTTCTATATAATCTCTTTATTCATGAGGAAATTATTTTCCTATGAAAAGTTCTTTAATCTTTCTCCATTCCATATTTTCTACTTATTCATCTTCTTTTGTATTTTGAATTAATGACCACCATTGATCTGAATGTCATGAGAGATGATAAACTTCCTTGACAACTTTTTCCCTTTCATTACTCCCCAACACAAGAAATATTTTCTATAAGGAACTTATCCACTACTCAGGTACAAATGGATTTTTAGTCACATTGAATTTTGGAGGTTTTTGTCTTAGGAATCGGTCTAACATTGATCTTCCACATTGTGGATCAGGGTGATCCATACGGGTAAGTTTATTATTCATAACTTGAGTCAACTATCCTAGTATGTTTATAAGTTGATTAGGATCAGTTATATCAAATACTCCACGGTCATTATCTTTCAAAGGAGTGATATCCCTACATGGATTTCATGATTTGAAATTATTTCCATTTCTTCCATTTGATGTTATTTCTAAAAAATGGCATATAATAGATTTATGAACCATAATACACAATTCGTAACTAGTAAAAATACTTAAAATAAACTGAAAATTTTATGTATATCTAATCCATAATCAGAAAACTAGTTCTTTGGTGGAATATTTACTCATATATATTTAATAATTATTTTTAAATAAAATGTTAATTATCCTAATCATATACCCCAAGAGTGTCAAACCAGTTGTGTAGAAAGGCCTATTGTCGTATACCAGGTTACCCTGAGTCAAGCCCGAAACACCATGTCAAATTTATTACTCCTATGTACATATGTTCTTGAACCACATCTAATTGTAGTATCCAGATCTAGATTTATTTCCTAGGAATACCAATATAATCTCTACATTACCAAAATTATAAGATGTTCTTCTATACTTATTATCAATGTCAATCTTAGGGCTGTGTTCCCTAATCCAGTTTTTTCTAAATCTAATTTCCAAGGTTTTTACTAAACTTCCACTAATACCAACTATAATTACTTGACCCTAGTTTCCTATAGTCAATGAAATATTTTATTATATTGGCATGATCACAAGAAAATCAAATCAAGAAGGACTGATTGATTTAGCAGCATTAGAAAATCTAGAAACATATATAAGTTTTAAATTACATCTTGAAATTGAAAAAAACAATTTTGTACACTTTGAAAACAATAATATCTATTAGACTATCCTTGTAGGCCAATCATAATGTATATATTCTTATCATAGGAAAAATGTAACATAAAAAATCAGTGAGCTCAGATTATCAGTAAGTATAAACAATATAGCAGAAGATACCATAAAATAGAATAAACTATTAAGGAAAGGTATTAAATAGAAACACAGGCCTTTAAACATAATATCTAGAATAATATGGAAAGAATAAAACAAATAATTCCATTTACATATTTACATGGATATTCTACTAGTCGAATTATCACATGCAATATCAATAACTAATATCATAATGAGGAAATGCATAATGTTAGACATCATAACCATAATATAAAGGCATAGTCCCAAGACAACTACCATACCATCAAGGCCTTGTCCCAAGACACTCGTTTGTCTCATTAGACCTACTGATGAATTGATGGGATATCGCAGGACCTTCGCATCACTTACACAGTCCAATTCATTCTTATTTTGAGAAGGGTGAAACATAACATAAACATTTATATTAAAACTAGCATATGAAATGTATATACTTCAACAATAAACTTTGAATGGTATAAAATAGAACATCCACAGTAAAAAATATCCTAAAACCTTAAATACAATATATAATATTGTATCATAAAAAATCAACCTCAATCAATCATAAAATCTAATAAAAGATGTAGACATAGATGAAAATACTCTAATAAATTTATTAAAAATCTTCGAGAGAAATATCCCTTTTTTTACATTGAAATCACTAAAACACCATGAAATTATAAAAGAAAATATTTCTTTTGAAAATAAACTTGTAATATTTTAAGGGAATCTTCAAAATTTTATGGCGTCATAACAGTAGAAAGTAGTCACTCGTGCCTTATAAGTTAAGAAAACATTCTTTACTTAATTTATTGGAAAGGTCATAAAGTACCTAATTTGGATAATGAGGGAAAGATTCCTTCCAAATGAATTATAAAAAGTATAAAAAGTATAAAAGTGACTTTAAAATTTTTTCTAGGTATATAAATAATATTTTGAATTACATTTTTAAGAAACATGGACATGAATGATAAAGATGTCCCAATAGATACTTACGTATAAACAATGTCAAATAAGAAAAAGATTGAGAAATTAACCCTTACCTTGTACTTTCCTTTAGTCAAGGGTGTGTTAACCTCTTGTATAGTTTTTAAATTATGTTATTAAATTATACCAGTACCATATCCATATTTATGATATCATATATGATCCTCTTATATCCTTTTGGTAATAATATTTCAGTATTATTGTTGTTTTGGGTGTTAACTGCTTCATTTTCTAATTCCTGTTTCTTCATGTAAGGCATGTTTGTTATGAATATGATGTATTTTATTCATATAATTAATTAAACTAAGTTAATAATTATTATTTTTACTCATCATATAATTTTTATAATCATTATTGAATGGTTAACGTGGAGACGATAGGTCGTATGTACGCAAGAGCAATGATATCATTCCCTTGATGGTTAAATGGTATGGAATTGGATGGTAGATTAATTATGGGGAAAAATTATAATTTTATATACATTTTTTATATCAATTATACTCATCATTATACCCATAAAAATAATAAATAAAGATAAATAATAAATAATAAATAATAAATAATAAATAATAAATAAAGATAAATAATCAATAATCAATAATCAATAATAAATAATAATTAATAAATAAATAATAAATAATAAATATAAATAATAAATAATAAATAATAAATAATAAATATTTAATATTTAATATTAAATATTAAATAATAAATAATAAATAATAAATAATAAATAATAAATAATAAACACATAATAGATATAAATAATAAATAATAAATAATAGATAATAGATATAAATAATAAATAATAAATAATAAATAATCACTAATCACTAATCACTAATCACAAATGAATAATAAATATTAAATAATAAATATTAAATATTAAATATTAAATATTAAATAAAAAATATAAATAATAAATATAAATAATAAATAATAAATAATAAATAATAAATAATAAATTATAAATAATAAATAATAAATTATAAATTATAAATTATAAATTATAAATAATAAATTATAAATTATAAATTATAAATAATAAATTATAAATAATAAATACATAATAGATATAACTAATAAATAATTAATAATTAATAATTAATAATAGATATAAATAATAAATAATAAATAATAAATAATCAATAATCAATAATCAATAATCAATAAACAATAATGAATAATAAATATTAAATATTAAATATTAAATATTAAATAAATAAATATAAATAATAAATAAATAATAAATAATAAATAATAAATAAATATAAATAATAAATAATAAATAAATATAAACATTAAATAATAAATAATAAATAAATATAAATAATAAATAATAAATAATAAATAATAAATAAATAAATAATAAATAATACATAATAGATATAAATAATAAATAATATATATTATATAATATATAATAAATTATAAATTATAAATTATAAATAATAAACAATAAGTAATGAATAATAAATAATAAATAATAAATAATAGATATAAATAATAAATAATCAATAATCAATAATCAATAATCAATAATCAATAATCAATAATCAATAATCAATAATAAATATTAAATATTAAATAATAAATAAATAGAAATAATAAATAATAAATAATAAATAAATATATAAATAAATAAATAAATAAATAATAAATAAATAAATAAATAATAAATAATTGATATAAATAATAAATAATAAATAATAAATAATAAATAATAAATAATAAATAATAAATAATAAATAATAAATAATAAATAATAAATAATAAATAATAAATAATAAATAATAAACAATTAATAATTAATAATTAATAATAGATATAAATAATAAATATTAAATATTAAATATTAAATAATCAATAATCAATAATCAATAATAAATAATCAATAATCAATAATGAATAATAAATATTATATAATAAATAATAAATATTAAATATTAAATATTAAATAAATAAATATAAATAATAAATAAATAATAAATAATAAATAATAAATAATAAATAATAAATAATAAATAAAAACTAATAAATAATAACTAATAAATAAATATAAATAATAAATAATAAATAATAATTAATAAATAATTAATAAATATAAATAATAAATAATAAATAATAAATAATAAATAATAAATAAATATAAATAATATATAATATACAAATATAAATAATAAATAATAAATAAATATAAATAATAAATAATAAATAAATATAAATAATAAAAAATAATAAATAAATAATAAATAATAAATAACAAATAATAACTAATAAATAATAACTAATAAATAAATATAAATAATAAATAATAAATAATAAATAAATAAATATAAATAATAAATAATAAATAATAATTAAATATAAATAATAAATAATAACTAATAACTAATAAATAATAACTAATAAATAATAACTAATAAATAAATAATAAATAATAAATAATAAATAATAAATAAATAAATAAAAATAATAAATAATAAATAATAAGTAATAAATAATAAGTAATAAATAAATATAAATAATAAATAATAAATAATAAATATATATATATATAATAAATAATAAATAATAAATAAATATAAATAATAAATAATAAATAATAAATAATAAATAATAAATAATTACTAATAAATAAATATAAATAATAAATTATAAATTATAAATTATAAATTATAAATAAATATAAATAATAAATAATAAATAATAAATAATAAATAATAAATAAATATAAATAATAAATAATAAATAATAAATAAATATAAATAATAAATAATAAATAATAAATAAATATAAATATTAAATATTAAATAAATATAAATAATAAATAAATAATAAATAATAAATAATAAATAATAAATAATAAATAAATATAAATAATAAATAATAAATAAATATAAATAATAAATAATAAATAAATATAAATAATAAATAATAAATAATAAATAATAAATAAATATAAATAAATAATAAATATAAATAATAAATAATAAATAAATATAAATAATAAATAATAAATAAATATAAATAATAAATAATAAATAATAAATAATAAATAAATATAAATTATAAGTAAATATAAATTATAAATTATAAATTATAAATAAATATAAATAATAAATAATAAATAATAAATAAATATAAATAATAAATAAATATAAATAATAAATAAATATAAATAATAAATAATAAATAAATATAAATAATAAATAATAAATAAATATAAATAATAAATAATAAACAATAAATAAATATAAATAATAAATAAATATAAATAATAAATAATAAATAATAACTAATAAATAAATATAAATCATAAATCATAAATCATAAATAACCATAAATAATTGATAAATATACATAATAAATAATAAATAATAAACGAAACACATGAAAAAGTATGAAAAGATGTGATAAGAGATGAAAAAATCATGAAAACGCCTGAAAAGGATGGAGAAACATATGAAGAATGAGGCCTTAGAAAGAATGAGAACGCATGAAAACTCAGGACAACTCTGGAAAACTCCTTAACAATTCAACATAATCATCATAATAACCCATAAAAACCCATTGATAAAGATAACAAGTCATGGAAACCCAAATAAACAGTATTAAATGGAGCTACTGTTAAAACCCGTCAAAACGGTCATAAAGAGACAAAAACATTGGATTCACATTAACGGAGATAACTTATGATCCGAGAGTCTATTTTAGATCCGCGACCTGTCAAATCAAAGATCCTGAAACGATCTTCGACCTGAAAGGTGAAAGAGTCAAAATGGACAGACGGATCGGAAGTTATGACAATTTAAAAAAAGGTTGAAGGGGAACGGGTGCTAGAAACGAGGCATTGAAAAACATAACAAACCTGATACCCACTAAAAAGGCCATAACATATGATCTAGGAGTGCATGTGGGTGCCGCGACTAGTCAAACTGAAGCTCATGGAACGAGCTATGATCTGGCAGGTGGAGGAGGTCGAACTGACACGTGGATCGAAAGTTAGGTCTGTTTGAAGACAAGTTGGACGGGACACCGGTGACGGAAAAGGGTTTTGGAGGCCTTCGGAGGGGTTTTGGGGTCGAAAAACCCAATAAGAACTTTCTCTATCGAACTAGTGCGTAGCTCTTTTCGCTGGCTTCGATTTGATATGGTGTAAAGCCCAAACGGACACTCGGAACGAAAGTTATGGCCGTTTGAAGTTGGAGAACTTTTTTCAACTTTCTTATAACTCTAATATCATCCACACCTTAGACTGTCTCGCGGTTTTGATTATATGTTCCTTTAGATCTCTTCATGAGCTTCGATTTGACTGGTCGTGGCACTTCAATGGACGCCCGGATCAAAAGTTATGGTCATTTTAGTGATTTCGGGGTTTCTCGTGTTTTCTTATTTTTTTCATTTCATTTCGCGGCGGTTTTACCGAAACCGCCGCTATTCCTCGAATAAAATTAAAAAAAATAAAAAATAATAATAATTTTTGCCGTTCAGTGGCGGTTTTTAAAACCGCCGCGAAATGGCGGCCCGAAACGCATTTTGCGGCGGTTTTTAAAACCGCCGTGAAAAAACCGCCGCTAAACGGCGGTTTTCTTGTAGTGGTATGTACGCACGCATAGTGATATTGTTATTCGAATGATAGATTAGATGAGTAATATCATTATCCCATAATTATAATAACATTCAGTATATTTATTATACAATATTTATTATTTTTATATGAAAAAAAACATAAATAAAAAGTATTAGAAGAAAATAACTTTGAAATTGGTGATAAAACAATTACCCCTTTTTCGAGTATCTCCTTTTTTGTTTGTAAAAAAGAACTCCATAGAATATATTTATGCCCAAATTATGGCCTCTAGGATTAATTGAGGGATTTTGGGAGGATAATTGGTAATGTTTGGGATGATCCAAATGGATTTTTATGTGTGAATTAATGAGAAGGAGAAGTGACCTCTTATAAGTGATGTGGGGGGCACTTTTGGAAGATCTTAAAACATTACATTATTATAAATTAAATTTCGGTTTCAAATATCTCCAAAGTGATTTATTTAGAGGATAATATGATTATGGGTCTAAATACTCTCATAAAATTATATTTATATA
Organism: Viscum album; assembly: GCA_963277665.1. Taxonomy (NCBI): domain Eukaryota; kingdom Viridiplantae; phylum Streptophyta; class Magnoliopsida; order Santalales; family Viscaceae; genus Viscum; species Viscum album. Next base: position 1,431,378,770 of record OY728120.1, on the reverse strand, counting down.
AGTTTATATCACAAAAGTAACATTATTTTTGGGTTTAACATTCAGTTAAACAGTTTATCTCTTACCATGTCTTCTAGTATTTTTACACTCTAGGGTAAATATTGTTTTTATAAATTGCTAAACTAATTCCAATTAGATCATTTATGATATATTTAAAAATATATTAGTTAGTTTTCCAAACATGAGATTTTTTTTGAATTTTATATAATTTAATTAAATGTTGTTTATTTTAAATTATCATTTATGTCAATTTTGATACTATTCAAAATTTTCATTTTTAAAAATATCAAACCACATGATAACTTCAAACCAATACTTATAATATTTCACTAAAATGTATATATTATCTATAAAATTAATCTATTTCGTTAATTAAGAAAAAATGTATGTATTTTTATATTTGTATTTCCATTTATTTGATATCTCAATTAATTAAACAATTACTGCATCATAACTGTGTCCCTATTTATTTTATTTATATAATGTATGAAAATTTTAAAAAAATTATCATGATTTAGATAAATCTCTTCTCTTTCTAATTAAAATTTATAGTCTACCATATCTCTTATAAAACCTCATATTAAAAATAAAATAATTATTAGAATTTGAATATGACCTTTTTAACTCCTCTTTAAATAAAATTTAATAAATGTCTTAATTGAACAAAAGTGTCTTAAAAAGGAATATATTTTCTAAATAAGGTTAATTTTTATCTAAAAATACTTATCCAATTCAATTAGGTCAAGTGTTAGTGTAATTTTATATTATTATAATATTATTTTTAACCTTAATTACTCTATTTACATTTAACCATGGTAAATTAAATTCATAAGTTACTATTCACCAAAAACATATTATGATCCTATCCAACCAAATATTTCATACTAATTACAACTGTGTATGTTGTTTTTTCGAAATTCAATTCATAGATGTCATAAAATCAAATTCAATGCTAATCTGCAAATATGGCTATGAAGCGGATAAAAAGATGTTAAAAAAAGTTTAATGGATTTTTATATCTATTTATATTATAAAAATGATTCCAATTACATAAATTCAACTATATATTTATTATGTACCTTATATTATTTTAAAATAAATTTAATGTAATATAATTATTTAAACAAAAAAATTTGTTTTTTAACAATAATAAAGTATTTTCACTATTCATCTAAAATTGAATCTTTTTAGAAAAATACTCAATATTAACCTTAAGATAATTTTGATATTTAAAATTCAAAAATAAATTATATTTTAAAAAAAATTATAAATTTCATAATTTGGTTAATACTATTAATAACCACTTTTTAAACAGTTAGTTTGAAAGGTCATGGTGGGCTAAAACTCAATGTTGAGTGCAGTAAAAGCTATTGAATTATTTAAAAATAACTGTATCATAGAATATTAGGGTGTTACATATATGGGGACATTTATTTTTAATGAAAACCAAACATATGCTATTAACCGGATTTTTCACTCTTGTGGGAAGCCATCGGGAAATAAAACTAAAAAATATATCCCTCTTTATTCCTAGCCACCAAAACTACCATCTATAGTCATGGTAATTAATTGTCACACTTTGATATACCCCAAAAGTATAGGTATGGGAGTCTCTAAATATCTATTACCAAATTTTTTTACAGAATAAAACTATCCATTATACAAGGATCATAGTTTCACTATCCCATGACCACCCAGGTATCGGGTCACCACCTGAATTTTTTTTCTCGCATCACCACACACTCAGGATTAGCATAAAAAAGTAGAATTCACATATGATGCTAAGTAATATTTGATCACTAATGTATCACACATCATCGATCTCCATTCCTTCAAAGAAACCATCCTTCAACCACACAAAAAACTGACTAGGCACCATCTATCCACCAAAGGTCATTCACCAAGCTCCTAAGCTACCTATGTATTATAGATTAAATAATATGTAAAGATGTTTCCTTTATCTAGTCTATATTTCATAAAAATGTCAAACATTGGTAGGTACTTCATCTATCACCTCTTCAACAAGTTTAGGTTCCATAGTGTAAAGATATAGTGAAGGATATTATGATATATATATAAATAAAGACTTTCTAAAGAGATAGTTTCTCCAAGACATAAAAGTGTTCATAAAGGATGCTATATTTAAGCCACGGTCTCGATAGTCCTTATAAGGGGGTCAAATATCACATGAACTATACACAACCACCTGATCCATATACATTTATACTTCTCCCAAACCAAATCTTGATGAACCACTATATAAGGTATATTTAATCCCAATATTTAGAATAATAAACATTAGATTTGTAGTATACATTCTATTTAACTCATCAAAATATTCCTCATAATGGTCTAACCACAGAAAATTCACCTTTTCCTTTATTAGTGTAATCATGGGTGCTGATAAAAGGGAGAAATCATGGATAAAACACTAATAGTATCCCTAGAAATCCAGAATTCTTTTAATTTAAAAACCATTCTTGATATATATCCAGGGAATAAATGCCTCAACTTTATATAGGTTCATTGATATACATGTCTTAAACCCCATATTCCCTAATAATTTCACCTCCCAAATCAAAAAGATAAACTTAAATATCTAATCATAAAAAAATATTCATAAACTAAGCTTAGGACTATCTCAAGGAGTTTAGAAAGCTATCTTGGGATCAATGAGTAAATAGGTAGATCATCAATGAAAAATACAGTGAATGAGTCATGATATGGATGAATTATTCTATTAGTCATATCCATCAACATGGTAGGAACATTTTATTGTCCGAATAGCATCACTAAGTATACTTATATATATCTTACCTTCTCTAAAACTCCATCCCCAAATTGTCCTACTCTCTAACCCAAAACTAGTGATGGATTAACCATATATCAATATTTAAGAACCATTGAGCTCCACATAATTGATCAAATAGATCATAAATTATGTGAAAATGATTCATATTATTCATTATCACTTAATTCAGCATTTAGTAATCTATGTAGAGTCAAAGACTACGATTCCCCTTTTTGGAAAAAAAATATGTGTTCACCTCATGGTGATGTACTTGGTCTAATAAATACCTTTTGTACCAAGTCCTCAAATTAGTTATTCATATAGCTAAACTCATCTTGTTCTAAGAGATAATTTTGTATCAAAATATTCTATGCAACTGGAATTATATGTATCTCAAAATCAACTCCTATGTGAGGTGGAAGACCAATAATTTCATCTGAAAGATGTACGGATCGATATCTAAACATTGAGGAAAAGAAATTGGGGATACAATATGAAATATCCAATCATATAATTTAATTATGTCTAGAACAACTCTATATACCCCTAGTTCCATCTCAATGTTAACATAAACATATCTTCCTCAAGTGAAGTAAAAGATACTCATATCTGATATCAATCAATGTGAGCTTGAAATCTGGTTAGCCATTCTATACCCAGAATGACATTAATACTATTCATCTTTATATTCATGAAGTCCCATATATTTACATTACAATTAATAACTATAAGAAACTATAGAAATCCTAGAATATGGTCTAGTTTCATTCGAAATGGTGTATTGAGTGAAAGAATCTTAAATAAAAACTTTATCAGTTTGTAAATTCTAGAAATAACTTGTGTAGATTTAATGGAATTGTAATTTCCAATAAAAAATTATTAGAAAACATATAGGTGGTCAAGACCATCCCTCAAACAATAGATGGTCCCTCACCACTATCTGTTATACTATAATCCACTGTATATACTCACCATGCCTCATATCCATGACTTAGTCTCTAAGATGCATAGCCCACCTGAGTCATCATAACATAATTCTACTATTAAGGACCAAGTCCTTATCCCTAGGTTAAATATCATGCCTTTCCTTTACCCTTAGGGTACCTCAACATCAAATATTTGAAGAAAAACTCATGGAGATGCCCCATCCTTCCACACTTCCAACACATGGTCTTGGGTGTTCTACAAAACATGAAATAAAGTCCAACATTCTTATAGTTAATTCACTTTTGAATTCTCCCAAAGGGAGTTGATTATACCATACTTTTCTCCACCTACATACCACTACCCCACTGCACATCCCTAGTTTTCCTCTGACTATTACTGAAATATGCACTGATTATAGAATTAGGAGGATAAAAACCTAATCACTGATGTCTCAAAGAACAACAACTTCACGATCCTCTTCTAAGCCCTTCTCTCAGTAGTCTAATACCAGTAATAATCCTCTAGTATATTGATAGGTCTAAGGATCTATCCTATCTTCAGATGTTAGGAAGAATATCAATCTAGATCTTCTGAGATATCTATGCCACATTCCTGTTTAAGAGAGGTGAAAAGTAGAGTAGATCAGTGAAATAAGAGGAGTATGAAGATACTATCATGGAGCCTTATTTTATCTCCTTTAACTCCTATGTTTGGTTGAGATTCAATTTATCATAAAATAATTACCCAAATAATAGGCACTTTATTGAATACCATGTTAGACTCCCACATCTTCCAACATATCCTATCAGACCCCACTATATCCTTGTGAATCCATGTAACATGAACACTACAAGATACACCTTTCTATCCTAAAATGTATAATTAGCATTAAAGATTACATTGATGATGTCTATCTAGTACGATGTTTCATATGGTCCCTATGTTCCAAAAATTATCTTTGATTGTAGATAAGGATGTCTAGGTCATTGTCAACTGCTGACTTCAATGTCCCTCCACCCCAAGCATGAATAAGTGGAATGACTATTTGATTTGTTGGGATTACTTCATATGCCACTATAACAGGTGGGGGAGTATTCTCTTATTCACCCTTTAGTATAGTAGGCAGTGGAATAGGGGAATCCACCCTAGTTGGATCATAATATCTCATGTTATTTAGTGGTCCCATCAGTCTTTTTTAGGGAAGCATCCTTTAAAACAAAAATGAATCATTTATAAAATACTATAGTTGTTAGGATAAATCCTAATAAGTATATGGAATCATACACGGTTCTCCTAGAATATTACCCATAACCCAAGATATATCCCCCTAGAACTAACCATGGTCCCTATCCCTATATGTTAGTAAAAGTCACACATATATATATATATAACATAACAACATGCTCATGTTCAACAAATTAATTTAATTAAAAATATAAAAATAGCATGGAGAATAGATATATCACCCAATCAAAGTATTCAAGTCTATCCCATAAGGATAGAAAAATATATTAAATAAATTAAAGTAATATTATTTGAAAAAATAGGTATATATATGGTATGGGATTCTATGTTCTTACTCATGATGCATAAATGCACCCAAATCATATAAAACAGTAACATCAATCCCATAAATTATAACTGAGAGGTCCGCTGCACATGATATGGCCTGGCACATGGAAACTCCCCTACCCGAGTCTCACACAGCTTATCTTCTTTTTACCATATCCCAGGTTAGCCAAAAATAAAAGAAAAAATTAAACTATGATACCATTTTGTAATGGGCAATCTAGATCTACTGGGTTCATTCTGAAGAGCCATAACTCGTCATGCATTCCTCCCCTTATACATAGGGCTTCCAACATGCGGTGAAAGTATAAATTCTATTAGTTGGAAGACTATAACCTTTGTTATTCATAGACTTACACAAAAAAATATAATTAACATTATATAAATCAATATAAAAAGTTTAATAATAAATATCATTTTTAATAATGAATGGTACATATGTCATACAAAAAATAAAATACAATTTCAGAGTAGAAATGAAAAATTGAGTATAAGTTAAAGAAGATAAATAAATAAAAACTCTATAGAAATCCTCATGAGTTTTTCCATTGTTTTTACAACCACCATGATCCAAAACTCATCTACATACTATAGTCATGTCTCCCTTTTTTATATTAGTGTACATGAATTTTACAAATTCATCAAGATTATTTTGAAGGGTTTGAGTAATAAAACGTAGTGGGACAACACCAATTTTTCATTAATAAGTGTGAACATGTATAATATGTGTATTAAATGTTAATAATAAAATCATAATCAATCATAATAAATCACAGTTTGAGAAACTTTGTGATAACGAATCCACAATGAGCACTTTCCATGCCAGGTTCGTCTCCATGGTGGATGGATGATCAAATATATTAGAACTGATTGAGAACTATACAAAAGGCCACTGATCTCTTCATTAGTATCCTTAAAGAATCAACTCTCATATCAATCTATAAGGCTCACTAGTGGCCATAAACTCAATATCCCTAAGCCATTTAATTCGAGAATTTTTTTTGGTATCATCACAAACATTTAGTTTCATCTTAGGCCATAATGTTTTTATGGTCCTGCCCTATGTATGGGTCCAACATCATCATCACTACACAACATGTGTACTCCCCCTCTAAGGGGTGATCATACCATTGCTTTCTAAATTTTAAAAATGCCGATACAATACCTCCAACTCATTCCAAATAGCCAAAATATGGAAAATCATAATAAAATAAGTATTTCACCTCATCTTCAGAATATGGAAGCTACATATAACAACTTTTGATCAATATATAGTATAGTAACAAGCTACCCTTTCAATAATTTTATAATCAAGGATTATATATGGGTATAATGGAAAACACACACACCCCTAAGAAAACACTAACATATATAGAAAATAAGTAATGCCATCATAATATGAAACCAAAATAGTAAGTGTATACAAGGACCTAAAATGGTAAGGAAATTTATATATTTGGGTTAGAGGTGATAAACAGTAATGGTCATCAAAGATCGAAGCCCAAACCATCTCACACGCCCACAGTGATATTTCTATCCTATCAATGATGCCTAACTCAAATTCTGCTTCATCAATAAATATGCTTAGAAAAATGGATCTCGAATATTCCACATAAATATGGGTTTTCTATAATTAAACACCTCACATATTCCATAAATAGAACTTGATTTTTACTATTTAAATGAAGAGAAATCCAATTCAATATATCCATTTTTTATTCAATAATAGATCTAAAATTCCTTATTAATTTTAGAAGGGATCCTCGAGTCTATCCATTGAACATTGATCCTCCTACAATCCATAAATGGAAAAGAAATTCAAGAGGAGATTCAGGAAAAGGAAGATCTTATTATTATTGATCAAAAGAATAATACACTAAAACATCAACTATTCCTGAGGAATCAACCACTAGTTAAAGGGATGTCATTGATACAGAGAAACCCCCACTAATATACCAAAGGATCTTTAATGGGTTTTATATTATTCATCAATCCACTATCAAAAATTGGTTTAGGAATATGATTCATAAAAACATACCCATAAAACATATGTAATTAATGATAGTTCTCAATCTATCATGATACATTTTCAAAATTCTAGATCCACCCCTAATTTATGAAGAAAAGAATAATTTAACAACGGATCTACAAAAAATTAAAATCCATCATAGATCCAAGATCATATCTCGATAAGGAAGTGAAATTTGGTGTATATTTAGGGAAACACACCATTATAGCATCACTAGATTAGACCATCCTTGAATAACCAAGTAAAGAGGAATGAGATATCTCTAGAGATAAGGGGATAGTTATCAAAATCAAAATTGTGTATTTTGGGTCGATATTGGGTATTTGAAATGGTAAAAAATGAGGGGGTATTAAAATAATGTGAGTTAAATTTATTTCACTGTCAGACTAGGTGTGTCGTCATGTTGGTGGACCACACCAATAGGCCAGTGGCACCCCACTGGTTATCCAGTGGGGTCTACAAAAAAATACAGACCTCAAATGGCTCCACCCTTGAGCTGATGGTCATTTACAACCACTATAAATACATGACTTCTCCAAAATATTTATAAATAGATTCCTGGGAAAATTTCACATAGAAACCAACATATATAAAACCCATAATAGAGAATATTTTAAATATATTGAATAATTTTATAAACATAAAATATACCATTCTTTGATATAAGTAAGGATGATACGTTGCAAGACTATTTTTTTGAGTATGTAACGCCATAGAAAATACCCATTACTAAAATAAATAATGTCTCATTGTTCTTAATAAAAATAAGATATATATTTTTTGGTGACAAACAACACCAAATGATAGTTCATCTAGAATATATATACGAGGAAAATTTGAAGTCATTTTGTTCTAACTACTAATATAGAAATCACACTTTCTCAGTTACATGGAAAATTCACCATACTTCATATAATGTTTTTGAACTTAATTAGTTCTTATATATGGATAACTATGTAAATAAAATTTATATATTCCAATACCCTAGAATTAAGTTATAAATATTACATGGAATGATTAATATATATGAACTTTATTTCTCATCTTGTTTCTACTTCAATTCACTATAATTTATATTCTATTACGTAACTTTCAAAATTTAAAGAAAATATCTACTTTATGATTTTTTTTCACTTTTCATTGACTAAACATACAAGGTTTCCTTTAGATTCATGATTTCCATTGAAATTTTTTCTCTTCTTTCTTCTTGTTCACCATAAAAATAAATATTTCTCTTTATTTAAATTTTTATCTTAATAGTGAACATTCCACAAAATATACTAAATTAGTTTCTATATATTATTAATCTTATAATAAAGAAATATACTATAATAACTAGGTGATAAGGATATATATATGAGACAGTATCATTAATCTCTTTCATTAAGTTATCCTTTAAAACTCTTTATAGATGAGAAAACATGTGTAACCATCAATTTCCTTATATTATTTTAAAAACTAATTGAACATGATGAAAAAATTATTATGTAAACATAAAATTAATTCTATATATATATATGCTATAATATTTCTTTTGAAACTCAATTTAAGAGGTGGAAAAATAGGTAGTGGGGACTCTGAAATTGAGATGTTGTTTTCGTATTATGGTACTCTACACAAGTTCATATACTACTCATTGAAATAATTTCTAAAAAACATTACCCAGAATCTATCAGAATGGATTTTTGGTATTAATTATCACTTTTCTACCAAAAAATTATAAAATTATTATTACTTTAATCTTTAATAAAACTTATTTGACATTACACATTTATTAATCATAAAATAATTCCACTACTTTATCAAATCCTAGCATCCCTTATCTACCAAATTTGAAAAACTCAGTATCTTATGTATTCTAGAGCAAAAAATTATTAATCCTTAAACCGAATCCTAGGTTATAGAATCATCATTATTCTATGAATCCATTGTATGATATTAGCTGGCCAACTACATTAACTCACAACTCCATAATATGTTTACTAGATTCCCATATTCTACAAAGTGAAAATTTTATTTACTCAATAATTTACCTCTAATGTTTCCAAAAAGATGTGTATAGATACTTTTTTCTATAAAAATTATTTAAGAATACATACCAGTATTTTATGAATATCTATGTTTTAATATTCACACTCAAAATGGGTTATGAGATCTTCCAATGTATATTTTTATTTCAAAGAAAACTGATGAAAGTAATTTTGACTTAATATAACTTTGAGAGATTTTAATTTTTCTATGATAATGAATTCCTTTACTCTTTAACATTATTAATCTAAAATGATTATCACATCCTAGTCATACATTAGGATTAAACATTAATTGCACATTAGATAATATTTATCTATGCATGCTCAATTATTATTATATTATGTTATCTCATAAAAGTGAAAGCACAAAATAACAAACCATCAAACAGATGAAAATTATTAAATAATGAAATGATCATGATACATTAACTAGTGGTTAATAAATTGAGAGAATAATGGATTAACCAACTCCTTAGGGGACTTCTATTATTTGATACCAAGCTTAAATTACAGCACATGAAACTCTCATGGATTTTAATTATATGGTTTAATGCAGGCTCTCATATTGAATTTGGTCATGATAAACACCTCTAATATTTACATTAAATACTCACTTGTAGGTGAGGAGATTTAAATATGTGAAGTTACAATTTTTAATCAAATATAGGCACACAAGCCCTTAAACATTTAAAATGGGAGGCTTTATTTTTAGATCATCACAATATAAAATATTACCACATTTTAAAATAGAAATTTCATAATTAAATTAAATAAATTATAAACCAAATAGGCATTGGTTGGACTCAACTCATCATATTTATATGGAAGATAATATTGTATAGGGATAAATTAAATTTCTAAAATTAAACTTTATGTTAATTTTAATTCATCGAAATTTAGTTTAAAGAATTCCAATTACATTTTTCTATATCTCATTTCACCTGAAAAAAAATATTAAATTCCATAAAAAGAAATTTAATTTATGAAATAAAAAAATTAAAATTATTATTTCCTTTTTGACATAGAATGGATCCCTAAAATTTTTATTACACATAGGATATGCCTATTTTTCAATGTGGGTAAGATCCAGACTAACTCAACCTAGACTAGGCCAAGGAAACCTAGTTAGAAGAAGAGTATGGTGTACATAACATGCCCCATTTTATGTGTGTATAGAAAAAGGAGGGTACCCCAAATAGGCCACCACTAAATTAGGAAACAATTTCTTTAATATATTTGTCCCATGCACATTGGTGGGATATGAGAAGATGCACCCCCCCCCCCACACACACATAAATGGGGTGGTTTATATTCCTTAATATGAGGTCCTGAAGATAATATTTAAAAAATAATCCATTTGTGTGTTCATTCATGAACTCAATCATGAATAAGTTATGAATTTGATAACTTTGGTGACTAATACATGCACCAAAATCATGATGCATCCATTCAAATCCCATTTACATGAATTGTCTAATCCTATTGTACAACTATTTAACATATATATATATATCCCTAAAAATTGGATCTTTAATATAAATATGTGTGTGTTCATCCATAATATATATATATATATATATATCATCTATACATACATATATATATATATATATTTCCAAAACCTGTTTGATATTCAATCAATCATACCATGATCATTCAAACTCTAATGGGCCTTTTGCAAGATTTTTTGGGACCGTATTAAAACCATCTTTCTAAATATTAACAAATTTATGTAAAAAATAAATTAAATAATTACATGTTTCCTCTAAGACTAATTCAAGGAATCTGAGGCAACACATAAGCATGAAAATTGGTATGTTTAAATTTCTGGGATATAATTCCGGTAAAAACATCAAATATAGTATTCCCCAACCCATATTATCTAATAGATTACATGAAATTTAATTTAATATTAAATAAAAAACCAAAACTATAAATCCAAATTGCAGTTTCCCATCCTTAAATTTTGGTCGAACATGTGTTCTGCTAACTACCAGAGATCATCTCTTGAAGGAACTAAAAATAGAAACCTATTAAATAACTACACATTCATAAAATCTTCCTCGAACATATATATTAAAAATCAATGATATATAGTTGATAATTGAAGTTTATTTTGATATTTTCACGATTAAGGATGATCCAAACAACCAATCCTAGAACCCAGATTGAATTTTTCTTGAGATTCCTTTCACTTCAACTCTCTAGAACATTATAGACAACCTAAGCGGAGAAAAACTTCAAGAATATTCTTGGGAAACTAATATTTAAGTCTTAAATTTTTTTAAATATCATGTTAAGGAACACTATAAATTGCATTAATTTATTTATAGAAGTTAGTATTTTTAATGAACCCAAAAATTACTCAAATGGAAAATAAAACCTCCCATAAATGATTCAAATATTTTATCCCTCACTTAAATCATTAATATAGTGTTACATTTCAAAATAAGAGCCATTAACATGACATTTATGTCCCAAAAAATATTTAACAATCCTTAAATATTCAATGTAAAATATTAATTTAAAGAATATTTTATTTTTATTCACTTAGAAACTCATGAATACACTAATTTAATAAATTAAATTCTCATTTTCATATACTTGAATATTTTTTAATTTATTATTTCCATGAAATCATATTATTTCAAATATTATAAGAACACTTCCATAGGTCCCACTATGTTCAAAACTCAAATTCATTAAAATTGGGAAAACATCTGAATGTGCTTTATGTGTGATCTTCTATGCCTTTATCCCAATATCAATTAGTTTTACTCATAGACCAGGAGTTGTATTTAATACCACATCATCAGATCTATGGATATATGGTTTACTTATAACATCTATAACCACCAATTATCACATTTTTGATAATATAATCTCTTTGTATCAGGATATCTCATAAAGGAAGATAAAACATTAATGTTACCATCCTTTATTGTTTTATATATACTCATGATATTATAGGTCGGACAAACATTCTTCTACCATAACAATTTATTTAACAAAGTTACTACTATATAGGTCCATTTGACCCATGATATCCCTTCCTTTTAGAAGTGAAATTTTCTTTCTTTATCATTCAGTCAATGTCATACGACTAATGACGCACTCAAAGTAAGCTAACCCACCACAAAACATATATCATTGTTCTAAAGTTACAATAAATTTTATAATAAGAGGGTACATAATGATAATTATATCATGTCATGAGACAAATAGAAATGTTCATTAATAGTAAAAACATATGATACTTGAAAGATGTGGTGTTTCAATTGGTGGGTCCATCCTATTGATCTTCTTTACTCAAGATCACGAAGTGTGAACTTCATGAAAAGAAGTCTCAATGCTTATAAGCCCCAAATATTTGATAGTATGACATCATTTTTTGTCCCATCAATATGATTTATCCTAACCATAAGGAATAAGTATTATGATTTTTGTCACATAATCTCAAGGTAGTTATTGTAGTTTGGAACTATTATAACATGTTTATATAACAAATAATCTATATAAATTACCATGTAAATAGTTAATGTAGATGTATCAACAATGAAATAGTTGGAAAACATTATACATTATTCTATGTACACATAATATAGTAATAAAAAAGTGTTGTTTAATTTGTGACTAAGGAACCCACTTTAAAAACATAATTGAATTCCTATACTATGTGATCGAATAGTAGTCATGAGATCAGATAATATAAATTTCTATACAATGATTGGAGATACCATGTTCACTAATTAAATCCATTTTTAATCCATTAAGAAATTCCTAGAAAACAAAATTACTAAGTGGTAGTAATGAATTTCCATGTCATACCTAAAGTAGATACTCAACCATGACGATTTTATGAAGTCATTAAGGCCCTCCTGGTGATGAAAAATCATGTAGCTATAAAGAATTATGATATTCGCAAACCTAGTTTTTTGACTAGGATAGAGTCATATTAAATATTTATGACCCTACTAAAGACTAATTTTAGTGATGATTCATGGTCAGTCAACAGGGAATGATGAAAATGTGTTTGTGTGACCATGAAGTTAAAAAATTCAATCTTCAATGAAATTGTAACAAGATATAGTGAATAAGGAATTTATTTTGGTTTTTTAGTCGTGAGAGTTCATGTTATAGGATTTAATAATAGCATTGATACAAATGAACAGTTAGAGGAGATAAGGCATATTAAGAACCCAGCATGAACAAATAGTTAATGAGATGAGGAAATTTGATTGGCTGATTTCAAAGATATTTGACATCATTAATGAAAGATAGTATTCACTATATAACATTTTAAAATATTTTTACTAGATTATTGATATGTAAATCCTCTAGATAAATGAATACTATAGTTCTTTTATTGTAGAATGCACACAACCACAAAATTGATAAATCAGTTTTCACAAAGTCCAATTTTATTTTTAACATGTTTTATTGTTCTCAAAATTGATCTCTATATTAGAAATATAGTTCAAATTATATTTTATTGGTCCAATTTTTATTATCTCCCAATTTTTTATAAAATGAGATGTATGGAAGCTGATTTAGATAGAAACATTCAAAAAACTTGTATGAATTAATTAATAAAAACTACCAACATAATCTCATTCACTATGAAATTTTTAGTTGATCAATATGTTTAGTTCAATAATATTAAATAATTTCATTAAAATAAAACCCATGAAAACAAAAAAACTAGAATTATATAAAAAGTAATACTATCATGTGGAGTATCTCCCCCTCATGATTCAATTGTTTAATTAAAATATTCTCTAGCTACCATGATAATAGGTGTCCTAATTTCTTATATCTTTGATAGTGTATCTCTAATTTCATTCCTCTTATGGTGTATATTTGATAATTCTGAACTATTATATATATTATTCATCTTCCATTAATAATTAGTTTTTGAACCAATCATAACATGTATCTCATTGTCACAATTCTGAGATTATCTCCATGGATTCTATGTGGAATCCCTTCACTGTACAACTTTCTCATGGGTGATTCCAAAAAATCCATACTAATAAATTATGCTCTTAAAAACATGTGACAATCTCTAATATTTTAAATTTTTTTGAATATTTTGATTAAACATACTAGATTTGACTCAGTGTGAACATAAATAAAGAATATTTGTATCTGAATCATTTTTAACAAATCATGATGATTCCAACATCTCATATTGGAGAATTTTTTTCCACATTTGATTTTATTAACATTTTACTAGGAATAATATGTTTTTATTCATAAATATTTGATTTGTAATTCATTTTTCTCAAATTTTAATTGAAATATAAAACCCCTTTGTTCGAAGAAAAAACCATCACCTGTAATCCTAACTTCTTACAAGCCTAATTCAACTTAATCAGTAGGTTATTTCCTTCCATAAATTATGGAATTTGTGGTGTTGTCTAGAGATTAATACTTTTCCTTCCCCTTCTTCAATTATCCAGAATGAAATTGTGTCATTCCATTGAGAACCGTATGTCCAACACTCTTCATTGTAGTAATAAATTCCATGGGGGGTTTGTGGTCTAAAAACCATATTCAAATTATCGTCCTTCAAACAAATCAAATTGAAAAATTCATAAAATTTTCAAAACATTTCCTCACTACAATTATACTTTGTTGGTTTTATCTAGGTATAACATTCAATCTTAACATGGTGGAATCATCCGACCATCCTTGAGAATTGTATTAATCAATTTTTTTATTAATTTCTTATATTCCATATTTTCCAAATCATTAATAGATTCAAATATTTAGTATCTCAGTATCTTTCTAAATAATCCTAGATTGAGTCAGCCATAATATCTTGGGAAACACTTGTGCCTCTATCATGGTTTTTTATTATACCAATGAACCATTAGTATCTTTTTCTTCCAATAAAAAATGTATGGGAGTAATCATTCCCTTTAAAATTGGAATCTTGGGTATGGAGTTACAAATGAACCAGACTTGGAATCACCATTCACTGGTATATCTTCGTGACTTAAAAACATCATTCTTTAATCAGCTTAGTGAATCATCTACAGTAGTTGTGGAATGCCAGATTTCGTCCTATTCCTTGCTCCATTTTTTTTATATTTAGTTAGTGGTTAATGTTTAATAATTGTCATCTATAATATCAGTTGTATTTTTAATCAAGGCTCTATTGAGTTTCATAGTACAACTTGGGTCCTTTTCATTATAATATTTATCAACCAGCTTCCATTCAGGCACTAAAAGAAAATTCAGGGGCTGTGTGTCCTCCTAAATGATATAGATCATGAATGGTTATCAATTATATTTTCTTACTTCTACATTCAATCATTAACTTTGAATATTTTTTTGTAACAAAGATTCAGTATAAAATATTTATCCAAGGAAAATTGAACACGTAAGGTTTATCTCATGGTCTGTTAACCAAACATGAGTGACATTCAGGGTAAATTTCTATATTTCATGGAAACATGATAAATATATAATAGTTACTTATTCTTTAGGAATGTGTTCACTTTTAGTGGAATGGTGTGGTGGGTTTGTAAGGGGATCTCATAGTAGATATATTTTTTCACTAGAGGAAACATAAATGGTATTGATTAAGCCTTATAGTAGTTTGGGCTTCTCATTTAGGATAGCTTGGTTCTAATATCATGGTGGTTTCAATCCTTTAGAAAATTTTCGAACGTTCCTTCAGTAATCTCATGCTGTAAGTCCTCAATTTTCATGTGGTGACTCAATACTTTTTGTGGTCACCCAAACACCCAATAGGTAGTTAGTTGTATTTTCACATGTAATTATTATACCTGACATGAGAGTTTCTTTATGTTAGTTGAACATGTTCCTCTAAGAAGTAGGTTTCTCATTGTTAGATAACTAATCACATAAACCATCATTATATAGGTTTCTATCATAAAAATTTTACCATAGGACCTAAAAAATAGAATTTAGGATTTAGTTAGGATTAACCATTTTAAAAAAATAAAAAATAAGATGTTCATTAAATTGCAGAAATGAAAAAAAAATTCCACAAGGAAAATTTTTAACAAAAAAATATTGTATCAATAGACTAATTGATTTAAGAATTAATTTCAATAATTGAATGATTAATTAAAAATTAAAAAATTTTATTCTCTAATATAATTTAAGAATACGCTAAAGAATAATTTTTCAATTAAATAATCAAATATAAAATAAATCAACATTATCAATGAATAAGGTTGACAAATTCAATTTAGAAAATAGTCACTAATTCTCTATTTTATTCAAATTTTCTCATTTAAAAAACCATTATATCACCAAAATAGATGCGGGAAAACATGTAAAAATATTCCATATCAAGATCCTACACACAAAAATGTTTTTTCCTCAAACAATCTATCCTTTTATTTTGTATATATAAAACAAGATTTCTCATATTAGATAAAACAATAATTATAAAAAATTGAGATAAAAGAAATGGTGTTTTTTATATGGGCCAATTTTTTACATTATTTTTAAAAAAAGTCTCTCATAGATTGAAATAAACACCAAAAGTGAGGAAATAAAGGAATAATTAATCATTTAAATTGCCATGCATCCTATATGAAATCATTCACTACCCCATATCAATTAAAATTCATGTTCCAGTTCTATGAGTGATTAATGATAATATTTATGTGGAATTAAATCCTTAATAAGAGTCACCTTAAATAATCACTCTCTATTAAGTTCCAAAAATAAATGATCCATTTTTAACTCCATTGATACAAATCAATTTATTATCTTATAATTCAATTTCCGCCTTCTTCATGTGGTCTCAATATTCTGCTTAACTTATGGAACAAATTTTGGACAATTACAAAATTTATTAATTTTTTTGAATCAATGAATCTGAAATTCACTTAATAATTAAAAGTGTTTTTTAGTGCATAATGTCTCATAGATTCACCATGGGTTCCCCATTTCCCATTTTACTCTTGTTTCAAATAACATTATTGATTATATTCTATGTTGGATCCTTGAGAAGTTTTCATTCAAAAAGTTTGACTCCCTAAGGTTCAAGTTAAAAGATCCAATTATGTTATATTATAATTCCAATTACAAATACTTCTCTCCCATCACACTCCATTAAATAATCAATAAAATGAATATCCATAAAAACATTGTCTAACATCACATAGCAATAATTTACATCCAATTATTTTAGATTCAATTTCATCCCCACAAACTAGCATTAATCCTCTTCAAATGTACAAGAACGTTTTAAAGAGAATTAAAACATAAATGATCCTAAATTTTTTAAAACATTTTCAAAAAAATTATTTATTTTGTGATATATATAAATCATTAAAGCACAACTAAAAAATTTAAGTACCCCTCTCCCATAAACTTAAAAACCTACATTGTTCTCAATACTGAATCCTAAGGTGGGATAATAATTTTATTCAAATCAATTTTGGAATTTACAAATTCAATGTATGTTCATGGGGTTATAAATATATTCACATTATGTTTTCCCCATTAATCAAAATAACATGAACATATTTACCAAATTCCATTATTATAATTTTAAGACCAAACCCTAAAATTGATAGTTTGGTTCAAAATATAAAATGGTGATAATTTTGTACAACAACAATTGAATAAAATGGATTTCAATTGGTGAATAACATTTTTTTATTTTTTTTCAAATTATTTTTGAACTGTACTAAACCAAGTTCTGTATACATCCATGAATTCTACCTCAAGTACCCAACTGTCTCCTGAATAAGTTATGAGATAAAACTCAGTAGCCAACCAACAATAGTGTCTACAAAAAATCTTGTTTTTTATAATAAACTCTATAGTGTTTAATATATAAAATAGTTATAACAGAAATAAAAGTAATTCCGGAGGAAATATGTCATACATTCTATCAAAATAATGCTCCCTTCTAATAATTTTAATGCTCCAATAAACAAAGTAAGTTTTAAAAAAATAACAGGTGTGATACAGTCTAGTGTATCTACTATAATCAGATACCCATTCTAGGAATATTTATAAAACATTCCAAAATATCACCATGGAATTTCCATGTAATATAGTATATAAAAAACTATCATGGCTACACCATATAATCAAATGTGTCCATAATTCCCATGTCATGTAATCAGAAATTTCAGGCCACAAATGGATGGATTTATGGTGTAAAAGATCAAGGTATCCATGTCAAGTCCAAATAAAATCTTAATGTAAACGTGGTAATGAATTTTTTGGAGTCCATGGAGCATGTCAATAGACCCTGAAAAACGAGATTCCTAGCAATCGAGATCCAAGGGGTAGTAAGTTCCGAGTAATCCTAATGAACAGGGATCCAAATAATAAATGGGTTCATGGAATCCACTACCGTAATCCAGATCCTTAGAGTAGAAATATCCGTGGAATCCTATAGATTCAATGTCCAAAAATCTCATCAATGGAATCCACTTCCATAATCAATTTATCATCTCAACTCATTCAAAAATTCATAATCAATCTCATTCCATGTTTTTATCCAACTCATTTAACAATTTCCATTTAAAAAAAATGTCAAATCACTTCATGTAATGACGCGGTAAATAGGAATTAACTATATATTATCATCTTAATTAAATTATATTTAATTATATGTTCTCCCACTAAATATGAGATAACTCCCACACATAATATGGTGATATAAAATAAGTAAGACACAAAGTCACAACCCACAGGTGGCCTAGGTTGGGGATAACAGCCCCAAACCGTCTTAAAGGTACTCAAGGAGGAACCCAACAGGTCCTAATTCATTAAATTCAATCATTTAATTAATTTTTAGGTACATTATAGAAAGTCTGGCATGAATAATAATGTCAATACAGCATTTAAAACACAAAAACATAAGTAAAAAGGTATAGAACACCTACCGTAGGTATGTAGTTGAACACCCATCTAATATCAATATCTGATTTGGTGTGGATAGAGAGAAAAATGAAGAATGAATGAAAATCATCTAAATATTTCATATTATATTGTACCCAAATAACTTTATTCATACAAAGAAAAATAAACAATGTAATAAGAAGAATCAAAAACTTATCATCACAGATCAAATGAGACAAACAGTTCTCGAACTGAGTCTAGATGGAGAATCAGAAGAGAATCCTATGATTTGGCAACAAATTGTGTTCCCAGAGGTGAAGAGGTTTTCCCCAAGAGGAAGGAAGGAAATAATTTAGTTTATATGTATTTTTAGGGGAAAAATTTAGTTTCCTATAGTTATATTTTGTCACATAGTTTTTCCACATGGCTAGCCAAACCATGATCCAATCATGAAACCTTCACTACATCAAGGGGAACCATGCATTTTTCATGAGAAAAGTTTGGGAAACTGTGTGAAAACTATGTAATTATCCTATATTAAATTTTTTCAATTCTTCACATGTTCATGAAACCTTAGTTTCACAGTTTCCTCAAACCATGTGGCCTCCTAGTCCCCTCTGTTTAGCCTTGCACTGTTAGAAGTAACCATGTGGCATGTCCTGCAAGGTCTCTACTAACATTGTGATCCAAAATATTTTTCCAAAAATTGGGGTTCTTGGATTTGAAAAATCCCTAAACACTCTCCAGGACTCCTATAACCTTATTATTCATCCATAATAGGTCTAAGAAAAAGAATTAGACCGAAATTTAAAGTATCCATACCTCATAGAAAAATCAAGTCCTTGTGGTCATAACCCTTTAAAATAAATTCATCCCATAATTTCCCTTTCCAAGGGTGGTCATGAATCCCCTGAGAATAATTATATTCACTAAGAACATGTGTCAACCACCCACTACCATGTCTCATCCTATAAACAGTTGTACTTCCATTGCACCCATACTAGTGTAACTGACCAGCCTTAGAGAAACTTCATCCCCCATTACATTATACCAATAAGATGCTCCTCTAAGGATGTATTTACTTATAGCTCAACCTCATCCAACTAGAGAGTATAAGATGGGTCTGAGAAAAAATTTCACAACTGAGATACATTGAGGACATCACAGGTGTCTCGGTACCTCTAAGGTAACTAAAACTGATAGGCTACAAGTCCAAATCTCTCTAGAAGCACAAATAGACCAACATATCATGGTAAAAGATTAACCTTTATAATAATTAATTTTTCATAAACATAGACAGACACATAAAAATACTCAATCCCTAACATTGAACTACATAGGTCATTGATTGTGATCGTTGTAAGATTTTTTTTCTAGACTATGCAGTAGTCGTCCGTTTCGGAATATACTAGACCTAATCTGAAGTCTCATGAATGAGATGAGTCCCATGTAATTCTTCCTCTCCTACCTCTAACCAGCTCATGGTTGATTGGAACGTCCTACCATACAAAGCCTCATATGGTTCAATCTGTATAGTCTACAGATAATTATTGTAGTAGTTGAACTCAACTAGGGGTATATGCCTTTCCCAAGACCCCTAAAATATACGATGCATGCTATAATAATTTCTCAAGGCACTAGAATCATATTCACTAACTAGACATCTATTTTAGGGTTGTATGATATTCTCAAACAAACTTTTTTCCTAAATCCCCTTGTAAACATTGATAAATAATAGAAATAAAACAATATTCCCTATACAATACCATGATCTGAGGAACCCCTAGAATTTGAAAAATATCATATATATACAAATTCCTAACCTCATCTACTAAGAAGGTATCCTTGATATATAGGAAATGAGAAAATTCCATGACCCTATACACAACAACCCAAACAACATCACTACATCAAGGTTACTATATAAACCAAGTCACAAAATCCATTGTAACATCCCCCCATTTCCACTATGGAATGGGTAACTACTATAAAACCCTAGTTGTTCTCTAGTTATCTTACATCACTTGTTGAAATGTGGAACACCTCATGAAAAAACAAATACTTCTCGTTCCATCTCTAGAAACCAATAACAGTGACATAAATCAGGGTAGATTTTGAAATGAAGGGATGCACTTCCCAAAATCAGGCGTGAAACTCCCACATCATCTCCTCATGTGTTTCTCCTAGAACCCATACACAACTATGAGTATGTATAATTTAATCCTTTCCTACTATCCATCCAGAATGTGGGTCCTAACCTACCCCACTCTTCTATTGAACTAGTCCTTCATAATATGATAATTGTCTCAACCTCAATATATCTAGAATATTGTATATCCCTTCCAAGGATGAGAGGAAAGTATGTACTTTTCCATCTTTCACCTCCAAGTTAATCTTTGAGAATAAGTACATAAGATTTAACTCACTACTAGCCTCATGAACTTCTTATATCTAAGTCCTCCTACTCAGTGTATCAGGCACTACATTGCCTTTACCATGCGAATAGGAAATCTATAAGTTGAAAGACTGTAAATACCCATCCCACCTTCACTATCTCAAATCCCGATCATGTTATGTAAATATATACTTGTGGATTTTCGAATCACTACATGACTAACTAAATTTTTTGACTCACAATTACCCCTAGACCACCTCTATAGGCTAGGGGTGGCGACAAGGATTGATGGCACAACTAAATCAGGGAGTCCTTTTCCTAATTACATGTACGTACACATATCCAACTCAATGAAAAGTTTCAAAGGGAAATAAATAAAATATAAAACAATACTATAAATAAACCAAACATGCATGGACCTCTAATAGTACAAAAGTATGGAATCGTATACTAAAAATTGAAATGAAAAAATACACAACCAAACTAGAAATCTGTACC
Source organism: Viscum album (assembly GCA_963277665.1). Classification (NCBI taxonomy): domain Eukaryota; kingdom Viridiplantae; phylum Streptophyta; class Magnoliopsida; order Santalales; family Viscaceae; genus Viscum; species Viscum album. The sequence goes on along the minus strand of OY728120.1, from coordinate 1,431,356,682 downwards.
AACCTGATAGAAAACCGAAAAATTAAAATAGTTGAGAGATCCCGGCTCCTGAATCCCAAGATACAACCACCATATGCGGTCTAAGAACCGAGTACCTCTAAGATCCTCTAAATTTATGATCAACCAGTCCATCATCATTAAAATACATGTCAGGTGATGGAGAATCCCATTTAGGGGTGAGTATACACATACCTAGTAGAACTCCATGGAAGGGTGAAAGGGGAGTAGTAATAGATACAACTGAAGAGGAAAATATAAGATAGAACCAATTACATTGAAAGAGTATAACTCAACCCAATCCAAGAGTGAACATAAGATCTTCCAATCACATGGGGATAAAAATGGTGAGTATATGAACTAATCATCATGTTTTAACCACCTATAGATGGAGAGTAGACTCATCCAACCTTGAGAATATAAACAAGGAAGGCACATGGCATACCATGTGTGTCTTCACCTCTCCTCGAAGGAGAGTTCCAAAACCCAAGTAGTAGTTATTGAAGAAGGATACATGTATATTCTTATAGTGTAGGGGATATCCACCTCATAGATTATCCTATGAAAAAGAGTATACAATGATTGACAAAGAAATCCATCAATGATGCTCAGCATCTCACATGTCTTCCCGGAACACAAAAGTCCAAGGGACTCCGTCATCACACCTTGATATTATCTTCTTTGGGTGGCACTGACATACTTTCATGGTTTTATATTACATTAGAAAAATATATCTTAGTGAGGAATGAACCCCTCGTACTCATGAGTTCAGAGGTTCATCCAACCACATCTCATCATTGGGCAACATAGTTGAGGGGCGAAACTAAAATTAGAGGACTTTCACCCTAGTATGTCCAGGGGATTTTATACTATAAAGTCACTATGGAACTCCACTATCTAATACAATTGGAGGGTACCAATTGAGAAAGGTCATTAGAGAACTCCATTACCCATCCTTATAAAGGGTTAATCCGGAAAAGAGGTCATTAGGGGACTCCACTATGAATCCCTATTTGAGGGTAAGCATGGAAGATTGAGTAACCCCACTACCCAACCTTATCGGAGGGTAACTCAGAAATATAAATAGGGAACGACACTACCCATCCCTTCTAGAGGTTAAGCCCATTATATCAGGAAACTCTACCACCTAACCCTACAATAGGGAAACTCAAAATGATCTTCGGGTAAATCCACTGCCCATCCCTAGTGGATGGTAATCCTAGAAATTTCAAGTGATCTTTCATGATCATTATCATCATCATGTGTCACCATAGTGCATTCCAAACATAGAAAAATTCACATCATATGTCCAAATCCACTTATGGGTGGGAATATAATTGTATTAGACATAGAAAAAACTCTGGATAAGCTACTTACAGGCTTATATCCGAGTTCAAATGAAGGAGATAGGTATGTTAATAGTCTCCTTAAAAGAGATCAAGGGGTAAATAGAATGTGAGGGGACCCACATGGAGTGTGCTCCCACTTCACAGCCTATTCATGTCCATAGATGGAACACAGCTTCATCCCATGTTGTAGAACATCATGTGTTGGTTTACTACATGCCGTGTCCTAACTAACTGGGACCAAGATGGCTTCCATTGGTTCTACCCATTTACTTAGACTCAGTGTCCATGTACTCTATCACATGGTGTGTTGGTCAAAATGGGAAGGTGCCCATGTAGTCAACGTATTTCCTGGTAATTACACATGGACTCCCTCCTATGTGATAGGTTGTCCAACTGAAACAATTTACATGATGTTGGAGGGAGGTATACATGCCGTACCAACCTTACAATTTCCCAAACCATAGATCCACTCCTAGAAGGGGACACACATTGTATGTTCTTTTTTGAACATGGTGTTTAGTTAGGTTTTCACTAGAAAGAATAAACTTCTATAAATGTTCCCATCCTTATTATCTGGTCAAATAACTTTAGATTTGATACAATCTATGGCCAGAAAAGTTAAATCTATCTAGAAATCGCAATTCGGGTCCACCTCTCATTGAATATCGGTAATTATCTTGCACATGAGTTTCATCAGGCATTCCTCATGCACCATAAGCCTTGTTTTATTGGTCAAAAATCCTAAACTGGAAACTGGGTTTAGATTAACAAATTGGAAATAATTAAATTTCAATACACTGGAACATGTAGAGGCTTTGAAGGGGGAGCTTATCAGAGAGAAATATACAATCCACTCAATCATTTAATCAAAGGCATAAAAATACTAAATAATTATTATGAATTCTGTTTCGGATTGATTTTTGGTGAGAAACGCACTTCTGTAATGATTGGAATAAGATGATTCATTAGATGGGCTTCGATTCACCTTCATCCAGAGATTTTTCATCATTTATTGAAGGTAGGAGAAAGATATCTTCACCTGTAGCGGGAGAATTCTGATCAAACCCTGGAGAATTCTCCCTAGTGATATATTTATTATCATATCTTTTAGGTTAACTGAATTAAATAAATTAATTAATTAATCCACTTAAATGAACCACCAATTAGAGATGGGTCTGAACATCCTATACCGACTCATTTTATGTTTCACCTAGGGTAAACGCTACATTCCTGACTCAATCATAATCTTGGATTTTTGAACAAATCATCATTTTAAGATTTATCCCATTTTCTATGACTAAGTGCACGTGTGTAGTGTATAATATATTTAATAATTTATCAAATTAATTTCGAGCACACCAGGCCTCAAAATCTCATTCTATCTCAGTTCCTAGCTCCATAAACTTATGTAGAAATATTTCAATGTATTATATGGAAAAATGGGTCTCTAAATCATTCCTTCCATCAATCTTTTCATCCCCAAAAATAAATAACTAGGAAAACAAATTAGGATTACAAAGCCCACCCTTGGCTTTCCCACTCCTAGGACCTCTCCTCTATGTTTCTGATCTTCCATATAACATGAAACAAAGGGATGGTTTGTTCACATATGGTCCTCTCCTATTGATCCTCGATCACCACTGGGTGCTCTGTAAAGAATACTCCACCCTTTATGTTCATATTTACTCATTCAATGATTTTCATAAGGTCATGAAAGTATCACATTATCTACAACATGTGGAAGATTTCATAAACCCACTCCAATTGTGGGTGTAAGGGGAGGTGTTAGGAAACCTCTCCAACCCGCTGCATGATTTAGAATGTCCCAATGAACCTTAGGTATATATTACCTCCTCGATAGAACCTCAACATTACTCATTGTGGAGAGACTCAAAAGAAAACATGTTCTCCATGCTCAAACATCAAGGGCCTAGGACGGTGCTCTGTGTAAGATTTCTACCTACATTGGGCCATCCATATCCACTCTCGGATGACCTGAACATTCTCTGTTGTCTCTTACACCGACTCTGGGCCCACATGATATGACTCTCCAATTCATGTCCAGCACAAGGTTGACCTACATGGACTCTCGAATAGGGCCTCAAAAGGTTTCATATTTATGGTAGAGTGGTAGATATTGTTGTAAAGAAACTCTACTAAGGGTAGGTGTTCTTCCCAACTCTAGCTGAAGTATAACATGCAGGTCCTCAACTTATCCTCTACCACATAAATAATGACCTTGGTTTTCCAATTAGTCTAGCGGAGAAAGGTTGTACTCATCCCCATATAGGTCTAAAAATCCTTCCACATGCCTCTCCACAATCATGACATAAACATCCCATCATGATCAGAGATACTCGTTGCAGGTACCCTATGATGATGAGTGATCTTCTATATGCACAACTACCCCAAACAATCTACTGAACTTTGCTCCCTACTATAAAAAATTTTCACCGACATTGGGATTCAATTAACTACCACCCATATGTAATAATGGACCATCTATATGCATAGAATCCATGCGAAGAAGTCCATGGATATGTAGTTCCATTTCCACTTCGGGATCTCAAGGGTCTACAACAAACATGCCAGAACATGGTGCTCATCATTTACCTAGTGACTAGTCAGACACCAAGAGATGAACATAGATATTATTCATCTCATGTAGGACCACCAAAACTGTCACTAAACATCTCTATAAATCTTTATTACACCAAGATGTATAGCTTGGAGAGATGTGTGGAACTCCCACATCACCTCCTCTCATATCGTTCTTGGAACCATTGTCCTCCCTTGGAACACGATGGTTCAATTCCATCCTTAATAATATCTATATAGTGATTCATCTTTGGATAACTAATCACAAAACATATCATAGTATATTTCTACCTGGTGGGACTCTCTCACACACTAAAGGAGCAAAGGAGTCAACACCATTGACTGAAGAATTGTAAGACCCCCTACACCACTAGGGTTAGTTATAGGGAAGAAAAATGCTCTGAGACATCTTACACTAAGTGATCATGGGAATTATTGATAAGTGAATGTGATACAATATTTACCTTACATAGAGTATAACCTATCTTTAATTCACAGTCATGTAAGAACTACAACCAGTTTCATTGTCACCTATTCATATCTCTTTGGGTGAAGAACTACCTGAGACTCTGCTCGTCTTAGTAAACCACAAAGTAATCTCCCAAAGGATAGTGTCTCCAAGTCCTCAGAGATAATACCAACACTACTAGATCTAGTTTATGATTTTCATTGTTCTTATCATGGGGTTTCAACTACCTCAACCCATATGCGATAACTGCCTACCGATGCATCAACATGCAACCGAGCCCATCCCCTGAGGCCTCACAATACACTGAAACTCAATGACTTCCTCTATTAGTCACAACACTGGATAACTCATCACCATCTACCTCAACACCCCAATAGACCTCTTTCACTACTCAAACTAGATAAACGACTACCATTTCTACATCAGGGTGGTCAAAGGGGCTATGGTCCTAGAGAAGTCATCCATAAATCTCATATTACACCCCACCAGGACAAAAAATCTTCACACATCTAAAATATTATTGGATGTTTCTCAAGGAAGAACTACTTAGATCATTGTTGGATCCACAACTAAACCATGATCATAACTGACAATCCCTATAATGTGAACCTCATGATTCTAGAATTAGCACTTCGATAGATTTATATAAATGTGGTGCTCTTAAAGAATGTCTAGGACTATCCTTATGTTCTCTTTAAGTTCCTCCTATGATTCAGAGTTTACTATTATGTCATGGATGAAGACAAAAACCAAATTTTCCAAGTGCAGCTGGAAGACCTGGTTCATCAAATCCATAAACACGGTTGGGGAATTCATTACACCAAACGGAATCACGAGGAACTCATAATTTTAATAGAGAAATTGGAATTCCATATTTGGAATATTATCCTCATGAACCCTAATATAGTGGTAGTCGGGCCTGAGATAGATCTTGGAGAACCATCTCATGCATTGAAATTGGTTAACGAGGTCGTCAATCATTGGAAAAGGGAATTTTTTATTTATCATTTCCTGGTTCAAGCGATGATAATCCACACCAATTTATAAGCTCTCATCCTCTATTTTCACAAAAAATGATAGAGATTCCCAAAGAAACACACTATGTCTGATGAAACCTTTCTCCAAAATTTCCCACAACTACAACTATATCTCTTAGAGCTTGATAGGAATCTTCTTTTTTGCTGTAGAAGATATTTGGGTTGTCCCTAGATGCAATTCAATGGAAAACTCCATCTCCCACCTCAATCGTTGTCCCAAAACATCCTTGGGGAAGAAAACCATATAATCCTCCACAACTAAAAGAACCCAGATTCTTGAAGAGAATTCTCCACAAAGGGATGAATTTTCCAACTAATGGGTGAAGGGATACAACCTACTACTCTCTAACCCACATTGCCTTAAACGATATCATTCATTCCAAATATGAATAATCTCCTCCCATCAGTGTGGAGGTATCAAACTAGTCTACAGTGGTAGTTGATATGGGCCCAAACCAGGGATAGCCAATCCATACACAGTATGATGTCATAGGGATCCATCGTGATGACCATATTGTCTGACATGAACCTCTCTCTTACAGATGATAAATTTTACAACTAGAAGATGAAAGATATAAAATATGTTTTCTTTATAATAATCTCAAGATAGATCTGTTGTTCTAGTGCCTTAACCAAGAGATCCTACTCTCAGAACATGATAATAGAGACTGAACAATGCATGGGAACTATTTCTACTAGTAATTAATAATATGTAAAATAAACATAGATCATACCTCAGATGATCACGTGTAGTGTGGGGTCATATGCGTCCAAATCATGTAGCTGTTTGTGGCCCTAGCTACCAGCTCCATGAGCCTGACATGGGCTACCATGTGGTGGTGGGGGAAGGATCTCATACTAGTTTCCACCACCTTTAGCTCCTACCTCTCCGCTTTCAGCTCTACCTCCTTGCGGACCACCTTTCCCAAGCTTGGGAGATCTTTGATCATGGTGTTTCATCAACCATGGTGGTCCATCAGCCATTTTCCTAGGATACTCCACATGTCTAGTTGGGAATTCTTGTGCCATGTGACTTCACCCATATGAAGTATATCATTGTACCAACTAGGGGTTCAATAGCGCTTTGCACTACACTTGAACTATAGGACCATGTCCTTGAGCCTTCTCATGAAAGGTTCTCCAATTTGGAGGTCTCTGTCACCTACTAGCTTCTATAGAAGTCTTAGCTCCATGACACCCACAGCCAGCTCCAGATGATTTTCATCCCTCTATTAAAAATCCCTATGTCACCATCACCAGCTCTAGCACCCCAACATATGTGGGGATTGAAAAGGGAACTATACTGGAATATATGTCTCAATAGAGTCCTTTCCCAACCTTTCATGCTTGAAAGTAGCCATCCCAGATCAAGTTAAGAGAGTGGTGCGTAAAGTATTTGAACCTAATCATGTTCTTAGCCATCATCATCCATCGCTACTAAAATTCCATAATCTCATAGATCCTAACATATCATAAGAAGTAGGGGTAGTAACTCTCATGAAATAGCTACTGGAATTCATCCCATTAGTGTTTCAAATCATCGAGCATTTATGTACCCAACCTCCACCACCACCCCGCTACTCTATGGAAATGGTTGCCTGCCAATGCCACAACCTAATTTGTTGGAGTCTGAACAAGCCTAAAAATATAGACCCCAAACTCTTGATAATCATCTACTAGCTAGGGATCTATCTCGCCATGTAACCTTATAAATATCTAACACTTGAACTCATAGACCACACTAAACCTGCGCACATCATCAGCATACTTTTCTTGGGAGATCTACTACTCGGTAGGTGGAGGTGCTTCTAACTTCCCAATTGGAGGAAGGGGTTCCTAAGATAGACCCTGAACTGAGGGATCACCACTCATGGGGTCTTCCTCCTGAACTTGGTCTGGTATCCTAGATGGATATCGTTGCATAAGCATCTGGAAATTTATCAAGGAGTGCCATGATCAGACGACCATATACATATATAAAAACAATGGGGAGATGAAATTCGAAGGACATCCAAAGACTCAATACTATATGATTCATGTACCATTGATCTATGAAAAAAATATCTCGGCATGCCGAGTTGACAATCAGGTAGTCAGGGTCCTGGTGAATGGATACACCAGCCACCCTTACCAACACTGGACTCTCTGGCCTGGGAGCTGCACTTGAGAAACTTAAACTCTGCTGCTATAAAAACCAACAAAAAAATTTATAAGGAATGACCAAATAATGTCCCAATGATAAAACCACATATAATATCAATATTTCATGACCCATCCTAAGAAAAGGCTCAAGCCTCAACTACCCCAAGCTCGCCTCCATAGGCCAGGGGTGGAAACAATCATCGAATTCACAACTAACCCAGAGATGCTTTTTCCTAAGTACATGTACCCACACACATAGACAACTCAATGAAGAAGTATAGAGGGAAGAAATAAAATATTCAAAAGTATTATAAATAAAAAAACATGCATGGTGGAACACCAGGTTCTTCTAGTTTTAACATATGATTTAGTATAGTGTGAGTTCAAGTCCTTTTCTCGGGTTCTGGATGTGATGAGTGTTAGGTTTTGAAGATTCGTCTTATCTATGTTTATCCCCATTAGTTTATCCTTGAATAATTTGGATGTTTTTAGAAAAAACATGGATGATTGTCCTTGGTAGACCCTAGTGCTTGGTTATTTCATGGTTAGTGTTCACTATGTGGCCCATTAAGGAAATTGCGTGGAAGGGTACAAAACAAATTGCACGGCTACCTCATGGTTTGGGAAACCACAAGGTTTATTTCTTGATAATAATGTGTCAATATTTTCTACATACAGTATCTATAACATGGTTACCATACGATTTGTTAAACCATGGGGCATAACCATGCAAATTTCCCAGTTTTTAATATTTGGGATTTTCTAAGTTTACCCCTTTTAGGATTTTAATCCAAAATACTCCTTTTCTCTCCCACTCTGTACATTTGGACCTAAGGGTCTTATCCCTTATTCCTCAAGATTCTCACATCCTTAATAGGCTATTTTAAGTTAATATATACAATTTTTTGGTTGGATATCTCAAGGTAAACCCATCCTCTCATCTCCCACTCCCTCTTCCTTCCATTTTCTCTTGAGTTCCTTCTCTCTCATGATAATGATGATCTAGGTTTTGGTTTTCCCTTTTCTTTATATTGTTTTTTTTATTTTAGGGTTCTTCCTTGTATATACAGGTTCTTGGAACCATTTTGTAGTGATTCCATGTGTGCGTTGTCATTGCTCTATGTATTCGAGGTAGGTTTTCCATGAACATGAGTTTTTAATTTAGGATTCATTAGTTTCTTTATTTTCACATCCTCTTTGTCATATAATTATGAATATATGCTCCTAGGCTGAATTTTTTGGTGTGAAAGTAATGTTTTAAGCCTTATTTTTTTTATAACTAGACACTTTTTGTTAAATTGTACACACCAAGTGTTTGATTAAATTCCCAGTTGGATTTTGTGGGTAATTTAGGATGTAAAATGCATGGTTTGGATTTTTATATGTATTAGAAGGATTTGAATTGTTGTCTTGGGTGCCTTTTATGGGTTTCCTATGTCATTTTGGGGATTATAAATAATATAATAATTGATTTCAAATTTTTGGGTATGTATTCCCAGTGAATAACCCATTTGGAACTTTTATAAGAAATGGTTTTCCAGAAAGTGTAGTTTGAATGTTTTGAGAGGATTTTATAAATGTATTGATGTGGAAAATGGGTTGTTTACACTCTTTTATGAATAGTGATTCGTTGTATCTTTTGATAGATATTCATTTTCTTAATGCTTAAAGGTCCATTTGGGAACTTTGTGAAATTGAAGAAAATGATTTTTACAAAAACCTATGTTGTATGATTCTTATACCTTTCCTCATGTGGTGGATGGGATTTCCCTGCTATGGAATTGCCGTGGTCTATTTTCTGAGTTCCTTGGCTAGGAATCTTTGTGTACTAAATATTATGTGACATGAGATTAGTCCTTTAGGGGACACTAGATGAGACCTGTTGTTAGATTTTTGTTATTATATATTTTGTGATTGGATTCTCATCTAGAATCACTTGGATGACCCCCATTATATATATGAGACATTGGAAACTATTATATTGAGATACATTTCTGAGAATGATTACTACATTGGTAGGTCATTTACTAACCAATGGCCTAATGTAGGTAGATATTTGGGTTTATTTATACGAGATTTTCCCTCTGTCTATCCTAATCTAGGGTGGCCAAGTGTATTGAGCATTTTTTATTTCATTGTGCGAAAAATACTACTAGGGAAGGAGTCTCATGTATTGAATGTTCTATGTTATTATTTATCTCCTTAGTTCCCTAAAGTTTATCATCTCTTTATTTCTTGCATTGAGGATTGAGATACTAGTATGAATACCTCTTTTTCCCTTATTGGTTTATTATCATAGTTCCTTCATGAGAAATGTTTTTCATGGAAAGTGGTTTGTTGGTTTTAAAAAAGGTTTATGAAAATTATTTCCAAAGAAAAGTTTTTCCCCATCATGGTGAATGTTGAAAATAAAAACATCACTTTCCCCTTGAAAATTATAAAAACTCACTTATGGAATGATCTTGGATTTGGAAATAAATAAAGGAAATGGGTTGTACATTTTTTTAAGTAATACTTATAAAAATAATAATTTTATATATTTTAGTTCAAACTTGAAAATTAAGGTTTCTTTTATTTTAAAGGAAGTGCATTGAGAAATAGATTATCAGTCTAGCATATTGAGTTTTAATACTCACACCTATAGTTATTTTCTACTTTTATCCATTTTGAAGGTTTCATCTTGAGTTCATTTTCCTTGAGCGATGGTTGATCATTGTGTTGGGGAGTGACCCATGAAGTCACATGGAGCTATTGTGGTCGTCTAGTTCATTTTGTTCAATTGTAACATTATTATATTGTTTAGTTTCTTATATAATATGATCAGTTCCATTTATTTAAATATTAGACAGCTTGTGCATATTTTTTATGCTATGGTATTGTTTAATTATTGGGTGAAATTTTTTCTTTTGTATACTGTTTTGATTCCCGACACATGTTTCTAGCCCATTGAGAATGTTAACACCCTTCGGGCCATGCCATAGATTATCTTGGATGACAGGTTCAGGGTTGACATAGGTCTGTTCGTGAAAAAATTGTATTAGATCTAGGTGGACACATAGAGGTCCTTTGTTTTCAAAGAGCCCATTATTATTTTGGGTATGTCAATGTAGATGGAGTAGGACTTACGAGGCATGAGGGGTAAGTGTAAGAAGAGCATCATGAACTATTTCATGTTCTAGTCCTCAGGTTTCCATGGGAAGTCTAGTTTTGTTATATTTGGGTAATTTAGGATTGTTGAGTGATTTGGATTCAATAAGGGGAGTTGCGCTAATGGAATCTATGAGCTTATAGGGCCAAATTAGATATGTGGAGATAGGGGCATAGAACATGAAGCCTCTCTATGTTGTTGGTGTGTTTCGAATATTGTCTCCAACCGTATAATCAATTCACCCACCAATATTAGTTCCAACATGTTGGTCTACTTGAACCTTATTTAGTTCTTAAAAATTTAAATCCTTGTGTCATAATTTAAGAAATGGGTTTTAATGGAATGGTTGGATTTTGAAAAGTGGAAAATGGATCTTCACATTTTACTTTCAGAATGGTTTTAGAAAGTTTGTTGTTTGAAAAACAAATCGTTTAGTAAATAAGACTTTGAAAAGAGGCTCTGGTGAATTTTTGAAAAGTTAAAATGGTTCATTAGAAGAGTATGTTTTATTTGAGATTTGTTTTTAATGAATAAGGAACGGTTTGTAACCAAATGATTATTAATGAAATGGGATTTTTTGAATTTATAGAAAATGTTTTGGATGAAATAAAGAGGATTGTGATGAAAATATTGGGGGGTTTTATTTTTAAATGTGGTAATGTGTTTTGTGGTATGAAATTATAATAATTACATTTACTTGGTGGTTAGTGATCATTTGGAAGGTTTGTGATTTTAAAATTGGTCGGATGGTTTGTTTTGGGAAAATGAATGTCGTTTTTGTTTTTTCCTATGGAGTTTCATGGGTGCTCACATGTAAAGTTTTATATGGGAATTTGGATGCGTTCCCGGGATGGAATGGAAATGCTCATGTGATTTATACTCAATGGAACACCATTAGTGAGCATGAAAATCCCCCAAATTTGATCTTGAAACTAGAAATATTTTTAAAAGGGGATGTTTAATGTTAATAATGAATTTTTTTTATTATGTTAAAAGTTGTTCTCTTATGTCAACTTTTTTCTTGATGATTTTTTTGTTGAGATGTTCTTAATATGGTTATTAGCTTCTCTTTTTCAGAAGTTGTCCCAATGAAGCTTTGATGTGTAATCATAGTGCAGTCACAGATGATTCCCCATTAGCAGAAATTTTTGTTGATTAACAAAAGGATTTTTTGTTTGAGTTTCAGAAGCTATATCGGCCTCACTTTTATGGTCAAGTGGAACCTCTCTCATTGTATTAGTGGATTAGGGAGATCGAAAGGTACTTTACCCTAATTGAGTTTCCTGAGTTGTTTAAGGTTATATTGGAAACTTTCATGCATGAAGGTTCACCATGGAAGTGGTGGAAGTTGGTAACTCGAAAAAAACCTTGTGGAGAACTTACATGGGAGTTCTTTAAGGCTTTGTTAATTCATCAATATTTATTTGTGAAAGAAAGGGTGAACTGTGTAATAGAGATGGGTTGCTTGAAATAGAGAGATGGATCAGTTTCAGATCATTTCAATCGGTTAATGGACTTATTTCTTTACCTTTAAGAGTGTGTTGTGGATGATTCCATGATGTCTCATCATTTTAAGATTGGTCTCCATCATGATATATAGTCAAATAATTCATATTTCTTCCTAAATTTGTTTGCTAATGTGGTGATGAAAGATTTTCATGTTGATGATGTGGTGGCAGGAATGCTTGAGGTGGTCCTCCCTTCTTCATTCCTGAGGAACAATGAGGAATATTCTGGTAAGATTATGAGAAATAAGTTAAAAGTTGGAGTGACCTATTGATTCAAAAGGCCTTGGGATCTTTCCTCAACCTATTCTAGGAATGAGTTCTTTCTATTATATCGGTGTGGAAAGTTGGATCACACTAAGCCATCATGTACAAATTCTCCAAAGCCCTACTATGCTTGATGACGATGGGGCCACTTATAGCGATTCTATTGGGGAATATCTAGGATGTTTCATGGAGGAAATCCTATTAAGTGTTGTGTGGTTAGGGGATCATTTAAGATTTCATTTTTTAAAAGTCCATCTAGTGTGTGAGTTTATTGTTGTGGTAGTTGTGTTGGAGGTGTCTTGGTGTTTTAAATGTAAGGTATGTTGTGGGTATTTTTTGTGAACTTCTATTTTAATTGAAAGTGTGGTTTCCATTATATGAATTCCCATTTCACTTCTTCATAAATGATTGATGCCTTCTTCTTATTGGGATTATCAAATCCTGACTGGGATATACGAGATGCTTCGACTACTAGAGCTCTAGCAAAAGGTCTCAGAGTAAAGTTGGCATATAGTCGGGAGTCCCAAGAGTGTAGAAATTTTTTTAGGCATTTACCCCTACCTCTGAGGTGAGCAAGTTATTATGTTACTTTTGTAGTCTCTTTATCAACATGAAACCTCTATCAATACCCTTTTCTGCACTGCCTATGTGAATCATGTACAGTCTTGGATTTTATCCATTCATAGGTGAAGAGTGGTGGGTACTGGTTGGTAGGTTTTTAATGATACATTCATTGGGTCCCTTCTCTCATATCCCGATGTGGTGTGGGTGTTGATCTGAATAGGGAGTTTTAGCTTATATTTATCATCATCATTTGAGAGTGTGTATTTTAAGTGTCCATGTTGAATTCTTGTTAGTTTGTTTTAAATGATTGGGGGACCATTCAGACCTCCCATCTGCTGGTGATCTATTTATGGTCTGGTTTTTATTTAAATTTGGGTGATGTAGACTTATTTGAGTATCTTAAGTTCCAAAGTTTCCTTTTCACTTTTTTGTGAGTTTTGGGTTTCTTGGGAGGAGTCCCAACAGTCTTGTTTTGGATAGGTTGTGAATGTGAGTTTTATCTTTTCAGTAGATTCTCGAGAAGTGGTTGTGGGTTGTTGTTTTGTTTTAGGCAAGAGGATTGAGTACCATTTTTTTGTGGGTGTAATGTCCTTGGCATGAGAGTTTGGATCGTGTTGATATGAAATCATTATGTATTGATCGATTGGCTGGAAAGCATTATGGATTTCAGGGGCAGAAAGCATTAATGGTGGGGAGAATTGTCACACATGGTTTTTCTAGTTTTCAATTACGATCTGATGTAGTGGAAATTATGGTCCTTTTCTCACGTTCTGAGTGTGATGGGTGTTATGTTTCTCAGTTTAACCTTATTTATATTTATCATTATTGGTAGATACTTTGATCATTTGGATATTTATAGAAAAAAAGTATGTTTGGTCATGCCCAGAACTTGCCCCACGATTAGTGCTAACCGTGTGTCCAGTCCAGGAAACCATGTGGTAGGTTATAGAACCTACTACAAGGATACCACACCATTTGGGAAAGTGTGTGGTCTATTTCTTGGTAATTGTGTGGCCATTAAATATATGAATAGTCTATATTTCATGGTTACCACATTGTTGGTTAAACTGTGTGTCTTAACCTTGTGACATTCTTAGTTTTTAATTTTTTTAGTTTTCAATGTTTACCCATTTCAAGATTTCGATCCAAAATACTCCCTTCCTCTCCAACTCGGTTCATTCGGACTTAGGGGTCCTCTACCTTCTTCATTATGGATCCAACCTCCTTCTAGGTAGATTTCAAGTGAGAATCTTCATGGTTTTGGTTGGATATCTCAAGGTAAACTCCTCCTCTCATATACCTCTCCCTCTTCCTCCCATTGTTTCTTGAGTTCATTCTCTCCAATGGCCATGTTGACCAAGGGTTTGGTTTTAACCTTATTTTATATTGTGTTTCCTTATTTTAGGGTTCCACCTTTTAGATCTAGGTTCTTGGAACCCTCATGAAGTGATTTTGGATATGCGTTGTTGTTGCACCATGGATTTGAGGAAGGTTTTCCCAGTCACCTTCCTTTAAAATTTAAGATTCAATAGTTTCTTTATTTTCACATCCTATATGTAATATAATTATGAATATATGATCCTTTTTTTAATTTTTTGGTGTGAAATTGATATTTTAAGCATTGTTTTATGATAACTATACTCATTTCATTAAATTGAAAACACCATGTGTTCGATTAAATGCCTAGTAGGATTTTGTGGGTAATTTATGATGTAAAGGCATGGTTTAGATTCGTATGTATATTGGAAGGATTTGAATTGATGTCTTGGGTTCCTTGAATGTTTTTCGAATTTGATTTTTTTCTTTATTAATAAGATATTAATCACTTTTAATTTATGTTGGCATGTGTTGCTGGTTAATGACCCATTTGGCACTTTTCTAAGAAATTGTTTTCTTCAATGTGTAGTCTGAATGTTTTGAGATGAATTTATAAATGCTTTTGACGTGGAAAATGATCAATTTACACCCTTTTATGAAAAGTGTTTTTTTGTATAGTTTGATAAAAGTTGGTTTTTATAACGCTTAAAATCCCCTTTGGAATCTTTTTGATATTTATGAAAATGATTATTATGAAAACCCTCGTTAGGTGTCTCTTATGACAAGGCATGTGCACGGGATGGGATTTCCTTAATGTGGAATCCCCATGATCCATTTTTAGGGTTCCTTGGCAAGGAATCTTTGTGTTCTAAATATCGTATGGCATGAGATTAGTCCTTGGGGAGTTTGGGGTGTGACCTGGTGTTGGATTCTTGTTTTTGTTGTTGTTGTTATTATTATTATTGTTATTATTATTATTATTATTATTATTATTATTATTATTATTATTATTATTATATATTTATTATTGTATGCTCAGTTGGAATCAGTTAGCTCTCCCTCGTTATAGAAATGATACATTGGAACCTGGAATATTGAGATAACTTTCAGAGAATGATTACTACACTTGTAGTTCACGAACTGACCAGTTACCCATAATAGGTGGATATTTGGGTGTATTGCAGTGTTATTTTCCATCAGTCTTTCACAAGTTATGGGAACCAAGCGTATTGAGTGTTTTTTATTTCATCATTTATGGCATGCTACTAGGGATGGGGTCTCATGTATTGTGTGTTCTAGAGTGTTCCTGATCTTTTGGGATCACCTATGTCTATTATCTCTTAGTTACCTGCATTTATGATTGAGATACTTGTATGAAAATTTCATCTTTCCCCTGTCTTGTGATTATGATGGTTCCTTCTAGTGAAATGTTTTTCTAGGAAATTGATGTGTTGGTTTTAAAAAAGGTTTATGAAAATTGTTTACAATGAAAATTGGTTTCCCCCTTGGTGAAAGTTGAAAATAAAAACCTCATTTTCCACTTGAAAATTCTGGAAACCCACAAATGGAATGATCTTGGATTTGGAAATAAATAAGGGTGATGGGTTGTATGCTATTTTAAGTAAGACTTATAGAAAATCAAAATTTTATATATTTTAGTTCAAACATGAAAATTGATGTTTCTTTTAGTTAAAAGGATGTGTGTTATGAAATAGGATATTGGGATATCCTAATGAGTTTTAATAATCCTACCTATAGTTCTTTTTTGTTTTTAGCCCTTCTGTAGGTTTCCACCTTAGTTCATTCACCTAGATTGATGGTTGATCATTTTATTGGAGAGTGATCTTTGAGGTCACATGGTTATATTGTGGTCATCTGGTTCATTTGGTTTAATTGTATCATTGTTGTGTTGTTTTTTTCTTGTATAAGATGTTAAGATATGTTTATTTATATATGGGACTGCTAGTGCATCATTATATTATTGTGGTATTATTTACTTATTGGGAGAAATCATTCCATTTGTGTACTGTGTTGATTCTAGACACTAGTTATCCACCTGTGGGGATCAGGAATGCCCTTCAGGACATGCCACAGATCGACTCAGGTGACCGATTCAAGGTTGAATAGGGTCGGTTCGTGTCACGTGGACCTCCAACAGAACAAAAGTATAGTATTGTGTATTGAAAATCAAATTGGAGAAATATATTCCCAAACCATAAACCTATCCCAACCTAACAAGAAACTGGAAAAGTAAAATATACGAGAGATCTCATCTTCTGAATCACAAGCTATAACCCTTGTACGTGGTCCAAGCACTCAGTCACTATAAGCATCTTTGAAGTCACAGTTCACTAGTATGATGTCTACAAAAGATATGAAAAATGTGGCTGAATCTCATATAAGGGTGAGTATACACATACCTAGTATAATTCATCGAAAGGGTGAAACCAGATCATTATTATATAAAACTAAAGAGGAAAATAGTATAAAGAAAAAGGTACTGTGAAATAGTACATCGCAACACAAATCAAGAGATAAAGTAATATCATCCAATCATGGGGAGTAGACAAACTAATCATCGAGTATTTTCCACCAATATTAGGATATTAGACTCATCCATCCATGAGAGGCCAAACACAGAAAACATGTGACATACCTTGTATGTCTTCACCTCTCTAGGAAGGAGACTAACCATACCCAAGGAGTGGGTACTGAAGAAGAATACATTTATATTCTCAATCAAAGAAATCAAAATGATAGAGTAGTAGATCTCCATCTCACAGCTCAACCCAAGAAGAATAGTACACAACAGTTCCCAAATAAGTTCATCAATAATACCCATCATCTCACACATCTTTCATAAAAACATAATTCCATGTGAATCAATCAATACACATTAATATTATCCTCTATAGTAGGCACTCACTTTCATGCATGGTTTTAGTTCACATCCCAAAAGGCATCTCACTGAGGAAAGTATCCCTCTTCCTTATGATTCAAGAGGTTCGTGAAACCATTTCTCATCACTGTGTCACATAGTCGAGGGGACCAACTCATAGTAGAGGAACCAAACCATATACCTAGTAAAATCCATATATAAAATTTGTTCTTAGTCTACTCTGGGGGAAAATATATCTCACCTTTCACTAGGTCAACTGATACTCCTATCTCTGAGATAATATGACCCATGAAGTGAATCTTTTCCATCCAAAAGTGTAACTTAGTGAGATTCACATATAACTAATGCTATATCTATTTATCCAAAATATAATTAGTATTTTTTTCATGGTCATTTCAATTGTGATAATACACCATGATTCAAGGGAACAAAAGACATAACGAAGTACTCATATAGACCATAACTTATATGAAATGTTGTATGTGGTATGTATGTAGGTCGAACATACACCTGGTGATAACTTGATCTTCAATAAATCTTCAATAAAACATGTGATCCTCAGTTCTGGTTGAAGATATCATCATTATGTGGAAAATTTTACCAGTTCTTAACCATCAACAAGTTCAACGTCTGTTAGTCTACAAATAGCTTGAGGGTACCATCTTCTTTTTTTTCAAAAATGAACAAAGATCCCCAAAAAGATGTATTGGGTTAGATAAACCTGTTTTTCTCTAATTCCTCTAGATGTATCTTGATATCTTTCAAAACTATTGTTGACATCTTATGAAGAAGAATGGATACTATTGCAGAGCATGGAACTTTCTTGATAGAGAACTCCACCTCCCTCTCTCGGGAGGTAAACTAGAAAATTCTTCTAAGAAAACATATTTAATATGATCAAGCACTAGAGGAAAATCTTTCTGATATTTTCTCAATTCATCTATAAATAAACTAGAAATATGGTTAATCATCGTTTCCCATCCCATGATTCTCAAGCCCAACTCTACCTACCTGAACATCCCGTTCAACTTTTTGAATAAAAACATTTCCCTATGGTGATGTAAAGGTCACCCTTTGATGATAATAGTCAACATACTCAAGATAATAAATATAATGTTCATCTTGTGTATGATTTCAATCCATTTCATCTTGAGGATGAAAAGATCCCATATGAAGTAACACCCACCATTCTCAAAGTGGAACTCCCTGTACTAGTTTAGAATCTCTGATTTGATTCTCAATGGAGTCTCAAGTTTCATCACTCCCTCAAAGAACTGAACAACATACCCCAAGTCTCTCCACCATAGGTATTGATATAAACTATGTGATTCACCTATATCAAAACAATCATATACAAGAGTAGAGGCTTCTAAAATTGTACTTCTCAACGTAGATATCCCAGTGTTATACTCCTTGGGTGTAGGTTGTATAGAATATATCTGGAATGAACCATAGCCCTTCGAAAGAACCACACTACCTGGAGTAGGCTCAGTATGTTGTTTAGGTAAAATTGGTCTCTGGTTTCCCTGTCAATGACCACCACCTCGGTCTAAATGACCAGGACAACTCTAGATCCTGGCCTGATGCAGAGCTTTATGTCCTGCTTCTGATCCTAGAGTTGGATTTGATCCCATTACCCTAAATACTAGAGGGAAGTTCATGAAAAAACATTGCACATGACTCATCCATCTACAATGTCGACACTCGACTAGGTAATAATCCCACTGAATCCTCATATCTCTATATCTCCAACACTGGTGAAAAAAACACAATACTACTGACACTAGTGGCCCGGATGGTACTCCCCTCATGAGAGGCCTCAAAACGGAACTTCATACCACTTGAATCTAAACCACTAGGTCTAGAAACTATAATTCCCTACTCTATTCCCCCATTTTCCCTCAATTTTGGCTCAGTAATAAGCATTTGATTCACTCTCTTAGTAATAGTAGTCAAAAAACATTTACCTATGATTGGATGACATACTTGAGACCTTCATCAAAGAATCTCACCATCAATAACTCATTAACAAGTTAAATTATTAAAAAAATAGTTTATTAAATAATGAAAAATAATCTATAATATTTATCACAGACTACTCCATATGCATAAACTCACTGGCTCACTCTACTCATAGAGTTTCATGAAAAATTTAATCATAAAAGCTGGATTGAAAATAACTCCAAACCATGTATCATAGTGTATCATCCTAGTTCAAAACATCCCCCTATTGGATGGATTCTACTGGTAACATATACTTTGGGATCTTCACTATCCTTTAAATAGGTGTCTCGAGATGATCTAAGATAGAAAAAGTATTCTCAAGATAGAGTTCATCAGCCTGTGGGCTTCCATCACCTAAGAACGTGGGAGGATGCTACTACTAAAACACACACATCAACTCTTCTATAGATGAGGTTGGTTGTGGAGCTACCTAAATGGTCTATAGGACTCACATAAAAATATTGTGGAATTATAACTCAACACCTATGTATAGAAAAAATGATGGCGATGCAACTCGAATTATTGGAGGATCTACTAGTAGCCCATGGCCCACCACTTATGGAGTACGATCATTTCAATTTTACTTGCATATGAATCGAGGTGTTCATGGAGGAATTCATCAACAATTACAAGCACATTCCTCTGAAATAATTAATTATAAGACGATCAAAGCTAAAATAATAGGACAAGTCAAATCCTTCTTTTAAAAAAATAACACCACTCTTCCTGCTCCCAAAGATAGGACTGCGTAGAAAAATCAATCATAACATAATTGAAGACACTGCCTACAAGCCACTCAAAAGTCGAATATGGTTTAAGTGATTTATTTTATAAATTCAATTACCATTTTAAATTCATACCACTTCCAAAAAATTGAGGAGTTAAATCAAATGTTTCATCACTTATAATCAATAAGGTCTCGCACACATCATGAACCAAAATATGGAATCCACTTAATCCAAACCATAACTCCTTCCAATCCATATGATTAATGTTCCTTGACTAAAAATTCCATAATTGGATACATAGGTTTTTTTTGAAGCCTATGTATGAAAAAACTATTTAGGTTATGGAAGGAAATATAAGAACCAACTATGTTTCTCAAGTTCCTACACAATTAATTTATCAAACAATAGGTATATTACTCTAGGAACATATAAAAAATCATACAGCCATGAAATGCATCCTATATGGCTTTTCATAATGCATGACATGTGAATTCTAGAAGGTTCTTAAAATGATTCATGAGATGCATACCCTAATCTCATTATGTAATATTTAAATTCATACTTTTATTGAACCTAAAATATTAAGTGTTTCACCAGTGGTAGAATCAAATAAATTGTAATAAGAATAATCCAGAAAATTGATATTTTTATTCTACGAAATTTGGATTTTTCTTATACATGGGTAAGCTACTCCCAAGAACAGTTCATTACCAAATTCCAATAGCGTACTAATATCATTTCTATTGTCTCAAAATAACAAATAATGAAAAGAAAAAAGCTATGATACCACATTATAACATCCAGACCCAAGTGCCACTAAATGGTACCTTCAGCTTGTTAGTCACAAGGCCTCAAGCGCACCTCCCTAAATTCCATTGGGTACTGACAATCATTTAGGGACTTGGGTATTTCTATGAGGAAATTATGCCCTCGTGTTAATGTGTAACACAATGAAATCATATCAACATCCAATATTAGAAGCAATAAATCATTCGGATAGAAGATAAATAACATATAAAAAAATAAGTAAACAATTCTAAAATAATTGATATAAAATATGATGATCATTTCATGTATTTAGAAAATAGTAAAAAGGTATACTGACATCTAGTACAATACAAGTATGAAAAGTAGAAAAAGAACAAAAAGGAACTATCCCATCTATCCTCACAAGCCTAGATCAATCTCGTTATCCCCTACACCAAAGCATTAAAAAATCAAGTGGCGTATATTGTGGGATTTCCCTAGTCTTGTAATGTCCCAGACCCCTTCGGCCCATTCCTTCATGAAAATATGGTGTTTGAGGTGTTCTGAGAGGTCAAGTTGACTTATCCCTAACACTTTGTCAATTTTCCCTTTCTAAGAACAGTAGAATCGATGACCCTCAGTGAACAGTTCCAATAGTAGACAGTTGAGAACAGTGCATCGATAATCTTCTTTGAACAGTGTTTCCAGAACGGTGAGGTTCCAATAGTGAGGTTTATGAATGGTGTTTCCAGAATGGTGAGGTTTCAATGGTGAGGTTCATGAATAGAGCTTCCAGAACAGGGAGGTTCTGACAGTGAGGTTCAAAAATAGTGCGTCCAGAATGGTGAGATTCCAATGGTGAGGTTTCAACGGTGAGGTTCATGAACAGTGTTTCCAGAACAGGTCAGTTTAAACAGTGAGGTTTCAATGGTGAGGTTCATAAACAGTGTTTTTCCTTTTCCAAATTTCGAGTTCATGAACAGTGTTTCCAGCTTCCAACAGTTCAACCCTTTGACATTTCCTTTTATGTAAAATTCATTTAATGCCTCATATTAAAGACTCTAACTATGATTCAAAGTCCATAAATCCTATATTAATTATTCATATGGATCATGATGATTTTACTTGGTCAAACTACGTGGTTTATTATGATCCCCTTTGAATGGTAAATTATGCGTATCTTAAACCATAGCTCCATTAAATCTTATAAAGGAATGGTATATGTTCCTCCCTTATTCTTTCTACATGTTATCAGGTGTGAGATGCTCGAATATACCATCCTTTCTCATAGGAGTTTCATAATCAAACATTCCTCCTTGGATTGTTTTTGGTCTGTTTTGATGCAACCAAGCTGTATCGATCAACATTCAATATAAGCTATGTTTTATCATCATTATTTTGGGGTTAATCTTCTCTTGTTTCTCCTTTACATATTATAGCATGTAATCTCCATGCTTCTAATAGAGTTTTCTTGGGTGTCGGTTGGTGCGGTCGTACCGTGGCATCCTTGGGTGGATGTAGTTTTCCAGAGAGGAGGATCATGACTCGTTGTGTGGATTGTGCTCGTATAAAGGACATCAAGAACTATTTGAGGTAGTGGATTCAATGCTTCTCTCTTTTTTTTGTGCAAATGTGTTGTTATCATGATTTATCCACTAGATCACAGTGGAATTGGCATAAATAATATTTGAACTGGATAATCAAATTGATATTGGTCATATGTTTTTGCCTCTTATTTTTCTAGACAGTGTGATATCAATGATTTTTGTGTTTATCATTTCATTCATGATGGAAATTAGTAAAGAACATAAAGATGGAATTAATTTATAATGGTTTGGATAAAGTTAAAGAGGTATGTATATGAAATTGACACTTCTTGTTGTAATTTGATGTTAATCAAAATGGTGTCGTATGTATGTTTAATTATTTGTCATAGCTTAATAATTTGGTTTCAAGAATTTGAAACATAAGAATAATAATAGGTTAATATAAGATTGATTAAAGAACTGGTTGATCGATAAAATATAACTCCTTGTAGGGTTCTGAGTAACCCTATTGTTTGTTAAAAGGCTAAGAGCCCAACTGTTAAAATGTTTGTTTTCCTACTGCTTGTGTTGTGATGTGAGCCTGGATGGCTGTTGTGATATGTGGGGGCATAGAGGCCTTTTGGTTTTGGCAGCATATGACACCTAGAGTGGCGATATGCATTGGTTTTTGAATGTGGGTATCGGGGAGGACACCAGGGATGATGGAATGAGATGGATGTGATTATTGGATGCTTACTATTTCTTATTGGCTTATTATTTGCTTTATTTTTCCCCACTTCTCCAACAAGCTATTCTTGCTAACCCTTCTCCCAAAATAGGTGAAGATTCATGGGGTATGCCATGTGATTTCCATGTTTAGATTCTTCAGGGAGGATGGGTCTACACTCTTGCTATAGGCGGAAAAGATTTGATGGGTAGTACATCTACTCACCGTGATGATCCCCCTTGTTTTTAGTACTATAGAATGTTTTTATAGAATGAAAGGGAATATAGGAAAGTTATTATATAATGAATAATTTAATAAACGATGTTAACCCTTGGGGTTGGAGTTGCTGGAACATAATGATGAGGTTGTAATTTTAAAGGGGCGGTGTACTTTGGGTGTAATGAAAATGAACTTTAATGTGGAATTGGTACTAGCTAATTAATGTTTAAAGAATTAATTAATGTAAACTGAAAATGATAACAAAGAAATTAAATAATGTATTAAATCTTTTTAAATGGTTGTGAAGTTATAGGATACCTAGTATTAGAAGTAGCATCCAGAGTTCAAGAGACGCTAGCTACAGTTGAGTATAAGACTAGGTTATGCCCATAGTGTGGTTGTGAGATATAGTATATCATGTAATTTTTGTGTTTCTATATGCTACTCTGCCTTGTAAATAAGGGAAACTGACACCCTAGGGATTTTGAGCCCTTGGGGGATGTTTTCCCCAACATTCCAGCGGGAGGATGAATGGCTGACTACCCACTTTGGCCACGCTCTCTTCTCTTGGTAGTTACTTATGCTGGTAGGCACAGTGGTTAGTTTTCCCCATATATGTGTGTAGAGGGATGTAATGGCTTGTGTTTATTCATACACATATATTCTGGATATATTATCATGTATACTAATATAGGTGTAACGTGTAAAGGATGTGATGCCTTGAGGATCCTTACTCGGTGTATGGGCTGTAATGGCTTGAGGTATAATACCCAACGTATGATACACATTATGCGAGTTGTGGTGGCTCCTGGAAACTACCTGGTTACTTTCTTGTGTGGACATGGTGGTTTTGTTTCACGAGGTTCATTTTGTGGTGCTTCGCCAAGGTGTCTATAGGCAAGCCTTTTTGGAGAGAGATGCTCAGGGCATGCGACATTGGGGAATGGCGGCAAACTAGTGGGGAAGTAGCCGCGGGGTACCCATGATATTCTTTACGATATTATATATTAATGTATGTGATACATAGTGAGAGTATACATGGTGAGGTTGGGAACTTAGTATAACTATTTAGGTGATGAGTTTGTTAATCAGAATGGCCCGAAGGCCTTCATTTTTTTATTTTAATAATCCACCTTTCAAGGGGAGAGGTGGAACCTTTAAAAGTCCCGAAGTCTTAGAGACAATTACATGAACCATATGTATTAGAGGGAATCACCAAGACAAGAAAACATGGAACTATTCCTCCCCAGTATATGTCATGATATCAACACTTCACCTTTGCAGGGTTGGTCGGCTAGTTGTCCTATGAAAAGCTGCACAGGCCCAGTACCAATGGAAAATCCATACCCTCTCATTCTTCCAATTCTAGTTAGCTCTACTCTAGTGGATGTGCCTACCCTAAATCATACTCTAAAGATTTGTCCCTCATTGTCTGACTGGTAGGTGATGAGTTTGTTTCACTTGTTATTCATTGTGCTTTATTATGATTTCCTTTTTCATGAGAGGCTTCAGGGAGGATCCTGTTGAGTATACTGTTATACTCACCATATGTATATATAAACTGTTTTTTAGGTCACTTGGAGCAGGTCAGAGATCAAGATGGTTTCTACTATCTTGCGGTTGCTGGAGCTGTTCGGGCTTGTGGTTGCTACTGTATTTACTTTCTTGTGGGTACTTGTAGTTTTCCCCTTCCAGTTATAGTACTTTTGCATGACATTACATATGTGCACTTGGGTTTTCCTTTATATTTCAGTTCTGAGTTGGAGTTGGTTGGTGTCTATCTTGTCTCTCTCTTCCACATGTGTTCTCTTAGAGGGTAATGCCTCCCATTTGTGTGTCTACTATTCCCTCAGTGCTAGTCGCCTACACGGGGCCAACTGGAGGCGGGACTCGGGGGTCATTATCTCCCTTCTCACATTTTCGGCCCAAGAGGGGTATACTTTGTGGGGAGGGGGTCGTGACAGAGTGGTATCAGAGGTCTGTTTGAGTGATAGGATGGATTTTGGAGTTAGGCACATGTGAGGTTACATGGTTTGGTAGGGAAAGAATTTCATTCATGTTTAGAAAGTGATATAACCACTGGAGACCGACTGAGACATAGGCATTTAGGCCCCCCTATGATCCTATGTACGTAACTTTATATTTATTATGGATATTAAATGAGGTGATACTAGTTGTAGGTTAGGGACCTAAGAAAAAGATCATGCATAATTCTTCTTTGTGCCTATGTTAGAATGGGTAGACCTTGGGGTAGGTTAATCTGAAATAAATAAAAGAAAATAATTAATTAATTAATGTTGAGTCTTCTATAATTTAGGATTAGAATCCCTAATTTTTTGTTATTTTATAGGTATGGCTCTGGGTCGACGTCCTCATCAGGATCGCATAGAATATGTTCAACAGGATGTTCCAGAAGATCACCGCAGGGTAGAGGTTGATGACGATGAAACAGGGAGGGAAGAAACTCTAAGAGTTTCAATGCCAGAGTCTGCAGATGTACGAGGGCTCCATTTCAGATGCAGTCACGGAAGACTGGTTCAAAGATTTCGACATCAGCTTCAGTTTGATCCGTGCTCAGAAGTAGCACTGGGTGTCCTTGGTTGTGATGATGCTGCGTGGAGCATAGAGGCAGTGGTCGTTCTTGTTCCTCAGTGATCGTGAGGAGTCATCTATCTCATGGGATGAGTTCTGAGTCGAGTTTAGAGTCGATTTTTTTTCTTCGATTGTGAAGGTTTCTAGTCTCCCGGAGCTTCTTACCCTTCAACAGGGGAGCTCCAGTGTGCAAGAGATTGGAATCCATTTCAAGAAACTTTTACAATATTCTTTGGACCTATTTCCAGATGAGGAGGTCAGGGCAAGGCATTTCGAGGAGGCTTTGTATCTAGAGATCATGCGCTAAGTCACCCCATTTATGCTGAAGACGTATCTTGAGGTGCTGGTGAGGGAAGAGGTTGTCGAGATGACTTTGGCCAGGACCAGATCATCATTAGAGGGGAATCGTCTTGATTCCACATGAAGCAGAGCTATAGTCTGGGTTTCCCAGTTTTCAGGGTAGAAGAGTTTTCATTCAACTGGGGGTAGGTCCCAGCCCTTCACAACTCGTTTCTCCAGAGGAAGAAACTCTCAAGCCTATGCCAATGGATTAGGTTCTTGTTTTTCTTGTGGTGGTTGAGGTCATCAGCAGAGGGAGTGCCCAAACATTCAGAGTAGTCATTGTGCACCAGGTGCTCCACTCTAGGTTCCTCCATTGAAGTAGTTCCAACTAAGGCAGCACCAGTAGGTTGCACTAGATATAGATCCACAGAGGTTAGATGGAACATGTATAGAACAACACCGTGATGATCCACGTCCTTATAGAATAGATCTTGTCCATGGGGTGGTCATCCTTAGGATCATAGAGGTCGTGGAGGAGGTCGTGGTCAGCTTCATTCTCTAGCGTTGCTAGCTCCTGGCGAGCCAAACATCATCATGGTACCCTTTGATTATTTTCTACCTTTGTGTATGCCTTGTTTGATTCAGTAGTGACATACTCCTTCATATCACCTACCATTATCCCTACTTTGGGACTTGAGGTAGGGAGGCTTCAAGTGCCCTTGGTGTTAACTATGCCAGTTGGAGGTTGAGCTGACGTGTTTGAAGTATGTAGAAACTATGAGCTAGTGTTGGGGCAACACCACTCTTGGGGAGATTTCCTATGTTTATGAATACAACCATATGATGTCATCCTCAGTATGAATTGGTTGTATTCGGTTCTGGCTATTGTGGATTACTTCAGGAAGCAGATCATTTTCTTCGATGCGGTTAGAGATTTGGTGGTGTTTTTTGGCGAGCGAGATCCACTGATGGGTCATAGGCGCGTTCTATCCTTATCATCCATGATGGATGATATGATCTTGAGTTCTTTAGAGGTTCAGTAGTTTGCATTTTTTAGGGTCATAGAATTATACCCTGATGTTTTTTTGGAAGAGGTTGTGGCATTACCCCCTTGACGAGAGATCAAGTTTTGGATCGAGCTACAACAAGAAGCGTCTATTATCTCTATGTCTCCAAATAGGATGGACCCTTCTGAGTTACGACAACTACATATATAGCTTGATGGTCTATTACAGTGCGGTTTTGTTCAGCCAAGTGTGTCTCCATGGGGTGCAACAATTTTGTTCATGAAGAAAGCTGATGGCAGTTTGCGGTTTTGTGTCAATTATTGTCACATAAACAAAGTGACGATAAAGAATCTCTATCCTCTTACATGGATTGAGTATTTATTTGATCAACTGAGGGGTTCATGTTGGTTATCAAGTATTGACTAGCGGTTAGGATATCTTCAGATGCATGTGAATGATGAGGATATCCTGAAGAATTCTTTTCTCTATCATCATGGGCATTATGAGTTCATTGTAATGTCATTCGGCGTGATGAATGATCCAGCTATGTTCATGGGATTTATTAATGTTGTGTTCCATGAGTTCATGGACAAGTTTGTGGTAGTTTTCATCGACAAAATCCTTGTGTACTCCTCATCTGAAGAGGAGCATGCATAGCATCTACACGCTCTTTTGGGATTTCCTCATAAACATCATCTATTTGGGATGTTTTCGAAGTGTGAGTATTGGGTTCGAGAAGTCTGTTTCTTTGGGAATGTTGTGTCCCAGAAGGGAGTAGCTGTGGATCGATCGATGATAGAAGTAGTTGTGTCTTGGGAAGCCCCCAAGACAGTGTCTGAGGTGTGATGTTTACTTGGTCTCAAAGGCTACTACATGAGGTTAGTAGTCGATTTCTCACGAGTTTCAACTCCTCTGATAGCTTTGACCAGGAAGGATAAGGAATTCAAATGGATTGATCGGTGTCAGGAAGATTTTGAGTATCTAAAAGAGAAGTTAGTAAGTTCTCTAGTACTTTTTCTTCCAGCTGAGGGAGTTCAGTTTGATGTTTTCTTTGACGCTTTGCATCTGGGGTTGGGTTGTGTTCTGATGTAGAAAAGATCAGCTGTTTCTTATGGGTCTCTGTAGTTACATCCCCATGAATGTAACTATGCCACTCACGATCTTGAGTTAACATCCATGGTGTTTTCTCTGAATTTGTAGAGACATTACCTCATTGGTGAGTGCTTTTTGGTTTTCACTGATCATAAGAGTTTCAGGTTTGTTTTCTCCCAGTGTGACTTGAACTTACTACAATGTCAGTGGATGGAGTTCTTATAGGAATATGACTTCGAGATATCATATACACCTGGAAAGGGGAATGTTGTAGTTGATACGCTGAGTCGAAATTCATGTTGTGATGTTGTGGGTGAATCTGGTGATTCCTGGAGAGTAATGGAAGAACTTTCAGCATTACATCTTGACATGGGAGAAGTTGGGGGTAGAGGTTGTCTTTTTCTGATGATGGTGTAGTCATATCTAGCACATAAGGTGGAAGAGTTATAGTTGGGGGATCTAGAGGTGGTGGTCTGGAGAGACTGAGTTGTTTGTGGCGAGGCCCCTAATGGGTGGTCTAAGGATTAACAACACCGAGTGATGTATCAAAAAAGGATTTTTGTTATTTTGACAATGTGTGACATGCTTCTCAGAAAGTTTCATAGTTCTCCTTTAGTGGTGCATCCTGGCATGACAAAGATGTACCGAGCCTTAAGGAGCCAGTTTTGGTGGCCTGGGATGAAGCATTTAGTTTCGGAGTTTGTGTCTCGATGTTTGGTCTTCTAGAAGGTGAAGGCTGAACACCGTGTTCCTGGTGGTATGCTCCAACCATTAGATATTCCTAAGTGGAAGTGGGAGGACATATAAAAGGAATTTGTTACTGGTTTAACTCAAGCTTCGAAATCACATGATGCTATTTGGGTGGTAGTGGATCACGTAACAAAATTGGCCCACTTTATAGCAATCAAGGAGTTGATCTCAGTGGAATATTTGTCAAGGTAGTATCTAGAGGAGGTGGTGAGACTTCATGGAGTCCCTAGGATGGTCATTTCTTATCGAGATCCTCGTTTTACCTCCAGGGTGGAGAGGTCTCCATCAGGCTTTTGGATATCAACTATGCCTTAGAACTGGTTTTCATCCTCAAATGGATGGTCAGATAGAGCGAACCATCCTGAATCTTGAAGACATGTTACACTCTTGTGTCCTAGATTTTGGAGGTTCATAGATGAGGCACTTACCCTTGGTAGAGTTATCTTAAAATAATGGTTTTCAATACACCATCGGTATGGCGCCATTTGAATCCCTGTATGGTCAACCATTTCATTCTCCGTTGTGCTGGACTAGGATCAGAGAGTCAGCAATTCTTGGACCAGAACAAGTGCAGAATAAAATAGAGATGGTTTAGGTGAATTGTGGGAGGATTAAGTCATCGAAAGATCGTCAAAAATAATATGTTGATCAAAGGAGGAGATCCTAAGAGTTTCATGTTGGCGATCATGTATTTCTGAAGGTGACTCCCTATCATGGGAAGTGATGGTTTGGTTGTGGGAGTAAGATTTCTCCCTGCTTTGTTGGTACTTTCGAGTTATTAGCTCATGGTGGAGCTATGGAGTATCGAGTAGCACTTCCCTCGCAGATGAGTCAGATATATGATGTTTTCCATGTATCACAACACCGTGGTTATCTTAAAGATGACCCTCATGTCATCGATTAGGGAGAGATCAATGTTGATGATGATGCAACCTTTGAGGAGCAACCTGTGGAGATCCAAGCCTGCAAGGCGAAGGTGTTGTGTGGGCATTTTATCCCCTTGGTTCGTGTATTATGGGGACACGGTGTCATGGAGGAGAGTACCTTAGAACGTGAGTCATAGATACGTGCTCAGTACCCAGAGTTGGTTGATGTTTAACTCTTTTCAAGTATCGATGTTTGCTTTATTGTTATAA
The DNA here is from genome assembly GCA_963277665.1 of Viscum album. Taxonomy (NCBI): domain Eukaryota; kingdom Viridiplantae; phylum Streptophyta; class Magnoliopsida; order Santalales; family Viscaceae; genus Viscum; species Viscum album. Next base: position 1,431,326,580 of record OY728120.1, on the reverse strand, counting down.
ACCTTTCATGTTTATGAGATGGCTTCGTTTTGTTTCTTTTGTGGCTTGCTCTATTTTGAATGGTATCTCGATGGGTGGTTGTTCGGACACCATTTTGTATTCACTTTTGGTGGGTTTTGAATTCTCGAGGATGAGAATGTATTGAGAGGTATCTGATGTAATGGCTCAGACTTCTCAGGTCCATTCCATTGTGAAAATATGGTGTTGGAGGTGTTCTGGGAGGTCAAGGTGACTTATCCCCAATACTTTTCCAATTTTCCCTTTTTGTGAATAATAGCATTGGTGACCCTCAGTGAACAGTTCCAACGGTAGACATTTGATAATAGTGCATCAGTAACCTTCTGTGAATAGTGTTTACAGAATGGTGATGCTCCACTTGTGAGGTTCATGAACATTGTTTCCAAAATGGTGAGGTTCCAACATTGAGATTTCAACGTTGAGGATCATGAACAGTGTTTCCATAATGGTGAGGTTCCAACGGTGAGGTGCATAAACAGTGTTTCTAGAACATTGAGGTTCCAACAGTGAGGTTCATGAAAAGTGTTTCCAAAACAGTGAGGTTCCAATGGTGAGGTTTATGAACAGTGTTTCTAGAATGGTGAGGTTCCAACGGTGAGGTTCCTAAATAGTGTTTTCCTTTTCCAAATATTTAGTTTGTGAACATTGTTTCCAGCTTCCTACAATTTCTCCCCTTTGACATTTCCTTTGATGTGATATGTATTTAAAGCCTCATTTTAAGGACTCTAAGGCTGATTCAAAGGCCATAAATCCTATATTTATTATTCATATGGAACGGGATGCTTTCACTGGGTCAAACCGCATTGTTTAATACGATCTGCTTTTAATGGGAAATTAAGCGTATCTTAAACCATTACTCCATTACATCTTCTAAAGGAATGGGATATCATCCTCCCTAATTATTTTTCTTTCTTCTTAGGTGTGACATGCTCGAACATCCCATTCCTTATCATAGGAGTTTCACAATCAAACTTTCCTCCTCAGATTGGTTCCACTCTGTTTTGGTGAAACCAAGTTGTATCGATCAATCTTCGATACAAGGTATGTTTTATCATCATTATTTTGGGGTTCATCTACTCCTATTTCTCATTTCCATATTATATCATGAAATATCCATGCTTCTAATGGAGTTTTCTTGGGTTTCAGTAGGTGCGGTCGTACCGTGGCATCCTCGGGTGGATGAAGTTGTTGCAAGGGGAGGACTGTGACCCGTTGTATGGATTGTGCTCGTATAAAGAATGTCAAGAACTATTTGAGGTAGGGGATTCATTGCTTCTCTCTCCTTTTACATGAAACTGTGTTGTTAGCATGTTTTATCCATTGGATCACAATGGAATTCAACTAATAAATATTTGAACCACATAAAAAAATTTATATCAGTCGTATATTTGGAAACTTGTTTTGAAAGACAGTGTGATATCAATGCTTGTTGTGATTATCATTTAATTCTTGATGGAAATTGGTAAATAACGTAAAGATGAAATTAATTGATAATGGTTTGACTAAAGATAATGAGGCATGTAAATGAATCTAGTTCTTCTTGTTGTAATTTGATGTTAATCAAAATGGTGCAGTAAGCATGTTTAATTATTTGTAATATATTACTAATTAAGATTCCAAAATTTGGAAGATAAGAATAATAATTGGTTAATATAAGATGGGTGAAAGAACCGGTTGATCGATAAAATATAACTCGTTGTAGGTTTCTGATTTACCCTATTGTTTGATAAAGGGACAAGAGCCCAACTGTTAAAATGTTTTTTTTCCTGCTGCTTGTGATGTGATGTTAGCCTGGCTGGTTGTTGTGATATGTGGGGGACATGGAGGCCTCTTGGTTGTGGCAGTAGATGATGCCTAGAGTGGCAAGATTCATCGGTTTAATCTTGTGGGTGTCGGGGAGGACAGCAGGGATGATGGAATGGGATGGATGTGAGTGTTGGATGCTTGCTGTTTTTTATTGGTTGATTATCTGATTTATTTTTCCCTACTGATCAAGGTAATGGGTCTTGATTGGCCTTCTTTCGAAGGAGGCGAAGACATGTGGGGTATTCCACATGCTTTCTGTGTTTAGCCTCTCAAGGTAGGATGGGTCTACGCACTTGCTATAGGTGGAAAAGATTCGACGGGTAGTACATATACTCACCGTGTTGATCCACCATGTGTTTATTAGCATTGAATGTTTTTCTAGAATAGCTAGGAATATGGGAATGTAATTCTTTAATTAATAATTGAATAAATGGTGTTAACTCTTGGGGTTGGAGTTGCTGGAACATAATGATGAGGTTGTAATTTTAAAGGGACAATGTACTTTTGGTGTGATGAAAATGAACTTTAATGTGGAATTGGTACTGGATAATTAATGTTTAAAGAATTAATTAACGTAAAGTGCAACTGAGAAAAAGGGAATGAAATAATATATTAAATCTCTTTAAATGGTTGTGTGCTTATAATATACCTAGTCTTAGAAGTAGCTCCCAGAGTTCGAGAGACGTTAGCTGTAGTTGAGTCTCAGAATAGGTTATGCCCATAGTGTCATTGTGAGATATAGTATATCCTATACATTTTCTGTTTCAATATTCTACTCCACCCTATTAGTAAGTTCAACTAACACCCTAGAGATTCTGAGCCCTCGGGGGTGGGGGGGGGGGTTCCTCGACATTCTGGTGGGAGGATGAATGGCTGACTACCCCCATTGGCCCCTCTCTCTTATCATGGTAGTTACTTGTTCTAGTAGGCACAATGGTTATTTTTCCCCATATATGTTTGTAGAGGTATGTATTGTCTTGTTGTTATTCACACACATATATTCTAGATATAGTATCCTATGGACTACTATAGGTATAACTTGTATAGGATGTGATGGCTTGAGGATCCTTACTCGGTGTATGGGTTGTAATGGCTTGAGGTATAATACCCAACATATGATACACGTTATGCGAGCTGTGGTGGCTCCCAGAAACTACCTAGTTACTTTCTTACAAGGACATGGTGGTTTTGTTGCACAAGGTGCATGTTGTGGTGCATCACCCAGGTGTCTATGGGAAAGCCTTTTTAGATAGAGATGCTCTGGATGTACAATGTTGGGGAAAAGCGGAAAACTAGTGGGGAATTAGTAGCAGGGTACCCTTTATATTCTTTACTATATGATATATTCTTGTATGCCTTACTTGCTAAGAGTAGCCATGGTGAGGTTGGGAACTTAGTATACATGTTTTAGGTGACGAGTTAGTTTCACTCGTTCTTCGCTGTGCTTTAGCATTATTTTTTTACTTTTTCACGAGAGGCTTTGAGAAGGATCCAACTGAGTATACTATTATACCCACCCTATGTATATATAATGAGTTTTCTAGGTCACTTGGAGCATGTTGGATATCAAGCTGGTTTCTACTAGCTTACTGTTGCAGGAGCTGTTTGGGCTTGTGGTTACTGCTATTTTTTCTTTCTTTTGGGTAATTGAAGTTTTAACCATCTAGTTTTAGTACTTTTTCCGGACATTACATATGTGCACTTGTGTTTTACTTTATATTTCAGTTCTAATATGGAGTTGGTTGGTGTCTATCTTGTCTCTCTCTTCTGCATGTGTTCTCTTAGTGGGTAATGCCTCCCATTAGTGTGTTTACTATTCCCTCAGTGGTAGTCGCCAACTCGAGGCCTACTGGAGATGGAACTTGGGGGTCATTATCTCCCTTCTCACATTTCCGGCCCAGGAGGGGTACACTTTGTTGGGAGGGGGTCATGAAAAGTCCCTAATTTCGTCCATGAAGTTTGTTCGGGTACCCAATAGTGGCCGAAAAAGGGTGCTAGATAACACTCTATAAGACCCCACCAACGGTGTCTTTAAAAAATCATTTTTGTGTATAACAAGCTAAGTAGTGTGTAAAATATACAATAGGTATGGATATAATAAGTTCCCAAGTCAATATATGATACTTTCCATCCAAACAATGCTCCCTAAAAATAATAGTCAAGCTCTAATAAACAAGGGCAGTTGTAAATATAAATAACAACTGTGATAAAGTCTATTATATCCATTTTAATATGATACTCATTAATGTTAATTATATAAAACATGCCAAAAATATACACAATTTCCTTTCTATGAAATCTAGTGTATCACATCAATCACAAAAACATCGTATAGTCAAAGGTTCCCACAATGTTCATGATGTGTAATCAAAAGTGGAAGACCATGAAGGGCCGGATCCAATGTATAGAATACCAAGGAGTCCATGTTGATTACTATGAGTATTTTGAAGGAAACTTGGTAATGATTTTATTGAGGTTCACATATCATGTCTACATACCATGTCCAATGAGAGTCTATGCAATCTCGATCATAAGGGTTGCAAGTCTGGAGGAATCCAATGTAATCAATATTCAAGGAGTAAACATATCCAAGTAATCCACTAATGTAATCAATACCCATTGAATATAAATGTATATAGTTTCCTATGGAATTTGGATCCAAGGATATCATCTAATTCATCCAATGCCATAATCAATTCAACATATAAATTCATTCAGTAATTCATAATCAATCTCATTACATTACTTCAACCAACCCATTTAATAATTTCAAGTTATAAAATTAAATCAAATCACCTCATGTAATCCTAGGGAAATAAGTCATAAACTCCATCCAATAATATTAATTCAATTATCATTAATTATAAATGATCTCAATAATCAGGGGAGCACTCACACACCAGGAGGGGTGGTTTAAATTAAGTAAGATACAAAGGCACATGCCCTTTGGGGCCTAGGATGGGAATAAAAACCACCAACCATCTCATAGGTACTTAGTGGGAAACCTAAAATGTCTCAATTAATTCAATTCAATCATTTTATTAACTAACAGGGTGAATCCAAAAATTCTAATTCTCATCACAATGTCGATACGGATTATAAAATGACAAACTGTAATGGATATAGAATAACACACCTACTGAAGGTCATCAATAGAACAGTCATCCACTATGGAGCTCTAATTATATCAATATCAAGAGAAAAATGAAGAACATATGAGAAATTGTGCTCAAATATAATTTTAAATGTAGAATTGTTAGAAGAGCCTATGATTTGGCATCCAACATAAATCCTAGATAAGAAGACGCAATCCACTAGAGAAAGGAAGAATATAATTTATGTTATAAATCTATTTAATGGGAAAAATTAATTTATCACATTTAAACTGGGTCACACCATTTGTCTAGATGGTTGGCCAAACCATGCGATATTCGAGTAGCATTCACTACCTCAAGGGGAACCACACATAGCTCATGAGTACAGTTTTGGAAACCATTCCCAATCTATACATATAGAATCTATTAAAATTGTACAGTTCTTTACATGGGAATGTGACCCTTGTTTCTCAGTTACCTCAAACCATTATTCTTCCTCTTCCACTATGTCTATCCCCATATTATTAACAGTAACAATGTGTCATGTCCATCATAGTTTCTATTAACTGTGTGTTACAACATATTTTTCAAAAAAACATGGATCTTATCTTCAAAAAGGCCTCAAACAGCCCCAAGACACTTTTGAACTCATTAGGAATCTATAATAGATCATTGTTAAAGAATTATGCTGAAATTTAAAGGATCTATACCTTACTGAAAAAACGGTTTATTATTATTTTCAATATCTAATACATCAACAAGATAGTAACTCTTCCCAAAATAAGTTGATCATTTATTTATGTTGAGAAAAACAAGGCGGAATCCCCAAATATAAATTCATAGTCTCATATAAATGATTTAAAAAAATAATTATAATAACTATTCTTTGAATATATATGTTTCATTAATTTGAACTCCATAAGATTCTCCCTCCCTTATATGTCTAAAAATTTCTTATTGTTATCATTTTATTTCACCTAAAGATTAAACCATATCAATATTAATATAAATAATAATAAATCCTAAAATTTCTGAAACTAATGTTTGAGATTATGTTTCTCGGTCTAGATGATCCAAAATTAAAATTTACTTGGTCTATATGAACACTTGAAACTCCTTGGGTGGTTTACTTCAATGGTTACTTGACATTCCTTGAGAATTCATGGTTACATGAGGACTTAAACTACTAAGATGTGTGAAATTCCATTTTTACCATTGGGAGAAATATTTAAAATGATTTACAAGACCATGGGAATAGAATCAAGAATTATCTTTACTAAATAGTGGAAATGAAATGAAAACAAACCTGAAAAAACCCCCTGGGTTAATTTTAATGAAACATTTATTTTTTAGCCCTCAATTAGAATTATGGATGATCAAATTCAAAGTATGGTGATGTACTAAAAGCTCCTTTTTTCCCTTATATGTAATGTTTTATTCACTAATAATTATCCTAAATTGTATAAATATTCTCTCCGACTAGCTCAAAAAAATCATTTACTAGCGCCCTTGGAATGGTAAACAGTGCAAACCATGAAGTTTTATTTTTACCATGAAACAAGTTTATGTTAGAATTGAACAAGAACCCCTTTTACCAACCATAGAAACAAATTTCTAAATAACTGAGTCATGAATGAATTCTTTCCCTATATATAAATTTCAGTATACTCATTGGATTCCCATATAATTTCTTCTATCTCAATCAGCTATAGAAATATCCTCTCAGTAGTAGGCTGGAAATCATAGTTTAGAGCCTTCACTATGAAATAATACTTTTGATTAAATTGAAAAATAAGATAAAATGTTTTCCTAAAGAATATCTTATATGGAGACATCTGTGTGGGGGTTTTGTATGTAGTATTTTAAGCCCACAAAAATTTATGCATCTAAACTGACCAATCCTTCCTTCAGCTAGATGTTTCCTTCTATAAAATATGTTTAATATCTCTGCTAGAAATTTTATTTTTACCGAAGTACGCTGGGTGATATATTTTTTAATTGCATTGATCACACACATATTTATCAATTAAATCCTATAATTAATAATTCTTTAAATGATTTCCATTATCTATGAAGAATGCCTAAGGAATTGTAAACCAAAAGAAGATATTCTTCATGATGAACTTGGCCAAACGAGAAAATTCATTTTTTGTAAGAGGCACTCCATTAACCCATGTTTTCATATATTCCATAGCCTAAAGTATATATTCATTCACAAAATATTATGTAAATGGTCACATGAAATCCAAACCCCAAACATAGAAAATTTATACCCGAATAATTTCTTTATGTGACATCTTTTATCTTCTACCCATTTTTCCTAATCTATGAAATTTTTCACAATCAATAAGTAGACTCCTACTATCCTTAATCAATGTGGGATAAAATAAATATTCAATATTTATTAAGAATTATTTTTTCCCCATGATGTCCACCCCAAGGTGAATAATGATATCTCTTAACAATAGGATGCATCTCCTCCCCAACTACACACTTTCTTAGAATACAATCAGTACATCATCTTAAAATTAATACTTCATCCTCGGAATAATATTTAATTTTTTAAAAAATAAATTTATTTTATTCTATGAAATTTCCTTGGTCATGAATCTAATTTTATGAAAATTAGTTATATCATCAAACAAGGCAGATTTCCTGACTAAGAAAATCAAAAGGCTCTCATACAGGAAAGATTTATTTATCTCTTAGGTTTATTTACATTTTGTATTGGGTAACATGAATAATTGTTCATAAACAACATACTTAGCTCTTTTATTTCCCCTGAATTCTTAATCAGGCTCCTACAATTGAAGTTTCCATCTCATGATCCTTGGTTTTGATTATTTCTTAACCTATAAGTATTTGAGAGAAGTATGATCAATAGAAATCATGACCTTAGACCCAATTGGATATTTACAAAAATTATATAGGGAAAAAATAAAAACTTACACCTCAATGTATATGGTATATTAAATATCATGGGAATCATACAACATATTACTATCATAATAAATCACATTTGACCTATTTCCATTATTTTTTTCTAAAACAACACAAATAAAAACATCACTCGAATCACATATAGCATCTAAGGGAAGTGTTTAGTTTTTTTTGGTGATAAGGTATGAATATTTCATATTCTATATAAGAACTTTAAATTACACTAATCACTTCTCATAAAACACAAATGGTGTTGCCTTTATAAGTAGTGAAAACAAGGACCTAGTTATTTTGGAATACAACTTAATGAATCTTCAGTAGAACATTTATTGACCTAAATAATTCAAATTTCATTCAAAATATCAAGTTGTGGGAGCATTTGGATCCCTTTTATTTTAGCATGATAAAATTTAATTCTTTTTATTGAAACATGGTGTCCAGAAAAATCACTAAATGACATTGAAATGGCACATTTCCCAGTTTAAAACCATATTTGTTTCTTAACATCTCTTAAAAATAGTTTCATATTCTTTAGATAGTAATGAAAATAAATTCCATATATCAATAAATCATCCACAAAAACATCAATTATCCTATCATTCATACAATATAAAATATCCCCCATGCATCTTAGAAGTGGAAAGACCTCCACACCAGACAAAGGGAATTCACCAGTAGGAAAATAGCCCAAATGGAAAAGATAAAGTATTCATATCTTATACATTAAGATCTATCGGAATATGGTTGTTACTATAATATTTATCAAGAAAGTTCAAAAACCCACTACCATCCAACCTCTTAAGTATCTAATCTATAAATTTCATTTGGGAATAGTCTTTTCTAGTAATGGAAATCAGTTTCCTATAATCAATACAGACACTACACTTATTTTAAATCCTAACTTGAATTTTTTTCATTCTTATCATTTGTAACAACATTGACTCCACTCTTCTCAAGGACCACTATAATAGAACTAACCCATGGACAATCTGATATTGGAAATATTATTCATGCATCTCAAAAGCTAATGAATTCCTCTCTAACCAATTCCATCAAGATTAGGTTAATTATTGTCTACCTCTTAACTCTTGGTTTTTGGTATAGCTACATGGTAATTTTATGCATATAGTAATATGGACTTTGTAATGACTCAAAATTTTATAAATTAAATTCCTTTTTCTAATGAAAAATAGCATATTAAGTAATGTTTTTATAAAAAAACACATGACTAATTTTGTTATTTTTAACCACTATAAATTATAGTTGGTCATATTTATAAAATAATTAAGAATATCAACCAATTTTAATATATATTTTTTTGTACAGTGATCATTAATACTTTTATGTATTAATGCTTAGGATAAATTCATATTAATATCGATAGAATAAGTGATAATCATGTCTAATAGGATCATACTCTATATAGCCTAATTATCAGAGCTTTGTTGGGAGATTGAATTAGTGGGATTTCCTATTGACCAAGCCTAATAAGAAATTAAATAACTAAAACCTGAATGAAACCTTTTAGGGGTATAAATTCATGAATATTGAGATCACTTCCCAAAGCACGGTCACTGAACCACACCTAATAAAAATTACTACCATCACACACCTTCACTTAGGGCATGCATTGATGTCATATATGGCTATGTATCTCGACCCAATTAGTATGTTTTTTTTATATTTTCTTATAACAAAATATTGATTATATTTGTCCCTTTATATTATAACTATTTATAGCTGATTGAATAATGAGTTTAAAAAAAGCATAAGTTTCTATGGAGAATCTAAAATTATTTTTTTCAAAAAGACATAGTTTTATTAAAAAAACAATTTTTGATCAATTAAAATTTGTTTAATATAAATTCCCTTTTTATGAAATATTATTATTAAATAATATTTATTATAATTTAATATATAATATAATTTAATGTAGTCCAATATAATTTTTATAAGGGTCAGAAAGTGGATAGTGTCCTAAAAATTCATATTTTCCTCTAAATAGGGATTATTATTTAAATGAATAAATTATCATATTTATAATATTATTTTTATAAAATATATATCATTTTTGAAATCTGAACATCAAAATTATCCATTGGTGAATTTTTAATAACTTCTTGATACAGTAAGCTTTTTGGGTAAAAATTAAATAAAGGTATAAATATACGATATGTATTATAATATCCTAATGCTGATTTAATAAATCTTATAAATTTAATAAAAATCCAAAAATATATTTATAATTTAAAATATATTTTTTGATGTAAATTGAGTATCTTTATAAACCATTAACATCTCTTTCAAACCCTATATGATATTTTTTGGTTTTAAAATCAAGTCATTATGAACATGATTTTCCTCAACATCATTAAGGGAAATATTTTAATATTTTCTATTCTCATATTAAGAAAATATTTACACACATGGTAAAAAAATATGGCAAGGTTTGTGTTTTTTATTATTCTATCATATAGAGCCAAAAACATATATTTTGAAATAAATAAGGAATTCCCCTCTCTATTTCTATAAATTCCCACCCAACCTCCGCCTACTCTTTACTGAAACCAAATTTATAATGAATTTATTCTATGAATACCTCTCTAAGCCCATCACAATGTTTTCCAAATATCATAATAAGATTTTACCATGCTTCTAGAAGAACCCTCTCAAGGTAACAGAATTTACTCCCCCCCCACTCTTAATTCAAGCACTTTATTTATATTCTTGCATTTGATTTATTATTTTTCATTTTGGAATCTAATTTTAAAAATCCTTTTTACTATCCTTATTGTTTCCAAGTAATTAGATACTACATTTAAATCTCATTAAACACTTCCATGATTCTTTATGTACAACCATTATTTTATAAAAATTATCCTATCATCTTCCATACGGTACATTTATGTATGAAATACACATCCCCATTTCTACTCAACAGTATTCCCTTAGATATTATTATCCTTTATGGATTTTTTACATCCATAAATTTCACCTACACACCTTAATCATTTTATTATAATATATTAAAGTTGTTCTTATAATTTTTTTGATATATGTGGTACACTAATGCATGTACATTATATGAGTGTGATGGGTGGGATCAGAATTATATAGAACTCCAATGAATTGGGTTATGTTTTTATCTCATGTGATATCATATATGGATCATTGTATGTTATCATAAGAACATTATATGATGATTTCTTGGTGATTAGCCTTAACTTATTCTTATGATTCCATCATTTATTATTTTCCAGATTTAATTGTTTACCTGATGTTCTCATATTATATCATGCTTTGATGTTCATGTTGATCATTATCACCCATTTTGTGTAATCATGATTTTTATTTTTCCTCACATGTATTAATTTCATCATGTTATTCATTGATTATTCTCATATTGGTCTTTAAATATCATCCCTTTCTTTTGTGCATCCCCAAGTTGTATCAAGAAGTATTAGAAGATCAATGGAATATAATGGCATGTTTGGGAGATTTTAAATAATGTTTTAGTACCTGTGTTTATTTTTTTTATGATATATATAAAATTAATTAAAGATGATAGGCCTCACAGACTTTTGTGATTGTATTTAGTGTATATTTATGAAATAAGTCATTGATTTAAGTGCATTTAAAATATTTGTTGTCGAAGGTGGTATTAAAGTAATATCTAATTATTTTTGTGGATTATAATCATAAAAACTTAGTCAAATCCTTACAGATAATGGTAAACATGGGAAAACATACCTAAAAATTTGTAAAGTATAGAGTAAGTGGTTTCCAAGCCGCAAAATCCTTATCTGAATACAATAAGTAGATACCTATATAGAATAGTTGTACATAGAGTTAATAACCACTATAATTGTTCATTGGGTATTAACTAGATCATAAAATTGTATATGAAAGAGTTACCTTACTGCATACATGTTTTGAAACTCCCATGTGATATGCTTTCGTAAATTCACTAGCATCTTAGGAACCATCACAAAGGGAACAAAACTTACCATAAAATTTTGTATTAAGAAATAGTATACAGATAACATGGATTGAAACCTTTAAATTAATACTTTAATAAATGTATTTTATTTATGATTTATCCCTTAAATGTTCATAGTTTCCCTTTATATGTTCAATAGGTTTAAACTTATCCAAGATGTGTATATTTTTTGAAGAAGTAAACGACTACAACTAGAATCAAATAGTGGAAGTTTGTCTTATCGTTCACTTATGAACATCAAATGATATATGTGACTATGGTAATATGTATTATTTCATATCAGTAAATTTTAGTAGAACTATTCAAACACCACATCCAAATATTGAAGTAAAGCTATTTGTGAAAGTGGAAAATAGATAAATTATTATATCCTAATTATATAACTCTGTGGATACCCATATTTTTTGGATGGAAATCCCAAACAACAATGTAATACACCAATTATTGAAATTTGATACAATTCTAGGTATGGATTGTATTTCCTTTTATAGAACCAACATAATTTACTATGATAAATAAATCAACCTTTGTATAAAAAATATCCCTCTGATTCTATACAATTTCAAGAATAACCTTTCGAATAATCATCATAATCATGGATATTATTTCCTTATGAGAATGCATATCTAGATTAAATTATTGAAACCAAGAAGAGATCCTCTTTGATGATATTCCCATTATAATGAAATATGATGATTTGTTTCCCAAAGAACTTCCTAGTCTTCCTCTAAGCATTGAGGTTGAGTTCTTAATCAAACTTAAAATTGAAGCCTTACCAATATGAAAAAATCCCTATAAAATGGAAATATTAAACTTAAATAGATAATGAAGAAACTATAGGATAATATAGATAATTGGTTTATATAACCAAGTGACCATTGTGTTAATTGGCCTTACTTTTTAGGAATAATAATTGGTCAATGTGTATCTTAATGTATTACTAAGATCTCATCAAGAACATGATAAAGAACTTGTGTCCTCTACTTCAAATTATTGATTCGTTTGATTATCTACGAGGATCCTAATACTACTCTGTGGTTGTTCTTTGGTATAGATATTATCATGTAATAGTGGATAAAGATAATATCCCTAGGAATTATTTTGTACAATGTATAGGCACTAAGAGTTGAAATTTATTCCATTTGGACTCACTAATACTCTAGATATCTCCATATACATAATGAATAGTGTATTTAGGGATTACATTGAAAATTTTGGGTTAATATTTATATATAATATTCTTATCTACTCCAAAATAATGGAGTGTCATAATTAGAATTTGAATATTTATTAAAGAAATTATGAAGGTAAAAGATATATTTGATGTTTAAAAAATTTGAATTTTTGATGGAGCAAGTAACATTCATAGGGAATGTTATCACCGGTGAAAGAATATTTTTATATCCTTAAAATATAGATGGAATTGAAGGATGGAACATAACAAAATATATGATGAATATATATATTTTACTATAACCCTCTAGGGTACTATTATTAATTTATGATAAATATATCATGGTTATACATCTCAGTAACCAAGCTAACTCAGATGGGGGTGGTGTTTTTTTGCACAGATAAATGTGAGGAGAACATTAAAGAGTAAAATAAGAGGATTACCACTAAATGTTTTATCATATTACCCACCAGTGGGGAAGGATCTATTACATATAGTGAGGCATCCAAAATTCTATTTGGTTTTTTCCCCATGAATGATAACAATTTGATTGCCTATTTCTCTCACAAATTAATGATCCATGAGAATAAATAAAAAATCCATGATCTAGAATGGTGTGTAGTGATCATATCATTGAAAATTTGGAAAAATTATCCTTATAAGGATAATTGTGACATATATATAGATAATAAAATCTTCATTTTCATATTCACACACAATGATCAAAATATTCAACAATAAATGTTGCTATAGATAATCAAGGATTATGATTTTTCAATCCATTAACATCATGTGATGGTGAATAAACAAGTAGATCCTCTAAGTATGAAGTATCTAATAAAACTATACATGATTATGATTGAAAGGGATATAATCTTCTTATAAATTAAAATCATGGACATGAGAATAAAAAATAGGGCTTCATCCAACATGTCTCAAATACCTGATCTACCATCCATTCTTCAGAAGATAAAGGAGGCTTGGAAAGCTGATAAGGAGATATAAAAAAATCTAGTAAATGTTCTAGAGTTCGTCTTTCCTAAAAAAATGAGTTATTAGGTTTGTAACTTGGTTATATGTCCCCTAAAAACCAAAGATGAAGAGGTAATTTATTATTGATATGAACGGATAATATATCTCTATTAATATAAGAATCACTAATATATATATATATCTAAAGAATAACTTTTGGTGTGATTATATGGAGAGAGAGATTATAGAATTTATATCATGATGCATGGTATGAAAAAAAAATCAAGTATGAATTAAAAAATTCTAAGGGTATGATGCAATAATTACACTTCTAGTATAGAAATGGGAATACATAATCGTGGATTTAATCATAGGACTACCTAGGAAATCTAAATGAAATAATTTCATATGGGTGGTTATCGGTCATCTTACAATGTTAGCGCATTTCATTATAATAATGGAAAATTTCTCTCTTAAAAAACATCTAATGATATATATAAGTTTATTTGTATGACTACATGGAGTGAAACTATCCATTATAAATTATTGAGTTCTAAGGTTTACCTTAATGTTCTGGAAAATCCTTCAATATTATTTGGATAAATAGTTTTTTTAGTACTGCTTATCACACTCATGCGAATGGTCTATCTAAAATAACCATTCAAACTCTAGAGGATATGTTGATATAATGTTCAACGTATTTCCAAGGATATTTGGACTAGCACCTTACTAAGTGGAGATATCATATAACAACAGTTTTCATTCTATAATTCAAATGGTACTTTATTGGGCTTTTTATGGGATGATCTGTTGAAATACATCACGATGGGATGAAGTTTGAGATCTGAAGCATATTGGACATAATATTATCTCAAATATGGAAAATAATGTTCAAACCAATCAAAATTATATGAAATTTTTACAAATTTGATAGAAATGTAATTCATAGAATCATTGATAAGACCTGAATTCTCTGGTCAAAGAAAAGGTTTGCCTTTATATATCATTATAGAATAAATTCATGAGTTTTGGGAAGAATGGAATCTTAGTATAAAATACATCATTCCCTTTGAGATTTTTGACACATAATATTCTCATCCTATCAACTATCACTCCCACCAAATATACTATAATTTCATGATGGGTTCCATGTATTCTTCTTGAGGAAGTATATATTAGACCCCTAACATGTAATAAATCATGGGGGGTTACCCTAGGAGAATGATCTTTCACATAAGGAGTAGCCATTGAGGATTATAGATTATAAAGGAAAGGTTCTATGAAACAATAAAACTAGCCTGGTTATTTTATTTTTGCAGAAACCTATGTCTGAGGAAGAAACATGGGAACTAAAATAGGTGATGAATCATAATTACCCTCATACATTTTATTTTATGAAATGAAATTTCATTAGTTAAATTTTTGAAATATGGAAGAATGTAATGACCTAAAATTTTATAAATGAAATTCCATTTTGAATGAATAATGTCCTTATTACTTAATGTAGTAATAGAAAACACATGAACTAATCTGGTTATATTTTATAGTTATAAAATAAATATTGTAAAATATTAAATATTTTTAATCATATTAACCCTTGTTAATAGAGTAATTGTAAAATGAAAATTTTGATTATTATATATTTATCTATATGATAAATTTTAATTGATACATATAGAAGAAGTGATATCCTTGACCAGTTGGATCATACCCTATGAATACCAATTATTATAGATTTTGAGGGAGGCGAAATCACAAGGATATTATCATGAGCAAGAAATAGATGAAATTTAATAACTAAAACATGGAAAAAAATCGTTTATCTAATAATTTCATTCTTATCAAGATCAAAACACAAATTATGTTCATCGAATCACCCTTAAAATGTTCCACCATCACACACCTTACCCTTAGAGAGTATGATAGTGTTATAAAGGGTTATGTATATATACCCTTACAATAGGTATTTTTATATTTACTTATAAATAAAATAATAATTATATTTATAAACTTTTTATTATTACTATATATGTTAATAAAAAATGAGTTTGATAAAAATTATATGTTAATATGAAGAAACTAAAACTGTATTTTTAGAAAAAATATATATTTGATTAGAACACCATTTCTTATAAATTAAATAATTTTTTTTAAAAAAATCATGAAATATTATTATTAAAAAATAATTATTTTAATATAAATTATAATTCAATTTAATTATGCATAATATAATTTTTACAGAGGGTAGAATGTGGTTAGTGCCAAAAAAATAGCATTTTCCAGTAAATAAGGATTTTTATTTAAAATTTTAAAATATCATAATCAAATTAAAATTTTGGTAAAATAAATATCATTTTTAAAATTATCACATCAATATTTTGAACTGGTGAATTTTTCATTAATTTCTAAGAAAATAAAATATTTCTGTAAAGATTATATACATTATAAACATAGTCAATGTATTATGACAAAATTATATCTCAAAAGTGATTTAATAAATTTTATAAATGGAATAAATGAAGAAAAATATTTTTCCTCTTTAAAATAATGCTTTTTTAAGTTATTTTTTTAATCTTCTAAATCGTTAACGAATCATCCAAAACCTATTTTATAATTTACAGTTTTAAAATAAGTAAATTATAAACATGAAACAATCCACATCCCCAAGGGTAATATTTTCATATGATAGGTTATTAGTCCTACAAATATTTAAAACCACCCTAATTTGGTAGACAAAAAGTCAGAAACCCATTTTAAGGTTTCAGGTTTTGATTATTTTATCATATAGAGTCTAAAACCTATTTTTTGAAATTAATAAGAAATTACCCTCTCTTTCACTTTAAATACCCACCCAATCTCTCACTATTATTGTCTAAAACCCCATTTAGAATGAATTTTTTCTCCCTATTCCTCTCTAAATCCATATCAATGTGTTCCAACTCCCACTATCCTTTTTTATGCATCCTTCCTAATCAAGGGGATTCAATCCACTTCCTCTCTATTCAAGAACTTTATTTGTATTATGTGATTTTATTTCCAATTGTTTATATTGTAATGTGTCTTATACATCCATTTTACTATCCTAATGATTCTCTATAATGAGAGACCAATTTTTAATCTAACTAAACCCTTATATGATTCATTATATAATTTCCTTATGATAACAAAATTATTCTATGATTTTACATTTGAAATATATGTGTAGTGATTACCTATCCCCATTTCCACACAATGTAATTAACCTAGAAGTATTTATCCTTCATTGATTAGGGACTTACATGTATATATCCCACACACCTTACTATTGGGATTGAAATTGGTGAAATGAATTTTTATGCAGTATGATTTATATGGAACACTAATTAAGGTAAATTATATGAATGCGGTAAGTGTGCCTATAATTATATATCCCTCCAATACAATGGGTAATATTTTTATATCATGAGATACCATGTATTTTGAATGGGAGGTCATTCTAATATTACTATGTTATTATGTATTAGTGGTTATCCTTGACTTATTCTAATGAATTCATGTATTATTTTGTTATCATATTGCTATATTGCCTTGATGTTCATATTTATTATTTTCATCCATTTAATGTAACCATTATTTTCATTTTGACTCAAATTAATTACTTTAAAAATATTATTCAGATATTATTTCCTTAATAAGATTTATATCTCACCCCATACTTATGTACATCCTTAGTTTATCTCGTGCAGTGTTAGGATGTTGATGGAATATATGGGCATTTTTTGGACTTTTAAATAATTTTTTTTACTCATGTTTCACGTTATTGTGATATGTATCTAACTACCTAAATAAACTAGGCTGATTTTTTTTGTTATTGTATTAAGTTTATCTTTATGTAATAAATCATCAATTAAGGTGTGTTCAAGATATGGGTTGTGAAAAAAAAATATA
This sequence comes from Viscum album, assembly GCA_963277665.1. Lineage (NCBI taxonomy): Eukaryota > Viridiplantae > Streptophyta > Magnoliopsida > Santalales > Viscaceae > Viscum > Viscum album. The sequence goes on along the minus strand of OY728120.1, from coordinate 1,431,308,648 downwards.
CCCTTAATATCATCTATAGACCACCCATTAGAATATTTAAACTTCTTCAAAATGGAGAAAATATTATCTTCTTGCCTTATTTACAAGTTATATGATATTATTGTAGGTAATGTGGAGAACGTACCTAAAAAAATATTTCAAATGATTTGGTTGGGTTTTGAGCTCAAAATAAGGTGCCTATTTACTTGAGGGCAGACCCTTATTCTAGGGAGGCCCAGTGTCATCAAGAATCCTCTTAAAGAATTTCATATAGAATTATTATTATTTATCTCCAGTTTCCCTAAAAAATATATAATTATAATTATAATAAATATTTAGGTTCATTACATTTCCTAATTAAAATTCATCAAGATTCTCTAGAATTTCTCCAAAAAATTCAATTACCGGTCTTTCTTCCTTTCCTTTGAAGATTCCCAATGGATGTATATTTAGGTAATTTTATTCCATTTATTTCAAAAAAAAATCACGGAGAAATGTACTTCCTCCTCATAAATAGATTCCTGAACATATAAAATATCATGGTTAGAATCAATATAACATTGAGTTAATTATTAAGTTTAATTGAAAACATTAAATTATTTTTTTCTCCTAGATTAAAATTTGACTTTAACATTTCCACATCAATGATAGATACCCATGTAGAAAGGAATGGCCTACCATGGATCATAGGTATATCTTTGTAACACCCTATCTCTATGATCAACAATTTGATATGAAAAAAATAACTTTCATACTCAAACCAGAAAGCCATAAATTCTATCAATTGGGTGAGTGATGTATCTATCCACAAAATTTAAGTTAAAATGGTGTGTTATGGAATTCCAAATATCAATTTATGAAACAGTTATAATGAAATCAGATTGATTCTTTCAACAAGATCACAAAAATAGTTAATCATGGCCTCTAATTCCTTATGAAGTGAAATTTATAACAAAACACCCTAGATCTTGAAGTTTGGGAGGTATCCTATTATGTAATATAATACTACAATCCTCTATGTGGTTGTAAGTAGAAAATTCCTCTAATATTTTCAGATTTGACCAAATTTTATTTAGTGATTTTAAATAATATTGGATTTTAATTAATCCTTCTAGGAAAGGTATTTCATTTTTAAGATTTTTAACAACATTCAAAAAGGTAAATAGTTTCATATCATGATTCTTATACATTACTTTTTAATGAAAGGGAATTGTTGGAGTGAAATCTTGCATCCTAGTGGGAATTCCTTCACTTTCCTCTTCAGGTTTCTTCTCCCCTTTTATTTACCCATCTTTTATGCCTTTTTTTGATTTTTTTAGCTAGACTAACAACTTTAATTGTGAATTAAGATCGACTATCCAAATTTCCAGATTTGATGGTTCCCATGATTGGGATTATAGTTTCATCCTAATATTCCTTTTGAGTGGGTTTCAAATAATTTCTAGCATAATTGTGAGTTTGAAGGCCATTTCTAGTTGTAACATTCATAGAATCTTACATAGTATTAATTTCAGTTATTCTTTTAATTTTTACCTTATCTATAGAGTAAATTCCTCTAACTATTTGTCCCATTTTTTATTCATGTTTTTAAATTCAAACATTTTTTTGGATATTTATGAATCATATTGGTATTTTTATTTATCTATTTGAGCCTCAACTCTTTCCAATTGAGATTACATTAATTTAAAAATATTATTTAGAATATACATTTCCATTTAAATTCCCTTGTGAATTAGAATATTAAACTCTAGGTTGGGTTTGGAAATTTTACCTGGGATATTAGAAACTAGGGGGAGTCCTAGGTCATACCACTCCCTCCTATCTCCAAGATATATTTGTATCATTTTTATAGCCTTGATTATATGGTTTTTATTACATTTCATTCATAGGAATCATTTAAGGTTCACATCTAATAAAAGTTTCACTTTGAGAAACTTATGTAGGATTATCTAAATTAATATAGAAGGATTTTGAATAACTATATATTCCACAGTTGTGTATTTTCACGCTATATGTGTTATGAGTATTCTCATTGAAAAAACGTAGATTGTACTTGATATTTGAGAACATAGATTCTTTACTGATAAAAATGGATCTTATTCTAGAGTTCATATATTGTGAATTTTGATTTAGCATGTTGAAAACATATTTTATCTCTTAAGTTATTTCATCACTAAATTATTCTCATGTCAATTTGTTAACATGTGTTTGGTTATATAGGGTAAGACTATGGTATAATGTGTCACTGGGAAACTTTGGAGTGTATTTTGGGTTAAAAAATGTCTAAGTAACACCATGAATCAATCACAATAATAATAAAATTGTACACTCTCATATTTAATATATGAAATTATTTTACGCTTAATTTAAGCGATCATACTCCTAGGATATTTTTTTAACAAAATCATTATAAACATGGTTCCATGTTTCAAATAATTATTAATTCATTTGTTGAAAAAAAAAATTCATTTCCTTCTATGTAAAATGGTAATATTCCTAGTTAATATTCTTCTTCACTCAAATGCCTTACTAGGAGTTGTTTCATTGTACAATAAAATTCTCTAATTATTTATATAAAATATTCATTGATTATTCCATTGATTGGTGGTAATATGGAAAGTTGGAATTTTTTATTTCATAAATTAAAAACCTAGGTGTTTTCCTAATTCTTGATGGGATATTTAAAATAATTGTAACATAAAACTCTCTCAACATAACTCTATTTATCATCACATTTCTAGGTGGATGGGTATTGATATTTCCCACATTTCTATTCAGATTTCCATAATCAATGTTTTCTCCCATTTTAATTTTTAATTATTATTTTTCAAATTCCTTAGATATATATTTATCTTCTAAATTAGGGGTTTTATATTTCCCTATGATGATTTTATTTATCCACTAATAGTTTCAATGGATTTTCATTTCGAATTTTATAGTAGTTTTTTAAAATTTTATTTTTTTATTTTTTTTATTTCTTTGGATTAATTTCAATAAAAATGTTCACTCAAATATTCACTAAAAATACGCCCAATATATAACATACATTTACTAGGTTTTTTGACTATGATATGGTTAGATTAATTATTTTTAACTCTATATATTACTATGTTTAGTGGAGAGTATGGGTCTATCCAAATTGGTGGAATGATGTGTTTTTTTAAGAAGATAAAAATAATTCCCCAAGAAAATAGTAACCATCTATAGTGAAGTAAGTAGTGATGTTGGTTATGTAGTTGTGAAATTATAATTTAAAGTAGTGAATAAATGTGTTAAGACAAAATAACAATCATAATATATTAGATAGATCAATAAGAAACCCCAAAAAACCATTTAATGGGATCATGAAACTTAATAGGATGATTTCCAAGAGATTTTCGTTAATTCATACAAGATATTATTTTTATAGAACTGATTAAAATAGGTTGAATATCATGTATATATGACAATAATGGGGACAAATTAATAATATATTTCTTCAATTATAGAATCTAATTAACCAAAAAATGATAAACTGGTTTTCACTAAGTCCACTTTTTCCCTAAACATTGCATATTAATCTCAAGATTTATATCCAAATTGGAAACAAGGTTCTAATTAAATTTGATCTGGGAAATTTTCATTGACTCCAAATGTTTTGGAAAATGTGATCGATTGAAATTCATCAAGAGAGAAAATTCCAAAAAACTACCATGAATTGTGTAATACAATGTACATGTATAAACTCATTACCCATTGAATTTTTAACTGATCAACATGTTATATTCTATAATATTTAATAATTTCATTACAATAAAATTCATGGAAACAAAATAAATAGGAAGAAGATTTAAATGACTATTCTCTTGTATATTATCTCCCCATTTAACTCTATTTTCAGTGATCTTTTTAATTCATGTCCCCTAATCAAAAGTCTCATGTTCTCCTCCCCATGATAGTGTCTCTCAAATTTCATTCCTCTAATTGTGTGTCTCTAATAATTATGGCTTATTATATTGTTTTTATTATTATATTAATTAATAGTGTGTGTAATAATCCTAAACTCTAACTCATATTCATATCTCTGAGAGTATCTCCCTGTATTATGCATGGCATGCCTAGTATAATACATCTTCCCCAATGGTGATTCTAGAAAATCCTGTAAACAAATCACTTTCCTACACACATCACCACGTCTAAAATATTTTTTAATTTTAAAAATATTTATGGAGAACATACTAATATTAAATCCATAAGAACAATATGAATTATTCTCGACCTCCAAAAAATTTATAATGAACTCAAAAAGGTACCAAAATTTCATATTTGATCCTAGAATCTCAACCTTTAATTTAATCACCATATGAATAGAAAATACCAATTTTTATTCCTAAATATTTGTTTATTTCAATATTTTTTTCCAAACCAATGTCAACAAAAATATCAAGAGCACTATTCACTAAAAAAACTACAACCTAAAATCCCTGAATTATTACTAGATCAATTCATATTCAATAAAATATTGTGGTATTATTTAAATTAAGTTTATTATGATGTTTTCCAGGGAATCATTGTCATCATTCCAATACTTCAGTTATTCCAAACTAAATAGAGGTATTGTATCAAGAACCACATGTGAAGCCATCTTCATGGATGAAAATAGGTCTTTGGGGAGATTTTAGGTCCTACTAACATCTTGAAAATAATAATTCTATTATAAATATGACAGTGATATTAACTCCAATACTGAGAACTTATCCTCATTGTAACTCAATTTTGGTCTCTACATCTTTTTCTATCAAATTATCTAAATTCCAACTTCTTCTATCATCATGTTCCAACATCACAATGAAGAATTATCCAATTAACCTTGACTTATATTCATCTACATTACCTCATTATTATATTTTTAAAATATTCAATTGATTGACATCTTAGGAGTCTTAGGATCTCCTTAAAACTGCTTGGATCAAGTCACCCAGAAAATCTTATCCAATAGTCATTAAATTATCATGGGATTTATTTAAAACAATGAAGACTTAGTTTATTATACTTATGATCAAAATAGTCAATGTTTCATCTTACCCATCAAACCCAATATTTTTCTATCGAGAAGAAAATGAAGCAGGACTAGATTCTCTATACACTAGTTTATCTTAGGGCATCAAACACTCCATTCTTCAATCAACTCAATGAATCTTCCATAGAGGTTATAGAATATTAGAGTTCATCATGAACCTTGACCCAATTTTGGTTTCCATTTAATTTAAATAGGTGACTAATGTAGATTAAAAATTAGTTACTGTCACCATTATATTCTTCATCGAGGATTGGTTGAGTTACATAAAAAATCTTATCTCATTTTCATCAGAAGAGTCATCCACTAGCCTTCATTAGTTCCCAAAACAAATTTGGGTTCACTGGTCCTAAATAGTCTGTCTTGATATGTGTTCTCTATTTTATTTTCACCCTTATGTTGTAAATTTCTAGTTTTGAATATTTTTCTATAGGAAATATCTAGTTGATTTTATTTTCTTTAATAGTAAACTGAGCATGGAAGGTTCATCACATGTTCATTTAACTTACCATGAGTATCATTCATTGTATTTTGCCTCTTTTTATTCCATCATAGATACCATATTATGGTCACTTCTTCTCACATTAAGTGGCATCACCGAGTGGGTAAAGAAATTTATCTTGTGATACGTTCAATTTTACACTTGTGGTAACCTTAGTTATTATGAGTATTCCTTGTGGCAGGTTGGAGTTCTCATTTGGGGTCATTATGTTACAAACTTATTGTAAATTCATGACTTTATGAAAACTTCCATCATACAGTCATTGTTACCATATTGTAGGCCTATATTTTCCATTTTGTGACACCAAACATTATGAAGTCACTTTATCTCCTAAAATGCAGTCAATAGGCTTTTCACATCCAATTAGTATACTAACTGTGATGGTATCTAGTGGTAAGTTGCATATGATCCACCAAGTGGTAGGTTTCACGTAGTAACTTGAGTAAAAATGGATGTCGTTATGTCCTAGGTTTCTATTTAAATTATTTTTTCATATTTTCTAAAATAGAATTCAAAATTTAGTAAGATTTATCAATTTTAAAATGAAAAACTTCAAAATTATAGAATCATATTTTCATTCATTTCAATAAAAATGAAGAAAAAAACTAATTCCAAAAAAAATAATAAATAAAAATGGAATTAATTGAAGAATTATATCTATAATTAATTTAAATAAATTGAATGATTAATTAAACATTAAAAAAGTTATTTCATAATACTTTTTGAAAATACACTCAATAACAATTCAGATATTAAAACATTAAATTAAAAAAAATTAACAATATTTTCAAGGAATAAGGACTGTAAACCCAATTTAGAAAATATTTACTAAATCTCCACTATAATTACATTTTATCATTTAAATCTACATTATTCAACAAAAAGAGATGTGGTAAAATATATAAAACATAGATAACTTTAAATTATCCCATAAAAATAGACTATATTAATAAATGAATGGGTTTTTTTATTACATGCCCTTTGTAGATTTTTATTTCAATAGTATTATAATGAGTTATCTAACCTTTTATAAGTGTGAAAAAATATCCCCCATACTAATTGGGTCGGATTAGAATTAAGATTTTATAATTATGATGGAAAAAAATAACTGGTATAAGTTCTATATTGTACATTTAGGATCCACAGTTAACATAATGGTGACATTTTCCCTATAAATAGGTCATGAGGCCCCCATTCTATAAATTTCACTCTACTGAAAGCTTCAATTAATCACAAGGGACTCTAAAAATATTTTATTCATGAACCAACTTTCACATTGAATGAATCATATTTTGAAAATCGATTAATGTGAATGATTCGTCATCTGTAAGTAAACCATATAATAGAAATAAATAGGGAGGTATATTCATAAGATTTATGTGAATGACCCTTTCCCAGATGAATTTATATAAAAAAATTATATGGAATATATTTTCCACAATTTTTTTATGAGACTTCCTAATTTGATAATTTTTTTTTCTTTTTCCTGATGGCTCCATAATTCATAATTACCTTGATCATTATATAAATGACTATATAACAAAGTGATTTAGGTTCTTTAATAAGGTGAAATGAGTTGATTTATAGTGTTAAGGCAACCAAGGTCCACCATGTTTTTCTCTGACATCAACATATCTCTAAGATCATAAGAGTAGGTCCTTAGGAAAACATAGAATCAGAGAGGTTACTCCTATATATATTTGGGTTGCAATGTTATGTGTTGGTTTCTACATAATTGTTCTAGAATCAACCAATAAATTCTGTTAACCACCATTATGAATTCTCTGGATCTAATATTTCATTGAAAATATGATTTATCATGGAGACCTACCATATATAAGGTTGTGACCTTTGGTATACCCTTATCTCCAAATGATGTTTGACACATTCCAAATATTATGTTCCATTGACACTATTACTTCATAAAGAAGTATAATAATGAGAATTGATTATGTTGTCCCATAAGCGGGAATCTTATCCCCTATGTTCCATTGGAATGGTCTAGGTTTATCCCTAATAGGTATGTTAATGATTTTTATAGTTTAATAAGGAATTAATGGAACCAAGGTTTTATAGATAAATATGGGTATCACTGTCATTTAACCACCATATTTGAAATAAAATTCAAAGGTTAATGAGCAGAAGGATCATGGATATGAAGAAATTCAATATGATGCAATAAGAGGTTGATATAATAATTTCCAACATGTAAATGATCAACAAGGATAAAATTTTAGGGGAGATATATGATGAGTTCATCCATCAACCATTCGAATGAGATAATAGAAATAGGACCCCCATATTTTAATGGGACTGGCTTCATCTTGTATGGTATTCCATCATAAAATATTAATATCCCTCAATCAAAATTCCATATAACATCTGGTATGAGTTATTTATCATGCCAACTAACTGAGATCCGTGGAAAAGATACCATAGATCTACAAGGCTCGTAAGAACCATGGGATTCTTGGTTCCTACTAGCCAATATTATAGGAATTTAACTACAAAAAATGGGGTTATGAGGTCACCCCTTGATCAATTAGTTGTAATATTTGTTTGATTTTTTATTATACTAATTATTGAATGCCTCCTCTTAGTGCATGAGGTGCACACTAGTGTAAAATTTTGGACCTTCATGGTGGAAGTTGAATAAGAAATCAGTGGTTGGGTCAAATTGGTTATACTAATATTTGCTGATCCATATCAGCTTCTAGAATATATCTATAGGGGAAGGATATTTTAAGATCCATTTTTTCATTATATTTGTTATGAAGTTGGATATTATTCTATACGAGGGGATATAATACATTAATGACTAACCCATTTGTGTAAGCAATTCAGTCATTATCTATAGATCTTAGGTGGAGTTAAGACACTCTCCTTAGATGACTAGGATATTGATATTTTGTTAAAACACTATAATAGGTTCATCTTAATTATATATTTTTCCCCCCAATTAATCAATTACATATAATACAGCTAGAAACTATTGAGAGTGTTCAAATCAGATATCTCTATGAGAGGGTGTGTTGGAATACTAAAATTATGGAGATTCTATATTTGTGTTTTATTCACCTAGTATATTAAGGTGAGAGTTTTCATATATGTAAAATAAATTTTCTACCCCTCCTTAGAGTTTAATAGTCCAAATACACCCCCTGGTGGAACAATTTCCTTAACTTATACTTGTATAGGTTGAGATAGTCATATAAGTCAATTTCCCACCAACTGATGCTTCTATCAATCTTGTGACTAACTATGACAAAACATGGATTATGTAATACACTAAAAGGAATTTGTATTATCCTTTTACTCATTTTGAAGGTCCACTAACATTTAAATGTGGATAATAATGTCAAACCCCAGCATTAGTAGATATTCCTCATATGTGGATTTCACTAAGGAAGCCTCTAGTGCCCCAGATTCATTGAAATTGAGTGAAGTATCTAGAATCTTCACCATCAATAGGTGATGTGGCTCTTACACTACCAATATATTATGAAGATGTATTACCAATATCTTTGAGGGATTGGGACTCTTGGAGGATTACCTCATTTTTTTAGGAGATCTGAGATACACTTTTAGTGGAGGAAACTGCAACGATGGGGTTCAAGAACTTCGATGCACTCGTAGACCTCTCTTGTGAGGATCATCCAAAATTGGTGAAATATTATCTTAATTGACATAAGGTTTTAATATAATTTCACAATGTAGGAACCCTTTTTATAAATTGGTTTATTGACTTGATCTATCTAATAGTGAAAAGCGAATATAATGTGGCCAATGAACATTCCAGGAGGAGGTAAAGTACATTATTACAAACACTTAACATGTTATATTTGATTTCACTGTAATACTACTTCCATGAATTTTAAATGATTCTTTAAGGTATCTAGTGTCCATTATATCTCTAGAATATTCTACTGGAGGGATACACATTATCCTAAGCACTAATAAGGAAACCAAGGTTGAGGAGGAAGGGTGTAACACCTCAAGTTTTAATAAATTACTATTTTTTTTAATAAATTAAATTTATTTGATAGCTTTCAATACAAGAAAACCCAAGTTAATATTTCCCTACTTGCAAAATTGGGTTATATTTTTTTACACATGACACAAAGTTTTAACAAAACTACCATATTTTACAATTATATATATTTAAATGCAACCAATATAACCTGGATGTTAAACATAGTGATATGAATAATAATAAATACATTTAAAATTCTAAATTAATTTGTTTTATATAAATAAAGAAAATTTATAATAAAATACATAATTTTCAATAAAGTATTTATATGCTTCAAAAAAATTATTTTCTCAAAAAAGTTTTTTATATATTTTTGTGAAGAATAATAAAATTAGATTTCAAAAATTTTATAAAATTAATTTGAATAAATAAAATTCATGTTTTAGATCATAATTTCAAAATTATCTTATGGTGAATTTTCATTATTTTTGGAAAAGTTTCATTTTATGATAAATAGTGAAAAATATGAAATTTTGATTGAAAACTACCTTTTTGATTATTTTTTAAAAATGTTAAATTATATTTTAAATTAGTTTTAAATTTAAAATTTTCCAATTATACATCCATTAATCCAATTAAGGTAATTTTGATCAATTTTATGTATAATTTTGAAATAAAATTGTTTAAAATGTTTCAACATTTTCCCTTAAAACCCCACTTTCTCATCACATCTATGATATTATTATTTAAATTAAATTTTTGAAATTTTTTTAATTTTACATGGAAAAATAGATTCCATATTTGAAATTATAATTATTTATAATATATATTAATTTCATCATAATTTTATACCAAAATTAAAAATAAAAATAGTAAAAATTATGAACCACAGTTATTGTGAGAATGGGTTTACCATGGGTTAAACTAAAAAGATAAGGGTTAAAAAAACCAATACATGTCCAACACCCATTTTATGAAACTATTTATAAAGTTTCTATTCTAAGGACAATAATATTCCACTATTGGATCCTTATTATATGAAAAAAAACATTGGTGTGATTCATTCTTAAAAAAAATTATAAGTGTGCCACACACCTCACCAAAAAAACGATACCCCATATCCTATCTTATTCACACATTATACCCATTTTTAAGATATTTAATACCCAAATAACTTTTTAAATTTAATACAATCATCCAATATGCCTTATTCTTATATAAATCCAACCTATGAAATATTTTGGTGCAAACCTAAGGAGGATACCCGAAAAAAAGGTAACGTTCTTCAACAAGTATTTTTTGTTTTATTTATTCATCCACATCCATAAATTCCTATTATATCATGATGATTTAATAAAAATAGTATCTTCCATATACATAATTTTTTTTATGTTTGCTTAAATTACTACAACCAACTCCACTACCATCAAATGGGTTCTGAAAACATTATTTTTCTGTACGGTGGACAACCACCTCACGAACTGATGTCATTTTTTTTCCATTTCCACATCACAATTATGTAAATATTGATGGATTTATTATTAAAATTTAATATTTATGATATTATTATACTTTCTAAATCCCACTATCACACATTACTTCATACTCACTATTTTTTTAATACAATAATTTCGGTCATGTGTATAGCAGACTATCACCTCACGAAGCGATGTGATTCATTCACTCTTTACTGGGAAGTTAATAAGGATGGTATTAATGAAAAAATGTGACATATATGAAATATAAAATATAATTTAAGGATAATATATCATTTACATTTATTTATTTCAATATATCAAGAAAATGGAAACAATATTTATGTGTACATTCTTCCAACCATCTCCATGAATGGTATATTTCACTTTCTATCACTAAATTTTATGGAATACTCTAAATAAATATATAAAGACACATTAGAATATAATATAATATATTTATTTATCCCAATAATATTTTAAGTTACAGTATTTATTATTATTTCTTGGGTATTATGATATAATGATACCAAATTGGTAATTATTTTACGTTACAATCTCATCATTAATCTGGTTTATTTATGATTATGTTTTTGATGATTATATATCATGATACATCCCTCAATAAACTCATGAATTCTTGTATACACTACTTATTCATGATATTTTTAATAAATAGTACCATTTTTTACTCATGGTTACATAAAATAATTGAGAACATGTTTTTAATAAAATCCAAATTTATTTCACTCTTCAGTCGGAAATCTATTTTCATTCAAAACCATTTTTTCTGAAAATGTTTTAAAAAAATTTATATTATTATTCTTTGATTTTTAAAATACATTATTACCCATGTTGTATTTTTTTTCAAAAAAAATATAATTTAATCTGCATGTCATTGTCTAAATAATTAATGTTTTCTTTATTGAAAATGAGAAATGAATCATTGTTATAACTTGTATGGTATGAAAAAAACATGTTTCGATTACCATAATTTTATTTGAAGTTTCCTTTATAAGTTTTCAAATATATTTTCAAACAAAAATATTTTCAATATTTTCTATGATTTAATAATAGTTTTTCAAAGTGGAAATAATTTTTTCCTCAGGAAATGATTTAAATAATTAATAAAATTCATTTTACATATAAGATTACATTTATATATGTTTGTTTTTACATAATGGGGATAATATAAAATGATATCATTCTTAATATTTCTCTAAATGGTTTATTTTTATGATGGTGTGATATTTATGAAACCAGTTTCTCTTTCACTAGTTATACCAAAATAATATTCTTATGAAGCCCGCTTATTTTCCATGAGTTAATATATGATAATTATGAAACATATTTATTTTACATAGGTTGTTAAACGATGAGATGTTTAAGAAACCCATTTCTTTTCATGGGTTATGTTATGTGGACTGTTTTATGATCTAGTGGGACACATATATATGAATCTCATTTTGTTATGGGTGAGACCTATATCTATCTCCAATGAATTGGTTAATGATAAATGATCCATGTTCCTAAAGGGTACACAAGTGGTTAGCTAAAGCCATAAATGAAGGGTACATGAGTGGTTTCCCCAAGCTCAAAAAGGATTATACATAGGTGGTTAGACCAAGCCTGAAAGAGGGTACATGGGAGGTCATACCAAATCCAAATCTAGGTATATGAGGGGTTATCCTAATACTAACATGTTAAGAATTTCTTGGTGGTATCCTTGATATAATATTCTATATGCTTATGAGTGTGCCACAAATCTTTGTCTTATGCCAATATTTTTCCCTCATAGCTCGAGTTCTTGGAATTCTCTATGAATCATATCTTATAAAATAATAATATTTATTCCCTACAAAAATATTATATTTTTTGGTATGAAGTATATGGTTTTAAAATTTTATTCTCATGTTCTCATACATTCATTCCTAGGTTATACTTATTTATTTTTCTTGTTTACCCTTACTGAGCATATGATCTTACCTTTTATTATGTTTCATTTCCACGATTAATGAAGATATGTATTATATATGATATTTATAAGGTGGTTTATAGACATGAATATCCTAGTGGGAGATTATGTGGATCACCTATGAACTAGTTGTTTGTGTTTCCATGTTTCCAAGTTATTAAACTATTATAGTCCTCAAGAAACTGTTTTTGTATTATCGTAAATATTCATAAAAATGATTTAATATCTATGTAAAATAAGCCCAAGTTTCTATAGTTGGTATCATAGGATATGGTTTTTAAAATTTGGAATCTAGTATGAGAAAACCTTATTCATGTCCCTATGTACATGTCTAAGGATAAGTATGAGGATGAGTCAAATTATTGGAAAATGTCCTGGAATTTTTGGAAAAGGATTGAGACGATTGTTTTTCATGTAATTAAGTAACTATATGGATACTACAAGTGGATGTATCTCCTCCATAGGGGTACCTAGCTATAAAAACTCCAATAAGGGTGAATTTTTCTGGACTCAAGTGCCACCTAGTGTGTGAAAAGGGGCCTTTCTTCACACATATTTTAACACTCATAGTGATATGCTTTTGGAAATTCACAAACTATTTATGAGACATTATGAAGGATTTAAATAGATGATTATTATGAATGACCTATGATAATCCCACTATGTCATATATTAAATAAGGATTCAATATTTAAACATCATATAAGTGATTTCTTATGATTATACAGCTCCCTAACATTATTATTTTTTCTTACCCTATGATTTATGGTTTTAGTCCATGGATAGAACATAAAGGAACTATTTTAATGTTGAGTATGATGTATAATGAAATGATTTTCCTCATAATCATTAAAAAATTAAGTGATCTAGAATGCTAAATATTTTTTTTATTCTAACACAACTTTATCATATTATGAATCATTATAGACTTACAAACAAACAAATTAGGTAACATCATTATACTGATTCCTTCTTGAGGAAACATACACCTTCTTTTAGTGGGTATTATTATCCATTAGTTTTATAAAAATGGGTCATTACCACTAAAAATATATTTTCTATTCTCCAGTGTTTGGAACATGAACAAGTTATTTCCGTAGTATACCATTTAGAAGGTGAAGATGATCAATGGTGGAGTCTTATCAAGAATATAATAAACAAGGATTAATTGAACCCATCTAATGTTGTGATTTCAAGAAATTATTTTTCAATGAGTAATTTCCTCATATGCTTCATTTTAAGATGGAGAAGTAGTTACTTGATCTAAATCTAAAGGATTAATAATATATTGGTATCTATGGGGAAACTTTTACAAGATGTACATGGTACGCTTTAAGTATCATCATCCAACCTGAAAGTAAATTTTTTCATTTCTTTAGTGGCCTAAAACCGATTCATATAATCTTGGTATCCATAATATAATTTATTATTCATGAAGAGTTTGTTTGATGTGCTATCAAGGTAGAAATGGAGGTTTGATTTACATATCAACCTCACGGTTTTATAAGAAGATAAAAATGGAAATCAATAGAAAATGTAGGAATCATAGAAAGAATAATAATAAATTTCATTAATGTCCAATGTGTTGAAAGAATCATGGAGGAAATTTTCTTAAGGGGGATACTAAATGTTTTATTCTTGTATATAAATTTCATTTGAAAATTTATTTCTAGACTGGTAGTAAAAAAGTTAGCTAATGATGATAATAGAGAGAATGATTTAAGGATTACACCACCCACACTCATGTGTTTCAAATAAAATTATTTTGGGAAATATGATAACAAGTTACCAAAATCATAGGGGTAATGATTTAAATCAATGCAAAAATCATTTTAAGCTGATAGAAAAAAGGAAATGTCAGGATATCTATGTTTCTAACATGGGTTGCATGGTGAAAGGTACACTTACCATCAACTCTAAAACTGTTAATGTATTATTTGACTTTATATCTACACATTCTATTATATCTAAATATTTTTTAAGGGTATCAAGATTCTAATCAAATTATTAGTAATATAATTACTAGTGAAACATCCTAATTTTATAACGATATAATATCAAGTATATGATTCCTCTCTAGTTCATATTTGTGGGAATTTTCTTCCAGAAAAACCTTCCATTCTTCCTCTAGTTGAATTTGATATTATCTTAAGAATGGAATATATTCTATAAATAAATCCCACATCAGTTGTAGAGGAAGTGAATTCACCTTTGATATCCTAAACAAACATATGATCATATATCATTATAATGATAACCACAAACTTAGGATAGAAATAACATCCATTGTATGGGTCTTAATTCTCATTTAGAAGGAGTACTTATTTTAGACAGTGAGGGAGAAACATGAAAATTATGGAATTCCTATTCTTTAGTAATGTTTTTGAGGTATTTTAAAAATATTTCCTTAGTATTCCACCAATACATGAAGTTTATTTCTCAATAGAAATCATACTTGGTGCGATAGAAATTTGAAGGACTCCCTATAGAATAGCTATAATTTAGTTGTAGGAAATGACTAAGCAACACTAGGGAGACCTTGAAAATGGATTCATTCATCCAAGTGGGTCACCTTAGGGTGAACCCATTCTTTTTTCTAAAAATAAAGATAGATCAATTTGACATTTCATTGATTATTGGGATCTTAACTAGATTACAATTAAGAAAAGTATCATCATCCCAATATTGATTACTTTTTTGAACAACTGTTTGGATATAAATTCATTTACAAGATTCAAAATCATTCTATATATAAAAAATTAAGGGTTAAGAAGGAGGAAATATGCAATAAATCATTACATAAAAGGTATAGAAACTATAAATATATATTTATTCCATTCAATCTTACCAATTCCCCAGGTATCTTTATGGATTTAATGAATTGAACTTTTAGAAATTACCTTGATTGGATTGTGGTAGTATTTATAGATGATATTATTATATCTTAAAAGATAATAGAAGAGCATTAAGAAAATATTATAATTATAAAAAAGTACCTATGGAAGGATTAACTGTTTAAAAAAATTACACTGTGTTACATTTGGCTGTAAAAGGTTTCATTTTCTGGTTGAATAATCTCAAGAGATGTTATATTAGTAGATCCCTCAAAGATAGATGCTATTTAATATTATACCAAACAAAACATAGTGATTAATATATGTAGTTTTCTTATTTTATCTAGATATTATTAATGATTTATCAATAATTTAAAAGGAAAATCTATTCATATGACAAAGAAAACATGGAAGGTATCCAAGTTACTAGGGATAGATGGATGTGAAGAAAATATCAAGTTACAAAAGAAAAGATTAGTTAGTGAACCTTTAATTAAATTACCTTATATAGGATAAGTGATTGAAATATATAGTGATGAATCCAAAATGGTATTGGGATGTTTTCTAAAACATAATGACATAGTTATAACTTATGCGTCATTAAAATTGATGATTCATAAAAAATTGACCCAAATAATGATTTAGAGTTGGATTTGATGATATTTGCATTAAAAATATAAAAGGATTATCTTTAAGGAGAAATTATTGATATATATACCAATTATAAAATATTAAAGTATATATTCACAAAAGAAATAAGTTTAATATTCACCAAAGAATATGGTTATATATTATTAAATATTACGAATTATTAAATATTACCGTTGTTGTAACAAGGGAAAAAATGTTCAAGAATAGATCAAATGATAAGGACCTTGATCTTGGAGTGTTTTACCTTAACAATAGTTTATTTGACTGGTCATCAATATTTAATGGACTTATAGATCAAAAGGTATTTATAATTAAAAGTAGGCTCTTAAATGTGACTGGTAAGGTAAATTATAGAACAATGTATTGAATTTCATGAAGGTTTGGTCATAAAGGTTTGGTTCATGAAGGTGTGTCCTATAGAGATCCTATTAATAGAGGTCCCATTATTTTAGGTCCTCATATGCAAAGAGGTTTTAAGGTAACCTCCTTATAGTTTTCTTTCAAATTCATGTAGCTTCCTTTTTTCATGTACAGAGGTTTAACGTTATCCTCTATATAGTGCCATTCAGTTTTTCCAAGATTCTTCCATCGATAAAGCTCATAAATATTCACAAAAGGGTTCATACCACATAAAACCCACATTCTATTAATACCCCTCATGCATTTGTTAAGGAGGAGGATACGTCGAGCTGTGAAATCATGCTCTGAGTTCACAAAACTCTTATGATCTTCATGAATTTTCATAGCTCATTACTCCCTTGGTAATCCTTCAAGAATCATTTCACATGATCCCTTCTGTATATAGGTTATCATTTTAGTATTTATCATGACTAATCTATCTATGAAGAACACTATGAAGATGGATATTCCTCATGAAGCTTTGATTTTTTTTGAGTCTCCAAATATTTATGAAACAGTGTTTTTCCATATCCATTTGGATCCCTCCTTTAATTGATCATACTTTCATGAAGGTTGGTTATCATCATGAAACCCCTATTTTTATGAACCCATATGCATTCATGCCCATTGGTCCATACCATGGGGGTTGTGCACACACATCCCCACTCAAGAATAATGATAGTAGGGAAGGGACAAGGCTAGAGACCCCCAATGAAAAATGGAGTCCCACAACTAACATTTTGGGCTAACTCGAGGACATTCTCGGTTTCCCCTTATATAGACCCAATGCCCACCCCATATAATACCATGAGTTGATATACTCATACACACTCCCTAAAATACATTTCGTAGTCATTCTTTTCTTGGTCCCTTTATAGTGTCATGATTTAATATGCTCCACTTGGATTCCTTAGTTATCATGATTCGATACACTCCTCTTGAAACTACTAAAAATTCCATCAAGTGAATCTCATGCCTGGTCGAAGAAAAAAAGGTCTCTCTTATGTAACTCCCATACCAACTATATCTATCAATATTCTTCCCATTATTACTGTCTACATGATGTTAAATTGTAATATACTCTATATTAAAAATAATATGATACCTACTATGTAAAACATGAGATGCCTTATGCATCAAGCCTAAGATTCCGAATAGTCCCCATAGTATGATGTTAATCGGTAGTATTCTCTATATGAAAAGGTATAGGATGCCACCAGTGAAAAACATGAGAGAGATTATGTATTAAGCATAATATTCCCAGTAACCCTCACTACACAACTTTATGTTATGGTATACCCTATTATATGAGAATAGTATTCCTCCTGTGAAATTAATGAGATTCCTTATGTTTCAAATGCAACATTACCCTTGTAATGATCATCATACGACCACCAAACTTCAACCATGGGCCACCTATTAAGGTGTAAAACCCAATCATATACCTCAAACCATCATCATTTCAATATTCACCCGTGGTCTAATGCAATGATGGTGAATGGGAAGCCTCCATGCATAACCCCACACATAATTTCCTTCCACATGATGTTTAAATGTAATCTTACCCCATGATATGGAAATGGTATACCCTCATGACCTAACATGTGGAAGAAAATATGGGAAGATTATTTCATAAGCCCTCCACATAATGTACTTCCACCCAATGTTAAATTTTAATCTTACCCTATTTATGGAACATGAGATTCTCTCATGACCTGACATTAGTAAGAAATGATGAGATGCTAAATACATTATCCACATGAACAAATTAATTCCACTTGATGTAAAATTTTAGTTTTACCCCACTGAATGGGCATGGGATTTTCACTTAACCTAAAATGAGGAAGATTGGTTCAGAAACATCCATGTGTAAGCCCTAACCACATTATCTTTTCTCTTAAAATAGCCTCTAGAATATTCCATGAGTAAGTCCCAAAAATACTTTTGTTTCTCCTAGTACCTCCTTTGGTGGAATCCATTCATAATACCCAAACACATTATCACTTATCCTATAATCACTATGGAAAGATTCCATGTGTAATCCCCAACCACATTATCCCTACTTATAGCATCGCCTCTTGAAGATTCTAAAAATAAGACCCACACCATCTTTACTAGTTGTTAGATGTGACAGCCATTCAAGTAATATTCCATGAATAATCAACACACCATCCCAAATAAGAACTTCTTCCAATACATGCGAATCCATACGACATAATATTAAACTATATGGATCATTCATGTCACATGAACATAATTTATAGTGTTGGACTTCATGGGTTTTGATCCTTGTCTCCTAAACATGGTGTGTTAGATGCCTCAATGATTTTCAATCCCACCATCGGTAAACTTAGGTGTGGAATATTCCATTCTAAGGATATACCTCAACATCCACCTCCAAAGGGAATTATAACCCATCATTAAAACATGGTGTAATATATTCCCTTCTAGGGATTCACCTCCAGATCATCCTTCCCAAGGCATTATAATCCATTGGTAAACTTATGTTTGAGATATTCCCTCCTAGGGACACACCTCAAGATCCAACTCGGTATGAAATTTTGATCCACCAGTAAACACATGTATGACATCCTCCCTCCAAGGGACACACCACCATTATTTTCCTCTATAAGGAATTTGATTTGCCTCCTTTATGTGTTGAACCTATGTGATACAATATTAAATCTAGGTGTGACATACTCCCTCCTAGTGACACACCTCCCTAATGCACCTCAACAGGGTGTTTTATCCCTCTCTGATAGATGTTAAACCTATGGGACACAATAGTAAACCTAGGTGTGACATCTCCCTTCGTAGGGACACACCTCTTTGATCTTCCACCATAAGGAATTTAATCCATCTCCAGTAAATGTTAAGCCTATGTGAATAATCCGTAAACCCATGTATGAAATATTCTCTCATTAGGACACACCTTCTTGATCTGCCTCCATTGGGTGTTTGATAAGTCTCTTCTAGACATTAAACATCCAGAAAAAATGGTAAACCAAGGTGTGATATCTTCCATCCTAGGGGAACACCTCATTTATTTTCCTCAATAAGGAATTCGATTTATATTTTATAAATGTTAAACCTATATGAAACAATGGTAAAATTATGTGTGAATCCATACCTCCTCTGAAAACACCTCTTTTATCCACCTAAATAGGGGGTACAATTTTTTTTTCTAGATGTTAAAATTATGAGATATGATGTTAAACTTAGGTGTAACATTTTTCCTCTTAGGGAAACTCCTCCTTGATCTACATCTACAGGGAATTCGATCCATCTACGCTAGACATTAAACATGTGGGGCACAATGGTAAAACCAGGTGTGAAATCTTCCCTCCTAAGGACACACATACTAGATACTCCTCCTTAGGGTGTTATATCTATCTCTTATATAGGAAAAACTTATGAGACATAGTGGTAAACCTAGGTGTGATATCATCCCTCCTAGCGACACTTCTCCTTGGTCTAACTCCATAGGGTGTTCAATCTGTCTCTAATGGACATTAAAATTGTGCGATATAATCGTAAAACCATGTGGGACATCTTGACTCCTAGGGAAATACCTCTTTAATCCGCCTCAATGGGTTGTTTTTTTGATCTATTCTAGATGCTAAACATTTAGCACATAATGGTAAACTTAGGCATGAAATCGTCCCTCCTAGGGGCACACCTCATTGATTCACCTCCATATGGAATTTGATCAATGTATTCTAGATGTTAAGTAAGATGGAAACATTGGTAAACCCAGGTTTGATATCTTTGCTCCTATGGATACACCTCCTTTATCCACCTTTACAAGGCGTTCTATCTATCTCTGTTTGATGTAAAACCTTGGTGTGATATCTTCCCTATTAAGGACACACCTCTATGATATTCCTCCACCAGGCCTTCGATCTGTTTCCATGAGATGTTAAACCTATGTTACACACCCCTCCATCATATCCCCACAATGAATTAAACATTATCTCACCTTTATAATACAATAAACTTAAGAATTGGTCAAGAATAACAACCCCATACAATTACAATGGGATGCCTAAGGTAAGAAGCCTCAAAAGACTTATGCCCTTGGAATCAATTACGACATAGATGAAACATGATTCCTTGAGTTATGAAACTAACATTATTTACACAATAGATGCCTCCATTAAAAAGAATATGACATTCCAGGTTCCCAATGCACTCAACATCTAGTGATTCCCATACATGCTTGACATTACCATCTACTCCGACCGAAGGGTGTTGACCTATTGAGATAGTATCATTCTAGTTAATTAGTTTCCACCTTGATATGGCATCAAGAATGAGTTTCATGAAAGTTAATCAAATATATTAGGGAGAGCCATACATAGAGATGATCTCTATGGAGGAATCCATTGAAGGAGTAACCAACATCCCATCACCCCAATTTAATAAAGGATCCAACATCATAAACCATAGTGGAGAAGGCTACCCACCATTAGAAAGTAGGAACAAAAGGAAAGAAACACATGTATCTATGATGGTGTGCACCCTATATGTGAATGTGTCAAAAGTATACACACTTTGAAGGAAAACAAGATGGCAGGTGATTTTAGTATAAAGGATCATGATAGCATGTCTCTGATTATGATTACAAAACATCCAATATTTATGGAATTACAAATAATAGATATGAAAATCTTGAAGGGGAAAAACATATCTTACTTAATTGAATGTTCAACCATATATCCAAATAAATGTTAAAGAAGTAAAAAAGGAAGATGTAGTGCTACAAAAGATGGATAAAATCTTTCAGTGTTTAACCTTGATCGTGATGTAATGATAAAGTTCAAGAACCATGCATGTGTTCCATCCTTACCAGATCTGATAAAATAGTAGTTATATGAAACTCATAGTTCATAATTCTCAATTCAACTAGGAATTGAAAAGATATATATAGATTTGAAATAATGTTTCTGGTGGGATATAATGAATATAGATATCTCAGATTTGGTATCTTAGTTCTTGGTATATGTCAGTAAGTTAAGGATCAATGAAAAATTCTGATGGGTTGTTACATAAATTACCCATTATATAAAGGAAATGGGAAAACATCACTGTTGATTTTGTTGTTGGACTCTGAAAAATTTCTAAAGGGAATAATTATCTATCATTTTTATTCAATATAGTCACGAAGACGACACACTTCATTGCTATCAATTAAGACCTGTATCTGGGTCATATTTCAAGGATATACTTTATGTGGTAAATATTCATGGAGTACCACATTCCATTGTGTCTGATTGGGATCTGAGGTTTACCTCAATGTTATGGTGAATTCCTTTTCAATATCTTGATCTAGAGTTGAGTTTGATCACAAAATATCATCCTTAAATAAATGTCTAGTCTAAAAGAATAATTCAAACCCAATAGTTATGTTGATATCTTTTTCTTTGGATTTAAAAGGTTTTTTGGATCAACTCCTTCCTCTAGTTGAGGTTTCTTATAGTAATAGATTTCACTCAAGAATTTAGATTCCTCCTTTGGTGACCTTTAAAGAAAGAAATGTAGAGCTCTAGTGTGTTAGAATGATTTTGGAGAAAGAAAGCTATTGGGACATGAGATAGATAATGAAATCGAAGATAAGGTCAGAGAAATTAAGAAGTACATCAAGGTATCTTATAGTTGGTAGAAACTTTATACTAACAATCAATAGTGTGGTCTAGAATTTGAAGTTGGTGGTAGGGGTTTTCTATGAGTTTCTCTATGTATGAAGGTTATGATATTCTAGAAGAAATGTAAATAGATCCCTTGGTATATCGGTCACTTTGTGATTATTGGTCATATCAAGATCTTAGATTATTGTTTGGTACATCTACCAAAACTCATTCAAGTACACAATATGTTCTAAGAATATCTTATAAGGAAGTACATACCTGAACCTTAAAATGTACTAAACATAGAGGTCATACCACTTTTGAATGATCTTTCTTATTCAGAACAACTGGTAGATACTAAGGATTGTAAATATAAAGTTGTAAAAAATAATATCACTCACCTGGTCAATATTTTTTGGTGAAACAACCAGTTTGAGGAAGCTATGTTGGAACTTTTGGAAATGATGAGGTTAAATTATCCCCATTTTTGGTATAGAATAATGAATTTGGAAGGTGAAATTCATTTTAAGGGGGTATATTGTAACACAATGAGTTTTTTGAATTATTTATTTTGAATAAGTTATATTTAATTGATATATTATATTACACACATGACCAATTTAATATTGTGCTACACTCAACACTGGGTTAGATTTCATTTCAAATAATGTAGAGTTTTAGCAAAACCATGATATGTTATTATTATTATTATTATTATTATTTAAACATGACCAATATAAAATATCTGTTAAACTCAATGATATAAATATTAATAACATCATTCAAAATATTAATTATAATATTTTTATAAATATAAAAATTATTGATAATGGAATCCATAATTTTCATTAAAGTCTCTATGGGTTTTAAAAATATTATTTTCTAAAAAAAATTGCCTTTTTCTGAACAGTAATAAAATTAATTTTTAAATATTTTAGAAAATTAATTTTATAAAATAAAATTTATTTTTCAAATCAGTATAAATAATTTATATTAGGGTAAATTTTTTGAATTCTTATGAAAAGATCCATTTTTTATGAATAGTGAAAAATAATGAATTTTAAATGAAAATTTCATTTTAGTTTAATTTTTTTATAAATATAAATTATATATTAAATTGGTTTTAAATTAAAAATAGTTAAATTTTAAATCCATTAATCCATTTTAGGCCACTGGTATCATTTTCATATTGAATTTTTATAAAAACAATTCTAACATTTGAAAATTTTCCCTTTAAAACAATGCCTTATCATCGCATTCGCGGGTTATTTTTTAAATTTAATTTTGAAACATGTATGAATTTAATAATGAAAAATGAATTATTGATTTATAATAATAATAATAATAATTTCTATTATCTATTATTTTTAACTTAGTTATTTTCATCAATTAATAGTAAAAGAGTGAAAAATATTTTCTGTGATTATGTTCAAAATGGGTTTACTGGGGGTTAAATTGAAAAGATAAGGGTTAAAAATAACAAAAAACATGTTAAACACCCATTTTATTGAAATATTTGGAACTTATATGTTATTTTATCTATAAATTATCATTATTGGATCATTTTTTCTTGAATTGTTTTGTGGAATTCATTCTTTTAAAAAATTACAGTTTGGCCACTCAACTCACTTATAAAAGGTCACCCACTCTACTCTCTTCCTCACAACATAAAACTCTTTTTTTTCATCCAATTCCTAACAAAATAACTTTTAAACATCCCTTATATAATCCTAGAATACTTATTTTGGATATAAATCCATCATAGGATGGTATTTAGTGGAAACCTATGGGGGATACCTGAAGAAGAGCTAATGTTCATCAATGACCATTTTTGTTTTATTTATTCCTATGCCTCATTAAATTATTATTATACCATTCTGATATAATAAAATCAGTATATTACATAGACATATATTTTTCTATTTCATGTTCTAGAACAAAAAACATCTCCACTTCCACCAAATGGGTTACAAAATCATTATTTTTGTGTATGAAGAACTATCATCTCGCAAACTGATGTCATGTCGTTCATTTACACTTATAAAGCTTGAAAATGATGATGTATTTATTATTTATTATTTATATATATGATATTACTACAATTATAGAATAAAAATATCACAAATACCATCATACTCTAAATTTTATGGTAACACGATATTGTCGCCCATGTGTAGGTTGGATTACTACCTTATAAAGCGGTGTGATTCATTCAAAGTTTATATAGAAGGTAATAAATATGGTTTTAATTAAAATATTTCATATATATGAGATAAAAAAGATTTTATAATGATAATATATATTCTAAATTTCATTATTTTAATCCAATAATAAAATGGAAAAATTGTTAATGCGTACATACGACTTACCGTCACCATGAACAGTGTATTCACTTTCTATCACTAAATATTATATATTACTATAAATAAATATATAATGAATATATATGATATTTATATCCTGTCTAAATTTATATGTATGATTAAATCATGAATAAATTTATAGGACTAAAAAATATCAAATCAAAACATATAAAAAAACATAGTGGTTATTAGATAAAATGTAACTTTGAAATGGAATTATTAATAAATAGGTCATAAAAGGTCATAAGAAAATCATATATCATACAATATATAAACAAAATATTTAGTATATGTATAATAAAATTATATTTATTATACAGGAGGTTTTAACATATATTATGGATTTAAAGACTTAAGGTAAGGTATTTTTGTCTAAATTTGACTTCATTGAGGAGTATGTTATGTTATGCACCTATATTCTTTCAAAAGTTTTATATATATCACATTTGTCTTTTAATATCATCAATTTACTTATCATCATGATATTTTAAGTTCCATTTTATTTAATTTGATCTTTAAGCTTATTATTCATTGCTACAAAAGTGGTAATGATTTTTTGTTACAACCTCATCGTTTATCAAGATTGTTTATGATTATGCTTCAGACGATAAAATATCATGAACTATCTATAAAAAACCCATCAATTTTCCTATACTATAGTTATTCAAGATATATTCAAGTAATTGTTGTAAGGACCTAACCTCATTTTCCAAAATCTAGTGTCTTATTTTATTACATTGGCATATAAACAAGGAAGTCATATCATGAAGGAATGAATAGTTTATTAGCTTTGGAAAAACAGATACATACACAAGATCAACATTACACCTTGAAAAAAATACAACATATCAACTTCTTTTGAATCACACACAATCCCCTAGATTATACTTTCATGTAATTTGTAATATACTTCTTCACAACCTAGGAAATATAGAACATGTGAAACGGGTGAGCTCAGATGCTCAATAAGGGTAAATAATACATTGGAGGAAAATATAAATATAAGCACTAGGCATTATGAATAACTAAAAATACAAGCCTTTAAAAATATTCGTGAGCATAATATAGCTTGAAAAAAACTAATTAAATGATTCCATAAAAGACCATGGATGTTCTACTTGTTAAATAATTACATGGACTATCAATATCTAGTTTATAATGAGGGAATTCATAATGCTAGAAAATGGAAACATATAGTCGAGGCCTCGGCCAAGTCATTTGAAAATACTAGGGTAATGCCTCATCCAATACCCAATTCTGTTTGGTCTCATGAGATCTACCAATGCATCAAAGGGATATAGTGGGACACTCCCATCATGTACTAAGTCCAACTAATTTCTTATATTAATGGGGATAATCATAAACAGCATGTACATTCATATTGAAACTAACATTTGAAATGTAAATAACTTTACCCAATCATTAAACACTAACCATTCACAGTAATATGGTGAATGGTTTCAAGATAGCACATCCATATTCAAAGTAATCATAAACCTTTAAATAAAATATGTTACATGATATAAAAAAATATTACTCCCAATTATAAATAAGATTCAACAATATTGTTGAATTAGATAAAATTACTCTTATAAAATCATTGAGTGATTCTTCAGAAAAATACTCATTTACTTTAAAAAGAAGAGTTCTTCTGGAAAAATAATCATATTGAACAAGAAATAAATTAGGGTAGATTTTTTATAATAGAATGGTTGATTTCATTAAAATAATGGTTTATGAAATATGTTTATAGGGTGCCCTTGAAAATATGTAAGAATTTGATAAATTCCCTTGAATTGCGGTGGAATTTTGGGAAGAATTTTTTAAATATCCTTTTAAAAAGTATAACTCCTCCTAAAATAAAGAAGGAGTCTGATTTGTACACATATATAGGACATTCACACAGTATTTCTGAGAAGTAAAAAATAACAAATAATAATTTCATTGAGGTAAGAAGAGAATAAGAGTAACCCGAATGAAAATAGAGGTTTGGGTAGAAAACCCTTACCTTATGTCTAATTATGTTCCACTCATGAACTTAAGGGCCTTGATTATGGAATTAGACATATTAATAAAATAATTAAAAACCTATTAGAAATTTAATTTATTTATTATAATTTCATTAAGTTCTTCTAGGGTTGTTTTTATGGGTTAAGAGATTCAATATCATAATTGGTGATTTCCCTTTTCATTAGTTTTCATAATCTGTTCATTTCTACAGAAGTTAATATAAAATGATAATTGAATTATAAAATTGGTGTTAAATTTTATTATAGTTTATATATAATTTTAAATGATAGTTTACTTCATTTGGTTACTATGGGTGAGGATGAATCATTAGATAAAATTTTAATGATAAACGCTTGGATTAATTTGGGGGTTTTTTGATCCTTGCAAACTCATTTTTTTTATAATTTAATTCCATGTGTACAAAATGATTCCAGGATATTAAATATGATATATTACATATATTATTATCTATTTCAACCATAAAAATGGTTCCATTACCATAATTGAAGATGGTAATAGAGGATGAAAACCTGTCAACCTTGAATGTGATAAATTAACACATCTTGAATAGTGTTTTCATTTCTCGTATAAAAGGAGGGGAAATGAGAGTTGGTGATGAATTATTATGTTATCAACAAAATATTTCATTACATATAACGTACTGGATTTATCACAACATTTGGACGAAATTAGATTAGGAAATAAAAAATAAAGAAAGGAACTTGAAAGAAAATAAGAGAAATGAAAAGTGTAATTTACCTCTTGAATTTATCTTTCTTGAGAGCCTCTTTAGGGAAGAGGGTTTCGTATTTTGAAGATACAAAGGGATGGTTAATATGGGTAGGATATTTTGAGGAGATTTTATATGAATTTATACAAGACACATGGCTTTATATGAGCCAAGAAAAGAGGGAGTGAGTGGTGGGTTTTATAGTGGAGGAGACGAGTGATTTTTTATTATTTTATTCATTATTTTATTATTTCTCTCAATAAAAGAAAGAGTGTTGATTCTTGTGACAAAAAATATTGACATATTCATTTTAGTTTGATACATGTGGGATTACATCATCCTTACATCACCTATGACTCAATAGATCATGTATTTACAATTTTTCATAAATTACCAAATTTTACTATTCACCAAAAATTCCAATATTTTATAAATGTCCCAAAAATTCACCCTAGCCATTTTTTGATGTCTATAATTCAAATAGAGACTCAATTTTAACAAAATTATTTTCTAAATATGTGAAATTTAATTTTTAAATAAAATCATCATTTATTTTAAAAAAATTATTTTTTTAAAAACTAAAACAAATTTTATAATACCATAAAATTTAACTAAGGTATTATTAAATTATCATAAAACCATAGGAAAACAAAATATTTATTAATGAATAAATTTTATTAAAATTTATTTTCTTTTAAATCAATTTATTAATTTAAATTTTCAATTAAATATATATTAATCACAAAATACCAACACTAAATTATTATTTTAAAAAATACACTATTTCATTTATAAGGTGTATAAATTTTATTTATACTTTCATGGGTGAGGTTACTATTATTAAGGATCATATTACTATTTATAAGGGTAAGTTACAATTCAAAATAGCATGTTACTATTCAAAAAAAATTAAGTTGATCCTATCATACCCTAAATATCTTACTGAATGCAACGGTGTATGTCAGTTTTTTGAAATTCAAAACACATAGGTGGAAAAATTATGTTCACTAGATAGGTTATAACGAAATTTTGATTCATAGAGACTCATGTTTTATAAATTTAATATTCCTTTGGGTGTTACATTCTCCCCCCCCCCCCCCTTTATAAAAATCTTGTCCTTGAAATTACCAGAATGTTACCTCATAAAAATATTTGCGTAGTAAATCAGGATAAGATCCTCATGATCCCATGTCACCTCTTCAATTTTATGATTTTTCCAAAGTACCATTACTAATCATGTCATCTAATTCCTCAATACATGTTTCTTAGTTTCTATAATCTAGATATGTTGTTCACAGTAAGATAAGTCAGGTTCTAATTCTATAACTTTAGAAGAGAGGACGTGTGTTAGGTCTAGCATGCACTTTCTCAATAATGAAACGTGGAGCACATTGTGTAATTTAGATAGGCTAGGTAGAATTTACAAATGATAATCCATAGCTCTAATTCTATGTATAATTTCAAAAGGGCCAATATATTTGGGGCTCAATTTCCCTTATGAAATCTTATAACACCCTTCCATGGAGATAATTTCAAGAAAACATGATCTCCCACTTGAAATTACAAATCCTTCCATTAATTATAAGAAGAACTATTTTTCCTTCTTTGAGATGGTTTGATATGGGTTTGAATAGTCTTTACCTTCACTGTTGTTTCCTCCACAAGCTCTGGTCCCATAAAATTTCTTTCACTCACTCCATCCTAATATGTTGTTGTACGACATATCATTCCATGCAACGCTTCATATGATGCCATTTGAATGATATAATGGAATCTATTGTTGTAGGAAAACTCCACCAAATGTAAATACTAATCCCATATACCATGAAAATATAGTGATCATGATATCAAAATATCTTTTAATTTTTGGATAATCCATTCCGATTTCATGTCAGTTTGTGGGTGATAAGCAGTACTCAAACGAAGCTTAGTATCCAATGATTTCTGATAACTTTTCAAGAAATATAATGTAAATCACGGATCATGATCAGACACAATTGATAAAGTTTCTCTATAAAGTCTCAAAACTTCATTGATATATATTTATTCATGGTGATCCATATGAAAATATACTTTTATAACGAGGAAATGTTTAGATTTCATAAGTAGATCCACAATTACCAATATTTGGTCTTTCTTTCTTGTATTTTTGTGTAATCTAGTGAAAAAATCCATGGTGATGTCATCCCATTTCCATGTAGGAATAGGTAGAGGTTTCATGACTCTTCTAGGATGTTGTCATTCTACCTTCACATATTGACAGACAGAAAATCATGATTCATAATCAGCAATTTCCCACTTCAGGCTCTCCCACCAAAAATGTTCTTTCAAATGTCAATACATTTTGTGCTACCACTGTGTATAGAAAATTTTGATCTATGTGAATCATTAAATAACTCTCTTTTCAGCATGGGTATATAGGGAACACATAGACTCTTCCAAAATTTTAGAATTCCATCCTCAAACACAAAGTCTACCAATTTCCCATCATTTACAGCTTTAATTTTCTTTTGAATATTATCATCAAATGATTGAGAACTTTTAATTATTTCCAATAAAGATGGTTGGGTAACCAATTTAAAAAGTAGTGATGTTTCACCTTCTTTAATAATGCCCATATAAATCCCCACAATATTCATATACATATGATGCTTACCTAATCTCATTTTGTTAAAGACTCCATGATCCTTCCTACTCAATGAATTTGCTGCCTTATTTGCCGTTCCTGGGTGGTAGTGTATGGATAAATCATAATCCTTGTATGCCTCAAGCCATCTCATACACATCATGTTGATTTCATTATGTGTGAAGTTATATTTCAAGCTCTTTTAATCCGTATATTTCTCATATCTTTCTCTAAAGAGATAATGACTCTATATATTTAGTGAAAATATTATAGATTCTAACTCAAGATCCTAAGTTGGATAGTTATTTTCATGAATCTTTAACTTCATTGATTCATAGGAAATAACTCTATCATTCTATATAAGGACACACCCAAATCCTTACTTTTATGCATCACTATAGATAAAAAACCCATCATTTCCTAATAGTAGAGTTAGGTTTGGATCATTCACTAATCTGCTTTTTAATTCTTTGAAATATTCCCCACATTCTATTTTCCACACGAAATTAACACAATTATGAGTAAAATTGGTTAACGGGTTGGATAAACGGGTGAAGTTCTGAATGAAATGAAAATAATAAAAAGCTAAACAATAAAACTACATACCTAAGTTATGTTCATTGGTGTAGGTCATTCCTGAACAACTTTTTCCTTTGTAGGATCAATGTATATTCCATCCATAGAGACAATATGGAAAATTAAATAAACTAATGTGAGCCAAAATTCACACTTTCTTAACTTACCATAGTTCATGTAATGCCCCGACTCCAGTTACCCAGAGTCAGTGCATTATTACATAACATTGGAATGATCACAAGAAAGATCAAGTCTTGAAAGACCGACTGGTTTAGTAGCCTTGGAATTACTAGATACATTAATAAAGTTTACATTACATCATAAAATGAAAACTACAACAAAATAGTCTCCATAGTCCACACTCATACTATCCCTGCAGTTCATTCATAATTTACTTCTTCACAATCCTGGGAAAAATAAAACATTGAAAGGGGTGAGCTCAAATGATCAGTAAGGATAACAATATAACAGAAGCTTTAATAGATAAGAAGAAACACTTAAGGCAATGTATAACTAAAACAAAATCCTTTTAAACTTCAACTTAAACATAGTATGGAAAAAATAAAATTAAATAATTCCATTTACTTATTCTCATGGAAATTCTACTAAACGAATAATCACATGCAATATCAATAACCACTTTCATAATGATGGAATCAATAATGACAGACACTCATAACCACATAGCCAAGGCCTCGTGCCAAGACTACAAATAAGATTTTGTCAAGGCCTTATGCCAAGACACTAGTTTGTCTCATGAGACCTACCGATGCATCGAGGAGCTATATCAGGCTCCACCCGTCACTTACTATGTCCAATGCAATCCTCATATGAAAAGTTTGAAACATAACATAAATATTCGTATTAAAACTAGCATACGAAATGTCAATACTTATCCACAAACCATGAATGGTATAAAAATAGCACATCCATAGTCAAAGATAACCCATTCGATACAATATGGGAGATTGTATTGTATCATATTAACCTCAATCGAGAATAATCATCAAAACTATTTGAGAGAAATATCCCCTTTTTCTTGAAATCATTTAAAAGTCAAACTATTTGTCAAGAAGTAATTTGAAATAGATTTTTGAATCAAAGTTTCCCATACCACTTTGAAACTTTTAAAAGGAGTTTTAATTTTAAATCATTAATGTCCATATAAATAAATCCTTAAAACCATTTTTAAAACATGGACATTAATGAGCAAGATTTAGAAGTGAAAGTCTTTAAAACATTTAAAAATGGTATTTTAGTTAGAGTTTCTAACCAAAAGAGAGACACTTGAATACAAATAATTGAGGTAATCAAAACTTTGTAATATCATGAGAATAAAGGGATTCATGATATACTATGTCAAAGTACATTATATATACCACATAAAAGTGATTTGGTGTATAACAACAAAAAAGTCTCAATGGAATGTAAATTGAGATGAAATCTCTCATAAAGGCCGTATCCTTAGGTTAAGGATAAATCAATGACATAATTATATGTGAAAAATATAAATACACTTAATATTATTGGATATTCAGTGTAAAACAATCAAAATACATTCATACATATTCTTGTAAAAACAACACCGATGAATTGGATGTTTATCTCAACAAATCGAGATTGAGTAAAAATTAATCTTATCAAGTTCATACCGATGACTTGAGAAATTATAAATGGAGTGATTATGTGTATAAAAAGTATATCCACAGAAAGGGGAGTGGAAATTATGACATAATAAAATGAATAGTGATTCCACACATAATCTTGGAGTAAAATAATCAATGAAATATGCGTAAATCCAAATGAGTGGAAATTGAAATTTCAAATTCCCTTATCGATTTGGTAACTTATGAAACATGCACCCATGAAAGAAGAATCATACAATGATTTTGTAAATACCCATAAATTTAAAGTTTATTACACAATTAATACAATCATGGGCAGTACACACACCACATGCAATAAATAAGTAACAATAGAGATCTCACTGAATTAAAAGTGAGATAACAAACACCTTACGTTGTACTTTTTCCTTGTTTGACGGTAGGTTAGCCTACTATATAATGGTGAAATAATTGTTATTTAATTATAAAAGAATAATTTAGATTAATATTATATCATATATGATCTTTTAACATTGATTTGTTAATAATATCTTATTATTATCGTCATTTTGGGTGTTAACTTACTCATTTTCCTTTATATTATTTGTTACGTAAGCCATGTTTGTTATGGATAAGTTGTATATTATTCATATCCAGAATTACAAAAAGTCCTTAAACATTATTTTTAGTCATCAAATGAGAATTATACTTTAATGGATACGATGGAGAATGAATCTCATCGCGTTCGTGGAGACGGTAGTCCGTACGTACGCACGAGCGACAATATCATTCTTTTGAAGTTAAAATAATATATAATTGGATGGTATACCATATAGACAGAATAATTATCATGTTATATTTATTATTTACATGAATTACACATCATTATTATACCCATCCAAACAATAATTTATTGAATGACAATTACACCACGACGTGGAGACGGTATGCCGTACGTACGCACGTATGGTGACAAGCTATTCAAAGGATGGATAGAATACAGAATATGATTGTACCATATTTATAATAACATCATAGTATATAGAATATATTGGAGTTATTATAATAGAAATAACAAATAAATAATAAGTGGAAGAAGAAATGAACTTGAAAAAGGGTGGTGAAATTATTACCTCTTCTTCGGGTTCTTCCTTTTGATTTGATCAAAAGGGCTCCATAGGTTGGATTTATGATCAAAATAATTCATCTATGTTGTAGTGAGGGAAGTTGAGAGAGTATTTGGGCAGGGGTTTTCTGAACTGAAAGGCTTTTAAGGTGTCAATTAATGAGAGGGGGGGTTCTCTTCTATAAGATGGGTGAGGGGCACCTTTGGAAAAGCTAGAAATATTATTTTATAATAAATTCATATTCGGTGTCTAATGACTCCAAAGTGGATTATTTAAATCTTAAGGTGGGTATAGGTTGAAAACCACTCAACCAATAGGATTTAGACAGGTTTGGGTTACTATATTAACCTTATCTTTAAGTATTAACTCTTAGATAATTAGTTTCACTTTTACAATGTCTCTTTGTATTTTTATATTATATGGTTGATAAACATACTATATACATACAAGAGACCCACAAGTGGTCCATAAATGATACAAATATCATGATATAAGTCTCTTGGCCGAACCTTAGATTTTTAGGAATTTAATATCAATTAATAATATAATATTTCTTTAAAAAACTCTTTTATGTCAATTTTGACACTATTCAATAATTGATTTTTGTAAAAATCATAACAGAATGCTTAAATCGCAAAAATTTAATTAACTCAATCCTAACATGTCATATTATCCTTGAAAATTATTTTTATTTATAAAAAGTCTAAAATTACATTTATTTGGGTATTTATAATATTAATTATTTTAATTTTTCATTAATTTAGTAATTACTACATCACCCTTGTGTCATAAATAAATTAAATTATATAATGTTTAAAAATTATAAATAAACTATCATTATGTAGGAAATCTTTTTATCTTTCTAATGAATATTTATAGTCGAAAATAAAAAATATATAAAACTATGTAATAATTTTGTTTCTAAAAGATATATGTATGTGTCATTTTGGTATTCATTTTAACTTAATTAAAATAAAGTGTCCCTATCACTTACAAGTGGCTCCATGGGGTCCCAAAATCGACCCAAAGATGCCTGTTATATGCAATGTATCAACCAATAATGTTAGGACACATTTTAGTGTAATTGTTTATTATTATAATATTATTTTTTAACCCTTATTTACCAGATTTACCCTTTAACCACGGTAAATAAAATATTTACCGAAGTAATTATTCAAAATGTCTAAAAATAAAAGTTACCTATTTACACAATTTGAAAATCCTGATTCCAAATATGGAATCCATTTTTCCAAATTCAAAACACAGAAGTGGAAGAAATTAATTTAAAAGTAATTCTCGTTGTTAAAACAAAAAGCGTGTTTTTAAAAGATAATAACTATCAAAAGATTGACACTTGTTTATGTCTGGTTTAATTGTGAAATTATGTCCAATGAAAAAAATTGAATTAAATGGTAAAAATATATTCTAAATATACTTTAAAACCTCTCAAATTTATAATTTATCAATATTAATTATTACGATTAAAAAAGTTTTTTTTAATTTAAATTTAGTAATTTTCACTATTCATCAAAATATGAAAGTTATCCGAAAAGTACCAAAATTTCACCCTAGGCTAATTTAGATATTCCGAATCCAAAAATGAAGTCCATTTTGAGAGATATAATTTATAAAATTTCAAAAATTAGGTATTACTATTCATAACGGCTAGTTTCATTGGTTGTGGTGTGTTAGAATCTCGAAGTTGCGTACAATGCACACCATTGCATTATTCGAAGGGAAACGTACCGTGGAAGATTGGGGTCTTACATTCTACCCTCCTTCAATAAATTTCTTCCTCGCAATTTTTTTAAAATTGGGCTTGATAATATAATGGAAAGTCCCACATCGGAAAAAGAGTCAATAAAACTCTCACTTTAAAAGAAAGGAAGAGAGGTATAAAGGTCATCCAAGATAACCCATACTAGGATTCCATGTAGGAAAACATGGATATGGATGATAAACTAAGTGTCCAGTTCTGATGGAGAGGGATAGAAAACATGATCAGGAGAAAGTTAACAATAAGAAAATCACAAACTTGTGTTGGGACAAACGATCCTTAGTCTCCCAGTAGGAAAATTAAACAGACAACATTTTTTTTGTTTTAAGTTACATTACATAAGGACATGGAATTCATTTATGATATTGACAAAGAACATAAAGAGATATACTTAATTTTTAAGTAGTGTTTCATTCTTTAATAACGTTTTACCAATAACTCATTTTTTTGAACAATGAGTATTCAAGAAGACATGGTCACAATGGAAGAGCTAGAATAAACTTCTATAGAAATACATGATCCACGTAGGATAAACTATATATTTACCTTTTCTTTAGAGATTAGTCAAAACCAAAATGGTTATTATAATATCTAATGACCCCCCAAATGGATATTCCATTAGAGAAAAAAATACATAAATCTTAATTTCTAAAATTAAACCATCAATACCCCAATGTTAAATAAATACCATTCAATAATCAATTGCCCTTAAAATCCTTCAATATAATCCAAACTAATATTTAAACTCAAAAATTATAAGAATGTAGTCTTCCACGTTAGATTTTATCTCAAAATGACATTAATTACTCTTAAAGTCACATACTTAAAAGTAATTAACCTAATCATTTCTATAAACAACCCAAATCACTATAAATCCACAATAAAAACATAGATAAAAATCCACCATTACTCCTCAAATGAAATCCCATAATATTCTATTTTCCTTGGGCATGTAGTGTTCAAAACAAATAGAACAACTTCCAAGATAAAATCTATCACTTAATCACCAAATCATTTTCCTATACTAAGGGTATTCATTTGATAAGACATAAGATCCCAAATCAAATTATTATTGATCAATAAAATCATTTAACTAAAAATAATAGTCACACTAACCAGGTACTTCATGTAGTCCAGTGGTAGGCGATAAATCCCAATCGCACTTTGGTTGTGGGTTCGATTCCCACAGCTTTGTCCGACGCGACGGGTTGTCACACGGTCTGCGTGTTGTCCTTTTTCAAAAACTATATTTTATAACATTACCAAAATGAGATAAATTCCTCAAAATAACCATAACATAATTTAACCACAAATCTTATCTCATACCTTACATTTTCATCCCAGATTATGATAACTTATAGTTGCCTCAAACCCAACGATCATATAAAACCAAATGGTTATTTATAACTATATCCACAAGAGAAAAGATAATTCTTCCTCAAATATCATTCTCACATGGAAAACTGCAGGGTTAAAAATACAGGAGAAAATTATTCCAATGTAAACCCATCAAGAAGGAGCACTAATAATTTTTGATCATTTCTCCAATAATTTATTTCCACATAGATTCTACTTTGACCAAGAAAATATCCTATAGAATAGGTCATTCACTCGGGTAATGGACAGGTCCCCTACATTTACGGCAAATGACTATAAATGGATTCTTGGGACCATTTTTATCTTTTTCCATAGTACTCTTCATTTTTCTTCGACAATTCTTCACTTTATGTCCTTCCTTCCTGCACGTAAAGCATTTCTTTGTCCCATTGAGACACTTTCCTGGGTGTCTCCTTCCACATTTGCTGCATGATGGAAATTGAGGATTTCTTTCTCTATGGTCTCCACTACTGGAGCTCTTATCATTCATCACCTTTCTCTTCTTTGTTGAGTCTGGGAATTGGTTAATATATATATTGTTGATCATATTTTTGGAAAATTGATTTGGCATAAAGAAGATATCTTTTACGCCTATCAATATTCCATTTTGTTTCTCATTTCCACCACCGTTCCCACCTTGTACATCATTCTCAAAGTCAATATGACTTCCTTGGAATCTATCCATTGACTAAAACCAGAAAGCATTGTGTGAGTAACAGTAGTCATAAAATCATTTAGAGATTAACATGTCACCATATTCTCAATTTGAAACATATTAGGATTAACCAAGGTCATTTACTCTCATATTATATATATAATACTTTAAATTGGTTTGTAAAGAAAATGTAAATTATCCTAAGCATATCCCCCGGGAGTATCGTAACCAAGAGTGCAGCAAGGCCCATTGTCGTGCACCAGTTCCCGTTCGAGTCTATCTCAAAGTGGTGTTTTCAGGTTTTACCCCTAGGTACATCTGTGCCAGAGCCGCCTCTACCTGCTCGTATCCATACAGGGATGTATTTCTCAAAAAACTCACAAAATCTCTACAATACCAAAATTCTAGGAAGTTATTCTATACTAATCCTCAAAGTTCAACTTAGGTATACGTGCTCTAATCAGAGTTTATCTAAATCTAGCTTCCAAGGTTTTTACTAAACTTACTCTGATACCAACTGTAACGCCCTGACCCCAGTTACCCAGAGTCAGTGCATTATTACATAACATTGGCATGATCACAAGAAAGATCAATTCTCTAAAGACCAATTAGTTTAGTAGCCTTGGAATAACTAGATACATTAATAAATTTTAAATTACATCATAAAATGAAAACTACAACAACATAGTCTCTATAGTCCACACTCATACTATCCCTGTAGGTCATTCATAATTTACTTCTTCACAATCTTGGGAAAAATAAAAC
Source organism: Viscum album (assembly GCA_963277665.1). NCBI lineage: Eukaryota > Viridiplantae > Streptophyta > Magnoliopsida > Santalales > Viscaceae > Viscum > Viscum album. The sequence goes on along the minus strand of OY728120.1, from coordinate 1,431,270,567 downwards.
ATTGAAACGGGTGAGCTCAAATTATCAGTAAGGATAACAATATAGCAGAAGCTTTAATAGATAAGCATAAACACTTAAGGCAATGTATAACTAAAACAAAATCCTTTTAAACTTCAACTTCAACATAGTATGGAAAAAATAAAATGAAATAATTTCATTTACTTATTCTCATGGATATTCTACTAAACGAATAATCACATGCAATATCAATAACCACTTTCATAATGATGGAATGCATAATGCCAGACTGTCATAACCACATAGCTAAGGCCTCATGCCAAGACTACAAATAAGATTTTGTCAAGTCCTTGTGCCAAGACACTAGTTTGTCTCATGAGACCTACTGATGCATCTAGGAGCTATAGCGGGCTCCAACCATCACTTACTAAGTCCAATTCATTCCTCATATGAAAAGTTTGAAACATAACATAAACATTCATATTAAAACTAGCATACGAAATGTCAAAACATATCCACAAACCATAAATGGTATAAAAATAGCACATCCACAGTCAAAGATAACTCATTCGATACAATATGGGAGATTATATTGTATCATATTAACCTCAATAGAGAATAATCATCAAAAACTATTTGAGATAAATATCCCCCTTTTTCTTAAAATCATTTAAAAGTCACACTATTTGTCAAGAATCCATTTAAAAATAGAATTTTGAATCAAAGTGTCCCATGCCACTTTGAAACTTTTAAAAGGAGTTTTAATTTTAAAACTTTAATTTCCATATAAATAAATCCTTAAAACCATTTTTAAAACATGGACATTAATTAGCAAGATTTAGAAGAGAAAGTCTTTAAAAAATTTAAAAATGGTATTTTTGTTAGAGTTTCTAACCAAAAGAGAGAAACATGAATACAAATAATTGAGGTAATCAAAACTTTGTAATATCATGAGAATAAAGGGATTCATGATATACTATGTCAAAGTACATTATATACACCACATAAAAGTGATTTGGTGTATAACAACAAAGAAGTCTCAATGGAATGTAAATTGAGATGAAATCACTCATAAAGGTCATATCCTTAGGTTAAGGATAAATCAACGACATAATTATGTGTGAAAAATATAAATACACTAAATATGATTAGATATTCAGTGTAAAACAATCAAAATACATTCACACATATTCTTGTAAAAACAACACCAATGAATTGGATGTTTATCTCAACAAATCGAGATTGAGTAAAAATTACTCTTATCAAGTTCATACCGATGAATTGAGAATTTATCAATGGAGTGATTACGTGTATAAAAAGTATATCCACAGAAAGGGGAGTGGAAATTATGACATAATCAAATGAATAGTTATTCCACACGTAATCTTGGAGTAAAATAATCAATGAAATATTCGTAAAGCCAAATGAGTGGAAATTGAAATTTCAAATTCCTTTATCGATTTGGAAACTTATGAAACATGCACCCATGAAAGAAGGATCATACAATTATGATGTAAATACCCATAAATTTAAAGTATATTACACAGTGAATATGATCATTGGCAGTACACACACCACATGCAATAAATAAGTGGTGAACAATGGAAATCTCACTGAATTAAAAGTGAGATTAGAAACCCCTTTGTAATTTTTTCCTTGGTTGAAGGTAGGTTAACCTCCTGTATAATGGTGAAATAATTGTTATTGAATTATACAAGAATCATTTACATTAATATTATATCATATATGATCTTTAAACATTGATTTGTTAATAATATCTTAGTATTATCGTCATTTCTGGTGTTAACTTACTCGTTTTCCTTTATATTCTTTGTTATCTAAGCCGTGTTTATTATGGATAGGTTGTATCTTATTCATATCCAGAATTACATAAAGTCCTTAAACATTATTTTTAATCATCAAATGAGAATTATACTTTAATGGATATGATGGAGAATGAATCTCATCGCGTTCGTGGAGATGGTAGTCCGTACGTACGCACGAGTGACAATATCATTCTTTTGATGTTAAAATAATATATAATTGGATGGTATACCATATATACAGAATAATTATCATGTTATATTTATTATTTCCATGAATTACACCTCATTATTATACCCATCCAAATAATAATTTATTGAATGACAATTACACCATGATGTGGAGACGGTATGTCGTACGTACGCACGTATGGTGACATGCTATTCCAATGATGGATAGAATACAGAATATGATTGTACCATATTTATAATAACATCACAGTATATAGAAGATACTGGAGTTATTATAATAGAAATAACAAAGAAAGAAGAAGTGGAAGGAGAAAAGAACTTGAAAAAGGGTGGTGAAATTATTACCTCTTCTTCGGGTTCTTCCTTTTGATTTGATCAAAAGGGCTCCTTATGTTGCCTTTCAGATCAAACTAAGGCCTCTATGTTGTAGTTAGGAAAGTTGAGAGATTATTTGGGCAGGTGTTGGCCGAACCAAAAGGCTTTTAAGGTGTAAATTAATGAGAAGGGGGGTGCCCTTTTATAAGAGGGGTGAGGGGCACCTTTGGAAAAGCTAGAAATATTATTTTATAATAAATTCTTATTCTGTTTCTAATGGCTCCAAAGTAGATTATTTAACGTTTATGGTGGGGATAGGTCGAAAACCACTCAACAAATTGGATTTAGACAGGTTTGAGTTACTATATTAACCTTAACTTTAAGTATTAACTCTTAGTTAATTAGTTTCACTTTTACAATGTCTCATTGTATCTTTATATTATATGGTTAATAAACTTACTATATACATACAATAGACCCCCAAGTGGTCCATTAATGATACAAATATCATTATATAAGTCTCTTGGACGAACCTTATATTTTTAGGTATTTAATATCAATTAATAATATAATATTTGTTTAAAAAACTCTTTTATGTCAATTTTGACACTATTCAATAATTGATTTTTGTAAAAAATTATAAAATAATTATTACTTCTAAAAACATTAATTATATCAATCATAAAATCTCATATTATCCTATAAAATTATTGGTATTTATTAAAAGTCTCAAATTACATTTATTGTGGTATTTATAATATCCATTATTCTAATTTTTCATTAATTTAGTAATTACTACATCACCATTGTGTCATAAATAAATTAAATTATATAATGTCTAAAAATTATAAATAAAATATAATTATGTAGGAAATATTTTTATCTTTTTAATTAATATTTATAGACTAAAATACAACATATATAACCCTATGTAACAATTGTTTTTCTAAAAGATATATGCATGTGTCATTTTTGTATTCATTTTAACTTAATTAAAATAAAGTGTCCCTATCACTTACAAGTGGCTCCATGGGGTCGCAAAATCGACCCAAATATTCCCATGGTCGGAAATGTATCAACCAATATGGTTAGGACACATTTTAGGGTAATTTTGTATTATTATAATATTATTTTTTAACCCTTATTTACCGGATTTACCCTTTAACCATGGTAAATAAAATATTTACCGAAGTAATTATTCAAAATGTCTAAAAATAAAAGTTACCTATTTACACAATTTGAACATCCTGATTCCAAATATGGAATCCATTATTCCAAATTCAAAACACAGAAGTGTCAGAAACTAATTTAAAATTAATTCCCGTTGTTAAAACAAAAAGCGTGTTTTTAAGAGATAATAACTATCAAAAGATTGGCACTTGTTTATGTCTGGTTTAATTGTGAAATTATGTCCAATGACAAAAAATGAATTAAATGGTAAAAATATATTCTAAATATACTTTAAAACCACTCAAATTTATAATTTATCAATATTAATTATTTCGATTAAAAAAGTTGTTTTTTATTAAAATTTAGTAATTTTCACTATTCATCAAAATATGAAAGTTATCCGAAAAGTACCAAAATTTCACCCTAGGCTAATTTCGATATTTCAAATCCAAAAATGAAGTCCATTTTGAGAGATAGAATTTATAAAATTTCAAAAATTAGGTATTACTATTCATAACGGCTAGTTTGATTGGTTGTGGTGTGTTAGAATCTCGAAATTGCGTACAATGCACGCCATTGCATTATTCAAAGGGAAACGTACTGTGGATGCTTGGGGTGTTACAGTTCATTTCATCTAAGAGTATTCATAATAATTTTCACGTTATTTTCATGATCTTCATATCTTTTTGAGTATACCAAGATATCATCAATAAATACACAACAAATTCATCAAGATATTCCTTGGAAACCATATTCATTAGATCCATGAAAATAGATGGTGAATTATTCAGTCAAAAATGCATTACTATAAACTTGTAATTCTTATACTTGGTTTGAAATGGTGTATTTGGAATATATTCCTTCCTTGCAAAAAACTTATTATATCCACATCGAGGTTTAATCATAAAAAAATTGGTCTGGATGCATTTGTTCAAATAAGTCATTAATGTGCGGTAAGGGATACTTGTTCTTTATTGATATAGCATTGATCTCCCTATAGTCAATGAACTACCTCATAGATCAATCTTTCTTCTTAATCAAATGGATATGGGATCCCCATGGAGAAATACTAAGGGGAATAAATCCTTTATATCTCAATATATCTAGTTTTTTTCCCTTCTACTAATTATATAGTGGCTATTCAATAAAGAGTCTTTTATATTGGTCTTTAAGAAGGAATTAAATCAATAGATAACTCAACATACCACTCTCGAGGATGTCCCGGTAAATCCTCTGGAAACCCATCAACATATTCTTGCATAATAGGTATGTTATCTATTTGAACATTCCTTTCCTCGCCCATAGATATTGCATTGTATTCCTCCCCAATAATTAAATTTGTCAGAGATACTAATAGTGGATCTAGATGAGAATCAGATGGTGATGTTTATACCCTAAAGATAAGGGATTCTATATCGATCTCAAACATTGTAACTTTCATATTCTGGAAATATATTTTTTCATCATAATTTTAAATACAATACTTACTGAGGATTATATCAAATGCAATCATGTTTACGATGATAAAATCAACAGATAAAGCATGTTCATATGCCATAAGGGGGGTTGTTTGACACATCTTTATTGAAATGATACTTCAATTAGGAGTTTTGACTAAAAACTCATTTTTTAAATAAAATTGGAAATGTCTAACTTTCATGGAAAACTGAGTAGATATAAAAGAATTTGGTTATCTAGAATCAAATAAAGCATTGGAAAATTTTAGTTAATCGATTAAATTACTTTCCACCACATCATTAGGAATGTCAACCTCAATAATTATGATCGTATAATCTTGGAATTTCACCCTTGTAATTTTACAGGAAAATTTTCCTTGACATTTAGGACAATCATTTGAATAAATTTCAATCTCTATGAAATTATAGCATTGAACATTGGTAGCAACAATATTTCCCTTACAGTCATGAGATTGGCAGCCCTTTTATCCACACATGTAACAAACTCCTTTTCCTTTTAAGTAGGCTTTGGGTTTTTTCCTTCCACAAGTATCAAATGTTGGAAAATTCCCCTTTTTATTCTTCCCTTTATCCATTATTTCCCCCTCCACCCTATTTTTCTCTTATTTTCCCATAAATTCATAAGGCTTGGATAATTATTTCTTTATCTTGATACCACATGAGATGATATCTTCGTATGATTAGAATCATTGGGAGACTAGTTCCCTTCATAGGAATGTTTTTAAACCATCAATGAATTGATCAATCTTGCTCCGTGGATTATATATGTTGTCCAAGGCATGCCTGTATAGCATAGTGAAGTTAGATTCATACTTTGAAACATTTTCATCCTATTTTTTCCTCATATTCAAAAATCTTCATTCCATGTCTGATTATTGTTCATGAGGGAACTATTTTACTATGAATATTTCCTTAAAATACCCCTATTCAATTTATTTTATTTAATCCACCTCCTTTGTGTTTTGAATTAAAGAGATCCACTTATCCACATATCCCAATAGACGATAAACTACCATGACAAACTTCTCTATTTCTTTACATCCCAAAGGGAGAAATAGCTTCTCTAAAGATCTTATCCACTAACCCACTATTAATGGCTTTGTAGTCTCATTTAATGATGGATGATATTTCACATAAAGCATTCTAACATATATCCTCAATGTTGTGAATCTAGATTCTCCATATGGGTAACATTATTGTTCATAACCTCAATCAACTATCCCAGTATAGTTATAAGTTTCTCAGCACCTTTCGTAGCACCAGAGCCAACATCATTATCTTGCATCAGAGGGAAATAACTAAATAGGAGACATGTTTTCAGGTGGTTTATATTCCTTCCACTAGGTGTCTTTTCTAAATAATGGAATACACTATATTAGGTTATAAATTATAATATATAATCTCAACTTATAAAAATACTCATCATAATTTGAAATCTGATCCATAGTTAATATCTTAATCAAAAACAAGGTTTCTTTGAGGAAAAATGTACATTTAATTCCTCCATAATGGTTTGTAATGAAAATTTAAATTATCCTAAGAATATCCCATGAGAGTGTCAAATCAGGTGTGTAGTTAGACCCACTGTTGTGTACTAGGATACCCCAAGACAAGCCCTAAACTCCTTGTTGGATTTTTTACTCCTTGGTAAATTTATGCTAGATCTATGCCCACTTGTAGTATCCAGGTATGGATTTATTTTCATAAAATATCCACATATTTTGTTAGTTACTAAAATTCATGGATATTATTGTATTTGTATCCTCAAAGTCTATCTTGGTGTTTTGTTCCATAATCTAGATTTTCTAAATCTGGTTTCTGAGTTTTCTACAAAACTTCCTCTGATACCAACTATAAGGACCCACCCATAGTTTCCCAGTGATGATGCAATAATTTTTACATTGACATATAAACAAGGAATATGTATTCTGAAGGAAAAAATAGTTTAGTTGCTTTGGAAAATATGATACATACATAAGTTCAACATTACAACTTGAAAGGAAATACAACATATCAACTTATTTTGAATCACACATATTCTCCTAGATTATCTTTAAAATTAAATAAAAATACACTTATTCACAACTTGGGAAAAATAAAACATGTGAAAGGGATTATTTTTTATGCTCATTAATGTTAAATAATACAGTTGAAGAAAATATAAACCCAAACACTAGGCATGGTGAATAACAAAAAATTCATGCCTCTAAAAATATCTTGAACATAATACGACAGTAATAAAAACTAATTAAGTCATGTCATAAAATATAACCATGGATAATATAATATTCTAATAATCACATGTACTATGAATATCTAGTTTCATAATGAGGTAATGCATAATGACGGAGAACCAAAACATATCATCGAGGCCTCGACCAAGACATCTTAAAATACTAGGGTAAGGAATCTGCCAAAACCCAATTCTTTTTTGTCTCATGAGACCCAGAATTGAATATAGGGTCTATATTTGTCCCCACCCACCTCTTGATACATCCAATTAATTCTACATATGAATGGTTATAAACATAAACAACATATATATTCACATTGACTCTAACATATGAAATGTAAATAACATTCTAAAAACATTAAACACTAACCATTTAGAGTAATATGGTGAATGGTTTCAAGATAGAACACTCATAGTCAAACTAATCATAAACCATTAAATAAAATATGTTATATGATATCATAAAATATTAGTCCCAATTATACATAATATTCAATATGAGTGTTGAAATAGATAAAATTACTCTTATAAAATTATCGAGTAATTCTTGAGATAAATATTCTTTTACATTAAAAAGAATAGTTATTTTAGAAAAATCATAGTATAGAACCCAGTGTAAATTAACGTAGATTTTTCATAATATAATGAGTGATATTAAAAAAAATTTGAAAAGAGGTTATAGAGTTCCCTTGAAAATATGTAAGAATTTGATAAATTCCCTTGAATCGTGCATGTGTTTCAGGAAGAAATTTTGAAAGATCCTTTTAGAAAATGTAACCCCCAATAGAAGAAATAAATATTCTAATTAGTACACATATATAGGAAATTCACACAAAATTTAAGAAAAGTACATAATAAAAAATAATAATTCCATTGAGGTAAGTAGAGAATAAGAGTAACCAGAATTAAAATGAAGGTTTGTGTAGAAATCCATTACCTTATGTTGGAAAATATTCCACTATTGAAATTATGGACCTATAATTTGAAATTATACATATTATTAATTTAATTCATAACCTATTAGAAATGTATTTTATTTATTTTAATTTCATCATGTTAATTTATTGAAATTTTTATGTGTTAATAGATTCAATATCATCGCTTGTGAGTTCTTATTTCATTAGTTTTCATGATCGGTATGTTTTTAATGAAGTTAATGTAAAATGATAATTGATTTAAAGAATTTATATTATATGTTATTAATGTATATAAATACTTTTAAATGATCATATAATTCATTTGGTTAATTTTGATGGGGAAGAATCATTAGATAAAATTTTAATGATAAATGCTTGGATTAATTTGGTGGTTTTTCGATCACCACAAAATCATTTTGTTTTATAAATTAATAAAATGTGTATAAAATTATTCCATTACATTATATATGATATATTACATATATTATGATCTAGTTCAACCAAAAAAATGGTTTCATAACCAGAATTGAAGAAAGTAATAGAGGTTGACAACATATCGTCATTGAATGTGATAAATTAACACATCTCGTATGATCTTTTCATTTCTAGTATAAAATGAGGGGAAAAGAGAGATGATGATAAATTATTCCATTATAATAAAAACAATATAGTAAATTTAAGTTAATTTAGTTATCATAACATTTGAAACAAAGGATGTGAGGAATGAAAAATAAATAAAGGAACATGAAATAAAATAAGAGAAATGAAAAAGGGAATTTACCTCTTGAAATATCTTCCTTGAGAGCCTATTTAGGGAAAAAAAATTATCTTTTTAAGAGACCAAGTTCTACTGGATGTAGAGAGGATATTTGGAGGTGATTATAGTATAATTTAAACATGGCTTATGGTTTGAGAGGAGTTAAGAGAAGACAGAGTGAGGGGTGGTATTCTAGGGGAGGGGAGGAGTGATTTTGGAATATTTTATTCATTATTTTATTATTTTCCTCAAGACAAGAAATATTGTTGATTCTTGTGACCAAAAATAGTAATTAGTGCATGTGACTTAGAAAAAAGTGTTATTACATCAACCTTACCCCACTTATGAATCAATAATTCATGTATTTTGCATTTATTGTAAATTACCATATTTTATTATTCACCAAAATTTCTAGTATTTTAAAAAAGTTACAAAAATTAACCCTAAATTATTTTGATTTTAATAATTCAAATATAGATTCAATTTTATCAAAATAATTTCCTAAATATGTGAAATTTTATTTTTTTTTAAAAATCACCATATACTCAAAAAATATAGTTTTTAAAACTAAAAATGATTTTATAATACCCTAAAAAATTAACTAAGGACTTATTAAATTATCCTAAAATTATAGAAAAAAAATAAAACTAATATATATTAAATAAATTTTTTAATTTAAAATCTTAATTAAATATTTACTAATCACAAAATAGAAACACTCAATTATTAATTTCTAAAATATTATATTTCTTTTATAAGGTCTCTATATTTTGTTTATAATTTCATGGTGTAGGTTACTATTAATAAGTATCATATTAATATTCATAAGGGTATGTTATTATTCATAAGGGTATGTTACTATTCATCACAAATGTAAGTTGATCCTATCAGACTCTAAATATCTTACTAAAGGCAACTGTGTATGTTTGTATTCTAAAATTCAAAACACAGAGGTGGAAAATTTATTTTTACTGGCTAGGTTATAAAAAAGTTTTGATTCATAGAGACTCAGTGTTCCTTGCATTTAATATCAAATTTATTCATAAATCCATGAAGTGTTACAATAGTTCCATTTTTAAACACTTTAGTACATAAAATAATTGAGAAAATGATTTTAATAAAATCAGACTTTATTTCTCTCTTCAGTTGAAAATCCATTTTCTTCCAAACCCATGTTTTATAAAAAAATGTTTCATAAAATGTTTTTTTATTCCCCTATGATTTTTAAAATAAATAATTATCCTTGTTTGACATTTCAAACAAAAAAAATTTTGCATGAAATATTCATTTTGTTTTCAGAACAATTCTAGTTTATCTTATATCCCAAATGTGAAAGTAATATTTGTTTTAACATGTAAATCATGAACTAAAATTCCCATTTTCAAGACCATTATTTCGTTTAAATATTAGTTTATAAGTTTTCAAATTTATTTTTAATGAAAAAATTCAATATGTTTTATTTTAAAAAAAAAAATTCAAAGAAGAAAATCTATTTTCCTCAAGAAATATTTTAAATAATAAATCAAAATCCTTTTCCATATATGATTAAATATATTTATTCTACATATTCACTACCAAGAATATGATCCAAGGATATCATTCATATTATTTCAATGAATGGTTAATTTTTATAATGGCATGATGTTTATGAATCCTATTTCTCTTCTATGGGTTGTACCATGATAATATACTTATTAATCTCACTTATATTTTCATAGGTTATGTTATGATGATTATGAAATAAATTTCCATTAAATAGGTTATGGTATGATGAAATTTTTACAGCCCCCATTTATTTTCATGGTTTATGATATGATGAATGTCTAATGATATTTTGGAAAACATATTTATGATTTTTATTATGTGATGTGTGGTATCTATATGTCCCTAAAAATTATTTGGTAATGATAAATATTCTGTGAATTCATTAGGTACATGGGTTGTTATCCCAAAACCAAAAATGAGGGTAAATGCATGGTTACCCCAAACCTGAAAATAAGGGTACATGGGTGGTTATCCAAATCCTAAAAGATGGTACATGGGAGGTTATCCCAATCTATAAGCAGGTACATTGGTGGTTATCTTAAGCCTAACATGTTATGAATGTATTGAAGGTAGCCTTGACATTAGATCTTCTATTCTTATATGTGTCCCACAAATCTATATTGTATTCCAATGTTATTCCCACATGGATCATGTTCTTTAATTTCATTATTATTCATTTAATATGAACTTAAAATCTTTATGTCCTAACTCAAGATTATGATCTTTGATATGTAGGGTATGGTTTTTAAATTTCATGCTCATGTTCTCATACCCTAATTCTCATGTTATGCTTATGTATCTCCATTATTTATCCTTACTGAGAATCTAATATCACAGTTTATTATGTTTCCTTTCACTAGGGTATGAAGATATTTATTATGTAGGATTTTTATAATAGGGTTTCTAGATATTAATATCTTAGTGGGAGACGGTGTAACTCACCTACGAACCAATTATTTATATTTCAATGTTTCCAAATGCACTGAACTATTATAGTCCTCAGGATTACATTTTTTCAATGTTTTTATTTTTCATAGAAAATGATGCAATATATATGTATGATAAGGCTATGTCTCTAAAAACTGTCTCCTATACTAATAGATCAAATCTAAGTGGAGGTATCGGATTCTCTTGGAGTACTTTTAGTTCCATAACTAGTTGTTAGTGATGTGGAGCTACCTTTACTGGAGATCAATAAGGAGTGAAAGTTGTTATAAAAAATTAATTCTCACCTAGGAATAATAAGTAAACATTATGTATTAATATCTACATTTTTAATTTCTCTCATAACTTCATATTATTCAATTGATTTTCTTAGATGCTAAACTGAATATCATGGGATCATTTTTTGACTTCTTGTAAGCATATAGCACCTCCACTCAATGAAGAGACCCCTACAGAATTCCAAACTAATTAATCCAAGGTAAAACATAGCTAAACCATAACTCAAATGTTTCATCTAAGGCCCCAATAGATTCAATATTTGTGGATGAACTCATAGACTTCAAATATTATGTTGATCATCATGATCTAGATGGAATTACTTTTGGTGTGTCTCTATATGAAGATGTGTTATCTTTATATTTTCACTTTTTTTATATATCACACTAAACACTACTATTTCCATTATAAATCCCTCCATGGTTACTCTCAGGATTCTCCTATTCTCGAAATTCCTTATAGGCCTCTAACATTACTAGAGGACTTGGTACCCTCTAAGATTGGTCGAATATCCCGAAGGCCTATATAAGAATCTTCATGAGAAGACCCTCTTATTTCTCTCTCTGGAAGGATTGAATAGTTATGGAGGTCAATTCCTTAGTGGATGAAATTTAACATCCAAACATCCTATTACTCAGTCTTATTTTATGTTTACTAACTTATAAATTTTTTATGCCAATTTAAATACCTAGATCCTTATCCTTGTAAATCAATATTATCACTATTTTTTTCTCAATTGGAAGAATTAAAAAATTCATGGACTAGATTTTTTCAAATAACTCATTAGATGTCCATGATGGACTAATCTTAAGTGACTCTGTTCTAGATTACATATTTATCCCCACAATTTACTCTGATAATAATCTAGTGTACTCTTAAATTCAATAGACGATGAGGTAGTATGTGTGGAAAAGAATATAGTGTGTGTTCTATTATGCCCCCCTTGATGAGTACAGTGGTAAATTACATCACCTCCCATATATGTTCTCTAATATGGATAATGGCGTATATGATAACCCCCTAATTCATATTAATTTGAATGATCTGATTAGAAACCTTGAGTGAGAAAGGGTTTTATAGTCAAAAATTTCAAAAAAAGAATCCATATATTTCTCTATCAAAGTTAGAAACACAATACTTAATAAATTTTCCCAACACATGATGGTATAAGTAGAGAAATAAAATTAGCCCATGAAAGGGAGTCTACTATGGGACCATCTACGTCAAGAATTTTCTATAACTAAAAAGGTATAAAAGGAGAGGAAAAATCTATTTAAAGAAGCTATGAAGCCTATAATTGATGATTTTGAAAAGTTGGATTAACTAAAAACTATTATAAAATGTGAATATACAACACTGGATGAGATGTATTAGACTATGAATGAATTAGAGTAAAAATTGACCTATCATTTAGAGTTAGTCACGCACTCCTTGTAGTAATATTCACTTAAATTCTCTAAATTTTATATATTGAGAAATACTCAAGAGTGTGGATGTTCTTACCCTTTTTTAATGACTAAAAATATTATTTTTAATCATTTCCAATTTATCAATCCTTATACACCTTTAAATATCAGTCTACAGTAACCTAAAAACTACAAAAGAGTAATATCCTGATAACTAAATCCATTTAAAAATTGTATGTGAATAGATTAGGTAATTCAAAATTTAAAAAACCTGTGTAAAAGATGAAATATATGACACACTCCATTTTCATATAAATAAAAACTCTATGAAAAATATATGTGAGAATATAATATGTACCATATATATTTAACTTAAATAAATATATTTTATGAAATAAATGATCATGATATTCATCTTTAGCATGTGCACTCTAGTGGATATAGGTGGGATAAATATATTGGCACAAATACCATCACTATAAGCTAATGTTGGTCCATTTTATTGACAACCACCAAAAAATGTTCTATTGGATGAATATGGATAGGTCAGATTTGGTGTCACATATACCATCCTTATAACTTGTGGAAAGTCTTTTTATAAATGAGGGAGGAGGATGACTGAACATCATGAATATCAAGAAACAGTATTTTGGAATGAGGATACTAATGTGCAAAAGAGATCATGTACACTAAAATCACAATTTTGTGCTTTTCACACTAATTATATGAACCAACATGTGTGGAAAATAGGTATTTTTTTAACTATTTCTAATGTATAGGGACCTAAAAATCATGTATTGAATTTTTATTTTGAAATATGGTGAGTTACACAATCCATTTTCTATTCCATTTATGTTTTCTGTTCTTTTTTTCTTAATTCATTGATAGGGAAAGGCATAGTCGGTAGGCACTCGGATTTTTTCCAGGTTAAACCTTATTATTTTTCAACCTAATATGTTTTATTCCTTATAATTTTGTTGTAAAATTGAAATTTTACCTATGTTATGCAATTTAAATGCATAAAAATAGGAGAATTTAGTTTTTATCTGAATTGCATTTGCATATATTCATACTAATGAGTACTATATCTCTTTCCTTGGGTAGTTGAAGGTCATGCAATATGGACCAAGTAATGTTGAGGTTTACGGTTGGACATATTTTACCAAAATTTGTTTGTAATTTAATTTTTTATGGATTTGACCAAAATTATAAGGTGATATATATAGTAATATGGGTGAGGTAAAGTATACATGAATTTGGAACCCAGTAAAATTAATGATAGCCTAGAGGAAAGATGCACTCAATTTATGTATATAGTTCTTGGTTGATAAGTTGTTTTGAGATTAAGGTCACGTATTTTTAAACCAAAAGGGTGAGGTTTTGTGTCATATTTAGAGATAGGTTTGACCCCACATGAGTGAATAATATTATCTATTATTATATATATCCTTGGAAAATGTGCACAATGTTTTTTCATCATGATTTAATGAAAAGGTGTTAAGGTTTTAAGGTTTCATAATGTTGAAAAAAGAGAGAGATAGTCTATATAGAAAAGGTAAGGTAAAACACAAATATAAAGGATAGTCTAAGGATAATAAAAATCACCTTATATATGGGTTTATTGTTTATTGTCTTAGTTAACTAACCATAATTGATATGGGGAATGACATCCTAAAATGGGATATACAAATAAGAGTTCCCTAAAACCTTTTAAAAGGGAATAAAATCATAACATATGATATCTGAATCAATAAATGATGGGATATAACAAAAAAGTTGATTATTAATGTAGACTACATTCAAATGATGGGTCATATGGATACACTATTAGGGGAACATAGGGTCATAGGACAATCTCTTTAGGATGAAAAATGATTTTGGTTTGTAGTGATGAATATGATGTCACACACATCATTAATAAGAAGAAGTGTCCTTTTGGAGTAATGTTTGATCATAACTAGTATTCATATAAGGTTTATGATGAATCGAAAAATTATTAAATAATACATGTTATTTGACAAGTTATCATTCAAAATTAATTGGAATAATCCGATTCAAATTTAACCAGAGTTAGCTTGCTAAGGAACATTGAAAACGAGTGGAAATGGACAATGATTCATGGATCAGTCTAAAATATATAGTTTCGATATATCTATATATCATATAATAAAAATATTAATACCAAATATAGTTATTATATAATATTAAACATCCAAATATATAATTATGTTCCAGAATACCCAATGTGAATGAATATTAAATTTTGGTAGGTGTTTGAAATTGATGGAATTTACCACTGTCCCCAAGGTAGGTGTACTAAAAATTTCAATGTATCCCATGAAAACAAGAATCAGTACTCATGTAATTATTGAATGGTATATGTAAAGATATAGCACATGGGAATGGGAAAATGGGTGTCTTAATTCTAGTGGAAGAAATTATTAGAAACCAAATATACCAAGTGTAAATATAATGGGAATTACATCTAGGCTAAAAAAATAGGGAGTCTGGGAATCACAAAATATCATAAAATGATAGTAATCCAGACATAAGCAGTTCTTATGAGGTCATTACATAGATATATCTCATTTTTTGTGGAAATGGGGCACTTTATTCAAATTCCATGTTGTTATAAGAATCTCTATATACCCAAGGTATATCAAATGGGATTTGAAACTGGTCCTGAAATAAGGAGTCTAACCATAACTATGTATCCTAATGTGATATGAATAGATCCAATTACCTTTTTTATGTGGTATCTATATAGATATAGCTCTTTATGAAGATATATTGGGATTAATATATGGGTGTGTGATAATGAAAACAAAAAAACATGATTTGGATTGGTTGAGACCACCCCACCGAGATAAAATATAGCATATAAATTGAACCTGTGGATATATAAAAGACAATTTAAACAAGAATAACTATGTATCCTAAAATAAAAGAAGAATTTTAAATTTACTTCTTATAATTTTATTTTCATAGTTCTATCTCATGTGCATGGGAGGTAAAATGATTGTGTCCTAATGTCGAGCAATAAAAGGAAAATCTAGCATGAATGGGGAGGATCCAAGTATGAGAGTGAATTTTTTTGGAATATAGGGCAATCTTAACTAAATATTTGATTATGGATAATGATCTATTTTTTTAGAATCTTACACCGATTTGGCTCATGGGCATAAAATTAGGCTATATAGAGTAGGCCTCTCAAAGAATATTATGGTCTTATAGGATAAACCACATATCATGATGTTTATGGTCATGTAAAAAAATATGTCACATAATTTTAGGAAATATGATGAGGGTCTTTATATGGATGGATTTTCATGGATCAAACTAATGTAAAAAAATAATGGTGCTTCATCATATTGGTGAGTTAGTAGAGGACCTACCATCAATGAGGAGGGATTATACACCAAGATGAAGTCGAATTTGATTGGGATTAAACCAATCGATAGTTCTAAGAAATGTAATATATTTTGATACATTTCTTGTAATTATAGAAATAATACCACATGTGGTTCTAGAAATATGGGGGAATTTTTATTCAGTGAAGATTTATGAATTGTGAAAACCCTTCACTAGAAATTCATACATATATCTGAATCTCATGTGAGGAGAATGATCCTCACAAAAAAATCTCAAATAATTTACAATTAATGTATGGTGGACTGAATCTCTTATATTTTAACGTTATTCAACAAGGACTATTCTACCTTTTAGTTTATCTTCATATGATAAGCACAAATTTGAAGTAGTCAAGATTCATTCAAAGTGGAATTTTATTATATTTTTTTGAAAAAATCTACTAGGATAAATAGGTAATTTAGTATAATGGAAATAAAACTAGGACCATGTCCAAGAAATTTATATTCATTCAAATTGAACTGTATGCTGTACAGTTTAAAGACTTATAGAGATGACTATGTAACCACAATGTCGATTTATAAAAAGTATTTCTTGAGAAACCCTATATTAATGGACTGTATAATATACAATATATCTATTTTAATCAAATTTTATGCCTTATTAGAATAGAAATTATGTATCGTGTAAGGTTACTCCCATTTCAGCTCAATCTTTAGAATATTCTTCCAAGGTATTATAGGATTTCTCTAGGATAGTACCAATTCTTCTTGGATAAATGAGAAAATATGAGACATCATATTGAATACTCACTAGACTCGATTTAATTGAAATTTCATGTTTTTTAGTGTGTGAATCCTTTTCTCATATAGTAACTTCAATTAATTTATTCATGCCTGAGACTTTTCAACTTCATGAAATTTATTATAGATGGAAATTGAAAGATTTGGAAAATTAACTTAAATGTGAAGGTCAGTAATATCCAATATATAAAATGAAATGGTGTCACATATATAATAGTATGGGTTGTGGTGTGATAGACACCCATAGTATATAAGAGCTTTTCAATCCAAGGATTCTTATTCTTATCCACCTTTTTCTGAAAGATAATAAATAGTATTTTTTTGAAGAACCCTTCTCATAAGTTCACCTCTAAATGGTGGTGGGTAAGTGTTTGAACTATATATTATACTCCATAAACAACCTCTTTAATTTTTAAGAATAGAATTTGGTGTCATTTTCAATCAATATATTGTGAGATACACTAAATCTGAGGGTGATATTAGACATAATGAAAGTAATGGTAGCCTTTTTTCCATTACTAAGGGATACAGACTTGGAACACTTAGATAAGAAATAATTGGCATTAAATAAGTACTTGAATAAACTATTTATGACAAGAGGGTATGGATCTTGATATCAATACCATTATCAATAAACAATTAAGAGTATTTCATTAGGTTTAATAATTTTGGGGGTTGATTGATGAATTTCTTCTATATCAAACAAGAATATAATTTATTTACGAATTCCTTATAATATTGAATCATAGAGATCCATAAATACTCAATTCTCTTGATTTGGTGTAAGATCTTGGTCCCTAACTATTTTTTATCCCAGGTTCCAATAATTACTTATTTAATAAAAGTGAGGTTTTATCCACCTTCAGTGCAAGTGAGGAGGACCCCATCAATAACTACCTTTTAAAGTATCATCTAATAATATTTATTATCACATAAAATGAGTTTTGATACCCATTGAAATTTGTTTTCTCTCTTACCTAAATACAATAAATGTATCATACATTAGATACATTCTATTTTATGAGGTATCCATCCAGTTATGGAATTATTTGATGATGGTAAATTCTCTCTCTGATCTATAGTGGTGTTAAATTCATTAATTTCTTCCACATCATTACTAATGAATGGTAAATTTACCCTATGATGAGTGATTTGAAAGACATTATCATCCTAATATAGGTCTTCTATGACTATAGTTTCATTCTCCAGTGCATTTACATAGGAATAATTTGAATAGGAAATGATACAAAGAATTAGATCTGAGAAAAATTTATCCTAAAAGAATCATGAATAATCAATAAAGGGAATAAATTATTTTATTATGATAGAATAATATCCATTAATTTTCGTGATTAGTAACATTGATTCACACTTAATATTCAATCAGGATACTAGTATTTGCACTTACAATTACAAGATTGAAATGAGGACCTTTTATTATACCTTACTGTTGGGACATTCTTTTAATATTTGGAAGGAATAGGGTGGATTATTTAGCATTATAGATAAATCCAATCCAAAAAACAACCATGTTGAGCTTCAAGCTTTATATTTTTATCCATGTTGATATTTGGGAAAAAAATGTCAAAGTACACCATCCATGATTGGGAGGATTCACAAACAAAGAAAATGTCTTTATTATGAAGTTACATGTCAAATAATGGGTTCTATATGATAGGGTACACTATGAGTAAATAGATAATTCATTCTCATTAATATCCTTCTATGTCAAAAATTTGATATCAAACTACTATATGATAAAAATAAACCATATTATATACCCAGTTAACACTTTTTAATTGAGGATTAATTTGGATATGGACAATTAAAGAAACAAGGTGAACCTCGTGATACTTTAGATAATGTCTAAACTTTTACATTGAAAACATCCACATAAAGTAATTATTTTTTATATTAGATTCACTGGTCTCAACATCAAACTCTTTCCTGCTGATATAATAAACAATACGTTACTTTCCTATATCAATATTCTATAAAATGATAGTTCCATGTGATCACACCAAGGTAACCTCATGGAGTTTGAGATTACCTTGTACAATATGAAGTATATCGACTGATGGATACATAAATTTCAATATGATATCATTAAACATATTCTAAAATTAAAAATTCTATTAGAAGGTAACCCTTATATTACTAGTCTTTTTTACAGGAATACATTTTCCAAATAGATTTTCAATGAAGTGTCTAATAAAATTGAGGCACCCTTGGATTCCTCTCAAATATTTAATTTTATGAGGTTAAGGAATATCAAGTATAACCTTAGTTTTCTCAGGGTTAAATTTGATGTCATGATGGTGTACCATTAAGCTAAAGAATTTCACAAATATTACCCTGAATGTCCACTTTAGGGGATTCATTATCAAGTTTTGTTATATTAGTTTTTTTTAAATTTCTCAATATTAGAAAGATGGTCATATCATTTTTGGGACTTGGAAAATATATTATTCATATAGTACTCCATGTTTTCCACTATAAGGTGATAAAAACTATAATTCATGGTTTTTTTTTGCGTGTTACTGGTATTATTTTGGCTATAGGGAATTACAAGGTAGTAGTAAACCCCTTGGGGTTCCCATAAGGTAGTGGATTCCCCATATTCATGGGATTCATATATTTGGTTTGGTCCAGAATAATCCTCAATGAAATAGTGAGGTTGGAAGTTGGTTATTACATTGATCAGTAAGTTTGTGATCTGAACTAGTAAATCATCATTTGGAAACTGATGATTAAGATCCCTAAAATCATTGAAATATCAATTTTTATGTTCTTTTTTTAAATATGGATGATGTTGGAGAGGCACATCAGGTATTGTTCTTCCCAAATTATGTTTTATTTTATGATCCAATCAACTTCAGCTTTTTATTTAGTGTTGTGGGTAAAATTCATTCACAACACTTCCTATTTGTATACATAGTGGTCATTTCACAAATATAAATTATTGGTATCCACATAAGGATACAATTCAAGAATATCTATATAATTCTATGATAATATCTCTCAATGTCTCTTAGAGAAGAAGATGTATGTCTCTTTTAATTTAGGAGTAATAGAGGCACTAATTCTCATATGAAATATATCTTCCTCTATACCTAGAAACACTTTTTGGGTTTATCAATGATTCTTGAGAGTCTTTCAAAAAAGTTTCAAGAAGAATATTTGATTTATTCTTCATATTCTACACCACGATTAGGGGTATAAGATGGAACAACACCAAAAGATTTTAAAAGTGATATGGGGGTATTATTTTTTCCATCAAGATCACATCCTCCTTCAAAATGTATAGGTTCATCAAGTACAAATAATTACATATAAATAGGAGTTAATGTTCCTGAAATTTAAGCTCTCCTCCTCCTCCTTGGGATTCATATTCATTTGATGGAAGATCAATCACTAGGTCAACTAGATATCAATCAAACTGAATTTTTTGTAAATAAACTTAGGGGAATAATTGAATAATTGAATAATATGTATTTAGTGGAGGAAATATTCCATGTCGATAGAGGGTTATTAATAGAGACATTTCCCAAACTATCATATGATGGGAAGGTGATTGTATGTTCTTTATTATGACTTTATGCAGTATTCATAACCTGATGAAATTTAAATTCAAGAGTTTCCACCTCAATATAGTTGATGGGAAGCACATTTTATTCCCTCGTTTCACTCTATATACTGACAAGATAATTTTTTAGACTTTTGGAGGAAGAAATTGGTTTTCCATTTTCTATCATTTTCCAATTCTCATACATGTTATATAACACCAAATCTATAGAATAAGATTCAAACTATTCAAAGGGGAAATTTTCTCAATTTGGTATCCCAAATTTCTCTTTAAGAGAACACGTTAGACATTTATAATGTGATGATGAAACCTTTTATGGCATATGAATCTATGGCCTTCCTATAAAGACCTTGAAATCAAAGTCTTTTCAAACAAATATGATTTTGGTGTTACAAATTAAATTACTGAATCAACATCTGAGTTTGATTCTTTCGACTGGTCTATACTCACTCTATTCATACCCTTGTATTTTATGGTTGGAAGGGGAAAATTTATCATCACAATAAATAAATTACCTAAGGGTTTACACCAGGATGAGATTGATCCCAAAACTATAATCATTTAAGTCAGGTTGGATGTTGATATCATGATGATTTAATGATATATATATATAAGGGTATATTGTTTCCAAGTATGAAATATTCCCCATATTATTTTTGTGAAATAAATAATCAGGTGGATTTTGGTAGACCCAATCTTGGTATGATACATATTGAATATGACAATATCAGCTTCAAACTCTTGGGGGGATGAAAGATCCTTTTTAATGGATTCCCAAAATCCCTTCCAAAAGTGATGAGAATCCAAAATAGAGATCTTGATCATAATGATAAAATTATTTGTTAGAATATCATATTTCAATAGAATGGATCTATTCTTCCTACCGTGAGGTTTCTTCCTATCTTTTGTATTGGAGGTTAAGGCTAACTATACCAATAGTTCCATCCTGGATTTGAAAATTGGTGGAATTCTTATCATATATAGGTTGGGCGAAAAATTAACTCCTTTTAATCTAATATTGAAATAATATATATATATATATATATATATTCTTGTCATTCATATAATATAATTAGATATAAATGATCCTTGGAATATTCAACATCATATCGATGTGCCTACTAAGCTCGTTGGACTG
This sequence comes from Viscum album, assembly GCA_963277665.1. Classification (NCBI taxonomy): domain Eukaryota; kingdom Viridiplantae; phylum Streptophyta; class Magnoliopsida; order Santalales; family Viscaceae; genus Viscum; species Viscum album. Next base: position 1,431,248,656 of record OY728120.1, on the reverse strand, counting down.
CCTTCCCCCCATGATTAAGCTATATATATTTATTCTCCAAAAAAGTTATGAATGTTTAGTTTCAACATAAATTCATCTTCCCAAAATTCCTTATCTTTTATAACCTCCTTACCTATTTTAAATCAAGTTCTTGAGATCAAATGTGTCTTCATCATTAATGAAAGGGTATATCAAATGGATGACATCATTTGATCCACACTTAGACACATCATCTGATAAAGGATCTATTTGGAAGGCTGGTTCAATTTCTATTAGTAATAAGGGTAAGAAGTCCTAGAGAGTCTAGATAAATTTATGTACTGAAAAGGAATCGTCTTTATGTGTATTCTTTTATATTTACTTTTTTCCTCGACTCTTGTATAACTATGATGATGAAAATACCACCTATGACTTTGAAGATGAAATTGGGATCACAACTTTCATATTCAATTACTTCCTAAGTATATCGCACACATAAATGAGGGATTTTGTAGTTATTCATTCATCAAATTCCAACAAACTTCATTCTAGGACATCACTCCACTCTTATTCTTCTTCTGGTGAGCTACTGGAGACATAGGACAATTATTCCTATGGTTTACCCAACTTAACATGCCTGAAGTTATCCATATTCTATAGAATATCCTTAAATTCAAATCATTCCAAATTATTATTTAATAGAATTCAATGCAAATTAAATTAATAAAGGATTAATTTTAGGTAAACATCAACAGGTTTTTTGACATTTGGTAGTTTGAGCCTATTATTCTTTATATAAGCAACGAAATAGTTGGCCTTCTAAAATTTTCAAAAAAAAAACAAATGTTTTTCATCTTACATCTCTAGTGTTCCCATTAGGGGAATACATTATGATATGAAATGTGTAAGGTTATTCTCTTTAACTATAATTCCATCAAATATTAAAAATATGGGTTTTCTAAAATTTGGTGGGGATGGAATCAAGTCTACCATGTTGGGGTATGGTTTTCTCCACATTTTTGCTATCACATCGCCCCTTCTTATCTTCCATATAACAAAGGAAGTTGATAGAGGAAATGAGCTCTATGGGATAGTTTATTATTGTAACACTGAAGTGGAGGTGGAAATTTGAGATAGATGTAGTCAACTTACTTGTGCTTAATATTATCGTTAACTTGAGCCGGATGAAGGTTGATCCCTTGTAATAGTGGTGGCTATATCCATAATAGATGGAATTCTTTATTTTCTATTTCCACCATGGTTAGATAAACATTATATATGTATCTTAGGTTGTCAATATGACCATAATATACTCTTATAAATTGATCAGGTCTTTATTAAAGGGCATTTAATAGAGGAAATATATTTGTCTTGGCATGGGAGTTATACTTAGAAGGGGTATTTCCTTTGAGTAATTTGATGTTGAGTCACCTAGAATTTATCATATCGATCATATATTAGTGTATATTATCTACAGTAGATGGTATACTATCTTCTTTGGGTGGTGTAAGGGATATATATGTCATCACAAGCTTTCCATTATCCTTAGGGGAGTGTCATTGATTTGGAAGTAATAGAAAGTTTATAGGATCTATGAGATCCTGAATTTTCCTCTAATGATAGGTACACTTAACATATTCATGTATTTTATTATGGACCATGTTTATAATGGATGTATCCTATTCTCATTACATTTATTTGTTGTTATTATTTCTATTATCTATAAGAATATAACCAATGACATTAATTTATGTGAACTATGAAGTGGGAATCAAATCTCCATTTTTATTAGAATAATACGAGATTTTTCTTCCATTAAATATCCATTGAGATCCATATCATGATCTTCCTTGATAAATTCTTCTTAGTAGACCATTTTGGATTATTACCCTATATAATTTCACTTTCCCTCTAGGATTCACCCCTAGAAGAAGATTATAGAGGGTGATATTAAGAAATTTCCCTATTGAATTTATAGGGATGTCTCCTAATGAATAAAGTGGTTCATGTAGTGGAATGAACCTGGAAGGAGTCCCATGTGAGTTTAACCCCAAATTTTGAGAATAAATACTTAATTTATGGTAGGGGAGTTAATAATTCCCTAATATCTAGGAGAAAATTGACACTACTACCATCAAGTAATTGCTCAATTATAGATTTGATAACCCTTGGGAAGGTGGTGGTGGTAAAAATTATCCTAGCCTCATGACCCGAGGTTTCTCCTATACGACCACTAAGTATTTTTATAACACATACATTTTGTACATTCAAATATTTATTTTGGAATGATCTATGTTCAATGAAAATTAATGGAAATATTTACTCACCACTAAGGTTTTCTCAATAATTAGAGGCATTTTTCTTCAAAAAACAATCCTTCTTAACCTTCAATTAATCCTGATATAAAATTTGATTAGTATCCCTCTCTCAATTATTTTATCACTTTTATCTTCTAGGGAATATAATATTTCATTCTACGGACCAACTACCAAATGAAAAATGTGTGTTTCTAACCTACCTGAAGCAATGACAATACACAAATTTTTCCTTGATAACACTTTTTTACCTGTGATAAGAATAAAATGTAGAGATCCAAATTAAGCATACCCAATGATATGCATGTTATGTGGGTTTTTCAGGTCAATGTGAGAGGGAATGGTGGGCCAGAGTGGGTGAATATAGATTTTTTAAAAATTTAAATAAATTATGTCTTTCAACATAATAAAGAATATAATGATTAAAACAAATAGTTTGGCATAAAATAAAATAAATAGTATAAGATATTTTTATAGTAGTTCAGATCGCTAAGATCCTGCTTCTACCCTTAAATATTCTCTCCTCAGCAAGAATAGTGGTTTTCACTAAGAAAATAAATTTTTAGGTAGTGATAACACGATTATAGATGGGAATTTTTTCACCTTATGTTACAAACCAATTAAATAATTCCCTTTTTCTCAAATTTTAGTAGTATCAAACTAAATTTTATAAGAGTCCAAACACATGACCAACATGATTTTTGTAGAGTCACAAAAAAACATTAATCTTGAGTATGATGAATTAACTTTGAAGATATATTTTTTATAAGAAAACATCAAATCATCATGAATGGAACAAATAGAAGAATGAAATGATATATAAATGAAAAAAACGAAAGAAATTAAGAATAAAAATGGAGTAGATGTTGACAAATGCTGATACATCTCAAGAAAATCAATCAATTTATTAGTGGATGATCAAGTTATGATGTACTTCATGATATCAGTAATTAAATAGTAGACACCAAAGTTATTTAGTAATTTTAAATTATCATATCAATGTCCTATTATTTTGTGTTTATATTTGTTAAAAAAACTATGTAGATTTCATTTAATAATTTTTCCCCTTAATTTCATTCCAATGTCTAATCCCACATCATTAACTATAATAAATTATTGAGTATGAAGGATAATACATAAAACAAAATACATTATTCCATAGGATAGAGACTAATAGTACATTGAATAATACCATTTACTTGTAATTTGAATTATTGTGCTCATTATTATAGAATTCTCTTACTCTTATTCTTACATGAAATAAATATAAAACAATTCCAATATGATAATTAATAGAAATATTTATTTAAAAATTAATAATAAAATTTTGATTATATCATATATTTTTTTCCATCAAAATATCAAAATATTATTAAAATATAGCATTGTTACACAATTACTTCATGTGTTTGTATAAATAATTTATGACCAAAAATATTTAATTAAACATATAATTATATTTTATAAAAATATAATCAATTAATATATTAAAATTAATTTTATAATATTTTCTATTGGATACAAAAATTAGGGAATAATATATTGGTTGATGTTACTACTTTTGAATGGTTGTAGACTTTATAACTAATTAAAGAAGTGATACTGTTAATGTAGTAATATAGATACTATTTTTAATGTGATAATATAACCATTAAAGTGTTTCTAACACCAAGGTAGGTTCTACTAAAATTTATGTAGTTATACCACCAGTTATGATGTGATACCATCAGTTATGAGGTGTCACCATGGGTTATGAGGTGCTAGAGCTAGTTATGTGGGGATACCATTGGTTATGAGGTGTTAGTTGATATGTTATTACCACAAGAAGAGATACTAGAACTAGAATAATTATATATCTTTTATAAGGATATAATGTTTCTTATAGAGGTTTCATAAAGGTACATCCATGCATGGGTAAAGGTAGAATGAATTTTTCATTGGTTGTGTAATGGTAGAATGTATTCCTATTGTTGCATAATTATACGATTATGTAATGGTAACTTGTATGTTATTTTTTCCATGTAAGAGTAATTGAACACAATTATATAAGAGTAACTATGTTTAAACATGAGGCATAAGGGAATCATATCACACTGTATAAAGGTAAATATGTGTTTTGTTAAGTTAAATTGAAATTTATTAATACTATATAAATGTATTTTGAACCTCATTTGATGGTAGTTTGATATTTTAAAAACATTCATTTGTGTAATGTACCAACATGGGTGCCACTGAAATATTTCCCTAATATGGTTCTCCACATAGTCTCAAGAACACCTCCCTATATTCCAAATGTTGGTGACTAGTGGTGAGGGTCTATAGGTGGTAGCTTGGGGATATTTTACCCTTTAGATCAATAATAAAATAGTGGATGATTACAGGAATAAATGAAATGATGAAAGATAATAAATCCATGGAATATGATAATAAACATATAATTTGGACAATTCCAAATAAAATAACCATGTACAAACACTCTTTTTAAAAAATACATATAGGCATCATTAAACCTGTAATAATAAATAAAATATGGAGAGTCTAACAAAATTAATAAATGAGTGAAATACGCCAACTCCATAAGGAAACCAAAATAAATGCTCATAATGACCCATACTTTACATACCTTGATATTATATAAAATTTAAATAATATTCATTACAAAATATGACCAATTCATGATAGGACCATGTAGGTATAGTGTCATTAGAAACTGGGAAACATAAACAATTGGTTCATTTGACATCTTTATTGTCTCCCCCTTATTTTTCCATAACTAGAAACCTTTTTGACATAACTTACTTAATACCCTTCTTCATGACCTGGGGAAAAGAAATATATGAAAGGGTGAGCTCAGATACTCAGTAAGGGTAAACAAGTTATATATTAATCATATCATAATCATAATTCATAATAACATAATATTTAAAAATCTTATCCAGCATAAGAAAGATTGTGATATCATGTCATGGGATAAATCATGAACGTTCATAAGAATAAATGAACGTAATACCAGAATTCATAACATAAGACATGAAGTTTTCTGGCATACACATAATTACAAAAAATCTTTTCACATTGGTCAAGTATCATTTCCATGAACATCAATGTGGAAAAATTCCGTTACTGAATCGGGTTCACTCCTTATTTCGGCCCTATTTTACAAAACCGAGATCATTTCTCATTCCATACATGTGTATCTCAGGATATATAAACCTTTAACCAATGAATTGGAGGGAGATATAGTTACCAAGAATCTCATAATTAAATCATTCTTTTTTGTACCACAATAAGATAAATCATTCATCAGAACCTAAGGAAAAAATGGGTTTCTTTAAACATCATTCCACCATAACATAATCCATATTAAAAATGGATTTTATAAATATCATTCCATAATAAACAAAAAAAATCACAGGAACGATAAGGATATTATACTTGAAACATAACCATATTGAATAATTTCATCTTAAATGGAAAATAATTTTGATATAACACTTGAAATTAATTCTGAAGGAAAATATCATTTCTTCTTCAAAAAAATTTTCTTTTCTAAAAATGTCATGAAATTTTAAAAGAAAGGAATTTATTTGAAGAAAAAAAAATTGAAATCATTTAGAGGAATATTCATTGAAATAATGTTTTATTAAAATGTAAATATTTTTTCATGTCCTATAAGTTAAAAAAACATTCTCCTCATACATTTTTCTAGAAAAGTTTGAAAGTAACTTGTATCGAATAACGACAAAATATTCCTTCCATTCCATTTCATAAAATTCACCAATGGGTAAAATTGACAATAAAAAATGTATAATAATAGAAATAATATTACATATTTAGGAAACATGGATGTGGATGATAAATATACCCCAGTAAATACTTATGTATAAACAATCTCAGATAATAATGAGATTGTGAAATTATCCCTTACATTAGATCTTATATACTTCATATGTATATGAACCTCCTGTATAATGATTTAAATAATGTTATTGTATTATTCCACAATTATATACATTTTTATGATATCATATATGAAAATATTATCATTCATTTGTTAGTAACATATCATTGTTACTCATTATTCTATATGCATGTTTTGTTGAATAAGTTCTAGTTATCATTCTTCGGTCATAGCTATATCATTATAAAATTATATTAACATAATTTATTCCATATTTATTCATTTATCAAATTTATATAATCATTATTTTATTAATATCATGTAGAATGAATCACATCTCATCATGGAGGTGGTAGGCCTTACAAACCGACGAGCGGCGATATCATTCCCATAATTTTTTAATGATATTGAATTGGATGGTGTATAATATTTAAGAATTAATTAATTTCATAATAATGATATATTTTTATTATTTCCATCATTATACAAATCTACATAAGGTGTTTGTGAAAATTAGATTACCCCAAGGCGTGGAGATGGTATGTCTTATCTATGCACGCGTGGTGATTTCATTTTTCATAGGATGAATAGAAGGTGTAATACAGTTGTTTCATAATGATAATAACATCATAGTATATAATTGAAACTATATTTATTACTTTATAATCAAAAAAATCAGGAATAATAAGTATAAGAATAATTAATTTTGAATGAATTGATAGAGGAGATTACCTCCTCTTTGACATGCTTCCTCTAAATCTCTCTTTATAGCACAAGAGTTGGTCTTGTAAGAAGACCAGAACCTCTAGAATGTAACTAGGGAAGTTGATAAGTGAAAAGGGAATGTAATGGCTGAGATTTAAGGCTCAAATTGAAGTAAAGTTGTGAGGTAGGATGTTCCATTTTATAATTGAGGTGAGGGGAATTTTGGGATCTCTAAAAATATTAATTTACTATAAAATAAAAAACCCCATACAAAAACCTCCAAAAATATCTAATTTATAAGATGAGATGATATAAGGTTGTAATATCATCATAAAATAAATTTTGAAATGATTTTATGACAATTTAAACCTTATTATTTTAATTTACACTTAGTTATTCTATTTAATTTTTAACTAGGATAAAAAATATTTCAATATAAAAAGGGTGAAATAATTAATTATTTTATGTAAATTAGACCATAAATAAATATCCTAGAACAATTTAAACCATATTATAGTTATAATTTATTTTTTAAATAATGTTTTATGGATTTTAAATAATTTAATAAAACATTTTTTTTATAAACAATTAATAGTGTCCACTTTTTCCACTATGCAATTAATTGATTTTTAAAAATATTAAGATAACAAGTTAACATCAAACCAAATATTTTATAATATTCCTAAGAGGTAAATATCATCTATAAAATTCATTAGATATATTAATTATCCAAAATTTTATTTATTTTATCATTTTTAATAATATTTGTTTGTTATCTATATTGATAAAATATTTACTACATAATGTTTTTTATAATTATAACAAATTAAAAATAAATTACTATGACGATGATAAATCCATCAAGTTTTAGAAGAATATTTTTAACCAAATTTTTCTCTCCAAAAATTTGACATTAAAAATTTTATACTTATTAAATTATGAATGCAGCAACTTTAACATCACTTTAAATAAAATAATATAAGTGTCACAATCTCTTCTATAAGGATCCAAATGGACACTAACTCGACCTTTGGATGGTTATTGTCAAGATATACTTGAACAACAATATTTGGTCGAGTTTTTGGGTCTTTTATGTTATTAGTATTTTAATTAAAAAAATTTTATTGATTTCTCATCAATTAATTAAATTTTACATCATAAAAGTATAAGTCATTAAGGTGATTATTTATATCTTAAAAATTACAAATAAATAACCATGAAAAATAAAAAAAATTGATTTCAAATTAGTATATATAATCAAAATTTTCTTCTCTATAATTGTATATAAAAAATGATTTAGTTATTAAAATTTAAGTGAGACATATTTAAATAAATTAACTGTTTTAATCTCATATGGGTGGCTTCAAAATAACACCATTTTTACCCAAGGATGATTAAGGTAAATACACACTAATCCAATGATATTAATAAAAGTGTTACGATAATTTTATAATACCATTCTTACCCAGATTTACCCTTTAACCATATTAATAAAAATAACTAATGTTACTATTCATAATGCCCAAAAATAAAATAAATCAATTTATATAATTTGAAAATACGGATTATAAATATGAAATCCATTTTTAAAAATTCAAAACCCAAAATTTTTAGTAATTAATTTAAAATTATTCCCATTATCATAAAGAGAGAATGAAATTTTAAAAGTTAAAACATTATAAAAGATTGAAATGTTTTTACATATGAATTCAATATAAAATTATTTCAAATTACATACATTATATTTAATGATAAAAATATATTAATTTTATACTTTAAAAACATTAAATATTATAATTTAACCATATGAATTCTTTTATCATATAATTTGTTTTCAAATAAAATTTAGTGTATTTTTACTATTCATCAATATTTGAAAGTTATCATGAAAATATTAAAAATTCATAAAAAGTAAATTTTTATGCCCCACTTCCAATTAAAAAGTTTTTATTTTCATATAATAATTATTAATGTCACAAAATAATAATTTTAAAAAGTTTCTCCATTAAAATGTTGTAAAAATTACCTTTTATAAATGTAGATTTTTGTACATCAAATAGGGTTTATTCATACCCTATGAGAAAAATATTTATTATATGAATATATAAAATATTTTATTAATTATATTGGATATATATTTCATTAATTTAATTTACTAAGAGTAATTCACTCAATTTATTAAAAAATACAAATGTAAAATTGATTTATAGTGTTCAAAAATAACTGGAAGCAAATAACTTAACAACACATTTTCAAAAGTTATTTATATTTATTCCTTCTAACCTAATGGATAGGTTAAAATAAAAATATTTTACTAATGGATTCTCATGGTTTATTTAGACTCGTGATTTCATACAATTCAAGCTATTTAAGAATTAAAATTATTTAGAAAAAATATTTCATAAAAACATCCTGGTGTTATATTCTACCCCCCTAAAATTGAATTTTCCCTCAAAATTCATCAATTGGATACAAAAAGATGATGTTATCTATACCTCATAATATCCTCAAGTTTCCATGTATCTTCCTCAAATTTTTGGTTACACCAAAAAACATTAACCATGTGAGTGGTCTCATTTCACAATCCTTTTTTTCTACAATCAAAAATCTTTTTCGGTTGTTCTTCATAAGAAAGATCTTGCTCTGATGGTGCGAATTCATAGTTTATTACATGTGAAGGATAAGGTATGTACTTTATTAAGAGTGATATATGGAAAAAATCATGAAATTGAGAGATATTATTTGGATGTTCCATTCAGTAAACTACCTTCCCAACACGATCCAGAGTTTCAAAAGGACCAATATACCTAGGGCTCAGCTTTCCCTTCTTTCCAAATCTATATACTCCCTTTGAGGGAGATATTTTTAGAAACACCTTATCACCCAATTAATACTCTAAGTATTTTATTTGGTTGTCAGCACAACTTTTTTGTTGACTTTGAGCTACTATTATGTGTTGTTGAACCGATCTAGCCTTCTCTACCATTTCATTAATAAGATCAGGTCCTAAAAGCTTAATTTCACCAAATTCATCCCAAAAAGTAGGAGTTCTCTATTTCTGTCTATAGAGGGATTCATAAGGATCCATCTGAATACTGGAGTCACAATTATTATTGTAAGAACATTCCAGAAAAGGTATTTTTTGATCCCCATAAACTTTGAAATCTATATAGAAAGCCCTCAACAAGACCTCTAGAGTTTTAATTGTCCCCTCATACTAACCTTGTGTTTGAGGATGATAAGATGTGTTGAAATGTAACTCTATATCGAGAGCCTACTGAATACTTTTCCAGAATATTGAGGTAAACCTCAGATCCTAATTAGATATAATGGAAAGTGTTACTCCATATAATTTTACCACTTCATTTACATATATCCTAGAAATCTGATCAAGATATAAATCCACTCCAATTGAAATGAAGTGTGTCAACTTCATAAGGCAATCAAATATAAACCATATAGAATTATGGCCTTTAGATGTTTTAGGAATTCCAGTGACAATGCTTATAGTGATGTTTTCCCTTTCCATTATGGTATGGGTAATGGTAGTAACATCCCCTTAGACATCTGTCTCTCAACCTTAGCATGTAGACAATCCAAGAACCAAGAGACATATTTGACAACATCTCTTTCCATGTTATCCCACCATAATTACTATTATAGGTCCATGTACACCTTTGAGCTTCAAGGGTGAATTGATAATGAATAACTATGAGCCTCATCCAATAGATCCTCCTTTAATTATGGTATAGGAAGAATACAAACCTGATTCCTAAACCTTATTATTCCCTCACAATCAAGCTTTAATTCGGGAACATTTCTCATCTTCTTTTGTAGATTTACATCATCATTTTGTGCCTCCTTAATTTTTACTTGTATAGATGGTCGGACATTCACTTTAGAAAGATAATATTGATCCAATTTCTTTAAAATTTCAATATCCATCCCTTCAAATCCATATATATAGGATCTTTTGAGATCCTCATCATAGATAGGCTAGAATAGTTCTTTCAACTCAAAGCATCATTCACATTGTTCTCTTTCCAAGGGTTGTAATGTATTGAGTATTAATAATAGTTACTCAAATCAAATTGTCTTCATTTATTCATTTTAAGCTCCTTTTCTTTGAAAATAGACTTTAAACTTGTATGATTAGTATAAATATCACACCTTTCACCATAAAAGAATTCCTCCATATCATTAATGAAAATATTACCATAGCTAACTCCAAATCATGAGTTGGGTAATTTTGGTCATGGTTCTTCAATTGTCTTGAGGAATAAGCTAAAACCATATAATTTCGAAAGAGAACACATTCTAGCCCCTTTTTGATGGATTATTATAGATCACAAACCATTATCCACTACAGGGAAGTGTGAGAATAGGTGTACTGGCTAGCCATATTTTGAGATCTTTGAAATTCTCTTCACATTCCTCTGTCCACATGATCATAACTCATTTTCAAGTAAACATGGTGATTGGATTAGATAATCATGAAAAATCATTCATGAAGCATTGATAATATCCTTAAAAACTAAGAAAAAATTGGATATTAGTTACCTTTGTTGGTCTTAGCTAACTTTCAATAACTTCTGTTTTTGATGGATCCATAGATATCCCCTCTCTTGAAATTATGTGACAAAAAAAATGAAACTTTCTGAATCCCAAATTCCCACTTGGTAATTTTTTCACTAAGATTATCTTTTCTCAGTGTCTTTAGTATAATTCTCACATGATGTTCATGTTCTTCCTTACTCTTTGATAAGCAAGAATTTCATCTATAAAGACTACCACAAACTGATCTAGATAGTCTCTAAAGACTACATTCATTAGATCCATGATGATAGAGCGGTAATTAGGAAGACCAAACGAAATCACTATAAATTCATAATGTTCATATCTTGTATAAAATGTTGTATTTGGTATATCATCCTTCTTGAACCTTAGTTGATGATATCATGAATGAAGATCAATGTTGAAAAAGTATTAAGATACATGTAGTTGTCAAATAATTAATTAATGTGGGGAAGAGAATATTTGTTCATGATATTGATATTGTTATGTTCTTGATAATCAATTTAGGGTCTCATTTATCCATATTTATTCTTAACAAATAGAACTGGTGCACCCTAAGGTGATGCAATGAGGTGTATGAATCCCTTGTCACAATTCTCTTGGAGTTTCTTCTTCAATTCCTGCAACTCAATTGGTTCCATTCTATAAGGTGTCTTTGAAATAATAATAGCACCATATATGAGTTCTATTGCAAAATAAACCTCATAATTCAGAGGAATACCTAAAAATTATTCAATAAAGACATCATCAAACTCTCATAAAATTGGTGTATTCTTAATTTTGATTTTATACCCAACTATTTGAGATAGATAAACATCATTTAAATGGATCAAGACCCATAAGATGGAACAAATTTCTCCTGGAAGGTTACATTCATCCTTGCATCGATAGATGATCATAGATTCTTCCAGAATATGAAATATGACTTCCCCTTCATGGAAATTGATGTGAGATCCATATAGAGAAATCCAATCCATGCCAAGAATCATATAAAATTACAATACAATAAAGATCATATGATTTTCCAGAAACACTCTCCCATAAACATCAACAAGAGAAGAATTATAAACTTTTGATGTGACCATTGTGTCATTAGTAATTGTCCCAGCTGACTCAAAAACTAATTGCTGAGGTAATATAGTTATAACCTTAGTAATGTTTTCAAAAATAAAAGAGTGGGCAGATACAAAATCAAATAAAACATTTCTAATTTAGAGTGTATGGTAAGTGTACCATTAACCACTTCATTAGCATACTCCACATCACTGATTGTGATCACATGTGACTTGCCTTTTTTCAACCTTGAGAGTTTTCTAACAACAATCATCATAAAAAACCCTTGGATTAGGGTATTTATTACAGTAATTACCTATTTTCTTTCACCTGTAACATTGAAGTGTAGAAGGTGCATTATATGTATCATTTTCTCTATTAATATCATTAGACATATTTTTTCCATCACATCAGCATTCAACTTCCTGATGACCTTATTTTCCACAATTAAAATAGTTACCAGTAACTTTAGGATAATTTAATCCATGTTTATTTCCACACATTGAGTATAAGAGAAAACTTGTCTTCTTTTCAGTGTGGTATTTATATTTTCCCTTGAATTCCATTTTCTCTTCGTATCAAACCCATAAGATTGATGGGTTACTACAATATCCATATGAACTTTGAGTGAAAATAAAACAATTTATTCATAGTTATTGAAGTCCCTTATGTCCAATTCCCTTGAAAGTCTTGGTTTTAAGACAAAAAATAGGTCAATTTTACTCTCAGGTTGGATAATAATTCCAAAAGTGTACCTTGTAAGTCTTTTAAAATTTTCATCATAGGTACCAAAAGATTCAACATATTTTTTTCTTAAGTTTAAGAAACTCCATATACATATTTGTTAAAATAATATGAGTAAAGGACTTATTCAAAAATAAGTTCTTTTACTTTCCCCATTCCACTGACTCAATTTCATCTCTTTCCCTCGTATTCTTGATAAGGTTCCACCATTGATCATATTCACCTTACAAATGATAGACTGGTAAGATCAATTTTTCATTTTATAAATATTGGATAATTTAAAATATATTTTTAGTGGTAAAAATCCATTATTCATTCACTAATGGATCAGAAGACCCGCTAAAAGAAGTTGGACGCAGCCTCATGAAGGACTCAGCAGAATGTTGTTCCCTTATTTGCTCATTTGGATGTCCTGCATGATTCATAGCTTGGGAAATTAGTGTGAGAATAGCTATATGATTTTTCCTTCCACCTCCCATAACATTTGGTGTCTTGTGAGGATAATCATTACATTTACCATCACATTCAACATTAACATAGTTCCTTCGGGTTCAAGCCATTGACTAAAACCAAGAAGCATAGTGTTAGCAACACTAATCTTATTGTAAAAACCACATAAACAGGAACAAAATTTCATTTTATCAAACTTTAGGTTTTATAATATGTTATTCATGATCACCTCTAAAACATAATTATTGTAACCAATACTTTGACATATCCTTTGGGTTCTTAATAAGGTTTTTTATCCTAGTTTCCAACGGTTAACTGTACCTTTCATCTGATACCAAATATAATGACTCATACAAGATATATATTGATATTACATCAATGTTAAAGATTATTAATTACCAAATATGATAAATCAATGATAGAACCATATAGGAATAGTGTCTTTAGAAACTAGGAAACCTAAACAACTAGTTCATAAGACATCTTTATTAACTCCTACTTATTTTTCCATAACTAGGCCCCTTTTTACATATCTTACTTAATACCCTTCATCAAGACCTGGGGAAAAGAAAAATATGAAAGGGTGAGCTTAGATTAATATTAAAGGTAAAAAAATGAGATATCAATCATATCATAACCATAATACATAAGAACAAAATATTGGAAAATTGTATCCTACATATGAAAGATCATGATATCATGCCATGGGATATATCATGAAATTTCATGAGAATCAATGAACATAACACCAAAATTCATAACATAAGACATGAAATTTTTTATAATAAACATATGAATTGAAAATAATTTCATATTGGTCAAGGTTCATTTCTAACACCATCATAGCAGACAAAGTCCATTAATAAACCGAGTTCACTCCTAATTCCAGCCATGTATTGCTAAACCGAGATCATTTCCTCTTACAACCATCTCTATCTCATGAGATATAAAGCTTTACCCAATTCATTTTATGGAGATATAGGTCACATCCAAATCATAAATAAATAATTATTACGTGTTCCACAGTAACATAAATCAGTCATCATAACAAAAGGAATAAAATGGGTTTCTTTAAACATCATTCCACCATAACATAATCCATGTAAAAAATGGACTTCATAAGTAGCATTCCATATTAAACACAAAACAATTATAGTAAAAATAAGGAAATTATACTTGAAACAAAACCTAATTGAATAATTTCATCTTAGATGTAAATTAATTTTGATATAACACTTGAAATTAATTCTTTATGAAAATATCCTTTTTTCTTCAAAAAAAAATTTCTCAAAATTCAGTATTATTTTAAAATAAAAAAAATTATTTTAAAATAAAATTGAAATATTTTAGAGTAACATTAATGGAAATTGGGTTCTATAAAAACATAAAAATCTATTCATGCCATATATGTTAAAAAACATGTTCCTCGTACTTTTTGTAGAAAAGTCAAAAGGCACCTCATATTGAATAAGAAAAATAGATTCCTTTCATAACATTTAATAAAATTTACTAATGGGTAAAATTGAATCTAAAATTTTAAGAGAACAGAAATAATATTACACATTTAGGAAACATGGACGTGGATGATAAATATACCATTGTAAACACCTATGTATAAATAGCCTCAAATAATAACGAGATTGCAAAATTGTCCATTTCCTTAGATATGATATCCTTAGTAAGTATCAGAACCTTAATTATAATAATTTATATAATGTTATTGACTTATTAAATAATCATATTCATTTTTATAATATCATATATGATCATATTATCATCTATTTTTTAGTAGTATTTCATTGTTACTCGTTATTTGACTATAAACTGCTTATTGTTCTTATGAATATTTTGTTGAATAATTACTAGTTATCCTTATTATGTCATAGTTATATCATTAAAAATTATATTAAAATAATATATACTATATTTATTCATTTTATAAATTTATATAATTATTCTTTAATGAAGATCATGTAGAATGATGTGCATCGCATCGTGGAGATGGAAGGTCATACATACGCACAAGTGACGATATCATTCCCATAATTGATGAATGGAACTTAATTGAATGGTGTATAATATTTAAGAATTAATATAATGTTCTAATTATCAAATATAGTTATTATTTACATCGTTATACCTAACCAAGTAAGGTGGTGGTGAAAAAAAAATTACACCACAGCATGAAGACGGTAAGTCATACATACACATGCGTGGTGATTTCATCTATTATATGATGGATAGAAGGTATAATATGGTTTTCTCATAATTATAATAACATAATGTTATATAATTTATACTATAGTTATTACTTTATACTGAAAAAACTTATAAAGTGGAATTAATATAGGAATGAAGTTTGAAAGAATCGGTAGAGGAGATTACCTCTTCTTCGACGTGCTTCCTCTAAATCTCCCTTTGGATCAATAGACTTGGTCTTAAAATAATACCAGAACCTCTATAATGTATATAGTGAAGTTTAAAAGTGAAAATTGAAGGGGATGTTCAATATTAAAGGCTCAAATTGAAGTGAAGTGGTGAGGTATGATGTGCCCTTTTATAATTGAGGTGAGGGGTACTTTTGGGTTGTCCAAAAATATTAATTTAATATAATATCAAGCCCCATACAAAACCCTCCCAAAAGGCCCAATTTAGAAAAATGGGATGAAATAGGGTTTTAATATCATCAACCAAAAAATTCTTGTTTATTTTTTATGCAAATTTAAACCTTATCATTTTAATTAACTCTTAGTTATTCTATTAAATTTTTAACGAGGGTAAAAAATATTTCAATATTAAAAGGGTGAAATATTTAATTATTTGATATTTATTAGACCATAAATAAATATCTTACAAAATTATAGACCATAGAATAATTTTTCAATATTTTTTAAAAATTGTTTTTTATTTTTAAATAATTTAATGAAACATTATTTTCATAAACAATCAATAATTGCCATTTTAAGACAATTTAATTCATTTATTTTTAAAAAGATTAAGATAAAAAAGTTCACTTCGAACTAACTATTTTATTATATTACTAAGAGGAAAATTTCATATATATAATTCATTATAAATATTATTTATCCCAAATTATATTTGTTTTAATATTTTTAATAACATTTATTTGTTATCTCTACTAATAAAATAATTACTACATCAATTTTGTGTAATTATAATAAATAAAAAATAAAATAATAAGAGGAAGATAAATCCACAAGATTTTAGAAGATTTTTTTTAGTCGAATTTATCTCCTACAAATTTTTACATTTAAAATTCCATACTTATTAAATTATGAATGTGACATATTTTAACATCACTTTTAATAAAATAATATAAGTGTCACAATCTCTTCTATAAGGCACTAAATAGTCAATAACTCAACCCTTCGATGGTTATGGTCGAGATATACTTGACCAATATGATTTGTTCAAGTGTTCTGGTCTTTTTATGGTTATTATTATTTTAATAAAATTTGTTTTATTGATTTATCATCAATTAATTATTTATCAAATCATCAATGAAGAAGTCTTTAAAGAAATTAATTATTTCATAAAAATTAAAAATATATTACCATGATAAATACAAACATTTTATATTAAAAATTCGATTTTATAGTTTAATTTGTCTTCCATATAAACTTATATAAAAAATGATTTATTTATGAAAATTGGAGTGAGATATATTTAATAAATTAAACTAAATGTCATAATCTCATCCAAGTGGCTTCCAAAAGACACCATTTTGACCCAAGGATGATTTAGGTAAATACGAACTCTTCCAAGGATATTAAGACAAGTATTAGAGTGGTTTTATAATAATATTCTTACCCAAATTTACCCTTTTACCGTATTAATAAAAATTACTAAAGTTACTATTCATAATGTCTAAAAATATAAAAAATCTATTTAAATAATTTGGACCTACTAATTCTAAATATGGAATCCATTTTTCAAAATTCAAAACACAAAATTTTCAAAAAGTAATTTAAAATTATTCTCATTATTAGAAAGAGATAACATATTTCTAAAGTTTAAAACATTAAAAAATATTGAAATGTTTCTACATCTGAATTCAATGTAAAAAATAATGATAATGACATAAATTATATTAAATGTTAAAATTATATTATATTTAAACTTTAAAACCATTCAATATTATAAATTAACCATATATATTTTTTCGATGAGAAAAGTTTTTTACAATTAAAATTTAGTGTATTATTATTATTCATCAAAATATAAATGTTATCAAATTAATATTAAAAATTCATCAAATGTATATTTTTATGCCCCTCTTGATAATTATTTTTTTAATGAAATATAGATATAATTAATGTGTCAAAATCATAGTATAAAAAGGGTTCTCCATTAAAAGGTAGTAAAATTTTCCTTTTAATAATATTAGTTTTTGTACATCAAATAGTGTTTATTAATACACTATGTCAAAAATATCTATTGGATAAATATAAAAATATATATTATTAGTTATATCACATATATATTACACTAATTTAATTTACTAATAGAAATTCACTCAATTTATTAAAAAATAAATTTATAAAATTGATTAATAATTTTCATAAATAATTTCTAGTGAATGACTTCACTATACATTTTCACAAGTTTGTTATATTTATTCTCAATAACCTAATGGCTAGAATAAAATGGTAATTTTATAAAAAGGTCATATCATGGTTTGTTTAAACTCACAATTGTGTGCAGTGTAAGCTATTGAAGAATTAAAATTATCTATAGAAAATATTTCATAAAAACATCCAGGTTTTATAATGCTCATATACTACTCCACATATCCCATGTCCAATTCTAGACTATGAGTGAAAAATTACATATAGCACAGTACAATTCCTTATCTTTAACTTGGTTATTTTTTTCGGGTACCAATAGGTTTCCCAAACAAGGTGTGAGATATACTAAGTAGTCCACCATCAATGGTGTCTAATTTATATCTAGTATATTAATATAAAATATATTAATGTGAAGGTATAATAATAAGGTAGTTCATAAATGAAATAAATAATGTTGGGATCAAGTTCTTTAAAGGACACCTTGTCGACCAAACCTACTTTCCTTATGAAGAATTGTCTCTGAACATTCCACTGTGTATATTTGTTCATATATATATAAACAAATATATATTAATATCTAAATTCATTGTAATGTACCCAAGTCATAAGGTCAATATATATACATATAATAATAATAAAAATAAAACTCTCATTATTAAAATATGGGTACATGCCCAAGCATTGGAATAAGGGATATAGAGTTCCATCTATGAAAATACCAATAAATGATATGAAATATCATGTCCAACATTGTTCTTCATAAGTATAATAAGTATAATCCTAGGTAGTATAGCCAAGAAATTAGATAAATTCACATCCAATCCAAGGATAATAAGAAGAATCCCTTGTAGTATATCTGAGAAATTTGAAAATGATGTGAAACTCCTAGTCCAACATCATAGAAAAAATATGATTGTGAAGAATAATTTATAATAACCATAACTAAGTCCAATTATAAAGAACCATGTAAAAATTATTCCACTTCCCCTATGATCTGTAATCCATGTTGTTCTATAAATAGGAACCAGGTATCGGTCAATGCGCAGTGTAATTCAATCAACCTTGGAGTCCATATAAAGAGTTCCTACTTGGGAAACCAAGGTTTTCTAGGGTGTAGTATAGTTCATGTGTAGGAATTTCATATTTAATAACATAATATAGTCCAGGATATTTTTGTCATTTCAATTCATAAACCAAGAGTAAGTAACAAAATAATGAAGTTCTAGTTTAGCATTCCATAATCAATTATCACCAAACATATAAAATGGTATATAATAGGGTAGGGGAATTAACCATGACTGAATGGAGGTGATTATTCATGATCTTACCTTTTTTCAATTCAATTTATAATGAATAAATGAGTCCATGATAGAATAAATTCCACTATCAATTTATCATAAATCATTTATCAAGTTAGAAAATTCAGGAATTAAGTTTATTAATTGACACATTCCAAGTGGAGATCATTGACATTAAAATTTCATTCTATTTTAAATAGTCACTTCATTTACAATGGATTTATATAATGCAATATCAATAATTCTCTTATTTTCATGGGAAAACATTCACACCACTTATCATTCATTTAGTTCCATTTAGAAACTCATTCTTGGAGAGGTAAGTAAACACACCTCAAAAGGTGTTTCTTACATTTCATGTTAAAGCATAAGGGTCAAGGCATGTAAGTGACACCTAATGGGGTGGTTCCAATTGATATTAAAAACATGAATTTTTTTTCATTTTAAATACAATATGGAAATATAAATTATGGTATTATAATTATAAAGATTAATTGTACATTTATGAAGTGACATAAGAAAAGTATATAGTGTTTCATAATAATGTATTTTATAAACATGAAAGGCATTATGAGAAAATCATGAGATAACCTAACTTATACCAAGGTAACATTACGCATCCATTCTTAGGATTTTACTTGATCTTGAATAAGAAAAAAATGAAGATTCATTAAAAATCCTACAAATAGGACATATGATCTTTCAATTAAATATCATACAATACATAAAAAACAAAGAAATGAATTAATATTAATAATAGATTTTATAAGGGTGACCTAACATTACTATAAAAGACAAATTCTAAGCTCGTGTGATGGATTTTCATCCATTCATAAGAGGTGGTCCAAGAGGGAGAACCCATGGGATGTTGTTGTGTGAGAGGAAGAGAATAAAATTGGAGAGGAAGTGATAAATGAGGTATGGGGAAATGGTAAATTACATCACTTTAATGATTCATATAGTTTGGCCACACAGTTTGGAAACCCGTGTGGAGATACTATCTGAAGGGACACCCTCACATATCTCGGCACATAGTTTGAAAAATTATGTGCAAACCATGTTGTCCGCTCTGAAATTTTTTGTGAAAAAATCATTCATTTTTATGGCCTTCGGTGCACAATTTGAAAAACAATGTGACACCCCATACAAGGCCTCATGGTTTGGGTACATGGTTAGAACTAACTATTGGCTAAATGTTTACCTCCCCCAATATTTCCATAAACTAGGATTCGAGATCCTTATGCTCCCAAAACCCATTTAACCTTTTGACACACCTCTCAGGACTTAGACCTTATATAAAAACACCAATTTAATGTGTTCTAACAATTATATTTCCATTCTATAGCTTATTTAAATATTTTTCTAATCAACAAAATAAAATATAAAATTCTCATGAAATTTTTAACTGGTTCAAAATAATGGTATGATACAATCTCCCAACCTTAGAACTTATCATCCTTAATAATCCTTAGGTAATAATGAAAATATCACTCAGCCTACTCATGTTTGTAATTCCCCACTCAAATTGCCTCGTTGCATTTCCAAACTCCAAACACGCCTCCAAATTATACTTTTATCCTTATAGTAATTAAAAAACTAAAACAAGATCCAAAACTCACAAACACTATGAAAATATTGATATAGTACTTGCATAAGAATGTCTAACTTGAGACACGATCATGAAATAATATCTTTCATATACTAGTCTATGTCTCTCCCCACTATAGGTTCTAGCCTAAATTATCCCATTCAAGTAATGGTACTCCCACCATTATAATTTACTACTAAATAATTTCAATAGAATCATAGAAACAATTTAGGCATGATTAGAAAGTTAGACATGAGGACACTACCATTAGTCCTTAATTTGATTGAAGTGGACGAACTCCAATTAACCAAGATCAAACTGGTCGCGCTGGATTTTCCTTGAAAAATCATGGTCAAACATTAAACTAAACTCATCACATCCCAATGATAGAATAAATGTGGTTCTTTAATGTGCATATAATTTTTTCAATAAACTCATGTTGATCCTCTTCTAGATGACAATTTCAAACAAGCTCAGCTTCAATAGCTTACATGTCAGTAAAATAGAATCCAAAAGATATCATCCCCAAGAATATGAAGATAATTATAAGCATTCTCACTAAATATCATACCAATCATCCATTTTTCTCTTGGATGAGCCATATCCTTATTAAAATCCTCACCATGTTGTAGAAAAAGCACCGGCACATTCTCGATCTAGCATCCATGGATCTTCATAATCCATGTCAAGACTGACTCCCACATTTGGACTCCACCAAGTATGTATTTTGAAATTGTAAATGGAATTTACTAAGAAAACTATTCATACAATGATTCCATTTATTTAACAAAAAAATTGTTCCAAAATGACCATCACGTGACTGGTCTCAAGGTCCCATGGATATTCTCAAATGAAGGTCACCCTACGAGTGATCAAAGTCCCACTCCCCACCTTGGTACAAACATCGTTGCTATACCAATGTAATGATAAATATAATTATCACATCCCACTCCACATCCAATACAGACATAATGAAGGGAATGTTTAAGTATATTATTAATTACATGAAATAATGTAAATGTAACTCATCGCTCATTAATTCCATCTAAGAATGATTTCTACAACAATCACCCCTCATCAGAATCATGATGAGGGTAACCAAGCTAAAGTATACAATGGTGTACTACATACCATCTAGATTTCATTAAATCACTCCTTGATCAAAACTCTCTAATTTTGTCTTAATTAAACCAAGGTGGATATTTATATAGGAAGTTCAATGTTTGAATGATTCTCTCTTAGGATAAATCAAATGATGTCAATATATTGGGAATGATCACCTCTAAATCAATGTTACACTAAGATTTCATTAAATGGGGTGTATTGCTCTTCCAGATTCATGCTCTCAATAAAATAGTACGTACTTTACGTAACTAACACCAGACACCATGTCTTCTGAAAATGTGTTTCTAGGTTCAACTATGGTTCTACTATCTCTTGTCTCCCAAACCATTTCTAGTTTATCCTTCATATTGGGAACTTCCTTAAAATGTTTACCCAAATCTCTGGGTCTCTATTCTAGTTAGCACCACATTTCAAAACATCAATCCTCAATGTATTCCTATCTAATGATTGAGGTTTCATTCCTAACAACTCCCAAAATCATGATACATTATCTAATCTTACTATAAGTGGTGGTTTTACATCTCGTTCCACCTAATTTTAGTCCCAAACCATTCCCCCATGAGTTTTATTTTAATAAGTTCATGTTGATTATGCTACACAGAATTTTAGTTTTAACATGCCAAAAGCTTGCTTAGAACCCCTCTTCAAGATCGTTCATGTACATGTGCCATTAGTTATCAAAAAACTACCCATTTTATGTTTTTTGTTTTAGAAGGGAAATTTTTAGGCATAAAACTTCTGGTCAATTGATCTAGGAACCCAAACAATTCTTCCCATTGAAACCATTCTTGATACACAATCAATCATGTTATTACTTGAAAACCAAGGCATCATCATACCTATAAAATCTCACTCATTAAGATAGATACAAATGAAATAAATTAAGTCTACCGTAAACCTAAGAGGTTCAAGACTTATTCTCAAGGAATAACAGTATCAGATGCCATGTACCTGCCTACCAGGACCTGTTCCTCTCTAAGAATCCTCATAAGGGAGTTCTCCTAAGATGGGTTATAATGTCAATGTAAAGATATGAATAAGTGAAACTCGTCATCTATTAGAATACGGTAATACCCCCTTATGGATTAACTCAGAATTATACCACCCTCCTACCCTGGGGGTGTTGTTTTAAAACAACTAAGATTCCAACGTGACTCAAATAGTCAAACACACAGCACTTACTCTGCCTAGAAACACGGCTCAAAATTCTACCGGTGTCTGATTTCTATGGGGACTAACACAACAACTAACCCACTAATTAACTCGGGGCATTGACTATTAAATAATATTCACACCTAATAATTCAAAAGTACATAATTCATATCCTTTAAGTTTAAGAAACATTAGCAAAAGAGACAATTATGACCTACGGGAAATGCCCATGTTCCCATTAAAAGCATCACATAAAGAAAAAATAATTCTCACCATACAAGAGGGTTAAAACTAAGAAAACCACATTAAGGATTAATTGTAGAGAATTTTACTAATTCTCAATTATTAATTCATTTTAAGCATCTTGCATAAGGTGTATCAAGTATAAATTTTATTTTCAATTATACTAATCACTTTATTTAGCTGACAACAAGAACCATTAGGGAATATATCTAATTAATTAATTTTAAACACATTTAATTTATCCATAAATTTTTCACAATTTGGTTTAGTTAAAGGAAATTAAAATTCCATGATACATTGGAAAATAATAATTATGTTGTAATTGGAATTTTAATTATCTTCCACCTTACAGTAATACTTCTCAAAAGGAGAATAAAAATTATTTTATTAATTTAAGGGTGCTGCCCAATTAAATTTCCACCGTACAT
Source organism: Viscum album (assembly GCA_963277665.1). NCBI lineage: Eukaryota > Viridiplantae > Streptophyta > Magnoliopsida > Santalales > Viscaceae > Viscum > Viscum album. The sequence goes on along the minus strand of OY728120.1, from coordinate 1,431,224,532 downwards.
TTATTTTTAATTTAAAAGAAGTGGATAATGAAACAATAAATAACCATCCCTTTAGAATAAACATACCCCCATGAGTTAAATCACTAAGGCATATAAAGAATAAGGAAACCTATGTGGCTCCCATCTTTCCAATGTGGGTACATTTAAGTGAAACCCAATCAAAAATGGTTGATTAAAGGTTTATTACACCCTTAATGTGTTTATCTAATGTGAATCATTCCGAAACTGACTTACATGGATCCATTTGTTTATTTAGGTAAATATTAATAAGGTTTATCATTACCAAGTTATATAGGTACTAGCCTTCATAAAGGCAACAAATTCATATAGGGATTTAAATTTATCACATAACATGGTTTAGTTTGATGCATTACCATTTCCATATTATAAATGTGCTTGCCTTTATAAGTTACAACTGGAAATCATGTAACTATAACCATGTTTTTACCTTTTGTCTCATAATATTCCAATTTGATATATAATATTTCAACAATATGGGTTACCCTTCCCAATTTATAAAGGCACATAAACTTTAAAAATTATTGTTGGCACCCATTATATTGTAACCACTAATGTTTCATCCCATGAAACTAATTCTCCATGGATAAAAAATACCACTACTTTTTAGTTAAGGTGCCAATGTAAATCTATATGTTAAAAACCCATTTAGTTTGATGCAGACACTTTAATAACTAATCGTGTATAATAATTACAATAAGGATTTCTGTCTCACATCAAGGAATATGTGTAAGCATGATAAATTTTCACACAAGAATGGCCAATATATGAGATTGATAATTATCACCCAAAAATCATATTAAAATAAGAAATCTGAATAATCAGTAAAGTCACATATATCAGCAATTAAGTATTCAAGAAATGGAACCTACATGGCATGGAATAAGTTTGTCATGGGAATCTGTATGTGCCTATAATGATGCAGGAACACACCCTATTTATTTCCATTCTGACCAAGAGGTAAAACCAACAATTATAGAAATAAATAACTAGGATAAGTATAATAATCACCCTAAGTGAAATAATAATCAACTATAACAACAAATAGCATGAAAAATAGTCACATCCTTGGAAACATGATCTTTCCCTCATGTGTGGGTTGGTCGGACATGGTAAAAAGCTATTTACCATGTTTAGAAGCATTAACATTATTCATTCTACCATAATAAATAATAATATGAATGGGGAAGATTATTTTATAACACATTGTAACATCCAAACTTGGGATCCATTGAAATGGTGCCCTAAGCCAATTCACTACACGACCTCAAGTGCACCTCCCCTTATGCTAGATGTTGTCTATTAGCAGTGAAGGTATGTAGGTGGTATAGTGGGGAGACTATACCCTCTAGACTAGTAATAAAATAGTGAAAGAATAATGGAAGGAAAAAAATAGCATGAGATGACAATTCCATGGAAGATGATAGCAAAAATATAACCCAACAAATGGAAAATAAAACATCAATTCTTTAAAATATTGAATCATGAATAAAAGTTAACATCATACAATAGATAATATTACATCCAGTAGGGAAAGACTGGAAAAATATATAAATAAATAAAATACATAAACTCTAAAAGGAAACCTTAGTACAAGAGCAGCTGCTTCTCCACATCTCCATTGTTCAGTTATAACCCATATGTGAAAATCATCATAGAGCACAATACAGTTCCTAACATGCCACTAGGAAATCATTTCAGGTAAAAATAATCTTCCTAAATAGGTTATGATATATACTTATTAGGCCACCACCAAAAGTATTTAATTCATATCTAGTCTACGAATATAAAATAGAGTAGTGTGCAGGTATAATTATAAGGTAGTGAATAAGTAAAAGAAATCATGTTGGGATGAAGTTCCTAAAAGGACACATGACTGACCACACATGCTTCAACCTATGTAAAAATGTCTCTAAACATTTCATCATGTATATATATGCATATATGTAAACATATATATGCATTGATATACAAGCATTTATGATGACCTGGGGAATAAAGTCAAGGAATCCACATGTAAAAATTATAATATAATATAACTCTCCTTGTTTAAAGATGGGTAAATCCAAAGAATAGAATTGGGATACAAACCATCATGCCCAAAAATCACAATAACTGATGTGAAAAATCATGTCCATCATTTTTTAATGTAAGTCTCATAAGCTGAATCTTAGGTAGTACCTCTGGGAAATATAATACCATAGCTGTTACAAAAGGTTCTTAAGAAAAATCCCAAGAAATACATTTCGGATATTTGATAATGATGTAAAACACCATATCAAACATCCTATACTAAAGGGGAATATGAAGCATCATGTAAAACAACTCTAATCAATGTATCTCTATAATAATCTTGTATAAATTAATTAACTTTACCTTTGGTCCCCAAACCAAGGAATTCCACAAAGAGGAACCCAGTATCACTAAAGGAACCATGTAAATCAATCAAAATATGATTTTTTATTCAAATGACCAAAGATTCCATCTGAGGATTCTAGATTTTGGAAAATAGGGTCTACTTAGGTCATAGTCGAGTTCACATATAAGTAGTTCCTATATATAAATTTTAAAATAGGTTGTGAAATCATGACAATTCAGAATCCAAATATATGTAAGGTGTAATACAGGGCAAGGTGAACTATCCATAATCAATGAACAACGTACAAATAAGAAGGTATATAATAGGCCAGGGGAATTACACATTCTTGATTGAATACTATTCATCAAGATCATAACTTTTTCAATTCAATTTATTTATAATAGAGAAGGCCATACAAGTATAAAATCCACTATGAATTTATTATAAAACATTTATCAAGTGAGATGATTCAGGCATTAAGTTTATTAATCGAAATTGTTCAAGTGGAAATCCTTGTTGTTGATATTTAATTATTTTTCAATTGTTCAATTATTCTACCAGGCATGGTTCTAGAATAATATAAATAATGTTCATATGCTAAGTGGGGAAACATACACCCCTCTTATCATTAATTAATTACTTTTAGTGACTTATGTTGGGAGAGGTAAGTCAACGAACCTCAAAATGTAGTTCTTAAATTCCCAGATAAGGAATAAGGATCATGGAAAGCAAGTGACACCTAATGGGGTGGTTTGAGTTAAAGTGAACAACCTCTATTGATGAAATTTAAATTCTCAACTATAATATAAATTAATACATTATCATTATCATGATTAATTTTATATTTATGAGATGATGGATATAAATTATTTCATGAAAGTCAAGGGAGTGTTTTATAAACGTTCTATGATTTAAGGGAAATTCCCAAAACCACCTAGCTTATACCAAGGATGCTTCACTTTCCCATTCTCATGATTTGATTCAGCCCAGAACAATAGATATCAAAAAAATAATCAAACACCCTACAAATTAAGAATTTAAACTTGTTTGAAAATAATATCCAATACAACAGAATAAATGAATAATGGAAGAGAGTGGAAGCATATTCTTACAAAGGATGATCAAATGCAACCGATGGAGAGTGATTCTAATATCATATGAGGGAGATAAATCATTGCCTATGAAGATAGCCAGGATGGAGAACCCATGAGATGCTACTATGTTCACAGAGGAGAAGAATAGAGGGGAGTAAGAGATAAAGGAGGCATGGTAAAATGTTAAATTTAGTAAATTTAATGATATCCATGGTATAGAAACACTGGTCATAAAACCATGCACCAACTTTGCAATGAAATTTTTCAAAGGGAAACCCCCATATAGGATAAGGCACAAAGTTTGAAAAACCAGGTGCAATCCATGTCATCCCCTCAGTAATTTTTTTATACAACATGCATGGTCGTGTGGTGTCTAGGGAATGGTATTAAAAACAATGTGACAACCTTTAAAAGTCCACATGGTTGGAGTGCATCATTAACACAAATTTTATGCTACCTATGCACCCCCTGTATTTCTAAGCAAAGGTTTTTTAAAGCTCAATTCTCCAAAACCCCATTCGAACTCCTGAGATACTTCTCAAGACATGACCCATATATAAAAAACACAACTTTTAAGTGTTAAAATGCTTGAATTTTTATTTTTATTCTTAGTTCAATATTCAACTCATCCACCAAATGAAAAGATCAAATTCTCATGTAATTTTTAACTAGTTTAAAAACATTGGATGTTACAGTAATGGTAACCCACTATTTATAGGTCTTACATATAGGTTAATCATATCTCCTTTAACGGTAACTATCATTTTTTATATTCTATGTAAGGGTACAGAAGAACTTATATAAAGGTTAAATAGGCTTGGAAAAGGGTTTATCAAGGTTCTGTAAGGGTAAATCAAAGATTATAATGTTGATGTAATAATAGAAAGAATATTTATGTTTGAAAAATGTAATGTTTAATAAACATACATAAGGGAAAATAACAAATTAAAAATGATACTTAAGGGTAAAACAAATTTTAAAAAACCCATGTATGTGTAAATAAAAACTAAATCTAGTTATGGAAGTGGAAAAAAATTATAAATAATATAAAATCATGAAATCAGTTTTATTCGAAAAATAAATAACTGAGGAATGTTAAAAATAAAAGATTGATAAAATTAATTAATTTAAATTAAATTAATTATTAATAATTAAATTATTTCATGAAATTATTTTTAAGTGAAATTATTTTTAATTTAATAAACCAATAAAATACAATAAAAAACAATAAAAAAGTAAATCTCTCAATAGATATAATATCCTATATTTTTTAAAATTTAAAACCAAAATTTTGATTTAAAAACCCCAAAAATTTCTCCCTATTTTTGAAATTTATCAAAAATTAAAAATATAATTTAGAAAAAAAATATATTACTCCCTCTAAATTCTTACTTTTCTAAAATTTATTTAAGAACATTAAAATAAAAAAATTGAAATATCACATAAAATAAATCTATATCAACCCATGTTCAAACTTTAATTTCTAAAAACTCATAGAATCTAAGGGTTTGATAATGTTATCTACAAATTGATTTTATATTGGAATAAATTCGAAAACAATATCCCCTTTATTTACATTATCTATTAAAAATTAAATCTATCAATAATATGTTTTTTCCTAAAATGATGTAATGTATTTTTATATATTGAAATTTCATATGTATTGTAAAAAATATATTAATTTTTTCTAAATAAACATTGAAAATAGATAGAGTTGGTTTTAGCTAAATTATTTGATCACAGAAATTTGTAGCAGCAATGTACTCAACCTCAGTTAAGGATAATGTAGGTAAAAATTTATTTTTTGAACTCTATGATATTAAACATTTACTGATTAAGTGTCACATACCTGACGTTATTTTTCTTTCAAGCCTACAAACTCCAAAATTGGAGTCATAATATTATAAAAAATTGAAAAAAATCTGATTGGAGTAAAACATACAAGTGTTAGTAGTTTTTATAACATATTTGATAATTCTTTTAAAATATTTTAAAAGAAATTATTTTTAATTAGAAAAATATCTTAAAAACATGAAGAATGAAAACATAATATCAGTCCTTGATATATTCCAATAAATATAGATTTTATCATCTATTATAAATTTTATCACTCACAAATTTTCATGATTCATCCACGTCAATTTTAGAATTGGTTCTCATTTTAGTTCATGTAGTTTAACCTGAATCAAGATTGAATTTTTTACCAAAATATTTTTTATATATTATTTTATTCAGAAATATTCAATCTTTTCATAATAAAATTTGATGGCCAAGGAAAAAAATTAATTCACCCCTTAAGCTCATATCAAATTCATTTAGCATTAATTTTTAAAATTGTTTAATAAGAATATAATTTTTAAATAAAAATAAAATATCATCAACTTTTATTTAAATAAATAAAATATAATTATAAAAATTCTTTATAAATAATGTTGGATTAAGCTTTCAATTGTTAAAAACTTTTGCAATAAAAATCTAGTTATTCTATCATATCAAGATCATAGATATTTATTGAGACCATGAAATTATTTAGATAGTTTAAAAAAATTATTTTCAAATTTATAATTTTTAAAATTAGGTTGTTCATTTACATGCACCTCATCAGAAATTATACCATTTAAAAATGCACATTTTAAATCCATTTAAAACAATTTAATTTTTTTATAACTAGAAAAATATAATAGAATATGAATGGTTTCTATTCAATAAGCTAGTTCAAATAAATATTCAAAATCAACACCTTATTTTAGTAAATATCCTTGGGAAACTAGTCTACTATTATTTATAACTATATTAATGAACTTGTCAATTTTATTTTGAAAAATCTATTTGGTTCTAATGGAATATTTAACTTTCGGAAAATAATATAATATTCATAATTTATTTCTTTCATCTTGATTAATTTTATCATGCATTGTATTTATCAAATTTGAATCATTTGAAGCTTATTTATTATTAATAGGCACAAAACCAGCAAAAAAATCCAGAATAAGCACAAAAATCATAAATTAGTTTTTAGTTATTATTCAGGATTGAATAGTTTTAATTAAATTTTCTAAAAATGATATTTATGAGATTTCCAATTAATTGGATCATATTTAGAAGAAATGGTCTCCCCCTCAACTAATTAAATACCATTTTTAGGATTATGTTCCCTAAAATTGATCTCTTTATAATATAAATCAAGGTTATCTAAATTTTCATTATATTCTTCATTGTTTTCAGTGAAATTTACATGCACAGATTCATCCATTGACATTGTTCTCTTATTATATTCTCTATAAGAATTACTATTTTTTGGACTCACCTATTTTGATAATATCAATTATGATTAATTATGTTTTGAAAATCTCAATAATGATTAATTTGGTTTTGATAATATCAATTTTGATTAATTATGTTTTCATAATCTCAATTATGATTAATTATGTTTTGATAATATCAATTATGATTAATTATGTTTTGATAATCTCAATTAAGAATAATTATTTTTTGATAATCCCAAATGATGTTTATTGATTAAACTTTTCATTACTTTAGTTACTATTTAAGTGTTTAATATCAAAATATAAATACTATTTAATATGTTCAAATAATATATCTTTCATTCAAGCACTTTTGGTCAACCAAATGTTCATTTAATTTTTATTGTTTTATCCCAACTTAATTTGTGCATAGTTTGCATAAACAGACAAATAGCTACCAATACATAAATTTCACCGGTATTTAGACATTTACCGTTACACATGAGCTACCAATAGAGTAAGTCTACCGATATGCACAAGTTGACCGATACAGAGTGAAAGCTACTGGTATGTAGTCTATTGTTACAAGCTCATCGGTATGGGTCACTGGTCCATAAATCTACTACTACCAAGAGATACCAATAAAGGAAGTCACTGCTACATATAGTCACCAGTATTTGAAGTTATCACTAGAAGGAGCTACCGCTAAAAACAACTACCGATACAAGATCTACCATTACAAGTCCACCGCTACAAGTTCAATGATACAAGAGCTACCGAATGGAAACCAGTCACTATTTCTCTATACACTATCTCTGTTTACTTATTATCAATTGTCATATTTCTTGATTTTAATGCAACTTAAATTAATTAATTATGTTTGTTGGGTGTCAAGAAACTGTACCTCATACAAATCATTCCTATTGTTGGAGCTCAAGGAACATATAAAGGGGTACCTCGAGCTACTGTATGATATTTCCTTCAACACACATACGAAAAAAGTGGTAGGATATATAGAAGAACATAGATAATGTAAATAGAGACAAATACAAGAAGAACACACATATAACTCGAAGAACTCTCAAGAACAGAAGTTCAAAGTGGAAATTCAAGTGCTGCAAGAAAAACACTCACATTTGAAACTGTACACCTATACTAGAAGTGAAGGAACAAAACCATGATACTCTGGTTTCCAAAAAACTTCCAAAGAAGGACACAAGCTTCATCTGATTCAATCCAATGAGTCCAGAGATTCAATAAAACACATAGGTCATTCTAAACTCATCTCTATTTTGTTTAGATCTATTGTGTTTCATTTGTTTTACATTCTGAGCAATGTGTGTGCCCTTTATTTTAAGCACAAACTATTTCCTATTTTAAACTGAAGGATTTCTAAATCCTCACTCAATCTTTCCCTTACTCTCTGTATCCCACTATGGATAGTGGTAGAGGTCAAGTGTGAACCGGACGGCCTGTGTGCTGTTGTTTAGTTTCCCTACATAGAACTATGGTAGAGGTCCGAGGACCTTGATAGTAAGATCGCTGTTGTAAAACCCTGATCCAGGGTGTGGATCATAGTTCATATGAAAATATTTGAGAGGACTCAGTCTCTGCTTGAGACTGAACCTCTTGTTTAAAATGGTTTTGTATTTTTATTTTAGTTAAAACTATTGTGAATATTTTGCTGCTAAGTTCTTTAAATAGAAATCTATTTTAAAGTAACTCTGATAGTTAAACTAGAAATTATTTGTATTTATTTTAAACCAGTAGGTTAGTTTCAAAAGCTAATATAATCCTTAGATTATATTAACTAAGAACTAATCAATCTGTTGAGAACCTAACTGAACCTTTATTGTATTACAAATTCGCTACACTTTATCATGTCATTTAAATTGGGGGACTTTAATACAAATCTTTTAAACAAAAATTTTAATTCGAACTCAATTAACCACCCCCCCCTCTTGATTATCCACTCTGACCATCATTTGGTATCAGTGGTACTGATAAAAGGTTTTCAAAGCACTCTGTTTGTGAAAATTTTTCAACTGTGATTTTAGTTGTATCTTAAAGATCTCAAAATTATTGTTAAATATAAATTTTCATATCCTTATATATCTTTTTAAAACATAGTTATTATGGATAATAGATTACAAGGTGTAGCTTCGAATAGGCCACCTTTATTTAATGGTGTTAATTATGCCCAATAGAAAATAAAAATATAAATTCATTTAGAAAGCATGGGATTTGACATTTGGAATGCTATAGAGAGTTATTATAAGATTCCATAAACTGTAAGAACTACTAGGGATGAACATAATAAAGCTTCTCACAATAAAAATTTTAAAGCAATGAATGCCCTGTATTGTGCTTTAGGAGATGAATAATTTAATCGAATATCTGATTGTAAGACTGCTTATGAAATATGGGATACTCTGGCAGTTTCCCATGAGGGAACAACTAATGTGAATGAAATGAGACTAAACACATACACTATTAAGTATGATAATTTTAAAATGAAATCTAATGAATCTATCTCTGATATGTATCTTAGGTTTAATGAGAAAGTCAATACAATGAGCTCACAGGGAAAAATTGTTCCAGCAAAAGAGAAAATCATGATAATACTCAGATGTCTACCAGAAAGATGGAGAGGCACATCAGATTCAATAAGAGAATCGTGTGACATAAGTTCACTACCTATCAAAGAGATGATTGGTAATTTGATGATGTATAAAGAGGATCTGAAGGTAAATAAAGAAGAAGTTGATGAACCAAGAAAGAAATCAGTAGCCTTCAAGACCTCTGCTTCAAAAGTCAAGGACAAAGAAAAAATTCAAGCTGCAAGTGATAGTTCAAGTAATGAATAGAGTACATCAGATAGTGATGATGAAATGGTCCAGATAGACATAAAATTTATGAAGTTTTATAGGAAAAAAAGTTTTTCATAAAATACAATTACATGTTAAAGTATAACAATAAAGTTCATTGTAGGAAGGATAGGAAAAGTACTGACAAAAGTGATGACATAGTACGCTACGAATGCAAGAGGAAAGGACATGTGAAATCTGACTGCTCGAAGTTAAATTATAAGAATAAATATGAGTACAAGGACAAAAAATATAAGAAATCCATGAAAGAAAACTGGAGTGCTTCAGTAGATAGTTCAAGTGATTCTGATTCCACTCAGGATGAAAAATCTCAAAAAGATAATATGTGTTTCATGACAAACACCAATGAGGTAACATTGGATACTTATGCTTTAAACCCTTATTATTCAAGAGATGATTTCAATTATGATTCTGAAAACATATCTAGTAAAGAATTATTTGAATATTGTAACATGCTAGAGGATACCTTCAACGAGCTAAAAGACAATTATAAGGCCTTAAAGAAACATCATGTTTTAACTAGCACTTTCAAATATGCACTATAATTAGAAAATGAAAAGAATTCTCAACTACTCAAAGAGAATACTGAACTGAAATGGTCAAATAAGAAACTCAGGAAAGATTCAAAAAAATTTACTAATAGAAAGGACACTCTTACAAAAATTCTAGGAAAACAAGTAGCACCAAAGTATACCACTGGTATAGGCTATCATCCTGGATAGAGATAGATTAAAAAGAATATATTTTTTCCTAAATCTGGATAGTATGTTGCTACTTCTAGTTTTGGAAATGCTTATTTCTCAACTAGCTACTCACATAGTTATAGACCAAAAAAATTATCATTCAAATTTTTTTAAATATATTGGTTATTTGAAACCCATTAGATAGATCTGGGTACCAAAAATTTTGATGCTAACCTATCTAGAACTAAGAAAATATGGGTACCAAAATCATTTAATCTCTAAATCTATTTTGTAGGAAACATGATTGAAATGTTTCTGTGGGAATATATGGTATTTGGATAGTGGATGTTCAAGACATATGATAGGATACTACTCATGCTTTAATATCTTAATCAAAGTTGATAGAGTACATGTTACCTTGGGGGATAACTCAAAAGGAAAAATCATCGGCTTAGGCCAGACAGGTAACACTATTTCAATTTTAATTTCTAAAGTTTTATTTGTCAATGGGATAAATTATTATCTGTTAAGAATTTCTCAGTTGTGTGATGATGGATTTAATGTGAAGTTTGAAAATGATTCATGTAATGTTTTTATTCCTAAAAATGTTTTGTTTTTTACTGCATTAATAAATTAAAATTTTTATGTTGTAGACTTGAATTCTTTGGCTAAGAAAAATATTACCTGTTTAAATGCTTTTCATAAAGAATCTTGGATTTGGAATAGAATATTAGGACACTGTAATATACATTCACTTAGAAAAATGACTAGGGAGAACATATATAGATACCTACCTAAACATAAATTTCCAACTGACAAATTTTGTAAGCCCTGTCAAAAGGGAAAGCAACAAAAATTTCTTTAAAATTAAAGAAAGAAGTTTTAACTTCTAAACCTGTTGAGTTGTTACACATGGATTTATTTGGACAATCTAGAGTTTCTAGTTTAAATGGGAATCACTATGTCTATATCCATGTAGATGACTTTTCTAGATATACTTGGGTATACTTTCTAACTCACAAAAGTGAAGCTTGCTCTTACTTTATTAAATACTCCAAGTCTGTAGAAAACCTTAGTGGCCTTAAGATTAAAACCTTGAGATGTGATCATGGCCGTGAGTTTGAAAATCATGAATTTCAATCATACTGCTCACACAGTGGCTACAATCACAACTTCTGTGCCCCTAGGACACCTCAGTAGAATGGTGTAGTAGAAAGATGAAATAGAAATCTTCAGGAAATTGCACAAACTATGATTCATGAATATGATTTACCAGATTATTCTTTGGCTGAAGTTGTAAATACAGCTTTTTACATTATAAATAAAGTTATTATTAGACCAGTACTTAATAATACCCCTTATGAATTATAGAATAATATAAAACCTAAAGTTAGTTATTTTAATGTTTTTGGCTATAAAGTTTTTATTCTGAATACTAAAGATAATATGGATAAATTTTCATCTAAAAGTGATGAAGGAATTTTTCGTGGTTATTATTTAACTAGAAAAGCCTATAGAGTTTTTAATAAAAGAAAAAAATGTATAGAAGAATCTGTTCATATCAAATTTGATGAAATTGATCCACATGAACCTTAACCTTCTCTTGAAAATATTGAAGAATAATTGTCTTTTATGAACCTTAAGGATGAAATCAGTGAACCTGTTGTAATGACAACCAGTTCTAGAAATATTTCAGAATCTGCTGCTGGTGAACCCAAACCTAGAGAAGAACCTGAAATTTCTATTCCTACCTTTACTAGATCAACTAGGATTCTAAAAAATCATTCTTTAGATGTTGTTGTATGTAATCTTGACAGAGGGACATAGAATAGAGATTCTCTAAGAAACTAGGTTGAACATCAAGCTTTTCTTTCATATTCAGAACCTAAAAATATCAATGATGCAATAAATGATGAATTTTGGGTAATGGCTATGAAACAAGAGTTAAATAGATTTGAAAGAAACAAAGTCTGTAAATTAGTAGAAAGACCTAAGGACACCTTGACCATAGGCACAAAATGGGTGTTTATAAATAAGGTTGATGAATCTAGAAACACCATTAGAAACAAAGCTAGGTTAGTTGAACAAGGTTACATTCAAGAAGAATGAATTGATTATGAAGAAACCATTGCACCTGTATCTAGATTAGAAGCCATTAGGATCTTACTTGCTTATGCATCTCATCTGAATTTCAAGTTATATCAAATGGATGTTAAAAGTGCTTTTCTAAATGGTTATATAATTGAAGATGTTTTTGTTGAACAACCACCTAGATTTACAAATGCCCACTTTTAAAATCATGTTGTTAAACTTTCTAAATCTTTATATGGTTTAAAACAAGCTCCATGATCTTGGTATGATAGACATACTAATTTTATTATTTCAAAAGGTTTTCCTAAAGGAATTGATAATCCCACTCATTTTATAAAAAATATTTCCAAAGATGTTTTGATAGTACAAATATATTTTGATGATATTATTTTTGGATCTTCTAAAAATTATTTATGTATTGATTTTTCAAAGATTATTCAAAATGAATTTGAAATGAGCTTAATGGGAATACTAAAATATTGTCTTTGATTTCAAATTTTTCAAAATAGGGATTTTATTATTCTAAATCAAAGTAAATACACTAAGTATTTATTAGAATTATTTGGAATGGATAGTAGTAAGGGAAGTGATACACCTATGAGTACCACTTGTAAGTTGGATATTGATGAATCTGGGAAAGCATTAGATTAAACCAATTACAAAGGTATGATTGGAAGCTTACTTAAACTTACTGTGATTTGACCTTATATTATGTTTAGTGTATGTATGTGTGCATTATTTCAAGTTAATCCAAAAGAATCACACTTACTTGTTGTAAAAATGATTTTCAAATATCTTAAACATACTACTAATTTAGGTTTATTTTACTCAAAAGGAAAATCTTTTGATTTAATAAGTTATAAAGATGTTGACTTTGCTGTTTTCAAGTTAGATAGAAGAAGAACATATAGAACATGTCATTTATTAGGAAAATCCTTAGTATCTTGGTGTAGTAAAAAACATAATTTAGTTGCATTGTCTACTGCTGAAGCAAAATATATAGCTTTTGGTAGTTGTTGTGCAGAGATTCTATAATCAAACACACTTTTTAGGACTATGGATATGATCTTACACATGTTTCCATGAATTGTGATACACTAGTTCAATCAATATATCTAAGAACCCTGTATCTCACTCTAGAACCAAGTACATTGATGTAAGACACCACTTTCTAAGAGATCACTATCAAAAGGGTGATATAACTTCTGAATTTATAGGAATTCAACATCAATTACCTGATATATTTACAGAACCTTTAAGTTTAGATAGATTAATTTATATTAGACATGAATTAGGAATGATCAACTACCCTCAAACCTCACCGCTAGACAAACCTCACAGCTAGAAAAACCTCACTGGTAGAAAAACCTCACCGTTCGACAAACCTCATCGCTAGAAAAACCTCACTGCTAGACAAACCTCACCATAAGACCAAACTCACCACTCGAAAAACCTCATCATTAGACAAACCTCATCGCTAGACAAACCTCACTATTATACAAATGTCACTTCTAGACAGACCTCACCGATAGACAAACCTCACTGCTAGACAAACCTCACCGCTAGACAAACATCACAGCTAGACAAACCTCACCAGTAGACAAACCTCACCATTAGACAAACCTCACCGTTAGACATACCTCACTAATAGACACACATCACCATTATAGAAACCTCTCCATTAGGATTCCTCACTGGTAGTGCATACCGTTATAATCCTCACCGATAGAATGGTTATCAATATATCACACTGTTTTAAAAAAATTGTTTTAAGCCCGAATGCTTTATCGTTTTAATGTATATATTTTTTTGATTCCTAAATGATATAAGTCGAGTCTAAATCACATTCAATCCACCACAAACTCCACCCTTCCAAGTCCCCACTTACCCAAGACTCTGGAATCTTGCAAACCCTTAGTTTCTCGATTTAGAAATGGCCTAAGTTAAGCGACCGACAATTAATGAAGGTAATGAGCTGAGTGCGAAGCAACAAAAAGTCGGTTCTGGAGCCACTGGAAGTAATAGTGCTACTAGTAAAGAGAAGATAATGTTAGAGAAACCACCTTTATCAAAGTGGGAAATAATGACTGAGAAGGATCTTTGTACTGAGTGGTTGATGTCAAGCAAGTCTCTGATTTTGAGGATTTTAGAAGAGCAAGGATGGCTAGATTGTTTTGAAAACAACAATGGGCCTTATTACCCGAAACTGGTTAAGTAATTTTATGAGTTTGTTAGATTTGAAATGAATGAAGATGAGAACAGGATGATTTCAGTGGTAAATGATAAAGAGATATCTTTTTCATATACTGAATGGGATGAAAGTCTGAAAATACCTCATGAAGGAGAGTATGGTTTTTCATACAAATCAATACCTACAGCTAGTGACCATTTTGATTATGATGCTACATTGATTGAGTTAACTAGAAATGGATCACCTAGAAAAGTGATTGCTACTGAAATGGAAGGACAAAACAAACTGTTGTTTAAGTTCATTCGACATGTGCTTAGTCCCAGGAGAGGAGATTTTTTAACCCTAAAGTTTCAGGATATATATTTGATGTACTTGTTTAGGCATGGAGTAAAGGTCAATATATGCATATTATTGATGATTCAGATAAAAGATATGACCAGACCTAAATGAAAGGAAAATACTTTGTTCTTTGCTAAGCTGATTTCCATTATGTTAAAATTCAAATGTATTTCTGAATATGGGGATGAAACTGTTGTTTTTAAAGACAATTTCTGCATTACTAAGACTATCTGCAAGTATGTGAAAGTAATCTGGAAACCTTGGAATAAATAATGGGTGAATGATGATGGTAAATTGTGTGTTAAATTTAATCCTATGGACCATCCTTCTAGGCCTAAGGATGAGTGGTATCCAGGTCTAGGACCTGATGAAGATGAACCTACTTATAGTGATGATGCTGATGATGAAAATGAAGAGACTTCAGTGGATGAAGGAGGAGATCTTGACCTGCCTCCTAGCCCTGTGACTTAGAGTATTTTTTATGTAGTGGCTAGTTCTCCAGCTACCTTACCCAGAAGAGAATTTGATTCTGATTTCTCAGATGAAGGTACTTAGAGATTGAGTCCAGTAATTTGGAGTTCTACTATGCCTATAGAGGTTGTTGTGGTTGAGTTGATAGAACCTGCACCTATAACTGATGAGCCTCCTGTTGTTGAAATAGAGATGGTTATGGATGATTCTTCTAAGTAAGACCTTTCTGTTGAGGCTGTTATTGATGTACATGTATAGAAGAATTCACAGATTGAGGGGGAGAATCCCACCAAACATGGTACTGTATCAGTAGCTCATGAGATTGAAGACTGGTCAGAAGACCCAGGTTTTGTAGATTTGGGGTTGGATTATCCTGATTCTAAATATGACACACCAATCAGAAGACCACATTGTAGTTATGATATCCTTTTTGATACTTTATCTAAAGATTTAGTAAGAAAATCTGACCCAGACAAGTTGAAGTTTGATCTCAAGACCTATTTTGTAGAAGAAATGAGAAGAATAGAAACCTCTTTAATTTCATTCATTCAATCTGTTATGACTGAATCTGTATCTAGTATTTTGGATGAAGTCAAGACCTACCAGAATAAAGTTTCAAGCTTGGAAGAGGATGTTGAATATCTAAAGAAATCAGTTGTCTCTATGGAGTCTTATATGAGTTCTAAATCTCAAGCAGAAAACGATTTGACATTTGTGAAAAATATAGTTGTCTATATGGTATCAATTTTTGAGGAATTTAAGAGTTCCGTAAAGCATCATATCAGCACCCAGGCCCTTGTTGTGAAAAATCTCATTAGTGGGATGACTAAATCTTTTAAGGAAACAATATCTTTTGTTGTTGCACCTCTGAGTGATCTAAGGCCTTCTATAGATTTTGATCAGATTAGATCTGTGATAAGAGAAGATCTTGGACAGTCTTCCACCAGCGGCTCTATAGACTCTACTACCTTGAACCAAGTGGTAACTACCACTAGGGATATAGGAAAAATTGTTCAAGATTTTTTGAGGGAGTCCACTACTTCTCATAAAGAAGTAAAGGAAAAGGTGGATTACTATTTCCAAAGGGTATACACTAAACATCAGTTGAACAATCACTTCAAAATTTTGTTAGAAAATTTGAAATTATCTTCTGTTACTCAAGACTTCATAGAGAAAGTGAGTAAGCTCTGAGAGATGACTCTATCTTTGGAAAAATTCCTGGAAAATAAGGATGACTTCATTTCTGATATGGAGAGAGGAGGAGGGATTATCATGGATTTCAGAAATCTCTTACTTCACTTTTTGCATGTTGATGCTCAGCCATCGATTATACCACCAACATTACCTACATCTGGCTCTACTGCTTCTACTTTTCATATGACCCTAGATCAAGCTATCAGAAGCTTGACACCAGTGATTACTCAGAGGAGTGGCCACTATAGTCGAGGAATAGTTTCAGTTGCTCAACCTCCAGTGGTCATTTCTGGAGTTCCCATCCTTTAACCTAAGCTACCCAATCAGAGTCTACCTAATATCCCAAAGGAAAATCCAAAGTGGACATTCATGAAGTGGATTTAGTGGGTCTTGATGAATTATATAGGAATCATTTGTACCTTGTATACTATTTTTGTAATCATTCTATACTTTTGACTCCTTAATATATACTTTTTCAGTCTCTTTGTCTCTGTTTTTACCTCTACTGCCTACTTAATTTCTTTCTCCTTTACTTTTAAACATTTTTTTTACCTATGGTCCATACTTTTATTGTTTAATTTCCCTTTAATAACCAACTTTATCCCTTATCTTTTAACTCTAGTTCCCCATCTTTTCAATTCTCTGATACATTCCTTACATCCTTATCTTATACCTCCTTTCTTTTTTCTAATCACAAAGGGGGAGAAATATTTCCCTTCCCAAATGGGAGAAATGATAAAGGCAGAGGAATGATAAAGGGGGAGGAATGATAAAGGGGGAGGATTATTTATTACAGGAGGGACATATGTCAGACATGGATATTAATATTTTATTTCTCTAGATCAATTTTCTTTGATACATTTGAACATGAGAATTTCTATTTATCTTTGAAATATATTTTACCTGTTTTTGTAACACACTGAGAAATAAGAATAATTGTATTTTAGTCTGATACATTTGGATAACTTGACATAATCTATGATTATAAAAAGGGGGGACATTGATGGACTCACCTATTTTGATAATCTCAATTATGATTAATTATGTTTTAATAATCTCAATTATGATTAATTATTTTTTCATAATCTCAATTATGATTAATTATGTTTTGATAATCTCAATTATGATTAATTATGGTTTGATAATCTCAATTAAGATTAATTATGTTTTGATAATCTCAATTATGATTAATTATGTTTTGATAATCCCAAATGATGTTTATTGATTAAACTTTTCATTACTTTAGTTATGGTTTAAGTGTTTAATTTCAAAATATAAATACTATTGAATATGTACAAATAATATATCTTTCATTCAAGTTCTTTAGGTTAATTAAATGTTCATTTACTTTGTAATGTTTTATCCTAACTTAATTTGTGGATAGTTTGCCTAAACACACTAATAGATACTGATACAGAAAGGTCACCAGTATGCAGACAGTTACCGTTACACCTGATCTACCGATAGAATAAGTCTACCGGTATGCACAAGTTGACCGATACAGAGTGACAACTACTGTTATATAGTCTACCGTTACAAGATCACCGGTATGGGTCACTAGTCCATAAGTATACCACTACCGATAGCTACTGTTAAAGGAAGTCACTGCTACATATAGTCACCGGTATTTAGAGATATCTCTAGAAGGAGCTACCACTACAAATAGCTACCGATACAAGATCTATCGTTACAAGTCCACCGCTGCAAGTTTAATGATACAAGGGAAACCTAATGGAAACCAGTCACTATTTCTCTAAACTCTATATCTGTTTGATTATTATAAATAGTCATATTTTTTGCTTTTAATGCAACTTAAATTAATTAATGATGTTTTTTGGATGTCAAGAAACCTTACATCGTTCAAATAATTCCTATTACCGGAGCTCAAGGAACATAAAAAGGGGAACCTAGAGCTACTGGATGATATTTCCTTCAACAAACATACAAAACAAGCGGCTAGATATACATAAGAACATAGATAATGAAAAGAGAGACAAATACTAGAAGAACACAGGTAGAACTTGAAGAACTCTCAAGAACAGAAGTTCAAAGAGGAGATTCAATTGCTGCAAGGAAAAAATTCACATTTCAAACTGTACACCTACACAAGAAGTGAAGGAACAAAACCATGATACTCTACTTTCCAAAAATCTTCCAAAGAAGGACTCAAGCTTCATTTGCTTCAATCCAAGGAGTCCAGAGCTTCACTGCAAACACATAGAGCATTATAAATTCATCTCTATTTGGTTTAGATCTATTTTGTTTCATTTGTTTTACATTCTGAGCAGTGTGTGTGCTCTGTATTTTAAGCACACGTTGTCTCCTGTGCTAAACTAAAGGATTTTTAAATCCTCACTCAATCATTCCCATAATCTCTGTATCCCACTATGGATAGTGGTGGAGGTCAAGTGTGACCTGAACAGCCTCGGTACTATTGTTTAGTTTTCCCACATAGAACTGTGGTAAAGGTATGAGGACCTGGAAAGTAAGTGTATTTTTGTAAAACCCCAATCCAGGGTGTGGATCATAGTTTATATAAAACTGTTTAAGAGGGCTAAGTCTCTGCTTGAGACTGAACCTCTTGTTTAAAATTTATGTGCATTTTTATTTTAGTTAAAACTATTGTGAATATTATGTTGTTAAGTCCTTTAAATATAAGTCTTTTTTAAAGTAACTCTGATAGTTAAACTAGAAAGTGTTTGTATTTATTGTAAACTAGTAGGTTAGTTTCAAAAGATAATCTAATCATCAGATTATATTAACCGAGAACTAATCAATCTCTTCAGAACCTGACTGAACCTTGACTGTAGTATAAATTCACTACAGTTTAGATTGTCATTTAAATAGGGGGACTTTAATACAAATCTTTCAAACAGAAATTTTAATTGGAACCTAATTCACCCCCCCCCCCCCTCTTGAGTATCCACTCCAACCAACACTATTATCTGAATATCCTAGAGAATTCCCTCCATCACTTTTATCATCAAACTCATCCAAATTAAATTTAGTATTTAAAATATAAACTCTATATCCAAAAACATTAAAGTGACCAATCACAGGTTTCTCTTATTTTAATATATTATAAAAAATTTCTTTTATATGGGTCTAATTTAAAATATATTTAAGATATATAAAGAATTATTATCCGATTCAACAAAAAAATATTTTATTAAATTGAATTCATTTAGCATATTTCCCACCATTTCTAAATAGTTCCATTTTCCTTCTTTATAACACCGTTTTTTTTGTGTTCTAGTGGTAGAAAAATTACGGAAATATTTATTTTCTTCAAATAATTTTTCAAAATTTATGTGAATAAAATCATCACCTTTATCAATTATAATTCATTTTATTAAATGATCATTTTGGTTATTATTTTTTTTACAAAAAAAGTAATAAAATTTTATAAAGTTTCACTTTTATAAGATAAGAAATTAGTTTATGTGAATCTACTAAAATAATCTAAAATTGTAAACAAGTATATCTTACTGCCTAAACTAGTATATTTAATGGATCCAAATAAATTATTATGAAATAGTTCTAACCATATTATTTTATTAACATTGTCAATAGATATAAATGACTCATAATGTTTTATACCCTTTAAACTAAAATCACATAAAAATACTTAAATACATTGAATTTTTTATGTTTTAGAACTTTTTTATGTATTTTAAACTAATATAATTTTCATAGGTGAACATGACAGAAATTATTATGCCAATGAATATGGTTTGTTTTTGAAAAATTTAAACACTATATTTTTCTAGTGTTGTTCTAAAAAATATATAGAATACTTATTTTCTTTTCTATTTAAATACAATAAAATATTAGTATCTTTATAAAAATTAAATTTATTATAATCAAATTTACACTCATTCAATCATAACAAAGTTGTGAGATACTAGTTAAATTGTGTTTTAATCCCTCTATATACATTAATTAAAAAATTATAATAGATTTTAACATTCCATATTCTCTAAAACATCTACCTTATATTATAGTTATAATAGAAAGATACAATGCCTCCATCATATAAATTAAAAGATAAAAAAGTTAGAAATATCACCAGTCATGTGCCTGGATCACTTGTTTCCCATATACCATGTGTCTTTATAACTCTTTAGGAGTATTTCCTCAATCAATTTTTTTCCTTAAAAATATATTGGAAAATTATTTTCTACTCTTAGAATCATTATTTCTTGATTCTAACTCCTTCGTACAAATCAATCTAGCATGATATGCATGTTTGGTCCCCTACTTTTATTGCTTATCTTTTCATTCTTATTTCAATTCTCAATAATATAATTTGATATGTCCATATTTCTAACACTCGAAGAGTATTATTTTTGGAACATCATATTTACTACTGTTAAATTTATTACTTCCCTTTATATCATCCTTTTGATGATATCATCTTGGAATCTTCTTAGAACATCTATTTCTTACCATGTACTTATAAACTCTTTTAATGAACTTTTCTATTTTATATTTCTTACTTTACTACAAATTAGAATATGAATAATTAATTGAAAAATTTATATTACATTTTAATTCTATACCTTACCCTTTATCATGGTCTTCACCATTATCATTATTCAACACTAGATTATATTAAATAAGAAATTATAACAGTTCATCCATTGAATCCTTAGTGAAATAATTAATTCCTTCAATCACATCCTTCTTTGAGTGCCACATTTTAGGTAGGGCTCAAAGTATTATTTTGATATAAACATCATTCTTTGTGGTTTACCCAATTACGACCATGTTTTTTAAAATTATAATTAATATTTATTTTAATTGATTTTATGTTATCTTGATCATTTATTCAGAATTATTGAAACATACCCTTGTGAGTTCACAACATGGTTCTCTAAAAATCATTAGTTTCTTGATTAATGATATTTAAAGTCCTTCAAATATCTGATTCAGTTTTATATGATGAAATATGGTTATAGAAATTTATTCTTAATGAAAAATACATTTCATTCATAATATTTCAGTTTATAATTAATTTTTTATCATCATTTTCTGTGAGAAGAATAAAATTTATATCATGTAATTTATAAGGTGGTATCCTGATATTCTAGAATCTAAGGCCAATATTTTTTATAAATACCTCATATTGATCCAACCAGTATATATAATTTCTTTCAATTAAATGAGGTATTCTGGAGGGATTTAACAACTCATATTCTTGAATTTCCGTAAAAATTAGTGGAACATTCCTTAGACTATTAGTTCTAGGATAATGGTTAGTAAAAAAAGATAATTAGACAATAATAAAAACCCAAATCTTTAAAATTAACCATTCTATGATACCAATTGTTTGGTCTGAGTGAGATAAAAATATAGACTGGGGGGTTAATACTACTTTTCAAAAATATTTAAAAAATTATAATTATTAAATTAATAAATTTTAAAATGATAAAAATAAATACTGTAGTTGAAAACAAAATAAATAGAACATGGTATTTTTATAGTAGTTCATATCACCAAGACCTAACATCTACTCTTCGTCTCATTAGTGAAAAAACTAGTATTCATTAATAAACTCACTTTTTTAGAGAGTGATAACCTTGTTATTGATGTACCTTTTTCTCACTAATTGGTATAACACAATTACAGACGTACTTTTTTCTCACCTGAAGGTATAACCCAACTAACATTTTCAAAATTCATAACCCTCATCCCAACCAAATTTTCATTGAGTATCAAAACCATACATTACTTTGGAATAAGTAGAATAACCTAGGAAGATATATTTTTGATGGAAAAATATTAAACTAAATTGAAGGGAACAAAAAGTATAATGAAAATATATAACAATGGAAACCCAATATATATAAATAAAAAAAATTGAGCAAATAATGATGAAGGTTAATGTAGCACAAGAAATTAGATAAATAAAATAGCAGATGATCAAATTATGAATTCATTTTGGATCTCACAAATAAAAGATTAGTCAAATTTGGGATTCAGCACTTTATCATTCTTATATCAATGACCTGTTTTTTTGTCTATATTTTTTGAGTAAACTATATTGAGTTCATTTAATCACATTCACCCTTAATTAAATTCCAATGTTTAATCTAGAATCATTAACTCTAGGATATTTTTTAGTATGAAATAGTGTCTAAATAATCAATCATAGTATGCCATAAGTTAAAAAATAATAATGTTGAATAGTAATTTGAATTATTGCACTCATCATTTAAGAATTATAATACACTTTTATTCCTATGTATAATGGATCTGAAATACTTAAAATATGATTATTAAAAAAATATGTATTTCAAAATTAATAAAAAATTAGAAATATATCACATAAAAGTGAGATTTATTAAAATAAAAAAAATACTAAAATAGGACATTGTCATACATATATTTCATGTGTGTTTTTATAAATAATTTTTCCACAATAATATTTAATCAAAAATATAATTATATTATTGAAAAAAATATAATTATGTACTATATTAAAATTGCATTTTAAATTTTTTCTATATGATGAAACAATTAATGAATAATACTACCAGTTTTTGTTTCTACCGTGCAATGATTATATACTTTACAACTAAGTGAAGTGGAATCATTCTTCTTCTAGTGTTTGAATAGATTTGTTGTATCTAATGTGATACTATTATTTTTTAGATCACTAACCACCAGTAAAGTTGATACCACTGATTATGAGTTTCAACCACCTGTTATTTGGTGATACCATTAATTATGATGTTCTACCAACAATTATGAGGTTGTACTTCCAGTTATGACATGTTACCGCTAGTTATGAGGTGTCACCTTTAGTAGTGTGGATCTAGCTGATGTGATGTTACCACTATTGGAATTTTATATCTATTTTAATGTTATAATATATTTTATATCGGTTTTATAAAGGTACTTTTGTGCATAAATAAATTTTTAATGAATTCTTCATAGCCTGTGTCAGGGTAGAAGGTATTCCATTTGTTTCCTTAAGGTAGGGTTGTGTAATGGTAACTAAAAAGTTATTCAAACTACATCAGTGTAAGTGAACACACTTAAATAAGGATAATTATAAAAAAACATTCTATATAAGGTTATCTTATCATGATGTATAATGGTAACTATTTTTAGTGTAAAGGTAAATTAAAATTTATTATGTCTTCATATATTTATTTTGAACCCCACATAAGCGTATTTTAATATTTCTGGTACCTATGTAAGGGTAACCCATTGTTTATAAGGATTACATAAAGCTAAGTCACATCTCATGTAAGTGTAACTATCTTTTTTATATGTTTTTAAGGTTATAGGAAAACATATTTAAGGGTACAATAATCATGTTTAATGGTACTTAAAAGATACATAATTGTAAATAATTGATTTTAAATATCACATAAGGGTTGAAATAAAACTTATGTAAATGTAATATAAAGTTTAAGAAATTTATTTAAAGGTAAATAATAAATAAAAAAGGATTAATAATGGTAAAACAAAGTTTAAAAAACCCACATAAGGGTAATGAAATTCTAAATATGGTTATGTAATGGTAAAATAATACATTGAAATAATCTAAAAAATATGGAATATATTTTATAAAAAAATAAAGTAATTAAAGTATAATAAAAATAAATAATGAATAAAATAAAATATAATTAATTATTAATAATTAAATTATTTTCCATAAATATTTTTAAATGAAAGGATTTGAAATTTAATAAAAAAAATTACAAAAATAGAATACAAAAACCCATAATCTAAAAACCTAAAGGGGTTTCAACAATTTTTTAGAAAAGTATCATCATACTTCTTAGGTAGGAATATTGAATAAACTCATGCTACTTCCCAAACATAGGGATTTGGTCCATTGAAAATGTGCCCATTTCTATATAGAAAAAATCATTCATCATCCTCAAATGGTTATCATACTCTCTAAAAGATAAATATCTAGACTAAAGGTTGTGTCTATTTTCCCAAAATTTATGAGAAAATTTAGGTATAAATATATATTTTATTACATCTAGAATATCATAGTGGTGAGTGGAGATGGTCCAAAACATGATTGGTATTATATCCTCTTCCAACACCTTTAATATAGCCACAGAGATTTCCCCATCTTATATGAGGGTTCTTTAAAATATAATCAACCATTGATGTTATTTCTCTACTAATTTTTTAGAGGATCTATATCATATGGAATCGTATCAGTTTCATCATAGAGTGAGTAATATAGAGTAGTAATAGATGTTGACCATCACCTCATACTATACTTTGAATGGGATGAGATTTTTTCAGGCACTAATGAGGTGTTCAATATTGTTGGATTTATGTATCGAGGGCCTCTTGATATTAGAGAAGCATTGAGTGGTACTGACACTAGTAGGGCATTCATATCGATAAGATGAATCACTATAAATATGGACTTAATAATAATCACCAAAGGTTCTACATTCCTTGTTTTTTATCTCGTATTTATCATAATGGGGAGGACCTATATTTCATGTTTTTGTTCTATCATAAGGAATAACTATGAAAAATATACTATGTGAAGGACCTCTAGTGTTTTTGGGTTTTTTATCAAGTGTAGGAATCCATGGTTATTAGTTTCTAATGATTTGGAAAGTGGAGGACCTTTTTATCTATTCACACCAATAATATGGGGAGGACCTGAATATATTTTTTCATGAGGAGGACTTTTGTCACTAATTTTCAAATTTCCATGGGGAGTACCTTTGTTGTGGGTACTCTAGCGAGGGACTTTGGAGTCACTATTCATGGTATCATAGGTATAAAATACATGACCATAATTTTTTTATCTTTTTTATGAATAACTAGAAGGTTCTTCGACAACAATGGTAAAATACTAAATATCCCAATAAATAAAGAATCGATAATTGAAATGATATATGACTATTTATAGATTATATTCTTCCTCTAGAAATACATCATTCAAGATATCCTCTATTATGCAAAAAACATTATAACCTTGAAGCTAATCAGGGTTAACTAGTGTTGAAAGAGAACTGTATGGTAGGTATCCCTCCTAAAAAGCTCCCAGGATTCAGTCAGATTATTCAAACAAGCTTCATAAATAGAAATAAGGATATGATTGTGTTCTTGAATTACCACATTAATATTACATTGATACACATTTATATTCTCAAGAGATGGGGTATGAGCCTGATTTTTTATTTCTATTAGGATACACTTATGGCCTCAATATATGGTATTGGGGATATAATCATACATTGTGATATTGATAGAATATGCCAATAAACCTACTAAATGGGAGTAGGAATATTTTATTTCTTCCAAGTTATGGCTATAATATATTGAAAACCATTATTTATATGGATCTTATCTCATATATGAGACTACTCTTGAACTTATATCAGAATATTTTGACTAATATTTTATGTGAGAGTATATATACGAGACTGATTATTATAAATCATGGGTATATAGTAACGGGATTCTTGAAGATGAGATGGAATATGTTCCTACTCCTTTTAAACTTCCAATATATGATGATGATATTATTGGGTGTGATAAGGGATATTTTTCTTCTATTCGATCACTTCTAAAATATGTTATAGGTATTAATGGGTGGGAATATGAATATAAAGTAATTTATTAGTGTCATTTTTCATAGGCCTCCCTTAGTGAGACCTCCTCTAGGGTTCCCTAGTCTAGAAAACTAATACGAGGATATCTAAATTTGTCTCTGTAAAAAATTCATAAGGATATGGGTTCATGAATCACTATTTATGGAAGGGGATAGAAGGATCCCTCCAAGGTACCACCTAGAAAATAGTGAGGATACCATCATCATACTCTTTCACCTCAAAATTATAATGGAGTTATAAATTTTTATTCTCTAAGGAAAGTCTCCCAAAGGAAATGGATGGTTTTATAGGGTCCATGTTCTTTATATCTACTCATAATTGTTGGAAATACTAGTGAGGCTTCATCTCCTAGAGGATTTAATTAGACAAATGTAATTTTGGGATGGATTTTTTGCATTGGTATCTCAGAGCAGTGCATTCACCACCTATAATTGGAGTCATAGAGTAAATGAAAACATCCCTCTAGGTTTTGGGTCCACAGACTTGGTTATAACTAAGTCATGTGTCTGAAAAATTCATTGAACATTATCTTATTAATGATATGAATTTACCATTTAGATTCAAGGAAGTTCTTAGAGGATTTATAAATGTGATATTAAAAAAAACACATTTACGAAACCTTGGAAGTAAAAGTGCTTGGTTGATTGATCACATTCTTTGGTAAAGGATTCTCATCTGGTTCACTATTTTGTTTCTGAAGTAGACCCACACCCATAATGTTTTTAGATGGCTCAAAATTTCTTATAAAAGCTATAATGTTTGAAAGATAAAGGGGTAGTTATACAATCACCAGAACCATATATTTAACCCACCAGATGATTATATGTAACACCCCAAGCTCCCACGATACGTTTCCCTTTGAATAATTCAATGGGGTGCATTGTACGCAACTTTGACATTCTAACACACCACAACAAATCAAACTAGCCGTTATGAATAGTAATACATACTTTTTGAAATTTTATAAATTCTATCTCTCAAAATGGACTTATTTTTTGGATTCAGAATATCTAAATTAGCCTAGGGTGAAATTTTGGTACTTTTCGGAAAACTTTCATATTTTGATGAATAGTGAAAATTACTAAATTTTAATTAAAAACAACTTTTTTAATCAAAATAATTAATATTGATAAATTATGAATTTTAGTGGTATTAAAGTATATTTAGAATATATTTTTACCATTTAATTCAATGTTTGTCATTGGACATAATTTCACAATTATACTAGACATAAACAAGTGCCAATATTTTGATAGTTATTATCTCTTAAAAACACGCTTTTTGTTTTAACAACGGGAATTAATTTTAAATTAATTTCTGCAACTTATGTGATTTGAATTTGGAAAAATGGATTCCATATTTGGAATCAGGATGTTCAAATTGTGTAAATAGATAACTTTTATTTTCAGACATTTTGAATAATTACTTCGGTAAATATTTTATTTACCATGGTTAAAGGGTAAATCCGGTAAATAAGGGTTAAAAAATAATATTATAATAATAAAACAAATTACCCTAAAACGTGTCCTAACCTTATTTGTTGATACATGTCCGACCATGGGCATCTTTGGTTCGATTTTGGGACCCCATGGAGCCACTTGTAAGTGATAGGGACACTTTATTTTAATTAAGTTAAAATGAATACAAAAATGAGACATGCATATATCTTTTAGAAAAACAATTTTTACATAGGGTTATATATGTTGGACTTTAGACTATAAATATTACTTAGAAAGATAAAAATGTTTCTTACATAATGATATTTTATTTATAATTTTTAGACATTATATAATTTAATTTATTTATGACACAATGGTGATGTAGTAATTACTAAATTAATGAAAAATTAGAATAATGGATATTATAAATACAAAAATAAATGTAATTTGAGACTTTTTATAAATAAAAATAATTTTATAGGATAATATGACATGTTAGGAGTTCTTTAAATTACGTTTTTAGAAGTAATAATTCTGTTATGATTTTTACAAAAATCAATTATTGAATAGTGTCAAAATTGACATAAAACAGTTTTTTAAAAACAATATTATATTATTAATTGATATTAAATTCCTAAAAATCTATGGTTCAGAATAGAGACTTATATCATGATATTTTTATCATTAATGAACCACATGGGGGTCTCTTGTATTTATATAGTAAGTTTATTAACCATATAATATAAAAATAGAAAGAGACATTGTAAAAGTGAAACTAATTAACTAAGAGTTAATACTTAAATATAAGGTTAATATAGTAACCCAAACCTGTATAAATACTATTGGTTGAGTGGTTTTCGACCTATACCCACCTTGACCTTTAAATAATCCACTTTGGAGCCATTAGAAACTGAATATGAATTTATTATAAAATAATATTTCTAGCTTTTCCAAAGGTGCCCATCACCCCTCTTATAAAGGGGCACTCCCCCTTATCATTAATTGACACCTTCAAAGCCTTTTGGTTCGGCCAAAACCTATCCAAATACTCTATAAAATTCCCTAACTACATCATATAGGCCTTAGTTTGATCAGAAATCCAACCTAAGGAGCCCTTTTGATCAAATCAAAAGGAAGAACCTGAAGAAGAGGTAATAATTTCACCACCCTTTTTCAAGTTCCTTTCTTCTTCCACTTCTTCTTTATTTGTTATTTCTATTATAATAACTCCAGTATATTCTATATAATTTGATTTCATTATAAATATGGTACAATCACATTCTGTATTCTATCCATCCTTTGAATAGCATGTCGCCATACGTGCGTACGTACGGCATACCGTCTCCACGTCATGGTGTAATTATCATTCAATAAATTATTATTTGGATGGGTATAATAATGATGTGTAATTCATGTAATTAATAAATATAACATGATAATTATTCTGTCTATATGGTATACCGTCCAATAATATATTATTTTAACATCAAAAGAATGATATTGTCGCTTGTGCGTACGTACGGACTACCGTCACCACGAACGCGATTAGATTCATTCTCCATCATATCCATTCAAGTATAATTCTCATTTGATGATTAAAAATAATGTTTAAGGAATTAATTTAATTCTGGATATGAATAATATACAACCTATCCATAACAAACACGGCTTACGAAACAAAGAATATAAAGGAAAACAAGTAAGTTAACACCTGAAATGACGATAATACTAAGATATTATTAACAAATCAATGTTAAAAGATCATATATGATATCATATTAATGTAAATAATTCTTTTATAATTAAATAAAAATTATTTCACCATTATAAAGGAGTTTAACCTATCTTCGACCAAGGGAAAAGCACAAAGTAAGGGGTTTCTTATCTCACTTTTAATTCAGTGAGATTTCTATTGTTCACCACTTATTTATTGCATGTGGTGTGTGTACTGCCCATGATTGTATTCATTGTGTAATATACTTTAAATTTATGGGTATTTAAATCATCATTGTATGATCCTTCTTTCATGGGTGCATGTTTCCTAAGTTACCAAATCAATAAGGGAATTTTAAATTTCAATTTCCACTCATTTGGATTTAGGCATATTTCATTGATTATTTTACTCCAAGATTATGTGTGGAATCACTATTCATTTGATTATGTCATAATTTCCACTCCCCTTTCTGTGGATATACTTTTTATACACATAATCACTCCATTGATAAATTCTCAAGTCATCGGTATGAACTTGATAAGAGTAATTTTTACTCAATCTCGATTTGTTGAGATAAACATCCAATTCATTAGTGTTGTTTTTACAAGAATATGTGTGAATGTATTTTGATTTTTTTACACTGAATATCCAATCATATTTAGTGTATTTAAATTTTTCATGCTTAATTATGTCGTTGTTTTATCCTTTACCTAAGGATACATCCTTTATGAGAGATTTCATCTCAATTTACATTCCATTGAGACTTCTTTGTTGTTATACACCAAATCACTTTTATGTGGTGTATATAATGTACTTTGACATAGTATATCATGAATCCATTTATTCTCATGATACTACAATGTTTTGATTACCTCAATTATTTGTATTCAAGTGTCTCTCTTTTGGTTAGAAACTCAAACTAAAATACCATTTTTAAATGTTTTAAAGACTTTCTCTTCTAAATCTTGCTCATTAATGTCCATGTTTTAAAAATGGTTTTAAAGATTTATTTATATGGAAATTAAAGTTTTAAAATTAAAACTCCTTTTAAAAGTTTCAAAGTGGTATGGGATACTTTGATTCAAACAATCTATTTTTAAATGGCTTCTTGACAAATAGTGTGACTTTTAAATGATTTCAAGAAAAAGGGGGATATTTCTCTCAAATAGTTTTGATAATTTTTCTCGATTGAGGTTAATATGATACAATAAAATCTCCCATATTGTATCGAATGAGTTATCTTTGACTATGTATGTGATATTTTTATACCATTAATGGTTTGTAAATAAGTATTTAAATTTCGGGTTCTAGTTTTAATACGAATGTTTATGTTATGTTTCAAACTTTTTCATATGAGGAATGTATTGGACTTAGTAAGTGACGGGTGGAGCCTGTTGTAGCTCCTCGATGCATCGGTGGGTCTCATGAGACAAACTAGTTTCTTGACACAAGGGCTTGACAAAATCTTATTTGTAGTCGTGGCACAAGGCCTTGGCTATGGGGTTATGATAGTCTGGCATTATGAATTCCATCATTATGAAAGTGGTTATTGATATTACATGTGATTATTTGTTTAATAGAATATCCATGAGAATAAGTAAATGGAATTATTTCATTTTATTTTTGTCATACTATGTTGAAGTTGAAGTTTAAAAGGCTTTTGTTTTAGTTATACATTGCCTTAAGTGTTTATGATTTTCTATTAAAGCTTTTGCTATATTGTTTTCCTTACTGAGCATTTGAGCTCACCCCTTTCAATGTTTTATTTTTCCCAGGATTGTAAAGAAGTAAATTATGAATGACCTGCAGGGATAGTATGAGTGTGGACTATGGAGACTATTTTGTTGTAGTTTTCATTTTATGATGTAATGTAAACTTTATTAATGTATCTAGTTATTCCAAGGCTACTAAACTAATCGGTCTTTCGAGACTTGATCTTTCTTGTGATCATGCCAATATTATATAATAATGCACTGACTCTGGGTAACTGGGGTCGGGGCATTACAGTTGGTATCAGAGGAAGTTTAGTAGAATCCTTCGAAGCTAGATTTAGATAAACTCTGATTAGAGCACATAGACCTAAGATGAACTTTGAGGATTATTATAGAAGAACTTCCTAGAATTTTGGTATTGTAGAGATTTTGTGAGTTTTTCGAGCAATACATCCATGTCTAGATACGAGCAGGTAGAGGCGGCTCTGGCAGAGAAGTTCCTAGGGTTAAAACCCAAAAACACCGCTTTGAGCTTGACTTGAACTGGAACTGGTGCACGACAATGAGCCTTGTTGCACTCTTGGTTACGGCACACTAGGGGGATATTCTTAGGATAATTTACATTTTCTTTACAAACCGATTTGAAGTATTATATATATAAGATGAGAGTAAATGACCTTGGTTAATCCTAATGTGTTTCAAATTGAGAATACGGTGACATGTCAATCTCTAAATGATTTTATGACTACTATTACTCACACAATGCTTTCTGGTTTTAGTCAATGGCTGGATTCCAAGGAAGTCATAGTGACTTTGAGAATGATGTACAAGGTGGGAACGGTGGTGGAAATGAGCAACAAAATGGAATGTTGATAGGCGTAAAAGATATCGTCTTTATGCCAAATCAATTTTCCAAAAATATGATCAAAAATAAATATATTAACCAATTCCTGGACTCAACAAAGAAGAGAGAGGTGATGAATAATAAGAGCTCCAGTAGTGGAGACCATGGAGAAAGAAATCCTCAATTTCCATCATGCAGGAAATGTGGAAGGGGACACCCAGGAAAGTGTCTCAATGGGACACAGAAATGCTTTACGTGCAGGAAGGAAGGACATAAAGTGAATAATTGTCGAAGAAAAATGATGAGTACTATGGAAGAAGATAAAAATGCTCCCAAGAATCCATTTATAGTCATTTACCGTAAATGTAGGGGACCTGGCCATTAACCGAGTGAATTCCATATTCTATAGGATATTTTCATGGTCAAAGAAGAAGCTATGTGGAAATAAATTATTGGAGAAATGTTTAAAAATTATTAGTGCTCCTTGTTGATGGGTTTACTTTGGAATAATCTTCTCTTGTATTTTTAACCTTACAGTTTTCCATGTGAGAATGATATTTGAGGAAAAATTTTCTTTTCTATTTTGGATATAGTTATAAATAACCATTTGGTTTTATATGATCGTTGGGTTTGAGGCAATTATATGTTATCATAATTTGGGATGAAAATTCAAGGTATGAGATAAGATTTGTGGTTAAATTTTGTTATGGTTATTTTTAGGAATTTATCTCATTTTGGTAATGTTGTAAAATATAGTTTTTAAAAAAGGACAACACGCAGACCGTGTGACAACCCGTCGCGTTGGACAAAGCTGTGGGAATCGAACGCAAAACCAAAGTACGATTTGGATTTATCACCTACCACTGGACTACGTGAAGTCCCTGGTTAGTGTGACTATTATTTTTAGTTAAATGATTTTATTGATCAATAATAATTTGATTTGGGATCTTATGTCTTATCCAATGAATACCCTTAGTATAGGAAAATGATTTGGTGATTAAGTGATAGATGTTATCTTGGAAGTTGTTCTCTTTTTTGTGAACACTATATGCCCAAGGAAAATAGAATAGTATGGGATTTCATTTGATGAGTAATGGTGGATTTTTATCTATGTTTTTATTCTGGATTTATAGTGATTTGGGTTGTTTATGGAAATGATTAGGTTAATTACTTTTAAGTATGTGACTTTAAGAGTAATTAATGTCATTTGGAGATACAATTTAACGTGGAATACTACATTCTTATAAGTTTGGAGTTTAAATATTAGTTTGGATTATATTGAAGGATTTTAATGATAATTTATTATTGAATGGAATTTATTTAACTTTGGGGTATTGATGGTTTAATTTCAAAAAATAAGATTAGTGTTTTTTTATCTAATGGAATATCCATTTGGGGGGTCATCAGATATTATACTAACCATTTTGGTTTTGATTAATCTCTAAAGACAAGGTAAATATATAGTTTATCCTAAGTGGATGATGTATTTCTATAGAAGTTTATTCTAGCTCTTCCATTGTGACCAATTCTTCTTGAATACTCATTGTTCAAAAAAAATGAGTTAGTGGTAAAAAGTTATCAAATAATGAAACTCTACTTAAAAAGTAAGTATATCTCTTTATTTTCTTAGTCAATATCATAAATTAATTCCTCTTCCTTATGTAATGTAACTTAAAACAAAAAAAATGTTGTCTGTTTACATTTCCTACTGGGAGACTAAGGACCGTTTGTCCGAACACAAGTTTTTGATTTTCTTATTGTTAACTTTCTCCTGATCATGTTTTCTATCCCTCTCCATCAGAACTGAACACTTAGTTTATCATCCATATCCATGTTTTCCTACATGGAATCCTCGTATGGGTTATCTTGGGTGACCTTTATACCTCTCTTCCTTTCTTTTAAAGTGATAGTTTTATTGACTCTTTTTCCAATGTGGGACTTTCCATTATATTATCAAGCCCAATTTTAAAAAAATTGCAAGGAAGCAATTTATTTAAAGAGGGGAGAATGTAACACCCCAAGCTTTCATGGTACGTTTCCCTTTTAATAATGCAATGGCGTGCATTGTACGCAACTTTGAGATTCTAACACACCACAACCAATCAAACTAGTCATTATAAATAGTAATACCAACTTTTTGAAATTTTATAAATTCTATCTCTCAAAATGGACTTCATTTTTGGATTTGGAATATTGAAGTTAGCCTATTGTGAAAATTGGTACTTTTCGGATAACTTTGATATTTTGATGAATAGTGAAAATTACTAAATTTTAATTAAAAACCACTTTTTAAATTGAAATAATTAATATTGATAAATTATGAATTTGAGTGGTTTTAAAGTATATTTAGAATATATTTTTACCATTTCATTCAATGTTTGTCATTGGACATAATTTCACAATTAAACCAGACATAAACAAGTGTCAATCTTTTGATAGTTATTATCTGTTAAAAACACGCTTTTTGTTTTAACAACGGGAATTAATTTTAAATTAATTTTTTCCACTTCTGTGTTTTAAATTTGGAAAAATGGATTCCATATTTTGAATCATGATGTTCAAATTTTGTAAATAGTTAACTTTTATTTTTAGACATTTTAAATAATTACTTCGGTAAATATTTTATTTACCATGGTTAAAGGGTAAATCAAGTAAATAAGGGTTAAACAATAATACTATAATAGTAAAAATTTCCCTAAAACGTGTCCTAACATTATTGGTTGACACATGTCCGACCATGGGCATCTTTGGGTCGATTTTGGGACCCCATGGAGCCACTTGTAAGTGATAGGGACACTTTATTTTAATTAAGTTAAAATGAATACAAAAATGACACATGCATATATCTTTTAGAAAAACAATTGTTAAATAGGGTTATATATGTTAGATTTTCGACTATAAATATTCATTAGAAATATAAAAAGATTTCATACATAATGATATTTTATGAATAATTTTTAGACATTATATAATTTAATTTATTTATGACACAATGGTGCTGTAGTAATTACTAAAGTAATGAAAAATTAGAATAATTGATATAATAAATGCCCAAATAAATGTAATTTGAGACTTTTTATAAATACCAATAATTTTATATGATAATATGACATGTTAGGATTGATTTAATTAACCGTTTTCGAAGTAATCATTCTGTTATGAGTTTTACAAAAATCAATTATTGAATAGTGTCAAAATTGACATAAAAGAGTTTTTTAAAAACATATTATATTATTAACTGATATTAAATTCCTATAAATCTAAGGTTAGGACAAGAGACTTATATCATGATATTTGAATTATTAATGGACCACTTGGTGGTCTCTTTTATGTATATAGTAATTTTATTAACCATATAATATAAAAATACAAAGAGACATTGTAAAAGTGAAACTAATTAACTGAGAGTTAATACTTAAAGATAAGGTTAATATAGTAACCCAAACCTGTCTAAATTATATTGTTTGAGTGTTTTTAGACCTATCCCCACCTTAAACTTTAAATAATATACTTTGGAGCCATTAGAAACCGAATATGAATATATTATGAAATAATATTTCTAGCTTTTCCAAAGGTGCCCCTAACCCCTCTTATAAAAGGGCACTCCCCCTTCTCATTAATTGACACCTTCAAAGCCTTTTGGTTCGGAAAACCCCAGCCCAAATACTCTCTAAACTTCCCCCACTACAACCTAGAGGCCTTAGTTTGATCAGAATTCCAAATTAAGGATCCCTTTTGATCAAATCAAAATGAAGAACCCAAAGAAGAGGTAATAATTTCACCACCCTTTTTCAAGTTCCTTTCTTCTTCCACTTCTTCTTTCTTTGTTATTTCTGTTATAATAACTCCAGTATCTTATATATACTGTGATGTTATTATAAATAAGGTACAATCATATTCTGTATTCTATCCATCCTTTGAATAGCATGTCACCATACGTGCGTACGTACGACATACCGTCTCCACATCATGGTGTAATTGTCATTCAATAAATTATTATTTGGATGGGTATGATAATGATGTGTAATTCATGTAAATAATAAATATAACATGATAGTTATTCTGTATATATGGTATACCATCCAATTATATATTATTTTAACATCAAAAGAATGATATTGTCGCTCGTGCGTACGTACGGACTACCGTCTCCACGAACGCGATGAGATTCATTCTCCATCGTACCCATTCAAGTATAATTCTCATTTGATGATAAAAAATAATGTTTAAGGACTTGATGTAATTCTGGATATGAAAAATATACAACCTATCCATAACAAAACGTCTTACGTAACAAAGAATATAAAGGAAAACGAGTAAGTTAACACCCGAAATGACGACAATACTAAGATATTATTAACAAATCAATGTTAAAAGATCATATATGATATCATATTAATGTAAATGATTCTTGTATAATTAAACAACAATTATTTCACCATTATACAGGAGGTTAGCCTACCTTTGACAAAGTAAAAAGTACAAAGTAAGGGGTTTCTTATCTCACTTTTAATTCAGTGAGATTTCCATTATTCGCCACTTATTTATTGCACGTGGTGTGTGTACCGCCCATGATTGTATTCATTGTGTAATATAATTTAAATTTATGGGTATTTACATCATCATTGTATGATCCTTATTTCATGGGTCCATGTTTCATAAGTTACCAAATCGATAAGGGAATTTGAAATTTCAATTTCCACTCATTTGGCTTTACGCATATTTCATTGATTATTTTACTCCAAGATTAGGTGTGGAATCACTATTCATTTGATTATGTCATAATTTCCACTCTCCATTCTGTGGATATACATTTTATACACATAATCACTCCATTGATAAATTCTCAAGTCATCGGTATGAACTTGATGAGAGTAATTTTTACTCAATCTTGATTTGTTGAGATAAACATCCAATTCATTGGTGTAGTTTTTACAAGAATATGTGTGAATGTCTTTTGATTGTTTACACTGAATAGCCAATCATATTTAGTGTACATATATTTTTCACACATAATTATGTCATTGATTTATCCTTAACCTAAGTATACGGCCTTTATGAGAGATTTCATCTCAATTTACATTCCATTGAGACTTCTTTGTTGTTATACACCAAATCACTTTTATATAGTGTATATAATTTACTTTGACAAAGTATATCATGAATCTCTTTATTCTCATGATATTACAAAGTTTTGATCACCTCAATTATTTGTATTCAAGTGTCTCTATTTTGGTTAGAAACTCTAACTAAAATGCCATTTTTAAATGTTTTAAAGACTTTCTATTCTAAATCTTGCTCATTAATGTCCATGTTTTAAAAATGGTTTTAAGGATTTATTTATATAGACATTAAAGTTTTAAAATTAAAACTACTTTTAAAAGTTTCAAAGTGGTATGGGACACTTTTATTCAAAAATCTATTTTTAAATGGCTTCTTGACAAATAGTGTGACTTGTAAATGTTTTCAAGAAAAGGGGGATATTTCTCTCAAATAGTTTTGATAATTATTCTCGATTGACGTTAATATGATACAATACAATCTCCCATATAGTATCGATTGAGTTATCTTTGACTGTGGATGTGCTATTTTTATACCATTCATGGTTTGTGGATAAGTATTGATATTTCGTATGCTAGTTTTAATATTAATGTTTATGTTATGTTTCAAACTTTTCATATGAGGAATGCATTGGACTTAGTATGTGACGGGTGGAGCCCGCTATAGCTCCTCGATGCATCGGTAGGTCTCATGAGACAAACTAGTGTCTTTGAACAAGGCCTTGACAAAATCTTATTTGTAGTATTGGCATGAGGCCTTGGCTATGTGGTTATGATATTCTGGCATTATGCATTCCATCATTATGAAAGTGGTTATTGATAATGCATGTGATTTTTTGTTTAGTAGAATATCCATGAGAATAAGTAAATGGAATTATTTCATTTTATTTTTTCCATACTATGTTGAAGTTGAAGTTTAAAAGGATTTTTTTTAGTTATAAATTGCCTTAAGTGTTTATGCTTATCTATTAAAGCTTCTGCTATAATGTTATCCTTACTGAGCATTTGAGATCACCCCTTTCAATGTTATATTTTTCCCAGGATTGTGAAGAAGTAAATTATGAATGACCTGAAGGGATAGTATGACTGTGGAATATGGAGAATATGTTGTTGTAGTTTTCATTTTATGATGTAATGTAAACTTTACTAATGTATCTAGTTATTCCAAGGCTACTAAACTAATCAGTCTTTCGAGACTTGATCTTTCTTATGATCATGCCAATGTTATGTAATAATGCACTGACTCTGGGTAACTAGGGTCGGGGCGTTACATTATATTCCTCCACCTACCCTAAGTTCACTACAAGATGTTGTGAAAAAAATAAACATTTGGGACTTTACTGGGAAATTGTATAGGAAATAATTAAAATTCACACCAAACTCACCATAAAAATCAACCCTTACACACATGAAAAACTCAGAAAAAATCAAAGTAGTGGAAAATATAGTCAACAAAAATACAAAAAGTAATAAGGAATACAAGAGATAATGTTATTGGGGAAATGATTCTTATATTCACAGTAGAATCATTTATTCTTACTTTATATTCCCTAAAAGGTACAAGATATAGAAATTGATTACTAAAACATAAGTAATTTAATCAATATCTCATCTCTATACAATAAATTTTCATCTTGATATTATTTCCATAATAACTTTTTCAGATATTTTTCACTGAATAACCCACCCAATTATATAGTAGGTGTCATTAGGTCAAGAAGATAAAAATCATCCCCTCTAATTATAGGAAACATTTCATGATAGATTCTTCTCATATACTAACCTAGTGTCCTATCATATTTCCAAAACATATTGTCTTTAAATTATACAACATAAATCTTTCATAATATATTTAATACGGATAGTCTTGTTTTCTCGTGGAGATATCCTACTACCACTATATGCACTCCATGTCAAGTCTTATTCTGATTCATGATATTCTGGAAACTTTAATTCTAATAAATGAATTTCTAGTGAACTGAAACATATTTCATCTCTCAAAAATATACAATTTTATGTCTTGTCTTAAGGGATATTGAAAACTCTATAATACTTATGTAAACAACCTCCTTCATAGAAAGAAGTTTTTTTCATCTTCTCCTTCCTTTCACTAAATACTAAATAAGGCACGATTCTACCTTAAACATTCTTGGGAAATTATCTTGGTAAATATATCCAATATATTTTGGTTATTATCTATCTTCCATGGATCTATCACATTTTCCTCCAATATATTACTAAATAAATAATAAATTTAGTTAATGTGTTCTGTTCAGGAATAGAACAAAAAATTTTAGATAAGTGTATTTCCCTTTTTCTATCACAGAAAAAAAAACCCCCTTACAGATGTCTCTCACGCTCCTTTAGAAAACTCTCTTTTACTCATATATGTGTCTAAACCACAAGTAAATTCTGCATGAATATATCCACATAAAGGGTCATTCTTTTTAAATTAAAGGTTTGTATCTTACATTCTATTGAAATACTAAAGAATAAATTTTATATCCATCTATATAGGCAATGTAGAAGCCAGGTAAAATCATCATGTACATTAGACTTCCTACCACTGTGGTCAATGGAAATTTCTCTATATAATTATGCTAAAAATAAATTATTATAGAATTCGATTTAAAAAAACTAAATATTATGGAAATAGTAGTTGATACTTGTCTATATCTAGTTATCCCAAAGAATCAAATGATTTCCTAAATGCAATCCCTCTAAGATAGAACCATTGTTTTCAACTACTATATCTTTCGATATTCATCCTTATGATTTTCTTAGCATGCCCAGAATACAATATTTTAAATATTTAATACAACATACATTTTATCTCTTTAATTTATTGAATTTATAAACCCTCCATAAGCATTTAATCCACATAGAACTACAATATGATAAATTTTCCATCACTCCATTACTTCTGGTAACAATAATGACATGCATTTTTGTTGAATACACATTCTAAGATAAATGAATCAAATTTTTACTCTATTAACAAGGATCATGATTCAATCCATAAATCCTTTCTTTCATCTTCTAAACTAAATTATTATTTCCAACTTTTGTGAAACCAAATAGCTACCTCATATGAATTTATTTCTTCAACTATCCAGGAAGGAAATATTTCATTACTTATATATGTTCTAAGTAAAAATCTTTTGATTATTCTATTATTTTAACCATCTAGATAATTTCATGTTTAATTATCTGTAGAAAATTTCAAATACATCAAATCATTATTTTAATTGAAATCCATTAATAAAAAGTTATCATTTTTATCATTTTTTATCAGCTTCCTCCTTCAGTTGATAAACATAGTTTTTCTATAGTTCTCATTTTACTTCTAGTCATTCTTAGAAATGCCATGTTTTGTTGGATTTATATTATTTCATTTCATTATTCATAGATGACATCCATTACATCAATTCACTAAATATCACATACTATTCTATTCATTCATGTTCAACACATTCCATTAAAAATAATAAGTTCATATAATCCTCAAACATCCTCCCAATATTTCTATATGTGGTTGATCTCTTTTACTATGTTGGCTACTTTCTACTACATAGATCATTTATTATTTTTAGTACCTAAACATATATATCTCTAACTTCTAGATCCCTAAATTATTGTGCTCCTACTCAACAATTTTTTTTCCTAAAAGTTTCTATAAGATATTTTACTGGTCTCACTTCCAAACATTCAATACCTTACTCTATGTTCTCTATAACTTCTAATTATCTCACTCAAATCATATTAGATATTGATATTTGATCTATTGAAAACATCCTTATATGTTAAGTTATTATCCATCCAAAAAATATTCTTATTAATGATAAAATCATAGATCATGATGACTTGTCACATTTCATCATTCCATAAAAGATATCTAATGTTCTAATCTATACATCTAATGATAAAAAACACTTTTTATTTTTCCTTGAGTTTATCACAAACCATGGAATCAATATGTACATAGGAAAAATTCCTGAATAATATAAGATTATGAACAAACATTCACTTAACAAACCATAAATCTTCTAAAAGTTTGTTCCCAACTATTAATGTTAGACTTACTTTGAAAAGTTATTTCTTAGTGTTAACAACCTCTACTCAAATTCCCTTAGACACTCTAGAGTATAGCTTCAAACTTTTTGCATTATCAATCAAACTATAAATTATTTTCTCTACCACTATATTTTTTGTGGACTTAATGGAACCAATTTTTCATGCCTTATCACCATCATCCTGTAGAATTTTTGAATTTTTTATTTCATCTATTAACCACCATTTTTAGAATATGGGAATTTCAGCCACTGATCACATTCATTTTCCACCATAGCTTCCCACTAAATGAATTCCTGAAAATAATCAGACTTAGGAATAAAAAATTACAACTCTGATTATATATTAGTATCATCAAAAAAATTACAGTATAGTGGGCCTCTATGAGATCTGATTTGGGAAGGTCCCTAAACATCTAAGTGCACTGGCTCCAGTTTATGAGATATAGGCTTCTATCCATCTATGTTGAAGGACACCCTTCTCACTTTCCCTGATCCAAAAAATTAAACCTTTCATATTGTTATGTGATCCAACTTCAATATTCCTTTTTGTAGTTAGGACCCTCATATTATTCTCACTAAGTTAAGAAAGCCTACAATTACATACTTCTAGATCATCATAAGTTGAACTTCTACCAAATAAATCTTTTCTAAACTTTCGATCAAGTAAATTCTTACATATTTTTCACCTTCTATAACCACCATGAATCCTTGAGTTACTTTTTATAATCCTTTCACAAATCTACTATCATATCATAATTCATAATGTTATCTTATATAAAATAATTTTATCTAGAACCATTGGAAATGTATGCCTTTTTTATCTTCAAAACTCCCATTTTATTCATTTTTATGTTTAAATCACCCATTATAATAACATATAAGGCTTCATCATCCACCAAATGTAATTTTTTTAATTTTTTGCCTGTATAATTATCAATGAATATAAGATATCTCAATGAATAGAATTATTCTCTAGATTCAATCACCCATGACTCTACTTGAATATTCACATTCAGAAACAATGCAATTCTCCCTATAGTTATATTGATGAAATTTAAAATTGAAGAATATAATTCCCTTTTGGTATTTTCATTTTGACTCCATAAATTTTTTATATATCTCATATTTTCCCAAAAATATATCAACTAAGACCATGTATAGTGTAATTTCTTTTGGTTTTCTCATGAGACTTATGATCTGATGGTTTCTTCTAGTATTTCTACTAGGATGGCCATACTCATTCATGAGTATAAAGAGAAATACCAAAAGACTCTTGTACATCCCTCTCATAAAGATTTTTATTTAGAATTATATTCTCAATATCATCAGATACCATGTCTATTCTTCTTTTAGAATTTATAACCATAACTACCATATAATCGAAGATATATGAAAGTGAATGTAATAGTAGAATTTCCCACACATCAACCTTGAACATAACCTTCACCAATTCTAGTTACCCTCAGATCATATTGATTTCATTCACATGATCTACCGGTAGTCTTACTTATAATAACATTAAGCTGAATAGTCACTGTATCATGAATACTTATTTTAGTATCGAAGGTTTCTCGTATATTTCTACTAGTTCCTTCATTACTTTTATTATTTTAATTACTTCGGGAATGTTTAATTCAGGGATGATAGAAGAGAATTATTGTTTAACTGACATCCACCACCAATACCAGTGCATTCCGATGAAACTATTTCCAATACACCTTTTCAATATTCTCTAAAAAAACACTAGTAAGTAGAGTATCTAGGTCCTACTAAATGACATGATCCTCTATTTATACTCTCTAAAAGACAAAAAATTCCATAAAAATTTTCTACCCAAACCATAAATTCTATGATTCCATAACATTCCTTAAAAATGAAATCACATTCATCTCTAATATCACATATTGGGAAGAAATTTGGGTAGTTGTGTGATCCATGGAACAAGAAAATCAACACACCATATGTCTGTACACCCCCACCGATCTGAATTTCAATAGAACACATAGTGAAAAAAAAGACCTTTATAACTACAACTAACTAATTATACATAAATTATGTAAATATCTTACACCACTCACTACATAATTTCATCCTTTTTATGTATAATAAAACACACACACATTCAAGGATATGAAAAAAAATATTCAATGTAAATAAAAAAATTAATAAGGAATATAATAGATTACTTTATTTGAACAAAGTTTCCTATATGCACAAGATAAAAACTTGTTTTTTAATTTATATTCACTAAAATATATAATAAATTACCAATGTATTACTATAATATAAGTAATATTAACAATCTCATACCTATTTGTAATAAATTCACCTCTTTATCTTCTCACCTTAATATCTTCTTTATCCTTTTTTCATAGAAGGGAAAACTCACTTATATAATAAGTTTTATCCAATAAACAAGTTATACTAGCTCTAATATAATTATGGAAAATCATTCATGACTGATTCATCTTGGATACGAACCCGATATCCCCTTGGATTAACCAAACATTTGGAATTTCAGTGCTCCAAAATAACCACATTGGGATATATGAACATCTAATTTTCCTACTTCCCATGGATAGATATTACTGAAATTTTCTACACACTAAGTCTAGCCATCATCATATGAAAGAAATTATATTGAATTTAATTACAAATTGAAAATTTCTAGTCAAATAAAATAAACATTATCTGTTATGAAGTTGATCACCAAGACATTACCAGTGATACTTTGGTTGTACATTGTTTGAGAGGATGGTAGGTCAAGATCATCATAACCCTTCGGGGATGAAATTATAGCCTACTATGGGAATATATTCAATATTAAATTCATTTTATTAATCATTCCTAATAATTATATTATTTTGGGTTTCCATATTGAAAGGTATTGATAAAAAGCATGCCTCAAAATGAATATATATATGTATAGAGGTTCATCAAAAGTATTTTACTGTTAGATTATATAAAATTTTAAAGATATAAAAATAGGTTATCTATAATTTATCACCATTCAGGGAGATAATATGTTTTTTATAGTTAGAATTAAACTAATTATAAGGGTATTCTCTGTATCCTAATAGATAGAATTAGAATTCATGCACTTCGATGCCATTTAATAGGACACAACGTACATTTTAGGGTCATTTGACAAGGACCATTATCATCCTATTATGATTTTAGGTGCATAACCATGTGATATTAATTTTTAAGTTCATTCAACCAGTACCAATTATTATCATATAA
Source organism: Viscum album (assembly GCA_963277665.1). Taxonomy (NCBI): domain Eukaryota; kingdom Viridiplantae; phylum Streptophyta; class Magnoliopsida; order Santalales; family Viscaceae; genus Viscum; species Viscum album. The sequence continues at coordinate 1,431,180,263 of OY728120.1, read as the reverse complement.
ATGTGTTGTAGAATAGATTATAAGAAAAATATTTTAAATTCTTGTTGTTAGGACTGCTTAGAGAGAGGGGTCTAATAATGGGTAGTGAGGAACTTATGCATGAGTAGCATTTTATTTTCTATCATTTACATTTGTAAATCAACATGTGGAAATATAGTTAGAATCAATGGTAATATGTCCCAATTAGGAATTTTTTCATGGGAATATGGCCTAATGAGGATCAGTTTCATTGGGCATATAGAATAGTGAGGATCGGTTTAATGGGTTATGTGGATCTGTGAGGAGAGGTTGAAAATTATAAAAAGTATAAGAATAATGATTTGTAGATTTTTTTAGTATTCAATCTTAGAGGGGAATCAAATATATTAATTATAATGAGTATGAATGTTTTCACTATTTGAATAACATATTTTAAGGCCATATGTAAGGATCAATCCATGCAATTTAATGTCTTGCAATACAGATGTTTACATCATGAATGGGAATAAAATAGAAGATTGATTATGGATCATACATGGGAAACCATTAATTATTCCTCCTTAAATATCACATGGTTGAAAGTGGGATTTGGGCCTTACATTAAATTGTAGGTCCAGTGATGTTACATCTCACAGAGTGGAGCAGGGATGATATCATCAATGAGGGAAATGTTGGGTATTACAGCTAATAGGAGGAACATATGGGTATCCACCTCACATATATTTGTAACTAGATGAGAATATAAGACTTGAATCATGAGGACTATATCCCAATGAGTAGGAGCATGGGAAAACACCTGATGGGAGTCACATATGGATCACCAGATCATTGTGTTGAAAAAAGGGCTTCATTGGTTGCTAGAATAGAAGTGATTCTTGATATTGGTCATTTAGGATGACAATCCTGAGATGAAGGGGGTCCCACCAATATTCTTATGATAGAAACACTCATTATTAATGGAATACAAGGAGGTAAAACCCTAATGGTCTTATCAGTTTTTTTAGAAAACATGGGATGATCAATTATCAAATGAATATATAATTAATAAAGATAACTATAGTGTGTATAGAACTATCATGTATCATAGGATATCATGAAGAAGTCCACATTGGGAGAAAAAGGGACATGAAATACTTTTAGTTACCCATAATAGGCTTCCTTCACAAAGTGACCTCTCATGGGTTGAGACCTTCATGGTTTGGGATTGTTGGGATGGGACCAATATCTACTTTTGAATATTAATTTTCCATGTAATATTGGATTCATATATATATATATATATATATATATTTTATATAACAAAGGGTTTAAATGTTATTGTTAATTGATTCAATCAAGTGGCCCTACATGAAGGGATCTTGTAAGAGTCCTTTCTTGAAGGACTTATACTGAAGTCCCCCTATGGTTTCTATATGGGAGATAATTATTGTTAATCTATTTTGGAAATTTCCTAAACATTTATTACCTAGATAAAACTCACTGGGTTACCTGATTTTTCTTAATTATCGAGTGAAAAGGTAATTATTCAAAAATGATGCAATTTTCTTCTCCTTATTTTATCTCAAATTAGAAAAAAAATATCCCATAAATTCTATAAAAATGTAAAAGTTTCAAGGTATGCATAATTCATTATATTTTTTATTTTTTAAGGTATTTATAAGTGATCATACCATAAACCAGGTTATGATTCCATCTGAGCCAATAACAAACCGGTCCACAGCTTGGCTTGAAGGGTGTTTCCAATCCCCATAAGTTGAAAACTAGTGTCAAGCATCAAATAAGTTACAAGTTGAAACAATTTTAGCTCAATAAATCAAGATCAAATAAACAAAATAAATAGAGAGTGCACACAGTAATGACCAATAACTGAATCTCAAATAAATATATATAATTGATGCAGATACAACAGATGAACAAGAACAGAACTAAATACAAACTAAGAATAGAAAACTAAAACTAAGCCCTGCTACCACTATCTTCATGTGAACCTAAGGTCACCATCATCCACCAACCAACATGTTCCAACAACAACGAGATGAACCAAGAACCTGAAGAAGAAAGTGGACATATAAAACATCCAGGTTCTACCAACACCTAATGGCATAAGTAGGATTTGATATAAATATCTTAGTAAGTAACCACAAAATAATCCATACATTTACCCTCTAGAAAACATTCCATTTGCACTTTTTTAAAATACATTTATCAAAACTGATTTTTCACATTTCAGTAAATAATAAAAATCCTTTTCAAAATGTAACACAATACCCTTTATTTTCAAATAGGTTATCATTTGGGAAACTAAGTCTCAAACTAGGAACCCATTAAAAAATTCTAGGTTGTTTAGAAAATAAGCAAGAAAAATAAACAAGAAAATAGAAGTAGTAGAAGTAAACAAAAAACAAAAATAATAATCACAGGAATTACTAAACTTCCCTAGAGAGAACCATGTACATACTCAGTTCGGAACCACCTACCGATGTACGGTGAAGCTCCCTAGTATATAACAAAAAAGACACAATAAACTGACCAATCCAATGGCACAACCAACCCAGACTCTCAGAAAATCCATGGGGGTACCATCGCATCTAATTGGGTTTGATCAACAACTATCACTTGATCCTCCAAAAGACGTCCAAGTACCCACGGTAATAATATATTGTGTTAGTAGGAGGCCCTCATATGCGTGACTCGCCTTACCTAATTTCAATACACTTTCCCACCCCAAACACGGACTCCACATATACGATAAACCATAAAGTGAAATCCCCCTATAGAGGTTCGCATGTTCTATATACATATCACATAATCAAATGTGTCAATCGGGCCATCACATCACATAATCTTTCAAAACCTTTTTTGTAAAATATTATAAAAATTCCAATTAGGCATCCATATTTGGAAAGCCACATTCATTTTTCAAAATTGAAAGGTTCCAACTGGGCCTTATATAAAGTATATTACAAATTAACTTTCAAAACATTTCCTAAACAATCCCAAATTCAATGAAAATAACCACTTTCATGAATGCAATGCCAAACTAGCCTTTATTCCAAATCCATCTTTGTTTCAAAACCAAGATTAAAACACATAACGCACACAAAGATGCCAAATAAGCTTCTTTACTATTTAAAAACCAATCATCCTTTATAAAACATAATATATTCTATCACTTCCAATATAATCTTGATAACACTTTATGTCATTTGATAAAAATATGGAACCATTTTATAAAAAAAAGGAGAAAGAGGACATGAGGAAACTTTTTAGAAAAAATTAAATTGTATTAAGAGAATCACTTTCAATGCCATAATCAATTGAAAGACCGTCCATGTGTTCACTTCGTGCACCCATGGATGTTCCCACATCTAATGTCATTCCCCAAATAGTTTTTCCCCAAACAATTTCCAAAGAAACAACATGTGATTTCAACTAGTATGACAAACCATCTAATAAAAACCACCACATTTCACATAACAAGCCCAAACACAATCAAAACAATTTAATAAAACCTTTCTATGGGAAAACACCACCCAAATCATCCAATTATACCCTTAAAGTCTTAATTAACATTTTGATCAAAATGTTCAGTGTGAATATGGATAGGAATAAAAAAGGATTCAATTTGAAGCCTATTTTTAACAAGTTTTACCTATGAAAAAACACCACAATAAACAAACCAAGTGTATTATATGGATGTGAATAAGGTTTAAAAATTAATTGAGACACACAATCATCATATAGATTACATAGGAAAGGAAACAGATAGAAACACCAACCCCAATAGCATGCGAATGCGATGAAACTCCCAAGAAGGGAGACTAAGTCCTCAAGGATGATCTGCACACCCTAGTTCCAAAGAAACACAACCCACACAAAAACCCTAACCATTAGGGATTATCCAACATAGAAACCCCACAATAAATCCCAAGGAACCCAAGGGAGGAAGAGTTAAAGGAGTTAAAAGTGGAGAAAACCATAAACATCACATTAGAATCGAAGAGGAAGCACTTGTGGAGGAGGAGGAACTAAAAAGAGGGACCTAGGGGGCTCACTCTATGAGTCAAATTCGACCAAGAGGGAGGGGCCAATTTTGGTTTAAAAATGAGAGGTAAGGGAAAGGGTATTTAAAGATTTTAATAACCTAGAATGACTTCATGGTTTACCAAACCATTCTCCAACCATGTGGTAGACACTACCAAAATAGGTACCAACTGCATGACCAACCCGCAAGGTTTGGGCAACCGTGTGTCAACTGTGTGGGAGGTTCTTTCTAATTCGTATAACTATCGCACGACCAGCCCACACGGTTTGACCGAACATGCTAAAACTATGTGCTAGATTCTATCGACTTCTAGAACATGATGCATGGGTACTTGGGATGATTCATATTGTTTCTACTAATTGTGTGATGCTCTTGCACAATCTAAAAACCCAACCAAACTACCAAAAACTCAAAAATTTCAACCGGTTCTCAACCTAAACCTCAACCCCATAACTCCATGTCTATGAATAGAATAAAATAATGGGGTATCCAAGGTCAGGGTGTGACAATTACCCCCCCCCCCAAAGAATCATTCCTCCCCTAGATAGTCACCCATCTGAATGATAATCAATACTTGAATCCATTCCCAATCAAAATCGAAAGAAATCGTGAGCCTTGGGGTGACCTTTCACTCCACAAGTCACACCTAACTGATCCAGAAGGAACCACAGTATAAGAATAAGGGGACAACACGAGGGGGTTCTCCCCACAACAAGAACTTCTCTAACATGGAATATTTAAAAACCAAAAAGCACCAAAAATTTTAAACAAGAAATCTACTATAGAGAGACCCTAAAAACTGGGACCCCGGGAACTTACTCAACTTTTTTATACTAACCAAACAACACCCTCATCGAATCCCAGAACTAGGGAACTCCGAAACAGAACACATTCAACTTTATTAACATGAGCTAAACAACCCCATCACCAAAACTAGAAACTTCACACACAGCCCAAACCCGCAACACTAATGGATTCACATGAAAGGAACTTGAGCGAAAAAATGAACCAAACCTGTCATCCATTAATTCCACAAGACTCAAGAATGATCTTACGAGCACAACTAAAAATGAAACCACCCCACATTAGGGTAAAATACACTCAATGAGGAGAAAAAATTAAGGATACACATTTAGATGAAAACCACTACTCATATTATGAAATAAAACATTCATTATAGAAATATTATCTTGCATAAGTTGGAAAAAAAGAACAAGAAAACATAAAATGTTTACATCCCAACACATGATATATGAATTGGGCTAATGGGGGTTTCTCGAACACCCCCAGAAATCCCTGAGTTTGTACGATCTTCACTCTAAGGCATATGGATGGATCCCTAATTGATGAAGCATCTCCTACCTCACTGTTAGGTGATTAAATCCTCCAATTAAAACTCCTTATTAAATTAAAGGTCCATAAAAACATATCCAAATGGCCCAAATGGCCACAACGATGGCAGGTTTTAAGAAGGATGAAACAAGATAGCTCTGAATGCCCAAACCGGCCACAATGATGGAACACAATATAATGGTCTGACAAACTAGATGCCAGAACCAGGGAAGTAAACTCCTTAAAAATAGGTTCATATGACATGAAATCCTCACCATATTGCTAACCTTTATGATCAACGAGACACACTAGATTACCAATTGCATTTTTTCCGGAAACCAACTCATCCAAAAATGCAACGTCCACCAGCTTCTCAAAATTAAGGTCCTTATAAGAGAGGACCCACTCCATGATCTCTGGATAAGGACCCCAAAGAAAAATAGAAGCCTTCAATATATCCTATGAAACTACTTCTATAGGTAAGGAACTCATCTCCCTGAATTGGTTCACATAGTTCTTCACTGTCTGTTGTCCCTAATGAACACTCATGAACTCTTATATTTTCTTATTCTTCACCGGCTCAAGTATAAACAATCAGATGAAGGCAGACATAAACACACCCCACATCATTCAGACTTGTATCTATGGAGGATAAAACAATTACAATTAGTCCAATGTTGGACCCTGAAACAACCCCGGAATAACATGAACTTGAACAAAATCAAGAGTTCCCAATGATCTGAAGACATGATCTACCTATTCAAGACACTCAACTGCCTCTAACAGACCTCGATCACCATGAAGGATAGGCATAGACTGAGAAGAACTATAAAATGGGAATGAATCATAAGAAATTTTGGATAAATTTCTAGGAAAATTGTTTTGAACAACATGGAAATTGGAAACCAAAACAAACATCAAACCAAAGAATAATAAAAAATAACACCTTGAGCAAAAAAAACAGGCTCAAAACCCAAATGTATACAAGCACAATAAAAAAAATCATATTCAAAAACCTCTTATTTCATTTCCATTTTTAAAACCAGTGGCTTCCAAGTCCACTTTTTATAGAACAAAACCCACATTATAAAACAAAAACCAATTTTTGGAATCATTTTACCCTTTCAAAATAACTTTGGAAAAATAAGGCCAAGCCTCTAATTTAAATCACCCACCCATGGGGTCCTATAAACTGTCACACATGTCCTTATCTGTTTCTATCCATATGTTCCAAATTTCACCTTCCTCGCACATACCCTCTCATGTAAAAATTTCATAAGGAATGCCAAGGGTTACTCTAACTATTCCATTTCCAAAATGCAAAAAACCCACAAAATTTACAATCCAAAACATTTTCCTTTAATCCATATTTTTCAAGTTCAAAACCATTTAAAAGAAATAATTCTGATTTGAAAAATCGTTTTTACTTTCAAAAACACACTTACACCAACCTATACCAAAACAGAACACCACTCACACCAAACCTCCCGAATGAGGAATTAGTGGTCATGCTTAACCTAGTGACATAGTAGTGGTCCATGCCACAAGAAATAAATATAAACTAAGAGAACTTACAAATGTGAACTTGAATTCCACATGGAACACCAATCCATGTGAGGTCACAACATGAAATTGGATCACCTCCATTGTTATCCCTCAATCTAAAACAACACAAGACAAGACAAGGACTCAATTCCCGGACTACCCCTAGCAACTCAAGCCTCATCATGAGTGGCGGTGATCAAGAACTAACCCATAACCAAACTCCTGGTCCCCAAAATTCCTTATCCTTAATTGACCTGACACTCCAAGAAATAAGATCCTACTCTGATAAAATTTCTTCATGAACTAGGATGGGATTCCATCTAACCTAGTCCTTGACTCGGTATACAGCATGTTCTAAAGGTCGTTCCCGATCCAAACATATTGGAAACTAGTGTCAGGCATCAAAAAAGTACAAGTGGTAACGGTTTAATGCCAATAAATGAGGATAGAATAAACCAAATAAGCAGACTGAATAAATGGAAATGACCAACAACTTAATCTCAAATAAATATACACAACTAATGCAATTAATATAGCTGAATAATACCAGAACTAAATACAAACTAAGAATAACAACTAAAACTGATCCATGTAACCATGATCTCTATGTAACCCCAAGGTCACCCCCATCCAACAACCAAAATGTGCCAACAATGAACACACGAACTAATAAACTGATCAAGAAAGTGGACCTAGAAAATAGTTCATGTCTACCGGCACCAAATGACACAAGTATAGTGTGATCTAAATAACTCTATAGGAAACCACCAAGGAATCCATAAATTTCCTTTCCCGAAAAAAGTCCATTAACATTCGTTTAAAATACAATTATGGAAAAAAATTCTAAATTTAGTAAATACACTCATTTTTTTCTTTTTGAAATGGAATGCAATCACCTTTGTTTTCAAAGAGTTTATCCTTTTGGAAACCAAGTCCCAAACCAAAAACCTAATAAAAATAATACAAGGTTTTTGAGAATATAATAAGATACAATAAAAAAGAAGATAAATATAGTATAAGGTAAACAAAAAAACATAGATAACAACCTTGGTCACTCTTACACATCCCTAGAGAGACCATCGGACATACCCAGTTCTGAACCACCTGTCAGTGTATAGTGAAGCTTCGTAGTCTATAACCAACTGGCCACCCTCAACTGACCAATCTAGTGGCATAGCCCACTATGTATATATATATATATATATCACATCATCAATGCTTCCAACGAGGACATAACCTCACATAAAATTTCAAAACTATTTCACAACATATTCTTAAAATTCCAATCATGCATCAACATTTTCAAATCCACGTTCATTTATCAATATTAAAAGGTTCCAACTGGGAAATATATCAATTCAATTCCAAATAAACCTTCCAAATATTTCCCAACCCATCCCAAATTCGATACAAATAACCATTTTCAAAAATGCAATATCAAACATTCCTTTATTCCAAATCCAACATTTTTGAAAAACTAAGATGAAAAAAAAACAATGCACTTAAAGATTCCAAATGGGATTCCATATAATTTGGAAACCAATCAACATTTATAAAACACAAAATGTTCTATCACTTCTAATAAAATCTTGAATCCACTTTATATCATTTTGGGAAAACATAGAACCATTTTTTAAAAAGAAGGATAAATAGGAGATGAGAAATAATTTTAGGAAAACTAAATTTCATGGAGAGAATCACTTTCAATCCCATCATCATTTAAAATACTATCTATGTGTGCACTATGTGCACCCATGGATGTTCCCGCATCCAATGTAATTCCAAAAGTAGTTTTTTCCCAAACAATTTCCCAAGAAACAACACATGCTTTCCAATTAGTACAATGAAAAATCTTATAAAACCACCATGTTTCACATATCAAGCCCAAACACAATCCAAACAATTTAATAAAACCCTTATATGGGAAACACCACAAAAATAATCCAATTATACCCTTAATGTCTCAATTAACATTTTGATCAAAATGTTTGGTGTCCATACACATAGGCATAAACAGGGATCCACTTCAAAACACATTTTTAAAAAATTACACCGATGAAAAATCACTATAATAAACTAAACAAGTGTATTATAAGTATTTGAATCATGTTTAAAAATTAATTTAAACTCCCAAGCATCAAACAGATTACATAATATAGGAGGCAGATAGAAACACCTACCTTAATGCCATGTGAACATGATGAAAATCTCGGAGAAGATAGATTAGGGTCACAAGGATGATCTGTACACCCTAGATACAAATAAATATAACCCACACATAAATCCTAGCCCTTAGGGTTTGTCAAAGAGAAAAAACCCACAATAAAACCCCAGGAAACCAAGGGAGGAATAGGGAAAGGGGAGAAAAGTGGACAAAAACCATAAAACTCAAATTTGAATTGAAGTGGAAGAACCCATGGAGGAGGAGGAACCTAGAAGAGGGGAATAGGGGATCCATTCATGCCCAAAAGTTGACTAAGATGGAGGGGGGATAATTTTGGGATAAAAGGAGAGAGAGAGATATTGGGGAATTGGTTTTTAGGATTTTAATGACCTGGTAGGACTGCATGGTTTAGATACATGGTTTACCAAACCATACACCAACTATGCAATAGCCACTTACCAAATAGGTATAGACCGTATGACTAACCCGCATGATTTGGCCCACTGTGAGACAACTATGTGGTAGCTTTTGTCTAATTCTTTGACCAACTGCATGACCATCCCACACGGTTTGAAAGACCATGATCAAACCATGCAATAGCTTATTTCAACTTCCAGAACCTATGGCACAGGTACTTGGGATAATTGGTATGTTTCTAATAATCATGTGGCTCCTATTCACAAGACAATAACTCCATAATACTTCCAAAAACTAAAAGACTTCAATATGGTCTCAACCCAAAACTCGACCACAGTGCTCTAAGACTAATAAAACAATAAAATAAATGAGTATCCAAGGTCGAGGTGTGATAGATCACTTGTAACATCTTTCCCAAACTATATGACTACATAGTAGTCACATGATCACAAAGAATACCCATATCCAAAAAGAAAATAGATATCATGGACATAAATGACAACCATCATGAAGTGATTAATTGAATCTAAGTCCATGAAATTTATATGAATCCAAAAATAATCACCATCTTATATTATAAAATGATTCTTATCCATAATGATTTTATGTAATAAAGAAATCATGATCATTCATGATGAATTTGTGTGTCCTCATAGAATTCCCTCAAAAACAAAAGAAAACCTTTAAGAATGACTAGGTTTATTTGAAAATACTCCCTTAATATATTTTTCTTTCCCTCTTATTTAAATGGGAAATAAAACTTTTTTGAACAAAAATATTATGTCATGGGAACATATTTCTTAATTCATATAAAACCAATAGTGGTGTATCAACAACCTCTAGGCTAAGATAAGGGAGAAAATTAATCATCCTTCTATTTTATCCATTGTAGTTCGTGAAATAAAATATAGGGATACCTTAACTATTAATATAATTTTGGTTCTTTATCCTTTCTCAAAAATTTGATCTTTTAGATGGAACAGTGGCTCTGATACCACTTGATCTTCCCGGGTGAACAACAGGTTAACACTGAGAGGGGGACTAAATCAATGTGAATATGTTTTCATAGTTTTATATTAAATTAAGCTTTATGAGTTATTAAGGAAAATATTATATAAAAATCAAAAACTCATCCACATCTACCTGAAATAAATTTATGTAAAAATCATAAAGAATAAAGTATTTTTACACGGTTCTATCCCAATGTTGGTATCTTTGTCCTAAGTATGCTCCATAAAATTCCAAGAAATAGATATATCACTAATATGATAAAGTGATTATATATTAGAAGGTAGCATATATTACCCAAATCTATCTTCTAAAAACTGAGTCTCTTTATATTAATTTATACCGGATCCCTCTAGTTTACAAAAAATTTCCACCCAAAATGAAATGATATTTTATATTATCTTGGATTATTTAGAAAAACAACCTTATATTGATTCTTTTTAATATTTATAAATAATATAAGATCCCTCTATAGTGAATAACTTCGATGTCTTGATAGTTCTTTAGGTTATGGTATATCATTAAACTTGCACTCAATATTTTTCTTTATCATTTCTTTAATAATTATCTTAACCACTTCAAAAACTCATCCAACTCTTTTTAATATCTTGAGAAAATAATATTCCCAATATTTGATTTTGGAAACTCCCTATACAATTTTTTCTATCATAATCTCCATTTTTAAACTATAAAAATATATTTTTAGAAAATAACCCAACATTGAACTTTATGATTGGTTTTAAAATAATAGAATTTGACACCCCATAATTACCACATAGAATATATTCCCAAAATATTCATTTAATTATCCATATATTTTTTCTAATTTAATTATTTATAAATATTATATTATTATTAAGATTAAAGTTTTACAAAAATTGAAACTTCCTCTTTCACATCGGTATGCTCAAATGCACAAACTATTGGGGTGTAATTCCTTAACACATATCACAACCCTCAACAACATATATCAGTATCCAAAAAATTGTGAATTATTGATAACCATTAAGAATCATGATTATTATTCTATGAAGAACAGAAAAATCATCTTCACATTTAATTATTCGTTCTTCTAAGAAGTTAAATGGTTAAACTTATACTTTATAGAGAAACAAATTTATGCATACATTTTCTCTAATCCTAAAAATTTAATATTTTATATCATAAATAACACATTAAAAGATTCTTAAATAATGTCTAAACCACCAAGATCAAAACAAACCAAACTACAATAATCCCTTTAAATAAAGTAAGAAATGGAAAATATATATTATCGGATTTTTACGTGGTTCTCCCCCATAGTGGGAGACTATATATTTGTTATATTTGGGTTGAGTATGTGATATAGATTTTATCACTAATATAAAATGTGATTAAAATAGAAGGGAATGTTTCATAATTAACCAATGTGAATCCATCTCTTTATAGCATCTATCTTCTGATAGTTTATTTATAGTTGTTCCTACATGTTTACAACAAAATACAAACTAGAAACAAGAAGAATATAAGAAATATATTGGATATTTCAACATAAACTCAAGATCTCTATTAGGACATCTAAATATTAAATAATATTTTGGATTCCTATCATTAAATATTGGGGTTCCCAAAATATATATCATTATACAGAAAATTGATAGTATTGAATTCTAAATATCAATATATTCTCTCATTGGTAATTTTTACCCAGTATAACAAATAAATCCCTTATCAATTAATATAATATTTATCTATTTATATTTTAAGTAGATCAGATGAATTAATCAATAAATTGTAATTACAGAAAATTATTGATGAAAACCTCATGCCAAATAATATAGGAATATTATATTTGAAAATATCCCCTGATTTTCTCATGTTTGTTCCCCACAATCTTATACCTATAATAGATCACATGGTTTACATAAGATGATCATCAACACATTTTAATTCTAAGCAGGTCACATGGGTCTTCCTCCCATGATCCTCAATTCAATTTCCAAAAAGAACCATATTGTCTCTTTTAAATTAATCAATAAAATCACACAGTAATCACTCAAACTTTGATCTCCATTAAAGATATTCAAATCCCCTTATTTAAAAATCTAGAATAATTGATAATTGAGGTTATTAATTAATTATAACATAATTATCATTTAGAATTGACTTAATCATTTGTTATTCTCTTTCAATATGTATGATTCCAGCATAACCAACTTCTCCCCGGCTCATCACCATATTCTTAAAACTTTACTTGAATCATGTTTCAATCTTTAAAGCATCATGATATTTTTCCTTGAATATCAGTAAATTATCCTCATATTCAATTATACTTTTACTGAAATCCTAAATTCATAGCTTTCTAAACCTCAAGTATCTTTCATTTTCTAAACTGATAAAACATATATGATCCCAAAAATTTTATATATATCAATTGAGTTATTCTTTAATATACCTCAAAAAAATTCCATTATATTAGAATAATATTATGAATATTTTTGTAGATTTTCTATATCTTCCAAAAAAACATACATATCATAGTGGATCTTATAAATTTTGAATTTTCACTCCATATCATCTTACAAACTTTCTATATGAACTTATAGATTGGGTGCAAGATATTATATATCCTTTGGAAACTCGTAATTTTCCTAACATATGATCATACATATATTATGTATCTTAGTGAAATAAGAGTTATTATATATTTTTAAAAAAACAAATATTTCTAGAATAAATATGAGATAACACTTATGTATCCATCACTTTTCCAAATTATCTAGAACCGGTAATCTAAAATTTTGAAAACAACATTTACTGAATTATTCTCTAACCAGCTCAAATAAACATCAATAATATTTTGATATCTAAAATGAATTGTAAAATTTATTAAAAACCTCTAAACAATCCTAAGAAACATCTAATATTTACACATATTTGACTATAAATACAACACTTCTATAAAAACCCAAGGGTTCTTCAATCTACCCCTTTTTATTTTTTTCCACACCAACAACTCACACAAAATTTCATCATACCAAAACATCTATAAAATGTGTAATTTATAAACACGGTAATACTAGGTAAAATATTTTTTTTTTGAAAATTACATCCATCAGAGACAAAAATTTATGTCTAGTTAAATTTATGCTCACCCCCACAAACAGCACGCCATTTTTATAAGAAAATAATCTTCTGATTCATAATATTAAGTCTTATGATATTTTTTCCTATCTCCCATTTTGAAAAAAATATTCCAATGGATTATGGGGATTTCAAAAAAAATTTATGTATGAGAGAAATGCATAACATGTATATTCATCCAAATAATTTTTTTACATGCATGTATATTATCCAAATATTGTGCCTTAGTGGTGCTCAATGACATCAAATTTTACATCATAAAATTCCAACACACATAAAATCCTCCCAAAAAAATATACCACCTGATGTTGTTTTTATATCATCATAATATTGATCCTAATTTACATTAATATTCCCAAAAAAATTAGTTTCTAACTTTTTTATATATCGTACCATAATTCTAAGTCCCTCTATTGTAATTCAGAACTCTGTTTGAAGCCATAAAATGTGATTCATTTGGATCACTTTGATATCTACTACATAATGTTGTTATAAAAAAATGTTTACTATAAAATTATTGTAATAAATAAAACATCTAATAAACTTCTAGAATTATTTTTAATCCATACTTTTCCCTATATCATCTATTCCAATCTTCACACAAACAAACATGGGTGTAGAAAATAACATAGAATAATTCTTTCCAAACTTCTTCAAAAATTCCATGGAATTTGTATTAGGATAAAAAAACAAAATTTTAATTTGAATAGATTATAATACCATAGTGAAACACATCTCGGTAAGAATAGACATTTTAAAATTATTGTTTATTTTTTCTAGAAAACACTTCACAAGAATACTACTTATCACTTATAAAGATGAATTCACGAACATAAAAAATGATAATAAGAGTACCAATGATCATATCTTTCAAATAAAAAGTGTATTCCACGTCCAATTCAGTTAACATTATCTCACTTGGGAAGCCATAAAACTAAGAATTATAGGTACTATAGTCCTATTTTAACCAATATGGATATTTATTCAACCTTTTTACAATGTTTTCATCACATTCAACAAAAAATATTAAGGTTACTCAATATAATCTTATTCTTTATGTTTTATATACAATAAAGTAGACATTAAATTGATTTGATGGATTTTTTATTTCATTTGAGATGTTATGAGACCAACTATGTTAAATACTTTAATAGGGGTGAATCAGTGTATGACTGATTAAAAAATATACCCTTTTGGATATCATTTTTTCATTAAAACACTCTTCTCTTCATTTCCTATAGAAATGTATGAACAAAAATAAAATCATGCTCAATACACAACAATTTTACTTGGTTCTCCCAAACTATTCTATGACCAATGAGCATTCAAAGGCAATGTGCCTATATACCAAACCTTGTAATGTGAACTCTTATTATAATGTTCAAAATAGACTCAATGTCCCCCTAATATACAAGCAATAATAATTTGAAATCTCAATTCCTGATCTACTAAAGTGTTGTCACTGATCCTTCAAAATAATATGCATTTGATCACTTAAATAAAAATGTTTTACAACTCATTTGGTGCAACATTAAGTTCAAAATTCATCAACTTGATGAATCTAACTTTACAATATAATTACTTTGATAATCCTCATTGTTTCTCAAAAAATTTTATTTGGAACACCTTTGGAAGGAATTTCATGATACTTTACCATATTTCACACAACATTTATGTTTTTTTGTGAAGCACTAACATTCATGAAACTATTTAGTTCATCATAAAAATATCAACATTCACTTGATTTTTAGAGTGTCAAAAAACTGATGTGATCCTATAGACAAAATTCTTTTTATTCGGACAGCTAATGGTTGAGTTTTTGCTTCATGAAAGAAATATCTTCATACAAATTTTATTCAATTTAGTTACCCGATATTCTCTAAGGGTTGGGAAACTCAAATTAGGAAGGTATCCACCTATTTATATGTATGGCCAAACCATCACACAACTCCCTTGTGTTACTTTTTATGTGTGCACAAATTCCATTGTGCACTAAATTCCAATAATTTAACATCATTTTTATCATGAAAATCACCACATTTGTGAAACTACATCACTTTTTTGTGGGTATGTGAAACTTTCCCTATATCACACAACTCTGAATTTCATGAAGTTTCGAACTTTCCTGAAACACAATTTATTTTCATATTGTGATGTCACAGTCTTGAATCTTAAATTATACACAAATTCTCAAAACACATTCTTCCTTTCATGTAACTTTTACATTTAAGTAAAAATCCTTCATTTTCCAATAACACCTTTTCCCTTCCTCCAAATTTTTTGACACAAAATTTTGGAAATCACTAGGAAACAAAGTAACCTTGTACATGAAACATTCTATACCACTTTTAGTGTTTGAATTCCTCTATATTGATTCTTTGTCAAGATTTATCAATATAACTAGTCAAAAATCATACTATAACTCAACAATAGATCATTTCAACCTTCTTTTTCAACAAACACAACCAACCTAAAAATGCTACAAAGATACCGTGAGGAACTTTTTCCAAATAATATCCCCCTTTAGTTTTTTTAACTACTCTTCACCTTTTGATACCAATTTAAATATTTTGTTTCCAATGTGTTGAAAAAATGTTTTTATCTTCCATCACTGATCCTTATTGTGATTCCATATAGCAATCGAAGATTTACTCAACACACACTCTAATCCCACATGAGTCATGCTTGTTGTAGGAAATAATTGTAGAGTGAAATTTTCGTCAATGAATAACTTCATTCTTGATACCACTTGATGACCCTTTCTTGATACCAATTGTAATGTTTCATGTGGAACTCAAGAATACACCATTTTTTAACCAAATATTGTAAACTACTAGAATCATCCAATTTCTCCCAGGATTTATTGTCATCAAAAGAACTTATTTAATGTCATGATATTTAAAACCCCCACCCACTTAATTGCTCACCCTATCATGTTTTCACCCTATATTGGTTAATATATTTTATCCACATTTTTCAATGAACCCAATGTTCACTCATTTGTTTCTGTAACATTGTAAAGAATACATATCATCAAATTAGAAAACAAAACACAATACACATCGGGGAGAGGCGGCACCATATCCACACTTATTCAAATTTAGGGAGTAAACCAAACTCCAAGATCCTATCAATAACATTCAAAGTCTTATTTAGGTATGTCCTTCAACAGAATATTTTTAACTTGTAATTCAATAGGTATATACTCCACCTTCAAATTCTCATTCTCCACCTTCTCCTTTATAAAATGATACATTATTTCAATTCTATGTATCCATGAGTTATGTACTATTTTTATGATAACATTTAAAGAACATGAATTATATTGATGGATTCATAATAGATTCTTCACTTCAACTCCCATATCATAATGAATCTTATTCAAACACAATAACTATGTGAAATCTTGAGTGACCATAATATATTCAGCTTCTGTGATGGTCAATGAAATAAAATCATATTTCTTCCTTGGCCAAGAAATATAGAATTCACCAAGACAGAATGAACCACCTAATGTTAGATTTATATAGTCTATTGAACCGACACAATATGCATTTGTAAATACCAATAGTTCTTTCATATATTTTTCATTATACATCACATCAAAATCTATTGAGAGCATGATATTTCAAAGTACACCATTTAACAAAAGTTAGTGGATTTATTTTGTATTTATTTGATATTATACTTCTTGCCATGCGAAAATTTATAATATCATATTTTTTTCACTTTTATGTACAACATAATTCCAATGATATTCTTGTATTCTACTACATTAACCAATTTTTCTTCATCATCTGATGATAGTTTCATCTAAGTATCCATCGAAGTCATTATCTCTAAGGAATTATTAATTCCAAATCTCCTTACAACCACCATGGGATTATTTTATTGAGACATGAATGTGGCATTCCTTATATCACCTTAATCCATGGATAAGGGCTAGTTCACCGATCCTTGACATTTGAAACTCACTTTTAATGAATTTTGTGAATCTTTTACACTACGCTCCATCTAATTCCCCAAATATTATGTATTTTACATACTCTAGAACCACCATGTTTTGATTTCTTTAATTGTTAACCAAGATATTTTAATCATATCAACCACATTAGAAACTGAGCTTCTGCAAAAATTGATCAAATCTTGAATACCATGTTCTAAATGCTTTCTTCAACCCATATAGTGTTGTCCTTATCCAAAACAAACTAGGTTCTCATCTTCATTAATGATAAAACCTTATAGATTCTCAATATTAACTTCTCCTTTAAGAACCCAATTTATAAATTTTGACTTTAAATCTATCTGAAAAACTATGAACTTTTATTACACTACTATGGATAAGAATAGGAAAATAGTCTCAAGCCTTGAAATAGTTAAAAATTTATCATCAAGATTAAATCCCTCAATACAAGAGTATCCATTACACAATATTCATTATTTTATTTGAATTACCAATCCATATTAACTTATTTTATTCTGGAGGACCCATTTGGTCCCGATGATATTCATATCTTCCATTCTCAAAACAATCTCACATGATTTATTATTCTAAATTTGATCAATCTATTTATTCATATCCTAAAACCCAGTGTAATCTCTAGTTACTTATTCAAAGAATTTAGGATCTACCTGAGATAGGAAGTATTACTATTTTGAATACATCATTTTCCCTTTTTGAACTCACATTGTTTGATCACCAATGATATTTTTCCTATCAATATTAGCTCGAATCTCCGTATTTAATGCAGATATAGATATGAATTTCTTCTTATCATCCTTAGTATCTCCTTCAGATTCATAATTTTTCACTTTTAATCCCCCTAATTCTTTTACCTCCTTTCACTATCATCACCTAATTTTTTACAGTGTTTTTGAATATTCTATTCATTCTCTAATACAGTGACATCATTTCCTTAAACCACTTTTCCCAGCCTCTTATTGAATCATTTATAAGATTTTATTATTCATGATTATCTAAGGAATATCATAGAATATCCATAATATGAAAACTATGTGTGTCTCTACATATTACGAAAAAACACCTAATTACAATGATTTGAAAGTATTTCAATGTTGGATTATTTCCATACCATATCTTATACAATGTATTTTCTTCTTTTAGACAGAATAGATCCATAATGGATATGTAGACTAGTTTCATGACTTTTTCCATCCTGTTTTTCTCTACTAGGTCCTTTTTAATCATCATTGTATTATCCATGAGGCTTATGATCTGATTTATCTTCTCAATAACTCCATTTTATGAGGAGTTATCAATGAAAAAACATGATTCCTTATTCTGTGTTTCCCAAGATAATCCTACACCTAGCTGTTATTGGATTATATTCTATTCTAATATCAAAACATCATAATCATATTTCCTAGAATCCTTCTATATTCCCTATGATATTGTTTCATTAAACTAAACATGTATTAATTATGTAAAATGGAAAATATAAATTCTGTCCCACTTAAATCATCACTTAAAAAGAACATAATAACTCATCCCACTAATGGTTCATAGTGATATAGTTCCAAAAACATATTCATAAACTAATTCATGCACTCTTGTTGATTTTTTCCTTTTTCCTTATATACATTTATGATAATCTTAACTTGTTGACAAGTGTCTCATGTATGAGTATGATTATGTGATAGCTTATGAAGATCATGAGATGCATCATATTTGACCAGATATTCTAAGGATGGTTGGTACATATGGATAGGTCATTTATTCCGTAGTCTATTTTCTTCCTCTCTAGATAGAAAGCACATATCTTATTCTCCACTCACAAGTTAGACATTCCCCTTCATTCTATTTCCTAGTAAAACAACTATACCATACTTTCCCATGATGATACACAAATTCTTGGTAAATATTATAGTGTGATTTGTGTCACATAGTTAACTACCAGTTAGTAAGTTCTTAGCAAGACTTTAAACAACCAATACATTAGCACATCTCATATCTTTTCCCAAAAATTTGTAATTTCTTGATTAAACAATATTTATACCTTCATCATTTCTGAATATTACACAACATACTTTTCAAACGCGATACCTATAACATGTTCCATATTTCCCATCATATGGGATGTGCATCTACTGTTAAGGATCCATACACTAGTATGATATGATGCTTCAAGAGAAATCTCTGCAACCACCATCTACTGAGAACTTTTCTTTTTAATCCAGATCATTGAATTCATGACTATTTTTGACTAATATTCTTAATATTCATCAGATTATGTTAGACCAACATTATCTAGAAGATCTTCCACTCAATATTTCATTTTCATATAACTTGAGGACTATTTAAGGTGATACTTATGACCACTTTAGGTCTACATAAACACATTACTCTTCATTGTTGATGAACAATATCGGACTATGTGTCAAAATACCCCACACTAAAAATAGTAACCATCAAAATAATTCTTTTAATATTGAACTCTTTGTGTCTGGATATTTTTCTCTTGTTCCCTTTGGTACCTTTTCTCTTTGGGACAAACATTTTGGGAATGTCCCATTTTTTCATAGAAATAATACCTAAAATAAGTTGTATCCTTATACTTAAATAGTGCACCATAGGTAGTCCCATTGGATCTCTAAAAATTATGATTATAATTCATACACAAATTGATCTTTAACCATGAAGTGGGAGCTTTTTTTCTAACATCAATCAGTATGGATTTTAGTTTTTGATCAATCCCCAAACAACCCTTTCCATTTGGATGGGATTTTTTCTTTTTTTTACTGGACATCTATACTCCATTTTCATATTTTATATCACCTAAGTTATTTTATTTCTCGATTCCATACCAAGATTCAAGAGTCACTCTCGATATGATAATTTTCATTAAAGATTTAAAACTTAATCTTCAAGTTCTTCTATACATTTTATTTGATCTTATTGTGTGATATTCAAACAATAGATCACTCTTTTCTATTCTTCAACGTTGATATTTTACTCAATGGCCTTTTCTGAGTTCTCTTGTATTTATTACTTAAGATTTTTAATTAATTCATCTAGCTCAAACATATATTCTTTCTACTAATATATATAATGTTTATAATCATTAATCACTCTAGTTTCATTCTTCATTTTTTCTCTCCAAACATATATCTCCCCAGGAGCTGGTTATAATTCATCATGGAGATCAAATATTCCTTTAACATATTCTTAATCATGTTTTCATTCTTCCCTTTTCTTATAGCTTACTATAACTAATATGATATAATTTTCTCTATGATCATTTTAGTTCTCTATCACTTTAACCTCATATTCTTATAAAGAGTAATTTTATTGTGGAAAAATATTCTTATTCTTGAAAAAAATTATCTTAAAATTTTTATTACATTTCACATTGGCTAAATATTTACTTATAGGAATTTTGACTTAAATCTCATCATCATCTTGAAGCTTCTTGGGGAACCTCACTATAACATGTCCAACCTTTCCAAAAAGACATCATGAGGGTGGGAGTTCCCCTTTGAACATTCATTTTAATATTTCCATATTTGAGTAAATTAATGACATGACCTCATCCATATCTTCTTCATCCTAGACATGTAAATAGTAATCTACTTCATGTCCTTTAATTCCACTTATTTGGGATTCCCTTTTTCCATAGACTAAATATATTCATTTCTCATATCATATGAGATAACAGTACTATGCAAGTTATCCATTGTCAAATCCTCTGTATATTTATCTTCTCGTACAAATAATTTTGAATTGAACAAAGGATGAATTTTTCTCCATATTTTCTTATCGATATTTACATCTTCAAGTGTTTTTCTAAGACCACACATGTCCTCCATGACAACATTCACCTTGTCAAAAAATGATTCTACAGACTAATTGTGGTGTATTCTAAAATCCTCATATTTGTTCCATAGAACCTATAATTTAACCTATCTAACTTATAAATCACCCTTATGGATATTTATATACTCTTCCCACACAATAAATGATGACTTATATGGAATAAACTTTGTATAGATTACAAGGGAAAATAATACCCCTAATGAATTAAATAATATGGAATAATCATACAATTTCATTTATTCTAATTCTAATGAACCTATATAATCAAAACTTATATAAATACCATGAATCATATCTATAAATACATCCATTCCTAATTATTTTATGTAATGCTTCATTTGATTCTTCGACCATTGAAAATTGGTTCCATTAAAGATCAGAATTTGTTTGTGATTAACAAACTCTATTGATTCTACTAAGAGAGAACCTATGATTTTAACCCCTCTCTAATTCCAATTGTTATCCCAAATAGGTTAAATAACCATAGAGTGGGTGGTTCAATAATTTTATGACAGATTAAAAAAAATTCCAGTTTAGATCTTGTTTAATTATTAAACAAAACACACTTCTCTCGCTTTCTCGTAGAAATGTATGAATAGAAATAAAATCATGCATGAAACACAACAATTTTACTTGATTCACATGCACTAGTATATCTCCAAGGAGTATAAAAATTCTTTGTGCCAATGTACTAAATCCACTAAAGTGGACTGTTATAATAATCTTCTGAGTGGAACCACATTCCCTCCTAGTTTACAACCAATAACATTTTGAAATCTCACTTCACTCTCAACTAATGTGTTCTCACTTATCCTTTAAAATATTATTCTTTTGATCACTAGAATCAATATGTTTTACACATCATTTGGTGAATAATTATATTACACTTTTATCCACTCGATAAAACCCATTTTATCATAGAATTATTGGGAAAATCGTTATATTTTCAAAAAATACTAGATTTGACACACCCCTTAATTAATTCTATGAAACTCTAGCAACTTTTATACCAAATTTATTATTTTTTTAAAATATTTATCTTTCATGAAACTATTTAGTTCTTCTTGAAACTCTTAACATTATATAAACATTTGGAGTGTCATGGAACTCACTTTGTCTTGTAGTCACAAATCCTTTTCTGCATGTGACTAATGGTTGAGTTGTTACTTCAAGCATGAAATATATTTATAAAAATCTTATATGATTTAAATCCTGGGTATTCTCTAATATATCAACTAATCAAATTAAAATGGAATATGCCCAAATAGAAACAAATCCAAACCATTTCACAACTAGCTTGTGTGCCTTTGAGTATGCACAAAACTTTCCTTATGTGCATAATTTCTATGATTTAATGTCTCCTTTAACATGTAATTCACAAACTTCATGAAACTTCACCTAAATATTTTGGTCATGTGAAACTATCCATCTGTCATGCAACTCTCACATTCTTGAAGATTTAAACATGCATGAATCACTATCCTTTTCGCTATTTTGATGTGATAGCCATGAATTTTCACATGAGAACAAATTTTTCAAAAACCTTAAACCTTTCAAGAAACTTTTATATTTACATTAAAATCCATCCTTTTCCAAAAACACATGTTTCCTTCCTCCAAATTTTTAAAGCCATAAATTTGGTAAATATTGGGAAATGAAGTCACTTTTTACCTGAATCATTATGTACCACTTTAAGTGATTTCATAACTCTATCTTGAAGATTTTTCAATATTTATTAATATAACTAATCAAGAATCATGCTATAAATACACAATGGACCTTTTCAACCTATATTGCCAACAAACACAATAAACCTCATAACAATGTAAATCCACATTGAGGGATTTTTTCCCAATAGATGTTATATACAAAAACATTCTTATATCTTTAATTACTAAAACATGATTTAATTTTTATTCAAAATAAACTCATTCAAATATATAGGGTCTTTATTTATTAATGTCCATTTACTTCTTGGAACATTACCTTTTTTAGTAAGATTGTATTTGAATTCCCACTTTGTTCCATTGATAATATTTTCTTCTGGTCTTGGAATAATATCACAAGTGGATATCCTTTATACCTAATATATATCCACATTAAATTTATTTTTCCACTCTAATTTTCTCAATATCATTAACTGTTATTTGTAGATGGTATTTAAAAATATTTATTTTTTGTTTTTCCATCATCTGTCTTCTTCTAGTCTAAAGTAATTCATTACGATTTCCAATTATATTTGATGAATTCACATTATTTTTTTAACATTTTTTTAAATTTATAAATACTTTTATATCCATTTTTATGGTAGTTATGATTTAGATCATTATCAATATTATTAGGGTCATTTCTAGATTCTTGTTAACTCACTTTTCTCGATATTTTCATGTTTTCAACATTTTTACTTTATAAATCTACTTCATGTTCCTCAATAAAATTGGGTTTATTTTCAATAATCATCACATAATAATTGGCCAAAAAAATTGTCTTTTTGTAATATAATTTTTTTCCTCTTTTATTGGATAATTTACCAATGAACACACCATCCCCATTCTTTTCATCAAGAATCCTAGATATAATTTTTTTCATTATAAATAATATACCCCGAAACACATTTAAGTACTTCATAGTGGGATTATTGTTGTAAAATATTTCATAAGTAGTTATATTTGTTTCAATAATAAAAAAGAACTTATTTTGAATGTTCACATCTTTACTCACTTCTTTTCTGTAAACAGTTTTTGAGAGTTTAAATTCTACTAGTATGGTTCTTCCCATATCAACCAAGCTTCAGTTATTCCTCACCACAACACCAATATTATAATGTTTATATAGATAACTATATTGACTCTTAATATCACTAATAAAATATATTATTAAAACTAATTTCTTATTTACTCCCTTCAATTATCAGTGCTCAGTTTCTGGATATAACCTCCCAACTCATTCTCAACTTCTCATTTGAAAATATTGGAAATCTTAATGTCTTTAGACTTATGATTCATAAATATCACAATAGTAATTATTTTAAAATAATCATTTAGTGTGATAAAATAAATATCATCTATAAATGATTAATTTATCATTGGCCCACATAAGTCTACTAGAATAAATTTAAGTGCCTAAGTATATTGAATTTCCACTCTCTTAGGGATTTAATATATCATTTTTTCTTTCTAACGTGTTTCAAAAATGTATTATTTTTATATTTTAATTGGTATAATTATGCTAATAAATGTTATTCCAAAAACTTTCTCTAATCCCTTAAAAATATATCTATGTTTTATAAGAAACTATTGATCTAAAATACAAATAATCACTTGAATTTCCAATTTGGACTAGATCACCCCTGGCTCTTTCTCTTTTATTAATGATTCTTACATTCTATGGGAAATTAGTAATTAAATTATTCATTCTAAAAATTAATTCCTTGATATTATCACAAATATTTCTAACACTAAAAACCTTTTTAAGACTATCAATAAATAAAATGTCATTTTTCTTCTATTTTTTAACATCAATCTAAGATATACCAATATATATGATTTTTGAAGTGATTTCAATCCCAAATATTACTACATCGACTTCATGGTTTTAAATAATGTTATTGATTTTTTTATTCAATTATATGATATTAAAAGTACTTATTAGGTATCTATAGATGGATTATCTTTCTTACTTTAAGATAAATATTCATAATATGTAACTTCATGATAATATCTCCTTTTTTATACTTCTTATTCTAAACTTATAGAGTTTTTTCTATAAATACTTTGATACATTATTCAAAATATTAACTCAATACTCACATATTCCACAATTCTAAATATTTTTATCAAAAAAAATTAGAATATATTCATGATGATCTTTTTCAAAAATTTCATCTTCTAATAATTATTTCTCTTCTTCCTTTCTTATCTCCCCCTTAATTATTACCTTATTCGAATCAAAGTAAATTATATTTTATACCAAAAAAACATAATATTTATTCCCGTATACTCCAAATTCCAAAGTTAATTTTGAAATATACCTTTTATATGAATTATAAGTATTCTTGGTTAATTTTTCTTGTTTTCCTAGTGCATTCAAAACATCATTTTTCCTTTTTCAAGGAAAAAAATCTATTCTAAAATTTCATCCAATATACAATGATATCAGAATGTATTTTTCAGGATATTTCTTAATTCATGTGATAATACTTATAGAATTAGGTTTTGGACTTCTATATAACATATATTTAGTATTATTGGAATAAAAAATTTGATTGTAACTTCTTTATTATGTTAAAATTCTTAATAAAATGAGATGATTCGGTCAAAACATAGAAAAATTTATTTTGATATTCCCTCATCTTATTTGAGGAATTTTTAGCTTTAATACATCAAGAATTCTCCACAATCATGAATTACTTCAATGTATAATTTATTATATCAATATCATCCAATTTTCTTTATCTTGAAATTATTACATTGATATTCTTGATTTTTATCAATGTGGTTAGTATCATTCTCGAGTAATTCAACATCAAATAATTTTTCTTTCTCAAAATTCTTATCATGTTGCATGATCCTTTTCCTGACCTTCTTATTTTTCATAAAAAAATTAAATCTTGGCTCTCAACATATTTTTATTGTATCCCTCATTATCATCCCCATCACTACTTGAAGTGACATTATGTTCTTAAACATCAACCACATATGTTTAGATATTTATTTTCTAACATTAACTTCTAAATTGAAAATTTTTTATAAGAATTGTCCTCTTAATTATTTTTTCCTTAAATTCCATCTCATTTCTCATAAGAATTTCTCATTATAATATTAGTCTTCATGGCTTTCCCCCATTTATTTTTTTTAACAAATTCTTCTGGTTCATTGTTCTTAGTATCACCATTATTATTTTTTATAAAATTAACTAAAAAATGAATGATTATATCAAATATAATTTATTTTAAAGAAATCATACCATTTTATTTACCTATTACAATTTTAAAGGTCATTTAATTAAGATACATGATTCTTCCATTTGATTTTTCCCTTTATTCATCATCACTAAATTACGATAAGGAATAATTTCTATTCCCTTAGAGCTTTAGATCATTCATGTATTTGAAATACATTTATTTCACCTCTTTAATATTTTTTTGAAAACATAATACATTCTCATTTTACAAGTAATATGAATATTTTGTAGCTCATACAGGGGAAAATCATTACTATCTTCTAGATTTGAAACCTTTTAATCAAATATATAACAAAAAGTTTTGATTTTATTATTGAAAAATGATGAATCTTCCAAAGATTGTCAAAAAAAGAGTTATTTTTTTAAAAAAAAATCAATCAACCCTCTGATATATTAATTAATTATTTTATCATCATTCATTCTAATATCTTAAAACATTTCTATCCAAATCTAATGTTTTTATTATTTGCATTTGATATCCACATGAAATATATCCTAAAAATTATCCCATATCTTTTTAGTATTTTGGATTCCCATCACCTTTTTATAAAAAATTATGGATAATGACTTCCTATTTTTATTTCTTGATTTTCTATCAACCTATAAATTAATTTTATTTGTAAATTACATTAGTTTACCCCTCTCAAATTTTGTAAAATCCATTATAGAAACATAAATAACTTATATAACAAGATAAATAAGATACAAAATTATTTTATTCTTACATGCATGATTTTAATGCCATTAAATTTAGGTATACCAATTTTCTTAACATGATTAAATTCATCAACTTCAATTTTAAATCAAAAAATATCACTCAAAGGGAACCAATATATGATATAATACCACTTAAAATTCACATGTGATGAATTTTATAACACTAGAAAGTACAGTTGAATTAATTTTATTTTCAACTACAATTCATTTATTATTATAAATCATATTATAAGACTAGTTATGATTGGGATCCACTCAAAAAAATACACCCTCAACTATATATATAAATTTATGAATGAAAAAACATATCAAAAAAAAAATTTATAAGTATAAAACTAATGTTTGGTGAATATAACCTTATTGTGTTAGGTTGAGTCCAAAACACATATTTTGTCACTTATATAAAAATTTATTACATGATAAGGGAATTAATAATACTTATACCATATAAATCTTTATTATGAATACAAATATAACTCGATAGTTTATTTATATTCTCTCCCTCGAATTTAAAATAAACATATTCACCATAAAAAATAATATCCTCCAAAAGATTTTAGATTCTTTAGTATCAATAGAAGATATCCCTCAGGATTTTATAATATTTAAAATAATTCAGGTTTAATCTTTGTTAATATTTTTATATCTATAATATACAAAAGCATATAGTAAATAATTTTCCTTGAATTATAAATGTTCATCCCTTCTCTCTTAAAATATTCTCACTCATAGTATTAAATATTTCATCTAAATTTATCCCCCATCTTCCATTTTATATTTCTTTCCAATCCAGATAATTCACATAAAAATATAAATTATGTATAATTCTTGAAATAAAACCTCATTTCAAATAATTCTATAATATTACCTTTGAAAACATCAACTAATTTTATCATTTTTCCCATGATATTCTACATCATAAAAATCAGGTGGGTTATTTTTCATTATCCTCAATTAATTATAATTCTTAACTGATCAGATGGGTCTTCCCCATTAATTCTCAACTAAGTTTCTATAAATAACCATATTTTATTATTTAAAACAATTAGTAAAATCTTCTAGTAATCTCTCTGGTGTTAATATCTCTTAAATATTTTCAAATATTAATTAATGAAAATTTTTAATAATTAAGAAATGATATTATGAATTAATTCTCATTTTATTAGAATTTAGACTATGCATAATATCCTCTCCTTCTCCTTTATTCTGCGTGATTTTGGTGTGAACATCGGCTCCATTACCCAACACCCACTTATTCAAACTCATAATGAATCATGATTAACTCTTTATAACATCATGATACTTATTAATTTTAGATCAATAATATAGAATCATATTTAAATCTAACTTTATATGAATCTCAAAATATCATCATTGAGATTATCATGAATATTTCATTATCAATGCTTAAAAACATATATAGGGACAATTTTTTCATACATAACACATTAGTTAATATTTTCTATATTCTACGAAACATTTTTTATTATAAAAATAATATAAAACATGTTCTTGAAAATATTATTTATTAGCCAAAAGATATTATATATCATAGTGCCTCCAATTCTTTTCAAATTTCTACTTCGTATCATCTTACATACAATTTATACGATTTTATTTATTGGGGGGAAGATATTATGTTTCCTTTTGAAACATAAAATTTTCCTTATATATGATTATATAAATATTATGTATCTTAGTTAACACACAATTCATGATTATCTACATAAAAATACATATATACCTAAAAAATTGATAAACCATGCATATCTATAATTTTTTCAAATTCTCTAAATCATACAATCCAGAATATCAAAAACAATTATTTAAAAAATTATTTTCTATCCATATCAAATCAACCACATACATATTTAGAAATATATAATCAACTCAAAATCAGTATATATATCTCAAAACCACCCTCACTAACTTATAATGTAATTAATAAAAAATTTATAACAGATAAAACACTTCTATAAACAATTCTATGGGATCTTATATACCATTGTGTGAACATAAAGGAATATTTAATATCTTTAGATTAATCATACATACCCCATGGTAAACTCACTAGTACTTAGCCCACTCATTATCTAAATAGATTATCTGATTTTATTTTTCTAGAAACATAGAGACAATACATACTTCCTTCATAATTCTTCAAATAAACTCATATCTTCCAAAACTCATCTCTAGGAATCCCAAAATTACTAAAAACATTTTAAAGAATTTATAATACTTATTAATGTCTTATATAACATAGATAAACAATACTAAAAATTCAAAAATTTCAAGGTTCATCATCAAGGGATTTGTTTTTAGGGAATGGGGAGTTCTATTATATCTTTAAGCAAAAAAAATCATTTTTTATATGAAAAATATGGGAATACAATACTATTAAAATATTAGTTGTTTATTGGAATTGAGTAAAACATTATTTTATAGGATGTGATTTTCTAAGTATAAACACATTATTAGTGGATTATTTTAGAATTGAAAATTTAAATGATATTCAAAAAAATCCTTATAAATGGATGTTTTTATTTTGAATATTTTTTATAAATTGAATGATTTTTTTAAATATTTTTTTACTTGTTACAAAATTTAATTTCACATAATGAAATTTATTATACATTGAAGTTAATTGGAGTAATTGTGGAAATCATTCTGATTTTATAATCACTTTATGTGAGTGGAAAATTATAGATATGTGTACATAATTATTCATGATACACTTCTATATAAGACTTCATTCTTCTTCTTCGGTGATCCATAACTACTAATTTGAGTTATGATGGAGGATGAGGTGGATTTTGGTTTGAAAATTTTATTTTCATAAAATCTTGTTTCACATTTGTTTCATAAAATATTTTATTTTTAATAACATAAATGATCTTTATTTCTACATTTTATTAATGGATTTTTTAGTTTAATTGTAATTTACATTCACGTTCATTTTAAGGTTTATGTTATCAATGTAAAATCATTACCAAATCAATATATTTTCCCCCATTAATTACTGGTAACATTTGATTATTAGTAGAATAATATTTAGTATATGTGAAATAGTATCTTGGATATCAATATTTAAGCACTTTACATATGATGAAACAAATCCTACCTCAATGTACTTTTCATGGAAAATACTGAAAGCCAAAAAATAAGGGGAATATAATTGTTATCTAATTATAGAGAGATTTTTTAACATGATAGGATTGATGAAATGAGTTCCCACCTTTCTAATTCTCCTCCCTTAACAAATTATAATGATTACAATATTTTAATAATCGAACAGTATAATAATATTATAAATATGATAATAATGTCATGCCAATTTTATTTTTCAAACACCTCATATTACTAAACAATCACTTCAATCCCCTATAAATAATATAAACTAATAATTTTAAGAACTATGAAATTGAATAATAATTCTTCAACTGGTATTTTAAAAAATATCACTAAATCTATGTTGTAGTAAAAACAATTATACCTCAGATAAATCAAATCAAAAGGTAATGTGTATATTTGTTGGATAGAGTGATTTGTATATGATTTAATTAACTATTGATAATTATATCCCAAATTATCCAATATAGGATACCTTTATATCATCCCCACAAGAACCAAATCCCATAAAATTACAATATATTATCTTTGTGTTCTAGAAAAAAGAATATGATGCTTTACAGCATCCCTTTGATCTCTACAATATCACACAATCTATATGTATACTTAGAAGGGCCTTGGGTTTTTATTAATAATCTACTATAGTGATCTTATAATGAGAGATAATCTAATAAAGTCATGTATTATATCATTTTTAGGTGTAAATGTTGTTTAAATAGTTGAGTTAAACTTTTTTAAATTATGTTTCATTATTTATGAAAGTTTACCTAGAAAATGAACCTAATGATGTAACCAACAACTTATTTAAGTTAATTAAAATATTATTAATATTTTAAATCACTTTTATGAAAATATCATTAGTTTCAGTGTGTTATAATAGAAATTAACTTTTCACATTCCTTCTATAAAAATTAACAATCCATAATATTAAATATCTTCTAAGAAAACAAAATTTCCTCATTTTCACTTATTTAGACATAAATAAATTTTTCAAAAATTACTAATAAATTCATTTTTCAATATTCTAAACATGAAAATTTTATAATTTAATTTATTAAGTTATTTACTTGTGAACATTCACACTCATACATTTGCTGACCTATCATGTGCCACCCACTTTACCCAAAACTCAAATTCATCAGAATTAGAGAATCATGTGGTAACAGATTGTGTGTCACCCACTATTCCTATATATTTATAGAATTTATTCATAATAATATAACAAGATTGGTGTCTAATAACACATCATATACCATAAATAGATAAGGATATTTCATAGCAACGACAATGTCCTATAGACTCCAACTATGTAATATAATGTCTTTGTCTCCTGATATTTTATAAAATAAGATTCATAGTCTCTATCATCGTCCTTTAATGAATAATTTAAATTTTTTGACTATATTAGATATACTTTTATTTGTCTACCATGGACATGGATTTTTTAAAGTAACTTCTGTCCTAGTTAAGTGGAAAAAGATATCAACTTCTTATAATCACAACTGACAAACCCAATCTTAATCATTCAACAAAAATTATACCACCAATGATACACCAAACATATTCTACCTTGGTAAAAATATAAAATATCATGGTTTTAAATATGGATAAATGTATGTGATCAAATAATATACATTAATAATGATCTTGATTCTAGAGACCAATACATATTCCTATAGCTATAAATATTCATTGACCCCCAAAACATGTGGGGTTCCTATTGGTCGGTCAATCCTCATAATATCCTCTACATGAGATCACAAAGGATGAACTTCATGAGAAAAAGTCTCAATTATTATGATCCCCATAAACTAAATAGTTATTTGTCATTTCTACCACATCAATATGAAATATCTAGACTGTATGTCCTATGTTTATGATTTCTTGCATGTTATCTCAGGAATTTCATTATATTTAGGAATTTGTAAAACCTATTTATGAAATTATTAGTCCAATTAAAATACCATGTAAATAATATACGTATAAGTAATGATGTACTTATTGTAATAAAATATCTTACATAACTGTTTATACATACAATATGGTAATCAAAAACTAATTATCTTGTTGTTTCTCTGGAACCCACTCTCATGAGGCCCTAACTTCCCCTAGATCCAACATGATAAAAATCAATATGTTATATCTCATATAATAAATAATGCTCTGGTTGAGATTTGGATATAGCCATTGGGCCTACCAAATTTTCCTACATGGATACTCTTATTTATTTGACCGCATATCCTGGAGTAAATCCCCTAAATAGATAATATCTTGGAGTATTTAAATTTTCATCCTTAGTTATAAACATTACATCTTGTATTATACCATCATTTCAGAATTATCATAATATAAATTGTGATAATTTTATAGATTCATATTAAAATTAAAATAATTAGAACAAATCAATATATATGTTAATTTCTTCATTAGCTACATTATATGTTAGAATGTACTCAAAATATTTATCCTTATTTACCATTAGATATAATGATTTTTTCATAATAATATACATATATTAACTACAATATTGAATAAAATTGATCTGTATGAAGGATTTTTTGTTTCTCCTTGATAACCATTATTCCTTCTACTTTATGTTTCTAGAACATATCCCTTATACTTTCAAAAAATACTATTTGATAGTTTTGAAAGTTCTCTTGTGTAGTTCTTCAAGATTTAATTTATTTTGTCACACTATGGTTTATTAATATATAATATAAAATATCAATACATATCATTTAAGGTGTCGTATATCTCATCTCTTGAGAATATTGAGTTTTACTCGTCATCTTAATCTCCTAATATACTTTTGACACCTCATTTTTTAAATATTCATTTCTTGTGACATAGGAATAAATTCCAAATATAAATGTTAAATATCTTATATTTTTATTACCTTATCAATTTATAAACTATGAATTAGTATAAGAAACCTCATAAATCAATCTGAGTAGATATTGTTCTATGGAAATTAGGTTACAACATTAAGTCAGTCTTAGAGAAATATTTTCATCTTGGACTTAACTAAAACTATGTCTAATTTCTATTTTATATATATTATCAATATATTTTAATTTAGAAACAATTTCCATCCAACAATAATATTATAGAAACATTGAAAAATAATCATCCCTGGATTTTAATTATTTATTTAATCTATAATTATATCCTTATAGGATGAAAAATATATTAACAAATTTTGAGAATTTAAATTCTCTTGATTATATTTAATAGATAGTTTACAATATGTTATTATTTTTTACATTAAACCAAAAAATATAATAATCATGGTAAACTAACAATGAATTATGAAATGAAATAGATTTTAATATCTATTTTAGAAAAAAAATTAACACAGTCTACACTTTAACTAATTATATGCATTTAGAAACTAATATAAATTTAAAGGTAATCACTTTACCATCCATCTCCATCATTATATTGAATATCCATTTCGACTATTTATGTTTTAAAATATCTATATATATTACCAAAATATAAATTTGATCTTTCTACATACTATCCTTTTTTAAATTCATGTCCACTCTACAATTTTAACTTATTTTTAATTGACTATTTTTTATAGGATAATGATTTATTATTATTAATGAATAATACAAATCACTAAACATAGTGATAATAAAACTACCTCTCTTTGGTTTTATAAATTTATTATAAAATATTTTTCTCTAAAACATTCCTTCCCATGAGCTCTTATAGAACTTGTTTTTAATCCAACTACCTATTAATATTTATCCCTGATTTTACCAAAGTATTTATTTCCTCTACTTTCATTAATAGAGATGTACACCCTCTTATAGAAATATAGTTTATCACTTAATTATTACTTTTATAACTAAGAGATTTATTTGATATACTCGGTAACCTTTAGGATAATTAACTCATATGCAAAATATCTATTTTTAATACTTTTTCCTAGAATTTATCCTCAAAAAATATATTTCATATAAAAACATGAATGGTGATCTAGGGTGTGTTTTCCTAATTAGATGTCGATGATGGAGGCAACTTATCCAATGAAGGGGAATGGTTGGATATAGTGGAGAGATATTTTGGTTAAAGGTGCTCATTTTTTTCCATAACTCAAATTTAATCACTTACCCTTATTATAGATATACCCCTTAATTCACAAGAACCACAGTTGGTAAATGGTTTCCCAATAGTTTATATCTCTTCTCTTAATCTTAATGATGAAATATTAGTTTATTCCTTACCTATTATTTCAAAACATGGTTTTTCTTGACCTCTTAAAAATTATTTTGAAAAATACATCAATTTTTATTTGGGATTAAATATTCGAGTATTGGTGGGGCTCCTCAGTCATTATCACATAATTACTAAGTGTGTAAAAGTTTAATATTTTTTTAAAAAAAATCTCATACCTCTCACCATTTCCATTAATTCCATTTTTCGTTAATGAGATTATCTTCAATGATCCATCGATTTTAGTACAAGACTTTTATGGTTGTCTAGTGAAAGATAAATTTTTATCCATTATACTTATAGAATTTTTTGATTCTTTTTCATTTTGGAAACATCATTAGTATTGTAAAATTGGTTTATTGTAGCATACATATGGGAAAGTTTATAATTCATGAGATAATTGGTGTTGAAATGGGTCTTTTAAGACCCTCATGAAAGTTTATTTTATTTGGTTCTGATAATAGAATTGATTTCAACTAACATATTGAATATTAAGCCTGTGATATTTGTTGTACTATGTGTGAGTTGAAGGGGGTCATGGTATCTATTCTTATAATGAGTTAATCACTCAATACCAAGTTGAGTAGAAAATATCATGTGATGGATCACCCATGTTGAATTTGAATCCAACACAGATCTATACATCCCCTCTCACAGAATCCATACCTCCTACTGAGTTCCACTTAGGCAACCAAAACATATCATATAGAAATATTACATCTTATAATATGAAAATTCAATAATTCTCATTACGATCCACACAAAAACAATAATTTTTTGGCGTATTTAAAAACCTAGATACAAAAACAAATGATCTATAAAAGATCTAC
This sequence comes from Viscum album, assembly GCA_963277665.1. Taxonomy (NCBI): domain Eukaryota; kingdom Viridiplantae; phylum Streptophyta; class Magnoliopsida; order Santalales; family Viscaceae; genus Viscum; species Viscum album. Next base: position 1,431,144,954 of record OY728120.1, on the reverse strand, counting down.
ATAATCTCTAACTAATTTATCTAAAACTAGAACTCTTAATATACATATCATAATTAAATCCATTCTTTATATCCTGGGGAAAATATAATATAATAAAGAGTGATCTCATATTCTATATTAAGAAAAAATGGCAGATATCAATCAATAATAATTTTTTATTCATAACATGAGCATAATGATACGGTAATATGAACATAACAAGTGAATATCATACCCAAAAATTCATAGATTGTCATCATGAGTCATTGAAGGAATCTTGGTAGTTCATAATACATTAATCATAAAGGAATTAAAGAACATAATACATGAGAGAATAATATTATTATTTTATCATGTAATAAAATAGTGTTATAAAGTTTTACATATTCATAATAATAGAAATTTTATTTTAGGTGAACCCACTAAGACATTTATCACATGTTAGGCTTGGTCTAACCACCATTATAACAATTCTGGGCTTAGGATAACCTATGATGTTCCCTTTTGGATCTTGATAGAACCTCCCATGTACCATTTGAGCTCTTAAAAAATTAATCCTTTATTAATTAATTTTATAGATATAATGTAACCACACATAACATAATATGTACATATCTATACAATGAGATCATAAAACATTTATCATTTCATTATAGCTTAACCTTTAGAAAAGAAAATAGGTTTTGTCAATATATCATAATCATAAAAAACCATAAAGAGAGTGAATAAAGATGATATCATTAGATCATATCTCCAAGGAAGCATAAGTAACATCAATGGATTGTTTCCTAGATGAAAATGCCTTTAAAATATCTCTATAACATTTCTTTAGGAAAATGATTTTCATTTTAACATCACCTATTTAAAATATAAAAACATTCAAGATATCAGGGGAAATATTTTCCTAAAAAATAAAAATAGAAACATGTAAAGTAATATTTAAATCAAATACTATTCATGATGGAAGGAAAATTCATTCATAAGGCATATGTTAAAACAAATATTTCCATTACGCATTTGGTAAAAAGTACATCAATTAGAAAATGACAAGATGATTCTTTTTAAACATATCTATAAAAATTAAAATAGGGGTTAAAATGAATTTAATAAATCATGAAATAAAATCAGAAACATTATTGAAAACTTATAATATAAAAATATTGATATGGAAGAAAAATTTTCTAAACTTAATTGAAAAAAATATTTGGTTTTCATTAGGAATGTTCTTTCAGACTTTTGTGAACTTGGAGAGAGTAAAATGAAAATAAAACATGAAATCTAGATAAATAACTTAATTATAAAATATTATATATTATTTTTTAAATATATATCACATAATTTCAGCATTGTAATATTTAACTGTAAACAAGCCCTATAAAAAGTGAGATTGTAAAATAGTGCCCTTACAAATTTTGTAAATTTTGTTTCATAAATAAATTAAAATGAAGAATTAAATATTTTGAACATAAGTATATTCATGATAAAAAATATAAAAGTTTATTTATATACGCCTTGTGAAATAAAATAGGTGTATAAAAAATATATATCCCAAATAATACAATTTGAGACGATAATCCCTTACGAATTTGGTAATATTAAAAACAAAAAAACCATGGATTTAATAATTTTAATTATAGATTTAAATAGAATTAATTAAGAAGGATATATGATATAAAAGGTATAAATGTTAGTATAGACATGTCATACACCTAAATAGGAGCATCTTACCAGACATGTCTCAAAAAAACAATATTGAGATGAAAAATACTTACCTCATGTATGACTTTCTTCATAAGCATTTTTAACCTCCAATATAATATATTTAAAATTATTAAAATTATATAAAATTTCCATATTCATAATTATAATATCTGACATATTTTAATAATAACATATTATCACCTATTTATTAATAATCATTCATTATCAACATCATTTAGGGTTTTAACTTATTCATTTTTCATGTATGTTTCGTTTTGGAAGTTGTGGTCCTTACCAATTGATCACTGTTTAATCATATAAAAAATACTCATAATGATATAAATACCATATATATATATATATATTAATTATATACCTATTTATAACCATTCATATAAAGAAGTTATAGACAATAAATTACCCCACCTTTTGGAGAAAGTAGTCTATACATAGGAATGAGTGATGTATCCACTTTTCTATGGATGAAACAATTGGTAAATAATAGTTTAAATTTCCAAAAGAATAATTATATTACTAATATAATATATATTAATTAAATAAATCCATATAAATAACCATGTGATATATTTTTGGAAAATGAATCACATCCCTTCATGGAGGTTGTAGTCCACACATATGCATGAGTGATACTTTCGTTCCCCATTTGATGGAAACCATTTGAGAAATAGTTCTCATAATCATAATAACATATAACTATATTTTTAATACTATATTATTCATTTTATAATGGTTATAATATATTTTTTGGTGGAATAATAAGAAATATACTTTAAAATTTTTGTGTAATATGATTATATCTTCTTTGAAAGACCTCCTTTTAATTACAATTTAAGACTTATTAGGAAGGTCTTAGGGGAAAACCAAAATATCTAAGATTAAGGGATATAACTGGGGAAGGTATCAGGGTATGGATTTTTAAATATATAATTCAATGTTTTTTTAATAATGTAAGATATGAGGTTCCTTTTTAAAAGTGAGGAGAGGACACTCTTGGAAACACATAAAAGATTTAAATATCATTAATTTTTTTATCAATTATAATTCTTACAAATAGAATTGTATTAAAATACAAATATTATTTTGTATAAATATCATCATAAAATGAAACTTATATAGTTTTCTGAGTCATTTTAAACCTTATAGATTTTCTTATCCACTTTATTAACTCTTTTTTACCATAACCATGGTAAAAAAGTTCCCATGTGGGTCATAAATTTACTTATGATGTGACAAGGACCTCACAAATGGTTAATGGAAGAAAATTTTCAAATTTTACTATTACAATAATCCTATTTCCGTATTTTTTTTAAAATTTTTAGATCATTTAACATATTATTGTTTAACATAAAATATTATTAATATCATTTTTGGGACTACTCATTTAATTTGAATTTAAATTCATCAAGATTACAATGGATTTTCAATTTAAACTCTTATAACATAAATTATTCATTATTATTGAGTAAAAAATTCATGGAACACTATAATTCATCAAAAAAATATTTCTTTAAATGTTTTTAAAATTATTTACTATATTTTTTCTACCATTTTCAAAAGAACATATCCAGCATTGTGCACAAATTTCATGTAATTATACCACAAAAAATTATAAATATATTAATATCATAAAAATAACTATTTATTTCCAAAATAACATTTTATATTTTTTTAATAACTTATTTTTATCATAATTACTACATGTAATAAAAATTAAAATCATGAAAGTGACACTTTTTATTTATCCTTAAAATAATATGAAAGTTATAATCAATGTAAAGTGGAAATAAATTGAAATATTTCCATATAAAGGGTGTATTTAGTCGAAAAACACTCATCTAATAGTGTAAAGTCTTGTGTTAGGAATATTTTTAGAACTTATCTCATATTTTTAACCCAGTTTTACCAATTATTATGTGAGAAATATTTATTATGGTTACTATTCATAATGAAAAAAATTAAATTGGAACTATTTTTCAATTTTCAACCTCTAATTAAAAATATAGAATCCATTTTTCATGGTTAAATTTATTGAAGTGGAAAAAATAAATTTTAACATAATTTCATAAAATAAAACGAAAAACAGTTTTTAAAGAAATTATTTTTTTTCTTAAAAATAAACTTATAACAGAACCAAGTATAATTTTGATTCCTATATAATTAATTAGCTTATTTGTTATTTTAATTTAATATAAAATCACATATATAATGTAAAAATTATATTTATTTATTTAATGAAAAGAAATGATAGTATTATTAAAATAAGTATTGTTTAATATTCACTTGAAATTAAATGTTTTAATAAAAAATACTAAAATTCAACCTAGTATAGTATTGTAATATTTATTTAAAAAATGATATTAATGTCTTAAAAAATATAAAAATAAAGAAATTAGTTACAATTTCTGTAAAAATAAAATAAATAAAAACTATTTTTAAATAAAATATATTTTGGAAGCACAAAATGACTTTACAAAAAATTGAGTAATTATTTAATATGAATTATTCAATAAAATTGAATTATATAAAACCTTTATTGATATTTATCCTAATTATTTTATTTCTATTTATACTTCCAATTAAATAGCTACGTTATAATATATATTTGTTTGTTTTAAGCATAGTGTTTCATGTCAATAAAACTATCGAGCACTTAGAGTTTATTTAAAGGGAAATATATTCTAAAATATTAGGGAGTAACATTATCCCACCACTTAATTAAATTTAATGCATGAAATTTTAATTATCACTTCCTATAATTATTGTATGATGGCATAGTAATAAAATCTTATGTATATTCAATCATGATTACTAATTACTTTATCAATACTAAGAAACAAATTTATTCTAAATAAGAACTTTTAAAACCAATTTTGTATCATTATAAGACTCAAGATATTCCAAAAAAATACCTTGATAGTTGAGTGATACATTTCATATATGACTCGATAGATTTATATTCCTCTTACTTGAATTGAGGAAAGTTTTTACCCCAATGGTATAGAATATAAGATAGCAGTCTTAATTGATTTATTTCCACACCATAAGAAAAATATCATCCTTTCAGTGTGCATTATGTTATTTTTCATCCCTATATAATCTCCTATTCCATATTATAAATAATAGTGATAAATTGTTTTCATTCTTGAATCTCTAAAATTAACTTTAAATATATCTTAATAACGATAAATAATGAATATTAATTCATCCTTTCTTTATATATTTACCAAAACTAAAATAGTTATCATAATTTATCCAATATGAAAAATTATTCATGCACCAATATCCAAAATCTTCATAATAACACCCAAATGTATTCCAAAATATAACCTTAAACTCATCAAAATATACCAAAAAATTAAAACATAGTGATTTGAATGATTTAATCATATATTCTTCCATTATAATCTTAATAAATATCTCTAAATAATTTCAATCACTCATAATACCATATTCCAAAAATGTATATTCTCTAATCATATACTCCATAAATATTTTAATTGTTTCCTAAAAAATTATGATTCACCATAAATCCAAAATAAATCCATATATGGTGCCAAAAAATAACTCTACAAATGATTGAATATATTCCATAAATCCAAAAATGCAATAAATTCAACATAAATAAAGTTTTCCTCAAATAACTAATTAATTTCAGGGATACCAATACAAACCAAATTAATTTATCAATATAAATTAGATATTTATCCCAAATAAAAATTATTATCTCAACATCATGAACCAATTAAGGGTTATCTATACCTCAAACATGTTTTTTCTGAAACCATCACTTAGCCACTAAATCAATTTTATAGGTTATTGATACCATTCAACATATTTTGGAAAATCTGTAAAAAAACTATAATAGAATAATAATTAGATTTTCCATGATCAATATAACTGAAATATCATTTATAAAACACTTATACAATATAATTCTTAAATCCTAATATATAAACACCTAAATATTTTTCCTTTAGAGATTGGCATAGCATATGTAATTCCTTCGTCTAAGATTTTTTCCTATTATTAGAGCCTTGAATCGAATGATTCCAATTTTCCCCACACATTAGAAATTAAACTATAAATGTTACCTAAGTATGTACTTTATTTCCCTCTATTGAACCCTTAATTTTTAATGGGTACTTATTTTATTTATGGTCTTATTTAACACACATAAAAAATCTACTCAATCTATTGAGAAATTTCTCTGGGTTCTTCTTACCATTTTCTCAACATGTAGGAAAGTGAATATTCATTCCTATATAGAATTTATTAAACCCTATTTTTCTCTTATTGGGTTCATTAGAAGACTCACTTATGTTCAGGTTGTTAATCATATATCAAGAGAGTTATTTTGACATTATCACAAGCTATCACATTCTATGTCCCATTTAATATGGTTTCTCATGAGTAAAATCACTACATAATTCATCACATTTACAATTAAAATGATTAATCCTAGTTCTATACATTGACTAAAACCAAAAATTATAGTGTAAGTAGCACTAATCATGGTGAAAATTTATATAATCACGAAAAATAATTGATTAGATATCTAAATGATAATACCTTCATTTCAACCAATTAAACCTTAGGTTTAACCTAGTATATTAACTATCATTATCTTTTAAAATCCATCAAAATGGTTCTTAATGAAAATGTGAATTAAACGAAGAACTTCCCATGAGAGTGTCTATCTAGTTTTTTTGTAATACGGATTCTCGTCGTATATCGATGATGATATATTTAATACCAAATATGACCCTTTTAGATCTATTTCCCCTTGGTGCATCTATGAAACATCCTCATCTAGTTTCAAGTGTCTAGATTAGTATGTATTTTCATGGAAAACATCACAATCTCTACATCATCTCTCACCAAGTTCTTCAAAACTATAACCCTTCCAAAATATACCATGCTTAAAACCATTATTCATATCTTAGGGTAAAGGAATCATAGAAAAGGATTATCTCAAATGCTCAATAAAGGTAAACATGGTATATATCAATTAGTAATAATTTTTATCATAAAATTATCATAAGGGGATGATAACATGAAAATAACATTTGAAGATCATACCCATAAATTCATAGACTGTAGTCATGAGTCATGGAATAAATCATATCATTTCCTAAGACATGAATAATAATTAAATAAAATAACATAATTCGTGTTATAATAACATTTTCATAATATCATATCATAAAATATTTTTATAAATTATGGCATAATCATAATAATAGAAATTTTATATCAACTCTTCCCAATAATATATTCATCACATCAAAGGATTTGGAGAACCACATGTGTACCTACTTTGGGCTTGGAATAAACTCCCATGTATCCTTGTTGGGATTGGGATAACCTATTATGTACCCCTTGAGCTTATAAAACATTAATATTTATCCAATATAATTAAGGGATATAATGGAACCTCCCACCATACATTGATATGTATATCATAAGATCATAAAAACATTTATCATTTTATCATATTTTAAACTGTGGAAGTGAAAACTGGTTTCCTCAATATCTCATCATCACAATCATAAACCATCCATAGAGTGAATAAATATTATATTATTGTATCATATCCCAATTAATTATAATTAATATCAATGCATGTTTCAATAGATTAAAAATACCTTTAAAATATCACGAGAACATTTCTTTTGTAAAAACCCTATTCATTTTGAAATAACTTACATAAAACCTAAAATTTTCAAAAATCATGCGGAAAAGTTTTCATTGAAAATGACCATGAAAACATATTAAAAAAGTATCAAATTTAAAATTATTCATGATAGTAGAAAAATATATTTGTATGGTGTATATTAAAACAAGGATTCTGTTGACACCATTCGTAAAAAGTAAATTATTTGAAAACTGACAAGAAGATTCATTTTAAAAAATATAATATAAATTTTAACATATGTAAAAATGAATTTAATAAATATATAAATAATTTAAATAAATTTCTTGAATTTTTTAAAGATAATATATACATGGAAGAAATGGATTCCTGAATGAATAGAAAAACAAATTTGGTTTTCATTAAAATAATTATTTTAGAATTTTATGTACCATAGCATGAGTAAAATAAAATTAAAACTTCTAATATATATAAATAAATAGAGGATTAGATAATAAATATTTATTTTTAGTGATGCATCATATAATATAATCATCAAAGAATTTAAGAATAAACAATTATAATAAAAAGTGATATTATTACATTAAACTCTTAATGCTTTGGTAAATTTAGATTTATAAATAAAATAAAGGAAATAACTTCAACTTAAACATTAAATATAATTAAAATAATGATATTCATGGCACATAATTTCACAGGTGTATTAGATACATGATCGCATCACAATTCACTACTTTATTTCACCCCTATATTATTATTTTAAACTAGTTTGGTATTTAAAATTACAAATATTGTCTCAAATTTCACATCCCATTTTATTCAATTATTAAATTTTTATCACTAATAAAAAGGGAAATTATTCTTGTTTTGGTGATTTTGTTGTAGGAGGAGGTGATTTAGAGGGTCAAAGATGATCTGTAAGGGAAATGGTCTAAACGGCATGGAAGCCTAAGGAAATCTATCCATTATTTTGCCCATTTCTCAAAATATGTGCCTTAAAATGGGCTTAAATTTTGTGTTAATCTCCAGAAAATTATGTTATAAAAATAATCTCAAGAAACCAAATTCCAATTCTCTAATTAAGTGGTCCATCTGAACTAATCTTTCTTGGGGACAGAATCTGTATGAAGTAAATCATTTGGTTCTGTATTTCGGCCATATCTTGCACTGTTATCCTCCATTTGATACCAACATTAACATATATTTATAAAATAGTCCTTCATACAACTTTAGTGTTTTCTCCACCTTGAGATAATTTCATTTAAAAACTCAATCCCGACACACAAGTGGTGTCTTGAAAACTAGGTGCCCAAAACCACTTACCATTTTGGCTATAAATTGACACCTTGGGAACCCCATTTGGAAGTTCGTCCAAGGAGTGATGTGATGATATTTTGGAGTTATAGATGATTCATCTCGCCACATAAGTGGTTTTGGAACTCATTATACTCATAGTGGGAGCTCTTTAAGTAATTATTCTATCATCTAAGACTTCCTCCCTTTCTTTCTTTGTAATATCTATGTTTCGTAATAAAATCCATTGTTTCTCTTCTATTTCTTATATTTTCTTCTATATTCCCCTATTTTTATTCTGTTTTATTATTACTTTATCATCCTATTTGGTCTTGAAATCAAGAGTAGAAACAAGACTGGGTTATACCCTTTCTAAACCTTTGCAAATGTAATATGTTTCTACAATTACTACTCCACCCATTGAAGAGTAGTTCTTTTAATTAATAAATCTTACTTTCACCTTATTAATTAATTTATTTTGAATCAATGATATACTTTAATTCACATAATATGATCTATAAATCGAGTTTTTAATTTAATTTAAATTGGGCAAGAAATTGAACAATTAACACAAAACATGTGTGGTTAGTAACTGTGTGAATTGTGAGTGTGCAACCTTAATTGGTAATACCAAACCATACGGGATCAATTTTTAGTGTTCAAATATAATACCTAAACACAATTAATTATAATTTCCATAGATTAAATGAGTCTTAATTTACAACTGACCATAATCTAACCTTATAACATCATTCAAAGCAGGGTGACGCAATTGCAAGTTCCTAAGATAGACTGGGGTTAAATTCACTTCATCTATGTGGTAAAGTTAATTCTCATAGGTTTTAGGATTTAAAAAATTAAGGGATCATAATTAAGTGGATATTAATTTAAATAATAATGGTTAGTAAACTATTTATGAGGTAGAGTTATATCAATTATTCCATTGAAATATTTTCTAAAAAAACATCTTCTTGTTGTGTAATTTTAATAGAACATCATTACAAAAATAAAAAATATATACAATATTATTCCAGAAAAATTATTCTAGTTTTATAAACAATAAACAAACCCCATACTTTTAATTATTATTCTTATTTACTTTTATTTTATTTTCAAAATAACTTTAATATGTAGTCAAATTTACTTCCTCCTTTGAGAGATGACATTAATCAGCCACTCTTCTGCACCTAAGTACTCCACAATCACATATCATTTGAAAGTGCCCATGACTTCACCTTTCAAATTGGTGCTATTATCTGGATGGAAATTAATTATTTCAACCAAAGAGAGGTATTTATTTTATTTTCCATTTTATTATCCTCTTATCTTCTTTCTACTTTATTTACCCAATCTGATTTTTTTCTTCTTTTATTTTATTCTTCTTCTTTTTGGAACATAAACTCAAACTTCTCAGTTTTATTTTACTATAGTCCACTTTCCTTCTATTCATTTTTATTTTATTTATGAAACAAACTAATCCTGGGGATCTTTTAGATCTTGACCCTGAGATTGAATATAGCCTTAGAGATCAAATCATACATTCTCAGTCTATGGTAAGTTTCAACATTCAACTAGTTATAGAATTCCTCCACTCCAAGAACATTGAAATTGGAAACAATTCTAATTCCAACATAAAATAAGAACAAATGGCTGAAAAAAATAAAAATTAAATTAATAAAACCATTCGAGTATTGGTTTCACCGGATATTAATTATCAACCAAATTGAATTGCATACCCAAACCTCAAATGGGACTTTCAACTGAAATCTGGGTTAATTCACCTTCTTCCAATATTTCATGGATTTTTTGATGAGGATCCAAAAAACATTTAAAATAATTTAATATTGTTTTCTCAGACCTTAAACTAAGAAGTTTCTCTTAAGAACAAATAAAACAAAGAGTATTCCCATTTTTACTTAATAGAACTGCTAAGGACTGGATGTATTATTGACAACTTGAAGATGTAACATGTTGGAATGATTTGAAATGTCTTTTCCTATAGAGAGTTTTTCAATCATCAATGACCAATTCCATTCATAATTAGATCTTTGTGATCAAGAAAGACCAATGAGATTGAATGTATGAGTACTGGGAGCGATTCAAGAAGTTTTGTGCAAGCTGCCCACATCCCAAATCGGTAAGAAACTCCTCATCCAATACTTCTACGAAGGACTCAGACCTATGGAGAGTATAATGGTGGATTTTGTGGCTTGAGGAGAATTGGTGTACAAGACACTAATAGCTGCACATGTATTTATTGAGAAAATGGGCCAAAAATCACAAAAATTTGGCGATCGAGGCACACCGCGGGTTAGGGGAGTACATCAGGTAATTCCTTCTTCTCTTGAGAGTCATTTAATTGATACCAATTTGGAATAATTGACCACTATAGTGAGGAAGATTTATTTGGATCAAAATATATCCCAAAACACTCGTTTAAGGCCTGGTGGCATTTGCACTGAGGCAAGCCACCCAACTGACCGTTGCACCTAACTACAAGAAATAGAAGATTGGGCAGCAGTGTTTCATGGGAGACTATATCAGCATCAACAACAACCATATCCCCAAAAAACAACATGATTCCTTTTCTCCAGCATAAAACCATGGTTTTAAAGATCAATCATACATGAGGTATGGCTCTGGAAAACAACAAAGGCCCCCTTTTCAACAAAACTTCCAGCAGCCTCCACCTTACAGGAAGGGTTTCCAACAAACCCAAAAGATATTTGAAGCCCAAGAATGAACAAGCCAGCAAAGGGAATCCTCCACCCAAGGTAGACTCTAACACTGATTCCCATTTGAAAAAAATTGTTCTTAATCAACTGAATGTTCTAAAGATTCAAGGTTTGAAGTTGAGGGAGTTTAAGACTCAAATGATCCAGATTTCCACCGCCCTCCATGAACTGGTAAGTAATAACTACGGAAATATTCCTTCCCAACCTACTCCAAATTCCAAGGGTAATGTTAGTTCCATAACATTGAGAAGTGCGAAGAAAATGTATGATACATCCATACCTACCATTCCAATGGTATTTACCTCAACTCTAGAAAAGTCCCATTCCACACCAACTATTAAGAAACCAAAGAAGAAAGATAAAGTGAATAAGACAATTGATGATATTCTTCCTAAATTCATTACTTTTCCAAATATAGTTTTTCAAAAAAAATATGGCTTAAGAGGAAATGAAAACTGAAGTTTTGGATACATTAAATTATGTGGAGATAAAAATCTATTTACTTGAATCCATCAAGAAAATCCCAAGTTATGTGAAATTTTTAAAAGAACTTTGTACCAATCGAAGAGGGATCCAAGTAAATGAGAGGATCAATCATGGAAAGAATGTGTCATCACTCATTACATCAACTCTAGTAATTCCAACAAAGTGAAAGGATCCCTGGACATTCCCAATCCCATGCACCATATGGGAGTTACACTTTTCTGATTATTTATGTGAGTTAGTAGATTTCATAAATGTAATGCCACTCTCTATTTTTTCTTCCTCGTAGATTGGTGAGTTTAAGCCAAAAAGTGTAGTGGTGCAGTTGGAAAATAGAGCTACAACATATCCAGTGGGAGTCCTTGAGGATGTACTTGTCTGAGTAAGAGACATGATCTTTCTAGCAGATTTCTATGTGTTTAAAATGGAGGACAATCAGGTAGGTTCATGTTCACCCATTATCTTAGGTACGTCTTTCCTCAGAACTGCTAAAAAAGTCAAAATGTTTATGAGGGTACACTTTCCAAGGATTTTGGAGATGAAGTTGTGATATTTAATGTTATGTACTCCTTTAAGTACCTCTCATAAGACCATTATTCTTTTTTTATCTCCTATTTTGATCCACAAAGTAAAAACCACAAGGATTTTGATTGTCCTATCCTTTGGGAGATTATGAGCATTGTTTCTAGGTTGATGTCTCAGAATACATCTACACCTATTTCAAATTCACAAGACTCGCATAGATTAGATTTTGAAATGGATTCATATTCTGATTTTGATTATGTTCACTTTGATTATGACATGGCTGTTGAGTAATCTGATGGGTTTGATTCTTTATTCTTTGGTTTTGATTATGTATATTCTGATACGGATGTTAATTGTGCACATATTTTAGTTCCTTCAATTTATCCATCCATACATCACCCCCTACATTGGAACTCAACCCATTTTTACCTTATCTCAAATAATCATACTTATTAAGTGGATAGAAATTACATGTTATCATTTCTAACAATCTCCCTTTTGAACATGAAGAAAAACTTTTGAATATTTTGAGGGAGAACATTAAATAAATCAGGTGGACCTTGGATAACATATCAGGTATTAGCCCCACCATTTTTATGAATAAGATTCTTTTGGAGGGTGGGGATAAAACAGTTAGGAATACACAAAGTAAACTGAATCTAACTCTTCTGGAAGATATGAAAAAACAAGTTGAAAGATTTCTCGTGGTAGGTATAATTTATCCCATTTCAGATTCCCAGTCGGTAAGTCCTATTCAGGTGGTGCCTAAGAAAATTGGTGTTATTATTGTTAAAATTAAAATGATGATTTAGTTCCAATGAGGGTACAAAACAGTTGGCATGTGTGTATTGATTAAAGGAAACTAAATCAATTCACTCACAAGGACCATATCCCCCTCCCATTTTTTGATCAAATGCTTGAGAGACTAGCTGGGAAGACACATAATAGTTTCATGGAAGGTTTTTCATGATAATTTCATGTTACTATAGCTCAATAGGATCATGAGAAGACAAAATTAACCTATCCCTTTGCACAATTTCCTACCGTAGTATTCTATTTGGACTTTTCAATGCCCCGGGTACCTTATAGAGATGCATGGTGAGTATTTTTTCTGATTTTATTGAGACCTGCATGGAGGTATTTATGGATGATTTTATAGTGTATGGGTCCTCATTTTATGATTGTATATATAGTTTATAAAATGTTTTGAATCATTGTATTGAGAAGAATTAGGTCTTGAACTTTGAAAAGTGTCATTTCATGGTAGAGCATGGAATTTTCTTTGGGCATGTGGTGTCAAAACATGGGATAGAGGTTGATAGATCTAAGGTAGATATTTTTTCATCACTAACCTATAATTCCCCATCCTTAAACATTAAAAAATCATTAATTAAGTTATTAATTCACATTGAGTGTCTTTTTAGGTTTAGATTTTTAGATAATTAGGCCATAACTATTACATTACATCTCAAATATAAAAATGTAAACACTGATACTCTATCCAATTTTTTCATAGAATAAAAACTCTTAAAAAATAAACATTTCTAGTTCTATGTTTTATACATCATGACTTTTACATGATCCCATACTTGACCCAAATAATCTTTAAGTCCTGTGGAAAAACATTTCAAAAACTTGGGATGAGCATAAAAATCATATCAAGGGTTATAAAATAAAGAAAGAAAGAATTATCCCATCAATACATGAAAAATATAATCTCTTTAAGATACCTCATGAAATAATAAGATTTATGAATAACACATATATATCATAAATCATAAAGGTAACTTGTGGCATCCATATCAAACATACATTGTAGATTTCACAACTACATAGGAAGTTACATTGGAATACACATCACAATATATTCCCTAAATCTCTAAAGAGAATCATTAAAGTTTACCTCTGTCATGTTACCCAATACATTGGAGAGCTCTCTTGGGCTCACCTGCCCAAGATTTATCATGGAACCACCAATATACGTAAATAATTCCAACAAACCATAATATAATCATAACACATGAACAAGTATAAAGTAAAGATAGCATTTCAACATTGTAATAACATTTCTATATATTGAAATAATAAATTAATTCTCAAAACCATTTTCAATACCAAAATACATAAAAAGATTATATGATATTTACTTTTCCTATTAAAAACACAATGGCTTGTATAGGAATCCAAATATCAAATAATGCTCGCGGCAGCAGAAAGGTCATTGTCACCACGTACATCAAAAAGAAACATTCCATTTGTTGTTTAGTAAAATGCTATATAGAAAAAAGATTCCCTATGAATGAAATGAAAATTAAAAGGTTTTTATACACCTTATAAAAGAAAGTTGTGTATAAATCCAAATATTCCTCAATGAATGGAGATTGAGATGAATCCACTTATAATGATTGTACCATTATATTTAGGAAAAATCAATTACATAATCATGTGTGAAAAATATAAATACATCCAATATAAGTCTATATTAAGTTTAAAACAATCAGATTTCATTCACACATATTCATAGCATAACATAATCATGAATTAGAAGTTTAACCCAAAGAATGGAAACTGGGTTAAGAAGTTCCATTACCTTGAGTCTGACTCGCCACATATGTTCCTTATTCTTCCGGAATAATAAACTTAAGTTAATTTATACTTGATTCAGAACAATTTTAAAGTTTATTATTTATTTTATTTCACTTATTACCTTGCTAAAAAAATAGTTTATTATTTGAGTTCATATTGGACGTTTTGTCGATGTTCGAAACTTGAGTCAAAAATGAACTTGTTATAATTAAAAATTTTCCATGTGGTCAAAATTCCATTATCTCTCAATTTGTATTCATGATTTAAATATAATATATATCATATATATCAAGTATATATGTATTTATAATATTCTATATCATTTGGAAAAATGAAAATGAAATGCACTATTCAAGGAGGTGGTAAGTCATACGTACGCATGAACGCTAATTTCATTTCATTTTTCATATTTAAAGGAATGAAAAACAAATGATACGTAGTTATATTATTACTCCAGTATAATATCATATTTTATATATGTTGCATAATTTTATTGGCACTCTCCATTATACGCTCCATTATGGTATGAATGAGTCATATCACTTTGAGGGCGCGGTAGTCCGCACTTCATCAAATGAAATTATCATATTTATACAACATGAAAAGCATAAATGTATATTATAAATGAGAATTAAAGAATTATAGAGATAATATTAATATTATATATATCATATATAATTAAAGTTTCATAATAATTGCCACCTTGAGAGGTGGTAGGTGAAAATCAAACAATCATCGTTTCGTGAGGCAGCAGTTCGTCATACCCAGAAATAGTATGTTCGTATCCATTAGATGGTGGTGTGTGGATATGTAGTTGGAATCCTCCTCATAAAAAAATACTAGTATATTGAAGATTTTGTTTTTATAAAATAAAAGAATAAAGAGATTTTAGGGGGTTGGAGAAGGAAAATAAAAGAAAATAACTTGAGAGAAGATGTTACATTTAAATTGGGTAACTCCCATTGATTTGAACCAAAATTCTTTCTTAAAGTGCCCTCTACCTAATTTAAGGCTTCTAGGTGGAATAGAGGGTTTTTGGGAGCTTCTTGGATCATTTTTGTGATGATCCAAGAGGCTTGAGATGTGTGAGTAATGGGTTAGAGTTGATGGACTTTTATAAGAGGGAGGACGGGATCTTTAAGAAAGTTTGAATGTATTATTTTATTATAAAATGATTTTCAGTTTCAAAAGATCCAAAACATATTTTATTCTAAGATACAGTACATATAAGTTGAAATAAAATCATCCAATAATAATTTAATAGGTTTTGGATATTTTTTAATCCTTATCTTTTTTATTTAACCCATTGTTAACTTATTTAACTTTTACCATGTACTCTTATATATTCATACTATATAGTAAATATATTTACTATAAAATTCCCACTACTACAAAAATGGGCAAGGGAAGCGCGCCCTTATAACAGCGCTAAGCAAAACTGCTGATAAAGGATACCCTATATCAGCGCTAAAATTACAGCGCTGAAAAAGCTAATGTTTATCAGCGCTTTCTTAGCGCTGATAATAGTAATATTTATCAGCGCTAGAAAAGCGCTGATAAATATGATTTGTATCAGTGCTAAAATTTTAGCGCTGATACAGTTGGTCTTTATCAGCGCTCAAAAAGCGCTGATAAAGGTTCGCCTATATAAGCGCTAAAAAAGCGCTGATACGGAACACCTCTATCAGCGCTCAAATTTCAGCGCTGATATAGGGTGTCCTTTATCAGCGCTCAAAAAGCGCTGATAAAGAGTATCTTTATCAGCGCTAAAAAAGCGGTGATAAAGAGACCAGGTATCAGCGCTATAATTTTAGCGCTGATACGGGGAATCTTTATCAGCGCTTTTCTAGCGCTGATAAATCATAATATTATCAGCGCTAGAAAAGCGCTGATAAAGCTAGATTTTATCAGCGCTATAATTTTAGCGCTGATAAAGGTAGCCTTTATCAGCGCTTTTTTAGCGCTGATGAAACCTTAGTCGACTTTTTTATAAAGTCGGTCGCACAGTGCCCTCGTTTTATCGCAGCTAAAGCCCTCGCGGAACCGTAACCCTGCTACTCTTCTCCCGAATACCGCTGCTGTGTTCGCTTCGCCGGAGCTTGCCACCCTCGGTACACTCGCCGTCCTCCGCCGCCCGCAACACCCTCGGCCGACCTCCACCGCCTGCCGCCCTCGGCTGCCCGCAACGCCCTCGGCCGCCGTTCTCTGCCGCCCTCGGCCACCCTCCGCCGCCCTTGGCCGCTCTCCGCCGCCTCCGTCGCCCTCCGCCTCACTCGGCCGCCCTCGGTCGCCCTCCGTGGCCGCCTTCCGCAACCCGCAACGCCCTCGGCCGCCGCCTTAAGGTAACAATCTATGAAGAAGATGTATATGTTTTCATATAGATAGATTGTGTATAGCTAATTCTCTCTAAGTGTACTCATGATGATGTCCAGATGTTGGTAATGATCATCATTATTTTTGTATTACACCAATATGTCATCCATAAAACAACTACAATCTGGTCTAGGTACAAGTGAAATATTCAACTCATCAAGAGAATAAATGCCATGGGGAATTCGTCAACACAAATTTTATTATGAAGAATTCATAAAAACTATACATGATTTCAAAATTATTTTATAGTATATCAGAATTTCTCAACCTCAAATGATGATAAACAAACCTTAGATAAATCTTAGAGAACAATATGGAACCCCTCAGCTGGTCAAATAGATCAAAAATACAAAGAAGTGGATATCTGTTCTTAATTTTCATCTGATTCATATTCTATTAATAGAAACACATATGTAATGTTCTTTCATCCTTCTTGGAAAATAAAACATGAGATCCCCAAGGTGACATACTCGAGCAGATGCACCCTTCATAATCTAACTCCTCTCATTGAGTTTTATGTTCCTGAATCTATTCTTGTTTCATTCTGAAAGGCGTTATATAAAATGGCTCAACTCCACGCATCAACTCAATCATGAACTCAAAGTCTCTTTTAGGTGGTAGCCCTGATCAATTCTCATGAAACACATCCTAGAACCAGTCTACTACTGGGGGAAATATTTCTTGTTTCAATCCATTATCATCAAGAAAAATATTCGTAAACTGGTCTATGTTCTCACCTAGTTGTGGAAGAACTAGTCCTACATGGTCTACCAAGATATCCCATTCTCCATAAAAGACATGGGCTCTACCCTTATGAGGCATGACGGTCACTCATCTACGGTAACAATCAATGTGATATTGATTAAATACCAAAAATTACATCATCACTATATATTCAATACATATCATATGAAGCATGTATAAATCCAAAATGAAACAGTACTCACAAACCATGAGGGAACACCCATTACGAAGACAGATGCCTTCTAATCACACCCCCAATGGTGTGTTGACCAACATGATCCCACAAAAGTACTCTAACACAAAACAGAAACCATTTACCAAGAGATAAGATATAAAATAATGAGAGGATCCCCTATTACAAGTCTCCTTTAGGTTCCCCTATTCGGTGCTCTGATAAAGGTATCTCTCATCGATTGGAAATCCTCTATCTCCTGTTATATCCTCCTTATAGAGTGATAGATAATCATCTTTTTAGTGAATCTAATATTCTTTTTTATGAATCTTGATTGTAGGTTAGACTACTTGATCTCCTTCCAAGGAAGTGGTTCCCTTATACTGTATTTGGAAGTCTTCTTTTGTGTACTTGAACCATAAATACTAATATTTGAGATTCAAATAGGATGAAGATGAATAAAGATTGGATGGATTCTAATCGTTTAACAATAGAGTACGAGAACGGAGTGAAAGAGTTCATCAAGTTTGCAAAGGATCACACAAAGGATCCTTCTCAAATCCTTTGTCCGTGTTTACGTTGTTGTTATTCTAGACTACTTACTCCAGAGGAGTTGGAAGAACATTTGATATGTCACGGAATAGATCGGAGTTATAAATGTTGGAATAAACACGGAGAAAAAGCGAATGTAGCTACTGGCTGGGATAAAACTGCGTTTTATGGATCGTTAGATATGAATACAAATATAGATAATGAAGAAGACCGTATGGAGGATGTGATTACAGATGTCAATGATGATGAAGATCGTATTGAGGAAATGACAAAGACAATTCATGATGAACCCCGTGATTGCCCAAAATTGTTTGAGAAGTTAAAGAGTTGTGCAAAGACGCCATTGTATGCTGCTTGCACTAAGTATACAACATTGTCAGCTGTACTGAAGTTGTATAAATTGAAAGCAGGCAATGGATGGAGTGATGTCAGTTTTACGGAACTACTTGCTCTCTTGAATGACATGCTCCCGGAAGATAATGAGCTCCCAAGCCGGACATATGAAGCTAGACGAATGCTACGCTCGATGGGAATGATTTCTGAAAGAATACATGCATGCCCGAAAGACTGTATATTGTTTCGAAAGGAGAACAAATCACTTACAGAATGCCCAAAGTGTGGTGCTTCTCGATACAAGAAAGATAAATCCAATCCTACGAAAGTTGTATGGTACTTTCCAATCATTCCAAGGTTTAGGCGTTTATATGGAAGTGAAGAAACTGCAAGACAATTGTCGTGGCATGCAGATAAAATAAATAAAGATGGGTTATTACGTCATTCGGCCGACTCTCCTCAATGGAAGAAAATTGATCATGAGTATCCTGAATTTGGAAAAGAGCCGAGAAACCTTCGTCTTGCGTTATCTATAGATGGAGTGAATCCTTTTGGTTTTCAAACCAGCAGTCATAGTACATGGCCTGTTATGTTGCTAAATTATAACTTGCCACCCTGGTTATGCATGAAGTGAAAATTCATCATGTTATCTATGCTTATATCAGGACCAAAACAACCAGGTAACGATATTGATGTTTATCTGACTCCTTTGATCGAGGATTTGAAGTTATTGTGGGACTCAGGTGTAATGTTGTATGATGCTTATAAAAGTGAATACTTCACGTTGAGAGCGATGTTGTATGGGAAAATAAATGATTTCCCTGCTTATGGAAATTTGTCAGGCTATAGCATTAAAGGAACTCAAGGGTGTCCTGTGTGCGAAGAAGATACAGAATCAATTAGGTTGAAACATTCATCGAAATCTGTGTTTCTAGGACATCGTAGATTTCTACCTCGTCGGCATAAGTACCGATCTTGGACGACATCATTCAATGGAAGTTCAGAAAAACGCACAACACCGTCTCCACTAATAGGTGATCAGCTGTTTGAGAAAGTAAAAGATATGAACACTGTTTTTGGTAAACCATTTTCGAAAAACCTTACGAAAATCGGTTGGAAAAAGAGATCAGTTTTTTTTGAATTACCATACTGGAATTGTTTGTACGTCAGACATTTTCTTGATGTGATGCATGTGGAAAAAAATGTATGTGATAGTGTTATTGGAACATTGCTAAATGCCCCTGGAAAAACAAAAGATGGAATTAATGCAAGGTTGGACATGGTTGACATGGGAATATGAGAAGAGTTGGCTCCCGTGAAAGGTGAAAATCGAATGTTTCTTCCTCCCGCTACTTATACTCTTTCTAGGGCAGAGAGATATTAGTTTTTCAACTTCTTTAATGATGTAAAGGTTCCAGAGGGGTACTCATCAAATATCAAGAACATTGTGTCAATGAATGATTTGAAGTTAAAAGGTTTGAAATCACATGATTGCCATGTTTTGATGCAAGATCTAATTCCTATAGCTTTACGTTGCATTTTACCCAAGAATGTTCGTCATACGTTAACCAAACTTTGTTTCTTTTTCAAAGCTATATGTAGCAAAGTTTTAGACCCGGGGAAATTTCCAGCTATGGAAAAAGAAATTGTCATCATATTATGTGAATTAGAAATGTTCTTCCCGCCAACATTCTTTGATATGATGGTTCATTTGATGATTCACTTGGTGAGAGAGATTCGACTTTGTGGTCCTGTGCACTATAGATGGATGTATCCTGTTGAACGGTATATGAATATTTTGAAAGGATATGTCAAAAATCGAAGTCGGCCAGAGGGTTGTATAGTGGAGCGATATATTGTTGAGGAAGCCATTGAATTTTGTATTGAATACCTATCTGATGTGGAAAGAATTGGTCTCCCGAAATCTCGTCACACTCGACGCATTGAGGGTGGGGGAATTTCTGGAAGAGAAGTTGTAACAATCAGTATTACAGATCGGAAGAAGGCTCATCTTTATGTTTTGCATAACAGTTGGGAGGTTTCTCCATATATTGAAACTCACAAAGAAATTATTAGGTAGTTGAATCCATCGAGGGCTGAAAAATGGTTAGCAGATACACATAATCACCAGTTTATAGGATGGTTTCAGGACCATATTTTTAAGCAGTTGGATGAAAATACGAATTCAATTTCAGAACGACTTCGATGGCTAGCCGCTGGACCAAGTGTGTATGTATTATCTTACAGTGGGTATGTAATTAATGGTTATACATTCTATACGGATTAACATGATGAAGAGAGTACCATGCAAAATAGTGGAGTTACACTAGTGGCTGAAGCGATGCATGTTTCTGGTAGTAAGGATAGAAATCCAATTTATGCAAATATGTCATACTTTGGCATTATCAAACTAATATGGGAGTTGGATTATACGACATTTCAATTGCCGATTTTTCAATGAAAATGGATTGATAACAATAGTGGTGTTAAAATAGATGAATGGGGATTTGTGAAAGTTGATTTTAGTAAAGAAGGGTACAAAGACGAACAGTTTATAATGGCATCACAAGCGGTACAAGTTTTTTATGTTCCAGATCCCGCAAACCGAAAGTGGTCGATTGTTCTGTTATCGTCCAAAACTATTGAGGGTTCCGATGAAAATTCAGTTGAGGACGATCCTTTTAGTGGTACGTCACAATCAATTCAGAGCGGTCCCAATGCAGATGATGTTTTGTATGTTAGAGGAGATCATAATAAAGGGATTTGGATTGTCGATAGAGGTGTCAAATCTCTTCAACCTTTGAAAAAAAGAAAGAGAGTTCAGTAAACAGGTTATATTTTGTTTGTAATATAGATCTTATTATCTCATGTTATTATCTTATCATTACAGAATTTATGTAATTTGAATGAACTGTTCAACCACTTTTGCAGATAATGACTTCTGCACATTTAGGTGCTCCTAACCTTGAGACTGAACAAGTCTCTCAAGCAGCTGCTGCTGCGGCTGCTGCTGCTCCTGCTGCTCTTGCAGCTCATGTTGCTGCTACTGTTGCTCCTGATGCGGCTCCTGCTGCTCCTACTGCTGTGGCTCCTACTCCTCCTCATGTTGTGGCTCCTGGTGCTCCTACTGCTCCTGCTGCTGCTCTTACTGCTACGGCTCCTGGTGCTCCTACTGCACCTGCTGCTGCTCTTGCTGTTGTGACTCCTTCTCTTAGTGTTGAGGTCCAACAACCATCAGCACATGCCGTTGATATCATAGTAGATGAACATATAGATGATGTTGATATCGATGAAATGGTCAGGAATGAAGGACCGACGTCGCAGAAATCACAGGTGCGTCGTAGTTTGACAGTGTTAGCCAAAATTCTTAAGGCGAAAAGAAAAGGCATCAAATTTGAAGTCGGATGGAATGCACGAGGCCAACATGTGAATCCCAACAAGGCTATGTTTAGCAGTTACATTGGAGTTGTCACTCGGCAACGCGTGCCGATTGACATAGATTCATGGCACCATGTTGTGTCCGGGTTGAAGGCTATGATCTGGGAAGAAATTACGGTAACATTATGAATTTATTTCTTTAATTAACTAGCAAATAAAATAATGAAACAGTGTCTTACTCTTCTCAATCTCTTGCAGAGTACATTTATAGTAGACGACTCACACAAGGATTATGTACTAAGGCTTGCAGGAAAGATTCATCGAGGTTTTCGTACTATTTTAACAAGATGTCACCTGAAAGATTCTAAAGGTAAAATAAACCCGCACCCACCCATTGTCTATGCGCACCTGATATCCCAAGAAGCATGGGATGCATTTATTGGCCGTCGTGGGGATGAGAAGTTTCAGGTACATTGTGAGTGATAATACGTTGTTTGAGGATACCTGTATTCATCACTTTGATTGTCAATATTTCATTTATGAAACAGAAACTCTGTACTGAAAATAAGGAACGTGCATCAAATCCAACATACCCCTATCGTAAAGCAAGGATGGGGTACGCTTCATTAGAAAAGAAAATGGTACGTATTGTAAATTTACAGTAATATTGTTAGGTGCCAATAAACAACATCATAATTATCTTTCTATGTTTATATGTAGATTGATGAATCTAAAACCAAATGCACTTCTATCCCACGTCATGTGCTATGGAAGGAGGCACGTGTGAACAAAGAAGGGAAGTTAATAGATGAGAACACACAAAAAGTGTGGGAAATATGTGTAAGTATGACACGATGATAAAAAGATTTGTTTAAAATTGCTATTACATAAAAATAATTAGTTTTTTTCCTATATCTGACAGTCACAGGAATCAGCTACTCCTGTAGTTGATACAGACCTATTATCGATGGCTTTGAAGCAGCCAGAAAAATACGGTCGTGTCAGAGGTGCAGGGTTTGGGGTGACACCCCGAGTATATTTTTAGAAGAAGAAAAAAATAGATGATACAGAGAAAAAATTGGAACAAATGAGCGAAAAAATAGCAACCCTTGAAGAACAATTGCAATGGCAGGGAGAGTTGCTAGCAACTTTTATGGGTGGGAAGCAAATGGAGGACACAACTCAGGAACAACCACCGCATGAACATCCTGCCCCACCCCCCACCAGCTTTGAGGCGAGCCATTCACCTAAAAAAATGTCTTAGCCGTGGTAATCAATATTCTAATAACGGTTCCCATGAAATATGAATCAGACAAACACTGATAATTTATCTGTACTGATCTTCTACAGGGTGATAATGATTGTGATTTATATCTGTCAACACCCACCTATCACCTTGTAGCGAGGGCTACAGTGTTCAATATCCCAGATGCCACACTTCATAATAGACCACTTTCAAAAGATCATCTGAAAGTGACGATTACTGTAGCTCATGAGCCAAATTCAATGCTACCTATTCCACTTGATGACGATGATATTCATATGGTTTAAAAGGCTATTGGGACATTCATTGCATGGCCGGCACAACTTGTAAGAGTACATGCAGACAAAGAGGTATTTATTTCCTTTTATTTTCAAGCTAAACACTTAACAATTAATGAAAAGAGTGTCTGAATCAATGATTGTTGTTATAGATGGAGAAAGGAAAGGGGGTGACTAACATCGGCTCGAAACCATATAAAGGATCGACCAATCGATCCCAAGGAGCTACTGAAAGCACAATAACACCACCTGTTCTCTTTCCACATTTACTAGCATTGAAGACTCATGTGGATACGAAGCTAAAATATGGTAATAGTCATATAGTGATTTTCGAAGATAATATATACGGAGAGGAAAGTCAAGATTTCGTTGCTGCTGAAAATGTAAATGAAATCCTTGAAAACGGTTGGTTAGGCGTCACTGTTGTAAATGTATATATGAGGTATGTTTCCATGAATTGATTTTCTAAAAGCTGATCTAATGTGCAAATTATGACTAAATGAATTTTATATTGTTGACAGACGCATTTATGAAAAACAGTTGAAGGGATTTTCCCATGATCCAAGATTTGGACTGGTTAGTCCTCATATCACATCAACACACCAAACAAAAATAGAGTCATCAAAAAGGGATGCAATAGTGAAGGACTTGCTGAAAACATTTGAACGCAAGATTACAGATGACAGACTTTTCCTAATACCAACCATGCAGGGGTAATACTCTACGATTAAAGCATATCAATTATATTTTCACATTTTTTATTACTTATTCCTTTTTGTGTTTTTAGGCAACATTGGTTGCTAATTGCGGTGAACTTGGATACTCCGAAGATTTATTTTCTGGATTCAAAGCTAGGATATCCATCAAACCGACCATACATGATGGAGTTTGTGAATCTGTAAGACACTACATCTTACGTTTTAGGTCTAAACATCAATTTATGTAATATATATTATCTTTTACTGAGGATTCTGTTATGATAGGGCAGTGTACCAGTATCGTCTAAATCATGGTATGAGGACAGGGGCTAAGCATAAGGAGCCGAGCAAGTACTACGTCTGGACAAATATCAGGGTATATATAATAAAATTTCACTATCCAAACACACCTCAACACAAGTTATTTATTCTCCTAATGATCAATTTTTTTTCAGTGTCCAAAACAAACAAACGATAATGATTGCGGTTATTATGTTTGTAAATTTATGAAAGAGATCATTTTTCATCAGCAAACTAGAATACCTAAAGAGGTATTTTCAAAAACAATTACTAGTTCGTTTAACTTATTTATTAATTCTTTATTTTTTTATTTTGCAGTACTACTATGACTGCCGAAAATCCTCATACTCACAAGACGATATAGATGTGTTCAGAAACGAGTGGGCCGCATACCTGATGACAGATTGTACACAAATACAATGATGATCTGACTTGGGGACATGTACAATTGGTGGTCATTTTTGAGAGGGGTTAAGGGGATCAAAAGATGAAATATTGTTGTATGTAAATGTTCGTAGCAAAATTGTAATTGTTATTAAATAAAACATTCTTTCTCCAATGAGTCATTTTTTCATTTTAACAGATGATATGCACCAGCAACATGCAAGAATGTTGAACCACTAAAATGGTCACTCTCTTGTTTAAAATGGACACCACTTTAATTGAGAACAACAAATGACCTATGGAAATCCGACCAGACGCATCTGGATTGCCTTCATCCTTTAGGAGAACGATCCACGGGTCCTTGGTGACGTGTATGAGTCAACTCCGCCTCAATCCGAGGCACGGTGTGACCGCTACCACCCAAAGGGTCGCTCTCTTGTTTAAAATGGACACCACTTTAATTGAAAACAACAACTGACCTACGGAAATCCGACCAGACGCATCCGGATTGCCTTCATCATTTAGGAGAACGATCCAAAGGTCCTTGGTGACATGTACGAGTCAACTCCGCCTCAATCCGAGGCACGGTGTGACCGATACCACCCAAAGGGTCGCTCTCTTGTTTAAAATGGACACCACTTTAATTGGAAACAACAACTGACCTATGGAAATCCGACCGGACGCATCCGGATTGCCTTCATTCTTTAGGAGAATGATCCACAGGTCCTTGGCGCCATTGTATGTCGTTTCGTCCACTTAATGGGTCTATCCTTTTATTTAATTTTTTTAACTTCAGTCAAATATTCTAGAAAGATGTCGCGGTAGATCCTTCACCATTTTGTTTTGCTGAACATCTCATTACATTGTTAAAAAAAAGCAGGGCGTCTTGCATGGGCAATACGTTCCTGTATTGAAGATGATGCACTCCCATTTATTGCGGGGTGGTTTTGTGGGTTCGAATAAATGGGAGTGAATCATCTTCAATACAGGAACGTATTGCCCATGCAAGACACCCTGCTTTTTTTTAACAATGTAATGAGATGTTCAGCAAAACAAAATGGTGAAGGATCTGCCGTGACATCTTTCTAGAATATTTGACTGAAGTTAAAAAAATTAAATAAAAGGATAGACCCATTCAGTGGACGAAATGACATACAATGGTGCCAAGTCCTGAAAGGTGTCACATTCTCAATTGAGGTGCTGAAGTTAAAAACATAATGTTGTCATGGTTTGTGCTTCAGATCATTCTCGAAGGTGGCCAGTGAATTTCTCTATGTATCATGAGCGTTCTAATGCATATCTTGTTTGGAAGATCATTGTAGTAGACAACGATCTAAAAGTGGGGGATGTGTGCATATCTGAGCATGTCTTTAGTAGTGTCCCTCAAAATGTCTTTTAACTGACCATCTTGAGATGTATCTAAACTTGTGACTTTCTTTTAAATAGTGACTCTTTTCAGAACTGCGGGAGTTAACATTTCTCCAACATATTCACACACAAAATCACCCTTCGACATATCCTACAATGTCTTCAGACCCCACCCTTTCCCCTCGGCTGTCAAAAAAACCTAAAAGACAATGGCTAGCAATGATCATTCCAAAATGCATTTAAACTGAAACCTTCCAGAAAAAAATAGAGTACAATACCTGCAAGTTGTAACTTAGGTCGCTTTGCACAAGCCAATTTCCACATTGTTTGTAGCAACCACATTTGCTCCAACACTATAATGATCTTCATTGCTTCATGTCTTTTATACTCTTCCAGAAACCCTTCTCTAAGAAGGTCAACTATCGTGTATGCATACTCACCTTCAAATGTGACGTGTACGAGTCAACCCCCCTCAATCTGAGGCCTGTTGTGGCTGACACAACTCTTAGTGCCTCTGTTTTGTTCAAAATGGACTTATTTTTAAGTGAGAAATCAACAACTGACTTACGGGAAACCGACCAAACGCCTTCGGATTGTGTTGACACATTAGGACAACGATTCATGGGTTATATGTGACGTGTACGACTCAACCCCGCCTCAATCCGAGACGCGGTGTGACCGGTATCACTCCAAGTGTATGTATTTAGTTTAAAATGGACAATATTTTACGTACATACGCCAAACTGATATAACGGCTTCTGATTGCATTGATACGTTTTCACAATGATCAATGACTCATGTGTGACGTGTACGATTCAACACTGCATCAATCCGAGGCCCGGTGTGGCCGACACCACTCACTGTGTCACTGTTTTGTTAAAAATGGACTTATTTTTAAGTGAAATCAACAACTGACATACGGCAAACCGACCAAACACATTGGGATTCTATTGAAACTTAAGGACAACTATCCATGGGTCAAATGTGACGTGTAAGATTCAACCCCACCTCAATCAGAGGCGCGGTGTGACCGGTATCACTCCAAGTGTATGTATTTAGTTTAAAATGGACAATATTTTACGTACATATGCCAAACCGATCTAACGGCTTCTGATTGCGTTGATACTTTTTCACAAAAATCAATGACTCATGTGTGACGTGTACGATTCAACACCGCATCAATCTGAGGCCCGGTGTGGCCGACACCACTCACAGTGTCACTGTTTTGTTAAAAATGGACTTAATTTTAAGTGAAATCAACAACTGACATACGACAAACCGACCAAACGCATTGGGATTATATTGAAACTTAAGGAAAATGATCCATGGGTCAAATGTGACGTGTACGAGTCAAACCCGCCTCAATCAGAGGCGCGGTGTGACCGGTATCACTCCAAGGGTATGTATTTAGTTTAAAATGGACAATATTTTACGTACATACGCCAAACCAATCTAACGGCTTCTGATTGCGTTGATACTTTTTCACAATGATCAATGACTCATGTGTGACGTGTACGATTCAACACCGCATCAATCCGAGGCCCGGTGTGGCCGACACCACTCACAGTGCCTCTCTTTTGTTCAAAATGGACTTATTTTTAAGTGAAATCAACAACTGACATGCGACAAACCGACCAAACGCATTTGGATTCTGTTGAAACTTAAGGGCAATGATCCATGGGTCAAATTTGACGTGTAAGAGTCAACCCCGACTCAATACGAGGCCCGGTGTGGCCGACACCACTCAAAGTGCCTCTATTTTGTTCAAAATGGATTTATTTTTAAGTGAAATCAACAACTGACATACGGGAAACCGACCAAACGCCTTAGGATTGTGTTAACACTTTAGTACAATGATCCATGGGTCATATGTGACGTGTACGAGTCAATCCTGGGGTGGATTACATGGCTTTCCTACATGGAATATATCCCACTACACGTCTTTAATGAGCCAGCTACGCAGTTTATCCCTTGTACAGATACACAGGAAGAATCACACGAGATCGACGTCATGTACTAACATAGGGCAAGGGTGCATAAGAGGACACAAGATCAAAGGGTAACACGTATATGTTTTTTAACATGCCATGTAATTTCCTATTGATATGACATGTATATTCACACAGGCAGCTAAACATTGGAGTTACCCAGGGTAAAGCGATAAGGCATGTGACCCTTTAAATGACACATAATTTTATGTACCATGATTGATCTCTTTGAACACTATATCAAGGACATATTTCATTAGGGTTGGCTCCCATGATCCTTCCTAGGATGGTTTTGGTATCTTTTCCGACTTATGGTAGTATGATCGCTTCAGCAGGACGTCCTAGACATTGTTGGAGTCTCTCTGAAAGTCCTGGAGTGAGATCATATATCTATTTTTGAGGTCCAGGTAGAGTCATGTATCAACGCAACCAATCCTACCAGACATCGATCCTATATATAGAATGTTAATCTTGATGTCTCATTACAGTCCCCCAATTTATGATATGTTACCTTTTTTGTATTAATATACATAATTACTAAGGGTGATGGTTGGGAGAGTTAGGATATCCTTTTTATGTATTGCAGAATGATTCAAGGAGCACGGGCTCTGCACGATTTGTCAAAACCAAGTGGCAATCCAAGGAGAAACAATGCATAGTGGAATTTTCTAGTATTTATCTTCTGAGTTGTGTAGGAATATTTTGTGATAATGTGTAATGAGGTAGTTTTGGTTTCTGGGTAGATGGTATCTAACTCATGGTAAGAACACTGTTTGGTTGGGTTGTGATCGGTTGATGACATGCTTGTGGTTGATATACTGGTTTTTGTGCAGGTCTGTGGTTGATATACTGGTTTTTGTGCAGGTCTGCTCGGCTGGCTGTACTAGTGCAGGTTTTTTATTA
The DNA here is from genome assembly GCA_963277665.1 of Viscum album. Classification (NCBI taxonomy): domain Eukaryota; kingdom Viridiplantae; phylum Streptophyta; class Magnoliopsida; order Santalales; family Viscaceae; genus Viscum; species Viscum album. The sequence goes on along the minus strand of OY728120.1, from coordinate 1,431,115,243 downwards.
GCAGCAGGCAGGGATTTAACAGCGCTTTTTTAGCACTGTTAAAGGCGACATTTAACAGTGCTAAAAAAGCGCTGTTAAAGGAGATATTTAACAGCGCTAAAAAAGCACTGTTAAAGGTATCCTTTAACAGCGCTTTTTTAGCACCGTTAAAGGTGACATTTAACAGCGCTTTTTTAGCGCTGTTAAAGGTGACATTTAACAGCGCTAAAAAAGCGCTGTTAAAGGACCCCCCCCCCCCTCCCTTTATCAGCGCCGAGCTTTACAGCGCTTTTCTAGCGCTGTTAAAGCCTGATTTTAGCGCTGTTATTGCCTGTTTTTGTAGTAGTGTCCAAGAGACCTTAAATGGATCATTTATGACATTTTTAATATTATTTAATTTATTTTGATGAATATTATATTTTTAGGATTATTTTATCATTTAATAAAATATTATTGTTTTAAAAACTCATTTATGTCAATTTATAAATGATTCATATCAAGACTTTTAAAAAATCTGTAAAAACAAGATTTTTTTGAACAACATTCATTAATTAAAATTTAAAAAGTCATTATTTTACCTCAAATTCGTGGATGACATAAAAATTTTCAACGTAAATTCATTTTAATATTTATAATATCATTTATTTGAATCTTTTATTAGTGAATCAATTACTCCATCACAATTGTGTCATAATTAAATTTATTTATTTAATGTATAAAAATTATAAATAAAATTACATGATGTAGGAAATCATTTTATCTTTCAAATTAATATTTATAGTAGAAGATATCACTTATATAACCCCATATAAAAATTGGTTTACAAAAATATATATGTTTATGTTACTTTTGTCTTTACTTTACTTTAAATTAATTAATATAAAGTGTCATTATCACTCCCATGTGGTTCCATGTGGTCCCAAAATCGACCCAAAGATGACCTGGGTCGAAAATATCTCATCCAATAGGGTTAGGACAACATTAAGGTTAATTTAATATTTTTATAATATTATTCTTTCACCCTTATTTACCAGATTTACCCTTTAACCATGGTAAATAAAATATTTATTGTAGTTACTATTCATAATATCTAAAAATAAAAGTTACCTATTAAAAAAATATGGAACTCCTAATTCCAAATATGGAATCCATTTTTCAAAATTCAAAACATAGAAGTTTCAAAATTTAATTTAAAATTAGCACCCGTTGTAAAAATTAAAAACATGTTTTAAATAAATAATAATTATCCAAAGATTGACACTTGTTTATGTCCAATTTCAAAGTGAAATTACTTCCAATGACCAAAATTTGATTAAATGGTAAAAATATAATATAATAAAACATTAAGTCTAATTAAAAAGATAATCTGACCATATAAATATATTATATTAAAATTCAGTATTTTTCACTCTTCATTAAAAATGAACTTTATCAGAAAAATACTAAACTTTTACCCAAAGTAAATTTTTATGTCCTGATTCTAAAGAATTAGTTTATATTATAAAATAAAATATATAAAAGTAACAAAAACTATATTTAAAAGGGTTTTTCTATCAAAAGGTGGTAAATCATCCTTTTAAAGAATATTAGAGTATTTCATGCTTCAAATAAGATTCATTATTATTTTAAGCCTCTAAGACACATTTGATAAAAGTAAAAACATTTAACAGACATGTGTAATCATATTATAGAAAGTTATGTTAATTCCCACCAATACAGTGGCTAGGAGTTAACTATCATTTAAATAAAAATATGATTATATTATTTTTTTGGTATAACTCAATGTTTTCTCCAACGTAAGATTTCAAAGAAACAGGTTATTGCATATTGAGTATGCTATCAGACATAGCATCCCATCTAAAGTAAAAGTAATATCTAATTAAAAAAATATTAATAAATAAGAAAATTCAATATTATTTACTTACCTGGGATGTTACATCCTTCCCCCCTTTTTGGGAATTGCGTTCTCAAAATATTAAACATTGAGTTAGAAAACATCATTAAAAGTCCCACATCGGAAAAAAATTCAATAAAACTATAACTTTAAAATAAATAAAGAGAATTACAAAGGTCACTGGAGAAAACACATACTAGGATTCCATGTATGAAAACATAGATTTGGAGGAGAAACTAAGTGCACGTTCTGATGGAGAGTGATAGAAAACATGCCTAGGAGAATGTTAACAATTAGAAAACTACAAACTTGTGATAGGTTAAATGGTCTTTGATTCCCCAATAGGAAAATTAAATGAACAATGTGTTTTTTTGTTTTAATTTCCCTTTCATAAAGTTAGAGAATTAATTTATGAGATTGATTAAGAACATAAGTAAATATACTTACTTTTCAAGTAGAGTTTCATCCTTTAATCAAATTTCTACCACAAAATCATCTTTTCTATAAATGATGAGTATTCAAGACGACTTGGTCACATATAAAGAGCTAGAATAAACTTCTAGAGAATCAAATAATCCCCAAAAGATGAACTATATAATTCCATTTTCTTTATACATTAACCAAAACCAAAATGGTTAGTTGAAGATTAGATACCCCCAAAAAGGATAGTCTTTTATAAAAAGAAACACTGGTCTTACTATCCAAAATTGAACAAACAGTACCCAAAGTTCAACAAAGACCATTCAATAAACAATTGTCCTTAAAATCCTTCAAAGTAATCTAAACTAAGATTAAAACACAAAACTCATAAGAATTTAATCACATATTCTTCCAGAGTAAATCTCCCAATTTTCCTCCAAATAACATCGGTTACTCTTAAAGTCTCACACGGAAAAGTAATTAACTTAATCACATATTCCCAAAGATAGGTTAATAATTTCCATAACTAACCCAAATTGCTATAATTCCATTGTAAAAACGTAGATTCTTCCAAAAAAATATTTCAACCATTACTCCAAAAATGAAATCCCATAGTATTATATTTTCCTTAAGCATATAGTTTTCCAAAAAGTGAGAACATATTCCAAAATAAGCTTTATCACTTAATCACAAAATCATTTTCCTATACTAAGGATATTAATTTGATAAAACATAATTTCCAAAATTCAAATTATTCTTCATCCATAAAATCATTTAACCAAAAAAAATTAGTCTTACTTACCAGGAACATCACACAGTACTGCGGTAGGAGATAAATCCCAGTCGAACTTTGATTGTGGGTTCGATTCCCATAGCTTTGTCTGATGTGAAGGGTTGTCATACATTCTACGTGTTTTACTTTTTCAAAAATTATATAATTTTATAATATTCCCAAAGTTGAGATAAATTCCTCCAAAATAACCATAATAGATTTTAACCCCAAATGTTATCTCATACCTCACATTTTCATTCAAAAAAGTAATGACCTATAATTGCCTCAAATTCAAGGATTATATAAACCCAAATGGTTCTTCATAACTATATCGAAAAAAGAAAAGATATTTCTTCCTTGAATAACATTTTAACATATCAAACTTCAGGTTTACATATATGAGAAATGTTCTTCCAAAGTAATCATATCATTAATACATTTAAAAATATCTTCTTCCATACATCTAATGTAACTCATCAATTTCTAAAATATAGACATCTTAATCATTTAAAAAATTTCCTGATCCTTTATCCATGTTTTTACATCTTATTATTTTATACTTCTTTCCTAAAAAATCATGGATAATACCCTCAAATCTCAATAATGTCAAAACATGAGCTAAGAAATAATTCATACCTTTCATTATTCATTGTCATTTTCCTCATATTTAATTCGAATAGCATTATGAATTGGTAAACATTAATTTATACCATCCAACTGATCCCATTCTTGACCCTTCTTTGTAGTACATCTATTAGTATAATGACCATGAACACCATATTTAAAACAATCAATTGATCCTTCGGAAAAAACTTCTTTCCCTTTCCTTGAGTCAACTGGACGCTTCCTTTTTCCATGGAATGATCTTGCTTTATTACCTTTATTACCACATATATAGCATCTTCTCATCCCTTTTAAGCATCTTCCAAGGTGTTTCTTTCCACATCCTTGACAAATAGGTTTTTGAATATACATACCATTATGGTTATTACCTGAACTCCCATTGGGATTCATTTCATGCATATATGATTCCTTATAAAAATCACCATGGTCTGGGTGGTCAATCATGACTCCATATAGTTGGTTGAGAATAAATAAAATAATTTTCATTACAGCTCCCATTTCTTTCGGTTTCTTATTCATAAAACCATCACAGTTTTCTTCACATCCATTGTTACTTTAATGCCTGCTAGATCCAACCATTTACTGAAATGAAAATGGTCAATGTGAGTATATCAGTAAAATCATCATATAATATCTTATGAGGAGGGTAAACACTAATATATACTTATCCATGTTATCTTAAACTCATTTGATATATCTAAAATAACTATGACTCTATCTAAGATGATAACCATTATGGTTATGTCACTTATGCGTAAATAACACCCTAACCTCTAAATTTTTCTAAACTGGCCTATGATACCAACTATAAGGCCCCAGCCTTAAACATTACATAATCTTAAACTACGTTAATAATTCACATTCAGTATCTTTTAAGGTATAGATTTTTAGATAATTAGGCCATAACTATTACATTTCATCTCAAATATTACAAAGTAGACACCTATAATCTATCAAATTTTTTCATAAAATAAAAAATCTTAAAAAAAAATTAACATGTCTAGTTCCATGTTTTAGAGAGAATGACTTTTCCATGATCCCATCCTTAACCCTATTCATCTTTAAATCTGGTGGAAGAATTTTAAAAACATGGGATGATCATAAAAAGATCAGGAACGGTTATAAAATAAAGAAAGAAATCATTTTCCGATTAATACATACAAAACATAATATATTTAACATACCTCATGAAATCATAAGATTTATGAATAACACAATGAAAAAATAAATCATAAAGGTAACTTATAGCAACCATATCAAACTTACATTGTAGCTTTCATAGCTACATAGAGAGTTACATTGGAATACCCAACATAGTATAATCCCAAAATCTCTTAGGAGAAACAATAATGTTTTCCTCTGTCATGTTACCCAATGAAATGGAGAGATATCTTGGTCTCACCTGCCCTAGGTTTATCATGGAACCACCTGTATACGTTAACAATGCCCAAGAACCATAACATAATCATAACACATAAACAAGCATAAAGGAAAGATAACATTTAAACATTGTAATGAAATTTCAATATAATGACATAATAAATCCATTCTCAAAACTATTTTCAATACGAAAATATATAAAAATAGTACATGGTATTTAATTTTCCTTTTAAAAATACTATGGATTGTATAGGAATCCAAATATCAAATAACGATCGTCGTAGTGGAAAGCTTGGTGTCACTGCATACTTTAAAAAGAAACATTTCCATTGTCATTTAGTAAAAAGATACATAGTAAAAAGATTACCTTTGAATGAAATGAAAAGTCAATGGTTTTTATACACTATATAAGTTAAAGTCTTATATAAATCAAAATATGCCTCAATTAAAGTAAATTGAGACGAAGTCCCTCATAAAGGTTGTACCATTAGATTTAGGATAAATAAATGACATGTTTATGTGTGAAAAATAAAAATACACCCAATATAAGTGGATATTAAGTGTAACACAATCAGAGATCCTTCACACATATTTATAGCACAACATAATCAATAAGTATAAGTTTAACCCAAAGAATGGAAATTGGGTTAAGAAGTTCCCCTACCTTGAATCTGACTCTTCATGTATGTTCCTTGTTTTCCTGAATAATAAACTTAAGTTAATTTATAATTGATTCAGAACCATTTTAAATTTTATTATTCCTATTATGTCACTTATTACCTTTCTACAAAAATTTGTTATTTATTTGAGTTCATATCGGATATTTTGACAATATTCTAAACTTGAGTCAAAAATGAACTTGTTATAATTACAAATTTTCCATGTGGTCAAAAGTCCATTATCTCCATATTTTTATTAATGATTTAAATATCATATATATCATATAAAAACAGTATATATGTATTTATAATATTCCATATCATTTTGATATATGAAAATTAAATGCATAATTCATGGATACAGTAAACCGTACGTACGCATGAATGCTAATTTCATTTCATTTTTCATTTTTAACGAAATGAAAACCAAATGATAATTAGGTATATTATTACTAAAGTATAATATAATATTTTATATATGTTACAAAATTTCATTAACACTATCCTTTATACATTCCATGTATGGTATGAACGAGTCATATCACTTTGAGGGGGCGGTAGTCCGCACTTCCTCAAATGAAATAATCGTATTTATACAACTTGAAAAGCATAAAGGTGTATTCTAAATGAAAATTACAGAATAATATAGATAAAATAAATATCATAAATATCATATATAATTATAGTTCCATCATAATGTCCATTATGAGAGGTGGTAGGGCAAAATTGAACAATCACCATTTCGTGAGGCAGTTGTTATCCGTACATAGAAACAGAATGTTCGTATCCATTAGATGGTGGTGTGTGGATGTGTAGTTTTAATCTTCATCATAAAAAAATTATATTATATTGAAGATACTGTTGTTGTTATAAAATAATGTAATAAATAGAGTTTAGTGGGTTGGAGAAAGAAAATAAAATAAAAGAACTTGAGAGAAGATGTTACCTTTAAATTGGGTAATTCTCATTGGTTTGAACCAAAAGGCTTTCTTGAAGTGTCTTCTACCTGAGTTAAGGATTCTAGGTGAAATATAGGGACGTTGGGAGCTTCTTGGAGCAGAGTTTTTATGATCCAAGAGGCTTGAGAGGTGTGAGTAATGGGTTAGAGGTGATGGCCTTTTATAAGAGGGGGGAGGGGCTCTTTAGAAACTTTTGAAAGAATTATTTTATTATAAAACATTTTTCAGTTTCAAAAGATACAAAACTTATTTAATTCTAATATAAGGTACATATAAGTCGCAATAAATTCATCCAATAATAATTGGACAGGTTTTGGATATTTTTTAGTCCTTATCTTTTTTATTTAACTCTTTATTAACTTATTTAACTTTTACCATATACTTTTATATATTCATAATATATGGAAAATATGTTTACTAAAAAATTCCAAGAAACCCAAAATGGATCATTTATGACATTTGTAACATTATTTAAGTCATTTTGATGAATATTATATTTTTAGTATTATTTTATCACTTAATAAAATATTAATTGTTTTAGAAACTCATTTATGTCAATTTATAAACTATTCATATCCAACATTTTTAAAAACCTATAACAACATGATTATTTTGAAAAAACTACATTAATTCAAATATAAAAATTCATTATCATCCCTAAAATTTTTCTATGGCATAAAAAGTTTCAAAATAAATTTATTTTAATATTTATAATATCATTTATTAGAATCCTTTATTAATGAAGCAATTACTACATCACCATTGTGTCGTAATTAAATTTATTTTTTTAATTTAAAAAAATTATAAATAAAATACCATGATGTAGAAAATATGTTTCGCTTTACAATTAATATTTATATCTGAATAGATCACTTATATTACCCCAAATAAAAATTGTTTTACTAAAATATATATATTTTTATGTTACATTTGTCTATACTTTAAATTAATTAATATAAAGTGTCATTATCACTCCCAAATGGCTACATGGGGTCCTAAAATAAACAAAAGGATGCCTTGGGTCGGAACTATATCATCAAATAGGGTTACGACAAGTGTAAGGTTAATTTAATATTATTATAATATTATGTTTTACCCTTATTTACCAGATTTACCATTTAACCATGTTAAATAAAATATTTACTAAAGTTACTATTAATAATGTATAAAAATAAAAGTTAAATATTTAAATAATTTGTAACTCCTGATTCAAAATATGGAATCAATTTTTCCAAATTCAAAACAAAAAAGTTGCAGAAATTAATTTAAAATTAATTCTCATTGTCAAAACAAAATGCATGTTTTTAAGAAATAATAACTATCAAAAGAATGACACTTATTTATGTCCAATTTGAAAGTAAAATTACTTCCAATGACCACAATTGGATTATATGGTAAAAATATAATCTAATGAAACTTTAAAACTAATTAAAAGGATATTCTAACTACATAAATAAATTATATTAAAAGGTATTTTTTAATTAAAATGCAGTATTTTTCACTATTTATTAAAAAATGAACTTTATCAAAAAAATACTAAAATTTTAGCCAAAGAAAATTTTGATGTCTCACTTTTAAAGAAGAATTTTATTTTTTCAAATGAAACATATAAAATGGAAAAAACTAGATTTAAAAGGGGTTCTCCATCAAAAGGCAGTAAATCGACCTTTTAAAGGATGTTAGAGTATTTCATGATTAAAATCCAATTCATTATTATTTTAAGCCTCTAATACTCATTGGATAAAAATAAAACCATTTAAAAAAATGCATAATCATATTTTAGTTAGTTCTATTTATTCCTGCTAATATAATGTCTAGGGATTAACTACCATTTAAAATAATAATTATATTATATTATTTTTTGATATAACTCAAAGCTATCTACATCGTAGGATTTCAATGAAACAGGTTGTTGTGTGTTGAGTACGATATCAAAAATAGAATCCCCTTTAAAGTAAAATTAATATTTAATTCAAAAATATTAATAAATATCAAAATATCATATTATTTATTTACCTGGGATATTACATACCATTTCCTTCATGTGTGTGCGATGTTAGATCATTCCTAGGGCATTTAGGATTTTATCGGCGCTTCATAAAATATTTCAGTAAGATTTATATTCCTATGTCACGATTACTTCAAAAGGATTATGATTTTTTGTTTGATGATTATTGTATAAATTCCTTTGATGAGCTAAAACATCATCTTACCAATCCACCTATCATATAGCCCCCACAGTGGGAGCTTCCTTTTGAGCTTATGTGTGATGCCTCCAACTTCGTGGTCAGGGCTGTATTATCTCAGAGGGTGGAGGTATGATCATATGTGATTAAATATGAATAAAAGATATTGTATTCGGACCAATAAATCTACATAACCACGGAAAAGGAGTTTCTTTCGGTTATATTTGCTTTAGATAAATTTCGTTCATTTTTATTAGTCTCTAAAGTAGTTTTTTCGGCTCATTCAACTCTGAGGTATCTCTTGAAGAATCTGGATGCAATGACCAAGCAAATTCGATGGATGCACCTTCTTTAGGAATTTTACATTGAGATAAAGGATGAGAAGGGGTCAAAAAACCTAGTGGTGGACCACATGAGTAGGCATACTCACACACTAGAGGATGACACCTTAGACTAGGTACCACTTAGGGACACTTTCCTCAATGATCATCTTTATGAAATATCTGGTACACATCCTTGGTATGATGATTTAGTTAACTATCTTTTGGCCTCTAAAATTCCTACAAATTTAAAGAAACATCAAGTCAAAAAATTAAAGCGTGAGTCTAGGTTTTATGTGTGGGATAACCCCTACCTCTGGAGCTTTTGTAGTGACCAAGTTATTAAGAGGTGTGTTCCTGATCCTGAGTTTGAGTATGTTATGAATTTTTTCTATACAATTTCATGTGGAGGAAACTTTGGACCCCAATAGATAGCTATTAATGTTTTGGATACTGGATTATATTGTATTATTTTTTTCCTTTATGCTCATGTGTTTTGCAATTTGTGATCACATTGTCAACACACTAGAAACATTTCTAGGAGACACGAGATGCCCCAAATCCTATATTATTATATGTGATTTTTTATGTATGATTCATTTATTTTATGGGTCCTTTTACATTTTCATTTGGTTTCTTTTATATTTTGGTTGTCATTGATTATTTGAGAAAATGGATGGAGACTAAGGCCACCAGGACTAATGATTCTCATGTTGTTGTGGATTTTGTCAAAGAATAGATTTTTTGCAGGTTTGGAGTACAGAAGTCTATCATCAGTTACCAAGTGACGCACTTTTTCAATCGGAATTTGGCTAACCTCCATTTTAAGTGTGGGGTGACACACAAAACATCAACACCATACCACTCCCAAAAAAATGGCTAGGCTAAGGTTTCAAATACGGAGTTGAAACAAATTTTGGAGAAAACCATGTATCCAAATAAGAAGGATCGGAGAAAGCGCTTGGATGATGAATTATGGTCTTATAGGATAGCATAAAATACACCCATCGGTATTTCCCCATTTTGGATTGTTTTTGGGAATGTGTGTCATCTTCCCATGGAAGTTGTGTATCGATCTTATTGGGCTATATAGAAATGAAACATGGATTTGGCCCAAGATGGACTCCAAAGGAAGCTATAAATTTAGGAGAATGAGGATATTTGATTGTCATCATATGATAACTTGGGGATCTACATGGAAATATCAAAAGAAACTCATGAAAAAAAGATCTAGAAAATAGACATTCAAGTTTGAGAGAAAGTCTTTCTCTATAGTTCATGACTAAAGATGATGCCTAGTAAGTTTCATTCCACGTGGTTAGATCCTATTGTTGTGACTAATATTTTTCATTATGTTTTAGTGTACATCACACAAGAGAACATTGGAAGGAGTTTTATATTCAATGGGAAACGTTTGAAGAAATACACTGAGGGATATTCTACTGATGGAGTGGATTTCATCACACTATATAACCTCATCATCTCTTGAGCATATCAGGTTGTTCCTAACCCTTTTTATTTTTTTAATTCCTTATGCTATTTAAAAATATACATTTCATGTGCATATATCATCTAATGGGTTCAAATTTAGGACAATGAAATTTTTTAAGTGTGGGGGAGGGAACCTTTTAATTTAGTAATTTTAATTTTTTTCCTATTTTTCAAATTTTTTGTGTTTATTTTTCAACTTTTTGTGTGATTTTTAAACATAAGTGAAAAAATGATTCTAATAACTATTTTTAAATCCATATCAATAAGTGAAAAAATTTATACCATGAAACTAAGCTTAAATGAATGCTGAAAATGACTTTATTTCAAGTTTAAATCATGAGTAATTTCATGAAAATTACTTTGAATTTTGAATTTCATGCTGCATTACACTGTATTTATATTTGAAATCACTTTCTTGTGAGTATCTTGATATATCTTTTCATATTCTTCACATTTACCTCACTTATTTAGAGAACTAAACCATGTTGATTTAACCAGAATTTGATTTATTACTATTAAAGCATGAGGGTTATAGGTACTTGTGTTTTAAATTATTGAGGAATTTCTTTGGTATTAAAGCCCATATTTCATAATAATCCTTTTTACAATGTCCTACCTTGAACTTTTAATCCTTCTAACCCTTATAATCCATGAATAGCATGTTTGGATACCCGCATTACAAGCCAATTTTCATGATCCAACCAACTCTTAAAGTGAAATTGCATAATCTAGTTAAACTTAAGTATGGGGGAAGCTATCTTCTGTTCTTCTACCATTTTTTGTGATAATTTGGGTTGAAAATTAAATTCCAAATCTATGGTTTTCTACTGAATAAATAATTTTTTTGATTGTTTTTCCTTTCTATAGATTTCATGATAAAAGAAGTTGTACTTTTCTGAAGCTTCCACTTAAGAAAGAAAGTTGGGCCTATCTAGAACATTCACAAAAAATCTTTAAGAAGATTGAAATTTTTTATTAAATGATGAGTGGTGTAAACATTCCATGGGTTTTCCTGATGATAGAGATGAATTGATAGTAAGGATAGTAAGGTAGAGACCATACTCGAGTGAAAATTAGACTAATGCAATTTTGCTTCAAAAAGAGTCAGTCCCTCTTTATTCAGCCTTAGAATTTTTCACAGCTAAATCCTACCAACCAAAATCCATAGAACAACCCTGATAAGTTCTCATGATAAACATATGTCATTGACTCATATTGAGTGGTGATGTAAAAAATTTGTCAAGCATATGGTGACCCTTGTATGAGTTTGGATGAGAAAGACATTTCTAAAAAATTGACATTTTTGTGATGAGAGAAAATTGAAGTAAGGTAACTGTTTTGTGTGCATGGGAGGAAAAATTAAGTGTAAATATATTGAATCATTTTAATGGAGAACTTGAAATAATGGAGTTTTATGATTCATGATATCTTTTGTTTCTTGGTGTAGAATTTTTGAACCTCGCGGATATTTGTTTTAAATTTTGTTTTGATTTGATATAGATGTTTACTTTTGACAATTTTTTTTGGAATACAAGATATGAGGTTTCTTCTAGGAGTGAAAAGGGTTAAGTGTAGGGGTGTGATAGAATCACAATTCACTACTCTATTTCACCCCTACATTACTGTTTTAAACTAGTTTTATATTAAAAATTACAAATATTATCTCAATTTTCACATAATATTTTATTCAATTATTAAATTTTTATCACTATTAAAAAGGTAAATTATTCTTGTTTTGGTGATTTAGTTGTAGGAGGAGGTGATTTGGAGGGTTGGAGATGATCCAGAAGAGAAATGTGCCAAACTGCATGGAATCCCAAGGATATATGTCCACTATTTTGAACATTTCACAATATTAATGCCTCCAAATGAGCTGAAATTTTTTGTTCCAATCCAAAAATTCATGTTATAAAAATAATTTCAAGAGACTGAAGCCCAATTATCCCATTAAGGGGGTCATACGAACCAATATGTCCAAGGGACGGGATATGCAAGAAGTCAATGAGTTGGTTCTATATTTTGGACATATCCTACATTTTTATTCTCCATTGGCTACCAAATTTGACATGAATATATTCACGATTCTAGACTACAACATTTAAATCTTTCCCAACTCAAGATAATTCCATTTACCAACTCAAAAATGATACACAAGTGGTATCTCAAAAACTGGGTGCACAAAACCACTCCCCATTTTGGCTATAAATTGACACCTTGGGCACCCCATTTGGAAGTTTGGACAAGGAGTGAAGTGGTACCATTTTAGAGTTATATAGGAGTCCAATCACCACCTTAGAGGTTCCAGAACTCTTTATACTCATAGGGAGTCTCTTGAAGTAAGTATCCCTTCATCTAAGCCTTCATCCCTTTCTTTCTTTGTAATATTTATGTTCGCATAATAAACTTCTGTGTTCCTCTTATATTAATTATATTTTCTACTATATTCCCCTATTTTTCCTCTGTTTTATTATTCCTTTATCATCCTATTTGGTCTTGAAATCAATATGAGAAACAATATTGGGTTATATCCTTTCTAAACCTTTGTAAATGAAATATGTTTCTATAATGACTACACCACCCATAGAAGAGTAGTTCTTTTTAGTAATCAATCTTACTGTCAAATTATTCATTCATTTATTTTGAATAAATGATATACTGTAATTCACATAATATTATCTATTAATTATGTTTAAATTTAATTTAAACTAATCAATCAATTTAATAATTAACACAAAACACGCGAGGTCAGGAATTGTGTGAATTGAGAGAGTTCAACCTTAATCATTAATAAAAAACCATACGGGGTCAATTTTTAGTGTTCAAATATAATACTTAAACTCAATTAATTCTAATTTATAGAGATTAAATGTTCCATAATTTACCACTAACCATAATCTTACTATATAACATCATTCAAAGTAAGGTGTTGTGATTGAAAGTTCTGAAGTTATTTTAGGGTTAAATTCATTTCATCTTTGTGGTAAATTTAATTCTCAGAGGGTCTGGTATTTAACAAATTAATGGATCATAATTAAGTGGATATTAATTTAAATTAAAATTATTAATAAATCATTGAAGATGTAGAGTTATATCGATTATTCCTTTTAAATATTTTTTAAAAAAACATCTTCTTCTTGTGTCATTTTAATCGAACTTAATTTCAAAAAAAACTAAAAAATATACAATATTCTTCCAAAAACTTATTATATATTTATAAAAGATAAACAACCCCCATAATTTTAATTAGTATTATTATTTCATTTTATTTTATTTTAAAAATAACGTTAATATTTTTTTAAATTTACTTCCTCCTTTAAGATATGACCTTCGTCAGCCACTCTACTGCACCTAAGCATTCAACAATCACATATCATTTGAAATCACCCACGACAGTTTATGTTAATACACCTCATAAATTTATATAGGAGTATAACATAACATATGTCTCAAAGAAGACCATTTTAGATGATAATCCCTTACCACTTAGTAACTTTAAAATAAAAACCCCTTGGATGAAATAATTTGAATTTTAACTATATATATCATGAATTTAGATGGATCGAGTATATAACATGTCAAAGGTTAAATATATATATATATTAGGTCTAAGATCCTTCTTTCCTAACCCTTTATGTTTTACTAAACACTATTGTGCTTGGTGGAATCATGGAGTAGTTTTGGAATAGTTTTAGAGGTATAATCAAGAAACATGAGGGAATCATGATGTGAAACATAGTTCATGGTGTGAGTGGTATGTACATGGATTTAAGTGGTTGTTATTCTATTTCATAAGAGAGGTTTATGGGGTGTGATTCCAGACATGAACAATATATTCATGATATGAATGGATTAGATTTTAATTTCAATAATATATCCAAAAAAACTCAAGAAATTTCCATCAAGTTCATGACATGAATTAATCTATGTTTATGGGATCGAGTTGTTGTGTTTTTTCTAAGAACTAAATATCTATCTATTCATGATGTTAATGATCCATTCACACTATAAATCTTTACCTGTTAATGTGCCTATAAATTAAATAACCCCATTTGTATTTCACAGAACCCTTTTATTTTTTCCAAATATAATTATCCATAGGTTGTTGTTTAGGGTGTTTTTAATCCCTTTCAAAATGGATTGATCCTTGGAAACCTATGTTGGATTTTTGGTAATCTGAGGTGAGTTTTCCCTCTTTAACTTGTTGTTATTATCTATTCATATTTGTTTCTTCCTTTTTTATCTTTTAAATATTTTTAATTTGACCTACTTCGTTATTATTGGTTTATTTTTATGTTTTTTATCATGGTTATGGTGTGGATTCCTTGGAATGTTATAGTTTCCTTTTTAGATAGGTGTTTATAAATCTGTATTATTATTCTATTCATTTTCAAAGAATGTTAAAATCATTTTTTGGGGGATTTTTTTCTTCCTCGATTATTTTCGGTGAAATTTTAAATTTATAATGATTTATCTATTTTGGTTATAGTGTAATTATCCTTAATGGATATTAAACCATAAATAATAAAAATAGATTGTTTACGGTTCTTATGATCACATGAGTTATCACTGTGATAATAGTTTGCCTCTTAATTTTTTGTATATTTTCTTATCTATGTTTCTGATTTAAATTAGCTTGCTTGTTATTCTATTGTTTAGTATATATTTTTATTATGAAATTGGTGATGAACATAAAGATGAAATTTCTTGTTGATTTATTTTGAAAGTTTCCCTTTTAAATCAACCTATTCTTCATTTTAGTTTGATGTAAATCAAAGTAATTATTGATGAATGTTAAATTGAAAATATTCTTCTTTATATTAGAGGAATTTTTTATAATGATAATCCAGTAATGCTTGATGATGAAATAATAAATTCTCATGATTAAATGGAATGGTTCTCCCTTATAGATTGGTGAACCTAAAAGTTATGATTAAATAATGTTTAAATAATTAATAGTTATTCATAGATGATTCATTAGGTTTCCTGTGGTTGTAAACTATGATAAATGAAATGGTTAATTTAATATGGTAATGAATATGTTTGAAAAATATAAATTTTTGTGGTTGAATAGTACTATTTGTTTATAAATGCTAGAGGCCATGTTTTTAGGTCCAAGATTCCATGTTGACACTATTCATTGTAACATGCTACCTAGTTTGTTTTTTCTAGATTTTATCCTTTCTATATGATGTGATGTGAGCATAGATGGATAATGGTTGATAATATATCAGTGGAGATGTAGAGACCCAAATCTTAATGTACGTAGAAATTACATTACTTTTGCGAAATACTTAATACATAACAAAAAAAACACACAAGAACCATAACAGTTTAGTGTCTTTGGAAAATCAGAACACAATCTTCTAATCATGGTGAATGATCGTCAACATCTCCCACAAAGATCTTCCACTTTTGTTTTCTTACCTAAAACCTTTCTTTATATCTTGGGGAAAAGAAAACATAAAAAGGGTGATCTCAAATGCTCAGTAAGGGTAAGCATGGAAAAAATAAAAAAACATACACATTTGAACTTAAAAACATGAAAATAATGTTTAAACATCAAATTATTGATCAATTACATAAAACATGGTAGTACATAAGGCATAGATCATAAAGAAACATTAATCATTATAAAATAGCATGGGAATAAAACATGTAATTGTGGCAACCATTAAGCACATGTTATGATTTCTATAGTAGCCAAGGAATTTCTTTCAAGACTATCTTTGTGGAAAAAGTCCCTTTCTGAATCGATTTCACTCCTCGTTCTAGTCCTGTATTACTAAACCAGTTTAACTTTCCATTCCAGCCATGTCTATCTCATGAGGTATATGTCTTTTCCCAATGCATTGGAGGGATATATAGTTCGCACCCATCTCATAATGAAATCATTCTTACTTGTGCCTCAACATAAACATAAATCATTCATCATAACGAAAAGAATAAAATGAGTTTCATAAACATCATCCCATCATAACATAATCCATATAAAACAAATGGATATCATTTCATTATAATAAAAGTGAAACCAAATAAATCATATAGACATTATACTTGAAACATACACATAGGAAATAATGTCATCTTAGATGGAAAATGATTTTGATAAAACACTTGAAATGAATTCTTGAGGAAAATATCCTTTATTCTTCTAAATCATTTTCTTTTTAGAAAATTACATGAAATTTTAAAAGAAAAGGGTTTTGTAGGAAAAAATCAAGCAATACTGTAGATGAAACTTCATGAAAATGAGGCGTTATGAAACTGTAAAAATCTGTTCACGCCGTATAAGTTAAAAATAAATTTCTCCTCGTACTTTTGTCAGAAAAGTCAAAAAGATCCTCATGTTGTAAAAAAGTAAGATTCCTTTCATAAAATGTTGTAAAATTAAAAAATGGGTAAAAAGTAAATTAAACAGACATGAATTGTTTTTAGAAAACATGGACATGGATGATAATAACAACCCTAGTAAATAATTACGAATAAACAATCTCAGATAAGAACACGATTGGAATAGTTATCCCATGCCTTATGTCTGATATGCTTCGTATGTATATGAACCTCCTGTATAATGATTTAATTAATGTCATTGACTTATTACAGAATCATATTCATTGTTATTATGTCATATATGGTTCACTTAGGTATTTATATTACCCGTTCATTTGTCAATTCCATGTTAAAGTAGCATTTTGGGTAAAATTGTTTCATTTATCGTACGTGTTTGGACTTGTTGTTCTTGATATTATTATTACATATATCATGATTTAATTACTTTCAGAATTTAAAACATGATTTATATATCAAATATATTCAGAATATATATATATAATAGATAGATAAATGAAATGAAACACATCATTTATGGAGACGGTAGGTCGTACGTACGCATGAACGCTATTTTGCTTTCTTTATTGACTTGAATGGTAATAAGTAGATGAAATATATATATATATACATAAATCCAGTAGCTTCATTATGTCATATATTTCATTATTATTCATTATATATACTTTATAATCATTCTTGAATGGTTAACATGGAGAATGGATCTCATCGCGTCGTGGAGACGGTAGTCCGTACGTACGCATGAGCAATGATATCATTCCCATGATCGTGGAATTGTATTGAAGTGTATTTATATTATTTCAGAATCAATATCACTTTAAAATAATCATATGTTTTTATTTATTTACACCATTATACCCATCCAAGTAAGGTGGTGGTCGAAAACAGATTACACCAAGGCGTGGAGACGGTATTCCGTACGTACGCACGCGCGGTGATTTCTTTTTCCGTAGGACGGATAGAAGGTGAAATAGGGTTTTATAATATTTATAATAACATATAAGTATATAATTAATACTTATTTTATTACTTTATAATGAGAAAACTAAATAATAAGAAGTAGAAGAAGAAAGAAACTTGAAAGAATCGGAAGAAGAGATTACCTCTTCTTCGACGCACCTCCTTTAAGCTTCCTCTTAAGGAAGTCAAGTTGGTCTTTTGAGAAGACCAGAACCTCCAGAATGTTTCTAGGGAAGTGAAGAAGATAAATTTTTAGTGGTTTTCCAAGCTTCAAGGCTCAAAAGGGTGTGAATAGAAGAGGGAATGGGATCCCTTTTTATAAGGGAGGAGAGGGGCACCTTTAGAAAAACTTAAAATATTATCTTATAATAAAGTCATATTTGGTTTATAATATCTCCAAATTGATTTATTTAGAAGATAACGTGGGTATGGGTCTAAAGACTCTCAACCAATAGGTTTTAGAGAAGTTTAGGTTTCTATTTTAACCTTATCTTTTATATTTAACTCTAAGTCAAATAATTTAACTTTTACCGTGTCTTCTTGTTTTCTTACACAATATGGTTAATAAACTTACTATAACCAGACAAAAGAACCCCAAGTGGTTCATTATTAATATATATAACCTTCTATAAGTAGTTTTTCCGAACCTTATATTTTTAGGAATATAATAACAATTAATAATATAATATTTGTTTTAAAAACTATTTTATGTCAATTTTGACACTATTTGGTAATTTATTTTTGTCAAAATAATAACAGCATTATTATTTCAAAAAAAAGTAAATTAAATAAATAAAAATATGTCATATTAACCTATAAAATTAGTTTAATTCATAAAAAGTCTCAAATTACATTTATTTGGGTATTTATAATATCAATTATGTTAATATTTCATTAATAAGGTAATTACTACATCATCATTGTGTCATAAATAAACTAAATTATTTAATGTCTAAAATTTAAAAATAAAATACCATTATTTAGGAAATATTTTTAGCTTTCTAATGAATATTTATAGTCTAATATATCTTATGTATAACCCTATATTAAAAATGTTTTAGTTACTAAACATTGATTTTATCTATTTTAACTCTTCTTTAAATAAAATAATAATAAGTGTCCTAATCTAATCCAAGTGGACCTAAAGGGTAATATTTTATTCCTAAGGTTGTTTTTGGTCTAATTACACATATCCAATAGAATTAAGACATGTTTTAAGGTAATAATAATATCATTTTTACCCTTAATTACTCTATTTACTTTTTACCGTGGTAAGTAATAGTAATAAGTTACTATTCACCAAAAATTATTTTTATCTTATTGAACCACATTTTACTCCTTGATATTAACCATGTCTCTTGGATTTATGATATTTCACTAACAACAGTGGTAAAAGTATGTTTTATGTAAATTTTCAAATTCTTCAAGGAGGTGGTTAAAAGAAGGTGAAAAGTTCAATAAAATTTTTATATATCTAAAATTATTATAAAATGACTCCAATGAATTACATTGAACTTATATAGGTATTATGTATCAATTTTTACCTAAAATAAATTTAAATAAAATAAATAATTATTTAAATAAAAAGTTGGTTTTTAAATAGTAACCCAGTGTTTTCAATATTTTTCAAAAATTGAATGTTTTCAAAAAAATACAAAAAATTCCCCCTAGGCTAATTTCGATATTACGAATCCAAAAATGAAGTCCATTTTTAATGATAAAATTTATAAAATTTAAAAAATTGGGTATTACTATTCATAACGGCTAGTTCATAATAATATTATAATAATATCTCATTTAGTGAAACTCGGTATTATGTACTACACACACTATCGAGGAAGGTCTTGATTGTGTGTAATGAAAGCCAATTTAGGGCTGAGTGTTGTGAAAGCTCTTTTTGGTGTTTCATATAACATAATCAAAACTTATTTCATTTATAGATTAAAAAAAATCTATACTTAATGTTGCGTAGAATAATTTCCACAAAATGAACTTGAAATTGTGTGTAACACGAGCCAAGAATAGTGTTGTGTATACTGAAAGATAATATTGTGTTGCATATAGTACAAGATAATCTTGGTGTAGTGTATAATAGAACACGTCAAAGAAATTAAAAATAATATATCACATAAAATCTCAGGTTGTTACATTCTACCCCCCATAAAATGAATTTCTCCCTCCAAATTCATCAGGGTTATAAATGGTTTATTACATGAGAGTTTCTTTCATAGAAACCCACATCGTAAAAAGGAATACCAAAACTTATATTTAAAAACTAAAGTATGAAATGGAACGGTTACCCAAATTAACTAATCACTGGGTTTCCACATAAGACATCATAAGTGAAAATATGGATATGGAAGATAAATCTAACCATAAAGTTCTGATGGAGAGTGGTAGAGAGAATGGCTATGAAAAAGCCAACAATCAGAAAGCCATAAATATTTGATGATCTAAGGTATCATCTAAGTCATCAGATATAAGGGAACTAGGACAACATTTTTGGTTTTCAATATCATTTCCCTAAAGTTGAAAATTTTGAATTAGAAGAAATACTTACTTAATTTTGGTACAATCTCACCATTGGTCGTTCCTTGGACAATTTCCACTTCATCTCTTAAATAAATGAAGTTTAATTTTTCATTCATGAAGTCTTAGTAAATCAGGTGATAGAATTATGAGTCATTCCATCTGTCTCAAATAAAAGGTTAGAAAAAGTTATCAAATATACATAAGTCCATCTATAGTGAGATTAATCATATTTGGTTCCTAAAATGGACTTATACTTTATATATCATACTGCTTAATATAATAAAAGTAGTTTCTCTAACCAGGGACTTCATGTAGGCCAGTGGTAGGAAATAAAGGCTCGTCACACTTCTCTTGTGGGTTCGATTCCCACAGCCTTGTCTGACGTGAAGGATTGTCACTTGTCCTAAAGGTTTTCCTTTTTCCAAAAGTACAATATTATAACTTTCCATAAATAATATTGAAAAAGTTCTAACCTTAAAAAATACTAACTTATGTCCAACATAATCCATTCCAATCCTTAGGCTTATCCAAAATACTACTATCCAATCTCATATTATAGTGAAAATAATTACCAGAGAGTTCATATAACAAACATGTTAAAACCATCATTGATCCCCATATATCATATGATATGTCTTATTGGTCACATTCCAAACATTTGAAGGCCTTAATCATGTATTATCTTGAAAAATGAATACCCATTGAACCTTAGTGAAAACATGAATGCAGTTAAAAGTTAACACGTTCCACATACCAAAATCTAAAAAATTATATATACTCAAACTAGGATATCACTTAGTCCTTATAACAATCATGAGCTCATGAATACTACCAAATATATTATTTTCTCCTTATCCATTCATTATGCACATATCATCTGCTTTCCAAAATATTTGAATCACCTTTTCTGGTTACCAGGACCATAAAATTATTGAAAACCATAATATACTAATACAAAAATATTCCAATATACCATAAAAGTACCTCAACAACATTATTCTTGAATACCAATACATAAACACTTCAATCCATCTTCTTCAATGATTTTCATGGAGTAAGTACTTCCTTGATTTAGATGTAACCACTTAGGTTAGGGCATTGAGTTGGGTAATTCCCATGTTCTCCACAAATAAGACATTGAACTTTAAAACAGTATGTCACCCTATGACCCTTTTCTCCACACAAATAACATCTTCCCCTCCATTTACTGTATTCCTCAAGTTTCTTCTTACCTTCTTTAAAAATCCCAATCTTCCTTTCTCTATGCTCCTCACCATGTGAACATGCATAAAATTCAATCCTCCTCTTATTTGATGACTTAGGAATACCACTAAAGTTCAACTTATTAATCATATGTCGTGATGACTGATTCGGTATAATCACAATATCATTCTATCTAGGAATTACACAATTTTGATGATCACAGTCACCAATTTTTCCATCATAATCAACGTTTACTAAATTCCTTCTTATTCCCTCTATTGACTAAAACTAGAAAACATAGTGTAAGAAATAGTTAAAATAACGAGGAACCACATAATCATTAAAAGTCACTTATGGGATGTCTAACTTATCACACATTATTTAATCCATGACACCTTAGGTTCACCCTAAGTTATTCATGATCATCAACATAACTCTAGGACTGTAACCTATAGTTATACTAAACCTTAGGAATATCCCTAGACATACCTTAGAAATACCAGGAAAGTTCAGGATCCGAGCATGCTCGGTCCTAAAAAATTATTCATTAAAATAAAATTACACACAAACACCCAATACAAGTGGCAAAAAACATCACCAAATACAAAATATCAAACCCACAGCAAAGATGGATTGAAATCCCCAAAAAACACAACCAAATCACAAGTGATTTCCAGAACACACATCCCCTTCTAAAGTCCATGCATATCTCAAAGTCATCCAAAAACGTCTCCCTTCAGATCCTTGCAGATCATCTCTACCAACCACCTTGTACACATCACAATTCCACTTGTTACACTTGTCCAAGTCATGCCGTCACCGCGAATCACCCCCGGAAAATGCATTGGCATCCCACGCGCCACCTCCAAAGCTCCATCGCCATCCCATTCTTCATGAGATCCATCTCCCAAGGTTATTTCATCCACTCCTTATATAGATCAGGGTCATCGGAAGCCAATGATGACCTTGCTGGAACAATTACTGATGATCGGAGAGACCATAGTCATCTCGAATCAAATCGACCAAAAAACCACACAGGCAATCGCAGCCTGTCACCATTGGAGAAACCTACATCCAGAAACAGCCAACGCTAAGCGCGTCACTTTCAGTGGATCCTCTTCAGGACGAAGTCAACTTCAAGTCACCGCCTTCCATTGGTCGTCCTCGGCCTAGCCCAGCATTGTTGTTACCCAAGAATCGAAGCCAACTCATGACCGTTGTGTCGCCTTCCGGATGACCGTGCAACATCCCACCGTTGGGCGGACACACATCATCGCAGTCCCGTCCGAAGAGGCCGCCGCTAGGATCCCAAACAGTCATCCAGAAGCCACACTAGATCAGATCACATCTGGTGAGAAATCCGCACTCCGCAGATAGGCTATAAAAACACGACTCAAGGTTGAAGTAGTCAACCCGCATCCCAGAACCCATGTGCCAAGGATGTTCCCCCATCAATCATGCCTACAATGGTGCAAGGGATGCCAGAAAACCGCATCGTCGAGGTCACCATCCATCATCGCCGGCCTCTTCCAGCTTCATCGCCGATGTCATGCCTCCACCACATCTATCATCAGCAAATCCCAAAGCCCCATAGCTAGTACACCATAGCTGCACCGTCGAGACATCCGAGACAACAACATCCAGAACCAAGGTGATCCCTTCATGTGGACCAAAGCTCCAACCAACAAAACCCACCAGGATCCCAGATTTTCCATTCAGAACCATCCGCCACCGATGTTCGTAGCCCGTCAAGATCAAGTGTCGCTTCTGGTGTTCCACACAAATGAACAAACCCTCTGGAAGGACTCTTCCAGCCGTCACAAGTCGTCGTCAATACCTTCTCCGCTAAATCAATCATTGGATTCTTTCCCTCTAGTTCAAAGCGCTCCGGTCGAACATCATAATCAACCATTGATCTGAGATCCCTGGATATTCCATCCTTCTTCCATATGCGAACAACCTGGAACATCGTCGGGCGAAAACCATCCCCACAATCAAGTGGAGAACATTCTATAAAACCACCACCATCATCCCACTGATCTGAAACACCCATTAAAGACGCGGCCCTATTATGTGGGAAACATAGGGAAAACATCTCATTGTGCCCAACCACATCACATGAGGATCTATCATCCTCCCAAATACCCGATATTGAACGATTTCTAAGATCCCCAAATAATGATAGAGAGGGAAGCTCTCCCCTAGTGAGAGATGCCATCCAGATAACACTCCTCCACTTACATATTTTCTACATACCTTAGAAATATCTCTAGGGATTTCACTAAAGTTTTCACATCCTAGTTTCCAAAGATTAACTAAACATTTCCTCTGATACCAACTGTAGATACCCAAAGCTTCACGTACATAGAGCTTACTTTACTTTTGGGGAATACTTAATACATTACAAAACAAACACACAAGGACCATAATAGTTTAGTGTCTTTGGAAAATCATAACATAATCTTCTAATCATGGTGAAAGATCTTCAACATCTCCCATAAAGATCTCCCCCTTTTTATTCATACCTAAAACCTTTCTTTATATCCTGGGGAAAAGAAAACATAAAAAGGGTGAGCTCAAATGCTCATTAAGGGTAAGCATGGAAAAAATAAAACAAAGCATACACATTTGAACTTAAAAACATGAACATAATGTTTAAACATCAAATTCTTGAGAAATGACATAAAACATGGCAGTACATAAGGCATAGATCAAAAAGAAACATTAATAATGATAAAATAGCATGGGAATAAAACATGTAATTGTGGAAACCATTAATCACATATTATTATTTACATAGTAGCTAAGGAATTGTTTCCAAAACCATCTTAGTGGACAAAGTCCCTTTCTGAATCGATTTCACTCCTCGTTCTAGTCCTGTATTACTGAACCAGTTTAACTTTCCGTTCCAGCCATGTCTATCTCATGAGATATAAGTCTTTTCCCAATGCATTGGAGGGATATATAGTTCCCACCCATCTCATAATGAAATCATTCTTACTTGTTCCACAACATAAACATAAATCATTCATCATAAACAAAAGAATAAAATGAGTTTCATAAACATCATCCCATTATAACATAATCCATATAAAACAAATGGATATCATTTCATTATAATAAAAGTGAAATCATATAAATCATAGAGACATTATACTTGAAACATACACATAGGAAATAATGTCATCATAGATGGAAAATGATTTTGATATAACACTTGAAAAGAATTCTTGAGGAAAATATCCTTTATTCTTCTAAATCATTTTCTTTTTAGAAAATTAAATTCAATTTTAAAAGAAAAGGGTTTTGCTGGAAAAAGTCAAGCAATCCTATAGATGAAGCTTCATGAAAATGAGGCGTTATGAAACTGTAAAAATATGTTCACACCGTATAAGTTAAAAATAAATTTCTCCTCATACTTTTGTCAGAAAAGTCAAAAAGATCCTCATGTTGTAAAAAAGTAAGATTCCTTTCATAAAATGTTGTAAAATTCAAAAATGGGTAAAAATTAAATTAAACACACATGAATTTTTTTTAGAAAACATGGACATGGATGATAATAACAACCCTAGTAAATAATTACGAATAAACAATCTCAGATAAGAACGCGATTGGAATAGTTAACCTATACCTTATGTCTGATATGCTTCGTATGTATCTGAACCTCTTGTATAATGATTTAATTAATGTCATTGACTTATTAAAAAATCATATTCATTGTTATTATATCATATATGGTTCACTTAGGTATTTATATTACCCGTTCATTTGTCAATTCCATGTTAAAGTAGCGTTTTGGGTAAAATTGTTTCATTTATCGTATGTGTTTGGACTTGTTGTTCTTGATATTATTATTACATATATCATGATTTAATTACTTTCAGAATTTAAAACATGATTTATATATCAAATATATTCAGAATATATATATATATATATATAATAGATAGATAAATGAAATGAAACACACTGTTCATGGAGACGGTAGGTCGTACGTACGCATGAACGCTATTTTGCTTTCTTTATTGACTTGAATGGTAATAAGTACATGAAATATATATATATATATATATATATAAATCCAGTAGCTTCATTATTTCATATATTTCATTATTATTAATTATATATACTTTATAATCATTCTTGAATGGTTAACATGGAGAATGGATATCATCGTGTCGTGGAGACGGTAGTTTGTACGTACGCACGAGCAATGATATTATTCCCATGATCGTGGAATTTTATTGAAGTGTATTTATATTATTTTATAATCAATATCACTTTAAAATAATCATATGTTTTTATTTATTTACACCATTATACCCATCCAAGTAAGGTGGTGGTCGAAAACAGATTACACCAAGGTGTGGAGACGGTATTCCGTACGTACGCATGCGCGGTGATTTATTTTTCCGTAGGATGGATAGAAGGTGAAATAGGGTTTTTTAATATTTATAATAACATATAAGTATATAATTAATACTTATTTTATTACTTTATAATGAGACAACTAAATAATAAGAAGTAGAAGAAGAAAGAAACTTGAAATAATTGGAAGAAGAGATTACCTCTTCTTCGACGCACCTCCTTTAAGCTTCCTCTTAAGGAAGTCGAGTTGGTCTTTTGATAAGACCAGAACCTCCAGAATGTTTCTAGGGAAGTGAAGAAGATAAATTTTCAGTGGTTTTCCAAGCTTCAAGGCTCAAAAGGGTGTGAATAGAAGAGGGAATGGGTTCGCTTTTTATAAGGGAGGAGAGGGGCACCTTTGGAAAAACATAAAATATTATCTTATAATAAAGTCATATTTGGTTTATAATATCTCCAAATTGATTTATTTAGAAGATAAAGTGGTTATGGGTCTAAATACTCTCAACCAATAGGTTTTAGACAAGTTTAGGCTTCTATTTTAACCTTATCTTTTATATTTAACTCTAAGTCAAATAATTTAACTTTTACCGTGTCTTCTTGTTTTCTTACACTATATGGTTAATAAACATAATATAACCATCCAAAAGAACCCCAAGTGGTTAATTATTAATATATATAACCTTCGATAAGTCATTTTTCCAAACCTTATATTTTTAGGAATATAATAACAATTAATAATATAATATTTGTTTTAAAAACTATTTTATGTCAATTTTGACACTATTTGGTAATTTATTTTTCTGAAAATAATAACAGCATTATTATTTCAAAAAAAGTTAATTAAATCAATAAAAACCTGTCATATTAACCTATAAAATTAGTTTAATTCATAAAAAGTCTCAAATTACATTTATTTGGGTATTTATAAGATCAATTATGTTAATATTTCATTAATAAGGTAATTACTACATCATCATTGTGTCATAAATAAACTAAATTATTTAATGTCTAAAATTTAAAAATAAAATCCCATTATTTAGGAAATCTTTGTATCTTTCTAATGAATATTTATAGTCTAATTTATCTTATGTATAACCCTATATTAAAAATGTTTTAGTTATTAAACATTGATTTTATCTATTTTAACTCTTCTTTAAATAAAATAATAATAAGTGTCCTAATCTAATCCAAGTGGACATAAAGGGTAATATTTTATTCCTAAGGTTGTTTTTGGTCGAATTACACATATCCAATAGAATTAAGACATGTTTTAGGGTAATAATAATATCATTTTTACCCTTAATTACCCTATTTACTTTTTACCGTGGTAAATAATAGTAATAAGTTACTATTTACCAAAAATTATTTTTATCTTATTGAACCACATTTTACTCCTTGATATTAACCATGTCTCTTGGATTTATGATATTTCACTGACAGAAGTGGTAAAAGTATGTTTTATGTAAATTTTCAAATTCTCCAAGGAGGTGGGTAAAAGACGGTGTAAAGTTCAATAAAATTTTTATATATCTCAAATTATTATAAAATTACTCCAATGAATTACATTGAACTTATATAGGTATTATGTATCAATTTTTACCTAAAATAAATTTAAATAAAATAAATAATTATTTAAATAAAAAGTTTGTTTTTAAATAGTAACCCAGTGTTTTCACTATTTATCAAAAATTGAAAGTTTTCAGAAAAATACCAAAAATTCACCCTATGCTAATTTCGATATTAAGAATCCAAAAATGAAGTCCATTTTTAATGATAAAATTTATAAAATTTCAAAAAGTGGTTATTACTATTCATAACGGCTAGTTCATAATAATATTATAATAATATCTCATTTAGTGAAACTCGGTATTACGTACTACACACACTATCGAGGAAGGTCTTGATTGTGTGTAATGCAAGCCAATTTAGGGATGCGTGTTGTGAAAGCTATTTTTGGTGTTTCATATAACATAATCAACACTTATTTCATTTATACATTAAACAAAATCTATACTTAATGTTGCGTAGAATAATTTCCACAAAATGAACTTGAAATTGTGTGTAACACGAGCCAAGAATAGTGTTGTGTATACTGAAAGATAATTTGGTGTTACATATAGTACAAGCTAATCATGGTGTAGTGTATAATAGAACACGTCAAAGAAATTAAAAATAATATATCACATAAAATCTCAGGTTGTTACATTCTACCCCCCTTAAAATGAATTTCTCCCTCCAAATTCGTCAGGGTTATAAATGGTTTATTACATGAGAGTTTCTTTCATAGAAACCCACATCGTAAAAAGGAATACCAAAACTTATCTTTAAAAACTAAAGTATGAAACGGAACGGTTACCCAAATTAACGAATCACTGGGTTTCCACATAAGACATCATAAGTGAAAAGATGGATATGGAAGATAAATCTAACCATAAAGTTCTGATGGAGAGTGGTAGAGAGAATGGCTATGAAAAAGCCAATAATCACAAAGCCATAAATATTTGATGATCTAAGGTATCATCTAAGTCATCAGATATAAGGGCACTAGGACAATATTTTTGGTTTTCAATATCATTTTCCTAAAGTTGAAAATTTTGAATTAGAAGAAATACTTACTTAATTTTGGTACAATCTCACCATTGGTCGTTCCTTGGACAACTTCCACTTCATCTCTTAAATAAATGAAGTTGAATTTTTCATTCACGAAGTGTTAGTAGATCAGGTGACAGAATTATGAGTCATTCCATCTATCTCAAACAAAAGGTTAGAAAAAGTTTTCAAATATACATAAGTCCATCTATAGTGAGATTAATCATATTTGGTTCCTAAAATGGACTTATACTTTATATATCATACTTCTTAATATAATAAAAGTAGTTTCTCTAACCAGGGACTTCCTGTAGGCCAGTGGTAGGCAATAAAGGCTCGTCACACTTCGCTTGTGGGTTCGATTCTCACATCCTTGTCTGACGTGAAGGATTGTCACCTGTCCTAAAGGTTTTCCTTTTTCCAAAAGTACATTATTATAACTTTCCATAAATAATATTGAAAAGGTTCTAACCTTAAAAAATACTAACTTATGTCCAACATAATCCATTCCAATCCTTAGGCATATCCAAAATACTACTATCCAATCTCATATTATAGTGAAAACGATTACCAGAGAGTTCATATAACAAACATGTTAATACCATCATTGATCCCCATATATCATATGATATGTCTTATTGGTCACATTCCAAACATTTGAAGGCCTTAATCATGTATTATCTTGAAAATTGAATACCCATTAAACCTTAGTGAAAACATGAATGCAGTTAAAAGTTAACACATTCCACATACCAAAATCTAAAAAATTATATATACTCAAACCAGGATATCACTTAGTCCTTATAACAATCATGAGCTCATAAATACTATCAAACATATTATTTTCTCCTTATCCATTCATTATGCGCATATCATCTGCTTTCCAAAATATTTGAATCACCTTTCCTGGTTACCAGGACCATAAAATTATTGAAAACCATAATATACTAATACAAAAATATTCCAATATACCATAAAAGTACCTCAACAACATTATTCTTGAATACCAATACATAAACACTTCAATCCATCTTCTTCAATGATTTTCATGGAGTAAGTCCTTCCTTGATTTAGATGTAACCACTTAGGTTACGGCATTGAGTTGGGTAATTCCCATGTTCTCCACAAATAAGACATTGAACTTTAAAACAGTATGTCACCCTATGACCCTTTTCTCCACACAAATAACATATTCCCCTCCATTTAGGATATTCCTCAAGTTTCTTCTTACCTTCTTTAAAAATCCCAATCTTCCTTTATCTATGCTCCTCACCATGTGAACATGCATAAAATTCAATCCTCCTCTTATTTGATGACTTAGGAATACCACTAAAGTTCAACTTATTAATCATATGTCGTGATGACTGATTCGGTATAATCACAATATCATTCTCTCTAGGAATTACACAATTTTGATGATCACAGTCACCAATTTTTCCATCATAATCAACGTTAACTAAATTCCTTCTTATTCCCTCCATTGACTAAAACTAGAAAACATAGTGTAAGAAATAGTTAAAATAACAAGGAACCACATAATCATTAAAAGTCACTTATGGGATGTCTAACTTATCACACATTATTTAATCCATGACACCTTAGGTTCACCCTAAGTTATTCATGATCATCAACATAACTCTAGGACTGTAACCTATAGTTATAATAAACCATAGGAATATCCCTAGACATACCTTAGAAATACCAGGAAAGTTCAGGATCTGAGCACGCTCGGTCCTAAAAAATTATTCATTAAAATAAAATTACACACAAACACCCAATACAAGTGGAAAAAAACACCACCAAATACCAAATATCAAACCCCCAGCAAAGATGGATTGAAATCCCAAAAAAACACAACCAAATCACAAGTGATTTCCAGAACACACATCCCCTTCTAAAGTCCATGCATATATCAAAGTCATCCAAAAACGTCTCCCTTCAGATCCCCATAGATCTTCTCTGCCAACCACCTTGTACACATCCCAATTCCACTTGTTACACATGTCCAAGTCATGCCGGCACCCCGAATCACCCCTGGAAAACACATTGGCATCCCACGCGCCACCTCCAAAGCTCCATCGCCATCCCATTCTTCATGAGATCCATCTCCCAAGGTTATGTAAGCCACTCCTTATGTAGATCAGGGTCATCGGAAGCCAATGATGACCTTGCTGGAACAATTGTTGATGATCAGAGAGACCATAGTCATCTCGAATCAAATCGACCAAAAAACCACACAGGCAATCACAGCCTGTCACCATTGGAGAAACCTACATCCAGAAAGAGCCAACGCTCAGCGCGTCACTGTCAGCGGATCCTCTTCGGGAAGACGTCAACTTCAAGTCACCGCCTTCCATTGGTTGTCCTCGGCCTAGCCCATCATTGTTGTTACCCAAGAATCGAAGCCAACTCATGACCACCGTGTCGCCTTCCTGATGACCGAGCAACATCTCACCGTTGGGAGGACACACATCATCGCAGTCCCATCCGAAGAGACCGCCGCTAGGATCCCAAACAGTCAGCCAGAAGCCACACTGGATTAGATCACATCTGGTGAGAAATCCGCACTCTGCAGATAGGCTGTAAAAACATGACTCAAGGTTGAAGTAGTCAACCCGCATCCCGGAACCCATGTGCCAAGGATGTTCCCCCATCAATCACGCCTACACTAGTGCAAGGGATGCCAGAAAACCGCATCGTCGAGGTCACCATCCATAATCGCCGGCCTCTTCCAGCTTCATTGCCGATGTCAGGCCTCCACCACATCTATCATCAGCAAAGCCCAAATCCCCATAGCTAGTACACCGTAGCTGCACCGTCGAGACATCTGAGACAACAACTTCCAGAACCAAGGTGAGCCCGGCATGTGGACCAAAGCTCCAACCAACAAAACCCACCAGGATCCCAGATTTTCCATTCAGAACCATCCGCCACCGATGTTCGCAGCCCGTCAAGATCAAGTGTCGCTTCTGGTGTTCAACACAAACGAACAAACCCTCTGGATGGACTCTTCCAGCCGTCGCAAGTCATCTTCAATACCTTCTCCGCTAAATCCATCATTGGCTTCTTTCCCTCTAGTTCAAAGCGCTCCGGTCGCACATCATAATCAACCATTGATCTGAGATCCCTGGATATTCCATCCTTCTTCCATATGCGAACAACCTGGAACATCGTCGGGCGAAAACCATCCCCACAATCAAGTGGAGCACATTCTGTAAAACCACCTCCATCGCCCCACTTATCTGAAACACCCATTAAAGACGCAGCCCTATTATGTGGGCAACATAGGGAAAACATCTCATTGTGCCCAACCACATCACATGAGGATCTATCATCCTCCCAAATACCCGATCTTGAACGATTTCCAAGATCCCCAAATAATGATAGAGACGGAAGCTCTCCCCTTGTGAGAGATGCCATCCAGATAACACTCCTCCACTTACAAATTTTCTACATACCTTAGAAATATCTCTAGTGATTTCACTAAAGTTTTCACATCCTAGTTTCCAAAGATTAACTAAACCTTTCCTCTGATACAAACTGTAGAGACCCAAAGCTTCACGTACAAAGAGCTTACTTTACTTTTGGGGAATACTTAATACATAACAAAACAAACACACAAGGACCATAATATTTTAGTGTCTTTGGAAAATCATAACATAATCTTCTAATCATGGTGAAAGATCTTCAACATCTCCCATAAAGATCTCCCCCTTTTTATTCATACCTAAAACCTTTCTTTATATCCTGGGGAAAAGAAAACATAAAAAGGGTTATCTCAAATTCTCATTAAGGGTAAGCATGGAAAAAATAAAACAAATCATACACATTTGAACTTAAAAACATGAACATAATGTTTAAACATCAAATTCTTGAGAAATGGCATAAAACATGGCAGTACATAAGGCATAGATCATAAAGAAACATTAATAATGATAAAATAGCATGGGAATAAAACAAGTAATTTTGGAAACCATTAATAACATGTTATGATTTCCATAGTAGCAAAGGAATTGTTGCCAAAACCGTCTTAGTGGACACAGTCCCTTTCTGAATCCAGTTCACTCCTCATTCCAGTCCTGTATTACTGAACCGGTTTAACTTGTCATTCCAGCCATGTCTATCTCATGAGATATAAGTCTTTACCCAATGCATTGGAGGGAGATATAGGTCCCACCCATCTCATAATGAAATCATTCTTACTTGGGCCACAACATAAACATAAATCATTCATCATAACCCAAAGAATAAAATGGGTTTTCTAAACATCATCCCATCATAACATAATCCATATAAAACAAATGGATATCATTTCATCATAAGAAAATTGAAACCATGTAAATCATAGAGACATTATACTTGAAACATACACATAGGAAATAATGTCATCTTAAATGGAAAATGATTTTGATAAAACACTTGAAATGAATTCTTGAGGAAAATATCATTTCTTCTTCTAAATCATTTTCTTTTAACAAAATGCCATGAAATTTTAAAAGAAAAGGGTTTTTTGAAAATAATCATGCATTCTTGTAGAGGAAGCTTCATGAAAATGAGGCGTTATGAAACCGTAAAAATCCATTCACGCTGTATAAGTTAAAAATAACTTTCTCCTCGTACTTTTGTCAGAAAAGTCAAAAAGTTCCTCATGTGGTAAAAAAAAGTAAGATTCTTTTCATAACATTTGGTAAATTTAAAAAATGGGTAAAAAGAAAATTAAACATACCTGAAAACATTTTTAGAAAACATGGACATGGATGATAACAATAACCCCAGTAAATACTTCTGAATGAACAATCTCGGAAAAGAATGAGATTGGATTAGTTATCCCTTACCTTATGTCCGATTTACTTTGTATGTATCTGAACCTCCTGTATAATGATTTAAATAATTTCCTTGACTTGTTAATGAATCATATTCATTGTTATTATATCATATATGGTTCACTTAGGTATTTATATTACCCGTTCATTTGTCAATTCCATGTTAAAGTAACATTTTGGGAAAAATTGTTTCATTTATCGTACGTATTTGGACTTATTGTTCTTGATATTATTATTACTTATATCATTATTTAAATAATTCCAGAATGTAAAACATGATTTATAAATCATATATATTCATTATATATATATAATAGATAGATAAATGAAATGAAACACACCGTTCATGGAGACGGTTGGTCGTACGTACGCATAAACACTGTTTTCCTTTCTTTATTGACTTGAATGGAAGTAAGTAGATGACATATATATATATATATACAAAAATCCAGTAGCTTCATTATGTCATAAATTTTATTATTATTAATTATATATACTTTATAATCATTCTTTAAGGGTTAACATGAAGAATGAATCTCATCGTGTCATGGAGATAGTAGTCCGTACGTACGCACGAGTGATGATATCATTCCCATGATCATGGAATTTTATTGAAGTGTATGTATAATATTTCAGAATCAATATCACTTTAAAATAATAATATATGGTTATTTATTTACACCATTATACCCATCCAAGTAAGGTGGTGGTCGAAAACAGATTACACCACGGCGTGGAGACGGTATTCCGTACGTACGCACGCACAGTGATTTCGTTTTCTGTAGGATGGATAGAAGGTGAAACTGGTTTGTTTCATATTTATAATAACATATCAGTATATAATTAATACTGATGTTATTACTTTATACTGAGACAACTAAATAAGAAGAAGTTGAAGAAGAAAGAAACTTGAAAGAATCGGAAGAAGATATTACCTCTTCTTCGACGCACCTCCTTTAAGCATCCTCTTAAGGAAGTAGAGTTGGTCTTTTGAGAAGACCAGAACCTCCAAAATGTTTCTAGCGAATTGGATAATAGAAATGGGAAGGTGTTGGCCGAGTTTCAAGGCTGAAAAGGGTGTGAAGATAAGAGGGAAGGGGTTCCCTTTTTATAAGGGAGGAGAGGGGCACCTTTGGAAAAACTTAAAATATTATTTTATAATAAAGTCATATTCGGTTTATAATAGCTCCAAATTAATTAATTTCGAATATAAAGTGGGTATTGGTCTAAATACTCTCAAACAATAGGTTTTATAAAAGTTTGTGATACTATTTTAACCTTATATTTTAGATTTAACTCTAAGTTAAATAATTTAACTTTTATCAAGTCTTCTTGTTTTCTTACACTATATCGTTAATAAACTTACTATAACTAGACAAACGAACCCCAAGTGGTTAATTATTAATATATATAACCTTATCTAAGTAATTTAGCCGAATCATAGATTTTTATAAATATAATAACAATTAATAATATAATATTTGTTTTAAAAACTATTTTATGTCAATTTTGAGACTATTTGGTAATTGATTTTTGTGAAAATCATAACAGCATTATTATTTCAAAAAAAGTTAATTAAATAAATACTGACATGTCTTCTTAACCTATAAAATTAGTGGAATTCATAAAAAGTCTCAAATTACATTTATTTGTGTATTTATAAGATCAATTATGTTAATATTTCATTAATAAGTTAATTACTGCATCAATAGTGTGTCATAAATAAACTAAATTATTTAATGTCTAAATTTTATAAATAAAATACCATTATTTAGGAAATATTTTTATATTTCTAATGAATATTTATATTCGAATTTATCTTATGTACAACCCTATATTATAAATGTTTTAGTTATTAAACATTGATTTTAACTATTTTAACTCTTCCTTAAATAAAATAATAATAAGTGTCCAAATCTAATCCAAGTGGACCTAAAGGGTAAAATTTTATTCTTAAGGTTGTTTTTTGTCGAATTACACTTATCCAATAGAATTAGGACATGTTTTTGGGTAATAATAATATCTTTTTTACTCTTAATTACCCTATTTACTTTTTACTGTGGTAAATAATAGTAAAAAGTTACTATTCCCAAAAATTATTTTTATCTTATTGAACCACATTTTACTCCTTGATGTTAACAATGTCTCTCGGATTTTCAAAATTCGACACACAAAAGCAGTAAAATTATGTTTTATGTAAATTTTCAAATTCTCCTTGGAGGTGGGTAAAAGACGGTGAAAAGTTCAGTAAAATTTTTATACATATAAAATTATTATAAAATGACTCCAATGAATTACATTGAACTTATATAGGTATTATGTATCAATTTTGACCTAAAATAAATTTAAATATAATAAATAATTATTTTAATAAAAAGTCGGGTTTTTAATAGTAACCTAGTGTTTTCACTATTCATCAAAAATTGAAAGTTTTCAGAAAAATACCAAAAATTCACCCAATGCTAATTTCGATATTCCGAATCCAAAAATTAAGTCCATTTTGAAAGATAAAATTTATAAAATTTCAAAAAGTGGGTATTACTATTCATAATACCTAGTTCATAATAATATGATAATAATATCTCATTTAGTGAAACTCGGTATTACGTACTACACACACTATCAAGGAAGATCTTGATTGCGTGTAATGAAATCAAAGTTAGGGTTGCGTGTTTTGAAAGCTCTTTTTGGTGTCGCGTATGACATAATCAAAACTTATTTCATTTATATATTAAAAAAAATCTATACTTAATGTTGCATAGAATAATTTCCACAAAACGAACTTGAAATTGTGTGTAACACGAGCCAAGAATAGTGTTGTGTATACGGAAAGCTAATAAGGTGTTGCGTATAGTACAAGATAATCTTGGTGTAGTGTATAATAGAACACATCAAAGAAATTAAAAATAATATATCTCATAAAATCTCAGGTTGTTACAGGAGAGGACGGGTTTTTCGTAAAAGATTGTGTCGGTGATGGCGAGATGGATGAATAATGATATACATGATGTAATTCAAAGTGATATTCATGATGTTGTTGGGTATATAACTATGAATTATGTAATGTGTTGAAAATGGGATTGACCGTTATTTCACTAAAAATTTGTATTTTTTTATAATGAATCTTCTTTAAAGGCCAGATGGATGGGTTGCTTATTTATACATTCCTTTCCCAACTAATTGAGGTAGCTGGTTGTTC
Source organism: Viscum album (assembly GCA_963277665.1). NCBI lineage: Eukaryota > Viridiplantae > Streptophyta > Magnoliopsida > Santalales > Viscaceae > Viscum > Viscum album. The sequence continues at coordinate 1,431,078,537 of OY728120.1, read as the reverse complement.
TTCATTTATGCATCTCTTTTAAGGTATATTAGGATGAGTCATATAGTACCTAATATTATGGGATTATAATGAACTATTTTTAAACCAATGGGATTGGTAATTGAATGGAATGAAAAATAATAACTCTTGAGGATCCATGAGATCAGTTAGATTATTCCTAGAGGGTATAGATTTAGTTGGTAATTTATTTAATATGAAATGTTTAAAATGATGAACAAATTAAATGGATTTACTTAAATTCATATGTCCTAATATGATGTATATTCTTTATCAATGGTATTCAGATGTCTGAGAGATGATAGTTGTTGTTGATTTTAAGTCTAGGTTATTTTTTATAGTGTGGTTGTGATATACATATATATATATTTTATGTTTTATTATTTCATACACTACCCCACCCATGTTGATATTGAGGCTAACACCCAATGGAATTTTGGAGGGTGTGTTCCCAAATATCTTAGTTGATGAGGAATGAATGGCTGACTAACCCCTCTTTCCATGTTCTATTCTCTTGGTAGTGTATGTGATGGTTTTCACGGTGGTTACCTTTCATGAATATATTTGTAGAGGGTTGTGATGGATAATAGTTTTTTCACATATAGGTATCTTAGGATATAGTATACTAAGTATTATTATACATATTAAATATGTGGTATGTGATTAATTGAGTTATAATATATGACAAACAAGTTGTGGTGGATTTGAGAAACTACTCAGTTAATATCTAGATATATGTATGTGATGATATGACAATGTGATGCACTGGATTCATGGTATGATATGATATCCACAGTTTCTTTAGGCTATATAAATTTTTGAGGGAGATGGTTTGGGATTTTTGACATTTGGGTGGAGGAGAAAACTAGTGGTGAAGTGGCAGTGGGGTCACTTCTTAATATATGATTAATATTATATGATTACTTGTATGGGATACTTCATGATTAATCCATGGTTGGGATGGAAACATAGACTACATAATTAAGTGATGAAATGGTTTCACTTGTTGTTCAATAGGATTTATTATTTTTTCATTAAATTATTCATGAGATTGGTTAGGGATAATCATACTACGTATACCTATTATGCTCACCCAACATATATATAAACAATTTTTAGGTCTACAGTAGATGGTTAGTGATAGGGTTGGATATTACAAGCTATTGGAGTTCATCAAGAGATTCTTGGTCAGTGAGGTCACCACTAAAGATTTTCTTTGGTACATTTAGTTTAGTTTGTAGTATTTTTATTACATATTATATGGAATATATTTATTGGGATCTATATTTTTTATCTTGAGTTGGATTTTTTTGGTCGTTTCATCTTATATATCTTTCCTCGTGTTCTCCTTAGAGGATAATACCTCCCATATTTTTTGTATGTTATTCCCTCGATGATTGTCACCAACCTATGGAATATTAATGGGGGGCTTCAGGCATCATTGTCTTTCTTATATCATATTAGTCCTAGGAAGGGTACCTTTAGTGGGGGGGTCATGATAGAGTTGTATAAAAGGTTAGGTTGAGTGACAAGAATGAGTTTAGAGGTAGTCATGGGTGAGGACTACATGGGTTAGTGGTAAAATGGTTTCAGTTGAGTTTTGTATGTGATATATAAAAGAGACACCAAATAGGAATTGTTTATTTAGGGGCCACTATTATCCATTACATGAACCACTATGTTTACTATAACTATTAAGTGAAGGGATACTAGTTTTGGGATTGATAACTTGGAAATTATCATGCATAATTATTATTTTCACCTATGTTTAATGTTAATAGATCTTCATATTTGGTTGAACCATTATATAAAAAATGAAAAAAATTAAATATTTCATATTCTAAATATAGGATTCCTTTACAATTTCTTCATTTGTAATAATGTCTATAGTTTTATGTCCCCATAAAGTTCATTCAAAGAATTTTCAACATGAAATTACAAAAGATCAAAATAGAGTTGAGGTAAAAAATAGAGACATGTGGAGTAAGACACCCTAAAAGTTTTAGTGTAAGAAAGTATGAGGTCTTTATTTCACACCTACAAAAAAAGACTATTTAGAGGAGTTGTGGATAGATTTTAGTTTGATTATCTCTCATTACGAGCATTGATTTTCCTTGGTAGTCACTATGTTGTGTGGGGAAATGAGACAGTGGTTGTTCTTATTCCTTAGTGACCACGAGGATCTGGTTGTCTCATCAGATAATTCCCAATATCAGTTTCAATAAGAGTTTATTTATTCAACTACAAATGAGGACAGTTTATAGGAGCCTCTTACCTTATGATAGGGGAGCTTCAGTATGACGGAGCTTAGGATCAATTTTAGTATCTTTCTCTATTATAATTCAGACCTATTTTCAAATGAAGATTATATGTATAGGAATTTTGAGGGGGATTTTCATCTAGATATCCTACCTGAGGTCACCCCATTTACATTTTTGATATATCTTGATGTGTCTTCGAGAGAATAGTTAATTTAGAGGATGCATGCTAGGTCCAGATCATCCTAAGGGGGGATTCATCAATATTATCTATGTATAAAAGTGATTGTTTGATGTTCGTAACTATATGGATAGAAATTTTTTAGATAGTCATAGGTAGGTCCTAGCCATATTCATCTTGTTTCTCCTAAAAATTTATTAGATTCATTTTTTTATTATGTGGCTGGTTATCATCAGGGTCAGAGAGGACATGGAGTGGGTTGTGGTTACTCACATACTCTAGATTTGTCAATTCCAGGAGAGCTGTGCCTCATTTTAAATACCATTTATTTTTTTTCTACTTGGGAATATTCTTAGTTTTACTTAGAATATATGCACTCCATCATATCACCTTCCCCAATCCAGGAATTGGGAAATGAAGTGGATATAACTCCAGTTCCCATGGAATTAAAAATGATCATCAGAGGTTGAGATTATCTATAAAATGTTTTTAGAGACTATGATCTAGTTTTTGGGAAACACCGGTCTTGGGGATACATCCAATGTATATAGATAAAATCATATGACAGCATCCTTAGTATGGACAAGCTATATTTGGTGGAGGATACTAAGTATTACATCTAGAGGAAAATTTTGTTTTATGATAATGATGTAGAGTCGTTCATGTTCATTAGAGAGTGAGAACCTTGGATGGGTTAGAGGCATGTTCCATCCATGTATTCATTGTTGGTTGAGTTGATTTATATTTCATCAAAGGATCTATTGATGGTGTTTCCCATTTTTATTGAAGATCGCCTTGATTTAAATCCAAAGGTGGTTGTGGCGTTACCCCCTTATTAGAAGATTTAGTTTGGGATAGGTTTATATTTTGGTTCTTCTTTGATCCTAATGTCTCTATATAGGATGGAACCTTATAATTTGTGGGAACTATGAGTAAAAACCGATGATATTTTGCAGTGAAGTTTTGTTTTATTGATCATATAAACCTGGGGAACTCTGATTTTGTTCATGAGGAAGTTTTATGGTAGTGGAAATCTATATATCGATTATCATCACTTGAATCTAGTAATCATGAAGAATCACTATCTTTTTCCATGGATTATTGAATTATTTGATCAACTGATGGGAGCTAGTAATTTCTCAAAGATCGATCTACATTTAGTATATCATCAGACATGGGTAAAGGATGAGGATACTCATAAGGCTTCTTTCTAATGTTGTTTTGGGCATTAAGAGTTTTTTTATGTCGTTTAGTGTGTAAAAAAATCTATTAATGTTCATAGGTTTTATGAACATAGTGCTTTATTAATTCCTTGATCTATTTTTGGTGGTTTTCACTAATGAAATCCTTATATACTCCACATCTGAGGAGGAATATGAAGAGAATCTATAGGTAGTTTTTGGAGTTCTTCTTCATCAAGAGCTATTTGGGAGGTTGTCAAAATGTTAGTTATGGGATTATGAATTTCCATCCCTGGGGAATTTCATATCCCAGTATATAGTGGATAGGAATCCTTTAGAGACTGAGGCAATCATTTATTTTGAAACCCCCTAGACTACTATAGGTGTATGGAGTTTCCTCAGTCTTGAAGGATATTACAAGTGGTTCATACTCTAATTCTATCAAATTGTGACTCCCCTTATAATCTTGAAAATAAATGATTGGCAATTATTTTGGATGGGCCACTATTAGAAATCTTTCAAGTATTAAATAGAGACGTTGGTTAGTGATCCATTCCTTCTTTTTATAGAATTGGGATTTTAGTTCATGGTTTTATGTAATTATTTATATATTAAAATAGGCAGTGTCTTATCATAGTAGAGATAAATTTTTTTTTGGATATAAAGAGTTATATCCTCATGAATATACCTATTTCACCCATGATCTTGAGCTATAAATAATTGTTTTTCCTTGAAGTTGTGGTGGAACTACCTTATTGGTGTGTGCTTTATAGTTTTAATCTATCATAAGAGCCTCATGGATTTCTTCTCCTAATGTGAACTTAACATAAAATAGTGATGATGCATGTAATTATTTCTGATCTGTGACTTTGAAATTACATATAGACAAGGAAATGGTAATTTTTTAAGGATACACTAATTATAAATTCATACAGTGATGTCATTCATTAGTAGGGAGATTCATGGGGAGTGATGGAAGAGATCTCCATGGTCAATATTTATATAAGAGAGGTTGGTGATAGATTATTATTTTTTTAAATGAAAATTTAGTCATATTTTTTTCAAAAGGCGGTGGATTCCTAGTTGGAGGAATTATAGGAGGAGGTCTATTGAGACTGAGTTGTCTGTGGTAATGCCCCTAATGGTTGGTCTGAGGATGATTAGCATTGGGTGTTGTTTTAGGGAATTATTTCTAGTCCTTTGGTGATGCATGATGTTTTTCTCTATGAGTTACATATCACACCATTGGCAGTAAATTTTATAGTAAAAATGATATACATATCTCTAAGAGTTCTATTTAGGTGTCCTGGTTCAAAGTGATTAGTTACCGAGTTAGTGTCTTGATGTTTAGTCTTCCAAATAGTGAAGGCTAAAAATCGTGTTCCTAGTGGTTTTATCTAGGAATTATATGTACCTAAGTTGAAGGGTGAGGTAATCTGGATGTAATTTTTTAGTATTTTACATTGATATCTAGGAGGCTACAATGATATATGGGTGATAGGGGACCTCTTTACATTCATCCCACATATTATTGATCAAGGAGTAGATCACATTAGGGGTTTTATCGAGGAAGTATCTAGAGGTGGTGATGAGGCTCCATGGATTTTCGAGGATGATAATCTATAATCATGATCCACATTTTAAATTCATGGTGTATATAGGTGTTCAATATATTTTTTCCTATCATTTATTCCATAAAACTACTTTTCAATCATATAAGGGAAGTCAGATATTATAGACAATCCACACTCTAAAAGATATATTGTGCACTTGTGTTCTAAATTTTGGATGTTCTTGGAAAGTCACATAACTTTTTTTATGTTTTCTTATAATAATATTTTCACTCCATTATAATTTTTGGACCATTTGTATCTTTTCACAACAAATAATTCTGTTATTTGTTATACTGGATGGGTGTCGAAGAGTTATCTATTCTCAGAATTGAACAAGTACAAGTCACAATAGTGATAGTTTAAGTGGTTCATAAGATGATGAAGGTAGTCCAGTACCATCATAATTCAAATGTAATGTTGCGACCCATCCCACGGACCCGTTTCATGACTACCCCAGGCCCGCCTTCCGTAGGCCAGGGGCTGGAGACTAGCACTGGAAAGGTGTATCTCTAAAACAAGAATTCATTTCCTTTTTAACCTATACAGACACATAGTCCAAGAACACAACAAGAAGAAACCACGAAGTAAACTGTTGTAGTAAAAGTGTACTGAAAGTAAAAGCGGACAGAATACAAGCCCAACTGGAAAGTACAAGTACAACTAAAAGTAAAAACATGACTAAAAAGTGAGAAGCTACTCCTAGACCATCCACTGAGAATCCTACCTAAAGGGTAGGTACCGATCACGATCAGTAGTCCCTACATCACATCACACCAAATGGTTTGCCTCTGAGCATCGTCCATTCCTGGATCCCTCAGCCTCGATTAATGATGTATGTCATCTGTACAAGACACAATAAGGTACAGGAATATCCCGTGCATGGGTGAGTATAACGATACTCAATAGGGACCCCGAGACCCCCATAGGTCTCCCAGAGTTCCACAAAGGAAATACCAAAAAGAAAAATCTCAATCTCAAAGCACAAATCAATAGATATCAACTCTACTTAGGTATAGTCCCATACATATACCTATGTTTCCAAGACATACCCATCTCATACATGAGGGAAGAATACAACAAAGGTATCACCATGAAGGTAGATGTACCACACAGGTAACACCATGAAGAAAACATGAAGATTGTAGGAGTACCACATAAGTAACACCACAAATCTAGAAGTACTGCACAGATAACACCACAAAGATAGAAGTACCACATAGGTAACACATCGAAGATAGAATTACCACATAGATAACACATCAAAGATAGAAGTACCACACAGGTAACACCATGAAGATAGAATTACCACATAGGTAACACCAAGGAGTTTACACCATGAAGGTAAAAGACTCATCTCACACCAGTAATAAGTTAAGTACAAAAGTATAGATGGTTAGTTGTAAGATAGATCATCTTATTCTGTTAAGAATCAATACTACTGACCCACAAATGATCGATAGGTACTAACCCTCATTGACCCACATAGGATCTGACCCACACAGGATCGATATGCACTAACCCACATAGGAACGCTGAGCGCTAACCCACATAGGATCTGCTAGAAGCTGACCCACACATGATCGATAGAAGCAGACCCACACAGGATCAATTTTCTTTCTTCACATTACAGCCCACCATAGGATTCCTCTCACCCGGTGCACTCGAGTTCTATAGAAACTGCCCCTCGAGAGATCTGTCATACCTCAACCACCAATAAGCTCCAAAAAGGAGTAACTCAAAAGACTCCATGTCATAAGGGTACCAAAGCGAAAGATGGTGCATCAATCCTGGTCTGTGATTTATAAGAGTTTTAGTTCTGAGGGCCCGATTGGATTCGGGTTCGATCCAACCCAGTAGAACTCCTACTATCTCTAATACTCAATTAGAGTATACCAAAAGTAATTTCTCGATCCAAGTATCTCAATGTCATAGATTTTTCATCAAACGGACATTTGGTTCTCAAGATATGGTCCTCTAAGTGTTTTTGGGTCCAGTTGGGCCCGGGTCTGGTCTGACCGGGTCGGACCGCCCCCTTATGATCCGGGTCTGACCCGGCTAGGTAGGGCCATATCAGGCTTTCCCCATGGGGCCGAGGTCTGGCCCGGCCTGCAAAGGGGTAGTCCCGCCACTTAGGGGGCAGCCCGACCATCTAGAAGGTGTGTGGCCTACTAGGCAGGCAGCCCGTTATGTAGGTAGCCAGCTGGGAAAGTAGCCTGGTAGGTTGGCGGCCCACCTACGTGTGGTGTGGCCAATGGACTGCCTGAGCTAGAAAGGAGGGGGGTATCCCCCCCCCCCCCGGTATCCCAAATAGCCTGGAGGTCATTCAGTTTGTGAAATAGAATCACCACATGGGCATCACCTGGTCGCCACAAAACCCACTGAAGGCGCGGGTTCCACCTCCTCCATGGCTTTAGCCATGCCCCTTTGCTTGTCAGTGGCGTGCTGGTCTCGTCACCTTCCCTTTCATTGTTGGTCGATGTGTCGGCTACCTTCTTCGACTGCCATGGATGACGAGCTGAAGTCGGTTCCTTCGATGACGTGGGCATGCCACCTCCTCCCTTTTCCAATGGTGCATGAAGGCACACCGCCACCTCCTTTGCGGTCATCCGTTGCCGGCCACCACTATCATCCAGTGTTCCAAATTCGGTCCAAACCCAAAATAAAAGCCCGTGAAAAACACATCAATTCTAATAAAAGGCAGAGAGTGAGGGTCGTGTTCGTTTAGCCCTTGTCCCCCACATTATCTTGGTAACATGAGGGAGATAAAGAATTCATCCATCTCATGGAATTTAAATCAAGATAAATCCCTACCTCAAGAATGATGGAGAAACTCTCGCGGTTGAGGAAGTGGCTATGTGTTCATCGTCCCCGCAACTAGCCTCCAACAACGTCTCTTGATCATCAATCTTCAGTTCGTGGTTTTGGTGTCACTTGTCACCACTCACCGGAAAAGGATCCATCTTCTATGGGTTTGGCTTCTCGACACTTTTTCAGCACTTCATTGCTTGGTGAAGTAGTGTCAAAACCTCTCCCCAATCTCCATATAAATAAGATAGGGGGAGGGTAAGTAACGATGTTGGGAATTAATGGGGGGCCATTAATTAGGAACCTTCCTAATTCCCCAACGGAACTATTACTTAGGATTGAAAGGTCAATCAATTTATTGGCTTGACATGTCACTAGTCCCACATTTCCAGTTTTCCTTTGGAGGAAAAGAAAGAAAATAAAAATTAACTAATTTATTTTTATTATTCTTTTAAAAGTCCCAAAATCTAACTTTTTCTACATACCTACTATGGTCGAAGTGAAGCCTCCCTTAAGCAAACCCCGGCGTTGCGGATTCAATGGTGCCCTAGGATTTTTAATCCGAGCACCAGTTCAAAAGTTAGAAAATGTCACTCATGTGTTTACTGATCATACCTTAAAAAAATTCAGAAATGCATTCCGGTCACACCGGGCCTTAGAATCACAAGCCGTCAATTTTCGTAGACTCATAATAATTCCATATAATTAAAAAAAATTACATGGAAAAATATGGGTCTTTACATTCTCTCCACCTTAGGGATTTTCATCCCCAAAATCCACAATATAGACTAAGAAAACAAATGGGGGGTATTGAGCACGAATCTAATCCTCCCTCTCCCAAGTGCTCTCCTGGAGGTTCTCATGCTATTAGTGAATGCGCACCAGTGGTATGGACCACCCACGAAGGACTTGATCATGTTGATCCTCAATCTCTACTATAACCTACTTAAATGTCACCCCATCATCAAAGTCCAGCTTTTCATTGTTGATGATGTGTGATAGGTCATGCATGTATCTCCTCAGCTGGGATACATTGAAGATGTCATACACCCTCTCCAACTATGGTGGAAGTGAAAAGTGGTATGCCACCTTTCCTATTCTCTGAAGTATCAGAAATGGTCTGATAAACCTTGGTGATAACTTGTCGCCTCGGCCAAATATCCATAAACCACATCGAGGTGAGACCTGTAGGAAGACAAGGTCTCCCTACTCGAACTCCAGAGTTCTACACCTCCTATTAGCATAAGATTTTTTCTACTCTGTGCAATCTTAATCCACTCATTAATGATCTGGCCCTTCTCAATGGTAGCTCGTACCAACTCTGGACCCATAAGTATTGACTCCCCTTGGTCTTTCCAGCATAGAGGTGATCTGCATGGTCGACCATAAAAGGCCTCAAATGGTGTCATACCAATGGTGGAGTGATAACTGTTATTGTATGTGAACTCCACCAAGGGAAAGTGATCCTCCCAACTGTGGCCAAACTCTAAGACACATGCACGAATCATGTCCTCCAATGTCTGTATGGTCTGCTCTGTCTTACCATCCATCTAAGGGTGAAAGGCGGTGCTCAAACGTATCTAAGTCTCAAACACCTCTTGTAATCCCTTTTACAACTGGAATGTAAACTGTTCATCACATTCATAGATGATCATCGATGGCACCCCATGAAGTCACACAATCTTCTGTATGTAGAGGTTCCATAATCCCTCTACTGATCCCTGATCTTGGATAGGTAGAAAGTGGTCTGACTTGGTGAGTTGGTCAACAATCACCCAGATAGAATCATGTCCCCTAGATGTACATGGAAGCCCTATCACAATGTCCATGGATATTCCATCCCACTTCCACTCCGGAACCTCTAGTGGTTGTGTTATGCCTACTGGTACCTAAGGCTCAGCCTTCACTTGATAACAAGTGAGGCATCAAAAAACAAACAATGCCCCTTATTTCTTCATCCCTGACCACTAGTGGTAATGATAGAGGTCCTAGTACATCTTCCTCAAACCAAGATGTACCACCAAAGGGGACGTATGGAACTCCCCCAACACCTCCTCCTGTATCACCACTAGTACCATGGTACGTCCTCTTAAGAGAATGTTGTGCTCCCCACATTCAGAAAATCCATCAGGTGCCTGCCCTGAGGATATCTAAGCACGTCGAGCCTCACAGTAAATGTCCCCAAGTTGTGCCTCCCGAACTCACTAAAGAAGTGGGGGAGTATCATTCATAGACTGGAGGTAAGTTGTTCCATCTTTATCCATGAAGGATATCCGCAATGCGGATAGCTTCTCTATTGCCTCACTAAGAAACTATAGACCATACCTCCTACTGACTGCATCTAATACCACATTCCCCTTCCCAAGAGTATAGAATATCTCAAATTCATAGTCCTAGAGGAACTTCTTCCATCATCATCGTCTTAGGTTGAAGTCCTTCTAAGAGAAGATATACCTGATAATCTTGTGATCATAGTAGACTATAAAATGTTTGCCCATCAGGTAATGTTGCCACATCTTCAGGTTGAAGACCACTACTGCTAACTCCAGGTCATGGGTAGAATAGTTATGATCATGTTACTTCAGCTGTCGTGAGTCTTAGGTGATCACTTCTCACTCCTAAATTAGAACACACCCAGGTCTGGTCCCTGATGTGTCGTAGTAGACTACATACCCAACGCCCTCTTGTGGTAGCCTCAAGATGGGGGCACTCTTCAGCTTATGCTTCATCTCCTAAAAACCTTGTTGGCATATCTCTATCAATACGAAGGGTTTTCCCTTATTAATAAATGCTGAAAAGGGTGCTGAAACTCTGGAAAAGTCAGCCATGAATCTCTGGTAGTATCCAGCCAACCCCGTGAAAATTTTCACCTCGGTCACACTCTCGGGGGGCTCCCAAGCAAGAACAACCTCTATCTTTTGCAGATCCACTGCAACTCAATCCTCTGAGATAATGTACCCCAGAAAGTGGAAATATTGTATCTAGAATTGGCACTTAAAGATCTTACCATAATGCTGGTTCTCTCGGATCGTATCCAAAATGATCTATAGATGATAGGCATGCTCCTCCTTCATAACTGATTAAATCAAGATGTCGTCGATGAAGGCCACCACAAAGCAATCAAGGTATGACTAGAAAATCATGTTCATGAGTCCCATGAACACTGCTGGGTCACTAGTCAAATTGAATGGAATAACCATGAACTTATAGTGTCCATACCAACATCTAAAGGCAGTCTTCTGCACATCCTCATCTTGTACCCTGAGCTGGTGATAGCCTAATCATAGGTCTATCTTCAAAAACCAACGAGCTCCCTTCAGCTAATCGAAAAGATCATAAATCCTCAGAATTTGATACTTCTTATTCACAGTCACATGGTTCAGGTGTCGGTAGTCCACACAGAGTCTCAAACTCCCATTTTCCTTCTCGACGAACAAAATTAGGGTTGCACATGGAGAAACGATGAGCCTTATGAACCCCTTTCTCTGCAAGTCCTACAACTGTACTAGTAACTCACGAAGCTTCACGGGAGCCATCCGATATGCTGGTGTAGATATCAGTGTCGTCATAGGGTACAGGTCGATGTAAAAGTCTACCTCTCGGTGTGGAGGTAGTCCTAGAACATCATCAGGAAAGACCTCAGCATACTGGTCCGCCACTACAGGATTTCTCGGACTCTCCATAGCTACTGCTCTGAGGGTAAGGCAAGCCAACTAATGTATGATCAACTATACCCTCCTCTGGGTAAGTCCATCCTGTGCTGCAAAGCTTCCATTCTGACTGGTAAAGGAAAACTTGATCCCATCCTTAGGGACACACCGCACTTTGTGCCTAATACTGTCAATCTGAGCATGGACTACTACTAGAAGATACTAGCTGAATCTCCCCCTTCCTAGAGTAAGCTCACACTGCTGGAACTAGTGTGTAATCATCAAATCCTCTCCTATATGAGTCACTAGCTATAAATATGGAGCCAACGGCTCCACCAGAATATCTGAGCTCCGAATGAGGGTCGTGGAAATAAAAGATTGACTGGAACCTATGTCAATAAGTATGGAAGCTAAGGTGGAGTAGACACAGATTGTACATCTAATTATCTCCTGATCATTGTGGTCGTAGGCCTCAGCTTCCTGGAGCTGAGCTCATCCCTATCCACCTTCTCCCTATGGTCGTAGTGGACCACCTAGAGGTGGTGGTGGTATAACCTTGAATCGTCACCCATCACCTGTTGCACGACCAACTCCTCTACCACGTCTGCCTGCTGCCTGCGGACCCCCCCCCCCACTCGATCAAACCTCTACCTCTACCTCGATTGTCCCTTGACCATCTGATGTTCGTACGTATGGTGGGTCAGGTAGTCATGTGCCATGTGACCTTTCCCGCCAAATGAGTAGCACTACCTACTCCTCAACTGTCCACCTCTATCCCGTGAGGCCCACATCACCGACCATATATCCTAAGGTCATCCACCATAAGGCCTGGCCCGCTAGGGCCCCTATGTCATCCATCTACTTTCTTCCATAGATTACTCTACTACCTAACATCCGGTGGTGGATCTCGCTATCGGTTCCTGCTCAGCTAGTAAGCTATCCACCAAGAGCGCTCGCTCTAGCACCCCAGCCTACATCGGAATGATGAGCGATATCATTGATGATCTGATCTCCAGTCGAAGACCCTACTCAAAAGTTCATACGCTGAAGAAAGGGTCCCCTGCCACGTCATTGGAGTAGTAGGAGAGATCAGTGAACCTCTCTGAGTATTAGGCCATAGTCATGTTGACCTGTTGTAATTTCAGTAGCTCCTGTATCTGCACAGAGCGTAGATTCACTAGGAAAAACTATGCCCTGAAAAGGATCTCGATGTCTGCCCAGATGAGGGTCACCACGTTGAGTATCTATAGATTCAAGCTCCAACATCTCCCAGAGGATCCCCGGAAGATACTGGTAGCTAGGATCACCATCAGATCAGCTGGTTTCCCAACTAAGTGAGAAACTCTGTCCACAGCCTTCAGCCAATCCTCAGTCGCTTGCAGATCCATCTCACCTTGGAACCTTAGAGGCTTCTTCCACTGAAACTTGTTCAACGCACTAAGTCATTATGAATCCTATGCTGGTGGGGCTGGTGGTAATGACTTCCCATTGGGTATTGGTGTTGCCGGTACACCACCCAAAGGTTCTAACACCATAAGAGGGCCCTCACCGAGGCCTCATCACTCTATGTGCTATCGTCACGTAATCTCTCGGGAATCCAGGATGGCTATCTATGTGGAAACATCCTAAAATAAAACAGATGTACCACAGTCAGTAATTTATACCTGGTGAGCTAACTCAAAAAGATCATAATAAAAAAATTCCAAAACACGTGCAATCAGTGTTTTCGTGCACTGAGTTGGAAATCAGAATTCAGGGTCCTGGTGTTTGGATATGTCGGCCGCTACACCAACACTGGATTCCCCAAATAGAAAACCACAATCATAACATGTAAAACTATTTACACATAGAAAAGATAAGAGTCCTAGTTCTTTGGTAGAACTGTCCCCTCTAATACCACTTTTCCTTGACTCGTCCCCTGGGGCCCATGCCATGTCTACACAGGGCCCGCCTTCTGTAGGCATGGGGCTGACGACTAGCACTACAATGGAATATCCATAAAATGGGAAGTCATTTTTTTAACCTATATAGACACACAGTCCTAGAACACAACAAGAAGAAATCACGAAGTAAAATGCTATAGTAAAAGTGTGCTGAAAGTAAAAGGGGCCAAACTACAAGCCTAATTCGAAAGTAAAAGTACAACAGAAACTACAAATACAACTAAAAAGTGATAAATATCTCATGTACCGTCCACTTAGGATCCTACCTAAAGGGTAGGTACAGATCAAGATCAGTAGTCCCTACGTCACATCACACCAAATGGTCTGCCTCTGAGCACCATCCAGTCCTCAATTCCTCAGCCTCGATCAATGTTGTTCATAGTCTGCAAAAGAAACAATAAGGTGTAGGCATAGCCCATGAAGGGGTGATTATAATGATACTCAGTAGGGACCTCGAGTCCCTTGTAGGTTTCCCGGAGTTCGATAACAGAAATACCACAAAGCAAGACCTAAATCTCATAGCACGAAGAAATTGACATCAACACAACTTAGGTATATGCCCATACATATACCTAAGTTCTCAAGACATACCCATCTCATACATGATGGAAGAATACAACAAAGTTAACACCACGAAGGTAGAAGTACCACACACGTAACACCACAAAGACAACACCACAAAGGTAGAAGTACCACACAGGTAACACCACGAAGATAGAAGTACCACATAGGTAACACCATAAAGATAGATGTACCGCACAGGTAACACATCGAAGATAAGAGTACCACATAGGTACCACATTGAAGATAGAAGTACCACATAGGTAACACCACAAAGATTGAAGTACCACATAGGTAACACAATGAAGTTAACACCACGAAGGTAAAAGACTTAGCTCACAGTAGGTATAACTTAAGTACAAAAGTATAGATGACTAGTCATAAGCTAGATCATCTTATTCTGTTAATAAGAAATGATGCTGGCCCACACAGGATTGATAGGTACTAACCCCCACTGACCCACACAGGATCTGACCCACACAGGATCAGTATGTGTTGAACCACACAGCATCGCTGAGCACTGACCCACATAGGATCTGATAGAAGCAGACCCACACAGGATCAGTAAATGCAGACCCACACAGGATAGATGTTCTTTCTTCATGTTACAGCCTGCCATAGGATTCCTCGCACCTGGTGCACTCGAGTTTCATAGAAACTGGTCCTCGAGATATCGGCCATACATCGACCACCACTAAGCTCCAAAAAGAAGTAACCCAAAGGACCTCCATGTTGTAAGGGTTCTAACACGAAATATGGTGCATCAATCGGACACTCGGTCTGTGAGTTATAAGTGTTTTAGTTCTGAGGGACCGGTTGGATTCAGGTTCGATCCAACCCAGCCATACTCTAACTGTCTCCAAAACTCAAGTGGAGTATACCAAAAGGACTGTCTGAATATAAGGATCCCAAAACCTTATATAGTTCGTCAAAAAAATTCTTGGTTCTCAAGATATGGTTATTTAAGTGTTTCTGGGTCCGATTGGGCCTAGGTTCGGTCTGACCCGGTCTGACTGACCTGACCCGACCCAGTCTTGGTCGACCCGACCCGGCTGGGATGGGCCATAGTGAGCTCGGCCCACTAGGTCGGGGACCGGCCCGACCCCCAATGCTGTGGCTTGACCCGCAAGGGCATTCATCCCACTGGGTGTGTGGCCTGCTGGGCAAGCGGCCCACTGGGTAGGCGGCTCGGTAGGCAAGTGGCCTATGGTCTGCCCGAGCAGGCAAGGGGGGCGTTTACCCTCGGTATCCCAAACGACCCGGAGGCCGTTCGTCTTGTGAAATGGTAGAGCCATGTGGGCGCCACCAGATCACCATTGAACCCACTAGAGGCACGGGTTTCACCTCCGCTACGGCATAGGTCGTGGCCCTTGGATCACCAAAGGAACACTAGTCGCACCTTCTTCCCTTCCGTGGCCAGACGATGTGTTGGATGCCTTCTTCGACCGCCGTGGCTAATGATCCAAGGCTGGTTCCTCTTGCAGTGTGGGTTTTCCCCCTCCTCCCTTCTCCAGTAGTGCACGACGGTGCGCTACCACCTCCTTCATGTCCCGTCATTGCCAGCTGCCGTCGTCATCCGGTGTTCCGTCTTTTGTCCTAAATGAAATAAAAGCCCGCAAAGAACACATCAATTATAACAAAGGGTGGAGGGTGTGGGTATTGTTCGTTTGGTCTGTGCCCTCCTGATTAGCATGGTAACATGAGGGACAAAATGAATTCAACTATCTCAAGGAATTTAAAACAAGATAAATCCTCACCTCAAGAATGATGGAGAAACACTTGCGGTTGGGGAAGCAGGTAGGTGTTCACCATCCTCGCAACTAGCCTCCAACAACGTCTGTTGATCATTGATCTTCAGTCCAGGGTTCCGGTGTCACTTGTCATTGCCTGCCAGAACCGGATACTTCCTCCAAGGGTTTGGTGTCTGGGCACTTTGTCAGCACTTCATTTCTTGGTGAAGTAGTGTCGACACCTCTTCCCATGCTCCATACAAACAGAAGCAGGGGAGGGTAAGTAACGTCATTGGGAATTAATGGGGACTCATTAATTAAGAACCTTCCTAGTTACCCAACGAATATGTTACTTTGGATTTAAAGGTCAAGTCATTTATTATCTTGACACATCGATGGTGTCACATTGCCGCATTTTCACTGAAGGAAAAGAGAGAAAAAAAAATTAACTATGTTATTTTTATTATTCTTTTAAAAGACCCAAAATCTAACATTTTCACTGGTCGAAGTGAAACCTCCCTTAAGAGAACCTTGGCACTATAGATTCAACGGTGCCCTCAAATTTTTAATCCGAGCACCGGTTCAAAAGTTAGAAAACGCCGCTCGCGTATTTACTGAACGTACCTTAAAAAATCAGAAATTTATTTCAGGCACAATGGGCCTTGGAATTACACGCCGTCAATTTTCACAGACTCATAATAA
This sequence comes from Viscum album, assembly GCA_963277665.1. Lineage (NCBI taxonomy): Eukaryota > Viridiplantae > Streptophyta > Magnoliopsida > Santalales > Viscaceae > Viscum > Viscum album. The sequence goes on along the minus strand of OY728120.1, from coordinate 1,431,061,916 downwards.
TTCCATATAATTAAAAAAATGCATGAAAAAATCAGGGTCTTTACATGTAAATTACAGTATGATACCTATGGAGTTTTTTTATATCATGTATTGTGAATTGTGACTCCTCATAATGGGTAGTGAAGGTTTAGTCCTGGGGCTAAGCTTTCTAACTAGTTTTTTTTGAAAATTTGAGGTATTGAATCAAGTTGGAGATGTTACATTTCAGATAGAACATACCCTAAATATGATTTAATTTCATGATTTATTTTATTTGTCTGCTATTTTTCATGATCTTTATTAATACTCTCACATCATCGATTGGCATGATATCGATGTTGGTGATGATATGACCATTAAAGAGTATCATGTGGAGATCCAGGACCTCTATGAGAAGTTATTATATTGGTACGATATTCCCTTGGTTCATTTAATTTGGTTTTCAGGTGAGTTTTTTTATAATTACATACACCATATAAACATAAATATTTTTATCACATCAAACATGTCTCAGCAAAACAATATTGTGAAGAAGAACCCTTACCTCAAGTTTGAATTTCTTTATAAGAACATATAACCTCATATATAATAAATTTAAATTTATTTTGATTAAATAATATAACATTATTCAAACTTATAATACCATAAATCACTTAATTATAAAATCTTATCACTTATTTATTGACAATATTTCCTTATCATCGTCATTTCTGGTGATAACTGCTTCATTTTTTATGTATGTTTTGGTTTGGTGGTTATTGTTATTAAACTATTATCATGGTTTTATCATATATATAATTTTAATCATGATATAAATATCATATATATTCAGTATATATAAATATAACCATTCATATAAATAGGTTATTAAAAATTAATTACATCACTTTGTGGAGATGATAGTTCTTATGTATGCGTGACTGATGTTTCCACTTATTGATGGATGGAACAAGAAAATGGTAAATAATACATTACCATTAAAAACTATAATAATATCATAAATATCTTAAAAATTCAATAAATATACGGTTATTAATATCCATTTGAGGTGGTGATGGAATCTGAATCACATATCTTCCTGGAGGTGGTAGTTTACATGTACGCACGAGTGGTACTTTCATTTCCTATTTTATGGAATGTTAGTGGAAAATGGTTGTCTCATATTCAAAATAATATATAATTAAATTAATAATAATATATTAATAATTTAAGGATAGATAAAATATATTTTTAGGTAGAATAAGTTGAAATATACTTTGAAATAATCGGGTAAGATGATTACCTCTTCTTGGAGAGACCATCTTTGGATAACACATTAGGACTTCTTAAGGAAGTATTTGGGGAAGAAAAAGAGCTCTATAATGATGGGAAGGAACCTAGTAATGTATTAAAGTGGGTAATGGTTATACTAGATGTCTAAAAAAATTAAAAATGGTGGAGTGGATGTTACCATTTATAAGTGAATAGAAGACACAGTTGGAATCACATAAAAGATTTAAATATAATTATTGTATCTCTCAAGTATAATGCTTCTAAATAGACTTATATTAGATAAATAGTAGTTTAATATATAAATATCTTCATCCACCAAAATTTAGATTGGTATTAATGTCATTTTAAAATTTATATTTTGGTTTAATCTCTTTATTAAGTCTTTTTAACCTTAATCATGGTTACACGTTTTTATCTTTAAGGGTCATAAATTAACTTCTAAAGTGAAAAGGGGCACACAAATAGTCCATGGATGACATTGTAAAATATTTTCCATCACACCCACCATCTTGTAAAAAAATTGATTTATAAATAATTTAATAAAATTTTATTTAACATAAAATATAATTAATTTAATTTTGGGGAATATTCATTTAATTTTACTTTAAACTCCTGAAAATAACAATGCATTTTGAATCTAAATACTTTTACCATCAATTATAAATTATTATTAACAATAATTTTTACTTTTGATTTAAATTTAATTAATTATATTATTTACTATGTTAAATTAATATCAAATTCAAAAAATAATGGGAGTTTTAAATTACATGATTTGACAAAAATAAATAATGGTATTACGAAACTCAATATTTTTCAATATTCACATAAAATTAAATATTTTAAAAAAATACCAAAAAATAACCCTAAGATAATGTTTACATGCTAATTTAAAAAACATGATTAATTTCCTCAAATAATGTTTATAAAAATAGTGAAAACTAATTATAATTTCCACAGACGAAATGGAATAAAACCCATTTTTGATGAAAACATATTTTTGAAGCATAAAATGACTTTATAGAAAAGTTAGTACATATTTAATATACATTAATCGATACATTACATAAAATAAAATTTTTAAATATTTTTGATAATGTTATTATTCCTATTCATATGGCCAATTTAATTTCTATGTTATAATACATCGTGGTATTTTAATCTTGGTGTTGCATTTTTCGGGACACACAGGGGGTGGTTCCCCACAACACCTCTTATTTCAAAACAAAAAAAAAATTAAAAATTATGTTCAATGTGAATCCCTTGGGTAACGGGTTCCACCCATGTCAATGGTTATCGGGGTCATGGGTCAAGACTAGCATTACCACCAAAAATTTGATTTTTTTTATTTTCTAAATAGTGACCATGTTTAATGTAGTTTTAACCCCCCACCCAGGAACACACAAAAAATCATGGGCTTCACCCATGTGACAATTCCTCCCTATTTTTTATTTGTTTATTATTACAACCCACAATATATCAACATTCAAATGAAAATATATTGTCCATATGAAATCCAATCGTTACTCCGTATATGGTGTTTGGACAATATATTTAATTAAATTTTAATTTAATCTTTTTCCCAACCACTCTAATAAAACATGATGGTACCTAGGACTTGTGTAATCATTTATGAGTTGATATTTTTAGAAATTTCCACTAGATTGGTGTAAAAACATGAGATATACTAGCACCTGGAATCACATATGGATCTTCAAAAAAATTATTTAAGAAATATTTAAATTGAAACAAAACATAAATGGTACTTTTTAGAGGTTCTAGGAACATCATAAATGTTAGTCGAGCCAATAAACAACTTGTATTTTATAACATTAAATGATTAATTCATAATAAATTAATCAAGAATCAACATGTCTAATGAATACACCTGAAGAAAAATACAAATAATCCTATAACCGGGAAGTGAGGATCTTTCTTGTTAAATTTATAAATAATTTAGTAATAAGAATTACCATTTTCTTGATATTCTTTCTTCAACAAATATTTTTTCTCATTTTAACCCCTTGTTTGCATTTTTCAAATTATTATAGAAAGATAATCCAAAATAGAGTCCCCCAAGTGGTGATCCACTTGTGTTCTACGGTCTTATAACAACGTTCATGGAACTCCATGTGTTAGCATAAATGGTTTAAATTTCTTAGATTGTTAATTTTGAACACAACAGGATATTTTGATCTTGAGGATTATATCTATTGTCCTAATAATCATGAGAGGTGGGAAAGAGGTAGATTAATTCTCTCAGTCTTGAGAATAACCCTAGATATTTTCATCATAGAGAGAATTCTCTATAGATTAAGTCATCATTCGCAATAAATTATTTCACCACTTATCAAAATGATATAACATGGGAATATATAGAGCTAGGGTTTTAATAATGAAAATTACACAAAGGCCCTTAATAAAATATTAAACCTCATATATTCCCCATTCCAATAATATTAAAATTATTATATAATAAAAAATTTAAACTTTCATAAATAAATATTATTTTAATAAAATAAAAAATTTCTAATTTATTTAAATGATATGTATGATTACATAATTTTTTCTACCAAGCCCTTAAATCGACCATTCACATTCATTGAAATTTTTTGAAACTCAGATGATAAATATTATTCATTCGATAAAAAATAAATATCATGTTCATGTTTTTAAAAAAATTATTCTAATATATTTTTATCAAAATAAATATTTTTTAATAATTAATATTATTTATTAACTTGTGAATAGAAAAAGTGATAAATAAATATTCCATTTAATAGTCTTGTTAATAAATTTTTATTTAACATTAACCTCAAACCTATAAATATGGTGAAAATATATTTTGGATCAATGAATCTTGGATAAATATAATCCATCATTCTGTAGAATAACATTTTTTCAATTCTTAATCATTAAAAAAATATAACAGAGATTAGTGGGTACACTAAGTGTGTGACCCATTAGGCCTCTTCATAAGTGAAATTTTGTGGGATTTACTAAATAAAAATATCTGTGTATAAAAACACATAAAATCATCTATAGATAAAGATGTTGATGTCATAATGATAACAACTATATTGTGTAATCTCTTGGTCACAATATCTCTTAATCCAGCAGGTATCATACTTCTGTCATAGACCTATGTACTTGATTTATAATTATTTGAATATATAATAGGAAATCATCATTAAACCATAAAAATGTATTTAATTCAATAATTCCATTCCAATAAAAGGAAAAGAGATATATACTTCCTTAAATAGAAGTGAAAATTTTTATATTGACTTATTCATTAATAAAATATCACTTTTTGAGGGACCAAACATGTCCTAAATCACCATGGGATTTTGCTGTCATGATTTTAGAAAATAAATAAAATTACTTGACTTGTTATATGAATTATTAACAATATCAAGTAAAAGTACCAATGCACAGGTTCATAGATAGGAATATCCAATGGCACATAACATGTAGAATTCTTACTTTTTGGTCTATCATCATAATCCACCTTCTTGGAGATTACTAAGTTCATACTTCATGTGATTAAGATCTATCCCTTTACAAGTACATGAACCTAATACTCAATAAAAAATGTGTCCCATAATAGAATTTTATCATGATCCTAGGATATAGGTATGAGAATATTTTCATAAAACATCAGTATTCTCATCATAGCAGGATCGATCATGAACTTATCAATTTAAAATATTCACTAGGAAATTATCAAATTAATTTTACGTATAAAAACATTAAAATTGTGATAATACATTTATTAATATTAAATACAATGAATATATAGGTGATTCAAAATAAAAAGTTCATTGTTCTAGGGAACCAACTTCAAAAGACTCATATTTTCACTAAATCCAACTTTTTATGACTTCTAATTCACTGGATATCATATAATATTCATTCTTATTCTAATATAAGGCTTTATTCAATGGGTTTTTAACATTTTTATCTATATAAATACTACTTACCGCAACTTTAATACCTTGAGAAGATACCCCGTGTAATGAAATCCCAGAGTATTTATCTCATGTTCCCTTATAAAAAATCAGACGTATTGGATAATAACATGTTCAATTTTTATCATAAGAATGATAATACTATTACTATATTGTTTTAAATCAATATTGAACAAATAATTTCTAAACTACTTATTATGCTACATTAGAAGATACAATGTACTAGATAATTTTAGATATGGAAATTGGTGGATATAATAAGTTTATCTTAAATATTACCTTTGTCGCACTGTGATACTAGATCACAATTATTGGAAGGACATTTAATGTTATATCCCCTTAAAAAATATATTCCTTATTTAACATTCTACTTGGAACTCATCTAATTTTAAATTCTCAAGTACTTTTGAATAGTTCGAATTACAATTCTATGAATCTTTTTGGTATTGTTTGATATTTTTAACCCATGAACATGCATAAGTAATATAAAATATCAATAAATATTATGAAATATTAGATATATTCTTATCACTTAATATTATAAAATATTATTTATAATATCCCTATTTAATGAAGTTATTATATTCCATATGAAAATTACAATAGTTTAATCATTAATTATTCCATATTTATAAGGTAATTATTATAAATATATTTAGATGCCCCATAGATATACCCCTATATTTCCCATTCCCTTATAACTATTTAGATATTTTAATTTATTCTTATAGAAGTTAATTCCATATTCATAGAAAATTTGTAGGGCTAGATATTTGTTTCTCATAAGTTTTTGATATATTTTTATGGAAAAAATATATCACTCCCACTAAAATTTTATAGACATATAGAACTGATTTGTTATGAATAAATATAATATTATAACTACAATTGATTCTATGCTTAAATTGTTATGAGAAATTTTAATATCTTATTAGTATGAATTTGTGTCAGTAATAGTTCTAGTTGTGTCATATATACATGTTTCACAGGGTCTCTAATATGGAAACTGGCCTTAAGATCCAATCACACAATGAAATGATCATAGAATATTGAAATTTCAAGAAAATCCAAATTGAGTTTAGAATGATTATTAGAGAAATGATTTTTTCATAGAAAATTTCCTAAACATCATTTATGAAATTAAATAATCAATCATTCATTATCAGTACCAAATTATACCATTAATACATATTTTCTCTTGAATAGTCAAAAATAGTATCCAGTCTAGAAATATAAAAAATGCAATAACCATAAATTTTGGTACATGGATTCCATAATAGATTTCATGAATACTAATCGATCTTTTAATTTATCCATTTATTTATTATTTGTTGGAGTTTATATATTTATCAAAAAATATATCACTCGTTTTGTTAATATAAATCCACATCTTTAGTTTTAAGTTCCTACACATTATGTGTCTCTTGGAACAGTTCCTCCCACTAAGCCTATTCAAGACTATGTTCATATGTCAACTCAAGTGCATCCCAAGACTAAAACTCAGTAATTCCTAGTCCTCTACCACTATAACAAAATTTTATGTTCTTCTCTATTATATAAATATATTTGATCTAGAGTGAAAATTTAAATTATTATACTTTTTCTATATGAACATTAACAGATACACACATAGAAATTCATTAACATATAGTTGTAGCTAAATCCATATTTTAGAAAAAAATTCTTATTAAACACTAAAAGAAGTACCTAAGGGATTTATTAACATATTTAAATTAATATTTTATCCATTAGTAAATATAGTTAGGATATTTTTAGTTATTATTATCATTTTTTTAAAACATATCTTGGAATAAATTATGATAATTTTAAATATATTTATAATAAATTCCATCGATCAAATTTTACATCCACCAATAATTTAAAATATAAGGTCATGTGAGTTTAGGTTTACCTTCACTCCACATATTAATGGTCAAATAATTCTTAGATATGATTCACTATAACAAGATCACATAGAGGATTGTGTATCTTTCACCAAGTGTATTCATTGCTTCATTGGGAATTCAAAAAATCTCTTAATGGAATCTCATGAAGTATATGAAAATACCTCTTAGATTCAAATTTAAAAAACAAATCATGTGGTATAACTAAACTAACTCAAGTATACATGTGTTGTACATTTATTTCAAAAGGATTATTTTTAAAAAAACTTTGATAGTGAATTTTTTAGTAAACCTAGTGTATAATCTCAAAAGTGACTAGAATACCCTTCTGGATATATACTTGTGAACTATTATAAGCTTTATTTAACAAGGAATTATATTTCCACAATAATTCATTTTTAGTCCTATATTTATATTCATAATTTGATTTCTGATTTTGAAAATCAATGATTTTAGGATTATCAAACTATAAGTTATTTATGAAATACCATAGAAACATCTATTAAAAATATTAAATAATGTCTCACTGTGTATAATTACTCATTGAAAAAAATATTTTACTAATAATCAATATAAAAAATAGTTTTAGTTAAATATAATTAGAAATGCCGAAGTTATGAACATTTTTATATTGATCTAGGAATCACCCTTATTCATTTCCATAGATAATACACCTTAATTATTAGGATAATTCAATACATTATTGGTACTTGTATTCAAATAAATATGTAGGAAACATATTTTATATTTTATTAAAAAATCTAAAATAAAATTATTGCTTATAATGATAAATACACCTGAAAAATATATAACTAATTACTTCTTCTTCAATTCACTATAGTTCCTCTTCTAGTAACCTTTCTTAATACATGATAATAAAATAGTCGCATGTTTATTATTCTCCATTTGAAACTTTTTACCTTTAAAAATACATTACAAAGGTTCAATTAAGTTTAAACCAGTATTGGTTTTTCTAACCTAGTCCATTTATTTGTGAGTCATAAGGAATGAGGAACAACATTCTGAAAAATCTTTATCCATCTGACAAATAATTTTCAAAATATTCAAGAGTGGATTTTTTGATATGTTCATCTTATCTTTAATAATGAACATGGTATGATGTAAATTGTCCATGTGGTCATAAGTCCATCATATCCATAATAATATTCATGAAATAATGATCTATTTTTTACATTAATCATACTTTTAAATCAAACCATTAATTATGGTTATGAAAAATTAACAATGTTATCATCATGGAGATGGTAGGTCGTACGTACGCATGAGTAATATTTTCATTTTTCATTGATCATTATGTAAATTTGGTAATTATTATTTTATCTTTAAAAAATTATCATATCATATTTAATATCATATTAATCATTTATATATTCTTATATATATATCATACAAGTGATTTAGTGAATAGAAATAAACCACATCGCTTCGTGGAGGTGATAGTTCACACATACGCACGAACGATGTTATCATTTTTATGTGCATGGAAAGTTAAAACAGAATTGTTATATTATTATCTTATAATTATTAATATGTCGTTAATATCACATATTAAAACTAATTATACCATTATAACTAGTCATGAAATACAGTTATGGAAAACTAATTATATCAGTTTGTGGATGTGATAGTTCACATGAATGTGCGAACGATTAATTCATTTTCCATTTGATGGAAGTGGAGATGGATTTAGGTGATGATACTAACATAATAACATATAAGTATATTTAATAGACTGTATTTATTATATCATCATGGTTTTAAGAGATTTTAAGGAATAGGAAGAAGAAATAAAATAGAAAAACTTAAATAAACACATTACCTTTCATTCAGATGATCACCTTTATTGACATCTTAACACCTCTAAGAAGGGTGTTCTACCTAAAAAACCTTCAATAATTTGGAGATGGATTCTATTAATGGTTTTGGGTAGATCTTGTCAGAACCAAAATGTTTTTGAAGTGTGAGTAATATAGAGGTATGGTTGTATTTTTATAGGAGAGGGGAGGGGTGCCCTTGGAATTATTAAAAGTATTAAATTAATATAAATTAAATTTCAATAAAAAATTGTTCAAAACTTATTTATTTTGAATATAAGATAAATATGGGTCAAAATCCCTTCATAGGAATGTTTTTTATATTTTTTAATCCTTATCTTTATGTTTTAACCCTTTTAACTATTAACATTTTATTAAGTAATTTACACTTTGAGAGTTAAAAATTTACAAAATTCTGCCAAACAACCAATGAATGAGTCATTAAAGACATTTTTGTACTTATATGATTTTGTTTCATCTAAGATTAGATTTTTATAAATTTTCTATCATTTAATTAAATAATTTATATTTTAAGATATTAATTACGTCAATTTTGACAAAATTCAGTACTTGACCATTCAGAAAACCTAACAGCGTTATTATTTCAAAAAAACTAACATAAATTTTCAATAACATTTAAAATTATACCATGAATATTTTGGATAGAATCAAATATTTCAATTTATATTTATTTTAATATTTTTAATATCATTAATTTGATTTTTTTTTCTTTAATAAACCTATTACTGCATCATCATTGTGTCACAAATATGTCTAATTATTTAATGTCTAAAAATTATAAATAAATTTTTGTGAAATAGATAATATTATTTTATTTCTAAGGAATATTTATAATTGAATATATCAGTTATATAACCCCATATTAAAATTTTTCTACTAATATGATACATGTTTATGACATCTTTGTTTTTACATTAAATAAAATGTTATTAATATCATAATCACACCCAATTCACTTAAAAAGGCCAACATTTAGTTCCAAGTATATTCTTGGTCGATAAAAACTCATCAAATAATATTATGACAAGTTTTAGGGTAGTTTTAAATTATTATAATATTATTCTTACATTAAATTACCCGATTTACCTTTATCCGTGCTAAATAAAATACTACGGTTACTATTCACTAAAAATTATTTAAATACTATTAGATAAAATTTTTCATAATAATTACAATCATGTATTTATATTTTTCAAAATTTAATTCACAGAATTTGAAAAATTAAATTGAACTTAATACTGTCGACGGATTGAGAAACCAGGTTTTTCTAAAGTAAAAACGTTCAAAAGTTCAAAAAGTTTTTTATATCCAATTTCCTTGTGAAATTGATTCCAATTACCTACATTGAATTAAATGATAAAAAATTTATTTAATTATACTTTAAAACCAGTTAAATTGATAACCTACTGATATAAGTAATTCAAATGAAAAATCAATTTTGAATTAAAATGCAGTATTTTGTAAAATTCATTAAAAAATGAATATTATCATAAAAATACCAAAAATTAAACCAAAGTAAATTTTTATGTCCCACCTCCAAATAATAAGTTTAATTTGTCATATAAAATTTATAAATCTATCAAACTTTTAAAATTAAAAAGGGTTCACCATCAATAGGTGATAAAACTACCTTTTAAAAATATTAGATCTTTTTATGCTTAAAATTGGATTTATTATTATTTTAATCCCATAAAATTTATTAGAAGAAAGTAAAAAAAATTAACAAAAATGTGTAAACATAATATATTTATTTATGTTCATTCCCACTAATATAATGACTAGGCATTAACTACCATTTAAGATAATAATATTGATAATATATTATTTTTTGATATAACTCGGTCTTGTGTTAAACCTATGATTTTGGAGAAACCATTGTTGTGTTTTGAGTACGCTATAAAAAATAACATCCCTATTAAGGTAAAATCACTATCTGATTCATAAATATTAAAAAATATCATTCTATAATTATTTTGGATGTTACATCCTTCCCCTTTTAGAAATTGGGTCCCCACAATTTTTATTCACTTATCAAATCGGTGGGGGTATTTCTCCCTCATAGCATTTTCATATCCCAATGTTTCCTCTTCTACCATATGGTTTTTTCATAAAACATTTACCTGATGAATCACCTTATTACGGAACACTTGCTCTCTAAGGTCAAGAATCTAGATCGGTTGTTCCTCATAAGAAAGATTCTCTTCCAACTGAACTACTTCTGGACTCAAAACATGAGATGGATCTAGCATATAATTTCATGACGTTGAAACATGAAAAACATTTTGTATCATGGATAAACATAGAGTTAAATCCACTATGTAGGCAACTGATCCAAATTTCTCAAGGGTTTCATAGGGTCCAAAGAACATTGGACTCAGCTTCCCCTTCTTACCAAAATTCATCACACTTTTCCATTGAGACACTTTGAGAATGAAAAGATCACCGACCAAAAAAGAAAGATCTTTCCCTCTGTTATCTGCATAGCTTTTCTACCAGCTTTGTGTTATTCTCATGTGTCTCTATGTCTACTGAAATTTCTCTTCCTTTTCCTCTACCAATTCTGGTCCCATAAAATTTATTTCACCCAATTCATCCCAAAAAGCTGGAGTTCGGCACCACTTTTCATATAATAATTCAAATAGTTCCATCTATATACTTTAATGAAAATATTTATTATAAGAAAACTCAAGAAAAGAAATATGTTTCTCCAAACATCCCTAGTATTCTATTGATCATGCATTTAGAACATCCTCCAATATATGAATTCTTCATTCTCACTGACCATCTGATTGAGGATGAAAAGCTATACTGGAATTTAATTAAGTGCCAAATGACTTCTGAAGGACTTTACAAAATTTATAAGTGAACATGGGATCAAGATAAAATAAAATAGAGAGGGTAACTCCATGTAACCTGACTATATCTTTAATATACAATTGAGAAAGTTTATCTAGAGATATAGTATATCTAATAGGAATAAAATGAGAAGATTTACTCAAATGACCAACAATAACCTAGATTGCATTGTTACCTCAATTATTCTTTGGTAATCCCACAATTAAGTCCATAGATATATTTTCCCATTTCCATTCTGAAACAGGAAAAGGATGATGCATCCATTTTTATAACTATCACTTTTCTTTAACAAATTGAAAATTTAAACATCTCATGATAATATCAGCAATATCTCTTTTCATTTCATCCCTCCAGTAATACTCTTGAAGGTCTCATAACATCTTGGAGTCACTCATATGAACTAAAAATAGAGAACTGTGAGCTTCATTTAACAAATCTTTCTTCAACTTTGAATCAAAAGTCCCACATAATCTCCTCCCATATCTCAAAAGACAATATTTATCAATGTTAAATCCAGGTAACTTAACCTTATGAACCAATTATTCCTTTTCAGGTAACTCAATATCTTCATTATGTGCTTCCTTAATTCTTCCTCATAGAGATGATTGCACTGACACGTGAAACAAAATAGGGGAATTTACTACACCAACAACTTCCAATAAAAAATTCATCAAATCATTAACCAATGGAACATGTTCCAAATGTAGCTTGGTTAATATAGCATTTATTTTCTCACTCAAAGAATCATCCACTTTGTTTTATTTTCCAGGATGGTATGAATCACAAAATCATAATCATCTACTAGTTTCATCCATCTCCTATATCTCTTATTAAATTCTTTCTGAGTGAACATATACTTAAAACTTTTTTCATCAGTATATATCTCACAATTTACACCATACGGATGATGCCTCTATATTTTTAGTGATAAAACAACATTAACTAATTCTAAATCATGTGTAGGGTAATTTAACTCATGAGGTTTCAACTAACGTGAAGCATAAGAAATTACATGATCATTGTAAATTAGGAAATAACCAAGTCATTTCAAGGAAGCATCACTTTAGATAAAAATTTCACCTTTCCAATAAGATAGGAACAAAATTGGGGAATTTATCGATCTTCTATTCAGTTCCTAAGAAAGATCATCACATTATTTTTTCCAGATGAAATTAACTCCCTTACATGTTAAATTTGTTAGTTTTCTAAATAACTAAGAAATTATTTCAACAAATTGTAGTTAATAACATGCTAATCTAAGAAAACTATGAATCTCTGTGACAATGGAAGGTATTTTCCACTCTTCAATAGATTTTGTTATAGAATATTCAATAGATAAGCTATATTTTGAAACAATATAACCAATGAAATAAATTTTTTTCATCCAAAATTTACTCTTAATAAAAATTCCATATAGTTTTTTATCTTCTATGGTTTTCAAAACAATCCTTAAGTAACTTTTATATTCCTCCCAACTTTTAGAATAAACCAAAATATCATATATATACACAGCCAAAAACTGATCCAAAAAAGGATGAAAGACTCTATTCATGAGATTAATAAATACAACAAGTGCATTAGATAACCCAAATGGAATAATTAAAAACTCATGATGCACAAATCTCATTTAGAATGTTTTCTTTATACTTTTATTCTCTTTCACCTTAAACTGATGGTACTCGAACCTCAAATCAATCTTCAAAATATACTAAGCTATCGAATTTGATGAAACAAATCATCAATATGAGGTAAAGGATACATTCTCTTAACAGTGATGTTATTCAAGGCTCTGTAATCAATAAAAATTCTCATATTACCATCTTTCTTTTTCAGAAATAAAACAGGATCACCCCATGGTGAAGTGATAGGTTGAATGAAACCATTGTCAAGAAATTCTTTCAATTTTTTTTCAATTCCACAAATCCTAATTGAGGTATTCAATAAGGGGGTTTAGAAATAGTCTTATAATCATCCACTAAATCAATAGTTAATTCAACTTCCCGGTCAGGAATAATACCATGTAATTGATCAAGAAAAACCTCTGAAAATTCATTCACTATTGGAATGTCACTAATCAAAATTGTTTCTTTTTTTCAACAACATTAGCTATATAAAATTCACTTCCATATTTAATAAATCTCTCATATTATCGGTATGTTATCAAAGATATGAAATCATTGAATAAAACTTTCTTGTATTTCCAATCTATTTTGTCAAGATAAACTGATGGCCAATCCATATCCAAAATGATATCAAATTACACTATGGGAATTTAAATAATATTTTTAAGAAATACCATGCCACCAAGGATAATATAAATATTCCTATAAATATGGGCTTATTTAATAATTCCACCTGGTGTTTTTACCAAAATTTCTATATCAAATTCATGAGGTGATATTTCCAATGTACTTGTAAAGATATTAGAAATGAATCTAAAGTCAAACAAAGTATTGGAATATTTTATAAAACCTATAACATACCTATCACAAATTTATTTGATGGTTCCACATCAATCATAGTAGTATCAAATGATGTTTTAATGCCATTCTTCTTTTGATATTCTTAGTTGCCACACTAGGTAATCAACTTTGGACACACATTGGCATAATTCCCTAACTCATTGAAACTAAATCATCTTACCGCTATATTTTCATTGCCTACCTAATCATCTCCCTTATAGTCACGAGAAATCTAACCAGTCTTACCACATCGTAAGCACTTCCCAAACATTGAGAGACATTTTCAAGGAAGATTTTTACCACACTTCTCACAAGTTGGTAAATTTATTTTTCTTACCTCCAAACTTCTTTGATGAATGATTTCCCATTGCCTACAAATTGGACCTCTCTTACTCACTCTCATGGAACTCATTATCATCAAAATACTCCATTTCTACCTTCTCATCATATCGAACAAGTTTCTCATAGCTTTTGAACTCACGTGAAGTTAATATCCTTAGAAATCTTAGATTTATCCCTGAGTAAAAATGATTTATCTTGCAATAAATATCCTGGATAAAATTTAGAATGTACCTTTCCAAAATGGTGAAATTTTATTTATATTAATCCACTGAATCTTCCTATTTTTTGTATCAATTATAATAATTTATTTTCCATCCTAATTCAAAAAGCCTTAGGAAAATATTTCTCAAGGAAGATATTATTAAATTCATCCCATTTCATGGCATCAATCTCTTCACTTCCACTAATATTTTTAATCGTAGATTTCCACTAATCAGGTTCACCATTAAAATGACAAACAGAAAGACTGAACTTTTGATTTTATAAACACCTCATTAAATCAACAAACTTTTCCAGTGCTTTAATCACCCCTTAATCTAGAATGCAGTTAGATGATCCTCTGAATTATGGAGGATGTTGCCTCTTGAAATACTCCACTATTAACATATTCAACTGTAGTTGATCTTCTTGATCTCATAAATGAGCACTACCACCATTTATCAACTAATTCAACTGATCCATCACAACAACAAACTATTCAGTTCCAACTCTGACAATCTCAAGATGTTGATTTGGAAGGTTGTTTTCCTCGGGATACTTTTCCAGCAGAACTTCCATGTTTCCTCTGTGGAAAACCATTCTGTAAATATATATCTTAGATGAAGAAACATGTTAATATTCAAATTTTTTATCTTTTCAATTTTACTATAATGTAAAGATCATTTATAGATATCCTATTAACAATATCCTAACCTGTAAAGTTATCTAAATCATCCTTTGATACCAACTATAATAAACCTTCTGTAAACATTATATAATCTTGATTTAAGATAAGATTTATACCCAAATTCACATTTATGATCTTTTTAAGTTTAAGGATTTAGATAATTAGTCCGTAAACCATAAATTACAAAACTATAGAAATACTAGGTGGACACTTCCAACAGTATCCATTTCATTCATGAAACAAAAAATATAAAATGAAATATAGTTTTTTTCATATTTTATTGTAAATTTTCCATGATCCCGTCATTGAATCTATTCTCCCTTAAATCCTATGAAAAACATTTCAAAACATGGTATGAGGACAAAATTCTCAGAAAGGGATACAAAAATAAAGAAACCTGTTATCCTTGCAAAAACATGTAAACCATGAATACTTTATCATAATGTAATACTTTTCACCTTAAAGAAGTTTTAAATACTTTCCTTGGATTATAAGATCATTTATTACCTTTTTGTAATCAATAGATTACCATAAAAACCATTTAAAGAACATATAAATTAAAAAGGTAACTTGGGACATAATGATACATAAATGGAATAGAAATACAATGGACTTTCATACATGTCACTCTTACAAATGGAATAGTCATACAACTAACTTCCATACCCAAGGTTATTATTTAACCACTCATACATTGTTTATCATGGAACTAACCGTCTTTTTTTATCACATAACCATCCATAAAATTTCATAGTACCATTTTATAGTCATAACACAAAAAATATTACAATTATCAACATTTCTCTCATAAAATTTCATTTTCAATCATAGAAAATCATTTAAATATATTGAAACATTAAATCGATTTTCAATACCATTTTCACTACCAAAATACCCAAAAAAAGTAATAAGTGATTTCTTTTTCATTTATAAACATTAAGGCTTGCATAGGAAGCCAAATATCAAATAACAGTTACAACGATGGGGAAGTTATTGTCACCGTATACTTTAAAAACATTCCTTTTGTCATTTTTTAAAATGATTTATATTAAATGATTCCATTTGTAGACCTTTAGATGAAATTAAAATTATAAGGGGTTGATTTTACACTTATAAAAGAAGTTTTTGTGTAACTTTAAGATATTCCTCAATGAAATGAGATTGAGATAAAGTCCCTTACCTTGAGTCTGATTTTCCTTGTAGTTATTTATATTCTAGAATAATAAATTTAGGTTAATTTATACTTTCTTGAGAACCTTTTTTAATTTTATTATTACCTTTATATACCTTATTTATAATGTTATAACAATTACATAATTATTTATATTCACGTTGTATGTTTTGTCAATATTCAGTACTTGAGTTCAAAAATGAACTTGGTATGATATAAATTGTACTTGTTTCATAAGTACATCATATCCATAATAATATTCATGAAATAATTATCACATTTATACATTAATTATAATTTTAAATCAAACTATTATGGTTATGAAAAATTAACAAAGTTATAATCATGGAGACGGCAGGTCGTACGTACGCATGAGTAACATTTTAATTTTTCATTAATCATTAGGGAAAAAGGTAATTATTATTCTATATTTATAGAATGGTCATATAATCATTAATATCATATTATTAATTTAAATATATATATATATATATCATATAAGTGATGTAGTGAATAAAAATGAATCACATTACTACATGGAGGTGATAGTTCACACTTACGCATGAACGATGTTATCATTTTTATGTGCATGGAAAGTAAGTACATAATTGGTATATTATTATCTTATGATGATTAATATTTCATTAATATCACATATATATATATATTAATTCCATCATTATAACTAGGTATGAAATACAGTTATGGAAAACAAATTATATCGGTTTGTGGAGGAGATAGTTCGCATGTACGCAGGAACGATTAATTCCTTTCCCATTTTATGGAAGGGAAAATGGATTTAGGTGATGATACTAAAATAATAAAATATAAGTATATTTATTATACTATATTTATTATCACATCATGGTTGGAATATATTTTAAGGAAGAGGAAGAAGAAATAAAATAGAAACACTTAAATAAAAACATTACCTTTCCTTCGAATGATCACCTCTCTAAACACCTTAAAACCTCTAAGAAAGGGGTTATGCCTAATCCAAGGATTTAGGAATATAGAGAGGGATTATAGTAAGGGTTTTGGGTAGTTATTGTCCAAACCAAAAGGATTTTTAAGTATGATTAATAGAGAGGAATGGGTGTCTTTTTATAGGAGAGGGGAGGGGAACCCTTGGAATTATTAAAAGTATAAAATTAATATATATTCAATTTCGATTCAAAATAGGTCCAAACATATTTATTTTTAATAAAGGATAGTTATGGATCTAAATAAATTAATATAATAAAAATTAGACATGTTTTGGATATTTTTTAATCCTTAACATTATGTTTTAACCCTTTTAACTCTTACAGTTTTATTAAGTAATTTACACTTTGAGAGTTAAAATAATTACCAAATCATCCCAAAATAAAAATGAATAAGTTATTAATTAAATTTGTGGACTTATCTAAAATTTTTGTACTGATATTATATTTTTATAAATTTTATATCATTTAATTAAATATTTTATATTTTAAGTTATGGATTATATCAATTTTGAAACTATTCATTACTTGACTTTCTTTAAAACAATCATAAAAATTTTATTCATTCAAACCAACTACTTTAAATAATCAATAAAATTTCAAATTAATACATAAAATTTTTTATGGAATCAAATATTTCAATTTAAATTTATTTTAATAATATTTATTTGATTTTTCCTTTAATAAACCTATTACTTCATCATGATTGTGTCATAATTAAATTTAATTATTTAATGTAAAAAATAACAAATAAATTATCATGATTTATTTAATATTTTTAGATTTATAATAACTATTTATATTCAAATATATCACTTATATAACCCAATATTAAAATTGTTTTAGTAATAAGATACATTTTAATGACATCTTTGTTTTTACTTTAAATAAAATGTTATTAATGTCATAATCACACCCAAGTGGCTTCTCGAGGACACAATTCAAGCCTAATTACTGTATTGGTGGAAAATAACTCATCTAATAATATTTATACAAGTGTTAGGGTAGTTTTATATTATTATAATTTAATATTTACCTTTAATTACCTAATTTACCTTTAATCGTGTTAAATAAAATACTAAAGTTATTATTCAAAAAATATTATTTTCATCCTATTAGATCACATTTTTCTTAATTATTAAAAAAATTTATTTCGATCATTCAAAAATAAATTCATATAAATGGTAAAATTAAATTAAACTGAATCACATCGACAGATCGAGAAAATGAGTTATTTTCAAATAAAAATGTTCAAAAGTTCACAAAGTTTTTTATATCCAATTTCAATATGAAATTTATTCCAATGACATGGATTGAATTAAATGATAAAAAAAATTATTTAATAATACTTTAAAACTAATGAAAAGGATAACTAAATTATATAAAAAATCATATGAAAAAACAGTTTTGAATAAAAATGTAGTATTTTTTAACTATTCATTAAAAAATTAATATTATCAGAAAAATACCAAAAATTAAAACAAAGTAAATTTTTATGCCCCTATTATAAGGAATAAGTTTAATTTATCATATAAAATTTATAAAATTTTCAAAATTTAAGAATTAAAAAGGGATATCCGTCAATAGGTAGCAAAACTACCTTTTAAAAATATTAAAGATTTGTATGCTTAAAATTTGATTTATTCTTATTTTAAGACCATAAAATTTATTGTAAAAAAGTAAAGAATATTTAAAAAACATGTGTAAACATAATATAGTTAGTTCTATTCATTCCTTCTAATACAACAGTTATGTGTTAACTACCATTTAAAATAATAATAATAATAATATATTATTATTTTTTGATATTACTGAGTCTTGTGTGAAATGTAAGATTTCGGAGAAACTATTATTGTGTGTTGAGTACGCTATCAGATATAGAATACCTATTAAGATTGAATAACTATATAATTTATAAATATAAATGAATATAAAAATTTATTATTCTATAATTACCTGGGAGGTTACATAAATATTGATCAACTAAATGGAAGCATGTGGTAAGGGGTTTCTTTCCTCAATTTTCATTCATTAGGTTGTATGTCCACTTTATTGATTATATTATGCCAAGATTATGTGTGAAATGACTTTTTATTTCATTATATATTATTTTCACTTTTATTTTATGAGATATAAATTCCCATTTATTAAATCTAACCTCAATGATATTAATCTTTTTAGTTTTTCATCTCAAAGTTTCTTTATGATGCATGTTATTTTATACACAAAATTTCTATTTAATGGTTTATATAATTCTCTTTTACATATAGTATCATGAATCCTTTAACAACACGATATTTTATGTTAAAATTCATCTAATTAATTTATGGAAAGTTATTATTCATAATTTACCATAATGGTAAGGGTTTGTCTTTCAATATTATTTTAATAGGGATTTCATATGCTTTAATTTCCATTGAAGGAAATTATTTAATCATTTTCTAATAAAATGATTTCATTTTATTCTCCTTTATTTACCCATTAGAATTTCATGTAATAGTACCATTATCCACTCCTTGAAACAGAAAATAATTCATAAAATGTTTTTAAGAAAATCAAACTTCATTTCTATCTTCAATTGAAAATATTTTTTCTTCAAAATCTATGTTTTATAAAAATGTTTTCAAAAAATATTTTTTATTATTATTTAAAGAAATTTTAATCCTTAATTGATTTTTTGTAAAAAAAAATTAAAAGGAATTTTCTAGTAATTTTATGAAAATTTTTCTTTTTTACTTTTCCTATAAAAATGTGAAATCAATCTTTGTTTTTTAAATATATACCATCATGACAAGTCAATGTTTTAAAGATTCATTTTTATGTATGAAAGGTTATTTTCAAAGAAATATTTTTTCTTTACTTTTTGAGAAATTTTTATTTGTTAAATATGTATTTTGAAAATGGAAAGGATATTTTCCTCAAGAAATGTTAAAAGCGATCTTTTCAAAATCATTTTTCATTTAAGATGACAAAATTTGATGTTACTCAAAGTGAAAGGGTTATTTTACTCAACAATTTTTTTAATATTTTAAAATATATTTTCATCAAATAAAACACTCTTTGATTTTATTTATTGATTATAAATTATTTATATATGTCTCTCATATATATACCAAGATTATTTTCCCTTCCTTTGATGAGGTATTACATGCCTTATGTTCATTTCTAAAATTCCTTTATGATGAAATTTACTTTGATTATGATATGAGAAAAGATTATTAAACCAATTTTATTTCCATGGGTAGTTCTTATGTTATACTTTATGATTGAAATCCCTTATGTGGCACATATAGATCATGATAATGATAGAATGGTTTTTTCCAAATAGAAGACCAATGAATTGGGTTATGTTACAGTCTCATGAAACGTCAGGTATGTGTAAGTTCCTCGAAAGGATTGTTGTAACACTAAGAGGGGGTGACATAGTGATACTTTTCCATTTATATTTCCTTGAAAATTAAACAACATTAACCACTTGTTAAATATTTTATTCACTAATGAAAACAATTCAAACAAACATCCATAGAAACACAAGTATTTACAAGGTTCATTATTCAATAAGAAGAGCTACATCCTTATTATGGTTTCGAAATGATCCAATACCACACAATACACTAGGAAACAATTCTTTTCTTTAGAATATAACAAGTAGGATATACCCTTATACTCATGAATCACTATATAAACAATATTATATTGTGTTTTCACCACCTAGCACAATTGGGGTAATATAATGTTTTTTTTAATAAAATATGCTACATGTAATTCCTTTTCAATTTCCACTAATATATTATTTTCAAAACAATTTTTCACTTTCTTAACCATAATCTAGTAAGAACAATAAGGAATTTTGATATTGAACTTGGTCGGATTATCCAGTACGATTATCCCAATCTGACTCTTCCAATCCGATTACCAAATATGATTTCCCAATACGATAGATATAACTCTGTCAGAATAAAATCAAGACAATTTAGAACTTTGACTTCCACAACCCAGAAATCCCAATATGGAAATCCTGATCTGAATATCCAACCCACTATGATGACCGTCCAAATACAATGATAAGGTGAATATAATGATCACTGAATGTGATTAATAGTTGAATATGTTGGAATCTTATCTCTTCTACTATAAATTCTCTTTATCAAAACTTCTTCAACAGAAATCAATACAGAAACGGTTTTCTCTCCATGGAACTTCACATATTCTTTATATACTCTCATGAATTGTACTCCATCATCAAAATAAATAAAAGTATAAAGTATTTATCCCCTTTTTTAGCTTACCTAATATTGGTTTTTGTAAAAATCTAAAATGGTTTCCCACCCATCTGAAATCCCCGAATATACATGATGCCTTGAATTTTGAGTGTATTTCTAACTTTTTCTATACCTATTGATTCGTCTTTAATCTTATTCATGACTTCATTACTCCTTTATAATTTCTTTTCAATAACTAGTCCAGATCTGATTTCCCATTCCAATTAGATCAATCTGATTTCTTCAATATGATGCTCTATTCCAATTGAAGGTAAATGTATAAAGAAATTGAAATATTTCATCTTTTTCTCAAACTCGATTCTGATTCTTCATTAATATTCTCTTTACCAATTGAAAAATAACATCTTATTCAAAATTCAATCTCCCCCTGTACAAAAAAATCCAGTTATTTCCTTCAAATATTCTCTTGATCCACTTGAATGAATTAATTGAATCACATCCACTTCTTATTCTCTTCAGAAGGATAAATCAGAATCAATTATGATATGATGGATCTTGACCCAATTTAAAAACAAAGCATTTGATAATGGATTAGAGTTAATATTTCTCTTCTTAATAAGATACCTCAAACTTATCTCAAACAAACAAATCTACCTCTGGTGAATATGAAGAAAAACTAAATATGATGGACCAACTTCATTAGATTCATCTTTAGAAACATCATTCAATCACAAACTTGTGATTATATCATGAATTCCTTCATGAAATTGAAGACATTTGAGAATTGTTTCAGCATTGTTTGTCTATTAATGGAATGTATTGAAACATCCAAAAAAACTCCAGCAACCAGCTTTCTTTCCAACTCAGCTTGAATACTGTTGTCTAGAATTAAACTAACCTGAATGTGATATACATGATTATGATCGACTTGATTACGATTGGGAAGAATATGATCTTTCTCATTAATTTTCTACTTCTTTCTAGATTCAATAAATCTGAATATGATTGACAACATCTCTTTCACTCCCCTTTCTTTCATCAAGCTTGAGTCACAAGTTTTCCAAATACTTGTGATGTATGGAAACTACAAGATCATTAAATAATCATCACATTTAAATCACAGTAGTACATAATCTGATTCTCCTTATTATGATCATTTCTTCTGAACTAAATCCAGAGTGAATCAGATGGCCATTTATATCCATCCATCTTATTCTGAATACGATGGACCTTTTCAAGCATTGTAAGTCAAAATTCATGAATATAATTTTTGAGTCCATTCACCATATTTTAAAAAATCAGGTGATTTCCATTTTCCATTTGGAAGAAAAAATTTTCACCAACCGAGTTCTTCAAGATTATGATGATGAAGATGATTTACATCAGATCTTAAATTTTTATCAACATCTCAATGTGATTGATCGTATTGACTCATCTAGATGGTCTGGATCCAATTGAAAACTCTCTTCAATCTAAATTTCCATCCATCATCTTCTTAATATACTTTCATTCCTTAACATGACCTACATAATGATCTATTAACAAAAAAAATACAACCAAAACATGACATGGGTCTAACAATCTTTCCCTTTATGTTTTTTGTCAATACAAACTTTAAAAAATTCAAAAAAATAAGTGGAATTGTTTTCTTTTCTCAATTTTTCTTATCCTAATTCTTTTCTTTCTCCCCCTTTCTATTATCTGTCCCCCTTTATTACAATCAATTTCAATGGTTTAATCATGAAAAGTTCTTCCCTAATTGACAAAGGATCTCATTTCTAAGGGTTGTAACTTTTCATCTCAAAAACTTGAAACTCTTCTTCAGGAAAACATAAGTATCACATGATTTTCCTAATAGAGATACCTTAACTAAAAACTCGAAGTGTATGTGGGAGAACTTGGTGTATAAAAATAAGTTTAAAATAAAGGTTAGTAATGTTTACCATAACATAACTTTCATTTAATACATTAACATGTTTCCTTCAACATTATCATTTCTAAGGAAATATTGAAAATAATTCATTTAAGATAAAATTAACCTACACCAATCTCGAAAAAACATATTAGAAAGTTTAAGTGTATTAAAACCCAACTTTTCAAAATATCATATTTTGCATAACCACATTTCTTTATTTTTCAAGAATAATAACAGACATATCAATTCCATATTTATTATATTCACTCCATCAATTCACTACAAGTTATAAAAAATATGGAAAAAATTTGGGAATAAGGAGGAACCTCGATTATTTATTAGAAACAACAATCAGACTGAGAGTCCTCTCTCAATCTTGAATTTTTCTTTTTTATTGGATTTCTCATTGGATGTTCTTTCTTCCTTATGTTAATCCTTCTCAGATTTTTTAACAAAATTCTTCTCATTTTTATAATATTCTAAGGAGGATTTCAACTTCAATTCATATTTAGAAGTCTCTTTATTCCCCTCTTCTTTTACTAATTTTTGTGCTTCCTATAGCTTCTTATCCTAGTTAACATGTTCTATCTAAAAAACTATGCATTATTTTTTTGACTTAGCAACTCTATTTTTATTAACATCAAAAATATCTGTCTTCTGATAATTGTTCAAAAAAATTGGTTAATCTGATAAAAAACAAGACATCATTTTTAAAGGTGTACAAGTTGTTCACATCTTTCACAAATAGTTTCGAAAGTTTGGAAACTATCTTCAATTATTACTCCATTATTCTCAGGTTTCTATAAAAAAACCTTTTATGACTTATTTCATTATGGATATTGAATCCCCCTTAACCTTTTTCTTCCATAACCTATGAAATAATAGTAATTTGTTGGTTCAACCAGCACATATTAACTGTATGTCTGAATCTAGCACAATACAAATAGTATCTATAGAAAGAGTATTTTCTAATGAAACATTCATAATGACTATAATTATAAACATGTATCTTTGCAACCTTCTTATATTTATTTTCTGAGACACCAAACTTTCTATTATTAATTTAAATATTCCTTTTCTTTCCCGCTTTATTGGAACCAAAAGTATTGGAAACTTTTTGGGATTTAGAATGCTTGAAAACATTTTTGTACTCAGGGTATTTTGTAACCTATGAATTATAAACATTATTAGTCTTGACCACATACATAACATTCCCATATTTATTCTATTTAGAAAAAATTCCATATTTATACTAAACCTTTAAAGGTAAATTGTTTCTATCCTTTTTAGGTTTATCCTTTAACTAACTCTCACTAACTTCAGAAATATAGTTTTTAAAAATTATATTTCTTTGTAAATATTTCAAAAGATTTTATTGGATATTAGTTTCACCTCCATATGTTCATTATGATTATTTTCTTCTTCAATGTTTTTCTTCAAATCAAAAATCTTTATTATCATCTTATTCTTCTCTTCTAAAAAACATTCTTGTATTTTTTAAGAACATTAATCTTCCAACTTCATGTTTTTCTTTTAAATTCTTCTAATATTTCTCAAAAATTATTTCAACTCTTCTTTAAAATGCATTTCAAGTTGATTTTATTATTCATTGGAACTAATATTTATAAATTATTCATAATTCACTATTGTAATAAAAGTATTCTCACCAACATACTCAATAGAATTCTTAGATTCAGTTTCACTTTCTTCTTCAATAGAACAACTACTTTCACAATTAGAAACACTTGCCAAATTAATTTTTGCAATAAAGGTGTTATATTAAAAATTATTTGTAACCGTCTCACTATCCTTATCATTAGACAAAAATCTTAACCTTTTTGATTTGGATAACTTCTTATCTTCCTTCTTGGAATAGAATTTTTCTTTACCACCCTCTTTCTTCCAAGATATTATTATCCTTATTTCCTCTTCTTTAATTTTTTTTCATCACTTTATTTTTCATCACCTCATTAATGACAATTGGAAATGAAATGCCTAATACCTACACATCCAAAACATTTTAGGGGATGTTTCCCATTATAAATTCTTATACCTATTTTCACATTATTAGAAAACAAGGATAAAATTTCATCAAAATGTTTTCATACCTTATTTTCAGAATTGGAATCTCCAACTTCGTCTTCTTTAAGAATCTTACTTGAATTTTCTTTCTTAGTAGATTTGAAATAAATTTCTCTATCAACTCTTGTTTTGACATTAATTAATTTTTACCTTATCATCTCATATTTGATTTTAGTTCTATGAAAAAAAATCTAAAGATAATGTATGAGGATCACTATCTCCCAATAAAAAAACATTGGCATAAAACTTTTTAAGAAGAATTCTTAATATATTTTTAGTAATAGTGGAATATTCTAAATTTTCATCAAGGCCTCTGATATTTCTAATAATTTCATTAAACCTGGTAAGGAAGTCACCAATTGATTCATATTCACCTATATTCAGATATTCATACTTCAATATTCAAATTTGTAACATTTCTTTTTCACCTTTTTATTGCCTTCAGAAATGTTATTTACCTTTTCCCAAATACCTTTGGTAGTGGAAACTCCTTTTACACTAAGAAACACACTTTTGGAAAGTGATGAGAGTAAATAATTATTAACTCTTCCATTATTCTCAAGTTTTCCTTATCAGGATTTGTGAGAGGATCACTTTTAGTGCGAGGAGGAAAACCATCTTCAATAGCTCTTAAAAATCATGCCCAAGACGCATAAGATATGGTATCATTCTACTTTTCTATATATGATAATTCCAATCATTTAAGATTGTAATCCTCTTAATGTTCTCACTATTCAGATATTCCATCACAAATTATTCTTCAAAAACATCCGAAAATAATACATGAAGGGAACCTTTACCTATGATACTAGTTGTAGGTTCCTAGGTAGGATAGTTGAATCACTGAAAGGGGGTGAATCAGTGATACATTTTATTTTATCTTTCCTTGAAAATGAAACAACCTTTACCTCCTATTAATGATTCCATTACATGCTGAAAACAATTAAACACACATCCACAAGAGTACAAGTATTTACAAGGTTCACTATTCGATAATAATAACTACGTCCTTGGTATGGTTTGGAAATGATCTATTACCACACAATCCTCTAAAAACAATCATTTTTTGTGGAAGACAATGACTAGGATATACCCTTACACTCATGCATTACTACGTAAATAATCTAATAGTGTGTGTGCACCCTCTATCACAATTGGGGTAATAAAATGTTTGTGTAACAACACATGTTACCTGTGCTTCCTTTTAAATTTCCAAAAATATATTATTTTCAAAATAACTCTTCACTTTCTTACCCAGAATCTAGTAAGAACAACAAGGACTTTGATATTGAACTAGGGTTGATTACCTAGTATGATTCTCCTAATCTAAATCTTCCAATCCAATCATGAAATCTGATTTCCCAATACGATAGATATAACTCTATTAGAATACAATAAATACAATCCATAACTCCTTCTTCCTATCTCTAAAAATTCCAATACGGAAATCCCAATCCAATTATCCAACCTGAAATGATGAAAAGACAAATATGATGACAAGAAGAATATGATAAACAACTGAATATAATTGTCACTAAATAGGATGATAAGTATAATATGTTGCGATCTTACCTCTTCTCATTTCACTTCACTTTGTATAAACTTCTTCAACACAACTAAATACAAAAACTTATTTCTCTCTCTAGAAATTGGGAGATTCTCTCTCCACTCTCATAAATAGTACTTCATCATTATAATCTTTAAAAGTATGATGTACTTATCACCTTATAAAGGTTACCCTAGAGTGGTTTTTGCGGGAATCTAAAATAGTTCCCCACTCAACCAAATTCCCCAAATTTTCATGATTCTTTTTATTTCGAGTCTGTTTATGAATTTTTCATTGCTTCGTGATTGTTCTTGAATCTTCGTGATGACATCAGTTCTCCTTCAGAATTTATTTTCAATCACCAGTCCAGATTTTATTTCTTATTCCAATTAGCTCAATTTGATTTCTTTGATTCAATGCCAGGTACCAATTCAATGTAAATGTATGAATAAATATATAGCTTTCTTATTTTTCTTAAACTCTATTCTAATTCATAATTTTGATGCTCTATACCAATTGAATAATCAAACTATATTCTTCAAAATTCAAGCTCCCCATCAATAACACACCCATCTATTTCATTCATATCTTCTCTTGATCTACTAAAGTAAAGTAATTCAATCACAAGCACCTCTTCATCTCTTTAGAAGGATAAATTAGAATCAATTCTAATATAATGGGTGTTGGCCTAATTGAAAAAATAATAATTTGAAAACGTATCAAAGTTCATCTTTCTCTTCTGAATATGATACCTCAAACTTCTCTCAAACAAAAAAAATCTACCACTAGTGAATATGATTAAATGATGAATATGATGGACTAGTTTTAGGAGATTCAACTTCAATAACTTCCTTTAATCACAAACGTGTGCTTGTATTATGAATACCTTCATGACTTTAAATAAATTTTACAACAAATTTAGCATCTTCAGTATTTTAATTGAATGTATTGAAACTTCCCACAACTCCATCAACTAGAATTCTTTCTAACACATCCTGAATACAATTATCTATATTTAAACTAACATGAATACGATAGTCATTATTATGATCAGCATGATTACAATCAGATTGAATATGATCTCTAACACCCCTTTTCTCTTTCCATCCAGATATAATCAATTTGAATACAATTGGAAGCATCCCTTTCACTCCCACTATCTTTCATAAAACTTGCATCACAAGTTTTCTAAATACTTGTAATTTATGAGAAATCCAAGATCGAAAAAAATCACCACATTTAAATCATAGTCATACTGAATTTGATTCTCCTCATTGTGATGATTTCTTCTAAACTGAATCCAGAGTGAATCTGATGACCCTTTACTTTCAGTCATCTTTTTCAGAATATGATGGACATTTTCAAGTATTGTAAGTAAAAATTCCTGAATAATTTTTTTTAGTCAAATCACCATATTTTATGATTTGAGGTAATTTAATTTTCCTATTTGGTATAAAAACTAATCACCAATATACTTCTTCTTGATTATGATGGTGAATACAATTTTCATCATCTTCATACTTTTTATCAACATTCAAATATTATTGATCATATTGACTCATCCAAATGGTCTAGATACAATTGAAAACATTCGTCAATTATATTTCCATTCATCACCTTATCAATATAATTTATTTATTCAACATAACCAACATAATGATTTATTTACAACAAATACAATCAAAACAAAACTTGGTCCTAATGGTATGGGATTAAGTAGTAATCATAATCCATTATGGGACTTTTTCTACTTTTTGATATTGTCTAGGTGGTTATCCTTGACTCAGTTTTATGTCATGTTATATATTGTTTATACATTTCCTTTAATTCCATGAATCACATGTTATGTTTCCTTATCATATTTATTCTCTTATTGAGATTTTTATGTCACCCATTTCTTCTATATATTCCATGGGTTATTCTATACAGTTTTAGGGGCTTAAATAATCTTAGGATATCACTAAGGGAAATAAAAACATAATTATTCCTTATTTTAGCTTCCTATGATGTATTATGATCCTAATTTTCTAATGACATAAGGCCTCATTATATTTGGGTTGTAATTAATGGATGATTATGTTAATAATTATGTTATAATATGTGTAAAAGGCTTGGGTTTATATAGTTAGTATCGGTGCAAATGTTTAGTTAACCTTTAGAACTAGTATGAGAAAACTTTAGTGAGAACCCTAGGGATAAGTCTAAGGATAATACTAAGAATATAAAAAAATCCAGTAATCCTAGTTAATTTTATATCGAGTTGTTTCTAAGAAATTACATCCCTATCTGGAGACTATAAGTGGAAGTGGTTCTGGAACAAATGTACCTAGGGTTAATGACTCTAAAAAAGTAATGTCGGGTTTAACTTGATTGTTACCTGGTACATGAAAATGGGCCTTTCTGTGTTCTTTTTTTAAAAATCCTAGGAGATATGCTTCAAAAATTCCCAATCTTTTTATGAACATTCATAAAGGATTTGTATAGATGTTTACCATGAATGACCTATATTAAACCTAAGGTGTCTTATATTTAAATGAAGGTTTCATGATTTAAACATGTTATAAATAAATTTTCAGAATTATGTTATTTATCACTCTGAATGTTGTTTCTCACACTATTATTAAATGTTTTTAATAAATGGAGGTAACTAGAAGGAATTGGGTTAACATTGAATGTGATATACAATGTTTTGATGAGATATAAAATTGGATGATGATAAGAATAAATGGTTATAGGACTATCTATTATCATGTATCATGATATATGTATAAAAACATAAACATTAACCAACTATCAAACTCAACAATCAAAAGAGGGAGAGAGTTTTCTGAGAGTTTAGGTGGTGGAGACCATAGTGTTAAAAAGATTCATCTTCCTACATGTCAAGAAGGTAAGAAGTATCCCTTAGAGGAATGTCTCAAATGGAGGGTAAAATTATATCTATGTGGAAATGAGGTTCAGATATCAATGAATTAATAAGTAATTCTATGTCTTATATGTGTTGAACTTGTGAATTATTCGATTTAATTCCCTAAATTAAGAGTTACTCTCATGTCAAATATACTATCGAACATTATGTTCCATCACTTTCGAAAGCATATATGTCTGAATGTTTGATTAATAAAAGAGTTGTGGATACAATCATTGGTTTATGAGTTTAATTTTGATCATAAGTTCAAATTCTTAGACACCCCATTTGAGGTTTTATGTAATTGTATTTCTAGGTGACTAGTGATGTTTTGGGATACATTTCATTAGGTTGAAGTATATAAAAGCCTTCTTTCTTAATGTAAAGAATTATTTTGTGGGAATGTTATTATTTTTTTAGATATATGTTGAAAGGGTATAATATAACCATTAAGGTTAAAACCTTCTTTCATGTTAAAATTATTGAGATTATTTGGAATATAAGGCCATTTATTTAAGGAATGGTCTTGGTTAAATATTTGGTTTCATTGTTTAATTTTAGATATTAATATAATCATATTAATTTTAGGAATTATATTACTTTTTTCTAACCATTTTGGTGTTAATAATGATAGGAGGAAAATATTTTTACTCTTTTATAGATCTTATGATCTATTGAAAGTTAATTTTAGTGCTTCCAACATACAGAAATTCATATTGGATATTTATTTACCTAGAGTAATAGGTAAAGTAGAAATTTATTGAAGAATAATGAAATAATGAAATTGTGTTTATGAAATAAAAATTTATCAAGTAAGTATATTTCCTTGTGTTCTTTATATTGATATAAAACTAATCACTCAACTCTTGGAAAAGGATCTTGAAACAAAAATGTTACCCTATTACATTCATTTTTTGATGATTAAAGTGTCCTTTTAACTCAACATGGATTTATGGTTTTGAGGTCCCTAACATTATATTAATCATTCAGTTTCTTTTGATTAATGATTTTCTATCACTCTCTATTAATTTTTGGGTATTATTATTCTCTTCCATGTACATGTTTTCATTTCCCACTAATGTTCTCTAACATGGAGACCTAATAATGTGTTATTCTAAATAACCATAATACATCCCTTTCTCTATTATAAAATTTATATTTTATTGACACTTTTTAATATGTTGGTTTCAGAAAAAGGTGTTTTCAAATGTCAAAACCTTGATTATTGAGATAAATATTAAATTGGGAGGAAGTAATTTTTTTAAGGGGGTAGAATGTAACACCCATAGAATTTAAAAGAGGAACATCATGCTCGATAGTTTATATGACATGAGACACCAATTTTATAAGAGAATGTGACACCCTAATACTTTAATATATATTTCTTTTTAAATAAATTTCATCTCTTTGATAGCTTTTGATGTATGAAACACATGGTTTAAATGAAACGTGATACTCTATTAAAATATTAATATTTAAACATAACCATTATAACATATCCATTAAATTAGTGGGTATAAATAGGGATAACTAAATTATGAAAATTATATGGTTCGTAGACATATAAAATAAATTCATTGGTTATTTATTGATTATAAACAACATAAGAACCATTTTAATCGAACAATTTTTTTTTGAAAAAATATATTTTCCAAAAAGGTGATTTAGAGCATTGCACACATAATTTAAAATTAATTTATAAAAAAATTGTAAAATTTATTTGACCTAAAAGGACACATTTTTTAAATCAGTATACCTATATTAAATTATGTTGAAATTTTGTGAATTTTCAAAAAAAATATTAATTTTTTAGTGAATAGTGAAAAATACTAATATTTATAAAATTTTATTTTTTAATAAATTAAGTATCATTATAATTTTAATTTGATTAAAATTAACATAAGAATAGTTTATTTATATAAAATATAATTAATTACATTTAAAACATCTTTATACTAGATTTTAGTATATGTTTGTTTTTAGGCTTTAAAACACCTTTTTTAAAACTATTTTAAAGTGTATAATGTTTATCGATTTTAAATAATTTAAAAACTCCTAAAAAGAAAAATTTAATTGAAATTTATAGATTATATACCTATATATATTAATTTAAATTCATCTAATCATTATTAATTTTTTTATTGTTAATATGCGATTATCTTTTCTTTGAAAATGCATTTCTTGAAAAACCATTTTTTACATGTCAGTTGGTTTAATGTTAAATTAAATTCCGGCCAATTCTGTGAGTTAAATTTGGAAAAAATGATTCTATATTTTTATTAAGAATAATTTATATTATTTAATAATTCCAAATTTATTTCTTACCATAATGAATAGTGGAAACGGTAAAAATTATTTACTTTGGTTAAGGTAAAAATAGGTTTATCAGGTTTAGACTAAAAATATAAGTGTTAAAAATGACACTGAACTTGTATAATTATTATTTTATGGTAATATATATAAATTATATAATATAAGGATTGAAAATGGTCAATTTTGGTTAATTTTATCAAGATAAAAATGTTGGTAGAATTTTTTCTTTTCAAAAATTACTAGTGTGTCCTCTCCCATAGTTATAAAAGGTAACCCCCTCTCCTCTCCTTTCCATAAGTCTAAAACATATTTCTTTAGAAAATACCTACCCAAATAACTTCCGTTATTACTTCAAATCATCCTAAAATCCTTTTTTTAGAAATCCAACCTAGGAAGGATTTTTGTGCAAACCAAAATACTATGTCCAAAGAAGAGGTAACATCCTTAACGGAGCATTTTATTTCATTTCTTATCAACCTTATTAAAATATTATTAAACCATGATGATATAATAATTTTAGTATATTAAATATAATTATATTATTTTATGTTAATATCATGACCAACAACAACCTCCTCCCCCAAAAAATGGAAAATGAAATCATTGATCGTGTGTACCACAGACTACCACCTATCAAACCGATGTAATTCATTTTTCATTTCCACTTCTCACTGATGGATATAATGATGTATGAAATGTTTATTTATTATATTTATAATTAAATTACACTTATGGAATTATAATATCATATATAACTTCTTACATTCCATTCCATAGGGAATACGATAATGTTGCTCGTGTGTACAGCGGACTACCTCCTCGTGTAGCGATGTGATTCGTTTTTCACATACGCTTTAAATAGAAGATAATAACGATTAATTTGATGTTTATATATTATATTAA
Organism: Viscum album; assembly: GCA_963277665.1. Lineage (NCBI taxonomy): Eukaryota > Viridiplantae > Streptophyta > Magnoliopsida > Santalales > Viscaceae > Viscum > Viscum album. The sequence continues at coordinate 1,431,028,344 of OY728120.1, read as the reverse complement.
TGACATATTAATCATTAAATAATGGAAATATATCATATCATTTTTTACCTAAACATCCATTTAATAAATGATAACGTCGTTCGTGTGTATGGCGGACTACCACCTCACGAAGTGATGTGATTTGTTTTTCACTAATGCTTTATATGGAAGGGTAAAAATGATAAATGTAATTAATATATGTTATATATATGAAATTATTTTGATTATATAAAACAAATATACAATCCACTTCCTTTTCCACTGACCCCTTAAGTAAATTATAGCGTCGTTCGTGGGTATGTATTGTCTACAGTCTCCACGAAGCGATATGATTTTTTCTGTATGTTCAAAATTAAATAATTATAGTAAATATGTATCTAATAAAAGAAAATATTTATAAAATTAATATCATTCTTTTTATGATTTAACAATAATATATTTTCAATATCTTGAACTTTCATGATGAAACATGCATGATAAAATAAGGAAATTAACACCCAAACAATAGTGACAATGAGTGATTATTAAAAAACTGGTAAACATATTTCATAAAGGGATAATATATGATATTATAAATAATTATATGATTCTGTTATAAGTTAATGACATATTTAAAACCACTATACATGAGTTTAAATAGTTCTCAACTATGGTAAGGGGTTTCTTAACTCAATTTTCATTCATTGAGTTAGACATGTACTTCATTGATTATATTATGCGAAGTTTATGTTTGAAATGGATTTTAATAATTAGTGGTTTATTTCCACTTTATTTGTGTGTATATACATTTTTTACTCATAATTACCCCCATTTATTAACTCTCACCTCAATGATATAAACCTTATAAGGGTTTTTCTAAAGATTCCTACATTGAGACACATATTATTTTATGCACCTGATTTATTTTGAATAGTGTATGTACTTTCCATTTACATGACTTATCATGAATCCTTCCAACATCATGAAATTTTTATTTACAATTCATCTACTTCATTCATATAAATTTATGATTAAAAATTTATGAATGTTTTAAGGTTTTATGTTTAAATCTCATCTTAATTGGGATTACTAATGATTAAATTTTCATTAAATAAAATTATTTGATAATTAACTAATAAACCCTTTAAATTTTCTTTTTATCTAGTTATTAATGAATTTTAAAGTAATTTTATCACTTTCTTCTCTTTCATACTTAAAATTATTGATAAAATGTTTTTAATAATATCTGACATATTTTAAATCTTTGGTCAAAAATTATTTTTCTTCCAAATCCATGATTTCTAAAAAAAAATACCAAAATGCTTTATTTTGATTATTTAAATTAATTTTTACCCTTAATTGGATTTTTAAAAAAAAATATTAAGAGGAATATTCCTTCCATTTTCTAAATAATGTACTTTTTTATATTTTTATAAAAAAAATTAAAGGAATATTTATTTTTTAACTTATTTTTTATGAATGGAACTCTTCCACCATCATGACCAATCAGTGTTTTAAAGATTACTATTTTAATTTTCAAATTTTATTTTCAAAAAAATGTTTTCTTTAATTTTTTACAAATTTTTAGATTTTAAACAATTGTTTTCAAAATGGAAAACATATTTTCAAAAAGAAATGTTCAAAGTGGTAATTTCAAAATCATTTTTCATCTAATATTACATTATTTGATGTTACTCAAAGTGAAATGGGTATTTTTATAAAAAATTAATCCTTTACGAGAATTTTCATAAACAAACTACATTTATGTTATGGATTGCTTCTAAATTATGTATAAATGTCTCTCACATTTATAAATAGCTTATTATCCCTTCCTTTGGTAGGGTAATATATGCCTTGTGTTCATTTCTTAGATGCCTTCATTGTGAAATATAATTTGATTATGATATGAGATAATATTATGCAACCAATTTTCATTCCATGGGTAATTATTATGTTATTATTTATGATTGAATTCCCTTATATGGAACACATAGATCATGAAAATGTTATTATGGGTGTGACCAAATAGTGCATCCATACATTGAGTAATGTTATAGTCTCATGAGACATAATGTATGAGATCAAGGAGTAAACCTAGTCCATTATAGAACTTTTTTTGTTGGACAAAAATCCCTCAAGGTAACATTGCAGCATTTTTGTGTTGGTTGTGTTTATTGACAATGCAGGTTTCCACGGTGAATTTTCGTGTTCAAGAGATGTTGTTAACAATCCATGTTGACAAAGATCCATGAAAAATGAATGGATGATTTGGAGGTGGTATAAAATAACAGATACAAGGTGGCGTTGTTTCCCAGTGTTTGCCAAATTTTTGGGGTCCAAAATATGGATTTTGGTGATCATCACAAAAATTGGATTTCTTTTAAGATCTAATTTAAATATGGAAATGGCATGAATTTCATGAAGATAGGCTTTGTGGTTTGGATTTTGAGAAGACCAGAAGAAAGTTGACGGTGATTCTTTGTGATTACGACAAGCTTTGCGAACGGAAGAGGTTGAAGCGCATCGCGGTGGTTAAGGGATTTGCATGGGAGCTTCATGGTGAAGGTGAAAAGTAAATGACAGAATGCTTCGTGATTAAGATGAGCTCCGCGATTGGAAATTTGTCTTGGTGCTTCACGATTTGGAGAGAATTTCAGTGGGAATTTCAGAGCTTTGTGATTTAAGATGAAGTGGTCTTGCCTTCGTGTGGAAATTTCGAGGGTCAGTAAAATTGCCTATAAATAGACCTTGACCCCCCCTGAGCAAAGAACAAGAGAAAGAGAGATTTTTCAGAGAAAATATTTTTCTCTTGGTTCATGAAGGTGGTCCGCAAAGGCAGTGTGCTTCACGAAATAAGAGTTCCACGACAACTAATCTAGCTCCGTGAAAGTTGCGAGCTCTGCGTCGGCTCAGTGAGTTGCATGATGGAAGTCTCTCTTAGATGACTTGAGCTTTGCGAGAGTGCTTCGTAAAAAGGCAGGAGCCTCACAAAATGGGTAGCCTCACGAAGTAGGGTTGTTTGAGAAGGTATTTCCAAAGGAATTGCCCAATGTTCAGGGGAAAAGGGGTATTCATCAGTGGATAAAATTTGGACTTTAACAGAGCATATATCAATAGTTGAGGATGCATGTATTCCTGAAAATAAAGAGACCTACAGGTCTATAAACTATGAGTGGATCTTCTGATGAAGTAGTGAGCTCACTTTAGTTGAGAGAGGAGTGAGTTCTCGAATTATGAGTTGTTGTAAACCAGGAGGGACAGTGAGTTCACTTCGAACTTGTAAACAGTAGTGTGCTTATAGTGGAATTGGTACATTGGCACACTACCGGTGTATGCTCCTTAGATGTATCCTAGTGAGGGTGAACCAAGAAAAAATTGTTGTATCATGTGCATGCTTTAAGGTTTATCCATACTCTGCATCGGGAAAGAGATAGAAGAGGGTTTTGTCTAACAACCAAACAAGATCAAAAAGGGGAAGTTTTTTAATCTGTCATACCATGATTCACCCCCCCCCCTCAGGGTATCTAGCCTAGTGGACATAACATTTTCCTTCCATGTGATATTATCTAGGTAGTTATCCTTGACTCATGTTTATGTCAAGTTATATATTTTTTCTACTTTTCCAATGACTCCATGATCTTATGATGACTTTTTATTTATATTATGAATCTATGTGATTACCCATATGCATTCTCTTTATGATGTCATCTAATATCTATGACTCACATTTTATGTTTCCTAATCATGTTTATTATGTTAATGGGCTTTCTATCTCACCCATTTCTTCTATGTATTCCAAAGGTTATGCTATATAGTTTTAGGAGCTTCAATGGACTTAGGAGCGCACTAAGGGAAATAAAAAAATAATGATTCCATTTTTAAGTTTCCTATGTTGTATTATGATCCTATTTTTCCAAATATACTAGGATTCATGGTCTTTAGGTTGTAATTAAGGGATGATTATTTTAATAATTATTTAATAATATGTATAAAAGGTATAGGTTTCCTATATAATCCTTATTATTTTATTCTATCTAAGCAAGTTTTTTATTTTATTCAATTATTTATGTGAACATGATAAAGCATCCATAAAATAAATAAACATGTAAAATATGGAATAAAATATGTGGCATGATCATGAGATTTGTCTTTAAGTAAGTTTTTTGAAAATACAATAAAAAAACCATTGAACCTAGGGAAAATGTTTATGAATAAGTCTTGGATCAAGTTATAGCATTCCAGTTCATATCATATGTATCACCAGAGTTTATTTCACCTTGAATTTATCTTAAAACACCTCCAATAACTTAGGAGATCCATTATTACATGTGATTTAATCACAAAAAGGTGAGGGGAACTACTAGAATGATTATGAGGAAACCACAAACATGCAGGTCCTTAAATAAAAAAAGGAGGTGATAAGTCAAAAAAAATATTTTAATTTAATAATAATAATTGTAAAAACCAATAAAATAAAGAATTTAAATGAAATCTAAGCTATACATAAGTCTTTAAAGCTCCTGATTATCCATGCATGAAATGAATATGTCTTTAATAAACTTCAATTCATTCAAATTGTTCTTAATCAAGATAAAATGTGCTCAAATTAATTAATTATATTTATTATTTAATTGATACATTTCTCTTAATTTCCATCCGAATGGTCCTTAATACTTTCATCCACTATAATTTTAAACAAATTAACTAAATTTATTGTGTTTAAAATTAATTAGTTATATAGCTTGCACTAGGAGAAAACATGTCGTGTGCCTGTCCAAACTACAAGGCATGGTCCTTTTAATTTATTTTGTAATCACATGAAATACCTCATTTACAAAGTATTATGTAATTTCATGGAATGTAATGTTAATAAATACCACATCTGTACATGTAAATTACATGGCCTATAATGACTTTTATTCATACAAAGTGAATGATTTTTAAAGTCCATACACGATATGTAATTTCAAGTTTTAACATGGAAATTAATTAAGCATATAATATATATATATATATATATATATAACCCATCACACGTCATGTATTATAAATAAATGATACACATGAAAAAATTTATTAGGTTTAACGAAAATAGTAATTAATTTTATTTTTTCTACATAAATATGTAGGATACACGACATGTACAAGCCAACTACACATTATGTATGCCACTTCAATATTTATCTGTAGAACACTACTAGGGATTGGGTTCATGAGTAGGTCACAAACATATATGAGGTACACAACATGTACAAGAGGTAAATAACATTTGAAATTATAGTTTCATGGTCTTCCATCAAATGTTCCATGTAATAAACACACTATGCATTTTGACTAAGTATGTTCCAGTATAAAATACATGGACAACACGATGTGTACCCAAGTTACATGGTGTGTAGTCTAGAAAACCATGTTCCAACAAGTTCTGGTCAAGAATCTGAAAGTGATAAAATAACATATTCATCCAAATGACATGTCGTGTTTTTTATGGCTTGGTCTGGGTGCAGTGAATATGGGTACATGGAGTATACCTTAGAGTTACACATCTTATTGTCCCATTTTATCTAGATAGAAATATCAATGAATCATGATGGTTTATTTGAATGTTTTAAATGTTTTTATCCTATTATTGATTATATAAAGGTTAATAATGAATGAGAAGAAAATATCTCAATTTTTATATTCAAGTAATGAATTTATTGAAATGAAAAACTAATAGTAGGTGCGTATAACAATAAATTATTAATAAATAACTGTAAATTTAGATTTGACTACTCTATTACCACTTTAAGGTTCTAGATGTAGTTAAAATTCCTATTTGGTAATGTAAAACTCATATTATGTCAGTTTCAACAAATAATCCACAATGTAAATGATGATAAATATCATGAATGATCAATTAAATCTAATAAAAATTGATAGAAATTGTTATAACCAAGAGTGATTATCTTTCTCACATTAGATTTATAATTAATTTTGTTAATTTTGTTACCTTAGTATTTTTAATTATTTATTTAAAAAAGTTATTGATCATGCAAACCTCAATTCTATTGTACCATCATTGCATCAAGAGGATCCAAAGAAGAATATATCTATCAATAAACTACATGTTATACTATAATATTGAAGAATTGTGAATTATATTATGAGGTTTAGCGTGGTTGTATCAATTTTTTTACGTCACTCCCTTTGATATCTGTACAATCCATTGAGGTTAAAGGTTTGATTATTATACTCTTACTCATGAATGGAAGAATAAGGTGGATGATATTGGTTCTTGAGAGAGTTCTACAAATTTTTCTCTCTTGGATTGAGTGAGTATTTATAGGGGATATTTTTTGAGAAACAATGTCTAACCCTAAGAAATGATATAACTAGGTATTTATTGAGATAGGTTATAGAATAATTAATTTCACATAGGCCCTCTATAATTATATTAATCTCCAGAAAGTTCCATATCTCAATAATAATATTATTATTATTATTTAGTTGACATGTTCTAAAATTGATGATAAAATATATAAAATTTATTTTAATAAATGAATGAATATTTGTTTAAATGATATTTAATATATCATTCTTACTAGACCCAATAGCCCAGTGTTAACTTCGCCTACATTTACCGAACCTCGAATAATAAATATTATTCATTCAATAAATAAATAAATATTTTTAATATTCAAAGACGTATAAATAAATTTTAATTTTAATATTTAACTCATATATAAATATAGTGACTGAATAATTATGATTGATAAATCATGAATAAATATTATTCCACAGTGTGGAGAATAATACTTATTTTAATAATTAAATTTTAAATGAATTTAACTGATCTCAATAAAACCACTTAGTGTGTAACCCACTGGGCTTCTTCCTTAGTGGCATTATGCAGGTTCACATTAAGTTAAATATCAATGTATAAAAACACATAACGGTACCCAAGATGAAGAAGGTATTGTCTCAAAGTTGATATAATCCCTTTATCTTGGTATCTCATTAATAAAGTTACATACCCATGTCATCAACCTATATACTTTATATATATTTATTTTACTATCTAAAATGAATGCATAAATACACCATATCCATGGAATTTATTTCAATAGTTATATTCTAAAAAAAGGGTTGAGATATTAACTTCTATAAAATGTAAGGGATAAAAATATTAATCTTATTCATTAATAACATATCATTTTTAAATCACCCAAAAAACCTAATTCTAGAAAATCTATGGCATCATAGTTTTGGTTAGTACTTAAAAGTACACAAATCATGTCATGTATTAAAAATAATCTTAAAGTATAAAGATAATTTCACATGTTCTCATATAGAGATATCTAATGAAATATAAACATATGGAATTATGATAGGTGTGTATGTTTTTATAATCTAATTACTTGGATATTACCAAGTGTGAACCTCATGAGATGAAGTCTCATCCACTTATGAGTACTCATACCTAAAAATATGGATTATTTTTGCCCCATCAAATGATTCCAAATGACAGTAACACGTATATTTTAACAATATCATCATATCATGTCAACATTCTCATCATAGTGGGTAACTACAGTGATATTTTCAATGTGATATATGTTCTAGGACATTATCACATTAAATTTTCCCAAAAGGACAATAAATATATGAGAATAAATTTATTAACATTAAAATATATGAGTATACTAGAAATTTTAAGTGGAATTTAGTTGGTTCTATGGAACCAACTCTAACAACTAAGTGAGCGATTCGATTTAGGCCTTCAAGTTTAGATCATTCTTTGGTTAGTGCCCTATTTTAGATTGTTCTATGGCTAGGGGTGAGTGCCCCTAGTGAGAGTGATTCGGGTGTTAATATCATTTAGGAAGTCATCATAAACTTGATAGTTGATTCCACTGATATATTCCTAAGATCCCATCATAATATGACTTGGGTATTTTACCATGACACAAACGTGTTAGTGTTTATGTTATATTGTGAATTTTAGATGCACTTTAAATTGTATCCCCTCAGTATCATTTTTTATTAGTGGTTCAATTTCTAATATTATTACTAGTATTTATTACACTTCTTCACATAATGGTTCCCATGGTTTTATTCCATTATTCATTATGATGTGATTTACTTTTCAAAAATGTTTTGAAAAGGGGGTATTTGGGAATATATTTGAAATAAGGGAAATTATTTGGTTTTGAATTCACAAGATTAGGGATCACCTTTTAAATGTTTTTAATTATTATCCTTTCAAAGTTGTGGTTCCAAAACTTGGTACATAAAAATGGGAATTGATATAGATTTCAATGTAATGGTTGTATATTTCAATGGGTTTGAAATCTAGGTTTCTAATCTCGATAGTGATTTTGCTTTCAAAAATGGGTTCAACATTTTTTTTGAGTTGGTCCATTGTAAATACCATTTTTTAAATAAATTAATTAATATTTATTTAAAAGGAATTTTAATATGTCATTTCCATCTAGGAACATAACACATCTCATTGATCTTTCTCTATTTTTATTAAACATGAAATAATATATATTTACTTTAAAAAATAAATATTATAATGTTTTTCATCTATAAATAAATAAGGATTTTATTTTCTTAAACTAGAGAGTATTATTTATTCAAAATTCAACTCATATATAAATTCTTTTAAATAATATGTGATTGAATCTAAGTGATCAACACATCTAGAAAATTTTTATTTAGGTGAATTTTGGAATGATATTATAAAAATATTATATTCAAATATAATTTAATTGTGATTTATGGAAAAACATAGTGTGTAATCTTCTAGGATTATTTCTCTATGGAATTAATATTATTATCCTAAAGTTAAGGATTAGTGTCTAGCGACATGTTAAGGAACTGAAAGAGAAATAAGTAAATATTAAAATTAAAACAACCTTTTTATAAACACTCACTATGTAATATAATATATTTTCCTCAATATATCATATAGGAGATTGCAGGCTCATGTCATCAACCTATGTGCTTGATATATATTATATAGACTACCCAAAATAAAATCGTCTATTAAACAACATAGATTTGGATAAAATCAGATAGTTATATTTCATTTAAAGGGTTTGAGATATTCTCTTCCATTATGTTAGAAGAGAAAACCCATCTCAAGAAATATTCATCAATTTTATATTACTTTTGTCACACCCAACTTACCCTAATCATCCCTGAGAATATGGTGTCAAAATTTTCATCTACAGATCAAAGTACACAACTCATTATATATATTAATAATTATCTCAACTCAAAGGATCCTTAAACACATTATAATATAGAAATATCTAATTAAATATATATAATTTTTAATTATTTTGGATGGTAAGTTGTCATAAACTCATCTCTTGGATATTACCAAGTGAGAACAACAAGAGAAGAATTCCAAATGCATTATTATCAACATATACCTAATAGTTTTATATATTTGTTTCAAATAAGATGATACTATTTGATTATAGAACATATATTTATGATTAATTTCATAGTAATTCAAGGATGTATTCAAAGAAGATAAAAACTATATCCATTAGAAGTGACAAATACTCTAAGAACATTATCAAATAAATGTAACACATAAGAATGGCCATCATGTAATTGCCAAATATTTTAGTAAATATTATCCATTAATTAAATACTATGTTAAATATAATATTCCACAAACAACACCAACTAAAAAGAAGTCACAATACCTTTCATTAGGAGAGAATTATAAAGTATTATATTGTGCCCATTATACTATATTTGTTGAATTATTAGGTTAAAATAGAAGTTATTGTATTATGAAATCTATGTATAAAAAGGAATAAAATGTAATTAAGTAGTAGAATTCTTCATTATGAATCCCATTTATCTATTCTTATAAAGGAGGTAGTTTCACTATGTTTTTCACTAGAACAAGCCTAAGACAAACTCTAGTATTTACAGTTGTGTGAAATCATTTGTGATAGAATTTCAAGCTCATTGAGTTTTCTACAAGATACGTGTTAACTGAAATTTCACCTATGAATTCCATAAGAAGTTATCTTATACTTAGTTCTGACATAGAGATCTTAAAAATATTTGTATGTAGATGTTAAGATGAAATAAATGTAATATTATTAATGTAATAAATTTTATATTATTACATTTACATTTGGTATTTCCACAAAATTTAGTTTTGGTGAATGAATTTAATTAAATAATAAACATTTTATTAAATTTAAATGTATTGATGAAATTTAAATAATGCTTATTAAACAATTAAATAATATTCAAGAATTGGGAATAAAATCATCTAATGTTAAAAAATATATTTTTTAAGGAATATCATTTTTCTATATATAACCATATTAATCATTTTTAAAGGATTATTCTAAATTATACATTGTAAAAAACAAAAAAATGTAACTCCCCATATAGTTATGTGTTGAAAAATTCCTAAAGGAATTTTATTTTTTCCATTTAGGGATGGTTTATTTTTACAATTGGAGACAGTGTTGGGATTCTAAGGGTTTTGATACCTATAAAAGATTTTTTTAGTTAGTATTTATTTTATGGAGGTTTCAAGAGGGTTTAGAAGCAAGCTTTGGTTATTAGGAGGAACCTGTAGCTACTCCAGATCTATAGGGGATATTCACACCAAGAAAAATTATTTCATTCTAGGAATTATCATGGGAATATGTTTTTTGGTATTCTTGATCAAATATTCATAGTGTGAACGAATTTTACATGTCATGAATGACCCTAAAACCATGTTTTGGGTGTTTTAAAATCAGGGGATATCTTGGGATACCACCCATTTCTCCCCCTCCACCCCCATCCTATTATTTTGGACTTTAGGGAGATTTTCTTCCCTCATTTATTACTAGATCTAATAATTGTTTGATAATATGGAATCCTCTTGGTATGTATAAATCCATGAATTAACTATAATGCCCCAAGTAAATAAAGAATATGAAATTTTCACATTTATCCATATTTTTGAATAAAATGTTAATATTACTTTAAAGGGGATGTTATGCTCGATGGCGTACCCAATACGCAACAACGAGTTCCTTTGAAATATTACGTTGCAATCTAATAATAAAATTATTTTATTTTAAATGGTAGTTAAAACCTGGCCGTTGTAATGACGGGAATGAACAGAACTAACTACAAAATGATTATATATGTTTTTCAAATATTTTAAATGCGAATGAATCCAATTTTAAGCATAAATAATCAAATATTCTTTAAAAGGTCGATTAACCGCCTTTTGATGGCGAAACTATTTTAAATCCACTTTTTGACAATTTTATGTGTTATATTTGACAAAATAAAATTATTCTTTACAATCGGGACATTGAAATTTACTTTGTGTAAATTTTTTGGTATTTTTCCGAAAAAGTTCATTTTTTAATGAATAGTGAAAAATGTTGTATTTTAATTCAAAACCACTTTTTAATCTAGTTTATTTTTATGATTTGATTATCTTTTGAATTGGCTTTAAAGTGAAATTAGAATATATTTTTACCATTTAAACCAATAGTGGTCATTGGAATTGATTTTACTTTGAAATTGGACTTAAACTAGTGTCAATATTTTAATAGATATTGTTTCTTAAAAACACGCTATTTGTTTTGATAGTGGGAATTAATTATTAAATTCATTAATGAATCTTATATGTTATGAATTTTTTAAAATAGTCATCATTTTTTAATTTGGAATATCAAATATTTCTTAGGGTGAATTTTTGGTATTTTTTTGAAAAACTCCAATTCTTTATGAATAGTGAAACCACTAAGTGGTAGTTTAAAAACTGTTTTTTCGTTTAAATGAAACTTTACCACTTCTGTGGTTTGAATTTCAAAAATCCAACATACATGGTTGTCATTAGGATGTAAAATGTGGTTCAATGGCATTAAAATAATTTTTTGGTGAATAGTAACTCTTAAGTTTTTAATCGCGATTAGAGGTAATTAGTGTAATTCAAGGTAAAGATAATGTTATAATAATATGAAATGACCGTGACACATTTTCTACCATTATTGGATGAGTCATGTCCGACCAAGACAATCCATGGGTCAACTTGGGTACCCCAAAGAGCCACTTTGGTTGGAAAATGACATTAATACCTTTTTATTTAAAGTTAAAATTAAAATGTCACAAATATGTTTTGTTTTACTAAAACAATTTTTACATGGGGTTATATAAGTCATATTTTTTACTATAAATATTCATTAGAAAGCTAAAAGTATTTCATACATCATGATATTTTTTTATAATTTTTAGACATTAAATAAATTAATTTATTTATGACACCGTGATGATGCAGTGATTACCTCATAAATGAACGATTTAAATAAAATGGGAATATAGGGTGAAATATAAGTCTTAAACTTGTCAAAAACCAATTGGTTGGGTGGATTTAGAAACCTTATCATCTTATCCTCTAAATATATCCTTTTGGGGCATTTAAAATCCAAAAATAATTTTATAATAAAGTAATATTTTATAACTTTCCAAGAGTTCCCCTCCACTCCTCTTATAAAAGGCCCCCACCTCTACCACCTTACACACACCTCTAAAGCCTTTGGCTTGGCCAACCCCAGCCCATTTCATCTCTCCACATCCCTCTATTAATCATTGAAGCCTCACTTTTGGAATAATCCTTTCCAAGGAATCATTTGAGCTCAAATCAAAGAGAGTTACCCGATTTAAAGGTAATGTATTCTCGTGTGTTCTTTTGTTTTATTTTGCTTCTCCAAACCCCTAAACTATTTTTTTAATTTTTTTGTAACAAAAAAATTATCTTAAGTATACTAGTATGTTGTTATAATAATTATTAGAGCTACACTTTCACACACCTCCATTTAATGGTTAAAGAACATACTGTTTCTGTGGATGGTGAATTACTGCCTCACGAAACGATGGTTGTTCAATATTCTTTTAACACCTTCAAAGGTGGCCATTAAGATGTCACTATATTTATATATGATATATCATATGTTTATGTTTTCCTTAAGCTTCTGTATTTTTCATTTATGGCATACCTTTATGGTTTCCATTATGGGTAAACGCGATATCTTCATTTTAGGAAGTGCGGACTACCGCCCCCTCAAAGTGATTTGATTCGTTAATGCCATATGTGGGACGTATAAAGGTTGGAATTAATGGTATTACATATTATATCCTAATGGAATTATAATATAACTTTATATCATTATTATTTCATTCCATTGAATACAAAAAAAATGAAAGTAGCGTTCATGCGTACGTACGGCTTACCGTCTCCAGGAACGGTACATTTCATTTTTTATCTCCAAATGTTATATACTATTATAAGTACATATATATAATGGATATATATGTAATATATTACATCTAAATGATGGATATAATTTTTTAATTATAATATATATATATCTCATTTTGTTTTAATTCCATTAATATGACAAAAAATGAAAGTAGCGTTCATGCGTACGTACGGCCTACCGTCTCCATGAACGGTGCTTTTAATTTTTTATCTTCAAATGATATAGAATAGTATAAAATGAATATATACTGGATATATATGATATTTAAAACATAAATACTATTCTGGATATGATGTACCTATAACTACATGGAAAATACTTTTCCAAAAAGTTCAATTTTTACTCATGTACCGAACATCAACAAAAACGTCTGATATGAACTCACTTTATTAACAAATTATTATAACATTATAATATGTGATATGAAATGAATAATAATATTTAAATGAGGCCCTTAAGAAATTATAAATTGACCAAATTTTATTATTCAGGAGATTAAAGAACGATCGAGTCATGTCGGACAAAAGGTAAGGGATCCCACCCCTCTCTTTCTTTTTAAGTACACTCTTTTATGTCATTCCTTTTAAGCTCGTATTTCTTATGATTGGGATGTTATTTTATATTACTCTTATGGTACTTTTTATGTTCATATCATAATAGACCCTACTTTCTCTCATCAATCAATTTTTGAAGTTTTAAGTGGCGTCGTTAGGCTGCCGAGTTTTTGTAAGGGAATTTTCATCTCACTTTTATTCCTGTGAGATTTATGCTAAATTTTCCACCATTTCCGTTGAGTGGTATATATACTGCCCATTATTCTAATCTTTGTGTAATATAATTTCGTTTATGAATATTTACATCAATTTTGTATTGTCCTTCTCTCATGGGGTGTATGTTTCGAAAGATACCCAAGTCGGTAAGGGAACCTTTCACCCTCCGCTTTTTAAAAGAATTCTTTTGTTGGGTCTTTTAATTTAAATATTGTTATGTTGGGATATGTTCTTATATATCCTTATTGATGTAAATATTATGTCCAAGTGATTAGATACCCTTTTTATCTCTCATCAACTCATTTTTTGAATTTTGATCTGACGTGTTTAGGCTGTAGAATTTTTGCAAGGGAACTTCTTAACCCAATTTTGATTCTTTGGGATAAACTTGCACTCCTTGAATATGTCATTCTATGAATATGTGTGAATAACCTCTGATTGTTTTACACTTAATATCCACTTATATTTGGTGTATTCGTTTGTCACACATAATTATGTAATTTATTTATCCTTAATCCAAGAATAACGTCTTTATAAGGGAATCAGTCTCAATCTCCTTTCATTGAGGCATATTTTTTTTATACAAAACTTTCTTTTATATGGTGTATAAAACCCTTTGACTTTTACGATTATTCAAAAAAAATATTTTTATACTAAGCCTTTATTAAATGACAAAAGGGAATGTTTTTTTTGTCGTACGTATGCGGTGACAACAACTTCTCTGCCGCCGTGACCATTATTTGAGTTCTGGCTTCCTCTACAAGCCATACCTTTTTTTTAAATGAAAAATAAATACCATGTTTTACTTTTATTTTATTTTGGTATTAAAAATGTATTTCATAATGTTTTTATATCAATGTGTTGTATTGATATCTTGTGATTGAAAAGTGGAAATGTTATGTTTTTTATGCATGTTTTATGTGATATGATTATGTTATGGTTCTTGGGAATTATTATGAAGACGGGTGGTTCCATTATAAACTAAGGGCGGGTGATCCTGATATAGCTCTTCAATGCATTGGGTAATGAGAAGGGGTTAAACTTTAAGGTTTCTCTGAAAAGATTTAGGGAATATAGTGTGATAGGTATTCCAAATGTAACTAAGAGGGTTACTCCCTATGTAAGAATGTTATGAATGCCTCAAGTTACCTTTATGCCTTATGATTTCTATGATTTATTCATAATTTGATGAGGTATGTTTAAATTCTTATGTTTTATGAGTAAAGTATGATTTCATACATGGACTAATGTTTTCTTTTAGTACTTTTATATCCCTTACTGATCTTTTTATGCTCATCCCATGTTTTTGAAATGTTTTTCACAGGTCAAGGGAAGGGTGCATGATATGATGATAGTGTCAAGGAAGTGTAAAGAAAGAATCCATGTTTTATTTTAAATATGTTTCCGTTGATGGGGAAAAACGAATACTATCTTTTATGTAACCACTTTGTTTAAATGTGGAATGTAATTCATGATTTATGATCTAATTCTCTAAAACTCTAAACCTGAAAAGATCCTCAATGTGAATTATTCATTTAATTCAATATTAAGTAAGGTTTAAGGTCGGGGCCTTATAGTTGGTATCATAGGTCGGTTTAGATAACTTTAGAGGTTAGGGTATTCTCTAAGCATGAGTGAAATTACCATAATGGTTAGGATTTCAGAAAGAGTCCTAGTTTTAGATATAGTGAATGAGTAAGTATATCTTAGTATTTATCTTCCTCATTAGTACATGATGGTTTTTTTTATATACTCACACTGAAATTTCTGTTTTTAGTGAATGGATGGATCTAGCAGGCACCAAAGTGACAACAGGTTTGAAGGAAACTGTGGTGGTTCTCTGATTAAGAGACTGGATGAAATGGGGGATTCAATGAGGAAACTCATGGTTGTTCTAAACTAACTATCAAGAGTCATGATCAACCACTTGAACCTTGGTGAGTTCTCCAATACATCATGTACGGGATGACCAATCGATGTGGAAGTCCAGGTAATAATTATAAAGGTAAACATTAGAGTTTATATGATCCTTACTTTTGAGGTAATTATGGGTTATTATATGTTATGATGGAAAATGAAAGGCATGAGATAAACTTGAGGTTAAAATATGTTGTGATTATTTATGAAGATTTTATCTCGTTTTGGGGAATGTTTTAAGAATAATATATTTTTAGAAAAAGGACAACACGCAGACCGTGTGACAACCCATCGCGTCGGACAAAGCTGCGGGAATCGAACCCACAACCAAAGTGCGACTGGTATTTATCGCCTACCACTGGACTACGTGAAGTCCCTGGTTAGTTTGACTAATTATTTTTAGTTCGATGATTTTAGGAATCAAGAGTAAGTTTATTTTGGGTTATCTATGGAAATGATTAACCTATCATGGAGGATATGCGATTAGGTTAATTACTTTTCAATATGAGAATTTAAGAGCAACTGATGTTATTTAGAGATAAAAGTTAATTTGTACCATGGAAGACTATGTGGTTAAATCCTTAAAATATTTGGGTTTCAATCTTAGTTTGGTTAACTTTTTAGAATTTTAAGGACAATTGTTTATCGAATGGTCTTTGTTGAACATTGGGGTTTTTTTTAGAAAAATTTTTGAGATTAAGAATAGATTTTCTTTTTATAAAGGATTATACTTTTGTGGATTATCTGATCTCATACTAACAGTTTTGGTTTTGGTTTTTGTCTAAAGACATGGGAAATATATAGTTCTCTTTTGTGGATTAGGTTATTCTAAAGAAGTTTATTATAGTACTCTTAATGCGAACAAGTCTTCCTAAATACTCATCTTTTGGAGAAAATATGAGTTTGATTAAATAATCTAGTAAAAGTTGAAAGTCTACGTGACAAGTAAGTATGTTTCATTATGATTTAGTTAAGCTTAAAAATAAATTCCTCAATTAAGAGTATCTTAAAACAAAAATGTTTTCTGTTAACTTTTCCTATTGGGGAATCGAATACCGTTTAACCCATCACAAGTTTGTGATTTTCTTATGGTTAACTTTCTACTAGACATGTTTACTATCACTCTCCCTCAGAACATGAACCTTTGTTTTCCCCTCCATATCCATGTTTTCCTATATGGAATCCTAGTATGGGTTAACTCAGGTGACCTCTGTACTTCTCTTTCTTTATATTAAAGTGATTGTTTTACTGACTCTTGTTCTGATGTGGGATTTTCAATGAAGTTTCCAAGCCCAATTTTAAAATTGCGATGATGCAATTCCCAAAAGGGAGGAAGGATGTAACACCCCAGGTAAATAAAGAATATGACATTTTCACATTTATCCATATTTGTGAATAAAATTTTAATATTACTTTAAAGGGGACGCTATGCTCGATGGCATACCCAATACGCAACAATGAGTTCCTTTGAAATAATATGTTGCACTCTAATAATAAAGTAATTTTATTTTAAATGGTAGTTAACCCCTAGCCGTTGTAATGATGGGAATGAACATAACTAACTACAAAATGATTATATATGTTTGTCAAATATTATAAATGCGAATGAATCCAATTTTAAGCGTAAACAATCTAATATTCTTTAAAAGGTCGATTAACCGCCTTTTGATGGTGAACCTATTTTAAATCCACTTTTTGACAATTTTATGTGTTATATTTGACAAAATAAAATTCTCCTTTAGAATCGGGACATCAAAATTTACTTTGTTTAAATTGTTTGGTATTTTTCCGAAAAAGTTCATTTTTTAATGAATAGTGAAAAATGTTGTATTTTAATTCAAAACCTATTTTTAATCTAATATATTTATATGATTAGATTATCTTTTGAATTGGTTTTAAAGTATAATTAGAATATATTTTTACTAATTAATCCAATTGTGGTCATTGTAATTTATTTTACTTTGAAATTGCACTTAAACTAGTGTCAATCTTTTAATAAATATTGTTTCTTAAAAACACGCTATTTGTTTTGACAGTGGGAATTAATTGTTAAATTCATTAATGAAACTTATATTTTACGAATTTTGTAAAATAGACATAATTTTTGAATTCGGAATATCAAATATATCTTAGGGTGAATTTTTGGTATTTTTATTAAAAACTCCAATTTTTTATGATTAGTGAAACCACTAAGTGGTAGTTTAAATACTGTTTTTTCGTTTAATTGAAACATTACCACTTCTGTGGTTTGAATTTCAAAAATACAACATACATGGTTTTCATTAGGATGTAAAATTTGGTTCAATGGGATTAAAATAATTATTTAGTGAATAGTAACTCTTAAGTTTTTAATCGCAATTAGAGGTAATTAGTGTAATTTAAGGTAAAGATAATGTTATAATAATATGAAATGACCTTGACACATGTTCTACCCTTATTGGATGAGTCATGGACGAACAAGAAAATCCATGGGTCAACTTGGGGGCCCCATGGAGCCACTTTGGTTGGAAAATGACATTAATACCTTTTTTATTTAAAGTTAAAATTAAAATGTCACAAACATGTGTTGTTTTACTAAAAAAAAATTTACATTGGTTTATATAAGTCATATTTTTTACTATAAATATTAATTAGAAAGATAAAAATATTTCCTACATCATTATATTTTTTTTATAATTTTAAGACATTAAATAAATTAATTTATTTATGACACCGTGATGATGCAGTGATTACCTCATAAATGAACGATTCAAATAAAATGAGACGATCGGGTGAAATCTAAGTCTTAAACTTATAAAAAACCTTTTGGATGGGTGTATTTAAAAACCTTATCACCTTTTACTCGAAATATATCCTTTTGGGACCTTTAAAATCCAAAAATCATTTTATAATAAAGTAATATTTTATAACTTTCCAAGAGTGCTCCTCCTCTCCTCTTATAAAAGGCCCCCACCTCTACCACCTTACACACACCTCTCAAGCCTTTGTCTCGGACAAACCCTGCCCAATTTATCTCTCCACATCCCTCTATTCATTATTGAAGCCTCACTTTGGGCATAATCCTTTCCAAGGAATCCTTTGAGCTCAAATCAAAGAGAGTTACCCGATTTAAAGGTAATGTCTTCCCTTGTGTTCTTTTGTTTTATTTTGCTTCTCCAAACACCTAAACTATTTTTATTACTTTTTTTGTAACAAAACTAGTATCTTAAATATACTAGGATGTTTTTATAAGAATTATTCGAGCTACAATTTCACACACCTCCGTCTAATGGTTAAAGAACATATTGTTTCTGTGGATGGCGAATTACTGCCTCACGAAACGATGATTGTTCAATATTCTTTTAACACATTCAAAGGTGGACATTAAGATGTAAATATATTTATATATGATATATAATATGTTTATTTTTTCCTTAATCTTATTTATTTTTTATTTATGGCATACCTTTATGGTTTCCATTATGGGTAAACGTGATATCTTCATTTTAGGAAGTGCAGACTACCGCCCCCTCAAAATGATTTGATTCGTTAATGCCATATGTGGGACGTATAAAGGTTGTAATTAATGGTATTACATATGATATCATACTGGAATTATAATATACCTTTATATAATTATTATAACATTCCATTGAATACAAAAAAAAGAAATAAAATTAGTGTTCATGCGTACGTACGGCTTACCATCTCCATGAATGGTATATTTCATTTCTTCTCTCCAAATATTATGTACTATTATGAGTACATATATATAATCGATATATATGTAATATATTACATCTAAATGATGGATATCATTCTGGAATTATAATATATATATATATATCTCATTTTGTTTTAATTCCATTAATAGGACAAAAAATGAAAGTAGCGTTCATGCGTACGTACGGCCTACCGTCTCCATGAACGGTGCTTTTAATTTTTTATCTCCAAATGCTATGGAATAATATAAAATTAATATATAATGGATATATATGATATTTAAAACATCAATACTATTCTGGATATTATGTACCTATAACTACATGGAAATTACTTTTCCAACAAGTTCAATTTTTACTCATGTACCGAACATCAAAAAAAACATCTGATATGAACTCACTTTATTAACCAATTATTATAACATTATAATATGTTATATGAACTGAATAATAATATTTAAAGGAGGTCCTTAATAAATTATAAATTGACCAAATTTTATTATTCATGAGATTAAAGAACGATCGAGTCATGTCGAACACGAGGTAAGTGATCCTACCCCTCTCTTTCTTTTTAAGTACACTCTTTTATGTCATTCATATAAAGCTCATCTTTCTTATGATTGGGGTGTTCTTTTATATTACTCTTACTATACTTTTTATTTTCATAGGATGAAAGACCCTACTTTCTCTCATCAATCAATTTTGGAAGTTTTAAGTGGCGTCGTTAGGCTGCCGAGTTTTCGTAAGGGATTTTTCATCTCACTATTATTCCCATGAGATTTATGCTACATTTTCCACCATTTCCATTGAGTGGTATATATACTGTCCATTATTCTAATATTTGTGTAATATACTTTCGTTTATAAGTATTTACATCAATGTTGTATTTTACTTCTCTCATGGGGTTTATGTTTTGAAAGATACCCAAGTCGGTAAGGGAACCTTTCACCCCCCCTCTTTTTAAAAGACTTATTTTTTTGTGTCTTTTAATTTATATATTGTTATGTTGGGATATGTTCTTCTATATCCTTATTGATGTAAATTTGATGTCCATGTGATGAGATACCCTTTTTATCTCTCATCAACTCATTCTGAATTTTGAAGTGATGTCGTTAGGCTGTCGAATTTTTGCAAGGGAACTTCTTAACCCAATTTTGATTCATTGGGATAAACTTGCACTCCTTGAATATGTCGTTCTATGAATATGTGTGAATAACCTCAGATTTTTTTACACTTAATATCTACTTTTATTTGGTGTATTCGTTTGTCACACATAATTATGTAAGTGATTTATCCTTAATCCAAGGATACCGTCTTTGTAAGGGAATCTGTCTCAATCTCCTTTCATTGAAGCATATTTTGTTTTATACACAACTTTCTTTCATACGGTGCATAAACCCCTTTGACTTTTACTATTATTCAAAATGAATATTTTTATACGAAGCATTTACTAAACGACAAAAGGGAATGTTTTTTTTTGTCGTACGTATGCGGTGACAACGACTTCTCCACCGCCGTGACTATTATTTGAGTTTCGGCTTCCTCTACAAGTCATACCTTTTTTAAAATGAAAAATAAATACCATGTTTTACTTTTATTTTATTTTGGTATTGAAAATTGTTTTCATATTGTTTTTATATCAATGTGATGTATTGATATCTTGTGATTGAAAAGTGGAAATGTTATGTTTCCTTTATGCATGTTTTATGTGATACAATTATGTTATAGTTCTTGGGCATTATTATGTAGACGAGTGGTTCCGTGATAAACTAAGGGCGAGTGAGCCCGATATAGCTCTCCAATGCATTGGTTAATGCGAAGGGGTTAAATGTTAAGGTTTCTCCGAAGAGATTTAGGGAATATACAGTGATGGGTATTCCAAACGTAAGCAAGAGGGTTACTCCCTATGTAAGAATGTTATGAATGCCTCAAGTTACCTTTATGACATTTTATTTCTATGATTTATTCATGATTTGATGAGGTATGTTAAAATTCTTATGTTTTATGAGTAAATTATGATTTCATACATGGACTAATGTTTTCTTTTCATACTTTTATATCGCTTACAGTGCTTTTTATGCTCATCCCATGTTTTTTAAATGTTTTTCACAGGTCAAGGGAAAGGTACATGATATGATGATAGTATCAAGGAAGTTTCAAGAAAGAATCCATGTTTTATTTTAAATATGTTTCCGTTGATGGGAAAAAAATGAATACTCTCTTTTATGTAACCACTTTGTTTAAATGTGGAATGTAATTCATGATTTATGATCTAATTCTATAAAAATCTAAACCTGAAAAGATCCTCAATGTGAATTATTCATTTAATTCAAAATTAAGTAAGGTTTAAGGCTAGGGACTTATATTAACTTTCCTCCCTATTTCCATTTCATGTTAATTTTGTAATTTTATATAGGGTTTTAGTTCAGATTCCACCAGATTAAGTTGGAATCGTTTGATTCAGATAAGGTTTTTGTGTATCCAAATTAGATTAAATCACAATATTACTTCCACATGTCATTGATTTCCATTTTAATGTGGTATGACTCTATAGTTTTTTTCTATGATTATGGATTTTAATAAATTTTTTATAAATTGTTTTGGTTTTGGTTGATAGGTATTTTTCCACAATAGTTTTGAGATCATGGAACAGACCTCTTATGGATGGATGATCATGGTTTAGGCATAGATGGAGTTCTTGGGTGTTATTTTGGTGTTTATTATATATTGAATAAAATTTTAATTTAGTCATAAATGATTTTAATTAATAATAATTTTATTATTATTAATTTTATGGAAATTCTTGGTGTGAGATAGGGCCTCACATGGATGGGAAATGACTGGATGACCCTGTATGAGCTTGGGTTAGTCTTGGTGGAAGTTATTGGTTTTTGAATAAAATGGGGGAAATCTTAAAAAAAGGGAGCTGATCTTGGTACTTTCCCTTTCGTATTTATGAATTCTTTTATATGTATGTGTAGTGTGGTCTTGCCTCCTTAGGTGATTGAAATTAAATTTATTAAATGGTTTATTGGGTGAAATGAGATAATTTATTATTTTAGTAATTAAAATTTATAATTAAACAATTTAATATTCCAATACATGATTTTCACAAGGTATATGGGGCCACTATAAGCCCCCAAACATCAGATAGTGGCCCTTGACACTAATGGTTTGGGGTTTGAATAGCTTAATGGAGCCTGATGGCCTTTTTATACTTTGAGAGGTGTGACTACTCCCGATATGACCTAGTGGACATTATGTAGGAGCCTTTTGTTGACTCTTTTAAATGTATGAAATGTATTAAGTGAAATAGCCCAATTAGGCCATATTAGAACCCTCAAGAAACCCTATTACTGATGGGATTATTATGATGGGCTGGAGAGTAGGTCACCTTAATATAACTTTGGATCTAATAGAGGTCGTGATCTATTTACCAAAACAATAGCCTATGAGTCTTACCCATGAGGTCTAATAGGCCTTGATATATCCATGACTCTATGAAAGAGTGTAATGTTCTCTGTGAGACGGTTGATGACCTAGGATTTAACCATGACCAAGGACCCTAAGTGGGGTTCCCCCATTACTGTTATGTAACCTATGGGACTATGGGGTGACCTCAATGAATGATTTTCCTTGATAGGGTTCACCCTGAGACTGATAGAGTTGGTAGTGGGTGTCACCTGAGTACCCAACCTGATGCATAATCCAAATGGGGATGAGATGATTTTGATAGAAATTTAAGATTCATTGGACTGATATGTTTTAATTTTTATTATTTATTATGATAAGTGATTGAATAAGACTCATGGGAATCATCTATTGTCCCTAACATTTTTTCGATACCTTGGGATGTATGGGAATCTCCTGTTTAGATGAATGAGACCTTGGGATTCTTGGAATATCTAGGATCCAGTCTGAAAACATTTTGGGGGTGGATGCCTTATTTGTATAGAATATTGTGTATATGGTTTATGTAGCTATGGATGAATGTATATGGTTGTTGGGATCCTATATCTGATAGCATGTAATGGAATGTTTACAAGAATTCTCTAGATGTTTGGTATTCCTTTGACATTGTGAAACCATTTTGAATTCCTAGGGAGATAGGATTCGAATGGTGATACCTTTATACAATTATGAATTCCTAGGATACATAGGATTTTAATGATGTTATGATTTTCTAGGTGGATGTATATCCTTGAGAATTGATGATTCAAATCCAAATGGTGATTATTATATCTTCTCAATTGATTCCTATGATACCCCCTAGGATCGGTTGGATGTATTAAATATGGTACGAATGAAGAGCCATGTTTTATTGGATTCCAAAGAGATTGACCATGGGATCCAGGAGGGTATTCTAATTTATTGAATGTTTCACCCCAAGAATTAGTCATTTTTGAATGTGTTGGATTCCCTAGGACCTCCTCCTCTAAGAAATCAGATGTAACCCTAACATTAAGAATCCCCAGGTACTACCATGGGGTTCGGTCTCCAGGATTGAGGATGATGAATTCATGGTAATTCCCTTGGTCTTACAACTCATCATGGTATAGGTATGAATTTGGGATCCCCAAAGTGTGGAAAGAGTTCCTCCTAAGATGATTCGTATTCTTGGATATGCACAAACATTGTTCTAAGTTGGTATGGTTAGTTGCGGTCATGGACATGAGGATTAATGGATACTTATTTGTTTATATATTTCCTATTGTTTATTTATTTATTTATAAAGATAATTTTACATATATTTGTCACTACATTTTTTGTTATGTACTAGAATGAATTGGTGGCGCCCTAATGATTTTTTACTCACACCCTTCTTGGTTGGCCATGTCATTTGGGTGCTCGAGTGGGACTATATTTTTTGAAGGAATGGTTTGGTTATAGGCATGATATTTGAATGATAAAGTGTCACAACTCAAATAAGAGTATGGGGAATAGGATGAGGTATGGCTCATATATATAGGGAGAACTTATATTTCATTTATTTGTTCATTTTCATTCATGTGTTTGGCCTAGTGGGTGATCATTCTAGTATGAATTTATGTCATCATTTTATTAACTATTTAATGATTAGTTTCCTTATTTCTTTCTATATTCCCTAAATTATGAGATGTTTAGTTATTTATTTATCATTTTCAACTTTTTTTTAGGAGTATATACTCTCCATGGTACCTCTTTAGACCCCTGGAGGTGGTTGTCATCCTATGGAATAGGGGTAGGCATGCTTGAGGTATAGTATCGACCACTGGTTGAGGCACTGATTAGTATTCCATTCAAGAATGATAATACAAAGTGGAATTATATCCATTTTTATTTTATTTTTACTATTTGGGACTACATAGATATGAGATATGAATCTTCTGGTGCCTGTGCTTGCACGGGATGCCTAGAAAGATGGCCATGTGAAGGTGGAGAGCTATCATCACGATGAAGGTGATGGGGAGGGGAAGTTTCTTATAGTTATAGTCTAGTAGATTTCCCTAAGACCTTTGGGTTATGTAATCTCTTAAGCTTACAGGTCATGTAATCTCTAAGCCTATGGTCCTTGTAAGGTTCCCCCCTCATCCCTTGAAATGGGGGTTATCAAAATCAATAAAAATTAATGCCTTCGGGCCATTTGGGTGGGATGTTTGATGATTTTATGATTTACATGAGATTTTGACTCATTTCCCATAGAGGTAAGAGGCATCTCATCCATAATAATTTGTAATGTAGGATTCACATGAAAGTTAGGTCTTCTAGTGTGTGACTATGTTACTTATGAGAGTCTCAATTGTGTAAATTTTTAGAAACTACTCATACAGTGTTTTCTTATTTAAGTACTTAGTGTTATTCTACTAAGTTGGGTTGAATTGTATTTGTATTTCCTTATAATGTTGGCTCATGTGGATTCATAGTTAGGTTTTGGATGATTATGGATTATTCTATGGTCATATGAGGTTTAGTGACCCAAGTAGGTTAGTAAAGGAGCATTATTACTTGGTAATAAACCTATAAGGGGTGGTCGTTATTGAGGTTCGGTTATATAATGTTAAAGTAACAACCTATATGGTGTTTTACCAGATATATTAGAATGGAATTCTATCTAACATAACATCATGCTTATATTTATGTGTCATGTATTATCTAATATATAATGGTTATATGTATATGAACCTCAATCAGTGAGCTTGTGTTTCTCAAGGTAGCAGTCTCATAGGTGGATGACCGATGAGAATCCTTACCTAGCAGGTGAATGGGTTGGGATTTGATGCCTGGTTTTTATATTTGTGAGGCCCATGAGTGAGTTTTATGGAATGTTATATTTCATTTTTATTTGATATGGGAGCATGGATGACTTCCTATGAGTGGTGATCTTTCTTGAGACTTGACTTTTATTATAAAGGGGTATACCAATAGACCCTTACTTTTGACTCAAACTTTAGTGATTTGATGACGTATATGATTGAGGGAGGCTTGTGAGATGGGTTGGAATGTTCTTGTGCATTCCCTGGAGATGTGAAGTTTGGGTTAGTTTCTTTGATCTCATACTAGTGTATAGGAGGTTCTAGTTGGGATATTGTAAAGGTACGGTTATGCTATGAGATTTTATGATAATATAACCATGGGTGATAGAGCCTTGGGGTGTGAGGCACTTAGAGTGTAGTAGTATCACAAATAGCTTTGGAGGGAAGGACTATTCAAGTACCTGAACCTATTAACCTTAGAAAAATTTTAGTATTGGTGAAATCAGGGGTGCTACTTTTTGTTTTAGTATATTAGCAGATGGAGGCTATGTGTATGGTCAAGCTTGGCATAGGTGGGTGCCTAATGTTGAATAGGAGTGCCTAGATTTCTCCTAGTTAGATAGAAATGATATGTGGTAGGGGTATCACCATTAGTTTTGGATGGGGAGTCTTAACATGTTTGAAATTTCATGGCTCTTTTTATATGAGATCATGTATGATTTTTTTTGGTTTGGTGAAACAGGTATCCAAGAAGCCTAGTTAGCTTTTGAATTAGGAATGTGATCCTTATCTGATGTGATGTGCGACTCAGGGGATCATGAGTTAGTTTTAGTGACTAGGTATTATGGGATAATATGAAAATTATATTTTAGAAAATTTAGGGTGATTTGTATTTTTTATACATGACACCTATTGAATTGAAATCAATGGTCTCTATGTGTGAGCTAATGGATGATGTAAATTGATGGAATGCCTATGGGCATGGAGACTTTGAGTTTTTTATGGGAATTTTAAATGTACCTCCATGGTAGATGATACATTTTAAATGAATCTATTATCATTAAATGTTTGACCTAAGTGTGGTCCTTGACATATAATCCTAGGGAGATATGGTTTTAGAGCCTAATAGTGATAGGTGTGGCTCAAGATGAGTGACACACATGTGTTAATGGCAGGACCCTTTGGGTCAACTCTCAGTTAGTGGTATAATGTGAGGCTTGTGGTGGGAAATACCCCAGTGTCTGATTGAGTGGGTTGACCCAAATTATGAGATAAAACTTAAAGGAGACCATGGATTGTGTTTCAATGGGATGGAAATTAAAAACGAATTTTCTTTCATGATGGCACTTGAGTATGAGTAGAATGTCCACTTCTGACCATTGAGCTCATTGATAAATGGGATACCATCCATGGAGATTAGAGTTTTGACCAAGTGATGTGATGAAAATTTAAATCCTATAGTGTGGAGTGAATTTTTTAGTCACGGTGATATGAACCTCATGTGAGAGGGATCGTGGATATGTGAAATCTGTCAATGGATGGTCGATAAGGAATTTTTATGAGGATGAAGAAAAGGGTATGGATGCATCTAGATTCCTCAA
Source organism: Viscum album (assembly GCA_963277665.1). Taxonomy (NCBI): domain Eukaryota; kingdom Viridiplantae; phylum Streptophyta; class Magnoliopsida; order Santalales; family Viscaceae; genus Viscum; species Viscum album. Next base: position 1,431,000,872 of record OY728120.1, on the reverse strand, counting down.
AGAATGTAGTAAGTAACCATGGTAATGGTCTTGGATAGAGTCTCAACATTGGTTTCAATATCATGATGAGTTTTGGTTATCAAAAGGTGTGTTAAACTGGTGGATCATTAGTTCTCAGAGTGGGATAATGATATCCCATAGGGATGGTGATACAGCTTTGGAAATACACAAAGAGTTAGTTTCGGACTTCGGTGTGGGCATGGGTTCATTATTGGGGTGACCTATTTTCATTGACTGGTTCATGGGGTAATACCCTAATTCCTGACCTAGTTTAGGGGGTCAAATCCCAGTTTTTTGCATGGTTAAATGGAATAACATGTTTCATCACTTTGTTCTAGGGGTTAAACCCTGTTTTGTTTCATGAGTCGGGGGTGAATCATGTGATGAACCATAGTGAAGTGTATCTTTGGGATGAAAAATCTTGTGAATCATAGGTAGATGGTGATTTGGTTTGGCGAATAACAGATACCCTAAGAGGGAGGTTTGTTATTGGAAATTCAAATTTTGAGTCATGTGTTTCTTTTAAGGATGTGTTAGTGGGTGTGACCAAGAATTTTGGGAAAAGTTAGTTGGAGGAGGTCAAGCTAGAATTATTTCATGAGGTTGGACATGGTGAGAAGGGAATTATATTAGGAGAGTCATGTGGGACATGACTAACATATCTATGGGCCATTGTAAAGGAATTTTTAGTTAGGGATACATATGGCGGGGTGTATCATTGTTTGAAATCGGCCTTCGAAAGTGATGTCATATGGTGGGGTCCATCGTAAACCTCAAGATCAATCATTTGAAGATACTAGGTTATTTAGGGAGACACAAGTTTGGTGAGAACCATCTCAGTGTGCACATTGATAGTAATCGTTTGGCTCAGGTTCCTATAAAAGTTGTTTTTTATAGAGACATAGGACTTTTAAACATATTCTTATATGATTTTTGTCATAAATATCCAATAAATATTACCCAAATATCATGTGTCCTAGTGTCTTTTGAAGACTAGTTTCATAATACATAAAAATAAAAATAAAATAAATAATATTTATTTTATTCTCAACAATGATATATTATATACCAACGATCTCCTAAAACTATATAGGATAACCAGGGTAAATACTTAAACAAAGGAGTGAGCTAAAAATCCCAGTAATGGAATAAGCATGGTAATGAAATATGAAATATGATTCAGAAGGTAAAACATCATATAATTAAAGACAAGGATCATGAATATTCGTGTGGAGGAAAAACATATAGAACATGTAATCACAAAATCATGGAATAATAGGAAACTAGAAGAAATATATAACAAGATATAACTATATGTCAAGGCTAACTTCCAAGACAATATCACATGGTGGACATAGTTCCATTAGGGATTAAGTTTAGGCTACAATCCCATACATAATGTATCATGAGACAAAACATTAACTAGTGTATTGGACCACTATCTGGGTGCACCCATCATAACATTTACATTCTTATGTGTTCCAAAAAATGGAATCAATCATAACTCATAAACATGAGAATTAACAATAGAAAGAAATGGGTTATATAATCTTTCCTCGTATCAAAATCAAATAATATTTCATAAAGATTGCAAAGAAAATAAGGAATTAAATATTATATAAATTAATATATTATTGAATAATCATAGGTATAAAAATATGTTATTCATTTGGGAATGAATAATTTAAATTGCATTACATAAAATGATTAAGGAATATAAAATTTCCCCTTAATCGGGTTTGATTTTAAAGAAGGGGTTTGAGAAATAAAATTATGGAATGTATTAACCCATAAAAGGAATGGGTAAGATAGGTATATATGTAAGAGACATATATATAGAATTTATAAGTATTCAATAGAACTAAAGAGAGAGATAAAATTAGTTATAGATAGAAAGTTCATAAACCAAAAAAATGGTGGTTCGAAGAAATCTCTTACATTATGTTTTAAAATCATCATTAAATTATGATTAATGTCATGGATAATAAAATTAGATTCCTTAATTAATTAATTAAGAAACATTTACATATTTATTTCATTTACTATAATTTTATTAAGTTCATTTATAACCATTTTTCTGAGATATATGGTTTCACTTCTCTATTCTGAGGGCGTTTGTTTCATAGTTCCAAGGTCGAATCATTTGTAGAAATTTATTGATGTTCATTTAAAAGGGAATAAAAATAAAGAAGTGAAATGATATGGTAATCATGTAATAAAATAACTAATATGGTCCCAAATACACATATGTGTTTATAAATAGGGATGATTCTTTTAGTAAAAACATTAGGGTTATACATCTAGTTCATTTATATTGTTTTACCAAATATCATAAAATAGTTTTGTTTTATTAAATACTATGGAAATATGTTCATTAAATAATGTGAAAATGTACATAATATAATTAATTAGTTTATTTTAAACCACTATAAGTGAATTTAAACTTTCTATTAATGTGTTATTGTAAAATCAAAACTCATCATCCATGAAGGAGGTGAACCGACATAATATGGACAGTGGTTTAATTTTTGTAGAATTAGAAGAGATGAGAAAGGGATAGATGGTAGATATTATATTATCAGTATAAAATTATATCATATATATGATATATTAGTTATTATTCCACATTGTATGATGGGTTAGAGGAGAAGGAATAATAATAAATGAATTCAGAATATATAAATTGAGAGTATTACCTCTTAAATGTTGCCTCTTTTAAATACACAATAAGGCACATGGAATTGGTTGTTTGGTGAGACCAGTAGCGCTAGGACATGGGGAATATTATTGAGAAGATAATTTGTTATAAATTTGGAAATATGAAAGGATTATAAGTTATAAGGAGAAGGGGTAGTGATGGGTTGTATTTTTAAGAGGAGTAGAGTGGTGTTTTTAAATATTATATTCATTAGTTTTTTATTTTGGATCAAAATACCAATTTTATTTATTATTATGACTATATAAAGTAAATATTTCATATTATTTCAAAATAAGGGGTCCTTAACTCATCCATGACTCAAAAATTATGTATTTTTTTATAATGTTAAATACCGTATTTTACTATATTTCACTATTCACCAAAAAATTCAACTATTTTAGAATAATACCAAAAAATCACCTGAACCATTTATCAACATATATAATTAAAAAATAAAATCCATTTTATAATATCAATATTATAAATATGGAAATTTTAATTTTTTAATAAAGTCCTCATTTAATTGAAAAATACTAATTTTAATAATATGATGAATTTTCTAACCGTTTGAAAAATTAGTTATGTTCTTGTAAAATTATCTTATAATTATAATAAAACATAATACTAATATATAAATCAATTATATGGAAATAAAATTTATTTTAAATCAGTATATTTATTATAAAAGTGCTAATAATACATTTATGCTTTTCAAAAATACAAATATTTACTCTATCATTTTGTAAATATTTTATTTACATATACCATTATATATATATATATCATAATTTCATTTTATAAGACACATAAATATTATTTTACACTTCTATATGTGAAGATACTATTCAAACAGTCAGGTTACTATTCTTAACGTCTATTTTACTATTCCAACAGTTATATTAATATTCCAAAAGTCATATTATTATTCCAATGGTCAATTTTTTAATAGTCATATAGGTTTAATAATTTTTATAAATATTTCATATTTCATTCATTCTTCATTTAATTCAATTTTCTCTCAATTTTATATACATTTTCACTCTAAAAATTTATATTTCCTTACTAAAATTATGCGTTGTTTCTATAGCATTTCTCGTGAATGTGATTTTTTTAGATGATAAAGCATTTATAAATTTACAAATTTTAGTTATATTATTTTCTATTTTTTATCCCATTTTAATATTTTAAATAATTATCACCAAATTTATTCACTAAATATATTTTTAAAATTTTTATAAAAAATGTTGTTGGTTTTATCATGTGGTGCATGTTCATTATAAAATACTATATTACTAAGTATGCTGAAAATATATATATTCAAAATGGAAATACAATTGATAAAATATTAGGTCATCACATTATTCCCCTTATTAAATTTCACCCTTGTAATTTCATTTTACTTACTAAGGTGAAAATAGGTGAGGGTACATCGGCTTCATCACTTCTTCCAATTCCCATGTTGCCTCATCATACATATGGTTTCTCCATGGTACTTTGATAAGGTGATTTGTCTTATAGTGTAGAAATTTATCTCTATGATCCAAGATCTCCACTGGTTTCTCCTCCTTGTAGAGATAATTTTCCAATTATACTGCCTTATAATATAGTACATGTGAGGGATCTATTATGTACATCCTCAAGAGGGATATGTGGTACATATAGTGTATTTGAGAGAGGGTTTTTGTGTGTTCTAGTTGATAGGACACAACTTTGATGCGATCAATAATCTCACAGGGCCTGAAGTACCTTGGACTTAGCTTTCCCTTCTTCCAAAATCTTATATATCTATTCCACAAAGAAATTTAAAGGAACACTTTATCTCCAACCACAAACACTATATCTTGTCGATGATTATCAGCATAGCTATTCTATAGAATTTGAGTATAAATGAGGTACTACTTAATGGTCTTGAAATTTTCTACCATTTACGTTACCATTTTAGGTCCTAGTAGCTTGTGTTCACTAAATTCATCCCATCACATAACTGTTTTACATCTATTCCCATAAAGGGTTTCATATGAAGACGATTGGATTCTTTAGTGGAATCATTTATTTTATGAGAAATTGATTATAGGAATATACTCACAATATCTTTCATTAAAGTCTATAGATCATGCTCCCATAATGTCCTCATGTTTCTAGATAGTTTCCTCATATTGTCCATCAATTTGGGAGTGATAAGTTATACTAAAGTTAAACTCTATTTTTAGAGAATGTTGGAAAATATTCTATTACTGGGAGTTAAATCTCATATCTCGATTGGATACAATTGATAAAGGTGTTCCATATATCATCACAAATTCTATTATGTATATCTTTTCACGTTTATTGAGTGATAAGTCCTCTATAATTCTAATTAAATGAGTATTATTTGTAAGATGGTCCAACACAACCCATATAGTATTATTTCCTTTGGATGTCTTTGGATGACTAGTGATAAGGTTCATAGGGATGTTTTCTCATTTGCATGTAACTATGGGTAATGGTTGCATTATCCACATGGACTTTTTCATTTTATCTTTCACATACTGACATATCAAACAATTTTATGTATATCCTATGATATCCTAATTCATATTGTCCCACCAATAATGATCCCAAATGTCTTGATATATCTTTATACTCCCTAGGTATATGGATAAGGTCAAGATATGTGAATCATTCAAAAAATCCATATTTATAACAATATTTTATAGTACACATAATCAGGAACCAAAAATTATAACTCTTTATTCATTAATTTTAAACACTAAGGATTTCCCTTTTCTTATATCTTCCACCTTCTTTTGAATTTACACATCATCTTTTTTATCATCCTTTATCTTCTCTATAAGGGATGGTTAATAATTCATTTTAGAAAGGAGTTATGACATTCATTCCTCTATTATTCTCATGTCCATACTTTGTAAGTCTAATAATATTGTATCCTTATCAATTCACACTATTGATAAGGTAAACAAATATTTTCTAATTAGAGCACATTCCACTTTATTTTATTTCCCAGGATAATAGTGGATTGAGCAGTTATAGTCCTTGATTAGCTCTAACCACCTTCACTAGAACAAATGAATCTATTTCTATGTCAATATATACTTGAGGATATAATAATCCAAATATATTTCTCACTTATCCCCACAGTGATAATTCCACCATATTTAAAACATAGAGATCACTATATCCAAATATAGATCATGAATTGGGTTTTTATACTCATGGAATTTTAACTACCTTGAGGTGTATGCTATCACTTTATCATTCTATATTAGCACACAACCAATTCCCTTCTTTGAATAATCATTATATTCCACAAAAGATTCCCCAATTGAGGGAAATGTGAGGACTAGTGTAGTGATAAAGCTATTTTATAATTCCTTGAATCTCTCTTTGTATTCATCATTCTAGAAAAAATTTACTCCCTTCTGAGTTGGATTAGTTAGAGGGTTTGGAAATCATGAGAATTTTCTCTTAAATCATCGATAATACCAAGATAGTCCAAGTAAACTATGGATATCCATTATAGATGATAGTCTTGGACACTCCTCAATTGCCTTTATCATAGAAGGATCCACAAATATCCCTTTCCCAATGATGAAATTCCCCAAGAATGATACTTCTTCCATCCAGAACTCACATTTATTATACTTTTCATATAGCTTCTACTTTCACAATTTTTTAGGATAGTATTCAAATTCTCCTAATTCTCCACGTTTATTTTAGAGTATATCAAAATATCATCTATAAAGATAACCACTAATTTTTTGAGGTAATTTTTAAATAATTTATTTAGTAAATAAATAAAATATTATGGGATTATTAGTAAGTCCAAATTACATCACAATGAACTCATAGTATCCATACCTAATTTGAAAATAAGTATTGGGAATAAATTCCTTATTCATCATTAAGTATTATTATCCTAACTAAAGGTCCACCTTAGAGAAATATAGGTCCTTGTGTATTTGATCAAACAAATAATATTTCCAAGGATGATGATACATTTTTTTTATAGTGATTTTATTGAGTTCACAATAATCAATATAGAGTCACATTGACCAATCCTTTGTATTGATGAAGAGGATCAGCGCACCCCATGGTGAAGCACTCATGTGTATAAAACCCTTTTCCAGATTCTCTTGTAACTACTTCATCAGTTCTTCCAAATTAATGGTGGCCATTCTATAAGGAGTCTTTGATATGGGTAGAAATCTAGGTATATGTTTTATTGAGAAATCAACCTCTTGGTCAAGAGGAAGAACAAGAAATTCTTCAAGTAATACATCATTATACCCCTCGCGATGGGTATATCTTCATGAATTATTCTATCATCGGTCTCAATCATTTAGGATAGATATTATTACTCAAAATGAAACAATATCCTCACTTGAGGTGAATATTTAAAAGGAGGTCAATCCTCCTCCTTATAATAGTAAATAATATAGTGACATCTCATGATGAGAATAGTGTTCCCCCTCTCCTAACAGTTGATGTTGGATTTATATAAGGGTATCTAATCCATTCCCAATATAACATAAAACTCCACTGAATAAAGTAGGAAAAGATTTACTGGGGGTTTTAGTCCCCAAACATTGACCAAGGAGGAGTTATATACTTGGGATGTAATAATGGATCTATTTTTTTCTTCTAGATAACTCAACCCCAATGTTCTTAAGTGGCATTTTGATGGTTTTACTAAATTTTGAAGATATGAAAGAATGTGTGGAACCACAATCAAAAAATTCATTCTCTATCCTTGAATGAATAACTAGAATACCTAGAACATAATTTTGTTTTTATCCACCTCGTTATTAGTTATATCATATTCCCTTCCTTTCTCTTTAGGCCTTTGAGGTTGTTGTTGTTGATTTCCTCTAACAACCCTTAGATTAGGGAATTGGATCACATAATTTTCATGTTCCTTGTGGTTGAAACACTATACCATAGACTAGGTGTTAATCTGAACCTTCTTTTCCTATATCACATTAGTGGTCTTCTTCATATCCCTTTGGAATTGATTATTCTAGTTACACTCTTTTCTATAATTGAATCAAATCATGATCCCATTAAAATAGTTTTTGGGATGCTTCTTCCAACATTTTTAACATGTGGGAGGTTGATTTTTCTTACCTCGGTGGGATTTATCCATTGATCCTCCTAAATAAAACTCTATTTTATGCTTCTTATCCCTAGGACTATGATACCACTAAGAGTCACCAATATCCAACTTGACAATAAAGAAACAACAAACAATCTCTTCATAACTATCAAAGTATCAAATCGCTAAATATTTTTTGTAAACTCATATTTAACCTAATAAATAAATGATCCACCTTACTTTCAGTTTTTATGAAAAAGTGGAAGGCATATCATGGAATCCTCATTATTTTTTCCTCATATACCCTGATAGACTCGTATTCCTTTTGATTTAGTCTAATGAACTCCCTCTCTAGTTTATGATGGAGATTTTTGGGGAAATATTTATTGAAAATAATTTCTTGAATACTTCTCATTCCATAGAATCAATTAACTCTTTTGACTTTATGTTTTTGATATGTTTTCACCAATGACTACATTCCCCTTCAAAATGATAGAAATACAACATGAATTTCTATTATTTTGGACATTGGTGGATAGAGAATATATTCAAAATGTATCTGATCCATTATTCCATAATGAGGGGGTCATAAGATCCACTAAAGGTGGGATTCCTGTGTCTCATAATGTAATCGACCATAACATGCTATTTATTAGGAGAAGGAAGAAATTAAACATGATTCAAGTTATTATTCCTAAATTTAGTCATCTAATCCATTACTTCCATAAATTTCTCATCACCCACTCCCATATTATTAGGCCTCTCATTAGGTCAATCATCACATTTACTACAACATTGGATGTTGCCACGGTTTCTCCTATTTCCCGCCATTAACTAGAATAAAGGGAAAACGTACAAGAATAATCAACTAAAAATTATGTAAAAAAGGGAAACTATGAACATGGAGGGAATATATTATAAATAAAATGTAAGTCCTAAATTTTGACTATATAGGTTTAAATATTAGCTTCCCATAGTAATTTATCTATTAAATTTTCTAACCTAACTATGTATTCAAGTTCTTTAAAATGGTTCATAAATAGTTTTTGAATTTTATAAAGCATATCCCTCAAGAGTGTCAACCTAGGTGTATAGTAAGGGATATTTATATGCTCTTGGATGATGACCAATATATACCTGACTAAAATATGTTGGGGTTATTTCCACCAGATAAATCTAATGCAAAAACATTTCAACTTGTAGTATCCAGATAGGAATGTATTTTCATGGAAACCACTTACTCTATATTTTACTTGTAAGATCCAATATTTTTTCATGTAAATTTATCTCTGACTTTTTTATTTGATCCATGGTGGTTGAGTATTGTTTAGAGATAGAGAGTATTTTTTGGATAAAATGACCTAAAGTTCAGGGATTTATGCTCGTTTCTGTTAATGTATTCCAATTATAAATATGACAAAGTGTTTCATGGTTTCATTTTATGTTGGGAAGTTTTAAATGGGGTTTGGGGTGTTTATAAGGAAAATGAACTGAAAAATAAACTGCAAGACATTTAAATGCCATGTAAATGGATTACACGTTGTGTAATTGTTCGATGGTTTTAAAAAAATAAATCTTAGGAGATAGGTTTTTTGGCATATTCTATTAAAAACATTTACACGATGTGTAACAACATTACATACATTGTAAATTCTCAACCTATTATCTTAAAAATGTTGTGTAGCTGAATTATGATATGTTGTGACTACAAATTCTATCCTCTCAACCCTAGGGCATTTTCTAGACAATTTTAGAGTGCCAACCTCCCTTCTGGATGTTCCATTTGTATCTTTAATCCCTAGTAAGTTCCTTTGGTTAGGTTTCTTCCTTCTTCCCTTTGGTTCTCCAACAATTGTGGTGAGATCATTTGGGATATTTCATTGTTGGTTTTTAATTTGATCAATTTGGATCTAGGAACCTATTTACAATCAACTATACCTTCTTCCTTGTGGGAGTTGGCCATTAGAAGCATTGTTGAATAATCAATTAAAGGTAGGGGTATAAATATTTACCCTATGGTATTATAATTTCCATGTTTTTGAAATATTTTGATTGTGCCATCATTGTGTGTTCTTGAATAAATTACATAATTGAATGATATTATTCCCCTGAATTCCTTTAGTTTCAAATGAATTTTTAATTGGCTAATATCTTAAGGAATGTTTAGCATGACATGTGACCTGTGGTTATTTATTGTTATAGAATCCCTAAATTGAATATTATTGCTTTTTGATATACTTTTAATCAATTTTGAATTAAATAGCATGTGGAATTGAAATTATAATAAATTGTCCATTTAGAATTATGATGTGATATTGTGATGTCCATGTTATATGACAGGAAATGTATTCCATGTTGATATTCTTATATAACGGGATAGGCCCAAGCACTTGCATACGTATATGCTGTAATTATGATAGTTATTAGTCTTGGCCTAGTCCATGCTGTAATGCTTACAGAGAGCGGGATATGATCAGTCCCATGTTGTAAGGCTTATAGGGATTTGACTCGGAAATGTTTTAATGTTTATAGGACTTTGACCAAGATTTTTTTGGGACTATAACAGGGTTATATAGTGGTGGTTAGCATGGTCATAGTATATGATCAGAGATATTATGGCATGGAACCAAAGTATATTATTTTACCTCAGTTATATGGTTGAGGTTGGTATGGCCATAATACATTATCAGAGCTATTCTTTCGTGGTAGAGAAGTTGGTTTTCAATCTTTTTATATGGTTTTGGTTGGAATGATCCTAAGACATGATCATAGATATTATGTCATGAATCCAAAGTAGGTTTTTATATCTATTAATTATTTAATTAATTAATAAACATATTTATCACATTATTGCATACACTTATTATCAGAGTGGATTTTTTTAGAAACAGTGGTGTAAACCTATTGAGTTATACTCACAACCTATTCAGTCCCCTATTTATAACCCAAGTAGATTATATAGATATAGGTTTGGATAAGGTAAAATGGCCTTTTTTTACTAATTTTTTTCTATTAGATTGGAGTTTGGAGATGGGAATGATATGGGATTCGATACCAGGGACTTTGAGTATTTTATTTTAGTCTACTATATTTTTTCTTGTATTGTTCTAGCATGACATTTAGTTACTTTTAAACACATCCTTACATTATTCCTTTAGTATTATTGGATTATTCTATTGGATTTTATTATTGTCTTCTGTTATGTCTTTACATGGATTATTATTTCCATTTTATTATGAATTTTTATACTTTTATGACTCTTTATGCCTAGGGGTATAGTCTCCCCACTATACTTTTCACACCCTTTCTTCTACTTGGTAGCCTCTCGTATATAGGGAGGCACGGTTGAGGTCTCAAAACCTACAATTTCTAGCTATGTGAGAGAGTTCCATATTGGGGGATGTTATAAAGTGGTATCAAAAGAGTAGGTTTTCTTTTATTATGCCTTACAGTTTGCGAAAAGGTATAAAGGAGACTAGGATGTGTTGAGACATGGTAATGATCTTGTGCATGGGAGTAAATAACCCATGTATGAGGGAAAATCCAAGTACCCTGGGATGGGATTTTTGTTTATGTTGTGTTCTTGTTATAGTTGATGTTATTTCACCTTGGTTGATTCACATGTTGTGTGAGGTTATTGTTTTATGATCTTACTATTTCTTGATATTGTACTCATGGCATGGTATGGCATGAGATTAGAATACATGCATCATAATAGGCATATAGGGATATTTTGACATGCATTTTTCATAATAGGGACATGCCTTTTTCTTTATGTGATATATAATTTCCTATTGAATTGTAATATGAGATATCTGTTTCACTGGATAAATGAAATGATTTGTCGTGTTGTGCTAAAATACTTTTAATACATTTCTATAGAGACAAATATTTAGTGGTTCTCTATTAAAGTCAACTGTTGGGTTGACCTTGTTGCTATATAGTTCTATAAGGTGTGAGTTTTTATAATAGATAAAATGCCTCCTCCTCATCTTCTACATGAGCATCAGGAGGGAAGAAATCAGCACACTCCTAATGCAACTGAACCGGAACTTCCTGTAGTACCTGAGGAGCAGAAGAATGTCCAGCTTCATGACAACTTCCTAAGGATCATGTGATCCATGGAGAGGGAGAATTCTTGTACTATTCCTTCGATGTATGAGATGACAAGAGAGTTTCAGATTTATCATATACCTGTGTTTACTAGGGAAGGGGCCCCAGGCATCCTAGTTCTAGATTGATTTAGTCCAAACAATCTTAAATCATCTTGAGACACCCACATATAGGAGGGTGAAGCTTGTTGTGTACATGCTTTGTAGACCAATGAAGCATTGGTGGGATATTCTAGAGGAATCTAGGTAGTAGGATGAGCTATATTGGAAGGAAATTGAGATGAAGTTACTGATATATTTCTATCTAAAAACCTTGAGGGATGAAAATCCCCGGAGTTCATGCATCTGACATAGGAGGGTTTTTCAGTGATGGACTATGTTGGATGTTTTACTAACCTACAGAAATTTTCGTCTTATTTTGAAGTTGATGAGATCTCCAAGGTGATATGTTTCCAAAATGGTCTTTATTATGAGATCAGGTCACAGGTAAATGTTTTCTAGTTAAACATCTTTGAAGATGTGATGAATCAGGAACTCATCACGAAAGGGAATCATAAAGAGGCCCTAAGAAGCGGTCAGGATGTTTTTGCAAGGTGATATAGAAGTTCTTATTTGAGTGGTAAGAAGTGTCTTTATGATATTTTCTTCTAAAGTAATAGTGGGAAGATTAGTTAGGGTAGTAGAATACAATATCAAGACTATGTTCCATTACAATTCTATCAAGGTGGAATGTTTGGACACAAGCACTCACAGTGTCCTTACCCTACATTTGAGTGTCGTATATGTGGAAGACTGGGTAATATTTAGAGTTTCTGTGTGAAATTTCTGAAGTATACTAGTGTTATAGGATCAAGAAAAGCACTAGAATTGGGAAGGGGGTCTGATAAACCTCAATAGGCTAGTAGTTTGAGTTCCACAGGTTGTTCAGGTCGAGGCAGGGTACATAGTACCCTAGTTCATAAGTAACAGTACCAAGAAAGGGATGTAGCATAGGGTATCTAAACTTAAACCTAGGGAAGAGGGAAAATTAAATTTCATTTTATGCAAACTACTCCAACTATCATGGATACAGGATCATCTACCATCAGGGGTATAATTCTTGTATCATTTACCTAAGCTTGTGTTTTGTTTGACATAAGAGAATCATATTATTTTCTATCTACCCTTTTTAAAAATGTTTTGGGATTGGATATGGAAATATTAGATGGTGTTTTAACCAATGACCCATCATTTTGAGTGCGGTCAAAGAATATCAAATGTTTCAAGGTGTGTTATCTAGATATTGGTGGTTACGAATTCTTTTGGGAACCGTTCATGCTCGAAATGAAATTATTCGACTTTATTCATGGTATAGATTGGTCAGTTTTATATTAGGATCATATTGTCTATTATAGGAGTATATTTACCTTTATATATAAAAAAGGAAGCACTTATTCTCACTAGGGTGAGTCATATCTTCTGGTTATTCATATAGGACCAATTCATTGCACACTGGAATTTCTTATGGCTCAAATAACATGTCTTTATCTAGATAATGGTGGAATGTAGTAGGATTATTATCCTTAAGTGGTAGAATATTTTTTTGATGTTTTTTATAATGAGTTATATGGCATACTTCCCAATAAATAGATCATGTTCATGATCGACTTAGTGTTGGGAGAAGAACCAGTCTCTATCCTGCCTTACAAAATGGCACTAATAGAGCTTCAAGAGTGTAAAGTTCAGTTGGAAGATATAGAATATAAAGGCTTCATATGGACGAGTGCATCTCCTTGGTTTTCTCTAATTATCTTCTCTAAAAAGGATGATGGATATTTTCACTTATGTGTAGATTATCATAGGTTGAACTAGAAGACGGTCAAGAACCGATATCCTCTTCTATGCATTAATGATCTATTAGAACAGTTGAGAGGTGACAATATCTTCTCCAAGACTGATTTGAGATCAATATATCATCAGTTAAGGTTGATACAATCATAAATACCTCAAACTATTTTTAATAGTAGTTATCACTGGTATGAATTTGTACTGATGTCGTTTGGGTTGACTAATGCAATGTGGTATTTATAGCCATAATGAATAGGATCTTTCATCCTTTTTTAGATCAGTTTGTTCTGGTTTTTATTGATGATATCTTAGTGTAATCCCTGTAAATATATGATTATACCAAACATCTTAACATCATTTTGAGTATATTGAGAGAGCATCGTATTTATTCCAAGCTAACTAAATGCAATTTCTAGGTAAATTAAGTGAACTTTTTAGGCCATGTAATCTCAAAGGAAAAAGTGTTAGTGGACCCAGAAAAATTCAAAGCTATGGTCTCTTTGGAACAACCTAAAAAGGTATTCAATATTCATATCTTTATAGGTTTTTAAGGTTATTACTAGTGTTTTATCTAGGATTTAACTCATTTGTAAGCACCAATGTCTAGGATGACCAAGAAAGGGGTTATGTTTTTTTTGGTCTAATGCTTAAAGTAGAGATTTTCAAGATTTAAAAGGTAGTCTGACCTCACCACCTATCCTCAATTTACCAATTCTAGGTAAATAAAATACCTTTTACTGTAATGTATCTATATTTGGACATATATTAGTTATAATTAATTAGGATCATATGGTTACTTATGGCTCTAAGTAGTTGAGACCACATGAGAAGAATTACCCTACTCATGATCTAAAGTTAGAAACAATGGTACATTCCCTTAGATTTTGGAGACAATATATCATGGGTGAGAGGTTTTTTGTATACATGGATCAAAATATCCTCAAGTACATCTTTTCTTAGTGAGACCTTAACCTTCGACAAAGGAGGTGGGTTGAGTATCTACAGTCTTTTTACTTTGAAATGGATTATATACTAGGAAAGGGTAATTTCATTTTGGATTCTTTGAGTTGAAAGACATAGATAGAGTCATTATGGGAGTCTTGTGATGAGTGTCATATAATTATCCTTTTTGAAAACATGCATCTATTTATTCACGAATCTCATGGGTGAGTAGCTCTGAATTCGACATCTATTATACCCATTCTTTTGGAAAAAATTAAGAAAAAGTAGTTGTCTAATCTGAAGGGCTAATTTCTAAGATAAAAATTATATGGTGGGGAGATTCCATCAGGATGGTCTTTTAGTAATGGAAATTATATTCTTTTTCATGGATGAGTATGGGTTCCTATGGGATTTTGTTAGGAGTTAATAAGGGAGTTGTGTTCTTCTAAATGGATGTTGCATCCTAGTTTAACAAAGATGTATCATGATCTCTAAAGATAGTGTTGGTGATCAGGAATGAAGAGTGATGTGGAAATCATTATGTCTAGAAGCTTTACTTTTCAGTAGGTAAAAGTCAAGCGTCAAAGGCCAGATGAGATTTTGCAGCCTTTACCCATCCTAGAGTGGAAATGGGACGATGTCACAATGGATTTTGTGATTTAATTACCCTAGATGACCCATAATAATGATGTTGTAGGGGATTTTATGGATTGAATGACTATGTTATCCCATTTATTACCTATTAGGAAACCCTTCACAATTGATGATCTAGGAAATATTTACATGCATATTGTTCTGAGAAGTATCGTTTTAGACAGAGATCCTTGTTTTACATCACGTTTCTAGTAGGGTCTTCAGGATTATATGGGGTCACGAGTTCTTTTATGAAAGTCCTATCATCCCTGGGATATGTTAAGATCATGTGTTTTGGATTTTCTATGTTTATGGGAGAAACTTATATCACTCATGGAGTTTTCATATAATAATAACTTCCATGCATCAATCCAAATGGCGCCTTTTGAGGATTTGTATGGAAGGTCGTGTCGTTCACCACTTTATTGATTGGAGGTAGGTGAGTCATCAATTTTTGGGGCTACTCTCATAAAGGAGACATCTAAATAGTTTAATTTGATCAGATAGTGGTTGGTGACTACATAAGTAGGCATAAATCATATGTTGACCATCAAAACTAAACACTAGAATTTGAGGTAGGTCATCACATTTTCCTTCGGGTGTCTCCTAGATTTGGGAAATTTTGTGTCATGAAATAGGGAAAGCTAGTGCCCATGTTTTTTGGGACATTTTAAATATTGGAAAGTGTTGGTTAAATAAAGTACCATTTATACCTTCCACATCACTATAGTACCATACACGATGTGTTCCACATGTCGTAACTATGAAGATATCATCCAAACCCTTCCCATATGGTAGACATAGTAGATGTATTTCTTTATTTCAATGTGCCCTTTAAGGATCATACTTTATGGGTTTTGAATTGTAGTGATAAATATATTTGGGGTTAGAATATACCCTTGGTTTTAGTGTAGTGGAATCATGGGTGATTTCAGGGGAGACCTAGGAGATGGGGTCTTATATGTTAACATAGTGGCCAAACATGTTCACTGAGACCTCATAGTTACTCTTGGAGTATCTTAGGGATAATCTTTTATAAGTTTGGTAAGTTGTAAGATCCAATCATTCTCTAGATACATTTCTCCTTGAGTTTTTCATTTGAACATTTGTAGCTGAGTCTTGTTCAGAGACGGATAGACTTTGTTGGAGAAAATGGCCAAAATTTTAGGGATGTATGCTCGTTTGAGTTAATAGAGTCTGGATATAAATGGGACTATTTGTTTTAATCGTTCTTAGTAAGTATAAAATCTTTTAAGGGAGTTTGGGATGTTTAAAAGTAAAATGGGATGAAAAATCAATTTCAGTACATTTAAACATCATGTAAAGGGACTAAATATCATGTAATTTTTCAAGGGTTTTAATAAAATAAATCTAAGGTGACGGTTTGTTTGGAATATTCCATTAAAAACAATTAAATGATGTGTAACCACATTACACACCATGTAAATTCCTAACTAACTATTTTAAACATATTGTGCAGTTGAATGTTGATATGTTTCAAATGCATCTTCTCTCCTATCAACTCTAGGGAATTCTCCATGTGATTTTGGAGTTCCAAACTTTATTATATATGTTCCATTTATATCTTCAATCCTGATTAAGTTCCTTTGGTTAGGTTTATTTCTTCTTCCCTTTGGGTCTCCAATCGTTACAGTGAAATCCTTTGTCTTATTATGTTGTCGGTTTTGATCTTGATCAATTTTTATCTAGGAACCTCATTGTAATAGTCTTCACCTTCTCCATCATGGTAATTTTCCATTAGAAGCATTGTTGGGTAATTTATTAAAAGTTGGGGGTCACAATATTAACCATATGGCTTGATAATTTCTATTTTTATGCAACACTGTGATTATGCCATCATTGTGTGTTCCTGATTCAATTAAACAATTGAATGAGATTATTCCCTGAATTCCTTTGGTTTCAAATGAATTTGTAATTAGCTAATGGCTTAAGGTATGTTTAGAATGACATGTGACCTAGGGTGATTTCTTGTTATAGAATCCCTAAATTGTGACTCATTTCTTATTGATATAATTTTTAATAAATTTTGAATTAAATTGGATATGGAATTGAAAGAAAAATGTTAATTATTATAATTAACCATTGAGAATTGTGATGTGATATTGTGATAACTATGATATATGAAAGGAATTATGCTCCATGATGAGATGCTTATATAACAGGTTAGGCCTAGGCACTTGTACCTATATATGCAATAATGTTGATAGTGAGCAGGATCAGCCTATTCCATGTTGTAATTCTCATAGAGAGTGAGCTATGCCTAGTCCCAAGTTATAATGCTTATAGTGATTTGACTCAAAAATATTGTAATGCTTATAGGGATTTGACCCAGATTGTTTTTTGTGACTATACCGTAATTATATGGTGGTGGTTCGCATGGTCATAATACATTCTCAGGGATATTACAACATGGAATTGGAGAAAGTTATTTTACCTTTGTTATATGTTTGTGGTTTTAATGGACATAAGAGAAGCTCAGAGATGTTCTGGTATGGCACTGAAGCAAGTTTTTTACCTTGGTTATATGGATGTGGTATGCATTTTCATAAGACATACTCAGATATATTCTGATTTAAAGGCTAAGAAGGTTATTGTATCTATTAATTATAGAATTAATTAATGCACTTGGTTATCCCCTTATTTCATACACTTCTTTTCAGACTGGTTTTGTTTAGAAATGGTGGTGTCGACCTATTGAGTTATACTCACACCCTATTTGGGCTTCCATTTGGAACCATAGAAGATTATATAGATGTAGGTTTGGATAAGGGAAAATAACCTCACTGTTTGTTTCTTATTTGTGATTGGGATGGAGTTTGGAGATGAGACTAATGTGGGAAACGGGACCTAAGACCCAAGACTTTGAGTATTTTATTTGATTCTGGTAGCCTTTTCTTATAATGTTCTAGCATGAAATTTAGATACTTTACAGCATGTCATTACATTATTTCTTTATTATTATTGGATTATTTAGTTTTCTTTTTTTCTTCCACTATGTCTTTACTTAGATTATTATTTCCATTTTATTATTAATTGTTCTACTGATATGACAATTCATACTAGGGGGTATTGTCTCCCCACTCTAGGTTTCACACCCTCTTTTCTCATCATCGGCTCTGGAATATAGGGAGGTGCTCTTGAGGTCTCGTAACTAACCCTTTTTGGCCACGTGAGAGAGTTCCAGATTGGAGGATGTTACATTACTGAAATTTCAGGATTCTTTTATTGTACATAGGCTTATCCTTAGGGTTCACATTTAATTATTCTAGTCCTAATATCCAAAAATTTCAAGATCTTACACAAATATAAACTATTGTGACCCAATCCATTTACACATATTTTTATATGATTTTTAACGTAAATATCCAATAAATACAACCCAAAGAACATGAGTCTTGGTGCCTTTGGAATACTAGGTTCATAATACATTAAAATGAAACTAAAATAAAGAATATTTATTTTATTATCTATAATGCGATCCTATATCACAATAATATCCTAAAACTACATAGGATAATCTGGGGAATAACATAAACAAATGGGTAAGCTAAAAATACTAGTAAGGTAATAAACAAAGTAATGAAGTATACCATATGAGTGAAAAGGCATAACATGATATCATAAGAGATAAGGATAATGAATAATAAAATTGAGGCATAACATAAAGAACATAGAATAATAAGATCATAGAATCACGGGAAAGAGGAAGAAACATATAACAAGATATAATCATAAGTCTAGGACAACTCTAAATACAACATCACATGATGGATAGGGTCCCATAATATATTATTTTTACTCCCCAATCTCATACATAACATCTCATGAGACAAAAACACCCAATTCATTGGAGTGATATCTAGGTGGACCCATAATAACATGTACATTAATATATGTGACACAAAATGGAATGAATCGTAAGGAATAATTGATGTTGGGGTTTTTCTCACAAAAACCTCAATCAATATTTTTCCCTTTATAATGTAGTACAGTGGTGACCACAGGGTTGTCTCTTGAGGAGATTGCAAATTGAGTTTCTAAATTGTTATTTTATTTTTATAGTTTTTATAAGAATATAAATTAGTGGATTTGATTAAATGTTTGTAAATATAATATAAACCAAATTGCAATACAATTAAAGGGAAAGATATAAAAATTGATAAAAAATAAAGTGGGTTTAAAAATTATATTTAAAACAGTGGTTGTGGACAAGCATAATCCTCTCGAACAATCCCATCTTCCTTGTTTAAAAATATTTCTTCAATTAAATTTCTAAATAAACCCCCAAGGAAACCCAGTTGAGCACTCAAACTTGAATAGATATCATATAAATACCTCAAAATGATTGTTGTATTGTATATTTAATTGATTCAATTACTTTAATAACTACAAGAAATCAAACCTAATTGAAAACACTATAATCAATGGCCAGACCTCACCGAAGAAATTTAAATTATGAAATCAATTAATTTACTTTGTAGGTTTAAAAACCATCCAAATTTTTTTTGAAAATATATTGAAGAAATAAAGACAACTATGTTCATTAAAAATTATCTGTTCAAAATAAAATCAAAGAGAAATTACACGATAATTATGTAACTTGTAAGAGAATATTCGTCAGGCATCGGCATCTGTAACCATGTGATTCTTAGCTGGTCATCACTTGAGAAACTTTCATTTTATCCATCATGGAATTGATTGACAAAATCATCAAGAACGTAATCTCCACCATGATTAATAATAATGGTGGTGGATAATCTTTTGGTTTAGTGTTTCTCCTCTCATCCCAGAATATGTTCAAAGAGTGGTCGAGGGTGGTATTTATAGGAAAATTAAGTAGAAGCTCGCGGTCGTAGTGTCTTTGTTTTTTAGCGTTTTTCTGACATCACGACATGAACTGGGGTTGCATGTCATGTAATACCTTTGATATTTCCTCTGTATGCACAAATCACACATGATTCTTGTTTGAACCTTGGTCTTTAGTCACAATGTGAAACAGGGACTCACGATGTGTAACTTCCTTTCATGGCTTGTATTTCATTCATGACATGTCCTATGCCACAAGTCCCTTTTGAAAAGGTCACGATGTGTAAGGTCATTACACGGTGGGTAAGAGTTATACTTTAGTTTATAGCTCAACTTATTTTCTCTAAAATCTAGTGGCATGCTGCTTCGCTTCACCAGGGGCATGAAGTTTCCTTTACCTACAATCCTAAGATACATAAGATAATTAATATAGTTAAAATTATACAACTATGCAATTTAATATTTCAAGGTCAAAACATCCCTGAATCACAAAAACAATTCAATTCACCTCGAAATTTTAAATTAGTGGGGTTTAAATCCATAAATTAGATATGAAAAATAGTGGAAATATTATCTCTATTAATAAACATAATAATTTCACATGGAAAGAAATGGGTTTCATAATCTTGCCTCATATCATAATCAAAGGATATTTCGTAAAGATTCCAAATAGAAGAAGGAATAAGTTAATTTTTAATTTCAACTCTTATTAAATAATCATAGGTCTCAAAATATGGTCTTAATTTTGGAATAAATACTTTAAAATATAATTTCATCAAAGGATTAAGGGATAGAATAGTTCCCTTTAATCGAGTTTGATTTTAAAGAATGCATTTGAGAAATGAATTTAATGTGTGTATTACTAGATAAGGAAGGGAGAGTAAGATAAGTAAATATATAAGAGAAATATATACATAATTAATAAGTATTACATAAAATTAAAGAGAGATAAATTTATTTAGAGATAGAGAGAGATAGTTTATAACCCATAAAAAGGTAGTTCAGAGATATCCCTTACCTTATGTTCTAGAATCATTTTGAACTATCACTTAATATCATGGATAATCAAATTAGATTAAATAATTAATTAATTAAGAACATTATACATATATATTTTTCTTAATATAATTTTGTTATGTTTATTTATAACCATTTCTATGAGATATAAGCTTTTATTTCACTATTCTGAGGGCATTCGTTTCATGGTCCCAAGGTCGGATCACTTGCAGATAATTATAGATGTTCTTATAAAATGGGAATAAAACTCTATAAGTGAAATTATATTCCATTAATTTATGTCAAAAAATTTAAATTATCCTAAATACACATATTTTTCCCACATAGGTATGGTAATTTTAGTAAAAATGTTAGTTTTATGCAGCAAGTTTATTTAGGTTGTTTTACTGGCCATCATGAACTAGTTTTGTTTTATTAAATAATACATCCATATATTCATTAAATAATGTGAAAATATATATAATATACATTATTAGTTCATTTAAAACCATTTTAAGTGAATTTAAACATACCATGAATGTGGTATTGTAAAATGAAAACTCATTATCCATGAAGGCGATGAACTAACATAATATGGACAATGGTTTCATTTTTTTAGAAGAAGGGGAGATGAGAAAGGGATGGATGAAATATATTACATTATAAGTATAAAATTTTAGTATATATATGACACTAAAGTTACTACGCCATTTTATATGAGGGAGGTGAGGATAAGGTAGATAAAGAAATGAATTTAGAATTGGTAAATTGAGAACATTACTATTTAAATTCTGCCTCCTTGAAATACTCTTTAAGGCACTTGGAATTGTTCTTCTGGAGAGATCATAATAACTAATACATTTTGGATATTATTGGTAATTTAATTGGGTAGAATTTGGGAGATCTTTAAGTCTTATAAGTTGTGAGGAGAAGGGGTGGTGAGGGTGGTATTTATAAGGGGATGAGGGGTGTTTTTTAAAAATATATTCATTAGTTTATTATATTTTCTCAATCAATAAAGTGGTATTAATTATTATGAATATATAAAGTAAATAGTGCAAATGAGTTTGAACTAATGGGTGATTAAATCATCTGTGACTCAAAATTCATGTATTTAGCTTATAATTTTAAATATTGTATTTTACTGTATTTCATTATTCACTAAATAAACCAAATATTTTATAAAAATACCACAAATTCACATGACCCATTTTTTTACATTTAAATTAAAAAAATTCTATTTTATGAAAATAATTTTCTAAATTTGAGAAATTTAATTTTTTAATAAAATACTTATTTAATTGAAAATATCAATTTTAATAATATGATCAATTTTATGACCCTTTAAAAATTACTTATGGACATGTAAAATTATATATCATTATAATACAACATGATAATAATTTATCAACACATATTATTAAAATAAACTTTCTTTTAAAATCATTATATATATTAAAAAGTGTAATTAAAACATTTTAGTTTTACAAAAAATACAATCACTTAATTTATCATTTTTTAAAACATTTATTTACATATATCCTGATATAAATATATCATATTTTTATTTTTATTTTTATCATAAATAAATATTATTTTACACTTCCATAGGTGAGGATACTATTCAAGCGGTCAGGTTACTATTTCTAAGGGTCAGTTTACTATTCTAATGATCTTGTTACTATTATAATAGTCAGATTACTATTCTAACATCTATATTTATAATGATTATACGGGTTCCTTACAACCTATAAATACCTCATATCTCATTACTTATTTATTAATTTTAATTTTCTCTTAAATGTATATATTTTTTCTTTACCAAAATTCATATTTCATTACTAACATTCAGTTTTATTTCTATAGTTTTCTTTATGAGTGTGTCTATTCTGGTGGATTGAGCAAATACAAATTTTCATATTTTAGTTATCTTATTTTAATTTTTTATCCCGTTGTAATATTTTAAATTATTATGGAAATATTTAATCTCAAAATTTAATGTTAAAATTATTATAATAAATTTTTATTGATTTTATCATGTAGTGCATGTGAATTATAAAATATTATATTACTATGTGTGATACAAGTATATATTTAGAAGGTAAAACCCATTGCTAAAATCTAGGGTTGTTATATATTTTGTGTTTGGAGTCGCACATCAGAAGCACATCTGGCATTTGGAGTTTGGAAGTGGTGAGTTTTAAGTGAATGTGTGATTGGGACATGTTAGGGGGGATTGTATCAATTTTTACCACATCCTCTTGGGGATTATAATTTTTTATTTGGGGAGTTTTTTATTACACATATAATTGTGGGTTTGAAAATTCTTGGCATAATTTGAATTTTTCCTTTTAGGGGATGCTTTGTTTTGAGAACTGAATATCATGTCAGGAATATAAGGGTTTGGTCACCTATGAAGGATGTTTTATGTGGGTATTGAGTTGTTATAGGTGTTATGAGAGTTTGAGAGTTATCTTATGAGGACAAATAGGGACCTAAAACTACTCAAAAACTATGGGATACATTTATGTAATAACACATACTTTCATACCGTGAATTATCGTGTCTAGTTTTTTTAAGTTGTTGGAACAAATATTCATGGTGTGAAATCATGTTTTATAATTTTAATGACTCCTATAAAGTGTTTTAAGTTTTTAAAATTGGTTACTCCTATGAGAACCCCCCCCCCCCACTTTAATCTGATGATTTTAGGCTTCCAAAAGCTCCTACACCCTAATTTCTTGCTAGATCAAAGTATTTTTCAATCATATAAACTTCTCATGGTAATGATAACCCAAAAATCCAAATTTATCCATTTTTTCATGAAAATATGATTGGGGGTTTTATTTAGTTTTTCAATTATGATGCAATAAGATCATAGAGGAATCAACCAATTTTTATGGGGTTATTTTTTAGCCTGTTATAAGGCATATTGAGATGTCAAGTACATGATTCCTCATTGTATTTCAATGAGGTTTGTCATTGGGGTAGTTTTATTAATCTTTCGAATTAAATAAAATTATTTAGGAAATTTTATTGGTTTTTCTTGATATGGATTTTTTACAGATTAGTATCAGGAGAATGGAACAAACCCCATATGGATGGTTGGTTATGGTTTGGGCATGGAGACAGTGAACAATTATTATTTTTGTAGTTATAAAAACTTGAATAAAATTATAATTTAGTTAAAAATTGTTTTAGTTAATTATAATTTGATTATAAGTAATTATGTGGTGATTCATGGTTTGAGTTAGGTCCTTACATGGGTTGGAAATGGCTAGATTTCCTTGGATGAGCTTGGGCGATCCTAGGAGGGTGTTGTTGGCCTATAAAGATAATGGGGAAAAGCTTCAAAAAAAGGTATGTGGTCCAAATATAATCCCTTTGGAAATTATTTATTTGTTAATATTCATGTGGGGTGTATTCAAACCAAAATAGGTGATCTAATTCAAATATATTTAATATTTTAATGGGTGATGTGATTTATTTAATAATTTTATAACTAAGCTATGGAAGTTACTAAAATAAAATGCCCAGAAAAGAGCTTCTTGTGGTGTTTGGGGCCACTTTCATTACCCGAACATTGGTTGGTTTCCCGAGCCACTGATGGTTGGGGGTTTGAATAGGTTAGTGGATCTTTATAACATTTGGATACCTTGTTATGTGTGACTAGACTGGATATAAACTAATGACCCTTGTATAGGATATTTTGGCCTCCTCCTTGTAGAGGTGTGACATGTCTTAAGTAGAACGGTCCCAGTTGGTCATGTAAGAACCCTCAAGAAACCCTAGAGTTGATGGTCTCATATTGATGGGATTGGTGAGTATACCACATTAGTAAGACTTTGGACATGATATGGGTTACGAAACATCTCTTGTGGCTGTAGCTTGAGAAGCTTACCCATAAGTATCAGGAGTCCATTATTTGTTTAGGAATATATTGAGGAGTGTGATGCCCTCTGTGAGATGGGTGATGACCTATGATTTGACAAAGACCTAGGACACCAAGTGGGGTTCCCCTGTTGTTATAAATTGAACAAGGGTAATGTGGTGGGGCCTCAATGATTGAATGGACCTAAGATTGTATTCCCTGATATTTGTAGAGTATATAGTGGGTGTTACCTTATAACCTAAACTGATGTGTATTCCCAGTGGTTCTAAGATGATGGTGATAGTGATGGGTTTTTTTCCTCCCTTGATATGTTTTTATATTATTATTTTCTATGATATGATATTGTCTAGACACTTGGGGATCAACCGTTGAGTCTAACATTATTGTGATTTCCCATGATACATGGGAATTTTCTAAAGATATGGATGAGATAATGGGATTCATAAAATGTTTAGGATCAAGTATCATAACATTTTTTGGGTGGATGCCTATTTATAATAGCATCTAGTGTATATGGTTAATACATCTATGGATTCTTAGAGAAATTCCTTGAGATCTTTCATCTAGACTTGTGTGATGGCATGCATATAGGAATTCCTAGGAATCCTTGGATTCCTTTAAAATTTTGAGACCACTGTAGATGATTAGGTTTTTGGGATTCAAATAGTAATACCATTAAACCATTGTGAATCCCAATGGTCCTCAGGATTCAAATAGTGGTATAAGATTCTTGGTGGGAGTATATCATGGAGCAAAAATGTTGGATATCATGATAGTAACAGTTTTATACCCTTAATTGAAGCATGTGATACCCCCTAATATCGGGTGGGTAAATGGGTATTGTACAGTTGAGGAACCATGTATTTTTGAATACCTAGTAGATTGTTCATGAGAACTAGTGGGGTATTCCATTTTATTTCTTGGGTCACCCATGCCTAGACATATAGGATTTTCTGGGACCTAACCATCTTAGGAATCAGAAATCAGGATGACATTGAGAACTCCTAGGTACTACCATGGGGTTCATCCTTAGGTATTGATGATGAGGGATGTCTGATAATTCCCCCCAAGGTCTACTACTCATCATGGAGGAGGAATGAGTGTGGGATCCCCATATTGTTTACATAGGTCCTCCTAAAATGATGATCATTCATAGAGACATGCCTGCACTATCTAAAGTTGGTATGGTCATTCGAGGACAAGGACCTAAGGATCAAAAATGACTTATTTTCTTATTTAGTTCATGTGATTTATTTATAGATTTTAGATGATCAGGTTATGTGAATATATCAATAAAATTACGGTTGTATATGGGACCGTGTTTGTGGTTCCCTACTGAGTTCATACCCTACTCGGTTGTTCATAGCACTTGGGTACCCTAGAAACATTCCACTTGTTGTAGGCACACTTTTGGTCAAAGTAATATATTTTCATGATCAAGAAAGATAACTTAAATGGGAGTTTTTGGATCAAGGTGAGGTATGGATCATATTTATAGTATATCCCTTGTATTTCATTTATTTTAGTATTTTCTATTCATGTGTTTAGCCTAATCGGTTCCTAGTATCGTATTCCTTTAACTCACCATTTTGTTTATTATGGCATGATTGGTTTATTTATTTATTTATATATATTATGACCTATAAAATATGTTTTTATTTACTTATAATTTTTTCACTCTAATGTAGGGTGTCAGTCTTCCCATGATACCTCCTTTGTATTGACCCAAACTTTTGAATATTTTTTTTTTCCTAAAATTGTGTGTTATTTAATTTTTTACTCAAAAAAACTATATCCTTTAATTAATTAATTGAGTCTAATTAAAATAAGTCCACTCGGTTTCGACTGTTATATGACTGTTGGCCAATATAACCATTGGAAATTAAACTTCTAATGTTTTGATTATTGTTTATAAATGCAAGTGATCATGGTTAATTAATACTGAAAGAGGAGTCTATGGCATCATCCAGTAGACTCAGGACATATGAATCCCATCTATTGGAGCGTTGGAATGAGGTTGCGTCACTAGAGTTTTCTCTGGACCAAGCCCAATCTGAGCTACAACATGTTAAGCTTGAACGGAATCACCTACAGGAGAAGTTCTAGCAGATAGAAATCACCACTCGGGAAATGTTTTCTGAGCCGCCATAATATTCTAACACCATATCACATCTTACACTTAGGTCATATGCAGGTATTATAAGGGACTATGTAACAAGACCTTAGTTACATTGTGTAATCTTTTTGTATAAATAAATTTGTTATTTCATATTATGATAAATTTGTGAATTTAAAATTTTAAAATAAATATAGGATGAATTAATAGAAGTTCTATATTATTGGTGAATTCTAGAAAAAGGGTATTTAAAATATTTTTGTATACATTAAATAATTAATAATGTGAAATGATTTTCGAAAAATGGTCTTCTACTGTTATGATGAGTTAAGAATTTAGAGTCTAATAAGATCAACTTAATTTTTAGGGAATAGTAAAGTATAAATAGTAATATTATCCTTATGAATAGTAATGTTACCAATGTAATAGTAAACTCACTTAAGAAAACATAAATATAAATTAGGCATCTTTTTTGGTAATGTCATATTATAGCATAAGTAAATAACTGTTTCAGAAATTATTAGTTAAGTATTAGTATATTTTTTTGGGTAAATAGTGTTTTTACATTAAAATTAAATATCTCATAATTAGAAAATTATTTTCATAAAATGTAGTTCATTTTTGAATTCATTGCATTGATATTAAGTTAGGGTGAATATATGTGTTTTTTATAAAATATTTTGTTTTTTTGTGAATAGTAAAAATGCAGTTTTGAGTTTCGGTGTGATTAATGAAATCATAAATTATGTAATCATTCTGGTTGACTTTTGAATTGTAAAATATTTTATGAGGTGTTACAAGTGGACAATTCCATGGTAAAATACCATGTTCAAGCCCATGGTTTTTCAAATACCACCGATGAGGTGTCCCTTGGAAATTAATAAAATATTCCATGACTTTTCTTATAAATACCAAACCATTCCCTCATTATTTTCATTCCAAAATTATTATCAATGAATATCTATTATTT
This sequence comes from Viscum album, assembly GCA_963277665.1. Taxonomy (NCBI): domain Eukaryota; kingdom Viridiplantae; phylum Streptophyta; class Magnoliopsida; order Santalales; family Viscaceae; genus Viscum; species Viscum album. The sequence goes on along the minus strand of OY728120.1, from coordinate 1,430,972,767 downwards.
TTACCACCAAAAGAGTCCTCCCAAGTTTCCCTCAATCCCCCCAAGGTCGCAACCTTCAATTTTTTGAAGTCGCTCTTCAAGGTAAGGGAACCTTTCACCCTCCACTTTTAAGTCATGACTTCCTTTATGTTACGTCTTCTAGTTTCCATCTTATTATGTAGTGTTATGATCTTATATACCCTTATTATTGTCCATTTTATTTCCAAATTATGAGATACCCTTTCCACCCTCATCAATTGATTTTCTTAATTTTTAAGTGATGTTGTTAGGCTGCCGAATTTTCGTAAAAGAAATCACATTTTTTTCTTTCAAGTTTCCTTTTCATGTGTAAGGTCATTCAAATATCCACACCATAATCTTATTTATATTTTATTCTATTCCTATACTTTAAACTTATTCATTTATGGATTGGAGACCCTCTTCCCCTCTCTTTTCATGGTTTTCTAAAACCATGTTATATAGCCTTTATAATTTATAAATTTTTTCTCAAAATTTCTCTCTCTTTCTCTCAAGAAATTACCTTATATTATTTATGTAAATACCTAGAACTATTTAGTTTATATGGGTGTTCATAAAGATATAAAAATGATATTATTTAATCTGGAATTTACATACATAAAACCCTTATTCCCTTTCCATGGGTTATAAATGACATAATGATCTTGTTTTTAAACACCTTTTAAAAAGTCATGATTTTGATATGAAACCCATTTCTTTTATTCTATTTGGATCATTTATTAAATGTATGATTATAATCTATGTGGATAAAATAAAAATAAATACATATTAAGGGTGTTCCTTGATAGTGCTCCAATGCATTGGGTAAAGAATTTAATCTCTAGATATGAAAAGTTTTACGATACCTTGGTGAATAAACTTGGTAATATTTATGACACCTTGAGGATAAGCCTTGTTGATATGTTCATGAATATCTAAATTAAATGTTATAGACATATTTTCAAGATATTATTCCAGTTATTATTTCTATTATATGCCTCTTTATCAATCATTTATGATATTTCTCATGTTCTTATTAATATCGCTCAAGATCACATGTAAACTGTTTCACTTGTTTTCCTTACTCGGCCTTCCGTTCACCCTTTTCATTGATGTATGTTTTCAGGTTATTAGATGTAGTAATTGTTCTTAGGATAAACCTATGATGAATAATTACAAGTGAATTAGAATAATGATTTATGTTTTTGTGTTTTATGTTCCTAATTTCCAAGACACTAGACTTTAAAGATCCCCTCTTTGTAAAATGTAATGAAAAGTTATGTAATAAAAGGTTGGATGCTATAGTTGGTATCAAAGGATAGTTTAGTTATTTATAGAAATTGGGCTATAAAAAATTTATGAATAACCCTATATAAAAGTTTAAATATATGAAAAAATCTTGTTATTTTGGAAAAATATTAAGTAAGTGGTTTTCGAACAAATAAATCCATGTTTGGATATGAAAAAGTGAATGTGGCTCTGGAAAAGATGTACCTAGGAGTGAAACCTTCGACAAGAATTTATGGGCTTAACTCAGGGTATCCTGGTACATAACAATGGACCTTGCTGCACTCCTATTTTGACACTCTCGGGGGATATTTTTGGTTAATCATAATATTTTTATGAATAATTATGAAGGATTTATAGAGAAATGTAATTGTTTAAGCATGAAGTTTTAAGACAAAAAATCCTTTATAGTTAAAAGATTCATAAATGAAATAATAGTCTCACTAAGGTTTTATTATTTTAGAAAATGACAGGAAATAGGAGGAACCATGCAAGTGGTGACTGCAATGGACCATGCACTGATGGCCCTCTGATGGAGGCCAGAATGGAAACTTTTATGAGAATAATGAACCAACTAACTCAAGTTATAGGAAATAACTTGAATCAAGCTGAGAGACTAATCTCACCATGAAGGGAACAACATTATGTTGAGTTCTTTTTTGCATCAATGACCACCAACTTTCAGTGGATCTACTGACCCATTGATTTCTGGATAGTGGATCAGCACTATCAAGAAGATCTTTTATGTTCTCCACTATTCAGAAAATGAGAAGGTCACCTTGGCTATTTTTTTCTTAGAGGGAGAAGTTGATAAGTGGTGGGAACTGATTAAAAACATATGGCATAGAGTGTAGGTTGAAGCTATAGAGTGGGAAGAGTTCATAGGGATCTTCTTCAGTAAGTATTTCCCTCATTCCATGAGAACAATAATGTATAAGGAGTTTCTCGAGATGAAGTGGAAGGAGAATGAATCGGTGGGAAGCTACAAGATGAACTTCACAAGGATTTCACATTACACCTATAGAATTATCATGGATCCAAATGATAAGGTTGATATATTCTTCAGTGGACTGAGAATTCATATGCAGAAGAATATAGCCAACCGAGACTATGATAGCTATAAGTAGATCATGCGAAGTGTGATGAAAGTCAAACAATAGATTAGTGAGATGCAATGGTCTCTTAAATCCAATGATAAGAAAATATCAATGTATCCAAGATTAGGGCGGACTTTTGATCATGGAAGTAGAGGAAAGAAAGTGCAATGTCCCACATGTAATAAATGTCAGAATAAGGATTCAAAGAATTGCCTGCTCGGGAGAAATAAGTGCTAAAATTGTGGAAGAGATGTCCATATAATGTGGAATTATTGTAGTGAGGAGAAGAAGAAACTCTGAAACACTGATGACAAAGGGAAGATAGTGCAGGCCCAACTTGATGCCCAATCCTATAAGTGTGGATAATTGGGGCACTTTTCCAATCACTGTCCAAATCCGAGGTTAGAGGAGGGAAATCACTATCAGCCTCAACAATGGCCAAGAGATAAAGGTCATAATTTTCTAATCACTACAGCTAATTTTGAAGTTCCAAATGATGTGGTGGAAGGTACTATTTTTGTTCTCTCAAAGCTATCGAGTACTTTTTTTTATTATGGTTCTATGCATTCCTTTATTTCCTCCAAGTTTGAAAATAATTTAGAATCAACCCCTGAATTTATAAAGGTAAATTTGTCATCCAAGTCACCTGGTGGGATTATCCAAGAATTGTTAGTGTTTAGAAACTCTAGTATTTACTTTAATGAGAACAATATTATCACACGTCTAGTAGTCATTCCCATGCTAGAATTCGACATTATACTAGGGATGGACTGGCTATAAAATTATGATACTAAGATCATATATAGAAGAAAGGAAATATCAGTAGTCTTGAATGAAAAACCTACAGTTATCTTCCAAGGAGAGATATCTTAGCCTTATCTTTGTCTAGAAGAACCTCCTATATCCATATTTATGGAGTTAATCGGTTAATAAGAAGAATAAGGAAATTAGGGTTTAAGGACAAAAAATGTCCCCATCGTACAGGAATACATTGACGTATTTTCTGAAGAATTACCCAGACCTCCCCCAGAAAGAGAGGTAGAGTTATCCATTGAACTCATACCTAGATCTCATCTGATATTAAATACCCCATATAGGATGGAAAATATGGAGCTGGAGGAATTAAAGAAACAACTCCAATATCTTTTGGAGAAGGGGTTTATCCAACCAAGTGTGTCTCCTTGGGGAGCACATGTTCTCTTTGTGAAGAAGAAGGATTGATCAATGTGGTTATGCATTGATTATAGAGAACTGAATGGGATCATAGTGAAGAACAAATAACCTCTTCAAATAATTGATGACCTATTTGACCAACTTCATGGGGCTCAATTATTCTCTAAGATTGATCTTCAATTTGGTTATCATCAATTGAGGGTGAATAAAGAAGATATTCCCAAAACTGCCTTATGATCAAGATAAGGGCATTATGAGTTTGTTTTTATGCCCTTAGGATAGACTAACACACCTCCTCTTTTCATGGATTTGATGAATAGAGTCTTTAAGGAATAACTTGATAACTTTGTGGTAGTTCTTATTGACGATATTATGATATATTCCAAAAGTCTCAAGGAGAATGAGGATTATCTAAGGGTTATTTTTCAGACTCTATGAAAGGAGAGGCTTTTTGGAAAGTTCATAAAATATGAATTTTGGTTACAAAAAGTTTCTTTCTTGGGGAACATTGTAACCAATGAAGGAATCACAGTTGACCCTACAGAGACAAAAGTTATAGAGGATTGGCCTTAGCCTAAAACAATAACCGATATTCGTAGTTTCCTTGGATTAGAAGGCTATTATAGGAGGTTTTTGAAAAACTTCTCAAGACTTTATAATCCATTAACCAAGTTAACTCGAAAAGGGGTCAAGTTCATCTGGACAAAGGAGTGTGAGGAAAGTTTCCAAGAGCTAAAGAAAATATTGGTTACTGAAGCCGTGTTAACTCTTCCCTCAAGTGGATAAGAATTATTTATTTGTAGTGATGTATCTCGAAAAGGGATTGGGTGTGTCAACATGAAAAATGAAAAATTCATTGCTTATGCATTGCGACATTTGAAGTCTCATAAGCAGAACTATCCTTTGCATGATTTGGTGCTAGATGCGGTCATTTTTTATCTGAAGATATGGAGGCAGTATCTTTATGGGGAGAAATGTGATCTATACCCAGACCATCAAAGTTTGAAATATTTTCACACAAAAGGAATTGAACATGAGACATAGGAGATGGTTAGAACTTCTCAAAGACTATGATTGTTAAATTCATTATCATCCTGGAAGAGAAAATAAAATCACTGATGCATTAAGTAGGAAAGATCCAATTGTTCATTACATGATGAGGATTCAAAGATATCTTTTGATCAATGACCTAGTAAAGTTGAACATGGGAATTTTGGGGGAAGTGACATCATAAACCCTAACCCAAATGATTTCTCAACCTTAATTACTAGTTAAGATCAAGAAATCTCATAAAGAAGATCCTTTGTTACCAAAGAATTTTGATGCTGTGAAGGATAGGAAGTTTCCTGAGCTCAATATTGATTAAGATGGTGTAATGAAATTTTGGATAAGACTATGTGTTCCATATATTCCAGAAACACAAAAGTAGATGATGGATGAAGCTCGTAGCTATAATTTCTCTATACATCCTAGAAATACAAAAATGTATAGATACCTTCGTGGTCGTTATTTGTGGGATAATATGAAAAGGGAGATTGTTGACTATACTTCAAGGTGCCTGGTATGTCAACAAGTGAAGGTAGAGTGACAAATTCCTAATGGGATATTGCAACCACTACCCATACTAACATGGAAGAAGGAAAATATCACTATGGACTTTTTCACTGGTCTCGTGAGAACTTCCAAAGGAAAAAATGCAATATAGGTTATTGTGGACCGTCTCACCAAGACTGCCCATTTTATCTCTATTCATGAATATTTCTCTCTTGATCAACTTGCCCAGATTTACGTGAAGGAAGTGGAAAGGCTACATGGAGTTCCACTTTCTATCATATCAAATTATGATCAAAGGTTCACATCAAAATTCTGGAGAAGTCCTCAACATGCTCAGATCACCGAATTGAATTTCAGTATGTCCTATCACCCCCAACCTGATGGACAATCTGAAAGAAATATTAAAACACACGGGGATATGCTAAGAACAATCTCAATGGAATTTAAAGGTGGATGGGATCAACATCTCCCTTTAAATGATTTATCTTACAATAAGAGCTTCCACTAGGTCATTAAAATGGAACCCTATGAAGCCCTATATGGTAAAAGATATAGAACTTCTACTTGTTGGCATGAAGCTTATGAGAGAAATATTCTTGGGCCTAATCTCGTGCAAGATATGAAAATAAAGTTCTAATCCATCCAGCAATATAGTAAGGCTGCTCAGAGTTGGAAAAATAGCTATGCAAACAACCATCTAAGGGACTTGGAGTTTGATTTTGGTGATATGGTCTTTCTTAGAATTTCACCTTGGAAGAGATTTAAGAGGTTTGGGAAGAAATGGAAGCTCAACCCTAGGTACATTGGCCCCAATGAAATCCTTTATCACATAGGAGTAGTGTCCTATCGGCTTGAACATCCACCAAATATAGCACAAGTTCATGATGTCTTCCATGTATCCCTCTTGAAAAAGTAGAAACCTAGCCCATCACATGTACTAAATCCAGATGTGGTACAATTGGAACATGACCTCTCTTATAAAGAGCAGTTGGTGTAGATCTTGGATCATAGGGACAAGGTTCTACGCAACAAGACTACCCACCTTGTTAAGGTATTGTGGAGGAACCACAAATATAAAGAAGACACATGGGAAACAGAGGAGTCTATAAGGCAGAAGTACCCACACATTTTCTCTTTTGAGGGTACAAGTTAAAATTTTGGGGATGAAATTTCTTAAGGGGGAAGAATATAACGACCCAAACTTTTGAATAATTTTCTGTTTCCTAAAGTTGGGTGTTATTTTATTTTGTACTCAACAAAACTATATCCTTTAATTAAGGAAATTATTATAATTAAAATAATACCACTAGGTTTCGACTGTTATATGACTATTAGTCAATATGACATTTGGAAACTAAACTCATAACATTGTGATTATTGTTTATAAATACAAGTGACCATGGTTAATTAATATAGAAAGAGGATTCAATGGCCTCATCTAGTAGACTCGGGTCGTATGAAGCCCATCTATCAGAGCTTGGGTAGGAGGTTGCGTCACTAGGCTTTGATCTGGACCAAGCCCGATCGGAGCTTCAACATGTGAAGCTTGAACGGAATCTCCTATGGGAGAAGTTCAAGCTGATAGAAATCACCACTCAGGCAATTTTGTCCAAGCCGCGCCAAGATTCCATCACCATAGCACATCTTACATTTAGGTCCTATGCAGGTGTTATAAGGGGATATGTAATGAGACCTTAGTTATGTTGTGTAATCCTTTTGTATTAATAAAATTGTTATTTATTATTATGTTTAATTTGGGGATTTCAAATGTTAAAATAAATATAGGATGAATTTATAGAAGTTCCATCTTATTGTTGAATTTTTGAAAAATGGTATTTTAAAATATTTTTGTATACATTAAATAATTATTAATGTGAAATGATTTTCAAAAAATGGTCTTCTACAGTTCTGATGAGTAAGAAATTTAGAGTCTAATAAGATCAAATTATTTTTTAGTGAATAGTAAAGTATGAATATTAATATTACCCTTATGAATAGTAATGTGACCAAAGGAATAATAAACTCAGTTAAGAATGTTTAAAAATAATTTAGGAATCTTGTTTGGTAATGTGATATTATAGCATAAGTAAATAACTGTTTCAGAAGTTATTAGTTAAGTATTAGTATATTTTTCAGGAAAATAGTGTTTTTACTTAAAAATTAAATTTCTCATAATTATAAAATTATTTTTATAAAATGGTGTCAATTTTTGAAATCAGAGCATCGATATTAGGTTACTGTGAATTTATGAGATTTTTTTAAAATGTTTTGTTTTTTAATGAATAGTAAAAATACAGTTTTGAGTTTCAGTGTGATTAATAACATCATTAATGATATAATAATGATGTAATAATTCTGGTAGAATTTTTAATAGTAATATATGTCATGAGGTGTTCCAAGTGTCCAATACCATGGTCAAATACCTTGGGAAACCCTATGGTTTTTCAAATACCATTGATGACGTGTCCCTTGGAAATTAATAAAATATTCCCTCACTTTTGCTATAAATACCAAGTCATTCTCTCATTCCTTTCATTACAAAATACTTATCAATGAATATATGGCCTTTTAACTTCCCGATTAGTCCTCCCAATGTTCCCTCAATCCCCTCAAGGTCCCAACCTTCTTTTTTATGAAGTCACTCGTCAAGGTAAGGGAACCTTTCACCCTCCTCTTTTAAGTCATGACTTCCTTTACATTATGTCTTATGGTTTCCATATTATTATGTTGGGATATTCTATTATATATCCTTATTACTGTCCATTTCATTTCCAAATGATGAGAGACCATTTCCACTCTCATCAATTGATTTTTAAAATTTTTAAGTGATGCCATTAGGCTGCGAATTTTCGTAAAAGAAATCACGTTTTTTCTTTCAAGTTTTCTTTTTCATGTGGTATGTCATTAAAATATCCACATCATGATCTTATTTCTATTTTATTCTGTCTCTATACTTTAAAATTATTCATTTATGATTTTGGGACCCTTTTCCCAGCTCTTTTTATTTTTTTCCAAAACCATGTTATATAGTCGTTATGCTGTAGAAATTTCGTCTCAAAATTTTTCTCTCTTTCTATCAAGAAATTATCTTATCTTATTTATGTGAACACCCCAAACTATTTCGTTTCTAAGGGTGTTCATAAAAACCTAAAAGTTATATTATTTATTTTATAATTTACATACATAAAACCCATATTCCCTTTTCATAGGTTATAAATTACATAATGATCTTGTTTTTAAACACTTTTTAAAACATCATGATTTTAATTTGAAACCCATTTGTTTTATTCTCTTTGGGTTATTTATGAAATATATGATTATGATCTGTGTGGATCACATGAAAATAAATACATATTAATTTTTTTCTCTGATATCACTTCAATTCATTTGTTAAAGAATTTAATCTCTAGAGATGACATGTTTTACGACACCTTGGTGAATAAACTTGGTAATTTTTATGACACCTTGGGGATAATCCTCGGTGATATGTACATGAATGTCTAAATTGAATGTTTTAGACACATTTTCAAGATATTATTCAAGTTTTTATTTCTATTATAGGACTATTTATTATTCCTTTATGATATCCCTCATGTTATTATTGATATCACTCAAGATCACATGTAAACTGGTTCACTTGTTTTCCTTACTGGGCCTTCTGCTCACCCTTTTCTTTGATGTATGTCTCCAGGATAAGAGATGTAGTAATTTTACTTTTGATGAACCTATTATGAATCCTTACAAGTGTATTAAAAGAATTATTTATGTTTTTGTGTTTTATGTTCTTTATTTCTAAGACACTAAACTTTAAATATCCTTTTTTTGTAAAATGTAATGAAAAGTTATGTAATAAAAGGAGGGATGCAATAATTGGTATCAAAGGATTGTTTCGTTATTTATAAAAATTAGGCTATAAGAACTTTAGGAAGAACCCTATATATAAGTTTAAATATAGGAAGACGTCCTGGTATTTTGGTAAAATAATAATTAAGTGGTTTCGGAATAAATAAATCTATGTCTGGATACGAACAAGTGGATGTGGATCTGAAACAGATTTACCTAAGAGTGAAAAATCTGACAAGGAGTTTCAGGATTGAACTGGGGCATCCTGGTACATGACAACTAGCCTTACGGAACTCCTGGTTTCACACTATCAGGGGATATTTTTAGTTAATCATAAGCTTTTTATGAATCATTATGAAGTATTTATAGAGAAATGTAATTGTTTAATTATGAAGTTTTAAGACATAAAATACTTTACAGTTAAAATATTCATAAATGAAATAAGCTTCTCACTAGGGTTTTATTCTTTTAGAAAATAGAAGGAAATAGGAGGAATCGTGCAAATAGTGACCGTAATGGACCATGTGATGGTGGCCCTCTGATGGAAGCTGGAATGGAAACTTTCATGAGAATGATGAACAAACTGACTCAAGTTAAGGGAAATAACTTGAATCAAGCTGAGAGACCAATCTCACCGTGAAGGGAACAACATTCTGTTGAGTCCTTTATGTCTCAATAACCACCAACCTTCAGTGGATCTACTGACCCATTGATTGATGAACAATGGATCAACACTATCGAGAAGATCTTTTATGTGCTCCGCTTTTGGAATAAGAGAAGTTCACCAAGGTTGTTTACCACATCGAGGGAGAATCTGATCAGTGGTGGGAACTGATTAAAAACATGAGTCCAAGAGTGGAGGTTCAAGCTATGTAGTGGGAAGAGTTCAGGGGGAGCGTCTTCAGTAAGTATTTCCCTTGTTCCATGAGAACAATAATGGAGAAGTAGTTCCTTGAGTTAAAGTAAAAGGAGATTGAATATGTGGGAAGCTACGAGATGAACATCAAAAGGATTTCACGTTACACCTCTATATTTTTCATTGATCCAAATGGTAAGTATGATAGATTCTTCAATGGACTGAGACCCCATCGGAAGAAGAATTTATCCAACCAAGACTATGATAGCTATGAGGAGATCGTGTGAAGTTCGATGAAAGTCGAATCAGGGTTCGGTGAGACGCAATGGTCTCATAAATCCAATGAAAAGAAAATATCGATGGAGCCATGATTAGAGTAGTCCTTTGATCAGGGAAGAGGAAGAAAGAAAGTGCAACATCCCACATGTAATAAATGTGGGAAGAAGCATTCGGGGAACTGCCTTCTTGGGAGTGGGAAGTGCTACAAGTGTCGAAGAGGTGGCCATATCACGTGAAATTGTCGTAGTGAGGAGAATCATCAACTCCCAAACACTAACAAAAAGGGGTATATGGTGTAGGCCCTACCTAATTCCCAATGTTATAATTGTGGAAAAATTGGGCACTTTTCCAATCACTGTCCAAATCTGAGGGTAGTGGAGGGGAATCAAAATCCGCCTCAACAAAGGCCAAGGCAGTAAGGTCATACTGTTTCAATCAATATAACTGGAGTTGAAGTGAAAAATGATGTGGTGGAAGGTAATCTTGTTGTTCCCTCAAATATAGAATGTACTTTGTTTGATTCCAGTTCTATGCATTTCTTTATTTCCTCCATGTTTTCAAAAAAATTAGAATCAACCCCTGATTTGCTAAAATTAGAGTTTTCAGTCAAGACTCCTGGTGGGATTATCCAAGAATCTTCAGTGTTTAGAAACTCTAGTATTTAATTTAGTTAGCATAATCTTATTGCAAATCTATTAGTCATTTCCATGCTGGAATTCGACATTATACTAGGGATAGATTAGCTCTCAATGTATAATGCTAAGATCAAATGCAGAAGTAAGGAAATCTCCATAGTCTTGAAAGGAAAACCAACAGTTATCTTCCACGGTGATATATCTCAACTTGATATTTGTCTAAAAGAACCTCATATATCCATCTTTATGGAGTTGATAAGTGAATAAGAAGAATTAAATGAGAGTTTAAGGATAGGAAATGTCCTCATCATCTAGGAATACATTGATGTATTTCCTAAAGAGTTACTTGAACCTCCCCCAGAAAGAGAGGTAGAGTTATTTACTGAACTCATACCTAGATCTCATCTGATATCAAAGACCTCATATAGGATGGAAAATGTGGAGTTTGAGGAATTAAAGAAACAACTCCAATATCTTTTGGAGAAGGGGTTTATCTGACCAAGGGTGTCTCCTTAGGGAGCACTTGTTCTCTTTATGAATAAAAAGTATGAATCAATGCAGCTATGTGTTGATTATAGAGAACTAAATTGGATCATATTGAAGAAAAAATACCATCTTTCGAGAATTGATGACTTATTTGACCAACTTAGTGGGGCCCAATTCTTCTCTAAGATTGATCTTTGATCTGGTTATCAGCAATTGAGGGTGAAGAAAAAAGATATTCCCAAAACTACCTTCCGATCAAGATATGTGAATTTTGAGTTTGTTTTTCTGCCTTTTGGACTGACTAACGCACCTGCTATTTTCATGGATTTGATTAATAGAGTCGTTAACGACTACCTTGGTAACATTGTGGTAGTTTTTATTGATGATATTCTGATATATTCCAAAATTAGTTAGGATAATGAAGATCATATAAGGGTTATTTTGAAAACTCTATGGGAGGAGAGGGTTTTTGGAATGTTTAGAAATGGTGAATTTTGGTTACAAAAAGTTTCTTTCTTGGGGAACATTGTAACCAATGAAGGAATCATAGTTGACCCTACAAAGAAAAAATTTGTAGAGGAGTGGCCTCTGCCTACAACAGTAACTTAAATTTGTGGTTTCCTTGGATTAGAATTATATTATAGGAGGCTTGTGAAAAAAAATTCACAACTTTCTAATATATTAACCAAGTTAACTCGATTAGGGGTCAAGTTCATCTGGATAAAGGAGTGTGAGGAAAATTTCCAAGAGCTGAAGAAGATATTGGTTACTGCACCCATGTTAAATATTTCCTCAAGTGGAGAAGGATTCATTATTTTTAGTGATACATCTCAAAAAGGGATTGGGTTTATCCTCATAAAAATGGAAATGTCAATGTTTATGCATCGTGAGAGTTGAAGACTCATGACCAGAACTATCCTACGCATGATCTAGAGCTGGTTGTGGTTGTTTTTTCTCTGAATATATGGAGGCATTGTCTTTACGGGGAAAAATTTGATATATACACAGACCATCAAAATTTGAAGTATCTTTTCACACAAAGGGAATTGAACATTAGATATAGGATATGGTTGGAACTTTTCAAAGACTATGATTGTTCAATTCATTATCATACGGGAAGAGCAAACAATGTCACTGATGCATTAAGTATAAAATACCCAGTTGTTTTTTCCATGATGAGGATTCAAATAGATCCTTTGATCAAATACCAAATAATGATGGACATGGGAATTATAGGGGAAGAGACATCATCAACCCTAACCCAAATGATTTCTCAACCGTCGTTACTAGAGAAGATCAAGAAAGCTCAGAAATAAGATCCTTTGTTACTAAAGAAGTTTGAGGCTGTAAAGGATGGGAAGTTTCTTGAGTTCAATATTGATCAAGAAGGTGTACTGAAATTTTGTACAAGACTATGTGTTCCATCTATTCCTAAAATAAAGTAGGAGCTGATGGATGAAACTCACATCTCTAATTTCTCTATACATCCTGTAAGTACAAAAATATATAGAGACCTTCGTGATCATTATTGTTGGGATAATATGAAATGGATATTGTTGGTTTCACTTTAAGGTGCCTGGTATGTCAGAAAGTGATGGAAGAGCAGAAAATTCATAAATGGGTATGAAACCACTACACATACCAGCATGGAAGAGTGACAATATCACTATGGACTTCATCAATGGTCTCCCGAGAACTTCCCAAGGAAACAATATGATATGGGTTATTTCGGACTATCTCACCAAGACTATCCGTTTTATCTCTATTCAGGATGATTTATCTCTTGATCAACATTTGATGATTTATGTGAAGGGAGTGGTAAGGCTGCATGGAGTTCCACCTTCTATCGTATCTGATCATGATCCAATGTTCACATAAAAATTCTGAAGAAGTATTCAACATACTTTGAGCACTAAATTGAATTTGAGTATGTTATATCACCCCCAAAATGATGTCCAATCTGAAAGGACTATTCAAACACTGGAGGATATGTTGATAACATGCCCAATGGAATTTAAAGTTGGATGGGATCAACATCTTCCTTTAGTTGAGTTCTCTTACAACAACAGCGTCCACTCAAGCATTCAAATGGAACCCTATAAAGCTCTATATGGTATGTGATGTAGAACTCCTACTTGTTGGAATGAATCTAGTGAAATAAAGCTTCTTGGACTAGATCTTGTGTATGATATGATAGAAAAGGTCCTTGTCATCCAGAAACACATTAAGGCTACTCAGATTCGGAAAAAGATCAATGTCGACAACCATTGAAGGGAGTTGTATTTTGAAGTTGGTGATAAGGTATTTCTTCAAATTTCACCTTATAAGAGAGCCCTGAGGTTTGGAAAGAAAGGGAATCTCAGCCCTAGATACATTGGCCCCTATGAAATCCTTGATCACGTAGGATCAGTGGCCTATCGGCTTGCACTTCCTCCAAATCTAGCACAAGTTTATGATCTCTTCCACATATCCCTCTTGAGGAAGTACATACTTGACCCTTCACATGTACTAAATCCAATGGTTTTACAACTAGAACATGACCTCTCTTATGAAGAGTATCCGGTGAAGATCTTTGATCGTAGGGACAAGGTTTTACGTAACAAGACTACCCACCTTGTTAAGGTTTTGTGAATGAACCACAAATGTGAAGAAGCCACATTGGAAACAGAGGAGTCTATGAGGAAAAAGTACCCACACATTTTCTCTTATGAGGGTAAAAGTTAAAATTTAGGGGATGAAATTTCTTAAGGGGGGAAGAATGTAATGACCCGAAATTTTGAATAATTTTTTGTCTCCTAAAATTGTGTGTTATTTTATTTTGTACGCAATAAAACTATATCCTTCTATTAATGAAGTGAGTATAATTAAAATAATACCATTGGGTTTCGACTGTTATATGATCGTTGGTCAATATGATCATTGGAAACTAAACTCTTAATGTTATGATTATTGTTTATAAATACAAGTGATCATGGTTAATTAATATAGAAAGAGGAGTCGATGGTCTCATCTAGTAGACTCAGGCCGAACAAATCCTATTTATCAGTGCTTGGGAAGGATGTTTTATCACTAATATTTGCTCTGGACCACACCCAAGCTGAGCATCAACATGTGAATCTTGAACAGAATGGCCTATAGGAGAAGCTCAAGCTGATATAAATCACCACTCAGGCAATGTTTTCCATGCCTCTCCATGATTCTATCACCATATCACATCTTACACTTAGGTCATATGCAGGTGTTATAAGGGGCTATGTAACGAGACCTCAGTTATATTGTGTAATCCTTTTTTATAAATAGAATTGGTATGTATTATTATGTTAATTTTGTGGATTTTAAATGTTAAAATAAATATAGGATGAATTTTTAGAAGTTCCATATTATTGGTGAATTTTGGAAAAAGAGTATTTTAAAATATTTTTGTATACATAAAATAATTAATAATGTGAAATGATTTTTAAAAAATGGTCTTCTGCAGTTGTGATGTGTAAGAAATTTAGAGTCTAATAAGATGAACTTAATTTTTAGTTAATAGTAAAGTATGAATAGTAATATTACCCTTATGGATAGTAATGTAACTAATGGAATAGTAAACTAACTTAAGAAAGTATAGATATAATTTAGGCATCTTGTTTTGTAATGTGATATTATAGCAAAAGTAAATAACTGTTTTAGAAATTATTAGTTAAGTATAGGTATATTTTTCAAGTAAATAGTGTTTTTATTTAAAAATTAAATATCTCATAATTATAAAATTATTTTCATAAAAGGTAGTTAGTTTTTGAATTTAGGTCATCGATATTAGGTTAGGGTGAATTTAAGATATTTTTATAAAATGTTTTGTTTTTCAGTGAATATTAAAAATACAGTTTTGAGTTTCAGTGTGATTAATGACATCATTAATGATGTAATAATGATGTAATCATTATGTTAAACTTTTTAATATTAAGATATGTTATGAGGTGTCTCGAGTGGCAAATATTGTGCGTAAATACCAAGGTCAAGCCCATGGTTTTTCAAATACCACTGATGAGGTGTCCCTTGGAAATTAATAAAATATTCCCTCACTTTTGCTATAAATACCATGACATTACCTCATTACATTCATTCCTAAATCCTCCTCAATGAATCTCAGGTATTTTTACCTCTCAAGTAGTCCTACCAAGGTTCCCTCCATCCCCACAAGGTCCCAACCTTTGAGTTTTTGAAGTCACTCTTCAAGGTTAGGGAACCTTTCACCCTCTTCTTTTAAGTCTTGACTTCCTTTATGTTATGTATTCTAGTTTCCATATTATTATGTTGTGGTATGATCATTTATATCCTTATTACTTTCCATTTCATGGCCAAATTATTAGGGACCGTTTTCACTCTGATCAATTTATTTTCTGAATTTTTAAGTGACATTGTTAGGCTGCCAAATTTTCATAAAAGAAATCACATTTTTTATTTCTCAAGTCTCATTTTCATGTGGTATGTCATTCAAATATCAACCCCATGATCTTATTTCTATTATTTTTGTACCTATAATGTAGAATTATTAATTTATGGATGGGATACCCACTTTTGATCTCTCTTTTTTGTTTTCTAAAACCATGTTATATTGCCCTTATGCTGCAAAAATTTCTTCTAAAAATTTATATCTCTTTCTATCAAGAAATTCTATTATATTATTTATGTGAATACCCAGACCTATTTAGTTTCTAGGGTTGTTCATAAATACATAAAAAATTATATTCTTGATTTTTTAAATGATATACATAAAACCCTTATTCCCTTTCCATGGGTTATAAATGACATAATGGTCTTTTTTTTAAACAGTTTTTAAAACGTCATGATTTTGATATGAAACCCATTTCTTTTATTATATTTGGGTTATTTATGAAATGTATGATTATGATATATGTGGATAAAATTACAATAAATAATTATTAAGGGTGTTCCCTGATATCACTTCAATGCCTTTGGTAAAGAATTTAATCTCTATAGATGACATGTTTTATGATACCTTAGTGAATAACCTTGGTAATTTTATGACACCTTGGGGATAAACCTTGGTGATATGTTCATGAATGTATAAATTAAATATTGTAGCCACATTTTAAATATATGATTCAAGTTATTATTTCTATGATATGCCTTATTATCATTCCTTTATGATATCCCTCATATTCTTATTGATATCGATCATGATCACATGTAAATTGTTTCACTTGTTTTCCATACTGGCCCTTTTGCTCAACCTTTTCTTTGATGTATGTCTCTAGGTTATGAGATGAAATAATTTTACTTAGTATGAACCTATTATGAATCCTTACAAGTGTTTTAGAATAATTCATTAAGTTTTCATGTTTTATGTTCCTGATTTCCAAGACACTAGACATTAAAGATCCTTTGTTTGTAAAATGTAATGAAAAGTTACGTAATAAAATGTTGGATTCTATATCCTTAGACTATCACTACTAGTTATCAACTTCGAACATATGGAGAGGTATCTATGAGTTATAGTATATATGAATATCATGAGCACTGATTAGTTGGTTGAGGTATTAGTACATTACAAAAAATGCTCATTTCACATTATTAATTAATATGAAATAAGATTAAGAACACATCATTATTTTTTAAGATCATATTTATATAAAATAATTTCATTTATATGTAAACAATTCTATGATTTAAAAGTTAAAATTTTCATATAAGGAAAATTATTTTGATAAATTAGATGCCATTTTAAGATTAAGAAAATCAAATTTATCTGAGGGTGACTTTTGGGGATTTCTTGTAAAATATGGAATTTTAGTTGAATACTACAAAATACCATTTTTACAAATGTTGTGAATTATATTAAATCATCAGGATATAAGCATAAAAAATTATCAAATATTTTACTAGACCAAATATTTATTTTATAAGTAATATTATACATTTAAACAAACATGTTTAATTTAAAAACTACATCTGGAATTTTAGAAGTTAAGTTATATTTTTCTATAAAGCTATTTTTTTATTTTAGACATTTATTATTTTAAAAATAATTTTTATCACACTTAGAAATATGGTATTCAAAATAATATTTGGAATCAATATATGTAAATTATCTAATATGGTAATTTTATTTTCATTCTTTAATATAAGTTGTTGAGGTCAAAAAAAGTTTATCATGGTAAAAGAAAACTATGGAAAAATGTTAAAACTAAGGAGAAAAGCCCTAATATTACTCAATATTTATGTATAAATTTATTTTTAAGGGTTTTCTCAAACCATTATTTATGAAACCTCAATTATTTTAAAAAAAATTACTCATGTGCCTTGAATAGTGATTTATCCTTTTATATTATTACAAAATTGTCAATCCCCTCACCTATGAAATGAGACTTCAACCAACCCTTTATAAAGATAATAAAAATCAAATTACACTAGAAAATAAACCCATTTTACTTATCCTGTAAACTTATAACACATTTGGTATCCCCTTTATCCATGGAAAATCTCTAAATCCTCCATTTCTAATAGGTCCTCCAAGAGAAGGTTCAAATTCTAAATATTGGTACTAATCACTTCTTAACACTTTTTTCTTCTCTATATTTCACATAAAAAATATTTTTACCCATTATAGTATAATTATGTTAGTATTGTTATTATTATATTTAAATTTTATTATATCAATTCTATAACCATTATCCACCCTTCCCCTTTTAAAAATTTGAACTTCATCGTGCATACATGAAAACTGCAAATTCCATGAAGCAATAAATTTTTTTATAAAAACCTTAAATTTCTAGTCAAAATGGTATTTAATGAATAATTATGATATTTATAATATGTTTAACACTCTAAAAATATAATCCATTTGATACATTTTTCATGTTCTATGTAAAATGAAAACATCGCATGTGTGTATGGGCAGACTACCTCCTCTATGGACCGATATATTTCATTTCCTTGACCATAATTATTGGATGATTATAAGATTATATTTGATGAATTAAAATTATATTTATCATATTATTAATTTTCTTGAAATTTTATACTTATATTTGACTCATTATTAATATACCAACATTTATTCATCAAAAATTACCAAAACAAGATCATCACCAATTTTCATCTTCATGAATCATGGATAAAATTCTCATAGAGTGAATTTGTAAATTAATAAATAATTGTAAATAATATATTGTATTATTATGGATAACCTAGTAATTATGATATTTTTATCAAATAACGGGGATCGACATTGATATTTTAAAGCTTGCATGAAACAATCAAATTATACTAAAATATGATGATGAAAATAAACTATAAATATTTAATAAATACATAATAAATTATTATAATTGAAGTATATATAGGTTCATAGAGTTAAATAAATTTATTTAATAATTTATTATGATATTTATTTCTATTATACAAGATATTTAATCACTTTTTTAGAAGTAGATAGTAATATTAAGGGTCTCATCTTAATTTCAATTCCTTAATACTTGTTTTATATTATACAAATATTCATTTTATAGAGTGTTTATACTACCTCATTAATTAATTATATCATTAATTGATCTTTAATTCACGGTATTTAAAGTTGTCATAGTAGAGCTTCTTCATGTAATATGGTATGGTAGAAATAATTTGATTTTTCGTAATAATTCATTTAGAATTAATGCAGGAAAAGTGAGAATCCTCATGGCCATTTGAGAAGCGGCTTCGATCCAAAATGATCACTACAACAACTCGGTTCATGACTTTGAGATTCTCATATGAGTGAAGGTGGAAGTTAAATATCCCAGCCCCAAGTATACTCTTGAAGTGTTTTGGCTCTCACCCCCCCCCCCCCCAGGATAGATTAAAGTCAATGTGGATGGAGCCTCTAAAGGCAACCCTGGACCAGTGGGCTGTGGTTCCATCTTCAGAAATCATTTAGACCAGACGCTTGATTGCTTCTATGGATCCTATGATTCCTCCACTTCCCTGGAAGCTGAGATGATGGTTTTCATTCATGCCATTTCTTTTTCCAAGCTTCACAACTGGAACTACATCTGGATTGAGAGTGACTCCACTACCATCATTCAGGCTATTTAGAACGGTACCATCCACCTTGCTTGGAGTCTCACTTCGCGCTGGATGGATTGATTGAACTCTATGGCTGGACTCAGCTTCATCGCCACCCACACTTACCATGAAGCTAACAGGATTGCTGATGGGCTTTCCAATTTAGGTGTTACCCATGATCTGCATTGTAGAAAGATGATCTTCCTCCAGAGTTACTCCCACTTTATGTTAGGGATGTTAATAACATTTCAAATTTCAGACTTGAGTAACCTTTTTTTTAATAATATTTGGTGTTTTGGTCTTTGAACAGAACACTACATTGGAAAAAAATCAAATTTTATAAAATCTATAAGGGGTTTACTGGACTCAACATCTTTTATTGAAAAAATATTTATTCCTATTTTAATATGGTTTTAAAATATTATTTTCATACATCTTATAAATATAATATATAACCTTTTATCTTTATTTTCTAGTAAATTAATTTTTCAAATCAAATACGTCTCCTTTAATGGATTTATTTCTTTATAAAATTTAATTATGTTAAGAATAATTCTCATCCCCTCCAAATAAACACTTTTTCATCCAAATTCTTATTAAATCTTCATAATAATGTTATCATTTCTTATTATTAAATCAAAATATGTTTTGTTTCTAATGATATTTAAATTTCTCACAATAACTTTTCAAATGGAAAATTTATCACTCTTTTTACAATGTGGTATTCAATAAAGTTATTTTTTTAAAAATGTTGAAAACGTTTTTCCTTTCCCATTAATACATTTTATATTCCACTCAAAATTTACTCCAAAAAATCGTTATGCATTTTCTAGTTCTCTATTATTGATATCCCTTTACAAATAGTGTTTTAAAAAAATTCATGTCAACTTTTGAAAATAAATATTTGAAAGTTACCCATAACATCATCTTTTTATGATAATGTTAAAAAATATATGAAATACCTTATCATGATTTCAATTCTATTTTCCTCTTTATATCCAAAAATATCTAACTCCTTTGGTGTAATGTTTCATGAATTGCACTCTAAATTCTATACACATTATCTAAGAATCTACTATGAGATGGCATCACACACCCCTGGTTAGGTTTATATGCACTTCTCTCCATGAAAATAATGATGAAATGGTCCCATTTATCTAGGTCTTATCACATTTTCTTGGTGATAGTGTTTTACTACTCCACCTTATCTTGGTCCCACCTAGTGATCTGGTTCCCCTTCATGGACTTTAGTGTTCCATTCATATATATTTTCTATATCTATCATCTAGTTGGGATTCATGGTGATATTGTAATGTTTGTGGTTCTAATTCTGTAGAAGGGAAGCAAAGTCTATGTATATTGTTAGTGTTTTCAGATTTTTCTCAGGTCAGATGTCGTGTCCATCTATCCGAGTTGTGGTGGTGGTTGTGTCTCCAAACAGTGATGGAATATGTATCCCTAAACTTTGATGGCATCTCAGAGATGGTAATAGATTTGGATATTGGTTGTATCCCATGAAAACAAGTGGCATTGGGGACATGGATTCTTCTAGTGATGGAAGAATGGTAGGGTGGGTGGTGGTGGAGACTACAAAGCCCATGATTTTGTGTGGCTGTGTGATTAAAGTAAGAATGTGACTAGTCTGGAAGTATTTCTTGTAGGTTTGAGTGGTGGAGGTGGAATTTATGTAGTGTTAATAGTTGATTATTCTGGTACCGGAGGTAGGCCATGTGGATGGCACCAACTTGGGCTCGCATTGAGAGGCTAGTTTTTTGTTCTCAAATCCCCTAGAACTTTGGGTCTCTTTTGGCCTTTGACCACTGGTCCTTTGGGTTATCTCCATGACTTCAGGTCACTGGGAAACTCTTTATTGTAGGTGACATTTCATGAACACTCTTTTACTTGGAAAATTTGGTAGGTATCACGACATGATGTGTAAATAACACTAGGTGGATGACCTCAAAAGATTATGGGTCTCTTGAAACCTGTCATCATCCATCTTGCTTGAGGGGTGGATGGGTACCCAATATCATGTCTTTCTTCAAGTGTTTCATTTTGATGTTTTGGATCATTAATTTGAAATTATAGCATGAACGCAAGCATTGGCAGGTGGGCGGATCAAAATAGATATGGATGTGATGGAATCCATTGTCCAACCCTACCCCACATTACAATGTGGGATATAGGGGGGCCTTCCATGTTGTTTTGGATCATCACAACATTGCTTTTGGAAGGGGGTGCAGTATCTCCAACTGATAACATTAGTTCATTTTCTCTCTAATGAGGTCAATTATACATTTGAAAAGTACTTGTCACGGAGCTTGCTTCCCCTTGTTCCATTGGGTCACTCCATTTATGAGATGTGATTTCTGGACCTATGGGTCTCTAGGTCCTTTTAACTATGTTCAAACCTCCATGTCTTGTATCTATAAGGGCTATGTGCCTCTGGGACCAAGTTTCATCTATTGGGTTCCTCCTCAAACAAGTTTTAAAAGGTATTTCCTTTTCATTTTTTAATAAAATATGGATTTACTTTCTACCATTTTACAAATAAAAATAAAAAACCCTCTAAATTCCCTCGAGAAATACTCCTTTTGTGTGATAGAATTTTGGGTATCGGCTAATCTAAATCATGATGTCATCTTATGTGATAACATTAAAATATAAAACAAAACCCATTTTATTTAAATCGTTTTTTATTATATGATGATTGATTTCACGTGGAACACTTATAGATCATTACTATGTGATTGGGGGTTCTATATCTCCCTATGATTTATTGGTTAAAGTTGTATATCTCAAAAAATAATGTTTTTTTACATGATTTTGGGTAGTTTTTTCACAATAATGAATGTGGATATAGTATGATTTGAAATGTTACCATGATTGAGAAAAGTTATAGTGTGATTATATATTTTTACAAAAATGATAATGTAAATTATGTAGTTATCTATGTTCATAATATTGATCATTATGTTCATAGGATTGTGTATAGACATGACATGGTTAGCTATTTTTATAATATTTGGCATGGACATGACGTAGTCATCTATGTTCACATAATTGATCATGTACATTATGTGTCTAGTTATGTTCAAAATGTTTTGATTTCTTATGCTTATGATTATTCTATATTTATAGGTTATGTTATATGATTTGTTATACTCCATGGCTAACGATTATCTTCTTTTTTATTCTACACTCACATTACATAGTATATGTTTGATCATTTTTTACATATATTCCCTTTTATCATGTCTTATAGGAAACTCTTATTGTTATCTATTCCTTTTAATAATATATTTCTCCCATGCTCATTTTCTCATATGATTATGATCTATCACTTTATGACATGTTAATGATTTTTTTCCCTTACTAAGAATTTATGCTCTCCCTTTATTTTGTTTCCCTTTTCACTAGGGAATTATATGTAAGACTATATTTAAAATGGTATATTATATAGATATTATTTATGGGATAATTTGAACAAATAATTAGTAACAATATTTATAAGTATCTAATATCCAAATACACTAAAACTTTGGGTAAGAGAATTTGTGATCATTTTTTATATGTAATGTTTATATTCTGGTAATATATGTATTTTTGGTTGGATTCAACTCACTTGGTATAAAATCTAATTGTAGAGAATGTTTGTTTAGCACTAGATCTGGGAATGTGGATCCGGGGCACCTCAGTTGGTAACAAATGAGGGTTAATTATTGTTGGAGGTTTTTTTATTTATTTTTAGGATTAATATTAGGGAAAATTAGTAAAAATTTAAGGATGAGTATTAATATATAAAAACATCCTAAAATTTTAGTAAAGTCTTGATTTTGTAATTTCCTTGAAATAGAATCACTACCTGAATACAAATAGGTGGATACAGGCTCTAGAATAGATTCCCCTAGGGGTAATAATCCTGAAAAGGCCTTATTCCTTATTAACTCAATCTTCACTTGGTGTATAATAAGTGATCCTAAATGCACATCTAGTTTGACACTACTAAGTGGATTTCATTCGGTAGTTCAAATTCTCTTTATAAACTTCTATGAAGTATTTAATAGAAATATGATGGTGTAATGTAAAACTGGATATCCTAATATAAATATTACCATGGATAGACTAAATCTAAACATAGGAATTCAAATTTTAGTTAATTCACATTATTTTTGAGATACTTCTTCTAAATTTATAGTTTCCTATTATAATTCTATTAGTATATTTATTCACATACCATAACATTAATTTATTTATGTAATGACTGGAGTAATGGGGAATTGAGTTAATAAAGGATACGATAGTCAATTTGATTATTTTCCAAATGATAAAGAAAATGGGAAGGAAGTTTGTGTAGAAAATGTTATGGTTATACATACCCAACTATCATGAGTTATCATTAACAACCAAAACCTTAATAAATTCCTAGTGTAATGACCCATAACATAAAAACCCCATAATTTCATGATTTATAATTAGGGTTGAAATTTATTACATTTCAAGGATCCTTTCATTTTAGATTTTTAGATAAATAGGAAAAACTCTAAGATATCAAACACTTAAAATAATAAGTGGACACTTATTCTCATTTTATTTTTTTCAAAAAAAAATAGGATTCTTAAATTTAAATTAATGTTTCATTCAAAAAATATCTATTTATAAATTATTTATGTATTATAGTATATATCTTAAATCATTTAAAGATACCTTCTATGTATCTTATGGAAATGAAAAATTAAAAAGGTTAAGCTCATATTATTAGTAAGGGAAAGTGTACAACAAAATATTTTATAGAATAAATAAAGAATGGATAATAATTAAGAGATAAACTACAATCAAATATGCCACATAAATAATATCGTAAAAAGGGAATATATCAATGGATGGAATAAAAACATAAATAATCACAAGTATAATGATGAATTATGATGGAATTCATAATTCCATACATCATATTCATATCATTAAGGTCTTGTTTCAAGACATCATAAACATACCATCAAGGCCTCATACCAAGGATTCATAAATAATTTAGTAGGAATACATCAAATACTTAGGATAGTTTTCCTTATGAGACCTATTGATGTGTTGAGGATATATAATGGGCCTCACTTATTACATAATAAGTCTAATGTATCCATCATATGAAAGGATTGAATAGTCCATACAATGCATAATCAACATAAATATCCATTTTTGAAAACTATCATATTGAATATAAATATTTTTCACAATAAAAAAATAAAACTGTGATTATAATCAATCCAAAGTAATAAAGTGGATGGAATCATTATATTACATCCCCATTAAATAATAAGTTTTAAAAAAGTATGTGGTCATAGATGAATATAATTTTAAAATAAAATTTACAATGAACTGACCCGATTCAACCGGACACATCACCCAAGATGGCCCACCACAATGTGGAGATCAATCAAATAGTTAAACAAGTATAATTAATGGCCAAAAAATAAACAAACCAACAATTTAAACCATGTAAGTAAAGTATGCATCCATGAGACATATAAAGAAAAGAATAAAAAAAGGTTGAAACTACAAGGAAAAATTAACAAGTATAAGACCAAGCCTCTGTGTAATAATTTTTCACCACCATCCCAACCCACTCAGAAGGTGATAACAATCACAAGAAGATTTCATGCAACAAGAAACCCTTCCCTTTACTTGTAACCTAATAAAATAAGGATAAAAATTCCCAAAGGAAAAAATAGGGTGTGATAACTTTTCCTAGTATAATACTTCCAAGAATCTCTATTGTGTCTACGACCATGAAACCATTAATTATAGCTTTAAAACATAAGCAATTTATAAAGAAATTTTAAATGAAAACCATTTTTTAAAACAACCTTTGGTATCTTCTCAAAACAATCCATATTCAAATCCATAAGAATATGAAAATAAACAAGAATGATAAATAGAGGTTAGTGACCATAACAAACATATCCCAAAAGATAACATAGTGAGTATAATAAATCATCGTACACAAAATTAATGAAGAAAATACAATCTAGTATAGAAGTGAGACATCTATGGGACAAAATCCATGAGATAAACATGTGAGTATATAAAGCTAGATACACAGGTGAAACCATCATGCATGAATAATAATTGGGATATAGCCTATGGAATATGTTCAAGGATAATGAATATTACACTAAACAGGTAAGTGAATGCTTTGATATCGATTTTATCCACTATATGTTGATATCAACCTTATTACCACACCCAAGGTTCCCAAATGCTCCCATGTTCTAGGTTTTCACAAAATAAGAATAGGTGATAACATTGTTCATGAAACAATATTGGGATCTAGCCTATGGTAATACCTCACCAGAGGTTCCCAAATGTTTCCATGTGCAAATATTTTACAAAATATGGATGGGTGATAACATCGTGCATTAAAAATTATTCGGCGCTGGTCTATGGGAATATCATGCTCAAGATTCCCAAATGCTCCCATGTGAAATGTTTTCTAAAAAAATGAATAAATAATACTTCAAATTAATAAAACATTTTAAAAAGATAATTATTAAAACTCTCATTCTTTGAAAATGCACTTTAAGATAAGAACAATATATCAACACATTTTTCACAAGAGAAGCACCACCACTTACATGATTTGAAAATCCATTTTAAAAAAATCCATTATATAGAATTTTTATCAAACATATAAATTATATAAAATTTTTTAAGGATAAAAAACTCTAAAATATTTTTTCAAATCATCTAAGATAGAATTTTAGAAGTTGTCCTCACATATTTTAAATTAAAGTCTTATATAAATCAACTTGAAGGATTTTAAAATAACAATAAATATTACATGGGTTAGAAACAATGTATAAAGATACCTACCTGATAAAATATAAAAAAATATATCTTATCATGGAACCCACCAACTAGTGAGGGAGAGAAAACAATAGTAACAAGAGAAGTTCCATGCATAACTTCCAAGGAAGAAAAACATCTAACACCCTTCTGTTAATCTCCTAGTGAGGAAGAACATGAAAATGATCCAAGGGAACCAGATCTTCTTAAATGTAAGTGAAACCCCATAAATCTTATCAAAATGATAAAAAAATCTTGTGTATAATGCCTCAGGTATTTTTTTAAAGAAAAACACCTGGATCTCTAGTTTACATCATTCAAACAGCAAAATTAAATACACCATTTAATTTTATTTTTTAATCAAAACTTGAATGTATATCATTTTGATCCTTCCAAAATATAAGTTAGAGACATTAAACAATCTAAAATAATTAATTCCAAGATTTTATACCTTTAAATCATCAAAAATGTGTTATAGGGTTTTTCTAGAGAAGAAGAAAGAAAAATCCAGGTTTTTATTTATTTTTCTCCCAAAAATTGTATTGCGTAAGGGTAACATGGATTTAGCCTTTTTTAGTTCCCATGTGTCATGTAAGGGTACTGATTTAACCTTATATAACCCATAAAAATAAGTATTTACCTTTATGTTACTCTATATTACCCTTACGTAGCCTTTAAAATGGATAGGTTAACCTAACACGACCCGACTTACCTTTACACAACACCCCTGGTACCCTTATATAGCCTTTGTAAATGTGAGTTTACTCATACATAATGCATTTCTTACACTTATATAGTGTATTAATAGCTCTGTTACCATTAAATAGTGTATAAGTTACCTTCAAAAAAACATTATAAACATGAGGATACTCTTACAAAGTGAGGTTTTACACTTAAGTATCCTTTATAAAATCTAGGTTACCTTTACACAGTGCGCCAGGGGTACCATTATGAAACCAAGCTACTTTTATGCAATATATAGAAATTTTCCTTTAACTTTATGTACCCTTAGGAAATAAAGGCTTAACATTATGCAGCCCATGGAATCCCCCACCTACCCTTACACAACTTATGTAAAAAAGAGTTACCCTTATATAACCCCCAAAAAAACCCTACACAAGGGTAGAAGGAACATACCTTTAAAAAGTACCTATGCTTTGTGTAAGGGTGAAGATAAAGTGAAAAATTATTTTAATTCCAGTTAAAGTTGTTAAAAATTAAAACTAAGGTTTTTAATTATTATATAAAATATATCATTATAAAAAAATATGTTAAAATTATCCTCACCATAAATTATTTATTCCCCAATAAATATATCAATATTCTAAATTAATAAGGAGAGACGACCACTACTATATAAAAAACAGTTTTGGTTTCCACATCTCGTGGCTATCTCATCTATACTACCATGGTACATAGAATAGATATATTTTTAACCATGATGTACCTTATCGTGAAAATTATTAATATAAATTAGCTATAAAATCCCTAAGGTGTCATATTTAAGGTCAGCATCCTCCCATTTAATCATAAGAGGTGGGATTTAAAGGGAACTAAAAACTCAACTGATGGTGTACCATTTTCACTGAAATAATATATCCAAATGAAAAATGATTTGAAGAGAGATACCTAATCACTCACCTCGTCCACCAACAGACAATAATGGTAGTTTAAATAGCCTCCTAGGTGTCTTAAAACAATATCCAACCTCTTTCAAGATAACAAAATCATCTCCATAACCTATAAACAAGACTTAAATCTACCATATATTGTTCACCAACCCTTTCCTAACATCAAGTAGATTGAAAAATCCTCCCATAAAACACTTTAGAGTGAATATCCTTAATCATGTTTTAGGGTAGATGAGAAACCCAAAAACTATCACACAATGGTTCTTCATAACCCCTCAAACATAATGTCCATGCGTTATCATCATAACCATGTCCTTTTTATACAAGATAAGGTACAATTTCATGAATCAATATTTTATTAACCAAATCGAATATTCTTTTACACTATAAGTTTACTGTGGTTCAATTACAAAGTCAATATATTCTTTATCCAACTTCTATAGTGGAATAGATAAAGATAAACCAAAAAAGTAGGTATGTTGTGTTCCACTCAACTTTTATAATAGGTGGGGAATCGTGATACACAGTATTTAATTGACCAATTCACTCTAGCCACTAACATTGATTTATCAAATTATAACACATCTTGATAACCTCAATGTGGAAAAAACAACTAGAATAAGTTCACGATCTGTAAGCTCCTACCCTAGATCATTAAAAACGACTAACTACCTATGAAGACACAAGGTAACATCAAAAAATCAAATTTTAAAATCCAAGCACTTACCACCATAAAAGGTTACATTATAACATTTCAAACTGGTATCTACTACTTGATCAATCTAAATGTTATTATGAAAGGAAGAACCTATCTCCATAGAGAAGCATGTGATCATATTAGAGCCTCAAAAACCATATGAATATTTGTAAAAAGGTTCTCTAAATATCCATCCTCTTTTGATTCATCACATCATGTGTTGGTAAAACCCTTCTTCTAGTGTCTATAGCCACACCTGATGTCTTGAGAGTTTAGCTAATAACAAAATCACAGATCTATATTCAATTAACCCAGTATTTTTTTCATAGGATTAGATTGCTATGGGTGGTAATACACATCAAGAACTTATGATATTAATAGATCATAAACTTTTCATTGAGTAACTAGAGTCACAATGTTTTGAGAGTATGTAAAAATGCTATCAACTCAAAGTTACTAGGACAAATATCCTTTCCATAAAGGTTTAATTAGTGAAATCCTTAATACATCACCCATTTCCCATCATCTATACACATCCCAAACCTATGCCTAAAGATTTATAGTGAAATAGTCAAAACCCTACAAGGATTATCCTGAAACAACATAGGATCTAAAATTAAACTCACTTTCAGCCTTTCAAAGGAGTTATTGGTTCTAGATTATCCAACAAGGGGCTCTAAGGAAAAAAAGCGACTGATCTTAAGTCTCCCCAATATTTATATTCAATCAAAAAAATTGAAACAACAAAAAACTACATTGACACACAAGAGTATCAATAGTAAAATGAGGTTTCAAATTTCAAACAATGGAAACACCTAATATTTCCACTTATAACCAAGGGAAAAAACCTTTTCTAATAGGGTTAAATAAACCAAGTAAAATACTAGTTAAAGCCTATGAAAAGGAACCATCCCTAAGAAAATTCAAAAATATCATCCTCAAATATCATTAGGAAGTCACAATCTAAAACAAAAAATAAAGAACCTATCGCATAACCTGGAGATGGTTCCAACAAAAACATGCTTTAATATGAAACTAAATGTCTCTACTCTTGGTTTATGAAAATGAATCTATGGTAATTCAATGTTATAAATACAAACTATGGGACCTCACTATCCAACTGATGAAAACATATCACCAATAGATCTCTTCACCAAGATGGTTATCAAAATATATCATGTTACCCATGAACATACCCAAGGTTCACTAAGACTAGGGAAATAATCCAAAACCCAGGGCGTATATTTGTCCATAAAGATAGCCAATGGAATAATGTTCACATAGTGAAACAAAACAAGGAATAATGAAAATTGGGATAATCACTAATATAAATGGATAACCCCAAGGAATACATCAAAATCACATTTAAACAAGGTTATCCCAAAGCTACAAACACTCCGAAACTAAAGAGTAAAAAATAAAAGGGATCAATATAAAAATACTAGGATATATTTGAGATTCCAATATTCCTAAGGAACATAAGAAAAATAGGAAAAATTGTCCTTAAAGACCTATATACTCTAGCCAGTTCAAAAAATTACATCATCTTGATTTAACTCAAAACCTTCTATTACTAGAACAATGAAGGGAAGAAACCTCTTACCACCACATTTAGAGTCAAGGAAAGACTAAAGAGATAATGAAGAAGGAATAATCTCAAGTAAATAATCCCAATACAAATAAATACCTCTTTAAAAAATTCACTTAAACCACACAAGAGGTGAACCATATCCATTAATTTCCTTTGCATCACATCTGATAACCCCTTCACACAATAAAGGGTCAATCCAAACATACATGTTATCAAAGTACGTAAAAAAATTCAATGATATTTCCAAAAAACCCCTTACAAGGATCATAAAATTCTTAAAAAATATAATTTTTTTGAAAGCCTCTAAAAATCAAAAGAAAATTAGTTTTATATATAATTAGTTTCATTTGTAAACATATTTCATTACATTATAAATGGATTAAAAAGAGAGAAATTTTATAATTCAACAATTAAAAGATGAAACAACACACACTTTTCAAACCAAATCATTAAATAGTATTCATTGAATCTCATTATCCTTGATTGAAGTTATTCTAAAAATAAACCACCATTTATGTTATAAAACTATTTTTCCTTAAAACCTGGATCTTCTTTATCATTCCACTTTAAAAAAACATTTACTATTCTAGATTAAAAATTGAAAACAACCATAAATTTTTTTCATGAAACTCAAAACCTTCCCGTTAAAATTTTATAGTAAACAAACATTTATTTTAAAAACATTTAAACTATATTTAAAACATTTATAGAGGGTGTGAAATTCTTTCATTCAAATTCTTTAACTAGTTTGAAAACCAATACAATTTGTATGCTTTAATTAATAAAAACCCATATATAAAAATGATCTATAAACCAAGAATCACAACATTTTCATGAAATAAAATTCACTTTTCTAATAATTTTTTTTTTCAAGAAATTCATTTTCACACAATATACTTTTTTTATCATCCATTCATAAAAAAATTATGCCACAACTATTAGTCAAACTGATTATTGATAGAAACTTGTCCTAGGAACCACCTTAATTCTTTTCCCATCAAAGAGAGTCACTCAATAAATCTAATAATTATAAGTTTTATATAACAATGTTAAAGGGATACAGAGTCATGATTTACTTAGTCATGTATTGAAATTCCATTTGATAATCATGCTAAAACCCTCTCATGCTTTTATAATTAAGTACCTAGTCACTGAATAGTTTTTCATACCATCTATATTGACTTCACAACTTGATTTCTCTTTCAATTTACACCCCAAATATAAGATAACCCGTTAATAAACCAATATATTCTAATTAGGATTATAATTCATTACATAAAACCATAAATTATTGATAATATTAAAAAGAAAATAAATATTAACTTCCCATGGTAACTCAAGTGGAATCATGAAAGGTGGTGATCAAGCACCTGAATGCCAAGTAAACATTAATCTCTGACAAGTCCAAGATCTAGTAAACCACAGACCCTAAACCAAGCCTAGGTAGTTTCATAACAATACTAGTTGGGCATGGCTCTAAAACCATTTTTTAGTAAACCAACCTGGGTCTACCCAAATAATCACCGGAGATCGCCCACCACATGGTGGAGATCAAAAAATTGGTAAACAAGTCTCATTAATAACCAAAAACAAGACAAACCAACCGATTACAATTTGGAAGTAAAGTGTACATACATGATACATACATATATAGTCCAAAAAAGGGTTAAACCTAAAAAAAATTAAATAAACACAAGACCAAGTCTCTATGTGACAATCTGTCACCAGCATCCCAAACCACTCTTATTTGAAAAAAAAATAAATAGAAACCTCCATACCACATGAAATCCTTCCCTTTACCTGAAACCAACAAAAACAATACTAAAAATTCCTAAATTAAAAATTAGTGTGTCAGAACTAATCCTAGTATGATACCACCATGAATTTATACAATTTCTATTACCATGAAACCATTAATTCCAACTTTAAAAGATAACTAGTTTATAATGAAATTTCAAACAAGAACCATTTTCAAAATAATCCTTTGGTTTCTTCTTAGAATATTCCATATTCAAATCCATAATGATATGAAAATAAATAATAATGGAAAAAAGGGGGAAATACCCATAACAACCATATCCCAAAATATAACATGTTGAGCATAATAAAGCATAGTATACAAAAGTAACAAATATAATACAATCTGGTCTGAGAACGTCATGTCTACAAGCCAAAAGCTATGAAATAAACATGTAATTATATAAAACATGATACACAAGTGAAAACAACTTAAATGGAAAATAATTGGGCTCTAGACTATTGAATATATTCTAATATAAAGAATATAAAACTAATTTGTTGAGTTAATCCTACAATATTGATTCATCCCATAGACTATCAATGTAAAACTTATGCCCACACCCAATGTTCCAAAATTTTCCCATGTGATAAGTTTTCACAAAAAAGGAATAGGTGATAACCTCATTCACAAATCATTATTGGGCCTCTATCCTATGAAAATACAATTTTCAATGTTCCCAAATTTTCCCAGCTGCTATGTTTTCAAAAAACAAAAATATGTGATAAAATCATTCACAAAAAAATATCAGGATCTAACCTATGGGAATCCCATTCCCAAGGTTCCCAAATATTCCCATGTGACATGTTTTCATAAAAACAAGCAAAAATAATAGTCAAAATTAATAAAACATTTTCACAAGAGAAGTATTACCACTCCTAGGCTTTTAAAATACACTTTAAGATAAAATCTATTTATCAACATAATTTTTATGAGAATAAAATCACCACTATCATGCTTTGAAATTCTATTTTAAAAAAATCCATTATTTATAATTTTTATCAAAAAAATGTATATAAACTATTTCTAAATCTAAAACCCTTTAAAAACATTTTTCAAATAATTCAGGGTATCATTTTAGAAACTACCCTAACATACTTCAAATTACAGAATCAAATAAATCAACCATAATTATTTCACAATAACACCTAGTATGACATGGTTTAGAGCTAATGTATAGAATAACCTACCTTATATAAGATCAAAAATCTCTTGGAATAGAACCCACCAACTAGTGAGAGAGATACACCTACATTAATAACATATATTTCATGCACAACTTCCAAGGATTAACAACCTCCAACACCATTATGTTAACCTCCCAGTGAGGAATTATATTAAAACTATATAAAGGGAATAGATCTTATTCTAAGGTAGTGAACACAAAGAACTCTTATCAAGAGGATAAAAATTTGATAGAAGAAAGGCTTAGGTTATTTTTAAAGTAAAACACTATTAATTATGGTTCACAATATGAAAACCTAAAAATTAAATACACTATTTAATTTTTCATTTTAATCAACCCTTTAATATATAGTGTTTTAATCCTTTAAAAATATGAATTAAAAAATTTAAAAGGGTTAAAAGAATTAATTTCATTATTTTAAATATTCAAAATCATAAAAAATCCATTGTAGGTTCATTCTAGACAAGAAGAAACAAAAAGCCAATTTTTTTATTTTTCTCTCAAAAAATAGTGTTGTGTAAGGAAACAAGGCATTACACTTATCAAGATCCCATTTGTTGCATAAGGGTATTAGGTAACCCTTACATGACCCTTAGAATTTAGGAGTTTCCTTTATGAAACTATATACTAGACATATGAATCCATTAAAAAGAGTGTTTTCCATTATGTATCTATTCAAACCTTTATATTGAAACCTTGTTACCCTTACACGGTCTTTGTAAATAGGAGGTTACCCTATGCAATGCATGTATTACCCTTATGCAGTGTAAGAACCTACTCCCTTACCCTTATAGAGAAGAAAATTTACCTTTATGTAGCCTTTATAAACTCATGTCTATCCTTAAAAAATATGGGTTTACCCTAATGTATCCTTTATAAAATCATGGTTACCTATACACAACATGTTAGGCTTACTCTTATGCAACTAGGATACCTTTATTCACTGTATATAAAAATCCTCATACCTTTATGTACCCTTAGGAAATAAAGTATTACCCTTATATATCTCATTGAATCCTCTACATCCCTTACAAAACATATTTAAAAGAGGATTTACCCATATATAAGCCCAAAAAAACACCCTTTATAAGGGTAGAATGCACCAACCTTTTCATAGACCATATACCATGTGTAAGAGTAAAATTTTCTTAAAAATTATTTTATTTCCACTTAAAGGATTTAAAAACTAAAACAAAAAGAGGATTTTGATTATTATAAAATACATATTATTATAAAAATGATTTCAAAAAATTATTACCATCCATTTAAAATGTGATAAAATATACTTTTCTATTGATAAAATATTAGAAAAAAATCTAGAATATTGAGAAAATAACATTATTTGAAAATAAACATGGAAAATTGTAAAGTAGACTTCACATAAATGAATGGTCGTGATGGTGGTAAAATATTCTCATGTCATATAGATTAAAAGAAAACATTTTTTAACACTTTTTTAAAAATTATAATATGAGTTATATAAAAAAATAGAAAATATTTTTTTAATCATTTGTAAGGAAATTAAATATTAGTATAAATTTAACTTCAAATATCTTTAAAACATAAATAAAAAAATAATGAAAAATTTATGAACATGGGTATAGAGGTGAAAGATTCTAAAATGAAAACTTTAAAATAATATTTTAAAGGAAAATCCCTTACGACTTTCATAAGTTTGGGATAAAAAGGAAATTAAAGAGGATAAATTGAAATGGATTTGTAAAAAAAATTAATTTTATTAAATTAATGATAAAAATTGATCTATAATATAGAATATACAAAAAATAATAATACATATATTAAAAATAGCATATGTCTCAATAAATGAAAATTAAGATGAGAAATCTCTTACGTTGAGTCTGACTCAACATGTATACAATTTATCTCAGGTATAATAAAAATATATTAATTTAATAATTTATTAAGAACCATTTTATATTCACTTATTATTTTATATTTTATTTCATTTATTATTATTCCTTGTATAGTTACTAAATCAGTAAATTTCATGTTAGACATTTGGTTTATAATCAAAAAAAACTTTGGTAGGTTGACTATTGTCAGAGGGGTTATGGTTCTATTATCTATAGAATATTGATAATTAATTTTTTATAATTTTTATACATTAAATTCAATTTCATAATCATACATGAATAGAGGAAATAAGAAATAAATCACATCTTTTCATGGATGTGGTAATTCACACAAACACGCGAGCGATGTAGTCATTTTTAACAGGTGGAAAGAAGAGAAGTTAAGTAATATATTATATTTATATAATCATAATCATTTCATAAATATCATTTATATTCATTAAATCCAAAATAATAAACATCCTTGTGAGGTGGTGGTGAAAAATGAAAAGCATCAATTTGGGATGGTGGTGGTCCACACATACGCACGTGGGGTATTTTCATTTCCCATAGAATAGAGATGGAGACAAATAAGGGTTATACCATTGACATAATAACATATTAGTATAATTGATGTAATCATAAAATTATATCAACATATTTTTTACCTAATATAAAGTGGTGTAATAAGAAATAAAATAAATGAACTCAGTTAAGATTTATACCACTTATTTGGGAGACCACTTTTGGCATACACATTAAGCCTTTTGGGATGGTCTTTTGGTGATACCATAGCCTCTAGGTCAAGGGTAGGATGGTTTTAAAGGGATTTTGGTATACATTTTTGAAGATAAATGAATCAAAATGTGTGAGGATGAGAGGAAAGTTTTTCCCCTTTTATAAGTGAGGGGAGTGGCATAATTGTAAATATTAAGAACTTTAAAATATAATAAATATTTTAATCATGTAAAGTGGATCCAAATGTATATAATTTTGAAAGTTTCACATTATAAGGTCTAAATACCTTAAACCAATAAAATTTATACTTGTTTAAGTTTCATTTAAACCATATCATTTGGTTTAACCCCCTCATTAACCGTTTTTAACATTAACTATAGTAACACATGTTTTCACTCTTTAAGGGATATAAATTTAATTATAAGGTGGAAAGTTGCTAAAAATGGTATATATATGAATATTTTTACCATTTTACATCCTATTTTTTATATTTAAATTTTTTTATTATTTTTAAATCATTTAATGAAATATTATTCATCATTAAATGTCATTAAATTCATTTTTTTGTAAATATTCATCTAATTTGAAATCAAAGACATTACGACAGAAATGGGATTCCAATATAAACACATTTACCATTAATTATAATTTATAATTACATATTAAATCCATATAAAACTAAAATTAATTAAAAACATGTTATTTTTACTATTTTTAAAATCATTTGCCTTTATTATTCCCCTGAATTCGCAAACACTGTATGGCATTGCGTAAGTATGTAAGGTAATTATATCATCACTAAAAAATAATAACAAAATACCATTATAAAAATAAATTATTTATGTTTAAAATAATATTTTATATTCCTTAAAAATATATTTCTATCCTAATGAAAAAATATAAGAGAAATTAAAAGTAAGAGAGTGGCACATGATCCTCATCCCAGTTGGTGAGGTGTCTTTAAGTGTATCCACGAGACCCAGGTTCAAAACCAGGTGGAGGCATAATTTTGGGGGTACTATAGCAGTACTGTAGTTGCATTGTAGCAGTTACTGTTCAGTATTGTAGCAGTTGGAACTATTCACCTTGGGCCACCGGTTTGGGCTTGGAGTCCTTAAGTCCTTCGAGCCACCCAAGGCCTTTGGGTTAGCAAGGCTTTCGGGCCACCTCAAGGCCCTTAGGGCCACCTGATTTGTAGTTGCACAGACAGATTCTACAAGGAACCACTCCATAAGAGGAAAGAGCAGGGCACATTCACCAGAGCAGGGATAAACGGACATTGGAAGAATGAGAGGGTATGGAATTTTCCATCAATACCGCACTTGTGCACCCCTGTACATGGACATGCTAGCCAAACAGTCATGCATAGGTGGAGAGCTGATCATGATGTAGATGCTGGGGAGGAGCAGTTTCAAGTAATCATATACTGTATGATTTCTTTATGACCTATGGGTCATGTAATGTCTCCAAGCCTACGGGAAATGTAATTCCTTAAGACTATGGGCCTTGTAAGGGTTCCCCTTATCCCTTGAAAGGGGGGTTATCAGAAAATCAATAAAAAAGAAGGCCTTCGGGCTATTCAGATAAGAGAGTGAAATTTTTGTAATTATTATTTATTTAATATAATATAAAGGTTATAACAAAAGGAAAATGGAAATAAATTTCCAAATTTTAGAATAATGGATAACTATGGTCTAAAAACACAAAAAATAAAATAAAAACTCATTTTATTGAGATTTTTAGGCCTTATCTCATAGTTTTATCATTGTTTTACATGTTTTATTATTACCATGGTGATAACATTTTTACCAATATTATTATTCATAATGATTAAAAAGTGGTACTAATTTAAAGCATTTGATCCTCCTCATTCCAAATATAGAATAAATTTTTCAACATTAAATTTTTATAAGTGGTTAAAATCAATTTTAATATAAATGCATAAAATGTAATGAAAAACAGTTTTTGAGAAAATGTGTTTTTAAGACTAAAAATGTGCTTATATAAAAAAATAAATAGGAAGATAAATTTTTTTTATTAAACCAATTATTATTAATTAAATGATACATATATTTCTTTAATACCATATCTAAAACAGAATGATACTATTAAACTACTTGATTTAAATAAATTAAACAATCATTTTTAATGGTATTATTTACTACTCCCTCAAGCATTATTTTTTTAGAAAAATAAAAAAAACATCCTAATACTATTAAAAAATTAGGAATTTAAAATATATTTTCATTTTTTACACACTATTTCAAAAAAATTCAGAAATTAATTAAAATATATTCACATAAAATGAAATAAAACCTATTTTTGAAAAAAAATTAGAAGAATAAAATGACTTTATCCTCATTTTATGCCTAATAAATACAATTAAATGGATTTTAATTAAATTTATTATGGATATAATCTGATCATTTCAATAGAATCATTAAAAAATAATGATTAATTTAATCTATTAAGATTAAAATATATTGTACATAGAAAAACATTTTTAAGAAAAATATGTATTTTACCTATAAAAGATTTTATCTTCATTTTTTACCAATTGATAAATAATATATGGTTTATTATCAATTTAATAAAAAAATTACATATATTTCATAATATTATTATTTCTATTCATAATCATCAAACCATTGGCTAGATAATAATGGTCATAATTAAATAATAAAATTTCTATAGTATATTGTGGTTCATTTAATATTGGTGTTGAATGTGGTACATAATATCAAACATATTATTACTTAAGGGTTAATTAAATATTGAAATATTTGGGTTATACATTCCCCCCTCTTAAAAAATTATTTCCACTCAATTTGAATTTGATTCTCTCAAAATGAATTTATCATAACATTATAATAAATTCAGATATTATTTTAATTATGAACATTAAGTTCTTGGTCAAGACTAGTAAACTTATTTTGTATTTACCTATATAGGATTCATACTTTAAAATGAGTTTCTAAAATTATACCATGGTTGATGAGGGTTAATTTATATATAATACTAGATATATTTTTCTTTAGTTTGCTTCAGTTTGAGAAATTCTTTTACTATTGGGATAGAAAATATGATAAAATTTACTTAGCTGATTTCTTATAATTATATAAGAAGTATTCTATCCTAAAATGTTTATAATCATTATCATCATTAATTTTACATTACTAAATCACTAAATTCAACCTATAAAGGATAACAAGATCTCCAAAATTATGAAAATTTATTTCTCTTATTCATAATTATTAATCAAAACCAAAAATTGATAACACAAGTTAAGATAATATCCAATATGAATAACCCTTCATGTGAATAAATACCACATTAATATCCAAATCCTTCAAAATAACACCATAAGTCCTACTTAAATAATTTCACAAGTAAATAACCGTAAAACTCTTCCAAAATATTCCTGACCAAGATCATAACCCCAAAATTATAACGATTTTATCACATATTCCTCTAAGGTCTTTTTAATATTTTTCTCTAAACAACATTAATCACACTTAAAAACACATACAAGAAATATATATGTTATAATCATATAGTATATAAAATATTATAATTTTTACCATAAATACACAATAAAATCATATATTCTTTAAATATATAACTCAACATTTATTATTCAAATAAAACTCAACTTAGGAAAAAATATTTCCATTTAACTTAATCATATAATTTTCCTAATATATTGGACTTTTTTCAAAAATAACATTAATCACTTAGTCACCAATTCATTCTTCAATACCATGGTTATATATTCAATAAAGAAAATGTTCCCAAATTGTAAAAACCCTTTTATCCTAATTATCCATAGTTATCTCAACATCAAATATCATATTTATCCTAAAGGGTATTAATATATTCCATGTTATTTCCAATAAATAAAAAATTATTATTCCTTAAATAATCTTCTCCATAAAATACGTACTAATCCCAGGGGTTGTATTCCAAAAAATGTCATCCAAAATATCATTAATCATCTTAAACCACCATCACATAAAATTTCAAAAGGGTTGTCTATGACTTTAAAATTAGGATTAATGTAGACTTATTAACCCATGATGGTATATAAAATTCTTGAAATACTATCATATGAATCATTATAA
This sequence comes from Viscum album, assembly GCA_963277665.1. Classification (NCBI taxonomy): domain Eukaryota; kingdom Viridiplantae; phylum Streptophyta; class Magnoliopsida; order Santalales; family Viscaceae; genus Viscum; species Viscum album. The sequence continues at coordinate 1,430,933,053 of OY728120.1, read as the reverse complement.
ACTATAAATTTATCTAAACCATTCCATTGATACCAACTATAACACCTAATAAATTAAAAAATCCATAATTACTAGATTTATAATAAGGGATTCACTTTCCCACATTTCAAGGATCTTTTTTGTTTATAATTTTAAATAATTAGGAAAAAATATTATGTATAAAACTCTTTAAATAAAAAAGTGGACACTTATACCCGTTATCTATTTTTTTCAAAAAGAGGATTCTTAAACTTAAAACCTTATTTCATTAAAAATAATAATTCTTGTGATAACTTTATTATTTCATCTAGTATATCACTAAAATAAACCATAGATCCCTAATTGTAATCCTAGAGAAAGAAAATAATAATAAATGGGGATATAAGGTGATCATTAAGAGAAAGAATACAATATAATCTATCATATAATAAATAAATAATGAATAGTTTTGTAGTGATAAATAATAGAAAAATATACAATATTACTGATATCATAAAACGAGAGTATATGTATGAATTAAATAATATCATAAATAATCACATGGATAATAATAACTAATTTAATAATGATGGAACTCTTAATTCTGGACATTCTAAACATATTTTCATGGCCTTGTTCCAAGACATCATAAACATACCGTCAAGGCCTTGTGCTAAGACTTCATAAATCATTTGGTAGGAATACCTAAAATACCCTATATTGTTTGTATCATTTGACATATCAAGGAATTAGGGGGGTCATAATAGGATCTTATCATCATATAATAAGTCCATTGCATTAATAATATGAAAAGGGTTAACAATTAATCCAATTCATAATCAATATTAATATTTTTATTTAAAAACTAGCATATGAAATGCTAATATTTCCCCTATAAAAAATTGATCATCATGTTAAAATCCATATATATTAATATATAGTATGGTATAATTATATTATATCCTCATTAAATAATAATATTTATCAAATTATTTTAGCATAGATGAAAATACTTTTAAAAAAAACATTTGAACCATCCTTTGAAAATGTGAGAAAAATATCTTTTTCTGGTGATAACATATTTAACAAAAAATTCAAGAATATTGGGAGAAGTTATTCCATTAAAAATAATCGTGGACATTTCCACATTAATATTAATATCAAATAATAGTCATGATGGTGGAAAAGTATTTCATGTTATATACTTTAAAATAAAAAATTGTTTTCACACTTTTTAAAATAGACAAAATTGAATCATATAGAAACATCTTAAAATATATTTATTAATAATTTTTAGTGAAAGTAAAAAAAATTAGTTTAAGATGACCTTTAAAAATCATTGAAAAATAAATAAGAAAATTATTAATATATTTTATGAACATGGACATGGATAATAAATATTTTTGAAAGGAAAACTTTAAAACAAGGTTTTAAAGGAAAATACATTATGGTTTTTGTAAGTTTTGAAACAATAGGATATTAATGAAGAGAAATTATAATAGACTTATAATAAAGTTTAATTTTATGAAATTAATTTAAAAATAAATCAATACTATTTTCCATACACCACACAACATAAAACATGTGGTAAAAATGGCATAAGTATCAATGAATGGAAATTGAGACAAGAAATCCCTTACCTCGAGTTTGACTCACCAAATACATAATTTATTTCATGTATAATAAACTTATATCAATTTTATAATTACTTAATATCCATTTTAGAGGGTATTACTTTATTATTAACTCATTTGTTTCATATATTACCAATCCTTGTATAGTTTTTCAATAAATTAAGTATAAAGTGAATGTTTTGAGGATTTCTGATTCAAAATTGCAAAACAAATTCTATAGGTTGACCATGGTAAATGGGGTAAATTATTAATAATCTATAAAATATTTATTAGAAAATAATTATAATTTTTATACATTAAATAAAATTTTATAATCATCTAGGAATGAAATGCATGAAAAATGAATCATATCACATCATGAAGGTGGTATTCCACATGAGCGCATGAGTGACGTTATCATTTTTTAATGGGTGGAAGGGTAAGAGGGTAAATAAAAAACTATCATTATATAATAATTATTATTTCACGAATATCATATATATTAATTAAATAAATCGTGATGAATATCCCTATGAGGTGGTGGTCAAAAACGATACACAAAGCTTTATGGGGTGGTAGTAAACACATACACTCGATGGATGTTTTCATTTTCCATTGGATGGAGATGGAGATGAATAAACTTTATAAAATATGAATGATAAATTTTATGAATTGTATATATTATTATTTTATTAAGATAACATGGTTATGATAGAATTTATTGATTTATATAAATAAATAAAATGAATGAACTCGGTTAAGAATTACACCTATTCTTTGGGAAACCTCATTTGACTTAAACATTAATCCTGCTAGGATGGTATTTTGGTGACACAAAAGGCTCTAGGGAGTGGGAAGGATGATTGGGAAGGTATTTTAATAGATATTGGTTTATAAAAATGGAAAAAAAGGTGTGAGGAAAAGAGGACAGGGGTGTGCATTTATAAGTGATGGGAGTGGCACAATATTAAATATTAAAAATATTAAAATATAATAAATATCATAATAAAGTTAGATGAAACCAAATGGAAATAATTTCTATGTTATTACATGATAATTTCTAAATATATGTATCTAAAAATATTTATAATTTTTTATGTTTCATTTTAAACCTTATCATTTGGTTTAACCCCCTCTTTAACCCTTTTTAACATTAATTATAGTAACACATTTTTCAGTCTTTAAAGGTTATAAATTTACTTATAATATGGAAAGTTTCTATAAATTGTTCCATGGATGAAATTATTTACCATTTTATATTCCACTTATCCTATTGAAATATTTTTTTTATTTTTAATTCATATAATAAATGACTGTTTGTTATAAAATATCATTGAAGACATTTTTGGGTCTATTCAATTAATTTGACTGTAAAGACATCATGAAATTAATTTAATAAAAATATAAACATATTTACCATTAAATATAATTTATAATCACCAATTATAGTCTTTTTAATTCAAAATTTATCGAAAACATATTAATTATATTACTTTTTAATTCATCTACCTTGATTTTTCTACTGCTTGGACAAGCACTATATCAATGTTGTATGAAAGTTTAAAGTAATTATATGACCACTATAAATTAAAAAAAATACCACTATAAAATAAAAAATTTATGTTAAAATTAATCATTTATATTCATTAATAATAAAATTTAATTCTAATTAATTCAAATTGGAGAAATAAAAATTAAGAGAGTTACATTTTTGTAATTATCCTTTACTTAAAGTAATACAAACATTGTAATTTGGAGAATGTTTCAATAAATTTCATCATTTTCAAATAATTTAGGTATATGGTACCAAAAATTTATAAAATAAAGTAATAAAATAAGTTTTATGGTGATTTTTAGGCCATAACTCATAGTTTTAACCTCATTTTACCCATTTTACCCTTACTGTGGTGACAATATTTTGACCAAGGAAACTATTCATAATGATCAGAAATAAAAGAAACATATTTTTCAAATATGAAACTCATAATTACAAATATTAAATCAATTTTTAAATATTAATCGTCAAGAATTTTTAGGAATCTTCTTTAATACAAATGAGTAAAACGCAATGAAAAATAATTTTCTGGAAAATGTGTTTTTAAGCCTATAAATGAAATTATACCGACAATAAATATGATATTTGTTGTTTTATAATTAATTATATTGTTTTAATTTAAATTATACTTATTTTAAATTAATATAAATCAAAAACATAATGATACTTTTAAATTCATTTATTTAATTAAAATAAATAACAGTTTTGCAAAAAACATCATTTTCACTATTCACTCAAAAATCAACATTTTCAAAAAAATATAAAAAATTAATCCTAAGAAAATTATGAAATGATGATTTCAAAAAAAATCTATTTTATCAAAATTAGTTTCTAAAAGTGATTTAAATTAATTATAATATCTGCCTACAAAATGCAATAAAAACTATTTTTGAATAAAATGTTTTTTTGAAGAATAAAATGGATTTATCATTATTACTTGCATAATAACCACAATTAAATGAATGTTAATTCAAATTATTGGATATATAATCTTCCCATTTCATTATAATCATTTATTTTCAGTTTTAATTCAATCTATTAAGAACAAAATACATTACACACAAAAAAATAGTTTTAAGAAAAATATATCTTTTACCAACAAAATATTTTGTCTTCATTTCTAAACAATTGATAATAAATGTATAATTTATTATTCATTTTATTAAATAAAAAAATATGTTAGTATTTATTAATACAATTATTCCTATTATTACCTACCAAAATAATGGCTAGGTTATGAAGATCATATTTAAATAATAATATTTCTATAGTATACCAAGGATCATTTAAGATCAATGTTATGTGTGGTACATGCTATCAAACATAGTATTATTTAAGGGAGAATTAAATTTTGAAATATTAGGTTATTTCACCCAAACTTACCAAAAAAGTGAATGATGGAGTTTCATTGAAATTTAGGTAAAAATATCCATGGAGGAAAGAAGATTCAAATTCATATTTTTCATGAATGTTTGGAGAAGTTCCTAACAGAATATCAAAAAGTAACAATAAAGTGTTTCAATTGTGAAAAATTAGTCATCAAAATCATGATTTTTAATGAGATACAAATAGGATAGTTGATACAATGTATGGTATTAAGGTCCAACAAAATTTTCTACCCACACTTTAGTGATTAAAATGCATGGAGTTTTGGAATTATAAAAATATATTCCCAAACTTGAGGGTCAACAAGGATAATATATATCAATAACCTCAATACCAAGGGAACAAGGGAGAATCTATATAATAAATACCTCTAAAGTGAATCGTGATAATTAATGTACACTTATGATCCAATCTATATTTTAGGATGTCTTATCAGATTCTATATATATCCACTCCATCATATCTTGTAAGTTTCACTACCACAAAAACAAGCTTTATCTGCGCTCAAAATGGGCATTAACAGCAGTACAAAAGCATTGTAAAGCTCAATGCTGATAAAGGGGGGTCCCCTTTATCAGTGCTAAAAAAGCACTGAAAAAGGTATCCTTTATCAATGCTAAAAACGCACTGATAAAGGGAGCCTTTATCAGTGCTAAAAAGGCACTGATAAATGGATTATTTATCAGGGCTAAAAAAAGTGCTGATAAAGGGATCGTTTATCAGCGCTTCTTTAGCACAGATAAAGGGGTCCTTTATCAGTACTTATTTTGCACTGATAAAGGGGTCATTTGTCAGAGCAATTTTAACACTGATAAAGGCACTCATTATCAGTGCTAAAAAAGACCTGATAAATTCCCTGCCTGCTGTAACATAAAATTCTACAGCAGCACACCCAAACAAGACCTGCAAAAAATCAGCATATCAACAAGTGTACCCATACAAAATTAACACATAATTCATAAGGTAATTACATCAAGAATACACATATAACAAGTATACTCATACAACAAGTATACCCATACACCATTAACACATAATTCATAAGTTAATTAAATACATAAAGAATTCAATTCAGAATTCAGGGGGTTGGGGGTTGTTCAGGGGTTTGAGGTGGCTTTCCAAGGGGGTTGGGGGTGTCTAGAGGGATGGGGGTATCTAGTGGTGGGGGTTGTTCGGGGTGGGGGCTATCTATGGTGGTGTCCAGGGGGGTGGTGGGGGGGTCCAGGGGGTCGGGGGGCTTTCCAGGGCATGGGGGTGTCCAGGGGGCGGGGGTGTCTAGGGGTGGGGTGGTGTCCAGGGGGTGGAGGTGGTCCAGAAGGTTGGGGGGATGTTCAAGGTGGGGTGGGGTGGTTTTCAGGGGGTGGGGTGGTTGTCCATGGGGGTGGGGGTGTTCGGGGGTGGTGGGGTGTCTTGGGGGTGGGGTGGTGTCTTGGAGGGGTGGGGGAATCCATGGGTGGGGGCCTTCCAGGGGGTTGGGGTGTCCATGGGGTGGGGTATTGGTGTCCAGGGGGATGGGGGCTTTCCAGATGGTGGGGGTGTCCAGGGGGTGGGGGTGTCCAAGGGGGTGGGGGTGTCCAGGGGGTGGGGTGGTGTTCAGGGGGTGGGGTAGTGCTCAGGGGGGTGAGTTGTGTCCAGGGGGTGGGGGCAGTGTCTAGGGGGTGGGGTGGTGTCTAGGGGGTGGGGGTGGTTTCAGGGGTTGGGTCTATCTAAGGGGGTTGGGGTGGCTGCCTATGGGGGTGGGGGTGTCCAGGTGGTGGGGTAGTGTCTAGGAGGGGTGGGCACACCAAGGGGGTGGGAGCCATCCAAGGGGTTGGGGGTGTCTAGGGGTGTGGGAGCTGTCTGGGGTGGTGGGGGCTGTCTATGGAGGTGGGGTGGTGTCCAGGGGTTGGGGACTTTCCAAGGGTGGGGGTGTCTAGGGGGTGGGGTGTTCAGGGGGTGGGGTGGTGTCCAGGGGGTAAGGGTAGTCCAGGGGGTTGGGGGTTGTCCAAGGGGTGTGGGGTGGTGTCTAGGGGGGTGGGGGTAGCTTTCCAGGGGGTAAGGGTGTCCAGGGGGTGGGGGTTGTCCAGGGTGGTGGGGGAGCTGTCTATGGGGGTGTCCAGGGGGTGGGGTGGTGTCCCGGGGTGGGGGGATTTAATGGTTTTAATGAAATTAATTTCATGGATTTTAAGATCATTGCTATTTTTAAAATGGTTTTGGAATAGTTTTTTTCAAAAGTATGTGTTTATTTAGAAAAAACTTAATGCTTTTGGTGTGTATGGTAGGAAGGGGGATTTTCGTATGTCAGTTGTTGTTTTCATTTAAAATTATGTCCATTTTAAACAAAATAGAGACACTTTGAGTGATACCGGCGACACTGTGCCTTGGATTGAGGTGGGGTTGACTCTTACACATCACAAATGACCCATGGATCATTCTCCTAAATTATCAACACAATCCAAATGTGTTTGGTTGGTTTTTCGTATGTCTGTTGTTGTTTTCACATAAAATTATATCAGTTTTAAACAAAAGATAGACACTTAGAGTGATACCAGACACACCATGCCTCGTATTGAGGCGAGCTTAACTCATACACATCACACATGACCCATGGATCTTTCTCCAAAATTATCAACACAATTTGAATGTGTTTGGTTGTTTTTCTGTACGTCAGTTGTTGTTTTCACTTAAAATTATGTCCATTTAAAACAAAAGAGTGACACTTTGAGTGATAACAACCACATCATGCCTTGTATTGAGTCATATTTTACTCTTATACATCACAAATGACCCATGTATTGTTCTCCTAAAGTATCAACACAATCTTAATTTGTTTGGTCAGTTTCTGTATTTCAGTTGTTGTTTTTACTTAAAATTTTGTCTATTTTAAACAAAATAGAGACACGTTGAGTGATACCGGCCACACTGTGCCTTATATTGAGGCGGGGTTGACTCTTACACATCAAAAATTACCCATGTATCATTCTCCTAAAGTATCAACACTATTAGAATAATTTCGATCATTTTTTCATGCATTAGTTGTTGTTTTCACTTAAAATTATGTCTATTTTAAACAAAAGAGAGACACTTTGGGTGATACCAGCCACACTGTGCCTCATATTGAGTCGGGGTTGACTATTTAATGTCCCAAATTACCCATAGATCATTATCCTAAAGTATCAACATATTCCGAATGTGTTTGGTTGGCTTTCCGTACATCGGTTGTTGTTTTCACTTAAAATTCTGTCCATTTTAAACAAACAAGAGACACTTTGAGTGAAACCTTCCATACTATGTCTAAAATTGAGGCTTTTTTGACTCTTACACTTCAATAATGACCCATTGATCATTCTCCCAAATTATAAACACAATCCGAATGTGTTTGGTCAGTTTTTCGTACGTCAGTTGTTGTTTTCACTTAAAATTTTGTCTATTTTAGACAAAAAAGAGACACTTTGAGTGATACCAGCCACAATGTGCCTCATATTGAGGTGGGGTTGACTCTTACACATAATAAATTACCCAATTATCGTTCTCATAAATTATCAACACAATCCTAATGTGTTTTTTTAGTTTTTTGTAAGTTAGTTGTTGTTTTCACTTAAAATTTTGTCTATTTTAAAAAAAAGAGAGACACTTTGAGTGATATCAGTCATATTGTGCCTTTTATTGAGACACAGTTGACTCTTACACATCAAAAATGACCCATGGACTGTTCTCCTAATGTATCAACATAATCCAAATGCATTTTGTCAGTTTTCTATACGTTAGTTGTTGTTTTCACTTAAAATTTTGTCCATTCTAAACAAAAGAGAAACACTTTGAATGATACAGGCCACGCAATATCTTAGATAGTGGTGGGGTTGACTATTACATGTCACACTTGACCCATTTATTTTTCTCCTAAATTATCAACACAATCCAAATTCGTTTGGTTGGTTTTTTTTACATCAGTTGTTGTTTTCACTTAAAATTCTGTGCATTTTAAACAAAAGAGAGACACTTTGAGTGATACCAGCAACACCATGCCTCATATTGAGGTGGGGTTGACTATTACATGTTAAAAATAACCCATGGATCATTCTCCTAAATTATCAACACAATTATAATGTGTTTGGTCAGTTTTATGTATGTTAGTTGTTGTTTTCACTTAAAATTCTGTCCATTTTAAACAAAAGAGAGACACTTTGAGTAATACCAGCCACACCATGCCTCTTATTGAGGATGGATAGACTCTTACCTGTTATTAATTACCCATGGATTGTTCTCCTAAAGTATCAACATAATCTGAATGCATTTGGTCAGTTTTCTGTATGTCAGTTGTTGTTTTCACTTAAAATTGTGTCCATTTTAAACAAAAGAAAAACACATTGAGTGATACCGACCACACCATGCCTCATATTGAGGCTAGGTTGACTCATACACATCACACATTACCCATGGATCTTTCTCCTAAATTATCAACACAATAATAATGTGTTTGGTCAGTTTTCCATATGTTATTTTTTGTTTTCACTTAAAATTATATCCATTTTAAACAAAAGAGAGGCACTTTGAGTGATACCGGCCACACCGTGCATTGAATTGAGGTGGGGTTGACTCTTACACATAAAAAATGACCCATGGATCATTATATTAATGTATCAACATATTACTAATGTGTTTGGTTGGTTTTCCATATGTTAGTTGTGGTTTTCACATAAAATTCTGTCCATTTTAAACAAAAGAGAGACACTTTGAGTAATACTGGACACACCATGCCTCGTATTGAGGTAGGGTTGACTCGTACACATATAAAATGACCTATGGATCGTTCTGCTAAAGTATCAACATAATCTGAATGCGTTTGGTTGGTTTTCCATACGTTAGTTGTTGTTTTCACTAAAAATTATGTCCATTTTAAACAAAAGAGAGACACTTTGAGTGATACTGGCCACACTATGCCTCAGATTGAGCCAGGATTGACTCGTACATGTCACAAAAGACCCATGGATCTTTCTCCTAAGTTATCAACACAATCAGAATGTGTTTAGTCATACATGTATATATCTTGGATATTTTTCTGTTTTTTCTTATCCAAAGCCCAAAAAAAGTGGTTCATAATTTTTGCATATTACTGGTGAATTTAATATGTTAAAATGGAAAAATGACTTATTAGAGAAATGATGTTTTATTTCATAACAATTACAATTTTCCTACGAACATTTACATACAACATTGTTTCATCTTTTGATCTCCCCAACCCCTCTCAAAAATGGCCGCCAATTGTACACGTCCCCAAGTCAAATATTCATACTACTTGTGTACAATATTCTATCAGGTATGCAGCCAACTGATTTCTGAAAAAATATATATCATCTTTTGAATATGAGGCTTTTCAACAGTCATAGTAGTACTATGAAATATATGAATAAAGAATTAATAAATAATTAAAATTAAATAGTAGTTATTTTGGAAAATACCTCTTTAGGGATACTAGTTTGTTGATGGAAAATGATCTCTCTCAAAAATATACAAACATAATAACCGCAATCATTATTGTTTTTTTTGTTTTGGATACTGCAAAAACATTGATCATTAGTAGAATAAGTAACTTGTTTTGATATGTGTTTGGATAGTGAAATCTTATTATATATACCCTGATATTAGTCCATACATAGTATTTGCTCAGCTCCATATGCTTATCCCCTATCCTTATTCCTTGACTTAGACGATATTGATATACCATCCTATCATAACATAATCCTTAGTAAAAGATAATATAAATTATATAACTTTATTTTTAAACCTAAAGCGTAGGATGTATTGTATTATTGATTCACAAAATCTATTATGTGTGGTCAGTTTGTTGGATATTCTTTCATTGAATCCAGAAAATAAATCTTTGGAGTATCCAAGTTCACTGAAATTAGCAGAAAATGTTTCCTAAAAACACAAAAAGGAATAAGTAATAAATGAAGTAAAAATATAATATATATTCTTTAATCATAGAGTTTTACCCCTAAATGGTTGGTATTAGGAAGATTCAGTCATCTGTAATCTTTCTTTCAAATGTTTTTAGCAATCCTTTCACTATTTCATCCTTTTTTGATGGCTCTAATTTTGGCTAGTTGTGTTGATGTGATATCAGGACTAACGAGTTTTAATTTTGGCTCACGGGAAAATACCTTCAACTATTTTTCATATATACACCGTCCAATATTATAAAATGCATTTAGTCATAATTATCTCATTATATCTGCTTTTAGAAAATCAATTCCTGAAAACATACCTCATATATAAATTTACAACAGTAACGCCTAGCCAACTATATTCAAGGATCTCATTTACAATTTCAACAGAAATGAAATCATGAATTTCCTCTCTGTATATATTCATTTCAAAAACAACTATATGACTACTACCAGTTTTTAGCTTCGTATCCACATGAGTCTTCAATGCTAGTAAATGTGGATAGAGAACAGGTGGTGTTATTGTGCTTTCAGTAGCTCTTTGTGATCGGTTGGTCAATCCTTTAGATTATTTTGATCCCATGTTTCTTGTCACCCCCTTCCCTTTCTCCTTATATAATAAAATTCATTCATTCATACCTTTTTTCATTAATTGTTAAAGTTTAATCTTGAAAAAAATGGAAATAATTACCTCTTTTTCCACATGTACTTTTACAAGTTGTGATGGCCATGCAATGAATGTCCCAATATCTTTTTCGACCATATGAATATCATTGTCATCAAGTGGAATAGGTAGCTCTGAATTTGGCTCGTGAGTTACAGTAATCATCACTTTTAGATGATCTTTTGGAAGTGGACTATTATGAAGCTTGTCCTCTAGGATGTTGAACACTGTAGCCCTCACTATAAGGTGGTAAGCGGGTGTTGATAGATATAAATCATTATCATTATCACCCTGTATAATATTAGTACAGGAAAAGTATCAGTGTTTTTCTAATTCACAGTTCATGGGAACAATTATTAGAATATTGATTACCATGGCTAAGAAAACTCATTGAATGGAATGGCTCACCTCAAAGTTGGTAGGGGTGGGGCGGGATCTTCACGCACAGGTTATTCTTGAGTTGTGTCATATCCTTACTTTCCATCCATAAACGTTTCTAGAAACTCTTCCTACCATTAAAATCATTCTTCAAGAGTTTCTAGTCTTCGCTCATTCGTTTCATTTCTTCATCTCTATCATCCATTTTTTTCTCAAAATATACTCAAGGTGTCACCCCAAACCCCGTACCTCTAACATGACCGTATTGTTCTAGCTGCTTCAAAGCCATTGATAATAGGTCTGTATCCGCTACAAGAGTAGATGATTCCTATAACTATCAGATATATAAAAATAAGTAATTATTATTATGTAATAGAAATTTAAAACAAAACTTTTTATCATGTCATACTTACACATATTTTCCACACTTTTTGTGTGTTTTCATCTACTAGCTTCCCCCTTCCTTATTCACACGTGCCTCCTTCCATAGCATATGACGTGGGATGGAACTGTCTTTGTCTTTAGACTCATCAATCTATATATAAATATAGAAAGATAATAATGATGTTGTTTCTTGGAACCTAACAATACTACTGTAAATTTAAAATATGCACCGTTTTCTTTTCTAGTGAAGTGTACCCTATCCTTGCTTTACAGTAGGGGTATGTTGGTTTTGATTCATGTTATTTATTTTCAGTACTGAGTTGCTATTTGATAAATGAAATAATGACAATAAAAGTGTTGAATACACGTATCCTCAAACAACGTATTATCATCCACAATGTACCCGAAACTTCTCATCCCCACGGCAGCCAATAAATGCATCCAATGCTTCTTGGGATATCAGGTGAGCATAGAAAAGGAGTGGGTGCGGGTTTATTTTACCTTTGGAATCTTTTAAGTGAAATTTTGTTAGAATAGTTCAAAAACCTTGATGAATCCTTCCTGGAAGACTTAGTACATAATTTTTGTGTGAATCATCTACTATAAATGTACTCTGCAAGATATTGAGAAGAGTAGGACATTGTTTCATTATTTTATTTTCAATTAAATTAAAGAAATAATATCATAATGTTACCTTAATTTCTTCCCAGATCACAGCCTTTATCCCGGACACAACATGGTTCCATGAATCTATGTCAATTGGAATGCGTTGCCGAGTGAAAATTCCAATGTAACTACTAAACATAGCCTTCTTGGGATTCACATGTTGGCCTCATGCATTCCATCCGACATAAAATTTTTTGCCTTTTCATTTCACCTTAAGAACTTTGGCTAACACCGTCAAACTACAACGCACCTGTATTTTATGTGATGTCGTTCCTTCATCCCCAACCATTTCATTGATATCAACATCATCAATATGTTAATTTGAAATGGTGGCAACAGTATGATTTGATGGTTGTTGAACCTCAACACTAGGAGCAACAACAAGTTCAAAAACATGTTGTTTCTCTTCACTGTGAGTAGCTTCTGCTGCTGCTGCTTGAGAGACTTGTTCAGCCTCAAGGTTAGGAGCACCAGAATGTGCATAAGTCACTATCTACAAAATTGGTTGAACAGTTAATTTAGATTACATAACTGAGGTTTATCCAAAATTACTATGGAATATCATAGGTTTTGTTACCCAAATTAACATAATAAATAGAAAATTAAAGTTAGTGGACATAAATTCTATCACAAACATCTAAAGGATATGCAATAACACTCCCTCAACTTCCCCAAACTTGTACCTAGAACTGCACTCGAAGCCTCTATGAGATCCTATTGTTTGGAACACACCCTTTTCATTTCACACTAGTTCACTAAAAACAGGGATTTCTATAACACCTTAACACATAAAAATGACCTCAAACACACAATTAAAAGGACCCCATCGACAACACCTATATAGTAACCACTTTAGGAGTCACTGACTTTCCCACATGTTTTTGGATCACCTCTCAAGAACACATCTTAATAGGGTAATTGTTCATCTTCTTTTCAAGTCCAAATTCATACCAAACATCAATAACATGGGGCTTTACCAACACCTACAATATACCAAGAAAATAATTGAAAAAATTAGGAAAAATAGTTTCTTGTACCCATTTCTAATATTACTACAAGAAAAGTATAACGAACATAGATCATACCTCCAAAAACTCATAGATCCTCCGGGTAAAAAGACTCTAGTGACTACAACTATCCAAGATTCAAACCAAAAACTTCCCAATATAGGAGTGGTCTACTTAGGGGTTGTATTAGTAGATTCATACCAAATTTCCATCCACCTCATGATTCTCCCCAATATCCTCCATCACTTTGGTGTTGTGCGTACCTCCTTTCTCCAGTTCCTTCCTCTACCTAGGCTATTCATCGACTGGCTCTCTGATTGTAGCATGAATGTTAAGAAAATGCAATGTGATATGTCTATACCCATAAAAATCATATTAAATTCCTTATAGTAATGGGATATCATTGAGGTACTGATGAATAACAGTGCCTCCTGAGGTGAGACTTTCATCACACACCTACAGTGGGTGGGTGCTGCTAACCCTACATCCCAAAAGATCACTACCTTAAAATATTATGATATGATCTCAAACCATAGGCATAATCATTGAAACACTAATATAGCCATCCAAAGCTTAGTATTACATGTTGAATTCCCCAAAACCACTAGAGGTCAGTTTATGAGTTGAGCAACATAAATTAATAGATTTAATAAAAATAGCTGAAATAAAATCCAACCAAAAAATGGAAAACAATGTATGACCTACATAGAAGGAGGGGACAGATGTTAATTCACCATTGGTATACACCTCAACCTGTGTATCCCAAACTAATCTCTAACTTATCCTAGTCCACCAAGGACACTATGAAATTTTCTATCATGTGTATAATACATGACATGTATGGTAAGATCCCTTATAGGTATGTGTATTACAATACCCAATAGGACACCCCAAAAACACCATACATAAAGCATCAAGAGTATTCATGTCACTAAAAACAGGTATTCCAAACCAGATATGAGACATAATGATAACCAAGGATATCCCAAATATACTTATAAAAGACTCTGATTCAAAAAAATTCTTAACCACTTCTAGTTGTAGATCCACTCAGGGTTTCAAGGTAACTATAATTCCAATGACGACACTCATCCTATAGGTCACACTCATCTGATCTAGCCAAGAAGAATCACATAGTAAACTGATAGTGTTCACTCAAGATATACACTCCATCAGACTAATACCCCATCAGAAATATCAACTCATGATATAAATATAGGGGGTCAACTCCCAAGGCTTGATGGGGGATACTAGAGTCTACTAAAATAATCCTCTAAGATAGGGGATAGACACTTGTGTAAGTGTTGGTCATGCCAATTCAACAAACCCAATATAGTGAAAACACATTGGAAATAAGGTTTACTTCAGTCCTCTCGGAGGGATACAAGCTCCAGGTCACTAAGTGACCTGTGGTTCATTGCTCAGGATAATATTCCATACAAACCCCCATAAAATTGAACTCATACCACTCACTATAGAATACATATATTGAAAACATAAAGGGTTTATCTGAGTTACATGCTCCATCATACTAATACATCATCTGAAATATCAGATCTCTATACAAAGAGAGGGGGTTAATTCCTAAGGCTTGCAGGGGGACAATAGACCCTACTTGAAACATCCTCCCATATAGGGGATCAATGAACATGTAAGTGTTGGTGATTAAAATTCTACCAACCTAATATAGGGACAACATGAATGAAATGAGGATCACTCCAAGTCCCTTGAATTGATTCATGTTCCATGTCGTTGAGGGGTATGAGTTCCAATGAACGGGACCTAATTCCATAATAACCCTCATATAAGTGGACTAAGACAACTCAATCAAGAATAATGGAACTCACTAACACTACCCTGGTCATTAAGAATATATTGAGGGGCCAACATCCTTAGACGAGGTTATGAAGCCGCATCAAGCCCACATAGGACTACCCCTACTGTATACAGTGTTTCTAAAAAAATACTAGCACCACCCATGTCTCATTTTCACATGGAGTGATCCGTGATTCAAAATTTGGAATGTGCAATGACCATTCACAAATTATTCATTGAATCATTGGCCAAATGAGAATTAAAACAAAGAACACATGTAGATAAGGGAGAGAAATTACCAAAAATAAACTTAACAAGAGAAGTGGGAGACTTACCTAGAGTAGATCGCACCCGTGATGGAGGTAGAGAAGAAGCATCGAGTGGTAAGGGAGCCTTATGCACTACGTTGAGAGGGGAATGCGTGACAGCCAAAGGGGGAGGTGCATGGGAGGAGCCACCAACCGTTGAGAAATGGAGGAGTAGGGTTTTCAGGGTGTAGGGTTCTGCGGGGAGGAGGATAAGTAGGGTTCTTGGGGAGGAGGATCCATGGAAGCATTTCGAGGGGGAGGATAAGGAGTAGATCTAGCGGCGGAGTAGGGCTAGCGATGGAGGTCTGGCAAATAGAATATCAGGGGGAGGGGAGTTTTTACAGGGGTACAGTACCATTAGAGTTTGAGGAAAAGATAAATAGAGGATATTGTGAACCTGATTTTTATAAAATATGGGACTATGGTTTTATCAGTGCTAAAAAAGTGCCGATAAAGAATACCCTTTATCAGCGCTAAAATTTTAGTACTTATAAAGTGTTCCTTTATCAGTGATTTTAATTAGTGCTGATAAAGATTTACCTTTATCAGTGATTTTTTCTTAGTGCTGATAAAATGTGGCACTTCCCTTTCCCGTTTGTGTAGTAGTGTTTTCTTAGAGCATCAATTCACCACTATAATGATTTGATACTGAGTTATTAGAGAAAACTTATACTTATATGATTAACTTTTCCTAAGTTGAAGTCTATGAGAATTTGTATCATAAAAATATTATTATTATTCCTTTTTAGGAATCTGATGTGATATTATTCATTCATTATCTCT
Source organism: Viscum album (assembly GCA_963277665.1). Lineage (NCBI taxonomy): Eukaryota > Viridiplantae > Streptophyta > Magnoliopsida > Santalales > Viscaceae > Viscum > Viscum album. The sequence continues at coordinate 1,430,916,609 of OY728120.1, read as the reverse complement.
CTTTACATAGATCCCATAATAATTGATAGAATAATGAAGTCATGTTTTATATCCAAAATCAACCTATGACCATTTATCAGTTCAAGGATAACTATAAAATCCATATCAAAAATTACTTACATTATATGGTTCTTAATACCCAACCATTATATGAGTTTCCCAATCATACCCAAGTTAGTATGTTTGATATTTCATTTAGAATTATATCTCAAGTCATGAATTTATAAATAATATCATCATCTATTTTCATCAGTGATAGAAATTAAAATTGGGAGGGTGCATTTTATTTTTAATGGGAGAATGTAATGCCCTAATTTTTTATTATATATTTTCCTTTAATTTAATACTATGCTAAATATATTTCCTCATATGTAACACCAAACTAAAATTAAACTCTGATAAAATTTATTAAGTGAAAATTATATGTACTATAATGTGACTATTATAAGGTTTACATTGAATTAGTGGGTATAAATAGAAGGAATCATATTATGAAATATATTTCCAAAAAGGAAAGAAATTGCATTGATTAGTATAAGTCTTACTTATGTGTCTAATTTTTCTGAAATTTAAAAGAAGGTTACACCGCTGGGGTTTTCCCAAAAAAAAACCAAATTCAAACTCCAAAAATCATGGTTTGAGTAAAATTATTTTTGAGATAATTTCAATCTCATTTATATTTCTACGTGATCCATGTTAGCTGAACCACCACCCATGATGTCATGACCCATCCCCCAGGGCCCGTACCATGACAACCCTAAGCCCACCTCCCGATGGCCAGGGGCTAGGGACTAGCACCAAAGGAATCAACTTGCAAGTGGGAGGAATTTTCCTAAGTACATGTACACACACACACACACAACCACATCCCAGCACACTGAAATAGGGAAACAAGTACCACTAAAATAATCTGAGTACAAGTACAATTGAAAGTAAGTGGGCCAGAATACAAACCCAACAAAAACTAAAAATAGTAAGTACAACAAGTAAACTCTGATGGACATCCTCATAAAACCCCACCTGATCAGGAGATTAGTGAAGCTACTGGAAGCCAACGTAGTACGTCCTGTCCGCCCAGTCCTACTAGGCCCCGCCTGGTCCTAGGCCACCAAGTCCACCATTGTGGCGTCTGTCAATTCCATCTCTCTGATCACTCATGTCGTAACTTTGGTCACCTGCACTAGACACAAAACATGTGGGAGAATACCATTCAGGGGTGAGTAAAAAAGTACTCAGTAGGGACCCCCAAAAAAAAGGAAAGAACAAACATCAATTTCTAAAAGTAAAACACAAAACACAAGACAGCTCACACCACATATATTCTATGGTAGTAACAGTATCATCATCAGTCACATCGTCGAACACCTTAGCTTCTGGATAAATCCTCCTCTATCAAGTACATTTGGTCTTCCAAGTCACACATAGGTTCTTCCCACAAACCTTGAACTGCTTAGGTACTCCTCCCCATCATGTACTGTGGGTCTACCGGGTCACATAGAGCCGCTTCCCTCCACGGCCTAATGAGGTACTCCTCCTATCGAGTACCATGGATCTACCGGGTCACATAGAGTCACTCCCCATAGTGGGCCTGAAAAGTCACACAGAGGTGTTTTCCACTAGGTCGTTCAGTCACATAGAGTTGAAAGTCAGCAGTCTTCAGGTCTTAGCCATTCGTAGGGTTCCACACATAGAGCACTTGGGAGAACCGCTCCTCAATCCATCAGTTGTATTTCAAAAATCACTAATGTTTCCATAGAGTGGTCAAAAATATCCTCCTCGTCAATAAGGTCCCAACTCCATAAACTTCTAATCAATCAGATGTACAGTTTTCAAGATAAAAACATTTTAGTAACCAGGGGGATGGTTGCAAAGGGGCTCGGTCCGATCTAGTCGGACCGACCCGACCAACCCGACTCGGGGGTTCCACATACCCTGGTTCATTCTGACAGAACTGAAGAGACCTGGTTTAGTTCAAGGTCGGTCTGTTCCTCCTTGGCCAGTGGGCTAGGCCCAATATTCCTCGCTGGACCCGGCCTAGTTAGCAGAGGGTCCAGCCCGCCGGGTCTCCCAGTGAACCGGCCTAGTCCAGCCCGGCCCGAAGAGGGCACGGGTTCGGCCCGATGGGTAGTAGGACCATCCCGACCTGATGGATCATGGACCTCTAGTAGTCATGGAACGATGGGGGGTGTGTCCCGCTAGTTTGAAGACTGGCTACATTAGTATCCGGTGGGGTGTGACTAGGGTGCAGCGGACTATCGTGTCCCTCCCTGTCCAAGCGTGGCCCACAAGGATAAGGTCGCTCCTTCATGCACCCATAGCTGGTGACGACCGACCAACCTCCACATCAACCATTGAACCAGTCCACGAGTCAACCCTGGTCAACACGACGCTATGCTGGCACTGCAGGTCTCGAGTGTCACGGCCCGCTCATTCGGCAGCCTGCTCCTCCATACGGCATGTGGTTGGCACGTGCCTCCACTGCCACCACGTGTTGGCGCATGCCTCCAACACTACAGCATATTGTCTTTGCTGACACCGGTGCACCATTAGAATCTTTATCGGTCCACCGGACGCACTTTGGTGGTCCGTACCTTGCGCCGCTTGCGCCAATGGTCTCTGGGTGAGGATTCCTTTACTACAAAGCCATCAAAATGGCCATGTCGTCACTTCCGAAAAAAAAGTTCACCATGAGTGAACAAATGGAGGGGTTTGAGCATTTTTTCTTTTTGGCATGCACCCTCCGTGTTAGAGAGCTTAATGATGGGGGAGGTTTGGGGAGTCTTCGTTCAATCGTTACATGCCATGATTTGAACCTTGAAAATAACACTACAACAAAGGCCGATCCTAGCGGCGGTTTTTTTCCGGTTTAGCGGCGGTTTAAACCGCCGCTATATTGTGTGGCGGCGGTTTACAAAAACCGCCGCTAAGTTTGGCGTCGGCAATCTATTAGCGGCGGTTTTTTCGATTCCGCGGCGGTTTTAGAAATGTGTCGTATGTCCGGCATTTAGCGGCGGTTTTTCTTCATTTAGCGGCGGTTATATGGGTATCTTATTTAGCGGCGGTTTTAACCGCCGCTAAATTCAGTCGTTTGATGCGCCTATTCTGCGGCGGTGAAAACCGCCGCTAAATATCAACATAATATATTTAGCGGCGGTTAAAACCGCCGCTAAATTCTGCCCAGTTCATCATTTAGCGGCGGTTAAAACCGCCGCTAACGGATTCCCGGTTATTTAGCGGCGGTTAAAACCGCCGCTAAATGCTCACAGGTATGGCATTTAGCGGCGGTTAAAACCGCCGCTAAACGTTGAACTGGAAAAAAAAATACGTTGCATCTGCTACACCACTGCCCCACTAATTTATCCATCATCATTCATTTACTAGGATTTACCATTTCAAGAATTCCATAACTACTGAGTAACTAACAAGACAAGACACAATGTTATAAAATTCAAACACATCCAACCCACAATTTTTGCATCACAAATCATCACCTTATCCATAATCCAAACTCATAAAGTAACCATAACCATAATTCCATCTATTATGCAAACTATCAAATTAAATCAACCTTACAAGAAAAGGGAAAAGACAATGATTCCTTGTTTACAGATAGGAAATTCAATTACCATAAGTAAAGACATTATCATTTTAATGTGAGGTGATTTATCAAATTAAATTTTAGAAACAATAATAATTTCATAGAAGTAAAAACAATTCATAATAAACAAAAACCAACACACATTCATAGAAAAGCAATATCATGAAAAACCTAAAGCACATTTGATATCACCCCTTCCCATTAATTTTAATATATCCAATTAATTATTTTCATTAGGAAATATCTTAACTTCCACCCAAGATGAAATAGTAGTATTATAATATCACATATTTAAAATAGTAATGAGGGAACTCAAATATCCTACCTTAATTAGAGATTTAAGGAGAACCATATTTACAATTGCAAGAGGCTCTCTTCATGTCCCTCTTTTATTCCCTTTGTCTATTTTACAAAAGTTGGGGATCTTGAGAGGTTGTATGATTGTTGTTTAAAAAATCACTTTACCTCTTGGTGATGTGTTGCATGACCAATAAAAGGTTTTATGGAGAAACGTGATCATTTCAGGGAGAATTCCATCTGTTTTTCCTTATAGAGCTAAAGGGGAAGCGTGAGGTTTCCTGGACTTGTCTGAGGCTCTTCGCATTATGAGGATGACATGCCAATAGGATTTAGTGAGATGAGATGATCATGTCACTAGGCTCTTTTGGTTTCATGAAAATTTCCAGGGTTTCATCGCATGTTGTTTACAACCAAAAGAGGCTCCCGCCTTCTCCCCTTTTAATTTCCTTTGTTTATTTTACAAAGGATTTTCATTTTGTGATTTTTCTTGAGTTTTGTCAAGGAAAATCACTCTCATCAAGTTTCCTATATTTTAGATAATAAAAGGTCCAAGATTACTAGAAATTTCAATTCTAACCCCTAATACTATGTGAATTTTGGTAGTGAGGTTCTAAAATGGATTCTTCCATTTGAGATTAAAAACTAACATTTATCACAATAGATTCCTCTATATGGTTTCAGCTTACTGGATGATGCTTTCATTCCTCATTTGGACTTCAACATGTCATCTTGCTGGGTGTCATCTTCACTTAACTGTACTCATACAATAATTTTCGATGATGGCCGACTAGTCGTAGCTCAATCTCAGGGGTTGTCTTTTATATTGGAAATATCTCCCTTGGGTTCATATAGCTATGATTTTTCTCATCATACTATTTCCTAGAGTTACTCAAGTATATTCATCTCTTCTATGAAAAACCCAAGTGGCGGATGGATCTTGAAATGGGATCACCAACCTGGTGGTAATTTTTTTGATAAATGGGCATGGCCATTCTGGGTCAGGAAAAGCTGCTTAGAGTTCACTAACCAGTTAATAAGGTCCATCATTATGAAGAAGTATGGATTTCCTAATTTATTGTCTATCACCAGCCCAATATTTTTAGATAATTGGTTATCATTTGGTTTCCTTACACCAACTCATTCCATTTATCCCATAGTGAAGTCGGAATTAGCCTATGGGATACTACCAACTAGGTGGGATCCTCCCTCTTGGAGATATGTATGATGAGTTCCTCCTTACCACATATGTCAGGGATGACCCTTTGTAGACTTCAGCCTTGGCGAGGTACATGCTCACCATTATGAAGGAGAATCTGGAAAAGGAGTTGACCATGTGCTCTCTTATCTCCTTCAAAGACTGGATCAATATTTTCCTTTTCCATAGTGGGGTTAGGCTAACTGTTATATTCCCCCACAGTGCCCTTCACAGCAAGTTCGTGACAATGTCGGCTCATATTGGGCCATTTTGAAAGCTAGGGATCATACTTCATGGGGATATCAAGTGAATTCAGATATCTCTCCTTGACTTAGGTTGGCGGTTTTTACGGCCATGTTCTTGAATGTATAGATTTTTTTAGCTGGGGATGCGCATTTAGGAATCCATGTCAGTATGCTGATAATGGTAGCGTGGGTAGAGGAAGGATGGTGCCTTAATTTGGTGGTACAGACCCTTTCACTCCTTTACCAACTCATAGGCCACATTCATCAAGGAAGAAAACCCTATAGGATCAGTGGTCCTTTCTAGTTTTTATTTGGATATATAGGGGATAATTTCCATTACTATGAATACTAAAATGCTGCCAGGATTCCCAATGCATCATCTCATCTTAGGTTATTGAATATATCTAGGGTCAGGGCTATGTCACTAAGTTCTGATGAGGTTACAAATGCGTTGATTCGATCTGATAGCTTTGATTTCATCCCTTATCATGCACTGACTGGACCAATCACTAACAATGGAAGTGGATCCCTCAACGAAAGGTAGTATATGATCTCCCTTTATGATTGGGTTCTTATAGCTAGGGTGTATGAGATGATAATCTGCAATCCATATACACCTTATCAGTTTTCTTGTTAGTTTGGCTGCACCCAAAGGGTCTCTCCTCTCTCTTTGGATGGTGTGAGAGGAGAGAAAAACCCTAGGATCATCTACCAATTCTAGATGATTTTGGTTCATGAATACATTTATGCTAAGATCATTCTTTTTTATACTGATTCTCACACCTTTCTTACTCATGATTATGCCCAGTCTTGGGTATCATCCTATCCAGGTGGTGTTCTAATATGGTTGGTTCATCTTGTAGACAGTCCATTTTCTTCACTACCCCCTCTTTCCATAGAAACAATGGATTTGATTCAGGACTTGGGTGAGACTTTGAGGAAGCACCATCATCTTAGAGATGACTATCCCAATAGTGGGACAGAATATGTTAAGGAAATCAACCCTCCATAAAAGACAATGGGTGATGCCTCTGTTGAGGTGGTGATATGTGGAGCCTCGTCTCCTATTTCCTTTTTAGATCATCCATTTATTCCTCCTTCTGTCATTCCCATCCCATTAGTCATAGAAACTCAGACATGGCATAGATTGGTTTTTTCTAAGAACTAGTATATGAATTCAAAGATCATATATATTGTGAGCCCCATTTATATATCTTCTTCTATTATAACACTGAATGATATAACCACAAACCAGATGTATTCAAACCTATGAGGGAAGGATGTATTCAAGATAACCTCATCATTCAACCACCTCAGGTGATTTTTAGACCATATATCAATCATAAAAAACCTATCAGATTCCTTTAAATGGTGTAATATATCATCTACAATTAAAATGGGTAATAATTCTTGATTTTATGATAATTAAACATTAATTACTCCAAACATAGTCTCAGAATACCATCTTAATACATAGAGAACAACACTAGAGTGCTAAAAAGAAATAATTTTCAGCAAATGAAATGCTTTTACTACAAACCAACTGTTATCATACTTGTTCAACACATCAACAATACTACTACTCATCATCTGATGCTGCATCGTCACCCTCTCCACCTTCATCTCTACCACCTGCTGCCACCTGTAAGAACATTACATTGAAAATTAAATATTGTTGCATATTTATAATAAAAATTAAAACCAATAAAAGTTTGCAAACTAAATGATTTTGATTTTTTTGTGATTTACCTGCTCACCACTACCCGATGCACTACCACCGGGGGCATATCTGCTCATATGCTGACGTATTTCAAGCAACTCTTTCTGCAAATCAGATATCTGATTCCCCTGCTGGTGAACTGTGTTTCGTAGAGCAGACATCTCCCTCTGAGCATCTTCAGGTAAGAAATGACTATAACCAGGAGTGGATGAGGCCGAAATCCCTGATGGCATGCGAAAGACCTCAGATGGTACGGGTCCCAAACCCATCCCGCGCACTCTACCAGGATGCTCCTTCCCAAGGACTTGACCAACCGGGTCATCCTGGGAGACTGAGTAGGATTGCCCAGGATTGGCATCCCATTTTTCTTTAATTTTCACCTATAAATCAAATATCAATATATATTAACACAGTAAAAACTGATATTAAGTTATTATAATAAATAATTGACTTCATACCCCAACTTCTCTGGCAGGTTCATTAACAAAACTTCCATCTGTTTTTTTATGAACATCCAGCCACAGTTCTGTTCGGGATGCTTCATGCCCTAAACTCTGTGACTGCATTAAACAAAGATAAATCATCAATCAAATATGTTAAATAGATAATATTATCTTATAAATATTTAAACTAATTAAAAGATTACCAATGACATTCGGCTTCTTGAAAAGCTTTTTGAACCCGCAGTGTGCGGGATTACCTGCTTCGCCCGGTTTGAAGCATTCTTTCTTGAGAGATCCTGAAATAAATAAAATTCAATTTAATAGTATTGTATTCAATGTCTATCTCCTCTTCATGTACATTTATAAATGTAAAATGATGATAATATAATAATATATATTTCAATACCATCCGCTTCTCATCACGATGTCTATCGACAAAAATCTTCCACTGTTCTTTCGGTACCCCACTGGGTATCTTCTCATACATCTGCTGCACGGTCAACGAAGAATCGTTGACATCACACCACAACCTCCATTTGAAATCTTTCCATTTTTTTCCAAGATTTTTCAATGTCCACTTCCGTGCTATCACATCAGCAACGGTAAAGTGGAAGAACATCTGTATACAGAAATTCATTTTGAATATATTAGTAAAATGACATTCAATTAAACCATAAAGTAATAAAATTACCTTTATCTGAGAATCATAAACTTCATTTTTCCAGTTTGGAGGCATATGCCTCCAATCATCATACGAAATAGGCAGGGAAACGGGCTCCGCTGCCAGCTGACCTATAATCTGACCAAGTAAACCTGCGGCGTCATCCGTCGGGACCCCATAAGAATCAAATGGCACCACTATCTTCTTGCCATGCATGTTCCAAACATCAGAACTTTTTATGTCTCTTTCCACGGTTTCATTGTCTTCATCTGCAATGAGCAAACAATTACTATAAACAAAATGCAATAAATTTATTTAATTAAAATTTGTACCTATGACTGCGACCCTCCAGAATGTCCGTGATGAACTGGAGTGGGCGTGTCGCTGCCCCGATGCTGAAGCTCCTGTAGGGGGAGGCGATGACTCATCCCCTAATGAGGCATCCACTGATGGTGTCAGAGATGGTGCAGGGGGAGATGATACTGTGGGGACAGACGGATCGTCATCTGTCGCAGAAGAAGAAGGAATAGTGTACCGCTTCTTCCTTGGCATTCCTGTCATTTAATCAAATAAAATTAAGTTCAGAATATATATTTCAAAAAATTCATGCAGAAAAAAAATTAAAAATGATAATAGATGCCCAGTATTAACAAACAATATATATATAACAATGATAATGAATGACTACAGAAATGAAACAAGTAGTTGCTGAATGAATAAATAATTGTACATACAATCATTTTCCCCTTCAATCATGTCGGTTTCCTGCTCCATTGCTTCATCCACTTCATTCATCCTTGCTAGACCAATATTTTCAATATCATGATGGACAAATAATTCTGCTTCCTGTTGTTGATGAAATTCAATTGCAGAGGTCAAATCTTCCACTTCATCACCCATATCATACAAATCTCTTTGTATTACGTGAGTAACTACACTCCACCCTTCATCCACAACATCATTCACATAATATACCATTTTTGCCTGCGATGCTAAGATATATGGATCATGCAGTTCACGATCACCAACATCCATCAAGCGAGAGAAGTTTACAGAAGTAAATTGCAATGAATCTCTTTTAACACCTCTGATAAAATCGACCCATTTGCATTTGAATAAAACAACAGAAAAATGCCCGTGGTAGTTTAATTCAATAATATCATGCAGCTTTCCATAGTATTCCACTTCAGCAAATGTAAAAATACCACTATTCTGTGTTTTCAAACCCACTTCTCGATCGACTGTACGAAATCTAAAACCATTCACATTATAAGCGTTGAACTTTCTAACTTGTTTTATAGGACCTCTAGCAAGAAACTTCAAATCTTCTGAAAAGTCAGCTCGAGTATCAGTATTCATGATCTGAAAAAAAAAATATAATTTAATAGATTTGCAAATTGTATGTGTCAAAGTAATATTCGTATTTATTGCAATATTTATAAACTTACACGTCGTGCAAACCATTCTACCAGCTCTTTATTCACAGCTTTCGTTATATCTTTTTCATTTCGTGTTCGGCTTCTCATTCGTCTCTTTGTTTGTATCCTCAACTCTTCAATAAATGGATCTGCAATTTCACTATTCAGCAGCACATATCTATGTGCCTGTAATAATTCCAATTCTGTTAGTGTCGCGTATGAGGTCCTCCCAACTGATCGGCCAATAGCAGGAAATATTTTTGATTTCTGATGCATTTGAGATTGAGTTGATGTGTCGTCAACACGTCCAACTCGAGTAAATCTTGTCTCAATATCATCCAAATATCTGGAACAAAAGGTGAGACACTCCTCGGCCAAATAGCCTTCAGCAATAGAGCCTTCTGGTTGAGCTTTATTTCTCACGTATGCTTTCAAATGCCCAAGATATCTGTGAAAAAATAATAATAATATTATGCATTTATTTAAATGCCAAAAAATGTTTACTTAACTGGAAACATATAAATAAAATACCTCTCAATTGGATACATCCATCGATAATGAACGGGGCCTCCTAATTTAGCTTCGTCAACCAAATGCACAGTTAAATGCATCATGACAGTAAAAAACGATGGAGGGAAGATCATCTCCATTGCACAAAGGGTCAATACAAACCTCTCCTGTAGGTTGTCCAGCTGAAATGGATGTAGAGCTTTCTCACATAACTGTCTGAAAAATGTGCAGAAATGGAGTACAACAGCAGTAACTTTTTCAGGTAATAATGTACGCAATGCCAATGGTAGTAACTGTTGTAACAAAACATGTGAATCGTGACTTTTCAATCCATATAACTTACGATTCTTCAAGTCAACACACCTCGAGATGTTACTCGAATACCCATCAGATACCTTCACATTCTTTAAAATTTGAAGGAACGTATCTTTATCCCTATTTTTCAATGAAAAAATGGCCGGAGCATACTTTTCATTCTCATCTGGCCAGAGATCACGTTTTATGTTCATTACTTGTAAGTCTTTGCGAGCATTGAGATGATCCTTCGACTTTCCATGCTCATTAAGTAATGTGAAAATCAAATTATCACATACATTCTTCTCAATATGCATCACATCAAGATTGTGGCGCAAAGAATTAAATTCCCAATACGAAAGTTTGAAGAATATACTTTTTTTCTTCCATTGTTGCGTTCTGATTTCACTTGACGATGCACTTCGCACTCGTTTTCCGCTATCATTCAAATGATGAACCTTCCCAAATTCTGTTTTAACATTTTCAAGCTGTGTCAATATTTCAGAACCGGTTAACAACTTTGGAGGTGGTCTACGATCAATGCAACCATTAAATTTTGATTTGTTCAGCCGAAATCTATGAGATGCATCAAGAAATCTTCGATGGCACAAGAAGCACCATTTTCTACTGTGAGGTAGCCGTTTGGGCTCGAAATCAAAGTTACAAACGGGACAAGCCAAACCCGTATAAGTGTTCCAACCAGATAAATTCCCAAGCCCAGGGAAGTCACTAATGGTCCACATTAAAGCAGCATGCATTTTAAACATTGTTTTAGAAGAAACATCAAATGTCTCAACACCGTTGCTCCATAACTCCTGCAATTCTTCAATCAAAGGCTGCAGGTATACATCAATATCATTTCCAGGCATTTGTTTTCCAGGAATAATCATCGAAATGATAAAAGATGTTTGTTGCATACACATCCACGGAGGCAGATTATAAGGGATCAAAACAACTGGCCAAATGCTATAACTCGTACTCAAAGTCCCAAATGGGTTGAATCCATCGGCAGCCAATCCCAATCGAACATTCCTAGGATCAGCTGAGAAATCTGGATGTAATGAATCAAATGTCTTCCACGATTGGGAATCCCGTGGATGTCTCATTAACCCATCATTGTTATTATCTACAGCATGCCACTTCATGTGTTCGGCGGTTTTTGATGACATGAATAATCTTTGCAATCGAGGCTTCAAAGGAAAGTAACGCAAAACTTTTGCAGGTGTGTTCCTTTTCTTCTTCTCCGTGAAATTATGTTCAGTCATACTTCCAACATCACCCTTTGACTGCCATCTAGAAGAAGAACATTTCTTACAATTCTGTCTACTTGAATCCTCTCCCCAGTAAAGCATACAATCATTGGGACACGCATGTATTTTTGTATAATTCAGACCAAGCTTGTTAACAACTTTTTTCATATCATAAAACGATTCTGGAATTTTTGCTTCAGGAAATGCATCACGAATCAATTCCAATAACATGGACATTGCCTTATTTGTAATTCCACATAGACATTTGATATGGTACAACTTCAGTAGAAATGAAAGCTTTGAATATTTCAAACACCCACTATACAACTCTTGATTTCCATCGGCAACTAAATCATGAAATGCATTTTCCTCACTGAAGTTTTCCCTTACATTTGGCTCCACAGAATCAAGAGGATCCAATGATATGTTACAATCTTGATCTGCTTGTGTTACAGTCTCAGAAACATCACTTGTCACGTTGCAATTTGTAGCACCCTCTTCTGGTTGTTCTGATATGTTTTGATGCTCATAGTGGTGTCTTGCAGTGCCGAAAGCATCATTTATGAGGTTTTGCATTTCATTTTCCATTGTCGAAGAACTTGGGACCTCATTCTGTGGATTAACATCAGTCCTCAATCTTTCTGTATTGTTTGATTCTCCATGCCAAATCCAACACAAATATTGCTCAGGGAATTGCTTCAGTATTAAATGTTCATAAACTTCATCTCTCTTCAACCATGTTCTAAATTTACATTTAGGACATGGACATCTTATTCTCCCTTCAACGGATCGATTAGAAATTGCAAAATCTAAAAACCCATTCAAACCCTTAACATATTGAGATGTGTTCCTCGGTAATGTGATCCAGCTTTTATCCATGTATATCACAATGTGCCTACACAAAATATACGATAGTGTAAGATTACAGAAACATAATATAATAAAGATGAACCATTGGCCATAAAGTATGCATAATATAATAAAGATGATTCATTGACCACATTTACCATTTCAGACCAACTGAACAAGTCTGGTCCATAGGAGACAGCGTCAACACCTCATTTAGGAGCAATAAGAATATCGGGATACACACTTATCATAACACCATCGATCACACATTTATGTTGCCTCAAACAACACCCCTTTGATGTGTGATCGAAACTGATCATAATGCATTTTAAATCAAGTTAACTACATTCACTGAAACCATTTTCACAATGGGTAATGTTTGTTTTATTGTTCTAGGGAAATCTAAATGGCCACATTTAAGTTTTGGGGTTCATCTTGTGATGGAAGCATGAGACATGGTGTTTGAATTTCTTGAATAAATTAGTGATAATGACCCTCCTAAGGTGGAGAGAATTATGTTAGTCATGGAAATGTGGAGAAAACTGTAGAGTGGATGTGGAGGAATCAAGGTTCCAAATAGAAACCTATAAGGGACATGTTTGGGGTTCTTAGGGAAGACCAGGTGGAACTTCGATATGGTGTGTGTAGGTGATGGAGGTATACCTTAAGTGAGAAGGCTTCGTGTTTGGGTAGAGGGGCGACATGCCAATAGGGGAAGTTGGGAACCAACGGAGTGAGTTAGCAGGAATGGAAAGGCATAGTTGGATAGAAAAGGAATGGATGTGGTGGGCTGCGAGGCACCTCAAGTTAATGTTGAAATGATAAGTTTATCCTAGTAATGTGAATGAGTTTTGAAGAAGAACCAAGTAGTCCTTGGTTGAGATATGGATGGTGAAAGTGTGACAAATCTGGGTAGTTTTGGCAGAAATAATGAATGCTAGAATTGGGTGGAGTTTTCATGGATGTTGTGAGTTGGAAAACATGTTAGGGAAGTTTTGAAGGTTGAGTTGAGGTTCTGTTGACCTCTTTTATGATGAGTGAAGTTCTCAAAACTAGAAAATTGTGGTGAAGAAGTAAGTAATATGGTGTTGAGAACCATGGAAGGAAAGTAATCGATTAATGGTGTGGCTAGAGTTTCAAGTTGGATGGTCTCAGGTAGGAACCATATTAGTGTATTAGTTTTGGTGATGGGTGTTGGATCAGGTTTTGGATGGTTGAATACCTTGAGATGAAGGTTATGCTTGGGTTGTGCTTTGGATGTTTGAAATGGAGTGAGGCTGTTGGGCCTTGAGTTCTGGATTGATGTAGGTCAGAGAATGTGGTTGGAATCTATGTATCCCTTCAGCGACAATGAGTTTGTGTCACCATTATAATTTTGGTAACTAGGTGAGGTGGTGCTAAGAATTTTGGGCCATGAGTTGTGGAGAGGATTGGAACAAAGGTGTTCCGATTGGCTCTCCACAGGGTAGTGTAGTGCCTTATCGATATCCTCTTGTGCGGTGGTATAGTAACATTACCTAAACCTTTAATTTTCATTTGATGTTGATAATAAATAGTTGAGAGATGAACTTTAGTCATTTTTATTAAAAATACACACTATAAACCTATCAATTATCCTTGAGAGATGAACTAGGGTGTTAACTAGACCATAAACCAACTTTAAAGATATAATCAATTTGACGTGTCATGACAATGTGGTCAGTTCCTATTGGCAAAACCAAGGGGATCGACACTACAATGTAGATTAGGAAACCCTAAGAGTGGGAGAATCCACAATGGGAGATTTCGGAACCATCCTCACAATAAAATACACAAATCAATCACCATTTTCCATGATTAAAATTTCATTTATTCACTTAAAATAGGGAGTTAAATTACCTATATGTTGTTGTCGGTGCTTCCCATCATTAAATATCTTAATCACTATTCGATGATAGAAAGTTGACTCAATTTATTTACTTTATTCTATTTTTAGATTAATTATTTGGGAAATACACCTCACCCTATTCATTTGAATGGTCATGGAATAAAATCCCAACCATGAAAACTATAAAAAATACCCCATTAAATCATCATATAATCATTCTATAATCACTGATTAATCATAACACCACTTGTTCACACCAGGCTTCCCCACACTACTGAAATTCTATCACATCAATGTCTGTACTTGTACCCACCAAAATGAAGTGTGAGCTGATCACTAGATGAATTTACCCCAACCCTCTTACATGTTTCTCCATAATTTCTAGATCTCCCACAATATCTCACCCTAGTGGATTTTTATAGACCACTTTACATGGTCAAGATGAAATTTCCCTTGATTTCAACCCCAGATGAACACTCTTACCACATTGATATTTTATTATTATCCCATTATATTATGATATACATATGAATTAAGATCCAAATCAACCAACCTTATCACCTATTTACAAAATCACCACCTTAAATCATTAGTACGAGTGTATCCATTTCCTAGAATTCTTTCCTTACACCCCATCTGTGAATCACCTTGAAAAGGTTTCCTTTTCCCAAAACCCCATTAATATTGAATGTATTTATATTTTTTACTCATATCTTAGTGTATAATTTAGTTATCAAGACTTCCATGCATTCCAACCATGCTTCTAAAAACTTACAATCATCCTAATTTCCTTATGAGTAAAATAATTATGCTAACATGAAATCCCTATCTCAAATGAATGATAAGTATCTTATCAAAGGTCACTTTTTCCTAGATTAACTAACCTTTATAAGGATTATTATTGATAACTATCCAATTATTATTTCACCTGGATGAATCATTTTTCCACATTATCCAAATCATCCCAAGACTAGGCTGAATATGATATTACCTTGCAACCCCAAATCAATATCCCTATTTTTCAACATCTGAGAATAAATACATATTGAATCAAACCCAAGTCAAGTACCAAATCCCTTAAAAATCCTGTAAAAATAAAAAACACAAATCATCCTAGACATATCATAAGTCCTCACCCCTATCATAGAACTAACCTTCAGTGATAATAACACCCTCACCATAGGTTTCACCAGATGGCCGGGTCTATGGGTACGATTCATGGATCATAAACTTGGTCATTATATCTAGTAAAACCTATAATACAACTTGAAATACATTTAACTTTTATATAAAAATCACAATCAGTCACCCCCATCAATATAAAATAATACCACAAGGATAGTCACACTTATATATATCGCATATCTAGTATATTATGAAGTAAAACTCTTAGATCTTGGCCAACTAAGATATCAATGATCAACCTCTTAATTCATTATCAAGTGATCATTGGTGACGTTTAATCCAATTAACATAACCCTAATCTATAATTTACCCTAGTCTATTAATTAACTTTACACCAATTAATCATTTAATTCCAAATTAATTACTAACCAATAACTTTTAATTAATCCAAGACTGTTCTCATTTTCATTTAAAAACACTATCGTATCATCATAAAAATAATGCATCAACATTGTATCCACACAAATAATTTTCTCATTATGAAATTTTATATGGTTCATGAATAATCACATGAGTATGTCAAGCAGTAGACATAGAGAAATCAATCTATGCAGGTGAATTCAAAAAAAATCAATCAATGCAGGTGACTACCTCCACAAATAAACACCAACAACGAAACCAGTCGTCGGCAGCACGGGTGGGGAGCCGGATCTAGGGTTCTGGCTCGCCAGAACCTGGGGCAGAAGCTGGGGTCGCGGGGGTCGAGGGAGAAGTTAGGGTCGCGGGGGAAGAACCTCGGGTCGCCGTGAGAAGGGGTCGTCGGGAGAAGGGGGGTCGTCGGTCGCCGGTCGCGGGGTATGTCGGAGACGCAAGTTGCAAGGTCGTCGGAGATGCTGGTCGTGGGGTCGCCGGGGGGTTGGGGGAAGAAGGGCGGGGCGCGGGGTCACGGGGGGTTGGGGGAAGAACGGGGGTCGGGGTAGGGAAGGGTCGGGAGTTTTAAAAAAAAATATGGGTTTCGCGGCGGTTTATTAAAAACCGTCGCGAAACCATTTTAGAAAAATGTTTAGCGGCGGTTGTGTGAACCGCCGCCACAAAACCGCCGCTAAATGCAGTTTATGTTGTAGTGTAAATCCCTGAGAATGAAACACCCTCCCGCATAAATGCATGAATAATGGGTAAACCTATTCATGGGTTGGACCATGTTCTTCATTTCTAGAAATGGATGGGGAAGAAAAAAATTCAAAAAGACCCCTACCCCTTGAAGTTCTTTGTCGCACATTCGTTCTCAAGGGGTTAAGACGTCGGTGTTGCTTCTCAATGATAATATTTTAAAGGCATCGAAGAAGGAGAATTTATGTTGGCATTATTCATTCTTCAATGGGGTGGAAGTCCACCTAAGGTTCTCTAGAGAAACCTCAAAATTTCTAATCCATATTTCTCCTGCTCAAAGAACTATAAATAGGATCATGTCGAAGTGTTCCCATTATGGTGCGATGTCGTGTCATTATACTGTTTCATTTATGAAACAACATTGCTGTTATGCACCATTAAAGAATCATTACACTGCAGGTTTAATGATCTATTAATGATCCTCATTGATGAACATCATCACTGCCATGTTTCTACCCCACAGCATTGTCGTCCACCATTCAAAAGTGAGAATGAAAATAAAACAATTCATTTAAATTATTTTTTTATTTTTCTCGAAAAGTCCAAAAAATAACTTTTTTACTCAACCCTTGATGGTAAAATTTAAGTCATTTCTACGTGAATCTTGATGTTATGAATTCAACATTTCCCTTGTATTTTCAATCTAAGTGACTGTTTAAAATATATAAAATCTCACTTGCACGTTTACTGAACGTACCGTAAAAAAAGTTCAAAAATTATTAACAGTCACCCTTGACCCGCACCGGTCAAGGTTAGGCTATGCCTAAGGGAAAAAAACCCTCAAAAACCCAATAGTACTTTTGGATTTTAAATCTGAGTTATCATTTAAAAGTTAAAGGATTTAACATTAAAAATAATTGTTACATTATTATTTTATTTACGGCCAAAAACTAACTTTCAATGTTGGCCCGAGTTGACCAATGTTAGGGACTTCCTAAAGAAAGCATACCCTCGCGAGTTCAGTGGTGGTCTAGGATTTTTAATCTGATTCATCATTCATGAGTTATAATCATTTGAAAAATAAAATTATTTTACTTTATTATTTTATTATTTTATTTACGGTTATGTCATTTTTTGGGTTTTCTCACTAGAGGCATGTGCTGACTAAACTTAAGTCGTGCCTAGGGTAAACCCGCCATCATGAACGCAATGGTGCCCTTAGATTTTGGATTCGGGCACATGTTTAAGAGTTATTCCACCCTTTTAGTAAAAATACTCATGCACGCTATTTAAAGATTAACATTTTTCAACAGATCATTTAGGGAA
The DNA here is from genome assembly GCA_963277665.1 of Viscum album. NCBI lineage: Eukaryota > Viridiplantae > Streptophyta > Magnoliopsida > Santalales > Viscaceae > Viscum > Viscum album. The sequence continues at coordinate 1,430,898,698 of OY728120.1, read as the reverse complement.
CTCCAGGCCTTGGAATTACGTGCCGTCAAATTTCACGATCTAGAAATAATTCTATATAATAAAAAATATATACTAAAATTTCAAGACGTTAAATTTTTTCAAACTTAGGGCTTTACATTCCCAAAATCCAAAACCAAAACTAAACAAAAATATGGGGGTAGTGAGCAGGAATCAGAGCCTCCCGCTCTCATGTGCTATCTTGGAGATTCTCGTGCTACCATCAGACGTGCACTAGAGGAATCGAACATCTTTGTAGGACCCGCTCATGTCGATCCTCTATCTCCATTGGGAATTCCACAAACATAACCCCACCGTCAATGTCCATCTATCCCCAGTCGATGACGTGTGATGGATCATGCATGTACCTCCTCGGCTGAGACACATGTAAAACATCATGCACCCAGTGTATCTGTGGGGGGGAGCTAGGTGGTACACCACCTCGCCAACTCTACTTAGGATCTGAAAAGGTCTGATGAACCTCATAGATATCTTGTCACCCTGGAAAAATCTCTACAATCAACGTCGGGGTAAGACCCGAAGTAACACATGATCTCCCTCCTCAAACTCCAAGGGTCTCTATCTCCTATCAGCATAAGACTTCTTCCTTCTCTATACAGTCCTCATGTGCTCCTGGATGATCTGCACCTTCTCAGTGGTGGCCCATACCAACTATGGACCAATGAGTGTCGACTCCCTGGGTCTGTCCAGTATATGGGTGATCTGCATGTCTAACCGTACATGGACTCAAATGGTGTTATGCTGATGGTGGCGTGATAGAAGTTATTGTAAGAAAACTCCACTAGTGGTTGGTGGTCCTCCCAACAATGACCAAAGTCTAGGATGCGAGCATGAATCATGACCTCCAAGGTCTGTATGGTCCATTCTATCATACCATCCTAATGGGGATGAAAAGTTGTTCTCAAACATAGTTGTGACCTAAACACCTCATGTAATCCCCTCCACAACTGGGATGTAAGGTGGGCATCACGATCTAAGAAAATTGTCAAAGTCACCCCATGAAGCCACACTATCTCCTAGATGTAGAGGCGTCTCAAGCCCTCTACTGGCCCCTACAGCCAAATGGGTAGGAAGTGAGCCGACATGGTGAGTTAGTCAACGATCACCAAAATAGAGTTGTGACCTCTAGACATACATGGTAACCCTCTCATGAAGTCCATCAAGATACTATCCCATTTATAATTTGGTACCTCAATTGGATGAGTCAAGACTTTCGGAACCTGGTGCTTAGCCTTCACTTGTTAACAAGTGAGGCATCGTGAAACGAACTCAGCCACTACTTTATTCATCCCTGGCCACCAGTACTAACGTTGGAGGTCCTGGTACATCTTCGCCACACCCAAATGTACTGCCAAAGGGGATTTGTAGAACTCATTCAACACCTCCTCTCATAGCATCACGGGTACCATGGTGCATCCTCTAAAGAGGACGACGTGCTCCCCACCTTTAGGAAATCCTTTAGGAGACTATCCTGAGGATATTTGAGCACATCAGGCCTCACAGTAAATGTCCGCCAACTGTGCCTCCCTGACTCGATTTATGAGTGGGGAGTAAAATCCATTGACTAGAGCTAAAAAACTTCACCATTATCCATGAGGGATACCTACATCACAACTAACTGCTTTTTCTCCTCACTCAGCAGCTACAACCTGGTCCTCCTGCTAAGCACATCTACCATCACATTCCCTCATCCCAAAAGTATAGAATATCTCAAAGTCATAGTCCTGGAGGAACTCCAACCATCGTTTTTGTCTCAACTACTAAAAATCCCATGGGAACCTTTCCATCCACATGAAAGCATACCCCCTTTAACTGATTGATGTTCCCATATACCCTTTTGTAGTGGGGTACATGTTCTCTATGACCACTTGGTTAAAGTGCTGGTAATCCAAGAACAACCTCAAAATCCCATTAGCCTTCTTGAAACAAAACGCACAGGGGATACCCATGGTGAAACACTGAGCCTTATGAACCCCTTCTCCTGCAAGTCTTCCAACTGTACCCTCAACTCATGAAGCTCTATGCGAGCCATTCGATACGCCGATGTGGATATCGGTGTCATACTAGGGTACAGGTAAATGCATAATTATACCTCGCTATGATGAGTTAGTCCAATAACCTCATAAGGAAAAAAAATCCTTGTACTCATCAACCACTACTGGAAAATTTGGACTCCTCTCCTCCACTGTACTAAGGGTGAGGCTAGCCAACTGGTGAGTGATCAGCTACACCCTCCTCCTATAGAGTTCATCATGCACTGCAAGGGTTTCCATTTCACTAGTGAAGGAAAACCTGGTCCCATCTGTGTGGCCACACCGCACCATATGCCTAAAACAGTCAATTTGAGCATGGACTATGGATAACCATTCCATACACATGATGAGATTGTAAGGCCTCGACACTACTACTAGGATATCCTAGATGAAACTCTCACCTCCTAGATTAAGTTTACACTACCAGCACCAGTGTGTAATCATCGAATCCCCTCTCGTAGGAGTCTCTATCCATAAGGATCGAGCCAAAGGCTATACTGGAATCTCTGATCTCCGATCGAGAGTCGTGGTAAGGAAGGAGTGACAAGTAATTATGTCAATAAGTACTTCAACTAGGTTAGAATAGAAACAGATCATACCTATAATCATCTATGGAGCATCTTGGTTGTAATCCTCTACTACCTGGAGATAAGCTCACCCCTGGACACCTGCTCCCTAAGGTCATGGTGGACCACCTGGGGGTAGTGGCGGTAACACCTCAAACTGTCACCCACCACCAGTCGCTTGGCCTACTCCCCTACCACATCTTCCACCCTACGATCTCCTCGCTCGAACCGTTGCTGCTATCTCAGCAGCCCCTCAATTGTTTGTTGGTCATCTATATGGAGGGTCAGGCAGTCACACGCCATGTGTCCCTACCCGCCACATGAAAAGAAAATACTAGCCCCTGACTAACTCCCTCTAGCCTGGGAGCCTCGCACTGTCGACCCTGAGTCCCGGGGTCATCCTATGAAATACCTAGGCCACATGGGCCCATGCATCTTTTGTCTGCTACCTGCTGAAGACTCTGTCTTCTGGGGTCTACTGGTAACTCTAACTACAGGTTCCTGCTCTACCAAGAATCTCTCTATCAAAAGGGATCACTCCAGCATCCGATCCTGGGTAGGGATGCTAAGAGACACCATATAAACCCTGATCTCCCACCTGAGTCCCTGATCGAAGGCTCAAGCCCTGAAGAAAGGGTCTCACACCATGTCCATAGAGTACAGGGAAAGATCTTTGAGCCTCTCCTAGTACTCAGTTGCTATCATACTGCCTTGTTGTAGGTGAAGAAACTCCTGAATGTGCAAAGAGCACAATATCTCGGGGAAAAACTCCTCCTAGAAAATCCTCTTAAAGTCAACCCAAGTGAGGGTCACCTCATCATGAGTCTGGATGGTCAAGCTCCACTATCTCCCTTTTGAGTCCTGCAAAAGGCTCACAACCAAGATCATCATCTCATCAAGCAGTGTCCTCACTAAGAAGAAGACCTACATCATAGCCTCCAGTGAGCCCTCAATGACCTTAATATCCATATCTTCCCTGAACCTGGGAGGTCTCTATCTCTGAAAATCGTGTAGGGGACTAAACCTATGAAAATACTCTTCCAGAACCGCCGGCAGTAAATGCTGACCATCGAGTGGTGGTAGCAGTGGTGCACCGCCCAGTGGGGCCATCTCAAGCACTGGTCCTTCAACAGACACCTCATCGCTAGGCAGGTTGTCCTCGCGACCTCGTATCAGGATCTTGGATAGTAATCCACATAAAGGCATCCTAACATAGATCAAGATGTACCACAGTTATAAGGGTATACCTGGTGATCTGACTCTTATTCAAATAAAGGAGACACTTATGCAAATAATGTTTTAATGTATTGAGATGAAAATAGAATTCAAGGTACTGGTGTATAGATACGTCGGTCATCGCACCAACACTAGACTCCCCAAATCTGATAGTCATACTTGAAACACTTAACAATGTTTCCCCTAAACAAAACATCAGACTCTCAGTCCTTGAGGGGGAACTGACCGCCCTTTGATACCACTTTGTCATGACCCATCCCCCAGGGCCTATGTCGTGACTACATCAAGCCCACCTCCCGAAGGCCAGGGGATAGCGACTAGCACTGATGGTGTCAACCTAAAAGTGGGAGGCATTTTCCTGAGTACATGTAAGCATGCACACAACAAACCACATCCCAACACACTGAAAAGGGGAAACAAGTGCCATTGAAACAAGTTTAGTGTAAGTAAAAATGAAAGTAAGTGGTCCATAATACAAACCCAACAAGAACTAAAATTAAAAGGTACAAAAAGTTAACTCTGATGGCCATCATTAGAAAATCCAACCTGATCGGGAGAGTAGCAAAGCTACTAGAAGTCGAATTAGTACGCCTTATCAACCCGGTCCTACTGGGGCCCACCTGGTCCTAGGCCACTAATTCAACTGTTGTGGCATCTGTCAATCCCATATCCCTGATCACCCATGTCGTAATTTTAGTCATTTATACCATACACAGCATGTGTGAGTGAATCCTGTGCAGGGGTGAGTAACACAGTACTTAGTAGGGACCCCAAAACAAAAAGGAAAGAACACACAACAATTCCTCAAAGTAAAACACGAAACACAAGACAACTCACACCAGGTATATTCTAGGGTATTAAGAGTAGCATCATCAGTCACATCGTCAAACACCTTAAATGATGGAGATATCCTTCTCTATTGAGTGCAGTGGTCCTACTAAGTCGTACAGAGGTGCTTCACACTAACCATGAAATTTTTAGGTACTCCTACCCATTGCCTATGGTGGGTCTGTTGGGTCACATAGAGTCGCTCTCCACCGTGGTCTACTGAGGTACTCCTCCTATTGAGTATCATGGGTCCGTCGGGTCACATAGAGTTGCTCCCCACTTTGGGCATGCAAAGTCACATAGAGATGCCTCCCACTGGGCTGTCGAGTCATACAGAGTTGAAAGTCAGCAGTCTTCGTGTCTCATCCAGTCATAGGGTTCTACATGTAGCACAGTTGGGAGAACCACTCCTCAATCCATCATTCGTATTTCAACTAGAACTAAGGTTTCCATAGATCACCCCAAAAGATCTGTCTCATCGAGAGGGTTCCAACATCATAAAAGTCTCATCAATCGGACGTACAGTTTACAAGATACATGTGTTTTAGTAACTATGGGTTGGTTGTGATGGGGCTTGGTCCGATCTGGTCGGACCAACCCAACCAACCCAGCTCAGGGGTTCCACATACCCTGGTTCATTCTGACAGACCCGACCTGACCTGGTGTGGGTCAGGGTCGGTCTGGTCTGGCCTGGCAGTGGGTCAAGGCCAATAGGCCTCGCTGGACCCAGTTCGGTTGGAAGAGGGACCAGCCCACTGGGTCGCACGGCGACACAGCCTAGTCTGGCCCAGCCCATAGAGGGTGCTGGTCTGGCCTACCGGCACAAGTCCAGCCCACTGGGCAATGGGACCGGCCCAGCCCAATAGGGCATGGCCTACTGGGGGCGCAGCCTGATGGGGGGCGTGGCCCCCAAGGGGGTGCAGCCTGGTGGTTCGAAGACCGGTCGTGTTAGCAGTCGGTGGGGTGTGACTGGGGTACGGTGAACTACTGTGTCCCTCCCTTTCCAAGCATGGCCTGCAAGGATTTGGCTGCTCCTTCATGTGTCTATGGTCGGTGGTGACCGGCTGCTCTCCACGTCACCTACAGACCAAATCCATGAATCGTCCCTGGTCAATGCGGTGCCATGCTGGCATTGCGGGTCTCCAGCACCACGGCCCGGTCATCCATGGATTCCGCTACACTGGCACACTGTCGGGGCGCACCGCTCCACCTAGTCATTGGCACGGCCCATGTCCTACTCCTTCGTCCGACACGTGGTTGGCGTGTGCCACCATCATCGCCGCGTGTTGTCGCTATCGACACTGGTGCATTGGTAGAATCATCATTGGGTCACCAGACGTGCTCTGGTGGTCTGTCCCTTGCACTGCTTCCACCAATGGTCTCTGGGCGAGGATGCCTTTACTACGAAGCCTTCAAACCGGCCTTGTCGTCGCTTCAAACAAAACGTTCAGCATGAGCACACAAACGAAGGGGTCTGAGCCTTTGTTCTCATGGTCCTGTACCTTTTTCATTAGAAATATTAATGATGGGGGAGGTTTGGTGAGTCTCCGTTCAATCGTTACATGCCAAGACTTGAACCCCAAAAATAAATACACGTGAATGAAACACCCTCCCGCATAAACGCATGAACCACGGGTAAACTTCTTCATGGGTTGACCTGTGTTCTTCATTTCTATAAAAAGGATGGGGAAGAAAAAAAATCAAAAAAACCCTACCTCTTGAGGTTCGTTTCTACACGTTTGTCCTCGATGGGTTAAGACATTGGTGATGCTTCTCAGTGCCGATATTCGAAAGGCATCAAAGAAAGAGAAGTTTTGTCGACGTTCTTCATTCTTCGATGGGGTGGAAGTCCATAAGTTGTTTTCCAGATAATCCACCAAACTTCTAATCCATATTTCTCTAGCACGTTGAACTATAAATAGGAGCACATCACAGCATTCCCATTATGGTGCGGCGCCGCATCGTTATGCTGTTTCATTTATGAAACAGCGTCACTATTATGCGCCAAAAAAGAATCATTATGCTGCAAGTTTAACGAGATATTAATAAGCCTCATTGATGTGCATCATCACTGCCATGTCACTTCCCTGCAAATTCACCGTCTGCCGCTCAAAAGTGAGAAAGAAAATAAAATAATTCATTTAAATAATTTTATTCTTTTTCTCAAAAAGTCAGAAAAATAACTTTTCCGCTCGGCCCTTGTCGTCTAATGTTAAGTTATTTCTAGGCGAATACATGTGTTCTGAATTCAATGGTGCCCTTGGATTTTTGATCTGAGTGATGGTTTAAAATATATAAAATCCGACTTGCACGTTTACTGAACGTACCTTAAAAAAAGGTTAAAAATTATTAACAGTCACCCTCGACCCATGCCAGTCGAGGTTAGGCTCTGCCTAAGGGAAACACGACCCCACAAATCCAATGGTACTCTCATATTTTCAATCTGAGTTACCATTTAGAAGTTAAATTATTAACATTAAAAATAATTGTTACTTAATTATTTTATTTATGGCCAAAAACTAACTTCCATTGTTGGCCCACGTTGGCCAATCTTGGGTTCTACACAAGGAAAGAATACCCTCATGAGTTCAGCTGTGGTCTCATATTTTTAACCCAATTCACCATTCGTGAGTTATAAGTATTTTAAAAATAAAATTATTTTATTTAATTATTTTATTTACAATTATTCCATTTTCGGGTTTTCTCACTAGAGATCTGCATCGAAAAAACTTAAGTCGCGCCTAGGGTAAACCCGTCATCCTAAATGTAGTTGTGTCCTCGTATTTCGGATTCAGACACCCATTTAAGATTTATTCAACTTTTTCAGGTAAACTTCTCACATGCGCTATTTAAAGCTTAACATTTTTCAACAGATCATTTTGGGCACTCCAAGCCTCAGAATTACATGCCGTCAAATTTCACAGTCCTGAAATAATTCCATATAATAAAAAAAATTATACTGAGAGACATTACACATGACCTCCACTAAATATTATCATATTCTTAGGTATTTCATGAATATATTTATGGGATTTTTAAGTAGAAGTTAGAATCATATAAACATGGAATTATTATTGTAATAAATTTTGTATTATTCAATATACATTTGGTATTTCAATAAAATTTATCTTAGAAAATTAATTTACCTAAAAAATAATTTTTTTAATTCAAATGTATTGATTAAATTTAATTAAGTTTTATTAAACAATTAAAAAATCATCAATAATTAGGAATAAAATCATTTAATGTTAAAAAAAATCTATTTTCAAGGAATTTTATATATATATTTGTTTGTGTGTGTGTCTTTGGTATTTCTATCTTAATAAAAAAAATAGCCACCTTTAAAGGATTATATTAATTGTGAAATTATGAAAAAAAATAATTAAACTTTCATTTTACATTACTAATTAAGATGATATAAGATTAAAAACACTTAATGATTTTTATAGATCACTGTCTATAAAAATAATTTCTTTCCCATATAAACTATTTATTTATTTTAAATTTAAATTTATAAAATCTGGAAAATTATTGTTATAAAATTTATTTCATTTTTGGATTCATGATATCAAAATTGGCTTAGGGTGAATTTTTGGGATTTTTCTAAAAAGATTGATTTTTAGGTGAATAGTATAAAATATCATTTTTATAAATATTGTGACTTTTATGAAATCATTAAGATATAATCATAACTTAAAAATTATGAAACCTTTTTTTTAAACCTGAATTTTATAATTATAATTATACCTTTAAAAATATTAATTTTAATTTAAACAATAACATTAGACATTTTAGAACTTATGTTATATTTTTATTTAGAACTGTTTTCTTGTGCTATACATTTATTATATTAACATTCATTTTCATAAATTTTAGAAATTAAATATTTTTAAAAAAATCATATCTAGAATCATCAAATCCAAATTTTCAATTTAGGGTTTTTTTCAATCATAAAAATAAGTTACCAATTTTAAAAAAGGGGCTCTTGTGGTAAAAGTAAATTATATTAAAAGTTAAAACTAAAGAGAAAACATTTAAATTCCTAAAAAATTAACTATAAATGTGTGATGAATGGTTTTATAGAGTCATTCTTCATGAAATTTCCACTATTTCTATATTTTTTTCTCACATGCCTGGAATAGTGAATTATCCTTTTATATTATTAAAAAATGGCACCCCAATACTTAAACAAGGAGACTTCCACCACCACTTTACATACACTTAAAAAATTAAAATTACACTTTAAAATCCTACCATTTTAATTCCCATATAGTTCTATACTATAGTTGGTATTCCTTCGATTGATTTAAAATATATAAATCTTCCATTTTCAATAGGTCCTCTACAGGAGGGTTCAAATTATCAACATGAGTACTGATCACTTATTAATAAAATTACTACTTTATCATTATCCTTAAAATCTATTTTAAACCATTAAAATATAAATAAATCAATATTATTACTTTAATAAAATTTTACTAGGTTAATTATATAACCATTATCTACCCTTCCCCCATCATTAAAAAAACTAGAACATCGTTCATGCATACGTGTCGGATACTGCCTCAATGATATGATATATATAATTTTTCATAAATGTATTACATGTATGGTTTAAAATGAGTATTTAATAAATAACTATTATATTTAAAAAACTTCCCACTCTGAGAAGGTAATACATTCTCTAACTTTCTCGTGTTCTATGGAAAATGGAAAGGTCATCTCTATGTATCTATAGACTACCACCTCCAAGAAATGATGTATTTATTTTTCATAACCCCGCATATTGGGTGATACTAATAATATATTTAATGAATTAAAATTATTTTTATGATATTAATATTTTTTATATTTTATATTAACATTTAATTCATTATTAATATACCAATATTTTTTCATCCAAAATTACAGAAACAAGCTTGTCACCGATTTCTATCTTCACAAATCATGACTAAAATTTTCATGAAGTGAAATTATAACTTTATAGGTAATTATAAAAAATATATATTCTAGTACCATAGATAATATAGTACTAATGAACTCATTATAAAATAATAGGGATCAACATCGACATTTTAAATCAAGAGAGGAACATTCGTAAATCTATGACATCCGATGTTGAAAATAAAATAAAACTCACTAATAAATGTATAATAAATGATTTTAATTGAAGATTATATAGGGTAATAGATATTAATTATGTTCTAAAATAATTTATTAAGATATATGTGTTCTATATACATGAGTTTAAAGTGATTTTTTGGAATTCACTATTAAAGTTAGGGGTTTCGTCTTAATTTCAATTCCTTGAGACTTTATTTGTATTATGAACATATTTTATTTTATATATTTATATACTACCACTTTGAAATATTATATCATTTATATCTCTTTAATTAATTATATTTGAAGTTCTATTTTAGGTTCCCTCCCTTAATATTTTTTGAATAAAATGTTATAAAAGTTGTAAGGGGTTTTCTGGACTAAACTTCTTTTATTGAGTTATAATTATTACTCTTTAACTATGGTTTTACAAGATTGTTTTATTCTGTCCTATAATGATATTTTATTTTATTTACTCCTTATTTTCTAGGTATTTACATTTTCAAATCAAATATATCTTATTTTATGAATTTATTTCATAATAATGTTTTATAATATTATAAATAATTATCATCATCACCAAATAAGCAGGTTTTCTTCCATATCCAGATTCACCCTTCCCACTAATTTTATCCGTTATTATATTGAAATCCAAGTACTTTTTCATTTTAGTGATCTTTAAATTTTTCATGACCAATTTGAAAGTGGAAATTTTGTCACTCTTTTTAGCATGTGGGATTAAATAAAGGTATTTTAAAAAAAATTGAAAACGTTTTTCTTTCTCGATCATATATGTTATCCTAAGCTCTAGATTTTCCTAAAAAACATTAAAAAAATTTCAAGAAACTATTATTAATATCCTTTTACATTTTTTCTTGAAAAAAAATCATGTCAACATCGTGAAAGAATCTTTTGAAATTGACCCATAACTTCAGCTTTTTATGATAATGTGAAAATTGTTTTATGATATTTTCCATTTATTTTACTATTTATATCAAAAATATGAATATACTTTCAAGTAATGTTTCTTTAATCATACTATAAATTCCCTTTTAAAAAAAACTTTTGGGTGATTTAATTTTGGGTGTCAACCGACCTAAATATTATGTTCATCTTATGTGATACTATTTCAAAATGTAATGAAACCCATGCACATGAGCCTCAACCCAGTTGGTGAGGACTCCTTAAGTGCATCCAAGAGACCCAGGATCAAATCCTAGTGGGGGATAATTTCTGGTACTGTAGCAGGTACTGTAGCAGGCACTGTAGCAGGCACTGTAGCAGAAACTGTGCAGACTGTAGTAGGTACTGTAGAGGGAACTATAGCAGGCACTGTTTGGCACTGTAGCAGCTGGTAATATGCCCCCATTTGGGCCTTTGGGCCACTAATTTGGTCCCCGAGTCCTTTAAGGCCTTCGGGCCACCCAGGCCTTCCGGTCAGTAAGGCCTTCGGGCCACCTCAAGGTCTTTGGGCCACCTTAAAAATGCATATGCAAACCAGACAACCTACGAGGAACAAGCTTCAGAAGGAGGAGGAGCAAGGAGCATTCACCATAGCATAAGCTAAACGGATTGCAAGAATGAGAGGGTATGTCACCTGCTATCGGGTCAAGCCTGTGCATGCACAAGAAAGCCTAGCTAAACAGCCATGCGAAGGTGGAGAACTGATTTCACGATGAAGATGATGGGGTGGAGCAGTTCCAAGTAGTTAGTATGGGTTGTATATAATGATTGAAGTCCACAGGCACTAAATTCCTCTAAGGCCTACGGTCCATGTAATGCTTACGCCTATGGGCCTTGTAAGGGTTCCACCTCACCCCTTGAAAGGTGGATTATAAAAAAATCAATAAAAAATTTCGGGCCATTGGAGGTAATGAAACCCATTATCATTCCATGGGTTTTTATAATATTTTGAATGATTTAATGTGGAACCCTTATGGATTATTACTATTTCAGTTATAGTCATATATCTCCCTCCAATTAATTTGTCAAAGGATTATAACATAATATTTAATGATGTTTTTTGTGTGGACATGAGTTCAGGTAGCTTTGTTCATAAGAATGATCATGGACATGATGTGTTAGATATGTTCATAAGATTGAGAATGCAAATGATGTAGTTATATAGGTTCAAAATAAATATTATGTACGTAATGTGATTTACTATATTCATAATATTGAGAGTGAACGAAATTTGGTTAGCTATGTTCATAAGATTTAGCATGGACATGATGTGTTTATCTATGTTCACAAGTTTGAGAATATACAACATATGGGTAACTATGTTCATAATGTTTTGATTTCCAATGATAATATTTATTAAAAATTTCTAAGTTATTACATATTCCTATTTTATGCCTCATTGATCATGATTGTTATCTCTTTTCTTCCGTATTCTTAAAAAATGGTATATGATTGATCATTTTGAAGTTATATATTCTTTTATAAAACCTAAGGGAAACTATTATTGTTCCATATTCCTTTTAATAATATATTTCTCCCACGATCTTGTTATTATATTCTTATGATCTAACCATTTATTACATGTTGATGAGTTTTCCCGTTGCTGATTATTTGAGCTCACACTTTCTTTTGTTTCCCTTTTCCTTAGGGAATTATATAAAGGATTATATTTATAAGGAAGTTTTATGTATAGATACTTTGTGGGAGATATTGAAGAAATAATTTTTAATAGTATTTTTAAGTAAATAATCTCCAAATACACTAATCCTTTGATTTATAGGATTGTGTTGTAATTTGTGAGATTTAATTATTATATTTTGGAAATATATTTATGTTTTTCTTTAGTTGTCTCACTTGGTACTAAATGCAGCTGTAAATAATGTATTTTTAGCACTATATTTTGGAGTGTGGGTCTAGGGAACTTCACCTCATGTGATAATATATTCATTATATTCATTTCATTGAATATATAGGTAATCAGAATTAAAATTAATTTTTCTCTAGGGAACAATATCCAAGAGACATATACTTGTACTTAATCCAACTATTAATGAATTTCAACCTACTAACTCTCACATGATATTCATGATTCTACTGAGATAAGGATTTAGTCAGTGGATCCTATATATTATCCTTTATAAAAACTCTTCCTACTATGACCCCACCCCCTTGATTAAAATACCTAAAATTTGATATGATCAAAGTATAAGATTTGTTTGTGGATATAACCTTTGATACCAAGAATGATTTGTCACTACATTATTTTCACAATACAAAGTGACATAATCTCTATTTCTAGGCACCATATCAATATCCTAGATGATTTTGTGTATCCAAACAACTTATTTAACTATATTATAATACAAAATTTACTTTAACTCTAATATATTATTAGAAACCATTGGCTTATATGATCTCTTATAACTCATAGTTCCTATATTGAGGATGAAGATATATCCTAACTGTTATTTTAGATCATCTTGATATATCTGGAAACTATCATCTGTATATCCCCTTATAATTATCTCATTATTTAATTAAACTAGGAATATATCCTTAGTATTCCTCAAATAATTTCAAACGGTCTTTAACTATTCCATATTAAATCTCTCTAATATATTTTCAATACATATAAACTAACTTAGTCTAAGCATCCTCTTAGATCTATCATGATGGATCTTTATCCCAAGAATGTTGGTCACTTCATCTAAGTGATTCCTGGTTAAGTGTGTGTTTAATAATATCTTAACATATTGTAGGACCAATATCTCATTTCTATTTTGTAATATGTCATCAAAATATACAACTAGGAAAATAATTACACTATAACAAAACCACTTGTACACATAGGTCTTCAATTCATTCTTTATGAAACTAAATTCCATTACAGCTTCATAAAAGAATTTTTTTCATGATCTAGATGCTTCATTAAACCCATAAATGGATATTTGTAACTTTAATACCTTATTATCATATCATTTATTCATAAACCCCTTTGTTTGTTCCCAATAGTCATCTTCCATAAGGTTTAAATTATTGAAAATTGTTTCGAAATCTATATTCTAAATATCATAATCCTAGTAAACTTCTATATAAAGTAGAATTATAATGGATTGTAGTACACAAACTAGTTAAATGGTTTCATCATGGTTGATTCCTTGAAATTTCTTAAAAAAATTAGTAACCATTATAGATTTATAGGTGTTAACATTATATTAAAATTATAATTTCTTCTTGAATACCCATTTTAAATCAATGATATTTACATAAACTAGAAGATATTATAAAACATATACTTGGTTATTTTATATGGAATATATAAAATAGTTCATATCCTCTTTACATCTTGAATCTTCTAAGACACTTACCGGTTACTTGTATGATATAAGTTCATTATTATCAATAAATAATGATTCACCATTCAGTGACCAAAAAACCACATATCTTTGGATATTTGACCTCTTTGGTGCTCCAATATGGTACTGGTGGATCTGGAATATCATCTTACATGAGGAATTTTATAAATAACATGGCATGTCTAACCACTATCTCTTTTGGAGACATTATCCCTCTCAAAGAATAAAGCATTTCTAACCATTGTTACCTTTCTATCTTGGGATTTTTTAAGATATTATCCCCATTTTTTGTTGGGATTTCATTTTAATATACACTCTATGCCTATATGTGAATTTTTTTAATAAATAGGACATAAAAACACCTCTCAACCCCACACACATAAGTTCAACAATATCAATTTACTTACACACCAAATCTGATATGAAATACCATTCTCCAATTTAGTTTGTTCTTGGTTTGGTATATATCTCTTAGTTTGTAATGAATATGCCTAAAAGGTTAGTAGAAGTTATTTACATATCATCATCAACCTCATCCTATAAAAAAAAGTTATATTTATCCCTTTAATGAACACCATTCCATTATGGTGTATAAGGAGGAGTAAGTTGAGATAGAATCTAAACTCCTTTAGACAATCTATGAGATGTTGGTTAATATATTATCAGACTTAATCCCATTGATGTGTGTTATCATTTTACCAATATCATTCACTACTTCATTCTTGAACTCCTTAAATTTATCAAAGGATTTTGAATTATAACTCAATAATTATACATATTCATATCTACTCAAGTTATCATTAATAGTTAAGAAGTGTTGATATCCACCTCTAACTTCAACTAAAAAATGTCTACACACATCTATGTGAACTAAATCAAGAATATCTCTAGCCTTTTAATGATTTTAACCAAATTAAGGTTTAGTTATCTTTATATTAAAAAAATATGACACATAATAGGTGGTTTTTGTTCAAAATAATCTAAATACCCATCTTGATATAGCTTTGTTAAGTGCTTCTCATTTTTCATGACTAAGTCATTGAAGCCAAAACTAGGTGTCATATAATCCATTTGAAATTGATTATTTATCAATTTGAAACTCATGGTTTTAATATTCTAGTTCATAAATTATATTATTAAATTATTTCATCACATAACAAATTTTTTATTTATAAAATTATTAGATTTTATTCCTAAACATGAATAAAAATCCAACCATTTAAAAATTGGACATGAATATAATGTTCTTGGTAAGTCTAGGAACATAATAAAAATTCTTAAATACTAGTATCATCCATATTGTCACATATATGAATTATTTTGAAGGTAAATTTCAATTAATTTCCATTCATGCATTGTTTTGTGGGTTTCCCAAGCTTTTTTGGAGGAAAGGGTGAGTTTTCATGATTTGGGTCAAATCGTGATCCCATTTCCAGATTTAAAAAAATGTTTGTTTCTTTTATAAATATTTTATTTTTTAATATTTTGTACCCATTTAAATTCATAAATTTCCTCTAATAACCTATTAAAACAAAATTTTCAATTGGGACCCTTTAGGAATCCATAATAATGGAGGATTTGAGTTTTTATTTAAGGAATTGGTCCAGCCCGAAAGCACATTTATAGTTTTTTAAAAAAATATTTAATAAATTTTTAAATTTTAATGATTTTTCATGGATTATAAGTCTCACCAAAGACCACTGAACCCATACACATTCCCATTATTCTCTCTCTTTCTTTGAATCTCATATTCATCGCGATTTACTACAGAACTTCATAGGGTGTCTCAAATAATCCATATTTGAAAAGGTAACTTCTTCCCTTCATAACTCATTCAATTGTTACTATTTTTTCCCCATTTATATTCTATAATAACCTTATCAGACTTATTCAAACCTAGTTATTATTATTTTTCTATTTTAAAATTCATCTACTGGTATATTTGGGGTGATTTCTTCAAGATCCCTTAAGTAAGTGGGTCTCCTTCATTCTTCCTCCCATTTTATTACGGTTTTCATTCATTTTTGTTAGATTTTATTCCAATTATTCTTGATTTTTATAATTTCCAAAGGGTAATTATTCAAACCTAGGTTTTAATCTTGTGTTTTCTTGGTCTATTATTGTGGTTTTAGGCCTGATCTAGGTCCCTCTTTGTGCGGCGGTGGTGTGATTTGATTTTCGCACTAAGAATCAAGGGTTTTCATTAATTGGGTAGGTGATTCCATGTTTATGCAATATTTTTGTCTTTTCATGCTGTATTTATCATATTTTCAGGTTTATCTCATTTCATTATTTCTGCAAAAATTATTTTTAGTGGTGGTTGTATTGCAAATCAATTTTAAATGCAAATTTTATGTGAAATTGGGGGTTTTAAATAGAAATGTTTTATTGGTTTTTTAGGGATTCCCTATAAATAATTAATTGGTATTATTTAACTTAAATAGATCTTAAAATCATGTTTTTAATTTTAATCCCCTTTGTTGCTGTGAAAATGGTTTTTAATGGTATTTGTTGAATATGTGAACTTTAAGTGCCATGTTTGTGTGTAAATGGAGGTTTTACGAAGTTATCATTTCTTGGTTCACATAGAGTTTCTCTAAAATTGATTTTTTGGTTTCATTGAAATTTATTGGGCTGAATTTTCTGTTTTGGTAACTTACAAGTGTGCATATAATGTACAATGTGGGGTTTTCAAGGAGTTTTGGGAGCAAAACAATGCGAGATTTTGAGAAATTGTTTCATTTAAAAATCAAATTGTTTTGTTGTGTTTTTTAAGTGATTTAAAATGTGTATAGATACTGTATTGATTTTTTGTGACCATTAGTGATTTTTATATGAAAATGGTTTTATGTAGCATGATGAAATTATGTTATCACAAAGGGAGAAGCCCGGGTACCTAGGTGGGGTGGATATGTACTAGTATGGCTAGTGGACCGAATGGGTTATGTCCCTATTTCACTTATAATTTTGATAAAGGAAACTCTAAATAAACAATATGGATGATTATTAGGGACCAATAGGTTATGGGTATGTTCCCTACTAGTGGATCATTCACGAGAATAGATTTTACTATGGTTACTTTACATCGAGGTACGAGGTACATGGGGCCTGAGACTATCTAGTGCCTAGGGGTGTACCTGATTTTGTTGCTAATTGGATTTGTGGTATTTTCCCTTGTATTTTGGTGTGTTTTTAATTATATTATAGTAGATAACATGAACATTTAAATTTTCTAACATTCTGAATGTTTTATCTTGAAAACAGTTTTCAATTGAAAGTTGCATTTCTTGGAATTTGTCGCCGCTTTTTATTGCATATTAAAACTGCTTTATTTTTCACCATGTATTGCACGAACTTTGGAATCATTGGGTGGTATCCTATTGGGAATAGGATAACACCCTACTTACACACCTTTAGTGTAAGTAGACTTAATTATTCTTAACTGAGGTAAAGGAATGACTTTGGATGATGGTGGTTCGGGGTGTTAGTTCCCATCCTTGGGGTGGAGTTGTAGAGACGGCTTGTGGGTGATGAATCTTATCATGTGGAGTCCTTGGGGATATCTTTCTGTTGTTTCTTTGTGTCTTTGGACCATTTTTATTTCATTTGAACTTACTTATTCAGTTCTGGATTTTTGTATAAACCTTATTGGTATGAATTTTTCAGATTCAGTTTTCCAAATGTTTTTGATGTTTTATGTATACATATTCAGGTAAATCATTCCCAAACTAAGATAAATGATACCTGGGAACTTGTTCCAGCCTGTAGAGATAGGGAACGCCCTTCGGGCCTTGCCAAGGTCCGGTTTTGGTGCTAGTATTGGTGGAGACCATATTTGGTCCGTGATAAAATGGTATTAAAGGCGGGCCAATGTTTTTGGGTTATATTGCTAGTTTGGGATGAGTCGGGATAGAAAGGAGCTTATAATATTAGGGCTTAGTGTTTTGGTCGTGATTATGGTGCCTAGACCACACCTATTGTGGAAAACATTGATTCACCATGGGACATTGTAATTTATGGATTGACTTCACTTCTAGGTGAGATGTGTGGGATGCAGACCGCATGTGGACATCGGGCGGGGGTGAGGGAGTTGTTTCTTTTATTACTGAAATGTGTTTATATTATTTATATTTTATGTATTTGATTAAAATTTTCAGAATTTTGGTATTGATTATTTTTTTGTGACTATTTCATTTTGTAGCAACTTGCCTCCCTGGAAAGCTCCCATGTGCCCATGGGAAGAAGCCGGAGAGAGATCTCCCACACTGATTGATCAGAGGCTAGTCGAGGCTATGGTCTAGGCTATCCATGATTTGGGATAGGTACTAGCTCCCACTCTTATTCCTGTTAGGGTAGAAGAGATGGGTCCTAGAAAATGTAAATCATAAGAGTTTCTAAAAAACAAACCTCCTACCTTCTGAGGAACCACAGAACCCTAGGAAGCATAGGAATAGATCGAGAAGATAGAGCGTGTGTTTGATTTCTTGAAAACACTCGAGGAGCTCAGGGTGAAGTGTGCATCCTTTTTGTTGGATGGTCCCAACCGTAAGTGGTGGGAGTCAGTGCATCAGACTGGGAATAATGAACATATGCGCTGGTGATATTTCAAGGTCGTCTTAAATAAACAGTATTGTCCAGAGGTCTTGGCATATTCCAGGTGTTGTAAGTTCATGGACCTTGTTTATGGGAATCTTTCTGTAATGGAGTATGCCAAAAAAATCCTAATTTGGTTCGTTATTCCCTTTAAATCGTCTCGAATGAATAATTGAAGTCCCAAAGGTTTAATAAAGTCTTGAGAAAGGCTTGAGACCAGAGATATACTCTCAGGTGTTCTTGTCTAAGATGAGGACCTATGCTGAGGTCATTGACCAGGCGTTCATAGAGGACTTTTATTGTAAAGTTAGGTCTTGTTTATTTGGTTCAGTATCCATAGTGGGTAGTGGGAGCTCTTCAAAAAAGAAAATGAAGCAGGAGGAGCAGGTGAAGAAGGGAGGTGGTAGTTCAGGCCACTCTTCCAGGCAATTTTCGTCTGCAGCTTCTGATGTGAGATCGGTCATGTGAAATCATTGTGGGAATCCAAGGAACATCCTACTAGAATTCCTGCTTCCTCCTCATACTTGTTACCAATTTGGAGGTTTGGGGCATTTTCAGCACTTCTGTGGGGTGGAACATCCACTTCTAAGTGGGGAAGGGTCAGTGGATTCAAGAGGAGTTCCAGCACAGTCTGAGCCATCGAGGACTGTGGGATATCGATTTGGAGGTTGTGGTGGTAGGTATGGGTCATCTTCTGGGTAGATCTAGTTTAGGGAATAGCCACAGACTAGCGGTTGTCCTCAGGCAGAGACCAGACATCTCCATGCGTGGATCAGGCACCAGTAGGATCAGAGGTGGGACCATTGACAGTTCGAGGTACCATTCTGATAGCATCTTCTATAGTTGCTAATCTTTTTGATCCTGGGACCTCTGTTTCATTTATTTCTACCCGTTTTTTCGACATACTGAATTTTCCAACTGAGTTGATGACTTTCACGATGGAGTTGGTGACACCGCTGGGATAGAAGAAGGAGTAGGGCCTCAGGTGCCCCTCATGTGTGCTTTTTGTGTTAGGGGTTGAGATGGAGTGGGACCACTTGGTTATATATATGGAACTATTTTAAATAATACTTGGCATGTATTGCCTAGTACACTTCCAAGCACACATTGATTGCTATAGGCGGCGAGTGAGTTTCACGACAACTGATGGGAGTCGTCAGGTTTTTTGGGGAGAATGAGATCTTCGGTCGGGTCGCTCAAGACCTCCACTCCCAGAGCTGGGAAATATTACCTTCCAGTTATCATCCCTTGTACTAGAGTATGATGGTATTTCCTCTAAAGGTTCACTAACTCATGTAGTTAATGAGTTTCCGTAGGTATTCCCGGATGATTTATCAGGTTTTCCCCTAGAGCGGGAGGTGGATTTTTCGATTGATCTGGTGTTGGGAACATAGATGATATCTATTCCCTCTTATTGCATGGCCCCCACTGAGTAGAGGGAATTAAGTATACAGTTGGATGACTTATAATCCAAAGGATTCATTCGCCCAAGCATCTCTCCTTGGGTCACTCCTGTGTTGTTCCCGAAAAAGGCTGATAGATCCCTCTAGTTGTGCAATGACTATCGAAAGATGAATAAGGTAAAAATTAAGAACAAATTCCATTTTCCCAATATAGATTATTTGTATGATCTGTTTAAGGGGGAAATGTGGTCCTCAAAAATAGACTTGCATTCGGGCTATCATCAGCTCAGGGTGAAGGAGTCAGATATCCCAAAGACAACCTTTTGAAGCAGGTACGGCCACTTTGAGTATTTGGTCATGACCTTCGGATTAACCAGTGATCTAGCGGTCTTTATGGCACTCATGAATATAGTTTCCATTAGTATCTCAATTCCTTCATTGTGGTGTTCATGGATGACATTCTTGTATACTCTAGCTCTGAGGAGGAACACGAACATCACTTGAGGGTCGTCTTGGGAACTTTGCGGGATCACTGTCTCTATGAAAAGATGCCAATGTTCCCTTTATGGATTAGGGAAGTGATATTTTTGGGGCATGTGATCTATGAGTAGGGGTATTTAGTGGAACTAGAGAAGATTAGGGTGGTTATCTCCTAATAGCGGAATAAGAATGCGTTTGAGATTAGGAGTTTCATGGGCCTGGCTGGTTATTATAGGCAATAGGTTTGGGATTTCTCCCAGCTTTCTTCACCAATGACTGCACTCAACTAAAAAGGGGTAAAATTTTTATGGGGCCCAAAATGTCAGGAATCATTCGAGGAGCTGAAAAGGTGGTTGACTACTTCCCCCGTGCTGATTTTTTCCATGGGTGGAAATGAGTGTGTGGTATATTGTGATACTTTAGGTATGGGTCTTGGGTGCATGCTTATGAAGGATGATCACATGGTGGCATATGGCTCTCTCCAACTCCGACCACACAAAACTAACTACTCAAACCATGACATGGAGTTGGCAGTGGTGATGCATACTTTGAATACATGGCATCACTACCTCTTTGGGGAGAAGTGTGTGGTTTACTTTGATCACAAAAGCATGGCCTATATCTTCTCGTAGAAAGACCTCAACATGAGGAAGTGTTATTGGATATAGTACTTTCAGGGGTTCGAATTTGACATTGTCTATACCCCAAGCAAGGGTAATGTGATGAATGATTCTTTGAGTAGAAGAGTTCCAGTTCAGGCTTTGAGGAAGTCCAGTGATGAGTGGACTTTTATGGGGCCCTTTTCTTAAAATCATGTGGAGACCTAAGAGCACAGTGGAGGTGAATTCTTGAAGAGTGTCCAATTTAATCGTTCTATATTGGATTTTATTCAGCAGGAACAACCTAGTGATGATCTTTGTCAGCGGTTGATGTAGTTTCTTCATGGTGGGGATACATCCTATGATTGGTCGTCGTCTCTCGAGGGCATCTTGTGCTTCAAGGGGCGTTCAATAGTGTAGTTATTGTGAGCTGATATATGAGTATGATATACTCAACTATATCAAATGTAGGATCGAATATGCATACAATACAAGAGGGGGGTGAATTGTATACTTTAAAAAATTCCTTTGGAACCTTTAAAGTTGATTACGAATAACAAGGATTTCCTTAAACCAAGGAAAGAGCTAAGTTTAACAAAGTTAAAATTAAGAAAATTCACAACACCTCTAATCTTATTAAAAGATTAGAAAATGAGATTCTACCTTAAAGCGTATATAATCTAACTTTAACAGAGTACAAAAGTAAGTAAGTAAAATATGGTTATACTTTCCTTAATATACAAAACACAGCGGAAATAAACTTGTAACAAAAATAGTAACAAGATATAAATCTTTTAAACCAAAGACAAGGGTATCCAACAACCTTGGATAAAGGTCCCTTGATTTATACTTTCAAGAAAGTTTGTCTTACCCACACCTAGGTAAGCCCTCGATACAAAGATCGGAGTCTCTGTCTTGCTATCCCCGCAAGCCCACAACTTCAAGGTAGTTGGCAACCTCTATCTTCCTCAGCACGGAAGCCCTCAACTTCAAGGTGTTGGAAACCTCTATCTTACTATCCTCGGGAGCCATCGATTGTGATCACCAACAATCGGAGTCGCACGAAGAAAATTTGCACAAGGCAAAGTTTGAATAAGCAGTTCAAACTTTCTGCACGAAGCTGAGAGTTAATAAGAGCCTCTCTCTCTAGAAATCACTTCAACAGCATGTGAACAATGTCGAAGCTATTTTGAGATCTTTCAAATGAGCTCTTATTTATAGGCAAGGTCAGCTCCCTCCTCCAACGGTCATATCTTCCTTAAAAATCGGAGGGACCTGTACACATGTCACTTGGCCAATGGTTAGTTTATAACGGAATAGACGACATTGTTTTATAACAAAACAAGTGTAACAGAATGTATGACATCGTTTTAAGTCTAACTCGAAAGTTCAGAGTGAAGGTTCGGAGTGTAAGAAAAATATTAAAGAGCGGAAAAATTATAAAAGTGTAAGCAAAAAAGAAAGTTCAGAGTCTAACCAAAAATAATATTCAGAATCTAAATAAATTCAGAGTGTATAAAGAAAAGATAATCAGATTATGTTTAATAGGAGAATTCAGAATGAGAATTCATAATCATAATTCGTCATCAGAATTCGGTGTCGAACTTCATGAGAGTTTGTATCCAAAATTTGGAGTGGAACTTTATTAGAGTTCGTATCCAGAATTCGGAGTGGAACTTCATTACAGTTCTCATCCAGAATTTAGAGTGGAACTTCATTACAGTTCTCATCCAGAATTTGGAGTGGAACTTCATTACAATTCTCATCCAGAATTCGGAGTGGAACTTCATTACAGTTCACATCTAGAATTCGGAGTGGAACTTCATTACAGTTCTCATCCAGAATTCGGAGAATAAAACAGAATGCTTCATATCAAAGTTTTAAACGATTCCGAGAATATATAAATGAATCTGATTCTTATACTTAAGAAATATATGGATATAGATAATGAAAATATGATGAGGATAATTTTTCTTTTAAAATAAATTTCCCTTATAAAAGAAAAGTAGAAGTAAAAAATATTTTCCTTAAAGATAAGGTGTTTGTGATTTTCAAAACAAGAAGGAATGGAAAAGTCATAGGGAAAACCTTATTGACTCAAAAATCTCCCCCTTTTTGGAAAGCACAAGCATCCTTACAAAAAATAAAGACTAAGAAAAAACATTAAGGCTTATCTCCCTTTTCTTATGGATGCTGATGAATACGACTAACTCCCCCTTAGGCTTTGAAACTCTAAGGATCGTATTCTAGATTTCCGGAATTGTATTTCATTAATAATAAGAATGTCTTATTTAATGAACACTCCCCCTTAGATAAACTCTATTAGAGTTCTTTTTCTTTCTCACCCTTTGTTAAGGTTCTTTTTCCTTCTCCCCCTTTGTGATTTTCAAAAAGAATTCGATGGAATGGAAAATATAACAAAGTACCTGAAAAAATTAGTAACAACAACAAAAGAGATGAGCAAGCATGATTTTCATTAATTTTGAAAGATCAAAAACAAGGAAGTTAAGATACAACAAAAGATCGGATTTGTCTATTTTGGATCTTTTTCCTTCGACATGAGACCCTTGAGAATAGTCTTTATCCTCTTCAAGTCTTTATAGTCTTCTTCGGCTTGCTTCTCTAACACAACTATTCTTTCACTTTGAGCTTCAAGATTTTCATCCTGAGCTTCAAGCTTTTCTTCCTAAGCTTTCAAAATTTGTCCTTGCTTTAACAACTCCTCTTCAACCTCAATCCGACGATCCCTTTCATTCCTCCAGTTTTGAGCAACAGAATTCAGCTTCCCATTCATATCTCTTTCTTCTTGAATCTGGGAATTCTTCTCAGCTGTCAACTTTTTTTCAAAGGAGGAGGTAAGATAATTTAGCTTCTTTTCTTCTGTCTCAAAAGCATCTTTAACATTATATTGGAATTCATCCAATAGCCTCATCTCATCTACTGTTTTCTTCGACCAACTAGTCATTTTCTTACAAGACCTTTTGTGGGCTTCATAGCTGATAATAAAAGATTTGAACTGAGCCTCCATCTCTATACATTTATCCATAACCATGGATACAGAGTCTGTTTTCTGATTCAAAGTATGATGGAGCATCTGGCATCTTGAATCAATACTTGAGAAGGTCAGAATAGAACCCACCAACTTCTTTAATGACTGAACAACAAAGTCATGCCCCAACAAAGATGACTCCAAATCCGAGACTTTGATTGGAGAATTTTCTTCTTAAGTTTGCTCAACCTTTCTCTTTGAAGAACCACCAACTTCTCTTCTCTTTAAATCCACTGAGCTCGGGGTATCGACAACTACTTGCTTTCCCTTGTCCACTTTCGGATTGGATTCATGTTCCAGAGTTTTTTGTTCACTATCAGACACTTGAACAACATTGTCTTCATCATCAACATCTTTTTGAGCATCATCCTCTATGTTCCCCATTTGAGCAATATCATATAGAATATGTTCTTCCTCTGCATGATAAGATACTTCATATTCTCCTTTTTCCTCATCCTTCCCTAGAATGACTAACTTAGAGGACTCAACTTTTGAAGTTCGGAGAGACAAATGTTCTCAAGGTGTCTCCTTATAATCTTCTACTTGCTCCAATAGATCTCCGGTCTCACCACTACCTTCAGAAACTACTTCTTCCTCTTTAACTTGCTCAATTTGCTCAACTTCCTCAACATGCTTAGCTTTTACCTTTTCCGGAGTGACATAGTTTCTTCCTGGAGTCTTAGGTAGAGATTCCACAGAGAAAGATCTCAGGACTGGAATGTTTCCAGAGGTCATCTCATTAAACTTTAACAAAGTTTGAGCCACCTCAGCTTCAAACATCTTCTTTTTAAGATTCTTTTGTTTCACTTGTTTTTCTATTTCATCTGCTTTTTTTTTCTTCAAGGCCTTAGCCTCCGCAGGGTCCAAGCCAAACTGAGGCTCCCCTTGAACTCTCTTCTCTTTGACTTCCCTCCACTTAGAAACTACCTCATCAGGGTAATATTTCTTCTTCTTTGGTTTTGGAGGTGCGGAATGAGCTTCCTTAGATTTAAGATTCTCTACTTCAACTTCAACTTCCTTCAACTTTCTCTTCTTCACTGGCTTAGAAGATTCAGGTTCAGCAACTTTCGGAACCCCTTCTTCTTGAACTGGCATATCAAAGAACTCACCAGTCTTCTTGTAGAAAGAAATGTTCATCCTTTCAAGGGTATCATCACTCACCAACATAATTTTTAAAGCTCTTGTCTTAGACTTTCAAGCCACCTTGAAAGACTCAAGGCACCGAACTATTAACTTCGAGATGATTGCTGGATACCTTACGATCTGAGCTCACAGATTCCCTTTCTTAACATTCTCAATGGTAATAAGAATGTGCCTTATCCGATTAAAATTCCTTAGATTTATCAGAAAATCTAGGATAAAGATCTCTCCCTTCTTCAAACTGTCTTTGTCACCCTTTCTCGGTACGATAAAGCAGTGTACCCATAATTCTAGAATCCGAAAATTTGTAAACAGACTAGCAATCTTCGGAGCCTTGTCATCTGATAGTTTGAGAGTCTCCAATGCCTTTTCCTTGTTGAAGCTTCCCTTTGAATCTGACAAAACATGAGTGATGAACTCGGGTTCTCCTTCATAAGTCAGCCCCACCAAGCTAGCTACCTTGGCATAAGAAAGCTTATAAGTCTTTCCATAAGACTTAAACGAAAATTTCTCCCTATCATCTTCCTTAAAGAAGGAAACTGTCTCATAGAACTCAAAAATCAACTTCGAATATACTTCATCTTGCTTCCTAGGCTTAGACATAGCAAAATCTTCCCATCCATTAAGCTTTATGTTCTAGGATATAAGGGAATCATAATTGTTGAAGAAATCGGGGTAAACCAACCTTTCTCTATATAATAACCACTTGGAAATCTGCTTAGAGGTTGACATGTCTTGAGAAGTTACTTCCACATACATTCGGATCTCAATACTTCTGAGAAGTTCGGAACGAAGATTGCTGATAATTGGAACGGCCTTAAAACGGAGAGGCAGAGATTCGGGATGCTGGAGCTTGAAAAACCGATTTGGGACGACCATTTGGGGTCCCCTTTAAATATGCAACGATATGACGGTTCATCTTCCTCGGTTGATCGAACGGTTGTAAAAAACTGAGATCAGATCTGACAGTTGAAAACCAATTCTCAAGAAAACTTGAATCCGGTCTTTTGAGGTTTTTATTAAAACAAGGATTTAAGAAAACTAGAATCTGAAAAAAAAAATATAAGAAAACACCAGCAAGTAAAGTATGATTACGAAAACTTGAGTAAGGAAATCATACCTTTCGGATTGGCTTAGGAGGATTATTCATAATGGATAACATCCTTCTTGAATAAAAAAAATAACTACGAAAAGACATAGTTCACAAAACTCACTACGAAAAACTCAGGAAAAACATACGAAAATTCAATACAAGAATCTCAGTATGAAAATTTCATTACAAGAATTTCAGTACGAGAATGTCATTACAAATGTCTCAATACGGAAATCTTACTAAGAAAGTCTCAATATGAAAGTCTCATTCCGAACATTTTAGTATGAAAAATTTTGTAAAAACTCATTAAAAAAAAGAAAATAACAAACATATGTACTCCCCCTATGAAAAGGAGTTTACTAATGTAAGGAGGCTTTTTCAACAGAAAGTTAATTAATAAAGATTACCTTACGGTTATCATTCCTAACTTCTATTTAATGTATTAAAATCTATCAAAAGGTAATGATTTTGTGAAAATATCAGCAAGTTGATCTTGCGTTCCGATAAACTGAAGAATAATATCTCCTTTTGTGTGTGATACCTAAGAAAGTGATGCCTAATATCTATGTTCTTTTCACGGGAGAGATGTGCAGGGTTATTACTAAGGGAAATGGAACTTGTATTATCACACAAAATTTGTGTTTTGGTAAAACTCATACCATATTTTGTGAGTGTGTGTTGCATCCACAGCACTTGAGCACAACAACTTCCAAATGCTACATATTCAGCTTCAGTAGTGGAAAGTGATATTGAGTGTTGCTTCTTGCATGACCAAGAAACTAATGAATCTCCTAAGAAATGAAAAGTTTCGGATGTACTCTTTCTATCCATCATACATCAACCAAAGTCAACATCAAAAAAAACGTTTTAGAACAAAATCATTTCGAGAAGAATAAAATAGTCCTAAATCCATGGTTCCCTTTAAGTAGCGAAAAATTCTTTTCACTGCCTTAAGATGAGATTCCTGAGTATTGGATTGATATCTGGAACATAAGAATACTGAAAACATAAAGTATGGATGACTAGCTGTCAAGTATAGTAGGCTTCCTATCATACCTCTAAAATATGTTTGATCCACTGGTTTCCCCGCTTCGTCAATATCAAGTGTGTTTGAGGTACCGATGGGAGTACTAATACTCTTAGTGTTGTCATATCCATACTTTTTAAGAATATATTTAATATACTTATGTTGAGATATATAGGTTCCTTCTGGTTTTTGAGAAATTTAAAACCAAGGAAAAATGTTAACTCACCCATCATACTCATTTCAAACTCAGATTTCATTAGATCCGCAAAAGAATCGGTTAAGGATGGCTGAGTTGAACCAAATATGATGTCATCAACATATATTTGAACAATCAAAACATTTTTCTTATCTTTCTTAATAAAAAGGGTTGGATCTGCATTTCCCTTAACATAGTTATTTTGAAGCAAAAATCATGTTAGTCTATCATACCAAGCTCGTGGGGCTTGTTTAAGGCCATACAATGCTTTGGTAAGTCTAAACACATGATCAGGATGTTTTGTGTCTTCAAATCCAGGAGGTTGTTCAAAAAAACATCCTCTTGAACATAACCATTAATAAAAGCACATTTCACATCCATTTGAAAAAGTTTAAAATTGAAGAACGCTGCAAAGGCAAGTAAGATACGAATAGATTCAAGTCTAGCTACTGGAGCATAGGTTTCTTCATAGTCTATTCCCTCTTGCTGATTATAGTCTTTAGAAACTAATCTATCTTTATTTCTAACTATGATTCCATTTTCATCACACTTATTTCTGAAGACCCACTTTACTCCGATAAAAGAGGTTTCCTTAGGTCTTTCAACCAAGGTCCAGACTTTATTCCTTCCAAATTCATTTAGTTCATCTTGCAAAGATTTTATCCAAACATCATCTCCTAAAGCTTCATCAGTGATTTTTGGTTCCAATTGGGAAAGAAATGCTAGATGTTGTATTTCATTTATTAAGGAACCTCTAGTCTTTACAGGTTGATTTACATCACCAATGATACTATCACTAGGATGATTCTTCAGAAACGAATGAATTGGGTTTTGTAAAACCTGGTCATCAACAAAAGGTAGAAAGTATTCTAGGGTAAATGTTTCAGAAATATTTTCTTGGACATTTTCCTTATCAGAAGGATCTTCTATCAGAGGTTGATAATCAGTTTTTGAAAACACATCAGAAGATGAAGGTTGGGATGGTTTGAAAACAAAAGGATCAGACTCATCAAATTTCACGTGTACTATTTCTTCAACGGTACAAGAGTTTTTATTAAAGACTCTATATGCCTTAGAAGTTGTGAAGTAGCCTAAGAAAATTCCTTCATCAGATTTTGGTGCAAATTTATGAAGATTATCTTTTGTATTCAGAATGAATGTCTTGCAACAAAAAACATTAAAGTAGAAAAGTCTAGGTTTTCTACCAAACCATAACTCATAAGGATTTTTATTAAGAAAATTCCTTATTAAAACATTCTTTATAGTGTAACAAGCAGTACTTAAAGCTTCAGCCCAGAAATGTATAGCTATAGAATATTCACTCAACATGGTTCTAGTTATCTCTTGAAGAATTATATTTCTTCTTTCAACTACACCATTTTGTTGAGGAGTTCTAGGTGTTGAAAATTTGTGAGTAATACCTTTACTACTACAAAAAGTTTCAAAATCAGAATTTTGAAATTCTCCTCCATGATCACTATGAATAGTTTTCAATGAAAGGTTTTTCTCATTTTTGACTTGGGCTCTAAAACTTTTGAAATAAGAAAAAGAATCAGACTTCTTTGCTAGAAAATAGACCCATATAAATCTAGTGTAATCATCAACCAGAACAAATACATAGTATTTTCCTCCAATGCTTCCAGTTTGTGTTGGACCAAAAATATCCATGTGCACCAACTGTAATGCATCAGTCGTTGAGACTTCACCAATAGATTTAAAACTAGATTTATGTTGCTTTCCATATTGACAAGGATCACAAACTTTAGAAGAATCAAATCTAAGCTCCGGTAGATCCTTAACAAGTTTTTTATTAGAGAGTTTACACAAGTTTCTAAGATTACAGTGTCCTAGTCTTCTATGACATAACCAAGAATGATCTTCAACTTCACTATGGCAAGGTAAGTCTTGGCTCCTTAGGTCTTCTAAGTTCAAATTGTAAACATTCTCTTGCCTATGGGCTGAGAGAATAAATTCATCCTTGGAATTGTGAAATAAGCATTTATCATTCCTAAAATTCACAAGGTAACCTTCATCACATAATTGACTTATGCTAATAAGGTTTTTCTTAAGACCCTTAACAAAAAGAACATTTGAAATAAGAGTTTTTCCAAGAAGAACGATATTACCTATACCAACAATCTCCCCTTGAGAATTATCTCCAAAGGTTACTTTCCCACCTTTCATTTTGACAATATTTGCAAAATATATTTTGTTACCAGTCATGTGTCGGGAACATCCACTATCCATGTACCATAAATCATTGTTGGCACTTTTTCTATTTTCCTGAAAATAATAACACAATTAGACTTTCGAAATCCCAACTTGTTTGAATCCGAAATTTCCAGATAACAAAATATTTTGTACCCACATTTTCATAGTAAAATAGGCCTTATGAAATCCTAGAGATTGGGTTTTGTTTAAAGAACAATTCTTTTCCAAGTGAACACCACATTGACACTTGGTACAAAATGGGGCACTTTGAAGAACAAAATAATTGTTATTAAAAATAGGTTTTGCATGGGTATAACCAAATCCGGATTTATTTCTTAAAGGTCATATTTGAGAATACATCTTATCAAGATTTTCTTTACCTAGTGTAAAGTTTGACAAACACTTATTTAAGGAAAATATTTCGGACTTGAGTTTTATAACCAAGTTTTTATCTTCAAAATCATTAGATTTGAAACTAGAGCTAGGCTCAAAAACACTTTTCTTAGAAATTACTTTTTCTAGATCTTTAGAAATTTTATCCTTCTCAGAATTTAATTCCTCAAGACTTTTTGAAATACTTATAAAATAAGCATTTTTCTTATCAAGATCTTTAGAAAGATCTGATATCTCCTTAGTAAGAATAGTATTCCTAGAATTTTCCTTATCAATCTTTTTGTTGAGTTTTGAATTCTCAATCCCAAGAAGTTCAGCAAACCTAGAAACTTCTTCAGAGGTTGGTAAATTATTTTCTTCATCAGAAGAGGATTCTTCATCTGAATAGTTATAATATTTACTATCATTAGAATTTAAAGAAATATTGGTCAATGATTCAGCGTTGTGTACCTTAGCCATAAAGCAATGATTGTCAATGGGTAATCTGGCTATAAGACCAAGATGCTTCTGTCCAGAAGATTCATAATCAGAAGATTCATCTAAAGAGTCACCAGCATTGGAACTCCAGGTGTCATTAGCTTTCAGAACTTTCTTAGCTTTGGACTTGTAATACTTCTTTCTGTTCCTTTCAGAATGCCTCTCTTTTCTTTCATTCTTTTTGAGAAAAGGACAATCCAGTCTGATGTGTCCAACTCTCTTGCATTCATAGCATGTAAATTCTGAATCTTTCCTTTCCTTATTCTTATATTTGATTGGAAATTTCTTTTTCCAGCTATCTTTTTCATCCTATGAGAAAGATTAGAAAACTCACTTTCTGAGACTTCACTCTCACTGGATTCTGATTGGATAATAACCTTCTTAGATTTTGATCTGGTAACTCTCTCAGGAGTTTTAGCTTTAGATGAAAAGGCTAAACTACCATTACCATTCTTCTTTTTGATGTTGTCAGTATCTCTCTTCATTCTTGTCTCATGCTATAAAAGGGTTCCAAAAATCTCATCAAGAGTAATCTGGGAAACTTTTCTGTTTTCATCAATAGTTGCCCTCTTCGATTCCCATTCATTTTTCATTATATCAATGATCTTGTCTACAAGTGATTCATCATCAAGAACTTTCTCTCCCATATATTTTAGACTATTTACAATTGTCATAAATCTTTGTTTCACTTTACATACAGGCTCTCCATAAGGAAAAACAAAACCATGATACTCAGCACGAAGCATTGCTCTTCTTGTTTCTATAACCTTGGATGTTCCAAAATGTGTGAATTCTAATTTCTTCCAAATACAGTTAGCTGCTTCACAAGAAGATATCTGGCTGTATATAATCCTGGTCATAGAACATAATAAAGTATTTCGTACATTTTAATTCAGTTGATATTCTTTCTTCTCTTGATTGATAAAAGTATTGACTTCTTTGTTAGGAATTTTGTAACCACCAGTAATCATTATAAAATTATCTACACCAGTATTGATAAAAAACGTCTTCATTCGATCTCTCCAGTACTCATAATCATTACCATCAAAGATACGAGGTCTGGAAGGATTTAGGTTGTCAATTGACCCAATATTTATACCTTCCATCCTTAAGATATCCTCAGAGTAAAATCTTGTTAGCAACAAAAGTTCGTAACGAAACAAAAAATATATGATTCCAAAAAATGTGACTCTGAAAAAATAAAAGCAACAAAAATATAACAGATAAGATGATATAAGCAAAAGTGAATCCGAGAAACTAAGACTCTGAAAAAAAGATTTCGAGAAACTGACTCCGAAAAATTTCCTTCTGAATCTAATCGTGAGATTAATTTAGATTGCACCAATCCTCTGATACCAATTATGAGATGATACGTGATTATGATATACTCAATTATATCAAATGTAGGATCGAATATGCATAAAATACAGGAGGGGTGAATTTTATACTTTAAAATTTTCCTTTGGAACCTTTAAAGTTGATTACGAATAACAAGGATTTCCTTAAACAAAGGAAAGAGATAAGTTTAACAAAGTTAAACTTAAGAAAATTCACAACACCTATAATATTATTAAAAGATTACAAAATGAGATTATACCTTAAAGCATATAGAATCTAACTTTAATAGAGTACAAAAGTAAGGAAGTACAATATGGTTATACTTTCCTTAATATATAAAACACAGAGGAAATAAAATTGTAACAAAAACAGTAACAAGATATAAATCTTTTAACCCAAAGATAAGTGTATCCAACAACCTTGGATAAAGGTCCCTTGATTTATACTTTCAAGGAAGTCTATCTTACCCACACCGTGGTAATCCCTCGATACAAAGATCGGAGTCTCTGTCTTGCTATCCCCACAAGCCCTCAATTTCAAGGTAGTTGGAAACCTCTGTCTTCCTCAGCAAGGAAGCCCTCAACTTCAAGGTGTTGGAAACCTCTGTCTTCCTATCCTCAGAAGCCCTCGATTGTGATCACAAAAAATCGGAGTCGCACGAAGCAAATCTGCACAAGGAAAAGTTTGAACAAGCAATTCAAACTTTCTGCACGAAACTGAGAGTTAATAAGAGAATCTCTCTCTAGAAATCACTTCAACAGCATGTGAACAATGTCGAAGCTATTTTGAGCTCTTTCAAATGAGCCCCTATTTATAGGCAAGGTCATATCCCTCCTCCAATGGTCATATGTTCCTTAAAAATCGTAGGGACATGTACACGTGTCACTTGGCCAACGGTTAGTTTATAATGGAATAGACGACGACGTTTCATAACAAAACAAGTGTACCAAAATGTACGACATCGTTTTAAGTCTAACTCGAAAGTTCGGAGTGAAGGTTCGGAGTGTAATAAAAATATTAAAGAGTAGAAAAATTATAAAAGTTCAAGCAAAAAGAAAGTTCGGAGTCTAACCAAAAATAATATTCGGAGTCTAAATAAATTCAGAGTGTATAAAGCAAAGATAATCAGATTCTGTTTAATAGGAGAATTAGGAATGAGAATTCGTAATCAGAATTCGTCATCAGAATTCAGTGTCGAACTTCATGAGAGTCGTATCCAGAATTAGGAGTGGAACTTTATTAGAGTTTGTATCTAGAATTCGGAGTGGAACTTCATTACAGTTCTCATCCAGAATTCGGAGTGGAACTTCATTATAGTTCTCATCCAGGATTCGGAGTGGAACTTCATTACAGTTCTCATCCAGAATTCAGAGTGGAACTTCATTACAGTTCACATCCAGAATTCGAAGTGGAACTTCATTATAGTTCTCATCCAGAATTCGGAGCCTAAAACAGAATGTTTCATATCAAAGTTTTAAACGATTCTGAGAATATAGAAATGAATCCTATTCTTATACTTAAGAAATATATGGATATGAATAATGAAAATATGATAAGGATAATTTTCCTTTGAAAATAAATTTTCCTTATAAAAGCAAAGTATGGGTGAAAAATATTTTCCTTAAAGATAAGGTGTTTGTGATTTTCAAAACAAGAAGGAATGGAAAAGTCATAAGGAAAACCTTATTGACTCAACAGTTATCTCTACAGAAGGTGGTGATGGAGGACAGCCACTAGTCTTACTGGTCTATCCATCTAGGTGCCACCAAGATGTATTACGATGTATTTCATCAGTTTTGGTTGCCTGGTATGAGATGATACATAGCTGACTTTGTGTTGAGATGTTACACATGCCAGTAGGTGAAAGAAGAGCATCAAAGGCCCTCCAATTTTCTCCATCCATTACCCATTCCTTCCTGGAAGTGGGAAGAGGTTTCCATGAACTTCATTGTTGTCTTAACTCATACACCTCAGGGTAAGAATTCAATTTATATGGTGATTGATTGGCTAAACAAATCATCCCACTTCATTCCGATCATAGATATAGCTAAAGTGGATGAGTTGGGCCATTTGTATCTTCAGAAGGTGGTGAGACTCCATGGAGTGACATCAATATTTGCCTCAGATAGAGACACTCGTTTCAATTCTCAGTTTTGGGAAGGCCTTGGGGTCTCAGATTAAGATGAGAATGACATACCATCCTCAGACTGATGGTCAGACAGAGTGGGCGAATCAGATTTTGGAGGACATGCTCGGTGCATGTGTCCTAGACTTTGGAGGTTCTTGGGAAATCCATTTGGGTTTGGTTGAATTTTCTTATAATAATAGTTACAAATCCTCGATTGTAATGGATCCTTTTGAGGCGATCTATGGTCGGCCTTTTTGGTCCCCCCCTGTATTGGGCTAAGGTAGGTGAGACCTCACTGTTGGGGTAGAGTTCGGTGTAGGAGATTTCTGAGAAGGTCAAGTTGATTAGGCAGAGTTTATTGACAGCTTAGAGTCACCATAAATCATATGATAACCAGAGGTGTTGAGACCTAGAGTTTTCTGTGGGTGATAGGGTATTATTGAAAGTGGCCCCTCGTCTGGGCCATTGTCTATTGGGGAATCAAGAGAAGCGTACATCGTGGTATGTCGAGCCCTTTGAGGTCACCAAGAGTATTGGAAAGGTGGAATATAGTTTGGATTTACCTTCTTAGTTGGAATCCATCCATGATGTCTTCCATGTCTCCCAGTTAAATAAATACAGCCTGGATCTGTCCCATATGCTGAGTTGGTAAGAACTAGAGATAGAGCCTAACTTGTCTATTATTGAGTGTACGGTGAAAATAATGGAATCCCAAGAGAATTTGCTTCAAGTGAAGTCCATTCTTTTGGTCTGAGTTCTTTGGTGGCATGGGAATGATACACATGATACATGGGAGAAGAATTCATGGGTTGAGGAGGAGTACTCGTTCATGTTTTCCAATCAAGCTTTAGGTTGACTTTCCGGGGCAGAAAGTCTTTCATGGTGGGTTAAATTGTCACATCCATGACTTTTTTTTAAGGTAAATTTCATTTAATTACCATTCACGCTTTGTTTTGGGGGTTTCCTAATCTTTTTTGGAGGAAATGGTGAGTTTAATGATTTGGGAAAAACCATGAGCCCATTTTCATATTTAAAAACCAATTTTTTTATTTTATAAATATTTCATTTTTTAATATTTTTCACCAATTAAAATTTCTAAATGGCCTCCCCTGACATATTAAAACCACATTTTCAATTTTGACTCTTTAGGAATCCATAATAATGGTGGATTTGAGTTTTTATTTAAGGAATTGGGTCAGCCCGAAAGCCCATTTTTAGTTTTAAAAAAATAATAATAACATATTCAATTTTAATGATTTTTTGGTGATTCCAAGTCTCACCCAAGACCACTAAAACCATACATGCTCCCATTATCCTCCCACCCTCTTTGGAGCTTGTATTCATCCCTATTTAGTATAGAACTTCATAGGGTGTCTCAAATCATCCAGATTTGAAGAGGTAACTTCTTTCCTTCATAACTCTTTCAATTATTACTCTTTTCCCCCAATTTCTATTCTCACATGACCTTCCCAGACTTATTAGAACCTAATTTTCATTTTTTATGTTTTGAAATTAATCTACTGGTGTATGTGGGGAGATTTATTCAGGATCCCTTAAGTAAGTGGGTCTTCTTCCTTCTTCCCCCCATTTTCTTAGGGTTTTATTTCCTTTATGTTAGGGTTTATTACAATTATTATTGATTTTTCTAATTTCCGAAGGGTAGGGTTTCTAACCTAGGGTTTAATCTTGGGTTTTATTGGTCTATTCTTGTGGTTTTAGGCTTGATCTAGGTCCCTCTTGGTGCGGTGGTGGTGCGATTTGATTTTCACACAAAGAATCAAGGGTTTTCATTAATTTGGTAGGTGATTCCTTGTTTATGAAATCTTTGTGTCTTAGAATGTTGTATTTATAATATTTTCATGTTTATACCATTTCATTATTTCTGCAAAAAAAATAGTTTTATTGGTGGTTGTTTTGCAAATGAAATTTAAATGCAAATTTTATTTCAAATTTGTGGGTTTTCATAGAAATGTTTTATTAGTTTATTTGGGGCTTCCATATAAATAATTAATTGATTTTATTGAACTGAAATAGTCCTTCCATTCATGTTTTTAATGTTAATCCCCTTTGGTTGCTGCAGCAAAAATGGGTTTTAATGGTATTTGTGGAACATGTGAACTTTAAGTGCCATGTTTGTGTGTAAATGGAGGTTTTACAAAGTTATCATTTCATGGTTCACATGGGGCTGCCCTAAAATTGATTTTTTGGTTTCACTGAAATGTATTGGGCTGAATTTTCTATTTTGGTAACTTACAAGTGTGTAGATAGTGTAGAATGTGGTGCTTTCAAGGAGTTTTGGGTGCAAAACAATGCGGGATTTTGAGAAATTGTTTCATTTAAAAATCAATGTGTTTTGTTGTGTGTTTTAAGTGATTTAAAATGTGTATAGATACTATACTGATTGTATGTGACCACTATTGGTTTTTTATATGAAAATGGGTTTATGTAGAATGATGAAATTATTTTAGCATAAAGGGGGAAGCCCGGGTACCTAGGTGGGAAGGATATGTACTAGTACAGCTAGTGGACCGGATGGGTTTTTTCCCTATTTCACTTAGAATTTGGATAACGACAACACTAAATAAACTATATAGATGATTATTTGGGACCAATAGGTTATGTTTATGTTCCCTACTATTTTATCTTTCATGATAACAGATTTTACTATGGTTACTTTACACTGAGGTACGAGGTACATGGGGCCCAAGACTATCTAGTTCCTAAGGGTGTTCCCGATTTTGTTGCTCATTTGATTTGTGTTATTTTCCCTTGTATTTGGGTGTGTTTGGAAGTATATTATAGTATCTAACATTACCATTTAAATGTGCTAACATTCTGAATGTTTTATCTTCAAAATTGTATTCAATTGAATGTTGCATTTCTTGGAATTTGTCGCCGTTTTTCATTGCATATTAAAACTACTTGCCTTTTCACCTTGTATTGCATAAAATTTTGAATCATTGGGTGGTATTATATTTGGATTAGTCTCATACACTACATAAACCCCTTGGGTTTAAGTAGACTTTATTATTCCTGACTGAGGTAAAGTAAAGACTTTGGGTGATGACCGTCTGGGGTGTTAGTTCCCATCCTTGGGGCGGAGTTGTGGAGACGGCTTGTGGGTGATGACCCCTTGTCATGTGGAGTCCTTGGGTATTTTTGTTGTTGTTTATTTGTGTCTTGGGACAGTTTTTATTTTATTTTAACTTATATATTCAATTCTGGATTCTTTTTATAAACCTTGTTGGTATGATTTGTTCAAATTCACTTTTCTAAATGTTTTTTATGTTTTATGTATACATATTCGGGTAAATCATTCCCAAACCAAGATAAATGATACCCAATCACTTGTAATGTCCCATGGGGAAAGGTAACTCCCTTCAGGACTTTCCACGGGCTGGGTTTTTTTCCATATTGGTGACGACTAGATTCAGTTCGTGACACATATTTAACAAGTAAAGAGGTAGTCTCTAATATCCAAGGAATCTAGTCATACTCTGTTGGTAGTTCAAAGATCCCCCTCAATTATTAAATATTTTATGAATCTACTTGGTAACTATATTTTGATATAAAAAAAATTCACTACAATCTGTATCTAACACCAAAATGGTATAAATGATGAGGTGAAATTTGATAACAAACATACCTAAATCTTCCTCATTCTTCTTAACTTATATTAAATTCACTCCCTAGTGGAAATTCTTGCTACAAGGAAACCATATTATTTACTAATCATTATCCTTCCTTTGGATCCTTAAGTTCTTAGTCAGGTTATGCATGGAAGACTTATACTTTGAGTCAGTCTTGAGGCCCTTTTCTATTCCCTTCCTATTTTTCACCATAAGTATTTAAGGTATTTCATGCCTCGTATCCTCATCCACTTGGAGAATCATAGTAAAGGTTTTTAAGAGGTACATAGCAATGTTATTACAATTAAAATTCAAAAAAAACTAGATAAACACTAGTGAGTGAATAAAGTACACGATCCATGTGAAATTTGTTAGGTCGATCAAACCCTATAATCTCTTATTCCTCAATATATAAAATCATCTAAACTAATTGAGGCCTGGTTAGTAAAACTTCTCTAATATTGTATAAAATAGTGCCTTTTACATTTCATACCACTCCAGTATATCCATATCCTAATAAACATCACTAATGTGAGACAATATAGTTTCTTCATCCATGTTTTCATGAAGCTTCAAGATCTCACTAGACATGGACAGTAACATCAAGAAATGTACATCTTCAGAATCATCTAGTTGTTTTAGGTAGATAGTGAGCCACTACTCACTTTCGTCCTTAGAAGTATAATAAAATATAAGGTACTATAGCATGTAATATTTTCTCTCTTGGCATGGTATGATTCATAAGTACCTATACCAATTATGGAAATTACTACATCTCGATAAATGTTTGATCTCCGGAATGGATTGAAATGATAATGTCTATGTTGTGTAACTTTATATTTTCTCTAAAAAAATAATATTAATTTGGAGTACATTATTTATTACCAAAATATGTGATACATAATAATTTTCTTATCATACTATTTTCCAACTATTTTATCAAGTTCCAATAAATTTATCTATTAGGATCGAAATGTCTTGCCACATGGAGATGCTAGTGGAAAGGATCAATGTTTCCATTTTAATAACCAAGACAAGGTTCTAGTCAATTACATGAAGGTAATTAGGTAGTTGGCTTTCCTAACTATATTAATAGATATCTCCTTGATCCATTGAGTCTACTCCTGAATCCTAAAATTTTGTACTTGAATTTTCTCAACATTATCATCCAAGTAACATTTTGTCTAGCGAAGGATACTCTTCTTGATACTAGCATGATTAAGTCAATCCATAAATCCAATTTGAACTCTCTGATAAATGAAAGTTTCTGGATGAGATCCTCCTTAATAGATAAATATATGGATGTATTCTAAATTGAATAACATAAGGTATATCTTACTTAATATTCCCTTAAGGGATTTTATCTTATGTGTAAATTAATTTTAGTTTATCTTTTTTGTGCCTGCACTATGAGAAAATACACCTATACCATTAGTTTTGAACCATTGGTATAGTTCTTAGAACCATTTTTATAGGTTATACCTATTGTTCCTTGTACTGTTGGGTGTTTTTCCATTGTGATAGGGCTATGAAAATGGTTCTTGTGAACCATCAGTATAGCCCTATTTAGATTTGTTTATACCAATATATCTGGAGAATATTTGGTATAAGTATATACCAATGGTTAACTAGAAACATTTATATAGGGAAATTTCACTATCCAGTACACCCCACCCAGCCTAAACACCCTACATACAATATAACAACCAAAAAACAAAACATGAATCACAATATTCATTAAAAGAAAGACAAATATTATATATTTTTTATTTAATCTATTGATGAATTAAAAAATTAACAAACACACACACAGATATATATATATATAATCAATTTCAAATATAATAATCCATCCATATAGTTATAACTATCATAAATATAAAATCATAAATGTAGTGGATCAATATATCCCTCCAAAAAATCATCATCATGACCACTATTGTTGTCATGGTCATCATTGTCAGCACACTCATCATAAATATCCTCACAATTACCTCCATCTTCAACAACAACCACCACTCTGACCATTATAACCATCACCTAGTGTATCATATAAGGAATAAATCATTAACATACATGTATAAAAACCCATATCAGTATCTAACAGAAGTGATAGGCATAAATCTATCACAAATTATTTGAACTACTTAGTGATATTTTTACTTCTTTCATGCTCCTGCATAGATATTTTTTTTCCTTAGTTTCTTATTTATAAAAATATTTTAACTCAATTATACTAGAGTTTTTTGAGTTTATTTAAGTGGTCCAATACCTAGTGGGGATGATACTCTTTAAATTTCAACAGAGCACGCACCCTAGGTTTTCAACACCTAATATCGGTCATAAAGGATCATTTGGGTTGAATTTTTCATATTTATTCACATAAATGGCCTATAAATAATGTTGTTCACAATATAGAAGTTATATTTAGTTATGAAATATATATTGAAAATTAAAATCATTAGAATAAAACTTTCAATATTTTCTTGCATCTATTTTTTATAGAACTCCCATCTTTCTTCTTTCTACTCAAGAAAACTATTTTTTGTCTAGGTACACACCCTTCAATTTTCAACATCACCAATTTAAAATTACATTGAATTTATAAATAATTATTCAATAATAATATTTTTCTAAAATAAATATCCAATTTTAATACATATTTTATTAACTAAAACTATAAAAAAATCAGAAAAATGAAATGAATCATCCCCGCATGAGTTAAAGTATAATAAATTAAATCAAAATGAACAAACATGGATCATTTTTTTCAAGGAATATTCAAATTAATTTTATTAGTATTCTATTATGTTAGTTTGGATGGGTTTAATTTAATTTAGTTCTATTCAATTTTTCATTTTGTATTAGTTTAACTATGTTTCACTATGTTTAGTTTGAGTAATATCTTTTTAGTTCAATTTATAATATTGAGATTTACTTTATATTTTTTGTTTTAGTTATAAATACTATGTTTCATTTCAATTTATTTTGGGTCAATATGGTTTGGTTTAGTTTGGTTCAGTTCAATTATAGTTTTTTTTTTGTTAAGTTTATTTTGGTTTGGTTCATTCTATAGCTACTTTGTGTCATTTAATTCAAGTAATCATTAAAATAATTAATTGAATTAAATTTAGTTTAGTTCAGTTAAATTTTTATCATTTTGGTTTGGTTCAATTCAGATCCATTTGGTTTAGTTCAATGTAGTATAATATTGATTATTTTTATATTTTTTGTTACAGTTATGTTCTATTAAGTTTTGATTTTATTTAGTTTGGTTCAATTTAATTTTATCAAGGTCTAGTTTTTCTAGGTCTGTTAGGGTAAGTTTTCTCTTTTTTTGTTTAATTTATTTTTGTTATTTTAGATTTGGATTCGGTGATGTATATATAGTTAAGATTATTTATATTTAGTTTCAATGTATTCCCACCGGTTTAGTTTGAGTTTATAGTATATAAGTGTATATGATCATTTGAAATGAATAAAATTACATGTTTATATATTAATATTAATTGACACTATGTACATGTTAATATTGTGTGAAAATTACTTTTTTTTAAGAAGGTCATGTCTTGGTCAAAAAACCAAGACACCATTTATTAAAAGTAGACAGGAACTACAAAAGTCTAAAAGATGGGATTTTATTACAATCTCTTTCATAGAGAGAAATAAGGTCTAACGGAAGATTATCGCACTAGGTGATGCATTGGTTGATACCTTTGTTAGCAAGCGCATCATCCACCCTGTTTGCTTCCCGGTAGGCATGAGTAGCAATGTATTGAAGATCTTGAAGAGAGTCCATACAATTCATCAAATGAGATGTAAGCGTCCAGGAGAGATGAATCATGCCATTCCAAATTGCTTGAATGATGGTGGTAGAATCACTTTCAATCCAAATGTTGTTCCAGCCTTTCATATGAACAAAATCAATCGCATGGATCACTGCCATCATCTCAGCATCTAAGGAAGCGGCGGAGGCGCAACCACCATAGAAACATCCATGAAAATGGCCCAGAGAATCCCAGCAAATAGCTCCAAAACCAGCTGGCCCCGAGTTTCCTTTTGAAGCTCCATCCACATTTATTTTGATCCACCCTGGAATAGGGGCCTGACAGAAAACCTCAATAGTATAACGCGGCGTTTTGTAGATACCGACAACACAAAGGTGTCTGGGAATCATGAAGTCTTTAACCGAGTTTTTGCAGAAGTATTGTTGAATTGAGGCGGCATCTTTGATGGCAGAGAGAATTCTAAAACGACCTGCATTGAGATTGAGTGAGTGTCTACTATGCACAATATCATTACGATCATACTAGATAATGTGTAGAAGCTCTGTGAAATCCGTAAGAAATAGGTTTTTAATTTTCTTCGAGGCATTGAGCTCCACACAACATTTTAGAAGATAAAGAATTGAGTCAGCGCAAATCCATCTGCAATCAAACATGTCAGTAATAAATTTCCAAAGATCAGCAGCTGTGGCACTATGTGAAAATTAATTATTTACAAGTAAATAGCTTATATGTTTAAAATTTTATATAATTTACATTTTTAAATTTTTATATGATAATATTGTGTGAATCTATTTTCATGTTTATTTTTTATATTAAGTCATGATATTTATAATATATAAAGTGAAAATTTTAATTATTTTATAAAACAAATATACTATTTAACTATTTACATTTTATTGTATTTAAAATATTAATATGTAAATAAAGTTTATAGGTAAACTGTTATTTCATTAATAGAGTTTATAATTTAAATTTTTAATCTTCATTGGATTTACACTACTCTGAATAAATCAATTGAATCATGTATTTTAAGTGGGGTAAATTTTTCTTCCAAAAAATTTATATATTTTGAGAGTAACCTCAGTATATAATTTGATCCTTTTTTAACTAAATTTAGTTGTTTATAAAATTTATCATCAAAAAAATTATCTCAAAAACATCATGTTGAATTTTTACATGCTATAATGAATTTTTTATTTACTAAACATAACTCTTAACTAATGAAATTGGTCTATGATTCTCATATTTAGGAGACAATAAATGATCTAAGAACAACTTATGTTAACAAAGTTATTCTATAAATGTTCTTCATTTTCTAGGTTTATGATTTTTCAATGTCGTTAAATAAGATTTTCAATTCATAAATATTGGATATTATCCTCTGATTTCATATTTATTTTATTTAGTGATTCACCTCAACTTCATAATTATCTTTTAAATAATTTTAAAAATCCATCACATAATGTGTATATAAATTTTCATCAATTTTGGAACCATGGCCTCTTTTATCATCATATATCTTCTCCATTAGTAATCCACTAGAACATTTTCTAGGTTTTTAATCATTCATATTCATGTAAACTATAAAATATATTTCATATATAAATAATAATTTTTTTAAAGTTTATGTGTAAACTATAAAAATTTTATACTTTAAAAACATTTTAATGTTTACACACTATTTGAAAATATTTCTATAAACTATAAACTATTTATAATTTGCAAACTATTTACAAACTTTTTATAGTTTAAATGTAAACATTAAATATTTTATATTTTATTATGGATTTATTTGGTTTAGTTCAGTTTCAGTATGTTTAGGTCAATTTATATTCATTTAATTAATTTTAATTCAATTCTATTTTATTCCATTTTGTATGGTTTGGTTTGTTTCATTTTTATTCATTTCGATCTT
Organism: Viscum album; assembly: GCA_963277665.1. Taxonomy (NCBI): domain Eukaryota; kingdom Viridiplantae; phylum Streptophyta; class Magnoliopsida; order Santalales; family Viscaceae; genus Viscum; species Viscum album. The sequence goes on along the minus strand of OY728120.1, from coordinate 1,430,855,136 downwards.
GGTGGTGTAAATTTAGTTTGATTCATTTTAGTTTTTATTGATACAATTAGATGAGTTTTTGGTTAGTTTATATCTATTTATATCATGTCATGTTGGTTTAGTTTGAATTGGGATGGGTCAGATCAATTTGATTAGATATGGGTCAGTTCTTCCTAAGTATGGTTGGTTAATTCCATACCATTCATTTTAAATTAATTAAATTAACTTTTATGTTCATGTAGAGTTATTTCTAGTGTGGTATGTTTGATTTGGTTTGGTTCAATTATATTGGTACCTAATTATACATTTTTTTATATGAAAAATACCTAGTTTATCTCATGCTCTATCATAGTAGTTCACCAAAAAGTATGAATATACTTTATAGAAACGTTTTTTAATTTATTTTTGATGAAACATAAAAAAAATACATAATATGAAACAAAGTATAAATAAAAATCATAATCATTTTCAATAAAACCCCATTAACTCTGAATAATACATTAAACACATTACTCTTCTAATAAGAAATATTTTCCTCGTACTATGTTACTAGAAAATCAGTAAGGGTTTGTATACCCTCTAAATACATGACAAATATATCATCCTAGGAATTATATAACTCATTATTATATTCTCTCCTTATCTTACCTAATTCCATGAGTAATACATCCCTAAAACTTCACCATTAAGAAAATTATAGTAAACCTACTACCAAATTATTAATTCATATAAATTTAATAATAATATACGACTTAATTAAATAAATTTCCATACCCATATCTAAGGCCATGAATTATCCTTGATTTTATATAAAATGTTTCACCAAGATATTATTTTCATGAGAATTATGTAACTATATTTCGAAAGCGTCCCCACAAAACCCATAAATTCCCCCCTGAATTTACTAATCATTTTCTTGTATTTATTATACTCATCCATTACCTTTGTCTAGAAATTTAATACATCATGCATGAGAGTATGACCACTCCACCTACTTGTATTGGATCTAGATATGATAGAATAAAATAAAAATATATTAAATTAATACATGTTATAATGAAAATAAATTCTGGTTATAAACTTTATGGGGGTTTTATACATATACTTAAGGAAGGCTTATCAATGGACTCTGATGGATCCTTAGGTTGTAAGGGATCAGTAACATGTATAGTGGTAGTGAGGTCCAATGTATTCTCATGATGATTAATATACTCAATATGGAAATAATTAACTAGAGAAAAGGTTTAATGATTATGAATATAGACACTTGAAGATAGTGGAGAAGTAGGAAATGGAGGCAGCATGGAAGTCTGTGGAAAAAATAATAAGGATGAGAAGAGGGAGCCATCATTTGATAAGGAAATTATGGATGAGAATCATGATTGGATGAAAACTAAGGCTACATAATAGGTATTATAAATATACTCAATTATTATAATGAAATGATGGGATGAAAACTGGGTTAGATGCTATATATATGGATAAGGTTCTAGGTGTTATCAAGTTTGATGAGTAATGAAATTAACTCTAGTATTATCCCTCCTAAAATATCAAGCCGGTCACCACTGTAAGTAGTCTTACTAGATAAAAATTATCTCCTAGGTGTTGGCTCCTAATTATCATTTAAAAATGATAAATTATTTGACATCACATGTTTTTTAATTAATATATATATTTTAGAAACTATACTCATAGTTTGTGCCATAATATGAATGCCAAACTCTCTCATGTGTCAATCATTTTCTTATATTCTCTTCTTGTGTATTTCTTCAATATTTTTTATTTACTGAATTGGAAAATAAATAAACATTTAATTGATAATTTATTAATAAGGGTTAATCTGAAAAAGATATAAGAGGTGACATGAGATAATTAAGTCATACAAATTGTCTATCCAAAAATTGGATAGGTAATGACATAACATAATCATTTCACATTTAGTGGCAAGATAAAAAAAGTTGTTTCATAACATAAAAACACATTGTAAATTTCTTTCTAAACATGTGTCAAATATTTTTTTTTATTTTTTTATATTCATTTAAATCAAATTTTATTTGTATTTGGTAAATTAAATTTGGACAATTTTAGGTTTTTTTCAATTTTTTTTATTTTTCCATGAGTTTTTTTTATTTTTATTTGGTTTTTTATAAGATTTTTGGGTTCATTTTATTTGATAATAGGTTTGGTTCACATTTATTTAATTCAAGTTCATTTGGATTAGATTTAGTTATTTTGGGTGGTTTTAGTTCAAGGTGAGCAATGTTATTTTATTTTTTTATGACGGTTGATTACTTTATATATTTTTTATTTATTTATTTATTTATTATTTTTTCTTTATTAATGTATTTTATTTCATTGATTATACCATTTATTTTTTATTTTTTTATTTTTTTATTTGTTGTTTTTTCTTCCCTTTTTTTTAATTTTTTAAGTATGTTGAGTTTATCCATTTATTTGTGTTGTTTATGTATTTGTTCTTTATGTATTTTATTATACCATTGTTCTTTTTATATTTGTTAATATTTTTTCTCCCTATTGATTACTTCATTTTGTTTAATTTAGTTCATTTGGGGTAAATAATCTAGTTTTTCTAGTCGCTTTCTTCATTTTGGTCATTTGGTTAGATCATTAGGTTATTTTTTGTTATTTAGGATAGGTTATTTGGTTCATTTTTTGGTTTGGTTATTTTTTTATTTGATCATTTTTTCATTTGATTATTCAATATAATCCTTTGCTTAATTTTGGGTTAGGTTCTTTCATTAATTTTTAGGTTAATTAATTCAGTTCATTTTGGTCATTTGGTCCATTTAATACAATCCAAGCCCCATAAAAATGAACCCAAATGAAACAATCCAAAGAAATATAATTGAAATAAAATTAAATGAATTGAATTAAAATGGAATGAACAAAACCAAATCGAATGGAGCTTTATATTTTTTCATTAGTCAAAATCAAATTATTTATTTCATTTTATGTACTATCACAGATTATATATAGATAATCCTTTTAGTGTAAAGCTATATAATAGTTAATCTATAAATAAATATGATTTTGATGTTGGAATGTGAATATTAAAACTACTATTGTCACCACTTAAACCTATTTTATTGAAGTTCATATCTTTGTTTTGAAATCAATTTTTGTGATAGATGTTTAAATATGTTTTGTTAAACTATATAAAATTAAATTTGTTTGAAAAAATTAAACCATTTTTAGTGTTGTTTATAAATATTTAAATCTATTTTAGTGATGTTTAGATTAATTTAAATCTATTTTAGGAAAATTTAATGTAGTCTAAATATTTTTTAGGGATTCTTCTCCATTAATTCTGGTTGGGTGTTATTTAGTGAATTTAAATCTTCATAAACATGTATTAATTTTGTTGTAGGACTATTTCTCCATGAATTATGTTTATTAAGGCATGATTTGAATCAGTTTATCCATTAAATTTTATTAGTGTCATTAAGATTATTACAATTAATAAAATTTTAAAAAATAACTTTGAAATGACATATATATGCAAAAAATAACACACACACATGTGTGTGTGTGTGTGTGTATGTTATTTCAGTTGGGAATTAACTGAGAAGATGTTATTGACCAAGAGAAATTTAAAAATTGAAATATGTTACATTTTAGTAATGGAAAAAATATTCATTATATATATGGTATAACATTATTCCATATAAGTGAGATTATGAAATAGTGTAAATAAAATTGAATAAATGGTGAGGAGAGAGAAAACGGTTTTGAATAAGGTGTATATTATTATAAATTTCAACAAGTATGAATGAGATTATAGAAATAGTTCATTAAATATTATAATATAAGTTAAGATACTATAAAAATTATAGAGGATAGATATTTAAAGAATAAATATATAGTAATGAAATAAAATAAATTAAACTAAATTTATGAAAACAATTTATTGAAATAAAATAGTCTAAGTAAAAAATTTACAAGTAAATTAAATAAAATAATCATCATGATAACTATTAAAGGATAAGGATGGAAATTTAATATTATCTTAATATTAAAGGGAAACAAAATTGGATCAAAATGTTATTGTAACTTGATTGGTATCTTTTCAAATAAACAAAACATTCTTAAATAATAGGTTAAAACATGGTATTCAAATACACTTGGTATATGCATCTCAAACATATATTAAATTATATTTAATGGATGTAAAGTTTATGTTTTTTAATGGTTATATTATGTAGCAATTGTTTTTAAAAAAACATCCCTATTTTAAACATTAAATAAATCCAATTAGATGCAACCAAAATAAAAAAAACTAAACCAAACCTACCCTTCTAAACTGAAACCAGCATGAAAAAATATGAACCTTCTCAAGATAAATCAAATTTAACCAAATTATAGAAATTTTAATAGTACCAAACTGAAAGATCCAAATCGGGTTAAACAAAATGGACTGAGACAACGTATGTATGCTTCTATATATTACCCACCACAACATCAGGTTCACAATCAACTCTGAAAATTGTAGTTTTTTATTCATCATTCATAATATATTTATCAAAACCAATTGTAGTTTTATTATTAATCCCAAATATCATCAAAAATATGTCTTGGGAATATTTAATTGATAGCATAAAATTATGTTGTTAAAATATCATTTACATAAAACTCTTACTTCTCCATTTATTTTAAAATTTATGGCTCATCAATATAAGAAAATTAGTAATGTAAAGAACTCTAAATCTACAATTATTAATAAATATTCTCTATCTATTCATTGAATCAATCCACTTGTATCTCATCATAGAAATTCAACCATGGGTGTAACAATCCAATATTAGTATTTTCTCAACAACTCCATAATAATATGAATTTTAATATTCAGTTCAGATATCCATTGCACTAATATAATTGTTTTTTACTAAAATAGATATAACATAATCATTTTGTGTTCTCATGTTCACTGGTCAATCAGTTATAAAAATTTTATACCCATTTATCACTAGTGATTTTCATCTATGAACCAAAGTATTACGTCCAAAATCCAACACTCTTATTTCTTGCGAGGTAGAGTCAATAGGTAAACTCAATACATGAAATATATAACAATATAAAAAATAAATTAATATTTATTATTTATATTATAAAATTAATGTTTTTACCATCGATTTCAACCACACAGGAAACAATTTTCTATGAAAAGTCTCTCTTATTCTCAAAGATAACAAGTGAAGAATTAAGTTATAATTTTTCTAAATTCCCTAAATAAAAAATAAAGAAAAAAATTAATATAATTTTATAACTACATAGTATGAGAAAACATATATGTGTTCAAACTACTTTCTTGATGTATTCATTGAACAAATCATAGTTTATCAAGACTATATGATGTGTAATATTATATTATTTAAGGCACAATGTAGCTAATGTATATGATTTAGGAATTATCCATTTTTATGGAAGTGATAGAAAATTAGTCTCAATTTTCTCATAATACTCATCTTCATTTCACATTTTCTAGTTACATCTCATTCTCAAATCATCATAATACATTGAATAGAAACCAATACATTATTGATTCAAGTAACCATTCATAATGGAACCTTTATTATGATTCTTGTCCCAAATATAATTCTTTATTTTATACATATTTATTTTGAAAACATACATGAAAACAAATCAATGGGACTCCCTAGAAGTATTTTAGTTTGAATATGGGTCGTTAGATACAATATTCAAGTAAAAACGAATGGAGGAAATTTTTTCTCTAACTCACACAAAATTAATGGTTCCACTTCTAATATTTTTTTCAATAATTTCTTGGGAAATATTTCAGCAAAAATATATCTATAAATATACAATAATAAAATCATCATCTCCCTTACAATATTGATAGTAAATGGAAAATTTCTATTAGAATCAATTTCTAAAGAATGATGTGATAGTCATGAGTTTTCATATATTTGGGTTGTAACATTATTTCATTGACACATTTTGATATGTTTCTTGAATATAAATCAGGATCTTTGATAGTATCTGTTATTTAAAAAAATATTTTTCTATGAAGTTTTCATTACATAATAAAATTATATTCATTATTACACACAGCATGTAGTTCTGGTCTAATACCCCAATCCACCATGTCATGTAAAGATCATAAAACATATTTGGTCTTCTCCATATTATTTAGATATATTTAAATAATCAATTAAAAAATATTTTAGAGACTCTGGTTTTACCATGTAAGGCTTTGGAATATTCCTATGATTATTTTTAGATCTAGACATTGAGACGGCATGTGATTCCGAGGCTCGGTGAGCCCATAAATAATTTTATAAAAATATTTTATATATTTTTATTTTCATGCACACAACTTTCCTAAAAAAGTGTAATATATCATAAATGGAGTCTCAGACTATAAATATGAGGGTACAATTGAATCAATTACATAGAGTTTACCCTAATCGTGACCTAAAGTTGATCGATGCAGGACGTTCGGATGGGGTAGCCATTGGTGGGTGTATTGGATAAATTAATTAATTTAATTGATTTATTTAATAACCCTAACCCAAATAACTCATAAACAGAGACTTGGATGTGAAATTTGAGACCATTATTGAGTTCAGAATGTGGTGTTTACCCTAGGCGTGACTTAATGTTTGTCAGCGTGGAACATTCGGATGAGTCAGTCATTGGTGGGTACATTTAATTAAAATAAATAATTTGTTTGCTTGATTTTTTTTCTAAATGACATAATTATAAACTCTATAAAAACCTGTTATAATTATTTTCCAATGTTTTCCTTTATAACCTTTGCTAGATCCAAGAGTAGGAGAGAGTTCTTTATTGGTGAATCGACATCAAACAATGACTAATGATCGGATCGAGGTGAATCGATTGGTTCCAGATGCAGTGGATCGTTCTTCATCACTAGTGGATGTGTTCTTCACCAATGATCAATCCATAATTGCGGTAGTACTCATTATATTTTTTTCCTCCCTTATAATTAAAATATTGATCATGATGAATTCTCACTCTTTGATTTGTGTTAATTTCATCCTTTTCATGAGCACATGTATCAAAATAAATTATTCTTTCAATTTATTTCTTATCTATTCCATGTTTCTCACCCTATTTTCCCTACTGTAACATTTTTGGAAAAGAAATATTGATCATACATGTTTATCACTTTGTTATTGGTGCTTTTCCCCCCAATTTTCTTCTCATTCTTCATCATTAGACCGTGGGGTCATGATTCGACATTGTCAGGGAAGGTTTGAGTGTGATCAAACCCCTGGATTCATTGCGGTAGCACAAAAAAACATGTGGATTGATGATTAGGGTATGGATTTATAAACTATTAGGATGGTATTTGGGAAATGGATCGGATCGGCATTGCGAGTATGTGTTTGTGATCAGAGGTGGTTCGGGATCGGGTCGATAATCCCTATTTTCCCGGTTGGTGCACGGCAATGACATGCTGTGTGGCGGGGTTGATTCTGAGCGGAGGTCGTGCAAGGAGTCTCATGCTGGAGGCTGTTTGGCATAGATGTGATGATATCCAAACACATATCTCCGACAAGGTGTTCAGACGTGGTCAATGTGGCGAGCGTTAAATAATAATAATAATAATGTTATTATTATTATTAGTGATGAGCTGATAAAAGGAGGATTTTTTATTATTATATTTAATAATAACAATAATAAAGACATAAAATTAGTTCCATTAATTTAATTAAATAGTTTAAATTTAATTAATGAAAAAAATGATTTCATATTTTTTTAAAGAAATTAATAAAGTATTTATTAAAATGATAAAGGAATAAAATAGTTAGAGGTTTGGATTTAATTATATTTAAGTTAATAAAATTAATTAAATAAAATATATATGAGTATATGTGGGCCATGTGAAGAACTCCCCAAATGCATGATGGTTGTTGTGACTAAGTGTTGCATGTGGAGCATGAGAGGGAGGTAATTACTCTCCAATTTATTATCATAATCAATGATAATATTTGTTTTTTTTTAATAATGATTTAAAAACAAAGGGGTGAAAGTGAGCATAGGAGGTCATGTGCATCAAATGAACCTCCATTTATAGCATGAGGTCTTTAAGACTAATGATATTTTGAATAAAAAAATATAATTATAATAATAATATAAAATTTTATTATTATTTATTTTGGGTGTCAACCCTAAATCTGGCTGTAACTTCTTCGTATGACCTTGGATTAGAAAAACATTAGTGATAGTGTGACCCTAGAATTATAACAGTCATTTTATGACCGATGTTGGATACCTTTTTTGGATTCATGCCTTGGATCCAAAAAATTCTCAATAATAATAAAATTATTATTATTTTGGAATCTTGTATCTGACGTGTCTTCTTCATATGGTGTTAGAATGATGAACTATCTCTGACATTAAGACCATAAAATTAAGGTTGAATTTTCAAGAACCATTTTGTGTATTTAATTTGGACTCGTGGCTCAATCCCACAAGACACCATTCAACAATAATGCGGTGAAATACGAATTTTTCACCGGGTGTCCAATTTGGGAAACTGAATAGACTATCTTGAGTGTTTTTCCATGAGAATCATAACAGTGTGACCCGTTTTTTCTATTTGGAGAAATTTGAAGAGTCATATTAGTGAAATTATATTTTTTTCCTCATACTGGTGAAGAGCCCCATGCATTCATCAGGATTTTGGCCAAGACACATTGTGTAGTACCCTTACACATCCTGTAGTGCTACATGGCCATAAATCCATGATCTAGTGTGCACACGACTAGGCAGCAGAGTAGGACCATATGTCATGTGGGTCCCCAATATTTTGTGTTCCTATTTGTAAGGAAACTTCAAACATCTATATCTCCCTCATTTGATCTCAGATTTTGGACTATGAGTAGCCTATATTGAGTTTTTTTATAGAAAGTGATGGTGAAATCAGTTGTTTCTTTCTAGATATGATGTGAAATATTCTGAGATTAGAATGCCCTGAGGCTCCACCTGATGATGGTAGAAATCATGTAGGATTGCCCGGAATTTTAGGGCATTACCCTCTAGTAAGGATGGGTATTGGAGATATCTGACGACTCTTTCTGTGTGTCACCCTCTAATAGGGTTGGGCAGTGGAATTCCCTAATAACTTCTTCCAAGAATTAACCTCCAGTGAGGCTAGGTAGTGGAGTTCCTTGGTGACTAGATGAGGGGAACCCCCCATTCTAGTCGGGCATGGGTCTTCTATCTATATATTTTGTCCCCTTAACTATGTGGTATAATGAAGATATGTGGTTTTTTGTAGCTTTGGACTCACAAGGAAGTGGGATGCTTTCCCCACTAAGATGCATTCTTGTGATGCAACCTAAAACCTTATGGGTGAGTCATTACCACCCAAAGTTGATAGTATCAAGTTGTGATAAACGAGTTCCTTAGAATTGTGTGTTCATGGTAGATGTGTGGGATGATGGGAATCATTGATTGATTCTTTTGGAACTGTTGGTGACTCTCCTTCATGGGATGAGCTATGAGATGGAGATACCCTTACTCTCTTATTTTGGATTCTTTGAATGGGAATATATATATATATATATATATTCTTCTTCAGTACTCACTCCTTGGGTTTGGTTACTCTCCTTCCAAGAGAGGCAACTATTTTTGGGGTATGCCAGGTGCTTTCCATGTCTAGCATCTCGTGGTTGGATGATTCTTCACTCCCACTATAGGTAGATAAGGATCAATGGGTAGCTCATCTACTCACCATGTTTATCCCCTTATGATTATATGAGCTTACTTTCACTCTTTAATGGGTTAAGCTATACTCTTTCACGAAACCTTATGTTTTTACTATCTTTATCCTCTTTTTGTATCTCTTACTTCTCCCCCTTCAACTTTTGGGGTGTCCTACTAGGTATGTTTATACCCACCCATTCATGGTATTTTCTCACTCGTGTTGTGTCTTATGTATACAATGTACAGGTTAACCATGAATTCAAAGGAGATTATGGATAATTAGTGCTTGAACTGTGTATGGTGGTTATAGCTTGGGATTTAGGAGAGAGGATCTCTTTTAGTTCTTTACTTTTCCAGTCCTATCCGGTTGTGATATATTTCTGGTTGGGTATTTATTTTTCCCTCTTTACTTTTAGTTTACACTGCTGTACTTTTGTACTATCTATAGGTTCATGCATGTTTGGTTTATTTTTATAATAGTGTTTCATATTTTATTAATTCCCTCTACACTTTTTCATTGAGTTGGATGTTTGTGTGCATACAATTACTTATGAAAATGCATCCCTGAGTGCGTTATTCCTTTGGCACTTATCACCACCCCGTATACTATGGAGGCAGGCTTGGGGTAGTTGTGGCTCGAGTCCCATATTGGGTTGGGTTGTGAAATATTGGTATCAGAGAAATTTCATTCCTTGGGATGTTATTCGGACATTTCCTCTTAAGAGGATTTGGTTGGGTTTAGGGAAATATTTTCAAAGTGACTCGATTATAGCTCTCAGGTCAGGGAATCCAGTGATGGTGTGGCGGCCAATGTATCCATTCACTAGGACCTTGAATACCTACTTTCCAACTCGGTATGATAAGACATTGGTTGCTGGGATCATTGGTAAATGTATTATATAGGATTGAGTCTTTGACTATCTTTCTTAAGTCATCCCACCATTTATATATATATTCTCAAATGAAAATGGTACGTCTCGGACACTTTTGAGATACCTCTGTGATGACAGCCAGCCATGATACCAACTCTATTTAATGAAAAAAATCCAATGAGCAATGAGGCATTAGTTTAGGGTCCATCCCATAACCCCTTTTCTTTATGTGGGAAGGTAGTAGAACCTCCCCCTATCGGGCAATAGATCGTTCCTGCAGAGCAAGCTAAGGAAACGTGCAGACTTAATGCACTCCGATAGCTCTAGTATCAGAGACTTCTAAGGTTCCATGGTGAGCTAGGTCCTCATGTAGTAAATGATTGGCTAGAGTTAGTGATCCATATCTTTAGGCTTGTTTTGAACCTAACGGATCAGGTAGTTGCAACGGTAGCTAGCCTCTTACACGAAGTAGCTCGGAGTTAGTGGGGCCTTGTTATGCAGATGCATGATGAGTCGAGAATCTCGTGGCATGACATCCAGTAACTATTTCATGAAGAATATTAATCCTCGTGATTACACTCAATCTAGATCCAAGAGATTATAGAGTTATAGTATGGAGGGATGAAATCGGTTGAGTATGCATCGATGTTTATAGCCTTACGCATTACTCCCTTGACATGATCCGGGATGGCTATTTCTGAGAATATAAGTTTGGGAAGGGACTTTGTAGAGATATCTAAGGCAATGTTGTTCCCTTGTGCATTATCACCTAGGTTGGGGTATTGGATCTGGCACTAGTGATAGAGAGATTTATTTCAGAGGGATGCCTAACTGTGGGAGCTGGTAGTGGGTGTCACAGAGATAATCTATCTATAGAAGCTAGCATATTCCAAGTGATGCGATCATGGAATAAGATATCTTTCCATGATCAGACTTAGGCATGTGGTCAAAGGTAGCCTACAGATGGGTGGTTCTTTACTTATCATGAGTGAGGTCACATGGCATGAGACTGCCCAACCCGACGTGCTGATCAGTATAGAACTATAGTTGATGGACCGCCATAAAAGAGGTATCACCGTGATGAAGGATCTACCAGGTGTGTACATGGTGGTCCACAGGGAGGCAGAGTTGGAAGTGGATTAGGAGGAGTTATGGGTGGTGGAAGTCACTATGAGATCCTTCCACCACCACCACCAAGTGTCCCATTTCAGGATTGGCGAGTTGGTGGTTGGGGTCACATAATGATGTAGGATTTGAATTTATAGGATCCTGCAACACATGATATGATAAGTGTTATTCTCTATGTCTCTTCTACTTTTTTCAATAGCAATTTTTAGACACTTTCTGAGGTATTATTTTTATTAAGCTTCTTACATGAGGTTTAAACCGAGGTAAAGCAAGGCATCAGTGTAACCCTATGTCGGTGTTGTTTGAGGTAGATTTTAATACTTAAAGAATATGGGTTATTCCCCCACTGAGATATGTTTTTAGACATGAGAAAAACCTTGAGGGAGAGTCAAATCCTCCTAAAGTAGAAATTATTGAGGTGTGGTGGATGAGTCCCTCTAACTTGTATGGTCAGGGTGAGGTTTTGCGATGGAGGGTTGGAGATTGTCCTAGCATTGCTAGTAGAGTTTTTCTACTTGAACCATTTTTATTGGGATTCCACTAGTGGGTGTGGTAGAGTTTCTGATTTGGGGTTACTCTCCATCCAAGAGAGGAGAAGATGTGTGGGGTATGCCATGTGCTTTTCATGTCCAGCTTCTCATGGTTGGATGAGTCTATTTGCCTACCTTTTTTATTTTCACCCTTGTGTGTTTGGAATCAAAATTTATGCAGTGGCAGACAAGTATTGTATATGGGTCAAGGCATTTGAGGCCCCATGAACAAAACTATGCGACTTACTACCTAGAGCTAGCAGTAGTAGTCTTTTCCTTGAGGATGTGAAACTAATACCTTCTGGGGAACATAAACTTTGAGGTGTTGTGTGATCAGATATCCTTAGGAGTTTCCTTTAGTTATATATCTGGAAGATGTACGGAAAATATAGATGATATCCCAGTACCCCCACCTTTTTCCTTAGTTTTTTCTTTTTTGGGATGAAAATATTTGAATAAGGGAATAATTTAGAGACTTCGGTTTTGCTGTGTAAGACTTTATAATATTCCTATGATTATTTTTGGAGCTGGAGACTAAGACAACACATGATTATAAGTCCTTGTGATCCCAAAATTAATTTTTTAAAAATATTAAATATATTTTTATTTGCACATGCACAATTTTCTTGAAAAAGTAAATTATCTCATTAAAGGAGTATCAGATTGAAAATATGAAGGCATAGTAAAATTTTTAGTGAAAATTTTACCCTGAGCATGACCTAAAGTTGATCGGTGTGGGATGTTCGGATGGGGCAGTCGTTGGTGTGTACATTGGACAAATTAATTATTTTATTTTATTTTTTTAATAACCCTAACCCAAATAACTCATAGACAGAGACTCGTATGGGAAATCTGAGACCACCGTTGAGTTTGGAATATATTTTTTACCCAGGTGTGACCTAAAGTTGGTTGGAGCGAGAGGATCGGATGAGGTATCCTTTGGCGGGTATGTTTAGTTAAAATAAATAAATAATTTATTTTTTTGTGTTATTAAATGACCTAATTAAATCCTCTATAAAACCCCACTTGTTAAGATTTTCCAAGGTTTTTTTTCACATAACCCTTTCTATATCTAAGAGGAGGATGAGATCATTCTTCATTGGCGGATCAATATCAAATAATGATCGGTGATCAGATTGATCTAAATTGACATATGTTGGGCGCAATAGATCATTCTTTATCTCTAGTTGATGTGTTCTTCACCAATGATCGATCCATAATCGATATAGGACTGATTATATGTGATTTTATTCCATTATAATTAAAATATTGATCATGATCAATTCTATCTCTTTGATATGTGTTAATTTGAGATTTTTCAGGATCCAATGTATCAAAATAAATTATTCTTTCAATTTATTTCTTGTCCATATCATGTTTCACACCCTGGATTACCCACTATGAAATCATTGGTTAATAAATATTGACCAATGATGTTTATTACTTTTTTATTGGTGATTTTCCCCCACTTTTCTTCATATTATTTATCATTAAACCATGGGGTCATGATTCGACATTGTTAGGGTGGGTTTGAGTGTGATCAAACCCCCAAATATTTTTCGGTAGCATGAAAAACATGTGGATCTAAGGTTAGGAGGGAGATTGATAAACGAACAAGATAGTGTTTAGTGAATGGATCAAATCGACACTGTGGGTGTGTGTTTGTGATTGGAGGTGGTTCAGGATCGGGTCGACAATCCATGTTTTCTCAGTTGGTGTGTGGAGATGATGTGCAGTGTTATGGGGTTGGTACTGAGCAGAGGTTGTTCATGAAGTATCATAGAAAAGGATATTTAGCATGCACGTGATGATCATCAGAATCATATCTCTGACAAGGTGGTCAGATGTGGTCAACATAATGATCATTAAATAATAATAATAATAATAATAATAATAATAATGATGATGATGAATTGATAAAAGGAGTATTTTTTGTTATTATGATATTTAGTAATAATAATAATATAGACATAAAATGTGTGTGGTTAATTAAATTAAATGGTTTTAATTTAATTAATGATGAAAAATGGTTTCATATTTTTTATAAGGAAATTAATAAAGTCTTTATTAAAATGATAAAGGAGTAAAAGAGTTATAAATTTGGATTTAATTTTATTTAAGTAAATAAAATTAATTAATTGGAAGAGATATGAGTGGCAGTGGGCCACGTGAAGAACTCTCAAAATGCATGAAGGGTGTAGTGCCTAATTTTTATGTGTATAATGTGAGAGGGAGGGGATTAATCCCTAATTAATTATCATAATCAATGATAATATTTGTTTTTTTTTAAATAATGATTTAAAAAAAAGGGTGAAACCGTGTGAAGGAGGTGGTGCACATGAAATGAACCTCCATTTCTAGCATGAGGTATTTAAGACTAATGAGGTTTTAAATAAAAATATATAATAAAAATAATATAAAATATTATTATTATTTATTTTGGGTTCTAAACCTAAATTGGGTTGTAACTTCTTCGTACAACCTTGGATTGAACAACTGTCTGCAGTAGTGTGACCCTAGAACTAAGATAGTCATTTTAAGGCTACTTTGGATAACTTTTTTAGACTCGTGATTTGGTTCCATCAAATGCCCAATAATAATAATTTTTTTATTATTACAGAATCATGTATCTGACATATCTTTTTCATATGGTGTCGGAATGATGAATTGTTTGTGATGTTGTAATAATGAAATTAAGGAGGAATTTTCAAGACCAATTTTGTCTACTTAATTTGGACTTGTGGATTAGACCCAAGATATGTCATTTTGAACATAATGCAGTGAAATGCGGCCTTTTTACTGGGTGTCTAATTTGGTCAAGTGAATATCCTGTCTCTAATTTTTTTTTGAGGATCTCATTAGTGTTACCCATTTTTCCATCTGGGGATATTTAAAGAGGAATATTAGTGAAAATGCATTTTTGAACTCATACTGGTGATAAGCCTCATGAGTTCATTAGGATTTTGGATGAGTCACTTCGTGTTGTACCCTCTCATGTTGTGTAGTGATACATGGCTACCAAGCCATGTTCTAGTGAGGACAAGGCCATGTAGTGGAGTGGGACCACATGTGTGGGTGCCCAACATGCCATGTACCTCTTTTTTGAGAAACTTTGAACATCGGTATCTCCTTCATTTGAAACTGTATTTTGGCCTGTGAGTAGCCTTTCATGGGTATTTTTTCACATAGAACATGATAGTATCCCAAGTAGTGGATTTAAGGATATGATGTGAAATTTTATGAGCTTTTCGTGCACTGAGGTGACACTCGATGACAGCACCATTCATGTAGGATCACCAGGGATTTCTGGGCATTATCCTCTAGTAGGGATGGGAAGCGGAGTTCTTTGATGAATCTTTTCAAGTGTTACCCTTCAGCAGGGTTGGACAATTCATTTTCCTAATGATTTATTCCAGGTTTTACCTCCAATGGGGTTAGGAAGTGGAGTTCCCCTAGGACCCTTTCTGGGAAATACCCTCTAGTGTGGCTAAGTAGTAGAGTTCCCTGATGACTTCTTCTAGGAATTACCCTCTAGTAAGGCTGGGCAGTGGAGTTCCTCAGTGACTACCAGAGTGTAACCCCCTGTCGTACTAAGTCATGGGTCCTCTATCTAGAAATTATGGCCCCTTGACTATTCTGTATAGTGACAAGATGTGGTTTGACATAACTTTGGACTCACAAGGAAGTGGGAATATTTCCCCACCAAGACAAATTCTTGTGATGCAACCTAAAACCATGTTGGAAATTCAGTGTCACCCAAAGTAGATAGTATCAAGTTGTGGTGAATGAATTCCTTAGAATTGTGTGTTTAGGGCATATGTGTGGGATGATGGGCATCATTAATGGATTATTTTGAAACTATTGGATGCTCTTCTTCTTGGTCTGAGCTGTGAGATGGAGATCCCTTTACTCTCTCATTTTAGATTCTTTGAATGGGAATATATATATATATATATCCTTATTTGGTACCCACTCCTCAGGTTTGGTTACTCTCCTTCCAGGAGAGACGAAGATGTGTGGGGAATTTCATATGATTTATGTGTCTAGCTTCTCATGGTTGGATGATTCTAATCTCTTTATATAGGTGTTGAAGGGTTGATGGGTAGTTCATCTACCCACTTTGTTTATCCCCTTATGCTTAGATGATCTTACTTTCACTCTTTTTTGGGTCGAGTTGTACTCTCTCACTATTCCTTGTGTATCTACTATCTTTCTCTTCTTTTTTTATCTCCTACTTATCCCCCTTTATCTTTTATGGTTTCCTACTGGGTATGTATATACTCACCCGTACATGGTATTTTCCTGCATGTGTTTTGTCTTATACAGACAATGGATAGTCCAACCGTGACTTTAGAGGAGCTTAGGGATATTGGGTGTTTAGACAGCATACAGTGGTCATAGCTTGGGTTTCAGTAGTGGGGCTCTCTTTCAATAGTTTACTTTTCCAGTTCTATCAGGTTGGTACATATGTCAAGTTGGGCATGTATTTTTCTCATTTACTTTCAGTTTACACTACCATACTTTTGTACTATCTAGAGTTTCATGCATGCTTGGTTTATTTTTATAGCAGTGTTGTATCTTTTATTCTTTTCCTCTTCACTTTTTCATTTAATTAGTTGTTTGTGTGTGTACAGGTACTTAGGAAAAGGCCTCCTTGAGTTAGTTATGTCTTAGGAGATTATCAACACCACCTAACCTATGGTGGCAGGTTTGGGGTAGTTGTGGCTCGAGCCCCATCTTGGGTTGGGTCATGAAAAATATTTTTCCCAATGTGAATTATGTCTAAATAATGATTTAACAAATTGGTTATCCATTAAGGAAAACAAAAAATGATACATTTCTTATTTAAATTGTAATTGGATTCAGTGGAAACACTATTCCTCTTTATATATTTCATTTAACCTTTCACAAAATAAAAACAAAAGTCTTTTAATCAATTCACCACATTAGTTACAAACAAACATTAAGGTGACTTCTCTTCCTTAATGGTGTTATTAATCCTTCAATGATATTTCCAATATAGATGATAAGTAAAAATTAATTATCGATGTCTAATGAAATTAAAAATATTAAAATATCTAACACTTATTGATTATGTATTTTTCATACTAATAGGAAAGGATATTTTACCCTTCTTACTCTATCCATACATCATTACATAAGCAGTAAAATCATTTATCATCCACATAAGTGAAACAAACATCTTGAATATGTCTTTTAAAGAAGCATCATATATAATCCCACCCACATTCCAAAGACACTTCAACTCTTTTATTATAGGTTGCAAGTACACTTTATTATCATTTCTAGGATAATAAGGTTTAGATATGAGTATACTCAAGAAGGCAAATTATTTTTTAATAAACATCCATAGAGGTAGGTTATGAATGTGAATGAAAATTTGACACGTTGTGTGTGAAGTAAAAATCTTACCAAATTGATTAAAATAATCACATTATAGATCCAACTTGAAATTATGCACCTCAGATATAAAATTAGGGTACCATGCATCAAATTTGTACCATGATAATATATCTACGGGATTAACTAACTCATAAACATCCTTTATTATCTCAATATAATTCCATCACACATTTTTTGGGATTTCATCAAACATGAAAAGTTTTTGGAGCCTAGGAATCAATATAAAGTACTAAATTACTTTTTAGGGAACATGATATGGTGTTACACATACATTTGGATACTATCAAGATATACCACATTCCTTAATATTATTTAGGTCTATTTTTATCCCAAAATAAACTATAATATTTTACATAGGCATGAATTTTATTTGTTAAATATTTATATTAATAAATTAAATTACATATAATATAATGATTTGAGGTAATATCTAAATTATCAGAAAACAAGTCCTTTAAAAATGTAGAAAAATAATTGGTGTTAGTGATTAAAATTCCATAAATAGTTTCCTCATGATAAAATTTCATTAAGAATTCCTAATTTTTAAATTTATAGCAGGACTAATATAGAGAATTTAAGATCCCATCCCTGAGTTAAGGTACATATCAGATTTAATTTTCGGTTTATGGAATTTTTCCCATAATTAGGAAGGTCTCGGGGGTGTACCAAGGGTTCGGATCATGAAAAAATTAGGAAAGGAGGCCAATCTGTGTGAAGAGAATGATTGTCGCATGGTTAGTATTAACCATGATCCATAATTGTGTAGCCAATGGAAGGACTGTGCATGGTTAGGGAAACCATATAAGATATAATAAGTGACTATGTGGTTTGATATCCCCTAAGATATTGGTGAACTCGCGAACACTGCACTGTTTGTTAAAATTTGTGGGTAGCCAAGAAAACCGTGTGGCTTGGTTTCTTCCTAAACAGAGAGAACTACACGATTACTGTATTGTTTGGGAAATCGTGCATCCAAATAATACACCTCATTAAAATGAAGGTTTTACTATTTTCCACCCTAACTATAAATTTTTATCCCCAAAATTCACCCCCATTTGACCCCTTCTATCTTGGGTGATGAACTAGAAGCCTCCTCCTCCTCTATGGGTGTTTCTCCTTCAATTCTTAGGATTTTTGAGTTCCTTTCTATGAGAATCAAAGATCTAGGTGATTCTTAGACTATGTTTCCTTCCATTTTATTGACGTGTCATGGTGTGATGTTTTCTCTCATTCAAAATCCCTAAAACCATCTTTTCCAGTAGATTCTAGGTTTGGATGTTAAAGGTTGTTTGGGCCTTAATTAAGGGCCTAGGTTGGATGAGTGGTTTTCTACGAGCAAGAGGTAGGTTGTCTTAAATATTTTCCCCATAGTCTTGATGATTTATATGTGTATGTAGTTGTACCTATGTAATACCTTGATGTTTTGATTTATATGATTAATGAATGTAATTTGGACCTTATATTGAGGTTAAAAACCCTTCACGGACCCCGTTGGGTTCATTGATGATGTGATACCAAACCTAGGGCTACCCACAAGGTATGCCAAACCCTTCTAAAATATTGAAATGAGTTAGTAAATGTTGGTTTTTGGAAATTATGAGAGTTAATGGGTAGATATTGGTACTTATCTAATTATAATGGTTAATGGAAGGATTTAAATGTTCATATGCTTGGTTTTTTTAATTTCCTAGAAGGATTTTGAAAATGGTTTAAATGATGTGTATTGGATTTTGATCCGGTTATGGTTTTAAATGAATAAAAATGATGTTTTGAAAGTGATTAATGTTTTAAAATGATTTTTTTACCTCAAATTGATTTAAAAAGGGTTTTTATTAAGATATTTTAAATTATGATTTGAAATTATGGAATGTTTTCCCTTTTTGAGAAAATTCCATAGATGGATCTTTTAATGGTTGGAAATGGTAATAAATGACTTGATTTCATGGTTTAGTTTTTCAAATGGAAATATCCTTGCTTAGAAGGGTGGCTTCAAGATGATTTTAAATGAGTATTTGGATTTAGTGTTTTATGCCATTGTGTGATTTTAGGGTCTGCCAGGTCCTTGGTAAATGAAATAATGAAATGGAAAATGTGTTAAATAGTTAATTAGGAATGTACACATGAATAAGTGGTATGTGTGGGGGATTGTACTGATAATCCACTCCATGGTTCAGGCTAGACTAATGCTCTAGGCCCTATCAATGTATTAGATGACTAGGGTTTTCAACTGAGGCTCCTCATCTTGGTTTAGGCTAGACTGATTCTCTAGTCCCCACTGATATATTGTATAATTAGGATGTTGTAGTAATACTTATCATCCTTGGTTCATGATAGATTAATGCTCTAGGCCTCACTGATGTATTTCATGGTTCATGATGTCAGACTGAGGCTCTAGACTCCCAAGTTATGGATTTGATATGGTTACCTGGACTGATGCTCCAAGGTACATGGTTAAATTGATTTGATAAGTGAACTCCATTTTTATGACTAAAATTATGTTCCCATTTATGATATGGCTTAGGCTCCTATTAAAAATAGATTGATTTAGGTTAGATGGATTTTATAATTGGATTTAAAGGATAAAATGGTTAATAAATAATTGTTGAATGTGAAACATGATTCCTTTGTTCCGTTGTTTACTTATTTCACCCCTATTTATCTGCGTACATTATTCTAGAGACTGTATATTTCTTTATAATCCATTTGTGGTGTCTATTTTATTTCTACTCACACTCTACTTAGGCTTTCATGACACTTGAGTACCTGAATAGATGCTACTTTTTTTGGTCACAGGTTCGGGACAGGGACTTGGTGTTTGGTTTGTGCATGGGTTGGTGGGTTGTAAAAAGGGACTTCAAGACTGGGTTGGGAATCGAGTCTATGTTTGGGATCCTTTTTTAGTTTTTCTTTTTGTGATTTTATTCTTATAACTTCCTAACATGTATTAAATTCATCATATTGTTATAGTTTGTGTTATTAGGTTACTTTTTTACTTTCTATCTTATGTTATCTTTTTAAAGTTATTGATGGTTATTATAGATATTGGTATTACTTATGCTATGGATTTACTCTGATGAGTGGGTATAGTCTCCCCAGTGTTTCTATATAGACCTGGGCATCTAGTTGGCAGCATTTGGAATATGGGGAGGTGTGCCTGAGGTCATTTGGTGACCCGATCTGGGGCTCTAGTTTTAGTGGCTATCAGATTAGGATTTTATAAAGTGGTATCAAATCCAGTGTCTTTCATTTTACTATTTGGGGCATGGAAGACAAGTGACAAGAATCTTGTTGGGACTTGTTAATGAGCTCATTCCTAGGTTCATGTAGCCCCATTTATGAGGTAAACCCCTGTTTCATAGAGGGAATTGATGTTATGCTTTTTTCTTTTACAATTGATTTATATTTTGAGTGGTTCACTTGAATGTGATGTTATTTATTTATGATGTTTTTTCTCTTGGATCAGTATGGAAAGAGAGGGTGTATGGGTTTATGAATAACTATAGGCATATAGGATTGATAAGTTATCTGTATGTTGCCTATGATTGATAGTTACCTCAATATCATATGTTGGTAGTGTACTTTCTGTATGTGGTTTTTGGATGTCAATATTTCTTTGATATGGTTACTAATGAAAATGTTTTGAATTTTGAATTTGAATAAAGATGTGGTTTTTGAAATTTTGGGTTAATAAAAATGTTTTTGAAAGTATAAATCCTTAGATTTTAAAAATGGAAAGTTTTGAAATGTGAGTACTTGGGTTTTGATATGGTGAAGTAAATTAAAGTACAATGTTAAATGATGGAACCTTTAGGAACATTGCTAGTGGGTATCTTTAGTGTTGTGATCATACCCTGTGTATGGGTGGTTTGGGCAGTGAGAGTTCCCTAGTTTTGATACTTTGGGTTACAGGTTATGAGACCTTAATGGGTTTTTATGTGTTTTTTATAGAAAATATTGTGTGTTGTGCCTTTATTTAGGATATAATCTTGAAGTTGTGAGTCATTGTGTGGTAACGAGAATGTGGTAAACCTTGTGGGTTGTAATAGAGTGGTTTTTGCATTGGACTCTGAAGTGGTTTTTTGGTTTGTGGATCCATTCATAGTAGTTGTTCCTCTATGGGAGTGATACCTATAGTAACTGGTTTCTTTGGTGTGTTAGATGTTTTGTTATTTAGACTAGGGGTACGATTTCAACCTATGAGAAGTGAGTTATTTGAGGTTTGATATGTATGGCATAGAGGTAGAGCTAGTGTCCTTTATGGGGCATGATTCCAATTAGGGAGTTGATATAGGTTGATCTTTTATGGTGACCTATTAGAGACATTAGTCGAGTTATGGGTGATTTTTGGGTGAATGAGGAACATGTGGAGATTTTGGGATTCTTCTAGAGACATGCAGAGAGTGTTATCTAGTGAGGGTTTGGACAAGTGGGCTAAGTGGGAATGTTGATGGTTTTTGGAAATTAAGGGTGACCCAAAGGAGGTTGGCCCAGTGATTCAAGTGACCTGGGGATGTAAATCATGAATGGATGCTTTAGTGATGTAATTGATGCATGGTATACACTTTTGAGTTTGGTAAAAGGAATGGTTATGACTTCGGTTCTCTCTCAGGGAATCACTAGACTTCTTTTGGTTACTTGTAAGGTTAGTTTTGTGAGAGTTAGGATCTTTTGGGTGTCTAAACCATCGATTTGATGATGAATAATGAAGGAGTCGATATTTAATTTGGATAGATAATAAAGGGATACCCAAAGTGTGGATGGACACTTTTGTTATGTAAGTGACACCTGGGTGAGGGTTGGTCACGTGGTTAATCTGGTTTGTTAGAAAGGTTGGGTTGTTGGATAAGAATATTGATAATTCCTTGATTCTAATGAGGCTGACAGACCTGGAGGCATGGTTAGTTGTGTAAGTAGGAATTTGGGCCTAGCTCTGATGATGTACTACTAGTGGAGGCTAGTTTTGGGTTTAGTGAGTGGTCACACAAAATTGCATGACCTCAAGGGTTCTGATGAGGTCCAGATGTGGGCACCTACTGGAGAGGCACGATAAAATTTGGGATGTGTTAACAAGTGGCTCGAGATAAGATAATGATGTTTTATTTGAAATCAAAGTGGGAATCACTGGTTATGAGATTGACCATTTGGTTTTGGATCATTATAATGATTGGGTGTTGGTCAAACATTATGGATAGGGAAGCCCAATACTTTCGATAGGTTAACTTTTCCCCACAGTGGGAGGTGGTATTAACAAAGAATCAGTTGTGGTGGTATTCTTCAATGACATATTGGTGCACTTCCAGACTTGAGATGATCATGCCCAATATCTTGACATCAAACTCAGTACACTAGTAGAGAATTGGATAAACACAAAGCTACTTAAAGTTTTCTTACAGGGGATGAAGGGCCTTGTTTAATGTTTCACCCTTAGAGTAAGTTAAAAGTGAATCTGTGTGGTGGGTGGTGAACCACTATCCATCTCCGAGTGAGGATCATGTGGTGGTTTTATTTTAGTGAATGTTGAAGGTCCTATTATTGGAAACTAGGAATAGGTGATGGTTAATGTTCTTTTTTGTCACTTAGGTGAGGGAGAGATGGCCATGACCACTTATTTGTCTCTATGGTGATGGGGGAGTTAGCTTTGGTGGTTAGAATTTCTTGGTGAAAATGGTGGAAATGAATCTCCTAAGGTGGGGAGAGGTATTTCAATCATGTATATGCATGTTAAACCATGGTTTTGATGCGGTGGCATCGGGAGTTCAATCATAAACTTCTGAGTGATGTTTTTGGATTCCTCCAAAAGGGTAGGTGGGACCTTGATGTGGTCTATGATCGACCCAAGTGTTGGATTCATCCTCGAGGTGGTATAAAATGAAATTAGGGGTGTTTTGTATTGAATATGTTTTAGTGGGTGTTGTAGTGTATTATGATGTTTTTGGAAGTAGTAGATGCCTTGATAGTGGAGTTTCACTAGAATTCATGAATAGACTTCAGTATGTACATCATATAATGGAAGTATGAATTAAGTGGGAAGGCATCGTGGCCAAGAAAAGTGGTTTTGTTCTAATAGTGAAATTTTGGAATCAAAGTGATGAGTCATCTAGGTATTTCTCAACTCATCTGGGTGAAATGAACAGGAGTGGTGGGTGGTAATCCACCTCTGATTGATTATTGGAATAACAAGTGCATTTCAAGAATGGAAGTGAGCTTAAGAGAAAAGCCAAGTTGTCCTAAATTCATGTGTGGATGGAAAATTGGCCTCCATTCTAGGATATTTAAATGTAAAAGAAGTATTTTTGTGTTGGGTGATGAGATCATAGATGTTTAGGGTGCAATAAGTTGGTAAACACATCAGATATGTTATGGAATTTGAGTTGGGCTCTAGTGATCTTCCTGATGGTAGGACTACCAAACATCAGAATTTTGTGGTTCTGAGCTAGATCATATAGTGGGGAGCACCATAATGGATAAGTGCTCAGTTTATGATGTGAATAGTGTTTTAGGATGGACGGTCTTCAGAAAATCCCTTTTAGTGTTCAGTTTTGACAATGTGAATTGGCTTGAGTTTTGAATGGTTAAATTCTTGATAGAGAGTTGTGCTTTGATTGGGTTTTAGATGTTTGAATGTGGGATGAGGTTATTGGGCCTTGATTTGTGGACCCACATTGGTCAAGGTATGTGGTTGTTTAATAACATGTTCCTTCAAGTGACACTAAATGTACTTGGATGTTTGTATGTCCAGTGTTGATGAGGTTGAGTTGATATTGACTCATCCTTTGAGGATAATTGGGTTCATGTTTTAGATCACAATAAGTAAATTCATTAGGGTAGGACTTTTTCTTTGGTCTAAGTGTTATGATGGCATGAACTTGTTCATGAGTAAACCTGGTAGATGAAAGATGAAAAGTTTTACTGGTGGTCTGACTATTTATCATATAGAATTGGTGATGTTGGGGAAAGAATCTAAAGGATGAGATTTTATAATGTGGGGAGGTTGTAAGATCCAGACCTTGAGATAAGGTATATCGTGGATTGAAATATTTGGTTTATGTAATTTTTCCTATGAGTAGTAAGGTTTCATGGGTTTCATGGGGGTTCAAGGCATGGAAAAAATAATAAAGGAGGCCAATTTGTGCAAAGAGTAAGGTTGGAGCATGGTTAGTAGTAACCGTACACCATAACCATGTGGCTTGTAGATAGGGTGTTCATAGTTAGGGAAACCATGCAGGGTTTCCAATGAGACTATGTAGCTTGATATCCCCTTAGATAGTAGTGAATACATTTTCACCACATGGTTTTTCAAACCGTGCAGGTGTCCAATCAAAACATGCAGCTCGGTTTCCTCTTGGATAGAGGGAACCACATGGTTGGTGCATGGTTTTGAAAACCATGTGCCTCATTAAATGTGGTGTTTTACCATATTTCCCTCTCAACATTAAATTGGTATCCTCTTAAATTATCCCCCATTCAACCCCATCTAGTTTGGGTGATGAACTAATAGCCTCCTCATCCTCCATGGGTGTTTATCCTGCGATTCATAGGTATTTGGAGTTTCGTTGGGTGCGAATCAAAGCTCAAGGTAAGTCATTGACTCTGTTTCCTTCCATTTTCTAGAAGAGTCGTGGTGTTATTTTTTCTCTCATTATTAATCCCTAAAACCCTCTTTTTCCAACAGATTCTAGGTTTGGATTTTAATGGTTGTTTGGGATAGAATCAATGTCCAAGGTTGGATGAGTGATTGTCTACTAGCTTGAGGTGGGTGTTCTTAAAGATTTTTTCCACAGTCCTGATGCTTTATATGTGTATGTAGTTGTGCCTATGTATTTCCTTGATGTTTTTTCATGTCTTTGACTGAGTAATGTAATTTGGGCCTTTTATTGAGGTGTGAAACCCTTCACAGATCCTGTTGGGTTCATTGATGGCGTGATATAGGACCTAGGCTACCCACGAGGTATGCCAAACACTTGTAAAATAGTGAAATGAGTGAGTAGATATTGATTTTTGGAAATTAAAAGAGTGAATGGGTAGGTATTTGTACTTAGTTAATGGTCATGGTTAAGGGAACGATTGAAATGATCATATTATTGTGTTTGTGAATTGCCTAAAAGGATTTTGAAAATGGTTTAAATGATGTGTGTTGGATTTTGAATTTATTATGGTTTTAAAAAAAGAAAAATGATATTTTGAAAGTGGGTAACATTTTAGAAGGAATTTTTGACCTTAAAGTGATTTAAAAATGGTTTTTCCTAAGATATTTAAAATAATGATTTTAAATTAAGGCGTGTTTCCCCTTGTTGTGAAAATGCCATAGATGACACTTTTAGTGGTTGTAAATGGAAATTAAGGACTTGATGGCATGGTTTAGTTTCTCAAAGAGGAAGATCCTTGTTTAAAATGGGGTTTTCAGGCTGATTTTAAATGAGTATTTGGTTTTATTGTTTTATGCCATGGTGTGATTTAAGGGTCTGTTGGGACCTTGGTAAATGAAATGGTAAAATGGTAAATGTGTTAAATAGTTAATGAGGCATGTGCATATAAATAAATGGTATATGTAGGGGATTGGACTGAGGATTCACTCTACAGATCGGGCTATAATAACTCTCTAGGCCCCACCAATGTATTGGATGAATAGGGTGTTGTAATAAGGCTCCTCATCTTGGCTTCATCTAGAATAATGATCTTGGCCCCACTGATGTATTGTATGATTAGGATGTTGGACTGATTCTCTTTATCATTGGGTCAGGCTAGACTAATGCTCTAGAACCCGGTGATGTATTTTAGGGTTCAGGATGTCGGATTGAGGATCTAAGATCCTAAGTTATGGAAATGATATGGTTACCTGGACTAATGCTCCACGATACATGGTTAAATTGAATTGATAAGGGAATTCCCTTTTTTGTAACTAAAAGTATGTGTCCCTTTATTATATGAATTAAGCTTCTAGAATGTATGGAGAAGGTTAGGTTAGTTGGATTGTATAATTATATTTAAAGGATAAAATGGTTAATAAATAATTATTTAATGTGAAACATTCTTCCTTTGTTCACTTATTTATTTATTACACCCTTTTTTATCTATATGAACTATTGTAAAGACTGGATATTGCTTTAGACATCACTAGTGGTGGACTACTAAGTTTTACTCACACCCTTCTTAGGATTCTATGTCACTTTTGTACCTAAGAAGATGATACTTATTTTTTATCATAGGATCAGGATAGGGACTTGATCTTTAGTTTATGCATGGGTTGTTGGTTTGGAGCATGGGATATCTAGATGAGGTTGGGACATGGGTCCATGTTCATGATCTTTTTAGAAGTTTTTGTTTTGTAGATTTTATTTGTATGACTACCTAACATGTATTACTTTCATTATATTTTTATAATATGTGTTATTTGGTTATATTTTGGTTTCCATCTTATGTTATCTATTTAAAGTTTTTTATGGTTATTACATATGTTGGTTTTACTTATTATGTGTCTTTACTATGATAAGTGGGTATCATCTACCCAATTATTCTCTATATACCTATGCTACTATTTGAAAGCCTCTAGAATATGGGGAGGTGTGTCTGAGGTCATGTGGATACCTGACTTGGGGCACCAATTTTAGTGGCTACCGATCTAGGATGTAACAGAGGATTACTTACATCATTCATAAATTTTTTTCACTCTCTAAAAAAATTATTTTAATTATATCCCTCATGTATACTTGTACCATAGTCTTATATTATTGTCATTTTTTTCGCTGGATGATGAATAAATAGAATCTTATCAAATATCAAATTCTCCATTCCACTCTTTTCAAGTCAATCATTAATAGTGTGGGATTTATTTTTGTCTCAATTTTGCTACAATACACAATTTCTTCTTTGAAATCAAGTTTTTTTATATTATAGATAACTTATTCTTGAATTAATTAATGTCTTCCAATATATTTATAATAAGTTAATTTTATACATACACTATTTGAAGCATTTTTAATTGAAAAATCTAAAAAATTATAACTTTTTTTTAAACTCAATTAAGATTTGACTAGAATCATGCAACAAAATTCAATTAACTCTATTACAAAAAAAATATTAAAATTAAAATAGTATATGATAATTAGAAAATTAATTATGTCATGAATATTTTTAGTATATGTTATGATAACAAAATAATTACACAACTAAATACATATTTATTTATTATGGAATAAATTTATAAAATAATATAATCATCCCACACAAAAATAATACTCTAGTCATTGATTTATATGTTTCATCAGGGAAAACATTCAAAATTCTAGTAAGACATAATTCAATATCATATGTCTAAAAATAATTTCCAATAAGATAATCCAAATATGAATTTTAATATGAAAATAATCAAAGCATATTATTATCCCACCAAACAAAGTGTAAGATATGGGATATGTTATAATCAAATCATAATAGAAATTAACCAAAAAAAGTATAAGTCATGGAATATGAAACACATAATATATAATATTACATTAGGTAGAGAGAATGAGTGATTATTATTTATTTTTCATTAATTACCAACATGGTTATTCAAAAATTTCACACCACATTAGATTAAAAATAATTATACAAAAAATTTAAACATTCATTAAATAAATAAAACTATTAAACGAATAATTTTATAACCCAGTAATACATTAAAAAATAAAAAATATATAATAATGATTAATTACATAATCCAAAAATATATATTACACAAAAAAAATAATTTCATATTGGATTTAGGTGGAATAAGTGACTAAATAAATTAAAAATAAGATGCATTAACTATGATGAAATTTTTTATACAATACTATAAAATATATTATTTAAACGATCCTCAGTTCAATGTATTAGGATGAATTATAACCTTAAGAGATCTCAAATATTGTTTGATACCAAAATAAAAATTAAAATGATGCTCGGTGGAATAAATGATAGACCCTAAACTCACCAATTTGATGAAGAATAATCAAATCAAAAAGATGGTGAATGAAAAGAGATCTCAAAGGAGAACCAAGGGGAGGTCGTTTCATGGGTATGGGGGGGGACTAGTAATCATTGGGGGGGAAATATACCCCATTTAAAAATAAATTGTACCAATTTTTTTTAAAAATCCTTTGTTTTAGCCAACACTGTACTAATGAATTAAAAAATGTTTGGTATAGGGTCTCAGTTTTGACTATTTACCAAATTTTTTTAAAAACTATTGGTATAGAATCTTGTATACACACGTTTCGAGAAAACCATAATTGTAGAGGTGTGGGTATAGAAAAAATTTCCTCTAGTGTTGTTAATATTATGAGATATTTTACATAATTAATTATCCATGTGTAAATAAAATAATATACACAAAATATATTTATTTTATTCCATATAATAATTCTCATTATATCATTTAATTTGTGTGATCACATTTGAAATAAAATTGGTGACCTTGCCTATTTTGATAATCCAAATTATGCTTTCACATACTTTGATAATCCTAAATAATGTGTATCTATATATTAATTCTTTCAATCTATGATCAAGTTGATAATTACAGTAAAATAATCTTTGAAATATGTTAATCAGTGTTTATCTATGTTTATATGTCTTTTGAAATAATTATAACTCAATCGGATACGTTCTGTATAAAACAGACAAGTGTTAAGTCACTGATATGCCTATAGCTACGGATATAGAGAAACAGCTCTACTGGTACTTAGTCTACCGATAGATATAGTCACCGATAAGCAAAGGTCGCCGATAGGCAGAGCTACCGGTATGTATAAGTCCACCAATAAGCACATGTCTGATATATCATCCACAAGATACTGACAGCTACCGATAGAAGCTAAGTTACAGATAGAACAAGTCTACCGGTATGCATAAGTCTACCGATGTACGCTTCAATGGTACAGAACGGAGCTACCGGTATGCACAAGCTACCGATAGAGTCATGGATACAATAGAGCCACCGATACAGATAGCTACCAATAAAACAAGTCTACTGATAAGTGTGGTTTCTGATACAGTGTCATCGATACAAGCAAGCTACTGATAGACAAGCAAGCTACTGATAGACAAGCAAGCTACTGATAGACAAGAGCTACTGATAGACCAAGATCTAACAATAGAAGGAGTCACCAGTATATAGAGCTACTGATACATGGAGTAACAGCTACCGATAGAAGGAGCTACTAGTACAAGATCAAAGAGCTACCGATAGGAGCTCACTACTATACAATGTCTACAGTTACTTATCTATGACAGGAAGCTACTAATGAAAGACTGACCAGTCAAACTCTATACTCTCAATATTAATTATTTATTAAGAAACGGTCTTATTTGATGATTTTAATGAAATTAATGTTATTTAATGATAGTTGTTGGAATGTCAGGGAATCGTACCTAGTACCCATAAAAAGGTAATCATTCCCATTTCCAGAACTAAAATCTATAAAAAGAAGGCGCATGAAGTGTGTGGTAGAAGCGTACTGAAGGGTGTAAAAGGCAGTGTTGAGAGTGTTGAAATAGTAGTGAATAAACACAAAGAAGAAAGGCTTCATTCATACTGAAAGAACACTGGACAGACGAGAATCCATTCATTCTAGAGGAGAACACAAGCTGCACCTTATTCAAGGAGTGAATAACCACAACGAGCTCTTCATGAACTCAAGCCAATCAAACTGAACTTGAAGAAAATGACCCTCTGTTTTACAGAAAAAAACTAGAGAAGGACTCAGAAACTTTCCTGATTAATCAAGAGTCTAGAGCTACACTTCAAATCACTAGATCTTTCTAAAACTCATATCTACTCTCTCAGTGATTCTTTTATTTTCATTTTGAGTAGTGTGTATACTCTGTACATCTTATACACACATTGTCTCCTGAGCTAAGCTGGATATAGCGACCCATACTTTACATACATTGTT
This sequence comes from Viscum album, assembly GCA_963277665.1. Taxonomy (NCBI): domain Eukaryota; kingdom Viridiplantae; phylum Streptophyta; class Magnoliopsida; order Santalales; family Viscaceae; genus Viscum; species Viscum album. The sequence goes on along the minus strand of OY728120.1, from coordinate 1,430,824,569 downwards.
AATACTTAAAAATTGAAGTACACTTATTTCAACATATAACAAAACCATGAAAGGACCGTATAGGTATAGTGTCTTCAGAAACTGGGAAACATAAACAACTGGTTCATAAAGCGTCTACACTGTCTCCCATTTATTTCATCATATCTATAGTCCCTTTTGGCATATCTTACTTAATAACCTTCTTCCAGACCTGGGGAAAGAAAATATACAAAGGGGTGAGCTCAAATGCTCAGTAAGGGTAAACAAAATAAATATCAATCACATCATATTCATAAGGACATAACATTTTGTAAATCTTACCCTGCAAAAGAGATCATAATTTCATAACATGGGATAAATCATTTTAGTGAAATGTAATCACAATAATCATAACTTAAAACATGAAGATTTTTGGCATACACACATAATCATAGAGAATCATTTCTTATTAGTCAAGACTCATTTCCAAGACTATCTTAGTGGACAAAGTCCATTTCTGAACCGAGTTCATTCCTCGTTTCAGTCTTGTTTCACTAAATCGGTTTAACCTACCGTTCCAGCCATGTCTATCTCATGAGATATAAAATCTTTACCCAATGCATTGGAGGGAGATATAGGTCCCACCCATCTCATAATGATATCATTCTTATGTGTGCCACAAAATCAAAAATCATACATCATTGCATAACCCATGTAATAAAATGGTATTCTTAAACATCGTGACATCATAAAACAATTCATATAAGATAAAGGAATTCATAAAAATAATTCCATCACAAAATAATCAAATCAATGTAATAATAGGGATAGAAACAGAACCCTTTATTATCTTAGATGGAAAATAAATTTGATAAAACACACTGAACTCCATTATTGAGGAAAATATCCTTTCTACTTCAAAAACACTTTTCATTTCTTAACATGTCATACAATTATAAACTAAAAGAAGTTAATTAAAAATAAACTCAAAAACTTGTAAAGGAAACTTCTTGGAAATAATGTTTTAAAAATCCATTCATGCCGTATAAGTTAAAAAAATATTCTTCTCGTACTTTTGTCGGAAAAGTCAAAAAGTACCTCGTACGAAAAACGACAAAAGATTCCTTTAATATCTTTTACTAAAAACTCACCGAAGGGTAAAATTGGATATAAAATATTGTAGAAGGATATAAATGTTACATATTGAGGAAACATGGATGTGGATGATAAATATTCCCCAGTAAATTTTGAAGTATAAACAATCTCGGATAAAAATTGAGATTGCGAGATTTTCCCTTACCTTCAGTCCGATTTTCTTAATAAGTGTTCGAACCTCCTGTATAGTGATTTAAATAATGTCATTGAATTATTCCAAAATCATACTCATTGTTATGATATCATATATGGTCATATTCTTAGCTTCTTATTAGTAATATTTCATTGTTACTTGTTATTCGGGTGTTTATTGCTTTTTTTTCTTATGCGTGTTTTGTCGAATAAATTCTTATTCTTCTTTTATGTTATAGATACCTCATTTACAGAATGGTATTAGTGTAATATATATCATATTCATTCATTCAATTCATTTATATAATCATTATGCAATGAAGATCTTGTAGAACGAGTCGCATCACATCGTGGAGACGGTATGTCGTACGTACGCACGAGCGATGATATCGTTCCCATGATCATGGAATTGTATTGGAGTGTATGTATACTATTTCAGAATCAATATTACATTACAATAATCATATATATTCATTATTTACACCATTATACCAATCCAAGTAAGGTGGTGGTGGAAAATAGATTACACCACGGCGTGGAGAAGGTATTCCATATGTACGCACGCACGGTGATTTCGTTTTTCGTAGGATGGATAGATGGGGAAATAACATATAAGTATATGAATGATAATGATGTTATTACTTCATAATCAAACAAATAAAGAATAATAAGTGTAAGAAGAAATAAAGTTGAAAGAATCAGTAACGGACATTACCTCTTCTTTGAAGCGCCTCTCTGAGACCTCCTTTTAGGGCACTAAAATTAGTCTTTGAAGACGACTAGGATCTCTAGGATGTTTCTAGGTAAGTGGAGAGGAGAAATTGGCAGGTTTTGACAGAGCTTGAAGGCTCAATGTGGTGTGAGGAAGAGAGGGAGGAGGTTCCCTTTTATAAGGGAGGAGAGGGGCACCTTTGGAAAAACTAAAAATATTATTTTATTATAAAGTCATATTCAGTTTTAAATAGATCCAAATTAATTTATTTTGAAGCTAAGGTGGGGATGGGTCGAAATCCTCTCATCCAATAGAATTTATAAAAGTTTAGGTTCCTATTTTAACCTTGTCATTTAGATTTAACTTTAAGTTAAATATTTTTACTTTTACCGTGTCTTCTTGTGTTCTTACACTATAAGGTTACTAAACTTACTATAACAAGCCAAACGAACCCCAAGTTGTTTATTATTAATATATATAACCTTATCTAAGTCATTTGTCCAAACCTTAGATTTTTAGGAATAAAATAACAATTAATAATATAATATTTGTTTTAAAAACTATTTTATGTCAATTTTGACACTATTTAGTAATTGATTTTTGTGAAAATCATAATAGAATGATTAATTAGAAAAAAGTTGATTAAATAAATACTAACATGTCATATTAACCTATAAAATTAGTGGAATTCATAAAAAGTCTGAAATTATATTTATTTGAGTATTTATAACATCAATTATGTCAATATTTCATTAATAAGATAATTACTGCATCATCATTGTGTCATATATAAATTAAATTATTTAATGTCTAAAAATTACAAATAAAATATCATTATGTAGGAAATCTTTTTATATTTCTAATGAATATTTATAGTCGAATTTATCTTATTTATAACCCTATATTAAAAATTATTTACTTATTAAACTTTGATTTTAACTATTTTAACTATTTTAACCTTTCTTTAAATAAATTAATAATAAATGTCCTAATCTAATCCATGTGGGCCTAAATGGTCATATTTTATTCCTAAGGTTGTTTTTGGTCAAATTAAACTTATAAAATAGAATTAGGACATGTGTTAGGGTAATAATAATATCATTTTTACTCTTAATTACCCTATTTACTTTTAACCGTGGTAAATAAAAGTAAAAAGTTACTATTCACCAAAAATTATTTTCATCTCATTGAACCACATTTTACATACTGACATCAATCGTGTCTCTCGGATTTTTGAAATTCCACTCACAGAAGCGGTAAAATTACGTTTTATGTAAATTTGTAAATTCTCCTAGGAGGTGGGTAAAAGACAGTGAAAAGTTCAATAAAATTTTTATATATCTGAAATTATTATAAAATTACTCCAATGAATTACATTGAACTTATATAGGTATTATGTATCAATTTTGACCTAAAATAAATTTAAATAAAATAAATAATTATTTAAATAAAAAGTCGGTTTTTAAATAGTAACCCAGTGTTTTCACTATTCATCAAAAATTGAAAGTTTCCAAAAAAAATACCAAAATTTCACCCTAGTCTAATTTTGATATTACGAATCCAAAAACAAAGTCCATTTTGAAAAATAAAATTTATAAAATTTCAAAAAGTGGTTATTACTATTCATAATGGCTAGTTTTAATAATATTTTAATAGCATATCATTGTTTAGTGAAACTCGGTATTGCGTACGATGCAAGCTATCAAGGAAGGTCGTGATTGCGTGTAAAGCAATCCAAGATAGTGTTGTGTGTAGTGAAAGATTCCTTCGATGATTTATATAAAATAAAAACAAAATATTTCTTATAAAAGTCTCTGGTGTCACATTCTACCCCCCTTAAAATGAATTTTTCCCTCAAAATTCATCACTTGTAACAAACAGATGAGGATACCTCTCCCTCATCATATCCTCAAGATCCCATGTAGCTTCTTCTAATTGTTGGTTCCTCCATAAAACTTTCACCAAGCGAGTGGTCTTGTTCCGTAGGACTTTTTCACTACGATCGAGAATCTCTATCGGTTGTTCTTCATAAGAAAGATCTTGTTCCAGCGGTACAACTTCTGAGCTGAGTACATGTGAAGGATCAGGTATGTACTTTCTCCGGAGAGATACATGGAACACATCGTGAACTTGAGAGAGATTCGGTGGAAGCGCCAATCGGTAAGCTACCTTCCCAACACGATCCAGTATTTCAAAAGGACCGATATACCTAGGGCTCAGCTTTCCCTTCTTTCCAAATATCATTACTCTCTTCCAAGGAGATATCCGTAAGAACACTTTATCACCCACTTTAAACTCTAAGTCTTTTATTCAGTTTTCGACATAACTTTTTTGTCGACTTTGAGCTGCTCTTATGTGTTGTTGAATAGATCGGACCTTTTCTGCCATCTCATCAACAAGATCAGGTCCTAATAGCTTTCTTTCCCCAACTTCATCCCAGCAAGTTGGAGTCCTGCATTTCTTTCCATAGAGAGCTTCATAAGGATCCATCTGAATACTGGAGTGAAAGATATTATTATAAGAAAATTCCACCAAAGGTAGGTGTTGTTCCCAACCACCTTTGAAATCCATAGAGCAAGCTCTCAACATATCTTCTAGAGTTTGAATTGTCCTCTTAGACTGACCTTCTGTCTGAGGATGATAAGTAGTGCTGAAACTCAACTCTGTATCCAGAGTATGCTAAAGACTTCGCCAGAACATTAAGGTAAACCTTGGATCCCGATCAGATATAATAGAAAGTGGTACTCCATGCAATCTTACCACTTCCTTTACATATATCATGGCAAGCTGATCCAGAGAGAAATCCCCTCTAATAGCAATGAAGTGTGCAGACTTTGTAAGACGATCAACTATGACCCAGATAGCATTATTGCCTTTGGATGTTTTAGGAATTCCTGTGACAAAGTCCATAGTGATGTTTTCCCATTTCCATTCGGGTATGGGTAATGGTTGTAACATCCCCTTAGACTTATGTCTCTTAGCTTTAACTTGCTGACAAGACAAGCATCGAGAGACATATTCAGTAACATCTCTTTTCATGCCATCCCACCAGAAGTACTCTTTCAGGTCCCTAAACATCTTCATGCTTCCAGGATGAATAGAGAATTAAGAACTATGAGCCTCATCCAGCAGCTCCTTCTTTAATTCAGGGATGGGAGGAACACAAACCTGATTCCTGAACTTTATTATCCCATCATAATCAAGGTTGAATTCAGGAATATTTCTCACCTTCTTTTGTAACTCTACATCTTCTTTCTACGCCTCTCTAATCTTCACATGTATAGATGGTTGAACATTCATTTGAGAAAGATACGAGTTTTCCCTTTTTATTATAATTCCAAGATCCATCCTTTGTAAATAAAAAATATTGGATCTTTTGTGATCCTCATCATGGATAAGCTGGCATGGTCTTGTCGACTTAATGCATCTACCACCTTGTTTTCTTTCCCAGGGTGGTAATCAATTGAGCAGTCATAATCCTTAATCAGCTCCAACCATCTTCTTTGGCGCATATTCATATTCTTTTGTGTGAAAATATCCTTTAAACTTTTATGATCAGTATAAATGTCACACCTTTCTCCATAAAGATAATGCCTCCAAATCTTTAATGCAAAGATTACTGTAGCTAGCTCCAAATCATGATTTGGGTAATTTTGCTCATGGATTTTCAACTGTCGTGAGGCATAAGCTATCACCATATCATTTTGCACAAGAACACACCACAATCCCTTCTTGGATGCATCATTGTAGATCACAAACCTTTCTCCACTACAAGCCAGTGTGAGTACAGGTGCACTGGATAACCTTATTTTCAACTCCTTGAAATTCTCTTCACATTCCTCTGTCTAAAAAAACTTAACTCCTTTCCGAGTCAACCTGGTGAGTGGATTTGATAATCGTGAAAAATCTTTCACAAAACATCGATAATATCCAGCCAAACCAAAAAAAACTTCATATCTCAGTTACTGTTGTTGGTCTCGACCATCTTTCGATAACCTCTGTTTTTGCTGGATCCACATATATCCCCTCTTTTGAGATTATGTGACCCAAAAATGAAACTTTTTGAAGCCAAAATTCACACTTGGTAAATTTGGCATAAAGATTCTCCTTTCTCAGGGTCTTAAATATAATTCTCAAGTGATCTTCATGTTCTTCCTTGCTCTTTGAATATACAATAATATTGTCTATAAAGACTACCACAAACTGATTAAGATAGTCTCTAAAGACCCTATTCATCAGATCCATGAAGATAGCAGGGGCATTAGAAAGACCAAATGGAATCACTATAAATTCATAGTATCCATACCTTGTACAGAAAGTCATCTTTGGTATATCCTCCCTTTTGACCCTTAATTGATGACACCCTGAATAAAGATCAATCTTGGAAAAGTATTGAGCTCTGCGTAGTTGGTCAAATAAGTCATCAATGCGCGAGAGAGGATATTTGTTCTTGATAGTGATCTTGTTAAGTTCTCGATAATCAATACAGAGTCTCATTGACCCATCTTTCTTCTTAACAAACAGAGCAGGTGCTCCCCAAGGTGACGCACTAGGGCGTATGAATCCCTTATCAAGATTCTCTTGGAGTTGCTTCTTCAATTCCTGCAACTCAATTGGGGCTATTCTATAAGGTGTCTTTTAAATAGGTAAAGCACCCGGTACGAGTTCTATTGAAAACTCAACTTCACAATTTGGTGGAAGACCTGGAAATTCATATGGAAAGACATCATCAAACTCCCGTACAATGGGCATATTCTTAATCGTGAGTTTCTCACCAACCATTTGAGATAAATAACCTTCATTTAGTGGAATCAAGACCCATAAGATGGAAGAAATTTCCACTAGAAGGTTATGTTCATCCTTGCATCGATAGACAATCAAAGATTCATCTGGAATATGAAATGTGACTTCACTTATTTGGCAATTGATATGAGCTCCATATAGAGAAACCCAATCCATGCCAAGAATCACATCAAATTCCACTATAGGGAGGATCACAAGATTTGCAGTAAGCACTTTCCCATAAACTTCAATCAGAGAAGAATTATAAACTTTTGATGTGACTGTTCTGCCATTAGGGGTTGTCACAGCTAACTCAACATCTAATTATTGAGGTAATATGGCGATACCCTTAGAAAATTCTTCAGAAATAAAAGAGTGGTTGGATCCAGAATCAAATAAAACATTTTCTACTTTAGAGTGGATGATAAGTGTACCTTTCACCACTTCGTTATCGTACTCCACATCGCTGATAGAAATTGCATGTGACTTTCCTTTGTCTTTAGCCTTAAGAGATTGTTGATGTCGATCATCATCAACAACCCCTGGATTAGGGCATTGATCGGCATAATTCCCCATCTCCTTGCACTTGTAACATTGAAGTGTAGGAGGTGCACTTTGTGTAGCCTTTTCATTGTTCGCATCACTAGACATTTTCTTCCCATCATTGTGGCATTCAAATGCCCGATGATCTTCCTTTCCATATTTGAAACATTTACTTGTCCCTTTAAGACAACTCCCTCCATGTTTCTTTCCACACTTTGAGCATAAGGGAAAACTCATCTTCTTTTCAGTGTGCTCTTTATATTTTCCTTTGAATTCCATTTTCCTCTTCTTATCAAACCCATATGACTGATGGGTTACTCTAATCTCCATCTCAACTTTGAGAGCACATCGAACGATTTCCTCGTCGCTATTGAAGTCCCTTATGGCTAACGCCCTTTGAAGACTTGGTTTTAAGACACTAAAGAATTGATCGATCTTACTCTCAGGTTGGATAATAATACCAGAAGCATACCTTGAAAGTCTTATAAAATTTACTTCGTAGGTACCAACAGATTCATCATCCTTTTTCTTTAGTTCAAGAAAATCCTTCTCCATCTTTGTTCAAAGAATACTAGGGAAGTACTTATTGAAAAATAAGTTCTTGAACTCATCCCATTCCATGGACTCAATTTCAACTCTTTGCCTCATATTCTTGATAAGATTCCACCATTGATCAGCATCACCTTCCAAACGATACACTGCTAAGATGACTTTATCATGTTCAGAATATTAAAGAAATGAAAATATCTTTTTAGTAGTACTAATCCATTTTTAGCAACTAATGGATCAGGAGACCCGCTGAATGAAGGTGGGCGCTGCCTCATGAAGGATTCAACTGAATGTTGCTCCTTCCTTTGATCGTTTGGAAGTCCTGCATGATTCATAGCTTGAGAAAGTTTTGTGAGCATGGATAAAATATTTTTCATTCCAACTCCCATAACGTTTGGTTGCTCAGGGGGACAATCATTGCATTTCCCGTCGCATTCCATATTAACACGGTTCCTTTGGGTTCCAGCCATTGACTACAACCAAGAAGAATAGTGTGAGCAACACTAATTATAATAGGAAAACCACATAATAAAGAATAAAATTTCACACTTAAGGTCTTATCCTAGGTTATTCATGGCCATTTCTAAAACACTAATATTGTGTTCTATGCTTAGATTATCCTTACGGTTCCTAGTTTCCAAAGGTTGAATATACCTTTCCTCTGATACCAACTATAGCGGTCTGGAATTACTTCCAGTGGACTATAATTGATAACTATCAGGGCACTCCATGGGCGGCTACACCCCCTGGGCGGGACACACCACCATCCCCAGTGGCAGCCATTTCCTCATGAAGCCCTTGGGCGGAGAACCATGCTTCTTCCAACGCTCACATGTGAGAGTTCCCAAGGATCGGATACATTCCTACCTCCTTTGCCTCTGATACCAACTATAGCGACTCATACTTTACATACATTGTTAATACTTAAAAATTGAAGTACACTTATTTCAACATATAACAAAACCATGAAAGGACCATATAGGTATAGTGTCTTTAGAAACTGGGAAACATAAACAACTGGTTCATAAATTGTCTACACTGTCTCCCATTTATTTCATCATATCTATAGTCCCTTTTGGAATATCATACTTAATAACCTTCTTCCTGACCTGGGGAAAGAAAATATACAAAAGGGTGAGCTCAAATGCTCAGTAAGGGTAAACAAAAGAAATATCAATCACATCATATTCATAAGGACATAACATTTTGGAAATCTTACCCTGCAAAAGAGATCATAATTTCATAACATGGGATAAATCATGGTAGTGAAATATAATCACAATAATCATAACTTAAAACATTAAGCTTTGTGGCATACACACATAATCATAGAGAATCATTTCTTATTAGTAAATACTTGTTGCCAAGACTATCTTAGTGGACAAAGTCCATTTCTGAACCAAGTTCATTCCTCGTTTCAGTCCTGTTTCACTGAACCGGTTTAACATGTCGTTCCAGCCATGTCTATCTCATGAGATATAAAATCTTTACCCAATGCATTGGAGGGAGATATAGTTCCCACCCATCTCATAATGATACCATTCTTATGTGTGCCACAAAATCAAAAATCATACATCATTGCATAACACATGTAATAAAATGGGATTCTTAAACATCGTGACATCATAAAACAATTCATATAATATAAATGAATTCATAAAAATAATTCCATCATAACATAATCAAATAAATATAATAATAGGGATAGAAACAGAACCCTTTATTATCTTAGATGGAAAATAATTTTGATAAAACACTTGAACTCCATTCTTGAGGAAAATATCCTTTCTACTTCAAAAACACTTTTCATTTCTTAACATGTCATACAATTATACACTAAAAGAAGTTGATTAAAAATAAACTCAAAAACTTGTAAAGGAAGCTTCTTGGAAATAATGTTTTAAAAATCCATTCATGTCGTATAATTTAAAAAAACATTCTTCTCGTACTTTTGTCAGAAAAGTCATAAAGTACCTCGTACGAAAAACGAAAAAAGATTCCTTTCATATCTTTTACTAAAAACTCACCGAAGGGTAAAATTGGATATAAACTATTATAGAAGGATATAAATATTACATATTTAGGAAACATGTATGTGGATGATAAATATTCCCCAGTAAATTCTAAAGTATAAACAATCTCAGATAAAAATTGAGATTGCGAGATTTTTCCTTACCATAGGTCTAATTTGCTTCGTAAGTGTCTGAACCTCCTGTATAATGATTTAAATAATGTCATTGACTTATTCTAGAATCATACTCATTGTTATTATATCATATATGGTCATATTCTTAGCTTCTTATTAGTAATATTTCATTGTTACTTGTTATTCGGGTGTTTTTTGCTTTTTGTTCTTATGCGTGTTTTGTCGAATAAATTCTTATTATTATTTTAGGTTATAGATACCTAATTTACAGAATTTAATTAGTGTAATATATATCATATTCATTCATTAAATTCATTTATATAATCATTATGCAATGAAGATCATGTAGAACGAGTCGCATCACATCGTGGAGAGGGTAGGCCGTACGTACGCATGAGCGATGATATCATTCCCATGATCATGGAATTGTATTGGAGTGTATGTATACTATTTCAGAATCAATATTACTTTACAATAATCATATATAGTCATTATTTACACCATTATACCCATCCAAGTAAGGTGGTGGTGGAAAATAGATTACACCACGGCATGGAGACGGTATTCCGTACGTACGCACGCGCGGTGATTTCGTTTTCCGTAGGATGGATAGATGGTGAAATAGCATATCAGTATATGAATGATACTGATTTTATTACTTCATAATGAAACAACTAAAGAAGAATTATTGGAAGAAGAAATAAAGTTCAAAGAATCGGTAACGGACATTACCTCTTCTTTGAAGCACCTCTTTGAGACCTCCTTTTAGGGCACTAAAATTGGTCATTGAAGAAGACCAAGACCTCTAGGATGTTTCTAGGGAAGTGGAGAGGAGAAATTGGTAGAGTTTGGCTGAGCTTGAAGGCTCAAAGTGGTGTGGTGAAGAGAGGGAGGACGTGCCCTTTTATAAGGGAGGAGAGGGGCACCTTTGGAAAAACTAAAAATATTATTTTATTATAAAGTCAAATTCGGTTTTAAATAGCTCCAAATTGATTTATTTCGAAGATAAGGTGGGGATGGGTCGAAATACTCTCATCCAATAGAATTTATAAAAGTTTAGGTTCCTATTTTAACCTTATAATTTAGATTTGACTTTAAGTTAAATAATTTTACTTTTACCGTGTCTTCTTGTGTTCTTACACTATAAGGTTAATAAACTTACTATAACAAGCCAAAAGAACCCCAAGTTGTTTATTATTAATATATATAACCTTATCTAAGTCATTTTGATGAACCTTAGATTTTTAGGAATAAAATAACGATTAGTAATATAATACTTGTTTTAAAAACTATTTTATGTCAATTTTGACACTATTTAGGAATTTATTTTTGTGAAAATCATAACAGAATTATTAATTAGAAAAAAGTTAATTAAATAAATAATAACATGTCATATTAACCTATAAAATTATTTTCATTCATAAAAAGTCTCAAATAATATTTATTTGGGTATTTATAACATCAATTATGTCAATATTTCATTAATAAGATAATTACTTCATCATCATTGTGTCATAAATAAATTAAATTATTTAATGTCTAAAAATTAAAAATAAAATATCATTATTTAGGAAATATTTTTAGCTTTCTAATTAATATTTATAGTCTAATTTATCTTATGTATAACCCTATATTGAAAATTATTTACTTATTAAACTTTGATTTTAACTATTTTAACCCTTCTTAAATAAATTAATAATAAATGTCCTAATCTAATCAATGTGGGCCTAAATGGTCATATTTTATTCCTAAGGTTGTTTTTAGTCGAATTAAACTTATCAAATAGAATTAGAACATGATTTAGGGTAATAAGAATATCATTTTTACTCTTAATTACCCTATTAACTTTTAACCGTGGTAAATAAAAGTAAAAAGTTATTATTCACCAAAAATTATTTTCATCTCATTGAACCACATTTTACTTACTGACATCAACCGTGTCTCTTGGATTTTTGAAATTCCACTCACAGAAGCGGTAAAATTAAGTTTTATATAAATTTTCAAATTCTCCTAGGAGGTGGGTAAAAGATGGTGAAAAGTTAAATAAAATTTTTATATATCTAAAATTATTATAAAATTACTCCAATGAATTACATTGAACTTATATAGGTATTATGTATCAATTTTGACCTAAAATAAATTTAAATAATTTAAATAATTATTTAAATAAAAAGTCGGTTTTTAAATAGTAACCCAGTGTTTTCACTATTCATCAAAAATTGAAAGTTTCCAGAAAAATACCAAAATTTCACCCTAGGCTAATTTCGATATTCTGAATCGAAAAACGAAGTCCATTTTGAAAAATAAAATTTACAAAATTTCAAAAATTGGTTATTACTATTCATAACGGCTAGTTTTAATAATATTTTAATAGCATGTCGTTGTTTAGTAAAACTCGGTATTGCGTACGATGCAAGCTATCAAGGAAGGTCGTGATTGCGTGTAAAGCAAGCCAAGCTAGTGTTGTGTGTAGTGAAAGATTCCTTTTATGATTTATATAAAATAAAAACAAAATATTTCTTATAAAAGTCTCGGGTGTTACACTGGAGGATTTCTAAATCCTTTCACAAACCTTCTAAATCTTTTGTTTCCCACTATGGATAGTGGTATAGGTCAAGTAAGACCTGGACAGCCTATGTGTTGTTTTTTTGTTTTCCCATGAAGAACTGTGGTAGAGGTATTAGTACCTCGACAGTCTTTGAACTATTGTTTACCCCGATCCAGGGTGTGGATCAAATTTATATAAATTGTTTGAGAGGACTAAGTCTTGGCTTGAGACTGAACCTCTTGGTTACATTTGATGTTCATCTTTGATTAAGTTTAATGTATACTATATATTTTATATTCTGCTACTAATTACTTTGAAATAAAATTTGTTTTAAAGTTACTTTGATAGTTAAATTAGCATGTGTTTATACTTATTTTGAACCACTAAGTTAGTTTCAAAAGTTAATTTAATCTTCTGATTAAATTAACTGAGACCTAATCAATCTTTGAGAAACTAATTGAACTCTTACAATCTGTATAAATTCACTACAGTTTAACTTGTTTTTAAATAGGGGATTTTTAAGAGAAATAATTTTAGCAGAAATTTTTAATTGGAACTCAATTCCACCCCCCCCCCCTCTTGAGTATCCACTCCGACCAACATTTGGTATCAGAGGATTGCTTTGATTATCAAAGTTTTCAAAATACTCTTTTTTTCAAATGTGATTTTAGTTGCATCTTTAAAGATCTTAAATTTCTGTTAGTTCTAAATTTTATATCTTTAAATATGTTTTCTAAACTCTATATATGGATAATAGATTAGAAGGTGTTGCTACCAATAGGCCACCCTTCTTTAATGGTACAAATTATGCTCAGTGGAAGCTTAAAATGAAAATTCATTTAGAAAGTATGGGATTTGATATCTGGACTGCTATAGAAACTCAATATAAGATTCCAGACTCTGAGTGAAATACTTGGGATGAACCTAAGACAGCTTACAATAATAATTGTAAAGCTCTGAATGCTTTGTATTGTGCTCTTGGAGATGAGGAATTTAACAGAATATCCGCTTGCAAAACTGCTTATGAAATTTGGGACACTTTGGCTATTTCCCATGAGGGAACAACCAATGTTAAAGAAATGAGGCTGAATAACTATACCATTAAATATGATAACTATAAAATAAAGCTTGATGAAGCCATTTCTAACATGTATCTCAGGTTCAATGAGATTTTCAACAATATGATCTCCCTTGGAAATGTTGTTCCAGCAAAGGAACAAATTATGAGAATACTAAGATGTTTTCCAGAAAGATGGAGAATCACATCTGTTTCAATAATAGATTCATGTGACATTGGTGCTCTGCCTATCAAAGATATAATTGGTAAGCTTATGATATATGAGGAAGAGCTTAAGGTAAACAAGGAAGAAGATGATGAATCAAAAAGGAAGTCAGTAGCCTTCAAGACATCTTCTTCAAAGAGCAAGGACAAGGAGAAAGTTCACATACCTACTGAAATCTCGAGTAGTGATGAGAGTGCATCTGACAGTGATGCTGAGATGGCTCAAATAGCCAGGAGATTTAAGAAGTTCTACAGGAAGAATAAATTCTTCAGAAAATCAAACTAAAAAGGTAAATATGACAACAAAGTTCATTGGAAGGACTAGAAAAAGTCTGATAAAAGTGATGGAATTGTCTGTTATGAGTGCAAAAGGAAAGGACATGTGAAAGCAGACTGTCCAAAGTTGAAATTCAAAAAGAAACATGACTACAAGGATAATAAGTACAATATGGCTATGAAAGCTACCTGGAGTGCTTTAGAAGATATCACAAGTGAATCTGAAGTTTCTGACTCTAAAAAGAATCGTGCTAACATGTGTTTTATGAAAAACACATCTGAGGTAACACTGGACCCTCCTGTTTTAAATTCATATTATTCTGGAGTTGATTCTGATTCTGATTCTGAATCTGAAAATATGTCTAGTGAAGAATTGTTTGAATACTATAATATGCTATAAGAGAAATGTAATTAATTTAAGTACAATTATAAGACCTTGAAGAAACATCATTATCTCACTACAAATGTTAAATTTTCACTTGATGTAGAAAAATAAAAGAATACACAGTTGATGAAGGAAAATATTGAACTAAAATTATCTAATGAGAAATTAAGGAAGGACTTAGAAAAATTCATAAATGGAAAATATACTCTTACTCAAATTCTAGGAAAACAAGTGGCACCAAAGTATACAACTGGAATAGGCTATCAGCCTGGATAGAGACAGTTTACTAAAACTAGATTTATTTCCAAATCTGGACAGAATGCTGCTATTTCTAATTTTGGAAATTTGTATGCTTCAACTAGTTATTCATATGGTTATAGACCAAATAAAGTTTTTCTTTCAAAATATATTGATTCTGTAAATTATATGAAACCCATAAGAAAAATTTGGATACATAAAGCTTTGATTTCTAACCTTTCTGGACCCAAGAAGATCTTGGTACCAAAATCATTTTCCATCTAAACCTGTTTTATAGGAAACTTGCTTAAAGAGTTCTCATAAGAAGGTTTGGTACTTGGACAGTGGATGTTCAAGGCATATGACTGGGGACTACTCATACTTTAAGAGTTTAATCAAATTTGATGGAGGCCATGTCACCTTTGGTGATAACTCTAAAGGAAAGATCATCGGCCTAGGCTAGATTGGTAACACTGATTAAATTTTAATTTCCAAAGTTTTATATTTTGATGGACTTAAATATAATCAGTTAAGTATTTCTCAGTTATGTGATGATGGTTTTAATATTAAACTTGAAAATGATTCTTGTAATGTTTTTAATTCTAAAAATATTTTAGTATTTTCTGCTTTGAGAAATAAAAATGTTTATGTTGTTGATTTGAATTCTTTAGCTAAACAAAATGTTACTTGTTTAAATTCTTTTCATAAAGAATCTTGCTTATGGAACAGAATATTAGAACACTGCAACATTTATTCACTTAGAAAACTGACTAGAAAAAACTTAGTTAGAGACCTACCTAAACTTGAATTCCCAACTGACAAAGTTTTTAATCCCTATAAAATGGGAAATCAACATAAAGTTTCTTTTAAATCAAAGAAATAAGTTTCAACTTATCAACCTCTCGAGTTGGTTCACATGGAATTTTTTGGACCTTCTAGAGTTTCTAGTTTAAATGGGAAGCACTATGTCTATGTTCTAGTATATGACTTTTCTAGATATACTTGGGTATACTTATTAGCTCACAAAAGTTAATCTTGTTCTTACTTTATTAAATACTCCAAGTCTGTAGAGAACCTTAGTGGACTTAAGATTAAGACCCTGAAAAGTGACCATGATTGTGAGTTTGAAAATAATGAGTTTGAATCTTATTGCTCACACAATGGCTATAGTCACAATTTCTTTGCCCCTAGGACACCTCAACAGAATGGTGTAGTAGAAAGAAGAAATAGAACCCTTCAATAGATTGCAAGAACTATGCTTAATGAGTATGACCTGCCAATTTATTTTTGGGCTGAAGCTGTTAATACAGATTTTTATATTATTAATAGAGTCTTGATTAGACATGTTCTTAAGAATACCCCTTATGAGTTATGGAATAATAGGAAAACTAAGGTTAATTACTTTAGAGTTTTTGGCTGCAAGGTTTTTATTCTCAATACAAAGGATAATCTTGACAAGTTTGATTCTAAAAGTGATGAATGAATTTTTCATGGTTATTCTTTAACTATAAAAGCCTATAGAGTCTTTAATAAGAGAACCAAATGTGTGGAATAATCTGTTCAAATCAAGTTTTATAAAACTGATCCACATGAACTTAAGTCTTCTCTTGAAAATCTTAAAGAAGATTTGACTGTTCTGGACCATAATTATAAAACTAAAGAACCTGCTGTAAAAACATTCAGTTCTGGACATATTCCAAAATCTTCTTCTATAGAACTCGAACTTAGAGAAGATCAGGAAATTTCTAGTCCTATCTTTTCTAGATAAACTAGGATTCTAAAGAATCATCCTTTGGATGCTATTGTAGGTAATCCTGTTAGAGGGACACAGACTAGAGTTCCTCTAAGAAACCAGGTTGAACATCAAGCCTTTCTTTCATAGCTAGAACCTAAAAATTTCAATGATGAATTTTGGGTAATGGATATTCAAGAAGAGTTAAATCAATTTGAAAGAAAAAAATTCTGGGAATTAGTTGACAGACCCAAGGACACTTTGACAATAGGCACTAAATGGGTTTTTAGAAACAAAGTTGATGAGTCTGGAAATGTAGTTAGAAACAAAGCCAGGCTAGTTGCACAAGGATATAGTCAAGAGGAACGAATAGACTATGAGGAAACCTTTTCACCTGTAGCTAGATTAGAATCCATTAGGATTCTACTTTCCTATGCTGCTCATCTGAATTTCAAGTTATATCAAATGGATATCAAAATTGCTTTTTTAAATGGTTTTATAAATGAAGATGTTTTTTTGGAACAACCACCTGGATTAACCAATCCTCATTTTCCAAATCAAGTTTTCAAACTTTCCAAAGATTTATATGGTCTAAAACAAGATCCAAGAGCTTGGTATGATAGACTTAGCAATTTTCTTATTTCAAAAGGTTTTTCTAAAGGGATTTATGATCCGACTCTTTTTATTAAAATAATTTCTAAAGATGTTTTAATAGTACAAATCTATGTTGATGATATTATTTTTGGATCTTCCAAACATTATTTATGTACTGATTTTTCAAAGATTATGAAAAATTAATTTGAAATGAGTTTAAGGGAAGTGACACACCTATGAGTACCACCTGTAAGCTGGATGATGATGAAACTGGGAAACCAGTTGATCAAACCAATTAGAGAGGTATGATTGGAAGCTTACTTTACCTTACTTCTAGTCGACCAGATATTATCTTCAGTGTATGTATGTGTGCAAGATTTCAAGCTAATCCAAAGTAATCTCATTTACTTACAGTTAAAAGAATTTTTATGTTTCTTAAACACACTGTAAATTTAGGTTTGTTTTACCCAAAAGGACAATCTTTTGAATTAATGAGTTATTTAGATGCTGACTTTGCTGGTTGCAAGTTGGATAGAAAAATCACATCTGGAAAATGTAATTTTCTAGTTAAGTCCTTAGTATCTTGGTGTAGTAAAAATCATAATTGTGTAGCTTTTTCCACTATCGAAGCAGAGTATATAGCTGCTGGTAGTTGCTATGCACAAATTATGTGGATGAAACACACTCTTTTGGACTATGGATATGATTTTAATCATGTTTCTATCAACTGTGATAACACTAGTGCAATTAACATTTCAAAGAATCTTGTGTCTCACTCTAGGACCAAACACATTGATTTAAGGAACCATTTCTTGAGAGATCACTACCAAAAAGGTGATATTACTCTTGAGTTTGTAGGTACTGAACATCAATTAGCTGACACTTTCACCAAACCTTTAAGTTCAGATAGGTTAAGTTACATTAGACATGAGTTAGGAATGATAAACCTCACTGATGTGATACCTCATCGATAAACCCCATCGATGTGATACCTCACTGATGTAATACCTCACTGATAAACCCCACTGATGTGATACCTCACTGATGTACCTCACTGGTAGGAATTTTCATCGATATACCCTACTGATTGTACACTGTTTTAAACTTCTGTCTGCCGCCAGAATCTGAATCATTTATACTTATGATATTTTAATTAATTATTTTATGATTCCTAAATGATAAAAATAAGTCTAAGTTACTTCTCAATACATCGAACCTTTCCTTTACCCTCAAGCCTTAGCTCCCAAATTTCTCAAAAACCCTAAGTTCCTCGAACCAAATATGGAAAAAACCAAACTCCCTACTATTAGAGATGACTTTGATGAGCCGAATGCGAATAAGAAAAAGACCGAGCCAGAAGAAAGTGGCAGTGTTGGTATAATAAGGTTAGGAAGGCGACCAGTGAACCCGCATTTACAGAATAGAGTTATTGTGATCGAAAAAGAGTTATGTGTGGAATGGTGGTTGTCCAGTAAATCATTAGTTCTAGAGGTGCTAGAAGATCAAAAGTGGGAAGATTTATTTTCGAACAATAATGGCCCTTACTATCCGAAGCTAGTGAAACGGTTCTATGAGTTTGTAAGCTTTGAGAAATCAGAAGATGAGAACCAAATGATTGTCTTTGTGAATGAAAAGGAGATATCTTTTTCATCCGTTGAGTGGGCTGAATGCCTGAAGGTTCCACATGAATGTTTTCCTGGATATTTATTGAGATCAGTACCACCTATAAGTGACAAATTTGATTATGAGACTGCTTTAGAGGAGCTCACTGGTAATGGCAAGAAAAGACAGGTGGTGGCTGCTGAAATGGATGGAGAGAACAGATTTCTATTCATGTTTGTTCAGCATGTTTTAATTCCAAGAAGAGGGGACTTTGCAAATTTAAGATATCAAGATATCTATCTGCTACATATTTTGAGACATGGTGTGAAAGTGAATCTATCCAGGTTGCTAATGATTCAAATGGAGGATATGATTAGGCCAAAATCATAGACCAATAGCCTATTCTTTGCCAAGTTGATCTCGGTTATGATCAAGGTAAAAGGGGTAGCTGAGTCTCAAGATGAGACAGTGTTAGTAAAGAATAATTTTAGTATCACAATCACTATTTTAAAATACATAAAAATAAACTGGAATCCATGGATAAGAGAGTGGGTTAATGATGACAAGAAGCTATATGATAAGTTCGATCTTGTAGATCATCCTTCAAGGCCTGAGGATGTGAGGGATCCATGTCTAGGACCTGATGAAGAAGAACCAGAGTATAGTGATGAGAATGATGAAGAAGAGACTTCTATGGGTGATGGAAAGGATCCAGACTTGCCCCCAAGTCCTATTGCTGAAATTATATCTTTAGAAAAGGAAATTTTATTAGAAGAGGAAACACCTGTTGATGAGGAAGACCAGTGAGCCCCTGAGTATGAATAAGGAAGAGAGAATGAATCTGAAGCCTCTGATTTTGTCTTCTTAAGTCTGAGTCCATTGATTATAATCTCAGTTGTGTCTGTTAAGGATGTAATGGGTGAGACGGAAGGACCAGTGTCTAATCCAGAGGAGTCTCTTTCTGTTGAAGAGAAGGAGTTGATTGTAGAAGATTTTTCTGAGGAAGAAAGACCTGCTGAGAATGTTGTTGCTGTACAAGAGAATGCACCATTTGAGGGGGAGCATCCAATCAGTTTTGTGGAAGAAATAAGGAAAATGGAAGCCTCACTGGTGTCATCCATTCAATCGATTATGAATGAATCAGTGACCAGTATAGTATCTGAAAGAGCACCTTTTGTGGTTGCACCGGCTGATATGATCACCAGGGTTGGTCTTGAATTCATAAAGAATCAGATGAAAGAGTTTTTAGTGCTTCTATTGCTGAGTTTAAGCATTTATTTTTTTAAGAGATAAGAAATTTGGAAAATTATTTTGAAATATATCTTGGTTGTAATGTCTCTACCTTTGTGGCAGAAATAGTAGATGAAATTACATCATTCCATACTCAAGTATCTAGACTGGACGAGGATGTTGAAGTTCTAAAGAAATTTGTTATCTCTTTAGAATATTATATGAGTTCTAGATCCCAAACAAATAAAGATTTATCTTATGTCAAAAGTGTTGTGAGCCAGATAGTATCAGTCTTTGAAGGATTTAAAACCTCCATGAAAGATCATGTCATCACCTAGGATTCCCAAGTGAAAAATCTTATCAGTGGGTTGACCAAAAACTTCAAGGAAACAGTAACATTTTCTATTGGTTCTATTACCTCCAGACCTTCAATAGAACTGAATCATATTCAAGCTTTGATGAAGGAGGATCTTGTTTCAGCATCAACCAGTGGCTCTGTGGACTCATCAGATCTGACCAAAGTGGTCACTTATACTAGAGATACAACTAGAGATATAATGAAGATTGTTCAGGACTATATGAGAGAAGCTTCTGCCTCTCAAAAAGAAGTGAAAGACAAGGCAGATTATTATTTCCAAAGGGTTTATACCAAGCATCATCTCAACAATCATTTCAAGCTTATGTTAGAAAACATGAAGTTACCTCCTGTCAATCAAGCCTTCAAGGAACAAGTCAGCAAGCTCATAGAATTGACTCCAACCATGGAAAAATTCATAGAGAACAAGGATGATTTCATATCTGCTATGGAGAGAGGAGGAGGAATCATTATGGATTTTAGAAATCTCTTGTTGCCTTTATTGCATGTGGATGCTTGGCCAGTGATTGTACCTCCATCTTTACCTGCCTTTGCCTCTGCTACTTCTCCTATTCAGATGACTCCAGCCCAAGCTATCAGAATCCTTACTCCTATGATCACTTAGAGGGCTACTCAGTATAGGCCAGGAACAGTTTCAGTTTCTCAGCCTCCTATGATCATTTCTGGTGTTCCTAAACCTACTCCTGCATCCACACAGCATGAACCCTCTTCTGATCCCAAGGGAAAATCTCACATTGAGGTCATGGATTGAATAAGTGGCTAAGATATTTGATAGGAATCCCTTGAATTTTGTTTTTCTTTCCTTGTACCTTTTTGCAACATAAAATACAAATGGTTGTCTTTTCTTTCACATTTTTCTCCTTCTCTCTTTGTTGTTTTCCACTTTTTGCTAATCACAAAGGGGGAGAGTGGTAATAGAACTGAAGAGGAGAGCTACTATCTATTGCATTTTGTAACTTGTAACTTTGATACCATTTCATTTAATTCTACCTATGATCCATTTAACATTTCACATCTTATATTTTTTTCTCTTCTACAATTGAATTTAATGTTATATCCTCTAATACATTACTGATTATTTTGAGATTATAATATCATAAGTTTTGATTATCAAAAAGGGGGAGATTGTTGACCTCACCTGTTTTGGTAATCCCAATTATGCTTTCACATACTTTGATAATCCCAAATAATGTGTATCTATATATTAATTCTTTCAATATATGATCAAGTTTCTAATTATAGTAAAATAATCTTTGAAATATGTTAATCAATGTTTATCTATGTTTATATGTCTTTTGAAATAATTCTAACTCAATCGGATATGTTCTGCATAAAACAGACAAGTGTTAAGTCACTGATATGCCTACAGCTACTGATATAGACAAATAGCTCTATCGGTACTTAGTCTACCGATAGATATAGTCACCGATAAGCAAAGGTCACTGATACGCAGATCTACCGGTATGTATAAGTCCACCGATAAGCATATTTCTGATAGATCATCCACGAGATACAGATAGCTACCGATAGAAGCTAATCTACCAATAGAACAAGTCTATCGGTATGCATAATTCTACCGATGTACACTTCAATGGTACAGAACGGAGCTACCGGTATGCACAAGCTACCGATAGAGTCACGGATACAAAAGAGCCATTGATATAGACATCTACCAATAGAACAAGTCTACTAATAAGTGTGGTTTCCGATACAGAGTCACCGAGACATGAAAGCTACTAATAGACAAGCAAGTTACTGATAGACAAGAAATCTACTGATAGACAATCAAGCTACTGATAGACAAGAGCTACCGATAGACCAAGAGCTACCGATAGAAGGAGTCACTAGTATACAGAGATACTGATACACGGAGTAACAGCTACTGATAGAAGTAGTTACCAGTACAAGATCAAAGAACTACCAATAGGATCTCACTTCTATACAAATTCTATTGTTACTTATCTACGACAGAAAGCTACTGATGAAAGACTGACCAGTCAAAATCTATACTCTCAATATTATTTATTTATTAAGAAACGGTCTTATTTGATGATTTTAATGAAATTAATGTTATTTAATGATAGTTGTTGGCATGTTAGGGAACCGTACCTAGTATCCATAAAAATGTAATCATTCCCATTGCCGGAACTGAAAGCTATAAAAAGAAGGCGCGTGAAGTGTGTGGTAGAAGCGTACTGAAGGCTGTAAAAGTCGGTGTTGAGAGTGTTGAAAAAGTAGTGAATAAACACAAATAAGAAAGGATTAATTCATACTGAAAGAACACTGGATAGACGAGAAGCCATTAATTCTAGATGATAACACTAGTTGCACCTTAGTCAAGGAGTGAATAACCACAACGAGCTCTTCATGCACTCAAGATAATCAAACTAAACTTGAAGAAAATGACCCTCTGTTTTACAAACAAAAACCAGAGAAGGACTCAGAAGCTTTCCTGATTAATCAAGAGCCCAGAGCTGCACTTAAAATAACTAGAGCTTTCTAAAACTCATATCTACTCTCTCAGTGATTCTTTTATTTACATTTTGAGCAGTGTGTATACTTTGTACATCTTATACACACACTGTCTCCTGAGCTAAGCTGGAGTATTTCTAAATCATCACACAAACCTTATAAATCTTTTGTTTCCCATTGTGGATAGTGGTAGAGTCCAAGTAAGACCTGGACAGCCTGTGTGTTGTTTTTTTGTTTTCCCATGAAGAACTGTGGTAGAGGTCTTAGTACCTGGATAGTCTTTGTACTATTGTTTACCCCGATCCAGGGTGTGGATCAAATTTATATAAATTGTTTAAGAGGACTAAGTCTCGGCTTGAGACTAAACCTCTTGGTTATATTTGCTATGCATATTTGATTAAGATTAAATTATACTATATATTTTATATTCCGCTACTAATTACTTTGAAATTCAATTTGTTTTAAAGTTACTTTGATAGTTAAATTATCAAGTGTTTATAATTATTGTGAACCAGTAAGTTAGTTTCAAAAGTTAATTTAATCATATGATTAAATTAACTGAGACCTAATAAATATTTGAGAAACTAATTGAACTCTTACAATCTGTATAAATTCACTATAGTTTAACTTGTTTTTAAAAAGTGGGATTTTTAAGAGAAATATTTTTAACAGAAATTTTTAATTGGAACTCAATTCACCCCCTCTTGAGTATCCACTCCAACCAACAAAAATAATATTATATCATAAATAAATAAACAACCATTCATTGTATAAAATAAAATAAATATGTGGCATGTTCATGAGATTTTTTACAAGTTATTTTATCAAGTAGATGATAAACTAACCCTTGACCCTAGGGTAATAATACCTAGAAGTGGGCTTAGCTTGATTTGTAGCATTCCACATGAATCCAATGTATCTCCTTGGATAGTTTCACATCAGATCATTTTTTTAGCCCTCACCCCTCTTTATATCTCCATCCTTCACATATATTTACACACACACTGGTTAGGGGGACCATGTGTATGGGGTTACATAATATAATCCATGGACATGTAGGTCCTTCATAATAAAGGTGAGAGGGATGACTCACATACTATCATATTTTATTTAATAAAACATTTATCACATTAAAACCCCTATAATAAATATTAAATTAAACCAAAATAAAACACATAAATTTTTGGGTTAATCTCATGATCATCCATGAATTAAATGACTACGTATTTAATAAAACTGGCTAGCATTCATTTGTATTCATTATTTATTAAGATAAATCACCTGATTTAATAAATTAATAATATTATTAACATATCAATTCACTTATCTTAATTTTTTCCATCTGAATTTTCCAAGAGATTATCATATACTTTAATTTTAAATAAAATAATTTAATTTAATATTAATTAATACATGATGTACACTAATAGGTCACCCAACATGTACCTATCTGATCAGTCTTAAATCTATATCTCACTTCACATGGTATGGACTAGAGGAAACCTGGCGTGTACCCTTATTCATTATCCATAATGTATTGTCAATCATATGAAATGTGACTATGCTAGGTATGGTTCATCTCATATACTTCATACTTAAACAACATGTATCATACGTAGAATTTCAAAATGTTACATGGTATATAGTTCCATGAGTCAAGATAAGTATCTAACATGGTGTTTATAACAACACAACATGTCATTAATATATAATGTGTACCTATTTCAATTCATGTGAAGTGCACGGTGAGTATGATGACCATACAAATTTTATAGTTCTAAAATCACTTTGAGAGTAATTAATTTTAGAATTTAATTTTGAAAACCCTATTACACAGTGTGTACACTAACTACATGTTCCATGTTTTTTTATTACTTTAATTAAAATTTATTCAATGTAATTAATTCATGAATTATATCCTAGATCGATGTGTAATTCACATGAGAGTGTATGATTTACTTTCCATTTCCACCACTCTCTATTACCTATGAAATATGGTTAGGGACACAACATGTAATATGTGTGGAAATTTATGTCTTATATAGAGTTTACACAAACTACACACTATGTAATCACATCTAGATCATGTTTCTTAACTATCATTAATTATACATTCTATAATTAATATATGCCATGTAATTTGACAATAAGGATTCTACAATTCCCACATGGACAAATCGAGTGAGTTTATAGGGTGTGTACACCAGATACACATCATGCAACTCATCAATCTACATTCCATCTTGATGGTGAATGCAAGGAATATAATGACACCACATACTTTTCTCCCACATGAAATGTTTTGATTTATACAAACACATCTTAATGTGGTTGAATAGATGAAACAATGTCTACTTTTCATTAACACACCATGTAATTATGTACTCCATGCAGAATCAATGAAACGTTATGATGGTATGTTAATATTTTCATCATCATTTCTTAGCATGTTCATGGTCATATGATGGTTAATGATCAAAATATATAAAATTTTTAATTAAAAATGGATAATAGTAGAGATGTAAAACTAATACCAAATTCATAAATCATCAACAAAAGATATGAAAGTATAAATTGGTATGTGAACTTCTTAGATACTACTTTATGGTTCTAGGTCACAGTGAAAGTGGTCCAACCCATGCCAAAAAATTATTTTTCATTAGTTTACATAGATTTTTCTTAGAACTAGATGAATAGAAACCCTATAAACCTTGAAAAATAATCTTTCACATACAATTTATAAATAATAATTACCTCTAATTATAAGGCCCCAGCCTTAAACCTTACTTAATCTTGAGTTATTAAAAGATTACACCTTGAGGATCTTTTCGGGTTTAGAGTTTTAGAGAATTAGATCATAAAACTTGCATTACAATCCAGATATAAACAAAGTGGTTACATAAAGATAATATTCTTCTTTCCCATCAATGGAAACATATTTAAAATAAAACATGGATTCTTTCTTGACACTCCCTTGACATTTTCATCATATCATATACCTTTCCCTTGACCTGTGAAAAAAATTTCAAAAAAAACTTGGGATGAGCATAAAAAGCTCAGTAAGGGATATAAAATATATATGGAAAGGAAACATGGGTACATATATACATAAGAATGAAATCATATTTTACCCATAAAACATAAGCACTTCAACATACCTCATCAAATCATGAATAAATCATAGAAATCATAAGACATAAAGGTAACTTGAGGCATTCATAACATTCTTACGTAGGGATTAACCCTCTTGGTTATGTTTGGAATGCCCATCATAGTATATTACCTAAATCTCTTCAGAGAAACCTTAACGTTACACACCTTCGTGTTACCCAATGCATTGGAGAGCTATATCGGACTCACCCACCCTTAGTTTATCACGGAACCACCCGTCTTCATAATAATTCCCAAGAACCTCAACATAATCATATCACATAAAACATGCATAAAGGAAACATAACATTTCCACCTTTCAATCACAAGATATCAATACAACACATTGATATAAAAACATTATGAAAACCATTTTCAATACCAAAACAAAAGAAAAGTAAAACATGGTATTTATTTTTCTTTCAAAAAAAGGTATGGCTTGATGAGGAATCCGAAACTCAAATAATGGTCACAGCGGCGGAGAAGTCATTGTCGCCACATACGTATGACAAAAACATTCCCTTTTGTCGTTTAGTAAAACGCTTCATATAAAAAAATATTCCTTTTGGATAAAAGTAAAAGTCAAAGGGGTTTATACACCGTATAAAAGAAGGTTTTGTATAAAACAAAATATGCCTCAATGAAATGAGATTGGGACGAAGTCCCATACAAAGACGGTATCCCTGGTTTAAGGATAAATAAATTACATAATTATGTGTGACAAACGAATACACCAAATATAAGTGGATATTAAGTGTAAAATAATCAAAGGTCATTCACCATATTCAAAGGATGACATATTCAATAACTACATGTTGAACCCAAAGAAATCGAAATTGGGTTAAGAAGTTCCCTTGACAGCCTAACGACGTCACATCAAAATGAGTTGATGAGAGATAAAAAAAAGGGTATCTCATCACTTGGACATAAAATTTACATCAATAAGGATATATGAGAACATATCCCAACATAAAAATATGTAAATTAAAAGACCCAACAAAATAAGTCTTTTAAAAAGAGGAGGGTGAAAGGCTCCCTTACCGACATGGGTATCTTTCGAAACATACACCTCGTGAAAGAAGGACAATACAACATTGATGTAAATACTCATAAAAGAAAGTATATTACACAATGAGTAAAATAATGGGCAGTACATACACCACTCAAAGGAAATTATGGAAAATGTAGCATAAATCTCACAGGAATAAAAGTGAGATGAAAAATCCCTTACGAAAACTCGGCAGCCTAATGACGCCACATAAAACATACAAAAATGGATTGATGAGATCAAATAGGGTATCTAATCATATTAACTTAAAGTTTATAGAAAGAGGAATATAAAATAACATCCCCCAACATAAAAAATATGAGCTTAAAAGAAGTGACATAAAGGAGAGTACTTAAATAGAAAGAGAGAGGTTATATCTCTTACGAAAATTCGGCAGCCTAACGGCGCCACTCAAAACATCCAAAATGGATTGATGAGAGAGAATAGGGTCTATCATCATATGAACATAAAAATTACAGTAAGAGTAATATAAAATAACATCCCAATCACAAGAAATATTAGCTTAAAAGGAATGACATAAAATAGTGTACTTAAAAAGAAAGAGAGGAGTAGGATCCCTTACCTCAAGTCCAACTTGTCTTGTTCGTTTCTTTATATTCCTGAATAATAAACTTTTGTCAATTAATAATTTCCTAAATAACTAATTTAGAGATTATTATTCAGTTCATATCACATATTATAATGTTATAATAAT
Organism: Viscum album; assembly: GCA_963277665.1. Lineage (NCBI taxonomy): Eukaryota > Viridiplantae > Streptophyta > Magnoliopsida > Santalales > Viscaceae > Viscum > Viscum album. The sequence goes on along the minus strand of OY728120.1, from coordinate 1,430,796,945 downwards.
TGTTTAATAATGTTAGTTCACATCAGATGTTTTTGTCGATGTTTGGTACATGAGTCAAAAATGAACTTGTTTGAAAAAAGAATGCCCATGTAGTTATAAGTAAATAATTTCTAGAATAGTATTAATGATTAAAATATCATATATATCCAGTAAATATTCTTTTTATACAATTCCATATCATTTGGAGATAAAAAACTAAAAGCACCGTTCATGGAGACGGTAGGTCGTACGTACGCATGAACGCTACTTTCATTTTTTGTCATATTAATGGAATTAAAAAAAATGAGAGAGATATATATATGTTATAATTCCAGAATTATATCCATAATTTATATGTAATATATTACATATATATCCATTATATATATGTACTTATAATATTACATAACATTTTGAGATAAGAAATGAAATGTACCATTCATGGAGACGGTAAGCCGTACGTACGCATGAACGCTACTTCCATTTCTATTTCATATTTAATGGAATTAAAACATAATGATACATAATAGTATTTTAATTATAATATGGTATCATATATAATATCATTAAATATATCCTTTATACGTACCAGATATGGTATTAACGAATCAAATCACTTTGAGGGGGTGGTAGTCCGCACTTCCTTAAATGAAGATATCGCGTTTACCCATAATGGAAACCATAAAGGTATGCCATAAATGAAAAATACAGAATCTTAAGTAAAACATAAAAATATTAGATATCATATATAAATATAGTGTCATCTTAATGGCCACCTTTGAAGGTGTTAGAAGAATGTTGAACAATCATCGTTTCGGGAGGTAGAAATTCGCCATCCACGGAAACAGTATGTTCTTTAACCATTAGATGTAGGTGTGTGTAAGTGTAGCTCTAATCCTTATTATAACAACATCCTAGTATATTTAAGATAATGGAGTTGTTACAAAATAAATGAATAAAAATATTTTAGGGGGTTGGAGAAGCAAAATAAATCAAAAGGACACAAGTGAAGACATTACCTTAAAATCTGGTAACTCCCTTTGGTTTGAGCTCAAAGGCTTCCTTGGGAAGACTTATGCCCAAATTGAGGCTTCAAGGAGTAATAGAGGGAAGTGGAGAGACAAAATGGGCAGGTTTTGGCCGAGCCAAAGGCTTTGGGAGTGTGGGTAAGGAGGTAGAGGTGGGGGCCTTTTATAAGAGGAGAGGAGGGGCACTCTTGGAAGGTAAAGAGATGTCACTTTATTTTAAAATGGTATTATGATTTAAGAGGTCCCACGTTGATGTTTTTAGAGGATAAGGTGATGAGGGTTCTAAATCCACCCATCCAATAGGTTTTGGCCATGTTTAGGTCTTAGATTTTACATTATCATTCCATTTTATTTAAATCGTTAAATAATGAGGTCATCGCTGCATCATCATGATGTCATAAATAATTTAATTTATTTAAAGTCTATAAATTATAAAAAAAATACTATGATGTAGGAAATATTTTTAGATTTCCAATGACTATTTATAATCAAAAATATTATCTTTATAACCCCATGTAAAAATTGTTTTAGTAAAACATTTCATGTTTGTGTCATTTTTACTTTTACATTAAATAAAAAGTTATTTATGTCATTTCCCAACCAAAGTGGCTCCATGGGGTCCCCAAGTTGACCCATGGATTTTATTGGTCGTCCATGACACATCCAATGAGGGTAGTACTTGTTTCTAGGTCATTTCATTTTATTAAAACATTATTCTTACCATAAACTACACTAATTACCTCTAATCGCGATTAAAAACTTAGTAAGTTACTATTCACCAAAAAAAATTATTTTTATCCCATTGAACCATGTTTTAATTCTTAATGACAACCATGTATGTCAGATTTTTGAAATTCAAAACACAAATATGGCAAAATTTCATTTAAACGGAAAAATCTGTTTTTATAAGTACCACTTAGTGGTTTCACTATTCATCAAAAATTGAAGTTTTTCAGAAAAATACCAAAAATTCACCCTAAGATATATTTGATATTCCGAATTCAAAAATGAAGTCTATTTTACAAAATTCAAAACATATAATTAACATTAATTAATTTAATAATTAATTCCCGCTGTCAGAGCAAATAGCGTGTTTTTATGAAACAATAAGTATCAAAAGATTTACACTAGTTTAAGTCTGATTTCAAAGTGAAATTAATTCCAACGACCACTATTGGATTTAATGGTAAAAATATATTCTAATTTAACTTTAAAACCAATTAAAAAGATAATATAATCATATAAATAAATTATATTAAAAATAGGTTTTGAATTAAAATACAACATTTTACACTATTTATTAAAAAATGAACTTTATTGGAAAGATACCAAAAATTAACACAAAGAAAATTTTGATGTCCCAATTATTAAGAAGAGTTTTATTTGGTCCAATAGAATTTATAAGAGTGAACAAAACTATATTTAATGATGGTTCTTCATCAAAAGGCGATAAGTGAACCTTTAGTAAAAACTAGGGCATATACGCCTAAAATTGAATTCTTTCCGTATTTTAAGCCATTATCTTTTATTGGATAAATGTAAAAACATTTAAAAACATATATAATCATATTTTAGTTATTTCTATCTATTCCCACCAATACAACGGCTACATGTTAACTACCATTTAAAATAATATTATTTTATTATTAGAGTGCAACGTAAGATTCCCAAGAAACTCGTTGTTGCGTGTTGGGTACGCCATCGAGCATAGCATCCCCTTTAAAGTAATATTAATATTTTATTCACAAATATGGATAAATATGAAAATTTCATATTCTTTTTTTACCTGGGGTGTTACATCCTTCCCCCCTTTTGGGAATTGCGTCCTCACAATTTTTAAAATTGAGCTTGGAAACATCCTTGAAAGTCCCACATCGGAACAAGAGTCGGTAAAACAATCACTTTAAAATAAAGGAAGATAAGTACAGAGGTCACCTGAGTTAACCCATACTATGATTCCATGTAGAAAAACATGGACATGGAAGAAAAAGAAAAGGGTCATGTTCTTGAGGGAGAGTGATAGTAAACATGTCTAGGAGAAAGTTAACCATAAGAAAATCACAAACTTATGATGGGTTAAACGGTATTCAATTCCCCGGTAGGAAAAGTTAATAGACAACATTTTTGTTTTAAGTTACTTTTTATTGAGGAATTTATTCATAAGGAAACATAATCACTTATCATGTTGACTTTAAACTTTTACTAGATTCCTTAATCAAACTCATATTTTTTTCCAAAAGACGAGTATTTAGGGAGACTTTTTCACATTAAGAGTACTATAATCAACTTCTAGAGAATCACCTAATCCACCAAAGAGAACTATATACTTCCCATGTCTTTAGGCTTTAACCAAAACCAAAACCAAAAAGGTTAGTACAAGGTCAGATAATCAAGAAAAGGATAACCCTTTAAAAATAAAATCTATGCTTAATCTCCAAAATTTGTCCAACAAAACCCAAAGTTCAACGAGGACCATCCGATAAAAAATTTGTCCATAAAATTCTTCAAAGTAAACCAATATAAGATTGAAACCCAAATATTTGAAGGATTTAGTCACATAATCTTCCAAGTTAAATCGTAACATTTATCTCCAAACAACATCAGTTTCTCCTAAAGTCTCGTATTGAAAAGTAATTAACCTAATCGCATATCCTCCATGATAGGTTAATCATTTTCATAAATAACCCAAAATCAACTTACTCTTAATTCATAAAATCATATAACTAAAAATAATCAGTCAAACTAACCAGGGACTTCACGTAGTCCAGTGGTAGGTGATAAATACCAGTCACACTTTGGTTGTGGGTTCGATTCCCGCATCTTTGTCCGACGCGATGGGTAGTCACACGGTTTGTGTGTTGTCCTTTTTCCAAAACTATATAATTCTAAAATCATTCCCCAAAAAGGGATAAAATCATCAAAAATAACCATAACATAATTTAACCTCAATTTTATATCATGCCTTTCACTTCAATCATAACATATAGTAACCCATAATTACCTCAAAAGTAAGGATCATATAAACCCAAATGGTTCTTTATAACTATGTCCACAAAAGAAAAGATAACTATTCCATGAATAAAATTTTTATATATTAAACATCAGGGTTACACATAATATAAAAAGTCTTCTAATGTAACCCCATCATCAAAAGAGACTTAATACTCTTAAAAATTTCACCATAACTCTTGAAGCCCTTATATGTTGACATCTTACTCATTCAACATTCTTTATGATCCATTAACCATTCCTTTCCAACTTATTCCGAAATACCTCTTTCCTACAAACAAAATCATGAATCATATCCTAAGATTACAAAATAGGAAAACAATAGTCATGAAATAATACATACCTTTGATTTGTCATTGTCAGTTTCTTCATCCTCAATCAGAATGGCATTAGGTATTGGTAAACGAACATTTGTATGCTCTTGGTGATCTCATTCACGAAACTTCTTCATAGGGCATGTGTTTGCATAATTACCATTCACACCACATTTAAAACATTCAATTGATCCCTCAGAAAGAACTTCTTTCCCTTTCCTCGAGTCAACTGGATGCTTCCTTTTTCCATGGCACGTTCTTGCTTTATGACCTTCATTTCCACATCTATAGCATATTTCTGTCCCTTTGAAACATTTTCCTAGGTGTTTCTTTCCACATCTTTGACACACAGGTTTTTGAACACACTTACCTTTATGATTATTACCTTTACTTCCGTAGGGATTTGTTTCTCGCATATATGATGCCTTAGAGAAATAACCAAGGTTTAGGTGGTCAATCGTGACTCCAGATAGTTGGTTGAGGATAATCACAAGAGTTCTCATTGCAGCTCCCATATCATTCAGTTGCTTGCTCAAAAAACTATCATAGTTTCCTTTACATCCACTTTTACTTTGGTGCCTGCTAGATCCAGCCATTTACTAAAACCAAAAAGGTCAGTGTGAGTATATCAAAAAAAACCATCATGTACTAATGAGGAAGATAAAAACTAATATATACTTACTCATTCACTTTATCTAAAACTAGGACTCTTTCTGAAATCCTAACCATTATGGTAATGCCACTTATGCTTAAAGAATACCCTAACCTCTAAAGTTATCTAAACCGACCTTTGATACCAACTATAAGGCCCCAGCCTTAAACCTTACTTAATCTTGAGTTATTAAAAGATTACACCTTGAGGATATTTTCGGGTTTAGAGTTTTAGAGAATTAGATCATAAAACTTGCATTACATTCCAGATATAAACAAAGTGGTTACATAAAGATAATATTATTCTTTCTCATCAATGGAAACATATTTAAAATAAAACATGGATTATTTCTTGACACTCCCTTGACACTATCATCATATCTTGTACCTTTCCCTTGACCTGTGAAAAACATTTCAAAAAAAAACTTGGGATGAGCATAAAAATCTCAGTAAGGGATATAAAATATATAAGGAAAGGAAACATGGGTACATATATACATAAGAATGAAATCATACTTTACCCATAAAACATAATCACTTCAATATACATCATCAAATCACGAATAAATCATAGAAATCATAAGACATAAAGGTAACTTGAGCCATTCATAACATTCTTACGTAGGGAGTAACCCTCTTGGTTATGTTTGGAATACCCATCACAGTATATTCCCTAAATCTCTTCGGAGAAACCTTAACGTTACACTCCTTCACGTTACCCAATGCATTGGAGAGCTATATCGGGCTCACCCGCCCTTAGTTTATCACGGAACCACCCATCTTCATAATAATGCCCAAGAACCTCAACATAATCGTATCACATAAAACATGCATAAAGGAAACATAACATTTCCACCTTTCAATCACAAGATATCAATACAACACATTGATATAAAAACATTATGAAAACCATTTTCAATACCAAAACAAAAGAAAAGTAAAACATGGTATTTATTTTTCTTTTAAAAAACGTATGGCTTGTAGAGGAAGTCGAAACTCAAATAATGGTCACGGCGGTGTAGAAGTCGTTGTCGCCGCATACGTACGACAAAAACATTCCCTTTTATCGTTTAGTAAAACTCTTCATATTAAAAAAATATTCCTTTTGGATAAACGGAAAAGTCAAAGGGTTTTATACACCGTATAAAAGAAGGTTGTGTATAAAACAAAATATGCCTCAATGAAAGGAGATTGAGACGAAGTCTCATACAATGATGGTATCCTTGGTTTAAGGATAAATCAATTACATAATTATGTGTGACAAATGAATACACCAAATATAAGTGGATATTTAGTGTAAAATAATCAAAGGTCATTCACCATATTCAAAGGATGACATATTCAATAACTATATGTTGAACCCAAAGAAATCGAAATTGGGTTAAGAAGTTCCCTTGACAGCCTAACGGCGTCACATCAAAATGAGTTGATGATAGATAAAAAAAGGGTATCTCATCACTTGGACATAAAATTTACATCAATAAGGATATATAAGAACATATCCCAACATAATAATATGTAAATTAAAATACCCAACAAAATAAGTCTTTTAAAAAGAGGAGGGTGAAAGGTTCCCTTACCGACATGGGTATCTTTCGAAACATACACCTTGTGAAAGAAGGACAATACAACATTGATGTAAATACTAATAAAAGAAAGTATATTACACAATGAGTAAAATAATGGTAAGTACATACACCACTCAAATTAAATTATGGAAAATGTACCATAAATCTCATGGGAATAAAAGTGAGATGAAAAATCCATTACGAAAACTCGGCAGCCTAACGACGCCACATAAAACTTACAAAAATGGATTGATGAGATCAAATAGGGTATCTCATCATATTAACTTAAAGTTTATAGAAATAGGAATATAAAATAACATCCCCCAACATAAAAAATAGGATCTTAAAAGAAGTGACATAAAGTAGAGTACTTAAATAGAAAGATAGAGGTTATATCTCTTACGAAAATTCGGCAGCCTAACGGTGCCACTCAAAACATCCAAAATGGATTGATGAGAGAGAATAGGGTCTATCATCATATGAACATAAAAATTATAGTAAGAGTAATATAAAATAACATCCCAATCACAAGAAATATGAGCTTAAAAGTAATTACATAAAAGAGTGTACTTAAAAAGATAGAGAGGAGGAGGATCCCTTACCTCAAGTCCAACTTGTCTTGTTCGTTTCTTTATATTCCTGAATAATAAACTTTGGTCAATTAATAATTGCCTAAGTAACTCCTTTAGAGATTATTATTCAGTTAATATCACATATTATAATGTTATAATAATTGTTTAATAATGTTAGTTCATATTAGACGTTTTTGCCGATGTTTGGTACATGAGTCAAAAATGAACTTGTTTGAAAAAAGATTGCCCATGTAGTTATAAGTAAATAATTTACAGAATAGTATTAATGATTAAAATATCATATATATCCAGTAAATATTCATTTTATACTATTCCATATCATTTGGAGATAAAAAACGAAAAGCACTGTTCATGGAGACGGTAGGTCGTACGTACGCATGAACGCTACTTTCATTTTTTGTCACATTAATGGAATTAAAACAAAATGATAGAGATATATATATGTTATAATTACATAATTATATCCATAATTTAGATGTAATATATTACATATATATCCATTATATATATGTACTTATAATATTACATAACATTTTGAGATAAGAAATGAAATGTACCGTTCATGGAGACGGTAAGTTGTACATACACATGAACGCTACTTCCATTTCTATTTCATATTTAATGGAATTAAATCATAATGATACATAATATTATTTTAATTCCAGTATGGTATCATATAAAATATCATTAAATATATCCTTTATAGGTACCACATATGGTATTAAAAAATCAAATCACTTTGAGGGGGCGGTAGTCCGCACTTCCTTAAATGAAGATATCGCATTTACCCATAATGGAAACCATAACGGTATGCCATAAATGAAAAATACAGAAGCTTAAGTAAAACATAAGCATATTATATATCATATATAAATATATTGTCATCTTAATGGTCACCTTTGAAGGTGTTAGAAGAATGTTTAACAATCATCGTTTCAGGAGGCAGAAATTCGCCATCCACGGAAACAGTATGTTCTTTAACCATTAGATGTAGGTGTGTGTAAGGGTAGCTCGAATCCTTCTTATAAAAACACCCTAATATATTTAATATACTGTATTTGTTACAAAATAAATGAATAAAAAGAGTTTAGGGGGTTGGAGAAGCAAAATAAATCAAAAGGACACAAGTGAAGACATTACCTTAAAATCTGGTAACTCCCTTTGGTTTGAGCTCAAAGGCTTCCTTGGGAAGACTTCTGCCCAAAGTGAGGCTTCAAGGAGTAATAGAGGTAAGTGGAGAGACAAAATGGGCAGGGTTTGGCCGAGCCAAAGGCTTTGGGAGTGTGGGTAAGGAGGTAGAGGTGGGGGCCTTTTATAAGAGGAGAGGAGGGGCACTCTTGGAAGGTAAAGAAAAGTCACTTTATTTTAAAATGGTATTCGGATTTAAGAGGTCCCACATTGATATGTTTCGAGGATAAGGTGATAAGGGTTCTAAATCCACCCATACAATAGGTTTTGGCCATGTGTAGTTCTTATATTTTACATTATCATTCCATTTTATTTAAATCGTTAAATAATGAGGTCATCGCTGCATCATCATGATGTCATAAATAATTTAATTTATTTAAAGTCTATAAATTATAAAAAAAATACTATGATGTATGAAATCTTTTTATCTTTCCAATTACTATTTATAATCAAAAATCTGATCTTTATAACCCCATGTAAAAATTGTTTTAGTAAAACATCTCATGTTTGTGTCATTTTTACTTTTACATTAAATAAAAATTTATTTGTGTCATTTCCCAACCAAAGTGGCTCCATGGGGTCCCCAAGTTGACCCATGGATTTTCTTGGTCGGCCATGACACATCCAATGAGGGTAGGACATGTTTATAGGTCATTTAATTTTATTAAAACATTATTCTTACCATAAACTACACTAATTACCTCTAATCGCGATTAAAAACTTAGTAAGTTACTATTCACCAAAAAATTATTTTTATCCCATTGAACCACATTTTAATTCTTAATTACAATCATGTATGTCGGATTTTTGAAATTCAAAACACAAATATGGAAAAATTTCATTTAAACAGAAAAATCAGTTTTTATAAGTACCACTTAGTGGTTTCACTATTCATCAAAAATTGAAGTTTTTCAGAAAAATCCCAAAAATTCACCCTAAGCTATATTTGATATTCCGAATTCAAAAATTAAGTCTATTTTACAAAATTCAAAACATATAAGTCACATTAATTAATTTAATAATTAATTCCCGCTGTCAGAGAAAATAGCGTGTTTTTATGAAACAATAAGTATCAAAAGATTGACACTAGTTTAAGTCTGATTTCAAAGTGAAATTAATTCCAATGACCACTATTGGATTTAATGGTAAAAATATATTCTAATTTAACTTTAAAAACAATTAAAAATATAATCTAATCATATAAATAAATTAGATTAAAAAGAGTTTTTGAATTAAAATACAACATTTTACACTATTTATTAAAAAATGAACTTTATCGGAAAGATACCAAAAATTTACACAAAGAAAATTTTGATGTCCCAATTATTAAGAAGAGTTTTATTTGGTCCAATAGAATGTATAAGAGTGAACAAAACTATATTTAATGACGGTTCGCCATCAAAAGGCGATAAGTGAACCTTTAGTGAAAACTAGGGCATATACGCCTAAAATTGAATTCTTTCCGTATTTTAAGCCTTTATCTTTTATTGGATAAATGTAAAAACATTTAAAAACATATATAATCATATTTTAGTTATTTTTATCCATTCCCTCCAATAAAACGGCTACATGTTAACTACCATTTAAAATAATATTATTTTATTATTAGAGTGCAACGTAAGATTCCCAAGAAACTCGTTGTTGCGTGTTGGGTATGCCATCGAGCATAGAGTCCCCTTTAAAGTAATATTAATATTTTATTCAAAAATATGGATAAATATGAAAATTTCATATTCTTTATTTACCTGGGGTGTTACACTAATATTGGATTATTTCTTCATTGAAGAAGTTGATCAATTAAATATCATTTTATTATACCATCATTTCACTGAGAGGATCCAAGGTTGAATCCCTATAGCGGTATTCAAACATTCTCCTTGAACCACATATTAGCATGGATGGATCTCTGACTGTTAGTATAGAAGATCCAATCTCCTTTCATCAATCATGATGATCACAACTAGAATTCCATCTAGTCTAGATAGAATACATCTTCTTCTCTCGGTCTTGAGAGGGAGAAAGAGGACTGATAAATCTCAATTATTTAGAGAATTATAGAGTTTCTATCAATGTGGGGGAGAATTATATACAATTTTATCATTGTGAACAATAATTTTTGAATCTAAAAAATTGATATAATTAGATTTATATATTAGGGTTAGAAAAAATATAAATATCCAAAAGGATATTTATGTATTTGTAAATTCTAAATAAATCCCATATCTAATAATATTATTATAACCATTATTATTTCCATGAAATTATCTAAACTCGTGGATAGTATAAAAATCACTTATTAAATAAATTAATTAATATTTATTTAAATGGAATTTTAATATAAAATTTAAAATCCCTTAACTCAGCCCATCGATCACCCTCAACATCTATTGAACCTAGAATAATAAATATTTATTTTTATCAAATAAATATTCAAAATTTATTCATTTAAAAATAAATAGATATTATATTTTATAAACTAGTAAAAAATATTTATTTAATATTCAACTCATATATATTCTTTCAAATAGCTTTTGATTTAAAATGTGTGATCAACATGACCTAAATAAATATTATTTCTATAAACTAGAGAATAATATTTATTATAATATTAAATTTAAAAAATAATTTAATTTTGATTGATTAAAACTCTCAATTTGTGACCTTTTAAGCCTCTTTCTTAGTGAAATTTTTCTAACTAGACAAAATTCCAAGATCTTCATCTAGAAACATGTCAAGGAACCCATAGAGAAAGAAGTAAATGTCTCAATAACAAAAACCTCCTACAAACACTCACTCTATAATATAATCCCTTTTTCTCATTATCTCATTAAGTAGGTTTCATTCTCATTTCAATATTCATTATTCTTCATATATGTTTCTTTGACAACTTGAATTCAACTCATCTATAAACTGTCATGTCCATGTACTCAATCTGAAAATTATAATTCAATAAAAACTCATGAGATATTATCTTCCATTAACTCAAATTGGAAAATACTTTATTAACATATTTTTGGATTCCATATCACTTGTGATGCACTCAATATACCTTACATAGTCACAAGAATTTGGAATCATAGTTTCCATAAATATAAAAAAGTACAAAACTCATTATATGAACTAATAATAATATCAATTTTAAGAATCATTACACATATTGACATATTTTGATATCCAATGAAACATATAAAATGTGGAATTACTATTGGAGGTTCTATTATCATAACCTTCTTTTCATGGAGGTTACCAAGTTTTAACTTCATGAAAAGAAGTTTCAAAGACTTATGACCCCCTACACCTCATAATTGGTATTATCTATGTCTTATCATTTGATTTTATTTAACCATAGAATATATATTTAAGAATATTATCATATCACTTCAAGGATATATTCTTAATGGGGAATTTATATGTCCTTTTAATGTGAAAAATGAACTAATGACATTATAACATCAATGTAATATAGAATAATACCCATCATGTGACAATATATTCATTATATTCATGTTTTTGAATATACAGGTAATTAAAAGTATTAAAAAGTTGGTTCTAGGAAACCTACTCCAGTAGATGTGAGGTTAGATGGTATGGGGATTAGTTGTGGTAAGGTCTTATAAGGGAAAGTGGGATGAAATACCTATTATATATTTCTATATTTGTGATATATGGATTGGTGTATCTATATTGAGTATGGTATTTGATTATTAGTGGGATGAAACCTAGAGAGATATCATTGGAGCATCAGAAGGGTGGATATATAGTGCCACTATGGAATGAACTATATGAGTTCCATAAGTGTGGAGGTCGAAATGACCCATGGATAGAGGTTTATGGTAGGTCGGTTAACCATAAAATATAATGGAGATAGGGTAGTGATTGGATGAGTAGATTATGGATAGCATACTACAGGTTATATAGATCATTAATTAGGGCTCTTAGGGAAAAAAATATATCCATGAAATATCTAAAACAAGAGTTCTAGTCACATAATCCTCCATTATTCTAAGGGGAGGGTCGACCCCAGGTAGCAGAGTAATAGATTGATCCACTAAAAATTAATTTCAATCATATCAGTATCCCACAATGGTATATGGTAAATATGGCTACATATATACTTAGGGGACCAAAAAAATACAACTGGGGTGTATAGGTATAGGATGGTAGACATTAGGATATAATGTGAAGGACACTAGAAAAAGGTTCTTTGAGAAATTATTTCATAAGGCAATGAGGGGGGATAGGCCTTATGAGTTCACAAACCTATTACAGGGATATATTTTAGTAATTTTCTATATCATTATCTTTAATAGTTTTTTTTGGTTTGTCCCAACATTGGAGGAAGATGAAATTTACAAAGTGTATAAATTCAATGATGGATTATGGAATAATACAAGAGTACAAGTAAATATCTTCAGGTTGACTGCATTTGAAAAGGTGTTTGACCAAGTTCTGATTGTAGAGAGGAACCTCATGGATGGAATTATATCATGCCGTAAAGTGGTATTAATAATGATAATTATTGGATCATCGAGTAACAAAAAGTGAGGAAATGAGGAGACCTGGTAGTCTAGTCATAGTAGAGGTTCAACGATTCCACTATGAGGTGGGTCATCAGTGAGGTATTTTTAGTATGGTAAGACAGGGCATGTTTGCACCCATTGTAATTGACCATCAAAGGACTACCCAGAATGTGTCTAGATAGGAAATCTAGAGTGGTTTTGTTTAATTAACTCATGGACATCTAGTTCTATGGATCAGGTTAGTCTCTGAAATATATGATAGGACCTATAGTGGTACCAGGAGAAGTTATCTAGGATTTTTCTTCATGTGTGGGTTAAGGTAGTGGAAAGGATACCTAGCAGTGGGGGTAGTGGATGATAGTGAAAATGACTTCACATGGAGTATAGGTATCAATTAATTGGTATTTGGTCCAACTTTAGGTGATTAAGACACCCTATTTAAAGCAATTCAAGGGTCCTTTTTAAATATGATCATGTTGGTTTTTTTATAACAGGTACTACATCTTGATGTGTATATATGATATGTGTAACAAAAAGATGTTAGTTGAGGTATGGGAATTAAGTATTATATAATATGATTATGGGAATCAGTGTGATAGGTGATAATAATGTATGATGATGGGAACATTTGTGTACTGAGATCATGGATGGGTATAGCACCATTATCATATTGGTTAGTTAAGTTGTGATGTGATAAGTTAGGGGATTCCTATGGTGGGAAGTGATCAAAAAACTAATCAGTTAGTTTGAGTTAGTTAGCATAGATATTAGGGATCATACAAATACATTCGATGTCATCTCATTATTTTGAGGAAGTAAAGATCGAGATTCTTGATTTTTTGTAAGGGTCTGTCATTGTGTGTCCTAAGATAGCTCAAGGAAGATCTATCATATGGTGGGGAGGTTTAAATAGACTATGTATTCAAGAGTTTTAATTTATGTCTACTCCCATATCAACCATGCATATCTAGACCCTACTGAGGTGTTGGGGTTGTCAGTGTAGGCTAGGAATTAGGCTTTAGGTGTTTTCCTATACTCGAGTCTATAATTATATAACAAACAAACCATGTCATGAAATAAAGAATCATAGAATGGAGAGAGGAAGTATATAGAATGAATTATTGGGTTTGATCGAGGGTCATTCTATATCTAAGGGGTACCACTACATGATGGGTGTCACATAAGAATGAAATATACTGATGAATTATTAAAATGATAGATTTATTTTCAATTAAAAAGTACAGAGGTGTTTGGGTACAGCTAGTGTAATATTTTGAACTCAACCCATTGTCTTGAGAAAGACCATAATTCCACTTTCCTTAGGTGTATCCCCTAAACACCAATCTTAGTAAATAAATTCCATTGGTATATGCTATTGTTGGGGATGATTTATCCTCATACACAACACAAAATATAACTGACAACCATAATGGTATTAAATCAACATGATGCATGGTAGAAAAACCAACCAACTCTAGTAGAATATAACACCACAAAGATCCAAGATGCATCAAACCAAGTAAAACTAAATGGGTCCAGAAGACCCAAAAGAGACCAAGAATGACACTAGTTCCAAATGTGTTACTATACCATACTCTTAACCATAACCACTCCAAGAACTAACCTCCCACATCAATGATAACCACATCATGGTGCTCATATGGAAACACTATAATAAAATGGGTGTTTCATGGTGGTATTTTCACCGCGGTTTAAAAACCCACTACTGGAAAATGGACCTATCCCCACGGTTTTCCCCAAAACCGTGGGGATAGACCCCCCCCCCCTATACCCACGGTTTTGTAAAACCGTGGGTATAGGTGACTTTTTAGGACCAATACCCACGGTTTGCGAAAACCGTGGGTATAGGGGGGTTTATCCCCACGGTTTTGGAAAACCATGGGAATAGGTCCTGAAAAGTCACCTATACCCACGGTTTCCCAAAACCGTGGGTATAGGGGTACATATACCCATGGTTTTGGGGAAAACCATGGTGATAGGTCTGGGCTAAAAAACCTATACCCACGGTTATGAAAAACCATGGGTATAGGTCACTTTTGTGTGCGCGGGAAAAAAAATTCCGTGGGAAGGAAATTTTTTTTGGCGGGAACCCTATACCCACGGTTCTTCCCTCTATACCCACGGTTTTTATAACTATATTTAACTATATATATATATATACATATAGGTGAAGTTAGGGTAGTGGTTAGACGCGATGTTTGCAGCGAAGTGGTTGCGGGATCGAAACTCGGCGCCTGCTTTATTTTAGACCTATACCCACAGTTTTGAAACCGTGGGTAAAAGACGTTGACACCGTGGCAATTGGATATGTTTCGGTGACACGGTGGTAGGACACCTATACCCACGGTTTTGAAAAACCGTGGGTATAGGTTGGGGACCTATACCGACATCGTTCCAGCCCATGGTTCCCAAAACCGTGGGTATAGGCCATTTTTCCAATAGTGACCGCCGCGAAATGTGTTAAAAAAAATTCAGTATTTTTTTATTTTTTCAAGGATTAGCGGCGGTTTTTTAAAAAACCGTCACAAAATAGCAGCAGCTTGGGTAAAACCGCCGCGAAATGAAAATAAAAAAATAAAAAAACATGAGAAACCCCAAAATCACTAAAACGGCCATAACTTTTGATCTGAGCGTCCGTTGGAGCGCCACGACTAGTCAAATCGAAGCTCATGAAGAGATCTAGAGGCATGTATAATCAAAACCGTGAGATGGTCTAAGGTGCAGAAGATATGAGAGTTATAAGAAAGTTGAAAAAAGTTATCCAACTTCAAACAACCATAACTTTCGCTCCAGGTGTCCGTTTCGGCTCTACCACATATCAAATCGAAGCCAGCGAAGAGAGTTACACACTAGTTCGACAGAAGCTTATGGTTTTTTGTGGGTTATTATGATGATTATGTTTAATTCTTAAGGTTTTTCCAGAGTTGTCATGATTTTTCAGGCGTTCTCATGCTTTATAATGCTTCTTTCTTCATGTTTCTCCATCCGTTTTCATGCGTTTTCATGATTTTTCATCCCTTATCACATCTTTTCATACTTTTTCATGTGTTTCATTTATTATTTATTAATTATTATTTATTATTTATTATTTATAATATACTTTAATTTATTTATTATTTATAATATACTTTAATTTATTTATTATCTATTATTTGTTACTGGTTATTTATTATTTATTATTTATATTTATTTACTATTTATTATTTATTATTTATTATTTATTATTTATTATTATTATTATAAATATTTTATTTACTATTTATTATATATTATTTATTATTTATTATTTATTATTTATTATTTATTATTTATTATTTATTATTTATTATTTATTATTTATTATTTATTATTTATTATTTATTATTTATTATTTATTATATATTATTTTTATTTATTATTATTTATTATCGATTATTTTTTATTTTTTATTTTTTATTATTTTTATTATTATTATTATTATTATTATTATTATTATTATTATTATTATTATTATTATTATTATTATTATTATTATTTATTATATATTATATATTTATTATTAACTATTATTAATAGTTGTTTATTATTTATTTTTTATTTATTTATAATTATTAATTATGTGTTATTTATTATTATTATTATTTATTATTTATTATTTATTATTTATTATTTATTATTTATTATTTATTATTTATATTCATTTATTATAATTTATTTATTATGTGTTATTTATTATTTGTTATTTGTTATTTATTATTTATTATTATTTATTATTTATTATTATTTATTGTTTATTATTTATTATTTATTATTTATTATTTATTATTTATTATTTATTATTTATTATTTATTATTTATTATTTATTATTTATTATTTATTATTTATCATTTATTATTTATTATTTGTTTATTATTATTTATTATTTATTATTATTTGTTATTTGTTATTTATTATTATTTTTTATTATTTATTGCTTATTAATTATTATTTATTATTATTTATTATTTATTATTTATTATTTGTTTATTATTATTTATTATTATTTATTATTTACTATTTATTTTTTATTGTTTATTTTTTATTATTTATTGTTTTTTAACTATTATTTATTATTTATTAATTATCATTTATTATTTAATATTTATTATTTATTATTTATTATTTATTTATTATTATTTATTATTTATTGTTTGTTGTTTGTTGTTTGTTGTTTATTATTTATAATTTTTTATTATTTTTTATTTTTTATTTTTTATTATAATTTATTCTTTATTATTTATTATTTATTATTTATTATTTATTTATTATTATTTATTATTATATATTATTATTTTTATTGTTTATTGGTTTTTATTTATTGTTTTTTATTTCTTATTTATTTTTTATTTTTTATTTTTTATTTTTTATTATTTATTATATATTATATATTTATTGTTTATTTTTTATTGTTTACTATTTGTTGTTTATTATTTATTGTATTATTATTTTATTATTTTATTATTTTAATTTCGTAATTTTATTATTTTATTATTTTATATTCATAATTTTATAATTTATGTAAATATTATTATAATTTATTTGTTATTTATTATAATAAACAGTAAATAATAATAAATAAATGAATAACTCAATAAATAACTAATAAATCAATAATTATTAATTATTAGGTATTGATTATTAATTATTGCTTATTGTTTAATTATTATTGAGTTTATATCTATTAGTTATGTATTATTTGTTTTTTTCTATTAGTATATATAAGTATATTGAATTCTATTTATTAACCACTTGACGAGCATGCGGGAGTGGTAAAGTCTTTGGAAAATATGCAAGAGGTTAGGGGTTCAAATCTCACCAAATGCAGTATTTCTTTATATTGCATGGGCATGTGCATGCATGGATAAAGTAAATAATGTAATACGAATTAAATAAACTAAATAAATTAAATAAACAAAATAAAATAAATAAAATAAATACGAAATAAATAAAATAAATATGAAATAAATACAAAATAAATAAATAAAATACAAAATAAATAAATAAAATATGAAATAAATAAAATAAATTAATAAATAAAATAAATAAATAAATACAAAATAAATAAAATAAATACGAAATAAATAAAATAAATACGAAATAAATAAAATAAATACGAAATAAATAAAATAAATACGAAATAAATAAATAAAATAAATACGAAATAAATAAAATAAAATAAATACGAAATAAATAAAATAAAATAAATACGAAATAAATAAAATAAATACGAAATAAATAAAATAAATAAGTAATAAATAAGTAAATAAATAAATAAATAAAATAAATAAAATAAAGTAAATAAATAAATTAAATAAACTAAATAAAGTAAATAAAGTAAATAAAATAAATAAATAAAATAATATATATATATATATAAATAAATAAATAAATAAATAAATAAAATAAAATAAATAAATAAAATAAAATAAATAAATAAATAAATAAATAAATAATTTAATAAACCGTCACGAAACGTTCTACGACGATTTTGAAAACCGCCGCGAATAGTTTCTCGATGCACAATTTAGCAGCGGTTTTTCAAAACCACCACCAATTGATTCAACGGTGGTTTAAACCACCGTGACATGGAAAAAAACCGCCACAAAATACACATTTTTTCACATAAAAAATTAAGATACATTTCCCATACCTATATCATGTTAAACGATGTATGTATATACAAACAAGTACATATGTAGGGGATGAGTACACAACCGAGTAGGTAATCCACCAAAGACTTCTCACATATTCCACTAGGATAAGAACAAGTTATCTCACAAATATATATATATATATATATATATATTTATTTAATAAGGATAAAATATAATTCTCAAATCATAAGATACAAATATATAAGGAATGGGAAGTAGTGAAAACAGGCCATGAAATGCACCATAAATCTACAGCATAAATGTCATTCCATGAAACCAAATGCATCCCTCACTATACAAGATCCCCTAAACAAGATAACTCATTAGAAGACCCATTCACTAACCACAAGATGTCACTTGGAGGCTATATTTCACATGCATCCAACATTGTAATTTTCAGCCATGTCCAAACCTATAACTCCCCATACGTGTATATCATAAATGTGCACTAAACCCATTTCTATATTCAGTTCACACATATTAATATACGTTCTTTGAAAACCAAGAAAGTATAAATCATTGATTAAAAAATAATATGTTATAATATTTTCATTTATTTATTAAAGACATTACTTTATTAACTGCAATACTTAAAGTTCCAATAAGAGTAGAGTGGTACATAGGCTATCTACCTCAAACACATTCATCCTATATGATCAGAAATAGAGAGTCTCTAAAAAGAAGAAATTCACCCAAATCCTATTGAAAACTATTGTTCATGAGCCTTAGCAGTCCAAGGAGTAATTCGAGGCTTTTATGGAAGTATTTGGGTAAAAAATGAATTAAGTTCTCTACATGAATCTCTCACATAGTTTATAATCAAAGAGAACCACATCCACAAAAAATAAATGGAAATTTCATTTATTTTGAAAAACTTAGATTACCAACTCCATAGTCATATCCACAACATAGGGAAATACATTCACCATTTTCTGTATCACTATGGATTGGACTATGTTGTGCTCTGTTCCACCAATCAATTTTGAACTATCTGTATAGGTCTAACCTTATCTTGATATATCCACCACACCCACCACTATGGTATGTTGGACATCCCATTTTTTATAGGGACACCCTCACCATCACCACAACCATCAAAATTTTAAGCCCTATGGTGTGATTATTTCTTAATTTAAGGCTAAATCACCCCACCCATGGCACTAAAATTCATTGAACTAGTCCCTTCACCCTGGCCAGTGCCCTGATGTAGTGTATCCTAGAAATTACAACCTCTTTCTATTCAACCCAGAATACCTAAAAACCTCATAAAACTAAGAAAAAAGGTTTCACAATTAAAAAACACAATAAAATAGAAACATAACTCAAAATAGGGGTGTCGCATTCTCCCCACAATTTGGATTACCATTCTCAGAATGCTGAAAGTTGGTGGTGAATTGGAAACCTACTTGCCATTTCTCTTTTATAATCTTCTTATGTTCCAAATTATCCTCTATTATTTGGCCATGTTACCATAGAACTATAACCAAGGAAATTTTTCTACCACATAAACCTTTTATTCTCTATCTGAAATCAAAATCAATTTTTGAATGAATAAAGAATCTGGATCGAGAGAAACATGCTCCAACCTGATAATATGAGTTGAATGAGAATATTTTTCTTTAGTTGGGATATGTTGAAAAAATTATGGATTAAAATAAATATCAGTTTTAAGGTGAGTCAATGTTACCCTTCACCAATATTCTTAATAATTTCAAATGATCCCTTATATAGTAGACATATCTTTCCTTTCATACCTAGATAATGGTTCCCCAACCTTGTAGATACTCGCAAGAAAATATGGTTACCCACTTCCAAAGAGATAGGATAGTGATGATGATTTAAAAATATCTCTAACACCTTTAGTTCATTTTCATCCACTTCTTAGTCATATAGATCTTTATAGTTGTTTCATGGATGAGAATATATTCGATCAACAATGTTTCTTCAGTCTCTATCCAACAAAGTGAATAATGAAAAGATCATTTTTAGAATTCTATAAGTGAAACCATTTGTATCGATGACTAAGAACTATTATTATATGAAAACTACAATAATTGTAAATGATCCTCTCATAAAACACCAAATTATAATACACATTCTTTTAGAATGTTATCTAATGTCTCAATTTTAAGGTTTTAAGTCATGATCATGGTCAACTAGTTTCAAGGGCATGTTGTAGAGACCACCAAAATCATGAAGTAAATATATATACTCAGTCATAGATAATTGAAACAAGTGACCTATGTAACTTCACCACTTATCAAATATATAAATTTTCTAACTCATTAAGTTATTTTATTTCTCTGGTTATAATGGAGTGCACTGACTTTTTATGTCAGTTAACAATCACCTAAATAGTTTCATGCTTCTAAAAAGTCATTGGTAATATATTAAAAAAATAAATATAAATATTATCTCATTTTCATATAGATATGGTTAGTGATTAAAACATTCTTGATGTTTTTTTATGTTAATCCTTTACCTACTGATATCTTAGGAATCTTTCCACATACTCAGATACCCCTCACTTTACTTATGACCACAAAAAATGGTGCTTAATTATTTAAAACATCATCTAAATAACTATGTGTATAGCCCACATCGAATGATGATAACCAAAAAGGACCAATTTTTAATTAGAGGGTGGAACTATAATTTTTTCTTGGAA
Organism: Viscum album; assembly: GCA_963277665.1. NCBI lineage: Eukaryota > Viridiplantae > Streptophyta > Magnoliopsida > Santalales > Viscaceae > Viscum > Viscum album. The sequence goes on along the minus strand of OY728120.1, from coordinate 1,430,775,733 downwards.
GCCCAACATAAATTTATCATCTATTTTTGATCCCTTAATGAACTCCCCACAAATAAGGTTTAACATAATAGAAATTCCGTTAGGGTCTGAATATTAATCTTCCTTGACATTATGCACAAAGTTAAGGGTGAGTGTGACTAAAGGGAAAATGAGGGAATAATTCTATTCCATATTCTCCAATGGTAAGTTGGAGATTACCCCTATGATTTTACACTAATTATGGTCTTTACTGACCATATAGTTATTAGAATTATGAATTAATGCATCATATACTAAATTTAATTTTCTAGGTGAATAAACCATGTAAAAAACATACATTTGGATATACTCCACCCAACTTCGTTTCCCTAGGTTCAAACCCATTTGTGAAAATATGTGCTTCTTTATTTTATGGTCAATGAATACTAATAACTTCTCTATGGAGAGGTAGTGGTTCCTTGTTTTTAAAGCATGGACCGTGGTAGAAAATTCAAAATCATGTGTTGGATAGTTCACTTCATGTGCCTGAAGTTTTCATGAGACATAGGCTATTACATGGACTTTTTGTATGATAATGAAACCCAATATTATATGGATTCATCATAATATACCACATTCCCCTCACCTAGTTCTGTTAAGATAAGGATGAGTTTTGATGTAAGGAAATCCTTGAGTTGTGGAAAATATTTTTTACATTCATTTCTATAATGGAAATGGATACCGTTCTTAGTGAAATAGGTTATAGTTGAAGCTATGCATGATAAATCATACAAAATGTGATCATAATAACCTATTAACCCGTGAAAGCATTTAATACATTCTTATGCGGTTTCCAAGATATGATGGCCTTAATTGTTTTAGGATTAACTGATACCCCTTCCTCAGATATCAAATGTCAAAGGACTTGAGATTTTTATTTTCAGAGGTCACACATAGATATTGTTTCATAGATATAGTGGTCTCGTAATTTACTCATGACAATCACTAAGTGCCTTTCACAATCACTTCTACTTTGAGAGTACACCACTAAAAAAATTCTAGATACATGTGGAATATATAGTTCATCAATTCCGTAATAACTTTTAGTGAATTTGTAAGTCCAAATGGAATTACTAAGTAATTATTGTTGTTATAGTGAATCTTAAAATATATTTTCAACATATCCTCCTCCCCAACCTAGAGTTGGTGGTACCCTGATCATAGATCAATCTTGGATAACCACTTAGATCCCTTAAACTGATCAAATATATCATCAATTTTAGGAATTGGATGTTGATTATTTATCATAACTTGATTTAGCATGAACTCATCAATACATAGTTAAATAGTACCATCTTCCTTCTTTATAAATAAAACAGGATCAACTGAAATCTACTTGGTCTAATAAATCCCTTTCTTTCTAATTCTTTCAATGGGGATTTCAATTATTATAGTTCTATTGGTACCATCCTATATAATTAAAGTGAAATATGTCTCCTCCCCATAAGTAGGTTAATATTGAATTTAACAACCCTATTGGTTGGAAATCTTGACAAATTATCCAAAAAACACATTTGGATATCGATCTATAATAACAATTATATCACTATTATCGACTGCATCCATTACCCCAATGATTACTATTATAAACTAAAAATTGATAGTTCTATTTACTTTCACTACAGGTCTTGATCTTCTAGCATTCATGTCCTATTCCCCTTTAAAAGGTTCATATCCCCATCAAGAGATGTCAAAGTGACCCACCAAGTGTAATAGTTATATTAGCCTTTAATGTTATCAACCAATCCATCCCCAAGATTAAATCAAATATATTCATCTCTAAGATAGTGAATTACTATAATAACTAGACTATATAAATGGTAATGGAACATGATGTAGACCTGGATCCTCTACACTCCTATTGTCCAGGGGATTTTTGATTCCCATGACATGAAGCATCATTTTCACAAGAAACCCCTTTTATTTAACAAATGAAAAGTAACAAAGGAGTAGGTAGTTATAGTATTAAACAAAATTTTCATTAAATTATAATTGATATGAATCATACCTCATACTATCAAGGGATCCAATTCCTCATTAATCACTACCTACTCAACTCCATAATGATATTGAGAAACCCCTCCTAGAGTATCAATTCTAACATACTAAGATTGAACCTATTGTGATCCATGATTATTCTTTAAATCAATATGATTTTTTCTATGGTGAGTATGAGAGTTACCTTGATTATATCATTATTATTGATAATTTGATACCAAATCCATGCTAGAAATGGTTTTACTATATTTATTTGAAGGATTATTGTAGAAACATTTTATATTCCTCACCCTGACATAATTGTTAAATTCCAGATGAATTTTCACAAATTCCCTTTTAGAGTGGTAAAAGGTATCATATCAGAGCAAGACATATAGTTTTTACTTCATGGAGGAAGGTAAGGTGATCTCTCAAATTGATTACCCAATGATTTTATCCCCTAGAATTATATCTCCCTCCTATACTTATTTACACTATTTTAGTTTTCACTTATTTCTAGATGGATGAAGTTTTTACCTTTACTAGTATTCCTTGAAATGTAATTATCTACCACCATTACCTTATTCACCATGTTTGTATAATTTAAAATATAGAACATCACTACTTTAAAGTGAATATATGATCATAAACCCAACTCAAACATGAATTTTTTGAGATAATAACTAGAGGTAACTTCTGTTGAAAGAAAGTTTGGGTATATAAATCAATATTTGTATTCCATAATTGAAAGACACTCTTTTTAGGATAAAATAAATGCATCATCCACAACACATGGAAAGTATGTGGATATAATTTTTTATTAAAAAATTCCTCAAATATCACCAAACTAAGGTCTTGATAAACCATATCTAGGAATTCTAGGAATAATAATTTTTGGGATGAATAATCAAGGATGTGATATTAGATTCACTTTAATGTATGATGTTGGGACAAGGAAATTGGAATTTTGGTTAATCTGACCTATCCTTGCTTTAACTTGCTTGGGTCCTCAGTCAACTAAATTTTTTGGGTTTTTTTTTTCGGAATTTCAATGATAAATCTATATAGAGTGATTCATTTGTCTGATTTACTTTTTTGATAGCTTAGAAATTATTTATAATTCTTATAAAAAGATCTCCATTTATTAGTAGTTTAGGTGGAACCATATTCAAGATGGATCTCTCTTGTTGATTCCATAGCCTCCTAACTAGTGGTATTTTTCTATAGCTGTAAAAAATCACCACTAAGTTAACACCCATATTTTATTCACAAGCTTTACAATGTGCATAACATGATAAGAAAATAATAATATAATAGTTTAAAATAAGGAGTCATAAAATATCATTGTAATGATGAAGTACTAGTGGTAATTATATTTACTAATGCATGATGCACAACTCTTATCATTAGAATGATGAAGTCCTAGTGAGAATTCTATGAGGTGATGAATTTCCTAGAAATTTTTGTGAAAAGTTTTGTACTTAGAAACTTGGGTAACTTGAAGTTTAGTATAAAGAGGTTAGATATACTTTTTATACTCTATATTTTAAGTCCCGACACATATTATCTCCAAGCCTTCCATCTCAACTGACGGACCATACAAAACTAATAACATTTGTAACATCCCGACCTAAACCCATTATCTTGGTAAGTACCAATATATACCACAAACATTAGGTTCATCCCCCAAACACCAAATGTTTTCAATAAATTCCAATGGTATATGATATTTTTAGAGGATATTTTACCCTATAACACAACACATCCTATAATAGACAACCACAATGGTAATAAATAAATATTTTCCATGATATAAAATAATATAAATCCATTAGATAATAACAATACATGAGACATACAACAAACTAGGTATAACTAAATGTGTTCTCAAGACTTAAAAAACTCCAAGAATGACTCTAGTGACAAATGTGGCATTGTATCATACTCTACACCATGATTACTCCGAGATGCAGCCTACATCATCAGGATGATCTTCTATAAAAGTAAGGGATCTTTCCCTTACCTTTATCATGATAAAAAATTTCGTAATATGCACCAAAGTGCATATTTAGGGAGTAAGTACACAACCTTGTAAGAAATTAATGAGAGACTTATCACACATGCCATTAGGAAAGAAACAGGATATCTCACAAAATATTTATATTTATATATAAGAAAAAGAAAATAGAATTTCTAAATAAAAATATACAAATATATAATGAAATTGAAGTAGAGAAAACATTTTAGGAAATATGCCATAAATACCATTCTATAAACCCCAATGAAACCCACACTATACTAGATCCCCTAAACTGAAAAACACATAAGTAGACCCATTCACCAAACTCCAACCATCGTTTAGAGGTCCTATGTCATATGAACCCAAATTATACATAAATATTCATGTATTATTAAATAATTCCTTATACATTTATATCATTAATGCACACTAAACCAATGCCCATGTTCAGTTCTTTCAAACCAAAAGACTTTCTTTGAAAACCATGGAAGAACAAACTGTTGGTTATAAAAGAATATTTTCAAAATTTACCTTTATTTATTGAATACATTACATTAAAACCCATAATATTTATAGTTGAAATAATTTTAGGGTGGGGTAAAATGAACCTACCTCAAGCATGTCCATCCTACATAATCCTAGTGGAAGAATTTATAAAAAGAATAAAGTCATCCAATGCTAATGGATGATTCATGTTCATGATCCCTAGTGATCTAATGTTAGGACTTATCCCACCAAGGCCTGCTTGGATAGTGTAAGGTTGAGATGAAATTACCCCAAACTCTTCTTCATAGGCCATGGGCGTGTGAAAATCACTAAAAGGAATAACTAACATGGGAGGCCTTTTCCTAAAGCACTTGTATGCATGAACCCAACCATATCCAAGAAGAAGTAGAGAGGAATAATAATAAAAGATGGTAACATACAGATAAAAACCATTCATGTAATAGCCTCTAGGGAATACAAAAGTGTGAGACAGTTCAATCCAAAAATTAAAGGGAAAAATGCACACCTAACCCAAAAAGATGTCCCAAACAGACAATAACTGGAAAAAAATGTTGAGAGAGCATGGCTCTAGATCTCCAAGCCTGGCCATCATATTCATTCTATACACCCAAGTATCCCTAAGCTCCTCTAAATAACTGTTGATCTATCCTTAATCTTTATAATACATTAAACATGTGGTAAAATCACATGTAGGGGTGAGTATATACATACCTAGTAGGATGCCCCAAAAAATAAAGAGGTAGAAATAGGGGACAAGAAAGAAGTAGTCAGCTCAACCCAAAGTAAGAGGTAAAAAACCCACAACTAAGATATGTATAGTCATATAAGAAACAAAGATAAGTAATAAAGGGTATCTACATCTCATATACTATCCTAGGATGATAAGTTTATCTACAGTTCCAAGGTCCATCATTGATGCCCAACATCTCCTGTGTCAGATTGAAGAAGTAATTGTGTGGAGGTCCCACACCTTTCCACTATTATGAACTGTTGATAGTGTATAATCTCCAGGTAGATTACCCACACCCTATTGCATCCAAGAGGTACCACTCAGTCTTTTAGAGGGTACCACTCCGTAGGTAGAGGACCCATGCCCCAGTCCATCAGGGGTATCACTAATTAGGTAGAGGATCCATGCCCCAGTCCATCAGGGGTATCACTAATTAGGTAGAGGACCCACATCTTATTCTGTAATGGGGTAATAATCAGTAGGTAGAGGACCCACACCCTAGTCTGTATGAGGGTGCCACTTAATAGGTAGAGGACTCAGACCTTAGTCTGCAAGGGGGTACTACTCAGTAGGTAAAGGACCCACACCCTAGTCCGTAAGGGGGTTACCACATAGTGTATAAAGGACCCTCACCATAGTCCGTAAGGGCATACCAGTCAATAGGTAGAGGACCCACACCCTAGTCCACTATATGGGTACCACTCTGTAGGTATAGTATGGGGAATTACTAACCCCAGACTCTCTCTGATGATCTTGTCTAACCACTTCCATCGTCAAGTGTCACCTAAAGGAGAATCAGGCTTGGAACATCTCACATTATATCTCAAAATACACTAATAATACCACCATCACATTCTATGCAAAAAAATACTCAGGATAGGCTACTCACGGGAAAAAAATCAAGTCAAAACAAAGAAGATACTAGAGGTAGAATTTTCATAAATAATTACAAGGCGTGTAAGGGGGTCACATGGAATGTGACCTCACCTAACCTCTTGGTAGTGTCCTCATAAACATAAGTATTTCTCGACATTTAGTATTTCATAACATGTAAGGTTACTATATGGCATGTCTTGTTCTCCCAGGGTCGATTCGTGTGTTTCTGGTCATGCATGTGTTCGTCAAGTTATTCCAGTGTACTCTAAGAGTACACGACATATCCTCCCACACAGGGTCCTAGTTATGTGTATCTGGCACATGGATTGGATTACCAGTGAGGGTTACATGTTGTGTATCCTATCCACATAGTTTTTTATTCTTATCTTCCCCAAAATTCTTTCCATAACAGCCGGGTGGTGCTATACAACATGTGTTCATCAAACTACAAGTCATATAGTCACGTTTTTCACAGAAACTCTAGTTTCTTAATGTGTTCAAAAAATACTCTATCCCATTTCTAAATACACTATTTGAACACCCAAAATGATTTTAATCACCTCTATGCATTGATTTCGGCCCTCTATTGGCTGGAAATCAAAATCTGATCATCCATGGTGGTTCGTCGCATGTCTTGCATGCCTCCTGTCATTTCTAATCAGTTTCGGATCCTAGATCCATATAAATAATCACCCTTATCCTGAAATAAACCTAGACTCATCCACAAATCACCATATAAAGGGTTTTTTTTCCAACCTCCATTAATTCATGGGTCTGATGGTGCTCAGACCCGCTCGATAATGTCAAACTATGGCCCCATGGGCCAACGGTGAAGAACACACAATGAGGGAAAAACGCCATAAAAAGGGTGATAAATATAATTGTACAAGTGTTATTAGAAAATGGATTAAAATTATGTAAACTAGGGTAATTTCATGTAAAAATATGGAAAATTGAATAAACAATTTAATTCTAATACACGGTCTCATTAAAAGGGTGTGAAATCACCAAAAAAATATAAGATTAAATTCATGCTTTAACAATTTAATAAAGAATGTGGAAACCAAAATTAATGAGTCCTAATTCAATATTTTATTGATCATTGGTTAATAAAATGTTCCCCATCAATAAGGAATATCCTCTACATTCTTTGTCTGTCGATTCACCTTGATCCAATCATTGAGCAGCATCCGATATTGATCTTCCAATAAAGGTCATTAGAGATCCTCTCAAAAACCTCCTTAGGTTATGTGACTAACCCTAAAAATATTTCATAATGACATATTTATATATTATTTAATTTACATTATTTAAATTAAAACAAATGAATTAATCATTTATTTTAATTTAATTACTCCAGCCAACGGATGCCTCATCCAAATGTCTGGTGTGACCAACATTAGGTCATTCCTAGGGTAAAACTCATGATAAAGATTCAACCATGGTTACAGATTTTTAATCTAGTACTCTATTAAGAAGATATTCTATTATTTATGAAAAACTTCATATGTGTGATATAAAATATTTTTAATATTTTTATAAAATTAATTTCAAGCCCATAGGGTCTTTGAATCATGTGTCATCTTAGCTCTTGGCTCTAAAAATATTTCTTAATATATTTTAAATTCCTAAAAGGAAGAAATATAGTCTATATATTATTCTCTCCTTAAAATATATTCATCCCCCAAAAGAAAAAACTAAGAAAAAAGATAAGTATAATGAGCTCACATCCCCCCCCCCCCACTTCTATGAGCTCTCTTGCATGCTTGCATGCTACCATAACACATAAAATAAGGGAATGGTCTATCCATGTAGGATCCTATCCTTACGGTCCTCGATCTCCATAGGTTACTCTGAAAAAGTTTACTCCATAATCTATGTTCTAATCGTGCTATTCAATAACATGTGTAGAATCATGAAAATATCTCATCGGATATGAAACATTGAAGGCGTCATGCACCTGATCCAAATGTGGTGGTAAGGAAAGGAAGTAAGAAACCTCACCAAACCTCTATAGGATCTTGAATAGCCTAATTATCCTTAGGGATAGATTACTTATCTGACTGAATCTCCAAAATCCTCATCATGGGGAGACTCTTAAGAAAATGAGGTCTCCCTAATCGAACTTCAAGGGCCTATGATGTCGATCTGTATTAGATTTATGCCTACTCTGGGATTTCCTCATCTGTTTGTGGGTCACCTAGACCTTCTCCATTATTTTCTTCACCACAATTGTCCCAACAAGAGATCCCTTGCCAATATAAGTCCATCATAAATGATACCTTCATAGTATCCTATACAGAGGCTTGAAAGGTTCCATGCTAACAGTAGAGTGATAACTATTATTATAAGAAATATCTATTAAAGTTATGTGATCCTACTAGATCTAGTTGAAATCTAACATGAAATACCACAATATATCATCCAACACCTGGATATTGCACTCATTATGCTCATTATATTGGGGGTTAAAAGTTGTACTTATCCTTAACTAGGTCTTTAATTCATTCAAAAGGCCTCTCCACAACTGTGATGTGAAATGATCATCATGGTTGGAAATAATCACCGAAGACACCCCATGGAGTCGTATGATATCCAGCATGTAAAACTACCCAAACTCTCCATCTAAATTTTCTCCTTGATAGTAAGTAAGTGCACTGAATTGGTAAGTTGGACAACTATTACCTAGATAGAATCATGGCCTCCCACTATCCGTAGAATCCTTATCACAGAGTCCATGGATATTCTATCCCGTTTCTACTCTAGGATCTCAAGAGGATACAACAAATCTTTCAAAACCTGGTTCTATGACTTCACCTACTAACATGTGAGACACTGAGAGAAAAACTTGGCCACACTTCACCTCATTCCATCCCAGAAAAACTACCATTTAAATTCCTTGTACATATTCCCTGCACCAAGATTTATAACCAAAGTATTATTATGAAACTCCCTCATCACCTCCCCTCACATCGTAACTGAAACCATAGTCCATCCCTAGAAAATGATGATTTGATTCCCTCCTTCATTAAATCCATATAGTGAGTACCCTGAGGATATATAGACACATAGGACCTCAATTTCATTGTATCCCAACTGATCCTCCCTCACATGATAAAGAAGTAGTGGAGTCAACACCATCGACTGAAGAAAATATACACCATCCACCTCTACCAAGGTTAGCTGCAATGAATCCAACTACTTAGATGCCTCCTCTACTAAGAGAGAACATGAATTCCTTCTAAGGGAATATTCTACCGTGTTTCCCTTCCCAGGAGTATAAAATATCTCAAAGTCATGTTCCTACAGAAACTCCAAATAGAACCTATATCTCAGGTTCATATCTCGCTACATAAAGACATGACTATGAATATTATGGTTCGAGTAAGTAATTAATCACACTCCCATAAGATAGTTCCTCTACATCCTAAGATAAAAGACCACCACTACCATCTCTAGATCATGAGTCGTGTAGTTCTTCTCATGGGGTATCAACTTACTCAGCCCATATATGATCACTACTTGTCTCTAAATCAACACACAGCTGATCCTAGCTCCAAAGGCATCACAATATACAATGTATTCCACACCCTCCTCCAATAGTCTCAAAACAAGAGTACTAGTTAGCCTCATACTCAACTCCTTATAATATCTCTAACACTTCTCAATATAGGTAAATGTATACCCTTTTCATGTCAAGGTAGTGAAAGGTCATGTAATCCTAGAGAAGTCTTCCATGAACCTCATGTAGTACCCCACCAATCCATCACCTCTTTTACACTATTGGGTAGATCCTGAGAAATCACTGAGTCAATATTCACTACTTCCATAGCTAATCCATGCTCAAAAATGACATTCACTAGAAATTGAACCTCATGGATCCATAAATAGAACTTCAAGAGCTTACCATAATTTTTGTGCCCCCAAAGAAAGTCTGAGACCATCCTCAAGTGCTTTGTGTGATCCTCCTCTAATTCAGAGTAGATGAGCATGTCATTAATGAAGACAACCACAAATTAATACAAGTATGACTGGAATATCTAGTTCATCAGATCCATAAACATAGTGGGGGAATTCATCACATTGAAAGGCATAATTAGGAACTCATAGTGTCAGTAGCAACATTGAAATGCCATATTTAGAATATTATCCTCACAAACCCTCAAATGGTGGTAACTGGACCTGAGACCAATCTTTGAGAACTATCTCATACCTTGAAACTAATCAAAGAGGTTATCAATATTTGGAAATGGGTGATTTTTATTTATCATGGCCTAGTTCAGGTGATGAAAATCAGTATGAAGCTGAAATATCCCATTATTCTTTTTCACGAAAAAAAATTGTATCTTCCTAGGGGAAACACTAGGTCTAATAAAAAATTGATAGGGGCCATACTATATGCCACAGAAGATATCGGAGTGTTCCTAGGGTGAAAGTTTATGAAAACCCCCATTTCATTCCTCAGAGGTAGTCCTATAATTTCCTCAAAGAATCCATCCATATAATCCTCTATGAATAAAGGAACCCATATTCATGAATAGGCCACTACTCTAAGGGATGAACTCACCAACTAATGGTTGATGGGTTGTAGCTTTCTTCTCACAAGACCCACTCACTCCACCATGAGATCTCTTTCTTCCACAAAGAATAATCTCATATCATTCATATGAAGGCATCTAATTCATATACAGTGATATTTAATATGGGATAAAACCATGGAAAACTAGTTTATACCCAATATGAAATCATATAGTCTCATCGTGATAACCAAGAGGTCACATGAGAAACTATCTATAATAAGTGATAGCTCACACTACTTACAGATAAGCGATGTCATAGAACTATTCTCTGTAGGAACATAAATCCAAAGCTATTAGTCTAAAGTATCAACTGTGAGATCCAACTCTCACACCGTGAGTAAATATATGAATTAATGACTCACACTTATGTCTACTAGTACTAAATAAAGAGTGTAATAAACATATGTTGTACCTCTTATCATCCCATCAGTTTCCGACTCATAAGTCTCCATAGACTTCATTTTCCCACAATCCTAACCACTAGATCCATAATCCTAGCATGGGCCTCCTAGTGGTGGTGGTGGTGGAAGGATCTCATGACATCATACACCACTAATATCTCCTCTCTTTAGAGATATTCTTACTTCTCTTCCAGCATCACCTCCCTGGGGACCACCCTAGCCATGCTTGGGAGAACCCTAGTCATGGTTTTTCTTCTGATGTGGTGGTACATCCACTATCTTCCTCCCCTCATTGCCATGTTGGGGTGGGAAATAACTTGTAATGTGACATAAACTATCACATGCATATAATTTCCCCTATCTGAGCTACCCTGGTCATCTATGTTATCCCAGAGTTGCATGACCACATTCCTGAGTCTATACATGAGGATATCTATTATGCCAAGACCCTTCTAACTAGTCCCTTATAAATACTAGAGATGAATCAGCCCTATGACATCCTCAACCAACTCCGGAAACATGGAATCCCTCATATAGGATGCTCTATGTCACCAGTGTCCTCTCTAACACTCGAACATATGTGGGAATGCATATGGGTACCACATTAGCATGGATTTCTCTAAGGACACCCTACTCAAACTTCAATTAACAGAAGTAACTATCTTGTATCATGTCAATGGAGTACCAAATTTGTTCAGTGAACCTCACGTCATACTCAGAAACTATCATCACTCCCTACTAAATTTCCAAAATCTCCTGCATCTGAACTGATCATAATCATGATGGGTGGTGCTTATTATGAAATATCTACTAGAAGTCAGACCATGAGAGTGTCGACTCATAATTAATTTGAGTGAATAGACTCCACCAGTGCCTAAATACTCTATGGAAAAGACTATCTATCAACATAATCATCCAATCAGTTAGGTTTAACAAAATTATAAAAACGCATATCATTGACTCAATATAATCCTCCACTGCCTGGGGATCTAGATCACTTCGGAAACTTGATGGACACTAGCCCTAGAACTCGTAGTGTGCTCTAAGATTTTATGTATACTCATCCTACTCTGCTAATATAATTTATTACTTGATAGGTGGGGGTTCTACTGCTTTCCCACCTAGAGGAAAGGTCTTATAATATGTCCCCTGAAATGAGGCCTCATCACTCATCAGATTGTATTCATGGTATTCAATCTAAAACCCAAATGGTTTTCTTCATGGAGGAATCCTCAAAATTAATCAAGATGTACCACAGTCAGATGATCATATATATATAGGGATATAACTCAAGAAGGATAGTCAAAGGACTCCATCCTATATGATTCAAGTAAAAATGTTCCTTGAAACCAATGTCATGGTATTCTGAGCTGATAAGAAAGTAGTCAGAGTCCTAGTGAATGGATAAGATGACCACCACACCAACACTAGGTTCTATGGCTTTATATCTTTACTCGAGACACTTTGGAATGGTTTCCCTAAGTTCTCAACCAAAAATCATAAGGGGGAATAGCTCCAAACACCATCTCAAAGTAGAACCACCTCTAATACCAATTTTTTAGTACCTAACCAATTGCGGCCCTCCTAGCTAGTGGAAGGTTGAGACATAAATACCCTAATCCATGCTCTATAATAAAGGAGCTTGTGATAATCACTGAAAATAATAACTAAAATCATAGGTATTTGACTAAATTACATGTACTCTCATACCCAACCATATCCAAGAAAAAGTAAATAGGAATAATAATAAAATATAATAACATATAGAGTAAATACCATACATGTAATAACCTCTAGGTAATACAAAATAGTGTGATAGTGAAATATTAAAATTAAATGGAATAAGATATGCCCAACAAAAAAAATATGTAACAACTTGAAAATAACTAGAAAAGAAATGTTGATATAGCCTATCTTCATATCTCCAAGCCTAACCACCATACTTGGTCTATGCACCCAAGTATTCCTAAGATCCTCTAAAATAATCTCTAATCTATGTGTCATCTACATAAGACATGACATGTGTGGGAAAATCCCATGTAGGGCTGAGTATATACATACCCAATAGGATGCCATCAAAAATGAAGAGGTAGAAATTGGAGTCATGAAATAAGTTGTCAAATGAAGATGGATAAATTGGAGTTATGAAATAAGTAGTCAGCACAACCTAAATTAAGAGGGAACAAAACCCAACAGTGAAGATATATATGCTCATTTAAGGAACTTATATGAGGAATAAATGGGATCTCTACCTCACATCCCAGACCAAGATGATAATTTTACCTATAGTTCCAAAGTCCCATAATCAATACCCAGTATATCATATGTCTGTCTAAAGAATTAACCATGTGGAGTTCCCACACTTCACCATTTTGTTGCATAGTCTAGGGTGTAAAATCTCCAAGTAGAGGACCCACACCCTAGTGCATCTAAGAGGTACCACTCAGTAGATATAGTACCCACTCCCTAGTCTATAAGGGGTTACCACTCAATAGGTAGAGGACACATGCCCTAGTCTGTTAGGGGGGTACCACTTAGTAGGTAGAGGACCCATGCCCTAATCCATTAGGGGGTACCTCTCAGTAGGTATAGGACCCACACCCTAATCTATAATGGGGTACCACTTAATAGGTAGAGGACCCACACCCTAGTCCATAAGGGGGTACCCATGCCCTAGTCCACTAGGGGGTACCACTCAGTAAGTAGAAGACCCATGAACTAGTCCATAGGGAGGGTACCACTCAGTGGGTAGAGGACCCTTTCCCTAGTCATTTAGGGAGGTACCACTCAGTGGGTTGAGGAGTTTTGGGAATTTCCAACCCCAAACTCTCTCTCATGATCCTCCTCGGTCACTATCAACATCAAACATCGCCTAAAGAAGCATTGTTCTCAAAATATCTCGCATCAGATCTCAAAATCTATTATAAAGGCCATCATCACATTCTTCATGGAAAAACACTTAGTATAGGCTACTCATGAGCCAAAACATGAGTGAAAATAAAGGATATGCGAGATTTAGAAGTTTCATAAAGAAGTACACGAAGTGTAAGGGGGTCACACTGTGTGTGACCTCAACTGTACTCTTATTCATGTCCTTTATAGCACATGGATCACTATCCATGTAGTACTAAATTAAATTTAGTGGTACTACATGGAATGTATCGGCCTCCCTGGGCTGAGTAGTGTGCTCTTGGTCATGCCTGTGTTTGTCAAGTCATGCCCTTGTAATCCTATAGTACACGGTGTTTTCTCCCATACAGGGTCCTAGGCATGTACTTTTTCATGAAACCTGGATTCTTAATGAGGGAAACATAGCTTATGACCCATCCAAATTCCATGTGATCCTTATCTTCCCCAAAACCCAAGTTGTCACAGCTGGGTGGGGCTACACAGCCTGCATTCATTAGACTACACGTCGTGTAGTCACGTTTTTCAAAGAAACTCATGTTTATTCATGAGATTTATAGTTACTCTATCTTACCATTGAATCCACCATTTTAACACCTAAAATGGTGGTAATATCCTCCATCTATTGATTTTTTCCCTCTATTGTATGGAAATTGAAATATGATCATTTGTGGTTCTCTGTCATGTGTCCTTCACACATCCCATCGCTACTGATTAGTCCCATAGCATAGATACATTTAAATCATAACCTTAATCCTAAAATGAACCTTGATATATGTAAAAATATCCATCCCAATCATTTTTCACCCAACCTCCATGAATTTAGGGGTCCGGTCATACCTAGAACCGCTCGGAAATGTCGAATTGTGGCCCCATGGGCCTATGGTGAAGAATGTGAAGAACGATGGGGGAAAAGAACCATAAAAATGGTGATAAATATAATTATACAATAATTCTTGGTTGATGAATTAAAATTGGGGAAACCATGGTGACATCATGGCATAATAAGGGTAAATTGAATATACAATTTAATTCTAATACACAGACTCATACGAAGGGCGTGCAACCACCAATAAAATATAAGCAGATCAAATTCATGAATTAACAATTTAATTAAGAGGGAGGAAAACAAAATTTAATATTATTAATACAATATTTTATTGATCATTAGTGAATAACATGTTTTCTGGTGATGTGGATGATCCACTACATTTGTTGTATGTTGATTCACCTTGATCTAATCACAGAGCATCATCCAATTTCAATCTTCCAATTAAGGTCATTAGAGCTCCTATAAAAACCTCCCATGGATATGAAAGTAACCCTAGAGAAATTCCATAATGAAATATTTATATAGGATTTAATTTAGGTCATTTAAATTAAAATAAAAAATTAATCATTTATTTTAATTTAAATGCCCCACCAACGACTGCCTCATTCGAACACCTAGTGTCGACCCACTTTAGGTCATACCTAGGGTAAAACCCACACTCTATATTCAACCATGGTCTCATATTTTATATTATAGACTCTGTTCAAGAGATATTTTATTTTTTATGAAAAATTGTGCATGAGTGATATAAAATACATTTAATATATTATTTAAATTAATTTCTGGATCACCAGACCTCATAATCGCACACTGTCTTAGTCCCTAGCTCTGAAAATATTTCTTAATATATTTAAATATATTAAAATTAAAAAATAGAGTCTCTAAATATAAAAATAAATTATAGTTTTCCAAAAATGTATGTGTGTGAAAAATGAATAATGATATTTCTAGGAATCCCACACATGTTTTCCCTTCAAGGTGCACTTTATACCCTAAAATATAGTGGTAGTTTTAATTATTTTTAAAAAATAAGATAAAAGGAACCACGATTAGCTCCACAATATAAGGGAAATCCATTCACTATTTTCTAGCCCACTATGGTTTGGAACATGGTGTAGTGTATTACCCCAATCCATTTTGAATTGAATGCATGATCCTGGCCCCAACTCGATAAGCCACCACACCCACCAATATGGCATGTTGTCCATATCATTTTCCATAGGGACACACTTAACATCACCACACCCATAAAAATGGTCTACCCTATGGAGTATTGATTTATTTTATTAAGACCAATGTAATGCCTCAACCTGGGTTCTACTTAAACCGTATCCTAAGTCGGTGGTTCATATGGCCTCAAGCGCACCTCTCCTTATGCTAGAGGTTACCGACTAGCATGGAGGGTGTAATGGTGGTATGGTGGGGAGACTATATCATCTTATCAGAGTGGAACAACAGATTAAACCATAAAAATACAATAGTAGAAGCATATATAAACTGATAGAATAATAAAGAAAAGGGAGAATAAATAATTGAAAAACTAGGTAATAATATCAAAAGCCTCTAGGTAGTGTAATATACAATGATTCGTGGCATGTTTATATAAAAAAGGTGAATAGAGGATAGTAATATACAATTATACTATACAAAAAGTACAAAAAGAACAAAAACTACTCTACTAGAATCCTGAGCATATGCTCGATCCTCTTCTCCTATTCTCCAATTATAGGTGAAGCATATCATAACTCTATAGTAGGTTGTTTTCCTTTATTAGTACCTATAGAAAATTAATCTACTTGGGTACCAAAGATATACTGAGTAGGGTGTGGGATAAAATCTAATTATACCACAACCAATAGTGTTTAGACATAATCCAAGCAGTGCTCATAGTTAAACAGTGTGAAAATGAAAGAATAAATGAAGATAAATAAATAAATAACATCATGCTCAGGTTCCAAAAGGAAACATGGTGGCTCTACCTGCTTCAGATCATGTCCAAGATGAATGTATGATTAGTCACTATATATATATTAATAATATATATATATATATTATTTTTATATTTCATCCACCTACATGACCAAGTACGTGTAGACTTAAGTGTCTATATAACTGGAATATTTGATACTGGCTGGACCAGGACGTAACTCATACATCCATGATCATTATAAAAGATCCTATAATCTCAAGAAATAAGACACATTCCCTGCATCTCATAATTAGTGGGATAAGTCATGCTCGTTACTCAAGATGGTGGATGTTTCATCATGCCAACATCTGAAGCAAGGGACGTGGTGCGTCATGACCAACATCCAAATAGAGTCATCATTCTCAACACCCAGTGTAAGGGAGTGTGAATCATCATGAAAAAAACCCTTACCATCATACCACATCCTATATCAAGGTGTAATCATATGTATAATAATACACATGAGGCATAACCTCTCACACATTATTATCAGAATTTAATAAAAGCATTTAATAGAGTAAGAAACAATTAGTGTGGCCTTTCCACCCATTAATAGTTCATTTCATTTAAATCATTCAAGTCATTTAATTAAGGGAAAACCATCATGAATAATACACTCAATATAATTAATCCATTTAATCGTGCAAAGCAATTGAATTCAATTATAATGCTCAAAGAAGCACTCAGGAGACTTTATTGTCATTTAGAAAATTACCTACATGGGGAATTCCATTTATAAGATGGTCCATGTGCTTAGAAGGTGCCTTGGGTTCATTAAATATTTTTATGGGAGTGGAAAAACATAACTAAAACCTGAGATGAATGCTTAGGATGCGTTATTAAAAAAACAATTAATTGTATAGGGGGAATTCAAACCATCACACCCAAGGGGTGTCCTTGATCGAGGTCAACATCCTCTATTTACTAAATAATAAAAAATGGGAATATATTAAGGTGCATTGATCAATTTAATATGGATAACTCAATTAAAAGGAAACATGAGGAAAAGGCTAGAATGTGGCACTATAGAAATGCAACTAAAACACCAAAATTCTTGGGGAAAATGATGAGGCCACCTACATTAGGGTCGTTGATAAATCCTCATTTTATGGTGGCCTCAAATTTAAATTAGGTTGAGAGAAATTGAATAAACATTTTAATTCCTAGAAAATAAGTAAAAAGAGCTTGCACCTAAATAGTGCAATGGATCTGAAGATAAACCAAACTAGGAATGGAGAGAATTATAGATCTTACCGAGATAGATATGATTCTTCTAACAATGTTCGATTTAGACATCGGATCAAGAAAATATCTCAATTCCTAGATTATTCTTGAGGGAGTGCTATGGTAGAAGTAAAGGAGGACAACCATTGGAAAAAGAAAGGAGAAATGAGAAAAGAGATAAAAATGTTCATTAAGAAAATTTTAGGAATTTCACTCTCAAAATAGGGGGTTCATGGTTTGGAAAAATAGTTTTTTTCATGGTTTGGCTAAACCATGCACAAACTATGCTCAATACACTATCCCAAAAGATACCTCACATAGTTAAGGTTCACGGTTTCCCTAATCATGAACAAATCATGTGAAATCTCATTATCAAAACTTTGTAGTTTTTTCATGGGTGTGGGCCTAAATTCACACGGTTTTAGAAAAACTGTGAATCTTATACTACTCCTCTATTTTTTCACACAATTAGTAGAAACCATGTGGGTTTGGATGTATGGTTTTTACTAACCAAGTGGCCCGGTTTATTTTCCAAAATCTCAGGGTTTCAAGCTCTGAACAATCCCTAGACACCCTCATAACCCTCATGACTCCATTGGGTACCATTAAAAGGTTTGTTTAAATGAATTTATAAAAATGAGCCATACCTTCATAAAAATATGGGTTGTTACAACCTCCCCTCCTTAAAGTAACTCATCCCTAATTTGGACTTCTGAGGGTAAAGAGGTATCATTAGCAAAGAGTTATGGCCATTGAGTTTTCATATAATCCTCCCGCTCCCAGGTCTCATAATGTACTCGGTCATGCTATTATAACACCTATATCAATGGAAATGACCTACCATGGAGTGTCTTATCAGTATGATCCACAATACGAATAGGATACTCCCTGAAGGAAGCATCCACATCCAACTCAACCTAATTATGCTGAAAGACATTTGACTAGTCTGAATAATATTGGAAAATCTGAGAAATGTGAAAGACATCTTGCCTAGACTGAAATATCTAAGAAAGTTTTATTTGGTAAGCCACTGGTCTGATTCTTTTCACTACCTCAAAGGGTCTTATAAACCTAGGTGAGATATTACCCTGACTTAGAATACATCTATAGACTAACATGGGAGAGACTTTTAAGAAAATCTAATCATCAAAATTGGACTCAAGAGGTCATCAACGTCTGTTGGAATACGACTATTGTTTGGAATAATCCGACATCATGTGATTTCTGATCAACTAGACCTACTCTACAGTATCATGAATGAGACATGGTCTAAGCATAGCTGCCTCCCCTACCTCTATTCAGGATATAGGTGAATGGTATAGCCTACCATATAAGGCTTTATAAGGATCCATCTTGATGGTATCCTAAAATATTTATTATAAGTGAACTCCACAAGGGGAATGTGTTTTTTCTAAGAACCCCTGAATTCAAGGACACATGCATGGAGCATTTACTCTAGAACCTAAATCATATGCTCTGTATTTCCATAAGTTTTTGGGTGATAGGTTATGCCCATAAGTACCTATGTACCCAAGGCCTTCTACAACCCCTTCTAGAACCATGACATAATGCGAGAGTCCCTATTAGAAATGATATATAATGGAGCTCCATGAATACATGAAACCTCCCAGACATACATCCTTCCTAGATCATCAATTAGGAAGGTATCTTGTATCGGTAAGAAATGTGAAACCATTGTCAAATGATCAATGAAACCCACACTACATCATTTCCATGAGGTGGTCTGGTTAGACCAATCACAAAATCAATCGAAACATCATCCCATTTCCACTTGATAATGGACAACGGCTATAAAATCCCATTCATATGTTGATGTTCTACCTTCACCTTCTAATAGGTGGAACACTAAGTGATGAATACAAAAATCTACCATTTCATAAATGATCACCAATATCGGTGTTGTAGATCTTGATACATCTTGGTGATACCTAAATGAACTACCCAAGCTGAGGCATAAAATTCCTACATCAACTCCTCTCTGATGTCTTCTGGGACCCATACATGCCCATGGAATAGTGAAGCATCACCCCCATCCACGGTCCAACCTAAATATGTATAATCATCTGAGATAATTTTGCTCATGAAAAGGCCTTAAGGATTAGATAGTTACCTCATTTTTACTCATTCCAAAAGAGTAGAGGTCATTGTTAAGGCTGAGAGGATAATCTGACCATGGTCCTCCTAAACCTCAATGTGTATCTCTAAGAATAAGTACATAAGATTCAATTTTCCACTAGACTCCTGAACAACCTATTTTCGAGTATTTCATCATAGAGCATTAGATAATTCCTTATCCTTACTAGGTGTGTAATCAAGCTTGAAATCAAATGACTATAGGTACTCGACCCACCTGTGAAACCTGAGATTCATATCTCATTTTGTAAATATGTACTTGAGTGTTTTTTTATTAGTAAATACCAAAAAATTCTCTCCAAGTAGATTGTGTATCCAATAGTGTAAGGCATGTACAACAACAACAAGCTCGAGGTCATGTGTCAGGTAATTGTACTCATGAGGCCTCAACTAATGAGACCTATACACAACAACTCCCTTATCCTACATTAGAAAATATCCAATATTGATACCAGATGCATCATAATACAGAGTATAGCTCTTTGACTAGATCTTGAGGAATTAGTATCATCATTGAGGTTAATTTTCCCTTCAACTCCTAAAAGGATGCTTCAAAAGCTTCAAAACATATGAATTTCACATATTTCGTTGTCAAGACTATAAGTATCACTAAAATACATGAGAAATCCTAGATGAAGTGTCTGTAATTTCTAGTTATCCCAAAAAAACTATGTATTTTAAATATGTTCTTGGGATCCTCCCAAGAAACTACAACTCTCACTTTCGCTGGGTTTACTGAAACTCTTTACTCTAAGATAATATGACCTAGGAAGTGGAATTTTTATCCAAAAGTGGTATTTACTAAGCTAATCATTGATCTAATTCTCTCTCAGTGTATTTATAATGATATCAATATGGTTGGAAGGTTATGTATGGAGCACAAATACACCAAGATATCATCAACAAATACTACCATGAATGAATCCAAATATGGGTAGAAACCTGATTCATTAAAGTCATGAAGATTGTAGTTGCATTCGTGAGTCTAAATAGAATGACCAGGTACTCATATAGACCATACCTTCTCTTAAAAGTTGTGTGAGGTAATTCTGATGACCTTAAATTCACTTGATGATAGTTTGACCTCAAATCTATCTTTGAAAACACTCTTTATCCTTGAATTTGATCAAAGAAGTCACCTATTATAGGAAATGGATATCAATTATTTATCATGATTTGGATCAATTGATTGTAATACAGGTGAATTCTAAGGTTACCATCCACCTTCTTGGAAAAAAGTATGGGTGAACCCCTAGGAGAATTGTTTGGTCATGTGAAGCCTATAGCCTTCAGATCCCCCAACTCCTTCTTGAGCTCCAGTTTCTCCATAGGTGCCATCCTATAAGGAGTAATGGTCACTAGTGCCACTCATAGAACAAGATCAATGATAAATCATACCTCTCTCACCGTAGGTAGACCATATAATTCTTCAGGAAAGGAATCCCTAAAATAATCCACTATAAGAGGGAAAATAGGGGGTTGTGACCCATGGTCATCCAAGAAAAGACTAGTGATCTAAGTTGTTACACTACCCAGCCTATGTTGATCGGGTCCTGATCACATTTCTCTCACATAACATTCTCCCTTATGCATGTTCCTACTACCCTCTAGTGATGTAAATGTCACCCTCTAATGATAGAAATCTATATGGGCTCAATAAAAAAATAATCATTCCATCTCGATGATTACTTGAAATCTCATCATGTCAAGGAAAAAAGATTCCATACAGGGAGATATCCACCTATTTCAAGAGGATAATACTTATAATGGTGAACAACCTCTAATCGTATGCTTAATAGGGTATCAAGCATTATAACACCATAGAAGTTTTTGATATCAAGGCCCAGACTTTACATTATAGTCTTAGATATAAAAGAGTGTGACAATATTATGTCAAATAATGTAAACACTAATGTGGAGGTGACTAGAATAGTACCTCGAACTGTAGAAGGTATGGTGCTCTATTCCTATGGCATAGGCTGGACTACATATAACTGGCTTGTACCATGGCCCTAAGTTACTGCCTGACTACCCTGAGCAAGATCAATTTACTGGCATTGAGAATCATGAGCCTGACTACCTCTTCCTCAACCACCACCTCATCCGGATTGTCCAGTGGTATTCCAACTACCTACCTGGCATGATCCTACGGGCCCCTCTCCTACACATGGGTTAAGATTAGATCCCTACTCACTAGGAACCAAATTGAAATGTATAAGTTCAAGATATTCCATATCCTTCTTAGCCTCTACACTCCACTTGATCACATAAACACTAATTTTTTTTGTTTCCCATCTTCCTGCACTGGTGACATATCAGAAAGATGTCAGCACAATGATCCTGACTAATACTACCTCTATGGGAAACCTCGAAATATCTCTTTTTCTCATAGGTAGAACATGGATAGATCTAGATGTTGAACTTCCCTAAATTTCACCATCATCTTCACTTAAATTTCTCTCTATAATAAGTTCTTGGTTGACAATTTTAAAAATAGTTTTCAACCTAAATAAATTGACCTATAATCAGATGGTGTATACCAATCCATCCTAAAATTGCTTGGAGGTCATAAGATCCTAACCCACTAGAGTTGGTGTAAACTATTGTATCTCTGTAAATCAAGAAGAGTATTCTATAACTGACATACCTCCCTACTGTAGGTTCATGGATTATCTAGCTTTATTAGCCCTTAGAGTTTGGAGAAAGAAGTAATCATAGAATATAGTCTAGAAATATACCCAAACCATATCTCTATACTAATATTCCTAGGTAATAACATCCCATAATCATGTGGTAGAATCATGTAGCATATATGCATCAAGTTTGACCCTTCACTCTGGAGAAATCTATTGATGCTCGAATATAGAAAGAATGGATTTGATCCATGACTAAGCAGTGTATCATCCTTCATCCCATGGAAAGGTGGGAGGATTTTTCTGCTAGAATTATCGAGTTAACACTATCATACTTAGGGAAGGTTGAACAACACATTGTATATTTTTCAACATATGTATAAATCCCTCACATAACTAGGATTCAATTCCCATATCAAGAATAGGAAGAGGTTCTATAGGAGTCATTACAAGAGTAATCACTTGAAATGCAAGACCTACCACCTCTAGTTCATGGTTTTCATCACCTTCAGGGCATACAAATTAAGGATGTTGTCACGGAATGATACTATAATGCCAAATTCACGCCTCCAAAAAATATCTTAATAATTGAAAAGATTATAGATAGAAACTAGTACATGTGCATAGACTTCCCATAAAAATGATCACACCTCTCTTCCTGCTCCAAAATCCAAGTCTTGGCGATAGAAGAGACCATAATGTCCATAAGAACATAAGAGTTACCCCAATACCCACTACTAAGGCTAGGTCTGGTTCTAGTTCTCTATTTCTCATGTATAAGATGTCAATTTTCACTTTATAAGTCATATTCATTTTAAATTTTTACTCGTTGAAAATTTTAAAGATCTTTTAATGGTTAAATTTGGTGGATTACCATTTCCAATCCATAAGGGCCCATACTCCTTATGAACCAAAATACAACGTCCACTTAACTCATACCATAACATGTTACAACCCATGCGATAAATGGTCCATTAATAAATATTCCATAATTGACTACTTAAGGTGTATGACTAAAAATATTAATTAAAACATTGTTATGTTAGGTAGGCACATTAAGTGTCAATTATGTTTTCCAATCCATACAAGAAATTTTGGCACATTTCAATACATGTTCAAGGAACAAACAATATGTAATAGGAAAATACAATTTGAAAATAGATGTGACATGGAAAAATTCATGGAATATTAGTCCTATTGTACCTATAATGATGCATGTTATGGAATACCCTCATTTCATTAGGACATGTTTGAGAAATTATCCTTTAGGTAATACCAATATCAATATCATCATAAGACATGTGAGCCACCCTATAGTGAATCCATATCAACCATAATCGGAATAATCAAAAACTGAAATTTTCCATCCCAGGAAATTTGGGTTTCCCTTGTACATTGGTTAGCTACATATAGGAACAGGGTTAATTCAAAATACCATTAACTCCTAGTCTACTATATAATACCCAAACAATAATACAAAGGAAAAATATCATATGATACCACTTTGTAACATCTTGACCTGGGTTCTACTTAAATCGGGTCTCAAACTGGTGGGTCACATGGCCTCAAGAGTGCCTCCCCGTAGAAATAATATATAAACTGACATAATAATAATGTAGTGGAAGAATAAATAACATAAAAACAAAGTAATAATATCAAAATCCTCTAGACAGTGTCATATACATGGATTCTTGGCATGATAATATAAAAAAGTAGAATAGGGATATACAATCATGATATAAAAAAGGTACAAAAAGGATAAAAACGTCTCTGCTAGAATCCCGATCATATTCTCGGTCCTCTACTACTATACTCCAACTATAAGTAATGCATATCAAAACTCTATAACAGGGTTATTACCATTATTTGTACCTACAAACAAGTAATCTACTCAGGTACTAAAGGTGTCTCAAGTAGGGTGTGATATAAAATCCTAGTATTCCACCACCAATGGTGTTTAGACGTAATCCAAGAAGTTCTAATAGCTAAATAGTGTGTATATATAAATGAAAGAATAAAAAAAGTTGAAAAAATAAATAATAGTTTGCTCCGGTTTCTAAAGGACGTATGGAGGCTCTACCTTCGTTGGCTCATGGTTAGAATAAATGCATGATCAGTCACTATATATATATATAGTAATAATATATATATTATAGTTATATATTGTATCTACTTATAGGAACCAAGTAGGTACAGACGTAAGTGGCCATATACCTATAATACTAGGTGTAGAATAGATTGAAGTGTAACTCAGACATCCATGACTAGTCTAAATAAGACTACAAGATCAAGAAATAGGTAACATGCCCTTCATCTCATGATGAGTGGGAGACTTCATGTTTGTCACTCTATATGGTGGTTGTGTCATCATGCCAACATCTAAAGAACGGTATGTGGTGTGTCATGCCCACCATCCAAATAGAGTCAATGGTGTGAGACATCATGCTCAACACATGATGTAAGGGATCATTAATTGCCATGCCCAAAAAACCCTTACCATTATACCAAATCCTACATTAAGGAATAATCATATGTATAACAATAGGAATTAGGTATAACCTCTCATACTTTATTATAATAATTGAATAAAATCCTTTAAAAGAGTAAGAAAAAATAGGCCAGGCCTTACTGCCCTTTAATATTTCATTTCATTTAAATAATTCAATTCATTTAAGGAAGGGAAAACCATCATGAATAATCCATTCAATATAATTAATATATTTAATCATCAAAAGCAATAAAATTCAATTACAATGCTCAATAAATCACTTAGGATGTGTAATTTTCATTTGGGAAATTACCTACATGGTAAATTCCATTTATAAGTTGGGCCAAGAACTTATAAGGTGCCTTGGGTTCATTTATAATTTTTATAGGACTGAAAAAACTAAACTACAACCCAAGATAAATGATTAGTAGGTGTTCTAAATAAATAAATAAAATAATTTTAAAGGGAAAATTAAAGGTTTCACACCCAATGGGGTTTCCATAATCAATGTCGACATCCTCAATTTACTAAAAAAATAAAAAGTAGGCATATATCAAGGTGCATAGATCAATTTAATATGAATAACTAAATTAAATAGTGATGTGTGGAAAAGTTCGATGTGTGAAACTATGGAAAAGCCACAAAAACACCAAAACTCTTGGGTAAAACAACAAGACCACCTACCTTAGGGTCATTGGTGACTCCTCATCTGATGGAGGCCTCATATCCGAAGTATAATGAGGGAAATTGAAGAAATGGTCAAATACCTTAAAAATAAGTAAAAAGAGCTTGCACTTAAATAGAACAATGAATCCAAATATAAACTGAAATAATAAGGTACAGGATTTTAGATCTTACCAAGGTGGATTTGATGATTTTTATGGTGTTCAATTTGGACATCAGATCAAGATAATATCTTAATGCCTATATTAGGCTTATGGGAGTACTATGGGAGAAGAAATAGAGGCCAACAACTGGAGAAATAAATGAGAAAGTAGAAAATATATTAAAAGGTTTATTAAGATAATTTTGGGGATTTCACCCTCAAAATAGGGGATTCATGGTTTGGACACATGCATTGGCCAAACTATGCACAAACCATGCTCAAGCCACTTTCCCAAAAGTGACCCTACACAGTTAAGGCACATGGTTTCCCTAACTATACAAAACTGTTTGAAATACCACTGTCAAAACTCTGCACTTTTCACACAGGAATGGGCCTGAAGTTGCACAATTTCAGAAAAAGCATATGGCTCCGGTTTCTCCTCTATTTTTCCCTGCAGTGTTAGTAAAAACTATGTGGGTTGGGCTGCATGGTTTCTACTAACCATGCAACCCAGTTTATTTTCCAAGATCCCTGGGTTATGGGCTCTAAAAGAGCTTTGAATACCCTCATGACCCCTGTAACTCCAGTGTGATACATTATAATGTACCTTTAAAGGAATTTAAAACAAAAATAAATGAGTCGTACCTTCATGAAAAAACAGGTCATTACAGCCAATTCAACCCACCCAAAGAACTGAAATGTGTTGGACCACTACCTCCACTACAATCACTTCCAAATTTACCTGAAGTCTAAAAATCCCAACCTCCTTATTTTCAAATAATATCCCATCCAAACCTCCTAAAACAGATACAAACCATTCCATAACAAAAATAATAATAAAATACTAACATACCTAAAATTAGGGGTGTTGCAGGTGGGATGAATTCTTGAAATGTGTTGTTTCTGAGCAGAATGGGTTGAAAAATATTATGTTAAGTGGTAAAAAACATGAACATGATAGTAAATGTAACACCCCAAGCTTCCACGGTACGTTTCCCTTTGAATAATGCAATTGCGTGTATTGTACGCAACTTTGAGATTCTAACACACCACAACCAATCAAACTAGCTGTTATGAATAGTAATACCTACTTTTTGAAATTTTATAAATTCTATCTCTCAAAATGGACTTCATTTTTGGATTCGGAATATCGAAATTATCCAAGGGTGAAATTTTGGTACTTTTCGGATAACTTTCATATTTTGATGAATATTGAAAATTACTAAATTTTAATTAAAAACAACTTTTTTAATAAAAATAATTAATATTGATAAATTATGAAATTGAGTGGTTTTAAAGTATATTTAGAATATAATTTTACCATTTAATTCAATTTTTGTCATTGGACATAATTTCACAATTAAACCAGACATAAACAAGTGTCAATCTTTTGATAGTTATTATCTCTTAAAAACACGCTTTTTGTTTTAACAATGAGAATTAATTTTAAATTAATTTCTGACACCTATATGTTTTGAATTTTTAAAAATGGATTCCATATTTGGAATCAGTATGTTCAAATTTTTTAAATAGGTAACTTTTATTTTTAGACATTTTGAATAATTATTTCGGTAAATATTTTATTTACCATGGTTAAAGGGTAAATCTGGTAAATAAGGGTTATAAATAATATTATAATAATAATAATTTATCCTAAAACATGTCCTAACATTATTTGTTGATACATGTCCGACCATGGGCATCTTTGGGTAGATTTTGGGACCCCATGGAGCCACTTGTAAGTGATAGGGACACTTTATTTTAATTAAGTTAAAATGAATACAAAAATGACACGTGCATATATCTTTAAGAAAAAAAATTGTTACATAGGGTTATATATGTTTTATTTTAGACTATAAATATTAATTAGAAATATAAAAATATTTCATACATAATGATATTTTATTTATAATTTTTAGACATTATATAATTTAATTTATTTATGACACAATGGTGATGTAGTAATTACTAAATTAATGAAAAATTAGAATAATTGATATTATAAATACCAAAATAAATGTAATTTGAGACTTTTTATAAATACCAATAATTTTCTAGGATAATATGACATGTTAGAATTTATTTAATTAACTTTTTTCGAATTAATCATTCTTTTATGATTTTTAAAAAAATCAATTATTGAATAGTGTCAAAATTGACATCAAAGAGTTTTTTAAAAAATATTATATTATTAATTGATATTAAATTCCTAAAAATATAATTTTTGGACAAGAGACTTATATAATGATAGTTTTATCCTTAATGGACCACTTGGGGGTCTCTTGTATGTTTATTGTAAGTTTATTAACCATATAATATAAAAATACAAAGAGACATTGTAAAAGTGAAACTAATTAACTAAGAGTTAATACTTAAAGATAAGGTTAATATAGTAACCCAAACCTGTCTAAATCCTATTGGTTGATTTTTTTAGACCTATAACCACCTTAACCTTTAAATAATCCACTTTTGAGCCATTATAAACCGAATATAAATTTATTATAAAATAATATTTTTTTTCTTTTCCAAAGGTGCCCCTCACCCCTCTTATAAAAGGGCACTCCCCCTTCTCATTAATTAACACCTTCAAAGCCTTTTGGTTCGGCCAAACCCTTCCCAAATACTCTCTCAAATTCCCTCACTACAACCTAGAGCCTTAATTTGATCAGAAATCCAACCTAAGGAGCCCTTTTGATCAAATTAAAAGGAAGAACCCGAAGAAGAGGTAATAATTTCACCACCCTTTTTCAAGTTCATTTCTTCTTCCACTTATTCTTTATTTGTTACTTATATTATAATAACTCCAGTATATTCTATATACTGTGATTTTATTATAAATATGGTACAATCATATTCTGTATTCTATCCATCCTTTGAATAGCATGTCACCATACGTGCGTACGTACGGCATACTGTCTCCACGTCGTGGTTTAATTGTCATTCAATAAATTATTATTTGGATGGGTATAATAATGATATGTAATTCATGTAAATAATAAATATAACGTAATAATTATTCTGTCTATATGGTATACCATCCAATTATATATTATTTTAACATCAAAAGAATGATATTGTCGCTTGTGCATACGTACGGACTACCGTCTCCACGAACGCGATGAGATTCATTCTCCATCGTATCCATTCAATTATAATTCTCATTTGATGATTAAAAATAATGTTTAAGGACTTTATGTAATTATATATATGAATAAGATACAACCTATCCATAATAAACGCGGCTTACGTAACAAAGAATATAAAGGAAAACGAGTAAGTTAACACCCGAAATGATGATACTACTAAGATATTATTAACAAATCAATGTTAAAAGATCATATATGATATCATATTAATGTAAATTATTCTTGTATAATTCAATAACAATTATTTCACCAATATACAGGAGGTTAACCTACCGTCTACCAAGGAAAAATTACAAAGTAAGGGGTTTCTTATCTCACTTTTAATTCAGGGAGATTTCCATTGTTCACCACTTATTTATTGCATGTGGTGTGTGTACTGCCCATGATTGTATTCATTGTGTAATATACTTTAAATTTATGGGTATTTACATCATCATTGTATGATCCTTATTTCATGGTTTCATGTTTCATAAGTTACCAAATCTATAAGGGAATTTGAAATTTCAATTTCCACTCATTTGGATTTACGCATATTTCATTGATTATTTTACTCCAAGATTATGTGTGGAATCACTATTAATTTGATTATGTCATAATTTCCACTCCCCTTTCTGTGGATATACTTTTTATACACATAATCACTCCATTGATAAATTCTCAAGTCATCATTATGAACTTGAGAAGAGTAATTTTTACTCAATCTCGATTTGTTGAGATAAACTTCCAATTCATTAGTGTTGTTTTTACAAGAATATGTTTGAATGTCTTTTGATTGTTTTACACTGAATATCCAATCATATTTAGTGTATTTATATTTTTCACACATAATTATGTCATTTATTTATCCTTAACCTAAGGATACGGCCTTTGTGAGAGATTTCATCTCAATTTACATTCCATTGAGACTTCTTTGTTGTTATACACCAAATCACTTTTATGTGGTGTATATAATGTACTTTGACATATTATATCATGAATCCCTTTATTCCCATGATATTACAAAGTTTTGATTACCTCAATTATTTGTATTCAAGTGTCTCTCTTTTGGTTAGAAACTCTAACTAAAATACCATTTTTAAATGTTTTAAAGACTTTCTCTTCTAAATCTTGCTCATTAAAGTCCATGTTTTAAAAATGGTTTTAAGGATTTATTTATATGGACATTAAAGTTTTAAAATTAAAACTCCTTTTAAAAGTTTCAAAGTGGTATGGGACACTTTGATTCAAAAATCTATTTTTAAATGGCTTCTTGACAAATAGTGTGACTTTTAAATGATTTCAAGATAAAGGGGGATATTTCTCTCAAATAGTTTTGATGATTATTCTCGATTGAGGTTAATATGATACAATACAATCTCCCATATTGTATCGAATGAGTTATCTTTGAATGTGGATGTGCTATTTTTATACCATTCATGGTTTGTGGATAAGTATTGACATTTCTTATGCTAGTTTTAATATGAATGTTTATGTTATGTTTCAAAATTTTCATAGAGGAATGCATTGG
This sequence comes from Viscum album, assembly GCA_963277665.1. Taxonomy (NCBI): domain Eukaryota; kingdom Viridiplantae; phylum Streptophyta; class Magnoliopsida; order Santalales; family Viscaceae; genus Viscum; species Viscum album. Next base: position 1,430,744,938 of record OY728120.1, on the reverse strand, counting down.
ACTTAGTAAGTGATGGGTGGAGCCCGCTATAGCTCCTCGATGCATCGGTAGGTCTCATGAGACAAACTAGTGTCTTGGCACAAGTACTTGACAAAATCTTATTTGTAGTCTTGGCACAAGGCCTTGGCTATGTGGTTATGATAGTCTGGCATTATGCATTCCATCATTATGAAAGTGGTTATTAATATTGCATGTGATTATTCATTTAGTAGAATATCCATGAGAATAAGTAAATGGAATTATTTCATTTTATTTTTTCCATACTATGTTGAAGTTGAAGTTTAAAAGGATTTTGTTTTAGTTATACATTGCCTTAAATGTTTATGCTTATCTATTAAAGCTTCTGCTATATTTTTATCCTTAATGAGCATTTGAGCTCACCCCTTTCAATGTTTTATTTTTCCCAGGATTGTGAAGAAGTAAATTATGAATGACCTGCAGGGATAGTATGAGTGTGGACTATGGAGACTATGTTGTTGTAGTTTTCATTTTATGATGTAATGTAAACTTTATTAATGTATCTATTTATTCCAAGGCTACTAAACTAATCGGTCTTTCGAGACTTGATCTTTCTTGTGATCATTCCAATGTTATGTAATAATGCACTGACTCTGGGTAACTGGGGTCGGGGAATTATATTTGGTATTAGAGGAAGTTTAGTACAAACCTTGGAGTCTAGATTTAGATAAACTCTGATTAGAGAACGTAGACCTAAGATGAACTTTGAGGATTAGTATAGAAGAACTTCCTAGAATTTTGGTATTGTAGAGATTTTGTGAGTTTTCCGAGCAATACATCCCTATCTGGATACGAGCCGGTAGAGGCGGCTCTGGCACAGATGTACCTAGGGGTAAAACCCGAAAACACCGCTTTGAGCTAGACTCTAACAGGAATTGGTGCATGACAACGGGACTTGCTGCACTCTTGGTTATGACACTCTTGGGGGATATGCTTAGGATAATTTACATTTTCTTTACAAACCTATTTGAAGTCTTATATATATAAGATGAGAGTAAATGACCTTGGTTAATCCTAATGTGTTTCAAATTGAGAATATGGTGACATGTTAATCTCTAAATGATTTTATGACTACTGTTACTCACACAATGCTTTCTAGTTTTAGTCAATGGATGGATTCCAAGGAAGTCATAGTGACTTTGATAATGATGTACAAGGTGGGAACGGTGGTGGAAATGAGCAACAAAATGGAATGTTGATAGGCATAAAATATATCATCTTTATGCCAAATCAATTTTCCAAAAATATGATCAAAAATATATATATTAACCAATTCCCGAACTCAACAATGAAGAGAAATCTGATGAATGATAAGAGCTCCAGTATTGGAGACCATGGAGAAATAAATCCTCAATTTCCATCATGTAGGAAATGTGGAAGGAGACACCCAGGAAAGTGTCTCAATGGGACAAAGAAATGCTTTACGTGTAGGAAGGAAGGACATAAAGTGAATAATTACTGAAGAAAAATGAAGAGTACTATGGAAGAAGATAAAAATGGTCCCAAGAATCCATTTATAGTCATTTGCCGTAAATGTAGGGGACCTGGCCATTACCCGAGTGAATGCCATATTCTATAGGATATTTTCTTGGTCAAAGAAGAATCTATGTGGAAATAAATGATTGGAGAAATGTTTAAAAATTATTAGTGCTCCTTGTTGATGGGTTTACTTTGGAATAATTTTCTCTTTTATTTTTAACCCTCCATTTTTTCATGTGATAATGATATTTGAGGAATAATTATCTTTTCTCTTGTGGATATAGTTATAAATAACCATTTTGTTTTATATGATCGTTGGGTTTGAGGCAATTATAAGTTATCATAATTTGGGATGAAAATGCAAGGTATGAGATAAGATTTGTGGTTAAATTATGTTATGGTTATTTTGAGGAATTTATCTCATTTTGGTAATGTTATAAAATATAGTTTTTGAAAAAGGACAACACGTAGACTGTGTGACAACCCGTCGCGTCGGACAAAGCTGTGGGAATCGAACCCACAACCAAAGTGCGATTGGGATTTATCGCCTACCACTAGACTATGTGAAGTCCCTGGTTAGTGTGACTATTATTTTTAGTTAAATGATTTTATTGATAAATAATAATTTGATTTGGGATCTTATGTCTTATCAAATGAATACCCTTAGTGTAGGAAACTTATTTGGTGATTAAGTGATAGATGTTATCTTGGAAGTTGTTCGCTTTGTTGTGAACACTATATGCCCAAGGAAAATAGAATAGTATGGGATTTAATTTGAGGAGTAATGGTGGATTTTTATCTATGTTTTTATTGTGGATTTATAGTGATTTGGGTTGTTTATGGAAATGATTAGGTTAATTACTTTTAAGTATGTGACTTTAAGAGTAATTAATGTCATTTGGAGATACAATTTAACGTGGAAGACTACATTCTTATAAGTTTTGAGTTTAAATATTAGTTTGGATTATATTGAAGGATTTTAAGGACAATTGATTATTGAATGGTATTTATTTAACTTTGGGGTATTGATGGTTTAATTTTAGAAATTAAGATTAGTGTTTTTTTCTCTAATGGAATATCCATTTGGGGGGTCATCAGATATTATACTAACCATTTTGGTTTTGATTAATCTCTAAAGACAAGGTAAATATATAGTTTATCCTACGTGGATTATGTATTTCTATAGAAGTTTATTCTAGCTCTTCCATTGTGACCAAGTCTTCTTGAATACTCATTGTTCAAAAAAAATGAGTTAGTGGTAAAAAGTTATTAAAGAATGAAACTCTACTTAAAAATTAAGTATATCTCTTTATTTTATTAGTCAATATCATAAATGAATTCCTCGTCCTTATGTAATGTAACTTAAAACAAAAAAAATGTTGTCCATTTACTTTTCCTACTGGGAGACTAAGGACCGTTTGTCCTAACACAAGTTTGTGATTTTCTTTTTGTTAACTTTATCCTGATCATGTTTTCTATCCCTCTCCATCAGAACTTAACACTTATTTTATCATCCATATCCATGTTTTCCTACATGTAATCCTAGTATGGGTTATCTTGGGTGACCTTTATACCTCTCTTCCTTTCTTTTAAAGTAATAGTTTTGTTGACTCTTTTTCCGATGTGGGACTTTCCATTATATTATCAAGCCCAATTTTAAAAAAATTGCAAGGATGCAATTTATTGAAGGAGGGGAGAATATAACACCCCAAGATTCCACGGTACGTTTCCCTTTGAATAATGCAATGACGTGCATTGTACGCAACTTCGATATTCTAACACACCACAACCAATCAAACTAGTCATTATGAATATTAATACCTACTTTTTGAAATTTTATAAATTCTATCTCTCAAAATGGACTTCATTTTTGGATTCGGAATATCGAAATTAGCCTCGGTTAAAATTTTGGTACTTTTCAGATAACTTTCATATTTTGATGAATAGTGAAAATTACTAAATTTTAATTAAAAACATATTTTTTAATCGAAATAATTAATATTGATAAATTATGAATTTGAGTGGCTTTAAAGTATATTTATAATATATTTTTACCATTTAATTCAATTTTTTTCATTGTACATAATTTCACAATTAAACCAGACATAAACAAGTGCCAATCTTTTGATAGTTATTATCTCTTAAAAATACGCTTTTTGTTCTAACAACGGGAATTAATTTTAAATTAATTTCTGCCACTTATGTGTTTTGAATTTGTAAAAATGGATTCCATATTTGGAATCAGGATGTTCAAATTGTGTAAATAGTTAACTTTTATTTTTAGACATTTTGAATAATTACTTCGGTAAATATTTTATTTACCATGGTTAAAGGGTAAATCCGGTAAATAAGGGTTAAAAAATAATATTATAATAATAAAAAATTACCCTAAAACGTGTCCTAAACTTATTTATTGATAAATTTCCGACCATGGGAATCTTTGGGTTGATTTTGGGACCCCATGGAGCCACTTGTAAGTGATAGGGACACTTTATTTTAATTAAGTTAAAATGAATACAAAAATGACACATGCATATATCTTTTAGAAAAATAATTGTTACATAGGGTAATATATGTTGGATTTTCAACTATAAATATTAATTAGAAAGCTAAAATGATTTCCTACATAATTATATTTTATTTATAATTTCTAGACATTATATAATTTAATTTATTTATGACACAATGGTGATGTAGTAATTATTAAATTAATGAAAAATTATAATAATTGATATTATAAACACCCAAATAAATGTAATTTGAGACTTTTTATAAATAACAATAATTTTCTAGGATAATATGACATGTTAGTATTGATTTAATTAACTTTTTTCGAAGTAATCATTCTGTTATGAGTTTTAAAAAATCAATTATTGAATAGTGTCAAAATTGACATAAAAGAGTTTTTAAAAAACAATATTATATTATTAATTGATATTAAATTCCTAAAAATATAAGGTTAGGACAAGAGACTTATATCATGATATTTGTATCATTAATGGACCAATTTTGGGTATCTTGTATGTATATAGTAAGTTTATTAACCATATAATATAAAAATATAAAGAGACATTGTAAAAGTGAAACTAATTAACTAAGAGTTAATACTTAAAGATAAGGTTAATATAGTAACCCAAACCTGTATAAATCCTATTGGTTGAGTGTTTTTCGACCTATCCCCACCTTAAAATTTAAATAATACACTTTTGATCCATTAGAAACCGAATATTAATTTATTATAAAATAATATTTCTAGCTTTTCCAAAGGTGCCCCTCACCCCTCTTATAAAAGGGCACTCCCCCTTATCATTAATTGACACCTTCAAAGCCTTTTGGTTCGGCCAAAACCTACCAAAATACTCTCTCAAATTCCCTCACTACAACCTAGAGGCCTTAGTTTGATCATAATGCCAACCTAAGGAGCCCTTTTGATCAAATCAAAAAGAAGAACCCGAAGAAGAGGTAATAATTTCACCACCCTTTTTCATGTTCCTTTCTTCTTCCACTACTTATTTCTTTGTTATTTCTATTATAATAACTCCAGTATCTTCTATATACTTTGATATTATTATAAATATGGTACAATCATATTCTTTATTCTATCCATCCTTTGAATAGCATGTCACCATACGTGGGTACGTACGGCATACCGTCTCCACGTCGTGGTGTAATTGTCATTCAATAAATTATTATTTGGATGGGTATAATAATGATGTGTAATTAACATAAATAATAAATATAACATGATAATTATTATTTCTATATGTTATACCATCCAATTATATATTATTTTAACATCAAAAGAATGATATTGTCGCTCGTGCGTACGTACGGACTACCGTCTCCACGAACGCGATGAGATTCATTCTCCATCGTATCCATTCAAGTATAATTCTCATTTCATGATTAAAAATAATGTTTAAGGACTTGATTTAATTCTATATATGAATAAGATACAACCTATCCATAACAAACACGGCTTACGTAACAAAGAATATAAAGGAAAACGAGTAAGTTAACACCTGAAATGACGATAATACTAAGATATTATTAACAAATCAATGTTAAAAGATCATATATGATATCATATTAATGTAAATGATTCTTGTATAATTAAATAACAATTATTTCACCATTATACAGGAAGTTAACCTACCGTCGACCAAGGAAAAAGTACAAAGTAAGGGTTTTCTTATCTCACTTTTAATTCAGGGAGATTTCCATTGTTCACCACTTATTTATTGCATGTGGTGTGTGTACTACCCATGATTGTATTCATTGTGTAATATACTTTAAATTTATGGGTATTTACATCATCATTTTATGATCCTTCTTTCATGGGTGCATGTTTCATAAGTTACCAAATCGATAAGGGAATTTGAAATTTCAATTTCCACTCATTTGGCTTTACGCATATTTCATTGATTATTTTACTCCAAGATTATGTGTGGAATCACTATTCATTTGATTATGTCATAATTTCCACTACCCTTTCTGTGGATATACATTTTATACACATAATCACTCCATTGATAAATTCTCAAGTCATCGGTATGAACTTGATAAGAGTAAATTTTACTCAATCTCGATCTGTTGAGATAAACATCCAATTCATTGGTGTTGTTTTTACAAGAATATGTGTGAATGTATTTTGATTGTTTTGCACTGAATATCCAATCATATTTAGTGTATTTATATTTTTCACACATAATTATGTCGTTGATTTATCCTTAACCTATGGATACGGCCTTTATGAGAGATTTCATCTCAATTTACATTCCATTGAGACTTATTTGTTGTTATTCACCAAATCACTTTTATGTGGTGTATATAATGTACTTTGACATAGTATATCATGAATCCCTTTATTCTCATGATATTAAAAGGTTTTTATAACCTCAATTATTTGTATTCAAGTGTCTCTCTTTTGGTTAGAAACTCTAACTAAAATACCATTTTTAAATGTTTTAAAGACTTTATCTTCTAAATCTTGCTCATTACTGTCCATGTTTTAAAAATGGTTTTAAGGATTTATTTATATGGACATTAAAGTTTTAAAATTAAAACTCCTTTTAAAAGTTTCAAAGTGGTATGGGACACTTTGATTCAAAAATCTATTTTTAAATGGCTTCTTGACAAATAGTGTAACTTTTAAATGATTTCAAGAAAAAGGGGGATATTTATCTCAAATAGTTTTGATGATTATTCTCAATTGAGGTTAATATGATACAATAAAATCTCCCATATTGTATCGAATGAGTTATCTTTGACTGTGGATGTGCTATTTTTATACCATTCATGGTTTGTGGATAAGTATTGACATTTAGTATGCTAGTTTTAATACGAATGTTTATGTTATGTTTCAAACTTTTCATACGAGGAATGCATTGGACTTAGTAAGTGACGGGTGGAGCCCGCTATAGCTCCTCGATGCATCAGTAGGTCTCATGAGACAAACTAGTGTCTTGGCACGAGGCCTTGAAAAAATCTTATTTGTAGTCTTGGAACGAGGCCTTGGCTATGTGGTTATGATAGTCTGGCATTTTGCATTCCATCATTATAAAAGTGGTTATTGATATTTCATGTGATTATTCGTTTAGTATAATATCCATGAGAACAAGTAAATGACATTATTTCATTTTATTTTTTCCATACCATGTTGAAGTTGAAGTTTAAAAGGATTTTGTTTTAGTTATACATTGCCTTAAGTGTTTATGCTTATCTATTAAAGCTTCTGCTATATTTTTATCCTTACTGGGCATTTGAGCTCACCCCTTTCAATGTTTTATTTTTCCCAGGATTATGAAGAAGTAAATTATGAATGACCTGTAGGGATATTATGAGTGTGGACTATGGAGACTATGGTTTTGTAGTTTTCATTTTATAATTTAATGTAAACTTTATTAATGTATCTAGTTATTCCAAGGCTACTAAACTAATCAGTCTTTCGAGACATGATCTTTCTTGTGATCATGCCAATGTTATGTAATAATGCACTGACTCTGGGTAACTGGGGTCGGGGCGTTACAATAAAAACCCTATAACTAATGTTTTATCTAGATTATAAATAAGGTTTGATCTAGAAAATATATAAGGGTGGATTTGGAAGATACATAAGGGTTAATCTGGATGATATATAAGGTTTTTTCTATTTTCTAGATGATACATAAAAGTAAGTGATGAAGTTGGGTTAGAAAAATTGTTAAAGTATTTTATATATAACAATAACTAGAATTTATCATATGATGTGTAAGGTTTAATTTGATATATAAGGGTCAAAATAATAGAAAATTTTTTAATTCTTAAGAGATACTCTGATATGTAAGGGTCACTCTATGATATATAAAGCATACTCTAGGATATGAAATGATAAATTTGATAGGTATGAGTAAAAAAACATTGTAAAATAAATGAGTGCGATAGACTGGAGGGGGAGAATTACATGAGGTGTTTCAATAAAGGGGCTTCATTTATTGAGGTAGGGGTTACTCTGTGATGTGATTAATTATTAATTTTTTGAAATAATTAATTTATAGTTTAATTTAAATATTAAAAGAGGGTTTATACATTTAAATGATAATTATAGTGGGTATACGCTAGATTACTTATCTCTATCTCTCTCTCTTATTCCTTCATTATTTAGAGATATTATTCAATTTTTATCCACAATCATTTTCAATCATCATAGGAAGTTTCCTTAGTTAAGTATAGTGGAAATTTGGTGTCTAATATTGGTTTCTATCAGTGTTTATTTTTTTTATTGATTGTTTCCTAAATTAGGGGTTTTCTAGATTACCTAATTTCTTCTAATCAAATATAGATCTTCTATAGTTTCTCAATGAGTATAATTGTACTAACTCCAAGTTAGTGGTGTCTATTTATTTCCTATGTTATACATGTGATATGTTTCATGTGATAAATGGGAGAGGGTAAGGTCAGTTAAGTGATTTATAATAGAGCCACTGGTGGTTTTTTTATTTATAAGAGACGCCTAGGGGTAGCCTCATATAAAAAATAATGGGTGTGGACTAATAGGGATTGTCTTTCCTGATGTTGTGGTTTGAGGGATTTATGGGTATAATGGCATATGTTGTACAAGGATTTTCTTCAAATGTGATAATTTATATGGCTCCTTAGGAAAATAGTGGGTGTAACTCATGCCACCATGGGTGATAATTATCATTGATAATGTGGGGACATAGTTCATTAATGTGATGTAGATGATGTTCACCATTACCATGGATGGAAAAGGAGGTTCTCTAAGTTGTGTCCAAAGGTTTTCTGTGATTTTCACTCCCTATGGGTTTGAGCCCATTAGGATCATGTGAAAATAGGACAATGCTTTTGAGGTGGCTTCAAACACTGATTTTTTGAGGTATCGTCTATAGATTGAGTGGCATAAGGGCGGTGGTGTTGAACATCATTATAGAGAATGGATATTTCATAGGTGACCATAGGATATTAGCAGTGATTGATACTACGTAATGGGAGTATTATTATTGCTATATATGTGATATATATTGGGGAAATGAACCAGGATTGGTAATAGATGGGTGTCTTTTGGCCTTGGGATTCATCAAGAAATTGAGATGATAGTTGTTAAAGGGTTATAATGACCATGGGACTTATGATATAGTTTTTAGAAGTATTATTTGGGTTCCATGGATGACTTGGGATGGTTATCTAGTTATGGGTTTTCATGTGAAGTAGTGAAACACAAAATTGCATGGAAGTATTGGGGAACTTCTGGTATAACAGACTATGGAACCATCATTCCACCCTATAACTATCCAAAGTAGGTAAAGGCTCAATCATGACTGGTCAGGAGCAAGTGAAGAGGGTTGAGTTGTGTTATTTATTTATTTTTTGTTTAAATTTTCATACACTTGTTTATATTTTGATAATAGCTATGGAAATCATTCTTGGTGGCCTGTTGAGTTCATAATCACACCCTAAAAGGGCCCTCTATAATGCTTGTAGATTTTATAGTGTATGGAATAGGTATGGTTATGGGATTTCTATTAGGATTCTGGTGGAGATGGAATTTTAGGTAGTGCATGGGTCGAGCATTGTGGTTTTATGGATTAGTTAGATGGTTCCCAAAAGTTAGACTAGTATTTTATTTTGGTTTATTTTGGACTTATAGATATGTGATCAGCCTATGGGATATTTTTTTACTCTTGTATTATTGGAATGAAATCTTATAAATACACTACATTAGAGTTTTTATTATGTTATAGTTATATTGTTCCATGATATTACTCCTTATTTATATTTGTGCTTTCATTGTTGTTATTGATTTTAAATTTAAGGGAATAGTATCCTAAATATCACCCTTTAGACCATCGCTTCTAGTTTATGGAATCAAGAATATAGGGACACATGATTGAGGTATATTATTACATTGATCTGGTTACTATAAAGTGATATAAGTTGGGTTGTTTTACTTTAATTACTCTGATTTCTTTTTGGGTTTAGGAATTTGTATAGTTAAGTTATGGTGACCGATGTATTTTTCCCAAATGTTGCACATTCCCACTATATAGTTATTGAGTTGGAATAAGAGTAATTTATGGATATATATTATTTAGATGATGTGTTTTCTATAATATTATTAATTTCCTTTAGCGCTCAAATTTGAGAAGCTGAACTCTAGTGATTTGAGGATTATCTCTATTTTTCATAGTCACCATTGAGGTGTGACTTACAAATACATTTTGAATATAGGACACTCTAGGTCTTATGTTGACCTTATCATAAAATGATACTTATATTATGCAGTTTTTCTAAGAGATCTATTGAGATATGGTAATATGAAACTTCCCTATGTTCACATATTACTTTCTTATTAAGAATATTTTTGTATTCTTTATCTCCTTCAATCCTAGTTATTCTCTTATGCTACGGGTCTTGAGAAAAATAATTGATTCATATTTGGTTTATTATTTTAGGATTTCCTACTATTTATATTTACACTCACTCATGAATGGAACTTATTCCCACACATGTTTTGTTTGCACATATGATGCATGGTTCATAGATGGTCTTAGTGATTGAAGAGCTAGAGCAGTTTATTCAAAACAATTGCTTAGTGATACATGGTGATACTCAATGGTGGAAGTTACAGATCATGCCCCCCCAAGAGTTATTAGTGTATGGTGTTATAATATGGATCTCCCTTAGATAAATTACCACAAGGATAATACATTCATTTTATTTTTGTCTACTTTATGATGTGGTGTAGTAGTGTGTATGATCAACTTTTCATATTATCAATGGGGCGTAGTGATATATAGTTATTATTCATGTATAAATTTTTATATAGTTCATTTTTTCATTTATATTTATTTATATTAATGGTTATGATCTAGATATAATATTTCATATCTATTTTATATTGTTACATTCTAAGGCCTCCTTGGTGCTAGTTGTTAACCATGGGCATATTGGAGGAAAGCATGGTATGGAGAACACTTCTCATCGCTTCCCCAATTGGGGACCCAATAGGTCATGTAATCTCATTTTCAGTAGGGTGAATCATAATATTTTATTTATAATAATTTTGGAACCTTATTATTTTAATAATCACAAATCATGTTTATTATGTTTCTAATGAGATTGATGTTTTATGATAGTATATAATTTTATAAAGTAAATTTGGATAAGTATAGAAATTTTCTATAGTTAGTTCATATGTTCTACTATTAGTTCATATTTTATACCATTACCATTAGTTAATATGTGATATTGTTAGTTCATATGTTATATTGTTACTTCATAGGTTTTATCGTTAGTTCACAATAATCTTTTACAGGATCTACTACCAATGACTTCATCTACCGCTAAACCAGTGTTGTCACCAATGTCTTGATACTACTAGAGTTGTGCTACCATCAGGCATGATACTTCTAGATATTGCATTTTCATCTCTTTATACTACCAAATGTGCTACTACTAGATTCATACCACCTCCAGGAGTGCTACCGTCAGGTGTGCTACCATTAGGCGTGCCACTGTCAGCTTTGTCCTACCACTAGATGGGTTACCATTAACATATCTACTATTGAAACCTACTACCATTAGTTATGAATTATGATACCTCTAGTCTATATTTCCATCAAATATGATCTACTATCATCTTGAAACCATCGTTGTTCTTCTTCATTCGAATTTAATGATTCTAATGGCTAGTTTATGGGATTTAATATAGATAGCCTCATTTGGTTTCTTTAATGATTATTCCTAAACCATTCCACATATGCATTGAAGACAAATTCAAGGCTTCTTGATTTACTAATCAGTTTGAGGATCTAGAAAATATTTATTATTATTCTTCAATAGATAATTAAACTTGTAGAGATATATATTTCTGAAGATCTATCTTGTGTGCAAGATCTTTGATAGTTGAAACCTAGTTCTTACATGCTAATGGATTTGACTGTGGACGAGTGGAGTACACATAAGATCAAGATCCTTTTGGATAATGACTTGAGAGTTCTATGTAGAAGTTTTCTAGTGTACCTATATAAAGAAAACGAAACTCTATGACACTCTATTTTCCATCACTTTTAGAGAAATATATTTGAGTTTCTCATAAATCTAAATATGAGGATCCTCAAGATTTTGAATAATCGCATACCAAACAGCACTACATATCTTTATCTGTACTTATTTTCTCTCTATGTTTTTTATTTACTTTGGAGCATTGTGATATTGTACTTTTTTTATATGTATACAATGACTCCTATGCTTGAACACAAGAATACCTAATATTCTTTCAAACCCTTTTTATCTATTTTATGACAAAAAATATAGAAGAGGTCCTACATGGACTATAATTTATTTCTTCCCACATATAACTGTGGAAGAGGTTTTGATCCTATATATCTTGTGTTTTTTTTGTTTTTATACCCAATCCAAGTTTTTAATCAGATTATTATTTATAGTAATCTTCTTGGTAGTAGGTGATTTCCTAGTGGAGGGTATTAAGTATTTGTTTGATATTGAACCCCTTGTTTACTCCATTGTGTGTTTCAATTCTATATTTCTTTATTTCAAATCTTAAAATGAATTTTTTAATTCATAAAAAAACTTATACTTTGATATTTAATCTTAACCAGTGTTTGTATAAAGGATTTGATTAAGTAAATCAATTTCAAAAGTTTAAGCAATTTTAAATATTGTTTTAACTTAGCCCTAATCATAATTTAAGAAACCTTTTGAAAGATAAAACTTATATTAAACTACTATTTTGATTAACTAGTAATTTTTTATTAAATTGGGGGATTTTATTTTAACTTTTCTTTAATAGATATTTTATTGTGAACTCAATTAACCCCCCCCCCCTGAGTTACTCACTCTAACCAACATTTGGTATTATAGGTTTTTCAAAAATCCTTTTGGTTGTTATTTATTTATATTTTAAAGATATTAAATTTCTATTATTTATAAATTTAGTTATTTATGGATAATAATAGAAAAATGGATCTTCTACCAACAAACCTCCTTATTTTAATCTCACAAACTATGATCACTGGAAAAATAAGGTGAAAATGCATATTAAAAGTATGGGTTTTGAAATCTAGATAGTTATTGAAGACAAATATTAATTACCTTAAATTTTTAGATCTAATTGGAGTGATTCTACTAAAACTATATATGATAATAATTTTAAATCCATGATTCTTTGTACCGTGATTTAGGTGATGATGAATTTAATAGAATATCTTCATGTACTACTACTTTTGAAATTTGGGACACTTCAGCTGTTTCTCAATAGGGAACTTATAATATTAAATAAATGTGTTTAAATAATTATACTATTAAATATGATACTTTTAAAATGAAACTTGATGAATCTATTTATGATATGTATCTCAGGTTCAATGGGATCATGAATATAATGCATTCATTGGGGGACCCTGTTTCTAATAAAGATCAAGTAATATGACTATTGAGGTGTCTAATAGATCGATGGAGAGGAAATTCAGTGTCAATCTTAGATTCATGTGATGTTATCAAGTTACCTATTAAGGAGTTAATTGGAAAAATTATGATGTATGAGGAAGAAATCAAAGAGAATATATTAGAGTAGGATGAATCAAAAATAAAATATATAGCCTTCAAATATACTACTTAAAAACAAAAGGAGAAAATTCAAGATGACATTACAAGTGATGAAGAGTCACCTGCTGACAATGATGAAGAAATAGACCACTTAGCTGGAAGATTAAAAAAATTACAAGAAGAATAAGATCTTTAGGAAACCTAGTTATAAAAGAAAATATGATAATAGAGGAAACTGGAGAAAGGACTGGAAGAAGGATGATGCTACAAATGTGATAATCTGCTATGAGTGTAAAAGAAAAGGGATTGTCAAGGATGATTGTCCTAAGTTTAGATTCAAGAATAAATATGATGATAAGGATAAGAAGTAAAAGAAAACAATGAAAGTAACCTGGAGTGATGCTAAAGATAGCTCGAGTGATTCAGAATCAAGACAATAGGATAAGCATGATAGATCTAACATGTGTTTTAATAAAAACACGTCTGAGGTATATAATGTTTTTCTTGCTTCTCCTGTTAATATTTCTAATAACTTTAGAGGTTAAAACAATGATGAAAACATATCTAATGAATAAATTTTTTAATACGATAATATTTTGGAATCCACTTTTAATTATCTCAAGGATAAATATACAATTTTAAAAAACAAACATGCCTTGATTTTTAGTTTTAAAACTGGTATTACTATTGAGAAAGAAAAAAATGATCAACTATTAAAATAGAAAAATGAATAAAAATTTCCTAATGATAAACTAAACAAATATATAGAAAGATTTATCAATGGTATAAATAATCTTACCCAAATTATTGGAAAACATAAAGCAACCAAATACACTAATGGGATAGGATATCAACCTGGATAGAGAAGGATTCTTAAAAATAGTTTAATTCCTAGTTCTAGTTATTCTATTATTGTTGGGAAAAAATCCCTCAAGGTAACATTGCAGCATTTTTAGGTTGATTGTGTTTGTTGACAAAGTAGGTTTCCATGGATAATTGTCGAATTCTTGAGAAGTTTTTGACATTCCATGTTGACAAAGAACGATGAAAAAGGAAAGGATGATCTGAAGGCGGTACAAAAGAGCAGTACAAGGTGGAGTCGTTTCCCAGTGTTTGCCAAATTTTTGGGGTCCAAAATTTGGAGTTTGGTGAGCATCGCAAAAAGTGGATTTCCATGAAGAGCATAATTTCATATGGAAAAGGCACGAATTTCGCGAAGATAGGATGCATGGATTGGAAATCGCGAAGACCAGAAGAATATTGGCGGTGATGCTTCGTGATTACGTCAAGTTTCGCGAATAGCAGAGGCTGAAGCGCATCGCGGCGGTGAATGGCTTTGCGAGGGAGCTTCGCGGCGAAGGCGCAAAGGAATGTTGGGCTTCGCGAGGGAGATTCACGGCGAAGTCATGAAGGTATGTTGATGGTGATTCTTCGTGACTACGTCAAGCTTCGCGAAAGGCAAAGTGCCGTGGTGCTTCGTGATTTGGACAGAATTTCGGTGGAATCTTTTGAGCTTCGCGATTTGAGATGACGTGGAGTTGACTTCGCGCGGAAGGGATGAGGGTCGGTGGAATTGCCTATAAATAGAGGTCGACCCCTTCGAGCGAAGTAGAGAGAGAATTTTCATAGAAGATCATTTGCTCTCGGTTTGCGAAGGTGGTTTGCGGAGCCAGTGTGCTTCGCGAAAGAGGAGCTTCGTGGCGGCTATTATTGCTCCGCGAAAGTTTTGTGATCCACGTTGGCTCAGTGAGCTTCGCGAGAGAAGTTTCTTTGCAACAAGTTGAGCTTCGCAGGAGTTCTTCGCGAGAGAGCTTCGTGAAAAGGCAGGAGCTTCACGAAGGCTTGTTGAGCTTTGCGAAATTGGGAGCCTAGCGTAGTTGAGTGCTTTGCGAAGGTCTTTCCAAAGGTAGTTTGCCGAGTGTTCAGAAGCAAAGAGGTATTCATCTACGGATGAAAGTTGAACTTCAACAGAGTATCTAAGTACAGAGAAAGATGCATTCCTTAATGGAAATTAAGAGACCTACAAGTCTATAAACTGTGAGTGAATCCCTTCACAGAGCAGTGAGTTTAGGAAGAGGAAGAAGGTGATCCTCTCCACCGGCAGTGAGCCAGAGAGAGAGAAACAGGGAGTGACCCTTGGGAAAGCAGTGAGATGACCCTAAACTTTGAAAAGGCAGTGAGCCTGGGCATATAATTGATCTAGCCCGAACATTGTATCCACAGCTAGTGAAGTTTAGTGGAATTGGTATGACCGGAAACTTGTCGGCGTATGCTCCTTGGACGTAGCCCCGTGAGGTTGAACCAAGTAAAAATCTTTGTGTCTACCTGTTTGCTTCCCTGCATTGCATTCAAAGCATCATCATTAGATAATGAAGTAAAGAAGTGATCATTCTTTACACACAAGAGAAAATTAAGTGACCCTTGTAATAAAGAGGTCAAGATCCAGTGGGGTAGGAAGAACTTTGAAAAAGAATATCCATACCTTGATTCACCCCCCCTCTCAGGGTATACAGGCCCCTATTGGTCCTAACAATTGGTATCAGAGCGATAGGTTTCTTTTATCAGCTTTTTTTGCTTCGACTTAGTGTAGTCGATCTGTGTGGTTAAAGATACATTTTTCTCTTATCTCTCAATCTTCCATGGGAAAAGGAAAAGCATCAAAGAAGAATCAGAAGTCAAGTAAATTCCCTCAGTGTGGAAGTGTTTTCAGAAAAAGTGTGATTCAACTAAAAGAATAAAACAGCTTACTGAAGGAAGGTCTGGATGAATCTGATAGGGAAAAGATTGATTCACTCAATCATGATGTTGGAATGAGTGAAGTACATGAGCATCTGAGTGATATTGAAACAAAAGAAGAAATTGAAGGAAGAATAGATATGGGAGCTGAGTTAGAGGCTGCTCTTGAAGAGATAGATGTTTGGAGAGCCAAAACCAAGAAAGCTAACAAAGTTGTTCACTATGCCAAACTCTATATGCAGTAGAAGGAAGAAGAGAAGTCTGAGTTGATGGATAAAATTGAGGAACTCAAGTTATCAGCACCAGAGAACTCAGAAACAGTTGGTGAGTATAAGCTTAAGATTGGAGAACATAAAAGGGAGATCGATGGCTTGAATAGAAAAGTGAAAGATCAAGTCAAGTGCATCGAAGAACCTGATATTCCAAGTGACGTTGGAAACACCGAAGAAGTCAAATATAAAGATATCCGGATCAAAGTATTGGAGATTGAGGTCAACAAGATAAGAGGCTTAAATCAAAGGCTTATTAACATAGTTATTGACCTAACAGAGAAGAATGATTCTCATGCCGAATAACTACAAAAGATGGCTAAAATTAAAGGAAAACAGAATGCTGGTGATTTTGAAGAGAATCAAAAGTCAGATGAATTTCAGAATCTGAAAGCTAAAAATGGTGATCTAGCAACACAGTTTTCTGAAGAAGTTCATAAGAATCAAATACTAAAACAAGAGAATGCATGTTGCTCTGATTCTATTGAAGAAGAAAAATTGAAAGTGAAAGAGAAAAGTGACATGGTGGAAAAGATGACATGTGAATTGGAAGATGAGATGAGTAGAGGGAAGCTTCTCAAGAGAGAACTTGATGTCCAACTTTAATCAAGGGAGATGAAGATTAAAAAGTTGGAAGAGGAGCTAGAATTAGTAAAGAAGGAAGTGGAGAAATACAATGCTAAAGGAATGCCAAAAATGAAGGATGTCTTACACTTGCTATTTGATCATCCCTCGACAAGTGATGATAAAATGAAGAACAGATTTGCTATTTCTGAAGAGAAACAATAGAATATTTTCTCAGCTCAAAGACTAGCAAGTTTCAGAAAAGCTGGTATCGGATTTGATGAATCCCCTCCTGTGCAAGATAGAAAGAGAGCTGTGAACAGTTCCAGATGTGAAATAAATCCTATAGGTGCTGGAGATAGGCCTAAAAGGACAGTTACAAAAAGTAGTGATGACATGTGCTATTTCTATGGGATTCATGTCCACACATCAAGCTTCTGTTCATAGGCTCTGGAATACATTTCAGGCTGTGAAAATAGATACATTACTAAATCTGATAATAAGGAGAAGCATCATGATAAATCAGAGAGAAGAGTTTCTCAGAGGAGAACATTCATCAGATGCTATTACTGTGGAAGGATGGGACACACCATGCGTATGTGTTAGGAAGCTCAGGAGATCGATGCCAGAAGAAGAAAACAAGTTACATCAACATCTCAGCAGATAAGTGATGAAATGAGGTATACCTTTAATAGAAAATGTTTCATATGTTCTGATCATGGGCATTTGGCCAAACAGTGCAGCAAGAAGAAAGCAGGGAAGGAAAAAGACCCGAGAAAGAGATTACCAACTCCAGTGGTACATAATGATAAATTATACACCGGGAGACAAAGTGGTAAGGTGAAAAATATGCTTAGAGCCTCAGGGGAATCACATGGAGGTGAACGAAAGGTGTATCAATCACCTCCTCTGTCATACTCACAACCGCTCTCAAGGAGAGAATGTGAAAAAACCTGGAAGATTAAGGGGACATCTACTCCAACTGTGATAAAGAAGAATGAATGTTCAATGGAGGACTCACCACCAGCGAAAAAGTGTGTGGTGACTCATACATCTGATAAAAGAAAGATGAACAAAGAATGCATTGAAAAATCCACATGTCGTGTTTCTCAGCGAGAAGTGCAGGAAAGAGGAAGACCCCTAATATGGGAGAAGAAGAAAGGGAAGATTCCAATCAGAGAGGTTCCTACTCAGATAAATAATCAAGGAAAATGGAATTTTGGTAGAACCTCAAAGAAGGAAATGTGTACTAGCAGGTTTATACCCCAAGTGGTGAGAAAGGCCGAGCCTACCAAATCTACATATCAGAAAAAGGCTCAAAATGTAGGCAATGAATGCCTAGTCATATGGCCAGAACAGTTGAAGTTGGCTAGGCAGCTGGAGGAAGCAAGAAAGGAGTGTGATTCCCTCTATGAAAAAATCAATGGGTTGACCCAACAGGATCAACCACTATCCTCATTTTGAGGATTCGAGAAACAACCCCTCCCCCTATGTATATAAATGCTATTAACTAATGATCTGTGTGTTTCAGGTTTTAGGGAGATACAATCCAAGGGGAAGTGGAATCTAAGGATGCGAAGTAGAGAAGTGATATGCTCTATAGTTTCAATTGATTCAAATCAGGTAGCAGAATTGAAAATGAAAGGGAGAAACTGATCACAATTAGAAGTGATTGTGTTATTAGATTTATCTCTTGTTTCCTACATCGAGTTCCAACTCAGTAGGCTTAGAGATTTGGTTAATGGCTCAATGATGAGTGCTAGATTGGCATAAATCATACAGGTGGAAGATGAGAATAAATGATGCAGGAGAAGAATGACGTTTATGGGTATAAACAGTGGGTCTAACCCTAGGAAGTGTTGCATAACATAGGGGGGCATTCAACAACAAAATCAGATGCCAGATCCATCAAGGAAATAATTGGATGACTCGGCTCAGGTGTTTCCTATTGAGGGAAGAAAGAAACACAGGGAGAAGCAGCAATAACAATGCATTTCATGCTTATTTATTTTGATCTAACATTGTGGTATCAGCTGACTGTTTTCAGGATACCAAGAAGCTGTGAGAAGTAGTTGAAAGGAATGATTACACTGAACAATGAAATAGTGAGAAATTTCCTGATAAACGTGATGAGGAGGAAAGCATCAAAGGGGGAGCATAAGTGACTAATGATGATTTAGAAAAGAAAAATCCTCATCTGCACAATAGTCAAAGAGTTGAGCTGAAATTGACATGCAGAATATCATTGGTGATTAGTCAGCTCTAGCTCAGACAAGGAGAATGGAATCACTATAGAAAACATCTTTTATATCCCAGGTTGAGCCAAAATGCTTTGATGATGCAGCTGAAGATGAAAACTGGGATCATGCCCTGAATGAAGAGATAGATCAGAATTGAGAAGAATCAGACGTGGGATATTGTTTTGATGCCAGATGATAAAAACGTCATCAGGACAAAATGGGTCTATTAAGACAAGATGAATGAATATGGCACGATGATTTGAAACAAAGCACGACTGATGTTCAAAGGATACTCCCAGATAAAGAGTAATCAATGAGGCTGGTCTATGAAGAAGACATAAAATTTGGAGGATCTGATGAAGCACAGTGTGACACAGAGAAAGAATGGAACATTCATCTCTCAATCAAAATATGCTAAGAAGGTTCTGATGCGAGATATCAAAGCAATCCCAATGAAAGCCACATGCTTGTAGTGAAAATAATACTTCAGTATATCAAGAGCACAGTGGACTTCGGCTTGATATATAATGAAAAATATCAGTTGGAATTATTGGGATATACTGATGCAGATTGGGCCGGTTCAGCGGATGACAGGAAGTTAACGTCAGGAGGTGCTTTCTATCTTGTAAGACTTTGTGTTTCTTGGCTAAGAAAGAAGAAAGATTTCATTTCATTGAGCACCGCAGAAGCTGAGTACATTGCTGCCATTCAAGCATGCACACAGTTTTTTGTGGATGAAGCAGCAGCTTGAAGATATGGGAGTTGAAGTAAAGTCTCCGATCGGAATCCAGTGAGACAACTCAAGTGCTATAAATCTGAGCAAAAATATCTTCCATCATTCAAGAACCAAGCACATTGAGATTAAGTATCATTTTATCAAGGAGAAGTTTGAGCAGGGAATCATGAAGTTGGAGTACGTGCCTATAGAGCTACAGGTTGCAGACATTCTGACAAAGGCCTTACCCAAGGAATCTTTTGAGAGGCATCAACTGGCTCTGGGCGTTCAGTTGATTCCCCACACTTGAAATAGTGTGGATGTGGGACACCCCTCCCCCCCTCTCCCTGAGGTATGATGTCTTTTTCCCTAATGTGTTGATTTGTGTTCTCTACTCTGTTACAGACTACAAAGGAGTGACCTTTGGGTTCGTTGACAAAGGGGGAGAAAATAGTGTTTGTTAAAGGGGGAGAAAATAGCGATTGGGAGACAGTGTGGCTATTTGAGAAATCATGACAGATACGGGGAGAAGCTGACAGGTGGAGTAGCCAGAAAGGGGGAGCAATGAGAAAGGGGGAGTGTATTTAAATCTGACGATGCTAGAAGTGATCGATCAAAGCATAGAAATCACGACAGCTAAGGATTGTGATAAAAGTAGAACAGTGGTGTTGGAATGGTGTGAGACGGTGTCCATCTATTAACAATTGGTATCAACTTAAGAATTCACCAATTGGTATCAGTGTGGTTCAACAATTGGTATCAATTTAAGAATTGGTATCAGGTTGGAATCGACAATTGGGGTCTGACATGAAGTGATTCATTGATGAACTTTTCATACTACTCTTGTTTCTCACGCTAAGCATTGCTCATGTGGGCTTAGAGTGCGTGTTAAGTGAATCCTTGAACGCTATCAGAATCGCAAGAGGAGAATGGTGGTAGTAGCTGGAAGAAGACTCAGTGAGGTATCAAAGTGCAGAAAATAATCTTGAGCAGATTTGTGAAGAGTTGTCAACAAACCCAAAGGAGGAGATTATTGGGCAAAAATCCCTCAAGGTAACATTGCAGCATTTTTGGGTTGATTGTGTTTGTTGACAAAGCAGGTTTCCATGGATAATTGTCGAATTCTTGAGAAGTTGTTGACATTCCATGTTGACAAAGAACGATTAAAAAGGAAAGGACGATCTAGAGGCGGTACAAAAAGGCAGTACAAGGTGGCGCCGTTTCCCAGTGTTTTCCAAATTTTTGGGGTCCAAAATTTGGAATTTGGTGAGCATCGCGAAAAGTGGATTTCCATGAAGAGCATAATTTCATATGGAAAAGGCATGAATTTTGCGAAGATAGGATGCATGGATTGGAAATCGCGAAGACCAGAAGAATGGTGGCGGTGATGCTTCGCAATTACGTCAAGCTTCGCGAACGGCAGAGGCTGAAGCGCATCGCGGCGGTGAAGGGCTTTGCGAGGGAGCTTCACGGCGAAGGCACGAAGGAATGTTGGGCTTCGCGAAGGAGTTTCGCGGTGAAGTCACGAAGGTATGTTGACGGTGATTCTTCGCGACTACGTCAAGCTTCGCGAACGGAAATGTGCCATGGTGCTTCACGATTTGGACAGAATTTCGGCGGAATCTTTAGAGCTTCGTGATTTGAGATGACGTGGCGTTGACTTCGCGTGGAAGGGACGAGGGTCGATGGAATCGCCTATAAATAGAGGCCGACCCCTTCAAGCGAAGTAGAGAGAGCATTTTCATAGAAGATCATTTGCTCTCGGTTTGCGAAGGTAGTTCGCGGATCCAGTGTGCTTCGCGAAAGAGGAGCTTCGCGACGGCTATTTTTGCTCTGCGAAAGTTGTGTGCTCCACGTTGGCTTAGTGAGCTTCACGAGAGAAGTTGCTTTGCAACAAGTTGAGCTTCGCGGGAGTTCTTCGTGAGAGAGCTTCGTGAAAAGGCAGGAGCTTCGTGAAGGCTTGTTGAGCTTCGCGAAATTGGGATCCTAGCGAAGTTGAGTGCTTTGCGAAGGTCTTTCCAAAGGTAGTTTGCCCAGTGTTCAGAGGCAAAGAGGTATTCGTCTACGGATGAAAGCTGAACTTCAAAAGAGAATCTACGTATAGAGAAAGATGCATTCCTTAATGGAAATGAAGAGACCTACAAGTCTATAAACTGTGAGTGAATCCCTTCACAGAGTAGTGAGCTTAGGAAGAGGAAGAAGGTGATCCTCTCCACCGGTAGTGAGCCAGAGAGAGAGAAACAGGGAGTGACCCTTGGGAAAGCAGTGAGCTGACCCTAAACTTTGAAAAGGCAGTGAGCCTGGGCATATAATTGATCTAGCCCGAACATTGTATCCACAGCTAGTGAAGTTTAGTGGAATTGGTACGACCGGCAACTTGTCGGCGTATGCTCCTTGGACGTAGCCCAGTGAGGGTGAACCAAGTAAAAATCTTTGTGTCTACCTGTTTGCTTCTCTGCATTGCATTCAAAGCATCATAATTAGATAATGAAGTAAAGAAGTGATCATTCTTTACACACAAGAGAAAACGAAGTGACCCTTGTAATAAAGAGGTCAAGATCCAGTGGGGTAGGAAGAACTTTGAAAAAGAATATCCATACCCTGATTCACCCCCCCTCTCAGGGTATACAGGCCCCTATTGGTCCTAACAATTATTCTTTACTCTTATGGACATAAAAAAAGTATTTATTTCTAAAATTATAAAATATTTTTATAGGAAACTTATTAATAAATTATGGATTCCAAAATCTTTGATTGCTAATATTTCTAGACCCAATAAGATTTTGGTTACCAAAGTCATTTTTGGTGTAAAATTTATTTTTGTAGGAGAATTACTTGAATAGATCTAGTAAAAACATATGGAACCAAGATAATAGTTGTTCTAGACATATGAATGGAGATTATTCAAGTTTCAAGAACTTTATCACAAAGTATGGTGGTCATGTCACTTTTGGTGACAATGCCAAAGGGAAAATTATTATCCTTGGTGAAATTGATAATTCTAATACTGTTTTAATTTCTAGAGTTTTATTTGTATATATATTAAAGTATAATCTTCTTATAATCCTGTAGCTATGTGATGATGGTTTTCACTTTATGTTTTAAAAAAATGCATGTAACTTTTTTTATTCTAAAAATGATTTAGTTTTTACTGCTTTAAGTAATGATAATGTTTATACTGTTAATTTAGATTCATTATTTCTCAAAACATTTCTTGTCAAAGTGCCTATCACGAACTAGCCTCGGTACTCTAGTAACCTAATAACCAAACTGGCCTTGACATGTCCTGAAGGGCATTCTCGATCCCTACGGGTTGGTGACTAGTACCTGGCATCATACATCATGCAAGTGGGAATGAATTTACCACAAAACATGGAAGAAGTAAAAGAAAACAAGATAGTATACATAACAAAAGAAACTCCACTGAGAGTGAATTACCAGAATATAACAAGGTACAAAGAGCCCAAATAACTACAAACCAAGTTCCAAAATAGGTAAAATATCCCCAAGGTCCCTAAGGACACAACTAACCAAGTCTTAATATCAACAGCTGGATCCACCTCCAATAGATCTCTTCCCTTTACTTGAACCTGGAAGAAGAAATTTTATAAACACTTGAAGGAAAAATTAGGGTGTTATCCTAATCCCAGTAGTATAACACCAAATATTTAATAATAGATGCCAAATATAGATTATCCAAATAAAAGATTTTAGTTTTCAAAATAAATAGGTTATGAAATTCAAAAAACATATTTACAAAAAAAAATCTATAAATATTTGAAATGATGGAAAATACTTTATAATCACATGATTTTACTTTACAAGTGATGGGATATTTAACAAAATGTCTTAAGTAAAACAATTACATAAAAAAATTTATGTGAATCTAGAAAATGCATGTAAAGTAGTTTTACAACATTAACCTACATTTATATCTCAAATATAAATAAACAAGCAAGCAGCATACTCATATGCCAAGTAGTTATGATATTATTAACCAGCTATAGGATTCCACACTCTCTAAGTGATCACAACAAAATGAGTATACTCATGTCCCCCTAACACTAGCCATAGGTGACTCATCACCCTCTCATTGGGGATGTGACCCACCATAGGTATGTTTTAGAACATTATAATAGTGTAGAGTGTATCCAAATAACTCACAAACTACCTAAAGCTTGCATTTCCTCTTACATGATGGTAAACTTATTTTAATACTGTTTGAAATATAATAAATCTTATTCTTCCATTTTAAAAATTCAAATTTCTTTCCATTTAAAACCAAAACATATTTTAATCAAAAACATGCACTTTTCACTAGATAAGATCATTGGGTTTCTATCAAAACATTTTAAATACATTTTCAAAAGTTTGAAATCTATTCAAAACCAATTCCATACTTTTCAAAATTCATTTCCACAATTAAATTCAATAATTTAATTTAAAACATTTCTATCAAATACATAATTTAAATTCAACAATTTAAACTAACCAATTTCCATAAAACACACCCCAATTTAATGGAATTAGGGGTTTTCAAAATCTTCATTCCAAAACCATTCCAAATCCACCGATTCACTAGAATCGGGTTTTTATCAATTTAATTGAAATAGAGTTTGATAAATTAAATTTAAATCAATAATTGAAATAAATCAATCAATTTAGGAATAATCAATTTGGCTAATCAAGTTAGAACCACCTACCTCTTCCCAAAACTCAACACTCGCAAATGCACCCATCAAGGAAAATGAAGGTGTAGAAGACCTCAAAACCCAACCTAGAAGAAGTATCCAACACCATAGGAAATAGATCCATCAATTCTAAGATGATCAATTGAAAACACAAGAGAGTAGAATGAGAGATAGATGAATAATGATGAAGAACACTTACCTAGATATCACCTGCCAAATAAATGATGATCGAACACCAAAGGAATGGATACAAAAGAGTTGGAAGACTCAAAAATTTCTTGGGGAAATCCTTGATTCAAGGGAGAATGGGAATTGGAGAGGAGTGAATGAAGAAATAACCAAGTGATTCCTCCATTTTATATCCATTTTTGGGGTTTTACAAAGCGTGTAATCCAGTTACACACCATAAAAGTTTTAATTTATATAATGGTGAAGACACGTTGAATCTATAAAGCACCTTTAAAATCAGGGTATTACACGATGTGTAACTTCTATTCACATCATGAAACTCCTTAGATTTGTAACTATATAAACCCCCATAATTACACATTAAAATTGATATGAAAAATACTACACATCATGTAAAGGGAATTCATGGAATGTACCCATCACACTGTGAACCACGTTTCTTGGCTTGCACCCAGAAGCAGTTACATGGCATGTAACCTAGTTACATGGCATGTAATATCCTAGCAGTTTACAAAAAAATCCAGTTTAAAGTTGAAAAATCCAATAAGTTTCAGACTTTACCATTTTAGGCATCCTCCTAATATACATTAAACCTAACCCAGTAAATGAAAAGGAAAAAAATCATGATAAGGTTAAAGGTGAACCTGTTAGTTTGGTAATGGGGTGTTATAACCTCCCCACCAAAAAACTTTTTATCCCCAGAAATCCTGTGAAGAAGATTCCATTCCAAATAGATGAGGCCACTACTCTCTCATTAGTGCCTCATATTCCCACATATCGTGGCTATCATAACCATGCTTCCATAGAACACGAACCAAATATATCATCCTCCCACGAGGTACCTTGGTCTAAGAATCAACTATCCTGACTGGTCTCTCAATCACAAATAAATCAGGTTCAACTTCAAGATCACTCCAACTCAAAATGTGATATGGATCAAAACGATACTTTCTTAGCTATGATACATGGAATCTGTTATGTATTGACATCAACTGTGGTGGTAGTGCTATATAGTAAGAAACTTTCACCAACTTCTCAACAACCTCAAAAGGTACCACAAAATAAGGATAAAGCTTCCCTTTCCTCCCAAGCCATCGATGGCCCAATCAGGGCGAAACCTTCAAGAATACTGACCAACTGAAAATTACAAAGTCCTACGGTGATGATAAGTGTAAGACTTATACCAGCTCTATGCTGTAAACATTCTCTAAAAAATCAACTAAATATTATTTATCATCTCTTAGACTAAACTCAATATAACCAAGGAACTTTCACCAACCTCCAACCAACATAATGGATATTTACAAGGCCAGTCATACAAGGCAAAAAAAGGTTCTATTCTGATCATAGACTAGTAAATATTTTTATAATAGAACTCAACCAGTACCAAGTGATCATCCCAAGAACTTCCAAGGTTGAGAAAATAATTGATAATCATATCCTTAAGAATCTATATATCTATCTATGTCTTTCCATACAACTGTAGATAGTAGGTCTTGCTCAAATAGACCTGAGATCCTAGTGCCTACTAAAGGCCTTTACAACAGTGATAAGTAAACCTAGGATCCCTATCAGAGACTATAGAAAATGGAACTTTGTGAAAACTAACAATCTCTTTCACCTAGATATTTTCAAACTCCTAAATTTTGGTTATATCTTGAATGGGTATAAAGTGAGATGACTTGGTCAACCTTTTGACCACATCCCATGTCACATTATTCTTCCTCTAGGTATGAGGCAACCTAACTAAAAATTCTATAGAGATTTCATCCCACATCCAAGTAGGGACTAGAACTGGTTGAAGCAAACCTGAAGGTTTTTGGTGCTAAGATTTCACCAGCATGTGTAATAATGAGAAACAAACTCAGGAATTTCTTATCTCAATCCTATCCACTAGAACTAAAATTGCATATTTTAGAACATCTTTGTGGTTCCTAGGTGCACCATCCAATTGGAATTATGGTAATCCCCCATTACCTCCTTCCTTACCGCTAATGGAATAATATAATAATTTTGATAACACATAACTCCCTATTTGGAGAAAATTCTCTAAGCATCAGTCTCCCCTCTATAAAGAGAGTCTCTAATGCTATAAAATTAATTATCAAGCTCTTGTACTTAAATAATCATCTCGAGAAGAGCATATGTCAACTGAATGCTGGATAAAAAAAACTTCAACCCCTTTCTTCTGAATTCTAATATGAAACTATGCAAAAAGTTTCATCAAACTCCACTCCTCTGAAGATTATTTCGCAGCCTATGTTGGAATCTTTATTCTCAATACATCTGCAATGGAATTCCCTTTACTTTGGGTATAGGTGAAGTCAATGTCAAACGACTTTAAGTACTCCACCCATCACCTCTAGAAAGGTTCAAATTTTTTAAGAGAAGATACAACCCAAACTTTTGTGGTCTGAAAACATGGTAAACCTTTCTCCATAAAGGTAATGATGCCAACTCTTAAGCACGTTCATCACAGCTACAATTTCAAGATCATGGGTAGGATTTTTCTTATCATGTGGACTAAGCTGAAGAGATCCATAAGAAACTACATGGTCACCCTATATAATAATGAATCCCAATCCTGAACCCAATTCATAACAAAAGAACACATATCCCTAATCGGCCTCTGGAAGAGTCAACACTGGTGTAGTAGTAAAAATACATTTTATCTCAATAAAAGAATTATGACATTTAGGATCCCAAAGAAACTTCACCCCCTTCTAAGTTAGAGATGAAATTAAAGAAAACTTCAAGAAGTATTTCACAAACATACGGTAATATCTGGATAAGCCTGAGAAGCTCCGAATTTTGATGAAATTTTGTGGTTACTCCCAAGTCATAACAGCTTTTACCTTCTCAGGATCAACTGATATACCCTATTTAGACACCACATGTCCCAAGAATTTCACTTCCTGAATCCAGAAATAACACTTTGAAAGCTTGGAATAAATTTGGTGATTCCTCAGCAAACCCAAAACAATTCTAAGATGTTTCACATGATCCTCCTATAATTTAGAGTAAAATAGGATCTCATCCACAAATATTACCACAAAATTATCCAGATACTCGTGGAAAATCTTTTTCATCAAAGCCATGAAAACTGAAGGGGAATTTTTCAGACCAAAGGGCATAATAAGGTATTCATAATGGTCATACCTTCTCCAAAAGGTGGTTTTATATATGTCATATTCATTTACCCTTAACTGATGGTAACCAAATCGAATTTTGATATTTGAAAACCACTTCACACCTTTAAATTGATCAAATATATCATCAATCTATGGTAATGGATACTTTTTCTTTACCATAACTTGATTGAGCTTTTTATAATCAACACATAGGAAAATAGAACCATCATCCTTCTTAATAAAGAGAACTGGAACCTCTCAAGGTGACACAATCAGGCATATAAATCTTTTCTCAAGAAGATCATCTAACTAGGACTTCAACTCTTTCAGTTCATCTTGTTCCATGCAGTATGAGGGAATTGAAATTGTTTGAGTACCAGTCATTAAGTAAATGGAAAAATCAACCTCCCTTATTGGTGGAAAACTAGATAAATCAAAAGGAAACACATCAGGAAACTCTATGACAACTAGAGGGATATCCCCACTCATTGAATCCCACTCCAAATCAAAATCAAACACTGATATCACTTTCCCCAACTATGGATAAGAGGGTATAGATCTATCCGGAGTTGGGTCCCATTATCCTTAAAAGACAAGAGGCATGACACTTGGTGTTGTAAGTTAGAACCGTCAAAGATAAAAATCAATTCAAGCTTTATTGGAAATGATCCAATCCATCCCAAATATGATGTCAAGATATTTCATGTCGAGAACCCAAAAACTCCAAGAAAGATAGACACCTGATAGAGAGAAGACACTAGCAGGACTATAGAGACTCTTCTCTCTCTTTGAACTAAGGGGTGTAGTAATATACATTACACAAGATAAAATCTTCAAAGGAAGATTAATCGGATTAACAATACAGGTTGAAATAAATGAGTGAGATTTACTAGTATCAAATAGAGTAGTCACTAATGATGATTCTATAGTAATGGTACCTCTCATAGTTACTGGACCTATATCTACTTCCTCTGGATACTCTTCTACTCTGTAAAGAAGATTCACTCCAGATGTCTGTGGATGGAACCCTTTTGTACATGAATAATCCAATTTCCTCACCATTTTAGGAGGATTTGATGATCTTTTTACACTAAGCAGAGTAGAGAAATAATGGAAGAATCACTCTAAGTTCCCTAAATGTTTGCAGGATCCATATTTATTGGTTACCTCAGTGAAAACCCTATTAGAATGTCCTGACTTTCCACACTTGTATAAAATTAAAGAAATTTTTTCTATTGTTGTAGGAGTTCTGGATTGTCCCTACCATCGATAACTACTATGAGAATCATCATGATTCTGTTTTCCTTTGAAGAAACCAATACTGACACTAGGAGGGAAAGAAACTCCTGATAACCTTGACTTTCCATCCAGGTCCATATCAACCATCATCTCCATATCCAACACATTAGTATAAGTGGTCAACTTCAGCAAGAAAACTTGAGAATGGATGTCTGATTAAAGTCCCAACTCAAACTGTCGATCACTCGTTCTCTCATGAGATGCAATATCAGGAGAAAACTGCACCAACTCAGCAAAGCAATTTGAATACTCAGTCATGGTTTTGTTGGCCTACTCAAGCCTAAAAAAACTCCACATCCTTAGCCAACACCATTTAATCTAGATATAACTAGTTAGTGAAAATAACTTTTAATTATTTTCACTCTAATACCTCATGTTTCATTACAGTCACCATTGTATCCCACTATCTCATTTTTAGTCCCTCTAGCACGAAGGTGACACACTTCACCTTGATCATGTCCAGTGTCTCTAGGAACTAAAATAGACATTCTATCTTGCCCAACCATTCCTCATCATGTTGAGGATCAGTGGAGCCATTGAAAATTAGTGGCTTCTGGTGAAAGAACTCCTGAGCACAATTTTGAAGAACACCCCCCTAATAATCCACAATTCGATCCTGAATGGGGACTTGAGGTGGTGCTTAGCCCAGATCTTGGATAGTGTGCACAATCACCTCAACTAGATTTCGGTCCACTGGAGGATTCTATCACTACGGTTTAGCAGCAGCTTCCTCCTGGATCCAATTTTCATGTCTTCTCAGAGGCATGATGCTACACAACATCAATAGAAAATGTTAAATACATTATATTCCCACTCAAATTGAGCATCAAGTGAATTTATTCCCAATAGATGGAACAGAAATATTTGGATTCTACTCTATCCAAATCAGAATAGGGAAAGGACTGGAACTAATCAATAAGACGCCCTTCCATTACCACCCCTGGTGACTTAAGGTTCATTGTAGTGAGATCTATTCAGGCACTCAATCGCAACTACCTCTTAAGTCCCAAAATTATTTCAAAAAAAATCAAAATGACTTCAAGATAAAAAGCTCAAAAACCTCCCTTTGATACCATTTTGTCACGAACCAGTCTAGGTACCCTAGTAACCCGATAACTGATCCAACCCTAACATGGCTTGAAGGGTGTTCCTGATTCCCACGGGTTGGCGACTAGCACCTGACATCATACATCATGCAAGTGGGAACAAATTCACCACAAAAAATATCATAAGTAAAATAAAACAAGACAACATGCATAAAAAATGAAACTCCACTGGGAGTGAAGTACCAAAATATAACAAGGCATAAAGAGCCCAAAGCACTACAACCCCAAAATAGGGAAAACATCCCCAAGTTCCCTAAGGACACAACTCACTAAGTCCCAAGCTCAAAAACTGGATCCACCTCTAAGATATCTCTTTCCTTTGCTTGAACCTATAAGAAGAAAGTCTACAGACACAAAAATTCAAAAGTAGGGTGTGATCATAAGCCTACTAGGATACCACCAAAGATTCCATAACAGATGCCAAATAAATATTATCCAAATAATATCTTTAAATTTTCAAAATAAATAGGTTTTTAAATTCAAAAACATATTTACACAAAACATGAAATACATTTTCAAAATGATAGAAAATACTTTTAAAGCACATGCTCTTACTTTACAAGAGGTGGACTATTAAAAAATGGCTTAAATAAAATAGTTGAAAAAAATATTTTATGTAAATCTAGCAAAGGAATGTAAAACAGTTTTATAACATTGGCTTGAATTTATATATCAAATATAAATAAACAAGTGAGAAACATGGTTATCTTCCAATTAGGTATGATATTATTAACCATCTATAGGATTCTGCACTCTCTAAGTGATGATAGAAAAATGAGTATATTCACATCCCCCTAACACTAGCCAGAGGTGACTCATCACCCTCCCATTGAGGATGTGACCCACCACAGGTATGTTTTAGAATGTTGTATTAGTGTAGAGTGTATACAAATAACTCACCAACTACCTAAGGTTTTCATGTTCTCTTACATGATGGGAAACTTATTTTAAGACTGATTAAAATACAATAAATCCAATTCTTCCATTTCAAATATTCCAATTTCTTTCCATTTAAAACCAAAATATATTTTAATAAAAAGCATGACTTTTTTACAAGATAAAACCACTCAGTTTCTATCCAAACATTTTTAATCCATTTTTACAAGTTTAAAATCCATTCAAAACCAATTCTATCCTTTTCACAATTCATTTCCATAATTAAATTCAAAATTTTAATTGAAATCATTTCCATTAAATACAAAATTTAAATTCAATAACTTAAACTAACCAATTTCCATAAAACACACCCCAATTCAATGGAATTGGGGATTTTCCAAATTTCCATGCCAAAACCATTTCAAATCTTCTAATTCATTGGAATCATTTTTTTATCAATTTAATTAAAATAAAGTTTGAGAAATTGAATTTAAATTTAAAATTGAAATAAATAAATCTATTTAGGAATAAAAAAATTCCTAATCAGGATGGAACCACGTACCTGTTCTCGAAACTCAACACTCGCACCGACACCCATAAACGAGAACAAAGGTGGAGAAGACATCAAAACCCAACCTATAAGTAAGATCCAACACCACAGGGCATAGATCTATCATTTACAATATTATCCATTGAAAACCAAAGAGATGAGAATGAGATAAAGATAAATAATGATGAATAACTCTTACCTGGATATCACCTTCCAAAGCAATGATTACTAAACACCAAAGGAATGGATACAGAAGAGTTGGAAGACTCCAAAATCACCTAGGAAAAATCCTCGGGTTGAAGGAGAATGGTAATCAAAGAATATTGAATGAAGAAATAACCAATTTAAACCTCTCTTTTATAGCCGATGTTGGGGCATTACACAGTGTGTAATCTAGTTACACACTGTGAAAGATTTAATTTTCGTAACGGTAATGACGTTTTGAATCTATAACACCCCTTTAAAATTGGGGTATTACATAATGTTTTTTTTAGAAAAGTGAGCGTTGAGGCCCTTGAATTAACAAAAGAAGAGTTACAAAATTCGAAATGAAGGAATTCTACATTTATCCCAGAGTAGATTGGGAACCATGTCATCAAGAAAGGTGGTCAAATAATGGCATCCTTCCGTATAGACCCCTTTATTTTCCATCCCATCAGCAATATAGTTGGCCTCCCAGAAAACATGGGTGATACAGTAGTTCAAATAGGAGAGCCTATCAAGGCAGTTCACCCATTTTGCAACCAACTTCCATGCCAGGTGCTTTTTTCCCATTCTGACCGCTTGTATAAGGGTGGTGGAGTCACATTCGAACTAGACATTGTTCCAATTTCTTCAGAATACAATATCAACTGACATTGTGAGTCCCATAATCTCTGAATCAAGTGTAGTAGCATTTCCATAATGACCATACAAGCATTCAATGACATCACTGTTTTCATTCCTGAAAATAGCCTCAAAACCTGAGGGGCCTGGATTCCCTTTCGAAGCTCCATCTGTGTTACATTTGACCCAGCCTTCAAAAGGGTGTGTCCAGAAAACTTCCAAAGTGTTTCGGGAAGGCGGAAATTTTCCAACAAAATTCAACCTCATGAGGACCACACAATCATCAATTGAATTGTTGCAAAGCTTTGAATGCAGGCTGTTAGTAGCTTGGATAGCAGCAAGGATAGATTACAGCACTCTTCCTGTAGTGAATCGGGACCTGCTGTGTACAGCAACATTCCTGCTGCTCCATAAGCAATGTATAGTCTCGGCACAGACAACTTGAAAGAGCACCATCATCTGCTTGGAAAGAGAGACATTAAACAAGTCAGTGAGAAAGGTTTGGATAGTACTAGTGCAGGGAATTTGGATTCTGACGAGTTGTTTCACTGCCACCCAGAGCAAGGATGCAACTTTGTAGCTCATAAATAGATGGGCGACATATTCTCTGTTCTACGTGAAAAGGGAACATTGAGAACATAAAGAGACACCAACTTTTTGAATATTGTCATCCACCGGTATCTTATTGAGGGTCAGCCTCCAAAGCAAAGTGAACCTTGAGGGTAGCATCCATTTCTTATTCAAATTTCCAATATAATTAGTTTCACCATAAATAAAATGGTTTTAGAAACTTTTTGAATCCATCCAACCATTTTCATCCCCCTCCCAGATCAAAGTATCCTCTTGAAAAACAAAATCATAGCCATTGATAGTCTGGATAATATCATCTGGTAACATTGCCATGTTTTCCAGCTACTCCTTAATCATGATAGTATGATCAATTTTGTTTCCCTCCAAGTTTACATGATTAACGATCCCCCGTCCAGTTATCATACTAGAAACGGAGGGACGAAGCCCTGTTCACCATCCATTTGGAATGAATTATGATATTTTAAAAGAATTATCTGATTCCAGTCCAGATTGAGGACTCTAGATAGCTGGTTTTTCCTTTAATCAGTATTTCCATAAACCATTTTTTTAAGAAGTCAAGTGAATTAGAGTTGGATTTGATGAGTTTCCAAACAAAGGAGGCTTGTAGAGACTGGTTAAAGTCCTCCAGGTTCTTTATGTGAAGGACTCCTAGATTGTGGGGTAAACAGCACTTCATCCATGAGGTAGTGATTACCTTCCTTTCCATAATATTTCCACTCCAGAAAAAGTTTCTCGTAAACATGTTGAGCTTTCTAATGATAGAAATCATCCAGAGATACACCATAAAAGAGTATACCAACTTTGAGATGACAACATCTTTAACTAGGAAAATGTGCCCGGCCATTGAGAGGGACTTCCCTTTCCATGAGGTGAGGGTTTTCCTAATTTGATCCAACATATTTGAAAAGTGTGCCTACTGAGGCTTTCCCCAGAACATTAGAACCCCCAGGTAAACAAAAGGCATATTTCCCTCCTTTATTCCTAAATCTGAAGTAAGGTGTGTCTTCCTCGAGGCTAAAATGTTCTTTCCAAAGTAAATGAAATATTTTATCCAGCTGATGACTTGACCAGATACATTCTCATAATGTTTCAATGATTTTTTAATATTTATGATGTTTCTCCTACCTCCCTATGTAAAAATGACAATGTCATCAGCAAAGAATAAGTGGGAGAGAGCAGAGTTTCCTTGGCCTGCCCTAATTGTAGACAATTCATTCTTGTCTACCATGTCAATTAAAATCCTGCTAAGATAATCCTCTACTATTGCAAAAATAATGGATGAGAGGGGATCCCCTTGTCTAACTCCCCTTGAGTAGGAAAAATAACCTTCTGGGGACCCATTTATGAGAATAGAGATGCGAGCCAACTCAAAAATTATCCTGATCCAATTAATGAATTTCCCAATGAACCCGAAACTGTTCAGAACATTTCCAATAAAACCCCATTCCATTGTGTTAAAGGCTATTGTGATGTCCATATTGAGCGTAATTCTTATATCTCTTTTATATTTCCTCAGAAGATTAACACATTCTGAGGCATTAAGTAGGAAATATTGAATGTTCCTACCTTTCATGAACCCAAATTGGTTCCAAGATATGATATTTTCTGAAACATGAGCAAGCCTACTTGAAAGAAGTTTAGTAATCACCTTGTGAATAGTATTATCCAGATCTACTGTCTTGAATTGAATTATTTCACAAGCACTCTCAACCTTTGGGATAAGAGTGATAAATTGAGAATTAAAGATTTGGGGGAAGCTTCCATCCTTGAAGAAATGCTTAACAAGATGGAAGACATCATCTTGAATGACATCCCAATATGTCTGGAAGAAGTGGTTAGTGAACACATCCGGCCTTGGAGCACCCCCTTATTGAGAATAAACACAACATCATTAATTTCAAAATTCATTGGCATTGAAGTAATTAAAGTGTTATCTTACTTCATCACAAGATTTGGAATAATGTTCTGCCTTATCATTTCATTCTTTGGAGGACCATTGAATAGACTCTTATAGTAGGTAAATATTTGTTGAAAGTTCCTCTATATCTTCCAAAATATGACCTCCATCCTTAAGTAAAGCCAGAGGTCTGTTAGCCCTTCTATCCCTCTGACGGGCATGAAAAAATTTTGTGTTTTTTTCTCCATCTGATAGAAACCTAACTTTAAAGATATCTTTTCGAATTTTGTCCCTAAGCCTGATAAGATTCCCCAGCTTGGAAGAAATTTCAGTTTCCTATCCTAGGTCCCTGAAAAAGTGTCCTTTGGTAATTGAATCTTGTAAGGCATGTAAAAGGAATTACGGTCCATCAATTTTAGTATCCAAAGTGTTGAAGTTGTTCTTGATCCATTGATTTAGCTTCATTTTGACAGTCTTAAATTTGGAGAGGTAGAGTATAGGTTTAAGGTCACAAAATCTCAGACCCCAAGTATCCTAAATAATTCCTAAGCACTCTAGCAGAGAGGCCCAAGAACTGTTAAATCTAAAAGGGATTGGAAGCTTCCTTTCAGTCTTCATACGGCTTACAATAATGGTATGATGATATGAATTATGCTTGGCCAAGGTGACAGAGGAGATAGACTTCCAAAGTGCAAGTGAAACATCATTTAAGAATGCTCTATCGATTCTACAGGCTCTCATTCCATTAAGATGACTCCTATACCAGGTGAACTTGGATCCAACAAGATTAATCTATGTCAAGCTAGCCTTCTCAGTGCAATGGAGGAATTCTACCATGGAGTTAGTACCAACCACTGGTCCAATATTTTCCTCCGTAAACAAAATCGAGTTGAAATATCCTATTACAATCCATGGATCCAAAATTGAATGTTCCAGGTTTTGGATTTGATTCCATAGTGATCTCCTTTCAATGTAATTATTAAAACAATACACAACCGAGAAGAAAATCCTTTTACAAGACACTATGAAGGTGAAGGTGAGGACCTGGTCAGTGTCATCAAAAATTGTAGGATTTTCCACATATTTATGAACAATCAACCAGACTCTATCATGAGAGCCCATAGTCTTGATGCAACTTGTTTAAAAAGTTACCTAGATTTTGAGAAGAAATCTGAGGCTAAAAAATTCCTAATATTTCAGTCTTGTATTTGCCTACAATTATCCAAATGAAACCCATTGTGTTAGGGTTGGCCAACCCATGGCAGTTTCAGAAGAGTTCCCTCATTAATTCTTTGGCTTGGGGGTAATTCCCATCTTGCCTTTGGTATCCAAATTTTGCATCATTCTAGCAGATTTTGTGGAAGAGGCAGGTCCCCCAATATTGTACTCCTAGAGTATATCCAAGGAATGTATCTGTGAAGTGTTTATTTCATTCCTTTCCTCATAATTGAGTACAGTTGTATCAGAAACCTTTGTCTCTAGTGTATCCTGTGCATTCCCATCTGACTCCTTGGAAAGTTTGGTGACCCCATCACCTAGAATAAACTGCATTCAAGAGTCCTGAGTATCTAATCTATGGACAGCAAGCTGGGTCTGTCCCTTCACGAGCCCCAGCTCCCCAACTCCATTTTCATGGCCAGTTACCAAAGATGGCCTATCCAACTCCAAATTATCTCGTATATCACCATATATGATCTCAAAGATATAATTTTTGACCTGAAAAGATAGGGAAATCCAAAAGAATTCTGAAGAGAAATATGGGTCCCACTCCTCTTGTAGTTCAACACATGGATTGTCTTCCTTAGCTAAGTTAGCCCATGAGGAGGAAGGAGGCCCTTGCACTCCCGAAGAACCTCCCTTTGTAACCGCAGCTTCATGGCCTTTCCCCTTGCTAATCTTGTTGCCCCATTTTACTCAAGGCACCTCTCTCCAAGCAGAAATGATTGGCACTAGCTTAACCAGTTTTTGTAAAGCACAATAGTTGTTAACCAGATGACCCACCATTTTACAATGCTCACAGAATTTGGGAAGGTTCTCAAATTCATACGAGACCTCCAGTTTATGATCATTCATAGGAAGAAAGATATGACCAGGAGGTGAGACTTCTATATTTATCTCAATAAGAACCTGATCATACAATTCAAGATCTCCATGAATGGAATGTTAATCAATTTTAAGAGGTATACCTAACCCGGATGCTATATCACTGAGGATTTTGCAGTGCTAGTAGACCCAAGGAAGACCATGGATCCTGGTCCACACCTATTCCATAGAAAGTATCTACTTGAAAGGGTTGAATTTGGGATCCCACTCTGATATCTGAAGAAAAAAAACCTTGTCTGAGGTTAATGTTACCAGTTCCCCGGACCGTATCAAGATCAACACACCTTTCCAAAACAATCTGAAAGAATCCTTTTCCAATTGGGTCAAGATTCCAGTTTGAGAAACCCCAGTAGTTTGAAATCCTACCTTTCATATCCACATAGGACTAGGATTTCATGCCTCTCTCATAAGAGGTTCAACCTAACATAGATAATTTGCATAATTCCATTCGTTGTTTGAGGTCTTCCAGATCAACCGCCACCGCAATGGAACCATTCCCTAGTCGTGAGAGAATAGGTGGATTGCAAGGTTCATACGTAGAGGGTTCATTAAGGGCTTTGGAAAATGAGATAGAATTACGGAGGAAAGTAGAGCCAGAAGTCGTGACATCCTCTAGCAGGGTGAATTCCATCTCCCATTCTGGATCGAACGAGGCCATCTCTTTCTCTTCATAGCATTTCATATCATTATTTCGGGTAATGGGGTATTATATAATGTGTAACAACTATTCATGTCATGAAATCATGAGATTCATAACTATTTAAACCCTCATATTTATGCATTAAAAATCTATATGAAAAATACTACATGTCATGTAAAGTGAATTAATAGTGTGTAACCATCACACTGTGAACCACGTTTCACAGCTTGCACCTGGTAGCAGTTACATGGAACGCAACCTAGTTACATGGTGTGAAATATACTAGCAGTTTACAAAAATAGATAGTTTAAAATTGAAAAATCCAATAAGTGTCGTACTTTACCATTATAGGAATCCTCCCAATATACACTCAATCCAACCTAGAAAACTAAAAGTAAGAACCACAACAAGGTTAAATGTGTGCTTGTTAGTTTGGTAACAGGGTGTTACAATGGATTTCAAAAATAATTTTGGATTTGGAATAGGAGAGTAGTCCATTGCAATATTCACTCACATATAAAGTTAACTAGGAAAGGGCTAGTCAAATATCTACCTAAACTAGAAAATCCAAGGTGCAAAGTCTATAACCCATTTGAAAAATGGAAACAACACAAGATATCTTTCAAATCAAAGAAGTTTTAACTTCTCAACCCTTAGAGTTGGTTCACATTGACTTGTTTGTAACTTATATAGTTTACATATTAAATTTTAATCATTATATTTATGTCCTTGTAGATTAATTTTCTAGGTATGGTTGGGACCAAGTGGGTTGGAAGTTTCTTTTGGAAGCTGGAAGAAGTTTGTACTAAAAGAACTGTCTTTTATTTTCAAGTAAATTTCAAACAAGAATAAATCACCTCACTTTGAAAATGTTGTTTATCGAACTCATAATCATAATCAGGTGATCGGATGCCAAATGATTAAGAAAGTTCAATGGTTTGTGAATAACTTTTTGGGAATAAAAGGCTCATTAGACTCACCTTGGGTCTGAGAAAGAAAGTTTTGATCATAATGAGGTAGCTAATCATAATCTTTATAGATTTGATATATGTAACACCCCAAGCTTCTGTGGTACGCTTCTCTTTGAATAATACAGTAGTGTGTGTTGTACGCAACTTTGAGTTCTAATTCACACCACAACCAATCAAACTAGCCGTTATGAATAGTAATACCCACTTTTTGAAATTTTATACATTTTATCTTTCAAAATGATCTTCATTTTTGGATTCGGAATATCAAAATTATCTTAGGGTGAATTTTTTATACTTTTTTGATAACTTTCATATTTTGATGAATAGTGAAAATTACTAAATTTTAATTAAAAACAACTTTTTTAATCGAAATAATTAATAGTGATAAATTTTGAATTTGAGTGATTTTAAAGTATATTTTTAATATATTTTTACCATTTAATAAAATTTTGGTCATTGTATGTAATTTCACATTTAAACCAGACATAAACAAGTGTCAATCTTTTGACAGTTATTATTTCTTAAAAACACGCTTTTTGTTTTGACAGCGGGAATTAATTTTAAATTAATTTCTGCCACTTCTGTGTTTTGAATTTAGAAAAATGGATTCCATATTTAGAATCAAGAGGTCCATATTGTATAAATAGTAAACTTTTATTTTTAGACATTTTGAATAATTACTTCAGTAAATATTTTATTTACCATGGTTAAAGGGTAAATCCGGTAAATAAGGGGAAAAAATAAAATTATAATAATAATAAATTACCCTAAAATGTGTCCTAAACCTATTTGTTGATACATGTCCTACCATGGGAATCTTTGGGTTGATTTTAGGACCCCATGGATCCACTTGTAAGTCATAATGACACTTTATATTAATTAAGTTAAAGTAAATACAAAAATGACTTAAGCATATATCTTTTAGAAAAAAACATTTACATAGGGTTATATATGTTATATTTTCGACTATAAAAATTAATTATAAATATAAAAATATTTCCTACATAATGGTATTTTATTTATAATTTTTATACATTGAATAATTAAATTTATTTATGACACAATAATGATGCAGTATTTTCCTTATTAATAAAAGAATCAAATAATTAGTATTATAAATGTTAAAATTAATATAATTTGAACATTTTGATGACATACACTAATTTTATTGGTTACTATGACATGTTATCATTTCTTAAATGAATTTTTTTCGAATTAATAAAGTGTTTAAGACTTTAACAAAAATCAATTATTAAATGTTGTCAAAATCGACATAAATGAGTTTTTAAAACAAATATTATATTATTAATTGATATTCTATTCCTAAAAATCTAAGATTCGGACAAAAGACTTATATCATGATATTTGTATCATTAATGGACCACTTGGGGGGTCTCTTGGATGTATATAGTAAGTTTATCAACTATATAATATAAAAAATTCAAAGAGACATGGTAAATGTCAAACTAATTAACTAAGAATTAAAACTAAAAGATAAGGTTAATAAAGTGACACAAAAATGTCTAAAACCTATTATTTGAGTGGTTTTCGACCTATCCCCACCTTAAACTTTAAATAATCCACTTTGTAGCCATTAAAAACTGAATATGAATTTATTATAAAATAATATTTCTAGCTTTTCCTAAGGTGTCCCTCACACCTCTTATAAAAAGGGCACTCACCCTTCTCTCAAATTCATACCTTCAAATCCTTTTGGATCAAACAAACTCTGCCCAAATATTCTCTCAAATTCCCTCAATTCAACCTAGAGGCCTTATTTTTATCATAAATCCAACCTAAGGATCCCTTTTGATCAAATCAAAAGGAAGAACCCGAAGAAGATGTAATGTTTTCACCACCCTCTTTCAAGTTCCGTTCTTTTTCCACTTCTTATTTATTTCTTATTTATATTCTAAAATAATAACTCCAGTATCTTATATATACTATGATGTTATTATAAATATTACTCAACTATATTCATTATTTTATCCATATTATGAATGATAATGTCACCATGCGTGCGTGCGTACGGCTTACCTTCTCCACGTCGTAGTGTAATTTGTTATTCAACACTATGTTATTTGGATGGATATAATGATGAGTAATATGTATATAAATAATGAAAATAACATGATAATGTCTCTGTAAAATTAATATACCATCAAATTCCACACCTT
Source organism: Viscum album (assembly GCA_963277665.1). NCBI lineage: Eukaryota > Viridiplantae > Streptophyta > Magnoliopsida > Santalales > Viscaceae > Viscum > Viscum album. The sequence continues at coordinate 1,430,703,805 of OY728120.1, read as the reverse complement.
TAAGGAAATTATATTGTCGCTCGTGCGTACGTACGGATTACCGTCTCCATGACGCGATGAGATTTATTTCCACATTCACCATTAATCGATGATTATAAAAATATATATTACTAATATGTTTGTAATATATGAAATAATAATGATACTGGAGATATATATATATATATGTGTGTGTGTGTGTGTGTGTGTGCTTAAATATATTTTATACACTTAGTTCCGTTCAATAGGTTATGAAAACGGAAACAGTGTTTATGCGTACGTACGGACTACCGTCTCCATAAACGGTGTTTTCCATTTCACATATATATCTATTATACATAATTATATTATAAATATATATGATATATGATTAATTTTTTATATTCTGTAGGTATTTAAATCATGATCTAATTGATACAATCAAGAGTAACAAGTTAAAACATGTACGATAAAGAAATCGATTATTACCCGAAATGTTAATTTAACATGGAAATTATTATTAAATGGTTTGTAAAAATTCATAAATGAATAATGTATGATATCATAAATATTAATATGGTTCTAGTATAATTTAATAATATAATACGGTCTTCATACAGTAGGTTAAACGTACCCTCGACTAAAGGAAAGTGTAAGGTAAGGGGTTTTCATCTCACTCCTTATTCCCGTGAGATTCATGTCATATTGCCACTATTACCTTTTGTGTGGTGTATGTACTGCCCATAATTGTATTCATTGTGTAATAAACTTTAATTTATTTTTATTTACATATTCATTTTATGATACATCTTTCATGGGGTGTATGTTTCGTAAGTTACCAAATTGGTAAGGGTTTATTTCACAATCTCTTCATTATCCAAAGTTGTTTATACGTAATTATCTACTGGGACCTCTTTATCATCCACATCCATGTTTCTTAAAAATGTATTTCAAAACATTCTTACTGTTTTACAGAATATGGGTTAAAGTCATTTATACCATTTTTTGACTTTTTATAAGAAGTTTATAAAGGAATCTTTCCGCCGTTTTCCAAATAAGGTCCTTTTTAACCTTTTCGACAGAATTAAGGTAAGAATGTTTTTTTAACTTATATGGAAGTTGTGGCTATTTTCCACCATTATAAAATTGTTGAAGCTTCTCTTACAATCTTATAAGAATATTTTCAAATTAAATGTTGTATTTTATAATTATGTGACTTTTAAATTATTTCAAAATGAATATTTTAAGAATTTGTGAAAGGTACTCTTTACCAAGATCAGAATTTTAAATGTTTTAAAGATTTATATTTCTAAATCTTTTTAATTAATGTCCATGTTTTCAAAATGATTTTAAGGATTCATTTATATGGGTATGAATGTTTTTAAATGATATTTCTTTTCAAAAGTTTTAAATTGGTATGGGACACTTTGATTCAAAAATCTCTTTTAAATTACTTCCTTAATAAATGTGTGACTTTTAAATGATTTCAAAAAAGAGATATTTCTCTCAAATAGTTTTGATTTCATCTATGTCCAAATCCTTTGATGGATTTTAAGCTTATTTGAAGTTGATTTATTATAATACAAAACTTCCATATTGTATTTAAGGTTTTGTGATATGTTTGACTGTGGATGTGTTATTTTTATACCATTCATGGTTTATGAAAAAAGTATTGACATTTCCTATGGTAGTTTTAATATGAATGTTTATGTTATGTTTAAACCTATTCATATGAGGAATGAATTGGACTTAGTAATTGACAGGTGGAGCCCTCTATAGCTCCTCGATGCATCGGTAGGTCTCATGAGACAAACTAGTGTCTTGGCACAAGGCATTGAAAAAATCTTATTTGTAGTCTTGGCACAAGGCCTTGACTATGTGGTTATGATAGTCTGGCATTATGCATTCCATTATTATGAAAGTGGTTAGTGATATTGCATGTGATTATTCTACTAGTAGAATATCCATGTGAATAAGTAAATGGCATTACTTCATTATATTTTTTCCATATTATGTTGAAGTTCAAGTTTAAAAGGCTTTTGTTTTAGTTATACATTGCCTTATATGTTTATGCTTATTTATGAAAGTTTCCGCTAAAATTGTTATCCTTACTAAGAATCTAAGATCACCCCTTTATATGTTTTATTTTTCCCAAGATTCCAATAAGTGTATTGTGATTGATATGCAGGGTTAATCCAAGGGATAATGGAATTCGTGAAGGATTATTTATGTTGTTTTGTATGTTAAGAAGTGTAATATAACATTCATGTATGTAATCTATTTTCCAAGACTGCTAAACTGATCGGTCCTTCGGGACATGATTCCATGTAATCATGGAAATGTATTAAAATAATGCACTGACTATAGGTAACTAGGGTCAGGGCATTACAGTTGGTATCATAGGAAGTTTAGAAATAACCTTGGAAGCTAGATTTGGATAAACTCTTATTAGAGCACATGAACCTAAGATAGACTTTAAGGATTAGTATAGAAGAATTTCCTAGAATTTTGGTAATGTAGAGATTTTGTGAGTTTTCCAAGCAAATACATCCCTCTCTGGATATGAGCAGGTAGAGGCGGCTCTGGTACAAATGTACCTAAGGGTAAAACCTAAAAACACCGCTTTGAGCTAGACTCGAATGGGAACCGGTGCACGACAACGGGCCTTACTGCACTTTTGGTTACGACACTCTTGGGGGATATGCTTAGGATAATTCTCATTTTCTTTACAAATCATTATGAAGGGTTTATGAGTATATACTTCCTCAATGAAAACATATTTATTATTATGGATTATATCCATAAACCATTCAATTTATGTTATGTATTTTAAAAGTTTGTAATTATTCATTGCAATTCATAAACTGACCTAGTTTATGCCATTGTATAGAAATGGCGCCTAGTAGAAGGAATGTGAACTCCAACAATACGTATGATCCAAAGAGTAAGAAGGATCATATCTTTCATGGTATTAAGCCAACATTTAGAAGGGAAATAGTCTCCCATGTATTCTAAACATATGAAGAAATAGTATCATGTGTTAATAAGATAAGTAAAGAATTCTCTAAATCCTATGGATTTGAAGGGAAGCAAGAGAAGAAAAGGATGGAAGAGAGAAAGATGGATAAAGGGAGAGGTAAAAGAAGAATTTTCCCATATGTGATAACTATGGGAATAAACACCCTAGAACTTTCCTAAATGGAATGGGAGTTTGTTATAAGTTTGGAGAAAAAGGACACCAAGTACGTGACTGTAAGGGTAAGAAAAAGGTTTCAAATGTACAATGCTTCATCTTCAAAGAGTTTGGACACTACGCAAACCAATTTCCAAATCATCAGAGTATGCCCCAAATGATGCTATTGAATAATAATCAAGTTATGATACTACCACAGATGAGGAGGAATGATTAGATTTCTTATGTTGTTATTAGAGAATTATGTCATTTGAGTGTTGTATCAACAATGTAATGGTTATAATAATTATGGAGTATATAAAGACTGTACTGCAGTACTATTTCATTAAGGACTTAACATTATGTGGAACCATGAAAAGTGACTCAATGGAAGGTTAAAGTTTTAGAAAATATATGATAAGAGAAAGATAAATCATAATATGGTTCTGATACTGAGGTAGTGATTTTGGAATAATACATGATTGATTTGGATAAATTATATTGGATATTCTTGACTACCTTGAAACTAATTAATGATTTGTATATTCCATCATTGTTGGAGTTTACAGAATTTTTTGATAGAAGGAGTATATCCAGTATTCTATAAGGAATAAGGGATTATAAATATAATCAATAAGGTTTTAGGGTAATTCAGGATGTTGCAGTGTTTTAAAAGAATACATGATGAAGGTGTTCACATGTTATTAAGCGACAAAAAGGATCTTCATTGTGTTTACCTTATAAATTTTGGACTGTGAGTTTGGACAGAAGTATTTTGGATAATTCTAGTTTGAGATTATTTTTGGATTTCCATAAAAATACAACCCGGAGGTCAGGCGGCAACCCGTCGCGTCCGGTAAGGCCGTGAGACTTGAACACTCAACTGAAGGGCGACAAGGGTGTATCGCCTACCACTGGCCCACGTGATATCCTGGATTGAATAATTTAGTTTTAAAAAAAAGGTCTGTTAGATGAATTATAAATTCATTTTTTTAACCCCATACGAATAGGATAAACAGAATATATTTTTTAAGTTCTATTATCTTTTAGAGTGAAAGATGAGTTTGTGGTAGAAATTAGTTAAAGGATGGAACTCTACTTGTCAAGTATATATTTTTATTCTTCTCTTATTCTATGAAGAAATTAATTATTATACTTTAGTGAAGGGATCTTAAAACCAAAAATGTGTTATTCTAATACCTTATGTTTTGTTGAACTGATGGTATTTTAAATCATCATATATTGATGAATTTAAGGCCCTCAATTCTACAATTGTTTGTGACTGATGACCTCAATCACTACCTATAAATATTTACATTTTTCTTCCAATTATATGTCTCTAATTTCCAACAATGTTCTCCTAATAGAGATCATAATTTGGTGGTTACCCTTTCATTTTCCTTTTCCACTTATTAAGACTAAATTTTATTAACCTAATTTCCGATGTGGGTTTTCCCAAAGGTATTTTCTATTTTCAACCTTTTATTTTTGAAAAATAATTTCAAATTGTAAGGACAAAATTTATTAAAGGAGGGTAGAATGTAACACCCCAAGATTCCATGGTACGCTTCTCTTTGAATAATACAGTAGTTTGTGTTGTATGCAACTTCGAGTTCTAATACACACCACAACCAATCAAACTAGCCATTATGAATAGTAGTACCCACTTTTTTGAAATTTTATAAATTTTAACTTTCAAAATTGACTTCATTTTTGGATTTGGAATATCAAAATTATCTTAGGGTGAATTTTTGGTACTTTTCTGATAACTTTCATATTTTGATGAATAGTGAAAATTACTAAATTTTAATTAAAAAAAACTTTTTTAATCGAAATAATTAATAGTGATAAATTATGAATTTGAGTGATTTTAAAGTATATTTAGAATATATTTTTACCATTTAATAAAATTTTGGTCATTGGACGTAATGTCACATTTAAACCGGACATAAACAAGTGTCAATCTTTTGATAGTTATTATTTCTTAAAAACACGCTTTTTGTTTTGACAGCGGGAATTAATTTTAAATTAATTTCCGCCACATCTGTGTTTTGAATTTAGAAAAATGGATTCCATATTTAAAATAAATTGGTCCAAAGTTTGTAAATATATAAATTTTATTTTTAGACATTTTGAATAATTACTTCGGTAAATATTTTATTTACCATGGTTAAAGGGTAAATCCGGTAAATAAGGGTAAAAAATAATATTATAATAATAATAAATAACCCTAAACGTGTCTTAACCCTATTTTTTGATAAATTTCTGAACATGGGAAACTTTGGGCCGATTTTGGGACCCCATGGATCCACTTGTAAGTGATAATGGCACTTTATATTAATTAAGTTAAAGTAAATACAAAAATGACTTAAGCATATATCTTTTAGTAAAACAATTTTTACATAGGGTTATATATGTTATATTTTCTAATATAAATATTCATTATAAATATAAAAAGATTTACTACATAATGGTATTTTATTTATAATTTTTATACATTGAATAATTAAATTTATTTATGAGATAATAATGATGCAATATTTTCCTTATTAATGAAATAATAAAATAATTATTATTATAAATGTTGAAATAAATATAATTTGAAAGTTTTGATGCCATAAAAGAATTTTATTGGTTAATATGACATGTTATTATTTCTTAAATGAATTTGTTTCGATTTAATAAAGTTTTTAATACTTTAACAAAAATAAATTATTAAATATTGTCAAAATTGACATAAATAAGTTTTAAAACAAATATTATATTATTAATTGATATTATATTCCTAAAAATCTAAGGTTTGGCCAAAGTACTTATATCATGATAGTTGTATCATTAATGGACCACTTGGGGGTCTCTTGGATGTATATAGTAAGTTTATTTAATATATAATATAAAAAATACAAAGAGACATGGTAAATGTCAAACTAATTAACTAAGAGTTAAAACTAAAAGATAAGGTTAATAAAGTGACCCAAACTGGTCTAAAACCTATTGGTTGAGTGGTTTTAAACCTATTTCCACATTAAAATTTAAATAATCAACTTTTTATCCATTATAAACTGAATATTAATTTACTATAAAATAATATTTCTAGCTTTTCCTATGGTGCCCCTCACACCTCTTATAAAAAGGGCACTCCCCATTCTCTCAAATCTATACCTTCAAAGCCTTTTGTATCGGCCAAAATCTGCCCAAATATTCTATCAACTTCCCTCAATTAAACCTAGAGCCATTAGTTTGATCATAAATCCAACCTAAGTATCCATTTTGATCAAATCCAAAGGAAGAACCCGAAGAAGAGGTAATGTTTTCACCACCCTCTTTCAACTTCTTTTCTTCTTCCACTTCTTCTTTATTTGTTATTTCCATTATAAAATAATAACTCCAGTATCTTATATATACTTTGATGTTATTATAAATATTTCACAACTATATTCATTATTCTATCCATCTTAACAATGATAATGTCACCATGCGTGCGTACGTATGGCTTACCGTCTCCACGCCGTAGTGTAATTTTTTATTCAACACTATGTTATTTGGATGGATACAATGATGAGTAATATGTATATAAATAACAAAAACAACATGATAATGTCTCTGTAAAATTAATATACTATCAAATTCCACACCTTTAAGGAAATGATATTGTTGTTCGTGCGTACGTACGGATTACCGTCTCCACGACGTGATGAGATTCATTTCCACATTCACCATTCATCGACAATTATAAAAATATATATTGCTAATATTTTTGTAATATATGACATAATAATGCTACTGGAGATATATATATATATATACTTATATATATTTTATTCACTTAGTTCCGTTCAATACGTTATGAAAACGGAAACAGTGTTTATGCGTACGTACGGACTACCGTCTCCATAAACGGTGTTTTACATTTCACAAATATATCTATTATACATAATTATATTATAAATATATATGATATATGAATCATTTTTTATATTCTGGATGTATTTAAATCATTATCTAAGTAATACAATCAAGAGTAACAAGTTAAAACATGTACGATAAAGAAAGCGATTATTACCCGAAATGTTAATTTAACATGGAAATTATTATTAAATGGGTAGTAAAAATTCATAAATGAATAATTTATGATATCATAAATATTAATATGGTTATTTTATAATTTAATAACATAGTAAGGTCTTCATACAGGAGGTTAAACGTACCCTGGACTAAAGAAAAGTGCAAGTTAAGGGGTTTTCATCTCACTCCTTATTCCTGTGAGATTCATGCCATATTGCCACTATTACCTTTTGTGTGATGTATATACTGCCCATAATTGTATTCTTTGTGTAATACACTTTAATTTATGTGTATTTACATATTCATTGTATGATACCTCTTTCATGGGGTGTATGTTTCGTAAGTTACCAAATTGGTAAGGGTTTATTTCACAATCTCTTCATTATCTGAAGTTGTTTATACATAATTATCTACTGAGACCACTTTATCATCCACATCCATGTTTCTTAAAAATTTATTTCAAAACATTCTTACTATTTTACAGAATATGGTTTGAAGTAATTTATACCCTTTTTTGACTTTTTATAAGAATTTTATAAAGGAATCTTTTCGTTGTTTTCCAAACAAGGTCATTTTTAACCTTTTCGACAGAACTAAGGTAAGAATTTTTTTTAACTTATATGGAGGGTGCGGCTATTTTCCACCATTATAAAATTTTAGAAGATTCCCTTATAATATTATAATAATATTTTCAAAGTAAATGATGTATTTTATAATTATGTGACTTTTAAATGATTTCAAAATGAATATTTTAAGAATTTGTGAAAGGTACTCTTTATCAAGATCAGAATTTTAAATGTTTTAAAGATTTATCTTTCTAAATATTTTTAATTAATGTCCATGTTTTCAAAATGATTTTAAGGATTCATTTATATGGACATTAATTTTTTGAAATGATATTTCTTTTCAAATGTTTAAAAGTGGTATGGGATACTTTGATTCAAAAATCTCTTTTAAATTACTTCCTTAATAAATGTGTGACTTTTAAATGATTTCAAAAAAGAGATATTTCTCTCAAATAGTTTTTATTTCATCTATGTAAATATCCTTTGATGTATTTTAAGCTTATTTGAAGTTGATTTATTATGATAAAGAACTTCCATATTGTATTGAAGGTTTTGTGATATGTTTGACTGTGGATGTGTTATTTTTATACCATTCCTGGTTTATGGAGAAAGTATTGACATTTCATATGCTAGTTTTAATACGAATGTTTATGTTATGTTTAAACCTGTTCATATGAGGAATGCATTGGACTTAGTAAGTGACAGGTGGAGCCCACTATATCTCCTTGATGCATCGGTAGGTCTCATGAGACAAACTAGTGTCTTGGCACAATGCCCTAACAAAATCTTATTTGTAGTCTTGGCACAAGGCCTTGGCTATGTGGTTATGATAGTCTGGCATTATGCATTCTATTATTATGAAAGCGGTTAGTGATATTGCATGTGATTATTCGACTAGTATAATATACATGTGATTAAGTAAATGGAATTACTTCATTATATTTTTGCCATATTATGCTGAAGTTCAAGTTTAAAAGGCTTTTGTTTTAGTTATACATTACATTATATGTTTATTATAAGGCCCCAGCCTTAAACCTTACTTAATCTTGAGTTATTACAAGATTACACATTGAGGATCTTTTCGGGTTTAGAGTTTTAGAGAATTAGATCATGAAACTTGCATTACATTCCACATTTAAACAAAGTGGTTACATAAAAGACAGTATTCATTCTTCCCATCAACGGAAACATATTGAAAATAAAACATGGATTCTTTCTTGACACATCCTTGACACTATCATCACATCTTGTACCTTTCCCTCATCCTGTGAAAAACATTTCAAAAACTTGGGATGAGCATAAAAAGCTCAGTAAGGGTTATAAAAATATGGAAAGGAAACATGAGTTCATATATACATAAGAATGAAATCATACTTTACCCATAAAACATAGGCACTTTAACATACCTCATCAAACCATGAATAAATCATAGAAATCATAAGAAATAAAGGTAACTTGAGTCATTCATAACATTCTTACGTAGGAAGTAACCCTCTTGGTTACGTTTGGAATACCCATCACAGTATATTCCCTAAATCTCTTCGGAGAAACCTTAACGTTTCACTCCTTCACGTTACCCAATGCATTGGAGAGCTATATCGGGCTCACCCGCCCTTAGTTTATCATGGAACCACCTGTCTTCATAATAATGCCCAAGAACCTCAACATAATCGTATCACATAAAACATGCATAAAGGAAACATAACATTTCCACCTTTCAATCACAAGATATCAATACAACACATTGATATAAAAACATTATGAAAACCATTTTCAATACCAAAACAAAAGAAAAGTAAAACATGGTATTTATTTTTCTTTTAAAAACAAGGTATGGCTTGTAGAGGAAGCCAAAACCCAAATAATGGTCACAACGGCGGAGAAGTCGTTGTCGCCGCATACGTACGACAAAAACATTCCCTTTTGTCATTTTGTAAAATGCTTCGTATAAAAAAAGATTCCTTTTGGATAAACTTAAAAGTCAAAGGGGTTTATACACCATATAAAATAAGGTTTTTTATAAAACAAAATATGCCTCAATGAAAGGAGATTGAGACGAAGTCCCATACAAAAACGGTATCCTTGGTTTAAGGATAGATCAATTACATAATTATGTGTGACAAACGAATACACAAAATATAAGTGGATATTAAGTGTAAAATAATCAAAGGTAATTCACACATATTCAAAGGATGACATATTCAATAACTACATGTTGAACCCAAAGAAATCGAAATTGGGTTAAGAAGTTCCATTGACAGCCTAACGGCGTCACATCAAAATGAGTTAATGAGAGATAAAAAAAGGGTATCTCATCACTTGGACATAAAATTTACATCAATAAGGATATATGAGAACATATCCCAACATAAAAATATGTAAATTAAAAGACCCAACAAAATAAGTCTTTTAAAAAGAGGAGGGTGAAAGGTTCCCTTACCGACATGGGTATCTTTCGAAACATACACCTCGTGAAAAAGGACAATACAACATTGATGTAAATACTCATAAAAGAAATTATATTACACAATGAGTAAAATAATGGGTAGTACATACACCACTCAAAGGAAATTGTGGCAAATGTAGCATAAATCTCACGGGAATAAAAGTGAGATGAAAATCCCTTACGAAAACTCGGCAGCCTAACGACGCCACATAAAACTTACAAAAATGGATTGATGAGATCAAATAGGGTATCCCATAATATTAACATAAAGTTTATAGAAAGAGTAATATAAAAGAACATCCCCCAACATAAAAAATAGGAGCTTAAAAGAAGTGACATAAAGGGGAGTACTTAAAGAGAAAGAGAGAGGTTAGATCTCTTACGAAAATTCGGCAGCCTAACGGTGCCACTCAAAACTTCCAAAATGGATTGATGAGAGATAATAGGGTCTCTCATCATATGAACATAAAAATTACAGTAAGATTAATATAAAAGAACATCCCGATAACAAGAAAGACGAGCTTATAAGGAATGACATAAAAGAGTGTACTTAAAAAGAAAGAGAGGAGTAGGATCCCTTACCTCAAATCCAACTTGTCTTGTTCATTTCTTTATATTCATGAATAATAAACTTTGGTCAATTAATAATTGCCTAAGTACCTCCTTTAGAGATTATTATTCAGTTCATATCACATATTGTAATGTTATAATAATTGTTTAATAATGTTAGTTCATATCAGACGTTTTTGCCGATGTTTGGTACATGAGTCAAAAATGAACTTGTTGGAAAAAAGATTGCCCATGTAGTTATAAGTAAATAATTTCCAGAATAGTATTAATGATTAAAATATCATATATATCCAGTAAATATTCATTTCATACTATTCCATATCATTTGGAGATAAAAAACAGAAAGCATCATTCATGGATACGGTAGGCCGTACGTACGCATGAACGCTACTTTCATTTTTTGTCATATTAATGGAATTAAAAAAAATGAGAGAGATATATATATGTTATAATTCCAGAATGATATCCATAATTTTGATGTAATATATTACATATATATCCATTATATATATGTACTTATAATATTACATAACATTTTGAGATAAGAAATGAATTGTACCGTTCATGGAGACGGTAAGCCGTACGTACGCATGAACGCTACTTCCATTTCTATTTCATATTTAATGGAATTAAAACATAATGATACATAATAGTATTTTAATTCCATTATGGTGTCATATATAATATCATTAAATATATCCTTTATACATACCAGATATGGTATTAACGAATCAAATCACTTTGAGGGGGCGGTAGTCCGCACTTCCTTAAATGAAGATATCGCGTTTACCCATAATGGAAACCATAAAGGTATTCCCAAAATGAAAAATTCAGAAGCTTAAGGAAAACATAAACATATTATATATCATATATAAATATAGTTTCATCTTAATGGCCACCTTTTAAGGTGTTAGAAGAATGTTGAACAATCATCGTTTCGGGAGGCAGAAATTCGCCATCCACAGAAACAGTATGTTCTTTAACCATTAGATGTAGGTGTGTGAAAGTGTATCTCAAATACTTATTATAACAACATCCTAGTATATTTATGATACTGTAGTTGTTACAAAATAAATGAATAAAAAGAGTTTAGGGGGTTTGGGAAGCAAAATAAAACAAAAGGACTCAAGTGAAGACATTACCTTAAAATCGGGTATCTCCCTTTGGTTTGAGCTCAAAGGCTTCCTTGGAAAGACTTCTGCCCAAAGTGAGGCTTCAAGGAGTAATATAGGGAAGTGTAGAGACAAAATGGGCATAGGTTGGCTGAGCCAAAGGCTTTGGGAGTGTGGGTAAGGAGGTAGAGGTGGGGGCCTTTTATAAGAGGAGAGGAGGGGCACTCTTGGAAGGTAAAGAAAAGTCACTTTATTTTAAAATGGTATTCGGATTTAAGAGGTCCCAGATTTATGTGTTTCGAGTATAAGGTGATAAGGGTTATAAATCCACTCATCCAATAGGTTGTGTACATGTTTAGGTCTTAGATATTACATTATCTTTCCATTTTATTTAAATCGTTAAATAATGAGGTCATCGTTGCATCATCATGATGTCATAAATAATTTAATTTATTTAATGTCTAAAAATTATAAAAAAAATACTATAATGTAGGAAATATTTTTATATTTCCAATTAACATTTATAGTCAAAAATATGATTTGTATAACCCCATGTAAAAATTGTTTTAGTAAAACATTTCATGTTTGTCTCATTTTTACTTTAACTTTAAATAAAAAGATATTAATGTCATTTTCCAACCAAAGTGGCTTTATGGGGTCCCCAAGTTGACCCATGGGTTGTCTTGGTCGGCCATGACACATCCAATGAGGTTAGGACATGTGTAAAGTTCATTTCATATTATTAAAATATTATTTTTACCTTAAACTACACTAATTACCTCTAATCGTGATTAAAAACTTAATAAGTAACTATTCACCAAAAAAATTATTTTTATCCCATTGAACCACATTTTACTTATTAATGACAACCATGTATGTCGAATTTTTGAAATTCAAAACACAAAGATGGCAAAATTTCATTTAAACGGAAAAATCAGTTTTTATAAGTACCACTTAGTGGTTTCACTATTCATCAAAAATTGAAGTTTTTCAGAAAAATCCCAAAAATTCACCCTAAGCTATATTTGATATTCCGAATTCAAAAATGAAGTATATTTTAAAAAATTCAAAACATATAAGTCACATTAATTAATTTAATAATTAATTCCCGCTGTCAGAGCAAATAGCGTGTTTTTATGAAACAATAAGTTCAAAAGATTGACACTAGTTTAAGTCTGTTTTCAAAGTGAAATTAATTCCAACGACCACTATTGGATTTAATGGTAAAAATATATTCTAATTTCACTTTAAACCCAATTCACAAGATAATCTAATCATATAAATAAATTAGATTAAAAAGAGGTTTTGAATTAAAATACAGCATTTTATACTATTCATTAAAAAATGAACTTTATCATAAAGATACCAAAAATTTACACAAAGTAAATTTTGATGTCCCAATTCTTAAGAAGAGTTTTATTTGGTCCAAAAGTATGTATAAGAGTGAACAAAACTATATTTAATGACGGTTCTCCATCAAAAGGCAATAAGTGAACCTTTAGTGAAAACTAGGGCATATACGCCTAAAATTGAATTATTTCTGTATTTTATGCCTTTATCTTTTATTGGATAAATGTAAAAACATTTAAAAACATATATAATCATATTTTAGTTATTTATATCCATTCCCACCAATAAAACGGCTACATGTTAACTACCATTTAAAATAATATTATTTTATTATTAGAGTGCAACGTAAGATTCCCAAGAAACTTGTTGTTGTGTGTTGGGTACGCCATCGAGCATAGCGTCCCCTTTAAAGTCATATTAATATTTTATTCACAAATATGGATAAATATGAAAATTTAATATTCTTTATTTACCTGGGGTGTTACATCCTTCCCCCCTTTTGGGAATTGCATCCTCGCAATTTTTAAAATTCAGCTTGGAAACATCCTTGAAAGTCCCACATCGGAACAAGAGTCGGTAAAACAATCACTTTAAAGGAATGGGAGAGAAGTACAAATGCCACCCGAGTTAACCCATACTAGGATTCCAAGTATGAAAATATGGATATGTAGGAGAAAACAAAGGTCCATGTTCTGATGGAGAGTGATAGTAAACATGTCTAGGAGAAAGTTAACCATAAGAAAATCACAAACTTGTGATGGGTTAAACGGTATTCGATTCCCCAGTAGGAAAAGTTAATAGACAACATTTTTTATTTAAGTTACTTTTTATTGAGGAATTTATTCATAAGGAAACATAATCACTTATCATGTTGACTTTCAACTTTTTCTAGATTCCTTAATCAAACTCATATTTTTTTCCAAAAGACGAGTATTTAGGGAGACTTGTTCACATTAAGAGTACTATAATCAACTTCTAGAGAATTACCTAATCCACAAAATAGAACTATATACTTCCCATGTCTTTAGACTTTAACCAAAACCAAAACCACAAAAGGTTAGTACAAGATTAGAAAATCCAGAAAAGGATAACCCTTTATAAAAAGAAAATCTATTCTTAATCTCCAAAATTTTTCCAACAAACCCAAAGTTCAACGAGGACCATTCGATAAAAAATTTGTCCATAAAATCCTTCAAAGTAAACTAAAATAATATTGAAACCCAAATATTTGAAAGTTTTAGTCACATGGTCTTCCAAGTTAAATCGCAACATTTATATCCAAACAACATCAGTTGCTCCTAAAGTCTCGTATTGAAAAGTAATTAGCCTAATAACATATCCTCCATGATGGGTTAATAAATTTCCATAGATAACCCAAAATCAACTTACTCTTAATTCATAAAATCATCTAACTAAAAAGAATCAATCAAACTAACAAGGGACTTCACGTAGTCCAGTGGTAGGCGATAAATACCAGTCGCACTTTGGTTGTGGGTTCGATTCCAGCAGCTTTGTTCGACGCGACGGGTTGTCACACGGTCTGTGTGTTGTCCTTTTTCTAAAAATACATAATTCTCAAATCATTACCCAAAAAGGGATAAAATCATCAAAAATAACCATAACATAATTTAACCTCAATTTTATCTCATGCCTTTCACTTCAATCATAACATATAGTAACCCATAATTACCTCAAAAGTAAGGATCATATAAACCCAAATGGTTCTTTATAACTATGTCCACAAAAGAAAAGATAACTATTCCTTGAATAAAATTTGCCTATATTAAACATCAGGTTTACACATAATATAAAAAGTCTTCTAATATAACCCCATCATCAAAAGAGACTTAATACTCTTAAGAATATCACCATAACTCTTGAAGCCATTATATGTTGACATCTTACTCATTCAACATTCTTCATGATCCATTAACCATTCCTTTCCAACTTATTCCGAAATACCTCTTTCCTAAAAACAAAATCATGAATCATATCCTAAGATTCCAAAATAGGAAAACAATAGTCATGAAATAATACATACCTTTGATTGGTCATTGTCAGTTTCTTCATCCTCAATCGGAATGGCATTAGGTATTCGTAAACGAACATTTGTATGCTCTTGGTGACCCCATTCACGAAACTTCTTCATAGGACATGTGTTTGAATAATGACCATGCACACCACATTTAAAACATTCAATTGATCCCTCAGAAAGAACTTCTTTCCCTTTCCTTGAGTCAACTGGATGCTTCCTTTTTCCATGGTAGGTTCTTGCTTTATGACCTTCATTTCCACATCTATAGCATATTTCTGTCCCTTTGAAACATTTTCCTAGGTGTTTCTTTCCACATCTTTGACACATAGGTTTTTGAACACACTTACCTTTATGATTATTACCTGTACTTCCATAGGGATTTGTTTCTCACATATATGATGCCTTAGAGAAATCACCAAGGTTTAGGTGGTCAATCATGGCTCCAGATAGTTGGTTGAGGATAATCACAAGAGTTCTCATTGCAGCTCCCATAGCATTCAGTTTCTTGCTCAAAAAACGGTCACAGTTTCCTTCACATCCACTGTTACTTTGGTGCCTGCTAGATCCATCCATTTACTAAAACCAAAAAGGTCAGTGTGATTATATCAAAAAAAACCATCACGTAATAATGAGGAAGTTAAACACTAAGATATACTTACTCATTCACTTTATCTAAAACTAGTACTCTTTCTGAAATCCTAACCATTATGGTAATGCCACTTATGCTTAAAGAATACCCTAACCTCTAAAGTTATCTAAACCGGCCTCTGATACCAACTATAAGGCCCCAGCCTTAAACCTTACTTAATCTTGAGTTATTACAAGATTACACATTGAGGATCTTTTCAGGTTTAGAGTTTTAGATAATTAGATCATGAAATTTGCATTACATTCCACATTTAAACAAAGTGGTTACATAAAAGACAGTGTTCATTCTTCCAATCAACGGAAACATATTGAAAATAAAACATGGATTCTTTCTTGACACATCCTTGACACTATCATCACATATTGTACCTTTCCCTCGTCCTGTGAAAAACATTTCAAAAACTTGGGATGAGCATAAAAAGCTCAGTAAGGGTTATTAAAATATGGAAAGGAAACATGAGTTCATATATACATAATAATGAAATCATAATTTACACATAAAACATAGGCACTTTAACATACCTCATCAAACCATGAATAAATAATATAAATCATAAGACATAAAGGTAACTTGAGGCATTCATAACATTCTTACGTAGGGAGTGACCCTCTTGGTTACGTTTGGAATACCCATCACAGTATATTCCATAAATCTCTTCGGAGAAACCTTAATGTTTCACTCCTTCGCGTTACCCAATGCATTAGAGAGCTATATCGGGCTCACCCGCCCTTAGTTTATCACAGAACCACCCGTCTTCATAATAATGCCCAAGAACCTCAACATAATCGTATCACATAAAACATGCATAAAGGAAACATAACATTTCCACCTTTCAATCACAAGATATCAATACAACACATTGATATAAAAACATTAAGAAAACCATTTTCAATACCAAAAAAAAAAGAAAAGTAAAACATGGTATTTATTTTTCTTTTAAAAACAAGGTATGGCTTGTAGAGGAAGTCGAAACCCAAATAATGGTCACGGCGGCGGAGAAGTCGTTGTCGCCGCATACGTACGACAAAAACATTCCCTTTTGTCGTTTTGTAAAATGCTTCATATAAAAAATATTCCTTTTGGATAAACGTAAAAGTCAAAGGGTTTTATACACCATATAAAAGAAGGTTTTGTATAAAACAAAATATGCCTCAATGAAAGGAGATTGAGACAAAGTCCCATACAAAGACGGTATCCTTGGTTTAAGGATAGATCAATTACATAATTATGTGTGACAAACGAATACACAAAATATAAGTGGATATTAAGTGTAAAATAATAAAAGGTCATTCACACATATTCAAAGGATGACATATTCAATAACTACATGTTGAACCCAAAGAAATCGAAATTGGGTTAAGAAGTTCCCTTGACAGCCTAACGGCGTCACATCAAAATGAGTTGATGAGAGATAAAAAAAGGGTATCTCATCACTTGGACATAAAATTTACATCAATAATGATATATGAGAACATATCCCAACATAAAAATATGTAAATTAAAAGACCCAACAAAAGTAGACTTTTAAAAAGAGGAGGGTGAAAGGTTCCCTTACTGACATGGGTATCTTTCGAAACATACACCTCGTGAAAGAAGGACAATACAACATTGATGTAAATACTCATAAAAGAAATTATATTACACAATGAGTAAAATAATGGGCAGTACATACACCACTAAAAGGAAATTGTGGCAAATGTAGCATAAATCTCACGGGAATAAAAGTGAGATGAAAAATCTCTTACAAAAACTCGGCAGCCTAACGGCGCCACATAAAACTTACAAAAATGGATTGATGGGATAAAATAGGGTATCTCATCATATTAACATAAAGTTTATAGAAATAGGAATATAAAAGAACATCCCCCAACATAACAAATAGGATCTTAAAAGAAGTGACATAAAGGGGAGTACTTAAAGAGAAAGAGAGAGGTTAGATCTCTTCAGAAAATTCGGCAGCCTAACGGCGCCACTCAAAACTTCCAAAATGGATTGATGAGAGATAATAGGGTCTCTCATAATATGAACATAAAAATTACAGTAAGAGTAATATAAAATAACATCCCAATAACAAGAAAGACGTGCTTAGAAGGAATGACATAAAAGAGTGTACTTAAAAAGAAAGAGAGGAGTAGGATCTCTTACCTCAAGTCCAACTTGTCTTGTTCGTTTCTTTATATTCCTGAATAATAAACTTTGTTCAATTAATAATTGCCTAAGTACCTCCTTTAGAAATTATTATTCAGTTCATATCACATATTATAATGTTATAATAATTGTTTAATAATGTTAGTTCATATCAGACGTTTTTGCCGATGTTTGGTACATGAGTCAAAAATGAACTTGTTGGAAAAAAGATTGCCCATGTAGTTATAAGTAAATAATTTCCAGAATAGTATTAATGATTAAAATATCATATATATCCATTAAATATTCATTTCATACTATTCCATATCATTTGGAGATAAAAAACGAAAAGCACCGTTCATGGAGACGGTAGGTCGTACGTACGCATGAACGCTACTTTCATTTTTTGTCATATTAATGGAATTAAAACAAAATGAGAGAGATATATGTATGTTATAATTCCAGAATGATATCCATAATTTTGATGTAATATATTTCATATATATACATTATATATATGTACTTATAATATTACATAACATTTTGAGATAAGAAATGAAATGTACCGTTCATGGAGACGGCAAGCCGTACGTACGCATGAACGCTACTTCCATTTCTATTTCATATTTAATGGAATTAAAACATAATGATACATAATAGTATTTTAATTCCAGTATGGTATCATATATAATATCATTAAATATATCCTTTATACGTACCGCATATGGTATTAACGAATCAAATCACTTTGAGGGGGCGGTAGTCCGCACTTCCTTAAATGAAGATATCGCGTTTAGCCGTAATGGAAACCATAAAGGTATTCCCAAAATAAAAAATACCGAAGATTAAGGAAAACATAAAAATATTATATATCATATATAAATATAGTGTCATCTTAATGGCCACCTTTGAAGGTGTTAGAATAATGTTGAACAATCATCGTTTCGGGAGGCAGAAATTCGCCATCCACAGAAATAGTATGTTCTTTAACCATTAGAAGTAGGTGTGTGAAAGTGTAGCTCGAATACTTCTTATAACAACATCCTAGTATATTGATGATACTGGAGTTTTTACAAAAGAAATGAATAAAAAGAGTTTAGGGTGTTGGAGAAGCAAAATAAAACAAAAGGACTCAAGTGAAGACATTACCTTAAAATCGGGTATCTCCCTTTGGTTTGAGCTCAAAGGCTTCCTTGGGAAGACTTCTACCCAAAGTGAGGCTTCAAGGAGTAATATATGGAAGTGGAGAGACAAAATGGGCAGAGCTTGACCGAGCCAAAGGCTTTGGGAGTGTGGGTAAGGAGGTAGAGGTGGGGGCCTTTTATAAGAGGAGAGGAGGGGTACTCTTGGAAGGTAAAGAAAAGTCGCTTTATTTTAAAATGGTATTCAGATTTAAGAGGTCCCACATTGATGTTTTTTGAGGATAAGGTGATAAGGGTTTGAAATACACTCATCCAATAGGTTTTGGACATGTGTAGGTCTTAGATATTACATTATCTTTCCATTTTATTTAAATCGTTAAATAATGAGGTCATCGTTGCATCATCATGATGTCATAAATAATTTAATTTATTTAATGTCTAAAAATTATAAAAAAAATACTATAATGTAGGAAATCTTTTTAGATTTATAATTAATATTTATAGTCAAAAATATGATTTGTATAACCCCATGTAAAAATTGTTTTAGTAAAACATTTCATGTTTGTCTCATTTTTACTTTAACTTTAAATAAAAAGATATTAATGTCGTTTTCCAACCAAAGTGGCTTCATGGGGTCCCCAAGTTGACCCATGGGTTGCCTTGGTCGGCCATGACACATCCAATGAGGTTAGGACATGTGTCAAGTTCATTTAATATTATCAAAACATTATTTTTACCTTAAACTACACTAATTACCTCTAATCGCGATTAAAAACTTAATAAGTTACTATTCACCAAAAAATTATTTTTATCCCATTGAACCACATTTTACTTCTTAATGACAACCATGTATGTCGGATTTTTGTAATTCAAAACACAAAGATGGAAAAATTTCATTTAAACGGAAAAATCAGTTTTTATAAGTACCACTTAGTGGTTTCACTATTCATCAAAAATTGAAGTTTTTCAGAAAAATCCCAAAAATTCACCCTAATCATTATTTGATATTCCAAATTCAAAAATGAAGTCTATTTTAAAAAATTCAAAACTTATAAGTCACATTAATTAATTTAATAATTAATTCCCGCTGTCAGAGCAAATAGCGTGTTTTTATGAAACAATAAGTATCAAAAGATTGACACTAGTTTAAGTCTGTTTTCAAAGTGAAATTAATTCCAACGACCACTATTGGATTTAATGGTAAAAATATATTATAATTTCACTTTAAACCCAATTCACAAGATAATCTAATCATATAAATAAATTATATTAAAAAGAGGTTTTGAATTAAAATACAACATTTTACACTATTCATTAAAAAATGAACTTTATCAGAAAGATACCAAAAATTTACACAAAGTAAATTTTGATGTCCCAATTCTTAAGAAGAGTTTTATTTGGTCCAAAAGGATGTATAAGAGTGAACAAAACTATATTTAATGACGATTCTCCATCAAAAGGCGATAAGTGAACCTTTAGTGAAAACTAGGGCATATACGCCTAAAATTGAATTATTTCCGTATTTTATGCTTTTATCTTTTATTAGATAAATGTAAAAACATTTAAAAACATATATAATCATATTTTAGTTATTTCTATCCATTCCCGCCAATACAACGTCTACATGTTAACTACCATTTAAAATAATATTATTTTATTATTAGAGTGCAACGTAAGATTCCCAAGAAACTCGTTGTTGCGTGTTGGGTACGCCATCAAGCATAGCATCCCCTTTAAAGTCATATTAATATTTTATTCACAAATATGGATAAATATGAAAATTTCATATTCTTTATTTACCTGGGGTGTTACATTTATGCTTATTTATGAAAGTTTCCCCTCAAATTGTTATCCTTACTGATCATCTAAGCTCACCCCTTTCTATGTTTTATTTTTCCCAGGATTCCAAGTAGTGTATTGTGATTGATATGCAGGGTTAATCCAAGGGATAATGGCATTCGTGAAGGATTGTGTATTTTTTTGTATGTTAATAAGTGCAATGTAACATTCATGTATGTAATCTATTTTCCAAGACTGCTAAACCGATCGGTCCTTCGAGACTTGATTCCTTGTAATCATGCCAACATTTTAAAATAATGAACTAACTCTAGGTTACTGGGGTCAGGGTGTTACAATATAAAATCTTATATGATTTTCTGATCTTGGAGTTCTCATAAACCATAAGTTGTTTGGAAAACTTTTGATTCAATCCTTATGAAGGAAAGGGGGATAACAAGTACTTCTAATCATATTAAAGTCTGGTTGGAAGGAAAGAAGTTGCTGGAAGGATGCGAAGTTACCATACTTCACAATGAAAGTTCAATTATGGTATTCCAATCCTAAATTTCTCAAATTCATGAGGAATTCATGATTATAAGGAAAAAAATTTTGTAAGAATAAAGTTTGTGAAGGATAATATTTCAAGTCTTAGTACATCGGTGTAAAGATCGTCGGATGTAGAATTGTTTGTAGGCTGAGATGTTTTTGCACAGAATGTGAGAAGAAGAATATGTTGTTTTCCAGTCAGACCAATAATCAAGGAAATAAAAATATGAAAAGAAATAATTTTATGAATGTTGAAAGTTTGTGTATCCTAATAAAAAATGGGAAGAATTTATTATGAACACCAATCCATAGGGCACAGTGTGTCACTGATCGTCAGAGTGATTATGACACTGATCATCATACATTGTGATGATTAAAAAAGTTAATCAGAGGTATAATTTTCTTTTTGGAATTTATTAGGAGCGGTGAAAAAGAAAAGAAGTGTATTTTTTGGGATTTGTGCATGTAAGAAAGACAGAGACTGATCAAGCAGGTAAATATTATCAATGTGGTCAACCATTTTCATTAGGTTGAATTTTTTTTCAATTGGTTAAAGAACTCTAATATACTTATCAAATGGGTCAAGGGTCATTAGACTATATATTGTTCCAATCATCAGACTGGAGGTGAAACTGATCCAATAGAGTAAATCATAGACCGATTCATCAAGCATGGACTGACATCGATAAGGGTATGGGATACATAATCATCAGTGTGAGGAAAATAAGAAAAGGATATTTTCTTAAATTATTTACAAATGTGTTTTTAGGGGATATTTAGGTTTAAAGAATTTAAGGAAAATGTTTTCCAAAGATGTTTGAAGCTAGTATTGAAGTGTTGCTGGGGAAGTGCTGACATCATTAGAAGTTGCAAATATGTTTATGTAAAAATAATGGAAACTAAATTCTAACGAAGTAGAAAGAATTTTTTGACACAATGGTTTCAATTTTTTATAGTTAACTATTGGTACAAATCATTATAATGATCATATTTTTTTTATTTGGTTTTAAATATTGTAATGATAAGTCTTCATTTTTGATGTTCTAGAAAGTGGTTAAGAAAATCAGAGTGACAATATGTCATCATCATAATGAGGAAATCATAGTGAAAATCATAATCAAACTGAATAACGGTTAGAAATTTTGAAGTGAGCTGAAGTTTTGATAATATTTGAGAATGTTTGAGAAGAAACAAGAAGAGTTAAGAATAATTAAAGAACTCAAAGATGAAGCTGGAATGTAAGAAAAAATCAAATATTTGGTAAATTTGGTTAAGTGATAAAACTTTTTAGATTCCCACCAAAACCACTTTTGGTACACCTATAAATAGTGGGAAATAATTTTTATATTCTGAAACATGTACAATTTATTAGTGAAGAGAGAAGGAATAGCACTGAAAGTTTTTAGAGAGGAGTTTCTAGTTTGAGCATTCCTGAGGAAGTTTTCTAGATAGAAGAAGAAAAAAAAAGGAATATCATATTCTAAGTTTCTTAGAATTTATAGGGCCATCCGACTGGGAAATCAAACTAAGTATTTTGGATTAAAGAAAAAGTAGCTTATAATTATTTTAGTGTTATTCTGGCATAATTATATTATTGAAATGAGCTATGAGACTAGAAAATTAGACTGAGTATCATTACAAAGTCTATAGAAGTTCTTACCTTCTATTGGGTAAGAAAGTGAAGAATTTATTTGAATATCATATTTTTTAAAGTTGAAAAGGTAGAATAGTAACATGTTTTGAAGAAACTAGTGAAAGTTTCTTAACTTGTTACACAAATTGTATTACATCATTTTTTGCTACTTGAAGCACATAAACTATTTTATTTATCATAGTGCTACACATGTGTAAGGGAATATCCTACTTTTTGTATCCATGCAAAAGGATTGTTTTCTAGTTGATTATGTGGTATTATATTATTTCTAAACCATACCAAGGATGTAGCCACTCTTATTTAGTAGTGAACCTGGTAAAAATAATTTCCAATGGATGTGTTATTGTTTTGTTTTCAGCAAAGTGATAACTCTTTGACAAGGGGTGATGATTGTTTCAAAATAAAGGAAAATTAAAAGAAAAATATATCACTGATACAGAAGATGATATTTATAAAGATGAAAGAAGGAAGAGAATATCATGGAAGAAATAGGGTGATAAGTATAAATCTTATTCCAAAGGTAAAGATAAAAAGTTATACAAATCCAAAAGGAGAAGTTTTTTGCAAAAGATGATGAAGAATAAGGTAGTGAATTTGAATCTAAAAAGTTTGATAATAAGGATAGAGAGAATAATTTCATTGAAATAGTTAACAATGAAGTTTTTGGAAGTAGTATTTATGAAGAAGAAGAAGAAACTCAATTATAATTTCATCTAAAAGAATAATTTAAATACGTATGAGAAAGATTGGAAGGATTAAGAAATAAATAAGGAAATTGAATAATAAAAATTCCTCAAAAAAATAAATAATTGATTCCTGATAATATAGTTAAGCTACTGGTAGAGATTGATGAGTTGAATAAATCTATTTAGAAATAAAAAAATCAGAATGAACATATGGAAGTAAAGTTGAAGGAAAAAATAAGAAGAGATGTATCTTTTCCAAAAAAAATATTCTAAATATAAATATGGGGATACAAGTTTCAAGAATTCTATTTCTGATATTGTTGAAATCTCTAGAAATGGTAAACTTAAAAAGGATCCAAAGTTACCTTCAAAGGTTGAGAATAAATTTGAAGTTGTTTTTGAGAAGAAGAAAGTCGGGAAAGTTATGTATGTAAACCAAACCAAAAAAGTGGAGAAGTTAGAAGTATATAAAAATTATGAATCTAAAAACGTTTTTATTGATTCTGGTTATAATAAGGATAAAAATAAAATTTAGTTTAAAAATAATATTTTGGGTAATAATAGAAATTATGTTGGTTAAAAAAGATCTGATAAGAATGATAAAAAGGTTGCTGAGAAACATGATCACAATTTTAGAAAGTACAAAAGTTACTAAGGAAAATATTTTTTTATGGATACTACTAGTATTGTGTTTGATCCAAGCATGTGGAAAATATTTATTGGTTTAATCAACAACATTACTAATATTCCACAAATTATAGAAGAAAATTTTTTAGGGGGAGTCAATCCTCTTGAAGAAATATTTATCAGAAGGATGTTTGAACAAATCCGAGAAGGCTGGTGTAAAATTTGAAAATATGTTACAATATTTGGAAACTGTTTTTGAAATATGTGAGATCCTAAATATGTTGAAAAATGATCTATTTTATTTTTACGAGGACAAAAAAAGGTTTATAACAATTTTCAAAAGCCATATGTGAAGAAAGATAAAGGGAAAGAAAAATACCATGTTGTAGAAACCGCCCTCAAAGCTATAAAAGGAGAAAGACCTTGAAGTGGGTGTTGTTATCATATGATAGGAGACTTAAAATTTTTAAATAATGTGAAAAATATCAAAGAAGTAATAGTGACATTTGGTAATGATGAATCTATCAGAATCAATGGTGTTGGATTTTCCATCATTGGGGAATAAAAATTAAAATACAAGGAATATTTGTTTATTTATGGATTGAAACACAACCTATTAAGTGTTTCACAGATTTTTTATAAAGTCAAAAAAATTATTTTCAAAAAATATGGGTTTTTTATGAAAATATAGGAGGATGTAAAGATTGTTACAAGAGGATAACGTACAAAAGGAAACTTATTCCAAGTTGGTGAAGTTCAAAACTATTGTAATTTAAGTATGACTGAATAGAATCTATTTTGGAATAAAAGTTGGTGAAAATGTTTTATAGAAACATGAGAAAGTTATCAAAGTGATACAGTGTTTATAAAAAACTTGATATGTCAAGAAGAAGATATTAGTATTTCATAATTTTTAAGAAAGAAATTATTACAAAATTTGTGCATAAGAAAGTTAACATTTGTTCTAAATATCCCCTAGAACTTATTCATTCTAATATTATTGGCCCTAAGAAAACAATCAACTCATAGAGATAAGTAATTTATTACTTTCATTGATTAATTTACTCGTATTACTTGTTTTATGTATATAAAACATGATTTATATTCTCTAAAAATGTTTAAAAGTTTTAGGAGTAAATATGAGAAGGAATGTGAGTATTCAGTAAAGAAGTTGAGAATAGAAAATGGTGGGGAATACAAAAATGAATATTTTGAATTTTATCTTGAGAACCATGGGATTCAACATGATTTCAGTACATCATACACTCCTCAACAAAATGGTGATTCTAAAAGGAAGAATAGAATTTTGGTGGAAATGGGGTGAACTATATTACTTGAATGTGGTCTCTCTCATTAATTTTAGAGGCAAAACATGAGCACTACAATTTATATTCAAACCTAGTTTTTTTATATGTCAAGTTATAATATGATTACATGTGAAATGTTTTATGAAAAAACTCCATGTTTGAAACACTTAATAGGTTTTTGGAGTCCATGCATCATAAAGAAGAAAGATGTAAACCTTTAGAAGGTTAATAAGAGAGGTGAAGATGGAATTTTTCTTGGCTATGATCCATAAGGAAGAGGATATAGATGTGTTGAAAAAGAAATAATAAGATTAGTTGATTTTTTTTATGTGAAAGTTATTAAAAAAGATGGGGAAGATTCTAAAAAAATATGTATAGATAAGGAAGATTAACAAGATGAAAGAAGTTATGTTAAAGATTCTGATAAGGATATAAACAATTTTAATCCTACTCAAGAAGAAGAATCAGACTCAGTTGATTCTAGTGATGACAAAGATATTTGAAAATATCATCCCCGACTAAGGAATCAAATGACAGCTTAAAAAATTATTGGTGATCCATATAAAAAGGTTCAAACAAGAAGAGTGTCAAAAGTTATTACACATACTTATTTGTATTCAAAAGTTAAGTCAAAATATATAAATTAATATTTTGAGCATCCAGAACAGGTTTAGGCTATGAATGAAGATCTGGAATAGATAGAAAAGAATGATACTTGGGAAATTGTACTTAAACCAAATGACAAAAATATTATCAGTACAAAGTGGGTTTTTGAAATAATCTGAATGAATATGGTGAAGTGATAATAAAAAAGTAATATTAGTGTATAAATGTTACACAAAAATTAAAGGCATTGATTTTGATGAGACTTTGGATCTTATGGAAAGGTTAGAAACAATCAGAATCTTTATTTTTATTACTTCACAACGAAGTTACAAGATTTTTCAGATGGATATGAAATCAGAATTTTTGAATGTTGAACTTGATGAGGAAGTTTATATTGAAAACCCAAGTGGATTTATTATTTGGAAGGATAAAATTTATGTTTTTAAGTTGAAGAAATCCTTGTATGGTCTAAAACAATATCTGAGGGAATTGTATTCCAAATTAGATACCTACTTAAGAAATATGAGTTTTAATAAAAGAATAGTTGATAGTAATCTATACATAAAATAAATTCATGAGTTTTCCATCATTGTAATTGTTTATGTTGGTGAAATTATATTTTTTGGGAATGATGAAAGAACTTGTGAATGATTTGTTAAAGAGATGAAAATGTTGTTTGAGATGTCTATGCTAGGTGAAATGAAATACATTCTTGAGTTACAAATCTAAAAAAAGAAGAACCATGTATTTATTTATCAAGAAAATTATGCTAAGGAACTTCTTAAGAAGATAGACATGGAAAATTTTAAATCATTTTCCACACCAATTTCAGTGGGAACCAAGTTGAAAAAATATAAATAAGGAAAGGAAGTTGACTCTAAAGATTTTTATAATTATATTATAAGTTTTTTATATTTGACTACCTAAAGACCCAACATTTTTTATGTTGTTACCTTATGTGAAATATTTTAGAGTTCTCCAAAAGAATCACATCTATTGGATGGAAAAAATTCTTAGATATATCAAAGAAACAACCAATTTTAGAATCAGGTATGATAACTCAGAAAGTATTGAATTTTTTAGTATTTAGATGTTTATTGGGTAGGAAATGTTGATGATAAAAAGATCCACATTTTGTGGAGTTTTCTTTCCATGAAAAACTTATGTTAGTTGGCATATAAAGAAACAAAATTCAGTAACACTTATCACGGATAAAGTTGTGTATGTTCCTTCCACTCAAGATGAAACTCAATTTATGTGGATGAATTATCAGTTAGAATATTTACTTTTTGAAGTTAAGTTACCCTTTCTCTTGGGCTGTGATAATCAAAGTTTCATCAACCATACCAGAAACTCAGTAAAAAATTATCATTCAAGACATATTGACATAAAATAACACTTTATCAAATATAATGTGGAGAATAATGAATTGAAGTTGGAGTATGTTCCTACATCGGAACAAGTTGCTGACATTTTCAAAAAACCATTTCTGAAGGAAGCTTTTTATAAACTGAGGTTGAACATGAGTGTCCAACCTATTTATCATCAAGGTTGATATGTGTGTTGTTTCCCTATCTCATATATTATTTGGATAGTATTGTTAAAGGGGAGAATTTTTTCATAAATTTATCCATTGATATGTGATAAACCTTTTAAGAATGTATAGAGGGGGGTTGTGGGAAAGTTGTGAACTCAGCATGTAAGTGTCTGAACTATTATTATAGTTTTTGGAGTGGTTGTAGGAAACTTTTGTTTATATTAAAGTGAAAGAAGTGAAGAAAGATGTGAAGAAAAACTGAAGAAGTTTTGTGAGTCATTAATTTTGGACATAATGGTTTTCCTATCAATGATTCTTGTTTCCTAGAAGGAGTTAACTCACATAGGCTTAGAATTTTTTATAAGTAATCCATAGATTGATGTTACAAAGTTAAATGATTTATTAACCTTGGTTGATAATAAAATCTAAAGGGGGGATTTTTGGGACCAAGTTGGATGGAATTTGTTTGTGGAATATGGTATAAGTTTGTATTAAAAGAATTTTAATTTTCTATTAAGGAAATATCAAAGAAAGAGAGATCTCCTCACTTTTTAAATTTTTTTGATTAGACTCGTAATCATAATTTAGTGATTACATGAATGATTCTTAAGAAATTATAATGGTTTTTGAAGAAGTTTTCTGGAAGAAAAGGCTCGTTAGACTCACCTTGGTTCCAAGAAATAATGTTATGATCATAATGATGAAGTTAGTAGGAGTATGAATGGATCCAATATAAAATATGATGATGTTTTTATGATCTTGGAGTTCTCAAAAATCATAATTTGTTTGGAAAACTTGTGATTCAAGCCTAATTAAGTAAATGGAGAGAACAAGTGTTGTTAATCGTATTGAAGTGTGGTTGGAAGTAAAGAAGTCTCTAGAAGGATTAGAAGTTACAATATTTACCAATGAAAGTCAAACGATGCTACATGAATCTTAAAGTTTTAAAAGTCATGAAGAAGTCATGATTACAAGAAGAAATTTTTGGAAGAAGAAATTTGTAAAGGAAAAGCTTTCCAGTCTCAGTTCATCAATGTGAAGATCACCAGATGTAGAATTGTTTATAGGATGAGAAGTTTTTGCTCAGAATGTGAGAATATGGAGATTATAGTATTTAGTCATACCAATAATCCATGATATACAAAACTCCAAATAAATAATTTGATTAATGATGTAATATCATGTATCATAATCAAAAACGGGAAGAAGTTGCTGCGAACACCAGTCCATCAGATATGGTGTTCCACTAGTCATCAGAGTAATTATGACACCAATCATCAGATGTCGTAATTGTTGAAAAAGGTAATTTGAGGAAGAATTGTTTTGTTGGAAGTTATTGGGACTAGTGAGAAATAAAAAGAAGTAGTATTTTTTGGGACTGATGCATGTAAGTAAGATAGAGACCGATCAACCAGGTGAAGATCAACAATGTAGTCAACAATTTTCATCAGGTTGAATTGTTTATCAATTGGGTCAAGAGCTCTGATATGATTATAAAATAGGTCAAAGTTCATTAGACTATATGTGGTGCCGATCATTGGACTTGAGGTGACATCGATCCAACAGAGTGAAGTAGAGACTAATTCATTAGGTTTGGACTAATACTGATAAGGGTATCAGATGTAGAATAATCGGTTTGCGGAAAAGAAGACATGGAGAACTACTTAAAGTAGTTACAAAAGTGTTGTCAAGGGGATATTTAAGGTTGAAGAGTTTATATAAAAAAATTCACAATGTTTTATAGTTAATAGTTGGTATAGAGCATCAGAATGAGTAGATTGTTTTCTGTTGCTTTTAAATATCATAATGATAAGTCTTCAATTCTAATTTTTTATCAAGTGGTTAAGAAAATAGAAGTAACCATATATCTTCATCATAATGAGGAAATTTGTGTGATAATTAGAATCGTATTGAAGAATTGTTTGAAAGTATGAATCGATCTAAAGTTATGAGAAGATTCAAGAAGGTTTGAGAAGAAATGGGAAGAGTTGAGAAGCATTGAAGAAGTCAAATATGAAGCTAAAATTTAAGGAAAATTTAAAGATTTAGGAAATTTTGTTAATCGAAAAAACTTTTCAAATTCCCACCTAAACCAATTTTGTCTCACCTATAAATAGTGTAATGTACTTTGTACTTCTTGACACTTGTACTATTTATGAGTGAAGAGATAAGGTGGAGCATAAAAAAATTTAGGGAGAAGGAGTTTCTAATTTGAGTGTTCCTGAGGAAGTTTTCCAAATAGAAGAAGAAGAAAAAAAGGAAGATTGTATTCAAAGTTTCTCAGAACGGACTAGGCTATTAGACTGGGTAATCAGACTAAGGATTTTGAACTAATACAAAAGTAGTTAAAATTTGTTTTAGAGTTATTCTGGAATATTTATATTATTGGACCAAGAAATTGGATTGAGAAATTGGACTGATTATCATTACAATTTTCGAATAAGTTCTTACCTGCTACTAGATATGAAAGTGAAGAATTATGTTGAAGATCATATTTTTAAAAGTTGGCAAGGCATCAAAGTAACATGTTTTGAAGAAAATATTGAAAGTTTATTAACTTGTTACACAAATTTTATTACTTCATTTCATGATAATTGAATCACATACACTATTATATTGATCATATCTCTACACAATGTAAGGTTATATCCTACTTGTTGTATCCACACAAAATGACTGTTTTCTAGTAGATTGTGTGGTATTAGATTATTTCCAAACCATAGCAAGGATGTAAATACTCTTTTTGAGTAGTGAACCTTGTAAATTATTGTGTTCCGATGGATGTGTGATTGTTTTTCTTTTAGTGAAGTGATAAATCTTTAACAGGAGGTGAAGATTGTTTAAAAATAAATGAAACTTAAAAGAAAAAGATATTACTGATTCACCCTCTCCCACACTCATTGATACATGGATCCTGGTTGGAAAATCTCAGGTAAAATTAGGTATTATTTCTAGCTCACAAAACTGAAATATATTCTTATTTCAGAAAGTATGATAAATCTGTATAAAGTCTTAGTGGACTTAAAATTAAGATCTTAAGAAGTTATCATGGTCGTGAGTTTGAAAATCAAGACTTTGAATCATTTTTCTCAAAAAATGGATATAGTCATAAATTTTTTACTCCTAGGAATCCACAGTATAATGGTGTTATAGAAAGTATAAATAGAACCCTTTAAGAAATTGCTCAGACTATGCTCAATGAGTATGAATTTATTATTTATTTATGGGTAGAAGCTGTAAATATAGCTTGTTATATAATCAATAGAGTTTCAAATAGACCTCTATTAAAGAAAACTCCCTATTAATTATGTAATTATAGAAATCCAAAGGTTAATTACTTTAGAGTTTTTGGTTGAAAAGTATTTATTCTTAACACTAAGGACAATCTTAACAAATTTGTTTCCAAGAGTGATGAAGCAATATTTCTTGGTTATTCAACTTCTAGTAAATCATATAGGGTATTTAATAGAATAAAACATATTGTTGAATAATTTGTTCATGTAAAATTTGATGGAATAGATCCACATGATCCTAATACCCATTTATAAAACTTTGAGTGTGATCTGTAAAATCTGAATATCAATGCCAAACCTTCTGAAAATTCTATGAAACAGGAAGAAAGATCATCTTTTTATGAGGAACAACCCAAACCTGAACCTGTAGAAGATAATGAGATAAATAGTCCTTACTTTCCTAGAACTATTAGGACTCATAGATATCATCCTATAGATATAGTTTTTGGAGACCTATATTGAGGTAAAAAACTATAGATTCTCTTAGAAATTAGGTTGAACATCAATCATTCTTGTCACTACTTGAACCTAAGAACATCAATACTGAAATTAATAATAAATTATAGGTGATTTAAATGAAATTTGAACTTAATAAATTTAAAATAAATAGAGTTTGGAAACTAGTATTTAGACCTAAAGACACTCTGGTTATTATCACTAAGTGGGTGTCTAGAAATAAAGTTCATGATTCAGGAAATATAGTTAGAAATAAAGCTAGATTGACTGCACAAGGATATAGTCAAGAAGAGGTTATTGATTGTGATGAAACCTTTACACTAGTATCTATACTTGAATACATTAAAATACTTCTTACCTATGTATCACATTTAGATTTAATATTATATCAAATAGATTTTAAATGTGCATTTTTAAATGGTTTTATAGTAGAGGATGTTTTTGTTGAAAAAAACCATAGATTTCAAAATCCTTATTTTCCAAATCATGTTTTTAAAAAATCGTTATATGGTTTAAAATAGGATCTCATAGCTTGGTATGATATGCTCATATCTTTTCATATTTATAAAGGTTTTTTCAAAAGGCATAGTTAATTATACCCTTTTTATAAAAATAATTTAAAAGGATGTTTTAGTATTTTAAATTTATTTTGATGATATTATTTTTTTTATCTTCAAAAAATAATGTGTGTGCTAATTTTTTAGAAGTGATAAAAAGTAAATTAAAATGAGTTTATTGGGTAAACTTAAATTCTTTCTTGGTTTTAAAAATTTTTAGAATAAAGATGGAATTATTTTAAATAAAATTAAGTACACTAAATTCCTTATAAATTTTTTTGGTTTATATACCACTAAAATTAATGATACTCTCATGAGTACCACTTGTAATATAGATCTTGATCAAACTAGAAAGCAAGTAGATCAGACCAGTTATAGAGGTATGATTGGAAGCTTGTTATAATTAACTTCTAGCAAACTAGATATTATATTTAGTGTGTTTATGTGTTCCCATTTTCAAGAAAAAATCCAAAGAGTCTCATTTACTTACTGTTAAAAAAAATTAAATGCCTCAAATATACAACCAATTTAGGATTGTTCTATCCTAGAGGACAAGAATTTGATTTAGTGAGTTATTTGGATTCTAATTTTGGTGGTTGTAAGTTAGATAGAAAAATAATCTATAGAACATGTCATATTTTGGGAAAGTCTATAGTATCTTTGTGTATTAAAAAGAAAAATTTTGTTGCACTGTCTACTATTGAGGCTGAGTACATGGCTACAGGAAGTTTCTGTAAATAAATTTTGTGGATGAAACACACTATTCTAGATTATGGATATCAATTCATAAATATACCTATAAATTGTGATGACATAAGTGCAACAAATATTTATAATGATATTTTGTCTCATTTTAGTACAAAGCATATTGATGTAAGATATCACTTTTTGAGAGATAATTTCCAAAAAGGTTATATGACTCTTAAATTCATAGGAACTGAACATAAAATTGCTGATATTTTTAAAAATAACTTTAATTAGGAAAATATAATCTATATAAAACATGAATTAAATAATGATAAATTTTGGTTGATATACCATTGTACAAGCCACCATTGGTGATCCACCATTGG
Organism: Viscum album; assembly: GCA_963277665.1. Classification (NCBI taxonomy): domain Eukaryota; kingdom Viridiplantae; phylum Streptophyta; class Magnoliopsida; order Santalales; family Viscaceae; genus Viscum; species Viscum album. The sequence goes on along the minus strand of OY728120.1, from coordinate 1,430,670,492 downwards.
ATAAGCCACCATTGGTGATCTACCTTTGGAAAATACACTATTAGTGATCCACCATTGAAAATTCCTCCATTTTAATAATCCACCATTATAATAATCCACTATTGGAGTGATCTATCATTGTAATGATCTATTTTTGGAATGATCCAGTGTTGGAAAGATCCACCGTTGGAAATTTCCATCATTGGGAAGCTACCATTCCTAAATTTTTTGAGTTAAATTTGTATTTTATTTATTCATTTATGTTTTGTTATATTTTAAATTTCAAATAACTAATTGATATAATTTATACTTAAATATGATTTTGAGTCACTCTCTCTTGTATTCTTACCCTTAAAACTATTTCAACTTCCCTTTATCTCCGACCTTCAACCTTCTTTGTGATCTTGCTTCACCTTTTGTTTCACTGTAAAGGTGAGAATTAAGCATCCTTCAGTGTCATATCTGGAAGGATAATAGCCTATAAATAAGACTTGTGGAGAATCAAGTCATGCTATTATTGAGCCAAAAAAACCCTCATCTTTTGAATCACATTGTTTTTGGATAAAAATAAGTAGATTCATAATGGTTATTGTATAGAAAATCATTGGTACTTATAGTGATCCAAGACCAGGGATAGATATATTTGTTCTCAAGAAATGATAGACTATTTTATCCTAGGTTGCTTTATTAGTTATACCAATACATAGAGTTCAGTTTCAGAGAAAAAAATATTTTATTCAAAGTATGATAGATGGTAAAGGTATTTCCTTTTCTTTAAGATAATGGTTTAGGTGTATCAATATACCAAACCAAGGATTTTTTTGATGACTATCAAGGTTCAAAACTGAGTGATAGTGAATTTTTTGTGTATAAAGATTCTTTTCTAGAGCTAAAATGGGATGATATTATGAGAAGGAATGATTCTACTGAGCTAGATAGTGAATGTAGACTTCTGTTTAAATTCTTTAAACATATGATATGTACCAAGAAAGGGGATTTTTGAGCGATGAGTTTTTAGGATGTTTATCTTTTATTCATTATGAAAATAAGGGATAAAATAAATCTTTGTAAATGACTTTTGGTGAACACGATAAAGAAGTGAAAGTACTATTCCAGGTCAAATTCATTGATTTATCCTAAACTGATCATAGCTATGTTAGAATCCAATGGATTGGTTGATGATTTAATCAAAAATACCTATAAAATAATGAAAGTAAATTGGAATACTTGGATAAAAAATTTGGTTGAAGATAATGAAAAGCTCTATGAGTATTTTAATCTTATAGAACACCATACTAGAACCAAGAATATAGTGGATCCAAGCTTGGATCCAGATGAGATTTTGGTTTATTTAGATGAGGAATAAGAAGTCTATTTTTTGTGGTTAGAGAAGAATAAATGGAAATTCTTTGAATAAGTTGCTGGTTATTTTGAAGAAGGTAGTGATACTGACATTGTTAAAAGTCCTTTTGTAACTTATGGAGCTTTAACTCCACCTACTACTCTCCCTACTAGAGAGAGACAATTGAGTGAAAGAAATAATGACGTGACTGAAGTCTCTGGAGAGGAAAAAATTTAGAGTTCTTATGAGACCTATAAAAAAGTTGTCGAAGTATCATATGGTTCTAATAATATAGATAATGATGACAAGGATGGTGATGGTGATGGAAATTCTCATGGTGCTGATGATGATGTTGTGAGGACTCAGTAACATCATCTATATATTTTTGGTTCATCTAGATCTGTAAGTGTAAAGAGGTCTATTTTTTCAACTAGTTGGTGATGTTTCCTTTGTTTGAGTTGAGGTGAGGTCATTTTTTGAGGGGGTGGAATCCCTAGGTTTTTTCATCTAGAAGTTAGTTCCTAGGTATAAGTCTTTTATTTTAGATAAATATGGAATTTCATCCAATAAGGAGCCATATCTTGGTTCTAAGTTGCTTGGTTTATCTTATCCTAAGTCAAATGAAGAGTATGGAAGTGATAATGACCATAGAAATCCACCAAAGCATGGGGGACTTGCTATCTTAGTTTTTGTTGGGATAGATCCTAAAGGATCTCTTGTAGGTTATATTAATGATACTAGTGAGAAACATTGTTTTCCTTCTGATGTTTCACATGCAGGATCAGAGCATGTTGATTCTTTCATGCCTAGTCTTTATAGGGTCCCTTCACCTCTTTCTCCTACTACCATTTCATTACCTTCAAAGTATGTTATCAGAGATGACTTGGATGTCTTCAAAGAGAGATTACTTTCTGAATTTATTAGTATTCTGAGATCTTATGCACCTCATGTTACTCATCTTAGTGAATATAATACTAAGAATCTCTTTGATATAGTTATTCTATATATTTAGCCCAAGATGATTCTAAAGATTAAAAAAGTTTAAATTGAAAATAGTAGATTGTATAGTGAGATGGAATCCATGAGATCTATTATATAGGAGATGAGGACCTATTTTTTGTCATCCAAGATACTCTATTAGAGAGGTTGGAGACATTACCCTTAGCTGTTGATTCTAAAAAATTTTATCCACCTCCTTCTTCCTTTGTTAATGATTAAGTGATAATATCTATAGTAAGTGATGAGTTGAAATCCAATACGGGTGATTTGCATACATTTCATCTGGATGACCTATGGAAAATTCACCAACATGGAGAGAATATATATAAACTGGTAAGAGAATGTTTTAATGAAACCCAAAGTGATAGGGAAACAATCACTAAGGATATTAAGTACTATCTTTCCAAGATATATACAAATAATAAGTTGAATTCTCACATTAATTTTTTAGTTGAGAACTTAAGAATTCCACTTGTTATTAGGGCCTTCAAGGAACAGGTGGACCAGCTCAAAGTCCTAACTCCTATACTTAAGTTTTTCATGGATGAAAAGAAGGACTTTTTTAGTTCTATAGAGAGAGATGAAAATATAATCACGGACTTTGTGAACCTCATGAAATGATTTTTTTTTATTTTTCTGGTACAGTATTTATATCACCTGAGGCAATTCCTATTTATCCATTCACCAATTCCCCATCTACTACTCCTCTACCTCCTTAGTATCATCTATTCATTATATATCTAGTTAAAGAATCTAAATATCTCAAACCAATGGTGATTAGAGAGATTCCTACTTCTACCTTATCCCCCTAATCTTCAATATAAGTACCTCCTGCCTCTAGAAAAGGAAAAGAACATATTTATCCTACCTACCAGATAGTTAAGAGTGACTCAAATTGGGATTAATATTTGATAGGAGATATGTTTTATCTCATTTTTATTTATTTTTAGGCCTGTACTTTTTTTATTAATCTATTTATTATAGTTTATCTTTTACTCCTTCATATCTTTAAATGTTTTTTTATTTTAATATTTTTTATCATACCAAAAGGGAGATAAGTTTTTTATGAAACATAAATTTATGTTTAACAACTTTATTTTTAATCTTGTACTTCTATTTCATTTTCTTATATTTCAAAATATCTCACATTAAGAATTTGAGATGTTAAGTAGATATCATTACCCCATATTCATTTATTTATTCCTATATTTGTTTTATAATTAGTTTATAAAATTCCATGATTTTTTATCATCAAAAAGGGGTATATTTTTGGAACCTACTTAATTTAATAATCACACATCATGTTTATTATGTTTCTATGAGCTTGATGTTTTATGATAGTATATCATTTTATAAAGTAAATTTTCCCAAGTATATAAATGTGCTACCATTTGTTAATATGTACTACCATTACTGTTAGTTCATATGTGCTACTTTTAGTTCATATATGTTATTGTTAGTTTATAGGTGTTACCATTGGTTCACAATGATTTGCTGCTAGCTCTGATACTGGTGACTTCATCTATCATTGAACTTATATTGTTGTCAATGTCCTACTACTGCTAGAGTTGTGCTACTGTCAAGCGTGTTACCACTAGACATTCCATAGCCAAATATTTTTACCACTGAATGTGCTACTTCTGAATCCATTCCACTTATAGGAATACTAACATCAGGTGTGTTGCCATCAGGCATGCAACCACTAGTTTTTTTTACTGCCAGATGTGCTACTGTTGACATCTCTACCACTGGATTGTGCTACCATTAGTTATAAATTATTCTACTATTGATCTATACTTACATCAGATATGATCCAATGTCATCTTTATACAGTTTATATTTAGCTTCATTCGAATTTAATGATTCCAATGGATATTTTATGGTAATTAATGCAGATAGCCTCATGTGGTTTCTTTAATGATTATTCTTAAACCACTATACAGATTCATTGAAGACAAAGTCATGGTTTCTTGATTTTCTTCACAGTATGTGAATCCATAAAATATTTATTATTATTCTTAAATGGATAATTAAACCTTCAAATATATATATATTTTAAGATCTGTCTCATGTGAAAGATCCTTGAGAGCTACAACCCGGTGCTTACATTCTAATACATTTGACTGTGGAAGATTGGATTACATAGAAGAACAAGATCCTTTAATACACTAATTCGATATATCTGTGTATAATTTTTCCAGTGTACCTATAGATAGAAAATCAAAATCCATGACACTCTGTTTTCCATCACTCTCAAAGAAATCTATTTGAGCTCCTCATAAAGCCAAATACATGGACCCTCTGCCATCTTAAGAATCATAGACCGAGAAACATTATATCTCTCTATCTTTACTTATTTTATCTCTTTTATTTTTTATTTGATTTTAAGAAGTGTGATATTATACTTTTTTTATCTATACACACTAAATCTTGTGATTCAATTGGAGAATACCCTATATTCTCTCAAACCCTTTTGTATCTATTTACCCATGAAAACTATAGAAGAGTTTAGGTGTGTAATATCCTGTATTTATTCCCTCATATAACTATGGAATAGGCTTTGATCCTAGACAAACTATGTGTTTTTGTTTGTATACCCAATCCAGCTTTTAGATCTGATTATTGGTTATAATAATTTGTTTGGAGGTAGGTGATTTCTAAGTGGAGGGGATTAAGTCTCAGCTTGAGACTGAACCCCTTTTTTATTCTACTATTTTTTTTAGTTTTATTTTTCTTTATTTCGAATCCTAAACAGTATTTGTTTTTAATATGTAAACAAAACTTATTCTTTGATAGTTAATCTTAACTAGTGTTCATATAAAGGATTTGATTAAGTAAATCAATTTCAAAAGTTAAATTAATTTCAAATATTGTTTTAAATGAGACCTAATCATGATTTGATAAATATTTTAAAAGATCAAACTTATATTAAACTGCTATTTTGATCAACTAGCAATTTTTTAATTAAATTTATGGATATTAACTTTTAACAGAAACTTTATTAGTAACTCAATTTACCCCCCTATGTGTTACTCACTCTGGAAAAAAATTAATTTTATTATATTTTATGGAGTTTATGTAAAATCAATTACTTATCTAATGATAATATAACCTTTCTTGAGATTGAGGAGTTGGCTAATTGAAACTACCTGATAAGAATATTCTATCAAATGGAACTGGACTTCTACTACCCAAACTATGGTATATGATCACCAGTGGGTGGAGACTAGTACCAAGTGCTTAATGAAATCATTAGGGAATTATTTTCCCTCATTTCATAATATTCAAATTCAATGCCGTATTTTTTTGAAAAATTTTCATTACCAATCTATATATTAAATACTTCCAAAATTTAAAGCATATATTATAGGTCAAGACGTAATTTTCGTAACAATATGATAGCATAAACTATATATATTATTTATAAAAACATAAATTTGTAATAAATATATAATATAAGGTAGTAAAAATGGATATAACCTAATAAGATGAATCAACATAATAAACAGGTCATGTTAGAAATTTTCCACTTGACCCATCTTGTCAAAGATGACAACCCATGCTCAAACATCATGTAAAGACCTAAACTAGCTAATTTAGCTTCCATGTCAATATCATCCACAATGCATCCAAGAAGCTGTTTGTGCACTTAATCATACTTGAAATGAAAAAATCACAATTTATATTTCTACCTAAGTCCACATATATGGTTTGAGTATGAATATTGAACAAGCATAACCAAGAGACCTCAAATCTTATATGTACTAGTAAATTGTGTGTGTGTGTGTGTTTATATATAAATTATTAATTAAATTTCTCAAAAAAACATGTAAATCATTCTAAGTACATATAAATGAACATATCACAAATCAATAATAAAAATCAAAAATTTATATGCTAACTGGATTTGTTCCATTCTAAGAATCCATACCAATTAAATATGTGAACTAATAGAAAAATTCTCAATAATATAAATCCTATATTTTAATGGGAAACATCATGTTCACCATATGGATCCCTTTAATTCACATTAATGACATGTTCATAGAAAAACTATATAGGGAATGTGGTCATTGTATTGTTTCAAATAACTAATTTAGTATACTATGATCCAATATGAACTCCAAAAGGGTAACAGGAGTAACAATCTCTTAAGGGGTGGAATATTAGGTACCTGGGAACCCCTGCATAAAATATTTAGTATATAGGCACCCCTATAACTCTAGGAGTATCTTGTGTACACATTCTAGACCATTGTTTTATCTCAATACCTATTCATTAAGGAACTTTTAATCACTTTATTAAAACATTATAATATTATATTATATATATATATAAACTATTAAGAATAACATGATAATACATAGGCATCCTCTTTAATAACCTATGATAACTGTACAAGAAATTTACAGTAATATCAGTAAATATATAAATAATGCATAATGAAACCACTCCAACAATGGACAAAAAAAATAATGTATAAATGACTAACTCCTAGATAAATCAATATGTGGTAAGTATCAATCCTTAACTTAAGAAATATGATACATGTTAGAAAATATTTAATAGTTATGATGTGAATTTAGTTTAATGAGTATCAATTTTAAATAGAATTTTTAAGGAAAAATATATTTAAAAATAGATACTAAATTATTTAACACCATATAAAATTAAAATATAAAAACCTTATACATAATAGATAGATAATAGAATTACACATCCTTTCCACAACCCTAAAAAAACGCCCCAATAACCCTTCACATAAAACATTTAATTATCTCAAACTTACTACCACAACAATAATACATCACCCCAGCCTCATCTAAGTTGTTAAACTAATAACATATCCATGTGGAACTTAAGAAACTTATATAAATATATCTTAAAAAAAATACCATCAATGAGACAACCTGATAAAGGAAAAATCACAAGATAGACTCTTAAAAATTCCCAGGAATAAGTTCCACTCTAACTCAAAGAATTTAAAACATAAATGACTAAGAATAAAATTTAAAAATTTAAATGACATGGTATAAAATATATAATGTGTTAAAAAATATAGAATAGGAATCATACTCATTGAACTCTATCATATCAATAAATAATCACTTATTCAAAGTCACTGATTAAGATAACTTTATAATATTATTTTATATTTCTAAGTTACCACTCACGTTATACATACTAAAAGAAATAAATGTTTATACATTTAACCCTTTTAATTTAAATAAATAATTCATTTTTTAAAGTAAATTAAGGGATAAATAATTAATATGTTCTCTCCAACTCTATTAAACCAAATTATTACATCACCACTAATGAAACCTCTTAACCAAAGGATAAATGTAGTTCATTGACATAAACTTAATTCGGGTTATTAATAAGAAGAAATAATTTTGTATTTAAACTATAATAAATAACTTATGTAATTATTTCAAATAAAATGTCATATTTATAAACTGAAATATGGTTTAACAAACAATATTCACTTATTTAATTAATCACATGGATATATAGATATCTACTTGATATAAACCATAAATTTTAAATATATATCCACTTATTATCATGTAATCATATAACCATTTCATATATAATTTCATTTATAAATCATATTTCTACAAACTTATCTATTAACCAATAATTATCATGGTAATGGTGTATGTTAATACCTAATAAAAATATTTATGGGAGCTCATTGGTGTAGAGTCTTCACCCTCCCTCAGAGCCCTATCTTTTGATGTTGGTTGATGAGGAATCTACCTCATAGATGGGGCAGAGGATTTAGGAGGATATTTAATTTATTCCTGATTTCAAAGTCATTATGATCAGCTTTTTCACTTTTCAACTGATTGAGGGAAAGCTAATGGTGGAAATCTCTCCATTCAAATTTTTAAAATATTTAAAGCTATATGATATTTTATTGGTTGCTCAGTTTAGTTATCATCACCCTATAGTGATTTATTTTTATTAGAATTTCAATTAAAACTAGAGTTTACAGAATCATATAGTGGTTGGTTTATTGGATGCTTGGCACATTCTCATTCAACTTTTGGATGAATAATATTTTTTGTTGGATTCATCCATAGCTCCACAACCCTTCTGGATGAATTGGTTCTTTCTATTTAAGTGGTCATTAAATTTTTTATTTCAAAAGGATTATTCAACTATGAAAGTTTGTTTAATATTTCATATACAGCCTCTTTAATTCCAAAACCCTTTGATATTGAAGCTTCTTGGAAAAGTATTAGGGTGGTTTTTTCTTCAGATTCTACAACTTATATCATGAATAATCCAATTGTCTCTCATATATGTTTAGATCTTGATATCACTAAATAATTTCCTAATTTCATATGTACTGTGATATTGGGAGAGTTTAAGTATCTTTAAACATTTTTTTATGATTCAAGAATCAGTAATTGTGATTTTTGTTAATGTCATGGGAATAGTTCAACTAATTTTCATAGCATATCTCAAGGAATTATTTCTCATGGGAAGGAATCCAAAGAAATGGTTATGGATTATCATAATGGGAAAATTTATTCCATTATTGATGCTTAGATAGAGGCTTATATATTTGGTCTGTTGGAAAATGTTCAGTTAGATTCATAAAAAAGGTACACAGTATAGAGACCTTTTGCTTCCACATTGAAGGTGAGTCTAGGAATATACAACTGGTCATATTTTTCAATTATGGATTCTTATTCAGGAGAAGGTTTTGTAGTTGTTGGGAGCTTCATGCCTTCTTATCCAATTAGTTTTTTGAAAATATATCAGGTGAAGTATTTACCTTATTTATTTTCTAATGATGATATGATTTTAGACAGTCGGAAAACTTTTGTTTATCGAGTTTTATCTCAAGTTTCTCACCAGACTAGGGATCACTCTAAATATATTGGTAATAAATTGGATAATATTGTGGAAGGTTCTAATAGATATCTACTACAATTACATAGAAAATATTATAATTGAAGCCCTATTACTTTAAGGATTTCAGCATAGGTTCCCTATTCTAAAATCAAGCCTTGGAAACAATTCAAGTATTTAGAAGAAGATGTAATTATAAACATTGAATTTGATGGATAGAAAGTAGTAGTACCAAGGTTGAATAATAATTTGACTTGTAGAAATACCACTAAGGATATGAGTGAGGAGGAATGTCTCAAAATGGGACCTATTAAACCTTCTTATGGATCTAATGGTTTTGGATCCTATTTATAGGCAAAATCTAACTTCAATAGGGCTATATAGATTGTATATTTTTTATGATTAGGTATTGAGTATAGGAATAATGGAGTACATGACTCTAGGGAATACTTTATAAACAAAGGGAATAATGATATACAATGAAAGGACTATTTTAATATTCTCATACCCATGATGTCTAGATCATCAGGTAAGACTATTAGACCCAAGATCCTTTCTCCCATGAATTCTAGTAACCAATTTTATCTGAAAAAGGAGGTGGAACTGATATAAAGGTGACAAAATGAGTTGAACTTTATCTTTATAATAAGATGAGAATACTTGATCTTGAGTATAACCATGTCCCCTTGGTTGAGGCTATAGCTACTCTTGGATATTATATAATAAAGGATGGGAGGCCCTCAGTGGTGGGAACTCATTCAGATACCATCATACCAAAAGAAGGATCTAACACCAAGAATCCATAGGATGATTGAATATGTGAGATCCTAGTTGATAAATATGATGATTTCTCTATGGATAATAATTATACTACTACTACAAGTCTCTAATCCTTTGGGTATTAAAGTCTCCTTAAAAATAGAAAAAACACTACCAATCAGCATTAAAGAGGTGGGGTAAAAATTGTTGAGGGAATAAACTTCTATCATAACACCCTCTATAGTATTTTTGATTAATTACAATGAAAATATGTTGGAAGAGTAATTTTAAGTTAAATCCTCAAATAAATAATATATCTACATGTATGGTAGATCTATTTATGTTTACACAAATAGTGAACAAACATTATAGATTAATAGTTAGGTTTATATTTTAATTCAAGGTTTAAAAAAATAAAGATCACTATGGAAGAGTACATCAAGAACTCGTAAAGGAGTCCCTCTTTTTTTGAGGTAATAATTCATGAGGATACAAAGTGGAAAAACTTTCCTATCACGTGGATCCTTCAAATGATGCATGATTCCAATAATTTAAGGTTGTATTGAAATAATACAGTGGTTTTAATTATGGTTTAATCATAAAATTTTTTAGATTTACAATTAACTCTCAAAAAAATTATTTAAAATTGATAAATATATAATTGTAATGAATAGATAATTATTAAAATAATAATAAAATATGTTAAATATCAATAATAAAAATTTAAAATTAAATAAAAAATGTATAATTTTTCTATGAATTTTTAAATAGAAAAACATTATCCAAAGAATTTACAATAACTAAAATCCATATAAAAATATATCAATATCTATTAAAAATAATAAACAATACAAGGATTAATTAAAAAAATTATGCAACATTCTATGGGAAAACTGTTTAATTTGAAAAATCCAAATATTTAGGAAAACCACCAATGAATATTCTTAAAATAATCATTTATGTTTTATTAAAGGGTTTTAAGTCAATTTTTAGGCACATTATAATCATATCCTAACTATAATGTTAAAAAATATTGAAATGATTTATCATCTTAACTCATAGGTGTGCTCATCATAATTCAATAACCACCAAAGTTTTAATCAATGAAATATAACCAATATTTCCTAAAAAATAAATAATATAATATAAATTCAACAATTAAAGAAACTAAAAAATAATTTTCATAACCTATAGATAATTTAATTAGTACTTAAAGTACCAAAATAACCAAAATATCCAATTTCTTTAACATATAAAATCACCAACTCTTACTAAAAACATGAAATACCTAGAAATTACACCAATAAAATAAATTATACATAAATAATGAGGAATGAATTGTAATCAACCTATCATTTATTTTTTTAATAATTTTATGATAAATCCCTATGTCATCACGTGATTTTAATATTCTTTATATAAATCCATAACAAAAATATCAAATTCAATCTATTAAAAAAAATAAAAAGAGGGGAAGAGGGATTAATATATATAAATGAGAATAAATACCTTAATTCAAGGAGGATGATACATAATTGATGTATTATATTTATGAGGTGATAGGGATAGATAAATAAGAGTTTGGATAAGATCTCTCCCTTTACTACAGACAGTTTAGATTAAATGATTTGATATACCCCCAAATAGTAATTAAATAGAATCAATTAAAAATAATATTTCAAACTAAATATTAAATATATTTTATATGGTAGTTACAAAAATTCATTTCCCTTCACTAAACATCTAAAATAGGGTTCTACATCTACCAGATAACCATTAAAACTCCAATTGTGTCTACTAGGGTTCCCATGTACATAACTGACATCTAACACCTCTAAGGCTACCACGTTGAGATAAATTTACTTCTTTGAGCTATATTAACCACATAACCATCTGAAAAATACTCAATTTAAACATCCTAAAGACATTATAAATGATATATCACTAAGTATAAAAAAATATAAAAAATATTGTGTTTTTATAGTTAAATTCCAAAAAATAAAATCAAATATCACTTTTAATTAAGAACATAAGGTCACAATTCATTGAAATAAAAAATATATTTACCTTATATATTACTAAAAGAAAAATTTTCAAACTATCATGTATCTTTTTTTCCTTATAATAGAGATCATTGGTGTCCTAAAAATATATATTAGCTATAAATTTTAAATGTAATCTCAATTATTAGAAATAATGAGTTACCTTTGACTTATTATTATGGTATTTTAAAACCATTGATAAAGAATGATATTCCAATGAAAAAAGTATCAAATTAATTTATAAAAATTGATAAATGGATTACTTACTTGATAAAAAATATAATGTTAGGGATATATAAAGGTATAGTAAATAAGGAATTTTTATAGTGGATTATTGGTTTCATTATCTATACCCTAAGTATTTTTTATAGATTCTTTTATATTGATAAATAGAATTACAATTTAACATACTTTTAATATATGGGTTAATGTAAAAAATAATTTACTAAATTGAGCTTAAAAATATATTTAAAGTTTCAGTGGGATGGAATTCAAGGAAATGGGTTTCTTTTCCTATGCACCTCACTATGTATTTCCCCTTATCATTTTTCCTTAAATGTAAAATAAAAAATTTATTACAAAATAATTATCAAAAATAATACAATTTTATATTGATTAATGAAATTCACTTCACTGTATAGATGATCCATTCAATTTTTTTAAGGGAACAATTAGAAATAATGGTATTGTGTGTAGAATATTAGTATAATGGGGGGAATTTAGGATTATATTATTATATTGATTGTATATTCAAATAATTATGTTATTATTATGGTGATAATTTTGGATAGACTTTTCTAGGAAATAAATAAATTTTTATTGAAATGTTTTGGTGTTGAAAATGTTGAAATTGTTGAAGGATAACTCAAACCATGTACTAGTGTAAATAATTTATGAGAAAATAATGCATGATTTAGATTAAACATAGATCTAAAATAATATTATGTGTACATACATTAAAAATATGAGTTTAGTGGAAGAATATTGGATTGAAATGTTATTCTCATATATGTTTTTATGTTTTTTTATTTTAGTGGTTGATTGAGTAATTAAAGAGTTCCAAAGTCTATTTTATTTCACTATTTGAATATTGAACCTAATCAAACATGATGATGAAAAAATCACAATAATAACTTGAAACTCCATTTCCATGGAATTTCATAGTGTAAATTTATTAAATATATTTATTCTATGTGAAATGTTAGAACAAAAATGAATCATTTTATAACATTGTTGAAAATTTAGAACATTAAGTTTTTTTATTGAAAACAATAGTTGATCGTGTTGATTAAAATGGAGAAAATTAAAAAAATCATAGTGTTTTATATTGGAATTGTTTAATAGGGATTTTGGAACACATTCAATATTCCATACTTGGGATAAATAAAAATTATTTCTTTCGAGATATCTATTTTGAATCATAAATGGCATGTTACCAAGGTCATGAAAGCTTCTTCATGCACTTATTCTAGTAAAATGATCTAAGTCACTGGATAATAAATAATTTTTCATTCAATGATAAAAATTACTTTTTAACATACTTAGAAGCTTTTAATTTTATAGAAATGGTCATGATTTAGAATATATAAATGATATTAATGTATGATTCTCATGGATTCAAATTCACCTAAATACCTGGTTATGGTAATGCACATCATGTAATGGTTCTATGCATAAATATACAAATTGGTTATTTATATATTATCTTTTTCATGGAACAGTATATAATTGAATGGTGAATATAATTTAACTTATATGGATGGATTTGACTACGCATTGAGGAGTACACCTTGTAAGAAATAAGACATGAATATGTTAAATAAACATCTTATTAAAATATCTACCACATAATATAAGCAATTTTATTATGTCATCATATTAAAATAAACAAAACAAGAAAATTACATTCACTATAAAAACTATAATGAGTGTTATTGAACAAATAATAAAATAGGGAATCACTATAATCTTAAATGTGACACCCTGATATTTTATTATGTGTTTTCATTTAAATAAATACTATATTGAATATCTTGTATCACATAAAACATTGAACTAAAATGAGCTACAATATATTTTATTATAATGAAATATAAACATTAATACATTATGAGAAAAAAAATTGAAACATTGTTAAAAATATTATATAAAAAGTAAAACCACAGGTAAATAAAAAGATAATAATTAATTAAAATTATTTATTATAAAATCATGTGTTCTAATTAATTATATATTTTTATTATTTTTATAAAAAAATTAATGCGTGTTTCTTAATAACAGTGTATTGATGAAAAATTAATGGTTAAATGACAAATAATTAATGGTATGTGAATAAAATAAATTAATCTTAAAAAGGGATATTTTCCAAATATTTTTTTAATGTGTTTTATATTTATCATAAATAAAATTAACCATTTATAAAATATTATTCCATTCGGGCACTATATTTTATATTTTTAGTTAAAAGTTAAATATGAAAATTTTAGAATTTTAATTTGATAAAATAAAATTTATTTTTTAATTATTCATATCAAAATTAACTTAGGTTGATTTTTGAGATTTTTCTAAAATGGTTGATTCATAGGGGAATAGTGAAAATATGATTTTTACCAATACCAAAGCTTTTATGGTATCATAATGATATATGCTTGACCTAAAAATTTATAAAACCTTTTCCTAGACCAAATATGTATTTATTTAAAAGAATAACATATTTAAAAATATTATGTAGAATTTGTAAACATATGTGATATTTATTCTAATAAAAAACTATTTACAATCATTTTCTTTTAATTAAGGGCTCATAAGGTTCCATTCGATTTTGTATTTATTTTAAAATTTAAAAACACTTATTTTTTAAAAAATAAACCTACAAATATCATTTAAATCAATAATATAAAGTATTTTGATGTAAATCCATTTTTATACATAAAAGGTATTTTTTCTAAAAATTGTTTTTGTTGCGTCAAACGCACATTTATTAAAATTAATTTTTATAAAATATATAAATTTAATCATTTAAAATGGTTTTAAAATTTTGAATCATAATTTTCAAATTATTATATAAGAACTATTTCATTTTGAGTCATAAAAAAATTATTTACCGTGGTAAAATTCATTCCCCACGATAAAGGTTTAAATGGTTAACAAGGGATTAAATTAAGTGATAAAGCCAAAAATATCACAAAACATTATCTCTAATCTATTTAATGACTAAATTATCAATATACCCTATCCTATCTTCAAAATTTTTCTAATTTGGATCAAATTTACTTGATAATGACCCCCTTTTATTTTAATAAGAAAAATGTATTTTCAAAAATGATACTCCTCTCGATTTTAAAAGGACACCTCATAAACCCCCAATAAATAAAAACCCGAAATTATAATATATCTCATTAATATACCATATTTAATTACCTAATAAATCTATCCCATGTTATTTATCTTATAGTCCCATGAATAATTCATAAACCTCTCATTTCTAAGAGGACCTTTAAGAGTATATTCAAGCTCTCAATGTAAGTGGAATCTTATTTTTTATTAGTCTTATATATATTATTCATATACCTATTATTTAATCATAATTATCAATTTAAACCATGTTTTTAAACCATTAGGCTTCTTTAAAAGTTATATTATCACTATATAATAGCATTTTCTTACTAATTTACCTATTATAACATGTTCTTGTTTTACTCTATTTTACTACCTATATGAACATTTTTATAATATTTATCTCTTGAATGAATAAGAAGAATTAAATATTAATAATAATATATATTAAGTATTAGTTCAATAAGTTTTTATAATTATTGAGTGGTAATATTTAAAATTATATTAACCTATAAATTCAATTCTTTTATTAATTAAATAATCACCGAAAAAGTGAATTTTTAAGCATTCTATGTGAAACATCACCATAAGTTCCATGAAATGAATATGGGACTCTATAACTATATCTAATGAATGAGTTGCCATATCAAGAAAATTTTGGATATGATAAATCCATGAACAAGTCTAAATGACCAAAACCACTCAAGAGAAGCATGTTTGGGAAATGGAATAGTTAACACTAGAATGTTAATTTCAACAATAAAAAATAATATATTGGTAATGTGGAACTATAAATAGATTATATAAAGTAAAATATGAATTAATGTTCTTATTAATATTAATATTAAATCTAAATTTATTATACAGTTACTTTAGAGCATGTACAACTAAGAATAAGTATGAGGGAAGAGTTTAATTCTTAATTTCAATTCCTTGATACATGGTTATTAGTATGCACCAATTTACTTTTATATGATGTAAATAATATCTAATTGACTTATTATATCTTAAATAATTTGTAACTCTTGGTTTCTTCAATTTAACTTAATCTCATATTGTTCCTTATCCTTCAATTCATATATTCCTAAGTCATAAGGGTTTTTGCTAACATAATTTACTTTCATTGATTTATAACCTTTATCATTTAACTTCATCCTTATAATTTTGGTTTATCCAAATATATGATTATATTTTGTTTTATATCCTCTTTTCTTTATAAGGATTTATATTTCTTTTCCATAAACTCCTTTACAAAGGAATCTTAGTTCAAAAATTTTGATGTTCGTAAGTGATTTTATGTCTCAAATTTCTTTTTTGTTAGGAAAGTTTTACAATATGCACCCAATTTATTTATATGGTGTATATATAGAATATTTTACATTTCATATAATGATTATACCTTTATAAATAGTATCTAAATCACCATTTAATATTCTCTCTTTCATAGGCATTTGATCCAGATGTTATAAAGTCGTAATGGTTTCTTTTCTAATATCACATTGTTTTTTATATTATTTATATAAAAGTTCATATTTGAGGGAATTTTATGTTATATTTCTCAAAAAAATCCATTTTTTAAATATTTTCTAGTTATTTTTTGGTTGTAAATTCTTTCTTATCATTTTATTTACATTTATTGCAAAATTCAACCAAAATTTTGTTGGAAAGTGAAATAGACCTATCTTTTCTTGATAGTCAAGAATATTTATTTTCCATTTTTATATTCATTATATTGTTTCAAGAATATTCTTATTTATAACTAAATAATTGTTTAAGGAAATTTTACACTATATTTTACATTCTTTAAAAAATGAAATGAATATTTTTTAAATTTTTATCAAGACCATTCTTCATTATTAATATTTTGCTCCGAGTTTCCATAGTTTCTCAAAAAAAATAGTATTCCAATTATTCTTTGATTTTTTTTTAATTTTTTAAAAAGTAACCAAAATAAAAGGATATTTCTTCTTACTTTTTAAATAATATTTCTAATGATATTATAAAAGTTTTTTTAGTATATTTAAACATCCTTTAATAATTAATATACTTCACCAGGGCTATGCTTTAACAATATCATCTATGTTCTTTCTCTAAATGAATTATGATGTTGTTTTAAGGAAATTTTCATGAATCCCATTTATTCACCATGGATTAATTAATCTATGAAGGAATGATGAATGATCTTAAGTTATTAGGTTACACATCTATATGGTTTATCATTATGTTATGGGTGGGTCTATTATATCCCTCTAATGAATTCAGTAATGTTTTGTATCTCTTAAGCTAAAAAGGTTACATAGGCAGTTATCCCATACCCAAGGGTACACGGACAGTTTTACCAAGCCCAAAAGATACATGATTGGTCAACCCAATCCTACTATAATTTGTAAATTATTTTATCCTATCACATTATGTGATAAATGTATTTTTATTTATCCTTAACATGTGTTATTATCCTTATTCTTATGTTTATTCCACACTCTTATACCAAATCTTGATGCCTATGTTTTTCTATCATGGATCAATATTATTTTCTTATGAATCATGTTTTACACAAAAATATTTATGGTATTTTTCATGATTTATTGTTCATGTATTATTGGGTGTGATTCTATTATTTTATATCATTCTGAGTTCGTTACATTGTCATACTAATATGCTAATCTTATTATCACTTGTGATCTTTTATTATTAATAACTATATTTACCCTTATGGATCATTTAATCTCACTTTTCTTATATTTTCCTTCCTCAAAATTATGAATAATAGTATTATTTATGAAATTTCTAGATGAGTATCATGTGTAGATAATTTTTTAGGATATTTTTAAGACTTATTGTTGAATGATAAATTCTTTTTATATTGGGAAAAATGTCTATTGGATGAGAAAAATATGGGTTTTTTTAATTAAATATTTTTACTAATTCTCTAAAACTCTAAAACTAAAAGATATTGGGTATGAAAGTGACTCCATGTTGGTCATTAATATTTTAATTATGGATAGTTAAATTTTGGGTTGCTTCAACTCATATCAAAGATAGTATGTAAAGAGTATGTTTTTTGCATCAGATACAGGTGTACAGGTTTGAAGCGTCTTAGTTAGTATCATAGCAGGGTTTAGATAACTTTAGATATTAGGATGTTATTAGATGAGGATAATTTAAAATATATAGGTACCATAATGGGTTAATAAGTCTATCGGTTATCATAATTAAAATTCATATAAATTCTTTTGAGGTCTTTTGATATTTGACTTTATAGTGATTAATGATATTTTGGGAGAAGTTTATTGAGTTTTTAGAAATAATACAAGATTGTAGAGTGTATAAACTTTAGGGTTAGTAATTAATATAAATTAAAGGTAATTTTGGTTATTTTCTAAAAAAATTATCATGTTTTTGGAAACATATGTCAAAAAGTATAGATAATATTTGAGATAAGAAATTGATCTTAGTGACTAGGTGATTAAAGATATTTTTTAAGATGTTTAGTTTATTTTTGTTAACATTATATTATTAATTAATATATATGAAATTAATGTATATTATGTGATTTTATATCAATTTTGTTGATATTATTTATTGTATAATGATTGAGTTAATTTTTAGAATCATATATAATTTTATTGTTTTATATCATGGGGATTAAGTTATTTTGTGAAAATAATAGAATATATTATGAGAATATATGTTCAGGTTATATATATATTTGTAAGGTGACTTTATGACATACTAATATTTTTTGGGGATAAAAGTTAAGTTGATTTTAGAAGAATATTTTATCAATTTTTCCTTTCTTTTCAGTTTTAGTTTCAGCCAGTCATATCTTACTGAGTTCTAAGTTTTAGTTATTTATGTTTGGATTTAATTTGAAATTGGAGTGTTATTTATTATATTGAGGATTTTTATATTAAATTATTACTTTTTCTTATGATGTTTTATCCATATTTTATTAGGTATTATATTTACTCACACTAACCATTTTGGTTTTAGTATTTTATTGGGTATGGAATCATGAAAATATATCATTAAAAGGTATGTCTCTAGAAACACCTTAGTCCCATATCATGATTCATGACTATATTAAGAATTACCTTATATATTTTCATTGTTAAAAAAAATTACAGTTCCAAGGGTGCAATTTATTTAAGGTGGTAGAATGTAACACCATGAGATTTTAGTATTAGTTTTCCTTTAAATAAATATTATGTTGAATAGTTTGTATCACACACAATACTGAAATAAAATAAACTATGATATATTTTATTATTATGAAAGATAAACATTAATATATTATCATAATTCATTGTGAAACATCATTAAGAGTATTATAGGAAGTATAATACCTCATGTAAATAAAAAATAATAATTCAGTAAAATGATTTATTACAAAAACATTTATTCTAATTCCTTACATATAATTATTATTATTTTTAAATAATTATTTTATGTTTTATAATACCAATTAATTGATAAAAATTTATTTGTTAGATGATAAAAAATTAATGGGATGTAATTAAAATCAATTAATGTTAAAAGGGGTACTTTTCAAATAAGTTTTGTTTATATATCTTAAATTATTGACAATTTATAAAGGATATTATAATAAAATGTTTCAATGTCAAAAAAATAGATTAAAACTAATTTAATTAGTGATCTATATGAAATAATATTAAGAATAATTAAATCATAAAAAAATCTATAAAAAAATAAATATATTTTATATTTTTATTTAAAAGTTAAATTAAAAAAATTAGAAGTTTAATTTGATAAAATAAAATTATTTTTTTGAATTAATCAACTCAAAATTAACTTAGCGATAATTTTTTTATTTTTATTGAATTTTAGATTTTTATGTGAATAGTGAAACATATTGTTTTCTCAAATACATAACCTTTTATGGTATCATCATGATATAAACATGATTTAAATATTTATAAAACCCTTTTCTTGACTAAATATGTATTTAAGGAGAAAAATTAAGAATTTAAAAAATATTATAGTGAATTTCAAAACCTATTCTAGTCTTTTTGTAACCTAAATGATATTTTATTCTAATAAAAAATTATTTGTTTGCTCCTTTTATTTTAATTAAGTATTCATGGGGTTACATTTAGTTTTGGTATTCTTTAAAATTACTAAAACACTTATGTTTTTAATAATAAACCAATAAATATCATGGTAACCAATAATATAAATTATTTTTATGTAAATTAATTTTTATGTTTAAAAGGTAATTTTTTACTAAAAACTATTTTTAGTTAATTAAGTGCAATTTTATTGAAATTAATTTTAAAACATCTAGAAATTTAATTTTGTAAGGAATATTCCATTTTTAATCATAAAAAAGTTGTTACCATGGTAATAGTCAGTCACCGTAGTAATAGTTTAAATGGATAATAAGGTGTTAAATTAAGATATATGGCCACAAATATTACAAAGCAAAATTATTTAATTAATTATATGAGTGGATTCACGACCTCTCATATCCTATCTTTTAAATTTTTCTAATTTGGATCTACTTTCCATGATAATGTCCCTATTTATTTTAATAAAATATTATATTTATAAAAATGACACTCCTCTCACTTATAAAATGATCCATCATACACATCATCAAAGACACATAAAAATTTATAATACCTATAATTACCCAAACATATTTTCTTCCCTTTTAATCTTATACCATGTTTTTGATCTTCTATTCGCAATAATATATCTTAAACCTTTCATTTCAATGAGGTCCTTCAAGAAGAGATTCAAACACTTAATGTAAGTGATATCATTATTAAGGTTTATTTTTTATATCCTCTCCATATGCCTATTTTTTAATCTTATTTCTCACTTTAAAAACAAAGTTTTGAAACTACTAATCCTCTATAAAAGTTATATTGTCACTATGAAATAGAATGTTATTACTCATTCAACTATCATAGCGTGTTCTTGTTTTAGTCGGCTTTACCACATACATGAACATTGTTTTAATGTTTATCTCATGAATGAATAATAAAACTTAGATAATGGAAATAAGGCATAATAATGATTATTTAAGATGTTTTCAAAATTCTTTAGTGGTAATATTCAAAATTATATTTACCAATAAATTTAATTCTTTTGTTTATTCAAAAATCACCAAAAAAGGGAATTTTTAAATATTGTATGAAACCCATCATTATAAGTTCCATAAAATGACTATGGAACTCTAAAAATATATTCAAAATTTAATTCACTTATCGTAAACATTCTATAGATGATAAATCCATGAACAAGACTCAAGGACCATAATTTCCAAACCAGACCATGTAAGGGAAACAGAATGTTTGAGACCCAAATGTTAATTTTAAGAATAAATGGTTAATATATAGATAATAAGGAGTATAAATGGATGATATAAAGTAATATAACTATGAATAATTTTCTTATTCATATGAATAATAAAACTATATTTATTATATAGGGATGTTATACCATATCCAACTATGTGGAAGTCTGAGGTAATAGTTTCTTTCTCAATTTCAATTCCTTGTGACATGCTTCTTATTATGCACCAATTTACTTTTCATATAATTTAAATACTACCATATTGAATTATTATATAATAAATAATTTTTTAATCTTTGGATTCCCACTTTATTATAAGATCTCCTTTTTCCTTTTCCTCCAATTCATACATTACCTAAGTTGTGAGGTTTGTTATTAACTTAATTTACTTTCATTCAGTTAAAAACTTTATTATTGAACTTCATCATTCTATGTCTTCTTTCCTAAAAACCATTATTGTATTATATTTTATCCTCTATATATTTTCTAGGTATTTTTATTTATTTTTCATAAATTCCTTTCTAAAGAATTCTTATTTCAAAAATTACGACGTTTGTAAGGGGTTTTCATGTCTCAAATTTCCTTATTTGTGACATGTTTTGTAATATGCACATAATTTTTTCATATGATGTATATATGTCATATTTTACATATTATATCATGATTAGCCCTTTATTAATCATATATAAATTTCCATTACATTTTCTCTCTTCCATGGTCCTTTGATCCAAATGTTATAAAATCTATATGGATTTATTTTCCAATATCACCTTTTTTCTATATGGTTTATTCCAAAATTACAATTTGAAGGAATTGTATGTTATTTCCCTATAAAATCCCATTTTTATTATTCTCTAGTTATTTTTGGGTTTTAAATACCTTCTTATCATTTTAGTTATATTTTATTTGTAATTAAACCAAGAGGTTTCTTGTAAGTGATATCGGTCTTATCTTTTCTTTACGGTTAGGAATATTTCTTCTACATGTCCATACTCTTTATATTATTTAATGAATTTTGTTATTTATACTTAAATGATTTTTTAATTATATTTTCCAAAATATTTTACTTTATTTATAAATAAATAAAATGAATCTTGTTAAGGTTTCCATCATGTTATTTATTCATTATTAAACTTGATTTCCAATTTTCCATGGTTTTTTAAAGAAAATAAAATCCTCATAGTTTTATGAATTTTTCATTTTTTTAAAAATACCAATATATTAGGATATCTATTATTTTTTTCAATGAATATTTATAATTACTTTATAAAATTAGTTTCCATCTATGTCAACATACTTAAATGATTGTTAGGATTAACTAGATATATTCTCTAATGGTATCATCCATCTTCTTTATCTAGATGGATTATGATGATGTTTTTAGGAAATTTCTATGAAACTTATTTCTTTCACGTTATTTAATTAATATATGAAAGAATAATGAATTCTCTTGTGTTATTATGGAATACATATTTATGGTTTATAATTATGTGTTTGGTAGTTTAATTATATCCCTCTAATGCATTTGATAATAGTTTATATCTTGTAAGATCAAAAGTATACATAGGTGATTATTCCAAGACAAAGAGTACATAGGTAGTTATCCCAATCCTAAAAGGTATATAGTTTGTTAACCTTAAACTATCATACTCAAAGAATTAGAATATCCAGGCTCATTATGTGATTAAGGTTTTTATATTTATCATCGAATTGTGTTATAATTCTTATGTTTATTCCATAAACTTATGCCACATCCTAATACTTGTGTTATATTCTCATTTATAGATATTATAATCTTATGCCTCATGTTTTACACCAAAATAATTATGCAATGATTAATGATTTCTGATCCATATATTTTTGTGTATAATTATCTTATGTTATACCATTACACATTAGTTATATTCTCACAATTACATTATCATCTTATGATCACATAGGATATTCAATTTTTAATGTCTATGTTTAACCTTACTAAAGAATTTATCTCACCCTTCTTATGTTTTCATTTCCCATTGTTATGAAGAATATTATTATGTATTAAATGACTTCATGGGTATCATTTATGGAGCTTTTTTTTGGGAGATGGCTAATACATATTTTGGAATAATAAATTATTAGTATTGAGTGAAAATTTTCCATTGGAAGATAAAAATATGGATACTTTTAGTTAAAGGTTTTTACTAATTCTCAAAAAGTATAAACCTAAAGAGTCGTGGGTTTTTAAGTGACTTAATGTTGTATATTGATATCATAATTATGCATGGATAAATTTTGGGTCGCTTCAGTTGGTATAAAGCCAGTATGTAAAGAGTGTGTTTTTAGAATCTGACTTGGGTGTACAGGTTTGGGCATCATAATGAACATCAAAGGATCATACTCTAAAATGAATGAAAAATATATTAGATATGTTTCTATTATAAATAAAATAATAATAAATATAATATACATGGTATAATAACTAAAAGAAGTATATAAATTATTTTAGATGTTATAATGATGTGTCTATATAAGGGGTAATATGACTATTATATGTGTAAGGTGACCATTAAAATCATACTATTGGGAATCAGATGGTTTTAATAGTAACGTAGCTATTATACAAACATGTTTCCAATAAAATACATTAAATACCTTGGTAAAAATATAATTATTAATTATTAATAATTTATATTTATCATTTTAAAAAAATGGGGTTGAAGCCACTTATTAAATTAATAAAAAATAACTTTTTCTTAAGTGGGTAGAGGGGATATCATTACATGGCTTGTAGGCCCAGAGTCAACTACCTTAGAGAAACCTAGCCCATAGGCCCAATATGTGTCCTAAATGCCCAAGGACTACCCTACCTATAACTATCCCAAGACCACCTGAGGCTCTTCTCATATCTAGTTCATCCCATAGGAATCCTTCCACCATCTCCCATCTTTCACTGGAATTATCACCTTTCCATAATCACCATTATCTCCCAACAACACTGAAGACTTCCCATTCCACGTTCACTCATTTCCATAGTCATAATCATCGCCCTACAACACCAACAACCACCCTTACCACACCCTCCATGCCTTCTCCCAATAAAATTGGAGTCCTCTTAATTCTCTCCCATGGTTGTAATCACGGCTCTCCAACACCACCTCACATAGTCATGTGTAGGGTACTCACCACAGCCCAACTATTGACACTAGTCCAGCGCATAACATGGGAAGAAGAAATCAACCACCCCTAAAACTATGGCCAAATATTGGGGGAAGGATTTGATCCAAACTCTCATATATTCAGTTTTATGATCGACTACCACTCAACCGTAGGGCTATCCATAATAATTTTTATTGATCATTGATTAGTTATGTAGTTACACACATATGTCACGGAATAAAAATAAGATTTATTAAACATGAGTTATTGACTTTTTAGCACCAAATACATGTTTTAAAAACACACAAATAGTTTTATTTTTTAAATAAAGTCTATATATATTTAATATAACTTTTTTAGGTACTTTAATTTTGGATTCATCGCATCAAAATTAGTCAACACTAAGTTTTTCAAAACTTTTTGAGACATTCAAATTTTCAAGTAAATATTAAAATATGGTGTGAATATAATATAACCATTATGGATTAATTATTATATAAAAATGATTTAATAATTAATATATGTTAATACACAACCAAAATTGTGTTAATTTAATAAAACAATATATTTAAAATAATTAAAATTAATTTCCAATCATATAATAAACTTTCCACGATCTAAAATGAAAATTATTGTTTTAAAAACAATACTTTGTGAATAAAAGTATTTTATATATCTAGAGTAGTATAAAATAATTTTTCATGGTTTTTAAATATAAAAATATCTAAAATCATGCCTTAAATTTCAAAAACTATGGTAAAGTTTATGTTTTTTCATTTTCCATAAACCTAGATTTCCAAGGACTAAAATCTAATATTAATAAATAATTCCCCATAATTTTCTATAAATGCCCACTCATCCTCACATTCCTCTTAAATAAAAAATTATTTATCATAATTACCCTCTTATTTTCCCTCTCATGAGTCCCTCCAAGTATTTTTCAAGGTTATAAGGAGTTTTTTCAAAAGCTTTAAGAAGAAATATTTCAAAGTAAGGGTTATAAATCTCTTCTCTTCCATTATTTGTAAAATACTTTCCAATTCCTTTTCATTTATATGTGAAATTTTATTATGATTTATTTTTATAAATTTATTATTTTTTATTAATTATTTTTTATTAATTATATATCATTATTCCCTCTCATTATACCACCTTCATAATCTGTTATAGTGCTTAAATGTTCTCATTTTCATAAACTCTATTATTTAAATCCATATGTATTCCAGGTATTTATTTTATTATGGATGTATAATTTCTAAGAGGTGTAATTTTTATATAGAAGGATAATGGTGATGTATCTAACAGACCCTTTATCATGTCCCAATTGCATTAAACTCTATTTTGGTATGGATTAACCTCTTTTATCAATATGTTCCATCCTAGAAGTTTTTACTTATGGAAATTTTTATATCCCTAATGTATATCAAATATATATGAAACATAATTCTAATTTTTAGAGGATATTTTTCTATCATTTTTTTAGTCTCTTGTCATTTTAAACTATTTTATTCAATGGATACTTTCTATTGATATCTTTATACCCAGAAAGTACCCAACACTAGGACTTCATTAAAATTCCTTTGAAAATTGTACTTCCCATTTCATTGTAAATATCCTATAGTTTTCAAGTTGATTATTGGATATTAATATATATATATACATATTATTCTATTTAATGGTAAAATATTATCATTCCTCATATCCAATATATATATATATACTAAAAACTATTAATTATTAATCCATGATTATATATGAGGTTACTTAGGGAACATTTAGATATGTTTTGTTTAGTCATTCTCTTAATATGATGGAAACATTTTACTTATTATATGATAAGTGATTCCCAAAATTATATGGCCCATCAATGCATTAATAGGTCTCATGATAAAAAATATCTTGGGTACTCGATGAATGTCTACCCATTTATGTATGATGTATTGGTTCAGGCCTTAACGGTATGGTTATGATGTCTAAACTTATGCATTCCATCACAATGACATTAGTAATT
Organism: Viscum album; assembly: GCA_963277665.1. Lineage (NCBI taxonomy): Eukaryota > Viridiplantae > Streptophyta > Magnoliopsida > Santalales > Viscaceae > Viscum > Viscum album. The sequence goes on along the minus strand of OY728120.1, from coordinate 1,430,643,698 downwards.
ATTATCCATGTTATTATTTATTTTCATTTTTGTGTTATCCATGGATATATTATTCTCATGTAATCAGTTATATGTAATTATTTTATTATTTATTCCTTTTATATTATGTTTGTTTTGATTATTTTATGATAGCTTTATTGTACACTACCTCTGACTAAGAATTTGTAATCACCCCTTTATATTGTTTCCCTTTTACATAGATAACCATAAATACAACTACCTATTACTTAAGTATAATCAATGAGAAATAATAATTTTTTATATATTTAATAATATACAATGAATTTTAAATGTGATTTATTAATCATGTATATGTTGTCTCTCATGAGGACATAAAAATATTGGATCATATGATCTATTTATTCATTTTAATAAAATAAAAAATGTCTTAGGGTTACTATAGTCATAAAGGATGATATAAAATATGAAAATTCATATTAATAATAAGCATTATGATATCATAGTAATTCCTTATAGATTAACAAATTCACCACCTATGTTTACGGATTTGATGAATAGAGTATTCAAGGATTATATTGAAAGATTTTTTTTGAATATATTAATTATATAATTACATAATCTAAGTTCTATAAAGATCATAAATAACATTGAAATATTGTTCTTGAGACACTAAGAAAGAAGGACCTAGGGGTGATGGTGTTGACCATAATTATAGAGGAGGCATATGTCGTAAGTGGCCATAAGATCTTATTGGTGATTGAGACCACCATATGGTAGCATGATTCATTATATATATGTAACATATATTTGAATCAATTAGTCAGTCTTGGTAAAGGATGGGTGTCATCACGCCTTGGGTTTCATCGGTCTATTGAGATGGTAATTGGTAAAGGGTTTGAATAATCATGGTACTTGTGATACAGTTTTTGATAGTGTCATTTGGGTTTCATGGTTAACTTAGTATGGTTATTTAATTATTTTTTGGCATGTTATTTCATGTGACATGAAGTTGGTTTGATACCCAAGTTTACTCCTTATATAACAGACTATGGATGCATCATTTAACTCTGAAACTAGTTGAAGTAGATAAAGGATCACTCATGGTTGGTCAAGCATAAGTGGAGAAGATTATGTGGTGTTATTTTGTTTCTATTTATTTCACTTTGTATACACTTGTATAAGTATGGATATTATATAGGGACATCATTGGTGGTGGTCTACTCAGTTCATAATCACACCCTGTATAAGCCCTCTAGGACGCATGTAGACTTTATGGTTCATGTCAAAGGTAAGGATAAGGGATTTTCATGAGGATTTTAGTGGAGATGGATGTATAGGTTTTGAATTAGATAGAATTTTTGGTTTTATGAATGGGATGGGTGGTTTCCTGGTGTTATACCAGTAGTTTATATTGGTTACTTTTGTACTTAAAGTTATGTGATCAGCCTATGGGTGATACAATGACTCTTATATGACTGTCATGGAATCATATAAATTTATTATATCAAATTTTTTATTATTTTTTTGTTTATTTTACTTTTCCATGATATTTATCATTATTTATATTTTTTTAACATTGTTATTGCCTTTAAATTTAAGTGTATAGTCTCCCAAATAGTGTACTTTATAACCTCACTACTAGCCAATGACATATTTAGTATGAGGAGGGATTTTTAAGGTTTATTAGAACTATGATATGGTTAATATATAGTGATATAGACTAGTATGTTGTACTTTGGTTACTCTGGATTCCTTTTTGGTGTTAGACATTTACATAGTTAAGTTGAGGTGATCAATGTTCTTTTCCCAGATGTTGTGTAGTTCTATTACATAGTTCTGGAGTGGTGTCATGAGGAGTTTTTAGAACTATATTATTGGGATTATGTGGTTACTATAATATTATTGGGTTCCTTTATCACTCGATCTATGATAAGATGAAATCATGTGGTTTGAGGATTCACCATATTTCCCTTGATTTCCATTGAGGTGTAACATGTAATTGTATTATGTAATTGGGACACTATTGGTCTTATGTTGACTTGAGAATACCTAGATACTTGTATGAAATGATTATTCATAGATATAAGTTGAGTTATACTAATAGAAAATATCCTAAATATCCCATGTTACTTCCCTATTATTTATATTTGGGTATTCCATATTTTCTTTATTTCCAGTTACTCTCTTATACCAAGGATTTTGAGAAAACTAGTAGATTTATCTTTGTTTTTTTATTTTAGTAAGTCTTACAAGATATGTTTACACTCACCCTAGAATGGGCTCGATCCCCACATGTGTTATGTTTGCGCAGATGATGCAGAGTTCATAGATGGGTTTGGTGATTATAGAGCTTGAGTTATTTACTCAAAGAAAATGCTTGGTCATGCATGGTGATACTCAAAAAGGGAAGTTTCTAATCATGGGACCTCCACAAGATTCCTTGGTTCACATTTATACACTATGATATTCCCTAGAGAACATAAATTTAGGATAATACATTACTTTTATTTATTCCTATTTTACTTTTTGGTGTAGTCATGTGTATGATCATTTTTTCAGACTACCCATGGGGAATAGTGTTTTATAGTTATTGTCTATGTATCCATTATTATAAAATTAATTTGTTAATTTTATTTATTCATGTTACTATTTATATTCTACATATTATATTACATATATTTTTTAGGTTTTCATAGGCTAAGGCATCCTTGGTTTCAGTCAAAAACCTTGGTCCTATTGGAGTTTGGCTTAGGGTGACACACTCATCTCATCCCCGTCTCGGGGGGGGGTCCTAGTGGGCCAGTTCATGTCATTTTCGATATGATTTTATCATAATATTTTATTTTTATAGTATTAGTATATTACATGTTTTTTTATATAGAATCAATTATGTCCCTAATGATAATAGAAAATTTATTGAGATAAAGGAGTTGGCTCATTGAAACAACCTAATAAGAATCTTTTATCAAATGAAACTAAAATTACACTACCCTAACTATATTCTCTGATTGATAGTGGTTATAAACTAATTAAAAGGGTTTAATGACATAATTATGGAATTATTTACCCTTGTTTCATAATATTCAATGTTGATATCATATTCTTTTAAAAATTTATCCATATCAATCTATATATCAAACACTTTAAAATTTTAAAATGTAGACTTGTACATCAAGGAGTAATTTGCGTGCTAATATGATAGCCTAAACTATCTATATTATGAATAAAAACATAAATTAATTATCAATATATATAATAAGGAAGTAAAAATAGATATAACATAATAAGAGGACTCTACATAATAAATAAGTCGTCTTATAAATTTACCACTTGACCCATCCTGCCAAAGCTAACAACCCATGCCCCAATAGCATATAGAGACCAAAACCTACTAATTTGAATTCTATATAAATCTAATTAACAATGTATCCAATAATATATCTTTGTACCTACTCATGCCTAAATTAAAAATAGTAAAAATACTTATCTACTAAGGTCCGTATATAGGGTGTGTGTTTGAATACTTAACAGGGAAAACCAAGAGACCTCAACTCCTATATGTACTATTCAATCGAATATATATAAAAAAATTAGTATTTACATGTAAATAATGTAGTAAATTTCAAAAATAAAACTTTTAAAACAACAATTAATAACTTTGGTGACACTAAGAGGATCCAAACTTACTTTGATCCATTCCATGAATTCATACCAAAGAAACATGTAAACTAAGAGAAATATGTTTTCCAATAGAAAATCTATCTTTTAATAGTAAACAATATTTATGTTAATTGGATCCCTTTAAACCAAATTACTGAAATGAACAGGGTAAAACTTTATAGGGAATATAATCAGTGTATTGTATTAAAACACTTATATGGTTCCTTATTTTCCAAAATGAACACCAATAGGGTAACAGTAGTAACATCCTCATGAGGGAGGGAATATCAAGTACCTAGCCACCCCTGTATATAATATCAAGTATGTAGGCACCCTCCTAACTCAAGGATTAGCTTGTGTAAATATACTATAACATTATTGAAGCCCAATACCTATTCATTAAGGACCTATTCATCACTTTCATAAAACATTATAATAGTATATACATATAAATTAGTAAGAATAACCAGACAAGATAGATGAATCCTCTTCAATAACTTTTGGCATCTATATAAGTAATTTATAGAAATACCAATAAATTTATATATATATATAACATAAAATTATACCACTCCAACCATGGATAAAAAATCAATAATGTACAAATGACTAACTCTCATATAGAGCAATAAGTGGTAAGTATTGAGCCTTAACTTAAGGAAACAAATACATATTAGACTATATTTCATAGTTATAGTGTGAAGTTAGTTTAATTAGTATAAATTTTAAATTTATTTTAGAAAAAACATATAATTAAAACCAAATCCTAAATTATTTAAAACCATAACCATTCATAAGATAAAAATGTTAGACATAAGAGAAAAAGAATGTAATTACATATCCTTTCCCCAAACATGATAAAAAATAACACAATAACCCTTTACATAAACCATTTAATTCTCTCAATATTACTACTATGAAAACATCACACCACTCAAACCTCATCTTGGTTATTGGACCAATAACCTATCCATGGTGACCTTCATGCACTTATATAAGTATACCATAAACTAAGAATTCCATCAAACCCAGTAAAGTAAAAACCCCAAGACGGAACCTTGTACATTTACAAGAATAAATTACAATATAACTCAAAGAATATAACCCATAAATAATTTAGAATGACATTTAAAAATTAAAATGGCATGGTAGAAAATATTTGAAGTGAAGAAAACAATATATATATTTTTAGTCAGAGTAGGACACTCAAGAGGGGGGTGAATTGAGTTCCTATAAAAAAATCTATTTTAAAACCTTATTTAAAAAATCCCCAATTAAAACAAACCAAAGTAACATATTTATAAAAGATTTTAATGTTCAATTAATTTCTCAAAATATTGATTAATTTTCATTTTTAACAAGTTTTAAAGATTTATATAACTTTGGAACATAATTTACTAAATCAAAAATAGTTATAAAAACTAACTAATATTAACTATCAAAGTAATATTTAGTTTTCTGAAATATGTGTCAAAATAAAGAAAAATAAACTTGAAAAACACAAAAGATAAAAACAAGAGGATCAATATCAAGCAGAGACCTAATCCTCTCTACTTGGTTATCACCTACCACCAAGCAGTTTATAATAATAAACTTGATTCACGCCCTGGATCGGAGTTCACAATATCACACAAGACTATCCAAGTCAACAAGGCCTCTGCCACTATTATTCGTGGGAAATAAATTATAACCATGTCACAAAAAGACCTCTTCCATAGTTATACATGGGAGTAAAAAGGCATATAAATATGAGTGAATGAGGATATCTTATATCCACTATCTTATCTCACAATATAGTGTGTGTTTTTGATACAGATACACACACAACTTGAAAAGTAGAAAAATTATACACAATAGAGAAAAAATAATGAGAGAGGGTTTAAAATGCTCTGAGTGATGTTTTTTATGCTTATGGACTTCTAAGATGTAGAATATGAGAATCTCGAGTCCACTTCTGGAAACTGACACCAAAAATAGGGTGTCATTGATGATCTATGTTCTGGTTTCTAGTGAAATGAAAAACTCTTCAAAAATCCTCTTCACTTGTATTTTTTGTTGCAAGGATGCTCACACTCTTTGGTTCACAGCAAGTTATTTCTTGTTCACAACTATCAGGATGGTAGTGTGTCTATTCTACTTGGTCTTGTCTGCCACACACTATTAATCTGCTTGCATTCCACCTTTTATTTAATCTCAGATTTTTTTCTTTTTGCTGATAGGAAGTATTGTAGAGACCCAAAGCTTGTCGTACATAGACATTACATTACTTTTTCAGAATACTTAATACATGACAAAAACAGACGCCCAAGGACCATAATAGTTTAGCATCTTTTGAAACTCAGATAATGATCTTCTAATCATGGTGAAAGATCTTCAACATCTCCCTTAAAGATCTTCCCCTTTTGTTTTCTTACCTAAAACCTTTCTTTATATCCTGGGGAAAAGAAAACATAAAAAGGGTGAGCTCAAATGCTCAGTAAGGGTAAACATGGAGAACATAAAACAATCCATAAACATTTTAATGTAAAAACATGAACATAAAACATCAAAATCATGAGTAATGACATAAATCTTGGTAGTACAAAAGGCATAGATCGTAAAGGATCATTAATCATGATAAAATAGCATGGGAATAAAACTTGTAATTGTGGAATCCATTAAGCACATGTTATGATTTCCATATTAGCCAAGGCATTACTTCCAAGACCATCATAGTGGACAAATTCCATTACAGAACTGGATTTACTTGCCGTTCTAGCCCTGTATTACTGAACCGGGTTGACTTGTCGTTCCAGCACTGTATTACTAAACTAGATTCACTTACCATTATAGCCATGTCTATCTCATGAGATATAAATCTTTAACCAATGCATTGGAGGTAGATATAGGTCCCACCCATCTCATAATTAAACCGTTCTTATGTGTGCCACAAAATCATAAATCATACATCATAGCATAACCTGTGTAATAAAAATAGGATTCTTAAACATCATGCCATCATAACATAATCCATATATGATAAAAGGACTTCATAAAAATAATTCCATCATAACATAATCAAATCAATGTAATAATAGGGATATAAACAGAACCCTATATTATCTTAGATGGAAAATAATTTTGATAAAACACATGTACTCCATTCTTGAGGGAAATATCCTTTATACTTCAAAAAAATTTTTCCTTTCTCAATATGTCATAAAATTTTAAACTAAAATAAGTTAATTGAAAATAAAATTTAAAACTTGTAAAGGAATCTTGATGGAAATAATGTTCTATGAAATCATAAAAATCTATTCAGTTGCATAAGTTAAAAAAACATTCTTCTCATACTTTGTCTGGAAAGGTCAAAAAGTATCTCGTACTGAAAATGAAAAAAGATTCCTTTCATATCCTTTACTAAAAATTCACCAATAGGTAAAATTATATTTAAAAAATTTTATGAGGATAGAAATAATATTACAAATTGTAGAAACATGGATGTGGATGATAAATATACCCTAGTAAATTCTGAAGTATAAACAATCTCGGATAAAAATAAGATTGTGAGATTTTTCCTTACCTTTGGTCCAATTTCTTCCATGAATGTCTAAAACTCTTGTATATTAGGTTTAAAAATATTATTAACTTGTAAAATAACCATAATTATATCATATATTATTCACTTAGGACTTTATATTACCCGTTATTTTGTCAATTCCATGTTAAAGCAGCGTTTTGGGTAAAATCATTTCAGTTATCGTACGCGGTTCGACTTGTTTTTATTGATATTATAACTTATATCCTGATTTAATTAATTCCATAATGTTAAATATGATTTATATATAATATATATTCATCATATAAATATATATGATAGATCGATAAATGGAATGAAATACATCGTTCATGGAGATGGTAGGTCATACGTACGCATGAACGTTGTTTTCGTTTCCTTATTGAATGGAATTAAGTAAATAAAATAGATATAAACATAAATATAGTATTATTATTATTTAATATCTTTCATTATTATTTATTATATATACTTTATAATCATTCTTTAAAGGTTAATCATGGATAATGAATATCATCGCGTCGTGGAGACGGTAACTCGTACGTACGCACAAGCAATGATATCATTCCCATAATTATTGAATGGAATTGGAGTGGATGATATAATTTATCATAATTAGTGTAATGTTATAATAATAATATATAGTTATTATTTCCACCATTATACCCATCCAAGTAAGGTGGTGGTGGAAAATAGACTACACCACGGTGTGGAGACGGTATTCCGTACGTACGCACGCACAGTGATTTCATTTTCCGTAGGATGGATAGAAGGTGAAATAGGGTTGTTTAATATTTATAATAACATATAAGTATATTATTGATACTAATTTTATTACTTTATAATGAAACAAATAAATAAGAGGAAGTAGAATAAGAAATAAATTTGAAAGAATCGGTAAAGGATATTACCTCTTCTTCGACGCGACTCTTCTAAACCTCCTATTAGGGCACTAAAGTTTGTATTTGAAGAATACCAAAACCTCTATTATTTTTATAGGGGAGTGGATAAGGGAAATTTTCAGGGGTTTTCTGAGCTTGAAGGCTCAAAATGGTGTGAGGAGGAGAGGGAAGAAGGTTCCCTTATATAGGAGAGGAGAGGGGCACTTTTGGACTTTTCAAAAATATTAATTTATAATAAACTCAAACCCCATATAAAAACTTATAAAGTGACTCAACTTAGGATATGAGATAATATAGGGTTTTAATCTCATCAACCAATCAAATTTATACATGTTTTGAATTTATTTTAAACCTTATCATTTTGATTTATCCTTATTTAATCTATTTAATTTTATTTGTGGTAATAACGTTATAAATTTCAAATGGTTATAAATACTTACTTATGTGTTGTTAATTGTATATAATTTAATAATTTATTAAATTTTAGACCATATAAATTTTAATTTGTAATTTTTAAATATTTTTGTGATTTTTAAACAATTTAATAATATGTTATTTTCATAAAATATCAACAGTGTCAATTTTGATAGAATTCATTTATTTGAATTTAAATAAAATCCACATAGAATATATTTTCAAAAAAAAACTATTTAATATATCCCTAACAAGTCATATTCATATATAAAACTCGTTTAGAACATTAATTAGTTAATATAATATTTATTTTAATACTTTTAAAATCATTTATTTGATATTTGTCTAAATAAAATAATTACTACAACATTATTGTATAATTATTTAATATAATTATATGTTGAATAAAAATTAAAAATAAAATACTATGATAAATATAAATATAATATATTTAATAAGAATACTTTTACCCAAATTTATCATCTTAAAATCACAACATTTTAATTTTTATATTTATTAAATTATGAAGGTGACAACTTTGACATTATTTAAAATAAAATAATATAAGTCTCATAATCACTTTCATAAGGCTCCAAACTATCCCACATTCTACCATTGGATGATTATGGTTTATATATACACGAACAATAAGTTTTTTTCAGGTTTTTGGGCCTTTTATGAGTATTATTATTTGAATAAAAACTATATTATTGATTTTTCACTAAATAAATAATTTCTACATCATTAATGTATAAGCTATTTAGGTAATTAAATATTTCTTAAAAATTACAAATAAATTACCATGATAAATAAAAACATTTTAGATTTCAAATGAGTATTTATAATCTAATTTATATTATGTATAATCTTATATTAAAAATACTTTAATTATTAAAGTTTGAGTGAGACATATTTCACTTTCTTTAAATAAAATAATTTAAAGGTCTTAATCACATCCAAGTGGGTTCCAATAGATTCCATTTCGACCCAAGTATGATTTATGGAAAAATATAATCATCTAATTATATTAATACAAGTGTTAGGGTAATTTTATAATACTATATTTACCATTAATTACCTGATTTACCTTTAACTATGGTAAATAAAATTTACCGTAATTGCTATTCATAATGCCTAAAAATAAAAAGTAGCCTATTAGAATAATTTGGACCTACTGATTCCAAATATTGAATCCATTTTTCCAAATTCAAAATACATAATTTGCAGTATTTAATTTAAAATTAATCCCGCGATTGAGAAAATGGGTTTTAAAAGTTAAAACATTGCAAAAGATTGAAATGTTTCTACCTATGAATTCAATGTAAAATTAATGATAATTACTTGAATTATATTAAATGGTAAAAATATATTCTATTTATACTTTAAAACCATTAAATAATATATTTTAACCATATAAATTATTTTGATTAGAAAAGTTGTTTTCAATTAAAATTTAGCGTATTTTTACTATTCATCAAAATGAGAAACTTATCAGAAAAATATTAAAAAAATTTATAAAGTAAATTTTTATATCCTGATTCTAAGGAAGAAGTTTAATTTTTCAAATTTAACTTATAAACATTTCAAAAACTATATTTAAAGTGGGTGCGCCATTAAAAGGCGGCAAAGATGCATTTTTTGAAAAATATTTATTATACCCAAAAAAATTATTTTGTTCTCATACAATGTTCTATAATATGTGTAAAATGAATTATTATGTAATAAAATTCAAGAGGTAGTTAATACTATTCATAACGGCTAGTTTATAACAATATATCGTTGTTTAGTGAAACTCGGTATTGCGTACAACACACGCTATCAAGGAAGGTCGCTCTTGCGTGCACCACAAGACAAGAATAATGTTTAAGTATAATAAAAGATAATACGGTGTTGCATATTGCGCAAGCTAATTTTGGTGTAGCATACAACACAAGACATCAATGAAATTAAAAAGAATATTTCTCATAAAATCTCGGGGTGTTACATTCTACCCCCCTTAAAATGAATTTCACCCTCGAAATTCGTCGGGGTTATAAATGGTTTACAACTTGAAAGTTTATTTCATAGAAACCCACATCGTAAAAATGAATACTAAAACATAATTTTAAAAACTAAATTATGAAACATAACTGTTACCCAAATTAACTTATCACTGGGTTTCCACATAGGAGAACATAGGTGAAAATATGGATATGGAAGAGAAATCTAACTATAAAGTTCTGATGGAGAGCAGCAGAGAACATGGCTCTGAGAAATCCAATAATCACAAAGCCATAAATTTGTGACGATCTAAGGTACCATCTGATTCATCAGATATGAGGGTACCAGGACAACATTTTTGGTTTTCAAGATCATTTCCCTAAAGTTGATTAATTTTTTCATAAAGAGAAATACTTACTTGATTTCCGTGTAATATCATCATTGGTCATTCCAGGAACAATTTCCAATTCATCTCTAATTTAAAGAAATAAAGTTTGATTTGTCATTCTTGAAGTATTAGAAGATCATGTGATAGAATGATGGGTCATTCCATCTGTCTCAAACAAAAGGTTAGCAAAAGTTATCAAATATACATAAGTCCATCTATGGTGAGATTAACCATATATGATTCCAAAAATAGACTTATACTTCATCTATCATACCTCTTAATAAAATAAAACTAATTTATACTAATCAGGGACTTCTTGTAGGCCAGTGGTGGGTGATAAAGGCATGTCTCACTTCGGTTGTGGGTTCGATTCCCATATCCTTGTCCAATGCGACGGGTTGTCGCCCGTCCTACGAGTTTTCCTTTTTCTAAAACTACACCATTATAATATCGAAAAAAATTTATACCCTTAAAAAATACTATCTAATGTCCAACTTAATGCATTCCAACCTTTAGGCTTATCGAAAATACTTTTGTCCAGTCTCATAGTATAAAGAAAACAACTACTAGAAAGGTTATCTACTGAGCATGTGAATACCATCATTTACCCCCTGTATATCATAAGATATATCTTGTTAGTCACATTCCAAACATGTGATTACCTTAATCATGTATTCTCTTGGAACATGAATTAACATAGAATCTTTGTGAAAACATGAATGTTGTCAAAAGTCAACTCTTTCCACATACCAAAATCCCAAAATTTCTATATACTCAAACCATGATATCACTTTGTCCTTATATCAGTCATGAGCTCATTAATACTATCAAACATTTCATTATCTCTTTATCCCTTCATTATGCGCATATCATCTTCTTTCCAAAAATATTTCAATCACTTTTCATGGTTATCGGTGCCATCTTCTTAGGGAAAACCACAATGGACCAATACACAAATATTTCAATATACCATAAAAGTACCTCCAAAACATTATTCTTGAATTCCAATATATAATCTATTCAATACATCCTCTTCAATGATTGGCATGGAATAGGTCCTTCCTCGATTTAGAAGCAACCTCTTAGGTCAGGGCATTGAGTTGGGTAATTCCCATGTTCTCCATAGATAAGACATTGAACTCCATACTAGTCTGTCACTCTATGACCCTTTTCCCCACATAGATAACATCTTCCCCTCCATTTGAGGTATTCCTCAAGGTGCTTCTTCCCTTCTTCTTGATATGTATAAATCTTCATCTTCCTTACTTTATGTTCGTCTCCATGATAACATGCATAAAATTCCATCTTCCTCTTATTTGATGACTTAGGAATACCACTAAAGTTCACCTTGTTAATCATATATCATGATGAGTGATTTAGCATAATCACAATATCTTTCCCTCTAGGCATTACGCAATTTAACTACTCATAGTCTCCAATTTTTTCATTGAATTCAATGTTAACCCAATTCCTTCTAGTTCCCTCCATTAACTAAAACTAGAAACCATTGTGTTAGAAACAGTTAAAATAATGGGGAACCACATAATCATAAAAAGTAACTTATAGGATGTATAACTTATGACACCTTCTTTAATCTATGACAGCTTAGGTTCACCCTATGTTATTCGTGATCATTAACAAAATTCTAGGATTTTAGTTTATACTTATAATTAACCTTATGGATATCCCCAGACATACCTTAGAAATATCTCTAGGGATCTCACTAAAAGTTAAAACATTGCAAAAGATTGAAATGTTTCTACCTATGAATTCAATGTAAAATTAATGATAATTACTTGAATTATATTAAATGGTAAAAATATATTCTATTTATACTTTAAAACCATTCAATAATATATTTTAACCATATAAATTATTTTGATTAGAAAAGTTGTTTTCAATTAAAATTTAGCGTATTTTTACTATTCGTCAAAATGAGAAACTTATCAGAAAAATATCAAAAATTTATCTAAAGTAAATTTTTATATCTTGATTCTAAGGAAGAAGATTAATTTGTCAAATTTAACTTATAAACATGTCAAAAACTATATTTAAAGTGGGTGCGCCATTAAAAGGCGGCAAAGCTGCATTTTTTGAAAAATATTTATTATACCCAAAAAAATTATTTTGTTCTCATACAATGTTCCATAATATGTGTAAAATTAATTATCATGTAATAAAATTCAAAATGTAGTTAATACTATTCATAAAGTCTAGTTTATAACAATATATCATTGTTTAGTGAAACTCGGTATTGCGTACAACACACGCTATCAAGGAAGGTCGCTCTTGCATGCACCACAAGCCAAGAATAGTGTTTAAGTATAATACAAGATAATACGGTGTTTCATATTAGGAAATCTAATTTTGGTGTAGCGTACAACACAAGACATCAATGAAATTAAAAAGAATATTTCTCATAAAATCTCGGGGTGTTACATTCTACCCCCCTTAAAATGAATTTCACCCTCGAAATTCTTCGGGGTTCTAAATGGTTTACAACTTGAAAGTTTATTTCATAGAAACCCACATCGTAAAAATGAATACTAAAACTTAATTTTAAAAACTAAATTATGAAACATAATTATTACCCAAATTAACTTATCACTGGGTTTCCACATAGGAGAACATAGGTGAAAATATGGATATTGAAGAGAAATATAACCATCAAGTTCTGATGGAGAGCAGTAGAGAACATGGCTCTGAAAAAGCCAATAATCACAAAGCCATAAATTTGTGACGATCTAAGGTACCATCTGATTCGTCAGATATGAGGGTACCAGGACAACATTTTTGGTTTTCAAGATCATTTCCCTAAAGTTGATGAATTTTTGCATAAGGAGAAATACTTACTTGATTTCAGTGTAATATCATTATTGGTCATTCCATGAACAATTTCCAATTCATATCTTATTTAAAGAAATGAAGATTAATTTGTCATTCTTGGAGTGTTAGATGATCATGTGATAGAATGATGGGTCATTCCATCTATCTCAAACAAAAGGTTAGAAAAAGTTATCAAATATACATAAGTCCATCTATGGTGAGATTAACTGTATATGATTCCAAAAATAGACTTATACTTCATTTATCATACCTCTTAATAAAATAAAACTAATTTCTACTAACTAGGGACTTCTTGTAGGCTATTGGTGGGTGATAAAGGCATGTCTCACTTCGGTTCTGGGTTCGATTCCCATAGCCTTGTCCAATCCGACGGGTTGTCGCCCGTCCTACGGGTTTTCCTTTTTCTAAAACTACACCATTATAATATCGAAAAAAAGTTTTACCCTTAAACAATACTATATAATGTCCAAATTAATGCATTCCAACCTTTAGGCTTATCGAAAATACTTCTGTCCAGTCTCATAGTATAAAGAAAACAACTACTAGAAAGGTTATCTACCGAGCATGTGAATACCATCATTTACCCCCTGTATATCATAAGATATATCTTGTTAGTCACATTCCAAACATGTGAATACCTTAATCATGTATTCTCTTGGAACATGAATTACCATAGAATCTTTGTGAAAACATGAATGTTGTCAAAAGTCAACTCTTTCCACATACCAAAATCCCAAATTTTCTATATACTCAAACCATGATATCACTTTTTCCTTATATCAGTCATGAGCTCATTAATACTATCAAATATTTAATTATCTCTTTATCCCGTCATTATGCGCATATCATCTTCTTTCCAAAAATATTTCAATCACTTTTCATGGTTATCGGTGCCATCTTCTTATGGAAAACCACAATGGACCAATACACAAATATTTCAATATACCATAAAAGTACCTCCACAACATTATTCTTGAATTCCAATATATAATCTATTCAATCCATCCTCTTCAATGATTGGCATGGAATAGGTCCTTCCTCGATTTAGAAGTAACATCTTTGGTCAGGGCATTGAGTTGGGTAATTCCCATGTTCTCCATAGATAAGACATTGAACTCCATACCAGTTTGTCACTCTATGACCCTTTTCCCCACATAGATAACATCTTCCCCTCCATTTGAGGTATTCCTCAAGTTGTTTCTTCCCTTCTTCTTGATATGTATAAATCTTCATCTTCCTTCATTTATGTTCGCCTCCATGATAACATGCATAAAATTCCATCTTCCTCTTATTTGATGACTTAGGAATACCACTAAAGTTCACCTTGTTAATCATATATCATGATGAGTGATTTGGAATAATCACAATATCTTTCCCTCTAGGCATTACGCAATTTCACTACTCATAGTCTCCAATTTTTCCATTGAATTCAATGTTAACCCAAGTCCTTCTGGTTCCCTCCATTAAATAAAACTAAAAACCATTGGGTTATAAATAGTTAAAATAATGGGGAACCACATAATCATAAAAAGTAACTTATAGAATGTATAACTTATGACACCTTCTTTAATCTATGACAGCTTAGGTTCACCCTATGTTATTCATGATCATTAACAAAAATCTAGGACTGTAGTTTATACTTATAATTAACCTTAGGTATATCCCCAGACATACCTTAGAAATATCTCTAGGGATCTCACTAAAAGTTAAAACATTGCAAAAGATTGAAATGTTTCTACCTATGAATTCAATGTAAAATTAATGATAATTACTTGAATTATATTAAATGGTAAAAATATATTATATTTATACTTTAAAACCATTCAATAATATATTTTAACCATATAAATTATTTTGATTAGAAAAGTTGTTTTCAATTAAAATTTAGCGTATTTTTACTATTCATCAAAATGAGAAACTTATCAGAAAAATATAAAAAATTTATCTAAAGTAAATTTTTATATCCTGATTCTAAGGAAGAAGTTTAATTTGTCAAATTTAACTTATAAACATGTCAAAAACTATATTTAAAGTGGGTGGGCCATTAAAAGGTAGCAAAGCTGCATTTTTTGAAAAATATTTATTATACCCAAAAAAATTATTTTGTTCTCATACAATGTTCTATAATATGTGTAAAATGAATTATTATGTAATAAAATTTAAAATGTAGTTAATACTATTCATAATGGCTAGTTTGTAACAATATATCATTGTTTAGTGAAACTCGGTATTGCGTACAACACACGCTATCGAGAAAGGTCGCTCTTGCGTGCACCACAATCCAAGAATAGTGTTTAAGTATAATACAAGATAATACGGTTTTGCATATTGTTCAAGCTAATTTTGGTGTAGCGTATAAC
The DNA here is from genome assembly GCA_963277665.1 of Viscum album. NCBI lineage: Eukaryota > Viridiplantae > Streptophyta > Magnoliopsida > Santalales > Viscaceae > Viscum > Viscum album. The sequence continues at coordinate 1,430,627,630 of OY728120.1, read as the reverse complement.
ACAAGACATCAATGAAATTAGAAAGAATATTTCTCATAAAATCTCGGGGTGTTACTTTCTACCCCCCTTAAAATGAATTTCACCCTCGAAATTCGTCGGGGTTATAAATGGTTTACAACTTGAAAGTTTATTTCATAGAAAACCATATCGTAAAAAGGAATACTAAAACTTAATTTTAAAAACTAAATTATGAAACATAACTGTTACCCAAATTAACTTATCACTAGGTTTCCACATAGGAGAACATAGGTGAAAATATGGATATGGAAGAGAATTCTAACCATCAAGTTCTGATGGAGAGCAGTAGAGAACATGGCTCTGAAAAAGCCAATAATCACATAGCCATAAATTTGTGACAATCTAAGTTACCATCTGATTCATCATATATGAGGGTACCAGGACAACATTTTTGGTTTTCAAGATCATTTCCCTAAAGTTGATGAATTTTTGCATAAGGAGAAATACTTACTTGATTTCAGTGTAATATCATCATTGTTCATTCCATGAAAAATTTCCAATTCATCTCTTATTTAAAGAAATGAAGTTTAATTTGTCATTCTTGAAGTGTTAGAAGATCATGTGATAGAATGATGGGTCATTCCATCTATCTCAAACAAAAGGTTAGCAAAAGTTATCAAATATACATAAGTCCATCTATGGTGAGATTAACCGTATATGATTCAAAAAATAGACTTATACTTCATCTATAATACCTCTTAATAAAATAAAACTAATTTCTACTAACCAGGGACTTCTTGTAGGCTAGTGGTGGGTGATAAAGGCATGTCTCACTTCGGTTGTGGGTTCGATTCCCATAGCCTTGTCCAATGCGACGGGTTGTCGCCCGTCCTACGGGTTTTCCTTTTTCTAAAACTATACCATTATAATATCGAAAAAAGGTTCTACCCTTAAACAATACTATCTAATTTCCAACTTAATGCATTCCAACCTTTAGGCTTATCGAAAATACTTCTGTCTAGTCTCATAGTATAAAGAAAACAACTACTAGAAAGGTTATCTACCGATCATGTGAATACCATCATTTAACCCCTGTATATCATAAGATATATCTTGTTAGTCACATTCCAAACATGTGAATACCTTAATCATGTATTATCTTGGAACATGAATTACCATAGAATCTTTGTGAAAACATGAATGTTGTCAAAAGTCAACTCTTTCCACATACCAAAATCCCAAAATTTCTATATACTCAAACCATGATATCACTTTGTCCTTATATCAGTCATGAGCTCATTAATACTATCAAACATTTCATTATCTCTTTATCCCTTCATTATGTGCATATCATCTTCTTTCCAAAAATATTTCAATCACTTTTCATGGTTATCGGTGCCATCTTCTTATGGAAAACCACAATGGACCAATACACAAATATTTCAATATACCATAAAAGTACCTCCACAAAATTATTCTTGAATTCCAATACATAATCCCTTCAATCCAACCTCTTAAATGATTGTCATGGAATAGGTCCTTCCTCGATTTAGAAGTAACCTCTTAGGTCAGGGAATTGAGTTGGGTAATTCCCATGTTCTCCATAGATAAGACATTGAACTCCATACCAGTTTGTCACTCTATGACCCTTTTCCCCACATAGATAACATTTTCCCCTCCATTTGAGGTATTCCTCATGGTGGTTCTTCCCTTCTTCTTGATATGTATAAATCTTCATCTTCCTTCCTTTATGTTCATCTCCATGAGAACATGCATAAAATTCCATCTTCATCTTATTTGATGACTTAGGAATACCAATAAAGTTCACCTTGTTAATCATATATCATGATGAGTGATTTGGAATAATCACAATATCTTTCCCTCTAGGCATTACGCAATTTCACTACTCATAGTCTCCAATTTTTCCATCGAATTTAATGTTAACCCAATTCCTTTTGGTTCCCTCCATTAACTAAAACTATAAACCATTGGGTTAGAAACAGTTAAAATAAAGGGGAACCACATAATCATAAAAAGTAACTTATAGGATGTATAACTTATGACACCTTCTTTAATCTATGACATCTTAGGTTCACCCTATGTTATTCATGATCGTTGACAAAATTCTAGGACTGTAGTTTATACTTATAATTAACCTTAGGGATATCCCTAGACATACCTTAGAAATATCTCTAGGGATCTCACTAAAGTTTTCGCATCCTAGTTTCCAATTGTTAACTAAACCTTTCCTCTGATACCAACTGTAGAGACCCAAATCTTGACATATATATACATTACATTACTTTTGCGGAATAATTAATACATGACAAAAACAAACACCCAAGGACTGTAATAGTTTAGTGTCTTTGGAAACTCAGAACATGATCTTCTAATCATGGTGAAAGATCTTCAACATCTCCATTAAAGATCTTTCCCTTTTATTTTTCTTACCTAAAACCTTTCTTTATATCCTGAGAAAAATAAAACATAAAAATGGTGATCTCAAATACTCAGTAAGGGTAAATATGGAGAACATAAAACAATCCATAAACATTTTAATATAAAAACATGAACATAAAACATCAAAATCCTCAGTAATGACATAAATATTGGCAGTACATAAGGCATAGATCATAAAGGAACATTAATCATGATAAAATAGCATGGAAATAAAACATGTAATTGTGGAATCTATTAAGAACATGTTATGATTTCCATAGTAGCCAAGGCATTGCTGCCAAGACCATCATAGTGGACAAAGTCCATTACTGAATCGGGTTTACTTGCCATACCAGCCCTGTATTACTGAACCGGATTCACTTTATATTCCATCCATGTCTATATCATGAGATATAAATCTTTGCCCAATGAATTGGAGGGATATATAGGTCTCATCCATCTCATAATGAAACCATTATTATGTGTGCCACAAAATCATAAATCATACATCATAACATAACCCCTGTAATAAAAATAGGATTCTTAAACATCATGCCATCATAACATAATCCATATAAGATAAAAGGACTTTATAAAAATAATTCCATCATTACATAATCAAATAAATTTAATAACAGGGATATAAACAAAACCCTATATTGTCTTAGATGGAAAATAATTTTGATAAAACACATGAACTTTATTCTTGAGGAAAATATCCTTTCTACTTCAAAAACATTTTTCCTTTCTAAATATGTCATAAAATTTTAAAATAAAAGAAGTTAATTGAAAATAAACTTGAAAACTAGTAAAGTAATCTGCATGGAAATAATGTTCTATGAAATCATAAAAATCCATTCATGCCGTATAATTTAAAAAAAACATTCTTCTCATACTTTTTCTGGAAAAGTCAAAAAGTATCTCGTACTGAAAACAACAAAATATTCCTTTCATATCTTTTACTAAAAATTCACCAATAGGTAAAATTGGATTTAGAAAATTGTAGGAGTATAGAAATAATATTACATATTGAGGAAACATGGATGTGGATGATAAATATGCCCCAGTAAATTCTGAATTATAAACAATCTTGGATATAAATGAGATTGTGAGATTTTCCCTTACCTTAGGTCCAATTTCTTCCATGCATGTCCAAAAATCATGTATAGTGGGTTTAAAAATATTATTAACTTGTAAAATAACCATAATTATATCATATATGATTCACTTAGGACTTTATATTTCCCATTCTTTTGTCAATTCGATGTAAAAGCAGGGTTTTGGGTTAAATCCTTTCATTTATCGTACGTGTTTCGACTTTTTGTTCTTGATATTATTACTTATATCCTGATTTACTTAATTACAGAATTTAAAACATGATTTATATATAATATATATTCATCATATAAATATATGTGATATATCGATAAATGGAATTAAATACACCGTTCATAGAGACGGTAGGTCGTACGTACGCATGAACGCTATTTTTGTTTCTTTATTGAATGGAAATAAGTAAATGAAACATATATGTACATAAATCCAGTATCATTATTATATAATATCTTTCATGATTATTTATTATATATACTTTATTATCATTCTTGAATGGTTAATCATGGATAATGAATCTCATTGCGTCGTGGAGACGGTAATCCGTACGTACGCACGAGCGGTGATATCATTCCCATAATTATTGAATGGAATTGGAGTGGATGATATAATTTATCATAATCATTATGATTTTATAATAATAATATATAGTTATTATTTCCACCATTATACCCATCCAAGTAAGGTGGTGGTGGAAAACAGATTACACCACGGCGTGGAGACGGTATTCCGTACGTACGCACGCGTGGTGATTTCGTTTTCTGTAGGATGGATAGAAGGTGAAATAGGGTTGTTTCATATTTATAATAACATATAATTATATGAGTGATACTGATGTTATTACTTTACACGGAAACAAATAAATAAGAGGAAGTAGAAGAAGAAATAAATTTGAAAGAATCGGTAAAGGATATTACCTCTTCTTAGACGCGACTCTTCTAAACCTCATCTTAGAGCACAAAAGTTGGTCTTTGAAGAAGACCAGAACCTATATTATTTTTTTAGGGGAGTGTATAAGGGAAATTTTCAGGGTTTGGCCGAGATTTAAGGCTCAAAATGGTGTGAGGAGTAGAGGGAAGAAGGTGCCCTTATATAGGAGAGGAGAGGGGCACTTTTGGAATCCTCAAAAATATTAATTTATAGTAAACTCAAACCCCACATAAAAACTTCCAAAGTGGCTCAGATTATGATATGAGATAATATATTGTTGTAATATCATGAACCAATAAAATTTATACATGTTTTGATTTTATTTTAAACCTTATCATTTTGATTTATCCTTATTTAATCTATTTAATTTTATTTGTGGTAATAATGTTATAAATTTTAGATGGTTATAAATACTTACTTTTGTGTTGATAATTGTACATAATTTGATAATTTATTACATGGTAGACTATATAAATTTTAATTTGTAATTTTTAAATATCTTTTAGATTTTTAAACAATTTAATAATATGTTATTTTCATAAAATATCAATTGTGTCAATTTTGATAGAATTCATTTATTTGAATTTAAATAAAATCCAGATAGAATATATTTTCGATAAAAACTATTTAATAAATCTATAAAAAGTTATATTCATCTATAAAATTAGTGTAGAACATTAATTAGTTCATATAATATTTATTTTAATACCTTTAAAATCATTTATTTGATATTTCTCTTAATAAAATAATTACTACAACATTTTTGTATAATTATTTAATATACATATATGTTACATAAAAATTAAAAAGAAAATAATATAATAAATATAAATATAAATATCTTTCATAATAATATTTTTACTCGAATTTAGAATCTTAAAATCACAACATTTAAATTGTTATATTTATTAAATTTTGAAGGTGACAAATTTGACATTATTTAAAATAAAATAATATAAGTGTCATAATCACTTTTATAAGGCTCAAAATGGTCCAAAAGTCTACCATTGGATTATTATGGTTTATATATACACGACCAATAAGTTTTGGTCAGGTTTTTGGTCCTTTCATGGGTATTATTATTTGAATAAAAACTATATTATTTATTTTTCACTAAATAAATAATTTCTGCATCATTAATGTATTAGCTATTTAGATAATTAAATATTTCTTAAAAATTATAAATAAATTAACATGAAAAATAAAAAAAATTAAATTTCAAATGAGTATTTATAATCGAATTTATATTTTGTATAACCTTATATTAAAAATATTTTAATTATTAAAGTTTGAGTGAGACATATTTCACTTTCTTTAAATAAAATAATTTAATGGTCTTAATCACATCCAAGTGGGTTACAATAAATTCAATTTCTACCCAGTATTGATTTAGGGAAAAATATAATCATCCAATTATATTAATACAAGTGTTAGGGTAATTTTATAATATTATATTTACCCTTAATTACCCGATTTACCTTTAACTATGGTAAATAAAATTTACCGTAGTTACTATTCTTAATGCCTAAAAATAAAAAGTATCTTGTTAGCATAATTTTGACCTACTGATTCCAAATATGGAATCCATTTTTACAAATTCAAAATACAAAAGTTTCAGTATTTAATTTAAAATTAATCCCGCGATTGAGAAAACGTGTTTTAAAAGTTAAAACATTGTAAAAGATTGAAATGTTTTTACCTATGAATTCAAAGTAAACTTAATGATAATGACTTGAATTATATTAAATGGTAAAAATATATTCTATTTATACTTTAAAACCATTCAATAACATATCTTAACCTTATAAATTATTTTGATTAAAAAAGTTGTTTTCAATTAAAATTTAGCGTATTTTTACTATTCATCAAAATAAGAAACTTATCAGAAAAATATCAAAAATTTATCCAAAGTAAATTTTTATATCCCGATTCCAAGGAAGAAGTTTAATTTTTCAAATTGAACTTATAAACATGTCAAAAAATATATTTAAAGTGGGTGCACCATCAAAAGGCGGCAAAACTACTTTTTTGAAAAATACTTATTTTACCCAAAAAAATTATTTGGTTCTCATACCATGTTCTAGAATATGTGTAAAATGAATTATTATATAATAAAATTCATAATGTAGTTAATACTATTCATAATGGATAGTTCATAACAATATATCATTGTGTAGTGAAACTCGGTATTGCGTACAACACACGCTATCGAGGAAGGTTGCTCTTGCGTGCAACACAAACCAAGAATAGTGTTTCCATATAATACAAGATAATACGGTGTTGAGTATTGTGCAAGCTAATTTTATTATAGAATAAAACACAAGACATCAATGAAATTAAAAAAATATATTTCTCATAAAATCTCGGGGTGTTACATTCTACCCCCCTTAAAATGAATTTTGCCCTCGAAATTCGTCAGGGTTATAAATGGTTTTCTACTTGAATGTTTCTTTCATAGAAACCCACATCATAAAAAGGAATACTAAAATTTAATTTTAAAAACTAAAGTATGAAACTTAATTGTTACCCAAATTAACTCATCACTGGGTTTCCACATAGGAGAACATAGGTGAAAATATGGATATGGAAGAGAAATCTAACCATCAAGTTCTCATGGAGAGTGGTAGAGAACATGGCTATGAAAAAGAAAATAATCACAAAGCCATAAATTTGTGATGATCTAAGGTACCATCTGATTCATCGGATATGAGGGTACCAGGACAACATTTTTGGTTTTCAAGATCATTTCCCAAAAGTTGATGAATTTTTGCATAAGGAGAAATACTTACTTGATTTTAGTGTAATATCATCGTTGGTAATTCCATGAAAAATTTCCACTTAATATCTTATTTAAAGAAATGAAGTTGAATTTATCATTCTTGAAGTGTTAGTAGATCATGTGATAGAATGATGGGTTATTCCATCTGTCTCAAACAAAAGGTTAGAAAAAGTTATCAAATATACATCAATCCATCTATGGTGAGATTAACCATATATGATTCCAAAAATAGACTTATAATTCATCTATCATACCTATTAATAAAATAAAACTAATTTTTACTAACCAGGTACTTCCTGTATTCCAGTGGTGGGCGATAAAGGCATGTCGCACTTCGGTTGTGGGTTTGATTCCCACAGTCTTGACTGATGTGACAGGTTGTCGCCCGTCCTACGGGTTTTCCTTTTTCTAAAACTACACCGTTATAACATTCCAGAAATAATATCGAAAAAAATGTCTACCCTTAAACAATACTATCTGATGTCCTACTTAATGCATTCCAACCTTTAGGCTTATTGAAAATACTTTTTTCCAATCTCATAATATAAAGAAAACGACTACTAGAAAATTCATCTACCGAGCATGTGAATACCATCATTTACCAACATATATCATAAGATATATCTTGTTGGTCACATTCCAAACATGTGAATACCTTAATCATGTATTCTCTTGAAACATGAATTACCATAGAATCTTTGTGAAAACGTGAATGTTTTCAAAAGTCAACTCTTTCCACATACCAAAATCCAAAAATTTCTATATACTCAAAACATGATATCAATTTGTCCTTATATCAGTCATGAGATCATTAATACTTTCAAACATTTAATTATCTCTTTATCCCTTCATTATGTGCATATCATCTTCTTTCCAAAAATATTTCAATCACTTTTCATGGTTATCGGTCCCATGTTCTTTTGGAAAACCACAAGGACCAATACACAGATATTTCAATATACCATAAAAGTACCTCCACAACATTATTCTTGAATTCCAATACATAATCCCTTCAATACAACCTCTTCAATGATTGTCATGGAATAGGTCCTTCCTCAATTTAGAAGTAACCTCTCAGGTCAGGGCATTGAGTTGGGAAATTCCCATGTTCTCCATAGATAATACATTGAACTCTATAATAGTCTGTCACTTTATGACCCTTTTCCCCACATAGATAACATATTCCCCTCCATTTGAGGTATTCCTCAAGGTTCTTCTTCCCTTCTTCTTGATTTTTATAAAGCTTCATCTTCCTTCCTTTATGTTCCTCTCCTTGAGAACATGCATAAAAGTATATCTTCCTCTTATTTGATGCCTTAGGAATACCACTAAAGTTCACCTTGTTAATCATATATCATGATGAGTGATTTGGCATAATCACAATATCTTTCTCTCTAGGAATTACGCAATTTCACTGCTCATAGTCACCAATTTGTCCATCGGATTCAATGTTAACCCAATTCCTTCTGGTTCCCTCCATCAACTAAAACTAGAAACCATTGTGTAAGAAATAGTTAAAATAATAGGGAACCGCATAATCATAAAAAGTAACTTATAGGATGTATAACTTATGACACCTTCTTTAACCTATGACATCTTTGGTTCACCCTTGGTTATTCATGATCGTTAACATAATTCCAGGACTGTAGTTTATACTTATAATTAACCTTAGGGATATCCCTGGACATACCTTAGAAATATCTCTAGGGATCTCACTAAAGTTTTTGCATCCTAGTTTCCAAAGGTTAAATAAACCTTTCCTCTGATACCAACTGTAGAGACCCCAAGATTGATGTACATATACATTACATTACTTTTGTGGAGTACTTAATACATGAAAAAAACAGACGCCCAAGGACCATAATAGTTTAGTGTCTTTGGAAACTCGGAACATGATCTTCTAATCATGGTGAAAGATCTTCAACATCTCCCTTAAAGATCTTCCCCTTTTGTTTTCTTACCTAAAACCTTTATTTATATCCTGGGGAAAAGAAAACATAAAAATGGTGATCTCAAATTCTCAGTAAGGGTAAACATGGAGAACATAAAACAATCCATAAACATTTTAAAGTAAAAACATGAACATAACACATCAAAATCATGAGTAATGACATAAATCTTGGCAGTACATAAAGCATAGATCATAAAGTAACATTAATCGTGATAAAATAGCATGGGAATAAAACATGTAATCGTGGCATCCATTAAGCACATGTTATGATTTCTATAGTATCCAAGGCATTGCTACCAAGACCATCATAGTGGACAAAGTCCATTACTAAACCGGGTTTACTTGTCGTTCCAGCCCTGTATTACTGAACCGGATTCAATTTTTGTTTCATCCATGCATATCTCATGAGATATAAATCTTTACCCAATTAATTGGAGGGAGATATAGGTCCCACCCATCTCATAATGAAACTGTTCTTATGTGTGCCACAAAATCATAAATCATACATCATAGCATAATCCATGTAATAAAAATAGGATTCTTAAACATCATACCATCATAACATAATCCATATAAGATAAAAGGACTTCATAAAAATAATTCCATCATAGAATAACCAAATCAATGTAATAATAGGGTTATAAACAGAACCCTATATTATCTTAGATGGAAAATAATTTTGATAAAACACATGAACTTCATTCTTGAGGAAAATATCCTTTCTACTTCAAAAACATTTTTCCTTTCTCAATATGTCGTAAAATTTTAAACTAAAAGAAGTTAATTGAAAATAAACTTGAAAATTTTTAAAGGAATCTTCATGGAAATAATGTTCTATGAAATCATAAAAATCCATTCATGCTGAATAAGTTAAAAAAACATTCTTCTCGTACTTTGTCCCGAAAAGTCAAAAAGTATCTCGTACTGAAAATGACAAAAGATTCCTTTCATATCTTTAACTAAAAATTAACCAATAGGTAAAATTGGATTTAAAAAAATTTAGGAGGATAGAAATAACATTACATATTGAGGAAACATGTATGTGGATGATAAATATGCCCTAGTAAATTCTGAAGTATAAACAATCTTAGATAAAAATGAGATTGTAAGATTTTCCCTTACCTTAGGTCCAATTTCTTATGTGTGTTTCTGAAACTCCTGTATAGTGGGTTTAAACATATTATTAACTTGTAACATAACCATAATTATATCATATATGATTCACATAGGACTTTATATTACCCGTTCTTTTGTCAATTCCTTGTTAAAGCAGCATTTTGGGTAAAATCCTTTCATTTATCGTACGTGTTTCGACTTGTTATTCTTGATATTATTACTTATATCATGATTTACTTAATTACAGAATGTAAAACATAATTTATATATAATATATATTCATCATATAAATATATATGATAGATTGATAAATGAAATGAAATATACCATTCTTGGAGACGGTTGGTCGTACGTACGCATGAACGCTGTTTTCGTTTCTTTATTGAATGGAATTAAGTAAATGAAACATATATGTACGTAAATAAAGTATCATTATTATGTAATATATTTCATGATTATTTATTATATATACTTTATAATCATTCTTGAATGGTTAATCATGGAGAATGAATCTCATTGCGTCGTGGAGACGGTAATCCGTACATACGCACGAGCGGTGATATCATTCTCATAATTATTGAATGGAATTGGAGTGGATGATATAATTTATAATAATCATTATTATGTTATAATAATCATATATAGTTATTATTTCCACCATTATACCCATACAAGTAAGGGGGTGGTGGAAACAGATTACACCATGGCGTGGAGACAATATTCCGTACGTACGCGCGCGCGGTGATTTCATTTTCCGTAGAATGGATAGAATGTGAAATAGGTTTGTTTCATATTTATAATAACATATCAGTATATTATTGATACTAATTGTATTACTTTATAACCAAACAAATAAATAATAGGAAGTTTAAGAATAAATAAATTTGAAAGAATCGGTAAAGGATATTACCTCTTCTTAGATGCGACTCTTCTAAACCTCCTCTTAGGGCACTAAATTTGGTCTTTAAAGAATACCAGGACCTATATTATGTTTCTAGGGGATCTGATAAGGGACATTGGAAGGGGTTGGACGATATTGAAGGCTCAAAATGGTGTGGGGAGGAGAGGGAAGAAGGTGCCCTTATATAGGAGAGGAGAGGGGCACTTTTGGAATCCTCAAAAATATTAATTTATAATAAACTTAAACCCCACATAAAAACTTCCAAAGTGACTCAAATTCATATATGAGATAATATAGAGTTGTAATATCATCAAAAAATCAAATTTAGACATGTTTTTATTTTATTTTAAACCTTATCATTTTGATTTATCGTTATTTAATCTATTTAATTTTATTTGTGGTAATAATGTTATAAATTTTAGATGGTTATAAATACTTACTTATGTATTTTTAATTGTACATAATTTGATACTTTATGAAATTTTAGACCATAGAAATTTTAATTTGTAATTTTGTAATATTTTTGTGATTTTTAAACAATTTAATAATATGTTATGTTCCTAAAATATCAATAGTTCTAATTTTGACAGAATTCATTTATTTGAATTTAAATAAAATCCACACAGAATATATTTTCTAAAAAAACTATTTAATAGATCCCTAAAAAGTCATATTAATATATAAAATTCGTGTATCACATTAATTAGTTCATATAATATTTATTTTAATACTTTTAAAATCATTTATTTGATATTTCTCTTAATAAAATAATTACTACAACATTTTTGTATAATTATTTAATATACTTATATGTTGCATAAAAATTAAAAATAAAATACTATGATAAATATAAATCTAATATATTTCATAATAATACTTTTACTCGAATTTATCATCTTAAAATCACAACATTTAAATTGTTATATTTATTAAATTATGAAGGTGACAACTTTGACATTATTTAAAATAAAATAATATAAGTGTCATAATCGCTTTTATAAGGCTCCAAATGGTACAAAAGTATTCCATTGGATGATTGTGGTTTATATATACACTAAAAATAAGTTTTGGTCAAGTTTTTGGGCTTTTTATGGGTATTATTATTTGAATAAAAACTATATTATTGATTTTTCACTAAATAAATAATTTTTTGCATCATTAATGTATAAGCTATTTAGGTAATTAAATATTTCTAAAAAATTAAAAATAAATTACCATGGCAAATAAAAACATTTTATCTTTCAAATGAGTATTCATAATCTAATTTATATTCTTTATAACCTTATTTTAAAAATACTTTAATTATTAAAGTTTGAGTGAGACATACTTCACTTTCTTTAAATAAAATAATTTAAAGGTCTTAATCACATCCAAGTGGGTTACAATAGATTCCATTTAGACCCAAGTATGATTTAGGGAAAAATATAATCATCCAATTATATTAAGACAAGTGTTATGGTAATTTTATAATATTATATTTACCCTTAATTACCCGATTTACCTTTAACTGTGGTAAATAAAATTTACCGTAGTTACTATTCATAATGCCTAAAAATAAAAAAGTAGCCTATTGGAATAATTTGAACCTATTGATTCCAAATATAGAATCCATTTTTTCAAATTCAAAATGCATAAATTGTAGTATTTAATTTAAAATTAATCCTGTGATTGAGAAAACGGGTTTTAAAAGTTAAAACATTACAAAAGATTGAAATGTTTTTACCTATGAATTCAATGTAAAATTAATGATAATGACTTGAATTATATTAAATGATAAAAATATATTCTATTTATACTTTAAAACCATTCAATAATATACTTTAACCATATAAATTATTTTGATTAAAAAAGTTGTTTTCAATTAAAATTTAGCGTATTTTTATTATTCATCAAAATAAGAAACTTATCAGAAAAATATCAAAAATTTATCCAAAGTAAATTTTTATATCTTGATTCCAAGGAAGAAGTTTAATTTGTCAAATTGAACATATAAACATGTCAAAAACTAGATTTAAGGTGGGTGCGCCATCAAAAAGTGGAAAAACTGCATTTTTTAAAAAATACTTATTTTACCCAAAAAATTTATTTTGTTCCATGTTCTAGAATATGTGTAAAATGAATTATTATATAATAAAATTTAAAATGTAGTTAATTCTATTCATAACGGCTAGTTCATAATAATATATCGTTGTGTAGTGAAACTCGGTATTGCGTACAACACACACTATCGAGGAAGGTCGCTCTTGCGTGCAACACAAGCCAAGAATAGTGTTTGCATATAATACAAGATAATACGGTGTTGCGTATAGCGCAAGATAATTTTGGTGTAGCGTACAACACAAGATATCAATGAAATTAAAAAGAATATTTCTCATAAAATCTCGGGGTGTTACAAGCATGATCTTCATCACATGCAGGTACCTCATACCTTGTACTACCAACTAAAAAGGATAAAAATGTCATTAAGAATATCAGTATCATTAAATAACTCAAATATGATTGTTAGTAATAATTTTTAATTTAAATGATAAATAAAGAAATGAAAAAAGTCTGGAACGGTGTCACAGGAGCGGTGACACATGAGTAGTGACTCAGGAGCGGTGACTCGGCCTTTGTCTCTAAACGGTGTCTTAGACTTTGTGAAGATTTTGGTCCAATGTCATAATAAAGGTGTCTGGTCCTTTGTAAGAATTATAGAATGCTGGAACGGTGTCTTAAGACCGATATCTTAGACTTTGCGGAAATCCAACAATGATTTCTGGTCCTTTGTAAAAAAATTGAACTGGTAGGAATGGTGTCTTGTCCATGTCAATGGTGTATGGTCCTTTGTGAAAATTCTGAATTAGTAGATTGAAACAACAGTGTATCATACTTTACTGAATTTCATATTGAGTCGTGTCACTACAATGGTGACTCATACTTTGCCGATTTTCCGGCTGAATGGTGATACTGATGATTGTGACTCCACTGACCGGTGACTCATACTTAGTCAAATATTTTCAAACTATATTATGAAGTAATACTCCACAGAATAGATTAAGATTATAAATAAACATAATTAAACATAATAAAACATAATGAAACATGATTAATCATGATTTATAAGCATTAAAACTAGAGGAGTCCAAAAATCTCCCTCTTTTTGATGATCACAAATCATAGAATTTACAATCCATACATAATGATCATAGTAAAGGATAAATATTTTTTTCAACATATAAGATAGATGATGTGAAATCAAGACATAGACAGATATTAATTAAATTCAGCATAAAAAGAATAATATCAGATCATTTTAATATGATAAATATTGTTATTAGGAGAATTCCATCTATAAGTTCTCCAAGTTCTCCCCCTTTTGGGATTATCAAAAATAAAATAGGGAAATAAAAATTAAGAATAATCAAAAAAGGTCATCAACAAGTGAATAAAAGAGTGAGAACATTCCATTTAATACAGAAATACAGTATAATAAAAAGAAAAGTACATCATAGCCCTATCAAAAATCATCCAATCGCTTTGGCTCGAAGTCCACCACCTCTTTTACCTTGTGAGAGGCATCAGGTGTAGAAGCATTAGATACAGAAGTGGTAGTGGTTGGAGGGTTAGAGTAGATATGAAGAGGAGGAAGGGGCACTCCTTCAATAATAGAAGGAGAAAGGCTCAGTTTGGAAGAATATTGAGGTAAAGTTTGCTCAGTAAGGACTGGTTTGTTCTGGTTTAGGGCCTAAGTAGGGGTCATGGTAATAGGTGAAAAGGAAGTAGAGGGAGAAAGAATCAGGTCAGGTCTCAGAGGGGTAGCTGTTGGAGAAAAAAATGTTGTATTGTGATGGTGAAAGTATGGCTTGAGTAGATTAATAAAATCTTTAATTACTTCACCACCATATTCCATAGCTTTCTTAAAGTCATATTTTTTTCCATGAACTTCTCAAGGGTAGGGGTAAAGTCCTTCAACTTCTTAACTTGATCCTTGAATTCTTAAGTCACTGGAGGTAGCTTCAAATTATCTACTAAATAATTGAAATTATTTGTTATCTGGTTCTTGGTATATATCCTCTTAAAATAGTAATCCACTTTTTGAGAAATTTCTTCTTGAGAATCAGTGGAAGTCTTGGAGTAAGATCGGACCATTTCATGCACATGCTCACTATACTTTTGAATCTTACCAAGGTTTTCCTGATCAGAACCACCAATCAAAAATTGAATCTCTTCTCAAATCACTGATCTAATCAACTCACTATCCAAAGGCTGAGAGGTCTAAGCAGAAACAGATAGATTTGAAGCAGCTGAGGTGAAGGTATTAATCTTTCTAAGAACTATCTCTAAAGAGCCTTTATATTCATATTCCAGTCGATTGATTGTAGCCATAAGTCCACGCATTTCATTTTTTACTTTGGTGTTATTCTTGACCACTTATTCAACTACTGAAATCATATTAAGTTGAATCTAAGATACAACATTTCCTAAGAGTATATTAGAATTACCCTCAGTGAGATTAGCAACTGGTGCTAGAATAGGAGTAGCTTTCAAGTCCTTCCTCATCTCCTCAACCAATGATTTTAAAGATCTCAATTCATCATTCAGCTGTTTATTTTGAATTATTTCCTCTTGTATCTCATGATTCATTTTGGTTTGAGTTTTCCATATCAACTTCTCCAAAATCATTCCATCATCCCTTTCACTAAGATTGTCCATAGGATCCAGTTGTGACTTAATAATATTTCCAATTATAGATAACATATTTTCTCCAAAAACTTTTAAATTTTCATGACTCACATAGTTTGGGGTTGTTTGAATAGGATCAAGAATAGGTACTGGCTATTGAATAGAAACCACTTATTTAGATGTGATGGGTTTGAGTTGAAATTTTGTTGAAAGATCCATTTCCTTAACTGAGGATCTCTGAGAGGCATCAACATCAAAATAGTTTGGAAACTTGTAGCAGGAATCAACTAAACTAGGATCAAGATTCTTCCCTTAGATAAATAAGTGACTCTATCACTTGATCTCTTTCCACATCTTCTACTATCTTTTGATGAATTTCAGTCTCGGCCACACTTCCTTATAATTGAAAAGACTATTTAATACTCATTCCACTAGGTAAAGAGACTTGTCTTTCATTTCCTTAATCAAGATTAGATTCATTACCCTCACTTGGCTCTTTTTCCTTATTCTTTTCAGCTTCATCTACAGTGTATTATCCTTCTATAATTTCTCCTTCTGCCTATTTCTCCTTATCAACATTTTCTTCCACAACAACTTTTTCCTTATTAGATACTTTTTCCTTAGCTAAATTTTCTCCAGTTTCATCATGAGCACCTTCATTGCCTTTCCTATTAGAAATATTCTCTTCTTCAACATCAGCTTCTATTTATTCATCAAAGTATTCTACTACCTCATCTAGTTCCAAACCAGGGTTAGGGATATGCTTGGGTCTCAAGGGATGTTTAATAGGACTAAAATCCTAATAAATATTTTCATTATCTTCAACCCATGTCTTCTTCTAGGGATTCCAACATATCTTCATCCTTCTGCATATTTCCTTAGAAAAAACTCATAATCCTCAATAGCTTCTCATTTTCCCTTACCAATCCTTTGTATTTCAACATTGCATAGACGAATCTTGAATATAATGGGGAAATGAATTTTGAGGTATTTTTGATCATTTCAAACATAT
Source organism: Viscum album (assembly GCA_963277665.1). Taxonomy (NCBI): domain Eukaryota; kingdom Viridiplantae; phylum Streptophyta; class Magnoliopsida; order Santalales; family Viscaceae; genus Viscum; species Viscum album. The sequence continues at coordinate 1,430,610,766 of OY728120.1, read as the reverse complement.
GAAGGATAATATATTTGAACAAGTTTATCTTATGAACGTTTTTCAAGGGATGTAACAAGAACACATCTTGATACTTCAAGGTAGAAAAACAACCTTTCCTTGGATAGATAAGATTTTTAATGAACTTGAATAGTAGTTTGGTTTCTCCATCCAATTCAGTAGCAATTGGTCTTCTCCTCTTTTCATCTCCTGTTAAGTCATCCAAAGACTCTTCTAGGATGAAAATATCACTTGGAGGTGGAGGTTATCCTTGATGATCCTCAAATATACTTTAATAAGGTACCTTTAAACAAGCATCTCATAATCTCTAAGAAAAAGAAAACCTTTGTCCATTTACCTAACTTTTGACCACAAAATCATCCTTAGCATTAAAAGAAAACTCAACATAGTGATAAAACTCAAACACAAGCTTCAGGTACAAGGGTCTCTTGCCATTGGTAAACCATTCTAGCCATCCCTTCTCTTCCAATACCTTAAGAACAAGTGAATTACTCAAAAGAATCCACTTTTCACACACTTCCTTTTCTAGAATTATTACTCAATTAGCGAGACTAGGATTCAGAGGTTCCTCAAGAGCTTTGATCATAGCCCTTTTCAATCTCTTCATTGACTGATGTTTCTCTAGGATCGAAGAATATGGAAAATTCATTCTCACCATTACAAACATATAGTGAGGGTTTGAAGTAGAACAATTGGTTCAAGAGTGAAGGGTTTGGTTTTAGGAATTCGAGAGCAAGAGTGAAGTGTGAAGGAGTGATTGATTTTTATCATTTAGGGATTTTAAAGTTGTAAATCAAAAATGGGATATAAAATAAATGAAATCAAATCAAATAATTAAAAATAGTGATGCAGGAAAAATTACTAAGTATAAAATGGTGAGTCATTACAGTGTGTTGTCAATAGTGTCATCACAATGATGTCACATTGAATAGGGAGACATCAACTAGTGAGACCAGCAACGGTGAGACAGCAACTGGTGAGACAGTAACTGATGAGATAGTAACAGTTACTCAAGATTTTTCATACCTAATTCAAGTATGATGTAGCGAATTCTTTAAAAATTTAAAGGATTAGTGAAAATTTTAGCAAGATGATGTTCCATGCTAATGAATTCTAAAGTAATATCACCTTTTTAATAATGATCTCTCAAAAAGTGATATATTAAATCAATATGTTCTATTCTTGAATGAGAAATTGGATTCTTAGATATGTTAATAGCACTTGTGTTATCATAGTTTATAGGGAAATGTCTAAATTGATATCCATAATCTAGAAAAGTGTGTTTCATCCAAAAAATTTTAGCACAAAAATTAGAAAAATCTATTTATTCAGCTTTAGAATTAGATAATAAAACAAGATTTTCCTTTTTTATTACACCATGATACTAGTGACTTTCCCAAATAGTGACATGTTTTAGAGGTGATTTTTCTATATAATTTTCAACCACCAAAATTAGCATCAGAGTAGCTAACTAAATCAAATGATTTTCCTCTTGGATAGAATAGTCCTCAGTTGGTACTATGTTTGAGGTATTTGAGAATTCTTTTAACAGTAAGAAGATGTGATTATTTGGGATTTGATTGAAAATTAGCACACATACATACACTAAACATAATATCAGAACTGTTAGTAGTCAATTATATTAGACTTCCAATCATTCCTTTGTAATTGGTTTGATCAACATACTTTCCATGTTTACCAAGATACAACTTACAGGTGGTACTCATTGGAGTATCACTACCCTTTGTACTATCAAATCCAAACCTTTTTAAAATATCTTTAATATATTTACTTTGATTTAAAATAATACCTTCTTTATTTTGAAAGATTTGAAACCTACGGAAAAAATTTAAGTTCACCAATTAAACTCATTTCAAACTCATTTTGCATCATTTTTCAAAAAAATACATAAAGAATGTTTTGAAGATCCAAAAATAATATCATCAACATAGATTTGAACAATTAAAACATCTTTATAAATTATTTTTATAAAGAGATTAGGATCAGCTATACCTTTTGTAAAACCTTTATAAATAAGAAAAATACTTATCCTATCATACCAGACTCTTTAATCTTGTATTAAACCAAATAAATCCTTTGTTAATTTAAATATATGATTTGTAAAATGAGGGTTTGTAAAATCATGGGGTTGTTTAACAAAAACATCAACAATTATTTACCCATTTAGGAATGCACTGTTGGCATCCATTTGATATATCTTGAAATTCAAATGTGTTTCATAGGCTAATAGGATTCTAATGGCTTCAAGTATGGATACAAGTGTAAAAGTTTCTTTATATTCAATTCCTTATTCTTGACTATATCCTTGTGCAACCAATCTTGTATTATTTCTTACTATAGTTCTATATTCATCCACTTCATTTCTAAAAACCCATTTACTGTCTATGGTCAATATGTCTTTGGGTCTATCCACTGGTTTACAGACTTTATTTCTTTCAAACTGATTTAATTCTTCTTGCATAGACATCACCCAAAATTCATCATTGATTTCATAATTGATGTTCTTAGGTTCAAGTTATGACAAGAAGTCTTGATGTTCAACCTTATTTTAAAGAGAATCTCTAGTCTAAGCTCCTTTATCTAAGTCTCCAAATACAACATCTAAGGGATAGTTCTTAAGAGTTTTAACTGATTTAGAAAAAAAAGGACTATTTATTTCAGGTCCATCCATATGTTCAGGTTCACTATGATTAGAGTCTATATATTTTCCAGAACTTGAGGATTTAACAAATTGCTTAATAGTAGGGTTATGAGGTCTAGAATTTATATCCATATTAGACAGATCATCCTCAATATTTTCAAGAGAGGTCTTAGGTTCATGTGGATCTATTTTATCAAATTTGACATGTACATATTCTTCCACACACTTTATTATTTTATTAAATACTCTATAGGATTTACTAGGTATTTAATAACCTAGAAATATTCCTTCATCACTTTTAGGTGAAAATTTGTCAATATTGTCCTTTGTATTAAGGATTTTCAACCGAAGACTTTGAAGTAACTAACTTTGGGTTTTCTATTGTTCCACAACTCATAGGGGTTTTTTTTATTAAGGATAGGTATAATTAAGACTCTATTAATAATATCAAAATTTGTATTCATATAATTAGCCTAAAATTAAATAGGTAAATTATATTCATTAAGAATTGTCTGGGAAATTTCTTGTAAGGTTCTATTTCTTCTTTATATAACTCCATTCTGTTGAGGTGTCCTAGGAGCAGAGAAGTTATGGATATATCCATTGTGTGATCGAAAGGATTAAAACTCTTGGTTTTCAAACTCACAACCATGGTCAATTCTTAATGATTTTATTCTAATACCACTTAGGTTTTCTAATTTTCTAGTATACTTGGTGAAGTAAGAATAATCTTCACTCTTGTGAGCTAAAAAGAAGGTCCAAGTAGACCTAGATAAGTCATCTACAAGAACATAGACATAGTGCTTCCCATTAATACTTGAAACTCTATATGGTCTAAAAAAATCCATGTGAACCAACTCAAGGGGTTGAGAAGTTGAAACTTCTATATTTGTTTTGAAATATATTTTGTGTTTTTTCACTTTTGACAAGGATTGTAGAGTTTATTGTTTGGAAATTCTAGTTTGAGAAGATCCTTTACGAACCCTTTCCTTGAAATATTTCTAAGTGAGTGAGTGTTACAGTGGCCTAATCTTCTATGCCAAAGTTAGGATTCTTTATAAAAAACACTTAAGAAAGAAACATTTTGAGAAACTAAGAAATCCAAGTTCACAAAATAAACATTCCTATTTCTAAAAGCAGTAAATACTAACTCATTTTTAGAATTAAAAACATTGTGTGCATCATTTTAAAATTTAACATTGAAACCATCATTACATGGTTGAGAGATAATAAGCATATTGTACTTTAATCCATCAACAAAAAGTACTTTGGAAATTAAAATTGAATCGGTTTTACCGATTTGGTCAAGGCCAATTATTTTTCCTTTAGCATTGTCATAAAAAGTGACATGACCACCATCAATATTGATAATATTCTTGAAGCTAGAGTAGTTTTATATCATGTGTCTTGAACATCAACTGTCCAAGTACCATAAGCTCTTATATGTTCTATTCAAGCATCATTCCTACAAAAAATAATTTAACCAAGAAAACACTTTGGTACCCAGATTTGCTTGGGTCTAGAAATATTAGTGATAAAAGATTTGGGAACCCATAATTGCTTCATGGGTTTCCTATAAAAAGTTTGTAAGGATTTGGAAAGATAAACTTTATTTGGTCTAGAAAAACTCGAAATAGTAGAAGATGTTTCAATAATAGAACTTGTAGTAAATTTTTCAGAACTGGGCATAAAACTAGATTTTCTAGATTTGGATAAAAATTAGTTTTAACAAAATTCCCTTGTCCTGGTTGATAACCTATACCATTAGTATATTTTGGTCCAAACTGTTTACCAAGAATTTGAGTTAAAGTATTTTTTCCATTGGTAAACTTTTCTAAATAATTTTTAAACTGTTCATTTTATAGTCTAAACTCATTATTTTCTTTAAGAAATTGAGCATTTTTATCTTTCTCTGTAGTGATTTCAGAGTTAACAGTAGAGGTAAGAGAATTTTTTTTCTTTAAAACTTTGTATTTATCTTTTAATTCATTACATGTTCCTTAAAGAATTTTACAGTACTCAAAAATTTCCTCATTGGTCATGTTTTCTTAATTAGATTCATCTCCAGAATAATAGGAATTCTGTATAGGAGAGTCTAGTGTTACCTCATATGTGTTTGTCATAAAATACATATTGGCTTTATTAGCCTTCTCATCATGTGAAGATTCAGACTCACTTGAGAAATCTTCATAAGCGCTCCATGTTTCTTTCATTGCCTTTTTATACTTCCTATCTTTGTACTCATGTTTCCTTTTTTATTTTAACTTAGGAAAGTCGGCCTTTACATATCCTCTTATATTACACTCATAACAAACTATTTCATTAGTAATGTCACTTCTTTTATAGTACTTTTTTCAGTTTCCCTTATTGTCATACTTTCCTTTGTAGCTGGGATTTCTGAAAAACATCTTCTTCATATAGAGTCTTTTAAATATTCTATCTATCTAAGCCATTTCATCATCATTTTCAAATGATGATTCTTTATTTCTTGAACTGTCATAATTATTTTTTTCCTTCTCGTTTTCTTTTTGTTTAGAAGAAGTGGTCTTGAAAGCCACTGATTTTTTCTTTGGTTTATCATCCGCTTCTTTGTTGACCTTTAATTATTCCTTGTACATCATCAATTTACCTATTAGCTCCTTTACTGGAAACTTACTGATATCACAGGATTCTCTTATTGACACTGAGGTTTTCCTCCATCTATTTGGTAGACATCTGAGAATTCACATGATTTGTTCCTTAGTTGTAACTTCCTTTCCCAAAGAGATCATAGTGTTTACAATCTCATTAAACCGGAGATACATGTCAGAGATAGGTTCATCAGGCTTCACCTTAAAGTTATCATATTTAATATTATATTTAGTAAGTCTCATTTCCTTAACATTATTGGTTTCTTTATGTAATATAGCTAAAGTATCCCAAATTTCATAGGTTGTTTTATATATTGAAATCCTATTAAATTATTCATCTCCTATGAAAAAATATTATTCATTCATAGTTTTTTAGTTGTTTTTCTTGGTTGGGTCATTCCAAGTATTTCGAGTAGTAGCAGGTATCTTATATTCATCTATAATTGAAGACCAAATTTCAAAATTCATACTTTTTAAATGCATTTTCATCTTAATTTTCCACTAGGAATAATTAGTTCCATTGAAAATGGAGGTCTGTTGGAAGCAGACCTTCCAATATATTATTTATAATAAATACTAAATAATAGGTTTTTTAAGAGCTAAAAATTTATAACTAACAAAAATTTAGAGATATTTAAAACCCAACTAAAATCACAATCGAAAATATTTGAAATAGATTTGAAAATATAAGATTAAAAAACAACCTCAAATACCAAATGTTGGTTGGACTAGGAAAATCAAGAGGGAGTGAATTGAGTTCCTATAAAAATTTCTGTTTTAAAACCGTATTTAAAAAATTACTATTTAAAACAACTTCAGGCCAGTCAACCAAAGCAGTAGATTTACAAAAGATTTGAATGTTCAATTAATTTCTTGAAGTATTGATTAATTCTCAATTACAACAAGTTTGAAAGATTGATATAAATTTTGAAAGTAATTTACTAAATTAAAAATAGTTATAAATACTAACTAAGATTAACTATCAAAGTAATATATAGTTTTTTGAAATATGTGTGAAGACAGAGAAAACTAAACCTAAAAACACAGTGGATAAAAAAAGGTCCAGTCTCAAGAAGAGAATTAATCCTATCCACTTGGTGATCACCTTCCACAAATTATTTTATACTAATAATCTTGATCCACACCCTGGATCAGGGTTCACAACATCACACAAGACTGTCCAGGTCAACAAGACCGATGCCACAGTTATTCATGGGAAATAAATTAAAAATAGGTCACACAAATACCTCTTATACAGTTATATGTGGGAGTAAAAAGGTATAAAAAGATGATTTAATGAGGATATCTTGTATCCTTCAGCTTAGCTCGGGATACAGGGTGTATTTGTGATACAGATACACACACTGGTCAAAAGGTAGTAAAATTATAAACAATAAAGCGGAAATAATGAGAGAGGGTTTAGAATTTTTTGAGTGTTGTGCTTGATGATTCTGGACTTCTTAGATGTAGCAGACGAGAAGCTCGAGTCCACTTCTGTAAACTAACACCAAAAACATAGTGTTGTTGATGCTCTATATTATGGTTTCCAGTGATATGAGAAACTCTTCAAAAATCCTCTTCACTTGGATTTGTTGTTGAAAGGATGTTTGCACTCTTTGGTTCATGATAAGTTCTTTCTTGTTCATATCTAGTAGGATGGTAGTTTATCTATTCTACTTGTTCTTGTGTGTCACAAACTCTATTAATCTATTTGCATGCCACATTTTATTTAATCTCAGATGTTTTTATTTTGGATAACAGGGAGCATGATCTCCATCACATGAAAGTACATTGTACCTCATACTGTCTACTGATAAGGGTACAAAATATCATTAATAATATCAGTATCATTAAATAACTCAAATATGACTGTTAGTAATATTTTCAAATTTAAATGATAATTTAAGAAATGAAAATGTATGGAACGGTGTCACAGGAGCAGTGACATAGGAGCGGTGACTCGAGAGTGGTGAATCAACCTTTGTCTCTGAATGGTGTCTTGAGAACGGTGTCTCAGAATTTGTAAATATTTTGGTCCGTTGAAATAAGAATGATGTCTGGTCCTTTGAGAGAATTCTAGAATGCTGGAACGGTGTCTTAAGACTGGTGTCTTAGACTTCGCGGAAATCTAAAAACGATGTTTGGTCCTTCGTGAAAAAGATGAACTGGTAGGAATGGTATCTTGTCCATGTAAATAGTGTCTAGTCCTTTGTGAAAATTTTGGACTGGTAGATCGAAACAATGATGTCTCATACTTTATTGAATTGTAGACTGAGCGGTGTCACTGCAACAGTGACTCATACTTTGCCAATTTTCTGGTTGAACGGTGAGACTGGTGACTGCGAGTCCACTAACCGATGACTCATACTTAGTCAAATATTTGCAACCTATCTTATGAAGTAATACTCAATAGAATAGATTAAGATTATAAATAAACATAAGGAAACATAATTAAACAATATTAATCATGATTTTTTAGCATTAAAACTAGAGGAGTCAAACATATAAATATATATATAAGGTGAATTATCCTCATTAAACTCCATCATATCCACAAAAAATTTGTTATCCAAAGTTACCTTTCAATACAACTTTATAATATGATTCTCCTTTTCTAAGTTTTTAGTCATGTTATACATACTAAAAGGGAAAAATCATTATACATTTAATGTCATGACCCGTCCTCGGGGCCCGTGCCGTGACTACCCCAAGCCCGCCTTTCATAGGCCAGGGGCTGGCGACTAGCACCAAAGGCGTAAATCCCGATAACTGGGCAGGCATTTCCTTTAAAAAAATTAAACTAAACACCATAGAGTACAATCGGAAGTAAAACACTAAGTACAAAAGAAAGTACAATAGAAAAGACAACAACTGGAAGAAAGGAAGAAGCTCCTGGGTCGTCCTCCTCGGATCCTACCTGAAGGGTAGGTACAGATAGCGCAGCTCCTGGATCATCCACCACAAATCCTACCTGAAGGGTAGGTACAGATAGCCTCCACAACGCTCTTGCCCGTCAACCTCCTCCGAGTATCATCTCCACGTGAAGTCCACCTCCTGATACTGACTCATCGTGAGGTCCACCTCTGGGTATCGTCCAGTCCTCGAACACTCGGTCTCTGTCAGCACTGCCCGTCATCTGCAACCAACACAACGAGGTGCGGGCATAGCCCGTGCAGGGGTGAGTATACGATACTCAGTAGGGACCTCGAGACCCTCAAGGTCTCACTAAATCCAACAAGTATAACCACAAAGAAGGATCTCAACAAGTAACCTTTACTTAGGTATAAGCCCATACTTATACCTAAGTTATCAAGTAACCCATCTCAATCATGAGGAAACACAGAGATTATGAAATCAACGGATAACCACTACCCGAGTATATGCCCATACATATACCTAATTTATCAAGTGACTCATCTCAATCATGAGGTAAACACAAAGATCATAGACTCATCTCAAATCAGGATTTTCATTATCGAAACCATAACTGCTGAAGAGCCCCGCCTCTGGAGTGTACAGTGGTCCTATCAAGACTCTGAGGTACTGCTCACTAACCTAAGACTGCTGAGGTAATCCTCCTATCAAGTACCGCGGGTCAGCCACCCAAACACAGTAGTGCTTCCCGTCGGGGTATGGCACCCAAACACAGTAGTGCACACCCCCTAATAGCCTGCAGAGGTACTCTCCGGACAAGTACCGTGGGTCTGCACTGTCACACAGGTAGTGCTCCGTCCGCCAGGGGTCTGCACCCAACAAAGTAGTGCTCCGTCCACTGGGCTAGTCGACTCACTCCAAGTCGAGTCGGTCAAGCAGTCGTTAGGTCTCAGCCGGCTACACGGTCTCCGTACTCTGAACGCTCATCTCCAGGAGGGTCCACTCCACGAGCTACAGGTCGATACTCCAAGTATCTCAAAGTCCCACGAAGAAGTATCTCAAAGTACCACCTCATCATAGGGGTCTCAACGCAACAGATGTCGCGTCAATCGGACACCCGGTCTGTGAGTTATTAGCCTTTTCGTCCCAGGGGCCCGGTTGGTTTCGTGTGCGAACCAACCCGGCCGTATCTCAACTGTACCTCGAACTCTCATAGGGTATACTCATAGGGACCGATTCTCAACAAGATCACCAACGCCGCTGACGGTTCGCCAAACGGACGTCCAGTCTGAAAGTTATCAACTTTTCCGTTCCAGGGGCCCGGTTGGATTTTGGGTACAATCCAACCCTGCCATATTCCAACAGCGTCCAAACCTCAGGCGAAGTATACCAAAAGAACCGTCTCATCAAGAGGAATCCAACAAAGTCAACGACACGTCAATCGGACATCCGGAGCTCAAGTTATAAGTGTTTCCACTCCGAGAGCCCGGTTGGATTCATGTTCGATCCAACCCAGTCGTACTTCAAATGACACCGGTTAACCAAACCGGTCACACCATTGCGATCCATATGGAAAAACACATGAGATGGACTACCCATTGGTCCCAAACGGATAGCCTGTGAAAAAGTTGCATTTCACCGCATCATGCACGAACCGGGCCTCGTGGGGCCCGCACCTCAACCTCGACTTAAATATCCAAAATTAGTCTTGAAAGATCCGTCATAATTCCAGGGTCGCAACGTCGTAGACGGTTCATCATTCCGATACCGTATGAGAGAGATATGTCCGATATAAGATCCCGTAATATTATTATTATTATTATTATTCGGTGTTTCGTGGCCCCGCACCACGAACTAGAATTTAGTATCCAACATTAGACTTGAATCGACCATATTAATTACGGGATTATATCGCCACTGATGGCAATCCAATCGGACGTCGCACGCATGAGTTATGGTGGGTCGAAGATTTAATAATAATATTAAATCTATTATTTTTCCGAGCGCTTCGAGTACCCGATCCAAAAAATTGAAAAAGACATCCAATATTGGACTCATAAATTCCGTCTCGAAGTCAGGGTCACACTGCTACAGATGGTTCATGAAACCAAGGTCGCATGAAGAAGTTACGGCATAAAAAGTGTTTTATCAACAAAAGTAATAATAACAATATTTTATTATTATTACTTATTTGTTTGTTTTTCTTAACTCAAAATTCAATCAAGGCATGGGCATTCATTTTCTACATGTGGCTTCCACGTGGGCATTCATTTTCCATTTATTTTGTTTTTATTTTATATACTTTCAATTCCATCTTCTCTCTCCAATCACATAACTTATTCATTCACGATTTCACGCCGCCTCTCCTACGAACCACAGTGGCCAACCTCTCGCACCCGCTGCATTCGCCAGAACCGTTGCGGCTGCCTTCAGCCTACCGCGCCGCTGCTGTCTTCACCATAAAACCCTAATGCACCCGCTCCCGCATCACCTGCTTCCTCACACGACTTCTCCCCACGACCTGCACCAGTGGCCTCCGCCTTCCGCACTCCATATGGACTTCGATTTAACTTGGAAAAAAGATACGAACACATATTCATGATCCTCGGGTCGAGATCTTCGTGTCCGTATGTCACGCTCAGGGAAACATTGAGTTTCCAGCGTCAATAAATATTTGGATGCCTCCTTCCGCGAGCAATTGCGGCTTCGTTCCAAGCCTGAAAAATTAAACGATCGCATATTTGTGATCCTTGTGTCGAGGGCTTCACATCCATATATTTCGCTCAACAAAACTTTGTGTTTCCAGCGTCAATAAATATTTGTCATTGAAGAATGTATGAAGAACACATGAAGAATAAAAAGAAAAAGGAGAATGGTTTATGTGCGGGACGATGTCCATGTTCATTTGGTCATCATCATCATGAATTTAAGATATGAAGAATCAATAAAACGAATTCAATCATATATAAAAACCCCTACCTTGAAAAGACGTCGCACGTCGTCGAGTCGTGGAAGTCGAACGTCGCGGTAGAATGGCGTTGCGAAGAAGGAATAGAGAGTGACAACGGTCGTTGGTGTTCGTCGCTTCCGTCATTGTAGAAGTGCACCTGAAGAAGAATCGACGTCTCCTCTCTTGTCGCATGAAGAAGAGGACAGAGGGTGTGTCGTCGTTCTTCATGGAAGGGTGTGTCGTTCTTCGCCGGAGGTTTCGGTGTTCTTCAACGATGGAGGAAAACCCCTCTTCCTTCACAAAGATCTCTATCAAGAGGGTTCTCCCCACTAAACAAAATCCAACCCTATTAAAATAAGAATACACCTTATTTTAATTAATCTTCCAAGCCATTCAAAATTTGAATAACTTAATTCATTAATTGTGTAGGTTTCATTAATTAAACATGGAGTTGGAAAAAGTTAAAGTGAAAGAGGAAGAGGGAAGAGGAAGAGTTACATAAGTTAAAGTGGAGTTACAAAATTAAAGAGGGAAGTGAGTTATGGGAGGTCAAGGGGGTTATGGGAAGATCAAGGGGGGTTAGGGTCTCGTGTGGGCCCCACCTCCCACATATCCACACATGGGAAGTTGGGTGGTTGTGGGTCCCACCAACAACTTCCCATGGTAGAATTTAACTCCCTTGGTTAACAAAAATAAAATTGTTCACAATTTTATTTATTTCTTCCTTAAACCTCAAAATTTAACTTCTTCTCCCAAGCAAACGCACCTACGGTAAAAGTCCTCTTAAGCAAATACCGGCGCTGCGAGTTCATCGGTATCCTCGGATTTCAATTCTGAGTACCAGTTCAAAAGATAGAAAAACTCACTCGTTCGTTCACTGAACGTACCCGAGCTAAACTTCAGAAATTGATTTCGGGCTCACCGGGACTCGGAATCAGACGCCGTCAGAAACTGTGTTCTTGTAAAATCCCAAATAAAATTAAGAAAAATTTTCCCCTGAATTTTACAGGTCTTTACATTACTCCCACCTCAGAGCTTTACGTCCTCGTAAAGTTTTAACACAAACTAGGGATACAAAAGCGGTACTGAGCACACATCTGAGCCTTTCGCTCCCATGTGCTCACCTGGAGGTTCTCGTACTGCCAGTGAAAGCGCACCCAAGGAATCGACCGTCCTCGTAGGATCCACTCCTGTCGATCCTCAATCTCCACTGGAACCTCCGTGCATGTTGCCCTGTCATCGACGTCCAACTCCCTGAGGTCGATGATGTGTGAAGGATCTTGCACGTATCTCCTCAGCCAAGGTACGTGGAAGATTTCATGCACCCGGTGCAACTGAGGTGGAAAGGTGAAGCAGTAAACCACCTCGCTTACCCTACTGGGAACCTAGAAAGGTTCGTTGAACCTCAGAGATATCTCGCTGCCTCGACAACATCTCCGTAAACCTCATCGAGGTGAGACCCGTATAAGAATGTGGTCTCCATCCTCGAACTCTAGAGGTCTCCTTTTCCTGATTAGAACTGAAACTCAAAACTCCTGCTGCCACGAGGGTAAGGTTGGTCGACCCAAGAATGATCGGCTACACCCTCCCATGCAAGAGTTTATCTCGTGATGCCTGGGGTTTCCTTTTTTCCGACCAAGGAAAACCCATCCCGACGTTTTCCTAATACCGTCAATCCATGTATGAACTGTGGATCCAATCCATACTCAGACCAATGTCGTAAGGCAATGACACTTCCACCAAGAGATTCTAACCGAAACTCTCGCCTCGTGGGTCAGATCACACTGTCAGCGTAAGTGTGATTATCGAGTCTCCTCCCAAGGTATCTCCAGACGTGAGGGTCAAGTCTATGGTTTTAACTAGAAACTCTAGGTCTGGGACAAGATTTGTGGAAGGAAGGAATGATTCATATCAACGTCTGTTACTACGGCAGCTAGTAGTGGACACAGACTGTCCCTCGAATCATTCTTAGATCCATTGGGTCACACTCCTTGACCGCATGCAGCTACTCTCTTCCCCTACCCTCCACGTCTGCTACTCTGCAGATTTATCCGTCCTTAACATTTCCTCTTTTTGAAACATTCTCATGCCCAAGTCTTAGAGACTGGAACCAGTTCACATCTTCCCACTGCTAACATTCACTGGCTAAAACCGATCAGCCAAAGAACATTCAACAATAAAGGTTCTTTATAGCACCCTAACATAAATAGGAATGCATAGAGAAAAGAGTGCTTACTCGGATATCCTTTAAACACACCTCGCTCTGAGGTCCGAGCTCTAAAGCACTGATCATATCGTAGTCATCAAGTACTAAGAACGATCGGTACGCCTCGATGAATACTCAACTATCGACTCGTCGTCCTGCTGAAGCTGTATAAGCTCAAGAAAACTTTCAGCCACCTCCTCAAGCCAGTCCTCAGCCGCCTGTGAGTTAGGCTCGCCTCGGAACTTGAGGTTATCTGATGTTAGAACATGTGTAAGGCAGTAATCCTACATGTGTCACCTACCGGTACCACCGGTTGTAACTGCAGACCAACAAGTAATGATGTATAGCTGACACACTACCCGAAGGCACTATCTCAGGCATCGGTCCACGTACTGAAGCCTCATCGCTACGCGGACCATCCTCATGGTCACTCACTGGAAAACACTAGTAGACAAGTCTTCCATCAACTCCACTAGTTCCTCAGCTAGGCGGAAAACTCTAGCAATCGCCTCCAGCCAGTCCTCTGCTGTCTGGGAATCTTCCTCGCCTCGTAACCTCGGAGGCCGCTGCTGCTGGAACTCATGCATCGCGCTCTGCCAGCGTGCACAGTTCACTAGTATGGCTGGTGGCATCTGCTGCCCATCAGGTGGTGGTGCTGCTGGTACACCACCCGAGGGTGTCAACATAGTAAAAAGGGCCCCGCACCGGAGCCTCGTCGCTCGGTGGGCCGTCATCGAGTTCTCTCTCAGAACACCTACTGACTGTATGCGTAGAGACATCCTGAACAGATGCGACACGGTCAATGTTTATACCTGGTGAGTTGACCTAGTTTGAGCTGACATTAATACTTTGGAAACACACACACAATCATTGTTTTCGTGTACAAAGTCAGAAATCAGTAGTCAGGGTCCTGGTGTACGGATACGTCGGCCGCCGCACCAACACTGGACTCCCTGAACTGAAGACCACACTCGGTACCCTTAACACTATTGCTTCACATAGAAAAAGATCAGATTCCTTAGTTCTGCGGTAGAACCGAACTCCTTTGATACCAATTTGTCACGACCCGTCCTCGGGGCCTGTGTCGTGACTACCCCAAGCCCGCCTTCCATAGGCCAGGGGCTGGCGACTAGCACCAAAGGCATAAATCCCGATAATTGGGAAGTCATTTACTTTAAAAAAAAGTAAACTAAACACCACAGAGTACAATCGGAAGTAAAACACTAAGTACAAAATAAAGTACAACAGAAAAGACAACAATTGGAAGAAAGGAAGCAGCTCCTGGGTCGTCCTCCTCAGATCCTACCTGAAGGGTAGGTACAGATAGCGCAGCTCCTGGATCGTCCACCACAGATCCTACTTGAAGGGTAGGTACAGATAGCCTCCACAACGCTCTTGCCCGTCAACCTCCTCCGAGTATCATCTCGCCGTGAAGTCCACCTCCTGATATTGACTCATCGTGAGGTCCACCTATGGGTATCGTCTAGTCCTCGAACACTCGGCCTCTGTCAGTGCTGCCCGTCATCTGCAACCAACACAATGAGGTGCGGGCATAGCCCGTGCAGGGGTGAGTATACGATACTCAGTAGGGACCCCGAGACCCTCAAGGTCTCACTAAATCCAACAAGGATAACCACAAATAAGGATCTCAACAGATAAACTTTACTTAGGTATAAGCCCATACTTATACCTAATTTATCAAGTAACTCATCTCAATCATGAGGAAACACAGAGATTATGAAATCAACGGATAACCACTACCCAGGTATATGCCCATACATATACCTAAGTTATCAAGTGACCCATCTCAATCATGAGGTAAACACAAAGATCATAGACTCAGCTCAAACTAGGATTTTCATTATCGAAACCGTAACTGCTGAAGAGCCCCGTCCCTAGAGTGTACAGTGGTCCTGTCATGACTCCGAGGTACTGCTCACTAACCTAAGACTGCTGAGGTACTCCTCCTGTCAAGTACCGCGGGCCAGCCACCCAAACACAGTAGTGCTTCCCACCGGGGTATGGCACCCAAACACAGTAGTGCACACCCCCTAATAGCCTGCAGAGGTACTCTCCGGACGAGTACCGCGGGTCTGCACTATCACACAGGTAGTGCTCCATCTGACATGGGTCTGCACCCAACAAAGTAGTACTCTGTCCACTGGGCTAGTCGACTCACTCCAAGTCGAGTCGGTCAAGCAGTCGTCAGGTCTCAGCCAGCTAAACTGTCTCCGTACTCCGAACGCTCGTCTCCGGGATGGTCCGCTCCATGAGCTACAGGTCAATACTCCAAGTATCTCAAAATCCCACGAAGAAGTATCTCAAAGGACCGCCTCGTCATAGGGGTCTCAATGCAACAGACGGCGCGTCAATTGGACACTCGATCTGTGAGTTATTAGCCTTTTCATCCCAGGGGCCCGGTTGGTTTCGTATGCGAACCAACCCGGCCGTATCTCAACTGTACCACTAACTCTCATAGGGTATACTCATAGGCACCTATTCTCAACAAGATCACCAACGCCACTGACGGTTCGTCAAACGGACGTCCAGTCTGAAAGTTATCAGCTTTTTCGTTCCAGGGGCCCAGTTGGATTTCAGGTACAATCCAACCTGGCCATATTCCAACAGCGTCCAAACCTCAGGCGAACTATACCAAAAGAACCGTCTCATCAAGAGGAATCCAACAAAGTCGATGGCACGTCAATCGGACATTCGGAGCTCAAGTTATAAGCGTTTCCGCTCCGAGGGCCCGGTTGGATTCATGTTCGATCCAACCCAGTCATACTTCAAATGACACAAGTTAACCAAACCGGTCACACCATTGCGATCTATATGGAAAAACACACGAGATGGACTACCCATTGGTCCCAAACGGATAGCCGGTGAAAAAGTTGCATTTCACCGCATCATGCGCGACCCGGGCCTCGTGGGGCCTGCGCCTCAACCTCGACTTAAATATCCAAAATTAGTCTTGAAACATCCATCGTAATTCCAGGGTCGCAACATCGCAGACGGTTTTTCATTCTGATACCGTATGAGAGAGATATGTCTGATACAAGATCCCGTAATAATATTATTATTATAATTATTCGGTGTTTCGTGGCCCCGCACCACGAACTAGAATTTAGTATCCAACATTAGACTTGAATCGACCGTATTAATGACGGGATTATATCGCCACTGACGGAAAGCCAATCGGACGTCGCACGCATGAGTTATGGTGGGTCGAATATTTAATAATAATATTAAATCTATTATTTTTCCGAGCGCTTCGGGTACCTGATCCAAAAACCCGAAAAAGACATCCAATATTGGACTCATAAATTCCGTCTCGAATTCAAGGTCACACTGTCGTAGACAGTTCATGAAACCGAGGTCGCACGAAGAAGTTGCGGCATAAAAAGTGTTTTATCAACAAAAGTAATAATAACAATATTTTATTATTATTATTACTTATTTGTTTGTTTTTCCTTAACTCGAAATTCAATCAACGCATGGGCATTCATTTTCTACATGCGGATTCCACGTGGGCATTCATTTTCCATTTATTTTGTTTTTATTTTATATCCTTTCAATTCCATCTTCTCTCTCCAATCACATAACTTATTCATTCACGATTTCACGCCGCCTCTCCTACGAACCACAGCGGCCAACCTCTCGCACCCGCTGCATTCTCCAGAACCGTCACGACTGCCTTCAGCCTGCCGCACCGCTGCTGTCTTCACCATAAAACCCTGATGCGCCCGCTCCCGCATCACCTGCTTCCTCACACGACTTCTCCCCACGACCTGCACCAGCGGCCTCCGCCTTCCGCACTCCATTTCGACTTCGATTTAACTTGGAAAAAATATATGAACGCATATTCATGATCCTCGGGTCGAGATCTTCGTGTCTGTATGTCACGCTCAGGGAAACATTGAGTTTCCAGCATCAATAAATATTTGGACGCCTCCTTTCGCGAGCAATTGCAGCTTTGTTCCAAGCCTGAAAAATTAAACGATCGCATATTTGTGATCCTTGCGTCGAGGGCTTCGCATCCATATATTGCGCTCAACAAAACATCATGTTTCCATCATCAATAAATATTTGTCATTGAAGAACGTACGAAGAACACATGAAGAATAAAAAGAAAAAGGAGAATGGTTTATGTGTGGGATGATGTCCATGTTCATTTGGTCATCATCATCATGAATTTAAGATATGAAGAATCAATAAAACGAATTCAATCATATATAAAAACCCCTAACTCGAAAAGACATCGCACGTCGTCGAGTCGTGGAAGTCGAACATCGCGGTAGAATGGCGTTGCGAAGAAGGAATAGAGAGTGACAACGGTCGTTGGTGTTCGTCGCTTCTGTCGTTGTATAAGTGCACCCGAAGAAGAATCGACGTCTCCTCTCTTGTCGCATCAAGAAGAGGATAAAGGGTGTGTCGTCGTTCTTCGTGGAAGGGTGTTTCGTTCTTCGCCGGAAGTTTTGGTGTTCTTCAACGATGGAGGAAAACCCCTCTTCCTTCACAAAGATCTCTCTCAAGAGGGTTCTCCCCACTAAACAAAAGCCAACCCTATTAAAATAAGAATCCACCTTATTTTAATTAATCTTACAATCCATTCAAAATTTGAATAACTTAATTCATTAATTGTGTAGGTTTCATTAATTAAACATGGAGTTGGAAAAAGTTAAAGTGAAAGAGGAAGAGGGAAGAGGAAGAGTCACATAAGTTAAAGTGGAGTTACAAAATTAAAGAGGGAAGTGAGTTATGGGAGGTCAAGGGGGTTATAGGAAGATCAAGGGGGGTTAGGGTCTCGTGTGGGCCCCACCTCCCACATATCCACACATGGGAAGTTGGGTGGATGTGGGTCCCACCAACAACTTCCCATGGTAGAATTTAACTACTTTGGTTAACAAAAATAAAATTGTTCACAATTTTATTTATTTCTTCCTTAAATCCCAAAATTTAACCTCTTCTCCCAAGCAAACTCACCTATGGTAAAAGTCCTCTTAAGAAAATATCGGTGCTGCGAGTTCATCGGTGTCCTCATATTTCAATTCTGAGTACCGGTTCAAAAGATAGAAAAACTCGCTCGTTCGTTCACTGAACATTCCCGAGCTAAACTTCAGAAATTGATTCCGAACTCATCGGGCCTCGGAATCAGACGCCGTCAGAAACTGTGTTCTTGTAAAATCCCAAAGAAAATTAAGAAAAAATTTCCCTTGAATTTTACGGGTCTTTACATTTAAAATTTTTAATTTAAATAAGTAATTAATTTTATGAAGTAAATTAAAGGATAAATAATCAATACATTCCATCCCACTCTATCGAACTATAGGATTATAATTCCATTGATGAAACCTCATCCCTGATGCACAACACATAGGGAGATGCTCCTGTTGCACATAGGACTAGATCATTTTTGTGAAATTAATGATTAGGAAAACTTTGATTATCTATAGAATATGAAGCATAATAGCATTTCATGGGATGACATTATAGGTGTGGGACACATTGATCCCAGTGATGATGAATAATCTGCATGTGAAGCTAATGTGAAATTTCCTACTAATTATGATTTCCAAAAGTAATGTGAATTGTTTTCTTCTAATGGTCATAAATGAAAATAAGTAACTTTGGTTAAATAAAAGGATGATAAGCATAAGGCTAAGGGAAAGAAAACTCTTGTTTATGGGGATGGATTCCAACTATTCATCCCTCAAAAATCCAAAGCATGTGATCTTTAGCCTGGGTCTGTGTAGGTTTCACCCACTCAGATCCTGACACGGACTAATGCAGTTACTCTCTCAAGTGGGAATGACCTGTTTTCCATCACTTTTGATTGCAAGGATGGGTTTTCTGAGGAAAATCCCATGGGTTAAAAGTATCTAAAAGTTTTCCCTCTTTATTTGGAGTATCCCCCTTCTTGTAGGATGAGCACTATGGGAATTGGGAATGTGGATTGGACTTATCCATCTCATTTTTATAATTTAATGAAAACTGAAAATGAAATTTTTGTCAAGGCCTCTAACATGGAATATGATAATTCCAGGGTTAAAAATGCCATCGTCAAAACTCTTTCATAAGATCATGAAGGTAAAAGGTCTCTTTAGGATCTTAGGAAGGACATTGAGGATTAGTTCGACTCACAATTTGAAGTTATCTTTTCATTAATGAAGTTAGCCATCTTTGGCTATAGGGAATTTCTAAATGTCTAGAAATTGTTATCAGTCAACATCGAAGACAAAATCCGATCCAACTTAGAGATTGACTTTTGATATCTATTTTAGAAATATAATACTTGCATTGTTCTGAAGGACTCCTTTGACTCTTCATCAGATAAGGAGTACGAGCCTCCTCAAATTACCAGGGATGGTGGAGAGGATGACATCCAAAGGGCTGAGGTTAATATCCTAGAAACTTAGGATCTAAAGGGAATTATAGAAATTGACTTCCTGTGTTCATTTTTCTTTTGATGTGGGCATTTTATGTCTTTTTTGACCTCATCACTTCCTTATTTATCTTCTCCTTTTTTAATAAATTTTGGGGTCACGGGCTTGGGTCTCCAAGTCTATGGTTGAACTATATTTGATAAATATATGTTTATAATTTATTATACGCTTAACAATATTTTAAATTTATTTATAAATATATATTTACAACTATATAAATGTAGATTTATAAATATAGATTTATAATTATATAATTATAAATATATTCATAGATATAATTATAAATATTTTCAAATTTATAAATATATATTTATATATTTATTATATTTATAAATATATATATATATATATATATATATTTAATTTAAAATTATTAGGTGTTTATTAGTCTTGGCGAGTTCGGGTAATATTTTTAAAACTCGAACCCTTTTGGAACTCGATTACGAGGTTTTCGAACCCGAAACATATTTAGAAATATTTATTTATCAATATATTTATAAAAATATATTTATAATCAATATTTATAAATACATGTTTACAATTCTTTAAATATGTTTATAAATATAGAAATAAATATGTATTTTTATATATAAATATTAAATATATTTATAAATATATATTAAATTTATATATAAATATATTTTAATAATTATATAATTATAAATATATTTATATTTATATAGTTATAAATATTTATTTATAAAGACAGATTTATAATTATATAATTATAAATATGTTTATAAATATAATTTTAAATATATTTATTATTTTTATATATATTTATATAAATAAATATATATTTATAATTATATTTATATATATATTTATTTATAATTATATTTATTTAAAATTATATTTATTTAAAATTGTAAATATATATTAATATAAATAAATATATATTTATAAATAATATTTATATTTATATTTACAAGTACATAATTATAATTCTTTAAATATATTTATAAATATATATTTATTTAAAAATATGAAATTTTTTATAATTATATTTATAAATATTTATTTATAATATATATATATATATAATTATATTTATTTATAATTTTTAATATATATTTATATAAATAAATATATATTTATAAATATATATTTATAATTATGTTTATAAATACATAATTACATTTCTTTAAATATATTTATCGATATATTTTTTTTAATTTATATATATATTTTTATAATTATATTTATTTATAATTATAAATATATATTTATATAAATAAATTTATATTTATAAATATATATTTATAATTATATTTAGAAATACATAATTACTATTATTTAAATATATTTATTAATATATATTTATAAATATGAAATTATTTATAATTATATTTATAAATATGAAATTATTTATAATTATATTTATAAATATATATTTATAATTTATTATATGTTTAAAAATATTTTAAATTTATTTATAAATATATATTTATAACTATATAAATATAGATTTATAAATATAAATTTATAATTATATAATTATAAATAATTTCATATTTTTAAATATATATTTGTATATTTATATATATTTACACACACATGTGTGGGCGCGAGCACACACATGTGTGGGCGCGCGCATGCAAACACATGTGTGGGCGCGCGCGTGCACACACACACACACATATATATATAACAAAATTAAATTTAAAATTATTAGTTGTTTATTAGTCCGGACGAGTTTGGGTATTATTTTTAAAACCAGAACCCTTTCAGAATCCGATTACTTTATATTTATTTATATACCAAGACGGATCAGTCATGGATTTAGAAATCAAACCCATAACCTCAAATCAATTAATAAAGGAAAGTATACAAGGAAGGAGGAAGGTCAACAAGGCATAAAATTCCCACATTAGAAGAAAAAGTAAGTTAATCCTTGCTCACTGTAGATCCCAAATTTCTATGATATCTTCCTCTACCCTTTGGATGTCAACCTATCTATCATGTCTTTTCCCTTTGTGGGACCTCATATTCTTCTTCCAATGACGATTTAGAGAAGTCCTCCAGAATGGAGCAAGTCTTGAATTTCCAAGATAGATCATGAAAGTCCATCTTTGGGCTAGATCAAAATCCATCTTCAATGTTTATTGATAACAACTTATGAACTGTTAAACTGTCATTGAAACCCAATACAACCAGATCCACCATTGAAAAAAAGACTTCAAGTTGTTTAAAAAATCATTATGTCACTTCCTTGTTGAGGCCTTCAGTGGGCCTTTCACCTTCCCGGTCCTCTAGGGGTATGATACTAGAGTTTTTTTGTGAAATATCACATTTCTCATTTGAGGCCTTTCCAAATAAGTCATGTGCATTTTTCATTAGTTTAGTAAAATGGGGTGGATAAGACCACACCACATTCTCAAAACCATCATCGCTTCTGCTTGAGGGATTTTTAATTGGATGCTCAACCTGCATGGGGGAAACCTACAAAAACATGCTATTTGGTGGGTAATCCTACATTTGGATTAAAGTGGGTGGAACCTACACAGTCTGAGATTGAGGCTCATATGTTTTGGATTTACAAGGGTTGACCAATTGTAATCCCTCTTCGTCTACTAATATTTTGTTACCTTTAATCAGAGACACTTGCTTAGCCATTACTCCTTTGGATTCTAGCCCCTCACACACCTTTGATTGAACCTAAGTCAAAGGAGACTCACCCTCTAAGGGAACTTAGATCAATTTTGAATTTTGAAAAATATTTTTAGACATAGATTGCAAAGGAGCCTCCACATCCATTTTATGCTTACCTTTTCTAGATCTTGAAGCATTCATTTGTTCATGAAGGAGTTTTCGATCAACAATCTATTATACTGATGCCTCATCAGATAATTTAGCCTCATCTTGCGGCCCCTCTTCCATTATCTCTGTCCATGTCTTACTGCTGCATTTGGGTTAGTACCACCCAAGGAAGGGGATTCAAGCACCAAGAACCTACTATCCAGTTGGCTCCCCTGTAACGAGGTCTCAATTGCTAATGGGACCACTACCTGGGTTTCCTACTCCACCTGTTTTATAACAAGATCGCAATGTTAGGCATCAACATTCATAAACATATCCATCTTTCCCATATCAACAATGTTCTGAGTGTTTCCCACATCTGAACCACCCCTGTCTGAAATGTTTAGCTGATCACCACCAACAAAAAACATCAAAGAGAAAGTATTTCAATGTTTCATTTGTACAAAATTAAAAGGGGCATCAAACACATTAGAAAATTAAAGCTTACGGGAATGAGCTCCAAAAGTAGGTGCACCATCATCCTTCTTTCCCACTGGTTCAGTATTCTCTATAGCAATATTGTAATCAGAAGTGGGCATCTTAAATTTACAGTCATAAACCTGATGCCTGTCACGACCCCCTCCCCACAAGGTATACCCCTCCTGGTCCATCAATATGATAAGGGAGATAGTGACCCCTGAGTTTCACCTCCAGTAGGCCCCGATTTGGCAACTAGCACTGAGGGTATTGTAAACACACAAATGGGAGGCATTAAACTCTTAGAGAACACATGCGGAAGAGAGAGATAAGACAGAAACCAACCAAATCAAAGTCAAACTGCAATATAAAAGAAATCCCAAATACATAAATGTAATGTCATGAAAAATTACTACAACTGAAAGGAGAAAACTACAAGTACCAAAGGAAAGTAAAGAGGAAAGCGACCACGAAGCCCAAACAGCTCCGAGAACCCCAAGCTAGTAGTAACCAACCTGATCTCCGACTTTCTCCAAGTGACCTAAAAAAAAATTGTATATACATAAGTTGAGTATAATAGTATACTCAGTAGGATCCTCCCCAGATCCTCTCATGAAAAAGTAAAGAAAGCATGCTTGACCATAGTGAACAACAATTGAAACTAACTCACCACCTAAATAGGTATACTATGTTCCCATACTCACCATGGATACTCTCACCAAGTATCACATACAAGAGTATATTATACAATAATTAATATCAAGGGTACCTTGTTAACACTTCCCCACTGGTTTTCCGCTTTTCCCCAACTTCGCATGTCCTAAGCATCTCTCTCCAAAAAGGCTTTTCAGCAGACACCTAGGCGAAGCACCCCAATATGCACCTCGTGCAGTATAACCACCACATCCATCTAACCAATGTAACTAGGTAGTTTCTGGGAGCCACCAAAGCTCGCATAGTGTGTATCATATGTCGTTCATTATACCTCAAGCCATTACAACCCATACACTAAGTAAGGAACCTCAATCCATCACAACCTATACACGTTACACCTATAATAGTCCATATGAAACTATATCCAGAATATATCCGTGTGAATAATCATAATCCATTACATCCCTCTACACAAATATTTGGGTAAAAACTAAATGTTGTGCCTATCAGCACAAGTAACTACCAAGAGAATAGAACGGGGCCAAAGGGGGAATCCTCCCACCAAAATGTTGGGGAAAACACCCCCCCCCCCGGGGGGGGGGCTTAGAATCCACGGGGTGTTAGTTTCCCTAACTGATGAGGTGGAGTAGTGTATAGAAACACAAAAAGTACAGAATATACTATAGCTCACAACCACACTATGGGCATAACCTAGTCTTATAATCAACTGTAGCTAATGTCTCTAGGACTCTCGGCTGCTGCTGATAAGATAAGGTATCCCATAATCACCCAACCATTTAAAGAGATGCATTAGATTACATTATCCTTTTTTATCAGTTGCACTTTACGTTAATTATTTCTTTAACCATTAATTAACTATTATTAATTCCACATTACATTTCATTAGCATCACACCAAAGTTTCATACCCTCTAGGCATAGCCAAACCAAGTCCACAGCTTCTCAGAAATATTAACTCAGAATTGCATCCCAGCAAGC
This sequence comes from Viscum album, assembly GCA_963277665.1. Taxonomy (NCBI): domain Eukaryota; kingdom Viridiplantae; phylum Streptophyta; class Magnoliopsida; order Santalales; family Viscaceae; genus Viscum; species Viscum album. The sequence continues at coordinate 1,430,586,133 of OY728120.1, read as the reverse complement.
TCCAACCCCATGGGTTAACATCATTTATTCAATCATTTATTATCAACATTATTACTTTTCCATATTTATAGGCATTCTAGAAAAATATTCTAAGATTCTAAACACAAGGGGATTAACATGGTGAGTAGATGAACTACCCATCAAGTCTTTTCCACCTATAGTAGGAGTGTAGACCCATCCTCCCTATAGAAGATAAAAATGGAAATCATGTGGCATACCCCACGCGTCTTCACTTATTTTGGAAGGAGGGTAAGCAAGACCAGCTACCTTGAGCAGTGGGGAAATTAAAGCAGATAAATAATAAACAAGAATCAACAAGAATCCAACATTCACATCCAACCTGTTTCATCATCTCTAGTGTCCTCCATGACACCCACATGCATAAATAGATGCATCTCGCCACTCTAGGCGTGACCTGCTACGACAACCACTGGGTCTCCCTACCCCCATATCTCACAACATCCATCTGGGATCATAACACATCACAAGCAGCAAGAAATAACAAAGCAACTGGGCTCTTGGACCTAAACAAGGCATTCTGCCTTCACACGCAACGAGCTCTCATGGCTCCAAAGCAGAAGGAACCTAGCCTTACAAGAAAGAGGTTAAATTAGAACCCCATACGGCATTAACTTTTACCGATCAATTTTCCCTTTAATCTATCTTGAATTAGAAGATTCATTATTAGTAGGTTCCAACTATGGGCAACCTAAAAAACAAGCTATCATAGCTATCACAAATTAATTAAACATGTACACTACATCAATTTGATTATCATCAATTTACAACAGAAACAACTAGATTCATTTACATGCCTCTTTATCTTTGAAAAATAGTAACAATTAATCCTAGTTTAAGTTATTTACCAATTTCCATCAAGAAAAACATGCTAAAAAAGCCACGCATAGATATCACACTATCTTGCAAAACAAGAAGCAATAACATATGATTGATACCAATTTATTTATCAGGTTCAAATATTTATTATGTCAATTCCATTATGTTCCAATGGTCTAAAACATGTTAACTCTACTACTTCACATAAATAGAGTAGATAATACATGAATCCCCAACCTCTAAATGATTATGATGTTCTTTGCACAAGAACATTCCAATAAAAAGGATCATGATCACCTCTCCTGGAGGACTGCATCCACCCAAGGATGCATATACCCCACCACACCAACCAATACCCAAGAAAAATCCATTATAAACATAGAGATCACATGAAATAACATGGAAAAGAGGAATGGAAGGAGAGGAACCCATAAGAATGGCAGTAGAACATACCTTATATCAAAGACAGATCCATACTTCCTGGTTGCACCAAAATAGGGGGTGCACATGTAGTAGGAAGAAACTCCAGGGAAGATACGATCCAAGGATGAAACACTATTCATGCCTACTATGGAAAGGAAGGAAAGGTTAGAGCATCTCTCATTAGGAAAAAATAAGGAAGAACAAGGGAGGAAGATATCTCGGTCCTTCAAAATATTTAATAGAGTCGCGGTTTAAGATACACTGGATTTTTCATTCAGACCGGATCTATCAAAGATCACATGTTTTGATCGAGTAAAGGCTTCCCAACTATTAGGAAAAATTAATATAGGAGTTATGGGATTTTAATCAGCATTAAATCCCTTAAAAAAGGCTTTTAATGCATTTTACATCAAAGGAAACGTAAAACGGGCAAAACTGTAGGAAATATGGAAAAATATGGAAATTTGAAAAAAGAAATTAAACAATTATAGAAACATTGTTCATGACATAGTTTTTATGCCACCATTTTTTTGCTACCATTTCTGTGCTACCGTTTATGTGCTGCCATTTATGTGTTGCCATTTCTGTGCTATCGTTTCTATACTACCATTTTTGTGCCACCGTTTCTGTGCTACGGTTTCTGTGCCACCGTTTCTATGCTACCATTTCTGTGCCAACTGTTTTTGTGCCACCATTTCTATGCTACCATTTCTATGCAATCGTTTTTGACACAGTTTCATGAAACAGTTTGGAAATTTGGAAAAGTGACATTGTTTCGTGACATAGTTTCATGAAACAGTTTTGAAATTTGGCAAAGGAAGTGACATCGTTTCGTGATGCAGTTTCATGAAACAATTTGTAAATTTGGAAAAGTGTTGGGGATAAGTCACCTTGACCTCCCAGAACACCTCAAATACCAGATTTTAGCAAAGGAAGGGACCAGAGAGGTCCAAGCCTTTACATCAGATACCTCTCAAAACATTCTTGTCCTCAAGAATCCAAAACCAACCCAGATTGGAAGCATAAAAAGGGGTCCAAACAACCACCCTTTGAGATAACTATCAAGGTTATCACCACCAAAGGAGATCAATCACTTCAAAAGAAACATGTAAAACCACAAAATAACCACAACTAACTTTTAAAGACTATATCAGGGGAGATACATCTCAAAAGATAGAAAGCCACAAGCAACAAGAGAAAGACATCTCATAACCAAGAAAGGTATACAACCATGAACCAAGCATCATTAAAAAAATCTAAACATTAAACAAATTGGGGTACTTAATGTGTATCTGTGACTCATGTTCCCATGTACTCTCCTCCATGCCACCATGTTGCCACAAGACACAGACCAAGGGGGTAGCACACCCACACAACACCTTCTCTTTGCGGTCCTGGATCTCTATAGGCTACTCCTCAAAGGTTGTGTCATCATCAACGTCAATATCTCCCCAATATATGATGTGAGATTCATCATGAAGATAACAACAGATCTACGATGCATGAAAAACATCATGTATCCAGCTCATCTTTGGGGGAAGTTCTACCTGATATGTCATGGATCTAACACGAGATAACACCTCGAAAGTCTCAAAAATTTGAGAAGAAAGCTTACTCCCATGACCAAACCTTCACTGTCCACAATGGGGAGTCACCTTAAGAAACACATGATCCCCAACATCAAACTCCAAAGGTCTCCTCTTATGATCGACATATGATTTTTGATGATCCTGCACTGCCTTCATCCTCTCACGAATCACCTGAAGCATCTCTATCAAATTTTGTACCAGTTTCAGTCTGAGAATTGTTGACTCTTCAACCCCAATCTAGCATAATGGATAATGTAAAGGTCAGACATACAAGGATTAAAATAGTTCCATACTGATGGTGGAGTGAAAACTATTGTTGTAATTGAACTCCACCAAGGGTAAGTGCCTCATCCACGAACCTCCAAAATCTAGGACACAAGAGCACAACATGTCTTCAACAGTCTGGATGGTCTACTCTGTCTGATCATCCATCTACAGATGAAAAGTAGTGCTAAGGCATATTTGAGAACTGAAATCAGGATGGAGATCTATCTACACCCTGGAGGTAAAATGAGGAACTTGATCAGAAATGATCATCCTTGGGACTCCATGAAATCTCACCACCTCCTCTAGATACTACCTCAACAAAACTTCCACTGAGATTGATTCCTTGATTGTTATGAAGTGGGATGATTTTTTCAAATGATCCACTACCACCCATATAGAATCATAACCTCCCTGAGCTCGAGGTAAAATGGTAAAAAAGTCCATTGAAATTTACTCCCACTTCCATTAAGGAACATCTAACAGCTGGAGAAAACCATCAAGAACATGGTGCTCGACCTTCACCTTCTTGTAGACCAAATATCTAGACATAAACTCTAAAACTGCATGCTTCAGCCCAGGCCACCAAAATTGAATCCTCAAGGCTCGGTACATCTTTGTCACACCAGGATGCACCACTAAAGGTAAACTATGGAACTCTATGAGAATTGTCCCACACATTACCAAAGGAACGAAAAGACTTCCCTAATACAACACCCAGTGTTGTTCATCCTCATACCAACCATCAGGGGCCTCGCTACAAAAAACTCGGTCTCTCCACACCTCCACCTCAAGATCCCCCAACTGGGACTCTTCTACCTTTTGCACCAGTGATGATTACACTATCATTTGGAAAAGACAACATATTACCCTGAATTCTCCCATATCCAGATGAAATGATGAAAGTTCTTCCATTACTCTCCAAGAATCGCTAGATTTGTGCACTGCATCACTACGTAACTTCCTACTCAGCGCATCAGCTACAATATTACCCTTTCCAGGTGTATATGAGATTTAGAAGTTGTATTCCTGTAAGAACTCCATTCATGGATGATATCTCAAGTTCAAGTCATTCTGGGAGAAAACATACCATGGGATCTTATGATCTGTGAAAACCACAATGCGCTTTCCAATGATGTAATTTCTCCACAACTTCAGAGAAAACACCATTATCATCAACTCAAGATCATGGGTGGCATAGTTAATTTCATGGGGACGCAACTACCAAGACACATAAGAAACAATTGATCTTTGTTGCGTTAGAATGTAGCCTAACCCCAGACATGAAGCATCATATAAAATATCAAACTGAACTCCCTCTACTGGCAGACAAATAACTAGAGCACTGACCAACTTCTCCTTTAGATACTCAAAAGATGCATGACACTGATCAGTCCACACAAATGTTTGATCCTTCCTATTCAATGCTATCAGAGGATTATCAACCCAAGAGAAATCAGTTACGAACCTCCTGTAATAGCTTGAGAGACCAAGGAAACTTTGTACCTCTTCCACTATCTTGGGGGCTTCCCAAGACACAACTATTTATATCTTCGATGAATCCATAGATACTCCCTGATAGGATATAACATGACCCAAGAAACGGACTTCTCAATCCCAAAACTCACACTTCGACAACTTCCCAAATAGATAATGTTGACGAAGAACTCCCAAAACAACATGCAGATGCTCTACATGCTCCTCCTCAGACGCAGAGTACACAAGGATGTCTTCAATGAAAACCACCATGAACTTATCTAGGAACTCACATAACACGGAATTCATCAATCCCATGAACACAACTAGAGAATTTTTCACACCAAATGGCATTACAATGAACTCATAATGCCCATAATGACAATGTAAAGCAGTCTTCGGAATATCCTCATCCTTCACACACATCTTATGATATCCTGATCGCAAGTCGATCTTTGAGAACCAACTTGCACCCTTCAGTTGATCGAATAAATCATCAATCTTTGGAATAGGATAGTGATTCTTCACTGTCACTTTGTTTAAGAGATGATAATTGATACACAACCGCAAACTGTGGTCATCCTTCTTTATGAACAAAACTGGTGCACCCCACGGTGACACACTCAGTTGAACAAAACTGTGTTGTAATAGACTATAGAACTGTATACACAACTCTCGTAACTTGGAAGGGGTCATCCTATATAGATACATAGAGATAAGAGATTCTCTTGGTTGTAGCTCAATCCCAAACTCGATATCTCATTGAGGGGGTAATGCAACAACCTCTTCTGGAAGGACATTAGGGTACTCTTCTATGACCCTAGGACATGTCAACTACTGAACCTCCAAAGAACTTAGCATCAACTCAGCCATCAAGGAAGACAAGGACGGAACATGCCTCTGACCCATCTGAGGGTCTCTCTTACCAATAAACACTATTGTCTCTCTATCAGAATTGAAGAACACCACCTACCTCCTAAAGAAATTCATGATAGCCTACACCGAATAAAACCAATACATGTTGAGGATGACATCATATGGTTGTATCTGTAAACATAGGAAATCTCCCCAATAGTGGTGCTTCCCCATCACTAGCTCATAGTCTCTATATACTTCAAACAAGTCAGCTCGACCTCCAATTGGCATAGTCAGCGCGAAGGGCACTGGAATCCTCTCTACCTTTTTTACCAAAGAATGGAAAAGGGTAGGTGATATGAAGGAGTGAATCGCTCTTGAATCAAATAAGGCATACACCCAAAAAGAAAATGAGTAAAGGGTACCTCGAACGATGTATGACTCACCAGGCGCTGGCAATGCTAAAGCATGAAACTGACCACGACTTGCTCCATGGCCTCTCTGACCCTGATGAAGACCACCACCATGGTCATGCTCTACTCTCTAAGGATGGGGAGTTTCCTAGGGTTTTCCTCTGTCTACCCCATCTACTCTCTACTGATCCAAAGCTGGTGCAACCTGCTACTGCTGCCTCTGTTGGAACTACCTCAATGGAGGGACCTGAAGTGGAACACCTGACACGTGCTAACTTCTCTGAAAGGTCAGACACTCTTGCTGATGATGACATAATCCTATACAAGAAAAACAAGTGTCTGATCCCTTGGCATAGGCTTGAGAGACGCTGCCCCTAGAGAAATGAGATACTGAGGGATGGGACCTACCCCCGACCAAACGAAAACTCTTCCGCCCTGAAAAACGGGAACCCCGGATTACAAATCTACTTCATGAGGAATCCTGATGACTCCCCTCTCATGATGATCTAGTTCTGAATAATGTCTTTTTGATGACATTTTCCCTCTCCAGCACCTTGAGATATGTCTTCAGCATAAACGGGGTGATCTAGTGTTGGATCTCTGGATTCAAAGCCTCTTAGAAATGCCTCGCCCTATCCTCCTCATCTAAAAACAGGTCTTAAGAATATCGTAAAAGGTTCCTGAAAAGGATTCCAAACTCTCTCACACTGGAGCTCCCTCGTCAAAGGGTAAACAACTCCTAGAAACTAGATGCCTTCACAGTCGAAAAAACAAACTCGACTCTGAACTTGTCTCATAACTCCTCCCACGAGATCTTTGACTCCTAACGATCCCCAAGGAACAAGAACCACCACTTCCTTGTTGCCCCACGCAACATCATCACAACCAAAGACGCCCAGTGATCCTTCCGAGCACAGATCAAACTGAATGCTATCTCGAATTCCTCCAACCATTCTTCTATGACTACATCTAAAACAGAGCTCTCGTACTTCTATAGACTATAGTGCTGAAACTCTCGGAGTGTTCTCCTCCAATTGTCGTCGTCGTCAACCTCTACCCTGTGGTGATCTGCTAGCACAACCTGTTGGACATCTTATGTGTGAACCTGACGAGGAAGTTGACCTGGAGCCATACATGAAAAATAACAAACAGTTAGATCTCTTAAACCTAGAATATGGAAGACTCGATATTAATTAATTAATTGTTTTATTTTATTCATTTTAGGTTAAAATATCCCAAGTTCTACCCATTAAAACACAAGCACAGGGAAGAATGATGCATGATCCTTTCCTAGATCTCTACCCTGCAGCCAATATCACCTCATTTAGTAGTCATTGTAAACTTAAAGGTTCGTGCATCAGATCACAGTGGGGGCCTAAACACATATTTCTCAGCCGGTCTCGAGTGTTTACATCACTTTCTAAACTTGACTGACATTATTTCCCTACCAAACCATGCAACCTCACTTGTGCCTAACACCAAACTCTATCCTATCCCTCAACCTTGCTTTGATTCCACCTTGTCATGACCACCTCCCCACAAGGTTTACCCCTCCGGGGCCAGAAATGTGAGAAGGGAGATAGTGACCTCTGAGTCCCACCTCCAATAGGCCCCGGGTTGGCGACTAGCACCGAGGGTATAGAAAACACAAAAATGGGAGGCATTACCCTCTAAGAGAACACATGCAGAAGAGACAGATAAGACAGACACCAACCAACTCCAAGTCAGACTACAATATAAAAGAAATCCCAAGTACATATATTTAATGTCATGCAAAACTACTACAACTGAAAGGGTAAAATTGTAAGTACCAAAGGAAAGTAAAAAACGGAAGCAACCATGAAGCCCGAATAGCTCTGTAAATACCAAGATAATAGTAACCAGCCTGATCTTCGGCCTCCTCCAAGTGACACGAAAAAAAGTTTGTATATAAATAGGGTGAGTTTAACAGTATACTTAGTAAGAACCTCCCCAGAGCCTCTTGTGCAAAATTAAAGAAATCATGCTAAAGCACAGTGAACAAAAAGTGAAACTAACTCATCACTTAAACAAATATACTATATTCCCATCCCCACCATGGCTACTCTGACCAAGTATCACATATAATAGTATATAATATAATAATAAATATCAAGGGTACCCCGCTACCACTTTCCCACTAGTTTTACACTTTGCCCCAATATCATACGTCCTAAGAATCTCTCTCCAAAAAGGCTTGCTCGCAGACACCTGGGCGAAGCACCACAACATGCACCTCATGCAGCACAACCACCATGTCCATGTAACCAAAGTAACCAAGTAGTTTTCAGGAGCCACCATAGCTCACATAATGTGTATCATGCATTGGGAATTATACCTCAATCCATTACAACCCATACACTGAGTAAGGATCCTCAAGACATCATAGACAATACAGGTTACACATATAGTAGTCCATAGGAAACTATATCCAGAATATATGTGTGTGAATAACCACAAGCCATTATAGCCCTCTACACACATATATGGGAAAAAACTAACTGTTGTGCCTACCAACACAAGTAACTACCAAGAGAAGAGAGTGGGGCCAAATGGGGTAGTCATCCATCCATCCTCCCACCAGAATGTTGGGGAAAACACCCCTCCCCCTAGGGCTCAGAATCCCTAGGGTGTTAATTACCCTAACTGACGGGGTGGAGTAGAGTATAGAAACAAAAAGGGTACAGAATATATTATAGCTCACAGCCACACTATAGTCATAACCTAGTATTAGACTCAACTGCAGCTAACGTCTCTCGGACTCCCGACTATCACTGATAAGACTTGGTATCCTATAAGCACACAACCATTTTAAGAGATACATTAGATTAATTTATCCCTTTTTATCAGTTGCAATTTATGTTAATTATTTCTTTAACCATTAATTATCCATTATTAATTCCACATTACATTTCATTAGCATCACACCAAAGTTTCATGCCCTCTAAGCATAACTAGACCAAGTCAACAACTTCTCATAAATACTACCTCAGCATTGCATCTGATCAAGCTCCAACCCCATGGGTAAACATCATTTATTCAATCATTTATTAACAATATTATTACTTTCCCATATTCCCAAGAATTCTAGAAAAACATTCTAAACACAAGGGGATCAACATAGTGAGTAGATGAACTACCCACAAAGTCTTTTCCACCTATAGTAGGAGCATAGACTCATCCTCCCTTGAGAAGATAAACACGAAAAGCACGTGACATACCCCCCACGTCTTCTCCCTTTTTGGAAGGAGGGTAAGAAAGAATAGATGCCTTGATAAGTGGGGAAAGTAAAGCAGGTAAACAATCAACAAGATTCAATAATCATCCAACATTCACATCCAACCTGTTTCATCATCTCCAATGTCCTCCATGACACCCACATGCATAAACCGATGCATCTCGCTAATCTAGGAATGAACTGCTACCACAACCACTGGGTCTCCCTACCCCCACATCTCACAACATCCATCTGGGCTCATAACACATCACAAGTAGTAGAAAATAACAAAGCAACTGGGCTCTTGGCCCTAAACAAGGCATTCTGCCTTCACACGCAACGAGCTCTCATGGATCCAAAGCAGAAGGAACCTGGCCTTACAAGAAAGAGGGTAACTCAGAACCCCATAATGCATTAACTTTTTTCGATCAAATATCTATTTAATCCATCTTAAATTAGACGATTCATTATTAGTAGGTTCTAACTATGGGCAACCTAAACAGAAAGCTATCATAACTATCACAAATTAATTAAACCTGCTTACTGCATCAATTTGATTATCATCAATTTACAATAGTAACAACTGGATTCATTTACATACCTCTTTATATTTGAAAAATAATTACAATTAATCCCAGTTTACTTTATTTACCAATTTTCATCAATAACGACATGCTAAATAAGGCAAGCATAGATATCACACTATCTAGAAAAACAGGAGGCAATAATATATGATTGATACCAATTTATTTATCTGGTTCAAATATTTTTTATATCAATTCCATTATGATACAGTGGGATAAAACATGCTAACTCTAATACTGCGCGTAAATAGAATAGAGAATCCATGAATCCCCTACCTCAAAATGTTTCTGATGTTCTTTGCATGAGAACAGTCCAACAAAACGGATCACGATCACCTCTCCTAGAGGACTGTATTGACCTGAGGACATAGAGACACCACCACACCAACCAATACCTAAGAAAAATTCATTAGAAACATAGAGATCACATTATATAACATGGAAAGGAGGAATGAAAGGAGAGGAACCTAGAATAACGGTGGTAGAACATACCTTATATCAAAGACAGATCAACACTCCCTGGTTTCACCAAAATAGGGGGTGCACATGCAGTAGGAAGAAGCTCTAGGGAAGACATGATCCAAGGATATGACACTACACAAAACTCCTATGGGAAGGAAATAAAGGTTCGAGCATCTCGCACTAGGAAACAATAAGGAAGAATAAGGGAGGAAGATATCTCAGCCCTTTAGAATATTTAACAGAGCAATGGTTTAAGATATGTTGGATTTTTCATTAAGATCGGATTTATCAAAGATCATATGTTTTGACTGAGAAAAGGCTTCCCTACTATTAAGAAAAATTAAGATAGGGGTTATGGGCTTAGAATCGGCCTTAAATCCATTAAACAAGGCTTCTAATGCATTTTACGTCAAAGGAAACGTCAAACGGGAGAAACTGTAGGAAATTTGGAAAAATTTGGAAATTTGAAAAAGGAAATGAAATAGTTCTGGAAACACTATTCATGACATGATTTCGATGCCACCATTTCAGTGCGACCGTTTCTGTTCAACTATTTCTGTGCTACCGTTTTTGTACCACTGTTTGTGTGCTACTGTTTCTGTGCCACCATTTCTGTGCTACTATTTTTGTGTCACTGTTTCTGTGATACTGTTTCTATGCCACCGTTTTGTGAAATAGTTTAGAAATTTGGAAAAAAAAGTGACACCATTTTGTGACACCGTTTCATGAAACGGTTTGGAAATTTAGAAAAGGAAGTAACCCCATTTCGTGACACGATTTCATGAAATGGTTTGGAAATTTAGAAAAGTGTTGGGGATAAGTCACCTTGACCTCCCAGAACACCTCAAACATTAGATTTCGGCAAAAGAAGGGACTAGAGAGGTTGTTGGTCGGAGTGGACACTCAAGAAGGGGGTGAATTGAGTTCCAATTAAAATTTATGCTAAAAAAAATTTCTATTAAAATTCCCCAATTTCAAAAACAAATTAAACTGTAGTGAATTTATACAGATTATAAAGTTTCAATTAGTTTCTCAAAGATTGATTAATTCTCAGCTAACTTAATCTTATAATTAAATTAACTTTTGAAACTAACTTACTGGTTTATAATAAATATAAACACTTGCGAGTTTAACTATCAAAGTAGCTTTGAAAAATAAATAATGTTTCAAAGTAATAGCAGCAGAATATGAAATAAATGTATATAGTATGGATATAGATTTTAACTAAAAACACAAGAGTTAACCAAGAGGTTCAGTCTCAAGCCGAGACTTAGTCCTCTCAAAATTTATATAAATTGATCCACACCCTGGATCTGGGTTAACAACAGTGATTACACTGTTCAGGTCAAGAGACCTCTACCACAGTTATACATGGGATAACAAACAACAGCTCAAAGTTGTCCAGGTCACACTCGACCTCTACCACTATCCACAGTGGGAAATAAAGGATGTAAATATTGTGAGTGAGGATTTACAAATCCTCCAGTTAAGGTTCAGGAGACAGTGTGTGTGTAATAATTAACAGGCTACACACACTGCTCGTAATGAAAATACTAAATCACTTAGAGCAAGATATAGAGTTTAGAATGGCTCTGGTGATTGCAGTGCAGCTCTGGACTCCTTTGGATTTGATCAGAAACGGTTCTGAGTCCTTCTCTGGTATTTGACTGAAAAACAGAGTATCGTTTCTTCTTTCTGTGCTTCCAGGTTCAGCTTGGTTATCGGCTCAGAAAATGAAGTGTTCTGTGTAGTTCTTCTTTAGCATAGATTGCTCGATGTATGCTCTGTGTTCTGGAGTCTAGTAGTAGTAGTCTTGTGAGTTCAAGTTCTCCAGTTGTTCTTGGCACGTTTGAGCTTGATCGCCAGTGTGTTCCCATGTGCTCAATCTCTTCAAGTCTCTTGTCTCAATTTTTTTTTTCACTGATACATACACGATGTCTTTTATGCCCTTTTTTATTTTGTTTTGCTGAGAAGAAGGAATGATTATGCTTTTCGATCGTACTTGGTACGGTTTCCTGAAATGGCAACATAAATCATTTAATAACATTAAATGCATCAAAAGTAACAAATGTGGCCATTAGTGTAATAAACAAATAGTGTCGAGGATATAGGATTTGACTCCGCAGTTCATTATAGGTATCCGTTTGTTTGTAGACGTGTACGGTTGACTCGGTGTAGGATCTTCCATCGGTATCTCTTCAAACTCTTATCGGTGGCTCTTATCGGTAGCTCTTATCGGTAGCTCTTATCGGTAGCTCGATGAACTTAGTTCCATCGGTTGCTCTTGACTGTCGGTAGCTCTATGCATCGGTAGCTCTCTGTCCATCGGTAGCACTGTGCATCGGTAGCTCTGTGCATCGGTAGCTCTGTGCATCGGTAGCTCTGTGCATCGGTAGCTCTGGCTATCGGTAGCTCTGGCTATCGGTAGCTATCTGTCCATCGGTAGCTCTGTGCATCGGTAGCTCTGTGCATCGGTAGCTCTGGCTATCGGTAGCTCTGTTCAGGTCAGTGATACACTTGACTGTCTTATGCAAAACACATCTAATTCACTTAGAATCATTTCAAAACTTATATAAACATGGATAATCGAGATTAACATAAATCAGAAATTATTTTAACATTATTATTAACTTGATCATCGATTTGAAAGAATTAAAGTGTAGATCAATAGTAATTGTGAATATCATAATATATGAACACATAATTGGGATTGTCAAAACATATGAATACAAGATTGGGATTATCAAAACAGGTGAGGTCAATAGAGGTCCATGCCTTTACAATGCCATATTTCCTACAATTAGAACACCTCAAACCCCTACGACAATTTCTTCTAACATGCCTAATTAACATGCAATTAGAGAAAAAAATTGGCACATATTAAAACTCAATGCCCAGCTCAAACTTAAATTATCCAGTGAGTAAGAAGACTATTTCAACCAGAGTTGAGCTGAGATCATATTCTATTAGAACTCTAGCGTAGTGTCTATAACTAGCCTATTGAGTTCCTTTATCAATCTTAATAGGGGTTCCCATGGCCGATGCAATATACCATAGGATATCCAGGTGCCAAAAAACCAGTTCAACCACTTAATTCGAATCCAGGATTGAGCCACATGGTTCTTAGCCTAGTTCGGATCACACCAGGGGTCTTGATCTTGGAATCTTAGAGCCCCAGGCTTGAGGTTTACAAAACTACAACTCCAAAACCTTAATTTAAGGTCTTAAGAGGTAAAGTGATGTGAAAAAACCCATACCAATAAACACAATATGTTAGTTTTCGAATCCCCAAATCTGTAAGATTTTCTTCCTTAAATATTCAATCTTCCAGGAGTGGTTCCTCACGAAAGGGGTAATCCACACAATAATGGAATGTTTAAATTTCTCATTCCAGTCTTCAAAGAACTTTGGATTCACTTCTCGAGATCTAATTGTGCGCAGGCATCGAATTGTTGTGAGGACTAGAGAAGAATTTGTCATCCACAGTGATTCATCGAACATTTTTTTAATCCTCATATGTACTCCGGTCAACAGGTTTTGAAGATAGAGAAGAAATTTCTACCCTAATTGAAACCCTCTCGACCTCAGAAGGGAAATATCCATCACCTGAGCCAGATCCAGCATCCGCTTTCTTTGAGGGTCCAACAAAAACCTTCGCTGGATCGAAATACCCATCCAAGGAAGAATCCATCTCAGTGAAATTGTCCTAATCACCATGGAAGTGGAGAGAGATGCTCTCAAATTTCCGGGTCGCCATCTTCCATCTTATATTTATTTATATATTTATAAATATGTTTAAAGAATTTTAAATATGTATTTATAAATATTGATTCACAAATATATTTTTATAAATATATTGATAAATAAATATTTCTAAATATGTTTCGGGTTCGGAAACTCTATAATCGGGTTCTGAAAGGGTTTGGACTTTAGAAATATTACCCAAACCCGCTCGGACTAATAAACACCTGATAATTTTAAATTTAATTTTGTTATATATATATATATATATATATATATATATATATATATATATATATATATATATATATTCTTTCTTTAAACATATAACTTCAATTTTGGACAATTTCAAGAACACTTATGTGTGGTTCTGGATTCGACTATATGGTCTCAATTGGATTTTGTGGCATCCAAAAATCCCCCATGACATTGGAGCATCAATAGGCATCCATATCCGCCTTGATACGGAGACTGCAATGGTAATATTTGTCCATTATCACATTGACAAGGTTATTTTATCTACCCGCGATGGTGAGATTAACCTGAGAGTGGAGTATGAAAAGGTGCCTCGTCTATGTGAGGTCTACAGCTCGATTGAGCATAAAAAAGATGCATGTCAAAGTGTTTTCAAATGCTCAAAATGCGATATCCAAGGGCACATAGAAAATGATTGCAGAAGACCTTTGCAAGAAGCTTCTTCCGGGCAGCAAGAGGATGGCACTCCAGGGAATTCTATTCCAGGGGGCAGAAGACTAATGAAGCTTTGTATGCCAATATTTTGAAGCAAGGTTTGGTGTTGGGATTAGCTGCTTGAACTGAATCACAAATTGGTGATACTGTTGTGAAGGATTCTAGAATCCAGTGTATGGATGACACCTCTAAGTGGATGAATGCTAGTAGGGAGTAGGGGAGTCCTGCACTAGTTCAGGAGCAACTGCGACCATGGGATGCTTATGCTAATGAGGAGGTAGTGGATAGTGGAGGGGATTTCCATAATTAGTCGGGCCTTGAAAAAATAGTGCAAGGTGAGGTAGATTGGCAGTTGAATCAAGAGAAGAACTTGCTCGCCTCTAGTCTTCGGAAAGGTAAGCAAAGGATGACAGATTCAATTATCTCTCAGAGGTCAAGTGAAATCTTTAAGAGTGTAAGAGGAATTACACTTGCATCTAAAGAGCAGGTGGCCAAGAAGGGGCAAAGCTCTCCCCTCCAGGATGATATTGGTGTCGATGCTTCATATCATAATGAAGGTGCACAACAGCCTCTCTCTAATGTTGTTTGCATCACAGTTTAGGGGTATCTTCCCCTGTGGATGAAGATGACTTTCAGATGGTTACTTCTAGTAAGTGCAGAGCTCCTCCATCTGTGCCTAGTCAGGTCTTGCCTAAGAATCACAGGAGCAAGAGCAGGCGGGTCATGAAGGTTCAACAAACATACTTGTCACTGATGGTTCATTGGATGGAAAGATGGCAACTGGGGAGGGTATCCTTGACCCCCCAATTTCTGGTCTCAATCCAAATAAATTTTCTTTGTTTGATATTCTAAACGGGTCTCAAAATAGGAAAGTCTTCCGAGAGGAATTTGGCAATGCTCCTAGAGAAAAGAACATTACTGATCTAAAGTGTAATGCCTCAAATCAAGATGGTTTTGTTTTGTCTATTAAAAATGATTCTGTTGGTGGTACTGAGATTCATGATGAGGAGGATGACTCGTCGAGTATGGATAACCCGAGAGGTTGAGGTGACTCTCAAAGGGATGGAAGACTGAAAAGAAGGTGAATTTTGATTTTCATTGTTTTTATGGCTTTGTTGACGCCACTGTTTTGCACTGTTGGTCCCTGCTTTCCTCGCTTGCGTACTTTTCATTTTATAATAAATTTTCCTGGATCATGGATTTTAATTCATGGTTCGCGTCATTCTGAATATTTATAAATACACACACACACACACATGTATTAGGTGTTTGATGGTACAATAACATCAAACACACATACACCTCACACACAGATAGAAAAAGCAGACCATAACTCTCTTAAGGGGATAGTCTACCCATCAAATCTTATTTATATAATTATAAATCTATCTCTATATATAAATATTTATAATTATATAATTATTAAAATATATTTATATTTACATTTAAAATATATTCAATATTTATATATAAATATAAATATATATATATATATATATATATTTAATTGTTAATATATATGTGTGTGTAAAATAGGAAATGGAGGCATAGACATTGGGAGGTAGTTTAAAACCACTCCATCCACCCACTTTCCACAATAATAAAAACCCAACCCCATTCAATTAAAAATAAAAACACCCTATCTCAAATATTGCTTTCACGGCAGCTCTATCGCGTGGAGTCTTCTCCCTCCCTCGGCGACCTAGCTTTCGATGTCGGTTGACGATGAGGCCCCTCCCCGGATGTCACGTTTCTTCTCGATTTCAAATGCATCAAGATCGGACATCGTGCTTCTCAACTGATTGAGGCAATGCCAGGGGTCGATGTCTCTCTGTTCGAATTTGCGGAAGCTTCGATACTACACAATCTTTCGTCGGTTGCTCGGTTTGGCTGTCTTATCCTTTCGGTGATTGATTTTTATCAGTAAGTCAATTCAGACTGTGGTTTACAAAATCACCCGGTGGTCAGTCTGTTGGATGCTTGTCACATGCTCATTTAACTTTTGGATGAAGAAGATTTTGTGTTGGCTTGGTCTGGAGCTTCGTAGTCCTGATCGTTCCGGTTTATGATATTCAGGTTATCTTGGGATCTTTGATTGCACAAATATCCTTCGAATTCTATAGTTTGGGTAGTATTTCTTGTACTGCCTATTCCATCCCACAACCCTTCGGTATTTAAGCTGCTTGGAAACACATTGTGGTGGTTTCTTTGTTCGGATTCTCGCACTCGCATGCTGAAGTATCCAATTGTATCTCGCATCTGTGTCGAGCATGATACCTTTGAACCCCTTCCTGATTTCATCTGTATTGTGATCTCAGGAGAGTTTAGGTATCGCTAACCATTTGTGTATGATTTTAGAATCGGTTATTGTGAGTTTTGTAAATGACAAGGGCATAGTTAGGCTAATTTTCATATCAGATCTCAAGCGGTGTTCCTTAAGGGGAGGAGTGTAATGAAATGGTTGTGGCTGCTCAGAATGAAGACATTGATGCTCTGATTGGTGCTTGGATGTAGGATTCTCTGTCTGGTCTATTGGCCTGTGTTCACTTTGATTCTCAGTAGACGGACGCAGTGCGGGGACCTCCTAATTACTCATCAAAGGTGGGTCCAGAAGACTGACAACCGGTCCTATCTGTCTGTTGTGGTTTCTTATTCAGGAGAAGGTTCTGTAACAGGTGGGCGTATCGAGCCTTCTTTTCCCTCCGTTTTTTAGGATATGGATAGGGTGAGGGCTTTACCTTCGCTATCTGCTTCTGGTGCTCTGATTTTAGACAAAGGGAAATCTGTTGTTTCTCAGGGTTTATCTCAAGTTACTCGCAGAATTTGGGATCACTCTGACTCTGTTGCTAAGCAATTGGATAAGATGCCGGACGGTTCTAATGGAGCTCTATTTCAAGTCCTTGGAACTGATTATAATGGATGATCTATTTCTTTAAGGCCATCTAGAAAGGATCCCCCTGCTGGAATCAAGCCTTATAACTGATTCAAGCATTTAGAAGAAGATGCTATTGTCAACAATGAATCTGATGGATGGCAAGTAGCAGTACCAAGGTGGAAGAAGAAGTTGGATTATTCATGGACCACTGAAGTTGGGAGTGAGGCGGAATGTCCTAAAACGGGGCCTGATGAACCGTTTAGTGGATCCAAAGTTCCGGTGCCTATTTCCAAGTTAACTTTGACTTCAAGGAGGATGGACGGACTGAAGCTTTTTTCGATTAGGTACTAAGTATGGGAAGAAAGGAGGACATGACTTCGGGGAATACTCTGTCAACAAATGATAGAAATCCAGATAATAAAAGGATTGTTCCAAGCTTCCTAGACCCATGATGACTGTATTAGCAGGTAAGGCTATTGGCTCTAAGGGTTTTTCTCCGAGGAATTCTAGTAGACAATTTCATCTGACGAAAGGAGGTGGAACTAATATAAAGGAGACAGAAGGAGCTGACCTTTATCTTCCTGACAAGATCAGAATCTCTGAGCTCGAGGAAAACCATAGCCCCTTGGTCGATGCTGCAGATTCTCTTGGCTATGATGGGACAATGGATGGCAGGTCATCAGGGATGGGAACTCATTCAGAGGCCAGAATACCTGGAGGAGTTGACAGCAAGAATCCACTGGATGATGGAAGAGTGCAGATCCTAGCAGTGGAGCGTGATGATTCCTTTATAGAGAAGCATTCTACTACTGTTATAGCTCTCAAATTCACGGAGATGGATGGTTTGGCGGATAGATATATATATATATGTATGTACCTATTTAATTAAATAGGTGTTGGGTTTTATTATTCAGAGATATGGGTGAGGTGATGAAATGACGCTTTTGGTATAAACCCAAAAACGCCGGATCAAATTGCGCTTTGGTGGGATAAACCTCAAAAGCATCTAATCAAATGACGCTTTTGGGTTTTCTTTTTCCCGTTTCCACACCCCCACCATTTATATATATATATATATTTGTTTATAGAGATAGATTTATAGTTATATTTATTATTTTTATAAATATTTATTTATAATTATATAAATATGGATTTATAATTATAAATATATTTTAAATTTGTATAAATATATTTTAATAATTTTACAATTTAAAATATATTTATATTTATATAATTATAAATATTTATTTATAGAGAGATTTATAATTTTGTTTATTATTTATATATATATATATTTATATAAATAAATTCATATTTATAAATATATATTTATAATTATATGTGTATATATGTATATTTATAACTCTATAAACATAGATTTATAAATATAGATTTATAATTATATAATTATAAATATATTTATTATTATATAATTATTAAAATATATTTATTTATAGAATTGAAGAATGGTAGGGTTTGCAAGCGCTTCTCGCTCCAACTGATGATGGCGATCTCGGACGCAGTTTCATGGCGGTTCGTCTCTCAATTCTTTGGGTGAGATCTTCTTTGCTCATGGGCGTTTCGATTAACATAAAGGTGCTAACTCTGAAGCAGATCGAAAAAGCATTCGAAGGATGTCGCTGATGTTCAGCCAACCCATAACGCAGATAAATGATCTTTCTCTCTCTTTGGGGGTTTCGTTGTTGGAGGCATTCAATGAAAGGGCAACATTGCATATGTTAAGGCCAACCTGGATGTTATCTTTGAACGATCAGAAATCGATAGGTATTCTATCACCACTCGTTTGATTTTGCCTAGGGGCTCCAAGCTGTGAAGAATCGGGGAACTGGTTGAACGTCTTTCAAGCATCCGGGGTTTCACAAGCTAGAAATGCATATCACTGGGGTGAGGTTTTTTTCATATACTCTTTCCTTGGGAAGAATTGAAGATGCGAGCTTGGGGCTTTGGTTTGATTTCCTTTAAGCCAGACCTTTTACATATTCGTGAATGAGATCAAAACTTCAATCTTATGGAGGTAAACAATTCCCCTGTACAACTGTGAGTTGAGGTTTATGAGCTTAATTGGATTTTCTGACACCCTAAAATCTTATATGATATTTTATTGTCAATTGGGATTCTGATTAAAATGAACAAGGAAACTGAGATGACAAGATTTGGCCATTATGATCGGTTCCTAGTCGAAATTGACTCGTGTTTGACATTAGCGGGCATAGTGCAGCTTGCAATCGATGATGATGAAATTAATCTGCATATAGAATATGAAAATGTCCCTCACTTTTGTTTGGATTGTAAAGTTGTAGGTCACGAAGTCTCAAATTGCAAGTGATTTGCTCTGTGTCCTTTTTGCTCGGCTCGTGGACATGAGGAAAATACATGTTTTAAGAAGACTAAGAGATTGAACAATGATTCTCATATTGGTTTTGGGAATGTTGTACATAATCAGACTCAGGATGATGAAGTGCACTTGTAGGTGAACTTGGAGGGGAGGGGGCTTGGCGGTGACCCTGGTCATAAACTGGGGATGCAATCAGACAATTTGGATGGCTTTGCTGGGGCAGAGCCTGCTAATTCTGGTGTGATAATTGGAATTAGTCCAAATCAGGAGGAAAAGTCCTCCTCATTATGCAGGATGTATTGATGCTCAGGCTGCTTTAGAGTGTGGGTGTAGACTGTCCCTGCTGGTTTGTCTTCAAATGACTTTCATGGGCCTCATGCTACCAAGACATGGGTTGAGGTTGTGGAAGAAGGGACTGCGGTTGAAGTGTAATCATCTGATGAGATGGTTGTAGAAGAGATAGTCGATCAACAGTTAATTCAAGAACAATTGATAGCTTAAAGAGCCCGTAAGGGCAAGCACAAAATTAATGATGAGGTCCCCATGCGCTCAAAAGCCTCAAAGTGGCCCTTAGAATCAGAAAATTGCTCATAATGTATCGGAGCTGGACTTGCCTAAGGTTCTTCAATCATCTGCTTTGATACCGAAGCCAGGTAATCCTGCGTTGGCTGGACCTGATGATATGAGTGGCAATGTATTGGAAGATAATCCCCTCATCTACTGCTAATTAGAATTTTTCACATGTTATGTTGGATCATCCCAAGGTAAGTAGCACACCTGTTGTTTCTAAAGTGAAGGAGGTTGTTTCTTTTACTGCTGGATGTCCAGAAACAATAACCAAGAAGGCTGCATGTGCCCCTCCTGTGAATTCTGGCCAAAATCCCAAAGTGGGTGGCCTTACTAACAGTGCTTTGGAGAAGGAGGCTTCCCAACCTGAGAAGGGACCTCTAGTACCCATGCATGAGATGACTAAATCTGAATCTTTGATCAAAGCTAAGAAAATTTTATTGGATGAAGAGGGTTTCCAATTGGTCACCCCTCAGAAATCCAAAGCATGTACAACTGCATCTGTGTTGGTGCAGACATCTCCTGCCCTATTGCAGATGGAACATCCACCTAACAATGCTGATGATCTTAAGAATGTTGAATGGAACTACCCATCCAATTTCTCTGATCTTATGAAAAATGCATGTGTCTATTTTGGCAAAGCCTCAGATGAAGAATGTGACATTGCAAGGGACAAAAACTCTAGTATCATTCTTCCTGAGGACTAGGAAGGTGAAAGGCCTCTTGAATGCCTCAGTAAGGAGCTGGCTGGATGGTTTTTCTCATAGCCTGGAGTCGCTTTTTCCATGGAGTTGGATGTGTTCGATTATAGTGATTATATACTAGTTTAGAAGTTACTGTCAATTAATATTGAAGATGACTTTCGATCCTACTCAGAGATGGACTTTTGAGATTTATCTTGGAAATTCAGGATATGCTCCGTGTTGGAGGAATCCTTCGAATCGTCATCGAATGAAGAATATAAGCCTTGCAGAGGGCTAAGATATAACAGAGAGGCTGACACCCAAAGGGTGGAGGCAGACACCCTAGAAATATGGGAAATAGTGGGGATTTGCAAAAAGTGATCTCTTGTTTTCAATGTGAGCATTTTGTGTCACGTTTGACCCGTTCCTTTTGGTGTACACTTTTCTTTTATTAATAAATTTGGAGTCATGAGTTTGGTTTCCAAAACCCATGATTGAGTCGTTTGGATTATATTTATTTATACGTTTAAAATATATTTATAATTATATAATTATTAAAATATATTGATAATTATATAATTTTTATAATATATTTATATATACATTTAAAATATTTTTTATAATTATATAATTATAAATCTAATATATTTATATATACATTTAAAATATATTTATAATTATATATGTGTGCGCGCGCACGCGCGTGCAGTTGGGGTGTTGTCCAAATGGTTTGGACACCATGTACTTCTACATCTAGTTCATGATTGAAATCCCGAATGACCCCAATTTGGGTAGTGAAATGCAGATATTTAGCGCTGGGGGGGGGGGGGGGGATGGAGCGGCAGGTCTCTACGGCGGTTGTTGTCGGGCGGGCACGACATGGGTTCGCTCGGGATGCGTTGCAGACGACAAGGGAGGTCGTGACGACTATGACTGTCACAATGGTGTGGTGCAGCTTCGGTCGCCCAATCTGGGCAAGGTGGAGGGCAGTTTCAAAGAACGACCGATGGGATGGGCTCCTGTCGTGTGAAGGTGGATCTAGTAGCTTCGGTTGACCAATCTGGGCAAGCATAGACATGGTCGACCGATCTACAGGTAGCCAGACAATGCAGAGGGTGGTTCCAGAGGAATAACGGCGGATGAGCTTCACTCATATGACGACAATAACTGTTACGGGTGAAGAAAGACCAGTTTGGATGATGTTCAAGGCCTTCAGGTCACGTTTGGACCTACGGGTCAGTTGTCATGGAGTTTCATACCTACTGGACCTACGGGTCATGTAATGAGTTTCTCCTATACCTACAATAATAAGGGGTTTGTTTGGTTTAATAAAAAGGGGGCTTCCCCCTAACTGTTAAATATATATATATATATATATACATTTAAAATATATTTATAATTATATAATTTAATATACATTTAAACACTTAATAATTTTAAATTTAATTTTGTTATATTTATAATAATATAAATATATATTTAAAATTATGAAATTATTTATAATTATATAATTAAAAATCTATATTTATAAATTTATATTTATATAGTTATAAATATATATATATTTATAAATAGATTTTAAATATTAATAAACATATAATAAATTATAAATAAATATTTATAAATATAAATTTATTTATATAAATATATTTATATTTATAATTATATAATTATTAAAATATATTTATATATACATGTAAAATGTATTTATAAATATATTTAATATTAATATATAAAAACACACACACACATATATATATATATATTTATTTATAATTATATATATATATATAATAAGAAATGGTGGAGGGGTGTGGAAATTGGGAAAAAGAAAATCCCAAAGCGTCATTTGATTAAGCGCTTTTGGGGTTTATTCCACCAAGGCGTCATTTGATTTGGTGCTCTCCCCATCAATGTCTCTAAATAATAAAACCCTACACCCATCTAATTAAATAAAAAAAATTATTCCATCCACCAAATTTTTCCCTTTCTCTACTTAAAAGAGGAAGGGGAGTTGGAGCGATGAAGGAAACACCTTTTTTCACATCACTTTCTATGGCCCTTCTCATGCATTACCGGGAGGAGATAATGGAAGATCAATTTTCTGTTAAAGCCTCAATGGAAGACTATATTAGGATGTATGATGGATCCATTCATGTTGACACAAATCAAGAACAAACAACATGGATTAATACTTAGGTTCATATTTTGATTTGGGGTTTTAATGAATGAAAGATCACTATGGAAGAGTGCATCAAAACTTGGGAAAGGATGACCTCTTTATTCAAGGTAGTAATTCACAAAGACCGAAAGTGGAGTAATTTTCCTATCATTTGGAGCCGTCCTAGGATGCCCATTTCTAATAATTTAAGTTTGTAGTGGAATGGTACCACGATTGTCATTGTGGTTTAATAAGAAGCTAGTTTAGGTTTTACTCAACCCTCAAAAGTGATTATATTGAAAATGATTAAATATACAATTGGAATAAATAGATAATGAAAAAGACAACAATTAGACATGATAAATGCCTATAATAAAATTTTAAAATTAAATAAAAAATGGCTGATTTTTCTATGGATTTTTGAAATAGAAAAATGGTATCCTGGGAATTACTAATAGCCACAACCCATATGACAACAAGTGAACATTTAAAAAAACAATCCATGAATCACTTAAAATTTTTATGCAATATGTTATGGGAAAACCATTAAATTTTAAAAATATAAATATTTCGATAAACCAAAAATTAATATTTATAAAATAAACATTAATATTTTATTAAAGAGTTTAAAATTAATTTGCAGAAACTTTCCAGACATATCCTAACTATAATGTTAAGAAGTATTGAAACGGTTTATCGTGACAAAACATAGGTGATCTCATCATTGTTCACTAACCACCAAAGTTGCAACTAACAACATATAACCAATATTTCATAAAAAATGAATAATATAATATAAATTCCATAAATAATGAAACTAAAAAACTATTTTGATAACCTATAGACAACTGAAGAAGGACTTATTAACCCAAAACAACCAAAAGGCTCAATTTCCTAAACATGGAAAATCACCAACTCAAACCCAAAATCAAGAACAACCTAGAAATTCCACCAATCAATTACCCTATACTGAAACAATGATGAATAAAATGGAATCAACCCATCCTAGATTTTTTAATAATGGAATAAGAAAGAACGAGGCCATCAAGTGATTTCACTATGCCTTGCATAAATCCCTGACCAAAATCCCTTATACCATTTTACTAAAACCAAATAAAAAAGAGGGGAAGAGAGATAAAAAGATATAACGGAGGCGAAATATCTTGATTTAGTGAGGACAATCCACCATTGATGTATTGGATTGAAGAGGAAATAGGGAGAGATAAAGTAGAGGATGGAGAGAAGCTCCCCCTTTACTACAACCAACCTGGATAAAATAAGTTGATGCACACCCAAATGTGAATTAAATAGAATCAATTAAAAATACAATTTCAAACTAAATTTTAAATAAATTCTATATGGGAATGCCAAAAGTTCATTTCCCTTCACCAAACTTCTAGTAAAGGGCTCTACAACTATCAGACAACCATTGGAACTCTTGCTATGTTTACTAGGGTTTCCATGGACATCAACTGCTGTCTAAAACCGTTCAGGCTCCCACATTGAGAGGAATTTACTTTATGTGACTACATAATCCACATCACCATCTCCAAATACTCGATCTATACCTCCAAAACACCCCATCAATGGTCTCTCAGTGAGTATAAAATAAAAAAATTTATAAATACTGTGTTTTATAATTAAATTCCAAAAAAATAAAATCAATGTCACCTTTAATTAATTATGTAAGATCATAAGTAATTGCACTAAAAAAATTTACCTCACATCCGTAATCGGAAATTTAAAACTCTCACGTGTCTTTTTAGTCATCGGAATGGATATCATTGGTGTCCCAAACAAAATATATTGGTTATGAAGTTTAAATTCAATATAAAATATGTGAAATAATGTGTGACCCTACTACAAAAGAGGGCTTTAACAGTGTTAGAATAAACCTTTATTAGTGCTAAAAAATCATTGAGTACCGTAATGTGGTTAAAAGACCAAGTCTTTTATCAGCGCTAGACAATCGCTCATAAAGGGGTAATTTATCAGTGAAAAAAAGTTCTTATAAATCACACTTTTATCAGCGTTTTTTGCACTCATAAAAGACATCATGTATCAACGCATTTATTTAGTGCTGATAGTCATGATTTATCAGCGCTTTTGGAAGTGTTAATAAAGGTCTCCTTTATCATTGCATTTATTAGTGCTGATAAAGGGTAATACTGCAGTGTGATGCTACAGCACACTGCAACACTAGAATCAGGGCATGCAGTGTGATGTAACAACACACTAAATCACCAGAAACAACAAAATTTTTCAAAATTAGATACAATACAAAATTTAAATGTAATAAATTTTCCAACCCAAATACAAGAAAAAACACTATTATAGAGTATTTCAGTTGTTTTTTTAACTAAAATTAATATAAATTTTGAATAAAAAGGTGCACATGGAGTCATACTGGTCACACAATGAGTCAGATTGAGGTGTGGCTGATTCCTACACATCATAAATGACTTATGAATTGTTTTTCCTAAAATACCAAAATAATTCGAATGTGTTTTCTTGATTTTGAGTATA
This sequence comes from Viscum album, assembly GCA_963277665.1. Classification (NCBI taxonomy): domain Eukaryota; kingdom Viridiplantae; phylum Streptophyta; class Magnoliopsida; order Santalales; family Viscaceae; genus Viscum; species Viscum album. The sequence goes on along the minus strand of OY728120.1, from coordinate 1,430,560,396 downwards.
TCAGTTATTTTTTTTATTAAAATTAATGTTAGTTTTGAATAAAAAGACGCACTTGGAGTCATACCAGCCACACTGTGTATCAGATTGAGATGTTGCTGATTCCTACAAATCCCAAATGCCTTATGGATCATTTTTCTAAAGTATCAAAATAATCCGAATGACCCCAATTTGAGTAGTGAATGTAGATATTTGGCACTGGGGGGGGGATGGAGCGGTAGGTCTCTACGGTGGTCGTGGTCTGACAAGTTCGCTTGGGATGCGTTGTAGACGGTAAGGGAGGTCGTGATGACAATGGTTGTCACGATGGTGTGGTGCAACTTCGGTCGCCCGATCAAGTCAAGGTGGAGGGTGGTTTTGAAGAACAGAGGATGTGATCTTGTCGTGTGAGGGTGGATCCGACGGCTTCAGTCGATCGATCCGGGCAAGTAGAGATGTGGTCGGCTGATCCACAGGTGGTCAGACAATGCAGAGGGTGGTTTCAGAGGAGTAATGGTGGCTGAGCTTCACTCATATGACGACAACCGCTGTTACGAGTGAAGAAAGACTGGTTTGGAAGACGATCAAGGCCATCAGGTCACGTTTGGATCTACGGGTCAGTTGTCATGGGGTTTCATACCCACTAGGCCTACGGGCCATGTAATGGGTTCCTCTTATACCCACAATAATAAGGGGTTTGTTTGATTTAATATGAAGGGGGCTTCCCCCTATTTGTTTTAAAAAAAAGTAATTATATATATACACACACATTTAAAAAATATTTAAAATTATGTAATTTAATATACATTTAAACATCTAATAATTTTAAATTTAATTTTGTTATATCTACTATAATATAAATATATCAATTTATATTTAAAATTATGTGGTGTGGTTGATTCCTACACATCCCAAATGCCTTATGGATCGTTTTCCTAAACTATCAAAATAATCTAGATGACCCCAATTTGGATAGTGAATGTAGATATTTGGCGCTGGGGGGGGGGGTTGGAGCAGTAGGTCTCTACGATGGTCATGGTCGGGCGGGCATGACATGGGTTCGCCCAGGATGCGTTGCAGACAACAAGGGAGGTCGTGATTACAATGACTATTGCGATGGTGTGGTTCAACTTCGGTCGCCCGATCTAGGCAAGGCAGAGGGTAGTTTTGAAGAATGATGGCTGAGCTCCTATCATGTGAAGGTGGATCTAGCGGCTTCGGTCGACCGATCTGGGCAAGCAGAGATGTGGTTGACCGATCTACAGGTGGTCGGACAATGCATAGGGTGGTTCCAGAGGAATAATGGTAGTTGAGCTTCACTCATATGACAACAACCACTATTACGGGTGAAGAAAGATCGTTTTGGAAGACAGTCAAGGCCTTCAGGTCACGTTTGGACCTACAGGTCAGCTATCATGGAGTTTTATACCTACTGGGCCTACGGACCATGTAATGGGTTCCTCCTATTGTCACATACATGACATATTTTAAAGGTATTTTTCATTTAATTTACATCCTTGCTTGGTTTTGGTGGTTTTTCATGCATTTTTGAAGGAAACAGTGGGTTTCCAAAATTTGGGCCAACCTGAGAGCTCGTTTCCAGTTTTGAAAGTAAATTTTGTTTCTTTAATAACTCCTTCATTTTTCAACATTTTTTACCCATTCAACTTCCAAAATGACCTTCATTTAAATATTAAAACCACAAAAGAATTTTGGTCTCCATAAAAAGTCATTAGCATCTTGGATTTGGGTGATCAAATTAGGTATTGGGCCAACCCGAAAGCCCATTTCTAGTTTTAAAATTGATTTGTAATTCTTTCATAAAATATTTATTTTTAATCCTTTTTCGGTGATTCCACCTCTCACATGTTCCCACTGAACCCAGCCGCACCCCCATATTTGTTTTTTCTTCTTTGGAGCTCAGATGCATCTCGATTTAGGGCCGAACATCTGAATCTCCAAAAAACGTACAGATTTCTCAAGTAAGTTGGTTCTCTTCCTTATTCCTCCCTTCTTCTTAGGGTTTCTTCCTTTTTTTATTGAATCCCCAAATGTCCAGAAGATGATATTTAGTACCTAGGGTTTTAGTTTTGAGTTTCTTGGTCCAATCCTCTGGTTTTAGGTTCAATATTACTCCTTTGTGGTGCGGCGAAGGTGCGGTTGAAGTGACGCACAAGGATTTGGGGGTTTTGACTCTTTTGGTAGGCGATTTCATATGTAGGTATTGTAGAATGAGTTGGATTTCTGTATTTATGTTTCTATTATGTTCCTCATTCAGTATTTTGATTGCAAAAATTGATTTGGGTAGCATTTTAAAAGCAGTTGATTTTTAAGTGCCAATTTTGTGTGAAAATGAGTGTTTTACATGTGCAACCCATGTTGTGCCTCTTGGTGTTGTTTTATAATTCAGGGATTAGATTTATAAAAATGTTTTTATGCTGAAATTTCTGTTTTTGTATAATATTGGTCTCCATTTGGTTTTAAATGTGGGATTTTAGATGAATTTAATGTGCAAAATTTGATTACTTTTCTTGAAATTGTTTTATGGAAATTATAAGTGGTTTATTGAGTTATACGAAAGGTGCAAAGAAGGTGTAGCTACTGTTTTGAATGTGTGTGACCAGAACTGGTATTTATATGTAAAAATTGATTTTGGTAGCATGTGGTGACTATTTGAGCACAATACGGGAAACCCGAGTATCTAGATGGGCTAACGTGTACTAGTATGCTAGTGAACGGAGGGGTTTTGACTATGGTTCACTTAGCAAGTCTGACATGGATAACACTAACAAAACTATAATGGAGATGATTGGAGACCACTAGGTTATGGGTATACTCCCTACTAGTGGTTCGTGCACGAGAACGAATTTCATCATGGTTACTTTCACCGAGGTACGAGGTACTTGGGGCTCACAACAAACTAGTACCTAGGGGTGTTCCTATGCTTGGTGCTCATGGAATTTTTGGCATTTATACTTTCTTTATGGTATTTTGTAATGTGAAAACCAGTAGCTTGAATTTTTTATTCAAATTCACTCATTCTTTAATGTTATCCCCATTGAAAGTTATTTTCTTTTCAAATTTTCACTTTTAGAAATAAATGTTACCATTATCTATTTATAACTCTTGTAAGCCTTTTATTTTATAATTCCTATCACTTGAAATCATTGGGTGATATCCTATTGGGCTTAGTCTCACACCCTACTTACACCTTTGGGTGTAAGTAGACTTGATCATGTTTGACACAGGCAAAGGAAAGGCCTTGGGCGATGGCGGTTCGGGTTGCTAGTTTCTCTCGATGGTGCGGTGTTGTGGAGACGGCTTGTGGGTGATGACCCCTTGTCGTGTGGAGTCTAATGGGATATTTGCTGCTACTTTTATGTACCTTTTGACCTCTTGTGTCTTGTTTAAACCCATATAATCAGTTCTGAATTTTTATTAAGTCTTGGTTGGCATAATTTTTTTTTCAGATTTGGTTTGTTGGCTGTTTTTGGTTATTTTATGAACCCAAACTCGGGTAAATCATTCCCAAATGAATTTTTATGATACCCGGGCACTTGTGCCAGCCCGTGGGGATAGGGAACGCCCTTCGGGTCTTTCCATGAGCCGGGTTTGGTGCCGGTTTGATGGCGGCCAGATTCGGTTCGTGACAAAATGGTATCAGAGGAGTTTAAAGTTTTTGGGTTATATTGTTATTTTGGGATGAGTCGGGATAGACAGGAGCTAAGACTGTCGGGGCTTGGGGTTTTGGTTGTGAGTAGGGTGTCTGGCCCACACCTCTCACGGAAGACCCTGAGTCACCATGGGATGATGGAATTTAAAGTTTGACTTCACTTCCAGGTGAGACGTGTGGGCTACAGACCACATGTGGACATCATGCAGATGTGTTGTAGTTGTTTATTTTATTACTGAAATGTGTTTAGATTCTTTATATTTGATGTATTTGATTAAAATTTTCAGAATTGTGGTATTGATTATTATTTTTGATTGTTACATTTTGTAGCAACATGCCTCCCCAGAAAGCTCTCACGCACCCACGGGAGGAATCCGGAGAGAGTTCTCCCATACCAATTGATCAGAGGCTAGTCAAGGCCGTGGTCCGGGCTGTCCAGGCTCTAGGATATGGACCAGCTCCAATTCCAGCTCCTATTAGAGAGGATGAGACTGGTCCTAGAAAGGACAAGACCCAGGAGTTCCTGAAAAATAAGCCTCCAACCTTCCGAGGCAGCTCAGAACCCCAAGAAGCAGAGGAATGGCTCGAGAAGATCGAGCGTATGTTTGAGTTCCTGGAAACACCCGAGGAGCTCAGGGTGAAGTGTGCCTCCTTTCTGTTGGAGGGTCCCAGCCGTAAATGGTGGGAGTCAGTGCTTCAGGCTGGGAAGAATGAGCAGATGCGCTGGGGAGATTTCAAGGCTGTCTTCAATGAACAGTACTGCCCTGAGGTGTTGGCTTATGCCAGGTCTAGAGAGTTCATGGAACTTGTTCAGGTAAATCTATCTGTGATGGAGTATGCCAACCGTTTCGCTGAGTTGGTTCGGTATGCTCCAGAAATTGTCTCTAATGAGCAAGCGAAGGCCCAAAGGTTTGAGAAAGGCTTGAGACCAGAGATATACTCCTAGGTGTTCTTGTTTAAGCTGAGGACCTATGCTGAGGTCGTTGATCGGGCGTGCATGGTGGATATTGATAGAAAAGGCAGGGCTGGTTTCTATGGTTCTATATCAACAGTGGGAAGTGGAAGCTCCTCAGAAAAGAAAAGGAAGTGGGAGGATCATGTGAAGAAAGGAGGAGGCAGTTCAGGGAACTCTTCCAGGCAGTTTTCATCAGCGGTTTCTGATGCAAGATCGGTCGTGTGCCACCAGTGTGGGAATCCTGGGCACATCCGTCCAGCCTTCCCTCATCCTTCGAAGACCTGTTTCCAGTGTGGAGGTATGGGAAACGTGCAACGCTTTTGTGGGATAGCGCGCCCACTTCAAAGTGGGGCAGGATCCATGGCTCCCAGAGGAGTGTCAGCACAGTCTGAGCCATCGAGGACTAGGGGATCTCGATTTGGCAGCCGTGGTGGTAGGGCTGGGTCATCTTCTGGGAAGAGCCAGTTTAGGGCACAACCACAGACTAACGGTCGTCTTCAGGCAGAGACTGGACATCTCCATGCGGTGGATCAGGCACCAGCAGGATCAGAGGCGGGACCGTCGACTGTTCGAGGTACCGTTTTGATTTCATCTTCTATAGATGCTACTCTTTTTGATACTGGTGCCTCTGTTTCATTCATTTCTACCCATTTTGTGGACATTCTGAATTTTCAAACTGATTTTATGTCATTCGCAATGGAGTTGGTGACACCACTGGGAAAGAAGAAGGAGCAGGGTCTCAGGTGCCCATCATGTGCGCTTTCTGTGTCAGGGGTCGAGATGGAGTGGGACCTCTTGGTCTTAGATATGAACCTTTTTGATGTCATACTCAGGATGGATTGGATAGTACACTTCCAGGCACACATCGATTTCTACAGACGGCGTGTGATTTTCACAGCACCTGATGGGAGTCGTCAGGTTTTTCATTGAGAATGAGATCCTCGGTCAGGTCGCGCAGGGCCTCCACTCCCAGAGTTGGGAAGTGTTATCTTCCAGTTATCTTCTCTCATGCTAGAGGATGGTCTTTCCCCTGAAGGTGCACTACCTCATGTAGTGAATGAGTTTCTGGAGGTATTCCCAGATGATTTTTCAGGCTTGCCCCCGGAGCGGGATGTGGAGTTTTCTATTGATCTGGCGCCAGGAACGCAGCCGATATCTCTTCCCTCTTATCGCATGGCCCCCACCGAGTTGAGGGAATTAAAGATACAGCTGGATGAATTAGAATCCAAAGGATTCATTCTCCTGAGCATCTCCCCTTGGGCCGCTCCTGTGTTGTTTGCAAAAAAGGCTGATGGATCCCTCCGGTTGTGCATTGACTACCAGAAGCTGAATAAGGTAACAATTAAAAACAAATACCCTTTGCCCAGAATAGATGATTTGTTTGATCAGTTGAAGGGGGAAAAGTGGTTCTCAAAGATAGACCAACGTTCAGGGTATCATCAACTCAGGGTGAAGGAGTCAGATATCCCTAAGACAGCCTTCCGAAGCAAGTATGGCCACTTTGAGTATTTGGTCATGCCCTTCGGATTGACCAATGCTCCAGAGGTATTTATGGCACTTATGAATAGGGTGTTTCATCAGTATCTCGATTCCTTTGTTGTGGTGTTCGTGGATGAAATTCTGGTATACTCTTGCTCTAAGGAGGAACACGAACACCACTTGAGGATCGTTTTGGGTACATTACGAGATCACCGCCTCTATGCAAAGTTGTCAAAGTGCACTTTCTGGATCAGAGAGGTGAGATTTCTGGGGCATGTGATCTCAGAGAATAGAGTTTCAGTGGACCCTGAGAAAATTAGTGCAGTCATGTCGTGGGAGAAACCGAAGAATGTGTTCGAGATCAGAAGTTTTCTTGGCTTGGCTGGTTATTACAGGCGATTCGTTCGGGATTTCTCTCGGCTTGCTTCACCGATGACTTCCCTCACCCGGAAAGGGGTGAAGTTTGTATGGGGTCCAGAATGTCAGGCGTCGTTTGAGAAGCTGAAGAGGCGGCTGACTACCGCCCCCATGCTGATTTTTCCAGAGGCTGGAAAGGGATATGTGGTCTATTGTGATGCTTCAGGTATGGGTCTTGGGTGCGTGCTTATGCAGGATGATCACGTGGTGGCGTATGGCTCTCGCCAACTCCGACCACATGAAAAGAACTACCCAACCCATGACTTGGAGTTGGCAGCAGTGATGCATGCTTTGAAGACGTGGCGTCACTACCTCTTTGGGGAGAAGTTTGTGGTCTATTCTGATCACAAAATCTTGGCTTATATCTTCTCACAGAAGGACCTCAACTTTAGGCAGCATCGCTGGATCGAGTACTTGCAGGGGTTTGACTTTGACATTGTCTATACCCCAGGTAAGGGTAATGTAGTGGCCGACGCCTTGAGCAGAAGGGTTCCAGTGCAGGCTTTGAGGAAGTCCAGTGATGAATGGACATTGATGGGGATCTTTTCTCAGATGCATGTGGAGACCAAGGAACACGGTGGAGGGGCATTCTTGGCGAGCGTCCAGTTGACTCCTTCTCTATTGGAGTTGATTCAGCGGGAACAGCCCAGTGATGAGCTTTGTCAGCGGTCGAAGCAGTTTCTTCATGGTGGGGAGACATCCTCTGATTGGTCATCGTCTCCCGAGGGCATCTTGTGCTTCAAGGGCCGTTCAGTAGTACCGTTATCTCTACAGAAGGTGGTGATGCAGGATAGCCACTAGTCTCAGTGGGCTGTCCATCCGGGTTCCACTAAGATGTATTATGATGTCCGTCGGCAGTTTTGGTGGCCTGGTATGAGACGGGACATAGCGGATTTTGTGTCGAGATGCTCCACATGCCAGCAGGTGAAAGCAGAGCACCAAAGGCCCTCCGATTTGCTCCAACCACTACCCATTCCTACCTGGAAGTGGGATGAGGTTGCCATGGACTTCATTGTTGGATTACCTCGTACACCTCGAGGTAATAATGCCATTTGGGTGGTGATTGGTCGTCTAACCAAATCAGCCCACTTCATTCCGATCAGAGATACATCTAAAGTGGATGAGTTGGGCCGTTTGTATCTTCAGGAGGTGGTGAGACTCTATGGTGTGCCATCAGCAGTTGTCTCAAATAGAGACCCTCGTTTCACATCTCGATTCTGGGAAGGCCTTCAGATGGACTTGGGGTCCCAGATTAAGATGAGCACAACATACCATCCACAGACGGATGGTCAGACAGAGCGGGCGAATCAGATTTTGGAGGACATGCTTCGTGCATGTGTCCTAGACTTTGGAGGTTCTTGGGATACCCATTTGGGATTGGTTGAGTTTTCTTATAATAACAGTTACCAATCCTTGATTCGAATGGCTCCTTTTGAGGCGCTCTATGGTCGGCCTTATCGGTCCCCCCTGTGTTGGGCTGAGGTAGGTGAGACCTCACTACTGGGGCCGAGTATGGTGCAGGAGACATCTGAGAAGGTAAAATTAATCAGGCAACATTTATTGACAGCTCAGAGTCGTCATAAATCATATGCTGACCGGAGGCGTCGAGACCTAGAGTTTTTTGTGGGTGATAGAGTATTCTGGAAGGTGGCCCCTCGTCTGGGCCATCGTCGATTGGGGAAGCAAGGTAAGCTGACTCCGCGGTATGTCGGGCCATTTGAGATCATCGAGAATATTAGAAAAGTGGCATACAGGTTGGCCTTACCTTCTCAGTTGACGTCCATCCATGATGTCTTCCATGTTTCTCAGTTGAAGAAATACTACCCGGATCCGTCCCATGTGTTGAGTTGGGAAGAACTGGAGATAGAGCCTGACTTGTCTATTGTTGAGAGGCCAGTGAAAATAGTGGACTCCCAAGAGAAGATACTTCGAGGGAAGTCTATTCCATTAGTCTGGGTTCTATGGCAGCATGAAAATGATACACATGAGACATGGGAGCGAAAGTCGTGGGTCGAGGAAGAGTACCCGTTCTTGTTTTCCAATCAAGCCTCATGTTGACTTTCTGGGGAAGAAAGTCCTTCATGGGGGGGATAATTGTCACATACATGACATATTTTAAAGTTATTTTTCATTTAATTTACATCCTTGCTTGGTTTTGGTGGTTTTTCATGCATTTTTGAAGGAAATAGTGGGTTTCCAAAATTTGGGCCAACCTGAGAGCCCGTTTCCAGTTTTGAAAGTAAATTTTGTTTCTTTAATAACTCCTTCGTTTTTCAACATTTTTCACCCATTAAACTTCCAAAATGACCTTCATTTAAATATTAAAACCACAAAAGAATTTTGTGCCCCTTAAAAAGTCATTAGCATCTTGGATTTGGGTGATCAAATTTGGTATCGGGCCAACCCGAAAGCCCATTTCCAGTTTTAAAATTGATTTGTAATTATTTCATAAAATATTTATTTTTTTATCCTTTTTCAGTGATTCCACCTCTCACACGTTTCCAATGAACACAGCCGCACCCCCATATTCTTTTTTTCCTCTTTGGAGCTCAGATTCATCACGATTTAGGGCCGAACATCTGAATCTCCAAAAAACGTCCAGATTTCTCAAGTAAGTTGGTTATCTTCCTTATTCCTCCCTTATTCTTAGGGTTTCTTCCTTTTTTATTGAATCCCCAAATGTCCAGAAGATGGGGTTTTGTACCTAGGGTTTTAGTTTTGAGTTTCTTGGTCCAATACTCTAGTTTTAGGTTCAATCTTACTCTTTTGTGGTGCGGCGGAGGTGCGGTTGAAGTGACACACAAGGATTTGGGGGTTTTGACTCTTTTGGTAGGTGATTTCATATGTAGGTATTGTAGAATGAGTTGGCTTTCTGTATTTCTGTTTCTATTATGTTCCTCATTCAGTATTTTGATTGAAAAAATTGATTTGGGTATCATTTTAAAAGCGGTTGATTTTTAAGTACCAATTTTGTGTGAAAATGAGTGTTTTACATGTGCAACCCATGTTGTGCCTCTTAGTGTTGTTTTATAATTCAGGGATTAGATTTATAAAAATGTTTTGATGCTGAAATTTCTATTTTGGTATAATATTGGTCTCCATTTGGTTTTAAATGTGGGATTTTAGATGAATTTAATGTGAAAAATTTGATTACTTTTCTTGAAATTGTTTTATGGAAATTATAAGTGGTTTATTGAGTTATATGAAAGGTGCAAAGAAGGTGTAGCTACTGTTTTGAATCTGTGTGACCAGAACTTATATTTATATGTAAAAATTGATTTTGGTAGCATGTGGTGACTATTTGAGCACAATACGGGAAACCCGGGTATCTAGATGAGCTAACGTGTACTAGTACGCTAGTGAAAGGAGGGGTTTTGACCATGGTTCACTTAGAAAGTCTGACATGGATAACACTAACAAAACTATAATGGAGATGATTGGAGACCACTAGGTTATGGGTATGCTCCCTACTAGTGGCTCGTGCCCGAGAACGAATTTCATCATGTTTACTTTCACCGAGGTACGAGGTACTTGGGGCTCACAACAAACTAGTACCTAAGGGTGTTCCTATGCTTGGTGCTCGTGGCCTTTTTGGCATTTATACTTTCTTTATGTTATTTTGTAATGTGAAAACCAGTAGTTTGAATGTTTTATTCAAATTCACTCATTCTTTAATGTTATCCCCATTGAAAGTTATTTTCTTTTCAAAGTTTCACTTTTTGAAATAAATGCTACCATTATCTATTTATAACTCTTGTAGGTCTTTTATTTTATAATGTCTATCACTTGAAATCCTTGGGTGATATACTATTGGGTATAGTCTCACACCCTACTTACACCTTTGGGTGTAAGTAGACTTGATCATGTTTGACACAATCAAATGCAAGGCCTTGGGCGATGGCGGTTCGGGTTGCTAGTTTCTCTCGATGGTGCGGTGTTGTGGAGACGACTTGTGGGTGATGACCCCTTATCGCGTGGAGTCTCATGGGCTGTTTGCTTCTACTTTTATGTACCTTTGGACCTATTGTGTCTTGTTTAAACCCATATAATCAGTTCTGAATTTTTATTAAGTCTTGCTTGGCATAATTTTTTTCAGATTTGGTTTGTTGGCTGTTTTTGGTTATTTTATGAACCCAAACTCAGGTAAATCATTCCCAAATGAATTTTTATGATACCCGGGCACTTGTGCCAGCCCGTGGGGATAGGGAACGCCCTTCGGGTCTTGTCATGAGCCGGGTTTGGTGCCGGTTTGAAGGAGGCCAGATTCGGTTCGTGACACCTATACCCACAATAATAAGGGGTTTGTTTGGTTTAATAAAAAGGGGGCTTCCCCCGATTTGTTTTAAAAAAATAATTATATATATATATATATATATTTAAATATACATTTAAAATAAATTTATAATTATATAATTTAATATACATTTAAACACCTAGTAATTTTAAATTTAATTTTGTTATATCTATAATAATATAAATATATAAATATATATTTAAAATTATGAAATTATTTATAATTATATAATTATAAATCTATATTTATATAGTTATAAATATATATTTATTTATAAATAGATTTTAAATATTTTTAAACATATAATAAATTACAAATAAATATTTATAAATATAAATTTATTTATATAAATATATATTTGCAACAATAAATAAATATAATTATATATATATAATTATATATATATAATTATAAATATGAATTTATTTATATATATATATAAATAATAAATATAATTATAAATATATCTCTATAAATAAATATTTATAATTATATAAATATGAATATATTTATATAAATATATATTTACAATTATAAATAAATATAATTATAAATATATATAAAATTATAAATATATATTTATATGTGAATTTATTTATATAAACATATAAATAAATAATAAATATAATTATAAATCTATCTCTATAAATTAATATTTATAATTATATAAATATAAATATATTTGTAATTATATAATTATTAAAATATATTTATATATACATGTAAAATATATTTATAAATATATTTAATATTAATATATTAAAACACACACACACACACATATATATTTATTTATAATTATATATATATATATATATAATAAGAAATGGTGGTGGAGGTGGAAATGGGGAAAAAGAAAATCCCAAAGCGTCATTTGATTAAGCGCTTTTGGGGTTTATACCACCAAGGCACCATTTGATATGGTGCACTCCCCAACCATATCTCTAAATAATAAAACCCTACACCCATCTAATTAAATAAAAAAAATTTATTCCATCCACCAACATTTTCCCTTTCTCTACTTAAAAGAGGAAGGGGAGTAGGAGCGATGAAGGAAACACCTTCTTTCACAACACCTTCTATGGCCCTTCTGATGCATTACTAAGAGGAGATAATGGAAGATGAATTTCCTATTAAATCCTCAATGGAAGACTATATTATGATGTATGCTAGATCCCTTCATGTTGACACAAATCAAGAACAAACAACATGGATTAATACTCAGGCTCGTATTTTGATTCGGGGTTTTAATGAAAGAAATATCACTATGGAAGAGTGCACTAAGACTTGGGAAAGTATGGCCTCTTTATTCAAGGTAGTAATTCACAAAGACCCAAAGTGGAGTAACTTTCCTATCATTTGGAGCCTTACTAGGATGCCCAATTATAATAATTTAAGTTTGTAGTGGAATGGTACCATGATTTTCATTATGGTTTAATAACAAGATAGTTTAGGTTCCACTCAACCCTCAAAAGTGATTATATTGAAAATGAATAAATATACAATTGGAATAAATAGATAATGAAAAATACAATAATTAGACATGATAAATACAAATAATAAAATTTTAAAATTGAATAAAAAATGGTTGATTTTTCTATGGATTTTGAAATAGAAAAATGGTACCTTGGGAATTACCAATAACTACAATCCATATGACAACACGTGAACATTAAAAAAAACAATCCATGAATCACTTAAAATTTTACGCAATATGTTATGGGAAAACCATTAAATTTAAAAAATATAAATATTTCGATAAACCAAAAATTAATATTTCTAAAATAAACATTAATGTTTTATTAAAGGATTTAAAATTAATTTGCAGAAACATTCCAGACATATCCTAACTATAATTTTAAAAAGTATTGAAATGTTTATCATGAAAACACATAGGCGAGCTCATCATAGTTCACTAACCACTGAAGTTGTAACTAACAACATATAGCCAATATTTAATAAAAAATGAATAATATAAGACAATTTCCATAAATAATGAAACTAAAAAACTATTTTGATAACATATAGATAACCGAATAAGGACTTCTAAAAAAAGAACAACAACCAAAAGACCCAATTTCCTAAACATGGAAAATCACCAACACAAACCCAAAATCAAGAAAAACCTAGAAATTCCACCAATCAAATACCCTATACTGAAACAATTAATGGTGAATAAAATGGAATCAACCCATCATAGTTTTTTTTAATAATGGAATAAGAAATACCTAGGCCATCAAGTGATTTCACCATTCCTTGCATAAATCCCTGACCAAAATCCATTATACCATTTCACTAAAACCCAATAAAAAAGAGGGTAAGAGAGATAAAAAGATATAATGAAGGCTAAATACCTTGATTTAGTGAGGATGATTCATCATTGATGTATTGGATTGAAGAGGCAATAGGGAGAGATAAAGTTTAGGATGGAGAGAAGCTCTCCCTATACTACATCTAGCTTGGATAAAATAAGTTGATGCACACCCAAATCTGAATTAAATAGAATCAATTAAAAATATAATTTCAAAATGAATTTTAAATAAATTATATATAGGAATTCCATAAGTTCATTTCCCTTCACCAAACTTCTAGTAAATGGCTCTACAACTATCAGACAACCATTGGAACTCTAGCTGCGTCTACTAGGGTTTCTATGGACATCGACTGTAGTCTAAAACCATTCAGGATCCCAAATTGATAGAAATTTACTTCCTATGACTACATAAGCCACATAACCATCTCCAAATACTTGATCTATACCTCCTAAACACCCCATCAATGGTCTCTCTATGACAACCCTGCTTTTTATTACAACTTAAACACGACTTATTACATAAAACTTCACTTGATACAACAAAGAAGATCGAGAGGTTTAGTGTCTTTGGGGCTTAGGATCATTACATAAAAACTTGAAACATGAAATAAAACATCTTTATTGAAAAATTCCTTTACATGACCACTACATTCCCTCGTACTTATCATTGCATGGGATAACCTGAGGACATGCACAAGAAAAGGGTGAGCTATAAAGCCCAGTAAGGGAATACACATGGAATAACACGAGGAGTAAAATACATGTTAGAAATTAGGCATATCAACAGATCACAAGATAAACATGAACATAAAGGCATGATAAATCATGATAATCATAACATGGAAATTTGGAAACAACACTTAATATGGAATTAGCACGAGCCAAGACTCATTGCACATGGAGCATGAGTAAATACTCATTGCACATGAAGCACGAGTAAATCCTCGTTGCACTTGAATTATCATGATTCAACACTCATTTCACATGACGTATAATGATACTATACTTTACCCAATGCATTGGAGCGCTATAAGGGCGCATCCTTCTTAAACATTTTATTTCATGCATAAGTGTGCCACATGGATCATAAAACATGGATTCATAAAACATAATCATTTATTCCATGATAAAGGAATGTGGAATTCATACATGAAACTTTATAATCAATAAGTAAATGTTCATAAAGGTGAATACCCTTGATGGAGAAATGTTCATGGTATTCACTACACAATGACATTGGCTTAGAAAATCGGTGTGATTTCGGCAACGTAACGGCGTGACATAAGAATTCATAAAAATTGTTGATGAGAGAGAAAGGGGTTCCTCATCATATTTACATGTAATGTATAGTAAGGAGGTCATATATATACATGTCCCAACAATTGAAATGGAATTTAGATTCATGATACAAAAGTATTTCTTGAAAGTAAATGAGGAGAGAGAAGTTCCTTTCAGAATTTCGGCATAGTAACGGGTGTACATGGGAGGCATTTAATGAGAGAGAAAGGGGTCTCCCATCATTCAAACATAAAGAGGGTAGTATGAGGGAGGTGAGAAACCATACCCCAACATTCATAATTGAAATTAAAAGGGAAAAACAACTTAAAGAAAATTGGACAAAAATGAGAAAGGAAGAAAAAACCCTTACTTGGAAGTGTGCTTCCAAAGGCTAGAGAGAGGCTTGTGAGTGGCTTCTTGGGAGCTTGGGGAACCTTAGGAGGATTATAGAGAGAGTAGGGCAGAGGTTGGATGAACTCCAAAGGCTTTGAGTGAGGAGGAAGTGGGAGATTGGGTGGGTTTATATAGGAAAGGTGAGGGAATTCTTTATTATTTAGGTTTGGGACCACTTATATTAAATTAATCCAAACCACAAAGCATCCCATGGTTTTTCCCATGGTTTTTGGAAAAGGGAAGAGGAAAAAAATATTTTATAAGGCCAAATTCTGGACTTCTTAAAATATTAGGGTTGCTTATGTGGAGGTGAGTCACACTCCCATGGAAATTAATTTAAAAAGACAAGGTGTTTAATAAGTCTTGAGGGGTCCATTAATGCTTTGAAAAGTAAGCCAAACAAACCCAAAATCACATTATTTTAATATTAAAACATATATTGTCTGAACATAAAGATTATAGTATTTTATTACATCACTATTGTGTCATTATGATGTCATAAAACACATTATATATTTAAACGGTATTTAATTTTTACCCAAAAATTTGACTGTCTCAGAAAATTATGAAAAATTCACCGTTGGATAATTTCGACATCCTGATTCCAGAAATAAAATTAATTTTATCTAAATAATTTTCTAAATATGTTAATTTTCACTTTAAAAATAAAACCGACATTTATCGAAAATTCACGGGTTTTGACAGAAATGGCTTTCAAACCTTAATAAAAATTACAATTGCATTCATAAAATTATAAGATCATTTATATTTAATAAAAATTAATTTAATAATAATAATATTTTATTAAAATATTATTTAATTAAAAAATTCCTTAATTTAATAAAATAGAATTCTTAATTAAATAATAACTAAAAACATTATTTGTACTTTAAAAACTATTTACAATGTATCAATAATGACAAGAAAGTATATTCATTATTATATACAAAAAATAATGTACATGAACATAGTACTATTTATTTGTTACATAACCCCTTAAAATAATCGCATAAGACCTAAGGGTAAGGTGTGTGATGGTGACAGACTCTTGGGGTGGATCGGATAACATCGCTCGAGTGACAATTTCTATCAACTTCCACTTCTCCCATAGATGGTCCCGTTTGAGCTTGATATGATGAAGCTCAGATTGGTCTTGGTCAAGAGCAAAGCCCAAGAATGCCACCTCTTTTCCGAGCTCCGATAAATGGGCTTCGTATGGGGCAATTCTACTGGATGAGGCCATTGCTTCCTTTGTCTGAGTAAATTTGGATTTGTTAAAGCCCTATATTTATACTAATCATGTGATCACTGTTCAATGGCTATATTAACAACTGTCAAAATTCTTAACATAAAACCAAAGAATTTTACATTTTATATAAAAATAAAGAGACATTTAATTAGATCAAGAGGGATTTCCATTAATGAAACTTTGGGTCATTACATTCTCAGTGAGTATAATTTTTTTTTATAAATACTGTGTTTTTATATTTAAATTCCAAAAAATCAAATCAATGTCACCTTTAATTAATTATGTATGATCAAAAGTAATTGCACTAAAAAAATTTACGTCACATGTTACCGTAAATAGAAATTTAAAACTCTCACATGTCATTTTAGTCCTCAGAATGGATATCATTGGTGTCCCAAACAAAATATATTGGCTATGAAGTTTAAATGAAATATAAAATATTAAAAATAATGGGTGACACTACTATAAAAGAGGGCTTTAACAGCTCTAGAATATACCTTTATCAGTGCCAAAAAAATGACTTCCTCAATGTAGTTAAAAGACCAAGACTTTTATCAGTGCTATAAAATCACTCATAAAGGGGTAATTTATCAGCGCAAAAAAAGTTCTTATAAATCACACTTTTATCAGCGCTTTTTTTATGCAGATAAAAGGAATCATTTATCAACACATTTATTTAGCACTGATAAAGTCATGATTTATCATCACTTTTGGAAGCACTAATAAATGTATCCTTTATCATCACATTTATTAGTGCTGATAAAGGGTAATACTGTAGTGTGATGATACACCACACTACAACACCATAAATAGGGCATGTAGTGTGCTGTAACAACACGCTGCATCACTAAAAACAATAATAAAAATTTGAAAAATCAGATACAAATACATAATTTAAATGTAATAAAATTTCTAACCCAAATACAAGAAAAAACACTATTATAGTGTATTTCAGTTGTTTTTTTAACTAAAATCAATATCAATTTTGAATAAAAAGGTCCACTTAGAGTCATACCGGTCACACTATGAGTTGGATTGAGGTGAATATGATTCCTACATGTAACAAATGACTTATGGATCATTTTCCTAAAGTACTAAAACAATCTGAATATGTTTTCTTGATTTTGAGTATGTTAGTTGTCTTTTTTATTAAAATTAATGTCAATTTTGAATAAAACGATGCATTTAGAATCATACTGGTCACACCGTGTGTCAGATTGTGGTGTGGATGATTCCTACAAATCCAAAATTCCTTATGGATCTTTTTTTCTAAAGTATAAAAATAATTAGAACGTGTTTCCTTAGTTTTGAGTATGCCACTTGTGTTTTTAACTAAAATGTCATTTTAAACTAGAAACAAACACTTTGAGTCATATCGGGCACATTATGTATCTGATTGAGGTATGTCTGATTCCTAAACATAAAAAATAACTTATGAATCATTTTACTAAATTACCAAAACAATTCAAATGTGTTTTCTCAGTTTGGAGTATGTCAATTTCTTTTTACACTAAAATTAATGTCAATTTTGAATATAAAGACACACTTGGAGTCATACCAATCATATTATGAATCATATTGAGGTGAGAATGATTCCAACACATCTCAAATTACTTACGAATCATTTTAATAAAGTACAAAAATAATCTGAATGTGTTTCATCAGTTTTGAGTGTGCCACTTGTGTTTTTTACTAAAATGACATTTTAAACCGAAAACATGCACTTTTAGTCATACAGGTTTCATTATGTGTGGGTTTTACATGATACTTATTCCTATATGTCAAAAATGAATTATGAATCACTAAAAAAATTATTAAGACAAACTGAGGGCATTTTCTTGGTTTTCAATGAGTGGCACTTTTTTGTATTAAAATGTCAATTTTAATATGATAATAAACACTTTTAGTCATACAGGAACATCATGTATCTGATTGAGGTGTAGATAATTCATACACATATCAAATAACTTAAAGATAATTTTTCTAAAGTAAAAAAACAATTTGAATACATTTTCTCAGTTTTGAGTATGCTAGTTGTTTTTTTCTCTAAAATTAATATCAATTTTGAATAAAAAGATGTACTTGGAGTCATACCGGTCACACTGTGTGTCAAATTGAGGTTTGGATTATTCATATACATCTTAAATGAATTATGGATTATTTTCTTAAAGTATAAAAGCAATCCGAATGTGTTTCCTTGGTTTTGAGTATGCCACTTGTGTTTTCTACTAAACTGTCATTTTAAACTGGAAACATGCACTTTGAGTCATACAGGTTGCATCGTGTGTGGGTTTGACATGAGACTGATTCCTACATGTCAAAAATGAATTATTAATTTTTTCTATAAATTATCAAAATAATCCGAGTAAATTTGCTCAGTTTTTAGTGAGTGAAACTTTTTTAGTATTAAAATGTCAATTTTAAACTGATAACAAAAACTTTGAGTCATACCAGGAACATCATGTATCAGATTGAGATTCAAATGATTTATAGATGTTAAAAATTACTTATGGATAATTTTACTAAAGTAACAAAATAATTCAAATGAATTTTCTTAGTTTTGAGTATGTCAGTTGTTTTTTTCCACTAAAATTAATGTCAATTTTGAATAAAAAGATACACTTGGAGTCATACTGGTCACACCGTGTGTTGGATTGATGCGAGGTTAATACCTACATATCTCAAATGAATTATGTATCTATTTTATAAAGTATCAAAACAATCTAAATGCATTTCCTTGGTTTTGAGTACACCACTTGTGTTTTTTACTAAAATGCCATTTTAAACTGGAAACAAGTACTTTAAGTCATATAGGTTGCATCATGTGTGGGTTTGAAATGATACTAATTACTACACATCAAAAATGAATTATGAATAATTTTACTAAATTATCAAGAAAATCCAAGCACATTTTATCAATTTTCAGTGAGTGACACTTTTTGTATTAAAATGTCAATTTTAATAGACACTTTGAGTTATACCAGACACATAATGTATCAGATTGAGGTGAGACTAATTCATAAAAAAATGACTTATGGATAATTTTCCTAAAGTACCGAAACAATTTCAATGCATTTTCTCAGTTTTGAGTATATTATTTGTTTTTTTTCACTAAAATTAATGTGAATTTTGAATAAAAAGATGCACATGGAGTCATACCGGTCACATAATGCATCAGA
Organism: Viscum album; assembly: GCA_963277665.1. Taxonomy (NCBI): domain Eukaryota; kingdom Viridiplantae; phylum Streptophyta; class Magnoliopsida; order Santalales; family Viscaceae; genus Viscum; species Viscum album. The sequence continues at coordinate 1,430,541,189 of OY728120.1, read as the reverse complement.
TTGAGGTGCGGCTAATTCCTAAACATCTCAAATGACTTATGGATAATTTTTATAAAGTATCAAAACAATACGATTGAATTTCCTCAGTTTTGGGTAAAACACTTTTGTTTTTTACTAAAATGTCATTTTAAACTGGAAACATTCACTTTTAGTCATACAGGTTTAATCGTATGTGGGTTTGACATGAGACTAATTCCTACACCACAAAAATTAATTATGAATCATTTTCCTAAATTATCAAGATAATCTGAGAATTTTTTCTCTATTTTTAGTGAGTGAAACTTTTTTTTTGTATTAAAATGTCAGTTTTAAACTGATAACGGACACTTTGAGTCAAACTGAGCACATCGTGCATTGGATTGAGGTGTGACTAATTTTTACATGTCAAAAATGACTTATATATTGTTATAATAAAATACCAAAATAATTCGAATGTGTTTTCTTAGTTTTGAGTATGTCAATTATTTTTTTCACTAAAATTAATGTTAATTTTGAGTAAAAATATGCACTTGGAGTCATACCGGTCACACCGAGCGTTAGATTGAGGTTCAACTAAAACACTTACACAATGGATCTTATCTTAAGTGAAAAGTGTTGTGTTCACTTTTCAAAATTTTTTATCAAACAAAATCTTGGCAAGATATTCATTCTACTTCATTGCCCAATAATTTTATTATTTTCAAGCCAGTGTTTAATCTCATCCTCTACCTTGGTCTCCACCTTGGTCTCCGCCTTTGCCTCCTCCACATAAATCCCTAACCTTGACTCTACCTCCATCTCCTCCTCTAACTCCACCTCTGGAATTTCCCAATAATTTTATTGTTTGAAAGTTAGCACTTCTAAACAAATTGATTTCCTCCATTATACTTCTCCTTGAGAAAGAGATCAAAAATAATATATAAGAATTCTGACACTAATTCTTCACACCCAAAATATATCTCAATGGTCATAAATCATACTAGATCAAAAACATAGTAGGTAATCACTTAAATTTTTATCGTCATACATTCTGACAAAAAGTTTGCTTCCCACTCATCTCTAAACAAATTTATTTCTTCTTTTGAGTATATAGGATGTCATAAATATTGATAGTACTAAGAAAATATATAAAAACAAATAATTATGAAATATATTTAATGAAATTTTAATCACCTTATTAAATTAACTATTGGGGAATGCTGGTCGTTTCATGCTTTATGATCTCTCTTATAAATGTACAAACATAATATCCACAATTGATGCCATTATATTGTTTCAGACACTGCAAAAAAATTGACCAAAATAATTAAATTGTTTTTAAATGTTTTGATAGTTAAAAATTTCTATATATAACTTAATTTGTTTCCATTTTTATTAATTCATAGGCTTTATCCCTTCATACACCGACTTCATGCCATGATTTAGGCTATATTTAGCGGCCACCCTATCATAAAAAAATCATTGTTAAAACAAAAAATGAAACATATAATTTGAATTTTATCTATAAAATGTTGATTTTAGTGTATTAAATATTCAAAATACACATCATGTGTGGTCAGTTGGTTGGGTATCCATGCAATGGATCCAAAAAATAAATATTCAGGGTGTCCAGTTTGACTATGATCAGCATCTAGTGCTCCCTAAAAAAATGAAAACAATTAAGTAATGAAAAAATAAAAAATATATTTTATGTGATTAGATTGTAGAGTTTTACTTTTTTATTGTATGAATAAAAAATATCCCATCGTCTGATACTTTTTGATTAAATTCTTTGAGTAACTAATCTTTTTTCTTCTTATTTTTTTCATCATCCAAAGTAAGTCCTTCCAAAGAAATGATACAGGGATTAATGAATCTAAATAATGATTCACATGATATTCCTTTTATATAGTTTTAATATAACCACCTATAAAAATAGGAGTAATAATTAAATTTAATAAACATATTAGCTCACTCTTTGGATAGACGTATTATGAAAATGTACCTTATATATGTATTCAAAACTGAGATACCCAACCATTCATACTTGAGAATATCATTTAGAGTCTCAATACTAATTCCTTATGTCAAGGAATTTTCATATGTTTCTTTTTCATATTCAATATAATTCATAGATTTATCTTTAAATGTGGTATCTATATGAATTTTTAATGATAATAAATGTTGCTCTGGAACTGGAGGGGAGAAGCTACTCTCATAAGGTCGTTTTTTTCTTGGTCGATTCACTATATTTTCTTGATCTGAACATCTATTTCTCTACCGTTTATCCATCTGTAATATCATACCTCACTTGAAACCTTTTATCATCATCCTTTATCGGTTTTTCATATGATTTTTTTTGTTAAATACATACTTTATGTATCTTTATAAGATTAGATGACCATGCTATGAAAGATCTAATAATATCTTTGACCGTTTCAATATCTAGACCATCAAGTGGAACATGAAAATCAGTATTCGGATCATGATATACCTCAATATTCACTCTCATGTGATCTTTTGTGAGATCTTGATGGTGTATCTTGTGTCCTAGGATATTATACACTGTACCCATCGTAACATGGTGGTGCGTGGGAGTTAAAAAATAAAAATCATATACAACTCTACCCTATAGAATTTTAGTAATATAAAGTTATTAGAAGTTGTTTGATTCACATTTAAGAGAAATATTAATGAAAAAATTGATTACCATAGGTAAGGTATGTGTTTGGGGGTAATGACTAGCCTCAAAGATAGTAAGATCATTTGGTTCATGTGTGGATCTTTGCTCCACCATCGATTCATTTTGATCTTTTCTCATACATTGGTCTTCCAAACCAGACCGAAAAATAATTTATTACAGTGAGTTTATTTGTATTTTTATTCATATCACCATATTATATGTATCTTCATGTGGTTTTATCTTCTCAAAATATGTTTGAGGAGAGACTCTAAAACCTAATCCTCTAACGCAACCATATAGTTCATGCCACTTCAAAGCTACTGAAAGTATCTTTTCTTCTAGTATGATCATTTCCAATTCTTATGTTTAAACCATATAAAAAATATGAACATAAATAGATATTTTTATGTAATGTTTTTATAAATCATAATGAATTAAAATTATGTCATATTTACACATGTTTCCCATACTGTTTTTATGTTTTCATCCACTAAATTACCCTCCTTATTTACACTATCCTCCTTCCATAACACATGATATGGGATGGAAGTGGATCTAGTTTTTGATTCATCAATCTGCATATAAAAAAAGGAACATATGTTGTTTCATATCACATAATTAAACTTTTATTGTTTATTTAAAATAAATACCAATTTCTTCTCTAATGAAGCATACCCTATCCTTGCTTTGCGATATGGGTGCATTGGTTTTGATGCACATTCTTTATTTTCATCACTATTTTTTTGTTTCATAAATTAATTTTTTTGAATCAAGTTGGATAAAATAAATAATTTCAAATAATATATTATCGACTAAAATTCACCTGAGATTATTTATTATTGTGATAATTGATGAAATAAGTCTTCTTGTTTATAATATGTGCATAACTAACTAGTGGGTGGGTCTTTACTTTCCCCTTAGCATCCCTAAGATGTAACTTAATAAGAACAATCTAGAATCCTTTATGGGATTTTCTAGTGGCTATTAAGACAAATTTATTATGGGAATATTCTAAAATAAATGAACTCTGTAATGAATAATGAAAATTAAATCAACATTTCATTATATAAATTTTCAGTAAAATATAGAAAGTTTATAATAATATTACCATTATATCTTTACAAAGGATTTCCTTCATTATAGTTTTGACGTGACTCCATGAATCAATATCAATCAGCACATTCATCCTCATTGTAACCCCATATAAATAATGAATGTTGACTTGTTGGGGTTAATAGGTTATCTATGTTAATTCCAACCAACCTAAAATTTTATACCTTGACTTCTTACCTTGAAAATTTTATTCAACACTGTGATACTACATCTTTATTGTTTTTTTCATCAACATGTTGTTGATCCCCTAATAATTCCTAAGATTCACAATCAAAGTCTATTCTTCCTCAGGATTGGTAACATAATAATGTGTAGAATAAATTGTCTGCATGAGTAGTCAAACATTTAATTTTCCTTTAATAATGACAATACAATACACTTCATGCATAAAAGTCCACATTTGCATGCATCTTGCATTAAAATTGTTATTGTCTTGAATAAAGATATAATACTTTAATACACCAGTATAACTAACCTTCGATACCTTTATTTAATCCATTCTCAAATTCTTGATTTTATCCCATCTCTTGATGATGGATTAGTCTCCCTCTTTCAAACTAGCCTTCATCCCATCACTTTGGAACCAAAACTAGGTCTAGAGAGCTCTTCTCATTATGGGATGAATACCTTCGAGAGTCAGATTGAAACCCTTTTAAATTTATCAAGGTTGAAGGAGAAAATAATAAAAAGTTGTTCTTAGTGCTTATTTTTCACAAAAAAATGAACAACATGAGTATTTTCAGGAGGTCACCCAACATAGTAGTATTACCATACAAGTATACTTAACTATGGAGTTCTAATAGGATATAATGTTACTAAACCCAAATTAAAATTAATTTTTGATGAAGTGCTGTCAAATGTAATTGAGTGATTCGTATAAGAAAATGTATATTTAGAAACCAAAAAAATTCATTCATTATGTTTTGATTAATTTTTAGGTGTCATTTTTTGTGTTCTCGGGAAGTAGTAAATGAGGATGATAAAAGGATGAAATATTTGAAGATTGAGTTCAGAGATGCAGTATTCAAAGTTGGGTAATCGAATTTGATGAAGATTAATGAATAAAATCTGAGTGGGAGGTATGTCATCAAGGAAATTTGGAACCACAATGATGGGAGGAAGGATAGTTTAAAATAGGGAGTCCAATCCATCATTAAGATATGGAAGATAATCAAGCATCTAAGGATGTATTAAATAAAGGTAGTGATGGTTAGTTATACTATAGTATTGAAGTATTATATCTCACTACAATAAAGTCATTATTTAGCAGTAGTTTACTAAACCATTGGTAAAAAAAATTTAAATTATTTCACAGAGGTTCTTTAAAAACCACCATGAAATATCATGTTTTTATTAAAAAAGTCACTTCTCCCCCTCACCTCCCTTGATGATCCTCCCCCCACCCCCACCCCTGAGCCCTAGCACCACCACTGGTGCACCCTAGAACCACTATGCTTTCCTCATCACTGGTGCTCAGGTATCTCCCAAGACCTCCTAGAACAAGCCCCCTGAGCCCTCACTGACACTATTATCACAGACCCCCAAGAGGTCCCCCCTTTTTCTCTCATTTCTCCCTTGGTGATTTCAAGTGGGTTATTTTTTTTTGTTTTATTCATCCAAGTAAATTTCTTTTAACAACTTACACATTTATTATTCTATCCTTTTCACTCTTTTTTATATCAATGTGGTCTCAGTGACCTAATGATTAATTGTAACATGATTTTTAATTGTATAATTCTTATATTTTTGTTTCCTCATGATTTTAGGGTCCTCTTTCCTTGGTTTAGGTGTGGTAACACAAAATTTTTTAAAAGAGAGAGGGTTTGTGGTAGGTGGTATGTTTCATAACTCTTTAAATTTGAAACTATGATATTTTAATGGGTTTTAAGGATTGTTTGGTGCATCAAAGAAATGTTATCAAGTATAAATAATATGTTTGTGAAAGTATTGGTGTTATATTTTTAATTTTATTAAATGATAAAATTATTATGATTTGTTTTTAATGTATTGGTTTTTTTTTAAAATCAATCCACCCCAAGTGGTAATATAAATTCCCAGTTAGTTCTTTAACATTTTTTATTAATTATAAAGGGTGTGTGCGGTCTCCAAACTAAATTTTAGAAATTATTGTAAGGGTAATGTGTGTTCTTGGTCTTTAAAAAGAAATTTATGTCACTAAAATGGCCAAGTAATTTTATCATGGTTGTGTATTGTTTTTCAAATCTAGTCAATTAATTTTTTTACAAGAAATATTCACCATTCTCATCAATTATATTCCACCACACTCCATTACTAATATTTTTTCATTATTTTCATATTTATATCATTAATTATAAGAAAAATCATGTATTAACAACTAGTTGTATTTAAAATAATGATAATAGAAATAAGAAACCTAATGGAACTTCAATGTCCTTATATGTTAAGGGAGCCTCAATCTCCTCCTGTGTATTTTTAATCAATACAACTATTCTAATACCAAATATTATATCACTAAGATCATTTTAATATTAAAGTATCTACACATTGTTAATAAAAAAACTATTCAAATTTTTATGCCTTTATTTTTTAGTTGTTATTTGAATGTGTGAGATTGATCACTGAATAAAGATGGTCTAAGTGATAGATGTCTTGTGCTAATCATGATATAAGAATATATATTGGTGTGACCTATAAGGTGGGATTAATGGGGGTTTTAAGTAGGAAAATACCCCCAAATGGAGGTCTAGGTTCCAAAGGGCTTCAGACCAAATTTAAAAGGTATTATTGAGTAGTTGTCCTATAATGAAGAACATGTATTTTAGAAATTTATTATCTTATTTAATCTTATTATAAGACCATTTATTATTGGTAATCACCATAATTTTTAAATAAATCTATATCAGAGCTTGATTTTGGAAGATTGAAGTAAGTCTTCTTGATTTTAATGATGGATATTAAAGAAGGAAAAATAATGACTTATCATTTTGATTGATATGACATTATATTATCGATAATATAAATAAAATTTTATATTTATCAGAAAAATATGATCTTACCACTTCTTGGTGTTAAAGTAACTGTAATAAAAAGGAATGGTTGAAAGTTACTATATTATTTGGTTCAGGGAGTTTTGAGGGTTTAATGTGGTACTATTAGGATACTATAACACTATATCATGGTTCACAACAAAAATGTAAAAAACCAATCATCAAACACATCATATTATGTGGAAGAACACATCAATAAATCATGATATAATATAAAATGAAATGTAGTAAAGGTATGAATAACTATATAATCCGTATAACTAACCACCCATTGGGCTAGTTATTCAAACATAGAGAATAAAAAAAATCCATGAAAAATGGCTCTATTACATCTCGAAGATGAACCTCATCTGATCTCATGACACCATCTGATCTATCATGTCTGATCATTAAAAAATAAACATGAACCACATCCTTGAACTAGATCCTGAAATAAATATATGGAATATGATCAGGTAAAAATGTGAATTGGAGTCCCGTGTATGTATATCTTATCTATATCACGGTTCAACAATAGCTGACTTCCTTTAAAGAGGGATCTCTTTCATTCAAAAGTGATTTTATGGAAAAAGTTATATTTCTAAATTGGTTTTCAATGCATGGTTTCATAAATTATTTTCAAAGAAAATTTAAAATGTAGTTTTTAAATGGTATGAAAATGGATTGGCTTCTGACGCTCTTTATGAAAACCTGATTGACACTAAGAAAAATTATTTTATACTATCTATGATTGATTTTGTTTTTTTAATTTGAATTTTTTAGAACCTATATGAATCTTCTTATAACTACATGGGTTGTGTTTTTTTCACTTCCATTTATCTCTTTTCCTACTTAGTAATACTTATGTTCTTTAATTTTTTTTAATAAAGTGTAGGCACATTGTGATATATATGGATAAAATCTAGATCACATTACTGAGGAGCACACCTTAGTATGACAAGGGTTTGGAAGAGTTTTTAGATTTTGTAATTTACAATCAGTCTATTGATGGTGGAATAATATGTCCATATCCTAAATGTAAATTTATAATAAGGTTTAAGAGATATAAATCTTATGAACCCTTGATATTGAATCAATTCCCTACACAATATTTGTGTTGGATTTGGCATAGAGAATCGAGTGTTACATAAATTTTTTTTATTGATGTCAATTGAAAAAATGAGCTCCCAACTTCATAAACAATGGAAAATGAAATGAAAAACCATATAAATGATGCATTCAGTGTTTCAAGAAAACAACATCAACATCAAAACATATTAGAACAACTAGTTAAAGGTTCTACAAATAGTAACTTAACAAGTGATGTTTTTGGGACTATAGGACAACTAGATCTAGATTGTAACATATCATTGGATCCTAATTTTTATTATGTGGAGAATAATGTAAGTGAGGAATTCACTGAGTAGAAAAATGTGTTTCATGGTTTATTTGATGATGGAAATCCATAGTTGTGTAGTGGATGTTTGAAATATTAAAAACTTTCTTTTATACTAAAGTTGTACCATATCAAATGCCTATGTGGAATTAAAAATAAGACAATGTCCATGATATTGAAATTGTTTCATGATTCATTTACTGAAGCTAAGATCCCTGAGTGTTTTTATGATATGAAAAATTTTGTTAACAAGCTTGGTCTGAATTATACAAAAATAAATGCTTGTCCTAATGATTGTATGCTTTATTAGGGAGATGATTCAATCAGAGAGGACATCAAAAAATGTTCTTATTCTATATAGCAGTCAATGTGTGATGTTTGAAGTATGAATCAACATACTGCTATGAATAAGAAGAAAAGGAACACACCTACAATGTTTTTTCATTACTTTCCTTTAAATCCTTGATTGAAAAGATTATTCATGTAATTGAAAACCACTGAGCACATGAAGTGGCATTCTATAGATAATAATAATGATGGGTTAATGTGACATCAAAGAGATTCAAAATAGTGGAAGACACTTGATTCATTACATCCATATTTCTTATCTTATGATAGGAATGTGTGATTGGGATTGACTACCAATAGATTCAACACATTTGGGAATTTTATCACCAGTTATAGAATTTGGATGGTTATTTTTATCCCTTACAATCCACCTCTATGGATATGTATGAAACAAAAATGTTTTATAATTTCAATGATTATTATTAAAAAAATATATCTTGAAATGATATTAATATATACTTGCAGCCTCTAATTGAAGAATTACAGGATTTATATAGCAATGATGTTGAGACATATGATGCATCTTCTAGCACAATGTTAAAAATGATTGTTTCTCTAATATGGACTATTAGTGACTTCCCTAGACTTGGGAATTTATATGGTTTGAATACTTATGTGGGTTTGGATTTTCCTGTTTATAACTTTGATTTTGATCTTGAATGAATACCTCATAGTAAAAAATGGCGATTCTTGTATCATAAAATATTTCATGATGCATCTCATAGATTTTGGTTGAACAAGTCAAAATTCAATGGTTATATTGATTGTAGACCACCTCCAAAGTTGTTGAAAGGTTCTGAAATATTGGAACAACTTGGAAATGTTGAAATCGAATTTGGGAAGGTGAATCATTTTAATGATAGTGGGAAATGAGTTTGAAGTGCGTCTTTAAGTGAAATCAGAATGCAATAATGGAAGAAAAAAAGTATATTATTCAAACTTATGTATTGGGAATTTAATTTGTTGTGACATAATCTTGATGTTATACATATTGAGAAGAATGTTTGTGAAAATTTGATCTTTAAATTTCTTAATGATCATGGAAAATAGAAGGAAATCTCAATTCTCAGAAGGAATTACAATCAATGAACATAAAGCATGATCTATGGCTAGATGAGAAAAGAAAATATGCTCTAGAATTTTTTGCAATGAAAAATAGGGATAAAGATACACTCCTTAAAATTTAAAAACATGTGAAGGTATCTGATGGGTATTCAAGTAACATATAAAGGTGTGTTGAATTAAATAATTATAGGTTACATGGATTGAAAATTCATGATTCACATATTTTATTAAAGAAGTTACTACCATTGGCATTGCGTATATTATTACATGAAAAGGTTACTACTGTTGTACTCCAATTTTTCACATTCTTTAGACAAATATGTGAGAAAACACTAAAACTATTTGAGCAAATAGATATGTGCTTCTAAATAGTGAAATTGTAGATTCATTTATTAAAGAGATCGTGATACAAAAAAGAAAAAGAAAAATGAGAAGTTGAACATGAAACGAGAAAGATATAAAAAAAGTTGTTAATAAAGAGATTATAGAATGGATTACATGACATGTAAGTTCATAAATATTGAAATCAATATGGATATTAGGCTGACACATATATTTTTTTAAATCTAATAATGTATATTACTTTTTTTAGATTATGAATACTAATACTCGAGCTGAGTTGTCATAATATTTGAATTTTTTGGCTTGAGGTCCTCTAAAACAGGCTAGAAAGTTCGATTCTTACAATGTGAATAAATTTAAATTTCATAAAGTCGATCATGAAGAGGGTCTAAAAACACATAATAGTGGTATATATTTTTTTGAAGTGGGATAATATGGAATGTTGATTGATATTATCTAATTAAACCACCACAAGCATTTTTTAGTTGTTTTTTTCAAATGAAATTGGGTCGATATTATCAAGGGTGTTAAAAGAGATTCCTTAAAATTTACTTGTATGAACTTCTCTCACTTGATGGATGTCAGTGAACATGAATTACATTATCCATATATATTATAATTGCAAGATAAAATGGTATATTATGTAAAAGATGTCATGGATGAAGGGTGGAGTGTAGTTGTTCACGTAAAATAAAGAGACTTGTGTGATATGGATGATGAAGTGGAAGATTTGACCTATGATATTGAATCTCATCAAAAACAAGAATAGAACTTATTTTTCCATCATAATATTGAAAATATTAGTTTTGAAAGGGTGGATGAAGTAGATGAAGTAATGATGGTGCAGGAAAATGACACGATTGAATGAAAAAATGATTATATGTACATTAATCCATTAATTTATTAACCACTTATGTTATATGTGTAGTCATTAATTATCATAGGTATGTATGTTTTGTTTGTCAGTACTGTTCATATGTTATCATTTTTATTTTTTTTCTAGATTATTTTTTTGAAATATATATTCTGAAGTTAATTTTATTTGATTAAATTAATGGAATTACATTTAGGAATCATTTCACTGATCCTAGTCGACTCTCAGTTGATGTTCCCTCGACCAAACTGAGAGATGATGATCCATGAGTCTCCCTCCCTACAATATCCAAGACACCCTCCACCTAACCCGTACACCATATCTCACATCCTACATTCTTTCAGCTTCTGGAACACCCTTTGTTAGCATCCCATTAGCAGTTGAGACATCGCCTCCCCATTTAGCAGGATTAGTAGTGAAGGAGAAGATCATCAATCATGTTTCTTCACGGAGATATTGGAGGGTGAAAGTTATAGGTATAAATTTTAATATGAATAAATTTATTATAAATTTATTTTACTACTAACTGTTTTTTCATGAAAGATGGAAATGATGATACTATAGAGAGAAATATGAAAAATTTAGATGCCTGGAATCTGAACGGACTGAAGATAGTTGTCGCATTTTATTGATATGGGGTCCCAACAGATAATGACATAGGATTATTTGTCCAGAGGGATTTTTACCTGAAAATAACTATTCAAGAACAAGGGGATTATATAAATATGCAAGATGAAAATGTTATCTCTCTATAGAAAGATTTTTTTGAATTATATCAGAAGATGATTGGATTTATACCTGGTGATATTACATTGATGGATGGTAGTGAGTAGGTAAATCACATAATTTCAAAATAATTTAGTACACAAAATTTTATTAGTTTTAAGTTTAAATTTAAATATACAACAATGTTTAATTTTCAATATAATTTTCATACAGGTGCCGATAGAAAGAAGTGGAGATAGAGATGGAGAGGGTGTTAAGAATATTTCATTAGGATGCTACCTAGAGTAGTGAATGTGAAACACCAATCAATGTAACTTTTGACTGCTTTATTTTCATTTTTAGTTGTGGGGAGTGATTTCTTAGGGCCTTTTGCACTAGATTTCCCAGAATAATTTACATACTTAATGTTATTAATGTGGTACATCATAAACTCATCGATGTTTTATATTTGGATATCTTGATGTGTTATAGTTTTATATATGATTTTGTTTGGCTGTTTTGGGGCTAAAAAAAACTACGGTTGTATTTTTTTAAATCGATATATAGTGTTGGTTTAAACCGCTGCCACATATGACAAATTAATGTTTAGCGGTGGTTTAAATCACCACTATTTAGGGTTAATTTTTTTATTTAATGGTAGTTTTTTGGGTTTTAGGGGTGGTTTGGTTTCTGAAAAAATGACTAAAGGATAACACTGGTTTGAACCGCTGCTATCCTTTAGTAATTTTTTGAGAAGCGAAACCCCCATTAAAACCCAAAAAAAGACCGATAAAAAAAAATTTAGGATGATTCCTAGAAACCACTACTAAATGGATGGAATCGACACAAGTTGACTACTGATGCCAAATTTAGCAGTGGTTTTTGGAAACCGTCACAGAACCATATGGCGGTGGTTTAAACCACCACCATATATCGATTTTGTTGTAGTGTATCTATTCAAGATAGTAACAATTTTCATTCAAGATGCATGAAAATGTGTACTTTTATGCATGGAATGTATTGTATTATATATCTATCTTACCAAAATGAATTATTATTTACATAACCTTATTTGTGAAACTTGTAGTCCATTTTTATGAAAAATTATTTATGTTTCTTACAACTATTATGTATTGTGTGATTCTTTTAATTATCATAAATTAAGAATATTTTCATAAAATAAAAATGAGATACATGATTTTCATGTGGATAAGGGTATGAAAAATCATCATAGAAAACCTACATAGTTACTTTACTTAACCACTTTATGTTTGTCTTGGTGAAAATTTAGCTGATGTTTCCTTGGGTTGAAGATTAAAAGGATTGATTATTTATTGGAAGGGATAGAGTATCAAATGATAGCTAGTGGATACTTTTTGGGTTTGTGTTATAAATGGTAGGTTGGTTATTCATATAGGGTTTTATTTTTTACTTAGGATTTATCAAATTGTTATTGTTTTTATATCTGTAGGAATTTATATTTATGGGATTATATTGTGTACTATTTTACATAGATTCACTTATCATGTGAGTTGGTTCTTTAAACCATTTCTCATGGATCATGTTGAACACTGCATATTTATTATCAATCCTTTGGAAGTTGGTTGATGGTTCCAAGGGTTAAGTAACATTTTGATTCATCTCAGGTTAGGTTATGAATAGTTGGACTATATTGTGATGTTATAGTTTTATAAAATAGAAATTTATTGATAAGAAAACACACACACAAAAATAAATAAAATAAATTTTCTTAAATTAGGTACTTCATCAAAAATCACTTCATTCTTAGAGAGGAATTTATTGATAATGGAAATAATGGTATCTCCTTTAATGATCTCCCTAACCCATTTAATATCATATTATCTCATAACTATAATGTTTTAGGTGAATATATTTTTTATTAAATGTTCTAATATTAGGAAACTATCAATCAATTATAAACACACCTCTTATTGAGAATACATCACAACTTTTGAGTTTGGATCAAATAAAAAACTGAAAAAGTATGATAATTTTGATTTAAATGAAAATTTAAAGAGTTTGTTCCTTATTAAATTATATCTATATAACATATTGATAATTTTAACCAATATAAACATGAAAATTTAAATTTCAGTTCCCTGAATTAGATTAACCCATTCACATTAAGACAATATGTATATTAACCCACTTTATATTATTCATATCAAATAAAATTCCCTCTAAAATTAGTCCAATATAATGTTAAACATTTTTTTATCTTCATGTACATGTCATACTGCATGAAAAATATTCAAAAATGAAAAACCACACTATCTAAAAGGTAGCAAGAAATAATATAATGAAAACATAAAAAAATCACAATCAGCTGCAATAACGGATAAATATACATTTCACAATGGTCTCGTATAAAGATTGAAAGAGTTTACAGAGTAAGGGTGGCATTGTGTAGGTATAATTAAGTGTGTGTGAGAGAGAGATGATATGTAGGGATCTTCATGGTTAATAACAGTGAAAAAAATAAAACTATGGAACCTAAAAAATCAAACAATGAGAGAGGAAAAGGAGAAAATAACATACATTGGATTCTAGCCTTGATTCATCTGAGTGAACGTAGAGAAGTATCACTGATAGAAAGTTAGTTACATGAGAGATTGATAATCACAACTGAATGAGACACGATTAGGGTTCTTTTAAAGAGATTATAGACACTTTTATTATCACTTTCAACAAAGCACTGATAAATATCCCTTTTATCATCGTTAAATTGATAAGTGATGATAAAAAACATATTTATCAGTGTTTTTTAGCATTGATAAAGATCAAGATTTATCAGTGCTAAAAAATCACTAATAAAAGACATATTTATCAAAGCCAACATTTTTTTAGGACCAAGCTGAAGAAAGAGATGGTTTGCATGGATTGTCTTTTGTTGATCCTAAAGAAGTTTTAATAAAGGAAAGACACCTTGAATTTCTAAGAATTTAGAAGCTGGAAGTTTGAAGATTCAGAACTGAGTATATTGAACATTCGGAGTCTGGAGATTGAGAAGTTCGGAACCAAGAATATTGAACATTTGGAACCTAGTGTTCGAAGAATTCTGAGTCTCGTTTTCAAAGTTTGGAAATTGAGAAGTTCAGAATCGGGAATTTGCATTTTCTTGAAAGCTGGATGTTAGAAGATGTGAAGTCATTAATCATGACAATGCTTTGCTGTTTTATAACTCTAAATTGTGAGTATATAAAAGTAATCATGATGAAATCAAAATTTGGTATGAGAAGTCATTTTGAGAATCAGGAAGAGCTGTTCCGAGAACCGGTGAAGTCGCAATGAGGAACAGAATTTGTGGAGTCTACTTTCTGAACATAATTTTCGGAGTCTACTTCCTGAACAAAAGTTCGGAGTCGACTTCCAGAGTCAGAAGTTCATTATGAGAAGTTTGGAGCCGACTTGCTGAAGAATAAGTTCATAGTGGAAAGTTCGGAGCCGACTTTCTGAAGAAGAAGTTCGTAGCGGAAAGTTCGGAGTCAACTTGCTGAAGAAGAAGTTCATAGCAGAAAGTTCGGAGTTGACTTGCTGAAGAAGAAGTTAGTAGTGGAAATTTCGGAGTCGACTTGCTGAAGAATAAGTTCATAGAGAGAAGTTCGGAGTTGACTTCTTTAACCTGAAGTTCGTAGCCAGAAGTGCGGAGTCATGCCGAGAATCGAAGAAGTCGTACCGAGAACCAGAATGCCATACCGAGAATTGGTGAAGTCGTAACGAAAAGCCATATCGAGAAATGATGAAGAGTCATACCAAGAATTGAAATGGTGTCATGACGAAGAAGTGATGAAGAGTCATGCCAAGAATTGAAAGTGATGCCGAAGACTCAAGAAGAGTGGATCCGAGAAAGTGATGTTGAAGAATCAAGAAGGGTGAATCTGAGAAAGTGATGCCGAGAAGACAGATGAGTGGATCCGAGAATGTGATACCGGGAAACTTGGTCGGATCCGGAAAAGGCCAAAGATCTAAATCAAGTGAAGGGGAAGAAGATTTTAGAAGATTCTAGAAGCGCTGACAAAGTCTTAATTACTCCGAGATTTCAGGAGAAATTAATATTTGAGTGAATTTAAGTGAGTAGGAAAATATTTTGGTTTCCCGTCTAAGCATAATTTGGAGCACCTATAAAAGGAGATCCAGGTGATAAGTAAGTGTGTGATGAAAAATTAGAGAGAGAAGCTTTGGTAATCTAGAGAAAGGAAGAAGGTTTGGTCGACAGAGTTTCATTGCAGTTTCAATCGTAATGAGAATTTGATACTGGTTGACACCGTATTGAGTTTCTCTGATTGAAGATTCGGAGTGAAGAAGACTCGGATTGAAGAATCAGAGTGAAGAAGAAAGTTCGGAGTGAAGAATTAGGAGTGGAGATTCGGAATGGGGAATCAGTACTGGCTGTCACTGTATTGAGTTTCTCAGACTGAGGAAGACTCGGATTGAAGAATCAGATTGGGAAAATTCAGAGTGGAGATTCGGAACGAGAAGTTCAGACTGTAATTGATCTATCTCAAGTCCATGGAGTCCTTTCCTTTCTTCTAGGTAAGGAAGTGAAGATTTGTGCGGAACTTGCTTACACTTGTGTTTTTGAAAGGAAGTGCAGGTAACATAAGTTGTTACAAGAAAAGAGACTTTTCCCTATTGTGCTAAGAGGGTGCACATGAACTGGAGTGATTGTTTCACAGTGCTTCACGAGTGTAAGGGTATATCATACTCGTTGTAATCCAAGGATTGTTTTCTTAGTGGATTGTATGGTGCTGGATTGTTTCCAACCATACCAAGGATGTAGCTATTCTTATTGAATAGTGAACTTTGTAAATTGCTGTGTTTCTTTGGATGTGTGCTTGTTTGTTTCTCAACAGAGAATTATATCTTTAATAGGAGACAAAGGTTGTTCTCAACATTAAGGGAACTTAAAAGAAGAAAAAGGGGCACCACTGATTCACCCCCCTCTCAGTGGTTCATTACTCCAGCTGGATCCTTACAAATTTTAGCACTGATAAAGATGTCTTTTATCAGCATGTTTTTAACACTGATAAATATCAATCTTTATCAGCGCTAAGAAGCACCGATAAAAACCTTTATCATAGCTAAAACTTTAGCGCAGATAAATGAATTATAATTATAATTATAAAAAAATTGTAAAAATATTTATATAATCATATATATTTGTTTATTATAATTTTATAATTATTTAGATATATAATTATTTATTTAAAATTACATTAACACTTTTTTTAAATTTATATTATATTATTTATAATTATAAATATATAATTTTATTAATATAGTAAATATACATTTATAAATATAAATATAAATATTTATTTATTATTATATATATTTATATCATTATATATATTTATATAATTATATATATTTATATAATTATATATATATTTAATAAATATATATAATTATAAATATTGTAAATATATTCATTATAATTTTATAATTATAAATATATTGATATCATTATATATATTATATAATTATATATACATATAATAAATATATATAAATATATAAATATTCATTATTTAAATATATTTATTATAATTTTATATTTATTTAAATATATATTTTATTTATAAATATATGAATAATAATTAATTTTTTTATATATATTTATATAATTATATATATAACGTCCATGGTGCAGCTCAGTGGTACCTGCCCCTATGGGTCTTGGTGAGGTCTCAAGTTCAAGTCTCACTGAGTATATTATTTAAATAAATTTATTATAAATTTATTATTATTTAAATACATATAATTATTTATTTATAATTATATAAATACTTTAAAAAATAATATTCATTTATTTATAATAATTAAAAATATATAAATTTATAAATATTTATTTACAAATATATTTTTAACATTATTAATGGATATGTAATCTTAAATACATGCATTTTAAAAATGAGAGAAATTGAATAATTCAAAATGAGTACACTTTAAAAATATCAAAAAATGGATAAGTTTTATTAATTAAATATAAATTATTAAAAAAATATAGATATATATTGAAGTAAATATGAATATATACTGAAAATATTGAAACATAGTAAATAAATATATATAAATAAATAATAGAAAATGATCAAATTCAAAAATAAAATAAAAAGTAAAAAAAATATTAAAAATGAATAAATAATACCTAACCATATTAATATTAAAAATAAATAAATAAAATTGATCGATTAAAAACATAATATATTAAATATATCATGTTATAATGAAATTCTAAAATATACTAAAATTTGAATAAATTACATAAATATTAGGTGTATGTGTTTCTATATATGAGATTAATTGCATAAATATTTTTGTGTGTTCATTGTATATAAGAATTCATTAATTACGTATATGTATGTGAAATCAATGTACATAATGTTTGATATATGTTAAATTGAAAAATTAAACAACATTTAAAATGAATAAGACATTAATATGTTTCAATTATTACATTTTATTCATTTTCTATATATTTATATTTAATATATTATTTATTAATATTTATAATTAATATATATATATATATATAATATACTTGTTCATTTTTATTAATAAATTTTTCATTAATAATTTTTTAAATAATTTTGTAATTTATTCATTTTTAATTTTTTTGTTTAATTATTACAATTTATTCATTTTATATATCAATATTTAATATATACTATTTATTATTATTTATAATCTATATATATGTATATTAAATTTATTCATTTTTATCAATAATTATTTAATAAATAAAATGTTTAGTATTTTTTCTTAATTTACTCATTTTTAAATTTTATTTGTTTAATCATTTCACTTTATTCATTTTACATATGTATATATTTAATATATACTATTTACTAATTTTTATAATTTATATATATATGTTTATTCAATTTATTAATTTTTAAAAATAATTATTTAATTAGTAAAATTGTTTTTTATTTCCATTTATTAAATTATTTCATTTTATTCTGGACCTTTATTAGTGCTAAAAGAGTGCTAATAAAAGATACCCTTTATCAATGCTAAAAATAAAGAACCAATAAAGGGTACCCTTTATCAGTGCTAAAAACAAAGCATTGATAAAAGGTCCCTTTTATCAGCGCTAAAAGAAAACACTAATAAAGGTGAACCTTTATCAGTGCTAAAAAAAACACCGATAATGGGTATCCTTTATCAATGTTTTTTAGCATTGATAAAAGGGTCATTTATCAGAATTTTTTAACACTGATAAAGGGCACCCTTTGTCAGCACTTTTTGCTAGCTCTGATAAATGCCCGTGCTGTTAAAGGCCTCTTTTGTAGTAGTGTGACCTTATACTTACTTTTAGGGTATTTTCATGACATTGATAAAGAATGATATTTGAATGGAAAAAGTATTAAATCCATTTATAAAACTGGATATATATATATTTATATATATATATATTACTTCCTTGATGGACATTATAATGATAGGAATATAGGAATGGATGGGTAATAAGGCATTCTTATAGTGGATTATTAGTTTCATTATGTCTTCCCTGAGGATATTTAAACTTACCACTAGATTGGGAAATGGAATTAAAAATTAACATTCTTCTAATATATGGGATAATGTCAATAATATTTTACTAAATTGAGCCTAAAAAAATATATTTAATCATCAATTAGTTTGGAATTCAAGGAAAGTGGTTTATTGGCCCCCAAGTACCTCCTCATGCATCTCCCTTTATTATTTTTCCTTCAATGTAAAAGAAAGTATTGATTACACCAAAATTATCAAAAATAATACAATTTTATATTGATTAATGAAATCCTATCCCCTAGATAGATGTTCCATTCAATTTGTTGAAGGTAACCATTAGCAACATTGGGATTGTGTATATAATATTAGTCTAATTGGTAGAAAGTTAGGATGATAATTTTAAATTGATTGGATATTCAAATGATAATGTTATTACTTTAATTATAATTAATGATAGACATTTCTAGGAATTGAATAAATATAAATTGAATTGTTTTAGAGTTGAAAATGTGGAAAATTATGAATGTGGACTCAAACCATGTCTTGGTATAAACAATTTAGGTGGAATTAATTTATGATTTAGATGAAACATGGATCTGGAAGGAAATTATATGTACATAAAAACAAACATTTAGTGTAATGGAAAAATATTGGATAAACATGTTATTCATATATATGTTTTTATGTTTTTTGATTTTAGTGGTTGATCTAGTAAGTAAAGGTCTTTAGAAGTCTATTCCATTTCACTATTAGGGTATCGAACATAACTAAACACAATGATGAAAAAATAATAAAAAAATAAGACTTTAAACTCTATTTCCATGGAATTTATAAGGGAATATTTATTAAACATATTGATTATTTATGAAATGGAATATCAAGAATGAATCATTTTATGATGATGTTGAAAATTTAGAATATTATGTTTTTTAGATGAAAATGGTAGATCATATTGATTAAAATAGAGAACAATGAGAAATCATAGTGTTTTACACTCAATTTTTTCAAGGGGGATTTTAGAACTCCCACAATATTCCATACTTAGGATAAATAAAACTAATTGCTTTCCAGATATACATTTTGAATGATAAATGACATGTAACCATGGTCATGAATGTTTCTTCATGTACTTATTTTAGTAGAATGATTGAGGTCACTAGATAATAAATAATTTTATATTCAATGAAAAATTTTATTTTTTAACTTACATAAAAGATTTTAATTTTATATAAATATATTTAATTTATAATATATAAATTATATTTAATGTTTTATTCTCAGGGATTCAAATTCACTTAAATACCATGTAATGGTAAATTACATCTTGCTGTGGTTTTATTCATTAATGTTTCAAATTGAAATTTATATATTATTTAATTCAAGTAACATTATATAATTGAATGGAGAATTTAATTTAACTTATTTTGATGGATTTGAATACAAATTAAGGGGTAAAAAATGTAAGACCTAAGACATTACAATATTAAATAGAAATATTATTAAAACACCCACCATATAATATAAAACCTTTGATTACATCATCATAGTAAAATATACAAAACTATAAAACTACATTCACTATAACAACCACAACTAGTGTGTTTAAACACATAACAATATAGACCATCACCATAAGCTTGAATATAATACCCATAGATTTTAATATGAATTTTCTATTAAATAAATACTATATTGCAAATCTTGTATCACATGAAATAAAAAACTAAAAAAAAACATGAAATATTTTATTACAATGAAAGATGAACATTAATATATTATGTGAATACAATATGAAACATCACTAAAAATATTACCGGAATAATTAAACCTCTAGTAAATAAAAATATAATAATTAATTAAAATGATTCATTATAAAAACATGTATTCTAATTAAATATATATATAATATTATTATTTATTTAAAATATTATTCGATGTGTTATAATATCAATTAATTGATGAATATTTAATTTCTAGAAGATAAAAAATTAATGGGATTTAATTAAACTAAATTACTGTTAAAAAAGAAATTTTTTTAAAGAATTATTTTTAAAGTGGTTTGTATTTATTGTAAATTAAATTGAACATTCCAAAAGGTTTATTCAAATAAATTTTTTCAATGTACAGACAAATAAATTAACACAAATTTAATTGGGTATTGATATGAAATAAGATTTAAAACACTTAAAGTTTAAAAAGTCATTTTCTATTAAAATATTTTTTCTTTACATTTTATATTTTTAAGTTAAATTAATTTTTTTTAGAATTTTAATTTAATAAAATAAACCCATTTTTAATTCATCATGTGAAAATCAACTTAGGATGAATTTTTGGTATTTTTATGAAATGATTGATATTTAAGAGAATAGTGAAAAATACTGTTTTTACAAATATCAAAACTTTTTTGGTACCACATGATATAATCACGACTTAAAAATTTATAATAAGTGTGTAAAAAATATGCATTTAAATTTTAAAACAAATTATTTGAAAATATTATGTAGAATTTTGAAAACTATGGTAGACGTTTCAGAACCCAAGTGATATTTTATTCAAATAAAAAACTATTTTTTTGTAATTTTATTTTAATTAATTATTAAAAAGAATCCATTCATTTTTTTATTTCATGAAAATCACAATTTTTTTAATAAAAATACAATAAATATCATTGGAATAAATACTGTACATAATTTTGAGTAAAATTCATTTTTATGCTTATAAATGGAAATTTGTTTTCTAAAAAATGTTTTTCTTACACGAAATGCACTTTTATAAAAATTAATTATTATAAACTCTATGAATTGAATCATTTAAAACATTATTAAAAATTTTAATCATAATATTCAAATTATGTAATATGGTCCATTTCATTTTTTTTCATTAAAAAATAGGTTACAATGGTAAAAGTTAGTCACCACAACAAATGTTTAAATGGTTAACATGGGGTTAAATTAATAGATAAGTCCAAAAATATCAGAAAACCACAAATATAATTGGATGGATGAGTTCATTGGAGACCTATCATATAATATAATCTAAATTTATATAATATGTATCCACCTTTCTTGAGAATGACTCCTCTTTTATTTTAATAAAAACTATAATTACAAAAAATACAAATCCTCTCACTTATAAAAGGATCCCTCCTCCACCCATTAAAATCCAACCCAAAAATTCAAATCCATCTCATTAATTTACCATATTTACATTACTAAAAATCCTCTACCATTTTTTGAGCTTTTAATCCCAATTAAAATTCTTAAACCTCTCATTTGTATGAGGTCTGTCAAGAGGAGATTCAAGCTCTCAATGTAAGTGATGTCTTCTTTTTGATTATTCTTCTATATCTTATTCATCTACCTCTTATTGAATCTAATTTATCTATTTAAAAATTATTCTTTTAAACCATTAATATTTTTTAAATTTTATAATATCACAATACAATAACATGTTCTTACTCATTCAACTGTTATAATATGTTTTTGTTTTGGCCAGTTTTACCAGCAACATGAACATTGTTAAAATGATTATCTCATAAATGAATAAGAAAAAATAATTACTATTTATAATATGTAATAATGATAAATTTTTTATGTTTTCATAATTCTTAAGTGGTAATATTTAAAATTATATTAACCTATAAATCCAATTCTTTTGTTATTTCAATAATAACTTGAAAATATATTTTTTATGCATTCCATGTGAATTTTCACCATAAGTTCCATAAAATCACTATGGGATTCTAAAAAAATATCAAAAACATGAATTAAATTATCATTAAAACTATTTATATTATTAATCCATGAAAAATACTCGAGGACCTGAACCACCAAAACCTAGAATGTAAGGGAAACAAAACACTTAACACCAAAATGTTAATTTTAATAATATACAATTAATATATGGGTAATAGGAAAATATAAATGGATTAAATAAATAAATATAACCATGAATAATTTTCTTATTCATATAAATAATAAAACTAAATTTATTATAAATTAAGTAATAGAACGTCTAAGTAGAAGTTTGAGGTAAGGGTTTATTTGCTAATTTCAATTACTTGAGAAAACACTTCTTATTTTACACCAATTTAACTTTATATGGTATAAATAATGTCTTATTTACTTATTATATCTTAAATAATTTTTTAATATTAACATTTTATATTTCACTTAAGCTCTAATTTTTCCTTTTCCTTTGATCCATACATTATCTAAGTCATAAGGGTTGTTGCTAACATATTTTACTTCTATTGAGTTATAAACTATATTCTTTAACTTAATCCTTATATGCTTGTTTTCTTCCACCCTATTATTTCATTACACTGAATACCCTCTTTATTTTATAGGTAATTACATTTCTTCTTCATAAACTCCTTTCAAAATGATTCTTACTTCAAAAATTATGATATTCATAAGGGGTTTCTTATCTCTAATTTCCTTCTTTGAGACATGTTTTATAATATAAACCTACTTTCTATATGTAGTGTATATATAGAATCATTATTATATAATATCATTATTATCAAATTATTATTGGTATTTAAATTTCTATTTCATGGTCCTTTAATCCAAATTTAATAAAACATGTAAGGGTTTCTTTTAAAACATTACCTTATTTTTGAGATTATTTATGTAAAAGTTTATTTTTTGGGAAATTGTATGTTATTTATCCCTAAAAATCCATTTTTCTCTTCTTATCAGGTTATTTTTTTACATGATTTCTTATCATTAAATTTACCTTTGTATCACAATTCAATTAAAAGGTTCCCATAAGTTAAACAAACCATATATTTTCATGATAACTGAGAATATTTCTCCTCCATATCCGTATTCTTTATATTATTAAAATAATTTTATTCTTTAAACTTTAATTATTATTTAATGTCATTTTCCATGATTTTTGAATTTATTTAAAAAGTTTAAAATTATTCATTTTAATATTTTTTTTAATGATTATTATTTTTTATTAAGATTCCTTTTCATGTTTCCATAGTTCTTAAAAGAAAATATTATTCCCATTATTCTGGGATTTTTTCATTTTTTAAAAAGAAACCAAACAAAAAAGACATTTCCCATTTTTTTTCAATGCATATTTCTAATTTTTTTTATAAAAGTATATTTCATCTATACTGAAATGCTTTAATAATTACTATATTTCACTAGAGGTATGCTCTAATAAATACATCAATCTTATTTATATATATTTCTTATAATGTTGTTTTAAGGAAATTTTCATAAAACCCATTTCTTTCCCATGGGGTAATTTGGCAATGATAGAATGATGAATTCTCTAATGTTCTTATAGAAAATATATGTGCAGTTTATCATTATATGATGGGTGGGTATATTATAGTCCTATAATGAATTAAGTAATGTTATATATCTCATGAGCTTAAAAGGATACATGGGTGGCCAACCCCAAACAAAAGATACAAAAGAGGTTAGTCAAGTATAAAAGGTACACATACGTTTAACCCAATCATATTATACTTTAAATGTGTTATGATTTCTATCCTTATGTTTATTCCATAATATTATGCATATCTTGATGCCTATGTTATTTTCTCATGGATAAATATTATCGTCTTATGAATCATGTATTACACCAAAATATTTATGCCATGATTCAAGATTTATGATCCATATATTGTTGGGGATTATTCTCTTATGCTTTTTAATTCTAATTTGGTTAGATTCTCATACCCACAAGCTCATCTTATGCTCACTTTAGTTATTTAATTATTAATACCTATGTTTACCCTTACTGATTGTTTGACCTCACACTTCTTAGGTTTCAATTTCCCCTAGTTATGAAGAATAATATTATGTATGGAATGTCTAGGTAGGTATCATGTGTAAATAATTTTATGGGAGACATTGAAGACTTATTGCGGAATAATAAATTATTGGTATAGTGAAAAAATGTCCATTTTATTAGAAAATATGGGTTTTGTCTATTAAAGGTTTTTTTCATAATTATCTAAGACTATAATTCTAAAAGTTATTGGGTATATAAGTGAATCGATGTTGTTTATTCATATTCTAATTATGGATGGTAACATTTTGGGTTGCTTCAGTTGGTATCAATACTAGTATGTAAAGTGTATGTTTTAGCATCGAATTTGGGTGTATGGGTTTAGGGTATCTTATTTGGTATCAGATCAGGGTTTAGATAATTTTATAGGTTGTGAAGTTATCAAATGAGGATAATTTAAGAGTTATAGTTACCATTATGTGTTAATAAGTATATTGGTGATCATAATTCAAAGGCGTTTCAATCCTTTTGAGGTATTATGTGATAGGATTTTAGTATGATTAATGATATTTTGGGATACATCTATTGTATTTTTAGGAAGAATACACAATTGAGGTATATATAGTCTTTAGGGTTATTATATGATTTAAACTAAAGGTAATTATTCTTATTTGGGGAATAAGTTATCACATCTTCAATAACATATAATGAAAAGTATAGATAACCTAGGGGATTAAAAATTGATTTTGGTGACTAGGTGATTAAAGTTATTTTTTAAGATATTCTATACAATTTTGGGAACATGATATGATTAGCACATATATAGAAAATTAATGGCTAGTGTGTTATCTTATATCAAAGTGGTTGATAAAATTTGTGGTAAAAATATTGAGTTAATTTTTGGAATCATATATAATTTTATTGTTTTATATCATGTTGATTTAGATTATTTTAGGTAAATAATAGTATATTTTGGGAATATACGAATATGTGATCATGTTAATTTGATTTTTTCATTTTGCATTTGGTCAGGGGTATTTTGAATATTTTTAAGGTTTGATTATTTGTGGAATGATTCATGTTGATCATGGAGTGTTGTTATTTATATTGATGCTTTTTGAGATTAAAGTACTACTTTTTTATATTATGGTTTATCCATATTTCATTTTGTTTTATCTTTAATCATGTTAACCATTTTTTATTTAGTATTTCATTGGGTACAAGATCATGAAAATAAATCTATGAAATTTATGTCTCTAGAAACCTATAAGTCTTATATCATAATTTGTGACTATATTAATAATTGAATCATATATCTTCATCATTAATATAAATCAATAATATAAGGATACAATTTATTTAAGGGGGTAGAATTTAAAACCTAGAGATTTTATTACATGTTTTACTTTAAATAAATACTATATTGAATATCTTATATCACATGAAACACCAAACTAAAAATATCTGTGAAATATCTTATTGAAATTAAAGATAAACATTAATAAATTATGTGAATATAATATGAACCATCATTAATAATATTACAAGGAGAGTAAAACCTTATATAAATAAAAAGATAAAAATTTATTAAAATTATTTATTATAAAAACACATATTAAAATTCCTTATATATAATAATAATTATTAAACGTGTACTAATACTAATTAATTGGTAAAAAATTAATTATTAGAAGATAAATAATTAATGGGATGTGTTTTTAATTAATTAATGATAACAATGTATATTTTTCAAAGAACACTGTTTAAAGTGTTGTGTATTTATTTAAAATTAAATTGACCATTTATAAAGGATTATTCAAAAAAAATGTTTCAATGTCCAAGAAAATGGAATAACACTATTTTAATTACTAACTAACATGAAATAAGATTAAAAACACATAATGTTTAAAAATGAATTTTTATATAAAAACAATTTTCATTATATTATATATTTTTTATTTAACATTTAATTCCAAAATTTTAGGATTTGAATTTGATAAAATAAACTACATTTTTGAATTAATCATATAAAAATTAGCATAGGGTTAATTTTAGGGATTTTTCTTAAATGGATGATTTTCAGGTGAATAATAAAAAATACCATTTTTATAGTTTTTTTCTAAACCAAATAAGTGTTTAATAAGTAATATAAATCATTTAAAAATATTGTGTTAAATTTAGAAACATATTCTTGAAATTTTGGAACCTAAGTGATATTTTATTCCAATAAAAAACTATCTTTTAGTCATTTTCTTTTAATTAAGTATTCAAAAGGTTCCATTCAGTTTTTTCTTGATATTAATGTCACAAAAATATTATTTTTTAATCATATAATCAAAAATATCATAAGAATCAATAAAATACATTATTTTGATGTAAAATCATTTTTATACTTAAAAATGATTTTTTATAAATTTTTTTGCATTAAGTGAACTTTAATAAAAATTAAAATTTTAACATATATAAAAAATGAAGATTTTAAAATTATTTTAAAATTTTTAATTATAATTTTCAAATTAGTTAATAAGGACTATTTTATTTTTAGTCATAAAAAATAGGTTACTATGGCAGATGTTAGTCACCATGGTAAGGTTTAAATAGTAAAAAAAGGGTTAAATTAAGATATAAGGACACAAATATCATAAAAATTGTATATGATTGATTATATATGTATATTATAAACCTACACTATCCTTTCTTTGAAATTTGGATAATTTTGAGCCACTTTACTTAAGAGCGACTCTCCTTTTATTTTAATAAAAAATGTATTTACAAATATTCCACTCCTCTCACTTTTAAAAGGATTTTTCCTCCATCCCTTCAAATCCTCACAAAAAATTATAACACATATCATTAATTTTATATATTTACTTCCCTAATAATCCTCTACCATGTTATTGATCTTCTAGTCCCAAGAATAAGTCTTAAAGCTCTCATCTTGAAGAGGTCCTTCAAGAGGAGGCTCATGCTCTCAACCTAAGTGATATATTCTTCTTAATTATTCTTCTATATATTCTTCATCCATCTCTTCTTGAATTTTATCTATCACTTAATTTTTTTTTCAAAACTCATAATCTTATTTAAAATTTATATTATCACTACACAATATCATGTTCTTACTTATTCAATTGTTAAAATGTGTTTTTATTTTTGCTGGTTTTACCACCTACATGAACATTGTTATAATGTTTATCTCATTAATGGATAAAAAAATTATATAATTAAATAAAAATTTAAAAATTATTAATTTAATATGGTTTCAAAATTACATAGTGGTAATGTTAAAAATTATATCGACCTATAAATCAAATTCTTTTATTAATTTTATAATGACTGAAAAGGGGAAATTTTAAGAGTTTTATGTGAAATGTCACC
Organism: Viscum album; assembly: GCA_963277665.1. Lineage (NCBI taxonomy): Eukaryota > Viridiplantae > Streptophyta > Magnoliopsida > Santalales > Viscaceae > Viscum > Viscum album. The sequence continues at coordinate 1,430,513,044 of OY728120.1, read as the reverse complement.
ATAAGTTCTATGAAATGAACATGGTACTACAGAAATATATCATACACATGAATTAAATAATAATTAACATTTTAGGGTTTATTAATCCTTAAAAAATAATCAAATGAAGAAATCACCAAACTGAAGAATGTAAGGGAAACAAAAAGTTTACCACCTAAATGATAATTTTAAGAAAAAAATTAATATATAGGTAATAAGAAATTATAAATGGATTATATAAAGTAATATAAATATGAAAAAGGTTATTATTCATATGAATAATAAATATAAATTTATTATACATGGAATTTATAGAATTTCCAACTAAGAGGAAGTTTGAGGTAAGTATTTTTTTTCTCAATTTTAATTCATTGAGATTCACTTCTTATTATACACCAATTTAATTTTATATGGTATAAATACTGACTTATTGACTTATTATATAATAAATCATTCATTACTCTTTTAATTTTCACTTTCACTTAAGCTTTCATTTTTTTTCTTTTCCTTTGATTCATACATTACCTAAGTTTTAAGGGTTGTTGTTAACTTAATTTACTTTCATTGAGTTATAATCATTATTGTTGAAATTAATTCTTATAATATTAGTTTCATCTAAAAAATGATTATATTATATTTTATACCTTATATAATTTTATGGTATTTACATTTATGTATCATAAAATCCTTTCCAAATAATTTTTACTTCAAAAATTATGATGTTCATAATGGGTTTCTCATCTCAAGTTTCTTTCTTTGAGACTTGTTTTTTAATATGAACCTACTTTATTTATATGGTGTATTTGTACCATAGTTTACATATTATATCATTATTATTCCTTTATTCATGTAATTTAAATTTCCATTTCACATTTTCTCCTTCATGAACCTTTGATCCAAATGTAAAAAAACTCATACGATTTTATTTTCCAATCTCACCTAGTTTTTGAGACTATTTATGTAAAAGTTCCTATTTGAGGGAATCATATGAATTTTTTTTATAAAAAACCACCTATTTTCTTTTTCGCTAGTCATTATTGGGATTTACATGCCTTCTTATCATTCTATCTCCCTTTGGTTTTCAATATAACCAAAAGGTTTTTCGTAAGTTAAACTAGCCTTTTCTTTTATTTATGATCATGAAACATTATCCTTAATATTTATATCTATTATATTGTTTCAAGATTATTATTTTTTATACATAAATTTTTATTTAAGGCCATTTTACACTATATTTTACTTTCATTAAAAAATTTAAAAGGAATATTTTTCAGGTTTTCATCATGAACTTTTTTCAATATTAATCTTCTTTTTCAAGTTTCTATGGTTTTATAATGAGAATAATATCCCCATTATTCTGTGAATTTTTTCTTTTTAAATTTTACTAAAAGAAAAGAATATTTATTATTATTTTTCAAATCATATTTCTAATGATTTTATAAAATTATTTTTCATCTATTTAAATATCCTTTAATTATTTTTATGATTTGTAGAGGATATGATCTAATGATATAATCCACCATATTTATTTTGATGTATTATGATGATGTTTTAAGGAAATTTTCATGAAACCCATTTCTTTCCCACATATTAATTTAACTATGATGAAATTATGAATTATCTTATGTTCTTGTGGTATATATATGCATGTTTTATCATTATGCAATAGGTGGGTCCATTATATCACTTTAATTTATTAGGTAATGTTCTATTTCTCATGAGATTAAAAGGGTACATGAGTGGTTATCCTAAGACCAAGGGTACATGGTTGGTTATCCCATTCCAAAAAGGTATATGGGTGGTTAGGCCAAGCCTGATACACTTTGGGAATGAGGTTATCCTAGCCCATTATATGATGAATTTCTTGGTAGTTAGCCTTGACACGTGTTAAAATTTTTATGATTATGTATTTTCCACACTTTTATTTCACATCTTGTTGTCTATTTTATATTCTCACGACACAAGATTATTTTCTTATGACCCATGTTTTATGCAAAAAAATTTATGACATGAATCATGATTTATGATCTATTAATTTTTGGGTATTATTAATTTATTTTATGTCATTCCACATTAGTTATATTTTCACACCCACATTATTATCTTATTCCCATTTATGATCTTTGATTTTTAATGCCTATTTTTATCCATACATAGCATTTGAGATCACCCTTCACATGTGTCTATTTACATAGGTTATGAATAAGAGTAATATGTATGAAATTTATATATGGGTATCATGTGCGGATAATTTTTTTGGAGATGTTGAAGGATTCTTGTGTAATAATAAATTATTTATATTGTGGAAAAAATGTCCATTGCATGAGAAAAATGTGGGTTTTTCATTAAATATTTTTTTGAATTCTCTACAACTATAAACCAGAAAGGTATTGGGTATGTAAGTGAATCAATGTTGGATATTGATATTATATTTATGGATGGTTAAATTTTGGATTACTTCAGTTAGTATAAAATCCAATATGTAAAGAGTATGTTTTAGCACTGAATCCAGGTGTACAGGTCTGGGGTGTCTTACTGAACATCATAAGTTCATACTATAAAATTAATGAAAAATATATAAGTTACATTTCTATTAAGAATAAAATAATAATAAATGGAATTAGTATGGTATAAAAACTAAGTGAAGGACATGACTAAATTTTTATGCTATAATAATGTTTATATATAAGGGGTAATATGACCATTATATGGGAAAGGTGACCATTGAAACTTGATCACTGGGAATTAGATTATTGTAATAGTAATATAACCATTATGTATACAAGTGTCTAATAAAATACATGAAATAACTTGGTAAAAATATAATGATTAATTATTAATAATTTATGTTGTTCATTGATTATTTATGTAATTACACACATATTTCTTCAAATAAAACTAAGATTTATTAAATTTTAAGCATCAAACAAATGTTTTTAAAATAAAACAAGAGTTTAATTTAATAAATAAATTATACACATATATATAGAATATAATTTTTATAATAAGGACTTTAAATTTATAATAATATCATCAAAATTATCCAATACTAATTTTTTCATAACTTTCTAAGACATTCAATTTTTCAGGTAAATATTAAAATACAATATCAATATAGAGTATCCATTATGAATTCATTTTGATACAAAATTTATGTAATAATTAATATACTATAATACAAAAAAATGTGTTATTTAATACAGTAATGTTTTTAAATCATTTAAAATCAATTTTCAAACATATAATAAACTTTATATGGTCTAAAAATGAAAATATTGTTTTAAAAACAATCCCTGGTGAATAAAATTATTTTCTATGGCCAATGTAATATATAATATTTGAGTATAATTATGAAAAATAAAAATACCTAAAATTATGCCTTAAATGTCAAAAACCATGGGTAAGCTAATGGTTTTTCATTTTCCACAACCTAGATTTCTAAGGACTAAAATCTAAATTCAAAAAAAAGTCCCCCTAATTTTCAATAAATTCCAATCCATACTCACAATCCTCTTCACTAAAAAATTAGTAATCATATTTCACCTCCCATGTTACCTCTCATGAATCCCTCCAAGGATTTTTTAGGTTCAATGGTGTTATTTCTCATGCTTTAAGAGGAAACATTGTAAGGAAAGGGTTATTAATTTATTCTCTTCCATTATTTGTGAAATCTTTTACAATTCCTTTTCATTTCAATGTGAAATGTTATTATGATTCATTGTTATAAATTCATTATTTTTTTATTAATGAGATATCATTATTCCCTCTTATTATACCACTTTTATAATCCGTTATAATTCTTAAACATTCCCATAGTAATAAACTCTATTATCCAAATCCCTACACACAACATGTATTTATTTTATTATGGTGGTAATATTTATAAGAGGGGGGATTTATCTAAGGAAGAATAATGGTGATGTAGCTGGTGGAGCCACTATTAAGTCCCAAGTTGATTAAACTTAATTTTGGCACAGGTTCAACTTTTTCATCAATTATTATGAACCTTGAAGTATTTACTTAAGGAAATTTTATATCCCTAATGCATATAAAATATAAGTGTCACATAATATGAATATTTAGAGGGTATTTTATATCATTTATTTTTTATCCTACCATTTTCAAATATTGTATTCAATGGAGACTTTCTATTGATATCTTTATACCATGAATGCACCCAACACTATTACTTCATTATCATTTGATTAAAAAGGGTAATTTCTATTTCATTGTGAAAATCCTATATTTTCTATATTGATAATTAGATATTCAACTTAATAGAAATATTATTCCATTGATTGATAAAATATTTACATTCTTATATCCAATATTTCTACACAAAAAACTATTGATTACTAAGATAAGATTATGTATGAGGTTACTTAGGAACCATTATGATATGTATTTATTGACACTCATTTTGGTCATGTAAGGATGAGAAGTTTTAGAGGGAAATAACTGAAGAAAAAGAGAAGTGAAGGGTATCAAGGATCAAATGCTCACCCAGGTAATACCACTCAAGGCCCAACCAAGTGGTGTTGTGTAGGTCTAACCTACACAAAAGCATCAATACACAATTACATCCTGTGCGCCAATGCCACCGCACAGGCCCCAAACAGATGCACCTAGGAAGAATTGTTCTGGTGATACCTACACAATGACCAGAATGAAACACCTATGTGATGAATAGTGCAACACACCTACGTGATGACCTGCACTATGGAATTGTGCATATGACTTTCTTCACCCAGGGTGCCAAAATTTCCTATAAATTGGACCTTGGGGATCCTCATTTTCAATGACCAGAAGATAAAAATAATCCATGAAGCTATACTCTCGCTAGTCCTTCACCAAGTCCCTTAAAACCATCTAGGTATCTCTCCAAAACCCAATAGAAGAGAGAATAAAGGGGAATAGTCAGATTAGAGTTCCTATAGTGTGTAAAACAAAAAACACCCATGTGAGGAGACACTTCCCCCTAGTCAAAAAGTACTAGCAAGAAGGTATCCTCCCAAACTCAAGACCTATGTGAGACCCTTCAAGATACACCTAAGAAAACCCTTGGAGCTTAGAGTAAGGCCTCACCCAAGAGTGATTACCCAGGCTATCCATCATCAGTAGGTCACCTCAAGATCATGCTAGTCCACCTTGCATGAGGTACTTCCAGTCTTCTAAGGTATACTATTCACTAGAAACATTCTTCTAGCCCATTACTCACCTATGTGATCCATCCTTTAGGCCCCTTTTTATGCCACTGATGGTAGGGAAACTCCTTCCTTGGGACTCACATTAGTGGGGGACCAAATCAAAACCTCCACCAAGGCCTCCATATTTGCATGATCATGGTGAAAGATAGACAAATGTGCCTTCTATTCAATGGTGCATTACCTCAGTAATATTTGTCCCATACATTTCAAAACTAATTGGTAGGGTCCTCGGGGTGCTTACAGTTGTGCATCCCTTCGGTAATGAGGACCCTAACCTTGGTGGTGGTTGAAGAGACCTCCCATTTTAGACAATGAGGTATAGTGACTTTTCAATATCTTATCTTCTCTGAAATGGGGATAAGGGAATCCTCCCTAGAGTAATACCTTATAATTTCTTTTGGACAATATCCATATGGGTACGTAAGTCACAACCCTAGTTATGAAAATAAGAGGAGGTAGACACATAAAATCCCTTTCTCTCTATTATATCACTATCCTTATCCACTAGTGGGGGAAGGATATTGTGGTTTTTTGGATATTTCACTACCTCTTGTTTCTCACACCGAGCATGACTAATGTGGGATTATAGTTTAATGACGATCATGACATATGAATGATCAAATAAATGTCTTAGCAGAGAATCCTTTTACAGATCTTCCTATTGCCTTCATTTAGAGGATCTCCATAGGAATGGTTCCTTAAATCCATGTATCCATCTCAAAGAGACATATCCCCTGTGAGAAAAACCTTTAAAGGTCCATATTCCTAATTAAGAAACCTAGGGAATCCTCCATAGGTGTAAGCCCCAATTATCCAAACTACATGGGATATAATTCCCATCCAAATGGGATATATAGGAAGCCTCCTTGAGGTTCAAACCCAACACCCCCAATATTACCCTAATTAATCTCTGGTCCATTTTTCCAGTAGGGTCACATCAATCCGAGGAGGAAACATCCCCTCTATCCCCCTAGGACACTTCAGTTTAAGTCCCAAACCAACCCTTGACTAGGAACCTTTCACCTATACATCCTTACTTCATGATGTTAAACTACTTGATTTGGCCCCTGTCACATGACCTTAAAAGGTATGATGTTCCTATTAAGTGGAACCAAACTAAGTGAGTTCTGATTATTTTCACAAGGATATGTAGGAATCCCATCTCATGGGCCTGATCCTGACATCAAAATAAATCCCGTATTCCTAGATGATGATAAATTCTAGAGTGCCCCACTATGTGGATTAAAAATAGAATAATAATAATAAATGACATAAGAATCTATAATCCATTCACAAAAGGGTACCATTGATGGAGAACCTTAGATACATACATATCTCTCCATCAATGAAGAACCTCAGATACATATAGATGATTCTATATATAATACATGTTGATAATTGATTGTTAACCTAAGGGAGACCTGTGTTATATTTGGGATTTAATAAAGGATTCAAGAATATGTCTTAAATCTATAAGAGTCTCAGAGTAGGAAATAATTTCCCCCAAAAAGTTGTGATGAGCCCAACCTCCCATCCTCACAACCAATGTGATTAAATAATAATCATTGGACACATTTCCCAAAGAACATATACCTTTGGAAATTAGGTTTGTTAAACATCATGAATAAGGGAACCGTTGGGTGTTTTCTACTCCATGAACAAAACCTATTAGAAGCCACTCGAAAACGGTGAACTTGATGTGAATGATTGTGAAACATTCAACCCCCCAAAATCAACCATAGGGTTCCACATATATTTTCATCAAATGTAAAAATGGTGAACCTAACATGAAGCCTTAACCAAGGTGACTGTGTTGCCCACATGTCAGGCCCCTTGCACACAAAATGAGAGAGGGCCAAACATGGATCCAAAACAATCGATTACACATGTTTTCATTTATTAATATGATATTTTGATGTGGTTTTCTTATTTATGTTTTTCATATGTACCCAGTAAATTTCAACTAGAACTCCCTTTAATTAAAATGGAATCTTACCAATTCTAGAAAACATATTCTTTGGTCACTACACAAGGTAGGTCCTCAGCTAAATAGAGTACACCGTTGCCGACCCAGCATCTTCAACACTGAGTCTTAAATGCACTGGTTCAGGAGTAACACCTAAATGGTACCATCCCAAACCTAGAGGTAGCTCAACAAGGCCTCTAGCTCATAAAGGCCCACCAACCATCCACTTAATGACTAATAGTTGGCCAGAAGTAGATGGCACTAATTGTCATATGATTTTTTTTGGGTACCTATCATTGGAACAAAGGAAAAAGATCCTCCCTTATCTTATAGAGAAATATCAAGAGGTCACTGATGGCCTCATCTAGATAATATAGGGGTCCCTCTAAAGGGATCTTGCCAGCAGCCGCTGCTTCCAACATCGTGCAGTAACAAACCCTCAACATGATGGGTGTGTTTTAATCGGGAGTTCGGCCTAGGTCACCCAGACCTGAGAAATTAGTCAAGACCAATAAGGGAAGAAACCAGACAATAGGTAAGAGGGACACACTTCTATTCCCTCAAAATAATACCACGAATCAAATATGATGTAAAACTATGAGTTGGCACACACAATTTCCTGCATCAACCAAGCATGCCATCTTATTTTGGAAACATCTAGAGAATCACTTCAGTCAAATATAGTGGAAAACCATGAGAAGAAAAAAAAATACTCACATAAATGAATTCCAACAATAAAATATGGTGGAAAACCATGAACAAGTGCACACACATACCTTCATCTATCAATCCCACCAACCCAATCTGGAAGCAGTTAGAGAAACAAACTGGAATATCACAATAAAAATAGAGAGTAAATCCATATATATACCCCAACACCTGATTACTATTGGTATAAACCAATAGTAAATAGAAAAAATTATTAGTTCTATAACCCTAATCCATCCATGTAATGGGCGTATATCCCTATTCCAGCCACCGAAGTCACCCGATATTTCTTGAAGATAGTGAAAGGGTAGACACAAATTCCTACCCATATCTTACAAACCATCCATGATATAATAACGTAACTAGAAGTGGTTGAGGGGAGGACACATAAATCCATCCCCATAATTAGGGTGACTCATCAGCACAAAACGAGGGTCACTCAGAAGTAGACACATATCTATGATCCAATTTAGGAGGGTTGTGGGATAAATCCCATGATATATGGACAAATCGATCAGACCACACCCCCATTCCAACTGGAGGTCATCGGTCTACTCTGGTGGCTATTCCAAGGCACACACAAACCCCTTACAAAATTATAGAGACCTTTCATAAAATTTTGATAGTAATATGAGAGATAATAAACCAATCTTCCATATATAAAATCTGTTATCCACAGAAAGTATCCCCAGTCGCCCGTAAGAGAGAACCAAAAAAGAAGCCTCACTAAAGGTTATTGGAAAATGAAGATATAGTCTACGATCTCAATATTCTTAATTCCAGAGTTCTTGAATCCTTTAGGAATTTATCTATTATGGCTCAATATCTTACTCTTCCATTACCAAATTAATAAAATAGGAGCATTAGTTTCATAGGTCCTATTAGGACATATTACTATGAAGGATTACTTAATGTCCATAATATAATTGATCATGAGATCCCATCTCACGATGAGCACCATGACAACACTCCACATGGATAGAAGATAAAATATCAAGGAGGTCTTACCTTTTCGATTTTCCATCCTGAAGGTCCTTGTAAAGACCTGAACCCAGTTTCCCAGAGCTGGTGCATTATTTTATTACATTGGAATATAAATAAGGATTTTTTATCCTAAAGGAATGAATAGTTTTGTAGCTTTGGAAAACAAGATACATATATAAATTTAACATTACAACTTGAAAGGAAATATAACATAGCTACTTATTTTGAATCACACATAAACTCCTAGATTATCCTTGCAATTCATTCATAATATTCATCTTCACCACCCGGGAAAAAATAAAACATAATAAAGGGGTGATCTCAGATAATTATTAAGGGTAAGTAATACAATGGAAGTTATCGTAAACATAAACACTAGGCAGGGTGAATAAATGAAAATATATGCCTTTAAAAATTATACTTGAGCATAATATGGTAGTAATGAAAGATGATTAAATAAGGATGTATAAATGATCCTGAGAGAATGAAACATAACCATTAATATTCTACTAGTCAAATAATCACATGGTTTATCAATTTATAACACCATAATGAGGGAATTCATAATTCCGAACATCTGAAACATATTGTGAAGGCCTTGACCAAGATGTTTGAAAAAACTAGGGTAAGACCTCATCTAAAACCCAATTCTATTTTTTCTCATGAGACCTACCGATGAATCAAGGGGATATAGTGGGCCCTGACTGTCACTTACTAATTACAATTCATTCCTCATATAAAAGGGGATAAACATAAACCACATAAACATATGAAATAACTTTCCCCAATCTCTACACATAAACACTAACCATTCTGAGTAGTATAGTGAATGGTACCAATATAGAACATACATAGTAAAACTAATCATAAACTATTTAATAATATATATTAGATGATATACATAAGATATTAACCTAAATAAGACATAAAATTCAACATAGGTGTTGAATTATACAAAAATACTCTAAAAGCATTGAGGATTTTTTGAGGGAAATGCACTTTTACTTTGAAAAGAAGAGTTCTTTTGGAAAAACATTTACATAAAACAAAAAATTAAATAATGTAGTCTTTCCATGATGAAAGTAGTGGTTTAAGAAAAATAATTTTGGATTAAATCAGATTATATATTTCACTTGAAAATAGATAAGAATTTGAGTGGTTCCCTTGAATCAGGCTTGTTTATCGAAAAGAATTGAGAAAAATATTTATAAAACATTTAACTCCACATAAAATAAAGATAGATTCTATTTTGTACACATATATATAACATTTAAACAGAATCTATGAGGAGTAAATAATAATAATTAAGAATTTAATTGGGATTAAGATAGACAAAGAGTAACTTGAAAGAAAATAGAGGTTCAGGTAGAAAACCCTTACCTTATGTCCGAATGAGTTCTTCACTTGACCTTAATGTCCTGGATAATCAAATTAAATCCATTAATTAATTAATTAATTAATTAATTAATAAAATTATATATATTTATTTGATTTATTATAATTTTATTAATTTAATTTATGTAATTTTTGATGAGTTAATCCCAATTAAATTCTTAATTATTCTTTAAGATACAATTTAATTGCTCGGGAGTGTTTAATTCCTTTGTTTTCATGATCGGTATACTTATATATGAGTATAGAATTTCATGTGGAATTGGTATAATTCTCTAGAATTTAATTTATTTGATACTAATGAAAATTATGAATATTAAATGGTGATATAATTCATTTTGTTATATAGTATGAGGATCAGTTATTAGATAGAACATTAGTGATAATCATTTAGATTATTTTGGCGATATATCGATTGTTATGAAATAGTTTTGTTGTTTGATTTAGTATTATGTATATATAATAGTTCCAAAACCATAAATAGGTTTTAATACATATATTTTAGTATGGTTCAACCATAAAAATGGGTTTATGACCAGATTTGAAGGATAAAATGAATAATTAAGGTTCATGGTCCATGGAGGTTGTAAATCGGCACCTTCGAGATGATGATTCCCTTTTTAAAATAAAAGAGGGAGAGAAAGTAGTTTGAGGAAGGATATTCCATTAAAATGATATAATTTTAGTATATATATGATACTGGAGTTATCATGATCATTTGGACGTAGGAGGTGGGGAAATAATAATAAAAGAAAGAACTTAAAAGAAATTAAAATGAAAAAGGAAGAGGATTTTACCTCTTGAGTACTCCTCCTTGAGAACCTTCTTAAGGGAAGGGGTTTTGGTATTTTGAAAAGTCCAAGAGATTTTGTATGTGGGAAGATAATAGAGAAGATTATTTGAGTAAAAATATCAGAGGCTTCAAGGCTTAGAGAAGAGAGGAGAAGAGGGAATGAGGGGTGATTTTTATAGTGAAGGAGAGAGGTGATTTTTGAATATCTTATTCATTATTTTTCTCAAGACAAGAAATAATATTGATTTTTATGATAAAAAATAGTAATAAGTGCATGTGAGTTAGAACCAATGGATATTTATATCAGTCATGTCTCAAGCATGATGCATAAATTCATTTATTTGGTATATTTAGTACATTATCAAATTTCACTATTCATAAAAATTCTAGTATTACAGAAAAATTACAAAAATTCATCCTAACCATTTTTAAATGTGTAGAATAAAAAATAAAATCCATTTTATCAAAGTAATTTTATATATAAGAGAAAGTTAATTTTTAAATAAAATCATTATTTACTTGAAAAATATAGATTTTAAATTTAAAACCGATTTTATAGTACGTTTAAAAATTAACCGAGGTCTCATAAAAATATCCTAAAACCATTGGAAAAAGAATATTTATTTAGGAATAAATTTTATGAAAATTAATTTTATTAATATATTAATTTAAAATTATAATTAAATATTTATTATTCACAAAAATACCAACACTTACTTATTTATTTTTAAAATATTCACTCTCATTTATACGGTGCATAAATTTTATTTATAATTACATGGGTGAGGTTAAGGGTCAAGTTACTATTCAAAAAAAATGTATTTTGATCATACTGGACTCTAAATATCTTACTAATCGTAACTGTGTATGTCATTTTTTTCAAAATTCAAAACACAGAAGAGACAAAATTATGTTTAATGACTAGGTTATAACTATATCCTATAACAAAGTGTTTGTTTAATAGTGACTTAGCGTTGCATGAATTATTTATTAAATTCACTTTTAAATCCTTAGGGTGTTACATTCTTCCCCCCTTACAAAAATTTTGTCCTCAAAATTACAAGAATGTTACCTCATAAAAATATTTAGGTAGTTCTTCATCATAAGCTCCTTAGTCTCCCACACTACCTCTTCAATTTTATGATTTTTTCAAAGTGCCTTTATTAGTAGAGTCATCTAATTACTCAACACCTATTCTTTAGTGTCTGGAATCCAGATAGGCTCTTCACAGTAAGATAAGTCAGGTTCCAATTCTATACCTTCATAAGTGAGTACATGTGTTGGGTATGACATGTACTTTCTCAACAATGAGACATGGAACACATTATGTACCTTAGAAAGGATAGGAGTCATTTCCAAACGATAATACACATCTCCAATTCTCTCCAAAATTTCAAAAGGACCAATGTACCTGAGACTCAGTTTCCCTTTCTTCCCAAATCTTATAACACCCTTCCATGAAGATACTTTTAAGAAAACATGATCTCCCAATTGAAATTCCAAATCCTTCCTTCAATTATTAACATAGATATTTTTCCTACATTGTGATTCTTTGATGTAGGTTTGAATAGTGTTTAACTTAATTTTTGTTTCCTCCACAAGCTCTGGGCCCACAAGATTCCTTTCACCAACTTAATCTCAACATGTTGGTGTATGAAATCTCTTTCCGTACAATGATTCATATGGTTCCATTTGAATTCCATAATGGAAAATATTTTTGTAGGAAAACTTTAAAAAATGTAAATATTGATCCCACATACCTTGAAATTCAGGTGAATATGATCTCAATATGTCTTCTAAAGTTTGGATCGTCCTTTCGTATTTCCCATCGGTTTGAGGGTGATAAGCATTACTCAATCAAAGATCAGTATCCAAATATTTTTGAAGACTTTTCAAAAATTTCAATATGAATTGTGGATTACAATAAGACACAATTGAGAGAGTTTATCCCTAAATTCTTACAACTTGATTGATATAGAGTCGTGCAAGGCACTCTAGTGGAAAATCCTCCCTTATAGTGAAGAAATGTGCAGATTTTGTAATTCAATACAAAATTACCCATATTGCATCATACTTTCTTAGAGTTTTGGGTAATCTAGGGAAAAAATTCATGGTTATGTCATCCCATTTCCATGTAGGAATATGTATAGGTTCCATGACTTCTCCACGGTGTTTTAATTCGACCTTCACTTGTTGATAAACTAAACATCTTGATATATAATCAACAATTTTCTGCTTCATGTCATCCTACCAAAAATGTTCCCTAAAATATCTATACATTTTAGTGCTACCAAGGTTTATTAAGAAATTAGAGCAATGAGAATAATCCAATAACTACCTTTTCAGCTCGGTTATAGAGGGAACACATACCTCTTCCCAAATTTTAAAATTCCATCCTCACACACAAAGTCAGAAAACTTCCCATCATTCACACCTATAATTTTATTTTGAAGATTCCAATCATTAGACTAAGAAGTTATACTTATTTCAAAAAAAGATGGTTGGGAAACCAATTGAAAAAGTAATGTTGTTTTACCTTCTTTGATAATTTCCATATCCATATTTACTATATCCATGAATACAAGATCCCTTTCAATCCCCATTTAGTTTAAAACTCCATGATCCTTCCTACTGAATGCATCAACTACCTTATTTTCCTTTCCTGGGTGGTTTTGTATAGAAAAATCATAATCCCTGAGTAGCTCGAGCCATCACCTTTTCCTCATATTGAGTTATTTCTATGAGAAGATATATTTCAAGCTCTTGTGATAAGTATATATCTCACATATTTCACCATAGAGATAATGTCTCCATATCTTCAGAGAAAATATTATAGCTTCTAACTCAAGATCATGTGTTGGGTAGTTCTATTCATGAGGTTTTAACTACCTTGATGCATATTCAATGACTCTATCATTCTGTATAAGGACACAACCAAGTCCTTTCTTTGATACATTGCTATAAATCACAAATCCACCATTTTCCAATGGTAGAGTCAAGATTGGAGCGTTAAATAACATCTTCTTCAATTATTCAAAACATTCTTCACATTATTTTTTCCATACGAACTTAACCCCTTTACGAGTAAGCTTGGTTAATAGGTTAACTAATTAGGTGAAGTTATGAACAAAACACCGATAATAATATGCTAGACCAATAAAACTACATACCTTATTTATGTTATTTGGAGTAGGAAATTCATAAACTACCTTTGTATTTATAGGATCAACTAAGATTCCATCCTTAGAGATAATAAGGACAAGAAAAGAAACTGTTTGAAGCCATAATTCACACTTTCTAAACTTCCCATATAACTCACTTCTTCTAAGAGTCTTCAGAATAATGCACAAGTGATTCTCAAGATATTCGTAGGTTTTGGAGTATACCAAGATATCATCAATAAATAAAACAAAAAAATCATCAAGATATTCCTTGAAAAATGTATTCATTAGATCCATGAAAATAGAGGGTGCATTAGTCATTACAAAAGGCATTATTGTAAACTTGTAATTCCCATACCTAGTTCGAAATTTCATCTTTGGAATATATTCCTTCCTCAAATGAAACTGATGATTTCCAGATTGAAGGTCAATCTTTGAAAAATATTGGGCTTCGTGAAGTTAATCAAATAAATCATCTATCCTAGGAAGGGGATACATTTTCTTTATTATAATAGCATTGATTTCTATATAGTTAATGTATAGCCTCATGGATACATATTTTTTCTTGAAAAAGAGAACATGGGATCCACATGGAGAAACACCAAGGTAGATAAATACTTTATCACTCAATTTCTCTAGTTGTTTCTTCAGTTATAATAATTCCACTGTGGCTATTCTATAAGGGGTCTTTGATATAGGTCTTGAACTAGAAATTAAATCAATAGAGAACTCAACTTCCCACTCTGGAAGATGTATAGGTAAATCCTTTGTAAATACATCAATATATTCTTTTACAATAGGTACATACTCAATTCAAATATTTCTTCCCTCACCCACATATATTGCACTCTATTCCTCCCCAAGAATTGAATTCAGTAGAGTTACTATGGGTGGATCTAGATAATAATTAGATGGGGATGTTTCTACTCTAAAGATAATGGATTATACACCTTCCTAACAAATTATAATTTCCTTCTTCTTGCAATATATTTTTGAATCATATTTTGAAATCCAGTCCATGCTAAGGATTATGTCAAAGTCGACCATAGGTATAATGATAAAATCAACAGATAAATCATATTTATATGCCATAATGGGGATTACCTGACACATATTTATTGTAATGAGACTTCCCTGAGGGGTTTTGACTAAAAACTCCCTTGTTAAGGAGAATAGGAAATATGTAATTTTTAAAGAAAACTGGGAAGATATAAAGGAATGCGATGATCCAGAATCAATTAAATAATTTTCCATGTTTGAGGAAATAATTATAGTACCTACTACCGAATCATTAGGAACTTCAACTTCAGTAGTTGTGATTTCATAAGCTTATAATTACTCCCTTGTCCTTATATGGGGATGTTTCCTTGAAGCTTAGGAAAATAATTCACATAATGTCCCATCTCTTTACAATTTTAGCATTGAACATTGGAATCTTCTCTCTTTCACTTGCAATCTAGATATTGGTGGCCTCTTTTTATACATTTTTAATAGACTTCTTTTCCTTTTAAGTAGGCTCCAGGGTGTTTCTTTCCAAAGGTATCACATGTTGGAAAAATACCCTTTTTATTATTCCCTTTATCCATTCTTTCCTCTTCCACACTATTCTTGTATTTCTTTCCTTTAAAGTTATATGACTTAGAGAATTCTTTCTTTGTATTTATTGTACATGAGACCATATATTCATATGATGAGAAAGTTTGGGAAACCAGTTCCCTTAGGTGGAATGGTTTTAAACCATCAAATAATTGATTAATATTTCTTCTTGGATTATATATGTAGTTTGAGGAATGCCTTGATCACCTTGTAAAATTGGATTCATACTTTACAACATTTTCATCCTCTTTTTGTTTCAAACTCAATAATTACCTCTTCATATCTACTCACTATTCTCAAGGAAAATATTTTTCTAAGAATATTTCCTTAAATTACCTCGATTCAATTTCTTCTATTTCTTCCTACTCCTTTTTGTTTTCAATCAATTAACATCATTGATCCGCATATCCCAATAGACAATAAACTACCATGACAACCTTCTCCATTTCGTTACATCCCAAAGAAAGCCATATCTTCTCCAGGGAACTTATCCACTGCTCATATACAAATGGGTTTATAGTCCCATTGAATGATAGAGGTTGTTGTCACATAAAATGTTCTAACATTCCACCTCCATGTTTTGGTTCATGATGATCCATATGGGTAAGGTTATTGTTCATAACCTGAGTCAGCTATCCTAGTATAGTTATAAGCTGCTCATCACCAGTCATAGCTCTAATACTAGTGTCATTATCTTGCATAGGACTAAAATACCTACATGGTATACATGAGTTCATGTGGTTTCCAATACTTCCACTAGGCTCCATTTTTAAATAATGTCATACACTAAATTAGGTTATCAATCACAATGTATAATATCGAACTAGAAAAATACTTAATATAAACTGAAATTTTATGCATGACTAATCTCATAATCATAAGCATGGTTACTTTGAGGACCTATTTATATTTAAATCCTTAATAATGGTTTATAAAGAAAATGTGAATTATCCAAAGCATATCCCCTGGGAGTGTAAAACTAGGTGAAAAGTAATGCCCATTATTCTGTACCAAGTTACCCTAAGTCAAGCCTAGAATACCTTATCAGAGTTGTTACTCCTAGGTACATCTGTGCCAAAAGAATATCCACTTGTAGTATCTTGATAGGGATGTATTTTCTAGAAATATACAAAAAATACATAGAAAAACTATAGTATGTTCTTGTATAATTATCCTCAAAGTCTACCTTAGGTTTTTATTCGCTATTCTACATTTTCTAAATCTAGTTTCCACATTTTCTACTAAACTTCCTATAATACCAACTATAAAGACCCGAACCCAGTTTTCCACATCTAGTGACTTATTTTATTACATTTTAATATAAAAAAGGAAGTTTTATCCTAAAGGAATTAATAGTTTAGTATATTTTTAAAACAAGATACATACATAAGTTTAACATTATCAACTTCTTTTTAATCATGCATAAACTTATAGATTATCCTTGAAAGTCATTCATAATATTTATCATAACCACATGGGAAAAAATAAAACATAATAAAGGGGTGATCTCAGATTATCAATAAAGGTAATTAATATAATGTAAGTTATCATTAACATAAACACTAAACATGGTTAATAACTGAAAACACATGCCTTTAAAAATTATACTTGATCATAATATGGAAGAAATGAAAGACGATTAAATAAGGCCATATAAATGATCATGAGAGAATTAAACATAAATATTTATATTATAATAGTCTAATAATCACATGGTTTATCAATTTCTAATACCATAATGAGTTAATTCATAATTCCAAACATCTAAAATATATTTTCAAGGCCTCGACCAAGACGTCTGAAAATACTTTGGTAAGGCCTCGACCAAAACCCAATTTTGTTTTGTCTCATGAGACCTATGAATGAATCTAGGGGCTATAAAGGGACCCACCCATAACTTTATAATTCCAATTCATTCCACATATTAAATGGGCCAAACATAAACCACATAAAAATATGAAATAACTTTCCCCAATCTGTACACATAAACACTAACCATTATGAGTAGTATGGTGAATGCCATCAAGACAGAACATCCAAAGTAAAAATGATCATAAACCATTTAATAAAATATGGTAGATGATATAAATAAGAAATTAACCTCAATAATACATAAAATTCAACAGAGGTGTTGAATTAGACAAAAATACTCTAATAAAATCATCAAGTAATTTTTGAGGGAAATATACTTTTACTTTGAAAAGAAGAGTTCTTTTGATTTTTTTTTGAATAAAACCATAAATGAAATAATTTATATTTTCCATTATGAAATTAGTGGTTTTAGAAAAATAATTTTTTCTTAAATTATATTATAGAGTGAACTTGAAAATATGTAAGAATTTGAGAAGTTCCCTTGAATCAGGCTTGTTTATCAAAAAGAATTGAGAAATATCTATATAAAACATTTAAATACCCATAAAATAAAGATGGATTCTATTTGGTACACATATATAAAAAATGAAAACACAATATATGAGGATTAAATAAGAATAATTAATAATTTTATTATGATTAAGTGAAAAAAGAGTAACCTGAAAGAAAATTGAGGTTTTGGTAGAAAACCCTTACCTTATGTTCGAATGAGTTCTAAAAATGACCTTAACATCCTGGATAATTAAATTAATTAATAATTAATTAATTAATAACCTTATATACATGTATTTTATTTATTATAATTTTATTAAGTTCATTTATGGCATTTCGGATGAGTTATAAGATACAATTTTATCACTCGAGAGCGTTCGATTCTTTTGTTTTCAGGATCAGTATACATGTATATGAGAATATAAGTTCATGTATAATTGGTATAATTCTCCAGAATTGAAATTATATGATACTAATTAACATATATAAGATTAAATGGTGATATAATTCATTTGTTTATATTATATTAGGATTATTTATTAGATATAACATTAGTGACAATCATTTTAATTATTTTGGTGATATATCAATTGTTACGAAATAATTTTGTTGTATGATTTAGAATTATGTATATATACAGGTTATATAACCTTGAATATGTTTTAATACATATAATATAGTCTGGTTAAATAATGAAAATGGTTTCTTGACCAGATTTTAAGGAGAAAATTAAGAACGAAGGTTCGTTGTCCATAAATGTTGTAAATCGACACCTCAGGGACGATGATTCCCTTTTTAAAACAAGAGAGAGAGAGAGATAGTAGTTTGAGGAAGGATATTCCATTAAAATGAAATAATTATTGTATATATATGATACTAGGGTTATCATGATAATTTTTGTAGAGGAGGTGGGGAGATAATAACAAAAGAAGGAACTTAGAAGAAATTAAAAGGAAAAAGGAATAGGATTTTACCTCTTGAGTACTCATCCTTGATAACCTTATTAAGGGAAGGAGTTTGGGTCTTTTGTAAAGAAAAAGAGCTCCTGGACATGGGGAGAGACTAAAGAAGAGTATTTGGGCAGAACTTTGAGAAGCTTCAAGTATTAGAGAAGTGAGATGAAGAGGGAGTGAGAGGTGGTTTTTATAGTGGAGGAGAGGGGTGATTTTTGAATATCTTATTCATCATTTTATTATTTTGCTCATGACAAGAAATAGTGTTTATTATTGTGACAAAAAATAGTAATAATTTTATATGAGTTCGAACCAATGGAAATTTACATCAGACATGACTCAATCATGATGCCAAAATTCATTTATTTAGCATATTTTGTAAATTATCAAATTTCACTATTCACCAAAAGTTCTATTATTTCAGAAAAATACCAAAAATTCACCCTAACCATTTTCAATGTGTATAATTAAAAAATGAACTCCATTTTATCAAAATAATTTTCTAAATAAGAGAAATTTAATTTTTAAATAAAATCATTATTTACCTGAAAAATACAGATTTTAAATTTAAAACTGATTTTATAATACTTTCAAAAATTAACTGAGGTCTCATAAAATTATCCTAAAATCATAAGAAAACAAAATATTTACTTAGGAATACATTTTATGAAAATTAATTTTGTTAATTTATTAATTTAAAATTATAATTAAATATTTATTACTGACAAAAATACCAACACTTAATTATTAATTTTTAAAATATTCACTCTCAATTATAAGGTTCTTAAATTTTATTTATACTTACATGGGTGAGGTTAAGGGTCATATTACTATGCATAAGGGTACATTACTATTCATAAGGGTCAAGTTACTGTTCACCAAAAATGTATGTTGATCCTATCAGACTCTAAATATCTTAGTGATTACAACAGTGTATGTCAGTTTTTCAAAATTTAAAACATAGAAGTAGAAAAATTATGTTTAATATCTAGGTCATAACTATATCCTATAACAAAGTGTTTGTTTTATAGAGACTCAGTGTTTCATGCATTCTATATTAAATTTATTTGTAAATCCTTGAGTTGTTACAGTACCCCCTATGGTATACACTATAGGATTCTCCTTTATAGTCATACATTAATCTATGAGGGTAATCCTCCCCATGATGGAGTTCACTATAAAGGTCCTCCATAAAGTGAAATTTTATTTCATCAAGAAGGTCCTCCCCTTGTCAAATTAATTATGAGAAAGACCTCATATCATGAGGCACTTGGGAAAATGAGGCTAGTCATTCCCGATGTCTCTTTATTAAAAAGTGCGATCCTTTATCAATCAGAAGACAACCCAAGGAAACTATCATTATTAGAACCACCCTTGGATCACATGAATTCTAATATAATAGGGGAAATCCATAGCAATACCACTACTTATAATAAATTCACAGGAAAATTTCCTCTTTGGTCAAACAAAGTTGAGGATCCTCTTACAAAATATGAAGATGACACATATCTCTGTAGGAGACAGTTGATAAAGAAAATATACTAGTCAGGTTATAGCCTTTATCCACTCCCCAACATAGAATTCCAGAGGCATTTTCAGAAGATTGTGTGCATGAAATTCACTGGAATATATGGAACACTCTTCATTTATTAAAAAAAGTATTACATTATGATGAATATCAAAGCCACATAAAGGTAATATAACGGATGCACCATCAAATTGACTTGGAAGATCTCTTAGCTACATGACACCCAAAATTGGGAAAACAGTCATTAACCCTTAAACATGAATGCCTTGATTCATTAAAAGAGTTTCATCAGTTGATCATAGATTCCCCATCCTATATTTATATTATAGGATGGGGAAAACACGAGGTGTTTCATTTCACTTAAATCCATGATCAGAAAATCCTATCAAAGGTGATATCATGAAATGTTATAGCCTCTGGAAAACTTTAAGAAAAAAGATTTGTTTGCAATAGATGATACACTCAACAAAAACCATCCCTAACTGACTCTTGAATATATTGGTCCAGAAGATACCGATCCATTTAAAAACTCACGCATCAAACATCTAAGATTATTGAGTAAGCTTATCGCTTAAGATAATAAAATATTCTAGAATTTACAATATAATTGTAAGTGGGTGGATTAGGTGAAAACCATGAAATTCACTCAGCCCATGTTTGAACAAAGCTTTGTAAAATCAAGAGATAATTTGTGGTAACAACAACCACAATAATCTGCGAGAAACCCCAGCCCATAGGGCTGGGTTATTTTTTAACAAAACCTTTGAGGTTGAAAAACAAAGCTTGAAAGGTTGTGGAGATGTAATGATAGTATCCATATCCCCAAGAATGGGGGATTTTTTACCCCAAACTCCTCCTCAATGGAAGTAAGTCTTTTCCCATTTAGGGGGAGCACCATATAATTAATCCTCCCAGTTCATCCTATCTCGTGACCTAATTTCCTCACTTAGAATATTCATGAAAAAATTGTCTAGAGAATCCATTTGGATCACAATTTTACAAATTGTTCCAAGAGGACCAAGGAAGGAGATGAAGAAGCCTCATGGTGGGAATAAACAAAAGAAATATCTCAAGGAGACTAAAAAAATGCTAGAAATGTGTTACACATCATCAAACATAATTAACACCGCCCTTATAAATCCTAAAAAACATGAGGCCAATATAGAAGAATAGGAGGAGGAAATTTCTATTCATAATACGATCCTTGAAAAAATGATTGAAGGAGGTGTGTGTGCCCAAAACTAGAGGATTTCTATGAATTTGGTCATTACCTCAACCACTCCACTAGTACCCCCTTAGTGAGCATCTTCTAAAGAAAAGGGTAAAGGTAAGGCCACATCATACCCACCTCACAAAGAGGTTGAAATACTCACACTTGAGGAAATATTTGATCATTAATAAGATGATATGAAGGAATTGAGATGACTTGATATAGAACTAACATAAGGAAATATCCCTACCGGATATGGTCTACAAGAGGATCCTCACCCAACACTCCTAGCCAATGCACCTCCACAAAGAGGGTTCATAACAGTAGCTGGAATAGAGCCAGAACACCCACTCAATCTAGGGTACCAACAACTAATATACTTGGAATCCATGACAGTAATATATTAGAAGTTACCTCCCTTTGTAACATAACCGAAGCTAAGTTAGACACATCCTCATAGACCAACCCCTACAAGATACCCATCACAGGTACAAACAAAGCCTCCACAACTAGCCCTACATCTTATTGACCCTATTCAAGATCATGTTAAACCATAAATACCTCAAGGTATTATAAATACTATTGATTCATTAAAAAATTTATTAGAATATATTGAATAACAACATGCACTAGTGCAAGTGGAAAGGAATCCTTACCCTGAATGGGTTGATTCGACCCCCCCACAAAATTTTGGGAACCCTATATTTCCAATTTTTAATGGATCGGGGGAACTAGAGAAGCATTTGATGAATTTTGTGTCCCTCTGTGATCACATGATTGGAACACCCACACAAAAAGAAGTGTTGAAACTCAGGCTATTCATACAAACACTGCAAGGTCCATCCTTCATATGATATAATAGTTTTTTGGCTCAGTCAATCACGGGATGGGAAGATCTTCTTAAGTTGTTTCTCTTTCAATTCAGATCAATGTTGTAGAATATGATAGTTCTCGACCACTCAAACTGAAAATAATAGGATAATGACAGGGTCTCATATTTAATTTCTTGGTGGAATGTGTTGAACTAATCCCTAAACCTACATCTCCCACAAGAATATTTTTTGTCCATATGCCTAGATAATCTTCATGATTTGTTGTGCACAATGATCATCTCTATAAAATATACATGAGGGTTTCAAAATATCACTGAAGTTTCTCAAAGATTTTAATATTCCATATTTTGAACCAAGGAAAAGTCCTAATTAATTCTATCAACTCAAGGGAGGATAATAGGGAAATCATAGGCTTCCACTGTCATGGTTAAGACATACCCTACACTATCTCCATCTCCAAAGCACACACTATATCATGAAAAACTCCCTCACATGATTCAACAACAATTCTCACCTCATCAGGAGGAGTGAAGGGAGTAGAGGCGAAACCATTTTTAGAAACAAAATAATTTTTTTATTCATTCTGAGATGAGAAAGTCCCTGTTTACTTCATTACAAATTTGGAGAACAACTTTCTCAAGTTTCCAAAGCCTAAGAGGCCTGATCAGGCTAGTCTCAAAGATATCCTGAATTATTTCCCATTTTCACCAGACATTGAGGTACACCATCTAGGAATGATTTGTTTTCAAATAAATCCTACTAAAAATGGGGGACTCTGGTCAAGTGAAGTTGGGAAATCCACCCATCCAGGTAGCATGTGTTTCTTTTGCCAATTTGAAGGATGAGGGTAAATGGATAGAATTTGTTAGAAAAGGTGAACATAAGTTCAATAATTTGATGAATATAAAAACAATCAACTAGAATAATGTTATCATCTAAGCATAGTTTAAAAAACCAACTATTCCCCCAACGTATTCCTCTATGACACAACTGACTTAGTCAACACTACAGTCCTCTAAAGGACAATTTTCTAGAAGGTGACATATCTAGAAGGTAGGGAAACAAGAAAATGAATATGAACTTGTACCAAGTCAAAAAATTTCTTTGAATCTTTCAAACTCATACATTTAGTTTTAAAATAACAAGAACCATCCCACCAAATGACACTACAAGAGTTGACCCGCTAGATAGAATCCTCATCAGACGACGAATTAATCTTTAGTTCCATTAATTTCATTCACTTAATGGATCCTTTCTCTGATTATGAATATAGACACGAAAATGATTTACCTACATCCAATTGGATAATTAGGGGAATATTCCATAGGGTATGAGGTTATAGGGTAAGATGCAGTCATGGTAGAAATCAATACTCCCGCCACATCCCCACTCAGACCGTCTATCCTACCGAAACTCATGGGAGATATCTTTAGTAGGCCTATATGGAGAAGGAAAGTTACCTTATATATTATAGGGTAATTCCTATACTGATCATCTTAGAAGATCAGTTAGATCGGGAATCATCATCTAATAAACCTCAGCACATAAGCTAACCTAGTCGACCTAAGACACCAAGGACCGAAACATCTTCAACTCCCATTCCATGGTCCACCCCACCTACA
Source organism: Viscum album (assembly GCA_963277665.1). Classification (NCBI taxonomy): domain Eukaryota; kingdom Viridiplantae; phylum Streptophyta; class Magnoliopsida; order Santalales; family Viscaceae; genus Viscum; species Viscum album. The sequence continues at coordinate 1,430,488,748 of OY728120.1, read as the reverse complement.
TCAAGTAATTAATTTCCTAAAATTCTCGAGAGAGAGTATCCTCATTCTGGGAAGCATAGAACTTTATCACATAAGTATGAAATTCAAAAGCAACTGGCCCTAGTTCTGGCCATGTTATTGATACTGGATGCACTAAGTCTATCAAAAGTCCTCTAGAAAGATCTCATAGAGGATTTTATAAGACCTTAAGAGTTTAAAGTTGAAGTTTACACTGGTAAAATATATCACGTAGAGATCGATCCCACATAAGTCCACATGATCATCACTTTCATGGATCAGGACAAATATTCCATTATATAAGGACACATCAGACCCTTATATGTGTCTAGAAGGATAAATGAAATTGATGTTTGATTATATTTTATTAAAAATGGATTTGTATTCAACCTCATTCCAATCAGAACACTTCATCAATTAGGTTATAATGAGTCCCACTTTTCCCCTTCTGATCTAATGCTACAAGGTTATAAAAAGTGAAGAAAATACTTTCCCCAGAATCAAGCTCAAGGATTAGTTTGGGGACCTCGAATCTAACTCATAATGTTTGGTTGTTCAGTAAGACATGACTTTCCACATTCTGTTGGGAAGGCCTTGGTTACATCATCACACATTGGTCCCATTTTCATACCACAAATGCCTTAAATATTTAATTAATGTTCAAATTCAGACATTTCATGGTGATAAATCCCCATTTTAATCCTATGAATCACATTACATTGATATAGGATTCTACCAAATAGAAGATAAATAACCCATGACTGATGGTGTCACCTAGGTCACTACCCCAAATAGACTAGAAATAACCATGAATTATCCCTTCAAATAGATCAATAAGGAATATGTGTTGACCATCAATCAAGTCAAAGTCATGGACAAAATTTGGGCACATATTTAACAACCTTTATGATACTATCCATAACAATTAAGCCATAAAGTGATGAAAAGGTCATTGACTCTCTAGCTAGTGGTGAAAAATCAGATAAAAATGCCCTTATTCCATCCTATGGGCTTCAATAGATCCCTAACTCATCATCAAAGTCAAAATATTTTGTCATGAAACTAAGAGAGAGTGAATATATTCATTCTCTATTTCTCATATCCCCTCTAGAACTTCAATTAAACCCCATGTCATTAGTTGGGTCAAAGGAAGCTACTTCATCTTCCTGATATGAAAATGTTGAGTCCTCCCCTAACTTTGATAAATTTACTTCATCAACTAATTTCACTAAGATTAAGGAATAATAATAAGAGTAAGAGGAAGTATAATATTAGTAAGACCTTTAGGATGTACATATATCATTCAAGGAAGGTTTCTCTATCACCATTGAAGAGCTCAGTAAAATAAAACTTGGTTCAAGAGAGGAAATATGATCTAAAATGATCAGTATGTCCATTTCATCTGAAGAATAAGAGGTGCATACATCTTTTATGAAGTAAAATAAGGATGTGTTTTCTTTGAATTATATATAAATACTAGGCCTCGATCATGAGGTGGCCACTCACTACTTGGGGTTTCTAGAAAACCATTAGGGATACAAACAAGCAGCCAGAAGGATGCACCCAAATCACGCCACCAAAACTGAGTCTAAAGATGACAAGATTATCAATGAAAATTTCATTTAAGAAGTATATTATCCAAAATTTATAGTTAAAATAGTGCCAATAAAGAATAATAATGGAAAAATTAGGGTCTACATCAAATTCAGAGATTAGAACCGGCACTGTTCAAATGATGATTTCTCAGTTCCAATTAGAAAAGTTCTTATTGATGCTTTGGTTAGATATAATGACCTTTCCTTCATGGATGGTTTTTTAGGGTACAATAAAATATTAATGTCCCTAGAAGATGAAGAATACACTACCTTCAGGGCCCTTGGAGATTATTCTACTATCGGGTGATGTCCTTTGGCTTGAATAATGCTAGTGATACATATCAATATGCCATGCATCACATCTTCAAACCCTTGTCATGAAGGTTTGTTGAATGATACATCTATGATATAGTTGTTAAGTCTTGACAGTGTTCTGATTTCCTAGATAATCTTGAGACCATTTTCAACAAACTATGACATCATAACCTAAAGATGAACCCCTTTAAATGAACTTTCAGAGCTACCTCAAGAAAGTTTCTCAGCTTTTTCGTATTCCATAATGGAATCAAAGTCAACCATGAGAAGACAAAGGCTATCCTAAATATCTCACCTACTCGGAACCTCAAATAGTTGATGAGTTTATAGGAAAAAATTTCTTACATTTGGTGCTTTATAGAAAACCTCATAGAAAAGTGTTTTCCATTCACCGGGTTGATGAAAAAGGAGGTCACATATCAGTGGACTGGCAACTATCAGGAAGTGTTCAATAACCTCAAGTTATATATTTTGATTCCACTAGTAATGATACCTCATGTTGAGGGGAATCTACACATTTTTCATGTGATATCCATGGAATTATCACTCGGTTATTTCATTGTATAAAAGAACAACATCAGGAATGAAAATAGATTTTATTATCTCAGTTGAACCATAATTGATGCTAAGAATCATTATTTAGATATCAAGAAGAGTTTTCTAATGTTAATATTCACGGTTTAGAAGCTAAGGAACTACCTATAGAACCATGAGGTTCATTTGGTCTCTCTTAACAACCCAATAAAATAAATTTTCAGTTGTCCAATGTTGACTGGATGTTTGGAATGATGAGCTATGATCTTGCAACAATTTGACATTCATTTCATGCCTCAAAAAGAAGTAATAGGCCAAAATTTGTAAGAATTACTTGTAGAACATACATATTAAAAAACAAGGTTATTTAATATCAAAATTATAGATGAAGACATATTATCTATTCAATAGGCCCCTCATATAATAGAAATGAATTTTGATGGTGCATCTAAAAGGTCAATATAGAAGAGGATTGAAGAACCCATGCCCAAAAAAGTTGGGTTGGGAATCATTCTCATCTCTTTAAGAAAGGAAGTATTACCTTACTCCTTAATTTTTTAATAAGGATATAAGAACAATTAGGTAGAATATTAGGACCTCAATATAGAGATAGAAATGGAAATTAAAATTTTAGTGGACCACTTGAAGGTGAAAGGTTATTCTGAGTTGGTAATCAAGTAGACCAACAATGATTATGCCATCAGAAAGGAAGATATAATCCCCCTAATTGGCTATGTCTGGGGATTAATGGAATTATTCCCATTGGAGTCAACATTAATTCATGTACCATGATCATATAATGACAAGGCATACACATTGGTGAATGAGTCCATGACTTTGGCGGATCCAAATCCGGATGAAACAGATATCAGAATTGCGCATTTCTGAATGGTGTCACTGTTTGTTCACATTGACATGGAAGAAATCAATGAGGTCAATTATATCCCTAAACTAGACAATCATACAACTGTTTGGATGAAAAAAATTGTGAACTAACTTCAAAATGGAGTTCTCTATTTAGAAAAATTTAGAAAATAGAAAACCTGATGATGAGTGACCAACTTTACTCTTTATGATGGTCTAAATCACCAAAAAATCCTCTATAAATAGTGATTTTATGGAATCATTATTAGGTTTATTGACGAGGAAGAGATTATTTATATCATGAAAGAAATACATATAGGAGCTTGTGGTTCCCACTAGTTAGGGTTCATGATTTCTAATCAGATCCTAAGGCTTGGATATTTCTTGCCTTCAATGATACATGATTGCACAAAATTCACCAATAAGTGTCATTCCTGTGAAGTGCACGCCAACTTCATCCATCAACCCCCATATTTTATAAACATATCCAAATACATATGGACATTTTACATATAGGTAATTGATGTTGTAGTGCTATATCATCTAGCTATGGCTAATCAATTCAAATACATCCTTAATGCTTCTGAATTATTCTCTAAATGGGTTGAACCAATACCCCTCAAAGAATTAAAGAGAAAAAGAATTTTCATATTCATGAAAAACAACATCATTACCATATTTGGTGTCCCTTATGCAATAATGATGTAAAAAAACACCAATTTCTATTATGATGAGTTAGAGAAGCTATATCAAGAGTATAACATCAAATCAAACCATTCATCTCACCATCATGTAGTGGCTAATGAATAGATAGATTCCTTCAATAAGAACCTATAAAACATACTCCAGAAGATGGTGGATAAAGATAAAAAGTATTGTCTTGAAAATCTATTGCATTAATTGTGGGCCTATAGGACTACAATCCACACTTCCACATGGGTGACCCCATATTCACTTGTATATGGGACAAAAGTAGTCCTTCCCATTGAGGTCCAATTTCCCTCACTCCACATTTCCATATGTGACCAACTATATATAGATTATAAATCCAAAAAATAGATGGATGAATTGGAGTGACTTGATGAGAATAGACTACATCCTTAGCATCACTTGGAGGCCCACCAAAATTGAATAACATGAGATTTTAACTAGAATTTCTGCCTACACTCATTTCTCTAAGGAGAGATGGCATTGGTCCTTAGGACCCTGATGATACTAGGGAGGAAACCTCTAAATCTTAAGCTAAAGTAGGAGGGACCTTATGCCATACACAAGGTCCACTATAATGGATCTTATTCATTGATATCAATGGATGTAGATCTTGTTACGAACCCTAAAAATGCAAGATTCATAAAGAAATACTTCATGTGATAAAGACACCCACATCATTTCCATATGATTTTAAACTATATATTTTCACTCATATTTGATTCATGATGCTAAACTGTATAGAATCATGGTCCTGTATTCATGAACTTAAAAGGAATAACATATGGTCCTGGTCATATGACCTAAAACCAAAAGACACCAAGACTCTAAACTACATAGATTAATGTCCTAGTCACATGATGTTAAACTGTATGAAAACTTCCTCTCTATATGAAGTAAAATTTTATGGTTCACATTCTTGTTTCATGACATAAAACTGTATAGCATTTTTGTCTATGCTTGAGTAGATTATAATCTTTGGTTGTGGTATCCAACCACACCTCCATTCTAGAACCACGTGGGGCTTGATTCTTATCTTAATGGGATACATAGTGACACCTAGAACCTATGCCCATGTCCTATCCATGAATCAAAGAAAATACCCCCTCTCCAGCATGTAAAAAAATATATATGAAAGATATTTCACACTCCATGGACAATTTCAGTCCAAATTCTTCCTATGTGTTCAGACACATTCCTTCCACATATCATACTCTTTATCCTAGGAAATTTTATATCTCCAAAAACTTTCCCTATCCATCAGTAAAAAAATATCATATTTTTGAGGACACCTCTATTTTGACTATTCATTGTTACACTCTAGTCTAGATTTGTATGATTAAACCACAAAAGAGCCTATCAACCAAAGGAAAATTCATCCTTGGGAGAAAACTATTATATCTCTATAATACTCGACAACATCGTGCTGGAAATATCCTTTTAAACATGGTGTAACGTCCTGACCTGACTCACCACTAAACCAGTGGCTGGATTGGTCACCACATGACCTCAAGCGTGTCTCCCCGTATGCCAGAGGCTACCGACTAGCAGAGAGGGTATAAGGATAGTCAGTGGGGAGACTATACCCTCTTATCAGAGTTGCACAATGGTATATCAAAGTAAATAAAAAACAATGGCAATAAATAGAGGAAGTAGTCTAATAAATGATAAATCAGCGGAAGGTATATTTTATAAATCTTGTACAAACAAATGGACAACATAAATTATATAGAAGATACATGCATGACATGCTAATGACACAAAAAATGGAAAACAGTGAACAAAACAACATTCTAAACATTCCATTACAAAAATAAATAAATAATGAATCCAAGCCCTGAGGGTAGTCTCCTCGAGCATCCCGAGATTCCGCTTGGTCCTTTGCTCCTATCTTCCAAGTAAATGAAAACAGTACAATCTTGTAACCAAATAGAATCTACTCAGGCACCCCAGTGCAATGGAGGACCGAGTAGGTTGTGAGATATAAATCTCAGTAGGCCGAGACCAATAGTGTCTACCCTAAATCCTAATATTCAATAAATAATTTAAACAGTGCAAGCATGCATAATTAAGGTAAGCGGTAAAATGTAACTATATACCCAAGTACCTGCTTCAGCTCTCAGTTGGTTTTTGAACCTGTATTATACATCTTTCATTCATACACAATAGTCATTACATAATCATTTTCATTTATCAATTATTCAAACCTCATTAAACAACATAATTCTCATGATTCGGACTGAGCCCAACATTCCTTTTATAAGTCACTCACCATATATGTCGCTAAAGACCATCTAAGCAATCAAAGTTATGAACAAATCCCAAACTGTTCTTTGTCTTGGATAATTCTTCATAAGATATTCAATTTAATCTTTAATATACTATATCTGAGCCCATCCACTAAAAAAAATAGTGATTCGCTCTTGGGTCCATCCACTAATAGTGATTAACCCAATTCATTGATAAGTATGAACCCTTTCTCATATTCAATTCACAAATCATAATGTCACAATAGTTTTCATTAACCAATTAATTCATTTCATGTACGACCAATTGGACCCAAAATCCAATGTTAATTAATGGGTGTAGAACATCATGTCTAGCACCCTCGTGAGTATTTGGAGCATCAGTCCTTATCTCACAACCCATGGGTATTTGGAGCATCAGTCCTTGACCCATAAAAGAATATTTTCTTGCAAGCTAGGTATAGAATGCCATGTCTAGCACCCTGTGAGTATTTGGAGCATCAGTCCCTATCTCACAACCCGTTTATCAATAATACATATATATTTATCATTGGTGTAGAACTCCATGTGTAACACCCCACAACCATCCATTAATTAATTCATAAATTAATTAATACAATCCGTTAATAAATTCAACAACTAATTAACAATATAAATCGCCTGTCAAAAGTCAACCATTAATTAACCATTCAAAAACTCAATAGTAAATAATTAATTAAAAATTAATTATTCTTAGCAATCCAAATAAATAATCAACTCAACATTTAATTATTAAATTATTTAACAAGTCTGAACCCATCCACTCAAATAGTGATTCGTCCAGGACTTTAACAATTTACATGCACATCATAATCATCACAAAACATGATGAAAAAAAGACCATATATTTAGAAACCATCTCACGCAACATCTCATAATATAAAACAAATCCATCCGAGACAACTTAATTCATGGAAATCTAACATGCATCAAAAGGTACCCATGGCCAATAGTCATAACAAACAATTAATTAAAAATCTTAATTTAATGCATTAAAATTAATTAATTCAAAAATTAATTAAATCTTATCTCTTTAACCAATCATCAATTAATTAACCATTTTCCATTTATCATGTAATAATTAATCCATCTATTAATTATTACCAATTTCCAATTTATATTCCGAACATTTCAAATATTCAATATTTTCAATAATCAGTAATAGACACAATTTTTATTCCAACTCATGAAATTATAATTAATTCTACAATTAATTACCCTATTACCCATTCTGGCCATTCAAATCATTTAACTGTTTAATTAGATCACTTTAACCAAATTAGAAAAACATGCTTAAAATCAACACATGTTCAAGTCCTCATTTATCTCACATGGGCAGCATCATTCAATAACATCAAAAGTGTCATGCATAGAAATATCATAATCAATGAAAATCACATTATTAATTTATTTAAAGAAGCTATAATTCTTAAATAAAGTGATAGGGATTTGGGACCCTACCTCGGGGTGGTAGCATTTTAAATCTGAAGTACTTTAATATACTTGGCGGCAACCAGTCCACAACTGGTCCGCAATCGCACACGCGTACAACTTATATATATATCTATATATATATATATATTTTCACACATACGCCCTGCAACAATATAAATAAAATTCAAAATATTAAGAACGTACTCAGAATCAAAGAAGTAAGGACCAACTCACCTCTAACTAGGTATCAGAGACTCATATAAATTATTAAACCCTTAATTGAATGATGAGAAACAATACCAAAGTTATATAACCTTACCCAAAACATGAAAAAAAAGAAAAAACAAACCCATCCACCTCGCCTTTGATGGAAGATGTCAAAATATGGTCCAAAGGGTATAGAGGAGCCCCTTACACATCCTTAGAATCGAAGAAACAAGAAAACAGAATAAAACCCGAACCTTAGGGTTTTGGTCAAGAAAACAGGGTGAGGTAGGAGCCAAAAAACCAATGGGAATCATAAAACAAATGCAGATGGACACACCTTACTGAGATAGATAAGATTCGAGAAGACACCAGGAGGATTCGATCGTGCGAAGAGGAGCCGATGAGGGGGGGGGGGGGGGTGGTGTAGCATGCCTCAAAGGAGGGGCCTCATACGTTTTTGTTGTTCCTACCATATGGTGGTACAACACCCCCATTTTCTATCCCACAATTATCAATTACACACAAGATAAACTAATAGTATTAATATAATAATAATAACATTTATTATTCTCATTTAATATAATGTTACTTCATTAACTAACATTTAAATAAGTGTTTCACAATTAGTTCTAAAAATCCCCATTAATCATCCAATAAAATTAATATAATAATAATAATAATATTATTATTATTAAATATTTCTTTTATTTAAAATAAAAAAAATAAAAAAAATCATTTTAAAAACTGGGTAACCGCACAGCTGACCCGCACAATTTGACTAACCGCGCACAACCCAATATCTACATTTAAAAAAGTTTAATTAAATTAAACCCATATCCAAATTTATTCCTCATTTAATATTACCATTTTTTATTACCCTTCTTCGAGAACACCCAACTCCTTGTTTATACATTATTTAATTAAATTCATTCACAAAATTTAATTAAATAAATTCCCCACTTCATGTTTTTTTAATTAAATTATCTCAACACAACTTAATTAAATTTAAAAACTCCAACTCATAATTATTTAATTAATTATCTCAACACAAATTAATTAAATAAAAACCTATTCTTTGTAGAAATTAATTAAATTCTTATTGACCCTTAATTTAATTAAAAGAAACCCAAAAAAAATCCATTATTATTATTATTATTCATAATAATAATAACAACCACTCATAAAACCATAATCATAATAATCACATTATTATTATTCTTATTATTCAACCTTAGATAAAACCCAACACCTCTTATAAAATAAAAACACTTCTTTATTAATTACAAAACTCCTTATTTAATTTGATGTTTCTTTGTGATACCCAAAAGCCTCATTAATTTCACATAACTATTACAACTCATTAAACATCCATTTAAAATATTTTAACATAAATGTTACACCCCATTTAATTAAAAACGATTCTTCATTAATTATTCTCTTAATAAACATTTCATAATTAATTATGAAACTCCCTATTGATCATTTAATTAAAAATTTTCAACATTTATTTAACTAAATAACCACAATAATAATAATAACATCATCATCATTATTATTATTCCAATTCTCATTTATTGAAAACCCAAACCCCTAATTTATTATAATATCATTAATATGCTAAAAACTCCAAACAATAACCCCTAATTTAATTTCCATAACAATAATAATTATTACATTCATAAAACTGAAATAATAACAATCCCATCATTATTATTTTTCAAACTGTTGATAAACTAAAGACCACTATTTAATAACAACGATTCATTAAATCTGAAAATCCTCATTTTATTAAATGTTTCTTTGAGAAGCTCAAAAGACACATTAAATTCTCATAAATGATACAATCCTCTAACATGTAATTGAAATCTCAAAGCATCAAAATAATTTATGACACCATAATAATAATAATAACATTATTATTATTAGCACATTCTTTCATTTAATAATAAATGTTCCTTTAATAATTATAAAACTCTTCATTTAATTAAAACAGTTCTTCAATAAACCCAAAATCTACATTAATTTCTTCAATTGTCATTTAATTAATTCTTTATTATTCATTTAATTAAACAACCACAATAATATTAATAATTATAACTTCATTATTATTATTATTAAAACTTTATTTTAATTAATCACAATCTATCATATAATATTAATTAATTAAATTAAATAATTTATTAAATAGGGTAAAATGTATGGGTCGGACCGCAACTGTGCGCTGCCCGTGAAGATTCATTAATTGGACTTTTCTGGATCTGGTGCTCCCGAGACACATTGGGACACTCGCTAAAAATATTATCGGGTAATTACGCAATTCCAAAAATGACACCTTTGGGTGTTACAACACTTGGAATAAAATTCCAGAGCTCAGTTTAAAAAAAGACCCGTTGATAAACTGTTTTTTTGAAATCCTTTGTATTTTAACCCAGTTCAAAAACATGGGACTTTACAATATACCCACCTTAAAAACTTCTCATCCCCAAGAAGACATCAGGAACCAATACTAAAAAACCGACCTACCAAGGCCATTTAATCTTGTTAGAAGTGATGTGTTGTGTTCCCAACGCCAAACACACCTTTAACCCTTCACAATCCTAATGGCTAATCCTTTAAAACCAGATCCAATGCTTAGTTTATAGCTTAAACATCAAAATAGTTCTTATATCTTAGTTCATTAGAAGGAACTCATCAACGAAAATTGTTGAATCTCAATCAATCAACAGAACAAGTTTCACAGGCTTCCCTCAAAAGACGTCGCAGACCCAAAACCCCATTTCGCCCTTTATCTGACAATGTTCCTTTAAAGCTATCCAAAACCATCCGTATGTAAAACGAATTCCTTAGCTTCCCTCTAGTGAAATTTCCAAGTTGAGTTATCACAAGGATATTTTAAAACAACCATTCCACAACACAAAAAGAAATATAGCCCAAAGAATCAATGCATCCCACATACTACCCAGATAACAACCACTCATCAAGCCCAACAACATTTAAACTGTAGCGCGACGTAAGAACAATGCTATATTAGTGTCTCCATGATGAAGTCAAGATAGGGGACACTCTTGTCATATTTATAAGAGAATAATCATAGAAAAACCAAGGTCATTAAGAAGATCAGTCAAACTATTATCAGACAACTCTGTTCTAAAAGATCGACATCATCTGTTGACACGTTTATAAAAAACGATGCAATAATATCCACCTTAGGATTTTCCATGACGTCACAATAAAAGATCATCCGTTCACCAACATGTGTTTTTAGAACACATTAACGCATGCATGTGACATTACTCGAACCATGATCACCATGCCAAACATTGATCATAAAATCTGTAACATAAACCTATCGGTGTTCCAAAACAACTGAGTCCCAAGAAGTCCTCCTGAGCAGTGAGACAAACTTACTTTAATAGCCTAGAACATTCTATGGGTACTACCTAACATGGGTTAGCCCCTTACGATCATTAACGTTGACCCTCTCTCTTAGTCACACAAAACCAAAAACACAAGATTCAAAAGATCATTTTTTCGTTTTATCCATTTTAATTAATTCATTTCAACATTTCATCATTTGAATGAATTTCAACAAACAAACAAGTACTTTTTCACAAAAAGCCACTTGGTTTTCAAAACAATTCCCTATGAAAAAATAATCATGATATCAAAAAAATACTCTTTAAAAATTTTACATTTAGTGTTATTCAAATATAAATAGACAATTTAGCATCTAAATTCCTTTTACTGAAAAGGAGACCTCTAAAAGTCCCATTTATTTAATCCAAGTTCTTCAAAAGAAACCCCACAATGGTCATTAAAATCAAAACTCATCAATATTACATTCATAAACATTTTAAAAACATACTATGGTTATATGGTTTAGTCACGTGGGTGGATATCTACCAATCGATAAGGCACCCAAACACCCTATCACTGGCAGTTGGCTCCCATTTATCACAATGAACATTCATTTAAAATTTTAACTTTAGCAGCCCTTTAATATATCAAAACATAAATAGAATGTCAGAATAAGAAGTAACACAACAAAATTCTATAACCCAGAAGCATGGAACAACAAAAAAACATGCTAATAACTAAGGTAATATGACATATAATCACTCAAGCATGTTAAATCTATCACTGAAACATTATATCTAGAGAGGCATGAAAAAGCAGATCAAAACATGGCATTGCACCCAAGGAACACAATCCAAATTAGCAGGCATCCTACTAATGCAACTACATGGAATGTTATATGCATGATATGTGAATCTCTAAGTGACTAAGATGATTCATATACGAAACTTCCTTGCCATATTAGGCCAAGAATATTATTTTTTTCAAAATTTACAAAATCAATAAATTGAGGAAAATACGCCAGCCACTCAAGGTGAAATCATATCAACTGTAACCTATAATAGTACAAACATAAATTTCCATCCCTGGACACTTAGTAATTTCCCATAAATGGGGTGATCAGTCCCAAGCACAACTATTAACTGAAGCATCGGCACATTCCTAGTCTCCTATCTACCAACCCTAAAATAGTAAGAAAAAGGAAAATAAACCCTCTAATACCACTTTTTAACATCCCAACCCGGCTCACCACTAAACCAGTGGCTGGACCGGTCGCCACATGACCTCAAGTGCATCTCCCTGTACGTCAGAGGCTGCCGACTAGCAACGAGGGTCTAAGGATAGTCAGTGGGGAGACTATACCCTATTATCAGAGTCGCACAATGGTATATCAAAGTAAATAACAAAAAATGGAAATAAATAGAGGAAGTAGTCTAATAAATGATAAAGTAGTGGAAGGTATATTTTATAAATCTTGTAAAAATAAATGGACAATATCAATTATATAGCAGATGCATGCTTGACATGCTAATGACACAAAAATGTAAAACAGTGAACAAAACAACATTCTGAACATTCCATTACAAAAATAAATAAAGAATGAATCCAATCCCCGAGGGCAGTCTCCTCGAGCATCCCAAGCTTCTGTTCGATCCTTTTCTCCTATCTTCCAAGTAAATGAAAACAACAAAATATTGCAAATAAATAGAATCTACTTGGGTACCCCAGTCCAATGGCGGCCTGAGTAGGGTGTGAGATATAAATATCAGTAGGCTGGGACCACCAGTTTCTACCCTAAATCCTGACATTCAATAAATAATTTAAACATTGCAAGAATGCATAATTAAGGTAAGAAATACAATGTAACTATATACCCAAGTACCTGCTTCAGCTCTCAGCTGGTGTATGAACCTGTATTATACATTTTTTCATGCATACACAATAGTCATTACATAATCATTTTCATTTATAAATTATTAAAACCTCATTAAACTACATAATTATCATGATCCAGATTGAGCCCGACATTCCCTGTATAAGTCACTCACCACATATGTCTCTAAAGTACATCTATGTATTCAAAGTTAAGACCAAATCCAAGCTTGTGATTTTGCTTAGATAATGTTTCATAAGATATTAAATTTAATCTTTCATATAATATATCTAATCCCATACACTAAAAAAATAGTGATTCACTCTTGGGTTCATCCACTAATAGTGATTCACCCAATTCACTGATAAGTATGAACCCTTTCTCATATTCAATTCACAAATCATAATGTCACAATAGTTTTCATTAACAAATTAATTAATTTCATGTATGATCAATTGGACCCACAGTACAATGTCAATTAATGGGTGCATACCATCATGTCTAGAACCCTCGTGGGTATTTGGAGTGTCAGTCCTTGTCTCACAACCCATGGGTATTTGGAGCATCAGTCCCTGAACCATAAAAGAATATTTTCTTGAAAATTGGGTATAGGATGCCATGTCTATCACCCCATGAGTATTTGGAGCATCAGTCCCTGTCTCACAACCCATTTATCAATAATACATATATATTTATCATTAGTATATAACTCCATTTCTAACACCCCACAACCATCCCTTAATTAATTTATAAATTAATTAATACAATCCGTTAATTAATTCAACAACTAATTAACAACATAAATCACCTGTCAAAAGTCAACCATTAATTAACAATTCAACAACTCAATAGTAAATAATTAATCAACAATTAATTATTCTTAGCAATCCAAATAAATAATTAACTCAACATTTAATTATCCAAATTCTTTAACAAGTCTGAACCCACCCACTCAAATAGTGATTCGTCCAAGACTTTAACAATTTACATGTACATCATAATCATCACAAAACATGCTGAACAGAGCCCATATATTTAGAAACCATCTCACACAGCATCTTATCATATAAAAAAAATCCATCCAAGACAACTTAATGCATGGAAATCTAACATGCATAAAAAGGTACCCATGGCCAACAGTTATAACAAAAAACTAATTCACAATCTTAATTTAATGCATTCAAATTAATTAATTCAACAATTAATTAATTAATTATAATATCTTTAACCAATCATCAATTAATTAACCATTTTCCATTTATCATGTAATAATTAATCCATCCATTAATTATTACCAGTTTTCAATTTATATTCCGAACATTTCAAATATTCAATATTTTCAATAATCAGTAATAGCCACAATTTTTATTCCAACTCAGGACATGATAATTAATTCTACAATTAATTACCCTATTACCCATTCTTCCGATTCAAATCATTTAACTATTTAATCATATCACTTTAACCAAATTAGTAAAACATGCTAAAAATCAACACATATTTAATTAATCATTTATCTCACGTGGGTGACATCATTTAATAACATTAAAAGTGTCATGCATAGACATATCATAATTAATGAAACTCACATTCTGAATTTATTTAAAGAATATATAATTCTTAAATAATGTGATAGGGATTTGGGACCCTACCTCAGGGTGGCACCATTTTAAATCTGAATCAGTTTAATATACTTAGCGACAACCAATCCACAACTAGTCCGCAATCGCACATGCGCGCACCTTATATATATATATATATATTTATTTATTTCTTACAGAGATATATATGTTCACGCGCACGCCCTGCAACAATATAAATAAAATTCAAAATATTAAACACGTACTCAGAATCAAAGCAGTAAGGACCAACTCACCTCTAACTAGGTACCGAGGACTCATATAAATTATCAAACCCTTAATTGAATGGTGCGAAACATTACCACAATTATATAACCTTACCCAAAACATGGCAACAAAGTGAAAACAAACCCATCCATCTCACCTTTGTTGGCAGATTCCGAAATACGGTCCAAAGGGTCTAGAGGAGCCCCTTACACATCCCTAGAACTGAAGAAACAAGGAAACACAATAAAACCTGAACCTTAGGGTTTTGGATGAGAAAACAGGTTGAGGGAGGAGCCAAACAGCCTATGCGAATCACAAAACAAATTCATATGGACTCACATTCTTGAGACATACAAGATTTGAGAAGACACCAGGAGGATTCGATCGTGCCAAGAGGAGCCGACGAGGGGGGTGTATCGCGCCTCAAAGGAGGGGCCTCGTGAATTTTTGTTATTCCTCCCATATGGTGGTGCGCCAACCTCATGTTCTATCCCCCAATTATCAATTACACACAAGATAAACTAATAGTCTTAATATAACAATAATAACATTTATTATTCTCATTTAATATAATGTTACTCCATTAACTAACATTTAAATAAAATTTTCACAATTAATTATGAAAACCCCCATTAATCATCTAATAAAATTAATAAAATAATAATAATAATATCCTTATTATTATTATTATTAAATATTTATTTTATTCAAAATAAAAAAAATAAAAAAAATGCATTTTAAAAACCGGGTAACCGCACAGCTAACCCACACCATTTGACTAACCGTGCACAACCTGATATCTACATTTAAAAAGGTTTAATTAAATTAAACCCATATCCACATTTATTTCTCATTTAATATTACCCTTCTTCAATAACACCCAACTCCTTGTTTACACATTATTTAATTAAATTTGTTCACAAAATTTAATTAAATAAATTCCACACTTCACGTTTTTTTAATTAAATTATCTCAACAAAACTTAATTAAATTTAAAAACTCCAACTCATCATTATTTAATTAATTATCTCAATAAAAATTAATTAAATAAAAACCTCCGCTTTGTAGCGATTAATTAAATTATTATTGACCTTTAATTTAATTAAAAGAAACCAAAAAAAATCCATTATTATTATTATTCATAATAATAATAACCACCACTCATAAAACCATAATCATAATAATCAAATTATTATTATTCTTATTATTCAACCTTAGATAAAACCCAACACCTCTTATAAAATAAAAACACTTCTTTATTAATTATGGAACTCCTTATTTAATTAGACATTTACTTGTGATATCCAAAAGCCTCATTAATTTCACATAACTATTGCAACTCATTAAAAATCCAATTAAAATCTTTTAACATAAATGTTACACCCCATTTAATTAAAAACAATTCTTTATTCATTATTCTCTTAATAAAAATTTCATAATTAATTATGAAACTCCCTATTGATCATTTAATTAAATTTTTTTAACATTTTTTTAACTAAAAAACCACAATAATAATAATAACATTATTATTATTATTATTCCATTTCTCATTTATTGAAAACCCAAACCCCCAATTTATTACAATATCATTAATGTGATAACAACTCCAAACAATAACCCCTAATTTAATTACCATAACAATAATAATTATTAAATTCATAAAACTAAAATAATAATAATCTCATTATTATTATTTTTCAAACCGTTGATAAACGAAACACCACTATTTAATAACAATGATTCATTAAATATGAAAATCCGCATTTTATTAAATGTTTCTTTGAGAATCTCAAAATCCACATTAAATTCTCATAAATGATACACTCATCTAACATGAAATTAAAATCTCAAAGCATCAAAATAATTTATGAAACCATAATAATAATAATAACATTATTATTATTAGCGCATACTTCCATTTAATAATAAATTGTACTTTAATAATTCTAAAACTCTTCATTTAATTAAAATGGTTCTTCGATAAACCCAAAATCCACCTTAATTTCTTCAACCATCATTTAATTAATTCTTTATCATTCATTTAATTAAACAACCACAATAATATCAATAATAATTACTTCATTATTATTATTGTTAAAAATTTATTTTAATTAATCACAATATCTCATATAATCTTAATTAATTAAATTATATAATTTATTAAAAAGGGTAAACTAAACGGGTCGGACCACAACTGTGCTCTGCCCATGCAGATCCATTAAAGTGTACTTTTCTGGATTCGGTGCTCCCGAGACACATTGGGATACCCGCTAAAACAATTATTGGGTAATTATGAAATTCTAAAAACAACTCCTTTGGGTGTTCCAACACTTGGAATAAAATTCCAGAGCTCAGTTAAAAAAAACAACCTGTCGATAAACTGTTTTTTTTTGAAATAATTCGTATTTTAACCCAGTTCAAAATCATGGGAATTTACACATGGTTTGTGTCCATTCATTTAATTTTTATCATATATCACTTATACTAACTTGAGAACCCCCAAGATCATGGTTTACAATTTACTTCTTCACGTTCAAAGTATGTCAGATTATCCTTAGCCTAGTAATCCTCATATTACTCATCATTTCCATGATGTATGATCCTATTTGTATGACCTAAAAATAAAATACACCTTCATCACTACCGATTGAAGTGAAATTACATGGTTTCCAAAAAATATGTATCGATTGATTCTTATTCTAATGAGATACGCAGCAATGCCCATATCCTACATCCTAATCCAACCACTACATGTTCAAAATGAACCTATCCTTTCTTTTAATCACCTATGTGTGGTAAAAGAAACCATTACCACTCATTGTTTCTCAAAATGATCATAGATCACATGGGATTAAGAGTTTTAGTAAAGGCTACCCACATGATCAAGGCATATCAGTTCACATAAGGGTTAACATGTTCCTAGATACAAGAACTTAAAAGGTATGCTAAACATCCTTACTACATGATGTTAAACTGCATGGTTAATATCTCTTACATGATTTAAGGGTAAGAACTACATGTGGGTTTATTATTTCTTTGATGAGATACATAGTGATGAATTAATCCTATATCCTAGTCCAGTTGCAATACAAAAATTCCCCCACTCTCCTATATATGATCCAGATCTTCACAAGAGGGTCCAATAATGGTTCTCACACTATTTGTGAGATCATATTAAAAATAATGTCTCCTATCTACACAATAATTAAATTAGTGTTGGGAAGCTTTTATAGAACTATGTGTGCCTTTATTCTCACTTTGATGAGGTATGTAGTGATGCCCATATCCTATGTCTTGGGTCCAACTACAATAAAAAATTCTCTCTATTTCCTATGCATGGGTCCAACCTATGTAGGAAACATTTCTCCGTATTCTTAGGTGATTTTGACATGAAATTATTCTTTCACACCCATGCACTTTCCTTAACCAATATCTATGTCTGGGGAAATTTGAATCTCCATAAGCTTTCCCTGGCCATTGATAATAAAATATACAATACCTGAGGACACATTTGCTTTGACTATGAATTAATACACTCCATTTTGGATTTTCATAAGTCTCCCACAAAAGGGACTTTCAACTAGAGGATTCCATTTTTTGATAATGGATTGATACACCCCATTTTGGATTTTCATAAGTTTCCCACAAAAGGGCTTATCAACTAGAGGCACATTCTTCCTTAGGAAAAACCTCTTCTATCTCTATAATCACCAAAAAAATTATGATGGAAACCACTTTTCAAACATGGTATGTAGTCATTTCTTGTATAATTTTTCCATATTGCTTATTAGATTCAAAATCCCCTGATTTTAGATTAAAACTCTCCCTCATCACTCTTGAAGATGATGGAAAATTCTTGGAAAAATCATCATGAAATGGAAATCACTAATATTTCGATCAAATATAAATGACCTTAAATTATATCCCTCAAAATCCTTTCCATAATATTATAAATTCATGGTACATGTCTTGGTCGCATGACATTAAACTAAACAATTCTTCAACCCTCATTAGGGAGGATCCTTTTCTCCTGATTTTGTTTATCCACTACATCACCCTAAAGAACTATGTATGACTTGATGCTTATTCCATCAAGACATATTGTGATGCATAGATCCTCTATTATAGGTCCAACTACCATAGAAGCCAAAATATTTGTGTTCCTACATTCATGGACACAACCCCAATCTAGGCTAGAGGTTTTGTATTTATCCTAAAACTCCTCCTTAGGTAGCTTACAGTTAAAATAGAATTCCCCTCTGTTATATAAAAATTAAACTTGTATGAGAGGAGTTCCTCATTCATGGACAGTTCTAACCAAAATTTTCTCTTTATTCCTAGACACATTCCCTTCACAAACAACCCTCTGTGGTCTTGAGAAATCTGGATCCTCAAAAATATTCCTTTGCTATCAGTGATGAAATTTTTTATTCTTGAGGACACCTTTATTTTTAATTATCATTGATATGCCCCAGTTTTTCTTTTCATAAGTCACCAAAAAAGGTCCTATCAACCAGAGGCATATTTTTCCTCAAGTGAAATCTCTTTTATCTTTGTAATCCCTAAAAATATTATGCTAGAAACAAATTTTCAAACATGGTCCATGGTCATTCCTTGCATACTTGTCTTATGTCATGTTTCAGATATAGACATCACAAAATCGTGATTCAAGATCCCCATTGTTGTGTATCTGAATAGCATTGAAACATTCTTAGCCAAAAATCCTGTTCGAGTCATCATCCAATAATTTATTGTCAAAGATGTTTGAACTAAAACACTAGTAGTATTAGTTTGGATTGCAAGACTCTAAAATTCCCATGAAAAGAGACATAGTAATCACCAATTTGAAAACCCACAAAAGGGAATATTGGGTAAAATTTGAGTCTCAGATTTATAGACCCACTCTATGTATGTTTTAATAAAAAAATTTCAATCAATGAAAAGAAAAAGGCACAAAACTTGATAGGATGAAAACCCCCAAAGGGAGGTCTAAGAAAAATTAAAGTATTTCTTGCTAAGTCTTATTCATATTTGAATTATGAAAAATTTAGGGCAAAGACAAAAAAGTAACAAATTCATAGAGTCTATCATATAAATCAAGAAAGAGTTGAATTAAAATCACCCCCATTCATATCATTATGATTGAAATACATTGATAAGAGAATGTTTAGTTAAAAAAAATCTTCACTTTTATGACATAATTACAGAGGAAAATATGGATGAAGACATAGATGATTGGAAAAAAAATCTTTTTCATTTATGAGAAAAAATCAGAGGAGAATCCATAGATTGGAGTCTCTCTATCATATTATATAAAAGGACATCAACATAACTCTTTATTTATTGGAGGGTCTCTCGAGCCCCACCGAATCCCCATTGAATCTTAGTTATCTGGACAACCTTAGTCTCCTTAGAAAGGAATATTTTCTCTATTGTAGTTGAAATGGTAGTTGGAACCTCATCTTGGACCCCTTCTTGAAAAAGATGAAGTTGTTTGAGCTCCCCTTGGGTGGAATACATCTCCCATTAGAGGCATAATATTTTAATGGATTTATCATCAACCAGTTTCTTGCACTCTAAAAATTTCTTGCCATGGTTGAGATATTCCTAGGATAGTGCAGATCAGAGGTCATTGATTTTGATAATAATACTTGCCTTGATAAGTCACTACTATGACTCATTCTCTTTATCACATTCATGAATTATCCTCTTCATGGTAGCATGGACTATGTAGTAGTCAAATCCACCATACCCCAACATGCCAAACACTCTTTGGAGATGATCAAGTTTTTAAGGTAGGTCTTCCATGGGTGTCCTCGACACTAACTCCCATATGTATTTCCATATGAATTGGTGAAATTCTCGAAAATTATCATAAGATTCCTGGATTAACATAGATCTAGTCATAGGGGGGAGCTGTACTCTAATAATTTTGATTATGGAAGTGACATACGTTTTCCTCCCTAGAGTGACATCACCATCTCCTTGTACAATTGGTTTCATTAAGGCGGAGGCTTCCCCTATGGGATTGACCACTAAAGAATATGATATTAAGGGATGAATTAAATTAGTCAATGATATTTCAAGATATCATGGATAAAGTAAAAATAACATCAAAGTAGTTGACGATGCTCACCTTTTTATGGATCAGTTTCTCAATCATATTTATCTCTAGTATCCCTAGTCTCAACACTTTGAACCTAGATTTACTATTGAGGAACATTCCCCTAAGTTTTCTTAGGGACTAAGATGGAAGGATGTTGAGAATAACCCACTCGAGGGCCCTTGACTATCAATCCCCCAGCAATAGGAGCAGGATGGACCTCAATGCCCTGGTTGTGGATTTCCTTGGAGAAATTTTCTACAGAGTTAAAATAATCAAGATCATTGATTTAATGCATTGGATATAAGTCCAACCATGGGGGAAAACAATAAAAAAAGGGAAAATCACATTCATCCAAGTCCTTAGTAAAGTCCCCAATCCCCTATAAAGAGATGGAAATATCAATACGTGGATTAAGTGCTTCCATTATATCATTATATATTGTGAAAAATCTCATAGCATCCTCACCAGTAAGGGTGTACAAGACACTAGGATTAGGACCAAAATTGGCTCTACCATAAGAAAAATCCACTATCATTTTAGTGGGAATATCCCTTTTAGTCCCCACCAAATCAATATCAGCACCATCACCTTCATTAGATGGTCTGAGGTCCATGTTAGTCCCTTTTGGAGTAGTGATAGGACCAGCGATAGTGGTTACAGGGTCCTATAGTGTATATGATGAATTTGAGTATCACTAGGAAGGGAGTTCATTGATTGGTACATAATACCATATGGTTAATATTTTAAATTACTAGTATTATGCTCCCTATCTACAATGACAAGAACAGATGTGGACTCATCCCTTGATGATTCTCCCATAGAAGGGGTATACTTGATAGTTGGAATCTGTATCTCATCCAAAATTTTCTCCTTAGTTTTAAGAGGGTAATCTCTAAAGCCCTTGATATAGGATATGAGAGTGGGTTATGCAACCCATAGACATGATTAATCATTTATTCTATGAAAATAAAGAATAAATGATGTCATGAAAACTCACCCTGACCAATGATGTTCTTGGACAAGTACTTCACTCTCCACCATTACTTCACTTAGAATAGAATAATACTAACACTTTACTTATCAAATAAAGGCATTAGAGGTGTAATTTGAGGAGACTCTCTCACCATATACTCTACTATCATCCTATGGATTGAGGATATCTCCCTTGATTCAGGAGTTGATTCCTAAGCTCCCATATGGGTGTTTGTCAGGGCATATTTTGGTGATGATATCCCAAATGACTATCCCTATACCCACTACAAATCAGGGTCACCCTTTCCCTAGTAATGGCATTTTGTTAAAAATAAAGAAGAACAAGATGAATGATGAAAAAGGATATTGAAAAATTTACATCCTAAGGATCGATGAAGTTGTTCCATTCATCAGTGGATGTTTCATCAACCTCTTCAACAACCCATTTTTCATCATATCCTCTAATAACCTCATAGAAGTGATCCAATTATTAGTGACCTAAATGAGCATATCTATCTCCTGAATGTTTATTAACACATCTATAGGGTTGGAATAAAAGCGAAGGTCGGGTGGGGCACAAACATCCGCAATCCATGGAATATATAAGATAACAAGGAGGAGTGACCATAAATACTTGGCATCAAAATTATTGTATTTAAAAAATAGGACCACCTCCATTCACATGAAATCTGAGTTTGTTTTGTCTAGATACGAAGTCGACCCGACAATCCTCGATTTCACAAGTTTCCCAACGCTCTCCATCATAGTTGAAGGGAATGAAAATAGATCTCGGGTTTCCACTTTGAGATCACGACTAGACCATATAGGCTTAACATTAATATGAATAACCATTTTGACCTCAAATGGTGGACTAAAACATGAATGAGGTCACTTTTCCTAGCTCAGGGCCTCACCACTGTCACTCTTTGGAATGGATGGGACCTTTCTACCATGATTTTCCCACCCATAAGGCATTATAGATCTGACTTATGGAATGGTATTTGTTAACACCCCTTGGGGATATCATGTAATCTAGGATTCAAAATATGAGGAGGTCAACCCAGTGGGCACACTCATTGGAGGTAGTTTAATTACTACTTGAGTCACCTCCACTACTGTGAGAATCTATAGTTATAGGGCCACTATTGGGTGCCTCTCTGATCAAATGTGAATTGGAGGGGATACAATTGGTTTCTGTAGGAACTTGAATTGGAATGAAAATATATAAGGGGAATAGGATTCACAAATAACCTCACCCTAAATTTAGGCCACAAGCACAATATCCATGAAGGTAATCATATACAATCTCAGTTCATTTCCAACTTTTTTGTCATTGGTGAATGTTCCATTGAGTGGATCCCCACATGGAAAGAAGTTGAATTCCTTAAATAAATTTAGCTTCCTCAAGGATTTACCATACTTTAGAGATAGGGGATGAATACTATAAATGACATGAACAAATTCTCAAAACTAGCCCCTTTAAACGTTGATTCCACTCAACATGGAATAATAGGAAAAATGTTTTGCAATCCATCCCTATAGTACTTGGAACAACCTCACAATTATGAAATAGGCCTTCCCTGTGTGCACATGCAATAAGAACCAATGGATATTCACCAATATCGAAGCTTCCAACCCTATATACCTCCCCTCTACTATCTTGTCCACCATCATAAATTTCCATGGCCTTACACTACCATTAGATTCACAAAAAATGACATATAAATGCTTAACCACATCACTATGAAGCCTCCATGATGTGTCTTGGAGGGTACATCTCACTTGTATGTGTATCCCTGTTGTTTTTATTGGTGTTTCTCCAATGTGGTCCATAATTTACTAGTAATTCCCCACTTTTCCATTGAGGGACATCCCATGGGATGTTTTCATGTGGGGTCCTCCCCCTTAGGCTCGAGAAAGGTGTTCATCCATGCCTCATAATAGAAATCCACCCTTAGGTGATGGTATTAATTCTTGATGTCTTGGGATACCTTTAATAGCTCATAGGACATAACAAGCATCCTTTCAACATCATTCTATGTGTATTTTAGTAGGATGAACTCATTGTACATTTATATGATTATAGAATCTTTAGAGATTTTGTAAAAGTCCCATAGAATGATTTCAAATTCTCAATGCATCATATGGAAGGTGTTTTTCCATGGGATTCATTAGATTAATAGATTAGAAATAATATTTAGGTTCTTGTATACATATGTCTGGGCTAACTATAAATCCTTGTAAATAACAACCTACTTCAGTTTAGTTGTAAAATAAGCACAGGTATGGAGCACCCAATACACCCACATCCACTTGTGTTTGACACCCCTCCCAGGTAGAGGTCCCAGTATTCCCTCTAGCCTTTCAATTGGTCTGTCTTAGAAGCATGGAAAATAGATGAGTAATAGTGAAACTTTAACTTGGGGTTATGGGGCTTTAAGTCTAGGGAACAACTATTGTGATGCATGATGTAGGATATGGGTGACATTACCTCATTAATGTACACACCCTTGGATGAGATGTTTCAAGTGGTAAAGTTCTTGTATTCTTGGAACTGGGATAGTGGGAGATAATTCTTAAGATTAGGGATTAGGATATCCTTAAGAAGACCCTGACCATAAAGTGGCAGATAATTACTCTTAGGATATTTGTGATGACACATCATCATGTGATTATCCAAGTTTGAGGGAGTGGTGCCAAATGTATAATAATAATTTGGGGGAAAAAAAATCAATTATACCCTTGATAGGATTAACAAAATTTTCATTAGAAACAATAACATTCTGGATGGCCATTGGGAATCATCAAGGAAGTACCGATATTTTCATTAGAGATAAAATCTTGGTTTTGGAAAAAAATCATAAATTTAGAAATTTGTTAAAGTTTTGGCCTCGTGTAGGTCACTCACCCAAGTGGACTCGTGAAAGTCACTCACCTAAGTGACCTAGAATAGGTCAATCTCCCAAGTGACCTTGTGTAGCTCACTCTCCCAAGTGACCTCATGTAGACCAGTCACTCAGGGTTCTCTATCATGCTAAAAAATTCATATCGAGTGCATGTGAAAGAGTATTATCCATAAGGGCTGCACAAATGAAAAGCATAAAGAGAGTGAAGGTAGAAAAATTGACAAGAATGATTAGAGAAAAAGAACAGTGAAGGAGAGAAGAAGAACCACCTGAGAAGTCGATGCCATTTATAGATGTAGTGATGCTTGTGTGATTGACCTATGTTGTCCACCTGTGAAATCCACCTGAATGATCCACCTACATGAAATACTTGCATGATGATCCATTTCACTTCTCTCTTACATGGAACTCAAGTTATAGTTCCCATAAATCCTAAGAATAAAGGTATACGAACATGTGAAGGCTAGTGAACAAAGGATTTTTCAACATCTGTTTTTTCTCCACCTCAGGATCAGACCCTCTTTTTTCAATTAGATCCAATCTTGAGGGGAGGATTTTGTTGAAAATAATTTTTTCACATAATTATGATAAGTTTAGAGGTAAATACCTCAATAAGAAGATAATTTAATGGTATCAAGGAGCACACACTCACCCAGGTAATACCGTTCAAGGCCCAACCAAGCAGTGCTGCATAGGTCCAGCCTGTGTGGTAGCGTCATCATGTATGCACATCCTACGTGACAATGACACTGTGTAGGCCCCAGATAGGCATGCCTAGGAATACTTGATTAGGTGACACCTACACGATGACTAGCGCAACACACCAACATGATGAATAGTGTAACACAAATACATGATGAACTATGCGATAGACTTGTGTGGATGACATTCATCACCCAAGGTTGCAAAATTACCTATAAATAGGACCCCAGGGATCCTCATTTGCAATGAATTGAAGATCAGAAGAATAATTAATGATTTTATCACCCTAATGCCTCACACAAGACCTTGAAACTATCTAGGAAGCCCCCCAAAACCTAAGAGAAGCGTTAATTAAGGGGAATAGTCATATTAGAGTTCATCTAGTGTGTAAAAAACAAAACCCTCATGTGAAGAGACACTTCTACCCATTATAAAAGTATTAGTGAGAAGGTCTACTCCCAAACTCAAGACTTATGTGAGATCCTTACAGAGACAACTGAGGAAAAAATTGAAGTATAGATCAAGGCCTCTCTCAAGTTTTGTTTCCTAGGATGTCTGTCATTAAAAAATCACCTCTAGATTGTGCAGGTCCACCCTATATGAGGAAATTTTAGTATACCCAAGTCTACCCTATGTGAGACCCCTTCTACTCTCACAATCCTCACCTACATGAGAAATTCTTTAGGATAATTTTTTATGCCACTGATGGTAGGGAACCTCCTTCCTTGGGACTACCATATGAGGGGGACTAAATCCAAACATCCACCAAGGCCTATTGATTTTCACTATAATGGAAAAAGACACACCAAACTTTCTACCATTAAGTTGTGAATTCCCTTAGTAAGAGTTGTCCCACACATTTCCCACCAGATGGTTAGGGTCCTTAGTGTGTTTATAGTTGTGAATTACCTCAGTAATGAGGAACCCAACCTTAGTGGTGGTGCTAGGGACCTCCCATTTCAAAATATAAGGGATAATGACCTTTTTCTTCTCTTATAATCTCTGATATGGGGATAAGTTCATCCCTCATAGAGTAAACACCTATCCTTCATTTAGGGCCATGTCTATATAGGTGTATAATTCTTGACACTGGTTATCAAAATAAGAGAGGAGATGGTCACATCAAAGCCCTTTATCTCTCCTTTACCCCTGGCCTCGTCTACAAGTAGATGAAGGAGATCATGATTTTTTAGATCTTCCACTTCCTCTTGTTTATCACACCAATCATGACTCACATGGGATTATAGGTTAGTGATGATCATGAAATCTTCATGATCTAATACATGTCTCGGTAGAGATTCCTTTTTCCAAATATCCCTCTCACCTTCCTTTAAAGGACTTCCATAGGCATGGGTACTCAAAGACATGTATCCATCTCAAAGGGCCATATCCCCTATGAGAAAAACATTCAAAGGGACACATTCCTAATAAAGAAACACAAGACCTCCTCCATAAGGATAAGACCCAATCATTAGAACTACGTGGGATTTTATTACCATCCAAATGGGATACATAGGAATCCTCCCAAAGGTTTAAACCCAACACCCCCAATATCACCATAATTCTTCTCTAGGACATATTACTAGAAGGGTCACATCCATATTGGGAGGCTATATCCACTCCAAGTCCCTTGGGCCACTTCGATGTACGTACCACACCATCCATTGACTAGGAACCTTTAACCTAGACATCCTTGTTTCATGATGTTAAACTATACAATTTTTTCCTTGTCACATGACCTTAAAAGGAATGATGTGTCCTATTAAGTGGCACCGAACTACATGGGTTATGATTACTTTAACAAGGATACATAGGAATCACATCTCATGGGCCCGATCATGACATCAAAATAACTCTCATCTTCCTAGATGACAATAAATTTTAGAGCACCCCAATACATGTCTTAAAACCATCATAATAATAATAAATGACATAAGAATATATACTCTATTCAAAAAAGGGCACCATCTATGGATAACCTAGGATAAATATATAACTCTCCATTAGTGAAGAACCTAAAATACATACATAAGATTATAAATACAATAAATGTTGATAATTTATTTTTAACCTAAGGGTGACCCATGTTATATTTGGGTTTTAAAAAAGGATTCATGAATTTGTCTTAAATATCTAATAGATTCCTAGAGTAGGAAATAACCCCCCCCAAAAAAATGTGTGACAAGACCAACATCCCATCACCTCAAACAATTTGATTCCCTAAGCATCATTGGATCCATTTCTAAATGACCACCTACCTTTGGAAAGTAGGTTTGTGAAACATATCAAATAAGGGATCTGTTGGGTGTTTTCAGCTCCACAAACAAAACCCAGTGGAAGCCACTCAAAAATGGTGAACTTGACGTGAATGAATGTGTAACATTTACCCCCCCATAATAAACCATTAGGAACCACATATATTTTCATGGAAATAGTATTGTTTAAACATTATCTTAATTTTATAGATTTATTATACTTATTAAGGGACTTGGGGGCCCAAAATTATATATCCCCTCAATGCATCAAAAGGACTCACGAGACAAACTAGCTTGGGTACTCGATTTATTCCTACCCATTTATATATGATGTCTTGGTTTAATCCTTGAAGATATGGTTATTATGTCTAAAATTATGAATTCCATCACTATTATATCATTTTGTTGTTATATATATTTTTATTTATTTCCATTTTTATGTTATCCAGGGATATATTATGATAATTTTATTAGTGTGTATATAATTATTCAATTATTAATTCTTTATATATTATGCATTCCTTGATTATTTCATGATATATTTTATTTTATGCTACCCCTTATTGAGCATTTTTTCTCACCCCTTTATGTTTTTTCTCTTTTCCCCATGGAACTATGAGTACTAATACATGTGACTTAAGGATAAGTAATGAGAAATAATAATGTTTGATTTATTATAATAATATACTTTGAATTTATAATTTAATGTATTGATCATGTATGTACAGAGTCTCTTAAGGCCACTAAGCTATTGTATCACATTTTCTATGTATTTTTTAACTTTTTAACAAAATAACCACTATATAAGGGTTACTACAATCAATATGGATGATATAAAAAATGAAATTTTATATAAGGTATATGAATAATGAGACCATGATAATGAATTTCATATTAACAAATGCACCATCCATGTTTATAGATACGATGAATAGAGTATTAAATGATTATATTTATAGATTTATTGTGTTATTTTTTAATGATATAATGATATATGATAAGTTATATAAAAATTATGAATACCATTTATAGATTGTTCTTGATATTACAATAAAGAAGGAGAAATATGAAAAATTAAATAAGAGTGAATTTTGGCTTCAAAATGTTTCTTTTTTGTCCATATTGTCTATAAGTATAGAATATCCATTAACCCTAAAAAGACTAAGTTTGTTAAAGTATAGCCCAAACCAATGAATATAACTAAGATATGTTTATTCCTTGGCTTAAATAGTTACTATTGGGGATTTTTTGAAAACATCTCTTGATTATCTATCCCATTAACCAAGTTAACATGTAAAAGGTTCAAATTCACATGGTCAAAGGAATGTGAAGAAAATTATGAAAAACTAAAAAAAATACCGATAAATTTACCTATATTAGAATTACCTTTAGACATGGAAGAGTTTTTTATATATTAATGCATCAAATAAAGGATTAGGGTGCGTCCTTATAAAAAATGATATAGTTATTTCTTATGCATCAGGTAATTTAATTACTCATGAATAAACTATCCAACTCATGATATTGAGTTGGTAGCCATAATATTTTCTTTAAGGATACAGATACAC
This sequence comes from Viscum album, assembly GCA_963277665.1. Lineage (NCBI taxonomy): Eukaryota > Viridiplantae > Streptophyta > Magnoliopsida > Santalales > Viscaceae > Viscum > Viscum album. The sequence continues at coordinate 1,430,459,223 of OY728120.1, read as the reverse complement.
TATATTTATAGTGAAATGTGTGACATATATATGAATTAAAAGAGTTTTAAGTATATATTCACACAGAACAGTCTCAACATGAGATAAAGTAGATGATTATAACTCTCATGGAATATGATAGTGTGAAACACTAACACCTTAAGAAGGTAAAAAAGGTTGTAGATTCATTGAGAATAAATGATCATGGAGTTATATCCATGTTGTGGAAAGATAAGGATCCAATATTCATGTATTTAGTAAGTATATACATAGAAATTATTTGGGAAGGGGAAACATCATTCTTTTTCTAATAAATTTCACAACCATATTTATTAGAGAAGATAAAGAAATATTAAAAAAATAAAAAGGGACTACAAAAGAATATTAAATCCATAGAATATAGGAGATTAAAGGAAATTGATTATAAATATAGTGTTTTGAAATTTTAAAAGAGGCAATGCATACCATATGTTCTTGAGTTAAAGAGTTGATTTCTAGATAAATCTCACACATAAAATATCACTATGAACACCAATATCACTAAGATGTATAGGGATTTAAGAGAATGATTATTTTTGGAAAACATAATATAGAAAATTAATCACTATGTGTCACCATGATTTGCAAGATAATAAGTAAATGATGAGATATAACTATAAGAACCCAGATCTTCTTTTCAGGTATGTTTTCCCTTTTCTGGAGTTTTTGAGAAAAGATGAGTTTATGGAAACTTTTGAAGTACACAACATGTACTTTACGAGTACACGCGATATACTTCATTGCTGCAAGAGGTTGTGTGCTGGCCATGTCATGGCCACACACACGGTCGTGTGGGGTGACGTGGAGGCCGCTTAAATCGGAGTACAGAAAAGGCAAGTACACGAAGTGTACTTCAAAAGTACACGCTGTGTATTTTGTTTTTTTTCATTAAATGCACCTGGGTCGCGTCTGACGGACATAACCATCTTCTTCTAGGCTTTCTTCATCCGGGGGAACCCACACAACTGCGGATCTTCAATGAACTCCCGAGCCTTCATCCATCCTCCGAATCGAACTCCATCGGTTGGGTTGGAATCACATTGGTGAGTTCTCCCTTATTCTGGAGCATCGTTTTCCAATTACTCCTCTTTTACAAGTTATTTTGGGTTGAACATTTTAGGTGTTTTCATAGATCTATGATGATATAAAAAGATTCAAGCTTTGAGGTTCAAGTATATTGATCTCCTAACCCCGAGGTAGGTGGTTTGTGCCTTTCTGTAGAAATTCTTTGAGTATTATGTGTAAATTCCACCAATACCCTTGAACGGGGTATTGCGTGTTTACCGTTTTGCCCCTGTTGTTTGCCTGCTTTTCTTGTATGCCTGAGTAGAGGTTATTGTTTTTTGAATAGGGTAATTTTCTGTGCTTTGGATGTTTTTCCCATGCATGGTTTGCCTGTATTTTACCTTTGGGTCTAGTTTGCATGTTTGGATGCTATTTCCTTTTCCATGCCTAGTATTATTGGATGGTGTGCCTGTTGCTCTGATATGCTGTTATACTGTAGAATTCTATCCAAGTAGTTCTTGAGGTTTACTTTGGCCGTTATGCGATGCTATGCTTGTTTGAATTACACAAGTCCGTGAGAACCTGGTGTATAGACCATAGGGAGAATTGATGTTGAGGGATTCTCCAAAGTGTCTTTATAATTATGATGTGAGACCATAGGGGGAGTTGACGTTGAGTGCTTCCCCAGAGTGTCTGTAGTTCCTCGACGCGGGCCATAGGGGGAATTGACGTTGAGTGCTTCCCCAGAGCACCTTTAGTACGATACGAGACTATAGGGGGAATTTACGGTGAGTGCTTCCCCAGAGAGTCTATACTTTAGCTGAACCAGAGGGGTGAGACTGTGTGTGCTTCCCAAAGGGTTGCTTGTACTTGATAGGTAGGACCAGAGGGGATAGGCTGCGAGTACTTCCTAGAGGGTTACCTGTTGTGTTATCTGTTTTTCTATTGCACGCTGTGTGGTGTTTTGAAGGCTTAAACTATGGATTGTTTACTGCTTAGTGCTTCCTTGTTTATTGATTTCTATACTTTTACCTGCCATATACTCACTGACTGTTATGCATAGATCTTCAGGTGGTTGCCTACTGGGATTTAGTCTCACACCCTATTTGGGCCATGCTTTTAGGCCCAAACAGATTATATTTCTGTAGGTATAGACAAGGGAAAGCACCCTTAGACTTAAGATACTTGATTGAATTGGAGATGGAGAGCATGGGACCAAGATGAGGCTTGTGTTGCTGAGGAGTTGCTCATCTGTTTTCCTTTTTTTACTTTGGTTTAGTACTGTATTCAGCATTGTGACTTGTTTGGATGTTTTCCTAGACATATATGTATCATGTATCATTTATATATATTTATGATCCAGCTGTTTCTCTATCAGTCTTCCGTTGTTTACTATTGTTGGATATTTATTGCTTCTGCTATTGTGTGTTGTTACTTCCACTGTGTGCTCTTCTAATAAGGGCATAGTTTCCCTACCATCACACCCAAGGCCCTCACTGCTATTCGGAAGCCTCTGGCGTTTGGGGAAATGCGCTTGAGGCCATGTGAACAACCGGGTATGGGGCGCCTCTAGGTGGCTTCTGGAACCGGGACGTTACAATAACTTCCAATGGTTTTCATGCAAACTATCCCAATGCCAATATGAAAGAAGGATAATATAACAATAGAATTTTTTACATGAATATATAATATGTATAAGAAGAACAATTATGTATAGTTAATTGTGTATCACCATACCAAGTATATACATTTCCTAAAAATAAAGGAGGATATACCCCTTGAGCGTCCTACACGACATTATATCAATGATGTTGGGAGACTTTGTGGTGTGACTATATCAATTTTATCTAATCATGACCCTAATTTCTCATCAAAATTTTATATGAGTCATTAGTTTTATTTGAGATAAAAATTAGTATCTCTTATCATCCTTAAAATAATTAATAGATATAAAATAATATAAAAAAATTATAGGATATGAAGAGTTCATGTTCACTCAACTTCCAAGTAACAAGGGACCAATATCTACATTTTATGAAATTTTCATACAATAATAAATTCCATTAAATTATAGAAATTTAATTTTACAAGGCCTTATAAGTGAAAAGATTTAATACTCAAAACTACTATGATAAAGTTGGGAAAATGGAGAAAGTAGGAATTAAACTTGTTGAGGATACAATTAATAAATTGTGAATTATCCAGAATCATATAAAATAGCTCTATATAGATAAAGAAATCCATGCATATAATCATAGTAAGGACCTGAAATTTTAATTGCGGTATCCCATATTTATGAAAGTTTCACCATGTAACATTTGATAAGAATAGGAAGCTAAGTCCAAGGAAAATTTACCCTTTTTGAGATTCTAGAGAGAATTTGAGTTATTTATTATCATTCAGATTTACCACCCAACCACTATTAAGTGAATGAAATATTCTACGTATCATTATTGAGGAAGTAAATTCCAGAACCAATGCACATACTCAATAAGAGTGAAATAGATCTTTATCATTAGTAATCCTATAATTAAGAGCAAATTAAAATTATTTACACCAGAAAGTAAGTGTTATAGAAATGGATAACCCGACTGGTGAAGGTACTTTATAGTAATCACATGATTGAGGAAGAAACATCAAATGTTGAGGATGAAAATATGATTAATTACTTATATTTTTCCATGGATAAATGTATAGACCAAATTTTGAGGATAAAGTTAATTAAGGGGGGAATCATGTAAGACTAAATACAAGACTATATTAATTAAAAATATTATTAAAATATCCACCACATAAAAAAAGACCATGGATTACATCATCATAGTAAAATATAGAAAAATTTAAAATTAAATTCACTATAAAAACCACAATTAGTTCTATCAAACACATAAAAATATAGGGAAACCCCATAATCATGAACTTCAAAAGATCATACTCTAAAATGGATTAAAAATATATAAGATGCATTATAATTATTAAGAAAACAATAAGAAAGGGAATAATCATGCAAAAACCCTATAAATTATAGAATAAATCATTTTTATATTTATTAGTATTTATTAGATAGATAGTTATGTTCATTATAAAAACATTAAGTAAATTTTATATAAAAATTAAATAGTTTTATTAAACTATTTTCTTATAAGGTTTTATTTAAAAGTTAAATTTTTGAAATTACATAATTTGAATTTGAAAATTTTAATTTCATTTTTTAATTTACCATTTCAAAGTTATCCTATTATGAATTTTTTAGAATTTTCTAACAAGTTTTATTTTTTAATGACAAGTGAAAAATATTGATATTTATTGAAAATTGTATTATCATTTAAAGAATTTATAAAGTAAAATTATATTCTGGATTAGTTTTAAAATTTAATTAGTTAATTTTTATTAAAAATAATTAAATTATAGTCTTTGAAATTAATTTTATACTTAAATATAGTATAAAAGCATTTTTTATATTTAAAAGGAATTTTTATGAAAAACTATTTCTCGTCACATTTTTCATGTTTAATTTTAAATTAAATTATACCACTTATTTGTTTTTAATATTGAAAGTTTATTATATATTTTTAATTAGGAAATCTAAATTTGGTAAATAGGTTTTTTTTAGCCGTTATGAATATTAATCATAGTAAATTTTGTTACCATGGTAAAGGTAAAATGGTTTAATCAAAGATAAAAATAATGTGATAAGGACTAGAAAGTAACCCTAAAAATTGACTCAATTTATTTGATGTGTATATATTTCCATAATCATAAAAAATTATAATATATGACTTTTTTTTCATATGGCCATGATTTTTACCTTTATAATATTTTATAAAATTAAAGTAAAAAATATCATTATCTTTTTTTTATATTTAATTTTATTATATATGGATAAAAAGAATATATGTTTTGTTATAAGTATTAATTTTAAATATAATTTTTATTTATTTATCATGATAATTTATTTCTAATTTTTAGTAATGAAATAATTACCTTAAATTCCTACACAACACTGACACAATATTTATTTAATTAATACAAAAATAAAATAAATGATTTTAAAAATGTTAAAAGTAATATGATTTGAATTAATTATTGTGTTATAATATTTTTTAGATAAAAATGACAAATTATATAGTTTTTAACACATTATATTACAATTCCATTATTTTCTTTAGTTTTAAATGCCAAATTAAATGAATAGTTCCAAAATTGACATTAATGTTATTTTATAATAAATAATATTTTATTAAATGATTTAAAACTAAAAAAACCTATTTTTTACCAAGTGATTAGGAAATGGTTTAAAGTATCATCCATGGTCTATTTATGATCCAATTTTTCTTTTATGGTAACTATATTAACCCCTTAAGAGTAAAAAAAATGACATCACTTTAATTGTTAAAAGTGTTAATGGACGGTTAAAACAAAAATATAAGGGTAAAAATATAATCTAAAGTTGTCAAAATTTTATTATATGAGATTATTTAGACTCATAATCATATTAGCTTATAATATTATCAATTTTGAGCCATTTAATGTGTAACGTCCTGGTTCTGGGTGCCACCCAGAGGTGCCCCATACTTGGTTAGTCACATGGCCTCAATAAAATTTTCCCCAATGCTAGAGGTTGTCGATTAGAAGTGAGGGAATTGGGCGTGATAGTGGAAAAAATATTCCCTCATTGGCATAGTAATGTAGTGGAAATAAACTGATAACAATAGTAGAAGGAGAAATAACATGCAATAAGTAAACAATGGAAGTCTGGAAGTAATAAACAACTGGAGCACATATATATAAATGATGCATGATACATATGTCTAGGAAATCATTTAAACAATTCACAATGATGGAATATAGTACTAAACCAAATTACAATGAAAATAAATAAACTCCAGCAGCATTGCAAGCCTAAGCTTGGTCCCATGCTCTCCAGCTCCACAATAATCAAGTACCTGAAGTAGAAGGGCACTTGTCCTTCTCTATAACTACAATAATATAATCTATTTGGGCCCAAAATAATGACCCAAATAGGGTGTGAGGAAAATCATAGTAGGAAACCACCCAAATATATATTCCTAATATTCAGTTAATATATATGGCATGCAATAAGAAAAATGAAGTAGTAAACAAGGAAGTACTCAAAAGTAAACAATCCTACAATTTCAATTACATTAATTTTCATATATCAAGTAAGTAGCTAATCAAAAACAAGTAACCCTCTGGGAATTACTAACAGACTAACCCATATGGTTCAACCAATCAAACACAAGAAACTCTCTAGGAATTACTCACAGCCTAACCCCTTTGGTTCAGATTTAGAAAATACTCTTTGAGGAAGCACTCACTGTCAATTCCCCCCATGGTATCATATCAGTAACTATAGACACTCTGAGGAAGCACTCAACGTCCAATTCCCCATGTGGTCTCGCAATGAGGAACTAAAGACACTTTGAGGCAGTAAAAAGTCTACCCCCAATATTCTCACAATATAAAAGTAAATAGAAACTCTAGAGAAGCCCTCATTGTCCATTCCCCCTATGGTCTACTACACTAGGTTCCCACATCCCTGTGTAAGTCAATTGTGAACAACGATGTTCAAACACCAAAGTAAAACTTAAGAACTACTTGGCTAAAAGCTTTCAAGAACTACTTGGCTAAATATCCACAATCATATAACAACATCAGATAATATCACTCCATCCAAACAACACTAGGCATGGAAAACAAGCAGCATAACTGGCCAAGCTAGACCAAATAGTAAATATCAAAACAAACATGGGAAATAAATCCATAGCATAGAAAATAACCCTATTCAAAACCAGACAACCTCTACTCAGGAACACAAGGCATAGTAGGCATTAACAGGGATAAAATCCCTAAACACGCAATACCCCATTCTAGGGTATTGCGAACTTTTTCACATAATATTCAAAGACTAAATACAGAAAGTCATAAAACACCTACCTAGGCGTTGTACGATCTATATAGTTGAACCTCACCCTTTTAATCTACAAATAATGTGGTATATCTATAAAAACATCTAAAACCTTTAACCAAGGATATCTCATGAAAGAAGAGAAATCAGGAAACTAGGATCTATAAGAAGGAAGAGATCACCGTTCTGATTCCAACACAATCACCAACGGTTGAATTAGAGAACAGATGATCAATTGTGGGATATGGGAAGAATCACGCTCCTTGGTCACTCTTGGACTAGACGCCATTAGAAGAAGGGGTTTCTGTGAATGAGATGCGACCCTGGTCCGATATAACTATTAACAAGAAAATTACACGGTGTGTTCTTTAAAGGTAAACGACGTGTACTTGCCTTAACTGACCCCCACTTTAGGTGGTCTCCAGGTCACCCCACATGGACATGTACCCAACCATTACATGACCAGTACACGGTCACCCACAACAACCATATACATGACATGTACTCCAAAGTATACGACTTATAATCCTTAAATTTCTATATTCTCCTCTTTTTCTCAAAAACACCAGAAAAGAAATACCCATATCTGAATAGAAGGTCTGGGTTTTTACAAACTTCCCCCTTAAAGAAATTTATCCCTGAATTACCCTAATAAGGCTGTGTAGAAGAAGAATCCTTGAACAACTCTGGCCATTGTGATCATACATCGGTATCCCTCTCCTGATTCTCATCCTATACTCACCCGTGCTTCCATAGAACTCATACCAGAGGAACAAACCGGCCACATAGAACCTTTTCATTACAATCAACAATCCAGATAGGGTGTTCTTCGAACAAGGTGTCCACCTACAACTCAACCTCCTCAGGTTAAAAAACATGAGATGGGTTTGAGAAGTAACGATGTAGATGAGAAACGTGGAAGATGTCGTGTATATCCTGGTACCTCTAAGGTAACTGAAACTAATGGAAAACTATCCCGACTCTCTATAGAACCTCAAACGGTCCAATATATACTGGTGAAATCTTTCTCTATCTCCTAATCCTCCTATGTCCCAACCTCGATGTGACACATAGAAAAAACTGATCTCTAACCTTGAACTCCAGAGGTCATCTCCATCGATCAGCATAAGACTTCTATCGTGACTGTGCAGTACACTACTGGAATTATACCCTTTACCAATGGTTCAGAACTGTTGGTAAAGGCCTGGAAACCTTTGATATATTATATACCAACGATTTCCCAAACTGTGGACAAGTAAGCCGTGGGAAAAATCTTATACCAACGGTTTTGTGTAAACCATTGGTATACGTGTTAAAGAGATATACCAACAGTTTCACAAACTGTTGGTATATGTTACCCTTATACCAACGGTTCTAAACTATTGGTATATAGTGTACAATATACATCCAAATCATATACCAATGGTTTTTAAAACCATTGGTTTAAGTTTATACCAATGGTTATAACAAAACCGTTGGTATAATATACATCAAAGGGCTATACCAATGGTTTTGAAAACCGTTGGTATACATATAATGCAGCTCCACAATAGTATCAACCACCTCCAACCTGCAACCTGCAACTCATGACCTCCAAGAACGCATACACCCAAAATACAAAAGGCTACATGGGATGTTTGAAATTCATCCATAATTTAGAAATTTAGAAATTTAAAATTCATTCCTCACTCAAACCACAACACAAGAGAAAAATCCAAAATCCAATACATCCACAATCCAATACATCCAGAATTGAAATGCAATAACACCCATAACACCAATAAAAAATTAAAATCTAATACATCCAGAATCCCATACACATAACAATATTCAAAATTTAGAATTCATTACCAATACAGCCAGAATCTAATACATCCATAATTCAAAAATTTAGAATTGAAAAGCAATAACACCCATAACAGTATTCAAAATTTTGAATTCACTCCTCACTCAAACCACAACACCAATACACACAATAGAAAAAACCTACATGTTATAGGAAGAACATGGGATGTTTACTCATGGTCTTGGGTTGACTATCTTAAAACTAATAGAAAAACTTGGGTAGAGTGGATAAGGATCATGATACCCATAAGATAGACAATGGTAGTGGTCATGTTCTTAGACCTATGATGAGTTATAGGAAGTGCATGGGATGTTTATATTCCTCTAATGACTATGTATCCATGTATAAATGTTTCCTGATGTGTTAGTGGGAAACATTGGCCAATATCGACATATGAGATGGGTTAGCAGAATAGCCTACATGTTTTTCATGGACTTTTCAATTCAAATAAGGGGGTATGTGGATAATTATAATTTGGTCTCCTGGGTGTGATGTGAGATGAATCCCAATTTTGGGTAGTGGGTATGAATATTCAATTATATCTCTGGTATTGGGTTCCCAAAGGGACTTTGGTTTGGTCCTAGAACCCACTGTTTGAGGATGGGATTGGAATATTAAATGTCATGTGTTTTATAATAGGGGTATGAGTTCGTAACATGAGAAGTGGATTATGTGAGGCTAGACCATGGATCCTTGTGCTAAAGTATCAACACAATCCGAATACGTTTGGTCGGTTTTCCATATGCAAGTTGTTATTTTCACTTAAAATCCTGTCCATTTCAAATTAAAGTGAGATAGTTTGATTTGTACTAGCCACACTGTGCCTCAAATTGAGGTGGGGTTGACTTTTACACATCAAAAATGACCCATGGATCGTTTTCATAAAGTATCAATAGAATCCGAATGCATTTGGTCGGTTTTCCATATTTCAGTTGTTGTTTTCACTTAAAATGTTGTCCATTTCAAATAAAAGTGAGACACTTTGAGTGGTACCGGCCACACCATGCCTTATATTGAGACAGATTTGACTCATACATGTCACAAATTACCCATGGATCCTTGTGCTAAAGTATTAATACAATCATAATATGTTTGGTCAGTTTTCCGAATGTCTGTTGTTTTTACTTAAAACAGTGTCCATTTTAAACAAAAGAGAGACACTTTGAGTGATAGAGGCCACACCGTGCCTTTAATTGAGGTGGGGTTGACTCATACACGTCAAAAATGACCCATGGATCATTGTCTTGAAGTATAAATACAATTAGAAAGCATTTGGTTAGTTTTTCGTATGCAAGTTATTGTTTTCACTTAAAATCCTATCCATTTCAAATAAAAGTGAGACAATTTGAGTGGTACCATCCACACCATGTCTCGGATTGAGGTGGGGTTGACTCGTACACGTCAAAAATGACCCATGGATCATTTTCCTAATGTATCAATAGAATACGAATGCATTTGGTCAGTTTTCTATATGCAAGTTGTTTTTTCACTTAAAATATTGTATATTTCAAATAAATGTGAGACAGTTTGAGTGGTACCAGCCACACCGTGTCTCGGATTGAGGTGGGGTTGAATTGTAAAGATCACAAATGACACATGGATATTTTTCCTAAAGTATCAACAGAATCTGAATGCGTTTGGTTGGTTTTCTATATGCCAGTTGTTATTTTCACTTAAAATGTTGTCCAATTCAAATAAAAGTGAGACACTTTGAGTGATATCGGTCACACTGTGCCTCGGATTGAGGCAGGGTTGACTCATACACATCAAAAATGACCCATGGATCATTTTCCTAAATTATCAATACAATCATAAAGCATTTGGTCAGTTTTTCGTATGCAAGTTGTTGTTTTCACTTAAAACCCTGTCCATTTCAAATAAAAGTGAGACTGTTTTAGTGGTACCAGCCACACCATGCCTCAGATTGAGGACGGGTTGACTCGTACACATAAAAAATTACCCATAGATCGTTTTAATAAAGTATCAATAGAATCCGAATGTGTTTGGTTAGTTTTCCATATGCAAGTTGTTGTTTTCACTTAAAATGTTGTCCATCTCTATGGTATTATCAAATCTTCGACGATTATTTCTATATGGACGGTCCATTGGAAAGAATCTTTGATGTCCCATAAAACTGAAACTACAATGATTTTTAGTATTCTGGACTGTGTATTCTTCATACAAACAGGACATGATTGTTTTCCCTTCGTGCTCCATCCAGCCATCATTGCATAAGCCGGAAAATCATTGATTGTCCATATAAGCACAACACGCATCTGAAATATGTCTTTCAAATATGCATCGTATGTGTACACACCCACAACCCGAATAACTTTCAACACTTTTATTAAAGGTTGTATGCATAAGTCAATATCAATGCCTGGATCAGAAGGTCCAAATATGAGTATACTCCTAAAAGTGAAAGGTTTTTTCATAAAAAACCATGGGGGAGATTACAATGTGTATAAAAACTGGTCATGTGCTTTGTGAAGTAAGAAGCTACCGAAATGGATTGAAACCATCGCATGAAAGACCCAGCCTCACATTACGCATGTCAGCTGCAAAATTAGGATATTGAGCATCAAATCTCTGTCATGCAAATCCATCTGTAGGGTGAACCAACTCATTAGTAGTCTTCTTTCTCTCAGTATCATGCCCTCTCATTTTTATTGATATTTCATCAGAAATAAAAAGATTCTGGAGTCTAGGGATCAATGTAAAGTTCCATATTACTTTCTGTGGCATGCGGGATGGTGTTCCATCAGATTTTTACTTCCAACGGGATGTTCTACATTTTATACAATCATGTAGTTCAACGGTTTCCTCCCAGAATAAACTGAAATCTTTCGGGAAACATGAATTCTATTTCTTGAAAATCCAAGTTCCTCAACTAACTTCCCTGCAATATAGTGGTTTGAGGGAATATCTGCATCATCTGGAAGTAAATCCTTCAAGAAGGTAAGAATGTAATTGATTTCTGTATTTGAAATCCCATACATTGTTTTCTCATGAAACAATCAGATTAAAAATTATTTATTTTTCATTTTATCGCACTGTCGATATACTGGAGTCGTGGTAGTATCAGTCAATTTTTTCATCCTGACAATATCATCATTTTCATTAGATGCATCATCTGTCCTCATATCGAATTTTTATTGAGTCGAAATACTTTCTTTTTCATGATGGTGAATAAATGGAAACCGGTCATCTAACAAATTCTCCAGCCCAGTCCTTTCATTTCAATCATCAGCAATTTGAGATTTCATTTTCTCCCCATTATGATACCACACATAGTAGTTTTCTTGAAAACCATATTTGGTTATGTGGTAGCTGACTTCTTCATGGATCAACCAAGGTCTACCAACACAATTGGAACATGAGCAGTGTATGTGACCACTATCTGAAGCATTTTGAAATGAAAAATCTAAAAATCTCTTCAAATTGTATTAAAAATAACTTGAGATCTGATCAGTTTCATACATCCAACTTCTATCCATTCTGTAAAAAGAATTGTTATAAGTCATTTTGTCATAATAAATTCAATAATATTGAAGTTCAATCGAAAATATATTTAAGTAAACGATAAAGGAAGAAGTTTCTAGTTGATTTAGTGAACTATTAAAACAATGTAAAGATATACTAATTAATTCAGTTATGTGTGCCTAAATTTGAGGTGAGATATGTTTTGTAATTTTTTCATTTATCACATACCAAGAAGACACCATAGACTTGATAAAACATTGTTAAAGATATTACAAAGTGAAGGATTTTCATGAAAGATGCAAAATGTGTAAAGAGAGTTTTTTAAATAAGTTATTGATGCAAAAAAATGGAAATATTGTGAAAAGTTAGTACATTTCATAAAACCCAAAATAAAGTCCACAGAAAGTACCATATCACCCCACTAAAAAAAGGAAAATCACATAAAAGGAGTGGATATGAATACTTCAAATCAAGTTGATTCATATAATCATGACACTTGAATTGTAAAACGAAAATAGAAAACAAATCAAAATACACTTATTGGGTATATCATTCCACACATGTCACCACCTAGTTTAGGTCAAATCAAAATAGAAACAAAGAATAATAGATTCAAAACATTAAAACTATGTTAAGCCTTATAGATTTGGAATGTAGAACTAAAAAATGATTGACTTCAGATGGATTTATAGGTAGGAAGGAGTTCCCAGCCTACGTAAAGAGAGAGGCCTCTAGTATAGAATTCAAGGGGGACTTCCCCAAGGAATCCTAAATAATTATAACTATGAATCCAAGGTAGATTTCCCCAAGGTATTTTAAAACAAATCATCATGAATCCAAGGGGGTTTCCAAATGGAATTAAAAGCTATGTTTTTAACATGAATCCTTGGTTGGTTTCTTCAAGGAATTACAAATCATTAATCAAAGAACAAGTACTAAAAAATTAAATTAATATTTATTTATATTCATTTAAATAGGTATCATATAAGAGGCACATGCCTCAGGTCCCATTATGTGTTATAGGTATCCCAAATCATTCAATCATGTTCAATAACTCATTATTGGCACCCCTATGGTCATACCTTTCATTACCCAATTAGTTCCCCAAGTGAAGCGCACCCCATGGGTGGATAAAGTTTAGTCTTCTACACTAATAGGTTGTTCATGGATCATAAAGAGGTTTAATTTTATAAATTATAGACAAAAACATTTATTTTAAAATTTTAGATTAATAATAAAGTATGTCAATGATACTTAACATCATAAAGAACACAAAACAGTGATACTTTTAAGGGATAGTTTATAAACCATCTTCTATATACTCATAGACATCTACTAATCAAGTATTAGTCATTGATTCAATATCAAATAGTGTGAATCATAAAATTTTACAAAATCCCAAGAAATAGGGATTAATGACAGTGATCTTTCTAGATAGTGAAATAAATGGAGAAAGGTTGAGAATAGAAGGATATCCTTATAACTAGCTCTAGGGGGGTGGGGGTTGTCCAAGAGGGTGGGGTGGTGTCTAGGGGGGCTTTCCAAGGGGGTGGGAGGGCTGTCCATGGGGTGGGGTGGTGTCCAGGGGGGCTGTCCAAGGGGGTGGGGGTGTCCAGGGGGTGGGGGTGTCCAAGGGGTGGGGTGGAGTCTGGGGGGGGGGGATTGTCCAAGGGGGTGGGGCTGTCTGGGGGGGTGTCCGGGGGGTGGGGGTGGGGGTGTCCAAGGGGGCTATCCAGGGGGGTGGGAGGGCTGTCTAGGGGGGTGGGGTGGTGCCCAGGGGGGGTTGTCTGGGGGTGGGGGCTGTCCATGGGGTGGGGTGGTGTGGTGTCCATGGGGGGCTATCTAGGTGGGGTGGGATGTCCAAGGGGGTGGGGGTGTCCAGGGGGTGGGGGGTGTCCAAGGGGTGGGGTGGTGTCCAAGGGGGTTGTCCAAGGGGGGTGGGGGTGGACAACTCCCCTCCCTCCTTTGACAGACCGCACCCCCCTCCTAAGTGAAATTTGTATAAGCAAATCATCATCAATTTTCTTATCCCATCCAACCATATACCATACCACCCAAGGAATACCCTATAACTCAGAAATATCCTAATGTTATACACAATACCATAGGACATAATCAATATATGGCCAATCTCATTAGCCACCCTCATCCACATCCTAGCATAACACCCCTCTTGGTTGTAACCATAACCATAGGCCACAAGGAACTCACATAACAATTTCCAACTTACCCAACTCACTCAATAATATAACCCGAAAGAGTCACTTAGAAAATTATCCCTTTCAAACACATTCCATGTACTACATGAATAAAAAAAATAAGGATGTCACCATATATCTTCTTATGAAGAGGTGTCACTACAAAAAGACTACCAAAACAAAACCACACTAAGAAAACATATTATATTTATCAATAGAGACAACAATATAAATAATACAAATCAACAAAACATGTTATCACATTATACATGAAATTGATGAATAATATTTCTACTACACTATACATGGAATCCCCCATAAAACTAGATTCATTATACAACAAATACCTCTCATAATTAAGATAACATAACCCACAAAAAATAGAACCACAATTATTCAACACCTCAAATGGGTTTTCACTATCCACATGGCACACTAGAATGCCTTAGTGAACAAATGGAAAGGATTCCACTAGAAGGAACTTCTACCCAAGGCCCCCATCACATTAAATAATATAAAACATCACTCTCATGATCATCTCTTGCAGAAGGGTATTGTAGCAAGGGAACATGATAGGATAAATAGAAATACAGGAAGAAGCAGACCACGTGGATCTCGTTTAGGAAAAATAAAAATAGATAAAAAATAAAAATAGATTCCTAATTATAGATTAGAAGTGTATAAGTAAAGAATTACCTAATTTCAGAGAGAGATTCAAGAGATACCTTGGGGTGAAGAGAGAGCTTCGGTGGCGATTAGGTTGGATGCAATCGGGCGGAGGGATTCTGGAAGTGCTGCTATTTGGAGTGAAACTTTCCCAATGGTTTGTTAAAACCGTTGGGAAAGATTGTATTTACCAACAGTTTTTAAAAAACTGTTGGTATATATATATCTTTTCAAATCTTTTCCCAATGGTTTACTCAAACAGTTGGGAAAAGCTAATTCTCATCCCATTATCTCAACGGTTTGAAGAAACCATTGGAAAAAATTAAGTATACCAATGGTTTATTAAAACCATTGGTATACAAGTGTTGGGAAATCACAATTTTCTAGCAGTGGTAGCCATCCTCTTCTGAATCAACTCTATCTGCTCTGTGGTATTTTGAACAATATGAGGTCCTAACATAGCTTCCTCTCCTGCTTCCAGCCAACATAGGGGTGATCAGAATGGATTACCGTACAAAGACTCATAAGGTGCCATATGAATAGTTTTTTGAAAACTATTATTGTAGGAAAACATCACAAGAGGTATGTGATATCCCAAGAACCTCCAAAATCTAGGAAGCATACTCGAAGCATGTCCTCTAGCACTTGTATCGTATGCTCAAACTAGCCATCTGTCTAGGGATAGTAAGATATACTCAGAAGTACCTATGTACCCAAAACCCTCTATAATCCCTGCCATACCTGAGAAGTAAAACGAGCATCCCTGTATAAAACAATAGAGTGCATAACTCCTTATAAACGTATAATCTCTTAAATGTACAGGCTTCCCAGCTCATCAACACTAAATGTATCCTTGATCGGAAACAAGTGAGAAACCTTCATGAGTCTGTCAATGAAAACCTAAACTACATCATTACCTCAAGGCGACCTCGATAATATTTTTACTAAGTCCATCGCGACATCATTCTACTTCCACTCGAGAATAGGTAACTGCTGCAAAATCTCTGCTGGTCACTGATGCTCCACCTTCACCTACTAATAGGCGGAACACCTCATCACAAAACCAGCAACATCTATCTTCATACTGAGCAACCAATAATAACGGTGTAGATCTTGATACATCTTGGTGACATCAGGATGAACTATCCAAACTAAGGAATGAAATCCCTACATCATCTCCTCATGTCTGTCCGCTGGCACCCATACAAGCCCATGAAAATACAAGATCTCATCCTCACCTATGATCCATCCAGGAATAGGGTCCTCCCCTAAAAAACTCTCCCGTAGGACTAGGCCTTCAAAATATGATAGCTGCCTCATTCACAATCGATCAAGTAGAGTATAGGTAACAACAAAAAAAGAAAGAGACATCTACCCCTATCTGTTATGAACCTCCAAATGCATCTCAGAGAATAGATCCATAAGCTGCCACTCACTTTTGGCTTCCTGAACTACTTGTATCTACATCCTCCTGCTCAATGCATCAACTACTGCGTGGCCTTTCCCTGGTGTATAGGAAAGCTCAAAATCAAAGGACAAAAGGTACTCAACCCACCTTCGTTGTCTCAGATTCAGATTGCACTGGGTAAATATATACTTGAGACTATTGTGGTCAGTGAAAACCACAAAATTCTCTCCCAAATAGTGTAATGTCCTGGTTTCGGAAGCTACCGAGAGGCGCCCCATACCTGGTTGGTCACATGACCTCATGTGCATTTCTCCAAACTCCAGAGGCTGCCGAATAACATCGAGGTCCTTGGATGTGATAGTGGGGAAAATATTCCCTCATTGGTAGAGTACACAGTGGAAAAGGAACAAATAGATATCAGTAGAAACCATAACCATCCATACAAGAGTAAATGATAAATAGCGGAAGACTAACAGTAAACAACTGGAGTACACACACATGTATATAAAATGATGCATGATACATATGTCTAGGAAAGAAGCCAAAAAGTCACAATTCTTAATACAGTACTAAACCAAAGTGAAAAATAAAATAAGTAAACTCCTCAACATCGCAAGCCACAGCTTGGTCCCATTCTCTCCAGCTCCACAACAAGTCAAGTACCTGAAGTAGAAGGGCACTTTCCCTTATCTATACCTGCAACAATATAATCTGTTTGGGCCCAAAAGCATGGCCCAAAGAGGGTGTGAGACAAGGTCCCAGTAGGCAACCACCCAAAGATCTGTGCCTAACAGTCAGTGAATATATGGCAGGTAAGGTGCAGTAAGAAGCAAACAATAAGCATTAATCAGGGCAATACACAACAGTAACAATCCAGTTTCTAGTATATAATCTACAAATAAGAAACAACCACTCAAGAAAGTAGAACTAAAAGGTAGCCTTTGGGTAGTCCTCACAGTTTAACCCCTAAGGTTCAGCCTACAGTACTAGCAATACTATAGGAAGCACACACAATCTTTCCCCTCTGGTTTAGCTAAGGAATAGACTCTCTGAGGAAGCACTCACCGTCAATTCCCCCAATAGTCTCGTATCGTACTAAAGGCTCTCTGGGGAAGAACTCAACATCTCATTCTCCCTGTGGCCTGCATCGAGGAACTAAAGACTCTCTGAGGAAGCACTCATCATCAATTCCCCCTGTGGTCTCACATCGTAAATTAAAGACACTCTAGAGAATCCCTTACGTCCATTATCCCTATGGTCCACTACACTAGGTTCTCTCAGCCCTATGTAAAACAAACATGCATAGTGCGCGTATCGCCCCAAGTAAACCTCATGAACTACTTGGATATCATTCTAAGGCACAACAACATAACAGTACAATAGTTTCACTATCCTACAACTAGGCATGGAAACTAGAAAAACGCCAAACAAGAAAAACAAGCGTGGAAAAACATCATAGCACAATACAATTTACCGTATTCATAAACAATTACCTCTACTCAAGAAATCAAGCATAGCAGGCAACAATAAGGGCAAAACAGGAAACACGCAATACCCCGTTCAAGGGTATTGGTGGAATTTACACAAAATATTCACAGAATTTCTACAGAAAGGCACATACCACCTACCTCGATGCTAGGAGAATGATATACGTGAACCACGATGACTGATTATCCTTAGAATGTTGAGGATCTGAGAAAATTTCAAAAAACGCTCAACCAATGATATCTTGAGAAAGAGGAAGAATTGGAAAACAAGGCTCTAGGAGAAGGAAGAACTCACCACTACGGTTCCAACACAATCGACAGTGGTTGATTTAGATCATGGATGGAGGGTCAGGAATACAGAGAAGAATCATGGCTGTACGGGTCTCTCTCGGACAAAAAACCTGAAGTAGGAGAGCGTTCTGTCTGTCAGGCGTGACCCCGGTCCATTTAATGAAAAAAAAGAAAATACATGGCGTGTAATTCTGGGGTACATGACATGTACTCTATTTTTCCGTACTTCTCTTTAAGCGGCCACCACATTGCCTCTACACACCGTGTGTTTTTCCTAGACATGGCCAGCACATGGCTTGGCGCGGCAAGGAAGTACACGACATGTACTCAGAAAGTACATGGCGTGTACTTCAAAAATTTCCAGAAATCCCTCTTTTCTAAAAAACTCTAGGAAGAGAAAAACATACCCAAAAACAAAGATCCAGGTTCTTACAAACTTACCCCCTTATTGAAATTCATCCCCAAATTTCCCTAACGAGGCAGAGAAGAAGAAACCCAAATAGCTCCGGCCACTGTGATCGTACATTGGCCTCCCTTTCCTAGGTCTCATCCTATACTCACCCGTACTGCCATAGCACCCGTATTAGAGGAACAGATAACCCACAGAGAACCTTCGTACTGTGATCAAAAATCTGGATAGGATGCTCCTCAAACGATGCATTCACTTCGAGCTTAACCTCCTCGGGATGAAAGACATGAGACGGGTCTGAAAAGTAACGTCAGAGCTGAGAGACATGGAATATGTCGTTCATGGATCGGTACCTCTGAGGTAACTGCAACCGATAGGCAACCGGCCCAACTCTCTCCAATACCTCAAACGGCCCGACGTACCACGGTGAAAGTTTACCTTGTCTCCAAATCCTCTTGTGTCCCAACATCGGTGCGACACATAGGAAAACCTGATCCCTGACCTCAAACTCTAGAGGTCATCTCTACTGATCAGCATAAGACTTCTGTCGAGACTGTGCTGTAGCCATCCTCTTCCGAATCAATTCTATATGCTCTGAGGTCTCCTGAACAAGATGAGGTCCCAGCAAAGCTACCTCTCATGCCTCCAGCCAGCATAAGGGTGATCGGCATGGCCTACCATACAAAGCCTCGCAAGGTTCCATCTAAATAGTCTCATGGAAACTGGTGTTGTAGGCGAACTCAACAAGAGGAATATGCTTCTCCCAAAAACCACCAAAGTCTAGAATGTAAGCTCGGAGCATATCCTCAAGCACCTGGATCATGCGCTTGGACTGGCCATCAGTCTGGGGATGATACGCTGTACTCAAAAGTACCTATGTACCCAAAGCCTTCTGAAGTCCCTTCTAGAACCGAGAAGTAAAGCGTGCATCCCTGTCTGAGACAATTGAGTGTGGAAATCCATGTAGACGTACAATCTCTTGGATGTACAGTCATCTCAGATCATCAACACTGAAGGTATCCTTGATCGGTAAGAAGTGAGCAACCTTCATAAGCCTGTCGACGACCACCCAAACAACATCATTCCCTTGAGGCGACCTCGACAATCTGGTCACGAATTCCATCGCAACATCGTTCCACTTCCACTCCAGAATGGGTAACTTCTATAAAACGCCTGCTGGTCGCTGATGCTTCGCCTTCACCTGCTGACAAGTAGAAAAACTCAAGACGAGACCAACAACATCTCTCTTCATACCTGGCCACCAGTATTAGCGATGAAGATACTGATACATCTTGGTGATGCCATGATGAACTGCCCAAACTAAGGAATGAAAATCCCACATCAGCTCCTCGCGTATGTCTGTTGGCACCCATATGCATCCCTGGAAACGCAAGATCTCATCCTCGCCCACTGTCCATCCAGTAAGAAAGTACTCTCCTGACACACTCTTTTGCAGGACTAAGCCTTCTGAGTCTGATAGCTGCCTCATTCGTACCCGATCAAGAAGCGTAGAGGTAACAGTTACAGAAGATAGGAAAGTCTGTAACTGTCTGTCGTGCACCTCCAGATGCATCTCAGAGAATAGAGCCATAAGCTTCCACTCACTAATAGCCTCCTGAACTTCCTGAATCCGAGTTATCCTTCTCAACGTATCTGCCACTGCATTTCCCTTTCTCGGTGTATAGGCAAGCTCGAAGTCAAAAGAATGAAGATATTCGAACCACCTACGCTGTCTCAGATTCAGATAACACTGAGTGAAGATGTACTTGAGACTCTTGTGGTCGGTGAAAACCACAAAGTTCTCTCCCAGAATAAAATTTCTCCAATAGCGCAAGGCATGAACGACAGCTGCCAACTCCAGATTGTGTGTCGGGTAGTTCCTCTCATGTGGCCTCAACTGCCGAGACCCGTACGCAACGACCCCATCTCCCTGCATAAGCATAGCGCCCAGCCCGATACCTAAATCATCACAATAAATAGTATAACTCTTTCCTGGATCTGGAAATACTAGTATCGGTGCTGACGTCAAACTTCCCTTCAGCTCCTGAAAGTCTGACTCACAAGAATCTGGCCATAAGAATTTCTCCCCCTTCTTGGTCAGACCTGTCAATGGTGCTTCTAGGCATGAAAAGTCTTGAATGAAGCGTCTATAGTATCCAACCAGCCTTAGGAAACTCCGTACCTCAAAAATGTTCTTTGGATGCTCCCAGGAAACTACATCTATCACTTTCTCTGGGTCCATATATACTCCTTCCTCTGAGATGACGTGACCCAAGAAGCGAATATGATCCATCCAAAAGTGGCACTTTGAGAGTTTAGAATAAAGATGATGCTCTCTTAGTGTACTCATAACGATCTCAAGATGGGTATCATGGTCATGTCAAGTGTGAGAGTACACAAATATATCATCCATGAAGACCATGACGAAGGAATCCAAGTAAGGATGGAACACTCGGTTCATCAGTGCCATGAAAATTGATGGCGCATTCGTGAGACCGAACGACATAACCGTATACTCATAGAGACCATACCTGCTCTTGAAGGCTGTCAGAGGTATATCTGATGGTATAACATGCAACTGATGATAACCGGACCTCAAATAGATCTTCAAGAACACCTAGGATCCTCGAAGCTGATCGAAAAGATCATCAATCCTTGACAAGGGATATCGTTTCTTGACCATCAACTGGTTTAGCTTCCAATAATCCACACAGAGCCTAAGGGTACCATCTTCCTTCTTTGCAAACAGGACAGGAGAACCCCATGGAGAAGTACTGGGTCAAATGAAACCCTTTGCCTGCAACTCCTCCAACTGCTTCTTGAGCTCCAGCAAATCAGGTGTAGCCATCCTATAAAGAGGAATGGACACCGGTGCCACTCCTGGCATGAGCTCAATAGAGAATTCTACCTCATGCTCCAGAGGAAAACCTGAAAAGTCCTATGGGAAGACATACCTGAAACAATCCACCACTGAAGGAAAGTCCAACTGAGAAGTCCCCTGGTCATCCAGATAAAGACTAGCAATCTGGGCCGTAACCCCTCCTAGACCATGATGCTTGAGTCCTGATCGACTCGCTTGAACGTCCCATTCGCCTCTATAAACAAAAGATTCACCCTATGGTGAAATGAAACTCACCCTGCGGTGATAGAAATCGAAGACTGCTTGGAAGGGAACCAACCAGTCCATCCCAAGAATGACATCATAGCCTATCATCTCTAGGACATAGAGATCCCATAAGAAACGATACCCTGTAACCTCAAGAGTGAACTCTCTGCACTGACGTATACTAGATGTCCTCATCCCCAAAGGTGTTTCTAGAGTCAACAAGTCAGCAGAAGAAAATATACAGAGCGCAAGGCTCTCCACAATAGCAGCAGAGATAAAGCTATGCGTAGCACCAATATTGAAAAGAGCTGAAAATAAAACTGAGGCTACTAAGATCGTACCTCGAACTGTAGAAGGTCCTGGATCCTGCTCCTAATAGGCCTGCTCCAATTCAAAAGTCTGGCCTCCCCCGCAGCCCTGTGACCCTGCCTGACCACTCTGAGTTGATCCTCCCTGCTGACGCTGAAAGGCTGGTGACTGACTGCCATGACCTCGACCTCCACCTCGGCCCGAATGGCCGGAAGAGCTCTAGTTCCCCGACTGGTGAGAAACTGGTGGTTCCACTCCTGAATGAGGAGTCATGGAAGAACCCCCGTCACCAGCTACTGGTGAGAAAACCTGGTAGAAATGCTGAAGGTGACTCGTCTTGCCGCAAGATCGGCATTCCACTAGGTCTCTCTGGCACTGCAGCCTCGTGTGCCCTGCCCTTCCACACTAGTAGCATACGACCTAGCTACATGAAGATGTATCTCGCCTCCTCAGATCACTATGCTTAGACTCCCTATGGTGCTTCCTACTGTCAACTGGGGGAACACTAGCTCTGGAAGCAGAACCGCCCTAGCTCGCAGCTCTAGAGTCTCTCAGATTGCACTCCGCAATCAGCGCCTGGTTGATGATGGAAGTGATGGAAGTTAACTGGAAGAGATTCACCTACAAGTGGATCTCCCACCTGAGACCATCCTCAATCTTCCTTGCTAAGAATATCCCATCTCCACCCCGGAGGGGTGTGAAATACTGAAACTCGGTAAAATGAGAGGAATACTCCATAATAGAAAGAGTACCCTACTCTAGACCCATGAAATCCTAGGCTTGATCGACCCTCAGGGTCTCCGGGTATAAGTAGCCGTAAAACATGCACTGGAACTCCTCCCAAGACATAACCTGATGATGAACCGCCTGTGAGATCACGTCCGACCACCTCTTGGTGGATTCTCGTAGCATATAGGTAGCGAGCTTGACCCGCCTCTCTGGAGGCGTTTCCAGATGCTCAAAGATAGTCAGCATGGCTTCTAGCCATGACTCTGCAACTTGTGGTCCTCCTTCCCTCGAGAAAGTAGGAGGATACTGCTGCTGGAAAACTCACGTCAAGTCTTCCATAGTTGTGGAAGGAGGCGGTTCTCCCTAAAAGGTCTGCATCATCCTCATAAAGCCTTCTCTAAACTGCGAATCAGTGCCAACAACTGGTAAGAAATCCGGTGCCAATGCTGGCACAACTGGAGGATCAGTAGGAAGTCCTTGATCATCCATATCTAGCGTCTGATCACTATCCTGCAACTGACGTACAACCGGAGGATGTGTCAGAGGCATAGATCTGAAATATCAAAAGCATACCTTAGATTAGGAAAACAAGGACAGAGAACAAAGGAGTACAAAATGGAAACAGGGGAAAGAAACACTCAAGATTTACAAAACATGACTACACGGCGTGTATAAAAGCTACACGGCGTGTACTTAACTTTATTCCCCTGCCCGAGTCTCCATGCATGGATAACTCACATGGTCCACTAAAACATAGACTACAAGGCGTGTTTCCCATGGAAACAGCGTGTACTAAAGAAGGTTTCGGCAACCCATGTTGTTAGTTACATGGCCGGCTACATGGCTAACCCTTACACGGCGTGTTCCGAACAAACACAATGTGTATATGAGAAGATAACACCGACCCGTGTTGTTCGTGACACAGCCGGGTACCTGGAACAAAACTACACGACGTGTTCCTTCCAAACACGGCGTGTTCTACGTGGGCTTCCCCGACTCGTGTTGTTAGCGACACGGCCAGGTACCCGACTCACTACTACACGGCATGTACCTACCGTACACGGCATGTTTCTGAAGATTTTCCGCAACACCATGTTCCTGCTCACACAGTCAGTGACACGTTTTAAAAACTACACAGTGTGTATATATAAAGTACACGCCGTGTATTCTAGGTTTTTCTGGGAAGTAGCTCATAAACTGCACCGAAGTCCAGAAAACACAGAAACAAGGCATGAAGCTTCCAAATTCCGATCCGTGAGGGCCCATACTCCCTGCGAATCAAATCTTGGAATCCAATATAGTCATATAAACGGAAGAAAAGCCCAATGATCCACCAATTTCCGATTCAAGAGGGCCCATAACACCTCAATAACCAAAATTTGGAGTTCATATAAGCAAGTACAATACAAACAGTCCTATGACAAACAGCAGGGATTCTATCAAGAATCTATCACAATATCATGCATAATCTACACAAAGTCTATCACAACAACATGCAATCGCTAATGCTCCCTAGATGGCATGACAATAATGCATGGCATGTGATTTATAATAGGTGCCTATATGATGCATGAGATGGCATACCCTCATCTCATTGGGTTACAATAGAAATAGAACCATAATAGAAACAATAATAACAACACAAGTCATGTGAATCACTCTATGTGAAATCATATCAACTGTAACATTTCAAAACTAGAAAACTGCAATAAGCGAGGTAGATTGGCTTTTCCCTATACACAGGTTAGCTACTCCCGAGCACAGCTTAATAACAAGTACTAAATCCATCCTATCCCCGGATAAAGGCTCCAAACAGTAAAACAAGAGAAAAGAACCCCTCTGATACCACTTTGTAATGTCCCGGTTCTGGAAGCCACCTAGAGGCGCCCCGTACCCGGTTGGTCACATGGCCTCAAGCGCATTTCCCCAAATGCCAGAGGCTGCCGACTAGCAGTGAGGGCCTTAGATGTGATAGTGGAGAAACTATGCCCTCATTGGCAGAGTACACAGTGAAAAAAAAAACAAATAGATAGCAGAATAAACCATAACCATCCATATAAGAGTAAATGATAAACAACGGAAGACTAACAGTAAACAACTGGAGCACAAACACATGTATATAAAATGATGCATGATACATATGTCTAGGAAAGCAACCAACAAGTCACAATGCTGAATACAGTACTAAACCAAAGTGCAAAAGAAAATAGGTAAACTCCACAGCATCGTAAGCCACAGCTTGGTTCCATGCTCTCCAACTCCACAGAAAGTCAAGTACCTGAAGTAGAAGGGAGCTTTCCCTTATCTATACCTGCAACAATATAATCTGTTTGGGCCCAAAAGCATGGCCCAAACAGGGTGTGAGACAAGGTCCCGGTAGGCAACCACCCAAAGATCTGTGCCTAAAAGTCAGTGAATATATGGAAGGTAAGGTGTAGTAAGCAACAAACAGTAAGCAGTAATCAGGGTAATACATAACAGTAACAATCCCGTTTCTAGCATATAATCTAAAAACAAGAAACAACCACTCAAGAAAGTAGAACAAAAATGTAACCACTGGGTAGTCCTCACAGTCTAACCCTTAAGGTTCAACGTACAGTACTAGCAACCCTCTGGGAAGCACACACAATCTCGCACCTCTGGTTCAGCTAAGGAATAGAATCTATGAGGAAGAACTCACCGTCAATTCCCCCTATAGTCTTGTATCGTACTAAAGGCTCTCTGGGGAAGTACTCAATGTCTCATTCCCCCTGTGACCCGCGTCGAGAAACTACAGACTCTCTGAGGAAGCACTCATCGTCAATTCCCCCTTATGGTCTCACATCGTAAATTAAAGACACTCTGGAGAATCCCTTATGTCCATTATCCCTATGGTCCACTACACTAGGTTCTCTCAGCCTTGTGTAAAATAAACATGCATACCACACGTATCTCCCCAAGTAAACCTCATGAACTACTTGACCATCATTCTAAGGCACAACAAAATAACATTAAAACAGTTCCACTACCCTACAACTAGGCATGACAACTGGAAAAACGCCAAACAAGAAAAACAAGCATGGAAAAACATCCAGAGTACAATAAAATATACCCTATTCACAAACAATTACCTCTACTCAAGAAATCAAGCATAACAGGAAACAACAAGGGCAAACCAGGAAACACGCAATACCCCATTCAAGGGTATTGGTGAAATTTTCAAAAAATATTCACATAATTTCTACATAAAGACACAAACCACCTACCTCGATGCTAGGAGAATGATATACGTGAACCACAATGACTGATTCTCCTTAGAACGTTGAGGATTTGAGAAAATGTCGAAAATGCTCAACCAACGATATCTTGAGAAAGAGGAGAAATTGGAAAACAAGGCTATAGGAGAAGAAATAACTTACCACTGCGGTTCCAACACAATCGACGACGGTTGATTCAGAGCACGGATGGAGGCTTGGGAATCCGGAGAAGAATCACGGCCGTAAGGGTCACTCTCGGATAAAGAACCTGAAGAAGGAGAGCGTTCTATCCATCCGGCGTGACCCCGGTCCATTTAATGAAAAAAAAGAAAATACACGGCGTGTACATCTAGGGTACATAGTGTGTAATCTATTTTCCCATACCCCGCTTTAAGCGGCCACCACATCGCCTCTACACACCGTGTGTGTGTCCTGGACACGACCAGCACATGGCCTGATGCGGCAAGGAAGTACATGGTGTGTACTTCAAAAATTTCCAAAAATCCCTCTTTTCTCAAAAACTCCAGGAAGAGAAAAACATAATAGAAAATGAAGATCTGGGTTCTTACAACTAGTAATGTCTCCAACAACATAAAGCATGAACAACTGGAGCCAAATTGAGATCGTGCGTTGGGTAATTCCTCTCATGTGGCCTCAAATGTCGAGACCCATATATAAAGAATCCTCCCCCTTGCATAATAATTACTCCTAGACCGATACCTGATGCATCATAGTATATATTATAAATCTTGCCCGGATCTGGAAATACTAGTATCGGTGCAGAAGTCAAACTCCCTTTCAGCTCTTGAAAGGCTGACTCACAAGAATCTAACCATAAGTACTTCAAACCCTTCTTAGTCAGGTCCGTCAGTGGTGCTGCTAAGCATGAAAAGTACTGTATGAAACATCTATAGTATCCATCCATCCCTAGAAAACCTCATACCTCAAATATGTTTTTCTTCTTCTCCCAAGAATATACTTCTCTCACTTTCTCTGGGTCTACTGATACTCCCGTCTCTGAGATAACAAGACCCAAGAAGTGAATCTAGTCTATCCAAAAGTGGCATTTTGAGATCTTAGAATATAAATGGTTCTCTCTTAGTGTACTCAAAAAAATCTCAAGATGTGTGGAATGGTCATGTCAAGTGTGAGAGTATACCAAGATATCATCCATGAAGACTACCATGAAAGAATCCAAGTATGTATGGAACACTCGGTTCATTAGTACCATGAAAGCTACAGGTGAATTCCTGAGACTGAACGGAATAACCACATACTCATATAGACCATACTTGCTCCAAAAAGATGTAAGAGGTATATCTAATGGTATAACACTCAAATGATGATAACCAGATGTCAAGTAAATCTTCAAGAACACCCGGGCTCCTCAAAGCTGATTAAAGAGATCATCAATCCTCAGCAAGGGATATCAGTTCTTGACCGTCAACTGGGTTCAGCTTCCGATAATTCACATAAAGTTTGAGGTTACTGTCTGCCTTATTCACAAACAAGATAGGCGAACCCCAAGGAGAAGTACTGGGTTGGATGAATCCCTTAGCCTATAACTCCTATAACTACTTCTTGATCTCCTGTAACTTTGGTGTAGCCATCCTATAGGGAGGAATGGACACCAGTTCCACTCCGAGAACAAGATCAATAGAAAATTCCACCTCTTTCTCTAGAGGAAAACCTGAAAAGTTATTTGGAAAGACATCCTTGATACAATCGACCAATGGAGGAAAGTCTGACTATGAAGTCCCCTGATCATCCGGATACAGACGAGTAATCTAGGCTGTAACTCCTCCCAACCCATGATGCTCGAGCCTGCTCTACTTTCCTGTACATTCCATTCTACCTTATGTAAGAACAAACCACCCTCTGGTGATGTGAAACTCACCCTACGATGATAGCAGTCCACAAAAACCTGGAAGGGAACTGACCAATCCATTTCGAGAATGACAACATAACCTATCATCTCTAGGACATAGAGGTCACAGAAGAAGTAACACCCACCAACCTCAATAGGGAACTCCTTGCACTGATGTACACTATCCATTCTAGTCCCCAACGGAGTGTCTAGCATCAAGACATCGGTAGAAGTGAAGATACAGAGCCTAAGGATCTCCATAATAGAAACATATATGAAACTATGGGAAGCCATAGTATCAAAAAGTACAGAATATAAAATGGAGGCAACTAGTATTGTACCCTAAACTATAGAGGGTCCAAGATCCTGCTCTTGGTAGTTCTGCTCCACTAAAAAAGTGTAGTATGTACCGTGGACCAGTGACCCTGCCTGAACACCTTGAGCTAATCCACCCTGTTGCTACTGAAAGCATACCGACTGGCTACCATGGCTGCGACCTCCACCTCACTCTGAACGACTAGAAGAACTCCAGTTTCCAGACTGATGAGAAACTGGTGGTCCTACTCCTGAACATGGAGTCATAGCAGAACTCTTATCACCGTCTGCTGGTGAGAAGAACTGAAATAAATGCTAAAGACGACCCATCTTGCTGTAAGATCAGTACTCTACTAGGTCTCTTGGGAAACATGGCCTCGTATTCCCTCTCTTCCCACACTGGTATCAAACCACCTGGATACCAAAAGAAGCATCCCATCTCCTCAGATCTCCATGAATATACTCCCTATAGTGCTTCCTTCTGTCAGTCAGAGGGGTTCCAACTCTGGATTCTTGGCTACCCTGGCTCACAGCTCCATAATCCCTCACATTGTGCTCCATGATCAGTTCCTAGTTGACTATAGTGGTGATGGAATTCAACCTGAAGATGTTCACCTAAGATCAAATGTCATTCCTAAGACCATCCTCAAACTTCCTTGCCAAGAATAACTCATCACCTCCTAGGATGGGTGTGAAGCACTGCAGATCTGTGAAGCGAGAAGAATACTCCATGACTGAAAGAGTACCCTACACCAAAATCATAAACTCTCAAGCTCAATCGGACCACAAAGTCTCCAGGTAGAAGTAATCATAGAAGGAACACTAGAACTCATCCCAAGACATACCCTGCTGGCACCCTGCCTATGAAATCACATCCCATCATCTCTTGGAAAAATTCTAAAGAATGTATATAGATAGATTCAACCTCTTCTATAGAGGCGTCTCTATATGCTCGAAGATAGATATCATGGATTCTAACCATGACTTATCATCCTGAGGTCCTCTATCCCATGAGAAAGTGGGAGGATGCTACTACTGAAAGACCTAAGTCAACTATTCCATAGATGGGGAAAGATGCGGTGCTCCCTAGAAGGTATACATAAAGCTCATGAAGTCTTCTTAGAACTGTGCATCAACACCTGTATCCAGAATGATGTCTAGTGCCAAGATAAGAATGATGGGAGGATCTGCTGGTAGTCCCTGACCAACTATGTATGGTGTCTAATCACTACCCTGAATCTGGCGTACAACCGGAGGATGTCGTGATGGCATGACTCTGAAAGGTCAAGCGCACACCTAAGTTCAATATTATCAAGGAATATAACTTAGAATTGAATTAAAGGAACAAGATAAGGAAAGAATTCAAGTTTTTTTTTCAAAATAGGGATACACAGCGTGTATGACACCTACATAGTGTGTTTCTTTAAGCCTTCACATGGGTATTTACTCCTACCAAACCTAGTCGCGTAACACCCCATACACACGAAAATTTATCCCAAGACATGGAGTGTACTTGAATCACTTTTCCCTGACCAAGTTCTTCTACATGACTAACCCACACGGTTCTCCTAGAACGGGACTACATAGTGTGTTCATGCCAGACACGATGTGTACTAGAAGGATTTCACCAACCTGTGTTGTTAGTCACATGGCCAGATACATGGGTTAAACTATATGGAATGTTCAAGCTTGACATGGCGTGTCTAACCTAAGTTTCATCCATCTGTGTCGTTATTCTCATGGGTGGACACACGATCCTTACAACACAATGTGTATGTCCGATACATGGCGTGTTCCTACAAGGATTTTCCAACCCCGTGTCTTTGCCCACATAGGTAGTAACATGGTTAGAGACTACACGGCGTGTACCCTAAGTACACAACACGTACTTAAGAAAAATAGTTCCTTCCCAAATAGAAGGATACATGGTGTATATTCAACAACACACACACCATGTATTCTGGGTTTTTTTTGGATAGTAATCCTCAAAAACTACATCGGATCCCAGAAAAACACCAAAATGAACATTAAATTGCCAAATTCCGATCCGTGGGGGACCATACTCTCCAATAATCAAAGCTTTGAATCTTATACATGTCATATAAAATCATAACAGTGAAATGATCCACCAAATTCTGATCCTTAAGGGCCCATAACACCTCAAGAACCAAATTTTGGAATTCATTCAAAAGAAACCTTACACAATCCAATACCCTATCAAGTAGTCGGTATTATATCAAGGAATTTATCACAACAACAATAATATCTAGCACAACATCCATCACAAAAACATGCAATCAGTAATGCACCCTAAATGGCATGGAAAGAATGCATGACATGTGATATCTAGATTGTGCCTATATGATGCATGATGTAGCAAACCCTCATCTCATCAAGTTGCAATAGAAATAGAACCTCATTAACAAAATAAACCATAGCACAAAACATGTGAATCACCCAATGGTGAAATCAAATCAACTGTAATAATTGAAAAACTAGAAAATTTCAATATAAGAGGTAAATTGGTTTTTCCCTATACATGGGTTAGATACTCCTGAGCAAAAATTATTACCAACTACCTATTACTTCCTATCCCTAGATATAATATCCAAACAATAATCCAAGAAGAAATTATTTCCTTTGATACCACTTTGTAACGTCCCGGTTCTGGGTGCCGCCCAGAGGTGCCCCACACCTGGTTGGTCACATAGCCTCAAGCACATTTCCCCAAATTCCAAAGGCTGCTGACTAGCAGTGAGGGCCTTGGGTGTGATAGTGGGGAAACTATTCCCTCATTGGAAGAGTAAAGCAATAGAAAGAAATAGATAACAACAGAGAATGATGTAATAACATGCAATAAGTAAACAACTGAATACTGGAAGTAATAAATAATTGGACAACATATATATAAATGATGCATGATACATATTTCTAGGAAATAATCAAAACAAGTCACAATGCTGAAATAGAGTACTAAACCAAAGTAAAATGTAAAGACCCAAAAATTTCAAGGAATTTTTTTCTTAAATACTTTGGAATTTTACAAGTACGTAGTTTCTAACGGAAAATGATTCCGAGGCCCGGTGTGCCCGGAATAATTTTCCGAAGTTTAGCTCGGGTACGTTCAGTAAACGAACGAGCGAGTTTTTCTATCTATTGAATCGGTGATTGGAATTGAAATCTGAGGGCACCAATGAACTCGCAGTTCCGTTAATTGCTTAAGGGAACCTTTACCGCAACTGCGTTTTATGCAGGTCGAAAGTTAATTTTTGGGTTTTAATCTTAAACTAAATAAAATTGTGTGGTATACAATTTTATTTGTAAGTTGGTTTTTTTCTCCTCCCAAGTGTGGATATTTGTGATGTGGGGCCCACACGATCCCCTAATTTCAACTCCCCATTAATTCCCTGCTGTTACTTTGACAAACACCACATATTCATTATGGTGGAGCCTTCCTACCTCCCTCATCCCATTAAATGTGCCAAATCTTATAATTAATATCAGCGTTAATTAATTGACGCTCTTTTGAATTAATAATAATTGCATGGAAATTTTATTAATTGGAGAGCCTCTTGTTTCCTTTTGTTGGAAAATAACTTTTGGGAAAATACTTGGGAGAACTAAAGGAGAGGTGATCCTTTATCGGTGAAGAACACCCCTGATGAAGAACGCGAAGAACTTCTTCCAACGACGCATCTTCCTTGGACGCACCTCGACGTCAAGGAGCCTATGTCACCTAAGACAATGACCCTTCCTCCATTGTTGATGGAATTACATTGTTCTTCTGTGACGCTCGTATTCTGTGGATCAGTAATGTACGACAACAGCTTCGAGGTAGGGGGATTTGTATATTTCATTTTTGTGATTTATACTCCCGAATATGGTGTTTAATTGTTGGGTGATGATTTGAGCCACTAATGCGGTGGGTAAAGATTAACGAACAATTCAGGACCCACTGCTAATTTGTTCTTGATGCACGGAGTGTTTGGATATGACGAAACGGGGCCACAACAGCGATTTGGGGCCTTCACAGTGGAGTTCGGGTCCTGAGATGACCGTAGGCGCAGATGGGAGCAAAAAAGGACCACCGGAATGACTATGGCGGTCCGCGGAAGACCCTGGTGGAGTGGGTCACTAGTGCAGTGGTTCCGGCATGATCCCACCATGGCACCGACCATGGCGGCGAGCAGCGGATCCCACGACCGCATGGGATCTGGGGAGACCAGCGGTGCCACCCTGGCGCCGTGTTCGTGGAACCGGGGGCCGCGCCCCCCGCTCGGCCAACTAGATGAGCCAGCACACCCCCCCTGGCCGGGCCGGGTCACGAGGACTGGTCCGCACCCATCTGGGTTGGGCCGAGCCCATCCGGGCCGGGTCGCGCCCTTCCGATCCAACCCAGGGGGGGTTGGGCCGGGTCGGACCGGGCCCAGACCCCCACTTCGGACCGTCTTTCAGTCTTTTGCCCATAACTTGAGGTACACACCTCCGATCAATTCACTGTTAGTTGCGTAGGAATCCTTGGATCGAGATAGTCATTTCAGTATATTACACTCAAGGTTTCGGCAAAGTTTGGGTATGGATGGGTTGGTTCGAACCCAAAACCAACCGGGCACTTGGAGCGGAAACACTTATAACTTAAAGACCGGACGTCTGATTGACGTGATGTAAACTACATTGAATTCATTTTGATGAGACGGTTCTTTTGGAATACTCCACTTGAGTTTTGGATGTAGCTGGAGTATGGTCGGGTTGGTTTTAGATTAAAAACCAAACGAGCCCCTGGAACAGAAAATCCAATAACTCTCAGACCAGACGTCCGATTGACGCACAATCTGTCACGTTGGGTTTATTTTGAAGAGAAGGAACTTTTGAATACATCAACTCTAAACTTCGTGATAGTTGATGTATCGACCCCCTTGCTCGAGGAGCATACCCTCTTAGAATTGAGCGTGCTGTGTGCGGGAACCCTAGAGCTGGCTGCGACTGCATCGACTACTGTACTGGAATCCTTTGTGGGTTCGATGACAATGACTATCGTACTAGGATCCTTCGTGGGTTCGATTACGACGTCTACCGTACTAGGATCCTCCGTGTGTTCAATGACGACGACTATCATACTAGGATCCTCCGTGGGTTCGACAATGATGTCTACCGTACTAGAATCCTCCTTGGGTTCGACGACGATGGCTACCGTACTGGAATCCTACGTGGGTTCGACGACGATGACTTCTATACTGGGATCCTCCGTGGGTTCGACAGTGATGATTACGATACTTGTATCCTAAGTGGGTCTGACAGTTTGACTTCTATTCTAGTATCCTACGTGGGTCTGACAGAGTAGCTGGTCTAGTATCCTACGTGGGTCCGACAGCTTAGCCGAACTAGTATCCTACGTGGGTCCGACAGATTAGATGAATCAGTGGCTACATCTGATCATTTTATCACTTTACGAAAGATGTATACCTGTGTGAGATGAGTCTTGACTTTCAATCATTATCATCGATGTGATTGACTTGCTTTTCTGTGTGGAATGGGTTGTGTTTCCTGTGTGGACTAGGTTGTGTTTGGGCTCGAGAGTGGGAGCCTAACTATAATTGATGAATTAGGTATATGTATGGAAATATACCTTAGTAGAGTCGGCTGATACTTTGTGATTGTATATTTCCTTTGTGGTTTATCCTTCATGGATTCTCAGAGACCTTTGGGGGTCTTGGGGTCCCTACTGAGTATCATATACTCACCCCTGCATGGGCTATGCCTGAACTATGTTGTGTTAGATGCAGACGATGGACAACACTGATCGAGGTGGAGGCTTGTGGATATGGACGGTAC
Source organism: Viscum album (assembly GCA_963277665.1). Classification (NCBI taxonomy): domain Eukaryota; kingdom Viridiplantae; phylum Streptophyta; class Magnoliopsida; order Santalales; family Viscaceae; genus Viscum; species Viscum album. The sequence goes on along the minus strand of OY728120.1, from coordinate 1,430,425,089 downwards.
CCATAGGTGGACCACTTGGCGGGACGTACACAGAGCGGATGGTCAGAACCGAGGAGATGAGGAGACTATATGTACCCACCCTTCAGGTGGGATTTCTAGAGGATGACTCAGTGTTGCTGTTTTACTTTACTACTGCTATACTTTCTTTTCATTTGTACTGTACTTTTAGTTGAGTTTGTATACTGGCCCATTTACTTTTCAACACTTACTTTGTACCCAGTTTTACTTAGTGCTTACTTCACTTGCATACTCTGTTGTGTTTGTTTACTTTATAAAGGAAATGCCTTACCTTTTATCGGGATTTACGCCTTTGGTGCTAGTCTCCAGCCCCTGGCCTATGGAAGGTGGGTTTGGGGTAGTCACGACATGGGCCCCGAGGATAGGTCGTGAAAAATTGGTATCAGAGGAGTCGGTTCTACCACATAACTCAGGACTGTGATCATTCCTTTCGATGAATCAATAATGTTAAGAGTATTGAGTGTGGTTTTTAGTCCAGGGAGTTCAGTGTTGGTGCGACAGCTAACATATCCATACACCAGGACCCTGGCCTTTGATTTCTGACTCAGTGCACAAAAACACTATTTGCGTGTGTGTTTCCTTTCAAAAGTTTTCCTTGTGATTACTTTGTGTCAGCTCACCAGGTATACTGTTTAACTGTGGCACACCTATTTCCTTTCAGGATGGCCCCACAAAGGCAGCCAGCTAGGGTTCCGAGTTACGTGCGAGATGGGAGCCCACCGTGTGACGATGCCTCGGTGTAGGGACCCATCACAGCGGAGGCACCAGCGGTACCACTACCTGCTGGGCCACTGATACCACCCGCTCCAGCAGTAGAGAGTGAACGCCGCCTGAGTGCGTTGCATGAGTTCCAGCACCAGAGGCTGCCTGGGTTTCAGGGAGAGACGAACCCACAGGTAGCTGAGGACTGGCTGGAGGCTTTCGTTAGAGTTTTCTTATTGGTAGGGACACCAGCCGACCTCATGGTGGTCCTTTCCGCGAGTCTCCTGCATTCAGCGGCAGGAAGATGGTGGAGCCTGATTCTCCAGGTGCATGATGAGGCATCTCTACTCTGGACAGACATCGAGAGCCTGTTCCAGGAAGAGTCTGTACCATCCACCATTTGCGCCGAACAGATCCATGAGTTACTTCATCTACGGCATGGCAACATGACAGTGGCTCAGTATTCAGCGAGGTTTACTGACCTCTCATGCTACTCCATGGACATGGTATGAGACCCATTCTTTAGGGCCTGGACCTTCGATCAGGGACTCAAGCATGAGATCAGGGCTTCGATGATCTCCCTCAACATCCTGATGCAGGTGGGGGTGCTGGAGAGATCCCTTCTAGTGGAGAGTTTTCTTACTAAGCAGTCACCAGCGGCGAGACCCTCCACAAGACGACACGTAGCGGAGTCTTCTGCAACGGGTAGTAGAAAATTGACACAGAGGTCCAAGCAGACTATGAAATCAGGTGGGAAACCTCAGGATATAGGTTCGGTTATGCGGGGCACATGAAACAGAGCCAGCCATATGAGGAGCAGGCAGTGCTATGCATGCAGCGGGCAGGGTCACATGGCTCGAGACTGCCCGACCCACCCTGTAGATGAGCAGTAGGCAGTAGAGGGACCTCCTAGGCAGAGGCAGAGGTTCGACCATAGTGATCCGGGAGCAGGTGGACAAGAGAGGGACTAGCTCCAGGTATAGAGACTTTTTTCATGATGGCACCTTACGAGGCACTATACGACCGACCATGCAGATCACCTATGTGTTGGACTGACCCTGGGGAGTCAGCACTTGTAGGACCAGAGATGGTTCAGGCTATGATGGAGAAGGTGCAGATCATCCACGAGCAGATGAGGACTACACAGAGCAGACAGAAGTCCTATGCTGATAGGAGACGGAGACCACTAGAGTTTGAGGATGGTGACCACGTTTTCATACAAGTCTTACCTCGACAAGGTCTATAGAGATTTGGCTGGGGCGGCAAGTTGTCTCCGCGCTTCATCAGACCATTCTAGTTACTCAGCAGGGTAGGTGAAGTGGCTTACCACCTGGACCTTCTACCTCAGTTGCACCGGGTGCATGACGTCTTCCAAGTATCTCAACTAAGGAGATACGTGCACGACCCGACCCACATCATCAATCACAGGGAGCTGTACATCGATGATGGGGAGATGTTCATGGAGTTCCAAATGGAGATCGAGGATCGACAAGAGCGGGTCCTACATGGATGGTCTATTCCTCTGGTACACATTTTTTTGGTAGCACGGGAACCTCCAGGAGAGCACATGGGAGCGAGAGGCTCAGATGCGTGCTCAGTAACCTCTTTTGTTTCCCTAGTTTATGTTTTAGTTTTACGGGGACGTAAATCCCTAAGGTGGGAGTAATGTAAAGACCTGGAAATTTCAAGGATTTATTTTTTCATAAATACTTTGGAATTTTATGAGTACGTAGTTTCTGACGACAAATGATTCTGAGGCCCGGTGTGCCCGGAATAATTTTCTGAAGTTTAGCTCGGGTACGTTCAGTAAATGAACGGACAAGTTTTTCTATCTTTTGAACCGGTGCTCGGAATTGAAATCCGAGGGCATCGATGGACTCGCAGTGCCGGTAATTTCTTAAGGAGACCTTTACCGCAATTGCGTTTTATGTGGGTCGAAAGTTAATTTTTGGGTTTTAATCTTAAACTAAATAAAATTGCATGGTACACAATTTTATATGTAAGTTGGTTTTTTTTCTCCACCCAAGTGTGGATATTTGTGAGGTGGGGCCCATACAAGCCCCAACTTTCAACTCCCCATTAATTCCCTGCTGTTACTTTGACAAACTCCACATATTCATTATGGTGGATCCTTCCTACCTCCCTCATCCCATTAAATGTGCCAAATCTAATAATTAATATTAGTGTTAATTAATTGACGCTCTTTTGAATTAATAAGAATTGCATTAAAATTCTATTAATTGGAGAGCCTATTGTTTCCTTTTTTTGGTAAATCACTTTTGGGAAAAGACTTGGGAGAACTAAAGGTGAGGTGATCCTCCATCGGCGAAGAACATCGTTCTTCAATGAAGAACACCCCCAGCGAAAAACATGAAGAACTTCTTCAAACGATGCATCTTCCTCGGATGCACATCGATGTCAAGGATCCTACGTCGCCTACGACAACGACCCTTCCTCCATTGTTGACAGAACAACATCGTTCTTCCGCGACACTCGTCTTCCATGGATCGAAGACGTACGACAAAAACTTCGAGGTAGGGGGATTTGTATATTTCATTTATGTGATTTATACTCCCGAATATGGTGTTTAATTATTGGGTGATGATTTGAGCCACTAATGCGGTGGGTAAGGATTAACGAACAATTCCGGACCCACCGATAATTTTTTATTGATGCATGGAGTGTTTGGAGACGATGAAACGGGACTGGAACGGTGATTTGGGGCCTTCGCAGTGGAGTTCGGGTCCCGAGACGACTGCAGGCACGACATGAGAAAAAACGGACCACCGGAATGAATCTGGTGGTCCGCGAAAGACCCCGGCGGCGCGCCGCTGGTAGGATCCCGCCACGACACCGGCCGCGGCGTCGAGCAGCGGATCCCGCACCTGCATGGGATCCGAGGAGACTAGCGATGCCACCCTGGCACCGCGTTCATGGAACCAGGGGCCGCGCCCCCCGCTCGGCCAACTGGCTGAGCCAGCACCCCCCCCGGCCGGGCTGGGGCGGGTCACGCGGACCGGGCCGCACCCATCCGGGCTGGGACGTGCCCTACCGGGCCGGACCCAGACCCGGGTCAGGTCGACCCGGTTCGGGCTGACCCAGGGGGTTGGGTCGGGTCGGTCCGGGCCCAGACCCCCACTTCGGACAGTCTTTTGGTCTTTTTCCCATAACTTGAGCTACAAACCTCCGACCGATGAACCATCAGTTGCATAGGAATACTTGGATCGAGACGGTCGTTTTGGTATATTAAACTCAAGTTTTAGGTGAAGTTTGTGTGTGGATAGGTTGGTTCGAACCCGAAACCAATCGGGCCCTTGGAGCGAAAACGCTTATAACTTAAGGACCGAACGTCCGATTGACGTGCTGTCAACTATGTTGAATTAATTTTAATGAGATGATTATTTTGGAATAATAAAAATGAGGTTTGGATGCAGGTAGAGTATGGTCGAGTTGGTTTTAGCTTAAAAACCAACTGGTCCCCTGGAACGGAAAAGCCAATAACTCTCAGACCGGGCGTCCGATTGATGCACCGTCTGTCAAGTTGGGTTTCTTTTGACGAGACGGAATTTTGGGATACATAAAATCTGGAATTCATTACAGTTGATGTATCGAACCCCTTGCTCGAGGAGTGGACCCTCCCAGAATCGAGCGTGCTGTGTGCGGGAACCCTAGAGCTGGCTGTGACTGCATCGACTACTGTACTGGAATCCTCCGTGGGTTCGACGATGAAAACTATCGTACTAGGATCCTCCGTGGGTTCGAAGACGATGTCTACCCTACTAGGATCCTATGTGGGTTAGATGAGGACGACTATCATACTAGGATCCTCTGTGGGTTTGACGACGACACCTACTGTACTGGAATACTCCATGGGTTCGACGATGACGTCTACCGTACTGGAATACTCCGTGGGTTCGACGACGATTACTTCTGTACTGGGATCCTCTGTGGGTTCGACAGAGATGATTACTGTGCTTGTATCCTAAGTGGGTCCGACAATTTGACTTCTATTCTAGTATCCTACGTGGGTCTGACAGAGTAGTTGGTCTAGTATCCTACGTGGGTCCGACAGCTTAGCTGGACTAGTATCCTACGTGGGTCTAATAGCTTAGATGAATCAGTGGATACATCTGATCATCTTTATCACTTTACGAAATATGTATACCTGTGTGAGCTGAGTCTTTATTTTCAATCATTATCATTGATGTGATTGACTTGCTTTCCTGTGTGGACTGGGTTGTGTTTCCTGTGTGGACTAGGTTGTGCTTGGGTTCGAGAGTGGGAGTTGAACTGTAATTGATGAATTAGGTATATTTATGGGAATATACCTAAGTAGAGTCGGTTGATACTTCGTGATTTTTATCTTTCCTTTGTGGTTTATCCTTCGTGGATTCTGAGAGACCTTCGGGGTTCTCGGGGTCCCTACCGAGTATCGTATACTCACCCCTGCACAGGCTATGCCCGCAATACGTTGTGTTGGATGCATACGACAGAAAAAACTGATTGAGGTGGAGGATTGTGGAGCTGGAAAGTACCCAGAGGTGGACCACTTGGCGGGACATACACGGAGCGGACGACCGGACCTGAGGATCTGAGGAGACTATCTGTACCCACCCTTCAGGTGGGATTTTCGGTGGACGACTTAGTGTTGCTATTTTACTTTACTGCTGCTGTACTTTCTTTTCAGTTGTACTGTAATTTTAGTTGGGTTTGTATACTGGACCATTTACTTTTTAGCACTTACTTTGTACCCAGTTTTACTTAGTTCTTACTTCACTTGTGTACTCTATTGTGTTTGTTTACTTTATAAAGGCAATGCCTTCCCTTTTATTGGGATTTACGCCTTTGGTGCTAGTCGTCAGCCCCTGGCCTATGGAAGGCGGGCTCGGGGTAGTCACGACACGGGCCTTGAGGACGGTTCGTGACATAAAAAGATAACAAATAAACTCTAGCAGCATCGCAAGCCTTTGCTTGGTCCCATGCTCCCCATCTCCACAGAAATAAAGTACCTAAAGTAGAAGGTCGCTTTCCCTTCTCTATACCTGCAGCAATATAATATGTTTGGGCGCAAAATCATGACCCAAATAGGGTGTGAGACGAATCCCAATAGGCAACCACCCAAAGATCTATTCTTTACAGTCAGTGAATATATATGGTAGGCAATAAGCAAAATGAAGTAGTAAAAAATGAATTACTCAAAAGTAAACAATCCTACATTTTCAATTGCATTCATTTTCATATATCATGTAAGAAGCTAATAAAAAACAAGTAACCCTTTGGGAAGTAATCATATCCTAACCCCTCTGGTTCAAACAATCAAACATAAGCAACCCTCTGGGAAATACTCATAGCCTAACCCCTCTGTTTCAGCTTTAGCAAAGACTCTCTGAGGAAGAACTCACTGTCAATTCCCCCTGTGGTCTCGTATCGGTAACTCTAGACACTCTGAGGAAGCACTCAACATCCAATTCCCCATGTGGTCTCACAACATGGAACTATAGACACTTTGAGGGATCACAATGTCCACCCCCCTATGGTTTCACAATGTAAAAGTAAACATACACTCTGGAGAAGCCCTCAACATCCATTCCCCTTATGGTCTACTACACCAGGTTCCCATAGCCCTGTGTAAGTCAATTATGAACAACGATGTTCAACAGGAAAAGTAAACCTAAATAAGTACTTGACGAAAAGCTTTCAAGAACTACTTGGCTAAATAGCTACAAGCATATAACAAAATCAGATAATATCACTCCATCCTAACAACACTAGGCATGGAAAACAAGCATCCTAACCGACAAAGCTAGACCAAATGGTAAATATCAAAACAAACATTGGCAACACATCCATATCATGTCCAATAACCCTATTCACAATAAAAAAACCTCTACTCTGGCACACAAGGCATAATAGGCATTAATATGGCTAAAATCCCTAAACATTCAATACCTAATTCTAGGGTATTGGGCACTTTCACACATAATATTCAAAGACTAACTACGGAAAGACACAAACCACCTACCTTGACATTGTATGATCGATATAGTTTAACCTTAGCCTTTGAATCGACCTAGAATGTGGTAGATCTATAAAAAAAATCTAAAAAGTTCAACCAAGAATATCTCACGAAAGAAGAGAAATCATGAAATGAGGCTCTATAAGAAGGAAGAGCTCATCGTACCTATTCCAATTCAATCAACAGCAGTTGAATCAGAGAACAAATGATCGATCAGGGGATCTGAGAAGAATCGTGCTCCTAGGTCACTCCTCGATAAGACGTTGTTAGAAGAAGAAGTTTCTATGAATGAGACGCAACATAGGTCTAATATAACAATTAAAAAGAAAAGTACATGACATGTTATTTAAAGGTACACAATGTGTACTTTACTTAATTATCCCCTGCTTTAGGCGGTCTCCATGTCACCCCACATGACCATGTACTCAGCTGTTACACGACCAATACACGGTCACCCGCAGCAATTGGATACATGGTGTGTACTTAAAAGTACACGATGTGTACTCCTTAAATTTACATATTCTCCTCTTTTTCTAAAAAAAACAGAAAATAAAAACCCATACCTGAAAAGAAGGTCTGAGTTATTACATAATGTGAAAATTAATTTATATTAATTTAATGCTTTATGAAATTTCAATAGTTCCCCTCCCCTCTCTTATATGGGAACCTCCTCTAATATTTTATACACACTTCAAATAAAAAAGGAAAAAAACCACATAAATCCCTTCCTTAAATCCATAGTCACTTCCTAGAGGAATTAGTTTGATCAGAAAACCAACCTAGGAAATCTTTTGGTGTAAACCTTGAGAGGTTTTCCAAAGAAGAGGTATAGTTCATAACCAAGCGTTTTCATTTTTCCCCTTTTTCTAACTTCTTAAAATATTATTCAACCATAATGAAATAATAAAACTACTATCTTCCATATATTTAGATGTTATTATGTAAATTTAATAACCTATAACAATCTTCACTGCTATCAAATGAGAAACAAAATGATTATTCATGGGTACGAAAGATTACCTTCTCACGAACCAATGTATTTCATTTTGCATCACCTCTTCTTATAGTTGGTTATAGAAATGGATTTAATGTATATATATAATATTAATTATATATTTTTAATTATAAAAATATAATATATCATTTAATTTATTACCTTTCCATTCACTGAAAAATGATAACACTATTCATGCGTACGTGTGGAATACCACCTCCATGAAGTGATGTGATTAATTTTTCATCACCACATCACATGGATGATATATATAAGTATATTTAAAGAAATAATATAGTTTTTATGGTATTATTATCATTATTTAAAGATAAAATAATACTTATATTTTCAAGATTTGGCCCAATAGATCCTGAACCGTGACTACCCCAAAATCGCCTCCAATAGGCCAGGGGCTGGAGACCAGCATCGGGTAGACATATAACTCACATGGGAGGCCTTATCCTAATGTACCTATACACATGAAAACATATCTATTCCCATAAAATACTGAAATGTAAAACAACTAATAACAATGAATTCATACATCTAAAATACCACCATCAGAGTACGACAACAAGTACTGGAAAGAAAAAGGGACAAATACAAGCCCACCATAAAGAAAATAAAATCAAGTCCAACCTATAAAGTGTGTAAGGACTACTGTTAATGAAACTGTAGGTAAAAACCTCAGTCTATCTGACTCACTAAGCTATGTCTGGTCCTGGTCCATCTAGGACTCCATCAGAATGTTGATTGTCTGCATAATACACGACATGTGTGAACAAATCCCATGTAGGGGTGAGTATAACCATATCCAATAGGGCACCCTGAAATAAATAAGAATATAAAATCAATAATAATAGTAATATCATCACAAGTATATGTATACAACACATATAATAATAATTTACATATATATTCAACAAATACACACAGACTCAAGGTAAATTCACAATCGTAATGCCAGCCTAGGATTTCTAATAGAAGGTTTGACATAGTTATATTTTGGGAGAACACACTCCATGAGTCACATAAAATTGATGATGTCCATCTGAGATTTCATTCTAATGAAGTCACACTATAATAAGTACATGATGGAAGTGTAAAGAGAATGATACACAATTAGGATCACACCCAAGGCCATAGAGTAAACCAACAACTCAATCTGGAATAACCTGCTAAGTAGAGGATTGACGCCTATGTAGTGTTGGTCATGATGATACCAATAAATCCACCTAGGGAAAATATGGTTATAGAGTATCTCACTCTAAGCCTCTTGGAAGGATTCCAACAAATCTAACTAAAACCGAAGTCCCACTGAAGGGATCACCATCATACACGTAGGATGTGATTCCATACAAACCCTCAGGAAATGGACCAAGGGAATTAACCCTAATAAAACTTGTCAAAGATAAAGAGAAAAAGGACTCTAATCCATATTTAAAGGAGTAAATGATGAGTAATAGTAGTACATGGCATGTCCCTTTAGCATCGGTTCCTACCCATGCATCATGACCCATGCCTGTGTCCGTGTCTATTCTTGAGTACATGGAATGCCTGAGCCTGTGTACTATTGGATGTGTCTGTGTACCTATGTCTATATTCATGCCTGAGTAAATTCCATTTCCAATCCCATTTACTCCTAACTGTGTCTATGTACCCTCCAAGGTTCACACTTAGCCACTAGGTAAGGGTCACACATCATGTGATAACTGTCACATTCCATGTGATATTTATCTTCTCTGAAGAACCCTAGCACTGCACAGAGGGTCACACACGACATGTAATACTGAAGAACATGCTATGTAATATTTAATTTTCTATAAATCCAGTTTCTTCCTCCACATTATTATCTTCTCCTTGAACCTCCAATATAGTGGTGAATCATACTGGGAAGTATGGATCTTCTCTGGCCAAGCCTTGACATTGCCACTCGTCGAAGTCTGACCATTAGATTCAGATTCCAAACCATTATCACCATGCCTCATTTACATTACACACCCAAATGGTAAGAAAAGGGATCAATGAACTGATCCTGATACACCATCACCATCATCATATCTTGATCCCATCATCGACCCAAATTCAGATCTGCGATTAAAATCTGTTGTGACAAGAAATGGGTGCATAATGGTTGTTTATCTGGTGTTTGTTGAGCCACAAGACAAATGAATTTTTTGATATGAATAAATAATAGAGGGATAATTCCAAGAAAACATGAAAAATCATAAAAAACCTCATCCATGTTTGGTTGGACTCGGTCTGTTTCTATTAGAACAATGAATGAAGATCCAAATAATAATAATCAATTCTCCCAATAACCCCCATAGATAAACCCATAATTTCAATACAATTGTTATGTGGATCAAACAGTTGGTTTATTGATTCACGTTCATTGCAGGAATATTAAAAAAAGGGATAAATCCACAAAAAAACATCATACCTTGATTGGGATAAATCATTGTTTAATAATGATTTCATTCCATTTTCATTGGTGAGAACCTCATGTTCCATCACACACTGATTGATGATCCATGATTTGGTTTTCGCTCATGATTGGAAGCTCCTCTATTTCTATCCAATAGATTCTCTCAATTTACAGGGTTATGTGGCTTACCCATATAATTTTCCATAAGATTTTTTACATAGGAAAGTTATTAGGTTAGGGTTATTTATTAAGTAAATTAGTTTATTCAATTAATTTATTTAAATATCTAACCACGATCATGCCCAACCTAAACATTCATCACGTTCCAAGGTTATATCGCACCTAGGGTGAAACCCATGCTATAAACTCAATAAAGGCCTCATATTTCAAATTTAAGCCTATGTTTACAAGTTATTCCACTTTTTATAGAAAATTGCATGCATGTGTATTTTATATAATTAAATTATTTCAAAAATTAATTCTAGGCACACTAGGCCTCAGATTCTCACACTGTCTCATTTCCTAGAAATGTAAATAATCTATATAATATTATAAAACAATAGATGAAGGATCCTCTACTGTTGATCCTTGATCTCTATTGGGTACTCAACAAAGGCATATCTATCCTCGATATACAGCTCTCCCCATTCAATAACATGAAATGGATCGTGCACTTACCACCTCATCTGCAACACGTGGAATAAGTCGTGTACCTAGTCTAACTATGGTGGTAGAGATAAGTGGTATTCCACCTCACCAACATTGTATAGTATCAGGGAAGGACCAATGAATCTCAGAGATAGCTTTCCACCCTATACAAATCTCTATAATCCATGTCAAGGTGAAACCCATAGGAACACATGGTATACCTCTTCAAACTCCAAATTCCTCTATCATCAATCTATATAGGACTTATGATGGCTCCGTACAGTCCTAATCTACTTCTATATTATCTTCACATTATCTATAGTGGCTCACACTAACTATATCCCATAAGTTCTGACTCTCCTAGGTCGGTCCAGCATAGTGGGGACCTATAGGGCCTCCCATACAAGGCCTCAAATGGTGCCATACCAATGGTGGAATGGTAGATATTTTTTATGAAAACTCCACCAATGATAAGCGATACTCCCAACTATAACCAATTCCCAACATGAAATCTCAAAACATGTCCTCCAGAACCTAAATGGTCCACCCAGTCTAGCTATTAGTCTGGGGTGAAAAGTTATGCTCAAACGTAGCTAAGTCCCAAAATTATCCTATAATCAATTCCAAAACTGATATGTAAAGTATGCATCACAATTAGAAACAATTTTTGAAGGAACTCCATGGAGTCAGACTATCTCTTGTATGTAGAGGAAACCCAAGATCTCTACTGAACTTTGCTCCTGAATTTTTAAGAAGTGAGCTGACTTAGTGATTCAGTCTATGATCACCAAAATGAAATCATGTCCCTATGGATGTATGTGGTAATCCTATCACTAAGTCCATGGATATCTCATCCCACTTCCACTTTGTAACCTCAAAGGGTTGATCCAAACCTGCTAGAACCTAGAACTCAGCCTTCACTTGTTGACAAGTAAGGCATTGCGAGACAAATTCTACAACTCTCTTATTCATCCCTAGCCGCCAAAACTAACATCAGAGGTCCTGGTACATATTTTATACACCTAGATATACTTCTAAATGGGATTTATGGAATTATCTTATAACCTCCTACCGCAACATCATTGGTACCATCGTTTATCCTCTAAAAATAACAACATGCTTCCCACCTTTAGAAAATCCATCAGGAGAATATCCAATGTATATATGAGTATATAGGATCTCATAGTTGGCATACCCAATGTTATCCTTCCCAAGAGTATATAAAATAATAAATTCAAAATCTTTGAGGAACTCTAGCCATAAACTCTTTCTCAAGTTAATATCCTTCCAAGGGAAGATACACTTGAAACTATTGTTGTCAAAATAGATGATAAACTTCTCACCCACTAGGCAGTGTCACCACATATTTAGTGTGAAAAATACCAATGATAACTCAAGGTCATGGGTTTCATAGTTTTTATCATGTGGTCTCAACTAGCATGAAACATAGAAAATCACTTGCTACCTCTACATCAAAACACCACCAGTCTCGGTCCTTGATGCATTGCAAAATAGTACATACTTGACACACTCCTCTAGAAATATCAAGATGAGATAACTCATCAATCTCTACCTCAACTCCTAGAAATCCAATTGGAAACTATTTATCCACATGAAAGGCTTCCCCTTTCAATTCAAATATTTCAAGGGAGACAATATCCTAGAGAAATTAGGTATGAATCTCTGATAGTGTCCTTCTAACCCAAGGAAGATCTGCACCTATGTCATGCTCTTAGGCGTCTCCCAAAATAACACTGCCTCAACCTTCACCGGGTCCACTACTGCACCATATAATGAGATAACATGGCCTAGAAAGAGTACCTCTAGAATCTAAAGATGGAACTTAAAGAGCTTCCCGTAAATATGGTTCTCCCAAATTATGTCCAAAACCATCCTCAAGTGTCTCATGTGGTCTACCTTGGATGCTGAGTACACTGGGATATAATTGATAAAGACCAACACAAAACGATCTAAGAAAGGATGAAATATTTGGTTCATGAGTCCCATTAACACTTCTGCGGAATTCATCATGCCAAAGGGAATCAAAAAGTACTCATAGTGACCATAGAAACATCTTAATGCTATCTTCGATACATCCTTGTCCCATAATCTCAACTGGTGATAGCTTAACCTAAGGTTAATCTTTGAGAACCATCGTGCTACTCTCAACTGATCAAAGAATTCATCAATGATCAGTAGTGGATACTTGTTCTTTACTATCACTTGGATGAGGCAATATTAATCTACACATAACCTCAAACTCCCACCTCCCTTCTTGGTGAACAAAATTGGGGATGCCCAAGGTGAAACATCGGGTTTGAGAAATCCCTTCCTCTTCAAGTCCCCAATAACACCCTCATCTCTCAAAGATCTTCAGGAGCCATCTGATATACTGGTGAAGATACGAGGGCTGTCCTGAGGTGTAGATAAATATAGGAGTATATCTCTCAGCTGGGAGGTACCCCTGAAATGTCATCTAAAAAAATGTCCTCACTAAAGGGAACTAAAATTTCATAGAATCCATGACAGCATGGGACATGCTATCCAACTAATGAGTAATTGGATATAAATCCTATACAAGAGTCTATCCCACACTATATGGGTTTCCTTTTCACCCATAAAGGAAAAATTAATCCCATATCTATAGACACACCACTTACTCTACTTGAAATAGTCTACCTATAAATGAACTATGAATGAACAGTCCATACCTAAGATGAAGTCTTAAGGTATCATCGCTACTACAAAGAGACCCTAAACTAAAATATTGCCTCCAAGAGTCAGTTCACACTGTCATCACAAGTATCTGATCATTGAGTCACCTCCTATTGGAGTCTCTAAGCTCATGGTTTGAGCCAAATGCTCAACCAAAATCTACAAGCATCAAATCAGATAAGTGAAAAAATGAATTAATTGCACCAGTTTCTATCAATATTGAAGATAAGGTAGAAAATATACAGATCATACCTCATATCATCCCTAGAGTCTCTAGTTAATAAGCCTTGACTACTTGCAGCTGCCCTCCCCCTATCCCCCAAGATCCCAAACCCTAGCATGGACTACCTAGGGGTGGTGGTGGAAACAAGTCATAATGTCTTCCACCTCTAGTTGATCTCCAAGATCCTCTTCCATGTCCACGAACTTGAAAACCTACCTGCTCCTACCATTACCTCTTCCTAGGCAGCCCATCCACTATCTCTCTGTTTTCCATAGGGTGGGTCGGACAATCCCGCACGAGATGTCACCTTTTATCACATGAGTGGAACTATCTCTCCCTAGGATGAATAAATCCATTTTATGAGTCCTAAACCATAGACCCTATATCCTAGGGTTTACTCCTAAAACTTCTCAAACATCTAGGTACCTGAGTCTGATGTTAGCTCTATACTACCAAAGTATCTACTCCTGTGTTCTTACTGCTGAAAACAACTGTCTTCATCTTCTCATCCCGAAAACTCTCAACTACCAAGGAACTCTTTAGAAACCTATCATGGGTAGAAATAAATATAATTATAAAAATTTATCAGATGTCTCTATGTAGTCCTCTCTCGAATGTTTGATCTTTAAAGAACTGATCATGAACCATATCCATCGAGTACCTAGAGAGATTGTTGAACCTTGATGAATACTAAACTATAGTCGTACTGCTCTGCTAAAGTTGTAGAATCGCATGCATGAGTAAAAAAATCAACATATATGGAGAAAAATAATCTCTAAAAAGTTACTTTAACTCTAACAATGCAAGAGTTTCCTAGTAATACGATTGGGCCACTAATCCCCACCATCATTCTTTAGATCCATGGAAAACACTTTCTGCTAGATCCAACATATGATGTTTTAGTGTTCTAAAAAGTTGGAAAACTCATGTCACCATCTCAATATAGTCCTTAGCTATCTATAGGTCATTATTTCCTCAAAACCTAAGGGGCCACTATCACTAAAAATCATGAAGCAAACTCAGACCACATACCTCATTTTTTTTGTACTGTTGGTACCATCTACTACTCAATAGGTGGTGTTATGACTGGTTCACCACTTAGTGGTAACACCACCCAAACATTTCCTTTTATCAAAGCCTCATCACCAAGGGGATCATCCTTATGATCCTGATGCTGAATCCTATTTGTAAAACAACACAGATGCATCTTAAAATAGAAAAGATATACCATTTTTAATGACTATATATAGAGAGATGACTCTATAAGGACATGGAAACCATAACCCATTCCTATACAATTCATGTACCAATTTTTTTTCCTTCAACCAGTGTCTACATGTACTGAGTCAAAAGGAAGGTGATTAGAGTGCTGGTGTATGGATATGTCAGCCCTTGCACCAACACTAGAGTCCCTATACTGAAAGACAAACTCAAAACACTTAACACTATTTCCCCAAACCAATATCACATACTCTAATACTAAGGTAGAACCGATTTTTCTGATACCACTATATCAAAAACCAACCCAATGGGGCCGAAAACATGACTACCCCAAGCCTACCTCTAATAGGACAAGGGTTGGTTACCAGTGCCGAGTATGCATATCACTAACTTAGGAGTCTTTAGCCTAATATACCTATACACATGCACAAATATCTAAGCCTATACAATGGTGAAATGTAAAAAAACCGATAACTATGCATGAATACATCTAAAATCCCACTATAAGTGTAAGAAAACAAGTATTGGAAAGAAAAAGGGCCAAATACAAGCCTGTCATAAAGAAACTGAAAAAAATACTAACCTATAATGTGGGAAAGGTCTACTATCAATGTTACCATAGGAGCACACCTTATTCTGTCTGACTCAATAAGCTTTTCCTGGTCCTGGTCCCTCTAGGACTCCATAATAAGGTCAATTGTCTACATTAGACATGACATGTGTGGGAAAATTCCATGCATGGGTGAGTATAAAAATACCCAATAGGACACCTTGAAATCATTAAGAATATAACATCAATAATAATATTCATTTCATAATAGGTATATGTCTACAAAAAATACAAAAAGAATATCCAGATACAGTCAACAAAGGCACATAACCTTAAGGTAAAGTCGAAACCATAATGTCATCCTGGTATTTTTTCTCAAAGGTTCCATGTTGCTCTCGTTTGGGAAAACATACTCCATGACTCACATAAAACTGATGATGTCCTCCCAAGATGTCATGCACATCACGTAACACCCCAGAATGATAAAGGGTTAAATGGCTAAATGATATGAATCTTTTCAACAAGGTGCACCTTCTTTTTCAGGAGCCTGTCCGATTAGAACTCCACACTTATGCGTGCTTGGCCTGGAGTAGTGATCAGGATGGGTGACCTTTTGGGAAGTTTCCCAGGGTGTGTGTGGGTGAGGACAAAGCACACTGGAAAGGACAAGTGTTGTCCTGTGGGGAAAATCATTAGTCAGATGACCCGTTCAGGAACGTGGATGGACCCTGAGGTGGACCCCATGTGTCTGCGGGGCAACTGGTGGTACCTGGTGGGCCAGGACCCGATGACCATGTTAAGGGAGGGGTGGCTGTGCTATCACTCAGACCCAGTTGTCACATTTGGTATCAAAGGAGGAACCCAATCATAAGTGTGGTGCACTACCTAGGTTGAGATGTAGGGCCCACAACGAGGACATTGTGCTCTAAGGGGGGGGGGGGGGGTGATTGTAACACCCCAGAATGATAAAGGGTTAAATGAATAAATGATATGACTCATGTCAATAAGGTGCACCTTTCTTTTCGGGAGCCTGTCCGATTAGAACTCCATAGTTAAGCGTGCTTGGACTGGAGTAGTGATCAGGATGTGTGACCTTCTGGAAAGTTTCCCAGGGTGTGTGTGGGTGAGGATAAAGCACACTGGAAAGGATAAGTGTTGGCCTGTGCGGAAAATCATTAGTAAGATGACCCGTTCAGGCATGTGGATGGAACCTGGGGTGGGCCCCACGTGTCTGCGAGGCAATTGGTGGTACCTGGTGGGCCAGGACCCGACGACTATGTTAAGGGCGGGGTGGATGTGCTGTCACTCGGACCCAGTTGTCACACATCCGGTCTTTCCATAAGAAGTACACACTAGAAGTCTGAAGAGAATAATACACATATGAGGATCACACCTAATGACATGGGGTATACCAAAAACTCAATCTTGAATAACATACTAAGTAAAGGATTGACGCTTTCATAGTGTTGGTCACGATGATACCAAGAAATCTAACAAGGTAAAAGACGATGATGGAGGGTCTAAATCCCGACCTCTTAGAAGGATTCCAACAACTCTATCCATGACTGAAGTCCCACTAAAGGGATCATTATCCTACGTATAAGATGCAATTACCTATTAACCCTCAAGGAATGGATCAAGGGAATACACCCTAATGAAAATTTTCCAAGATGAAGATGAAAATGGATCTAAGCCATGTTTAAAGGAGTATAAGATGTGTACTAGTAGTAAAGGATCACACCCAATGACATGGGGTATACCAAAAAACTCAATCTTAAATAACATACTAAGTAAAGGATTGGCGATTTCATAGTGTTGGTCACGATGATACCAAGAAATATACCAAGTTAAAAGATGATGATGGAGGGTCTAAATCCCGGCCTCTTAGAAGGATTCCAACAACTCTATCCATGACTGAAGTCCCACTAAAGGGATCATTATCCTATGTATAAGATGCAATTACCTATTAACCCTCAAGGAATGGATAAAGGGAACACACCCTAATGAAAATTTTCCAAGATGAAGATGAAAATGGATCTAAGCCATGTTTAAAGGAGTATACGATGTGTACTAGTAGTACATGGCATGTCTTGTCCGCATTAGGTCTTTCCTGTGTATCACAAACCCAGACCATATCTATGTCTGTGACTGAGTACATGGCATGCCCGATACCCTGTACTCCTAGGAATGTTTGTATACCTATGGTTATGCCCATTACCATTCCTGAGTACACGGTGTGTACAAGCCTGTGTAATCCTAGCTCTGTCCGTGTACCGTCCAAAATATACTTTGAGCCACCCGATAAGGGTCACATGCTATGTGATAGCTGTCGACGCAGTGTGATAAGAAGTACACACTAGAAGTATGAACAGAATAATTCATAGATGAGGTTCACACCCAATGACATGTGGTATACCAAAAACTCAATCTTGAATAAAATACTAAGTAAAGGATTGACGCTTTCATAGTGTTGGTCACGATGATACCAAGAAATCTACCAAGGTAAAAGACGATGATAGAGGGTCTAAATCCAGGCCTCTTTGAAGGATTCCAACAACTCTATCCATGACTGAAGTCCCACTAAAGGGATCATTATCCTATGTATAAGATGAAATTACCTATTAACCCTCAAGGAATAAATCAAGGGAACACACACTAATGAAAATTTTCCAATATGAAGATGAAAATGGATCTAATCCATGTTTAAAGGAGTATACGATGTGTACTAGCAGTACATGGAATGTCTTGTCAGCATTAGGTATTTCCTGTGTATCACAACCCCTGACCATATCCGTGTCTATGACTGAGTACATGGCATGCCCGATACCCTGTAATCCTAGGAATGTTTGTATACCTATGGCTATTCCCATTACCATTCCTAAGTACACGGTGTGTACACGCCTATTTACTCCTATCTCTGTCCATGTACCGTCAAAAATATACTTTAAGCCACCAGGTAAGGGTCACATGCTATGTGATAGCTGTCGACGCAGTGTGATAAGTACACACTAGAAGTCTAAAGAGAATAATACACAGATGAGGATCACACCCAATGACATGGGGTATACCAAAAACTCAATCTTTAATAACATACTAAGTAAAGTATTGACACTTTTATAGTGTTGGTCACGATGATACCAACAAATCTACCAAGGTAAAAGACGATGATAGAGGGTCTAAATCCAGGTCTCTTAGAAGGATTCCAACAACTCTATCCATGACTGAAGTCCCACTAAATGGATAATTATCCTATGTATAAGATGAAATTACCTATTAACCCTCAAGGAATGGATCAAGGGAACACACCCTAATGAAAATTTTCCAAGATGAAGATGAAAATGGATCTAATCCATGTTTAAAGGAGTATACAATGTGTACTAGTAGTACATGTCATGTCTTGTCAGCATTAGGTCTTTCCTATGTATCACAACCCCTGACCATATCTGTGTCTGTGACTGAGTAAATGGCATGCCCGATACCCTATACTCCTAGGAATGTTTGTATACCTATGGCTATGCCCATTACCATTCCTGAGTACACGGTGTGTACAAGACTATGTACTCCTAGCTCTGTCTGTGTACCATCCAAAATATACTTTGAGCCACCAGGTAAGGGTCACAGGCTATGTGATAGCTGTCGACGTAGTGTGATATTTTATCTTCTCTATGGAACCCTAATTCCCCACATGGGGTCCCACATGATGTGTAACTCTAGAGTACAAGCCATGTAATGTGCAATTTTATTTAAATAAGATTATTCATCTGAATCTTCATCTTCTCCTATAGACTACAATCCATTAGTGAATCACATCGGGAAGTATCGATCTTCTCTAGCTGAGCCTCACCGTTACCACTCACCAAAGTCTGTCCATCATATTCACATGAAAAATGATCTTCTCCATGACTCATTGCCATCACACACCCAAACGGGAAGAATAAAGATTGATTAATGGATCCTGATCCACTGTCACCATCATCAAATCTCAATCCCATCATCGATCCAAATCTAGATCTATGATTATAATCTATCTCATTAAGAAAATAGTGCATAATGGCTGTTAATCTGATATTTTTCAAACCTTGGGCCAAATGAATTTACCATGATGAATGAAGAATAGTGGGATAAATCCAAGAAAACATATAAAAGAGGAATTAACCGAGGTTGTGCTTGGTTGGTAATATATATTTCCATTATAATGACAAATGAAGATCCAAATAAGAATAATCAATTCTCACAATAATCCCCACAGATAAACCCATACTTTAAATACGATCGATCCACAGATCAAACTGTTGGTCAATTGATTCACATTCATCATAAGAATAATAAAACAAGAATAAATTCCCAAAAAATATACATCCTACCTTGATTCATATCAATCAATTGTGAATAATGATTCCGTGTTGTTATAGTTGATGAGATCCTTGAGTTTTGTCGCACATTGATTGATGATCGATAATCTGATCATCGATCACCAATAGAAGCTCCTCTAATGCTCTCTAGTGGATCCTCTAAATTTTTAGGTTTATGTAGCTAAAACTACATATTTTACATAATATATTTTATATAGAAAATTTATTTGGTTAGGTTAATTAATTAAAAAAATTAATTTATTCAATCAATTAAACAATCTAATTTATTCAATTAATTTATTTAAACATCCTCCCATGACTGCGCCCAACCCAAACATCCACTGTGTTCCCAATTCATATCACACATAGGGTAAAACCCATGATCTAAACTCAATGAAATTCTTAAATTTATGATCTAAGCCTGAATTTAGATGTTATTCCATTTTTTTCAGGATAACCGCACATACATGCATTTATTATATTTAATATATTTTAAAAATTAATTTTGGGCACACCGATCCTCAAAATCTCACGCTTTCTCAACAACTATCTTATTAAATAATCCATATAGTATTCCAAAATAATATTTGAAAAAATAGAGTTGTTTAATATCTTTTTTTCATAATGGTTTTTGTAAAATAGAGACAGTACTCATTCATATATACAACCTACCATCTCCATGATTGTGACATAGTTAATTTTTCATAACCATCTTTCATGGTTGGTCTTAAAATTATAATTGATGTATAAAAATAAAAATTATGTCATGATTATTATTCTATATATTATTGAATAATTACCTCTTTTACCATAGTCAACCTACTGAATTCATTATGGATATATGAGTCGAATATCATCAAAACATCTAACTAAACTCAAATGATTAAGTAATTGAATATAACATGGTAATAAAAAAGATAAAAATGAATAATAATATTGAAAATGTTTCTTAAGAATTTAAATAATTAACATAATTTTATTATCCAGGAAGATAAAGAATGCACATGATGAGCCGAACTCAAGGTAAGGGACTTTATTTTAAAAATAATCTTATAATGTTTCACTTCCAACTCATTTTCTTCCTTGTTCATATTTTTAAAAATATTTTATAGATGTATTTATATGAACATAAATAAATTATAAATAAAATTTTATGTCTATTTTTTTACTTTATTTCAAAGGTTTTCAAAATGAATCTTTTTTACTTATTTTATACAGAATATTTTGAATTTATTTAGAAAATAAAAAAGATATGTTTTATTTTAACATATATGGAGACAATGAATTTTCCCACCTCTATAAACGTTTTAACATATTTAAATTCCTTTATAAGTTCCCATGTTTTCTTCCAAGAAAAACCATATTTCCATTTATTCTAGGAATTTTATTTCTAAAAATTGGGTTTTAAAGGAAAGGGACATATCAATATATGAAAATTCTTTCTTATGGGTGAAAAGAATGTTTTTATGATTCAAGATTTTATGTGTTATGATTATGTTATGGTTTTTGGGAATTGTTTATGATGATGGGTGGTTTCTTTATAAACCAAGTATGGGTGGGTCCGTGATTTACCTATAATGAATTGGGTAAGTCTAATTTTTAGAATTTAACCGTGAGAGTTATTTCAAGTGTAACCCTAATAGTTATTCTAGGCATAACCGTGATGGTTGTTCCATGTATAACTGTGAGGGTTATTACATTTATAAGAGTGAAGGTTATTACATATGTAAGTGTGATATGAAAATTATGCCTCAAGTTACCTATATGATTTATTTATTCCTGCTATGGGTTTTTATGGATATATTATGATTTTACTAGGTAAGATAATTTGTTTATGTTTAAAGAAAAGTATTTTATACTTTTTATGGGTGAAAAGTATATCTTTGTGAAAAAGTTTTCATGAATTTTTCATGATTTAAAAGAAAACTTTATGAGTTTTATTATACCTTTAAGATTTCTTATTAAATGTTTTATAAAAATATTTGGGTAGAGAAGTTGATTTTGTGGGTAAGAAAATATTTATTTCGAGACCAAAGTTTATTTTGAGAAAGGAAAATTTTTATGAGTACACATGGAATAATGGTTTTCTTTCTTTCTTTTTATGTCCATTAATGAGATTTTTATAATCACCCCATGTTTCAAAATGTTCTCATAGGTTTTTAAGGATTAGTAGGGACAAGGACGAGGTAAAGATGAAAATTTTAAAGATGTGTCATTAAAATAAAACTTTTTATATTTCAAAAGTTTTGTTTTGTGGAAAAAATTTGTACTATATGGAAGTGTACACTTTTTTATGTAATACTTATTTATGTAAGGGTGATGAACTAATTCTCTAAAACGCTAAACCTAAAAGATATTTGGGAATGCCAGAAAATAAATTACTATTTAAAGGCACTAGAGTATGTATTGTTTAAGGGTGGGTCCTTATAATTTATGGTAAAATAAGTAAGATATGGTTATGAATGATTGTATATATTAAAATGAAGGGTATATATAGCGGGTAATATGACCATTGAAAGGGTAAGGTGAACTTTGGAATCTAGCCATTGGTAATTTGATCATTATAATAGTAATATAACTATTATACATACAATTTATATTAAAATATATAATATATTTTTGTAAAAATATAACTATTAATTAATAATAACATATATCAATCAATGAATAGTAATATAATTTCACACATATGTCTTAGAATAAAAATAATATTTCTTAATGAGTTTTTAAATTTATGGCACCAAACACATGATTTTGAAATACACTAAGAGATTTATTCATAAATATATTTTTTATATATATAAAATTACTTTTATAAAAGGAACTATAAATTTGTAATTAACACATTGAAATTATCCAATGGTGAATTCTTCTTAATTTTTGAGGTAGTCGGATATTCGAGTAAATATTAAAATACTGTATGAATATAATATAATAATTATGACTTAATTATAAGGTATAAATTATGTAATAAATAATATAAGTAAATTATCAACAAAAATGTTTAATTTAATATAATAATTTATTTTAAATCACTTAAATCAATTGAAAATAACATATTAAACTTTATGAAATATAAAATTGAAATTGAAATTTTAAAAATAATCATTTGTGAATAAAATACTTTTAAATGGTTTAAGTGATATAAAAAATGTTATTAACTTATCAAACATAAAAAAATCTAAAACAATTTCATAAATATTAAAAACTATGCTATAAAACCATTGGTAAGTCAATATTTTTTCATTTTCTAGAAACTTGATTTTCACAGAAAAAATAAAAAATTGATAAAAAATTCACAATTATTTTCTAGAAATAGAAGCCTATCCTACCATTACTCCTCCCACCAAAATTAGTGAACATGGTTCTCCTCTCATTTCACCTCTTATATTCCCTCTATGGAGTTCTAATGCTTTTATATGTAAGAGGCCATAATTTTATCAATAGAATTTCCCTTCTTTTATAAATATATTATACATAGTAATGTAGTATTATATAAAGCATATGCACCACAAGATAAAACCAAATTTTTTTTATTATAATAATTTGAACATTAAATTTATATAATAAACATGGCCATAATAATTGAAAATATTAAAATGGAATAAAAAATAGAAATAAGATAACTAAAATATGAAAACTTAGATCTGCTTGATCCACAAGAATAACTACACTCACAAAAATCATTATAGAAACAAAGAAGAATATTAGTAATGAAATATTCATATTTAAAATGAAAATATATATAATCTTTAGAGAAAATAGAAGTTAATAAATATTGAATGAAATATAATGATTTATAGAAAGTAGGGAATCCATATGACCATTAAAAATTTGACCATTAGAATCATAATCTAACCGTTTGGAATATTAACCTTACCATTAAAATAGTAACCTAACCTATGAAAATATAAAATAATATTTATATATCTTTTAATATGAAAACATAACATATTTATATCATGATATATGTAAATAAATGTTTTAAAAATGACAAAATAAGTGTTTGTATTTTTGTAAAAATATATATTTTATTTTAATTTTTATTAAAAATATAAAGAACTAAAATAAATTTTATTTTCATAAAATGGGATTATAAATTAATATTAAGTTTCTTTATTATTATTATATAAATTTATGATACCTTAAGTGATTTTTCAAAGGGACAGAAAATTGGTCAAAAAATTAAATTTTTTTTTTCAAATAAATAAGGTTTTTATTTAAAAGTTAATTTTATCATATTTAAAAAATTATTTTCATTAAATAGATTTAATTTTTATCATTTACACATTTAAAAATTATTTGCGTGAATTTTGGGTATTTTTTTTAAAATAGTTAAATTTTCAATGAATAGTGAAAATATGATAAAATAATGTTTTTAACACTATAAGTTAAATACATGATTAATCCCATTAGGTATGATGTAGGAACAAATTATTTAAAAATAAAATTCACCTATTACTATATATAGTGATAATAATCAACAATATTGGTATTCTTAAGCTAAAACGATAAACTAATGAAAATAATATTCATAAAACACATCTCTCCTCCCCTTATAAATAAAACCCTCACCTCCCCTTCTCCTTAAATATTATAAGACTTGTAGCTTACTAAATTTATAAAAAATTATATTCCCAATCCTATTCCCCATGTCCTGGTGATGTTGGTCTCACTAAAAGTCCAATTCCAAGTGCGTTGAAGATTTTTTCAAGGAGACGACATTCAAGAGGTAATATTCTCCAAATACCTCTTTTAAATTATTTTATTCTTATAAATTCTCATAACCTACACCATACAACATGGAATAATAACTCTAGTATCATATATATACTGAAATTCTAGAGTGATAATTGAATATCAACCATCCGTCCTCTTCCCTTCTCCTCCTATTCTAAAAATGAAACCAATGTCCATATTATTCCGATTCACCACCACTATGAATAATGAGTTTTTGTTTTCCTTTACTACCTTAATGGTAGGTTTAAATTCATAAAAATGATCCAAAATGAACCAAATATGTATATTATATATTTATTCTTATTTTAAATGAATATATTTCCACAATATTATATAAAACAAAATTTGTATGTGTAGGTCTGTAAAACCACCAAAATAAACTAACCATATAACATTAAAGTTTTTACTAAATAAGTCATCCATATTCTAGACACATATGGGTATTTGGGGCCATTTAAATTTATATAAATACATGAATATAATTTAATTTCACTTTTGGAGTTTTATTCCCATTTGATAAGAATATCTATAATTATCCACAAGTGATCCGACCTAGGAACCATGAAATAAATACCCTCATAATAATAAAATTAAACATTAATATCATTTAAATGGTTATAAATAAACAAAATATAATTATTTTAAATAAAATATATATGTAAATGGTTCTTAATTATTTAATTAATGAAGTTAATTTTGTTATTTAGGATGTTAGGTGCAAGTTTAGAATGATTCTAGAACACAAGGCAAGAGATCACTATGAACCACCCTATTTTCTTTGGATTACACATTCTCTCTCTAGATCAATTTATCTATATTTTATTCTTATTTAAATATTATATATTATGTATATATGTCCCCCAAATATATAACTAGTTTAACTCATATTTCTTTTATGTGGATTTACATGTTTTAAAGGTTCCCTTATCAATTTTATTTATTAAGAAAACCTGATTAAAGGGAAATTATATGTCTCTTAACCCATTTCATTTACAACTCCATAAAATGTTTTAAATAATCCTTTGTTTATAAAAATTACAATTTGATTATGGAAAACCCTTTTTAGTTAATTTTTATTTTTAGGGAAATTAATATTCTCTTTCCCTTTTCGAAACTCTTTAACCTTTTCCCTAAAGCCCTACTTAAGATGTACATTTAAAAAGTTACATGTCCACTATTGTTCACATATTCACTTCAAATGGGCATCCTTTTTCATGAACCGTACTTATTTTTCATCTATGAACATAAAATAATGTTTTAATCCCCAATTTCATGGAAATTATTATGATATTATATCTAGTTATGACATGAGGTATGATTATGCAACCTATTTATTTACATGGGTAATCTATATGTTTATGAATTATGTTTAATACCTTTTATGGAACATATATTCATGTACATATTATCATTTTTTCACCCAAATAGCTCTCTAATTCATTAGGTTAATGTTTATGTTTCATGAGAAGATATGTATTAGATTAAGGAGTAAACCTAATCCATGATGGGACTCTTTCCACCATGTGATGTTTCATTGGAAATTAGTCTTGAATTATGATTATATCATACTCTATATTGTTACCAAATCCATATATTTACATGGTCTTATGATCAAATGTTATTTATATTATTCTCCTACACGATTATTCATGATCCTTGTCTTTCATGATACCATGTTATGACTTGTGACTCATACGCTATGCTTCATTATCATGTTTATTTCCATACCAAGCTTTTTATCTCACCCCTTTTGTTTATGTATTTGATAGGTTATCCTATACAGTTTTAGGGTTCCAAATGAATTTATAATATCATTATGGAGATTAAAATAAAGATGTTTTATTATAGTTTCTTATTATGTTTTTATGTACCTAGTATCTCGAACCTTGGTTTGTATTTATTAGATATTTATATTAAAAATGATGTAATAATATGTGAAAAAGGCTTGGATCGCTATAATATGGTATTATTTATTATTATTTAATAAGATAATTTGTAAGTAAAGGGTTTATAATCTCTTATCTTCCTTTTTTTATATAATAATTTCCAATTTAATTTCATTTCAACGTGAAATGATATTATAATTCCCTGTTATAAATTCTTTATTGTGTTATCAATGAGAGATCACTATTCCCACTCATCATACCACCTATATAATCCTTTATAATGCTAAAAAATTCCCATTTTCATAAACTCCATTATCTAAATCCCTATATATGTAATAAATTTGTTGTATTAAGGATATATTATTTATATGAGGTTGTATTTACCTAAGGAAGGATGTTGGTGATGTATTTAGTGGAGAATATATCATGTCCCAATTGGATTAAACTCATTTTTTGAATGATTTCACCATTTCCATAAATATAAACTAACTCGAAAGTTTTTCCATAAGAAAATTTTATACCCCTAACACATATCAAATATATATAATACATAATCTTAATTTTTTTGATATTATATTCCTATCACTTAATTACTCTACTATCCTTGAAAAATATTATATTAAATGATAATAACCTATTTATATATCTATTCAATGAAAGTAAAACACACTATTTAATCATTATAATTATGTTGATAAGGGAAATTTCCATTTAAATGAAAATATACTATAGTTTTTAAGTTAATTATTGGATATTCACCTACAAATAAATAGTATTCAATTTAATTGGGAAATATCAATATTCTATATATCTATTATTTATATATGATAAACTATTGATTGCTTATCCATGATTATGTATGGGGTTCCTTAGTGAACATTATGATATTTTTTTCTTATCCATTCTCTTAATATGATAGATTCATTGGATTTATTGTGTGACATATGGGGGCCTTAATTATATAGCTCCTTGATGTATTAGTAGGTCTCATGAGACAAAATAGCTTGGGTACTTATTTTATGCATTTATATTTATATATGTTGTCTTAGTCAATGCCTTGGTGGCATGGTTATGATTTATGGTATTATGAATTCCATTACTATGATATGAATTATTTTTATCAATGTAATGATTTATTTCCTTTATTATGTTATCAATTCATAAATTATTCTCATGTTATCAATTATATGTCATTATTTGATTATTTTTCCCTAAAATATTATACATGCATTCATTATTTCATGAAATATTCCATTTTATGCTACAAATTACTAAGAATTTGAGCTTACCACTTTATATTGTTTTTTTATTCCCCAAGTAACTATGAATACTACTACAAGTTACGGAAGGATAGACAAGGAGAAATTATAATGATTGATGTATTATCATAATGCACTTTGAATTTACAATGTAATGTATAAAACATGTAGACTTCTAGTCTCCTAATAATACTAAATATTTTGATCATGTGATCTTGTATTCTAAACCATTTTATGAAAATAAAAAATATCTCTATATTACTAGGGCCAAGAAAGCTACACAACACATTGAGGAAGATCACAAATCCTATGAAAAAATGAAATCTATTTCACTCATATGGTAATAGGAATATAAATACAATTATATTTTTAGATATGATTTTGATTTATGCAGCAAATGAGTGGAAAATAGATGAACATAATATAGATATAATATATATTTTATTCTTAAAAAAAATTCAATATGAGAGTTTTAGACGTTATTGTGTCCGGGAACTAATTTTTTTGGATATTTAAAGACAACAAACATATTATTTATGTTGATATGATGATAAATGATAAAAGTTTATTAGATTTTTTTATTTGTTATGATAATTTTTTTAAATAATTCATTAAAATATTATTAAGAACCCTTATGTAGATTGGTGATTGTAATGAGAGAAAGTGCGTGAAACCCTTAGGCATGGTGAAACATTGAACAAAAATCATTATTATTAATGTGAGTTTAGTTAGTGATACAATAAAACTAGTGCATTATCGAGTGTATACTCTATGAATTAACCTATATATACTAGAGGGTGTACCAATTAGAAATTATATATTAATTTTCTTTAATATTTATTAAATAGTTTTTAATTCATTTGAACATCATGATAGATTATTTATTACTTATTTTCAAAAACAAATCCATGGTAATATAATTAATCAATGAACTAACATATCTAGATTCACCCCCAAACCTCCTATTGTGGTGTTGGAATTATAAAAGGGACCCTGGTTCCTCTAGTTTTTTCCTATCCATCAATTAATATATGAAATTTATTTATTTTACTATAACTATGTAAAAATAGTATAATAGTTACAGTATCAATGAATTTGATAAAAAAATTAAGGAGGATAATATAATAGTAATATAAAGTATATTTCAACACTTGATGATAATTTATATTAAAATCATTGACATAGTTTTTTTAGGAGAGGTTAATTCAAAAATATCATAGAAGTTAAAATTTTAAATAATTTATTAAAAAGGATTCCAAATTTATATATTATAATTGTTTTTATGATTGAAAATTATATCTATGTAACTTTTATAAGAAAACATAATTTTTTTGTGTGGTTAAGGAGTTGATAGTAAATCTAGTAGTTATATATACAAATTAAACTAAACAAATAGATTTAAAGGCTATGTATAATATTGAACACATTGAATAATCTTATAAATATGTGACATATGAATTTAATTAATTAGATATAAATAAATTTAATAATATAAAGGGTAGGTTTAAATAAAAAAATCACATAGATTGTTTAAAATTTAAAAATGATTTTCACATCACATATAGGTTTTAAGTGGAATAAAATAATAATATGAAGAGATATAGTTCTAAAATAAAGTTTATATGAATTTACTATAAAGAATTTAAATAAATATCAAATTTATAATATATCAAAGTGGAATATTCATTTAATAAGCTATGTGATAAAATAGATTAGGGACAAATAATTTTCCTCGAAATATGAAGAAACATGATTTAAATATATTTATGAATATTTTCTCATTTCCATGGTTAAAAATTTAGAAATTGAACATGACCATAAAGTATAATAGGAGTTTTGGTATTAAAGTTTGAGATTTAAGGTTCATTTTAAGAAAAATATTTATAGAGAAAGTAAAATTGAAAATTGAATAGATTATTTATAGAATTTTATAAATATGTTTATGATCATAATAATATTGTCTTTATAAAAAAAATTTAGTCAATGTGAGATTCTTAAATTAAGATAATTCAGAAGATGTATTTTGTTCAATGAACGATATTGAACAAAAAGTAATTATTATTGATTATCTTAATTATAATATATATTAAAGTCATATTGAGATTTATGAACTTAAAAAATGTGGTCATAATAAGTTAAAAATTGAAAATATGTAAAGAAACATGGTAATTTTTATATTAACCTAAATAAGGGAAGATAAAATGGTCAATCCTATATTGAAATATCCCATGAATTATCAATGTTAATTCAATAATACTTAAGAAAAAAAGTTCCCTAGATATTGGAAATGGAGGGATTGAATATAATAATAAATACTATAAGAAATCTATAAATTAGAAAATTAAATAATATTTTTTAGAGAAAAGAATTAAAAAACTCTAGGAAATACTAAAAAAAATTTATTGAGAGTGTAATAAAAACATAGGATATAAGTTGTAATAATAGATAAAAATTATATAGATTTTTCCTATGATGAAGTGTAAAATGTATATTTATTTGGGCCTCATAATGAAATATTTAAATAATGATAGAATCTATTTAAATAGTGATTTATTTTAATTAAAATAAAGGAGAAATAAACTTATACTACTCATCATTTGAGAAATACCATTAATGAATATTTTTTTCCTTGAATATTACAACAATACACCTGATTTTATGACTATGAAATATGGAATATATGATGTTCATTTTAAAAATAATATTGAAATAAATTCCATGGATGTTATTCACATGATAAATAAATTTACATTACTAAAATTGGAAGAAGAAGAGTCTAATGGACATTATATGAATAATAAATATTAATTAAATCCTTATCAATTTGATAAGGTATAACATGAATGTATAAGAATAAAATTAATAATTGAAACATTATTGGAGTTTTTTAAATCAATGAATAACTAAATCATGTATATCCTTTATAGTTTATATTCACCAAATAAGATACATATTTTAACATCATTACTAGAGTAATTGTACTTGAAACCAAGCTTGAAACATTAAATACCTTTGTTGTGCCTTCCCATACCCCAAATAAATGTTCTGGTCATAATGGAAGCACTTATTGGGTAGTTTCCAACATGTATTTTTGAGATAACCAATGAATAATCTATGATTTACATTAAAAATAATTTCATGATGAATGGAATTAAATCAAATATTAGTTGAAAATTATATCAAAACCAAGAATGAATGATCATTACATATAATTTATTATTAATTTA
Organism: Viscum album; assembly: GCA_963277665.1. Classification (NCBI taxonomy): domain Eukaryota; kingdom Viridiplantae; phylum Streptophyta; class Magnoliopsida; order Santalales; family Viscaceae; genus Viscum; species Viscum album. The sequence goes on along the minus strand of OY728120.1, from coordinate 1,430,394,110 downwards.
TTTATATAAAGAAACAATTATCATTGAATTTCATTCTTCATTAAAGAATTATTTGATCACTTCTTCTTATTTCATCATTACGGTGATAAGATTCAAGGGTAGAATATCTCTAGTGGTGATCCACACTAGAACCAAAAACATCTGAACTCTACCATGGAAATCCCCAAGTTCTAGTGTAAAATATTTTGAAACTTTCATCATTCATTGATGATTGTAACAAGAATCAATTTAGGTGTAAGTACTCTTCTTGATCTCTCTATTCTTGAGAGGTTGGTGGAATAGAATCACACTTTGTTATTGAGAGTATTCTAGAAGAAAATATCTCTAATGATTGAGAGAATTATATATAGACTTTTGTTGTGAAAAAAATATATTAGGTTTAAAAATGACATAATGAGATTTAAATAGATATTGGATTAGAAAAATAATAATTTCAAATGGGACATTATTATTTTTCTTAATCCCTAGTGAACCCCATGTCTAAAAAAAACTATTATTATTATTTACTTGACATGTGGTAAACACACTGATAAAATAAATATTATTTCCATTAATAATTAAATTAATATTTATTAAAATATTATTTAATATGACTGTTTTCATCAAATTATTAAACTTGATCTCACAATCCTCCTTATTATTTATTGGTCCTTGAAAATTATATATTTAATAAATAAATATCATTGCATTATTATCTAATACATAAATAAATATTACATTCACATAACCAAATAAATAAATAATTTTTCCTTACAAATGAAGTAGAATAAATAAATATTATATATTCACATAATTAATAATTAACTTTCAAAATAAATATTGATTTAATATTCAAATCACATAATATTCTACTGAATAACTGGTGATTGAATATGTGTAATCAAATCAATGTGAATAATTATCAAACCACATATGGAAATAATATTTATTCAATATGATAAATTGATATAATATATAAAAATTGTTATGAATAAACTAGTGTATGACCCTCTAGGACCCTTTACAAGTGGTATTAGATTGTTACACTGAATGTCTAAGGTTTACATCTAGAAAAACTCCAAGGAACCCATAGAAAAAGTGGATAAATGGAACAATGAAAATAACCACATATAAACACACACTATTTTATATAATACCTTTATCATGATATATCTAATTGAGTAGGTTTTATACTAGTTTCATCAACCTATGTGCTCGATGTCTCTTTATTTAATATTCCAGAAATGAACTTCCCAATAGATAATCATAAAAATGGAATTAATCAAGTAGATTTATTTATATCAAAGAGCCTGATATATTAGATTATGTTAAAGAATATAAGGTATAAATCTTTTCTCACATTATTCATTAAAACATATAACTCATGACTCACCCAACATGACCTACTTCCCATAAACGTTTTTCATCACATTTTTTGTTAGTAAATCAAAGTAAATAACCCATAATATGCATTAATAATAACATTAATGTTCAAGTATCATTAAAAATTACCATATATAGGAACATCCAATGACTCTATAAATGTGGATTTACTACTAGTGGATCATGTTCTCATAATCTTCTTATTTGAATATTACCATGGGGGTATACCATAAGAAAGTGTCTCTAAGTCCTATGAGACTCCAACCCTTATACTATGTTTCATTCGTGTCTTATTAAATAATATCATTTGGATATATAATATGTATTTAAGAATAAATCTGTTACACTTATATATTATCATCATAGTGGGGAACAACTAAGACCCTCCAGAGTGACAAGTACCCCAATAACATTATCACATAGATGAAATACATAATATTGGTCATCATGTGATAAGAAATTATTTAATATTTAATGATATGAATGTTCTGGTGATCTAATTTTTCAACTAGTTTATTCTAGGGTACCGACTCAAAAAAATACCATTTAGACTAGACCCAATTGTTAGCACTCTACTTATTAGTCTCACACATTAAATATTCTTCTTCCAAGACATGGATATAACTTCTGAGTTCACTACACTATATGTAGATATTCTACTTAGTATGACCTATTTAATATTAGAAAATTCCTCAAGAGATTGTATTATAGAGTATATATCCTATATTATCCCTCACATATTGGGTAATACTATATTTAAAATTTATCATGATATGATTGAATTTATATATCTTAGTAAAACTACAAAATCTAGAAAAAATCATTTCTAAACATGCATCTTAAGTTGCATCATAAGATACAATTTACTTGGATGAATGCAGATACAACAACTACTTGCTGTAAAAGTCTTTAACCTTGAATATTATCATTTTCATATTGAGATTATAGATCAAAATTATATAAATAAGTCTTTTTTATATCCCCTAAAACTATTATTCCCATTTCTCCAATTACTAGGAACTCATCTAGTTTTACTTCCTCAAGCATTATTAGATAGTTTGTACTTTCATCCAATGCTATTCTATTAATCTTGTTTGATATTTTAGTTCTATGATTTATATATATTAAAGATCAAACATGTGTATATTTCATGTAATGTTAAATATATTTCTAGATTACTCTTAATAAAATGTAGTCTATATATCATAAAATACCATGTGACACTGGAATAATTATGGTGAATAGTTCCATCTTGTATTTTTGAATACCATGTTTAGTGTGTAGTATGAATTAGATTAAGAAAAACCATGATATACACTATTAGATATTTTTCCCTAGAAAATTTCCTACTCCTTAATCCATCTTAGATAATTTATTTAATCTTATATAACCACAAGACTAATAAATTGTTTCCTTATGTTGAAAAACATACCTGTCTTGAAAAACTATAGCACTCCCACTAATAAATTTTATAAACAAGAAAAAAGTTCATTACAAATAAATATACTATGATCATTATACTTTATTAAAAACCTTAATGTATCCTTGAAACTTACACTCTATATTGGAATTATTTAATGATGCTAACCTTTGTGGTCGTTCCATATGAACCAAAAAGTTACCTCCATGAGTGGTGGCTTGGACATCTGACTCTTAATATAGTGATCATAATAACTATCACAAGTAGAATTTAAATGGATTTAAGTTTGATTATTAGAGTAAAGGTTTTTTTCATTGATTATGTCTTAGAAATTTTACCTTTTAATAATCAATCATGCTTTATTGGTACAGATTTTTCCATTGATATATTGTTTTTATTGAATACCCACTAGCAGTATCAAGTTTAGAAACATCCAAAATTTATTGCTCTTGAATTTTGGTATATGGACTTTATTATTGAATTCAGATAAACTTTTAAATCATATATAGTTATTACTTTCTATTTCATATTGGAATTATTATTCCCAAAAAATAATATATATCATCCACCATGGTGAATATAAAACTGCTACTATGGTTTATAAATTTCTTACACAGTATATGTCGCTACAACAATTACTCCCACTAAAAATTGTGGAGTTCACTATTCTTATGTCAACATGTGTATCTAGATGCAAGATTAAATTGAAGCCTTTCCTACTCATAGTCTCAATAGATATGTCATTCCCATAAATAAAGTAGTCGATATGATTTACACATTTTTATTTTGGGAATGTTAATATCCTAAATAGAAATAAGATAAAAAATCAAGAAACACCTTGAGTTTTTATTGACATACATTTGAAGCTAATTCCAACTTAAAAAATTATTCAAATTAGAATAACTTAGAATAAAAAATTAATTCACTCCCATCATACTATAACTTATATGATATCTAATAGTCAATTTAGTTGGAATTTTGTTAGTTGTTAAACTGATATTTTGTGAAACATGTATGGAAAGGATTCTTGAAAGACAGAAAATGTTTATATCATACTTCATAAATCTACCTAATACCATTAAGATATCTTTTTTGTGAATAAGGTAATGTGAATTTAGAAATACATTTACTCTTCATTTAATGATTAATGAATATTTGGTTAAGATATTCCCTGATATACCATCTTGGAGGATCCTGTAACTTTATACAAGTGTATTCATTACTTTCATCAGTATTTCCTAAAATTTATTAAATAAATTTAATAAATTATATGAATTTACCTCTAGATTCACTATGTAAATTTTCATTCAATAGAGATGAATAAATTTTGAAATCTTTATAGTATAACATTATTTCTGAAGGATTATTTTTCTAAAACAAAATAAGTGAGTATGTCGACAATACCAAAATCTTTTTAGCTGAAAAGTGACTAAATAATCTTTTAGTTATATATTTGATAATTAAGATTTGTTTTAGTTTACAAATAATTATATTTCCAAAACTAGGTATGAATATTGTAATTTATATTTATCATATATTCACAAAAGTTTATATTAATGATTATAATATAATTAAACTATTAATTATGTGTATAATAATTTAAAAATATTAATTTTAAAATAAATAATGTCTCATTGTTTCTGATAGAACAATAAGATTAATAAATAGGTAACATATAATACAAACAACAATTCAACTAGAATATATCCACTAGGTAATCATACGTTGTTAAATTCTCATTACAGATATAAAAATCACCCTTTTTGGTCTCTATAGAATTCATATTTACTTCTTGAAGTCATGAAATTTTCATGAATAATAGAGGAATAAATCTTCCTCATCAATTGGGAGAATACACCACAATATAGTAATGATTCATTCTTGGTTTTAGTATTTTTTAAAAGATACTATTTAATACTGATGAATTAAAATAGAAACATTACAATCAAAGATAAACATATATTAAGTAGATGAAACTATTTGTGTTTTCTTCAATTTATTTCAATTACCATTTAAATGATCCTTTCTATCCACATGAGAAAAAAATATCCTTATGTTATCCACACTATCTATAAATCTTTAGTCTCTTTGAAAGATGTTGTAAAGGAACTATTTACTATAAAATAGTTATGGGATTTATATAATTTCCTTTCACGTTGTTCACTATAAGGGTTTTGTGACTGAGTTCCTCACAACTCTTATTTAATTGGTTAAGATACATAAAACTATTCATGATCTATTCATCCCAACATTTTAGATGAATAAAGAGAACCAAGAAGGGAAAGATGATATTATGAGATTCATTGATAATTTATTATTCATATAGAAGCACAAATTAACTATTTAATCAATATAATTTAGTATATTGAAATTAAGATCAATATCTATGTGCCATATTCTAGTCTATACTAGTATAGTACAATGACCATATCATTTATCTAAAGCCACTCTTTCTTCTTCCCACGAGATAAGAGGTGAGATATCGTGGTATAATAATTTGTCTCTATATGTTGTATTATAAATTCTCCATACATAACTGATATTTTGATGCAACATAAAATTAAAGAATCATCATTTACCTTATATATCCATCCTTCTCTCATTCTCTTTCTTTGTGAGGCTTCTAAACAAGTGTAGGGAATTCCAACATATAGAAGAAATTTCCCTATAGAAATTAATTGTATAAAACAATTTTACCAACCTTGTAAATATTTAATAGTGAGGAAACAAAATGTTTCATATAATATCAATATGTTATGATTATTTGTATTACCATACACTACATTAATTAAAATTAGATTTGTGTTTTTATCCTGATTACCAAAAATGTGAAGTAATAAGTTTTTTATTTATTTATCTCCAACAATTTTAGTGAAACTTAATGGCCCTCACCATTATTGTTGGAATATATTATCACATAGATATTCTAGTGGAAATGATCCATATGATTGAGGATCATTTTTTTTGATTATATAAAAGCCAATTTAAGGGTGTCTGGTGCCCAACATACAACGCTAATCCAGTTCAGGAGAACCAAAACAACACACATCACAAAAACCATAGATTTAAACATCATAATAACCTTAGTCATCCCCGTATCCTATAAAAGATTCGCCTTCTCCAGTAGCCGATTCCCATTACAGATTTCTCCAAAATTTTTCACTTTGAACCCAATTGTTGAGCAGATCCAGATTAGTCGTAACTAATGATGCCTTCTTCACCCCGCTGCCCTTTTTGACAGCAAGAACCACCTGGCTATTCCTTTTAGAAGAGGACCTTGCCTGCATTGGACTCGAGAGGTATGATTAGTCTTTACTTGGACTCCTTGTTGAAGTTTCAGATGAAGGTCTATCACATTGAGACCCCTTTTGATTCCCATTTTGAACAATATTGCTAAATGAGCGGCCGTCAGGGGTACTCCAATTCTTTTTTCCACTCCTAGATCTCTCTTTTCCCACCCCAGACTGTTTCTTCAACCTAGCCTCCTGACATCCAGCAAATTTGTCGATCCTCTAGTCTGTAGAATTACTTTCCATCAGGGGTTGACACCCTTTTGATAACCCAAGAAAGGGAATGGTTAATTAATCAAAGGTATTTAGGCATTCTAGTATTTAATAACAAAATTAACTCACAACTCCTTGATTCCTTGAGTGGACTGCCTAACCCTTAATTCCTGATTTGGATTTTCTCAATAGTCACCTCCAATTTTTTACCAAGTCTTGAGATGTATTATCCTTTTAATGTTAATTTGGTTAAGTCAACCCGAAAACATATTCATAACACCCTATTAAATGCTAGTGTCTTTTAAGGTACATATAAAATAATATTATCTAATGTTTTCATTATAAATCATGTAATTGATAGTTATACCAACTTAATATTTTTAATTTGAGGTATTTTTATATTTATGAATAATTTTACCATTTTACCTCATTAAAACCTTATTAATTTTAAGTGGATTTTACTTAAGTGATTAACTAAGTCTTCAGTAAAATTTATGCATAATCAAATTTTTTTAATTCTATCATTCATGATTGTTAATTAATTTACATAATATGAGCACCATCCATTCAAATAAATAACTAACCATGAAACTAAAATAAATAAATAAATAAAGTGCTATAATCATGAGCTTCACTTAATTGTTGGTTTATCAAATGGATAATAACCAACTCATACCCTAGGTTAATAACTCCTTGAACCTACATTGGTTTGAGCTGTAGTAATCAACTTGTCCACCTATGAACCTTTTGGACTGGTTTCACCTCAACTCCATATTGAACCACCACCACTCACCTAAGTTATCTGTACATTACAAAATTTTTACTCACACACAGGTGAGGGGAACCAAAGGATTAGTTAAGGGGTTTATATAAAAGAAACTTCTAGAACTTAGGCCCTTAAACAATGAGAGGAGGGGATTACATGTAGGATATCATTTTAATTTAATAAATTTATTACAAAACCATGCAATATTAAAAAATTAAAAGAAAACCAATCACATATATAGGTCTTTTTTGAGTTCGTGATCATTCAAAAACAAGAAAAGAATATACATTTTCAATCAACCTAGAAATCATTTCAACTCAATCTTTATTTAAGATAAAACTTCTTGAATTAATCTAATTAATTATCTAATTAATAGATTAGTTCAAATTATATTAATTCCAACAAAAATATCTTGTAAATTTTTATCATCCATAATTTTATACAAAATAAATAAAAAAAATTTATTTAAATTTATAAAGTACAAAGGTGTACTTTTTGAAAATGGAATGTACCTATTTAAACTACCTGGAATAGTCCTTGTAAAATTTATTCACATGGAATACAATATACAAGAAGCTCTACATAATTAAAAGGTTTGTATTATTAATAAGTGATGCACTATCATATATAAATTACACAAAATGTAATGCTATTAAAGTATGCAAAGTAAATAACATGTAAAAATCATACACTACTTTCAGTTAAAAATTTGACAAGGAAATTAATTTAATATATTATTAATATTTCTATTAAATAGAATGTCTATTGTCAATAAATGATGTGTATGAGCATGTTTATTTGGTTTAATTATTTGATAAAATATTATTTCCATTTAAAATTAATCATATGATATATAATATATTACATGATTTGTACTTGGGATACATAAATTTTATTCTCTTCTACCCATGTTCATGACACATGCCAAGGTACATGGAATTTTTTTCAATTGTGTATGTGTACAAGGTACATGTCATGTACACCCACTATATGATGTGTGTCCACTTTGTTTAATGGTTTTTCATTCATTGTTCCAAGTAATAAATTGATTACATCTCTTGTACCCCTATGTTTTCTATAGTTAAAACATATAGACAACATAGTATTTATGTGAGTTACATAGTTTTTAGTTTGAAAAAACATGTTTCAACCTATCTAAGTTAATAAGAATTGTGTATTAGATACATTCTATGTGTAGTTAATACAAGATTCTCTAAATTAATTTGAGATTAATCCTTGTTAATTGAACACCGTTACACTAGGTTTACTATTAGGATACAAGTCGTGTACTCTTGTGTTATCTAGCCTAAACCCTAGGAACCTCTTAATGAAGTATTTGAATGTTCTTCATGTAAATTTAAACTTTTTATTGGTTATATGAGTGATAATGAACAATGGAATAAAATAATTTTACATTCTTATTTAATGAATGAATAACCTAGAAATGGAAACTAAAAAAAATACATATTAAAAACCAATATTAAAAAATAATTAAAAAATAATTATTTTATTTCTCTCATACCACTTGAAAGATCCGAGAATAGTTAAAGAGACTATTAGGTAGTTTCCAACTCAGTTTTTTGTTACCATCAATGAATAATATGAGATGTACATGAAAAATAACATCATGACCAATAGAATTCAATAAAAGATAAATTGACTATTATACTAGAACTAGGAAAGAAGGATCATTACATTTAATTTATAATTAATTTATTTTCATAAATAAATACCTTTCATTGAATTTCTTTACTTTTTGATGAATTGGTAGAACACTTATTGTCATTATGTCATTGTGGTGAGAGGATTAAAGGGTGAAATCCCTCAAGTGATGATTCACACATGCCCCAAAACCTCTGAATGTCATAGTAGAAATATTCTTGTACTATTATGGAAGATTAAGATGCTTGCATCTTCCATTAATGACATCCACAAGGATCATTGTGGGTGGAAGGACTCTTCTTGATCTCTCTAATATTGAGAGGCTGGTGGGGGAGGATTTCTCTCTATTCTAGATATCATTATAGGAAAAAATATATATAGGGATTGAGAGAAATATTACTATAAATTCATTGAAAAAAACAACCATTATGTTTATAAATTTCTTAATCAGATTTAAATAGAGCTAAATTTAGACAAATAGTAATTACACATGGGATGATATTATTTTTCTTAATCTCCTATGAACCCCATGTCTAAATAATAATAATATTATTATTTACATCACATTTTATAAACACATATATAAAATAACTATTATATCCAAGAATAAATAAATTAATATTTATTCAAATAATATTTAATAAAAAAATTCTCACAAGACCATTAAACTCTATCCACCAATCCTCCTCATTATTTATCAAGATTTGAATAATGACTATTTAATAAATAAATATCATTACATTATTATCTAATAAATAAATAATTATTATATTAACAAAACCAATGAATAAATATTTATTAAATATTCATGTAACCTAACAAATAATTTTTTTCTTGTGAATAAACTAGAATAAATGAATATTATATACTCACATAATTAATAATTACCTTGAGAAATGAATGTTTATTCAATATTAAACTCAGATAATATTATCTTGAATTACTTTTTATTTAATATGTGAGATCAATTAAAAATTAATAATTAGTAAACCACTTATAGGAATAATATTTATTTAAAATGATAAATTCATATATAATTTAATTGAGGTTATGAATCCACTTAGTGTGTGACTTCCTTGGACCCTTTCTAAGTGGAATTAGGTTGTTAAACTTAAATTCCATGGATAGAATCTAAAAATAATTCAATGAACCCACATATAAAGAGGTTAAATTTTGAATGATAATAACCACATATGGATATAAACTGTGAAACATTATACCATTATCATGATATCTCTAATCAGTTAGAATGAATGATAATTTCATCAACCTATGTGCTCAATGATTTTTTCTTTGACTTTCTAGAAATGAACTTTCTAATATAATGTAATGGAAATACTCATAATTAGTCAATTTAATTTTTATCAGAGGGCCTGAGATATCAAATTCTATTAAATAATAGAAGGAAAAAAAATCCTTCCTTACATTATTCATTAATAAAAATAACTTTTAAGGGTTCCCCCTAATCCCTTGAAAGGGGGTTATCAAAAATCAATAAAAAATAATGCATTAGGGACATTGGATATATATTTATATATATTTCATCATTTATTTAGTAATTACATAAAAGTACATGACTCATAATATAAATTAATAAAAATGTTAAAGTCTAAGGATCATTACATAGGTATATAGATAGGAACATCCAATGACACGTATAAGTGTGGATTTAGTTTTAGCAGTTCATGTTCTTATAATCTCATACTATGAATATTACTAAGGGCATGCACCATGAAAAAATATCTCAATGTACCATGAATATACACCCCTAATAGCCGATATCATTTTTCCCGTGAAATTATATAATCCAATATTAAAAAATATATTTAAGAAAACTATCATTGCACTTATAGATTATCATCATGGTAGGAAACTACTATGACATTTTATTGTAATATATACCCCAAGGAAATTATCACATAGATATCATATAGAAGATTAATAATCATGTGATAAGTAATTAATTAATATTCAAGGCTATGAATATTTTGGAGTTCTAATATTCAAAGTAGCAGGTAAGAAAAATGCTACTGCTTCCTTTTATGTTGTTATTGTAGTAGGGATTCAAGCCACCGTTGAAGATCAACATGATGAGTATGACTTCGAACGTGAAGCAAAAATTAAAGATAACTCTTAGTTTTGTGAGGAATAACACTATTCTAAAAATAGTAAAGGGAAACAAGTTGACTCCCACCTCCCAATGAATAAGACTGGACGTACTACTAATATGGTAAATCCATTAGAGACTTCTCAGGTTGCAGTTACTATCTCTCAAGGACATGGGGTGACTAGTACTATGTAAGATGTGCCAGAGGATAGGTGAAATTTTCTTACTCTCCTTGATATTCTTAATAGATCCTACAGTAGGGAGGTCTTCTGTGCTGAATTTTGGAGTGCTAATGGCTCCGAGATGTTCATTGCACGGGGATATGCCTTGAAATTCCTACCAGAGAGATCTAATATAGTTAGAGAGTTAAAATATTTAACTACCAAGGGAATGTTAAATAATGTCTCCAAGGTGCATGATGGGACATGGAAATTGCCAAAGACATAGAGGAGAGGATGACATACATGTAGCAGAGGTGGTGGACGTCACTGTCATTGATTATTCTCTATTGGTTTATGAATGAATTTGAATTTTTAGCAGTGTATGTTTAACTGGTTGTTTTATTCCATATCTGTCTTGTATTCCGTTTCTATTTTCCTTTAATAAATTTTGAGACCACGGGTTGATAACCCATGGTCTGCACTGTTCTTCATAGTTGGTTCGAGGGAACCATATCAAACACCAGAGGCTGCTAACTAGTAGTGAGGGTATAATAATACATTATGTAGAGACTATAAACTATGTATCCATGTATACAATAATAATTAGATAATATATTTTTTAAGGATACCCACATCATCAATAAAGAATAATAGTGTATTTCCAAGAATAATGAATAACTTACACCATGAAATAACCAAAGAAAACCATTTCACACATACAATCATATATCTAAGAAATCATTAAAAGTATAATAATATAGTACATATAGGAAAAAAATAATAATAAATGAAATGTCACTATAAAACCCCATCCCTAAAAATGAACTATATCCCAATTACCATAGGGAAAATCTAGCTATCTCTAGTGTAATGATCAATTATCTAACCTATATACCAAATAATAAATTTGTAATATTATAAAAATGATTCATTTAATTCAAGCAATATAGTGAAAATATAAAAGTGATTTCAAATAAAAATTTTGATCTAAAATATAAATAAATATAACTAAAACAATTAAGGCATAACATTAGTTGAATTAAAAAATGAATAATGAGAATGTGATGGGTTTTAGATGAACATTTCATACACCCTAAAATTTTTATTATGTTGGACATGATGACTAAGAGTTTTGGTTAGGTAATTTGGGCCTAATACTAAACTAAACACGTGTAATTAGGCAGTTATATGGTATCAAGGTAGTGGATAGAGGCTTAGGATTTTGTCTTAGGAAAATGAGTCACTGGTGGATGATTTAGAAAGAGAGAAGAAATACTGGTGGAGTCTATTTGGGAGGCCACTATAGTTATAATGGTCTTGATAGTGGTCCTGTTCCACTGAGGAACCCATTATAGTTCCAATAGGGTTCTACTAGATTCTTGTAGGGCTCTAAATAATTTTTTTTAATTAATTAATTATTTAATTCAAAATTATAAGTGAAGGGGGTATCCCATTCTATAACTCCCCAACTCCAGTAAACTAGAGCCAATTATTATTTTATTGTTGTGGTATGAAATATGTATACCACGATACACTAGATCTAGTAGTTTATCAATCTTAAGAAAGTTGATGCATAATTGAACATTACATTACCTTGAAGACTTAAGATACATCAAATGAATAAATGAAAATTTATTATTTATCTTTACAAATTCATAATTCATACATAGTATTCTTCATGTTTTATGAGGGAAATGGGAAACAATATAAAGGGTTGAGATTAGATGCTAAGTGAGGGTTATCACACAAAGGAATCTATCATACATAAGCATGAAATCAATAATATGTCAGGAATAAAAAAATTCCAAAACAAATAGAGTGGTGAGCATAATATAGACATAGATTAAAATAATAATAAATAAATGCATCAATAAGAATAATACATCTCATAGTGATGGAATTAATAATTCTAGATATCATAAGAATACTATCAAGGTCTTGTGATAAGACATCATACATAAATAGATAAGGATTACACCAAATACCCAACTAGTTTGTCTCATGAGTCCTATCAATAAATCAAACGGATATATAATTATAGGCCCCACCCATCACATAATAAGTGAAATTCATCCATTAGTTTAAGATAATGGATAAATAATATATATCATAATATTCCCTGAGAAACCTTATACATAATTATGGATAAGTAATTAAAATTTTTCCATAACTAAATAATGGATATTTGGAATATCAAATTTCCCCATTCAATGGAAAAATATAGTCATCTAGGTAAATATAACACAATGAGCTTAGTAACTATAGGATATTCACAATGTATTGGAAGGTACACTTATAAGAGGAATGATAAAAAGGTAGTAGTGAAGGTTAAATTTATGGTGTATGGATATTAATTATAAATAGTCATTAAGTTTAATTTTTTTTCAATGTAAAGAGACTAATGAATTGATAAAAAAATCACCCTAGAGATATTCTAAAAGATCTGTTATAACACTTAATTAATTTAGATACATAAATTTAAAATTTATTTCTACACTAAAATAATATATTCATATCCATAAATATGGTTTGTAAAAAGTTGGTGAATCTACAAAATCATATCCCCAAGGGTTATCAAACTAGGTTTACAATTAGTCTCATTTTTTGCGCACCAAGTGAAGATAGAGTTAATATCTAACTAGCCTTTTTAAGCATCATTAAACCTAGGTGTCTAAGAAAAAGATTTCATCCACTTGTAGTATCCATAATGAGATGACGTTTCTAGGAAACCACACACTATTTTCTTTACCAAAATTTTAGGATGTTTTCATATATTTAGATTTATAATTTTGGGTTTTTATAATTATTAAGCATTATACCAGATTAGGAAATTAGTATAACAAGAGATAATAGTGATCCCTCATTGATAATATTATAATAAATTTATAAAAATGAATCATAATAAAATTTCACATTTAAATGAAAATGAATTTGAGAGGATTACACAAATAAAGTATAATAATGGATTAATGAACATTACATAAGCATAATAACAACATAAAAAAAAGGCTATAATGGGATATAATAAGTGATTTGTAATTAAAAATATATCAAATTAATTATAATACCATGATATTATAATAATGGAAGTATTTGGAAAATAATTTTAAATAATATTATAACAAAAGGATTGTAATTGAAAAGGAAAGAGGATTGGGGACACTTAACTTTAAAGGAATATTATTAAAGATTGATAAGAGAATATTTTAACCTTATAAAATCCTTATAGAGACTCTTGATAGAGAAAATTATAGGTGAATCATGCTTAAAAATTTTTTAGTGAAGAAGAATGGGAATATAGGTGGGTATTTATAGTAAATGAGGGGGATTTTCTTATTAATTTCAAAACATAGGCCCAAGACTCTAGGTTAATAAAAAAATAAAAACATTGTACTTACCAGGGATTTAACCCTTTATATTTGACATTTTATGCCAAATTTAGGTATTTTAAAAATTTAGTAATTTAAATCCTTTAAAATATTTTTTTAATGTGGACTAGATTCTCATTCATAATTTTTTTTAAAAATTAAAATATACTCTAGGTTTGGGAAGATTATTTATAGCTTAGAAAAATTTATTTTATTACTTTAAAAAGAATTATTTTAATGAATAACTAATTTCTTGTTGAGAAATAATTTATGCTACATGTTACATTACTTTTAAGTTATTAAAATGTCACAATACTTATGGTATATTCATAATGTATTTTAATTTTTACCAAAAAAATTGACTGTTTTAGAAAATTATGAAAAATGAAATTTTATCTAATTTTGATATGGTGATTAAAAATTTAAATTTCCTTTTATGAAAATAATTCTCTCTATTTTTAAATGTAATTATTAAATTAAAAATATTTATTTATTTCAAAATAATACATTTGATGCCTAAATTTTAAAAAATATTCATATTTTTATTCTAAGATGCATGTGTGTAATTATATTATTATTCATATATATATTATTAATTTTTAATTATATAATTATCAACTAATTTTATGATATTTTATGATATTTTATTATAAATTCAATTTCCTAGTTTTCTATTATATTATAATGTGATTTACTATTATGATAAAATAATAGAATTTTTATTATTCCATAATTTTCATGATGAAATGTTTTTTAAATATGATAGAATATTAGGTATTACATTATCCTACCTTAAATAATTTCATCCTAGAAATTTAGGGTTTATATAAATATAGGAATAATGAGGGTAATTATTCCCCATTGCATCCTTAGGCATTTATGTTGCTTCTTCCAACTTCTGATTCCTCTAAAAAACTTTCACAAGTTGGGATTTTTTTATTCTAGAAAACTTTCCCCCTTGTCTCACTAATATATAAAATCTATTCATTATTTGAAATATCAAGATACATATCTATTTCATTGGTGGTGAGTACAGGTATATGGTATGGAATGTACTTCCTCAACATTGAGATGTGAAAATACACCATGAATTTTTGAAATATTGAGTGGAAAATCTAAATGATAGGACAAATCTAAAATTCTCTCAAAAATTTCAGAATTTCCAATACACTTCAGACTTATCTTCACTTTCTTACCGAATCTTATAACTCCCTTCCATTATTTCCTACTTGGAATTACAATTCCTTCCTCTGATTATCAACATTAATTTTTTATCTTCTCCGAGCTATCATGACATGATTCTAGATTGGTCACACATTATTATTTGTTTACTTAATGAGTTATAGACTATATATCCCATTTTTCCCAACTCTATCCCAATTGGTTAGAGTAAAATATCTTTTTCCATACAAGTCCTCATACAGTTCCATCTGAATTCTTGAATAGAAGATATTATTGTACATAAATTCCACTAGAGTTAGGTATTGGTCCCATATTCCTTGGAAGTCAGGTGATAATAATTTTAACATATCCTATGTGGCATGTATTTTCCTTTAAAATGCCCCATAGGTTTGAGGATGATAAGTGGTTCTCAATTGTATCTCAGTATCCAAAGCCTTCTAAATACTTCTTCAGATTTTTTATGTGAATCAAGGGTCAAGAAAAGATAAAACTGATAAAGGTGCACCATGAATCCTCACAAAATCATTGATATAAATTTATGAAATATGTTCAAGTGGTATATCCTCCTTTATTCAAGGTAGTGTGCAGACTTTGTATGTAGATCCATAATAACCAATATATAATCATTTTTCAAAGATGTATTTGGAAGTCCCGTAACAAAGTCCATTGTGATATTATCCCACTTACACATTGTTATATAGAGAGGTTTCATGACAACCTTAGGTATTTGTCTCTTATATCTCACTTGTTATAATACCAAGCATCTTAACATAAAATTTTCAACTACCTGTTTTATGTGTTTTTTTACTAGAAGTGCACTTTTAGATCCCTCTACAACTTGGTACTGCCAGGGTGAATAGAGAATATTTATCTATAAGATTAATTTAGTAATTATATATTTATATCTAGTATTAATGGTATACATATTCTCTTTCCAAAATATAACACACCATCTTCATAGTTTAATTCTATCAATTCCCTCTCTCCCATGGTTTTAATATTCTTTTGTAATCCCTTTTCATCTTGTTGAGACCCATTCATCCTCTATAGTAATGATGGTTGGGTAAATACTTTGAAAAGAAATGTTGATTCCCTTTTCATAATAATTTCCACATATAACTTTAATAAATTCATGAATATAAGATCATTTTCCATCCTCTTAATTGATATATTTCAATGATATTTCCTAATCAATGCTTCTTCCTTCTTTTTTTATTTCCCAGGGTGGTAGTGTATTGCACAGTCATAGTCCTTGAGTAGTTTTATCTATCTCATTTGTCTCAAGTAAATCTCTTTCTATATGAATATATAAATAATATTTTTATATGTATATCTATATCATATTTCACCATAATTATATTATCTCTATATATTTAAAGTAAATATTACAACTGGAAGCTAAATATCATAAGTTGGATAGTTTTTTTCAAGGGAATTAATTACCTTGATACACAAGAAACGACTATATAATTTTTCATAAGGAAACAACCTATTCCTTTTTTAATGAATCTATATATATAACAAATACCACCTTTCGAGATTTTATGGTAAATATTGGTGATTTTATTAATATCTTCATTAGTTCCTCAAATATATGTTCACATTACTTAGACTATGTAAATTTTCCCCCTTTATCTATGAACTTGGTTAACGGATTAATTAATCAGGAAAATTTTTCAATTAATTTCTAATAGTAATTAGACAAGAAAATTAAACTATGTATCTTATTTATATTGGTTAGTATAGAACATTTTTTAACAACCTTTGTCTTTATAGGGTTAACTTATATCCCATCCTTGGAGACAATATAGTGAAAAAAAAACTTATTAAAGAAAAAATTTAGAAATGATGAATTTACTATATAACACCATCCCCCATAGAGTCTTGAAGATAATCTGAAAATGATATTAATAATATTTATAGCACTTAGAATATATCAAGATATCATTAAGAAATTTTTTTTTCTAGATCATCCTAAAAACACTATTAATTATATCCAAAAACATAGATAGTGCATTTGATAATCGAAAGGGAATTAATGTGAAATAATAATTCCGATACCATTTGTGAAAAGACATATTTAGCATATCATACTTATTTTAATTTAATTAATGATAAAAAAACAGAGAACAATATTTAAGAAGTATTGATATCCTTCAATTTGATCAAATATATCATCAATGTGAGCTAATGGATAATTGATATTTATAGTATTTAAATTGGTTCTTCTTTAATTGATGCACGAACTCATATATCCATCCTTATTTTTCAAAAATAAGATAGTTTCTGTTCAAGGTGAATCACTAGGTTATATGAATCCCTTGTCACGTGACTCTTATAACAATTTCTTTAATTTCACAAATTCCATTGGTAGATATGGGTTTTTCATTAGGGATAAGTTCAATAAGAAGTTAAACTTTATGATCAAGTGGATAACAATGTAGTTACTTAGTGAATACATCAATATAATCCCTCACAATAGATACATAATCTATTATAAGGATATCCTTTCCATTAATTTATTAATCCTCTCAAAATATTTCATTAATATAATCCACTAGAGGTGGTTCCAAACAATACTTAGGAAATAGTGTATGTCTTATAAAATAATAGATTTTTTCTAGCCTTAGAGATTGTAATATCTATATCATGAATTTTTTGTATTATAAATTGAGGTCTAATAAATCCCACATATTATATAAACCTCAACCATTGGTATCACCTCTAAGTTTGAAACTAAAGAAAATCCATGCATTTTAATATATATAGAAGAATATAATTTCATTGCTATAATATTTACACTAAGAGTATTAACAGAAAAATCCTTGTTTAATTCATTAGGATGTGATTAAATGTTCATACAAAACATTAAATATATAAAAGAGTGTGTAGATCAAGATTCGAATAATTAATTAGCTATTATTTAACTTATGATCAAAGTACCTATTATAAGATCATTTTAGACCTCAAATTCTAATGTTGTGATTGTAAGACCAACCTTTCTCCCTTGATGTATTTTGGGATAATTTCTATTAATACTTGGGGTGATTATGTTAATACTTTCCAATATCCTTACAATTTAAGCATAGGAAATTAGAGAATTCTCTTTTGGATTTTCATTTACGAGTTTGATGGAATTTATATCAATAGTTAAAAAACCCCCATTTCATTAAATCAACCCCTAAGGTGTTTCTTTACAAAATTATTATATGTTTCAAACTATAAACTTACATTATTTTCCTTCACCAAATTTCTATCTACATGAAAATAATATCCTTGAACTTCAAGGTATGTCATATTATCATTTTGGAATATCTTGAATTTATTTTTTATTTCTTTAAAGATGTATTAAAGGTGTTGGGGATCAGGTATTCGAATTCTGGGAAGAAGAATACCAAACATGTAGCATAAATTCTACTAGAGGGCCACTAGATAGCCTATCTAGAACCATAAGCTAACTAGTGTAATGTCTAAAGGATTTGAACTTCTATAGATCCCACTATCTAGATAGTGAGAATAGCAATATCCCTAGGCTCTACCTGGAGCTACCTGTTAGCCAGTGGATCCACCAGTTCACTAGTAGTCTCCAAAAAACCTTTTAATCATGGTTGATATTGTATTTACCCATGATAACTCTATTTGATACATCCCTTTCTTGGATAAACCCTCATTTCACCAAAATATATAGAGGGTATCTCACTTGGAAAATTAAGCTTCCATCTCCCCTCTCCTTTACTGTTGTGTGATCTGATTGATCTAGAAACTCTAGTTTGGTAAGATTATGTTTTTATATCCTAAAAAGCCTTCTTATCCTAGAATGAATCATATATCTAGGCTATTATCGAATCATATATAGATTCACATGTGATCTAATGGATAATTCTTAGACTATTTAAGGATCAAAGACTAATTTATTAATTATTTTTCTCTCTCTTGAATAGATTTAGATCCATTAGTGGTAGTGGTTCTCATTGTGTATGTATAATAAAATTCTTCCCTTATCATGTTATTCTTCTTGGATATTAATTCTAGATTCCATATTTGATGAATTAGATATAGCTATAAGGATCATTGGTGTGAAGGATTGATCTAGACAACAATTCATGGCCTTATGCATCGATACTCTTGAGGTTATAAGTATTTACAATTTAGAACCTTTTTATGAAATTGCTTGGTATATTATGCATGTGTGTGCATGTGCGGATAGAGAGACCCTATATTGATATGATTTATATGTTGTTTTGTGTGTGGTCTGTCAGAACCTTGATTGATATACCACACATATGGGTGTGTGTGTGTTTGGTAAGTGGGAACCCTTGATTTATATGACATATATGTGACTTGATTTGTTATTCCATATGTATGGATGCATGAATTATCAAGATGAATAGATTTCTCTAGACTGGAATGTTGGATCCTTAGAGGGGGAGTATAGATGACATCAATGATAGCCTATGTCTCTAGGATTCCATAATGGTTAATATCTTTCATGACCCCCCCCCCCCAAAGATTCCCCTCCTGAACTAGCAATGAAGAAAGGGAGATAATGACCCCCCGAGTCCCACCTATAGTAGGGCCCTGGGGTGGGGACCAACACCAAGGGTATAGAAATCTCACAAAATGTAAGGAATTACCCTTTTATAGTAACCAAGATTGGGATATAAGATCTATCAACCATAAAAGAACTCCAAGATATATATAAAAGAAAACCAAAATCCACCCCACATGCATGTTTAAAGTAAAAATTGTTACAAAAAAAGAGTCTCCAAAGTAAATATCAAAAGTAAATCTAAGAAACAACACAAAAACTATCCAAAGTTCCAAGCTAGTAAGGTATCACACGGTCCACATAATCCTCCTAGAAACCTAAATTTTTTTTATATATGTAGGGTGAGCATAAAATTATACTTAGTAGGAAAACCAAAGTCTCTCATGCACAAGTGATAGAAGCATACTATTGATCCTGTGAGAAAACAAAAGAACCAACAATACCTAACAAGTTATTCTAGCCATCCCCACCTCACCAAGGTACACTCACCAAGTAATGCAAGTCATGTAATGTAATATAGTAATCACATCAATGGTTTGGGTACCCAATACTACTTCCCACTGGTTATATGCTCATATCTAGATGGAAAAATTCATGGCACTTCCATCTCTTCCACAATACCCACGTCACAACCCATTCACGCACACCTGGGCCTCAAAGCTAGTCTAATCACCTAGGAAAATGAATATCACCACATCCCTCCCACACACACTTGGTCCACAACCACATCATATCTAGACCGCAGACACCTAGGCCATAACCTTACCTCATCCCAAAGACACCTAGGAAAGCACACCATATCTCATACTGGAGACACATGAGAAAGCACAACTCACCTGCAGACACCTGGGCCTCATAACCATACCACAATCTACCTGAAGAGTCATGGGATACTAATTTCTAGAAGAGGGAGTAGGGAAGAGTTGGTAACTAGCCATACATCCTCCCACTGGGATTTTGGGGAAAGACACCCTCCCCCATGATGATGGGGGTGTTTGACACATAGTTCTCAACTAGGGTGTGGTGGTATGGAAATCACAAGGAAATACATGTTTATATATATATAATACCAAGAATTCATCCCAACCTATGGGTTTATAACCAATAACTAACTCATGATACCAACCTTTCTGCTACCTATAAATTCACAATAACACAACAATACACAAAATCAATGTATACTCCCAGAAAATTCATTAATATGGTTCTCATTATTAATTAATAATACAATTATTCATTCTATATATTCTTGGAAAACTACCAAGAACAACTGGTATGAAGTAACACAGGAAAATATTCAACACTACCATAATAATTTTAGAAGGTGAACAACCTTCTAGTTTGACACACTCCATATTTCCACTCCATTTAACACCCATTCATGCTATAATATACTAATCCTGAGACACAGGGTGAAGATTTATACATGCTACTCATAGTGAAACTCTAGGAGAAATAACCATACCAAACATTACCATCCCCATTATTCAAAGTCACCTACCCTATCCATCATCTCAACCACAACACACCCCTAACTCACAGCCGCACCTGGGAACACAAACAAAACATAACCCAGTTATAGTCCCACTACACAACACCACTAATCCATTCCATAATAAAACAGTATCTCAACTTGGGATCCCATTAAACCACCCAAACCACTCCACACATAGTTGTACCCTCAACGACAACACCATACAACCATAAAAAAATTCAAGATTTAATGAGGCACCCATTCCTTGATTCCACTTTGATCATAAAGAAATATTGATCCTAGGGCATCTATTTATTTAAATTAATATAAATGGTTAATTAATTTCATATATATAGCTGTTCAACACATGACCAACAAAAATAATTGATAAGTCATCCTAGTGTGCAAAAAAAGACCACCAGTGGCTATGATTTTAGGTAGGCATATAGCCCATACCAATTCAAAATATCACTAAAATAATAAAACAGAATCATGAATCATTTTTTTCAACCCTTTTATATTGATATTAAATTGATTAAATTATCCTTATTTATTTGTAATTATAATATATTCATAAAGTAAAAAATCTTACACCCACCCCACATGATACACAAATTAAAGAAAGATGAAGGGATCCCTACCTCAAAGAATAGATGATCAGCAATTCCTCCTTGCACCAAAAAAGGGAGTGAACATGCAGTAGGAAAAAGACTCTAGGGAAATGAGATCTGAAGGCCACAACACAAGCACACGATCACTCGATAAATAAAGGTTCTGGGTGCCTTGTTCTAAGATAAAGGAGAAGTAAATAACCAGGGAAGGTCTCTGACTTAGAACTATTAGATCCAAGGTATTGGGATATAAAATAGTTTTTAAATTCCCCATTAAAGGTGGATCTTAACATAGGCCACATGATTTGACTATTTAAAAGCCTCAGGATAATTAGTAATTTAAATATATATTTCATATTCCTTGAAACAAATTCAAAACTAGTTAAATTTGTTTTTAAACTCAATTCACATCAATGGAAATGTTAAAGGGGTGAAACAGGAAAAACTGGGAAGATTCTAAAATTTTGACAAACTATCGGAAATGAATCACCATTGGGTGAGTCGCTGTCGCAAGTCACTAGTGGATGAGTCAACATTGGTTAAATCATCCTTGGATGAGCTACCAGTGGATGAGTCACTGTTGGGTGACTCACCGTTGGGTGACTCACCATTGTATGAGCTATCAGTGGATGAGTTACCGTTGGATGAGATACTGATGGATGAGTCACTGTTGGGTGACTCACCACTGGATGACTCACCATTGAACGAGTCACCATTGGATGAGTCATCATTGTGAGTCACCACTGGTGACCTTCCAGGGTGAGTCACCATTGCAACTCACAGTCATGACCTACCATCATGGCTTACCATTCCTGACTCACCAGTCCGAATCCACCAATGCAAGTCACCGTGAGATACCTTGAAACACCTCTACTGACATAAAGGTTCAACAATAACCCACCCTGTGTTGTTCGAAAGTTGTAGTGAAATATCAACATCCAAGAACACCTCCTCTAACATCTGCTAACCCAACCAACTAGAAGACGCACCACACGAGCACAAAATCCACACTATCCGAACACACAAATCAGAGAATCCCATCCTCCATGTCAAGATACTATTCTATTTTGGTGGCACTGACTCACCCTCATGGGTTTAATCACATTGTAATTAATGAATCTCTATTATGAATCTGGTCTTCCCCTTTTCACATGTCAGGACTTTATCACACACTATGGAATAAGGAAACAACTCATCTCAGAACAAAAAAGGTTCAAACATTACATTAAAAAGAAAAATAGAACATGAAAAAACTAAAAACAAATCTAGGAACTGGGCATGAATCTACACTTATCACACCCAATTACTCTCCTCCAAGCCAGCATGCCTCCACAACACATGAACCAAGGGAATGGTCTGTCCATGCAACACCTTCTTCCTATGATCCTGGATCTCTACTGGTCACTCCATGAACATCATTTCATCCTCAATATCCAACTCTCCCCATTCGATGATGTGTGATTCATCATGTAGATACTGACAAATATGAGAGACATGAAA
Source organism: Viscum album (assembly GCA_963277665.1). NCBI lineage: Eukaryota > Viridiplantae > Streptophyta > Magnoliopsida > Santalales > Viscaceae > Viscum > Viscum album. The sequence continues at coordinate 1,430,370,445 of OY728120.1, read as the reverse complement.
GAAGACTTTGATTATCTCAAACTATGGTGGCAGTGCTCACTAGTATTCCACATCTAAAACTCACCATAATACTTTGAAGGGTCCGATGAACCTAGGAGAAATCTTTCTCCCTCTACCGAATCTCTGTTGCCCACATCGAGGGGAAACCTTCATGAACACATGGTCCTCTACCTTGAACTCCAAGGTCCTCCTCCTATAATAAACATATGAATTATACCGGTCCTATGCCTCTTTCATCCTATCATGGACAAGATGAACCTTCTCAGTCATTCTCTACAAAACCTTGAGGCCAAGAATATCTGTCTTCCCAACCTCTATCCAGCACAGAGGTGGACGATATGTTATTTTGTACAAATATTCAAATGAAGCCATACCAATGGAAGAGTGATAACTATTATTATAAGAAAACTTGACCAAGGGTAAGAATTTCACCCAAGATACACCAAAGTCCAATACTTATGCTCGCAGTATGTATTCTAGCATCTGGATAGTCTATTCTATTTTCCCATCTGTCTGAGGGTGCAAGGTAGTGTAGAGACGTAAATGAGTTCCAAATTCATGCTGAAATCCCCTCCAAAATCATGAGGTAAAACGTGCATCCCAATCCGAGATAATGGATCTCACAAATTCGTGCAACCGTACCACCTCATCCACATAGCTCTTTTCTAAGGAATTTACTTCAACCAGCTTCTTAATCATTAAGAAGTGAGCTAATTTCTTCAGTTGATGCACTAATACCCAGATAGCATCATAGAATCCCTAAGACTTGGATAAAATTGTGACTAAATACATCAATATTTCATCCCACTTCCACTCGGGGACATCTAAGTGCAGCAGTAAACCACTAGAAACACGATGCTCATCCTTTAACTACTAGAACACTAAGCACTTCTCCATAGACTCTATCACTAACTATTTTATCCCGAGCCACCAAAACTGCATTCTCAAGCCATGGTACATCTTGTAAACTCCTGGGTGTACCGTTAAGGGTGTTCTATGAAACACAAAATGTACTCCCTCACACATTTCCTTTGAAGAAAAACAACCTTCCATGAAACAACATCCGATTCTGAACATCCTTTGACCATCTTTATAGAGTATCACCTTGGTCAACACGATCATGCATCACCTATGCCTTTGATTTTCCCCACTGAGACTTTTCCACCTACTGTATTAGAGAAGACTTCACTATCATATGAAACAAACAACCTCTTCCACCATCCACCATTGCATCCAAGTGTAAGGTTTCCAACTCCTCCATCTCCTTCCAAGAATCCTCATATCCTCAAACTACCTCTTTATGTGAATTCTTGATCAAGGCATAGGCCACAAAATCCCCTTTTTATAAGGTGTAAGAGATCTCAAAATCATAGTCTTGAAGAAACTCTATCCACCTCCACTGTCACAAATTTAGATCTCATTAGGAAAATATATAACCTAAAATTTTATGATCTGTAAACACCATAAAGCTCTCCTCAATGAGGTAAGGATGCCACAAATTTAACACAAAAACCACTCATACTAGCTCCAGATCATGGGTGGAATAGTTTCATTTATAGGGATGTAATTTCCTAGATCTATAAGAGATAAATACCTACTTCTGCATTAGCACACATACCAATCCCAGATAGGAAGCATCAAAAAACACCTCAAACATCACCCCTTCCTCTAGAAACTAGATCACTAGAGCACTGAACAACTTCCCCTTCAGATAGATAAACTCTGCCTAGTATTTCTCATTCCACACAAAATTATGGTATTTTATAGATATAGTTTTCAACAGAGATGTAATGCAATAGATTTTAGGTAAAAATCTCTAGTAATAGCCCACTAGAACAAGAAAAATATAAACCTTTGCAATATTCTTGGGTTATACCTAAGAAAAAACTACCTCAACCATCAATAAGTCCACTACTACACCCTTATGGGATGACACATTCCCAAGGAAATGCACCTCTCATGTATCAAACTTGCACTTGGAAAACTTTCCATAGAGCTGGCGACATCAAAGGAGTTACAAGATAGTCCTGAGATACTCAGTATACTCCTCCTATGAGTTTGAGTAGATAAAGATTTCATCAATGAATATAATGAAGAATTGGTCCAAGAACTCATAGAAGACAGAGTTCATAATCCCCATGAACACGACTAGTGTTTTCATAACACCGAACGACATGAAAATGAACTCGAAGTGACCGTACCTACATCTAAAATCAATATTCAGGATATCACCCTCCTTCACCCTCAACTAGTGATATCCATATCACATATCAATATTAGAAACCCAAATTTCCCCTCTCAGCTGATAAAAAAGTTTGTCTATCCTCAGGAGAGGCTAACGATTCTTGACCTTTACCTTGTTCAACCTCCGGTAGTCTATGCACAACCTTATACCACCATATTTATTCTTTTCAAACAACACTGGAGCACCCCATGATGACACACTAGAATAGATAAAACCCTTCTTAATCAGATCTTCTATCTGAATCCTCAACTCCCGCAACACAGAAGGTGCTATCTGATAAGGATCCATTGAAATAAGAGAAGCACTGGGCTGGTGGTCTATCCTAAACTCAATGTCACATCGACAGGGTATCATCACAACCTCCTCAGGTAAAACATCCAAGAACTTTCCGAAAAACCCTAGGGAATTCAATGTCCACTACTCCAACTAACATCTCAGTCAACAAGGAAAGAAGAGGCTCTATATGCCGACTTACCACCTAAAACTCCTCTCCCCAATGAAAACCACATGCTGGCCATCCACTTCTAAAAAATGACTCTTCTACAGAAGCAATAGATAATTACATGCATGGAATAAAACCAGTCTATGCTGAGAATAACATCACATGGTTTCATCTATAGCAGGAAAAGATCCCCATGGGACTGATGCAGTGCCATCATCAGTCTACACCCCCAGAACACATCAAACAAGCTTCTATGACCACTGAATAGAGTAATCAACACCAGTGGAATAAGAACCCTCTCTACATCTAGTACCATAGCATGGGATATAATAGATTCAATAAAGGAGTGCGAATATCCTAAATCAAACAAAGCATAAGAAAGGGTACTAAACAAGCTGACCATACCTCGAACGATCTATGGTCGTGCTGGAACTGCTACACCTATTTTGTGTAACTGAAAAGGCCCAACTCCTCTTCCCTTATGATGATGACTTCCCCCATGACCATGATCAGGTCAAGGTCCCTAAGGAACACTCTGATACTATCCTCTACCTACTCCATATCCCCTAGGTGGAGCATGGGCCTACTTTCCCTTCTACTAAAATGAACTAGATAGAATCTACTACTGATGTGGTCACTGAACCTACCCACCTCCACCATACTGAACTCTAATGACCATTAGACACTAACTCTGAATATGGAAATGGGATTCACAAGTGAAACACATCAGTCCCAAGTTCACGGGAAAAGCACAAGGGCCAAAAGGTTGAAGCAAAAACTATTGAGGTCGGTTCCCTACTGGTCAAAACCTTGAAGGCCCTAGAACCCAATACTTGCTGCTGGTAACCATTACTCTCAAAGAACCTTGCTAGATCCCCTCTCATGGTATACTTCCTCATGAGTGCATCCTCTCAATCACTTATGCCTTCTTCTGAACCTCTAAGTTCATCGATAATGTAAAGGGGGTGACCACATATTATATAGAAGGATGAAACAACTCATTTAAGCATCTCACACAAGTCTCCTTATCTGGAATGAGATATAGGGAAAAACAATGTAGGTCCTTGAACTTGATCCCTAGCTCCCATACCAACATATTCCCCTACTAGAGGGAGATTAAATCCTTCCTCTTCTCAGCCTTCATGGTCAAATAAAGGAATTATGCTCGAAACTCCTTGAAATTGACTAAAAAAACATTAGTCTCCTTACTCTCCCCCAGGTAAAATTTCCACTACTGATGCATAGATCCCCACATTTGACTCATCACTAAAGGAACCCAATACTCCTTCAGTGCCCAAATAAAACTAAAGATGATCTCAAGATCCTTAAGACAACACACCATCTCTATGTCTGAAATTTTTCCCTCATACTTTCCCAATATCTACTACTGGAAATTAGGTAGCATCCTCTACCATCGATCATCCTCCTCTACTTAATCAACCCTCCGTCGATTGACTGGGTCATCCTGCAGATCCTCCACTGCCTGAACTACATGAAGACGATGACCGAGTGCCATAGCTGAAAATGGTAAACAAGGAAATCCTAATCCCAAGTAGTATATAATATTACTTAAAGTTCATTTTAACTCATTATTTATTTCAAATTCACCAAAAAACCCAATTAAAATAGGAATATAGTGCATGTACCTTTACTAGGGTCTCTACCCTAAAAACAGTGTAGCCTCACTTGGTCATTCAGTAGGCTCATAGTTCTTTCATTGGATCATGGGTGGCCCTAAAATCCCATGTCCTAGAAGTCTTACATAGCATATATAACACAAAAAGATCGCATAACATTGTTTCCATACCAACCCAAGAAATCCTCACTATTACTAACTCAAAACTCCATCCTATCTCTCAACCTGCCTCTGATACCATTCTGTCATGACCCCCTCCCTCCAAATATGCCTCTCTTGGACTGGAAATGAAGAAAGGGAGATAATGACCCCTAATTCCTGCCTTCAGTAGGCCCTGAGGTGGTGACCATCACCAAGGGTATACAAATATCACAAAATGGAAGGCATTATCCTTTTATATTAACCATGATTGGGAGATAAGATGTATCAACCTCAAAAAAAATCCAAGACATATGTAAAAGAAAACCAAAATCCATCCCACATTCATTTTTAAAATAAAACTTGTTACAAAACATGAGTCTCCAAAGTAAATACCAAAAGTAAATCTAAGCAATGACATAATAACTGCCCCATGGTCTGAGCTAGTAAGGCCCCTCATGGTTCACATAATCCTCCAAGAAACCTAAAAACAATTTTATATATGTAGGGTGAGCATACAAGTATACTCAGTAGGAAAACCAGAGTCTCTTGTTCACAAGTGGGAGAAGCATACTAATTCTCCTGTGAGAAAACCGAAGAACTAACAACACCTAACAAGGTATTATAGCCATCCCCACCCCCAAGGTACACTCACCAAGTAATTCAAGTCAAGTAAAGTAATATAGTAAGAATATATATGGTTTGGGTACCCACACCACTTCCCACTGGTTAGTTTCTCATACCCAAATAAAAAACATCCTGGCGCCTCCATATCTTCCACAAGCCCCATGTCACAATCCGCCCACACACACTAGGGCCTCATAGCTAGTCCCTTCACATGGGAAAAAAATCTCACCACATCTCTCCCGCACACACTTGGTCCATAAACACATCACATCTTTCCCACAAACACATGGTCCACAACCTCACCTCATCCTGAAGACACCTAGGAAAGCACACCACATCTCATCCCGAAGACACATGGGAAATCATAACTCACCTGAAAACACCTGGGACTCATAACCACACCAAAACCTTCCTGAAGAGTCTTGGGAAACCAATTACTAGAAAAGGGAGCAAGGAAGTGTTGGTAACCATCCGTCTATCCTCCCACCAAGATGTTGGGAAAAGGCACCGTCCCCTGTGACGATGGGGTTGTTCAACAGATAGTGCTCAACTAGGGTGGAGTGTGTATAGAAATCACAAGGAAATATATATATATATATATATATATATATACATACACACACACACACACACACACACATATATATATATCATACCAAGATATCACCCCAACCTATGGGTTTCCAACCAAAAACTAACTCATGATACCACACTTACTATTACCTCTAAATGCACAACACCACAACATTCCACAAACTCAATTCATAAACCCATCCAACTCATTAAACCAATTATCATTATTCATTAATGATTCAATTATTTATTCCATATCTACTCAGTAAACTACCAATCAAAACTGAAAAGAAGAAACATAGGAAAACAATCAACACTACCATAGTCATTTTAGAAGGATAACAACCTGCTAGTTTAATACACTTCATATTTCTTCTCTATTTAACACCTATTTATGCTATAACCTACCAATCTTAAGACACGAGGTGAAGCTTTATACATGATACTCCTGGAGAAACAACAGGAAAACTCACCATACCAACCACTACCATCCTCATTTTTCAAATTCATTCCACCCAATCCAGTATTTCAACCACAACACACCCCCAACTCATAGCTTCACATAGAAACACAAAAAAACACAACCTGGTTGCAATCCCACTACATAACACCGCTCATCTATTCCACAATCAAACAATCTCTCAATATAGGACCCCATTACACCACCCAAACCACCCCATACACATCCATAACCTCAACAACAACACCACCCAACCATACAAGGAAAAATATCTAGATATAACGAGGAAACCATTCCTTAATTCCACTTTTTAATTCAGGGGTGATCATATAACAAGATCGATCCTAGGGAATCCATTTATTTAACCGAATATACATGGTTACTAAATTTCATATATACAGCAGTTCAACACATGACTAAAAACAATAATTCACAAGTCATCTCAGTGCAAAAAAAAACACTACAAATAACCATGATTTTTAATAGGAATATAGCCCATAATAATTAAAAATATTATCAAAATAATAAAATAGAAGCATGCATCACTTTTTCTAAGCCCCAATATATTGATATTAAACCATTTCAATTATCCTTATTTATTTGGAATTTTTCTATCTTCATAATGGAAAAAATAATACACCCACCCCACATGATGCACAAATTAAATAAAGATTAAGGGATCCCAACCTCTAAGAACAGATGATCAATAGTTTCTCCTTACACTAAAACATAGAGTACACATGCAACAGGAAAAGGCCTTTATGGAAACATGATATGAAGGAAACAAAACAAGTGAATGATCACTCAGGGAAGAAAGGTTTTGGGTTCCTTGTTCTAAGAGAAAGTATAAGGAAAGAACTGGGGAAGGTCTATAGCTTTGAAGGATCATATTTGAGGTTAGCAGGATATGAAACTATTTTGAATTCCCCATTAAAGGTTGATCTTGACCAAGACCACATGATTTGACTATTTAAAATCCTTAGGAGAATTATGAATTTAAAGATATATTTAATATCCCTTGAAACATTTTTAAAACCACTTAAATTTGGTTTTAAACTCAATTCATGTCAAAGGAAACGTTAAAGGGGAAAAACATGAAAAACTGGGAAGATTCTAAAATTTTAACAAACTGTCAGAAATGACTCACCATTGGGTGAGTCACTATTGTGAGTAATCAGTGGATGATTCACTTTTGGGTGACTAATAATTTGATGAGCTATTGGTATATGTGTCACCATTGAGTGACTCACCATTGGATGAGCTACCAGTGGATGAGAGCTATCAGTGGATGGGTCACTATTGAGTGACTCACTGTTGGACAACTCACCATCGAACGATTCATGGTTGGATGAGTCACCATCATGAGACAATGTTGGTGACCTACCAGTGTGAGTCACCATTACGACTCACTATTTTGAGCTACCATCATGAATTACCATTCCCAACTCACTGGTCCTGACCCACTTTTGCGAGTCACCATCACAAGTCACTGACGTGACTCTCCATTGGGATGACCTACCATTAGAAAAAATGATATTTTGGAAAAATCCTGAAATGTGTCATGATTACCTCCCAAAACACATTAAAGACCATATTTTCATGAAGTAATAGACTAGAGTGGTCCAATCCATTATAGTATATAAAATTTATATGATTATAAAATGTAGGAATTATCATTCCCTATTGGAATATGTCCATAATTCAGAATTTTAGCACTTTTTATTGATGGGTAATGTCCTTGAACATGAATAAAGTTCCAATTATTTGGATGTTTTAGTTGTTTTTACCACAAATCTATGGAGGAATAACCATGAGGGGTGATTTATTAGATGATTCAGATAACCAATCTTAAAGGAGGAATATAACTTTCCTTAAAGGATATTATTAAATTACTCCTTAAAGGTAGAATGTGGATATAAGATAATTGGTTGAATATGTTGAGTTGATGCATGGAACATATGGAATTATCTAATTCATTAAATTACTACTTATTACTTTCCATATATCCTGGTACCAAATCTGGGAGAGTTGGGGTTCATGGTATATTTTTTAGTGTATGATGAATTGAAAATTAATTGTTTATTTATTAATTTACATTATTTTCATGGCATATAATTTTATATACTGATGAAAATATTTTGAGGATGCATTGGTAGAGACATACTAGGTTTATACTCAGAACATGAATAAGTATCTTGGTGTGTGTGTAGAATTTATAGTCAGTGTTCTAGTGAAGGAAAAGGGCCCTATGTCAATAAGTTAAGCAGGTGGATCTTGGGTGATGGAGGCGATGGAAAAATAGACTTTGGATTATTGTGTTGTGGTTTAATTATTTTTATTTTCTACATACACTAGATTGATCTTCCATATTGGGGATCCCTTGTTATTTTTTGTATAAAAAGTATTCCATTTATTATAGAATGAATATTATTATTAGCTTCCATTTTTGGTTTTGGGTTATTTATTTATATTTTTTTATGTATATATATTGACACTAGGGGAATAGTCTCCCTATATAACCTCCCTCATCACTTATTCACAACCTATTGTGTATGGGGAGGCATGCATGAGGTCATGTGACACTTTATCTCTGACTTGGTGATTCGGGTCGAGGTGTTACAATGTGGTATCGAATGAAGAATTTCATTTATTTTATTTTCTTGTAAACCATGTTATGGGCATGGTATAAAGAAGACATGGTGTGTGGAACTCAGGTAGGGTCATCACATAAGTTCTTTACAAACTCTTATTTAATGGACCTCTGAGATACTAGTGATGGAATTATTGTTTGTAGTTATTCCTTTACAGTTTCATGATGATCATGAATATTATAATGCTATTAAAATTTATGGCATTAGGATTCATTCATGTATCACGAGTAGGAAGGTAGGTTCACATGACTTGCATATGATTTCTTGTCATTGGTATAGGTTTAATTAATTAAATTTCAGTAGAAATATCTATTTTGTTCTTCATGATGTATCATGATAGACATTTAATTATTTGAAACTGAAAATTACATTATTATTATATATATCACTATGATTAACATGAAGGTACCAAATACATAAGTTCTTCCTTTGGTTTATGTTAGGAGTTATGTGTTATAAACATGGGTAGACTTTAAGGATAAATCTCTATGAGGTGGTACTTATATATGACTGTTAATTTCTTGATTGATGTAGTTGGTTAAGAAATGAAAGGTGTTTTAAAGTTTTTTTTGGGAATTTTTGATAAATTCACCTCAAAAAATCTTAAGGGACCACCTAGGGGAGAGGATCAGGATTATACCATCTTGGAAAATTCTCCATCTACAATTTTAGACATGTGAGAGATAGTAACTGAGAATTATCTGATAATCTCTCTAGGGGTCCAGGTAGTAGAACCTCTTCAGTCTATATTCATTTAGATAGAGCCTATATATGGTGAAATATCCCATGGGGATAGCCAACTAAGGTTAATTTTACTCAATATTTCCAGCTTTATCACCCCCTAGCCTTTTAGGTAACTAGATGTGATAGCCTATACCAAACCATCAAGAAATTACATGAATTAAAGTAAATATTTCATTAAAAATCATTTCTTATACCTTTTAGGTTTATCATTACAGAGAATTAGCAAAAAAAATTAACCAAAAAAAGATCATGTTTTTTTAACTAACGAACATTTTTCATTCTATATAAAAACTTCTTAATCCGTAACAAGCCTCCAATATCTCCGACACATTATCTATATAAGAACCTATTCTAGATATTATATAATTCTATTATCTTTATAGCCTGGGGAAATGGAAACATAAGAAAAGGGTGAGATCAGATACTCATTAAAGGTAAACATAAACAATTATTGTCAAAGATAATAAGTGAGCATACAATGATCACATGAATATAATCAAGATACATAATAAAATCATACCCAACAAAGATTATGTCATAAATTAAGGTATAAATCTTGACATATAATATGAAATTAAATAAAAGGGTGATTCAATAAACATTATCCCTAATATAATAACATATTCCAAATAATTAGTATAAAAAATGAAACAACTTTCAAATAAGGAACTTATATCAGTATAGGGAACATAGCCTTTATAATCCACCCCCATTAGTTCCCATGATTATGAAAAACTAAAACATACTCATGAATACCTATATCATGAGATATAAATTCATAACCAATGAATTGGAGGGTGATATAGGACCACACCTATCTTTCATCCATACTTACATGTTCTATATTAAAATCATCCACTTATCACATCATAAAGAACCCATGGAAATAAAGTGGATTTCATAAAATTTTAAAATGAAATTCATTGAATTTTTATAGCATAAAGAACCCATGGAAATAATATGGATTTAATTTAACACATCATAAAGTACCCATATAAGTAAAATGAGTTTTATATACTTTTCAAATGGATTCACATAATGAAATCATTAATAATTTCATTAGTAATCATAACATGTTAAAACCAAGAAAAAAAATAGGTATCCAATATCATCAAGTAAATTTCTATGTAAATACAATTCAATCAAAAAAATTAAGCATATGGTATTTAAAACATATAGATAAAGGGTATATGATTCAGAAAATATTCTCCCCAATCAGTTTATGTATGTAACTTAGATGAAAACCCATCAATTAATGGAATAAAAAATAGTTTATTTATAAATGGAAGGATTTAGAAGAAAAAATAGGATTATAAACATTAAATGTCTAGGAAAGAAAAAGGAAGTGATGTATCATTTACATGATATAAAAGAAAATTTCATACACCATCTGAAGAAAATAAGTGTATATAATCATTTTAAATATAACCATAATCAATTATAAGATGTATTAAAGGAAAATTACTTAAATGAAAAATAGTTTTTAGAAGTTTTAGAAAAAAACTTGGGAAATAATAATTTTTTGGAAAAATTTTTAAATTAAATACTTTATAAAACTAAGAGAAAAATAATTTCTTTATAAAACATGAAAATATAGTGATAAATCCTCACATAAAATGACATAGGGGGTATAATGACACATTATCATGTAAAAAGAGAGAGAATATTTTCACATTTTAATGAAAACAAACCACAAGGAAAACATTAAAATTTCATTAAAATTTTAAAATAAGGTAAAGTAGTATAAAATTATCTTAATTAATTATTGAAACATAGATAGGGAACATTCATAAAAATCCAATGAATATAGATATGAAAAAATGGAGGTTACCAACTAATAAGAAGAGATGGGGTAAGTTTCAATTATAAGAAACACTTCAGAAAAAAATATGAGTCAAGTGTAATACCCTAAACTGGACCACCGAGTCCTAGAAAATGAGTCACAAGGTCTCATTCACCCATCCGCATACACCAGAGACTATCAGATGGTCTGAATTCCATTAGTGTGGATATTATACCCACAGTATTATATCCTTACACTAATAATAAATATAAAATATAACAATATAAACATAAAAAAATAAATATAAAGTGTTAGACTAAAAATAAAATGTGATAACAGATGACACAAAAGTCATATAAGGAAATAAAAAAACGAGTCTCCCAACATGGGAATCCAAAAAAACGTATACAAAGGATGAAAGATTAAAATAAATGCATCATTAATATTCTAGATCATATCCTAGCATCACCTTTGACTCCAAGCCTCCATCTCCTCAACTACCTATCGTAAGGCCATTTACCTTCACTGGATCCCTGGTCTGGAAATCTACATGCACACCAAGATGACCATGAATGGTGAGATTAATAAACCTAGTAAGACACCACCGATACATCCTAAACATAAGTCCACATAATATATAATATTTTATGCTATAAAAAATGTAAATTTTAAAATAAAAATACAACCATACATGTGTTAAGTAATCATGTTCTAACCAAGTGTCCACAAACCCCTACCCCGCCATCTTTAGCTCAATATCGATAAGTATTTCAATGTCTATTAGCCTAAGTGTCACCTTTAAGAGAAATTTGCACACCACACCCTGATGGTGATCATTTTTTTAAAGGAGGAATAACCCACACTAATGATAGTCATTATCCTGGTCATTATCCTTAGATGATGGTAAGTCCCAAGTGACATGTCTTAAGTGACTGGATAACACATCACCCATGCATAGAATTCTCCTATTTTAGAATTTAGTTGATAGATTATCAATTACCATGTATATTATAATCCCATATCAATGGAAATGTCTATGTTCCAACCTATAACATCAAATGATCCATGGTTCTTATCCATTTTCATGTCACCATGTTTCCCCTCCAAGGGGTTGTCTAATCAAAATTGTGAAACCTGATCATCCTGATAATTGATGCATGGTTCCAAAAGATATGAAATACCACAAGAAATACATTTCATAGAAAGGGGTAATAATACTTATCAAGAACTATTCTCAATATCTTACACACAATTCATATGATCACACATCAAGAAAAGAGTCTCAAGGGTCACTCATTCACCCATATGAAAACACTTATCCAATATGGGTTATCAAGCATAGAAAAAAATCATGACATAACTATTTAAATGAATTTATATGGTAAGTAACTTCCTACCTCAAGGATTTTAAAAAATAACCTCAAGGTTCATCAAGGATCAAAGGATTAAACATGTCCCACACCCATAAATAATGATATCACACATTAAGGATGCCTAACTCATGTTCTAGTTGTTAAGAAAGATGTTTAGAATATAGACATAAGAGGATTCCATGTTAATAAGGGTGGTTAAAAAATCACATACCTTAAGGATTATACCAAAAGAAATAATTTTGAGGTATGATAAAGGAGAGATATCCAATTCACTAGATATATTATTGATTCAAGAATAGATAAATTATTACTTGTTGATTCTATAAAAGAACCTCATGTCAAGCCAATAAACATCGATCCATTACCAATCCATTAATAGAAAAGAGATTCAATAAAAAGAGAGTATCAAGATGATCTATCTATGATGAATAACTAGGAAACATCAATCATTCTTGATAGTTATGTCTCTGATCAAGGGGGGGGGGGGTTGTCATTGACATGTTGATGTATCCACAAATCTACTAAATAATCATCAAAATATTGAGTTTATATCATCAATTCACTATCAATAAGAAATATAGGTAGATTTTCCATAAAACATTACCCATAGAATATCTATATTCAATGGTAGATCTTTATTTGATCAAGTAATAATGAAAAATTTATAGATCCAACATCAATCTAAGAATAAAGGATGGAAAAATCATTGGATCTTCATAGAAACCACATATCCACCATAGATCCATGTTAACCTCTCAAGAATGAAGAATGATTATAAATAGATCTAAGAATAACTCACTATACTAGTGTTAATAGACCACAAAAAAGTTAGAGAGGAAATGGGAGAAGAATGATAGATCCAAGATTCATGATAGGAGGTTTAAAAATTGAAATAGGTCTATAGGGGTTTGAATTTAGTATTAATTAGGTGGAAAACACAGTGGAATTAAAAATAGTGAGTTAAATTTAGTGAACCCCCATATTGGGAGCACTGGCTATATAATGGGCCTTACCAGCTAGCCGGTTGGGTCTATAGAATTTTGAAGAACTATTGGAACCCCAGTGGATGATCAGTGTGTTCCACTGATCAGCCAGTGGCTATTTTCCAATCACCCCAAGATTGAGCCTCCCACCAACTTTACAAACTTAATTTCTTAGAACCTTGTAACTAAAAAAGAAACTCTTAACAACCCATATCATAGAATAATAAAAAAGTAATGAAATATTTATAAAATAACATATCATACATTAAATCAAAGATATGATGTTACACTTATCCCCCTTTAATGACTTCTCATCCTTAAGAAGTGCCTTTAAATACTATTCTAAAAAAACTCTAGATATTGAGCCCGAACATTAGCCTATAACTCCCAAGTTTCCACTCAGATCCATCCATGATTCCATAGAATCTAGACTAGTGTTACCATATTACCTCAAAGTACTTTCTCCCTTTGTTCTACAATACACATTGGGTGATCCAATTATGTTGTGTTAGGCTCCATAAATATATCCTCACTGTTCGTGACATGCGTGGGATCATGCATGTACCTCTGGATTTAGGATAGATGAAAAAAATAATTCATACACTGATAGAGAGAAGGAATATCTAGATGGTATGCCACTATCATAATCTTATCAATGATATCTAAGGGTTAAACATAGTGTAGTGATAGTTTCCCTTACTTACTCAAATGTTAAAAACATAACTATGGAGTCACTCTAAAAAAAATTAATTGCCTACAGTGAAGTCCAAAGGTCTCCTCCTATAGTTGGAATAATATTTATTCCTTAACTATACTATGATCAGTCTACCATGTATCAACTACTCTCTCTTAGAGGTCTCATGTACATTACTAGGGCCCACAATTGTTGTATCACTATCCTCATTCCAACAAAGAAGTGAATGACATGGCCTACCATAGATATATTCACATAGTTCCATTTGAATCGAATCCTAGTAACTATCATTGTATGTGAACTTAAGTAGGGATAGGTGATAAATCCAATATCCAATTAAGTCTAAAAATCATCCCAAATCATTTTCTCTAATATACGGGTCATCTACTCAGACTTTTTGTTTGATTGGGGATGATATGCTGTGCTCAATATCAGTTGAGTCCCTAAGGCCTTCTACAAGACATGATAAAATCATGACATAAAAAGTGTATAATTGTGAGATAAAATTATAAAGGGAACTGAAATAATGCATAATATTTCATTAAAATATAATTTTCTTATCTCTTCTAGTGATTAAGTCTCATATATCGGTAAGAAATGAGAAACATTCATTATCTTACCAAAAATAACCCTAACAACATCATGACACCTAGAGGTTTTATTTAACCCTATGAAAACATCCTTCATGATGTCCTCACACTTCCACATGAGCATAAGAAGTGGCTATAGTAGATCACTAGGATGTTGGTGATCAAACTTTATCCTATAGAAGGTAAGACATAAGGAAAAAAATCTAGCAATGTCCATCTTCATCCCTGGGAACCAGAACTATTACCTGAATTCATGGTATATATTTTTTCTCCAATGTTATTTTCATACTTAAAGGTATGGAAGTTTATCATCATATCTTACTTGATGGAATAACGGACTATAACTCTCCCATGCATATGGATCACATCATCACTATCTAATGACCACCTGAGTATCAGGTCACCACCTTCTAACCACTCTCACATCATAATGCACTCTAGGTTATTATTCTATCTATCCTTTACATATTCTACCAAAGAAGATATGACCAACACTAGAGCACATATCATCAATCCATATTCATATGAAGCCTACATCCTCCAATCGTCTAACAATCTCATTAGACACCATTATTACTCTAAAGGTCATTCACCAAGATCATGAGCTACCAACATCTTATGGCTAAGAGTATATTAAAAAATGTTTCCTTTAACTAGAACATAAGCTATATCAAATTCAAATTTATATAAGTACTTTACCCAAAAATCTTCCCCAAATTGAGGCCCTTTTCTATGAAGATAAAAAAAGTCTCTTATGGTCTATGTAATCAATGAACCTCTAGTCCAAAATATAGTGTATGCAATAAGTCAAATAATTTGAAAAAATTCCAGATCCATTTTATGGTTAGGATATTTCTTCTCATGGGTTCATAGATGATGTGACCCATAATCTATTACCTTCTCTATATACATCAATACTACTCCCAAACCAACACCCAATTCATTAAAGTAGGAAACATAACCAATCCATGTAATGGAAATTATCAACACTAAAGTTTATTTTAACCTTTTATTTACCTCAAGAAATGCCTCTTCACACAGGTTATACCACCAAAACGCCACCCCTTCCTTTTAAATGTAGTCATGGATGCTTATATATGGGAGAATTCTTGGATTAAATGATTGTAGTATCCCAAAAAACCCAAAAATATCATGACCTTAAAAACATTTTGATGACATATCCAAGACATCATTGCCTCAACTTTCCTTGGGTACATAGATATACTATTCTTAGACATCACATTCCACATGAACTTCACCTCCTAAATCCAAAAGTTACACATCAAAATCTTGGAATAAATCTAATATTCTCAAAGAATACTCAAAACTATCTTGAGATGTCTGACTTGATTATCTTGGGTTAGTGAGTGGACAAGGATGTCATCATTGAAAACCATGATGAACGAGTCAAGATATGGGTGTAAGATCTTGTTCATGAGATCCATGAACACTGGTGGTACATTATTCAGTCAAAACAACATAATAAATTACTCTTACATCCCATACCTTCCATGAAACAAAATATCTAGGATGTACTCCTCTCTAAACCTCAATAAGTAATATCCTGATCAAAGATAAATCTTGGGGAACCACTAAGATACCCAAAAATGATCAAAGAGATCATCTATTCTATGAAAAGAATATATATTCTTCATTGTCACCTGATTTAAATTTTAGTTATATATGAAGAGTATATAACTACCATCTGTATTATTATAGAAAAAATAGGTGTACCCCATGGTGAAATACTTAGCTTGATAAATACTTTTTGATTCAAGTCCTCAATCAATACCTTGAGATCTATAGACTCAACTAGCACCATATAAAAAGGGCCCATCAAAATTAGATACACACCTAGTATGAGATTTATATCATAGTAAAATCCTATATAAATGGGAAGTCTAGTGAATTCATATAGGAATAAATACTAATAGATATACATAATTAGAGGAAAAAATAAGGGGGATTCTATTGATCCTACTAAAAGATCCAAGCATACTGTAATGTCTCGACCCAGCTTACCACTAAACCGATAGCTGAACTAATGGGTAACATGACCTCAAGCACAACTCCCCATATTCCAGAGGCTTCCGACTAGTAGCGAGGGTCTAAATAGTTGATAATGGGGAGGCTATACCCTCATATTAGAGTTTCACAATGGTATAACAAGATATGTGCAATAGATAGTAGTAGAAGCAGTAAATAATGAAACACAACATAAATATTAATGAATAATTTAAAAAGAAATAGAAGAAAATAAGTAACAATGTAATAAAAGTGTCCAACTCCAGTTTATATAATTAATGAATGCATGAAATGGTAATGATACATGACATAAAGCTGTAAACAATACAACATTATTTACAATATAGTACAATAATACAGAAAAGATAAAAAAGCCCCATGGGTGATCTCCATGAGCATATCGAGCTCTAGCTCAATCCTTTTCTCCTAACTCCCAGGTATAAGAAATTCAAAAAATAATCTATATCCTACAAATATAAGGTCTACTCGGGTACTAAGGGTACTCGAGAAGGGTGTGAGATATAAATCTCAGTAGTCTAGAACCCATGGTGTCTAGACTAATCCAGAAAATGCAATATAAATTAAGAAGTGTGTCGTATAAAATAAATACAGAGTGATAACAATTAATAATAACAACGTTTTCTAGGTTCCTAAATGGACACCCATCCCATACCACCTGCTTCTTCCTAAGTAAAAAATCCGAAAGTACAGTTGATCAAGGAAGAATATATAAACAATGTCCAATAGTAACACAAAAAACCTAGGAAAGAAGATCCCAAATATTTTCATTTAACTTGAGGTATAAATATAATGTCATCACATAAATAAGCTAGTAAAGTAAGGGAAGCATCTCAAGTGTAATCACAATACATAACAATAAAGAAGGATACATATAAATAATTTATATTAAAAACCATGAATTTTAGAGATGGAATCTAAGCCCATCCATAAGGTATTGCTATGTTACATCCATTCAAAATATCCAATTCCACCAAGACCATATAGGGTGATCCTTTTAAAATTCAAAGTATCTCTCGTGGTATGGCAACTATGAGTCTATCCTGGGTATTGAACATAAGAGATCGAGTATCAACCGAGTATTGGTGTAGCCATCTTGCCAACATGTCTGTCCTCATATTCCCCTTAGGGAACTGATATCACCCAATAGTATAGTAAAAATCCCATGGGAGCCCTTGCCTAGCGAGCCTAAAACATCTCTTCCCTAGTCCATCGTGTTGTAACTTATCGAGTACAGAGAGTCTAATTGTGGGTTATTAATATGTAACCCACATTCTATCTCCACCCTTATTTCATTTAAAACAACAAGAGAGGCATATATCAAAATAAAGTAAGGTATGAGGCTTAAGATACATGGAATAAGCCGTAAACAATTGAATTTCAACACATGAAACTCAATATCTCAAGCTAGCAAGGTTAACAAGACATTTCATTTGGTTTGAACCACTATTAAGGGCACAAGAAATAAAGAAACTTGCATAATCAAGGAATTATAAAAAAGGCATGTGACATCAATGTGCCTCTTACTAATATTCCAACAATGAAATTTCATCATCTCAATCTATAATGATTGACCAAGTTCCACAATACATCCAAACCATTTAAAAAAGGATCAAGTTAGGAGCACCAAACAAGGAAAAAAGAGGTCATTAGTTAGCAAGGTACTCATGCAACTTGAAATGAGTAATTTTTCATGTAAGGTATATTGCATTCAAATAAACCTCAAGCATTACATAGGTAGTGCCAACGAGGTTGTACCATAGTGTTATAGGCTCCTGCTTGGCATCCAAAAGACTCAGGTTCAAATCCAGGCTGGGGCGAATTTTTATATTACTGTAGTAGCACTGTAGCAGCGACGGAACTGTTACAGTGGTGGCAATGTAGCTGTAGAGGGACTATATCAGGAATTATAGTAGTGGTGGTACTGTAGCAGGTACTGTTGTAGCGAGGGTACTATAGAAGTACTGTTCACCAAAGGGGTCCTTTGGGCCAAAAAATGGGCTTTCAAGCCTTGTATTAAAGCCACTTGGTCTTGGGCCTTCATGATTTGTAATGGGTCTCCCTCTACCTAGTTTAAAGAGGTCTTTGATTTAAATAATAAATTGAGGCTTCGGCCCCAACCTTTAAAAAAAAGTATGCCATAGGTAGGAGGGACCAAACATGGGGTAAAAGATTATGTTCAAGCTTAGGCATTATCAAGTGGGACCTAATTCATAATTAATTTCTCATTAATCAATTTAAGGCATTAATAAGGCTCCACACACAAGCCGTGATGATTTTTTACATTATATATAAAGGAAAATTAGGTCATTTAGGAAGGATCACATAAAGGGGTGGCCGAGAGGAATGACGAACACCCCGAATGGGTTTTTCCATAAGTGAAGGCCACAATGGACATGATAGAACAAACCAAACGATTTAATATAAGTCCAAAAATTATTTATGGATAAGAAATTTATTTGAATCATTCCATTTGGTATGATCCATCCTACTAGAGGTCATTCTCACTCAATTTTCCTAAACATGGAAAATTGATTTTAAGGTACAAGTTCCAAATGGTTCATGGTCGTCACCCTTAAGGGGCACTACCAACTTTCCTAATTCATTCTAACCATTACATTCACCTCAACCATTTAATTTAATTCATTGAAACATAAAAACTACATTACAAGGGATCAAGCACCTAAACATGTCATTCATCAATTATAACTCAAGAATAAAGAAAACAACAAGGCAATAAGGAAGGATACATAAAATTATATCTCATCATTTTTAGTTTGAAGGCATCACACCTCTGTTACTGCATTAATCGAAAACTAAGAATGATGCATTAAGAAATTAATTAATAAATTACTAAAATTAAAGGGGTAAGGAAAGGGACCCTACCTTAAAAGCATAACCAATCTAACATACAACACTTGAGAGATTTATCAGCGACCACTCAGAACTTCTCCACACACATGCACATACCTTCATATATATATATTTATATATATGTGTGTGTGTGTGTGTGTGTGTGTACCTTAACCCAATTCATGTATTCCCCACACCATGAGGGAATACATTCATGTAAGATATATATATATATATATATATATAAAATATGCATACCTAGATACTTGCATGTGTGAACCTCCAAAGCTAATCAAAACTTCTTAAAACAATTTCTAGGCATCCTAGATCATCCAAAGGACCCAAAATTAAGGCGGAAATGAAAAAACACCTCAAATTAATTACCAGGGCCTCATAATTTACAAAAAACCCTATTATAAATTAAGAATCGGCAAGGAATGAAGGAAAAACTCACCCTAAACCATTGGAGAAGAACCAAATCGAGCTGAACCACTTCGCCTTCGGTAGCAGTTTCCGCAACATGTACAAACAAAACCCGAGAGACCATTCTCATGCCCAAATATCAAAAGAGAAAAATAAAAAACCAAATTGATCCAAACCCATGATTCAGATACACATAAATTGGGTGACAGAAAAATAAAATCCACCAAAATGACGAAGGGGAAAGAGGGAGAGTGTATTAATTTGAATATTCAAAGGAAACCGTGGAGAAATCAGTGGAGATAAATCAATGAACAAATTGTGTCGGGTGGTGCATTGCGTGCTTCCAAGGGAGTGCCCAAAGGGTATAGTTGCACTGTCCAAGTAAGGGGGAGGATTTGGGGTCGCGCACTAGAGGGGGTCGACTAGGGGGCTCATAGGATGGTAAGGAGAGTGAGAGGGAGATGGGGTTGTGCGTTGAAGGGGGGTCAACTAGGGGGTTCGCATGACATGTAAGGAAGAGGGTGAACCCTCTTAGGGTTCTCAAAACTTAAACCTAAAAAATTACAATAGAAATAATATTAATAATTAAATTATTGTCATTATTATTAAAATATTTATTTATTATTATTTTAACATTTAACTGTAATTTAATTTATTTCCCATTTTATATTTAATTTAATTAATTTAATATCTTAAAATATACACATCGTAGTGTTCCGACTACTGAAATTTTGTTCCAACACTGGGTTTTAAAAACAACCCATGCAATAAACAATTTTTTTTTAATTTCCTTCACTTTTTTCATCCAGTTCAAAATATAGGATGATACAACCTTCTCACATTAGAAATTCTCATCCCTGAGAAGCCTTTGGGAACTACGTAACCCTCCCCCAATCTACCACGGTCATGAATTTTCACACAAATGGTCATGTTTCATCTCCAAACGCCCAACACACCTTCAAACATTGATTAGGAAATCAACACATATGCCATTAAGATATGAGACAACACTTATTTTCCAATCAAAACACTAAGATGACACTTAACTGAGCCCATTTAGCTAGAGACACGATCACATCATCATCTCATTAAACATTATGCCAAAGGTAACTCCCACCATAGACTTTAACTTTAGAAAAGGAAAAATCTCGATCCACAATACCTTCCACCATCATAATTTCCTCCAAGATAGTCCCTTAAGAATTCTAGTGATGCTTCTAATGTGATTTTTGAAATTGATAAAATGGTCAATTCCCTATCAACCTCAAAGCCCAAGTCAAGACAAATTTTCATGAAAATCCCTGGCTGACACAAACCTTACTCATCGCACCTAACGATGTTCCATAAATAGTACTTCACTGACTGATCCATTGAACAAGAGAGATAACTAGTCAATCAATTTAGACCGACCATTAAAGAAGATTCTCATCTTAGACGGTCATCATTTTATGATCTGAACTACAATTTCTTCTTCCAAGGTATCTCTCATTCACCACAAACACATTCAATGAAGTCCATACCTGACTTCTGGTGATGTTCCTTGATTTAAGCATCACCAAACCTGATAAAAGGCCTGAGAAAACCTCGGATAGGAAATAACAGAGTATAAGGGAATAACCTAAGGTAGTCCATACTCTGATTTTACGAGTGAGATGTTGGTACAAAGCCAAGATGCCCACATCAGAGTATTGACTGATCCTAGAGCGGCATCATCCTGGTAGTCAATTCTGAAGGAATGGCTGGTGTACAAGGGTTCATCCAAGTAATTCCTACATGGGAATCTAAGGGTCACTCAATATTAAACAAGCATCTATAAGAACCACATGTTCAATGTGAAACAATGTGACATAACTAAATATAAACAAAAAATTTTGAACTACAGAGTGGTGTAAGACCAATATTCTCTTAGTATATCAAGGAATATATCAAGATAGGGTACATTCCCATCTCTTAATAAGAGTACAAAAAGGGGATTGAATGGTTTCCAGTCAAACTCACCCAATTACTAGAAAGAAGAATAGTAAAACCATAACTTGTTGACTCACATTGAAAGAAACTCAGCTTCACCTACCGAAACACTTTCATTAACCGATCATCATTCCTTTACCACCCAAGGAATCCAGTGATTGTTCAAGATTAACCACCATAGTCCAACTATAAACAATGGTGTTACTCAAAGTTTTCATACACCACAAACCACACCAACATCTTGTTGCCGAGCAAGAACCAACATGATTTAAAGTTCACAAGACTCATGGAATTTAAGTGAGTCTGACCATTATCTAATGGTCCTCTTTGGTTGTGTTCCTTCTACCTGAAAGGACACATATTTAATAGAAATGACATGACGCTACCCACATTAGGAGTGTCCTAATCATCAAGAGAAGAGATAGACTAGTAGTTCAAAAGTGTTCTAGTCCATAACCACCATAAATGCAAATGTTTTAACAATTAGAATGAAATCCAAAACCAAACTGACTGGCATGTCAAAAAACCCGAGTCTATAGAAGTCTTCCCAAGCATTGGAATGAACTTGATTTCTTTATTCATAGGTAAATATACTTAAGAGATGACCCAAGACCACACTCAATAGTACAAGTCTCAATGATTCCACCAAACTCAACCATCTTGTCACAACATTAAACACTCGAAGACACCACGTACATGAATTCATACTACCACAAGGTCATAGAGAATCAAGATGACTTTTAACTCTAATGACGATGTACTGAGTTATCCATAGTTGTGGAGAAGAGTGGGTCGAACGACCTACAAAGTAGCTAACCATGCCCGAGGCATGTATAATCTATAGAAAATGAGCATTAACCGATGCTCAAGTCTGAAACAAAAGTTAAGGATACCTGAGCACCCATAAAAAAGGTGGTTCATTTAGAAAATATGATACATAAAATGGATAATGGTATCCAAAAAACACCATATGTTAGAAAATTCATGACATTAGTAATTAATTTAAGTTCTATGGGTGATACCTACCACGAACTAGCCCCTTACGAAGAAAAAGCAACAAACCTAACACTAGGTCATTCTAAAAGATGTCACTAGGCTCAAAATACAATCATCTATGTCATTAATAAAAGAAATAGAGTCTATGGAAAATGATCACACTTCTATTCCAAGGAAACTCAAGTAAGATTTATCTACCATTACATGAGGGTCTTAAATAGAGGACACCACTATAAGTTCCATTTCCATTCCCTTTACAATTAAAACCATTTCATAATAAAACATGAACATGTTTAATAGTACAGTCATTTGGGAAGCCATATACCAATCCATATATCTCCCATACAATTTACACATGTAATTTGGATCCCATTTAATTATAACCAATCCATTTATCCCATGAAATCAACTACATCAAAACAAAAATAGCAAGTCATTAAAAGTAGATAACAAAAATCAGAAATGTTATAGGCACTAAAGTATGAAATACTAAATAGGAAAGGAAAGATAAAAATGTAGGTGACATGGAATATGATCAGCTAACCATGTTTTGTAAGAAAGAATGAAAAATAAAATAAAAACATGACATATCTCTCTAGGAAAGAAATCTAAATCAAAAAGAAGTCTATATATGCAGCTACATGGAACAACATATGCATGAAATATGAATCCCTATGTGCCTATTATGATGCATGTAATTCTTTATCCTTACCTTAACAGGACAAGGGTAAAATACCATAAACTCCAGAAATCCATAAGTAGTAGAAATTACACCAATCACTCAAGGTGAAATCATGTCAACTATAAATCAAAAATCATGAACATCAATTCCTAGCCCCGAACACTTAGTAATTTCCTATACATGGGGTGATTAGTCCCAGACACAAATATTAACAAAGCACTGACACATTCCTAGTCTCTTGTCTACCAACCCAAAACAGTAAGAAAAAGGAAAAAAACCTACATTTGATACCACTTTGTAACATCCCAACCTAGATTACCACTAAACTAGTTTCCATAATAGTGGGTAAGGCCACCTCCTCATACTACAAAGGCTACCAACTAGTAACGAAGGTCTAAATAAGATATTTTGGGGAGACTATAACCTAATATCAGATTCTCATAGTAGTATAATATGATATAATCAACAGATAGCAATATAAGCAGTAAATAATGAAACATAGTAGAAACAACAAAAAATAATTGACAAAGTAGCAAAAGAAAATAAGTAACAATTTAATAAAAGTGGCCAATACAATTTTATAAATTAGATGAATGCATAAAATGGTAATGATACATGATGGAAAGAAATAAAAAATACAACATGATTTACAATATAGTAGAAAATCTCCACGGTCGATCTCCATGAGCATCCCAAGATCCAGCTCAGTCCTTTTCTCCCAACTCCCTGGTATAAGCAATACAAAAAACAATCTAGATCTTACAAATACAATTTCTACTCAAGTACCAAGGGTACCCGAGAAATGTGTGAGATATAAATTTCAGTAGGCTGGTACCCAAGGTGTTTAGACCGATCCATACAATGCAATATAAATTAATAAGTGTGTTATATAAAAAAAATATAGGGTGATAACAATTAATAATAACAACTTGGTCTAAGTTCCTAAACAAAAACTCATCACATACCACATGCTTCGGCCTATGTTGAAAATATGAAAGTATAGTTGATCAAGGAATAATATATAAACAAGGGACAATAGTAACATGGAAGACCAAGGGAGAAAGATCCCCAAGATGGTTCTTTAAATCGGGATATAAAATCTAATTTCATCAAATAAGTAATCTAGTAATGTTAGGGAAACATCTTAAGTGAAATAATACTACATAACAATAAAGAAGGATACATCTCAAGCATTTACATTAAAAACCATCAATTTCAGAGGTGGTGTTTTAGCCCATCCCTAAGGTATCGCTAAGGTATATCAATTCAAAATATCCAATGCCACCAAGCTCGTCCAAGGAAATCTTTTCAAAAGAACAAGTATCGCTTGTGGTATGGTAACTATGAGTCCATATAGGGTATCACACGTAAGGGACCGAGTACCAACCAAGGCTTGGCATAGCCATTTTTCCAATATGTCCATCCTTAACTGCCCCTTGGGGAACTAGTATCACTTAATAGTATAGTAAAAAGCCCAAGGGAGCCCTTTCCTGGAGAGCCTAAAACATCATTTCCCCAGCATGTTGTGTTTTAACCTATCTAGTATGGAGAGTCCAATTGTGGGTTCTTATTATAGAACCCATGTTCTCTATCCATCCTGATTTCATTTAAAATAATAGGAGACTCATATATGATAGAGAAAGTAAGGTATGAAGATTAATCTACATGGAATGCACCATAAACAATTTCATGTCAACACATGAAACTCAATTTCACAATCTATCAAGGTTAAAAAGAAATTTCATATGGTTCAAGATACTATCAAGGGAATAAGAAATAAAGAAACATGCATAGTCAAGGAATTATAAACAAGGAATGTGGCAGCAACATGCCTCTTACCAATATGTCATCAATGAAATTTCATCATCTCAAGCTATCAAGCTTAAAAAAGTGTCACAATCCATCCAAACCATTTAAGAAGGATCAAGCAAGGAGCACTAAACAAGGAATAATGAGTTCATTAATAGGCAAGGTACTCATGAAACTTGAAATGAGTAATTTTTCATGTAAGGCATATTGAATTCAAATAAACCTCAAGTATGTAATATGTATGAGGCACCTCACATGGGATAAAAGATTATGTTTAAGATTAGGAATTATCAAGAGGGACCCAACTCATAATTTATTTCTAATTAATCAATTTAAGGCATTAATAAGGTGCCACATACAACCCATGGAAATTTTCCACATTTTATATAATGGCAACTTTTTCCATTTAAGATGTCCCACCCAAAGGGGTGGCCAAGAGGCACAAAAAACACCCTGAATGAGTTTATACATAAGTGAAGTCACAACAGACATGATAGAACAAACCAAACAATTTAATATAAATGAAACAATTCATTATGGATAAACTATTTATTCAAATCATTTCATTTGGTATGAGTAATCCTACTAAAGTTCATTCTCACTCAATTTTACTAAACATGGAAAATTGATTTTAAGTTAAAATTTCCAAAGGGTTAATGTTTATTACCCTTAAGGGGATGATACCAACTTGCCTAATTCATTATAACTATTCTATCCACCTCAACCATTTCATTTAACTCATTGAGACATAGAAGCTACATTACAAGGGCTCAAGCACCTAAACATGTCATTCATTAATTATAACTCAAGCACGAAGAAGAAATAAAGGAAATAAGGTAGGCAACATAAAATTATATCCCTACATTTTTATGTTGAAGGCATCACACCTCCATTGGAGGGATTTTATTACAAAATGTGACTTTGTTATAAAAAAACATATATAAATTTTATGCATTTCACTAAATTTATCAAGGATGATTTTAAACTGAAAACAAAACTACATCAATTAAAAACCAAGAATGGTGCATTAAGTAATTAATTAATACATTAATAAAATTAAAGGGGCAAGGAAAGGGACCCTACCTCAAAAGAAGAACCAATTTAACATTCGACACTTGATAGATTTATCATCAACCACTCAGAACTGCTCCACACGCACACACACCTTCATATGTATATATATTTCCCTTATCCCAATGCACATATTCCACACTCCATGAGGGAATATATGCACAGAAGATATATCTATCTATCTATCTATATATATATATATCATATATATACATACTAAGATACATGTGTGTGCGAACCTCTAAAGCTAATAAAATCTTCCTAAAACCAATGCTAGGCATCCTAAATCATCTAAAGGAACCAAAATTAATGTGGTAATGTCCAACACACCACAAATTAATTACCATGGACTCATAAATTACAAAACCCCCAATTATAAATTAATCATCAATGGGGAACAAAGGAAAAAGTCACCCTAAACCATTGGCTACGAACCAAATCGAGTCACACCGCTTTGCCTCCAATGGAGATTTCCACAAAATTCTCAAAAGTTACCCAAGAGACCGTTCTAATACCCTAATATAAAAATAGAAAAATAAAAAAATACAATTTATCCAAATACTAGATTTATCCACACATAAATTTGGTGACGTAAGAAGAAAATCTGCCAAAGTGATGATAGGGAAAGAGGGAGAAAGTCTTACCTTGAAGATTCGAAGGAAACCATGGAGGAATCCTTAGAGAAAAATCAATGAATGGAGGGTATTGGGTGGTGCATCTCACACTGCTAGGGGAGAGCCCCAAGTGGTTGGTCACACAATCCAGGTATGGGGGAGGTGCTGGGGTCAAGTGTTGAAGGGGGTCAACTAGGGGGCTCACGTGATGTTAAGGAGAGGGAGAGGGAGATGGGGTCACATGCTGAAGGGGGGTTGAACAGGGGGCTTGCTTGGTAGGTAAGGGAGTGGGTGAACCCTCTTAGGGTTCTCAAAACCTAAACCTAAAATAATAATAATAATAAAATAATAATAATAATAATAATAGAAATCATAATAATAATTAAATTATTATTATTATTATTATTACATTTTTATTATTTTCCCATTGATTTTTCATTTAATTAACTCTCTAATTTAACTTTAATTTAATTAACTTAATCTCTTAAAATATACACATCGTAGTGTTCCAGCTTCCAAAATTTCATTACGACATAGGGTTTAAAAAAATTCCCATACAATAAATGAATTTTTTTTAATTTCCTTCAATTTTTTATCTGATTCAAAACACAGGATGTTACACCTTCAATATGTGCCATGATAAACCTAATCAAACTCAAGTCTGGACCAACTATACCTACTCCCAATTCCCACTCACCAGTCACCATAAAATTCCCTCCCCTTGGTGAAGTAAAATATATTCATCTCTTATAGCAATAAATGTGATCTAAAAAGTTAGTCAGTAAGTCCATACTAAGAATCAAATTAATTCTTATCATCCCGATAATCATAAAGTTCAAAAAATTTCCATAACCTTTAATGACTATAGGACACTCTAGACATCTTTGGAGATGGTTTACTTTCATACCTAGTGGTGTATCAAGAGAATGTAACTCAGAAGACAAATTGACTGATAAGTTAAGTGAAATAAAAAATCATGTATATATAATTGAATAGAAATCACTTGTATCAAAAAAGTGGTAGAAAATGTAGTGGTGATAAATACAATACCCCTAATAATAGATGGTCCCTAACCACTATCTATTGGAGTCTGATCCACTATATAAACTCAGACTACCTCATCTTTATGACCTTTACCCTAAGTCACTATAGTTTTGGGAAGTTTGAATTCTTTACTAAGGACCTCCACTATGATCTCAACATGATATCTCAGAACTCCGTGAGAAATAACACTAAAGATAACTATCCTTAACACTACGGTGGAACACCATAGATAGATTCCTATAATAATTACTATAATTCCCCCTTTTCCTAAAATTAAAGCACCTGATAGAATCATTTACCCTAGAGGAACCTAAGGAAGGCCTACTATAAGACGATCCTACTTTCCTACTGATCCTAATTAGTCTTCCTATTCCAACTACTATAAGAATATCCCATTCTAGTGAGAGGAAAATCAATCACTAGTTCTCTATGGTATGGGATTGGACATTATACCCTATCTCCCTCTATCCCCTTCTGAAATTTCAAGGCCTTATGATATACCAGTGTGTACATTATCAGGTCAAGGACCCTAACTTGACATTTTAAATTTGGGAAAAGTCAAATCTTGAAATTTCAAGCCTTATATGCCTCATTCATGTCCAACATAGTATTAAATCAAATCAACTCTATGAATCGATTAGAATACATAGAGACATTCATAAACCCCTACTATAACTCTATGAAATTATGGACATGGTCTAAATTCATCATGTTAGGATAATATTTCTCAATAAATAGCTCCGTTAAGGTCTCTTAAGTAATACCCTCTCATTTTACAACTTTATTCATGGTATACCACCATATCATGAAGGTCCATGGAACATGAAGGTCTCTAGGATCATTTGACTATCCACAAGAGTCTTGACTAGCAAAAAAATATCCTCAATAATATCCATCCAGTCCTATTTTTCTTAAGGGAAATAGTAACCTAAAAATATGGATGATTCTAGATCTAGAATTCAGGATCATGATCGATCATGGTCTTTTATAAGTTTCAACCTTGAACAAGCACAATCTGAAAGATTCTTGGATGAACTGGATCAACAGCTGAATGAATAGTGTCAGTATAGAAGCATGCTGAGGTACATCGCCCAACACTATTGGTGGTTGAATAGGGTATTCCTCCCTAACTGAAGAATCCTAGGATTCTATAGTTGGTAGTCCCATCAAATATCCACATTTCAAATTTTTTGAAATACCAAAGGAACATTTAAAACATTTGAAGTCAAAATGTCAATATAGATCTTAACTAGTCTATGGGATTACATAAAGGTTATCCTAGGAGGATACCCATAACCCCAAGGTATATCCCTCATAGAACTATCCATGGCTCTCCCTCCCTACACATTAGTCACAATCTCATATATATACAAAGCATAAAAGCATGTTCAAGTTCAACTAATTAATTTTAGCATAGATATATTACAACAATATGAAAAATAGAAACATCACACAACAAATAATATAAGTATATACCAAAGATATAAAACAATCAAGGAATTAAATTAAAGAACTATTATATAGAATATATTAGGTATATATATGGAATGTGACCCTATGTGCCTAGTCATGATGAAATACACACTCAAATCCCTTAAAATAGTAATAAAAAACTCATCAATGATAACTCAAAGGTCCATTACATATGAAATAGATATGAAGATATAAAATCCCCTACCTAAGTCCCACACAGACCATATAATTTCTACCATGTCTTTTGTTAGTCATAGAAAAGAAAAAAACTTTGATTTGTTACCATTTTGTAACACCCTAACTTGAACCACTGAGTCCGATTTGGAGAGCCACAAGACCTCATATACACCTCCCCATATCAAATAGGTTGTTGAATAACAATAAGGGTTTAAATTTCATAAATATAGAGAATATAATATCATTATATAATACTTATACTAATAATAAAAATAAAATATAATAATTATACATAACAATGAAAGTATGAATCTGAATAATAAAAAAATGTGATAACAATGACACACAAGTCATACAAGGAAATAAAAAAACCAGGATCACAATGTGGAAAATGAAACCAAAGTATATAATGGATGGAAAAATAAATAAATACACAAGAAATTGTATATATTATGTCCTGACATCACCTCATACCCCAAGCCTCAATCTTATTAATCCCCTATCATACGATCCTTTACCTTCATTGGATCCTTGGTCGTGATATCTATATGCCCATCATGATTCACTTGAAGGGTGTAAGTAATAAACCTATTAGGACACCCCTAATTAATCCTTAACATAAGTTCATATAATATATGATAGTTTATTTTATGATCTAAGTAAATTCCCAAATAAACATACAAACATACATGTGCTGATTCATCATGCACTAATCAAGACACCACGAACCCCAACCCCACTGTCTCCGGTTTGATGTCAGTAAGGATGTAAATTTATATCAACCCAAGTTTTTCCTATAAGGAAAATATATATGCCCCACCTTGTTGGTGGTTGTAATTGGGGAAACCAAACACCCCACCCTGATGGTAGTCATTATTATCATAATTATCTTTGGTTGATGATAAGTCCCACTAACATGTCTAACATAATTGGATAACACATCAAACCTAAATGGAATTCTCCCACTTAGACCTATAGCTAATGGATTCCCAATTCCCATGCATAGTCTACTCTAATTTAAATTGACATTTCTATGATTAGACCAATACCATCAAACCATCCATAGTTTGTAGTCCTCGTTATGTCATCAGGCTTCCCCTCCAAGGGGTCATCTAACTGAAACTGAGTTACCCAATCATCCCAATATATGAATCATGGTTCCATAAGAATACCAGATACCCATTGGTCCTCACTAGAAATATGATTCCACCATTTTCTGGATGATGTTACTTGCAGAACCACTTGTGTTTTTATGGTACCACCAATAAGATAGTGAGATTTTTAATACTTTACTAACCTACTTAAACCCCCCTAACTGGCCAATGGATTCCAGTGGCTAACTGATGCCTATTTTCTATCCATATCAAGGATGGACCTCTCACTAACTTCTTAACATTCAGTTCCCAAGACCTTTTCACCAATAACCAACCTCTTAATAACCCATATTAGATAATAATAAAAAGTGGAACAAAATATTTATAAACTTAACATCTCATACATTGAATCAAAGTGAGGATATTACATCAAGGGCTAATTAAATTTTTAGGGGACATGTAAAACACCATGAATATCTGAATAAAATAATAATAGTTTTTTGAAAGAATAAAATTACCTAGATGTATCCCATTTTTGAAAGAATTTTTATTTGAAAATAATATTAGAAATCAAAACCCTTATGGTTTGAGTAATAATTTGATCAAAACCCCTTTCAACATTTGTATATTTTGAATTTAAGGAAAATTAAAGAAATTAAATGATTTTTCTATTCAAACCCCTTGAATATGGTAAAATTAATTTATTATAAAGTCTCCATGCCATTTTAATGGTATCATGGTTATTATTAATAAATATATCTCAAGAAGTTAAATTTGAGACAAAGAAACCCTTATCTTTACTCTTAATTCCCAATAAAGTGCTTCATCCTCCTATATAAAAAACATAAATATCTTAATAATTATTTTTAAAACCATATTCATATGTATAAATATTTATAATTTTCATTTATAATAAATATCAACATGTATATTAGTGAGTTTTTACCTATTTTCTCACATCATGTTTTTATAGCTTTGACAATTTTTACTAGTTTAGTAGGAGTAGTGTTGGTATTAATTTTTATCAAAATTATCATTATTCCAAGTTCATTAAAGTTACTATGATGTATTAATTATAATGATTTATGAATTTTTAATTTCTTTGATGATTTTTTGATTCTTTATCCTTGAATATGAAACTGACAATAAGCACACATCCGTGATTTTCTTAACCGACAAAGGTGTTTTATTATTTATTGTGTTAAATATTTATGTATCATTTATTAAAAAAAACAAATAATTATTTAAATATTTAAATAATATTATGATATTAATATTATTTTCATAGTCATCCATTATAAAATTTTCTGGCCTCGTTCAAATAGGAGGTCAAACCAACCCAAGTTTGAGCAAACCATGATTAATGGATGATAATGAGGCGATTTAGTTGAAATATCATTATAATTGTAGAAAAACATGATTTCATATAGTGTTTATCACACTGATATATCATAATTATAAGGATGCATAATAATATTTAATGGATATGAAAATATTAAATAATATGATTAAATTATTTTTTTCCTCTCAATTTGCTTATTTAATGTCAAGAACCATCCAAAATACCATGGTACCCTGATACCCGATCTAGAATTGATATGGATCAAAGGGAATTCACGATCCCCATGGGTTGATGATAAGAACTTGGAATCATAAAAGATAAAAGTGGGAATAATTTTACCACAAAAATAATGGAAGATAGAAGAAACCAGTTAGTATGCTCAAAAAATCCATAAGGAGAAAGTACCAAAAACCAATCAGGTATATCAAAAACCAAAACATAAAATCATTAAAGTACTTATAAAATGATTATATAACTCAAATGTCCCAAAGGAGACATCACTCAAATCTCAAATTATAAATAACATCCACTTACTCTAAGTGGTTCTTTCCCTTTTCTTGGACCTAGAATAAGGAAATCTACAAATGACTGAAGGTAAAGGTGGGTGTGAGGTATAAAGCCCAATTGAGTCTCACAAAGTGTTCTATAATAAGATTTCATAATAATAAACCAAATAATGATTTCAATTTTATCAAATTAGGGCATGGAAATATATTTTCATATTTAAAAAAACATGCTCTCATTATATAATGATGGAAAACATTTCAAATATGGCTTAAATAAACACTTTATATAAAGATGTTTATATAAATCAACTAGAACGATTAAAAAATTCCATAATCAATGGAATATATATTATAAAAATCATAATAAGTTCCAAGATCATCTTCTATGTGGTATGATAGTTTCTAGTTATAGGATCCCCACACATATTATATTAGTGATTATGGAAATATGTGTACACACATACCTCAGGATTAGGTTGAATATGACTCATCAACATCCCATCAGTGATAAGATCTGCTTAACTATATTTTTTTTAGAGTTTTCATCATCATTACATTTATAGGGAATAATAATCTTCATTTGGTTTTCCCAAATAACACACTAACTACCAAGGCTCTCATTTACTCAATCAATCAATATAAAAAGGGTTAATCATCTCATTTTAAATCAAACATCATTTACAATTTAATTATCCAATTTTCAATTTCAATATACCAATTCAGTTTCAAAACCAAATTATGGATTTTTTCGTCAATTAATACCCTTCTCAATACAAAAACAATAATAGGTAATTATCAATTCAATTTAAAAAATTTTCTAAAATCAATTCTCAAATCATTTCATAAATTCCCTCAATTCTTAAATACACCCAAAATTACAATTCCATTGGAATTAGAGGGTTTTACCAAAATTCCATACCAATTAAAAAGAAAATTCCAAATTATATCAATTTGGTTTTTTATAAAAAAATAAAAATCTATTTCAACAATAACGAAATTCAAGGTTTAATTATTTGGAAAATCTTAAATGGAACCACCTACCCTTTATCCCAGAATCACAATGCACAACACCTGGAATGAAATTTTCCAATGAAGAATGATGGAAAAAGAGACCAAGAAATCAAACCTAGAATCAAGTTTCAATTAAACATAGTTTAGATCCATCAATAAGGTGATTGTCTAACACTATATTAGGAGGAGAGAAAGAGAGAGAGGGATAATACACATGATAAGAGATTCACTTACTCGAAGGAGATCAAATGGGATCTGCCACATTTCGATCCACCAATGAATGGGTTTGGAGGAGACAAAATCAGTTCTTGAGAGGTTTCAAAACCCAGAAAATTTATTTAGTTTGATTTAGGTTTGAGTGGGGGCTTAAATATATGTTTGGGAATTTTTTTATAAATTTTCAGAATAAAAAAGTCCCATACACACGATTAGCTGGGCAGGGTTGCATGGTTAGAAATACCAATTTCCATAACTATACAACCCTATACTAGGGTGTACATATTCTACTAGGTTGGAAAAATGTTTTTTAAATCGTTCACCAACTGTGAAAACCTCCACTATCTAGGGTTTCATGATTTTCACTAGGAGGGATCTCGTTTTGTTCAAATCATGCACCAACTGTGCATAACCCAAAAAGACTCCAAAATTTTCTAAATTTTACCAAAAGAACCCCTAAATAGGATCCAACAAAAAATGATCAAAAGGAGGGTTGAGGATTACTTTAAAACTAGTTACAATATGTTATAACCTCCCCACTATATAAAATTTTTCCCCATAAATCTTATTAAGAAGTTTCCATATCAAAGAGATGATGCCACAACTCTCTCATCAATGCCTCCCTCTAACAAGTCTTATGTGAATCAAAACTATGCTTCTAAAGCACATAGACCAAAGGTATCACCCTCCCATGAAGTACCTTTTTCTTAGAATCAACAATCCTGACAGGACGCTTAGTCATGGATAAATCAGGCTCAACATCAAGATCACTCCCGCTCAAAATATTATATGGATCAGAAGGATACTTCTTAATATAAGATAAATGAAATGCATTATGTATCAATGTTAATTATGGAGGAAGTTCTAAATAGTAAGACACTTTCCTCAACTTCTAAAAAACCTCAAAAGGTCCCAAAATATGAGGAGTAAGTTTCCCTTGCCCCCAAAGCCTTCGATGACCTAAACAGGGTGAAACTTTCAAAAACACCCGGTCACCAACTGAAAACTTCAAAGGTCTATGATGATGTTCAATATAAGATTTATACCATATCTTTTCCCTCAAAATTCTATGACTAATCAAATTAATATTCGATGAAATCTCCTAGAACAAGCTTAGTCTAACCAAGGAATATTCACCAATCTTTGACCAACACAATAGATATTTACAATTCAAGCCATACAAGTCCTCAAAATGATCCATTCTAATCAAGGAATGGTAACTTTTTTTATAATAAAACTCAACCAGACCTAAAAGGTCATCCCAAGATCCACAAAAATCAAAGACATAGGAATGAATAATATCCTTAAGAATCTGTATTTTCCTCTTTATTTAGACATTCATATGTGGATGGAATGTTGTACTCAAATGAACATGAGATCCCATCACCTCTTGCAGGCCTCACAAAAAATGATAGGTAAATGGGGATCTCTATTAGAGATTATAACAAATGGAACACTATGAAAATGAAAAATCTCTTTCACATAGAGAGTTCAAAAAAACATTGGTTGTTTTACAAATGGGTATAAAGTGAGCCAATTTTGTTAGCATATCAATCATAACCCAAATCACATTCTTCTTTCTCAGGGTATGTGAAGACCCAAACAAAAAATCCATAGAGATCCCACCCCATTTCCATGTCAGAACTGAAAGTTGTTTAATAAAACTTGAAGGTCTTTGATGCTCTACCTTAACCTGTTGTAAAGTATAATAATGAGGAAAAAATCATTAATGTACCATTTCATACCTATCCACTAGAATCATTGTTGTATGTATTAAAACATATTCATGGTTCCTGGGTGCACAAACCATTAAAAATATGAAAACCCACCATCACATCTTTTCTCATGGATAACAAAAAAAATGATTATGAAATCATAAAATACCCTCTATAGAGAATGAACATTCAATAATGGTCTCCCCACCATAAAGTGATGTCTTAATAATACGAAATTTATCATGAAGATATTGTTCCTAAAAATCACCAAGAAGAGTCTAGGTCAACTGAACACTAGAAAATACAACATATAGTTATATTTCATGAACTAATATATAAATACGTGCAAAAAGATCCATAAAGTTCCACTCTTCCGATGATTCTTTCAAGGACTAGGTCAGCAGTTTTCTACTTAAGTCTTCAATAGAAACATTCCATTTCCCAAGGGTATAGGTGATGAAAAAAATAAAAGGGTAGGTACTTTAACAAATGCCTTTCAAAGATATTGAAATATTTTTGAGAGAAGATATAACTCAAGCTCTTGTGGTTAGAATACATGGAAAATGTTTATTTGAAAAGGTAATGCCACCAAATATTAAGCACATGCATCATAGCTACAAATACAAATATAGGGGTTAGATAAATATTCTAATTTGACTTAAGATGCCAAGAGACATAGGGTATCACATGATCACCCTACATAAGAAAACAACCCAAACCCAGACCTGATGCATCATAGAATACCACATAGTCCTACCCAGCCTCTAGAAGAGTCAACACTGGTGAAGAAGTCAAAAGACATTTTATCTCAAAAAAAAACTTTTAAATTTATAATCCAAAGTTAAATTTACTCGATTATGAGTGAGATTAGTCATCAGAGAAGTAAAATTCAAGACATCTCTTACAAACTAGTGATAATCTCTCTCTAAACCCAATAAGCTCTGAATCTCAAAAACATTACGTGGTTGCCCCCATTTTATAATAACTTTCACCTTTTCAAGATTAATTGAGATGAAATGTTCTGAGACCACATATACCAAGAACTTCACTTACCGAATACATAAATCACATTTTGATAGATTGATATAAAGTCAATAATTTCTCAAAAATTATTGAACAACTCTCAGATGACTCACATGATCCACCTCAAACATAGAGCAAACTCGGATTTCATCTATAAAGACCACCATGAACATATAAAAATAGTCATGGAAGTTCCTCTTCATCAAATCCATAAAGATCACATGATTATTAGTTTGAAAAAATGGCATGAAAATGTACTCATAATGGATATAACTTCTCTGATATGCAATTTTTGAAATGTCATATTATTTTATTATCAACTGGTGAAAACTATGTTGAAGATAAATCTTTGAAAACCACTTCAACCCTCTAAAATGGTAAAATATATCCTAAATATGTGGCAATAGATACCTATTATTTACCATAACTTAGTTGATTTTTTGGTAATAAACACAAAGAAAAAGTGTTCTATCAGATTTATTAGAAAGAGAATAGGAACTGCCCAAGGTGACACACTCAGGTATATAAATCCTTTCTCTAGTAAATCATTCATTTAAGTCTTTATATCATTCATTTCAACTGGTTCCATATGATAAGAGGGAATAGATACTGTTTGAGTAATAGGTACCAAATCAATAGAAAACTCTACCTCTCTTATTGGGGAATAACAAGATAAGTAAGAATGGAAAATTTTGGGAAACATGATGAAAAATGGAGGGAGATCAATGCTCAAAGATTCCCACTCTAGACCAAAAGAAAACACTAACATCAATTTCCCAAAATCTAGATAAGAAGGTATAGATCTACTCGACCTTAGGTACTACTCTCCCTAAAAGATAAGACACACTCCATCAGATGTGGTAAAGGAGACCCATTTATGATAAAATATAATTAAAAATTTATTATCAATGATCCAATCCATACCAAAAATTAAATCAATAGGTTTCATGTTAAGAACCAAAAAATCACAAGGAAGTTCAGTTTATGATAAAGGGAAAACACAAGTTACACAATGGATACCCTACTATCTATTTTTTCCTAGGGTATAGTAATATCCATCACATAAGAAAAAAGATCCATAATAAGATTAAACAGGTTCAAAATATGAGTTGATATAAATTAATGTGAAGCACCAGTATCAAATAAGATAGTTACTAAAGATGAAGTTATAGTGATGGTACCTCTCACAATCGTTGGACTTGTATCAGATTCCTCTAGAGCCTCTTCCACTGCATGAATAATCTTTTTTTATGGATGTTAGTGGATAGAATCCCTTTATTTAGGATGATTATGAATGTACTAAAATAATTTTTGGTGATGAAGAGACCATTCCACTATATGGGGTAGAAAAATATAACAGAACTTCTACAGGTGACCTGACCATCTTTAGGAACTACAGATCCTGGGAACCTTAGTGAAAACCCATTTTTAATTCTAAGTATTTCCACACTAGAATAAAGTAAAAGGGAATATTCTAGGAATTGAAGGAGTTCTAGAAGAAACCTTCTGTCGAGAACCACCATGAGACTCATTACTCTTCAAATTCCCTGTATGATAACTCACATAACTACCACTAGGAGAAAAAGGAACTCCTATCAACCTTGACTTACCAACCAAGTTCAACTATCAAATCCCAATCTAACACATCAGTATAAGAAGTTAGCTTTAGCAAGAAGACCTGATAATGAATATCATATAAAACATCCATACCATTGAGTATTTATCTTCTCATTTGATACAACCTCGGTTGAAAATGACACAAGATCAATAAGGAGCTTTTCATACTCTATCACAGTCCTGTCAGCCTGCTCGAGTTTGAAAATCTATATAGACTTAGAAAGTATCATATAATCTAGATATAATTTGTTAGTGAAAATAAGCTTAAATTATTTCCACTCTAAACCCACATGATTCTTTGTTTTCACTATCGATTATAACCATCTCCAAGTAGGTCCTTCCAGCTTAAAGGTGGAACATTTAACTTTAATTGAATCAATTGATTCCAATAACTCAATAAAATATCTATCTTCCTCAACCAATCCTCAGACTCCTGAGTATCATTTGAGCCTTAGAAAACTGGTGGATTTTGTTGAAGAATCTTATGAGAATTATTTTGAGATTCATCCCTTTGAGGTTCCATAATTACAACCTAAATGGGAATGGGTACAGTTTCCCATCCCAGAGCTTGGAAATCTTGGACAATAACCTCAACCAAATTCTAATCCATGGGAGTATTTTCTCATGGTGGTTCACCAGAATCTTCCTCTAGGGAACTATTCACACATCTTCTTAGATCTATGATGCTACAAAACATCAAAAAACAAAATTTAATACATAAAAAGATTACTAAGATAAAAAACTAAAACAAGAGTAAGGGAAAAATTAACCACCTAAGATAAGAAAAAAATATTTAGATTTCAACCTATCCAAATAAAAATCAGGAAAAGTCTATAATTATATCAAATTGTTTCGTAAAATTCCTTTACCAAACCACCCATTGTGACCTATGGATCATTACGATTAGATATGGCCATGTAATTATTTGTAACTACCCCTATGTCCTGACAAGATATTCCAAACTACATATTAACATCAAGGAAAGATGATAAACCTACACCATTGATAACACTTTTTCAGGAACTAGCCTAGATAATCTAGTAACCTAATACCCAAGATGAAATTAACAAGGATCATAGGGAATTCCTAATCCCCATGGGTTGGTGAAAAGAACCTGGAATCATTCAAGATAAAATAGGGAATAATTTGGCCACATAAACAATGGACGATAAAAGAAACCAGTCATTATGCTAAAAAATACACATGGAGAAAGTACCAGAAACCCAACAGGTATATCAAAACCCAAAATAGAACATTGTCAAATTACTCAAAAACTGAAAAGATAAATCAAACGTACCAAAGGATACATCACTCAAAGACCAAAATATCAAGAAACTCCACCCATACTCATGGTTAGCTTGGAAGGGTTGCACGGTTAGATAGACCATGCATCATAACCATGTACCCCTATATTGGGGTTCACAGTTTCTACTAGTTGGATAAATGATTTTTAAAACCATGCACCAACCTGGAAAACCCTCACTATCAAGGGTTGCACAGTTTTCATTAGGAGGGTGCACGATTTTGGAAAACCATGCAACAAATATGTATAGCCCAATGAGCCTCCAAAATTTTAAAAATTTCAACAGAAGCACCCCTAAACAAGATCCAACCAAAGCCTTATCAAAAGGAGGGTCATAGAGTAACTAAAAACTAGTAACAAGTTGTTTCATTTAAGACTATTAATTTTATAAAGATTTTTTATCATTCATGCCATTAATAGGCTATTAAATTTATATTACCATAACCTAATTCAGTTCATAAACATCATATTTATCCTTTAAACCCATTTTCATGACCAACCATATATTTTGGTGTTATAATAAAAAACATAAATCAATCACTCCATGGAGGTGGTAGTCTACACGTATGTATGTATGATGATTTCATTTTCCAAAGAATGAGAAAAGGAGTATAATGGTTTATCATTTTAGAATATAAAAAAATTCATAAATTTAATAATTATATATTAAATTCTTTATTATGACTATCCGTTTACAGTGGTGAAGGAAAAAACACGTTGTATCATGAATGTAATAGTCCTCACAATGCATGATTCACATTTATGTTTTTCTTAATGGAAATGGAGAGGGTGGTTAATTATTGTAAAATAATTATAAAATAATTTGAGGAGTGGCTTGTAATCAATACCTTATTACTTGGATTATCTACTTCATTAAGGGGATTAAACCTTAGAGGGATGGTCTTTTAAAAATACCAAAACCTAATTATATTGAATATGAGTGTTAAGAAAAGGGTTGGTCATAGTTTAAGCAGAAATTAGGCTATTTATGTGTGAGTTGAAGTGGGGATAGGAGTTCTCCTTTTATAAGTGAAAATGGATGACATTTTTTGTAAATACCCAAACAATTTCAATAATGGGAAGTCACTATCATGGAAAGAAGATAAAAAATTGATAAATAATTTATAGGGGAATAGATAAGGTCTATAAACACATAAAAACTCAATTAAAAACAAGTTTTTTAATATTTCAATCCATTTACCTCTTAGGTTACTCATTTGTACCATTTTGGTTTTCACCACAATAACTAATTTTTACCTAGGTAATTTATCTATTATGCCCCAAAATAAAACGGTTCTTAATATAATTTGGACCTAATGTTTCCAAATTTGAAATCCATTTTGTATTCAATTTTTAAAAGCTATCAAAATAAATTTTAAAATACTAAATGTATAATGTATTAATTTTTTTTGAAAAAATATAGCTTAAGTTATAAAATATAAAATAAGTCTTTATAAATTAAAATAAACATCTTTAAAATTATATAGTCACTTATAAAATACATATTCATTCTTAGAAAAAGGTTTCATAAACTTCCAATTCATACTTATATACTAACAATGTCATAAAATTCCCATTATTTGTAAAAATCAGATTTTGTAATGTTGAACTAAAAATAATTTTTTTAGAAAAATAATAAATAATTATCTTAAGTTATTTTTGACATTATAAATCTCAATATAAATTAATTTTTACATTATTAAGATTAAAAAATTTAGTTTTTTAAATGAAAATGAAAATTATAAATAAAATTTCTTTTGTTGAGAAAATGAAGTTTTTAAACACTAAGTGTTTTTAACATTATTTCACATCAATTTCAAATTTAAAATATGTTAATATATTAGTTTATATATAATAATTTTTAAAATATTTAAATTTAAAATATTAGGATTAAATATTCAATTCTCAATAAAATGATTCGTAAAAAAAGAAATTTTACTTTTTTACTAAATACACTTCAACAAATACTATTAAAATTAATTATTTATATTCAAAAATTTAATTTTA
Source organism: Viscum album (assembly GCA_963277665.1). Classification (NCBI taxonomy): domain Eukaryota; kingdom Viridiplantae; phylum Streptophyta; class Magnoliopsida; order Santalales; family Viscaceae; genus Viscum; species Viscum album. The sequence goes on along the minus strand of OY728120.1, from coordinate 1,430,328,519 downwards.
CTACCCAATTGATATTAAAATATCAACTTGAATTTTATATAATCATCATATTATAATTTAATAATAATATTTATACATAACACACACATATATATAGATAAATATAATACTTTAATATCATATTTTTATTTCCTTGCGAGTTATATTATTTTAAATATGCTACTTAACAATACAAAACATCAATACACCAATCAGATATATGTCCAACGACCATATTTTCAGTGACCATACTTTCAACGACCTTGTTTATAAGGACTATATTTCATTCACATATATATATATATACATACTAAATCATTTTTCATTCCACTCTCACTTTTCATGGTATAGTTATTATTTAATATTATAGATTGTTCATATTTCTTTATACTCTCATGGAGATCAACCTCATTATAGGCTTTTGTTTGGATATTGGTGATCCTTAATATTGAAGATGATCCAGGTTATTTCCTAGTCGTTAACATTTTATTATTTTCAATCTATTTTCCCCTATTGATTTTTTACTTTTAATGGATGCATTCTTTTCATGGTGAGTAATAGTTCATGGTGTGTAATACTTAGTTTTTTCCCATTTGTTTTAAAATTCCACATATGAATTAATAAAGTGTTTTTAGTTTAATTTATACCTTATATGAATTATGTCATAATCAATTTTATTTCCTTCAAAAAAGAAAACGAAAAAAGAGCATAGAATTATAAACATATAATTTATAAAAAGAATACGCTTCCCAAACACCTCATGTGTTAAATTCACCCCCATTAAATAAATGGAATCCTCAAAATTTTAATTACTCATGTCACGAACCGACCCATATCGGGGCTCGAGTCGCAACTACACGAAGCCCGCCTCCATAGGCCAGGGGCTAGAGACTAGCGCCAAAGGCTCAACAAACTAGGGGAGGCCTTTTCCTAAGAAACTGTACGCACACATGAAACAAATAAATGCAAAAGAACAGAGAAAAGAAAGCAAGATACAACACTGTTACAAAAAGGGAAACCAACATACATGCGTCGACCGCTAACCAGTACAAGTAAAGTGCTGAAAAGTAAAATGAACAGTAAAAGGGGAAAAACACGCGCCAAAACCGAAAGGTGACACAACCCAGAAACAGGTAAATGAAAGTAAACAGCTAGCGAGTCTCACACTCGAAAAGTCCTGCTACAACTACTGTACGCAACCCAATCTCTTGTGTCCTCTACGCTCCCTCGTAGTCTCGACCGACCTGTCCGTAGTCTATAAGGGAACACCAAATGCGGGAAAAGCCCAAGTCGGGGTGAGTTTAAAGATACTCATTAGGATGCCTCAAAAGCTTGAGGGAGCAACAAAGGAGGTACTAAAATGGAGGGAAAAAGACAGAATAAAGAACAGTGCAAGAGTAAAAAAGAGAGAGTGCAGCTCAACCCAACAAAAGGAAGGAAGTAGACTCATCCAATCCAAGAGGATCTAGACACGGAAAGCATGTGGAATACCTCACACGTCTTCACCCCTATTGGAAGGAGAGTAACCGATCCCAAGGAATGGGAAAAAAAGTTGGGTGTATATATATATGCTAAAAAATAATCCCAAACAAGTGTGTAAGTGAATCTCTATCATAAAGATCAACCCAAGAAGAGTCACCAACAGTTCAAAGGACATCCATCACTGATTCCCAACAACTCCACATGCCAAGAAGCCTCATCGCTACACTGAACCACCAAGGGTCCCACTCCGGTAATCACAGAGAAAAGTCACTGAATAGCCTTATAGAAAGGACCGAGTCTAAAATAAGTCTTTTGGTTACCCACTACCCAACCCCACTGGAGGGTAAACCCCAACAAGTCAATGGTGACCCACTGCCTAGCCCCGCTGGAGGGTAGACCGTAATAAATCATCGGGTGACCCATTGCCCAGCCCTGCTGGAGGGTAAACCCCAAATAAGTCGAAGGTAACCCACTGCCCAACCCCGCTGGAGGGTAAAATGTAATACAAAATTAGGTGACCCACTGTCTAGCCCTGCTAGTGGGTAAAACCTAAATAAGTCAACGGTAACCCACTACCCAGCCCCGCTGGAGGGTAAACCATAATAAAACATCAGGTGACCCACTGTCCAGCCCTACTGGAGGGTAAACCGTAAATAATTCAATGGCGACCGACTGCCCAGCCCCACTGTAGGGTAAACTGTAAGGTCAATGGGTATCCCACTGCCCAGTCTCGCTGGAGGGTAAACTTGGAACTGGTCCAATAATGCCGCACTGCCCGTACCATCACTAGGCGTCACTAGCACCGCTACCATGCGTAGGTTCGGAGTGTGTTGAAAGAACCTCCGACTGATGCCCTTTAATATTTCCATATTTAATAAGATCACGTAAGATTCTCCACTCACCTGAACATATTACACCATTGCAATCCTCATGAAAAAACATGCGAGATAGACTACATAATCTCTTGAAACAGGATCCTGATGAAAAAGTTACTCAACGCCGCTTTATGCCCATATGGTGTCTTGTGGGGCCCACACCTTTGTCCCGAAAGAGGTTGGGAGAGCTACGCCATCACGATGCCTTCAGAAAAACATGCCAAAATGACTACTCATTCGCCCCGAACAGACGTCTGATTAAAAAGCCACAAAACGCTTCTTACAACTTAAAAGATGGCCCTTGGGGGCTATGCCTCAACTTCGACTTCAATGCCTAAAACCACCCTGGACTTACTCATCTTGGTGCCAGGGTCACAATTCCACTGATGGCGCCTTAAACAGAATCTGGATGCAGAAGTTGTAACTCCCTGAATTAAATGCAAAATGGGCCTTGCGGGGCCCACACCTCAACCCCAAAACATGACATGCAAATCATACCATTGCGTTCCTTGCAGAAAACCATGAAGGATAGGCTATTCGTTTGCCCTGAACGGACTTATGTAGCATAAATCGTAAAAACACAGCATACGTCCGAAAGCTTCCTCGTGAGTCCCACGCCTCGGGCCTGAATTTAGGTGGACAAATTGCGCCATTGCAATCCCCTTGGAAAAACACCCATAAACGAGTACCTACACACCCCAAAGGGCTGACGGGTGAAAAAGTGATGTTTCACCATAAAACCTGCGAAGTAGGCCCTGTGGGGCCCACACCTTTTCTCCAACCCAAACACTTCAGAAAGCATATCTAAAAGTTCGCATGAGGACTGGGGTCACACCGCCGCTGATGGCGCGTCAGTCGGACATCCCAAGCAGGAGTTAGGTCCGACGCAACAATTAATTAATTAATTAATTAGTTATTCACATTTAGCATTTGATGCCACCGAGCAATGAAACCAACCCGCAAAGGCTCTGAACTAACCTTTGATGGACCGACTTTGCTCCAAGGCCACCGCGCCTCTCACGGCACGTCAAACGGACGTCCGGCTCACGAGCCACGTCCGTCGCAACTTTAATAATAATTTATTATTATTAAATCAAAGGTCTTTGGGTCACCCGTATTCGAGAACAGAACCCAAAAATCCCAAAACCCACTTCAAAAGGTCCGTCTCGCTGACACGAACCTACAGCCACAGACAGCGCGTCAAACGGACGCGCCATTTAGAAATTACGGCCCCCAGAATGTAAGGGGGCCCAACCGGGCCCGTTCACCCCGGTCGGCCCTGTCCGAACTGCCGGCCCACGACCCAATCGCAGGTCCGGTCCAGTCTGCCGTGGCCCGCTGGTCGCGGCCAGCCTCAACCCACTAGATCCATCTCGGGTCCGGTTTTTTTTTTTTCAAACAGACCGGCCATCCTGGCCGGTCTCCCCCCTCGCGCTGCGTCATGGAAGACCCGCAGCACGCGGGTCTTGTCCCCCCTGAGGTCACCGCCTCCACCGACCGACAAGACTGGCCGGTCTTCTCTCGCATGATGTGTTAACGAGGACCCGTGACACACGGGTTCTATTCCCCAAGGTCAGCGCCTCAGGTTCCTCCTGCCAAGTGCGACAGGCTGGCCGGACGCCGGCGCCTCCAGCTCCCATAGCACCACCGCGACACGCCACGACCCGCGCTTCTCCTCCGCTTGGTCATCTGCGCTAAGCCATGCCACCGTGCTACCCCAGTCGATTCCCCCTCATACTGCATGCCGCATGATGCTACCCTGCCACCTCACGCCGCATGCCGCTGCCCCGACCGCCGGCTGCCGACCGCTTCGATCTGAACCCCATCCGCGCCGACCACCTCGTCCGAACCCCCGCTGTGCCACCCCGACATCTGGCCACCACCCTTGCCAGATCCAGGGCTTCCGACGACCGCCTCCACCACTCCAGTGGCCCAAATTCAAAACCGAACATGGGTTTGGGATCCTCGGGGTGAGGCCTTCGCATCGCCTGACCCCAATCGTTGATCCGACAAGGGTTGCGCGCGTTCGAAAATTTTGGACGAAGAACACCCAAGAACGAGGATTAAAATTGGGGATCGGACGATGGGCGTGTTCGTTCGGCCATCATCCCAGTTAAATAATTATAGAAAATAAACGACTAAATTGGAAAAAACTCAAGAAATTGCCGAAGGTGCAGAAATTAATCAAGAAGCCTACCTCGTTGGATCTATTCGTCGTTGGCGATGCCTTCGTTGTGCTCCACCTTCGATCCTCCGAGGTTTCAGTGAAGATTTCTCCTCGATCCAGCGAAGAACTCCGAAGAACGCTCGGGAGATATAGAGAGAGAGAGAGATAGAGAAAATGGGTTTCCCCTAATCCCACACTTAAGTGAATTTATAAAAATTCATTGAAACTCTCTCAACGGGTGCGGATTCTGAAACCTCCGCACCCGCTTATTTTATATCACGCCTAGGAAAAACGCCCCATTTAGAACTCAACAGAAGTCTCAGATTTCCATTTCGAGGCTTCTTTTGAAAGTTATTTGAAAGGGAATTCCAGTGATAAAAATCACTAAGTCATTATTTCAAAATGACGATTTTCCCCTAGGTGACATCTCTCACAGCAGGCCCGCGCCCACAACTTTTACAATCCGCCTAGAGTAAACGACATGCTCCGGACACAACCATGCCCTCGTATTTCCAACCTGAGTTACCGTTTAGGATTTTTTCAGGTTTGAACTATTAAATGAATAATTTGATAATTTAATTATCAATTTAACACACTGCCAATGAGAGAAGGGTCTGAACGTCCCACGCCGACTCATTTTAGGTCGCACCTAGGGTAAACATCGCGTTTTGGACCCAACCGTGGTCTCAGATTTTCGATCCGATCAATCCTATAATAGATATCACATTTTCTTTAGTTAACCATATGTGCGTAGTATAAAAACACTTAACATTTTTATATAATTAATTTCAGGCACACCGGGTTTCGGAATTGCATGCCGTCTGAACACCCTACTCTGGAATGAAATCAAGAAAATTTTCAAAGTCTCAGAGTCCCAAAACCTGAGTTCTTACTTCATTACCTCTTTCAAGATTTTCTTCCCCGAAAATCAAAACTAGGAAAAACAACTCGGGATACAGAGCTCATACCTAGCTCTCCCGCGCCCAAGGAAACCTGTACAACACCAAGTTGGAAAAACATGCGAACCAAAGGGATGGTTCTTACTTTATCGCGACCAAAATCATGGTTTGTTCCTGGAACATGGCCTCATTATTCCCTCCTTTAGAATACCCATCTGGTGAAACACCCAAGGACATCTGGTCACACAAGTTTTCATAGTCGGTGCATCACAACCGAGACTCTCTTACACGCTCAACAAGCGAAGGAGTCAGCATCATCGACTACCGAAAATCCATACCCTCCTGCAAAAACTCTATCCAGCACCGTCGTCTCAGGTTCAAGTCTCTCTGGGTGGGGGACACACCTAAGAAACTGGTGGTCTGAGCAAACCAAAAAGTTCTCTCCCAGAAGATAGCGTCTCCACATTCTCAGCACAAGGACTACCACCACCAGAACCACATAGTGAATTGCATAGTTTTGTTCATGGGGTGTCCATCACCTCTACCTGTACTTGATAACTGTATCAAGGTTGACGTTGAGCACGTGAGGTACCAACAAACAAGGCAGGTGAGAAAACTCATCCAACTACCAGAGGCTAGACACAGAAAGCATGTGGCTTACCCCACGTGTATTTTTCCCTCTTGGATGGTGAGTAATCCCCAAAACAGGCACTCTACCAAACCCACTAGTGGAATCTCAAGAAAAGGGAGGTCAAGCATAAAATCCCCACTGGTAAACCCAAAACCTGATCTGACACTCCACCACACAACCCCACCATGAATGCACATGTCATAGGGACTCGTCCACCCCACCTCAATATTATCCGCTTTGGGTGGCACTGACTCCTCACGATTTTGATCGCATAACAAAAATGCGTCTTGGTGGGGGAAGAACCCCTCTCTTTCACACGCATTCAATGTTATGTTGGCCAACACCAACACGGGGTTACACCGACGCCCTGTGACACCCTCGGTAACCCCTCGAACAAGGAGTTAGGTGAAAAGGGTACCTCACCCAGTGTCTAAAAAGTTCTATTGAGAAAAGTTGAAAAAGACACAGAGTGTACCTCTTATCATCTCTTGCGCTGCAGGGTTGTAGACATCCATAACACACAGCTGCCCGTAACCCCTTCCATCAGCACCCTGAGCCTAATGTGGGCCACCTAGTGGTGGTGGAAGAACCTCGAAACATCATCCGCCAACCACAATTATTCCTGCTTTTCTGCCAACACTGCCTCCCTGGGGACCACCCTGTCCTCACCTGGGAGTTCTCTGATCACGAAAATACCTCTGTCATGGCGACACATCTACCAACTATCTGGAAGACTCGGAACATCTGGTCAGATAGTCTCACGCCACATGACCCCACACATCACAACCATAGCATTAGTCCCCCCTGGGATATCTCAGTTCTCTACGCTGTCCCCAACCATGTTCCTGAGTCTCATCAAGGGAAGACCTCCGGTGTCGAGGCCCTGGAAATCAACGTCCCTCTTCCAGAAATTTCTCTATCACCAGTGCCAGCTCCAGCACCCCAACATGGGTGAGGATGCACAAGGTAACTACGTTGGCACAAATCTCCTCTACAGATATCTCATTCAAACTTATGTACTTGAAAGTTTCCATCATGGAACATGTCCGAAGAGTACCGAGTAAGGTCTGCGAACCCAGTTTCATACTCAGCCACTTCCATCACTCCCTGCTGAAGATACAACAGCTCCTGAAACTGTAAAAATCATAAGCAGGAGAGGTAGTACTCCTCACGAAACAACTACTAGAAGTAATCCCATGAGGGTACTGACTCATCGTGTATCCGAGTAACCCTAGATCTACCATGCCAAACTGCTTGGTGGAAAAAGATTGGCTTTCAAAGCCACCATCTAACCTATCAGTGTCTAAAAAAGCCTGATGAGGCAGACCACCAAATCTTGCTAACCCTTCACTGTCTGGGGGTATGGATCACCGTAGAAACTCAGTGGTCTCTGGCACTGGAACTCACATAGCGCGCCCAGTCCGTGCTCGTCATCAGCCCTCACTGCCGGTACTATCTTATACTCTACAGGTGGAGGTGCTACTACCTTTCCTCCTGGAGAAAGGGTAATTATATGATGGATCTTGAACCGAGGCCCTCATTGCTCACGAAATCATCGTCACGAAATGAAGCTAGTATCCTGGCTGGATATCATCGCAGAGATATCCTGAACCCGATCAAGGAGTACCGTGGTCAAATGAGCATATAAATATCGATATCGATGGGGAGATGACTCAAGAAGGATGGTCAAAGACTCAATCCTATATGATGAATGAACCAAATTACCTACAACAAGTGTCTCTGTGTGCCGAGTCGACAAGCAGGTTATCATGGTCCTGGTGAATGGATACATCAACCGCCATACCATAACTGGACTCCCTGGCCCGAGAGCCGCTCTTGAGACACATTGACACTATTGCCCCAAAACTGAACCAATTCATTTTTAAGGACATCCGAACAACACCACAAGGAACAAACCACCTTTGATACCACTTTGTCACGAACCGACCCGTATCGAGCCTCGAGCCGCAACTACCCCAATCCCACCTCCATAGGCTAGGGGATAGCGACTAGCTCCAAAGGCTCAACAAACTAGGGGAGGCCTTTTCCTAAGAAACTTTTCACACACACAGAAACTCAATGGAAAAGCGTAGAGAAAAGAAAGAAAGATACAACATTGTTAAAAAAGGGAAAACAACATACATGCATCGACCTCTAACCAGTGAAAGTAAAGTGCTGACAAGTAAACTGAATAGTAAAAGGGAAAAAACACGCGCCCAACCAGAAAGTTGACACAACTTGACAATAGGTAAACGAAAGTAAAAAGTTAGCGAGTCTCACACCCAGAATGTCCTACTACGACCACTGTGCATAGCCCAAACTCCTGTGTCCTCTACGCTCCCCCGTAGTCTCGACCGACCTATCCGTCGTCTGCAAGGGCACACCAAGTACGAGAAAAACCCAAGAAGGGGTGAGTATAAAGATACTCAGTAGGATGCCCCAAAAGCTCGAGGGAGCAAAAAAGGAGGTACTAAAATGGTGATCATAAGATAGACAAAAGAACAATGTAAGAGTACAAAAAAGAGAGTGTAGCTCAACAAAACAAAAGGAAGGAAGTAGACTCATCCAATCCAAGAGGAGCTAGACATGGAAATAACGTGGCATACCCCGCGCGTCTTCACCCCTACTGGAAGGAGAGTAACCGATCCCAAGGAGTGGGAAAAAAAGTAGGGTGTATATATATATGCTTAACAAGAAGCCCAAATGAGTGTGTAAGGGGATCTCTATCATCATGGTCAACCCAAGAAGAGTCACCAACAGTTCAAAGTATATCCATCACTGATGACCAACAACTCCGCACACCAAGAGGCCTCATCACTACAATGAACCACCAAGGATCCCGCTCTGGTAATGACGGAGAAAAGTCACTGACTAGCCTCATAGAAAAGACCGAGTCTGAAGTAAGTCGTTAGGAAAGCCACTGCCTAGCCCCGTTGGAGGGTAAACCCCAATAAGTTAATGGTGACCCACTGCCTATCCCCGCTGGAGGGTAGACCATAATAAATCATTGGGTGACCCACTTCCCAGCCCTACTGGAGGGTAAACCCTAAATAAGTTGACGGTAACCCATTACCCAACCCCGCTGGAGGGTAAACTGTAAGAAAAAATTAGGTTACCCACTGCCAAGCCCTGCTGGAGGGTAAACCCTAAATAATTCAATGATGACCCACTGCCCAGCCCCGCTAGTGGGTAAACCATAATAAAACTTCAGGTGACCCACTGCCCAGCCCTGCTGGAGGGTAAATCGTAAATAAATCAACATTGACCCACTGCCCAGCCCCGCTGGAGGGTAAACCGTAAGGTCAATGGGTATCCCACTACCCATCCTCGTAGGAGGATAAACCCAGAACTGGTATAATAACTCCGCACAGCCCATGCCATCACAGGGTGTCACTAGCACCGCTACCGTGCGTAGGTTCGGAGTGCGTCAAAGGAACCTCTGACCGACGCCCTTTCATATTTCCACATTTAATAAGATCACGTAATATTATCCTTTCACCAGAATAGATTACACCATTGTAATCCTCACAAAAAAATACGTGAGATAGACTACATACTCACTGGAAATGGGATCCTGATGAAAAAGTTACTCAACGCCGCTTTATGACCATACAACGTCTTGTGGGGCCCACACCTCAGTCCCAAAAGAGGTCAGACGAACTGCGCCATCGCGATGCCCTCGAAAGAAAACACCAAAATGACAACTCATTCGCCCCGAACGGACATCTGACAAATAAGTCTCAAAACGCTACTTACAGCTTAAAAGACGGCCTGTGAGGGCCATGCCTCAACTCCGGCTTCAATGCCTGAAACCACCCTGGACCAAATCATCTTGGCACCAGGGTCACAACACCACTAACAGTGCCTTAAACGGACTCCAAATGTAGAATTTGTAACTCCCCACGTTATATGCAAACGGGGCCCTGTGGGGCCCTCACCTTGACCCCGAAACACATCACGCAAATCATATCATTGCGTTCCTTACAGACAACCATGCAGGATAGGCTATTATTTTTCCCTAAACGGACTTATGCAGTATAAGTTGTAAAAATGCATCATACGTTCGAAAGCTACCTCGTGAGGCCCATGCCTCGAGCCCAAATTTAGGCGGGCGGATTGTGCCATTTCAATCCCCACGAAAAAACACTCAGAAACAATTACCCACACACCACATACAGATGATGGGTGAAATAGTGGTGTTTCACTGTAAAACGTGCGAACTAGGCCCTATGGGGCCTGCGCCTTGTCTCCAAACCGAATTCTTCGGAAAGCATCTCAAAAAGTTCACACGAGGACTGGGGTCACACTGCCACTGACCACACATCAATCAGACATCCCAAGCAGGAGTTAGGTCTAACACAACAATTAATTAATTAATTAATTAATTAATTAGTTAGTTATTCACATTTAGTGTTTCATGCCACCGAGAAATTAAACAAACCCGCAAAGGCTCTGAACCATCCTTGGATGGACCGTCTCAGCTTTGGGGCCACCGCGCCTCTGACGGCATGTCAAACAGACGTCCAGTTCGCGAGCCATGTTCGTCGCAACTTTAATAATAATTTATTATTATTAAATCAAAGGTCTTCGGGTCACCCGTCTTTGGTCGCAGAACCCAAAAATCCCAGAACCCACTTTAAAAGGTCTGTCTCGCCGACACGGACCTGTAGACGCAGGCGACGCATCAAATGGATGTGCCCTTTAGAAATTACGGCCCTCCGAATGCAAGGGGGCCCAACTGGGCCAATTCACCCCGATCGGCCTGGTCCGAACCGCCAGCCCGCGGCCCAGTCTCGGGTCCGGTCCTGTCCAGTGTGGCCCGCTAGCCATGTCCCACCTCAAGCCACCGGACTCGCCATGGGTCCGGTTTTTTTTCAAACAGACCGTCCATCCTGGCCGGTCTCCCCCCTCACGCCACGTCAAGGAAGACCCGCAACACGTGGGTCTTGTCCCCCCCGAGGTCGCCGCCTCCACCGACCGGCCAGACTGGCCGGTCTTCTCCCGCATGCCACATCAACGAGGACCCGCGACACGTGGGTCCTATTCACTGAGGTCGCTGCCTCGGGTTCCTCCTGCTGAGCGCGACATGCCGATCTAATGCTGGCGCCTCCGACTCCCGCAGAACCGCCGTGACAAGCCGCGACCCGCACTTCTCCTCCGCCTGGTCATCCGTGCTAAGCCATGCCTCCGTGCTACCCCGGTCGATGCCACCTCATGCCACATGCTTCATGCCGCTTCCCCGACCACCGGCTCCGCCTGGCCGCACCCTAGCCAGCCGCACACCCCGGCCGCTCAATCACCTCCAGCCGCGCACCCCCTTTGGCCAGCCGCTCCTCCGGCCGCGCACCGTCCTCGTCCAGCCGGCGACACCCGACACCACCAGCCGACGACCACTTCGATCCGAACCCCATCCACGTCGGCCACCTCATCCGAACCCCAGCTGTGCCACCCCGACCTCTGGCCACCGCCCATGCCGGAGCCAGGGCTCCCGACGATCGCCGCCACCGCTCCAATGACCCAAATTCAAAACTGAACACGGGTTCGGGATCCTCGGGGCGAGGCATTCGCATTGCCTTCCCCCGATCGTTGATTTGATAAGGTTTGCGTGCATCTGAAAATTTTGGACGAAGAACGCCCAAGAATGAGGATCAAAATTGGGGATCCGACGATGGCCGGGTTCATTCAGCCATCATCCAAGTTCAAGAATTATAGAAAATAAACGACTAAATTGGAAAAAACTCAAGAAATTTCCAAAGGTGCAGAAATTAATCAAGAAGCTTACCTCGTTGGATCCGTTTGTCATTGTGATGCCTTCGTTACGCTCCACCTTCGATCCGCCGAGGTTTCGGCAAAGATCTCTCCTCGATCCAGTGAATAACGGCAAAGAACTCTGAAGAACGCTCGGGAGAGAGAGAGAGAGAGAGAGAGAAAATAGGTTTCCCCCAATCCCACACTTAAGCGAATTTATAAAAATTCACTGAAACTCTCTCAACGGGCGTGGATTCCGAAACCTCTGTGATCGCTTATTTTATAACATGACTAGGAAAAACACCCCATTTTGAACTCAACGGAAGTCTCATATATCCATTCCGAGGCTTTGTTCGAATTTTATTTGAAAGGGAACGCCAGTGATAAAAATCACAAGTCATTATTTCAAAATGAAGATTTTGCCCCTCGGTGACATCTCTCACAGTAGGCCCGCGACCGAAACTTTTACACTTCGCCTAGGGTAAACGACACTCTCCGGACGCAACCGTGCCCTCAGATTTCCGATATAAGTTACCATTTAGGAGTTATTCAGGTTTGAACTATTAAATGAATAATTTGATAATTTAATTATCCATTTAACACACCGCCAACAAGCGAGGGGTCCGAACGTCCAGCGCTAACTCATTTTAGGTCCCGCCTAGGGTAAACACCACGTTCCAGACCCAACCGTGGTCTCAGATTTCCGATCTGATCAACCATTTAAGAGATATCACATTTTATTTAGTTAACCATGCATGCGTAATATAAAAACACTTAACATTTTTATGTAATTAATTCCGGGCACACTGGGCCTCGGAATTGCACGCCGTCTGAATGCCCTACTCTGGAATGACATCAATTTTTTTTCAAAGTCTTAGAGTCCCAAAACCTGGGTTCTTACAACTCATTTATTTAGAAAATAAGTGAGGGTATTATTAACATATTTATAATTTAGGATGTAACTTCTAATATGAAATCTACCTTACTTTCTTAGGTCATACCATGTTACTTATCTTTCCTCAAACAACATTGATTATTAATACAATCATTTACCTTGATATATATATATATATATCCTAATAATATATTCTCTGTAAAATACCTATCCCAAAACCATTATAATCTCAAAGACATTAGTCCATTATGAGATTAAATATTCCTAAAAAAATTAACATTATTTTTAACCTTAATATTTATTAATCACTATTTTATAAGGTTAAAAACTAGTCAATATATACCATAATATCAAAAACCATTTATTACCTCAACATCCAACTTATATTAATCATAAGAGTTATCCATGCATCAATCACGCGTTCTTCAATAGTTATCCTCCAAAATATATCTTTTTCATAAAATCACCATTCAAGGTTAAATATTTCATTTAATATATGTTTCAAATTCTTTAAAGTGAAACTACTAAAGGATAATCCTTATATGTTTCACATAACCCTCATAACTTTAATAATATACCAAAATACCATCGATAAATATTACTCAATAATGAAAATTGCTATGATTATGAAAAAATAATTTATATTATGGTATTAAACTCATTACATTAGGTAAGAATAGTAAACAATCATTTTATATCATAATAGAAATATACCAAGATTTTAAATAATTTATGTATTCTCTATTATTCATTTATAAGAGACAGTGGTTTTTGGATACATACATTTCTTACCTTCATCCTCATGATCAACATTAAACATAATACTAAAAACAATTTTGATAATATAAAAAAGAATCAGGGTATATAAATATGAAAGTTCAATCCTAAGATTTATTATCCAATGAAACCTTCTTTTTGAACCTATGATAATTCCATTTCAACTCTGCCATAATTGGTTAATACTATAACTCCCTTGGTTCTACCTAGGCCTCTATAAGTTTTATTATATCAAAATTATTATCCTAATCCCTTAAAGTAACTGGGAAATAAATACTCTAGAGTGGTATGTAAAAATAATATGATCTACAAAAGAATATCCCCTAGAATTTTCTATCTAGGTGTGTAGTTAGGCCTGTGTTGGACTCTTCATGTGTTAACCATGTTTTAATGATCACAAATACTATAAATTCTGTAAAGCTTGTTAATCATGTGTAATCTATCTAAAATCACGTGTGCATATTACTAGTTTCTTTATGACTTAAATAATTGTTGTAAACTATTTTGTTTATAATAAAATTATCTAATGAATGATTAAGTTTAATTCATTATATGAATATCACTTTTAAGTCTGTGTACAGATATTTGGTTAAGTATGAGAAACCATAACCATCTAGAAACCATAACCATCCAGACACTGGGACCATCCTGACACTGTGATCATCTAGACACCGTCTCCATCCAGACACCTTGACCATTCATACACCGTGACCATCCAGACACCATGACCATTCAAACACCGTGACCATCCAGACACCGTGACCATTGAAACACCATAACCATCTAGAAACCATGACCATCCAGACACCATGACCATCCATACACCGTAACCATCCAGACACCATAACCATCCAGACGCCGTGACCATCCAGACACTGTGACTAGACACCATGATCCTAACACCACATCTATGCTACCGATTTCTAATCTCTATACAACTATTCCATCATAGTTGTCTCACCACTCAAAGACAAAGAAGGAGACACCATTTCAACTAGAAATCGTTTCATGGAGACACCATTTACAGACAGACTATGACACCATTTATTAATCTATTTTGTCATTTTTCATTTTAATTTCTAACGGTCATATTTGAAGTTTTTAAATGAACTAAAATAATTAATGTTTCTTTATATACATGTTACCTGAAATTATGAGGTACAAGATGAAGAATAAATTAATCATGTTGGCTCCAACACATGAATTATAAGAATAAAAAGAACAACATGTCTAGAAGAAAAATGGGGTGACCGTGGTGACTGTGGCGATAGTTGTGCTAATAGAAGAACAAGTATGTGCGTGATAACGAATTAGTATGAGAATTCATGCAACCCGACACTACTGAAGAACACATGAAGAATAATCGAATCCTAGAGTTGAGAAAATTTCTTCACTATCAACTCCATGAAGAATATGATTCAGATCTAGCCGATTTATGATACTCTATTTTCCGCGAGAGGAATCGATTTCTGCATCTACTTCATCGCATAAGTCCAGAGCTGCATAAACTAACACTCAGGGCACTTATAACCTTATCTCATAATTTCTCATCTGTTGTGTATTATTTTTATCTTTTGAGTAGTGTGTGTGTCTCTAGAAAAAACAAACACTGTCTCCTGCATCAAACTGAAAGATACAAGATGTCCTTTATCTTATATCTTTTTACACTTGTGTATTCCCAAAGATAACTATGGAAGAGGTACCTGTGTGGCCTGATAGTTCATACCCAAGAAGAACTGTGGAAGAGGTTGTGTGACCTATAAAGTCTTGTGTACTGTTGTTAACACAAATCCAGGGTGTGGATCAAGTTTATTTATATAAACTACTTGGTGGAACGTGATCACCAAGTGCAATGGATTAGGTCTCAACTTGAGAATGAACCACTTTTTTTATATCCACTATGCCGTTTATTTTAGTTTTCTCTGTTTTAATGTTTAATTCATAAATCACTAAATCTACTTTGATAGTTAATATTAGAAAGAAGTTATTATTGTTTTTCCTTATTAGAATAGTGTCAAAAGTAATGTTAATAACTGATATTAAGATTATTGAGAATTAATAAATCTTCAAAGAAGTTATTTAAACAGTCAAACTTTAATAACTATATAACTTTGATTAACTGGGATATATTTAAATTTATTGGGGAACATTTTTAAGAATACCTTTTATACATAAATTTTAATAGATACTTAATTCACCCCCTCTTGAGTACTCTACTCTGACCAACATTTGGTATCAGATGCTTTTTTATTAAGACTTTGTTTTTGACCATATTCAACTCTGATTTTAGTTGTACTTTAAAGATCTGTACATTTATGTTGATTCTAAATTTCTATCTCTTTTAAATTATTTCGTTATTATGTATAATATATTGGAAGGTGATGTAATAAAAATACCACCATTCTTTAATGGAACCAATTATGCTCAATGGAAAATCAAAATTAAAATGCATTTAGAACGCATGAGATTTGAAATTTGGTCTTCAATTATAGATGAATATAAGATTCATACTAATGATAGAATCACTTGGGATGAACCTACCAAAATGGACTATAATAATAATTGAAAATCTATGAATGATTTATACTGATCTTTAGGAGATGAGGAATTTAATAGGATCTATGCATGTAAAACTTCCCCTGAAATTTGGGATACCTTGTTTCTTTCACATGAAGGAACTTCCAGTATGAAAGAAATAAGACTTAATACTTATACTATTAATTATGATAACTTTAAAATGAAATTTGATAATCCTATTTCTGACATGTATCTCAGGTTGAATGAAATTTTCAACATAATTATTTCTCTTGGAAGAGAAGACACTGCCAAATAATAGATAATGAGGATTCTCAGATGCCTACCTGACAGATGGAGAGGAACCTCTGTCTCTATTAGAGAGTCATGCAACATCAAAAAGCTACCTGTAAAATAACTCATTGGGAAACTGATGATTTATGAAGAGGAGTTGAAAGTCAACAAGGAAGATGAGGATGAACCTAAAAGAAAATCTGTTGCGTTCAATACCACCACCTCTAAACACAAAGAAAAAGGGAAATTGGTAGTTTCTGTAGAAAGTTCCAATAGAGAAAAATCATCACATGATAGTGATGAATAGATGACTCAATTATCCAGAAGGTTTAAGAGATTTTACAAGAAGAATAAATTTTTCAGAAAGCCTAACTTCAAAGGAAGATGTGATCAAAAAGGAAGTTAGAAGAAATATTGGAAAAGAAGTGACAAGTCAGATGAGATTTTTTGCTAGTAATGTTAGCAAAAAGGGAATATCAAGGCTAACTATCCCAAGCTCAAGTACAAAAATATATATTAGGACAAAGATAGAAAGTATAAAAAGGCAATGAAAGCAACATGGAGTGCTTCTGAGAATAGTTTAAGTGACTCATAATCTTCACATGATGAACAGGCTAACAAAGCTAATATGTGTTTTATGACAAACACATCTGAGGTAACACTAGAATCTCCTATACACAATTCCTATTATTCTAGAGATGATAGTGACTCTGAAAATATATCAAATGAAGAAATGTTTGAGTACTATAATATGCTTGAAGAAACATGCAATGAACTAAAATATAAATACAAGTCTTTAAATAAACAACATGCTCTTACCTCAGCTGTTAAAACTAAACTTAGTGTAGAAAGGAAGAAAAATTCTCAATTACTCAAAGTGAATAGTGAAATAAAACTATCTAATGAACAATTGAAAAAGGATCTTGAAAGGTTTACCAATGGTAAAAATACCTTTGTACAAATTCTAGGTAAAATGATTGCTCCTAAATATACTATTAACATTGGCTATCAACCTGGTAAAAGAAATTTTGGAAGAACTAATTTTGTTTCTAATTCTAGGATATACAACTTTACTCCCAATTCTGGAAAACATTCAGCTAGTTCAAGTTATGATACACTTTCTACCATTTCAAGCTTTTCTGGACCAAATAGAGTTATTTTTCAAATACTTTACATAATACTTATAGGAAACCTATGAGGAAAATATGGGTTCCTAAAGCACTATTCACTAATATTACTGAACCCAAACAGGTATGGGTACAAAAATCTATTTTTATTTGACTATTTTATAGGAAAGTTTCTTAAAGAGTTCCTATAAAATCTTATGATACTTGGATAGTGGTTGTTCAAGACACATGACATGAGACTATTCATGCTTTAAGAACTTAATAAAAATTGATGGTGGACATGTCACATTTGGTGAAAATGCCAAAGGAAATATTATTGGCCTTCAGAAAATTAGTAACTCTAAATCATTTTTGATTTCTAAAGTAATTTTTGTTGATGGATTGAAATATAATCTTCTTTGTATTTCACAACTATGTTATGATGAATTTCATATCAAATTTGAAAATGATGCTTGCAATGTTTTTAATTCTAAAAATGAATTAGTGTTTTCTGCATTAATAAATGAAAATGTTTACCTTGTAATCTTAAAATCTTTAGTTTCAAAAAAAATGTCATGTTTAAGTGTATTTCACAAAGAGTCTTGGCTTTGGCATTGGATACTATTACACAGTAACACTCACTCCCTTAGAAAGTTAACTAGAAAAGTCTTAGTCAAAGACCAACCCAAAATTTAGTTTCCAAATGATAAAGTGTGTAATCCATGTCAAAAAGCAAAGCAACACAAAATTTCCTTAAAAAAAGAGTGTCAAATTCTCAACCTCTCGAACTAGTTCACATGTATTTGTTTGGACCATCTAGAGTTTCTAGCTTAAATGGGAAAAACTATGTTTATGTTCTTGTTGATGACTTTTCTAGATATACATGGACTTTCTTTTTGGCTCACAAAAGTGAAGCCTGCTCACATTTTACCAAAAATTCCAAAACTATAGAAAATCTTAGTGGACTTAGAATTAAATCCTTAAGAATTGATCATGACCGTGAGTTTGAAAATCAAGAGTTTGAATCCTTTTTCTCAAAAAATAGCTATAGTCATAATTTCTCTTCCCATAGAACACCTCAATAGAATGGAGTTGTAGAAAGAATAAATATAACCCTACAAGAGATTGCTAGAACCATGCTTAGTGAATACGAACTACCTATTTATTTTTGGGTTGAATCTGTAAATACAGTATGTTATATTATCAATAAAGTGTTGATTAGACCTATTATTAAAAGAACTCCATATGAGTTGTGGAACAATAGAAAAACCAGAGTTAGCTACTTATTTTTTTTTTGTTGCAAAGTCTATATCCTTGATACTAAGGATAATCTTGAAAAATTTGCATCCAAGAGTGATGAAGGAATATTTTTCGGATATTAAATCTCTAGTAAATCCTATAAAGTGTTTAATAAAAGAACTAAATGTGTGGAAGAATATATACATGTCAAATTTGATGAAAAAAATCCAGTTGATCCTAATACCACTCTAGAGACACTGGAGGATGATGTATCAAATCTAGAAATTAATTCAAAATATTCTAACTATCTTGTAAAGGAATCTGCAAAAACTTCCAGTTCATGAAATTATTTTGATTTAGGTCACAATGAACCTAACTCTGTTGAAGAACCTGAAATCACCAGTCCTTTTTCTAGAGCTGTTAGAACTCTTAAGAACCATCCCTTAGAGTATATTGTAGGAGACTTAGACAAAGGAACTCAAACTAGAGCTTCTCTTATAAATCAGGTTGAACAACATGTTTTTTTGTCACAACTTGAACCTAAAAACATTAATGATGCCATCAATGATGAATTTTGTGTGATGTATATGCAAGAAGAACTTAATCAGTTTGAAAGGACCAAAGTTTGGAAACTTGTTGATAGACCCAAAGACACATTCACCATAGGCACTAAATGGGTGTTTAGAAATAAAGTAGATGAAGATGATAATATAGTTAGAAACAAGTCAAGATTGGTTGCACAAGGCTATAGTCAATAAGAAGTAATTGAATGTGAAAAGACCTTTGCACCAATATCTAGACTTGAAGCCATCAGAATTATTCTTGCTTATGCTGCACATCATAATTTCAAACTATATCAAATGAATGTCAAAAGTTCATTTCTAAATGGGTATATAACTAAGATTTCTTTTTTGTGCAACCCCATGGTTTTACAAACCATCATTTTCCAAACCATATTTTTAAATTATCAAAAGATATATATGGTTTAAAACAAGATCCAATAGCTTGGTATGATAGATTAAGTACTTTTATTATTTCTAAAGGTTTTAAAAAAGGAATAGATGATCCTACCCTTTTTATAAAATGAATTTCAAACAATGTTTTAGTAGTTCAAATCTATTTAGATGACATTATCTTTGGATCTTCAAAAAAATATTTATGTATTAAATTTTCTAAAATGATGAAAAATGCATTTGAAATGATTTTAATGGGTGAAGTCAAATTCTTTATTGGATTTCAAATATTTCAAAATAATTATGGTATTATTTTAAATAAAGAAATATACTAGAGATATTCTAAAACGTTTTGGATTGGATAGCACTAAAAGTAGTGAAACTCCAATGAGTACTACTTATAAGTTGGATCTTGATGAAGATGGAAAATATATTGGACAAACCACTTACAGTGGAATGATTAAAATCTTACTCTACTTAACTGCTATCCGACCTAACATTATGTTTAGTGTGTGTATGTTTTCTCATTTTCAAGAAAATCCTAAGGAATCTCATTTAAATTCTGTTAAAATATTCTTCAAATGCCAAAAACATACTCCCAATATAGGAATGTTCTATCCTAGAGGAAAATCATTTGTGTTAGTGAGTTATTCTGATTTTGAATTTGGTGGTTGTAAGTAAGATTGAAAAAAACCTCTGGAACATGTCACTTTTTAGGCAAGTCACCAGTATCTTGGTGTAGTAAGAAACAAAACTCTATTACATTATCTACTGTAGAAATTGAATACATAGATGATGGTAGTTTTTGTGCACAAATTTTGTTGATGAAACACACATTAATAGATTATGGATATCAATTCAGACATGTACCTATAAATTGTGATAATACAAGTGCTGTTAACATCTCAAAAAATCCTGTTTCACACTCTAGTACAAAACACATTGATGTAAGACATCAATTTTTGAGATATCATTATAAAAAAGGTGACATAACTTTGGAATTCATTGGAACTAAATATCATATTGATGATATATTCACCAAACCATTAAATTCTAAAAGAATAGATTACATCATACATGAATTGGGAATGATAAATCTTAATTAGTAAGTATACTATTTCACAGTTTAAGGTTTCACAAGTCACTGCCTTAAGATTACTATTTAACTCTAATAGTTCTATAGTTTTACTATCTTAAGAGTTGATGTTTCATGCTTAAATTCTCACAGTTACTATTTATTGGTTACTGTCTAGCACTTACTGTATCAAAAAATACAGTTTCATAGTTTAGAAATCACACTGTTACGGTCTCACTGTGAACGCTTGTTACGGTCTCACTGTAAAGGTTGATTACGGTCTCACCATAAAGATACTTTATTGTTTTATATTATTATAACCCATATCACGGTAATTCATTATTTTATTCTTTTTTATTTTCCCGCGCTTTGGATCTCGTGACGCTTGATATCCCCAAATGATAAAATAAAAGAAGTTTCCCTCGTTCTTCACTCAAACTCTCTTCTCTCAAAGCAAAACCCCTCTTTCAACCCTTCCCTCTCTCAAACCTTCGATGAATGACCAGGATGAAATGACCATCATCATCCAATCCTGAGAATCTCAGTTCAAAGAAGAATTTGAAAATCACACCGAAGTTAGCACCTAAAGGCCCTCTGAATCCGAATATGGTGAACAGAGTAGTGGTACCTGAAAAAGAGATATCTCCTAAGTGACTTCTATCAAGTAAGTCTTTGGTATTGAAAGTTATAATAGATCATGTATGGCTAGATTGGTTCACAAAGTAGGATAGGCCTATTTACCCAAATCTAGTTGCATAGTTTTATCAGTATGTTCAATTCCCTTTTGATTCACAAGATGGCTAAGTTGTGAGAAGTTGGATCAATGGCCAGATTTGTACCTTTTCTTCAAGGTTATGGGATGAATGCCTTAGGATAACTCATGAGGGTATTTGTGAGGACTACCAGAGAGGTCCTCCACCACCAAGTGAGTTCTTTGTTTTGGAAGAAGCATTGAAAAGTTTAAATAGAAATGAAACTAAGGGGAGAGACATAGTTTCAGAGCAAGATGGTGAAACCAGACTCTTGTTTAATTTTATTTAGAATTTTATTATCCCTAGAAAAGGTGATTTTTCTATACTCAAGTATCAAGATTTATTTGTGACACATCTTAGGAAAAATGGAAATAATATCAACCTATGCATGTATGTTATACACCATATGTGTGATTTGATCACAAAAACCTCCAAGTCAACCTCCATGTTCTATTCAAGGATTATCTCAGCTATGATTCATGAAAAAGGATTGGATGGACCAGACGAAGAATACATTAAGGAATATGAGTTCTATCTTTCTAAAGTTACAGTAAAGAGAATGAAAATTTGTTGGAATCCATAGAGAAATGCATGGACGGAAGATAATGACAGGGTGTATAAAAATTTTAATCCGGTTGAACAACCATAAAGACCTAATGGTATTTTTGATCTTGGTTTGAAACCAGATGAACTTGTTGAGTATTCTGACGAGGAAGAAGAAGAAGAGGATACCGTTCCTCCAATAGAAACTATTCTGGTTAAAAAAGACATCAAATCTTCTCTTCAAGTCTTATTTGAGATAGAAATTCCTGTTCCTGAAGAATTTGTTCATCTAGAAGAACAACTTGCTTCCAAAGTGGAAATTTTTGCTAAGGTAAGAGAAAAGGATGTTGTAGAAGAGAATATAGAAGGAGATCTTTATGTTATGAATGAAATTTCTATTAAGGAACACCTAGAGGAACAATCTATTCATGAACTTATTTAATCAGCTGAAGAGAGAATGGGGCAAGCCTTTCAGTTGGATAAAAAGTAAATGGGTGACGAAATTAGGGATGAAATATTAGAAATTGATCAAGGATCTAAATCTATCAGTCCTAATAAAGATGCACCTATTGAGGGGGAGAAGCACCCCAATCTTTTATCTGTTGAAGTCCCTAATTTGATTGATCCAAGATCAGTGGATACATGGTATAAATTACCTAATTATTTTGATGAAACTAATTCCTAGGAAGTCTCAGTTAAAGGAATTGATCTATCTACTATGTTTCTTTTGAAACTGGCGTATGCTCCTGAAGATATCTTTTCCAAAGAACATGACCCTGTCTTAGCTTCTATTCCTGAACCTTCACAAGAACCTCCAAACCAGGTGAATAAGGATGATCTGAAAACTTTTGTAGATACCTTATTGGTTGGAGTTGAGAACCTCATGAATACCCAACTGACTCTTGTAACTAATTTAAGTGAGAGATATTCTGCCCTATTGTTGGAAAAGTTCATATGGTAGATTCATACCAAGACACTTCATGAGATTCAAGAAGTCAGAATTGAGAACAAGCAACTCGGTAATGAAGTAAAAACTCTTAGAGGTATGGTTGAAGATATGCAGAGAGTGATAACCTCAAGATCAGAAACTGTTTCTTATCCTATTGAGGATGTTGTTAGTTAGATTCCACAGGAAGTCACTTCCCAAATTCAAACTAATCTAGCTTCCTTAGTTGAGAAGGTAGCGGAAAGAAACAATTAGATGGTTCAAGAGATATGTGAGCTTGTTTTTGGTCTTAAAAAATTAACTGATGAGTATAATGGCTGTCTCCAAAATGTTCTAAATCAACTGAAATCCCTTACCTCGTGTGCCACAGCTTCTCATACTTCTGGTTAATCATCTCAACCTTCTTCATATAGTGATCTTCTCTAAATAGTTGTCAAAGAATAACTTCAATATGTGCTCATTGGCTTTGATAAGGAATCTCTTTATGAAGTTATCAAGAACAATGACATAGTTCTTTATTTTGTGAGAATTCATTCCAATATTGCTAATGATTCTCAAAAAGAAATTTCTAAGAAGGTGGACTTCTAGTTCAATCAGATCTTCTATAATAATGACATGACCAACCACTTCAAGTACCTTGTGGAGAATCTGAGAATTTTTCCTGTCGCTCAATCTTTCAAAACTCAAGTCCAAAAGCTCAATGATTCCACACCTTTGTTGGATAAGTTTATGGAGAACAAGGATGACTTTGAGAAAGATATGAAGTATGGTGGCGAGATCATTACTGACTTCATCAAGTTTTTGAGGCCTTATCTTTATGTCTAGAGTACCGTAATTGTCGCTCCTACAACTGCACCCCTGAGATCTGGTTTTCCTACCTTCTCATCCTCTACCCTTGTTTCCAAATCGATGTTTGTCTCTTAGTCTCTGAGTTAGATCAGGCCTGTTATCCTTGATCAACAATTGCCTCGGTCTTCCACTACACTTACCTTGAACTCTTCTATTTTTGAAGGACTCCCTTTACCGTCTCTATCCACTGGTTCACTTCCTTCCTCCACTTCTACCTCTGCTCATATGAATTCTTCTTCTGATGCTGCTGCCATGGGCAAGGAGAAGACAATCCAGTGTTGAAGAACAGTGAATACTCTCTTTTTATAGGGTTGTTTTCTGAATTTCTTGTTACCTAATGTTTGTAATGAAACTTTTTATCCATATAATGAATTGTGCACTTTTAGTTTCTATTTCTTATTCACTCTGTTTGATAATCCCAAATGGGGAGAGAAATATGTATTCTATATGAACAAAATTAACCTTAAAGAAGAGACACATTACCTAAGAATAAATCTCTCACTCACATGATTTGTGATCATCCAAAAGGGGGATATTGTTGGAATCCTCATGTATTAATCATGTTTTAATGATAAAAAATCCTATACATTATGTAAAGCTTGTTAATCCCGTTTAATCTATCTAAAATCATGTGTATAAATGATTAGTTTCTTTATGCCTTAAATAATTTTTGAAAACTATTTTGTTTATAATGAAATTCACTAATGAATGATTAAGTTTAATTCATTCTATGAATATCACTGTTTAAATCTGTGTACAGATATTTGGCTAGGTCTGAGAAACCATAACTATCCAGACAACGTAACCATCCAGACACCGTGACCATCCAGACACTGTGACCATCTGGACACTGTGACCATCCAGACACTGTGACCATCCAAAATTCATAACCATCCAGACACCATGACCATCCAGACACCGTAACCACCCAGTCACCATAACCATCCATACACCTTAACCATCCAGAAACTGTGACCATCTAGAAACTATGGCCATCCAGACACCGTCACCATCTAGAAATTGTCACCATCTAGACACCGTGACCATCCAAACACCGTGACCATCCATACACCATGACCAGACACTGTGATATTAACATCGAATCTGTGCTACTAGTTCCTGATCTCTATAAGACTATGCCATCATATCTCTCTCACTGCTCAAATACAAAGAAGGAGACACCATTTCAAGGAGACACCTTTTCATGGAGTCACCATTTATATACAGAATATGACACCGTTTCTTAATCTATTTGGTCATTTTTCAATTTAATTTCTAATGTTCATATTTGATGTTTTAAATGAATTGACATAATTAATGTTTCTTTGAGGACATGGCACCAGACATTACGAGGTACAAGGTGCAGCATACATGCATCATGTCGGCTCCAACATAAGAATTATAATAATAAAAAGAACAACATGGACAGAAGAAAAATAGGGTGACCGTGGTGACTGTGGCGATAATTGTTCTAACAGAAGAACAAGTGTGTGCATGATAATGAAGTAGTACAACCATTCACGCAAATCGAAACTACTGAATAACACATGAAGCATACTCGAATCCTAGAGTCAAGAACATTTCTGCACTATCAACTGCACGGAGAACATGCACCAGATCTAGCCGACTTACGATACTCTATTTTCTGCAAGAGGACTCGATTTCTGCATCTGCTTCTTCCTAGAAGTCTAGAGCTGTATTGAATAATACTCAGAGCACTTCTAACCTTATATCATCATTTCTGATCTGTTGTGTATTATTTATATCTTTTGAGCAGTGTGTGTGTCTATAGAAAAAAACACGCACTGTCTCCTGCATCAAACTTAAGGATACAAGATATCCTTTCTCTTACATATTTTTACACTTGCGTATTCCCACAAATAAGTGTGGAAGAGGTCTCTGTGTGACCTGATAGTTCATAACCATGAAGAACTATGGAAGAGGTCATGTGACCTGGATAGTCTTTTGTACTGTTGTTAACCCCAATCCAAGGTGTGGATCAAGTTTATTTGTATAAACTTCTTAGTGGTAGGTGATCACCAATTGGAATGGATTAGGTCTCATCTTGAGACTGAACCACTTGTTTTATATCTACTATTCTATTTATATTAGTTTTCTCTGTTTTACTGTTTAATTCAGAAATCACTAAATCAACTTTGATAATTAATCCAGGAAATAAGTTATAATTGTGTTGTGTTATTAGAATAGCTTCAAAAGTAATGTTAATAACTAATATTAAGATTACTAAGAATTAATCAATCTTCTAAGAAGTTATTTAAATAGTCAAACTTTCATAAACGTATAACTTTGATTAACTGGGATGCATTTAAATTTATTGGGGAACCTTTTTAAGAATACCTTTTAAACAAAAATTTTAATAGATACTCAATTCACCCCCCTCTTGAGTACTCTACTCTGACCAACAGCCTCTTTGCTGTGCATCGGGTCATGGTTGAGTTAATAACCAACACACCCTCTTTGGGATTATTACCCCTAGGTAAAACGGTTCTAGATCAAAAATCCAATTTCTATTATCCATATAGGTATTTATTTGGGAGAAAAACCACACAATATCTACTTTACTAAATTTTTTGGATGTTATCCAATATTGGAACTTATCCTTTAGATTTTTCCCAAGGGTTTCACTAAATTGTTCTTATCATAATCCCTAGATTATTTCCTCAACTAACCTAATGGTTTATATATACCTATAAAATTATAATAAACCTTATCTTATTAACATTTTGATGAAATTTATAATTCCCAATTTATACTCAACTGATATACCATGATCTATAAAGTTATTTAAACCCTTCTCTAATACCAATAATGAAAGCCCAGACCTAATCATGTAGTAATTATATGACTTAAAGTTAATATATCATTACAAAACATTCCCAATACCTTTTAGGTCTATAGTTTCATAAAATTAGTAGAAAACATTAACTAACAAAACTCATGTCCTTTTTGAATAGTGGATATTTTCCCACTATATAATCAACTTCTTAATCCATAAAAATTCTTTATCATCTCCCCAAAATTCTCTACATAGTATACCGAAACAACCGTCTCGATCCAAGGATTGCGTTGCCGCTGAAGGCGAGTCGTTTGGAGGCCCGTAGCCCAAGATACGAGCATTTGACCAAAAGTGGTCCGAAACTGGGGGTCTGGGCCCAGGCCGACCCGGCCCGACCCCCCCTGGGTCGGCCGAACCGGGTCGACCTGCCCCAGGCGGCGACCCGTCCCGACAACCCGGCCCGGCTCGGAAAACCCGGACTAATGGAATCATAATATTGGGGTAATATTAGGTTCTCAGTAAGGGTAAGTATAATTGATTAAAATGAAAGACCATAAGTGAGATTAAGATGAACACATGGGTATAATCAAGAAAAATAATAAAATCATACCCATTAAATCTTGGGTAATAAAACATGGCATAAATATTGACATGAAATAAGTCATGAAACAAAAGAGTGAGTAAAAAAATGAGCCATGAGAGCATAAATAGTCATTATAATAAGAATAAAACTATGAACCATCCTTCAAATATATAACTCGCATTAATATTGGGAATATAACTTTCATGATTCACACCATTAGTGCATATGATTATGAGAAAATAAAAGTATTCACAAATACCTATCTTATGAGATATAAATTATTGACTAATGAATTAGAGAGTGATATACGACCCCACCATTCATTCATCTATAATTATGTATTCCAGGTGAAAATAAATCACTTATCACATCATAAATAACTCATGAAAATAAATTGAGTTTTATAAAACATTCAAATAAAAATCTTTAAATTTTTATAACATAAATAACCCATTGAAAGAAAATGGGTTTCATTCAAAACTTCAAAAATAACCCATGGAAGGAAAATGAGTTTCATATCATTTTCTACAAGATTCATATTAAGAAATAATTAATAATTCCATTAATAATCATAACATGATAAACCCATGGAAACAAATTGGTATTTGATGGAATCAAGTTATTCTAGTCAAATACCTTTAAATAAACATAGTAAATAATAATACGGTATTTACTACACATAGATAAAGGGTATGAAAATAAGATAATAATTTCTCCAATTAGTTTATGTATATAACCTAGGTGAATACCCATCAATTAATGGAATTAAAAATAGGGTATTCACATATAGAAGGCATTATAAAAATATTGGGCGTATAAATCTTCAATAATTATGAAAGAAAAAATTAGTGTTGTATCACTTCCATAATATAAAAGAACATTTCATAATCCATCTAGATAAATAAGGTGGATGTAATTATTTTAAGAATATAATTGACAATGAATAAGATAAAAAACACTTTTTAATTTTTTTTGGAAAAAAACACTTTGGAATTATGAAATATTATTGAATGAGTTTTAAATGAAATATTTTATAAAAAATGGAGAAAAATAATTTTTTTAAACCATGAAAAAGTATCTATAAATCTTTATATAAAATAAAAAATATGGCATAATGACATGATCACATGTAAACATTAAAAATAGAATCTTTTCAAATTTTGATGAAAATTAACCACATAAAAATGTTAAATTTTATTTAAAACTTTTAAAAGAAGGTAAAATAGTATAAAATGAACTTAATAAATTATTGAAACAAATATATAGAAACTTTCATAAGTATTTAATGAATGTAGATATGGAAAAAGGGAGGTTCCTAATTGAGAATAAGAGAAAGAGTTAGTTTCACTTATAAGAAACACTTTGGGTAAAATATGAGTCAAGGGGAAATGGAATTTTTAAGGAACATATAAAACCCCATGAATATATAAATAAAATGGTGATTTTTTTGGAATAATCAATTTACCCAGATGGATTATTTATTTGAAATAATATTTATTAGAAAATAATATTGGCAATTCAAACTCTTATGATTTGAGTAACACTTTTATCACAACCCATTTTAACTTAATTATAATTTAAATTGAAGTAAATTTAAATATAGTAAATAGTATGGATATTAAAACCCCCAAAATATGGTAAAATACATTCATTAGATATTAATCACACTATATTCATGTTATCATGGTGTATATTAAGAAATATGTCTCAAGAAGCAAAATTTTAGAACAATTACCGCTTAGCTATACTCTAGATTCCAATGGAAGTGATTCAAAATACTGTATAAAAAACATATATAAATTAATAACTAATTTTAGAAACAAATTCACACCTAAACCTATATATAATTTTAATTTATAATAATTATCTTCATGTATATTAGTTTATTTTTACTCATTTTTCCAACTTCGAGTGTTTATTATTTTGATTGTTTGTACTAGTTTCATAATAGTGGTGTGAGTAATCATTTTCTCTAAACTTTAATCATTAAATTTTCATTAAATTTAATATAATGGATGACTTATAATGATTTATGAATTTTCAATTTCATTTGATGAGCATTTTATTCTTTTCCTTGAAGATGAAATTGACGATAGAAATGAATCAATGATTTTTTAACCAATGAAATTTGTTTTCTTAATTACTAATTTAAAAATTGATGCATCATTTCCAAAAAAATATTATATTTATATCATATTATATAATTAATGACACTTTCATAGTCATATATGATATAATTTTTTTCATTGTTCAAGTAGGTGGTCAAACCGACCCAAACATGAACACACTATGATTAATGGATTATTATGTGGTGATTTAGTTAAAATATCATTATAATAATATAATAATGATTTCATATAGTGTTTATTAGTGTGATATATTTGAATTATATTGATTTATAAGAATATTTAAATGATATGAAAATAATACATAATATGATGAAATTATTTTTTCTCTTAGCATGCTTGTTTAAGTTGATTAATTTTATAACAATTATTTATAATTGATATCATTAATAGTTTATTAAATTATTATTAATATAAATTTAATAATATCATAAAAATAAAATTTATCCTTTAAACCCATTCTCATGACAATCCATGTAATGCAGTGGTGAAATGAAATATGGAAATTGATCGGTTCATGGAAGCGGTAGTCCACACATATATGTGGATGATGATTTAATTTTCCATAGAATGGGTAAAAGGAGTAATATAGTTTATCATTTCAGAATATAAAATATATTTTAAATATAATATTTATATATTAAATTCCTTATTATTTCCAACCTTGTCAGGTAGTGAAGTAAAACAAAACGTGTTTTGTCATGGGGGAGATAGTCCACACAATGCATGATTCATGTTTTTGTTTTTTTAATGGAAATGGAGAGGGTGGTTAATGATTATAATAGAATTATAATAATGTAATAGTTTAATATAAATATTGATGTTATCATTATAATATAGTGAAAATAAGTTTTAAGAATAATAAAATCACATAAATAAATATCAAATAGGGGGTAGTCGTTAGAAATCTATACCTTACCACTTGAATTATTTCCTTTGTAAAATAGATTAATCCTTTTAGGGATGGACTTTTGAGAATAACAAAACCTACTTATTATGGATATAAGTGTTGATAACTGGTTTTTCCTATCCTGGGATGAAATTAGGGGATTTTTTTATGGGTAAGAAAGGATAGGAGTGCCCATTTTAGAAGTTAAAAGGGATGAAATTTTTGTAAATACCCAAAACATTTCTATAATGGGAAGTCAATATCCCATAAAGTGGCTTAAAAATTTAGAAATAATGGATAATAGAATATAAAAAGACTATAAAAACCTCAAAAAACAAAATTAAACAACTTGTTTGAACATGTTATTCCCTTTACGAATTAGGTTACTAATTTTTACTATTTTGGTTTTATCCACAGTAAATAGTTTTTACCAAGGTAATTTATCCATTATGACCAAAACTAAAATGGAACTTATCATATATTTTGGGACCAATGATTCCAAATTAGAAATATTTTTTTGTTTCAATTTTTAAAAGTGATTAAAATTAATTTTACAATACTAAATGTATAATGCATAAGAAACAATTTTTAAAAAAAATATAGCTTAAGCTCTAAAATGTCAAATAAGAGTATATAAATTTAAACCAAATTTTTTAAAATTATAAAGTCAATTATAAAATACATATTTATTATTATAAAAAGGGTTCATGAATTTCAAATTCATATGTATATAATAATAATGTAAAAAAAATCCATGTTATTTGTAAAAAATCACAATTTCACTATTCACCAAAAAATTAGTCTTTTTAGAAAAATCCCAAAAATTTATATTGAGATAATTTTGAAATTATAAATATAAAAATTGAGTTAGTTTTTATAATTCATATTTTAAAATTTAATTTTTAAATGAAAATAAAAATTATAAAAAAGCTATTTTTGTTGAAAAATAACATTTTTAAACATTAAGTGTTCTTAATATTAATTCATATCAATTTATAATTTAAAATATGTTAATATATTAATTAATATATAATAATATTTTTTACAATTTAATATATTAGGATAAAATATTGAATACTTTAAAAAAATTTTCTTTAAAAAATAATATTACTTTTATGTTAAATATGCTTTAATAAATACCATTAAAATTAATTATTTATATTCTAAAATTTAATTTTACTACTCCATTGATATTAAAATATTTATTTTTATTTTATATATACATAATATTATATTTTAATAAAAAAATTTATAATTAATATATATATTTATAATATTTTAATATTATATTTTTATTTCATTTTGTGTTATATTATTTTAAAATTTATACTTAAAAATACATGAATTTAGTAAACCTATCAGATGTATGAAAAAATGACCTAATTTTAAATGAAAATATTTAAAACAAACATATTTTCAACAACCGTATTTCATTAATATATATAGATATAGACTTACTAAATCATTTGTTCATTCCACTCTCACTTTGCAAGGCATAATTATTATTTCATATTATAGATTTTTCATAATGATTTCTACTTTGACTGCAATCTTCTTCATTATAGGTTTTGTTTGGATATTGGGGATCCTCAATGTTTATGATGATCAAGTGGATTTTCTAGTCTTGAAGATTTTATTTTTTTCCATCTGTTATCGCCTATTTATTTATGCAATTTTAATGGATGTATTTTATCCATGGGGAGTAATAGTCCATGGTGTGAAATACTTGGTTTTATGAAATTTTATTGTAAAAGTCCACTTATGAATGAATAAAGTGTTGTTAGTTTAATTCATATATCTTATGAATTATTTTATAATCAATTACAACTCCTTTAAACAAATAGAAAAAATAGTTTAGAATTATAAACTTATAGTTTATAAAAACAATATGATTCTTAAAAACCTAGGGTATTGTGCTAGAATCCACCAAAATATTTATGATTAGATATAAATAATTGAAGAAATATTTGACTTAGTGGAGACTCAAAATGATTGGTATATGAAATTAGCTAATTTTATGCTCTAGGGACCTACTCAGAGGTGGTGGAGTATGATGAATCAATATGGGAGGTGTGGGGGTCCAACATGGGTTACCTTCAAGGAACAGTTCTTTGAGGAAGTATTTCCTAACACACTGATGTTAGATTATACACATTAATTCTTAGATATTTAATAGGTATTGATGTCTGATTATTCCTATTATAATCATTCTATATATTTTCATTATTTTACTCTTATTTTTTCTAAGAATGTTTTGAAAAATTCCTAGAATTTATAGATTGGACTTTGACCAATGTTTAGGTACGAGGTCAAGAATTTTGGCCTAAAAACATACTTTAATTTTCTTCATAAGGCTCCCATGATCGAGAAGTGAATAGAGGAGGATAAAGTAGTGGGTCTTCTCTTAGATCTTAGTGGAACAATGAGTGGAATCAATATCAGTGTAGTAGGTGCCTTTTATAGTAGTAGGAAGATTATGTTAGAGGATATGAACTAGGTCATCAAGAGACAACCAAAGTAGAGTAAGGGATATTTAGCTCTCTCTATGGGGGTATGTACTTCTAGGTGTTATAACTATGAAAAAATGGATTTAAAGTAAGTGTTACATGAAATTACTTAATAAGTGTTATCGATGTGGAAATATAGTTCAAATTAGTGATTTTTTAAAGGAATCATGGATGAGATCAGGGAGGTCAGGCCATGATATAGGTAAGGAATCGAAACAACTGATATAGGTTCTGTATAATTCAATAACCCAGGAAATTCGTTCACCCCTAGGGAAATTTTGTGGATGTAACAAAGGGAAAGTTTATATGGTGGACCATGTTCTATATGATTGATAAGAGGGAATTTTTTTCTCCTCAAGGTACAATATTGATTTCATATACACTTTCTTCTACTTTGTTTGATATAGGAGCTTCCTAATCATTCATATCCACTCATGTTGTGTTGGGTTTAGACTTTCTGGTTAAATTATCCCCCGAGTTTTTTTCTTTTGACACACCCTTGAGAAAGAAGATAGATCATATTTAGAGTTGTCCAAAATTCCCTATTTTTTTTTCTGGTTATGTATATTAGTGGAATTTTAGTATTCTAAATATAAGTAATTATGATGTAATCTTCAGTATAGATTGGTTGACTAGTAACCAGGACCACAACAATTATTACCAAATATGAATAACATTTACCACGCATAAGGGAGAAAATAATGTATTGATCAATATTATAAGCAAGTAGAGTAGGATATTACCTTCGAAAATTTGGATCCATTACAACATGGGTGGTAAGTATGGTTTTTGCATAAGATCAAGCAATAGTTTTATCCTCTCTTTCTCTAGTAGTGGATCTTTATCTTGTGTTTTTTAATTTATTCTTAGGTATTCCCCATAACAAGTGGATTGAGTTTGATATCTAACTCATTCAAGGTATATAGTCTATATCGATCCTCCTTACCATATGAAACTAATTGAGTTGAAAGAACTTAAGGTACAACTTTGGGATTTAGAGGTTAAAGGATTTATTTGACCTTAAAATTCACCATGGGGTGCTACAGTTCTATTCACTAAGTAGAAGGATGGTATAATTTGGATGTGTTTCGATTATAGGGAGATGAATTAGTTTTAGGTAAATAATAATTATCCAATTTCAAGGATTTCTGACTTATCCAATTATTTAAGAGGAGTTGGGTGGTTCTCCAAGATTGAATTTCATTTCAACTACCACAGGCTTTAGGTCAGAGAAGAGGACATTCAAAAGAGAACATTTAGGAGTAAATATGGGTTGTATGAGTATCTTATGATGCCTTTGGGGTTGATGAATACTCTAATAGTGTTAATTTATATCATTAATAGGATCATTCACCCATACCTAGACTCTTTCATCATTGTATTCATTGATGATATTATAATATATTAAAAAACCTCATTGTGACATGATAAATACCTTGAGATTATGTTTATTACACATTGAGAACATTATATTTATACCAAGATTTTGAAGTGTCACTTGTACATCTAAAAGGTACATTTCTTGGGGCATGTAATTTTTGAT
Source organism: Viscum album (assembly GCA_963277665.1). Lineage (NCBI taxonomy): Eukaryota > Viridiplantae > Streptophyta > Magnoliopsida > Santalales > Viscaceae > Viscum > Viscum album. The sequence goes on along the minus strand of OY728120.1, from coordinate 1,430,294,350 downwards.
ACTAGAATCCCATTTAATATAAATAAGGTAGAGGTTGTTATGTCTTGGGTATAACCTAGGAATTTTTTTATGATTTAGAGTTTACTTAATTTTTTAGGAAACTACAAGTATTTCAATCCGGAATTCTCCTACATAGCTTCACATGTGACATGGATTATTAAAAGGGAGTAAAGTTTAGATGGACTGACTAGTGAGAGGGGCTTTCATAGAGTTAAAGAGAAGATTGAAATTTGACATGATTATATTTTTTTCCAAGACTGTGGTTGTTCATGTAGTTTGTTTTGATGATTTAAGTATTGTATTTGGAGATATCTTGATATAAAGTGATTAGGTAGTTCCCTATGGATTTCATCAGCTAAGAACCTAGGAGTTTAACTACCCTACTCCTGATTTGGAGCTGGATGTGGGGGTTCATTCCTTGAAATATTTGTGACATTATTTATTCAGTAATATATTTATCATTTCACAAGAACTTATTGTATATATTTGATCAATGATACTTGAACCTTTAGAAGAGGTGTAGGGTTGAGTACCTATATACATTTGAATTTGAGATGTATTATTCTCATGGTAAAGGGAATATTGTCACATATTCTCTTAGTTTGAATATTTAGGAGATTAGAGAGTGATCATTATAATAAGAATGCATGTTGTTGAGTTTGGTAGCATATTAGTTAATGGGTGTGTCTGAGGACCAATGAGTTATGATATTTTCTCCCTTAGTCATCACATCTACATTGGTTAACTGATTAAAATCTATCGAGGATACTGATCCCAAATTCCCAATGACGTGGGAATGGTTAGTAAGGAATAACCCAGTTTCAAGATGGTATTTAGATGAAAATGACATGATCTATGTCCATTGATAGGGTAGTGGTCCCCACTTCCATGAGAGAAGAGATGATTAAAGGTTCTCATTCATTGTAGGGGTAAGTGAACCCATGATCAACTAAGATTTATCATGATATTACATGATGTTTATAGTGTATGGGTATGAGAACGGCTATTGTAGGTTTTTTCTCTCATTGTATCCCTTATCAAAGGATTAATGTTGAGCATCAGTGACTAAGTGGATTTCTTTAGTATCTTCCTGTTCTAATGAGGAATTGGGATGATGTTATACTGGATTCTGTTACAGGGTTACCAAATACCATAAGAGTTTGATATGAGAAAGGGTTTTGGTTGATCTATTCATGAAGGTTTCTCATTTCTTGTCAATTAGATCCACAAATCTAGTGGACGAGTTAGGAAATATCTACATATGAGATATGGTGAAGCTACATAGAGTTCCTATGAACATATTATCTGACCAAGACACTCATTTCATTTCATGATTTTGGAAAAGTTCTCAAAAGGCCCTGGGGAACCAATTGAAGTTTAGTATTGTGAATCATACTTATACCGATGTAAACTCAGAAAGGATGAGCCATATTTTAGAGGATATGATTAGAGAATGTATTTTGGATTTCAGTGGAACATGGGATTATAATATACCATTAATAAATTTCTCTTATAATAACAGCTTTAAATATTGAAATTAGATGAATCCACTTGAAGCTATCTATGTAAAACCATATTATTCACCACTGTGTTGGCATGAGGATGGCCATTCAACTTAAATTGAGTAGAGTTTGGTACATGAGACCTCTGAGTAAGTGAAATTTATTAAGAAGTGGTTGGATACCACTTAATGTAGGTAATGTTCATATACTAACTAGAGGTGATGACCCTTAATGTTTTCTATAGGTGTTCTTGCTTTCTTATAGGTGGAACCTTAGTTGGGGCATTGATTATTATAGAAATGGGGAAATTTGGGTTTTTAGTTTTGGGAACCATTCAACATCATCATGCACATTAGGAATATGGTTTACCTATTAGACATTCCTCCGTAATATCGATGTATGCATACTATGTTCTAGGAGTCTCAAATTTGGAAGTATGAGCCTAATCCTATGGATAATATTGATAGTGAGGATAGTTAGAGCCTAATACACTATTCAAGGAACATTCGATTCAAATTATAGACTTGAGTGAGAAACTACCATGAGGATAAATAGTTCCCCTAATTCAGTTCTTATGGTATCACTGATGTATCCATGAGGTTACATGGAAGAAAAATTTAGATGTTTAGGTTCAGTGGCCCAAGTTGTTGGACTATACATCTAGAGACCATTTTCAAGGATAAAAAGTCATTATAGGGGGAGATTTGTTACATCCTTCAATTTCAAGGTATGATTTATTCTATGTTTAGCATATATTGAGTTTATTTTTTCCTACTTTGGAAATGTATTATTGGTGTTATGGACTGACTATCATAATTTCATGAAGAAAAAGTCCATAAATATAATATAAATTTTTTTGGAGGGACATCAATTTTCCGGTCTAGAACCACTTACCAGTTGGTAGTTGAGGAAGTTTCCCTAGGATCTTTTTAGAGCTACAGGCCTGTTGGGGGATAACCACTATCCCACTAGTGGGATCTAGTTGAATTTTTAATCAGAGGAGATGCCATATTTTCCACCAAAATAGCCAGTTGAAACCCCCCTTACTTGAATCAAACCTCATTTGAATAAAAATAACAAAGGTTCTATCTCTTGTTAAATTTGGATCCAATCATCCCTTTCCTTCACTATTGTGATATTTGATTGATCTGGAAACTCCCATTTTGTATAAATAATATTTTCTAACATAAAAATGCGCCTTATCTTGTGATAAATCATAGATATGGGTTATTATTCCCTAATATATGAATTTTTATGTGATATAACATATAATTATTGAACCATTAAAGGATCAGAGTTGTATATATTGAAAAAATATATATCTTTGTCTCTCTCTTTCTCTTAATCAGATGAAGATCCATTGGTTATGGTGGTTATTATTGGGTAAGTTTAATAAAATACTTGTCCTTATTTGGTTTTAGAATACTCATGTGATAAATTAGGGTTAGTTTTAGGGATCCTTGGTGCACCAGATTGATCTAGGTGGAAATTATTAGCTTTGGGCATCAATACTCTTGAGGTGGAAAGTCCTTACCATTTAGGGAATGTGTATGAAAATATACGGTATGTTATTCATGTGGGTATGTGTGTGGCCCAAGAGACCCTTTCTTTATATAATTCATATATGGGTGTGTGTGTGGAACATGATACCCTTTCATAACATGTTTTTAATGTGGTTTTATATGGGTCATATAAGACCCTTTCTTGATATGACATTATTATGGTTTGCTATGTTATGCCTTGCATGTTTATGTGTGAATAGATTGTGGAGAACTATATTTCAGATATCAAGATGACTAGGTTTAATGAAACTAGATAGTTGGTGTCAATACTTCATACAGATAAGAAAAGTCCTTATGCATGTGTAGAGTTATAATGATTCAAACATGTTAGTTGCATGTACCATCATACTAAATGTGAATAACCATGAGGTTATGGTTGATTGGAATATCCAAATAACCACTCCTTAGAGGAGGAGCATGATTTACCTATAATGGAGGGTGTATAATTGTTCCTTAAAGGAGTATTGAAGATACTTTCTAGTTGGATTAATCTTTAAAGTCATCATATAGACCATATGAAAATATATAAGTCATTAGATGACTAATTTATCCTTTCCTTATGGATTTGTGATGAAGTAGGTATTGTTGGGCTTTGTTGAAGTTTAGTTGCTACCCTATGAATCAAAAATTATTTGTTTATTTATAAATTTAATTTATTATTAGGGAATGGAAATTTATATGTTACCAAACTTATTTTAAAGATACATTGGTGGTTTCATACTAATTTTATACTCACACCCTCTTCAGGAATCATGGTGCGTGTGTAGACTTTATGGTTAGAGATATAGTGAAGGGATAGGTCCCAATTCTAGGAAGCTGAGCAGGTGGATCTTGGGTAATGGAGGCAATACTAGAACAGAATCTTGATTACTATTATTTTGTTTCATTTATTTTTCTTATATTTATACACTATATTAATCTACAAAGTTTGAGATCCCTTGGTTTATCTTTTATGACCCATATACTAGTTGTTACAACATGGATATTTCTCTTAGCCTCCATTTGTAGTTTTGGGTTATTTATCTATATTTTGATATTTTTGGCTATTGAAACTGATGTATTAGTCTCCCCATGGAACCATCATGTCCCCACCACTATTTGGTAGTTATTTACCTACATATAGGTGTGTATATAGTCATATGGAACTCTGGCTCGGAACCGGTGATTTGCGTTAGTGTGTTACAGTGGCACTAAATTATCCTCTTCTTATCTTTCTTCCCATTAAAAATAAAAACTTGGATAATTCCCTCTCAGAATTAATGGAACTTATCAATATCTTCTAATATGAGGAAAATTTCATAGAGACTAATTCCAGTATATATCTTAGATTCAAAATATCAAAAAATTGACCAGTCATGATTTTTTGTATTACGTACATAATTGACAACATTTCTTGTTAACCTTGTAAAGTTAGACTCATACTCAAAAACATCTTCCTCTTTATTTTATCTTAAATTTTTTAATTTCCTTTCCAAGTCAACTCATTTCTCAAGATGAAAGTACTTTTCAAATAATATCACCTTAAAATAAATCCATTCCATATTCTTTATCTCCTCTTCCTTCTTAGTGTTTTGAATTAATGACCGACATTGGTCAACATATCCTTTTAGATGATTTATTTACATTATAATATTATCCTTATCATTATATGAAAATTAAATGAATAACTTCTTTAGGGACTTGATCCTTTGTTTAACTACTCTTGGAGTCATGGTTTCATGAAAGGACGGAGGTATCTACCTCAGGAAGTTATTTGTCATTATTACACTACTTTGAAGCAATAAGTTGTTCCATTAGGGAATGGTTATTATTCACAACTTATGTAAGCTACAATAATTTAGTTATAATTTACTCTTCTCCAACACCAAAAACATTGAATCTCTCTAGAGGGAAATTCCTACATTTATTTCAAGTGTTTACATAGTTTATATTCCTTCCATTCAATTCCATTTCCAAATAATGGAATATAGTTAATTAATTTAGGAATAAAACTATGAATTATAAATAATAATATATAATTCATATTAACTTACTATAAATTCTTGTCATGTAATCTAAAAATATTTCTAAAATATCCTATGGGTTTATCATAATGTTTGTTCTATCTAACTATATTCTTCTAAATCAAGTTCCCAATGTTTCAAATAAAAATTCTTTAAAAACAACTGTAACATGTAGACTCTAATGACCTAGGACTGGTGGTTATTTTATTAAAATGGTTTAAGATAAATGGTTCATAATATATAATATATAGTAGTTTAGTAGTCTTAAAATATAGATACATAAATGAATATTACATTACATTGAATACTTAAGATACATTAATTGAATAAATGAAAATTTTATATTTCTCATAGAAAATAAATAATTCACACATAGTAATATTAACAATTTCATATGGAAATGGAAAATAATATAAAAGGGTGTGATCAGATGCTCAATAAGAGATAGAGGAAATCAGATACAATCATACATAAGCATGGAATCAAAAATAGGATAGGAATAAATAAATTCAATAAAAAATGGAGTTGTGTGCATAATATATCCAAGTATTAAATAATAATAAATGAATGCATGGATAAGAATAAATAATCTCATGATAATGGAATTCATAATTTCAAACATCATAAACATACTATAAAGGACCCATGCCAAGACACCATACATAAACAAGTAAAGATTTCACCAAATAGACAACTATTTTATCTCATGACACTTACTGATACATCAAGGGGATATATAATTTCAAGACCCACCCATCACATAATAAGTCTAATGTATCCATAATATGAATAGAATGACTAAACAATACATATAATAATTTTCCTTAAATAACCTCATACATATTCATTAAGAAAACCCAAGTATTACATATATAAATGTTACACCATTTTAAAATAATATTTAATGCATATCATAATAATACATTCCCTATAACCATTAAGGTTTAGTGTATTTGGTTACTAGATACATAATCAATTTATTTCATGAAAGATCTTAAATATCATCAATGATGTTTTTCTCATATAGCTACCTTCTTAGACATACCCTCCAAAAAAACTTCATTCATAACCTAGGGAAATGGAAAAATAAGAAAGGGAAAGATTAGATGGTTAGTTAGGGTAAACATAGGAGATATCAATAAATAATCATAAGTGAGAAAAAGATAAACATTAGGGTATGATAACATGATCAAAACTTATGAAAGTCAAACCCAATTGGTCAAAGATTATTAATCATGAATCATGAAATAAGGATTTTTCATAAAAAATGACATAAGTCATAAGAGGGTGGAGTCTTAAATAATAAATCATGATATATGAGAACATATCATAAGTAAAATATATAAATTCATGGCATACACATAATCATAGAAAATAAATTATTTAGTCAACGTTCACTCACAAAACTAATATAGTGGAAAGAGTCTCATAGTGGATTAGGTTCACTGTCTATCCATCATTTCCTTAGTCAAGATTCACTCCCAATACTAACATAGTGGATAGATTCCCTTACTGAACTATGTTCACTCCCCATTCCAGTACAAATTATATTATGAGACATCAATATTTAACCTTTTCATTATAGGGCTATATAATTTCGGGCCCACTCATTACATAATGAAAACCATAAATATATGCATCACAATATCATAAAAACATTCATCATTTCATTATATAAAAACTCATGTAATATAATTGGGTTTCATAATAATTTAATCATGACATAATAATAATACACCCATATAAAGTAAGTCGGTGGAATCCTAAAAACACTCTTTATTTATTCATAGCTTAATTTATTTGTGGAAAAGTAATGGGTTTTATAGAATCACCATTAAAACATCATCATTATAAGACATATAGTGAAATAATATGGATGGTATCATAAGAGAATAATCCTAGTGAATAATAAGAAAAATAAAAATATGTTGAAAAATATGAAAAATACCTTTAAAAGATAATTTGATCATTTCTATGAAATCCTAAGAAAAATATCATTTTCTTTTATTAAGATTTTAAATAAAAATTCATGTAATATTATGGAATTTTTTTTTTGAACATAAACATTGAAACATATAAATGGATATGCAAAGAAAAGAATGATCATCATTGTAACACCCTAAGAATTTATGATATATTTCTATTTAATAAATTTTATCTATCAGATATCCCACTTTAAATGCAACACCGAGTTTGAATGAACAATAATATACTTTTGAATATTTATTATTTAATGTGATAGGTATATCTTAGTAGTTGGATTGGTGGGTCAATAACAAAATTATGAAAAATTATTTTTTACACATGTAGTAAATGAATTCATTGGTTATAAATTGGTTAAAAAATAAAATAAAATCAATTTAAGGTTAAAAGAGATGCTTTCTTGAAAAATTGTTTTTATGTAGAAAATGTGTCTTTATCATAATAAATTAAATTAGTCACTATTTAGGAATTATTTTAGTAAATTTTGTAGATAATATAGTCAATAAAATATATTGACATTCATTTAAGTATGGTTATTAGTAAATGATTGATAATAATGTCATTTTATGATTCAAACATTCATTTTCTTCAAAAAAAATTTTTTATTGTATTTTCTATAGGAATATTATAATTAATTTCTACAAATTTTATAAATTTTATTTTAATAAATAAATATCAATTTTGAAATTTTCATACCATAAAAGTAACAGGAGTAATATTTTTGTAATTTTATGAAAAGATTGAATTTTAAGGGAATAATGAAGAATACCGAATATTAAAAAACTTTCACATTTATCACATTATTATGAGGTAATCATGAGTTAATAATTTTTAAAACCTTTATCTCAACAAAATATAAATTTTTGGAGTAAAATAATTCTTTTTAAAAATTATTTTGATTTTGGGAACCCATGCTTGAATCTTGTCATAAGTTATATTTTATTCAAATTAAAACTATTTTTGGGTATTTGCATTTAATGTTATGGTAGGAAGGTGAAATTCTATTTTAGATTGATCCCAATGTCTAAAACCTTCCTTTTTTATTAAATAACTAAAAAAATTATGGAAACCAAATTTTTTCTTTATTTCAATGTAAAATAATTACTCTAAAATTAGGTATTTTCCTAAAAACTGTTTTTTTCATGCAATTCTTGTTCTTATATTAAATGAAATTTCTTACACATATAGAAATTGAATTAGATAAAATGGATTCCAAATTTTGAATCATCATTTATAATTTCTTTTATAATTATGCTTTTTGTAACATCCAAACCCAGGGTCCACTAAACCCGTGCTCTAAGCTAGTTGGTCACATGGCCTCAAGCGTACATCCCTATACGCTAGAGGTTGCAGACTAGCAGCGAGGGAGAAAATGTGGTTCAGTGGGGAGAATATACCCTCACATTAGAGTGGCACAACAAAGATAACCATAAACATAAAACAAGAGAAGCATATATGAATAGATATAATAAATAAGTTGTGGGTAAATAGATAACTGAATAACTGAATATAATATCAAAAGCCACTTGGCAGTGTCATATACATGGATGCATGGCATGATGATATGAAAAGGAGAAGATGGAACAAGAATATAAAATTATGATATAAAAAAACTACAAAAAGACCAAAAGGCTGCCCTACTAGTATCATAAGCATATGCTCGGTCCTCTGTTCTTATGTTCCATCCACTATGCCAAAATTGGTGTTTAGTGGTGGTTTAAATCGCCACTAAATCGTTCTGTGATGGTTTTGGAAAACCACCACTAAATCGTCCGTCGACGATCAATTAGAGATGGTTTTTCAAAACCATCGTAGAACAATTTAATAGCGGTTTAAACCGTCACTAATTGATTTAGAGGCATTTTTATTTTTTTTTCGTTTTTTTATTTATTTAATATATATTACCATGCACATGTACATACACATTCCACATATTGAAATTCTATGTTTGGTGTGTTTAGAAGCCCTTACCTCTTACTTATTCTCTAAAGACTTTTCCACTTCAGCATGCTCTTCATGTGGTGAATAAATAGAATTTAATATATATATATATATATTAATTGAAAGAACAAATAATACATAATAAATAGATATAAACTAAATAATTATTAATTAATAATGATTAATTAATAATGATTAATCAATAATGATTAATCAATAATAAATAATAAATAATAAATAATAAATAATAAATAATTAATAATTAATAATTAATAATTACTAATTACTAATTAATAATTAATAATTAAAAATTAAAAATTAAAAATTAATATTGAATAATTACCAAGTACAAATTATTAATTAATAAATAAAATATAAATGAATAATAAATAAATAAAAGATTATATAATATGGAAATAAATAGTAAATAATAAATAGTAAATAATAAATGGTAAATAAAAAATATCAATAAAAAAGAATAAAGAATAAAGAATAAATAGTAAATAGTAAATAATGATTAATAAATAATAAATAATAAATAAAAATTAAAAATTAAAAAATAAAAAATAAAAAATAATAGATATATAATATATAATATATAATTAATGTCTAAATAATAAATAAATTTAAAATAAATTAATATATGAAAAATAAATAATAAATAATAAATTGTGGATTATGAATTATGAATAAATTAAAAATAAATATATAATATATAAAGAATATATAATAAATAAGTAATTAATAATACCTTAATAATAAATTAATAATATAATAATAAAATAATAAAAAATTAAAAATAAATTAATAATTAATGTATAAAAAATAAAAAATAATGAATAAGTAAATAATAAACAAATAAATTAGAAATAAATAATAAAATAAAAATGAAAAATAAACTGATAATAAATAATAAATAAATAATAAATATTAAATTAATAATAAAATAATTGTAAATTAGTAATAAAATAATAATAAATTTAAAATAATTTAATAACTAATGTATACTCATTAACTAAATAAATAATAAATAATAAATGAATAAGTAATAAAGAAATTAATAATATATAAATAATAAAATAATATAATAATATAATAATATAATAATAATGAAAAATAAATAAAAAATAAAAAATAAAAAATAAGTATTAAAAAAAATCAACAAATAAAAAAATAAATATTAAATAAATAATAAATAATAAATAATAAATAACAAATAATAATTGAATAAATAATAAATAATAAATAATTAATAATTGATAATAATTAATTAATAATAAATAATAAATAATTAATAATTAATAATTAATAATAAATAATAAAATGATAAAATGATAAAATCATAAAATAATAAAATATTAAAATAATAAAATAATAAATAGATCTAAATATCTATAAATATATATACATATAACAAAATCTACACAAATATATATAAAAACACATTTATGTTGCATGAATATATATTAACACACTTAGATATATAACTTTATATTAATATAAATAAAATATATATATAAACAGAAGTAAATATAAATATCTTTATATATACATATATTTATACACATATATGATATAAAAATATAAAAATATAAATATGTACAAATATGTACAAATATATATAAATGTACACAAATATTCACAAATTCAAATAAATAGATATATATAATTTATAATAAATTACCAAAAGAAGAGAAAACACAATAATTGCAACACTATCAGACCATAAGTAATGTAAATTAATGGAATAAAATCATAAATGAAATAAAACACAAATAAATACACTTTTAAACAAAGATGAAATCTCATTGAATGTGTTATATATATATATATACACTTATATTTATTTAAATATATTATATATTAATATTTATTTATATATATTAGAATATAAATATAAATATAAATATATATATATATGTTTATCAATACACATGCATATGTATATATAAACATTATTTATATACGTGTATATATATTCATATAGTTTTACTGTAAATTCATTTATATACTATATTTAATGATAATGATATATTTATATAAAAATGAATTCATATATTATTTATACACATAAATATTTAAATATATGTATTTATTTACATATATTAGTATATACACATAAATACAATTTTTTTATTGACACATAGATGTTTATATATAAACATTAATTTTATAGGTATATATATACATATTAATTCATTTCTATAAGGTAAATAAAGTCGATAATTATTTATTTTAAATGAAATCAATAATTAATATTTATTTTCATATAGTTTATTTGTTTAAAAATATATTTCTATGTAAATATTTATATATAAAAGTGATTTATTATATTTAAATATAAGAAAATAGGCATATATTTAATTATAAATAAAACTACATCATGAAAAATGATAAAAATTCAAAACCATAATATCAATATGAATTTAATACATGAGAGTAAATTCAGTCCCCATTTAAAAAAGACAATAATACCTCCTAAAATGAGGTTGAAATTCCATCTAATGTTAAAATATTGCGGTAACCTAACTAAAAACTCAGTTTAGAGGCTTTTAGGGCCTCTTTTGACCTCGAAAAATAGATACTAAGGTCCCTAATGACAATTATGTTGTATAGATTGTCGCATAATTTGATTTGATAAGTGTAGAGCCCAAACAGACATCGAGATCTAAATTTATGGCTGTTTGAAATTCAAGTTTGATTTCTAACTTTTCTTGAAACTATAATAAATTTTATTCTTTTAATTAGTATAAAATTTAAATCTAATGTGGTTTTATTTCATTTATGAGGCTTCAATTTGAATGGTAGTGGAGCTAAAATGGACAAATGGATCAAAATTAATTGTCATTTGATGATGAACTTTGATTTTCAAATTATTGAAGGTTTCTTTTAAGTTTCAAATTATTATTAACTAATAATTATAAAAATTTATTAATTAACATATTATAATTAATTAAAATTCTAAATAATAAACAATATGATAGTAAATAATAAATAATAAATCATAAATAAATAAATATTTTTTTTAATTTTTAATTTTAATTTAGTAGGGTTCTTCAAAAACCCACCGCAAAAAATAAATTTAATTTTTTCTGTAAAATAAAAAAAAATAAAAAAAATAAAAAAAATAATAAAAATAAAAAAAATAAAAAAAATAAAAAAAATAAAAAAAATAAAAAAAATTAGCAGCGGTTTTATAAAACACCACTAAAAAACTTCCACGAAAAAAACCACCCCTAAATTGGTTTTTTCCTGTAGTGATCTATAAGGTAAGGTATATAAAACTCTAAAGTAGGATGCTTTCCCTTATCCATACCTGGAGTCACATAATCTTCTCAAGTACTAAAGGCAGCCTGAGTTAGGTGTGAGATAAATTATCAGTATGAAACCCCCAAAGGTGTCTAGAAGTAATAAAAGTAGTGCTCATAGCTAAATAGCATGCAAGTAAAAATAGAATAAGAAACAACTACTGAAATAAATAACTAGCCTACTCAGGTACCTAGAGGACACCTGGCAGTCCTATCTGCTTCCGCTCATGGTCAGAATGAGTTTCTGATCAATGAATATATATATAGTTTAGTTATATACTGCATCCACCTATATGAACCTAGTACATGCATACGTTAGTGGCCATATATCTGGAATACTAGGAGCTGGATGGACTAGGGCATACCTCATTCATCTATAACCTATCTAAACAAGCCTATGAGCTCAATCAATATGCTACATGCCCTATATCTCATAATGGGTGGGAGATGTCATGCTATTTACTCAATATGGTGAGTGTTCCATTATGTAAACACTCAAAATATGGGGCATTGTGCATCATTCCCACCATCCACTTAGTGTGAATTATGTGATATGTCATGCTCAACACTCGATGTAAGGGAGCGTGAAACCTTCTTTCCCAAAAAACCCTTACCATCATACCACAACCTATGTCAAGGTGTAATCATATTTATAATATAATACATGGGGAATTTCTTATCATGTATCTCAATAGTCATTTCCAATTATAATCAAGACATTAAAATTCATATCAAGTATTCAATAAAAGATACAATAACATGTGTGGTCTCACCAACCTTCATAAGCCATTTCATTTAAAGAAACTAATTATTTTAAAGAAAGGAATCCATAATGTATAATCCATTACATATAATCAATCAATTTAATTATATGAACATGGAAATTCAAATTATGAGGATCAAGAGTCATTTTATAAGGTTCCATGGCCAATAGGGAAATTACCTACATGGGAAATTCCAATTTTATACTGGTCCACGCACTTAATTGGTGCCTTAGGTTCACTGAAAAATTATATAACTAGGATATTTTAATTTTTAATTTATGCCGAATGCTTAGAATACATTTTGGGAAATTATAAAATTAAATATAAAGGGAAATTCAAGATTGCACACCCAAGGGGTGTCTATAACTGATGTTGAAATCTTCTAACTTACTAAATAAAGATCAATAAGCATATAACATGGTGTGTATATTAATTTAATATGAAGAACTCCATTAAACGACAGCACACAGAAAAGGATGGCACACAGAAAAATGAAAAAGATAAAAAACACATAAAATCTTAGGGAAAATGATGAGACCACCTACTTTAGGGCCATTGATGACTCCACATTTGATGTAGACTTTAGAATTTAAGTAGGTTTATAGAAATCAGAGAAACAGTCCAAAGCCCTAAAAAAGGGTAAAAGAGCTTTCACCTAAATAGAGAAATAGATCTGAAGATAAACTGAAATATAAAGCGAGGGGACTTGAAAGCTTACCTATAGCTATTGGATGCCTCTTTCATATCTTGATTTGGACTTCAGATTGGAGAGATATCGGAGATCCTAGGTTGAGGGAGATTTGAGAAAAATGGGATAGAAGGGCCATTTTAGCTATTGGAAATGGTAGGAGGAGAAATAAATTGGTTTAAAAGATTAATTAAGGGATTTTTATACATTTCACCCTAAAAAATGGGGGTGCACAGTTTCATCGCACGATTTGTCTAAACTGTGCACAAACTGTGCAAAAATGAATTGTCAAAAACTACAGGTGGCTCACACAGTAGAGCACCATGGGTTGCACAGTTGAAGAAAAACCATGCCGCCCCTATTTCTCCTCTATCTCGACCTGCATAGTTTGTAGAGACCATGTGGGACATTCCATATAGTTTCTACTAACCATATGACCTAGTTATTTTCCAAAATCTTGGGGTTTTGTGATGTGAACAAGCCCTAGACACCCTCATGACCTCCATGACTCAATTGGGTTACAATATAAGGGTCATTTAAAGGAATTTAAATGAAGAACAAATGAATTGTACCTTTGTGAAAATATAGTTCATTACAACCTTCCCTCCATAAAGAAACTCATCCCCTAGTTAGACCTCTGAGGGTAAAGAGGTATCTCCAGTAAAGTGTTATGACCATTGAGCTCGTATATCAGCTTCCCACTCCCAGGTCTCACCCTGTACTTGGTTGTGCTACCATATCACCCATACTAAATGAACTAAATTGAATCAGATTTCTTTTAGGATTAGATCCATAATATGATATGGAAACTCCCTAAAGGAAGCATCTACATCTAACTCAACCACATCAGGCAGAAATACATGTGAAGGGTCTTGATAATACAGACGAAGCTGAGATATGTTAAATAAATCATGCATAGATTGGTATCTCTAAGGAAGTGGTATCTGGAAAGCCACTGGTCTGATCTATTTCACAACCTCCAATGGTTCAAAGAACCTAGGTTAGAGGTTACCCTACCTCTGAATATGTCAATGGACCAACCTAGGCTAGACTCACAAGAAAACCCAATCTCTGACCTCAAACTCAAGAGGTATCTGGTGTATGTTGTCATATGACTACTGTCTAGACTGAGTTGTCATCATGCACTTTCTAATAAAATAGACCCACTTTATAGTATCCTACACATGACGTGGTCCAAGAATAACTGCCTCCCTTGACTCTAGCTAGAACAAAGGTAAACATAAAGGCCTACAATATAAGGCTTCCTAAGGATCCATTTCAATGGTAGCATGAAAGCTATTATTATAAGTGAACACCATAAGGGGGATGTGTTTCTCCCAGGAACAACCAAAGTCAAGGACATATGCATGGTGCATGTCCTCTAGAACCTAAATTGTACGCTCCATGTATCCATTGGTCTGAGGGTGATAATCCATACTCAAAAGCACCTGTGTACCCAAGGCCTTCTATAACCCCTGCAGGAACCGTGATTCAAAACAAGCATCTCTATTAGAAATGATATATCATGGAGATCCATGATAATATAAAACCTCCCTAACATATATTTTCCCAAGATCATCTATCGAGATGGTCTCTTGAAAAGGTAAGAAGTGTGCGGCCTTCATTAAAGGGTCAACAACAATCCAAACTGCTTCGTTTCCATGGGGTGATCTGGGTAAACTAGTAACTAAATCCATAGAAACATCGTCACATTTCCACTCGGGAATGGATAATGGCTGTAAAATCTCTTATATCCACTGATGTTCCACCGTCACCTACTATCAGGTGGAATATAGAGGGATAAATCTCAAAATATCTTATTTTATACTAGGCCACCAATATTGGCATCGTAGAGCTTGAAACATTTTGGTGACACCAGGGTGAACATCCCATATTGAGGCATGAAATTACCGCATCATCTCCTATTTGATTTTTTCTAGGGCCCATACGCACCCATGAAATAGTAAAGTATCATCCCCATCCACTGTCTATCCTAAATATGTATCATAATCTAAGATGATTTCCCTTAGGACAATGCATTTTGGATCAGATATTTGCATCATTTTACCTATTCCAAAAGAGTAGAGGTCACTACTACGGTTGTGATGATAGTCTAACCACAGTCCTATTGAAACTCAATGTGAATCTCTAAGAATAAGGCTATGAGTTTTCATTCAACACTAGCCTCCTGAACTACCTATACCCAAGACTTCTGACTCATATCATTAGCTAATGCATTGCATTTACTAGGCTTGTAGACAAGATTAAAATTAAACGACTATAGGTACTCAACCCACTTGAACTATATGATATTTAGATCTAGATATGTAAAGATATACTTGATGATTTTGTGATTAGTGTATACTAAAAAATTATCTCCATGTAGATAGTGTCTGCCAAAAATTAGATCATGAACTATAATAACTAGATCACAGTCATGCATTGGGGAATTCTGCTTACGAGGCCTCAACTAACGAGACCCATACACAATGAATTGCTCATCCTACATCAGAACAACACTAATCCCTACACCTTATGAATAAAAATAAACTTTATAGATCCTTCATATCTCTAGTAGAATCGATATCGATGCTGAATTCAATTTTCCATTATACTCTTGAAAGTCCACTTCACAAACTTCTGACCATAAGAATTTCACACCCTTATTTTTCAAGCTTGTATACAGTGCTACAACGCATGAGAAATCATGGATTAAGCATCTGTAATGTCTATCTATCCCTAAGAATTTCTGAATGTCAAATACATTCTTGGTCTTCTCCTAAGAAATTAAAAGTGTAACTTTATCTGGATCTACTGAAACTACAGACTCTGAGACGATGTTACACAGTAGGTGGACTTTGTCAATCCAAAAGTGAAATTTACTGATATTAGCCTAGACATTATTGTCTCTCAGTGTATTTGAATGATATTAAGATGGCAGGCATGGTCATGTATGGATATTGAATACACTAAGATGTCATCAATACAGACTACCATGAATAAATCTAGATATATGTGGAAAACCTGATTCACAAGAACCATAAAAACAGAAGATGCATTCTTGAGACCAAATAACATGACTAGGTACTCGTATAGACCATACCTACTCCAGAAAGTTGTACATGGTATGCATGATGATCTGAAATTCACATAATGATATCCTAACCTCAAATATATATTTTAAAACACTCTCACTCCTCAGATCTGATCAAAGAGGTCATCTATTTGGGGTATTGGATACCGATTCTTTATTATTAATTGGTTCAATTGATGGTAATCCATAAAAATCACGAGGTTACAATCCACCTTATTAGGGAAAAGGACAAGTGAAATCCAAGGAGAAGTGTTGGGGCATATGAATACTTTAACCTCCAATTCCTCCAACTGCTTCTTGAGCCCTAGAAGCTCCATTGGTGCCATCCTATTTGGAGGAATGTTCACTAGTTCTACTCCTGGAATAAGATTAATGGTGAATTCTACCTCTCATAGTGAAGGTAGACTAGATAAGTCTTCAAAAAAGACATATGTGAAATGATCCAATTCATGAGGGAAAATAGTAGGTCATAACCCATGATCATCCAAGAAAAGACTGGCAATTTGAGTTGTCACATTATCTAGACTCAGATGATCAGGTCCTGATCACATAGCATGAACATCCCATTCAGCCTTATGCAAGTTCTTATTTCCCTATGGTGATGGAATCATCTCCCTCTGATGATAGAAATCAATGTGGGTTCGATAGGGAACTAACCAATCTATCTCAATGAATACATAAAATCCCATCCTGTTGAGGAATAAAATATTCCACATAAATAGGTTTCTGCCTATCTCAAGGGGTAAATACTTACAATGATGAACGTCTTCTGATCGGACACATAAGGGGGTATCAAGCATCATAATAGCATAAAAGTGTTCAATATCATGGCCCATACTCTCTGTGATTTCCTCATATATAAATGAGTGAGACACACCTGTGCCAAATAAAGTAGACGATAAAGTGGAAGCTACTAGAATAGTACATCTTACAGTATTAGGTCTGGCACTTTCCTCCTTTGGAATAGGTTGTACTGCATGTAACTGGAATGTACCATGACCCTGAGTCACTACCTGACTACCCTGAGAAATCCCTCTCTACTGGTGAAGAGAATCAAGAGATTGACTACATCTGTGTCAACCACCGCCTCAAACTGAGTAGATGGCTGTATTCTAGCTACCTTCCTAGCATGATCATACTGACCTTTCTCCTAAATGTGGGGTAGGAGTAGATCCCCTCTATCTAGACACTAATGGTAATGTTTTGAAGAAACACTAAATATGGCCTATCCTACCACAAACTTTGCATTCCAATAGATCTTGTAATCACTGAGGATTCATATCTCCTAACATACCACACTGGTGACATATCAGAAAGATGTCCTTATGTGGAGCTTGACTACTGCTACCTCCATGTGTAGCCTCAAAACGTCTATTTTTCTTAGAAGAAGAAGAACTGATTGATCTAGGTGCCAACCTGTCCTAACATGAAACATCAATTTTTCTCAAATTTAACTCTATAATAAGGGCATGGATGACTATTTCAAAAATAGTAGTTAACCTATATACATTAACCTGTGATCAATTGGTGTATACCATCTCATCCTAGAATCGCCTGGAAATCATATGATCATCACTCACTAGAGTAGGAGTGAACTGATGTATGTCGATAAAACTAGTAGATTATTCCCTAATAGACATGATTCCCTACTAAGGGTTTTTGAATTATATAGCTCTATCGGCCCTCTGAGTCTGGGGGAAGAAATAGTCATAGAAGACAGTCTAGAAATCAGCCCAAATCATATCACAAAATTGATTTTATTGGGTGATAACATCCTGCCACCACTTGGAAGAATCACATATCATATACACAACAAGATTTACCCACCACTATGAAGGAATATGTAGATGATCTAATATATAAAGAATATATTTGATCCACGAATCAATAGAATATGGTCTTCCATCCCCTGAAAAGGTGGACGGATGATGCAACTGGAAATCCCAAGTCAACTCTGCCATACTCAGGGTAGGTTGAACAAAACCTTGCATATTCTGCAATATACATAGGAATCCCGCTCAGAACTATGTGTCTGTGCCCATATCAAGAACAAGAAGAGGTTTCATAGGTGTAACTACAAGAGTAATCAATCAAGACACAAGGCCCACAACCTCTAGTGCATGTTCATCATAACCTTCATGGCATATGACTAGAGGATTTCATGAAGGCATGATAATATAATTCTAACACATGCCTCAATATATATTTTAATAGTTGAAAAGATTGCAGATAACAAATTTGGACAGGAAAAAATCCTTCTTATGGAAATTATCATGCTTCTTTTCCTACTTCAAAATCCATGTATATGTGGTAGGAGAGACCATAATGACCATAAGAACATAATAGATACATCAAATTCCCACTACTAAAGATAGGTTCTGGTATATGTCTCTATTTCACACATATAAGATGTTATTTCTTAATTTTAAAGTCATAGAAATTTTAAATATTTTTTTATTAAAATATTTAAATATTTTTAAATAGTTGAATTAGATGGATTAAAATTTCTGATCCATAAGGGACCATACTTTTTATGATCCAAAATATAGCATCCACTTAACCCATACCATAACACATTATAGCACATGCGAATAATGGTCCATGGATCAACATTCCATAATTAACTACTTATGGTGATTGCTTTAACCTATGTAAGAATACACTATTAGGTTAAGGGAGACACATTAAGTGTGAATTATGTTTTCCAATCCCTATAAATAAATTCATCACAATTCCATATAATAATCAAGGAATCACTAAAAATAAATAGGAAAATTCTTGGTGAAAATATATGTGATATGGAAAAATGCATGGGATATTAGTCCTATTGTGCCTATAATGATGCATGTAATGAAATTACATCATTTCATCGAGACATGGTAAAGAAATGTAATTTCACTAATACCAATAATAATAACACCATGAATCAAGTTTGTCACCTAATGGTGAAGTCGTATCAACCATAATAGGTGTAATCAATAATATCAATTTCCCATCCCATGTAATTTGGGTTTCCCCTATACATGGGTCATCTACATCCAGGAATAGGATCATTTCCAAATCCCATTAACTCCTTGTCTCCAGTATAATACCCAAATAGTAAGAAAAAGGAAAAATATCTCTGATTCCACTTTGTAATGTCACAACATGGGGTCCACTTAACCCATGACCCAAGTCGGCGGGTCACATGGCCTTAAGCATGACTCCCCATATGCTAGAGGATACTGACTAGCAATGAGGGTGTAAAGGTGGTTAAGTGGGGATACTATACCCTCATATCATAGTGTAATGATGGATATGACCATAAAAATACAATAGAAAAAGTATATATGCACAAAAATAATAAATAAGTAGCAAAAGAATAGATAACTTAAAAACTAAATAATAATATCAAAATACACTAGGTAGTGTCATATACATGGATGCACAACATGATTATATACAAAAGGGGGAAAATGAACATGAATATAAAATCATACTATAAAAAACTACAAAAATACCAAAAGGATTATCCTCTAGAATCTTGATCATATGCTTGGTCCTCTACTCCTATGATCCATCTATAAGGTAAATCATATCAAAACTCTAAAGAAGGGAACTTTCCCTTATCTGTACCTACTGTCATATAATCTTCTCAGGTATTAAATCCATCTTGAGTATGGTGTGAGAAAAAATCTTATTATGCCACCAAAAAAATGTATATAAGTAATCCAAATAGTTCTCATAGATAAACTGTGTGTATGTATAAATAGAATAAGAAACAAGTGCTGAAATAAATAACTAACCTGCTCAGGATCCTAGAGGACACTTGGTGACTCTACCTACTTTGCATCATGGATGGAATTCATGTCTGATATATGACTATATATATATAGTAATAATACGTAAATATAATTTATCTATTTACTACATCCATCTATATAAACCAAGTAGCTATGTACATAATTGGGCATATACCTCGAATACTAGGAGTTGGATGGACTGGGGAGTAACTCAGTCATCCAAAACTAGTCTAAATGAGCTTATAAAATGAAGAAATAGGGTACATACCCTTCATATCAAAATGAATGGGACACTTCATGCTCATATATGTAGATGGTGAGTATTCCATCATGTCATCAATCTAAAAAAGGGATGCAATGCATCTTGCCCATCATCCAAATAGTGTTAATGGTGTGAGATGATATACTCAAAACCTGATGTAAGGGAGAATGAAACCTTTATTCTCAAAATATCCATTACCATCGTACCAAAACTTATATTAAGTCATAATAATATTTATAATATAAAACATGAATCATTACCTCTCATGTATCTCAATAGTAAAGTCCAATTATAAGCAAGACATTTCAATTCATATTAATCATTCAATAAAAGATACAACAAAAGGCTTGGCCTCACCAACCTTCATAACCCATTTCATCTATACCAATTGATTCATTTAAGGAAATTCATCCTTCATGTATAATCCATTTCATATAAAAAATCCATTACATGGAAATTGAAATCATGAGGCTCAAGAGTCATTTAAAAAGGTACCATGGTCAATTGGGAAATTAAATACATTGGAAATTACAATGGTATGTTGGGAGAAGAAATTAAAAGGTTCCTTGGGTTCACTAAATAATTATATAATAGAGTTAATTCCATTTTTAATCTAATATGAATTCATAGAAGGTGTTCCAAGCAATTAGGCAATTAACCATAAAGGGAAATTCAATCCGACACACCCAAGGGGTGTCCAAAATTGAGGTCTACATCATCTAACTTAATAAATAAGGATAAAAAAGCTTATAACATGATGTGTAGATCAATTTAACATGGAGAACTCAATTAAATTGTGTCTGACGACAAAGGCTGGCATGCAACATAATGAAAAATAAATGAAACACCAAAAATATTTGAAAAAATGATGAGACCACAAACCTTAGGTCCATTTATGAATCCTCATATTATGGTGGTGTGATATTTGAAGTTGGTTGAGAGAAATAATAAAAATAGTCTGAATCCCTAAAAATATGGGAAACGAGATTGCACCCAAATAGCACAACAGATCCAAATATAAACTAAAATAGTAAGGGATAAGACTCAAGATCATACCTTTAGATATATAATTCTTCCTTAATATATTTATTTGGACTTCGTATTAGAGATATCTTGGAGATACTATATTGAAGGTTCAAATCAATGGGATAGGAGAACCATTTTGGCCAATTGAAATGGGGTGAGGAGAAAGAAATAGGTTTAAAATATAAATTAAGGGAATTTTAGACTTTTCACCCTCAAAATAGGGGGTGCATGGTTTTTTCGCATGGTTTTTCTAAACTATGCACAAAACATGTTCAAGCTCATACTTAAGAAAAATCCCCACATGGTTAAGGTGCACGATTACCCAAATTATGTGCAAATCGTGCAAAAAGCCACTGTAAAAAACTATAGGTGGATCACACAACCATGTTCTTTAGGTTACATAGTTGTAGAAAAATTGTGTGACCCTTTTTTCTCCTATATATTCCCCAACATGATTAGTATTGGCCACGTGATCTTGGTGGTACAATTTCTTCTAATAGTGCAGTCTAATTATTCTCCAAAATCCAAGGGTTCTAGGCTCCGAACAAGCCATGGACGCCCTCATGAACTATGAGACTCAATTGGGTAACAATATAAAGTAATTTTAAATTAATTTAAACTAAGAAAAAACTATTAATACCTTCGTGAAAATATGAGTAATTACACTTTTATTTTGGTCATATAATTAAGCTATCATGATAAAAAGTTAAGTTATCACATTTAAGGTTAAAAAGGGTTTAAATTTGTTTAACTTGATCATGCTTAAAATGTATCCAAAACTTGTATAAATGTGTTTTTTGGATTTATTTTGACCCAAAAACATATTATATTTTAATTTGGGGTTCCTTGGTTCCATTTTTTATGATTATGATATATATTATATTTAAATATTTTATGTAATTCCAAGTGTGACCTTTCCCTCACTTATAAAAGAGAACTACCTATTCTCCTTTATTCAAAAAGTTTTATCACACTATCTCAAGAAATAAATACTATAATACCATAATAATTTACCTAAAATGATCCTTGATCTTTTTTATTTCACTTAATACCATCTTATAAAGGATTAATGTGTAAGACAAAGAAGGTCTCTCAAAAAAGAGGTGATCGTCTTACATGACTCATTCAAAATTTATTTCTTCTTCCACTCCATATAAATATAATATATCCATACTAAAATTAATTTTCTAGTATAATAAAAATACTAATATGTTATTATTATTATGGGACAACCATATTTAATCTCCTTTTCATCAAATGGGAATTGAATGTATCGCTTGTGCGTACATGTGGACTACTGCCTCCACATATTGATATAATTCATTTTCCATCACCAAATTTAATTGATCATTATTATAATGGTTTTAATGTTTATATGTATTATATATGATGTAATTATCCTTATATAACAATAATATATTGTCTACCTTCTTATCTTTCTATCTTTTGGAAAATGATAACATTGCTGGTGCGTTCCTGTGGACCACCACTTCCAAAAAGTGATGTGAATTGTTTTTCATTTCCCTTATAAATTGACCGTAACAAGGATATATTTAATGAATATATATGATATATATGATATAATTATTATTATATAATGGATAATTATTATATACCATTATTTATTTCTATCCATTGAAAAATGGAAACATCACTCGTTCGTAAGTATGGACCATTATCTCCATGAAGTGATATAATTCATTTTTTATCATAACATTATTTGAGTGGTTATAAAAGTGTATATAATGAACAAATATTATAATTAAATCATGATTAATATTATTTATATGTTGAAAAAATGACCAATGTGAATATACCAGTACCATTTAACTGAAACATGCATTGAAAATAGTCAATTTTCACCTAAATGTTCATTTTATTGAAACAATTATTAAAAAAGGATAATTATAAATTTTAAAGGAATGATAAATAGTAATTTATGTATAATTTTTTTAATATATTTATAATAAATATATATTTATTATATATTATTTTTAATGCGTATACAGAAATACAAGACTTGAGGTAAGGGCTTCTTGTCTTACTTTTGTTTCTATGAGTCATACTCCATATTCAACACTTGTTTATTCCATGTGATGTATATACTAACCCTTTTATATTATAAATAATGAATATATTTTATTAATGGTATATAATGTTTCATTTGAATTTAATTCTTTCATGGAGGTTATGATTCAAAATTTAACAAAGTGGTAAGGGAATTATGATACAATATAATTTCTTTTTGAGATTGCTCATGTTAAATTTTCATTGAGGAAAATTATATGATACTCATCCTATAAAACCAATATATTATATTATATTATATTTATTTATGGGATCTTCATGTTTTACATTCATTAACCTTTATTTTTTATATAAAACGATTGTGAAATATTTATAAAAAAAGTTGACTTTATTTCCTCTTCAGTCAGAAATATTTTCTATTCCATATCATTGTTTTCTAAAATGTTTTCAAGAATTATTTTACTAATATATGAATAATCGTTAATTTAATTTTTCCCATTTTTTAATTTATATAAAATGATTTAAAAATAATATCCTTCTCATTTTTTGAATGAGGTAATTTTTACTAAAGTTATGAAAAAATCATTGTTTTTACTGTTACAACATGAATGAAATTTCTCACTATCACGACTGATCAATGATTTGTAACTTCATTTGAAATTTTACATGGTTATTTTCCAATAAAATTTTTTCCTTTATGTATTTTAATTTTTTATATTTTATATAAGTTATTTAAAAAATAAAATGTTGTTTTCCTTAATAAATATTCCAGTGATATTTTAAAGGCTTGTTTCATATATGATAACATCCTTTGATGTTACTTATGATTTACTTTGGATATGATACATTGATAACAACCTTATTATTTCCATGGATGTTTTATGATTATGATGATATGATGTATAGGAAATAAATTTATTTTATACGAGTTAATCTATGATGATTTGATTAATGTTTTATGATTATGTGGCACACATATGTTTGATTTTCATTATGTGATCGGTGGTTATGTTATCAACCAATAAATTTGGGTTACATTTTAAACCACGTATGTGAGGATATGTTATAAAAAAAGTAAGTTTGGTTCCATTATAAATCAATGATGGGTGTTTATGTTATAAACTAGTGATAAGTGGGTCTGTTATAGCCCTGCAATGCATTAGGTAATGATGACAGTGTTGAGGGAAAAATAAAAGAAAATGAGTTAACTAGATATAAGTTACTCCTAATAGAATGTTGAAATTATCCTATTTAGGTGATTCCATGATGAATGTATGATTCCCCAATATATTTTTATGAATTTATATTCTTATTATTGTGGAAGAAAATTTATATGAAATGTTATTATACTTATTATATTATCTAATGGATCATGATTGATTAATGATGATTCCTCCTCCTCTAAGGCTATATGACTTTATATTTTTTTATTAATTTTGGATAACCCATATTTTTTTAATGGGTTGAGAGGGAACCCTAAAACATGGAATTTAGGTCCTATAGGAACAAGGTCTTAAAATAGTATGGGGTACCAAAGACCATAAACACAACCCAAAAACTCCCCTAGAAAATTTACATCTCAACTCCAAATCCCCCTTCTACGAAAATATGATTGGTTATCAATGCCCCATGAAGAACTTAACGGTGTCTAGAATCAATAGAAATAAAAATACCCTCTCATTTTTCCAATATGGTTATCCTTGAAGGTGGATTCCTTAATGATCTAAAATCCTTATCTAGGGTTGCGATTGTGAATCAGAAATCTGCCACTTGAGTGGGTCCAGACCCTCTATAAAAGCCTGCAACATTTCCCCACTAGTGATGCTGAGCCACCCAATTCTATCCACCTTCTTACATTGTTGTGGCCAAGGAAGTATTTCTGAGACACTTAGATACTCCTCACTATGGATTCCAAAATAAAACCACCATATACACCATTCCATCATCATGGTATCACTAAGATGCCTTCCCTGCCACTGATTCCACATAACCACCATCGTGGAACCTACCTGTCATTGTAGTCTCCTGATTCCAAACCCCTGTCGGTGCTAAGGTTCGACCTTTCTCTGCCACAATCAGTGTTGTCCCCTACTTTTGATAAAGTCTCCCACCACTATCGTATTCCATGGACCACTATCCATAAGAATGAAACCCTGATAATTTGGGTTCTTATAGAATTTGAGTATGAAATTATTATGTTATGATCATGATCTCATACCCTTATTCTTATCTTATTCTTACATATGATAATCGATTGATATCCCCATATTTACCCTTTATGATCATGTGATCTCACCCATTCTTATGATTTCATTTCCCATTTTATGATAAAATGTTTTATATTGGGTTTTTATAATAATGGTAAAATGATAGAAGAACATTCTAGGATATATTGATGATCCTTCATCAAGTAAGTTGATAATGTATCTAGTATCTAAAGACACTAAATATTTATGGGTATGAGGAATGTATATTTGTGTTATGTATTGAATATTCATATAAAATGATGTAATATTTATATATGTTATGATCGGGTTGCAAGATTTTGTATCAATGTATTTTTTAGTTATTTTTGGTGATTTGAATTAGATAACTTTGGGGAAAACAATGGGGAAAGTTTTAGGTATAGAATAAAATCATAAAATTTTGGTAAATTATAGATTTTTGGGTTTTCAAGAAATGAAATCCATGTCTGAATCTTGAAAAGTGGATGTGGCTATGGAACAAATACACTTATGAGTAAAAACTCTAAAAGGAGAGGATTGAGTGTTAAATCGACCATCACTAGTGAACGATAAGTGGTTCTAATACTAAGACCTGGCTTGACACTCTTGGGGGGGGGATAATATTGGGTTAAATCATATTTTTACTAGGAACCATTATTAAGGATTTGAATAGATGATGACCATGGTTGACCTAGGTTAAACATAAGGTTTCATAAAATGAAAAGAAGGTGTCATGATTTAGACATCCTATGAATGGATTTTCATTATTATATGATTTATCACTATGGATATTGTTTATCACAAAACACTTTTTGGTTTTAGTCAATGGATATAACTTGAAGGATTCATGTTAAAAATAAATGTGATAGACAATAAAATGAGGGTTATCATCAAAAACCAAGTGAAATGGGAGTAGGAATGAAAAACCCTATGACTGTTTCTAAGCATCTGTCTTGATATATGATTAACAACATAACTTGGGTGTGTTTTTAACACACATAATAAGAGGAAGATGGAGTTTCATGGGATTTATGTTGATAAATACCATAAATTAAAGAATATTTAACTTTATACATGTCAGTAATGTTAAAATAAGAACCCATGGAAATGTATCAATGGAATGGGAAGATGTGTTTTATTTAAAAAAGAATGGAATAGTGAAAATATTTTTTGTGAAAAAATTAAGAGTTTGATGGAGGAAAATAAATTACATCGTATGGTAACATTTATAGTTTAATGTATTATTTGCGGGGAAATTTGGAATTATCTATGTTAATACCCTAATCCGATGGATAACTCCTAGAGTAAAGAATGTTCTATATTATGCGAATCATTGAAGTGGATATGATATTTAAGCATGATTATCCTACACTATAGAGTTGGTGATGTCTTGTTATTGTTTTTATTAATATTCCCAATGAAAATATTATTATTCCACCATTAGTGGAATTTGATGTGATTTTAAGTATTCATTATCTCTCTTGATATAGATACCATATAAATTGGTAGAATAAGGAGATCAAATTTGATATTCCAAATCAACATATGATCATATATCAATGTAAGGATGAACACGAGATTCCAATCAAAATTTTTTGGGACTTAATTCATATTCACGAGTGGTATTTATCTCAAATTGTTGGGGAGAAAATCAATATTGAATATTTTCCTATTATTCTAGAATATAATAAGGTATTTCTTGAAGACGTTCCTTTTCTTCCCATGAATTGTGTTGTTGGGGTTTCAATAGAATCCAAAACTAGTTCTATGCCTATTTAAAGGACTCCATATAGAATATCCCTGATTCAGTTATAGGAATTGAAGAATAAACTCCAAAAGAATTAATAAAAAAAATGCATATACTCGAGTGGTACACTATGTGGTGCACCTATTCTTTTTATTAAAAAAATACGGGTCAATTAATCTTTTCATTGATTATAATGAACTTGATAAGATCACTATCAGGAAAAAGTATCATTTACCATATATTTATGCCTTGTTTGATCAACTACATGAAGTTAAATACTTTTCAAATACTGACATTCATTCAGGATATTATCAATTGAGGTCTAAGGAGGATGTGTACCTACAGAATAATGTGAAGAAAGTTCCTAAGTCCAGTCATGATTTTTATGGAATGATAAGTTCCACAAACCAATTCTATGTCCCACAAATTCTTGTCTTGAAGGAGTGGCTAGAAGAAAATAATAGTTCATCATTCTCAATTAAACCTAAAAGTACATATATGTATAGATTTCTAAAAGAGTATTTATAGTGGGATAAATTGAAAAATGTTATTGTATAGTATGTATCTCAATATCTATAATGTCAATAAGTTATGGATGAGAGACATAAGTCTAAATGGATATTACAACCATTTCCCATAACTAAATAGAAATGGGAAAACATTATCATGGATTTCATCTTTAAAATCCCCAAAATATCTAAATAACATAATGTTATTTGGTTAATAGTTGATATAATTACAAATTAAACAAACTTCATTGAAATTAAAAGATATTTATCTCTTAATAAGATTCTCAGTATATACATTAAGGACGTTGTATGGTTTTATAAAGTACTACATCATACTGTATCTAACCAGGATTTGAGGTTTACCTATATGTTATGGAAAATTCTTTAGTGATCTTTGAATATAGAGTTTGAATTTAGCATGAGATATTATCCTTAGATAGATGTTCAACCTTAGAAGACCTTTCAAACCCTAGAAGATATATTAAGAGCATGATCTACATATTTCAAAGGAGGTTGGTCCAAAACCATTATCTGGTCATGTTTTCTTACAACGATATATTTCACTCAAGCATTCATATGGCTCCTTATGAAGCCCACTATGTAAATAAGTGTGAAAATCTAATGTGTTGGGATGAATTTGGAGAATGAAAGCTATTGGTACTTGAGATATCTAAGGAAATGGTAGAGAATGTTTGATCCATTTTTCAACACATTAGGCTATCTAATAGTCAATAAAAAAGATATATTGACAACCACTGGGGAGATATAGAGGTTGAATTTGGTGATAAGGTATTCCTATAAATATCTCTTTGGAGTAAAGTTATCATATTTAGAATTAAATATAAGATAATCCCTAGATATACCGGTCACTTAAAAATTATTGATTATATTGGTAAATAATATTGTTGTGTGGAACTTCCACCAAATATTATCAATTTCATGATGTCTTTCATGTATCTCTCTTGAGGAAGTACATACCCGATAATTTAAATGTAATGAACTCAGATGTTATACCACCAGAGCATGAAATTTCTTATAAATAACAACTGGTGGAGATTTTGTATCAAAGAGAGATATTTATGTGGAACATAACCACTCTATTTTTCAATGTTTTATGTTGAAACCATATATTTTAGGAATCTATGTGGTGTTGGAGTTGGTGGACTAGAACCAACTACTCTTAATTTATTCATTAATAAATACCTTATCGCATCTTGATTGTTCTTTTGTTTGACAATGAATGTTATAATGTCCTAAGGATAACTGTTGTACCAAAGGGTCATAGTAGATCCCTGCTATGATGAGTACCTGAAAGTTCCATAACACTATTCTTGAATATATGTTCTATGGATGAATGGTGTTATTTAAGGGACAAAAATAATATAGGCTATTAGGGGTGAGGACTCATAAAACTTTGAGGCACCTTCTCATGGCGTGTGACCTCAGTAGTATCTAGGAGGATATAATGAGAATGAGACCCGCCAGTAGGAAATCCACATTTCATAGTGTCATTGGATGTTCCTATCTGCGAATGTGTGTATTGGTACTTAGACTTTAATATTATTATTAATGTGTATAAAAACTCACGCACTTAGATGTATTGATGAAAACCGTGATGACACACTATTTTTAGTGAGATAGGATATGTTGGGTGCAACATAAGTAATAATACATTAATAGATAATGTGAGAAAGGATTTATCCCTTCTGTTCCATAACGGAAGTTGATATCTGATACCCTTTGATAGATTTGATATAGCCTAAATAAATCCATATCCATGGTGAGGAATGGGATAGTTCAATTTTAGGAAGTCAAAGAAAGAATAATCGAGCACATGGGTCGATGACACTTGCATGGAACCCGCTTGATTCTAGATATTGAGAAAAAGGGGTTACATTACACGGTAATAATTTATAGGAGGTGACATGTCATTGTGGCATTAACTTCTTTCTCTATGGGTTCCTTGGCACGTTTCTTGATGCTAACCTTAGAATTTAGGTAGGCTCTGCCTAATGCCACTCATAAAGAGGCATAGAGGGTCTTACACTAAGTGTGTCCAAGTATCTCAGTTAAATATTCATTTAACAAGTTGAATACTATTATTACCGATTTTGGTTTAATAATTATTCAAGGATTTCTAATCGTATTTATTTCGAAACTAGTTATTTAAGATAATATATTGTGGCTGAAATAATATATTTATTATCGAGTAATGTAGTGATATTTATTTAAGAAATAAATAGTCATTATTCACGGTCTAATAAATGTGGTGGAAGAAATAAAGAAAATGGAAAAACGAAAGTACACACTTTGTATATTAATATACACACACCATGTAGTTTTTTGTGATTTTTGAGAAATAATATTATTTATTTAACTAAATAATATTAGGTGTAATTCGTTGGGTGGATGTCAAGTGATAATAATAGTCAACTATTATTATTAGACATGGGGTCTTACAAAGAATTAAATTAAACGAATAAATGCTTTTGGGTAATTAATTCATTTTATTATTCTAAGTAATAAAATCCTAATTAAATTATTCTCATTTAAGCCTATCCATTATTTTTGGTTTTTCATAATAGATTTGAATAAAATCTCTCAATCCAAGAGAGAATTATTTTCCTCCAAGAATGCTCTCAAGTTACGAGAGAGATCCTCCTCCACCAGATCAAGGAGATCGCTTTGGAAGTGGCTCTCAAGGATATAAAAGGCTGAAATTAGAAGAAGAGGAAATTCTATTCTAGCACCCAGAGATTCCTTCAGCGATGTTCAGAGATATGTGCATTAAGTGTAAATCACCTCTAGAGGAAGCCCACACTTGGCTTCTGCAACGCAATGATAGATCATATTGAATCGTGATTGGAATCATCCATGGAGAGAGAATTCCATCAAGGTAATTCTTGTCTTTTAATTAAATTAATTATAACCAACATATGATGATCCTCTATATGGTTCTAGGACTCCCCTATTTTCTTTCATTTTTCATTCTATTCTGAAGATCCGGTGTTTTATCATCGTGACAGATCTCAGTTTGATCATTGTTAAAGGAAAAAATTAAAGTTGGGTACACCCATCCACGTGCTTTTGCTACAACCAAAAACTACAAGTGGTTTGAAAGGGGTCATATAATTGATTATAATTATTTATTTTTTTCATTGATGATTTACACATTTAATAATTTAGATTTTTCAATTCATGTTAATTTTTTTGTAAATATGAATCTCGAGATCTATTCCAACTCTTTCGTTTCACTTTTACCTTACAAAAATGATCTTTTTCTTTTAATTTTCATTAAAATAAAATAGTGGATTTCATCCAGAGGTGTCGAAGGTTACTGGATGTATGAAAATAGAACAACCGGTGTGTATTTGATAGTACATTCCATGTAGTCAATGTTCAATACATCGGACTGGTACACCAAACCAAGCTATTTCATTGAAGTTTATCTAAGTCTTTATGAATCCATGTGTTAACCAGGAACATGTGGCACACAGTTTCTGTATTACACGCCATGTGGACCACTGGACATGGAATGTAATCCCTTTGGGGTAGGGTTAGACCATGTACCCCGTCCATGGCTTTCCCAACTAGAGACCATGTAATGCTGATACTACACGGCGTGTGGCCCACTGGACATGCTGTATACTCCCAATATTTCCGAAGTACATCTAAACATCGTATCCCCAGGAGTGTACTTCGGATGGATAGTGAAAGATAATACACACTGTGTAGTTGGAACTACACACTGTGTACTCATCCAAATTACATAGATTTATTAAAATTTATTATAATATTATACAAACCCTTAAGACATGTACCATGGTACATGCATAAAGAGGAGGCACAAAACATGATGGGTGTTTTATATATATGTGTTTAATTTAACATATGTGTAATGTTCATTTCTACTCATTGGGTAGATATGAATGGGAATTCACCAGGTTTCCTCCTAGGTACAAGTTACATACAAAGATTATTTTAATGTAATTTATTTGTTTAAAATTATAATGGATGATAATCTCAAGAAAATTTAGTGAAGGGTTTAAGATAAAAGGATTGATTAATTAAAGATAATTAATTGATTTTAGTGTGATTTATCTTAAACAAGAATGATTAATGAATTTAATGAAAGTTTTATTTATGCATAAATATCATTGCATGTATGGATGATCATGAGCTATACCAAGAACTTTTTATGTGGATGCTTTCTTTTAATTTATTTATTTAAATTAAATTTGTTGGCCTATGATACTTCTCCTCATTAATGTGTAGGGTTTACGTGCCCAAGGTTTCTTTAATGTAAAACCCCTTTTACCCTTCACCCGCTAGTGAGATAAAAGAATATATAATGGATGGAGCTCCCAATCTATTGGAGGTGGCTCAATTTAGGAGACAAGGTGAAACCAATCCCAATGAGATAGAAATGTGTATAGGTTTAAAGCTGTAAACATGAACCAAAAAGGTTCAAGGTGTTTCTCCCTTAGGTCTTGGGTTAGTTTATCAACCGCTAGATAAACTAACCAATTGGACAAGATCATGATAATACCATTTATTTTTTTTGTCAGTTGCATTGTTTATTTATTTTGGGTCTTTTATCACGATCACACAATTAATAAATTGTACAAGCATAAAAGATGGAAGTAAAATAAGACCAGCTTATGCGTAAATACTATCTTTGACATGATTAATCACTTAAGTATATCCCACTTAATATTAAAAATAATGTAATCAAAGATAATGGCAATTATTTATAAGGATAAAATCCCTCAAAGAAATATTAATTCAGTATAGCCTTTTATAATCTTGGATATAATCAAACTATGGTTAAAAGTGCTTGGCCAACCCTAGTTGGGATGCTTTCAATTATCAGGGAATTCTAATTAGAGGTTTTGTGTTGACTTGAATTGGTTCACATCAAGGTTTGACTACCAAAATAGGGCTTGGTGTGACTAATAGGTAGAGGTTGAGGAAATCCAAAATAAAAGGATTTTAGGAATGGGGAATCCACTCAGAAAATCAAGGAGCTGCAAGTTAATGAAGTTGGAATTTGGGATTCATACCTAAAACCTTTCAAGTTTCTTGACCAACCCTAGTTGGGATAATATGAAGGGAAATTTGGATCCCTTACACTAGAATATTTGGGAAATATAATATCCTAAAGTCAATGGTGAGGGCTATTGGATTTTGATAAAATAATGGGAGACTAATATGCAATAATTTATTTATTTGTCTCAGTTTTTTTCATGATAAAGTACTAAATCTTTTCACATATTAATTTTTTGAAATGGAAAGAAAAATGACTTCAAAAATATCATTGAGAACTATAATTTAGAAGGAAAACCTTCTCACTAACACTAATTTCTAGGAATGGAAGAGGTATTTATCCGTCATCCTTCACCATGAGAGGAAATTGTATGTGCTGGAGGAGCCTACTTCAGTTGCACCTAGAAAAGAGTCCATTGATGAGGAAATATATATCTATATGAAACATTTGGATGATTCCATAGATGTAAAATATTTAATTATATCATTTATGTCTAATGATCTCTTGAATAAACCTGAAAAAATGGACGTGTATATCATGATGTATCACCTTAAGGATCTCTATCAAGAGAAGGAGAGACAGGAGAGATATGAGATCTCTAAATCATTATTGACAACTAATCTTGGAGAGTACGTGCCAGATGGGCCTCATGTAGTCAAGATTATTGCCTAAATTGAATGCCTAGACATCTTAGGGATTATGTTACCAGATGAGTTGCCTACAGATCTCATCCTATCATCACTACCTAAGACCTTCTATAGCTTTATTTTCAACTACAACCTGAGAAACAATGAGAAGAGTCTATCAGAACTTATGAGCTTAATTCTCTAGGTTTATAAGGACATGGGGTGTGAAAAACCTACAATCCTTATGGTGAATAAGAAAAAGAAGGACAAGGAAAAGGGGACAAGGATTTATAAATAGTCTGAAGGCCTTGAGCACCATCCCTCCAAGAAGGGGAAGATCCAGAGGTAGGTAAAGGAATGGGAGGTGGTGTGTTTTTCATGTGGAAATCCCAACCACTAGAAGAGAAATTATACCTAGAAGCATGGGTAAACTAAAGGTGCATTGTTTATTGAGTGTAATATTTCCATTTCTACACATTGGGTATTAGATACAACATGTGGGGCTCACATTTATATTCAAATGTAGGAACAAAGTATATTTAGAAATATTTCCAAAGGATAGGTGGATCTTTGAGCTGCTAATGGAGTGAGGATGGCTATGTTGACCATTTGCGATTACCATCTCTCATTGCCAACTGTGATGCTTTTGGTTTTACATAACTGTTATTATGTGCTTAGTGTTACAAAGAACATAATTTCTATATCATTTTTGGATATGGATGGATTTATTTTCAAGTTTTTAAATAATGGTTTTTTTGTAACACCCCAAGCTTCCATGGTACGCTCCTCTGTGAATAATAGAGCAGCGTGTGTTGTATGCAACCTCGAGTTCTAACACACCGCGACTAATCAAAGTAGCCATTATGAATAGTAATACCCACTTTTTAAAATTATAGAAATTTTATATTTCAAAATGGAATTCATTTTTGTATTCCTAATATCGAAATAATCCAAAGTTGAATTTTTTGTAATTTTCTGAGAACTTCCAATTTTTTTATGAATAGTGAAAAATACTTAATACAACTTTTTTAATAAAAATAATTTATTGTGATAAATTATACTATTTAGTGGTTTTAAAGTATAAATAGAATATATTTTTACCATTTTATCCAATGGTGGTCATTAGAATTAATTTAACGTTGAAATTGGGCATGAACAATTGTCAATCTTTTGATATAAATTGTTTCTCAAAAACACGCTATTTGTTGTGACAACGGGAATTAATTATAAAATTAATTAATGAAACTTATATGTTTATAATTTTGTAAAATAGACATCATTTTTGAATTCGGAATATCAATTATAGCTTAGGGTGAAATTTTGGCCTTATTCTGAAAAACTTCAATTTTTGATGAATAGTGAAACCACTAAGTGGTTGTTAAAAAACTGATTTTTCATTCAAATGAGACATTACTACTTCTGTGTTTTGAATTTCAAAAATCCGACATACATGGTTGTCATTAAGAAGTAAAATGTGGTTCAATGAGATTAAAATATTTTTTTGGTGAATAGTAACTTTTTCTTAATCGCGATTAGAGGTAATTAGTGTAGTTTAAGGTAAAAATAATGTTTTAATAATATGAGATGAGCTTGACACATGACCTACCCTCATTGGATGTGACATGGCCGACCAAGAAAATCCATGGGTCAACTTGGGGACCCCATGGAGCCACTTGAGTTGGAAAATGACATAAATACCTTTTATTTAATGTTAAAGTAAAAAATGACACAAACATGAAATGTTTTACTAAAACAATTTTTACATGGGGTTATACAAGTCATATTTTTTACTATAAATAGTCATTGGAAATATAAAAATATTTCCTACATCATAGTATTTTTTTTATAATTTTTAGACATTAAATAAATTAAATTATTTATGACATCATGATGATGCAGCAATGACCTCATTATTTAACGATTTAAATAAAATAAAAAGATAATGTAAAATCCAAGGCTTACACTTGTCAAAAACCTATTGGATGAGTAGATTTATAACCCTTATCACCTTACCATCTAATTATATAAGTGTGGGACCTCTAAAATCCGAAACTCATTTTATAATAAAGTGACTTTTCTTTACTTTCCAAGAGTGCCCCTCCTCTCCACTATAAAAGGCCCCCACCTCTACCACCTTACTCACACTTTCAAAGCCTTTTGGATCGGACAAACTCTGCCCCAATACTCTCCCAACTTCCCTCCCTTACTCCTAGAAGCCTCACTTTGGGCAGAAGTTTTCCCAAGGAAGCCTTTGGCTCAAATCAAAAAGAGTTACCCGATTTTAAGGTAATGTCTTCCCTTATGTTATTTTGTTTTATTTTACTTATCCAACCCCATAAACTCTTTTTATTAATTTCTTTTGTAAAAAAACCAGTATAATAAATATACTAGGATGTTGTTATAAGAAGGATTCGAGCTACACTTACACACACCTACATCTAATGGTTAAAGAACATACTGTTTCTGTGGATGGCGAATTTCTGCCTCACAAAACGATGATTGTTCAACACTCAT
The DNA here is from genome assembly GCA_963277665.1 of Viscum album. Classification (NCBI taxonomy): domain Eukaryota; kingdom Viridiplantae; phylum Streptophyta; class Magnoliopsida; order Santalales; family Viscaceae; genus Viscum; species Viscum album. The sequence continues at coordinate 1,430,257,739 of OY728120.1, read as the reverse complement.
ATAACACCTTCAAAGGTGTCCATTAAGATGTAAATATATTTATATATGATATATAATATGTTTATGTTTTCCTTATGCTTCTGTATTTCTCATTTATGGCATACTTTATGGTTTCCATTATGGGTAAACGCGATATTTTCATTTTAGGAAGTGCGGACTACCGCCCCCTCAAAGTGATTTGAATCGTTAATACCATATGTGGGATGTATAAAGGATGGAGTAAATGGTATAATATGCTATATTATACTGGAATTATATTATACATTTATATCATTATGATTTCATTCCATTAAATACGAAATAGAAATGAAAGTAGTGTTCATGCGTACGTACGGCTTACCGTCTCCATGAACGGTGCATTTCATTTCTTACCTCTAAATGTTACGTAATATTATGAATGAATGTATATACTGGATATATATGAGATATATGATATCTATATCATGAATATAATTCTGGATATAATTGATATATCACCACATGAACAACTTGTAATTATAAGAATGTTATTTTTGACTCAAGTACCTAAGATCGACAAAATAACCGTTATAAACTTAAATAATTACATAATGTTCATAACATGGTAATAAGGGATATAAAAGGAATAATGAACATGAAAAAGGTTCTTAAGTAAATAGTAATTAACTCTAGTTTATTATTCAGGAGGTTAAAGAACGGTTGAGTCAGGACAGGACGCAAGGTAAGGGAACTTCTTAACCCAATTTCCATTCTTTGGGTTAATCTCCTACTTTCAAATTATGTCATTATATTATTATGTACTATCTTGTATTTGTACTTTCATTATGTGTACTTATAGTGAATACACACAATATATCTATTTTATTTTAAAAATGATCTTTTAAGGACTTTTTCTCAATCTCCTTTCATTGAGGCATATTTGGTTTTATACACAACTTTCTTTTATACGGTGTATAAACCCCTTTGACTTTTACGTTTATTCAAAAGGAATATTTTTATATGAAGCATTTACTAAACGACAAAAGGGGATGTTTTTGTCGTATGTATGTGGCGAAAACGACTTCTCCGCCGCCGTGACCATTATTTGAGTTTCGGCTTCCTCTACAAGCCATACTTTTTTTTAAAGAAAAATAAATACCATGTTTTACTTTTCTTTTATTTTGGTATTGAAAATGGTTTTGAAAGTGTTTTTATTATATCAATGTGTTTTATTGATATCTTGTGATTGAAATGTAGAAATGTTATGTTTCCTTTATGCATGTTTTATGTGATACGATTATGTTATGGTTTATGATATGTTTAAACCTATTCATATGAGGAATGCATTGGACTTAATAAGTGACGGGTGGAGCCCGCTATAGCTCCTCGATGCATCGGTAGGTCTCATGAGACAAACTAGTGTCTTGGCACGAGGCCTTGACAAAATCTTATTTGTGGTCTTGGCACGAGGCCTTGACTACGTGGTTATGATAGTCTGGCATTATGCATTCCATCATTATGAAAGTGGTTATTGATATTACATGTGATTATTCGACCAGTAGAATATCCATGTGAAGAAGTAAATGGCATTATCTCATTTTACTTTTTCCATATTATGTTGATGTTCAAGTTTAAAAGGCTTTTGTTTTAGTTATACATTGCCTTAAATGTTTATGTTTATTTATGAAAGCTTCCGCAATATTGTTATCCTTACTTAGAATTTGAGCTCACCCCTTTCAATGTTTTAATATTTTCCAGGATATGAAGAAGTATTTTATGAATGACCTGCAGGGATAGTCAGAAGAGGATATGAGTGTGGACTATGGAGACTTTGTTATTGTAGTTTTTCACTTTATGATGTAATGTAACGTTTACAAATGTATCTAGTATTTCTAAGGCTACTAAACTAATCGGTCTTTCGAGACTTGATCTTTTGTGATCATGCCAATGTTACGAAGTAATGCACCAACTCTAGGTAGCTGGGGTCGGGGAATTTACAGTTTGTATCAGAGGCAGTTTAGTACTAACCTTGGAAGCTAGATTTAGATAAACTCTGATTAGAGCACATAGCCCAAAGATAGACTTTGATGATTAGTATAGAAGAAATCCTAGAATTTTGGTATTATAGAGATTTTGTGAGTTTTCCGAGCAATACATCCCTGTCTGGATACGAGCAGGTAGAGGTGGCTCTGGCACAGATGTACCTAGGGGTAAAACCCGAAAACACCACTTTGAGCTAGACTCGAACAGGAACTGGTGCACGACAACGGTCCTTGCTGCACTCTTGGTTACAACACTCCCAGGGGATATGCTTAGGATAATTCTCGTTTTCTTTACAAACCACTATGAAGGGTTATGAGTACATAATTCCTCAAAGAAAACATTTTTATGATTATAGATTATATCTATAAATAGTTCAATTTATCTTAAGTATTTTACAAGTATGGAATTATGTATTTTGATTCATAAACTAATCTAGTTTATGCCATTGTTTAGAAATGGCGCCTAGTGGAAGGAATGGAAACCGTATCAATGCACGCACTCTGTGTAGGGATTTCCCTCCTGCTCAAGATAATTATTGTGGATCTAGAGATACAACTGGTGCTGATCAACTTATTACCATATTGGGAAAACTCACCCAGGTTATGAATAATAACCTTACTCGTATGGATCACCCTGATCCACAACGTGGAGGATCAATGTTAGAACGCTTCATGAGGAAACAACTGCCAACATTTAATGGGGGTACAAATCCATTAGTAGATGAGCAATGGATAAACTCCTTAGAGAAAATATTTCATGCCTTGGGGAGTAGCGAAAGGGAGAAGGTTGTCATGGCAGTTTACCGCCTCACTGGAGATGTCGATCAATGGTGGTCATTGATTCAAAATACAAAGGAAGATGAAGAAGTATCAAGTATGGAATGGAGAGATTTCAAAGATATTTTCTTAGAAAAATACTTTCCTCATGACCATCGAGCAGATATGGAAAGTCAATTTTTGAGTTTGAGACAAAAGGAGGATGAGAATGTCGCAAAGTATGAGGCCAACTTTACAAGGTTAGCAAGACATGCTGCAGATTATATACGTAACCCAAGAAGTAAGATTGATCGTTTCTTTGATGGGTTAAAACCGTTTCTCCATCGAGCATTAGTCTCACAAACCTTCTCGTCATACAAAGACATTGTCTCGTGTGCTATCAAGACAGATAAGGAATTTTCTAAGTCTCATGACTTTAAAGCAAAGCAAGAAAAGAAGAGAACAGTGGAACAAGAGACGGATAAAGGGAAAAAGGGAAAGAAGTATTTTCTATTATGTGATAATTGTGGGAAGAATCACCCCAGTGCTTGCCTAAAAGGAATGAGAGTTTTTTATAAATGTGGAGAAAAAGGTCACCAGGCACGTGATTGCAAGGGAAAGAAAGAGGCTGTCAATGTTGAATTCTATAATTGTAGGGAAATGGGGAATTATGCAAATAAATGTCCTAAGCTTCAGGGAAACTTACCTTAGAAATGGCCAAGGGATCAAGGACAATCTTATTCTGTTACTACAGTTGAAGCAGAATAATTAATGTGTTGGTGCTTTTGGACTCAAGGATTATATTCTGGTTATTAGAATAATGTGATAGATAAATAAGGATTGTACTGTAGTACATGTTGTTTTCATTAAGGATTTAATATGATGAAGGTAATCATATTTTTAGTATGTGACAATAAGAAAAACTTTACTTTGTTTGGGGAATATGAGGTTACAATTGATTTTGGAATTTAGAGACCTTTTAGAGAAAGTCTGGACGGAGGTATTTTGGATAACTATAAAGGGTTGGAATATATTAAGTCGATCTTTGGATAGTATTGTTTAAGGTTAAAACATTTCTGAAGATTATTTTTGGAATATTATAATACTATAGTTTTAGGAAAAAGGACAACCTGTAGGGTGGGGCATAACCCGTCGCGTCGGACAAAGCTGCAGGAATCGAACCCACAACCATAGTGCGACAGGCCTTTATTTCCTACCACTAGCCTACAGGAAGTTCCTGGTTGTTACAAAATAGTTTTACTAATCTAAATGATATGTGTTAATATTTGGAACCTTATACAATTAGGATAAATAAAATATTTTTGAGTTCTATTATCTTTTTGAGTGAAAGATGAGTTTGTTGTAGAAATTAGTTGAAGGTTGAAATTCTACTTGTCAAGCATAAATATATATATACATATATCTAATTCTATGAATAAATTAATTCTTAAACTTTATTAAAGGGATATTAAGACAAAAAAATGTGTTATCCTAATACCTTCTGTCTTGTTGAACTGATGATATTTTAAATCAACATAGATTGAAGGCTTTGGGGCCCTCAATTTGACACTTGTTTGTGATTGATGACCTCAATCACTCCCTAAAAATATTTACGTTTTTCCTCCAATTATATGTCTCTAATTTCCACCAATGATCTCCTTATCGAGATCATAATTTGGTGGTGACTTTCTTATTTCCATTTCCCTCTTATTAAGGCTAAATTTTTATTAACCTTGTTTCTGATGTGGGTTTTCCACAAAGGTATTTTCTATTATCAACCTTTTATTTTCAAAGAAAAATTTCAAATTGCGAGGACACAATTTATTGAAGGAGGGGAGAATGTAACACCACAAGCTTCCATGGTACGCTCCTCTGTGAATAATAGAGCAGCGTGTGTTGTACGCAACCTCGAGTTCTAACACACCGCGACTAATCAAAGTAGCCGTTATGAATAGTAATACCCACTTTTTAAAATTATATAAATTTTATATTTCAAAATGGAATTCATTTTTGTATTCCTAATATCGAAATTATCCAAAGTTGAATTTTTTGTAATTTTCTGAGAACTTCCAATTTTTTTATGAATAGTGAAAAATACTTAAAACAACTTTTTTAATCAAAATAATTTATTGTGATAAATTATACTATTTAGTGGTTTTAAAGTATAAATAGAATATATTTTTACCATTTTATCCAATGGTGGTCATTAGAATTAATTTAACATTGAAATTGGGCATGAACAATTGTCAATCTTTTGATATAAATTGTTTCTTAAAAACACGCTATTTGTTGTGACAGCGGGAATTAATTATAAAATTAATTAATGCAACTTATATGTTTAGAATTTTGTAAAATAGACATCATTTTTGAATTCGGAATATCAATTATAGCTTAGGGTGAAATTTTGGCCTTATTCTGAAAAACTTCAATTTTTGATGAATAGTGAAACCACTAAGTGGTTGTTAAAAAACTGATTTTTCATTCAAATGAGACATTACCACTTCCGTGTTTTGAATTTCAAAAATCCGACATACATGGTTGTCATTAAGAATTAAAATGTGGTTCAATTATATTAAAATATTTTTTTGGTGAATAGTAACTTTTTCTTAATCGCGATTAGAGGTAATTAGTGTAGTTTAAGGTAAAAATAATGTTTTAATAATATGAGATGAGCTTGAAACATGTCCTACCCTCATTGGATGTGCCATGGCCGACCAAGAAAATCCATGGGTCAACTTGGGGACCCCATGGAGCCACTTGAGTTGGAAAATGACACAAATACCTTTTATTTAATGTTAAAGTAAAAAATGACACAAACATGAAATGTTTTACTAAAACAATTTTTACATGGGGTTATAAAAGTCATATTTTTGACTATAAATAGTCATTGGAAAGATAAAACGATTTCCTACATCATAGTATTTTTTTTTATAATTTTTAGACATTAAATAAATTAAATTATTTATGAAATCATGATGATGCAGCGATGACCTCATTATTTAACGATTTAAATAAAATAAAAAGATAATGTAACATACAAGGCTTACACTTGTTAAAAACCTATTGTATGAGTAGATTTATAACCCTTAACACCTTACCCTCTAATTATATATGTGTGGGACCTCTAAAATATGAAACTCATTTTATAATAAAGTGACTTTTCTTTACTTTCCAAGAGTGCCCCTCCTCTCCACTTATAAAAGGCCCCCACCTCTACCACCTTACTCACACTTTCAAAGCCTTTTGGCTCGGAAAAACTCTACCCAAATACTCTAACAACTTCCCTCCCTTACTCCTAGAAGCCTCACTTTGGGTAGAATGCTTCCCAAGGAAGTCTTTGGCTCAAATCAAAAAGAGTTACACGATTTTAAGGTAATGTCTTCTCTTATGTTATTTTGTTTTATTTTGCTTCTCCAACCCCATAAACTCTTTTTATTCATTTCTTTTGTAACAAAACCAGTATCATCAATATACTAGGATGTTGTTATAAGAAGTATTCGAGCTACACTTACACACACCTACATCTAATAGTTAAAGAACATACTGTTTCTGTGGATGGAAAATTTCTGCCTCACGAAACGATGATTGTTCAACACTCATATAACACCTTCAAAGGTGGCCATTAAGATGTCACTATATTTATATATGATATATAATATGTTTATGTTTTCCTTATGCTTATGTATTTCTCATGTATGGCATACTTTATGGTTTCCATTATGGGTAAACGTGATATTTTCATTTTAGGAAGTGCAGACTACCGCCCCCTCAAAGTGATTTGAATCGTTAATACCATATGTGGGATGTATAAAGGATGGAGTAAATGGTATTATATGATATATTATACTGGAATTATATTATACATTTATATCATTATGATTTCATTCCATTAAATACGAAATAGAAATGAAAGTAGCGTTCATGCGTACGTACGGCTTACCATCTCCATGAATGGTGCATTTCATTTCTTACCTCTAAATGTTACGTAATATTATGAATGAATGTATATACTGGATATATATGAGATATATGATATCTATATCATGAATATAATTCTGGATATAATGGATATATCACCACATGAACAACTTGTAATTATAAGAATGTTATTTTTGACTCAAGTACCTAAGATCGACAAAATGACCGTTATAAACTTAAATAATAACATAATGTTCATAACATGGTAATAAGGGATATAAAAGGAATAATGAACATGAAAAAGGTTCTTACGTAAATAGGAATTAACTCTAGTTTATTATTCAGGAGGTTAAAGAACGGTCGAGTCAGGACAGGACGCAAGGTAAGGGAACTTCTTAACCCAATTTCCATTCTTTGGGTTAATATCCTACTTTCAAATTATGTCATGATATTATTATGTCCTATCTTGTATTTGTACTTTATTTATGTGTACTTATAGTGAATACAAATAATAGATCTATTTTATTTTAAAAATTATCTTTTAAGGAATTTATCTCAATCTCCTTTCATTGAGGCATATTTGGTTTTATACACAACTTTCTTTTATACGGTGTATAAACCCCTTTGACTTTTACGTTTATTCAAAAGGAATCTTATTATATGAAGCGTTTACTAAACGACAAAAGGGGATGTTTTTGTCGTATTTATGCGGCGACAACAACTTCTCCGCCGCCGTGACCATTATTTGAGTTTCAGCTTCCTCTACAAGCCATACTTTTTTTAAAAGAAAAATAAATACCATGTTTTACTTTTCTTTTATTTTGGTATTGAAAATGGTTTTGAAAGTGTTTTTGTTATATCAATGTGTTTTATTGATATCTTGTGATTGAAATGTGGAAATGTTATGTTTCCTTTATGCATGTTTTATGTGATACAATTATGTTATGGTTTATGATATGTTTAAACCTATTCATATGAGTATTGCATTGGACTTAATAAGTGACGGGTGGAGCCCGCTATAGCTCCTCGATGCATCGGTAGGTCTCATGAGAAAAACTAGTGTCTTGGCACGAGGCCTTGACAAAATCTTATTTGTGGTCTTGGCACGAGGCCTTAACTACGTGGTTATGATAGTCTGGCATTATGCATTCCATCATTATGAAAGTGGTTATTGATATTACATGTGATTATTCGACCAGTAGAATATCCATGTGAAGAAGTAAATGGAATTATCTCATTTTACTTTTGCCATATTATGTTGAAGTTCAAGTTTAAAAGTATTTTGTTTTAGTTATACATTGCCTTAAATGTTTATGTTTATTTATGAAAGCTTCTGCAATATTGTTATCCTTACTGAGAATCTGAGCTCACCCCTTTCAATGTTTTAATATTTTCCAGGATGTGAAAAAGTATTTTATGAATGACCTACAGGGATAGTCAGAAGAGGATATGAGTGTAGACTATGGAGACTTTGTTATTGTAGTTTTTCACTTTATGATGTAATGTAACATTTACGAATGTATCTAGTGTTTCCAAGGCTACTAAACTAATCGGTCTTTCGAGACTTGATCTTTGGTGATCATGCCAATGTTACGAAGTAATGCACCGACTCTGGGTAGCTGGGGTCGGGGCGTTACATTTTTCTTTTATAAGAACAACATATTTTATGGTATGAATCATTTACATAATGGTTTTATGTATTAAATTATGAAAACCAAGTGTTGGAAATTGATTATGAAATAAACTCACATGACTCATATAACACCCAATTGTGGCATCACCTTCTTGGTCATGTAAACAAGAAGAACTTCAAAAAGCTCTGCCGAGATGGTTATTTAGAATCAACTAAGATAAGAACACTTGGTAGATGTCACATATGTTTACAAGGTAAAACAACAAATCGGACTTTCAATGGATAATGTGAAAGGACCATAGATCTTCTTGGATTGTTGAAAAAAGATGTGTGTGGACCATTTCCAATAGAAGCTAGAGGTGGATATTCTTACTTCTTTACTTTTTTTGATGATTTGAGTAGATATGGATATATCTACTTAAGGAGGTATAAGTTAGAGTACTTAGAGAAATTTAAGGAATTCAATAATGAATTAGAGAATAATCTTGGTAAGAAGATAAAGAAGCTTCAATCAGATCGAGGTGGAGAATATTTGAACCAATAATTCATCGACCTTTTATGGGAATCTGGGATTCTATCTCAACTCACCCCTCTTTATACACCACAGTGGAATGGTGTTATTAAAACGAGGAACGAAACCTTGTTGGAAATGGTGAGTTCAATGATGATTCATTTAGATCTGCCATTATCCTTTTGGGGATATGCATTACAAACTACGACATACACATTAAACTGAGTACCAACTAAGGAAACAAGTTTAATTCACTCTGAGTTATGGAATGGAAAGAAACCCATTTTTTTGCACACACATGTATGAGGATGTGATGCATTTCTTAATTCCTTCTTGAGAAAAAAAAATATCACCCCAGGGTACGAGGTGTATCTTTATAGGATATCCCAAGGAAAAGAAAATATATTACCTATATAACCCTTCAGATAAGAAAGTAATTATCACCAGATAAGCTGTCTTTATTGAGAGAGAGAACATCCTAAAAAGGATAGTGGGATCAAGATTGACTTCGACGAAGTTGATGCTCAAGATACATAGGATCTAGTATAAGAACAAGTTCCATAGGTTCCCGTGTAAGATGTTACAGAAACACACGTACTTCATAGGAGCACAAGATATGTAAGGGAATCAGATAGATTTGGTTTCCTAGTCACTGAGGATGGTGAATCATTATTGTTGGACAATGATGAGCGTCTCTCTTACAAGGAAGCAGTAGAGAGCTCATAATCTGCAAGATGGATAGAATCTATGAATTTTGAGATATATTCCATGTATCAGAACCATGTCTGGGTTCTGGTCAAAGATCTAGTTGATTTAAAGCATGTTTTATGAAAATGGGTGTTCAAGAGAAATCTAGAAATGAAAGGTCAAGTTAGAACCTATAAAGAAAGGATAGTGGCTAAAGGATTCATAAAAAATCAAGTAATTAACTATGATGAAACCTTCTTTCCAATTTACATGTTTAAATCCAAAAGAATCATACTTTACATAATATCTTAACATGACTATGAGATTTGTAAAATGGATGTCAAAACATCATAACTTAATGGGAACCTTCAGGAAGATGTCTATATGACACAACTAGAAGGGTTTGTGACACAAGGTGAATCCAAACAGGTTTTCAAGTTGCAGAAATCCATTTATGGATTAATGAAATCATCCATGTCATGGAACATTTGATTTGATGAAGACCTAAAGAAATTTGGTTTCTTTAAGAATGAATGTGAGCCATATGTTTATAAATGGTTTAATGGGAATGCAGTTTTTATCCTACTAGTATATTTTGATGAAATATTAGTTATTAGAAATGATATACTAGTCTTAAAGTCAGTTAAGGACTGGTCAAACATGTGTTTCTCCATGAAGGACTTAGGTGAAGTAGCCTACATTCTAAGAATCAAGTTTTTTCATGATAAATCCCAGAGGCGACTTGGACTAAGTCAGGGTACATAAATTGACCAGATACTAAATAGATTTAGTATGGAACAATACAAGAGGGGATTGGTTCTAGTGTCACATGGTCTACATCTTTCTAATAGAATGTGTCCTCAGACACAACAAGAGAAAGATATGATGATTAAGATCCCATACACTTCAGTTATAAGATCCATCATGTATGTCATGTTATGTACCAGGAATGATGTTGCCCATGCACTGAGCATGGTAGGAAGATATCAAGAAGATCCAGGAGAAAATCATTGGACTGCTGTTAAGACTATCCTTACGTATCTGGGAAGAACTTAGAATATGTTCCCAGTGTATGGAGGAGACATGGATCTTGTTATTAGAGGGTATGATGATGCTAGTTTTTAGTCAGATCATAATGATCTTACGTTGTAATCAGGATATATTTTTTGTCTCAACAGAGGAAATATGAGATGGAAGAGTTCAAAGCATCCAGTTATCTCCAATTCTACAGTGAATTCTGAATATATAGTAACTTATGATGCAGTTAAGGAATCCATCTGGATTCGTAACATTGTCCATAAGCTTGATGTGGTACCTAGTAGTAGAGTTCCTATTACATTATATTGTGATAATATTTCAGCAGTGGCTCTTGCAAAAGAACCAATGTCACATCAACAGAAAAAGAACATTCTCCAGAAGTATAACCTATTGAGTGATTTCTATAAAAGTGGTGAAGTTGCAGTGAGCATAGTTTCCACAAAAGAGAACATGGCGAACCCCATGACAAAAGGCCTATCTCAGTAGAAGCCTGGATATCATTTGAGAGCTAGTGAGTTAAAGGTTGTTATCAGTTGGCTCTAGTCCAAGTGGGAGTCTGTTGGATTTGGTGGTCTAAAACCAACTACTTTTTACTTTATTCATTAATAAATACCTTATCACATATTGATTTTTCTTCTACATGACAATGCATGTGATAATGTCCTAAGGATAATTGTGGCACCAAAGGGTTATAGCGTATCACTACTGTGATGAGAACCCGGAAATGACATAAAACTATTCTTGAATATATTTTCTATATTCAGATGATATTATTTGAGGGACACAAATAATACATTCCATTAGGGGTGAGGACACATAAAACTTTGAGGAACCTTCTCATGGTGTGTTCCCTTGGTAGTATCCAAGAGAATATTATGTGAACGAGACCCGACAGTAGGAAATACACATTTCATAGTTTCATTGGATGTTCCCCTCTACAGATGTGTGTATTGGTCGTTAGACTTTATGATTATTATTAATGGGTATTATAACTTGATCATTTCGATGTATTGATGAAAATTGTGATGACACACTGTTTGTTGTGCCCAGAACCTACATGTGGGAACCCTATGATATGGTGAGAAATATGTATACAACCTTATTTATATTTGAGTGACGAAATTTTGAATAAAAAATTATTATAATGGAGGTAAAATGTAACACCCAATATTTTATGATATATTTCTCTTTAATAAATTTGATGTGTTTGATAGCTTTATTTACAAATAAAAAGGAGTTTAAACATACGATGATATACTATTGAATTATTATTATTAAATGTTATAGTTATCACCTAGAATTTAGACTGGTGGTTATGAATAATAATAATTAAATTATGAAAATTTATTTTTTACACATGTATAGAAATAATTCATTGTTTATAAATTGGTTATAAAAGAAAATAAAATCATTTTAATGTTAAAAGAAATGTTATCTTTAAAATCTATTTGATTGTGCACATTGTGTATTTATCATAATAAATTAATTTAATCACTATTTATAAATTGTTTTAATATATATATTTGAAAATATTTTCAATAAAATATATTAAAATTCATTTAATTAGTGTGATTAGGTAAGGAATGAGAGTATAGTCATTTTATGCTTCAAAAATGATTTTTATTGCATTTTTCCCATGAATATTTTAATTAATATATTACACTTATAAATTTTATTTGGTAAAATTGATATCATTTATTCAATAACAATTTAATATTAGTATTATGATTAATTTTTTTTGTAATTTTTTGAAAATATTTATTTTTGATAGAATAGTGAAAAATACTGATTTTTCAAATACTGTCACTTTTAAGATATTATTATGATATTACAATAAATTAATAAATTGTAAAAATTTTGGATCGAAAAAAAAATATTTTTTTTGAGGAAAATAATTCTTTTAAAACATTATTGTAAATTTGTAAACCCAATCTTAACTGTTGTGAAAATAAGTTAAATTTTATTCAAATTAAAACTATTTTTGGGCCATTTCATTTAATGGTTTGGTTGGGAGGTTCCATTTAGTTTTAGGTTTATCCAATAGAATAAAAACTTATTTATTTTATTAAATAACCATGAAAATTATTGTAAACCAACTTTTTATTCCATTTTAGTGTAAAATTATTTTTACGCTTAAATCGAGTATTTTCCAAAAAACGGTTTTTCATTCCTTTTGTTTTATTATATTATAAGTAATTTATTCCACCTAAAGAAATTGAATATGAAAAAATGGATTCAAAATTTGGAATCATCAAGAAATTTTTTTATATGTAACCTTTTATTTTTTCCCCACAAAATTATGTTATGATGTTAAAAATTTAAGTTATTATGATTGTGGTTAAAATTGGTTTACTATGGTTTAACTATGAGATAAGGATTAAAATATCTCAAAAACTTGTATAAATGTGATTGGTTGATTTTATTTAGATCCTATCACATATTATATTCAAATTTTGGGTTACTTGGTTCCAATTTACATGATTATGATATATATTATGTCTAATTGTTTTAAGTAATTGCAATGGTGTCTTTTCCCTCACTTATAAAAGTGAACCACCTATTCTCCTTTATTCTCAAATATTGAACACTAAATATCAGAAAATACCTACACTAATGAATTATTAAATTAATTAGCTTTATACTAGATCTTCTTGTTCTCCCCCAAGACCATTCTAATAATGATTAAGGTGTAAGCCAAAGAAGGACTCTCAAAGAAGAGGTAGTCAACTTACCCAACTCTTTCAAAGTTAATTTATTACTAAATTTCCAATAAATGTATTCTATCCATCATAAAAAAATTAATCATATATCATAAATATAATGATATGTTAATATGATTATTATAAAACCATTTTCACTTCATTTCCATCAAATTGGAAATGAGAGTATCACTAATGCGTACATATGGACTACTGCCTCCACGTTACGATATGATTAAATTTCCATCACCAAATTTTGTGGTTGGATATTTTGATGGATTTAATGTTTTTATATTATATTTATGAAATAATTTTACCTTTTTAATTATAATATATAATATACCTTCTTACCTTACCATACGTTGGAAAATGACAACGTTGCTCGTGCGTACATGTGGACTACCAACTCCACGTAGCGATGTGATTCATTTTTCATTTATATTTTACATGGATGTTAATAAGGATATATTTAATAAATATATGTGATATATATGATATATTTATGATTCTATAATGTTTAATTATCATTCTCCTTTCTTTTTTAACATCCATCTAAAAGTGAAAATGTCACTTGTGCGTACGTAGGTAACATCGTCTCCATGAAGTGATGCAATTCATTTTTCATCACCACATTATATGAATGGTTATAAAAGTGTATATAATGAATAAATATTATATTTATGTCATGATTATGAATATTTATATGATGAAATCATGACTAGGGTAAAAATACTGAAAAATTTTAACAAAAACATGTTTGGAAAACATACCAGTTTTCACCTGAATGTTCATTTTAATGAGGAAATTGTTAATAAAAGGATTATTGGAAATCATAAAGGAATGAAAAATAGGTAGTTATATATGAATAAGGATCTATAATATATTTATAATATATCTCTATATACTATACTGGAGGTTTAAATTCATACGAATCAAGATGAGACTTTAGGTAAGGGGTCCACAACTCACTTTGGTTTCTGTGACAAATATACCATATTCACAACTTGTTTATTTCATATGGTTTATATAATAACCCTTATATATGACATATAATTAATTAATTTATATTAATTTTGTTTAATGTTTCATTTAAATTTATTTCATTCATGGTGGTTATGATACAAAATTTACCAAAGCGATAAGGGAATTATGATAAAATCTCATTTCTTTTTTTTTTGATTTTTATGTTAAATTTCCATAGTAAGACCCAAATATTTTAGAAAATATTTCTTTTTAAATAATTTAATTTCTTTGATAACTTTTTTACACACAACAACATGTTTAAATGTACCACACTATACTATTAAAATGTTATTATTTGTGACAGTTATAACCTAGAAATTAAATTGAAGAGTCTGGATAGGATTATATAATTTATGAATATATATATTATTTTTAGTCAATATAAATTTATTGATAAAATCTTAGTAAATAATCTCTCATTTTGAAGTAATGTCTTGTTATTCTTCAAAAATATTTTTCTTCAAATAATATTTTTATAAATATTTGTGAGAAAATATTATGATTAATTCCTAGTAAATTTATAAATTTTATTTTATAAAATAAATATCGTTTTTGAAATCAACATATTAAAACTATCATAGGGTGAATTGTTTGGAATTTTCTAAGAAAATTTATTTTCTAGTGTATAGTAAAAAATACTGATTTTATTGAAAAATATATGTAAAAATTTCTATTTTTTTTAAATGGTTAAAAAGTAAAATTAATTTTATTATATTTTAAATAATCTAATTAAGTTAATTTGAATTAATTTTATATTTGAATTTATCATGAAATTTTTTTATAGGTAAAATATATTTTCATGAAAAACTGTTTTTATTCACACAATGTGTTTTTATCTTAATAAATTAAATTTATCACTATTATTGAATTATTTTAATGATATATATATATATTATAAACTTTAAAAAATGTTTTAATATTCATATAATATTTTTCCCAACATTAGATAATAGCAAATTCGGTTTTATGTATAAAAAATACATTTTTATAAAAAGAAGTTTTCATTGAATTTTGCACACTGATTTTAATATTAATTAATGCTACATATAGGTATTGAATTTGATAAAATTTATTCGATATTTTGAATTAGGATTTTATAACTTAGTAAATAGGCCACTTTTATTTTTGGTCAATATGAATAGTAAGTGTGGTAAAATTTATCACTTCAATAAAGGGTAAATTAGGTTAATCTAAGTTAAAACTAAGTGATAAGGACATATTTTTTTTCATATTAATTATTATTGATTTAATGGAATTATATAATTATCACCTTAGCCTTTAAATTTATTTTTTTTAATGGATACATGTCTATGAAAATGATTTATATAATATTGAAATAATAGTAAGTTACAAAATGTCACTCTTAGTTTTAAATATCTTTTATATTTACACATAGGTACACAAACATGTTATGAATGAAAATAGATGTCTATTTTAATATTACTGAAATTATTTTCATGATATAAATTTATTTTTCTAATTTTTATTAATTATATAATGACCTTAAATACCCTTGAAATGCTAGTAAAATATTTATTCAATTAATAAAAAATGAAAATAAATAATTTTAAATTTTTTAAAAGTGATATACTTCAAATTAGTTAATGTTTAAAATAGATTTTATAGATATACATGACATAATATGGGGGTATTAAACCATTATATTTTAATTAAAACTTTTTATTTTTGTATTTAAACTCAAATTAAACGAATAGTGTTAAAAAGGACATTAATGATATTTTATAATAAATAACATTTTATTAAATTTCATAAAATTTATAAAAATATTATATTCAGATAAATGAATGGGATATTTTTTTAAACATATTCCATGGTCCATTTATGTGTTTTTTTTCATTTTATAGTAATATTATAAACCCTTAAAGTATCAAATACTTTAATATTATTATAATGGACAAAAGAGTTAATGAAGGGTTAAAAAAAGATAAGGGTTAAAATCTGATCCAAATTTGTTCAAATTTTATTTTATGAGAGTATTTAAACTCATAATCATATTAAATTTTAATATTGTCAGTTTCCATCCATTTTGGATTCAAAATTAATTTATATTAATTTAATATTTTAATAAATTCAAAAAGTGCTTATCCACTAAATTATAAAAGGGCACTTGTAATTTCTATTATTCACACTACATTGAGACTTATAGATTTTAAAAAATATATATAGTTCTCTTAAACACTTCCCTATACATGGTCTTCCCAAAGTTCCAACCCTATAGCCTTTAAGAAGAGGTCTAAAGGAGTTATTTCAAAGAAGAGGTAATTTCCTTAATCAATCACTTTCTTTTTAATCATTATTTTACCTCCTCTAAATCTATTATATTCTTAAAAAAATAATAAATTCAGTATCCGAAATATACTTAATTGTTATTATTATTATCAAACAACATTTATTCACCCTCTTTCCATTAAATGGGATGTGAAAATATCACTCATGCGTACATATGACTTTCCGTCTCTATGTAGTGATATAATTAATTTCGAATGACCATATTTTATGGATGGGTATTATAATGGTGTTGACACTTTCCAAATGAGCATCAGGAAATTAAAAAAGGAAGAAATAACTAAATATGGGTATTATTTTACCCGCAAAAGCAAAAGAAGAAGAAGGTGGCCATGATCATGTAGATTGTGTGAACCCCCCGAAGACACGTGATCTTATGCCCCAAATAAGGTCATGAGGATGGTCATGTGAAACTAATTGCATTCCACAATGTCTCTTATACAAGTCCATATGATTTTGAAAAGTCTCCCCCAACAATCATTGATCACGTGGTGACAGCCAGATAAGCTCTCCTAGGTCACATGAATTATCAACCAGCAGGCGCCTGACAAACCATCCAAAGTCCTTGGAAAATAAGAGGAAAATATACAAAAGGTGGGATCCTCTTGTAGTAAAAAATTCATGTGATTCATTTCCTATGGGAAGAATTATTATCATTAACAACATTAATAGAACCCCATGAGATCCCCAAACTTTGTAAAATAAACAAAGGAAATACAAAGTTGTGGAGGCAGGAACCTCTTGTGGTCATAAACATCATGCGACATGCCCTTGGTGATTATTTAGACACTGAAAACTCCATAATAAATGTCTACATCATCTCGCGAAAGATTTTTTGCATGTCATAATCATCTTGAAAAGACACTCAAACATGTCCATGAAACCTCATGCTCCCCCTTTGGCTCTAAAAGGACAAATAGATGGAATTATCCATAAAGTGCTCACATGACCTTTTATTGGTCACATGATGCATCAAAAAGAGGTAGATTGATTATCTTAGATAACACTCATATAACGTCATGAGATCTCCAACCTTTGTATAATTAATAAAGGAAATAAAGAGAGGAATGATGGGAGCCTCTCATGGTAATAAAACTCACATGATGCACTTAGGATGTCCAAAACACGGTCTCATAAGACTGCTTGATAAGATGAATTGATTTCAAAAAGGCCCCCTAATAGGTCATCCTTGTATCCTGAAAAGTCCCAGACAAGTCACCCAAGATCATTTAAAATCCTTCCAATGAGCATCCTGATCTTACGAAGGAACTTGGAGGTGTTTATATGATAATATAAAAGTCCCACAACATGTTCTCATAATCAAACAAGACCCCCTTAATTAGAAAATAATAAAATAAACGAGGTATTGATGGGATGATCTTATGGTAACTAAAAAACATGAGGCACCCCCAGAATGACCTGTGTCAGGACCTCACAAAGATGTGTAATTTTGAAGGCCTACACTGACTTTAGCCTAAATTTTCATGATATGCACCCTGAAAAGTGGGAAAAAAACTAGAGTGTATAGGCCTATAAATCCCCCAACCCACCATCAAATAAGGAGTTGGATTTTTGTATCCAGACATGGACAACCCATGAATCAGAGTGGATTACTCAGAGCTATTTATATTGAGATTGGGAATTTTTCTGTCAGGTAAGATCCTAAAAACAATCAAAGTGATCATGAAACATGTATAAACATTTGACCTGATTATTTATAGATCATGTGAAGGACTTATGGAGAAACACATGAAATACATCACACATATATGTTAAAGAACACAATACTTAAAACAATATAATACTGAATAAATCTAAGGAAATTTCAATAAAAGGTAGGAATAAGGACTAAAAAATGGGAGACTTATGTGAAGTAAACATATGATTATCCTCATGTTCTTTACATGAACCACCCATGACCTGTGACACCCTAGGTCACATCTCCTAAATTTGATGATGATCCTTGGATGTACTATTTGGACCACATGAAGTCCTCTAGACATATTAAAGAAAGTCAAATGGAACCCTATAGGGATACAACCCAGGTCTCATGAAGCCCTTCATGCTTTCCATCTAATCCTTGAGGTGTCCTTCGTACATATTTCCTGAATCATACATCAAAAATAGTTCATGTTAGCTAAGTATCATGAAAGAATCTAGGCATATCAAATGGATCTTGTAACACCCTATAGTCATGCCAACCAGATCCCATGATGGCCCCAATACATGTCAGCTAGGATCATGCAACAACCTCTGATGCATGTAAAATTGACTCTCAACACATCCTCCAAGTGTGTCAGCTAGATGTCATGATAATACACATGCAATTCATATGGATTATGTGATTTCCTCTAAGCATGTAATCTGGGATCATGCGATGTATTCTAGGACAATATAGATGGTTTTTCTGATGTTTTCTAAAAAAATCATCCATGATCATGTGACAACCTTCAGACATGCCATTCAGGTTATGAGACATCCCTAGGATAAGTCAACTAAATCATGAAATTTTTTATGGACATGCCAAGAATACATCCACTAATATGTCACCAAAAAAATCAAGGCATGTCATGCAGATAATTACCTCATGTCTTGTTGGAAAGCATGACATATCAAATGGGTATCCCAAGACTTGATAACCTTGTCCATCCTCTGTGTGTAAACCCCAACCAATCGAACTAAGATGAATCTAATTCATGAAGTAACTAGGATACATATGATTCCTTTCTCAGGATTGATATCCATATCAAATATCCCAAGGGCTATATCAGTGCACAAGTCATACATCCACAAGCGATGAGACTGATTATTTGTTGTCCCTTGTTTCTCACACTGAGTATAGATACATGGGAAATTGGAGATGAAATGATCACATCATTTTCCTCATAAGACTCTACAAATTAAATATATACTTTAGTGTGTAATCCCCAATCAACTAAACCATAAGAACTATGATTCTTCCATAACCAGGACACGTAGGATACCTTCCTAATGCCCAATATCCAATTGGAATCCAATTCAGTGTAAGTACCCTCATGTATCCGACATTTGGACTATTGATACCAAATCATTCCCATGGGATGATCACTATACCGCATCTATCAGTGGATTGATAAACTCTTATAACTATAATGAATCTAATTATTTCCATAACCAAGAAATGTAGGATGACTCTCCTAGGACCAATATCTAAATAAACCTCCAAAGGGATGTTCCTATACATAATACCCACATCCAAATGCAGTGAGACTGATTACTCGCTATCCCTTATTTCTTAAACTAAGAATAGATCACATGAGATTATGGAGTTTCAATGGTCATATCATTAGAATCATGAATCTCCACCAACCATGGAAATCTCAGTACATAATCCATGATGAGTGGCATGATATAAACACCCCCACATAAAAGGAATCTACTTAGGTCCAGTCCCAAGGGTTTGATAAAACTATAATAACTCTTATTCCTGATATAACTAGGATACGTAGGATGTCTAATTAAGACCTAAGATCAAATATCTGGTGCCTGAGTTCCCGCACATATGTCCTTTCTTCATGAAATTAAATAGAACAAGTTTAAAGAAATATGTGGGGTTTTATTCATGAAATAAATAGGATATGTAAGATTCCTTATAATGACTCAATCTCCTCCTCAGAATATTAATTGCATCTTTGCATGAAAGAAAATCCAAAAGTACCTAGTTGTGTGGCTCCAACATATAGGCATCAATTAATTACTAGGAAATGGATGAATAACCTCAGATACATACACATGGATTTACTAATGTGATCCATTTCTTCTTCACATAAAAGGGATTAAAATATGATCATTTTTTTCGGGTAACCAATCCCATATCAGGATTAGGAATATATTTTTGAAAATATCATAAATCTATAAGAGATTCCTGAGGTAGGTAAAAATTTACCCCCAAAAGGGTATGATGAGCCCAACCTCCCAACCTCTTGACCAATGCATGTCCCTAAGTTTCAATGGGTTTGAAACCCCAATTAACCACCTGCCTTTAGAAATTAGTTTTGAACCTAGTTATGGATGAGGGAACCATTGAGAGTTTCCATTAATAATGAAATTGGTAACCCAACGTTAATTATTGTGCAAGAAATAAACCCCTCACAATCAAACATCAGGCTAAACCAAATACACCCTTCAGTCATATCTTTTTAGGTCGAAACAAAAATGGTAAACCTGACATGAATATGTAAAAAAAAGAATGATCAGTTAGTCATGTGTCATACAATTTTTCTTTTTAATGATCCCTACATAAAACCATAAAATAGTAGGTTGATTGGTTTTTCATATGGTAGGTCACTTTGTTGGAATATCAAACGAAGATGATAAGCCTGACAAAAATCTTACAACTAGTCCTCTATAACTGCAATTCCCATGAAATAATTTTATCCTCACTTTGATAAGTTCATGCAAGCAGAATGGAAAAATTGATAACAAAAGGAAAATTGTGTTAACCATGAATATCTAACTGAGAACACATCATGCATATGATATTACACTAATTGGTAACCTTATTACTTGTTGTCTGTATAACTACAGATACTGGTTTCTTCAATAGCATCCCAATCCGAGATAATATCTTCATCCAGTGACCATTCTGGAAAATCACCTATGGATATAACCCCCACTGGTCACAAAATGATCTCACATACTTGAAAGCTTCAACATCAGGTGGCGGACACAATGGTCCAAGAATACCACTGATTTAGTACAATTTCAACACTTGAAGCTTATCATGAGGGTATCTAAGTATTTAAACTGACGAGTCTGCATCATTTAGGGAAAACTATAGCTAAGAGAATGAACCTCATTTCCATGACGAACCACTTTACGAGATTATCCATGGAGAAAGACAATCACCACCTTCAATATCTAGTGAAAGTGGACCAGGGAGTGAAATATGGATCCCTTTTGATTTAGGGGCCATCGAGGAGGGCTTCTATCAACTGCCATCACTAGAACCTTCCCACCAGTACCCATTAGCCACCTACTAAGGGTACCACCCAATAAAATTACACCTCTGACACCCCTAAACATGTAATAAGTAAGACATATTAGATTTTGAAGTCACTAGATAACCATGAGTGGGATTATATCCCCACTATTACTAAAGAAGTATTTCGGTATATTCTAATAGTAACCATAGATTATGATCATTTACACGCTCTTTTGAAGTAAGTATATGGTAATATCTCTATACTAGGAATGGGGGAGGTGCATTTCCACACCCCATGAATTAAGTCCATCAGTATATTCTAGTGTTACAAGGAGTACAAAAGTGGGCTCATATCCACGCTTCAATTGAATATATCTCCTAGTACATATAGGAGATGGAAACTTTGCTGGTATATGTCCCTACACAAACTTTTCTAAAATTAAAATACATCTTAGAAATAGTTAAAGAACTCTATCAACATATTCTGGCATTGATATAGATATAAGGATTGGAACATATTCCTATCCCTATAGCCGGAGAGCTAAAAACTCTAATCATTATGTACAATTGGTTACTTTATAGAAAGCACCCATTATTTATCCCATTTAGAAGTATTATGGTATATTCTTGTAAAGGAGGATGAATTTGACTAGGATCATATTCCCATTCCAACTGGGGCTGTAACACCATGAGATTGTGTGAAATATATATATATTTTTAAATTAATTTAATCTTTTTCGAATTTTTAATTTCATTAAATACCAAAAAGTAGTTTATTTTATATTAAAGAACTATTTTTGTCTTGTTTTATACACAAAACCATGTTTTAACTTTCTCTACACAACACACCTAGGTTAGTTTGTGTTACACAAAACAATGACTTTCCTTGATGGCTTTTGTAACACGAATGACT
Organism: Viscum album; assembly: GCA_963277665.1. Taxonomy (NCBI): domain Eukaryota; kingdom Viridiplantae; phylum Streptophyta; class Magnoliopsida; order Santalales; family Viscaceae; genus Viscum; species Viscum album. The sequence goes on along the minus strand of OY728120.1, from coordinate 1,430,235,291 downwards.
GAGTTTTACCGAATGATGATATATTATTTAATAAAACCTAGAATTTAAATAACTAGTAAAAACTAACTAATGAAAAATATGTGGTTTACAAAAATATAAGATGAATTCATAGGTTACTAAATAATTAGAAATGAAAATATATGAACCAATTGAATATAAATGATATATTTTTATTTTTTTGCCCCCAAAGTTTTTTTCCATTAATAAATTAAATTAATTAAAAATAGTGTGAGATATTAAAGTAATATATGTGTTATATTTTCAATAAAATATTTTTTATATTTATCTAGTGGATTTTATAGACATTACATAAGAACAAACCCCATTTTATGCTTAAAAACTAAATTTTTATAAAGGAAGTTTTACCACCTTTTAATGGAGAACCCATTTTAAAATTTATAGATTTAATATGTAAAAATAAAATTTAACTTTAAAATAGAAACATAAAAATTATTCCATGATAATTTGTTTTGTATTTTTTTGTAAGATTTCATTTTTTCGTGTATAGTGAAAAATACTAAATTTTAATTCAAAACTGCTTTTTCATCTAATTTATTTATATGGTAAAATTATATTTAAAATTGGTTTAAAAGTTTAATTATATAATATTTTTACCAATAAAACCAATTTGGGTCATTAGAATCAATTTCCATTTGAAATTGAATATAAAAACATAGAAATATTTTGAACGTTTTTACTTTAAAAATCCGCATTGTCAACCCGACTACAGGAATAAATTTAAATTAATTTTTAAAAATTATGTTATTTTAATTTGAAAAAATGGATTATATATTTTGATTAATTCTAATTTATAATCTCTAATGACATAAACTTAGTTTTTTACCTAAAATATCAGTGAATGTAATTAAAATTAATTACAACGATTAATGTAAAATTAATCCTAATAAGGGACTAAACATTAATCTTAAGGGCCCAAACGACTTAAAAAAATTTCCAAGAGAAATTGGATGGAAATATTTATACCCTAAAATATATTTTATCTAATTTTTTCCATTATTTTTTCCATTTGATGTGGAAAAAACGTGGGTGTAATTCTTTTTCTGAAAAGTTTCAAGAGTGACAATCCTCCACTACTATAAAAAGGCCCCCTCTCCTCCCACTTCCTCACACCTCTATAGCCACTTTGGCTCGACCAAGATCTGCCAAAATACCTCCTAAAAGCATATCCAATCATACTATATGAATCCCATTTGGCATAAATCAATCCATGGAAGCACTTTGGTGCAAACCAAAAGGATCTACCCAAACAAGAGGTAACATTTATCTCAAGTTCTTTTATTTTATTTCAATTATACACCCCTTAAACTCTTATTATTCCATGATTTTTAACAAAAATAGTATAATAAAATTATTATGATGTTTTTATGATATTTATTTTACCTAAACTTAAAAAAAATTCTATATAATGGGAAATGAACATACTATTTACGTGTACGGAGAACTACCACCTCACAAAACGATGATTGCTCATTTTTCCTTTATCTTTTATCTTGGTTGTCATTATGATGGAAAATATATTTATATTTGTTATATATTATATTTATTTTTCATTTAATCTTATTTAATTATTTTATAACACATATCTTTATACTTTTCATTTTGTGTAAATATGACAATTTTGTTTGAGGAAGTGTCGACTACTACCCCCTCAAAGTGATGTGATTCATTTACACACTACATGGAATGTATTAAGGATTATTTTAGTGAAATTATATGATATATATGATATTTAATTCTACTATAATAATGATATATATACTAATATATATATATATACATCATTTACTTGCATTCTTTCAAAATGACTATTAAATGGAAATAACATTTATGCGTACGTATGGCCTACCATCTCCATGAATGGTGTATTCCATTTCATAGTTCTATATTATATAGATTATTATAATAAAAATATACTGAATATAAATGATATTTATATCATTTTTTACATTCTATAAATCATGATATAATTATAGGGAACTAAGATATAACAAATTAAGACACATGAAAAGAACAAAACAGATATTACCTAAAGTGAACCCTTAACATAGAATTGTTAACAAGTGGGTAATATAAAGTCGTAATAAAAAAATATAAGGTATTAGATATAATAATATGGTCCTGTAATATATTTATAATAAACTTAAATTTATTATACATGATGTTTTTATGAGTACGATGAGAGTCAAGACACAAGGTAAGAGGATTTCATCTCACTTTTTTTTTATTTTTGTGAGACACATACCTTATTCACTACCCATTCCATTAGTGCGGTGTGTATAATTCCCATGGATTTATTAAACTATTATTACAATGAAATTTAGGGGTATTTAAATATCCATTATATTATCTTTATTTCATGAGTTTAATGTTTCAAAAGCTACCAAATCAGTAAGACAATTTTGTATTAAATTGCCTTCTTTGAGACACATGTTTTATTATGCACCTACATTATTTTTTGAGGTGTATATACTTCCATTTGACATGTTATATCTTGAATATATTTCATTTAATGATATTTTAATATTTTTTTAATTTCATTTTCTTACATGGAGAGTGTGATCCCAAGTTTCCATATGGTAAGAGTTTGTTGAAACAATTTCATCGTTTATCGAGATTATTTATGATTATGCTTCCTTTATTGAAATATTATGAGACATCTCTCAAGAAAACTAATGAATTTTCTTATAATATTATTATTAATGATACATTCATATTTTATTACCTTTTTTCTACTCTTTTTTACTTAATATATTTACGAAAATGGGTCTTATGAAAATATTTATATATTTCTCTCTTTGGTCAAAAATATGTTGGATTCAAAAAACATGTTTTAAAAAATGTTTTCAAATGTTTCTAGAAGATCATTTTCAAGGAAAAAATGATTTAAAAAATGTTTTATGGATTTTAAAGCTTTTTTATAGGTTATAAAATCTATTTTCAATGAAAAATGTTTTCAAAAATATTTTATGTTTTAAATTTTTTTTTTCAATGAAGAAATGGTATTTTCCTCAAGAAATGATTATAAAAGATCTTTCAAAATTATTTTCCATATAAGATCATCCGTTGGTGTTAATAATGAATTTATAGGTAAATTAATCAACATTTCTATTCATATTCTTTATTTGAATAGATTATGTTTTGATGATATTATTTTTATGAAACCCGGTTCTTTTTCACGGGTTATATGCTTTTGAAACCCAATTATTTTCACTAGATATGTTAATGATGAAATGATTATGAGACCTGTATTTTTCTATAGTTTATGATATGATATCATATTTATAATTACCATTACATTTAAGGGGTTATTATATGATTATTTATGATCTTAAGGAACCTGTATGTATGATTTAATTAAGAGATGAGTGGGACACATATCTCTCTCCAATTCATTAGGTGATGATAAGTTGTATATGAGATCAAATGGTACATGTGTTATAGCCTAAGAAAAAAAAAACAAAAAGGTATATGGGTTTTAACCGAATCCTTAAAACAATAAGGTACAAGGGTTGTGTCCCAAGCCTAAAAATAAGAAGGTATATGGGTTGTAGCCCAAGCCTAAAAGTAAGACGGTACATGGATTTTTATCCCAAGACCGATGCAGGTACATAGGTTGTATCCCAATCCTAACATATTATAAAGTTCCAAGTAGCTAGGCTTGACATAATATTTTCTATTCTTATATGTATGTCATAAATTCTACATATTATTCCTTAGTTATGCATTTATGGATTATGATATTTATTTTCTTAGGATTCATTTATTATGAACTTACAATATTTATTCCATAATTTATTTTTATGATCTTTGATATGAAGGGTATGATATTATAATGTTATGATCACATTATCAGACCCATATTCTCATGTTTATACTTACATGTATCCCTTGTTTACCCTTACTGATCATCTGAGATCACCCCTTTTTTTGTTTCCTTCCCCAGGTTGTGAAGATATATTTCATGTATGATATGTCTAATAGGGGTGATATTATTGGTGAACATAGTGGGAGATAATATATCTCACTTATGTAATGGCGTTTAAATTTCCATGTTTCCAAAGGCACTAAACTAATACGGTCTTTCGGTGTCTGTTTGTAAAATTTTTCTAAGTATTCCACGAAAGTTATGTAATGTATATGTACGTTAAGACTGGATCACTATAGTTGGTATCAGAGAGAAGGTTTAGTCAACCTTTGAAAACTAGTATAAGAGAAATTTAGGGATATCCCTAGGTATATTTTTAAGGCTATTTCTATGGATGTCTCTAAGGAAAAGTATATGGATGAGTTAACATTTAAGAAAATGTCATGGAATTTTGGTAAAGGGTAAAGTGAGTGGTTTCAAAGAAATATATCCATGTACAGATAAAAAAATTAGATGTGGCTCTAGAACAAATGTACCTGGGTCTCATAACTCTGACAAGATGTCTCAGACTTGACTCGGGGTAATCTGGTGCATGAAAATAGACCTTGCTGCACACCTGGTTTGACACTCCTAGAGGATATGCTTTGGGAATTCACAAAATCATTACGAACCACCATGAAGGATTTAAATAGAGTGTGACTATGAATAACCTAGGATAAACCTAAGGTTTTATATATTAAATAAGTAGGATCTATGATTTAGGAACCCAATAAATAATTTTTTATGATTATATGGTATCCAAATATTGTTATTGTTTCTCACACTATGCTTTATAGTTTTAGTCAATGGAGAGAACTAGAAGGAACCTGGTTAACTTTTAATGTTTTAGATGTGGAAATTATGGGCATTATGTGAATCAATTCCCCAAGTGGAAATATAATAAATAGAATTAGGAAGGTGGTACGAGTATTGGTTATACTTATGAAGATAATGAGACCAAAAAAGATACGTGAATGTTATGTGACGTTCTTATAGTATTGCTTATATTAAACATAAGAATAATTATATTATTGAGGCTGAGTAACCTTAAGACATGATTCATATTTCAAATTATAGGAAATAGGTATTAAGGAATAAGTTGATGAAGCCTGAGTAATGGTTTAAGAATAATGTTGGATTAATAAAGTATTTATGTTTTGGAATTTTAAGATTATGTTATATAAATCCTGAAATATATAAGTATATTCAGTATAAGTTTTCATTATGGATTGAAAAGGACATGTTGAATGGTGATGAAGACATAGAAAATTGATTTCATGGAAATGTAATATTTTGATTAAGGTAAGGCACCCCTTAATTAATGAATGGAATTGAGATAATGATGTTTGGATAAAGATATGATGGAAATGAATAATTAAATTGGGCAGTATTTATTACCTTGGAAATGATTATTGAAAAAGTGTTCTAAGTTATCAAGGATGAAGTTTTCAACTTCTTTGATTTTAAAGAATATATCCAATAATCATTGTAATAAAAAACAAGCATGTTTTCCAATATAATTTATATGATGAGGGTATACACATGTTTGGAATGTGAAAATAATGTGATACTTTGTGATATATGTGGATCAATATTAAGATGATTTCTGGAATATTTTTCTAAATCATTGAATTTTCATCTTTTAGAAGGGTTAAAAGGTTAAAAATTTATGGGAAGATTATGTTAAACTTCAGATGAAGTCAGTAATATTAAATAGTTATCTATCCATATGAGGATTTATGCATATTTGATTGCATGTTCAAACTACTTTGTGTCGATGATAACTAATGAAAAATGGGATGAAATATCATGGATCTCAAGATCTATTAGTTCTTTGAGAATGAAAAAATTTCACCTTTATTTTTGGAGAAAGAGGTGAAGTGGAAATTGGTTAAGACTAGACCAAAGGGTGATATTTTACTCCGGAAAGGGAATAAAATCAAGTAAGTATAACTTCTCATGAAAATTATTCAAATCTAAGGAAATAATATTTAAACTCAAAAGGTTATCCTAGTACTTTCATTTCTGATGAATAAAATGGTCCCTTTGATAATCATGGATTTATGGATTTACGATTGATAAATTTATCCTGACCAAAATCTCTCTCACTCTCCTCCAGAACTTGAAAGTTATATTTCTCTTCAATGTCTATGTTTTCACTTTTCACCTATGTTCTCCTACATGGAAACCTAGTTATATGTTACTTTGGGTAACCATTATGTTTCTAAATTTCCCTTTTTAAAGGAAGTTTTAGTAGTCATTTTTACGATGTGGGTTTCTATGAATGGAACTTTCAAGTATTAAACCTTTTCTAAACTAAATTAATTTAGAGGGAAAATTCATTTTAAGGGGGGTATAATGTAACACCTAGAGATTTTGTGAAATATTTTTTTTCAAATTAATTTAATATTTTGGATATTTTTAATTTCACACAATATAAAAAATAGTTTGTTTTAAATTAAAGCACTATGTTTGGATTATGTTATACAAAAAACCAATTTTTATCTTTCTCTAAATGGAACACCATGGTTATCATGAATTACACACAACATTGACTTTCCTCGATGTCTTGTGTAATACGCAAGACCAAGTTTTGCTGAATAAAGATATATTATTTAATATAACCAAGTTGATAAATTAGTAGTAATAACTAAATTATGAAAAATATGTGGTTTAAAAAAAATATAATATGAATTCATATGTAACCAATTAATTGGAAATACAAATATAAGATCTAATTGAATATCAAGGATATATTTTTATTTTTATGACCCCAAAGTTTTTTTCCTTAATAAATTAAATTAACAACAATTAGCATGTGATATTAATGTAATATATATTTTATATATTCAATAAAATATTTTTTATATTCATCCAATATATTTTATAGACATAAGATAAGAACAAAACCAATTTTAATCTTAAAAAACTATATTTTTATAAAGAAGGCTTTACCACCTTTTAATGGAAAAACCATTTTAAATAAAATATTTGGAACTTTTATTTATTTAACATGTCAAAATAAACTTGATATTTTAAATATAAACATAAAAAATAGTTTAGGATAAATTTTTAGTATTTTTTTGTAAGGTTTCATTTTTAAATGAATAATGAAAAATACTGAATTTTTATTCAAAACTGCCTTTTCATATAATTTATTTGTAAGGTTAAATTATATTTTAAATTATTTTAAAATATTAAATAGATCACAGTTTTATCAAAAAAACTTATGTGATCCATTTTAATAAATTTTACAATGATATTGAATATAAAACCATAGCAATATTTTGAATGTTTTTACTTTAAAAACCTGTATTGTCGACCCGACTACAAGATTAAATTTAAATTAAAGTCTGCCAATTATGTGATTGTAATTTGGAAAAATTGATTCCATATTTGGAATAAGTATAATTTATAATTTATAAAAATAAAAACTTAGTTTTTGACCTAAAATATTAGTCAATGTAATTAAAATTAATTATAATTATTAAGGTAAAATTAAGCTTAATAAGGGACTAAACATTAATATTAAGGGCCCAAATGACCCGAAAACTTATACAAGATCCATTTTATGGCCATATTTAGACCATATCATCCCTTTTATATAATTTTTTCCATTATTTGATCCACTTTACACGGGAAAAACATGGATGGAATTCTTTTTCCCAAAATTTACAAGAGGGCCACTCCTCCTCCACTATAAAAGGGCTCCTCTCCTCCCACTTCCTCACACCTCTCAAGACACATTGGATCGAACACGATCTTACAAAATATATCCTAAAAATTTCTTACCTAATCATATAAGCCTCACCCTGGGTATAAAGTAATCCATGGAAGCCCTTTGGTGAAAACCAAAAGGTGTTACTCGAATAAGAGGTAATATTCTTCCTCAAGTTATTTTATTTTATTTCAATTATCCACCTCCTAAACACTTATTATTAACTAATTGTATAAAAAACCACTATAATCAATATTGAAGGATTTTTTATGCTAATTTCTTGACCTAAAATTACACACAGTTCCATCTAATGGTAAATGAACATACTATTTATGTGTACAATGAACTACCGCCTCACGAAATGATGATTATTCATTTTTCTTTTACTGCATATCATGGTGGAAATTATGATATAAAATATGTTTATATATCTTATATATTATATTTATTATGTCTTTAAGATTCTTTAATCCTTTTACAAAACATATCTTTATACTTTACATTTTGTGTAAATATGATAATTTCATTTGAGGAAGTGTGAACTACCGCCCCCTCAAAGCGATGTGATTCTTTCACACACTACATGGAATGTATTAAGGATGGTTTTAGGGAAATTATATGATATATATTATATAATAATTCTAAAATAATAATTATATATACTTATATATATATATATATACATACATATATTTCATTCACTTACTTTCTTTCAATATGACTATTAAATAGAAACAGTGTTCATGCCTACGTACAACATACCGTCTCCATGAAAAATGTATTCCATTTCATACTTCTATATTCTATAGATTATTATAATAGAATTATACTGAATATAAATGATATTTATATCATTTTTTTAAATTTTTTAAATTATGAAATAAGTATAAGGACCAAAGATATAACAAATTAAGACACATGCAAAGAACAAATCAGATATTACCTGAAGTGAAACCTTAACATAGAATTATTAACCAGAAGGTAATATATAGTCCTAGTGAAACCATATAAAGTATTATATAGAATAATCTGGTTCTGTGATATATGTATAATAAACTTATATTTATTATACAAGAGGTTTGTACGAGTATAATGAGAGTCAAGACACAAGGTAAGGGGATTTCATATCACATTTTATTTCCATGAGATACAAGATTTATTCACCACCCATTCCATTTGTGTGGCATGTATAATTCCCATGGATTCATTAAATTATTATTATTCTTAAAATTATGGTTATTTACATATTAATTCTATGATCCTTATTTCATGAGGCTAATGTTTCAAAAGATACTAAATTGTTAAGACAATTCTATCTTAATTTTCTTTCTTTGAGACACATGTTTTATTATAAACCTATATTATTTTTCAAGGTGTATATACTTACATTTTACCTGTTATATCTTGAATCTAATTAATTTATTGATATTTTAATGTTCTTGTAATTTCATTTTCTTACATTAAGAGTATGATCCTTAGTTACCTTATGGTAAGAGTTTATTTAAACAATCTCATCATTTGTCAAGATTGTTAATGATTATGCATCCTTTATTGAAATATTATTATCCATATCTCAAGAAATCTCATGAATTTTATTCTCCTATATTTATTCATTATGTATTCATATTTTAGCACCATTTCCAATATTTTTTACTTAAGATATTTAAGTGAATGTTTTTATGAAAATATGACCATATTTCTCCCTTCAGTCAGAAATTTTGTTATTTTCAAAAACCATGTTTTCAAAAATGTTTTCAAATGATAGTTGAAGATAATTTTCAAGGAAATATGATTTTAAAACGATTGTATGGTTTTAAAATGTTTCCTTATAAATTTTCAAATCTATTTTAAAAAAAAATGTTTTAAAAATGCTTGATGTTTTAAAAATGGTTTTTCAGTGAAAAAAGATATTTTTCTGAAGAAATTTTTTTACAAGATATTTCAATATCATTTTTTATAAAAGATAATATTCATTCGTGTTATTCATGTTTTTTTGGGGAAATTATTCAGTGTTTCCATTCATATTCTTTCTCTGAATGAATTATGTTTTTATGACATGATGTTTATGAAACTCATTTCTATTTCATGGGTTATATGATTTTGAAGCCTGCTTCTTTTCATAGGTTATGTTTATGATAAAATAATTATGAAACCTGTCTTTTTCAATAAGGTATTATATGAATACATTTTTATAATATCCATTTCATTTCATGGGTTATTATATGATAATTTATGATCTTGTGGCACATGTATGTATGATTTCATTCTAAGATGGGTGAGACCTATATCTCCCTCCAATGCATTGGGTAATGATAAGTTGTATATGAGCTCAAAGGGTATATAGGTTGTAGCCTAATCTTGGAAACAAGAAGGTATATGGGTTCTAGACCAATCCCAATAAAAATAAGGTACATGGGTTGTATCCAAAGACAAAAAACAATAAGGTACATGGGTTTTATCCCAAGTTTAAAATTAAGAGGGTATATGGGTTGTTAGCCCAACCCCAAAGCAGGAACATGGGTTATAGCCCAAGCATAACATGCTATAAAGGTCTTGGTAGGTATCCTTGACATAAGATTTTATATTCTTATATGGATGCCACAAATTCTATGTCTTATTCCTTAGTTATGATTTCATGGATTAAGATATTTATTTACTCATGATTCATTTCTTATGAACTACCAACCTTTATTACATAATTCTTTTTTATAATATTTGATATTCAGGGTTTGAACTCATAATTTTATGATCACATTCACATACCCCTATTCTCATGTTTATACTTACATGTCTCCTTTGTTTACCCTTAATGAGCATCTGAGATCACCCATTTTTATGTTTCCTTCCCTAGGTTATGAAGATTTATGTCATGTATGATATATCCAAGAGGGGTTGTAGTCTAAGAGAACATAGTGGGAGATGATATTTCTTGCTTATGTACTAGTGTTTGTGTTTCCATGTTTTAAAAGGCACTAAACTAATATGGTCTTTGGGAATCTATTTGTAAATTTTTTTTATGTATTCCACAAAATTTATGTATTGTTTATGTATGTTAAGGCTGGGTCACTATAGGGGATCACCAGGAGAGGGAATCACATACCTCGGGACAAGGGAAAATTACTATAAAAAAAGTCCTGTGACATATTTAAAATGAATATAATTAGGATCATATCCCTATTATGGTTGGGGATCACCAAGTGTGAGGGGAACATGCCTTAGGATAGGCTCATATTCCCATTGAATAAGACTAAAAAAATACTAAAAAGGATAAGGATCGGGCTCATATCCCCATTCTGGATAGGGCGAACCAAGTGAGAATTAAATATTCTTCGGTACAGGCTCATATTCCTATCGGTTAATCTGCTTGGAATATTCTAGTAGATCCTGGAAACTAGGTGCATATTCTTACTTACACCGATGAATGACTACACTAGAATCATTCTAAAGAAATATAGAGGAGGATCACATACCTTATTCCGTTTTGAAGGTCCATCAACATACTATTGTAGGGAATACATATACAGACTAGGATCATATTACTTTTCTAACTAGGGCTCACAAAGTGAGAGATCCATAATCCTCAGGGTAGGATCATACTCCTACCAAGAAAGACCAACACAATATTTCAAAGTCTTAAGATTGGTCTCATATTCTAATCCTGAATGAGGCTCCCCAAGTGAGAATGACATATGCCTCAGGATTGGTTTATATTCCTTTAAATAACAAGGAAGATCATTGGTATATTCTAGTAAATTCTTAGCAATGAGCTCATAATCCCCTAACACCTAATGGTTATCCACAACTTCTAGAAACCATCATACAATAGGCTTATATCCCATCACAATTTCAAAAGGCTAGTCAACATATTATAGCCAAAATGTAGAATGATACCCATATTTCTAATATGCTCAATTCCAGTGTCCTTGAGGCCCTTAAAGACATGTTCTCAACACCACAATGGTACTTAATCTCGTTAACTAAAGCAGAAGATGATCATCACCACAATAGTCTTCCTTGTGGTAGTGTGGAGATGGATCACATGGACTCTACTCCTGACATCCATCTTAGTTGACCTCTCTATCATGATATATCCCACAGACAATAAAATCATCCCCTTTCCCACACACCTTCAAATAAAGTGGTGTTAAAAACTCAGATGCCTATATATAGATAGGTTCTCAAAACATCAGGGTCAACCGCATATTGTTCCCCATAAACATCTAGTAGTACTCCACTCAGGTCAATAGACTACCTCAAGAAAAAAATTCCATGGTCTAACTGGATAGAGGTGTGTAAGTGTAATGAAGTGGAGGTTGACATTGATATATGGATAGAGTTATCCAGAAACAACATCCCCATCATGTTCTGCCCCCGCCACTTCTGACTATTAAGTCCCAAATGAGCTATAAAAGAAGTTCATGCCTTATATACAAAAAAATATATGGGCTACACATCAGTGACTAAAGGCTATACATATCCTTTATCCAGTATGTGAGTATCACCTTCATCTTATCAATACACTCTATTGATATCTGGATATGGCCGATTTTTCCATAGCCCAAAACCCAGTAGTGGAAGAGTATGACAAACACCTACGTAGTGGTTGTCACCACTTTGTGAAAACTGTCCAATGACTAATTTCCGGGCTATCACAAAATGTGAATATTTTAGGATGGGAGAAATATGGAGCATAACACTGAACTATGTCACCAGAACCAATAAACCCTTTAGATACAACATCTAGTATTTTCATAGACTTTAGTGAAATTAGAGGACTAGGTAATGCACAAGCTAGTTGATCACTATAATAGAAATCTACTGCTTCAACAATTCATAGACAACATGAATGGTGGGAGAGGATAGATGTTATACCTTTGAACCGAGACCCTAAAAGAGACATGGATTCATTTCAAACACATTTTATGAAGTTAATATAAACCAAAAAACTACCTGTGAAGAATGATTCCCATTATGGGCTACTATCTCCCCCATCTCCTATATGAGAAAAATAGCACCGCATAAAATGATAAAAAATAGAATATTTCTTAGAAAACATATAGGAGTGAACATAACCCATTCAGTTAGGGTAATATCTACTATTTACTCCACCTCCCAAATTGTCAATTTTTTAAAGGATTCAAGACATATCAGTAGTAGTTGAAAACAAACCCCATCCCACTAGGTAGGGGGAATTTATATCCCAATAACCATCATCAAGTTTATTATCCTCTGATAGGGTCTTGGTTAAATCAATAAAATTAAATATCAACCCTATCCCACTGGTATGGGGGCATTTATAGTTCAATTTACATCCTGGAATTCATCAAATTCTTGAATGGAATCATTGGATCCTCAAAAACTGGATCAATCAATGCCAATTGTGGCCCTAAATAACCCCCAACTTGTAGGGATAATGGAATTTTTATCATCATCATAACCAAAAAGAGAATAAGTCTTCTCTATGTTGGGAGATAAAATTCGATGGCCAACATCTGATCTATTCATCCCACCACAAGGAAAACATCTTCTATTTGGTGTCTGTTTGAAAATCATGACCATAAACTCCATCAAGGTCATTACTCATTGGCCGAGACAAGAGGAACATACGAAAAATGTGATAAGACCCCACTAGGGTTATAATCCAAAATAGACTAATAGGGAAAAGGGATAAAAAATGACCTTGATTAAGTCATTTCAGAATCAACATGTTGCATCAAAGTTAATGGTACAACCACCATTTCCCTATATGCCTCTATGAATGTCATTACATTTAACGTGACATACATTGTGTATCAAGATAAAAATGTAGAGGGACACAACAAAGAAAATATACCCTGAGAGGAGGGTGATCTGGATACACCAAATAAGGATGTATACACCTAGAACATGAAGATTCCCTGAAACCTTGCAACCTAAAAAATGGAGTTACCACACCTTCGGTGGAACACTTACAAAGAAAATGGTAAAAGTGTGACTATATCCCAATCAATACAAAAAATGAAGTGTGTCACAACAAAGAAAATATACCTTGAGAGGAGGGTGATCTTGATGCATCAATTGAGGCTATATGCACCTAGAACCAGAGGTGGCTTTGAAACCTAGTACCTTTGTATATCAAGTTTCCACCTATTCATTGTAACACTACTAAAAAAAGGGAATGGTATGGATACATACTAATCACCACCCAGAATAATTTAATTTCCTTCCATAGAGGAACAATTGTCACAATATTAGATTGAGATAAAAACTATAATAAAACTAAATAAGGAGCTACCCATGAGAAATATTCTTACTGGGTATCATCTTTGGGATTAGGAAAATATTCCTCCTCCTATAAAAGCCGATCCTCCAACAAGAGTGTCATATGAGTGTCAGACTGGATTCATATCTAGGTAGCCGGTTAATATAAATGTGGAAGTAAAAAATGATTGTGACTTCCCTCTATTGCAGCGACAACCTATCCCTCTCTAGGGTGATCATTCAGTCATAGGACAGATTAATAATCATTAGGAGATAAAGGTAGGGCTAACTTATCAACCTCCAACTACTCCCTATAGATGAGATGTGTCTCTGACAGCAGTTCCCCCAGATCTTTTTAACTTCATCGATACCCTAGATACTCAAATGGAATTAATGGAATGAAGATGAAAACCTGTGAAGCATAAGAGTAATCCGTATCCCAAATGGGTGGATGATACTTTTCCTATTCAAAATTTTGGAAATACATCCTTCACTTATTTTGATGGTGCAAGTGACCCTGAAAAACTTCTCACACACTTTGTATATGGATGTGGGCTGATGATGGGACCTCGAGCTCAATAGAATTTGACCAAACTGAGGTGTTTTGTATAGAATCTTACTGGGCTATCCATTTTTTAGTTCAACAGTCTTCCATAAGGATCTATTATAGGATGGGAAGACCATTATCGTCAATTTATTTATTAGTTCAGCTGCACTATGAAGAAAACAACAATCATTGAGCTGAAAAACTACAAAAAATGAAAACATGAGAAGGTGTATGACTTAATATCTAGATGGAAAGGTTTATCCTATTCACTCAACATCCCTCTCTTATAGGAAGAATTTACAGAACTCTGTACTGGAGATATTTGGGATGAGATACAAATGCCTCTGATCCAAATGAAGTATCCATGTTGTTTTTGTGAGTTCACAGAAATAGAACAATGATTAGAAGAATCCATTCAGTGAACCTGACCCAAATCTCGACTCATTCCATTAACATAGGGGAAATGGAAAGGAAAATCATAAGTTGTAGTTGTTAATATCATTCCAGCTGTAGTGCCCATCCAAGAACCTAAGAAATTCCCAAACTTCCCAACACCTCCTATCGAGTGGTAACAACCAAAAAAATTCCCTTGGCTAGAAGCACAAAGGAATCTGGGTTTCTTGGGATTTTTTGGCCTAATGGATAGATCATACTCATTATGAAATGAAATATTACTTGATTATTTCTTGGAATACAAGGACAATAACATGATCAAGTTTCCATATCATAGGAAGAATAATGAGGTCAACCTCATCGACCATCCCAACTACTACCCTTTACATAGATGGATGGGTCATAATATCCATGAATAAATTTTCTTAAAAGTCACACATTAATCCATGGTCAATTCTGGATAGGTGATCTTGGATAACTCCTCATATTTTATGGACTACATAACTATTTCCTAGTCATAAGAAGAGTATTATTGGAATAATGTTCCGTCTAGGAATGCGAAGAAGTTTAACAACTGGATGACTTGACAGACAATTTATGACGCTCATGCCACCCTAAGAGAATGACTACATAGATCCATAATAGCTCCACAACTAAGAAAGGTGACAAAAAATAAGTCTTCCAAAAGTGGGTGCGACCATCATAAGAATGAATAAATAGAATAGGAAGAGTCATATTCTTCTTCAATGAAAGATCTAACACTTTCAGATTTCTTCCTTGCAGCATCTGAAACACAGGAACCACCCCAAAAAATGTAACCCTTATTGAATGAATAACTCATATTTTGTTCTTCCAATGTAATAAAATTGGAATACCCCTTCTCTGATGATGAATATTCCACCAAGTATGAGTTCCCCACACTAAAGTGGGTGATAGGAGGCCATATGTGCAGAGGACATAGGGGAAAACAAAGGTGTGGTTGGACACAATATTTTGTTCATGTCCCCATAGAGGACATATATGAAGTCGAGACTCATGGGAAGGAACTACAAAGAGCCTAAAAAATACATGGAGGTGTCTCTGAACCTTCCAGTGGTCATCCACACCTAATTTTATTACATGATTTCCTAGAGGGGGTTTAATAATCCGATCATCCCATGAAATGGGGAAGTCCGACATGACCCATGACACTTGTAGCATATGATCCAATGACCTATGCATATTAACTAGGACCATCCACTTGAAATGTCACATCTCATGAGCCACATGTCAATAAGAAACCCTACCTTGTTAAGCACTAATATATGGCACAAAAATATGACATTATGAAATAGCTTGTGGTAGTCCCAACCAATCTCTCAATCCTGGATGTGCTTCATATGTCAAAATAACTCATAGAGGCACTCATTGAAGCCCTATAAATATCATAGGAGTTAAATAGAGAATTCACTACAACCAAAGATTATCTAGTGGATACCATGCCATCAGAATGACACATCACCATGTTCAGAGATCATGATCAGGAATAGGCCATCCAAGGACACATCAGACCCCTATATGTTTTGGGTAGACTTGATAATGTTGATACCTGATGGGATCTGTTTAACAATAGATTTGGGATCAATCTCGTCCCTATCTAAACCCTCTGATGTTTGGGATATAGAAAAGAGGAATTTTCTCCCACAAATCTGATCATTCAAGGGTATGATAAGTGTGAGAAAAGACCTCTCAAGAATATCATACTCAAAGCATAGTTTTAGGATCTCACATATGAAGATAAGTTTATTGTTATCTAGAAATAAAAAATAAAAAATGTTTTACTTAGAAGGCCCTAGATTTATAGCCACATGAAGGTAACTTCAAAATTCCATCAATGTCTAAAATATCCCATCAATGGAAGAGTCTCCATTCTATATGATGATAGATCCACCTTTGAGACTTGTGAAGCCCCATATGTTGAGGAAGGTTTCTATAAAAGGGGAGGAAAACAACCAATGGTGGATGATGATATGTAGGTTGTATATCCCAATGGATTAGGGAATTTCCCTAAAAATACCAAGAGTAATCTTGATCGGGACTATGTTCTCCCCATAAATATAGTTGAAATGATAGACCTTGTCCTAGAGGCCCAATCTCCTCCTATCCTCAACAATAGTGTAAAATACAATTATCTATGATATCTCTCTTAAACAAATTGTGATGTAGGGAATGATAATTTCTATTACTATGTCATATCTCACATTGATAGTGACAAAAAATCCCACATATTTCCAACATTGTCTAAACGTGTCTCTAAAGACTCATAAGTGGAAGAAGATGGGGATGACACCAGGAATGCTCCTCCTACATTTTAAGAAGGTGTCTTTACCACCATTGTTGAGATCAAGAAGGTGAATTTGGGAACATTATAAGACCCTTGATATATACTAATTAGTGACACCATCCCCGTAAAATATAAAGAGATGTATATTGTGTTTCTTAAGCAACATCAGTATGAGTTCACATAGAACTATACAGAAATTCACAAACTGAATCTAGATTTGGGTACACACCATCTAATAATACCCGATGAGCATCAAGGCTTGAAGAAGGAATCCATGAGGGCACACCCCTCTCATTCCACTAATGTAGAGGATGAAAAATTTATCAAATACAGCTTTGTTATAGAAGTTAAATACCCATGATGGATTTCCAACATTGTCCCTATTAAGAAAAATAATGTGTAGATTAGGGTCTGCATCAATTTTATAGGCCTTAATTGGAACTTCCTGAAGGATAATTTCCCATTACTAATCTTAAAACTCTTTATCAATAAAATTTTTGGTTTCTAAGACATTTCCTTCATGGATGGGTATTGATGGTACAGTCTAAAAATATATCCCCTGATGATGAAGAAGCTAATACCTTCAGACCGCCATGAGGGATATTTTTCTATTAGTTCATGAACTTTTTTACACAGATGACCTAGTTATCAAATCCCAATAGTGTTGAGATCACTTCATTGATATTCAAACAATCTCTAAAAATTTGTAACCACACTATCTGAAGATGAATCTTCTAAAATGAACTATTAGGGTAACCTCAGGGAAGTTACCTAGATTTGCGGTACACCACTGTGACATAGAGGTCAACCTAGAGAATCCTAGTGATATTTTAGCAATGTAACCCCCATTAATATCAAATAATCGAGGGCATAAAAGGAATCCTAGTCTACATTCGGCATTTTATATCCAAATTAGCCAATAAAGATCTCCCCTGTACCAGGATAATGAATAAGAGGATCACTTATCAATGGGATGATGACTATCAACGATCCTTCGAAAGTCTCAAGTAGTTCTTACTACACCCACTGGTTCTGATGCCTCCAGTGGAAGGTAGGCCACTCATCTTGTTTTTGGCCAACATGGAATTCTCATTTGGAACCCTCATCGCATAATAAAATAATTTAGGTAGCAAGAACGGTCTCTATCACCTCATCGAACAATGATAGGTTCTGAGACCTGATAATGTGATGTTGAAAATAACTACCTTGCACTCATCTTTATAGTGAAAAAGACGATGCATTACATGAAGCACCATGAATTCTATCAGGTCTCTCATATTGATATGCTCAAGTACAACCTTGTCTATCCTATGTTGACTAGGTGCTTGTCCCGATGGGTAGTTAATATGAAGAAATACAACATTCAGTTCCTATAACATAAATTGGTGAAATAGAAAGAACTGATTGATTTCTTCACAGCACATCCTACCCTTGAAAATACACCAATGGACACCAGACTTCTAGATGAGGAGGAATTCTATACCCATAAAACTCCCCGAACATGGGAGATTTATTTTTATAGAACCTCATGAAGTCATATCAGAAAATGGATAGAAAACCCAAACCTCAATCAGGTTATATTTTGAATTTTATTTGTCTATACAGACAAATAAGTGTTTTACCTACTCTTTCTTAATATCTTAAGGCATAAAAAATAATGAGGAAAAATACTGAGTTCTCATTACTGGGTTGAAACTAGCCCTATAGCTGCAAATAGATAACCTAAATATCAAATGGGACTCAGAACTAGTGATAAAAAAATCAATGGAGAATATTAAATAAAAAGGAAGAACTATAAACCTTCAATAGATATGTTTGGGGAATGATGGTAGAGTTACCTTTTAATCACATGTTGTATCATTTCCCCCGATCATAGAATTCTCATGCCAATGCATTGGTTAATGCAGCCACAATCTTGGATGACCATGATCAAGTGAAAACAATATTCCATATCATGAACTGAAGAATGGTCTCATCAGTTTCCATATACAATATGGAATAAATAAATCAGGTTAACACCCCCACAAAGAATGATTAAGTGGTATCCAACCTTGGATTGATGGATCCCATAATCTATTATCTCCAAAATGGAGCTCTCCCAATAGATCGGTCTAGGAGAGAACATGTTCGACTCCTGATTGATTTATTGGGACATGTCAAATTGATTATGATTTTTAAGTTCATTTAAGTAAAGGGAAGACCCTTGGTCGTCGATAAATCATCATTATAGTTTTAAAGTATGTATCTTTTATAAAAAGGACTAAAAAAGGGGGTGGTTTCGAAAATAGTTTTAAAAATAAAATGAATTAATTAAAGATTTTAATAGGTGAAAAAAGAAGGTGGTGTTTTAAAAATTATAAGAGAAGTAGGTTATTTTAAGTTCACTACACAACTTGGATAGTTCATTTTTCTAAAAATTTCATATGGTTTAATGGAATCCTTTGGTTGAGGGTTGTCAGGATCTTGATTCACCTCTTACCTCTTAAAAAGATGCCCAAAGAACCAACACCTAACACAAAAATAATTATTTTAATAATTGGATCTCAAGAATTGATAAAGGGTTACAAATAAATACTTAAATATTATATATGTGTGAGGGAAATAGGTTTCTTTTGTTGTCAAATTAGAACAACCTATGATTCCCACTTAAAATATAAACCCAATCGGTATTGAAATAATTTTTTTTCACTTGATTATATCAAAAGAATGCATTAAACGAATAATAATGTTAATATAAAACATAAATGAAATGTTTCATGAACAAGTTACACAAATATTGAAGAAGAAAAAGTTTCAAAAGCCCCTATCAAGTGCGAGTATCTCCTTCAAAATGACCACCCACCATTTAGCTCACCATAGAGAGGAGGAGGAGGCTCAGGTAAAAATTTTCCTTCCTACTTGATCCCCATATGAGTGTAGGGACCTCCATGAATTCTAGATTGAGGATAAGAATCCTTTGGGTTTCCAAAATGATAGAGATTTTCTCCCTGTTCAATCTTACAAATGGGGTGCCGAAGGTGCCAATTTACTGGCATAGTGGATAGTCGTTTTCAAGCACCCAGATTTTGTAAAACCACTTGGACCATAGTTTTCTACATCTAGATAATATTATAATTATTTTAAAAAAACTAAAAACTTTTCCCCATATCTTGACTATTTCATCAAAAATTTACTGTCATTTGGAGACCTATAGCTTGAGATATGGTTTTATTGGGCCCATTAATGAAAAAAATGGGATTGGGTGTATTCAGAAGAGTTTTATACCATTGAATTTTAGATCATTACACAAAATTTTATCCCAATTAGATGCACATATTAGCTGGAATGTCCATTTGAGTCTATAGGTTTTCTTGGAATCTTATACAGTTTGGCCCATTTTTTATCAATATCATCCTAGACCATCCAAATCACCTCCAACTACAATGAAAACATCAAAACAATAGAAATTTAAAATTTTAAAAGTGATAAATATTAAATTATTGAATCAAAATTGAAGTGAAATTTATTATAATAATGGGAATTTACAATAAAAATAGTTTTATATAGTGGTTTAAGGGTGAAATAAAACAGTGAATTGCAGTATGATCACACGCCCACACCTAAACATTTTCACTCTGAAGAAAAGTCACATTTCCAAAAACTATGCATGTATATATTCCCAACTTGATGAATATTTAATATTCAATGAAATTTTAATTCATTATAGCAATTTGATCAATGTAAAAACTTCACCAAAGAGCTATTCTTAATGATCAGGGAACAAGATGTCTCATAAATTGTATCATAACAAAATTCAAAGAGATGAATGATACCAATATGATAAAGGAAATAAAAATTAAACCATTCCAGTAACTCTCCATGTATGTTTGTCACAACAATTTATTTCTATTCTTTATATATTATATCTATTAAATATAGGTTATTTAATTTTTTTCTTAAATGATTATATCCACCAAAACTACCCTACATCCTGTGCAATAAAATTTCATGACCCTCTAACTTAAGAATTACCAAAAGTAAAACCTTAAGATCTTGGCCAAGATATCCCCATATTTTTAACATTTCATCATTACCCTCATTTATTATTATTATTATTTTTTTCAAAAGTTGAACATGGAACAAATATCACACTCATTACTCAACCCTTGTTTGATCTCCTTACATTACAAATTGTAATAGTTATAACAAGATCAATGGTTAAGGAAGAGTGGTTTATGACTTTCCCAAGACACAACCCAATTTTTTTTATTCCTGTATTTTTTTATATATTTTGTTTAAAAGGGCGTACAACATTCATATAACAGCCGCACAAACATATGTAAATCCAATATAGTAATAAAAAAGATCAGATAAGTAACAAATATATAGAAAAATAATTTTGGAAAGTATAGAAACATTAACCTGACTTATATTTTCATTCTATTAAGTAATAAATATTAACACTTCATGGTTGGGTTAAAAGAAGCATGGAGATATTAAGTGACATATTTTTCCCATAAACTACTAAAATAATGGGTATTAGTCTTCTAAAATTTTTCATAGATATAAAACCATTAATATCACTGAAAAAACAAATTTACTAGAAAAATTCACACCACATTGTTAAATTCATTCCAAAACACACATTCAAATAGTGATTTTTTGAATTTTAAAACAACATGAAATAGTGAAATTACTCATGAATTTTCAATAATTTCGTGATTAAGTGGGAAAAAAAATTTAAATTCCAGCATAAAAGTGAGGAAAAAATGGGTGGGGGTGAGGTAACAATACTATTAAACAAGAAAAAATAGAAAAAGAAGAAAGATGATGAAAATTACTAACTAGCCTTGGAATTTAACTACCCCACACACCTAGAGTATCTAGTGTGATCATTATAATAAAAGAGAATATGGGAAGGAAGGATAAAACCTGATGGGGGCCATTTATAGGTTACTTCTTGAAATTATAGATCCTCCCTCAGGGACTCTAGAATGGATTCATGAAAGTGCTTTAACCATTGACCATTGATAGTTAAGTTTGGTTTTTTCTATTAATTTTGAACCTAAACAACACCATATGGATAAAAATTAGTAACAATTTATGGGAGAAAATAGTGGGAACAAATCTTACCTATATACAGTTTCATCCTTTAATAAAAAGGAGGAACTTCTTTCTAATGTGGAATTTATGATGAAGGATAATGTAGTCATGGAAAGCCTTATTTCAATCATTATAAATATAGGAGTTTTCATATGAATCTCTATGAATTTTATTCAACTCCAAAATATGTATCTTCCTTTGAGAACCTACACCATAAAGATTAGAATTTCATTGTTTAAAGAACTAGTAGTCCTAATGATTTATCTCAAAAGGGAGGTGATAACTCTTTCCAAAAACTAGTCGATATGGTGACATTCCAATGAAAGTTTTGAAAGTAGTATGTTAAGACCATAATAAATCATTGTGTCTAATAATCCAATATTTTCTATTTGGTTGAACCATTTTTTAAGAATTTGTTTTACCTCTCTATTTGACACCTCAGCTTAACCATTTGTTTGTGGGTGATATGTAGTCGACACTCGATGACCATCCCCATACTAATAGAAAAGTGATTACATTGTTTAGTTATAGTAATGAGAACCCTGGTCACTAATGATTAACCTAGGCATAGAAAATTTGGTTTCTCAAAAATTCCATAACTGTCTTAGAAACACCATTCCTTGTAGATCATGCCTCTACGCATTTTGAAATGTAATCAACTGCTAGAATAATGTACACATTGCCATAGGAATCGGGAAATGGACCCATAAATTCAATAACTAAAACATTAAAAATTTCATGAAAGAATAAGGGTAGTTTTAGAATTTAATTTCTCTTAGATACATTCCCCATTATTTTTTAGCGAGTATAAGATTTATAGAAATCATGGGTATTCTAAAATAGTGTTGGGAAAAAGAGACCATAATCAAGTACCTTGTGACCAGTTCATTAGGGACCAAAGTGGCCCCCACAAGTGAGAATGTTGAAGAACCTAAGGACAGAATGAATCTTGCTATTGGGAACACAACGCCTGAGGAATTGATCACTACATGTGATCCATAGGTAGGGGTCATCCCAAATGTACCAATGCGACTCTTTTTTTTAAAAGGTCAGCTTGGTTTTTGTTGAAATCAGTAGAAATGCATGATACTACCAAATAATTCACAATATTAGAATACCATGGAATAAAATCTTTCACTCAATACAATTGATCTTGAAGAAACTTGTCATTTATGGGAATACAACAGGATGAGTCAATGTTTTTAGATGGAAGGATCTTACTAATATAGAAAACCACCACATTCTATTCTCCTTTTTTATCCCAAATTTATAGATTAAATTCTTAAAGTAAGAGCATACAATGAATGGGACATGGTTTAGATTCTGGTTTCTTAAAGAGATACTGGAAGGGTACATGGTATAAGAAGACAATCTATTGGGACCCTAAAAGTTATAACTTGAATTTATCTTAGGAAAACATAATGGAAAAGAATTATTTTTCAGTTTTGGTGTTTTTTTCTTGGGAAAGGTCCAATGTGTTTGAAGAATAGGCTATGACATGTGCAGCTTGATTGGCTCTTTATAATTGGACTACCCCAACTACATAGTTAACGGAATCAAACATTAGTTTAAAAATTAAATCCCACCGAGGTGGTTGTATTAGTATGGGTGATATGAGACTCCATTTAATTTTTTTAAAATATTCCTCATGACTTTTATCAAACACAAAATATTTTTCTTTTTCGGGAAATAGGTAGAGGGGGAGTGAAATATTACTAAATTCCTGAATGAAAAGATGATAAAATTCAGCATGACCTAAGAAAGAAATCACATCCTGCACATTTTTGGTGAATTGTAGGGAAGAAATTACATTCACTTTTGATTTATTTACTTGGATACCATTCTTAGAAATGACATGTACATTTTCTATACCTCCTCACACTGTTAAATGGGATTTCTCATAATTTAATAAAATATTATTTTCAATATGGTGAAATAGGATAGAACCATGATTACTTAGAAATTGATCAAAATAGGATCCATATATAGTGAAATCATCTATGAATAGTTCTATGAAATTATCCAGGTAATTTGAAAAAATTCTAACCGTGCCTCACTAGAAAGTACCTGTAGCATTGCATATACCAAATGGAATCCTCCTATAAAAAATGTGCCAAATAGTAAAGTAAAGGTTATCTTTTCCTAATCCTTGGTGGAAATATGGATATGAAAGTATCCATAATACCCATCAAGGAAATAATAACGGGACTTACCCAATAACCTATCTATAATATGGTTTATAAAAATAATGGGAAATGGACCTTTCTAGTGTGTTGGTTTAGGAGGAGATAGTCTATAAAGACACACCAACTATTCTACACAAAGGTTGGAACCAATTCATTATTTTAATTTTTTATTAATTTTAGACTATTTTTATTGGGAACCACCTACAATGGACTGACCCATCAACTATCAGAGATAGGGTAAATGATTCCAATAACCAACAATTTGTTTACCTCCTTTTTAGAAACATATATGAGGTTTTGGTTCAGTCGATGTTGTGATTTCCTCACTAGTTTAGCCTCATAATTTAACAATATATGATGTGTAAATTTTTTTGGGCTAATACCAGGAATGTCAGTAAGTGTCCATCCCAATGATTTTTCATACTCCCTCAAAAGGTAAATTAAACCCAATTCTTACTTCGGAGGGAGTGAACTAGGAATGATGACAGGAAAATTGTTTCAATTCTCAAGATATGAATAATTCACATTTTGACGCAATGGTTTAAGTTCCAATTTAAGAAGATTTTTTATTTATGGGAGTGAATATTAATGAGATAGGTTCATTTTCTAATCTAACTACTCAATGGTAACATCCTCAGATGAGGAATAATCTTTCACATGCTTAGTAGTATCATCGATGGTCATGGGATCCTCAATGCTCAAGAAATCATCAATTAATAATCATTAATGAAATTTTTATAGAACACTAAAACATTAAATCCATGATTCATTACCTAGAATGTCTATCAAGGATTGAAACTTAGAAATGGGTCAGGGGGAAGAAAGGAAGTTTTTTATGGGAAGGGATTACATCAGTAGAATTAATTGAAATTGAGTAATTATCCTATGAGGGGTGCTTCATGGAATCAAGGATGTTGAAGTGGAAAATTTCCCCACCAAAATTCATAGATAATGCACCATTATCGACATTAATTATGGTTTTGGATGTTTTAAAAAAGGCCTCCTCAATATAATTACGTCATGTCCATTCATCATGTCATATTTCATTTTAAGCACCTAAATATTAGCAGGGGAAATTAAAATTTTCACCCTCACAAGAACATCCAATAACACACCAGTCGGGTGTGCTATACTTCAGTTTTCTAGTTTAACAACAATTCCAATGGGGTTTAGTTCCCCAACCCTCAATGAATAGAAAATGGAGTGATACATCAAATTTATAGAAGCACCCAAATCAAGCATAGCATCATAAAAGAAATACTACCCAATGGTGAATGAAATAGGGAATGTTCCAGGATCGTAGAATTTGGTGAGAAGGGATGGCTCTATCAATAATAAGTTTCTCCACCCCAATATCACCTTTTCATCACCTCAAAGTCACCATCATTATATACACATCTCCTTTATAAGCTTGTCATATCATGGAATTTTCTTCACGACATCATTCAATGGGATGCTAACCTGCACTTTTTTGAATGTTACCTATATTTGTTTATCATGTTTTGTTTCCTTTTGTTTCCTTGGTTGGGTGTAACTTTGGGTAAATGGAAGTGAAAAGTTTTGGATTGATGGATCATCAGATTAAACTCTATTTCCTTTGACAGGGCTTCTCATAAGACAAGTTTTTTCTTCTCTTAGACCATTTTCAGTGGTTGGGATGGGGATTTCATCAGTATGGGATGACTTTAATAGAGGGTTTAATTGGATTTTATGTTTCAATCCACTCTAAATGGTTATAGAACTATAATTTCCCTTATTCCTAGGGTTTACTTGTGGTTTATAGGGTAGTGTACCAGATTCATGACTTTGAATTTCACCTATTGAACTGGAAAGTTGGAATAATTGGGGTTTTAGGTCTCTTATGGATTCATTGGAGGTTTTTTGGAATTAGAGATTATTTTCAGCCATTTCTTTCATAAGTATTCCTAGGATAGGATCAATTTTTGGAGGGGGTTGTTGGAAAAACCTTTGTGGTGGTTGAGTATTTCTTGATGGTGGTGGTGTATGAATACTCTGCTCTGGTAGTTTATATGGTTTTTGATGTTAATTATAATACCCCTTTCTTATAGTCTTGTTTGTCTTTCCCCCGAGGGTTGTATTGATAGTATGGTTCTTTCGTAATGGACTGGTTATAGTGGTGTCCATAGAATATTTCCTCACAAATTTCAAGAGTTTCTATTAATCGAGGGAATTGGTAAGAATAGTGGGTGTCAACAGAACAGATACCAAAATGGATTGGAGGATGAGGTTGGAATTTCCCTTGGTAAA
Organism: Viscum album; assembly: GCA_963277665.1. Lineage (NCBI taxonomy): Eukaryota > Viridiplantae > Streptophyta > Magnoliopsida > Santalales > Viscaceae > Viscum > Viscum album. The sequence continues at coordinate 1,430,208,609 of OY728120.1, read as the reverse complement.
GAGAAAGTTATTGGAGTAGGGTGCATAACTCTTTAAGTTTCATGTCCAACTTATTCACAAATTCATAAATTTTCACCTCATGGACACCTCGAATGGGTAAAATTGATATTAAAATGAATTATTGAGTGTTATGTTCCATTTTATCAATGATATTTCATGAAGTTATTTGGGTTTTTTCAACTAGAACACCACTTATAGAAACATCAATCATGTTACAATCAATTGGAATTAGTCCTTCATTAAAATATTTTATTAAAATTTTATCACTTATTCAATGGAATGTGAAACCTGAACAAAGACTCTAAAATATTTTTCAGCATTAATGAAGTATTTCTTTGTTTGATTTATATATACCATAGATTTATTTCCTTATAGTTTCCGTTTGAGAGTTTGGGAAGTATTTTTCAATGAAAATACTATTCATATCTTCCTAGACTCTAATAGGGGAGTTGACATAATATAACCAATATTTTTTTTGTATTCTAATGAAAAAATTAATTACCTAAGAATTAATTGTTCTTCATTAAAATTATAAGGTTTTAATGTTGAAAACATATTATGAAATTATTTTAAACTCTTATGTGGGTCTTCTCCATCCAATCCCTGGAATCTTGGAATCAAGTGAATTAAACCATATTTTAGTTCAAAATTAGGTGCTTTTCATTGTATTTGAATGTATTCAGGATGAATATATATATAAGGAGAGGTCATTTATTTTAATTTTGAGTTATTTTCAGCCATATTATACAAGTTTATTATAGTCTTGATGTTGGTTTCATAAGAAGATGATGGATCATGAAGAGTGTCGATGTTTTGTGCATCCTCCTTCAAGGGAATGTTCAATACTTCTTAGTGTCGATGATGAAAGATCCTATCTGGTACATGTTTGAAAGAAAGTAGTTATACAAATGAATACTTCATCATTAAAAAATCTTAAAAAAGTAATATTTTAGAAATAAACATAAAAAAAATGAAGGAAGAAAATAAGCACACAAATAATTACCAAATAAATAATGTTTTTATAAAAAAAGTACACTAAAAACAAAAGAGATCCCTGGAAATGGTGTGAAATGTTTTCCACATTTTCATGAAACTTCAAATTTATAAGGATTTTGAAGTTTATTTATAGTCTAGGTTAAACCCATGGTCATATCTCAGGGATCATTATATGTTTAATGTTTGTATTTTTAATAAAAATAAATAAAAGATGAGGTGGTTTTGAAAACAATTTTAAAAATAAAATGACTTTATTAAAGTGTTTAATAGTTAAAAAAGTAATGTGGTCTTTTTATAATTATGTGAGAACAAGTTAATTTAAATTTTAGTAAACAACTTGGATAGTTCATTGTTCAAAAAATTTCACATGGTTTAGTGGAATCCTTTGGTTGTGGGTTTTCAAGATCTCGATTACCCTCTTACCTATTAAAATGATGCAAAAAAAAACCAACCCATATCAAAAAAATTGTGTTGTAAATGTTTTTATATCAATCATAGAGAAAGGGTTACAAAATCATACTAAAATATTATGTATGTGTGAGAGAAATAGGTTTCTTGTGTTGTCCAATCAGAACAACCTAATATTTCCACTTAAAATATAAGCACAATCGACATTGAAATGAAAATGTTTTCACATGATTATATAAAAAAATGTATTAAATGGATAAAAATGATAAGATAAAACATAAATGGATTTTTTCACACACAAATACTGAATAAGAAAAGAAGAAAAAGTATCGGAACTCTCTCCCAAGAGTGTGTAGCTCCCCTGAAATGACCACCCACTATTTATCTCACCATCTATAGGAGGAGGAGGATTGGGTGGAAAATATCCTTTATTCATGAACCCATTATACAAATAGGGGCATCTTAGAATTCTGGGATGAGTAAAGGACTCGTTTGGGTCTCCAAAATGGAAAATATTTTCTCCTTGGTCAATCTTACAAATGGGGTTCCCATGGTGCCAATTTATAGGCAAAGTGGATGGTGGTTTTGGGATCCCAAATTTCATAAAACCACGTGGAACAATGTTTCCAACTTCCATACTATCTTTTCTCAATTTTTATAAAACAAAAAAATTGTTTCACAACCTCTTGAATATCTTCAATGAAAATTTGGCATCATTTTAAGGCCTACATATTGAGATATGGATGAAATATAGCACATAAATTTTTACGTTTATTAGAATATTTTTCATGGATAGATCAGTTCGGTTGGGCACCTTAATTGATAAATTGGGATTGGTTGACTTCATAAGAGTTATATCTCACTTAATAATTGATCGTTACATAAAACTTAAGATAAATTAGATGCAAGAATTAGCTTTAGTGTCTATTTGAGTCCACATGTGTGCTTGGAATCTTGAACAATCTGGATCATTTTTCTTCAAATTCATCCTGAGCCCTCCAAATCATCTCCAAGTTCAATGAAAACATAAAAAAAATGAAATATCCATTTTTAATAGTGATAAAAATTAAATGATTGAATCAAACATGAATTAAATGTTTTTATAATAACTGGAATTTACAACACAAAATCAGTTTAATATAGTGGTGTAAGTGTTGAATAAAATAGTGAATTGTGGTGTGATCAATGTCATGAAATGAACTTTACCCTAAAGAATGGTCCAAATGAAATAAATCCCCCTAAAAGTTATGATTTTGTGAAATCATTCTCACATTCATAGAAAAATGAGAGATTCTCGCTATCATGGAAGAAGTCCAGGCAAGCTCCTATGGCACTCATCAGTCTGGGGCTAGGATCTCCCACCCAATTATTAGGCTGGGTTACTATTGGAAGACCATAATATACGATTTTTTTGAATTCACCATGAAATTTTATGAATGATAGATCCATGCAAGCTTCATCTATCAACTCCTATAATTTCTAAGTACAACTAAATATTCCTGGCCATTTTTTTTGGGAATGGGTGTCATGAGAACATGTCCCCTAGCCACAACTAATTAGTTCAAGTATATCCTTACTACTACCAACTTATTTTATAAATTGGATGAGACAATAAAACTCAAAAAATTTAGGACAAATAACATCATCAACTCCTTCATTTCCCATATCATCATAAGGTTCGGGGTCCCTTACACAATATTAATAGACAAAGGAACCAACTTCTATTATATGGAGTTGAAGAAACTATACCAGTAGTCCAATATCGAGTCCAATCACTCATCTCAACATCATGTAGTAAAAAATGGATAGATAAATCCCTTCAATAAGATTCTATCATATATACTCCCAAAGATAGTGAACAAGGATAAGATGTCCTGTCTAGACAAGCTCCTCCATGCTAGCAGCCTACCATACCACCACACGTACTGCTACACAAGAAACACCATACTCATTGGTGTACGAGACTGAGGAAGTGTTACCCATATTTTTATAGCTTCCTTCACTCTAAATTGAAATTTGAAGAAAACATTCAGATGATGAGTAATCATAAAAGTGGATGGATGAATTAGAGTTGCTCAATGATAATATGTTGCAAACATTACACAACCTTTAATTCCATTAGAATCGAATTGCATGGTCCATTAATAAAAAATTTCACCCCCAATCATTCATCCAAGTATAACTGGTATTATCTCCCAAAACACCAATTATAATAGGGAAGAAGCCTTCAAATATAGAACCAAAATGGGATGGTCCTTACATCATACATAAGGTCTATCATAATGAAGCCAACTCATTGGTCACAATGGTGGAGAGAATGTCACACCTCACACTAATGTGAGATTTCTAAATAAATAATTCACATTGATTTCATCAAGAAATTAACATCCTAGAAGCAAGATGTTAAACTACACATCATCTGGGGTCTTGGGATAAAGACTTTAAACAACATAGTACCCCATGTCCTGATAACATGATGATAAATTGTATGGATAAGTCTTGGAAGAAAGAAATTAAACTCATGGAATCTATCATCCTTACCTCATGATGTTAAAATTAATGGAAAATTTCCTTTTTGCATGACATACAGATCCACATAATTCATCTCCATTCATGTCAGGTGATCATTATCCTTACCAAAAAACATTAAACTGAACGACAGATATCCTTTCTGCACGACATTAAACTACATGGGTTATTTAGAAATATGTATGACTCAATTCTAATTTATATGGGATATATAGAGATTACTCAATTCTATATATTATTCTAGCCACTACATGATACAAAATTCCCCTATCCTATCCATTAATAACCTATATAGGGTTAGAGGAACCCTTGTAATTCCTTGTTTATCACACTGGGCACATTTCACTTGAGATTGGGAATTTCAATAAGGGCTTCCCTGCAAAACATGACATACCCTCTCATAATAGTCTCACCATGATCCTAAATGAAATTACTTAAAAGGAATTCCATGAATCCACTCTATATGACATTAAACTAAATGGTTGATGTCCTTTCATGAGATAAAACTACAAACACATGTGGACCTTTCCTGAGAGGAACACTATTGTTGGTGTTGGTCTCATACCACACCTCCATTCAAGTTCTAAATGTGGGTTTATTACTAACAAAATAAGATATATAGAGATGCCCGAATCTTCAATCCTGGGTCTAGTTACAAAAAATATAAAAATCACCCCTCTTTTCATATAAGACAGACTTTCCCAGGAAGGTCCTTCCTCAAGAACTACATATGGATTGATTCCTACTACAATAGGAAACATATTGACACCAAAATTTCCATCCTTGGGTGTAGACACAATACCCCTTTTCATGTTTGGAAGCCAATGTCCTTTCCAGATGATGTTGAACTGCACAGTTCTTCTTTAAATATGTGTGGCTTGATTCGTGTCATCACATGATACATAGTGATTCATAGATCTCCAATCCTGAGCCCAGATACAACAATAAATAGAAAAAAATACCAACCTATGTGTATAGGTCATACCGATATAGATATTTTTCAATTCAAAAATAACATGTGGTTTGATTCTAATCATCAAAGGATATATAGTGTTTCCCAGATCTCCAATCCTAATCCTAGCTACAAAATCCAATAAAAAAATGCACCCCAACTATACAATGGATGAGTAATATAATCTCATTTAGCCTATGTATATGTTAAATCTGCATTTGAACTACTTGTTCATATAATATATCATAAAAAAAATTTCACGTCGGTTCCCACATCCTTACCGTATGACGTTAAAATATAAGGAAAATGTCCTAGTCACATTACATTAAAATTTCACAAAAAAAAATCATTACCACATGATGTTAAACTAAAAGGAAACAAAAATGTCCTTATCGCATGATGTTAAAACTGAACAGAAGCTAGTAAATACCTACTACATGATGTTAAGCTATAAATTCCATCACTCACTATCATCCCTTATAATAGGAACACAAGAGCTATAACCCGACCATCCATAGTATAGGGTGCTTCTTCCATCTTTTAAAGAACCTCTATCCATATAGCACACTTCATGTCTTAAGATGCTTGGGTTTTCATGAACCTTTCATAGCCCTTGGAAAGGAAACAAGATCTCTCTTCTTGATCATGACATCAATTCATAAGGGAGGAGACCTACCAATAAGAAATATATTTGCTCTATTAGGGGGGATGTCTATTCCTTATGACCTAGAAATCACTGTGGTGGAGCCCATCACCTAAGGGTATTCTAATATGTTAGTGGTATAATTATCCAATATCATTACTCATGAATAGATAACATTGATTCATGATTTACAACATTTTTATCTCTCGATCAGAAGGATGTTGGAGTACTCTTCACACTGGGTATCCTAATTTGGATTTTTGTAACATCCCCCATATTAGGTCTACAAGAATCATAAACCTAAACTACCTGCACTATTGTTCAAAGCTGTAGAACCTTAAAATCTAGGCTATAATGGTACAAATCACAAGTCCTTAAACTACTAGTGAAAGAGACACAAAACTTGTCAGGTCGAAAATTCATAAAAGGGTATCCTGAGAAATATTTAAGTCTTTTATCACTAATCTCTTCATCTCTAGAGTTTATGAATACATTAGGGAACAAATAAATAATGAATAAAGCTTATAGGTCCTACTTTGAAGCCATAATAAAATCTGAGATATTCATTCTAGACACCCTAGTCCAGGGAAAAGTTAGAGTAATGGGGTTTCACATATAATTCTTGTGATAAAATGTTCGCTAGGTGGTGATAAATATTTTAGGGTGTTTAAAACCTTCTTGAATATTACAAATTTTATAAACCACCATCGTGACTTTGAATTTTGATCTAACAAAACCTCTCTATAGGAGACTGGTAATAAGTACTCACTCTACTGAATGGACCATTGGATCCTAGGAAGGCCCCCCTTAAATCCAAGAGTTATCATCTTGACCATGTAGAATAATAGAGGCTCATACTGTCACCAATGGTTGACCTGTACCCACCAGTTCCCACTCATAGTTAGCTCAAAAATTCCAAGACCATGATTTACAATCCATGTACCTAGACTATTGAAAAAGATTCAACATCCTTGACATTAAATCAATTTTTTTGTACCCTTTTTCAAGGTATGTTTGAAATACTCCATTCCCTAACCTTTTTAAGGCCCACACCTCGTGATTCAAAACCATGGGGTATAGGGACCGTGTTTCATAAATTAGAAGGAAAATTTCCATATGGTGATAGATCCTTTGCTAGATAGATTTTCCTTCATACCCAACTTATTTGGCCAGATGCTTGAGTCTTCATAAATATTCCATGGCCCATGGAAAAGAGTATGGATATCTCTATTTGACTATTATATTGATGCATAAATGGATTAGACCTACTATCCATAGGTATCCCCTCCTTATAGGAAAGGAACATTAATCCTCATGAGGCCCAGTGAAACCATGATAGAACTCAAAACCTTAGGGTATATTGGTTCATCCCTGGTATGTATGCCCCATTCCATTATCCACCAATTCAAGATTTTGGGCACATGATTTAAGTCAACCATATTCAAAATATCCAGGTGGGACTAACTTCCCTAATATTTCTCCCTCAAACAATATTACCCCATAAATATTTTATGACCCTTGGAAAAGAGTGGATACACATATGTTATTCAATTATATTGAAACATAAGGGATTTTAACCACTAATAAGAATCACTTCCTCCTTACAGGAAAAGCGATCTAATCCTCACGAGCCTTAGAAACACCATGACAGAACTCAACATCTTAGTGTGTTTTGGGTCATCCATGGCATGTCTGCACCATATTACAAGATCATTGATCAAGTATTAGCAGTAAGACTTTAAAATTCATGGAATTTGAATGTCCAATCTAAAATACCATAAAATTCAATGATAGAAGGTCTGAGATAAAATACCCTAAACTACAGTGATAGAAGGTCCAAGCTAAAATACCCTAAACTACAATGATAAAAATTCCTATCTAAAATACCCTTAACTAAATCAATAAAAGGTATAAGATGAAAGACCCAAAATAATATCACAACGAAGATTTAGTTTGAAATAATGAAAAATATTAAAGGATGTCCATATAGACTTAGAAAAATCAAGCTATGCTCGTTAAACTGATTATCTTTGGAAAATGATAAAGTACTCTACCTCTGGTACATATATTCTCCAAAAATTATCCATTTGTGAATAAAGTAACATCAAGATAGATAGAGTAGATATATTAGTAATGAATCTCATGTTGATGGGAATTCATGAGAACTTATAGAGGAAAATAGGTTATGATTTAAACATTTATATCTAGGTATTCAGGTTTACATGATATTTTTTAAAATATCGGTATCATTGGTGATTCATATAATATCTGATCAATGAAGAATAATTCTCATCATTAATGAAAGAAAAATGGATAACAATATGGAAGTTAAAAAAATCCATTCATTGACGGTGTGTAGTAAGAGGAATATCCACATTTCGGAGTCTCTCGAAGAATATCATGAAAAAAATTATATTGATCTATAATAAGATTTGATCAGTTGAGATAGAAAAGTGAGCAAGAGTTTGGTGTGAAACATCAATTGAACACCGAATTGTCACTTACCTAACCTATTCTGCTTCTACCCTAGTAGGGAGAGTCTCAACTAATGTAGTTATCTCTTCAACTCTGTTTCGAGAAGTTTCTAATAAGGATGATGATGTCAAAAGGTTATACCTCAGGAGAGCTATTATTTCCTCATATCTCAATTTTTGTGTGGTCTATTAATCCATTTGGTTTTTTAGTTTAGATAAAATCTGGAGACTCTACTCTAGTGCCTCTAATGCATCCTTCCTCTATCCAATATTGGGGGAATCATCTTCAAGATCATGTAATCCCCTCTAATTAGTTACAAAATCATACCGAGCTATGAAAATTTGTTTCATAATTTATTACAGTGACTGTCAATCAAAACCATCTACCCCATGTTTTTAAATAGAATATTAATACATTTCCCTTGGTCACAAAATGTCTCCAAAGGAGTATTAGTAATCAAGGCATGAATCTGCTTCCAGATGATCCTGTGATGTGTCTGGGCATCTATGACTGATGTGATGGTCATTTAAAAAGGAGGAATAGGCAACTGAGATATCAAGGAAATAGAAGAGGAGGCTCCATATACCCTCATCTCAATAGAGGAATCACCATTTTCTTATGATAGAGGGTAGGTTTACTCAATAGATTATAACCCAGTATCAGGATAGTCATCACTAGGAAAAGGTAACTTTCTTGAAGTCTCACCCAACCCATGAATTAAATCCATTATTTCCATAGGTATAGGGGATGGTATGGAAACTGGATTGTCCACATGAGAAACCATTTATCTTAGTATACCACACTGATAGGATGCTACCCAAGCTTGGGAATAATCCTAAGTATTAAAGGTGAGAGAATAAGTGGGAAGAAGAATGATCTCAACATTAGTGTCTCCACGTACCCAAATCATCCAAAATTGGAGTATGATCCTAGGGTATTTATCTCCTTGTATGCTAGTCGAAGTTTCACGAACCAGGATGGGATTCCATCCAACCCGACATCAGACCCAGCCTGAGACAGGGCCCAAAGGTCGTTCTTGATCCCCATGGTCTGGAAACTTGTGCTGGGAATCAAAGTGATCTCAAAGGGAATTATTTTTTCCCAATAAACTTGGATCAAATAAATAGATTGAACAAGAAGAAGAAATAACAACAACTGAAGGTCAATAAATATAAAAACTCATACAGATACAAAAAACTGAATAAAAAAAAACTAAATAAAAAACTTAGACCAAACCACACCACACAATCCCTATGTTACCATTTGGTCACCACTTAACTCAAGACCAAATAACTCCAATGGTGAGTAACGGAATCAGAAAACTACAATGGAAAAATAGCTCAGTTCTACCAACACTAAATGGAATAAGTAAGGTGTGAGATTTAACATCTTAGTAGGCAACCAACATAGATTCCGTACATTTCCTTTCTCGAAATATTCTATAAAAACTTATTTGAAAATACATTCATAAAACATGTTTTTATTATTTTTAAAAACCAATAACAACTTTCTTTATGTTTACTTTTTAAAAAAACACACACCTCTTTCATTTTTTAAATGGATTTACAATTTTTGAAACCAAATTCCATACATGAGTCCAGAACCAACAATACAAGCTATGCTAAAAATAAAATAATGTGATACCAAATAGGAAATCAAGTGCAATAGATAAATGAAGAATCACATATAAATAATAACCATGGAAATTTACTAAACAACCCTAGTGTGATCCCTAGAATTACTCTGTTTGGACTCACCTACTAGTGTATAGTGCATATCCATAGTCAGTAACCAATAGGATGCTCTAAACTAGCCTCACTAGTGGCACAACCCACCTGGCATCTAACACATCTCGGGGTACCCACCTATCTCATTGGGGTCTATAAGAAACTGTAACTCGACTCTCTAAAAGATTCACAAGAAACCTATGGTAATAATACATGGTGAAAGGAGGAGGTCCTCGCACGAATGACTCACCTTACCTTTTTCCACCATAGTTACCTACCCCAAACACCAACACCGCCTATGTGATAACCCACTCTTAGGAAATCCAGCATAGGGGTTCCCATTTCACATTAATCCTTTCATAAGTTCCTACGAAGCCGTCACAACACTTGATATTTCAATCCATTTCTCAAAATGTGCTATGATTCCAAATGGTCATTTTTACTTTTAAAACCACTATTTATTTCCAAAACATTAAAAAGAGTCTACAGGGATTTCAACATTATCAATTCTAATGCATTACTAAAATTTTTCCTAATCATTTCCAAAACAAAATAAAACACAACTTTCATGTTCACTATACCTTGAAGGATCATATATTTCAAATCAAATTCCACTTCCAATATCAATTAAATCCAAAGTGAAAACAAAAAACATACTTAATGATGCCAAATGGGCTTTCATATAATTTAGAAACCAACCATATTTTCCAAGGTACCAAATGGGACATAATTTCGAACATAACATTGAAAACCATATTGAATAAACTTTGTTACCATAAAGCATTTAGAAATCATGTATCCTTAAAGGAAATTGAGAAAGAGAGGATGATGAAAGTTTGAGTGTTTTGAAAACTAGGTCTTTATATTAAACAAGTCTACTATCGTTTGTTTCCCATCCATATGTGTAGCCTAAGCACCCATGGATGTTCCCATATCCAATGGAAAACCACAAGTATCCATAAAATTACCCAAAACCATTTTTAAAGTAACAAAACGTTTTATACCACCAACACAACAATCCATACATAAGTGGAAAATGTAATGTCCTGAGTTTTTTAAAGAAAACTATGTTCAATAGTGTATGTGATACACAATGATAAACCTAAAAAAATCATAATTATTTAAACAAAACCATTATAACATAACCATTATATTCTTTAGTATGAATATAAATAACTACTTTATGAAATATATATGTAACACCCCGAGCTTTCACAATACGCATCTCTTTCAATAATGCAATAGCTTTCATTTTACGCAAGTTCGAGTTCTAACACACACCACAACTAATCAAAGTAGCCATTATGAATAGTAATACCCAATTTTTAAAATTATAGAAATTTTATATTTCAAAATGGACTTCATTTTTGTATTCATAATATCGAAATTATCCAAAGTTGAATTTTTTGTAATTTTCTGAGAACTTCCAATTTTTTATGAATAGTGAAAAATACTTAAAAACAACTTTTTTAATCAAAATAATTTATAGTGATAAATTATACTATTTAGTGGTTTTAAAGTATAATTAGAATATATTTTTACCATTTTATCCGATGGTGTTCATTGGAATTAATTTCACTTTGAAATTGGACATAAACAATTGTCAATCTTTTGATATATATTGTTTCTTAAAAACACGCTATTTGTTGTGACAATGGGAATTAATTATAAAATTAATTAATGAAACTTATATGTTTTTAATTTTTTAAAATATACATCATTTTTGAATTCGGAATATCAATTATAGCTTAGGGTGAAATTTTGGCATTGTTCTGAAAAACATCAATTTTTGATGAATAGTGAAACCACTAAGTGGTAGTTAAATAACTAATTTTTCGTTTAAATGAAATATTACCACTTCTGTGATTTGATTTTCAAAAATATGATATACATGGTTTTAATTATGAAGTAAAACGTGGTTCAATGGGATTAAAATAATTTTTTGGTGAATAGTAACTTTTAAGTTCAATTAATCGCGATTAAAGGTAATTAGTGAAATTTAAGGTACAAATGATATTATAAAAATTTGAAATGACCTTCACACTTGTCCTACAAATATTTTATGTGTCATGTCCGACCAAGACAATCCATGGGTCAACTTGGGGACCCCATTTAGCCACTTTGGTAGGAAAATGACATAAATAACTTTTTATTTAAAGTTAAAATAAAAATGTCACAAACATAAGTTGTTTTACTAAAACAATTTTTAAATGGGGTTATACAAGTCATATTTTTGACTATAAATATTAATTAGAAAGATAAAAAGATTTCCTACATCATGATATTTTTTTTATAATTTTTAGACTTTAAATAAATTAAATTATTTATGACACCATGATGATGCAGCGATTACCTCATTAATTAACAATTTAAATAAAATGAAAAGATAATCTAAAATCTAAGACTTACACTTGTCAAAAACCTATTGGATGAGTATATTTAGAACCCTTAACACCTTATCCTAGAATTATATAAGTGTAGGACCTTTAAAATCCGAAAAAGCATTTCATAATAAAGTAACATTTCAAACTTTCCAAGAGTGCCCCTCCTCTCCTCTTATAAAAGGCCCCCACCTATACCACCTTATTCACACCTTCAAAGCCTTTTGGCTCGGCCAACCTCTTCCAAAATACTCCCCAACTTCCCTCCCTTACTCCTAGAAGCCTCACTTTGGGCATAATTATTCCCAAGGAAGCCTTTGGCTCAAATCAAAAGAGTTTCCCGATTTTAAGGTAATGTCTTCTCTTATGTTTTTTTGTTTTATTTTTCTTCTCCAACCCCATAAACTCTTTTTATTCATTTCATTTGTAACAACACCAGTATCCTCAATATAATAGGATGTTGTTATAAGAATTATTAGAGCTACACTTACACACACCTACATATAATGGTTAAAGAACATACTGTTTCTGTGGATGGTGAATTTCTGCCTCACGAAATGATGATTGTTCAACACTCATATAACACCTTCAAAGGTGGACATTAAGATGTAAATATATTTATATATATGATATATAATATGTTTATGTTTTACTTAAGGTTCTGTATTTTTCATTTATGGAATACCTTTATTGTTTCAATTATGGGTAAACGCGATATTTTCACTTTAGGAGTGCGGACTACCGCCCCCTCAAAGTGATTTGAATCGTTAATGCCATATGTGGGATGTATAAAGGATGGAGTAAATGATATTATATATGATATTATACTGGAATTATAATATACCTTTATATCATTATGATTTCATTCCATTAAATATGAAATAGAAATGAAAGTAGCGTTCATGCGTACGTACGACTTACCGTCTCCATGAACGGTGCATTTCATTTCTTACCTCTAAATGTCATGTAATATTATGAATGAATGTATATACTGGATATATATGATATATATAATATCTATATCATGAATATAATTCTGGATATAACAGATATTTCACCACATGAACAACTTGTAATTATAAGAAGTCTATTTTTGACTCAAGTACCAAAGATCGACAAAACGACTGTTATTAACTTAAATAATTATATAATGTTCATAACATGTTAATAAGTGATATTAAAGGAATAAGAAACTTTAAAAGGTTCTTAAGAAACTATAAATTAACTCTAGTTTATTATTCATGAGGTTAAAGAACGGTCGAGTCAAGACATGACGCAAGGTAAGGGAACTTCTTAACCCAATTTCCATTCTTTGGGTTAATCTCCTACTTTAAAATTATGTCATGATATTATTATGTCCTATCTTGTATTTGTACTTTATTTATGTGTAATTATAGTGAATACACATAATAGATCTATTTTATTTTAAAAAAAATGATCTTTGTGAGGGACTTTGTCTCAATCTCCTTTCATTGAGGCATATTTGGGTTTATACACAACTTTCCTTTATACGGTGTATAAACCCCTTTGACTTTTACGTTTATTCAAAAGGAATCTTTTTATATGAAGTGTTTTAATAAACGACAAAAAGAATGTTTTTCTTATCATACGTATGCGGCGACAACGACTTCTCCGCCGCCATGGCCATTATTTGGGTTTCGGCTTCCTCTACAAGACATAACTTTTTTTAAAATGATAAATAAATTCCATGTTTTAATTTTAATTTATTTTGGTATTGAAAATGGTTTTGAAAGTGTTTTTATATCAATGTGTTTTATTGATATCTTGTGATTGAAATGTGGAAATGTTATTTTTCCTTTATGCATATTTTATGTGATATGATTATGTTATGGTTTATGATATGTTTAAACCTATTCATATGAGGAATGCATTGGACTTAATAAGTGACGGGTGGAGCCCGCTATAGCTCCTCGATGCATCGGTAGGTCTCATGAGACAAACTAGTGTCTTGGAACGAGGCCTTGACAAAATCTTATTTGTGGTCTTGGCACGAGGCCTTGGCTATGTGGTTATGGTAGTCTGACATTATGCATTCCATCATTATGAAAGTGGTTATTGATATTGCATGAGATTATTCGACTAGTAGAATATCCATGTGAGTAAGTAAATGGAATTATTTAATTTTATTTTTTCTATATTATGTTGAAGTTCAAGTTTAAAAAGGCTTTTGTTTTAGTTATACATTGCCTTAAATGTTAATGTTTATTTATGAAAGCTTCCACAATATTGTTATCCTTACTGAGCATCTGAGCTCACCCTTTCAATGTTTTAATATTTTCCAGGATGTGAAGAAGTATTTCATGAATGTCCTGCAGGGATAGTCAGAAGAGGATATGAGTGTGGACTATGGAGACTTTTTATTGTAGTTTTTCACTTTATGATGTAATGTAACGTTTATGAATGTATCTTTTGTTTCCAAGGCTACTAAACTAATCGGTCTTTCGAGACTTGATCTTTTGTGATCATTCCAATGTTACGAAGTAATGCACCGACTCTGGGTAGCTGGGGTCGGGGTGTTACAGTTGGTATCAGAGGAAGTTTAGTACTAACCTTGGAAGCTATATTTAGATAAACTCTGATTAGAGCACACAACCCAAAGATAGACTTTGAGGATTAGTATAGAAGAACTTCCTATAATTTTGGTATTATAGAGATATTGTGAGTTTTCCCAGAAATACATCCCTGTCTGGATACGAGCAGGTAGAGGCGGCTCTGGCAGAGATGTACCTAGGGGTAAAACCCGAAAACACCAGTTTGACCTAGACTCGAACGGGAACTGGTGCATGACAACGGGCCTTGCTGCACTCTTGGTTACGACACTCCCAGGGGATATGCTTAGGATAATTCTCATTTTCTTTACAAACCACTATGAAGGGTTATGATTATATACTTCCTCAAAAAAAACTTTTTTTTTATGATTATGGATTATATCCATAAATAGTTCAATTAGTGTTAAGTGTTTTACAAGTATGGAATTATGTATTTTGATTCATAAACTAATCTAGATTATGACATTGTTTAGAAATGGTGCCTAATGGAAGAAATGGAAACCGTATCAATGCATTCACTCCATGTAGGGATTTCCCTCCTACTCAAGATAATTATTGTGGATATGGAGATACAACTGGTGATTATCAACTTATTACCATACTGGGACAACTCAGTCAGGTTATGAATAATAACCTTACTCGTATGGAGCACCATGATCCACAACGTGGAGGATCAATGTTATACCGCTTCATGAGGCAACAACCGCCAACATTTAATGGGGGTACAAATCCATTAGTAGCTGAGAAATGGATAAACTCCTTAGAGAAAATATTCCACGCCTTGGGGAGTAGTGAAAGGGAGAAGGTTATCATGGCAGTTTACCGCCTCACTGGAGATGTCGATCAATGGTGGTCATTGATTCAAAATAAAAAAGAAGATGAAGAAGTATCAAGTATGGAATGAAGAGAGTTCAAAGATCTTTTCTTAGAAAAATAATTTCCACATGACCATCGAGCAGATATGGAAAGGTAATTTCTGAGTCTGAGACAAAAGGAGGATGAGAATGTCGCAAAGTATAAGGCTAACATTACATGGTTAGCGAGGCATGCAGCAGATTATATATGTAACCCAAGAAGTAAGATTGATCGTTTCTTTGATGGGTTAAAACCATTTCTCCATCGAGCATTAGTCTCACAAACCTTCTCGTCGTATGAAGATATTGTCTCATGTGCTATCAAGACAGAAAAGGAATTCTCTAAGTCTTATGACAACAAAGTAAAGCAAGAGAAGAAGAGAACTGTGGAACAAGAGACGGATAAAGGGAAAAAGGGAAAGAAGGATTTTCAATTATGTGATAATTTTGGGAAGAATCACCCTTGTACTTGCCTAAAAGGAATGTGAGTTTGTTATAAATGTGGAGAAAAAGGTCACAAGGTACGTGATTTTAAGGGAAAGAAAGAGGCTATCAATGTTGAATGCTACAATTGTAGAGAAATGGGTCATTATGAAAATGAATGTCCTAAGCGTCAGGGAAACTTACCCCAGAAAAGGCCAAGGGATCAAGGCCAATCTTATGCTGTTACTACAGTTGAAGCGGAATAATTAATGTATTAGTGCTTTTGGACTCATGGATTATATTCTGTTTATTAGAATAATGTGATATATATATAAGTATTTTACTACAGTACTTGTTGTTTCAGTAAGGTTTTAATATGATGAAGGTAATTATATTTTTAGTATGTGACAATAAGAGAAACTTTACTTTGTTTGGGGAATCTGATAAATTGATTTTGGAATTAAGATACCTTTTAGAGAAAGTTTGGACAGAGGAATTTTGGATAACTATAAAGGTTGGGATGGATTAATTTGAACTTTGAATAGTATTGTTTAAGGTTAAAACAATTCTGAAGATTATTTTTGGAATATTATAATACTATATTTTTAGGAAAAGGACAACCTGCAGGGTGGGGCATAACCCGTCGCGTCGGACAAAGCTGCTGGAATCGAACCCACAACCATAGTGCGACAGGCCTTTATTACCTACCACTATCTTACAGGAAGTCCCTGGTTATTACAAAATAGTTTTACTAATCTAAATGGTATGTGTTAATATTTGGAACCTTATACAATTAGGATAAATAGAATATTTTTGAGTTCTATTACCTTTTAGAGTGAAAGATGGGTTTGTGGTAAATTTTTTTTAAAGAATGAAAGTCCACATGAAAAATATATATATTCCCTTACGTTCTTAGTAAATCTCCTAAATAAATTCCTCAACTTTATAAAAGGTAATTTAAAACAAAAACGTTGCCGGTTAACTTTTCCAACTGGGGATTCAATGACCGTTTAACCAATCACAAGTTTGTGATTTTCTTATGGTTAACTTTCTCCTAATCTAGTTTTCTACAACTCTCCATCAGACCTTGATGGTTTATTTTTATTCCATATCCATATTTTCATAGAATCCTAGTAGGGGATATCTCGGTGACCTTTGTACTTATCTTTCTTTCTTTTAAAGTTATATTTTTATTAACCTTATTTCCGATGTGGGTTTTCCACAAAGGTATTTTCTATTTTCAACCTTTTATTTTCAAATAAAATTTTCAAATTGCGAGGACACAATTTATTGAAGGAGGGGAGAATGTAACACCCCAAGCTTTCACGATACGCCTCTCTTTCAATAAAGCAATAGCTTGCATTTTACGCAAGTTCGAGTTCTAACACACACCAAAACTAATCAAAGTAGCCGTTATGAATAGTAATACCCACTTTTTAAAATTATATAAATTTTATATTTCAAAATGGACTTCATTTTTGTATTCGTAATATCAAAATTATCCAAAGTTGAATTTTTTGTAATTTTCTGAGAACTTCCAATTTTTTATGAATAGTGAAAAATACTTAAAAACAACTTTTTTAATCAAAATAATTTATAGTGATAAATTATACTATTGAGTGGTTTTAAATTATAATTATAATATATTTTTACCATTTTATCCAATGGTGTTCATTAAAATTAATTTCACTTTGAAATTGGACATAAACAATTGTCAATCTTTTGATATATATTGTTTCTTAAAAACACGCTATTTGTTGTGACAGTGGGAATTAATTATAAAATTAATTAATGAAACTTATATGTTTGGAATTTTGTAAAATAGACATCATTTTTGAATTCGGAATATCAATTATAGCTTAGGGTGAAATTTTGGCATTGTTCTGAAAAACTTCAATTTTTGATGAATAGTGAAACCACTAAGTGGTAGTTAAATAACTATTTTTTCGTTTAAATGAACTATTACCACTTCTATAATTTGATTTTCAAAAATCCGACATACATGGTTTTCATTAGGAAGTAAAATGTGTTTCAATGGGATTAAAATAATTTTTTGGTGAATAGTAACTTTTAAGTTTAATTAATCGCGATTAAAGGTAATTAGTGAAATTTAAGGTAAAAATGATATTATAAAAATATGAATTGACATTTAAAATTGTCCTACCCCTATTGGATGTGTCATGGCCGACCTATAAAATCCATGGGTCAACTTGGGGACCCCATGGAGCCACTTTGGTAGGAAAATGACATAAATAACTTTTTATTTAAAGTTAAAATAAAAATGTCACAAACATAAGTTGTTTTACTAAAACAATTTTTAAATGGAGTTATACAAGTCATATTTTTGACTATAAATATTCATTAGAAATATAAAAATATTTCCTACTTCATGATATTTTTTTTATAATTTTTAGACATTAAAGAAATTAAATTATTTATGACACCATGATGATACAACGATTACCTCATTAATTAACACTTTAAATAAAATGAAAAGATAATGTAAAATCTAAGACTTACACTTTTCAAAAACCAATTGGATGAGTAGATTTATAACCCTTATCAGCTTAAACTTGAATTATATAAGTGTGGGACCTTTAAAATCCGAAAAATCATTTCATAATAAAGTAACATTTCAATCTTTCCAAGAGTGCCCCTCCTCTCCTCTTATAAAAGGCACCCACCTTTACCACCTTATTCACGCCTTAAAAGCCTTTTGTCTCGACCAAACTCTGCCCAAATACTCCCCCAACTTCCCTCCCTTACTCCTAGAAGCCTCACTTTGGGCAGAATTCTTCCCAAGGAAGCCTTTGGCTCAAATCAAAAGAGTTACCCGATTTTAAGGTAATGTCTTCTCTTATGTTATTTTGTTTTATTTTTCTTATCCAACACCCTAAACTCTTTTTATTCATTTCATTTGTAACAAAAATAGTATCCTAAATATACTAGTATGTTTTTATAAGAAGAATTCGATCTAAACTTACACACACCTACATCTAATGGTTAAAGAACATACTGTTTCTGTGGATGGTGAATTTCTGCCTCACGAAACGATGATTGTTCAACACTCATATAACACCTTCAAAGGTGGCCATTAAGATGTCACTATATTTATATATATAATATATAATATTTTTATGTTTTTCTTAAGGTTCTTTATTTTTCATTTATGTCATACCTTTATTGTTTCCATTATGGGTAAACGTGATATTTTCATTTTAGGAAGTGCGGACTACCGCCCCCTCAAAGTGATTTGAATCGTTAATGCCATATGTGGGATGTATAAAGGATGGATTAAATGATATTATATATGATATTATACTGGAATTATAATATACCTTTATATCATTATGATTTAATTCCATTAAATATGAAATATAAATGAAAGTAGCGTTCATGCGTACGTACGACTTACCTTCTCCATGAACGGTGCATTTCATTTATAACCTCTAAATGTCATGTAATATTATGAATGAATGTATATACTGGATATATATGAGATATATGATATCTATATCATGAATATAATTCTGGATATAACAGATATTTCACCACATGAACAACTTGTAATTATAAGAAGTCTATTTTTGACTCAAGTACCAAAGATCGACAAAACGACCGTTATTAACTAAAATAATTACATAATGTTCATAACATGGTAATAAGTGATATTAAAGGAATAATAAACTTGAAAAGGTTCTTAAGAAACTATAAATTAACTCTAGTTTATTATTCAGGAGGTTAAAGAATGGTCGAGTCAAGACAGGACGCAAGGTAAGGGAACTTCTTAACCCAATTTCCATTCTTTGGGTTAATCTCCTACTTTCAAATTATGTCATGATATTATTATGTACTATCTTGTATTTTTTACTTTATTTATGTGTAATTATAGTGAATACACATAATAGATCTATTTTATTTAAAAAAATGATCTTTGTGAGGGACTTTGTCTCAATCTCTTTTCATTGAGGCATATTTGGTTTTATACACAACTTTCCTTTATACGGTGTATAAACCCCTTTGAATTTCACGTTTATTCAAAAGGAATCTTTTTATACGAAGTGTTTTAATAAATGAAAAAATGGAATGTTTTTCTTGTCGTACGTATGCGGCGACAACGACTTCTCCACCACCATGGCTATTATTTGGGTTTCGGCTTCCTCTACAAGATATAACTTTTTTTAAAATGAAAAATAAATTCCATGTTTTAATATTCTTTTATTTTGGTATTGAAAATGGTTTTGAAAGTGTTTTTATATAAATGTGTTTTATTGATATCTTTTTATTTAAATGTTGAAATGTTATGTTTCCTTTATGCATATTTTATGTGATATGATTATGTTATCGTTTATGATATGTTTAAACCTGTTCATATGAGGAATGCATTGGACTTAATAAGTGATGCGTGGAGCCCGCTATAGCTCCTCGTTGCATCGGTAGGTCTCATGAGACAAACTAGTGTCTTGGCACGAGACCTTTACAAAATCTTATTTGTGGTCTTGGCACGAGGCCTTGGCTACGTGGTTATGATAGTCTGGCATTATGCATTCCATCATTATGAAAGTGGTTATTGATATTGCTTGAGATTATTCGACTAGTAGAATATCCATGTGAGTAAGTAAATGGAATTATTTAATTTTATTTTTTCCATATTATATTGAAGTTCAAGTTTAAAAAGGCTTTTGTTTTAGTTATACATTTCCTTAAATGTTAATGTTTATTTATGAAAGCTTCCGCAATATTGTTATCCTTACTGAGCATCTGAGCTCACCCCTTTCAATGTTTTAATATTTTCCAGGATGTGAAGAAGTATTTTATGAATGACCTGTAGGGATAGTCAGAAGAGGATATGAGTGTGGACTATGGAGAATTTTTATTATAGTTTTTCACTTTATGATGTAATGTAATGTTTATGAATGTATCTAGTGTTTCTAAGGCTACTAAACTAATCGGTCATTCGAGACTTGATCTTTTGTGATCATGCCAATGTTACGAAGTAATGCACCGACTATGGGTAGCTAGAGTCGGGGAGTTACAATATATATGTTCTACACATATTGATAAATTAATATTAAATAATAAATCATTTTTTGGTAATGTCATTTTGTCCATAAAAACATCTTTCTTCAAAAATTATTTTTATTTATTTTTATAAATATTATATTTATTTTATAGAAAATTTATAAAATTTATTTGATAAAACTAACCCCATTTTTTTATATTATCATATGAAAATTATCTTAGGGTGAAAATTATAGATTTCTCAAAAAGTATATATTTTTAATGAATAGTGAAAATAGTGTTTTTTTGTAAAATTACCATTTCTCTTAATAAATGAATTAATATAAAAGTGAAATTATTATTTTAATTTTATTTAATGGTAAAATAATTATTATTTATATATATTCAATTAAATTAATAATAATTATACCGAACTTTAATACAAGTTTATTTTTAGGATTAAATAACCCATTTTTATGAATAACTTTTTTTAAAATGCATTATGTTTCTCTACTAAAATTAATTAAAAGAACACGTGATGAGAAATTATTTAAATGAAACATTTAGATTACATATATATTTTTATGAATTTAAATTCATATAATGTATATTACTAGCATAACACCCTATGGGTTTATAGATAAATTTAACATACAATTTAATGCAAGAATCACGAGTCTCTGCAAAACAACACTTTATTATTATAACCATGCTATTAAACATAATTTTTCCACCTCTGTGTTTGGAATTTTGAAAAATGGACATACATGGTTATAATCATAAATATATTTAGCGTCTAACAGGATCAACATTCAATTTTGGTGAATAGTATCTTGAACCTTATGAATAGTATTGTACCCTTATTAATAGTATCCTCACCCATGCAAGTATAAATAAAATTTAAGCACCTTATAAATGAGGGTGAATATTTTGAAAATTAATAATTATGTGTTGGTATTTTTTGTGAGTAATAAATATTTAATTACAAATTTTAATTAATAAATTGATTTAAAATAAAATTAATTTTCATTAAATATATTCCTAAATAGATATTTTGTTGTTCTATGATTTTTGGATAATTTTATGTGACCTCAATTAATTTTTTATGTATTATAAAATCATTTTTAAATTTAAAATTTGTATTTTTTAAGTAAATAATGACTTTATTTTAAAATTAAATTTCAAATATTTATAAAAATATTTTGATAAAATAGAGTCCATCTTTTAATTCTATACATAAAAAAATAGTTACGGTGAATTTTTGGGATTTTTATGAAATAATTGAATTTTTAGTGAATAGTAAAATACTATAATTTACAGTATAAATACATTAAAAGCTAAATAAACTTTTCCTCATGTCATAACTGATGTAAGAACATGTGGTTTTAACTCACATGTACTTATTAAAATTTTAGTCCATAGGAATAAACACTATTGGTTTTCTTGAGAAAAATAATAAAATAATGAACAAGATACTGAAAAATCACCCCTCTCCTCCACTATAAAAACCACCTCTCACCCCCTCTTCTCCTCACTCCTATAAGCCTTGAAGCTTCTCAACGTTGTACCCAAATACCCTACCCTATTATATCCCCACATCTAGGATCTCTTGTGTTTCTGAAAGACCAAAACCTCTTCGCCTAAGGAGGTTATCAATGTGGATATTTCAAGAGGTAAATCCGCTTCGTTTTTATTTTAATCTCATTTTCAATTTATTTTATTTTCATATATTCTCATCACCTCCTCTGTCCCAGTGATCATGATAACTCCAGTACCATATATATACTGGAATTATATCATGTTAATAGAACATTCTTCCTCAAAGTACTATATCTATATCTTTTGTTTTAAAAACAAAATCATCGTCTGGTAGGTGCTGATTTACAACCTTCATGGAAGACGAACCTTAATTATTCAATTTCTACTTCAACGATGGTCATCAAACAATTTTTATGGTTGAACCGGATGATAATATATATATATATATATATATATTATAACCTATTCAATGTCTTGGAACCAGTATATATATACAATACAAATTTAAAAGACAAAATTTGTTCGTAACAATGAAAATATCCCCAAAATAATCTAAATGACTATCACTAATGCAAAATATAATAACTCATCCTCATACCAGATAATAAAATGAATTATATCACCATTAAATCTTATGGAAATTCATTATTATCATATAAATTCAATTCTGGTTAATTATACCAATTCCACATGAACTTCTATACTCATATACAAGTATACCGATCTTTCATGAATGGCCCAAAGGCCTTCATTTTTATTGATTTTTGATAACCCCCCTTTCAAGGGATGAGGGGGAACCCTTACAAGGCTCGTAGGCTCAGAGATTATATGGCCCATAGGTTTCAGGAGATTACATGACCCGAAGGTCTTAGGGAAATTCAACCAGACTATATATAAGGAACTACCCCTCCCAAACATCTACATCCTGATAATAGCTCTCCACCATTGTATGACGATCTGTCTAGGCTTCCAGTGCAAGCACAGGCTGGTACCGATGGCATAACCATACCCTCTCATTCTGACAATCCATTTGGCTCTGTTCTGTTGAGTGCACCTTCTTTGAATCCTCTTCTAGGGATGCTCTTTTTTTGTAGTGTGTCTGGGTCCTACATTCATGTGGCCTAAAGGCCTTGGGGTGGCCCTAAGGCCTTAAGGTGGCCCGAAGGCCTTGAGAATCAACTGGCCCGAAGGCCTTAGGTGGCCCGAGAGCCTTGCAGGACCCGAGGACCAAACCGATGGCCCGAAGGCCCAGATGGATGAATAGTTCTGGCTACTACAGTATCGAACAGTGCCTACTACAGTACTTCTACAGTACTACTACAGTACCCGGAAATATGCCTCAACCCGGATTTGATCTCGGGTCTCTTGGGTTCACTTAGCAAGTCCTCACCAACTGGCCGTAAATTTGTATCTTATAACTCATCCAAAAGGCCATAAATTAACTTAATAAAATTATAATAAATCATATACATATGTATGTGGTATGAATTAATTAATTAATATATTTAATTTTATAATCCATAAAGTTAAAGTCAAGTCCAGAACATGTTTAGACATAAGGTTAGGGTTTTCTACCAAAACCTCTATTTTCATTTGGGTTACTCTTTTTCTCTATTAATCACAATTAAACTCTTAATTATTCTTATTTACTCATCATAAATTCTGTGTGAATGTTCTATATATTTTTACCAATTATAATCCTTCTTTATTTTATAGGGAGTTAAATATTTTTTAAAGATATATCACAATTCTTCCCGATAAACAAGCCCGATTCTGGGAAACTTATCAAATTATTACCTATTTTCAAGTGCACTCTATAATTTTTTAAGCCAAAATTATTTTTATAAAAACACTCATTTAATCATGTAAAAACTAACTTAGTTAATTTCTAGTTTCATGCAATGGTTTTACCAAAATAACTCTTATTTTCAAAGTAAAACTGTATTTCTCTCAAAAATTCCTCAATGATTTTATTAGTGTATTTTTTGTATATTTCAACACCACTATTGAATTTTATGTATTATTGTGGTTAATATATTATGTTTATCATATATCATATTGTATTAAATTTTTCATTTTCAATTTGACTGTGGATGTGCTATCTTGATACCATTCACTAGACTACTTAGAATGTTTAGTGTTTATGGGTACATATTGGGGAAAGTTATTTAATATATTCATGTTGTTTTTTTACCCCTTTCATATGAAGAATTAATTAGAATTTCAAAGTGATGGGTGGGCCCCTCTATAGCCCCTTGATGCGTTGGTATGTCTTATGAGACAAAACAGAATTGGGTTTTGGCTGAGCCCTCACCCTAGTATTTTGAGATGTCTTGGATGAGGCATAGACTATATGTTTCAGATATAAAACATTATGAATTACCAAATTATGGTATTAATAATTGATAAAACTTGTGATTATTCTACCAATATAATATAAATGGTTATGTTTCATTCTCTCATGATCATTTATATGGCCTTATTTAATCATCTTTTATTCCTTCCATATTATGCTAAAGTATATTTTTAAAGGCATGTGTTTTTAGTTGTTCACCACGACTAGTGTTTATTTTTATGATAACTTCCCATGTATTACTTATCCTTAATGATAATATGAGCTCAACCCTTTTCTTATGTTTTATTTTCCTAAGGTTGTGAAGATGAATATTATGAATGAATTGTAGGGATAACCTAGGCATCATAGATGTTTCCAATGAAATTGATATTATGTATTTCATTTCAAGTTGTAATGTTGAAATTATGTTTGTATATTTTTTCCAAAACTACTAGACTGTTCATTCCTTCGGGACACAACTTTCTTATAAAGATGAAAAGGTATTAATAAATGGCACAAGATCTAAGAAACTGGGTTATTGGTCTTTACATTTGGTATCATAGGATGTTTAGTAGAAAAATTGGAAACTAGATTTAGAAAACATAAATTATGGAACAAAAACCTAAGATAGAATTTGAGGATAAGTATACAAGAATATCCTAGAATTTTGGTAAGGTATATATTTTGTGGATATTTATAGAAAATAAATCCTTGTTT
The DNA here is from genome assembly GCA_963277665.1 of Viscum album. Classification (NCBI taxonomy): domain Eukaryota; kingdom Viridiplantae; phylum Streptophyta; class Magnoliopsida; order Santalales; family Viscaceae; genus Viscum; species Viscum album. Next base: position 1,430,183,059 of record OY728120.1, on the reverse strand, counting down.
GGATACTACAAGTGGATGTGGTTCTGGCATAAATGTACCTAGGAGTAACAACTCTAAAAAAGTATTCCAGGCTTGACTTGAGGTAGCCTGATACCTGACAACGGGCCTTACTACATACCTAGTTTGACACTCCTTGGGGATATGCTTAGATAATTCATATTTTATTTATAAACCATTATTAAGGATTAAAATGTAAATATGTTCTGAAATTAACCATGCTTTTGAGTATGATATTAGACATACATAAAATTTCAATTTATGTATAAAGCTTTGCTAGTTTGACATTATACATTATGATTCATAATCTAATTTAGTGTATAATAATATTTAGAAATGGTGCATAGTGAAAGGAATGGAAACCACATGAACACATGTATATCATGTAGGTATTTTCCTCCTATGAAAGATAATGACACTAGTACTAGAGATGTGACTGGTGATAAGAAGCTTAAAACTCTATTGGGATAGCTGCATCAGGTTATGAATAATAACTTTACCCATATGGAGGATCCTGATCCACAACATAGAGGAGAAGTGTTAGTCCCCATTATGTTTCAACAACCTCTATCATTCTATTGAACTACAAACCCATTCTAAGCGGAGTAGTGGATAAGTTCCTTAGAGAATATTTTTTCTCTTTGGGATGTAATTAAAGGGAGAAGGTTAACATTGAAGTTTATCATCTATCAAGAGATGCAGATTAGTGGTGGTCATTAATTCAAAATATGAAGGAGGAAGAATTATATGATTTGTAATGGGGGGAATTTAAGGAAATATTCTCAGAAAAATATTTTTCTCAAGAACAAAAAGTAGATATGAAGAGGTAATTATTGAGTTTGAAACAAAAATAAGATGAAAAAATTGTAAAGTATGAAGAAAATTTTACAAGGATATAAAGGCATTCTATGGACTACATACATAATCTGAGGAACAATATTTCTTGATTATTTGAAATTTTAAAACTTTTCCTCTGAAGGGCACTAGTTTCCCAAACTTTCTCATCATACTAATATATAGCCTCATGTTCAATCCGGACAGAGAAATATTTTTCCAAGTCCCAAGAATTTAAAGGAAATCAAGATAAGAAGAGGGTAGTGGAGGAAATAATGGATAAAGGGATGTATAAAAGGGGAGGTTTACAACATGTGATACTTGTGTAAAGAAACACCTCAAAGCCTACATAAAAAGAGAAGTTGTATATTAAAAATGTGGAGAAAGAGGCCACCAATCTTGTGATTGAAAGGGAAATAAAGAAGCTACTAATTTTCAATGATACAATTGTAATGAAATGGGATATTATGATAATGATTTTACTAAGCGTCAAGGAAAAATTACCTAGAGAAGTCCAAGGGAGTATGACCAAGCTTATGTGATCACAACTAATGAAGTTGAAGTTACTAATGACATGTAGGTAGGTACTATAATCATTTCCTCAAAATTGGAAAATGCTTTATTTGATTATATATCATCACATTTGTTTATATCTTTCTTGTTTTATTTAAAAATTAGATATTTTCAATTATCCTTAACAAGGGAGTTATTTGTAAAAACTCCTAAGGGAAGTCTCATTGCAACAAATATGTGTTAGATAGTCCCCCTTATGGAATATAAATGTGCATTATCTATTGATTTTATCATCACATCTATGGATGACTTTGAAAAAATCCATGGCATGAACTAAATTTCAAAATATGTTGTGAAAATCTATTTTAAGAAGAATGAAATTATTATTTTTGTGGAAGGTGTAGAATCCATTATCTTTAGAGAAGAAACATCACCATATGATTCTTATCTAGATCCACCCCCATTATCTCTACTGAATGAAATTATTAGGGAGGAAGATAAAATAATATCTATGAGTGAGGAAAGAAATATTCAAATTGAGGATGTACCAATTGTGAAAGAATACATTGATATATTTCTAGAGGATTTACCCGGACATCCTCTAGAGTGGGAAATTGAGTTTTCTATTTATTTAATTCATGTTTCAAGGCCTATATCAAAGACCCCTTAAAGAATGGTCACATTCGAATTAGTAGAACTGAAGAAAAAACTAGAGGAATTGAGTGATAAACGATTTATCTTCCCTAGTGTTTCTCTATGGGGAGCTCCTATTCTTTTCATTAAGAAGATATATGGATCTATGAGGATATGCATTGAATACAGGGAGATTAATTCTATTTCCATAAAGAACAAGTATCCTCCTATTCGTATTGATGATTTATTTTATCAACTTAACGAAGCCCAATATTTTTCAAAGATTGTCCTTTAATTAAGATATCATTAGTTTCATGTGAGGAAAAAATATATTCCAAAGACAACATTTTTAACTAGGTATGGGCATTAAAAGTTTACTATAATTCCTTTTGGACTAACTAATTAACCCTATATTTTCATTGATCTAATGAATAATGTTTTCAAGGAATATCTTGATGACTTTGTTGCAGTATTTATTGATGATATCTTAGTATAATCTAAAAACTATAAATATCATGAGAATCACTTGCACATTATTTTGAAGACTCTTAGAAGAAATAATTTTTATGGGAGGTTTAGAAAGTGTAATTTCTAGCTTCAAACAGTTTCTTTTATTGGCCATATTGTCTCTATGGATGAAATCTTAGTTGATCCTGAAAAGTCAAGGGAATTTTAGGAATATCCTACTCAAATGAACATAATTGAGGTATATAGTTTTATTTGTTTAGCTGGTTATTATCTGTGTTTCATTTATAAATTCACACAATTAGCTAACTTGTTAACCAAGATTACTCATAAAGGGGTTAATTTTGTATAGACAAAAGAATGTGAATATTTTTTTGAAGAATTAAAGAGGAGGTTAGTGAATGATCCAATCTTGACTCTACCATTGGGAAATGGTGGATTTGTGATTTATAGTGATACATAAATGAAAGGATTTGTCTATTTACTTATATAGAATGATAAATTTATTGCCTATGCATCAAGGCAGTTAAAAATTCATGAACAAAAATATCAAACTCATGATATTGAGTTAGCTTCTGTAATCTTTACTCTGAAGATATGTAGATATTGTCTCTATGGTGAAAGATGTGAGATATATACTGATCACAAGATATTGAAATATGTATTCTCATAGAATGAAATCAACATGATGCAAGGTCAATGGCTTGAGGTATAGAATAATTAAAATTGTTCCATACACTACCATCTAGGAAGGGAAATTAAGGTGGTAGATGCATTGAGTATGAAGGATCATGGAGTTCTTAACAAAATGATGATTGACAAGGATCGTATGTACATAGATCTAGAGAGGCTGGATATGAGAATTATCAAATATGGTAAAGCATCATTACTTTTTCAATTGGTTTCCCAACCATATTTATTATAAGATAATGAGAACATTCAATAGAAAATTAAATCTATGAATGATGGAATTTATTGTGAAGAGCGTATCCAGATTCTGGACATAAAATAACATGTTTTGAGGAATCATATGACTCAGCTGGTAAAGATACTTTGAAGAAATAATAAAATTTAAGAGGCAATGTAGGAACCCATGGAACTTATGATGATGACCTACCCAAATCTTTTTTATGATGTAACATTTTTGGAAATTTAGAGGATGAAATTTTGGTACAGGGGGGTGGGAGAATGTAACACCCCAAGGTTTTACAAATAAATTTAATATAGAATGTAATTCATTAAACACTGAGTCTCTTTGAAACATCACTTTGTTATTATAACCTATCCATTAAACATAATTTTTCCGCCTCTAGGTTTTGAATTTCGAAAAGAGGACATACATGGTTGCGATCAGTAAGATATTTAGCATCTAATAGGCTCAACTTACATTTTTTGTAAATAGTATCTTGATACTTATGAATAGTAATGTACCCTTATGAATATTAACCTCACCCATGTATGTATAAATAAAATTTAGGCACCTTATAAATAAGAGTGAATATTTTGAAAATTAATAATTAAGTGTTGGTATTTTTGTGAGTAATAAATATTTAATTATAATTTTAAATTAATAAATTGATTTAAAATAAAATCAATTTTCAAAAAATGTATTCCAAAAATAAATATTTTGTTTTCATATGATTTTTGGATAATTTTATGAGACCTCAGTTAATTTTTGAAAGTATTATAAAATCAATTTTAAATTTAAAATATGTATTTTTAAAGTAAATAATGATTTTATTTAAAAAGTAAATTTCACATATTTATAAAATTATTTTGGTAAATGGAGTCCATTTTTAATTATACACATTGAAAAATGTTTAGAGTGAATTTTTGGGATTTTTCTGAAATACATGAACATTTAGTGAATAGTTAAATATGGTAATTTGCAGTATAAATATATTAGAAGCTAAATACCCTATTACATGAGTTATTTATTATTATATCAAACTTGGTTAGAAATTTATTTCACTTATTACTATTTTGGGTCACAATTATCAACACTATTGGTTGTCTTGAGAAAAATACTAAAATAATGAATAAGATATTAAAAAATCACCCATCTTCTCCACCATAAACCACTCCTCACTTCTCCTCACTCATCTAAACCATGAATATTCTCAATGTTATACCCAAATACTGTTACATAGTCTCTCCTAATGTCCAAGAGATCTTGAGGTTAATAGAAGACCAAAACCCCTTCCCTTATGGAGGTTCTCAAGGAGTATATTTCAAGAGGTAAACCCTCTCCCTTTTTCTTTTAATTTCATTTTCAATTTATTTTATTTTCTTATATTATCCTCAAATCATATATCTAAATTAACATGAAAAATATAGTACCATATATATACTTTATTATATCATGTTAATGGAATATCCTCCCTCAAACTACTATCTCTCTATATTTTTTTAAAAATAATGAAATCATCATCTGAGAGGTGCTGATTTACAACCTTCATAGACGATCGACCTTTGTTATCAAAATATATCTTTCAGGGATGATCAAGAAACCATTTTAATGGTTGAACCAGACTATAATATATTTATTATATCCTATTAAATTTTCTATAACCTGTATATATACATAATACTAATTCATACGACAAAACTAGCTCATAACAATCGAAATATCACTAAAATAATCTAAATGAATATCACTAATCTTATATCTAATAACTCAACCTCATACCAAATTAAAAAATGAATTATATCACATTCTAATATTCTGTATTTTAATTATTATCATATAAATTCAATTCCAGATAATTATACCAATTCCACATGAATTTCCATACTCATATACAAGTATACTGATCATGAAAACCAAGGAAACGAATGCTCATAAGTTGTAAACTTGTACCTTATAACTCATCCAAAATGCAATAATTGAACTTAATAAAATTAAAATAAATAATATAAATATATATTAAGTTTTTAAATAATTAATTAATATATTTAATTTGATTATCCTTGACTTCAAGGTCAAGTGAAAAAAACATTCGTACATAAGGTAATGGTTTTCTACACGAACCTCCATTTTCTTTTGGGTTACTATTTGTCTCTATTAATCCCAATTAAACTCTTAATTATTATTATTTAATCATCATAAATTATTTTTTAATTTTATATACATGTTTACCAATCATAATAATTCTTTAATTTAAGGGAATTTAAATGTTTTATACAGATCTTTCACAATTCTTCCCGATAAACAAGCCCGATTCAAGGGAACTTTTTAAATTCATACCTATTTTAAAGTGAATTCTATAATATATTTTTAGTTAATATTATTTTAATAAAACAAAAAATTTTATCATGGAAAACCACCTTAGTTTATTTATGGTTTTATTCAAATATTTTTCCAAAAGGACTCTTCTTTTCAAAGTAAAAGTGTATATCTCTCAAAAATTCCTCGACGATTTTATTAGAGTATTTTTTTATTTCCACACATCTATTGAATTTTATGTATTATTGAGGTAAATATATTATGTTTATCATATATCATATTTTATTAAATGGTATATGATCAGTTTTAATATGAATGTGCTATCTTCACACCATTCACCATACTACTTAGAATGGTTAGTGTTTATGTGTACATATTGGGGAAATTATTTCACATGTTCATGTTGTTTATGTTTATCCACTTTCATATGGGGAATGTATTGGACTTAAAAATTGATGGGTGGGGCTCGATATATCCCCTAGATTCATTAGTAGGTCTAATGAGATAAAACAGAATTGGGTTTTGGCCAATCCCATACCCTAGTATTTTGAGACATCTTGGCCGAGGTTGTGACAATATGTTTCAGATATCCGACATTATGAATTCCCTCATTATGGTATTAGTAATTGATAATCCATGTGATTATTCAAACAATAGAATATTAATGATTTTGTTTAATTCTTTCATGATCATTTATATGGCCTTATTTAATTAGTTTTTATTCTTTCCCTATTATGCTTAAGTATATTTTTAAAAACATGTGTTTTTAGTAGTTCACTATGATTAGTGTTTATTTTTAAGATAAATTACACTATATTACTTACCCTTAATGAGAAAATGAGATCACCCCTATTATTATGTTTTATTTTCCACTACTTTTGAATATGAATATTATTAATCACTTGTGAGCATAACCTAGGATTCATAGATTTTTCCAATGAAATTTCTATTATGTATTTAATTTCAAGTTGTAATGTTGAACTTATGTTTGTATCTTGTTTTCAAAAACTAATAAAATATGCATTAATTTTGTATACTTATTTATTATAATCATTCTAATGTATTAATATAAGTAACAAAATCTAGGAAAATGTGGTCTGATTCTTTACAACTAGTTACATAGTTAAAGTAAAATCATCATTCCCTTAAAAATGCATTTTTTAGAAAAATAATTTCCATCATGTTTACGGGTTTTATGTTAAATAAAATTATTAAACCTATGTGAATTTATTTTAATAAAATTATTCCATATTTGGAACCATCATAATTAATATTTGGTAATAATTTCAACTTAATTTTTGTATGATATAAATAGTAAATTTATAAAATATTAATTACCACAGTAAAATGAAAATAGGTTAATTAAGGGTATAAATAATATAACAAATACTAGAGACAATTTAAACTTAATAGTATGGATATTTATTTTCACTTTTAAATGAAATTAATATTATATTTATTCCTTATTATTTTTACTTTATAAATGATTATGTTATCAGTTTGGTAAAATATATATTTCGATAAGAAAAAATACAAATTGTATTTTTAAGTAATATGAAATTTATATTAAGAAAGTACTTTTGATGAATTAATATATTTTTTAAATAAAAAATATTTTAAAAAGATATTATTATTAAATAATTTTTAGTATATATAAATTATCTTATAATTTTTATGAAATAAATATAATTTTATAAGGGTTTGAAAATTTTTATTATCAAAAACCAATCATTTTCAATAAATGTTGGTTATTATTTTAAAAGTAAAAATTCACATATTTATAATATTATACAGATAAAATGAATACTATTTTTGGAATTATAACATCAAAATTATCCAATGTTGAATTTTTCATAATTTTCTGAGACATTTGAATTTTTGACTAAAAATTAAATATCATATAAATCTACTTTGTGTTTTATTACATAATAATGACCCAATAGTGATGTAATAATTACTATAAATTGGAAAAAAGAACAAATAAATGTTTTCCCTTTCAAATAATTTGATTTTAATTTAATTTTATTTATTTTTTAAATCCATTATGAATCCTGGAAAACCTATAATATATTTTAAGGTTTTAAAATAATTTCTTTAAGAGTGTGAATCACCTCCACAAAAGAAAGAGTATTATTTTATTATTTTCATCTATTAGAATTATAAAATAATAAAAACTACTACCATCTGAAAGAAACCATGGTATGGCATGTGGTTTTGGATATTTTCTTTTGTAGATTCTGAAACTTAAATAATAAAGAAATCCCCCTCATTTCATATATAAACCCACCAAAGATTCCATTTATCTTCACTAAAACTAATTTTATCATGTACATATTCTTTCTTTACCTCTCTATATTTCTACCAAGGTTCCTCAATATCTCAATAAGCCCATACCAAGCATTTGATGTCACACACTCATGTAAGGTATCCCCACCTTCCTCTCTACCTTTCAATTCAAGCACATTCTTTGAAATTTGTCTTCTTTATTTCAATTTTTTATATTTTCATTCATTTATAATCATTAAATTAAAATAAAATTTATGTTATATGGATAATAGATCATTTATTATTTCTCATTTTACCTTCACCTAATATATTACTATATCGAAATTCCATAAGGGATTTCCCTCTTCTCATTTCCAATCAAGAACTCCTTTTATGTTATGTCTATTAAATTACATTTTATTTTATTGGGATATGTAATTATAGATCCCCATTACTATAAATTTTATTTGGAAATTATGGTATCCCCTTTCACTCTCATTCATACATCCTATGAACCTTTATGTATATATGTTACCATGCAGAAATTTTGTAAGGGATCCTCACCTTCCTATTCTTCTTTAAATTCAAGCACCTTATTTGTAATTTTTATTATTAATTTCTATTTTTTATGATTTAATTTATTTAAAAACATCCCATACTATCCGATGGATTTTATTTTAATGAGGGATAATTTATTCTCTCTCATTTATACCTTCATTTATGTCTTTCCTATGCTAAAATTCTATAAGGGATTTCTCTCTTCACATTTCCATTCAAGAACACTTTTTTATGTTATATAAATTAAATTAATTTTTTTTGTTGGGATATGTTCTTATATAATCCACTTAATTTACATTTAATTAATAAATGATGATATTTGACTTTTCACTCTTATTAATCCTCCCATGATCCTTTATGAACGCCCATTACCATGATGAAATTTGATAAGAGATATTTTCCTTTATCATCTTTATTCAATTATCTTCTTTACCTTATGTATTTAATATTAATTTCATTATGATGGGATGAATTATTTCATATCCCATTTACTTTCAAATTTACTTCCAAATTATGATAGACCCATCTCACTCTCATCAATCCCTTTTATGGGTTTTTAAGTAAAAATGTTATGCTGCTAAAACTTCACCTCAAATTTTCAAGACAAAACAATTATATAGTGAATACCATAACTATTTTTATATCAAAGTTATTCACATTTATTAACATATACTTATTTATTGGGGACTTATATGTATTTTTTCCACACTCCTTGATCGTGGAATAAATTATGATGATGAATGAATCCATGTTGTGTGATATATTGGCACACTGAAGAATATGAATGAAATGAATATGATGGATGCACCAAGATAGTGCTATAATGAATTGGGTAATGTTTTGTATCATGATACATCATTTTGGGATAGGTAGTGAACCTGATTCTTTTATGGGACTTTTTACACCATGAACTCTTGGCGGATTTAGCCTTGACGTATATTATGATTCAGTATTTAAAGTTGTTGCCACATTTACCATATTATCATTATCATGATATATCATGCCTTATTATTCACATTTTGTTTATTCCTCATTTATATTCATATTGTCTAAAATTTATCACTTACTCCATGTTTATTTCCTTATCGAGATTTAAAGATCACCCCTTTATTATGTATGTCCCTAGGTTATCCCAGGCAGTTTGAAGTTTGAAGGAGTATTTTAAGAATGTTAAAGTTTTCAATGATGATTTCATATTCTCTATTTTATATTTTTATATAATTTACCTAATTACAAAATACACTAGAAATATCGATCATCTGGGTTGTATTAAGTCTATCCTTATGTAATAAATCAAGTATTAATGTGAAATAAAGATAAGAGTCATTTTACCAAACCATAAAAGTCCTCACAATCCACACATAAGGCTCATATCACAATCAAAAAATTCCATAAAAACATTACCAAAACAAACACATGAAAGAAAACCCAATTTCATCTAAAAATTATATTTGGAATTTTATTAAACACGTTGAGTGCATATGTACATAAACATATTTAAATAATCTCTTGGAAGACCCTTTTTTTTCAAATTCCATCAACAAAAAATCTCCAAACCAAAAAAAAAAACAAATCACTAGCAAGAGAAACAAATTTAAAAATTATTTAGGAATACCCAAGCATCAAATAGAATGCATCTAAAAAGAAACATTTGAAAAAACATACCTTAATTGAGTACAGATATAAAGAAACTTCAAGGGAAAGAAGGATACAACCAAAGTAACAATCTTCACACCCAAAACCCAAATAAACAGAATACAAAATATCAACCTTATCTTATAGGGTTCTTCTAAACAATAAATGACAAAGGAAACATTAATAAACCGAGATATGATAAGGGAAAGAATATAAAAAAATAAAATCCCTAGAAACTCACCTTAGATTTGAAGGAGGAGCACCAACAAGGGAGGAGGAACCAAGGGAAGGAATATTGGGCACCCCTTCATGCACCAAAAATAGGACAAGATGGTGGAAAACCTGAAATAGGTTTAAAATAAAAGAGGGAAAACTTGGAATTTAAATTTTTAATAAATTTGGGAAACACACACGGTTTTGACACATGGTTTTCCAAACCATGTGCATACTGTATGGTCTCCACTGTCCAAATGGATAAAACCGCACACATAGTTTCCACATGGTTTCCCAAATTGTGTGAAACCTATTCACCTTACTCCTAAAACCTAAAACAAGTTTCAATGTTTCTTTGGTGAAGACACACAATTTCCTTTTACCGTGTGCTACCCGTGCACCCATTTCCACTAAGACCAAAACTTCCATTTTTCAACAAAAACTAAAAAAAATTTAAACTGGGAATCAACCCAAATTGTAATAAAAAAGAATACAGGACCAAGAGAAGAATAAAAAAAGGAATTTATAAGGTTAGTTTTTAATAATTCTCCCCACCCCAAACACATTCTTCCCCTAGAAAGTCACTTAGCTGAAAGATAAAAAAACTCGATCCCAAATAAAAAATAAACTAAGTGAAACTATGAAACTCAGGGTTTAATTTTTCTATACAAGTCACACCTGACCATATATAGAGGAAAACATATAATGAAAAACAATGGGAGAAAATTAAAGGGTTCTCCTTACCATAAGAACTCTACCAAAACAACCAACATTAAAACCCTCAACACGAAGACACCGAAACAAAATATCCAACCACTCTAACCCAAGACATCTAACATGGGAACTCCCAACACAAAATTATCCAAATTCTTCACACAATAAAAACAATACCACCACTGAAACCAAAAACTTTCCATACAAACAAAAAACCACAAAAATAGATGGAAACCCATGAAAGGAACTCAAACCAAACAACAAACCCAATCACAATCTAAAAAACTCTATTTTTATAAGAATAAGTGTCTAAAAATAGACACAATTAGAAATAAGAAATGTATTCATGTTAGGATAACCATTTAATGATTCACATTTAGTAAAACAAAACCACTCAGACTATGATGGAACAGGTCTAACACAACTTTACAACAAAAATATGAACTCACAACAACATAAAAACTAAAACAAGGAAACTTAAAACATCTCCACCCTGACATGAGAGGCAATATCTAGGATAAGGTTTTCCCCACACACCCTAATAAATTCCATGAGTGAAAACAATATTCACTTAGAGGCATGTGGCTAGAGCCCTAATTTTTGAAGAATCGACTAAATCAAAGTAAGGAAATGAGATCCTATGATCAAGAATTCATATTTAGTTAACAATTCATAAAAATATTCTCTAGATGGACTAAGAATCCACAATGTTTTAAAGTCTTTGGAGGATTGTGACAAGATGCCTTCGAGTGCCCGAACTAGCCACATTAGAAACATACAAAAAAAATTTCTAATGAATGAGAAGTCGAAACCAATAAGGGAGACTCTTTAGGAATATGTTTCTCTAGAATACACAAATATACAGATGGGGAATCTTCATGAGAAGCAACATATATCAGATTTCCAACTGCCTATGATCAAGAGACCAATTCATCTAAGAATTATTTATCCACCAACTTCTCGAAATGAATATCCTTGTAAGAGAGGGCTCACTCCCTGATCTCTAGATGAAGGCTCAGAATGAAAAAAGATCCATTAATTAGAGCTTGGGATGCTATCTCCAAATAGAAAGAAACCAGGTCCTAGAAATGTTTGACACATATCTTTACAGTCTATTGGCATTATTTAATACCAAGGTTCTCTTATACTTTCTTTATATTCACCTCCTCAGGTATGAACCATCAGAAAAAAATGGTCTTAAACACTTCCCACTTAATCCCAATATTCATTGATGATAGAACAATCAACCTCCATTCATCCAAAGCTTAACCCTCAAAATAACCAAGAACATCATAGAATCTCATAGCTTAATGAGTTCCCCACAATATGAATACACTCTAAACATCCCTTAGCCATTCCTATACTTCTAACGAACCTCAATAACCATGTTATCAAGAAACAATTGAGAATAACTAGAAACTAGGAAAGACCCACTAGGCATTTTAGAGAGTTTTTTGGGTAGAATATTTTTAATGGAATGAAAAAAAGAAGGCCAAAATAAATATCAACTATAAAGACAATAAAGACAAACATATCAATCCAAAACGATAGGCTCACAAGAAAAACATGAACAAGAACAACCAAAGATCCTATTTTCAAAGACCACTATTTCATTATAATTTCAAAAAAAAAATCTTTTGGGTCTAGTTTTCAAAAACCAAAATCCATTTCCACAAAATAGGAACCCACATTTTCAATAAAATCCAATCCTTGAGATCATTTTCCACTTAAAAACTATTTATGGAAAAAACCAAGTCAAACCTTTAATTTAAAACCCCCATGGAATCCTTGGAACCACCACATATGTTTCCATCTACTTTTGCTTACATTATCTATGCACAAGTACCAAAATTCACTTTTTATACACACCCACACACATGTTATTGTTCATAATGAGTACCAAGGGTCGCACATTCCATCCCATCGTCAAATACATGAATTTACCAATTTCTCATTCCAAAACAATTTATTTTAAAACCCATTATGTATGATTTCAAAACCACATAAAGAAATAATTTCCATTTCAAAAACTATTTTCATTTTAAATGTACACTCACACCAACTGAAACCAAAATAGAAAACATCTCATATAAAAAAAGGCCAACCCAAATGAACAATTCATAATAAACACTCAGAATAAGGAACTATTTGTAATTAATAACCTAGTGAAATTATTAGCAGTCCATGCCCCACGAATGAATCAACCACTAGGAGGACCTTAAACAACGAACTTGGACTCCAAATGGGCCACTAATTCATGTCAGGTGAAAAAATGACACCAGACCACCTCCATCATCATTCCTCAATTAAAAACAAAAACAAAGGAATCAAACCCCGAACTGCCCCTAAGAACTTGTAGATTAGGACAAGAAAGGGTTCATTATTTCCTTCCCATACCTACCTCTCAACTCCAAAAAGTACTAATCTCTAATCTACATGACACCTCAAATAATAAGAACCTCCGATGATACCATTTTTTACAAACTAGGCCAGGATTCCATCCAACCCAACATCAAACACAGTCCGAGACAAGGCCCGAAGGGCATTCTTAATCCCCATGGGTTGGAAACTAGTATTGGGAATAAAAGTGATCACAATAAGAATGATTTTTTCCCAATAAACCAAGATCAAATAAATAGACTAAACAAGTTTAAGTACTAACAATGACTAAATCTCAATAAATATAAAAACTAATCCAAATAAAAAAAATGAAAGACAAAATAGAAAATGAATACCAAACTAAGACCAAACCATGCTACACGATCGCTATGTGATCACTTGGTCACCACCATACTTAATATTGACCTACTCCAAATGTGAGAAACTAAACCCGAAACCAACACCTAAAAAAAATCTCAGGTCTGCCAACACCAAATGGAATAAGAGGTTGTGATCTTTAATAGTTAAGTAGCTTTCCACCATAGAATCCATACATTTACTTTCTCGTAATAGTCCATAAAAACTAGTTTTAAAATACATTATGAAAACATGTTTTTATTCTTTTTAACAACCAAACACAATTTTCTATAAGTTTACTTTTCAATATAACAGAATTCGATTTCTTTTTTAAAATGGATTTACAACTTTTGAAACCAAATTACACACATGATTTCAGAACCAATAATACAAGCTATACTGAAAATAAAATAAAGTGATAAAAAAAAGAAACCAAGTACAATAGATAAATAAACAAGAATATACATATAGTAACCATTTGAATTTTATAAACAACCCTAGATAAATCCCTATATGCACTCATTTTGGACCTCCTACTAGGGTATGGTGTATCTCTATAGTCAATAACCAAATGGCTACTCTAATCTAGCCTCATTAGTGGCACAACCCACCTAGCCTCTAACACATCCAAGGGGTACCCAACCATCTAATTAGGGTAGATAATAAATCATCACTCAAACCTATAAAAGAAACCCAAGAAACCCATGGTAATCGTATATAGTTAATGGAGGAGGCCCTCACACGAGTGAATCATCTTACTTTCCACCACCACACTTTCCTACCCCAAACACCAACACCACCTATGCAATAACCCACTCTTAGGAAATCCCCCACAGGGGTTCCCATCTTGCAACAATCCTTTTTAAAGTTCCTTCCAGGGTATTACATTACATGATCTTTTAAACCATTTCTCAAAACATTCTAATATTCCAACTAAGATGAGATAATTAATTAGAGATCATTCTTGAATTATAGTATTCATAGAAATGGAAATGATCCCTTATCCATCCAAATAAAAACTGGAAAGCACTAATGATCCTATACGGGATGATACCTTATTGAATGTGTCCTAGTAGTTGGTAAAGGCATGCAAGGGTTGGCATTTCCAGATTAAGGTGTTGTCCTTATGGTAGTCATGCTTCCATCACCAGCATGATGAATCAAATTCCTAAACACACATACCCAGTTGGGAAAAGACATAAATTCAATAACATGGCCATAAATCCCACTAACCTAATGTTTGGATAGATATCCATCTTCACTTGATATACCCATGAACTATAATCCCCATCTTCCAAAATGGTATAATAAGAGACGACAATGTCACAAAATTTTTGGGAATGACACCGATGAGGGCATTTATAAGTTGGCATAACCCCACCATGACAATGGAAAATTTTGATCCAGTGTTTGAAAAAGATAAGCAATCCCATCGTCGGCTCCTTTCTCAGCTTCTTCTTCACAATAGTGACCATGTCCATATACAAGACTAAATCCTACAAAGGATCATCCCAAACATCTATAGAGAGAAGGAATTAATCACACATCTATTTGATATGGGGGATCCCACCTAGTAGGTAGATGTCTCAAAGGCTGATGCCCACTTCATCATGGGACAAATGGAATGAGTTGGTGCCAAGACACTAACGACTGACCAATTCACTACGAATATTTTGCGGGTGATCGATTTTTTTTAAATCCATAATGCATCATAAATATGGACCCTATATAACTAGTAAACAAACTCTAAGCAGCTTTTCTTAACATAGAATGGACACACCCTTCATCAAAAAAATTAGAACCAGGATGGAGATTCTATTTTGAGCTCCATCCACCACCTGGTTTATTCAGATAAGAGACAAATATACTCAAGTAAATATGAGAAATAGGATTATAAGAAAAGTCACAGCCATATGAACCCAAGGGAGAGTTTTCCAACATACAAGACAACCCTTGGGAGTGAGCTATG
This sequence comes from Viscum album, assembly GCA_963277665.1. Classification (NCBI taxonomy): domain Eukaryota; kingdom Viridiplantae; phylum Streptophyta; class Magnoliopsida; order Santalales; family Viscaceae; genus Viscum; species Viscum album. The sequence continues at coordinate 1,430,167,301 of OY728120.1, read as the reverse complement.
ACCAACCATCCCACCTTGGTAGTAGTCATCCAAATACAATCTAGAGAAGTTGACACCCAACATGATGATATATTGAAGTCCATAGGAGGAATGAAAACATCATCTATCAAGTCAAACCCATATAAAGGAATATGGTGTGAGAAAGAATAATTTTAAAGATTAAATGGGGGAAAACGTTTTAGAACCTTGTTATCAGAATTCACTTGGTATCAGGGGTCAACATTATGGTTTCTAATGATCATGGACCTTTGATTAGCCGTAGTAGAGGAACCTTGATGAAAACCGAAAAACATCTAAAAAAATTAAGTGGAATATATCAGAAAGTTAAAATAAAGTCTTTCCAAAGAAATTAAATAAAATTATATAATTATCAGGAACATCACATGAATCAGTAGGGAATTTGTAGATCACATAAAGCATTCATGATCCTCCTAACATATAAAGATATTACAGGTCACATAAAACCTACAAGGAATCATGTAAACACATGAACCATCATAATACTCATGATCACATGACCTTGACATTGTCATGTGAGATGTATATTAGTCAACGGATTACGTGATCAAGCTAGTAGATCCTATGGAACCCTTAAGATAATCGAGCATTCCCACAGCTAATGATCAAACAATTACCAAAATTTAGTTCATGATTTATTAGAGTTAGTGCCTAGGAAAAGGAGTTATTTCAAAGGATCTCTCTTTAATATGGTCTCATAGTGAAGTATTATAATTGGTGCTTGAGGGTGGGTCTTGTGAAGATGATACATGATGAAAGCTGGGTTAGAAAGTTATGAAGAAATAAGTAGCCGGTTAATGAATCCTTATTTGATCCCCTATTTATAGGGAATTATGCGGAACAAAAAAGTTTTCTAGATAGACCAAGTGTCATCGCATAAATCAATTGAAAATTGTTCTAAAGACTCAATATGGCATTTACTTTCCTCATAAATAATCCCTCGTTCCCGCAGATATCACTCTTCAGGGGGGGGGGAATTTGGTGAAGCCCTCCAAATGAGCATAAAAAATTTTAAAAAGGAATAAATACCTAAATATGGGTATTATTATCCATGAAAAGGAAGAATAAAGTATCCATGGTCACACAGATCACGTGAACCCCTAGGATACATGCGATCACATGACTAGCAGAATGTCATACAAATGGTCATGCACAGTGCATAGCCTGTGAAAGGACCTACAAAATCCCTTAGAAAAGTCCTTCTACTTTTATGAAGGTTCTCTAGACAATCACCAATCACATGGAGGAATCTAGATAATCTCCACTAGTTCATGCAAATTTTCAAGTAGTGGATGCATAGAAAACCATCCAAAAGTCCTTGGAAAATAGGAGGAAAATATCCAAAAGGTGGAAGCCACTTGTGGTCATAAAACTCATGTGATGAATGACCAATTGGGAGAATTATTGTCATTGAAAACATTCATAAAACCCCATGGGATCCCCATAATTTGTAAAGTAAGAAAAGGAAATAAAAATTAGAGGAGTCGGGATCTCCTTGTATTTGTAAACATCATGTAACATGACCCTAGAGATCAACAAGATACCACAAGAACATGAATATATGTCTCCCTCATCACGCAAAAGATCACCCAAATGTCATCCTCATCTCATGAAGAGACTCAGACATATCTAGGAAAAATTTCTCCCCCCCTTTGGCTCCATAAGGTCAAACAAATGGAATTTCCCATGAGGTTCTCACAAGACCATTAATTGGTCACACAATTTATCACTAAGAGGTAGAGTGATTGTCTTCAACAAAACTCATGGAACCTTGCAATATCTCTAACCTTTTTAAAATAAATAAAGGAGATAAATATAAGAATGAAGAGATCCTCTTAAAGTTTCAAAACACACGTGACACACCTAGGATATCGGCAACATGGTCTCAGAAGAACCCTTGACAAATCAACCTAATTTTACGAATCCCACTTGTTAGGTCATCCTTGTCTCAAGTAAACTCCTAGAAAATTTGACCAAGATCATGCAATGGCCTTCCAATGAGCATCCTGATCCCTCAAAGGCACTTGGATGTGTTAATATGAAAATATGAAAGTCCCTAGTCATGTTATTATGATTAAAAAATACCCCATTAATTTGAAAAAATATAATAAAGGAGGTGTTGGAAGGGTGATCTTGTGGTTTCTGAAAAACATGTGATTCCCCTGGAATGACCCAGGTCAGGACCTCGTGAAGATGCATAATACTAATGGCCTATATTTACTTCATCCTAGATTAAAGTTATATTCACTTCTCAAAGTGATGTACAACTAGGGTGGTGAGGCCTATAAGTCTCCCAACCCAACATCAAATAAGGGGTTGGTTTTTTTCATCTAGAAGTACATGTCCCATGCATTAGAGAAGATATTTCGGATATGATGATCTCAGGACAGGAAAGTTTTATGTCAAGTAAGATCTCGCAAACAACCGGTGTGATCATGCAAAATGAATAGGAAATTCATGTGATCATTCATAGATCATGTGAATGAATTCTGGTGAGATATGCAAAATACATCCCACATATATGCTAAAACATGCAAGACATAAAATAATCTATCAATGAAAAAATATAAGGCATATGGAATAAAATAGTGGAATAAAGACTAAAAAAATGGGAGACTAATTGGAAGTACCAATACACTAATCCTCATGTGCTTCACATGTACCACCCCGGACCTGAAACAACACCAGGATGTGTCACCCATATCTTATGATTCTCCTTTGGTATACTATTTGGATCATGAAAAGTCATATAAACATGTCAAATCAAGTCACATGCTGCCCTCTGGGCATACCACACAAGTCTCATGAATCCCTTTAGGCTCACCATCAATACATTATGGTGTACTTTAGACATGTTTCCTGACTCATTATACAAAATTAGTTCATGTTAGTTGAGTCTTGCGATAACACCTAGGCACGTCAACTGGCCCTTGTGACACCCTTCAGGCATGCCATCCAGATCTCACGATGACCCCATACATGACATCCTAGATCATGTGACACCCTAGAAGGCATATTAAATTTACTCTCACAATTCCCTCCAAGTGTGTTAGCTATATTTCTTGATGAAACTAGGTTACGTTAGCTATATTATGTGACTCCCTCTAAGAATGTAAGTCAGGATCATGTGATGGCTTCCTAAAAAAGTTGGTTGGGCCTTAGGACATCCTCCATGGACATCATACTTCATCATTAAACAACCTTTATACATTCCATCTTGGTTATATTGCATTTATAGGAAATGTAAAATTGATCATGCTATTGTATTTGGGCATGTTAGGCATAAATACTCTGATATTTCAAGCAAACAATCAATGCATGCGAAGAAGACAATCACCTCATGTCAGATATGCAGGTAGGATAGGTTAAATGAGGATCCCAAGACTTGATAATTTGTCCATCCTCAGTGTGTAAGCCTAAAAAAATGAACTTATGAAGACATTAATTTATAAAATAATAATAATACATAGGATTCCTTTCTAAGGCTTCAGATCCATATGAAATATCCCAAGGGCTATCTCAACACACAATTATCGCATCCATAGCAATGAGAAAAATTATTTTTCACACCTTTTTTATCACACCAAGTATAGATCACATGGTATTTGGGAGTTGAAATGATCATATCAATAGCATCATAAGCATCAAAAAAGGAAATTTATACCTCAATGTTTAACCCAAAAAAACTGAACTATGAGAACACAGATTCCTGCCATAACCAAGATGCATAGGATGCTTTCTAATGGCCCGAGATCCAATTAACATCCACTTCAGTGTAAGTACCCTCATTTCTATGACACTTCTAACATTGGGACTCAATAATTACAATTATATGATCACTTTACCTCAACAATTAATATATTAAGAAACTATCAAAAACTATGATGAATATGATTATTTCCATAAACAGGATATGTAGGACACATTTCTTAGCCCCAAGCTCTATAAAAACATCCAAAGGGCTAACCTAGTATATAAGACCCACATCCATATGTAGTGAGATAGATTACATTATATCCCTTATTTTTCACAATGATTATAGCTCATGTGAGATTAAGGAGTTTCAATGGTTGGATAATTTGCATCACAAATCTCCATCAACCAGGGAAATTTTTTTATGTAAGCCCCAATGAGTGGCATGATATAAACACCCCCAAAAAAGGTCATCTAACTTGGTTCTAGTCCCAAGGGCATGATTAAACTATGATAACTATGATTCCTTCTATAACCAGGATACGTATGACTACTCCATGAGACTTTATCTGTAATATATGGTGCTTGAGTTCCCACACATGTGTTATTTCTATATGATACTAAATTGAATGAGTTTGATGAACTACTTAGGTTTTGATTCATACAATAAACATGACATGTAAGAAACCTCATAGTGGCTCAATATCCCCCATTGAATATTAACTACCTCCCTGCATAACAGAAAATACCAAAGTTCCTAGTTATGCGGCCTCAACATATAGGCATCAATTCATTATTGGGAAATGGATGAAGAACCTCAGATACATACAAAAAGATTCACAAACAAGATCCATTTCTTCAAGGAATAATAGGGATTATAAAATGATTATTTTTTAGGTTAAATGATCTTGTATCAGTATTAAGAAGATATTTTCCAATATATCTTAAATCTATAAGAGAGTCCTGGAGTAGTAAATAATTTCCCTCTAAAAGTTTGTGATGAGCCCAACTATACATCCTCTCAACCAATGTGAGTCACTAAGTGTTAATAGGTCTGAAACCCCAATTGACCAACTAACTTCGGCAAAAAGATTTGTACATAGTTATGGATGATGGAGCCATTGGGAGTTTCTATTAATAATTATAATGGAGACCTAATATTAATGATTGTGAAAGAAATAAACCCCTCAAAATCAACAATCAGGATAAACCAAATACACTTAATGATCATATCTTTTTCTTTTAAAATATAAGGTCTAAATATTTATAAATGATAATTATGAATTAGTTATAATTCTAGAACAATAATGTCATATCTATGTTCTTACTTTCCATACCGTTGGAAAATGACAACATCGATCGTGTGTATGTGTGGACTACCACCTCCATGAAGCGATGCGATGCGATTCATTTTTGATTTTTGTTTTAATTGGATGGTAATTAGGATGGATTTAATGAATATATAATATATTTTAATTATTATTTAATGGTGAGTTATTATTTAGCTTTCTTTGATTCCATTCATCAAAAAAGTAATGCAATGTCTATGTGTATGTATAGCCTACCGTCACCATAAACGATGTTATTCATTTTTCTGCCCCTATATTTTATAAATGACACTCCAAATGCATATAATTAATATATATATATATATATATTATATTTATATCCTTATTATAATTTTGGAGACAATTTATCCATGATCCAAATACAAGGACCGAAACTGCCGAACTAGAACATACATGAAAAATGAAGCAGATATCACCTAGAATAGTGATTTTAATAAATAATTTTTAATCAATGGATGATAAAAGGTTATAAGTAAATAATATATGGAATGTTATATTTTATTATTGTTTTATAATAGATTTAAAATAAATCTATATTTATTATATAGGAGGTTCTAACTTGTATGATGAAACTTAGACATAAACTAAGATATTTTAGTCTCACTTTTATTTTCCTGGGACACATAACTTATACACCACTTGTTTCTTTTGTGTGGTGTATATAATTTCCAGGAATTTCTTTTATTATTATTATTATTAAAATTATGGGATATATATATCCATATAATCTTCTTTATTTCATGGGGCTTATGATTCAAAAGTTACCTATGTGGAAAGGGTTTTATGTTATAATCTAATTATTTACCAAAATTGTTTATGATTACATTTTTATGATGAAATATTATGATTTAACTCTTATTAAACACATAATATTTTACTATAATTTAGATATTTTTAAAATTAGTTTTTTTCCATTCATTTTCATCACCTTAAATACTCATGATACCAAAAATATGTTTTAAGGAAAATTGACTTTATTTCTCTCTTCAATTGAATTTTTTTTCTTCCACATACATGTTTTTTTAATTTTTTTAAAGAATGTTTTTAATATAATAATATGATAATTTGAAGATATTTTTACCCATGTTCTAATTTTTAAAAAATGGTTTAAAAAATATTCTTTTTATTTTCCAAACAAGGTACCTTTTGACTTTTTACAAAAAACGTGAATGAAATGTTTTCTTTTTTACTTATATGGAATGAATGGAATTTCACTCCATTATGAACGTTCAATGTTTTGAAGATTAATTTACAATATTACATGCTTATTTTTAAATAAATTTTTTTGAATGATATTTGGGAAATATTTTTATTTTAAAAGTTATTATCAAAATGAAATGGTTATTTCCCTCAAGAAATATTTTAGTGATATTTTGAAGGATTTTTCATATATGATAACATCCATTTATGTTAATTATAATTTAATGGGGGTATTATCCATTGATACCAATATTACTATTTTTATGGATGGTTAATGGGTTTTTATCAGATGTTTATGAAATTGATTTATTTTCCGTGGGTTATGCTATAGTGAATTGATGAAGTGTTTATGAAACCAGTTTTATTTGAATGGGTTATGATGTTATTATATGATTAATATTTTATGCTCTTGTGGAAAAAATATATATTGTTTTTATTATATTATGGTTGTTACATTATAACAAAATATTTTGGTTATTTTATAACCAAGTACGGTAGTTATGCTATAACTAAGGATGGTGGTTACATTGTCAGCATAAATGGTGGTTACATTATAATCAAGGATTGTAGTTATGTTATAACCAAGGACAATATACATGTTATAACCAAAGATAGATGATACATATATATCCATCCAATGAATTGTGTAAAGATCAATATATCATGACATAAATAGAACAAGAATGTTCAGTGAACCTAGTTTAGTAAGGGACTTTGTCCACTACGATACTCTTAGTAGTGAACCTTGAATATAAATATGGCTTAGAGAGTAAAAAAATTCAACTATTATTATATTTTTAATTAGGCCTGAATACTAAGGTAATAATTTTCTATGATAATGTTTATGCCACAAACTTATGTCTTGTGATAATGTTATTCTCTCAAGGATAATGTTCTTTGATCCTTTACGATTCATATCTTATGAACTACCAATATTTATACAATGAATCAATATTATTATCTAGGATATGTAGGTTATGATTTTAAAATGTTATACTAATGTACTCAAACATTTATGTTCATGTTATGCTTATTTTATCATTGATATTTCTTTTTTATACACTTACGGATCATCCGTGCTCACCCTTTCTTATGTTTCCTTTACCAATTCATTGAAAAAAAGGTACTATGTTTTATATGTATAAGAAGGTTTATTATTATGAATAAATTAGTGGGAGATGATTTAGATCTTTTATGAACTAGTTTTTTATGTGTCTAAGTTTCCAAACTCACTAAACCAATACAATTATGATGTGGAAAATTATGTTATGAAATGAATATTCATCTATTAAAATGTGATATCTATGTATGAAAAGGATGGGTAACTATAGTTTGAATCAAATAAAGGTTTAGTTATCCTTTTAAAAATAAGATGAGAAAAAATTAGTGAGAACCCTAAGGGAAAGTCCTTGTATAGTATAGAATCCTAATGTTTTGGTAATGATCATGAATGGCCTATGTTAAAATTAAGGTCTCATAAAATAAGGTGTAATGATTTAGACATCATTTAAATGATTTTTCATGATTGTGTGGTTTCTTATTATTATTATTTTTTCTCATACTATACTTTTTGGTTTTAGTTAATGGATATAACATGAAGTAATCACGTTAATTTAGAATGTGATGGTTAATGGAATGATTATACTCATGAGAAACCAATTGAAATAAGATATGAAATGTGAAACCATATGATTACGACTAATCAACTATCTCATTATATGATCAACAATATCAACTTTTGTGGGTTTCCTAGAACACCTAATAAGGGAAAGATTTAGTTTCATAAATACCATGGAGGAAATAAGATCCAATTTCAAACATTCCTTGAATATGGGAAAATCACTCAAATTAATGTCTTGTAGGAACAAGAAGATCTTTTGAGTGTAGAAGAGAAAGAAAAACATAAAGTAATTTCCAAGTTAAAATGAAAAGTTTGGTTCAAACAATGAATAATAATAATAGCATCCCTAAGGTATCCTTGATAGTTGAATTTTTTAAATTTGGACAGTATGGGAATTATACAAATTGATGTCCTAGGGGAAATTTCAAGATGGGAATCAATTATGTTTTATGATTAATGGTTTCACCAATGATGATGAAGAGACTATGAATGTTGTATAAAAGTCGTGGGATGTTTTAAAAATATCTTTTATGTTAAAATAATCATGATTAAATTGAGTTTTATGAATCATAAGACATGATTAATATTTCATATTTTAGGAAAGAAGTATTAGGAAATGAGATGGTGAATCCTAGTTAATGGTTTAAGTGTGAAGTGGTATGACTAAAGAGATTATGTATCTAGATTAAATAATTATGTTTTATAAGTGTTATACTAATGATATTATATTTATAGAAATCATGAAACATCTAAGGATTATTTAATAGTAGTTTTCCTTACATATTAGAAAACATATTTTCAATGGTACTAATAACCATTAAAAGAGATTTAGTGGTAAAGAGATATTTTTATAGAACACATGATTTAGGGAAAAGATAAACCTTAATATGTGTCTCATGTTAAGTTAAAAATGTTTAGTTTAGATAAAGATATGATTTACATTGATAGTATTGGTAACGTTGAAATTGGGTTGTGATTTGATAAAAACTAATTTAGGTCATATTTGATGAATTTTATTTCATTTTTAAATTTATAATGAAATATTCAGTAGTTGTGAAATTATTTAAGGAATAAGGATTTTTTTTAATTTTGGAAGTATATAGGTTTTCATGAAAGGATAACATAAATTTTAATGGTAATATCATGTGTTTATAAGTTTAAGGTTGATAATAAGTTTAAATGAATAAACACCCATTTTTTAATGTTTTAAGTGATGAGATTATGATATGTCATTAAGGTTTAAATACCATTTAAGGTTGATATATGTTTTTATGATAAATAATTATGGACTAATAGATAGTGGAATATAGGTAATAATGATGGTTGAAAAGTTATACATCGATAAGGTGATGTTTTCAGATATTTTTATGGTCATGTTAAGGATTAACTTTTAAGTTTGTATCAAAATTTGATTCATGATATTATTGTGAAGTTCAATAAATTAAAAGATCATATAGTAATTTATCATGGTAATTAATGATATTTTGTAGATGATTCATTGTGTTGAGTTATATATGATTTAAAATGAAAGTTTATTTAGGAATAATGAGTTTTTTTAAAATATAAGATAAAGGGTATGATATAGCCTTTGTGATTAAAACTTTCTTTTATATTGAGGTTATTGAGGAAAATAAGGGTTTAGAAATTAATGTTGAATTTATTAATATTTGATAATTATATTGCACTAGAAATTTTTGTTTTTGGTTAATTCCTAAAAATAGGAGGAATACCTTCATCTATTTTTCAATTAGTAAGTTGATTTTAGTACTTTAGGAATAGAATATTCATCTCCAATACTCATCTTTTGGAGTAATATATTATATTGTAGTGGGAATTGATTAATGTATAAAATTATAATTTTCATGTAAGAATATTTCATTATTTTCTCAGTCCATATGGTAAAGTAATTCATTAACCCTAGGAAAATTATCTTAAGAAAAAAATGTTGTACTATAATGTTCAATTATAATTAATTGATGGTCTATTAAACCCTCACTGATTCATGGTTTTGTGGTTATTAACTATCAATTAACAATATTATCTATCAAACTCTATTATTCCTTGGGTGTTAGTTTTCTCTTAAATGGACATATTTTCACTTCACACTGATGTTATCCCAATTGGAAACCTATTCTTTGGTGACCTTTATAATATCCTTTTTCTCTTTTTAAGAATTTTTATTAACCCTTTTTATGATGTGAGTTTTTGACAAAGGAACTTTCAAATATAAAACCTTTGTATGACAAGAACAAGTTTAAATTTTGAGTATGAAATTTATTGTGGGGGGGGGGATGTAACACCCCAAAATTTTATAAAATATTTCTTTTTAAATAATTATTTTATTCCATATATTTTGTTACACGTAACACCATGCTTAAATGAACATCAACATACTATTAAAATATTATTATTCATGTCTGTTATAACCTAGAAATTAAATTGGTGGATATTAATAGGTTTAACTACTTTATAATATATATATATATATATATATATATCCTGATCAATATAAATGTACTAATAAATTCTTAGTAAATAATCACCCAATTTTTATTAAAGTCATGTTATTCTTCAAAAATACATTTTATTCAAAAAATATATTTATTTATTTTTGTGAGAAAATATTATGATTAATTTTTGGAACTTTCATAAAATTTATTTTATTAAATTAACACCATTTTTGAAATTATCCTATTGAAAATTTCGTAAGATGGATTTTTGTGAATTTTTTGAAAAGATTGATTTTATTTTGTATAATAAAAAAATTTGATTTTATTAAAACCATATGTAAAAAGTTACATTTTATTTTAAATTATTTTTAAATTAAAATTCGTTTTACTATATTTTAAATAATCCAATTAAGTCCATTGGAATCCATTTTATGTTCGAATTTAGTATAAAAACATTTTTATAGGTAAAAGGGAAGTTTCTTGAAGAACTGTTTTTATACGTGCAATTTGTTTTATGTTAATAATTAAATTTATCACTATTTATGAATTATTTTTATTAAAACTATATATTTTTTACTCAATAAAATGTTTTAACATTCATATAATATATTTCTAGGAATAAGATAATAACTAATTTGATTTTATTCTTAAAAATTATATTTCTTCTAAAAAAGGGTTTCATCACATTTTGCACACTTATTTTAAAATTAATTGCTGAAATTTATTGGTATTAAATTTTATAAAAATAATTCCATATTTCAATTCAATAGGTTTATATTTTATAAATTGACCACTTTTATTTTTTGGTCAATATGATAGTAACCATGTTAAAATATATCACCTCGGTAATGGGTAGGTCAGGTTAATCTATGTTAAAAATAAGTGATAAGGCCATATTGTTTTAATATTAATTCTTATTATATGAATTTTATTATATACTTATAACCCTATACTATAAATTAAGTTATTCCATGGACACTTGGCCCGAAAAATGACCTATATAATATCAAAATCAATGAACGTTACAAAATTACACTCTATTAGATTTAAATATCTTTTATGTGTTCATAGAGGGAAAAAGCATGTTATGAATGAATATAAGTGTATATTTTTAGATTAATGAAAATATTTTAATTATGGAAATTTATTTCCAATTTTTAGAAATTATATAATGACCATAAATGCTTGTGAAACACTAATAAAATATTTATTCAAATAAAAGAAAATTAAAGTAGTCGATTTTAAAAATATTAAAAGTGATATAATTTGAATTGGTTAATGTATGCCACAAATTTTATAGATATATTTGACATAGTATGGATATTTGGAAGAATTTTTTTTCAATTCATCTTCTTTATTGTCATAATTAAATTGAAATTAAATTAATAGTAACGAAAATGTAATTAATGATATTTTATAATAAATAATATTTTATTAAATGATATAAAATTCATAAAAATATTTTATTCCAAAAAATTAATGGGATATTATTTTAAATATCTTCCATGGTCAATTTATTTTTAATGTTTGATTTTATATTAAAATTATTAACCCTTAAAGTGTAGAAAACATTAATATTATAGTAACTGTCAAAAGGGTTAATGAAGGGTTAAAAAACATATATGGGTAAAAATGTGATCCAAACTTACTAAAATTTTGTTTTATAAGATTATTTAAACAAATAATCATATTATATTTTAATATCACCATTTTCATCCATTTTTATGTCAAAATTAATTTATATTAATTTAATATTTTAAAAAATTTCAAGTGTGTCCCTCTCCTAAATTATAAAAGGGATCTCATACCTTCTCTCGTTAACACCACTTTGAGCCTTATATCTCAACTAAAAATCTTCCAAGTTATATTATAAACATATATATAAACATTATATAGGTTATTTTATTCCCAAAAGACCAACCCTAGATCCCTTAAGAGGAGATCTCAATGAATTATTTCAAATAAGGGGTAACTCCCTTACTTAATCACTTTCTTGTAAATTGTTATTTTATCTGAATTAATATGTTATATTCTTCATAATATAATAAATTCAGTATAATAAATATAATTTAATGTCATTATTATTATTAAACCACCTCTATTCATCCTCTTTTCATCAAACGTGAAGTGAAAATATTGCTCGCGTGTACGTACAACTTACCATCCCCCCACAACGATACAATTCATTTCTAATCACCATATTTAATTAATGGGTATTATGATGGGTTTAATGTTTATATATAATAATAATTAATTAATTATAATTTTGGAATGAAAATATCATATTTACCTTCTTACCTTCCAAACCTTTGGATAATGATAATGTCGATCATGCGTACCTGTGGACTGTCACCTCCAGAAAGCGATGTGATTAATTTTTCATTTAAATTTTTCTTGGATGGTAATAATGATGGATTCAATAAATATATTTGATATATATGATATATTAATGATTTTTAAGGATATTTATTATTTACCTTTCTTTCATTCCATCCGTTGAAAAAATGAGAACTATGTTTATGCTTATGTACGCCCTACCATCTCCATAAATGGTGTAATTCGTTTTTCTATGACAATAATTTATGAATGAATATAAACATGTATATAAAGAATATATATATTATATTTATATAATTTTTAACATTTTTAATATTATGTAACGATGATCAAAATACAAGGACCAAAACATCCAAACTAAAAGTTACATGAAAAAAACAGATATCATCAAAAATGGTGATTTTAATAAAGAATTGCTAATAAACAGGTAATAAAAGGTTATAATTAAATAATTTATGTTATTATATATATGATAATGATTTTTAATATATTTATAATAAATATATATTTATAATACATAGGGTTCCAATGCATACAAAAGAAGTTGGACCAAAGGTAATGAATTTTCATCTCACTTTTATTTTAGTGGAACACATGTCTTATACACAAATTATTTCTTTTTTTATTGTGGTATATATACTAAACATGGATTTATTTTATAATTATTATCATTAAAATTATGGGATATAAATATCCTCCTATTTTTCTTTCTTTCACAGGTCTTAAGATTCATAATTTTCCTAAGTGTAAGGGTTTTATGTTACAATCTCATTGTTTATCAGGATTGTTTATGGTTATATTTCCAATGATGAAATATTATGATTTAACTATCAATAAACTCATGAATCATATTATACTCTTAATATTTATTGAAAATACAAGTTTTAAATTCATTTTTCTTACCTTAACTAATCAATATAATGAAAATATATTTTTGAGGAAAATTTACTTTATTTATATCTTTGATAAAAAACCTTTTTCTTACATATCCACATTTTTATAAAAACGTTTTAAAGAAGGTTTCCAATATTGTCATATTATTTTTCAAAGTAAATTTTAACCATGTTTTAATTTTTTCAAAATCATTTAAAATAACTCTTCTTGTCATTTTCCAAACAAGGTACTTTTTGACTTTTTACCAAAAATGTGAAAGGAATGTTTGTTTTAAATTTTATGGAATGAAAGAAATTTAATTCCATAATGAACACTCAATTTTTTAATGATTACTTTAAAATTTTAAAATTTTATTTATAAATAAAATTTTTCCATGATATTTTAGAAATATTTTTTATTTAAATGTGATTTTCAAAATGAAAAGTTTATTTTTCTCCAGAAATACTTAAGTGATATTTTTAAGGATTTATAATATATGATAACATACTTCGATGATAATTATGATTTATTGGGAGTATAAACCATTTATACCATTCTTTATATTTCTCTATATGGTTAATTTTTATTTTTATTTAATTTTTATGAAACCCATTTTTTTTCTTGGGTTATGCTATAATGAATTGATGAAATGTTTATTAAATCCATTTTCTTTATGCAAGTTATGATGTTATGATATGATCAATGTTTTATAATATTTTGACATACACATGTGTGTTTTTAATTATATGACAATGTTTATAATATAACCAAGGATGGTAGTAACATAACAACAAAATATGGTGGTTATGTTATAACCAAGGATGGTGATTCTGTTATAACCATGGACATTAGTTTTGTTATAACCATGTTCGGTGGTTTTCTTATAACTAATAAAGATGGTCAAAAATAATCAAGTAATGTTATGAATTATATATCCCTCCAATTAATTAGGTAAATATTGATATCTCATGAGACAAAAATGATTGGAATTGGGAGTGAAACCAGTTTAGTAAGGGAATTTATCCACTAAGATAGTCTTCAAAGTGAACCTTGACTACCATGATGGTTTGGGGGGGGGGGGGTTAAAATATTCCATAATGATATTCTTTGAAATTAGAATTTAATAATAAGAAAATGTTTTTCTATTCCAATGTGTATGCTAAAAACTTATTTCTTATGCCAATATTGTGCTCTCATGGATCATGTTTTTTGATTCTCTTATGATTCATGTCTTATAAACTGCGAAGATTTATTCCATGTATAAATATTATGATCTATGATATGAATGGTATGATTTTAGAATTTTATTATGATATTATAAAGCCCTTATATTCATGTTATGCTCATATTATCATTGATATTTCCTTTTTTACCCTTACTGAGCTTCATCGCTCACACTTTCTTATGTTTCCTTTTCACCAGGTTATGAGGAAAGTTATTATGTATGTTATCTCAAATAAGGGTGATTTTATGAAGAACTTATTGGGTGATTATGTTGATCATTTATTAACCAATTGTTTATGTGTACATGTTTCTAAAGGAACTAGACCTATACAATTCTGGCATGGATTGTTACATTTTGTAATGAATATTAATCTATTGTGATGTTATATCTATGTAAAAAATGTATTGGTCTCTATATCTATTAAATAAAATTTTATAATAATTATCCTTCAAACTCCACATATTTTCTTATCATATGGTTAACTCTATGGTTTCCATTTCTTTCTTTCATTATTCAGTCTTTGGTATAAAAAAATTATGGAAATGATTTTAAATAAAGTTGACCTTTTTTCCGATTTAGTTAATAAAATTTTCCCTTACATATCCATGTTTTCTAAAATGTTTTAAAGAATTTTTTACCAATATATTATAATTGTTTAAATTCATTTTTACCCATTTTATAATTTCTATAAAAATGGTTTAAAATAATATTCTTTTAATTTTTTAAATGAGGTACTTTTTAAAAAATGTGTGAACAAAATATTATTTTCAAATATTATAACATGAATTAAATTTTCCTTCATCATAAACTGAACCTTCTTTGAAATTTTCCATGGTTATTTTCAAAAAAAAATATACTTAATTTTTTGGAAAATTGTAGATTTAAAATAAGTGAATAAAAAAATAAAATGATATTTCCTAATAAAATATTCAAATGGTATTTTAATATATTTTTTCATCGATGAGAACATACTTTGGTGTTAATTATTCATTACTGGTGATATGATCCAATGATACCATTATTATTATTAATTTGGATGGTTTATGAATATGATTATGAGATGTTTATAAGACCCATTTATATTCATGGGGTTTTCTATGATGGTATGATGGATGTTTTATGATCTTATGGAATATATATATATATATATATATATATATATGATATTTATTATGTGAAGGGTGGTTATTTTATAAAATAATAACAAGTGGTTATATTATAAACCAAGTATGTATCGTTATGTTATAAACCACAGATGGGTGGTTTTGTTATAAACTAAGGACAGGTGATTACGTTATAAACTAGGGATGGGTGGGCCTGTTATAGCTCTCCAATACATTGAGAATTGATTATGGAATTAAGAGACAAAAAAGTGATGATCTAGTTAAATATATAATTTAATCATAAGATAGTGTTTTAATTATCCTATTTGGGTTATTCCATGATGAATGTATAATTCCCCATGATATTATTATGATTTTCTATTCTTATGATTATGGAAGACAATTTGTATTACATGTTAATATGCTTATGATATTATATCTTGAATCATGATTGATTAATGATGATTCCTCACTCTTATAACTCACTTACTTTGAAATTATAAATATTTTAATGGTGAGTAATGATTTATGATCTATGATAGATTGGGTATGAGCTTTGTAAGATATGATCATGATTTAATACCCTAATTCTCATCTTATGCTTGCATATGATCATTGATTAATATCTCAATTGTTTAACCATAATATGCACATGAGTTTACCCATTATTATGTTTCCATTTTCCTTAGGTTATTATGAAAGGTTTTAAGTCGGTTATTTATAAGAAGGGTATAATGATAAAAGAACTTTTTGGGAGGTGTTGAAGATCCTTAATGAAATAAATTATTATGTATCTAGTCTCCAAAGGTGATAAATATTTACAGCTTTGGGGAACATATAATTATGGTAGTTATTGAATATTGATATAATATAATGTAATATAAATGTATGTTATGCTATGTTTGCCTCAATTATGACAAAAAAAGTCTATTCATGTCATATACGTTAAAAGAGAACATTCTTTTACCAATTTTTAAAAATTTAAAAAGTGAGTCATATGTATAAAATTTAAGAATATTCCGTTTAATAATTTTTAAATATAGTTAAAGGTTTTAAAAATAATCTATCAAAAACATTTATTATAGATAAAAACTTCTAATAAACATGACATGGTAGAAAAAGTTTTTCAACCAAAGAGGAAAAAGTTTAGCATTTCGAAAAAACATTTCCTTAGCCATTTTATGTACTAGAGGGAGGAAAATGTTACTAATACATGAAAATTATAGGAATAACTAGAGGATAAATAAATAAATTGGGTTTAAAGTAAAATAATAAAATAATATCATTTAATGTAAATTTTGCATATACAATTTTAAAAAGAAATGAGATTGTAACATAAACCATTACCTCATGTCTCATTTTTCTTTATATGAATTCAAACCTACTAAAAAATAAAAAAATATTTATTATAAATATATTATAGAATCATATTAATATATATATATATATATTAATATATATAATTAGATTATAATTTCCAATTACACATAAATTAATAATTCACTATTAAAACCATTATTTATGTTAAATCTGGTATGTTTCCCATGCATGTTTCAGTTTGAAAGTTTTGGTCCTTGAACTTTGTTCATAGTTTCATCATAAATATAATATTAATAATTTAATAGTTAAAATATTTATTAATTATTTAAACATTTATAACCATTCATATAAAGTTATGATGAAAAATTAATTACATAAATTCGTCAAGATGGTTGTCTGTATGTGTGAATGGGTGATGCTTTCATGTTTTGATGGATGGAATGAAAGAAGTGGTATATAATAATTCACTATTAAAAAATCATAATTAAATTATATATATCATATATATTCATTAAATATATCTTTATTACCATACATGTAAAAATGAAATGAAAAACGAATCACATCCCTTTGTAGAGGTGGCAGTCCAGACGTATGCTCGAGCGACATTATCATTTTCCAACATATAGGAAGGCGATAAAAAATGAAAATAACATTAAAATAAAAACTTCCAAGTATAGTAAATATAATTATAAAAAATTATAATTTGTTTATATAACATTTTAATGAGGTTTAAGATGAAAGAAACATGAAAAAACATATATGAACATATACCTTTACTTTGGGTATCCCCCTTTGAAAAGCACATAAACGATTCTTGTATGGGTATTTTGTGAAGAAAATAAACTCAAGGTCATTTATAATTTTACTGGTAGAGTATTCAGGTAGATAATTATTTAGATAAAGGTTTTATGTGGAGTGGATAAAATCAGAGAGGAGGCTCCCTTTTATCAGTTAGGGGAGTGGAATACTTGTAATTATTAAAAATATTAAAATATACTAAAGTGAATATATTTATAATGTGGATAAAAATTAATTTATTTATATAATGAGTTATATATTATCCAAATAAATTACTAAAATATCATTTAGACAAGTTTTTAGGTCATTTTATCTCTTATCTCTTTAGTTTAACCCCTTATTAACTATTTTATTCTTTATCATGGTAACCCGATTATTACCATGATTACAATTAATTATGAAAAAAATAAAGTTTCCCTTATAAAATAATAATAAATATATTGATTCAAAATATGGATTCCATTTTATGAGATTAAATTAAATAAATAGGTAGAAATTAATTCTAAAATCTATGCACAAAATACATAAAAACCATTTTTAGGGGAATATATTTTAACACTTAAAAACAAATTTAATATTGTTAATTGGAAAGTAAAAACTATTAGATGAATATTAAAATATTTTATTGAGTATGTTATCTAAAAATTTCATTAAAATCACTCGTAAATAGTTATTATTTTAATTTATTAATTTAAAAACATAACACGACAATAAAAATTGTTTTTTAGAAAACTTATCTTTTTTACCTTCAAATGATTTTATTGTCATTTATAACCAATTTATAAAAAATGAATTAATTATATACTTGGGTAAAAAATTAATTTTTATAAGTTTTATATTCTAAATTATTTTTAGAAAAAATTTATATTATTAAAAAAATCCCCCTAAACAAAATATTTCAAACCATTTCTTTTAAATCATTTTTATTTCTTAAGAAATTATATTTGAAAATTATAACTAATTTAATTAATATATAATGTGCTTAATTGTATAATTTATATCAATTATTCGTATATTTTTGTGGTTACATGCTTCAAAATTTATCAAACAAATAAAATTTATTAAATAATAAAATATTCTAAAATATTATGGTGCTACATTCTAATCCCTTCAAAGAATTTATCCCTTTAAATTTTGTCACTATGATAAGATTTCCGAGGATTCTTCTACCTCATCATATCATTAAGTTCCCATGTAGCCTCATTAAATATATGGGTTCATCTCAAAACTTTGGCCAGGTGAGTAGTCATGTTCCACAACACATTCTCTCTTTGATCTAGTATCTCAACCATATATTACTCATAATAGAGATCATTCTTTAGTCATACGACCTATGAGTTTAATACATTTTAAGGATCCCATATAAAATTAAAAGGGAGAGATATGTGGAACACATCATAAACTTGAGAGAGTTTTGGTGGAATTTAAATATGATAAGCTACCATCCTGATATGATTATTAATCTCAAAGGGACCGATATGTCTAGGGTTAAACTTTTGGTTATTTCCAAATCCCATATCCTTATTCCAAGGATATATTCATATTAGTACCTTATCACCAACTTCAAATGTCATATCTCACTGATGGATTTAATAAAATATTTTCCTTCAACTCCAAGAAACATTGATTTTATACTGAATGGATGTTACCATATTTTTTATTTATTCATATAGCTTAGGAACTAATATCTTTTGTTCTCTAACTTTATTTGGGCACATGGAAGTTTTTCACTTCCAATGACAAAGTGATTCATAAAGAACAATCATATTTCTATAGTGAAAAATGGTTATAAGAAAACATTACCATAGAATGGTGTTGATCCCAACCACATTTTAAATCTATTGAACAATCTCTCAACATATCTTATAGGGTTTTAATGGACCTCTTAGAATAAAAATTAATCTAAAGAAGATATATAGTGATTGTTTTAAAATGTTCATTCAAATATTTATAAATATTTTTTAAAAACATTGAAGTAAACCTCGAATCTTGATCAGATACCATAGAATGTGGTAATCCATGAAATCTTACCACTTTATTAATGTATATCATAGAAACCTAAGAAATATAGAAATATTATCTCATAGTAATGAAATTTTATTACCTTGTAAAGTGATTTACTTTAATTTAAATAGATTTTTGGAATTTTGGTTTTTCGGGGAGTCCAATAATGAAATCCATGGTGATTCTTTCCTATTTGAATTAAAGTACATGTAATGGTTATATCATCCAATTATAATGATATCTCCCACCTTAAATTTCTTACATACCATGAATCTAGATTCAAACTCTACAATATCCCTTTTCATGTTCACCACCTAAAATACTCTTTTATATCTTTATACATATCTATATTTACATGATAAATAGAGAATAATGAACTATGATCTTCATACAAAAACTCCTTATTCAAATATAGTATTTATGTGGAATAAAATTAGTTAATAAAACTTATCATTCCATTATAATATTGGTAGAACTCACGAACATGATCACATTCTTCTATAGTTCCACATCTTCCTTCTACACATCTTTAACCCTCAATGGATGGATGATTAATAATTCATATATGAAAGATATGTTATATACACTTTAATCCTGAATTAAAGATCCATATTTTAATAATATTTAAGTATTGGATCTCTTTTAATCCTCATAATGGATATACTAGTATGGCCCTTCTGACTTAGAGCATCTTTTACCTTGTTTGCCTTCTCGCTGTGGATTGGGTAGTGATAATCTTTAATCACTTCAAACCATATCCTTTTTTTAATATTCTACACTTTCTATGTGAATATATAAATAAATATTTTATGATTCATATATATATCACACCTTTCAAAAAAAAAATTAACAGCACTATATATTCAATGAAAAAATTACCAATTCTTATTCCAAATCAAGAGTCATGTAATATTTCTCAATGATTTTAAATTAAATTTAGGCATAAGTTATCACCATATAATTTTTCATGAGGATACATCCTAGTCTATTATTTAATGAATCACTATAGATTAAAAACCCATCCCTACTAAAGGTTTGTGTAATCACAATTTCACCGAACAAACATATATTTAACTCCTTTAAATTTTCCTCACACTCAACCATCAAATAGAAATTCTCTCCCTTATAAGTCAAAATTGTTTTTGGATTTGATATCCATGTGAAAATTTTCAGAAATCATCAATAGTATTCATCTAACCTAAGAAATATACCAATCTCAATCACCATGGATGGTATGGTTCATTTCTCTGAAGCTTCCATATTTAAATGATCCACCAATATAAAATCATTTGATATAACATAACCCAAAAATGAAACATTATATATTATGAATTTTCACTTCCTAAATTTGTAATATATATTTTCCTTCTTTAAGATCTTAAAAAAACCTCAAATAATTTCCAGTCTCTTAATTACTATGGGAAAATATAATAATATCATCGTTAAATACTACCACAAATTGATCATGGTAATCTATAAAGTGTTTTTTATTAAATCCCAAAAGATAACAAGGAAATTAGTAATTAAAAATAGAATCATTATAAATTCAAAATGTACCTACATCATATGGAATGTGTCATTTGTTATATCCAATTTTTTGACCCTTAACTCATGATATCTATATCAAAGATTAGTCGTGGAAAAATATTTAGGTCCTCATAGTTATTAATATAGATCATCGATATGGTGGATATAATACTTTTTATTAATAGTTATCTTGTTAAGTTATCGATAATCAATGAATATATGAATTAAAATATCTTATTTTTTAATAAAATGAACTGGTGGAGCCTATGGAGATGCACTAGAGAGTATGAATACCATAACAATATTATACTGGAGTTGCTTCTCTAATTTATTCAACTCAATCAGGTCCATTCTATATGGAGTCTTTGAAATAGTTTGAACACCAAGTATGTGTTCTATTGAAAACTAAACTTCACAATTTGGGGGAAGATTAGGAAATGGTTCATAAAATAAATAAAAATATTCGAAAAAAATTTATGTATAATCAATGTTTACTTTATTTGAGATAATTATCTCTTATAAAGAGGTACTAAGACCCATACAGTATAAGTAATTTACGTTGGAAGTTTTTATTCACCATCAATATAAAATAAAATCATAGATTGATTATGAATATAAAATATGAATTACCGTACCAAAAATTTAATATGGGATATATATAAGGATATTTAATCAATGGTCAAAATCACATCAAATTCCACTAAATGAAAAATAATAATTTTTTTTCCTATAACACGTTTATAAAAACATCAACATGACATACCAAACTCTATAGTGAAGGATAAGTGTGTATGAATTATAAAGTTTAACTTTAGTGATTTACATAGAATATAACCTTACTAATTTCCTCAATCTAGGTGTTATCTCTTAGATTAGGATATTAACTTGGTTTCTAAGTTCCCCACATTCAATACAGTTAAAAATTAGTGTTTCGTTAGGATGAGATTTATTTTACTCTATCAAATGTTTTGTTTTTTCCTTGGTAATTAGTTTTTATAAATAATTATTTTACACACATAAAACATCTTCATGTTTCTTGAAACAATTCACTTGATGATTCTTCCAAAATTCTTAGCATGTAGAAAATTAAATCTTCTTTCCTCCATGGTCTTCAACAACAAAACTCCCATAAAACTCCATTTTCTTTTATTATATGTCTTATAAAGCTCACCCAGGTTGAGATTGTTAATCTTAAATCATAATATATGGTTAAGAATAACCCAAAAAAATCACTCAAGATTATATCCTGATTGGTTTCTTATTGAGACATCTACCACATTGTCCCTCACACCCATTGTTAACTTTCTTCCTCCTGGTTTCATTCATATACTAAAAAAAGATTCATGTGAGTATCAAGGTGAGAAATAATATGATTATAAAAATCATTATTAGGATTTCCTTAATTATGATACATTTTAATCAACCTATTAATCTTCAGGTTTATCATATATCACTTTAATTTCATCATAGATTGTCATTAATTATATATTCTCATTCTTCGTAAAGGTTCATAAATAGAATATTAAATAACCAAAAATATCCATAGGGAGTTTCAAACTATGTTTATAGTTAGGACTGTTTATTATTACCCTTATGAAGATAGAGTTAATAGACAACCAACCTTTTTGGGGTTATTACCCAAAGGTGAATTTGTGCCAGATCCTACATCCACCTATATATGTCTAGATAGATATGTAATTTCTATTAAACAATAAAATATACACCTTACCCAAACATCATGATGTTATATTATACGTAGACCTAATGGTATGTTTTTCTACTAATTTTTTCAAATCCCAATCTCCAAAAATAACTAAGCCATGTTTTTATACCAACCGAAGAAACCCATGAATTACATTTATAAATATTAAATCATTTTAGATGAATATTAAATATATAAAATAATTATAAACACATACTAAAAAATAAATTATTAGTGTTTTTAGAGACTAGATACATAATCAATTTATTTCATAAATGATTGTCAACATTATTCACATAGTTCTTCTCACATATGATGCTTCTTAAATATACCCTACATAAAATCATTCCTCATAACCAATGAAAATGGGAACATAAGAAATCATAAAATTTTAAACAAAATAGATATCAATCCAGGATCAGAAAAAAGAATATGATAAG
This sequence comes from Viscum album, assembly GCA_963277665.1. NCBI lineage: Eukaryota > Viridiplantae > Streptophyta > Magnoliopsida > Santalales > Viscaceae > Viscum > Viscum album. The sequence continues at coordinate 1,430,143,638 of OY728120.1, read as the reverse complement.
TATAAGGGTATTATAACATTATCATAATTGAATAAATTCATACATAATAAGTCAAATATCATTAATCATGAATCATGGAATAAGGATTTGTCATTATAAAATATAGAATTTATAAGTGTGTGGAATCATAAATAATCAACCATTAAACATGATAATATACCATTAACACAAGAAATAAATTTCTTTCATACACTTAAGTATATAAAATAATTTATTTAGTCAATTTTCACTACTAACACTATCACGATGGACAAATTACCATGGTGAATTAGGTTAAATCCCCATTTCATAATTTCAGGAGTCAATGTTCACTCCCAAGACTACCACAATGGATATATTCCCCCATAAAACTAGGTTAACTAACTATTTTAATCCATATTATCTCTTGATATATAAATCCTTACCCAATACATTAGAGGGATATATAATTTTGGGTCCACCTATCAGATAATGAAAACCATACATAAGTGTGACATAAGATCATAGAAAAATCATTATTTCATCATAGAATAAAAAATGAATAATAAATGGGTTTAATAAAAATTTCATCAAAAAATAATCACAAGAAATATATAGAAAGGAATGGTATGGTATCATGAAAACATTCCTTATTTCACTATAGAAAAATTAATATGTGGGAAAGTAATGAGTTTCATAAAATCATCCTTAAAAAATAATGATCATAAGGAATATTGATAAATAATATGTATGCTACTATAAAATTATAAAACTAGTGAAACATAAGAAGAATTAAAGGATATTGACACATATGAAAAATACCTTTAAAATAGCATTTGAACCTTTCATTAAAAAAATGATAAAAAATATTATTTTCTATTTATAAAAAATTAAATAAAAAATCCCAGAATATTGAGGAAAATGATTTTGTTTGAGAATAAATATAGAAAATTTTAAAGTAAACTTTAATGAAAATAATGATCTTGATAGAAGTAAATTCTTTTTATGTTGTATATATTAAAAGAGAACATTATTTTCAAACGTTTTTGAAAATTAAAAATTGAGTCATATATAATTTGTTTGGAAAGATTCATTTTTACAATATATAAATAATTTTTAATTTATTAAAAATAATATTTCTCAAAAAATTATGAATAGATAAAAACATCCCTAAAATATTTTTATGAACATGCCCATGGGACAAAAATTTCATCAACCAATGATGAAATAAGGCCAAATTTTCTTAAAAACATTTTCTCAATGAGTTTAAGTACAAAAGAGAGGAAAGTTGTAATACTACTTGAAAATTTTAGGAATAATTATAGTAGAATAAAATAAATTTTATTGAAATGATAAATATTATATAATTTCCCTAAATGAAAATTTACTATAGATAATCCTGAAATGAAATGAGAAGGTAATATAAAACATTACATCAAGTCCCATCTTTCTTTGTATTCATTAAAATTTCCTAAATAATAAATATAAATTTATTATAATCTATTTTAGAATAATATTAATATAAATAATATTATATATCATTCCATTATAATTTCTGATTACTATTTTATTATCATTTTTTTTATTAAAATCATTATTCAGGTTAAAATTAGTTTGTTTTCAATGCATGTTTCATTTTGAAGGTTCATGTCTTTTAACCTTGGTCATGGTGTCATCATCTATGGAATCGTAATCATTTCATTAGTATAATATTTATTCATTATATATACTTTTATAACCATTTATATTTATCAATCAAGAGAATTTAATTACATCACATCATGGAGATGGCAGTTCATACATATGCACATGTGATGTTTTTACTTTTAAATTGATGGAACTAATGAATGGTACATAATAAATCAACTTAATAGAATCATAAATATATAATAAATATCATATATATATATATATATTCCTTAAATATATCTTTAGGACAATACATGTACATATTAAATGAAAAAAGGACCACATCGCTTCATAGAGGTGGTAGTACACACGTACAAATGAGCGATATTATCATTTTCCAAGATATAGGAAGAATATATATAAAATGACTATATAATTAACATAAAAACAAATCATTATATTAAATAAAATTATTTAATAATTTTAATATGGTTTTATTATATTTTTAGTAGGTTTTGGAATCGAGAAATATGAAAAAAACCGATAAGAACATATACATCTTCTTCAGGTATCCTCCTTTGAAAATCACCTAATGTATTATTGAATAAGTCTTTTGGTAAGAAAAGAACCACAAGTATTTGGATAAATATTTTGGGAGTGTATTATGGAACATATTTGTTGAATTAAATGGCTCAAGTGGTATGGATAAGAGAGGAGATGAAGTAACCTTTTATAAATGAGGGGAGTGGCACACTTGTAATTATTAAGAATATTAAGATATAATAATGTTAAAATCATCAGAAAGTGGATCAAAATTGGATCAATTTCAAATATGGTTTGATATAGGATTTAAATAAATTAATAAAATAGTATTTATACAAGTTTTTTATGTCATTTTAACTCATATCTCTTTAGATCAACCCCTCGTTAACCCTTTTAACTATTACTGTGGTAATAATATTTTTACCATGATTACTATTCATTATGATCTAAAATTAAGATTAACATATAACCTAATATTAATAATTATAATTAAAAATATTTTTTTTTATAATATTCATTTCAAAAAATTGGTATAAATTAATTCTAATATCCGCACATAAAGCGCATAAAGCCCATTTTTACGGATATTCATTTTTAAGTATAAAACAGAATTTAATCCAATTAATTTCATAGTAAAAGCCATTAAATGAATGGTACAATATTTTATTGAACATAATATATACACATTTAATTATAATTATCAATCAATAGTGATTAATTTAATTTATTAATATAAAAATACATTTCACACATAAATATAGTTTTTCTAGAAAAACATCTCATTTTAACTTAAAAATATTTTATTTTCCTTTCTAAACAATTCATATCTAATGAATTTATTTTACATATGTATAAAAAATTATTTTTAATATATTTAATAATATAAAATAATTTTTAAATAAGATACTTATGAAAAAAATGAGATATTCTAAAATCTCAAGGTGTTACAGTTATGACTACATAATAAATTGTTTGATCTATAGAAATATTCAATATACATAATATCAATATTTTCTAATTCAATAGAAAAATATGGATATCTTGTTAAATATCCCATAATAAACATAGAAAATATTGAATATTTATAAATTAATAGAATGTAACCTTATCCAAGGAATGATAATAATGTATTAGGGAAGGGAATATTCATGGTGTAGAGATATCAATAATAATGAGTAATTGAGTTCAATTATTTTAATTGGTAGGAGACAAAATTAATGATAGAAAAAATTTCCCCTATATCCATAACTCTGGATCTGGTGAAACACTTACTTTATTTAATGAAATTTAAAATTTATTTTAATACTATGATAATATATTCAAATCCTTAATTAGGGTTTGTAAAGAGATTGTGAATCATCCAATGCATATCCCTTGGGAGTGTTAAAATAGGTGTGTATTTAGGCCCATTTTTTTATAGTGAGTGAAGATCAAGTTAATTCACAACTAACCTATTTTATGGTTGTTACACCAAGGTGAATCTGAGCTAAATAATTTATCCACTTATAGTATAAAAATGGGGATGTCATTGCTAAGAAAACACAGAATATTTAATATACCAAATTGTTTATATGTTTTTATATATTTATATTTTATCCATTGGGTTTCCACTACTATTTGAGCATCATAATGTTTTATAAAGGTAGTATAATGATAGGTAATGGTTATCTATTATTTATAATTTGATAATGAATTTACTATAATGAAACATAATAATATTTAATATGGAAATATAAAGGAGTTATATAGGATTAGAAAAATAAATGATAAGAAGGGATTGTATACATTTACACCACTATAATAATAACTTATGTCATAAACTAGCTGGGATACCCTGACACCATGATAAATAATCCATCTTTGATATAGAATTAAGGGTGTTACCGATCCCCATGATTTGGTGAATAGCTCCAGGAATCATACTATATCAATAGGGAATGAATTTTACACCAAACAGAAGAAGGGAAAAAGTTTAAAAGTTGGTATGTTCAACACTCGAAAAGGATAAATTACCCAAAACCAAATAGGTAAAAAAAACCTATGAAGTACATAATCAAAATAGGCTGTAAATGGTAGGATAAAACTCAAAAATCCCAATATAAAAAAAACTCAAAGACCAAAGAATCAATAACATAAACCACCTCCAAGTGGTGTTTTACTTATGCACTAACTTGGCATAAGAAAATCTACAAACGACTGAAGGAAAAGGTAGGGTATGAGCTATAAATCCCATTAGGGTCTCACTAAGAATTCCATAATAGATTCTGTAATAGTTAACTAAATCATGCTTTAAATTTAAATAAAATAGGGCATGAAATAAAAAATCCTTTTAAAATTTAAAATAAAAAATCATTCTTCTCAATAGATGGTAAAAATTTCAAACATTTATTAAATAAATAGTTTATATAAAACCATCTTTATAAATAATTTGGCATGAATAAAATAGTTCTATAATGAATGAAATATATATTAAAAAATCACAAAAACACCATAGTCATCTTTCCTACAGTATGTTACTTTCCAGTTATAGAATCCTAAAACTTATTATATATGTGATCTTGACTAAGTATGGGTGCTCACATCCCTCATGATTAGGATGAATAGGACTCATCAAAATCCTATTGTGTATAATCGTGTTAAAATAGAGTTTTATTATAGTTTTCATCATCAATACAATGATAGTGAATCAATATCCCAGTTTTCATGTCCCAAATAACACAATAACCACCTAGGCTCACATGTGATCAATCAATCAATAAACAATGGGAAAATAAACCTATTTTAAATCAAACATCATTTACAATTCAATTTCATAATTTTTTAATTTCATTATTCTAATTAAATTTAAAAAAAACATGGATTCATCATCATTTCAAGACTTTTAAATTAAAACTAGTCAAATGTTTTCAAAATTTCAATTTAATATATTTTTCTAAAATCAAATCTCAAATTATTTCATCAATTCCATCATTTTCAAAATACACCCACAAATCTAATTCTATTGGAATTGAGAGTTTTCCCCAAAATCCATGCACTTTAAAATTCCAATTCCAAATCATATCATATTGGTTTTTCATAAGTAAATTGATATATATTTCAAATAAATCAAGAAAATAAAGGTTTTAATTATATGGAAAATCTAAAACAAAACCACCTACATTTAATCATGGAAATAAAAACTGACACCCATAACAGGATTCACAAATGAAGAAATAAGGCATCAAAAATCAAGAAACCAAACCTATAATCAAGATATAATTAAATTGAGTTTATATCCCAAAAATACGCATTGATCTATAAAATTATAAGGAGTAAGGAAGGAGGGTTTGGGATAAATTAAACGATAATAGGTCAACTTATCAGAGAGGGATCAAATATTTCACCGGCACTTTGAATCATCAATGGAGTGGGTAGGAGGAGCCAAAATCACCTCTAGAGAGTGTCCTAAACCATAGAAAATATAATATTTTTGAGTAGGTATGTTATTTACATAAATCATAGGGTTGTTAATTTATAAAATAATTTCTAGAATAAATTAATCACATGTGCACTATTTTCTAGAGAGGGACGCGTGATTAGAAAAAACCATGCACCCTAACCATGTGACCCTTATAGACTTACTGTAAATGGAACACAATTTCTCTTAGTTGGGAACATGTTTTTTCAATCCATGCTCCAACCGTGAAAACCTCCATTGTGTAGGGTTGTACGGTTTTCACTTGGGGAGATCACGGTTTGGGAAAATAATGCGCCAACTATGCACAACCCAGATTACCTCTAAAATTATCCAAATTTCACATGAAGTTAACCTAAATAGGATCCAAACAAAAGGGAAATAAAAATGGGTTAAGGAATACCAGAAAAAAAGTAATATGATGTGAAAAACTTCCCACCATAAGAACTTTTTATCCTCAGAAAGCATGTCATGAAGTCTCCCTATCAAAGAAATGAGGCCAATACTCTCTCAAAAGTGCCACCCTCTCCCAAGTATCATGCATATTAGAACCATACTTTCATAAAACAAGGAAAAATGGTATCTTCCTCCCAGGAAGTAACTTTGTCTTAGAATAAAAAATCTAATTGGATGCTCAATCATGGATAAATCAGGCTCCACATCAAGATTATTATAGCTCATTAAATGAGATGGGTCAAAAAGATACTTTTGAATCTACGATACATAGAGCACATTATGAATCAATGTAAAATATATTTGAAGTGATAAATGGTGTTCAAATTTACTGACCTACTCAAAAACTTCAAAAGGTCCGAAGAAATGGGGATAAATCGTTCCTTGTCTCCCCCGACATCAATGATCAAAATGAGAAGAAACTCTAAGAAAACCTAGTCTCCAATAGGAAACTCCAATAGTCCATGATGATAATAAAAATTGGATTTATATGGTCTCTATGACATTAAAATTATCTGATGAATCAATTAAATGTTCACTATAAAATCATGGACCAAACTCAGTCCAACAATGGAATTTTCTACAATCTCAAACCATCACAACAGATATTTACACAGCCTATCATATAAGGCCTCAAAAGGGACATTCTGATTATGGAATGGTAACTATTGTTATAATTGAACTTGTGTAATAATAAATGGTTATCCCAAGCATTACCAAAGTCAATAATGTAAACACGTATCATATATTCTAAAATCAGTATAGCCTTATATGTATGGCCATCCATCTGTGGATGGTATGATGTACTAAAAAATACCTTAGATCTAATCACATCCTAAACGAATCATAAAAAAAAGAGGTATAACAGAAATATCTATCATATAATATAGAAAATGGAACATTTTTAATGTGAAAAATATATTTAACAGAGTTATTTCTCAACTCCTCAACATTGTTTGTATCATTAATGGGAATAAAGTGAGAATATTTGGCCAAATTTTCAATCAAACCACATATCACACTCTTGTTCATCGGGATATATGGAAAAATAATAATAAAATCCATAGATATTGCATCTCACTTCATATTAAGCACTAAAAATGGATGAATTAAACCCAATGGTCTTTAGTTATCGGCCTTGACCTATGGGAAAGTATAACAATGAGAAACAAAATCAGAAATGTGACATCTCATACTTGGCCACTAGAATCATCACCGTATATCATATAACGTCATTATGGTTCCAAGCTGCACCAACAATTAAGAACTATGAAAATACATCATTAAATCTTTACTTATGGATAATGAAACAAAAACCGTTTCTAAAAAAATAGGATACCCTCTGTGGATAATAACCACTCAAAAAATAGTCTCCCCACCATGTAGTATGTCCCTAATGTTATAGAATTCACCATTAAGATGTTGTTCTTATAGAATCATCTCAGGAATAGTATAGGTCAACTGAACACTAGCTAAGAAAACCTCACCCCATAGTTTCTAGAACTCCTATATGAAACTATGAACAAAGATTAATCAATTTCCACTATTTCGATGTTTATTTCATGGCTAGGGTCAGAAGATTCCTATACAAGTAATTATCAATAACATTCCCTTTCTCGAGGGTATAGTAAATATTGAAATCAAAATACTACATGTACTCCACCTAATTCCTTTGTCAAAGATTCAAATATTTTTACGAGAAGATATAACTCAAGATCTTGTTGTCATAATGCATGGAAAACATTCTTTGAAAAGGTAGTTCCACCAACTCTTAAGTCCTTGCATCACAGATGTGAGTTGATGGTCATGAGTTGGATAATTATTTTCATGTGTCCAAATATTTCTATAACCTTTGGCAACTATGTAATCACACTGGATAATAACACAACCCAAACCCAAACATGATGTGTCACAAAAGACAACATAGCTCAACCCTACCTCTATAAGAGTAAAAAATGGTGTAGAAGTAAAAATATGTTTCATCTTAACAAAACAAGTTTGATATATATCATCCTAATACAAATTAATCCATTTCTGAGTGAGGATGATCATCAAAGAATCTAAATTCAAGAAATCCTTTCCATACAAGCGATAATACCCTATTAAAACTAAGAAAATATGAATCTCGAAAACAATACATGGTTTCTCCCATGTCATAATATCTTTCACCTTTTTAGGATCAAATGTGATACCATGTTTCGAGACCATGTCTCCTATGAAATTCACTTCCATGATCCCTAAATATCATTTATATAGTTTGGTATAAAGTTAATGATTTCTCAAAAATTCTCGAACTACTCTCAAAGGAACCACATGATCCTCCTCTGGCAATGAGTAAACTAGGATATCATCCACAAAGACTACCATGAACAGATAGTCATAGTAGATCCTGTTCATCAAATCCATAACCACTACAAGAGTATTTGTTAGAACAAATTTCATGAAAAGGTACTCATAATAGACATACCAACTCTAGAATGTGATTTTATGATTTTCAAATTCTTTTATTCAAAAATGTTGATAACTAGATTGGTGGAAAATAATTGATAACCAATTCACCCCTTTCAACTAGGAAAATAGATCACCAATCCATGACAATGGATAATTTTTCATTATCATGACTCAATTGTGTTTCTGGTAATCAACACATAGGTGATGTATTCCATCATCTTTCTTATCATAGAGAATAGGTGCCACACAAAGTGACACACTTCAGATTATAAATAATTTTTCTAACATATCATCAAAATGAGTATTCAAATCTTTAATTTTAGCTAGTTTTATGCAGAAATATGGAATAAAAACTTTTTTTTTACCATGTAACAAATCAATTAAGAACTCTACCTGTCTTAATTTTTTCAAACAAGAGAAATCAGAAGGAAATACATTGGGAAACCCAATGGAAAAAAGGGAGTTTATTACTTAAAGAATATCACTCAAGATTAAAAAAAAATAATGATATTACTTTTACCAACTCTAGATAAGATGGTACATCCATACTCAATCTCAGGTCCCATTTTCCCTAAAATATTTAGAACACCCCATCAGGAATGTTAAAGGTGACCTGACAAAGATAATAGTTAATTTAAGCCTTATTAGCAATGATTGATTTTATCCTGAATATGAAATCAATAGGTTTCATGCTGAGAACTAGAAAATATTAGATAGGATCAATCTATGACAAATAGAATACATAAGTAGGACAGTAGACATGATTCTCTTTCTTCATTCCAAGGGACGTAGTAATATCTATCACATTAGACAAAAATTTATAGGAAGATTTTTTAGGTTTACAATATGAGGTGATATAAGGAATTGATTGGAACCAATATCAAATAAACAAGTATCTAAAGATGAAGCTATAATGATGGAATCTCTTACAGTCACTCGACCTATATGTGCTTCCTTTGGATACTCTTCTAATGTATGAAGAATATTTGTTCTAGATGTGTGTGTATGGAACCCCTTTATTCTTGAAGAATATAATTGCACCATAGGAATTTTATGTGTTGATGAGATTGTTCCACTATGTTTTGTAGAAAATATATAATAGAATATCTCTAGATGACATATGTGTCAATAGGAATTGTAGATCATGGGTTCCTCAGTGCAAACCCATTTTTAATTCCCATACTTACTACATTAGACCATGTCAAAGGGACTCTTCCAATAACTACAAGAGGTCATGAAGAACCATGGTGTTGAGATCCACCATGAGACTCATCACACTTACTCATCCATTTAAGGTAACTCATAGAACTTCCACTAGGATAAAAAGGAACTCCCATCAACCTCGACTTACTAGCCAGGTCAAACTCAACCATTAACACCCTATCCAACACATTTGTATAAGAAGATAACTTCAAAAGAAAACTAAGAAAACATATAATATCTAATAACCATCTCAAACCTTTGAGTCTTAATATTCTCATTCGATAAAATATTAGGTGAAAACTACACAAGATAAGCAAAGTGGTTCACATACTCTATCATAGTCCTATCATCCTGTTCAAGTTTAAAAAACTATATAGACTTAGCTAGAACCATAGACACTAGATAAAACTATTAAATTAAAATAACTCTAAAGTTATTCAACTATAATCCCTCATGCTTCTTCTTTATAACCATTAAATCCCACAGTCTCTTCCTAGGCCCCTTTAGCTTGAAGGTGGCACTTCTCACCTTAATCGAATCAGGTGTTTCCAATAAATCAATCAGAAGCCATACCTTCTTTAACAAATCCTTAGACTCTTCAAAATCCACTATCCATGTAACGCTAGTGGATTTTGGAAAGGGAACTCCTGATCATGATTCCAATATAAGTCCCCCTAAGGTTCCTCAACCAGAGCCTAAAAAAGAATGGTTTTAGGTTCTTATCCTAGAGCTAGAACATCACACACAACTATCTCAACAATATTATAGTCCATGGGATGAGCTAATTACAATAGTTCACTAGAATATTCCTCGTGTGTACTATTAATTCTTCTTCTTAAAGGTATGATGCTAAACCACATCAGAAAACAAAATTGAAGACATTATAGGATTACTCAGATCAACAACTCAAACAAGTGTATTTGGAAAATTAACACCATCAGATAAGAAATAAATATTTTGATTTCAACATATCTAAGTCAAAAGTAGAGAAAATGATATTATTAGATCAAATTGTTCTTCAATGTATCTTTACAAAACCACCCATGGTGACTTAAGTCTCATTATGACAATATCTGGTCTGAAAATCACTCAAATATACCTCCTATGTCCTGATAAGATATTCCACACTGCATGCTAAATTTAAAGAAAGATGATAAACCTACCTTAAATACAACTTTTTCATGAACCATCCAAAATAACCTAGTACCCAAATAACAAATCTAACAATGATATTGTTTGAAGGGCATTCCCGATTCTCATGGGTTGGAAGCTAGAACTAATATTCATTCAAGATCAAGAGGGGATGAATTTTCCACAAAAAAAAAGAAGTTAAAAGTTTACAGGTTATTATACTCAACACTCCAAAAAGAGAAAGTACTAGAAACCAAACAGGTATAACAACAAACAAAAGTAATAAATCATCAAAGTATTTAAGAAATAGGAAAGATAAAACTCAAACATCACAAAGGAAACATCACTCTAAGCCAAAATTATCAAGAACATCCACCACCTCCATGTGATACATTCCCTTTTCTTGGACTTGGAATTAGAAAAATATACAAATGCCTAAAGTAAGAGGTAGGGTGTGGCATATAAATCCCATTAAGGCCTCACAAAGAATTCCATAATAGATTATATAATAAAAATCCAAATCATTATTTAAATTTAAATAAAACAAGGAATGACATAACATGTCATTTTCACATTTAAAACAAAACAAGATGCTTTTAAAGGATGGAAAATATTTTAAACATGGATTAAATAAATTTTTTTTATATAATTATTTGGCATAAATAAAAAATTTCTATAATCAATGAAATATATATTAAAACAATCAGAATAAGTACCATGGTCATCTGCTCTGTAGTACATTAGTTTCCAATTATAATATCCTCACACATCTCATATTAGTGATACTGTCTTAGTATGTGTACACACATCCCTTAGTCTCAGACTGAATATGACTCATCAAAATCCCATCAGGGATAATCATGCTGAAATAGTTTTTTGTTAGAGTTTTCATCATCAATCCAATGCTTAGGGATCAAGATAATAGAATTATTATCCCAAATTACCCACAAACTACCCATGAATTCATGCTCTCAATTAATCAATAAACAATAGTAAAATAATCTCATTTTAAATCAAACATAATTTACAATTCAATTGACCAATTTTCAATTTCATTATACAAATTCAATTTTAAAATACAAAATAAGGGGTTTTCATCATTTAATGTATTTTTTCAATATGAAAACAATAATTGGTTTTCAACATTTCATTTTAATTTATTTTTTTCCAAAAAAAATCTCAAATCATTTCATTAATTACATCATTTTCCAAATAAACCAAAAATTCCAATTCAATTAGAATGGGGGTTTTCCCCAAAATTCACGCCATTTGAAATTATAATTTTGAATCATATCCAATTGGGTTTTCATAAATTAATTGAAATATATTTAAAATAAATAAAGCAAATACTGATTTTAATTATATGGAAAATCTCAATAGAAACCACCAACCTTTAATCAGGAAAACAAAAACTTACACATATAGTGGGATTTTCCCGTGAAGAACGAAGATGTCAGAGATTAGGAAACCAAAACTAGTGTTAAGATCAAATTAAATTGATCTTATATCCATAAAATAAATGATGTTCTATCAGACACTAAGGAGGAGGGAAGTAAGTATTGGGAGATATTAAAAATGTGTAGATCCACTAACTAGAGAGGGAATAGATCTTCCAAAGACACTTCAATTCCTCAAATGAGGGGGATAGAGGAGTGAAAATATCCTCTAGAGAGTCACCTAAACTATATAAATCATAGTAGGTTATATAAGGTAGGTTATTTATTTAAACTGGGGCACAATATGTTTTAAAATAATTTTGAAAATAAATTAATATCGCACACATGGTTTTCTAGATATATACACATGGTTAGATAAAATTTATTCCTCCTTTGGACTCACTATCAAAGGCACATAGTTTCTCCTAGGTGGGTTCACAATTTTTTAAGATATGCACAAACTGTGAAAACCCTAACTGTATAGAGTTGTATAGTTTACATTGTGGGGCATGGTTTGGAAAAACTATGTGGCAATTGGGTATATCCCATAAAACCTTCAAAATTCTCCAAATTTCACCTGAAGTGACCCTAAACAAAATTCAACCAATAGAGAAACAAAAAAGGGTCAATAAATACCTAAAAACAATCAACATGATGTTGCATCTTAGGTAAATAATATAATTAGAGGGAATAAGTAGTACCACATTAAATATATATCATATGGATGACAATATTGTGTAATTAAAATTATATAATTATATTAAAATGATTTTAAAAGATATTATAACAAAAGTATTACAATTGAAAATAAAATAGGATTATTGAGAACTGTTACATAGAAATGTAGCATCTTAAATTTTGATAAGAGAACCTTATAACCTTATAAACTCTTTAGAATGAATCTTGAGAGAGAAAATGAGAGGAAAATCATTCCCAAATTTTTTTGTGTGTAAATAGAAATGGGGGGATGGGTGAGTATTTATAGAAAATGATAAGGATTAGTTTAATTTCAAAACACAAGCCTTGGATTCTAGGTCAATAAAAAAAGAAAATTGTTAGCCTTCAATTGATTTTAGTAGATAGTACATGACATTTAGGACCTGATTTTTTTTTATTTTAAAATTTTAAGATCTAGAATCATTTAAAATATATTATTTTGAATGTGTACAAGATTATTATTTAAAATGAGTTGTTTTTAAAACTGTAAAATAAGCTTTTGGGTATGGAAGATTCTTCATAAGTTTTAAAAATTAATTTTATTACTTTTTAAAGAATTATTTTAATTAATAAGGAAATTTTTGGTTGGGAAAGGATTTATTTTACCTATTGCATCATTTTCAATCATTATGATGTCATATTAATGACTGTATATTGAAATTGTCTTTTAATGTTTACTAAAAAATTTGACAATATCAAAGAAAATTATGAAAAATTGTTTATTTGATAATTTTGACATATTGATTCAAAAATTCAATCTCATTTATATGAAAATAATTTTTTATCTATTATGAAATTTAATTATTAAATAAAAAACCTTTTAATTTCAAAATCATGCATTTACGCCTAAAAATATAAAAAATCTTCTTATTTTTTTATGAGAAGCATTTTTGTAATTATATTATTATTCATTGATATATATATATATATTATTAATTATTATTTTGGTTATTACCAAATAATTATATGGTACTAGTTTTATCTTTTATTATAAATGTAATTTCCATGTTTTTTGTTATATTATATTGTTTTTTTTACTATTATGATGAAATAATAAAATTTTCATCACAATACAATTTTTTTGATGAAATTTTTGTTTAAACTAGTATAATATTAGGTATTACAAATTTTAAGAGAATCATTAGGGCCCCATTCCCATCATATTTATCACCTCCAAGAGGAGATCCTCTCAACCATTTGTTGGATTCCTGTTTCATATATCAAAAGAGAATTTCTTAGGTAAGGAAAACCCCCCATCTAGTTTTCTTCATTTGATTATTTTTCTTCAAATTTAAATTCCACTGGATATTATTTGGTTTGTTGATTTCATATTCTTAGAGTTGAATCAGGTTAAGGTAATCAACATATATTCCTTTACTAGTGGCATGAGGGTGGTTCTTAGATTCTTTATTCATTGTACATGTGTTTATGTGCCATGTAATAATTGGGAATGGGTAGGGTCTTGTGTGAGATTGAATAATAAACTAGTTCTTATTTTCATTATTCATGTGGGATGATGAGGGGTATTCTCATGTGGGTACATATGGGTAACACCATGTGTTTATATTTTTATGGTTTATGGTTTCTAGGACTCTTTTGTGAGTCACCATGTGATAGAAAATTATGGTTCTTGTGAAGATTAATGTGGTTCCTCAAGAACATGGTTTTTATAACTTATGAGGCCATTGGGATATGTTTCTCATAAGCAGGAAATAAGTACAGAGAACCACATTCCTAGTGGGTGTGGGATAAACTAGTACAATTTGGGTGATAGTTATCACTATGTTTATAGAAAATATAGTTGTATAAGTTGTATCTATAGTTTTTTGGTGATATCCACTCACCATGGGATTTAAACTATTATGGTCATGCACACATAGTATTGGTCCCATGAGGTGTTTTTGAACTTTTATTTCTTAGTAATATCAATTTGTGACACCCAACATAGATTGGATAGTTTTGAAAAATTATATGAATAAAGGATATTATATGGATATATCATCAGGAGCCTATGTTAAATGATATCACTAGTTGGTAGTGGCATCTCACCATAATTGGGTTTTTTTCTAAAGGTTGTTTCAATAGTTAAAATGGGAATTTGGTATATGGTGAAAATTATGATATGATATATGAACATGCCTATTGTGTTTCATTAATAATGGATTAGAATAGTCATGTGGGCTATTTGTTTGCATGTGTATTCGTGTATTATGGAATTGGTTGGAAGGATGAGGATGCCTCTAGTGTGATAGACTATAGATACATCATCACAATTTGGCACTTGTTGAAGCACGTAAAGTTATTATTATTGCATGATGATCATGGGTAGAGCAGGTTTTGTGCTCTACTTTGATCATATTTTATTAATCATTATATACACTTGAATATGTTTATATATTATATTCAGAAACCAATTGTGGCATCTTACTGAGATCATACTCACACCCTACATAGTCCCTCTAGGATGTGTGTAGATTTATGGATCATTAAATAGGGAAGGTTAACATCTATGCCTTAAAATATTATTATCCACCAATGTTGTGGATGTATGTTCATCTTGATAAATGATTTTAGAGTTGTTCCGAGTTGTTCTATGGAGTCGATATGAAGAAATTATTATTATTTTGGTGTATATTCATATATGAATGGACTTTGAGTAGTCAGGTTTTTTTAAGACTCACATGAATTGTGCATATACTTTTGTTTAGGAACGTGGCATGTTATTCTTGTCATGAGTTTTTGTTTAGTGTTTCATGTTATTTATTATTTCTTCTTATGTTGTTATGTTGTTATGTATTTATTACCTGAGAATATGGAATCCTCACTATCACACCTAAGACCTTGGCTTCTTGTTGATATCCTATGGAATATGGGGAGGAACACCTAAGGTCACTAGATATTTAGCATTATTTCCGCTTGAGTGATCTATGTTGGGGTTTCTAAAAATTAATATTAGAGAAGGTTGATATAAATTGGTACTGAGTGGGTGTTTCTATTGTTATTATAGTAATGGTATATTTATTTTAGCGATTCATTGAGACTTATGATAGACATAATGTGGTGTGACTAATGTGGCTTGTATTTGATTAATTTTCCCACTTCTAATTTGTTGAATGTATTATCATTATGATGTTAAAGTGCATTTTAATTAGAGAATTTGTGAAAATTGATTATTTGTGAAGAAATTTTAATTATTTTGATACAACTTCTAAAAATGACTATTTTTTTGAGTGAAATAGTTCAATATTTCCTTAAATTGAGTTTTTATTTTTTAGGAATAAATTTGTGTGATTTTTGATTTTTTATTCTCTGAAAATATTACTTTTTATGATTTTTGTTGTTTTTGGTATGTAAATGATTTTATTGTTCCCGATATAATTTTTAAAAAAATTTATGAACCAAAATTTTTGAGTATTATGTATTCTTTGAATTAATTCTTCCATATTACCAAGATTTTAATTAAAATTGTTTTACTGGAATTATTTTTTCTCATTAAAATTTAAGTGGTTAATTAATTTTGAGTTTTATATTTTTAGGATATTTGGAAAATATGGAAAACAGCAAAAGATACCATAAGAAAAATACATGGACAATTAAGTGACCTCAATAGAAAAATTGAACTGAACATTAGAAAAAGGATGTATAAAGGGAGGGATGGTCAATTAAATGTCCACATGTGCAAATTTTTAGTGATCATGAATAATGGTTGTATGGTCACTTAATTGAGAACATGTGTAAAATTTTGGAAACTTATGAAGTTACCAAAAAAATAACAAAATGAGAAATTTGAAGCCAACCATTTATAATAAAAATAAGTGACTACATATGAACCACAACTGTCCATGTCTCTACTTATAATTGATTGTAAGAGGCTGAGGAGAAGTGACCATGTGCAGAATACATGTGATCACAAAATTCTACATAACTAGCCATGAGGCTATGATTTTAAGTAACCATGGAGAAATTATGTGGATAATTAAGTTAATATATAAAAAAAGAGCCTGATATAATTAGAATCCATACAAAAAGCTTTTTAGTCTCAAGAATCAATAATTAGACAATGATGAAGCCCCACCAATCTTGATGAGACTGACACTTGAAGATGGAAGCTTCTAATAAAATATTGAAGATATTGAAACCATTAAATTTAAAAAAATTGAGATTATGAGATGACATGGATAAAACTTGACTGAATCTAAAGAGTAGGAAACTCGATCTTATTAGGGAATAGTATGACCGGGCTGCATCATGAAAACCGATTTCTGGTAGGGTGAGTTCCATTGATGAAAGTACGGTGAAACATAAAATGAACTAGAAAATTAAGAAGACACGTGTATACTGATTGAAGTTGAATAATTAGATGATTTATGAAGTCATAATTTCATTTTTGTATCGATGAACTAATAAAATGAAGAAACGTGTAGATGAGAGTAGATGCAGTTCGGGGTCAAATGAAACATGGATAAATTTTCATGCTAGTCTGGATCTAATTGAAATTTAAGGATAACATTCCATGTTGTGAATATCTTAATGATTTTAGGGTCTGAATCTTGTACACTATGTCCTGTGCAAAGTGGATTGAGGTAATTATTTTCTTATATGAAATGAATTAAAGTCATACATTTGATTATTGATGATATGTTTAAATTAGAGTCCATATTTCATATGAAGTTGTTGGGATTTGTTTGAAAACTATGTTCCTATTTATAGGGATGAAATTTAAAAAGAAAATGTGGACCTATAACTCTCAATTATTGTGACAATCTATTTGGGGGATGAATGCACACAATGATCTTAGTGAAATAACATAGTGAGATTGTGTTGGGAGTGATAAGTCTTCCACACAAGTTGATTCTTGTTACCTTGTAGTGTATGTGTTGGGTAGTCAAAATTTTATGAGGGAAACTTCCCACAATTTTTAATTTTTTTGGTTGAATCCAATAATTAATAGAAGTGACTCAAATAAATTAAAAATATGAGGAAGTAATCATGTTTATAGGTCAATATCTATACAATGGACATGTAGGACCATGAAAAGATAATTGGGTCATGCTATCATAAAGCCAAGTAAGTAGATTATTCTGCACATACCAAAAGTTTTATTTAAGGCCCATAAAAATTTATTTCAAACTCATTGGTGTCCTAAAATTAATAAATGTTGAAAATAACTTCCCAAAGATGACATTACAACCTTATGGTCAACATAACATCTTTTTTCTATTATCTACCTCAATCTAAATAGATGATCATAAGGAATAGGTGATCATGGGAATAAAATAAATGAACGAACCATATTTAATTAAATAAATTATAGCCCCTAAATCTTCCACTAGAAGAACATCCAGGTGAAATATCATGGAAACTACTAGAGTAGTATTTTAATGGGATCTTTACTCTAATCACATGATGAAGGTGATCCATAGCAGAAGGCATTCCATGTGGAATCTAAGGATACATTTTCTGGTCTATGATGGTTAGTTGAAGGTGGGTATTTTTGTGAAGTTATTTTTAATAGAATATTTTATATATAAGAAAAAATAATCACCTAGAAGGAAGTACATATTTTATAGATCCATTAAACATCTATCACGATCCATTACATTCATCACCATCCCATCCTCCAATAATTGATCACCCATCCATCACGAAACTAAGAGTGGATCTAGAATAGTTGACGTAGAGCACACTCAAGGTGGTGCACATAGAACTAGAGCTAGAGGAAGAGGCAGATCACATTATAAAATCTTCCATATCTCTTATTTAGTTATTGTATCATTGTTTTGAGATGTTTTTTATTTATATTATTATTTTTATAGCATAATTAGTTAATTATTTCAAGGATTAGATCAAATTATTTGAACAATATTTAATTATATCTGATCTTCTTTTAGGTTAACCAAATATGCTTGTTGTCTTTCTCTTAGAGATCTTAATTTTTCTTCCTCAGGAGAATCTATTCACTCCACCCCATGTACTGAGAGGTGAAATGAAGAGTATATTTTTCCTTGGAGACCACAATCGAGGTACTAATCTAGAAGAGGATTTTTTAAGCTCTTATCCATGAGGAAACATCAACATCCTGGGTTCTATTAGAGATAATACTTCTCACAATAGATATTTGGTAATGTTTATTTATCAAACAATAATTATAAATTTCATTCCTTTGTACTTGAATTCAAAACTCTAGTGGTTGATTTAATGTAAGGTAAGTGACTATTATATCAATGTCATCTAATATATTTCCCATAAATAAATCAATTTTATGGTTTCCCACTCAATTGTTTTTCCTCACCTTTGTCCCCACACATTACTCACTCAATCCACATTCACCTCACACCTCACTTCCCATTATTTTAATTATTATTATTTTATTTATTTTGTGTTATTATCATTGTTTTGTTCTTCACAACATCTCCTTAACTATGTTTAAACCATCCATACCACATTATTAATGAAATTATGTTTATAAATAATTGATTTAACTTAATCCTAGTTAATGACCCAGATATCAGTTGGTCAGTGCCTATCCCATATAAGTGTAAGATGAAGTTTGAGTCACTAGTGGAAATAATGATATTATTTTGGAATTTATTATTAAAACTGAGTTAGTTTTCTAGATTTTTTTAATAGAATTTATTTATGAAGTGAGTATTTACTCAGTGAGGAAAGAGGTGGAACTCATGTATCATGCTAGGTATGTATAACTCACATGATATATATGTGTCTTCTTATGATTGTTATTCTGATTTTGGGGGAGTGATTTAGTTCTTTAATATTTAAACAATAACCTATATTTCATTTTCCAATATTTTTTTATTAGTGGAATTTTATTTAGAAAAATATATGGTAATGATTCAGGTGTCATTTGTTGTGGGGATCCGACAATAAGGTGACATGTGTGGAACTTGGCCCTAACATGGATTAATGGGGAAATAAGGCCAAATAATAAAAGAAATGGGTGTGAGTAGGGTAGTGTATGGACTAGTGGGATGCGGTTTTTGTTTCATTTTTTTGATTATATAATATCTAGAATATTATATATGTATAGACTGTAGTATATTCTTCTTAGAGATATTTGAACTTGATGGACTCTATTAGATAATTAAGAGGGTGAATATATGGTTTCATTAAGGAAAACACTATATTTATCTCTTGATGGTGTAAATAAGAATTATCTTGACGTCTCAAGATAGGATGGCTAGACATTGTAGCTAGAGGAGTTGTGGAAATGGTTTGATGATCTACTTAGGGAGAGTCTGGTATGTATTATCCAATTAATTTATAAGTGATCAAGGATATTTGAGTTTTCCATGATAAATATAATGAGGGGTTCTAGTTTTATAATACTCACATGTTCTAGGGATAGGGTAGACCACATGTAGTCAATTATTTAATGGATTTGGTGTAGATGATCTTTGATTAGATTGAGACACTGCTAAGGTGGGGGGTAAATCTAGATACCTAAATGCTTAGGGGACTATAAAATTTTTAGTGGGACATGATAGTTGAGGCTTGAAGGAATTAGGGGGATATTTAATTATTTTAAGGCATGGTTCATTGATAAATTCTTTCTCAAGATGTTCAAGGTAGACCAAGCCCATGAGTTCATGAGTTTGACTCAAGGGGAGACATTGTTCATGGACCATGACAAAAAGTTTCTAAATTTTATACAATTATTCAAAATGAATGCATGAGATGATATTTCCATGGAATAATTATTTTTATATGGATATAGTCACACTATTAGGGTATAGGTTTATATCTTCATGCTGATTTCATTTTATAAGGTGGTTAAACAAGAATTTATTGGAGAGTATAACTTGAATGATGGTAGTATACCTAGGTAAATAGTGGTATTTAGTTATATTAGTAGAATGATGATAGGTATTTAGATTTTTATATATGATGAGGCTCTATAGGTAAACCAAAGTAGAGGATTAACATTTCCACTGTGAAGTAAAACATTAGTGTGGTTTAATCAGTGTGGACTAATAAGGAATGTATGGAATCTGTGTGATCGATTATCAAAAGGGTGTCTGGAAAGTGTCTAGATGAGGAATATTGGTATTATTTTATGGAAGATAAATTTTTATATGGATTTTATGGATCATATCAACATCAATCATCTATGTTTGGAATAAGATTTATACTATGAGGTAGCATTCAACATTCATCTTCATGCTCAAGTCATGGTAGTAGATAGGATAAATAATAGTGTGGGTAATGTGTGACCCTATATATGTATCTGAAGGGAGGTTATAGATCAAGGAGTTTGGGTTCAAGTTAGAAATATTTGACTGATAAAACATTTTCATCATAAACTAGAGTTCTATTGATAGTTACAGGTATGTCATGAGAATTTTGGTTTCTATTTTTTTTCCATGACAGGAACTATAAATTGTGCGTCATGTATAAATTGAATAAATATGTGTGGTTTAGGTATGTGAATTAGGTATGATTCATGAATACATTATATAATATCATATATATATATTATAATTTTAGATGATATCCATGCATGGTACCACTTAAGCATGGTCTAACTTGATTAGAATGTGATTTGGTTGGTGATTCATATAGTGGGGAGTACCCATAAATGGGATCTATCAATTTAATATGGTTGTTCATAGTGAATGGGATTATATAGATGTATTCTACCTCATCTCGATATTCCTAGTTTTTTTTGAAAGTAATTCTTAGATTTAAAAAAGTTTTGGTCAGTTTTATGGCTAGACACAGTTCAGGGATGTGTTGTCTTAAAGTAGAAAAAATGTGATGACTTGGGTGTCTTGGTGAAGAAATCTAAACCTTAGACTAGCCTAAATATGTTCAATTATTTATCCATGATGTATTAAGATATGTGGTATAGAGTCACATGATTTAAATTATAGGGAATAAATCATTGCTTGTAGATTTGGAAAGTGAGAAGAACCCCCCAGCTGAGTTTCACTGGGACACCATTAGAATTTAGGTGGCCCTAACTATAGTCCTGTTTGACTAGGGAACACACTGGAGAATCAGTGGGGGTTGACCATAGTTCTTGTGGGATCCTTATACAATTTTACTAATTTTATTATTAAATTAATTAAATAAATACATATGGTTTATAAGTTAAAGGGTGGATCACATATGACCAAAATTACCAAGGACCCACTCCCTTTCCCATTTTCATCCTCCTAGAGGATATCCTCTCCAAAAATCATCTGATTTAAGTTATGTCTATAATAAGAGATCACTACTGGTAAGGATAACTCTCTTATAGTGTTCATCATCATCTATTTCATGTTTTGAAACCACTGAAGTGAGTTTCAACAAATAGCTCTATTATAGAACTAATTATATGGTTTCTTAATTTCCTTATCCTCAAGTTTAATCAATATATAGTATTCAACATACATGATTATACTAGTATCAATTAATTGTTTTCAAGATTTTATATGTTTTATACATGTTTTTATGTGTCATATGATAATATTATATGGGTAGGATCATGTGTGAAACTAGGTATAGAATAAATTATGATTTCAATTGTTTGTGTGAGATTTCAAGGGGCATTCATGTGTATTGTTAATGGGTTATTCCATGGGTTTTGATTTCTATGGTAGATAATTTTTAGGATTTTAAGGTGAGTCATTATATGATAAAATATAATAATTATTGTGATGCTTGATGTGGTTCCTTGGGAATAAGATTGGTATGGATTGTGAGGCCATGGGGAATCATGGATAACTGGCATAGATTGGTTGGGGATGGCCATTTTTAAGGGTGGAATGGGACATGCCTATATAATTTGGATGATGTTAGTTAATGTGGAAAGGGTGATGACTGTTCACTGAATAATGTGTGTAGTTTGATGGTTGTTGAGAAAATATGTTTAGTTGTATTTTTTATCTATAAATAATTTCAAAATAGGATAATATATAGTTTTGGATGGAAGGTGAAGATGCTTAGAGGATTGTTATAGATGCATGATTAAGATTTAATGTGATTATTTATGTGTTAGTATTCAAGAAATAGTAATTTGATGGTGGATAAAGGAACATTGTCCACTAAATTTTGGATGTGTTTGTGAGTTGGTTTAGAAGGTATAGAATTGATGAGAAGTAGTATAGAGGCAAGTTGGAATCAGTCAATGCTATGTAAAAATCATATAAGTACTATTTAGACATCATGTAGCTATTGAATAAGCATTAAGTGATATTTCATAAACATTAATTAGGATATATATTTATGATTTGTGTAGACATGATGTGGTTGATGCAGACTAAGATAGGATGATCACTTCCCTTGGTCGATCATCATAGTTGATTTTTTGGGATGGTTGTCTTATGGTATGTTGATACTCTCTTTTTCATATAGACGATAAGATTTAGAGGAAAATACATATATTGTTAGAGGATAAAGGGGATTTAATGAACACTCCCAAGACAACTTGTGCACACCCAAACTACGGGTTAGGAGGCTTGCACGTGCCCCACCTATGTATCCCATAATGAGAAAAAAGACTTGCATGAGGGTCCTGTGTGATTCACCTGTATTATAAACCTAGAAGGATTTCCTCCTTCACTTAGGGTCCCGAGAGTTTCCTATAAATACGACCCTTAGGGTCCTCATTCGAAATGACTAAATGAAAAAGATACATCTTGAAGTTCTTCCCACCTGATTCCCTCACTCAATTCCTCTAAACCCTCAGGTAGTTCTCTAAACCTAAAAGATATGGGTAAATTAGTACTGACCAAGGGATTTAGGTACCTCAAGTTCTATAATACCATGAAATTTGATAGGAAATACCCCCACTAGTCAACTAATAGGGTGGAGGACACTTCCATTACTCAAAACTTGAGCATCAGTCATCCAAAGAAACTTGAGGATATTCTTGTAGTTAGGTAAAGGCCTAATCCAAGTGTTGTTTCCCAGGTTTTCCATCACCCAAAGATGTATCCATCTCACATAGGCCTCACCTGTGTGAAGAACTTTTTTCTAGGAAACTCATACCCTATGCAAGATAAATTCTACTCGACTAGGAATAACCTATGCATTCCACATTATTTCATACAATTCCTCACCTATTAAATCCATTCTTTAAGCCCCCTTTTATACCAAAAAGATGTGCATGATAATAGCATAGTAAACATCAATGTGTCCTCTCGATTATACATTCCCATAGTAATGGAGGTCCTTAATTTATCCTAACTAATATATGGGATCCTTAGAGTGTTTTGGATTATAAATTATGATGGTATTGAGGAAAATAACCTTCGGAATAATGAAGGGACCTTGGCATTTAAAAACATGAGAGGAGATGGGAACATTTAAGCCCCATCTCTTCCAAAGCCCCTCCCTCATCAACTAGAAGACGCAGGTGATTGTGTGTTTTTTAGATCTTCCACTTCATCTTGTTTCTCACAATTATCATGAATCACATGGAATTATAATTTAGTGATTATCATGAAATCCTCATGTTCAAATACCGATATTAGGAGGTGCATCATTTTCTATATATTTCTCTTATCTTCCCAATGGACCTCCTATTAGGCGTAATCCCCCAAACCATGTCACTAACTAAAAGGGCTATATTCCTCATGAGTAATCATCCCCTTAGGCCTCCTTATTTCCGATCCTCCATGATATAGTTTACACTATGCCCCATCTAGAGGTACATGGGAAGTGAACACATAATCCATAAAGGCGGCATCACAAAGGGGAACAACTTCCCGATCTTGGTAGAGAGTCCTTTTGCAGATCTTCCTGTTGACTTGAAAAGGGCATACAATATTTGTGTAATCTCCAGACTTCTAAACTACATTCTCATTGATTCCTATCCAAATAATATTCATAGGAAGCCTCTCTAAGGTTCAAACACAGCTCCCCAAACTCACCCTAATCTTATCTGGTCCATATTCCCAGTAGGTTCATATCCAACATAGGAGGCTATGTCCCTTCAAGGTCCCCTGGGATGCTTCCATGTAACTCCTACACTAACCATTGACAAGGAACATTTATCCTAGAATTCCTTTCCACATGAAATTAAACTAAATGGTTTGGTCATCATGACATGACCTTAAAAGGTATGATGTTTCCCATTAAGTGGAACCAAACTGCATAGGTTCTAATTCTTTTCATAAGTATATATAGGAAACCCTTCTCATGGGCCTGATCCTAACATCAAAACAACTGCCATCTTCTTGTATGATGATAAAGTGATGAGTTCCCCACTACATGGATTAAAACAAAAATCATAATAATAGATGACATAAGAATTTCTAATCCCTTTACAAATGGTTCCATTCATGCAGAACCCTAGATACATACTGATATCTACATAGATGAAGAAACTATGATATATAAATTTAATTATAATACTGAAACATGCTAATAATTGATTGATAATATAAGGGTGACCCATTCTATATTTGGGATTTAATAAAGGATTCAGGAACATTCCTTAAATTTATAATAGAGTCTTGATGTAGAAAATAATTCCACCCAAAAAGGTATGATGAGACCAACCTCCCATACTCTCGACTAATGTGAGTCCCTAAATTTTATTAGAGATATATCTGAATGACCACTGGACTTTCGAAATTAGGTTCATAAAGAATGTAAAACAAGATAACCATTGGGTGTTTATGGTTCCACAAATAAAACTGTTTGGAAACCAGTCAGAAAGGATGTGGAAATAAGTTTTTGATGTGAAGGATCATTCCACCACAACCATAAAACTCCATTACAACCCCATATGTATTTTTTTATCCAAAAAAAAAATAGTGAACCCCAAATGAATACTTAAGAAAAATTATTGTAGTTCCCACATTTCAGGACCTTTTGGTGCTCACAAAAAGGTGAAAGTGGGAAAAACATGGATGTAAAACATTCGATTACAAATGAGTTCATTTATTAAGTTATTTATTTTATGGGGTTTTTTATATATTTCTTGGAAAATTCACCATATCTCTCTTCAATCCAATTGGAGTATTTCTAGTTTAATTATATATATGATTCAACCATTGCATAGGTGGGATCCTCATCCAGTCAAAGGATGTTGTCTCCAACCCAACACCTTCAACACCAGGTGTCAAATGTTCTAAAATAGAAGTACAACATCAATTGCATTGTCATGAATATGGAGGCTTCATGAAAAGACCTCCATCTCATAAATCCCTACCAAATGTCTTGACAATAATGGATGGTGGACCAGAAGTCAACAACAATAGTTGTAATTTTAAACCATTTTGGAAAACTATCCCTGAAACGAAGCAATAAATTCCTCCCTTATCTTAGAGAGTCCAATCAAGAGGTCACCAATGACCTTGTGCCAACAACATAGGGGTTCCACTAAGTGGAACCTAATAGTAGATACCACCTCTAATTTCACATGGAATTAAACCATCAATATAATGAGGGTGTTAAGCTCGAGAGCCCATCCCTTGTCACTCAGGATCATGAACTCAGGACAGACCACCAAGGGAAATACGAAAGCAACATAGAACATGAAAATACCTGTATCCCCTCCATATAATGCATCCATCCAAATATAGTAGAAAATTTCAAGCATGCACACAAAACTACCCGCAACCACCAAGCCTTCCACATTAGTTTGGAAGTATACATAGAAAGAAATTGGTGAATCATGGAAATAAATAGGGGGCACAACCATACCTCCACCCCCACACATGAAGAATGTTGATATATATGGAGAGTAAATAGAGGACATTAGTAGGAATACACCACTTCTCTAACCACGGATTGAGAATATATCCCCATTTTGTCCATTAAATTCACCCTTCATATCCTTATAATGATGAAAGGGAAGACACAAATTTCTACCCACATCCCACAAACCTACCAAGATATAATAACGAAAACCGGTGTGGTTGAAGGGAGGCCACAAAATCCATCCCTCAATTGGGAAGTCTCATAAATATAATAATAGGGTTACTACGGAGCAAAAAAATATCCCTTCTCTTTTCTATGAGGGTATTGGGAAAAATCCCATGATAAATGGACAATCAGATCAGGCCTATGCCCTTGTTCCAACTCGAGGTCATCAGTCTATCCCAATGAACAATCCATGTTAGGCATATAACCCTACTAAAATTCCAGAAAATCCATTGAAAAATTATAGAAACAACAAGGGATCTATTCAAATAGACCCCCATATATAAATTCCACTATTCATAACAAGCAGTCCCAATCACCCATAAGATAGAATCTAAAATAAGCCTCACTAAAGGTGATTGGAAAATGAAGAGTTGGTTTGTGATATTTCTCTACTCAGTTCTAGTGTTCTTGAATCCCTCATAATTTTATCTAGGGTAGCTCATGATCCTACTCATCTATTACCAAATTAAGGAAGTAGTTATTTCATTGTGAAGGTCCAACCATCATTTTTTTTCCAATAGTTTTGGAGGTCCTCACTCAACATATTACCATGAAGTCTTAATCCATGTCTATAATCTCATCAATAATAAGATACCATATCCTAATGAGCACTATAAAAACCCTCCTTATGGATGTAAGATCAAATATTAAGAAGGCCCTACCCTTTCAATCATCTTCCCTAAAGTTCCTCCCTAGGGTATAAACTGCTAGAATTTCCATTGAAGTTGGATGACAAGCCATCATGATAGTCCTCCCTATCATGAAATTTGATGAGAATGTCCTCCCTTTAGTTCCACTTCATTTTTGAGGAGTTCCTCCCCTTGAAGAATTAACTATGAGAATTCCATCCTATCGCAAGACGCTTGGGAAAATGAGGCCATCCATGCTTGATGCCACAACATTGAAAATTAAAATTCTATCTCAACGAGAAGACAACCCAAAGAAACATTCTCTATATGAACCAACCTTGGGTCACTTTACTTAAAATATAATATAGGAAATCCCTAATTACCTTTCTATTTATAGTAAATAAATGGGGAATTGTCAACTTTGGTTAGATCAAGTTGAGGAAAATCTTGAAAAAGAAAAAGTAGACAGAATACTAATGAGAAGATAGCTAGAAAAATACAATATAAAAGTCATGTTCTTGCCTTTATCCACTCACCAATACAAAATTACAAAGGTTTTTCTCGAATAATGTGTCCATGGAATCAACCTAAATTTATTGACTACACTGTATCAACTAAAAACAAAATTCATTCCTTATGAAAAATATCCCAAACACTTCAAGGTAATAGAATTGATACACCATCAAATTGAATTGTTTCCCTTTAAGCTACACGGCAACTGAATCTGGGAAAAAAGGAAGGATCCATTCAGTGTCCATGTCTCGATGTGTTAAAAGAGATACATTAGCTAATCACCAATACCCCATCTAGTTTTCATATCAGAGGACGAGATGAATACAAGGCGTTTCATTTCACCTCACACCCCGATCAAAATATCCCACCAAAGGTGACATCATGTAATGTCATATCCTCTAGAAAACCTTGAGAAAATGGATCTTCTCTAAATATATGGTTTTATCAACAAAAATAGGATCAAAAAACTCTCAAAGATATTAGTATAGAGGAGAGTGATTTAATAAAAGACTCCTACATTAAGCATATGAAAATATTAATCAAGACCATCTCTTAAGAGAATCTAATCATTAGGAAACACATATATTTTTGGATGTAGGAGGATCTGGGGAATATCACAAAATACATCCATCCCATGTTCAAAAAATGATTCATTAAATCAAGAGACCATTCATAGCAGGGAAAGCCACAACAATCTAGGAGAAACCCCTGCCCACATAGATGGGGGATTTTTTTTAACACAACCTTTGATGATGAAAAAATTATTTAAAGGCTGTGAAAATGGAATAGGAGAATCCCAATCCTATAGGGAAGTGGTATTTTTTTACCTAAACCCCATCCTCAATTGAAGTAAATACTTTTTTTCATTTAAGGGGAGCACCACAAAATGGATCTACCCAGATTATTCTACCCTTTGACACAATTTCATCACTTGGAACATGAACGAAAAAATTACCCAGATGATATATTTGGATCACCATTCATGAAAAGTTTCAAAGATGACTATCAAAGGATATGAAAAATCCTTTTGGTGGACGTAAACAAAAGAAATATCTCAAGGGTATGACAGCTCATGGCAATCACAGTTATTTTGGAAGATATCCCTAAAAAATTAACTGTCTTATCATTAAGAGGATGATGAAATGCCTATGATGCATTATGAATCAGTGAATGTCATTAGCACCACCCATGAATATTATATATAACACGAATTTCATAAAATGGAATATAAAGATAATGTTTTTGTTTATAATATGGTTCATGAAAAAATGATTAAAAAATGTGTGCATACCTAAAACAAGAAGATTTATATGAATTTGGGGATTCTATTTAATGCTCCATTACTACCTCCTCAATGAGAATCATCCAAAGAAATGGGTAAAGGTGCATCTATATCTCACCCACTACCCGAAGGAGCATAACTCCCCACACTTGAGGAAGGATTTTCCTATCAGGAGGAAGAGATGAATGAGTTGAGAAAACTCAATGCATAAATACTCTGAAGAAACTTGCCTACTAGATATGTTCTAGATGTCGATCCTCACACTGCACCCCCATCCGGTGCACCTCAATGAATTGGTTTCACCCCAAAAACTAAAATAGATCTTGAAAATCCACTCATTGTGGAGTTGTAATTACCAATATTTATGCTACCCACAGTATCATGACATCATGGGTTCCCCCCCTTTGGTACACAACCAGAGCTTGGACAAACCAATCATCACAAACCATACCATATAGGTTACCCATCGTGGGTACAAGAAGAACTTCCAAAACTAGCCCAACCAAATATTCCCCTTGATCAGAATCTTGACCAGTTCCCAATTACTGCCTAGTTCGTTGACACTATAGAAATACTGGAAGCTCAATTAAAATCTATGGAAGGGTGATGTGTGCTGGTACAAATAGAGAGGAATCCTTACCCTGAATGGGTGGATGTAACTATTAGCCCGCTAAATTTTTGTAATCTAACCTTCCCAACATTCAATGGTTCAAGGTATTTAGAACAACATCTGGAACACTTCATGTATAGATGTTTCTCCATGATGGGGACCCTTGAGTAGAAACAAGTGGATATAATCAGAAGTTTTTTACAAACTTTAGAAGAACTAGACTTGACCTCGCATACTAGTCTACGAGCCATATCAATAAAGGTATGATAATATCTTCACCAAAAATTACTCTATCAATTTAACTATACATTATAGAAGAAAATGGTCCTTAATCTTTCAAAGTGTAGAAACAAATGAGACGGTGTTGGATTTTATTGTCAGGTGGAAGAGTTTAACTCATTCGCTAATATTTATGGTCCCTCAAGAATATTTTATGGGGGTTTTTCATTTAGAATATTCATGATGAAATATGAACACTGCTTATCCTAGTAAATTATCTAAGTGTATTTCAATATCTTTCCACAATATCACAAAGGTTGAAAGATTCTATCTTGATAACCAAGACTAACTCACATACTGTACAGATGTATCAATGGAAGAGTAAAAGTAGAGTGAAAGATGCAATAGTTACATTGAAACTAGACTCTACTCTAGATCCAACTCCAAAGGATGCACCTCCTCATGTGGTACATCCTCCTTAATATAAGAATCAATTGCAGTATACTCATCGATATGATAGAAAAGAGCTAAAAGAATCACAATTTGGAGACTATAAGAAAAAAGTAAACTTCTTATGAGATGTGTAGGTTCCTAGATACTTCATACTATCCTTGGAAAACAACCTATTAACCTTATTGGAACCCAAAAGATCTAAATAATTCATACTATATGATCACTTGAATTATTTTACCTTTCACCATATATTGGGGGAAAATATCAAGGAATGTTTAGTTTTGAAATATATCCTATAAAAGATGATTGATTTTGGGTATGTGAAGTTGGTAAAACCACCTACCCAAGTAGTGTGTGTTTCTTCCATGACATCAAAGGAAGAGGGTAAATGGCAGGATGTTTTTAGCAAGAATAAATAAAATTTAAATGATTATATGACTATAAAAACAATCAACTAGACTGATATTATCCTCTGACCATATTTGAAACATCCAACTGTGCCCCTAATCGCATCCAAAATGGCATTTTCAACTTCTTCAGCACCACATCCCACCATAGGACAATAATGAAAAAAGTGACATGTCTAGATGATTAGAAAACAAACATAGGAATATGAAATACACAAAGGCCCAAGTTATTTTTAAATATGTTATATTTCATGCCTTTATTCTTGATGGTAAGGGTACTGACCCACTAAACGGTACCATAATATTTTACCCATGAGAAAGAGTCCTCATAAAATTAAGAATTATTCTTAGATTACATTAATGTCATTTAATTAATGGGTATATTCTACAATAATGATTATTCCCATGAACCCGATTTCCCATCACTTGATTGGAGAACTAGAGGGAGAGGCCTCTAGAGAAGAGGATACATGGGAATATATAGTAATGGAAGAAGTCAATATTCTGGCCATGTCCCTGGTCAGACTATCTATGCTAGTGAAAATTATGTGAGAGGTCACTAGTGAGCCAATAATGATAAGTGACATTCCACAAAATATTACAAGGGTATCCATTAATCGATCATCCTAGAAGACAAATTAGAGGGGATGCAATTATATGATCGACCTCGACATGTAGGTAGACCTCTTTAGCCTAACCCATCAAGGATAAGATCACCTTTAACTCTTATTCCAAGGGCTGATCTACCTTCATCATGTACTTCAAATCTTAAATATTTTGTGAAATAGAAGATTCATGCTAGGAATCATAGACCATTACCCCAGAAGTATGATATTTTAAATTAATTGGACTTGGTGTCGACCATGTTGTCAATATTAGATGATCTCAATTTTTGAAAAAGACCTTTGTGATGAACATGCAAAGGGTTTTTTAAGACCTCAGAATTTTGAAGCTGAGATTTCCACTGGTTAAGTATATCATACAGAGATTGATCCTATATAATGACACAAAATTATATCTTTCATAGAGTAGAAAAAATAAACCATTATACTGGGACAAATTAGATCCTTGTATGTGTCTATCAGGATAAATGAAGTTGATATCCAATGGAATTTCATGGATAATGGCTCAGAATTCAACCTCAGTACACTTTGAACACTTCATCAACTAGGTTACAATGAGGCCCACCTATCCATTTCCTCTCTAATTCTATAGGGTTATACAAAAATGATCAATATAACATTTTAATAATCAATATTAGAGCTCAATTTGGGTACCTATTATATGAATCAAAATTCATGATTTTTCTGCAAGATACAACCATTATCCTTCAAGTAGAAAGGACTTTATTTAATCAACATGAAAAATCCCCTTATCATACCAAAAATTTCATAAATATTTCCTTAATGGTCAAATTTTTATGTTTTATGGTGACAAACCCCCATTAAAATATTGAAAATCATAATAAATTGATTCAATTTTCTACTAGAGGGAAGGGAAACAACCCAAGATTGATGATGTCACTCAGTTCACTACCATGAATGGCCAACAGATAAACCTGATCAATCCTTTCAAAAAGAACAATGAAGATTATGTGAAGACTATCAATCATATCAAAGATATCGTCCCAATTTGTGTATATATAACACAACATTCATGACATCAGTCTTGAAAACTGATCCAACCAGTTCTGGAAAGGTTGTTGACACTCCAAATAGTGGTATATGATTAGGTGGAAAATGCCCCATTCCATCCCTTGATATTCCAGAGATCCACACCCTATTATCTAGATCATAAAAAGTTTACATGTCACCAAAAAGAGTGGATATACTTCATATCCACCCCTCATCTCACTCTATGATTCAAATAAACATTACATCATTAGCCCAGCTAGAGGAATCTCCTTCATCTTCTTGATTTCAAAGTGTTGACTCCTCTCTTAACATTGAAAATTTTCCTTCATCAAAAATTTACCTTAAGTGTTGAGGAAACATGAAGAGGAATAGAAATAGGAAGAGGAATAGGGGAATGAGGATGACCTTAGGGATGAACCTACAGTATTTTAGGAAAGTGTATCTACCACTATTGACGAAATTAGACAATTGAACTTGGGTTCGTAGGAGGGCCCATGACCCAAATTGATTAGAGTGACTACGCATTATGAAGAAAAGGCGGTGTATACCTCCTTCTTAAAATAACATTATAACTTGTTTTCAAGGAATTATATAGAAATTATAGGACTCAATCCTGAGGTGTCAACTCACCAGATATGCTTTCTATAAAACCACTAGGGTTAAAAATAAGGGGGCCAATAGGATGAACCCGACTCATGACACCAAAATTTAGGCAAAAGATGAAAATATTAATAAGTAAAATTTAATTCTAGAAGTCCATTATCTGATATGGATATCCTATATATTCCTGATAAAGAATAATAACAATAAAATTAGGGTCTTTTATTAGGGTTAAACTATATCCATTCACTTAAATTGTTTGGAAAAGGGGCCTGCATTCCCCTTAGGTGATTTTCATTAGAATTTTAATTGCTACACTCAACATGCAATATAAAAAATAGATAGTTCATGTGAAGTTATGATATCTATCATAAATTTATTGTGAGAGTGGCAATTTTACATTTTTGAACATTCAAGGAAGTTCCTTTTAGGTTTTTCGGTAAAGGGATAGATTTTAGAACACTATATTTTCATTATTAAATTCTATTTCAATAAAACTTGTGTTCTCTATATATTTTGTTACAAAAAACATATAACTAAGATGAAAAAAGTACTTATTCTATTGAGTTATTATTCTAAAATGGAAAAAAATAAAATATATATAAATAAAACATAATTAATAAAATTACTTAAGGAGTGAAACCATAAATTTATAATAAATGATTTAAATATCAATCCCCAAGAACAGACATGACGATTATACTAATGATGATAAATATAGAAAGAATAAAAATTAATAAAATTATGATTAACATATTGAAAATATATATAATAGAACGAGATGAATGATTTTCATGAAACACATATATTGGAATAGAATATGACCATTAATGGTCAATGGGAACATAAGGGTGTTGGGTATATATGATCATTGTGATTGGTTTTGAGGAATCATATGATAATCCTTGGTAGGTGAAGGAAACCAAACATAAGAGATCTATCTTTAAGAAATAAAACATAGAAATTTTAATGAATAAAAAATAAAATAGGTCATACCTATAATTATTGAGTATCTTATTTTATCTCATTTTTTGATGGAATATGTTTGATGATGATCACAAAAGTAGAAATAAAATTTTTCTTGCCTCTGTGGAAGTTACATCATCTTATAGATCCCAAAATGTTTATTGAGGATCCCCAAACTCAAATGTGATTTTGGAACCTTCACAGTGAGTGATAAAAAAATTATTGAGGAAGAAGGCATTTGGAATTCTTGGAAGTAAATAATAGTATATCTATTAGGAGGGATAAAATCCATTTATATAGCCATAATTGGCACCCCATATTTAAGGAAAATTCACCTAACATATACATTGAATCATATTCATTTCAACCAAATTGGAGAAAATTATAAATCTTTCAATGTATTTTCAATCCGTTTTAATCCATTCATAATATAGTTTTATTGATAAAACCATGTGGAGTGGGATGTGGAAAATTCATGCATTGTATTCATGAAAAATGGTGATTTTGAGGATATCAGCCAAAGAATGTACACACACACACACCAACAAGACATATAAATTACTATTTTAGTACACATCATACAATCTCCCACTAGCACTAAAATAAAAAATAATACTTTTTAAAAAACTTCAAAAATCTTTGTGAGTCCCTCCAAACCTCTTTTGGATATGGTTTAATCTAGTTCACTTAATTTTGGAATAAACATTTTCTAAAAAAATTTATACTTATACCAAGTCTTGAAAATATAAAATTTATGCTATAGTTGATTTTGAGAAATATATGAAATTATTATTTAATATATATAATAAAAGGGAATTCTCTAGTAGAACATAATTTCCACTCCAGTTACTAAGGGGTCTTGAGTAATATCCATTTGATATACTCCTATCTCTATATAAAAATTTCCAACCCAAGAAGTATCATACACATAATATATAAACCTATAGGATCCATTCCTTCATGACATAGAGTGACTACTATACATGTAACATGGCAATAGATTATATTACAACTCAACATTCCTTAATTATCTTAAAAAAATTGAACCTATTGATAAATACATCACATGCCATTCATATAATAGATGAGAACATCAAATGTCCCACATTTATGTTTCTAAAAACATCATATGTCACTCAAAAAGGAATATAAATTTATTTACTCAATCTATTTTAATCTAGGTCCATATGTATTTACTCATCACACAAGTGTGAAAATCTCATCTTGGTTGCACTCCAACCAAAGACATGATCATCATCATACCCAACAATCTGATGATTAAGTAGGTATATTTTGACTTCCATAAGTAAGGTATCTAAATAATAAGGTTCAGATGATAGGTATATTTCTAGCATTAAGAAATTGGGATTGATAATTAGCTTATAAATTTAATTATATAGATGATTCCATGACATTCCAAGAGATACAATTTTAAAGTTCAATCCAAGTAATAAGCCTCTACTTATCATCTCATGAATATATTTTTTTTATCTCATATATAACCATTTGTAATGAGTAAAATATTCCATTCATGATAATACTAATATATAACCGAAACCCAAAATACTATTTGATGATCATTAATTATGGATAACTCAAAATTTAACTTTGAGGGGATATCATCCTTTTACCATTCATGGAAATAAAAATATATCGCATATGAATTAGTGATAAATAGAGGTTGAATTTATTATTAATTCATGATACATCATATATCCATTACAAAAATATCACTATTATAATATACACATATAGAAATAATTACACTCATATTGTTGTTGTGGTAATGTAATTTTCAATGGATCTGTTAAATTTTCCTTATTTTTTATCCAACTGATCTTTACATCACCACTCCCAACCATATCCCATATGAGATGGTATTTGAAAAAAATGTGTCTGGTCTATTTTTGAGATTGGGGTTCCTTATCCTGAGAAACATCTCCATAATTATTAATGTAATTTTTAATATCTCCCTCAATTATAGGAAACACACCAAGTTAAGAGTTAAACTTTTTTATCCAAAAATATTCTTTCTCAACTTCTGATGCAGCAATGTACTCTACCTATATTTTTTAGTATTCAATGGTGGATTATTTTGAACTCTTACAACTGATATCCCAACTATTTAGGTATGACATAAAAAAATATCACATGTGAACCCTTTTGAACATAGATATGAACCTCCTTAAAATATCATGAATACATCAATAGTCCTTCTCAAGTACATAAAATTGTTCTTTATATGAAACCAGTGACTCTCATCCATATTGGATTTGTATCTACTGGTTATTATAAGATCTTGGATTTTTTCATGAGGTATATATCCTTTAAATTTTAGTTTAAACCTTTAATTTTATCCTAATGTAAGTAACTAAGAGATTAAGGGAGATTTCAGAAGTATCCAGGCTTGTTCTGACCTCAGAGATTCATGTTTTAGAGAAAATAGACAAGGTGATTGGTTTTTTTTAAACCATGTACTTGAGGCCAAATGGTTTCAGTAAATTGTGTGGTGTGTTGTAGAGGATATGGAGAAGGTTTCATAGGCTATGAAATATTTTCAAAAACTATGTGCCTAGCCTGGATTCTTAGTACCATATAGGCAGTGGTTATTCATAGTTAGTGCACAGTTTTCCCAAACCGTGTAGCCAAATCGTGTGCCTATTTAATATAGGAGAAATGTTGATTTTACCTCACTTTATTTTAAGTTTCTTCATCATTTTTTTATTCTCTTTCACATGGAAAACCTCCCAAGCCACTTGGATCTCTCCACTGGCATCCAAGGGATGCTGATTCATTAATTGTTGGTTGCATTAGATTGCTAATGATAATCTATTGAATCCTCTACATTCCTTTCTTCATTTACCATTTTGTATGGATTACTAAATCTATGAAAGATAATATTTCATGTTTTTAGGGTATTTATTAATTTCTTCTATTTATCCTTTTCCAGCCCGAGTTAAATGATAAAAATGGAAGGGGAGTGTACTACCCATATAAGGTAGGTAGATTATTTCATTTTCCCTAAATTCACAGTGTTTATATTATGCACTGTAGTGCTGAAAAATAGATCTTCTGTACAATGACTTCTAAATATCAAATTAATTAAATTAAATTACAAAAAACCTCTTTAGGGAGTTCTAGAAACATAATTTTTAGAATATATGGTTTTATTCCTTGACACAAGACACCCACTTAGGGTTTTTACCTTTAAAGGTCTCGAGACTTATGCCTAGGAATTAAATTGATCCAATAATTGAGTTATATTGAGTTACCCCTTATGAATGAAATGTATTATAATTTAACTAAATGAAAATAGTAGGCCTTGTGATTAGGCCCTTTTATTTATTATTTATAGTCTGATTCATTTTTTTGAAATTTAATAACCAATTGAATATGTGAATTTCTTAATGGTATTGGTTCAATGCTAGCCATGACTATCCTTAATGTAATGTCGAGGGTGATAGGAGGGTTCTAATTTGAAACACCTGGGATGAGATTGTCGAGAATAATAATCAAATGAATTATTTCACTCTATGTGTGATACAAGGGTTATTAAATAGAATACCTTTGACGGGATCCTTAGGAATATCTATTTATGTTACTGCATGAGTGATACATGGTTCACTACCTGGATTACCTTGGATATGCTTGAAGGGAGATGCAACTCTACCATGCCATGAGCAGTCCCCAGTTATTTTTATTGTACAACATGGATGGTAATTAAGGATTTTTCCATTATAAAATGCCATGAGTGATATTGAGGTTCCATATATATAATTACTTGGATGGGATCCTTTGGTGATGGGTTTTATAGTGTACCTAGAGTGACACCTTGGTTCCTTATACGAGACACCTTGGACGAGCTTAAGATGCAAATTAATTAAATATATTGATGCATCTACCATGTAAATGAATATACATGGATTCGTTCTTTACTTTAATTACATGATGTCTTAGCTATAATTCCTTCCTAACCACATATTCCATGAGTATTAAGGAACCTCTTATGATTATATATGGATTCGTTGGGATTACACCTAGGGTCTTGGGTAGTATTAGATATATATATATATATATCACAATATATGATCAAAAGTATATGAGGTATATTTATAAATTCCAATATATATATATATATATATATATAAACAAAGGGGGACATATGTTCATAGATATTACAGCTTAGGCTGATATAGGATGTATTGGTCAGGTGCCCCTTGAGGAACTCGTCCAGATGTGATTTAATTTATTTACATATTTATATTTATTTTTACCATCAAAATAATAATTTTATATAAAAATACTAGATAGTTATAGACACCATTGGTGGTGGCCTACTGAGTATATATAACACCATGTTTAGGCAGATGATTGGTACCTGAACAGATATTTTGGATATAGGTAGGGATTAAGGGTAGAATAAAACTTTAGATGCCTGATTTATATACTAGGATGGAGTACGGGAGATGAGGACTGAGCTTCTTCTTGTGATGAAATTAGATATAGTTTTTTGTTCCTTTGTTCTTTCATATTTTGTATATAATGTTTTATATGCTAGGTTCTCCACTTCCATGTATTCCCATTTTTGTATATTATAAATACATGACATCATTTGTATATGATATTGTTTCTGCTTCTACCTTGTTATTACATATGGATTTCTTATTCTTCTACAGTTAATTTATAATATTGTTTCCATCACTTACTATTATTGTTACGATTGTGCTCCACTATGATCATGAGGTTATAGTCTCCCCAGCATACCATTAGAGACCCTTGCTGCAATTTAGAAGCCTCTAGTATACGGGGAGGCATGCTTGAGGCCATGTAGTAAACTAGGTTTTTTTATTTCTTAGTGAACTAGTTTTGAGAATTCACAAAGTGGTATCTGATCATTCTTTTCCTTTTTTATTACTATTTGGGGTTGGTTGATAAGAGAATAGGATTATGTCAGGATTTGGTATTGAGAATAATCATGGGAGTAGCTAACCCACATATAGTATAAGGCCCCAGCCTTAAACCTTACTCAATCATGAGTTATTACAAGATTACACATTGAGGATCTTTTTGGGTTTAGAGTTTTAGAGAATTAGATCATAAAACTTGCATTACATTCCACATATAAACAAAGTGGTTACATAAAGATAGTATTCTTCATTCCCATCAATGGAAACATATTTAAAATAAAACATGGATTATTTCTTGACACTTCCTTGACACTATCATCATATCATGTACCTTTCCCTTGACATGTGAAAAACATTTCAAAAAACTTGGGATGAACATAAAAAGCTCAGTAAGGGATATAAACATATGGAAAGGAAACATGGGTACATATATACATAATAATGAGATCATACTTTACCCATAAAACATAATCACTTTAACATACCTCATCAAATCATGAATAAAT
This sequence comes from Viscum album, assembly GCA_963277665.1. Lineage (NCBI taxonomy): Eukaryota > Viridiplantae > Streptophyta > Magnoliopsida > Santalales > Viscaceae > Viscum > Viscum album. Next base: position 1,430,104,056 of record OY728120.1, on the reverse strand, counting down.
CATAGAAATCATAAGACATAAAGGTAACTTGAGGCATTCATAACATCCTTATGTAGGGAGTAACCCTCTTGGTTACATTTGGAATACCCATCAAAATATATTCCCTAAATCTCTTTGGATAAACCTTAACATTTCACTCCTTCGCGTTACCCAATGCATTGGAGAGTTATATCGGGCTCACCCGCCCTTATTTTATCATGGAACCACCCATCTTCATAATAATGCCCAAGAACCTCAACGTAATCGTATCACATAAAACATGCATAAAGGAAACATAACATTTCCACCTTTCAATCACAAGATATCAATAAAACACATTGATATAAAAACATTATGAAAACCATTTTCAATACCAAAATAAAAGAAAATTAAAACATGGTATTTATTTTTCTTTTAAAAAGAAGGTATGGCTTGTAGAGGAAGCCAGAACTCAAATAACGGTCACGACGGCGGAGAAGTCGTTGTCGCCGCATACATACGACAAAAACATTCCCTTTTTTCGTTTAGTAAAACGATTCATATAAAAAAGATTCCTTTTGGATAAACATAAAAGTCAAAGGGGTTTATACACCGTATAAAAGAAGGTTGTGTATAAAACAGAATATGCCTCAATGAAAGGAGATTGAGATGAAGTCCCATACCTCGGGTCTGACTTGACTCGATCGTTCATTAATGTCCTGAATAATAAACTTGAGTTAATTTATACTTGCTTAAGAACCTTTTTAAAGTTCATTATTCCTTTTATATCACTTATTACCTTGTCATGAACATTATGTAATTATTTAAGTTAATAACGATCATTTTAACGATCATTGGTACTTGAGTCAAAAATAAACCATTTATAATTACAAGTTGTTCATGTATCCATTATATCCAGAATGGTATTCATGATGTAGATATCATATATGTCATATATATCCAGTACATTCATGCATTTATAATATTACATAATCATTTAGAGGTAAGAAATGAAATGCACCGTTCATGGAGACGGTAAGCCATACTTATGCATGAACGCTACTTTCATTTCTATTTCGTATTTTATAGAATGGAATCATAATGATATAAAGGTATGTTATAATTCCAGTATAATATCATATATAATATCTTAGTTCCATTCTTTATATGTCCCACAAATGTTTTTTAACAAATCAAATCACTTTGAGGGGGTGGTAGTCCGCACTTCCTTAAATGAAGATATCGCGTTTACCCATAATGGAAACCATAAAGGTATGACCAAAAAGAAAAATACAGAAGCTTAAGGAAAACATAAACATATTATATATCATATATAAATATAGTTACATCTTAATTGCCACCTTTTAAGGTGTTAAAATAATGTTGAACAATCATCATTTCAGGAGGCATAAATTCACCATCCACGGAAACTGTATGTTCGTTAAACATTAGATGTAGGTGTGTGTAAGTGTAGCTCTAATCCTTATTATAACAACTTCCTAGTATATTGAGGATACTTTAGTTGTTACAAAAGAAAAGAATAAAAAGAGTTTAGGGGGTTGGAGAAGCAAAATAAAACAGAAGGACTCAAAAGAAGACATTACCTTAAAATCGGGTAACTCCCTTTGGTTTGAGTTCAAAGGCTTCCTTGGGAAGACTTCTGCCCAAAGTGAGGCTTCAAGGAGTAAGAGAGGGAAGTGGAGAGACAAAATGGGCAGGGGCGGGCTGAGGCAAAGGCTTTTGAAGTGTGGGTAACGAGGTAGAGGTGGGGGCCTTTTATAAGAGGAGAGGAGGGGAACTCTTGGAAAGTAAACATAAGTTACTTTATTTTAAAATGTGTTTCAGATTAAAAAGGTCCCACATTGATAGAATTCGAGGATAAGGTGATAAGGGTTCGAAATCCACTCATACAATTGGTTTTGGCCATGTGTAGGTTTTAGATTTTACATTATCTTTCCATTTTATTTAAATCGTTAAATAATGAGGTCATCACTACATCACCATGATGTCATAAATAATTTAATTTATTTAATGTGTAAAAATTATAAAAAAAATATCATGATGTAGGAAATATTTTTAGATTTCCAATGACTATTTATAGTCAAAATTCTGACTTGTATAACCCCATCTAAAAATTGTTTTAGTAAAATAACTCATGTTTGTGTCATTTTTACTTTAACATTAAATAAAAAGTTATTTATGTCATTTCCCAACCAAAGTGGCTCCATGGGGTCCCCAAGTTGACCCATGGCTTGTCTTGGTCGGCCATGACACATCCAATGATTGTAGTACATGTTTCAGGCTCATCTCATTTTATTAAAACATTATTTTTACCTTAAACTACACTAATTACCTCTAATCGCGATTAAAAACTTAATAAGTTACTATTCACCAAAAAATTATTATAATCTCATTGAACCCCATTTTACTTCTTAATGAAAACCATTTATGTCGGATTTTTGACATTCAAAACACAAAGATGGCAAAATTTCATTTAAACGAAAAATCAGTTTTTATAAGTACCACTTAGTGGTTTCACTATTCATCAAAAATTGAAGTTTTTCAGAAAATTACAAAAAATTCACCCTAAGCTATATTTGATACTCTGAATTCAAAAATGAAGTCTATATTACAAAATTCAAAACATATAAGTCACATTAATTAATTTAATAATTAATTCCTGCTGTCATGACAAATAGCGTGTTTTTATGAAACAATAAGTATCCAAAGATTGACACCAGTTTAAGTCCAATTTCAAAGTGAAATTGATTCCAATGACCACCATTGGATTAAATGGTAAAAATATATTATAATTTCACTTCAAAAAAAATTAAAAAGATAATCTAGTCATATAAATAAATTAGATTAAAAAGCAGTTTTGATGTAAAATGCAGTATTTTTCACTATTCATTAAAAAATGAACATTGTCAGAAAAATACCAAAAATTTATCCAATGTAAAATTCAATGTCCCAATAATAATGAATATGTTTATTTTGACAAATATAGATTATAAAATTGTCAAAAGATTGATTTAAAAAGGTTTTTCCATCAAAAGGCAGTAAAGCAATCTTTTAAGAATATTAGTGTATTCCATGCTTAAGATTGGATTTATTTTCATTTTAAGCCTCTAAAAAACTATCTAAGTCATTAATAGACATAGATAAAAATATCTATTATTAATTACTTGGGATGTTACATCCTTCCCCCCTTTGGAAAATTGCGTCCCCGCAATTTATTTACTTATCGAATAAATGGGGGTACTTATCCCTCATTGAATTTTCAGATTCCCATGTTTCCTCTTCCATCATGTGGTTTTTACACAAAACATTTACCTGATTAATCACATTATTCCGTAACACTTGCTCCCTGTGGTCAAGAATCTGGACCGGTTGTTCCTCATAAGATAGGTTCTCTTCCAGCTGAACTACCTCTGGACTCAAAACATGAGATGGATCTGGCATATACTTTCTCAACATCGAAACGTGAAAAACATTGTGTACCTGAGATAAACTCGGAGGTAACGCCACCCGGTATGCAACTGATCCAACTCTCTCTAGAATTTCATATGGTCCAATGAACCTTGGACTCAGCTTTCCTTTCTTACCAAATCTCATCACACTTTTCCAAGGAGAAACCTTGAGAAAAACATGATCACCTACCTCGAAAGATAGATCCTTCCTCCGGTTATCCACATAACTATTCTGCCTGCTCTGAGCTGTTCTCATGTGCTTCTGAATCAGCTGAACTTTTTCTGCCATCTCTTCTACCAATTCTGGTCCCATCAACTTCCTTTCACCCACTTCATCCCAGAAAGCTGGAGTTCGACACTGCTTCCCATATAATGCTTGAAATGGTGCCATCTGTATACTGGAATGAAAACTGTTATTATATGAAAATTCAACCAAAGAAAGATGTTGGTCCCAAATTCCCTGATAATCCATAGAAAAAGCTCGTAGCATATCCTCCAAGGTCTGAATTGTTCGTTCTGACTTCCCATCTGATTGAGGATGAAATGCTGTACTAAAATTTAATTCAGTACCCAACGACTTCTGAAGGCCTTTCCAAAAGTTAGAAGTGAACATGGGATCACGATCAGATACAATGGAGAGAGGAACTCCATGTAACCTTACTATCTCTTTAAGATACAAACGGGAAAGTTGATCTAGGGAAAAAGTATCTCGTATAGAAAGGAAATGAGCAGATTTGGTCAAGCGATCAACAATAACCCAGATTTCATTATTACCTCGAGATGTCTTCGGTAATCCCACAACAAAGTCCATGGATATATTCTCCCATTTCCACTCTGGCACTGGTAAAGGCTGAAGCATCCCTTTCGGTAACTTCCGCTCTGCTTTAACCTATTGACATGTCAAACACTTCACAGTAAAATCAACAATATCTCTTTTCATTCCATCCCACCAGTAATACTCCCGAAGATCTCTATACATCTTAGTACTACCAGGATGAACTGAAAACGGAGAACTATAAGCTTCACATAAAAAATATCTCTTCAACTGTGAATCACAAGGCACACACAATATCTTCCCAAATCTCAAAACACAATCACTATCAATGTTGAATTCAGGCAACTTACCTTTCTGAACCAGCTCTACCTTTTTCTACAACTCACTGTCTTGCTTCTGTGCTTGCTTGATTCTATCTGATAGAGATGATCTCACTGATACCTGAAACAAAACAGAAGAACTTCCTGCACCAACAAATTCTATGCCAAAGTTCATCAAATCCTTAACCAAAGGATCACGTTCCAAACGCAACATTGCTAATGAAGCATTATTTTTTCTACTCAAAGCATCAGCCACTTTATTTGCTTTTCCCGGATGGTAATGAATTGTACAATCATAATCCTTGATTAATTCTAGCCATCTCCTTTGTCTCATGTTCAATTCTTTCTGAGTGAATATATACTTTAAATTTTTTTGATTGGTATATATTTAACACTTTACTCCATACAAATGATGCCTCCAAATTTTTAAAGCAAAAACAACAGAAGCTAATTCCAAATCATGTGTAGGGTAATTTAACTCATGAGTTTTCAACTTTCGTGAAGCATAAGCAATTACCTGATCATTCTGCATTAGGATGTAACCAAGTTCTTTCAATGAAGCATCCCTGTAGATAAAAAACTCACCATTCCTAGAAGGTAGTGCCAAAACTGGAGCATTCACCAATCTTCTTTTCAATTCCTGAAAACAATCATCACATTATTTTGTCCAGATAAACTTAACACCCTTCCGAGTTAGCTTAGTCATTGGACTAGATAACCGTGAAAAATTTCTAACAAACCTTCGGTAATAGCCTGCCAAACCAAGGAAGCTACGAATCTCAGTTACATTTGTGGGTCTTGGCCAGTCTTCCACAACTTTTGTTTTTGCTGGATAAACAGTTATCCCATCTTTAGAAACAATGTGACCAAGGAAAGAAATTTGTTACAACCAAAACTCACACTTTTTGAATTTCCCATACAATTTATTTTCTTTTAAGGTTTTCAAGATAACCCTTAAATGTATTTCATGCTCCTCTTTCCTTTTAGAAAACACCAAAATATCATCAATGAAAACCACCACAAACCTATCCAAGAACTCACGGAAAATTCTATTCATTAAGTCCATGAATACTGCAGGTGTATTGGTTATCCCAAAAGGCATTACTACAAATTCATAATGGCCATATCTTGTACGGAACGCGGTCTTCGGAATATCTGCCTCCTTTACCTTCAGCTGATGGTACCCTGATCTCAGTTCAATCTTTGAAAAAAACTGAGCTCCCTGGAGCTGATCAAACAAATCGTCGATACGAGGAAAAGGATATTTGTTCTTAACAGTGATATTATTCAAGGCTCTATAATCAATGCAAAGTCTCATTGAACCATATTTCTTTTTAACAAACAAGACAGGAGCACCCCATGGTGATGTGCTAGGTCTAATGAAACCTTTCTCTAATAAATCTTGCAATTGCTCCTTCAACTCTAAAAGTTAAATTTGAGCCATTCGATAAGGGGGTTTTGAAATTGGCTTAGCATCAGAAACTAAGTCAACGGTAAACTCAACTTCCCGATCTGGTATTATTCCAGGAAACTCATCAGAAAAAACATCAGGATACTCATTTACCACTGGCACATCATTAATATGAACAGTTCCTTTATTTTCAACGATGTGTGCAAGGTAACATTCATTTCCATCTTTTACAAGTTTCTTGGCCTCTTGATAAGTTATCAACAGTAAGGGTTCATTCTTGTACACAAACTGAAAGTCTTTCTGAAAAGAAACTTCTTTAGCTCTACAGTCAATCTTAGCATGGTAAATAGAGAGACAATCCATACCCAGGATAACATCAAACTCTACTAGAGGTAGAACAATAAGGTTTGCAAGTAGGTTCTTTCCACAGATAAGGATAGGAAGATTCTTATAAATTATTTTTGCCTCAACATTCCACCCAGGTGTTTTTACCAAAAGTTCAGGAGTCATTTCTTGAGATGGTATTCCCATTTTACTAGAAAAGCTTTCAGAGATGAAAGAATGTGTAGACCCCGAATCAAAGAACACACTGGCATAATCTGAAATAACAAACAAAGTACCTGATACAACTTCATTTGATGGCCCGACATCTGCTGAAGTAGTTGCAAAGGATTTCACCACCTCTTTCTGCTTGTTGTCTAACTGCTTCCCATCACTCAAGATCTTTGTCGGACACTCGTTTTCATAGTGACCCATCTCATTGAACTTATAACATTTCACTAACTGTAAATCATATTTGGTCTTAACTTCACATTGATCCTTTTCAGTGCAATCACGAGCCTTATGTCCCATCTTACCACATCGGTAGCACTTTCTAGAATTCAGAAGACATTCCCCAGCATGCCTTTTGCCACATTTATCACAAACTGGAAACTTAGTTTTCTTACCATCAGACTTTTTTGAAGAATTCTTACCTTTCTCCTGCCACCTCAGTCTCTTCTTATATTGGTTGTTATAGAATACTTGATCATCAGAAAACTCCATTTCCACCTTATCAGCACATCGAACAAGATTTTCATAACTTTTAAACTCACGAGAAGCTAATTCCCTTCGATATTTTGGCTTTAATCCCGAGTAAAAACGATTGATTTTACTATCAAGGTCTCAGATAAAATTTGGAGCATACCTTGCCAATCGAGTGAACCTTTCTTCATAGGTAGCCACTGAGTCTTCCTCTTGCCTCAATTCCAAGAATTGATTTTCCATCCTAAGTCGAACAACCTTAGGAAAATACTTCTCAAGAAACATACCTTTGAATTCATCCCAGTCAAGAGCATCAATCTCATCAGCGTCCCTGATATTTTTAACCATAGACCACCACTGATCTGCCTCACCCTCCAAACGGTAAATATGAAGACTAACCTTTTGATTGTCTGAACACCCCATGACATCGAAAATATTCTCCAGTGCTTTAATCCACCCTTCAGCTAGCACAGGGTTAGATGATCCTCTGAAAGACGGGGGATGTTCCCTAATGAAATGTTCCACCACTGACATGTTCCTCTGTGGTTGATATGGCTGATCTCGTGCATGGATACCACCGCCATTTATCGCTTGAGTCAACTGCGCCATTACTGCAACAAACTATTCAGTTCCAATTCCGACCATCTCAGGATGCTGATTCAGAAGGTTATTTCCTTCTGCATGCCTTCCTAGCACTGCTTCCCTGTTTCCTCTGCGGAAAACCATTCTGAACAAACATGTCTTAGATGAAGAAACATGGTAATATTCAAATACTATATCACTTAAATTTGACCATAAAAAAATATTTTTGGATAATCATTTAATAGAATTCTAACTCCTAAAGTTATCTAAACCAACCTTTGATACCAACTATAAGGCCCCAGCCTTAAACCTTACTTAATCTTGAGTTATTACAAGATTACACATTGGGGATCTTTTCGGGTTTAGAGTTTTAGAGAATTAGATCATAAAACTTGCATTACATTCCACATATAAACAAAGTGGTTATATAAAGATAGTATTCTTCATTCCCATCAATGGAAACATATTTAAAATAAAACATGGATTATTTCTTGACACTTCCTTGACACTATCATCATATCATGTACCTTTCCCTTGACCTGTGAAAAACATTTCAAAAAACTTGGGATGAGCATAAAAAGCTCAGTAAGGGATATAAAAATATGGAAACGAAACATAGGTACATATATACATAAGAATGAGATCATACTTTACCCATAAAACATAACCACTTTAACATAGCTCATCAAATCATGAATAAATCATATAAATCATAAGGCATAAAGTTAACTTGAGGCATTCATAACATCCTTACGTAGGGAGTAACCCTCTTGGTTACGTTTGGAATACCCATCACAGTATATTTCCTAAATCTCTTCGGAGAAACCTTAACGTTTCACTCCTTCGCGTTACCCAATGCATTGGAGAGCTATATCGGGCTCACCCGCCCTTAGTTTATCATGGAACCACCCATCTTCATAATAATGCCCAAGAACCTCAACATAATCGTATCACATAAAACATGCATAAAGGAAACATAACATTTCCACCTTTCAATCACAAGATATCAATAAAATACATTGATATAAAAACATTATGAAAACCATTTTCAATACCAAAATAAAAGAAAATTAAAACATGGTATTTATTTTTCTTTTAAAAAGAAGGTATGGCTTGTAGAGGAAGCCAGAACTCAAATAACGGTCACGGCGACGGAGAAGTCATTGTCGCTGCATACGTACGACAAAAACATTCCCTTTTGTCGTTTAGTAAAATGCTTCGTATAAAAAATATTCCTTTTGGATAAACGTAAAATTCAAAGGGGTTTATACACCGTATAAAAGAAGGTTGTGTATAAAACAAAATATTCCTCAATGAAAGGAGATTGAGACGAAGTCCCATACCTCGGGTCCGACTTGACTCGATCGTTCTTTAATGTCCTGAATAATAAACATGAGTTAATTTATACTTGCTTAAGAACCTTTTTAAAGTTCGTTATTCCTTTTATATCACTTATTACCATGTCATGAACACTATGTAATTATTTAAGTTAATAACGGTCATTTTAACGATCATTGGTACTTGAGTAAAAAATAAACCCTTTATAATTACAAGGTATTCATGTATCCATTATATCCAGAACGGTATTCATGATGTAGATATCATATATGTCATATATATCAAGTACATTCATCCATTTATAATATTACATAATCATTTAGAGGTAAGAAATGAAATGCACCGTTCATGGAGACGGTAAGATGTACGTACGCATGAACGCTACTTTCATTTCTATTTCGTATTTTATAGAATGGAATCATAATGATATAAAGGTATATTATAATTTCAGTATAATATCATATATAATATCATAGTTCCATTCTTTATACGTCCCACATATGGTATTTAACGAATCAAATCACTTTGAGGGGGCGGTAGTCCGCACTTCCTTAAATGAAGATATCGCATTTACCCATAATGGAAACCATAAAAGTATGACCAAAAAGAAAAATACATAAGATTAAGGAAAACATAAACATATTATATATCATATATAAAAATAGTGACATCTTAATGGCCACCTTTTAAGGTGTTAAAAGAATGTTGAACAATCATCATTTCGGGAGGCATAAATTCACTATCCACGGAAACTGTATGTTCGTTAACCATTAGATGTAGGTGTGTGTAAGTGTACCTCGAATCCTTATTATAAAAACATCCTAGTATATTGAGGATACTGGAGTTTTTACAAAAGAAAATAATAAGAAGAGTTTAGGGGGTTGGAGAAGCAAAATAAAATAGAAGGACTCAAAAGAAGACATTACCTTAAAATCGGGTAACTCCCTTTGGTTTGAGTTCAAAGGATTCTTTGGGAAGACTTCTGCCCAAAGTGAGGCTTAAAGGAGTAAGAGAGGAAAGTGTAGAGACAAAATGGGTAGGGTTTGGCCGAGAGAAAGGCTTTGGAAGTGTGGGTAAGGAGGTAGAGGTGGGGGCCTTTTATAAGAGGAGAGGAGGGGCACTCTTGGAAAGTAAAGATAAGTTACTTTATTTTAAAATGCGTTTCGGATTCAAAAGGTCCCACATTGATATAATTCGAGGATAAGGTGATAAGGGTTCTAAATACACTCATAAAATTGGTTTTTTCCATGTTTAGGTTTTATATTTTACATTATCTTTCCATTTTATTTAAATCGTTAAATAATGAGGTCATCGCTGCATCATCATGATGTCATAAATAATTTAATTTATTTAATGTCAAAAATTATAAAAAAAACTATCATGATGTAGGAAATAGTTTTATCTTCCCAATGACTATTTATATTCAAAATTCTGACTTGTATAACCCCATGTAAAAATTGTTTTAGTAAAATAACTCATGTTTGTGTCATTTTTACTTTAACGTTAAATAAAAAGTTATTTATGTAATTTCCCAACCAAAGTGGCTCCATGGGGTCCCCAAGTTGACCCATGGCTTTTTTTGGTCGTCCATGACACATACAATGATTGTAGGACATGTGTCAAGCTCATCTCATTTTATTAAAACATTATTTTTACCTTAAACTACACTAATTACCTCTAATCGCGATTAAAAACTTAATAAGTTACTATTCACCAAAAAATTATTATAATCTCATTGAACCAAATTTTACTTCTTAACGACAACCATGTGTGTCGGATTTTTGAAATTCAAAACACAAAGATGGAAAAATTTCATTTAAACGAAAAATCAGTTTTTATAAGTACCACTTAGTGGTTTCACTATTCATCAAAATTGATGTTTTTCAGAAAATTACCAAAAATTCACCCTCAGATATATTTGATATTCCAAATTCAAAAATGAAGTCTATATTAAAAAATTAAAAACATATAATTCACATTAATTAATTTAATAATTAATTCCCGCTGTCATGACAAATAGCGTGTTTTTATGAAACAATAAGTTTCAAAAGATTGACACCAGTTTAAGTCCAATTTCAAAGTGAAATTGATTCCAATGACCACCATTGGATGAAATGGTAAAATATATTCTAATTTCACTTAAAAACCAATTCAAAAGATAATCTAATAATATAAATAAATTAGATTAAAAAGCAGTTTTGATGTAAAATGCAGTATTTTTCACTATTCATTAAAAAATGAACATTGTCAGAAAAATACCAAAAATTTATCCAATGTAAAATTCAATCTCCCAATCATGATGAATATGTTTATTTTGACAAATATATATTATAAAATTGTCAAAAGATTTATTTAAAAAGGGTTTTTAATCAAAAGGAAGTAAAACAATCTTTTAAGAATATTAGTGTATTCCATGCTTAAGATTGGATTTATTTTCATTTTAAGCCTCTAAAAAACTATCTAATTCATTAATAGACATAGATAAAAATATCTATTATTAATTACTTACTTGGTATGTTATATATAGAGAAAAGATAAATTACATGGGATGAAATAATCCTGTTTTTTTCCTATAATAGTTGTATTGATTTCACAATTGGGTTATTCGCATGATTTGTGGCATTACTATTATTATGATAAATTTTTGCTTTTTCTTTGGCTCGGTATGGTATAGAGGTATCATTTCAGGCATCATAGTAGGCACATGAGGATTTCCATGTCATGCATATTCCATTCTATATTCAAATTACTATGTACATTTCCTAATGATCATTTTTGGTTCCTTCATTGTTGTATTCAGAAATGTGCTCACATTTATTATAGGGTAGAGTAATTGGATTAATTTAAGTGTTTTAATCAACCTTAATTTAATTTTCCTATATATATTGATAGTGGAAAATAATTTTACTAATTATACCATATTTGAGCCATGGAAACCTAGTCACATGGGATGAAACATTTGTTAATTTCAATTTCATGAATAAAAAATGTAATTTATGAAGAATTTAGTTCTGAAAATTGGGAATGGTGATTCATCTGATAATATCATTCAATATAACCTATTACATATTGATACCAGATGTAAGGGATAGGTCACAATTATATAATATTATGCTTGAAACTTATAAAGACGTATCCTTTAGAACTTTGTAATGGAGAATCATCTAACTTGATTGTGATTCATATATATATATATATATATATGAGTACAAAATTAAATGAAAAAAATTGAAAAATAAAATGGATACCATTTTATGGGAATGCTAATTGTAATGTATTGGTATTTTTACTATATACCTTTCCATTGACACTCTATATACTAGGACCTTGACAATGTGATGTGAGACCTTTACCTTGACCAACCTCAGTAGATGGATGTAGGGAGTGTCTCTTGTGATCCTTATGAACTTCCATTTCACCTAGAAGAAGCCTAAGGAGGAGGTATATGTGTTGAATCTTATATAGTAATGTTATATTCCTATCATTTTCTTATAACATAAGATCTTTTATGTTACCAATTTCTATTTTAAGGTGTGTGTTTGGCATTATAGATATATGCCTCTATGAAAACCTTAGCTCATATGCCAGGATAGTGGCGATAACCATGCTCCAGTGGTGGTGGGACCTAAGCCACTAGTATTAATTCCTATGTTACAGTATATATAGGGATCCCCATGACTTGTCCCCACTATGGAAGAGTTGACATGGGAATTTCAGCAACAACATATACCCACTTTCTTGGGTGGATGGTGGCCCCTAGGCTACTAAGTCATGGATTGAAACCATCTTTTTTATAAATATATCCATCCGTATAGAGATTCTTATAAATAGGAGGGTCAAAATCACAACCTATATGTTACATGATTCTACTAATATATAGTGGGATATTATCACCATGGATAATCTTCATTAGGGTATGATCTTGGAGGAATTTTAGACAATATTCTATGATCACTTATTTCTATAAACATTGATATTGGACCATTGTAGGGATTTTATGCACCTATAGTGGGGTGTTATGTCTATGATGGAGTGTTCATCTACTTTGACCATGCATTAGCTCTTTACACCAATAATTGTTGGTGTCGAGTTAATAAAAACAATAAATTTTACATATAAGATTGTGTTCACCATATAATCATGGGTGAATGTGTTTTCGATGGATAAAATTTTATAAATAGTTAACTAGGACCTCATCACTGAGTAAAATAAGAGGGAACCTGGAAGTGTTGGCCACGGTGGCCTAGTACGGAGACTGGGAAGTTATTTTTTCCATGGTAAGAAATGTAACTTTGATTTTTCTCATGGGGAAAATAGTAGTCAAAGAGCATGTACATACAATTATTTGGTCTATTACAAATGTTTTAGGTTTGGGAATAATAATTCCAAGTGTACCAAGTACCTAGTTTAGTACTTATCATGCAATAAGATAGGACTCCTTCATAATTTTTACAAAATGTTTCCTCTATTTACTAGTGATAAGGGATCTAAACTGAATCCAAAATAGGATGCCGGATTAATAGATCCACATTAGGTAGGGATATGGACTACTACCAGAAGATATGGCTGAGGAAGTGGACTTGGTAATAAAAGTCAATCGTATGAGATACAGATCATGATGAGTGGGTCTGTTCAGGGTAGTCAGTATGTAGCTCCCGACCATTGATCTAGATAGATACATGAATTATATATTTTACTAGTGGAATAAATTGATAGTCCTTATATATTTCAAGGTACTATTCTAGTAGCTTTTACTTTAGTATCTTCCTTATTCAATATAGGTGTTCCACAATCCATTTTATTTTCAGAAATTATAGAATGTATAAGCCTTGTGATAGATTACTTATATGGAATAATGAATCTTGAAACACCATTGGGAATCGAATATGAGATCATACACTAATGTAAGGAATTCCCCCTTGAGATAAGTGGTTACCTTTTTTTACATAGAACCTCTTTTTCCTTGAGATGATTGGATTTTACATCGTACTTGAGATGTACTAGTTATTACCCTATCATGGTCAAGTTCATTGATATCACCAAAGGGTGTCTTTCATATAACCTGAGGGTGGTACTTATATTCAAAAAGGATAATGTCATGTCTATGAGAGTTGAGATAGACCCTAGAATTGTGGCCTAGGAAGGGTGACAACCCAGATTTCTAGACTTTTTTTGAGAGATTTGGGAATATGATGTATAGATTTCCATCCAGTAGTGGATAATTTCAAGTACATCTTCCCTAATAATTTTTTTGCGTTACCACCCATCAGATAGGTGGAGTTTACTATTGATATAGTGATATAAATAGTATCAATTTTCATTCCTCCATATATGATGGAACTTATTAAGCTTCAGGAACTCAAGAAGTGTTTAAAGAACTTTAAAGCTGATGGAATTATCTGACATAATACTTCACCATAGATTTCACCTGTCATTTTCTCTAAGAAGGTGGATTGAACCCTTAAACATTTCACTGATTTATATAGGGATAATTAGCTTATAATGAAGAACTAAGATCATTTACCTAATATAGATGAACTCCTTGTCTAGATCTGAGGAGCTTGGGTTTTCATGAAAATTGATTTGAGTTTGGAATATCATCAGGTGAATGTTAGACCATTAGACATACCACATATTACATTTCAGATTAGATATAGCTCAAATGAGTATTTGGTCATATTTTTCGGTCTCACAAATTTACCTACATTTTTTATGGATCTATTTAATCTAGTTTTCCACCCATATATAGATTCATTCACAGTAGTTTTCATGGATGAAATCTTGGTGTATTCTCATTCATGAGATGACCATTCCAACCATCTTGATATTTTATTGAATAAACTAAAAGAGCACTAGCTGTATTCTAAGATCACCAAATTCATCTTTTGTATTGACAAGGATCACTTTCTTGGTCACATTATCTCATAAGTGGAAGTATTGATTGACCTAGAGAGGGTCAGAGCTTTAGTTTCCTCAGAGTATCATAAGAAAATCTTTTACATACATACTTTATTGGGGATGTCTTGATATTACATGAATTTTATTTTGGTATTTTCATGACTACAATAACCACTTACATGATTAAATAAAATGGGTGTGAACTTTTTAAGGATTTAATCCTATGAAATATCCTTTTTGGAGTTCAATGGGATATTAACTTCAGCACTAATCCTAATTCTATCCGATTCAGGTAGGAGTAATACAGTTTATTGGCATGCATTGGGGATCAAACAATGTTCCATTTTGATTTAGGGAGATTGAGTCATGGTATATAAGTATAGGTAGTCGAGGCCTCATGATATTAATTACATAATTCATGATATCAAGTTATTATTTATGGTTCATGCCTTATGTTTTTGGAGGAATTAATTTCTCAGGGAGGGGGTTGTAGTGTATACAAGCCAGAAAATTCTCAAATACATATTTATCAGCATTACATGAATATTAGAAGATGAAGATCATTTGAATACCTATATTCAAATGATTTTGATTATTCTTGTACTCTTAGGAAGGCAATGTTTTTACATATTCTATAATCCGAAAGACTCAGACATAAGTAGGTCAGGAGGATAGTAGTGAGTGGAATTTGATGGCCCTATGTTTTTTGATATGAACTTAAAATTATAGGAGAATCTCAAGAATTATATTATTATAGATTTATTAGTGACCCATTAACTTTTGTATAGAGTAAATATGTGTAATATTTCATATCCTAAAGGCTTGGTCCAATGGGAAAGCATTATAGTCAAGAATCCACCCCCTAGTTGGGTAGTTGATAGGGATGAGATATAGTGTATTCATAGATTTATCTGAGTTCCTTCAAAAATTAGAGAGGAATTGACATGAGAGTATCATGAAACTTATTGGGTACAACATACCAGTATCACCAAGATATACCATAACACTCACCACTAGTATTGGTGTTCGTGGATGAAAAGAGAGATAACTGGTTTTGTTACTCAGTATTCCACCTTTCAATATGTGAAGGAAGAACACCATAGAGTAGTAGTGATTGTACATTCATTACCCATTATTAAGTGGAAATGGGATGATGTAACCATGAATTTTGTGACCAGAATACCAAGATCCACTTGAGTCAGTGATGTGGTATGGAAGATCATCGACATGCTAACAAATGATTCTCACTTTTTACCTATTTGTAAGACCTTATTAGTATATGATAGTGTAATGATATATTTTCAAAAGATTATATGACTTCCTGATGTTTCACAGAATACTGTATCAGATAGGGATTCTCATTTCACATCATTTCTCTATAAGAGGTGCTAGAAGGCTCTTGGATCATTGGTTCTTTTGAGTATAACCTATAACCCACAAACTGAGGAGCAATCTAAGCATACGATACTGACGTTAGAGGACATTCTTTTAGCATGTGTACTTAACTTTTGAGGTCTTCGAGAGAAATATATACCTATTTTTGAATTTTTAATATAATAACATCATTTAGGAAACAATTCAAATGAATCCTTTTGAGGCCTTATTTGGTAGGTTGTACCGTTCACACCTATGATGGTTAGAGGTAATAGAGGTAGTGATACTAGGACCTCATCTCATTCAGGTGACTTTAGAGCAGGTACAACCGATCAGAAAGAGTATGGATATATCTCAATATAGGAATCATTCTAATTCTTATGTTTATCACTTACTTATATAGTTTTTGGTGGGACATTGGGTATTCTTGTGTGTTTCTCCTAGAATGGGTCATCATAAGATTCATAGATAAGTAAATTTATTATCTTGTTATGTCGGTCCTTTTGATATCATTGAGATATTCAAGCCAATATCCTATCAGATATCTCTTTTTAAGTGGTACTGGACTATTCATGGTCCCTTATATGTATCTCAACTTCTCCAATACCATTCAGACCCATCCCATATTCTTCAACCGGATGAGGTTGAGTTAGAGGTAGTTATGATCTTTGAGGATAATATTATATGTATTGTTGACCAGGGAATGAAGGATCTCAAAGGAAATTCAGTTCCACTTATATGGGTGTTATAGTAGTGTGAATATGAAATGTATGATACTTGGGAGTGAGAGGATGATGTATGCACTCAGTGGTCAGAGCTATTCTAAGATGATTCTTTACCAACCTCATAAGGGCTACTTGAGGACGAGTTGTTTTAAGTAGGGGACATTGTAATATATTGGATTTTCACATGAGGTATGTATCATTAAATTTCATTTTATACATTTCTTTTTTATCCTTATATAAGTTCCTAATATATGAAGGGATCTTTTAGGAGTGTCTAGTACTCGTTCATATCCTGAAGCTTTGAGTTTTGGCGAGAAAAAATTAGGAACATAATTTACTTAAACCATGCCCTTGAGGTCGTATGGTTTTGGTAAACCATGTAGGGTGTTGTATTTGGTATACATAGGGGAGAATATGTTATGAATAGATTTTCCAAACCATACTCCTAGCCCACACTATTTGTTCCATATAGAAAGTTAGTGCACATGGTTCTTCCAAATAGTGGAGGAAAACTATGCATCTATTTAAAAGAGAGTAAATATAAATTTACCCTACCTTCATTCAATTTTATCCCTCCTTTCCTTATTCCATTTCACATGGAGCACCTTCTTAGTTTCAAGGGGATCCCCATTGGAATCCAAGGAAA
Source organism: Viscum album (assembly GCA_963277665.1). NCBI lineage: Eukaryota > Viridiplantae > Streptophyta > Magnoliopsida > Santalales > Viscaceae > Viscum > Viscum album. The sequence goes on along the minus strand of OY728120.1, from coordinate 1,430,086,536 downwards.
GATTTTTTCTACATCCACTGTTCGGGCTCCAATCTCTTTACCGTTAGTAGTATTAAATCGATAATGGTAATATCATTAATCATTTCCTTCATTTCATTGTTTACCTAACCATATGGAATGCTAAATCCATCCAAGATAATATGAACTAATTTTAGGTTCTTTGTTTATTCCTTCAATTTCTCCCATTCTAGCTTGAGTTAAAGGATAGAAATGGATGGGGAAAGCACTTCCCGTATATGGTTGGTGGTCAAATCCCTTTTCCCTAAAGTATTTATGTTTATATATTGTATCATTCTTCCACACATCAAACCTTCCATGTGATGACTCCTAAATGTTAGATTAATTATATTAAATGATATCACCATTATTAGGGTAATACTAAAAACCTAATTTATATCATTATATGATGTACAACTCGATGGAAGATACCCCCTTATGGTGCATTGTCTTTAAGGGATGTGAGCCTTATTCCATGGAATTAAGTTGAAACTCTAATTTAGGTGCATTGAGTTGGACCTTATGGATGGAATTTATTTTAATAAAACTGAACGAAAATAGTACAACATGTTCTTAGGCCCTTTAATTTATTATTTATAGATTGCGTCATGATTATGAGATTAAACTCACAATTGAATTAAGTGAATTGTGTAATGGTATGAGTTTAATGTTATCCATGACCATCCTTTATGTCATGTCAAGGGAGATATGAGGGTTCAGATTTGTGAGGCCTTAGATGGTCTCATAGAGAATAACAATTAAATCAATTATAATAGTTCAAGAGTGATATTGGGGTTCTTACATAGACTATCTTGGACAATCTCATAGGGCGAATGACTTTATGTTTCCCCATGAGTGATACTTGGTTACCTAGGTGGATTACATTGGATGGGCTTAGAGGGTGATTCTATTATGCCATTATAAATGTGGTACCTGGTTCCCTTAGTGGAACACCATGGATGAGATTATACGATTATGCATTTATACCATATTGTGGGTGATACATGGGTTCCTTATATAGAACCCCTTGGATGGAAACCTAAGGTGTTAAGTTTTATAATAAACCTAGAGCGATACCTGGGTTCCATATATAGGACAACTTGGATGGGATCAGAATAAAAATTAATTAAACTTATTGATTCATCTACCAAGTCAAAGAACATACTTGTATTCAGTATATACTTTACAAAGATGAAAGACAAACTATGACTCCTTCCAAATCCTGTATGCCATGATAATTAAGAAAACTCTTAAGATTATACAAGGACACCTTGGACTTACCATCAGGTTCTAGATAGTATTATGTATATATATATATAAATATATTTTATTTTGTTTAGGAGGTATATATATAAATATACAAGTATATATTTATATATATAATCACTGGGTGACATCTTCTCAGAGATGTTCTGGCATAAGCCGAAGTAGGTAGTATCGGTTGGGTGTTCCAGGAGGAACCCAAACTGATGTGATTTAATTTATTTACTTATTTAAAATTATTCTTAACTGTAAAATATTCATTTTATATACACATACTAGATAGTTCTATACACCATTAGTTTTGGCCTAATGTGTATACCTCACACCCAGTTTTGTCTGCCGATTGGTACCTAAATAGATCTTATGGATTCTAGTAGGGATAAAGGGATGTGTCCTACTTTAGATTCTTGATTTATATTCTATGATAGAGAAAGGGAGGGGAGGGATGATATTATACTAGTTAAGCTATTAGAGGAAACCTTTTTGTTTTTTTCTTTTGTATAACATGTGGTATATTTATTATACTCTACATCCATGTATTCCAATTTTTGTATAACATGTAGAAATGAAATCATTTTGTATATGATATTTCTTTTTCTTCTTATTAGTTATTACACAAAGATTAATTTTGTTATTTTAGTTCATTTATCATAATATTTCTATCACTTATTGTTATTTTTACTACTATGCTACAATGTGACCATGAGGTCATAGTCTCCCCACTAAACTATCATATATCCTCACTCCTAGTCTACAACCTTTGGCATATGTGGAGGCATTCCTGAGGCCATGCAGCCAATCATGTTTGGTTATTCCTAAGTGAAATAGGACTATGAATTCACAATTATAATAAGAGATTAGGTAGAATTAGGTTGAGTACACAACATAGAATTCATGATTAAACCTATATTAGACCCATTGGTAATTCTATCCATCCCAGATTACACTTTATAAGGGTCATAAACCATCATAATATTCAAGCTATGTAACACTAGTAAGGACCCAATTTTGGAGTTCTCTATACCAAAACTCTTTAGCACTATACCAATGTAAGTGTACTTTTTGATTCAAATAATCACATTATATCAATCTATATATATCCACATACCTATAATGCAAGCTCTACCACTCATATCTTTTATCAAGAATCATTTTTTATCCACATCTTCGTACAGTGAAGAGTCTGGAAATCATTTATAATAAATAAAATGTCATCCATATAAAATATTAGAAACATTAATACACTACCACTAATAATCTAATAAAAAAAATTAATTTTCCATGTTCTTAAAGAATCCATGATCTTTTATTTCATCATCAAAAAAGATATTCCAATTTTGAGAATCCTATGTAATCCATGCATGGAACATTGTAGACATTATCTGTTAGTAGTCTCATTTGGAACTTCAAACCCTTATTTTTTTATCATATACACATACTTGAATAAACTAAAATTAAGGAAATAGGTTTTCTCATACATTTGATATATTTCATAACCAAATTGATTCAATATGTTGAGAAATATTTTAATGGACTTTATCATATAAATAGGTGAAAATGTTTCTTCATAGTCAATTCCATAAATATTTTTTGTACACCTTTTAACCAAGATGCATATATAAGAATAAAATATACCATCCATGTTAGTTCTCTTCAGGAGAACCCACTTTCACCAAGTAGGTTTCACTCCTCCAGGAGAATCCTCCAAGATCAAAGATCAATTAGTGTATATAGAGTCCATTTTATAAACCATAGATATCAACTGTTTCTTAGAATTATAACTCTCAATGAATTCATGGTAGATAGTAGGTTTTTCTCCTACTAATGTTACTTCATCATCATTATCCATTAGAAACAAAAATCATTTTGGTTCTCAATTATTCATACCAAAACTCCAAGGTTATTATGTATATTTTGTCATTTCTTCTCTGCTACTCTTTTTTTAAACCATCCCAACCACCATTTCATGAACATTTCCTATTTTTTGGTCTTTAACTTGTCTAAGTTCAAAATTCCTCATACTGAATACTCAATCCATGTGTTATAAGTTAATTAAAACACCATCCTAATAAAAAAAATTCATTCAGTAGGGTTATTGAAATAATATACCTTTATTTGTTTAAAATAATGAACAAGAAATAATTTTTAGAACATGAAGCCTTATTTTTTAAAATAAAATTATTATACCAATTATTTTATTCCCAAAATCCTCATAAAAGAAAAAATAGGACCTTTATCAAACCATATATCATAAATTATATTTATTATAGCTTTAAATAGAACACAGTTTAGTGGAAATTATTTCAAATTAATTTGAATGAACTTAGAATTATATAGGATGATCACACTAATTCATCATCAACTGAGGTTTTTCAAATAGGGTAAGATTACTCCTATCAAACAAAGCATTCCATTATGATGTTATAGTTGAAATGAGTTAGGAAAAATTCTAAAATCTCTTAGACGATTAGTGAATTATTAGATTAGTTATTCACCATCTCAATCTGATCTTATAATCAACTTATGTTTTCATGTTTATTCAATACTTAATTCCAACTCATTTAGATTTTAAATATTTTCATAATTATTATTCATTTAAAACACATATACCTACCAAGTATTTCCATTAGTAATGGGTATGAAGTACCTAAACCATTATTTTATTGAGCAATCACTGGTCCATATACATCACTATGCATGAGATCCATAGTCTACTAGCCCTTTCACCTTGACTACTATTGTTTTTTGTTTTCATCTTTCTTAAAAAAGATTCACAATTTTTAAACAATTCATAATATAATGATTCCAACTATACATATTTATCTATATTTTGAATGTGTTTCTCATTTATATATCTAAATTGATATTTCCAATGGTAGGTGGGATTATAAAAAACCTTGACCTTCTTATTTTGAATATTATAAACCTGACTATCCACATTTACTTCGTGTAAACCATTTATTTTATCCCATATTCATAAAATGTTTCATTATTATATATAGAATAATTTTTTATTGATAGGGAATGAACATCCATTCTTGTTTAAACAAGATATGAAAATCAAATTCTTGTTTGTAGTGGGAATATAAAAACAATTTTACAACTCTAACATTAATCCCCACAGTAATGTTATATCATCAGTGTTGAATTATAATGTAATAACTCTTACTCCATTACTGACATGAATATCTACTTACCCATTAGTTCATTCCCATTTATCTATGATTCTATGTTTTTTGGAACAAATGTGGGATGCACACCAATTATCTAATTCCCATAAATAAGATGTGGCATAATTAATTTATATTACATTTATATTTCAATGGGTATAATACTTATCATTGAGATCACTTCTCAGCCCCATATACCAATATCTAAAAATTTAATAGGTTATACCAATAAGGGATCTCAAAATGATAATTGTAAAGTTTTCCAAAATCTATAGCAAAGCCGTATTAGTGGATGAGTATCATGTTTTATATCTTTTCATAAATGAATTTAAATGATAGGGTAACCACTAAAAAATATGACCTCAAACATAATATACATTCAGTGAGATAAGATCTATATTTCACTAATGAATGAACCCACTATTACGTGAAACTCATCACTTTAGTTATTTAGGTAGAATATCAATCCATTCACAATAGTTTTGATTCATGGATATATGAGTGAAAAACTCTTTCTTTATATCCATCATATCGATAATAATTCATTATATACACCTAGTATCATAACCCTTGTGTTTCCCAGCTAAGTATAACCCAAATATAACATCAAAAAATGGGATAGTATATGGAAATCTATGTGATCCCTGCTATAGTGTGAAACTACCTGATTCGGTAATCAAGTGTCACATATTACATCATTTCTTCACACAAGATAAAACATTGGTACCCCACTATGGAATAAGATTACCAAATTAGATTATTGGCATTACGAAAAGTTTTACATCAGAAGGAATATCAAATTTAGTATTTTAGGGGTATTATTTTCAAAAGCCTATCTAATTTAATATAAATCAGATTATTATTAAATTGAAAAAAGTTATTTCTTATATAATCTATATCTTCACATGTTTTATTCTTTTTTGTATGCCTGTTTCTAATGATTTAATTTTATAATATCTATTTTATCCTACATATTAATATCTTTACACCACATTAATGTGTAACTCTTTTCTTAACCCACTAGTTTGTGTAACTCACCAAAAAATTGAATCTATGAATATTCATAAAAATAAAAATACATCTCATGCATAATGTATATGAAAATTTAACATAAATTCATAGAGTTACATGCGATTAAAAATATGTACATAAATAAGCTCAAATCCATATATAGTGAATGCAACTTTTCTAGAATAAGGAATAATCCTTCAATACAATGGAATTTATAACCCAAATTCCCCAACCAAAGGATACTTTACCAATGGATAATTCAATTCATGATAATTCAAACACCTAATATTAATAAAATAAAATCAATAAATACTTTCAAGATTATACCTCTAATAAACAGAGGTCAGTATAGATAAAAAAATAAATTTAATGGAGTTATATATAATATAAAATGCAAGTATATAACTCCAAGAAGAAATTTATTAGCTAAAGATTTCATACAAGTTATTTTTTGTTAAAAAATTTACTAAACATAAATATCAATGGAAATTAACAATATAAATATATATTTTATTTATTTTAATAAAAATTATAAAAAATATGAAAATCTTCACTTTTAATATAATATTTAAAATTCAATTCAAAAATTCCTAAAACATATTAATTATAAACAATTTATAACCCATAATAAAAATTAAAAAATAATTATTATTTTTATTAGTCATTCCATTAGACCTACTCAAATCCTCTATAAAAGGGTTTCCTAGGATGACTATTATGAAGAACCATCTATGTAAATACCTTCTTATATGACCCATACATTAGAAAATTTTTGTGTGAGTAGTCTCTATATATCATTTTATTTAACTATATATGTATGGGTATTATTCCATGACCATTCTACAAAAAACCTTTTTTAAGGGTTTTGTAAAGAACTTTACATAAAACCCTTTGAATAAAAAACTTTTAGATGAATATTACGTATACCCTTCTACTACATAAAGGTTAACCAAATGGACCATTACTCTAGTTGGTTGGGAGTCTATGTAAGTGTATATTCTACTGCATATGCATTTTACAATACAATATTCTTCAAAACCAGTGATTTAAAAATGTTTTAATCATAAAGAATCATGCTCTGATACCACTAATTCATTTGGGGATCATAATATTACCATTGGAAGTGGAATAAAACCCAAACATCTATGATAAATCTTTAATAAATCAAAGTTTAATTTTTTTATTAATAACACTAAAAAATCATCCTTTGAATTCTTATGAAGTAGTTTTCTTATCCTATTCTAAATGGAATGTATTTATTTATGATCACTAAAAATTAAAATTAAGACTTCCCTCTTCCAAGGGGATCACACTGGCATATGGATCTCATAACATTTAATGAAAATCCTCATATGGTGAAGGGATGGAACCACCTTTATGTTTAGTGATAAATATATTATTAGGAGGAAGAACATCTAGGGATATCTTGGTAAGAAACAAGATTTTTTCCAATATGAGGGATCACATCCCCTTATATAGTTATCCTCAATGATCATCAATTAAAGAAAATGATTCACCCATATATTAGGAATCAAATTCATTACATTCAACTTGGAGAATAAATTAAACTATTTAAATGTATTTTTAATCCATTTTAATCCATTATTAATAGATTATATCATATAAAACCATTTAGAATGGGATGTGGAAAATTAATACGACATATGCATTGAAAAAGGTGATATCGAGGCTTCTATCCATGGCATCCATATACACATCACCAAGGCATGCTAATTCTTCTTATTTAATTTCACATTTAATAATCTATAACTTCCACTAAAATACATAAAGACTTTATAAAAAACATCACAAATATTATTGAATCCACCCAAAACTCTTTTGGATATGGTTCCATCTAGGTCTCTTTATATTGGTACAAACATTTTTTCCAGAAAATAATCATCATCCAAGGGAATACCTATATAACCATATACACTATATCATATTTGAAAAAATATGTAATCCTTATTTCATAGATGTAAGTAAACATTGGTCTCTAGAAAACCATCATTATTATACATGTTACTAAGTGGACTGGTGTGATCTTAATCAAATATTCTCATATATATATTTGAACATTACCACCACAAAATATATCTTATAAATGATATATAAACATATAGAATCCTGGTTTCCATGACATTGTGTTACCTATATACATGGAAGATGTAAATATACTATAGTAAAACTCATCTTTTCTCGATTATCTGTAAAATACCTTTCAGATTAATGAATACATCACATTTTATTCATCTAATAGACAAGAACATCACATGTACACAATCCATTTAGGTAAACAAATCATATGGTAATTAACTAAGCATGGACAAGAATTTCCAAAGTTTAAATGAATAATGGGTTTAATGTATTTACTTGTCATATAAGTTGGAAAACCTCATATTAGTTTCACTACAACTGATGACATGATCAACAATATTACTAACCTCCCACTTAATAGCTATGTCATTTTTTCTTATGTAAGTAAGGTATCATAGTATGAAGGTTCTCATGATCGATATATTTATAAACATAGTTAATGGAGATTTATAATAAATATACACCCCTAATTATATTGATTATTGTATATATTTCTAGGAGATATACTTGGTAAGTTCAATCCAAGTAATAACTATCTTTATATTTCCTCATGAATGTATTCTTTGTATATCTTATGAAAAACTTTGTAATTAGTACCATATTATATTGATGTTAACCTTAACATGCCACTTGAACTTATAATACTCCATGATGATCATCAATTAAGGATAAGTAAAAGTCATTTTTTGAGGGGATATTATCAATTTATTATTCTCATTGGGTAAAATTTAGCACAAGTGAATAAATGATAAGTGTAGGATTAATTTATTAAAAAATAATGCTACATCATATAGTCATCATATCAATCTCTAATGTATCAAATACCTATATAAATAACATAACCCTCATGTTTTTACTACTGTAATATCTTAATCAATGGATCTGCTACATTATCCTCTATAACCACCCAAATAATATTTACATCACCCCTCTAAACTATCTCCCAAATTATATGGTACCTATGATGAATGTTATTTTTGTCCATTAGTGAGACCATGATTCCCTGGAATGATAATTAGCTCAATTATTGTCACAATATAGCTTGATTGATCCATTGATTCTAGGAAACACTTCAATTTTATATATGAAATTATTGATCCAAAGTACTTCCTTGACAATATATGATGTAGTGATGTAATATAACTATATTGTGAAGTATTATATGGTGTAATATTTTCACCTAGTCCAATTTATATCCTCATCATTCATAAAATACAATAAACAAAATAGATATTTCATATCATCTCTATCAGATTAGAAACTAGCATTTATAAATTCTTTTATACATAGTTAATCTTCTACTACAAAGACCATGAATAAAACCATTGTCCGAATTAAGAACCTATTAAGTTTATTCATAGTAATATTGTGAATATAATTGGGATTGGATTTTTATCTAATAGTTTCACTAGGATCATAGGAAACATAGTGTGGAGCCCACAATATGTAATACATGACATAAACTATTACAAAATAATAACTAATTTTATCCATCATTGTTAACTCTTAATAAGGGACATAAACCTTTATAATATTCAATCTATATAACACTAGTAATGACCTATTTATGAATTTATCCATGATAAATCATTTCAGCACTTTACCTATGTATGTGTCCCCACTAAGCCAATAATCCTCTAAAATTTATCTATATAGATCCTCAAACCAATTATGTAAGTTACATCACCCATGCATTTCATTGAGAAGAATTTACCTTGCCACATTTACATTGAATAAATACTTGGGATATAATTTATAATAAGTATTTTTTAATCCATAAATAATATAATAAACACTACTACACTCCCACTGATCCCATATATAGAATAGAATCATCCATGTTCTTTATGAAACAAAACTCTCCGATTGCATAATCAAACCATATATTCTAAATCTAATAGGCATACGTTATTCTAAAAATGGACCATTGTATATTAAATACCATAGCAGTCTCATTTGGAACTTAAAAAATTCAATTTATATCATATACATGACCTCGACTAAATTCTTATTAATGAAATTGGTTTTCATATCCATTTGATATATAAGGTAAATAAATTGAGCTACTTTAGAGATCAATAACAAAATTTAATTTATCACCACAATAGGTGAAAAGGATTCTTCATAGTGAATACCATGAATTTCTTTGTTATCCTTTAACATTATTATACCTTTAAAGTAAGACACTCTACCATCTATATCAATTTTATTATGGACTATCCACTTTCACCTTTTTGGTCTCACCCATTTAGGTGCATCCATCATGTTCCAAACATGGTTAGTGTATTTGGAATCCATTTTAGATTCAATGGATATGAAACATTTCTCAAAATTAAAAATATCAATGGATTCAAGGTTGGTAGTAGGATTATATCAAATGAATGTTTCATTATTATCATTATCCATAATAAATAAACATCTCTTGGGTTCCTAAAAAACATACCAGATATTTTAGGTTCATGTCTAACTTGTGTTGGTTATTCTTCCACAAATATTTATGGAATAATCTCAGACTTCATCTCAAGAACATTTCCTATATTTTGTTCTTGAAATTATATATATTCAACATTCTTATCATTAACTACCAAATAAATTTGTGGTATCTCAATGAAAACACAATCTCAATAAAAAAATACCTTGTTTTTAGTAATAAGAAAGAAATAATATCCCATTATTTATTTGAAAAAAAATAATATATTTTTTTAAAATTAGGGTTTAGTTTTCTAGAATATAATAATCCTATGAGTACTTCAAAACTACATTCCCTTATAAAAAATTGGGAAGTTTATTATACCATATATTATATTGTGTCTTCATGAATACATTTTATGGAAAGTAGTTTAATAAAAATATAGTAGTTTATAGAGAATCACCACAAAATGATATAGGAAGGGCACACTAGCTAATAATTGATAGAAACATGTATAACATGGTGTTATTAATCCTTTAAAACACACCATTCCATTGTGATGTACTAGTAGAATTGATTTTCTGTAATATTCGACAATCTCCCTGATGATCCATGAATTCATACCCCAATTATTCACCACCCTGATATGATTTGAGAATATTAATGCATTTATAAAATGATTCTATAATTTTTTTGAAACCTATTGAAATTTAAAGAAATTGCATACTTCTGTTTTATCAAAACACATATCCATTCTAACTATAGTCATTAGAAAAGGTGATGAATTAAATGAAAAAATGACTTTCTTAGGAACTCATTAATCAAAAAACATCACTATGCATGAAATCCTATAGTTAACTATCCATTTTATTGTTTCTATTAATTTTTTATTTTGGAATATTTCCTTACAAGAATGATTCAAAATCCTAATATGATTCATAATTTAATGATTTCAATAATCCATCTTGATGGGGGTTTTGAATGTGTTTTAGGATTATATGTCCTTAGGGACAATTCCAAAGGTAGGAAGGATTATAATTCACACTAACCATATTAACTAGAATGTTATGAGTTTTATCATAAATATCTATAATGTTTAAACTTATTATTATGTTATGTATTCCATAAAAAATTTTATTCTTATATATTTAATAAAATTATTTTTAATAAAGAATGAAAATCCCTTCTTATATAAGAAATATATAGAAATAAAATTCTTGTTTGTGGTGGGAACATAATAAAAATTCTATAGTTATAAAATTAATTTATTTGGTAAAATAAATTCATAAGTTCTAAATTGAAATATATAAAATCTTTATCTATTACCAACATGAAGATGTACTTCACCCATCTCCAATTCTATTCTATCTATGTGTCTTTTTTTATTAGAAAAAATGTGTGATGTACACCAAGTATCTAATACCAATGAGTTAGAGTTGGTGGAATTAATCTTTACATCATTTACATTTAGATTCTTGGAATAATTCTTATTTATAACACTTATCATCCCTATATACCAATATCTTTCATTTTTATAGGTTATTATTACCAGTGATCTTAAAATGATTATCATAAAGTATTCCAAAATACGTAACAAAGATATATCAGTGGGTGAGTGAAAAGTTTTACATATTTTCATCAATACATTTTAATGAATGTGATCCCAATAAAAATTAAGACCTCATATATCATTTTTATTTATTGATCTATAATCCATATTTCACTCCGTAACAACCTCGCTATGGTGTGAAATTCATTCCTTTAGTTGTTTAGGTAAGCTACCAATCCAATCACTATAATTGTTATTCTTGGACTATTGAGTGAAAAAATCTTTGTTTTTTCCTATAATATGAATAATAATCAACTATATTCCTTTGGTATCCCAAAACATTGGGGATTACAATAAAATTATAATAAAATTAAAATCTCAAATAAGTGGTGACAAAAGACAATCCTTGGTTACCCCATTATGATGCTAACACTAAAAACAAACATGCAATTGGCCCCATTTTTTAGACATGTTTTCTAAAAATGTGGCTATTTTTTAAATAATCCATGTTTTAAAAAAATGTGGCAGCACTAGCAATGTTTTATCGTCATGTTTTAAAAATATTCTAATTTTTAATTTAAGAGCATTTTAAAGCGCAACTAATTTAGCGAAATTTTAAAAACATTTTTACATTTTGAATAGACATTTTTTATTAAACATGAGTAAATAAATGATCATTAATAATAAATGATTAAATATGTGAATATATATGTAATAACAATAAAAATTAATAATTATATATATATAAATATATTTACAATAACAAATATATATATCGACACATATATAAATATATTTATTTATATATGTGTTCCTATTAATTTATAATAATATATATAAATAGATATATAAACTTATATGTATTTACATACACACAAACGATTATATTAACATATAATAAAATTAATATATATATATATAGATATAGATATATATAAATTTATAAATATAATCATATCATTATTGATTTAAATAGAAATTGAAATAAATTTTATTTTTATAAAATTAATATACACAAACATTCATATATATAAACAAACAAACACAAAATTTAAAACAAAGATATAATTAATTAATAATAAATGAATAAATTATAATTAATATATAAATTAATACACACACACACATTTATATATATGTATGTATATAAAATTATTTGTATATTTATATTAATATATATGTGTGTGAGTGTTTTTAGATTTATATTTTCATATATACATATAAACATATTGATAATATTAAACATATAGTAATGTTATATAACATTAAAAATAAATTATATATAAAAGTATATTTATATTAATATATATATATATATTAGTTTTTAAATATATTCATTTATATTAATCAATAATATTTAAATAAATGACCATAAGTATATAATGTAATACATACCCACACACAGACATACATACATACATATATAAAATTATATTTATTTTAATTTATACATGCATATATATATATATATATATATGTGAATATATATACATATATACATATAAATTAATATAAATATACTTTTCAATTTATATATATTAATTTACATATTAGTATATATATGCATATTAATATATATATATATATATATATTAATATATAGATTTATAAGTGCATTATCATAAATTTAAATATAAGATATTATATTTATAAACAAATATAAATGCTCGAATGAGTGGCTAGAGCATAAGAAAATTCATTGCATGTTGTGAGTCTAAGCCCCCATGACGCGCTATATATTTTAAATGGATGGTGCGGGTCGAGTGAGGAGGTAGAGGGATTAGGCTAGACACCAGGAGAGGTAGTGATAGTGAGGTAGGAGATGTGTCAGAAGGTGGTGAAAAATGTTAAGGGTGGGGGATGCTAGTGGTAAGAAATAAGGAGTTGTCAGGGGAGGGGGTGGAAGTGGCAGTGTGGGATGGAGTGGGTAGCGTGTAATGGGGTAGGGTGGGGGTGGGTATGTTAGGAGTGGCAGGAGTAGGGTGGCCCAAGGTGTCTGTGATAGTGTCAAGGTGGGTAAGGACATGTTGGGGTGAAATGGGGGTGTTCAGTGTGTGGAGGGAGGCAAGAAATCAAGCTAATAAAATTAAAAATAATCTTTTATTTATATGTGTTTTTGAAATGTGGATAATATATCATTGATTTATTGATGTTATTTCATTTACCAGTGCTTTTAAAAAACATCAGTAAAATATATAGTGTTTTTTATAAAAATGGATAAAGAAAAAATGCAGCTAAATGTAGTTTTTTATAGGATAAACTAAAGAATTGGATAATATAGAGTCATTTATTACTTACATGTCTTACAATAGATAATCTAGATCCAACCCGCTATGGTGTGAAACTATTTAATTAGATGATCAAGGTTATGAAAAATGTCACTTTGGAAGGAATATCACATTAAATACTTTAGGATTTTTAATTTTAAATGTGAAACTAATTTAATACACATCATATGAATATTAAATTCATAACTAGAGAATATTATGTAATATTTGTCTTTTATTATTTTTTTCCTTTATGTATGCATGATTCTAACAAGTTAGTTTTGTAGTCCAGATTCTATCCACCCAATTAATGTGTTCACGCCGCATTAATGTGTAACTCTTTTTACAAACAACAAGTTTGTCTTACTCATCAAAAAATAGAATCAAATTATATTTATACTAATTTCAATGCATCTCATGTAAAAGTTACTTGAAATTTTCATGTAAAAAAATGGAGTTATATTTTACAGTCCAAAACCCACAATTTTGGATTTGATGCTAAAATCATAACATTTACCTTTTAAGCTTCGATACCGATAATTGTGATGCAATTTTTTTCATCCAAACCTTACAACATCAAAAGGAAAAACTAGATAACTTATATTATCAAGGTCCTTTTAGGTTTAGAGTTTTAGAGAATTTGGAAAAATTCCGACATAAACAATTCCCATGTCGTTAAATGCGAACTTCTCCCACTTAACCCAGCTTTTCTTATTTCATAATAAGTCATCACAATATTCCATATGAAAATACCTTCATGAAATAATTAGTGCAACCTCAAAATTTATAGCTAGGGGAAAAAGAAACATAAGAAGTGTGAGATAAAATTATCTGTAAAGGTAAACAAAAACATTAACAATTGAAAGTCATTAATGAGCATAAGAAGTGCATAAGGGTATGATGACATAATAAAAGTTCATTATTGAATCATAAAATAAATCATACCCATAAATACCTAAATAATTAATCATAAAACATGGAAAAAGGTTTATATGAAACAAGGATTCATAAAAAATCAATAATCACAAGCCATGTGATATCAATTGTGATCAAAGGAAACATTATAAAAACATAGTTAGAAAAGATAAAATGTTTTGGTATCTTGTAATATTACCATCATTTCACTATTATAAAACCTTTAAAATTGGAATAATAATATAGAAAACTTCCAATAAAATTTCCTAGAGAACATAATCATTACCCAATTTATTGGAGCACTATCTGGGCACACCGATCGTATAAGATATAATGGGCTCACCCAGTGATATTTGGGATACCCCAGCATATAATCTATAATAGTATCACCCTATGATATCTTTCCTCACCATCATATATGGTGTAATGAGTTCACCTGATACTATCTAGACCGCCTCATCCTATAAGGTGTAATGGGTTAAATCAACACTATCTAAGACACCAAATCATATAAATAATTTTCTAGAATCAAAACATGAATAATGTACAAATAGATTCCATTTCATCATAAAACTCAAAAAAACAATCATTATCCATTTTATAACATGACTAACCCATGGAAAAGAAACAGGTTCTATAAAAATATATTTTAAATAATATTAATAAATCAAGAGAATGAATATAGATAGAATCATTAAAAAATATTCCCGTTGGAGAATAAATAAGAACGAATTTTGTTGATTTTGAAGAATGGGAATACAGTTAAAATACCATTAATTAAATCTTGAGGGAAAACATTGTCATTTTAAAAATATTTTGAAAATATCTTTCTTTGAAAACATCCCTGTAAACACCTAAAATAATATTAAAAAAACATTTAAATCATTTTTTTTGGAAAATATCCTTTATGCTTAAAAACAACTTTTTTAAAAAAATGTAAAATATTTTGAAAATAATTTTCTTTGAAAACCACTTTTAAAAAATAAGAATTTCCATAATATTAGAAAATAGATTTTCATTAAAATAACCTACAAATTTAAAAATAACAATTCAAAGATATGTTAGTCATCATGGATGGTAATTTCTTACAAGTGGTGTAAGATAAAATAATCATTCCTTTTGCACTATAAAATGTTTAAAAAATCAAATTATTCAGAAAATAATATGAAGACTCATTTCACATTTTCGAAAAAATCCAAACATGAATTGTTTAGAAAATTACATGAAGATTAATTTTAATTTTTTTTTTGTAAAAAGGTCAGAAAAGGTTAAAATTTTCTTTTAAAAAATATAAGTGATTAATAAACAAAATTTATTTTTTAGAAAATATTTTTTTAGAAATAAAACGGAATTCCAACCAAAGAGAGAAATAATGTAAATTTTCCTTAAAAACATTTTCTCAATTATTTTAGGCACAAAAGAGTGAAAAATTAGAATATTACTTTCAAATATAATGAATAAAAATAGTATAAAATAATTCATGGGAATTAAAGGGATTCAGATCATTATATTTTAATATTATATACTTAATCACAAATAATTCCAATAATTAATGAGATTGTAACATAAAACTATTACCACTTTAGTAAATTATAATCATAACCCACATAAAATAATATAATTAAATTATAATTATAAAATAATTAAAATAAATATATTCATAATATACAATTTTAAATGGGAATTATATACCTCTTATAAAATAATATAGAAGTATAACATAACATTTGTCTCAAATAAGGAAAATTTAGATAAAAACCCCTTACCAATTTGGTAACTTTGAAACTACAGACCCCTTGAAAGGGAGATCCTAAAATGGATATTTTAATCTTGATAAATTTAAGGATAATAATACTAAAATACATTCATGATAATTATATACACCACACAACAAAAATAAGTGGTAAATATGACATACATGTCATAAAAATAAAAGTGTGATAAGAAACCCCTTACCTCACACTTCCTTTTATTTGAAAATGATCTATCATCATAAATATTGGTTTTAAAAATGTTATTAACAAATTAAAGAACTATAATAATATTTATAATGTCATATATAATTTTTTATAACACCTTTTCACTATTTCATTAATAATCTTTCATTATTTTCATTGTTTTAGGTGTCAATCACCTTGTTTTCTTATTAATTATTTGTTTTGAAAGTCTCAATTCTTGTGAATATAAAATATTTATATCATATAAAGAATAATAAAAATTAAATAATTGTAATATTTATACATATTTTATACTTTTAAAACCATCCATGATCAATGGTTTTGAAAAATGAACTACGTTATGATCATGGAGACGGTAGGTTGTACGTACGCATGAGTAATGTTTCAATTTTCAATGATCATTATAGAAAGAAGGTAAATAATATTTAATCATTAAATAATTATAATAATATAATATAAAACATATTATTTATTTAAATATAATTATATATACCATCCATGTAGTGTGGTGATTAAAATATAGTCACATTTCTTTGTGAAGGTGGTGGTGCAGACATACACGAACGATGTTATCATCTTTTTAATGAAAAAAGGAAAATGATATATTATATTTTAATAATGATAAATATTTCATGAATATTATTATTATTACATGTATATAACATATATTACTTTACTATTCCCTTACTACCATCCTTTTAAAGAGTTAGTGAGAAAATGAATCACATCGCTTCGCAAAGTAGTAGTCTGCTGTACACACGAACGATATTATCATATACCCTATGGAATAGAATGTAAAAAATATGTATATGATATAATTATTAAATAGGTATAATTATTTTATAAATATCATATATATATATATACTTTATATATGTCATTATTACCAACCATGAATGGTGGAAATGGAAGAATGAATGACATCAGTTCACAAGATGGTAGTCCACCGTACACACGAATGATGGTTTTGTAACACATTTGATAGAATATAGAAAATATTTAGGTCATTAAATTAATATAATTATATATTATTATATTTAATATAATTATTTTATTATATAATTATGGTTTAATAATAATTTAAATATGTGGAGAAAGAAATAAAATAAAAATACGCATTGATGAACGTTACCTCTTCTTCGGGTATCCTTCTTAGGTTTCCACCAAAGGAATTAATAGGTTGATTTTATGAACAAAATAAGGATTATAGGATGATATGTGGGAATTTGGAACGTTTTTTGGGAATTTATCGACTGAAAATAAGAGTTCTGAAGGTGTTAATAATATAGGATAGGGCTGGCCTTTTATAAGCAGGGGAGAGGACACACTTGGTATTTTTGAATAGAATTGGGTTCTCCCACATTTTTTTAGGTACAAAGGATCCATAATGTACCATTATTGAACCATATATGTTAACGTTTCAAAAAATTTCCCTAAAATAATTTTTATACAAGTTTATATCTTATTTTTAACCTTATCTTCTTAGCTAAACCCTTTGGTAAATCAATATTTACCATAACCTCAATAAATAATTTTTACTAAATTCACTATTAATATTGATCAAAAAAATTTCATTGACCCCATTAGATAATATAAATTATTATGATTCCAAACATGGATCATGTTTTTCCAAATTCTATTCACATAAGTGAAAATTTTCAATTTAATTTAATCCCACAACCATGACGAGAAAACAAGTTTTTAAAGAGAAATTATATGAAAGTTTACAAAGTTTTTATATATAAGTTCCAAATTAAATTCATTAAAAAGAAATAAATTGTATTAATAGATGTAAAATTGAACTAATGTCACTTTAAAGCCAATTTAAATTTCAATTTACCATTATAACTAATTTAAATGAATCGATAATGTTGAATTTAAATGTAGTATTATTCACTATTCATAAAAAGATAAAACTTTTCAGAAAAATATAAAAAACATCACCCTAATATAATTTCGAAATTATTATTTAAAAATTAAGTTTATTTTTTCAAATAAATTTTCTAAAATTGAAAAAAAATTCAAATTTAATGAAAAAGCTGCAGATTCAATGAAAAAGTGGGTTTTCGAGGAGTATATTTTTTCCAAGAACTAGATGATTTTATATTACCATTATGTATAATAATTGTATATATATAAATTATTTTTTTTAATATAATATATATATATTTTTTTTATTTAAATAATTCATCATTAGGGGTTATTTTAATTAATTAAAATTTAGAAACATTATTTTCTTTCAAGTAGTTTTCAGAAAAATCTTTTCTTTATACTGAAAACCAAACATATAATAAAATACAACATAAGTATGACAAAAATTTAATTATGATTATTAAATATAAATAAATAATACTTATTTTACTTTAAAAAATAATGGATCATTTAAATTACTTAATTTATTGAATATAAATGATAGTTTTAGAAAATTTGATATTTCTCACTATTCACTGAAAAGTATATATTTTTATAAAAATTCTAAAATTTCACCCAAAGTAAATTTTGATATTATGATTCAAAAAATTAGGTTAATTTTTTTTCAAAATATTTTTTATAAAATTTCCAAAAATTTATTATAATATATTCTTCATGAAAACTAATAAAAATCTATTTTTGAAGAAAACATATTTTTTAAGATTATCAATAATTTATATTGAGTTGGAGAAATATAAATATTTATTTCATAAAGTAGTTAATACTATTCATACCTTCCAATTTAGAATATAGGTTATAATGGTTATATATAGTGTGGGGTTTTTAGGTTTGTTGTTTCATGTTCAATACAATATCAAAAATAAAAATCTCAAAGTTGTGCATACCACAAGCTTTTGAAGAGATTAAATTAATTTAAAAATAATTATATCGTAAAGTCTCATGGAGTTAAATTCTCATATAAGTTCATTGTTACGTCTTGTTTATGGTATCAAACATAATGTTCTCCTTTTAAAATCTTGGGTTGTTACATCCTCCCCCCATTTAATGAATTTCATCCTCACAATTTGAACTTTGTATAGGCCCTCAAAGGATAAACATTTGAAAATAATTTTGTTGTAAACCCACATCGTAAAAAGGGTTTATAAAAAATTTATTAATGAAAGTGAAAGGTAATAATGATGTTCATTTATAATAAAACATGAATATTTTTATATTTAGGATAACATTTATGGAAAGTGAGGATAAGAACATGGAGTAAAAGCATAGATAATTATTTAGAGTGGTAGAGGTCATTTATTAGAAGAATGTGAATGATCAAAGGAATGTTAAGGGCCTAAAAACCATAAATCTGTGATGATCTAAAAGACCACAGGTTCATCATAATTGAAGGTACAAGGATATAATTTTTATTTCAATATATTCTTCATAGATTCTAGATATTATCTTACCATATAGACTAAGATAATATGGAAATATACTAACTTGATGAGTATAATATCATACTTTAAATAATTTCCATCATAATATCATCTTTTTTCCTAAAAGATGTGTATTAAAGATGAATTTTTAATGTCTGAAGCACTAAAATAAACTTTTAAAGTCCACATAATCATAAAAGGGACAAAATATATTCCTCTTATCTTTAAAAATTAACCAAAAAAACGATTTTCACATTGTAAGATAATTCCCATAATGAATAAAACTTCATAAATTAATCCCAAAATTTCAATACTAATACCGAAAGTTCAAGCCAAATAATTTCATAAATAAATATCTTTAAAATTTTTAAAATAATTATTGACTTGGTTCAAAACGCAAAGAATAAAATGATTTGATCATATACTCCTCAAATATAAATCAATTTTTATTCCTCAAATAAAATACCATATGTTTCTTAAATAAAATTAATATTTTCCTATAAAAATTCCACACTAACTAGGATATCATGTAGGTTAGTGGTAGAAAATATACCTTTATCTCCATTTGGTTGGGAGTTCAAGCCTTGTGGCCTTGAAAGATGTGACGAGTTTTCACCCAGCCTTCAGGTTACCCCTTTTTTAAGCATGAAAACATAATTCCTCCATAAATAACATTTCATGTTGATCCTAGGGGTTAAAAATACAGTAACCCAAGAAAATATATCCCAAAATACCATTAATAACCTAAAAAAAATTACTACTTAAAACCCTCAAATGGGGTGTCAATGACTTTGAACATATGATCAACCAAAATCTTATTGACTTATAAAGGGTTCCATGGCTCTTAAGATAACCTCACAAAAAAATAATAATCTAAAAATTTATCTAAACCTTCCCTCTGATACCAACTATAAAAGCACAAAACCCGCACCCCCAATTCTGATGTTGAAGTCATAAAATTCACATTTCCATCTTTGATATCGATAATTGCGACCCAATTTTTTCTATCCAAACCTTACAGCATCAATAGGAAAAACTTGACAACTTACGTTATCAAAGAACTATTATTTTTTAAATTTTATATAATTTGGAAAAAATACTAAATAAAGAATACCCATGACATTAAATGAGTATTTATACCACTTAACCAAACTTTTAATATCTCACATTAAGTCATAATCATATTCCATATGAAAATTCATTCTTAAAATAATTTAGTCAACCTCATACTTTTTAATATAGGGAAAAGGAAATATAATTCACGTGAGATAAAATTCTCAGTAAGGTTAAACATAATAATTAAAAATTGAAAGTCATCAATGATAATTCAAAGTGAATAAGGGTATAATGACATAATCAAAGTTCATGAGCTAGTATTAAAATAACTCATACCCATAAATACATAAATCTTCAATCATGAAACATAGAATAAATATTAAATAAAGGAAATATTCATAATAATTAATAATAATGAGTAATATGATATCAGCTGTGATCAAATGAAACATTATAAACCATTAGTAATAATAGATAAAATGTGTTGGTATCTTGGAACATTACCATCATATCACTCATACAAAACCATTACAACTAGAATAACCATATAGCCAACTTCCAATATAATTACCTAGAGAACATAATCATTAACCAATGTATTTGAGTGTTATATGGGCATAACGATCATATAATTTATAATGTGGTCACACAGTTCTATCTAGGTCTCTTCATCGTATAATATATAATGGGATCACCCATCTCTATCTGGGTTTCCCATCGTAAAAGCTATAATAGGTTGACCCAATTCTATATTGGCAGCCACATAATTTAATCTTTAACGGGATCACCCAATGATATTTGGTCCACCCTGTCATATAAGTAATTTCCAAGAACCATAACATGAACTAAGTACAAAAATATTTAATTTCATCATAAAAATAATAAAAGCAATCATTATCCCTTTTATAACATGATTAACCCATAGAAAAGAAATGGGTTGAATAACAACCTCTTTGAAACTATATTAATAAATATAGAGAAGGAATGGGTATGGAATTATTAAAAAATATCCCCATTGGAGCATATGTAGAAACAAGGGTTGCTGATGTTAGTGAATGGGAATACCATTAAAATATCATTGATGAATTTTTGATGAAAATAAAATTTCCATTTTGAGAAATATTTAAAAAATATATTTGAAAACGGCCCTGTAAAAATAAAAAGGATGACATAAAAAACATTTAAAACGGTTATTTAAGAAAATATCATTTCCTATAGATTTTTTTTAAAAAAACATAAAACTTTTTCAAAATCATTTTCTTTGAAACACACTTTAGATAACAAAAAATTCCTAGAATGTTAAGGAAAATAATTCTTCTAAAAATAACATATAAAATTTAAATGGAAGATTAAAATAAATTATAGGAATGTAGGAGGATTATTTTTTTCATTATCTATAAGTTAAAAATAACATTCATTTTTCATTGTAAAAAGATAAACTTGTTTTGAAAACAATAAGAAGATTTCATTCACATTTTTAGTAAAATAAAAATGGTTATTGTTTGGAAAAAAATATGAGGATTCCTTTTAATTTTTTTTTATAAAAAGGTCATGAAAGTTTAAAATTTTCTTTTTAAAAATCCTAGGATATTAATAAAACTTTTTATAAAACTTTTTTATAAAACATTGTTCTGAAAATAATAGACTTCCGGCCAAAGGTAAAAATAATGTAATATTTATTTAAAAACGTTTTCTGAATTATTTTAGTTAAAAAAGATAATAAAATTGTAATATTACTTTAAAATATAATTATTAAATATAGTATAAGAAAATTAATCATAATTATTGATATTTATATCATTATATTTTAACATTATATACTTAATCACAATGAATCTCGATAAATGATGAGATAATAACATAAAACTCTTACTACTTTAGTAACATTGAATCATAAACCCCGTGAAATAATATCATTAAGTTAAAATTATAATACCATTAAAATAATTAGATTTATGATATAACATGTCAAAGGGTATGTATATACACCTCATAAAATAATATAGTTGTATAACATAACTTACATTTCAAAGAAGGAAAATTGAGACAAAAATATCTTACCACTTTAGTAATATTGAAACTGTAAGTTGCATGAAATATAGATACTAAAATAGATATGTAAATACAAATAAATTTGACTATAATAATAATAAAATACATTCTAGTGAATTATATACACCACAATTTTTTTTGAATATGGCATACATCTGATAGAAATAAAAGTGAGATTAGAAAACCATTACCTCACACTTGAATTTGGTTGAACATGATTCATCCTTATGTATAGGTATTTTAAAAATGTTATTAAAATATTAAGGAACCATATTAATATTTATAATATCATATATGATCATTTATATAACATCGTTTTACCAATTCATTAATAACCTTTCATTATTTTCATTGTTTGTGTCTATCACGTTGTTTTCTCACTCATGATTTGTTATGAAAGTCATAGTTATTGTGAATATAATATAGTTTTATCATATCTATAATAATAATAATGACATAATTTTCATATTTATACATTAATTATAATTTTAAAACCAACCATAGATTATGGTTATGAAAAATGAAGCATGTTACAATCATGAAGATAGTAGGTCGTATGTGAGGATGAGTAACATTTCCATTTTTCAGTGATCATTATGGATATAGGGTATGTAATTTGTAATAATTATATAATGAAAAAAATATCATATATACCATATTATTTCATTAATTATGCTTATATATATCATCCTTGTGGTGTTCTGGTGAAAAGAGAGTCACAATGCTTCATGAAGGCGGTAGTCCGCAAATACACGAATGATGTTATCATCTTTTTATTGTAAAATATAAAATAATATATTATCTTTTTATAATGATAAATATTTCATGAGTATAATAAATATTTCATTTATATCACATATAATCATTAAATTCCTCCTTATAACCTTCAACATAAATTTTTATTGAGAAAATGAACTGCATCGCTTCACGAGGTAGTAGTCCTTCGTACACATGAACGATGTTATCACATCCTCCAAGGAATAAAAAGTAAAAATATTTATATGATATAATTAATATAAAAGTATAAATATGTTATTAATATCAAACATATACTTTATATCCATTATAATTCTCAACCATGAAAGGTGTTACTAGAAGAACATTGACATTGGTTCACGAGTTGGTAGTCCACCATACACATGGACAATGATTTTATTACCCATTTGATGAAGGAGGGAAAATATTTTGGTTATGGAATTTAAATAATAAAATATAATTATATTTAATATTCTTAAGTTATTATGTTATCATGTTTTACTAATAAATAAAGGATGTGGAGAAATAAATAAAATAGAAATGCTCATTGAAGAACATTACCTCTTCTTCGGGTATCCACTTTAGGTTTCCACCAAAGGCCATCCTAGGTTGGATTCGTACCCAAAAAAAGGCTTCTAGGATGATAGGAGTTAATTTTTTAAGTTATTTTGGTTGGTATTGTGCAAAATAAATAGGTTTTAATGGGTGAATAATAGTGGATAGGGGGTGACCTTTTATAAGTAGGGGAGAGGACACACTTGGTATTTTTGAAACAAATTGAGTGATCCCATGTTTTCTAAATTTCAAAAGGGTCCAAAAAGGACCATTAAATAAAATTATCACTTTAATTTTGGAATTATTTCCATAAAATAGTTTTCGACATGGTTATAGGTTATTGTTAACCTTATCTTCTAATTTCAACCCCCTGTAAATCTATTTTACCTTAATTGTAGTAAATAATTTTTATTAGATTAAATATTCATTTTTTGGAAAAAAATATATTGAACTTATTATATAATATAATTTATTTTGATTTAAAATGTGGAATAATTTTTTCCAAATTACATTAGAAAAATTATAAAAATTAAATTTAAAATTATTCTCACAACCGTGAATAGAAATAGGGGTTTTAAAGATAAAGTGTTTGAATGTTTACAGTGATTTTATATCAAAGTTCAATATTAAATTGATTCTAATGAACTAAATTAGATTAATGAATGTATAATTTTACTAAATTTCCTTTAAAATCATTTTAAAATAAAATTTAACTTTATAAATAATTTAAATGAAAATCAACTTTTCAATTAAAATTCCTTATTTTTCATTATTCATCAAAAAATTAAACCTTAAAAAAATAAAAATTTAACCATAATAAAATTTAAAATTTTGATTTAAAAAGTGAATTTTAATTTTTCAAATAAATTCTGTAAAATTTTAATATATTAAATTTAATGTAAAACACAAAGTTGTGACAAAAAAGTAGGGTTTTTAGGAGTTGATTTTTTCCAACCACCATATGATTTTATATGAACTATATTTCTATTAATAATCATATTATGAATTTAAATTAAATTTTATTGATAGGTGTAATGTCCTGGTTCTAGAAGCCACATAGAGGCGCCCCGTACCCGGTTGGTCACATGGCCTCAAGCGCATTTCCCCTAACACTAGAGGCTACTGACTAGCAGCGAGGGACTTGGGTGTGAAAGTGGGGAAACTTTACCCTCATTGGCAGAGTAACATAGTAGAAGAGAAACAAATATACAATAGGAGAAGCAGTAATAACACCAAACAATAAGAAACAGTGGAAGACTGAAGAAATAAACACCTGGAGCACACATATATAAATGATGCATGATACATATGTCTAGGAAAGTATCCAAACACATCACAATGTTAGAATATAGTACTTAACCAAAGAACAAATGAAAACATGTAAACTCCTAAACATGTCAAGCTTCAGCTTGGTCCCATGCTCTCCAGCTCCTCACCAACCAAGTACCTGTAGTAGAAGGGCGCTTTCCCTTATCTATACATGCGTGAATATAATCTGTTTGGGCCGAAAAGAATAACCCAAACTGGGTGTGAGACTAAATCCCAGTAGGCAGCCACCCAAAGAACTGTTCCTAATAGTCAGTGAATATATATGGTAGGCAATAAGAAAAATAAGCAGTAAACAAGGACGTACTCAACAATAAACATTCCAATAGTTACAAGACATTCAAAAAATTTCACACATCATATAAGTAGATAGTTACAACAGGTAACCCTCTGGGATGCACTCGTAGCCTATCCCCTCTAGTCCTACCTAGAAATCACAAGCATCCCTCTAGGAAGTACACACAGTCTAACCCCTATGATCTAGCTTTTGTATATTCTCTCTAAGGAAGTACTCAATGTCAATTCCCCCTATAGCCAATTATGATTAAAGACTCTCTGAGGAAGCACTCACCATCAATTACCCCTATAGTCTTTTAACAGAATCTACAGGCACTCTAAGGAAGAACTCAATGTTAATTCCCCTTTTGGCCTCGTAACATTACTATAAACCCTCTGAGGGACCACTCAACATTAATCCCCCCTATGGTCTCGCAGTTTGAAAAAAAAAATAATGGACACTCTCGAGAAGCCCTTACATCTACTCTCTCTATGGTCCACTACACTAGGTTCACACAGCCCAGTGTAAGTCAAACAAGCATAGCAATGCGTATCGGCCAAAGTAAACTCAAGAACTACTTGGTTAACAGTCTAAAGCATAAAAACATGGCAGATAATCAAAATCACTCCATCCCACAATACTATGCTTGCGAAACAAACAAGGAATCCTAACTGGTTAAGCAAGTCCAAATAAACATGCATGGGAAAACACCTCCAAAACCTAGAAAATATCACTATTCTCATTAAATTAACCTCTATTCAAGCATACAAGCATAGCAGGCAATTAACAGGGAAAAAACAGTAAACACGCAATACCCCATTCAAGGATATTGGGTACTTTTTCACATATAACTCAAATAATTTCAATGTAAAGGCACAAACCACCTACCTCGGTGTTGTAGGATCGGTATAAGTGAACCTCAAGCCTTGAATCGCCCAAGAACACCATAGATCTACAAAAACATTAAAAACGATCAACTGAAGATAACTTGAGAAAGAGGAGGAATCAAAAAAAGGTGATCAAGAAGAAGAGATAACTCACCGATGTGATTCCAACGCAACCGACAGAGATCGATTCAGAGAATGGATGCTCGATCGGAGGCTCGGGGAAAGATCACGGCAGTACAGGTTCTCTCAGACGAACTAGGTTGAGAAGTAGATGGTTCTGTCTGTCATACATGACACCAGTGCATTTAATGAAAAAAGAAACTACATGGCCTTTAATTTATAAGTACATGACATTTACTTTCCTTCACCGACCCCCACATTAAGTAGTGTCCAGGTTACCACACACGACCCTGTGCATGGTGGCTACACGACTAGCACCCGGCTACCCGCGGTAACTGAGTATACAGAGTGTACTTCAAAAAATTACAAAAACTCTTCCTTTTCTCAAAAACACCAGAAAAATAAACATACCTAAAAAGAAGATCTGGGTTCTTAGAAAATTCCCTGCTTAATTAAATCCTACCCTGAATTTTACTAGCAAGGTGACATAGAAGAAGAATCCTCAAACAGCTTCGGCCATTGTGATCGTACATTGGTCTCCCACTCCCAGGTCACATCCTATAATCGCCCGTGCTTCCATAGAACTTGTACCAGAGGAACAAAACGACCATGGATAACCTTCTTATTGTGATCAAAAATCTAGAAAGGATGCTCCACAAATGAGGCATCCACCACTAACTCAACCTCCTCGGGTTGAAAAACATGAGACATTTTTGAGAAGTAATGTCGAAGCTAAGAAATGTGAAAATTTCATGCATAGACCGGTACCTCTGAGGTAACTAGAACCGATAAGAAAATGGCCCAACTCTCTCAAAAACCTCAAACGGCCCGACGTACCTCAGAAAAAGCTTACCTTGTCTCTTAATCCTCTTGTACCCCAACCTTGGTGTGACACATAGGAAAACCTGATCCCCGACCTCGAACTCCAAAGGTCATCTCTACTGATTAGCATAAGATTTCTGTCGAGACTGTGGAGTAGTCATCCTCTTCCAAATCAACTCTATATGTTCTATAGTCTCCTGGATAATTCGAGGTCCCAGTATAGTTGCCTCTCCTACCTCCAACCAACATAAGGGTGATTGACATGAACTACTGTGAAAAGCCTCATAAGGTTCCATATAAATAGTTTCTTGAAAACTATTATCGTAGGAAAACTCCAAAAGAGATATGTGATTCTCCCAAGAACCTCCAAAATCCAGGATACATGATCGAAGCATGTCCTCATGCACCTGAATCTTATGCTCAGACTAACCATCTGTCTTGTGGTGGTAAGCTGTACTCAGAAGTACTTGGGTACCCAAGGCCTTCTGAAGCCCCTGCCAAACCTGAGAAGTAAAATGTGCATACATGTATGAAACAATGGAGTGTGGAACCCCATGTAAATGTACAATCTCTCATATGTAAAACCTTCCCAGCTCATCAACTTTGGAGGTCTCCCTGATTGGCAAGAAGTGAGCAACCTTCGTGAGTTTTTCAATGACAACACAAACAACATCATTCCCTCGAGGAAAACTCAGAAAACCTTTCACGAAATCCATCACGACATCATTCCATTTCCACCTAGGAATGGGTAACTACTGAAAAATCCATTATAGTCGCTGATGTTCTTCCTTCACCTGCTGATAGGTGGAACACCTCATCATGAAACCAGCAACGTCTCTCTTTAGTCCTGGCCACCAATACTGACAGTGTAGATCACAATACATCTTGGCGACACCAGGATGAACTACCCAAACTGAGGAGTGAAATTCCTGCATCAGCTCCTCACGTATGTCTGTTGACACCCATACACACCCATATAAATGAAAGATCTCATCCTAGACTATAGTCCAACCAAGAATAGGTTTCTATCATGACACACTTTCCCATAAGACTAGGCCTTCAGAATCTGATAGCTGCCTCATTCACTCTCGATTAAGAAGAGTAGAGGTAATAGCTACAGAAGAAAGAAACATATAATCCTGTCTGTCATGCACTTCCAAATGAATCTTAGAGAATAAATCCATAAGCTGCCACTCACTGGTGTCCTCCTGAACTGCCTTTATCTGAGTTCTTCTTCTCAGCGCATCAGCCACTGCATTACCTTTCCCAGGCATGTAGGCAAGTTAAAAGTCAAAAGACTGAAGGTACTCAACCCACCTTCGTTAACTCAAAATCAAGTCATGTTGAGTGAAGATATACTTGAGAATTTTTTGGTCTGTGAAAACCACAAAATGATCTCCCAGAAGATAATGTCTTCAATAGTATAAGGCAAGAACAACCACAACCAACTCAAGATCGTGTGTCGGGTAGTTCCTCTCATGTGGCCTCAACTGCCAAGACCCATACACAATGAATCTTTCCCCCTGCATAACCACTACTCCAAGTCTAATACCTGATGCATCACAGTAAATAGTGTAGCTCTTGCTTGAATCTGGAAAAACTAGAATCGGTGCTAACATCAACCTCCCTTTGAGCTCATGAAAGGCTGACTCACAAGAATCTGACCACAAGAACTTTGTACCCTTCTTAGTCAGGCCAGTCAGTGGCACTGCTAAGCATGAGAAGTCCTGTATGAAATGTCTGTAGTATCCATCCATACCTAGAAAACTCTATAACTCAAAGAAGTTCTTCGGCTACTCCAAGGAAAATACTACTCTCACAATATCTGGGTCTACTGATACTTTTGTCTCTGAGATAACATGACCCAAGAAGTGAATCTGATCCATCCAAAAGTGTCATTTTGAGAGCTTAACATATAACTGATGCTCTCTTAGTTTAATCAAAATGATCTCAAGATAGGTATCAGGGCCATGTCAAGTGTCAGATTACACCAAGATATCATCCGCAAAAACTACCCTGAAATAATCCAAGCATTGATGGAACACTCACTTTATAAGTTCCATGAAGACTACAAATGCGTTTGTGAGACCGAGCCATATAACCACATATTCCTATAGACCATACATGTTCCAGAAAGCTGTAAGAGGTATATCAAATGGTCTAATATGCAACTGATGATAACTAGATCTCAAGTCAATCTTTGAGAACACCCAGACTCCTCAAAGTTGATCAAAGAGACCATCAATCCTTGAAAAGGGATATCGGTTCTTTGACCGTAAACTGGTACAGCTTCCGATAATCCACACAAAGTTTGAGGGTACTTTCTACCTTCTTTGCAAAAAGGACAGGCGAACCCTAATGAGAAGTACTGGGTCGGATGAAACCCTTAGCTTGCAACTCCTCTAACTGCTTATTGAGCTCTTGTAACTCTGGTTTAGTCATCATGAATGGAGGAATGGACACTGGTGCTACTCCTGAAACAAGCTCAGTAGAAAAGTCTACATCTCTCTCTGGAAGCAAACTTGAAAAGTCCTCTAGAAAGACATCCCTGAAATGATCCACCACTGGAGGAAAGTCCATCTATAAAGTCCCCCGGTCATCCAGATATAGACTATAAATACAGGCTGTAACTCTTCGCAACCCCTGATGCTCGGGTCCCGCTCTGCTCGCCTCGACATCCCACTTGCCCTTTTGAAGAAATGATCTGCCCTCTGGTGATGTGAAACTCACCCTACGACAATAGGAATAGACAACTTCCTATAATGGAACTAACTAGTCCATTCTGAGAATGACATCATAGCCTATCATCTCTAAGACATAAAGGTCCCACAAGAAGTGACACCCACCAACCTCAAGAGGGAACTCCTTGCACTAACGTAAAGTAGTCATTCTTTTCCCCAACGTTTTTTCCAACATCAAGACATCAACAGAAGTAAAGATACAAAGCCCAATTCTATCCATAATAGAAAAAGATATAAATACATGGGAAGCCCCTGTATCGAAAAGAGGAAAAGATAAAACTGAGGCAACTAAAATCATACCTCGAACTGTAGAGGGTCTGGGATCCTGCTCCTGCTAGGTATGCTCCACCACAAAAGTTTGACATGCACCACAACCCTGTGACCCAACCTGACCACTCTGAGCTGACCCACCCCTACTGTCACTGGAAGCTTGGAGACTAACTACCATGGCCGCAACCTCCACCTCAGTTTGAATGGCCAGAAGAACTCTAGTTCCCATACTAATGAGAAACTGGTGGTGCTTCTCCTGAATGCGGAGTCATAGAAGAACCCATGTCACCAGTTTCTAGTGATAAGATCTGACAGAAGTGCTAAATATTCTGCATCTTTCCACAAGATCGGCACTCTACTGGGTCTCTCGGGCAATGTGGCCTCATATGCCCGACCTTCCCACATTGGTAGCATACCATGTGGCTACCTGAATGTGCATTCCTCCTACTCTTATCTCCATGAGTAGTCTCCCTGCGACACTTCCTAATGTCATTAGGAGGGATACTAACTCCAGATGTTGAGCCTCCCTGGCTCACAACTCCAGAATCCGTCAGATTTAGCTCCGTGATTAGCACCTGGTTGACTATATAAGTGATGGAAGACAACCAGAGGATGTTCAACTGTGATCAAATGTCGTGCCTCTTACCATCCTCAAACTTCCTTGTTAGGAATAACCCATAACCCCCTTGATTGGGTGTAAAGCACTGCAGCTCAGTGAAACGAGAAGAGTACTCCATAAAAGAAAGAGTACCCTGCTCCAAACTCATGAAATCTCGGGTTCGATCGGCCCTCAAAGTTTCCATATAGAAGTAATTATAGAAAGTATGCTGAAACTCCTCCCAATACATATCCTATTGGCATCCCTCCTGTGAGATCACATCCCACCATCTCTTGGAGGAATCCTGAAGTAGATACGCAGTGATCTTAACCCTCCTCTCTAGAGGAATCTCCAGATTCTCAAAGATCATTAGCATGGCTTCTGACCATGACTCTGCATCCTGAGGTCCTCTTTCCCCGGTGAAAGTGGGAGGATGATTCTTCTGGAAAACTCATGTTAACTCTGCCATAGAAGGGGCACGATTCGGTACTCCTCGGAAGGTCTCCATGAACCTCATGAAGCCCTCTCAGAACTATGCATTAGCACCTATGTCCATAATGACGCCTGGTTCCATGACTAGCACTACTGGTGGATCTTCTAGAAGTCCTTGATCATTCATGTCTAGATTCTGATCATTTCCTTATAACTGGCGTATAACCAGAGGACGTCTCAGTGGCATGACTCTGCAAGGTCATGTGCACACCTTAGATCAAGATTATCAAGGACTGAAAACTAAAAGAGTAAGGAGGGAACAAGAGAAAGAAAGAATTCATGTTTTTCATAACATGGATACATGATGTGTATAATTCCTACACGACATATTCCCTTAAGCCTTTCACATGGGCATGTACCTCTGCCAAAATTGGTCATGTAACACCCCATACATGGTGTGTTGTCCTTACACATAGTGTGTACTTGAATTCTCTTCCCCTTCCAGAGTTCTCATACATGGCTAGGCCACATAGTTCTCTTAGAACAAGACTACACGACATGTTAGTTCCAAACACAACATGTACTAGATGCGCTTCAATGGCTCGTGTTGTTAGTCACACGGCCGGTTACACGGCTCACCCTACACGACATGTTCCAGATGGACACGGTGTGTACCACTTAGGTTTCAACTGCCCAGGTTATAAGTCAAATGGATGAACACACAACTGACTATACATGGTGTTTTAGTACTTGACACGGCATGTACAAGAAGATTTAACCGACCCATGTTGCTCGTTACACGGCCTGATACATGGCTCACACTACACGGCGTGCTCCATATGGACACGACGTGTACTAGGAAGACTCAACCGACCCATGTTGTTAGTGACATGGATAGATTCAAGGGATTACACTACATGGCATGTTTAAGACTGACATGGTGTGCATTTGAGAAGACTCAACTGATCCGTGTTGTTAGTGACATGGCTGGCTACACGGTTATACAACACGGCATGTACAACTGGTACACGACGTGTCCTAACAAAGATTTCCGAACACCGTGTCTCTACCCACACAGTATAAGACGCGGTTATAGACTACACGGTGTGTACATATGGTAAATGGCATGTAATTAAGAAAAATAGTTTCTTCCCAAATAGAATAACACATTGCCTATAATCATCAATACGCGGCTTGTATTCTGGATTTTTTCGGATAGTAAGCCTCAAAAACCCCTCCGGAACCCAGAAAAACACTGAAACGAACCTTAAAGTTCCAAATTCTGATCTATGAGGGCCCATACTCCCCCCAAATGAAATCTTTTCAACTTATACATTTCATAAAAAAGCATAATAGGGAAATGATCCACCAAATTCTGGTCCATGAGGGCCCATAACACCTCAAGAACCAAAGTTTGACATTCATTCAAACAAAAACTTACACAATCAATACCCTATCAAAGAGCAGGTATTTTTATCAAGGCATCTATCACAACAACATGCTCATATAGTACAACATCCATAAAAACAACATGAAATTGCTAATGCACCCTATATGGAATGGAAAGAATGAATGACATGTGATCCCTAGAAAGTAACTATATGATTCATGAGATGGAATACCCTCATCTAATCGGGTTTCAATAGAAATAGATCCTTAATAATGTCAACAATAAAAGCACAAAACATGTGGATCACTCAAGGTGAAATTATATCACCTGTAATAATTGAAAAACTAGAAAATTGCAATAAACGAGGTACATTGGCTTTTCCCTGTACATGGGTTAGCTACTTCCGGGCATATATCATTACCAAGTACCAATTCCTTCCTATCACTGTCTATAGGCTCCAAATAGTACGTCAAGAGAAAAGAGTCCCTCTGATACCACTTTGTAACATCCTGGTTCCGGAATCCACCCAGAGGTGCCCCGTACCCGGTTGGTCACATGGCCTCAAGTGCATTTCCCCTAACACCAGAGGATGCCAACTAGAAGTGAGGGCCTTGAATGTGATAGTGTGGAAATTGTTCCCTCATTGGAAGAGTAACACAGTAGAAGAGAAACAGATATACAATAGTGGAAGCCATAATAATATCAAACAACAGGAAATAGCGTAAGACTAAAGAAATAAACAGCTGGAGCACAATTATATAAATGATGCATGATACATATGTATGGGAAAGTAGCCAAACACATCACAATGATGGAATAAAATACTAAAACAAAGTAAAAAAGAAAAGAAGTAAACTCCTCAGCATCGCAAGCCTCAGCTTGGTCCCATGCTCTCCTGCTCCCCATCAATCAAGTATCTATAGTTGAAGGGCACTTTCCCTTACCTATAACTGCAACAATATAATCTGTTTGGGACCAAAAGCATAACCCAAACAGGGTGTGAGACTATATCCTAGTAGGTAGCCACCAAAAGATCTATTCCTAACAGTCTGTGAATATATATGGCAGAAAATAATCAAAAGAAGCAGTAAATAATGAAGTACTCAATAGTAAACATTCCAACACTTACAAGAAATTAAAAAAAATACCACACATCAAGTAATAAGACAGTCACAACAGGTAACCCTATGGGATTTACTCACATCTTATCCCCTCGGGTCCTACCTAGAAATCACAAGCAACCCTCTAGTAAGTACACACAGTCTCACCCCTCTAGTTCAGCTTTTGTATGGGCTTTCTGAGGAAGCACTCAACGTTAAATCCCCTTATATCCAAGTATGATTAAAGAATTTCTAAGTAAGCACTCACTGTCAATTCACTCTATAGTCTTTTAAAGGAATATACATGCACTATGAGGAAGCACTCAATTTCAATTCCCCCAGTGGACTCATAACGTAACTATAGACCCTCTGAGGGAGCACTCAATGTCAATCCCCCCTATGGTCTTACAATGTGATTAAAAAAATAACAGACACTTTGGAGAATCCCTTACATCTATTCTCCCAATGGTCCACTACACTAGGTTCTCATGGAGCTATGTAAGTCAAACAAGCATATCAATTCATATTGGCCAAATAAAACCTCAAGAACTACTTGGATAACCGTCAACAACATTACAACATGACAGATAAACAAAATCACTCCATCCTACAATACTAGGAATGAGAAACAAACAAGGTAGCCCAAGAGGCTAGGGAAGTCCAAAAAAACATGCATGGGAAAACACCTCCAAAACATAGAAATTATCCCTATTCTCAATAAATTAACCTATATTATACCATACAGGCATAGAAGGAAATTAACAGGGCTAAAACAGTAAACACGCAATACCCCGTTCAAGGATATTGGGAACTTTTGCACATATAACTAAAAGACATTCAACGGAAAGGCTCAAACCACCTACCTCAATGTTGTAGGATCGATATACATGAACCTCAAGCCTTGAATGTCCCAAGAACACCATAGATCTACAAAAACATTAAAAACACTCAACAGATGATAACTTGAGAAAGAGGAGGAATCATAAAAAGGTGCTCTAGAAGAAGAGAGAACTCACCGATGCAATTCTAACACAACTAACAGAGTTCGATTCGGAGAATGGACACTTGATCAGTGTCTCGGGGAAAGATCATGACCGTACATGTTCTCTTGGATGAAATAGGTTGAGAAGTAGACGGTTATGTCCATCATACATGACCCCAATGCATTTAATGAAGAAAAAGAAAGTACATAGTGTGTACTTTATAAGTATACGACGTGTATTTTCCTTTACCAGCCCCCACATTAAGCGGTCTCCAGGTCACAACACACAGTCATGTGCATGGCCACTATACGGCCAGCACCCGGCTACCCGCTGAAATTGAGTACACAACGTGTGCTCATAAAGCACACGGCATGTACTTCAAAAAAATTCTAGAAACTCCTCTTTTTCTCAAAAACACAAGAAAAAGAAAAACATACCGGAAAAGAAGATCCAGGTTATTACAATAGGTAATATATATTTTTAATTTAAATCATTCCTCATTAGGGGTTATTATAATTAATTAAAGTTTATTGATATATTATCTATAGATTTTAGAAAAATCCATTTTTTAAACCCAAAGAAATCTTATACAAAAATATAGTATAATGATGAGTCAAATGTAATTAAGTGGATTCAATATAAATAAATAATACTTATGTAAATTTAAAAAATAATGGGATATTTAATCGACATAATTTATTTAAAATAAATGACAGTTTTACAATAATTTATATTTTTCACTATTCATTGAAAAATCAATATTTGAAGAAAAATTCGAAAAATTCATCAAAAGTAAATTTTGATATTTTGACTCTAAAAATGAATTTAATTTTATCAAATAAATTTTATCAAAGTTCAAAAAATTTATAATAATACATTTTTCAAGAAAATAAATAAAAATTCATTTTTGAAGAAAACATAATTTTGATGAATAAAATCACTTTATTAAAAAATGATTGACTATTTACAATAATTTATCAATAATTTATATTTATTAGGACATTTATATTGTATATTTTTTTATATTTAATAAATTAGTTAATACTATTCATACTCTCTAATTTAACGGCTAGGTTATAATGGTTATATATATCGTTGGTTTTTTAAGTTCTATGTTGCGTGTTGAATACACCATCGAACATAAAAATCTCAGGGTTGGGTATACCAAAAGTGATAAAAGATAATTTTTTTATTTAAAAATAAGTATATCATAAATTCTCGATGAGTTACATTCTAATCTAAGATCATTTTTTCATGTCATTTACACTATCAAACCTAATTTTATTCATTTAAAATCTTGAGGTGTTACATTATATGTGATTAAATTTCCACAAGAGTAATCTGGGATACAAGGATAGAAAACCACACTTTTCACATACAAGTCATAAGACTCTAGGATTTTTGAAATTATAATAAAAATACCCTCTACAAATGGATAATTTTCACAAAATGGAATTCAATTCTTGAAAGTTTTAACAACTAATGTAATTCTATGACCCACAAACCACGAAACCCGTTCTTTGGGCAAGTGAATTTGATGGGATTATTCCTACCAACTCATACTCCAAAGGCTAATGAAGAGTAGCATTAATATAAGGTGGTATTTTGGGGATACTATAGCCACATATCAGAGTAAAAAATAAGTGGAAATAAAGGTAATAACATAAAACATATAGATAAATAAGTAGTAAAATGATATATAATAAAGTGTTAAAAATAAATTAATCATGCTATATCAAAATGAAATTTTATACTACATTCTATTAACTCATATATCAACACGGGTTAGATACAACTAAACCCAAAACAAGAAAGGAAACTCGAAGAACTATGAAAACTATCCAAAGTCCTAGACCAATACCAAACCCCCATGATCCATATAAGAAACCTAGAAATCAACATGAAAATGAACTATCACATACCTATAATAAAAAATTTAATAGTAATAACTAATCAGGTACCCATGTGTCGTAGAAGGATAAGCAGGATGTGAGAACAAATCAGTAGGCCAACCCCAATAATTTCTATAACCTAACAAGTCTATAATTGAGTGTATGTAGAAGTGCTGAAGAAATGGTTTAATTTACAAAAAATAAATAAATAACCAGCCTTCAAATCCAAGCTTCATGGTGATACATGTGGTCATAACCACCAATGTAGGTTAGATCTGGTAAATCATAAATCATATTTTACTTTATGGATCAACTGGTTCAAAGTTATACTACTAAGGTAACCATAATCACAATTATGTGAGGGAGTGCACATTGCTCAATTGGGGTTTCTCTCCCAAAAAACCCAACAACGAATGCTAGGGGGAGACACATGGGGTTTTATTGATCCATTCTACCAATCTAAACTCAAGGAATCATCCTTAACATTCAAAAGAATGACTAGATTGAAATCCATGTATTACACTTGAGAAATTACACCCAAATAGATCAATACAAATATGGTGATCTCATCATGAGGTATTCAATAATGGTACCCCAAAATATTCCACAACATTAATATGTGGAATACAAAATGTAAGACATTACTTGATTCCTAGGGGGAGATTACCAAAGGAATTCATGGTAATGAATCCTACTAGAATCAAATGGCTTGAATAATAATTCTATAGCATCAATAGTAATTGAATATTAGGTTTTTGTCACACCCAATCATTCATTTGAGTCTCATTCTAAAATCCAGAGCTCACTCATGTAATTTAAAACCAATCAAGTCCCAATAAAATTTAAAAAATTTATCAAAGTAATTTTTATAAAATCACTAAAAACAAAAAGAAACACATGCATCTCAAAAATTTAATTCATTCTTTACTTTCAATGTAATCACCTATTTAAATCACATCATTACCATTTAAAAAAATTTATTCATTAGGCAACCAAGACCCATTTCTACCATTTACCAATTTAATATCATGTTCATCTTAGTATTTTGTTCTTAATTTATAAATATTTACATCAATCCTATAAAAATTCACATTACATTAAATTATTACTAAGTAATCTAATATTTACCATTAAAGAGTTATCATTTTTAAACATATAACCTAAGGTTATTTTTATAGACCATTCTACAATTTCCCATTATAAAGCCTACTAAATATTTTTAGAAATAATTACAATATTAGTCCCATTTTAATTTATATCCCTCAAATCAAAAGGTTATTCCCACTCAAGATACATAACCATGGTTTATCATACAACCACACTATAAATAACAATAATATATAAACCCAATGTTTATTATGAGAGGAAACATCAAGCATTAAGTTTAAAATTAAGTTTATCAATGATTGTGAAATTTCTTTTCCCCTTTATTGATCTAAAATATGATTTCCCCAAATTCACCAATTTAATATAAAATTACACATTTAACAATAAAATTAAATTATTATTAACTAATTCAAAATTCCCATTACTGAGAGAAAATACTATTAAACTCATAAAAAATTTAGATCAACATCACAACCAAGTCATTACTCATAGAAAACCATCAATTTGGGAACATTACATAATAAAAAACATAAATAGACTAAAACATTCTCATCTAAATAATTTAATAAATTTTTGTCCATTCATGGAAATAAAAAATGATTCACACTCATGTACAAATGAAAAATTGGCGATATTATTGGTTGAATTACAAGAAAAAATACCTAAGACTTAGAGGATTCCACTAACCCTTTATTAAGCTTTGGTTCTTCCTAAAATGGGAGAAATAGAGAGACCAAAAAATCAATGGAAATGGGGTTTATTATCTTAAAGGGTAGATTTTTATCTTGAATGCATATTAAATAAACAAAGGAAGAGGATTCATATCCTTACCTGAAACTCTATAATTCTTTAGATGAAAAGATAAAATGACCAAGAATAAAGGAGATACACCATGGTAAAAGAGATAGGAGGATCCACCTATGAAGCAAACTACTTAACATGGGAGTAGGCCAAAACCGTATAAGGGTATAAGGGGGTGTCCTCAATAAAATTATAGGGCTACCCTTAATAAAATTAATAACAAGGAGGCCATAGTTTAGCTGGTGGCATCCACAATATGGATACCCCTAGGCCACCAGCTGGCTGGTGAGCCTAAGTAGAAGAACTTTCTACTTTTAATGGACACCATCTTTCCAGTGCCTCTATAATAGCTTTATAGTTGTGTTGTAGTAACATGTTTTAGCCTCGAATACCCCAAAAATCCTCACCAAACAACCTCAAGCCTCCCCTAAACAATTAGATACCTTGATTTATACAAGTTACATGAATTTCAACAAAATTTTATATATTTATTACATCCAAATAGCTATGGTATTACAATCTCTCCACCATACACCATCTCTTACTTGATATGTGTTCCAAAAATCCCATAACCCCATTGAAGAGAAAATCTAACCATAAATTTCATGTACCCCAATAAATATTCAAAAAATATATCAATTTTTAATAATCATATATCTTACTAAACCACACACTCTTCACTGGACAAGTAAATGTCAATGATCAACACCTTATTGACTTATAAATAATGTAACTGATCATTCCAATCAACTCCACAATGACATGAAATATCCAATAGTGATTATGAATTAATAAAACCACCAACATCCCACCTCAACAAATAAAGACATTGGTAAAAAATATTCCATTATCACTAGCCTATTTTCATAAAATCGTGGTGTAACATCCAATGTTTTTAGCCTGGTGTAAATTCCAAGGGAATTTGAGTTTTTCATTTGGTGGATGAACCAAAATGAAAAATGATCTATGGAACATAATTGTGATATTTTTAATGATTTAAATTGTTTTTTTTTAATTTTGTTCAATTACATAAAAGTGTATTAGGGTTTTGGACGAGTTTTAAGATCTTTGGGATTCAAAATATCTATTTCATGAGAAACATATGGGGGTGCATGATTGGATCACAATTACTACTAGTTGTGTTGCCCAAACTGTGTGACCTCTTTATAAAGTAAAATATTTTGTTGAAACCATGAAACAAAGTAGGAAAAAATATTTTAATTGGTGTAGGTGTATAGTAAAATCACACAAAAAAATTATATGGTGTACCTAACCATGTTATACAACAATGAGGGGTAGGAGTTTAATAAACCAACCTAGTACATCCATCAATCAGACACCCGATCTGGCTCAACGCATACCCAAGAAGTTTCCCTGATACCTTCGTGCTAAAAACAGTAATAATGAGTATAAAAACTAACCATTGGGGATGATTTAAACCTCAAGAAACAAAATATAAACAACCAAGTAAGGCATAATAAAGAAGATATAAAGATACATGCCATGGAAATCTCATAAAATAAACAACCAAGCTGAGTTACAAATCTAAAATGGAAGATAAAACAAAAGAAAAGGTAAAATAAAGAAGATGATAAAAAACTAAAGATAATTAATTATGTTGAACTAAATGACTGATCACTATCTCCATGTGACATTCAAGTCACCACCATGATCCCAACAAGCATCTATTTTTCAAGGAAGAAGACACCAACAAACCACCTAAAAACCAAGACCTGGAGAGACTTGCAGAAGAAATGAAAGATACATAACGAACAACATTAGTATATATGGTGTGATATAAATATATTAGGATACAATTTTATTTCAAATTCTTTTTTTTAAAATAAAACAATTATTCTAGTTCTAAAGAATGTCATGTAAAAATTGGATTTCTTTCCCCTTCCTAAAACATGGAATAAACCAAATATAAAACATACACTTTCTCAAAGTTTTCTATTTTATAAAACAATTTCACCAAGATAATGAATTTCTAAAAAATTCCAATTTAAAATAAAACCAAATATTTTTCCTAAAACATCACACTTTTGAAAATTAAACCCACACATGGTTTAAAACATTTCAAAATAAATTCCAAACAGAAATACATTGAAATATATTTCCCCGTTTTCCATTAAGATCTTACACAAACACAAATCATGTTGAATAAGGAAATAAGGGAAACAATAATGATAAAATAACTATATACAATCATAAATAAATCCAATAAACTGATGGAACCATCAAGTAAACATCAAGGATAAAGCATAAGAGGATCAAAATATATAGCAAGTTCATCCAATAAATAAGAAAAAAACATGGAAATATATGTAAGTAAAGGCATAAAATAAGATACAAATCATGATGTAAAACTACATATACTAATAGTAAAAAACAAGACATAAAAGAAATTTGGAAATAACTACCAAAAAGTAATACATTCACACAACACCATCATTGAAGTTTCTATCAACTAGCCTAATCGATGACAACCCACAATCATGCGTGTGAATCTAAACTAGGGGAGAATAGTCAGTGTTTAATCTCAACTAGTCATATAAAATTCCTACTACTTCCCACCCGGTAACCCTGGTCTCCTCATTGAATAATAATCAGAGTTGGACCATGAGTAAACAATTTCATTATATGAAAATAAAAAATCCCTATAGGAAAACACTAAAATCATGCCAATCTCACCTCCCATTTTCCTTAATATAAGACACAAACCATTATCATATCATGAATAACCTGAAAAAATACACTACATGGATAACATAAACATCACCAAAAAACAAGGGGGATCAACAATGGACCAAAAACACCACATCACAAAATTTGAACTAGGACTTCACTTATATCATATAAATTAGGAAATACCTTTATAAAACCGTTTGGAATTCAAAGAAAATTCCTAAATAGACCATGATTATCAATAATTAGAAAAAACAATCTAAGGAAAATTCCATTTTTTGTAAAAAAAAACCACCCCTTTTAAAATAAAGAAAAACCATTAAATAAAAAAGGGAACCCACATTAAAAATAAAATTTGGATTAAAACCCTATAAACCAATGTTTCTATCAATGAAAACCTTCTTTGGAATTTTATAAAACAAGTAAAATGTATAAAATACCAATTTAAAACGAATAAACATTTTAAAAAGGGAATTCCACCCATTTTCCATATGACAACCAACAATGTTTAAGAAAACATTTAACAAACCAAACATGTAAAACCCACAACTTCGTTATCTAGGATAAAAATAATTTAAAACATAAAGAATCAATGGAACTCTTAAATAAATTAAAATGAAATTGAGACACCTACCAAAAATGGTGGAACCCTGTAATCATCAATTAAATCCACTAGAAAATGACTCAAAGGAGGGATCACACCCAAAAGGAAGTGAAAAATAAAATTTAGCATAACCCTAGGCATAAATTTTTTCTAAACATGACCACTAGAATTGTAAAAGAAGTGTAAAAAAGAAATAAAACACAAGAAGAATATAAAATAAACCCTAAAATCTCATTTCAGGTGAGGAACCATCATAGAACCACTTCAAAATCCATCTTTGAGGATCTTGAAGGAGAAAAAAGGTATGGTAGAGGCATAAAAGTCATGGGGTTCGAATATGGGAAGCCAATGGGGGAGACCAAAATTAAAAATAATGAGCAAGAAAAAAAGTTCCCACTCTGGAGTGGGTAGCATGGTTTACCCAAATGGTTAAACAAAATTATACAGTAACCATGAAGATCACCACTAAATGAGGATTCATAATTAGGATTCATGGTTAGTTTTACTTCATGCCAAACATGCTACATGAAAAAAATCCCCCAAAACCTCCATTTTCAGAACATAAAGCTAGTAAATCATGGGGAAAAACAATCCATCAAATACTACCACATAATGTTGACACTAGGTGTGTCACAAACTCCCCACTATTCCAATTTATGTCCCCAAATTAACCTAATTCAAGATGAATGTAAAAAAGAACAATCCACAAACAACCCTATTTTTAGTGATATGAGTTGGACGATGAACAACTATAGAGTTACCTAGGGATAAACTCTAAATAAATAACAATTCCTAAAAAAACAAACCACTAAATCCATAATATTACTTAATGTATCTAAGAAAAGCACAACCACACTCACCACCACAAGACCCAAAAAGGGAATGGAGGATGAGTACAAGTCTCCCAACTATTTAGAAATATCCTAAACGGTTTTCTTTAATAAGACACATCAAGAAGACCTCTATTATGGGGAAACATCTCAAAATGGATCTAAATAACACTCAAAAACAAGATCTCTCATCCTAAAAGGAAAACCAACCTCAAATAGCTCCCAATACTGATATGGTTGAGCCATCAATAAGTTTAACACTCACCTTTACAAGGGATAACCATATGGAATTCTATAAAAAGTGACGGAATGGGCTCTTAAAATAGGTCCCCATACTCTATGGTTAAATTATTACCTCAACTTGGAAGACCATCCCATAATTATCATCTTACATCTAGAACCACCAAGTGCCCAAAATATTGAAGGAAACATTGTCATAATTACACACCTACTAAAACAAAGTCACTTACTCAGATACCATTATGAATCTGATTTAAAAATAGTTCACAGAATAAAAAACATTAGAGGATTAAAATTAATACAACCAAAATAATAAGGAATTCACCCAAGATGAAAAAAGGTATTAGACAAGCTAGAAGATAATCATACATCATAAATGAATTCAATGTTAAAAAATAAATAATCATTTCACAAAATCTTCAACTTAGATTTATATAAACAACAACTTGAAAATAAATTTTCCCAACCATAAACAGTTTAAAGAAACACAAAAATAGGACCATTTCCGAAAGAAAACATACAACAAACCAAAAACTGTCCCCCCTTTAAACACTCTTCCCAAGAACAAATCAAGTGAAAGACCTTGCTTTTACAAAACCAATTTCAAAATTACTTCCACCATCCAATTTGAAAATAAATTAAAACACCACTCACTCATTACATTTTGGTGAACACAAAATGACCACCATTAAATGGTTTAAGTACCACTTAAAACCATTTTTCTATAATAAGTTCTTGGAATAAATTTTGAAAAGAATATTCCAAACAAATTTCTAGAAAAAAAAAGAAGAAAACTTTCATAAACCAAATAATTTTCCATTAAAACCTTTAATGATATTAAAACAATCCTTTAAAATTTCACAGCATGTCCCAATCAAGTTTGAACATTTTGAAACATCACCCCTTTTTAAAACACTATTTCCAACAATTTCAAAAGCACATGGAAATTTCAACCACCTCTTGAATCACCTTAGAAAAACATTTGTATTTTAAAATCCACACATACCTTTTGTTTTCATGACCCAAATGAGGTCAAAACCCATTTAAAATTCCACATCTAGTTTTAAACCAACTTTTTAAAAATTAATTATACTTATCATTCCATGTCTCAAGTGAAATTCCAAGTACAAACCATAGTTCAAGAAAAACAATTTCACCATGAACATGTTTTAAAAACCCAAAAAAACAACCCAAAAGGGTTAAAACTTAACACCTAGGAATTTAAAAACTAC
The DNA here is from genome assembly GCA_963277665.1 of Viscum album. Taxonomy (NCBI): domain Eukaryota; kingdom Viridiplantae; phylum Streptophyta; class Magnoliopsida; order Santalales; family Viscaceae; genus Viscum; species Viscum album. Next base: position 1,430,041,790 of record OY728120.1, on the reverse strand, counting down.
TATTCACATAAGAAATGAAATCTAGAATTGGGGAGGTTTAAACCCTAGGAATAAAACCATCAAAAGAGAATTCATAGGAACAAAACTCCATCTTCCAGAAATACTTTTCTGGTAGGTACTTAGAAAACATGACAAGACATAATCCCAACCAACCATGATCCTCAAACAAAAAAAGTATCCCCATAACCATGTGAATCAAGAAAAACACAATTTCTAAACTTCCATTAAAAAAATTTAAACTAACTTGAAAATATAATTTTAAATCTCAACCATTTTCTACCACCCTTTTCTTAAAACATAAACCCATTGCTAAGAACCACTAGTCTGAGAATTCATTTAAAATAATAGTTAACACACTCATTTTTCCAAAAATAATACATAACTTATCATAAACATGGAAATATCACACTACTTTAATTTTTTTTTCAAAAATCTTCTTTGAAATAAACCGCCTTAAGGAAAACACTTTCATAAACTAATTCTTAAAACCTAAACTTTAAGAAATAAAATATTTCATTAAATTACACTTTTTGAAGCAAAATTATTTTCAACTCAAAACATTTTACATAACCCCATTTAAAAAACACACTTGGTTTTAAAATACCATAAATAGGTTTCCAAAATGAAACAAATTTTACATTATGAAAACTAATTTTCCATTTAAAAAACCCCTGAAGGGACAAAATCAAACACACCAACACACATCTCATATTAAACCACATTAAACTGATCAAATTTCTATAAAATTACCAATTAAAACTCCCCTATAGTATACTACCCCAGTGACATTCTAAATTGGAGTAAATACATGAAGAAAGGGATGTAAAAACAATTCTATAGGGGAAACTACATCGTGCATGGTTTGAATTCATGGGATGGTAAAAAATGTTCTAACTATGAAACTGAAACTATCATGGTTGCAGAACCATTTGACATGGGCATGACATGGTTTTTCAGATTATGTGTTCTAATCATTAATCCTTCGTATTTTTATCATTTTATCCATTTAAACCCAAACCAACCCCTAAAATCACTGGTACACTCAAAAGGAACCATGGAATATTCACAACATATAAAAAATCCATCAAAATAATCAAAAATGAAATCAAGATCAAGAATCAATCCTGATACTCCCATGGAAAATCATGGTTAAGTGTGATAAAGAGCTATCCGGGCCTTTACCCCATACTCCACTGATTCCTTGATAAAAATAATAGCATCGAGAATAATTTGAAACAACCAAAAAACTAGTAGGGAATTTATTCTGATTCCAGTTTGTAATAAACCAAACTATGATTTCCATCTATCAGACTCTTGAGCTTCCCCACCTCATACTCGAGGTGTATCCCCGATCCCCCAAAGCTGATGATAGGTATCAATGGTATCAATAGTAACAATTAGTTATGGTTTCAACCTCATAAAAAAACACAAATAACCAATAAAAGAATAATAATAAAGATATAAATATATATTGCATTGAAATCTCAATAAATAAACAACAAATCACAGTTAAAAAACTAGAATGAAATCTAAAACTAAGGAAATGTAAAACTAAAGAAACTACTATAAAACTTGTTTTATTTAAATTGAAGGAATGATAACCATATCCATGTGACTTTCAATTCAGCACCATGATCTTGATAACCATCCACTTCTCAAGGAAGACATCACTAGAAACCCACAAAATTTCTAAGACTTAGATAAACCTACATAAGAAATAAAGGCAATATACCTCTCATGAGTATATAAGGTGTGAGATGAAGCAAAAAAGTTACCACCATAATTCTAATTAAATTATTTTATAAAAGAAACCAATTATTCATATTTTGAAAAAAGGCATGGAACATCATGTTTTCTTTCCCTTTTTCAAAATGTGTAATAAACTAAACATAAAATGTATACTTTCTCAATGTATTAAATTTTTTAAAAACCATTTTACAAATATGGTTCCTTTATAAAAAAATACCAATATCAGAAAAACCAATATTTTTTATTTAAGTTCAAACTTTTTAAAATTAAACACATACATGGTTTAAAAAATTTCAAAATCATTTAAAAAATATATTTTGAAAACAATTTCCCCATTTTTCATTAAAATATTACACAAACCCAACTCACGATGAATAAGGAAACATGGGAAAAAAATAATGATAACATAACCATATAAGGTAAAAATTAAATCCAAAAAATGGATCAAACAAACTAGTCTACATCAAGGATAAACCATAATAGGATCAATATATCTAGTATGTCCATACAAGAAATAAGAAGGAAAAATGATAATATATATAATAAAAGGCATGGAATTTTACACATATCATGTGGTGACATCACATGTACTAATGGGACTGAACAATACACAATATAAAAATGGACCTAACTACGAGTAAGTAATACAGTCACACACAATGGTCAACTAAGTCACTCTCAACTAGCCTTATCAGTGAGAAACCACTAGCCAACACGTGACTCTCAACTTTAGGTGACTATACAATACATAATCTCAAATATCCCTATCAATGTACCACTACTTCCCACTTTATAACTTTGGTATCCTCATGAAATACTAAACATAGGCCGTCCATGAGTAAACGATATCATTATCTGATAATAAAAAGTCCCCATGGTTTAACACCATAATCAAATCCGTCCCACATACCAATTCCATTAATATGATCCCAAACCCATTAGAATATCATGAATCACATCACAACATCAATACCTTGGATAATATAAAAATCATCCCAAAAAAGGGAGCTCAACAAGGGCCCAAAAAATATACCATCATAATATGACAACCAGGCCATCACTTGTATCTTATAAATTTGAAATTAACTTTTTAAAACCATTTTTAATTAAAACACAATTCCAAAATAAATCATTATTATCAATAATAACAATAAAAAATCTAAGGAAAAATCCATTTCATTTTATAAAACAACACCACCACTTTTAAAATCAAGCAAAACCAATAAACCCAAAAGGGAACCCATTTTACAAATTAAATTATGATTAAAACCATATGAATATGTTATTTTATTAATGAGAACCATATTTATAATTTTATAAAACATGTAAATTTTTTAATATACCCATTTCTCCCAAAGAACCATTTTAAACATCGAATTACATCCATTTTCCATAGGAAAACCAATAATTTTTACGAAAAACATTAAAAAATAAATTGTAGATAACCTACACCTTCTTTATCTATGTTAGAAATGAATTTAAATCATTAATCATCAATGAAACTATTAAATAAAATAAAATTAAATAGAAAAACCTACCACTAATGGTATAAACTTATAAAAATCGTTGAAATCCACTGTAAAAGAACTCAAAGGAGGGATCAAAACCCCCGGGATGCAACAGAGAAAATTTGGCACAAAAAATCGTCCAAAAAATGACCACTAGGGTTGTAGGAGAAGAGGAAAAAAGGAAGAAAACCCAAGAAGAAGAGGAATGGAACACTAAAATTTCAATTCTATTGAATAATCTTCATGAAACCACTTCAAAATCCATATTGAAGGAGCTTGGAAGAGCTAAGTAGAAATGGGAGAGGCATCTATGTCATGGGGTTTGAATTTCGGAAGCCAATAAGAGAGACACCAATTAAAAATAAGGATAAATGAAAAAATTACCCCTCTAAATTGGGTCGCATAGTTTACCAACATGATTAAAAAAACCATGTAATAACTATGAAAATAACCAATATAAGTGTTTTCAAACTTAGGCTGCATGGTTAGTTTAACTATGCACCGACTATGAAACACTGAAAAATCCCCCAAAACAAAATTTTTCATTGAAAAACTCATCTAAAAAAGTGTCTAAAAGATCCATCAATTAACATGATATAAAAATGACACTAAGGTTATTACAATGGGGGTTCTTGGATAGTAGCACAACATGGTTGGTAGGCTGTGTGAAGAAACCATATGGAATGGAGGAGCTTTGGATAAAGGCACTACATGCTTGTTACATAGTTTTACAAACCATGTATCCTAACCATGTTCCTCTTAAAAGGGAAGAAATTACCATTTGTCCCCTATGACCATAAATGTAACACCCCAAGAATTTGAAAATAGATTTAATATAGAATGCATTGAACACAGAGTCTCTACAAAACACCAATTTTTTATGACCTATCCAAGTAAATATAGAATTTCCACCTATGTGATTTGAATTTTGAAAAAACTAACATACACAGTTGCGTTCAGTAAGACATTTAGAGTTTAATAATTCAAACATAATTTTTGGTGAATATTAACACACCATTATGAATAGTAACATACCCTTATGAATAAAAATGAATAGAAAGGAATTGTAATGAATAGTAAATCGAACAAAAAAATAGAAACTTCACCCATGAATGTATAAATACAATTTAGACATCTTAAAAGTGGATAAATGATCATAGTATAAGTATTGGTTTTTTTTATGTCATAAATATTTTAAGTACAATTTTCTGATTAATTTGATAATTTAAAATGGAAATTTATTTTCATAAAATTTAATCATATATTTATACTTTATTGTATTAATTTTATAAGATAATTTTATGGAACCCTGATTAATTTCTCAAGGTGTAATAAAATGAGTTACAGTTTGAACTTGTTTTTTTGAATAAATTATGATTTTATTTATAAATTAAACTAGAAATATTTATAAAATTATTTTCCAAAAATGAATTTAATTTTTGAATTCTACAAGTCAAAAAATGGTTGGGGTGAATTTTTGGGACTTTTCTAAAATACTTGAATTTTGGTTGAATAGTAAAATACGATAATTTTCGATAAATGTTAAATACATGATTTATTGGGTCATAAGTGATGTAAGGATGATTTAAGACCACTAGGTTAGAAATAAGATTTACATATTACTATTATGAGCCACATGAACCGATACTATTTGTTTTCTTGAGTGAATTAATAAAACAATGAATAAAATATTCCAAATTCACTCCCCTCCTCCACTATAACCCCCCCCCCCCCCCTCACTTACTATTATCTTCAATCCCCTAAGCCTTTAACATATTTAAATTTGTACCTAAATACCCTTACATAGTTACTACCTACATCAAGAAACTATTGGTATTTCCAAATGACCAAAACCTCTCCCCTAAAGAAGCTCTCATGGATGATTACTTGAGGAGGTAAACACCTATTTTCATTTCATTCCATCCATGTTATCTTTTATGTGGTATCTATTTCACATTTTCATAATATGTTCTTATTTACATATTATTATTTCCCTATACTATTTTATTAGCCTTTTATTAATTATTTCTCCATGTACCCTCTCATTTAATGTTTTCTAAAACCATGTTGCATTACAGTTATGCTGCAGAATTTTCATCTCAAAATCTATCCCTTTTTCAAACACTCTTATTGTGTTATTAATTTTTCATTTAAATTATATTATTTTGGGATATATAATTAATATCCCAATTACTATCCATATTATGTAATAAGGATTATATTACATTTTTCTCTCGTCAAAATATTTTATAAAATTTTAAGTGACGTTGTTAGGCTACCGAATTTTCGTAAGAAATTTCTCAAGTTTTCTTTTATTTTGAGATCGTTTATTTTTATTTCCTATTTTCCATTCATCAAAATGTTTTTATGACTCCATTATATTAAATATAATATAATTTTTTCATTATAAAGGAATAAATCTTCATCATCTCTCCTTTCCCATTCTTTTATACTCAAAATGAAAACACCATTCGAGATGTGCTAATTTACCACATTCAAGGATGATGGGTTTTCAAATTCTATTATATTATTCAATACTATTCATGAAACCATTATTATGGTTTTATAAGACTATTATATATGTATTATGTCCCATATATGATCCTGGAATCTTTTTTTACATATGGTTTTTATTTATTAAGAAAAATGAGTTTGTGGTGTTCAAAAACCGCAAATTAACCCAAAGAGTTATCATTAAATAATTTATATAATTATTCATCTTAAATATAAGTTAAAAAATGAAATTTATAACCATTTAACCTTCAATATATTCACTAATAACATATAACATCAATTATAGATTAAAATCCCCATTTTACAAGATTATCCATTCATGTATATATGTATACCAATCATGAACAAAGTGACCCAAACAATGGAATTAAACCTCTTATCCAATAGAAAAGGCCATAAATAAACTTAATATGGTTATAATAAATCAATTAAATGTATAATAGGTTTTTATAATATTTATTAATTGATTTAATTTGGTTATCCAGGACAATAAGACTAAGTAAATAACACCATCAGACTTAAGGTAAGGGGTTTCTTCATCTCACTCCCATTTTTGTCAGATAGTCCGTATTCACTACTACTAATTGTGTATGGTGTATGTATAATCCAAATTTATGGTTCGTATCATTAATATATTTATTTTCATTATAATATATGTATCATTTATGATTATTATTTTTTGGGGAAAATTATTCAACTGATTATAAAATTTTATATATTTTCTACCTAAACCATCATTTTCAATTTGGTTACTCTTATTCGCTACTCACCTCAATTATATTCTTATTTATTCCTATATAATCCACATAAATTTTGTTATCAAGTTATATATATGTGTAAAAAACATAATCCTACTTTAATTTATGGGAACTTATATGTTTTAAAAGGATCTTTCAAAAATTATTCCCAAAATACAAGCTTGATTAAAGGAACTTCTCGAATTTTTATCTATTTTTAATTTCACTATATAATAAGTTTTAAGACATATTTAAATTTATAAAATATCACATTTTAAATTGAAAAATCTATTTTGGTACATTTATTATTTTATGAAACCAAACGTGCCTTCGTGCTTTAAAATCCTTTAATATCCTCCTTAAACCACTCTAAAATGTTTTATTTTTGAAGCTTATTTAAAAATTAATTTTAAATGATTTCACCTCAATAAGTCTTCATTTAAGCCTAAAATATAATTTCAATGAAATTACCTTTTATTATCTAGGATATATAGGTTTACAATCTAATTTGATATCAAATACAAATGTTTTTCCAAAATAACTCTTCTTTCCAAAGTGAAAGGGATTTTTCTCATCTCGCATTATGTTTTATGAGATATATGCCTCATTAACCACTTATTTTTTCTTGTGGTTTATGTACATACCTTTTTTATATCATATAAAGAGTATCCTTGTTCTCATGATGTTCTAAGGGATTATAATTTGAATTTTTTCATGTGTTATGGGACACTTGGAATGTTTAAGGATTATTTCATCAAGGATTTATCAATAGACTCATTTGAAATTATCTTCATCTTTATAAAATTCCTAGTTGAATATTGCACTTCATTGTGGTTTATATCCTATTATATCATCCACCATGTTTTATTGAATGATTTTTTATTATTTTTACTGTAGATGTGCTATCTTAAAACCATTCACCATTTTACTGTGAATGGTTAGTGTTTATGTTTAATGATTGGGGAAGTTATTTACATTTTGTATGTTAGTTTCAATATGAATGTATATATTGATTATGTTCAACCCTTTCATATGAGGAATTAATTGGAATTATTTTTTGATGGGTGGGGACCACTATAGACCCTTTATGCATTGGTAGGTCTATTTAGACAAGTAGACGTGGACTTGGATGAGGCATTTCCCATCTTGAGTTATGGTTTTTATCGGGGCCTTAATCATTTTAGACGTCTGGGCCAAGGCCTTGGTCTTATATTTCAGAATGTCCAGCATATACACATCCCTCTTTATGAAGATAGTAATTAAATGTTCATGTGGTTATTCAACTAGAAGAATACCCATGGTTATGTTTTATTATGGAATCATTTATTTATCTCTTTCCTACCATAATGTGATCAATTTTATTTTTAAATCCATATGTTTTAGTTATTATCCTTGCCTAATGTTTTTGTTAATGTTATCTTTGGCTGTATTTCTTACCCTTACGGGGAATTTGAGCTCACCCATTTCTTATGTTTCATTTTCTCAATATATGAAGATGTTTTTATGACAACCCTATAGTGATAAACTTAGAGTTGTGGATGTTCCCAATAAAACATATATGTTGTATTTATTTTCAAGTTGTAATGTTGAAACTATGTATATATCTGGGTTTCAAAAAATACTAAGATAATTTGTCCTTTGGGATTATATTCCTTGTAATCATGCCAATGTATAAAAATAATACACCGACTCTGGGCTTTGTGGATCAGGACATTATAGTTGGTATCAGGGGAAGTTTAGTTGAAAACATGGATACTAGATATAGAAAAAATATATTAGTGAACCAACCCTATGATAGACTTTTTGGATAAGAATACAAGGACATCATATAATTTTTTAAGGAATATATTATGTGATTTATCAAGAAAATACATCTTTTTATAGATATGAACAAGTAGAGGTGGCTCTAGTACATATGTATCTAGGAGTAAAACCCAAAACACCACTTTGAGCTAGACTCGAACGAGAACTGGTGCATGAAAATGGGCCTTGATATACTATTGGTTCGACACTCCTGGGGGATATACATTGGTAAATTCATAATCTTATTACAAAAAATTATAAATGATTTATTCCCTTAAAGTAACCAAAGTATATGGTTCTAGGATTTATGATGCATAAATTTATGTTATGTGTTTTACCTTGTTTAGATATATAGAGAGTTCATAATTTTATGTGCTAATATATAATATGGAATTGATTATAAATGGCGCCTAGAAGAATGAACGAGAACTTCACCAATGAATGTGATGCGAAGAGTAAAAAGTATCATATCTCTAATAGTCTTAATCCATCATTTCAAAGGAAGATAGTAACCCAAGTATCCTCATCATATGAGTAAATAGTATCATGTGTTAATAAGGTATGTACAGACTTCTCTGAGTAATATGGCATTTAAGGGAAGCAAAAGAAGAAGAGGATAGAAGAGAAAAACATGGTTAAAGGCAGGAAGGGAAAGATATATTTTCCCACAAGTGATAATTGTGGAAGGAAACACTTTGGTATATTCCTAATAAGAAAAGGATTTTTCTTCAAGTGTGGAGAAAAATTCCACCATGCTCATAATTTCAATATAAGGAAAGAATATTCCTATACTCAATGCTTCAACTATAAGTATATGGGGCACTAAACAAATGAATGTCCCATGAATCATGGAAATATAGCTATAAAGAAAGAAAAGGGATCAAGGCCAAGCTTATAATGTAACTACGGTTGAAGAAGAATAAACAATGTATTTATGTTTTCGGATTCAAGAACTATGTCATGATATTCTTATATAAGATTTATATGATATATAAGGATTGTACTATTGTATTATTTAATTAAGTATTTGAGGATTTATGATGAATGGAACAAAGGAAAAGTGATTCAGTGGAAAAATAATCTTTTTATAAAAAAACACGATTGAGGGAAAGAAAAACCTTAATATATATCTGATTTTGAGACAATGATGAAGAAATGATTGATTCAGATAAGTATTGATTACCTTGGAACTGATTATTGACTTGTAAATATGTGGTCTATGATATCATCGATGGAGATTACAACAATTTTAGATTTATGGAATATATCCAATACCATGTATCTTACTTAAGGAATACATAAGAATATATGTTTCCAATATGGTTTTTAGGGAAATTGAAGTTATTACCATATTTCAAGAGAAAACATGATAAAGCTATTCACATGTTTTGAATGTGAATTTTAGATATTATTCTTATTGATTAAGGGTTAATGATAAGTTCAACTTGGAAATTTATAGACCTTTATTATAATGTGTTGAATCATTATATATTGTATTTTTTTTATCCATTTATGAAATGTTTTAAGTTGATCATTGTATGGGTTTTTAGAGTTTAATGTCTCTAAATGATAGTTGAATTATTCTTCCATGACCATGTTGTATAATAAGAGTGTGTTGTTTTGTAGTAACCAATGAATTTTCCTTTCCTATTATTAATATGATATTTTAACCATATTCTTGATGTGGGTTTCCAATAATGGAACTTTCAAGTATCAACCATTAACTTTTGAAGTTCTATTTCAAAATTCGAGGACAAAATTTTTGTAAGGAGGGGATAATGTAAAACCCTAAGAATATGAAAATAGATTTAATATAGAATTAATTAAACACAATTTCTCTACAAAAAAACCAATTTTTTTATGACCTACCCAGGTAAACATAAATTTTCCACCACATTGATTGTAATTTTGAAAAAAACTAACATAGACGGTTGTGTTCAGTAAGATATTTAGACTCTAATAAGACTATCATAATTTTTGGTGAAAAGAAACATACCCTTATCAAAAGTAACATACCCTTATGAATAGTAATTAAAAGTAATGAATAATAATAAATAGTAAATCAATAAAAAAAAATCAAAACTTCACCCATGAATTTATAAACAAAATTTAGATATCTTAAAAGTGAATAAAACTACCATAGTATAAGTATTGGTATTTTTGTATGCCATAAATATTTTAATTAATTTTTTTTCTTAATTTGATAATTTAAAATGGAAATTTATTTTCATAAAATGTAATAATATATTTTTACTTTATTTTATTAAGGTTATAAGATAATTTTATGGGACTGTGATTAATTTCTCAAGGTGTTATAAACTGAGTTATAGTTTCAAAGTTGTTTTTTGGAATAAATTATGATTTTGTTTAAAAATTAAAGTATAAATATTTAGAAAATTATTTTCCAAAAATTTATTTCTTTTTTTAATTCTACATGTTGAAAAATTGTTGGGGAAAATTTTTGGGAATTTTCTAAAATATTTTATTTTTGGGTGAATAATAAAATACGATAATTTATGATAAATGTTAAATACATGATTTATTGGGTCATAAGTGATATAAGAATGATGTAATCCCACTATGTTCTAACTGATGTGAACATATTACTATTATGGGTCACATGAACCAACACTATTGGTTTTCTTGATGGAATTAAGAAAATAATATATAAAATATTCAAAATTCACTCCCCTCCTCCACTATAAAACCCCCCTAACATCATCTTCTCTTCAATCCCCAAGACTTTAATTTTTTCAATGTTCTTCCCAAATACCCTTCCCTAGTCACTAACCACGTCCAATAATCTCTTGTTCTTTCCAAAAGACCAAAACCACTCCCCTAAAGAGGCTCTCAATGAAGATTACTTCAAGAGGTAAACACCTCTTTTCATTGCTTTCCATTCATGTTCTCTTTTATGTGGTATGTATTTCATGTTTTCATAACATGTTATTGTCTCTATATTATTAGGTCCCTATAATATTTTATGAGTCTTTTATTAATGGTTTATTCATATCCCCTCTCTGTTAATGTTTTCTAAAACCATGTTGCATAGCCGTTTTGCTACAAAATTTTCATTTCAAAATCTATCTCTTTTTCAAGCACTCTTTTTATATTATTACCATATCATTTAAATTTTTTTATGTTGGGATATTACATTACATATCACCCTTAGTTTCCATATTATTTAATAATTATGAGATACCATTTTTCTCTCATGAAAGTATTTTATAAAAATTTAAGCAACACCGTTAGGTTGCCGAATTTTCGTAATAAATTTCTGAACTTTTCTTTTAGTTTGAGTTCCTTTCTATATATTTCCACTTATACTTTCATCCAAATGTTGAAATGTCTCAATTTTATTAAATATAATGGAATTGTTTCATTATAAAGGAATAATTATTGATAATCTCTTTTTCCCATTCTTTTATACTCAAAATTAAAACACTATCCAAGATGTGCTAATTTACCACATTCAAGGACGATGGGTTTTCAATTTCGATTTTCGTCTTAAATCCTTGTCATCAAACCATTATTATGGTTGAACCAGACATTAATATATGTATTATTTACCATATATTATTATTTAATCTTTTTGTATAAATTGTTTTTATTTATTAAGAAAAAATAGTTCATGGTGTTCAAAAACTGCCAATTAACCCAAACATTTATTATTGAATAATTTATATAATGACTCATCTTAAATCCAATTTTCCAAATTAAATTTATAGCCATGTAACCTTATGTATGTTATATGATAATATATAACTTCAATTATGGACAAAAATCCCCATTTTACAAGATTCTCCATTCATGTATATAACTATACCAATCATGAACAAATGGACCCAGACAATGGAATTGAACCTCTTAACCAATAAAAAGGACATTAATTAACTTAATAAGGTTATAATAAATCAATTAATTGTATAAGAGGTTCTAGGAATATTAATTTATTGATTTAATTTGGTTATCCAGGACACTAAGACCAAGTAAAGAACACCATCGAACTAAAGGTAAGTGGTTTCTTCATCTCACTCCCTTTTTTGTGAGATTGTCTTTATTCACTACTACTACTTGTGTATGGTGTATGTATACTGACCATTGATGTTTCAGATCATGAATATATTAATTTCAATGATAATATATATACCATTTATGATTATTAATTTTTGAGGGAAATGATAAAATTGATTACAATGTTTTAATTATTTTCTACCAGAACCTCCATTTTCATTCGGGTTGCTCTTATTCTCTACTCACCTCAATGATATTTATAATTATCCTTATTTACTCCACATAAATTACTTTTTAATTTTCTATATATGTGTACCAACATGAATCATACTTTTATTTATGGGGATTTATGTGTTTTAAAAGGATCATTCAAAAATTCTTCACGAAATACAAGCTTGATTCAAGGAACTTATCAGATTCTTAACAAGTTTGAAGTTCACTCTATAATCATTTTAAGCCATATTTATCTTTATAAAATCTATAATTTTATATTAAAAATATATATATTTTTTAATTTGTTGTTTTATGAAAGAAAACATGCCTTTTCACTTTAAAATCCTTTAATATCTTCCTTAAAACGCACCAAATTGTTTTATTTCTAAAGATTCTTTAAAATCAACATTTAAATGAAATCAACTCAATAAGAATTTATTTAATCCAAAAATACAATTTCAATGACATTCCTTTTAATTTTCTAGGATATGCAGGTTTACAATCTCATTTCATGTCAAATAACAATTATTTTCGAAAATAATTATTCTTTACAAAGTAAATATGGTTTTCTCATCTCACATTATCTTTTATGAGATATATACATTGTTCAACACTTATTTATTTCATGTTGTGTATGTAATTATCTTTGGTATATCATATAAAGAGTATCATTTTTCTCATGATATTGTAAGGTATTGTTATTTGAATGTTACAATGTGGTTTGAGACACATTGGAATGTTAAAGTATTATTTCCACAAGGATTTTTCAATAGACTCATTTAAAAGTATCTTAATCTATGTCAAAATCCTTTTTGAATATTGAAATTCATTGAGGTTTATCTCATATGATATCATCCACCATGTTTTATTGAATGTTTTATGATTATTTTCACTTTGGATGTGGTATCTTGAAACCATTCACCATTTTACTCTGAATGGTTAGTGTTTATGTTTAATGATTGGGGAAAGTTATTTACATTTCATATGTTAGTTTCAATAAGAATGAATGTGTTGATTATTTTCACCCCATTCATATAAAGAATGAATTGGTCTTATTATATGATAGGTGGGGCCCTATATACCCCCTCGATTCATTGGTGGGTACTATGAGACAAATAGACATAGACTAAGCCAAGGCCTTACCCATTTTGATTTATAGTTTCAGATGTGCCTTAATAATTTTAGTCACATTGGCCAAGGTCTTGCTGGTATATTTCAGAATTCCTAGAATGTGCACTTCCCTATTTAGGAATCTATAAATTGAATGTTTATGTGGTTATTCAACTATAAAAATACCCATGGTTCTGTTTTATTATAGCATCATTTATTTAGCTCTTTCCTACCATATTGTGTTCATTTTTTAAAGGCATGTGTTTTAGTTATTAAACATGAATAATGTTTATGTCAATGTTATATTTCACTATATTACTTAACCTTACTAATAATTTGATCTCACCCCTTTATTATGTTTCATTTTATTATGACATGAAGATGTTTTTATGACTACCCTATAGGGATAAACATAGAGTTGTAGATGTTCCTAATTAAACTTATATGTTGTATTTATTTTCAAGTAGTAATGTTGAACCTATGTATGTATCTGGTTTTCAAAAAAATACTAAACTACTCATTCCTTTGGGATTTTATTCCTTGTTAACATTCTAATGTATTAAATTAATGTACCGACTCTGGAATTCATGGGTTGGGGCATTACAATAATAGGGTTTCACCACTTTTCTACTCCAATTTCATGCCAGTATCTCCACATGTTCTCCTCCTACCTAAACTATTACTTAAGTGGATTATCATTCATTATCAGTCTAATTCAAGTTTCATTCATTGAATTGGAATCCTAGAGGTATGTCTAATACTCCTACTACCTCTTTTTTTCTTATTTTTATTGGAAGTTATTTCCATTTTAGTTCATATGTCCTATTTTTAGGACATTTTTCATTTTATCCAATTTATCTCAATTTGGCTTGAATCAACGCCTGGTAATGGATGAGTGAAGTGTACTAAGAATGATGTAGGTGATCTATATTCCTTTACCTTATAATTTTAACATTTTTAAAATGTGTCATTGTTCCACAAGCTATATTCTCCATGTTTCACCTCCTAACTATTGAATAAATTTAAAAAATTGTTTCCACCAAGAATTGGTTTTCCGTGAGAGAAAATTCCATCATTGGATGTTTTATAACTCAATAAAAACACCCCATGGGCATTTTGATATAAATTAAAATGAATATTGTGTCATGATTTTGTAGTTATGAATTATTTTTATGATTACATTGAATTAAATGAAATATAATGAAAAACATGCCTTCGTTTTATAATAAAACAAACGTTGAGGTGTGATGACTTATCAATTGATAATGGATAATTATATAGGGATATCTGAAATGTAGAATGACTTGAAAACATCATTTTTATTTTTCCTTTTTATAAAGACACCTTTTAATTACGTTCTGACCTATTAAAATTGATTGAATTATTTAAAAAAATTAAATGGAAAATGAATGGTGAGACCATGTCACCTCGATTCCCCTAAAAAATTCCATAGATGGGCTCATAAAGAACTTTGAATTAAATGAAATATAATTAGTTTTTGGTTGTAAAATAAATTATAAATCTGTTATTTGTATCTAGTTGGATAAGACATTAAACATCCTTACTTGTATTGTTATACATGATGTTCCTCACATTTTTTATAAATGTTGGACATGAAATTTCTTTTTGTTATTAGAAATTGATAAATAAGGAATTCCTCTTTATTATTAGTAATTTATATACATGAAATTACTTATCATTAATTATTGAAATGTTAGGTATTGTTCCATATATCACTATTATTCAAATTTAAATCATTGAACCCTATATCATTATTATATAAATGTTAGACCTAACACCCTATATCATTAACATTGAAATGTAAAGTATGAAACACTATATACTTATAATTAAACATATCATACATGAATTTCATTAAAATTATAATTTCCATATTATAAATCTTTAGGTATGGTGTCCCTTATCAGATATTTGGAATTTTTGTTCATGATGCTCTACTCTCCCTTGATTTAGAAGTTTGGACTGATTCCCCTTAATTAAAATGTGATACCATTGTGTGATCATCATTATCCATGAATTACCTAGTTTCATACCATAGGTCCAATGTTTATTTATAGAATTTTAACTATTGAGGGATATTTCAAATTTTGAAGAAGCAAGTACGATCATCCAGGTGTCGCATGAGTAACTTGAACTCGAAATGGGTTTTTATATGTCATTTACCTTATTAATTTTATTTATTATTATACCCACACAATGATACTAAATTTTATACTCACTTGTTGGATATGCATTTTATATCCATGGAAGGGGCCTATTGAGTTTTACTCACACCCTATTTAGGATTTTGTTGGGTTTGTAGAAAAATATAATACATTTAGGTGTGTATCAGGGCAGATACCCATCTATGGATGATTGAACTTTTATTCTAGGATGAAGTGTATGAGTAGAGGAATGAGTCAGTGATCATGATTCAAATATAGTTTCGCTATTGTATTTTTTTAATTATATATAACTTTTATTTTATTTTATGACTATGTACTTTTTGTGTAGTATCTTTTCATCATCATTTTTATATGATACTGGTAGTGGATTTTGTCCATCAGTTTCTATTAGGATGAATTTCATCAGTTGATTAATTATTTATCTTCTTTTCCAATCACATTGTTTTTATTCCACTATATTTATTACTGAAACTGAGGGTATGGTATCCCCCCATTATATTTTATTTACACCCTTTCTTCAATTTAGCAGCATATGGTATACAGGGAGGCATGCTTGATGCCACATGACCCAGTGAGTTAGGTTACCTCTGAGTGAACCTAGCTTGAGATGTTACATGTTAAATTAGAGACTTATTTTTTCCTTTGTCTTAATATAATTGTATGGTATATAAGTTACCTGGAATGTTTTTTCACTTGGTATATATCTTGTGACTAGGTCTGGCTAACCGATGATTGAGGGAATGATCATGATTCCATGGATGGGACTATTTTTCTTAATGATTTGTTAATACAGTTGATTATTATTTCACCTTGAGTGAATGATTAATATCAATCAGTTATTGATTTATGGGATTTACCTCTTGACCTAGTATGTAAATAGGTGATATGTGGTCAAGAATCATTCTAGTATATAGGATTTATATTTCATTAGAATGCTTATCAGCGTACCACACTTGTGTAAATTATGTTCTATTATTATCAATATTCCATGCATGTGTTATTATTTCTCATGATCACATTATATACCACTATTCCATGATTATCATCATTAAAATTTGAATTTTTTACCTATAATAACATAACTTTTTATGGTTATGATATATCATTGGTTATTAAAGTGTATACATCAACTTAAATGTTGTTTTCCCATATAACATGATGGTGGCACCTTAATTAATGAATTATGACATGTTTGATTCATGGAACATTGGTTTAATGGGATGAAACATTAATGGTTGTGATTAAATGGGGCTTAATAAAAATTAAAAAATTTATGGGCCTTTATAAATTATGAATAGCGATCCATATAATCAAACAATCAGATATGGAATTTTTTGTATTTTGAGACTGATGGTGAAAACCTAGTAGTACTTACATGAATGAAAATTGTAATTTATAAAGGATAACACCACTATAAGTTGATAATGATGACACACTTCACTAAATCCGTAAATTCAAAAATGGAAATATGTAGGTCAGTTTTGGAATTTGATGTAAACCCACTAAGGGTGTTTTTAAATCTAAAATTTAATGAGTTATATTTAAAGGGGATTCAAATTTTAATTTATAGAGAATTGATTACATAAATTTGGAATGGATTCCCATATATGTAAACCCCATATGACATGATTTTACCCTCATAGGTCACCTTTATTCTTATTTTTGTTAGTGATTAACCCCATGGTGGTATACTTGTGATACATGGGGTGGCTAGTAAATGTGTTAGCAGCCACTTACATGGTGTTTTGTAAAAATGTATGGTGGAATAGTACTAAACTTATCCCCCTTAAATGATTAGAGACATTTATATGATTTTTAGCATTGATGTTTTGAGGATTTAATTAACTAAAATTCCAAATACAACATAAAGGGTGTTTTCCTCTTTATATTGAAATTGTGATTTTATTTAACTAAGATAATTGTGAGAACATATAGATAAATGAAATGGTTTAAAAAGGATAGGTAATTTTCATATAATGATGCATGGATTCATATAAATAATGTTATAAATTACTATTTTAAAGTATTATTATTTGTAAATATTACTTGATATTGTATGTATTTGAGCCTATTTAATGTTTGTACTGAAAGTGAATAGATGTAATAGTTTTAATGCATTCTTTAGTGGTATTAATTTAATGAACCTTCGTGTAAGGTTTACCTATAGTTTTTCCTTGAGAAATATCTTCAACAAGAACATAGATGTTTTTTATAGTATTAGTTGAATTTTTTATATTTTTTCTTGGACTTATAGGTTTGGATAAATAGAATAGGTAAATTTATTGGTGCAGATCTAGTTTAAAGTCAATGCCTACTGTTAAAGGGAGGTGTTAACCATGTTGTGGTAGCACCCATGGAGTTATGAAATAGAAAGACTATTGAGATGAATTCCTAGGCATGGAAAGTGATTTCGTCTTGATCACTGAGGTGGGAAGGATACTTGGGTGATGAAATGATACCCCTAGATATACATGGAATCTTCTATGTATATCAACTTCTCTATTACCATTCAGACGCATCTAGAATAATTCAACATGATGTGGTTGAATTAGAGGTAGATGTATTCTTTGAGGAGAATACTATACATATCATTGACTGAATCATGAGGGATCTCATAGGTAGGTCAGTTACTCTTGTACAGATTCTATATAAGCATGAATTTGTATTGGATGGGACTTAGGAGTGAGAAGATGATGTACATAATATTTGGCTAGAGATATTCTCAGATGATGCTTTACCACCCTTAGATGGGCTACTTATGGATGAGTTGTTTTAGTGAGGTGAGATTATAAAATTATATATTTTCATATGAGGTATTGATTTTAAATGTTATTTTATACCATTTTTTTTGTCCTTGTAAAAGTTTTCAATAAATTAAGGGGGTTTTTAGGGGCATTTGGTACTCATTCGGAGCCCGAAGCTACGTGATTTGGATAAAATAGACTAATTTCATGGTTTGTTTAAACATTAAACCTATGGTTTTGAAATTTGGGTAAACCTTGTAGGGTGTTTCATAGGGGAACATGGAATGTTCATGGTTTTCCCAAACTATGATTCTATCCCGCACAATTAGTTCTATATAGACATTAGGTGCACACAGTTTGGCCAAACTATGCCAGAAAACCATGATGCTCTTTAAAATAAGGGAAATGTTTATTTTACCCCTACCTTACTTCATGTTTCCTCCTCTTTTCCATATTCAATTTCATGTGGAGTGCCTCCCAAACTACTAGGGGATCCCCATTAGCATTCAAGGAAGGCTTTGTGCTACCTCCTCGGTTCAGACATCAATTTATTCACTGACGATAGAGTTGTATAGATAATGGTAAACCCTTAAATCTTCTTATTTAATTTTATTATTTACCTAATCAGATGTAATTATAAATAAATATTATATAATATTCCATATTTTTAAGTAATTTTTTCCATTCCTTCAATTTCTCTCATTCTATCCTGAGTTAAAGTCCAACAGTGAATGAGGAGAGTACTACCCATCTAAGGTAGGTGTTCTAGTCCTTTTACACTAAAGTCTCTATATTTATATTATGAGTGATTGTATCTCATGATAAACCTTTCATTTCATTCCTCCAAAATAACAAATTAATTAAATTAAATGATATCACCTTTTATAGTGGAGTCCTAACAACCTAATTTCAATCACCATAGGATGTACACCTCGATGCAATTCATCCCGTTAGGGTGCTTCTCATTTAATTGATGTGAGTTTTGTTCCATGTAATTATTTTTAACCTCTAATTTAGGATTGTTGAGTTAGACCTTGTAAACGGAATTCCTTTGAATTAAACCAATGTAAAATAATAGGAAATGTTTTTAGGACCTTTTCTTTCCTTTTTATTGCATTATTCATACTTATTAAATGAAACATCCAATTTAATTAAGTGAATTGTTTAATTGAATGGATTTTATGATATCCATAAACATAAATTATGTCATTTTGAGGGTGATATGAGGGTTTAAATTTGGAATACCTTGGATGGGATCATTGATCATAATAATTAAATGAATTATAAGAGATCAAGAGTGATACTGGGGTTCTTACTTTGAATACCTTGGATATGTTAACCAATAAAATTCCATTATGTTAACCCATGTGTGATACCTAGTTCCCTGAGTGGATTATCTTATATAGGCTCAGAGGAAAAATATACTATAACATTCAACAAGAGATACCTGGTTCCCTTTGTGGTACATCATGGGAAAACTTAGAGGGTTATGTATTTATAACTTGATGTGGTTGATACCTGGGTTCCTCATATAGAACACCTTGGATGGAGACCTATGATAGTGGGTTTCATAATACACCTAGAGAATAACCTGGGGTTTATATATGAGATACCTTTGATGGGGTCAAGAAGAAAATTAATTTAAGTCTATTGAATCATCTACCAAGTCAATGAATATACTTGGATTTGGTATATACTTTACTTACATGATGACCTAGCAATCCAACCTTCCTATGAATATATTCCTTGATAATTTAGGAAAGTATCATGATTATTCAAGGATTCCTTGGGCTTATAACTCAGTTAGTAGCTAGTATTATGAATATATATATTCACATATATGTTTATATGTGTAAAAATCTACATATACACATAACTGAATATATATATTCCTTGGGTGAAATATATTCATAGATATTCCATCTTAGGTTGAAGAAGATAGTATTGTTTAGGTGTCCCATGAGGAACCTAGACCTATGTGATTTACATTATTTACTTATTTACATTTATTGTTACTTGAACACTATTAATTATATATAAACATACTAGATAGTTATAGAAACCATTGGTTATGGACAACTAGGTATATCTCACACCTTTTTTGGGCTACCAATTGGTACCCAAACATATCTTATGGATACAGGTAGGGATAAAGTGAAGCATCCATCTTTGGATGCCTATTTTTTTCACTAGGATAAAGTATGGGTGCAGAGGTCCAAGAATATAAAAGTTATTCTATTAGAGATATATTTTTGTTATTTTTAATTTTATATACCATGTTTTATATGCATCCTAATTTGATTCCATGTATTAAATTTTTTTTATAGAATGTACACATAAAATCATTTTATATATGATATTATTTATTCTTCTTCCTGTTTATTACATATGGATTACTTATGATCTTATAGTTCATTTATCATAATATTTCCACCATTTATTGGTATTATTTCTACTATGATCCTCACTAATAATGAGGTTATAGTCTCCTCACTAAACCATAAAAGAACCTCACTACTTATGAGTAGCCTCCGGTATATAGGGAGGCATTATTGAGACCATGTGGACAACCGAGTTCATTTATTCTTTAGTTAATTAGCACTATGACATCACAATTATAGTAAGATTATAACAGATATTAGGTTGATTACACAACATTGAATACATGATAGAATCTATATTATACTGATAAGTAATTCTATCTATCATAACTAACAATTTAGAAGGGTATTAAACCATCATACGATTCATGCTATGTAACATTGGTAAAGATACCATTTTGGAGTTCTCTACAAAAAACTCTTTATCACTATAATAATGTAAGCTTCCTTTTTGATTGAAAGATGCTTCATAGATTTTTATATATATATAGATCATTATACCTAGAATATAATTTCCATCATCCATATATTTTATCAAGAATAATTTTTCTATTCATATCTTCATGGAGTGATGAGTTAGGAAATAATTTATAATAAATAAAATTTAATCCATATACAATATTAAAAAAAATAATACACTACCACTAATCCACTTATTTACAAATGAGTTATCCATATTCTTGATAAAACCAATATCTATGATTACATCATCAAACTAGATATTCCAATATTGAGAAGCTTTTGTAATCCATAAATGGTGCATTATATATTTCCTATGTTAGTAGTCCCATTTAGAACTTTAAAACCTTCTATTTTTATCAGATACACATCCTTCAATAAATTACAAATAAATAAATTGGTCTTGGAATCCATTTGATATATCTTCTAACCAAAGTGAGTTACAATGGTGAGAAATATATGAATGGATTTTTTCATATAAACATCTAAAAAACTTTCTTCTTAGTCAATTAAATACATTTTTCAATTCCCCTTTGAAACTAAGAGATATCTATATGTTGAAACTCTACCATCCATGTTAGTTTCTTCAGGAAAACCCACACTGAATAAGTTGGTTTCACCCCTCCAAGTGAACCTAAAAATTTCAAAGCGTGGTTAGTGTAGATGGAGTCCATTTTAGATAAAATGCATGTTAACTTTTTCAAAGAAATATAACTCTCAATGGATTAGTAGTAGAGATTAGTTTCTTATATTTTGTATGTTACTTCATTATCATTACCCACATGAAATAAAAATATTTTAGGTTCTTGATTAATCCTACCAATCATACAAGGTTCTTATGTAAATTGGGTTGTTTCATCTCAACTATTATTGGTGGGACTGACTCAACCACCATCTCAGAAACATTTCATATTTTTTAGTCTTCAACTGATCTAAGATAAAATTTCCACCCACTAAATACTCGATCCATGTTTTATCCCTTAAGTAAAACACCATCCTAATCCAAAAACACTTTGTGTTATGCAAGATTATAGAAATAATATACATTTGTTTCTTTAGAATAATGAAGAAACAATAATTTTTCTTTCATTAAGACTCGTTTTTAAAAATCTAATCATTATACAAATGCTTTTATTCCCTAAATCATAAAGAAATACAAACTGGTACCTTTTAAATACCATATATCATATGGTTTATTTATGAAATCGTTAAATAGAACACGGTCTAGTGGAAATTGTTTCAATTATCTAGAATAACCTTAGAATTAAATAAGAAGGTCACACTGACTCATCATTGACTGAAATACATAAAATAGGGAATTATTACACCTCTAAAATAGAACATTACATTATTAAGTTATAGTAGGAGTGAGTTTTAAAAAAAATCTACAATCTATCAGATAATCAGTGATTTATTAACTCAAGTATTTTCCATCTCGATCTGATCTGATAATCATACATATTTTCCAGGTTTATTCTGTATATAATTCTGAAACTATGTAAAATTTTAAAAAATTTAAACTTATGTTTTTTAAACACATATACCTATAGATTATATTCATTGGTAATGGTTATGAAGTATAGAAAATGATGATTTTCTTGAGTACTCATTGGTCTACATACATCACTATTTTTGAGATCTAATAGTGCACTAGTCCGTTCATATTTTCCATTAAAAATTGCCGTGTTATTCTTTCCTAACAAAAAAGAATCACATTTTTGAAACTATAAATAATATATTGAGTCCAATAATCCATATTTATGTATTTCTTGAATGTGTTTCTCAGTTATAAATCCAAAGTGATAATTTCAATGGTAGGTGGGACTATAATAAAAATTGACCTTCTGATTTTGAATGTTATAAATCATATTATCCATATATAGTGCATGTACACCATTTATTATATCCACTATTCTATAAAAAATTTCATTATTATATATAGAATAACTTTTTTCTTAATATATAATGAAAATTTATTCTTGTTCAAATAAGATATGGGAATCAAATTATTTTTTATGGTGGAAAAATAATAAAATTTTTTCAACTCTAATAATAATACCAATGGTAAAGTCTGATCATAAGTGTTGACTTATAATGAATCATATCTTTATCTATTACCCATGAATATATATTTCACCATTAATTAATTGTATTTTATCTATGATTATTTTTTTAACGCACAAATGTGGTATGTACACCGCTTATCTAATACCCATAGATTAGATGTGGTGTAATTAATCTCTATAACATTCATATTTCAATACTTAGAATAATTATCATATAAATCACTTCTCGACCCTAGATACCATTATCTAACTATTTTTTAGGTTATACCAATAAGTGATGTCAAAATGTAAATCATGAAGTATTCAAAAAATTTCAAAAAAAGATATATCAGTGGGTTAGTATCAGGTTTTATAAATTTTCATTAAGGATTTTTAATGATAGGGAACCCACTAAAAATAATGACATCAAAAATCATATACATTCAGTTTTCCAAGATCTATATTTCACTAATATATGACCCCAATATGATGTCAAAATCATCACTTTATTTATTTAGTTAGGCTATCAATCCATTCATAGTAGTAGTGATTCATGGATAGTTGAGTGGACAACTATTTCTCTATACCCATCATATCAATAATACTCAATTATCTTCCCGTGGTATCCAAACCCTTGGGATTTCTCAGATAAGTATCACCCAAATAAAACATCAATCTTGAGCTAACATAATAAAATTTATATAATCCTTACTATTGTATTAAACTAGACAATTACATAATCAAGTCTCACACATTACTTTTTTCATACACAACATAAACTAGGGGTACCCCAATAAGGAATAAAATTATCAATTTGGATGATTTATTTCCGGAAGAGTTTCACATTGGAAGGAACATCGCATTTAGTATTTTAGTTTTATTATTTTCAATATTATAACAAAATTAATATACATCATATGATTATTAAGTTAAAAACAATTATTTATTATGTAATCTTTAACTTCACATGTTTTATTATTACTTTTTATGAATGTTTCTAATGATTTAATTTTGAAATCCAAATTACATCCACCTAATTAGTTTCTTCACACCACATTAATGTGTGAATCTTTACTCAACCCAAATGTTTGTGTAACATAACCAAAAAAATATACTATGAATATTCATAAAAATCCAAATACATATCACACATTAGTTATATGAAATTTTATTATAAATGAATAAAGTTAAATGATATTTAAAATCACCAAATAAATAAAATTGTATCTATAGAAAACCAAACCAACTTTTTTAGAACAAGGAATAATCCTCCATTCCAGTGGAATGTCCACCCTAAAGTCCCCCAAGCCAAAGATACTTTTCTAATTAGAGAATTCAATTCATGATAATTCTAACACCAAAAATGTAAAAACTAAAAGAAATAACTATTTTCAATGTTATACATCTAAAAAATAGAAGTCAATGTAGATGAAAAGCTAAATATAATGGATTCATATCTAACATGAAATGAAAGTATAGATATCTATGAAGTAATTTATCACTTGAATTTCTCATATAGGTTTTTGTTTTTTGTTAAAAGTTTTACCAAAAATGAATATAAATAGAAATTAACAATATAAATAAATATTTTATTTATATTCTAAAAAATTATAACAAATATAAAATTATTTACATTTAATATAAATTTAAAACTTCCATTTTACAATTCCTAACAGTTATCAGTTATAAAATATTTATATCCCACAAGAAAAGTTTTAAAAATATAATAATTTTTTTTGGAATTCCATTACCCCTATAAATATCCCTTTATATGAGGGTTTCCTAGGATGACCCTTATGTAGAACCTTCTATGTAAAGTTAATCTTCTATAAACCATACATAGAACACTTTTTATAATATTAGTATGTATGTACCATTGTATATAACCATATACATTTGGGTATTATTATTATACCATTATGCAAAAAACATTGTGTAATGGTAGTCTACAATGACCATTACATTAAACCCTTTGAATAAATGATATTTGACATGAAAATTACATATACCCTTATACTACATAATGGTAAAATGGTTAGACCTTTACTCAATTTGGGTGGGAGTCTCTGTAAGATTGTATTATGCTACATATTCATTTTTTCAATAAAATATTTTCCAAAACCAATAATTCCCAAATGTTTTAATCAAGAAGTATAATTCTCTAAAACCACCAATTAGTTTTGGGGGCATCATCATATTATCATTAGCAGTGGAATAAAACCCAAATATTTGTGTTATATCTTAATGAAATTAAAAGATAAAAGTTTTATGAAGAACACTGAAAATAAAGAATTCCTTGAATTCTTGTTTAGTAGTTTTTATATCTTATTCTCATTAGAATATATTTACTTATGATCTCCAAATAAGAAAAAAAGGATTCCTACCTTTAAGGGGATTTCAGTAGCATATGGATCCCAAAACATTTAATGAGTATCCCCATACTCTGAAGGGATGGTACCACCTTCATGGTTAGTGATAAATAATATATTAGGAGGAAGAACAACTTGAAAAATCTTGGTATGAAACAAGATTATATCCAATAGGAGGGATCATATGCCTTTATATAGTTATTCTTAATTCAACTCATTTAGAGAAAACTATTATATCATATATAATGCATCAGATTCATTACACTCAACATGGAGAGTACATTAAACTCTTTCAATGTATTTTTAATCCATTTTAATTTATTTTTAAGGGATTATAACAAATAATCCTATTTGTTATGGGATTTAGAAAAATTATACATCATATGCATGAAAAGTAGTGATATTGAGGCTTCTGACCATGCCCTCCACCAACACACCACCAAGGTGTGTTTCTTCTTATTTTAGTAAACATACAATAATCAACCACTTCCACTAATATCCATAAGGGATTTATAAAAAACATCACAACTCTTTATGAATCCATCCAATACACTTTTGGATATGGTTCCATATAACTCTCTTTTTTTCGGAACAAAAATTTTATCAAAAACATTATCATTATCCAATGGAAAATTTATATAACCCTATACCCCATATCATATTTGAAAAAATATGAAATCCTTATTTCATAGATGTTACTAAAGAATGGTATCTAGCAAAGAACCAGTGTTTCACATGTAACTAAGTGGATTGCTGTAATCTCTATCATACAAACTCATATCTATATTTGAACATTTTCACCAAAAAATATATCTTATAAATCAAATATAAACCTATATAATCCCAATTTCCATGAAATTGAGTGACCTATAGACATGAAAAATGTAAATATAGTATATGGCAACACACATTTTCTTGATTCTTTGAAAAATACTGGTTAGATTAATAATACATCATATTTTTTTTCATCTAACAGATGAAAACATCACATTTACTTAATCCAACTATATAAAAACATAATATGTTAATTTACTATGTATGGCCATTAATTTCCACATTTTAACTCAATCAAGGTCTATATATATTTACTCATCATATAAGTGGGAAAATCTCATCTTAGTTTCACTACAAATGAATATATGATAAATAATATGCCCAACATCCCCCTTATTAGCTATGTACTTTTTTTACTTATGTATGTAATGTATCAAAGTATGTATATTCTCATGCTACGTATATTTCTAAACTTGAGTAGTGATGATTTATAATAAACACACACCCCTATGTAAATTCATGATTGTATGGAATTATAGGAGATATACTTTGGAAGGTGAATCTTGGTAATAGGTATCTACTTATTACCTCATGAATCTATTTTTTATATCTCCTATATAATCCTTTGTAATGATTATAAGATTCTATTCAATATAATTTTAACATTCCACCAAAACACATAAGACTCTATGATGAACATAAATTAAGTATAACTCAAAGTAATTCATTTAGGGGATATGATCAATTGATTGTTCTTGTATAGTAAAATTTAGAACACATGAATAAATGATAAATAGATGTTTCATTTATTATAAAATCATGATACATTATATAGTCATCATACCAATCACTAAAGTATCAAATATCTATATAAATAAAATAATCCTCCAGTTGTTATTGTAGTAATGGATTCAGCAATGGTTATGCTAACTTGTCCTCTATAGCCACCAAAATAATATTTACACCACCCCTATAAACTATCTCCCATATGATATGGTAATTTTAAATAATGAGTTTAGTCTATTGGTTAGAAAAAGGTTCCTTAGACTGAGAATCATGTTTATTATTTTCACAGAAAATCTTGATTGATCCCTTGATATTTGAAATAACTCCAAGTTCATAGATGAAATTATTGATCCAAACAACTTATTTCACATATTCTGATGTAGTGATGTAATATTCCATCTATTTTCAAGTCTAATATAGTGAAATATTTTCAACTTGCCTAATTAATATATTCATCATTCAAAAAAAACAATAAAACAAATCAATATTTCCTATCAATTCAATCAGATTAGAAACTAGCATCTATGATCCTTTTATACATAGCTCATCATCTATTCTAAAGATTTTGAATAAAAACAAAGTCCTTCTTAATTATTTAAGAATGTTATTCATAGTAATATTGTGAATATCACTGGGATTGGATGGTTATCTACTAGTTATTGAAAGAGAATAGATAATATATGATTGTGTACACATTATAGAATACATGCTAGAACATATTGTGAAATCATATGGAATTTTATCCGTCCTTGTTAACAATTTATAAGAAACCTAATACTTTATAAGATTAAATCCATATAAAATTGGTAAATACCACTTTTTATAGTTCTCCATGATAAATACTTTTATCACTTTACCAATGTATGTTTCCCAACTATAGGGTCCTGAAAATTCTGCCACGAGAAGAAAATACCCCCAAAATCACTTTGTAGAAGGAAGTAAGTACTCATACAAGTATAGAAAGGTGAATGTACTCAAATTGAGTTCAAATTTTAGATGAAACCTGAAGGAATTAATGTTTTCAAATAATTTTAAGTGTCTCGCATACCATCGCCGGGAAAGGTTTGCGAACCGCCTGGATCGTGAACCAATAGGTATGTGGAACGATTCGCTAACCGCTGGCCCATGGAGCGATAACCAGTGAATACGACAGACAACGAACCACATTTCCGAAGGAATCATGTGCGAAAAATATCACCATGTACTATCTCTCGAACTCATCAGTTTGTGGATGAAGCAAACATGCAGGGTTTTTTGAACCATTATCATGAATCGTGGACTCAAAAACACTAATTGAATGAGTCTTCCACGAGTCTGGATATCTCTTCATGAGACTCCACAAATGGTTACACATTCCCAATAGATACAATTTCCATGAAGCTCTATAAAAGGATAATGGAATGAATGGAGGGGGTACAATGAGGAAGGAAGATAAAATATTAAAGGGGACATGGAGGATGGAAGTAAGAACTCAGAGAGGATTACGGATTTAGTATCGATTCAATGATAAATCTTGAATTGCAAACCACGCTCTCCACATGTAAGGCCAGCCGCGAACCATAAAATGGGGAAACATAATAATAAAAAGAGAAAAGTGAACCTAAATGGTGAAACAGCTAACCATATAATTCTTGCGGATGAACTTCCTATGAACAATAATCCCCAAGACCCTCCATCAATATGGGGCTCCATGTAGTGTACCGCTACGTGGACTGAACCCGGTACCACGTACTACATCAGTATGCAGATGGAACCCAAAGAGGTATGATGGGCCACAAACCACTATGGTATGTGGTTGTCTTTACCCATTCCCACGTACCACATCGGTACGCAGACAGCCCCAATGCCCGCATACCACTAAGCTATGCGGAGCCTCCCCCATCTCGCATAAGGAATCAGTATGAAAAAATGTAGTATTTTTTGGTATTATTTCCTCCAGTTCCAACCTCACCCTCCATTACCATCCAATCCTCCATAATCCATTCACGAACCAGTCATTTGGCATCAGGCCAAAGCCTCCTCCAAAGCCACCAGACTAGTATGATCAGACCATTGGGTGCATCCGCACTCCTCTTTGATTTTAAAATCCCATGGTAAGTAGAGTCATGAAGGTTGTCCCCCCAATGGTTTGGGATTCAGGAATTCCCATGGGTCTACATTCCCATGGTAACCTGGAGTCCAACCTTGGGTTTCCAATGTGAACCTCCCGATTTTAGGGATTATGGGTGGTCACTTTATTTTCCATTCAATGAGGAATAGTGATCAATTGAAGGAGTTATGTTCTCTTCTCATTTGACTAGGATAAAACTCCTCCCCTACCCAGAATGTATTCTGGGGACCTCCCACTAAGGTAAGTCCCCAATCTTTTGAGGTCAAGATGTATGACCTTTAATTTCATTTCACCTGGAAAGGTTCATCACACCACACCATCACCAACGATCGCCCGGTCTCCTCCACCGTAGGCTCTCTATCTCCCACCAGCAGAAGAGGAAGAACATTCTTTGTTGAATATTTCACATACTCTTGTTTCTCACACTGAGAATGACTCACGTGGGCTTAGAGTTTTGTGATGATTACAACATCAACAAAAATTCTGAACTTTGAGAACTCTAATTCTTTATCAAACTAGGATATGTAGGATTCATTTCTAAAGGCTCGAGCTCAGAAGGGTACTCATCCATAAGGGTTCACCCAATCATGATCCCCCAAATGGGTAGCTCCCTTGTGTAAGCTCCAATAATATGAACTATAATAACTCTGACTCCTGATAAAACTAGGATATGTATGACACCTACTAGAAGGCCCGAGCTCAAAATTGTGCCCTCCCATAAAGGGTCCACCCAATCATGCCCCCTCAAATGGGAAACATCCGTGCATAAGCCTCAGCCATTCCGAACTATGTGGGTTTTGATTCCTCTTTCGAGAATACATAGGAAACTCATCTTATGGGTCTGATTCCAATATCAAATCACCTTCTTTCTCCCTTGGATGACGATATAATCCAGAGCAACTTATTGTATGGCTCAAGTCAGTAGTACCTCCATAGTATAAAATATACGCATGCCTACGATGATCCTTTAAACCTAGGGTAGCCCATGGACACACTCTTTGGAATGAACCAAGGATTCACAAACATATGAACATGACTTAAATATATAAGAGACTCTCAGAACAGGAAATAATACTCCCTCAAAATGGTGTAGTGATCCTGAACTCCCATCCTCTCGACCAATGGATTCCTCAAGTTTCATTGGTTGAATCATCAATCAACACGAACCGTCCATTGGGAAGAAGGTCCAGGAATCATTTATGCCAAGGCTGTTGGGTGTTTTTGGATCCACAAATAAAATAGTTGGAGATCATCTGAGGAATTTATATCCATGGAGGACCATTTGCATGAGTACTTGAACCCACACAATCTCCCGATGGGACCGACTGACTGTGGCATCTCCTTCACAATGTGAAAGGACTAAATTTCCTAGTCCCCACGGGGTTAATCCAACCTTCTTCTAAAGAAAAATGATGTAAAATGGGTCGAAGCCAAAGAAATGGTGAATTTGACTGGAAACCGTATTCGGAAAGAGGGAAAGGTGATGATCCTCATATGAACATTTCCACACAACCCAAAATGTGCCACCTTGGAGGTGGAACCAAAATGGTGAACCTAATGTGAATCATTGACCAAGGTGGAGGTTCTACCCCAATGATAAAAGACAAAAGGAAACTACATGTCAGCCCATTTTTCTTGCTCCGGTATGTGTGAAACATGCCTCCTTGGAGGAGGAACAAAAATTGTCAACCTGATATGAATCATTAACCAAGGTGGTGGTTCTACCCTAATGATAAAATAAAAAAGAAAATTTCACGTTGGACCATTTTGTTCTCCTCGGTATGCGCAAAACATGTCAGATAATAGGTGGAACAAAAATGGTGAACCCGATGTGAATCCTTAACCAAGGTGGCAGCTCTACCCCAATGGTAAAAGACAAAAGGACGTTGCATGTCGGCCCATTTTGTTCGTCCTGCTACACGTGAAATGTGCCACCTCGAAAGTAGAAAAAAATGGTGAACCCAATGTGAACAGTTAACCAAGGTGGCAGTCTTACCCCACTCAAGCCCCTTCACCGATAATAGAAAAAAAGGAAGGGGGACAAGCTGAATTTATAGATATTAATAGGTTTAAAATAATCTACTTGGACGAGGTTTTGTGGTCTTCATTTCATATATTTATGTAACAAGTTCCCACAGAGAAACCTTTGATAAAAATGACATCCTGATGACCAATGTAGTCACATACATCAGTGATCCCGCATGTGGATGGGGCCCCAACGAAGAGAAGGACCTCCTCACCTACCCATCATCTTCAACATTGGGTATCCAACACGTTGATCAAAGAGTACCGCCTGAATGTTACTTTCCCCATGCTGGAGGCTACAAGACAAGCCCTCTAGTCCGTGAAGACTTTCTAGCCACCTCCTTGGTCACGACTGGAAATCCAGCACAAGGCGGCCCCAGTGGCCATCAAAAATAGTTTTGGGAGCCAATCCCTAGAACGTGACTATGGGTACCTCCCTTACCTTAGGTAGGCTGATGAATTCGATGCTGAAAACTTCATCTCAACTGCACAATGGTCCTACTCACAGGCCCCCACTAGAGAACGTTGCCTTCGACACTGGACGACCAGACCTACTCCCGCCAAAGAGGACCTTATACCGAGGGCACCTACTAAAGTCCAGGAGACTTGGGCCCCTCAGCCTGCCTACCATGGGTGGTGAATATATAATCAGGAACATGCTATCACCCTGGTTCCAGAGGAGAAACTCCACCATACTAATGCAGTGACATTAATTGGGCAAACATATGACTTTCCCCCCTCCACTCTAGCCCACCACAGAAATAGGGAGGCACAATATGATCACATTCATGTTCCTACTAGTTCTCTCCAGTCTCACCAAGCATATAGAGCAGAAAACTATAGGCAGATGCAGATATATACTGATGCACAACAAGCCTATCAACCAAATAGGGTGGCAACCAACTATATGCATGCTCAAATAACTACTGATGTGTATCAATCCCACCATCCAAATAGGGAGGAAAGAAAATATGAGCAAAGTCAAATTCCTGTGGATGCATACAAATACCATGAGAAAAATACAATGGAAAATGAGAAGATGAAAATCCACGCTCGTGAATATAAAGGCCACCAGTAAAATATGGTGGAAACTGAAGAATTAAATCGATGGTAGACTCATTCCTCTGTCTCAAAAACGGAGAACAACCAATATCTACTAGAAACTTGTGGGGGACAAGAGTAGGAACAAACTCCTTCTTTGACATCAGAATGTGACTTCATACCCGTTCCTGCCAAAGATGTATCTCAGCAAATCTGGGGAATGATGAAAGATCAGACACTGATCCCAGACCATATCATCCAAACATACCAAGAAATTATTTAATGAGTAGAAAAGGTGATAAATCGGGACCACAACCCAGTTTCCTAAAATGGAATTACTCACTCGCAAAATGAGTTCATCACTCTGGAGCAGTTATGCATCCCTGCTCTAGTCTGGGAGGGTCAATAGCGATATCCCACAATATACAAACAATCAGATCAGGAACAAATACCCTTTCCAAATGAGAGACCCTGGTCCAATGTGGTGGCCACTCCAAGGAATAAATATATCCCTTCCAAAACTGAAGATGTTCATCAGCGTATCCCAACGACATCACAGGACCCAACAAGACAGGGACCTGAATATGAAGGACATTACCAACAGTAGATGGCCCCAGTTACCCACAAGAGATCTATCAAAAATGAAATGCACCAAAGGAAACCGGAAAATTAAGATTACCTACATAATCTGGATCTTCTAGAAATTGGGGTTCTTCACACCCTCAAATATATATCAATGAAATCTCAAGATGTTGTTAGTCAATTACCAAATTATAGAAGTGGCATTAGCAGTTGTGAAGTTCCTTCCTACAATATCACTACCAGCAGCTCTAAAGACCTTCCCTAGAGCACCCATAGGGGCTCACTCTGTGGGCCAGGAATGATCTATCATTAGAGCCTATATCCTAATGTGCATTGGGGTAGCCCTCCCATCAACCTAAATATTAGACAACAAGAAAGTCATCCCCCTGCTGTCATCCACCCTGATGGTTCTCCCTAGGGTATACATTATAGATATGATTCTCCCTGTAGTCGAACATTGAGTCATGATGGTAGTCCTCACCATGAGGATAGTTATTGTGAAGGCCCTCCTCGAAATGGTAGTTGTTGTGAAGGCCCTCCCCATAGCGAAGTCAAGAAAAAAAAAATTCATCCCCTCATCGTAGAACATCTTGGAGGCCCTCCCCAGGATGTGCACTATAGAAATTCTCCCTACATCCATGTATCAAGCTATGATAGTTGTTATTTCCATCATAGAAGTCATCAAGAATGTCCTATCCTCAATGAAATCAAGCAGTAAGAAGGTCCTCCCCTCATTGTATCCCACCTTGAAGGTCCTCCCTAGGGTATACACTGTAAAGGAATTTCTCGTGATCGAGCATCATGTTTCAATAGTATCCATAACTATTGCAGCACCAATTGAAAAGGTCCCCCCACAACCAAAATTCATACAGATAGGAAGGTCCTCCCCTTACCAAAAGAAATGTGGGAAATCCCTCCTATGATGACGTGTCAAGAAAGGCAGAGTCAAACTTATCAGGCACTCCTTCCATCATGAGTGATATCCTTTCTCAAGCCGAGGATGGCCTGGGTCCATGCTCCACTTCTAAGCCACCCCACATCATTCGAATATCAATAAGGCTCTCACTAAACCGACTACTTGGAAAAAAATCATTAGGAATCAGTCGAGTTGGGCATATCCAGTAGAGGATCCCCTAGAAGAACAAATATAGGATATGTTGATAGTGAGAAGACAACTAGATAAGGAAAATATACCAGTGATGTATTGGCCTATGACCAGTTCACACTTTGACATACTAGGAGAGTTTTCTGGGGAATGCGTACATGACATTCATCTCAATATATGGACGAATCTTCACCAAATGAAAGAAAAATTCTTTCCCTATGAAGGGTATGCAGACCATGTCAATACTTTAGGGGTGCTTTTCAATCTAATCGACCTGGACTCCCTACCGCCTGCGTGGAAGCCAAAATCAAAAAGGAGAAATAAAAACCTTGAGCTCACATCCCTCCATGAACTACATAAGTTTTGTCACCTCATTGGCAGTGCCCCAACTAGAGTTAACATTCGGGGATGTGGAGAACATGGAACTCTATAATTCACCCCATGTCCCATCTAGAAAATTCCATTGGAAAGGACATCCTGCAATGTCATCACCCAAAGGAATCAAATGAATGAAACCCCTACTCAAGAAATATGGGATACTCAACAAAAACCATTTCGGAGTAAGTCTCAAAAGCGTCAAGGATGAATAGTTCAATCCATCAAAAAGATTTTGAGTCAGGAAAACAAGAACATACAGCAGGCTTCCCACCTGAGGGATGCCAACCAGCAAGCAGTGATCACATCTTTGAAGGACAATAGACTCTGTGCAGGCCCAATTCAATACTTGGATAAAACAAATATAGGAGTATGTGAAGTTGAAAAAGTAGAAATAGTAGCGACTTTTGTTGTAATGCCGGAACAACCCTAGCCCACAGGGCTGGGGAATTCACTACTGGAATTATAGATATTTGCAACAGGCTATTTGCGATGGGATCCCATCGCAAATAGTCTTTAGCAATGGGGACTCGTCACAAATAGCCCATTGTAGAAAACAGCATCGCAAATACATTTTTTTTGCGACGGGCCTGTCACAAATACTATTTTTTGTGATGGAAAAATTTCCCATCGCAAATAAGAAGATGATTATATACATTATATATCGATCAAACTTTTGCGATGGGTAAGTTTCCCATCGCAAATAAGAGTCTGATTATATACATTTTATATATATAAACATTTTGTGATGGGTCTGACACAAATATTATTTGCGACAGACAGCCGTCCCATCACAAATACTAATAATAAAAAATTATATTTAGACTATTTGCGATGGGATCCCATCGCAAAAGGTCATGTCGGAAATACTAAACATAATAAAATAAATTGATAAAATTATGATTAATGAAAAAATTATATTAAAAAAATTAATAAAATTAGGATTAATGAAAAAATTATATTCTTATTATTAAAATAATAAAATAATAAAAAATATTATTATTAGTAAAATAAACAAAAATTAAAAAATATATTACTAAAAAAATTTATTTAACAAAATTATTATTAATAAAAAAATTATATTAATATTATTAAAATAATAGAAAAATAAAAAAATATTAAAATTCTCAATATTTACAAAAAAATATAAAAAAATCATAAAATATTATTATTATTAGTAAAATAAACAAATATTAAAAAATATAATAGTAATAATAAATAATAAAGTATTTGAAAATTTATGCAATATTTGCACCAATATAAAAGACAGAAACTGTCAATTGTTCATATTACTACAAATCTTGAATTTGAATGTTTTTAACATAAAAAAAATCACTGGGGGGTCTTCTTCCGGAGGAGGTGGAGGAGGTGGAGAAGATCGTGGAGGAAACTCCATCCCAAAACTAAGAGTCCGAAGATGCATGTACTCCATCTGCTCGTGATGTTGTTGTTGTTGTTGCTTCTCCCATCAATGCATCTCCTCCTCATGCTACTACTACTGCCGAAAAATCTCTTCATGCTTCTTCTACAGACTCTTTTATAAGCTTAGTTTGAGTTCACAAATACTACTGATACTATGAGGTAGAAGATGATTCCTCTTCATGAGCTCCTGTTGAGTTGGACGCTGACATTGCAGCAGTACCATAGTATGTACCAAGAGTCAAATGAAGGCTGATACCAACTACTCAGCTCTTCTCAAATCCATACTACGTCGTCTGCATCCATGTCGCCCCATTGAAATGGTGGGCACTGGTCTTCTTAGTCGTCTCTTCCTGGCTCTCAGCCTATGTCTGAGAGGTCGCATCCTCATATGACTCCTTCAATTCCAATTTGAAATTAAAATGGTGAAAATATTATATACAGTTAATTGTCAAACTGGAAAAAGAATACTAACCACAATCTGACGTTGGTGATCACCTCTAATCACTCTAATGGATGGATCATTGTACATCCTCCGATAAACGTCGAACTTCATAATATCAGGATGCTCGACTGCCTATAGAAATATAAAATAAACTATTTATATTTTATTTTATATATAATATTTAAAAAATACACTTACCAGATGCTCTCTATGTGTACTGAATGTATGGCTACCAGCTCGATGTGTCACCTCCTGTCTCCCCTAGTACTGCCATCCCACTAAAGATCTCCTCTGAAATCCACCACCCAACTAGTGTAAACGTAATCCATCCCAAACGTGAGATGAAATGTACTATGGTCGGTGGTCTCTACACGACTCATCAAATTCTTTCACTTCTACTTTCTTAATGGCTATTCTTTACAAATTATGCAAAAACTAATGGAAACAGTCACACATAGACACCTACCATGCCGTATGGATAGCGTCATGCATGTTATCATCAATGGGATACCATAAACCCTACAAATAATTTATAATATCAAGTTATTAATAAAATAAATTTAAAAATAAATATTATTTATTTACGTACTAGCCAATGATCGAACATGTCGCACCACACATCAATGAGAATCTGTTCTCAAGTAATCTGTGGTAGAGAAAAATAATTGCGCAAGATAGCGCTCCCCTATCCAATAGCTATATGCGCAAAACTGTGAAATGGAAATAAATAATCAAACAATTAGTATATATATAAATAAATTAATTAAAGATAACTACACTATACAGGGTACCATAACTCTGTGTGCGTGGATCGAAACCAAGTCATGGACTTCGCTCGAAGATAGTGTCACAAATCATCAATCACGCAAGAACACACCCCCTCTGTATACCCCCGGAACCGTTAGTATGTTGAGGGTCAGATGGTCCACAATCCCCCTCATCCAAAGGTAGATCAACCTCCTTCAACTCGCGAAATAGACCAGGATCCATCTAAAACACAAAATGATTGTTGGTAGAATATAGTTGAAAATAACTATTTTATATAGATATAAATTAGTTATGATTATAACCATAATTTAATTGTGTCAATGTCCATCTTCATCCTCATCTCCATAGATGTCCATGTAAATTTCTTCATCTTCCTCCCAAACATCATCAATATCTATATGATTTTCAATTTCACCATCTCTGGTCATTTCAAATTCATTTGTGACATCATTAACATCTTTATCATTATCGATTCTTAATTGTGGAGTATCATCATTGATATTCAAATCTCTTTGTGAAAAATATGGATTTTGAACAGTCTCTTGAAAAATTTCAATTCCTCCCACTTAAGCGTAATCGCATTCAGTTTGAGTAAACTGATTTCCCCAAGATTTCATTTTTATTATTCTCCACCAATCACTAAAGTCTCTTGATATAGCACAATACTTTGCGTAATAAATTTTATGTCCCTGTTGAGCTAGTAAAAATGGTTCATTTATTGCAAGAATACTTTTATATTTAATATCGAAGATTCCATGAGTCAGATGAACACGCAAACCTCTCTCAGTATCCAACCATCGACATTTAAACATCATTATGTAATTATATCCTAGATAACACATCTCAATAATTTCATCCAGAATGCCATAAAAGTCAACTTCAGTTTCCCTATGATGCGACCCTCCCAAGAAAACTCCACTGTTCATTGTTTTTTTTTATTCCCCATATGCATGTGTATGAAATTGAAAATCATTAACTATATATGCATTATAATATTAACCCATTTTGAAAGGTGGGTTAATCAATATACACAGTCTCTTTTCAATTTTATCAGCATGTTGAGACACCTCAAGATTTGTAAAAAAATTATCAATATGATAAATAATAAACGAAATTGATATTAAACCATCACTAATTTATGTTAACAGTTTTTGAAACCATTGAGAATTTTTTTTCTTCATTCTTCAAGAGCAGCTGCTGTAATTTGTAGAAGTTGTTTCTTGATATGATTATCATATAACCTAAAAATAAAATAAGTTTACATAATGCAACATAAATTATAGAATAAGTGATAGAAGCACTCACATCACAATTGATTTCATTTCTTCACAATTGAGCAAAACATATATATGAGATCTCTGATGTTCATTATCTAAAATCCATCGTTCATGAACTCCACCAAAACCAAGATTTGGCTGATTAAAAACTGATAATTGATTATCCAATTCAGCATTAACATTCACCTCTTTTCATCCCATGTGATTTTGGTTTGAGGGATATTGAGATTCAAAATAATGAGAGCATAAAAACAATTTCCTCTTGCAAATAAGCTTTAGAAATTGAGCCTTCAACTGAGGATTTGTTACGTAATTTTTTCTTCAATTTCTACATGCATCTCTCGAATGGGTACATCCATCGAAACTATACGGGACCTCCACATTTATCTTCATGTGGAAAATGTAATATCAGATGTTCCATTGAGTCAAAGAAATCTGACGAAAAGATTTATTCCAATTTACATATAATTACAGTAACATCTTCTTCCAGTTTTCTCAGGGCATCCCAGACTATTGTCTCTTAACAAATGTCTTGAAAAAAATATGATATGTCTGTTATTGAATCCCAAATCATAGAATTCAACAATCCTCTGAATTCAATCGGTATAAGTCTTTCCAGTATAACATGAAAATCATGAATTTTTAATCCGGTAATATAACCATTCTTAAAATATCTGCCCAAATTGGAAGAAAAACCATCTAGAAGTCCCAAATCTCTAATCCACTAAAAAAATAATAAGAAACTCTCTTTTTATAGTGTATAAGCTACTTTTGGATTCATTAACCTCTGTAATCTGACATTTTCAAATAGTTCAAGTTCTGGTCGCCTGCAAATTTGGGCAAGATCTAATCATTCCTTTACGGTATCTTTGGTCTTACCTGGTGTATCCAAAACTATATGAAATAAATTATGAAAATTGTTCTTCTCAATATGCATGACATCCAACATGTGGTGGAACAATAAGTCAGACCAATATGGAAGATCCCAAAAAATGCTTCGTTTTATCCAATTATGTTCTTTCCCAAAGCCATAAATTTTCTGTTGGTTTATTGTTGGCCCATATGTGATGGGAGGTAAAGAAAATACAAATAATTTTAACTTTGTACCTGAGATCATCTTTGGTGTTTCATCCCTTTCAATTTTACCTTTTCTGAAATGTGATTTGTTCCTCCGAAAAGGATGATCAGTTGGAAAAAATATGCGGTGGCAGTCATAATTGCAAGGTTTTTTCCATTGACAAGCATAAATGCTTTGTTTTCTTTCCTACAGTAAGGAAATGATTTTGGACCATGTGTACTCTATCCAGATAACATGCCTTAAGCTGGAAATTCACTGATCGTCCACATCAATGCAACTTTTAATATGAATTTTTTTCATAGAAACATCATATGTAGTAACACCATCACTCCACAATGCATTTAACTCATCAATCGATGGCTTAAAATAAACCTAAATATTCTTTTTCGGATGTCCTGGGATTAATAGAGTCAAAAAGATATAGGGCTCCTTCATCAACATCCATAGAGGTAAATTGTACGGAGTTATAAAGACATGCCAACATGAATACTGACTACCATAAGAACCAAACAGACTGAAACTGTCAGTAGAAATTCTCAATCGCACGTTTCTGATATCTAAAACAAAATATGGATACAGACGGTCAGAATGTTTCCATGAATCACCATCAGATGGATGATTCAAGCTTTTATGAGTTGAAATCTTGGTTTTGTGCCAGAACATCATTGGCGCTGTGTTCTGAGACATAAATAAAGGCTGCAACCTAGGTGTAAGGGGGAAATATCTCAATTGTTTTACTGGAATCTATCCAGACATCCCTAGTTGAGCTTCTTTATACCTCGCTTTTCCACATGTGGGACAATTATCCAATGACTCATTTTCACCAGAATATCAGATGCAATCATTTGGACATGCATGAATCGTCTGATAATTAATGCCCAATTATGAATCAGCCTCTTGATCTCTTAGTAATTTGTAGGTAACACATTTCCTTCAGGTAATAATGTTTTAACCAAAGAAAATATCTGATGAAAATTGTTTTTTGACATTGCACTATCTTATTTAATAGCTATAAATTTTGCAACTGCTTCTAATTTTCTTATCTTGCAACCAGGATATAATGCATCCTTAACAGACCTCAAAAAACCATAAAAATTAGATGGTTCCAACTCAGGAGTTAAATCACTAACATCTTGAGTTTCAGTATGTTGAATAGATGTACCTACAACATCATGTACTAATTTCTGAAACCGTGATGGATCCAAAATCATGTTATTAGTATCTTCTCTAGAACTGCATTCACCGTGTTGATACCAAAAAATATAATCTGGTTGAAAACCAAACCGCAAGAGATGTCCCTCAACCTTTTCAAATATGTCAAATGTTCTCAGAGCACATTTTTTACAAGGACACTTAATTGTGCATTCTGAAACATATTCTAGTTTTTATGATGCAAATGATAAGAAAGCTTTAACACCCTCAATATATAAAGGATTTAAACTAGAACCATTTGGATTTATGTGCTGATTTATCCAAGCACGATCATCTAATAATGATTTTTATCGATTTCCTTATTCCATATTTATCTACAAAATATAAATCATCACTATTTTTGCACAATTTGAAATTATAAAAACTCTATCTAAAAAACTAAATAAATAATTACAACTACTTCTTAATAATTACCATTAAATTTAGGTGACACAATTTCCCATGGATTGACGGCTACTCTTTTGTCTGACAGCTCATTTACTTGCATCTTTCTCACACTGAAATCACAATGAAGAATTTTCTCAGAGTTACAATTATTCATTCTTGTGCATACGAGAATGTATAAGCATACCTCAGAGTAGTTTCTTCATTGTGATTTCAGTGTGAAAAATATGCATGTAAATGAGTTGTCGGAAAAAAGAGACCCCTTTTCATCGATGAATCATCTTCTTCCAACTATCACTGCTAGAAAACATTATAAAAAATGTGGTCCTATGAATGCATATTAAAACTCGTGTATATGAGATTTTATATGCATACATAGAAGCATAATTTTTACAATTTTTTTGTTAGTGAATGTTGAAAGAAAAAGAGTCGTCAAGCAAAAGGAGTGTCGTCAATCCACTAGAAATTGTGCCAAGTTATTACAAGTTATTAGAATTTATTCTTATTTATTTCTATTTATTCATCTTTATTTTTATTTATTCATCTTTATTCTTATTTAGTCCTCTTTATTCCTAATTACTTCTGTTAATTACTATTTAGTTTTCTTTATTCCTAATTACTCCTGTTAATTCTTAATTACTCTTGTTAACTCCAAATTACTCCTGTTAACTCCTAATTACTCCTGTTAACTCCTAATTACTCCGGTTTACTTCTAATTACTCCTATTTAGTCCTAATTATTACTCTTTACTCCTAATTAGTCCTATTTATTACAAATTATTCCTATTGATTACTAATTATTCTTATTTATTACTAATTATTCCTATTTATTACTAATTATTCCTATTTATTCCTATTTATTACTAATTATTCATGTTTACTACTAATTATTCTTATTAACTACTATTTATTCCTATTTATGACTAATTATTCCTAATTACTACTAATTATTCTTAATTATTTCTAATTAATCCTAATTATTGCTATTTATTCTTATTTATTCCTATTTATTGCTATTTATTCCTATTTATTAGTAATTTTTCTTATTTATTAGTAATTAATCCTATTTATTAGTAATTATTCCAATTTATTTCTATTTATTCCTATTTATTAGTAATTATTTCTATTTACTACTAATTATTTCTAATTAATGCTAATTATTCCTAATTAATGCTAATTATTCCAAATTAATGCTAATTATTCCTAATTAATGCTAATTAATCCTATTTATTCCTATTTATTCTTATTTATTAGTAATTATTCATATTTATTAGTAATTATTCTAATTTATTAGTATTTATTCCTATTTATTGTTATTTTTTCCTATTTATTGCTATTTATTACTATTTATTCCTATTTATTACTATTTATTTCTATTGATTCCTATTTATTTCTATTTCTTTTTAATTATACCTATTTATTACTAATTATTTCTATTTATTACTATTTTTTACTATTTATTCCTATTAATTAAAAATTATTTTCATTTATTCCAATTTACTACTAATTATTCCTATTTACTACTAATTATTTCTATTTACTACTAATTATTCCAAATTAATGCTAATTATTCCAAATTAATGCTAATTATTCCAAATTAATGCTAATTATTCCAAATTAATGCTAATTAGGCCAATTTATTAGTAGTTATTCCTATTTATTGCTATTTATTCCTATTTATTAGTAATTATTCCTATTTATTAGTAATTATTCCCATTTATTAGTATTTATTCCTATTTATTGATATTTATTCTTATTTATTGCTATTTATTACTATTTATTGATATTTATTATTATTTAATTCTATTTATTCCTATTTAATTCTATTTATTACTAATTGTTCATATATATTACTAATTATTTCTAATTATTACTAATTATTTTTAATTATCCCAAATTATTACTATTTATTCCTAATTATTACTATTTATTCCTAATTATTACTATTTATTCCTAATTATTCCTAATTATTCCTAATTATTCCTAATTATTACTAATTATTCTGGTTTACTACTAATTATTCCTATTTATTACTAATTATTCCTATTTATTACTAATTATTCCTGTTTATTACTAATTATTCATTTTTTAACCAAATATTCCTATTTATTACTAATTATTCCTATTTATTACTAATTATTCATATTTATTACTAATTATTCCTATTTATTACTAATTATTACTATTTATTGCCAATTATTCCTATTTATTACTAATTATTCCTATTTATTACTAATTATTCCTATTTATTACTAATTATTCCTATTTATTACTAATTATTCCTATTTATTCATAATTATTATTAATTATTCATATTTATTATTAAATATTCATATTTATTATTTATTATTCATATTTATTACTATTTATTCCTATTTATTACTAATTATTCCTATTTATTACTATTTATTTCTAATTATTAGTGTAACACCCCGACCCCAGTTACCCAAAGTCGGTGCATTATCACATAACATTGGCATGATCGCAAAAGATCAAGTCTCGAAAGACCGATTAGTTGTGTAGCCTTGGAAACACTAGATACATTAATAAGTCTTAAATTAGATGATAAAATGAAGAATTACAACAACATAGTCTCCATAGTCCACACTCATATCCGCTTAGATTATCCCTACAGGTCAGTCATAAAAATACTATTTCACATCTTGGGAAAAATAAAACATAGAAAGGGGAGAGCTCAGATGCTCAGTAAGGATAACTATATAGCGGAAAATTCCATATATAAGCATAAACATTTAAGGCAATGTATAACAAAAACAAAAGCCTTTTAATCTTGAACTTCATCATAATATGGCAAAAATGAAATGAAATAATGCCATTTACTTATTCACATGGATATTCTACTAGTCGAATAATCACATGCAATATCAATAACCACCTTCATAATGATGGAATGCATAATGTTAGACTATCATAACCACATAGTGGCCTTGTGCCAAGACTACAAATAAGATTTTGTCAAGGCCTTGTGCCAAGACACTAGTTTGTCTCATGAGACCTACCGATGCATCAAGGAGCTATAGTTGGCTCCACCCGTCACTTACTAAGTCCAATACATTCCTCATATGAACAGGTTTAAACATAACATAAATATTCGTATTAAAATTATCATACGAAATGTCAATAATTTCTCCATAAACCATGAATGGTATAAAAATAACACATCCACAGTCAAACATATCACAAAACCTTCA
The DNA here is from genome assembly GCA_963277665.1 of Viscum album. NCBI lineage: Eukaryota > Viridiplantae > Streptophyta > Magnoliopsida > Santalales > Viscaceae > Viscum > Viscum album. Next base: position 1,429,997,366 of record OY728120.1, on the reverse strand, counting down.
ATACAATATGGATGTTTTTGTTTCATAATAAATCAATGTCAAATAATCTTAAAATCCATCAAAGGATGTTGACATAGATGAAACCAAAACTATTTGAGAGAAATATCTCTTTTCTGAAATCATTCAAAAGTCACATAATTATAAAAGAAAACATTTCCTTTGAAAATATTCTTATAATCTTGTAAGGGAAGCTTCGACGACTTTATAACGGCAGAAAATAGCCGCATCCGTCGTATATGTTAAAAAAGATATTCTTACCTTAATTTTTTCGAAAAGGTTAAAAAGGACCTTGTTTAGAAAATGACGGAAAGATTCATTTATAATCATCTTATAAAAAGTCAAACAAGGGTATAAATGACTTTAACCCATAGTCTATAAAATAGTAAGAATGTTTTGAAATACATTTTTAATAAACATGGATGTGGTTGATAAAAAGGTCCCAGTAGATAGTTACATATAATCAACCTCGGATAATGGAGAGATTTTGAAATAAACCCTTACCGTGTACTTTTCCTTGGTGGAGGGTAGTTCAACCTCCTATATAATGGTGAAATAATTGTTATTAAATTATACAAGAATCATATACATTAATATGATATCATATATGATCTTTTAACATTGTTTTGTTGATAATACCTTAGTATTATCGTCGTTTCAGGTGTCAACAGATTCATTTTCCTTTATATTATTTGTCATGCGAGTCATATTTGTTATAGATGGGATGTATATTATTTGTATCCAGAATGATATCAAGTATTTAAACATTATTTTTAATCATCTAATGAAAATTAGTCTTGAATGGATACGATGGGGAATAAATCTCATCGTGTTCGTGGAGACGGTAATCCCTACATATGCATGAGTGACAATACCGTTCTTTTGATATTAAAATAATATATAATTGGATGTTATATCATATATACATAATCATTATCATGTTATATTTATAATTTACATGAATTACACATCATTGTTATATCCATCCAAATAATAATGTATTGAATAATAATTACACCACTACATGGAGACGGTAATCCGTGCGTACGCACGTATGGTGGCATGTCATTCAAAGGATGGATAGAATAATGAATATGGATGTACCATATTTATAATAACATCACAGTATATAGAAGATACTGGAGTTATTATTTTAGAATGGAAATAACAAAGAAAGAAGAAGTGGAAGATGAAAAGAACTTGAAAGAGGGTCGTGAAATTATTACCTCTTCTTCGTGTTCTTCCTTTTGATTTGATCAAAACGGCTCCTTAAGTTGGCTTTCTGACTAAAGTAAGGCCTCTAGGATTAATTTAGGGAAGTTGAGAGGATATTTGGGCAGGGTTTAGTAGAGAAAAAATGCTTTGAAGGTGTGAATTAGAGAGAAGGGGGAGTGCCCTTTTATAAGAGGGGTGAGGGGCACCTTAGGAAAAGCTAGAAATATTATTTTATAATAAAATCATTTTCGGTTTCTAATGGCTGAAAAATGAATTATATAAATGCTAAGGTGTGTATGGGTCGAAAACCACTCAACCAATAGGTTTTATATAGGTTTGGGTCACTATATTAACTTAATATTTTAGATTTAACTCTTAGTTAAATAGTTTGACATTTACCATGTCTCTTTGTATTTTTATATTATATGGTTAATAAACTTACTATATACTACGAAGAAAACCCCAAGTTTCTCATTAATGATAAAAATATCATTATATAAGTCTTTTGGCCAAACCATATATTTTTAGGAATATAATATCAATTGATAATATAATTTTTTTTTAAAAACACTTTTATGTCAATTTTGACACTATTTGGTATTTTGTTTTTTTCTAAATTCATACCAGCATTATTACGTAAAAAAAATTCATTTAACCAACCCTAATATGTCATATTAACCTATAAAATTAGTTTAATTCATGAAATTTCTCAAATTACATTTATTTGGATATTTATAATATCAATTATATTAATATTTCATTAATTAGGTAATTACTACATCACCATTGTGTCATAAATAAATTAAATTATTTAATGTATAAAAATTATAAATAAAATAAAATTATGTGGGAAATCTTTTTATCTTTATAATTAATATTCATAATCGAATTTATCTTATGTATAACCCTATATTAAAAATGTTTTAGTTATTAAACTTTGATTTTAACTCTTTTAACTCTTCTTTAAATTAAATAATAATAAATGTCCTAATCTAATCCAAGTAGACAAAATAGGTTCATATTTTATTCCTAAGGTTTTTTTGGTATAATTATACTTACACAATAGAATTAGGACATGTATCAGGGTAATAATAATTTCATTTTTACCCTTAATTACCCTATTAACATATAACCGTGATAAATAAACGTAAAAAGTTACTATTTACCAAAAAATATTTTTTTCTTATTGAACCACATTTTACTCCTTGATATTAACTATGTGTCTCGGATTTTTGAAATTCCATTCATAAAAACGGTAAAATTAAGTTTTATGTGAATTTGCAAATTCTCCTAGGAGATGGGTAAAAGAGAGTGAAAAGTTCAATAAAATTTTTATATATCTAAAATTATTATAAACTGTCTCCAATGAATTACATTGAAATTATATAGGTATTATGTATCTATTTTGACATAAAATAAATTTAAATAAAATAAATAATTATTTAAATAAAAATTCAGTTTTAAACTATAACTCAGTGTTTTTCACTATTCATCAAAAATTGTAAGTTTTCAGAAAAATACCAAAAATTCACCCTTATCTAATTTCGATATTCCAAATCCAAAAATAAAGTCCATTTTGGAAGATAAAATTTATAATATTTCAAAAATTGGTTATTACTATTCATAATGAATAGTTTGATTGGTTGTGGTGTGTGTTAGAACTCGAAGTTGCGTACAACACACACTACTGTATTTTTCAAATGAAAATGTACCGTGGAAGCTTGGGATGTTACATTCTCCCCTACTTCAAATAATTTCATCCTCTAAATTTCTAGAATACTACCACATTAAAAGACTCAGGTGGTTCTTCATCATAAGTTCCATAGGTTCCCATGTTGCCTCTTCCATCTTATGGTTTCTCCATAGAAATATTACCAGACGAGTCATCCGTTTTCTCAACACTTGTTCTCTGGTATCAAGAATCCTGACGGGCTCTTCAGAATAAGACAGATTAGGTTCTAGTTCTAATTCCACATAGGTGAGTACATGTGTTGAGTCAGGTATGTATTTTCTCAACAGTGATATGTGGTACACATCTTGAAGTTTGGAGAGATTTGGTGGCATTTCCAAACGATAAGCTACAGCCCCAATTTGTTCTAGAATTTCAAAAGGTCCGATGTACCTAGACTCAATTTTTCCCTTCTTAGGGAAACCTATAACACCCTTCCATGGAGATACCTTCAGGAAAACATGGTCTCTTACATGAAATTCTAAATCCTTCCTTCGGTTATCAACATAGCTCTTCTGCCTATTTTGAGCTGCTTTGATGTGGTTTTGGATTACCTTCACCTTTTCCATCATTTCCTCCACCAGTTTTGGGCCTATGAGTTTTCTTTCACCAACATCATCCCAAAAGGTTGGTGTGTGACATCTCTTTCCATATAAATCTTCATATGGTGCCATCTGAATACTTAAATGGAACCTATTGTTATAGGAAAATTCTATCAGAGGTAAATATTGATCCCACATACCCTGAAAGTCATGTGAGCATGATCTCAACATGTCTTATAAGGTTTGAATAGTCTGTTCTGATTGTCCATCAGTTTGGGGTGGTAAGTAGTGCTCAAAGGAAGCTCATTATCCAGGGCTTTCTGAAGTCGTTTCTAGAATCTTGAGGTAAAACGTGGATCACGATGAGAAAAAATGGATAGGGGTACTCCATGAAGTCTCACAACTTCATTAATATATAGTATTTCTAGACGTTTGAGTTGTAAATCCTCCCTTATAGCTTGAAAATGTGTTGACTTGGTAAGATGATCAACAATGACCCATATTGCAACGTTCCTTCTAGGTGTCTTTGGTAGTACCATGACAAAGTCCATCATAATATTATCCCATTTCCACTCTGGTATGGGAAGAGGGTGCCTGACTCCTCCAGGATGTTGCCTTCCAGCTTTCACTTTTTGGAAAACCATACATCTTGACACAAAATCTGAAATCTCCCTCTTCATGTTGTCCCACCAAAAATGATCCATCAAATATCTATACATTTTTGTTCTCTTAGGTTGCATAGATAAATTGAAACTATGAGAATCGTCCAATAATTCCCTTTTTAGATCAGGAATATCGGGAAGAACAAATATCTTCCCAAATTTTAAAACTCCATTTTCATACACAAAGTCCCTCAATCTCCCATCATTCACAGCTTTAATCTTCTTTTGAAACTCTTCATAATCGGTCTGAGAACTCTTTATTGTTTCTAGTAAATATGGTTTGGCATCCATTTGAAAAGATATTGATGTTTCCCCTTCCTTGGTTATTCCCATATCCATCTTTACTAGTTCCATGAAAATAGGATCCATTTCAACTCTCATCTTGTTCAAAACTCCATGATCCTTTCTTCTCAAAGCATCTTCCACCTTATTTGCCTTCCCTAGGTGGTAGTATATCGACCAATCATAATCCTTGAATAATTCAATCCATCTCCTTTGCCTCGTGTTGAGTTCTTTCTATGAGAAAATATACTTCAAACTTTTGTGATCAGTATAAATATCACATTTTTCACCACAGAGATAGTGTCTCTAAATCTTCAAAGAAAATATTACAGCTTCTAACTCAAGATCATGAGTAGGATCATTTTTCTCATAAATTTTCAGTTGTCATTTTTCATAGGCAATAACCCAATCATTCTGCATAAGGACACAACCAAGTCCATTCTTCCATGCATCACTATAAATAACAAACCCATAATTCCCTGATGGTAGAGTCAATATTGGAGCATTGACTAATATTCTATTCAGTTCTTCAAAACATTCTTCACACACTTTCGTCCAAACAAATTTAACCCCTTTTCGTGTGAGATTTGTTAATGGGTTAGCCGACCGGGCAAAATTATGGATGAAATGTTGAGAATAACCTACTAAACCAATAAAGTTGCGTTCCTCGATTATACTCGTTGGTGGTGGCCATTCTTGGATTGCTATTGTCTTAGAAGGATCAACATATATTCCATCCTTAGAGACAATATGGCCAAGAATAGAAATTACATGAAGCCAGAATTCACACTTTCCAAAATTCTCATATAATTCATGTCTTCTCAGAGTCTTCAGGATAATGCGCAAGTGATTTTCATGATCTTTTTAGCTTTTGGTGTATACGAAGATATCAACAATAAATACCACTAAAGATTCATCAAGATATTCCTTGAAAACACTGTTCATTAGATCCATGAAAATAGAGGGTGCATTAGTCAGCCCAAAAGGCATTACTGTAAACTCGTAATTCCCGTACCAGGTTTGAAATGATATTTTCATAATTTTTTCCTTCTTCACACACAACTGATGATATCCAGATCAAAGGTAAATCTTTGAAAAATATTGATCTCCATGAATTTGGTTGACTAAATCATCAGTGCGAGGTAGGGGATACTTGTTCATTATTGTAATAGCATTGATCTCTCTGTAGTCAATGCACAACCTCATAGATCCATATTTATTCATAACAAAAAGAACAGGGGATCCCCATGGAGAAACATTAGGGAAAATAAATCCCTTATTACTCAATTCCTCTCGTTGTTTCTTTAGTTCCAATAATTCCACTTTGGCCATTCTATAAGGGTTCTTCGATATGGGCCTTGAACCAGGAATTAAATCAATGGAAAACTCAATTTCTCATTCTGGAGGATGTGCAGGTAAATATTTTGGAAACACATCAATATATTCTCTTAAAATAGGTACATACTCTATTTGAACATTCCTTTCCTCACCCACAATCATTTCATTCCTTTCCTCCCCAATAATTGAATTTAGTTGAGCTACTGGGGGTGGATCTAGATAAGAATTAGGTGGTGACGATTCTTCAATAAATATAAGGTGTTCTTTATCATCGTCATTAAAAATAGTAACCTCCTTCTTCTTACAATAAATTTTTTCATCATGGTCTGAAAGCCAATCCATACCGATGATTATATCAAATTCAATCATGGGTATGACGTTGAGATCAGCAGATAAAGAACCTTTATATACCCTAATGGGAAAAAATTCACAGAACTTTGTAGCAATGATACTTCCCTTAGGAGTTTTGACTGACAACTACCTTGTTAAATCAAATTGTAAATATCTAATTTTCTTAGAAAACTGGGAAGATATGAAACAATGCAATGATCCAGAATCAAATAAAGCATTGGATAAACTTGAGGAAACCATTAAATTACCCTCCACCATGTATTTTGGAGCTTCAACCTCAACAGTTGTGATAATATAAGATTGGCCTTGATCCCTTGGAATTTTCTAAGGTAAGTTCCCCTGACTCTTAGAACATTCATTGGAATAATGTCCCATCTCCCTGCAATTGTAGCATTGAACATCGGTAGTTTCTTTCTTCCCCTTGCAATCCTGATTTTGGTGGCCTTTTACACCTCATTTATAACAGAATCCCATTCCATTAAAGCACGTACCAGGGTGATTCTTCCTACATTTACTACAAGATGGATATTCAAATTTTCCCTTCTTCCCCTTATTTCCACTTCCAGAGTTATTAGCAGATCTCTTCTTCTCTTGATTTTCTTTAAAGTTATAAGACATAGAGAATTATTTTTCTATCTTGGTAGCGCATGAGACGATATCTTCATACGACGAGAAGGATTGTGAGACTAATGCTCGATGGAGAAATGGTTTTAACCCCTAAAAGAAATGATCAATAATACTTCTTGGGTTATTTATATAATTTGTATCATGCCTTGTTAAACTTGTAAAGTTAGCTTCATACTTTGCGACATTCTCATCCTCCTTCCTCAGACTCAGAAATTGCCTTTCCATATCTGCTCGATGGTCATGAGGAAAGTATTTTTCTAAGAAAAGATTTTTATTATTACTCCATTACATATTTTAAACTTTATCATCTTCCTTTTTGTTTTGAATCAATGACCACCATTGATCAGCATCTCCAGTGAGGTGGTAAACTGCCATGATAACTTTCTCCCTTTCACTACTCCCCAAGGAATAGAACATTTTCTCTAAGGAATTTATCCATTGCTCATATACTAATGGATTTGTAATCCCATTGAATGTTGGTGGTTGTTGCCTCATGAAGCGATCTAACATTGATCCTCCACGCTATGGATTAGGGTGGTCCATACGGGTAATGTTATTATTCATAACCTGAGTGAGTTGTCCTAGTATGGCGATTAGCTGATCAACACCAGTTGCATCACCAGATCCATTATAATTATCTTTAGTAGGAGGGAAATCCCTACATGGAGTGCATGCATTGATATGGTTTCTATTACTTCTTCTAGGCGCCATTTCTAAATAATGGCATAAACAAGATTAGTTTATGAATCGAAATACATAATTCCAAACTTGTAAAACACTTAACATGAATTGAACAGTTTATGGATATAACCCATAATCATAAAAAATGTATTCTTTGAGGAAGTATATACTCATAAACACTTCATAATGGTTTGTAAATAAAATGAGAATTATCATAAGTATATCCCCCGAGAGTGTCATAACCATGAGTGGAGCAAGGCCAGTTGTCATGCACCAGTTCCCATTTGAGTCTAGCTCAAAGTGGTGTTTTCTGGTTTTACCCCTAGGTACATCTGTTCCAGTGCCTTCTCTACCTTCTCATATCCGGACAGGGATGTATTTCTTGGAAAACTCACATAATATCTACAATACCAAAATTCTAGGAAGTTCTTCTATACTAATCCTCAAAGTATATCTTAGGGCTATGTGCTATAATCATAGTTTATCTAAATATAGCTTCCACGGTTTGTAATAAACTTCCTCTGATACCAACTGTAACACCCGACCCCAGTTACCCAGAGTCGGTGCATTATTACATAACATTGTCATGATCAAAAAAGTTTATGTCTCGAAAGACCGATTAGTTTAGTAGCCTTAGAAGCACTAGATACATTCATAAGTCTTACATTACATGATAAAGTGAAAAACTAAAATAACATAGTCTCCATAGTGCACACTCATATCCCCTCAGATTATCCCTGCAGGTCAGTCATAAAATACTTCTTCACATCCTGGAAAAAATAAAACATAGAAAGGGGTGAGATCAGATGCTCAGTAAGGATAAAAATATAGCAGAAACTTTCATAAATAATCATAAACATTTAAGGTAATGTATAACTAAAACAAAATCCTTTTAAACTTGAACTTCATCATAATATGGAAAAAATGAAAAGAAATAATTCCATTTACTTCTTCACATGGATATTCTACTAGTCGAATAATCACATGAAATATCAATAACCACTTTCATAATGATGGAATGTATAATGCCAGACTATCATAACCACATAGTCAAGGCCTTGTGCCAAGAATACGAATAAAATTTTTTCAAGGCCTTGTGCTAAGACACTTGTTTGTCTCATGAGACCTACCGATGCATCAAGGATCTATATAGGGCTCCACCCATCACTTACTAATTCTAATGGATTCCTCATATGAGCAGGTTTAAACATAACATAAACATTCATATTAAAATTATCATACGAAATGTCAATACTTTCTCCATAAACCATTAATCGTATAAAAATAACACATCCATAGTCAAACATATCACAAAACCTTCAATACAATATGGAAGTTTTGTGTCATAATAAATCAAATTCAAATAAGCTTAAAATCCATCAAAGGATGTTGACATAGATGAAACCAAAACTATTTGAGAGAAATATCTCTTTTATGAAATCATTTAAAAGTCACATAATTATAAAAGAAAACATGTAATTTGAAAATATTCTTATAAGCTTGTAAGGGAAGCTTTGAAGATTTTATAATGGCGGAAAATAGCCACACCGGCCGTATAAGTTAAAAAAGATATTCTTACCTTAATTTTGTCAAAAAGGTTAAAAGGGACCTTGTTTAGAAAATGACACAAAGATTCCTTTATAATAATCTTCTAAAAAGTCAAACAAGGGTATAAATGACTTTAAACCACAGTATATAAAATAGTAAGAATGTTTTGAAATACATTTTTAATAAACATGTATGTGGATGATAAAGAGGTCCCAGTAGATAATTACATATAAACAACTTCAGATAATGAAGAGATTGTGAAATAAACCCTTACCATGTACATTTCCTTGGTTGAGGGTAGTTTAACCTCTTGTATAATGGTGAAATACTTTTTTTTAAATTATAGAAGAACCATATACATTAATATGATATCATATATGATCTTTTAACATTGTTTTGTTGATAATACCTTTGTATTATCGTTGTTTTGGGTGTTAACGAATTCGTTTTCCATTATATTATTTGTTATGTTAGTCATATTTGTTATTTATGGGATGTGTCTTATTCATATCCATAATGATATCAAGTATTCAAACATTATTTTTAATCATCTAATGAAAATCAGTCTTGAATGGATACGATGTGGAATGAATCTCATCACGTTCGTGGAGACGGTAATCCGTACGTATACACAAGCGACAATATCATTCTTTTGATATTGAAATAATATATAATTGGATGGTATATCATATATACAGAATCAATATCATGTTATATTTATTATTTACATGAATTACAAATCATTATTATAACCATCCAAATAATAATGTATTGAATAACAATTACACCACGACGTGGAGACGGTAATCCATACGTACGCACGTATAATGACTTTTCATTCAAATGATGAATAGAATAATGAATATGGATGTACCATATTTATAATAACATCACAATATATATAAGATACTAGATTTATTATTTTATAATGGAAATAACAAAGAAAGAAGAAGTGGAAGAACAAAAGAACTTAAAAGATGGCAGTGAAATTATTACCTCTTTTTTGGGTTCTTCCTTTTGATTTGATCAAAAGGGATCCTTAAGTTGACTTTATAACTAAAGGAAGGCCTCTAGGATGAATTGATGGAAGTTGAGAGGATATTTGGGCAGGGGTTGGATGATACAAAAGGCTTTAAAGGTGTGAATTAAAGAGAAGGGGGAGTTCCCTTTTATAAGAGGGGTGAGGGGCACCTTAGGAAAAGCTAGAAATATTATTTTATAATAAAATCATTTTCGGTTTCTAATAGCTCCAAAATGGATTATTCAAAGGATAAGGTTGGGATGGGTAAAAAAACTCAACCAATAGGTTTTAGACAGGTTTGGTTCACTATATTAACTTTATCTTTTAGATTTAACTCTTAGTTAAATAGTTTGACATTTACCAGGTCTCTTTGTATTTTTATATTATACGGTTAACAAACTTACTATATACTTTAAATAGAATCCCAAGTGGTTCATTAATGATACAACTATCATTATATAAGTCCTTTTGCCAAACCATAGATTTTTAGGAATAAAATATCAATTAATAATATAATATTTGTTTTAAAAACTCTTTAATGTCAATTTTGACACTATTTGGTATTTTGTTTTTTCTAAATTCATAACAGCATTATTACTTCGAACAAAATTCATCCAACCGACCCTAATATGTCTTAGTAACCTATAAAATTAGTGGAATTCATAAAAAGTCTCAAATTACATTTATTTGGATATTTATAATATAAATTATTTTAATATTTCATTAATTAGGTAATTACTACATCACCATTGTTTCATAAATAAATTAAATTATTTAATGTCTAAAAATTATAAATAAAATACCATTATGTAGGAAATTGTTTTATATTTCTAATGAATATTTATAATCAAATTTATCTTATGTATAAGCCTATATTAAATTTTTCTTGTTATTAAACTTTGATTTTAACTCTTTTAACTCTTTTTTGAATTATATAATAATAAATGTCCTAATCTAATCCAAGTGGACCAAAGAGGTTCATATTTTATTCCTACTGTTTTTTTGGTCGAATTATACTTAGCCAATAGAATTAGGACATGTGTTTGGGTAATAATAATATCATTTTTACCCTTAATTACCCTATTTACTTTTAACCGTGGTAAATAAATGTAAATAATTACTATTCACCAAATATTATTTTTATCTTATTGAAACACATTTTATGTGAATTTGAAAATTCTCCTTGGAGATGGGTAAAAAACGGTGAAAAGTTCAATAAATTTTTTATATATCTAAAATTTTTATAAACTGACTCCAATGAATTACATTGAACTTATATAGGTATTATGTATCTATTTTGACCTAAAATAAAATTAAATAAAATAAATAATTATTTAAATAAAAATTCAGTTTTAAACTATAACTCAGTGTTTTTCACTATTCATAAAAAATTTAATGTTTTCAGAAAAATACAAAGAATTCACCCAAAGCTAATTTCGATATTCAGAATCAAAAAATAAAGTCTATTTTGAAAGATAAAATTTATAAAATTTCAAAAAGTGGGTATTACTATTCATAATAGCTAGTTTGATTGGTTGTGGTGTGTGTTAGAACTCGAAGTTGAGTACAACACATGCTAATTTATTATTCAAAGGGAAACGTATCGTGGAAGCTTAGGTTGTTACATTTAGTATTTATTACTATTTAGTACTATTTAGTTCTATTTAGTACTATTTAGTTTTAATTAGTTTCAATTACTGCTAGTTAGTACTAATTACTTCTAATTAGTACTAATTACTACTAGTTAGTACTAATTACTACTAGTTATTATTAATTATTACTAATTACTACTAATTATTCCTAATTATTCCTAATTATTCCCAATTATTCATAATTATTCCTAATAATTCCTAATTATTACTAATTATTACTAATTATTACTAATTATTCCTAATTATTACTAATTATTACCATTTATTACTATTTATTACTATTTATTACAATTTATTACTAATTATTCCTAATTATTCCTATTTGTTACTATTTATTCCTATTTATAACTATTTATTCCTATTTATTACTAATTATTCCATTTATTACTAATTATTCATATTTATTACTAAATATTCCTATTTAATACTAGTTATTCCAATTTATTAGTATTTATTCCTAATTATTAATATTTATTATTATTTATTCCTATTTATTCTTAATTATTCCTATTTATTATTAATTATTCATATTTATTACTAATTATTATTATTTATTACTAATTATTCCTATTTATTCCTATTTATTCCTATTTATTACAAGTTATTCCTATTTATTACTATTTATTCCTATTTATTACTATTTATTTCTAATTATTCCTAATTATTACTATTTATTTCTAATTATTTCTAATTATTACTAATTATTACAAATTATTCCTATTTATTGCTAATTATACCAATTTATTTCTAATTATTCCTATTTATTTTTAATTATTCTTATTTATTTCTAATTATTCCTAATTATTACTAATTATTCCTATTTATTATTAATTATTCCTATTTATTAATAATTATTCCTATTTATTATTAATTATTCATATGTATTACTAATTATTCATATTTATTATAAATTAGTACTAATAATTTCAATTTATTATTACAAATAAATACTGTTAACAAAACAATTTAAATATAATTAAATTAATACTAATAAAAAATAATTAAAATTGACATAAAAAATGCAATAAATAAAAAATAAAATAAAATATAAATACCTTTATACTTGATCTTCTATTGATGTAGACAGCTTCAAAACTTTTTCGTCAAAAAAAACTCACTCATTCAAATTTTCACTTTGAAAATAGGGTTGAGGGAGTGAGAAAAATGAGAATTGAGAGATTGATTTGAAAAAATGGATGGGGGTATATATAGGTTAGATTAATTGCAACAAGACCTTTTGCAACGGGAATACCGTCGAAAAATGTACTTTTTGCGACGGGCCCCGTCGCAAATACCCTTGCCCGCATTAATTGGTGTCGGCGGTTAAAAGGGTATTTGCGACGAGCCCTATCACAAAAGGTACCTGTCGGCACACCTTTTTCGACGGGGCAACATCCCGTCACAACAACCCATTTACTGCCACCTGGTATTTACGACGGGACCCATTGCAAATACCTCCGAGCGATGAACTATTTGCGATGGGAATATTCCTCCCATCGAAAATAACCTTCCCGTATTTTTGCGCGCAAACCGTGCCAAACCGTGCATTACTTTTTGCGATGGGCCACCAAAATCTGTCGCAAATAACAAGTTAGTTGTTATGGGGGTGGGGGGTCCCCTCGCCGCAAATACTCTATGGACTGGGCTATTTGCGATGAGGAATAATCCCAACGCAAATAGCTCGTCGCAAAAGGTTGTTTTATCCGTAGTGATTTTTAAATCCAAATGCCCCCATAAGACCAACAAATCCATGTTGTATCCCATTGATGGAAGAACAGGAACAACCCCCACCCACAGGGAGGGGGGCATGTTTACCTCATGTCCTTGCACAGTGGACATCTGTCTTCTACTTTCTAGGAAGAACAAAGGACAGATGAGTCACCTGTTCCACCCCTTCTTGTGGTTCGCACCCTCCGAGACAAAGGCACGTTACAATGTTAGAACATGGCTCCTTTCGGGTCAATATTCACTAAAAAACCCAAATAATATCATAGAATAGAAGGGGAAACTACAAAAAAGGATGTAGAAATCATTCCTACCATTAGGCACCGGGTACACCACCCCAAATGCAGTATGCCTTAATAAACATGGTAAACGTTTACTCCACGGATCACATATGAAATGACGCGGAGGAAGAGGACATGAAGGAAGACAGTTCCCTCCCAGATGCATTCCACACCAAGCCTGATGGTGTGAATACCCAGAACTAGAGAGTGATCCTAAATCTAGGCGCTCTATAAGTGAATCTGACATTACCTCCCACGAGAAACCCCAACAAAGAGAAGAATAAATCAAAGGTCGTCTATGAACCACATTCTCCTCTAACTATAAATACATCCCTAACTCTTGAAGAAAAATTCTCCAAGAAGTAGGGATAAATGAAAGAGCTCATGAAAATTAATGTTGAGCTACATCGAGGTGGTTACTTCACTGGATGTGTTTCTCCTACGGAACGTCAGTAGGGGATCCCAGAAGGGGTTCCCTTGCCACATTCAATCATCCCAGAAAATGAAGCCAACATGAGAGGCTCGTTGAATCTAGAATTGGGACTGGAAAACTTCTTAAACCTGGACCTAGAAGGACATCAAGACATCCCCCCACTGGAAAGGCAGCCAGAATATATTCACGTCAACCCGCAAATGATACCTCTGTCTGGGAATCCACCCCAAATTCCAACAGTACTGACACACCCAGTCTTGGCCACAGCCTCACCAGCTCATGCTTATGCCTGACATGATATACCTCAAGGGATATTGAATACCATCAAACAATTAACAGCTCAACTAGAATCCATGGAGGGGGCGTCATGCTCCGATACAACCAGGGTACTAACCCTACCCCATGTGGGTAAGCAACATTCTTCCACCACCAAATATCAAAACCCGGTATTCCCAGTTTTAAATGGACCGGGGGACTCGAAACAACATTTAATGCACTATGCCTCTTATTTTGACCCCATAAATGGCACTCCCACACATCAAGAAACAGTAAAACTTAGGTGTTGTATACGAACCCTGCAAGGCTCGACCTTCATATGGTATACTATCCAGCAAGACAATTTAATCATATGATGGGAGGACCTTTGGCATCATTTTCTCTTTTAGTTCAGTTCAATTCTTCCTAAGACGACGGTCAATGATCTCATGAACTAAAAATAGTGAGAAAAAAAATAGTCGCAAAATTTATTTCCAGATGGAAAGGCCTGAGTTATTCCCTGAACCGACGACTCCCCCAGGATGTGATTTTCACCATGTATATCGATAACCTTCGGGATGAATTGTGAACACCACTCATCCTGGTGAAGTACACAAGTGGATTCTAAAACATAACTTCCATTTCCCAAATAATAGAAGACTCATTGAAATAGACCAATATTAACTCATGAGTGGCCCCATCAGCCCCTAAGAAAATAACGAGAAAAGCTGAAGTGGCTTCTATCATGCTTAAGCAAACCTGCCACCAACTCTAGTTGCGAGACCCCCACCGAACCGTGTATGACCCCTCGAATTCCAACATCCACCACGACATTGGCAATATGAGCAATGGGGTGCTAAAAGAAGTCATTTCTATGAATAAAGAAATAATTTTTACTCATTCCGAGATGACTAGGTCCATAAAAATTTCATAGATGCTATGAATTCCAACTTGTTCCGACTACTAGAGCCAAAGCGAGATGATGATGTGGGTCTCGAAGACTGTCCAAATTACTATCCCTATGATCAGATACTGAGACACACCATCCTTGAATGTTTTGTTTTCAAGGATCTCCTAGAAAATAAGGTGGATTCTTGGAAAGTTATGTTGGGTCCGTCACCAGCATAATTAGCGTATGTTTCCACCTCAGAATCAAGAGAGTTAGAGGAATGGAAAATAGTATCCAGTAAAAAGGGGAAGAATATTGACAATTGGATAAACTGGAGGACTATTAACCGAGTCCATGGAATAATCGAGGCGAAGTTGAAACAACCAACCGCGCCCCCAAAATCTCCTAATACAACACATCCATACTCCTCGACCTCACGGCCCTCTAAAGGCCAGAAGGGTAGAAAGAAAGAGAAATAATATGGGATGACCCCAAGTCCTAAGCCAGTGTTGATGATTTCAAACTTCATGCTAATAGACTTAGCATAATGGGCAATGCCCCACCAAATGGTACAATGGAAACTGCCTCGCTAAATGGCACCGTTAGAAGGATATAGTCAGATTGAATTAGTGTCAGGTTAAGAACAGATCTTCATCTCCATTAATTTCATTCAATTGATGTAACCATTATCAGATGGATAATATGCCCATGAACCCACATTCCTCACACTCAACTAGAGAGCCAGTGGAAGAGGCCATAGAGCCCAGAAGTTTCTTGGATGGCATGATTGTGGTAGGTGTTAGATTCTCGACCACACCATAAATCAAACCGTTAACATCACAAAAACTCATGGAAGGACCCTCCGGCAGACACAATAAAAAAACGAATGCTCCTCCACCCCTGTTGGAATAAATCCTAGACCAGTTATCTTGGAATATCCCTCAAGGGAAGAAAAAATATCAAATGTCCCAAGGCATTGATGTGGACCAGTTCAGCCAAACCTGGATAGGACTCAAGCACCACTGGCCCTAGTCATTGAGGCTGAACCCTTTACGTTCAAAGCCCAATTCCCTAAAGTGTCCTTAAAAGAGAAACCCCGAGCTGGGAAGAGACAATATTTAGAGAAAAAGTATGATATTCTAAATCATCTTGCTTCAGTACCCAAAAATTTGTCAATATTCGATGTGTTAAGTCTATCTAAAGATATTAGAGAGGCACTAATCAAAGCCTTACAAAGACCCCAAGAGTTCGAGGTCGAATTAGCAGCAACTGAAGTCTATCGAATGGAGACCAATCCTAAAGAATGTCATACCATCATCTCCTTCATAGACAAGGATGAAGACACCATCATTCAAGGGCACATCAAACCCTTATATGTGTCTGTAATGACAAACAGAATTGATTTTATGAGGATTTTATTCGACAAAAGATCTAGAGTCAACCTCCCCTCATCGTGAACGCTTCACCGGATGGTCTATGATGAAGACAACTTGACACCATGCAGTACATGTTTTCTAGGATATAAAAAAAGTGAGCAGAAACCATTGGGAAGAATCAAGCTTAAAACTTGGATCAAATACCTCATGTTGGATTCTAAGTTCCTGGTAGTGTGGTAATGTACGACCTTCCACATTCTATTTGTGAGGTTTTGACTACATCAGCATACTACAATTCCATTATCTTACCATCAATGCATCACATATTTCACACACAGAAAAAAAGACATTGCAAGCAGATAAATCCCTATTTGAGTCCTGTGAGTCACATTATATAGATGCATGAGTTCTATAAATCAGAAGAAAAATATCTTTCAGCCAACAACATTGATTGGATTACTACCCTGAATGGATTGGAAATGGCTCCCGCTGACCCCCTCTAGTAGCTTGGGGAAGAGTATTTATTACCCATCAACCAAGTTGAATGCACAAATGCAAGTCCACATGTAGACTCAATTGTCTGCATGATCTCCACCACGAACACCAACTCCAAAGACACAGAAGAGAAGGCTGACTCCCAAGATGTCAGGAAAATCCCTATTAAAGATTCTCCTGGCCCATCCAAGGGACCTCAATCTACCCCTGCCTCACTCACTATGAAAAAAGTTGATATCTCTCCCAACATTGGAGATTTTGTCTAAAAAATTCTCTCTCCATCCAAGGAGGAAGAAGATAAAGATGAAGAAGAAGAAGAGGAAGAAGGTCTCAGAGATTCCCCTCCTCTATTTGAAGAAGGTGTCTCCACCACAATCGATGAACTTAAGGAGACAAACCTAGGCATGAAAAATGACCCACAACCCACTCTAATTAGTGTGGCTATTCTTGTCAAGAAGCAAGAGGCATATACCTCCTTCCTAAAGAAGAATCAAGATGGGTTTGTCTGGAATTATAAAGAAATCACTACTGCAAATATGGCCTATATCAATGCTAGAAAAGGGCATTAACAACGCATGAAAAGTACTATTAATCGAGGCAATGATAGGCGGTCCCTTTTATCAGTGTTAAAAAAATCACTGATAAAAAGGTCCTTTATCAGCGCTTTTTTAGCACTGATAAAAAACCCCTTTTATCAGTGATTTTTTAGCACTAATAAAATTAAACAAAATTAAACAAAAGTTAAAAAGAAAACACAATACTCAAGGATATTTTAATAGCACATGAACCCCCTTTTATCAGTGCTAGGAGGACCCCCTCCCACTCACCCTGAACGCTACACTTGTCACACATCCCCCACTTTTCACCCATGCATATGCTTCCACTCAAACTCAAATCCAAGACCTCTCCCCTTGCGGGCCTTCACCTCTACCACTAAGATATTTTTTTATCCATTTAATGATATATCTATCTATTTATATATATATATAGTTATATTTATTCATATACTAATATAGAATCATATTAATATAAATATATTTAGTTATATTAATACATATATATTTATTCATATATTAATATATATAGATATATTTATTCGTATATTAATAGATATATATATATATATATATATAAATATAGTTATGTTTATTCATCTATTAATATAGATTCATATTAATATAAATATATTTAGTTATATATATACATATATATATATATATTTATTCACAAATATATATATATATATTTGTATATTAATATATATTTATATTTATATATATATATAGTTATATGTTTTTGTATATTAATATAGATTCATATTAATATAAATATATTTAGTTATATATAAAAATATATATTTATTCATATATTAATATATATATATATATTCGTATATTAATATATTTTTATTTTTATTTATATATATATATAGTTATATTTATTCGTAAATTAATATAGATTCATATTAATATAAATATATTTATTTATATTAATACATATATATTTATTCATATATTAGTATATATATATATTTATTTGTATATTAATATATTATATATATATATATATATATTTAGTTATAGTTTTTTATCCTTATATTTATTTGTATATTAATATATATTTATAAGATTAGTTTTAAATACATTTATAAAATATGTTTTCTATGTGTGTTTATAAATAAATAAATACATACATACACATATTCAAGACACACAAACACATATATTTACGAATAAATACATATATATGTGTATCTGAAAAGCCATATAATGTTAAAACAATCAAAAATTCTAATCTAGAAGTTTTTTTCAACTCCACAACCAATAAAATCGAAGAAAATGAAATAATCTTCGATATGATATGTGCTACAGGCCTAGATGACATTTTTATCAAATGTTATTCCTATTTGAATGTTTAAAAATTGGGGTATCCTAACAAAAAACTCAGTTTTTGAGGCATTCATGGCCTTTTTGGGCCCTGAAAAAATGTGACAGGAGGATCTCTTGGGCCACTAGCATTTAGACCTCATCGCAATATTCGATTTGATATGTTGTAGAGCTCAAATGGACACCCATATCAAAAGTGATGGTTGTTTGAAGTTTTAGTTACATTTTCAACTTCTTTTTGATATTTTATTAATTTTTTTTGAATTTTTGTGTCTTCAAATTGTTATTAAAAGATTATTAATCAATGATAATAAGAAAATTATTATTTAATAATATTTTTTAAAATATTTTAAATCCATTTTCACTAAATTTATTACATATTAAATGTAATAGTCTATTTATACTTATCTGAAACAAATTTTAAAAATATATATTATATTTATATCAATATAAATATTCATATATAACAATATATTATTTCTCATGATTTTTTTTGAAATATATACTTTATCCGCACAAGGAAAAAGTGCTGATAAAGCCCCTCCATTATCAGCACTACTAAAAAACCACTGATAAAGGTGTTCTCTTTATCAACGCTAAAAAGGGAAGATAAAGGGGGAGGGGCTTTATTAGCACTAAAAAAAGCGTTGATAAAGGGTAGTGTTGCGGAAACCCAGATTTGTGGTATTGAATTCTAGGCCTCGATCGTGAGGTTTCTACTCATCCTATGGGCTTAACAAAAGATCATCGAGGCTATAAGCAGGTAGCCAGAAGGACCCACCCGATGCAAGCTGCCAAAATAGAGGCTAAAGATAACAAGCTAATCAATGCCAAATTCATATAGGATGTCCGATAACTGATCTAGATGGTAAAAATAGTTTCTGTCAAAAATATGAATGGAAATATTAGAATCTTCATTAACTTCAGAGACCATAATCAGCATTTCTCAAAAGATGAGTTCCCAGTCCCGATCACAGAATTGTTGATCGACGCAACAGCCAACTATGAGGCTCTCTCTTTCATGGATTGCTATTCTGGATACAAGTAGATCCATATGGCCCAGGGAAATAAATAAGATACTACTTTTAGAGACCCTCAAGGAGTGTTATGGTATAAAGTGATGACATTGTTTCTAAAGAGTGCCAACGCCACATATCTACGGGCTATGCATCGCATCTTCAAGCCCTTCTTGAGAAAATTTGTGAACTGCTATGTTGAAGATCTGGTTGTTAAATCACGACAGTGCTCAAACCACCTGATCGATCTTGAAGCAGTCTTCAAAAAAATTGTGGCAGCATAGTTTAAATATGAATCCCTTAAAGTGCCCCTTTGGAAATACCTCAAGAAAATTCTTCAGATTTATTGTACGCCATCGTAACATCTAAGTCGACCCCGAGAAGACAAAATCCATACTTGGAATGTTTTTACCTCACAACCTCACCATGTTGATAGGTCTATAGGGGAACTATACTATGGCATCCCGCCTTTTTATTACATAACTTTTCCTTAAATTTTAAAAATAGAGGATCTTATAAGTCTAGTGTCTTGGAAATCATGAGAAATAAAACATGAAAACTTAAAACTATGACAACCCATGTTCTTTATTATAAACTAAATCATTATTTATTACATAAAATATTTGCATGATACAACGTGGAAGATCGATAGGTATAGTGTCTTTGGGCCTTATGAACATTACAAAACAACTTAAAAACATTAAATAGAACATCTTTATTGAAAACATCCATTACATGACCACTACATTCCCTCATACTTAGCATTGCGTGGGATACCCTGAGGACATGCATAAGAAAAAGGTAAGCTATAAATCCCAGTAAGGGAATAGACATAGAATAACATGAGGAATAAAATACATGTTAGACAATAGGCATATAAATGGAGAAAAAGATACACATGAACATAAAATCATGATAAATCATGATAATCATAACATGGAAATGTGGCAACAACACTTAACATGGAATTAGCATGAGCCAAGACTCATTTCACATGGAGCATGAGTAAACCCTCATTGCCCATAAATCCTAAGTAAACCATTATTTCACTTGAATTAGCATGATTCAACAATCATTTCACTTGACGTATCATGATACTATACTTTACCAATGTATTGGAGCGCTATCAGGGTGCACCCTTTCTTAAACATTTCATTTCATGCATAAGTGTGCCACATGGATCATATAACATGGATTCAATCAATATCATAAGTTATTCCATGATTAAGTACTGTGGAATAAACACATGAAATTACCATTAAAAATTTATTTGTGCATAATGGAGAATACCCTTGATAGAGATAAGGTTATGGTATTCACTACACAATGATATTGGCTTGGGAAAACACGGTGCAATTTCACCAACATAACGACATGACATAAGGATTCATGAAAAATGGTTGATGAGAGAGAAATGGGTGTCTAATTAGATTTACATGAAATGTAATGTAAGGGGGTCATAGAGATTCATTTCCCAATGAATGTAATGGAATTTATATGCATAATAAAAAATAATTACTTGGATGTAAAAGAGGAGAGAGAAATCCCTCATGGAATTTTGGCATGGTAACAGGTGTACATGAGAGGCATTAATGAGATAGAAAGGGGTATCCCATCATCCAAAAATAAATAGGGAAGTATTGGGGAGGTGAGAAATAATACCCCCAACATTTTTAATTGAAAACAAAAGGGCGTAACAACTTAATTTTTTTTGACAAAAATTGCAATGGAAGAAATCCCTTACTTGGATGTGTGATCCCAAAGGATTGAGAGAGGCTTGAAAAAAGTTTTTTGGGAGATTGGGTAACCTTGGGAGGATTATAGAGAGATGAGGGTAGGGGTTGGTCAAACTCCAAAGGCTTTGAGTGAAGAGGAAGTGGGAACATGGGTGGGTTTATATAGGAAAAGAGAGGGAATTCTTTATTATTTAGGTTCGGAACACCTCAAATTAAACTAATCAATACCACAAACCAACCCATGGTTTTTTCCCATGTTTTTTCTAAAGGGGAGTGGATGAAAAATATTTTATAATTCCAAAGGCTGAACTTCTTAAAATAATATGGTACCTTCTGTGGAGGTGAGTCACACTGTCAAGGAAAACAATTTAAAAATACAAAATGTTTTTTAAGCCTTGAAGGGTCCACCAAAGCTTTGTAAAATAAATAAAACAAACCCAAAATCACATTATTTTAATTTTAATACATATATTGGCCGAACATATCATTTATAGTATTTTATTACATCACTATTGGGACATTATGATGTCAAAAAACACATTATATATTTAAACTGTATTTAATTTTTACCCAAAAATTCAACTGTCTTAGAAAATTAAGAAAAATTTACAATTGGATAATTCTGACATTTTTACTCTAAAAATAATATTAATTTTATCTACATAATTTTCTAAATGTTTTAATTTTTACTTTTAAAATAAAAAACTGACATTTATAAAAAAATCAAGGGTTTTGATAAAAATAGCTTTCAAACATTAATAAAAATTACAATTGTATTCATAAAATTATATGAAAATTTATATTTAATAAAATTTAATATAATAATAATAATAAAATTTTCTTAAATTATTATTTAATTAAAATAACCATTAATTCATAAAAGTAGATTTCTTAGTCAAATATTAACTAAAAATACTATTTGTGATTTAAAAACTATTTACAAAGTAACAGTAATAAAATGAATGCACATTCTTTATACAAAAATAATGTACATAGTCATAGTGCTAGGTTCTTGTTACATAACCCCTTATAACACCCGCATAAGACTGAAGGTTAAGGTGTGTGATAGTGACTAACTCTCGGGGTGGCTCGGATAACATCGCTCGAGTGGTAATCTCTATTAACTTCCACTTTTCCCGTAGTCGGTTCCGCTCAAGCTTAACGTGTTCAAGCTCAGCTTGGGATTGGTCAAGAGAAGAAACCAATGATACCACCTCTTTTCCGAGCTCTGAAAAATGGGTTTTTTTATGGGGAATGTCTACTGAATGAGGCCATCACTTCCTTAGTCTGAGTAAATTGGACTTATTAAAGCCCTATATTTATACTAATCATGTGATCGCTGTTCAATGGCTATATTAGAAATGGTCACAAATCAAAACGGTATTTTAAAATCCAAAAACATAAAACTAATGAAGTTTACATTTATATAAACAAGTTACATAATGAGACATTTAATCATATGGAGGGGTTTTAATGAATGTCTGGGTCATTACAATCTTCCCCCTTAAGAAATTTCACCCTCAAAATTTCCTTTTTCCACACTAAAACAGATGTGGGTAACACTACTTCATCACTTCCTATGATTCCCACGTCACTTATTCAAAATTCTGGTTTCACTACAACACCTTGATGAGGAGAATTATCTTATTTCGTAGAACATTTTCTCTATGATCTGATATCTTTACTAGTTTCCCCTCATAAGAAAGATCATCCTCTAACTATACTACCTCTGAAAAGAGTACATGTGAAGGGTCTAGTATGTACTTTCTTAAGAGGTGTACATGAAACACATCATATAATTTTTCTCAAGTATGTAGAAGTGCTAGTCGATAGGCCACAACCCCAACACAATCAAGAATCTCAAAGGGGATTATGTACCTAGGACTTGACATCCCTTTCTTTCTAAACCTCATGACCTTCTTCCACGAATATATGCATAGAAATACCATGTCTCCAAATTTAAACTCAAGGTATCATGGATAGTTATCTGCATAACTCTTTTGTCGACTCTGGGTTACCTTGATATGATGATGAATGGTTTTCACCTTCTCCACCATTTCTTCAACCATTTCTGGTCCTATCAGCTTACGCTCACCAACTTCATCCCAACATGCCGATGTTCTATACCTCTTCCCATACAAGGCTTCATAAGGATCCGTTCAGATTATTGAGTGTAAATAGTTATTTTAGGAGAATTTAACCTGAGGAATATGTTGATCCCATCCTCATTTAAAGTATATTGAGCATGCTCTCAACATATCCTCAAGGGTTTGGATTGTCTGATCATATTGGCCATCAATTTGAGGATGATAAGCTATACTGAAGTTCAGCTTAGTATCGAGAGCATGTTAAAGTGAATTTCAAAACATAGAGGTGAATCTTGGATCTCGATAGGATACAATAGATAGGGGTACTCCATATAGACTTACCACTTCCCTGATATTTACTTGTGCCAGTTTATCCAATGAGAAGTCCTCTTGAATTGCAATGAAGTGTGTAGACTTTGTAAGATGATCCACAACAACCTAGATTTCATTGTTTCCTTTGGATGTCTTTATAAGTTCGGTGACATAGTCCATGGTTATGTTCTCTCATTTCTATGCTAGTATGGGCAATGGTTTCATCATCCCCTTAGACTTTTGCCTCTCTGCCATCACTTGCTGACACGCTAAGAACTTTAATGTATACTCAGCAATCTCCTTCTTCATATTACCCCACCAGTAATGATCTCAGAGATCTCGATACATCTTTGTGTTTCCTGGGTTAATAGAGAATTATGAACTATGTGCATTATCCAAAAGTTCCTTCTTAATATCTGAACTTGATAGAACACATAGTCTTTTCACAAATCTCACAATTCTTTCTTCATTAACTTTGAACTTCGAGGATTTCCCTCTTCTGGTAGCTTCCAATTTCTTTTGAATTCACACATTATCCCTTTAAGAATCCTTTATCTTTCCAAAGAGACTGTTGAGAAATCATTTGTGAAAGGATTGATGATGTTAAATTCATTATGTTTCCCATGTCCATATTCATCAAATCAAAGAAGATTGGATCCTTCTCAATTCTCATCAGTGATAGAATCACTGGGTCCTTTCTACTTAGTGCATCCGCTAACTTGTTCTCTTTCCCAGGGTGGTAATTGATTGAGCAGTCATAGTCTTTAATCATCTCTAACCATATTCGTTGGCACATGTTCAACTCTTTCCATTTTAATATATACATGAGGATTTTGTGGTCCGTATACATTTCACACTTCTACCCAAAGAGATAATGCTGCTAAATTTTTAAGGTGAAGATCACCACAGCCAACTCCAGATCATGTGTTTGATAATTCTGCTCATGAACATTCTATTTTCATGAAGCATAGGAAATGACTTTGTTATTTTTCATCAACACACATCCCATACCCTTCTTCGATGCATCATTAAATACCAAAAAAAGTTCTCCACTTGTGGGTAAAGTGAGCACGGGTGCAGTGATAAGACTCCTTTCTAAATCCTTGAAGATTTCTTCGCATTCCTCACTCCAAGAAAACTTTACTCCCTTTTAAGTTAGTTGGATAAGAGGGTTGGACAATCATGATAAATTTCTCACAAATCATCAATAATATTCATCTAACCCCAAGAAGCTACAGATATCTGTTACCGATGTTGGCCTCATCCATCCCTCTATAGCAGCTGTCTTAGAGGGATCCATAGATATCCCATTGATTGTGATGTTATGGCCCAAGAATGAGACCTCCTTAAAATAGAAGTCACGCTTGCTATAATTTTCATAGATCTTCTCCTTTCACAAGGTCTCTAGTATAGTTCTTAGATGCTCCTCATGATCCCTCTTGGTTTTGGAGTATATGATAATATCATCTATAAAGACGATAAAAAATCCATCGAGGTAATATCTAAAGACTCTATTCATCAATTCCATGAAGATTTCTGGGGCATTAGTGAGTCTAAATGGAATTACTATGAATTTATAGTTCCTATATCTTGTATGAAAAGCAGTCTTGGGGATACCTTCCTTCTTCACCCTTACTTGATAATATCCCGAATGAAAATAAACCTTGGAGATGTATTGTGCTCCACATAGCTGATCGAATAAGTCATCAATTTGTTGGAGAGGATACTTGTTCTTTATCATGATTTTTTACCTCATGATAATCGATTTAAAGGTGCATTGACCCATCCTTTTTTGTGACGAAGAGGACTGGTGCACACCATGGTGAAGCACTTAGGCGTATAAAGCCTTTATCAAGATTCTCTTGTAGTTGTTTCTTTAGATATTCATGCTCCAAAATAGCCATTCTATATGGATTCCTTGATATTGGAAACTCCCTAGGTACAATGTCAATTGAGAATTCAACATCTCTTCTCGGAGGATGATCAGGCAATTCCTCGAGAAACACTTCAGCAAATTCCCTCACAATAGGAATCTCTTCAAGGATGGTTTCCTCCTTAGACTCAATCATATGTGCCAAATATGTATGCTCATAGGGCAGTAATATCCATGCTTGAGATGATGGAGCTAAAGAATATTCATCTTCCTCCTTGCACATGTATAGAATCGGGGGTTGATTATCCACATGGAGAGTGATTTCCCTCTCACGGAAATTTATGTTGGCTCTATGCAGGGAAAGTCAATCCATTCCAAGAATTGCATCAAATTCCACCAGAGGGAGTATGAAGAGGTTCGCTGGGAAGTTCAATCCAATGATTATGATAGGGGAGGAGTTATATTCATGGGATTCAATGATTGTACCATTTTTCGTACTCACAAACATCTTCACTTCCATGATTTTTGGTGGTTCTTGGATTGTTCTACTAAACATTGGGGATATAAAAGAATGTGTATAACCAGAATCAAAAAGTACATTCTCTATTCTTGAATGAATAACTAGGATACCTGTCACTACTTCGTTTTCGGGGTTCACTTCGGTAGTAGTGATGGAAAAATCTCACCCTAACTACCTTAGAGGTTGTTGGTTGCCTCAAAAAACCCTTGTATTAGGGAACTGATTTGAAAATGCCCTGGTTCATTTCATTTGAAGCAATGAAAAACGCGTTGAGAGTTGAAAGAAGTTCTCCCCTTCTCTGTCATTGTCGTAGGTATTTCCTGCTGATAGTTAATAGTCAGGTGCACTTCTCTTCCACACCTAAAGTATTTCCTCATCCCCTTCAGGAAATTTCCACAGTGCTTGTTTCCACAACTTTGGAAAGTGGGGTGCCAGATCTTCTTAGCACTATTGGATTTATCCATCAGACCGCCAGCATTGAATTCCACCTTATGCTTCTTATCCCCATGATACCCCTGAGATTCTCCGATCTCCCTTTCTACCTTGGGGGCACATCGTACAATTTCTTCATAGATGTCGAAGTCACAGATCGCCAATGCTTTCCACAGGCTAGGTTTCAGCCCACCAAAGAAGCGGTCAACCTTGTGTTTGGGGGTAATGACAAAGCCAGAGGCGTATCATGCAAAACTTGTGAATATTTCCTCGTACGTTCCGACAGAATCATCATCTTTTTTCTTGAGTGAAAGGAAGTCATTTTTTATCTTAATTTGGAGGGTGCATGGAAAATATTTATCGAAAAACATCTTCCATAAATCCTTCAATTCCAATGCTTCGATCTCCTCCTCAGGCTTCATATTTTTTATCAATTTCCACCACTGATCGGATTCAACCTCTATATGATAAGCAGCTAAAAGAACCTTCTCTTGTTCGTAACATTGAAGGATGGAGAAGATTTTTTAAATAGAGTTGATCCATTGTTCGACGATTGAGGGATCAAATGATCCATTAAAAGTACGATACCTTTATCTCATGAAGCTCTCGATAGAAACTTGTTTTTTCTTAGGGGGGTTGAACATTCCCCTTGACCCATGTTTATATTCAAAGCTTAAGTTAACTAAGAGATAATTGCGACAATGTTCTCGATTCCTGCTCCCATCAGATTGGGCATCTCATTAAAACAGTCATCCCATTGATCTTCACATCAGTTGTTAGCTCGAGTCCTCATATTACCAGCCATTAGATGGAA
Organism: Viscum album; assembly: GCA_963277665.1. NCBI lineage: Eukaryota > Viridiplantae > Streptophyta > Magnoliopsida > Santalales > Viscaceae > Viscum > Viscum album. Next base: position 1,429,969,591 of record OY728120.1, on the reverse strand, counting down.
TAAAAGGAAAGTTAGGGGTAACACATAAAGGGTAATCCAAGGAAAAAACCGATGACCTATAAATAGATTTTATTTCTTAACTTATGAATCCATAGGATTCAATCTATGATATTCATGATCTACTTTCTGACATATATTCTTAGGGGCATTTTTTTTAATTCCCTTAATAATGGTTCATAATATGCCTGTGAATTTACTAATATATATCCCTCAGGAGTGTCGTAACCAAGTGTGCATCAAGGCCCATTTCTGTGTACTGGGATACCCCAGGTCAAGCCCGAAACTCCTTTTCGGGGTTTTTACCACTAGGTACATGTATTCCAGAGCCGCCTCTACGTGCTCGTATCCCGACAAGGATGTATTTTCTTGATAAAAAACTTAATCAATACCCACCAAAACATAGGGATGTTTTTATTATACTTAGTCTTGTCTTTAAGGCTTAATTAGGGTTTTCAAATCCAAATCCCAAAAATAACTAAACCTACCCTCTGATACCAACTATGAAAATCCATGTTCATTATTACAAACTAAATCATGATTTATTACATAAACTCTTCATTTGATACAACATGGAATATAAAGATTTATAGTGTATTTTGGGATTAGGAACAATACATAAAACTTAAAACATGAAATACAACATCTTTATTGAAATCTTACATTACATGACCACTACATTCCCTCTTACTTAGCACTGCATGAGATAACCCGAGGACATGCATAAGAAAAGGGTGAGCTATAAATCAGAGTAAGGGAATAAAAATAGAATAACATGAGAAATAAAATACATGTTAGATGATAGGAATATCAATGGAGAATAGGAGAAACATTAACATTAATGAATGATAAATAATGATAATCATAACATGGAAATGTTGCAACAACACTTAACATAGAATTCGCATGAGACACGACTCATTACACAAGGAGCATGAGTAAACCCTCATTGCACATGAATCATGAGTAAACCCTTTTTTAAATTGAATTAGCATGAGTCAACACTCATTTCACATGATGTATCATGATACTATACTTTACCCAATGCATTGGAGCACTATCAGGGTGCACCCTTTCTTAAACATTTCATTTCATGCAGAAGTGTGCCACATGGATCATATAAAATGGAATCAATCAACATAATAAGTTATTAAAACATTACTTAATGTGGAATAAACACATGAAATTACCATTAAAAATGTACATATGCATAAAGGTGAATACCATTGATAGATACAAGGGTATGGTATTCACTACACAACGATCTTGCCTTGGGAAAACGTGGTGCAATTTCGGCGGCAAAACAACATGACATAAGGATTCATGAAAAATGGTTGATGAGAGATAAATGGGTGTCTCATAATATTTACATGAAATGGAAATTAAAGGGGTCATATAGATTCATGTCCCAACAAATTTAATGGAATTTAGATGCATAATACAAAAGAATTACTTGTATGTAAAAGAGGAGATAGAAATCCATCACGGAATTTCGTCATGATAACGGGTGTACATGAGAGGAATTAATGAGAGAGAAAGGGGTATCCCATCATAAAAATATAACTAGGGAATTATGGGGGAGGTTTTAAATCATACCCCAACATTTTTAATTGAAAAGAAAAGGTTATAACAACTTAAAGAAAATTTGAAAAAAATAAGAAAGGAAGAAATCCCTTACTTGGAAGTGTGATCCCAAAGGCTTGGGAGAGGCTTGAAAGAGGATTTTCGGGAGCTCGGGGAACCTTGGGAGGATTTGGGAGAGAGGAGGGTCGGTTTTGGTCAAACTCCAAAGGATTTGATTGAAAAGGAAGTGGGAGCTTGGGTGGGTTTTTATAGGAAATGAGAGGGAATTATTTATTATTTAGGTTTGGGACACCTCACTTTAAACTAATCAAAACCACAAAACAACCCATGGGTTTTCCCCATGGTTTTTTCCAAAGGGGAGTGGAAAAAAGTATTTTATAAGGCCAATGGATGAACTTTTAAAATAATATGGTTACTTATGTGAAGGTGAGTCACACTCTCAAGGAAAATAATTTGAAAAGGAAAAATGTTTTATAAGCCGTGAAGGGTCCACCAAAGCTTTGTAAAATAAATAAAACAAACCCAAAATCACATTATTTTAATGTTAAAACAGATATTGGATGAACATATCATTTATATTATTTCATCACATCACTATTGCGTCATTATGATGTCATAAAACACATTATATATTTAAACAGTATTAAATTTTTACCCAAAAATTCAACTATCTCAAAAAATTAAGAAAAATTTATCGATTGATAATCCCCACATTATGATTCCAAAAATAATATTCATTTTATCTAAATAATTTACTAAATATGTGAATTTTTACTTCTAAAATTAAAAATCGACATTTATCGAAAAATCATGGGTTTTGATAAAAATAGTATTCAAACCTTAATAAAAATTACAATTGCTTTCATAAAATTATATGAAGATTTATATTTAATAAAAATTAATTTAATAATAATAATAATATTTTATTAAATAATATTTAATAAAAAATACATTAATTCATAAAAGTAGATTTCTTAGTCGAATATTTACTAAAAATACTATTTATGCTTTAAAAACTATTTACAAAGTAACAATAATAAAATGAATGCCCATTATTTATAAAAAAATAATGTACATAGTTATAGTACTAGGGTATTGTTACATAACCCCTTATAACACCTGCATAAGACCAAAGGGTAAGGTGTGTGATGGTGATCGACTCATAGGGTGGCTCAGATAACATTTCTCAGCTGATAATCTCTATTAACTTCCACTTCTCCTATAGTCGGTTTCACTAAAGCTTAACGTGTTCAAGATCGGATTGGGCTTGGTCAAGATAGAATCCCAATGACACCACCACTTTTTTGAGCTCTGACAAATGGGCTTCGTATGGGGAAAGTCTACTAGATGAGGCCATCACTTCCTTAGTCTGAGTAAATTGGACTTGTTAAAGCCCTATATTTATGCAAATCAGGTGATCATTGTTCAATGGATATATTAGCAATGTTCAAAAATATTAACAGTATTTTAAATTCAAAAAACATAAAACCAATGATGTTTACATTTATATAATCAATTAACATAATGAGACATTTAATGAGATCAGGAAGAATTAATGAATGTTTGGGTATTTACAAACACTCTTTTAAATCCCATTGAAAATCTTATTGAATAGTTCATCCTAGGTACAATCACTACATATAATAACTTGGAGACATACATCAAAGGAAAGGGTGAGCTGAAGGCCTGGTAAGGAAAGCAAGGGAATTAGTTTACTTGTGATATCAATATGAACTTGATGAAAACCATAAGACACGAGCAATGGAAAAAGAGGCATATCATAAGATAAATAACATGAATCACAACTTGAATATTTGGCTACAACATTTCATTTATACATTCATGAACATATCACCAAGGTTTATCCCAATGTGTCATAAAAATTTTCCAAGGTTATTCACCAAGGTATCGTGAAACATGTCATCTCTAGAAATTAAATTCTTTACCTAATGCATTAGAGTGCTATAAAGGTGAAATATTAATATGTATATAATTTCATGTGATCCACATATATCATAATCAAACATTTCACAAATAAACCATGGTGAATAAAATAAACGGGTTTCATTTCGAAATCATGTCGTTTTAAAAGTTTTTAAAAAACATGATCATTATGTCATTTATAACCAATGGAAAGGGAGTGTGAGTTATATGTAAGCCAATTACAGAATAAAATATATCATTTTTATGTCTTTATAAAGACCCATATAAACGAAATAGGTCTGGGTATTCACATAAATAAAACAATATAATTTCTTGGGATAAAGAGAGAGAAATTTTGAGATGAAATCTCTACTGCATAATGGATATGTAACATGGCTTTACAAAATATTGAAAATATAGGGGAGAAGATTCACCAAATTATAAATAAATTATTATATATTAGGTGTACAGAATAAAAATAAATAAGATCATTTTAGGGATATTTTAAGGAAATACCATAGGAAAATGAAACACGAAGGAAAAGTGAAGATTCAATTTCTTTTACGAAAATTTGGAAGCCTAACAACATCACTTAAAAATTCAGAAATTAAATTGAAGAGAGAAGAAAGAGTCTATAATAATTTGGACATGAAATGGACTGTAATAAGAATATTTAATATTATACCCCCATATAATAATATGGAAACTGGAAGACATAACTTAAAGGAAATCATGACTAAAAAGGAGGGTGGAAGGTTCCCTTACCTTGAAGAGTAACTTCAAATGATTGAAGTTTGGTACCTTGGGGGGCTTGAGGAAACCTTGATAAAAATACTTGGGATGTAAAAATAATAGAACATTATTGAGAGGGATTTTGGAATGAGATGAATGAGGGAATGGCTTGGTGTTTATAGGAAAAGTGATGGAATATTTAATTAATTTCCAAGGGACACCTCATCGAAGGTATTTGCAAAACCATGGGCTTGACCATGGTAATTTCACATGGTATTGGCCACATGGGACACCTCATAGAATATATTACTATTAACAAGTCAAACAGAATGATTACATCATCAATTATGTCATTAAACACTAGAAACTCAAAACTGTATTTTTACTATTCACTGAAAAATCAATTATTTCAGAAAAATAAAAAAAATTAACTCTAACCTAATATCAATGATCTGAATTCAAAAATTAACTCCATTAATTAAAATAATTTTCTAAATATTTTTAATTTATTTTTTAAATAAAATCACTATTTATTCCAAAAAATTACTTTAAAACTATAACTCCTTTTGTAACACCTTCAAAAGGTAATCAAGGTCCTATAAAATTATCGTATAACCATAAGAAAATAGAGTAAAAATATATTATTACATTTTATGAAAATAAATTTCCATTTTAAATTATTAAATTAGTTATAAAATTGTAAGTAAAATATTTTTAACAAACACCAATACCAAAACTTATACAATGATCGTTTTTTCACTTTTAAGATGTCTAAAATGTATTTATACAATCATGGGAAAAGTTTATATTTTTTTGGTCGATTCACTATTAATTAATATTAATTTTTATTCATATAAGTATGTTAATATTCATACTTTACTATTCAATATAAATTATGTTGATCTTATTAAACTCTAAATTTCTTACTGAACACAACTGTAGAAGACCATTTTTTGAAAATCAATTCACATTATTAATTATTTAAACAATACAAAAGTTATTTAAAATACCCCTTTTCCCAAAATTCATCAATAATATGGAAGTTATATAAATTAATCCTATATTTATCTAGACATTTGAAATTCACAAATTTGCAATAATAAGAAGTAAAAATTTTATTTATAGAAAAACATTGCAGAAAGTAAATATGGCTTCGTTACATATCCACTTATAACACCTACATAGGACCTAAGTGTAAGGTGTACTATGGTGATAGAATCTTGGGGTGTCTCAGAAAACATTTCCCAAGTGGTGATTTCTATCAGCTTGAACTTCTCGCTTAGGTGATTCTGTTCAAGCTTCACATGTTGAAGTTTGACTTGGGCTTGGTCCAGAGCAAAGCCCGGTGATGCTACCTCCTTCCCAAGCTCTGACAGATGGGCTTCATATGGTCTGAGTCTACTGGATGATTACATTGAATCTTCTTTCTATATTAATTATCCAAGATCATTTGCATTTATAAGCAAAATTGTATCCTTAAGAGTTTAGTTTCCAATGGTCATATTGACCAACGATCATATAACAGTCGAAACCCAACAGTCTCATTTAATTATACTCACTTAATTAATTAAAGGATATTGTTTCGTTGAGTATAAAATAAAATAACAGACAAAATTAGGAAATAAATATTTTTAAAAAGTTTGATCCATTACATTCTTTTCCTATTAAGTAATTTAGTCCCTAAAATTTAATCTCCTACCCTATGATGATAAATGGTGTGGGTGATTCTATCTCGTATACTCCTTTAGTTCCCATGTGGATTCTTCACATTTGTCGTTCCTACACAACACTAAAACAAGGCGAGTAGTCTTATTGTGTAGAACCTTGTCTCTATGATCCTAGATATCCACTGAATGCTCCTTATAAGAGAGGTCATGCTCCAGTTGTACTACCACTGGATTTAATACATGTGAAGGGTCAAGTATGTAGTTCCTCAAAAGGGATATGTGGAAGACATCATGATCTTGTGATAGATTTGGAGGAATTGTAAGCTGATAGACACCTTCTCCGATACGATCAAAGATTTCATAGGGGCCAATGCACCTAGGGATGATCTTCCCTTTCATCCTAAACCTCATGACTCTCTTATAAGGTGAAATCCGAAGAAAGACTTTGTCACCAACCTAAAATGCCAAGTCCTGTCGATGATTGTTGTCATACATCTTTTTCCAACTCTAAGCAGCCTTAATATGTTGTTGGATGGCATGAAATTTTTCTATCATCTCTTGAACAAGATCAAGCCCATGAATCTTTCTCTCACCAGCTTCATTCCAAAAAGTAAAAGTTCTATATCACTTCCCATATAGAGCTTTATAGGGTGCCATTTGAATGCTCATGTGGAAGCTATTATTATAAGAGAACTCAAGTCCTGTCGATGATTGTTGTCATAAATCTTTTTCCAACTCTAAGAAGCCTTAATGTGTTGTTGGATGGCATGAAATTTTTCTATCATCTCTTGAACAAGATCAGTCCCATGAATCTTTCTCTCACCAGCTTCATGCCAAAAAGTAAAAGTTCTACATCACTTCCCATATAGAGCTTTATAGGGTGCCATTTGAATGATCATTTGGAATCTATTATTATAAGAGAACTCAAGTAAAGGGAGATGTTGATCTCGTCCACCTTTAAATTCCATTGAGCATGTTCTTAGCATGTACTCAAGTGTTTGAATAGTCCTTTCATATTGGCCATTAGTTTGGTGGTGGAAGGCCGTACTAAAATTCAATTCAGTGCTCAGAGCATGTTGAAGAATTCTCTAGAATATTGATGTGAACCTTGAATCATGATCACATACGATAGAAAGTGGAACTCCATGCAGCCTTACCACTTCACGTAAATCTTGGAAAGTTTATCAAGAGAGAAATCTTCTCGAATGTAGATAAAATGGGCAGCCTTAGTGAGATAGTCCACAATAACCCATATCACATTGTTTTATTTGGAAGTTCTCGATAGACCAGTGATGAAGTCCACAGTAAAATTTTCCAACATCCATGCTGGTATGGGTAGTGGTTGCAATACCCCTTTAGGAATTCGTCACTCGGCCTTTACTTTCTGACATACCAGACACCTTAAAGTGTAGTCAGCAATCTCTATTTTCATATTATTCCAACAATAATGATCATGAAGGTCCCTATACATTTGTGTGCTTCTAGGATATATAGATAAAGTAGAGAAATGGGATTAATCCATCAGATCGTTATTCATTTCTATAATATATAGAACACATAGTCATGTATGAAATTTTAGTACACCTTCTTTATCAATATTGAACTCAGGAAACTTCCCATCCTTCACAACCTCAAACTTCTTCTGTAATGAAGGACCTTATTTCTGAGATTTATTGATATTCTCTAGTAATGACGATTGAGAAATAATTTTGGTTAGGGTTGATGATGTCCCTTCCCTTATAATTACCTTTTCTAGTTTTATTTGGTCATTGATCAAAGGATCTCTTTGAATCCCCATCATGGAAAGAACAACTGGTTCTTTCCTGCTTAATGCATCAACGACTTTGTTTTCTCTTCCAGGATGATAATGAATTGAACAATCATAGTCTTTAAGAATATCCAACCATATCCTTTGTCTCATGTTCAATTCTTTTCGTTTGAAAATATACTTCAAACTTTCATGGATTGTGTATATATCACATTTCTCCCCATAAAGATTGTGCCTCCATATCTTTAGCGCAAAAATGACTGCAACCAGCTCTAGATCATGCATAGGATAGTTCTACTCACGAGTCTTCAACTATTGAGATGCATAATTAATTACCTTATTATTTTTCATGAGGATTCTCCCAAGCCCTTTCAGAGATGCATTGCTAAAAATAACGAATCCTTCTCTACTTGAGGGAAAAGTTAACACGGGTGTAGTAACCAATCTCTTCATTAGCTCTTGGAAACTTTCTTCACATTCATTTGTCTAAATTAACTTGAACACTTTTCAATTTTACTCTGTAACACCCCAACCATACATGGTACGTTACCCTTTGAATAATTCAGTAGCTTGTATTGTACGCAACTTGAAGTTTTAACACACCACGACCAATCAAACTAGCCGTTATGAATATTAATACCCACTTTTCAAAATTTTATAAATTTTATTTTTCAAAATGAAATTCATTTTTTAATTTAGAATATCAAAATTAGATTAGGGTGAATTTTTTGATTTTTTATGAAAACATTCATTTTTGATGAATAGTAAAAATCACTGCGTTATTGTTTAAAACTGCCTTTTTATTTAAATAATTATTTATATTATTTTAATTTATTTTAGGCCAAAATAAATATATAATACCTATATATGTTTAATTTAATTCATTGAAGTCATTTTATAAAAAGTTTTGATATATAAAATTTTATTGAACTTTTTACCGTCTTTTACCCACCTTCTAGGAGCATTTACAAATTTGATTAAAACATAATTTTACCACATCTGTGAGTTGAATTTCAAAACTCCAAGAGACATGGTCGACATCAATAACTGAAATGTGATTCAATAAGATGAAAATAATTTTTGGTAAATAGTAACTTTTGACTTATTTACCACAGTTAAAAGTAAATTGGTTAATTGAGGGTAAAAATGATATTATAATTACCCTAACACATGTCCTAATTCTATTGGATAAGTGTAATTCTAAAAAAAAACCTTAGGAATACAATATGATCCATTTGGTCCACTTGGATTAGATTAGGACATTTATTTTTATTTTATTTAAAGAAGAGTTAAAAGAGTTAAATTCAATGTTTAATAAATAAACCATTTTTAGTATAGGGTTACAAAAAATATAAATTCAACTATAAATATTATTTAGAAATATAAAAAGATTTTATATATAATTATATTTTATTTATAATTTTTTGACATTAAATAATATAATTTATTTATTATAAAATGATGATGCAGTAATTACCTTAATAATGAAATCTTAAAATAATTGATATTATAAATATGCAAATAATTGTAAAACGACACTTCTGAAAAATTACACTAATTTTATAGGTAAATATTACATTTTTGGGTTGATTAAATAAATTTTATTCGAAGTGATAATGTTTTTACGGCTTTCAAAAAAATCAAATACTAAATAGTGTAAAAATTGACATAATTGAATTTTTAAAACAAATACAATATTATTAATTGATATAATATTCCTAATAATATAAGGTTTGGCCAAAGGACTTAGATAAGGTTATATATATTAATAATTAACCACATGGGGTTCTATTGGCTTGTTATAGTATGTTTATTAACCATATAATATAAAAATACAAAGAGACATGGTAAATATCAAACTATTTAACTAAGAGTTAAATAAAAAAGATAAGGTTAATATAGTGCCCTAAAACTATCCAAAACCTATTGGATGAGAGATTTTAGACCCATAACCACCTTATCCTAGAAATATATCATTTTGGAACCATTATAAACCTTAAATGAGTTTATTATAAAATAATATTTCAATCTTTTCCTAAAGTGATCCTCACCTCTCTTATAAAAGGGTACTTTACCTTAACTAAATTTCACACCTCAAAAGTCATTTGGCTTTGCCCACACCTACCAGATAGCCTCCCAAATTTCATCCCTTAATCCTAGAGGCCTTCCTTTGGTCATAATGACAACCTAAAGATCCCTTTTGATCAAATTAAAAGGAAGAACCCGAAGAAGAGGTAAATATTTCATCACCTCTTTCAAGTTTTTTTCTTCTTCCACTTCCTATTTCTTTATTGTTTCCATTATAAAATAATAATTCCAGGGTATTCTATGTACTGTGATATTATTATAAAAATGGTACAACCATTTTCATTATTCTATCAATCATATGAATGACAAAGTCACCATACATGTGTACGTACGGCTTACCGTCTCCACGGCGTGGTGTAGTTTGTTATTCAAACACTTAATTATTTGGATGGGTATAATAATGATTATAAATGATGTAAATAATAAATATAACTTGTTAATTATTGTGTATATATTATATACCATCAAATTACATACGATTTCACCATCAATATAATAATATTTTCACTTGTTCGTACGTACGGATTACCGTCTCCATGAACATGATGAGATTAATTCTCCATCGTAATCATTAAAGAATAATTTGCATTTTATGATTAAAAATAATGTTTATGAACATAATATCATTATGTATATGAATAAAATACATCCTATTTATAACAAACATGGCTTATATAACCAAGAATATAAAGGAAAATGAATCAGTTAACACCTGAAACGATGATACTACTAAAATATTATTAACAAAGCAATATTATAAGATCATATATGATATCATATTTTTGTATATTATTCCTCTATAATTAAAAAAAAAATGTTTTAACTGTTATACAGGATGTTAACATACCATATACTAAGTAAAAGTACAATTTAAGGGTTAATTTCACAATCCCTTTATTATACGAGGTTGTTTTTACGGAAGTATCTACTGGGATCTCTTTATCATCCACATCCATGTTTCTTAAAAATGTATTTCAAAACATTTTTACTATTTAATAGACTATGGGTTATATTTATTTATAACCTTTTTTGATTTTTGATAAAAAAATTTTAAAGGAATGTTTCCATCATTTTCCAAACAAGGTACTTTAGGACCCTTTCGACAAAATTAAGGTAAGAATGTATTTTTTAACATATATGGTGGGTGAGGCTATTTTCCACCATTATATCATCGTAAATGCATCTCATAAATTCTTATGAGAATATTTTCAAAATAATTTTTTCCTTTTTTAATTATGTGACTTTTAAATGATTTCAAAATACAAAGAGGTATTTATTTCAAATAGTTTTCATTTCATCTATGTCAACATCCTTTTATGGATTTTAAACTTGTTTGAAGTTGATTTATTGTGATACAAATATTCTATATTTCATTGAAGGTTTTGTGATATGTTTGACTGTGGATGAGTTATTTTAACACCATTCACGGTTTATGGATAAAGTATTGACATTTTGTATGCTAGTTTTAATACGAATGTTTATGTTATGTTTAAACCTCTTCATATGAGGAATGAATTGGAATTAGTAAGTGATGGGTGGATCCCACTATAGCTCCTCGATGAATTGGTATGTCTCATAAAACAAACTAGTGTCTTGGAACAAGGCCTTGAAAAAATCTTATTTGTAGTCTTGGCACAAGGCCTAGACTATGTGGTTATGAAGTCTGACATTATGCATTCCATTATTATGAAAGTGGATATTGATATCGCATCTGATTATTCGACTTGTAGAATATCCATGTGAATAATTAAATGGAATTATTTGATTCTATATTTTCCATATTATACTGAAGTTTAAGTTTAAAAGGATTTTGTTTTAGTCTTATGAATTTCCTTAAATGTTTATGATTATTTATAAAAGTTTATGCTATATTGAAATCTTTACTGATCATCAGAGCTCACCCCTTTCTATGTTTTATTTTTCCTAGGATGTGAAGAAATATTTTATGGTTGACCTATAGGGATAGTCTAAGGATATAAGTGTGTCCACTGGGGACAAAATGTTGTTGATGTTTTTATTTAATGATTTAATGTAAAACTTATGAATGTATCTAATACTTCCAAGGCTACTAAACTGACCGGTATTTCAGGAAATGATTCCTTATATCATGCTAGTTTTATGTAATAATGCACAAACTCTAGGTAACTGGGGTCAGAGAATTACATTTGGTATCATAGGAAGTTTAATACAAACCTTGGAAACTAGATTTAGTTAAAATCTAATTAGAACACATTACCCTAAGATAGAATTTGAGGATTGGTATAGAAGAACTTCCTATAATATTTGTAATGTAGAGATTTTGTGTATTTTTGAAGCAATAAATCCCTGTTTGGATACAAGCAGGTAGAGGCGGCTCTGGCACATATGTACCTAGGAGTGAAAACTATGAAAAAGTGTTTTGAGCTTGAACCAGGGTATCCTGGTACATGACAACGGTCCTTGCTACACTTTTGGTTACCACACTACTGGGGGATATGCTTAGGACAATTCACATTTTCTTTACAAACCATTATGAAGGATTTATGATTATATACCTCCTCAAATAAACCATTTTTTATGATTATGGATTATATCCATAAATTGTTCAATTTATGTTAAGTATTTTAAATGTTTGGAATTATGTATTTTGATTCATAAACTAATCTTGTGTATTTAATTATTTAGAAATGGTGCCTATTGGAAGGAATGGAAACTGTATCAACACACGTAATCTATGTTGGGATATCCCTCCTACTCAAGATAATTACAATGGAGCTGGTGATGCAACTGGTGCATGTCAACTTATCACCATACTAAGACAACTCACTCAAGTTATGAATAATAACCTTACCCATATAGAGTACCCTGATCCAAAACACGAAGGATCAATGTTAGAACACATCATGAGGAAAAATCCACCAACATTTAATGGGAGTACAAATCCATTAGTAGCTGAGCAATAGATAAATTCCTTAGAGAAAATATTTCATGTTTTCGGGAGTAGAGAAAGGGAAAAAGATGTCATGGGAGTTTATCGCCTCATGGGAGATGTAGATCAATGGTGGTAATTAATACAAAACACAAAGTAAGATGAATAAGTATCAAATATGGAATGGAGGGAGTTTAAAGATATTTTTTTATAAAAATACTTTCCTCGTGGCCATTGAGCTGATAAGGAAAGAAAATTTCTGATTCTGAGGAAAAAGGAGGGTGAGAATGTCACAAAGTATGTGGCTAAATTTTCAGGGTTAGAAAGGAATTCAATGGATTATATAAGTTACCCTAGGAGTAATATTGATCTATTCTTTGATGGGTTAAAACCATTTCTCTATCTAGCATTAGTGTCACAATATTTGTCATTATATGAAGATATTTTCTCATGCGCTATAAAGACAGAAATGGAATTCTCTAAGTCTTATGACTTCAAAGAAAAGAAACAGAAGAAGAGATTTTTTAATCACTCTGGAATTGGAAATAAGGGGAAGAAAGGAAATGTTGAATATCCATCCCATGGTAAATGTAGGAAGAAAAACCCCCGTACTTGCCTGAAGGGAATGAGAGTCTGTTACAAGTGTGGTGAAAAAGGCCACCAAGCTCATGATTGTAAGGGAAAGAAAGAGGCTATCAAGGTTGAATACTACAATTGTAGAGAAAAGGGAAATTATGAAAATAAACATTCTAAGAGAAAAGGTAACTTACCCTAGAAAAGGCCTAGAAAGTAAGGCCATGTTTATGCGATCAATACTGCTGAGGTTGAAGCTTCGAAAGACATGGGGCCATATAATTTAATGGTTTCCTCATGTTTAGATAATGCTTTATTTGATTCTGGATCATCAAATTGTTTCATATCTTCCCATTTTTCTAAGAAAATTAGATATTTTCAGTTTGAATTAACAGAGTTATTAGTCAAAACTCCTAAGGGAAGTATCATCACAAAAATGTTTTTTGAATTAGTTCCCATTAGGGAATATAAATGTTTTTTTCTGCCGATCTCACCGTCATACCCATGATTGAATTTGATATAATACTCGAAATGGATTGGCTTTCAGATTGTGATGTGAAAATTTATTTTTAGAAGAAGGAGGTTACAATTTTCGATGATGATAAAGAGTACCATATATTTAGAGCATAAACGTCACCACCTAATTAATATCTAGATCCATCCCCAATATCTCCAATAAATTCAATAATTGTAGAATAAGAGAATGAAATAATTATGGGCGAGGAAAAGAATGTTCGAATAGATGACGTACTTATTGGGAAAGAATATGTTGATGTGTTTCTATAGAATTTACCTGTACATCCTCTAGAACGAGAAATTGAGTTTTCCATTGAATTAATTCATGGTTCAAGGCCCATATCAAAGTCCCCTTATAGAATGGCCACTGTAGAATTAGTGGAACTAAATAAAAAACTAGTGTAATTGAGTAATAATGGATTTATTCACCCTAGTGTTTCTCCATGGGGAGCCCCTGTCCTTTTTGTTAAGAATAACGACAAATCTATGAGGTTGTGCATTGACTATAGGGAGATCAATGCTATAACAATAAAGAACAAGTATCCCCTACCTTTCATTGATTATTTATTTGACCAAATTCATGGAGCTCAATATTTTTCAAATATTGACCTTTGATATGGATATCATCAGTTGTGTGTGAATAAGGAAGACATTCTGAAAAAAAGCATTTTGAACCAGGTACGGGCATTACGAGTTTAGAGTAATGCCTTTTGGATTGACTAATTCACCCTCTGTCTTCATGGATCTAATGAATATAGTTTTCAAGGAAAATCAAGATGACATTTTAGGGGTATTTATTAATGATATCTTGGTATACTAAAAAATCTACAAAGTTCATGAAAATAACTTGTGTACTATTCTGAAAACCCTCAGAAGAAATGAATTATATGGGAAGTTTATCAAGTGTGAATTTTGGATTCAAGAGATTTATTTTCTTGGCAATATTATCTCTAAGGATGGAATCTCTCTTGATCCTTCAAAGACCAAGGCAATCTAAGAATGGCCAACACCGATTTTTATAACTGAGGTATGCAGTTTTATTGGTTTAGCAGGTTATTATTGACATTTCGTCCAGAATTTTGTCCGGTTAGATAACCCATTAACCAAGCTCACACTTAAAGGGGTTAAATTTGTTTGTACAAAAGAGTGTGAATAATGTTTTTAAGAAATGAAGAGAAGATTAGTCAACACTATTATCTTGACTCTACCATTAGGGAACAATGGGTTTGTTATTTATAGTGATTCTTCAATGAAAGGACTTGGTTGTGTCCTTATGCAGAATGATAGAGTTATTGCCTATGCATCACGACAGCTAAAAATTCTTGAGAAAAAATATCCCACTCATGATATTGAGTTAGCAGTTGTAATCTTATCTCTGAACATATGGAGACACTATCTATATGGTGAAAAATTTGATATTTATACTGATCAAAAGAGTTTGAAGTATATTTTCTCACAGAAAGAACTCAACATGAGGTGAAGGAGATGGCTTGAACTAATCAAGGATTATTATTGCACTATACACTACCACTCGGGAAGGAAAATAAGGTGGTAGATGCTTTGAGTAGAAAGGATCATGGAGTTTTGAACAATAGGAGAGTTGAAAGGGATTCTATTTTCGTGGATATAGTAAAGATGGATATGGGAATAACCATAGAAGGTGAAACATCAATACTGTTTGAAATGTTTTCCAAACCATCTTTACTAGAAAGGATAAAGAGTTCTCAGACTGATGATAAGGAGTTTCAAAAGAATATTAAAGATGCGAATGATGGGAGATTGATTGACTTCATATATGAAGATGGAATTTTGATATTTGGGACTAGACTTTGTGTTCCTAAAATACATGATCTAAAAGGGGAATTGTTGGATGATACTCATAGCTCCAATTTCTCTATACACCATGGGACCACCAAGATGTATAGATATTTGAAAGAACATTTTTGGTGGGACAAAATGAAGAGTGAGATTACTGATTTTGTGTCAAGATGTATGGTTTGTCAACAAGTGAAAGTTGGAAGGCAACATCCTGGAGGAGTCATGCAACCTCTTCCCATACCTGAGTGGAAAAGGGATAATATTAAGATGGACTTTGTCATGGGGCTACCAAAGACTCCTAGAAGGAATGATGTAACATGGGTCATTGTTGATCATCTTACCATGTTAGCATGTTTTCTTGCTATAAGAGAATATTTACCACTTAAATGTCTAGAAAGACTATATATTAATAAAGTTGTAAGACTCAATGGTGTATCCCTATCGATTGTTTCTGATTGTGATCCCTATTTTACATCAAGATTTTGGAAAAGTCTTCAGAAGGCCTTGGTTACTGAATTTCATTTGAGCACTTCCCACCACCCTCAAACCGATGGAAAATCAGAACAGACTATTCAAACCTTAGAAGACATGTTGAAATCCTGCTCACTAGACTTTCAAGGTATGTGGGATCAATATTTACTTATGGATGAATT
This sequence comes from Viscum album, assembly GCA_963277665.1. Classification (NCBI taxonomy): domain Eukaryota; kingdom Viridiplantae; phylum Streptophyta; class Magnoliopsida; order Santalales; family Viscaceae; genus Viscum; species Viscum album. Next base: position 1,429,953,364 of record OY728120.1, on the reverse strand, counting down.
TTCCTATAACAATAGCTTCCATTCAAGTATTCAGATGGTACCATATGAAGTGTTATATGGAAAGAGATGTCACACACCAACGTGTTGGGATGATGTTGGTGAAAGAAAACTCGTAGGCCTAGAACATGTTGAAGAAACAATGTAAAAGGTGAAGGTTATCCAAACCCACATCAAAGCATCTCAAAGTAGGCCAAAGAGCTATGCCGATAATCGGAGGAAGGATTTGGAATTTCAAGTAGGAGATAATGTTTTCTTGAAGCTATCTCCATGGAAGGGTGTTATATGATTTGGTAAGAAGGGTAGATTGAGTCCCAGGTACATCAGAACTTCTGAAATTCTAGAACAAATTGGGGTTGTAGCTTACCATTTGACAATGCCACTAAGTGTCTCCAAAGTTCATGATGTGTTCCACATATCACTGTTGAGAAAATACATGCCTGACCCAACACATGTACTCACCTATGAATAAATTGAATTGGAACCTGATATTTCTTATTGTGAAAAGACTTTAAAGATTCTTGATACCAAAGAACAAGTGTTGAGAAACCGGACGACTCGTCTGGTAAAAGATCTATGGAGAAATCATAAGATTGAAGAGGCAACATGGGAACCCGAGGAACATATGATGAAGAACAACCCGGATCTTTTTATGCAGTGATATTCTAGAAATTTCGAGGATGGAATTTTTTTAAGGAGGGGATAGTGTAACACCCCATTCTTCCATGATACATTTCCCTTTGAATAATACAGTAGCTTCTATTTCACGCAAATTGGAGTTTTAACACACCATGACCAATCAAAATAGCCGATATGAATAGTAATACCCACGTTTTAAAAATTTTAAAATTTTATTTTTCAAAATGGACTTCATTTTTAAATTTGGAATATCAAAATTAGATTAGGGTTATTTTTTGGTATTTTTCTGAAAATTTCAATTTTTGATGAATAGTGAAAATCACTGTGTTATTGTTTAAAAACGACTTTATATTTAAATAATTAGTTATATTATTTTAATTTATTTTAGGACAAAATATATACATAATACCTATATATTTTCAATGTAATTCATTGCAGTCATTTGATAATAAATTTAGATATATAAAATTTTATTGAATTTTTTACCTTCTTTTACCCACCTTCTAGGAGCATTTACAAAATTGCATAAAACATAATTTTACTGCATCTGTGAGTTGAATTTCAGAAATCTGAGAGACACGATTGATATTAGTAAGTAAAATGTGGTTCAATAAGATGAAAATAATTTTTGGTGAATAGTAACTTTTGACTTTTATTTACCACGAATAAAAGTAAATTGGGTAATTAAGGGTAAAAATGATATTATAATTACCGTAACACATGTCCTAATTCTATTGGATAGGTGTAATTAGACCAAAAACAACCCTAGAAACAAAATATTATCCTTTTGGTCCTCTTGTATTAGATTAGGACATTTATTATTATTTTATTTAAACAAGAGTTAAAAGAGTTAAATTCAAAGTTTAATAACTAAACCATTTTTAATATAGGGTTACACAAAATATAAATTAGACTATAAACAATATTTTGAAATTTAAAAAGATTTTATACAAAATGATATTTTATTTATAATTTTTAGACATTAAATAATTTAATTTATTTATAATACAATGATGATGCAGTAATTACCTTAATAATGAAATATTAAAATAATTGATATTATAAATATCCAAATAAATATAAATTGATACTTTTGATAAATTCCACTAATTTTAAAGGTTAATATGACATGTTAGGGTTTAATAAATAAATTTTATTTGAAGTGATAAAGTTTTATGGCTTTTCAAAAAAATCAAATACTAAATAGTGTCAAAATTGACATAATTGATTTTTTAAAACAAATAAAATATCATTAATTAATATAATATTACTAAAAATATAATTTTGGCCAAAGGACTTAGATAAGGTTATATATATTAATAATTAACCACATGGGGTTTTCTTGGCGTGTTATAGTACGTTTATTAACCATATAATATAAAAATACAAAGAGACCTGGTAAATATCAAACTATTTTACTAAGACTTAAATCAAAAAGATATGGTTAATATAGTGACATAAACCTGTCCAAAACCGATTTTTTGAGAGGTTTTAGACCCATACCTACCTTATCCTCGGAATAAATTATTTTGGATTCATTGAAAACTGAAAATGATTATTTATAAAATAATATTTCAAGCTTTTACTGAAGTGACCCTCACCTCTCTTATAAAAGGGCGCTTCCCCTTCTCTTAATTTCACACCTATTAAGTCATTTTACTCTACCAACCATGCCCAAATATCCTCCCAACTTTCCTCCCTTCATCCTAGAGGACTTTCTTTGGTCATAATGCCAACCTAAGGAGCCCTTTTGATCTAATCAAAAGGACGAACTTGAAGAAGAGGTAAATATTTCATCACCTCTTTTAAGTTCTTTTCTTCTTCCACTTCCTCATTCTTTGTTGTTTACAATATAAAATAATAACTCCAATATATTATAAATACTGTGATTTTATTATAAAAATGGTACAACATTATTCATTATTCTATCCATAATATGAATGACAATGTCACCATACATGCATACGTACGACTTACCGTCTCCACATCATAGTGTAGTTTGTTATTAAAACACTTAATTATTTGTATGGGTATAATAATGAGTATAAATGATTTAAATAATAAATATAACATGTTAATGATTCTTTATATATTATATACCATCCAATTACAAACAATTTCACCATCAATACAATTATATTGACGCTCATGCATACGTACGGATTACGTCTCCACGAACGCGACGAGATTCATCCCCCTTTGTAATAATTCAAGAATAATTTTCATTTTATGATTAAAAATAATATTTATGAACATAATACCGTTATTTATATGAATCAAATACATCCTATCCATAACAAACATGACTTATGTAACCAATCATATAAAGGAAAACAAATCAGTTAACACCCGAACCGCTGATACTACTAAAATATTAGTAACAAAGCAATATTATAAGATCATATATGATATCATATTTATGTATATGATTATTGTATAATTAAATAAAAATGTTTTAACTGTTATACAGGAGGTGTGGTTAACATACCATCGACTAAGGAAAAGTACTATGTAAGGTTTAATTTCACATTCTCTTTATTAACTGAGGTTGTTTTTATGTAAGTATCTATTGGGACCTCCTTATCATCCACGTCCATGTTTCTTAAAAATGTATTTGAAAACATTTTTAATATTTACTAGACAATGGGTTAATGTCATTTATACCCTTTTTTACTTTTTATAAAATGGTTTTAAAGGAATCTTTCGGTCATTTTCCAATCAAGGTACTTTATGACCTTGTCGACAAAATTAAGGTAAGAATGTGTTTTTTTAACTTATATGGTGGGTGTGGCTATTTTCTGCTCTTATTTCATCATCGAAGCTTCCCATAAAATATTATAATAATATTTTCAAAATAAATGTTTTCTTTTATAATTATTTGATTTTTAAATGATTTCAAAATAGAAAGAGGTATTTATTTCAAATAGTTTTCATTTCATCTATGTCAACATCTTTTGATAAATTTTAAATTTGTTTGAAGTTGATTTATTATGATACAAATATTCAATATGTCATTGAAGGATTTGTGATATGTTTGACTATGGATGTGTTATTTTAACATCATTCAAGGTTTATGGATTAATTATTGACATTTCGTATGCTAGTTTTGATACGAATGTTTACGTTTTGTTTAAAACTTTTCATATAACGAATGAATTTGACTTAGTAAGTGATGGGTGGATCCTACTCTATATCCATGATGCATCAGTAGGCCTCATGAGACAAACTAGTGTCTTGGCACAGGTCCTTGAAAAAATATTATTTGTAGTATTGGCATAGGGCCTTGACTATGTGGTTATAAAGTCTCACATTATTCATTCCATCATTATGAAAGTGGCTATTGATATTTCATGTGATTATTCTAATAGTAGAATATACATGTGAATAAGTAAATGGTGTTATTTGATTTTATCTTTTCTATATTATTCTGAAGTTTATGTTTAAAAGGCTTTTGTTTTAGAATTATACATTGCCTTAAATATTTATGATTATTTATGAAAGTTTCCTCGATATTGTTATCCCTAATGAGCGTCTGAGCTCACCCCTTTCTATGTTTTATTTTTCCGAGGATTTGAAGAAATATTTTATGGTTGAACTGCAAGGATAAGCTAAGGATATAAGTGTGGTAAATGGGGGAAAATTTTGTTGATGTATTTATTTCATGATGTAATGTAAAACTTATGAATGTATCTAGTACTTTCAATGATACAAAACTGATCGGTCTTTCAGGAAATGATTACTTGTATCATGCCAATTCTATTTAATAATTCACCAACTCTGGGTAACTGGGGTCGGGGTGTTACAAACTTCGTCAACGGATTAGAAAGTAAAATTTTTTTTTCACAAAACTCCTATAATATCCTACTAATCCATGGAAACAACGAATATCAGTTATTGTTATAGGCTGAGACCACTCCTCTAAAACATTTGTCATTGCATGGTCAAATATGATTCCATCATTGGTAATAATGTTCCCTAAGAAAGTAACTTGTTGTAACCAGAATTCACATTTTCTGAACTTTCTAAAAATCATCTCCTTCTAAAGATTTTGCAAAATAACCCTTATATGATCTTAAATCTCTACGAAACTTTTCTAATATATCAAAATTTCATCAATTAAAACTACCAAAAATTCATCAGGGTAGATATTAAAGACTCTATTCATCAAATCCATAAAAATAGTAGGTGCATTAGTCAATCTGATGGACATAAGAACATACTCATAATGCCCATATCTTAAACAGAATGTAGTTTTTGGAATATCTTCTTCCTTCACCCTCAATTGATAATAACCAGATCGAAGATTAGTCGTAGAAAAGAATTGATCCCCACGAAGTTGGTCAAATAAGTCATCAATTCATGGAAGAGGGTATGTTTTCTTCACTGTGATCCCATTCGGTTCTCTATAATCAATGTAGAGTTGTATTGATCCATCCTTCTTCTTCACAAAGAGAACAGGTGCTCCCCAAGACGACACTCCCATTCAGATAAAAACCTTCTCCAAAAGATCATGGAGTTGTTTCTTTAACTCCTCCATCTCCTCATTTTTCATCATATATAGGGTCTTTGATATTGGATGAGATCTAGATACGAGTTCAATAGATAACTCTACCTCTCTTTCTGGGGGAGGTCTGGGAAACTCCTCAAGAAATACGTCATCATTTTCCAGGATGATGGAGACATTATATATCCTCAAACATTCATTTCCTTCTTCTTCTTTACAGATCAACTCTATAAAGAAGGGTATAAGAGTTTCTTCTAGACAAAGATCTGTTCGATATATTTTTCCTTGTAAGATAACTTTAGGTTTTCTATTTAAGACTACTGAGATTTCCTTGCTTCTGCATTTGATCTTAGCATTATACTTTGAGAGACAGTCCATCCTTAGTATAATCCCAAATTACTGCATGGGAATGACAACTAGATTTGTGATAATATTGTGCTCACTAAATTAAATACTTGGGTTTTTAAACACTGTTGATGCTTGGATAATCCTTCTTGGAGTTTGGACTGATAACTCTACTTTTTGAAAATTAGGGGTTGATTATATATTCTTTGCAAACTTGGAAGAAATAACGGAATGCGTAGAACTATAATCCAACAACATACTTGTTATCTTTGTGAGAATAATAAGAGTAGCTGTCACCACATCATTTGGAGCTTCAACTTTAGCCGTCAGGATAGAAAAAGAATGACCTTACTCCCTTGGCCTTTTCTGAGGCTGATGGTGGTTCCCCTATACTGCCCTCAGATTTGGATAGTGATGGGAAAAGTGATTAAGTTGTCAATAATTAAATCATTTGACATCAGGTAGGGTCTGCACCATCTTCCCCTTGTCATTAGTTTTTGGAAGTTGAGGTTTCACCTCACTACGACAATTCCTCGCAATTTGTCCACCTCTTCAACACTTGTAGCATTTCTCGCTCCTGAGCAGGCAGTTCCCAGAATGCTTCTTCCCACATTTATTACATGTGGGATGTTTCACATGATTGACTCCTCTTCCCTGATCAAAGGTCCTTCCTAAGCTGGGCTCCATTGGTCTCTTTTTGTTGTCAGATTTATGAGACCACTGCGTCTCACCAAACTCCAGTTCGAATTTCAACGCACTCCGCATGATCTCCTCATAGATATCATAGTCTCAGTTGGATAGATTCTTCCGTAGATGAGGTCTTACAACACCTAATAATCAATCCACCTTACCATTTGTATCCATGACAAAGCTAGAGGTGTAACGTGGAAGCCTTGTGAATTTCATCTCGTAGCTTCCCACAGATTCATTCTCCTTCTTCTTTAGCTCGAGAAACTCTTTCTCTATTCTTGTTCTCATCGATCAAGGGAAATACTTGTTGAAGAATACCCCTATGAACTCTTCCCACTACATATCTTCAACTTCCACTCTTGGACATGTGTTTTTAATCAGTTCCCACCACTTATCAACTTCTCCCTCTAATCTATAAACAGCAAAGGTAACCTTATCTTGTTTAGAACAGCAGATCACAGAAAAGATCTTCTCGATAGAGCTGATCCATTTTTCAATAATCAATGGGTTGGTAGATACACTAATGGTTGGTTTCCATTGATGCATAAAGGACTCAATATAAAGTTTTTTCCTTCGTGGTGAGATCGGTATCTTAGCTTGACTCAAGTTATTTCCCATAATGTGAGTTAGTTATTTCATCATTCGCATGAAAGTTTCCATTCCAGCTTCAATCAGAGGTCCGTCAATGCATGGTCCATTTCGGTCACAATTTGTACAGTTCCTCCTTTTCCTTCCATTTTCTAAAAGAATAAAACCATAGTGAGAAGATTATTTCATTTATTAATCTTTTAACTATAAAAGATTTTATATATTAAAACTTCATGCTTTAAACAACTATATTTCTCTATAAATCCTTCATAATGATTCATAAAAGGATTACAATTAACCAAACATATCCCTCGGGAGTGTCATTTCTAAGAGTGTATCAAGGCCCGTTTTTATGTACTAGAATACCTCAGGTCAAGCCTGAAACTCCTTGTCAGAGTTTTCACTCCTAGGTACATCTGTGCCAGAGCTGCCTCTACCTGCTCATATCCAGACAGAGATGTATTTTCTTGGTAAACCACTTACTCAATACTCACCAAAATACCAAGAATTATTCCTATATTTAAACTTTTCTATAGGGTTCTTCCTAAAGTTTTCATATCCTAATTTACATAATAAACTAATCTATCCTTTGATACCAACTATGCCATCCCACCTTTTTATTACATAACTTCTCATTACATTTTAAAAATAGAGGATCTTTAATGTTTAGAATCTTGGAAATCAGGAATAATAAAACATGAAAACTTAAAACAAACTTTTAAATACCCTTGAAAATATTCTTGAAAAGTTCATTCTATGTAAAATTTCTAGATCTCATAACCTGGAGACATACATCAAAGGAAAGGGTGAGCTTAAGGACCAGTAAGGAAAGCAGGGGAATCAGTTTTCTTGTGATATCAATAATAACTTGATGAAAACCATTAGACATGAGTAATGGAAAAAGAGGAATATCATAATAAAAAAAAATTAAAACTTTAATATGTCGCTACAAAATTTCATTTAAAAATTCATTAACATATCACCAAGGTTCATCCCAATGTGTCATAAAAAATTACCAAGGTCATTCATCAAGGTATCGTGAAACTTTTCATCTCTAGAGATTAAATTCTTTACCCAATGCATTGGAGCACTATCAAGGCGTGTCCTTAATATTTATTTACTTTCATGTGATCCACATATATCATAATCAAAAATTTCATAAATAACCCATGTAGAATAAAAGAAATGGGTTTCATTTCAAAATCGTGATGTTTTAAAGGTTCTTAAAAAACTTGATCGTTATGTCATTTATAACTCATGGAAAGGGAGTCTGGGTTATATGTACGCCAATTAAATAATCAAATATATCATTTTTATGTCTTTATGAAGACCCATATAAACGAAATAGGTCTGGGTATTCACATAAATTAAACAAGAGAATTTCTTGAGAGAAAGAGAGATAAATTTTGAGATGAAATTTCTACAGTATAACGACTATATAACATGGTTTTAGAAAATATTGAAAAGAGAGGGGAAAAGTTTCACCCACTAATAAATAACTCATTATAAAGTAGTTGTATAGAATAAAAATAAATAAGATCAATTTATGGATATTTGAAGGAAATGCCATAGGAAAATGAAACTCGAAGGAAAAAAAGAGAAGATGCGATTTCTTTTACGAAAATGTAGTAGCCTAACGACGTCACCTAAAAATTATAGAATTAAATTTATGATAGAAGAAAGGGTATCTCATAATTTAGACATGAACTGGAAAATAATAATAATATATAAGAACATTCACCAACATAATAATATGGAATCCAGAAGACATAACATAAATGAAATCATGACTAAAAAGGAGGGTGGAAGGATCCCTTACCTTGAAGAGTAACTTTGAAATCATGAAGGTTGGGGGGGATTGAAAGCACCTTGGGAGTTCTACTAGGGAAGTAAAAATACTATAACTTCGTTGAGAGGGATTTTGGAATGAAATTAATGAGGGAATGACTTGGTATTTATAGGAAAAGTGAGAGAATATTTAATTAATTTCCAAGGGACACCTCATCGGTGGTATTTGCAAAACCATGGGCTTGCCCATGGTATTGGACACATGGGAAACCTCATAGTATATATTAAAATTAAAAATTACACCTTAATGATTACATCATGATTAAATCATCAATGATTTCATTAAACACCTGAAACTCAAAACTGTATTTTTACTATTCACCAAAAAATCAACTGTTTCAGAAAAATCTAAAAAATTCACTCTAACCTAATATCGATGCTCTAAACTAAAAAATGAACTCCATTTTATGAAAATAATTTTCTAAATATTTATTAGTTTAATTTTTCAATAAAATCATATTTATTCCAAAAATAAGACATTAAAACTTTAACTCCCTTTGTAAAAAATTAAGAAAGTAATCAAGGTCCCAAAAAATTACCATATAACCATAATAGAATAAAGTAACAATATATGATTACATTTTATGAAAATAAAATTTCTTTCTCAATTATTAAATTAATTATGAAATTTCAAATAAAATATTTATTACATAAAAAATACCAAAACTTATATTATGATCACTTTTTCACTTTTATGATGTTTAAAATTTATTTATACATTCATGGGTGAAGTTTCTATTTTTTGGTTGATTTATTATTCATTACTATTCATACAGGTTTGTTACTATTCATACATTATTATTCAATAAAAATTAATTTGATCTTATAAGACTTTAAATTTCTTACTGAACACAACTGTAGAGGACCATTTTTTGAAAATAAATTCACATTATTAGTTATTTAAAGAATACAAAAATATTTTAGAATACCTTTTTTCCAAAATTTATCAATAATATGGAACTTCTATAAATTGTTCCTATATTTATCGAGAGATTTGAAATTCAAAAATTTTACCGTAATAAGAAGTAAAAATTCTATTTATACAAAAGGATTGCAGAAAGTATCTAAGGCTTAATTACATAGCCCCTTATAACACCTGCATAGAACAAAAGTGTAAGGTGTGCTATGGTGAAAAAATCTTGGGGTGTCTTAGACAACAATGCTCGAGTGGTGATTTCTATCAGCTTGAAATTCTCCCTAAGGAGATTCCAATCAAGCTTCACATGTTGAAGTTCGGCTTGGCCTTGGTCCAGAGCAAATCCCAGCGATACTACCTCCTTCCCAAGCTCCAAAATATGTGCTTTATATGGATCAAGTCTACTAGATGATTCAATCAAATCTTCTTTTTGTATTAATTAACCAAGATCATTTGAATTTATAAACAATAATTGTAATGTTTAGAGTTTAGTTTCCAATGGTCATATTGACCTACGATCCAATAACAGTCGAAACCCAACAGTCTCATTTAATTATACTAAATTAATTAATTAAAGGATATTGTTTTTTTTGAGTATAAAATAAAATAACACACAAAATTAGGAAACAAATATTATTAAAAATTTCAGGTCATTACACTTACCTACATCTGAAAATTTATAGCCAACATAGAAGGTAAATGCTTACCTTTCACCAGGATTAAGAAGAAAGGAGTTACGTATGAGTGGAATAATGATTTCCAAGAAGCGTTCAATAATATCAAAAGATATATCCTAAGCTTGCCAGTGTTGATTCCACCAGTTGAGGGGAGACTACTCATTTTGTACATAACCGCCTTGGAATGGTCATTAGGTGCCTTCATCGGGTAGAAGAATGATGACAGTAGTGAGAACAAGCTCAACTACCTTAGCGGAATAATGATTGATGCTAAATCTTGGTATTCAAAAGTTGAAAAGAGCTGCCTATCCCTAATATTCATGGTTCATAAACCTAGGAATTACCTACAACACCATGAGGTCCTCCTGGTCTCCCGCTGCAACCCCATAAAATTTATACTCAATCATCCCTTGCTAAATGGGTGCCTATCATGATGGACGGTCATCCTACAATAGTTGGACATAAAGTACATGCCCCAGAAGGCCATCAAAGGACAAATATTGGAAAACTTCATGGAAGAGAACCCCTTGGAGTAAAAAACACTATTGGATGCTGAACTTCCAGATGAAGAAGTGTTTTCAACCTAGGGGGACCCCCAAACATGGGTAATGTACTTCGATGGTGCTTCCCAAATCCCGATAGTGAAAATAATGGAAGATCCCAAGATCAGAAATTGGGGATGGTAATTAAACTCATAACCCCTAAAAAGGTCATCTTGCCTTACTCTTTACTTCTATCGGAAGGGTGTAAAAATAATGAAGTATAATATCAAGCCCTCATTAGAGTCCAAGAACTGGAACTTAATGTTAAAGCCAATCACCTAAAAATAATGGTTGATTTATTGCTAGTCATCAAACAGGTTAGTGGTGACTATGCAATCAAGAAAGAAGTATTGGTCTCATTTATGGACTATGTTCAAGAACAGATGGACGAATTCCCTTAATAACCAATATTGACTTATGTCGCCCGGTATCAAAATTCCCAACCGATGATTTGGAAAATTCATCCACAACCTTGGCTGATCCAGACCGGGATGAAACGTTCTTTAGCATTGCCCACTGCCGGATAGTCTTTCCATTGATCTGGAGAAATATAGAGGATATTGATGAAATTAGACATGTTTATGAGCCTTATGGTAACACCACCGGCTGGATGACACCCATTTAAAATTACCTTCGCAATAGGGAACTCCCACCAGATATGGCTAGAAGGGAACACGTCTAAAAGGGGGCAGTCAACTTTGTCCTGTACCATGGGGTAAACCAAGAAAAGGTTTTGTACAAATGAGGCCTTGAAGGAGTCTTTCTATGGTTCATTGATGGAGAAGATACTGTTTCCATCATGAAAGATGTGCATGCTGGAGCTTGTGGAGCACATCAGTCAAAAACCATGATCTCTCACCCAATCTGAAGGCTTGGGTATTATTGTCCCACTATGATATATGATTGTTCCATATTCACCAAGAAGTTCCATTCCTTCTACGTTCATGCCAATTTCATACACTAACTCCTAGAGTTACTTTATATAGATAAGTACTCTTGGACATTCTCCCCCTGGGGGATAGATATTGTGGGACCATATCCTCTCTCCACACCAAGACAATTTAAGTTCATACTCACAGGAACTGAATTTTTTTATAAATGGGCTGAATCCATACCCCTTAAAGAATACGGGGTGAAAAAAATAGTTAGCTTTGGGAAGGAAAACAGCATTACTTGATTTTGTGTCCCTAATACAATACTGACATACAACAACACCAACTTTTGCTCTGCTGAGTAGGACAATTTATACTAGGAGTATGGAATAAAATCCATCCATTCATACCACTAACACTCATCGGTCAGTAGTAAAATAGATGCTTTAAACAAGAGTATATCCAACATACTTCATAATATGGCTGATAAGGATAAGAGATTGTGTCGAGACAAGCACCTTCATGATTTATGGTCTTACCAGCCCACGAACCGTACTGCTAACTAGGAAACCCCATACTCACTAGTATATGTGGCAGAGGTAGTTTTTTCTATCGAAATACAAGTGACATCACTTCATGTGGAAATTTTTGGTCAAATGTCTATGGATGATCAATCCTAGAGACAATTTGATGTGTCAGAGCAGTTAGATGAAAAAAGGCTGCACACTTTGAATAATTTGGAAATCTACCAAAACTGGATTGCATGAGCCTTTAATGAAAAGTTTTCCTTTGATATTTCCACAAAAGGATAAATGGAGTTAGTCCTCAGAACCCTAATGATACTTGGGATGAATCCCCCAAAGCATGAAAGAAAGTGAGAAGGACTATATTTCATACATAGGGTATATTTCAATGGAGCATACTCTATGATATTGATCGAAAAATAGTTTATCAAGGCTCACACAAATAAAATGTTCTTAAAGAAATACTTCATGGAATATCAAAAATGAAGCCATGGTCCAAACACTACGAACTTATAAAATGAGTTTTCTTCCTGAGCAATATGAAGAAAAAATAAAGCCATGGTCCAAACTATATGACCTTAAACTATGAGTTTTTGTCCTGACCAACATGATGATGAAATGATGTCATGGTCCAAACTCTATGAACATAAACTAGGAGTTATAATCCTTACCACATAACATTAAACTTTATGGTAATAGTCCATGCGACATGACATTGAACCATGATATCATGGTCCAAATTTTATGACCTTAAACTATGAGTTATAATACCCTCATGTAATGGTACAAACTCTATGATCTTAAATTGTGACTCATTGTCCTTTACACATGACGTCAAACAAAAGGAACTCATCCTTGAAACATGACATTAAACTGTGACTGACATCCACACTGTAGGATGTTAAACTACCTGGAAAAAGTGTCCTAATTGCATGAAAATAAACAACAAGATCTATCACAGAACAATGTGCAGCTTGATTCCTACCCTGAGAGGATACATAGGGACACCTCGATCCTCAATCTTGGCCCATCGCCACCAAAAAATACCCCATCATATCCCCTACCTCCCAACACTTATGAATGAAACCTTATGTCCACTCCTTGTTTCCCACATCGAGTATAACTCATGTGATCTTAGGATCAGTGGTAAGAATTATTTTATGTAAACAAATTATAGGGAGATATGGTAGACCCAACACCCGTAGCACATGAAACAAAAATTACACTACACATGGATCGAGCCTGATTGGTACAAGAAACATTCAGAACTACATATGGATTGATTCTTGCCCTCACATGATATGTAGTGATTCCCATACTTTGCATCCCGAACTAGCCATCATAATAAAATCTCTCACTTTTCCTTTCACAAGGAGAAAAAATTTATAGGGAAAATTCATAACTACATATGTCTTGGTTCCTACCTAAGCAGGATACGTAGTGACACCCAAATTTGAAATCCTAGCCTAGCCACCATAATTAATTCACTTTTTCCCTTATATGTAGGCCAGACTTGTACGAGGAGTTCATGAAAGGTCCTAATCACATGAGAATAAACTGCGAAATTCATCAAGAGTTATGTGTGGCCCATTCCTTGGGGTTACGAGATCCCACACATGTCCCCCCCTCATAAGAAGTCAAATGATCCTGCTCCCACTATACATATGAGTAAGACCTATGTGGAAGCTCCAGTAGTTCATTGTTAATCATGGTCTAGGTATTCTTTACATTTCCAGGCACATATTTCCTGTTTTTCAAACTCTATACCTTGGGAAAACTTGGATCCCCATAATCCTTCAAGGTTTTCTAAGATGGAATGCTAGTGTCCTATGAACACCTTTTCTTGACAATTCACATCATGCCATAGAGTCTCTGTATATGTTTCCCACAAAAATGGCCATCAATCAAAGTTAAATTCATCGACAGGGGATTCCTCTCTTATCTCAGTACATCCAATGGCTTACAAACCCCATCTCATCCCTCTTGACTTATGCTTCCATTGGGACTATTATTTAAACCTTATATCATTACTCACGTCTAAGGAATGTCGAAACATTATGATTCAAATTAAGTCAAAAACTATCTAATATCTTTATGACATCATAATCATCCCCACTACATGACTCTAAACTGCACACCATCATGTTCTCACTTCACGACATTAAACTACGAGGAAAAAATGGTCCTTGTTGTACGATGTTAAACTGCAAAGAAATGGTTTAATCCCAAAGTTCCATTCGATATTGACTTTTCTATTCCTAGGTAATGTCACAGAATCCTCTTAATACCTTTTTTCTCACACCAAACATAGCTTACATGGGCTTAGAGATCTTAGTGAGAGATCCCCCATGACATTATGGGAAAAAACCTAGGAATTTGGTCCTAGTATCATGACCTTAAAAGGCATGTCCTAGTTCCCATCCCTAAGAGGAACCCTACGTCCTGACCATGTGATGTTGAATTTCCAAGTACCCCAAAGATGGGATGAACTCCTCACCTTGTGTATGAGTTAGATCTATGAAATGGGAACCTAATTCCATGAGTAAATCACAGCACAAATGTCTCCAATATGTCTGGATAAATTCCTTCCATACCTCAAACTCCATGCACTACGAGATCTTGAATCCCCATGGTCATTCGAGGCCATTTGAGATTGAAGGCCAATGTCCCGCAAACACATTTTCATAACTATGCACATCATTCCCAAGTGGTTCTACATATGTTTCCCACAAAAATTTCCATCAATCAAAGGCAAATTCGTCCCCCGTAGAGTCATATCTTATCTCAGTATGCCCAATAGATTCCAAGATTTTTTCCATCCCTCCTGATTCAAGGTCCCTCAAAGTCAATTTTTACATTTTCCTCCATACACACATCCTGGATATATTAGAACATGAAGTCCGGATTCATCTTTGGTCCCTTTTGAGGTTTCTAAGGATACCCCATCCATATGCATGAAGTTGTTCCACATAAAAAAGAAGAGTGCCACACTCATTTTTAGGTTTCCACGAAGAAGTTAAGTTAAAATTCCCCCTTTTGTGTTTAGGTTCACCCCTTGTCGAAGGTAACATACCATATTTAGAAAGTTCCCAATCTCCATAATCTATCGTATCCATCGAAGACGGAAGGCCAGTGTCCTACAAACACCTTTGTTTGACAATTCACATCTTTCCATGCAGTCTCTGCATATGTTTCCTACAAAATGGCCATCAATAAAATGGAAATTTGTTCTCAGGAGAGTTCTTTCCAACTTCTGTATTCTTGGATGAAATTCATGTCCTGTTACACCCCTGTATTTGGAAAACATCTGGATAACGGCTAACCTACCTTCCCCTTTCTAAATTTTCCTGGCATAAAAAATATTTCTAACTAAATTGACCATTCACCATATCTCCCTTACGAAAGTAAGAAATATGCAGGAACAGTTTCCCATTCAAAGGTGACATGAATGTCCCTAATGATTTCAAACACCACTACTCAGGCTAACCACCCACTATGGCTCCCGAAATTAAAAAAAAATCAATGTGTTGAAAATCCTACCAAGGCTATCAGAGAAAGAAGGACAGTATCCTATAGACACCTTCAACTGACTATCCACATCATGCCCTGGAGTCTATGAATATGATTCCCACAAAAATGGCCATCAATCAAAGGAAAATTCATCCCCAGTAGAGTCTTTTACTACCTCTATATGCCTTAAACGGCTTCCGAGCATCATGCATGTCCAAAATTCACTAGTTTTGGCTCTAGAAAAATCCCTAATCCACATATGAAGGATATTAGAACATTATCAGTGGATGATCCCAAATTGGCCCTTCTGCCCCATTAAGATTGCTCAAATATGTTCGAACTAAAACATTAGTAATAAGTTTGATTGGTAGGATTGTGAACTTCCAAATAAAAAGACACTATACTTTCCAGAGGGAAAATCTATAGAAGGAACCTCTGGATAAAAGTCAAGTATTGATTCATTAAAAAATGTTAATCCATCAGAAGAGACATAAAACTTTTTCGGTTGAAAACCCACAATGGGTGGACTAAGAAAAACCCAAGTTATTCCTACTAATCCCATGTTAAGAAGGCTTAGGAAAAAATTAGGGCAATAATGAAAAATACATAAAAGATCATGAGGTTGTTCCATAAAACCTTTGCAATAGTTGAACTATGCCTACTGGGCCCATGTTAAGCAGGCTTATGAAAAAATTAGGGCAATAATTAAAAAAAATAAAAGTTCATGAGGTTGTTCCATAAAACGCCAACAATAGTCGAACTACACTCGCTGAGCCTTGTGGCTCAGGAAAAAACTTAGATCCCGAGTCGAGTATTTTAGATTACTGGTCATGGTTTAAAATTAATACCAAATTTAAATGTTGTTTATATGATTGATCAATTGAAATGATAGGAAAAGGAAAAGAAGAAGAATTCAAAGTAAAATTGGTTCCATCATATTTCATAAAAATATATGGTGGGAATCCATAGCCTGGACCCTCTCCTTGTAAGAAAGATATGATCTTTACAATAGTTGTTCAACAGAGTCACCTAGTTGCATCAATGATTGGAAAAACTCCTCAACATCTTGGCGAAGCTTCAATAAATTTGTTGTCTCAGCCTCTGTACTCACCCGAAGTGACTCTATGTCCCTCATGGCATGGTGGCTGGTCCTTTCCCCCTCTTGGATTTTCCATCGGCCTTCCTCAATGGCAGCTATGGCCCAAGCCCACTACTATTTTAGCTGCTCCAGTTTCTGGCTTTGTTTCTCCACTTCCTAGTCGTGTTTTTCAATCAAAGAATCTAGCTTCATGAGTTTGTTTTGCAACATTACAACTATTCCAGAATGAGTGGCATCTTTTTTAACAATAATTTTACATGTAGCATCTAGATAAGTTTTCGACTCTGCCACGAAAAGTTGAGATTGAAGCACACCAATTTCTTCCCAAGCATCAACAACCTACCTTAATATTCCATTAATTCAATGATAGTTAAATACAACAAAACCTAGTACCACAAACTGGTGGTGTAACTTTGGAAATTTCATAGGCATCTCAGCCAATGGAGTCTGAGAAATTAATCTCCAAATGTTCCTCCATGCCTTTTTTTGAGAGGAATAAAGATCGACCAGGCTTTCATGATCAGACTCATAATCACTCACTAATGATGAAATGTAGTCAGGATTGAGTGTTACTAGATAGGGACATGATTTAGCCGCTACAGCGCGGCTCAGACCTACAACGAACTTCTCTTTGGTAAATATAGTGGAGGATAAAGAGGGTATGTATTCCACCATTACTAAGGTTTGTTGTTGTGATTATGAGGATAGGGATAAGTCAACAGTACCTCCCACCCCCTGCAACAGTACCACTATCTAGAATAGGTGGTGCTACATCTTCAATCATTAGTTGCGCTCTATGGATATGCAGGATTACTGATGACCTAGGGCCATGCTCGGCCAAAACAGTAGCCCTAAAGGAGGAACTCAAAAGGTTGTTGGTTAATATAGGTATTGTGGGGATAGTCATTCTAGATAAGGATACTGTACTTGGAGTCCCAGGGGTAGAAAACATGACCCCTCTCAGAGCTGGAAAAAGGGCACGATAGCCCACTCTTAATTTTGTGGGGATGGAATATCAGCCTACCTGATTGTGAATTCCCCAGAGCTACCATGAACAAGTAGAGCATCAATCATTAAAGTGACTCCCTCTATATGGATAAAATCCACTCGATCGAGATTGACAGTCTCCTCAATATTTGAAGCCCCTCTAAGATCCGACAAGGCCTAGGGATCTCTACTTGACTCAGCCCTTGCTATAAATACCACCATGTCTCTCTCTATGAGATTCGGATCAACATGGTAGAGTGATACCTAATCTTATTAATGTCCTTAAATTATTGGAAAAGAGATTGCTCAAGTAGGCGAAGACTCACCTAGGGGGTAAAAAACACCCCCAGTCTCTTCAAATTGAAATGTTTCCTTGTTTTGTTCAGGTGCAGTAGATAGAAACCCTTTTTCTTCCCTCAAAGGGACAAGAGCTGTAGATACTTGAGTGGTCATCATCTGGTCACCAATAGGCCTTGTGTCAAAGTACATATATGTACCAGTGAATCAAAAAGATGAGGGTAATGGGTTCAATCACCATATGAATAGACAATTACTTGTGACCCCCCTTCGAATACGCATTGATAGCTGGGAGGCTTGCTTGTGCTTCTTTGATTGTTAGATAGATAAATCATGAATCAGATCACCAAGAAGAGTTGGATGAGAAAATTTCCTGGAAGGGTCTAAAATGACTACTTACATGTGTTCCTAGGCTCCGGGGGATCCTTCCATAGTGAGCCTACCATTGATTGGGTGCACTCTCCAACTGCAGCACCTCCAGGAGAATAAATCGGGGAAAAAGATGTTTCCCAAGATCCTATAGGCCCTTGAAAAATAGAAGGTGGGGGGGGGCATTAAGCTTCTTTAAAATAAAAGAATTTGAGGACAGGGGTTGCATCCACTTCAAACTCTCCCATCAACCATAGGAATACTACCATCAACGTCATGCAGTCCGAATTGTAATGCCTATATGTAGGAGCATAAAGACACTTATCCATTTTTTTCAAGTAAGTAGCCACCTCATCAAGATCTTCATTGGATGAAATATTGTTAGGATCTATGGATCTCCCAAAACCTATAAGATCAAAGTGTTCCCTGTGAATAATGATCCAAATATCATCATTTTAAGCGCTTGCCCTCAATTCATCCCAGACTCTCAGGAAATCCAGAAATGCAGCTGTAATTGGGATGGCCAACGCTTTAGGATTGGTGCAAGGAAGTAGAGTGAGCTTCGATAACTGAAAACATTTATGGGGGTCCATGCAAAATCAGGAACTTGAGAAGAAGAACATTTATGAGGCGATGGGAGAAAGTAAGAATCTTTTTCCGTGGCATCCACAATAGGTAATTCAATGACATCATCATCCTCATCAATGTTTTTTGGTCGCAACATGGTAAGTACCCAATGTGTGTACTTACAGAGAAAAATTCAAGATTGGATGAAGGTTTAGAGGTCCTTAAGTTAGAAACACACCCTATCTGTATCCTCATTGAAAGAAACGTTAGTCGGTACTGACACGTAGCCAATTCCAGTAAGAGAAACTTTTCTTGTTTGGAGGAGCTACCATAAATCACGAGGGGATCAGTCACGAGTAGATGGATGAACATTCAAAAGGTCCCATTGCCTCCATGCCACTGAAAAATATATCTCAAAAGGAATAGATGATGGACTCTTGGCAGCAGCTCAAGTATATTTTTTGGCTGCCCATGAGATCATAACCCCATCTTTCACAACATTCTTTGGGGGAGCAAAGAGGCCATCTGAGGACCTTTCTCAGTCGAGAGTGATCAGTAAATCTATTTTTTTCTCCTTTCCCTTCACATTGGATGCCTTGAAAGTTGTCACGATAAGTACTAGGCTGGCTAACTAATCATTGGGATATAATTTAACCCATGACTCGGCAAAGTTCATGGTAAGGAAGGGAATAGAATCCCTTGGATCCGGAAGTCTGTACTAGATCTTGGTGTCCTCCCAGGTAAACATTAGCCATAGTTGATGGGCTATCATCAGATGTTTCTTCTAACAAGCACTATTGAGAGAAAGAGGTCATAACTTCTGGATGTAGTTGAATTGTTGACTAAATCTGCAGGGTGTATATTTCTCGCAAATAAGTTCCTCTTCGATAAAGGAAACTTGGATGCCTTCTCACAAGGAAAATAAGGAACCTCGTTTGAGGAAGTCTTAATATGCATTATTGGTAATAGAACCAGCATATAAATCATAAGGGTGGTAAGATAAATGTTCGTAAAAATTGAGACATTCCATTAAGTCATGCTCGTTATTTTTAGTTTTCTCCTCTTTTTTATCCTGTAAAGCCCAAGCCACCAACATGACCCCACTGGTGATATAAAGATATGGTTAGAGGGTGGAATGTGGAATGGTATTGAATTGATGAAATAATAACATCCTATCTGGGATCTAATTTAGCCCCAAATAATTTTTAAGGGCCCAGTCATTCGATAAGGTAACCCCCCCACTGATTGGACCCAATAGGTGTTAAATATTGTCCAACACTATGATATCTACATTGATGCATTTTCTAGTGGCCAACTCAATGGACATGATAAAAGTTGAGGCTCTTACACCACTAGATTTTTTCACTGGTAGGATCAACCCACTCAGAAACATGGACAAGAATGCTACAAGCTAAACTAATCGATCGACATCAGGGATGATCCCCCATCCCAATTTTTGAAAGTTACCCTCTTCTTGGGTGGTACAGTAAGCACCCACTCGCCTATAGTTGGTTTTGGTAGGACAAGCCCTAGGTATTTGTGGATAAATCTCCAGACAAGTATGCTTAACAAAAGCACCAAACCAGTCGTGAAAAAGAACTTCCTGCTTCAGATAGGGATAACTCTCCTTCAGAAGCATCTTCACTTGGACCATAAGTTTCTTGTCTATGGGGGGTTTCTTTCCTAGTAATCCCAATCATAATAGGGAGGAATAAATTCATCATCCATGTCCCTGACGATGGGGACTCTCGAAATTACCAGGATGTCCCATAGACTGATGCCGACCCCCCCGTGGGTCAAATAGAAGGTGTCTGTATCTGGACTCAACCTACTTTAGAGCTATGAAATAAGGGCAGTAGGATGATGGGTGTATGTATGTGAAACCCAAGTGGCCTCGTACAATCCCATAGTCTATAGATCGGTTTAGAATTATTCCCAAATCTGGTGAATCGGAAAAGGACACCCCCATTCCATGACAAATGAGCTTCCAGGGTGAAGGTTTTTTTGGGATGACCAACTGTGCTACTCATTCGTTGTATCCTTCCTCACAATTATTTTATAACAGTGGGCCGTCTGGTCATTATTCTGCTACAGTCCCTCTAAATCCCGAGGTTCATAGTTCAGAAAAGACCCAGAGATAGTATCTCTCTAAAGATACCGCTCCTTGGAAGAAATCAATGCCTTTGGAATGGAGGTATTAACTATCTAGGAAGTAGGTTGATTGGTTGGATTTGGTGCTGGGATTGATGTGTCTGACAATAGACCAAACCCGTAAGAATGAAGTCGGTCTAAAGTCAGGTACTCCCGTTGGTCGGCCATAAGAAAATTCACCAAATATTGGTGAAATGGAATGACCAGAGTTTTGTCATCATCTAAAGTTTCCATGTTCTTCGATATTTCATCAGCATCATAAAGAGCGATAGTAATAGTAGCCTTATAAGAAGTAGCGACGTTAGCAGAATCCTATGAAGCAACCATTATACCCCATGTAAGAAGATCCAGAAGGCAATAAAAAGTAAGTATAATAAAAATTGTTGTATAATGGCTATGGAAGAATGGATAAAGGACTCAAAATATGTCCACATAAGGTCTCGAGTACTACATAGTGTGCAGATGTGTCATACCGCATACGACCATGGTGCGTAGAAGAAACCCCGCCTATGACTGCATTATGAGAATGCATTTCACTGCGTACGACCATGGTACGCGAACCATCTGTGAGGTGTTCACCTGAAAATCATTGGCCAGTGAAATTTTTTTTTGAAGGACGTGGATGCCGTGAACCTAGTACTCATTAAGTTCATGTTTAGAAGTTTTAGATTAAAGATTAAGTTTACATTATTAATTCTTAAAGTTCACTTCACCAATCCATGTTTGTTATGTAGACATGCTATCCGCATAGCATCCTCCTATGTGGAATTCGGATTTTAGTCTTAAAATTCTGCAATACTTTTTTCAAAATAAAAAAAAATATCATACGCGGATAGAGAAATGGTGTGAATATTGGGTCATAGTACGTACAAAGTGGTTCATGGACAATATTTTCTCAAGAAGCACGGTACGCAATAACAGAGGGAGATGAGGGAATCGAGATACATTTCCATCGTGAGAAATGGTAGTAGGAAAATGGAATGGGCCCCCATATATAGATGTGGTCCCCTCCTACCAGGCTCATATTTTCTACCACGAACCCCTTCAGTTCAAGACCGCTTTTACATCAGAATAGTCCCATTTTCATTCCAAATGGACCCCATTCCAATGGGGGGAATTTGTTGGGTCCTGAAAATTATCCCAAGGGAAGAAAATGCCCCTGAAATCACCTTTTAGAAGGAATCAAGTACTCCTACAAGTCTATCAAGGTGAATGGATTCAAATTGAGTTTCAAATTTTATAAGAAACTTGAAGAAATTTATGATTTCAATGAATTTCAGGTGGCCCGCATACCATTACTGGGAAAGGTTCATGAACCACCAATATCACGAACCAATAGGTACATGGAATGATTCCTGAACAGCTAGCCCATGGAGCGATGACCAACGAGTAAGGTGGACTGTGAACTGCATCACCGAAGGAATCGTGCACACAATAGTCGTCCGCGCAGCACCCCGTGAACTCATCATTTTGCAGATGAAGCAAATAAGTATGGTTCCGTGAACTGTTATCACAAAACATGGCATCCGTAAACCTTGGTTGACTGAGTCTTCCACGAGTTAGGATATCTCCTCATGGGCCTCCATAAATGGTGTTGCATGCCAAATATATACAATTTCCCCAATGCGCTATAAAAGGAGCATAGAATGAATGGAGGGGGTACAACAAGGAAAGATGACAAAATCTTTAAGGGGACTTAGAGGTTGGAAGTAAGAACTCAGTGAAGATTCCGACTTCAGTCTCAATTCATCGACGATGCCTGAATTGCGAACCACACTCTCTACAGGTACAGCTTGCTGCGAACCATAAAATGGGAAAACATAATAATAAAAAGATAACCACGAACTAAAATGGTGAAATTGCGAACCATATAATTATTACGGATTAACTTCCTACGAACGATAATCCCATAGACCCTCCTTCAATATGGTGTTGTGCGTACTGTACCTCTATGCGGACTAAACTTGGCACCGTGTACTATATCTGTATGCAGAGGGAACCCAAAGTGGCATGAATGGCTGTGTACCACTATGATATGTGATCATCTATACCCATTCCTGTGTACCACATCAGTACATGGATGACCCTCTCAGCTCTCATGGAACAACAGTATGTGAAGCCTCCCCTATCCTGTATAAGAAATCAGTACATAGATTGGGGTATTTTTGGGTATTATTTCCTCTAATTCCAATATCACCCTCCATTACCATCCAGTCCTCTATAATCCCTCTATGAACCAGTCCTTCGATATCAGGCCAAAGCCTCCTCCAAAGCCAAAGGACCCATATGATTAGACTATTAAGTGCATCAGCGCACCCCTTTGAGTCTACAAACCCATGGTAAATAGAGTAATAAAGGCTCTCCCCACAACGGTTGGGGCTTCAGGAATACCTATGGGTCTACATTCCCATGGTAACCCAGAGTCCAACCATTTGATGCTGATGTGAACCTACCCGTTCTAGGTATTAATGGTGGTCACTTTCTTTTCCATTCAATGAGTAACAGTGATCAATCGAAGGAGTTATATTCGATTCTCCTTTGACGAGGAAGAAACTCCTTCCCTAACCATAACGTATTTTCAGTCCCTCCCACTAAGGTAATTCCCCAATCTTCTGAGGCCAAGCCACATGACCGTTAATGTCATTTCACATGTAAAGGTTCATTTATCCATGCCCTTATCCATGGCCACCCTGACATTTCCCTCAATAGGCTCACCCTCTCCCACCAGTAGGAGAGGAAGCACGTTCTTTGTTGAATCTTTCACATCCTCTTGTTTCTCATGCTGAGAATGACTCTCATGGGATTAGAGGTTTGTGACGGTTACAACATCCACAAAAATTCTTAACTACAAGAACTCTAATTCCTAATAAAACCAGGATACGTAGAATGATTTCTTGAAGGCCTGAGCTCAAAAGGTACCCATCCAAAAGGGTTCACCCAATAATGATCCCCTAAATGGGAATCTCCCATGTGTAAGACCCAACAATATGATCTATGAGAACTCAAATTCCTGATAAAACCAGGATATGTAGGATGCCTACTTGAAGGCCTGAGCTCAAAAGGGTGCCCTACCATAAAGGTTCCACCCAATCATGCCCCCTCAAATGGGAAGTGTCTGTGAATAAGCACCAACTATTCTGAACTACGTGGGTTTTTATTCCTCTCTTGAGGATACATAAGAAACCCATCTTATGTGTTCGATCCCAACATCAAATCACATTCCATCCCCCTGGATGATGATAAACTCTTGAGAACCTTATTGTGTGGCTCAAGTTAGTAGTACATCCATAGCATCAAATATATACCTACCTATGATGGTCTTGAAAACCAAGGGTAGCCTGTGGACATACTCTTCAGAATGAACCAAGGATTCATGAACATATGAACATTACATAAATCTATAACAGAGTCTTGAAACAGGAAATAATATTCCCTTGGAAGGGTGTGGTGAGCCTGACCTCTCATCCTCTCGACCAATGGAGTCTTCAAGTGTCTTTGGATGAATCATCTATCAACGAGCATCTTCCATTGGAAATCAGGTCCATGAATCATGGATAACAGGGCCGTTGGGAGTTTCTGGCTCCATGAATAAACCCGTTGGAGACCATTTTAGGAATTTGTATCTGAGGAGGACCTATTGCATGAGTACTTGACCCCACACAATCGCCCGCTAGGATTGACTGACTGTGGAATCTCCTTTGTAATGCGAAATGGGTGAATTGACTAGTCCCCATGGGGTTAATACAACCTTCTTTTAAAGGATAATGACACATGATGGGTCAACGGAAAATAAATGGTGTATTTTATAGGAAACCATATCTGGAAATAGGGATGGGTGATGATCCACATCAGATCATTTCCGCACCACCCGAAACATGCCAACTTAGAGGCGGAACACTAACTAAACCAATAATTCTATTAAATTTATCTCTATAAATACTCTTTCCAATTATGTAAGTTACTTCACCCATGTCTTTCATTGAGAATAATTTTTTGTGCCACATTTTCATAGAGTAAAAACATGGGATATCATTTATAATAAGTTTTATATAATCCACGCGCAATATCAAAAAAACTACTACACACCCACTAATCCCATATAAAGACTAGAGTCATCCATGTTATTGATGGAAACAAACACTCTTATTGCATCATCAAACCATATATTCCAACCATAAGAGGCATGATTTAAAAAAATGGACAATTTTAGATTTCATACCATATTAGTCAATTTTGGAACTTAAATACCTTAACGTTTTATCATATATAGAACCTCGACTAAATTAATTTTAAGGAAATTTTATATATATCCATTTTATATATCTGATAATCAAAATGAGATACTTTGGAGATCAATATCTAAATGGAATTTAACATCTCAATAGGTGAAAATGATTCTTCATAGTCAATACCCTGAATTTTTGTATAACCCTTTATTGGAGTTAGTTTCCTAGGATTAACAATATGTACTATAATTACATGTATATTCGAATTATTGAATATTAATAAATATTCTTATTACATATTTTTTTTATTGTTTTTCATTAATCTAGTGTAATAATATCCAAGAGAATAATTCACATTGATAAGGTCATAGTAGTTACCCGCTATGATGAGAACCATGATGTGAAATGATGATATTATCAAAAGATTTTCTATATTTGGATAAATTAATATGATAGGACACATAGTAAATATAATTTCAGGTTCAGTCACCCATAATTAGATGATGATTCTTCCTAGTAAGTTCACACTTGGTAATCTCTAAGATGAAAGATTATGAGGAAAAACCCGCTAGTAGGAATTATGAATTATTTAGTGTCATCAGATATTCATATATATGAGAATGTGTGATGGTTCCTATACTTTAATATTATTATTAAAGTCTGTTATAACTTTTTATATAAATTAATTTCGTATACCACGATGATAATAGTTCATAGAGAAGTTGGATATGTTAGGTGTATCATGAGTGATATATTATTAATGAATAATTAGAGGAAGTATTTTCCCTTAAATATTTTTGGAAGAGGATAACTTGGAAATTTTATTGCAATAGAACCATCACCTTAAATTACATGAAAAAAGTGTAATGACATATTTCTTTCAGATAGTCAAATAAAAACATATCGATAATATAGGTTGTTGAAATGGATGTGAAACCTGTTTGATGGGATATTGTGACTATGGGTTTATATGACACAATGAGTGTTCATATGTGGATGTCCACATTTGGAAATTAGGTTCTTTCTCTTGGGTACCTTGCCCCATTTCTAGACGGTAATATTGGATTTTAGGCAAGCCCACCTAATGCCAATGAGAAAAAATCCTAGAGGGTAAAACACTAAGTGTTTTTGTTGATATAAATTAAATTATATTTGAGTTTAATTAATGGTACAGATATTATTCTCAAGTATGAGGAATAATTTTATTAATGTTATATTAATTGCATAAATTAAATAAATATTTATTCACAGTCTTGTGAATAAAATATTTATTTTATTTATTGAATATTTTAATAAATATTTTTTCACCAAATTATGAATAAATTTTTTATTTATGAATAAAATATTTATTCAGGTGTTTAATAACTATTATAGAAGATTGAATAGACCAATACCGATTCCGAACAAAAATATTAACTGACAAGGTCGTTACATACTATTTTTTATTGCACATGTTCAAGTGCACTAAATAATTGTAATAATATAATTATTATTATGTGGAATAAGGTTTATTAAAGGGAATAAATGTTATTTAATAACTAATATGCAATTAAATATTATTTTAAATTAAATCCTAACTCTATATATAGACGGATATGTCTATTGTGTAGAACATTAAAAAATTGAGAATAGTTAATTGTTGTGCACAATGAATTCTCTCGAAAATCCTACTTTTCTCAACCTATAAAAAATGAGAAGTTTGAGAGAGATTTATTCAAGGCCAAAGAATAAGCAATCAAGAACAGACAACCCAAGACATTTGAATCTTCAGGATAACAACCAAAGATTGAGTGGTGTTTCTCAATGTTTGTAGGAGCATGTGTGGATCAATGAAAGAAGGAATATATCCTTGGATCATCACAGTGAAATAAAGGTAATCCTAAAGGGACTTTTTAGATGATCAAAATTTAGCAACGAATAAAGTTCCTAATCCCATATATTTATTTCTTCAAATATTAAATAAATTAATTATAAATTTTATGTAAAATATCATCACTCTTGATTTTGGTGAACAATTATTAAAATAAATTTTAATATATCACCCACCTCTGTGATCTTTCCCTGTGCCTGGAACCATCAATTGGTGTCAAAGCAGTCACATTTAAATTTATAATTATTTATTTGATTGTTGATCTATGTACAATTGTGAATAGATTTTCATTTCATGTTATTTTTTATTTAATCCAATTTGAATTAACATTTTATCAAAATATTAATGATGTTCGTTCAGTGTTTCATTTTCTAAAAGGTTTATGAACAAATAAAGAGAAACTACAGATTCCATCAGGGAGTGCCAAATCTTTGGATGGTAAAATAGGGTTACACAGTGTGCAGCCGGAGAACACACTGTATACCCATGGACACTGTACCTAGATGCTCCAAGAAAGTAATTACACAGATTGATTTTATTTAACACTGTGTTTTGACTGTGGAAAACTGCAACACAATAAGAAGAGACAAGTTGTGCAATTTCAATGTACATGCAGTCTTGTCCGGTCGAGTTAACACACTGAAGCCCAAGGCGTGTGGCTTAAATATATAGAAACTAAGGTATACGGTGTGTAGTTGGATGTACATGCCGTGTAGTCTCCCATTAATGGAAAAAATTATAATTACCTTAAATTTGAAAATTTCAGCATTAGAACCTTATTTTATTGAATAGAAAAATATTGTGTGTTTGACAATTTAATAAAAGTTTTTAAATAATTTTAATCAATCAATTAATTTATTATAATTAATATTTCATTTTTGGTTCTACGATTTATTTTCCATGAACTCCATTAATGATGGGTATCCCGAAATATGATTGAATTATCATTAAGATGAAAGGGAATTAATTAAATTTTTAAAAGGTTGGGGACGAAGCCTCATTTATTAATAAAGAAAAGAAAATACATCTTTTAACTGGGTAGAGGGAGACCCATTACATAGCCCGAAGGCCTAGTGGGAATTTAGCCCATTACATGGCTAGTATGTCCAAATTTTTGGCCCAAGGCCTATTCTATGAATAGTACTGCTACAGTACCCGCCTACAATAGTACCGCACAATACCTTCCGCTACTATAGTACCATGTCGCCGCTACGGTGACTTGTCATCGCTACAGTGCCTATCGTTGCTATAGTTTCACCACTGCTACAACTCACTATAGTACTGCTATAGTACCTGTGCCCCATGGGATTTGAACCACCATTTTTCATGTAGGATTATGGGGTGCTTACCACTAAACCAAACCCCAACTACATGGAATTAATTAATTAATTAATGCTTGAATGTTTATATTAAATAATAAAATAATGAATAGATAAATGAGTTATAGCCATTTAATTTTGCGTATTCATTACATGTATGACCATTCATGATCCTAACCAAGCCCTACTTCTTTGTTGGATATTTTAATTTAATTTATTCACTGAGTTTGAAATTATTTCATATTAATTTAAATAATGTCATCTGAGTCATCCCTACCCCCATTATTATATAGGACTCAAATGTCTAAGGATAATCATGTAATCTCATTTAACCAATACTTTGGTTCCCCTCACCTGTGTGTGAGTAATAAATCTTTGTAATTAATAGAGAATCCAAAGGCACATGGAAGTATTTAAAGATGAAACCGTATTGATGCCAACCCAGGTGATACATAGGTGGACATTTAGAATGATGTAAATCATAATAAGATCGAAAATATGATTTATTCACCTAGGTAAAAGGTTGATTTAATGTATACTCATTAAATAAACAATTAGATTAATCTCATGAAGGTGACATTTAATTAATTAATTATTTATATCTATGCAATTATATATTTTATGGATGAAAAGCTGAGATTTCATAAATAAATTAATTAAAGTTAAAATATTAAAATTAAATAAATGAATTATGCGTAAATTTTTTATCCTACATGATTAAGTAATTAAGTAACATCCCTTAATATTAGAAATAAATGTAAATGACAAATAAAATAAACTTTTTGAATAAAAAATTAAATCCCTCAATTAAATATTAAGTTATACTAAGACTTATATTACTTAATTAGGAATGAAACTACATAAATAAGTGCAGTACATGACCAAATTATGGACACTTAGTTTTATCGGAGAGTTATCACGAATGTTTTGGGTTGAATTAACTAAAATTGTGTTGAGTTTAATGTCCAATGTCTATTGAATATAAATTTGGAAGCAAGTGTTGAGGAAATCCTATTCAGGATTTCAAGATATGGGAATCCACTCAACTGATCAAGGAGTTACAAGTCCTTAGTTGGAAATACCACCTACCTAATTACTTTATTATAGATTTCATTCCCAAAGTCTGGATCATTAATAAAAGAAATGATGATATTTTCCAACAAAATTTTAAAAAAACTAGAAATTCCAATTTTAATGGTGATGGATATTGGGACTTGATAAAATAGTGGGAGATTTAATAAATAAATAAATAAAAATTAATTTATTATATCTCCCTTATTTTGTAATCAAGAAAAGTAAAAAAAAAACTTACCTTTTTAACTGTAGAATAAAATTAAAAGTTCATTATCCACTATATCCCTATAATCAATATTGTTGTATGATAACCTCCTAATTGGTAGTAAATTCTAGGTGTTGTTTATATGCCTTTAGGATGTTATGCCCCATGAATGGAAATATTATCTTATAGAATCATCAATGGCTAATCCACTAACTAAAGAGGCAAGTGATGACGAATTCATTATCTATGAAAATCATTTGAGAAACATGAATTTTTTTCAATGTCTGATACTTTCATTGATATCTAGTGAACTAATAAAGTATCGCGAAAACATGGATGTGTATAGAATGGTTGACAACATCTACGATATTTATCTAGAGAGTCTTAGAGATGAATGATTTAATATTCCCAAGGTTATATTTCAGAGTAGGCTTAAAGAGGATGTCCATGTTAGGCCTCCCATAGTCAAGCTTATTGAATACGTTTAGCACATAGAGTTTCTATGGTTTTAACTCCCTAGATAACTAGGAACTGACCTAATTCTAGTGTTTCTCTCTCAAAGCTTCTCTAACTTTGTTGATAATTTTAAAATGAAACACATTGATAAGTATAAGCGAGATCTTATTAATCTTTTAAATCAATTTGATAATGATACGAAGTGTGAAAAACCTTCCATCCTTATAGTGAACAAATAAAAAGGGAAAATGTGGAGATTTAATCCCAAAGCTTCTTCCTGACCATCCAATAAATGTACAATCAAGGGGAAATCAAGGGAATAGGAAAGCGTCTATTTCTCATGTGGAAAGAAGGGACACTGGAATAAAAAATAATCCCATCCAAAGAATAGAGGGGTAGCTTCATCTACATTTTTTATCGAGTGAAATTTATCTTTTCATACAAATTTAGTATTAGATACAGCTTTTGGGGCTCCTAAATGTTTTTAAATATAGTCACCGAGTAGATTCTGAAAGACAATCCTAGGAGAGGCGTATATTCAATTAGCCAATAGAGCTAAACTTGCTACTCTAAATATTAAGAACTACCACCTAACATTTCCGACCAGAATGATCTTGCTTTGAAAGGGTTTTTATTTTGTTCATTTAGATACAATAAACATTATTTCTACATCCAGACATGATACTGATGGATTTATATTCAAATTTTGGAATAAATGATTCTTATTTTATAAAGATAGAATTTTTATGCAAGTCACATTTAAATTACAATATTTATTTATTTAATTACATGAACTAAATAATGGAAATATATAATGAGTTTACTTTAACTAAATCGTACCACACCCAACATTGGAATCATCAACAAGGTCATGTAAATGAAAGGATCTTGACTAAATTACATAAATATGGATATTTAGATTCTTTGGAACTAAAACCACTTAGTTTAAGTTATAAATGTTTATAAGAAAAAAATTACAATTCCCCATTAAGTGGAAAATGTGAAATGTCTAAATAGCTTCTTGAATTATTTCATAATGATGTATGTGGAACATTTCTTATTGAATCAAGGGGTGGGTACTCATACTTCATTACCTTTTTTGATGATTTTAGTAGATATGGATATGTTTGCTTAATGAGGTATAAGTCATATTATTTTGATAAATTTAAGGAATACAAGAATGATTTTGAGAACTATCTTGGTATGAAGATTACAAAACCTCACTTAGACCACAATAGATAATATCTTAATCAATAATCCACATATTTTTTATAGGAGTTTGTGATTTTATCTCAACTCAGTACACCTTATACAACTCAGTGTAATGGTGTAAGAGAAAGGAGGAACCACAACCGTTTAGACATGGTGAGATTTATGATGATTCATGCGTGTCTTCCCTTATCCTTTTGGGGATACATGTAAAAAAATAAACATACATAATAAACCAAGTGACAACTAAAGAATGAAATGATATAACACACCAATTATGGAATTCAAATAATCTTGTGTTATCATAATTACATGTCTGGGGTTTCAATCATTTGTTAAGGCCTCTTAAGGTTACATGTTTTTCCCTAAGGAACAAAGTGAATCATTATATGATATTCCAAAGAAATAAAGGGATACAGTCTATGCAATAATTTAGATAAAAGGGTTGTTGTTGAAAAAAATCTCATATTTCATGAGTAGATCTTATATCTAAAAGATATTGTGGGAGAAAGATATACTTCGATGAAGTATAGACTATAAATACACAAGAGTTGGTAAAATAAAAAATTTCAAAATTCCCCATAAAAGAAAAAATTATTCTAAAGGCACAATTATAATGAATAATTAATAAAGAGGTTAGATAAATAGAACAGTATGGTTTTCTAGTCACTAAGGATGGTGTCTCATTATTAGTTGATTATAATGTTCTTCTAACCTAGAAGGAAGTAGAAGGTGGCACAAATGTTTCCAAGTGAAAAAATACAAATATTATGAAATGGATTCCATGTATGAAAACAATGTTTGTATTTTAGTAGAATCTCTTGTAGATGTAAATCCCATTGTTTGAAAATGGGTATTTGAGAAGAAACTGGACATCGAAGGAAAATTCAGTACCTATAAGGCACAACTAGTTTCAAAAGGGTTTAAACAACATCAAGGAATTGACTATGATGAAACCCTTTCACCAGTTGAAATGATAAAATATATCATAATTATACTTTATATTGAATATTTCCATGACTATTAGATCTAGAAAATTAATTTAAAAATATGATTTCTTAACAGGAACCTTCATGAATATGTCTATATGACAGAGCCCAAAGGGGTTGTGACTCCAAAGGATGCAAAAAATGTATGTGAGTTGCAAAGATCCATTTAGGTATTAAATAGAGTATCTAGATCATGGAAAATTTTATTCGATGAGGCTATAATGAAGTTTGTTTTCATAAATAACAAATTTGAGCTATGTTTATATAAACGGTTTGGGGGGAGTGCATTAATTTTCTTAATAGTATATATTGATGACATATTACTCATTGGAAAAAAATACCGATCTTAAAGTATGTTTAGGCATAATTTAATAAATGATTCTCTATAATGGAATTTGGTGATGTGGAATATATTCTTGAGATTAATATCCATCGTGATAGATCCAAGAGTTTGATCAGCCTAAGTCAAAGTACATACATTGAAAAGATATTGAAGAGATTAAATATGGAAAAATATAGGGGGGGGGGGGGGTTCCAGTGTCATATATAATTCATCTTTATAGGAAAATGTGTCCCTAGACACATGAGGAATGAAAAAAATGATAAGGATTTCATGTGAATTAGTGATTGGGTCAGTCATGTATGTTATGTTGTTTACTAGGATAGATTTATCATATGCATTAAGTGTAGTAGGAAAATATTAATATAATCCAGGTGGCCTCAATTTGATGGAATTCAAGACAAGCCTTAAGTATATGAAACATACTAATGATATGTTCATGGTTTATGTAGGAGATGAAGAACTAGTCATCAGAGGATATGCATATTGTAGTCTCTAAACAGATCATGATGACCTTAAGATACAAATGAGATACATCCTCACATTGAATGGAGGTTCCCAGAGCTGA
Source organism: Viscum album (assembly GCA_963277665.1). Classification (NCBI taxonomy): domain Eukaryota; kingdom Viridiplantae; phylum Streptophyta; class Magnoliopsida; order Santalales; family Viscaceae; genus Viscum; species Viscum album. Next base: position 1,429,919,986 of record OY728120.1, on the reverse strand, counting down.
AAGGGATTAAATAAGGTTGTCATTGCAGAGTCTACATTAGATTCAAAGTATATTGCATCTTTTGAGGTACCTAAATAATCTGCATAGATGCATGAATTCATCCAATATATTGATGTGATATCTAGAAGTAAATATTTTACCACAATCTATTGTGATAATACTGTAGTGGGGACACTTTCAAAAGAGAAAAGATCACATAAACGAATGAAGCACATACTTAAAAATTATCATATCTTGAGGGATTTTTCTTAAATATGTGAAGTTAAAGTGAGTATTATTTCCATGGAAGAAAACATGGTGGACCCCCTGACCAATTCCTTGACTTAATTGAAACATGATTTTCATGTGATTTCTAGAAGACAGAATGTTGTTGGAATTTGTCTCAAGTCCAAGTGGCAGTTTATTAGAGTTGGTGTCCTAGGACCAACTGTTTGTAAATTGATTACATGTGTATTAAATGTATTGAATATTAATAAATATTCTTATTAAATATTGTTTTTATGCATTAATCTAATGTTATAATGTCCTAGAGTATATGTCACATCGATAAGGTCATATCAATTCCTAGCAATGAAGAGAACCTTAATGTTCTATGACCAGCTTCTCAAATAATGTTCTTCAGTTGGATAAATTAATATTATGGGACATATAGTTCATAGATTGTCAGGTTTGAGTACTCATAAGTAGATGAGTCTTCTTCTCATGAAGTTCACAATTGGTAATATCCATAATTTATGATTATTAGAACATACCTATCAATAATAATTTCACATATTTTAGTGTCATTGATATTCCTATCCATGAGTGTGTATGATGGTCCTTATACTTTAAGATTATTATTACTTAATGTTACAACTCATATACTTTGATGTATATAAAAAACCATGATGATAAAAGTTCATTGAGAAGTTAGATATGTTGGGTGTGTTATGAGTAATGTGTGAGTAATGAATAAGGTGAGGAAGTATTTCTTCCTTCTAGCCTTATGGAAGCTCATATCTCGACCCTTTGATTGGAATTGAACTATCATATTAAATTCCATGACTATGGTGTAATGACGTGCTTATTTCAGATATTTAAAGAAATAAATATTTAGAATATAGGTTGCTAACATGGATGTGAAACCTACTTTAAGATATATTATGACAAAGTGATTTTATTACATAGTGAGTGTTCATATGTGGTATTCGACGTTGCGAAATTATGTTTTTTCTCTATGGTGACATGACCTATTACTAGATAATAATCTTGGACTTTAGGTAAGACTGCCTAATGCTAATGGGAAATAATCCTAGAGGGTCACACACAATGTTTTTTCATTGATATCTATTAAATTATTTTTTAGTTTAATTAATTTAGTAAATATTATTATCAAGTTTAATGAATAATTTTATTCAAATTATATTGATCACATAAATTTAATAAATATTTATTCTCTGGATTGTGAATAAAATATTTATTTTATTTATTGAATATTTTAATAAATATTTATTCTCTATATTTTGAATAAAATACGCATTTATGCATAAAATATTTATTCAGTTGTTAAATAAATTTATGAGTAGTTGGAATGGACTATGACTAAGTTCGGGGACAAATATTAATTAATATGAATATAATATAATATTTTTTTATTGAAAGGGTTTTAATTCACCACAAAATAATTAAAATATTATTATTATTATGTTTAATGAGTTTAATTAAGGTTAATAAATGTTATTTAATGACTGATATGAAATTAAATAAAATTTTAACTTAAATCCAAACTCTAAAAATAGACAGCTATGTCTATTATATAGAGAATCTAAATATTGGGAAAATAGAATTGAAATGCACAATGAATTATCTCTCAACTCCTCCATTTCTCTCCCTCTCAAGAATGAGAAGTTCAAGGTATATTTCATGAAAACAGAAGAATGAGATATTGATAATGAGAAAAATACATTTGAATCACCACACTATAACCCGAAGATCGAGTGGTGTTTCTCATAGATCATATAAGCATGTGTGGATCACCACTTGAGGGATTCTATCTTTGGATCCTCATAGTATAATTAAGGTCCTACAAAAGGGTATTTTTAGAAGATCAAAATACACAAATGAAGAAAGATCCCAAGCCTAGGTATTTATTTCTTCCAATAATTAATAAATTAATTATAAATTCGATATGCATGATCCTTGCTCCTGGTTTTGGGAAAAAAATATTAAAAGAAATTTTAATATATCGCCCACATTTGTACACTCCGCTGAGCCTAGAACCATCACTCATTACCATTATGAGATAGTTATAGTTATTAAATCTACTATATAAATAAATTTTCTTATGGAAAACCAACTTTCACCCTTTTTCTCTCACCCCTTAAGGTGAATCCACCAAGTTCCAAACATGGTTAGTGTATATGGAATCCATTTCAGATTAAATGTCTTTGATCCATTTACCAAAATTAATTATCTCAATGGATTTATGGTTAGAATTATGGCTATATCATATGAATGAATCATCATAATAATTGGTGATAAGAAATAAACAACTTCTAGGTTCCAAACATATGTTAATAGACCTTTAAGTCTCATGTCTAACTTGTGTTGTTTATTCTACCTCAAATATTTAATGAAAAAGATCAAAATAAATCTTTGGAACATTTCCTATTTTGTGTTCTTGAACATAACTATATTCAAATTTCCTACCACTAACTACTTGATCCATTTTTGGTCTCTCAATGAAACCACCATCTTGAACCAAAATAGTTTGTTTTTAGTAAGGTGGGAGAAATAATATCCTTTATTTCTGTGGGATAACAATGAAATAATAATTTCTCAAAATTAAGGAATATATTTATACAATATAATCATCATATGAGTACTTTAAAATTTTAAATCATTATAAAAGAAAAATTGGGATATTATTATACTATATCTTATATGGTGTCTTGATGACTAATTTTGATGGAACACATTTTAATTGAATTATAGTAGTTTTCAGAATATAACCCCAAATAGATTTACTAAGATCACACTAAATCATCATTGATACAAAAATGTCTAACCAGGTATGATTCATCATTAAAAACACACCATTCTATTTTGGTGTTCCAGTATAAGTGATTTTTGGAATGAATCAAAAATCTCCCTGATGATCTGTGAATTCATTGCCCAAATATTCACCACCCCAATATGATTGGAGAATCTTAATAGTTTTCTAAAATTATTCTCTAATATTTTTGAAACTCATTGAAATTTTAAAAAGTTTTATTCTTGTTTTTCATCAGAACATATATCCATATTAACTATATTCATTGGTAAAGGTGATGAATTAGATTAAACCAATATTTTCTTAATTACTAATTATTCCACATACATCACAATTTATGAAATCCAATAGTTCATTAACCCTCTCATTTTTTATTTAAATTTTTTATTTAGTAATATTTCATATCAACAATGATTCAAAATTATCAAAAGAATCATAATTTAATGATTATAATAATCCATATTTTTGTATTTTTTTAATGTGTTTTATTTTTATATGTCCAAATGAACAATGCCAAATATAGGTGGGATTAGAATCAACCCTAAAAATATTATTCCAAATGTTATGAATATTATTATAAATATTTAGAATATATAAAATGCTTATTATGTTCCCAATTCCATAAAATATTTCATTCTTATATATTTAACAACATTATTTTTAATAGATAATGAAAATCAATTGTTATCCATGTAAGATGAAAAAATAAAATTCTTGTTTGTAGTGGGAATATATTAAACTTTATCTAATTATAACATTAATCAATTTGAATATATAAAATAATAAGTGATAACATATAATGAGAAAAAATTTCTCTATTACCAACATGAAGATGTACTTCATACTTCACTAATTCTCTTCCATATTCGAGTCTTTTTTTGTTAGCACAAATGTCTGACGTATAGCTGGTATCGAATACCCATGAGTCAGAGGTAGTGGAATTTATTTCTAAAATATTCACATTTAGATTCTTGGAATAATTCTCATTGAGAACACTTATCAACACTAGATTCAAATATCTAATATATTATAGGTTTTTCCTATAATCGATCTGAAAATGATTATCAAAATGTATTCCAAGATCTATACTGAGATATATCAGTGGGCGAGTGTCATGTTTTATATCTTTTCAAAAAGTACTTTTAAAAAAAGTGTCAAAACATAAAATGAAAACCTCTTATATCATTTCTATTTATTGATCCATAATACATATTTCACTCATCAATAACCTTACTATGGTGTGAAGCTCATTGAATTAGTTATTTATTCATGCTATTAATCCAATAACAATAATTGTGATTCTTGGATTTTTTGTGGACAACTCTTTTTTATCTATAATATGGATAATAAAAAACTATATTAATATGGTATCCCAAACCATTGGGGATCCCCATAAAAGTACCAGCCAAATAAAACATAAAATATGAGCTAACAAAAGACAATCCATGGTCACCCCGCTAGGACATTAACAATAAAAAAAATAGAAAATTGGCCCCATTTTAAGCCGTGTTTTTTAAAAAATGTGTCTTCTTTTGAATTAATCCACATTTTTTTATAAAAATCATGTCTTCTTTAGCATTTTTTACTCCTGTTTTAAAAATATTCTAATATTTAATTTAGGTTCATCTAAAAATATGTCTAATTTAGTTGCATTTTAAAACATTGTTAATTTTGGAATAAACATATTTTTAATAAAACATGACTAAATAAATAATCATTAATAATAAATGAGTAAATATGTGAAAATATATGTAATAATAATAAAATTTAATAATTATATATATATATATTTATTAATATTTTTATAATAATTGATATATATATAAGAACATATATATAAATTAATATATTTATATAACTATATATAATATATATATATATATATATATATATTAAATTTTATATATATTTATATAAATATATTAATTTAAATATATATATTAATATATAATTATATATAAGTAAATTAATATTTTAATATTTAAATAAATATATAAACCTATCTGTATTTAAATACACAGACACAAATATATTAACATATAATAAAAACAATATATATATATATACATATATACTAAATTATAAATATGATCATGTTATTAATATATTATATAGAAAAAAATAAATGTTATTTTTATAAAATTAATATACACAAACTTACACACATATAAACACACAAACATGAAATTTAAAGCACAATTTTGATTAATTAATAATAATTGAATAAATGATCATTAATATATAAATTAATATGTACATATATATATAAAGTTGTGTTTATAACTATATTATTACAAATATATATATGTTTATTTATATATTAATATATTTCTATAAACCTATTGATAATATTTCATATATAATAGTATTATAGAACAATAAAAATAAATGTTATATATATAATAATATTTATATTAATATATATATATATGTATGTATTAGTTTTTTAATATATTCATATATATTAATCAGTAATATTTATATAAATGATCACTATTATATATAGTAATACATATACAAATATGTGTGTGTGTGTGTAATTATATTTATATTAATTTATACATTCAAACATATTTATACACACATATAAATTAATATAAATACACTTATAAATTTATATATATTAATTTACATATTAGTATATATATATATTACATATAAATTAATATATCGATATATATATATATATCAATATATTAATTAATATATAATTTTATAAGTGTATTAACATTAATTTAAAAACAATATATTATATTTATTAACAAATATGAATGCTTGGATGAGTGCTAAAAGAATCGGAAAATGTATCACTTATCGTGGGTTTGATCCCCAGTAACATGTTATATATTTTCAATGGAAGGAACTTATCGAGTGTGGTGGAAGAGGGATAAGGCTAGAAAGTAGGTGAGGTGGTGATAGAGAGGCGACAGATGTGTCAAAAGGTGATGAGAACACTTAGGTGGAGGGTAATGCTAGTCAAAGGCAAGAAGGTGTTGTCAGGGGAGGGGGTGGCAGTGTCAGCATGGGATGGAGTGGGTATCATGTCATGGGGTAGGGAATGGGTGGGGATATTTGGAGGGGTGGAAGTATGAAGGGGAGGGGTGTTAAGGTGGGTAAGTACATGGTGGGGTGCAATCGGGGTGTTCAATGTGTGGAGGGAGGGTGATAAATCATGATAATAATATTAAAATTTATCTCTTATTTATATGTGTTTTTAAAACATGGTTAATATATAGGTTATTTAATGGTGTTATTGCATTTATCAATTCTTTTACAAAGAAACAAATATAGATTTAATAGAATTTATAAAACAATATAAAGGAAAAAATGTTACTAAATGTATTTTTTAATAGCAGAAAGTACAAACTTGGATTATACAGAGTCAGTTATAATTTACATGACTTATAAGAGATAATCTTGATCCACCCCATTATTGTGTGAAATTACAAGGTTGAATGATTGAAGTCATGAAAAGTACCTATTTAGTAGGAATCTCACATTAAGTATGTGAGGGGTTCTCATTTCAAAAGTATCACCATTTTAATAAACACCATATTCATATTAAATTCACAACTATTGAATGTTATGTAATATTTATATTATCCTATTTTAATCATTTGTGTATTCATGATTATAAAAATTTATTTTTGAAATACCCATTCCATTCACCAATTTAAGGTGTTCACTCCACATTAATGTGTTACTCTTTACACAACTCATAAGTTTGTGTTACTCCCCCAAAAATACAAGCCATGTATATTTATTTAAATTTTAATGCATCTCATGTAAATTTAATATTTAATTTTAATGTAAATAGATATATTTATATGCGATTGAATCACTATATGAGTAATCTTATAGACAAAGATAGCCAAAAACACTTTTCAAGTACAAGTTATATTACTCCATGATTATTGAAAGTCATTTTCAAAGTCCCTATACCTAGGAATACTTTATTGAATATTGAATTTAATTCATGATAAATTTAACATCTAAGGTAATTAAATGACCCATAATACAATAAAAAAGTTCTTCAATCTGGTGAAACATATGGATTCAAGGATGCCTCCTCATATGCTAGTGGAAATTAACTAGTTTCACTAGTCTAAGGTGGTATGGTGGGGAGACAATAACCACATATCAGATTAAAAAACCAGTGTAAAGAAATGAAATCACATTAACCATTTAGATAAATAAGTATCAAAATGGCATATATGAAAGTGATAACAAATATTAAAAATAATTTACTCATGCTATATCAAAATGAATTTGAATAATGTGTGTTATATAGTCATAAATAAACATGTGTTAGATATAACCAAACCCAAAAGGCCAATGTAAACTAGAAGAACTCTAAAGATAGTCTGGAGTCAAATACCTATACCAAAATCCCATGCTCTATTTGAGAAACCGAGAAATCAAAAACAACATGCACATACTTATACCTATATATGAAATGCAATAGTGACATCTACTCAGGTAACCAAGTTCCATATAAGCCTCAATAGGGGGTGAGTACGACTTAGTAGGCTGACATAAAAAATGTCCATAAAATAACCAGTCTATAATAGATTGTATGTGAATTTTGAAAAAAATGGTACAAATTACCAAAAAATAAATAAAAAACTAGGATTAAAACCCAAACTCCATAATGAAACCCATGGTTAGAACCATCCACAATATCCAACACTAGTGAATCTCCGATCATAGTATACATCATGGCCTAACTAGTTCAAAGGTATACTACCAAGGAAAAGATTGTTACAATTACCTGAGGGAATCCAAATTTATAAATAGAGGTTTCCCTCCCAAAAAAATACCATTGAGAATATTAGGGGGAAACCCATTGAATTATATTGATCCAGTCTACCATTTTCATCTCAAGGATTCATCCTTAACATTTAAAAGAATGTCTAGATTCTAATCCATGGATTACACTTTAGGAATTCCACCCAAGGAGATCAATCCAAATATGGTGATCTCATCCTATGTTATTCAATATGGGTACCCCAAAATAATCCACATCATTAATACATGGCATTAAACAAGTAATACATTTCTGAATCCCAGGAGCATCTACCCCAATGAATTCAAAATAATGAATCTAAATAGAATCCAATACCTTACTACAATAATTTTATATCATCAACACTAAATGAAACCAAGGGTTTCATCAGAACCTAGAATTAATTTGAATCCCCTACTAGAATCCAAGACTCACCCATGGAATCCCACAACAATAAATGACATATTGAATATAAGGAATTTCCCAAATAAATTTCAATAAAATCACCATTAGAAACAATTAACACATGAAACTCAACAATTTAATTCTTTCTTTACTTTTGAAGTAATCACCTATTTAGATAAAATAATTTCTATTTAAAACATTTTATTAATTAAGAAATGATTTCCCATTACAATAATTTACTAATTTAATATTATATCCATCTCATAATTCAATTTTTCATTTAAAAATATTTATATCGAGCCTATAAAAATTCAAATTATGTTAAAGGATTACCATGTAATCTCCTCTTTACCATTCAAGAGTTATCATTTTTAAAAATATCACATATGGTCATATTTGTAGACATTATACCATTTACCATTAATGAGGCTACTAAATATTTTATAAATCATTACACTATTAATCCTATTTCAATTTAGAGTCCTTACATCGTAAGGTGATTCCCAGTGAACATACATAACCAAGTTTTATCAAACAACAATACCCTCACTAATAATAATTTATATACTCAATCTTCATTATGAGAAGAAACATAAATAATTAATTTAAAACTAAATGTTATTGATGATTTTTATATTTTATTTCACCATAATCAATCTAAAATATGATTTCCCCACATTCACCAACTTAATATAAAATTATAAATTTAAAAATATAGATAAAGGATTATTAATTAATTTCAAATTCCCATTCCTAAGAGGCTATAATATTAAACCAAGAAAAAATTAAAATAAACATCAAAACTAAGGCATTACTATTGGAATTTATTCACTTTGAGATCATTACATAATAATAAACCTTAAAGGACTAAAAAATGATCCAGAAAATAATTTAATAAATTTTAGTTCAATTGGTGGCAAACATGAAAGATGAAAACTCCCGAACATATGAAAAATAGGCAAGACTTTGAATTAAATTACAAGACCTCATACCAAATCATTAGAGAACTCCACTAACCCTTTACTAAGTATTATTTTATCTTGAAATTTTTGAAATTGGGAAACAAAAAAAAATCCATGGACATGGAACTTATTATATAAAAGGATAAAGATTTTTCTTGACTAAATATTAAAAAAAGGAAGGAAGAGGGTTTATAGTCATACCTCAATATCTTAGAAACATTATACAAAAAGTCAAACTAACATAAAACAAGGGAGATCCACTATGTTCGGAGAAAGAGTATGATGTACCATTTAAGAACTAATGTATTGAAATTGGAGGGGTTAAACCTATATAAGGGTATAAGGGGGTGACCTCGATAAAATTTTAGGGATTTCATTAAGAACATTTCTTACGAGGCAGCCACCGACTAGATAGTGGTCCCTGTAAGCTAGCCACCCCTAGGACTCCATATATATAGTTATCAATGGTAGAGAAACCTGATACTATCCATGGACACAAAATTCCTAGTGTCTTTGTAATAGCTCTCTAGTGGTGATGCAGTAACAAGTTGAAACCCTATCTACCCCTAAGATCCTCCTAAAACACCGCCAATACTCATCTAAAAATTTTAAAACATTGATTTGGAAAGGTTATAGAAGGATCAAATTTTAACTATTTTATACTTACAAAGAGATATAATATTAAAATATCACCTCCATATAATAGCTCTTCCTTGATATGCATTCCCAATGTCCCAGAACCCCATCAACGAGGAAATCTAACTATGAATTTCATGTCACCCAAGGAATATTCTTAAACTACCTTGATTTTTCATACCCAAAGCTTATACTAAACCACACACCTCTTACTTTCCAAAGTAATTTCAATTATCAACACCTTATCATCATATTAATCATGGAGTTAGTCATTCCAACCAACTTCACCTTGAAACACAATATCCGATGGTGTGTATGAATTATTAAAACTACCAATATCACACCTCACCAACTAAAGGAACCTGTCAAAACCATTCCCTTATCACTGTATGGTTTCATAAAACTCATGGTGTAACATCTCGTGTTTTGGGGAAGAAAGAAATTCGAATGGAAATTGAGTTTCTTATTTGGTGGGAAGACAACAATTAAAACCATATCCATAATGTAAATATGAGATTTTTAATGATTTGAACTATTGTTTTACAGTTTGGTTCTGGGACCAGAAGGAGTCTCAGGGGTTTTTATGAGTTTCAAGGGATTTAGGATTCTAAATATTAATTTTATCAGAAACATATTGGGGAATATGGTTGGTTCAGGGTTAGTGCTAACCATGTTTCCGAAACTATGTTACCTTTTTCTAAAAGAACATGTTTTTGTTGAAACCATGTAGAAGCCTAGGATAAACCTTGGTAATTGGAATTTGTGTGCATGAAATCGACACATATTTGTTGTATAGTTTACCTAACTATGGGATAAAAGCATGCAGTGCAGGGGTGTAATGAACTAACTGGGGATGTACATCCATCAGACTCTTGAGATGGCCCACTGCATACCCAAGGAGAGTTCATGATCCCACCATGATAAAAATAATAATCAAGGGTATTAAGGATACATATTGGGGATATTTTCACATTCATGAAACAAAATATAAATGACTAATAAACGAGTAATCAAAAATAAATAATGATACATTACAAGGATATCTCAATAAATAAACAACAAATTTGAGTTACAAAACAAAGAAGGATTATAAAATAAAGAAAAAAACTAAAGAAGATGACATAAAAATGAGATAATTTATTTTTTGAAACTGAAGGAATGATCACCATCTCCATGTGACTTTTATTTCCCCTCCATGATCCCAACAACCATCTGCTTCTCATGTAATATGACATAGAAAACCCACCTAAGAACCAAGACCTAGAGAAACCAACACAAGTCATAATGGGTAAAAACCCATGGATATGAGTATGTATGGGATGATATGAATCTATTTGGATTCAATTATGATTAAAATATATTACATTTTCAATAGAAAACAATTATTCTAATTTAAAAAAATGGTATGGAAAAAAAGTTTTCTCTTCCTTTCCCAAAACATAGAATAAAACAAACATAAAACATACACTTTCTTAAAGTGTTCCATTTTTGTAATAAAATTTCAAATATATGGTGAGTTTCTAAAATAATTCAAATTTCAAATAAAATAAAACATTTTTTCTTAAACATAACACTTTTGGAAATTAATCCCACACATGGTTTACAACATTTCAAAAGTAGTTCCAAAAAAACCAACACTTGGAAAAACATTTTCCATTTTATCCTATTAATGTTTAAACACAACCAACCAAGATGAAAAAGTAAACAATAATGATAAAATAACAATATAAGGTCACAAGTAAAGCTAATGAATGGATTTAACCAACTATTTAATATCAAGTCTAAACAATAAGAATATCAAAATATCTATAAATTCCATCCAAAAAATGACCATCACACATGGAAATATATATAAATAATGAAATAAAAAAGGATAAAAATAATGATGAAACACTGTAGTTACTCATAGGAAATAAGAGACATGAAAATAAATTAAACCTTACTACAACAAGTAATACAGTCACACAAAACCATCAACAAATTTATTCTCAACTAGATTTATCAATGACAAGCAACTGGACATCACATGACTCTCCACTATATCTAACAAACTATTGTTTAATCTCATGCAGTAATATCAATGTCCCACAACATCCCACCTTATAACCCTGGCCTCCTCAGAAAATAATAATTAGAGGTAGGCCATGAGTAATCAATGTCATTACATGAAAATAAATAATCCTCATGGGATAACACCACAATAATGTCTATACCGCCACTAAATTCCCTTAAAATGATCCCCAAACCATTAAAACATCATGAATAATATCACAAAATCCAACACATGGATAAAAAATATCTTCAACAAACATGGGTGCTCAATAAGGGCACAAACAATATCACATCACAATGTTTCAACACGACATTCAATAATATCATATACATTTGAAAATAACTTTTTAAAACCATTTTGAATTTAAATAAAATTACAAAAGAAAGAATGATTATTAAAAAGCAGAACAAAAAACCAAAGGTAGTCTTCATTTTTTTATATAACAACACCACCCCATTTAAAATCAAGAAAACCCTTTAAACCAAAAAGGGATTCCATAATATAAATCACATTTATATTAAAACCCAATGAAAAAGTTTTCATTTGAATTAAAACCATTTTATGAATTTTATCAGATGATTTAAAATGTATAAAATTCAAATTTCCAACATAAAGCCATTTTATACATGGAATTTCTCCAATTTTCCATATGAAAACCAATATAGTTTAATAAAACCATCAAACAACCAAACCTAGAAAACCATAAATTTCATTATCTAGTTTAAAAATGAATTTAAAACAACACATGTTAATGTAACTCTTAAATAAAAGAAATTTAAATGGAAAAATATACCTCAAATGGTGGAACCTTGTCATCTATGATGAATTCCACCAGAAAAGGACTCAAATGAGGGGTTACAACCCCTATGAAGTAACAAATAAAATTTATCATAACACTAGGCATGATAATAATCTAAAAAATTCTAATAGTATTTAAAGAGAGGTTGAAAAAAAGAAAAAAACCAAAGAATAAGATGAAAGAAACCCTAACCTTTCAATCTGGATGAATACACTTCATGAAACCACTTCACAATCCATATTGGAAGAGCTTGGATGAGACAAAAAGTTATGAGAGAGGAATCCAAGTCATGGTGTTCAAATAGGGGAATCCAAGGGGAGAAAACACAATTAAAACCCTCATAGTTAAACTAATTATGTGGTAACAATAAAGATCACCACTCTAAGAGGTTCCACACTTAGGCTACACAGTTAATTTAACTATGCGCCAACCATGTGACCTAAAAAAAATCCCCACAAATAACCCATTTTAACCCAAAATGTCTCTAAATCAACGTGGTAAACCATATATCAAATACCCCATATAATGTTAACACTAGAGATGTCACAAACTCAGCACCATACCAATTTATTCCCCTAAAACCTCATGAGTAAAGACAAAAGTAAAAAAACTACAACCCATCATCTATGAAGTGAGGTGATTTAAAAAATTAACCAATATAGAGGACGTTGGAAAAAACACTAAATAAATGATGGTTACTCAAAAACAAACCACTAAATCCACAATGATACTGAATGCATCCAAGAAGAACAAAACCATGCCTATTGGAAGAAGACCCAAAAAGGAAATGGTGACCAAGAATAGGTCTCCCCACAATTAAGAATTCTACAAAATGGTATTCACTAAGAAAACACATCATGAAGACCGCCACTGTCACGACCCGCCCTCGGGTCCGTGCCGTGACTACCCCAAGCCCGCCTTCCATAGGCCAGGGGCTGGCGACTAGCACCAAGGCGTAATTCCCGGTAAAAAGGGAAGGCATTGCCTTTGTAAAGTAAACAAACACCACAGAGAAAGCAAGTGGAAAGTAAACACTAAGCAAAAGCAGAGTACAACTGGAAGTGCAGAAAAGTAAATGGGCCAGTATACAAACCCAAACTGAAAGTAAAGTACAACTCGAAAGGGAAAACAGCAACTGTAAGTAAAAGCCGCTACACCGAGATGTCCACTGGAGATCCCACCTGAAGGGTTGGTACAGATAGCTCCACTGCTCCACGGGTCCCGCCGTCCGCTCCGAACACGTCCCGCCCAATGGTCCACCTCCAGGTACCGTCCTGCTCTGCAAGCCTCAGCCAAGATCAACGCTGTCCGTCGTCTGCAACCAACACAACGTAGTGCGGGCATAGCCCGTGCAGGGGTGAGTATAAGATACTCAGTAGGGACCCCGAGACCCCTGTAGGTCTCCCAAAATCCACAAAGGATAAACCACAAAGAAAAATACAAACACGAAGTAACAACCGAAAATGCTTAGGTATATGCCCATACATATACCTAAGTCATCAATTTCAAATACGCTCCAACCTCCGAGCCCAAGTACAACTCAGTACACACAAGAAAGTAAACGTATTCCACACAGGAAAGCAAAACGTATTCCACACAGGATAGCACAACACAATCCAAACAGGAAAGCAATTAGGATTCAGCTCACACCAGGATTTTCATTATCAAAACCGTAACTGCTGAAGAGCCACATCTCTGAAGTGTACAGTGGTCCTGTCACGACTCCGAGGTACTGCTCACTAACCTAAGACTGCTGAAGTACTCCTCCTGTCGAGTACCGCGGGTCTGCTGCCAACTACCGGGTGCTCCGTCCGCTGAGGGTCTGCTGCCAAATACCGGGCGCTCACCCAAATAGCCTACAGAGGTACTCCTCCAGTCGAGTACCGCGGGTTTGCTGCCAACTACCAGGCGCTCCGTCCGCCGTGGGTCTGCCGCCAAATACCGGGCGCTCCGTCCACTGGGCTAGTCGACTCACTCCAAGTCGAGTCGGTCGAGCAGTCTTCAGGTCTCAGCCGGCTACACGGTCTCCGTACTCCGTATGCTCGTCTCCAGAATCGCGGGTCTGCCGCTACAACCAAGCGCACTACCTCTATCGAGTAAAATAGAAGGTTCAGCTCACACATGTATACTTCTTCGGATGACGGTGAAGATGATCACTGATCCATCTAAGTCGTCGGACCCACGAAGGATCGATAGGTACTAACCCCCACAAAGACCCACACAAGATCGTAGCACTGATCCACGTAGGATCGCTGAGTGCTGTAGTCGTCGTCGTCGAATCCACACAGGATCTTTGTACTGTCGTCGTCGCAGTCACAGTAGCAGTAGCAGTAGTAGTCACAGTCGCAGTCGCAGCCAGCACTAGGGTTCTCACACACAGCAAGCTCGTTCGGAGGGTCCGCTCCACGAGCCGAGAGGCTGATACATCAACTGTCACAAAGTCCAGAGTTGATGTATCCAAAAGTTCTGTATCGTCAACAGGAACTCAACGCAACAGACGGCGCGTCAATCGGACGCTCGGTCTGAGAGTTATTGGCATTTTCGTCTCCGGGGCCCGGTTGGTTTTTAAGGCAAAATCAACCCGACCGTACTCCACCTGCGTCCAAACCTCGGGCGGAGTATGCCAAAAGATTCGTCTCACTAAGAGGAATACAACAAAGCTGACGACACGTCAATCGGACGTCCGTAGCTCAAGATATGAGCGTTTCCGCTCCGAAGGTCCGGTTGGTTTCGTGTACGAACCAACCCGGCCAAACTCAAAGTAATCCGAAACCTTGAGTGCGATATACCAAAATGACCGTCTCGATCCAAGGATCACATCGCTGCTGACGGTTCGTCAATCGGACGTCCAGTCTGAAAGATATCAGCCTTTCCGTCTCACACCCACCCTGGGAAACTTCCCAGGAGGTCACCCATCCTGATCACTACTCTAAGCCAAGCACGCTTAACTACGGAGTTTTAACCACGTAGGCTCCCGAAAAAGAAGGTGCGCCTTGAGTATAGTATACCGAAACGACCGTCTCGATCAAAGGATCGCGTTGCCGCAGACGGTTCGTCGATCGGACGTCCAGTCTGAAAGATATCAGCCTTTCCGTCTCACACCCACCCTGGGAAACTTCCCAGGAGGTCACCCATCCTGATCACTACTCTATGCCAAGCACGCTTAACTACGGAGTTTTAACCACGTAGGCTCCCGAAAAAGAAGGTGCGCCTTGAGTATAGTATACCGAAACGACCGTCTCGATCCAAGGATCGCGTTGCCGCAGACGGTTCGTCGATCGGAGGTCCGTGGCTCATGTTATGGCCAAAAGACCGAAGTCGTCTCGAAAACGGGGGGTCCGGGTCCGGGCCGACCCCCCCTGGGTCGGCCCGAACCGGGTCGACCCGGGTCCGACCTGGCCCGGCCGGCGGCGGACCGGCGCGGCGGCGCGGTCCGGCGCGGCGGCGCGGCCCGGCCGGCGGCGGGGCGGCCTGGCGCCGCTAGGGTCACGCGCGGGGGGCTAAGCCCCCGCTTCCAACAAGGCGGCGCGGCTTAAGAGCCGCCCCTTTTTGGAGACCGGCCCCCCCTCGTGGGGGCCTGCTTTGAAGGCAACCGGGGGGCCGCCTGCCCCCCTCAAGGAAACCGCCCCCCTCTCTTAAATGAGGGGGGGGGGGGTTTGAGCTGGCCAGGGAAATTAAATTCCCCCGGCCTTTAACCTTCCGGCCGGCCACCTGGCCGGCCGGTTTTTCTCCAACCGGACCGGAAAATCCGGTCCCCTTTCCGGCTTCCGACGCCGGCGGCCCGGCGTGCCGTCGGTCTTCCCGTCTCGCCGCGGCCCGGAACCGACCGCGGTGTTCGTCGTCCGGCGCGGTGCGACGGCACCGCGCCCCTTCGCCGCACCTTCCATTCCCCTCGACGCGGCGCGACGGCGTCGCGTTCTTGATGATTCTTCCACGGCGCGGCGCAATGGCGCCGCGCAATATAATCGGGCGAATAACCGCGTGGTGCGACAGCACCTCACCACCTTGTTTCATCCGCAATATAAAACATCAAGAACGAAGGAGGGGGTTCGGCCGTGTTCATGCGGTCCGGCCCCCTCACGTTAAACAATAACACATATTTAAAAACCTCACGTTAGTAACGCTAGAACCACGAACAAGGATAAATAAATAAACAATTAACAACCACCCCTACCATGGGTATAAGGTTCGAAGATTTGTCAACGTCTCGCGGAAGACAACGTCGCGGAGGTCTAGCGTCGCGGTAGTCGTTCGTCAAATCCGTTGATGAAGAGATACGCCCGAAGAGATACGTCGTTGGCGAAACTTTGTATGCCGATGAAGGAAGTCCGAGGAGGAAGCGGCGTTCCCTTTCGTTGACACGGAAGACGAAGAAGAGAGGAGCGGCGTTCTTCGTCGGAGCTTGACCGTTCTTCGTCAAGCTTGTGCGTTCTTCGTCAAAGTTTGAAGAAGAAAGAAAAGCTCTCAAATCCTCACAAGATGGCTAAAGAGTTCTAACCCAACAAAATAAGATAAGAGCTTATTTTATTCACAAACTTAACAAAAGAATTTCAAAGGTTTGAAATTCAAAAAGGACAACTCCAAAATTAAATAACAATTGTCATGTCATTTAAAGAGGGGTTAAGGGAGTTTGAGAGAAGATGAAAAGTTTAGGGTTCGTGTGGGCCCCACCACACTTAATCCTCTCAAGGGAGGTTAAGTGGGTGTGGGTCCCACCCCTAACTTCCTTTGAGAGAAGTTAACCAACAAGTTTAAATAAAAATTTGTAATCCAAAATTTTTATTTAACTTATTCTAAACTCCCAAAAACTAACTCTCAACCCGAAATAAACGCAACCTCGGAAAAGGTCTCCTTAAGCGAATATCGGCGCTGCGAGTTAATCGGTGCCCTCAGATTTCAATTCCAAGCACCGGATCAAAAGTTAGAAATTCTCGCTCGTTCGTTCACTGAACGTACCCGAGCCAAACTTCGGAAATTGATTCTGGGCACTCCGGGCCTCGGAATCAGGTGCCGTCAGAAACCGCGCTCTTGTAAAATTCCAAAGAAAATTAAGAAAAAATTTCCCTTGAATTTTACGGGTCTTTACAACCACTATTGGGAACCACATCCAAATGGATCCAAATAACTCTTTTAAATAATGACTCACTTACTCAAAAGGAAACCAACATCAAACAACTCTCAATACCTATATGGCCAAAAAATCAATATGATTAAATCCCACCTCCACAGGGGAAAATAATAAGGAATTCCATAATAATAGATGGTCTAAGATCTTAACCCAGGTCACTATACTCTATGCTTAAACTATTAACTAAAATCATAACACCATCCCATGATGAACCCCATAATATTATCACCATAAAGTGCTTAATAGCCTTAGGGAAACATTTTCCTAATTACCCATATATCAACCCATAGTAACTTATGTACATATTAAAAAGAATATTACCTAAAAATAGGTCATGACATAAAAATACCTTATATTCTATAAATTAATACAACCAAAACAATGAGTCAAGAAGAAAATATTAAAACCCAACGCATAAGTCAAGGTATAATATAAGGATATAACCCACATGAATTTAAAGCTAAATCACACATAATCATTTAAAAAATTCTACTACATGGATTTATATAAACAAAAAGTTGAAAATAACCTTTCTTGATCTCAACCCCTTTAAATAAAACACTAAAATAGGCCATTTACAAAAGAAAACATGTAGAAAACCAAAACGCATTCTACCCTTTTAAACACAATTCCTATTAACAAATAAATATAAACACCACACTTTTGAAAATGTAATTTTCAAAATAATTCCACCATCTAATTTGAAATTGAATTAAATCACCACAGACCAATCCATTTTGGAGGACACCAAATGTAACCCTTTCAATGGTTGGAGTCCAACATCAATCCATTCTTTCAAAACCAAATTATTTAAATATATATTGAAAATAATCTTCAAAATGAGTTTCTACAAACCCAAGGAAGAACTATTTCAAAAAACAAATCATTTTCAATTAAAAAACCTCAACGGGCTTAAAAAACCAATTTAAAATTTCTTAGTATGACCTAATCGGCCTCCAAACATATTATAATATATCACACTTTTTAAATAATTTTCCAACAATTTACAAAGTAGTTTGAAATTTAAAACACTACATGGATTACCCAAGAAAAGATTTTGGTTTTAAAAAGGACACATCCCATTTTCTTTCACAACCCAAAAAGGGTCAAAACCAATTCAAATTTTCACTTACTATTTTAAATCAACTTTTTAAAACTTAAAATTACTTTCCATTCCAATTCTCAAATTAAATTCCAAAGTATTCGTCATTCAAGAAAAAAAATCATCTCAAACAAATTTTAAAAATACAATCAACCAGAAACACAAGGGTTAAACCTTAACAGTAGGTAATTTTAAAACTATTGTGCACACAAAGAATTTAATCTTGAATAGAGAAGGTCTAAACCCTATAAGAAAAACTAGAGAAATGATAATGCCTAGGAACAACACTCTCTCTTATGGCAAGACTTTTTCGAAAGGTACCTAAAAAAACACAAGACATGATCCCAACAACCCATGATCATAAAAAAACAATCATTACCAAAATTGTTGGAATAAAAATACTATTTATAAATATCCATTAATAATTTTAAAACCAGCTTGAAAATTCCATTTCAAATATTCAATATTTTCCACTACCCTTTTTTCAATGCTTCAAACCATTATTGAGACCCAATGGTCTCAAAAGTCAATTAAAATAATGGTCATACCCTTAAATTTCCAAAAAAATTACATAACTTAACATTAAAATAAATATCTCACACTCCATTAATTTTTTTTTCAAAACTACTATTTGAAGTAAACCATCTATAGGAAAAAAATTTCATAAACTAATTCCTAAAAAAGCACTTTAATAATTAAAATATTTCAAAAAATTAAATTTTTAAACCAAAATGATTTTCAACTCAAATAAATTTCCTTATCTAGATTTTAAAAGAAAACACACTTGGTTTTCCATATACTATTTTTTTTCAAAATAAAACATATTATCCATTTCAGAAACCAATTTCATATTTTTAAAAACAATTCCCCAAGGGACAAAATTAAGTTCACCAACACACATCTCATACTAAACCATATTGAACTGCACCACTTATTATAATGTTCCTAATTAAAAATTCCCTCGAGGATACAATGTTAATTTCACACTCCATTAGATTCAATCTTTGAAGAAAAGGAGGGAAAACAATTCTAAAGTAGATGCAACATTTTGAATGGTTTGACCACATTGGATAGTATACCATGCACCAACCATGCAATATATATTATAATGGTTGTTGAACCATGTCGCTTGAGAACTGCATAGTTTACTGAACCATGTGTGCTAATCATGAAACCCTAAACTAGTCACCATTTACACATTAAAAACACTAAAAACCCTAAATTACAAATTATTTCAACGAGAATCAAGGAATAATAAAAAATAAAAAATAAATAAATCAAAATATCCAAATATGAACTCAAGATCAAGGCCCAAAACCGATACTTCCATAGAAACTCAAGGTTCATTATGAGAAATATATAGCCTAGACCTTCCCCGTACACTCCACCCAATCCCTGATGACAATCCTAGTCACCAAACTACTCAAAAAAATCCCATATAATAAGGTTGGTGTTGGTTCTAATATAATTATGTAACAAACCAACCTAGGATGTCCATCCATTAGAATATCAAGCCAACCTGACACATACCCTAGGTGAGTCCCCAATAACCTCAAGCTAATGAAATGGATCAACAATATCTAACATAACCATTGGATGTGGTTTGATCCTCAGGAATCCAAATGTAAAAAACCATTAATGGAATAATAATAAATACATAAAGATATATTCCAAGGAAATATCAATAAATAGAACACCAATCAGAGTTTCTGAACTATATAATAAGTTAAAACCAAGGAAAAGGAAAAATAAATAAGATGAAAAAAATACATGAGCCAACTGGTTTCACAAAACTAAAGACCCATCACCATATCTATGCATATTTCAAGTCACCACCATGATCCTGAAAAAAAAATCTATTTATTGTGGAAGAAAACTCCAGAAACCCAACTTATATCCTATACATGGTGAGAAATACAAAATATACGAAGTCTAAATACCCAATGGAATGAGTATGTAAGGTGTGATCCAAATACTATAGGATATCACCCAGATTCAAATTCATTAATTTTATAAAATAATCCAAATATGCTAGTTTAAAAAAAGGCACAAGAGAAACTGTTTCATTTCACTTTACCATAATATAGAATAAAACAAACATAAAATATACACTTTCTCAAAGTGTCACATTTTTAAAAGGATTTAAAAAATATGGTTTTTTATAAAAAAAACTAATTTCAAATAAAACCAAACATTTTTCCTTAAGAACCGCACTTTTGAAAATCAAACCCATGCATGGTTTAAATCATTTCAATAGAATTTCCAACAAAACATTCATTTTGAAAACCATTTCCCCTATTTTACTTCAAAATATTACACAAAACCAACTCAACATGAACATGGAAATGTGGTCAATAATAATGATAAGATAACCATAGAAGGTGACAAGTAAATCTAATAAATGGATGGAACCAACTATTCAAAATCAAGGCTAATCCATAATAGGAACAACATATCTAGAACATCCATACAAGAAATAAGAAACACACATGAAAATATATATATTTAAAGGATTAATGTAAAATAAATATCATGAGGAAAAAAATAGGTACTAATTCAATAAAACAATACATGAAATAAAAGTGGACCTAACTATCAAAAAGTAATACAGTCATATACAACTATCAATTGATTCACTCTTAATTATCCTTATCAAGGGAAATCCACTAGTAATAACATGACTCACATCTAGGGGTGATTAGAAAATGAATAATCTCAACTAACCATATCAATTTCCTACTAATTATCAACTTGTAACTTGAGTCTCCTTATGGAATAACAAACTAAGATGATCTATAGTAAATATTTTAATTAACTAACAATAAAAAATACCCATGAGTTAACACCACAATAAAATCCGTTCCACTGACCACATTCCATAAAATGAGACCTAAACCATTAGAACATCCTAAATAATATCACAATAACCATATTATGGATAGTGTAAACATTATCAATAAATAGGGGGTCTCCACATGAAAAAAATACCACATCACAAAGTGACAAATGATCTATCACTTATATCATATAAATTTCAAAATCCATTTTTAATACCATTTGGAATTCCAATAAAATTAAAAAATCATTTTTACCACAATTATAACTAATATTCTAAGATTAAATTCACTTTATTTTATAAAATAACACAAACCATTAAAAATAAAACAAAATAATTAAACTGTAAAGGGGACCCACTTTAAAAATTACATTAGGATTAAAAGCCTATAAACAAGTTTTTCTCTCAATGAAAACCATCCTTGTAATTTTATTAAACATATAAAATGAAGAAAATAACTATTTCCAACAATGAACCATTTTAAACAAGGAATTACATCAATTTCCATATGAAAACAAATATGGTTTAAGAAAAAATATAACAAAATAAACCTAGATAACCCAAACATTCATTATTGTGGTAAGAAATGAATTTAAAACATCTATAATCAATATAAGTATTAAATATAATAAAATAAAATGGAAAACCCAACCTCAAATTCTGGAACCTTATCAGCATCGATGAAAACCACTAGAAAGGGGATCAAAGGAGGGATCACAACACCTTAGAAGAAAAAATTCAAATTTAGTACAATGATAAGCATGAAAATAGTCCAAACATGGACACTGGTGTCATTGGAGAAGAGGTAAAAAGGAATACAACTCAAGAAGAAGAAGAAAGTAACCCCATATTTTCAATATGGGTGTAAAATATTCATGAAACCACTTCAAAATCCATCTTGGAGGATCTTGGAGTGGTAAAAAATGGCTGTTATAGGAATCCAAGTCATGGGGTTTGAATGTGTGAATCCAACGGGATAAAATCCAATTAAAAATAATGATAATGTAAAAAAATACACCCTCTCTAGTGTTTCACATGGTTTACCTACACATTAAAACAAATCATGTCTTAACCCTAAAAATATCCTCTATAAGAGGGTACACACTTAGGATGAATGGTTAGTTTAACCATGCATTGAATGTGTGACATTGAAAAATTGCCAAACAATAAAAATTTTCATCCAAAACACTTCGAGAACAAGGGGATATATCATACATCAAATAACCCTATATAAAAGTGACACTAGGGGTTTCATAATGGGTGTCTTTGGGTAGTATATTAACAGAATTGGATCATAGTTGTTAAAACATGCGAGGAAACTATGAGGCTTGGTGGTGATTTTCATAGAGGCACTACAATGTTAGTGCATGGTTTTCCAAACCATGCTTCCTAACCATGTCCTTCTTAAAATGATAAAACAAATATCATTTCCCCCTCCAACCATAAAAGGGTTTTCACCCATTTTCTCCTCCCATTTCATGCTAGAATATCCTAGTGTGATCCTCCCCACTCTGTTATTCAGTAGGTGGGTCCTCTTTCATTTTTTTTTCTAATTAAAGTTTCATTCATCATGTTGAAGTACTAGGGGTAAGTATAGGAAAATATTATATCATTTTTCTATTTTTTTCTTATTTGATGTTATTTCCATACATGATCCTATGTAATATTATCATGGAATTTTTTAATTACTCTAATTTATCTTTTCCTAGATTAAATAAAATCCATAAAAAGGACAAGTGAAGATTCTTAAGAATGAGGTAGGTGTTCTATATGAATTTCCATTAAAGTTTCATCATTTATAAAACGTGTCGTTGTGCCACGTTCCAGATTCTCTATGTGTTTAATCCTAACTATTGAATCATTTTAATTATTTTTTCACTTTTAAATAGTTTTCCTTGAGACATAATTCCAACATTATATGTTTTCTACTTCAATAAGAACCATCCCATGGCTGTATTGCTCTAAATTTCCATGAACATTATGTCATGATCATGTAATTATAAAGTATTCTAATGATCACATTGAATTAAATGAAATTCTATGACAACCTTTCCCTCGTTTTATAAGTAAAACACCTTTTATATTCTCTATTTTATCAATTATAAATGAATAATTATTTCGAGATATCTAAAATGTGACATTTCTTGAATAAAACATTTTTATTATGACCTTTTATCATCCAACCTTCTAAGGAGGGTTTGTAATATTTATGGTGATTTTCTTATTTAAATGGATTAAATAGAAAATTAATGGCGAGACCATGTCACTTGGATTCCCATAAATAATTCATTGGATGGGATCATAAGGAAATTTGAATTAAATTAAATATAACTAGTTCTTGGTTGGAAAATAAATTCCAAATCCATTATTTTTATTTGGTTGGAAAAGGTATTCTATACTATTACTTTTATTTTTATACATGATTTTACTCACTTTTTTTTTATAAAAATTTGTACACAAAATTCCAATTTTTTATTATAACATTCTACACATGACATTTTTAATCATTACTTTTTGAAATGTTATGCATGTCACCATATATGACTATTATTGAAATGTTATCCCTGGAACCCTATATCAACATTATAGAAATGTTAGGCATGATTTACTATAACATTAATATTGAAATGTAAGTAATGTCACCCTATATCATTATAATCAAGTCTATAAATCATGGATTTCCTTAAAATTATCATTGCCTTATTAAAAATCATTGGGAATGGTGAACCTTATTAGATATTGGTATTTTTTTGAAATGATTCCCACTCTCCCTTGATTTAGATGTTTGGAATAATGATCCATTATTAAAATATGATACCATTATATGATAATCATTATCCAAGGAATCCCTAGTTTCATACCATAGGTCTTGGGATTATTTATATAATTCTATGTTTTCAGAGAAATTTCTACTTGTGAAGAAGTAGGTATGGTTAGCCAAGTGTCCCTTGAGGAAATTGAGATTGACATGGATTATGCATATGTCATTTAAATTATTTCCTACATGTCATGACCCATCCCCTGGGGCACGTGTCTTGACTACCCCAAGTCTACCTTCCATAGGCCAGGGGCTGGTGACTAGCACCAAAGGTGTAAATCCATAAACTGGGAAGAAATTGCCTTTATAACTGAAAACACACACAACAGAGTACACAACTGAATAAAATTAACTAAGAAAAACTGTATAACAAGAGAGTGTTAAAAAGTAAATGGGCTGGAAATACAAGCCCAATTGTAAAGTACAAGTACAACTGAAAAGGACAAAATAGATGAAAGTTGAAAAGTATCTCCTGGATCATCCACCACAGATCCTACCTAAAGGGTAGGTACATATAGCCTCCTCAGCACTCCACGTCCGTCAGACTCCACTGGGTACCGACATGTCGTGATGTCCACCTATGGGTACTGTCCAGTCCTCATACACTCAGCCTCGGTCAGTATTGTCCATTATCTGCATCCAACACAACGAGGTGCAGGCATAGCCCGTGCAGGGGTGAGTGTAACGATACTCATTAGGGACCCCGAGACCCTCAAGGTCTCACAAAATACAACAAGGATAAACCACAAGGTTTGAAATCAACAGATAACCCCACTTAAGTATATGCCCATGCATATACCAAAGTTATCTAGTAATTCATCTCAATCATCAGGAAATCAAAAAATTACTGACTTAGCACACACAGGTATACAAATTTTGTAAATAGATAGAGATGATAAGATGTAGCCACTGAATCATCTATTCTGTCGGAACCAAACGGGAACCAGTAATAGAATTTAGTACTGTCGAACCCACACAGGATCTAGGAATAGTAAACAGAGCTGTCGAACCCACACGGGATCCCAGAACAGTCCTCAAAGATGTCGAATCCACACAAGATCCAGGAACAATAAACAGAGCAGTCAAAACCACATAGAATCCAGGAACAATCCTCGAAGCTGTTGAACCCACACATGATCCAGGAACAGTTTTCAGTGTTGTAGAACCCACACAGGATCTAGGAACAGTCGTCAGTGCTGTCAAACCCACATTGGGTCCAGGAACAGTCTTCAGTGCACAGCCAGCCATAAGGTTCCCCAAGAAGCATCTTGACTCTAGGAGGGTCCTCTCCTGAAGCCAAGTGTCGATATATCAACTTTCATGAAGTCCCAAGAAGAAGTATATCAAAGGTCCGTCTGGTCATATGGATCTCAACGCAACAGATGACGCGTCAATCAGACGCTCGGTTTGTGAGTTATTAGCCTTTTAGCCCCAGGGGCCTGGTTGGATTCGTGTACGATCCAAACTAATTGTATCTTAACTAAACCCTGAACTCTAGTGGGGTATACTCAAAGGGACGGCTATGCTCCATGATTTCCAGCACTACTGATGGATTGTCAAACGGATGTCCAGTACCAAAGATATGGCTAAAGAAAGTAAAGGGTCGGTAGTGGGCCTGGGTTCGGTCCAACCCGGACTGACCCAAGGTTTGGGCCGGCCCATTGGGCGGGCTAGCTTGTTAGGTTTGGCTCGGAACACTGGGCCCAGCCCAGCCGGCCGGAAGGGCAGTTTGGCTTGGGATCGGGGCCAGTTCATCCTGGAGCATCGTCAAGGCGATGCTCGGCTCGAAGGGCACGGTCGGGCCCGTTCGGCCAGGGCGCCAAGAGGGGGACCGCGGTCTGGTTTGAAAGGTGGGGTGGTCGGGAGCTGGCCTGGAAGGGAATGACCAGGCGGGCCGGTAGGCGGCCGGTTTGGGTAGGGCCCGACCAGCGTGGGCCAGCACGATTCGAGCACGACCAGGCGGTTTGGCAGCCGGGAGGTGCACGACCAAGCGGTTTGGTGGAGGGGAGGCCCACGGATAGACAGGTCAGATGCTGGGAGGTGCGCGGCCTGGTGGGGCAGCGGCTAGGCCAGGCAGGTCGGCGGGTGTTCGGGAGGCCGGGAGTCCGCCGACGACCAGGAGTCGGGTGGCGCGGGCCGGCGGCGGTGGGGCCGGGCTGGCTCGGACGGAGGACCATAGATCGGCCCAGAGCACTGGATTTCTGCAGGGGAAGCGCAGTTCGTGGAGGCCGCGGGTAGCGTGGCCTTTTTCATTGTCGCCTTCATCGCCCCATTCGTCATCGCCATGCCAAAAGTTCAACATAAACAACATCGACAGTGGGGTCAGGCCATGTTGGTTTGGCCCGCACCCTCCGTGTTTAGGGTGGTATCAATTGGTTTATCAATGATGTACAATGTACAACAATTATTTTATAACCACACAATGAATTATTTCTATCCAAATAAGAGAAAGATAAAAGGAATAAAACAAAAAAGTAAACCCCCTACCTTTTTTCGTCATTCGTTGTTCGTTGACAGAGTCGTGAAAAGTAGACGAAGAAGTTCTTCGTTCGTCGCATCCGCCACTTGCTTTCAATCACGAGCTGCACCTATTAATGGAAGATGCTCCACATCAGTAGCTGTCTCAGGAAGAATTTATAAGAGGATCGGTGTTCTTCGTCGGTGGAGCGTTCTTCATTATTCGTTGAGAGATTTTCTCCCTAGCTCTCCTCTTTCCAAGTTCCACCAAATGAAAAATTCAAACCATAAGAAATATGTCCCCCAAAAATAATAGATTGTCTATTAATTTAGAATGTTGGATTTAAAATTTAGAATGGAGTATCAATTAATTTTCCCCACCCAATTAATGTGGATGATTAGGGAATGTTGGAACAAATTAATTAAAGGGGAGTTGAAGAGGCTCCCCTATATTAATTTGATGTTTTAGAGTTTCTACACTTTAATGGGGAGTTTCAAGGGTTTAAAAGCCTAGGTGGTCCCCACCACAATTAACATCGAGAGAAGGTTGGGTTTAGGTGGGCCCCACCACCATAACCTCTTATAGGAGGTTATGGTGAGGTGGTCCCACCTCTAACTTCCACGAGGATTTTTTAACCACCAAACACTTACATGGCGGATCAAATAAAATAAAGTGTCGCTTACTTTATTTTATTATTTTTTCCATGAAAACTCAAAAACCAACTTTTATTCTCGACCAACTACTGTCGAGGTAAAAGTCTTCTTAAGTGAATATCGGCGTTATGAGTTCAATGGTGCCCACAAATTTCAATTCTGAGCACCGTTTCAATAGTTATAAAAAAATCCTCTTGTACGTTTACTGAACTTACCTGAACAAAACTTCAGAAATTGATTTTGGGCACACCGAGCCTCGGAATCAAGCACCGTCAATTTTAGTGGACTTGTAAAATTTCCATGAATTTAAGAAAAAAAATTCCATGGAAATTCTGGGTCTTTACATTCTCCCCACCTTAGGGAATTACATCCCTGTAAGCTACAACTTGAAATAAGGGAACAAATGGGGGTACTTGGCACACATCTGAGCCTCCCTCTTCCATGTTCTCTACTGGAGGTTATCGTGCTACGAACGAATGCACACTAGAGGTATTGACTGTCCACGAAGGACTCGCTCCTGTCGATCCTCAATCTCCACTACAACCTCTTTAAAAGTCAACCCATCGTCGATGTCCAGCTCCCCATGGTCGATGATGTGAAAAGGTTCGTGCACGTATCTCCTCAGCTGGGATACATGGTGGATGTCATGCAATCAGTGCAATTGAGGTGGAAGAGCTTAGCGGTATGCCACCTCACCAACTCTGTTGAGGACCTGATAAGGTCTGATGAAATTCAGAGATAACTTTCATCCTCGGCCAAATCTCTATAAACCTCAACGGGGTGAGACCCATAGAATAACGTGGTCGCCATCCTCGAACTCCAGAGGTCTCCATATCTTATTATCATATGACTTATTCTTAGTCTATGTAGTCTTCATCTGCTCTTGGATGATCTTCACCTTCTCTGTTGTATCCCATACCATCTCTGGTCCAACTAGTGTTGAATCCCCTAGGTCTGTCCAGCACAAGGGTGATCTGCAAGGTCACCCATATAACGACTCGAAAGGTGCCATCACAATGGTGGAGTGATAGTTGTTGTTGTAGGAGAAATCCACCAAAGGTAAGTGAACCTCCCATATGTGACTGAAGTCAAGGAAAAAAGAACACAACATGTCCTCTAGGGTCTGAATGGTATTCTCTGTCTGACCATCCATCTGAGGATGGAATGTGGTGCTTAGACAAAGATGTGTCCCGAAAGCCTCCTACAACCCCTTCCATAGCTGGAAAGTAAACCATGTGTCATGATCCAGTACGACTGAAGAAGGAACTCCATGTAGTCGCACAATCTTCTGCACATAGAGGTTTCCCAAGCTCTCTACTGAACCCTGCTCTCTGATCGGTAGGATGTGGGCTGACTTGGTGAGTTAGTCAATGATCACCCAAATCAAGTCATGACCCATGGATTTACATGGAAGTCTTGTCATGAAGTCCATGAATATACCATCCCACTTCCACTATAGGACCTCTAAAGACTAAACCAAGACTGCTGGTACCTGGTGCTCCGCCTTTACTTTCTGACAAGTGAGGCATCGAGAGACAAACTCTACAACTGCTTTCTTCATACCTGTGAACCAATGATGTCGTCGAAGGTCCTAGTACATCTTCGCCACTCCGGGATGTACCACTGGAGGGGATGGGTGGAACTCCCTCAACACTTCCTCTTGAAGTGACACTGGCACCATAATACGTCCTCTGAAGAGGATGACATGCTACCCACCTTCAGAAAATCCATCAGGTGGCTGCCCTGTGTATATCTGAGCACATCATGTCTTGAAGTCAGCGTCTCCATGCTGTGCCTCCCTGACTCGCTGAAGAAGTGGAGGAGTGACTATAAGAGACTGAAGGAAAGCTGCCCCATCTCGGTCCACAAATGATATCTGTAAAGCAGCCAACTGCTCTGTCGCCTCACCAAGAAACTGTATACCAGATCTCCTACTGAGTGCATCTGCTACAACGTTCCCATTCCTAGGAGTATAGACTATCTTGAGGTCATAATCCTGGAGTAACTCATTCCATCACCACTATCCCAGGTTCAGGTCTTTCTGAGGGAATATATACTTGAGATTCTGGTGGTGAGATTAGACTATGAAACACTCGCCCATTAGATAGTGCCACCACATCTTCAAGGTTAAGAACACTGCTGCTAACACTAGGTCATGGGTAGTATAGTTCTTCTCATGTTTTCTCAGATGATGATAACCATAAGCGATCACTTCTCTCTCCTACATCCGGATACACCCGAGTCTCGTCCTTGATGTGTCGTAGTAGACTACGTACCCTACGCCCTCCTCTGAAAGCTACAAGATGGGGGGAACTATTCAGCCTCAGCCTCAGCTCCTAAAATCTCTACTGGAATCTCTCCGACCATAAGATGGGTTTCCCCTTCTTTTTCGAGGATGATAGTGGTGCTGAAACTCTGGAGAAGTCTGGTACAAACCTCCAATAATATCTAGCCAAACCGAGGAAACTCCAAACCTCCATCACACTCCTAGGTGGCTCCCAAGAAAGTACCGCCTCAATCTTCACTGGATCCACTGAAACTCTAGACTCCGAGATGACATGTCCCAAAAAGTGAACCTCTTGGATCCAAAACTGGCACTTTGAGAGATTACCATAAAGTTGGTGCTCTCGGAGTGTGTCCAGTAATACCTGTAAATGGTAGGCGTGCTCCTCCTATGTAGTTGAGTAGATCATAATGTCATCGATGAAGACTACGACAAAGAGATCAAGGTATCACTGGAATATCCTATTCATTAGTCCCATAAACACTGCTGGAGTGTTGGTTACGTGAAAAGGCATAACCAAGAACTCGTAGTGGCCATACCAACATCTCAAGGCCGACTTCTACACATCCTCATCCCGAACTCTGAGCCGGTGATAACCTGATCTGAGGTCTATCTTCGAGAACCACCGTGATCCCTTCAGCTGATCAAATTGGTCTTCAATACTCAGGAGTGGGTATTTATTCTTCACGGTCACCTGGTTCAGGCGATAGTAGTCGACAAAAAGCCTCAATATTCCATCCCCATTCTGGGCGAACAAAATCGGAGCTGCCCAGGGTGAAACACCAGTCCAGATTAATCCCTTTCCCTGTAAGTCCTCCAGCTGTACCTACAGCTCGTGAAGCTCAGTAGTAGCCATCCGATACACTGGAGTATATATCGTTGTCGTCCAGGGGTACAAGTCAATTTAAAAGTCCACCTCTCTGCGAGGAGGTAGTCCTAGTACATCATCAGGGAAAACATCGACATACTGGTCCACCACTACAGGATAAGTCGAACACTCCACATCAACTGGTCTATGGGTAAGGTAGGCTAACTGATGAGTGATCGGCTACACCCTCCTTAGAGTAAGTCCTTCATGTGCTGCAAAGGATCCATTCTCGCCGGTGAAGGTAAAATTGGTCCCATCTGTGCGGACACACCGCACTTTGTGCTAATATAGCCGATCTGATCATGGACTATATATAACTAGTCCATACCCAAGATGATGTTGTAAGGCCTCAACACCGCTACTCAGAGATCTCAGTCGAAGCTATCACCTCCTAGAGTAATCTCCCACTGCTGGAACTAGTGAATAATCATCGAATCTACTCCTGTAGGAATTTCTAGCCATAAGGATCGAGGTAACAACTCCGTCAGAATATCTGAGCTCTGAACAAGGGCAGTGGAAATGAAATATCGACCGAAACCTGTGTCTATAAGAACTACAGTTAAGGTGGAGTAGACACATACCGTACCTTGAATCATCTCCAGAGCACTGTGATCGTAATCCTCAGCTATCTGGAGCTGAGATCTCACCTGTCCACCTGCTCCCTAAGGTCAGGGTGGACCTCCTGGTGGTGGTGGTGGTAACACCTCAAAACATTTCCCACTGATAGCTGCATGACCAGCTCCTCTGCCACATCCTCCTGTGCCCAGCGGATCACCTCGATCGAACCTCTGCCTCTGGCTAGAAGGTCCCTCTACTATCTTATGATCATCTGAACGGCGGGTCAGATAGTCATGAGCTATGTGACCCTGCCCGCCGAAAGTGAAACACGACATGTTCCTCAAATGACTATCTCTGTCTCATGTGCCTCGCACAACCGAACCCATGTCCTGAGGGCGTCCACCGGATGTTCTGGCCCACTTGGATCTCTACGACATCTGTATGCTGCCAGCTGCAGAAGACTCTGCTACGTAACGCCTGGTGGTGGGTCTCTCTTATGGTGACTACTCAGCAAAGAAACTCTCCACTAAGAGGGATCTCTCCAAAACCCCCTCCTACTTTAGGATGATGAGGGAGATCATTGAAGCCCTGATATCTCCCCAGATCCCCTACTCGAAGGTCTGGGCATTGAAAAATGGTTCTCGTACCATATCTGTGGAGTAGTGTGAGAGGTCAGTGAACCTTGTAGAGTACTGAGATACCATCACGATACCCTACTGTAGAAGTAGTAGCTCCTGTATCCGAACCGCATGTAGGGTAGCTGGGAAAAACTCCACCTGAAATAGGATCTTGATGTCTACCTAGAGAAGTGTCGCCTCGTCATGCACCTGGAGCATCAGGTTCCACCAACTGCCTGCTGCTTCCTGAAGGAGACTCGTGGCAAGGATCACCATAAGGTCTCCTGGTGTCCCTACCAGTCTGAAGACTCTCACCACAGCCTCTATCCAATCCTCGTCTGCCTACGGGTCAGTCTCTCCCCTGTATCTGGGCGGCCTCTAGCACTGGAACTTGTGCAACATGCTTAGGAAGCGTTCACTCTCTGCTGCGGGGGTTAGTAGAATCGGTGGCCCAACAAGTAGTGGTACCACTGGTGCCTCCGCTATGATAGGGCCCTGCACCGAGGCCTCATCACTCGGTGGGATGCCATCTCATACAAAACCTGCAACCCAATATGGCTGTCTACATGGGGCCATCCTGAAAAGAAACAGGTGCTCCATGGTCAATAAGTTATACCTGGTGAGATGACTCAAATAGATCACTAAGAAAACTCTTGAAACACACACAGAATCAGATTTTCATGCACTAAGTCAGAAATCAGAAGTCAGGGTCCTATTTTATGGATACATCGACCGACGCACCAACACTATATTACCCGAACTGAAAACCAAACTCAGCACCCGTAACAATATTGCTTCACATAAATGATCAGAGTCCTAAGTTCTGCGGTAGAACCACCCTGTGATACCAATTTTTCACGACCCATCCTCCGGGGCCCGTGTTATGACCACCCCAAGCCTGCCTTCCATAGGTCGGGGGCTGGCGACTAGCTCCAAAGGTGTAAATCCCTAAATTGGGATGGAATTTCCTTTATAACTGAAAACACACACAATAGAGTACAAAGATGAATACAAATCACTAAGAAAAACTTTATAACAAGAGAGTGCTAAAAAGTAAAGGGGCTGAAAATACAAGCCCAACTGTAAAGTACAAGTACAACTAAAAAGGACTAAACAACTGAAAGGTGAAAAGAAGCTCCTGGATCATCCACCATGGATCCTACCTAAAGGGTAGGTATAGATAGCCTCCTCAGCACTCCACGTCTGTCAGTTTCCACCGGGTATTGACTCATCGTGAGGTCCACCTCCGGGTACCGTCTAGTCCTCATACACTCAGAATTAGTCAGCATTGTCCTTCGTCTGCATCCAACACAATGAGGTTCGAACATAGCCCGTATAGGGGTGTGTATAATGATAATCAGTAGGGACCTCAAGACCCTCGAGGTCTCACAAAATCCAACAAGGATAAACCAAAAGGTATGAAATCAATAGATAACCCCACTTAGGTATATGCCCATAGATATACCTAAGTTATCTAGTAATCCATCTCAATCATGATGAAATCAAAAAATTACTGACTCAGCTCACATAGGTATAAAAATTTTGTACAGAGATAGAGATGATCAGATGTATCCATTGAATCATCTATTCTATTGAACACACATAGGATCCAGGAACGGAATTCAGTACGGTCAAACCCACACATGATCTAGGAATAGTAAACGGAGCTTTTGAAACCACATAGGATCCAGGAAGAGTAAATGGAGCTATCAAACCCACAAAAGATCGAGGAATAATCTTCGAAGCTGTCGAACCTACATAAGATCCAGGAACAGTCATCAGTGCTGTTGAACCCACACAAGATCCAAGAATAGTCATCAGTGCTATCGAACCCACACAGGATCCATGAACAGTCGTCAGTGCATAGCCATCCACATGGTTCTGCACGAAACATTCTTGATTTTGTGAGGGTCCACTCCTCAAGCCGAGTGTCGATACATAAATAGTCACGAAGTCCCAAGAAGTATCTCAATGATCCTCCTTGTCATAGGGGTCTCAACACAATAGACGATGCGTCAATCAGATGCTCGTTCTTAGAGTTATTAGCCTTTTAGTCTCGGGGGCCTGGTTGGATTCATGTATGATCCAACCTAACTGCATCTCAACTAAACCTCGAACTCCAGTGGGGTATACTCAAAAGGACGGATACGCTCCTAGATTTCCAGTGCCGTTGATGTATCATCAAACAGACTTCCAGTGCCAAAGATATGTCAAAAAAATTAAGGGTCAGTAGTGGGCTCGGGTCCGGTCCTACCCAGTTGGTCCGACCTGGTCTGACCCAGGGTCTGGCCTGCCCCATTGGGCGGGCCTGCCTTTTAGGTTTGGCCCGTTCGGATGGGCCCAGTCCAGCAGGCAGCAAGGGCGCTTCGGCCCGGGCTTAGGGCCAGTTCGGCCCGAAGTTTCATGATGGCATGACTCATTCTGAAGGGCACGACCGAGCCGGCACAGAAAGGGCGCCGCGAGGGGGACTGCAGTCCAGGTAGGAAAGCCAAACAACCGAGAGTCGGCCTGGCAGGGCGCGGACTGGCGGGCGGCCGGTTCGGGCAGGGTGCGGCCATCGTGGGCTGGTGCGGTTTGGGTGTGGCCAAGCGGTTTGGTGGACGGGAGGCGCGCAGCTAGGCAGTTCAACGGCTGGGAGGCGCACGGGCAGGCAGGTTGGTGGTCGAGAGGCATGCGGCCAGGCGGTTCGACGACTGAGAGGTGCATGGCCAAGCGGGCCAGCGGCTAGGAGGCGCGCGGCCAGGAGGCCGACAGTGGCCGAGAGTCGGGCAACATGGGCTGACAATGGTGTGGCCGGGGTGGCTCGGCTGGAGGACCATAGTTCAGCCCAGAGCACCGGAGCACCACGAGGGTGGTGCGGTTCGTGGAGGCCACGTGTAGCGCGGACTTTGTCATCACCACCTTCATCACCTCATTGCTCATCGTCATGCCGAACGTTCAACATAAATAGTATTAGCATAGGGTTCAAGCCATGTTGGTTTGGCCCGCATCCTCCACATTTAGGGTGGTATCAATTAGTTCATCAAATATGTACGATGTACAACAATTATTTTACAACCATGACAAGAATTATTTCAATCCGAATAAGAGAATGAGAAAAGGAATAAAACAAAAAAGTAAACCCCTACCTTTGTTCGTCGTTCATTGACGGAGTCACAGAAAGTAGACGAAGAAGTTTATCATTCTCCGCGTCCACCGTACGCTTCCAATCCCAAGCTACGTCGGCTCGTGGAAGACACTCCACATTGGTAGGTGTCCAAGGAAGAAGTTCGAAGAGGATTGGAATTCTTCATCAGTGGAGCGTTCTTCGTTATTCTTCAGGCCACAAGAATGCAGGCCCCAGACACACTACAAAAAAGGAGCAGCCCCAGAAGAGGATTCAGAGCAGGTGCACTCACCAGAGTAGAGCCAAATGGATTGTCAAAATGAGAGGGTATGGCTATGCCATCGGTACCATCCTATGCTTGCATGGGAATCCTAGCCAGACGGTAATTCAAAGGTGGAGAGCTACTATCATAATGCAGATGTAGGGGAGGGGTAGTTCCTTGTAGATAGTCTGGTTGAATTCCCTAAGACCTCCAGGTCATGTAATCTCCTAAGCCAATGGGTCATGTAATCTCCAAGCCTATGGGACTTGTAAGGGTTCCCCCTCATCCCCTGAAAGGGGGGTTATCAAAAATCAATAAAAAATGAAGGCCATTGGTCTATTCAGGAAAGGGGTTAAAAGCCCGGGTGGTCCAACCCACAATTAACATGAAGAGAAGGTTGGGTTCAGGCGGGCCCCACAACCATATCCTTTCATGGGAGGTTATGGTGTGGTGGTCCCACATCCAACTTCCACGAGGAGGTTTTGACCTCCAAAAAATTCACATGGAGGCTCAATTAAAATAAATTTTCACTCACTTTATTTTATTATATTTTACATGAAAACTAAAAAACAAACTTTTATTCTCGACCAACTACCATCGAGGTGAAAGTATTATTAAGAGAATACCGGAACTGCGAGTTCAACAGTGCCCTTAGATTTCAATTTTGAGCAACGGTTCAAATGTTTTAAGAATCTTGCTCGTACGTTTACTGAACGTACCCAAAAAAATTTCAGAAATTGAGTCCGGGCACACTAGGCCTCAGAATCAAGTGCCGTCAATTTTCATAGACTCGTAAAATTTCCATGAATTTAAGAAAAAAATTTCCATGGAATTTCTGGGTCTTTACATTACATTTATTATTATACATGTACACTGCTACTTCATTTTATACTCACTAACTAGATATGCATTATATGTGGTTGGTGCAAGCCTACTATGTTTTAATTTCACACTATTTGGGCCACTATTGAGTACCAAGAAATATATCATACATGTAGGTGTGTATCAAATAATATTTCCAACTATGGATGACTGACCTTGTAGAATAGGATAGATTATGGGAGTAAAGAAATGAGTAAGTTCTCATGATTTTAGTGGATTTTATCAATTTTCCGTTGTTTAATTTTTTATGTAATATATTGAATTATATGGATACTTTTTTTGTACTATCTTATCATCATCATTTTTATATGATACGTGTAGTGTATTTTGGAAATATATTTCTATTTGGATGAATTGATTATTTTTATTAATTACTTATCTTTTATTAACTTTAACTTAATTATGTTTAATCTATATTTGTTACTAATACTGAGGGTATTTTCTCCCCCACTATATTTCATTTATACCCTCACTGGTATTTGATAACATATGTTATACAGGGTGACAAGCATGAGGTCACCTGACCCACCGAGTTAGGTTACTTCTAAGTGAACCTAGCTCGGGATGTTACATGTAATATCAGAGATTTTTTCCTTTGTATTACTATTTTGGGCTGGTATACGTGAGACTAGGATTGTTTTTTCACTTGGTATATTACTCATGACTAGGTCTAGCTATCCCATACATAAGGGAGATATCATGTTTCTAGGGATGGGATGGTTGTTCTTGATTATTTTTTTATTATAGTAGATTATTATTTCACTTTATGTGATCAATGTACTTCCATTGGTTACTAATTTATGGTATTTACCTCTTATCCTAGTGTGGAAATAGATAATATGTTTTCATGCATCTTTATAGGACTTAGGATTCAAATTTCATTTGAATTATTATTTGTGTACCCCGATTTTGTCAATTCTGTTCTATTCTTATAAGTATACCATGATTGTATGATTATTTAGAATTTTCACATGTATACCATGCTTCCATGATTATCTCCATGATTATTGTAATTATTGATTAGTAATATCAGGCCTTGTTATGATTAGGATATATCATTGGTTATTAAGGTGTATGCATCAACCAAAATGGTGTTCTTCTATATAACTTGATGGTGGAACCATAATTAATGAATTATGATATTTCTGAGCCACAGAACATTGGTGTAATGTGATGAAACATCAATGTATGTGAATAAATTGGTTTCAATAGTAATTTATAAAATTTATGGGCCTTTATAAATTTGGAAGGGTGTCTCATATAATCATACCATCATATATAGTCTTATTATATTCTGAGACTTATAGAGAAAACATGGTAAAAATTACATGAATTCCAATTGTAATTTATAATGGCTTGTACCTATATAAATTAGGAATGAAAACTCTCATAATTTAATCCATAAATGAACAACAAGACCCATGTTAGTCATTTGTGGCATGTGAGTTAAACCAATAAAGGGTGTTTTTGTAAAGACCCGTAAAATTCAAGGAAATTTTTTTCTTAATTTTCTTTAGAATTTTACAAGAGCGCGGTTTCAGACGGCACCTGATTCCGAGGCCCGGAGTGCCCGGAATTAATTTCCGAAGTTTGGGCTCGGGTACGTTCAGTGAACGAACGAGCGGGAATTCCTAACTTTTGATCCGGTGCTCGGAATTGAAATCCGAGGGAACCGATGAACTCGCAGCGCCGATATTCGCTTAAAGAGACCTTTTCGGGAGTTGCGTTTGTTGCGGGTTGAAAGTTTCGTTTTGGGGTTTTCAGTTAAGTTAAATAAAATTTGTGTAAGACAAATTTATTTTAACTTATTTTAAAACCTATCAAAAGAGGTTGGAAGTGGGACCCACACCCACTTAACCTCCCTTGGGAGGATTAAGTGTGGTGGGGCCCACACGAACCCCCTTTTCTTTTCAAATCCTCCCAACTCCTTTAACCCCCTCTTTATTGTCTTAAGTTACTTAATTTAATTTTGGGGAGTTAAACTCTTTTGAATTTCAAACATTTGAAATTCTTTTGAGTTGTGTGTTAATAAAATAAGATGCAATCTTATTTGTTTAAGGGTTGTCGTTTGTTCCCTTGAGAGCTTTTGAGAGCTCCTCCTCCACCTTCTTCTTCTTGACGAAGAACGTTCATCTTGACGAAGAACGCTCAAACTCCGACGAAGAACGACGCCTCTCTTCTTCGTCCTCGGTGTCAACAAGAGGGAACGCCGCATCCTCCTCGGGCCTTCTTCGTCGGCAAACGAAGATCCGACAACAACGTGTCGCATCGGACGTAATTCTTCGTCAACGGATTTGACGAACGACGACCGCGACGCCCGACTTCCGCGACGCCGTCTTCCGCGGAACGTAGAAGATTCTTTGAATCTCAAACCCGAGGTAGGGGATGTTTTTTATTGATTATTTTTATTCCATTCTTGAATCATGGATTTTAGCATGACTAAACGTGAGGCTTTTGGATATTCTTAGTTATGTTATTATTTAACGTGAGGGGGGTCGGACCGCATGAACACGGCCGAACCCCCCCTCCTTAGTTCTCGTTTTATTCTTGCGGGTGGAAACAAGTGGCGTGGTGCCGTCGCACCACGCGGATGAACATGCCTTTTTCTTTCCGCAACGCCGTCGCGCTACGCCGAGGAGAGTTTTCAAGAACGCGACGCCGTCGCGCCGCGTTGGGAGGATTCATGGCACGGCGAAAGGGGTGCGGTGTCGTCGCACCGTGCCGGACGACGAACACCGCGGCCGGTTCTGGGCCGCGGTGAGACGAGGAGACCGCGGCCGGTTCCGGGCCGCGGCGGAAGGAAAGACCGGCGGCCGGGCCGCCGGCGTCGGGAGTCGAGGGCGGGACCGGAAATTCCGGTCCCGTTGGTAAAAACCGGCCGGCCAGCGGGCCGGCCGGATGTCATAAAAACCGGGGGATTAAACCCCCGGCCGGTCCTTCAAGACCCCCCTCTTAATGAGGGGGGGGGGGGCGGTTCATTAAAGGAGGGGGGGGGGGGGGGCAAAGCCCCCCCGGTTTTTGTCCAGCCGGCCCCCATCTGCGGGGGCCGTTTTTAATTCAAGGCACGGCTTAAAGCCGTGCCGTTTTTGTGAAACGCGGGGCTTAGCCCCCGCGTGCCTCCCGCGTGCGCCGCGGCACCCCGCCGCCAGCGCGGCCAGCCGCCGCCGCCGTCCGCCGCCGTCCGCCGCCGCCGTCCGCCGCCGCCGGCCGCCGCGCCGACCAGAGGGGGGGGTCGGGCTGGGTCGGCCCGGACCCGGACCCCCCGTTTCGGACCAGATTCGGTTCTTGGCTTATAACTTGAGCCTCGGACCTCCGAATGACGAACCGTCTGCGGCAACGCGATCCTTGGATCGAGACGGTCGTTTCGGTATATCGCACTCAAGGTTTCGGTTTACTTTGAGTTCGGCCGGGTTGGTTCGTTCACGAAACCAACCGGGCCTTCGGAGCGGAAACGCTCATATCTTGAGCTACGGACGTCCGATTGACGTGCCGTCAGTCGCGTAGTGTTCCTCTTAGTGAGACGGATCTTTTGGCATACTCCGCCCGAGGTTTGGACGCAGGT
Organism: Viscum album; assembly: GCA_963277665.1. Classification (NCBI taxonomy): domain Eukaryota; kingdom Viridiplantae; phylum Streptophyta; class Magnoliopsida; order Santalales; family Viscaceae; genus Viscum; species Viscum album. Next base: position 1,429,880,180 of record OY728120.1, on the reverse strand, counting down.
GGAGTACGGTCGGGTTGGTTTTGCCTTAAAAACCAACCGGGCCCCGGAGACGAAAATGCCAATAACTCTCAGACCGGGCGTCCGATCGACGCGCCGTCCGTTGCGTTGAGTTCCTTTTGACGATACGGAACTTTTGGATACATCAACTTCGGTCTTCGTGACAGTTGATGTATCAGCCTCTCGGCTCGTGGAGCGGACCCTCCGTACGAGCTTGCTGTGTGCGGGAACCCTAGTGCTGGCTGCGACTGTTCTACTGCTACGACTGCTACTGTGACTGCGACGACGACAGTACAGAGATCCTGTGTGGATTTGACGACGACAGTACAGAGATCCTGTGTGGATTTGACGACGACAGTACAGAGATCCTGTGTGGATTTGACGACGACAGTACAGAGATCCTGTGTGGATTTGACGACGACAGTACAGAGATCCTGTGTGGATTTGACGACGACAGTACAGAGATCCTGTGTGGATTTGACGACGACGACTACAGCACTCAGCGATCCTACGTGGATCAGTGCTACAGGTTCTGTGTGAGCCCGATCCTGTGTGGGTCCTTGCGCTCAGCGGTTCTGTGTGAGCCAGCGCCTACAGGTTCTGTGTGAGCCCGATCCTGTGTGGGTCTTCTGCGGGGGTTAGTTACCTATCGATCCTTCGTGGGTCCGACGACTTAGATGGATCAGTGATCATCTTTATCGTCCTTGAAGAAGTATACCTGTGTGAGCTGAATCCTGTTGTTTTCCTGTGTGGATTGTGTTGTGCAATCCTGTGTGGATTATATTTTGCTTTCCTATGTGGAATACGTATACTTTCCTGCGTGGACTGAGTTGTACTTGGGCTCGGAGGTTGGAGTGTATTTTAATTGATGACTTAGGTATATGTATGGGCATATACCTAACCTGTGTCAGTTGTTACTTCGTGTTTGTACTTTGCTTCGTGGTTTATCCTTTGTGGATTTTGAGAGACCTTCAGGGGTCTCGGGGTCCCTACTGAGTAGCTTATACTCACCCCTGCACGGGCTTCGCCCGCACTTCGTTGTGTTGGTTGCAGACGACGGACAGCGTTGACCTTAGCTGAGGCTTGCAGAGCGGGACGGTACCCGGAGGTGGACCACTGGGCGGGACGTGCACGGAGCAGACGGCGGGACCCGTGGAGCAGAAGAGCTACCTGTACCCACCCTTCAGGTGGGATTTCCAGTGGACAGCTCGGAGTAGCGGATTTACTTTTCAGTTGCTGTTTTTCCCTTTTTGAGTTGTACTTTACTTTCAGTTTGGGTTTGTATTCTGGCCCATTTACTTTTCCGCACTTTCAGTCGTACTCTGTTTGCTTAGTGTTTACTTTCCGCTTGTTTACTCTGTGGTGTGTGTTTACTTTTCAAAGGCAATGCCTTCCCTTTTACCGGGAATTACGCCTTGGTGCTAGTCGCCAGCCCCTGGCCTATGGAAGGCGGGCTTGGGGTAGTCACGGCACGGACCCCGAGGGCGGGTCGTGACAAATTGGTATCAGAGGAGTTCGGTTCTACCGCGAACTCTGATCTTTTCTATGTGAAGCAATAATGTTTAGCGTATTGAGTGTGGTTATCAGTCCAGGGAGTCCAGTGTTGGTGCGGCGGCCGACGTATCCGTACACCAGGACCCTGACTTCTGATTTCCGAATTAATGCACGAAAACATTGATTGCGTGTTTGTTTCAAGTTTTCTTTGTGATTACTTGTGTCAGCTCACCGGGTATACTGATCTGCTTTATGAAAGTCTCAAGTTTTCCTTGTGATTACTTGTGCCAGCTCACCAGGTATACTGTTCTAACCGTGGCGCACCTGTTTCCTTTTCAGGATGGCCCCACGACGGCAGCCAGCTAGGGTTCCGAGAGTCGAGCGAGACGACAGCCCACCGAGCGACGAGGCTTCGGTGCAGGGCCCTTTGTCAGCAGTGGCACCGGCGGTAGCTTTACCCGCCGATCCCCCGATGCTTCCAGCAGCAGCCGCTGACGATGCACGTCGCCTCAGCGCACTGCATGAGTTTCAGCACCAGCGACCGCCCAGGTTTCGCGGGGAGACGGATCCCCAGGCAGCAGAGGACTGGCTGGAGGCAGTGGTTCGAGTGTTTAGGCTAGTGAGGACACCAGCAGACCTCATGGTGATCCTCGCTGCGAGCCTACTACACGCAGCAGCAGGACGATGGTGGAGCTTGATGCTCCAGGTGCACGATGAGGCATCTCTTCTTTGGACGGACTTTGAGAGCATCTTCCGCTCGGAGTTCGTCCCAGCCACCCTTCGTGCGGTGCGTATCCAGGAGCTTCTACAGCTGCGGCAGGGCAGCATGACGGTCGCTCAGTACTCGGCGAGATTTACCGATCTCTCGCGCTACTCGACCGACATGGTACGGGACCCATTCTTCAGGGCCCGGACCTTCGAGCAGGGTTTGAGACACGAGATCAGGGCATCGCTGATCTCCCTCAGCATACCGACTCAGACAGGAGTACTGGAGCGGGCCCTTCTGATCGAGAGCTTCCTTGCTGAGTCTACACCAGCACAGCGACCCACCGCAGGGCGGCACGTGGCAGAGTCATCTGCAGCTGGCAGTCGACGAATGACTCAGGGGTCCAGACAGACCAGACCTCAGGGCACTGGCTCAGCAGTGCAGGGCACACAACGCGGGGTCAGTCCTTCGAGTGGAAGACAGTGCTATGCATGCGGCGGGCGAGGCCACATGGCTCGTGACTGCCCGACCCGCCATGCGGAGGAGCAGCAGACGGTTGAGGAACCACCTAGGCAGAGGCAGAGGTTCGACCGTGGCGGTCCGCAGGGAGGAGGCGGACGAGGCAGAGGAGCTGGACGAGCAGCTAGTGGTGGCCGACGCTTTGAGGTTCTACCACCACCACCACCAGGAGGCCCACCCCGACCGCAGGGGAGAGCTCAGCTTCAGGCAGCCGAGGCCTTCGATCATGGAGCTCTGGGAGCCGATGGACAGGAGCAGAACTAGTGGTTACATCCTTTGTACTTCTGGTTCCTTGTTGCTTTTGTGTAGCGTCTTGTATTACGAGCTGCAATAATAAAAGACGCATACCATGTGATGTTTTCGTTCATGTCCTCTATCTTAATGTTACTAAGAGGTTCCAGTTTTGGCTGTTGACTTGACCCTCACTTGTGAGACATCTACTGGAGGAGACCCAGTTACCACACACTGATGCCGACAGTGTGACTCAACCCTTGGAGGCGAGAGTAACGGTTGAATCTCTTAGTAGTAGCGTCGAGGCCTTACGACGTCATCCTTAGTATGGATTAGTATCATCCATGTTAGGAATGACTGTTTTAGGCAAAGAATGTGGTTCATCCAGGGGATGAGACCATGTTTCTCTTTTCGGCAAAGAAGAAATCTTGCAGCTCTTGTGGGACCAGAGATGGTCCGGGCCACGTCAAAAGAGGTCCATGTCATCCAGGAGCGGGTCCTACATGGGCGATCGATTCCTCTTGTGCGCAACAGATGGCGGCACGGGAATCTCCAGGAGAGCACATGGGAGCGGGAGGCTCAGATGCGTGCTCAGTATCCTCTTTTGTTTCCCTAGTTTTTGATGTAGCTTTACGGGGACGTAAAGCCCTGAGGTGGGAGTAATGTAAAGACCCGTAAAATTCAAGGAAATTTTTTTCTTAATTTTCTTTAGAATTTTACAAGAGCGCGGTTTCAGACGGCACCTGATTCCGAGGCCCGGAGTGCCCGGAATTAATTTCCGAAGTTTGGGCTCGGGTACGTTCAGTGAACGAACGAGCGGGAATTCCTAACTTTTGATCCGGTGCTCGGAATTGAAATCCGAGGGAACCGATGAACTCGCAGCGCCGATATTCGCTTAAAGAGACCTTTTCGGGAGTTGCGTTTGTTGCGGGTTGAAAGTTTCGTTTTGGGGTTTTCAGTTAAGTTAAATAAAATTTGTGTAAGACAAATTTATTTTAACTTATTTTAAAACCTATCAAAAGAGGTTGGAAGTGGGACCCACACCCACTTAACCTCCCTTGGGAGGATTAAGTGTGGTGGGGCCCACACGAACCCCCTTTTCTTTTCAAATCCTCCCAACTCCTTTAACCCCCTCTTTATTGTCTTAAGTTACTTAATTTAATTTTGGGGAGTTAAACTCTTTTGAATTTCAAACATTTGAAATTCTTTTGAGTTGTGTGTTAATAAAATAAGATGCAATCTTACTTGTTTAAGGGTTGTCGTTTGTTCCCTTGAGAGCTTTTGAGAGCTCCTCCTCCACCTTCTTCTTCTTGACGAAGAACGTTCATCTTGACGAAGAACGCTCAAACTCCGACGAAGAACGACGCCTCTCTTCTTCGTCCTCGGTGTCAACAAGAGGGAACGCCGCATCCTCCTCGGGCCTTCTTCGTCGGCAAACGAAGATCCGACAACAACGTGTCGCATCGGACGTAATTCTTCGTCAACGGATTTGACGAACGACGACCGCGACGCCCGACGACCGCGACGCCGTCTTCCGCGGAACGTAGAAGATTCTTTGAATCTCAAACCCGAGGTAGGGGATGTTTTTTATTGATTATTTTTATTCCATTCTTGAATCATGGATTTTAGCATGACTAAACGTGAGGCTTTTGGATATTCTTAGTTATGTTATTATTTAACGTGAGGGGGGTCGGACCGCATGAACACGGCCGAACCCCCCCTCCTTAGTTCTCGTTTTATTCTTGCGGGTGGAAACAAGTGGCGTGGTGCCGTCGCACCACGCGGATGAACATGCCTTTTTCTTTCCGCAACGCCGTCGCGCTACGCCGAGGAGAGTTTTCAAGAACGCGACGCCGTCGCGCCGCGTTGGGAGGATTCATGGCACGGCGAAAGGGGTGCGGTGCCGTCGCACCGTGCCGGACGACGAACACCGCGGCCGGTTCCGGGCCGCGGTGAGACGAGGAGACCGCGGCCGGTTCCGGGCCGCGGCGGAAGGAAAGACCGGCGGCCGGGCCGCCGGCGTCGGGAGTCGAGGGCGGGACCGGAAATTCCGGTCCCGTTGGTAAAAACCGGCCGGCCAGCGGGCCGGCCGGATGTCATAAAAACCGGGGGATTAAACCCCCGGCCGGTCCTTCAAGACCCCCCTCTTAATGAGGGGGGGGGGGGGGGCGGTTCATTAAAGGAGGGGGGGGGCAAAGCCCCCCCGGTTTTTGTCCAGCCGGCCCCCATCTGCGGGGGCCGTTTTTAATTCAAGGCACGGCTTAAAGCCGTGCCGTTTTTGTGAAACGCGGGGCTTAGCCCCCGCGTGCCTCCCGCGTGCGCCGCGGCACCCCGCCGCCAGCGCGGCCAGCCGCCGCCGCCGTCCGCCGCCGTCCGCCGCCGCCGTCCGCCGCCGCCGGCCGCCGCGCCGACCAGAGGGGGGGGTCGGGCTGGGTCGGCCCGGACCCGGACCCCCCGTTTCGGACCAGATTCGGTTCTTGGCTTATAACTTGAGCCTCGGACCTCCGAATGACGAACCGTCTGCGGCAACGCGATCCTTGGATCGAGACGGTCGTTTCGGTATATCGCACTCAAGGTTTCGGTTTACTTTGAGTTCGGCCGGGTTGGTTCGTTCACGAAACCAACCGGGCCTTCGGAGCGGAAACGCTCATATCTTGAGCTACGGACGTCCGATTGACGTGCCGTCAGTCGCGTAGTGTTCCTCTTAGTGAGACGGATCTTTTGGCATACTCCGCCCGAGGTTTGGACGCAGGTGGAGTACGGTCGGGTTGGTTTTGCCTTAAAAACCAACCGGGCCCCGGAGACGAAAATGCCAATAACTCTCAGACCGGGCGTCCGATCGACGCGCCGTCCGTTGCGTTGAGTTCCTTTTGACGATACGGAACTTTTGGATACATCAACTTCGGTCTTCGTGACAGTTGATGTATCAGCCTCTCGGCTCGTGGAGCGGACCCTCCGTACGAGCTTGCTGTGTGCGGGAACCCTAGTGCTGGCTGCGACTGTTCTACTGCTACGACTGCTACTGTGACTGCGACGACGACAGTACAGAGATCCTGTGTGGATTTGACGACGACAGTACAGAGATCCTGTGTGGATTTGACGACGACAGTACAGAGATCCTGTGTGGATTTGACGACGACAGTACAGAGATCCTGTGTGGATTTGACGACGACAGTACAGAGATCCTGTGTGGATTTGACGACGACAGTACAGAGATCCTGTGTGGATTTGACGACGACAGTACAGAGATCCTGTGTGGATTTGACGACGACGACTACAGCACTCAGCGATCCTACGTGGATCAGTGCTACAGGTTCTGTGTGAGCCCGATCCTGTGTGGGTCCTTGCGCTCAGCGGTTCTGTGTGAGCCAGCGCCTACAGGTTCTGTGTGAGCCCGATCCTGTGTGGGTCTTCTGCGGGGGTTAGTTACCTATCGATCCTTCGTGGGTCCGACGACTTAGATGGATCAGTGATCATCTTTATCGTCCTTGAAGAAGTATACCTGTGTGAGCTGAATCCTGTTGTTTTCCTGTGTGGATTGTGTTGTGCAATCCTGTGTGGATTATATTTTGCTTTCCTATGTGGAATACGTATACTTTCCTGCGTGGACTGAGTTGTACTTGGGCTCGGAGGTTGGAGTGTATTTTAATTGATGACTTAGGTATATGTATGGGCATATACCTAACCTGTGTCAGTTGTTACTTCGTGTTTGTACTTTGCTTCGTGGTTTATCCTTTGTGGATTTTGAGAGACCTTCAGGGGTCTCGGGGTCCCTACTGAGTAGCTTATACTCACCCCTGCACGGGCTTCGCCCGCACTTCGTTGTGTTGGTTGCAGACGACGGACAGCGTTGACCTTAGCTGAGGCTTGCAGAGCGGGACGGTACCCGGAGGTGGACCACTGGGCGGGACGTGCACGGAGCAGACGGCGGGACCCGTGGAGCAGAAGAGCTACCTGTACCCACCCTTCAGGTGGGATTTCCAGTGGACAGCTCGGAGTAGCGGATTTACTTTTCAGTTGCTGTTTTTCCCTTTTTGAGTTGTACTTTACTTTCAGTTTGGGTTTGTATTCTGGCCCATTTACTTTTCCGCACTTTCAGTCGTACTCTGTTTGCTTAGTGTTTACTTTCCGCTTGTTTACTCTGTGGTGTGTGTTTACTTTTCAAAGGCAATGCCTTCCCTTTTACCGGGAATTACGCCTTGGTGCTAGTCGCCAGCCCCTGGCCTATGGAAGGCGGGCTTGGGGTAGTCACGGCACGGACCCCGAGGGCGGGTCGTGACAAATTGGTATCAGAGGAGTTCGGTTCTACCGCGAACTCTGATCTTTTCTATGTGAAGCAATAATGTTTAGCGTATTGAGTGTGGTTATCAGTCCAGGGAGTCCAGTGTTGGTGCGGCGGCCGACGTATCCGTACACCAGGACCCTGACTTCTGATTTCCGACTTAATGCACGAAAACATTGATTGCGTGTTTGTTTCAAGTTTTCTTTGTGATTACTTGTGTCAGCTCACCGGGTATACTGATCTGCTTTATGAAAGTCTCAAGTTTTCCTTGTGATTACTTGTGCCAGCTCACCAGGTATACTGTTCTAACCGTGGCGCACCTGTTTCCTTTTCAGGATGGCCCCACGACGGCAGCCAGCTAGGGTTCCGAGAGTCGAGCGAGACGACAGCCCACCGAGCGACGAGGCTTCGGTGCAGGGCCCTTTGTCAGCAGTGGCACCGGCGGTAGCTTTACCCGCCGATCCCCCGATGCTTCCAGCAGCAGCCGCTGACGATGCACGTCGCCTCAGCGCACTGCATGAGTTTCAGCACCAGCGACCGCCCAGGTTTCGCGGGGAGACGGATCCCCAGGCAGCAGAGGACTGGCTGGAGGCAGTGGTTCGAGTGTTTAGGCTAGTGAGGACACCAGCAGACCTCATGGTGATCCTCGCTGCGAGCCTACTACACGCAGCAGCAGGACGATGGTGGAGCTTGATGCTCCAGGTGCACGATGAGGCATCTCTTCTTTGGACGGACTTTGAGAGCATCTTCCGCTCGGAGTTCGTCCCAGCCACCCTTCGTGCGGTGCGTATCCAGGAGCTTCTACAGCTGCGGCAGGGCAGCATGACGGTCGCTCAGTACTCGGCGAGATTTACCGATCTCTCGCGCTACTCGACCGACATGGTACGGGACCCATTCTTCAGGGCCCGGACCTTCGAGCAGGGTTTGAGACACGAGATCAGGGCATCGCTGATCTCCCTCAGCATACCGACTCAGACAGGAGTACTGGAGCGGGCCCTTCTGATCGAGAGCTTCCTTGCTGAGTCTACACCAGCACAGCGACCCACCGCAGGGCGGCACGTGGCAGAGTCATCTGCAGCTGGCAGTCGACGAATGACTCAGGGGTCCAGACAGACCAGACCTCAGGGCACTGGCTCAGCAGTGCAGGGCACACAACGCGGGGTCAGTCCTTCGAGTGGAAGACAGTGCTATGCATGCGGCGGGCGAGGCCACATGGCTCGTGACTGCCCGACCCGCCATGCGGAGGAGCAGCAGACGGTTGAGGAACCACCTAGGCAGAGGCATAGGTTCGACCGTGGCGGTCCGCAGGGAGGAGGCGGACGAGGCAGAGGAGCTGGACGAGCAGCTAGTGGTGGCCGACGCTTTGAGGTTCTACCACCACCACCACCAGGAGGCCCACCCCGACCGCAGGGGAGAGCTCAGCTTCAGGCAGCCGAGGCCTTCGATCATGGAGCTCTGGGAGCCGATGGACAGGAGCAGAACTAGTGGTTACATCCTTTGTACTTCTGGTTCCTTGTTGCTTTTGTGTAGCGTCTTGTATTACGAGCTGCAATAATAAAAGACGCATACCATGTGATGTTTTCGTTCATGTCCTCTATCTTAATGTTACTAAGAGGTTCCAGTTTTGGCTGTTGACTTGACCCTCACTTGTGATACATCTACTGGAGGAGACCCAGTTACCACACACTGATGCCGACAGTGTGACTCAACCCTTGGAGGCGAGAGTAACGGTTGAATCTCTTAGTAGTAGCGTCGAGGCCTTACGACGTCATCCTTAGTATGGATTAGTATCATCCATGTTAGGAATGACTGTTTTAGGCAAAGAATGTGGTTCATCCAGGGGATGAGACCATGTTTCTCTTTTCGGCAAAGAAGAAATCTTGCAGCTCTTGTGGGACCAGAGATGGTCCGGGCCACGTCAAAAGAGGTCCATGTCATCCAGGAGCGGGTCCTACATGGGCGATCGATTCCTCTTGTGCGCAACAGATGGCGGCACGGGAATCTCCAGGAGAGCACATGGGAGCGGGAGGCTCAGATGCGTGCTCAGTATCCTCTTTTGTTTCCCTAGTTTTTGATGTAGCTTTACGGGGACGTAAAGCCCTGAGGTGGGAGTAATGTAAAGACCCGTAAAATTCAAGGAAATTTTTTTCTTAATTTTCTTTAGAATTTTACAAGAGCGCGGTTTCAGACGGCACCTGATTCCGAGGCCCGGAGTGCCCGGAATTAATTTCCGAAGTTTGGGCTCGGGTACGTTCAGTGAACGAACGAGCGGGAATTCCTAACTTTTGATCCGGTGCTCGGAATTGAAATCCGAGGGAACCGATGAACTCGCAGCGCCGATATTCGCTTAAAGAGACCTTTTCGGGAGTTGCGTTTGTTGCGGGTTGAAAGTTTCGTTTTGGGGTTTTCAGTTAAGTTAAATAAAATTTGTGTAAGACAAATTTATTTTAACTTATTTTAAAACCTATCAAAAGAGGTTGGAAGTGGGACCCACACCCACTTAACCTCCCTTGGGAGGATTAAGTGTGGTGGGGCCCACACGAACCCCCTTTTCTTTTCAAATCCTCCCAACTCCTTTAACCCCCTCTTTATTGTCTTAAGTTACTTAATTTAATTTTGGGGAGTTAAACTCTTTTGAATTTCAAACATTTGAAATTCTTTTGAGTTGTGTGTTAATAAAATAAGATGCAATCTTATTTGTTTAAGGGTTGTCGTTTGTTCCCTTGAGAGCTTTTGAGAGCTCCTCCTCCACCTTCTTCTTCTTGACGAAGAACGTTCATCTTGACGAAGAACGCTCAAACTCCGACGAAGAACGACGCCTCTCTTCTTCGTCCTCGGTGTCAACAAGAGGGAACGCCGCATCCTCCTCGGGCCTTCTTCGTCGGCAAACGAAGATCCGACAACAACGTGTCGCATCGGACGTAATTCTTCGTCAACGGATTTGACGAACGACGACCGCGACGCCCGACTTCCGCGACGCCGTCTTCCGCGGAACGTAGAAGATTCTTTGAATCTCAAACCCGAGGTAGGGGATGTTTTTTATTGATTATTTTTATTCCATTCTTGAATCATGGATTTTAGCATGACTAAACGTGAGGCTTTTGGATATTCTTAGTTATGTTATTATTTAACGTGAGGGGGGTCGGACCGCATGAACACGGCCGAACCCCCCCTCCTTAGTTCTCGTTTTATTCTTGCGGGTGGAAACAAGTGGCGTGGTGCCGTCGCACCACGCGGATGAACATGCCTTTTTCTTTCCGCAACGCCGTCGCGCTACGCCGAGGAGAGTTTTCAAGAACGCGACGCCGTCGCGCCGCGTTGGGAGGATTCATGGCACGGCGAAAGGGGTGCGGTGCCGTCGCACCGTGCCGGACGACGAACACCGCGGCCGGTTCCGGGCCGCGGTGAGACGAGGAGACCGCGGCCGGTTCCGGGCCGCGGCGGAAGGAAAGACCGGCGGCCGGGCCGCCGGCGTCGGGAGTCGAGGGCGGGACCGGAAATTCCGGTCCCGTTGGTAAAAACCGGCCGGCCAGCGGGCCGGCCGGATGTCATAAAAACCGGGGGATTAAACCCCCGGCCGGTCCTTCAAGACCCCCCTCTTAATGAGGGGGGGGGGGCGGTTCATTAAAGGAGGGGGGGGGCAAAGCCCCCCCGGTTTTTGTCCAGCCGGCCCCCATCTGCGGGGGCCGTTTTTAATTCAAGGCACGGCTTAAAGCCGTGCCGTTTTTGTGAAACGCGGGGCTTAGCCCCCGCGTGCCTCCCGCGTGCGCCGCGGCACCCCGCCGCCAGCGCGGCCAGCCGCCGCCGCCGTCCGCCGCCGTCCGCCGCCGCCGTCCGCCGCCGCCGGCCGCCGCGCCGACCAGAGGGGGGGGTCGGGCTGGGTCGGCCCGGACCCGGACCCCCCGTTTCGGACCAGATTCGGTTCTTGGCTTATAACTTGAGCCTCGGACCTCCGAATGACGAACCGTCTGCGGCAACGCGATCCTTGGATCGAGACGGTCGTTTCGGTATATCGCACTCAAGGTTTCGGTTTACTTTGAGTTCGGCCGGGTTGGTTCGTTCACGAAACCAACCGGGCCTTCGGAGCGGAAACGCTCATATCTTGAGCTACGGACGTCCGATTGACGTGCCGTCAGTCGCGTAGTGTTCCTCTTAGTGAGACGGATCTTTTGGCATACTCCGCCCGAGGTTTGGACGCAGGTGGAGTACGGTCGGGTTGGTTTTGCCTTAAAAACCAACCGGGCCCCGGAGACGAAAATGCCAATAACTCTCAGACCGGGCGTCCGATCGACGCGCCGTCCGTTGCGTTGAGTTCCTTTTGACGATACGGAACTTTTGGATACATCAACTTCGGTCTTCGTGACAGTTGATGTATCAGCCTCTCGGCTCGTGGAGCGGACCCTCCGTACGAGCTTGCTGTGTGCGGGAACCCTAGTGCTGGCTGCGACTGTTCTACTGCTACGACTGCTACTGTGACTGCGACGACGACAGTACAGAGATCCTGTGTGGATTTGACGACGACAGTACAGAGATCCTGTGTGGATTTGACGACGACAGTACAGAGATCCTGTGTGGATTTGACGACGACAGTACAGAGATCCTGTGTGGATTTGACGACGACAGTACAGAGATCCTGTGTGGATTTGACGACGACGACTACAGCACTCAGCGATCCTACGTGGATCAGTGCTACAGGTTCTGTGTGAGCCCGATCCTGTGTGGGTCCTTGCGCTCAGCGGTTCTGTGTGAGCCAGCGCCTACAGGTTCTGTGTGAGCCCGATCCTGTGTGGGTCTTCTGCGGGGGTTAGTTACCTATCGATCCTTCGTGGGTCCGACGACTTAGATGGATCAGTGATCATCTTTATCGTCCTTGAAGAAGTATACCTGTGTGAGCTGAATCCTGTTGTTTTCCTGTGTGGATTGTGTTGTGCAATCCTGTGTGGATTATATTTTGCTTTCCTATGTGGAATACGTATACTTTCCTGCGTGGACTGAGTTGTACTTGGGCTCGGAGGTTGGAGTGTATTTTAATTGATGACTTAGGTATATGTATGGGCATATACCTAACCTGTGTCAGTTGTTACTTCGTGTTTGTACTTTGCTTCGTGGTTTATCCTTTGTGGATTTTGAGAGACCTTCAGGGGTCTCGGGGTCCCTACTGAGTAGCTTATACTCACCCCTGCACGGGCTTCGCCCGCACTTCGTTGTGTTGGTTGCAGACGACGGACAGCGTTGACCTTAGCTGAGGCTTGCAGAGCGGGACGGTACCCGGAGGTGGACCACTGGGCGGGACGTGCACGGAGCAGACGGCGGGACCCGTGGAGCAGAAGAGCTACCTGTACCCACCCTTCAGGTGGGATTTCCAGTGGACAGCTCGGAGTAGCGGATTTACTTTTCAGTTGCTGTTTTTCCCTTTTTGAGTTGTACTTTACTTTCAGTTTGGGTTTGTATTCTGGCCCATTTACTTTTCCGCACTTTCAGTCGTACTCTGTTTGCTTAGTGTTTACTTTCCGCTTGTTTACTCTGTGGTGTGTGTTTACTTTTCAAAGGCAATGCCTTCCCTTTTACCGGGAATTACGCCTTGGTGCTAGTCGCCAGCCCCTGGCCTATGGAAGGCGGGCTTGGGGTAGTCACGGCACGGACCCCGAGGGCGGGTCGTGACAGTTTTGAAATATAAAATGTAACAAGTTTCACTTAATGGGGATTCTAATTTTAATTTTTAGGTAATTGAATCCATAAATTGGGAATGAATTCCCATATAACTAAACCTATGGTGACATGATATAACCCTCATATGTCACCTTTATTCTTATTGTTCTTAGTGATTAAACTCAAGGGGGTATACTTATGATAAACGATATGATTATTTAAAGAGTTGACAATCACTTATATGGTGTTTTGTATAAATGTATGGTGAAATCTTACTAAACTAATCTTCATTAAGTGATACAAGACCTTTATCTTATTTTTATAATTTTTTTATGAGTATTTACTGAATAAAGATTCCAGTTATAACATAATTTGGGTATTGTTATATATATTGAAATTGGAATTTTCATTAACTAAGCTAGTTGTGGGAACTTATGGGTAAATAAAATGGTTTATAAAGGATATTATGTGATAATTATCCAATAATGATGCATGGTATCAACTAAATAACGTTCTAAACTACATTAGTAAAATGTTTTCCATTATAACTAGTACTTGATGTTGTAAGTATTTGAGGCTCTTTAATGTTTATAATGATAGTGAAATGATGTAAAAGTTTGAATGAAACCATTAGTGGTATTAATGGATTGAAAATTCATGAAAGGGTTAGATTTAAATTTTTCCATGAGACATGTATTGAATGGGAACATAGATGTTTCCTAATACACTCAGTTGGTTTATTTCTATTGTTTATCTGACTAATTTTTTAAGCATTATAACCTAGTGAAATTTATGGAATAACTCAAGTTTTAAGGTTAATTAATTAGATTAATGTGAGGGGATAGCCTATTTATGGTAGAAACCTTGGAGTTATGAAACTCCTAGACTATTGATATAAGTTTATAAGCATGCTAAGTGCTATCAGTTTGATCATTGAGTTGGGTATGACACTTAGATGATGAAATGAAACCCCCAGGAAGAAGGGTGGTTATCTGGTAATCTTAACCTTGTGGGGGTATTACCGTATGTGGATACCCAATGAGTGTCAGATCATTATCCTTTTACATTATCATTGTGTCCCTTTAGGGTGAAGTACCATATTGGGATACTGATATAGGATTAGGTCTTGGAAGGATGATTAATGGGAGGTGAAGTCTCTATGTAGATGTTAAATTTTTTTCGCCTAGTAGGTCAGTGATGTTTGGTTTAGTTAAAGAAAAAAATGTGATAGTCACTGGTCTAGGTTTATATATTCTTTTGAGGTAGTGAACTTGGATTTACACTCATTTAGAACCCAAAGAATAGATGGGTTTTTAGGATTTTCGTATTTAGCATGGTGATCCCTTTTATTTTCATAAAATCTTCTAGGGTGATCGAGTATCCAAACTAGCTTTGACGGGTATGACTATTTGGGTGCTTGGTCCCGTTGACCAGTGAATGTTTGGTTGATGCCTTGATCTTTAAAACAATGTTGGTAAGTAATAATTCTTTGAATATATCATGGAATAGGTGAAGTGACCAATTTTAAAGGGGGTTTTAAGGGATCTCATGGTGTGTTAAGATTGACATATCATGTAATAGGGTCATCTTGGCTATGTTGTTGGATGAATTGTGGAAGTGTGAGATGGGTCTTGAACTAGGTGTCACAGGATGTAATCCTATGGTATACAAAAGTTTTAGTTTATTCCATATGTAAATGTTAAATAAAAAATATGGAACATTGAGAGTGACATGGTATAGGATGAGGATTGATGATTTAAAATTTAATGATTGTGGGTGTAGTGAGGTAAATATTATGGTAAATTAATGGAAATATCCCCATGAGTAGGGACAATTTGTATTAAGATTTAGTACCATGAGGTGGTTAACCTGTGTTTGAGGCTAGACATGCATTTTTTAGAGACATGGTTTCAAGATTTTTTAAAAGGAATGTATGTCCTGTTTTGATATGAGTATGGCTAGGGTGAGTGGTAAATTCCTGTTGATGGTATCTTAGAATACTCTTAGTTTAGATACAATCATACAGAATATGCTGAAATCATCCTGATTATACTAGTAGAGTGTCAGTTATACATATATCTACCTTTCTATATTTTCCATTTATTCATAGAGACACTTTTAGAGTTGTACTTGAGGAGTGGTTTTAAGTAAACTAGATATTTCATAGTACACCATTTTCAATTTTAGGGTGATTAACCTTAGTGTGAGTTAAAAAACCAATAAATACCCTGGGAAACATTCTTAGGAATATAGAATTGGTGATGGGTGACCTTTACATTATCATTTAGGGATGAGATAGTTCTTATACATACTCGTTATTATGTCCTAGGATGGATAGAGCATGGGTTGTGATGTTTTCAGAACTATTTCATTAATTTTATGTTGGGGATACACTTAAGGTGGGTAGTAGGATATTAGTCGTTGATTGGTGACCCTCACAAGAGAGAGGTCGTGGGACTGTGAGACCAATCATTGGATGATAATTTGGATTTTCAAGGTTGTTAGTTAAGGGAACCTCGTATGGATGGATTTTTTGGTAAATTACAATAACAAGATCACAAAATACCTTTGATGACAACCTTGGACTGAAGTAGTTGATTCTAAGGTTACTATTTTTTTGTAGTCAAGCTCCATTGATGGTTTGAGATGATCCAAGGATGCTGAATTGAGAATGTACCGGTACTTTTATAGTGTCCTGATAGATGAAATGATCTTGAGATGGATTGACATAGTCATGTTACTAGAAGTCAGATCTAAACTTTGATGAGAATTCCCTAGTTTAGTTTAATGATTAGTTAGGACCTTTCAAGGGAAAACATGCATAAGAAAGGTATGATTGGTCAATTGGGATTCATCTATTTGGAATGATTCAAGGATTAAGAGTAGTTCCCCCATGTATGACCAGTTTTAACAAATTGAGAACCATTTTGAGAGTTTCTATATGATGTTAAAGATATTTTTTATTAGGTTATTTTAATGGTGGGAGTATTGTGACAAATAATTGTCCGTTTAAAGCTAAAACCTATGGTGAGAATAACTATAGTCCTATTTATGAAATAGATTATGACATGATCATGTATCTAGTTAGATGTAATTTATTAATCTCCAACTTGATGTTTAGTTAGTAGCTATTATAATTTGATCATGTTTTGATGTCTTAAGTATCGTAGGTTTAAAATGATGCTTGGAGATGCATTGGGCATTTGGAAACACAATTCCGCCATTGAACTAGAATCCATGACCCTGGAAGGCTGTGTAGTTCCTTCTGATTTCCCTATAATTACTCAAGAATGGGAAGTTTTGTGTTGTGGAGGTTGTTACATCCTATACTTTGCTATAAGCTGAGATTCAAAGGGAATTTGAGTTTTTTATTTGGTTTATATACCAAAATAATAATCAAGATCGGAAACATAATTATAATAGTTTGAATATTTTAAATTGTTTTTTATGTGGTTTAAGTCCTGAAAGTTTCATTAGGGGTTTAAATGATTTTTAAGAGATTTAGTCTTTGAAATCTTAGTTTTAGGAGGAAATGATAAGGGTATATGGTTTTATGATGGTTGGTGCTTACCACATATCCCAAACCATGCTACATGTTTGTAAAGGAATATGGTTTGTTGAAACCATGAAGCACCCAAGGAAAAATTATTTAAATTAATGTAGGTGTAAAGTAAAAACATTAATTTTTAGTTCATGTTTTACCTAGACATGTGCTGTAACTATGTGGGGAAGGGGTGTTCTTACACATTATAACCACATGATTTTCTTACAATTAGTATTCCATGTGAGGGAACCAAGAGGTTTGGAGGGGATTTTGATAGAGGAACCACGTAGTTGGTTCATGGTTTTCCTAACCATTTCACACCAACAACTTGCCGTGTGATCCTCCTCCCTCTCCTATTCCTTAGGTGGTTCCTCTTTCATTTTCGTTATGATTCAAGCATCGGTCATCATGTTGGAAGTATATATATTAGGTTAAGAGTTATATTACCTCAATTTTCTATTTTATTCACCAAATTGGTTGATATTTTCATAATTTCATTTATTTTATCTCATTTCAACTACAATAAAATCTCGATAATGGACAAGTGAACCATCCAAATAATGAGGTAGGTTGTCTATATTCATTTAACTTATTTTTTTAATCTATAATTTTTTTTATTTTGACACATGCTATATTATCCATGTGTTTCCTCGTAAATGTTAAATAAAATAAAATAATTTTTTTTCACCTTGATGTGGTTGTCCTTGAGATCCGATTCCATTGTTGGAGGTTTTATACATCAACATGAACAACCCCCTTGGGTGTGTTGATATGAATTCCCATGAATGATATGTCTGGATTATACAATTATGAAGTATTATTATGATCACATTAAATTAAATGAAATGTTATTACAATTGTGCCCTTGTTTTATAAAAAAACCACCTTTGAGGTGCGATTTTTTATTGATTAAAAATGTATAATTATATAGAGATATCTAAAATGTGACATGGATTTAATATATCATTTTTGTTATTTAATTTTATCAAGACACCTTCTAATGTGGGTTTTAATTTTTAATGGTGTCTGAGTTTTTTAAATGAAATAAATGGAAAATGAAAAATGAGACCATGTCACTTGGATTCCAATATAGAATGCGTTGGACTAGCTCATAAGGCACATTGAATTAAATGAAGAAGAAAAAATTATTGCTTAGATAATATGTTCTACATATATTATTTGTATCTGGTTGTCAAATAAATTCCACATCATTACTTGTATTAATGTACATGATGTTCCACGCCTTTTTTTATAAATGTTGGATATGACATTCATCTTTATTATTAATACATTATTGAAATGGTGTCACTTATCAATTATTATTGAAATGTCTTGCATGAGACCCTATATCATTATTATTGAAATATTGGGCATGGAACCCTATATCATTATTTTTGAAATGTTAAGCATGAAGTCCTATATCATTATAATTAACCCTATCAGACATGGAATTTCTTATCAGTATCATTACCATATTAGAAATCAATGTGTATGGTGACCCTTTTTAGATATTGGGAATGATTAGCCATATTGATCTTCTCTCCATTGATTTAGATTCTTGGACTATTTCTTTTTTATTTAAATATGATACCATTATATGATCATCATTATCCATTGGTTCCCTAGTTTCATACCTCAGGTCCAATGTTTATTTATAGAATTTTAACTTTTTACAGATATTCTGGCTTTTGCTGAACAAGGTATTATCAACCAGGTGTCCTATGAGGAACCTGATCTTGACATGGTTTATGTATATGTCATTTACTTTACTTATTTAATTAATTATTTTACTTACACATTTCTACTTCATTTTATACTCACTCAGTGGATATGAATTATACACCATTGATGGTAGCCTTCCGAGTTTTACTCAAACCCTTTTTAAGAATCCATTGGGTTCATGAATAGATCTCATACAAGTAGGTTTGGATTTAAAAATATGTTCAGAAATGGATCATTGACCTTATGTTCTAGGATGCAGTACAAGATAAAAGCACTGAGCTATTTCTCATGATGTTAGTGAGGACTTGCTATTGTCTTTTGTTTACTTTTGTATAGTATGTATTATATTCTATGAATCCTTATTTTTTGTATAGTATCATGTCATAATAATTTGTATATAATACTAGTATTTTATTTTGGATATTCATTTATATTCCGATGAATTTATTCTGTTACATAATTATTTATCTTCCAACTCCTTTCACTTTTTTTATGCTTCCACTATATTTATTATTGATCCTGAGGGCATAGTATCCCCATTATAATGCATTTAGACCATCGTTTCTAATTAGAAGTCTTTATCAATGGGGATGCATGATTGATTCTACATGAACCACTAGGCTAGGTTACCTTTGAGTAAACTAGTTTTAGGAAGTTACATATGGTTTCACCATAAAGACAAATAGGACATTATTACTTGCCTCAACATTCACATTGACACGTCACACTAGAGAAATAAAGCTCAAAAAATTATGCTACCTCCTAGCCTACTTCCTGGTAGCCACACCCAATCATATCACTCAACCATATTCCTACAATCATTATTTCCATAATATTGATCCACCTCTAGTATAGGGCCATCAACTTAGCCTCAAATGGAATTATTTCATTCTGAAACTCCAAACATGATTTTTAATTTCAACCAATAACAAGGCATATATCAACAACACCCAAATAAATTTTTTTCAATTATCATTGAACACTGAGTGAGTTACCGCTTGCATTTATCTACCTCGATACACTATGATTGATTCAACCAAATTATCAACAGGCCTAGGTTGATCCCCACCATATGGACTATCACATGACTAAAAAATATAAACCATGATGCCACCCACCTCTAGAATTGTCCAATAAACTCACTTTTACCATTTTTGAAAAATAATTAGTGAGGCCTATGACACACCACAAAAGATCAATAAAAAAACACCAACCAGTCACCTTCCCAAAAACGTGTTCTCAATTCCAAAAGACCCTAACATGTATTATTCATTTAGTCCAAATGAATGAACACAATGTCTTACCCTTGAGGACCCTTTTAGATGCTTGAAATATACCTGTAGAACTGTATATGACACACCTAACATGGTTTTCAACACACTTTAACCAAATTCACACAAGAATTCAATTCAAAACCCCTCCATCTAAACACTTTAAAAAACACTCAAATTCCCCAATTGATGCACTTCAAC
Organism: Viscum album; assembly: GCA_963277665.1. Classification (NCBI taxonomy): domain Eukaryota; kingdom Viridiplantae; phylum Streptophyta; class Magnoliopsida; order Santalales; family Viscaceae; genus Viscum; species Viscum album. Next base: position 1,429,860,564 of record OY728120.1, on the reverse strand, counting down.
TCACAATATCAAGATCTATTAAATATTTGAGGCATCATGCGGTCATATTTGTATCTCCAATGAAATATAAACCTGACTTCTATAGAAATTAAACAGTTCAAACCACAACAATCCATATCCACCACCATGTTATACCAAGAGCACTAACACACCACTGATCCCATGAACTATTGAACATTCCCAAAACCAACCCACATCTGATGCCAATACCAGATCATCAAACACGACACAAACAGAATATCTATACATTGACCAAGGAATCTAGATTTCTTCAGATCAATTTACATATCACTATCATAATGGCATAATAATAGCCTAATGGTTAGTTTCAAACATCCATGAACCTTATCATGCAATGTTAATATCACCATGAAAAAAATCATTCTCCCCAAAATATAAGAATCCTTATCATTGAATCACTGAACTACTTTCTATTCACTATATATCCCTAATTATCAATCACCGAACATGATGGTTAGTTGATGATGAGACCATTCGTCCCTAATCATCATTATGAAAGGAAATTTATAACCCATTATGACCTCATAGGAATTCCAATTTGAATATCTTCCGTAAAAACCTCTAAAAAAGGGTTATACCTAAAAAATAGTCTATATTGTATTCCACACCATCCCACTCACCTTACAGATCCTAGAGAATTAACCAATGTGGTTATCTCCTAAACCACATTCATGTCATTCCACCCAAGAAATGAACTTGAATATTACATGTTAAACTTGGAAACTTACATCAAGTTTCTACCCTGGATTGGAAATGTCATCACACCTAATATTTCTATAACTTCTACCCATTAAAAAGAAACACCACAATTCTAAAACTAGGCCTCAGGACTCGATGCATTTGAACTACTTCTTGATTCAACATCATTCCGCATCTGATACACATGTAAAGTTTTCATTTAAACATCATAGATTATTCCCCAATACCACGTAAACCATAAGACTAATTATACGAATCTTCCCTGATGAACACTTGCATTAATGATCTCATTGAAGTTCAATGATTTCATGCTCTTACACAACCAAATCACGAGCACCTGAATAATTCTCCTGCAATCCAAGTTTCATCAAAACTTGGCTCATGTGATTTTTCCACAATCCATGCCTCTTATACATTCTATTTCCATAAAAAATCACTCCACCACTTTTCTTTACAAGATAATCTCACCATGATAATCTATTCAGATGACCCATCATAACCTAAGTGTTAATCTTAGGGATGAAGTGTCTAAGAATACTCTACTCATCCTAGACTAGATAACCTAGGGTTATCATTAAACATATCACTATAATCACACCATTAAATGACAAGTCTAGGAATCAAAAAAAATCTTTCTTTATAAAATATACCTGAATACAAAGCATTAACACTTCTATTATTGAGAATCCCATAAAGACTCAAGGATAAACCACACATACATATTTCACTCAGTATCACCACACATGTACCATCTTAAAAATAGGAATCTATCAATGATTCATGGTTATAAAAGAATTAATTAGACTAAATCATCCCCATTCAAATTTTACCTTGGATGTTTACAAGTGACAGAGTGTCTAAACCCCAAGTCATATCCCAAAACACAATTCCTTCCCCCTTAACCCAATGGTCACAACCCATACAAACTCCATATCATAGGTAACAACCCCATTCATTCTTGAAAGTACTTAGCATATAACAAGAAAACCCCCCATTATAATCTCTCAATTCCATATTTCAAGGATACTACATTACTCAAGGGCTCTCATACTCCCAACTACCCATTCATAGGGTCAAGCCGCATACATAATGGTTCCAAAAATATTACTCACAATTTGAAAAAAAATTCTATTATTTCTATAGGAATTATATTCATGATTTCATTATTATATATTTACCACAACTTATATACTTATATAAGATTCAAAAATTATTCATCCATCTTTCTTTAACCAAAATTCTGCAACATGGGGCTTAGTTAAATGAAATTTCAAGTACAAGTTACAGAGGAAAACACATTATAAGTTATAATTGGTATTTTATTTAGTTGATGCCACATAATAATAAAGGTAGAGGATCAGATGATTTATTTTTAACTATTTACTTTTACTATAAAATTTTACAACTAAGGATCAGTTAAATAAGATATCAATTACAAGTTATAGAGGAAAACACTCTTTTATTTGTAATTAGAATTTAGTTTCACTTACACCCCATGATAATCATTCCAAGTGGTTATATAACATATTATTTATTCATTTAATAGATGATTTAAGTAATATAACACCATAGACATATACAAGAAAACACTATATAAATGGCTGAAAACAATTAAAACAACAAACCTCCTCACAACCTAGGTAAATCTATATTCAATCATCGGAAATCATGAAAATGAAATCTTAATCCTATGTAATTAAAATTATGCATGAAGAACACCTATATTTCCATACTGAAGAATAGATAAAATCATATAAACACCACTTCATTAATTATTTTAATCACTTAAGGTGAGATCAGATCATCTATAAAAGTAAATAGCATGAACCACAATCTAATCCTGGGAAACATGGCCTTCCCTAAGACAAGGGGTCTCTAGTCAAATGAAAAAACTATACCATTTTATAAAACACTCATATTCTAATGTATATAATTCCTAAATAGTAAAAAAAATAATAGCACATATGATACCATTTTGTAACATCCTCTCTTGGAATCCATTGGAGCATTTCATTAGGAAAGTGCACCATATAGCCCCATTTGAGTCTCCCTATCCACCAGTGGCTACAGACTAGATGCATAGATCTAAGGTTGTATGGTGGTAAGACTATACCCACATTTGAGAGTGAAACAATAGTGGAAATATAGAAAATAACATACACCGTATAGACAAATATGTAGTGAAATGATATATAGTAATGTGAAAATAAGTAATCAAAATAAATAAATCACTCTATATAAAAATAAAACGGAATACTACATGTTAGGAATTCATATTTAAACATAGTAAAAATAAATCTAAACCCAAATCTCTAAAGAAAATGGGATGAACTCTTAAAACCGCCATGAGTCCTAGCCTGATACTAAACTCCCATGCTTCATCCTAGTAACCATGAAATAAACAATAATGAGAACTTGAAAATACATATACTTGGAATTAAATAGTTATATCTTATTCGGTACCAAAAATACATGGTGTCTCATGAAGTGTGTGAGTATAACTTATTAGGACACCACCAACAACATCTCTAAAATAACTACTCTATAATAGAGTGCTTGGAAAAGTGTTGTAATTTTTTTTCTAAATTACAACAAAATAAATAAATAAAAATCCTTCAAACCTATGATTTTTGGTAACACCTAAGTCCAGACACACCTACCTTATCCATAATCAATGAATCTCTAATCACTGTATACATCATATCTTAACTGAATCCAAGGTATACAACCAAGGAAAAAACTATCTAGATAATATGAGGGAATCCACATGGATCAACAAAGATTACCTCCAAATAAATCCTATAGGGAATCCAAGTGGGTGAACCTTGGAATTTCAATTATCAAACCTACCATTCTGAACCCAAGTAACCAACCTTGACATTCAAAATCATAGTTTTATTGTAATCCATAACATAGACACAAGGAATTTTACATGATTAGATCAAGTCCAATTTGGGGCGGTCATCTCACGGTATTCTATAAGGGTACCATGCAAGAATCAATGAAATTATTATATCACAATAAATAAGTAAGAAATTTTCCAAATCTAAGGGGGATATATACAAAGGAATTCATGGAAAATAATCTAAGTAGAATCCCATGTATTTATCAAGACATTACATAGCATTAACCCTCAATGAATACATGGTTTTCATCACATACCAACATTTATTTGAGTCCCATACTAGAATCTAGTCCTCATTTAGGTAATTATACACCAATATGGACCATATAGAATCCATGAAATATCTATAAGTAATTCCTATAAAATTACCAATAAATAAAAAAACTCATGATACACAACTATTTAATTCATTATATACTCTCCAGGTAATCCCTAAATTTATTCACAAAATTCTCATTCAAAAAATTGCATTAATTAGGGAACCATGTACCATTTCTATCATTTACCAATTTAGCATGATGTACATATCACTATGTATTTTTTTATTTATAAATAAACACATCATTCCCATACAAATTGAAATTACATTAAAGGATTAATAAGTAATATTTTTTTACCATTAAAGATTTATCATTTTTAAACATATGACTTGATGTCCTCTTCATTGAAAATTCTTCCATTTAACATTATTTAGGATATATATTATTTCACAAATCATTATTACATTAATCCATTTTTATTTTATTATCATCATATCACAATATGATTCCCACTCAAAATACATAATAATGGTTTATCAAACAATTGTACCATTGCTAACAATAACTTATAATGTCACACTTCATTATGAGAGGTAACATTAAGATTTTGGTTTCAAATAAAGGACATCAATGATTGTAAAATTTAATTTCAAAATCATTAATCTAAAATATGATATCCCCTTTTATGAAATTAATCATTAAATTACCCATTTAATTATACAAATATAAAATTATTAATTAATTATACATTTCCATGCAAACATGGAAATAATATTAAACTAAGAAAAAATTATGATCTATAAAAAAATTTAATTACTCTTAGAACCCTTTTATTTGAGATCATAGAAAAATAATCGAAGGAAAAGGGCCGACATAATGATCAACCATATTTTTCAAAAAAAAATTAGTCTATGTTGTGGCATGCCATCTTGGAACACACTCATACACTTATGAAAAATATGAGAGACTATAGGTTAAATTATAGGACCAACTAATTTAGTCATAGAAGAGTCCACTTTCCTAATAGTAATCTTCGTTTTTACCTAAAGCGAGAGAAATTGAGAAACCATACAAAATCGCTAGAAATATGGATATTATCTTGAAGGAGTGAGATACTAAATTACAATGGATTAAATAAAAAATTAAGGAAGAGTTGATTTTGGAATACCTCTATCTCCCAAAAACATAAAATAGAAAGTGAAATAGACTAATAAAAATGGATAACCACCATAGCTGAAAGAGCCGGAGGAAGTTCCTTTACGGCCTAACTAACAGCTAGAGGAGGGGGCCAAAACCAATTTAGGGTATAAGGGGGAGGATCAAGTCAAATTAAGAGGTTGAACCTAATAATTTATTTGTCAATGAGGCGAATTGATATCCAATATCATATACTATCTAGAAAGTGGTCTACTATCTAGCACATTCACCCATGAAGAGGGACTAGATTCTTTCCCTGAACACCGGTTATCCAATGGTGTTGTGGCAACATGATACATCCCCTTTTCCTCCAAAATTCTTCCCAAAAATCTCTTAAGGATACTACAAACACTTATACACCTCAATTTGTACAAGTTACATTTGGATCAATAATATTTTAATTGGTGTGTACTTACAAAAAGGTTGGGTATCAGACCCAATATGCACAAAAAATATTCAACAGATATTTGTGAAGTTTATATCTCTTAAAACAAATTGAGGTTAAGGTAGATGAAAAAATAAATCTTATAGATTTTTTCCTAACATGAAATATATGGATCTACCTCCTAGAAGTAATTTATCACATAAATTTCTCATATAAAATATTTATATTTCTTAAAAAAATTATTAAACATGAATATCAAAGGAATTTGAAAAAAATGAGTAAACATTATATTTATTTTTTAAAAACATGATTAAAAAATATAAAATTTTTAATATAAAATTTATTATTTATAAATCCCAGTTTATAATTCCATTAAATTTTCTATTATAAATAATTTATAAACCATAAAAATAATAATAATAACAATAATATTTTAAGCATTCCATTACCCTTATATAGAATTATCTGTTTAAAGGTATTCTGGGATGACCCTTGTGCAGAACTATCTATATAATGGTAATCATATAGGACCATAACATAGAATTCTCAGAATTTTTTTTTGAGACATATATGGAACCAATTGATTAAGGGTAAATGTTTATGACCCTTATGAAAAACACACTGTGTAAGGGCAATCTGTAATGACATTTATATAGAACCATATGTGTAAGGGTAATATGTTATGATATTTATGCATTCCATGCTATGATTGGGTAGTAGGTGATAACATTTACAGAAATCCATCTATATTAAGTTTTAATTAGATGAATTACATATAGACCCCTCTAATAATTAATGGTAAACCAGTTGGAATTTTACACGAGCTGGATGGGATTCTATATAAGGGTGGATTCTTTTACATATACATTTTGTGATGCAGTATTCAAAACAAAATAGTGATTTAAACAAATTTTAATCTTGAAGAACCACACTCTAATAACCCAAATAGGTTTTTAGGAGAATAATAAGATCCTTGGAACTAGGAGGATACCCAATCATAAGAAATTTATCTTTATGAAACCAAAAATGAAATTTTTATTGAAGAACACCAAAATAGAGAATACCTAGCATAAGAAACCAATTTTTTATATCATTTATAGACCCTTTAAGTTCTGGTTAAAACCTTATAGATATTTTATTTTGGATTAAAATTAAAAAAGGAACCTAAGGACCAATCGTTTTTTTGGAAACAAGGTTTCAGGATGATGTAGCCTAGTTTCAGGCCAAAGATACAGATTTTATTAAATAAAAAGGAAGTATTGGTTTAGATAGACCCTTTTCATGATTTTTATTAGTTTTTTCCTATATAGAAAAACCTGAAGATTACACGGTATATAATTTTTACACACTTTGAAAATTTCTTGGGTCTTAAGGAGGAAGGGTATCTTATTTTGAAAGAAGACCACTCATTTCTTTTGCACTATATAAGCTCTCCTGAAGAATGATACTCTTTCAAACTAACCTATGATTTTATCCCATTATTCCTTCAATATTCAATTAAAATATCCTTATATCATGTTGGATAGTCATGGGTATTCTCTCCATTCCATTTCTCTTGTTTTCACTTTCTTTTCCATTAATGAAGTTATTTTTTTCAAGATATTTTTCATTATCGTAAAGGAAGTTGTTTATTTTTCCATTTTATTTTGATATGGACCAAACCAAAGGTCGATACTAAATGAGGGTTTCTCTACAAGCATAAGTCATGTTGTTTAGTATTTATCCCTTAAGTATTTTTGATCTATATTATTTGTCATGATTTCCCATGCTAGATTATCTACCTGTTTCGTTAAAAATATACACAAACTTTTTTTAAATTTTTAACCTTGATATAAATGACATAATATCCCATTATTCTTGTTAGAATAGGTTCCCATTAACTATTTAGAACCCTTAGGGTGTGCCTATGAAATTTTCCCTTTGGATTATAAATTCTCTTTTGACCAAACCATCTTCTTTATGATTTTGGATTTACTCATAAACGTAATGACTATAAGGACTTGTTTGGAAAGTGAGTGGTATGACCACATCATGTGATTTTATATAAAAAATGGTTACACCCTTGTTTTAATGAAACATTAATAATTATAAAGGCTATGTGACTCCCATATACTTTTTATACTCAATGATTTTTTCCCATATATTTTTGATACTCAGGAATGGCATCCCTTACACCTATGATCCTTGGGAATGACAACCATTATGACTTTTGATACACATGCAAGATATCCCTTATAACGTTATGAGACTTTAGTGATTAGACATGGAAACTTGAGTTATGCCTCATGTCTTAGCTATCAACACATATATATACATTTTTCTATAGACATAACTACATATATAGCACATATATATATACATAAAAGTATATACACTCATACATTTATGTTCTGAGTGATATTTATTAAAAGCTTATCTTGGTACTAGCCAAAGTAATTAGTGTTATCTTGGTATCCTTTAGAAACTAGAGATAACCCTTTATAGTTTAATTACTACTTTACCATTATTATATCTACACATTTCTCATATTATATGCACCAGATGGATACTACTAGACACTATTGGTGGTGGCCTACTGAGTATATCTCACACCCCATTTAAGACATCATAAGGTTCTTATATAGACCTCATATATGTAAGTAGGGATAGAGGAAAGTGTCTGGTTGTTGATGCTTTTATTTGATTGTAGCATGGGAGTGGGGGAGCACATGATTGAGCTATGGCTCGTGATATTACTTAGAGATAGTATTTTGGGTTTTTTGATATATATGTAAGTATGTGTGAATGATATCATGTTTATATATTCCTTTTTGATTAGATACATGACATTACAACATCCTATGTATGGTACTAGATATTTCCTTTGATGATTTTTTATTTTATTTAGATGTTTTATTTCAGCTTTTGGTTGATATTATACATCCACTATTTATTCATTTACCACACCACTATGCTACAATGATTATGAGGGTATAGTCTCTCCACTGTATCTATATGAAGCTTATCAAATATTAAGAAGCCTCTGGCATATAGGGAGGCACGCATAAGACCATGTGTCCCACCATCTTAGGGAACTACTTAGTTGCTTCTGGGTAGGGACATTACAAATTGGTATCAAGGGTTTCATTTTATTACCTTATTATTTTGTGATGGGATAAAGGAGACTCAAAAATGTTAGAATTTTCAGTAGTAAAAATATTTCCTTCAATAACACTAGTAAAGGGATTTATTATCTCTATATAAGCGATGATAAAGTGAGATATGTTAATGTGTTGGATTTAATATCACTCAAAAATAGTGTTGATGAAGGTCTCCTTTAAGATAAAAAAAGTGCTGATAATGCGGGCCTTTATCCTCACTTTTTTAGTGGTGATAAAGGACCCCTTAATCAGCACTATAAAAAGTTCTAATAAAGTCCCCATTTATCAATGCTTTTTAATAAGTTATAGATTGGAAATAATTTTTTTGTTCAAACCTCTTCCTGTACCACCATTTATCAGTTCTTCCCACCTCCTTTTCCATCACTTGTTACTGACTTTACTAGTTGCTTCCCCCCCCCCTTTTCAGTACATTATATAATTCCATCCTCGTACACACACCCCTTCCTATAGCAAGTTTCGAACCTGAGACCTCCATCCCATACCCTCGCACCTTTTATACTCCCCTATATTGTTCTGTTTTCCATTTTATGATATATGTATATATTTATATATTTTTAATACATTTTTTATCCATATATATATATATATTTAAATACATATATAAAATATGTTTTTGGGTTTCTGTATGTGTGTGTTTATAAACACACACACACACACACACATATTTATATATATGTGTCAATCCTTAAATATAATTATACATATTTATATATATTGAAATATATTATATTTTTATATTTATATACATATATTAGAGTATATAGATAAATATATATCAGTTTTTCAATACACATACACACACACACATATATATATATAAATATTATATATACATTAATTATATAGGTATATAAATATTAATAATTTTTTATTTTAAATAAAGTGTATAAATTTTTTATTTTGATAAGGTATATATTTTTTGAAATATATTTTGTACATAAATATTTTTACATATTTATATATGTGATTAATTTTTTATGGGTGAATATATACAAAATATGTATATATTTTTATATATTTGATTATAAATAACAATATAATATGAAAAATGATAAAACATAAAAACCATAATATCAATATGAATCTAAGACCTAGGAATAACTTTAGTCTCTACCAAAACAAGACATTAAGACCCTATTAAATGAGTTTGAAATTCCATGGAATGTTAAAAACATGGGAAAATCTCTCTAAAAAATTATCTTTTTAGGAATTATGGGACTTCTTTGTCCTTGAAAAATGTGACTAAAGATTACCCTTGGTAAAAAACACGTAGATATAGTCTAAATTTTCAATTTGATATATGGTAGAGCTCAAACGGACACCCGTATCAAAATTTATGGTTATTTGACATTCAATACATTTTTTATACTTATTTTTGAGTGTTAATTAATTTTTTTGATTTTTTATATCTTCAAATTGTTAATAAACGGCTATTAATCGATAATAATTGAAAAATTATTAATTAATATATATTTTTTTATTTAGTTTATGATCCAATTTTCAATAAATATCTTATATATTAAGTGTAAATGCATATTTAGTGATATTTAAATCATATTTAATAAAATATTATATATATATATATACATTTATGTTGATATATTATTTTTTATGTATTAATTTTTTATGAAATTTATGATTTATCAGTGCTATTAAAAATCATTGGTGAAGACCCCCATTTATCAACACTTTTTTACTAGTGCTGATAAAGGCCCCCCTTTATCAGAGCCTTTTTACCAGCACTAATAAGTGAACCCCTTTATCAGTTATTTTTTACTAGAACTGATAAAGCCCCCCCCCCTTTATCAGTGATTTTTTACCAGCACTGATAATGGTCCCCCTTTATCAGTTATTTTTTATTAGCGCTAATAAATTCCACCATTTTTCAACATTTTTTAGCACTGAATAAGACCCCCTTTATCAATGCTTTTTTTGCACAGATAAAGGGGGCCTTTATCAGCACCTTTAGCTAGCACTGATAAAAATAAATTCTATTAAAAGACTATTTTCAAGTAGTGTTGGTAATGAGACTATTATTCGGAGTAACAAACTCATGTACAGTGACAATCCAATTTTTTATGGGAGAGAATTGATGTTTTGGATTCCTCTTATTACAGTTGATTTGATTCCACTATTGGGTGATTCACATTATATGTGATTATTATTATTATTTTTATTTATGGATGATTTCATTTTACCCTTATCCTAGTATGTCAAGGAAGCATTGGCTCATGAATCATCTTAGGTAGTATAGATTCACATGTCATTCCTTATTACATGCCATATAGGTGAATCTAATTACATGTATTTCATGTGATTTCTATGAGTTCCTTGAGTGCTATAAAGAGAATTGGTCAAATTTTCTTGTATGGGAAGGAAAAAATAATTGGTTACTTAAATTCCCTTCATCAAACTAATTGTTTTTACTGCATATATTGACACTGATACCACAATTAGTCAATTATGGAATGTTTATTCAAGGTCCATTGGTTGCATAGACTAGAATTTTATTATGGTTGAGATTAAATGGATTCCATATTTGAATCTATAAAGTCTATGAAACATTAAAAATTATAAGTGGTGGTCTATCAAATTCAACCATTAAAAATATAATTTATAAATAAATATATATTTAAATGAATTTAATTTTTTAAAATTAAATGGTCATCATTAAATGAAGATTTCAAATATAACTTAAAGGGTGATTCCTTTATAACTTGAAATTGAAACTTTATATATAGGGACACCTGAATTATTGTATAGAACATGAACCTTAGACAAGCATAATAATGGGAATTAGGGAATATCTCTTTTATTATTATGATATGTACATTTCTCATAATAGGATTTAGGAGTAGGTAGTGGGGTGTGGCTTTTATATAGAAAGTATTTTTACCTATTATTTTTTATACCAATGTATTATTCCATCATCAAATATTATCTAGGTAGTTTTCTTGGAATTTTTTGAGCTATTCCACCACAACACCCTCAAGTTGTTTGCTAAGAGGGTGATGAAAACTATGCTTCACAGGAGACGGGCACTGAGCCACCATTGATACCTCTAATAGTGCCTCATGTGGATCCTCCAATTATACCTTACATGGGTATGGATTCCCAGTTTCATGAAGGTTTTCTTCAAATTTTGGGGATTGTTCAGGGAGTTCCATGGTATTCCTCTTCTATGGAAGACACAACGTGGGAGTTTCAGTAGAAAAATCCACCCATGATTTTAGGAGACGGTGGCCTATAGGATGAAGATTCATTCATGGAGGCCAAATTTAAAATATTCAAGCACCTATAGACACATCCTAATAGGTGAGTGAATTTCACTACATATATGATTTGATATTCTTCCATGTGATGGTGAGATGTTATCACCTAGATAGATCATCATCAATGTATATATTGGACTGGTTTTTAGACAGTCTTTTTTGACTATTTGTTTCCCTAGATAATGTGAGAGGTCTGTGAAATAGAGTTTTTGTATCTATAGTTGGGTACTGTGCCCGTGATGGAATATTCTGCATGATCCATGGATCTAGAGTGCTTTTCACTCACTCTTGCTGGTGACGTGGTGGCGACAATGAGATGTTTTGAGGATGGGCCCATTTATTCCATATAATCTCAGGTAAATGTATTTAAATTTTTACCCATTTTAGAAATAGTAAAATAGGACCTCATCATAGAGAAGAATATGAGGGTAGATAAGGGTGTGTGATATATTAATTCAGAACCATGAAAGGGAAGTGGTTTGACTAGATATTGGAAATGTATTTCTAGGACTGAACGTAGGAGAAATGATAGCCAAATGAAACCCACTGATAGTTATGTAGTTTTTTACCAGTGTAGGAAGCTAGTGTATAAGAAGCCACAATGTTCCAAAGTCCCTATTGAGTGTTGAAGTTAGAGAAGGATGGGAAATCTAAAAAATATTTTTAGGACATTCCTAGTTATGCTTAATGGGAGAGGAACCATATTATATGTTCTTTCAAGAGAAGGATCAGTAGCTTTGTGTTATGCCAAAATCTAATCTACCACTTTCCATAAAGTCCTAAGAGGTGTACATGGATGAGGTAGCAAGGATTTAGATACATAGCTCCAATAGAGAAGACCCACTATGAGTAGTCATGTTGTAGTACATGGTCATGGATCGAGTCCTATTTATACTGTGCTTCCAATACCTAAGGAGAAGGGTGCTATACCATCTACGGTTCGAGGTACTTTTCTAGTAGCCTGTAAAATCAGGTCTTCCTTATTCAATATTTTTTTTCAAATTCCTTTATCTCTATGGATATTTTTGAAATACCTGGTCATGATATTAAGTATTTCCATGGTGTGATGAAACTTGATACTTCATTGGGGCTTTGATCAGAGACTAGATACCAGTACAAGGAATACCACCTTGAGGTAGGTAGATATCATTTATTATGGGGCCTCTTCATCATTAAGATGATATGATTTTATTTCACTGTTGGGATGGATTTTTTGGACCCCTATCCTGATTCTGTGAACTTTTATCACCACATGGTATCTTTTATGTCACAATAGTGTGGTTCTTACCTTCACAATGTTGAATGGGATGTCCAGGAAAGTGGAGATAGACCAAAGCATCGTGGGATGGATAGAGTTTTATACCTAATTTTAAGCCTATATATGGAGGACCAAGGAATGTATTAGAATTATTTTAATCATGTAGTAGATCATTTTAGCTATGTATTCCTATTGACTTTTCTTGTTTACCTCTTGAGAGAGAAGTGAAGTTCTCTTTCAAGATAGTGTCAAGAGTTGCACTGGAATCCCTTCCTCCTGATAGGATGGGTACTACTGAGTTTTAAGAGACGAAGAGGTAGCTAGAGAATTTGGAGGCTAAGGGTTTTATATGATCCAACTATTCACCAAGGGTTTCACCTGTCTTTTTTGAGAATAATGTGGATGGTACCCTCATAATTTTCATGGATTATCATCAGTTGAACTAGATTACAGTTAAGAACCAATATCCACTTCCACTTATTGATGAAATATTAGAATATATTTGAGTAGAAAGGGTTTTATCCATTATTTGAGGTCTGTATATCATTAGGTATGAGTTAAAACTTTAGGAATACCCCTTAAAATGTTTCATAGTAAGTATGGTATTTTTGAGTATCTCATTTTGGAATTTGGTCTTACAAACATGCCATCTATTTTCATGGCCTTGAAAAATTAGGTTTTCCACCCATTTTTGGATTTATTTATGGTAGTTTTCATGGATGAAATATTAGTGTATTATCTTACTAGAAACGACACTACTTAAAATATTGAGATCATTATGAATACATTAAGAGGGAAATTGAAATATGATAAGCACAAAAAATTAAACTTTTGGATCAATTAGGTGCACATATTAGGTCATATTATTTCAAAATCTAGTGTTTCAGGTGACCAAGAGAAGTTGAGTTCCATAGTTACCTGGGAGAATCCTAAGAATGTATTTGACATACTTATTTTTATGGGGATGTAGGGCTATTATAGGTGCTTTATACATTACTTTTCCTGAATATAAGCACAACTCAGAAGTTTTACTAAGAATGGTGTGAGATTTTTATGGTGAGAATCCCAGGAGGAAGTGTTTAAGGAGATGAAAGGGATATTAAATTCTGTGAATATAATAATTTTTCTAGAGTTGGGTATATGTTATACAACTTATTGTATTACATCAGGTATTAGGCTAAGGATTAGTTATAATGTATGACAATTGATTCATGACATATGGGTCTCATCAGCTGAGACTGCATGAGAAGAATTACTTGATTTAGGATCTCGTTTTTTTAGTTATGGTTCAAACATTTCATTGTTAGAGGAATTACTTGTTCGAAGCACATTTTATGCTATTCAAGGACCAAAAAAACTGAAGTACATATTTCCACAGAATGAATTGAATATTTGGAAATGAATTTGGGTTGAATACCTATAATATTTTGGCTTCGAGCCTTCTTATATTCCTAGAAATGGAAATGAAGTTGCTGATGCTCTGAGCTAGAGTACTCAGAAATAGGCAGTTCTAGAGGCCAATGATGAGTGGTAGTTTACAGACCATTTTTTATGAATTTGGGGGTTAAAGAACATCATGGATAGTCTATAATTGCATTGTTATCAATGAGTTATTAACTTTTAGAGAGAGTGGATATGACACAATTATCAAATATTTAGGGTTTAGTTCTAAGGGATTTCATTTCAGGAGATTACCTGCCTCATGGTTGGGTCAAGGATGGGGATGAGATGTTTTTCATCCATAGACGTGTCTAGGTTCCTATATACATCTAGGAATAATTGAAGTGAAAATATCATGCTTCTACTTGGGTGGTGCACCCTATTCTTACAAGGATGTATCCAGATATGAATCCCCAATATTGGTGGATCGGTATGAAAACATGGTTAGATAGTTTTATGACTTGGTGTTCCACCTGTCAATAGGTGACTGTAGAACACCGACAAGCATAAGTGATTTTATTTCCATTTCCCATTCTGTAGTGTAAATGTGATGATGTCTTGATGGATTTTATGAAGGTCTTACCAAGATCCCTTAAAGGAAAGGATGTGGTATGGGTAATCATTGAAAGGATCATGAAGGTCTCTCATTTATTAACTATCAGAGGGACCTTCTTAGTGGAAGAACTTGGGAGGATATATGTCAATGAGATTATTCAACTACATGGGGTCCCTAGAAAAATTGTTTCAAATAGTGATGCTCGTTTCACATTGAGGTTCTTGAATAGGTTACAATTTTTTTTTGGGTACGTAGGTACTTTTGGGAATATCTATTTACACTTAGACCAACGGTTAGTTATAACAAATGATACATGAACTAGAGGACATTCTCTAAGTATTTGTTCTTCATTTTAGTGTTTCTTCAATGAAATATATACCTCTTTATGAGTTCACCTACTATAAAAATTTTCATGAAAAGAGAAAGATGTCTCCCTATGAGGAATTATATAGTAGACCATTCCATTCACATTTTTTCTTGTTTTAGGAAGGTGAAGATACCTTACATGGACCTCATATCATTTAGGAGGCTTTATATAAGGTTCATTTGATCAAGAATTGAATGGATATAGCTCATTCTAGGTATAATTCATACACTAATCGCCGTCTTCGACCACTAGAGTTTGAGGTCATGTATTGGGTATTATTGCTTGTTTTGACTAGAATGAGAAATCAATAGTTTAGATGGAATGGGAATATATCAATTCAATATGTTGGTTATTTTGAGGATATGGAGAGAGTTGGGATGGTAACCTATCAGCTATAGTTACCTCAAAGGTATTGGGGTGTGCACAACAACTTCCATGTTTCACAGCTTCATCGATAGTGTTGAGATCTGTCTTATATCTTTTGACCAGATGAGGTTGAGTTATAGGTAGATGTGTCCTTCTAAGAACATCTTATCTATATTGTGAGAGGAGTATGAAAGATCTATGAGGTAGATCAGTTCCTTTGGTATGGGTTTCATGGTAGAAAAAGAGAATATATAATGAGACTAGGGAGAGAGATACCAATGTACATTTCCATGGGTTAGATTTATTCTAAGATGACTCTTTACCAACCTTAGAAGAGGAACTCTAGGAAGAGTTTTCTATAGGGAATTACTACAAGAACATGGTTTTTAATATCATATATGGATCCTTTAAATTTTGGTTAAACACTTATTGACGTTTTTCTTGATTAAACTCAGAAACCTTTCCTTAGAGTAAGTCATTTTTGTTTTTAAAAGGAAGATTGTAAGGGGAATGGAGCCTAGTTGTATTCAAAATACATGGTGTGTATTTAAATACCTGACATGTGTTAAATAATTAGCATCTATTATTCTATCCATACCCTTTCAATGATATGTATTGGTTTTTCCATTGAGAAAAAAACCCTATCATTACATGGTGTTTAAAGTTTACACAATGTTTAAATTCCAAGAGTCTATTTTTTTATAGTATGAGAGGCCTATTATTTTGAATGAATCCCTCTGATTTATCCCACACCACAAGAGCTCTCTCAGTGAAGCTCATATTTTGGCCAAATCTAAGATTTGATCCCATTTTCTACCCAGACTCCGATTTGAGATCAGTATATCACATTGGATCAGTAAGCTCTATATACCTTTGGATACTTTCATCATTTTTATTTCTATCGATGAGTTATTTTGGTGAAAGATATTATGCCCAATTTTTAGGGTGTTTTATCATTTTCTTTGGATATGGACCAAACCAAAGGCCAATACTGGATGAGTGTTCTTCCATAAACATAAGGCAGGTGGTCTTGTATTTATCCCTCAAGTCTTGTTTCTCTTCATTATACGTTGTGATGAGACATGGTTGATTATCCATGAGTTTCAATAAAAACACAGATAAACCTTGTTTAATTGGTAAACCTTGATAAAAATGGTGTAGGATCTCTTTATTCATGTTGGTATAGGTTCTTATTGACTATTTCCACCCCATACGGCGTGCCTATGGAATGTTACACTGGTATTTTAAATTATTTTGTGAATTAAACATATTTTAGATGGTTTTGGAGTGACTCTTAAATGTAATGACTATAATTAATTGAATGTAAAGTGAGTGGTTCAACTACATCATGCGATTTTATATAAAAAAATGGTTATAACCCTTTTTAAGGGAACATTAATAATTATAATGCATGTGTGAATCCCTTATAATTGTGATAATTGGGTGTGGCATACCATATACTTTTGATACTTGGACATGGAATCCCTTATACATATGATACTTGTGATTAAAGAAACTCATGACTTATGATACTCATGGCATAGAATCCCCTACCACATTATGAGACACTAGTGACTAGACATGGACACTTGAGTTACACCTAGGGTCTTGTATAGCACTAAGAATGTATACATATGGATATAGACATCACTACTTATATAGAACAAATATATAAAAATAAGCATGCACACTCTTAAATATATTTTAATGAGGATGCCTACTAATAGGTTATCCTATCACCATCCAAAGCGGGTTGTGTCAGCCTTGTATCCTTTAGAAACCTGATTTGACTATTAACAATTTACTTATTACTTTACCACTATTAGATCATAAAACTTCTCATATTGTATGAATTGGATGGATACTTAATGATATCATTGGTGGTGGCCTTATGAGTATTTATCACACCCTTTTTGGCTGCCATTTGGTACCCATATGGACCTCATGGATGTAGGTAAGGACATGGGAAAAATCCTGATTTTTTATGCTTAATTTGATAGTAGTCTGGGATTAAAAGAGTGTAAAATCTAGCTATGAGTTGTGATGATACCTAGAGATAGTCATTTGGACTTTTTTATATTCATATATCTATAAGTATATATTCCTTCTTCCATGTTTGTCTATTCCTTTTTTATTAGGGACATGATATTGCATCATGTTGTGTATGGTAATGTATATTATCATCGATGATTGTTTTTTATATAGATGTTTTACCTCCACTATTGGTTGATATTATGCTTCCACAATTTGTTCATTTATCACACTAATGCCCATCATTAGGGAAGCACATAATGGCCTCTAGGTATGGATGTTACCCCTAAAACACTTCTGCAATTATTTTCATATATTGTCTGTAGTGGAATATGTTTGATAAAAATGGACAATGAAGAAAACAATAGATTTCATACTCTAAGGGGATTACACTAGACAAAGGATCCTATAACAATTCTAGAGGATTATTTTACACCATAGATATGTTAGTTCCTTTATTATGGGTGACAAGTAGACTATCAAGGAAGAATAAGATCATTAACTTGTAATGAAAGCAACAAAAGTGTATCCAGTAGGAGGGATTTCATCCCTTTTATATATCCATCCTCAATAATCCTAATTTAAGGAAACTATTTAATCCCTATGTAACACAGTAGATCTATTACTACTTTGTGAATACATTAAAATCATTGAATATATTTTCAAGCCATTTTTAGTCATTCATAAGGGATTATAACTGATAAAACCTATGGTGTGTGATGTGGAAAATTCATGTACCATATGCATGAAAAGTAGTGATGTCAAGGTTTAGAAACATGACTTATACACACATTCCACCAACATGTAGTGCTCCCTATTTTATTAGACATCAAAAAATCTCACACTTTCAAAAAAATCCAAAAGAAATTTATAGAAAACTTCTCAACTCATTATGGAATCATCTAAAACTCTTTTAGATATGTTCATATCATTATCTCATCATTTTCTTAAAAACATTTTTTCCAAAACATAATCCATATATAGGGCCTACTATTGTAACCCTATAGGCTTTATTACCCTTGGAATAAAAAATTTAAATCCTTATTTCATAGATTTATGTAAAGATAGGCTTAAGAAAAGAATTAATTTTACTCAAGCTACTAAGGGCTATGGAAAGATATACATCAAACATACTCATATATCTATAAAAAATTTACAACAAGAGATGTTTCATATAAATAATATGTACACCTATAAAACCCCTGTTTCCATGATAGTGTGACCAATGGATATAGAAAATATCAATCCAGTATAGGAAAACTCATATTTCATTGATTCTTTTAAAATTAATTACCATATTAATGAATATATTACATGTAATTCATTTAATAAATTACTATATCCCATGTCTCTAATCCATGTATATGAAAACATCATATTTGACTCAACTAAGAATTCAAATTCATTTAATCGGTCTAATTCAATCAAGGGACAAATATATTTAATCATTATGTAAGTGAACAAATCATATCTTAATTTCACTCTAACATATGCCATGATCAAGAACATTCCCAATAAACCCCACTTTGGCTATGTAGTGCCTGACCTTTGTATGTATGGAATCAGTGTATTAAGATTTATATAGTAGGTATCTTTACTACATCATATGTAACAACCCGATATTTTATGAATAAAATTACCTTTCTTTTAATGTCTTATAGATATAGAAAATACATGTACTGTTTTTTTATTATTTGGTTTAAATGATTGTTAAGTATCATCACCGTTGATAATATAACCATTGAATAGTGAAAGTGACTGATATAAATATATGGTTTTTAAAAAAATCATTTTGACATAGACAAAGGATATAATGGCCTCATACATTAGAATCGGTTTATAAGAAGCTGAATTTTAAGAGCTTCGAAGGGAGGTAGTATCATTGGGATTTTCTCTTGACCAATCCCAATATGAGCTTCAACACGTTATGCTTTAATGAAATTTCCTACAGTATAAGTTCAAGTTAATAGAGATTATCATCCGAGCGATGTTATCTGAGCCTCCCCAAGAGTCTATAATCATTGAACACCTTACACTTAGGTATTATTAGACTATTATAATGGATTATATAACAATGTATTAGTTACTTATTTTGTAATCCCATTCTTTAAATAAAAGTCTTATTCCATCAATTCCTTTATGGGAATTGTCTTTCTTAAAAACATGATGAATTTGATAAATTAATTTTCAGGTAAAAATGATACTTTTGATAAATATATACTTTATTATATTAAACAATATTTATAGTAATAATATTAAAAAAATATTTCTTATAAATGGTGATTAAATCAATTCCTTATCTATAAATGAATAGGAAATCAATTTGATAAGATTTATATTTTTATACGATAAAAAATAAAGTTTATTTTTTTAATTAAATAATTTATTTTAAAGAAATAATTAATTTTTAAAATAATTAATATTTTAATAAAATATTTTTATCAAAATAATTTTATTTATAATAAAATATTACATAGTTTTTATGAAGTCAAATGTAATTATTATTAAGGTTTGAAAATTGTTTTTGTCAAAACCAATGAATATTCAATAAATGTTAGTTTTCATTTTAAAAGTGAAAATTCATATATTTAGAAAATTATTTTCATAAAATTAATATTATTTTTGGACTCAGTACTTCTAAATTATCAAATGGTGAATTTTTCATAATTTTCAGAGTCAATCGAATTTTTTGGTAAAAAATAAATACCGTATAAATAAAATATGTGTTTTATGACATCATAATGACCCCAATATGATGTAATAAATACCATAATGGATATTCTCGTCCTAATAAATGCGTTTTCATTAAAATAATGAGATTTTATATATATTTTACATTTTTTATAATGCCTTAGTGAATCCTCCAAAATTTATAATATATTTTATGATTTTAAATTCATTTCCTTGAGGGGGTGACTCAACTCCACATAATAAAAGATAATATTTTAATGTATTTGGACATTGTAATTATAAAATAATGTTTTAAACTACTCTTTGGAAAAAACCATGGGCAAAAACTAGGGTAAGCTATCTGGTTTTGAATATTTAATTATATAAATTCCAAAACCTCTGTTTGTGAAATATTAAAGAATTCCCCTCTCATTTCCAATATAAACCCAACCATGATCCTACATATCTTCACTGTAAATCTTTTTATAACTTCCCTAATCTTACCTAACCTCTATAAAATTCTCCAAAGGTGCCGCAAGCTCTCAATAATCCCCTCTTCATGATTTTGAAGTCACTCACTCAAGTAAGGGTTTCATTCCTTTCTCATTTTTATCCAAATTTCCTTATATTCTTACAGACTTTTATTTTATATTAAAAATGATGGGGTATGTTTTAAAACCTCCACCATACTACTATTATTATGTTTTTATGATAGGATACATCTTTTTATCTCATTAATCCCTCCCATGTACACCCATTACTATGCTGAAATTTCGTAAGAGTTATTCCATTTCTCCTCTTTCTTAAAATTTCTTTATTATATTACCCATTCTGTTTCCAAATTTCTTGTGTTGGGAAATGTAGATATAAGACCCCCCGAATTTAAATTTCATGTATATATGATGAGATAAATCTTTATCTCTCATAAAAAAATTATGAATTTTTTTATATCACGACGTTAGGCTTCAGAAATTGTACCATTATTTTCCACACCAAAATCATCATATAGTGAATACCATTCCCATTTTTCTATCAAGGGTAATCAACTTTATACATATATAATTATTTATTATCAAATTTAATGTATTTATTCCACATTCCTTTATTATTGAATAAATTATGATGTTTAATGAATCCATGTTATATGATCTATGTGGCCCATTTAAGGATGAGATTAAAATGACTATGAATAGTGCACCCTAATAGTGCTTCAATGCATTGGGTAATGTCTAGTATCATGATACTCCAGGAGAAATGAGGGTTTAATTATGATAATTAATGTTCAATTAGGGTTTACTCATGCTAATAAATGTTCAGTGAGACTTGGCTCATACTAATATCATGTTGTATGTTGTTGCCACGTTTCCATGTTATTATAAGAATGTTATATCATGCCTTTATGTTCATGTTTCTCTTATAATCCATTGATGTGACTATTTCCTAAAATGTATTATATTATTCATGTCATGCCTTTTTTACTCTAGTACTAGGATTTATAGCTCACCCATTTCTTTTGTACGTCTTTAGGTTATCCCATGCAGTGTTAAGTACGAAGGAATGTTGTGGTCATGTAAAAGATGATTTCAATGAAGATGTTGTATTTAATATTTTAATTTGTTATGTAATGTTCCTAATTTTGAAGACACTGGACCTATCTATCCTCAGAGTTGTATTAAGTAAAATTCTATATAATAAATTAGGTTTAAATACGAAATAATGATTAGGGTTGTTATATCATATAATTGGGATCGATAATAATAATGCATCCCAAATTATATCGATGAATGTATGACATTCAATGAGATATAATTTTCCATGTCAAATGAAGTAATAATTTTATAATTTTTAACTCATGGGTCTATTATTTTTATTTCATATACAACCCCATATAATGATAAACAAATATCATCATGCTACACATAACATATCAACACAACCTATAAAACTTTATGATGATCATTTGTTAGGGATAACTCTAAGTAATAATATAATGGGATATCACCATTCAACCATTACTATAATGTAAAATACAACACAAAACAAATCATGATAAATGGGTGATTCCTTTATTATATAATCATTATACATAATATATATATATTATATCATTATTTCAAGTATAAAATACAAATATAACTAACAAGAAAATCATGTTTGTTTATATTAATGGATTTGATAATGGATCTTCAATATTTTCACCAATAACCACCCAGCTGATTTTTTGATAACCCTCTCAAATATCTCACATATGAGATGGTATTTTTGAAGAATGTGTTTGGTTATTTTGTGATAATATGGTTCCCAAACCTAGTATGTTGATCTAGTGTTTTTAGTATAAATATTTATTGATCCATTGATACTAGGAACCGCTCCATGTTCAAAGATGAACTATTTGAAAAAATAGGTTCCTTCACATCATCGAATGAAGATTTATGATCGTCTTATATTCATAATTTTGTTATGGTGTATTATTTAGAAGACTTAAAACTGATATCGCCATTATTTAAAAAACATGAAACCATATTGATATTTCATATCAACTCAATGTAATTCGAAACTAGAAAATCTATAAAATTTTACACAGAGATCATCCTATCCCCCTATGATCTGGAACATATCCATAATCCTCATCAAGTAATGAATAATTTTCTTCATTGTAATACATTAACCCTCATTAGTATTATATTAGAATATATTTATTATAATAAGTACATGGGTGACATCAAGTAGAGTAAACAACATTGAAAACATGATAGAAACCATATCAGACACATATGTGATTTAATGCATCATTGTGAAATATTTATATGGGTCATACACATTTATAATATTCATGTCATTTAACACTGGTAAAGACCAAATTTCATATTTATCTATATTAAACCTCGCTATAACTTTACCAATGTAAGTGTACTAATTGTGTTCAATATGGTTAGTAGATCTATCTCAATATATCATCATACCTAGGATGTAAGCTTCTTTACACATTTCTTTCATGAGTAAAAATTTACCCAGCCACATATTCATGGAGTTAAGATATAGGGTATCATTTTTGAAAAGTATTATGTTATCCACATAAAATATTAAAAAACTACTATACTTCCACCAATCCACTTATATACACATGAATCTTACACATTCTTTGTGAAACCAAACTACTTTATTGCATCATCAAATGAGATATTCAAACTTTAGGAATCTTTATTTCATCCATAAATTAAGTATTACAGCTTTCAAACCTTATAATTATCATTTTTAAGGTTAAAATCATCAGTTTTAATAATACAAAAATCCTAAACTACATTCCCTTTAAGGAAAGTGTCCTTGACGCCCATTTGATATATCTCATAATTAATGTATACTTCTATAGAGAGAAATATTCAAATGTAAATTATCATCATAATAGGTGAAATGGTTTCTTAATATCTAATAATACAAACTTTCTTATAAACCTTTATCATTACAAAATATTTATATATTGATACTCTATTATCTATGTGAGTTTACTTGGAGGAAACAAAAATATTCTAAATGGGTCTCACCCATTCTGGTTAATCCACCACGTTCCAAAGTTGATTAGTATAAATAGATTAAAATTAATATTGCAAGGATTTTAACCATTTCTCATAATCATAAATCTCAATGGATTCATGGTAGGTAGTAGATTCATCTCATATGAGTGTTAATTCATCATTATTTTCCATGAAAAAAATCAGATTTCTCAGGTTCCTGATGAATCCAAACTAGAAATTAGATGTTATTGTGTATGTTGAGTTAGTTATTATTCCTTAACAATTTATTGAATGAGACAAATATCATATCATTAATAGTTCATACTAGTTGTTCTTGAACATATTAATGATAAAATTTCCTCTAACTGACTACTTAATCCATGTGTTCTATCTTAATGAAATAATATCTTAAGCCAAAAACACTTTGTGTTCAATGGGGTTATAGAAATAATATCCCCATATTTTTTTAGAAAATAACTAATAAATAACCATTTTTCTAACTTAGTGATTAGGTTTTCAAAAGTGTATCATCATAAAATAAATTCACATCCCCAAATCCTCAAAAAATACAAAATTAAATGTTTCTAAGAGTAGTTATTTAAATTTTTATTTTTGAATGCATTAAATAAAATGATATTAAATGAAAATATAATAGTTTCTAGAGTGAAAACCTAGAATAAAATAGAAAATTCACACTAAATAATCATTTTCAATCCATGACCAATAAGGTATTTTTACTTCTATCAAACACACAATTCCATTAAAGATTATAGGGAGGAGTGAGTTTTATAGTAATTCCATAATTTCTCTAATGAATAATGAATTCTTGGATCAAGAATTAAAAACCTATATTTGATCAAAGAATATTAATACTTTCCCCCAGTTTTTTTTACTTTTTTATCAAACTTTTTGAACATTTCAAATGTTTCATACTTGTGTTTCATCATAAACAAAAATTCATACTGACAATATTCATTTATAAAAGTGATTATGTTCCTAAAACCACCACATTATTTAGTTATTATTGGTCTAAATACATAACTATATATGAGATCCAAATTTCTATTATCCATTTCACCATTCCAACTAAAATATTCTTTGGTAATATTTTATAAAAATCAATATTTATAATTATAAAATGATTCAAAATATAATGATTCCATTAATCCATATTTGTGGATTTTTTAATTTGTTTTTTATTTAAATTTCTCTGGACACAATGTCAAAGGTAGATGGGATTATAACAAAGAATGATAATTTATTCTAAATATTAAAAATATCATTATCCATATATAGAATTTTTAAACCATTTACTTAAATTCCCCATTCCATATAAATTTTAATTCATATATATATAATAACTTTTTTCCTAAATAGAGAATCAAAATCTGTATTCTTCCAAACAATATACAAAAACAAATTCTTGTTTATGGTTGGAAAATAATAACAATTTTCTATTTCTAATATTAATACACTTGTTAAAGTTTGAACATAATTGTAAACTTTTAATGTATAAACTATTACTTTATTATGGGATTAAACTTTTAGTTCTCCCATTTTTAATTATCTTTTACCCCTAAATCTATATTTTACAGAAAAAATGGGTGGTGTAAACGTGGCATCTAATTCACATGAGTTAAAGTGGAATAATTTATCTATATAAATTTAATATTTAAATTCTTATATTGATTTTCATTGAGAGGAATCCTAAAATATAGTTATTAATCTCTGTATGTTTTATAAGTCATAACAATAAGTGTTTACAAAATTACCATCATAAATTATTAAAAAATATAAAAAAAAATATTTTTTTGGTGAGTATCATGTTTTATATCCTTTCATAAAGTAATTTAAATGAAAGAACTCTAACAAAAAATGATTAATTAATACATTATATTAATTTAATGAGTGAATTTCCATATTTCACTATGAAACAACCATGATATTGTGTGAAACTCATCAACATAGATATTTATGTATTATATCAAGATAATCATAATAGTTGTGATTCTTGGATAGTTGAGTGGACAACACTTTATCTATATCCATCATATGGATAATACCCAACTATATTCCTTTGCTAACCCAGACCTTGAAGTTTCCTAGTTAATTAGAACCCAAATAAATTTTCAAAAACAAGATAACATAAAAAAATACAAAGGACCCCTTTTATAGCATGATATTACACGACTGGATAATCAAAAGCCACCCATTATGTTATTTCCTTATATGTTATAATCTAGGGGTTTCCCACTATAGCATAAAACTTCATGGTTAGATGATCAAGGTCATGAAAATTGACTCTTCAGAAGGAATCAAACATTTAGTATTTGGGGGGTTTTATTTTCAAAATCCAATCCAATTTAATATAAATTATATTCATATTAATTTCATAACTATTTCAACTTATTCTATATTCACCCCCTTAGGTTTTATTACTATGTGTATGTAAGATTCATAAGATTTAGTTTTTGAACATTTCTTCCATCTGCAAAATTAATGGGTTTTGGACACATTAATGTTTAGATCTTTACACAACCCATATGTTTGTGTTACTCACACAAAAATAAAATCTAGTAATATTCTTTCATATATGAATGCATCACAAGAACAAGTTACATAACATTTTCATGTAATTTCATAGAGCTATATGAGATTAATAATCTCCAGATGAGTATGCATGGATCCATAGATAACCAACCCAAATTTTATAGAACAAGGAGTAAGACTCTATGAAAATGGGAAGTATGACCAAAATTGAATTTAACTAGGTATAGTTTACATAATAGAGAATTCAATTAATTAAAATTAAGACACCTAATATGAAAAAAACAATATTCAATAACTATTTTCAATATTATAAATCTAAAAAAAAACGATGGTAAGGTAGATGAAAAACTAAATCTTATTGAGTTGTATATAAAATTAAATGCATGGTTTTTCCACCCAGAAGAAATTTAGAACATATATTTTTCATGCATAATATGCATATTTATTAAACAATTTACTAAACATGAATATAAAAACAATTTAACAAAAAAATAAAATTTTTATTGATTTTCCAAAACATAAGAATCAAGTACAATGTATTTTACATTTATTTTGTTCTTGAAAATACCATTTTATAATGCCAAATAATTATAATTTATAAAAAAACTAAACCATAAGAAAAAATTTACCAAAATAATAATTTTTTAGGTATTTAAATACCCTTAGGTTGAACCCACTGTGTATCGGTAGTCTAGAAAGATATATATATAGAACCATATATATAATGGTAATATTTTATTTCCCATACAAAAAACCATTCATGTAAGAACATTCTAGGATGACCCATCACAAAAACATCTATATAAGAGAAATTTTTTATGACCCTTAAACATAACACATTAAATATGGGTGGCCTATAAAAATGGATTCACAAAACCATATGTGTAAGGGTAGTATGACAGAACCCTCATTCACCACACTCTACATAAGGGTAGTTGAATATGAACCTTATATAATACCCTTGATGTTAAGGTAATCTAATATGACCTTCACAAAGACACCTTTATTATATAAAGTTAAACCAGGTAGACCATTACGTTATATGGTTGGGTGTCTATATAAGTGTAGATTCTATTGTATATGTATTTTTTGATATATTATTCTTTAAAAAGTGTGAATTAAACTAATTTAAATCACGAAAACATGATATTGAACCAATTAAGGGTTTTTGTAGGATCATCCTATGATCCTTAGTAACATAAGAATTCACAAACCCATGAAATCTATCTTTAGGAAATCAAACATGAATATTTTAATTAATAACACCAAAAATAGTGCATACCTAGAATGAATGTGTGATAGCCTTCATAACCTCTATTTGATATAATTTTTTCCAAATTATCACCAAATAAAAAATAAATGTTTTATACCTCTAAGGGGATCAAACAATCCTATGAATCTCATAGAATTTATAGGGGGTCAAATACTCTAAAGGGATAACAGTGCCTTCACTGTCAATTTTAAATAGGTTATTAAGGAGGAAGAAGAGGTTCATAGAACTTTTATAATAGGATGAACCATATCCTTTTATATAGCCATTCTTGATGCTCTATATTGAGGGAAAATGTATCATCCATATGTAATGCATCAAATTCATTATATCCCACATGGTCAATAATTTTAACTCTTTCAATGTATTTTCAAGCCATTAAAATCCATTCATAATAGTTTATAACTAATAAAATAGTGTAGGGTGGGATGTAAAAAATTCATGTATTATATAAATGTAAAATATTGATTTCATGTCTGTCCACCAATGAACAAACAAAACACACACCACTATGGAAAGGTTCTTATAGTTTTGGTGTACAAAAAAATCTCCCACAAGAACTGAAATATATATAGACTATATTTAAAACTTATGTTGGACACAAATTATAATTGTTGTTTTTTTATTGTATTTGTTGTTTAATATGGAGTGTAGAATTCTATGTTATAATTGACATGGTACAATGGATAATGCATGATTTTTTCTTCACTCTGTCAATAATTGAATGATATTATGGATTTCTCCCTAAAGGAAATGTTAACAGACAATATGGTGTGGTTCCTTGGATACCTTTATGAGTTCGAAGCATCTATAATGATAGATGGGTTGATGTAGTCCATGAATGATGAGAATCAAGGAGTGGAATATCTTGAATGTTTTTTGGGATGTTGCATGTATAAGGTAGTGGATTTTACTAGTGTTTACAATATTTTTATGGTCCAATGTTTATAGGAAGGGTAATGTTTTTTTTAATTCAAACAAAATATTTTCACACAAATGGTAAAGTTGTGGGATAGGTGAATGGATTTCATGAAGTTTTAGGGATGTGAATATTTGAGGCTAGATCAGTGAAATAAATCTGAGGAAATTGGTTCTAGGGAGACTTAATGATTCATGAAATTTGGAGTTTTGTGATGTAGATATAGTTATGTCATCCCATTAAATACAAGTGAATGTTTCATGAAGAATGAGTTTTTCACTAAAGGTAACATAAAAATGTTTATTTTAAATGATCCAGGTAGGTTGTGAGAAATGTTGGTGATGCATAATTCATTTGTGAAAAGGGATATCCGTGTTTGTAAACAGTTCTATACCCCCATGATTTCTGTATCCAGACTCAGAATAAATCAGGAGGATCTACATTTTGGGAGTGAGTTTCATGAAGGTATTTTTTTCATGAATCAATAATAAAAACACATGTTTTACAAAGGACTTGTGTCAATTTTACCAAGGGAGTTTTGAAAATTTATTCATGTGGAAATAAATTTCATAAAGAAATTAACTTGTGTATACATTGACCAAGTGTGATTAAAGAAATATTGATAGTATTGTGAATGTTATTAGTTTTATAACATAGTGAATGTTACAGAATTTTGTATTGTTTTGTGACACTGAAAAGTTGATAAAGTGAAAAGTTTCATGAAAGTGAGTATTGGGAATTCATATCAAACAAAGAGAACCAAAAGTGATTGGAACTCAATTTATACATTTAAAAATGAAGTTGGTTTTACATAAACACTAGTTGAATAGGGAATGTGAAGCTTCTATAATGGTGATGTTCATAACTAATTTTTGAAATATTTGTGTGAAGATCAATGATCAAAAACTAGTGCATAAACTATCTTAAAGTGAAGTCATGAATTGTCGAATGATCTAAAAAGGTTTATCACCTAATTTAGTTAGAAAAGGGAGGGTAAAAAATGGAGAGACCCTCAGGTTCTAGTGATCTAACCCTAAACCTTTTAATGATAGTGTGAATAGAACAAAGTTATCATAGTTGAAACATCATGTCGATAGAACTAGTAAATATTATATAATTTTGGTACCTTAACATAATGTCAATTTGGGATACTTTGATGTACCCCAGTGCTGGTGGACCATGTAAAATACTTATGTGTTTTTTTCATTATTTAATTTCATTATTTCGGATTAAAATAATTGTATATGGAGGTAGAGATCACTGATATGATCTAAATAAGGACAAGATAAGTGTCCCAATTAATTAGATAATCACTAAAAATGATAACACTAGTGTGGAACTACTCATTATTGAGGTTAATATCAGTTAGATAAGTGAATGTTTCAGGGATATGTGATGAAATTAGAATGAGATTCATACCAAAATTCAACACCCATTGGAAATTTCTCACTAATTTACCTTCTAGTTTCAATAATTGGTATCATAGCGTAGGTATATCATGTTTTATTTTTCATAATATGAAATAATCTAATAATTTTTTGGAAGTTAATTCGATTCTTCCTATACAATATAGGAACAATAAAGAATCTGGAGAAAAAATAGACCACCAGTGAAATTCCATACCTAAGAATAGTTTTTTAGAAGTGTGTGATTGAATTGAAGGATCCCAAAATCTACCAAATAGAAGGAATGTATGAGTCTGATTGTGTATTTATGTGTTCATATAATTATTTTGTAGGATTATCTAAGGATCCATATATTCTATAAAATGATATAACTACTAAAAAAGGTGAGATATCAAGAGATACAAAGGTGGAATATTCCCACGTATATGAGGATATTAACTATGGGATGAAGGAAAAAAATCTTATAAAGAAGTATTTTTCTCAAAGGATATATATAGAAATGTTTAGAATTGAGTTTGATAAAATGAAAATTCTCAATCAAAGATTAATTGAAGTAATTATAGATATATAGGAGAAAAATGATACTCAGGATAAAGAATTGGTTGAGATTTATTTCAACATGAAATAGTTTAGTGTTAGTCCTTAAGATAATATCCTTGACTTAATAGATGGTTTGAAATATAATTGTCAATGAGGATTAATTGGTCTCACACATGGTAGAGTTGGTTGAGGAGAAACAATTTTTATGGAAATTGATGGCGTCCGAGAATTATGATATTACAAAGATGACTGTAGAAATGAATATTCAAATTAGCTTACATGAAGAACATTCACATGAAGTGGAAAATAAAATTTCAATATATAATGAGTTAAAATCTATCATTATCACTCTCAAAACTAAATATGAAGAGAATTTAAAGTTTAGTAAATATGAATGATCATTTCTGAAGTAGATGACTTCCCAACTAATGGAAAAAGATGGAAATATCAATGATCTTAAAGGAACACAGAAAACCTTAATTCAGAAAAATAAGACACCTATATTGGTAGAATAAATAGGAGGTGTCCAGAAAGAAACATATTTGGAGTTAGTATGTGAGGGGAAAATAATACACAATAATTAAATGGACGAATATTAGGGGAATATAACTACAATGTTACACTATTTTTGAATCATGTCACATACCATGAGTGTTTTTCTGGAATCCTATGGGATTAATGGAAAAAGGATATTTGTTTCAAAAAACTTCTCAATTGAGGGTTGACTATATTTGGTATGGTTTTATTGAGAGATTTTTTATTTGTACAAACTATGGTCATATATCAAGGGATTGTAGTAAAGAGGTAACTAAATTAGTTATAAGGAATTCATCCATTCATATGACCAAAGGGTAGAAACTTTTCACTAAAAGAAAGTATATTATATTGGAAAATATATTTACAACTCTTGAGAAAAATAATAGAGATCAATGAAAGGTAAATCAATTAACAACATCAGTATACTCATTGAATCCCTCTAGGAATGATGGAAAAGAAATCTTGAAAAAAAATATGGAAGTATATCTAGTTTTGAGAAAGATTTATAAGTATGTAAAAAACGATCCACCAGGGATGAAAATATATGAGGTGGATCTGTCACCTATCAAAGAGGACATAAATGAGGAATTCTTGGTTGGGATTCCAAAATTTACCTCAATTATAGAGAATCAGAAACTCTGGGAGTCCCCATGAAAAGGGAAAATATTTTTTTAGAGAGAAGTTCAAAACATGTTATTGAATAAGGACTTTTTAAAAACCAGAAGATGATTTAGAAAACTAGATGGACTCCAAAATCTTCTTATGTGAAATTTATTTCCTAAAATAGGGAATGAGATATGTAATTTTATGGATCAAGAAGTTATAAATAGAGGATTGATATGCCTTAGATAAGAAGGGTCCAATAGTTAATGTTTCAAGAGAACCTTTTGGGTAAAATTACCCAATGTAGAAACATTAATGAATTAGTCTATGAATAAAAGAAAAATATCAATTCAATAATGAAGAATTCTAGAGAAGGCATCAAAAAATGAAATTTTTTAATGTTGAATCACTCAAAGGAGTGATACTTACAAGGAACTAGAGAAGTATACCATGAATAAATACCATGAAAATAGGATGTTGATGCAGTGATGAGATTATTTTTCTTGAATCTAAATTGGGGAAAATGATTGTGTGATAGAGATGGGATGTGCCACCAATACTAGAACCATTCCTTAACTTGAGGAAGTGAAATTTCCCCTATATCGGTGAATTTAAATGCTAGTAACTAATATTGATGTGTTTTAGGTTTTATGGGATGTATGATCCATGAGGATTTTTCATAATGAGATACAAATAAATGTGGTGACATGATCCAAAGTTCTAATTTATAAATAAATCATCAAATATTTTACAAGCAGTTCAAATCATTAGCGTTGAGAGTTGAATTTCAAAATTATAATTGATGTTAAGAGTGTTAAAGAGAACAACACTTTTCTAGTAACAATATTAATGATGGAATAAGGGAGAGATATTTATAAAATGATATCTAAGAATATATTTTTATTTTATCTAACATATGATATCATATGAATAATTTTTGGATATATGATTTTATTATGGGTGGATGACTACCATGTTTATTTTCAATGCTATTTTCAGTGAAACTTTTTAGAAATTTAGGGGGAATTTTGAGATAAGAATTTGATAGACAATATACCCTGACACCAAGTAAAGACACCTTTTGGATGTGGGAAGAAATTAGTTACCATGTATAGTTCATGATGTAATCAAAAAATCTAAATAGACGAGTTGTACTTTCAATATTTGGTATTTATGATAATTGATACCAATTTGAATAGTTGATATTGATTTTTTTTCTAGATATGATATAGAAATATGAAATAATTCCTTGAAATATGTTGAAGTACTATGGGTATTTGATATGTATGAAAGTAAATGAGTATAGTGGACCATAATAGAATTATTAACATTATCTACTTTTTCCTACATTGATTCTTGACTTAATAAGCTTAGTGGTTTTGTTGATGATATGTTTCTAAGTGGTATGGCCACTCATAAAAAATAATTATCAGTGAATCTGTAATAGAATGAAATTTTTATGTTGGATATATTAGTCAAACCTATAGTCACAATTTAAGAAATCATATAGTAAAAGAAGAAAATTCTTGGATCTAACCAGTGGGACCAATAAGAGTAGGAGTTTCATAATATAGGGGGATCATTTCCACTCCCTATCGAATATAAGATCCACATTTATATAGGGGGAGAAGTAAAATTACCCTTGTATAAATCACTAGTAAATGATACATCTTTAAATGACATAATGTAGGGTCTCAAATGAGTCTAATAATATAAGATTATGCTGTCTAACATTAATTAATCAGGGGGAGAATGGTATGGTTCTTAAAGTTCTATCCATGTTTACTAAAGTATGAGTTTACATAGGATTCAAGATATGTTTCATATAGTACAATGTATAATTTGGATTTTATTTAAATGGTTGGGGGGAATCAAGGATCATCAATGCATGTGTAATTTCTTTTAATGGATAAAGGATCATTAATCCATGTCTATTCCTACCCAATCCTCCAATTTGTGGGGAGGGGGTAGTTAGTGTAGGCAGAAAATATAATGATTTTTAAGTAGTTTGTTTAATTAAGATAAATTAGGAATGGAAATTTTGATGCAAGTAGTATATATCATGGTTGAAGAAGTGCTATTCTAGTGTGCCAAATGTTTTTAAATAATTGATATTGGTCACCAACAACAACCAATAATTGGAAATAACCTTCATCAATAATTGGTATTGAGATTTTTGGAAAGGATTTCATGAAAGTGTTGTCAACAAATCCAAAGGGTATTATTATTGTAAATATGTAGTAATTGGTGTTTCTATGTGTTTTTTTCATTGTTATCCATTTAGTACTGGACTACATGTTGAAATTGACATGGTGTGATAGATCATGTTGGATTTTTTGTTCACAATTCCAATATTTGCATTGTATGGGGGAGTTCCCCATGAAGGGGGAGTTGGCGGATGGAATAGGGAGTTTATGTGGGGAACTGTATGAGTTCAATATTTTTTTATAAAAATACAACTTATAGAAGTTTTTTATGAATTTTTTAATGCATTGTGAAATTTAGTGTCACATGATGAAGATATATTTTTGTGATACCATGAAATACAAATGGAAGTTTTGTGAATGTAGGATTTTCACTCTAATGGAAACATAAAGATGTTGATGTTTATAAAACTAGGAAATTTATGAAAAAGTGAAGTAAAATGTAAGAAATATGCATAAATTGTTATAAATTTCTATAAATAGTATTCTACCCCCAAATCATTTCATTAATAAGACTCTAGGAAATATCTAGAGGCTCTGAATTCAAAAAATAGTTATGTGAAGGTATTTCTTATGTGAACTAGTAATGTAAATATATATTATGAGATGAATGGTATTGTTTCAGTTTGACCAAGTTATTATTATGAATTAATTCACATGGAAATAATTTTTGTGGAGAACGTAACTTGGGTTTATGTAGACCAAGTTAGATTAAAAAAATATCGAAAGTCTCACAAAAGTTAGTAGTTTCACAACATAATGAATTTTTTAGGAAAGTGTAGAGTTTCTTGATATATAAAAAGATTATAGAAAGTGAAATGTTTTGAAAAGTGTGAAAGTTTAATGAATGTTCATGATATTTATGAAAATCTTAATAGTTTCACAAAATTTATTATTGGGTATTTTCACTGAGAAAAAAATATTAAAAGTTGCTGGCACTCTTAATATTAAATTACAAAGGAAACCAATTTTCATCAAAGTAAATTTCATATTGGAAAGTGAAACTACTAAAATAGTTATATTAATAATGAGTTTTTGAAAGATAAGTTTGAAAATCAATGAAAACTAATTACTTCATCAACTATCATTGAATTAATTCATGCATTGGCATATGATCTAAAAAGGTTTCTATTCTAAAGATATGCAAAAAGGGAGAGAAAAAATGGAGTTAACCATGGGTTTAAATGAGAAAACCGTAAATCTTGTAAGGGAATTTATCCTAGAACAAAGTTACAATAGGTGAAACATGTTATACATGAAACTAGTGAAGACATGTCTATTTTGGCACATCGATACAAACCCAATGTGTTCTCCTTAGACGCAGCCCGAGGCAAGTGAACCAAGAATAATTCATGTGTCTTGTGTTATTGATTTAATTATATAGTATTGGATTATAATCAGTGTATGTGGATTGAAATATCAAGGATATTATCTTAATAAGGTTATTATAGGAACACCAATTAATTTTATAATCACTAAATAAGTTATCATAAGAGTGGCCCTACAAATAATTTAGTTCAAGATCATTTAGGGTAGTTAGAGATTCAAGGTTACATAGGGAAATGAGAATGAGTTTCATAACCTGATTCACCCCGCTCTACCCATCTTAGGAAATATCTCACAAAATTTCCCTTTGTGTCCAAAAGAATCATAACTTATTGTGAATCTATCCAAAAATACTTTGGATATGGTTCCCTCAAACATTGTTAATTTTTTATAAAAATTTTTCCCAAAACATAATCCTTATCCTAGGGCCTAACCATGTAACTCTATGAACCTTTGTAAAATTGAAATAAAATTTTAAATACTTAATTTGTTGATCTAGGAATTGAGTATCTCATAAGAAATAATTATTTATACTCAATTTACTGTAGGGTCAGGTGTGATCTCCATGAAACATACTCACAAATAAAGATGAATATGTCTACCACACGATGTATCATATGAATCATATGAACATATATAAAATCCATTTTCCATGTCATTGAGTGAAAACTATAAATGTAATTTACCAATTTAGTATATGCTAACTAATTTTCATTTTTTCTCTAAAAAAGACTATCTAGGTTGATGAATACATCACTAGTAATTCATCTAAAGGACGAGTAAATTACTTATAAATCATCAAATTATCTAAATGCATCACATGTGACTCAATTAAGTATTTTTAGGTATGTTATAATTCTAATTAAATAAATAAAATGATTTCTTTACTCAAGAAACATGTTGAAAAATCTCATCTTGGTTTCCATTCAACCAAATACATTATTAGTAACATAACCAACCACCCCTAATTTCCTAAGTTTGTTTTTGAGTTGGATAAGTAGGGTATAAACATGTGATGGTTCTCATGCAAGGAATATTTCCAACCATGGGTAATGGTGATTGATAATAAGCATACAATACTAATTATATCAATTATTTTTTAAAATTCCACGAGATATACTTTTCCAGGTTAATCCAAGTAATTTTTATCCACTTATTACCTCATAAATCTATTCTTTATATCTCATACACAATCCTTTCTAATTAGTAAAACATTCTGTTAGTGTTAATCTTTACATTTCACCTCAAACTGTAATTATCTACGATGATTATTGACTAAGTATTACTCAAAGTCATTATTTAAGGGGATATCATCATTTTACCATTCATATAAAGTAAAATTAAGCACACATGAATTAATTCTAAATAGTCGTTAACATTATTTTTAAATAATAATACATAATATGGACAATACATCAATATATCAAGTATAAAATACCATGATAATTAACATGACCCTAATGTTGTGGTTTTAGTAATTTCTTCATTAATGGATCTACTTCATTGTCTTCCATAGCCACCTGACTAGTATTTACATTTCCTCGCTCAACTATATCCCTTATGATATGATACTTTAAAATAATTTGGTAGGTCCTTTAGAGAGACTAATTTTCTTTTTCTAGAGTAGTAGCAACATTTTTTTCACATTTAATCTCAATCAACCCTTTAATGCAAGGAACCACTCCATATTTAGAGATAATAATCTTGATCTAAATATATTCCTCTACATCAAGTGTTAAAAAGATGTACTCTGACTCAATTTTTAATTCTATTTTGGGGGATTTTTTTGAACTATTATAACATATATCTAGAAAATTCACTAAAAAACTAAAAATATATTGAGATTTAATATCATCTATATCATATTAGAAACTAGAATCAATTTAATCTTTTTTAAAGATATCATCCTATGATTTAAATATTAGTAATCTAAACATATTCTTTATCATGTACATAATAATTTTCTTCATAGTAATTCAGTGGCTCTCATCAAGATTGGATTATTATCAACTTCTTATAATAAAATAATAGGTAACATTAGGTTGATTTCAAAATATGTTATACATATAACCTATATTAGAAACATAGGGAATTATATCCATCTTCATTAACTCTTTAGAAGCTTCCATAACCTTCGTAAGATTTATTACATGTAACAATGTTAAATATCCCTTTTTTGAGATCACTATGATAAAATAGTTTAGCAATTTACCAATGTTAATTTCTGGAATTAGTCCCATGAGACCATAAAATCTATTTTTATTGACACACTTACAAAATCTGCAATCTAAATTACTCATGCCTTTCATTGAGAATCATTTACCTAGCCACATCTTTGTAGAGTGAAGATCCATGTTTTCATTTTAGAGAAGTAGTACGTCATCCATAAAAAATATTAAAAACTCTACGACACTCCCACTAATCTACTTATATACACATGAACTATAATTGTTATTAATAAAACTAGACTATTTTATTGCATCATCAAAATAGATATTCAAACTACAAGAATTTTTTTTATCTATAAATTCTAGATTTAATACCTTGTAAGTATCATTTAGAATGTCAAAAAATTCATATTTTATCATATACACATCCTTAAGAAGTTTCCCATTATTGAAATCATGTTTGAAATACATTTTACATATCTCACAATCAAATTCAGCAGCTATGGTCATTAATATCTAAATAGATATTATCAAATCAATAGGTGAAAAGGTTTCTTCATAGTCAATACCATGAATTTTGTAATAAACCTTTTCCACCAGAGGATATTTATTGTAAGACAATCTACCATCCATATAAATTTTCTTCCATTAAATACACTTCTACCCTATTGGACTCACCCCTTTGGTTAGATCCACCATGTTCTAAACATAGTTAGTGTACATGGAGTCCATTTTTGATAACAGGGAATTTAATAATTTCTCTGAATTAGAACCATCAATGACCCATTATAGTTGTTTATTTATCTCATATAGATGTTACTTCATCAACAATAGCTAATAAATATCCAAATATCTTAGTTTCTTGATGAATCCTACCAAAACATAAAGATTCTTGTGAAACTTATGTTGATTATTCTTCCATATATCTTTATGGAACTGAATCAACATCCACCTCCAGTAAATTTCTTATTTGTTGGTCTTGAACATCTACAAGTTCAAATTTCCTCCCACTAACTACTCCATCTATGTGTCATATCTTGGGAGAAACACCAACGTGATCCATATGACTTTATGTTAATTATGGTTGTGGAAATAATCACATTGATTCATTACGATTACCAACAAAAAAACTTTTTTCTAACTGAAGTCCTAGTTTTTAGAACAAAATCACCATACGAGTTCCTTAAAACCCCTAATACAAATAAAATATACCATTTTATTTCCATAACGTATCTTATATGGTTTCTTTGTGAATTATTTGGTAGGAATTTTGTTTAGTATTAATGAAATAGATTCTAGTGAATGACCCCAAAATGAAATAAAAAGGTCAAAATGACTCAACATCAATAGAACTATATCCAAAACTATACAATTCCTTCTCTTATTCAGAATATTCCAATATGTTGTTCTAAGAAGAGTGATTTGGTAAAACAATATTCAATCACTAAGATGAATAGTGATTTCCTAGCTTAAGTATTCACCATACTGATCCCATTGGAGAATCTTAATACTTTTTCTCAATTGATTATATACATTACTTGGAAAAGCTTTACACTTTTGAAAATCTTCATATTTGGGTTTAATATTAAAACATATCCATATTAAATGTAGTCATCTGTAAAGGGGACAAAGTACCCAAAATATAATCTTTTTTGATTACTCAATGGCACAGAAACATCACTATATATGATATACAATATTCAAATATCCCTTTCACCTACTCTATCGAATTGTTCTTTAGTAAAATTTTCAAATAATTTTGATTATAAATTTTCAAATGATTCATAAATTAATTATTCCAATTATATATATTTATATAGTTTTTGAATGTGTTTCTATTTTATATGTATATAACAATAATTACTATAGTAGTTTGGTTAAGAATCAATCCTGAAATTGTTATTCTAAATGATATAAACAACATTATTCATATATATAATCTATAAACCATTTATCTTATTCCCAATTCTATAAAAATGAAATTTATTTATATAAAAAAACTTTTTATCATAATATATATTGAAAATACCAACATGTACAGATAAGATAAACAAATAGAATTCTAATTTATTATGGGAACATAATAACAATTCACTAATTATAATATTAATCCATTTGGAAAATCTAGATCATTAGTGTTTAAATATAAATCAAAACCTCTCGATAAATTGCTGAAACAAAGATCAATTTTACCTTTAATTAGTTCTATTCTATCTATGGGTCTCTGTTTGTCAGTATAAATTTGTCACACACACTTAATATCTAATAACCTTGAGTTAGAGGTGTTAGAATTAATATATATGAAATTCACATTTAGATTCTTAGAATACTCTTCACTAAGAATAGTTCCCATCAATAGATGTCAATCTCTATCTATTTTACAGTTCATTCATATAAGTGATATCAAAATTGTAACAACCCAAACATTCATTAATGAAAATTCCTCTCGATCTGATTAAATGTCTCATTATTTAAATTGCCTATATAAATATAAACTCCATTGGTTTTATGTTTTTGGAATTTAAAATATTGTTATGAATTGTGACCATTGCTAATATATCCATTGAATAGTGATAACATGATTAGTATAAATACACGGCTTTAACAAATCCAATTTACTCCGACAAAAGAAGTGATGGTCTCATCTAGTACACTTGACCTGTACGAAGTCCATTTTTCAGATCTCGGAAAAAAGGAGGCGTCATTGGGATTCAATCTTAACCAATCCCAAGCTGAGATTGAACCCATTAATCTTGAGTGGAACTGACTATGGGATAAGTGGAAGTTAATAGATATTACCACCCGAGCAATGTTATCCGAGCCACCCCAAGAGTTTCTCACCATAGCACACCTTACTTTCGATCTTATGCAGGTGTTATAAGGGTTTATGTAACAAGACCTTAGGATTATGATTATGTAAATTGTTTTTGTATAAAATAATGAATATACATTCATTTTATTATTATTACATTGTAAATAGTTTTTAAAGCACAAATAGTATTTTTTGTTAATATTCGACTAAGTAATCTACTTTTATGGATTAATGGATTTTTTAATTAAATAATATTTTAATAAATTATTATTATTATTATTAAATTAATTTTTATTAAATATAAATTATCATATAATTTTATGAATGCAATTGTAATTTTTATTAAGGTTTGAAAGCTGTTTTTTTCAAAACCCATTAATTTTTGGTAAATGTCGGATTTTATTTTAAAAGTAAAAATTCACATTTTTATAAAATTAATTTTATAAAATCAATATTAATTTTGGAATCAAGAAATAAAAATTATCCAATGGTGAATTTTTCAGAATTATCAGAGACAGTCGAATTTTTGGGTAAAAATTAAATACCATTTAAATATATAATGTATTTTAGGACATCATAATGAACCAATAGTGGTGTAGTAAAATAATATAAACATTATTTTAGGAAAATATATGTTTTAAATTTAAAATAATCTGATTTGGGGTATGTTTTATTTATTTTAAAAATATTTAGTGGACCCTTCAATGATTATAAAACATTTTTTCTTTTTAAATAGTTTTCCTTGAGAGTGTGACTCACCTCCACATATTCAACCATATTATTTTAAGAATTTCGGGAATTGGACTACTAAAATATTTTTTTACACTCCCCTTTTGAAAAAACCATGGGAAAAACCATGGGATGATTTGTGTTTTTGATTAGTTTAATGTGAGGTGTCCCAAACCTAAATAATAAAAAATTCTCTCTCCTTTCCGATATAAACACATCCAAGCTCCCACTTACTATTCAATCAAAGCCATTAGAGTTATACCAAACCATTTCCTCCTCTATATATAATCTTACCAAGGTTCCCCAAGCTCATGAGAAACCTCTCTCAATGCTCTCCCAAGCCTTTGGGATCACACTTCCATGTAAGATATTTATTCCTTTCTTATTTTTGTCAAATTTTCTTTATATTGTTGTGCCCTTTTGTTTTAAATTAAAAATATTGGGGTATGATTTATCACCTCACCCATACTTCCCTATTTATTTTTGTATGATTATCTCCCCCTTTCTCTGTCATTAATGTGTCCCATGTACACCTGTTACTAAGCCGAAATTCTGTGAGAGATTTCTCTCTCCTCTTTTACATCCAAGTAATCCTGTTGTATTATGTATCTAAATTTCTTTATGTTTGATTGTAAATGTATCTATATGACCCCATTACTATCCATTTCATGTTAATATTAAGATACACACCTTTCTCTCTCAACAACCATTTTTATGAGTTCTTATATTACGTCGTTATGCTACCGAAATTGCACTATGGTTTTCCCAGACAATGTAATTGTGTAGTGAATACCATTCCCATTTATCTATCAAGGGTATTCACCTTTATGCACATTTACTTTTTTTATTATAAAGATTAATGTGTGAATTCTAGATCGCTTTATTTTGGAATAAATGATAATTATTGATTCCATGTTGTATGATCCATTTGGCACACTTAAGCATGAAATGAAATGTTTAAGAAAGGGTACACCCTGATAGCACTCCAATTAATTGGGTAAAGTATAGTATCATGATACGTCATGTGCAATTAGTGTTTAATCATGCTAGTTGAAGTGAAATTAGGGGTTACTCGTGCTTCATGTACAATGAGGGTTTACTCAAGCTCCATGTGTAATGATCCTTGGATCATGCTAATTCCATGTTAAGTGTTATTGCCACATTTCTGTGTAATGATTATCATAATTTATCATTCATTTATGTTCATGTTTCTCTTTTACTTCATTGATATTCCTATTTTCTAACTTGTATTTTATTCCTCATTTTATTACATGTTTATTCCCTTACTGGGATTTATAGCTC
The DNA here is from genome assembly GCA_963277665.1 of Viscum album. Lineage (NCBI taxonomy): Eukaryota > Viridiplantae > Streptophyta > Magnoliopsida > Santalales > Viscaceae > Viscum > Viscum album. The sequence goes on along the minus strand of OY728120.1, from coordinate 1,429,818,098 downwards.
ACCCTTTTATTATGCTTGTCCTCAGGTTATCCCATGCAATGCTAAGTACGAGGGAATGTAGTGGTCATGTAATGGAATTTTTCAATAAAGATGTTGTATTTCATGTTTTAAGTGGTTATGTAAGGTCACTAATCACCAAATACACTAGAACTCTAGATCTTCCATGCTGTATCAAGAGAAGAGTTTATGTAATAAATCATGTTTTAGTGTGTAATAAAGAACATGGTTGTCATAGTTGGTATCAGAGGATTGGTTTAGTTATTTTTGGGATTAGGATTAGAAAACCATAGTGAAGACTTAGAGACAAGAATAATTATAATAAAAACATCCCTAAGTATTGGTAAGTATTGATTAAGTGGTTTATCATGAAAATACATCTTTTTCTGTATACAAGCAGGTAGAAGCGGCTCTAGCACAGATGTATCCTAGGGGTAAAACCCGAAAATACTGCATTGAGATAAACTTGAAAGGTAACTGGTGCATGAAAACGGGCCTTGATGCAGTCTTGGTTACGACAATATCGGGGGATATGATTTAGTAAATTCATAAGCATAGTATGATCCCTTATTAAGGGAATTAAAAAAATTCCCCTAAGAATATATGTTATAAAGTAGACCATAAATTGAAGTCTATGAATTCATAAGTTAAGGAAATAAAAGTTATTTATAAGTAATTGGCTTTGTCCTTGGATTAGCCTTTATGAGTTACCCCTAACATTACTTTTATTACAGTAAATGGCTAGTAATAGGAGGACTCGGGCTAACAACCAATGTGAAGATCAATGTGATGACTATGCTAATGAGACGCCCAATCTGATGGGAGTGGGAATCGAGAACTTTGTCACACTTCGCTCTCATTTAACTCAAGCTTTGAATTGAAACATAGTTCAATAGGAACGTTCAACACCCCCCCCCCCAAGAAAGAACAAGTTGCTATCGAGAGCTTCATGAGATAATGACCTCCTACTTTAAATAGATCATATAATCCCTCAATCATTGAACAATGGATCAAATCTATTGAAAAGATGTTCCCCATCCTTCAATGTCTGAACAAGAGAAGGTTCTCTTGGAAGTTATTTTATGAAGGGTGAAGCTGATCAATGGTGGGAATTGATAAAAAATACAATGCCTAGAGAGGATATCGAGGCGTTGGAAAGGAAGGATATTCTGGAAGATGTTTTTTGAAAAATATTTTCCACGCACCCTCTGACTTAAGATGGAAAGGGACTTCATTTCCCTCAAAAAAAAGATGACAGATCTATCAGAGTGTATGAGGAAAACTACAGAAGTCTTGTACGATACGCCTTCAGCTTTGTCGTTACCCCTGAATTCAAGGTTTACCACTTATTTGGTGGGTTAAAAGATATCCTACGGAAGGTGCTGGAGATCCATGACTTCGACAGTTATGAGGAAATTGTCTAATGTTCCCTCAAGGTCGAAATGGAGATCGGAGAATATTAAGGGAATCATGGGGATAAGAATAGTAATGTGGAATTTAATAATGGTTGTTTGATGGATAAATCCAATAGTGCTGAGAAGATCCAACACCCCACTTTCCAAAGGTACGGAAAGAAGCACCTCAGAAATTACCTAAAAGGGATGAGGAAATGATTTAGTTGTGGGAGAGAAGGGTACCTAGCTGTTAACTACTGAAAAGAAAAACATGTGTCTACAACAGAGGAGAGGAATGCTCCGTTCAAACCTTAATGCATTTTCATTGCTACAACTAAAAAGAACCTGTGCATCTTGCAAATCTGTGCCCTATTCCAAGGGTTTTCGGAGGCAACCAACAACCTCCAAGGCAGCAAGGGTGAGCTTTCGTCATCACTACTGCAGAAGCGATCCCCCAAAACAAAGTGGTGATAGGTGTTAAAGTTATTCATTAAAGAATAGTGAATGTACTTTTTGATTCAAGTTCTATGCATTCTTTTATATCCATAATTTTTAGTAGAATAATATCAGCACCACCACAAATCATGGAAGTAAAGATGTCGGTGAGTATGGAAAATGGAAAAATCATTGCATCCCATGAATATAAATCCTCCCCTATCATAATATTTGGATTTTATTTCCCAGTGAACCTCATCATACTCCCTCTGGTGGAATTTGAATTAATTCTTGGCATGGATTGGCTTTCCTTATATAGAACCAATATAAATTGCTGTGAGAGGGAAATCACTCTCCATGTGGAGAATCGACCTCTGATTATATACATGTTCAAGGATGAAGATGAATCTTCTTTACCTCCATCATCTATAGCATGGATATTACTTCCCTATGATTACACGTATCTGGCTCAGATGATTGAGTCTAAGGAGGCAACCATCCTTCAAGACATGCCTATTGTGAGGGAATTCACTGATGTTTTTCCCAAGAAATTTCTTAGTCTTCCTCCTAGTAGATATGTTGAATTCTCAATTGATATTATACTTAGGGCATTTCCAATAACTAAGAATGCATATGGAATGTCTGTTTTGGAGCTTGAGGAGATGAAAAAACAACTACAAGAGAATCTGGATAAAGGGTTTATACACCCAAGTGCTTCAACATGGGGTGCACTAGTCCTCTTCATCAATACTAAAGATGGGTAAATGCGCCTTTGCATCGATTATCGCAAGCTTAAAAAAATCATGATAAAGAACAATTATCCTCTCCTATGAATCGATGAATTATTCGATCAGCTGCATGGAGCACAATACTTCTCCAAGGCGGATTTTCGGTCGAGATATTATCATATAAGGGTGAATAAGGAAGATATCCCCAAGAATACTTTTCATACAAGATACGAGCACTATGAATTCATAGTAATTCCTTTAAAACTCACTAATTCTCAATAAATATTCATGTACTTGATGAATAGAGACTTTAGGGATTACATTGAAAAATTTGTGGTAGTCTTTATAGATGATATTATAATATAATCCAAAACCAATTAGGATCATTAAGAGCATCTAAGAACTGTACTATAGACCTTGTGAAAGGGGAAGCTCTATGAAAAGTATAGAAATTGTGAGTTCTGGTTGAAAGAGGTCTCTTTCCTGGGCCATATCATCACAAGAAATGAGATATATGTGGATCCCTCCAAAACAGATGAAATTGAGGGATGTCTAAGGCCAACATCGGTAATAGATATCCGTAGATTCTTGTGGTAAGATGGATGTTATCGATGATTTGTGAGAAATTTCTCACAATTGTCCAACCCTCTTACCAAGCTTACTAGGAAGGTAGTAAAGTTTTCTTGTAGTGATGAATGCGAAGAAAGCTTCAAGGTGTTAAAAAGGACGCTTATCACTGCACCCATGCTCACTTTACCTATAATTGGAGAACTTTTGTGGTATTCAATGATGCATCGATTAAGGGACTAGGCTCTGGGTTGATGCAAAATGACAAAGTCATTGCCTATGCTTCAAGGAAATTGAAAGTTCATGAGAAGAATTATCCAACTCATGATTTGGAGTTTGCTATGGTGATCTTCTCTTTAAAATTTTGGGGGAATTATCTCTTTGGGGAGAAGTGTGAAATATATACGGACCATAAAATCCCCAAATATATTTTCAAATTGAAAGATTTGAACATGCGCCAACGAATATGGTTAGAGCTGATCAAAGACTATGACTACTCAATCCATTACCACCCTGGGAAAGCGAACAAGGTGGATGATGCTCTAAGTAGAAAGGACCTAGCGATTCTATCACTGATGAGAATTGATAAGGATACAATATTATTATATTTGATGAATATGGACATGGTAATCATAAAGAAGGGAACATAATGAATCCATTCACAAATGATTTCTCAACCGTCTCTTTTGGAAAGGATAAAGGATCCTTAAAAGGATGATGTGGAAATTTATAAGAAAGTGGAAGCTACTAGAAGAGATAAATCCTTGGATTTCATTGTTAATGAAGAAGGAATTGTGAGATTTGGGAAAATATTATGTGTTCCATCAAGTTCAAATCCGAAAAAAGAACTTTTGGATGACGCACATAGTTCAAATTTGTCTATTCACCTAGGAAACACAAAGATGTATTGATATCTCTGAGAGCATTATTGGTTTGATAATATGAAGAAAGAGATCGATGAATTTACATCAAAATTCCTGGTGTGTCGGCAAGTGAAGGTTGAAAGAAAAAAGTCTAAGGGGATGATGCAACCATTAACCATACCAGTATGGAAATGGGAAAACATTACCATTGACTTTGCCACCAGACTTCCAAAGACATCCAAAGGCAATAATGCAATCTTGTTTATTGTTGACTGTCTTACAAAGTCTGTATTCTTTATTGCAATTTGGGAGGATTTCTCATTGGATCAACTGGAACATATATATATCAAGGAAGTGGTAAAACTGTATGGAGTACCACTATCTATTGTATTTGATCGAGATCCAAGAATCAGCTCTATGTTTGGGAAGAGTCTTCAACATGTTCTGGATACTGAGATGAACTTCAGTATAGCTTATCATCCTCAAACTAATGGCCAATATGAGTGGACTATCCAAACATTTGAGGATATTTTGGGAGCATGCTCAATGTACATTAAAGGAGGATGGGATCAAAATCTTCCTTTGGTTGAATTATCCTATAATAATAGTTTCCACTCACGAATCCAAGTGACACCATATGAATCCCTTTATGGGAATAGGTGTAGAACACTAGAGTGTTAGGATGAAGTTGGTGAGCGTAAGCTACTAGGACCAGAAATGGTCTAAGAAATGGTGGAGAAGGTGAAAACCATTCAGCAGCATATCAAGGAAGCCCAAATTCAATAGAAGAGTTATGCAGATAACTATCGACAAGACCATGAGTTTAAAGTTGGAGATATGGTATTTCTATGCATATCTCCATGGAAGAAGGTCATGAGGTTTGGAAAGAAAGGGGAGTTAAGTCCTAGGTACATCATCCCCTTTTAGATTCTTGATCGCATTGGGGTTGTGGCCTATCGACTATAACTTCCACCTACCATGGCTAATGTACATGATTTCTTTCATGTATCCCTCTTAAGGAAGTACATACCAGACCCTTCACATGTACTCTCTTTAGAGGTAATACAGCTAGAGGATGATCTTTCTTTTGAGGAGAAACCAGTGAAGATATTAGATCATAGAGAAAAAGTTCTACAAAATAAGACAATGACCCTCTTCATGGTGTTGTGAAAAAACAACAAGTTTGAAGAAGCGATGTGGGAATCGGAGGAAGTGATGAAGAAATGATACTCACATTTTTTTTAGAGTGGGAAATGGAAATTTCAAGGGTGAAATTTCTTAAGGGGGGAAGATTGTAAAAACCCAAACTTTCATTAATGAAAATTCCTCTCGATCTGATTAAATGTATCATTATGTAAATTTTTTATATAAATGTAAAATTCATTGGTTTTAAGTTTTTGGATTTCAAAATACTGTTAAGAATTGTGAATAATTCTAATATACCTGTTGAACAGTGATCACATGATTAGTATAAATACATGACTTTAACAAATCCAATTACTCAGAAAAAGGAAGAGATGGCCTCATCCAGTAGACTTGCCCCATACGAAGCCCATTTTTCAGAGCTCGAAAAGGAGGTGGTGTCATTGGGATTCTCTCTTGACCAATCTCAAGCCGATATTGAACACATTAATCAAGATCTGAACTAAATACAGAAGACATGGAAGTTAATAAAGAGTACCACCTGAGCGATGTTATCCTAGTCACCCCAAGATTCTGTCACCATCGCATACCTTACCCTTCAGTATTATGTGGGTGTTATAAGGGGTTATGTAACAAGACCTTAGAACTATGATTATGTGCATTGTTCTTGTATGAATAATGAATATATATTCATTTTATTATTGTTACTTTGTAAGTAGTTTGTAAAGCACAAATAGTATTTTTAGTTAATATTCAACTAAGAAATATACTTTTATGAATTAATGGATTTTTGAATTAAATAATTTTTTAATAAAATATTATTATTATTATTAAATTAATTTTTATTAAATATAAATTATCATATAATTTTATGAATGCAATTGTAATTTTTATTAAGGTTTGAATGCAATTTTTGTCAAAACCCATGAATTTTCGGTAAATGTTGGATTTTATTTTAAAAGTAAATATTAAATTATTTATAAATTTATTCAATTTCAATTAATATTATTTTTGGAATCATTAAGTCGAAATTATCCAATGGTGAATTTTCCATAATTTTCTGAGATAGTCAAATTTTTGGTTAAAAATTAAATACCGTTTAAATATATAATGTGTTTTATGACATTATAATGACCCAATAGTGATTTAGTAAAATAATATAAACATTATGTTCGGAATATCTATGTTTTACAATTAAAATAATGTGATTTTGGGTTTTTTTTATTTATTTTAAAATGCTTTAGTGGACCCTTCAAGGCTTACAAAACATTTTGTCTTTTTAAATTGTTTTCCTTGAGAGTGTGACTCACCTCCACATATGAAACCCTTTTTTAAGAAGTTAGGACATTGCCTCATAAAATATCATTTTCCACTCCCCTTTGGAAAAAACCATGGGCCAAAACCGTGTGCTGGTTGGTGTTTTTGATTAGTTTAATGTGAGGTGTCCCAAACCTAAATAATAAAGAATTCCCGCACCTTTCCTATATAAACCCACCCAAGCTCCTACTTCCTATTCACTCAAAGCATTTGGAGTTCGACCAAACCCTTCTCTACTATCTCTATAATCCTCCCAAGGATCCCCAATCTCCCAATAATCCTCTCTCAAGACTCTCCCAAGCCTTTGAGATCACACTTCCACGTAAGGGATTTCTTCCTTTATCATTTTTTTCAAATTTTCTTTAAGTTGTCGTGGCCTTTTATTTTCAATTAAAAATGTTGGGTTATGATTTTTAACCTCCCCCATACTTCCCTATTTATGTTTAGATGATGTTATGCCCCTTTATCTCTCATTAATGTGTCTCATGTACACCTGTTACCATGCCAAAATTTTGTGAGGGATTTCACTCTCCTCTTTTACATCCAAGTAATCGTTTTGTATTATGTATCAAAATTCCATTATGTTTGTTGGGACATGTATATATATGAACCCCTTACTCTCCATTTCATTTAAATATGATGATACACCCATTTATCTCCCATCAACCATTTTTTATGAGTTCTTATTTCAAGTCGTTATGTTGCCGAAATTGTACTACGATTTTCTAAGCCAATTTCATTGTGTAGTGAAAACCATGATCATTAATATATCAAGGGTATTAACCATTATGAACATTTACTTATTGATTATAAATATTAATGTATGTATTCCACATCCCTTTATCATGGAATAAATGATGATGATTGATTCCATTTTGTATGATCCATGTGACACACTTATACATGAAATGAAATGTTTAAGAAATGATATGCCCTGATAGCGCTCTAATTCATTAGGTAAAGTATATTATCATGATAAGTCTTGTGAAATGAGTGTTGAATCATTATAATTCAAGTAAAATTATGGTTTACTCATGCATCATGTTCAATGAGGGTTTACTCATGCTTCATGTGCAATGAGCCTTAGTTCATGCTAATTCCATGTTAAGTGTTGTTGCCACATTTCCATGTTTTGATTATCATGATTTATCATGCCTTTATGTTCACATTTCACTTGTAATCCATTTATATGCCTATTGTCTAACATGTATTGATTTCCTCAAGTTATTCCATTTTTATTCTCTTATTGGGCTTTATAGGTCACCCTTTTCATATGCATGTCCTCAGGTTATCCCATGCAATGATCAATTTGAGGGAATGTATTGGTCATGTAAAGTAATTTTTCAATAAAGATGTTGTATTTCATGTTTTAAGTTTTTATGTAATGTTCTTAAGCCCCAAAGACACTATACCTGTTGATATTCCATGTTGTATCAAGTGAAGAGTTTATGTAATAAATCATGTTTTATTATGAAATAAAGAACAGGGTTGTTATAAAAATGATTATCATGATGTATGAAAAAATCTATATAAAAGACATATCAGTGGGTGAGTATCATGTTTTAAAACATTTCATTAAGGAAATATAATAAATGTTCTCCCACTAAAAACTATGACCCGATATATCATATCCACTTAGAGAGACAAGATCTATAATACACTAAGAAACTGCTCCACTATGGAATTAAACTCATCACATAATTTATTTATGAATTCTATCTATAGAATCAAAATAGGTTTGATTGATTGATAGTTGAGTATAATAATAATTGTATGTATCAATTATATGGATAATAATGAACTTTATTCATCTATAATCCTAACATAGTCTACAAATTCATGATATTTTTTCAATATTCAATTCATTTTATTCCCCCAAACTTATTTATTCATTGAGTTATAATGAGTTTTTTAATTGTAGTTTATAATATTTGGATTGTGTGAATACAATTTAAAATATAAATATTTTTAATTTCATATACTCATGTGATATTTAGAACAATGTGAATTGCTTGTTATTGTTTAACCTTTATCTTTCTATTAAGATGACCATAGAGTACAGATGTGAAATTCAATGTAATGATTGATAATATAGCTATTATAGAAAGTGGTTATCATTGAAGTATTTTTATGGAATAATTTTCCCCAAGAAATCATTAATAAATGGTTATGGTATAAGTGTGTATTAGTCTTTTAAACTATGTATATGAGTCATCTACTCTGGATGTGATTCATTTTCCACCTATTTAAGTTATATTACTCTGTATAGTCTTTAATCTATGTCTATGTGAGTGTGAATCTTCATTTTTTAATGTGTGAATATTCCTCCGCATAGGTTATAATATTTCTCTAAATATGTTTCATATTGGACCAATGTATATGCCTTCTCTCACCTGTATATGAGTTATTCCAAGCTATGTACATGTCATATTCTGGTGTGTATATTTCATAAATTTATAAAAAATATTCAATTTATGATCATGAGAAGCCTTTAGGGGTGTAACAACTATGAATCCATTAACACAAATCTAATATATTACTTTATTACAATAAAATAAGATATAATAAATCACATCCTAAAGGACAAAATAGTTTAGTAGTCTTGATAAGCTAGATACATACATGATTCTCATATTACATTTGATAAAATATTAGATTTTTTTGATAATATCATTATTCTCTATAGAATATCCTTAAATATAATTATTATTACACTTCCTAGATTCCTAGGAAATAAAAGAAGATAATTGTGATCTCAAAATTTCAATAAGTGTTAGGCATATTGGAAGCCATCATGAATAAATAAGCATAATCATGGAAAGAAAAATAATTAAATAAACATGAATTTTAAATAATTTGACTAGAATAATTATTATCTCAAGTTAAATAAAAAAACATATTCCATTTAATCAATAACATGACTATCATAAATTGATAAGGAATAATCAATATGATAAGGTAAATAATTGAAGAAACATTCCATTTAATCAATAAACATAGAATAAAATGAATACAGAGATAACATCATTGATAAAATATCATGGATAATAATAATTGAATTTTAAATGAAGGAAATAATTAATTATTGAATTTCATGATCTCAAACATCATGATACCTCTATTTTTAGGACCTTTCTTGAAAAGGTTTAAAACTAATTTGTAGGTATACACTAGAAACCCATTTAACTAAGGCTAGCCCACTAATTCGTGTCATAAGACCTATCGATGCATTGAGTGGATATTTAAAACAGATCCCTACCCATAAATTCTTATTCAATTAATTCCTCATATACTGAATAACCAATTGAATTGATGAATCAATTTACCATATCATAAAATATCCATATTGAGTAAAGGATACAGATTTATCAATATTTTCCTAGTTAATCAAATAAATTTCAAAGAAAAAAACATATGTAAAAATGGTATAAGGTTTAGGAAATTATCATATCCATAATTCAAGAATATGTATATTTAAAATAAATTTAATTTCCAATGAAATTTATCAAAAGAAAGTTATTGTCTTAAGATAAAGTAATCAATCACTTAAGAAAGTGATATTGTTGAATAATTTTTACCTCTTTGGTAACTTTAAATTTTAACCCCTTAAATAATAAACTTGAAATGAAACATAATAATCATGAATAAAAAGGTATTCATTATAAATAAATCTATGGGGAAGTATATACACCATATAAAATTGAATAGGTATGTATTAATAAATAATTCTAAATAAGATGAAATCCCCTACCACTTGGTAACATTGTATTAAAATACCATTGGATGAAATAATTCAAATTGAAACTTAAAATAACATTAATTATGAAGGATTAATGATATTAAAAGTAAAATGGGAAATATTTATTCCATAAAAATGAAATTAGGTGCACAATAATAAAATATTCCTCAATGAAGAGAAATTGAGACGAATTCCATTACCTCATGCTTAATTTTGGTTGAACATGATTTAAACTCATTTATAATGGTATTAATTTATACAATAACCATATTAATATTTATAATATAATATATGGTCTTATTTTAACTTTTTACCACCCATTTGCTAATAATATTTCATTATTTTCATTGTTTTGGGTGTTAATTGCCTTGTTTTGTCAAGCATGTTTTGTCATGAATGCTCTAGTTCTTCAGTATATGATGTAGATCCAAAAATATAAAGAATAATATGTGTTTTATAATTTCCATTTTTTCCATTATATGTATTTTAGAATGATTATGGAAATTTTAACATGGATAAACAATCACATGGTTTCATGGATATCGTAGGTGATACGTATACACGAGCGACGTTATCATTCCCTCAATGGGTTAAAGGGTAAGAAGTGAATGATATATTAATTTTACAGAAAAATTATCTTATAATATATATCTCATATATTCATTAAAATTATCATAATTACATTCTATGGAATTTATTTTTGAAAAACGATTAACATCACTTTTTTTGGCGGTAGTCAGTCGTACACACGAGTGACATTATCAAATTTTAAATGGAGTGGTACATAAAATGGTATATAAACTATTAAAATTAAATAATTATTATAATATAAAAATATCATATAAATATATTAAATATTTCATTATATCCATCCTTTAAATGTGGTGATGGAAAATGAATTACATCGGTTCAGAAGGTAGTAGTCTGTTGTACACATGATTGATGGTTTGGTTTAGGATTTTATGGAAGAGCAGATGGTTTTAGTTTATTAAATTAACATAAAAACATATAATCATAAGGTATATTATTTTTTTATTATATTATCATTATAAAATAATATTTTATTTAGTTTGAAGAATAAATAAAATGAAAATTATTGTTTAAGAACGTTACAGGGAACTTATTTTTGTTTGCACAAAAAATTCCTAGGATGAATTTATGATAAAAAATGGTCTCTAGGATGTTGTTATGGTATTAAAGAAGTTATTTCAGAAGGCATTGGATGAAAAAATGGATTTTTATGAATGATTAATAGAGGTTAGGGCGTTGAATTTTATAAGTGGGGGATATGACACACATCAATGTTTTTAAAAGATTTACTTACACAACCATTTTTATCATGAAAATCTGGTAAAATACATTATTACAGACCCCTATATGTGATAAGGTAAAAATAGGACTATAAAATTGGTGTTGTAAAATCTTTAGGTTATTTGAAGCCATATAGTTATAGTTTAACACCCTATAAATCAGTTTTTACCTTAACATCGGTAATTAATATTTACTGATTTTACATCATAATGATCAAAAATTAAGTTGAACTTATTAGAAAATTTAAATTATTCTAATTAAAAATATTTAATCCAATTTTTAAAAATTAAATTCATAGAATTTGAAGGACCCAATTTAATATTATACCCATAGACATGACGAAAAAGTGGGCTTTCAAAGAGAAAACTCCCATAAGTATATAAGGTTTTAATTTAAAAAATAAAAATGAAATTTATTAAAATTAACTAAATATTTGACAGTTTAATATTATTGAACTAATTTTACTGTAAAATAAATTTAAAATTTTATTTGATCTTTTTAATTATTTAAACAAAAAGTATATTTCAAATAAAAACAATATTTTTCACTATTCATCAAAAATTGAAACATTTTATAAATATCCCAAAACACCGCCATAATATAATTTTCATATTATGAATGAAAAATTTCAGTTTATTTTATCAAAAAAATTATTTGGTATAAATTAATTTTTAATTATGTTTATAAAGCATGGCTAAACCATCTTTTATAAAAAATACAGTTTTTCTGAAAATGTTTAATTTTATTTTAAATGTTTATTATTATTTTTAAAGTCAATAGATTACCATTATTTTCATAATTTATTTATTACTATTCATACCTTCCAATTTAATAGATAGGTTATTACGGTATAGTAAGAACACAGTTTTTCTATAATGTATGGATACTTTAAATTTATATTAGATTCTTTATTATGGACCTAATATGATGTCTCATGAGTTTATGGTTATTTAGGGGTTTCATGGGATTTTTTAGAGTTAGGAACCCCAATTTGTGGAAAAAAGGACTGGGCCTCATGTTAAAAGAAACTGTGGGATCCATTCTACATAATTTCCCTAACTGAGTGAAGGCTAGACAGTGGGTTGAAGAAGGCCAAACAATTAGATGAAACCATACAGCTAAGGGAACATGCCCTTGTGAGTCTCTAAGAATAATATAGAAGATGATACATCATGGTTGGCCTAAGGTTTCTCAAACCGTGTAGCCTAACTATGTGGGGTCCCCCTTTAGTATGTTCCATACACACTGTTGGTGCACAGTTTGGCCAATCGTGCGACCAAACTGTGTGACCCACTTTTTCTTGGGTAAAATTACCAAAATTACAGTAAGTGTTCAATTATGGTTCCAAGAATTGTTGAATTGTGAATATGTGAGTGATATATTAAAATTTATATTAATATTTATTTCCTAAAACCAAGAGCGAGGATCTTGAATGTCAAATTTATAATTGATTTATTTATTATTTAAATAAATCAATACATGGGATTAATAACTTTCTTCGATGGTGAATGTTGATCATCTAAAATGACCCTATCATATTACATTAATTCCACTATTATTTTCCAAGGATACAAATCCTTCTAGCAATTATCCACTTGTGCTCCTATGATATCTGAGCAACACCACTCGATCTCCAGGTGCTAGTGTGGCAAGTCAAATGTCTTGCATTATTAATTCTTGATCTATCTTTCTTTAGTCTTAAAGAAATATCCCTTGGACTTATAGTTCTTAAGAGGGATGGAGAAGGAGGAGTTGAGATATAATTATTTTTTTGCAACAATTCTCTATTCTCAAACTTTTGATCCTCTATAATATAGACACAACTGTATATTTATAGAGTTGAAATTTACAATAATATATTATTTAATTTCATACTGGAAATTAAATAAAATTTATTACCATTAATAAACCCATGTTATAAAATAATAATTATATCATTATTATTTTTTTGTGTGCTCTGACATGCATAATAACAAATATTATTTAATAGTCTTGTTAATTAATATTTTTCACAAGATTCAATCTTGGTCTGTTCAAACTCATCATGCAATTATTGAACAACCAAATAAATATTTTATTCATAAATAAATATTTTATTCACAATATAGTGAATAAATATTTAATAAAATATTAAATAAATAAAATAAATATTTTATTCACAATTTGGTGAATAAGTATTTATTTAATTTATGTGATCAATATAACATGGATAAAATTATTCCTTGTACATTAGTATAATATTTATTAAATTAATTAAAATCATATAGAATTTAATCAAGAACAAAATAAACACTTAGTGTGTGACCCTTTAGGATTCTTTCTCGTTGTTAGTAGGTGGTCTTGCCTAAAGTACAAGATTACTATCTACCAATGAGTCAGGTAACCCAAGCAAAATAACTTAATGTCACAAAGTTAACAACCAAATACCAATTCTCACTATGTAATATAATCCCCTTATCACAATTTCTCATCAATAAAGTTTCACATCCGTTTCACCGATCTATATGATCGATTTGTATTTATCTGAATATCAGAAATAAACACATCATTACACCATGAACATGATATTTATTGTGATGTTTCTATTCCAATCAAAGGGGTGAGATATCATCTTCCATAAATTTGGAAGGGAAAATTAATTCATTGAATTACTAAATAATGACATTCCACTCATGGAATGCCCAATGTATCCAACTTCACCATGACCTATTATCGTCATGGTTTAATAAATACATCTAGGTACATGGGTTTTAACAAATATTAATAATAATGATAATGTCTAAGGACCATCACACACACTAATAGATAGAAATAACTGATGACACCAAAACAAGCATACTTTCTACTAGAATATCTTTTCATATAATATACCATCTTAGAGATTATGAAGTGTAAATTTCATGAGAAGAATCCTCATATGATTACGAGTACTCACAACCAACTGTCTATGTACTATATGTCCAATCAATGTATATTATCCAACTGCAGAACTTTATTTAAGAATACCATCATAGAACATTAAGGTTCTCATTATAGTGGGGAACTACTATGACATTATAGGTGAAACATATACTCTATGACATTATTACATTATATTCATGTATAAAAACAAAAAATATTCAATTAGAAGTTTTATTAATATTCAGTACATCGAATATACATGTTATTAAATGTACAAATAGTTAGTCCTAGGAAACCAACTCCAACAAACTCCCACTTGGACAAAATCTAACTACATATGACCTTCATTCTTCTAGAATACACATATTAGTCTTATTTCTTTTGAGTTAGGTATTAATTCAATGGGTCATAGCACTGTATTTCATGTAAATACTTCTCACTGTAACTTATCCTCTCTGTGAAAAATCTCTCAATAGATGATAATTCTGAAGTATGTAATTCTTCGGCTGATATGACCTTGGATACTTTTCAAGAGCCTACACTATAGTATTATCATAATTTAATGTGATAAGATATGTATTTTTATATTCCACATCAACATCATTAGAAAATTTTCAAATACATAATGCTTCTTTAGCTACCTCAGAATCCTCAATATACTTGGAATCTTCTGAAGAATTTGCAACCACAACCTTATTTGAGTTCTTTTATCTCACTTGACCTTTATTCGAAGTGAATATATATCCTATTTTTGACTTATTTCATCTTGATCATTTTGAAAACTAGAATATTAATATCCTCTAATCACTAGTTCCTCATCTCTTCTATAAACCAGGAACATATCCTTAGTATGCCTCAAATACTTAAGGATAGTCCTGACTACCATCCAATGTAACTTACCTAGATTAGCATGATATATTTCTACAAAACATAACATGTAGATGAAATCTATCCTACTACATAGTATATCATACATGATTGACCCATTCACAGATGTTTATGGAATCTTTGTCATTTTTTTTCATTCCTCATGTGTCTAAGAACACATTTTCCAGGAAAAATGAATGCCATGTGAAAATAGAAACAATACCCTATTGTATTGTTCCATACTAAATATCATTAGTATCTTGTCCATATATTACTTTTACATAGGCTAAGAAACCTCTTGAATTTGTCTTGATGGATCTTTATCCCAAGAATATATAATGCCTCACCCAATTTCATCATAGATAACTCTTTATGAAATAAAAAAATTAATAGACTATAAGGCTGGTATTTTTTTCAATGAGTATTATTTTATCAACATAAATTATTAAGAAAATGACTACACTCCAACTAAACTATTTATAGATACATGTGTCACATTCTTTATTTATGAAATAAATTTTTTTAAGGACTTATCCAAATGAATGTTCCATGAAATGGATGCTTTATTTAATCCATAAATGGATCTTACTTTTTCTGGAATTATTTGGGGTCACAAAAATTTTGAGCTATCTCATGTATACATCTTCTTGAAGTTTCTCATTAGAGAATGATGTTTTTAAATCCATTTTCAAAATCACATAATCATGGAAAGGCACAATGGAAAGTTTAATTCTGACGAACTTCATCATTTAAACTGGTGAAAAGGTTTTATCATAGTAAATTCCTTGATACTATTTAAAGCCTCTAGCAACCATTAATGCCTTATAGGTACCAAATTATCCTTCCATATCTAGTTTCTTCTTAAATTCCAATTTTCTACCAATAGGCTTTACATCTACTAAAGGGTCTACTAAAATCTAGACCCGGTTTTGATACATGGAATCCACTTCAGAAATCATGGATTCTTAGCACTTCACAACATCTAGGTTACTTACTACTTCATTATAGGCTACACTACAACAAATTGAGTATTTAACAGTGGTTTATAAGTGGCAGTTTACTAAACTGCTACTAATATTCTTGTAAAAAAATTCTACGAAGGTTTTTTATAAACTGTGGAATAATAATTATATTTTTTAAAAAGTAGAATATCCCCTCCCCTGACACAGATGACTCCCAACCTCACAACTCTGCCGAATCCCTACTCCCTTGCATCACTGATCTCCACTGACCGTCATCATTCCAGCTTTGTCACCACAGTCGCCACTAATCACGGCCCCTCTCCTTGCCTCTCTGTTCCCCACCGACCCTCACCACCCCATGACTCATGATATGATATGATACTCATTGTGAGACTGATTTATTTTTTTAATTGTTATATTGATGGTTTATGTTATGAGATTCAGAATTTTACTAGATTCGCATCAGATCATTAGGTATGCAACCTCATTTTTCCATTGTATATTTCTTTTTTACTTTTTATATCATGTTGTTTTTATGTGTTTATAGTTAAATTTATTTATGGGGTTTTGGATTAGATTCTAATTGATCTTACAAATGATTTTGAAACTGTGATTTAAAATGAAAAAAATTTGTATTTTATAAAAACGCGTTTGATAAATATTTTTGGAAAGAGTAAATGTATTTATCCTATTTTCCTAAAAAGAATAAAGGATCCACTTCCCATGGTTTAAAATTGTTTTATAATAAAATAGTATTTATTCTCATGTATATTAAAATATGGGATGTTCTTCTTAAAATTTATTACACCATAGTATTTTATTTCATTATAATCTCACGTGAAAAAACAAAAAAATTTAACATATTTTAAATAAGAATTAATGGAATGTCTTTTGAAAGGAATAACAAAAACTCTTTAATGGAATAATACTTTTCATGTTTATCTCACACCCTATATATACAAATTGGTGTATATAGCTCCCATGTTCCTTTTCAGGTTCCTTATATGTCATCTCTTTTAGGGTATGCATTTATTTTGGTCCAATGACGGATAATATGAGACGTGGTGAGTAACCATGGGTAATGAGGAGGCTGTGAATAATGGTTATGTTTTGGTTTTATTTTTAGCTGTTACCTATCAGCCTTGTTTTCCTTGAACATTATTTTGGACTATGTTATGTATGTAATGTTTTACATATTTTATTTTATGAATTTGAATGATTTATGAGTTAATAATAATAATTATTATTAATACATTTTTTTATATTCATTTTATTTCATTTATATGGAATATGTTTATTGCATTAACATAGGGATCCAATTTTTGGACTCCCCCTGATAGAATTTCAGAATTTTTTTTATACTTGTTATATTATTTTTATAGGGGTGTAACTATTCCAAAGTATGTGTTCCTGGTACCTAGGTACTAGTTACCCACTCATGGGGATTTGGAATTTCCATTAGTCCTAGTGGTAGGCTGCGATGAGTGACATGCCATGTCATCTTTGACTAGTATTTTAAAAATGACCTCAAATATCTTGGTTCTAAAGAGATAATAAGTTCTTGAAACACACTTACAATTTTTTTTAATTTTGGTAGAATGGGGATAAGTATGTTGAATCCTGAGATATAAGCCTGTGGAAAGTCTATATAGCTCTTTATTATTTAGATCATTGAGTTTCCATTGGTAGTCAATATTTTAATCTAGAATATGAGTTTGTTCATTATTTTTCTTAAAGTATTCTTATATGGGATAATGGTATTTTGATCCCCAATGAGTATACCAAAGATTTCGGGGATCTCTTTGAGAATTTAGTGTGAAATAGAGGAATATTTTATGTTCTACTATTAGATTTCATAGTCTTTAAAACCATACAATGCTATTTGACTGCTTCTAGAATCCATTTTAGAGGCTCTTTCATGGTTGTCTCATGGTTTTCTCACCCATTTGGCCAAACCATGCACTATTATATTTTACTACTATAAGTTTTGTCTTCTCTTCTTTTCTTCATGAATTAACTTCAATGGTTTTTACTATTGATGTGAGGTTAATTAAGGATGTTTTATTGTCAATTACTAATATTTGTAGATTTTTTGAGTGACTCTTGTTACTTGTTTCACAGTTTCATGTTCGAAATAGTTGTTTTTTTAGAAAATTGATTTTTGATATGAAAAGGGATGTATTATTGGTTTATTCTTATGAAAATGGTTTTTACGATTAGAATGAAATAAATTTTTGTGGCCATGAAATATTTTTACATTGATTTGTTTTTCCAAAATGATTTAGATATTGGATCTTATTTTTTAATTAGAAAGACAATTTTGATAATTTTTTGGTTTCTAAAACAAGATGTTATTGTTTATTTGAAATAGATTTATGATTATCAGGGGATGTTTCTAAAGTGTTTGATTTCATTATAAAATTAATAGTAATTTTTTAAAATGATGTGGAATTGATGGAAATGATTTGAAATAAGTGTTGGTTAAAATAATATTTTTTTAAAATAAAGGGAGATTCATTAGAAGTTTTGGTATTATAATATAAGTCATGGACATTTTTGAATATAAAAGGTAAATTTATAAATTTTAAGTCAAGTATTTTAATTTAAAGAAGTTTAATGTTTTAAATAATGTGAGTAATTTTGTGAAATTTTTTTTAGACTCTTTTTGAAATGTGGTGATTTTAAAAAACATTTTTCATGTTTTTTATAAATGAAGTGAAATGTATTCAAATGTGTTTTGAATTATTTTCAAAATGAGTGTGATATTTAAAAATGATTTCAAGAATCCTTATAGAAATGGGTAATAATTAAAGAAAATGGAAATTTTTAATGATTTTTTTCCTATAGAAAACTCCAATAGATTCCTCTTCCAAAAAATTTTTACATGAACATTGAAACTGACTTGTGTTCCAAAGGTAGTCACTTGTTGGGGTTTCTTATCAGCAATGCTTTAAAATTCATGTTTGTCAACAGGAAGAGAGGTTAGGCTAATCAAACCTATTTGGGGGAGGTGTGGGTGGAATACTTTGGGAATCTCTTGTACATATTAGTCATATCCATGAATCCTTACCAAATCCAAATGTAGGATTGGTTACCCCTATACTAGTGACATTATAAAAATCATGAATTGATGTGATGATATATATATATATATATATATTATGTTCATTATAAATGTGAACATGTATATACAGACATTATTTTCCTTATTTCTAATTGTAATTAATGGAAATGATACTTTATATTTCTTTATTTGGAGTCCCTATACATGGAGGTCCTCTATGTTATTCATAATTAATGGCCATGATGTCCCATATTGTAAAAATTAATTAATGTACATGATGTCACTCATTTTATTTTTTCAATTAAACAGTCATGGTATCCTCTAAAAACACAACACTATCACTATTACATAAAGATACAAGAATTTATATTTCCACTAAATATCATAGGGTTATCCTATATTGTTATATATCCATCATGAAATGTGTAAAATATGGTTTAAATACATCCCCTTATATATGGAATTTATTTATTTGTTTATTTATATTGTAAAACATTATTTAATATATTAATATTTTTATTAAGATTTTATATATGAATCTCTTTTAATATTTTTTAATAGTTATGTGTTTTAATTTTTTTAATAATCTCTAGGTACATTTTGATATATATATTGATAAAAGGTTGATCAAATTAACGAGGAAGACACCTCATTATATTAAGGGTTTGGAGGAGTTTTTAAAATTTTCCATTTCCAATCAATCTATTGATGGGATAATAAGATGTCAATGTCCTAAATGTAAATTTAGAATATGGTTGAACAAAGATGAAGTTTATGAACACTTGATATTGAAACAATTCCCTACTCAATATTTTTTTGGATTTGTCATGGAGAATCGAACATCACAAAATGGTTGACCACTGATGTCCATCCACAGAATGAGATCCCAACTTCTTCGAAAAAGGAAAATGAAATGAAAAACCTTATAAATGATGCATTAGGCATTGAAAGACACCAACACCAACACCAACATCAAAACATATCAGAACAACCAGTTGAAGGTGCTACAAATAGTAATGTGACAAGTGATGTTTTTGAGACTATAGGCTAACCAGATCAAGTTCGTAACATATCATTGGATCCTACTCATGATTTGGTAGACTCTTATGTCAGTGAAAACTTCACTGAGAAAAATTCATTTCATGGTTTAGTTGATGAAGGGAATCAATATCTGTATAGTAGATGTTTGAAATATTCAAGAAATTTGAGTCTATCGAAGTTTTACCATATCAAATGCCTATGTGGAATTACAAATAATGTGATGTACATGATATTGGAATTGTTGTGTGAGTCATTTCTTGAAGTAAACATCACCAAGTATTTTTATGATATGAAAAAATTTGTTAACATGCTTGGTCTGAATTATTCAAAAATACCTGTGTGTCCCAGTGATTTTATGATTTATTGGAGAGAGGATTCAAGTAGACAAGATTGAAAAAAAATGTTCATATTCTAGATGGACGTCAATGGGTGATATTGGAAGTCTAAATCAATATACTACCATGGAGAATAATACAAGAAACACCCCTTAAAAGGTTTTACGTTACATTCCTTTAAAGCCTCGATTACTAATATTATCCATGTCATAGAAAACTACCAAACACATGAAGTGGAATTCTTTATATAATAATGATGATGGTTTAATGAGACATAAATGATATTCACAATTTTGGATGAAAATTGATTCATTACATCTAGATTTCTCATCTTATACTAGGAATGTTCGATTGGGATTGGTTGCTAATGGATTTAACCCATTTTGTACTTTGAGTACCAGTTATATCATTTGGACAGTTGTTTTGATCTCTTACAATCTGCCTTTGTGGATTTGTATCCATCAAAAAAAAATTTACCATTTTGAAGATTATTCATGGAAAAAGATTTCAGGGAAATTATATTAATGTATACATTAAACCATTAATTGAAGAATAAATGGAGTTAAGGAGAAATGTTGTTGATACATATGATGCTTCTTCTGAAACAATTTTCAAAATTCAAGCAGCTCTAATGTGGACCATTAGTGAATTCCCTAGACATGGGAATTTATCTGGTTCGAAAACTTATACGAGTTTGGAATGTCCTATTTGTAACATTCATTTTGAGCCTAAACAACTAACTCAGAGTAGAAATTTTTTATTCTTGTCCCATCACATATTTCACAATCCATCTCAAAGATTTCAGCTGAATAAGTCAAAATTCAACAGTTTCATAGATCATATACCACCTTTAAAGATGTTAACTTGTTATGAAATATTGGAAAAACATGGAAATGTGGAATATTTTTTGAAGTTTCATCATTTGAATGATAGTTTGAAATGAGTTTAATGTTCATCATCATGTGAAATCAAAATGAAACAATGGAAGAAAAAAGAATATTCTTCAAACTTCTGTATTGGGAATTTAATTTCTTGCGGCATAATATTGATGTGATGTTTATTGAGAAGAATGGTTATGAAAATTTGATCTTCACATTGCCTAATAAGAATTTAATGTTGAAGGATCATCTCTATTCTCATAAAAAATTACAATAAATGAACATAAATCATGATCTATGGCCATCTAATAATGAAAATTTCACTCATATAATTTTTGCAATGAAAAATTGGGATAAACATAAATTATTTCAAATTTTAAAACTTGTGAAGGTATCTGATGGGTATTAAAGTAACATCTAATGGTGTGTTGACTTAAAGAATCATAGGTAACATGGATTTAAAAGTCAGGATTCACATATTTTGTTATAGTATTTACTACCATTGGCATTGCGTAAATTATTACCTAAAAAGGATACTGCTATTGTACTCCAATTCTGCACATGTTTTAGACAACTATTTAAGAAATATATATCCATTTGATCTTGAAAAATATCAGGAGATATTTTTATTGAAACTTTGTGTAATTTAGACGATCTTTCCACCATCTTGTTTTACTGTTATGATGCATTTAACTATGTATTTGGTTGAGGAAGCTAAATTAGGAGGCCTCGTACATTATCGATGGATGTATCCAATTGAGAGGCACTTTATTTATATTTTTATGTTAAGTAAACAATTATTTTATGTTAATTAATGCCATAATTATATTTATTTTATTTCATATATATATTGGTCATTTGAAATCATACGTGAGAAATAAAGCTCAACCAGAAGGCACTATTTCTAAATTCTATTTGGAAGAGGAGTGTCTTGCCTTTTTTTCTAGATACTTGGATGATATTGAGATATTATTTAATCAATTTGGACATATTGATGTAACATCGATTGAATATAAAATATATGGTAAATCAAAAATATTTCCTACCATTGGCCGATCAGTTGAGAGGACCTCAAATATTACACTTATAGAAAGGGAATTATTACAGGCACATAGATTTGTGCAACTAAATAGTCAAATTACAGATCCATTTATTAAATATTTGAGTATAAAAACAAAGATACGAATGAGAGTCCAAATAATAAATGGGAAATATATAACAAAATCTATTAATAATAAGATTGTATAATGGTTTTCATGACATGTATGTTCTTAAATATTGAAATAAATATGGATATTAGGTTGACACATATATTTTATAAATCTCATAATGTATAATTATTTTTTAGATCATGAATACTGATACTCGAGCAGATTAATCATAAGATTTTATGTTTATTGGTTGAGGTCCTATAAAACATGCTAGAAAGTTCGATGCTTACAATGGGAATGGATTTAGAATTCATACAGTCAATCGAGAAGAGGGTTTAAAAATTAGTAATAGTGGTATATTTATATTATATGAAGTGGGATAATATGAAATGTTTTTTTATATTATCAAATTAAACTACCAAGGTCATTTTTTAGTTGTTTTATTCAAATGAAATTGGGCCTATATTATTAAAGGCGTTAGAAGAGATTCCTTGAAATTTACTATAGTGAACTTCACTCATTTGATGGATGTTGGTAACTATGAACTACATGAACTACATGATCTGTATATCTTTTAATCACAATAGAAAATGGTATATTTTGTGGAAGATTTTTTTGATGAAGGGTTGAGTGTAGTTGCCTACATAAAACAAAGATATTTGTATGATATGGGTGATGAAGTGGAATATTTGACCTCTGACATTGAATCTTATCAAGAGCATGAAGTAGGATTATTTTTCCATCATGATATTGAAAATATTAGTCTTGTAAGGGTGGATAAAGTGGGAGAATTAATGGAGTTGTAAACTAACATGATTGAATGGGAAAATTATTATATGTAAAGTTATCCATTCATTTATCAACCACTTATTTCATTTGTGCAGTCATTCATTATCATTTTTATGTATTTTTTTTGTTATTACTGTGCATATGTTATCATTTTTAATTTTTTTTCTAGCATATATTTTTTGAAATATATTTTCTGAACATAATTTTATTTTATTAAAGGACAGTAACTATATCGAGGATGTGTCACATTGTTTTATTGACCACACTGTCATATGACAATCCATCAGTCTCCCTCTATATAGTATGTGAGACACCATCTGCTTTTCCCCCTGCACCATCTCTCACACCCTCTGTGAGAATTCCTTTAACAACTCAGGTGACTCCTTCCCCTTCAGGAACCTCAATAGTTAGAGGGCAAGGCACCACATGTGGTTTTTCACAGGGATACTAGAGGGTGATAGTTATAAGTAGAAGTTTTAATATGAATAAATTTATTGCACTTTTTTTATACTAAATGTTTGTTCATAAAATATGGAAACAATTAAAGTACGGAGAAAAAAATGAAAATTTCTTATGTGTGGAATCTGATCGGAGAGAAGATAGCTGTCCCATTTCATTTTTATGGGGTCCCTACAGATGATGCCCTATGAATACTTGCCTTGATTTTGGGTTTGCTGGTCATGGAGTTGGTTTCCCTTCATATTACTTATGATAATTGGTAGTATATGCCTTCAACTTGGAAAAATGATGTTTTTTATTCAAAAATAAAGGAAATTTTATTAAATTATTGTTTAATTCAATTTTATTATGTTATTAAATTATAATATTTTCAAAATAATATTATGTGTATAGATGTTTTTCCAATTTACAGTTGGTGATGTTTAAGTACGAAAGTGGAAATTGAAAAATATGGGAAAGAAATAGAAAGACATTGAATGGATATTGTAGGTAAATATCAACGATACTTCATTGAGCTCCCAATAGAAGTATCATAAGGTATCCAATGGGGTACCCAAAGAACATTGAGAATTTTTTGTTAGAAGACATCGTGATGAGAAACATATAGAATTTAAATATATATTATTACATTAATATCATTTTTCATTTATACATGTATATTAAAATGAGATGAAATTTCATAAATTAATAATAAATTAAATTTTATTTATTTCAATATTTCTCAAGGAAGAATGCATAGAGCTGGTCTAAGAAAATCATCCCTCACACTATAGGGTCAAAGAGTTTTTCTTGAAGCTGATCTGCTATGGTAATATTTTCATTAGTTAAAATATTTATAAGAAAATATTATCTATTTAATATATTATAATTATTGATTTATCTTTTTTTAACGTAGTCATAGAGTATATGGTACCCAACATCCTAAACAGATTTGTGGATGGATGTTCATTAAAAAATCTGATGGAAGTTTTATTAATGATTTTTCCAAATAAGTTGGGGTATGAATTCGTTTTTCTTTGTAATTAATTATTTTTATTTTTCACTATGTTAATATATATTTCTTATAATATATATGATATTTTATTTATAGCTAAAAATTAAATAACTATGTGATGTTAATCCCGTACAGTCCTACATAATCTTCAAGATAGAACTAGTTGATCAAGTGCTTGGGAAGGAGCATCCTGGTCGAGTGCATGGGATGGGTATGGGACCCATACCATCTAAGGTATTTGGAAGACCAGAAGGGATTGATGCTACATCAACTCCTGGTTATAGTCACTCCATATCCCCAGATGCTTAGACATATTTTGTTTTAATAGAAAAGAAAATTGAGGAACAGGGGACTCAGATATCCACTTGGTAGAAATTGTCGATTGATTTATATTAGAAGATGAACAAATTTGTCCCAAGTGATATTGCATTATTGAAGGGTGATAGTGAGCAGGTAAATCACAAAAATACAAAATCATTTAGTTTGATAATATTTTTTAGTTTTATGTTTAAATAAAAATATACAATAGTATTTAATTTTCAATATAATTATCTTACAGGTGCGGATACCATGAATTAGAGATAGAGGTGGAGAGGTTAAAGAGTTTTATTCATAATTGGACAATGGTTAGTAGTTTTTTATATGTTTGAAATTTTTTGAAACAGTTGGTTTGTTTATGTATCATGTATGGCACAGAGTAGTAACCAAACATTTTTTGTTTATGTATCATGTGTGGAAGAGTAGTCACCAAAAGTATTTTCATTTTATTTATGTTAGGATGTGTATATTAGTATTTTAGATGGTTCATTAATAAATACTATTATATGGATTATATTATTCGGTTATATAAACTCTTCAAATGGTTTTTTTCAGGGTACGTGTACTTGGGCTACAAAACAAGTAGTAGTTTTTTATTTTTAAATATACTGTTATTAGAAGTTTAAAACACCTCCAAAACGTGGTATCCTATTATTGGTGGATGTTTAAACTACCTCTAAATTATACAATGCATGTATTTTAGTAGCGGTTTTAAAGTTTTAGCAATGTTTTTCGCAGGGGAAATTGGAAATTTTTTACCGACTATTAAAACCACTACTAAAAAAGATGAAATTTGATCTGGGGAAACCAAAAATAAAACTTCCCAAAATTCTTGCTAAAAGGTTTCTAGAGAACATAACGAAAACTGCCTCTAGATTGAAGAAACTGCAGCGTATTGGTTATCGACACCGAATTTAGCAGCGATTTTATAAAACTGCTGCAGAATCATATAAAGGCAGTTTAAACTGCCACTATATGAAAAAAACCACCACTATGAGGTAATTTCCTTGTAGTGTTAGAGGTTCATTATTATCAAATAATAATGATTCACCATCCTTGGTGACAAGAAAAAAAATACCATTATGGTTCTCGAATCTCTCTAGTAATCCTACAAAGTAATTGTATCTCTAGAATAATTTATTCTTCCAGGGGGCTTTGTGGAATTTTTTTCTTGTTTCAACTCTTGTGTATCTTGAGCCTAGACATCATTGAAGTCAATCTTTCTCCCACTTTCCCTTTTAGAGATAATATACTCCTTGAGAAATGTGGTACATCATTCAACGACATCCATTTTTTCTAAAGGATTTTATAGGTTGTATCCCTTTGTTTCTCTGGGATATCCTATAAAGATACTCATTGTGCCTCAGAGTAAAATCTTGTTACCTAAAAAATACTTAAAAAATTCTTTGTAACCCTACACATATAAGTAAGACAACAAAGGTTTCTTCCCATTCCATAATTGTTATGGTATATTTCCCATTTCTTTAGTAGGCACTTGGTTTGGTACGTATATTTCAGTCTATAATGCATATCCCCAAAAATATAATGGATGATTCGCATGACTCATCATTGATCTCACAATTTCCTATAAGGTTCGGTTCCTCCTTTCGCTTACACAATTCCACCAAGGCGTGTAAGGAGGATTTATTTGAGATAAAATACTAAACTCCCATAAATAATCACGAAAGTATTTATTAAGATATTCTCTACTAAATTCTGAAGGAACTTTCTTAATCTTCTTATAGAGATGTTTCTAGTCTTCATTCTCATATTCCTTGAAGTAATCAAAAGTATAGGACTTATACCTCATTAAGAAAAAATATCTATATCTACTAAAATATTCACTAAAAGGTTTGATATATGAGTACCCACCCCTTGCTTCAACATGAAATGGTCCATACACATCAGTATAAACTAAATCAAGAAGCTCTTTTACCATTTCACGTTTCCCACTAAATGGGGATTTGGTCATTTTTTCTTATAAACATGAGTAAAATACACCAAGTGGTTTTAGATAAAAAGAATCTAGATATCAATCTTGATGTAATTTAGTCAATTGATTTTTATTTACATGACGTATCTGGGGATGCCAAATTTTATTCTGGTATGATTCATGTGAAGTAACTTTGTTATCGATTTATCTTACTTGGTTCGTGTAATACAACACATAAATACAATTATTTAAAATGTTCTTTACCATAAAAAATTCAATATTTGTAAAAGAAGAAAAATTTATTCCAAAATTTGAAAATAAATCAATTTCTATTAAGTTTTGATACATAAATTTTGTTTTTCATAACTTAAGGTACACAATAAAAACACTTTAAAACTAAGATCATTCTGACTAACAATGTGAGGTGGTAGTCTCAGATATCCATAATAGCAAGTTTATCTTTATTGGTTTCTTGAAAATATACCTCTCCTCAGCCAATATTTCTAAATATTATTTCTTAATATATTTTAATACATATGTGAGAGCCACAAGCTATATCTAATACCAAATTTTAAGAAAAATAAAAATTTCACTCGATAACAAACTCACCTAATACTTCCCCTTACTTTTTTTTGGAAAAGTTCATTTTTCTTCTTATGATCATTCATTCAACATAATAAATAAAAAACATCCTATTCCCTTTCTTCTTTATATGTCTGTAGTTTTTCTTCCTATTACCCTTATTTCCAAATGATAAATAGATAAAATATTATTCCCTTTCTTTCCCATAGATATGCTTCTTCTTGTATTGGCATGAAGAAGATTTGGGATTAAAGATCTTTTCTTTCCCTTTTTATTTTTTCACCATAATGAATGATGGTTTTTCTTTCCTTGTATTATTATCAACTTGACAATGAATCATTAGAATATATAGTAGAGACATCTCAATGTTGTTCATAATAAAATTCACAAGAATGATGGAGAAGCTATGAGGTACTGGTACTTGAATGAGGTTGGGGCCCAATTGTTTAGGGAGTTTCAAACCAAGAACCTCTAAATGATCAATGTTACCAAAGATCCTAACGATGTGAGTCCCAGCTGGGGAACCCTCCCTAATATTTCACTAAAATAGAGACCTATAAATCTCAACCCATTAATTTCAAACTCTCTCTTAGTAAAGGCCACAATAGTACTCAATCGTGCTATAAACCTCCATGTTTTTGTGAGACTTCATTAGTTCACTAGACAGTGATGAAAGAATCAAATATTTAATATCTACCATTTCAAATGATTTTCATGGACAATGATCTCTTAATCACTTTCCTATTTAGCAGGTGGATCGGGCCTTGAGGATTCTATCATGAATTATCTTTGTTCATGGAAAAGCACAACTTGAAGACATCTGAACCACTTATGGAAGTTTCTACTAGTTAGGAGGTAATATTTATCCAATATTGGTCATAGGGATAGTGTGGATGATGAAATTTTCATTTTATTGTTCAATTTAAATTATTAGATTATTTTTAATTTTAATTTTTTTTATAAATAAGAGAGATTTAATAAATTAAATTTTCAATCTATCTATTTTTTTATTAAAAAATCTACTATTTTTTCAATTATCAATATCCATCACCATTGAAATCATAATTTATAGTTTCGTTAACATTACAGTGGCAAGGATACCCATTAATTTTCTAAATGATCCATAATTTTTCCACAAAAACCATAATAAAGTAATTAGTAAGGTGGTTCTGCTAACTACGGACTTACAACCCCTTAATCCATTAAGTTGATTCCCCTATCTTGAAATCATGACTTGGATTTCCTTAGCAGTTGCCTCCAAATTTGTATTGTATAGACTTTGAAAATTGAACTCAATTTTTTTTGGTTAATTAAATCTAAAACATTTATGAGAAATATATGATAAAAGTATGTGTCTAGATGTAAGTCATGCACTACACTTAGATCTATGGTTTAATTGTTAGTAAAGTAATCAAAGTCTTTTTCTGACTTAATATTTTATTGCGGTATTTTAATTTATTTTGCATACATTTTATCTTGTTTTATCCATCACAAGTCTTATTAATATTAAGTGGATATAAATTAATTAATTAACCAAGATGGAAAATACATCTATCCTTAATTCATTTATTTAATTTATATTTTTTCAAAATAATTCATTTATTTATGTGGTCATATTCTTGCATCCCTAAAATATAACATTGGATAGAGAAAAAATAATTAATTAAATGACCCATTAAGGAGATTTATCTAAGTTTTAATTTAATGAGAAGACATTAAATAAACCTTTGACTGTGAATAAATAACCCTTATTTCTGGTTTTGGCATGGGTTACAGCATTCCACATGTCCACCTATGTATCCCCTAGGTTAGCGTCATTTTGGTTTAATCTTGAATAATCACCTTGGAACTTGAGAAAATACATTAATTATAAATATATATTACTGAAATGTTGGTGAATGGTAAAAATGTATATTTAAATGGGATTACATAAATATCCATGGACATATAGGTCCTTCATAATAATCTAGGGAGGGATGATTCATAGAACATCATTTAATTTAATATTAAATAATTTAAAAATCATATAATATATTAAATTAAAGCATCCATCACATACACATGTCTTGGTCAAGCTCATGAATAGTCATACATGAAATGAATAAAAAAAATATTAAATAGATATCATTTATTTAATTATTTTTTTATTTTATTAATTAAGATAAATACACTTTCATTAATTTAAAAATAAAATTGTAAATTAATTACCTTTCATATTAATGATAATTTGATATTATTTGAGATACCAATAATTATTTTCATTCATAGAAAATAAACAGAAGAACCAATAATGACATATTAATTAAAATAAATTAATTTAGCAATTAATTTTTTTAAAATTGTCATTATTTTTTCAAACACACTACGATGTTCCGTTCAATAATATATGGTTTTGATGCTTCAATTTTCAAATTTAATGTAATTTTAATTTTTTATGTTCATGGGAGACTAAATGGAGTGCACATCAAGCAATAAACAATGTACCTCAATTTTCTTATATCCAAGTCACTTTCCTGGGACTTTGGCAAGTTAACTAGGTTAGACTACGTGGCATGTACATGCTATCCACACACCCAATATCTGCTTTATGTGAGCCAGGTTGGCCCGATCAACATGTTTGGTGCAATAAAATCACCATGTGTAATTAATTTATTGGAACATCTAGATACAATGTGCATAGGTATATGTTGTGCACTCTAGATTCAGGCTGTGCAACCCAGTTTTTCCAGCCAAAGATTTGGCACTACCCAATAACATCTCCACTCATTCTTCATTTGTTCTTAAACAATTATGAAAATGAAACGCTGAACGAACATGATTAGTATATTGATAAAAAGTTAATTCAAACCACATTAAAGAATAAATAACAGAAAATGATAATCTAACCTCAATTAAAAATAGGCAAACACTTAAATAAAAAATTATAAATTTAAATGTGATCACTATAATACCACATTATGGTTATGGGCACTACATAACAGTGCGAAGGTGGGTGATATATTAAAATTTCTTTTAATAATCATTTCCCAAAACCAATAGAGAGGATCTTGGAAATCAAATCTATAATTAATTTATTACATATTTTAAGAAATAAATACCTAGGCTTGGGAACTTTATTTGTTGGTGAATTTTGATAGTCAAAAAATACCCTTTTGGATGACCTTTGTTCTAATGTGAGGATCCAAGGATAGAATCCCTCTAGCAGTGATCCACATGTGATCCTATGATCACTGTGAAACACAAATAAATATTCAGGTTCTAGAGTGATGAGTTTAATGTCTTATGTTGTTCATTCTTGATCGCTTATTCTTCATTCTTGAAGATATCTCTCTTTCACTTCCCATTATTCAGAGGGAGAGTGAAGGTAGAATTGAGAGAGAATTCATTGTGTGCAACAATTATCTATTATCGTTTTTCAGATCCTTCACACAATAGACATAGATATCTATTTATAGTGTTTATATTTTAATTATAATATTATTTAATTTCATATTGTCCATTAAATAATTTTTATTACCTTTAATAAACCCCATGCCACCTAATAGTAATGATATCACTATTTTTTGTGTTGGGAACCAAGTTACTCAATGAAAAACATTATGTAATAGTCTTGTTAATTAATAATTCCCACTAGACATGGTCTTGGTCTATTCAAACTCTTATATAATTTATTGAAAACCCAAATAAATATTGTATTCATAAATAAATATTTTATTAATAATCTAGACAATATATTTTTATTAAAACAGTAAATGAATATAATAAATATTTTATTCAAAAGCCAGGGAATTTGAAGTTATTTAATTTTTATGATTATTATAACATGAATAAAATTATTAATCATACATTAGAATAATAATCATTATACTAACTAAACTCAAATAGAATTTATTTGAAATCCACAAAAACACATAGTGTGTTACCCTGTAGGACTTTTTATTGGAATTTGGTGTGATTTTATAACATTCAAGATTAATATATATAAGAATGTAAAGGAATATAAGAGAAAGAACTCAATATCAAAACATTTAAAACTACATAAGAACTCTCAATATGTAATATAATCCCTTTGTCACAATATCTCATCAAGTAGGTTGTAGATCTGTGTCACCAACATATATTCTTGATATGTCTTTGTTTGAGTATCTGAAATAAACACATCATTACACAATGGCCCTGTTATTTAATTCAATAGTTCTATTCCAATAAAAGGGTTGAGATATCAACTTCCATAAATATGTACTGGATAAATATTTCCTAGACTAATTCATTAATGAATTTCCACTCACGGCGCACCCTACGTATCCAATATCTCCTTGAACTTTTATCATCATATATTACAAAATACATCTAAGCATGTGAGTTTTAAAATACATTAATAATAATATTAATGTCATAGGATAATTACACATTATTCTAGATAGAAATACCTAATGACACCAAAAGAAGAGGAATTCCCACTGTTGGGTCTGTTCTCACAATCTTTTATCATTGAAGATTATCAAGTGCGAAATTCATGAGAAAAAACTCATCTACTTATGAGTAATCACACCAGACTGTCTATATACTAAATGTACCATCATAGAACATTATCCAACCACAAAAAATTATTTTAGAATATCATCATAGTACACTAAGGTTCTCATCATAGTATAGAACTACTATGACCTTATCAATTTGATATATACTCTAGGAAATTATTACTTTCGAGTCAATAAGAACATAAAAAATGTGATTAGAAGTTTTATTAATATTATATAAATCAAATATACATGTAATCAACGAAAAAAATTTTTTCCTATGACACCAACACCAACATTTAATAAAATTACCCCTGTCTCCTATTTTCATTTCCAACACCAAGGACCTCTCTTTTAATCCACTAGAGATTCCATGTACCTTCCTCCTTGGATTCTCTCATGTTCCTTCATATAATGTCTTATTCAATCCTCATTAATAACATTGTATGTGAATCAGTATGTAGTCTATTAATATTGATCCATTATCCATTTCACTTCTCCTTGATGTTTTTATTTTCATATGGGCTCATAAGGCCTATTTTTAGGGCATTTATTTGTTCTTACATTTTCTTCTAATCCAGGACAAACTAAAGGCTGATACTAAAAGAGAAGAGTTGTGTGAGATTAAGTTATGTGGTCTTTAACTCATCCATTATGTGTCTACATTTTATAAACTATTTTTTTGAGCACACATTTATTTCATCGGGCTTCACTTATAGTTGATATTTGTTTCAAGTAATCATCAAGACTATATTCTAGATCCCTAGATATGTATAATCATCACTTTTTTGTATGTTTATACCTCAATTCTTTCCACCTCATGTAGCGTATTTCCTTAGTTATTCCTCGGTGACCCTTGTGGGTTTACCTATGAGACCATTTGGGTGTGTGGCAAGATCTTTCCAATGGTAATACCTCTTTAACTAAATTAATTATCAGTTGCTAATGGATGAAATGTGTAGTTCCCAGATAACCCTTCTAAGGTAATTGTTTTAATATAAAAATTGAATATCATTTAAAAATGGATATTATCTTATATGTATCACTTTTCCTAACTAAATTTAATTGAATGAATTGTTTTTATGTCTATAGAACTCCTTTCCATGATTAATAGAAGTCAGAAGAGTGAACCGAATAAATTATTAAGTAATTAAATTACAAAATGGATGTTTTACCTTCTTATCATTTCCACTTAATATGGAAGGTAATGTAATGAACATATTAAATTATCAAATTGAATGATTATTACACGGAATAAAGTAAATAATGAATTATGTATAACGGGAACATTTAAGCACATGAGCCTTAGCTCAGTTGGTAAGGACTCCGTAAGTGCATCCAAACAACCAGGGATCAAATCTAGGTGGAGGAAGAATTTATGGGGGTATTTTAGCAGTACTGTAGATGGAACTATACAGTACTGTAGTGAGTACTGTAGTAGGAACTGGGTAGTACTACAGCAGGTATAGTAGCTGGAACTGTAGCAGGCACTGTTTGGCACTATAGCATCTGTGAATATGCCCCCGTTTGGGCCTTCAGGCCACCAATTTGGTCCCTGAGTCCTGTAAGGTCTTCGGGCCACCCGAGCCTCCGGGGAACCCAGGCCTTCGGGTCAGTAAGGCCTTTGGGCCACCTCAAGGCCTTCGGGTCACCTTAAGTGCAGATGAAAGCCAGACAACCTACAAGGAACAAGCTCTACAAGGAGGATGAGCAAGGAGTTTTCACCACAACATAATGTAAATAGATTTCAAGAATGAGAGGGTATGGAACCTGCCATCAGGACAAGACTATGCATGCACGAGAATGCCTAGACAAACAGCCATGCGAAGGTAGAGAGCTGATTTCACGATGATGATTCTAGGGAGGAGCAATCCCAAGTAGTTTTTCTGGGTTGTATGTAATGTTTGAAGCCTACGGGAAATGAATTCCTCTAAGGGCTACGGTCCATGTAATACTTACGCCTATGGGCCTTATAGGGTTCCCCCTCACCCCTTGAAAGGTGGATTTTCAAAATTCAATAAAAAATGAATGGAACATTTAATATGGAAATTTTAATATTTATTGGAGTGGTGGGACATGATATATGCCTTGGATTCTTGAGGGAATTCCATGATCACTCAGAGGACACCATTATGATTCAAGGAGCTAGTTTCAAAAAGAGATACTAACCTTAAATCATGGTACTTATCTACTATCATATTCCCAACATGGCGTTATAGGATCCATTAACTATCTTACATATATTTGGATTCCTTGTATACACACCATGGACCCTTATGGACATCTTTTGATATGTGGCACCCTGGAGTCACCCCATTTGGCCCATTCAGGCATAAATTGTTTTACCATGGATGAGATTCTTGGACTCATTTATAATCTATTAAAATGGAATTCCTTGGAAAATGCCCATTGGATTACACTCGGAGCCCTTATATCAAGGCTATAGGTCATTACTAAGTTGGATCAACCTTTGAGGTCTTGTATTCCTTTGTTATTAACTTTGTTCCTCTTCATTATCATTATCTTTATGGGATGCAATGTTACACATTAAATCCTTTATTACTATTATACTCATGTTACATTATCAGTGTTATTATATCTCATGTGACTTAATTATAAAACTGAAATCAAATTAATCAATTACATGACTACATGTTTAGACACTCATTGAGGATGAAGCTGGTAGTGGGATATTTTCATTTCTGTACTACATTACATTTACATATACCTGCAATCTATTTCAGTTTATATTCATAGTAAAGATGTTATAGATGATTTTGGTGATATCATATTGAGATTTATCTAACACCTTATCCAGGATGTAATTAGTACCTGAGAAGATTACATGTATATAGGTGTTGATTATGGGAATCTACCTGTTAGGATAGAGCTTGGTAGAAAATGACTTAAAATGAGTTCGGAATGCTTAGACTATTTTTGGATTCTTTTTGAATCCTTTGAATAACATGTATTTCCTGATAGCATGTACACATTCACCCCCCCATTTTTTAGAAACATGATAGAAATTATCGTCAGATTTTAAGTATTATTATCAGTTTCTTCTATTTCTTGGTTTTTCATATATGCTTATGCTATAATGGTCTACTGGTTCTTTTATTATGGTGCATGTTTTCTACTACATAACCATGATAAACCACTTAATCTACTTAACTATTATTACATATCTTCTACGATCTACTCAGGTTATAAGGGAATATTCTCCACATCGACACAACATATGACCTCACTTCTAGTCAACATCCTCTATCATACGAGGAGGTGCACTTGAGGACATGTGACCAACTATCTTTGGGGCACCTTTTAGGGGCACCTAGGTTGGGCCATCACAGATTGGTATTAGATCTTTGTTTTCATGCTTTAATATTTTAAGACAATGTAAAAGAGATTAGAAATGCTTTGGAACATGGTTATAAGGAATGCTTGGGTGTAGCTAACCCGCGTTTAGGGTAAATACAAAATTTACTTAAATGATAATTTTTAATTCGTATTTTTTCAATTATAGTTGATATAATTACATCATTGGGTGATTCCCATCCTATGTTCTGGTTATTATTGTAATTATTATTATTATTATTATTATTGTCATTGTTATTGAGGATTTCATTTTATCCTTAGCATGATGATATGTTGGTAAGGAATTATCAATCATACATCATTATAGGCACCTATAATTTACATTCAATGCATATTCCATGCCATATTTCATAATTATACTACATTAACTACTATTTATCCATTTTATTGTTGAGTAAGATATGGTTGTTATAGTTTACTATGCTCTAACATATTACTTCTACTTACATGAGATGCTCTTGGCTGCAATGGAGTAATTTCAAGTTTCAATTCATGAGAAACATGGGCCCTCATGAATGGGAATAAGTAATTTACTGAGTTGAGACATCGTATATTACCCACTACATTTTGAGACCAAATATAGACGGGGTTAAAAAGAAATTAAATGGTTTTATATTTCAGTGATAAGAGATATGGGACCTTATTCACTAGGAATGGTGACCCATTTTAATCAAACCTTGATATATGTATATAATAAAATGAAAATATTGAATATGAATCTTGAATTATAAAATTAAATGGTTTCCATTAAATTAATTGGAATGATATAGTCAACCCATCATCTATTGGAACCCATGTAAATTATACTTGAACACTTACCAATTCCTTTTCTTTCAAAGTGGGTAGTTGGGGTAGTACATTAGGTTCTGATCCTTCCTTATGATGTGATTCCTATGGTAGTTCAATATAATTAAAATCACACTTTAGGCATATTCATGGAATTTTTAGAGATATACCACAATGAAGTCTTCATTTCGTGCACCATGAAGGTGGTGATGACCATGCTCTAGAGATGGTGGGCCTTGATCTGCCTGTCATTCCTCCGAGAGTGTCACTTGAGGCATCACCTATTATAATAGATTTGGGAAATGATTATCAGCTTTATGATGGTTTCCTATGCATGATACAATCCATAGAGGGTTTCCTATGACATTAACCTACAATGACTAATCAGACACATGAGTTCATACACCAACATCCTCCCACCTTTTCAAGGGATGGTGGTCCACATGCTACTAAGTCTCAGCTGGAGGACACTCTATCTATCTTCGAGCATCGGGAGATGCCTTTTGATAGGAGGATTAATCTTTCCACCTATATGATATGTGATTCAAAAAAGCACTAGTGTTTTGTGGTCACCCATGACGGTCATCATCGGGGAATGGTTTAGGCATATTTCTAGACTACTTTCTACGAGCACTTCTTTCCTTAGAAGCTGAGAGCTAACCGGGATGGAGAGGTAATCCACTTGGATTAGGGTTCTATTTCAGTCATGTATTATTCATAGCATTTTACTAAGTTGCAATTATTTTTCATTAAATTTATCCAGTGTTGATATATTTTGTGCTTGATGCTTCAACTATGGGATTAGATATGCAATCCATGCTCTGGAGAATGTATTTATCCTACCTACCTTTTATGATATTATTAATCAAGCTCTTATCACTGAGTATAACCAGAGGAAATGAGATTTTACTGAGTACATAGATTCAGTGCCATGGTAGGAAATGAGTTATTTTGGTAGAAGGAAGAGTTCCCCTGAGTTTTCTCATCAAAACAGTGGAGTCCATATTATCCACATTGGAAGCTATGTTATATTCCATCAGTGTGGATGGAGGGGGAATCTAAATCCTTACATTGATAGTGTCCCAATGGAGTGCGGAGCATGCGACTGTATGGGGAATCATCAGTGATGTTTCTGTAAATTTTCATATACTTAGGGTGGAAGAGTATCTTCACTATCTATGCATTTAGGGGTACGGTAATTTACACTGTGCCAAGTGGGGACTTGGAGTAGCACTAAAAAAACTGGCCAAGGAGGATTTCAGGGTCATGGTATCCAGACTTCTGATTATCAATTCTATCAAAGAGAACCTTCTTAGGTAGTCCAGATATATAACATGTTTGTGGATAAGATCATGTTCATGTCTTACAATAGATACCAAAGGATCATAGCGTAAGACTAGCAACAATATGAGGTACTATCCTAGTAGTGTCTGATACCATGTCTACATTATTCGATATTTGTGTTTCTCACTTTTTTATCTCATTATTATCCATAGAATGTATTGGTTTGGTTATTCAGTACAATTTTGGTGTGATGACCCTTGATACATCATTAGGAGTACGATATGAGGGAATACTCAAATCCAAGGACTATCTCCTTGGGGTAGGAAATTATCCCATCTTATCAGACCTTTTCATCTTTCAGATGATGGGCTTTTACATCATTCTTGGGATGAATTAGTTGGTTTACTATCATTATTATGTGCACTTATCTGACTTGAGGGTGTCATTTACCTCACAAGAAGGTAGTATTTATCTATAAAACGGTTATTGGAAGGTACATGTCAATATAGATGGACCATATCATCATGATCTAGGTGAAGTGACCACCTAGATCAATATTCACTTCATGAAGGAGTAGGGTTTACCCCTGGAAGATTTTAATCTCGTAGTAGATCATTTAGGTGACATATTTATTAGGTATTTTTCTAGATTAACTTTTATGATATTGGTAGAGTTTATGGTCAATTTTGTTCAAGGAGAAGCTCCAGTTTCCATTCCTTTATATAAGATAGCACCTATTGAGCTCCAGGAGCTCAAGTGATAGTTGGAAGACCAGGAGTCTAAAGGTTTCGTCTGACCCAATACTTATTCCTGGTGTTAACACATTATTTTCTCCAAGAAGGCAGATGGTATCCTTAATTTATACATGGATTACTGACGGTTGAACAAGTTTATAGTTAAGAACTAGTATCCACTACCTTGAATAGATGATATCTTTGACCAGATCGGTGGTGCTAGGGTATTATTATAGATCGACCTGAGATCAACCTATAATCAGGTGTGAATCAGACCTTAAGACACCCCTCATAAATGTTTTAATATTAGGTATGGTCTATATGATTATTTTTATGTCATTCGGTCTTATGAAAGCTCCTTTCATTTTAATGGCTCTGATGAATAGGGTTTTCTATCCCTATCTATATTATTTTTTCATTGTATTTGTGGAAACATCTTAGTGTATTATCATACATAGATCAAAAATTAAAAACACCTTGAGTTTATTTTGAATACACTAAGAGAGAATAAAATTTATTCCAATATTTCTAAGTGACACTTTTGGATTGACACAGCTCACTTCTTGGATCATATTATATCAGAATTAGTAGTATCAATTGACCTAGAGAAGGTGAGTGTTGTAGTTTCTAGGGATCAACACAAGAATATGTTTGAAATATGATGTTTCTTAGGGTTGTATAGTTACAATAGGAATTTCAGAAAGGGCTTATCATTCCTCGATACTCCTTTTACCGTTCTTACAAAGAAGGGTGTGAAGTTCCAATGGTCAGAAGCATGTGATAAAGGATTTCAGAAGCTAAAAAAGTCTTGTTTCGATAGCTATTATAATTATTATAGAGCCTATGAAGAGGATATATAGTGTTCTGTGATAAATTTGGAATCAGTATGGGAGTAATATGGATGTAGGTGGATAGATTCATTTTGTACAGATCTCGGTAGTTGAGGCCTCAAGAGAGGAATTACCCTATGCATGACCTCGATCTAGCATATGTTATCTATGCCTTATGTTGCTGGAGACACTATCTAATAGGAGATGATTTGTGGTGTATACAGACTACAAGAGAAAAAATATATCTTTACACATTGTGACTTGAATCTCAAATAGTGGATTTGGGTCAAGTATCTTTAGTCCTTTGACTTTGAAATTTTATATACATCTGTATAGGGAAATGTAGCAGCAAATACACTAAGTCAAAAACTATAGAATATTTACTAAATGAAGAAAGAAAAGAATGTAAATTGATGGAACACTTTTTCGAGATACATATAGAGCATCATGATAGTCACGAGCAGTCTTACCTCACATTCTTGGATGTTACCTCTTCACTCCTTGATAGGGTTAAGAGGAAACATGTAACGACCCAATGTTTTTCAATGGAAATTACCTTCTTATAAATATGTCATAAAATCACATGAAAAAAAAACATAATGACTTAATAAGTGTAAAGTGACCTTTAAACATAATTTTGTCACTACTATGTTTGGAATTTTGAAAATCTAATATACACGGTTGCAATAATAAGTTAATTGGAGTCCAATAAGGAAAATATACTTTTTGGTGAATAGTAACCTACCCTTATGAATAGTAACATTCCCTTATGAATAGTGATATACCATAATGAATAGTAACCTTACCTATGATAATATATAAATAATATTCTAGTTGAAAGTATGACATACCTATATTTTAGAATAAGTAAATGACTGTTTTAAAACTGGTTTTTGATACTAAATTATAATTATAATTATATATTAAATTAATAATATTTAAAAAATTATTTTTGAAAAATGGACTTTATTTTTGGATTATACATTTCAAAAAATTGTTGGGGTTAATTTTTTGTATGTTTATGATATACATGAATTTTTGACGAATAATCAAATACCATAATTTACAAAATAAGCTAAATAAGCTAATTATAGATTCATGCACGATGTTGTACTGATGTAAGACCAATTGGTTCGGGATCACATGATAAAATTATTATTCTTGGTAATTTAAGACTCATTATTCCTTGTCTTGTGGGGAAATAATAATCTAATGAATTTTATATTGAGAAAACCCCTCTCCCCTCCACTATAAAAACCACCCTTCAAACCCTCATTTCCTCACACCTATCAAGCTTCATGCCTTGTCTAAAATCAGAACAAAAATCTTACCTAGCCCCTTCCCCATGTCCAAGTGCTTCTGGTCACATAAAAATACGAAGCCTAGGTCCCCTAATGAGGATCTCAAGAGGAGGATTCAAAAGGTAATTTCCCTTCCTCTTTCCTCTAATTTCCTTTCAATTTCAAGTTCTTTTCTTATTATCTCCCCACCTATCATCATCCACATGGTATGGTAATTCCAGTATCATACATATACTGGAATTTAATGATACTAATGGGATATTATACCATCCAACCCCCTTCCCCACATCCTTTTATTTTATAAAAGAAAACGTTGTTCATGAGGTGTTAATCTATCACCTTCAAGAACAACATGTTTTCTTTTTCCATTTCTACATTAACATCTTGTCAGGAAACCATTTTTATGTTTGAACTAGAATATGTTATATGTATTATTTCCTATTTAATGTTTTTTATCTAACTTGTGTACATATTACTAACTGATTAATCAAAACAAGTTCGTTGTGGTCGAAAAACCGCCAAAATTAACTCAAAAAATCATCATTTAATTATTATATAGTGATTCATACACATGGTATATAATATAATCCATTATAAGATCATTTAAAATCCTATAATATAATTAATAATATTTAATATTAGTTCTGGATGTTTACCCTGTTCTACCTGAACTTCCGTTTATGAATACAAGTGAACTACTCAAGAAAAACCATAAAAACAAATATTCCCGAACAATGTTTTTAAACTCTATAACTCATCCAAAGTCACATAAAATAACTTAATGAAACCATAATAAACCATATTAATGTAAAAAGGTTATGGAATTGTTAATTAATGAATATAATTTGGTTATATATGACATTAAAGTGAAGTAAGTGTTCGTACATAAGGTAAGGGGAAATCTCGAACCCAATTTTCTTTGTTCGGGTTCTCCCTATTTCGCTCCAAATTTGTTATGGTTACTCCTTAAAAATAA
This sequence comes from Viscum album, assembly GCA_963277665.1. Taxonomy (NCBI): domain Eukaryota; kingdom Viridiplantae; phylum Streptophyta; class Magnoliopsida; order Santalales; family Viscaceae; genus Viscum; species Viscum album. Next base: position 1,429,776,524 of record OY728120.1, on the reverse strand, counting down.
TTTTCTCATCATTATATTAACTTTTATAAGATTTTAATGTTTTATACTAATGTTTAGGTGAAACAAATGTTTTCCAAAATAACTCTTCTTTTAAAAACACACCTTTTAGTTATCACTCAAGGTTGATGGCTATCGTATCAAGTATGTTATTCCCACTAAATTTTGGGAACCCAATGTTTATGAATGTGTTATAATGATATGAAAACCATTACTTTTCACGGTTTATTTATGATCATTTTAGATATATGTTCATTGTGGTATTCATGATAAATGAAAAGTTTATGATGTGACAGGTGCACCTAGAATTATATAGCGCAATATGAATGTTTCAATGTGACGAGTGTACCCAGAATTATACAATTCTCCAATGCATTGATTAAAGTGATTAATCTCTTGAGTTAATTGAAATGATGTGTGAACATGATTCTATCTTTTTTCACAAGTATATGTGGTATCAAACCACTAAAAAATGATGCTTATTTTTTATGCATTTCCACATTTCAAGTCTCTTATTAATTCTTCCTCTCATGTGCATGATACTTTGCCTATATTATTGTTATTCTCACCCATTGTTATATTGTTCTTATATATCCTCTTATTGGGATTTTATCTCACCCCGTTTGATGTATATCCTCAGGTGACTACATTTAATAAGGAGAGGTCAAGTTTCAATAAGAATCTAGAGAAGAAGGAATTAAATAAATTTTTATGCTTGATGTTGTAATTATTATGTATGGTCCTAGTTTTCCCAAGAAACTAAACCTTTGAATCCTCTATGTGTAATTCTATAATTTTTGTTATCTTTAAAATGATGAAATAGTAATGGAAGAAATGGTGGGGTTGCTATAGTTGGTATCAGAGGCAAGGTTTAGTTAATTTGGGAATTAGGATTAGTGAACCCTAGTGAAAACCTATAACATTAGACTAAGTACAAATATGGCCACAATAATGTTTACATATAGATCCCATAAGTTATGCTTTTAGTATAAACTATGCAAATGAATATGATAATTATTCATGATGTTTGGACTTATATTTTGTTCTGACCTTTTCTATTTTAGAAGATGGTGGGAACCAGGAGAAACCAGGCCAATAACTCATGCGAGGGCCAATGAAATGATTTCCCAAATGACATCCCCGATGATTTGGGAGGTGGAGTTAATAAATTCATGGAGATTCTTACCCCAAGTATCTTAGGTTATGAACAATAACCATAATAACGGGGAACATCCTCTTTCACTGAAGAGGGAGAAACTAGCTATCGAATGTTTTCTGAGGCAATGACCACTGAAGTTTAGTGGATCTTCTAATCCGCTAGTTGTGGAGTAGTGGGTCAACTCCATGGAGAAGATCTTTGCTATGTTTAACTGATCTAAGACGGAGAAGGTGACTCTTGTCGTTTATCACCTAAATGGAGAGGCTTATCAATGGTTGGATTTGATTAAGAACACCAAGCCAATGGAGGAAATTGAAGAGATGGAATGGGAAGACATTAAGATAATGTTTCTTAACATTTATTTCCCATGAACTCTTCACACGATGATGGAGAGAGAATTCATAGATCTCATGAAAATTATGGAGAATCTGTCACAACCTATGAAGTGAATTTCACAAGGATTTCAAGGTATTATTTGGGTTTTTATATCTATAATGATAGAAAAATTGATATATTCATTAGTAGAATAAAACCACACCATTTAAAGGCTCTTGCAATTCAAGATTTCCGGAGTTATGAAAAAGTATTTTGATGTGCTCTCGAAGTGTACATGGAGTTTGGGGAATGGTCCTATGGATACAGTGATATGAAATTAAATATGGAGTTTCAAGCCAAAGGATCTAATGACAATGGTGGGAAGAGAACTCAACGACCCATAGGCCATAAATGTGGGAAGTTTCACCATGAGAATTGCCTCAAAGGGATGGGGAAGTGCTTCATGTGTGTGAATGAAGGACACCATGCTCAAGAGTATCGAAAAAACATGAAAATTAAAGAGAATATAGATGAATAAAATTGAGAACTATCCATTGTTAAATGCTACAACTGTAGGGAGCTGGGGAACTATGCAAGCAAGTGCACTAAACCTCGAGTTCTCAAGGGTAATCAGCATCAATAGCCACCAAAGACAAACGAACAAGGGGAGGTTTATTACATCACTATTTTGGAAGTGGATAAAGATAAGGAATTCGTACATGGTACACATTCTATTCACTTAAGTATGGAAAAATTATGATTTGATTCTGGTTCTACGCATTCCTTTATATCTTTCAAGTTTGATAGAACTATAGAATCGAAGCCCTGGAACCTTGATGTAGAGATATCGGTAAAAACACCAAGTGGTGCAATCATTACAAAGAAAGTGCTTGACTCTTCTCTTGTAGGAGTATGTGGGAAGATACTTCCAGCGAATCTCATAATACATCCCTTGGTGGAATTTGACTCTATAATGGGAATGAATTGGATCTCATTATATAGGTCATGTATCAACTATTAGGAAAAGGAAATGTCTTTTCATATTCTGAACCATTCCATGCTCCTCTAAAAATGCAAGGAAGATCATGAATATCCTTTGAAAAATCCTTCAACTGTGTGGGTGTTGATTCCCTATGAAGAAGCATACCTTTCCCAAATGGTTGAGTCAAAGGAAAGTGACAACCTTGAGGAAATTCCCATCATGAGGGAATACAGTGATGTATTTCCTAGAGTTACCTGGACTTCCCCCGGATAGTGAGGTAGAGTTCTCAATAGAACTCATACCCAGAGCTACTCCTATCTCAATGTGTCCCTATATGATAGATCCTATCGACCGAGAGGTGTTAAAGAATCAGCTGCAAGAGCATCTGGACAAAGGGTTCATATGGCCTAGTGCATAACCTTACGGTGTTCCAGTTCTCTTTGTAAGGAGTAATGATGGAACAATGCAGTTGTGTATCGATTATTGGGAACTCAACAAGATCACCATAAAGAATAATTATCCTCTTCTAAGGATTGATTACTTATTCGATTAGTTAGGAGGAGCTCAATACTTCTCAAATGTCGATATTAGTTTTGGTTATATTCAATTAAAGGTGAAGAAATAAGATATTCAGAAGATAGCCTTCTGTACAATGTATGGGCACTATGAGTTTCTAGTGATTCCCTTCAGACTTACTAACGACCCTACAATCTTCATGGATTTGATGAATAGATTATTTAGAAATTACCTAGAAAAATTTGTGGTAGTTTTTATTGATGATATTCTCATCTACTCTAAGAGTAAGGAGGAACATGAAGAACATCTAAGACTTGTGTTGGTGACACTGTGAAAGGATAAGTTGTACGGAAAGTTTAGAAAGTTTGACTTTTTGATGAAGCAAGTAACTTCCTTGGGACATGTGATCACAAGTGAGGGAATTTCTGTGGACCCTTCAAAAATAAAGGCTATTGAAGAATATCCCACGCCCTCTGGTGTCATAGAAATCTATAGTTTTCTTTGATTAGCTGGGTACTACCAACGTTTTTTGAGAAATTTCTCATGATTGTCAAGCCTGTTTACTAAGTTTACAGGGAAAGGGGTAAAGTATATATGGATGGAATAATGTGATGGAATATTAAAGGTGAAAAAATAAGGATGATCACTACACCTGTACTCAAACTACCGAAAAGTGGATAATGTTTTGTGATATACTGTGATGCTTCAAACAATGGCTTGGTTTGCGTACTCATGAAAAATGATAATGTGATACACTATACCTCATGGAAATTGAAGATCCATGAGAAGAACTACCTGACGTGGGATATGGAGTTGGAAGCTGTGTTTTTTTCCTTGAAAATATGGTGTCACTACCTTTAAGGTGAGAAGTGTGACATATACACCGACCACAAGAGCCTAAATTATATATTCACACAAAAGGAGATCGACACGTGTCAAAGGAGATGGTTATAGCTAATAAAGTATTACAATTTACCTATTTAGTATCATCCTATAAAGGAGAACAAGGTTGATGATGATCTAAGAAGAAAATAACCTACTACTCTATCCATGTTATGGATTGAGAATGACCCTATCTTCTTGGATATTAAAAGGATGGATTTAGAAATCATAAGGGTAGGGGATATATCCTACCTTTCCCAAATTATTGTGCAACCATCAACCCTATAGAAGATTATGGAAGCAAAAAGGGATGATGTGGAGATACAAAAGAGGGTGAATATAGTAAAGGAATGGAAGTTTCAAGAGTTCCATATCGACGATGATGGTGTGATTCGGTTTGGAAGGCGGCTTTGTGTGCCTTCATCACCTGGGATAAAGAAGGAGTTATTGGAAAATTCACATAGCTCAAAATTCTCTATCCATCTTGGGAGTACCAATATGTACCATGATCTACGAGAACACTTCTAGTGGGATAACATGAAAATGGATTTCGTGGAATATATCTCAAGGTTCATGGTATGTGAGAAAGTTAGAGCAGAGAGACAAAATTCTAAAGGGTTGATGCAGCCATTGCCTATACACATGTGGAAATTGGAGAATAATACTATGGGCTTTGTCACGGGTCTCTCAAAGACGTTGAAGGGAAAAACTGTGATATGGAATGTGGGTGACCGACTCCCCAAGACTTCCCATTTTATCGCTATTCAGGAAGACCTATTTCTTGAACAACATGCGAAGATATATGTGAAGGAAGTGGTGAGACTGCATGGTGTTCCACTCTCTATTATCTTTGATCATGATCCACGGTTCACATCTAAATTTCTGAGGAGCCTTCAACCTGATTTGAGTACTAAATTAAATTACAGCATGGCCTATCACCCCCAAACTGAAGTCTATTCTTAAAGGACTATTCAGATGCTTGAAAATATGCTAAGATCCCTCTATCTATATTTAATTGGTTTATGGGATCGTCATCTCACATTGTTGGAGTTCTCATATTAAAATAGCTTCTACTCAAGTATTTATATGGCTCCGTATGATTCTTTGAATGGAAACCAATGTGGAACTCCAACCTGTTGGGATGAAGTTGGAGATAGAAAGCTAATTTGACCTGATCTTGTGAAAAAGATGATAGAGAAGGTTCAAGTCATCCAGAAACACATAAAAGCTACTTAGAGTCGGAAAAAGAGATACACTAACAACCCTCGAAGGGAAATGGAGTTTGACGTTTGAGATAAAGTCTTCCATTGAATATCCAGGGAAGAGAGTCATGAAATTTGGAAAGAAAGGGAAGCTATTCCCAAGGTACATTAGCCCCTTCAAGATCCTTGACTGCCTAGGAGCTGTGGCCTATCATCTCGCACTTCCACTGAATATGGATCAATATCATGATGGGTTTCATGTATCACTCCTGAGTAAGTACATACTTGATCCCTCACATGTACTAAACTCAGAGGTGGTACAACTGGAAGATGTCCTCTCCTATGAGGAGCAACCGGTAGAGATTCTGGACTAAAGAGATAAGGTTCTATGCAAGAAGACAACCCACCTTTTCAAAGTGTTTTTTAGGAACCATAAGTTTGAATAAGATACATGGGAACCAGAGGAGGTGATGAAGGATAATTACCCTCCCCAGTTTGTGTAAAGTGAAATTTTGAGGGAGAAATTTTATAAGGGGGGAAGAAGGTAATGACCCTATGTTTTTCAATGGAAAATCCCTTCTTATAAATATATCATAAAATCACACTAAAACACAACATAATAAACTTATAAGTGCTATGTTACCTTTAAACATAAGTTTTTCACTTCTATATTTTGAATTTCGAAAATACGACAGACACAGTTGCAATCAGTATGGTATTTGGAGTCCAATAATAAAAACGTAATTTTTGGTGTATAGTAACCTACCCTTATAAATAGTAACATACCCTTATGAATAGTGATATACCCTAAGGAATAGAAACCTAACCTATGATAATATTGAAATAATATTCTAGTTGAAAGAATGATATACCTATATTTTAGAATAAGTAAATGATTGTTTTAAAACTAGTTTTAGACTAAATTGTGATATTAATTAAATATTACAATAACAATATTTAGAAAATTATTTTTGAAAAATTGAATTCATTTTTGGATTCTACACATCTATAAATGGTTGGGGTTAATTTTATGGATTTTTCTGAAATACTTGACTTTTTTATGAATAGTGAAATACCATAATTTACAAAATAAGCTAAATAAGATAATTATAGAGTCATGTATGATGTTCTGCTAAAGTAAGACCAATTGGTTTGGGATCACATGCTAAAATTTCTACTCTTGGTCATGTAATACTCACTATTCCTTATAATGTGGGGAAATAATAAACTAATGAATTTTATATTGAGAAAACCCCTCTCCCCTCCACTATAAAAACCGCCCTTCATACCCTCATTTCCTCACACCTCTCAATCTTCAAACCATGTCTAAACTCTTCGCAAGAATATTCCCTATCCCCTTACCCACGTCCAAGATCTTCGGTTTCCATCGAAAGACCATGCCTAGGCCCCTATAGAGGATCTCAAGGGGAGGATTCAAGAGCTAATTTCCCTTCCCCTTTCCTTTAATTTCCTTTAAATTTCAAGTTCTTTTATTATTCTATACCAACATATCATCATCTACATGGTATGTTAACTCTAGTATCATACATATACTATAATTTTATGTTACTAATGGGATATTATACCATCCAACACCCTTCCCCACATCCTTTTATTTTATAAAAGAAAACATTGTTTGTGAGGTGTTAATCTATCACCTTCAAGAATGACATGTTTTATTTTTCCATTTCTACATTCAGATATGGTCATAAAACCATTTTTACGGTTGAACCAGAATACTTTATTGGTATTATGTCCTATTTAATGTTCTATAACTAACTTATGTACATATTACTAAATTTCTAATCAAAACAAGTTCCTTGTGGTCGAAAAACCGCCCAAATTAACTCAAACAATAATCATTTAATTCTTATCTAATGATTCATACACAAGGTATATAATATAATCAATTATAAGATCATTTAAAATCTTTGAAGATAATTAATAATATTTAATATCATTTTTTTATGTTTACCCATGTTCTACCCGAACTTCAATTTATGAATACAAGTAAACCGCTCAAGAAAAACCATAAAAACAAACATTCCCAAACAATGTTTTTAAACTCTATAACTCATAAAAAGGAACATAAATAACTTAATGAAACCATAATAAACCATATTAATGTACACAAGGTTCTTTAATTGTTAATTAAGGAATTTAATGTGGTTATACATGACAATAAAGTCAAGGATGTGTTCAGATATAAGGTACGGGGAAAATCTCGAACCCAATTTTCTTTCTTTGGGTTCTCCATATTTCACCATATATTTGGTATGGTCACTCCTTAAAAATAATTTTTAATCATTATATTTAATTTTATGGGATAAATTTTTTTTATACTAATGTTTATGTCAACGAAATGTTTTTTAAAAGAAATCTTCTTTCAAAAACACACCTTTTACTTCTCACTCAAGGTTGATGGTTATCATATCAAGTATTCTATTGCCACTAAATGTTTGGAACCCAATGTTAATGAATGTGTTATTATGAGATAAAACCAATTCCTTTTCATGGGTTAGTTATGATCATTTTTGATATATGTTCATTGTGGCATTCATGATAAATGATAATGTTATGATGGGACGGGTGCGCCCGGAATTATATAGCACAATATGAATGTTTCAATGTGATTGGTGAACCCAAAATTATACAGTGCTCTAATTAATTGGGAAAAGTTATGAATCTCATGTGTTAATTTAATTTATGTTTGAACAAAATTCTATATTTTTTCACAGGTATGTGTGGTAGTTAACCACTAAGACATGATAATTCATTTTTATGCATTGCCACATTTCAGGTATCTTATTAATTCTTCCTCTCATGTTCATAATCATTTGCCTATATTATGGTTTTTCTCACCCATTATTATATTTTTATTATATATCCTCTTACTGGGATTTTATCTCACCCCTTTTGATGTATATCCTCAGGTGACTACATGTACTAAGGAGAGGTCATGTGCCAATAAGAAGCTAGAGAAGAAGGAATTAAAAAAATCTTTATGCTTGATGTTGTAATTGTTATTTATGGTCCTAGTTTTCCCAAGAAACTAATCCTTTGGATCCTCTATGTGTAATACTATTATGTTTTTTATCATTAAAATGATGTAATAGTAATGTGAGAAAAGGTTGGGTCGCTATATGGCAATTTTCCGATCATGACGGATTGGTTTCCTAGAAGAGTAATTTTGCTATGGACCATACTTCAAAATGGTTTTTGGATAGAGACTATATCTTATACATAAAAGGGTGTGTCTAGGTTCCTATATATTTGAGAGAGGAATTGATGCAAAAGTCCCACTCTCATTTGTGGGAAGTTTATCCAGGAATCGTCCAGATGTATTAATATATGTGATGCTTGTATTGGTGGCTTAGGATTAAATATCAGATAGCTGGATTCATCACAAGGGATTCCACCTATCTGTAGGTTAAGGAAGAGAACCAATAACATATAATATTATTACAAATTATAAATGTACCAGAATTTAAATAGGAATATGTTTTTATGTATTTTTAGTCATCTTATTGATTTCACCTTGAGGTAGTGATGTGGTTTGGGTATTCATTGATAGATCGATGAATGTATCCCACTTCCTATCCAAGATACTCTCTCAGTAGGTGAGATGGAAAGACTATATTTATGTGAGATCATACAGATACATAGGTTACCTCATTCAATAATTTTAAATAGGGATTTTCATTTCACATCGATGTTATGGAAGAGGTTACAAAAGGATATGGGTACAGAAGTTCTTCTCAACCCAACCTTTAACCCACAGACCAATGGTCAGTCAGAATGGATGATACCTGGGTTATAGGAAATAATCTAAGCCTGTGTCATTTCTTTTATAAGTTCTTGGGATAAGCATATACCTATAATAAATTTCACCTACAATAAAATATTTTATGTGATGATTCAGATGGATCCATTTGAGGACATGTATGGTAAGTTGTTCAGTTCACCCCAATGTTGGTTAGTGGAAGCAGAGGTAGTAATATTAGGTCATATTCTTGAGTAAGAGACATCAGAGAAGGTTTGACTAATCAGGTTTCATTTTTTAATACTCATTATAGATTAAAATCTTATTCCGATCACCATTGATTCCATCTAGAGTTCTATTCTGGGGATTTTTTTCCTATGGGTATCACTGAGACTAGAGAATAGATAGAAATAGATTAAATGGAATATGGGGCCACATTATGTAAGGATATTTTAGATTATGGATAGAGTTGTTCTGATATCCTATTGGTTAATACTTCCTTAGAGTCATTGTACCATGCATGGAGTTTTCAATCTTTCACAACTTCACCGTTATCATGATGACATATCTCACACTTTTGATCCTAAGGACATGGAATTGGATTTTGATGATTCTTTTGAGGAGTATCCCACACACATCATTGATTGGAGCATGAAGGATCACCATGGATGGTCTGTTACATTAGTATAGGTTCTATCATAGAAAAACCATATACAAGATAAGAATTTGGAGCGGGAGGCCATCATATGTTCCCAGTGTCAGGATTTTTTATCAGATAGAATTTTTCCACCCTTGAAAGGTAAAATCATGGAATATTTATTTTTAGGGGAAAGTGTGTAGGAACTCAATTTTTATATTATATTCGGGTCCTTTAATTTTTTTATAATATTTTTTATGAACCCAATATGGATTCCTAATTAGTTCATGGATGTTTCAGGGGCATCTAAGGTTTTTTTGGAGCTTGAAACCTTAGATGGGGAAGAAAATGATTGGGTTTGACTATTAATATAAATAGTGTGAGAAAGTATTCATGGTTTCACCAACCATGTGATGTTTGGACATTGGGTTGTAGGAGGCTACATGGTTTGATGAAACCATGTAGCTAGGGGTTCATCCCCATGTGAGTTTCTCTGTAAAATATAACAGAGGGTATAACATGGTTGATGAATAGATTCTCCAATGATGTGGCCTAACCAAGAGAGTCCCCCTTGAGGATTTTCCACACATATGGTTGGAACATGGTTTGTCCAACCATGCAGGAAAACTAGGAAACCATGTTTTTCATGGGTAAAATGAGTAAAATTCCCTTAAGTATTTAATTAACTTACCCCTCTATCCTATTTTCATATCCATCACCAAGGACCTCTCTTTTATTATGTTGGATCTCCCAAGTAACTTCCTCCAAGTATTTTATCCTATTCCTTCATCAAAAATTTTATTCGATCCTCATTCATCTCATTGGATGTGCATCTATAAATACTTTATTCAACTTGATCTGTTTTTCATTTGTCTTATCCTCAATGACACTATTCTAATACAAGAACATATGATCTATTTTTGGGCCATTGATCCATTATATTATTTTCTTATGATCCAGGACAAACTAAATGATTATACTAGATGATGAGAGTTTTGTAAGATTAAGGTAGGTATTCTATAAGTCATCCCTCATGTCTCACTATTTTATAAATGGTCATTTTTTCACGTGATTATTTAATTAGGATATTCTTATTTAATTAATATTACTTACTTATAATCATTGTGGAATTATTCTAGATCCCTTTATATGTATGATCATATCTCTATTGGAGGTTGATACCTCAATGATTTCCACCCCCTATAGGGTGTTTCTTCAGTTATGCCTTGGTGACCCATGTGGGTTTACTGATGACACCGTTTAGGTGTGTGTCTTGAACTTGATAATGGTAAGACCTCTTAAATTTAATGAATTATAAATTGTTAATGGATAGAATGTGTATTTTAGACTAGACCCTTCTAAAGGCAGTCTTCCAATATAAAAAAATTAAATTAAAATGTAAATTTAATGTATATTATATGTATCACTTGGCCTAACTAAATGTAATTTATTAACATGGTTGAATGACTTTAGAACACCTTTAAATACTTAATGGAAGTAAGTAGAGTGAACCTAATTAAAGATTAAGTAGTTAAATTAATAAATGGTTTCATGTCATTATTAAACTCACAAATTAGTATGGAAGGTAATGAAATGAACCTATTTAATTATCAAATAGAATTAGAATTACATTGAATAAAGTAAATAATTTATTAAGTATAAGCATCCTATTCCATTGGACCTTTTAATCCATATTGTAGTTCTTATTCATGAACTATTCCTTGGATTCTTGAAGGGAATTCCTTGAGCACTCAAGGGATGCAATTCATATTTAAGGAGATATATTCCAACGGAGATACCAACCATGGAACATGATCCATGTCTAATAGAATATTCTTGGCATGATGGTGCAAGATCCCTTCACCATCTTTAGGATATTAGGATGCCTTAAATAAACTCCTCGGATCCTTCTTGATGTATTCGAACATGTGGCACCATGGATTCACCCCATTGGGACAAGTCATGCTTACCCAATTTTAATTTGGATGATATCCTTGGACTCATTTAGAGACTATTATAGTGGAATTCCTTGGGATATGCCCCTAGGATTACACTCATACCCCTATATCTAGGTTGCAGGTCATTACATAGTTGGATTGACTCTTGAGGTCTAGGATTCCTTCGTTGTTACCATGGATCATCTTCATTGTCATTATCTTTAAGGGATTCCATGTTACACCATGGATCCTTTACTACTATTATCATCATGAAACATTATCAGTTCTATCATATCTCATATGAACTTATTGTATAACTAAACTTAATTGAATTAATTAAATGATTACATGTTCATACACTAGTTGAGGATGAAGTTGGTATTGGGATATTTACATTTTTTCTACCTCATAAAATTTAAATATAGCTGCACACAATTTTAGTTTATATTAAAAGACATGATGGTATAGATGTTTTTGGTGGTGGAATACTACGATTTATATCACATCCTATCCAGGATACCATTGGTACCCATGAAGATTACATGCATGCATGTGTTGATAAGGGGAAGTGTCCCATTTTGGACACCTGAATTTCTTGCTTACTGAGGATGGATCATGGCAGTAGATGACTAAGTAAGAACATGGGGTTATGGGATAGTTCTTGGATTATTTTTCATTGTTTTATATAAAATATTTTTATTTCATATATGTACACATTTCTACATGTTTTTTAGAAATATGACATACATTATCATAGTCTTTGGATTATTATTATTAGTTTCCTCTATTTATTAGTTGTTTATGTATGCTTCCACCATGTCTGGCCACTACTTATTTTTTTAAAGTTTATGTTTTTTTCTGCTTAAACTTTTTATAATACTTTCACTATTTATATGTTTTACTTATCCAATATACTATACTCTACTTATGATGGAATATTATTTTCACTCACACACAATAGGCCCTCACTGCTAGTTGGTAGCCTCCGTCGTATTGAGAGGCGTGCTAGAGGAAATGTGGCCAACCAGGTTTGAGGCACCTTTGAGTGGAACCTGAGTGAGGACCTCACATGTATACAATATTACTGTATATTTAGACTTGGGTTTTGTTGTTTCAAAATCTACCAAAGATATTAAATTTAAAGAAATATATTTTGTGGGTTGTTTAAGCTCAATGTTGTTTGTCACATATATTAAAAAATTTAATGTTCTTTTTTAGATTTTTTGGGTGGTACAAGGCGACTCATACAAGATTCAGAATATGGATTTTTGGATCCCACATCAATAATAATTCAAATAATAAGAGGATTCTAGATTAATTATTATATGTATGATACTTATATTGATATCAAAGAAGGAAGCAGTGTATTTCCAAGGTAGACAGGATTGCATATGGGAATGAAATATTAGGAAGGCGGAAACATTCAAAAATTCATGAAGTAAGGATATCAAAATTTTCACTATATTTAAAATAGATAAAATCCAAATATCTAAAAAAATAGTATGAGGCTGAAGGAATAAATAGTTCTAGGAGTTATGGTTGAGAGTTCTATGTACTATAGTTGTTTTTATTTTTATTTTTATAGTTTATTTTAGGTTTCCGTTTTATATATAATAAATTATTTTAATCTATTAATATTTGAAACACTTAAAATAGAGGGGAAATTCTGAGTGATTGGGGAAGGTAGGATTCTCCTTTTCAAGTGATTAATTATACCCTCTTCCAAGAACAAACTCCCTATTTCTAGTTAACCAGTTTTGGTATTTAGTATCAGTTCTTAATATTGATTGTGGTTGTGTTCAATTTAATTTTTATGATTGGTTATCTATATAGATGATTATCCATCATCTCTATTCACTTTGTTTTTATCTATATATGGTTGAATATTCTAATATGAGTGGTAAAGTAATTTTTGGTTTTTAGTTCACGTGGAAGGGGTAGAAATTTATTTTGGATTACTTTAAAAAAACAAATCTTGTTTTGTATTTCCCTGTGAGTAATTTTTTGATTCACTTACACACATAAAAAGGTGGGTAGAGTGAGAAGTTTTTTTGTAAAGTTTTTTCTCACCAAAACTATTTAACCAAGGATTAGAGATAAAATGAATTTGGATAGTCAACCCTAACTCATTAATTTAATGACTGGGGAAACATCATAATTGAATAGTCATCCCTGAACCAGTAAACTTTTTCATCATATTATTTTCAAACTCCATTTTTTTTTCAAAACCATCCAATTTCAAAACACCCCATTTTCAAACCTAATAAGTGATAACTAATTTTGTTCACTCTTCCCTAGAGGAAACACTTGGTTTACCACTAATACTATATTTATCCATAGAAATAATTATCTTTTTGAGACACCCAATAATATTTGGGGTCAAAATTTTTGTCCATCTCCAAATACACATTTTTGAAATATAACATTAAAATTACATGACCAAATCATCTACTAATGAAATTTTCCCTTTTGGAATAGAGATTGAGATAAATTTAGAAACTAAAATACGAGATTAAAATTTATAACCTAATTATTAATACATTACTCAAACATAACCTAGTGAAACCACAAGTGTTCATTATGAGTCAACCACCATGGAAAGAAAACAAAATCAAACCCTAAATCATCTATGTTTACTAAAATTTGAAAATTATAACAATAATATTAGAATTCCTACTTCGTAAAAATAATTTTAAATAAAAACTATTCCAATAAAATTATTTCCAAGCTCTCTAGGTCCTATGGGTGAAGACAAAAATAATAACATCATGTAATTTACCCTATCATGTTATACTTTGAAGAAAATAGGATTCATAAAAGGAAGAAGTCAAGTAGAGGGTATTCTCATTTTCACTAGAGGGAGTTGTTAATTAATGTCTATAAAACCTAAAAAAATGTGAATTACATGATTGTGATGAACTATAGATAAATTTCATTCAGTCATTATTCGCCACTATTTGGAGTACAACCATCAAGATGGAGTTATATTCTAGAATTCGAGCTACTAGAGAGACTCTTTTTCAATATTTAGAGAGGTTTAAAAAGCACTGTTCCATATGAACAAATCATTATTTTTGGATGAATACATTTTTTTATGTTTTCTAGAAAAATATAGGAACAAGATGAATTCCAACCCCAGAGGACCTCTCATAGACAAATCACCAAAAAAATCCAAGGGATAGATTGGAAATTTTTCCCAAAATTCCAAATAGATACAGACAAGAGGTAATGGTATGAGAGGTATTCATGAGACATTTACATTTGATTCGACTCCATTGTTTGAATATAAATTGGATGAAATAACCAATCTTTTGAGATAAATTGATTTTAAGAAAACTTGTGAGAAACAAGAACTAGATAAATTATATGGTATATGTTCATATACTAATTATCTTACTAGAAAATGTTTTTAAATATATGATATCAAGTACTTTTCAGAATACTTTTTTCAATGAAAATTTTAGTAACATAATCAAGTATAGATAGAAAATTTCCAATTCAAGCATGTATTCTGCATTTAAAACAACCATGAAAAATCACCTTTTTAAAAATAAATACAAAAAACAACCACCTTATCAACAACAATTTAAAAACACACCACTATTACAACATCTATACAAGAAATCATACACCCAAAAATATTAATAAAAAACAACTCATTTTAATTAAAAGAAACCCTTTCAAAAACCCTAAACCAGTTCAAAACTACGTTAGTAAAAAAAGAGACAAAAGTTTAGAAGCTTAGTTGTGAAGTGGGAGATTCAAAAAACTCGATCAACTATCTTTCATAAATAATATCCAAAAACCCCAAAATATTATCAACTCAGTCAGTCCTAAATTTCAAGGTAAATGTGAATGTTGAAAAATAGGAGCGGAAAATAAATTTCATCATTTTCCCCACCATAATCTATATAGTCACAATCAATACATGATGATAATAATGTAATAAATTATCAAAACTTTGGACATATTTTTTAAAACTAGTCCAATTAATAGAGAAATATGTTGTTGGTCTAAGGGGAATGAAACAATAGACACTATTTCAATGGAATAAATGGGATAGGAAGTACCCACCTCACTATTTACCCTTAATAATGATAAAATATAAGGAAATTCATGAAAAGGGACATCAAAGATAGATTTTGGAAACATTCCAGAAATTAAAAATAAATATTCCACCTGCTGTAATCCCTTAAAAAATCACCTTATATGCCATAAAGTATTTTCCTAAATAGATCAGACTTCAAGGTGATTAAAGGATCAATATTGTAAGAAGTGTGTCAAATATAATATCACCACAACATACCACAAAAGATCAAATCTAATGACATTTTCGTTCCCTTTCACTATTAGTTCCAGGACTATGTCAAATTATTTATGTGATATAGTAGATTCTATTAATGTTATGGCTCACTATAATATTACATATTTTAATATGGAATAATGAAATGATATTTGTAGTGAAACATGTAAATATATCCACATATTTTTTGGTAGGAGTCTTGGAAGATGGGTTAATTAGTGTACCAAAATTACTCTTTTGAGAATATTTTTATGTGTTGAATCTATAGAAATATATATCACCATACCACTCACCCATTATCTTGGGGAGTTAATTATTAAATATATTAAAGGTCATATCAATGTTCATGAAGTAACACTCACCATAATGTTTAGATAATTTACTTTCTACATCATCATCTTTGACTTCATTAGGCAACCACCAGAGGATCGTTAAATTATTACACTTTACCATATAGAATAGATTGAATATATACAAGATAAAATAATTTTATAAGAATGTTCAGATGTAGAAAAACATTTAATGATTAAAAATTCCTAGAATAATGTGTTTTTCTAGAGATATATAGAATATACATTCAGATATGAGTAATAGGTGAACTCTGGGGTTTTAAATGTATTTTATTGTTTTTCTAGGAATAGGTTACTAAAAAGTAATATTTTTATAGGATATTAATGTCTTAGATATGAGAAACACCAATCTAATTTCATCTATAGGGAATCTCAAGAATCTATAATTAAAACCACATCCCACTGATTTATTGTATGTGTACCTCATAGAAGGAAAAAAAATACCAGTGATCATCGTTAATAAAATTTTCATAATTCAATAACATAGATTTTTTGGGATATTAATAGAGAATTTGAAAGTAATTGGATGGAGTTTAAATTACATTCCAGGAATTAGTTCAAAAATCACTATTCATGTGAATTTTCTTGATAAAAAATCAAGTCCTCTTAGGTATCCAAAAATGAGTTTTGAACCGTGATGAATTTTACTGATAAATATGTACTAAAACTTTTGGAGTCATAAATCATCTACCTAATTCTAGATTGACAATGGTATAGGACTATATACATTTTTCCAAATAAATAGAACCAACCATTGTGATGAACCATAAAAATGAGTTAATCCCTATGATAATTCAAAATAATTAGAGAGTTTTCATTGATTATAAAAATATTAATTAGGTCACTAGGAATGTTAATTTCCCCATCCAATTTAATAACCAAATTCTTGAAAGATTTTTATGGAGGTATCACTATTGTTTTCAATTTTTATTTTTAGGTTAGATCTTGGAATAGATTTCCCCATAGGCCAAGAGAAGTTTACCATTACATGTCCCACTACATCCTTTTATTATAGGAGGATTACAATTATATTGTGTAATGTTCTAGGTACATTTTATAGTGACATATTTAGTTCCATTATAGGACACATAAATGAGTTCTTTAAAGAATTTATAGATGATTTCACTATTTTTAAAAATTATTAAGAGCATTTATAAAAAAATATATATAAAATTATGAAAACATTCTTTTAAATTAAATTTTTTATGAATTATAAAAAATTCTATTTTATGGTGGAAAGAGTAATAGTGATTTGGAATATCATTTAGCAAAATTCATCAAAGAAGATAAATAAAAAATTGAAGTGAATTTATTTCCCTTACCCATCTTCTGTGAATTATATTATATTTATTATAGGAAGTATATGTTTTTTAAATAAGGTTTTGGAAATATTTTAGTAATATTTGCATTCTCATTTCTAGTTTACTATTCAAATAAGCTTATTTTGATGTTAATGTAGAGTATAGAAAATATTTTGATGAGTTGAAGAGAAAATTAATCACTCCACTAGTGATGCAGTAACCAAACTAGAAGATACCTTTTTAGTAATATTGTAAACTTAAAATCAAGATATGGGGGAAGTTATTTACTAAATATTTTATAGTAGACCTCATGTGATTTCATATTCTTTAAGGAAATTGGATGATTCTTAAATCAACAACACAACCACCAAAAAATTGTTTATATTAGTCGTCCTCACATTGAGAAAATACATATCCTTCTTTCTTGGGACTGAAGCCACATATTTTTTTGATCATAAAACTCTTTGAAACATGATAAATAATGATAAAGAAAAATTTATTCTTGTAAGATTAATTTTGTTACTTAATGAGTTCATTGTAGAGATTAAAGATAATAAATGATTTCAAAACCAATTGTTTGATCACCTGAGTAGACTACCCATGACTACATAGTCGTATATTCTCACCCAAGAACTAATAAATGATCAAACTCCAAGATATAAATTATATATAATTTATTTAGAAGTTTCCTAATATGATTACATGGTCAATTATCTGGTAACATCTCAAGTCCCCTTTAAAATGAATCACTAATAAATTCAAGGACTCAAATATGACATAAAATTTTACATTTCTGGATGATCTATATCATTAAAAAATTTACAATGAACATGTCATATGTATATGGTTAGCTAGAAGTGGAGTTGAAATTGTTTTAGAATATCTTCATACTTTATCTTGTGGTGGATTATTTGGACCCTATAGAACATCTAAGAGTGTTTTTGAATCTAGAATTTATTTCCAGAAATTATTCAAGGATGCATATTAATATTATAAAGAATGCTAGGAATGTCAATTCCAAGGAGAAATATCCTAAAGGAAATAAATTACCCAAATACCAATTAGTTTTTCAGAAACTTTTTATGCATGTAGAAAAGATTTCATTATCCTATTTTCCATGAAATTTGGAAAGTTTTATATTTTTATTGAAATTTATTAGGTCTTAGAATGGGTGGAATCCAATGAAACCAAAAATTATGATGATAGGAACATATATCATTTTTAAGAGCTAATATATTTTATAGTTTTAGAGTTTTAAGAGCTATCAATAGTATTTGAGGGGCCCACTTTTGTAATAGGATCATGAATTCTTTACTGATGAAGTATATAGAATATAAAATGACATCTAAAACCTACCATCCTGAAACAAATGGACAAGATGATGTTTACAATATATAATTTAATGGTTTTTTTAGAGAAAACTATTAAACCAAATTGAAAATATTAGATCAAAAGGTTGGAATATATAATATGTGGTAATATGATAACTTATAAAATCCCCATTGTAATGTGTCTATATAGGTTGATTTATTGAAAATATGCCTCTAATATATAGAGATAGAGAAAAAGACATACTAGGAAGTGAGAGAGATGAACCTAGACTTATAAAAAAGGTAAAAAATTAAAAATAAAACTATAAGAGTTAAAATAAATTAGAAAATAAGATTTTGAGAATTAAATAATTTATAAATAAAGGACTAAAGTGGATTATAAAAACTCCATTTAGAAAAATTACACCAATCCAAGGGACAAAGTGTTTCTATTCAAATCAAGACTCAAGTTGATTCCAGGTAAAAAATTTCTTGATTGGAAGGTCCGTCTAAAATCACATGTGATGAAAGGAGTAGAAAAACCTTTTACTATTAATAGTAACATGATAAATATATTCCAAGGAAACTTACCATATTAACTTGTGGAGGAGATCATTTTAACCTAGCCTATTTACCAATAAAGTCCTATTATGTTATAACTCTCCTTAACAATTTATTGATTGTAGTGATTCCATTTTAAATATTCATTTCATAATGAATATGTACAATTTATTTAAGGAAACTGCATTATTTAAGTTTCTGTGGGGGGACTTATAGTTTAAGGTTTTTAAAAAATAATCTTCTAGAAAATTTTGTGTCTTTTATCAAATTTAATTTTGTTTATTCTTCAATTTTTATTGTTTTTAAAACACTTCAAGATTAATTTGAATACCCATGAAAACATTTAATCTATAATACTGATAAGAAACCAATTTAACCCAATTTATCACTATATATGAATACTGATGTGAAATATTTTTGAAATTCTATGTTTTGTAAATTCCTTCAAGGACCACATTTTTTTAATCGCATGTAATGACATACAATATTACATTTTAATAACTTACCTAAGATGATTCTAAGATAATTTTGGTATTTTCTTTACAACCCCCTATTTCTCAAGATAACCAAAAAATTATTGAATAAATAGAATTTTTAGATTAATCTGTTCAAAACCGAAGAGCATTGAGAACATTGTTATAACAATGATTTTGGAATCCTTTGGACATTAAATCCCCTTTTTCTAATAACTTATATTTCTATCCAACCATTACATTTAACCATTGTATCCTTTCAAATCCATGACTGATCTTGTAAGTATCCATATAATAGGAAAAAATCCATATCTACCATGCTATGGAAGATGATCTATGATCTAGGATGATTTTCATAACATCCCATCCTGACTAACCACTGAACCATAATCTAGACCGGTCACTACATGATGTCAATCACATATCCAGAATTGTCAGAATAAATATAATCACTAATTAAATGTAAAATGGCCAACAAAAATTCTATATAATGATGCATGTAATGTCTGGTGTTACTAAAAGGTACAAGGAGTACAATATAAAAAATTAAAAAAACCCAATGGTAAAATCCTCAACCATCCTGATCATGAGCTCAATTTTCTACCTAGATCCCCTGTATACAACACAACACAAACAATGAATCCAAAGACCTATGAGCAAGGAGACCTACTCGGGATCTAAATGTTTCCTGATAAGGGTTTGATATAAAAATAACATTTTCCAACATCCATGGGGTTAATCCTAATCTTTTCCTTGAGATATAATATAAGAATTATTCTATATAAAAAAACATTAGAGTGATAAGAAATTAATAATAGCAACTTGGTCAAGGTTCCTAGAGAAACATGCATCCCATACCACCTACTTAGGCCTAATATGGTTGTTTCAAAGAGTACATGTTTAAGGAATAATATGTATACAAATCCCAAAGTAAATAAGTAAATACCAAAAGCAATACCCCTAGCTTGTGCTTCAAATTGGGTTCTAATTCACATGTCATTACATAAGTATTCTAGTGCGAAAGGGAGAAGCATCACAAGTACATGGTCTAATATAAATGATAAGTAACAAGTATAGAATAAGAAATTATGAAAAGAATTCAATAAATGCAATAGAACCAATCCATTAAATCTAGTGGTGGAGTCTCATTCCCATCCAAGGTGATCTACAAAGGATAAAAAATATCTTAATAGGAACATCCTATGTAAGACAACACCACTGAGCTCATCCAAGTGATCCATAAGGGGTCCCAAGAAACACTCAAGGCATGATAACTCTGATTCCATCCTAAGTATCTCATGTAGGGGATCAAGTATCACCTGAGGCATAACCTAGAAAACTTTCCAATGGGTCAATCCATGGTATCTCCCCTAGGGAACCCGAATCACTCAAGAGTATAATAACTACATGGGAATCCCTCTCCTAGAAAGACAAATCATCGACCCCAATGCATCGGGTCTTAACCCATCGAGCAAGTGGGTCCATCCATGATATCTTCATATAGACACCATATTCTCTCCCATCCTATGTCAAGTGAACCATATCAACATGGCGTATCATAAGGGAAAAAATATATAAAATTAATCATATTCCTTCAAATAAAAATTTAAATGATGAAACTCAACAAGAACTCTATAATATCTATTGGTGGAGTCCTATTCCCATCCAAGGAAGCCTATAAAGGATCCCAAGTATCACAATAGGAACATCTAATTTATTCCAATATCACTGAGTCCATCCAGGGTGACCCATAAGGCATCCCAAGCATCACTCCAGGCATCGTAAATATGATCCCATCCTAGGTATCGCATGTATGGGGAGAAAATCTCACCTAAGGAATGTCGTGTCCATATTTCTAATGGTTACATACATGTTTTCTCCCCTAGGGAACCAGTATCACCCAATAGCATAATAAGATGCTCGAGAATCCCTTTCCTGGAAAGAAAAAGAATCACCACTGGTGCTTCATGTTGTAACCCATAGAGTTTGTGAGTATTTTTATGATTCCTTAATATGGAACCCATGTTATCTCCCAGCATATTTCATGAGAGAAATATCAAAAAATCACATAACAAAATGCATGTTTTAATCATCCTACATATATGTTAACCTTTAAAAAAATAAATTCTCATAATCTATTCTTATTAAATCAACCAAAGTCATGGTATCCCCACCATATTCCACTCCAATTAAAACTGACCATTTAATAAAGGCAAGTACACATGACATCTTGAACAAGTAATTCAACTGTTATAGTACATACCATTTATTTAACACAATAATAAAAGTCACCTATCAAGGTTAAACGGCACTTAGAGGGTATCATGAAGAAAAGGGGAATTTACCTACTTGGGAAAATCAATTTATAAGTTAATCCAAACCCTTAGGGAGATCTTGGTTAAATATTCATTTAGGTAGGAGTGTGTCAAACATGCACTTAGGAGTGAAATGGTAAATGACACACTTTAATAAAGAGAATATCCATTTAGTAACATGAATTAAGTCCTTGTACAAGAATTCCACATATCTAAGAAATACATCAAAGCATGGAGAAAGATCAAAGCAATCATCCAATCAGTCATAAATGTCTAATAATCACTTATTATCTTAGAATATAGTGATCCTCTGTTAGAGGGGGTTTATTATAAAATTATGACATTGTTCATTAATAATTAATTTAAGAAAATTTAAACATTTATTCTAAAAATTAATTTAGCACTAATTAAATAAAAGGAAAGTGATAAATCAAATAATTAATCAATTAATAAATTTAATGGAGAAAAGGAATGGGACCCTACCTCAAAGGGATGACAAGTCCAAGGTAAATACTTCAGAAATTTATGTTCTAACTTGAAAAGATTATCCACAATTGAACACATGTAAATTACTATATATATACCCATTAATAAAATGTACATGTTCCCCTCTCCATGAGTGAATATGTACAAGGAACATATATATATATATTTACCTACCTATGTATAAGAGTGAAGGACATAATTGTGTCACCAAACACTCTAAAAAAATTACTAGAGAAAAAAATAGTTAAAGTCCCTAAATAAAATATGGAATGAAAAGGAAGTAGGAGAAAACCTCACCACATAGGAATGACAACAAGACAAATAAATCCAATCATATTTGACTTCAGTGTCGAGCAGAGGACACATAATCCCAATAATAAGGGAGGAGATGGTCATGAGTCTTACCTTAGAGATTATAAGATGGATCGCAAGGAAATAATTGGAGATTAGCAACTTGAGATGAGGTTATGGAGGAGGGTTGTGTGAACCTTGGAGAGGCCAGGGGGGGTTCGCATGATCTGGAAGGGGAGAGTGGAGACCCCCATTAATGGTTTTCTTAAACCTAACTAATAATAATCATCATCATCATCATCTTCATCATATTATTATTATTATTACTTTTCCTTATTTTCTAAATCAAAATTATTTCCATTTAATTCATTTCCATTTAATTTAGTTAATTAATTAATTTTTTTAAAAAAACACACCAAATGTTTACTACTTTGGGATACACTATTTCATAAAAACTATGTTCCCTCTATATACTCTCCAAACCTTGGGGTTTCTATGTTCGACACCCCCATAACTCAATGAGACATCCATAGAGCCTCTCAGAAATTCACCCATGTGAAAAAAATAACACTTAGAAGTTTTCTAACACTTAGAATTGTTGTTAACAAACCCAGTTTTAAAAATAACCCATCCAGTACACAAAAAGGTTCAAAATCCCTTGAATTTTCATCCCGTTCAAAAAATAGGACATTATAATATCCCCACCTTATAACTTATCTTCCCCGAGAAGCCATTAGAAACAACAAAAACATCACCCGACTGAAAATGGTCTTGAATTCCCGTTCAAATAGTCACATTGTGTTTCCAAATTCCTTACACAACTTTAACCATGTCTTAATAATACGACACTTAATCCATTTAAACCTAAGAAAATGCATTATTTCCAACCAAAGAATCTAAACTATGCTTACCCAAGCCAGTTTAACTGGATACATGGTAATGTATTCATCTCATTAAACATTTATGAAAAGGTAGTCAACACTTTTGGATTTATCATTATAAAGGGGAAAATTCTGATCCATGATACCTCCACCATTAGAATTTCCTCCCAAGAATACCTCTATGAATTCTAGAGATGTTTCTGGAATAATTTGGAAACTATAAAATAGTTGATTCCTCGCTGAAATCACTTAGTAGGTCTAGCTGAAATTTCATCAAAGGCCCTCGAAGACACATAATTCAATCTACTAACCGTTAATACATACTTCAAAATAGTTCTTCAACAACTATATTCATTGAACAAGGAAAAAAACGAGTGAAGCCACCTCTAATAGACCATATCACAGTGCTCAGCTTAGAGAGCCGGCGTATTAAAAACATAACAACAATACCTTCCTCTAGGAAACCTTACATTTATCACCAAAATAGATAATGAAGCTCATATATTACTTTCGGTGAGGCTCCTTGGATAAACAATATCCTAAGCATTTAATCTATCATGTCGTGGAACTAAAATTGGGGTGACCTAAACCCAAATAACTTGAATTGTTTCCCTTTCTAAACATTACCATTGATCCTGACAGAAGTCCAAGATAACCTTGGTTTCAATAATATAGTGTCCTAAGAATCATCCAATGTAGTCCATAAAATAATATTCAAGTGAGACGTTGGTACAAATCCAAGACACCCACATTAGAATATTGACTGTACCCAAAGCAACATCCACCTGGTGGTCAAGTCAGAGAATAATTACTACTATCCTAGAGTCAACTTGAGTCATCCCTACATGGGAACCCAATAATAACTTAAGACTCACCATTCCTTGATAAGGACCATGTGTACAGTGCTTAACTCTAATAAGGACAACCTAGAAAATCCCACAAAATTTTAAAGCTTTAGTGTGGCATAAGACCAATGCCCTCTTAGTGCATCAAATAAAATTTCAAGATATGGGACATAATAATCTCTTAATAGAATACAATGATAGGATTAAACTAGTTTCCAGTCAATCTTACCCAATTTCTGGAAAGATGAAAATTCAAACCACCACTGGTTGAATTATCTTGAAGGAAACTTGGCTCCACCTATTAGCAC
Source organism: Viscum album (assembly GCA_963277665.1). Classification (NCBI taxonomy): domain Eukaryota; kingdom Viridiplantae; phylum Streptophyta; class Magnoliopsida; order Santalales; family Viscaceae; genus Viscum; species Viscum album. The sequence continues at coordinate 1,429,751,710 of OY728120.1, read as the reverse complement.
ACTATCATTAATCAATCGTTATATTTTATCACACTAGTCATTCTCATGAATAATCAAACTCAAATTTTAAAGTCCATAATAACCCAACAGTGTTCCATGAGGTTGAATACATAGCCAACCACATTCAATTTCATGCTACCAAAAATGCACCAAAATGATTAACGACTTGCAAGACTAGAAGGAATTAAATCATGCTTGACCATTTCCAATAGTCCTATTCGGTTGTGCTCCTTCTACTTATAAGGACACATTTAATAGAACCAACATGACACTAACCACATTAGGAGTGTCCTATATATTGTAAAAAGAGATAGACCAACCACTCATTAGTTCACTAGGTTTAATTCATCTAAAATGTACATGCCAAACTCAATTCACACTCACAAACATCAATGCACTAGATGAGGAAAAAAATTGAACAAAATGGAATGTAAAAACATCAAATTTCCAAGAAATTCATACCAAGAATTGGGATGAAATTTTTTATTTAATTAAAATGCCACCCTACTCCATAGATTACCTGTGAACATACACTAAATATCAAGGATAAACAATTTAACTAAACTCAACCAGTTAGTTGTACCATTTTGCAACAAGACAGTCACCTCATTTATCAATGCATTGTACCCTAAGGACTCAGAATAATGTTGACACATCCTGAATACTATCATTAGGCTCCTAGCCCTATGAATTCAAGTATGGAATGTCTAGTACAATAAATTTAAAACCATAGTTGTATTTCCCAATAAAACATTTCAACTGGACGAAGACATACCAATTCATCCACTACTGAGGAAAATAAAGGAGTAATCAAGCTACAAAGTAGAAAAACATGCCTGAGGCATGTCTAACCAGATGAAAACAAGAATTAATTGATGATCATGTCCATAAAAATGGTCAAATAAACAAATACCACCAATCCAAGCAATGGTTTCATTGGAAAATAAAAGAACTACTAGGGACAACGACACCCAAATTGAACCACACGTAAAAAAACCGAAATAACAAACATGGAATTTAAACTCTAAGGGTGATACCTAATAAGGTGTAGACCCATACTAGAGAAAAATCATAGATTATACCACCAGTTCATTCACAACAAAAATTCACTTCGCTCAAGAGCCTAAAATTTAAGACATTTCTATAAAGGAGAAAGCCTATATAAAATTGGATCCTATACATATATAATAGTCTAGTGATATGAGTTTCCATCTACCAATCCATAAATCACCCATATACTTTACCGGTGGAATTTTTCTCCCATTGAATCAAAACCAATTCCCTTAGCATTATAACTATAACATCATTTAAAAGTGGTTTGAATACACGGGGTTACCTTTTCCCTGTTATAAGGTTCCCATAAACCTTATAGAAAAACACTGGCTCCCATCATAATCACAACCATTTAAAATTATCCCAAGAAACCAATTACACATCAAAATAAAAAATATACCATTTTTGTCAAAAGTATTAACATATATAAAGTTATAATAAACCTAAAATACGGGAATTTGATCATGGAAGCAGTATAACTTTCTAAAACAAAATGCCCATTCATGTGATATAAATCAAGAGACATGACATATTAACATAAAATCATGTTATGAAATCATGAATGTTAAAGTGTAACATAATTAGGTACAACCTTACCATGATATTTAAATGCCTAGAATATCATAGAATTCAAGTCACATAATCAGATCAATCGGTAACCTAAAAATGAAACTATATGGCATGGAATATGCATGACATTTGAATTTTTCTATGTTGATAAATGATACATGTAATGCATCATCCTTGTAGTACCATGACGATGAAAAAAAATCCATAAAATTACACAAATAATTTTTAGTGTCAAATGCATCATTCACTCAAGATTAAATCATATCAACTGTAATAGGAAACAGCATGAACAAAAATCCCAAACCTTTCCACTTGGTTATTTCCCCACACATGGGGTGATCAGTCTCATGCACGACTATTTAAAAAGTGTGGAAACATTACTAGAATCATATCTACCATCCCAAAATAGTAAGAAAAAGGGAAAAAGTTACCTCTGATATAAATTTTTAATGTCCCAGTCTAACTGAACTCAAAACTAGTAGTCGGACCAATCACCACATGATCACATGCACATCTCCCAAAACTCCAGATGCTACTGACTAGTAGTGAGGGCCTAGGGTATGTCTGTGGGGAGACTATTACCTTATAGATTAGGTTATGCACAATTGTTTAACTGGTGTAAATCAGTAGTCAATAGAGGAATCATATGTAATTAATGACAAATAGTAGAAACATGAATAAAAGAAAACAACAACAAAAGAATAAATTTAATAATTTAATAAAAGTAAAATGGAAAATGATAATTCTATTTATTTTTGTATGTAATGTCAGGTGTTACTAAATGTTACAAGATGTATGATATAACAAAATTGAATAAAACACAAATAGTCAAATCCTTGAGAATCCTGAGCACAATCCCATTCTTGTCCTCCCTAGCTCCCATGTACACAACACAACACAAGAAATGAATTGAAAGACCTTTGATAAAGAAGATCTACTTGGGATCCAAAAGGCATCCGAACAGGGTGTGAGATGTAAATATCAGTAGGCTATCACCCATTATGTCGAGCCAAATCCACTAAATGAAATATAATTTAATAAGTGTTCCATATATAATAAATACATAGTGATAAAAAAATCAATAACAACAACTTGTTCTAGGTTCCTAAACTAACACACGTCCCATACCACCTGCTTCAGGCTAAGCTAGGTGTCTTAAACAGTACATGTTCAACGAATAATATATATAAAAATACCAAAGTAGAAAAGGAAAACCTAGAAGGAATACCCACAAGCTTGTGCTTCTCTAGGGATCTAATTCACATGTCATCACATAAGTATTCTAGTAATTAAGGTAGAATCATCACAAGTACATGGTCTTATAAAAAAGAGAAGCAGCAAGTATGGAACAAGAAATTAAGAAATCATTAAATCAATGAAGTACAACTAATCCATCAAATCCATTGTTTGAGTCATGTGCCCATCCAAGGTTTTCTTTTAAGGATCCCAAGTATCACAAGTAGAATGCCCTTTGTAAGCCAATACCACCAAGACCATCCAAGGTGAACCATAAGGCATCCCACGTGTCACTAAATGCATGGAACCTCTGAGTTCGTACAAGACATCAATTGTAGGGGACCGAGTATCACCCAAGGCATGACGTAGAAAACATTCCAATAGGCCCATCAATGGTTCGTCCCCTAGGGAACCAGTATCACTCAAGATTATAGTAAATCCCTATGAATTCCTCTCCTAACAAGACAAATCATTGCCTTAACACTTCGTGTCAAAATCCATCGATCATGTCAGTTCATCCATTAGCCCTATCTATGGAACACAAGTTATGTCCCATCTAATGTCAAGAAAACCATATCAGAATTGCATATCACAAGTCAAGAAATATATAAAATTAATCATAATAATTCAGATAAAATATTCAATGGACAAGCTAAACAAGAAATCCATCAAATCTATTGGTTGAGACCCCTTCCCATCCAAGGTGATATACAATGTATCCCATGTAATGAAATGGGAACATCTGATACAATCCAATACCAATAATACCATTCAAGGTGACCAATATGGAATTCCAAGTATCACTCAAGGAAGGGTAACTTTGATCCCATTCTCGACATCTCAAATAGGTAACCTATCATTACCTATGGCACGACATAGCCATATTTCCACGGGTATGTCCACAGTTTCTCCCCTAACAAACCAGTATCACTCAAAAGTATAATAAACTATGAGGGAATACCTCACCTAGAAATCTAAAGTATCACCCCCAGCACATCAGGTCAACACCCATGGAGCACGTGAGTCCATCCATGAGTCCTTATCACAGAACCAATATTCTCTCTAGGCCCATGTTAAGAGAGCCATATCAACAAAGCATATAAAAAAGTTAGGGTTTAATCATCCTACATATATATCAACCTTTTAAACCATTAAATTATCTTAAGTTATTATTAAATTAAATATAGGTGTGGTCACCCAACCTTATTCTTTTCCATTTCATACTATCCATTTAACATTGGAAAGTACAAAATCTATCTTGAACATGTAATCAAACTTTTACAGTACAATTCATTTAGTTATAAAAAAATTCATCTCACCTATCAAGGTTAAAATTCACCTAGAGTGTATCATAAAAAAATGAGAATTTACCTACATGGGAAAATCCATTTATAAGTCCATAAAAACCCTTATAGGAAGCTTCGTATAATAGTCATTTAGATTGGAGTGTGTCAGACATGCACATTGGAGGTGCAATGGTTAATGAGACATTTTAATATAGAGAATAACCATTTACGAACATGAATGAAGGACATGTAAAAGCATGACACATATCTAAATAGGATATAAAATCATGGAGAAATATCAAATCAATAAGATAATTATGCATATATGTCTAATAATTACTTTTTTTCTTATAAGACAGCGCACCTTAGTTGGAGGGGTTTTATCATAAATTCATGACATTGTTTATTATCAATAAATTTAAGAAGAATTAAAAATTTATTATATAATTTTATTTGGAACTAACTAAACATAAGGAAAGTGAGAAAACAATTAATTAAATAATTATTAAATTTATGAGGGTAATGGAATGGGAGCCTACCTCAAAGGGATGACCAAGCCAAGGAAAACACTTTGTCACTTGACATTCTAACTCAAAGCTTCTCAAAAGATGTACACAAATACATTATTATATATATAAACCCCTTAGTCCAATGTACATATTCCCCTCACCATGATGGAATACGTAAAGAAAAGCTATATAAATATATAAACACATACCTATGTACATGAGTAAAAACCCATAAGGAGTCACCAAACACTATAAAAATTACCAGGGACTCAAAAAAACTTAAAGACCCTAAATAAAATAGGGAAAAACAATATTGATGGAGAAAATATCACCTTAATGTGACGATGATAAGCTGAATTGATCCAATCCACTTCGACTTCAGTAGCGGATGTCGAAATACATGTGAAGAGGTCCCGAGAAGCCTTTCGTAAACCCTAGAACATGAAGAAACCGAAGAAAATATAGATTATCCCAAACACTAGGTTTGGAAAGGGGATATATGGGGAAATGGATAAGATACATTAGCTCAATAATGAAGGAATATAGATCCATGAGTCTTAACTTGAATATTCAAAGATGGATCACCAGGAAATCGGTAGAGAATGATAAGGGGGGAGGAGGTCATGGAAGAGGGTCTCACCCACTATTGAGAGGCATGGGGGTGGGGGATGTCGCACGATTTGTAGGGGGATAAGGGAGACCTCCTTAGGGTTTTTCTTAAACCTATCTAATACTAATAATACTACTACTACTAAAAATAATAACCATCATCATCATCATTATCATAATCATCCTCATCATTACAATATTATTATTATTAAAACATATAATTAAAATTATTTATTCACAAAGTATTTTCATTTAATTTATTTCCATTTAATTTAATTTAATTAATTAATTAATTTTAAATAAAAACACCTCATTATTACTTCTAGGGGCCGTACGGTTTTAGAAAAAACATGTGCCCTCTGCAGACTCTCCAAACCTTGGGTTTTATATGTCTGGTGCCCCCGAAACTCAATGAGACATCTAGAGATCCTCTCAGGGCTTCATCTAAGTCCAAAAATATAACTTGAAGTCTTATAACTCTGAAAATTTTGTTTCAAATCCTAGTTTTAAATACAGACCAACCAGTAAACAAAACAATTCAAATTCCCTTGCATTTCATCTAGTAAAAAACAGTGGTCATTACAATTTTAAGAGTGGGGGAAAGGATAAAGTGAGATGGAACATTTTATTTTAATGAATCTATGTGAACTAAATATATTTTGGAACTAAACTATTTTTTTGTTTTATGTTTTAACCATTCTATGAAGGATGGAATGCCGACTAGATATAATCCGAAACTAGGCAAGGAATTTCACAACTTTTTTGAAGTAAAGGTCACCTTTGTTTCCCAAAAATATTCGATTCTGAACCAAATTATAGATCTGATTTCAGGATGAAAAAATTATAAAATACGGGAAAGAGTTATAGAATATATCAATGATGATAAAGTTATGTAGGTTGGACTATATAATAACCCAAATTGGTGTTTAGAGGACAATTGGACGGGTTTGGAAGCTATAATCTACTATGAAATATATTATAGCACTGATGTTCAGTATGAGATGATTTTAAAGAGTTACTGAGACATTTAAAGAATGAACCTGGAGTAAATTAGAATGGGAATAAAATTCCTCTTAAAATGTGGAAATTTAGATCTCATGCATTAGTAAATTCAAGGTTCACCTCTACCTAAAGAGCATAACCCAACTAACAAAAATCATCTCCAAAAAATAACTATTTAAGGGAAAATAGATAGTTTATACTTACTTATTCTAAAATTCAATAATTTAGGGGTTGTTTATTAATAATTCAAAAGGGTGCTGCTACAACAATAAAATTGGAAGAGAAGGGAGGAATCTATTTTTGATGGAAATTGAATCTAATCCATCATCCTTCAAACATATATAAAATCACTCTCATCTACCTCAGATATTTATCAATATAAGAAAGAAACATGTAGCCCTAGAAAAACTATAAAAATATCTCATGATGTTTTTTAATTCCTAACTCATTATGTAGAGGTGAAAAGAATCTTCATTCATATTTTGATCCTTTCATGAGCATAGAATGAAAAAAAAACATGAAATTTATACATGAGGGTCAAGTGACGAATATTCTAGGATAGCATGGTATAATTATAAATGAGAGGATAAATTTAGTGGAAATTAACTAATATTACATAATGAGGAAAATATAATAGAAAACATTAAGAAGTAATGGTTAGTATGAGAAACAAGTTTTTTAAAAATGAATTAAAATTTACCATTGTTCAAATTTTTATTGGGAAATACCATTAAATTATACTTAGATGAGATTATAAAGATTAATTATAGGGTTGTTGACATAATCCCTAAATTCACGACATTTTTTTATATTATAATAATTTTATTCCCACATAATTATTTATTCATTGAGTTCTAATGCGTTTTGGAATTAAAGTGTCGAATAATTTAATTGTGTGAATATTTTTTAAAATAACCAAATTGTGAATTAAATTTATATACATGATTTTCGGAATAATGTTAATGGATTGTCACTAATTATATTTTATCTTTATATTTTTATATACTTAGTTCATGTATGTGAAAATAGATGGAATACTTGATAACAAGATGATTAAATAACGTGGTTATGCTTGTAGGATGGTTATCAACACATTTTCACTAAGAAAACTTGAATAAAGGTGTAATGTCCCAAATTGGGTGCCACATGTTCATGCCCCAAGCCTATTCACTATGTAACCATAGGTGTGCCTCCACATATTCTAGAGGCATCTTACAAGTAGTGAGGGTCAAATATATAACATGGGGAGACCATGACCACTTTATCAAAGAAGAACAATATAATAAATAAATAAAAATAACCAAATGATAATAACAATAACCAGAATAATACCAGTATCACATAAAGTCAAAAATATGAATATAACATCAAAAATAAAATAGTAGATATGTCATGGAATATAGGTTTCAATAATATAAATAAAACCCAAAATTAAATACCCTCTAAAAACTCCCCATGTGGGTCCTGACATTATGGACAGTTCCCTTATCCATGCTCTATCCCAATGGATCCATCTAACATAGGGCTCTTACCCACATCCTATCTTGAAAATTAATGTCTATTGGGGTACTAATTAGGCAACCCAAGTAGGGTGTGAGTACAACTTAATATACCACACAAATGGAATCTAAATAAAAATCTAGTCTATAATTGTGTACGAAATTGTATAATGAATATTGTAAAATAAAGTAAATAGTTATCAAATTTTATTATTCATTAATTAACCACAAAAATATTCCCAAGTTCATAATGAAACTCAAACCATCAATACCTGCTTTAGCCCAAGACGTGTCTTTAACCATATCATAAAGAAATTCATAATTCACCATAACATGGGATTCAATTATCCATTTAATTTGAATTTAAATAATGACTACCTAAAACCATAGTCCAATGAAAACATTTGTTTGTCCTAGAACACCATGTCTAGAACCCTATGGGTATTTGAAGCATTTGCCTATGTCCCAGAATAGATATTTATCAAATATGGTATTTTTGAACCATTATTCCATGTCCTGCACATGTATATCAGTCAATCACGTATGGTATTTTGAAGCATCATTCCATGTCACACACATGTATATCACATATATCAAAATTTCTCATATATCAAAATTTCACATACATCAAGGTTAAGCATGATTAACCTTCTTATCCAAAATTCTCCTTAAGATCAAAGAGGAAGAATGAGATATAAAACCAAAACCCAGATCAAGATAAAACCCCAATTTCACATAAAAAAACATTTTTTAAAGTCAAATATCATTTAATTTACATTAATTATTTGTTTTAGGGGTTTCCCATTCATTTCTATAGGAAAGGGTGAGTTTTCAGGATTTGGGCCAAACTGAGAGCCATTTCCAGATTTAAAAACCGATTTTGATTATTTTATAACTACTTAATTTTTAATTATTTTTCACCCATTCCACTTCCAAAATATCCTCCACTGACCTTGTAACACCGAAAATGCAATTTTGACCCCTTATGAATCCATAACAATGGGGTATTTGGGTTTTTATTTAAGAATTGGGCCAACCTGAAAGCCCATTTTCCAGTTTTAAATTGTTTCGTTAGTTTTTTAATATCATATTCATTATAATGAATGTTTAGGTGATTCCACCTCCCCCTCGGCCCTAATAAGTCCAGGCGCGCTCCCATTTCCTTTCCCCCCTCCTTGGAGCTCTTTGAAATCGCTAATTAGGTCAGAACGTCATAGGGTGTCTCAAATCGTCCATAATTGAATTGGTATCTTCATCCCTTATTAACTCTCTAAAGTATTACTCTTTTCCCTCCATTCTAGTTCCTAAATGACCTCCTAAATATTGTTCGAATAAACCCTAAATTGTGGCTATTTTAAATTTCATCTACTATTGTTTTGGAGTGATTACTTCAAGATACATCAAGTAAGTGAGTCCATTTCTTTCCTCTTTCAAATTGCTTAGGGTTTCATTTGTTTTTATTAGGGTTTATTCCCTCTTCCATGAAGTCCCAAATGACCATGGGGTAGGGTTTCGAACCGAAGGTTTAACCTTGGGTTTTCTTTTCAAATTATTGTGGTTTTAGGTTTGATCTAGGTCCCTCTTGGTGTGGTGGTGGTGCGATTTGATTTTCAGACAAATGATTTAAAGTTTTAAATAATTAGGTAGGTGATTCCATATGTATTAAATCTGTGTGAATTGAATTGATGTTTTTATGAAATTTTCATGTTCATTTAATTTTATGGTTGCTACAAAAAATAGTTTTAGTGGTTTTTGTAATGAAAATGAATTTTTAATGCCAATTTTAGGTGAAATTGTGGGTTTTTCATGGAAGTCTCTTGTTGGTTCTTTTGGGGATTCCCTATAACTATTTATTTTATTTTATTATGATGTACTAGGGATGAAAATATTGTTTTGAATTTTTAACCCTTTTTTTTTGTTGCTGCAAAAGTTGGTTTTAATGGTGTTGTGGAAGTAGTGAACTTTTTTTTGATTAAAAGCAAATATCATTAATGACAAAGATCAGCAGAAGTACATGTGAAAAGCCATAAGGGAAATTGTCCAGCCATAAATGGTTGGTAACGAATGTGACTAAGGCCGCAAGATGATGGGCCATGTTGTTTCCTTCCCTTTTGGTGAAAGAGAAGGTGCATACTGAGAATCTTTGGCGAAGTGAAATAATTACCCTAATGATGATTCCAAAAGATTGGAGTCCACTGTCGTTGTGATTAATAGCATTGATTACGGTAAGGCAGTTGGACTCCATGATGAACTCACCCCATCCACGTTCTAGAGTGAGCATCATACCAGCTTGGATGGTTGTGGCTTCAACTACTGTTGGTTCCCAGAATGCCTGATGTGGTTCATATTTAGCAACAATGATTTTCACCAGATGATTTTTGGAAAGGAGGCTGAGGGCGACAAGCCCATCCTTTGGAAGAGATGTGTCCACGTTAATCTTAAGAATCCCTTTCAGTGGGGGATTCCAATGAACAGGATAGGAGCGGGGAACTCCCAGCAAGGAATTTCCATTGTGGCCTTTCCAACCCTCAATCCAAGAAGTGGCCCGATCAATCCAAAATTTAGGGGCTCTATGGGATTAGTGAAAAATAACATCGTTACGCCGGACCCAAATAATCTAGGTCAAAGTGAAAAGTGAACCAACATATGCCGAAGAGAGAGAGGATCACAAACGCGTCAGAAGATTAGGAAGGTCGGAGGCCAATGCCAGTGAAGCAACTGAAGTCAGACCCCATTTATTCCAAATTTCCTTAGCTCCCGGGCAGTGAATGATAGCGTGCAAAGGAGTTTCTGGAATGTTTGAACAGAAAGGGAAAAACGGAACTGGCCATATGACGGTAAACGAGAAGGATCATTGTTAGGAGAGTGCCTGAACAAACCTACCTCTAGAATTGATGAATTTTTTGGGGGACGTTGAACGTCCAAATCGATTTCCATGGTCCCTCATCCCGACCGACTGAGTGGGTGCCAAGAGAAATTCTATAGCCGGATCTCACTCTGTAGCCGCTTGAGATGTCATTAATCCAGTAAATATGGTTAGGGCCTACGTCTGGTACCCAACGAATGTTGAGGATAATTCTTTTATCTCTTTCGTTAAACCAATCAAGGATATTTTCCAAAAACCACCCTTGTCCCTAATCGGAAAGGAGGCAGCTGACAGTGGCATCTTCAAGACCTGGTTGGGTAGGGGATGTAGGCCATAGACAATCATTATCAATAAGCTAGGGATCAGTCCAGATTTTAACAGATGATCCAGTCCCAATCCCCCAGCCCAATCTTTTAGCCAGGAGCTTCTGGGCCCCCCAAATGCTTCTCTAGAGGAAGCTAGGATGGGGACCAAGGGAGGAAGCATGAAAGTCCGTGTGGGGAAAGTACTTATCATGGAGAACTCGCGCACAAAGAGATGATGTAGGGTTAATAAGGCGCCATCCTTACATGGCCAGTAGCGGGTCTTTTAAGAGATGGAGATTCTGGAACCCCATCCCACCCTCTGATTTGGGTTTGAAAAGATTCTCCTAGGCCATTCAGTGGGGTCAATTCTTACCATCATTCTTCCCCCACCAGAAATTGGTAGTACGTTTGTGGATCTGGTCGACGATGGCCGCTGAAAGCTTAAACATGGACATAAAGTTGCTGGGTATAGATTGGATGGCAACTTTTATGAGGGTCTCTTTTCCAGCTATAGAAATTATTTTTGGGGTCTGGCCTTACATTTTTTTCTCAATCGTATCCACAAGAGATGTGAAGTTTCTTTTTTGGACTGGCCAATCACCATGGGAAGACCGAGATACATATGATGTTTATAAACCATATGGATGCCTATTGAATTGCAAAGTTCATCCCTCTTAGAAAGAGGAACCCCTACACTAAAGGATATTTCATATTTTCCATGATTGATTGATTGGCCAGATGCCCTCTCATACTGGTGGATCTCTTGATAGATCACCTGCCATTCATTAATTGTTTATCTGGAAAAAAGGAGGCATTCTTTAGCGAAGAAGACCAGAGCGCCTTCTCTGCAGGAACCCCTTTCATGTCTACAGAGAATATGTTCTGTAAATATCATGTTCAGGCCTCGTGGATACCATTAGTGTCAGAAACTATGCTTCCATTAGGTTGTGAGATGCAAGTAATAGATTTTTTCCGACGCCTATCTCATGCTCTTTGGTGAAAATACCATGTATTGGCGTACCCTTCTTTTATATGGCTATCCCGCCCCTGCACATCCCAGTAGATCTCCATGATACGTAGGGTCGTATCCATCCCTCTTTGTGTGGCACCAATCTTAGAGAGATTACAATTGGATGAGGGATGTTTGAGGAGATTTTTCAATCTCTTTTAAAGGATTCCATAGTGTCGGTCGGGGTGGCGGAATTTCTTATTGCTCCAAGACCTCAGATAAGATGTGACCTATTGGATATTGATATAAACATCCTCGTGAGTACTTTTCTAGCTTGGTCGGATCACCTCTTCGCATTCCTGATCTTTTGACCAGAAGCTCGAAAATCTGAAGGGTCTACTAAATTGTCTATTTTGTTCGCCTTGTGTACAATAAATGAGAATTGGACAGTGGTCTGAGCAGTTGAGGGCAATGTAGCTGATATGAAACATGCTAACCATATTAATCCAATCAGTAGAACAAAGAAATCTATCAAGACGCCCAGCGATGCAGGTGCCTTCTGTATTACTACGGAACCATGTAAAAGGATTACCTGTGTACCCCAGATTGACCAAGTCCACCCTAGAGACCGCATCCTTGAAGTATGACATCAAAGATGAGGTTCAGGTGGTTCCACCCCTCTTTTCCTTATAGAACATAATCTCATTGAATTATCCTCTGAAAAGAATAGAGCTCGGTAATTCAAGTCATAACTTTCATAGAAGATCCCATGACATCCCCTTATCATCCTGGGATGGCCGGCCATAGAATCGCACAAAGCTCCAGGGTGGGTGATGGTCCGCTTGAATGGTTGAAGCCACGTGGTGCGAAGATAAGGATAAAATCTTGACGTCGATATTATCCTTCCAAATGAGACAGAGGCCCCCTGAGTGGCCTTGTCTAGAGACTGAGAGGCAGCCTTGGAGGCCACATTTCAGGGCTATGCCATTGATTTCCTTGTTTTCCAGCATGGTTTTGGATAGGAAAACCATATAGGGGTGAATTTGACCATAGTTGCGCTGAAACATATGAACCATTCGGGGGTTTCCAAGCCCACAACAGTTTCAGCATAAAATAATCATTAGTCTAGGCAGGGCTGGGTCTCGCCCACCGCCGCATTTGATTCCTCCGGACTTGTTTCATCACTTGTTGTTTTCCACCTTTTGGTGACATTCCTCCCTAACTAGAAAGTTTCATTTTTTCCTCTCCTAACCCTAGTATAAGGTCTTTAATGTGATCATTAATTTTTTCCATGTAGCACCCTTTTCCACATTCGACAGGTATTTGGGCCTGGTGATGGAGTTTTCGTCAGTCCATATGCCCCCAATGTTGGACTACCTGATGTGGTCAATTGTGGGTCAGTGTCTGGATCTGGTGGTTCGATGTGCATCGACCATGACTTTGGGAAATTTTTTGATGGTTCCTTTTTCTTCATTACCAGCTTTGTATATGTTTGAGCATTTTCCTGTAGGGGGTAAGGATGAACTCCATTTTCTGGATAGGGGATGGGAACAGGTAGTTCAAACTGCATCGGTGTTGGCTTCGAGATTTTCTCTGGTGGGTCTTTTAGTGTCTTTATCGGCTCTGTAAATGTTGATCTAGTTCCCTTCAAGGGGATAGTATGTATTCCAGTTTCGCTCTGATTGGTTGGGCCATCTTTAGGGAATTCTGGTGGTCCAAGCATAAAGACTTTTTCATGAACAGTTTCCGCCCATCTGGTATGAGCCAATGTGAGATGGTCACGGTCCTTTTATTTTTCTGTCTCAGCGATGAAGGCATATCTTGTGGATTTGGCTCGGAGCCATGGGCCTTGGGGTCAGATATTAAGATGAGGACATCATACCATCCTCAGACAGATGGTCAGACAGAGCGGGCGAATCAGATTTTGGAGGACATGCTCCGTGCATTTTTCCTAGACTTTAGAGTTTCCTGGGATACCCATTTGGGATTGTTTGAGTTTTCTTATAATAACAGTTACCAATCCTCTATTCGAATGGCTCCTTTTGAGGTGCTCTATGGTCTGCCGTGTCGGTCCCCTCTATGTTGGGCTGAGGTAGGTGATACCTCACTACTGGGGCCGAGTCTGGTGCAGGAGACATCTGAGAATGTAAAATTAATCACGCAACGTTTATTGACAGCTCAAAGTCATCATAAATCATATGCTGACCAGAGGCATCGAGACCTAGAGTTTTCTGTGGGTGATAGGGTATTCTTGAAAGTGGCCCCTCGTCTGGGCCATCGTTGATTGGGGAAGCAAGGGAAGCTGATGTTGCGGTATATTGGCCCATTTGAGATCACCGAGAATATTGGTTAGGTGTCATATATGTTGTCCTTACCTTCTCAGTTTACGTCCATCCATGACATATTCTATGTCTCCTAGTAGAATAAATACATCATGGATCTGTCCCATGGGCTGAGTTGAGAGGAACTAGAGATTGAGCCGGAATTTTCAGTTTTTGAGCAACTAGAGAAAATAGTGGACATCCAAGAGAAGGTTCATTGAGGGAAGTCTATTCCGCAAGTTTGGGTTCATTGGAAGCATGGTAAGGGCACACATGAGGAATGGGAGCAGATGTCATGGGTTGAGAAAGAGTATGCGTTCCTGTTTTCTGATCAAACTTCAGGTTGACTTTACGGGACAAAAAGTTTTCATTGTGGGGAGAATTGTCAAATTAATAACTTATTTTAAAGTTAAATTTCATTTAATTTCCATTTATTCTTTGTATTAGGGGTTTTCCATTCATTTCTGGTGGAAAGGGTGAGTTTTCATGATTTGGGCCAAATCGAGAGCCCATTTCCAAATTTAAAAACTGATTTTGATTGTTTTATAACTATTTAATTTTTAAATATTTTTCACTCATTACACTTCCAAAATATCCTCCACTGACCTTTTAACACCAAAAATGCAATTTGGACCCCTTAGGAATCCATAATAATGGGGTATTTGGGTTTTTATTTAAGAATTGGGCCAGCCCAAAAGCCCATTTTCCAGTTTTAAATTGTTTCTTTAATTTTTTAATATCATATTCATTATAATGATTTATTTAGTGATTCCACCTCCCTCTAGACCCTAAGAATCCCAGACGCACTCCCATTTCCTTTACCCCCTCCTTGGAGCTCTTTGAAATCACGAATTAGGGAAGAACTTCATAGGGTGTCTCAAATCGTCCAGAATTGAAGAGGTAACTTCATCACTTCTTAACTCTCTCAATTATAACTCTTTTTAGTCCATTATAGTTCCTAAATTACATCTTAAATCTTGTTCGAACAACCCCTGAATTTTGGATATTTTAAATCTCAGATACTATTGTTTTGGAGTGATTACTTCAGGATACTTCAAGTAAGTGAGTCCATTTATTTCCTCTTTCAAATTGCTTAGGGTTTCATTTGCTTTTATTAGTGTTTATTCCATCTTACTTGAAGTCCAAAATGAATAGGGGGTAGGGTTTAGAACCTAAGGTTTAACCTTGGGTTTATTTTCCAATTCTTGTGGTTTTAGGTTTGATCTAGGTCCCACTTGGTGTGGCGGTGGTGCGATTTGATTTTCGCACCAAAGATTCAAGGTTTTAACTAATTTGGTAGGTGATTCCATATGTATGCAATACCTGTGAATTGACTTGTTGTTTTTATTATATTTTCAAGTTCATTTAATTTTATGGTTTCTGCAAAAAATAGTTTTAGTGGTTTTTGTAATGGAAATGAATTTTTAATGCCAATTTTTGGTGAAATTGGGGGTTTTTCATGGAAGTCTCTTGCTGGTTCTTTTGGGACTTCCATATCACTAATTATTTTATTTTATTGTAATGTACTAGGGATGAAAATACTATTTTGAATGTTTATCCCTTTTGTTTGTTTCTGAGAATGTTGGTTTTAATGGTGTTGTGGAACTTGCGAACTTTAAGTTTCATGTTTGTTTACAAATGGGCGTTTTATTACATTTCCTGGTTCACATGGGGCTGCCCAAAAATTTATTTTTAGGTTTAATTGAAATTTATAAGGCTGCCTTTTCTGTTTTTTTAACTTATAGGTGTTCATATATTGTGAAAAATGGGGTTTTCAGGGAGTGTTGGGTGCAAAACAATGCGGGCTTTTGAGAAATTGTTTTATGGAAAATCAAAGTGTTTTGTTGTGTGTTTTAAATGGTATAAAGTTTTTATAGCTACTATATTGTTTCTAAGTGACCAGTATTGGTGTTTTAATATGAAAATGGATGCATTTGTCATAATGATTTTTTTTGAGCACAAAGGGGGAAGCCAGGGTACCTAGGTGGGGCGGATGTGTACTAGTACGACTAGTTGATTGGATGAGTTTTGTCCATGTTTCACCTAGAATTTGGATAAAGACAACTCTAACTAAACTATGTGGATGAGGATTGGGGACCAATAGGTTATTGGTATGTTCCCTACTAGTGGATCATGCACGATAATAGATTTTACATTGGTTACTTTACACTAAGGTATGAGGTATATGGTGCCCGAGACTATCTAGTGCCTAGGGGTGTTCCTGATTTTGTGGCTCATTGTGTTTGAGATATTTTCCATTGTATTTGGGTGTTTTTGGAATTACATTACAGTAGATAACATTTATATTTAAATGTGTGAACATTCTGAATGTTTTAGCTTGAAAACTGTTTTCCATTGAAAGTTGCATTTCTTGGATTTTATCACTTTCTTTCTTTGCGTACTAAAACTGCTTGTTTTTTCACATTGTATTGCATCCTATTTGGAATCATTGAGTGGTATACTATTGGTATTAGGATCACACCCTACTTACACCCCTTTGGTGTAAGTAGACTTGGTTATTTTTTACTCAGGTAAAGGAAAGGCCAAGGGTGATGGCGTTTCAGGGTGTTAGTCTCCATCGCTGGGGTGGAGTTGTGGAGACGACTTGCGGGTGATGACCGCCTTGTTGTGTTGAGTTCTTGGGGATGTTATGATGTTGTAATTATTTCTATTTGGACAACTTGTAGTTTATTTAAACAAATTTATTCAGATCTGGGTTTTTTAATAATTGTTTAGCATGAAAATTTCATATTCTTATTATTGATTGTTTTTTTATGTTTTATTCTTTCATACTCGGGTAAATCATTCCCAAACCAGATTATTTTGATACTTGGGAACTTGTATCAGCCCATGGGGATTGGGAACACCCATCGGGACTTAGCACGAGCGAGGTTTGGTGTTGGTAATAGTAGAGACCAGATCCAATTCCTGACAAAATGGTATCATATAAGGTTAAAGTTTTTGGATTATATTGATATTTTGGGATCAGTCGGTGTAGACATGAGATAGGACTATCAGGGCTCAGGGTTTTGGTTGTGAGTAGGGTGCCTGGCCCACAACTCTCATGGCAGACCTTGAGTCACCATGGGATGTTGGAATTTATGGATTTACTTTACTTCCAAGTGAGACGTGTGGGCTGCAGACCACATGTGGATATCAAGCGGATGTGGAGTAGTTGTTTCTTTTATTAATGAAATGTTTTAGTTTATTTATATTTGATGTATTTGAATAAAATTTTCATAATTGTGGTATTGACTATAGTTTTTTGACTATTGAATTTTTTAGCAACATGCCTCTCTGGAAAGATCCCACGCGCCCATAGGACGAAGATGGAGAGAGTTATCCCACACCGACTGATCAGAGGCTCATGGAGGCTATGGTTCTGGCTATCCAAGATTTGGGACAGGGACCGACTCATTCTTCTATTCCTGTTAGGGTAGAAGAGATAGGTCCTAGAAAAGATAAAGCATAGGGGTTTCTGAAAAATAATCCTCCAACTTTCTGAGGTAGCTCAGAACCCCATGATGCAGAGGAATGGATCGAGAAGATCGAGCGTATGTTCGAGTTCCTAGACACCCCCGATGAAATCAGGGTTAAGTGTGCCTCCTTTATATTGGAGGTTCCCATCTATAAGTGGTGGGAGTTAGTGCTTCAGACTGGGAAGAATGAGCAGATTCACTGGGGATATTTCAAGGCTATCATCAATGAACAATACAGCCTTGAGGTGTTGCATTATGCTAGGTCCGGAGAGTTCATGGACCTTTCTCAGGGGAACCTATCTGTGTTGGATTATTCCAACCATTTCACTGAGTTGGTTCGGTAAGCTCCAGAAATCTTCCCCAATGAGCAGGCGAAGGCCCAGAGGTTTGATAAAGGATTGTGACCAGAGATATACTCATAGGTGTTCTTATTTAAGCTGACGACCTATGCTGAGGTCATTGATCAGGTGTGAATTGTGGAGATTGATAGGAAAAGAAGGGCTGGTTTCTATGGTTCAGTATCATTAGTGGGCAGTGGAATCTCCTCATAGAATAAAGGGAAGCAGGAAGATCATGTGAAGAAAGGAGGGGGCAGTTCAGGCCACTCTTCTAGGCAGTTTTCTTATGTGGCTTCTGATGCGAGATCGGTCGTGTTCCACCAATGTGGAAATCCTAGGCATATTCGACCAGCATGTCCACTTCCTCTGAAACCTTGCTACCAGTGTGTAGGTAGGGGAATTTTTAGCGCTTCTGTGGTGAGGCACGTCCACTCCGAAGTGGGGCAGGGTCAATGGCTTCAAGAGGAGTTCCAGCATAGTCCAAGCCATCAAGGACTGGGGGATCTCGATTTGGAAATCATGGTGATAGGGTTGGATCATATTCTAGGCAGAGCCAGTTCAGGGAATATCCACAGTCTAGCGGTTTTCCTCAGGCAGATATTGGACATCTCCATGCAGTACATCAGGAACCAGCAGGATTAGAGGCGGGACCATCGACAGTTCGAGGTACTATTATGATCGCTTCTTCTATAGCTACTACTCTTTCTGATCTGGCACCGAGAACACATCCGATATATCTTCCCTATTATCGCATGTCCCCCACCGAGTTGATGGAATTAAAGATACAGCTGGACAACTTAGAATCCAAAGGATTCATTCACCCGAGCATCTCTCCTTGGGCCGCTCCGGTATTGTTCGCGAAAAAGGATGATGGATCCCTCTGGTTGTGCATTGACTACCAGAAGTTGAATAAGGTAACAATTAAAAACAATTACACTTTTCCCAGAATAGATGATTTGTTTGATATGTTAAAGGGGGAAAAGTGGTTCTCAAAGATAGACCTGCGTTCAGGGTATCGTCAACTCAGGGTGAAAGAGTCAGATATCCCAAATACAGCCTTTTGAAGCAGGTATGGACACTTTGAGTATTTGTTCATGCCCTTCGGATTGACCAATTATCCAGTGGTCTTTATGGAACTTATGAATAGGGTGTTCCATCAGTACCTCGATTCCTTTGTTGTGGGGTTTGTGGATGACATTATGGTATACTCTGGCTCTGAGGAGGAACACGAACTTCACTTGAGGATCATTTTGGGCACTTTACAGGATCACTGCCTCTATGAAAAGTTTTAAAAGTGCACATTATGGATCTGGGAGGTGAAATTTCATGGGCATGTGATCTCTGAGAAGGGGGTTTCAGTGGACCCCGAGAAGATTAGTGCGGTTATTTCATGAGAGCAACCAAACAATGTGTTCGAGATCAGGAGATTCCTTGGCCTGGCTGGTTATTATAGGCGATTCTTTTGGGATTTCTCTCGGCTTGCTTTGCCGATGACAACGGTCACCCAAAAAGGGGTGAAGTTTTCATAGGGTCCAGAATTCCAAGCATCATTCGAGGAGCTGAAGAGGCGGTTGACAACTGCCCCCGTACTGATTTTTCCAGAGGCTGGAAATGGATATGTGGTATATTATAATGCTTCAAGTATAGGTATTGGGTGCATGATTATGCAGGATGATCACGTGGTGGCATATGGATCTCGCCAACTCTGATCACACCAAAAGAACTACCCATCCCATGACTTGGAGTTAGCAGCGGTGATGCATAATTTGAAGAATTGGCATCACTACCTATTTGGAGAGAAGTTTTGTGGTCTACTATGATCAAAAAATCTTGGCCTATATCTTCTCGCAGAAGGACCTCAACTTGAGGCAATGTCGTTGGATAGTGTACTTGTATGGGGTTTGACTTTGACATTGTCTATACCCTAGGAAATGGTAATGTGGTGGCCATCGGTTTGAGCATAAGAGTTCCAGTGCAGGATTTAAGGAAGTCTAGTGATGAGTGGACTTTGATGGGGATCTTTTCTCAGATGCATGTGGAGACCATGGAACATAGTGGAGGGGAATTCTTGGCGAGCGTCCAGTTGACTCCTTCTCTATTGGAGTTGATTCAGCAGGAACTGCCCAGTGATGAGCTTTGTTAGCAGTCGAAGTAGTTTCTTCATGGTGGAGAGACATCCTCATATTGGTCGTCATCTCATGAGGGCCTCTTGTGCTTCAAGGGCCTTTCGGTAGTGTCGTTATCTCTTTGGAAGGTGGTGATGCAAGATAGCCACCAGTCTCAGTGGGATATCCATCCTGGTGCCACTAAGATGTATTATGATGTTTATCGGTAGTTTTGGTGGCCTGGTATGAGATGGGACATAGTGGAGTTTGTGTCGAGATGCTGCACATGCCAGCTGGTGAAAGCAGAGCACCAAAGGCCCTCCGGTTTACTCCAACCACTACCCATTTCTACCTGGAAGTGGGACGAGATCGCCATGGACTTCATTTTTCACTTACCTCATACAAATCAGGGTAAGAATTCCATTTGGGTGGTGATTGATCATCAGACCAAATCATCCCACTTCATTCTGATAAAAGATACAATTAAAGTGGATTAGTTGGGCCATTTGTATCTTCAGGAAGTGGTGAGAATATATGGCATACCATCAGCAGTTGTCTCGGATAGAGACCCCTGCTTTACTTCTCAATTTTGGGAAGGCATTAGGAAGGTCTTAGGGTCCCAGATTAAGATGAGAACATCACACCATCCTCAGACGGATGGTCAGACAGAGTAGGCGAATCAGATTTTGGAGGACATGCTCTATTCATGTGTCCTATAATTTGGAGGTTCCTCGGATACCCATTTAATATTGGTTGAGATTTCTTATAATAACAGTTACCAATCCTCAATTCGAATGGATCCTTTTGAGGTGCTCTATAGTCGGCCTTGTCAGTCCCCCCCTGTGTTGGGTTGAGTTAGGTGAGACCTCACTGCTGGGGCCGAGTCTGGTGCAGGAGACATCTGAGAAGGTAAAATTAATCAAGAAAATTTTAATGATACCTCAGAGTCATCATAAATCATATTCTGATTGGAGGCGTCGATACCTAGAGTTTTCTATGGGTGATAGGGTATTCTTGAATGTGGCCCCTCGTCTGGGCCATCATCGATTGGGGAAACAAGGGAAGTTGATGTTGCAGTATATTGGCCCATTTGAGATCACCCAGCATATTGATAAGGTGGTATATAGGTTGGCCTTATTATTTCAGTTTACATCCATCCATGATGTCTTCCATGTCTCCTAGTTGAATAAAAACAACTCAGATATGTCCCATGTGCTGAGTTGGGAGGAACTGGAGATTGAGCATGACTTGTCAGTTTTTGAGCGACCTATGAAAATAGTGGACTCCCAAGAGAAGGTTCTTTGAGGGATGTATATTCCGCTGGTTCGGGTTTGTTGGCAGCATGGTAATGATACACATGAGACATGAGAGTGGAAGTCATGGGTTGAGAAAGAGTATTTGTTCCTATTTTTTGATCATGCTTCAGGTTGACTTTCTAGGATGGAAATTTTTCATGCTGGGAAGAATTTCCACATACATAACTTATTTTAAAGTTAAATTTCATTTAATTTATTTTAATTCTTTGTTTTAGGGGTTTCCCATTCATTTCTGGAGGAAATGGTGAGTTTTCATGATTTGGGTCAAATCAAGAGCTCATTTTCATATTTAAAAACCGATTTTGATTATTTTATAACTATTTATTTTTTAAATATTTTTGACCCATTACACTTCCAAAATATCCTCCACTGACCTTTTAACACCAAAACTGAAATTTAGACTCCATAGGAATCCATAACAATGGGGTATTTGGGTTTTTATTTAAGAATTGGGCCAGCCCGAAAGCCCATTTTCCAGTTTTAAATTGTTTCTTTAATTTTTTAATATCTTATTCATTATAATTAATTTTTCGGTGATTCCACCTCCCTATCGACCCTAAGAATCCCAGGCATGCTCCCATTTCATTTCCCCCCTCCTTGGAGCTCTTTGAAATCTATAATTAGGGTAGAACTTCATAGAGTGTCTCAAATCGGCCATAATTGAAGAGGTAAATTTATCCCTTCTTAACTCTGTCAATTATTACTCTTTTTCCTCCATTATAGTTCCTAAATGTCCTCATAAATCTTGTTAGAATAACACCTGGTTTTTGGCTGTTTTAAATTTCATCTACTATTGTTTTGGAGTGATTATTTCTGGATACTTCAAGTAAGTGAGTCCATTTCTTTCCTCTTTCAAATTGCTTAGGGTTTCATTTGTTTTTATTAGGGTTTGTTCCCTCTTCCATGAAGTCCAAAACGACCAGGAGGTAGGGTTTCGAACCTAAGGTTTAACCTTGGGTTTTCTTTTCCAATTATTGTGGTTTTAGGTTTGATCTAGGTCCCTCTTGGTGCGGGGGTGGTGCGATTTGATTTTCGCACAAAGGATTCAAGGTTTTAACTAATTTGGAAGGTGATTCCATATGTATGAAATATATGTGAATTTACTTTCTGTTTTTATGAAATTTTTCATGTTAATTTAATTTTATGTTTTCTTTAAAAAAATAGTTTTAGTGGTTTTTGTAATGCAAATGATTTTTAATGCCAATTTTAGGTGAAATTAGGGGTTTTTCATGGAAGTCTCTTGTTGGTTCTTTTGAGGCTGCCCTATCACTACTTATTTTATTTTATTGGTATTTACTAGGGCTTAAAATACTATTTTTAATGTTTATCCCTTTTGTTTGTTACTAGGAAAGTTGGTTTTAATGGTTTTGTGGAACTTGTGAACTTCAAGTGTCATGTTTGTTTAAAAATGGAAGTTTTACAAAGATTAAATTTCTGCGTTCACATGGGGCTGCCCTAAAATTGATTTTTTGGTTTAATTTAAATGTATAAGGCTGCCTTTTCTATTTTGGTAACTTATACGTGCGCATATAGTGTAAAAATGGGGATTTTAGGGATTGTTGGGTGCAAAACAATGCGGGTTTTTGAGAAATTGTTTTATGGAAAATCAAAGTGTTTTGTTTTCTGTTTTAAATGGTATAAAGTGTGTATAGATAATGTATAGTTTTTAAGTGACCAGTATTGGTGTTATTATATGAAAATGGATACATGTGGCATGCTGAATTTGTTTGAGCACAAAGGGGGAAGCCTGGGTACCTAGGTGGGGCGGATGTGTACTCGGACGACTAGTGGATCAGATGGGTTTTGTCCCGGTTTCACCTAGAATTTGGATAACAACAACTCTAACTAAACTATGTGGATGATGATTGGAGACCAATAGGTTATGGGTAAGTTCCATACTATTGGATCATGCACGAGAACAAATTTTACTATGGTTACTTTACACCGAGATATGAGGTACATTGGGCCCGAGACTATCTAGTTCCTAGGGGTGTTCCCGATTTTGTTTCTCATTATTTTTTAGATATTTTACACTGTATTTGGGTGTTTTTGGATGTAATTTACACTAGCCATCATGTATATTTAAATGTGTGAACATTCTGAACATTTTATCATGAAAACTGTTTTCAATTGAAAGTTTCATTTCTTGGATTTTATCACTGTGTTTCTTTGCATACAAAAACTGCTTTCTTTTTCACATTGTATTGCATCCTGTTTTGAATCATTGAGTGGTATCATATTGGTCCTATGCTCACACCATAGTTACACTCATTGGGTGTAAGTATACTTGGTTATGTTTGACTCGGGTAAAGGAAAGGCCAAGGGTGATGGCAGTTCAGGTTGTTAGTCCCCATCGCTAGGGCGGAGTTGTGGAGACGGCTTGCGGGTGATGACCCCCTTGTCATGTGGAGTACTTGGGGATGTCCTGATGTTGTCATTATTTTTATTTGGACCACTTGTAGTGTCTTTAAAAAAATGTATACAGATCTGGTTTTGTTAAGAATTGTTTAGCATGAAAATTTCAGATTCTTATTATTGATTGTTTTTTTATGTTTTGTGATTTCATACTCGGGTAAATCATTCCCAAACTAGATTTTTTTTGATACGCGTGAACTTGTGCCCGCCCATGGGGATAGGGAACGCCCTTCGGGCCTTGGCATGGGCCATGTTTGGTGCTGGTAAAAGTGACGATCAGATCCAGTTCGTGACACCCAAACCCACAACTGTATAAAGGTTCCGCTCCTTTATCAGAAGACGACGAATGGAATGAAACCAAAGAAAAAAAGTATTATGAAGAATCAAACACCAATCTAGAATGATCTTAGATGAAGAAATTGTATCAAAAACATTGAGAGTCATCCTAGGGTCGAGAGAATGAAGGCTTTATAGAGTAATTAAACCAAAATGAACTGCACACAACCTTTTAATTTTCAACTCAGGTAATTAGAGGGCATGTAATTCCATTACATGTCATGTAATTGTTTTTAATAGTTTTCGCCAAAAAACCCATCACCTGAGGTGATTTTATCTTGATTAAAATATTACACATTGTGTAACCCATTTTACACGAAATGTAAACTCTCTATAGACAATTTTTTATCCCAAATCATACATTAAATATACAAACTACCTTCAAAGCCTCCCAAACTGAATCAAACCATTTCCCACCCTATAAAAAATAGAAAAATAAAAAAGGGAACATACCGATAGAATAATGGGGTCTTAAAATATCACCACCTTATAACAGCTCACCCTCAAGCTATACTCCCAAGCTTCTCTAATATTCTATGGTAATAATGTTCTGGATACTAAGCTTGCATATCTTCTTATCTCTCCCATGTTTCCTTCTGGACATTACCATGTTTCCATAATACATGAACTATTTGCAAATTATTTACCCACAACACTTTCTCACAGTGATACACAAAACATATTGGATACTCCTCAAAGGACACATCAATCTCAATCTTAATATCAACAACATCGATAACCTGAGAAGGGTCAGGGTGATACTACCAAAGTTTTGACATATGAAAAACATCATGCATAGCACTATAACTTAGTGGAAGATACAATCAGTATGTCATCTGTATGATTCTCTCCAAAACCTCAAAAGGTACGACAAACCTAGGTGTGAACATTCCCTGCCACCAAATCCTCTGGTGACCCCATCTAGGAGACACTTGAAGGAACACATGATCATCCAATATAAACTCAAGGGGTTGTCAACGTCTATCAGTATAAAAATTATGCCTACTATGAGAAATAGCCATATGTTTTGGAATTATTTGGACCTTCTCTGACATCTCTAGAACAATACTTGGTTCCAACAGCTCTATCTCACCTACCTCCATCTATTTTAGTGTTGATCTTTATGGACTACCATATAGATCCTCATATGGTGTCTCTGAATAGTCTTCAGATAACTATTTTTAAATGGGACCTCAAAAAGTGCTAGGTTTCTCCCCCAAGTCCCACAAAAATCGAGGAAACATGCCCGTATCAAATCCTCAAGTACCTGAATATTTGTTTCTAACATCCCATCTATAAGTGGGTTGAAATATGTGCTTAGTAACACCTTTATACCAAGCGCCTTATCCAAGAATTACTAGAATTATAATGTAAAACATGAGTCATGGTTTGAAACTATACTCCATGGAACCCCATGTAGATAGACTATTTACCTAATGTATAATTCTATCAACTAGTCAAAAAACAAAAGTCTCCCATATAGGCAAGAAATGAGCAGCTCTCTTCAATCTGTCCAAAACCACCCAAATAATGTCATTTCTCCATGTCATCCTTTAGAGACCAAAAAAAAATACATGGTAATGTCTTCCCACTTAAATTCTAGAATGGAGAATGGATGTAGTAATCTATAAGTTTTTGATGCTCTAATTTCACCTTTTGATAGGTGTAGCATCATGTCACGAACCCTAAAATTTCCTATTTCATACCCGACCACCAATTCTATCGATGTAAGTCATGATTCATTTTGTTAAATCCTAGATTCAATGCCCACTTCAAGTCATGAATCTCATGAATCATCTCCTCTCTGATGCGCATAGGTACAAAAACATGGTCACAAACATAGATGAACTCATTTTCATCTATAGTACAATTTGATGGTGACTCCCCACCATCATATATTTACCTCAAGGAAAAAAAATTTGATCTTGATACTAACTCTCCTTGATGCAACTAAAAATTGTAGGCTCTATTGATACTAATATGAGGGTTATCTACTCCTAGATCTCATAAATCACAACATGAATCTCAACGAGAAAAGTCACCACCCTCCACTAAAAACAAGATTCTTGTACTTCATGAGTCTGAGTTTTCCTTCTCAATGCATCAACAACACTGCTTCCCTTTATGGGTGTATATTCTAGCTCAAAATCAAAAGACATCATATACAAAACCCATATCCATGGACGAAGATTCAAATCTGATTATAAAAATATATAATTTGAGATCCTATGATCAGTATACACTGTAAAAAAATTTCCCAATAGATAATGTTAGAAAAACATCAAAGCATAAAAAATTGCCAATAACTCAAGATCATGCATAGGATAATTCCGTTCATTTGGCCTTAAAAACCATGACCCAGACACTACAAATAGACACCCTATATCAACACTTCTCCATGGAAAATATCAGATGCTTCACAAAACACCATATTCTCCACACCTAACTCATATTGGATCAAGACTAGAGTGGTATCAATTGCTTCTTCAACTCCTGCAAATCAGTCTCACATGTTCCTAATCATTAAAAATTAATCCCCTTTTTAATCCAGATGGAAAGTGGTGTTTCCAAATAAGAAATGTCTTGGATGAACCTTCTGTAATAACCTACCAAAAACATAAAACTAAGTATATAAATGACATTCTTGGTTTGATCCTATGAAACCACTACCTGAACATTCTCTTGGTCAATTGATACAACTTTCTCCAATATGATGTGACCCAAGAAATGTACCCGATAAATATAAAATTGAAACTTATATATCTTGTCTTATAGTTAGTTCAATATTAGTGTACTCAAGAAAATTCCAATATGTTTGAAATGATCTTAATGAGTGTTGGAGTACACCAATATTTTATCCACTAAATAACAAAAAACTAATCCTAGTATAGGTGGAATATTCTTTTCATTAAGAACATAAACAGAATAAGAGCATTCATCACCCAAACAAATCATGAATAACTCATAAATTCCTTACCTACTTCTGAAATCAGTTTGTGGTATATCATAAGGAAAAAAACCAAATGATTATACCTTAATATCAAGTTGATCTTTGAGAAGAATCAAGGTACTCTAAACTGGTCAAAGTAATTTCTCATACACATAATTGGATACATGTTTACATCATTATCTGGTTCAATATCTAGTAATCAACATAGAAGCACAATGTTTTTTAATCATTATTTTCAATAAAAATTGGAGAACCACAAGTTGATGTACTTAGACAGATAAATAACTTATCCATAAAATATCCCAACTGCATTTTAGGATCCTTAAGATCTATTTGTTCCATACTATATGGTGGAATAGAAAATGGATAAACTCCAAACATGATCTCAATAGTAAAATAAACATACCACTTAGGTGGAATCCCTAAGAAGTCCTTGTTAAACACATCCCAGAACTATTCTACTCTGGGCGCAAAGACATAATGATTCACACCTCCATCATCCTGAAAAAGACATAAAACATGGGTGTTGATCTCCCCCATTTGCTAATGGGCTGGCCCTGTATTGCCTTCCTAAATATACCACTCTCGATGATGTACATAATTTTCACCCTTAGGAGATGTAAGGGTCAATTTCCTATGGTAACAATCAACATGGGATTGTTATACCGCTATCCATTCCATACCCAAAATCAATTCAAATCCTAACATATCATGGATTTAAATGTCCGAAATAAAATGATACCCCCAAAAACCTCTATAGAACACCCATTTCACAAAAATATGTCTGTTGACCATACCCAAAAGGTGTATCAGTCATTATAAATTTGATCAAAAAATTCACTTCCAGACTCAACCCATTCACACGTTTTGTTGATAAAAAATGCGAGGCATCAGTATCAAATAAAGAAATAGATAGATTCTAAGCAACAAAAATATTACCTCCAACTTTTAATGTTCTAGCCTCACTATCCATAATTATAGGTTGAACTGTATGCTACGATCCTACCCCTCTTCATTGTGATGTAGTTTGAGTCCCCTCAACTTCACTACACTAATGATATGGTCTCAATTTAACATAATTACCATGTCCCCTACCTTAACCTCAATGACCAGTAGAACAGTAACTTCCTGATTGATATGGGGTAAAAGACCCCTTCCTACAATCTGGTTCTACTTAGATCCTCCATCACTAGCCATATGTCATGGTTTCCTACAGAACCACTGCATATATTACAACCTTCCATAAGACCGACACTCTAATGGTGATTGGGGGTGTTGGTTCTAAGCGTAGCAGAATACTGCATTGGTGGGTGACATTAATTTTTTTAATAATATCTACCAGAAACCTAGATTGAGGATATTTTATGTCAAATTTTTAATTAATTTACTCAATATCTAAAGAAATAACTACCTTGGATTAGAAACATTCTTCATTGATGATTGTTGATCATCCCAAACAGACCTTCTGAATTGCCTTTGTTTTTCTATTGAGTATCCAAGTATAGAATCCATTTAGTGGTGATACACACATGCTTTAATGGTCTCTATGAAATGCCACTCATTCTCCATGTTTTTTCACGGAGAATCAAATGTCTTGCATTATTTGATCTTGATTTATTGTTCATCATTATTAATGAAATTATCTCTTGGGTTTCTCTTTCTTAAGAGGGAGAGAGGAGGATGATTCGAGGTAGAATTCATTGTGTGCGGCAATTATCTATTCCTAGATGTGGAATTGGTTTTGAATGAATTACAAAATAGATGTAGCAATCTATTTATAGAGTTGTGATTTCAGTTATAAAATGTAATTCCGTAAAATACATTAAATATAATTATAACCATTAATGAAATTCCATGACACATAATAGTAATAATAAAAGAATTATTATTTTTTGGTGCGGCAATTTACACAAAATGGATAAATAATATTTACTGACTCGTAAAAAGTTATTTTATCACCAGACACAGTCTTTATCCATTCAAACTCCTATTTTATTTGTTGAACACCCCAAGAAATATTTTATTCTCTTAAATAAATATTTAATTCACAAACTACTAAATAAATATTTATTAAATATTCAATAAAATAAATAAATATATTTTATTCAAAAAATTGTAAATAAACATTTATTTAATTTATGGGATCAATATAAATTAAATAAAATTATTCATTAGTCTTGAGAATAATATTTATTATATTAATTAAATTCAAATAAAATTTAATTGAGACCACTAGAAACACATAGTGTGTAACCCTCTGGGATTCTTTCTCATTGGTATTAGATGGGACTTCCTAAATTCCCAGATTACTATCTAGAAACTAGTAATGGTACCCAAGAGAATGAACATAAAGTTGCAATGAAGATTACCATATATGAATGCCCATAGTTTAATATAATCCATTTATCACATAATCTCATCAAATAGGTTTCATGAAAGTTTCATCAACTGATACGGTTGATATATCATTCTTTGACTATCTGTAATAAACTTGTTGTTACACCATGGACATGGAATTTAGGGTGATTGTTCTATTTCAATAAAATGGATAAGATATCAAATTACATAAATATAGAAGGGATAAATCAATTCATGACTTATCCATTAATAACATATCATTTGTGATGCACCCAATGTAACCCACTACTAACCAACATATGGCATGATAGTTTTCATTAGAAAATCTAAGTGCACGAGTTGTGACATGCATTACTGATAATATTAAATTCTGAGGACTATTACACACACTCGTAGATAGGAATATCTAATGAAAAAAAACAAGTAGAATTCCAATTGGCAGGTATGTTATCATAATCTCCCATCTTGGAGATTACCAACTCTGAACTTCATGATAAGAAGACTCAAATACTTAGGAGTATTCTCACTAGACGGTCTATATACTATGTTTCCCATTATATTATGTTATCCAACCACTGAACTATATTAAGAATATTATCATAGAACATGAAGGTTCTAATCATAGTGGGGGAACTGCTACAACCTTATTAATGTGAAAAATACTCTAGGACATTGTTACATTATGGTCATGCAGAGCAATGAACAATATGTAGTAAGATATTTAAATTAATACTTAATACATCAAATATTCATGTAATCAAAGTACAAAAAGTTGGGTCTGGGAAACAAACTCTAAAAACTACCACCTGTACTAGATCCAATTGCCTAAAAAATTCAGTACTCTAGACCTCACCTGATAATCATGTTTTGGTCAAGTCATGGTTTTAGTAAAGGGGTCCACCAGGATGTCTTCCGTGTAAGTACCACTCATTGAAACTTCACCTATCTAATAAAAAACCCTCAGAAGATAATACTTTTGATGTGTATTCTTTCTCCACTAATGTAACCTCAGAACTTTTTCAAGAGCCACCACTGTAATATTATAACAATAGCGAGTTATGGGATATTTTCTACTAGGTACCACATCAAGATCTTGGAAGAAAGTGCATATCCAAACTGCTTCTTTAGCTGCCTCAAAAGCTACAATATTTTCAGAATATAATGTAGACTCTATAACCATTGACTAATTTGATATCTTCATCTCACAACACCTCCATTCAATGTGAAGATGTATCCCATTTGTGACTTCATGTCATCTTGATTAGTTTGGAAACTAGAATCTTTATATCCTCTAATTACTAGTTTCTCATCTCCTCCATAAACTAGGAACATATCTTTAGTACACCTCATCTTCTTAAGGATAGTTTGGAATTTCATCCAATGGTGTTCACCTAGATCATATAGATATCTATATACCACACTTAATTCATAGGAAAAATATAGCCTAGTACATAACATAGAATACATGAATGAACCAATAAATGATGCGTATGGAATTAATTTCCATTATATTTCTTTCGTCATGGATCTAAGGGATAATTTTATTAGAAATATGAATTCCATGTCACTTTGGAAACAATCCCCTCTTTTATTATTCTATACAGAATATCGTCAGTATCTTTCCAATGTATGTACTTTGACTTAGGCTAATCAACCTCTTGGATCTATCACTATGGATATTGATCCTATGAATATATGCTACGTCGCCCAAGTCTTTCATAGAAAATAATATATTCAACCATGCCTTAATATACTGTAAGACTAGTATTTCATTTCCAATAAGTAATAGTTCATCAACATATACAATTATGAAAATGACGTCACTCCCACTAAACAGTTTGTAGACATAAGGCTCACGTTTATTCTTTATCAACAAAATTATGTTACGAATTTATCAAAATGAATGTTCCATGACTTGGATTGTTTCATTAATCTATAAATGAATTTTTGTGACTTTCATAACTCATTGGAGTCCTTTGAAGTCACAAAAACTTTTGTCTGTGTAATGTAGAAATCTTCTTAAAGGTTCCTGTTAAGGAAGGCTTTTTTGACATCCATTTTTCAAATATCATAGTCATGGTAATCCATAAGGGCAAGTAGAATTATGATGTATTTCAGTAATGTAACTAGTGAAAATGTTCCATATTAGACAATACCTTGCTGTTTTCAAACCCCTTTTTCAACCATTCAGTACTTATAGTCACTAAATTGTCCTTCTATGTATTATTTCTTCTTGAATTCCCATTTTCAAGCAAAAGGATTTACATCCACTGGAGGATCTACCAAAATCTAGACATGGTTTCAGTACATGGAATCCATTTTATAATTCATGGACTCTTTCCACTTGGAAACACCTATTCTACTTACTACTGTTTTAAAGTCATAGGTTTGTTATTATTAACTAGAAATGAGTCACAATCCTTAGTAACTAGAAAAGCATACCATTCGGGTTCTCTAACCTCACATGTACTCTTATGTAGTTCTTATATCTCAGGAATTGTTTCTTCTTCTAGGGGTATTTTTTGAATCTGATCCTGTACAAAATGTTGTGTCCCTTGATCCTCTACTTCATCGGTGTTTATATCACTCCCACTATATCTTTTGGAGATGTGATCCCTCTTAATGAATATTTTGTTT
The DNA here is from genome assembly GCA_963277665.1 of Viscum album. Taxonomy (NCBI): domain Eukaryota; kingdom Viridiplantae; phylum Streptophyta; class Magnoliopsida; order Santalales; family Viscaceae; genus Viscum; species Viscum album. The sequence goes on along the minus strand of OY728120.1, from coordinate 1,429,719,571 downwards.
ATTTTCATTATAACCTTTTTTTCCAAGGGGTGTTATAGGTAATATCCCCTTGTTTCCTTGGGTTATCCTATAAAGGTAATCTTTGTGTGTTGAGGTGAATGTTTTTTTTACCTAAATAGTCCTTAATAAATGCTTCACTTCCCCACACATTTAAATTCAATAACAAAGTTTTTCTTCCACTCCAAAATTAATATGGAATACCATTTATCAATTTAGTTGGAACATGGTTTATTATGTGTGTATTTGTTTATAATGAATATCCCTAAAGGGACAATGGAAGGCTTTCATGACTCATTATTGATCTCACCATGTATTACAAGGTATTGTTCATCCACTCTCTGATACAATTCCACTGAGGTGTGTAAGGAAGAGTGATTTAGGATAGGATCCAAAAATCTCTGAAGTAATCAATGAAGTATTGATTAAGATATTCTTTACCTATGTCTGAGTAGAGTTTCTTAATCTTCATACCAATATGGATCTGAACATCATTCTTTTATTCCATGATTTTATGAAAATATTATGACTTTTGCCTCATTAAGTAAATATATCTATATCAACTAATATCATTAGTAAAATTTATGAAGTATGAGTAACCACGCCCTCATTCAATAGGAAGTAGTCCCCGTAAAACGGTATGATCTAATTCATGAAGATCTTTAGACATTTAACCTTTCCCACTAAAGGGGACTTGGTTTTTTTTTCCTTATAAAAATGTGTCACATACACCAAGTGGTTTTAGTTTGAAGGAATCTAATCAACCATCTTGATGTAATTTTTCAAGCGTTTTCCATTTAAATGACCTAGCCGGTGATTCCAAAATTGGGTATGGTATGAGTCATGTGAATTAACTTTATTATCTATTTCCATTACATGGTTCATGTAATCCAACACATAAAGACCATTAGATAAACATGCCTTGCCATAACAAATGATATCTTTATAAAACAAGCAACATTCATTTCCAATTTTGAAAATTATTCCATATGTATCTAGTATGGATAAAGAAACAATATTATTGGTAACTAGAGACATATAATAACAAACCCCTAAAACCAAGACCATTTAAGTCAAAAATGTGAGATGGTAGTCCATAATAGCTACAACAGTAAGTTTAGCTCTATTGGATGCTTCTAGATCTACCTCCCATCAGTCAATCTTTCTGAATCTTCTTGGTTCTTGTATTTGAATATATATGTGAGCACTAAAATCTGTATCTATTACCAAAATTTTATAAGTAGATAAATTTCACTCAATAACAAATGCACCTTATTTTTCCCCATATTTCTTTACCTGGGTGTATTTTTTATTCCAATGGATCTCATTGACAAATGTGAAACAGACAACATCTTATCCCCTTGCTTCCCAATTTATCTTCTTCTTCTTAGAAGGGAATGAAGAAGATTTGGAATTAGATCTATTTTCCTTAAATTTAATTTTTTACAATAATGGTAGAAGGATTTTAATATTTCGTATCTATATTTACTTGGGGGTGGAGGATAAGAAGATCTGTCAGAGGCTTCTCAATATTGTTCATATTAAAATTCACAACAAAAATAGAGAAGCTATGAGGGATTGATGCCAGAATGGGATCAGTGCCTAGTTATCTGGGGAGTTTAAACCCTAGAATCTCTAGGAACTCAATGTTTCTAATGAGCAGATGACATGAGGCTCAACTTGAGAACCCTCTCCAAGCATACTCTAAAAGACCACCTTGGAAATATCAAACTGTTCCAGCCTCGCTCTCTCCTGGTAAAGACCAAAGAGGAGCTCAAGAATGCTCTACACATCCATGTTTTAGTGAGACTTCATGATTTCACTATACATAGATGAAAGCATCAAATATTTAAAGTCGATGGTTTCATTCATATGTCTTTCATATACTAATAACTCTTCATCACTTGCCTCTTCATTGGCGGATTAGAAATTGAGGATTCTAGCACATAAGATTCCCATTCATGGCGTAGAACAACTTGAAGGTGTCAAAACCTCTCTTGTAAGTTACTTCCAATGAGGAGATTGTATTTATCCAATATTGATTGTCGGGATAGTGAGTTTTTATATTATTCTACAATTAAAAGAGCAGATTATTAGTACCTTTCTTGATTAAAAATTTTGGGAGAAATAATTAATTGACTTTATTAAATCTTTCACTATTTTATGAAGTAACAATATACCTCACCATTGAATATGTAATGTATAGTTTCTAGGATATTTTAGTGGTAAGGATCCATATTCCCCTTCACATAACCACAACATGGGCTGATCATGCTATTTTGAACGTATTTATGGAGGTATGTTTTTGCCAACTGCGGGATTGTAGCTCCTTGATCCTTTGAGTGGATTTCCCAATCCAGATATCCTCACAAGGATTTTTCTCAACACTTTACACAAAATGACACCAATTATAGCAAGGGATAATACTTTGGATTTAAAATGGTTTATTCAACTCGAAACTTTCACAAGAACTCCCCTTATAAAAGTAAGTGTCCCAATAAAGGTTAGTTAAACACATAGTTCTATTGAGTTTTGTTTCTAATCATGTAATGGAAGGCCAAGTCTAACTTAATATTAAATTGAGGGGTTTTATTTTATTATGCACAAATTTTAATCTGTTTTATCCATTATATGACTTGTAAATATTTAAGTGGATGTTTACTTAATTAATTAACTATATTTGGGTAAAATATTTACGCATAATCAATTTTATTTAAATTCCATATTTTTATATTATTTCATTCATTTATGCAATCACGTTCTTGCATCGGTAAATATAATTTAAATATATGAGGTAGAAAATAAATAAATAAATAAATAACACGATCATGATCTTATCTAATGGTTGATTTAATAAGTGGACATTAAATAAACCTATTACCTAGGTGAAATAACTCTTTATGTCAGAGTTAACATGAGCTACAACCTTACACGTGTCTACATATGTATCACCAAGTTGGAATCATAATGCTTCTATCCCTATACACATTGGGATGCTCTATTATTTACAAATATTTATTACACACATGAAATTGAGTGGAACCAAAGTATTGATTAAATGGAATTACATAAATAACCTTGGACATGTAAGTCTTACATAATAATGGGGGGAGAGATGACTCATGTTCCATCTTTTATATTAATATTAAATAATTTAAAAACCATAAAATAAATTTAATTAAATAAATTGCAACACATACATTGGTCTTGGTCATGCTCATGAACGGTCACACATGGAATGAATACGAAAAGCTAAAAGGATAGCATTCATTTCATTATTCGTTCTTTTATTATTTAAGATAATAGTGCTTGCATTAATAAATAAAGAAGTAAATAAATTATCTTTCACCTTAATGATAATAAGATCTTATTTGGATATTCCTATAATTAATGGAATTCATTGTAAATAAACGGTAGAACCAATAATGTCATATTAACTACAATAAATTAATTGAGCATTTAAATTTTTTTAAATCTATTATTAAATTGTCAAACACACAACGATATACCAATAAATTAAATAAGGTTTTAGTGATGTAATTTCAAATTTAATGTAATTTTAATTTATTCCATAAATGGGATACTACACGGTGTGTACATGTAGTTACACATCATGTATCTTGGTTTCTGTATATCCGATTCACACGCTTGGGGATTCAGTGTGTTGGCTTTGCCAGACTACATGGTGTGTACATCTCAATTTAACATCTTGTATCCACTTATCATGGCATAGGTTGTCCTGGTAAACACACAGTGTGAAATTAAAGCACCACATATAATTAATTACTCAGCACATCTTGATACACTTTGTAATGGTATAAATTCTGTGCTCTGGCCTCACACCATGTAACCCAGTTTTATCGGCCAGTGATTTATAACTTCCTGATGGATTCTCTAGTCATTATTTATTTTTTCTTAAACCTTTAAGAAAATGAAACACTGAATGAACCTAATTAATATTTCTATAACATGTTAATTCAAATAGGATTAAAGAATGAATAACATGAAATAAAATCTAACCACAATTGCACATAGATCAATAATAATGTAAATAAATAAAAATTTAAATGTGACCTCTATGATACCATTTTTTGGTTCTATGTGTAGTGGAAGTGTGAATTGTTAGGGAATATGTTAAATTTTACTTTAATAATCATTACCCCAAACCAAGAGTGAGTATCTTTCATGTCAAATTTATAATTAATATATTTAATATTTGAATAAATAAATACCTAGTCTTAGGATATTTCTTCATTGATGATTAATGATCATTTGAAACAGCCCTTCTAGATTTCATTCATTTCACTTGTGAGGATTTTAGTGTAGAATAACTCTAAAGGTGATCCAAACATTCTTATATGGTCTCCAATCAATGTTACTCATTCTCCTAGTTCTAGCTTTGAGAATCCAATGTCTTGCATTGTTTATTCTTGATCACTCATTCTTCAGTCTTAAAGAAATTATCTCTTGGGATTGTCATTTTTGAGAGAGAGATAGGAGGATGTGTTGAGATAGAATTCATTATGTGCAACAATTATCTATTCCCAAACATGGAATTGGTTTTAAATGAATTACACAATAGACGTACCCATCTATTTATAGAGCCAGGATTTTGGTTACAAAATTTAATTACATAAAATCCATTAAATATAATTATACCCATTAATGAAATACGATTTCACATAATAATAATAGAATTATTATTATTTTCTGTGCTCCAACTAACACAAAATGGATAAGTAATATTAACCAACTCGTAAATAATTATTTTTATCACTCGACACAGTCTTGTTCTATTCGAACTCCTCTTGTATTTATTGAACACCCGGATAAATATTTTATTCCCATAAATAAATACTTTATTCACAAACATGTAAATAAATATTAATTAAATATTCTTTAAAATAAATAGATATATCTTATTCACAATCCGATGAATAATTATTTATTTAATTTATGAGACCAATATAACTTAAATAAAATTATTCATCATTCTTGAAAATAATATTTATTCCATAAATTAAAATCAAGTAGAATTTAATTGAGACCACCAGAAACACTTAGTGTGTAACCCACAACGATTTTTTCACACTGGAATTAGGTGGGATTGCCTAAATTCTAAGATATATGGAAACAATTCAAATAAATGTGAAACATTTATTATAGAATAATAAAAAATCATGAGGAACATGGAATCTTTAAAAATTGATGTATATTCCTGGATAGATCCTAATAAAAATAAAATCTCACATAGGTATAAAGACAAAGAACCCATTCTACCCAAAGAAAATCTATTTTTAAAAATGACTATGCTTGCATGAAGAGTCTATCTAGACATGAGGCTAAATTGATAAGGGAAAATGGGTTGGGAAAAATATCTCAACCCAAATACTCACATTGATTCAAAAAGAGGTTTTCCCTATTCCCTTATTAATTATATTGTATTTTAATTCTATCTATATAGGTAATTGAATGTGATTTTGGTTCTTAAGTTTAGAACTAATTAAATAAAGTAAGCTCAAATAAATATTCCATATTTGAAGAAGACACAATGTAGTTATGATTTTTAAAATTTTAATAGAATGAATATCTTGAGAAAATACCAGCCAAGATGAAGTTGGATAGACTATCAAAACAGGACAATATAAATACTAATTTTACCCATATTGTTTGTAATTAGTACATGATATCATAAGAGTATTTAATAAATTGAAATTTCTATAATGAAGAAACTATAAATACTTTTATATCAGTGTTGTCTCAACAACTGGAATCCTACAGTTTTGTTTATGATGAAATAAATCTTGATGGAGTAAAGATAGAGTGTATCACTTAAGGGGGAGTCACTTGAGAAGCTTCCAAGTATATTAAAATCGTTGTAGTTGGGGTTTGGCTTAGTGGTAAGCACCCTGTAATCCTACATGAAAAATGGGGGTTCAAAACCCATTGGGCGCAGGTATTGTAGCAGTACTATAGTAGCAGTGACATTGTTCATCGGCGGATATTGTAGCAGCGGAAGGGCACTGTAGCGGCGGCGGTACTGTATCAGATGGGTTACTATTCACAGAATGTGAATTGTGCCAAAAATTTGGGTCTACGAGCTATGTAATGGGCTATAATCCCACTGGGCTTTCGGGATATGTAATGGGTTTCCCTCTACCCAGTTAAAAGAGGTCTTTGCTTGATTTAATAATAAAAATGAGGCTTCGGCCCCAACCTTTTAAAAAAAGTATATTAAAATCATTAAATTATGTAATTTCTATAATGTTATTGGAAAATAGTCATTGAGAAGGTATGAATTCTTATTCTAACATCCTTTTTTCTCAAAGAATTTATTTTAACATTAAGGGGTGGAAATTTCTTTTCATTAATGGAAATAATTTTATAAAACATAATGTTTTATTGGGTAGTTAGAAATCAACACATATTGGTTTTATTGGAGTTTTTTTAATATGCGTGTTCTGTTAGTTTAGGATGTTTACATTGAAATAGATTTGAAAATATTTGAAACAATTGATTTCAACAAGTTATATTATCCTTGATACATGTGAAAAACCCCTGAGTAAGAAACATCACAATGTTAATAGTTTTTATCATGTTTTTTGATTATGGGTATCATTATTTTCTGAATAAAACCCTATTGTTAACTATACGAATCATTTCCTAAGAAAAAATATTTTAGAATGTTTTATTTTAAATTAATTAAGAATGAAATGATTAAATTCATTCATATGTTTATTAATTATATTAATTAAGGTGGAGATAGTATAAAATGATTCACATATTAACATGCACATTTATGGAATTATTATTGTCAAAAAATACAAAGGGGTTGATTGATGATCATAATTTGAGTATAAGTTTATTTTTTTCAATTAATAAAGACACATTCCTGATGCCAATATGAGATGAATTAGGATAGATTGGAAGTAATGTATAGAATAAAATCATATTAATATGATTCTTGATGTTCCTCATAAATGAATCCTAAAAGTATTAGTTGGTTTCTATCATGGATAGTATCGTAAAAAGGAAGAGTTTCCAAGTTTAAACTCCTATGTGTGTTGAACTATAAAAAACGTGTGGATTATAGATACAAAGATTAGAGGAATTACAAGTTTTTTTCATATTAATATGAAAATAGTGATTATTCCATTTGGAAAATAAGAACTATTGTATGTTTTTTCCTTATACATATCTTAAAGGATGGAGATACTATGGAAACTTTTGAGGTAGATATGATAATAATCTGATGTAGATACTACCACTTGAAGTTTATTAAAGATTAATTATGATGGAAAATATCATTTGAAATATAAATTTTCTACTACTTATTGTTTCATATATATATTTTATTAATTTAGAAATAATTATGGTGGTTGTGTTTTCATTAAACTTTTAAGGATCTAGTCAGTTGAAATAAAAATAGAGGGTTTCTATTTTCCTTAGAGATCTGGCTATATAGATTCTAGGAAACTAAATTTAAGTTAGAGTATGATGAACTAATATTCATATTAACAAAATTTACTAGTGAATAATAATTAAAATATACAAAATATTATATATGTTAGAAGTCTCCTAGATTTCAAAGATGTAGGAAGAGGCCTGACGAGCATAGAGGTTCCATCCTTTTTTTCATCACGTCACAACTACTGAACATAGCTAGTCCTAACTAGTTGGATGGCGTGTTAAAGTGATTGAGAAGTACCAAAATATATTTTAATATGGGTGAAATTTATTTTAAGTCAATATATATATATATGGATTCATGAAAATTATCATAGGAAAATATCGAATGGTGAGAAACTCATAAGATAATTGATTTAAAAAGCGAATGTCTGAAGAAATAACAGAGGAAAATATCATACACTTAAGACTATTTGGATTTATATATAATATTTTAGAAGATATATAATGATTTTATTCTAGGTATGATACATCATTTTTGTAGAAAAATCATGAAGTAAAATTATAAATTGAATTATCTTACATGCTAGTGGTTTAAGGGGCTTATTAGATAATTTATCTTGCACATGTAAGACACCTAGAAAGCCAGAAGAAAATTGAGTTATTAGGTTTGTTTGTAAGATAATTTACATACATGGAGTACTTATGATGATTTACCTAGTAAAATTTTGATAACCTATAATCGATAATTTCATGGAATATAATTTAGTGAAATATATTTATACAATAAGGTTCGAAAAAAATGAGATTTGAATCTGGTGATTCATGTGAGATGTCATTCATAGATAAGACATCGTGAACAAAAACATGATAATGATTATTATTAAAATCAAAGGAGTTAAAAATAAAGGATAATTTTTGGGTACTGAGATGATTCCCATGCAACATAAGGTGACAACACTTCACAATAAATGTGAGTGCACTGCAGGAGAGTTCCACACCATATACTACATATGCCATATCATAATTCCTACCTGAAAGTATCAAAAAAACTAAAATGAATCGATTTCATTGATTATTTAAATTTATATAATTACCATGATAATTAAAAAATCAGACCATGTACTTAACTGATTCCTCATCTAGATTTATCGGAATATTTTAAATGATTCATTTACAAGAATATTATGAGTTTTAATGCGTTGGAGCAAGTCTAAAATCAAGTCGATTTCAATAGATATTATGGAAACAATATTTAAAATATCTTATATGTTAATATATATATATATATATTGAGAACAAAATAATAATTATGATACATTATTGATTTTTATACCCTTGATGATATTTTGTAAGTCGAAAGAATAAAAGAATGATAAGAATTGACTCTATGTGTGCTAAAAACTCTTTGATTTGATGAGTAAAGAAGGGGTTATAGTGGTGAAAAAATTATTTCAAATAGAATAATAATAATAATAATAATAATAATAATAATATAGAGGTATCTATCCTACAACCATCATTATATGTAGATTATCGAAGAAGAGACAATTCGGATACCCTGATGATGATAATACTCTAAGATGAGAAAGATGAGGAGGCCATCTGGTTGAATCAATATATATTAAAAATAAGATAAAATATTGAATATAATACCCCAAATGACTATTTTAGTTTAGTAAGGATATCAAATACACTATATTGGAGGGACATGGAGTTTCAGTGCTCATAAACACCGCAAAAAGTATGTAACACCCCAAAAATTCAAAAAGAGTAACTTGTATTCAATATCGTGTATGACATGCGACACCAAGAATGTAAGGGAATTTAATATCCTGACTATTTATAATATATTTAATAATTTATCTAAATTAAATATATTTTATAGATTTAATTGAACTCGACATCGAGTTAGCATACATCACACACAACAACATGTTTCATCAATGGCTTGCGTTACACGTAAGACCACATTTTACCAAAAAATAATATATTATTAAAATAATATTATTTAATGTAATAAAAAAACTATCCTTTATGAATAGTATTAATAAACTTTTGAAAAAATATGATGTACACAAATATAATATGAATTCATTAGTTAAAAATTAATTAGAAATAAATATAATATCTAATTCAAAATAAAGGGAATATTTTATAGAAGATTATTTTTTATGATTACAAATATGTTTTACCCTAATAAATTAAATTAATTGAAATTATTTAGAGATATAAATGTAATATATATATATATATAGTATAGTATATATAATATTTTTTATGTTCATCCAATAGATTTTAAAAACATAACATAAGAAAAAACCCAATTTTATGCATGAAATACTATATTTTTATTAAGACATGTTTACCACGTTTTAATGGGAATCATATTTTAAATATTCTTTTTTAGAAATTTTATAAATATTATATTCTAAAATAAAATTAATATTTGAATGTGAAACTTAAAAATTAGGTTAGGGTTGATATTTTTTATTTTTCCCTAAAGATTAATTTTTAATGAAAAGTGAAAAATACAGAATTTTAATTCAAAACTACTTTTTGATCTATTTTATTTAAAAGGTTAAATAATATTTTAAATTTGTTTTAAATTATAATTAAATAATATTTTTAACAATTAATCCAATTTAAGACATTGGAATCAATGTCACTTTGAAATATAATGTAAAAACAAAGCAAGCTTTCAGATGTTTTTACCTTAAAAACCAGCATTATCATCCTCTTTCTAGAATTAAATTAAAATTAATTAATTTCACTTTTTTTATTGGTATTTAGAAAAAATTATTGTAAAACCCCAAGATTTCAAAGTAAGTTATCTCTTTATAGAAATTCAATAACTTGTGCTACATACAACATCGAGTTCGAACGCACCACGACTTTCCAAACTAGCCGTTCACAAAGCGGTTATGAATAGTATTAACTAAATTTTGAATTTTATTTACTCCATATAATTTTAGGATCCATAGTATGTGTTTCTTAGACAATATATAAGAACAAATTCATTCTTTTAGATAAAAGAAGTATTTTAAAAAAATGAAATTTTACCGCCTTTTAATGGAAAACCATTTTAAAAACCAATATTTGAAAATATTATATATTCAATTTAATGAAATTAAATTATTATTTAGAATCAGGACATAAAAATTTAGTTTGGATAAATTTTCGGTACTTTTCTGATAACATTCATATTTTGATGAACAATGAAAAATACAAACTTTTAATTAAAAAAATTTAATCGAAATAATATATATTGTTAAATTGTTGATTTGAGTGGTTTTAAAGTATATTTAGATTATATTTTTATAATTTAATATTATTTTAGTCATTGGATGTAATTTAAAATTTAAACCGGACATAAACAAGTGTCAATTTTTTTATATTTTTTATTTCTTAAAATCACACTTTCTGTTTTAACAACGAGAATTAATTTTAAATTAATTTCTTCCAATTATTTGTTTTGAATTTTTAAAATGGATTCCATATTTAGAATCAGGTGGTTCAAATTGTGTGTATAGGAAACTTTTATTTTAGGACATTATGAATATTTACATCAGTAAATATTTTATTTACCATGGTTAAAAGGTAAATTTGGTAAATAAGGGTAAAAAAATATTATTATAATGATATTAAATTACCATAACATGTGTATTATTCCTATTGGATGATACATGACCAACCATTGTCAGGCTTGGGTCGATTTTGGGACCCCATGGAGCCACTTGAGAGTGATAATGACACTTTATATTAATGAATTTAAAGTAACGACAAAAATGACATAAACATATGTCTTTTAGTAAAACAATTTTTAAATGGGGTTATATATGTTATCATTTTGACGATAAATACTCATTATAAATTTAAAATGATTTAATACATAATTGTATTTATTTATAATTTTTTAGAATTAAATAATTAAATTTTTTATGACCCAATGACGATGCGGTAATTACTTTATTAATGAATGAATAAAATAAATAGTACTATAAATATTAAAATAAATTTAATTTCAATGTTTTTATGAAATTCACGAATTTTATAAGGGAATATTCCATGATAGGGTTAATTCAATTTATTTCGTTTGAAGTAATCAAGTTTCTATGACTTTCAAAAAAACCAAATACTAAACAATGTCAAAATTGACATAAATGAGTTTTAAAACAAATATTATATTATTAAATTATATAATTGTCCTAAAAATCTAATGTTATTCCAAATAACTTATATAATGATAGTTATATTCATAATTAACCACATGGGGTTCTCTTGGGTTGTTATAGTAAGTTTATTAACTATATAATATAAAAATACAAAAAGACATGGTAAATGTCAAACTATATAACTAAGAGTTAAATCTAAAAGATAAGGTTAATATGGTAACCTAAACCTCTATAAAACCTATAGGTTGAGATTTTTTCGAACCATCCACACCTTATCCTATAAATAAATCATTTTTTAGACAATATAAAGTGAAAATTATTTTATTATAAAATAATATATAAAGATTTTCCTAAAGTGACCCTCACCTCCCTTATAAAAGGGTACTTCCCCTTATCTTAATTTCACACCTCCAAAGCCATTTGGTTTAGAAAAAACCTACCCAAATATCCTCTCAACTATCCTGGCTCCAACCTAGAGGCATTAATTTGATAATAAAACCAACCTAAGGATCCCTTTTTATCAACTCAAAGCCGAAGAAGAGGTAATAATTTCACCACCCTCTTTCAAGTTCTTTTCTTCTTCCACTTCCTCTTTATTTGTTGTTTCCATACCAAAATAAAAAATATATACCTTAAAAAAACTTTTATGTTATTATAAATACGGTAAAACCATATTCTTTATTCTATCCATCCTTTAAATGACAAAGTCACCATACATGCGTATGTACGGCTTACCGTCTCCATGTCGTGGTATAGTTTGTTATTCAAACACTTCATTATTTGGATGGGTAAAATAATGAGTATAAATTATGTAAATAATAAATATAACATGATAATTATTCTGTACATATGATAAAACATCCAATTACATATAATTTCACATTTAATATAATGATATTTTCGCTCTTACATACGTACGGATTATCGTCTCCACGACGTGAGATGAGATTCATTGCCACGTTCACCATTCAATGATGATTATAAAAATATATATTTTTAATTAGTATGTAATATAAGAAATAATAATGCTACTATATATATATATATGTATATATTTATTTATTTATGTATGTTTTTACTTACATATATCTTATTCACTTACTTCCGTTCAATACGATATGAAAACAGAAACCGCGTTTATACGTACGTACGACCTACCATCACCATAAACAGTACAATCCATTTCAAATATCTATCTATTATAAATATTTATATTCTAAATATATATGATATATAAATCAATTTTTATATTCTAGAAGTATTTAAATCATGATCTAAATTATACGATCAAGAATAACAAGTTTAAACACGCATGATAAATAAAGCGATTATTACCCGAAATGTTAATTTAAAATGGAAAGTATTATTAAATGGGTAGTATAAAGTCATAAATGAATATTTTATAATATAATAAATAGGAATATGGTTGTTGTATAAATTAGTGACATATTGTGGTCATTATACAAGAGGATAAACATAACCTCGACCAAATAAAAGTACGAGGTATGGGTTAAGTTCACAACCTCTTTATTATCTGAGGTTGTTTTTACATAAGTATCTACTGGGACATATTTATTATACATGTCTATGTTTCATAAAAGTGTTTTCAAGGGTATTATTTTTAAGGAAATTTTTTACTAAAACATCATTTTAAATGTATTAAAGATTTATTCTTCTAAACCTTTCTCATTAATGTCCATGTTTTCAAAATGGTTTTAAGGATTTATTTATATGGACATGAATGTTTTAAAATATTAATTCCTTTAAAAAGTTCCAAATTGGTATGAGAAACTTTGATTCAAAAATCTCTTTAAATTTTTTTCCTTTCTAAATTTTGTGACTTTTAAAATTTTTTATCAAAAAGGGCTATTTCTCTCAAAGAGTTTTACAAAACATTTTCATCCTTGTCTACATCCTTTGATGGATTTTAAACTTGTTGGTAGTTGATTTATTATGATACAAATCTTCCATATTGTATTGAAGGTTTTGTGATATATTTTACTATGGATGTGTTATTTTTATACCAACCAGGGATTATGGATAATGTATTTACATTTTGTATGCTAGTTTTAATACAAATGTTTATGTTATGTTTAAATATTTTCATATGAGGAATTCATTGGACTTAGTAAGTGACAGGTGGAGCCTGCTATTACTCCTCAATGCATCAGTAGGTCTCATGAGACAAACTAGGGTCTTGGAACAAGACCTTAACACTGACTTATTTATAGTATTGGCACAAGTCCTTGACTATGTGGTTATGAAGTCTGGCATTATGCATTCCATCATTAAGAAATTGGCTATTGATATTGCATGTGATTATTTTACTAGTAGAATATCCATGTGAATAAGTAAATCGCATTATTTGATTTATATTGGCCATATTATGAAAAATTTTATGTTTTATAGGCTTGTGTTTTATTCTTATACATTGCCTTAAATTTTTATGCTTATTTATGAAGGATTCCACTATATTATTATCCTTACTCAGCATCTGAGCTCACCCCTTTCTATGTTTTATTTTCCCAGGATTCTAAGAAGTGTATTATGATTGAAAATCAGGGATAGTCTAAGGGATATTAATATGGTCAATGGAGAAAATGTTGTTGTTGTTTTTTATTTTATAATGTAATGTAACATTCATGTAAGTAATATATTTTCCTAGACTGCTAAATTGATCAGTCCTTCGAGATATGATTCCTTGTAATCATGCCAATGCAATATAATAATGCACTGACTCTAGATAATTGGGGTCTGGGCGTTACATTTGGTATCAGAGGAATTTTATCTACAACCTTGGAAATATATTTAGATAAACTCTGATTAAGGAACATCGCCATAAGATAGACATTGAGGATTAGTATAGAATAACTTCCTAGAATTTTGATAATGTATAGATTTTGTGTATTTTACAAGGAATACATCCCTGTTTGGATATAAGTAGGTAAAGTTGGCTCTGGAACAGATGTACCTAGGAGTGAAAACTCTAACAAGGAGTTTCGGGATTATCTCGGGTTATCCTGGTACACGACAATGGGCCTTGCGACACTATTGGTTACGACACTCCGCAGGGATATTCTTAGGATAATTCAAATTTTCATTACAATCCATTATGAAGGATTTAGGAGTAAATACTTCCTCAAAGAACATTTTTTATGATTTTACATTATATGCATCATATTTTAAATTGACATTAGGTATTTTAAAAGTTTGGAATAATGCATGGAGATTCAAAAACTAACATAGTGTATGCCATTGTTTAGAAATGGTGCCTAATAGAAGGAATGATAACTCTCGCAATACGCATGATCCAAAGAGTAAAAATGATTATATATTTCATGATATTAAGCCAACATTTTGAAAGAAAATATTCTCCCAAGTATTATCATCATATGAAGAAATAGTATCATGTGTTAATAAGATATGTGAAGAATTATCTGAGTCCTATGGCTTTAAAGGGATCAAGAGATGAAAATTATGGAAGAGAGAAATATGGATAAAGAGAAGATAGAAAAGAAGGATTTTCACATATTTAATAATTGTGGAAAGAATAAACTTGGTAAATTCTTGAAGGGAATGAGAGTTTTTTATAAGTGTGGATTAAAAGGACACCATGTACGTGATTTGAAAGAGTAAGAAATTTTTTTCAAATGTTCAATGCTTCATCTTAAAGGAGTTGAGACACTACACGAATCAATGTCCAAACAATCAAAGTATACCCCAAATACTTCTATTGGATAATTATAAAGTTATGATACTTCCGAAGATGAAGAAGAATGAATAGATTTATTATGTTGTTATTAAAGTATTGTATCATTTCAGTATTGTATTAATGATGTATGTGTTATAAGAATTATAGAGTATATATTGGGATTGAACAGTCATACTATTTCATTAAGGACTTGAGATTGTGTGGAACTAAGAAAAGTGACTCAATAGCAGGTCAATTTTTTTTGAAATATATATGGACGAGAGAAAATTAATCCATAATATGGTTCTGGTTATGAGGTAGTGATTTTGGAATAATATATGATTGATTTGGATAAATTATATTGGATATTATTGACTACCTTGAAACTGATTAATGGTTTGTATATTCCATCATTGTTTGAGTTAACAACATTTTGGTAAAGAAGGAGTATATCCAGTATTATATAAGGAATAAGGGATCATGAATGTAATCAATAGGGTTTTATGGTAATTCATGGTGTTACAATGTTTTAAAAGAATACTTGATGAAGGTTTACACATTTTATTACGTGGAAAAAAGGTTCTTCAATGCATTTAACATTCCTTATAAATTTTGGAATATGAGTTTGGATAGAAGAATTTTGGATAATTATAAAGGTTATAATTGATTAAGTTTGACACTGGATACTATTTTTAAGGTTAAATCATTTATTTAGATTATTTTTGGATTGTCATAAAAATGACAACCTGGAGGTCGGGCAACAACATGTCACGTCCATCAAAGCCACGAGACTTGAACCCGCAACCGAAGGGCGACAAGGGTGGATCACCTACCACTAGCCCAAGTGATGTCCGAGATTGTATAATGTAGTTTTTTTAAATAGTCTAAAAAATGAATTATAAATTAATTATTTTTGGAACCCTATGCGATTAGGATAAATAGAATATTTCTGAATTCTATTATCTATTGGTGTGAAAGATGAGTTTGGGGTAGGAATTAGTTAAAGGACAGAACTCTACTTGTCAAGTATATTTTTCTCTCTTATTCTATGAGAAAATTAATTCCTAAACTTTAGTTAATGGATCTTAAAACAAAAAATGTGTTATCCTAATACCTTATTATTTGTTGAACTGGTGATATTTTAAATCATCATAGATCATTGGTTTTGAGGCCCTCAATTGTACACTTGTTTTTGATTGACGAACTCAATCAATCTCGATAAATATTTAAGTTTTTCCTCCAATTATATGTCTCTAATTTCCACCGATGTTCTCCTAATCGAGATCAAAATTTGGTGGTGACTTTTTCATTTCCCTTTCCCTCTTATTAAGACTAAATTTTGTTAACCCAATTTCTGATGTGGGGTTTCCACAAAGGTATTTATCTATTTTTAACCATTTATTTTTCAAAATAAATTTCAAATTGTGAGGAAGTGATTTATTTAAGTCGGGGAAAATGTAACACCCCAAGATTTCATAGTACATTATATCTTCAAAGAAATTTAATAACTTGCGCTACACGCAACACTGAGTTCAAGTGCACCACGACTTACCAAACTAGTCATTCAAAGAGCGGTTATGAATAGTATTAACTAAATTTTGAATTTTATATACTCCATATAATTTTAGAATCCATAGTATGTGTTTATTAGACATAATATAATAACACATTCATTTTTTCAGATAAAAAAAGTATTTTAAAAAAATGTAATTTCACCTCCTTTTAATGGAGAACCATTTTTAAAACCAATATTTAACACATTAATATATTAAATATAATGAAATTAAATTATTAATTATAATAGGGACATAAAAATTTAGTTTGGATAAATTTTTGGTACTTTTCTGATAACATTCATATTATGATGAACAGTGAAAAATACTAAATTTTAATTGAAAACAACTTTTTTAATAAAAATAACTTATATTGTTAAAATATATTTTTGAGAGTTTGTAAAGTATAATTAGATTATATTTTTATAATTTAATATAATTTATGTCATTGGTTATAATTTAACATTTAAACTAGACATAAACAAGTGTCAATCTTTTGATAGTTATTATTTCTTAAAAACAAGCTTTCTATTTTAACAATAGGAATTAAATTTAAAATAACTTCTGCCACTTCTGTGTTTTGAATTTGAAAAAATGTATTACATATTTTGAATCATAAGGTAAAAATTTTATAAATAGGTAACTTTTATTTTTATACATTATGAATATTTACTTTAGTAAATATTTTAGTTACCATGGTCAAAGGGTAAATCAGGTAAATAAGGGTAAACAAATATTGTTATAATGATATTAAATTACCCTAACATGTGTCTTATTCTTATTGGATGATACATGGATGACCATGGTCATCCATCGGTCGATTTTGGGACCCCATGGAGCCACTTGAGAGTGATAATGACACTTTATATTAATTAATTTAAAGTAAAGACAAAAATGACATAAAAATATATCTTTTATTAAAAAAAATTTAAATGGGGTTATATAAGTTATCGTTTCAACTATAAATACTGATTATAAATATAAAAATATTTCCTACATAATTTTATTTTATTTATAATTTTTAGACATTAAATAATTAAATTTATTTATGACATAATGATGATGCAGTAATTACCTTATTAATGAAAGAATCAAATAAATGGTATTATAAATATTAAAATAAATATAATTTCAATGTTTTCATGACATCCACGAATTCTCTATGTAAATATTACATTTTAGGGTTTATTAAATTTATTTGGTTAGATGTAATCAAGTTTCTATGACATTCACAAAAACCAAATACTAAATAGTATCAAAATTGACATAAATGAGTTTAAAAAAAATATTATATTATTAAATTATATAATAGTCCTAAAAATATAAGGTTCTACCAAATAACCTATATAATTATATTTATATTGATAATTAATCACATTGAGTTCTCTTGTCTTGTTATAATAAGTTTATAAACCATATAATATAAAAATACAAAAAGACATTGTAATTGTCAAACTATTTATCTAATAGTTAAATCTAAAAGATAAGGTTAATATGATGACCTAAACCTATATAAAACCTACTGGTTAAAATATTTTCGACCCATACCCACTTATAGTCTAAATAAATAATTTTATAGCCATTATAAAGTGAAATTGGTTTATTATAAAATAATATTTCTTGCTTTTCCAAAAGTGACCCTCGCCTCTCTTATAAAAGGTTACTTCCCCTTCTCTTAATTTCACACCTCCAAAGCCATTTAGTTTAGCAAAATCCTACCCAAATATCCTCTAAACTATCCTGAATTAAAACTAGAGGACTTACTTTGATCAGAAATCCAACCTATGGAGCCCTTTTGTTCAACTCAAAAGGAAACACCCGAAAAAGTAATAATTTCACAACCCTCTTTCACGTTTTTTCTTCTTCCGCTTCCTCTTTCATTGTTGTTTCCATATCAAAATAATAATTCCATTACCTTATACATATTGTGATGTTATTATAAATATGTTACAACAATATTTTTTATTCTATCCATCCTATAAATGACAAAGTCACCATACGTGCGTACATACGGCTTACCGTCTCCACATTGTGGTGTAGTTTGTCATACAAAAACTTCATTATTTGGATGGGTAAAATAATGATAATGACTTATTTAAATAATAAATATAAGATTATAATGTTTATTTATATATGATATACCATCCAATTACATATTATTTCACCCTAAATATAATGATGTTGTCGCTCGTGCGTACGTACAGATTACCTTCTCCACAACGCGATGAGATTCATCCCCACGTTCACCATTCAATGACGATTATAAAAATATATATTATTAATAATTATTTAATATATTACATAATAATTATACTAGATATATATATGTGTGTAGTTACATATATCTTATTCACTTACTTCCATTCAATATGATATGAAAACAAAAACAACATTTACGCATACGTACGGCCCATCATCTCCATAAACGGTGACTTACATTTCATATATCTATCTATTATAAATATTTATATAATAAATATTTATATTATAAATATATATGATATATAAATAAAGTCTTATATTCTATAAGTAGTTAAATCATGATCTAAATGATATGATCAATAATAATAGGTTAAATCACATACGATAAAGAAAACGATTATTACCTGAAATGTTAATTTAACATGGAAATCATTATTAAATGGGTATTATAAATCCATAAATGAATCATGTATGATATAATAAATAGTAATATGGTTCTGGTATAACTTATTAACATACTATGGTCATTGTACTTGAGGTTAAATGTACCCTCGACCAAAGAAAAGTGCAAGGTAAGGGTTAACACCACAATCACTTAATTATCTGAGGTTGTTTTTATGTAAGTATCTACTGGAAAATATTTATTATCTATGTCTATGTTTCATAAAATAGTTTTTAAATGGATTCTTTTTATGGTAATTATTTAGAAAAAAATAATTCTAAATGTTTTAATGATTTGTTATTCTAAACCTTTCTCATTAATGTTCATGTTTTCAAAATGGTTTTAAGGATTTATTTATGTGGACATGAAATTTTTTAAAATGTTAATTATAATCAATTGTTTCAAAGTGGTATGGGACACATTGTTTTAAAAATGTCTTTAAAATGTATTCCTTTCTAAATTTTGTGACTTTTAAATGTTTTTATGAAAAAGGTATATTTTTCTCAAAGAGTTTTATAAAACATTTTCATATATGCCTACATTTTTTGATGCATTTTAAACTTGTATGAAGTTGATTTATTATGTTAAAAATCCTCCATATTGTATTGATAGTTTTGGAATATGTTTGACTGTAGATGTGTTATTTTTATACCATTCATGGTTTAGGGATAAAGTATCAACATTTCGTTTTCTAGTTTTAATACGAATTTTTATGTTATGTTTAAACCTTTTCATATGAGGAATGCATTGGAGTTAGTAAGTGACGGGTGGAGCCCGCTATAGCTCCTTGATGAATCGGTAGGTCTCATGAGACAAACTAGTTTCTTGGAACAAGGCCTTGAAAAAATGTTATTTTTAGTCTTGGACCAAGGCCTTGACTATGTGGTTATAAAGTCTAGCATTATTTATTCCATCATTATGAAATTGGCTATTGATATTGCATGTGATTATTCGACTACTAGAAAATCCATGTGAATATGAAAATGGACTTATTTGATTTATATTGGCCATATTATGTATAATTTTATGTTTTAAAGGCTTATGTTTTTGTCTTATACATTGCCTTAAATTATTGTGCTTATTTATGAAAGATTCTGTTATGTTGTTATCCGTACAAAGCATCTGAGCTCACCCTTTTCTATGTTTTATTTTACCAGGATTTCAGGAAGTGTATTATGATTGAAAAGAAAAGATAGTCTAAGGGGTATGAATGTGGTCAATGGATACAATGTTGTTGTTGTTTTTCATTTTATAATGTAATGTAATGTTCATGTATGTAATATATTTTCCCAGACTTCTAAACCGATCGGTCCTTCGGGACATGATTCCTTGTAATCATGCCAATGTTATGTAATATTGCACCAACTCTGGGTAATTGGGTTCGGGGAGTTAAACTGATTAAAAATTTAGAATCAGAATAATTTATAATGTCTCATAAGTTCAACTTATTTTTTGACCAAAAAATAGTAGTGATTTTAATTAAAATTAACTACAACAATTAAGGTAAAATTTAGCTTAAAAGTGACTAAACCTTAATATTAAGTGGCCGAATGACCTATAAACATGTCCAAAATCCATTTTATATAAATATTTATACCCTATAGTAAATTTTATCTAAATTTTACCATTATGGGAGACACTCTCAATGTCAAAAATCATGTATGGAATTATTTTCTACAAATAATATTATAAGAGTTCCCCTCCTCCCTCCAGTATAAAAGGGCCTCCTTTCCTCTCACTTCCTCATACATCTAAAGACACTAATCCTTGACCAATATCTACAAAATTATGTACTAATAAAACAAAAACTAATCCTAGAATCCTAAAAATAGTTAGGAAGCAATCCAAGGAATCCTTTTGGTACAAACCAAAATGAGTTACCTGAATAAGAGGTAACAAACTTTCTCAATATTTTTAGATTTATTTCCATTATCCACTCCCTAAACAAGGATTATTACATAATTATATAAAAAACCAATATAATAAATATAATTGTATTTTATTAGGATATGTTTATTACCTACACTTACACACACCCCCATATAATGGGTAATAGACATACTATTTATTTGAATGGTGAACTACCGCCTCACAAAATGGCGATTGGTCATTTTTTCCTTTACCACCTATCGTGGTTGTAATAATGATGGAAACAATATTTATATATGTTAAATATGATACAAATTATGTAATTATAAATCATTAATTATTTTATGACACATACCATTCTACTTTCCATTTTGTGTAAATATGATAACATCATTTGTGGATGTGGGGACTACCACCTCCTAAAAGGGATGTGATTCATTCACATGAAAAAAGAATCTATAAAGAATGATTTTAATTAATCATATGTGAAATATAAAAAATATATGTGATATTAATGACATAATTATCTTTATTTAATTAAAATATATTTCATTTTATTTATTACCCTTTCACACACTAAAAAGTGATAATGTCTTTCATGGATGTGTGGACTACCGCCTCCTCTATATGATGTGATTCATTTATATCAAAAGAATTATATATCTGAGTGTATATGATTAAATAAAATTTAATTAATGATATAATGAACATTCTATGAATATATGGTGTTACCAACTTTCCATAATGATCATTAGAAAAAATGGAATGTTGCTCATGCGTACGTATGACCTACCATCTCCATGATTGTAACATTTATTCATTTTTCATAACCATAATTTGTGATATTTTAAAGTATAATATATGTATAAATATGATAATTAAATCATGATTATTATTATATATATGTTATATAATGACCCATTTCACCATATCTATCCTACCAATGTTTTTTTGACACATAAACAGAATTTGGTCAAAATAACCAATATACACATAAGTGTTTAAGTAGTTGTATAAAATAGAGTTAAAAGTGAAATAAAAGTAATTATAAATATGTAAAAGGTACGTAATCATATAAATAGTTTACATACTTTTATTATTTGGGAATATGAAGACACTCAAGTAAATTTGGACTCAAGGTAAGGGATTTCGTCTCAATTTACATTCTATTGAGTCTTATTTGTTGTTATGAACATAGTTTCATTTATATGGTGTATATACTACCATTTGAAATTTTATATTATGAAAATATTAATTACCTTGATATTATATGTTTCATTTAATTTTATTCTTTTAATAAGAATATTATTCAAATGTTTCAATGTGGTATGAGACACTTTGTAATGTTTAAAGACTATCCTCCACAAGAAAGTTTTTAATGATCATCTTTGCAATGTCACTTCTATTTGTGATTGTTAACATTCTCTTGAAACATTAACTTTATTTTTGTGAACCTAATTTCTTATATGTGGTATACATAATACAAATTTTTTAAATAATATCATGATTTCTTCATTCTACATGATATTTTGAGTTTCTATTTTAATTATTTCATCGAAGGGGATTTGAGTTAAAAGTTACCAAGTGGAAAAGAGATTTCATTACCCAATTCTTTTTTCATTAGGTTATACCAGTTCCTAATTTTTGTTAATATTCTATCATTTTTTGTATAATTAATTATAATATCCATTAATTTATTTCAACTTATTTATCTATATTTACAGTTGATACACATAATATATTTGTTGATTGATTCTCACTTCAATGGTATGGTCTTTTTAAGTGTTTCACTTTACAATATAATTTTATTTAGGATTATTTACTCTTGAATTTACATCAGAGGAAATTATTTTATAATTTTCTAATAAAACCTTTCATTTTCTCTACCTATGGTTATTCATCAACATTTTCATGTAATAGTTCCATTTTCCCACAATGTTTTACTCAAAATGTCTTAGAAAATGTTTTTTAGAAAACATGACTTCATTTTTCTCTTAATTCGAAGAACATATTTTCCTTTAAAAATTCCATTTTTTAAAATGGTTTTCAAAAATGTTTTTAATAAATACATTTTTACCCTTTTTATCTTTTACAGATTTTTTCCAATGAATGTTCTTGTTTCTTTCTAAACAAGTCATTTATAACATTTTTATGAATAAAAAAGGAATGTTGTTTTTAACTCATATAGAATGTAAAAATTTAATTTATATCATTTCTTTGAAGTTACATTTCCATGTTTAAAAGGGTACTTTTTAAATGATTTTTTTCAAAATTAATTTTCAAAGAAATGGTTTATCAAAAGTTAAAAAAAAGATATTTTCATAATGAAATTTTTTAAAATATCTTTTTTATTTATATTCATCAATAAAAAACCATTTATTTTACTTTAGTTGGGATATATTTTATTGATACCATACTTATTCTTCCTATGAATGGTTTATGATTGATTTTCCCCAGGATAGTATTCACATTCACTTCCATGGTTTATTTTCTATCCCCCTTAAAAAATTAAATCTCCTATGATCATTGAACATTGAATTTCCCCTAAATTATCCATTTCATTTACCATGGACATTACTATTTACTAAATATTATACTATTTTAGATATGATTTCAATATTGATAGTTATTTAATTATTTGGGGAAATATTGATAATTCTTTATTCTTTATTCTATATCGATATTTGATAAGTCATATTGTCTGTTGATTAAATTGATTATCTTATAAGAGGAATACTTTGGACATGCAATGACAGGTGGAGCCCACACATTATATAGATCATTGATGCATCGATGGGCTCTCATGATAAATATATGTTGCATGGATTAAATGGGTTTCTATTTGTATTTTGAAACTGTCCAGATGATGGATCTTGATTGTATATTTTTTCATGTTCCTTAGACATGACATCCAATAATTAATCATTTCCTTAAAATAAATTTCAGTTACAATCATTATTATCCATGAGGTTTTTATATAATAAAATCTATGGATGAATTTCATTCTTATTTTATTGATTAATCAGAATGTGTTTTAGTTTCTTATGTTTCCATATTTATTTTTTCCTTATCTAGTTATTTGAGTGGAATATGTTTCAATTTATTACCTTACCATATTGTTTATGTTCTTCTTTCTCAGTTTTTTGATTACATGGTATGTGTGATCAATTATTTATCATTCCATAAATATTATTCTCATTTATTCATTATTTATTCCACTATAATTACCATTACTGATCATTTTAGCTCACCCCTATTTGGTTTACCTTCTCCAATATTCCAAGAAGTTATTAAGAAATACATGAAAGGATACTTCACAATAAATAAATTTACCCATGAAGTTATTTAGAAACAATTATGATTTAATTAGTGCATTAATTTGTAATACAAGACTAATTTATGTATTTGGTTTACCAAGAATACTAAACTACTTGGTCCTTTGAGATTAGATTCCTTGAAATCATGCCAATGTAATGGTTGTAGACACCATATCCATGGTTTTGGGGCTCGGTTGGTATAGTTGGTATTAGAGGATGTTTAGTAGTAACCTTGGAAGTATATTTAAGAAAATTTAGATTAGTGAACATAAAACTAATATTAAATTTGAGGATAAGTGTAGAATAACACCTTATAATTTTGGTAAAGTAGAGATTGTGTGGGTATTTCTAGAAATAAATCCATGTTTGGATACAAAAATTTGATGTGGTTCTGGCACAAATGTACCTAGTAGTAAAAAATATGACAAGGTTTGTCTAGCTTAATTCAACATAACCTAGTACATGACAATATACATTACTAAGCACCTAGTTTGACACCCCCAGGGGATACCCTTTGGATAATTTACATTTTCTATACAAACCCTTGTGAAGGATTTGAATATATGATGAAAATAAATAACCTTG
The DNA here is from genome assembly GCA_963277665.1 of Viscum album. Taxonomy (NCBI): domain Eukaryota; kingdom Viridiplantae; phylum Streptophyta; class Magnoliopsida; order Santalales; family Viscaceae; genus Viscum; species Viscum album. The sequence continues at coordinate 1,429,694,333 of OY728120.1, read as the reverse complement.
GTTAAACATAATATGTTTTAGACTGTAGATAAATTGTAATTATTTAGAAATACTATAAATGATATTATAAATAACCCCTAGTCCAAGAAAGGTTCTATGTGAAGATAAGTGGATGAATAATTAATCTATTATGGTTGTATTGAAAACCTTTGTTTAAAGGATATCTAGTAATTAACCATATATTAATGATACCCATAATATTTATTTTGAAAATTATATTAACATGGTTATAGAAAAGTAAAACTTCTATATCAAGTGATAACCCATCAAATATGGAATGTTTGTGGGACTGAACCCAATACTGAAGCATGATAAGTGTTTGACACCAACCACTGACCTACACAATGTCCTGGTTAATACGTTATTGTTTTTAGTTGAAAATTTTGATGAATATATACTAATGATAATATTGTAGTGTTAATTTTTAGGTTTATAGATTAATGTTCTTACCATATTATTTTTGGAGAATAGTTAGAGATAGATAGTTCTACTTTTCACTATTTTATGGGCATCAAGATACTTTAGAAATATATTGGTGTGTCATGCATCAAAATTAATTTTTGAATGAATTGGAAAATTGATCAAATAACAATGAAATAATAAAATTATGTTTATAGAAATATATAATGTATGTATACATAGGCACTAAAATAATTCCCCAACATTAGGAAACACATATTGAAACAAAAATTTTGTCTTAATACCTTAATTTTTGTTGAACTGATGGCCTTCTAAATCATCACAAATTTATGGCCTTAAGGCCATTGGATTTCTATTGATCATTAACTTGTTTATAATTAATGACATTAATCACCCATGGAAATATTTATTCTTTTACTCCAAGTATGTATCTCTACTTAGCACTAATGTTCTCCTTCGTAGAAACCCAGTTACATGTTAGTCCATGTGACCTTTTGTAATTTTCATTATCTCTTTTTTGGAAAATGTTTTACATACCCTTTTCACGATGTGATATTTTTAACATAGGAAATAAAAAACAATATATAACCTAGATCATGATTAAATTGTGATTACATAATTTATTTAAGGTGGGGAGAATGTAACACTTCAAATATTCTAAAAGAGTAACTTGTATTTGATAGTGTGTATGACACACGACACCAAGCGCATAAGGGAATATAATATCTCCAGTATTTTAAACATATTTATTACTTTAAAAAATTAAATATATTTTATTTATTGTAATTCACATGACACATATTTATAATACATCTCACACAACAATGAGTTTCTTCAACGACTTACATTATCCGCAAGACCGAGTTTTACCAAGAAGTAATATATTATTAAAATATTATTATTTAATATAACAAGACATAAACTAGCCATTGTGAATAATATTTTGTAACTTGTTAAAATATATTACTTACAAAAATATAATATTAATTCATTTGTTACAATTTTATTAGAAATAAATATAATAGATAATTGAAAATAAAGGAAATATTATGTAGAAATCTATTTTTTATGATCACAAAGCCATTTTACCCTAATAAATTAAATTAATTTAAATTATTGAGTGAAATTAATTTAATATATATATTATATATTCAATATAACATTTTTTTGTTCATCCAATATATTTTATAATCATAAGATAAGAAAAACTCAATTTTAGGTATAGAATACGATATTTTTATTAATGCACTTTTATAGACTATTAATGGAGTACCTATTTTCAATAATTTTTTTAGAAATTATAGAAATATTATATATCAAAATAAACTTCATATATGAAATATAAACATTCAAATTATGTTAGGGTTATTTTTTGTTATTTTTCTATTATGTTTAATTTTTTAATGAAAAGTTAAAAATATTGAATTTTAATTCAAAACTACTTTTTCATAAAATTTATTTATAATGCTAAATAATTTTTTAATTTTATTTTAAAGTTTAATTGGATAATATTTTTATAAATTAACCCAATTTAGGTGATTATAACCAATTAAACTTTTATATTGACTGAAAAATATAGCAATCTTTCGGACAATTTACTTTAAAAACCTGCACTATCATCCCATCGATGGGATTAAATTTAAATTAATTTCTTGCGATTATATGAATGTAATTTAGAAAAATTTATTCCATATTTTTAATAATAAGAATATTTAATTTATATTATGTTCAATTTAGTTTTTTTCCAAAAATATGAGTGGATGAAATTAAATTTGTTTACAATAATTATGGTAAAATTAGGCTTAATAAGGGACTAAACATTAATCCTAAGGGCCCAAAGGAACTAGAAACTTGTCTGAGATCCATTTTATGGCTATATTTATACCCTTTATCTTATTTTATATAAAGGTGAACATTATGGGACCCACTTTAAATGTGAAAATCATGTATGTAATTCCCTTGTCAAATATTACAAGAGTGCCACTCCTCCTTGAATATAATTAGTCATCCTCTCCTACCACTTCCTTAGAAATATTAATCAAATATCTAAATAAATATATAAAAAATATATATCCTATAATCATATAACTCTTCCCTGGGATATGAATCAATAAAATGAACCATTTTGCTACAAACAAAAAGATATTACCCGAATAAAAGGTATCAAACTTCATCAAGACTTTTAGTTTGATTTACATTCTCCACTCCCAACACACTTCTTATTCCATTATTATATAAAAAAAGTATCCTAAACATACTAAGAGTTATTTATGATAATTTTGCTACCTAAACATACACACACTCCCATCTAATTGGTAACAAATATATAGTTTATGTTAGCAGAGAACTACCGCCTCATGAAATGATGATTGTTCGTTTTTCCCTTGCCGCCTCTCATGGTGGTCATTATGATAAAAAATATATTTATATATGTTATATATTATAATTATTTTTTATTTATACACATGTAATTATTTTATGACACATACTCTTATACTTTCACACACTAAAAAGTGATAATGCCTTTCGTGGATGTGTGGACTACCACCTCCTCGAAACGATGTAATCCCTTTTACTTCAAAATAATTATATATGTGAGTATATATTATTAAATAAAATGGTATTTATGATATAATTGTAATTATTTTATGTCATGGTGTTACATACCTTCTTTCCATAATGATCATTAAAAATATGGGAATGTTACTCATGCGTGTGTACGACCTACCATCTCCATGATTGTAACGTTGATTCATTTTTCACAACCATTTTTAATGATTGTTTTTTAAAATATAATTTGTGTATAAATATTACAATTATGTCATTATTATTATTCTAGAGTTGTTACATAGTGACCCCTTTGACCATAGATGACCTTATAGTGTTTTTTACACATAAACCACATTTGGTAAAAAAACTAATATAAACATAATTTTTTAGTTGTATAAGACACAATAATAAGTGAAATAAAAGTAATTATAAACATGAAAACTTATATGAGTAATGTAAATAATTAATATATGTGTATTATTTATTAATAATAGGACACAAAAAACAATTCAAACTCAATCTAAGGGATTTGGTCTCAATTTACATTCCATTGAGACTTATTTGTTGTTATAAACCTAGTTTATTTTATATAGTGTATATAATATGGTTTTTAATGTTATATCATGAAACTGATTATTCTTATGATATTATAAGTTTCATTTAATGTTATAAATTTATTATTATCTTTTCAATGTCACTTCCTTTTGTGATTTTTAACTTTCCCTTGAAACAATCACTTTATTGTTTGCACCTAATTTCTTATATATAGTGTAAATAATAAAAATATTTCATATAATAACATGAATCATTAATAATTAATTATATTTTGAGTTTTAATTATAATTATTTTATTTTAGAGGATTTTAGTTTAATGTTACCAAGTAGAAAATAGATTTCATAACCCAGTTCCTTTTTATTGGGTTATACTACTTCCGCATTATCATTAGTATTCTGTGATTATGTGTATAATTAATTTGACTACCTAATGAAATATTTACACTTACTTATGTTTATTTATAGTTGACTCACATAATATATTCATTGATTGATTCTCACATCAAATTTATGGTCTTTTCAAGTTTTTTAATTCACAAAATCATTTTGTTCTGGATTGTTTACACTTGAATTTCTATAAGAGAAAATTATTTGTTCATTTTCTAATAAACCCTTTTATTTTATCAATATATGGTTATTAATGACTATTTTCAAGTATTAGTAAATTTTTTAATTCTTTCTAAAACTTTTTTATTTAGAAAACTTTTCTTAGAAAACACTACTTCATTTCTCTCTTTATTCAGGGAACCTGTTTTCTTCTAGAAAACCCCATTTTCAAAAAATGTTTTCAAAAAAGTTTTTAACATTTTTCAATAATGAAATTTTACCTATTTTTCTTGAAGCAATGTATTCAAATGAATCATATTTTTTATTTTTTGAATAAGGCATTTTTCTAACCTTTAACAAAGAAAATGGAATGTTCATTTTATCTCATGTGACAAGTACAGATTTACCCCATGACATTTATTTAAGGTTAACTTTATATTTCTAAAAGGATACTCATTAGAGAAAATGGTTTCAAAATTTATTTTCAATGAAAATGGTTTTAAAAATGTTTTTCAAAACATATGATATTTTCATCCAGAATGATTTTAAAAGATCTTATTTTTATTCATCAATGAAAACCTTTTTATTTTATACTAATTGGGATATATTTTATTGATACCATACTTATTATTTATCTGTATGGTTTATTATTTATTTGGCCAAATATATTATTCACATTCACTTCATTGATTTATTTGATATTCCCCTTGAAATATTCAATCTTCTATGATCATTAAATATTGAAATTCCCCTAAATAATTCATTTCATTTATCATGGATATTATTGTTGCCGAAATCATATACAATTTTACAGATGGTGTCTACTTTAATAGTTATTTTATTATTTGGAGAAATATTTAAAATTTTTTATTTTTTATTTCATATTTTATATGGCATATTTCCTAATTTAATAGTTATTGTATATTATTTATTTTTAATTATTTATTATATATTTGATATCTGATAAGGCATATTGTCTATCGATGAAATTGGTTATTTTACATAAGGAATTATTTAGACATGAAATGAAGGGTGGAGCCCAAAAGTTATTTAGCTCCTTGATGCATCTATTGGTTCTCATGAGAAAAATAATTTGCTCAAATTAAAAAATATTCTATCCTTAGTTTTAGACTATATAGATTGTGGATCTTGATGGTATAGGTTTTCATGTGCATCAGACATGACTTCCAATAATTAATAATTTCTTTAATAAACATTTCAGTTATCTTCATTATTATCCATGAGGTTTTAATATGAAAACATCTATGGATAAATTTTATTCTTGGTTTATTGATTGAATGGATTTTTTTTAGTTTATTACCATTCTATATTTATTTTTTCATTCCTAGTTACTTGTGTGGAATGTGTTTCCATTTATTACATTTCCATACTGTTTATGTACTTTGTTCTTAGTTTATTGATTACATGGTATGTGTGTTCAATTATTTACCACGCCAAAATTATTATTATCATCGATTCATTATTTCTTCCACTATGATTTACCCTTACAGAGCATTTAAATCACCCCTATTTTGTTTTCGTTCCCCATGATTTCAATAAGTGTACTAATAATGATATGTAAGGGTACACTAGATGGAATCAAGTTACCCTTGATGTTATTTACAGAAAAATTAATTTATAATTAGTGTATTAATTTTATATATAAGACAAATTTATGTATCTAGTTTTCCAAGAGTACTAAACTGATCAGTCCTTCTAGATATTATTCCTTGTAATCATGCTAATTTAATGGTAGTTGACATTGACTCTCAACTTCTGGGGTCAGTTCACAACAGAGTTAGCCAAAATTATACAATTTGTTTATTAATATCCTATTTGGTGATATAGATTAAATAAAAATTAGTTGATTTCTATGTAACTACTAGGTACCCAGATAATGAGAAAACTTTAATACACATTCTTCTGTTTTAATTGATAATAAAAAAGGACATTTTTTTCTGTGATAATAACCACAAGTCACTTGGTATGTAGTCATCATAAAGTAGATAAACCATGTGAAAAATCTTCTAGGTTCATATTTAATTCCTATTATATATCTATATATCATAAAAATCTGATAAAGAGATAGATATATCAATTAACTAAATAAGTTATGAGGTGATTAAGGGATAAAAACTAAAATTTTAATAAAAGTCACTCCTCAAAAGTTCACCCTAGGGTGGGAATATCCCAAAGTGATCCTAAAATGTTCCATATTACAACCCTTGGAGTTTCCTTTCTAAGTATAATATAAATTAAATTTCAAAAAAAAAACTAATACAATACAATAAAGGGTCCCCACACTATGGAACAAGACAACTCAAGTAGATAATCTAGAGTTACACATTACCTACTATCCTTATACAAGGTCATCTAGGGGAACCCCACTATGGAATGAAACTACCCGATTGGAAGATTTAATTCTTGACAAGTTCCACTTTAAAAGGAATCTAAATACTATTATCTGAGTGTTCTTCTTTTGAAAAGCCTCACCAATTTAATATACATATTATGCATACTAAATTAACCAGTACTGCATCATGTGAAATCATTACTCTGAATTATTTTTCATTTGATTCATTATTCCATCAAAAAAATTATGTGTTCTCTCTATGTTAATGTTTATATTTTTACATAACCCACAATTTTGTGTTACTCAATCAATAATAGATGATAATAATATTCACACATATCTAAATTATACACATGAATAAGGTCTATGAACTTTTAATGTAAAGGTATGGAGTTATATGGGATTTAAAATATCTATATGAGTAATCCCATATCCAAAGATATATAACCCAAAATTTATATAATAAATATTATGTCTATAGGCCTAAGGTAAGCCTAACCCAAATTACATATACATGGGGATACATTACAAAGGATAAAATTCAATTTAGGATAATTCTAAGACCTAATGTGAAAACAAAATATTAGACAACTATTTTTAGTCTTATTACTCTAAAAACAAACCAAGGTAAAGGTAAATTAAAAACTAAATCTTATTGATTCATTCCTAATATGAAATACATTTATATATCTCCTAGAAATAATTTATCACATGAGTTTTTCATACACAATTTTCATATTTCATAAAAAATTTATGAAACATGAATATCAAAGGAATTTAATAAATAAATATTCATTTTTTTATTTTCAGAAACATGACTCACAAATATGAACTTTTCAGATCTAATTTATCCTTGAAAAATAACATTTTACAATGCATGAAATTTAAAATTTATAAAAAAATTATAAACCATAAGTCAAATAAAAAATAATAATTCTTTTAACAATTCCATTACCCTTAAATAGAACCCTATGTGTAAGGGTAGTTTTGGTAACCCTTACACATAACCATCATTGCAAGGGTAATATTCTATGACCCTTATGAAAAACAATCCATATAACTGTAGTTTATATTTAACTTTATACAAAATCATTTTTTAAAGAGTAATATGTTATAATCGTTTAAACATATACTCTGTATAAGGGTGGTTGGTGATAACCGTTATGCATAACCCTCTTCATAAAGGTAATATAATATGAACTTTACATAGAACCCTCTACTGCGTAAAGATAAACAGGGTGGATCATTATATGAGATGTGTGGGTGTATTTGTAAGTTTATATTGTATTACACATTATTTTTTTGGATATAGTATTCTTTTAAACTAGTTATTTAAAACATTTGAATCATGGTTTTTTAATTGATGGAATTTGATTGATAATGATCACCAAAGCAGAAAATATAGGATTTTGGTAACTAAGGGGATCACCATGGCTTATAGATCTGAGAATTTTTTTTATCAATCCTTTTACTCTGAAGGGATGGTAAAACATTCAGGATGAGTGAAAATCATAATCTAGAGGAACAATGGATTTTAAATGTTCTCTAAGAAATAATTTAATATCATATATGAGATAAAGGATCCCTTTTTATAGCCATCCTCTACACTCCTCACTTATAGAAAATGTGTGAGGAAAATGTAATGCATCAGATGCCTTATTTAATACACAGTGAATAAATTTAACCCATTAAATATATTTTAAAGTATTTTTAATCCATTCATAATGGATTATAAGAGATAAAACCATGTTGTGTGCTATATGGATAATTCATGAATCATATACATGAAAATAAGTAACGTAGAGGTTGTTATCCAAGACATGAATATAAAAACAACCAATTCATAGTGATTTATATTTTAATTCAGATATAAAAATATCCAACTTTCACTAAAATCCATAAGTAATTTATAAAAAACTCCACGACACTATGTGAATTCATCCAAAACTCTTTTGTATGTGGTTCCATATAACTCAAAATATTTTGCAATAATTATTTTTAACAAAACATAATATTTATCCAATTTTCTTACTATATAACCCTTCAGGCCTCAGTAGAGTTTATAAAAAATATCAAATAATTGTTTTATAAAAAAAATCAAATAGAATTATCAAGTAAATAATCAGTGTTACTCGAGATACTAAAGGGAATGGGGTGACCTCCAACAAATATACTTATAAATCTATAAAAACATATACACCATGATATTTATTATATACATCATATTTACACATAGAGAATCCCATTTTCCAATACATTAAGTGACCACTAAACATTGAACATGTTAATATAGAATATTCCAACTAATATTTTCTTGATTGTATGAAAAATAATTACAAGGTTGATGAATAAATCATGCATCAATCGTTTAATAGATGAGTATATAACATGTACCCCATCTATGTTTCTAACCACATCATATATGATTAAAATAATCATGGAAATGAATTTACTTAGTCTAACTAAGTCGTGGGACGGATGTATTTAGCCTTTATATAAGCAGAAAACTCATATCTTGGTTTCACTCTAAATTAATACGTGATAAAAAACATACCCATCCTCCCATAGTTAGATAATTCACTTTTTAATTATGTAACTATGGAGTCAAGGTACGAATTTTATAATGATGTGTATACTTTAAAACTCTTTAAATTAGTATTAAGAATAACCACACAACCCTATGTATGTAAATTATTTTATGACATTTAGTGAGATATACTTTGGTAGATCAATCCAAGTTATAAGTCTCTACTTGTTACCTCAAGAATACATTTTTTTCTATCTAATATAAAAACCCCTCTAAATAGTATAAGATTCGATTCTTTCTAATATTAAAATATTACCACAAACCATAATTCTCTACAATGATCATCAATTTGGGATAACAAAAAGTCTTAATTTGAGATTATATTATCATTCAATCATACCTATAACCTATGATACTACACACGTGAGTGAATGATAAATATAGGTTTAATTTTTTTTTATAAAATCACGATATAGCATACTGTCATACTATAAATATCTTATGTATAGAATATTGATAGACCTAACATGAACCTCATGTTACTGCAGTGGTGATGGATTCATCATTAGATATGATACAAGTCCTATATATCCACCCAACTAATATTTTCATCACCCATCTCAACTACATACAATATGAGAAGGTATTTGTGAATAATATTTTTTTTGTTGAGAATTGGGTTCCTTAGCTTGAGAAACAACTCCATTAATTTTCACAATAAATCATGATTTCTTCCGCATTACTAAAAAAATATAACATCAATTATGAATTTATTTATCAATACATTTTTCTAAAAAGTATCTGCTAAAGATACATACTATACCTATTTTTACAAGCCTACTATGGTGTGTTGTTTGGAACTCTCTCAACTAATTTCACCACTATTAAAGTAAAACAAATAACCGGATTGATGTTTCACATTATATAAATCAAATTGGAAACTAGAATTCATATAATCTTTTACAGAGTGATCATACTCTCCTCCAAAGGTCATGAACATATTCATAGTCCAACTTATTTAAATAGTAACATTCTTTATTGAAATATTGTAGCTCTCACCAAAATTGGATCGGTAGCTATTGTTTATACTAAGAGAAATGCAATATCAGGTCAAGTACATAACATGTAATACATTATAGAACATGCAGTGAACACATAGGAAATTATATACATATAGTTTAGCTCTTTATTTGGGCTTTGAATTTTCTTAATATTTATTCAATGTAACAATGGAAAATATCCATTTATCAATTTTTCAATTCTAAAAAACATTAGTAATTTACCAATTCATGCTCTTTGATTGAGTCTAATTAGCCTTTTAGAAAAATCCTCATAATGTCTCAGACCTAGTTTTTTAGAAACTTCACCTATGTATCTCATCAAGAATAATTTTTCCATATATAAATTAATAATTTTAATATTTAGATATCATTACTGTTATGTAGTATGTAATCAACATAAAACATCACATACACTAAAATAATCTCACTAATATTTATATAATAATAGGAATTATATACATTCTTGATGAAACCAAACAATTTGATTGCATCATAAAAAATGGATATTCAAACATTGAAAATATTTTTTTAATCCAAAAATGGACCATTACATCTTTCATAGACCATAAGTCATATTTGGAACATCAAAAACATTGAGTTGAAACATATACACATCATTGACTAAATTTACATTAAGGAAAGTTGTTTTTATAACCATTTTATATAGGACCCAATTTATTCCATCCAAACCTTACAATGTAAAAACGAAATATTGGTTCACATTCATACATAAGGGCTACTTACGTTTTTAGATTTAGATAATTAGTACATACACTTACATAAACAATACCCATGAATTCAATGGATTATTTTCACACTATGACAAACATTTCATATTATATATTAATCCTTCTACATATCCCATAAAATTCATACCTTTAGAAAATTTTATAGAAACAAATAATTTTACATTATTCTTGACAACCTAGGGAAAAAGGAAATATAATAAGGGTGAGGTCAGACACTCTGTAAGGAAAATCATAATAATTAATAATTGAATATCATTAGTGATAATGTGAGGATAATATGGTTATGGTCACATGATAAAAGTGATTGAGCATAATATAGGTATATTCATACCCTTCAATACCATGGTTATCAAACATGAAACATGGAATAATATTTAAGAAAGGAAAGAGTCAAAAGAATAAATAATTTGAAGCCATGTGATTTCAATATTTACAAAATGAATCATTAAAAACCCATATCTTGTATAAATAATACATATTGGTATATTGGGAAGTCATCTTTATAGAACACTTACAAAACACTTACCAAACCATGAATATTGAATAATCATGCAGTATACTTTCTTACCCAATGTAATGGAGAACTATATGGGTGATCCACTCATATATCAATGTCCAAGAACCATAAATAAGGTACATAGGCTTGCATTTCATCATAAAAGTCATGAAAAAAATCATTATTTCTTTCATAACACGACTAAACTATGAAAAATATATAGATTCCATTAAAATATCATTTAAAGATGTTTTTCCCATGTAAGATTAATGGGTTCCATAATATTCTCTTTAATACATGATTTACCCATGGAAATGAAAAGGGTTCTCTAAAAATATCATTGAAACAATCACAACCCATCTAGAGAAATAACGATGATGGTATAATTACAATATAAATCAAGTGGATAATATTTAAAACCAAGGGATTCTAACATTGATGAATTGAAATACAATTAAAATATCATTAAAATCATTCTTGGGGAAAATACCCCTATTTACATTGAAAAACACTTTCTAATAAATTAAAATTATTAAAATATTGTGAAAATCAATTTATTTTGAAATAAACATAGAAAATTATAAATAAAGTTTATAAACTAAATAATGGTTATGATGGTTGTAAAATGTGTTCTTAGTGTAAATGTTAAAAATAAATAATCTTTTAAAACCATTTTTTAAAAGGGAATAAAAAGTGCTCATTTTGTAAAACATTCAAAAAATTCTATATAAATCCATTTAAAATAAGTTAAATGAATATGTAAAATATATTTAAGAAATCATTTAATTTTATAAAAAAACATTTTGAAAACATCCAAGAAAATATATATGTGGAAAATAAAGATAGTTGATCTAAAAAAATACAAGATTGATAACACTTAAAAACAAATTTATTGATATTTATCCAATAAATAAGGGATAAAATTGAAATAAAACATTTTTAAGACATTAAAATCTAATGGATAAGAAATTTATGTGTTTTAATAAAATAACATAATATTATTTCAACCAACGAAACCTTAAACATAAAAAATCCCAAAAGAAATGAGATTTTAACAAAAAGCAGTTTCCAATTTGGTAACTCTTCCATCCTAATCCGCAAGATAGGATAACCTCAAATGATACTTTAAATATCGTTATCATATGGTTTTAATGACATAACATGTCAAGGGGGTTGTAAATACTAAAAATAATATAATTTTGATGTATAGAATAACATATGTCCCAAAGAAGGCAATTTGAGATGAGAAACCCTTACAATGATCACCATGCTGAAGTGAGAATTAATCAATGAATCTATTATATTTTTCAACTATAAATACACATAAAAGACTTGTAAATATAAATAATATAATTAATGTTAATTACACACATTCTTTTATCAAATGAAATACATTGAAAAAGTAATGTAATACAATGAAAAGAAATTGACTTATAAAGTTATTTACCACTTGGTTACCTTAAAGTAAAATACCCTTATTTAAAATAATTAAAATTTAAAGTAAAATTAAAATTAAATATTATGGATTAATGTTATTACATGTAAAAGTGACATATATTACACCATGTAAAATAAATTAGGTGCACAATAAAAAATATGTCTCAATGATGTGAAATTGAGATGAAGTCTCTTACTGGTTTGGTAATCTCTTGATCAAAAACACATGAAATAGAGATAATAATATGGATTTTCAAATAAAAATATTTTTTTTTGAAATTAATACTAAAATAAATTCATATAAATTATTTAAATTACACAGTAAAATATGTGGTGAATATGTCATATGTCTCGTAGAAATAAATGTGAGATGAAAATTTCTTACCTTAGGTCCAACTTTCATTGTACGTGTTCAGACATCATGTCTAATAAAATTATATTAATAATTTTATTTATTAATAAACTTTTAAATTCTCATTAAATTATAATTAAATAATTTATTTTATTACTTTTTGAGGAAAAATTTAAATACATGACTAGTTTAGTCCATGTCAGGAGTTTTGATATTGTTCAGTTCATTATTTCAAAACGACTTAGGTGTGTTTACTGTGGTCAAAGAGTTAATTATTAAATAATCTCAAAAATAATAATAATGAAATATTTATAATATTTATACATAGTTTATAGTTTTAAAATCAATGACTAAATATGATTAGAATAATTAACTATGTTACAGTAATGGAGATGCTAAACCACATGTACGCATGAGTAACGTTTCCATTTTTAAACGATCATAAAGGAAAGAAGGTAAGTAATATTTTAACCATAAATAATGATAAGAATATCATAAATACCATATTATTTCATTAAATATTCTTATATATATATATATCATCCATGTGATTTGGTGATGAAAAAAATATTTACAATGCTTCCTGGAGGATGTACTCTACACGTACTAACAGATGACTTTTTCATTTTTAGTGTAAGAAAAAAGATTATATATTGTCATTTAATAATTATAAATATATCATAAAAATCATTATTAGGTATTTTATATAAAATATAATCATTAAATTTATCGTTATAACCTGACATGTAAATAGTTAGTGAAAACCCAATCACATCACTTCACAAGACCGTAGTTCGCCGCACACACGATCAGTATTATCGTATCCACCACATGATGGAGAGTAAGAAGTTATATATGATATAATGAATCTAAAAGTATAATTTTTAAAAAAAATAATATATATATATATATATTATAAATCAATAATTCTAAAAATCCATGAGTGGTGATGACGGAAAACGAATGACGCAGTTCGTGAGGCGTTAGTCCTCCACACACACGAATGCTGTTTTTATATCTCTTTTGATGGAATAAGGTAAGGATTTAGGTTATGAAATTATATTAATAAAATATAAGTATATGTTATAATTTTTTTTATTATATAATAATAATTGAATAATATTTTAATGAGGTCGAAGAAGAAATAAAATAAAAGCTCTCGAAGCATGATACCTCTTCTTTGGAAAAGCTCCTTAGGTTAGCACCAAATGCCTTCATATGATGAATTTATGATAAAAAGGTATATGGGATGTATATTTGTATTTAAGTAATATGTTTTTGTATGTATTTTCCAATTCAAGGAATTTGAAGGTGTAAAGATTATTGGAGAGGGGTGGACTTTTATAAGTGATGTGAGTAGCACACATGTAAAATTTTGAAACAAAATGTGATACCCACATTTCCCAAATTCAAAAAGTCTAAATGATGGACCATTATCAGTTTTATAGAATATGAGGTCTGTATATGTAAATAAAAATATATTTTATAAAAATTTTAGTTCATTTTAACCCCTATAATTTTAGATTAACCACCAATAAGTCTGTTTTACATTAACCCCAATAAAATATTTTTATTGTTTTCAATTTTTATTATGACCAAAAATTAAGTTTACCTTACTAGTTAACAAAAAATATTATTATTAAAAATATGGAATCCATTTTAAAAAATTCAATTCATATAAGTGGTATAATTTAATTTAAAATAAAACCCACAAATGTGAAGAAAAATTAGTTTTTCAAGAAATCTATTCTTCAAGCATTAGATGATTTTATATTAACTCCGTAAAAAGTAATTATCATTATATTAGTTTAAATTAATATTTATAGATATATAATCTATAAGTTTCATTTAAATAAACCCAAATTATGGGTTATTTTAATTATTTATAATGGGGAAATTTTATTCACTTCAAAACAGTTTTTAGAAAAAGACTCATTTTAAACCCAAATATAAACTTATACTAAAATAAAATATAAAGATAACTAATATGAAATTTATTGGTTTAAATATAAATAAATTATAAATTTATTAATTTAAATACTATGCAACACATAATATTACTTTTCAATTACATAATTATTTTGAAAATAAATGACATTTTTATAGAAATCGGTTTTTATCACTATGCACTGAAAAATCAATATTTTCTGAAAAATTTAAAATTTTCACACAAAGTAAATTTGGATATTCTAATTTAAAAAATTAATTTATCATTTTAAAAAAAATTAAAATATCTATAAATTAATTATAATATTTACTTACATAAATTAATAGAAATCATTTTAAAGAGTAAACATATTTATGAAGAATAAAATCACTTTCATAATATCTTAATTTATTATTTAATTATAATTTTAAAATAAATTAATATTGATTATATATATATCGTAATTTTCTAATACTATCCATACTGTCCAATTTAAAGGATAGGTTATAATGGCCAGATTTAAAATAATATTATTTCTTGTTGTTTTTAAGCTCTATATTTTGTGTCTTGTATGCTATCTACCATATATATTTATTTAAATATTAGGGTATTACATTATAACCACCTTAAATAAAATTCCTCCTAAAATTTTTTACTTCATATTCGTAATTAAATTTCTGAAATTTTAAAATAATGTTATTGAAAACAAACATCATATAAAGGGTTAATAAAACATCAACTAAAAAAGAGAGAAAAGGAAGTATGAAGGTCATATAGAGTGAATCATAACTACGTTTACAATTAGGTAAACATTAGTGTGCAGTGAAGATTGGGACATGAAATGAATGAATAAGTAATTTTGAATAGTTATAGAGATCATTTATCATAATAAAGATAATTATCTATAAAATTTATTGACCACAATGCCATAAATCTACGATGAAGGAAAAGGGAATAGGTTCATAAGAAATAAACTTACTAGGATAAGATTTTTGTTTCAAGATACCTTTCCTTGATTTAAGAAATTCCTTTACCAACTAGGATAAAAACAATGTGAAATATATTTAATTTACAAGTTAAACATCATCGTCTAACTAATTTCCACCACAATCTCATCTTTTTCTCCAAATAATGAGTATTCAAGATGAATTGTACTTATGTCGGATGAAATAAAATCAACCCATATTGGATCACATAATCCCCAAAAGGATAACCAAGTATTCCATCAATCGTTATACATTAAACACATCCAAAATAGTTAGCATAATTTAAATTTTTTCCCAAAATGAATAAAACTACAAGTGAAGAAAAATACTTTAATCTCATAAACTAAATATTAATTTAAATATTTAAAACTAAATAATTCCATAAATAAAAACCATATATACAAATAATCTCAATAAACTCAACTTTAAATACTATTTTAACCTCAAAGGTTACTTTATATATTTCATCTTAGAAGCCCAAAAATGCAGTGACATTCTTCTAAAATAACACTAATCTCCAAATCACCAGATAAATTTTCAATCCCATTGTTTTCTATATGATAAAACATATGTTCCAAAAATTAATTTAATAATTATCATTCAAAATAGAATCATATTAACCACAAAATCAAAAAGGATAGTGGTAGGAATTTTACCCTTTTACCCTTCAGTTGCGGGATCAAGCTCTTTAGTCTTGTCGAATGTGATTATTGTCACCCAGCCTTCTGTTTTTTATTTTTCCTAAAATTTAATCCTTATAAAGTATCCATAAATTTGATGAATATCCTTTAAAGTAATCATATTCATCAAAGATTATATAAACCACAAAGGTTCACAGTACCTTTAAACTTATGATCAACCATAAAATCATAAACCTATTATGGTATCCATAACTATTAAAATAATCTCTCAAAAGAATAGCACAATCTTGACATTTATCAAACCTCTAGCTCTAATACCAACTATAACAATACCAAACCCACACATATGGATCTTGAACTAAAAACATTATATTTACTTTTCTATCTTTGATA
This sequence comes from Viscum album, assembly GCA_963277665.1. Lineage (NCBI taxonomy): Eukaryota > Viridiplantae > Streptophyta > Magnoliopsida > Santalales > Viscaceae > Viscum > Viscum album. Next base: position 1,429,677,340 of record OY728120.1, on the reverse strand, counting down.
CCAATAAATCTGACCCAATTTATTCTATCTAAACCACAAAAAATAAAAAGTAACTATTGGATCACTTATATAACTAAGGACCATTTAGGTTTATGTTTTTCCAAAATTAGGACAAACTCTTACACCAAAAATACCCATGAATTCAGGGGACTATTGTTTCCACTATACCCAACTTTTTTTATTATATATTAAGTCTTAAACACCTCCCACACACTTTATAATGTCAGAAACCTTTCTAGAAAAAAATATTTTAACATCATTCTTAATAACATAGTTAAATATGAAACATAATAATGGTGATCAAAAACACACAGTATGGTTAAAAAAAATATTAATAATTGAATTTCATTAGTGAGAATGAGAAGTGAATAAGGGTATGGTGACATAATCAAATTGTATGAGCATAACATAACAATAATAATATCATAAATACCTAGATCATCAAATAATAAGCATGTCCTAATGTTCATAACAATAAATAGTTATAACAATGAATAATCAATATCATTTTTATTTCCATTATGATGAAAGGAATCAATAAAAACCCATAAAAATCATAATGAAAATGTGTTAGTATCTTTTGATATCATCTTTATAGAACACTTAAAAAACCCTTAAAAATGGAATAACCATATAGTCAACTTCCATACTAAATTCATTGTGGTTCTATCTGGGCACACCCATTATATAGTCTATATCAGTCTCACTCGGTGCTATCTGGCTGCCAAAATCATATAGAAATATGTAATAATAATAATAACTAAAGTACATATGGAATTTATTTCACCATAAAACTAAGGAAAACACTCAATATTAATTTCATAACATGATTAACCCAGGGAAAATAAATGGGTTCCATGAAAATCTCTTTTAAAAATGATTAACCCGTGGAAATGAAATGGGTTTCATAACAATCTCTTTCAAAAATTATTAGCCCATAGAAAATAAAAGAGTTCTATTATAGTCTCTTTGAAACTATAATAATCCATCCAAAGAAAGAATGTAGATAGTATATCATTACAGTATATCTTATTTAGAGTCAAATTAACATTATGGTTTTTTAAAGTGATGAATTTAAATACCATTAAAAGATTGTTAAAATCATTCTTGAGAAAAATACCCTTTTTATTTGAAAATCACTTTTTAAAAACAAAAAATTCACAAAATAAAGTGAAAATAATTTAATTTTAAAATAACCTTTAATAATTACAAAATATGTTTAAAATAAAATAATGTCCATGATGGTGAAAAAATCTATTCATGTTATAAATAATAAAAATAAACATTATTTTCCAAACATCCTGTAAAAAAATTCAAAAGTTATGCCTTTGAAAAACATTAAGAAATTTAATTTTAGTACAATTTAATAGAATTTAATGTTGGATTGATTGTATGATAGATATGATATTTATTATAGTACCAAACTATGGTGTAGATACTCAATATACAAGAGGGGGTAAATTGTATACAAAAAAATCCTTAATGAAATTTTGTATAAACAAAATTAAAAACACCTCTACGTTCTAATAACTTTCTTGATTCTGGAAATGTAATTTTGAAAGGTAGATTCCTAAAATTAAACTTAACAAAATTTTACAACAACAATGATTCTACCTTAAAGCTTATATAATACTATTTAATCATAGTATAATTCTAAGGAAGTATAAGATAGTTATACTTTCCTCAACAACCAAAATTATAGCAGAAAACAAACATGAAACACTACAAGTAACAAGTAGTAAATATTTTAACCCGAAGAGAAGGATATCCAACAACCTTGGATAAAGGTCCCTTAATTTATACTTTCAAAAAAGTCTGTCTTACCCAAACCTAGGTTATCCCTCAATCCAATGATTGGTATCTATCTTGATATCCTCGAAAACCATTTATTTGTAAGGAAATCGGCACCTCTGACTTCACAACCCGAAGTCTCTGATTTTAAGAAAATCACACCTATGCACAAAGCAATTCTCCATGAACAAAAGTTTGAACAAGTTTTTCACAACCGAACAAGTTTCTAACAACATCCACATGAAGAATTAAGAGTTGAAAGAGCCTCTCACTCTATAAATCAGTTCAACTACATATAATCTCTAGAATCATAGAGTTTTACATCAAAAGTTGGTCTAGAAAATATTATGATCTCTTTCAAATGAGATCGTATTTATAGGCATGACTTCAATAGACGGATCCCTCCTCCAATGGTAATATTTTTCCTTAAATTTTAGAGGTACCTATACACATTTCACTCAAACAACTATTAGTTAGTAACTGAATGCAAGACATTGTTTTATAACCCAAACATGAGAAAGCAAAAATATGGTTACTTAATCAAATTCATTTTTTAGAATGTAACCAAAAATAAAAGTTCGTAGTCTACCCAAAAAGTATTATGACTCTATAATACAAGGATATTCAGATTCTATTTTCTAAGGAATTCAGAACCTTAATTCTATAGAATTCCAGAGTCTGATTTTAAGGGAAATTAAGAATCTGGATTCAAATGAATTTGAAACCTGAACTTAGAAAGTTCAGAATCTAAATTCATAAGAATTCGGAGTTTGGACTCAAAAGAGTTCAGAGTCTAAATTCAGATAGTTTGGAGTCAGAACTCAGAATATTTTGGAGTCTGGATTTAGAGAGTTTGGAGTTATAACTTATAAGATTTCGGAGTATGAATTTGGAGAACTCCGAGCCAGAACTCATAATAGTTTGGAGTCTGAATTCAGAGAGTTCGGAACCTGAATTCAGATCCTGAAAAAAGAATGGTTAATATCTAAGTATATATATGATTTTGAGGTTTTGGATATGAAACCAAATTTATACTTAGAGACAAAATCAACAATTAAAAACATGGTACAAATAAATTTCCTTAGGGAAAGGAAAATTTTCCTTATAAAAGTAAAACATAGGGTAAAATGAAATTTTCCTTAATATAAGGTGTTTTTTATTTTCAAAACAAAAAGGAATGGAAAAGTCACAAGGAAACAATATTGACTCAAAAATCTCCCCAAACATTATGGAATGGAAAATTCATAAGGAATCATTATTTACTCAACAATATCCCCCTTTTTGGAAAGCATACAAATCCTTAAGAAAAAGAATATAGGGACTTGGAAAAATATTTTCCTAGACTTTGAATACAAAAATTATCTCCCTTATCACATGGGAATGATGAATATGACTAACTCCCCCTTAGGCTTTGGAACACTAAAGATCGTATTCTAGATTCTTGGAATGAGATATTTCATTATCTTGAATATGTCAATATTTGTAATGAAAAATCCTCCTTAGATGAACTCCCCCTTAGGGAAATTTCTTCATTACGTTGAATTATTTTTCCTTTCTCCCCCTTTGTGATTTTAAAAAAGGAATTTGAGAGAATGGAAAAGAAAATATGGTACCTATAATATTAGTACAACAAATCCAAAAGACAAGAAACCAAACATTTCATTGTGATATAAAAAATTTATACAAGGAAAATACAACAAAATATTGCATTTAAACAAATTTATCCTTCCTTTTCCTTGGCCATCAACTTATTCACTATTGTTTTTTGTGCTTCTTGTGGTCTTCCTCTTCTCTCTTAAGAATCTAATCCTGATCCTCAACTTTCTTCTCTAAAGCTTTGATTTTATCTTCCTGATCCTTAAGAGCCTCTTCCTTATCCTTCAGGACTTCTTCCTGCTTGACAAGTTTCTCTTCAATCTCAATCTGAATATCTCTTTCTCTCTTCCAGCTTTGAGCCATTGAATACAGTTTCCAATTCAAATATTTCTCTTCTTGACTCCGAGAATTCAGTTCTAGAGTAATTTTTTCTTCAAAACTTCTTTTCAGATCCTTGATCTTACCATCTTTAATTTCAAATTCCTCCTTGACACTATCGTGGAACTCATCAAGATCTCTCGTATCTTCTATGTTTTTTCGTGACCAACTGGTCATCTTCTTACATGATCTTCTATGGGCTTCGTAGTTGATGAAAAAAATCTTAAAATAATCCTCAATATTTACACACTTATCCATCACCATGGATACTAAATCTGATTTTTGGTTCAAGCTGTGTTAAAACATCTAACATCTCGAGTCAATGCTTGGAAAAATCAAAATGGTCCCAACAAGATTCTTCAATGACTGAACAACGAAATCATGTCCAAGGGATGATGATTATGAATCTGAAACATTTCTTGGTGAGTGATAAAACAATATTTTTCTGAATATTTTATTGATAATAAATGATATAATTTCCTCACATTGTGATAAATATATTCATTTATGAAATATTTGGGATTAGATCATTCATTTGAAAATTTGATGAAAATTCAAGTTTTACCCTTTTAAAATGTACTGTAGTATTTTGAAGATAAATATTTTAATATTTATTATTTGAACATAATATTTTGTAACAGTGTTTCTAACTTAATTTTCTACAGCTTTAATTCAGAACACTAGAGCTAAAGAGTTCATTGTGATGGAGTAAATGGGCCATTAATCCAATGGTGGGCTGGACTCGGCATAATGGACATGGGTTCTGTATTTGGGACATATCTTCTTCATCCGGGATTGGATTGAGCCCAAATGTTGTGAAAAGATCAGGGACATGATTTGGAACAAATAATACTTCTATAAGGCCGTCTAATTCACACGTTTTGAGGTCAAATTGGCAGTGAAATGTGGAATAAAATATTTGGCCTAGTTTTTCATTTCATACTTAAACAGTTATGTAACCGTAGCCCTCACAAACTCTATTTAAAGGGGGTTTTAACTCTTTGGGAGGGGTGGTCGAGGAGTTGGGAAGGTTTGGAAGAAAGGGTGTCTCTTGGGAGCCCCTCACAACTCTTGGAAGAAGTAAGGCTTTGTGAAAACCTCTCTTCCAAAAAGGCTCTCCTCTCCCACCTCCTCTCTGTATTTCTTTCCTTTCATGTTTGTTTCATGAATTTTTCTTCAAATAATCTTCTGTTTTCTTCTTTTTTTCTTCTCCTCTTAATCTTCTTAATTGGGTTGGAATCAAGAGTGGAGACGAGATTGGGTTTTACCCTTTCAATCCTTTACTCATGCAAAACATCTCCACGATGACTACACCGCCCATGGAAGAGTAGTTCTTTTTAGTAATCGATTGACCTCTATCATTATTCATTTAATTATTTTGAATCATTGAGCTACTGTAATTCATTTAATATGATCCATGAATTATGTTTTTAAATTTTTAGAAACTAAGTAAGTAATTGAATAATTAACACAAAAACACGCGTGGTCGAGATTTTGTGTAAATTGTGAGAGCACGATCTTAATCGGTAATACAAGACCACACGGGATAAATTTTTAGAGTTCAAATATAATCCCTAAACACAATTCATCCTCATTTACATAATGGATATGTGCTCCAATTAACCACTGACCATAATCTAAACTTAGAACAACAATAAAAGTAGGGTGCTGCGATTGCGTGTTCCGAAGCTAGCATAGGGTTTAAGTAATTCCATCTTTATGGTTAAGTTAACTCTTGTAGGGTTCAAGGGTTAACAAATTTGGGGATCATAATTAAGTGGATATTGATTTAAATGATAATTATTAATAAGTAAATGAAGAGGTAGAGTTAGATCAATTACACCTTTTAAAATATTTTCTAAAAAAACATCTTCCGGTTGTGTCTTTTTAATCAAACTTCATTTCAAAATTAAAAAAAAAATGCAATCTTCTTCCAGAAAACTTCTTAAAGTTTTATAAACTATAAACAACCACCCCCATCCTTTCAATTAGTGTTTTTATTAACTTTTATTTTATTTCTAGAATACCTCTGAAAAGTTTTTTTAATTCAATTCATCCTTTGAGAGACGACCTTGGTCAGCCACTATGTTGCACCTAAGTACCCCAAAATCACACTAATCATTTAAGGGCGCCCACGACAGTGCACTTTCAGTGAGGGATATTTCTCTAGTTCAGAAAGTTTCCTCTTTGAAGATCCACTAGATTCCTTCTTCTTTATAATAGCTTTAGTAGGTGTATCAACAACCACATGTTTACCCTTATCGGTTTTTAGAATGGATTCCTCATCCGGAGATTTATGTTCACTATCAGACAACTGAACAATTTTATCTTCATCTATATATTCTTTCTCATCTCCTACCTCAACATCCTCAGGATTAATGAAATATCTATTAATACTTTCTTCTTCAGATGGATTATTTTCTTCATCATCATCCTTTCCTTCATCCTTCCAAGGATTATCTAGCTTTGAAGATGGCTTATTTGCTTCATCATTATATTTTTTTCTTCTTTTGCTTATTTTATTTAGCTTGATTTATACGCTCATTAGTTGTCTTCTATTTTAAGGGTTTTTCTTCACTAGGATCCAAACTAAAAATTGTCTCCCCTAATTTCCTATTCTTTTTGACTTCTCTCCACTTAGCAACAACCTCACCGGGATATGATTTTTGTTGCTTAGGTTTTGGAGATACGGATTGGATTTCCTTGGTCTCAGCAGTTTTTCCTTCCACTATTACTTCCTTCAACTTCCTCTTCATTCCTCCCTTTTTGGACGGTTCATCTACTTCTTTTTTTTCGAAAAAGCTTCAGATTCTTCCTCTAGTAAGTTATAAAATTCTCCAGAGTCTATAAAAAAATCAATGTTCATCCTCTTCAGGGTATCATCACTGACTAACATGATGTTTCAATTCCTTGGCTTCATGCTGCAAGGAATTTTAAAAGATTCTAAGCACTGAACAATTAAATTAGAGAGAATTTCTGGATACATAATTATCTGAGCCTTCAATTTTCCATTCTTAATATTCTAAATTGTAATAAGAATATGCTTAACCATATTGACCTTCCTTTGGTTCACTAAAAAATCCAAGATATACATGTCACTCTTCTTCAATGTATCTTTTTCTCCTTTTCTCGGAATGATGAATCCTTGTACCCATAATTCAAGAATATAATTATTTGTAGACAAGTGGGTGATATTCAGAGTCTTTACATCAGAGAGTCCAATACATTCCATAGCCTTCACCTTAACAAAACTTCCTTTGACATCTGGCAACTTATGAGAACAAAACTCAGATTCCTCTTTATATCGAATACCAAAAAAACTAGATACCTTAGTATATAAAAGATAATAAGTCTTTTCATATCTCATGAATAAAAACTTCTCTCTACCTTCTTCCTTTAAAAAACTGACTGATTCATAAAATTCAATTAGAAAATCCGGATACACTAAATCTGGATCCCCTGGATTCGATACGCAAACACTCTCCCATCCATTCAGCTTAATGTTATTTGATATAATTGAATCATACTTAGCAAAGAATTCCAGATGCACCAACATTTCTCTATAGACTTTACACTCTGATATTGGCTTGAACATAGACATATCTTTCTGATAATATTCTTCGACAAACATTTGGAATTGAGAAACCCTTTAAAATCCGTAATGTGTTTATGTAGAAGGTCAGAACTTTAACATGCGAGAGCATGAGATTTGATGTGGGACAACCATCAGGGGGTTCCTTTATATAGGTGTTTGATGTGATGGTTCATCTTCCAAACTCAATCCAATGGTTTAAAATCCTTATGATCAGATCTGAAGGTCGATATAATAGCCTCAAAAAAATCTTGGTAGAATCTGATCTTTTGAGGTTTTTAAGAAAAACATTCGTATTTAAGGAAAAGAGAATCTAAAAAATATAAAAACAAATGAAACTACCAGCAAGTAAATGATTATTACCAAGACTCAGGAAAGTAAATATACATTTCAGATTTCCAGGAAGATTATTCGTAGTGAGGAAAATTTTTCTTGAAGAAGTTTAGATATCAAAAATTTTGATTACAAAAAAATTTAAAAAAAATGACTACAAATTTTTAGAAAATCCTCATTACGAAAAATTAGAAAATCATCATTATGAAAAAATATAAAATATTCATTATGAAAAAATTTAAAGTCTTTCTTAAGAAAACTTAGAAAATCTTCATTATGAAAACTTAGAAAATCTTTATTATGAAAACTTAGAAAATCTTCATTATGAATACTTAGAAATTATTCATTACAAAAACATAGAAAATATTCATTACAAAAACTTAGAAAATCTTCATTATGAAATCTTATAAAATCTTCATTAAGAAAACTTAGAAAATCTTAATTATGAAAATTTAGAAAATCTTCATTATGAAAATTTAGAAAATCTTCATTACGAAAACATAGAAAATATTAATTATGAAAATTTAGAAAATTTTCATTACAAAAACATAGAAAATATTATTTACAAAAACGTTGAAAATATTCATTACGAAAACATAGAAAATCTTGATTACAAAAATTTTAAGACAATGAAAAAAATTTAGACTACAAAACAAATTTAGACTGCAAAAAAAATTCATTACAAAAGATTTGAAAAATATAAAAATTAAAATTTTCCATATGAAAGATTTGAAAAACTAATAAGAAAATGTACTCCCCCTATGAAAAGGAGTTTATTACTGTAAAAAGAATAGTTTTAGTAGAAAGTTAACAAGGAATATTGCCTTATGGTTATCATTCCTAACTTCTGTTTAATGTATTCAAATCTATCGGAGGGTAATGATTTTGTGAAAATATGAGCAAGTTGATCTTGTTTTCTGATAAATTGAAGAATTATATCCACTTTTTGTGTGTGATACCTAAGAAAGTGAGGCCTAATATCTATGTGTTTTTCACGATAGTGATGTTTATGGGTTTTACATAAGGAAATGGAACTAGTATTATAACACCAAATTTGTGTTTTGGTAAAAATCATACCACAGTCTGTGAGTGTGTGTCGCATCCACAACACTTGAGCATAACAACTTTCAACTGCTACATATTAAGCTTCAGTAGTGGAAGGTGGTACTAAGTGTTTCTTTTTTCATGACCAAGAATCTAATGAATATCCTAAGAAATGACAAGTTCCAGATGTACTCTTTCTATCCATTCTAAATCCACCAAAGCCGACATCCAAAAAACTTTTTAGAAAAAAAATCATTTCCAGAAGTATAAAAGAGTCCTAAATCCAGGGTTCCCTTTAAGTAGCGAACAATTATTTTTACTTCCGTTAAATGAAATTCCTTAGGATTGGATTGATATATTACACATAATCATACTGAAAAAATTATATCTGGACGACTAGTTGTCAAGTAAGTTTAACTTCCTATCATACCTCTAAAAGATGTTTGATCTACTGGTTTCCCAGCTTCATCAAGATCAAGTGTGTTTGAGTTTCCAATGGGAGTACTAATACTCTTAGTGCTTTCATATCCATAATTTTTAAGAAGATATTTAATATACTTATGTTGGGATATATAGATTCCTTCTGGTATTTGAGAAATTTGAAAACCATGGGAAAATGTTAACTCACCCGTCATACTCATTTCAAACTCATATTTCATTAGATGTACAGAGGAATCAGTTAAAGATTGATGAGTTGAACAAAATATAATGTCATCAACATAAATTTGAATAATACAAACATTTTTCTTATCTTTCTTTATAAAAAGGGTTGGATATGCATTTCCCTTAACATAATTATTTTGAAGAAGAAATCCTATAAGACTATCATTCCAAAATTGAGGGGCATGTTTAAGTCCATACAATGCTTTGGTATGTTTATAAACATGTTCAGGATGTTTTGTATCTTCAAAACCAGGAGTTTGTTCAACAAAAACTTCCTCTTGTACAAAACCATAAAGGAAACCACATTTCACATCCATTTGAAACAGATTAATGTTGATGAATGCAGCAAAGGAAAGTAAAATACAAATAGATTCAGGTCTAGGTATTGGATCATAGGTTTCTTCGTAGTATATTCCTTCTTGTTGATTATAGCCTTTTGCAACCAATCTAGATTTATTTCTTACTATGATTCCATTTTCATCATATTTATTTCTGAAGACCCATTTTACTCCAATAACAGATGTTTCCTTTGGTCTTTCAACCAAGGTCTAGACTTTATTCATTTCAAATTCATTTTTCTCATCTCGCATATCTTTTATCCAACTATCATCACCTAAAGATTTATTAGTTCTTTTTTGTTCTAATTGGGAAAGGAATGCTAGATGTTCTACTTCATTCCATAAGGAACTTCTAGTCCTTACAGGTTGATTTACATCACCAATGATACTATCACTAGGATGATTCTTAAGAAACAACTGATTTGGGTTTTGTAAAACATATTCATCAACATAGGGTAGAAAATATTCTGTGGTAAATGCTTCAGAAACACATTCTTGTAAATTTTCCTTATCAGAAGGATCTTCTAACAAAGGTTGATAATCAATTTTTGAAAACACATTTGAAGATGTAGATTGAGGTTCTTTAAAAACAAAGGGATCATTTTCATAAAATTTGACATGTACTGTTTCTTCAACAGTACAAGTGTTTTTATTGAAAACACTATAAGCCTTAGAAGTTGTGGAGTAGCCTAAGAAAATTCCTTCATCATATTTTGGTGTGAATTGGTGTAAATTATATATAGTATTCAAAATGAATACCTTGCAATCAAAAACCTTAAAGTAGGAAAGTCTAGGTTTTCTACCATTCCATAACTCATAAGGATCATTATTAAAAAAAGGTCTAATAAGAACCTGATTTATAGTAAAACAAGCAGTACCTAAATCTTCAGCCAAAAAATGTTTGGCTATAGAATATTCACTCAACATGGTTCTTGTTATCTCTTGAATAATTATCTTTCTTCTTTCAACAACACTATTTTTTGAGGTTTTCTAAGTGTTGAGAAGTTATGAGTAATGCCTTTTCTACTACAAAAAGTTTCAAAATCAGAATTTTGAAATTCTCCTCCATGATCACTATGAATAGTTATCAAAGGAAGGTTTTTCTAATTTTTTACATGGGCTCTAAAACTTTAGAAATAAGAAAAAAGATTCAGATTTCATTGCTAGATAATAGACCCACATAAATCTAGTGTAATCATCAACTTAGACAAATACATAATATTTGCCTCCAATGCTTCCCGTTTGTATTGGTCCAAAAAGATCTATATGCACTAAATGTAATGCCTCAGTGGTTGAGAATTCACTGACTGATTTAAAACATGATTTATGTTGCTGACCAAATTGACAAGGACCACAGACTTTTGAAAAATCTAATCTAATCTCCAGTAGATCCTTAACTAGTCTTTTCATAGAGAGTCTGCATAGGTTCCTAAGATTACAGTTTCCTAACCTTCTATGCCACAACCAAGAATGATCATCCATTGCACTAAGGAAAGGAAGATCTGGGCTCCTATGGTCTTCTAGGTTTAGTGTGTAAACATTCTCTTGCCTATGGGTAGAAATAATATACTCTTCCTTGGAATTGTGTACTAAGCACTTTTCATTCCTAAAATTCACAAATTATCCTTCATCACATAATTTAATTTTTCTAATGATGTTGTTCTTAAGACCCTTAACAAATAAAACATTTGAAATCAAAGTTTTTCCAAAAAGAATGATGTTACCTATACCAATAATTTCTCCCTTTGCATTATCTCTAAATGTTACTTTCCCTACATTTGTCTTGATAATCATTTCAAAAAAGTTTTTTTTACTAGTCATATGTCAGGAACATCCACTATCCATGTACCAAGTATTGATGTTGGTACTTTCCTTATTTTCCTAAAAATAAGAAAGTTAGAATTTCAAAATCCAAACATTATTGGATCCAGAATTGTTAGACAATAAAATTTTGGGTATTCACATTTGTTTAGAAAAATAAGCTTTATGAAACCCAAGATATTGAACATTATTCAATGAACAATTTTTCTTTCAATTCCCACCACTTTGACATTTAGTAAAAAAGGGGCTCTGGATGGAATAAAATAGTTGTTTTTTAAAATAGGTTTTCTGTGAGAATAACCTACTCCAGTAGTATTTCCTTGTGTTTGGATTTGAGAATACATCTTGTCAAAATTTTCTTTACCAGAAGTAAAGTTTACAAGAAGTTTTTTAAGGGAATATATTTTGGATTTTATTCTTATAACTGAATTCCTATCCTCATGAATTATTTCCTTAGAGTAAGATTTTTCCTCAAAAACATTTATTTTTAAAATATCATTCTAAATATCTTTATAAAGTTTTTACTTTTCAGAATTTACTTACTTAAGGTTTTTATAAAGTTTTTCTAGAATTTCATCCTTATCTTTAAGATCTCTAGAGAGGTCTGAAATCTCTTTTGTAAGAACTTCTTCCCTAGTATTTTCCTTGTCTAGTTTCTTAGAAATTTTACAATTTCTTGATTCTAAAAACGTAGCAAATCAATATACTTCTTTATATGAAGGTATTTATTCATTATCTGAAGATGAAGTATCTTCATTAGAAGTAATATCTTCATAATAGTAATTCTTATCAAGCGATAAATTTGTTAAAGCCTCGGCAGAGCATACCTTGGCCATAAGACTTGTATTTGGGAAATAAGTAGTAGCAATGAATCCAATATTTTTCTGTGATGATGATTAATATTCAGAAGATTCACTTCACAAAGAGTCTCCACAGCTTTCACTCCAAGTATTGTTTGCTTTAAGACTTTTCTTATGCTTCGAACAATAAAACTTCTTCTCATTTCTCTCGGAATTCCATTCCTTCTTTTCCTTCTTTTCCAATAGAGGGAAAACGGGTGTGATATGACCTGTTCTTCTATATTCATAAATAGTAACTTCCCCATATTTATTCTCTTTCTAGTCTCTATTCGTGAACTTATTTTGATAGTTATTCTGAGCTACTATATTTTTCATTCTCCAAGAAAGATTAGCTAATTCATCATCAGACTTTTCTGTATCACTAGATTCTAACTAAATAGTTACTTTATTTGACTTTGATCTAGTTTCTCTTTCTGGAGTCTTGGAATTCATATGTTTTTAAGTAGTAGTAAAAGAAACTCCTCTATTACCATTATTCATTTTAACATTATCATTATATCTCTTCATCTTAGTCTCATGTTGAAGAAGAGATCCAAATAACTCATCTAAGGAAATCTGGGTGACTTTCCTGTTCTCATCAATTTCTGTCCTCTTAGACTCCCACTCATTTGGAATGATTTCTATGATCTTATCTACAAGGGCCTCATCATCTAAAGCTTTTTCTCCCATAGACTATATTTTATTCACAATAGTCATAAACTTTTGATGAACTTTGCTTATAGGTTGTCCATAAGGAAAGTTAAATCCATGGTATTCGGCTCTCAACATAGCTCTTCTTGTCTCTATAACTTTAGAAGTACCAAAATGTGAAACTCCATGTTTCTTCCAGATACTATTTGCAGCTTCACATGATGATATTTGGCTTTATATATTCCTAGTCATGGAACATAGAAATGTATTTCTTACTCTGAAATTTGCTTGATATTCTGATTTCTCCTGATTAGTAAAAGTTCTCAATTCCTTATCATGAATATTGTAGTATCCTTTGAGTATCTGGTAGTTATCAACTCCAGTATTAATAAAATATGTCTTCATCCTATATATACAGTACCCATTATCATTTCCATCAAAAATAGGAGGTCTAGTAGGATTTATATTGTCGATAGAACCAACATTTAAACCTGCCATATTAAGGAAAATCTTTCCACTCAAACTTGTTAGTAATAAAAGTTTGTAAAAAAAATCCTAAGAAAGGAAAATAGAATAAGAGTATCTCTAGAAAAATATGAATCCAAACTTTATGAGTCTAAAATTCTGATTCTGAAAAAGTGAAGAAGAAGATTTCTCTTCTGAATCTAATCGTGAGATAAATTAAGATTGAACCAACCCTCTGATACCAATAATTGGATCGATTGTATGATAGATATGATATTTATTGTAGTATCAAACTATGGTGTAGATACTCAATATACAAGAGGGGGTGAATTGTATACAAAAAAATCCTTAAAGAAATTTTGTATAAATAAAATTCACAACACCTCTATGTTCTAATAACTTGCGTTATTCTGGAAATGTAATTCCAAAAAGGAGATTCTGGAAATGAAACTTAACAAAATTTTTCAACCACAAAGATTCTACCTTAATGTGTATAGAATCCTATTTAGTCAGAGTACAAGCCTAAGGAAGTATAAGATAGTTACACTTTCATCCAAAACCAAAATTAAAGCGAAAAAAAACATGAAACACTAAAAGTAACAAGTAATGAATCTTTTAACCCAAAGAGAAGGGTATCCAACAACCTTGGATAAAGGTCCCTTGATTTATACTTTCAAGAAAGTATGACTTACCCAAACCTAGGTAATCCCTCAATCCAAAGATCGGTATCTGTCTAGCTATCCCCGTAAGCCCTCTATTTGTAAGGAAATCAGCACCTCTGACTTCACAACCTGATGTTTCTAATTTTATGAAAATCATACCTATGCATAAAGAAATTCTCCACGAAGGAAAGTTTGAACAAACTATTCACACTCAAACAAGTTGTTCACAAAAACTGCATGAAGCACTAAGAGTTGAAAGAGCCTCTCGCTCTAGAAATCATTTCAAATACATATAATCTCTAGAATCAAAGAACTATACATCAAAAGTTGGTGTGAAAAAAGTTATGAACTCTTTCAAATGAGCTCTCATTTATAGGTACAACTTCAACGGTCGACTCCCTCCACCAACAGTCATATTTTTCCTTGAATTTCGGAGGGACCTGTACATGTGTCACTCAAACAATGGTTAGTTAGTAACTGAATGCATGACATTGTTTTATAAGAAAAACATGAGTAATAAGAAATATGGTTACTTAAGAGAATTCATTTTTCAGAATGTAACAAAATATAAAAGTTCTGAGTCTACCCAAAAACTACTCGGAGTCTATAATACAAGGATATTTGGATTCTATTTTCCAAGGAATTCAAAACCTAAATTCTATAGAATTTAAGATTCTGAATTTCAAGGAAATTCAGAATCTGGATTCACAAGAATTCAGAACCTGAACATAGAAAGTTCAGAATTTGAATTCATAAGAATTCAGAGGCTAAAATCAGAAGTGATCGGAGTCTGAATTAGGAGAGTTCAGAGTCAGAAATTAGAAGAGTTTAGAGTCTGAATTCAGATAGTTTGGAGTCAAAACTCCGAAAAGTTTGGAGTCTGAATTCAGAGAACTCGAAGTCATAACTCATAAGAGTTCAGAGTCTAAATTGAGAGAGTTCAAAACCTAAATTCAGATCCTGAAAATAGAATGATTTATATCTAAATATATATATTATTCCTAGGTTTTGGATACGAAACTGAATTTTATAATTAGAGAAAAAATTAACAATGAAAACAATTGTAAGTATAAATTTCCTTAGGGAATGGAAAATTTTCCTTAGGAAAGTAAAACATAGGGTAAAATGAAATTTTCCTTAAGATAAGGTGTTTGTGATTTTCATAATAAGAAGGAATGGAAAAGTCATAAGCAAACCTTATTGACTCAATAATCTCCCAAAACATGAAGGAATGGAAAAGTCATAAGGACACCTTATTGAATCATCATTTAAAAGGAAATTTAAAATAGACATTTTAAATAATTAATTTTTATAAAATACTACTTTTGAGAATATTTGAGAAATCTTGGATATGTAAGGGAAATATAGCCTATCTAAAAGAAAATAAAATATCAATATCACTTACAAACAATTTTCTAGATATTTATTCAATAAATAAGGGAGGAAATAGAATTAAAATATCTTTATAGAATTAATAAACAATTTATAATACATATATGTGGTTATAGAAAATAATAGAATATGATTTCTTCTAAAGGATCCTTGAACATAAACAATTCTTAAATAAATGAGATTGTAACATAAATCCTTTGGCACTTTAGAAAATCTACAATCATAAAACCCAATAAAGAATAGCCTCAAATGATACCTTTTATATCCTGAACATACCTATTTTCATGATATAAAATATCAATAGAGTATTATATACACCTAAAAAAATGGTGTATAACATACCATATGTCCCAAAGAAGATAAATTGAGAAGGGAAATCCTTACAATGATCGTAATGTTGAAGTAAGTGTTAAAAAATGAATCAATTATTTGTATCAACTATAAATCCATAAAAACAAATGAAAATAAAAAATAAGATAATTAGAAATCAGTACCCACATAATTTTATCATATCAAAGACAAATAAGAAGTAATATAACCCAATGAAAAGAAATTGAATTATAAAATTCGTTACCACTTGATAACTTTCAAGTCAAATCCCCATAGATAAATTAATTAAAATTAATACTCAAATTACCAATAAATATTTATTTTCTTGATGATACATATAAATGAGTCATTATTTAAACCATATTAAATAAGATGTGTACACACCATTAAAATATGCTTCAATGAAGAGAAACTGAGGTGAATTCCCTTACTATGTTGGTAATCTCTAGATAACAACCACAAGAAATGGAGATCCTCATATGGATTTTTAAATACAAATAATTTCCATTAAATTAGTAATAAAAAACTATTATTTTCATTATATACACCATAAAAAAAATAATTGGTGAATATTTCATATGTCATTTAGAAATAAAAGTGAGAAGAGAATCACTTAATTTTAATCAAACTTTCTTCGTATGTGTTCCAAAATCCTATATAATAAACCAATATTAATTATTTTATTTCATAATAACATTTTAAAAGTTTAATAAATTATACTTAAATCATTTATTTTATTTATTTCAAAGGTTGTATTTAAATACTTAATCAGTTAAGTTCATATCGGGACATTTGAGGATGTTCAGTTCATTGTTTCAAAACAAATTCAATGTGTTAATCACGGCCAAAGTGTTAATTATTTAAAAATATATAGAATAATGACAATAATAATTTTATATTATTTACCCATAAAGCATTCTTTCAATTATAATTATGAAATATGGTTATGAAAAGTGAACTACGTTACAATAATAGATATGGTAGGCCATACACTTGCAAGAGTAACATTTTAATTTTTCAATAAACATTATGGAAAGAATTTAGAAAATATTTTTTCTTTAAATAAAAATAATAATATCATAAATAACATATTACTTCATTAAATGTACTTATATATATCATCAATGTGTTGTGGTGATGAGAAAAATATTCATCACTTCGTGGAGGTGGTTATCCACACCTACACATGAATGATATTATCATTTTTAGTATGAGAAACAAAATGATATATTATATTTTGATAATGATAAATTTTTCTTGAAAACCATAACTATTTAATTTATATCACATTTATTAATAATCTATTTATTTATTAACTTCCATGCAAACCATTAGTAAAAAATGAACCACATCACTTCGTGAGGCCGTAGTTCTCCATAAACATGAGAGATGTTATCGTATCTCCCACAGAAAATAAATTAAGAAGGTAAATGTGATTTCATAACTATATAAGTATATATATTTTATAAATATCATATATATATATAATTTAAATCAATTATTATAACAATTTATGAGAGGAAATGATGTAAAACTAATGGCATCGGTTCGTCAGGAGTTAGTCCACCTTACACATGAATAATGATTTCATATCCATTTTGATTGAATAGGAGATATATTTAGGTAATAAAACTAACATGAAAACATATAATTGTATTAAATATAATTTTTATAATTATATAATATTAATTGATGAATAATTTTAGGTGGTGGAATAAGAAATAAAATAAAAACACTCAGTTAAGCCTGATTCCTCTTCTTCGGACAACCTCGTTAGGTTAGCAGCAAAATCCTTCTTTCGATGTTTTTGTGATAAAAAAATAAAATAATATGCGGGGATTTAATAAATGAAATATTTTGGTATTTATTGTCTGATAAAAATATATTTTATGGTGTGAATAAGAGAGGTGAAGGGGTGGCCTTCGATTAACCAGGTGAGTGGAACACTTGTATTTTTTTAAAATAAAAAGTGATACCCACATTTTTCACATTACAAAGGATCTAAAATATACCATTATAGATAATTATGCATTATAATTTCTAAATATTTCCATAAAATATATTTTATAAAATTATTTAGGTTATTATAATCCTTATCATTTTATTTTAATCACCTGTAAATTCATTTTTACCTTAACTGTAGAAAACTATTATTACTATTTTCACTATTTATTTTAACCAATAATTAAGTTCAAATTATTATATAATATAAATTATTATTATTCAAAATATAAAATCCATTTTAAAAAATTAAATTCATATAAGTGGCATAATTTAATTCTAAATTAAACTCGTATATGAGATGAAAGAGGTGTTTTTTAGGAAATGTATTTTTCCAAAAAAAGAAGATTTTATATTAAATCCATTAAAATTAATAATAATTATATGAAATTTAATTAATATTTATATAATCTATAAATTTAATTTAAATTATCCCTAAATAAGTTTTATTTAAATTAATTATAATGGAGATACATTATTCACTTTAAAACAATTTTTAGAAAATATTTTTTAAAAAAAAATTATAATAAAGTCTAATATAAAGATTATCAAAATTTAATTAATATTTTTAAATATAACTAAATAATATTTATTTTTCTTTAAATTAAATTCACCACATAATGGGACATTTAAATCACTTATTTTATTGAAAAATTTACATTTTTACAAAAATCTGTATTTTTCATTATTCATTGAAATATAAATATTTTCCCAAAATATGAAAATTTTATCATGTGTTTATTTTATTATCATGATTTAAAAAAATAATTTAATTTTTTCAAATACATTTTCTAAGATCTATATAAAATAATTATAATATTTTCTGAAAAAAAAATTATTTAAAAAAAATATATTTTCCTAGAATAAAATTACATTACTAAAAATGTGATAGATTATTTACTTTGAATTTAACAATAAATTTATATTTGGTAGATATATATATATATATATATATATTTAATAAAGTTTTTAATATGATTCGCACTTTCCAATTTAATAGATAATTTATAACCATCATATAAAAAATAATTTTATTTCATGGTTTATTTAAGCTCAGTGTTGAGTGTATTATATGCTATTGAGCATAAATTCTCTTTTAAAAATATCATGGTGTTAAATTAACCCCCTAAATAAATTTGGTCCTAAAATATTTATCTCCAAATCAATAATTAAATGTTTTTAATTTTCAAATACAATTTTTGGAAACCTACATTGTATTAAGTGTTTATAAAACTTCCAGTTGAAAAGACAGAAAGGGAATTATGAAGGTTTTATGGAAACTACTGGAAAATGGACATATCCCCATGGTTTTCCCCAAAACTGTGGGGATAGACCCCTATATACCCACAGTTTTGGAGAACCGTGGGTATAGGTGAATTTTCAAGACCTATACCCACGGTTTTCGAAAACCGTGGGTATAGGGGGGTCTATCCCCATGGTCTTCCAAAACCGTGGGGATAGGTCCTGAAAAGTGACATATACCCATGATTTCCCAAAACCGTGGGTATAGGGGTACCTATCCCTACGGTTTTGGGGAAAAACGTGGGGATAGGTCTGGCCTAAAATACCTATACCCACGGTTATGAAAAACCGTGGGTATAGGGCACGTTTATGCGCGTGGGAAATTTTCTTTTTCCGCGGGAAGGAACTTTTTTTTGGCGGGAACCCTATACCCACGGTTCTTCCTTCTATACCCACGGTTTATATAACTATATTTAACTATATATATATATACATATAGTTGATGTTAGGGTAGTGGTTAGACGCAGTGTTTTCAGAGAAGAGGTTGCAGGATCGAAACTCGACGCCAGCATTATTTTAGGACTTATACCCACGGTTTTGAAACCATGGGTAAAAGCCATTGACACCATTGAAATTGGCTATGTTTCGTTGACACGGTGGCAGGACACCTATTCCCACGGTTTTCAAAAACCGTGGGTATAGTTTGGGGACCTATATCGATGTCGTTCTAGCCCACGGTTCCCAAAACCGTGGGTATAGGCTATACCCACGGTTTTGGGGGTTATACCCACGGTTTTGAACCGTGGGTATAGGCTGTTTTTCCAGTAGTGGGAATAACATATAACTAGGTTTCTAGGTAGGAAAAAATTGGTGGGTGGTGAATATTTAGACTTGGATGAAAGTTTTAATTAATTATAGAGAGTGATATATATCATTGATCATAGGAAATTTAATTATCTAGAAAATTTAATGACTAAAAAGCCATAAATTTGAGAATAGAAAACAACATCGGTTCATCATAAATGAAGATATTGGGATAAAAATTTTATTTGAAGATCCTTTTACTAGATTTTAAGAATTTCATTACTATCTAGATTTAAAACATAGTGAAATATACCTACTTTATTAGTATAATTTAATCCTTTAAGTAATTCATACCTCAATCTCATCTTTTTATCCAAATGATGAGTATTCAAGATGAATATTTTTTTCCTAAATAACTAAAATAATCTTTAAATGGATCAAATAATCCCTAATAGTATAATTATATACTCCATTTAAATTTAGAAATTAAATACAACAAAAATGGTTAGCATAAGGTAAAATGTTTCCCAAAATGAATAAAATTTAATGAGAAGAAAACTAATTTAATCTTAAAAATTCAATAGTAATGTCCAAAGTTAAAAATAAATCATTTCATAAATGAGTAACCATATGTTCAAATAACCCTGATAAACTCAACATTTAAGATCATTTTAACCATAAAGTTTATCTCTTACCTTTTATCTTACTAAACAAAAAAATATAGTGATCTTATTCTAAAATAATGTTAATCACCTAATCAATTTTCAATCCCATGGTTATCTATATGATAAAAAAAAGTTCATAAAATTAAATTTATAATTACCTTTCAAAAATAATTTATACTAACCAATATATTTTATAGGCTAGTGGTAGGCGTTTCACCCTTATCTCCCTTCGGTTGCGGGTTCAAGCCTAGTTTCCTTTCTAAATGTGATGGGTTGTTACCCGACCATTAGGTTTTTTTTCCTAAAATTATATCCATATAATATTCCCATAAATTTGATGATTATCCTAAAAAGTAACCATAATCATTAAGTACCATATAAACCCTAATGGTTCACAATATATATAAACTTATGTTCAACCTTAAACTCATTAACTTATTAGGGAATCCATAACCATTAATATAGCCTCACATAAAAACATACTAATCTACAATTTTATCTAAAACCCACCTTTGATGCCAACTGTAATAGCCCCAATCCTATATTCCTTGATCTGGTGCTAAAAATAAGATCTACACTTTTCAAGATTTTATACCAATAAATATGACCAAATTTTTCCATCCAATCCATAAAAAATGAAAGTTAAATATTGGATCACGTACATACCTAAAGTCCTTTTACGTTTAGAGTTGAAGATAATTAGGACAAACACATAATCAAATAATACAATTAAATTCAAGGGAGTATTTTCACATTAAAACCATCTTTTTATATTCCATATTAAGTATTCAACATCTCCTACAAATATCATCATGTTAGAAACCTTTCTAAACAAGATTCTTTTAACATCATTCTTAATAACCTAGGGAAAAAGGAAACATATGATGGGTGATTTAAAGTGCTTAGTAAGGTTAAACATAATAATTAATAATAGAATATCATCATTGTGCATGAGAAGAGAATAAGGGTATGGTAACATAATGGAATTTATATGGAATAAAATAGTAATATCCATACCCATAAATATTTATATCATCAAAAATGAAACATAGAATAAGCCTTAAATTGATAAGACTCATAAGAATTAATAATCACAAGCCAAGTAATTTCAATCTTAATCAAAAGAATCATTAAAACCCCATATCCATAATAAAGAAAACATATTTTTATAATGGGACATCATCTTAATAGAACACATATGGAACCCTTATAGAACTATTAAATGGAAAAACCATATGGTCTACTTTTATACATAATGTGTTGGAGTGTTATCTAGGTTCACCTATCATATAAGCTATATTTGGCTCACCAAGTGCTATTTAGGCACACCCATTATTAATAACCACATATAAAGTACATAAAGATTTAATTTATTCTTAAAAATCATAAAAAACTTTATTTTTTTCATAACCAGATTAACTCAGGAAATAGAAATGGGTTCCATGATAATCTCTTTGAAACATAATTAACCCATATAAAATAAATGTGTTCCAATATAATTTCTTTAAAACAAGATTTACCTATGAAAAAAATGGGATCCATAAAAATATATTTGAAACAACCATAATTCATTGAGACAAAGCATATGGATGGTGTCATTACTACATATCACTAGTGGAGAAAAAGTGACATCAAGGGTTGTTGACATTGATTAATATAAATTTCATTAAAAATCATTAAAACATTATTGATGAAAATACCATTTTTTAATTTGAAAATAACATTTTAAAAACTAAAATTTCACAAAATATTGTGAATATCCATTTTATTGAATGTAAACCTGGAAACTTGTAAAGTAATGTTCAAAGAAAATAGTGGCCAAGATGGAGTGAAATTCCCTTCATATTATAAATGTTAAAAATAAAATTATTTTCAAAACATTATATAAAAGGGAGTCAAAAGTGAAACATTTGGAAAATGTTAATAAATTTTCTTTTAAATCCATTTAAAATCCAGTCAAATTCCATGTACAATATATTTACAGAATCATTTTTTAGAAAAGAACATTTTTGATAACATTTTATAAAACATGGATATGGAAGAGATAGATAACTGATCTAAAAGAAAATACAAGAGTTGTATCACTTTCAAAAAACATTATTTATATTTCTTCAATAGATATGCGATAAAATGGTTACAAAAAATGTTAAAAAAATTCATAACTCGTGGATAAGAAATTTTTTTCATAAAATTAGAGCATAAGATTTCCTTCCAAGGATCCTTGAACATAAATATTCTTGAATGAAAGGATATTGAAACATAAAAGCTTTTCCACAATAGTAAGACTTCAATCAGAAGAACCATGAATGAAAAACATCATATAGTATTCTAAATATCATTAAAATAATAATATTAATTATATAAAATCTCTATAGTGCAGTAGATACATCTCATAAAACAAGTTAGGTTTATAAAATAACATATGTCCCAAAAAAGACAATTTGAGATGAGTAACCAGGGTAATGATCATAACATTGCAGTGATAATTAACCACTAAATAATTTTCTAATATAAATTTTAAATAAAAATGTATAAATAGAAAAATATAATCAAAATTCATTAAACACCAAACCAAATCCTATCAAATACAATTAAGATGGTGTATGATCCAATGAAAATAAATGAAGTTATGAAATTTTTTGCCACATGGTAACTTTCAAATCAAATACAATTTGAATAAATAATTCAAATTAAAATTAAAATTACCATTAACTAAGAATTATTCATGTTTTTACTTATAAAATGGTATGTATTTACACTATATAAAATAGATTACATTCAAAAAAATAAAATATTCCTAAATAAATGGAAATTGAGACAGAGTCTCTTACTACTTTGGTAAAATCTAGATAAAACTTACATAGAAGGGAGATTGTATTACACCAAGTTTCTGTAAGTCACACTTTATTTGTGTTTTTATGGTTAAAATTTATAATGGAGGAATTTTGGGAGATTTTGGTGATCTTTTAATAAGTTTTTGGGGCTATAGGGGAGGCCCCAGTGGTGCGAACAGTTCATCCAAACTATTCAGAAATCTTAGGAGAAACTGTTCACAATAACAGGTTTGAGGCAGAGAGATTTTGTATGGTATGCACTGGGAGAAGGAGATAATGAGAGGAGGCCATGTGAGGGTCTGTGTAGATATTATCTAATGCACAATTAGTATATGGTTTGTCTAATGGTGCACATGGTTAAATTGAGATCCTATAAAAGTGGATCTCACATGGTTTTTCTTATATGTTGCTATTTTTTCACTTAAAAGGCCCTAACTAGGTATATATATTTCTTTATGATATGATAACCTCTCCCAATAATATTTAGTCAATTCAAAGGCTTCCCTTGGTGATTTGAAACCAGATTCTGGAGGTATGTGATCATTCTTCATTGTTCTTGATCGGTTTCTTAGATCAAGTTTGATATAATTCTATTATATTCTTGGTTTCTCATTTCTACACTTTTTATGTGTAGATTTATGACTTTGTATTCCATATAAGTTGATATTTTTTGTTTATCTATCTACGAGAAGATATCTAAGGAGGTTATGTGAATAATTGACCCGTTTTTCATGAGCACTCTTCATTTGTTTTCAAGTTTCGTCAAAACCTTCGAGGTTGGTGGCTTGACTCTCATCTACCATTGGTATAACTAATTGTATTAGTTTCAAATTTAGTAAATTATATAATATTTATTCTGAAATATTAGTTTTATATATGGAAGAAATCTCTTTAATGATTATTTAACATTTTTTGTATATTTGTGAAATCTTGATAAATTATTGTGGAAATTGTTTTAGTTTCATGAATTTAAAATGGTGATTTAAAATGGTGGATTCTCTACAACTTATAAAATGTTTGATTGGGTAGGTGTTTTCATTAAAAATACATTTTATTTAAATGTTTTGGCATTGTAATGGTTTTAATAAAAAATGGTTTTCAATAAAAGAGGTTATGTTATTGAAGGGGTTGTTTTGGAATGATCTTTGGGAATAGGTTGTGTGTGTGTTCATGTTTCATATATGGGCCTTGGGTGAAATATGACCTTGTGCTTAGTACCAAAGGATTAATGGAATGTGGGATACAATTATCTTAAGGCGACTTGGTAGATTGACGAGAAACCACTCATGAGTATTGAATAGTCATCTCGTAGCATGCATGGTTGGTTGTGTGGATGTTTGTAATGGATTGAGTATGACAAAGTAATTCTAAGAAATGGTTTTAAAGTATTTATTAGTTATTTTTCTGGAAAAATTACTTTCTGGAAAAATTGGTTTCAATTTCATTTGTATTATTTTAGTTATAAAGGGAATTGGAAAGATATTTATATTTAGTTATAAATTGTTTTGAGAAATGTTTTTATATAAACTATTTTATTTAATTATTTTTAACTCTTATATCCTAGTTGAGTGAGTAGGGAAGTAATTGAGGAAAACCTACAAATTTTTATACTCACCCCTAATTTGGAAATTTGGTACTTCGGTAGATGTTATCTTTCGGAACATGGGTAAAGGTAAAGTATCACATGTTTTTAACTCCACCTTGTGAAACATGATCTATTAGATGATTGTGGATCTTAGAGCTTGTGGATCATGGAGTCATGTGGTATTTTGGGTGTCTTTATATATTCTTCTAATTTTTACCTCGATAATTATTTCGTCTTCCATTGTTGTATAGTTTTGAGTGGTTTTGATATGAATAAAGTAGTTATGTTGTCTTGATTTTATTCTTTCATAATATAGTGAATGGATTGGTTATGGTTTGTTGGTTTAAAGGTTTATTTATTTAAGGTTAAATAATCCCCCACTTGTATTTAAAACCCTTCATAATTTATTTCCATCCTTTGGTATCATGGATAAGTCTCTTAAGGCCAAGTAATGACTCATTTTACTTTGAAGCCAATGAGAATTAGGGGGTCCTTACAAATGGTATCATCTTGTTCGGTCCTTGCCTAACAAGTAGGTTTCACTTTCTTGTTTTTAGAGTTGATTCATCATTGTCTATTCCATGGGTTTTGATCATAGAATGTATTGGGATTGTCATAACTTGAAACGTATATCATAAAAGGATATAGCTAACCTGTTTTTGTTGAACTTCAAGTTACCAGGGTGTTGGGTACATAAGTGTTTGGGAGACACTTCTATGATACCATAATCTCAATGTCATGGGTTTTCCAATGAGGAAAGAATGTCATGCATTGTTGAGGAATACATTCCCACTAGGATTTCATATCACATTGTGAGTAATGATTTATGATTTTGTGCAACGGTGTAATTTTTTTATAAATACATAATTTGTTTCCAAATGAAATATTTTGAAAAGAGAATACTATGTGTATTTTAAAAAAAGGTATGATTTTCAAAAGAAAGAATTGTTTTTTTTTTCAAATATGGTTGAGCTTGAAAATGTTAGTTTTTGTAAAAAAAATGTTGTTATAGTTTATGTGATAGAACTTGAAATATTAATCCATTAGTTTCTAGAGGGTGATACATAAAGAGATTGTTGTTTGTTTGGAAAATGACACCTAGTAGGCGTTGTAGAAACAAACCAGAAGAAGCTATAGAGAACATGGTTTCACCTGATCCCCAGGTTAAACAAGTGCTGGTTCAGAACCTCGTCCAGGAATTTCATGATTTAGGAATAGGGAAATAGAGGGACGAGACAAGGTATGTTGACCATTCCATCTAGTTCCTGATGCAGAATCCACCCATATTTTGGGTAGATTCTGAACCCGAGAAGGTAGATGTGTGGCTATGTAGGATGAATCATATCTTCATGTTCATCGGTACACTGGTGGAGATAAGGGTCAAACTAGTAATCTATATTCTTGAGGATCTTTCATGCTAGTGGTGGGAACTAGTTTTACATGACCAAGTAGATCAAGGCCTTACATGGAAGGATTTTGAAGGATTGTTTAATAAATAATTCTGTCCTCACACATTCAGGATCCAAAGGATAAAAAACTTCTTTAGCCTGACGTGGGAGAATCTCTTTGTCACATAGTATGTAGATAATTTCAATAACTTAGTATTTTTTGCACTATAAGTTGTGGTGAGTGCATCCCTGAAGGAACGAATCATATAATCAGGGATAAGGTAGTAAATTCGACCAAAGATTGCAGTTCTCAATATTAATAACTATACAGAGAAGGTAAACAGAGCGGTGGAGGAAAAGTGAGATATATCAGGAGCTACGGGAGGATGAAGTATGATGATCTCTACTATAAATGGTGAAAACTCCAATGTTGGGAGAAAGAAAAATACATATACCTATTTCCATGGTGGGAGCGAGGATCAGAATCTAATAGCTGAATCAGAAATTCTTCCACTATGACTAAAGATTCAAGCGGGGTGCTACCAATGTGTTTCCTTTGACCACATAATGAAGGAGTGTAAATTGAAACAATATGGGACACATTAAGCACTTTTGTCGCAGTTCTCTAAGGTTCAGTTGTCAAGACACTTCCCAGGTGTCGCAAGCATCAAATGCTTCGATAGGAAGAGGCCAGCGGAATCTGTCTCTTCTATAGAGAAAAGCTATCCATGGTGATTATTTGAATATCATGACTCCTCAGCACGAGAAATATCATCAAGGAAACAAACAGTAGAGTGTAGTGACAAAGTAACAGTATGGAGCGGAGTAGATGATTGTGGATGATAAAGGTGGAACATATATGGTGAGAGGTATGAATCTTTTGAATTCTATATTTATGCATGTACTATTTTATATCAGTGCATCACATTCCTTCATGGATTCTCATGTTGTTTACCTGTTATGTTTAAAACATGAAAAGATGTCTTCGTTGATAAAACTACAAACTCCTCTTGGTGAAAGGGAATGGCATGCCTTTGTGGGTAGAGCATGTGCTATAACAGCTGATGGAACTATGTTGAAATTGGGATTCTTGATGTTGGAGTTGTATTTATATTATGTAATCATGTGTATGGATTAGATGAAAATGTTCAAGTCTCACATCGACTATTATTGGAGGGAAATTATTTTCAAGACTGAGGACGGCGTCGAGCATCTCTTCAAAGGAGAAAAGGTGGTAAAGAATGGTGCAATGAGATTGTTCGCACCAGCGGTGGGAACAATCTATTTCAAATTCATGGAGTTGACTTTGGAATTAATGGAATAGAACCAGGATGTCAGTTTTCTAGTAGTGGTGGATAAATTTATAGATTCATTTCCTGAGAACTTCTCAAGGTCACCACCCATAAGGGAAATGGAGTTTACAATTGATCTGATTCTGAGGACCAGTTATATTTCCCTTTTGTCTTATAGGATGTAACAAATATAGTGAAGGTAATTGAAAGTGCAGTTGAATGATCTTGAAATTAATGGTTTTATACGATCAATTACATCTTTATGGGTATCACTGATATTGTTTGTGAAGAAATCTGATGGAACACCTAAGATGTGCATCAATTATCTGAATCTTAACCAAGTTATGATAAAGATTCAATATCCAATTCCATGCATTTATGATCTATTTGATCAATTGAGGGGAGGTCAGTGGTTCACTAAAATTGACTTGAGGTCAGTACTTCATCAATTATGATTTTTGAAGAAAGATATTCCAAAGACATATTTTATAAGAAGATATGGACACTACAAATATGTAGTCATGCCTTTCAGTCTCATGAATTCACTAGAAGTCTTCATGGATTTGATGAGTTTCATATTTTAGAAATATTTGGACTCTTTTGGTGTGGTGTTTGTAGATGACATCTTGGTGTATTCAATGCTAAGAACTAATCATGAGAAACACCTGGATACAGTGTTAAAAATTTTGAGAGATCACCATTCTTATGCCAAACTATCAAAATGTGATTTTGGGATATAGGAGGTATTCTTTCTTGGATATGGGATATATTAAAAAGGTGTTTCGGTGGATCCAGAAAAGATAGAAGTTGTGATCTCATGGAAACCACTAAAAAATGTCTTTGAGATACAAAGTTTTGTGGGTCTTTGTGGTTGCTACCAATGCTTTGTGATTAACTTCTCATGGATATAATCATCAATGATAACTTTTACAAAGAAGAATACTCTATTCTAATGGACAGAGGAACACCAGAAGTATTTCCTGGACTTAAAAGTTTGTCTTACTTCAGTACCTATCTATATTTTTCCAGATTTAGGGTGGGGATATGTGGTGTACTGTGATGCTTCGGGATTAGTTTTGAGATGTGTTCTTATGAAAGGAGTCCATGTTGTGGCATATGGTTCAAGGCAGTTGAGAGTTCCTGAGAAGAACTACCAACACATGACTTGGAATTAGTAGTAGTCGTTCATGCCTTGAAGACATGGCATCATTTTAACTTTGGTGAGAAATTCATTGAGTTCATGGACCAAAAAATCTTAAAACACATTTCCTCAATGTGAGATTTGAATCTGAGGAAAAGTAGATGGTTGAAGTATCTCCAAATGTTTTTTAGACTAGATGTATACACCAGGAAAATAGAATTCAGTGGCAGATGCATTGAACAGAAATTCCTATACTCATTTAGTGAAAGAAGATTCAAATAAATGGTAGTTGATATCAATCCTAGACAAAATTCTTGTGGAATGTGAAGACCAAGGTGTTGTTGTGGTTTTCTTTTTAGCTAATCTTGTTTCATATTTTGTAAATATTGTCAAAGAGGCCCAAAAATGAGATGCAAAATACCTTTTTAAGACTTCAAAATTCAATGGTAGGGAGACCATTGAGGGTTGGAAACTTGATGGGAGTTCAATTTTATGGTTCATAGATCGAGTGGATGTACCTATAGATTTTCATGAACAACTCCTTCATGCTTACCACAATTTGAGGTGGTCTGTACAACCATGAACATAGAAGATGTATAAGGTGTTGAAGGCGTAGTATTGGTGGAATGGAAAGAAAAATAAGGTTACCAAGTTTTTCTCATGACTCTTAACTTTTCAATAGGTTGAAGAAGAGCATCAGAGACCAGTTGGTATGTTATATTCTTCAAAGATTGTAGTGTGGCAATGAGTGCATATAACTATGTATTTTAGTACATGTCTCCCAAGAACAGTTTGTAAACATGATGCCATATGGGTGATAGTGGATCATCTTACCATGTCAGCCCATTTCATTCCAATTATTGAAACTCATATGGTGGATTATCTATCTCAAATCTATATAAAATAAGTGGAAAATCGGCATGATATACCAGTGCCAATATTATTAGACAGATATCTAAGGTTCACATCTCATTTTATGAAATCCTTACTAAAAAGACCTTGGCACTCAGTTGAATTCAAGCAAAAATTATCATCCTCATATGGATGAGAAATCTAAATGGATGATAGTGATGTTTGAAGACCGGTTTTTTGCTTGTGTAATGGATAATGGTGGTTATGGGAGGATCACCTACCCTTAGTGGAGTTATCATATAATAACAGCTATTATACCTTGATACATATGGCTCTTTTTGAAGCATTTTATTTGCATCCTTGTCATTCCCTACTATGATGGGTAGAAACAGATGAAACTGAACGAGTTGGGTCGAGCCTTGTCTAAGAAACAATGGGGAAGATTCAGTTAATGAAAAAGATGATGGAAACCGTTCATATTCATCAAAAACAGTATGTGTACCATCATTGAAGGCTATTTTCTTTTTTTGTGTGTGATCATGTGTTCTTAAAGATCTCTCCAAGTCTTGTACATCATCGTTTTGGGAGGTAGAGAAAGTTATCTCCTTGATACATAGGCCTGATTGAGATACTACAATAGTTTGGAGAGGTGAAATACTGTTTTTCACTACCACCATGGCTCAGTTCGGTGCATAATGTGTTCCATGTATCTTAGTTTTAAAAGTATCAGCCTAATCCTGACCATGTGATCAGACGGGATCATGTTGGCCTAGAGTCAGATGCTTCGTTGGTACATATCTCTGTGTGGATTGGGGATAGAAAAGAGAAATTTTTTCATGGGAAAATCATCGATCTAGTCTAGGTTCTATTGCAGCATGGTCAAATCTAGGAAGAGACCTGGGAATGAGAAGGAAATGAAAGTGCAATGGCCAAAACTCATTTAGTGCAGCGATGGTTTTCTACTTTCTGGGGATGAAATGACATATGGTGGAGAGAATGTAGTACCCCAAGTTTCTAGTACATAACCCTTTATTTGTGGTTTTGTGGATATAATTTATATGGGGTAATGTTGGGAGAGTTTTGTGATATTTTAGTAAGTTTTGGGGACTAAGCGAGAGCTTCACAGGCTATGCACGATTAATCAAACTGTATGGAAATCATAGGAGAAACTATGAACAATAGAAAGATTGATGGAGATAGATTCAACATAGTGTGCACTTGGCTAATAAGATTGTGCGAGGAGGCATTTCGAGGGTCTGTCTAGATAGTATCTAATTCACGATTAGTGCATTGTTTGTCTAACCGTGCAAACTAACCATATACGTGGTGAAATTGAGATCCTAAAAAGTGGATCTCACACGATTTTGCCGCTAAGTTTCTCTTTTTTTCTCCTAAGTAGACATAACTCGATATTTCTCTTCCTTGAAGATAAGATAACCTCTTCCAAGAATTTTAGAGTCAATCCAAAGGCTATCCTTAGTGATTTGAAGCAGGATTCTTGAGGTATGTGATCTTTCTTCATCGTTATTGATCAATTTCATAGATCTACTTCTCATATCTTCTTTGTTTCTCATATATATACCCATTATGCGTAGATATATGAGTGTGTATTCCAAATAAGTTTATAATTGGTCTTGGTCTTGTTATGAGAAGTGATATAATGAGGTTTTGTGAAGAATTGACCTGGTTTTCATGAGCATTCTTCGTCCGTTGTCATGTTTCGTCAAAAATGTTGATGCAGGTGGCTTCACTCTCATCACATCTTACAATAATTGATTGTATTAGTTTTCAATTGAGTGAATTGAATAATATTTATGGTTAAATCTTGCTTTGATACATGGAATAAATCTCTTTAGTTATGATTTATCATTTTGGGTTGATTTGAGAAATCTGGATAAATTGTTTTCTAAATTTTTTTTGTTTCTTGAATTTAAAATAGTGGTTTTAAATGGTGTACTTTCTGAAACATCTATGTTATTCGATTTAGAATGTGGTTTCAATACAAATATGTTTTATTAAAATGATTTGGTATTGTAATGGTTTTAATGAAAAGTAGTTTTCAATAAAAAAGGTGATTTTATTGAAAGGTTTTTATTGGCATGATCTATGGGCACAGATGGTGTGTGTGTGTTCATGTTTCATATATAGGTCATGGTTGAAATATGACATTTTTTTGATGAAAAAGGTTTAATGGAACATGGGATACAACTACCTTGTGATGACTTCGTAGATCAATGAGAAACCACTCATAAGTATGGAACAATCATCACATTGCATGCATGGTTGGTTGTGTGGATGTGTATAATTTAATGTTTATTCAAAGGAAAATTGAGAAATGGTTTTAGAGTTTTGTTTAGTTATTTTTTAGGAGAAATAAATTTCTGGAAAAATTGATTTCAATTTCATTTTTATTCTTTTTATTATAAATTGTTTTGGAAACATGTGTATATTTAGTTATAAATGTGTTAAGGAATTTTTTTATATGAAATATTTTATATAATTAT
Organism: Viscum album; assembly: GCA_963277665.1. NCBI lineage: Eukaryota > Viridiplantae > Streptophyta > Magnoliopsida > Santalales > Viscaceae > Viscum > Viscum album. The sequence goes on along the minus strand of OY728120.1, from coordinate 1,429,645,137 downwards.
TGATAACTCTTATATAAAAGTGGAATGGGTAGGGAATTCATTGTTGAAATCCTACCGAGGGTTATAATCAACCCTACTTTGGCACTTGGGTTCTTTTACATATGCTATCTATCAGGACATGGGAAAAGGTAAAGTATCACATGTTTTTAGCACCACCTTGTGACACTTGAGTTTTTTTGTGACTTGGGAGATTAGAGCTTGTGAATCATGGAGTATTGTGGTCTTTTGGGATTTTTTAGTTATTATTCTACTATTTTCTTTGATAATTGTATGGTATTCCTATGTTGCATACTTTGGAGTGGGTTTGATATGAATAATGTATTTGTGTTCTCTTACTTTTTCTAATATGGATTTTTAAATCAAAATAATTTTTATGAAATTAATAATAAAAAACATTCATTGGAATTATATATTCCACACAAGAAAATAATTTGTCAATATAGGAAATATCTCACAGAAATAATATAGTGATGCAAATACCTTTCCTCTGGTCTGACTTTCTTTTTACACATTCAAAACACATATATAATAAACTTATATTAATTATTTAAATTCATAATATATTTTTTTGAGGATTAATACCTTATTCTTAAAACAATTATTTTATTTCCTTTTAAGGATATATCAAAATACATAACTAGTCAATTCCATGTCTGCTGTTTTGAGGATTTTAGATTCATTGTTTCAAAACGAATTCAGTGTGTTCATTATGGTCAAGTAGTTAATTATTTCAATATAAACAGAATAATAATCCTAATATATTTATATTATTTATAGAAAAATTATACTTGTTATAAGAAATAATGAAATATGGTTAGGAAAAATGAATTATCTTACAATCATGGAGATGGTATGTTGTACGTATACATGAGTAATGTTCCCATTTTTCAATAATAATTATAGAAAGAAGGTATTAATTATTTTATATTCAAATAATGATCATTATATCAAAAAGACCATATTTTTTAGAATTTACTTCTATATATCGTCCTTTTTATCTAGTTATGAAAATAATAATCACATTTCTTTGTATAGGTGGTAGTTCACACGTACCCCTGAAAAACGTTTTCAATTTTTAGTGTAAGAAAGAGAATAATTTATTTTATTTTATGAATGATAAAAAATTTGAAAAATTAATAATTTAACTTATTTAACATATATTCATTAAAATTATCCTTATTACATTTCATGTAAACCATTTTAGAGAAACAAATCGTGTCACATCATGAGGTGGTAGTCTGCAGTACACACTAGCGGTGTTATCGTATCCCCCACAAAAACGAAATTAAGAAGATATATATGATATAATAACTAAATAAGTATAAATATGTTAAAAATATTATATAATATATATATATATTTATATTTATATATATTTATTTAATCAATCATTATAAAAATTCATGAGAGGATATAATGGAAAACGAATGACATCGGTTCGTGAAGATGTAGTTCACCATACACACTAATAAAGATTTTTTATTCCTTTTGATGGATGAGGGGATGGATTTATGTTATTAAAATTAAATAATTACATTTGTGTATTTTGCATAAATTATTTTCATTATATGAGAATAATTTTGTAATATTTAAATTATTTTGAAGAATAAATAAAATTAAAATTCCTAGTTAAGAAAGATACCTCTTCTTTGGAAAACCTCATTTGGCTCTAACCAAAATCCTTATTAGGGTGGAATTATGATCAAAAAAATTATTTTATTATGTTGGGAGTGATTTTCAAAATATATTTGTGTAGTTATTAGATGATAAAAATGGATTCTAAGGTGTTAATAAGATAGGATAGTGGGTGACATTTCATAAGGGAGGTGAGGGGCATACTTGTACTTTTTGAGAAGAAAAAGTGATACCCATATTTTTTAAATTTCAAAAGCCTAATAAAATATACCATTATCTAGAAATATAAATTATAATTTCATAATATAGAAATAAAATATATTTTGGAAGAGTATTTAGGTCATTTTAATCGTTAAATTTTTATTTTAGCCACTCAGTAAATCTGTTTTTACTTTAACATAGTAAAATACTTTTACTCATCCAATGGACAAAAGGCCTTCATTTTTTATTGATTTTTGATAATCCACTTTTCATGGGGTGAGTTTGAACGCTTACAAGGCCCGTAGGCATGTGTATTACAAGGTGCATAGGCCTTAGGGGAATTCATTTCCCGTAGGCTTCAAACATTACGTAAAACCTAGACTAACTACAAGGAACTGCTCCTCCCCAGCGTCTTCACTGTGAAATCAGCTCTCCACCTTCACATGGCTATTCCACTAGGCTTTCTCATGCATGCACAAGCTTTTCCCGATGGAAGGTACCATACCCTCTCATTATTGCAATCCGTTTATCTTCTGCTATTGTGAAATCACCTTAATCATCCTACTTCTGAAGCTTGTTCCTTGTAGGTTGTCTGGTTTTCATCTACACTTGAGGTGGCCCAAAGGCCTTAAGGCGGCCTGAAGGCCTTACTAACCCAATGGCCTGGTAAAATACCTTTAGTATTTTTACTATCCATTATGAAAAAAAGTATGTTTACCTCATTAGATATTATGAATTTTTATTATTAAAAATATAGGAACTATTTTACCAAATTCAATTCATATATGTGGATGAATTTAATTTAAAATAAAAATCGCATACGAGATAAAAAATTTGTTTTTAAATAAATTTATTGTTCAAGCATAAGAAGATTTTATATTAAATCCATGATAAGCAATAGTAGTTATATGAAGTTAAATTCACATATATATATATATATAATCAATAAATTTTCTTTAAATCATCCCTTATTATGTTTTATTTTAATTAGTTAAAATGGTGAAACATTATGCACTTTAAAATAATTTTAAGGAAAAAACACTTTTTAAGCAAAAAAATAAACTTTTACGGAAATACAATATAAAGATCACTAAAATTTAATTAGTGTATTAAATAAAATAAATAATAATTATTTTAATTGAAATAATATTAAACATATAAGGTTAATTTTATTTTACTTAATTTATTGAAAATAAAGGACATTTTTACAAAAAATGATATTTAACACTATTCACTAAAAAATCAATATTTTCTAAAAAAATCCAAAAATTTCACCCTGAGTTCATTTTTATTTGATGATTTTAAAATTGAAGATAATTTTATAAAATAAATTTTCTATAATATAAATAAATTAATTATAATATTTTATTATAAAAATAAATAGAAATCGTTTTGGAAGAAAACATATTTTTGTGTAATAAAATTACTATACTAAAAAAATTGATTATTTTTTTACAAATAATTTATGAATACATTAATATTGATTAGAAATATAAAAATTTCATAATTTTTTAATATTATTAATACCTACCAATTTATTAAATTTTTTATTATAATCATATTTAAAATTTTATTATTTCACTATTCGTTTAAGCTGAGTGTTACGTGTCTTGTAAGTTATCAAGAATAGATTAATTTTTTAAGTATCTTGGTGTCACTTTTCCCCCAATATTTAATAAATTTTTTCCTTGAAAAATTTAACTTGATCTCGATAATTAAAGGTTGGTAGTTCTCAAATAATATTGTTGGAGACCCACATCGTATAAAGGGTGAATAAAACATCCACTTGAAAAGAGAGAAAGGGAAGTACAATGGTCATCTAGAATAACACATAAAAAGTTTTACATGTATGAAAACTTTAGTGTTTGGTGAATATTTAGATATGGAATAAAATCATAACTTATTATATATTGTTATAGATATCAATGATGATAGGAAAAATAAGGATCTATATATCTAACGACCACAATGCCATAAATCTGTGATGAGCGAAATTACCATCGATTCATAAAAAATGGTGGTACTATGATAAAAATTTTATTTTGGGGTCTATTTCATAGTTTTTTAGAATTAATTTACCATATTGGGTGAAAAAATACTGAAATATACTTTCTTAAAAAGTATAATTTCATCATTTATCCAATTTTCTCCATAATCTCTCTTTTTTCCAAACAATGAGTATTCAAGATGATTTTTTTATGTGAATGAAGAACTAAAATCAAATTCCAATGGATTAAATATTCCGAAAAAATAACAATATATTCCTCCTATATTTAGACATCACCCTCACCCAAAATTCCTATCATAGGGTAAAATGTTTCCAAAAAAGAAAATACTGTTATGCGAATAAAACTAAATTAATCACCAAAATCAGCCAGTAATGACCGAAGTTCAAACTAAATAATTGCATAAATGAATAACTTTATATCCAAAAAATCTCAATAACCTTAAAATTAAAGATTGTTTTTTGTTAAAGGATATTTTATACCTTTCATCTTAAAAGCCCAAAAATGTAGTAGTCTTATACTGGAATAAAATTAATCACCTAATCAAAAAATCATATTCTAGTATCATGTTTATCTATATGATGAAAAATATGTTCCTACAATTAACTTAATCATTATCTTTCAAAATTAATTAATACTAACCAGAAAATTGTATATTCCAAGTTAAATTATTACACCCTTATTTCTCTATGGTTGTGGTTTCAATCCCTATGACTTTCCCAGATTCGATGGGTTGTTTCCTAGCCAGTGGTTTCTCCTTTTTGATAAAATTACATCCTTAAAATGTTCCCAAAAATATATTGAAATTCCATAAAATTAATCACAATCATCAAAGATCATATAAACCCTAAAGGTTTACAATGCCTCGAGACATATTGTTAGACTTCAATTGATAAACCTATGATTGTATCCACAACCCTTATGATAACCCTTCCTAAAAAAATTCTAATCCCCAAATTCATATAAACCATTTCTCTAATAGGAGCTATCATAGACCCAAACTCACTCTCTTATATATGGTGCTAAATATACGAGATTTTTATTTCTATATTTTATACAAATATATGGGTTTAAATTTCTTCCATCCAAACCATAAAACATAAAAGGTAAATATTGGATCACTTACATACTGGAGGATAATTTTTGTTTAGAGTTTTAGAGAATTTAGAAAAACTCTTGAAAAATAAATACACAAGAATTCAATGGATTTTTTCCATTATACATGGATTTTCATATTAAATTTATAGTCTTTAATATCTTCCATAAATATCATCAGGATATAATCCTTTCTAGAAAAAAAATCTTTTGAAATAAATATTGATAACATGGGGGAAAATAAATAAAATAAGGTTGAGCTGAAACACTCAATTAGGGTACACATAATCATTAATAATTATAGATCATCACTGAGAATGAGATGAGAATTAGGGTACGGAAACATAGTAAAATTACTTGAGCATAACATAAGAATATTCATAAAAATAAATACCTATATAGTAAAAGATGAAAAATTTCATAATATTTAACAAAGGATAGACTAATCAAAATTAATACTTAGAAGCCATTTTTCCAATCTTGATCAATAGATTCTTTTAAAACCCATTCCAAGAATAAGGAAAACACGTTTGAATCTTGGGAAATCATCTTCATATAAATCTAATAGAATCCTTATAGAACCATTAAAAATGTAATAACCATGTGTTTGAATTCCATACCCAATGGATTGGATCACTATATTGGTTAACCAATCATATAAGTTATAACAGGCTCACTCGGTGCTATATAGGAACGCCGATCATATAATAGTGTAAAAGAAACATAAATAAGTTACATAGATAATGTATTTTATTGTAAAAATAATGAAAAAATAACTATTCCTTTTATAACGTGATTAATTCATGTACAATAAATGGTTTCCATCAAAATATCATTGAAAATTTTTTAGCATGTGGAAAAGAAATGAGTTCTATTTCAATCTATTCGAAAATCATTAACCCCTATAAAATAACTGGGTTCCATAACAATCTCTTTGAAACTATCATAATCTATCTAGGAAAAGAGTGAATATGGTATCATTACGATATATCATTAGTGGAGAAAAATTAACATCAATGTGTTATGATTTATATGTATTTAAATTACATTATAAGATCATTAAAAACATTCTTGAGGAAAATATTTTTTTTCTTTGAAAATCACTTATAAAAAACTAAAATTTTAAAAAATAATCTGAAAATCCATTTTTCTAAAAGTTACCTTGGAAATTATAAAGGTTCAATGAAAATAATGACCATGATAACAGAGAAATCCATTCATTTTGTAAATGTTAAAAATAAAAATTCTTTTCAAAACATTTTGTAAAAGGGAGTCAAAAGTGACCCATTTGTAAGTATTTAAGAAATTTAATTTTAAAACCATTAAATATAAGTTCAAAGACCGTGTAAAATAGATTTGGGAAATAAATGATGTTTAGGAAAATTTTTTTTTCAAAATAGTTTAGAAAAAATGGATATGGAAGAGAAAGATATCCGATCTAAAATATAATACAATATCAGTATCACATAAAAACTAATTTATTGATATTTGTTCATTAAATAATGGAGGAAATGGAAATAAAACATGATAACCACATTCAAGACCATTTTAGAAGGAATATATTCAGTTTATGAAAATAAGGTCATATGATTTCCTCTAAAAGAAACTTGAACATAAACAATCTCAAAAAGAAAGGAAATTAAAAAATAAAGCATTTTCCACTTTGGTAACTCTTTAATAATAATTCATATGCGATAATAACCTCATATTATACATTAAATATCATTAAAATGAGAAATTTTATGATATAACATGTCAACGATCCAGTATATACACCTTATAAAATAATTTAGGTGTATTGCATAACTTATGTCCCAAAAAACAATTTGAGATAAGAAACCCTTACAATGATCATAACATTGAACTGATAATTAATCAATTAATATTTTTTTTTATCAACTATAAATCCAAATAAAAAATTATTAAAATAAAATAAAATAAAATAATCAAATGTCATTACACATATAATCTTATCATGTCAAAGACAATGAAGATGTAATATAACTTAATGAAAATAAATTGCGTTATAAAATTCTTTACCACATGGTATCGTTCAAGTTAAATCCCCTCAGATGAAATAATTCAAATTAAAACTCAAATTAACATTAAATATGAATTATTATTTATATTACATGAAAAAAGAACATTATTTACACCATATAAAATAAATTATTTTTGAAACAATAAAATATGTCGCAATTAAGGGAAAATGAGATTAATTAACTTACTAATTTTGTAATCTCTGGACAAACCCACATGAAAGGGAGATCCCCATATGGATTTTTAAATAAATAATATTAATGAGAAAAATAATGTGTAGTATATAAACCAAATAATAAAATAAGTGGTGAGTATGGCATATGTCTTGTAAATAAAAGTGAGACAAAAATCCATTACACATAGTCCGACTTACATCGTATGTTTTCAGACCTTCTATATAATATAATTATATTAATTATTTTATTTTTTAATAACCATTTACTTGTTTAATACCTTATACATAAATGATATATTTATTTATTTATAAGTATTCATATATATACTTAACCAATTACATCCATGTTGGGTGTTTTGAGGATGTTCAGTTCATTATTTTAAAACATATTCGATGTGTTTACTGTGGGAAAATATTTAATTATTTAAAAATCTGTAGAATAATAATAATAACATATTTTTCTTATATAAAATTCAATTATATTTCTTAAACCGATCATGAAATATGGTTATGAAATATTAAGTAAGTAACATTCATGGAGCAAGTAGGTTATACATATGCAAGAGAAACGTTTCCTTTTTCAATAATAATTATGGAAAGAGGGTAAGTAATAAATTATACTTATAGAATGATCATGTAAGAGAATAGATTTCTAACGAGTTAAAAACATTTTTTCCTATTTAATTCCATGGTTTTGAACTGTTACTGATGCCTAGTGAGGCAATGGGGGAAACAAAGGTGTATGGGGCTTGTTCAAAGCTAGTAGCCTGAGTTTTTGGAAAAGGAAGATGGAATACATAGTTAATAAAACCCCTACAACCTAGGATGAATGGTTTTATAAAATTATTCGAGCAAATATGGTCTACTTTTTGTGGCCACATGGTTTGAGGAAACTTTTAATGTTTGGTCACACACCCATATGTGTTTGCTGCCATTTTTTATAAAGGAAAAATGCATGGTTGGCACACGATATGTATAATCATGCACCTTGACCCTACATGGGGGGTTTGGATATGGATAATCTCACACATTCGGCATACAGTTTCTCCCATCTTGCAGTAAAACCATGCAACATAGTATTCTGAGGAAAATGGCCATTTTCCCCTAAATACATTAAATCCCTCACCCTTCTCCTTTTTTCCTATTTTCATATAGTGGTGGAAACCACTTTCTCCATTTGGAGATTCCTTAAGCCATTGAGATAGGATTTGATCTATTTTATATATCTAACTTCTGATTCATGTTTCATTCCTCTTGTTGGAATGTTTTCAGTGAGTTATATGTTCCTTTTACAGCTTTCAATTTTTTTATAACAATCAACCACATTATTTTAGTGTAGCCTCATTTTCCGTATTTTTGGTTTGGTCACCTATTCTTCCATTTTCCACTAATTTGGATTGAATCAAAATTTAATAATTGATTATTCTTACACAACAAAGATGAGTTAGGTGGTCTGTACATTTTCCCTCAGTGTTTCATTATTTATAGATTATTTCTCATGTGTTGTATGCTGGACTTCCCATGTGATGCTTTCTAAATTAATTGAACTGCAGTATATTCAAAATAATCATATTTATACTTTACCTTGAAAATTTTATTTATGGATGGAGGTTTTTGACTTCATACTAAACCACCTGTGGGTGGGTTCTACGTTCTTATCATGTTTATGTCACTGTCATGGTGTGATGGGCTCTCCGTGTATAACTAAGGACAGAATGAGGAATTAATGTGAATTGTTAATGATTATAAGAAACCTATACCAAATTTTCATTGTATATGAATGTTACAATTTTTTTAATCCCATGGGATATATATGAATACAAAGAGAATTAAGACTTGCTTAATGAATTGGTTATGATGCCTTGGACATTTCTACTTCTTGGATTCCATTGAATTAGCTGGCAAGATGCCTTGGACATTTAAACTTTTTGGATATGATTACTTGGTTTTCTTGATATGATAAGATACCTTATACATTTATAATCCCTGGATCTGAAAAAACAATAGGATGTATTGGACATTTATACTCCTTGGATCCTAGTATCATGACTCATTAGGATTTCTTGGAAATTTCTACTCCTTGGATCATGGTCACCTGGATTGCTTGTATTCCTTCCAAATTTCTACAATAAGGATCTAGTTCAATTTATTTAAGTGTCGTGAAATTATTTCATGAACATTTATACTCCTTGGACCATGTTTTTTTATTTAATTAGCTTACTAGGATATCTCAGAGATTTTAACTCCTTGGATCTTGTTTGGTTGTTTTTTATTACTCATTTTCCTTCGACAATACCACTCCTTGGTCCCTAGCCCATGTGGGACAAATACCAAAATACATGACATAATTCATTATTGAAACTTTATATGCTTTATAGTTATCCCTTAGGATTTAGATTCCTGATTACAATGAACTTTTATAGAAAAGATAACATCACATAAACTATTTTACATGTACACTTGTTACATCCATACACTGATTCATCTTATATAAAAAGATATGAATTTTTATAGACACCATTGGTGGTGTCATACAATGTGTTATCTCACAAAATGTTCATTCCTCCATTGGGTACCCATGAATACTTTATGGATATATGTAGGGGAAAAGGAAATCCCCCACTTACTAATATTTGATTGATCATTTCATAGGTTATCGGGAGAATAGGATTATTCTATGGCTTGTGATGATATCTATGGGTAGTTTATTTTTGGTATTTTTTTTTCTTTTGATACATGTTTTGTAATGGATTCATGTTTCCATGTATTACTTTTCTTTTTCATAGAATTCCATGATTATAATTGTACCTGACACTATTATATGAGATTACTTGGTTATTTATGTGATGTATTTATATTCCATCACTTATTAGTTGTTTAATATTATTCTACTATTGTTTTATATGATTATTAACATCATTCTAAACTCTGTTCATGAGGTTATATTCATCTCGTTGTTCCACCAAGGACCCTCAATGCTAGTCAGCAGCCTCTAGTGTATGGGGAGGCATGCTTGAGGCCATATGGCTAATCGGGTTCAATTAATATTGAGTGAACCGGTTCTGAGATGTCAACATGTTTTATAGAAGAGAGGTTTATATCCTTCAACATATGGTTTATTCTCCCACTAGATGAACCTCTAGTAGTGAAACTTGAGGAACCTCCTATTATACCTAATGTGGGTATTGATGCCTTGTTCTAAGGGGGAGTCCTACGTTTCATGTAGTGAGTTCAGGGATCTTGATGACCTACTTGACTAAGGAATTTTTGATGCATGAGTTTCAATAGTAGTATCCGCCCATGTTTTTAGTGGATGGTGGACCATAGGTAGAAGAGTCAGGGCTAGATACCGTGATATATATTTTTAAGCAACTTGAGAAACCTCATGAGAATATAGTGAAATTTTCTAAATATATGTTATGAAATTTGACCAAGATATAGAGGGATTTGATTAACCAGAAATAGAATCATTGTTATATATATTAGAGTTATTTCCAGAGATCCATCAATGATTATTTATATCCTATGATGTTGAGGATCAATAGATCCAGAAAACATTTTCTTTTGGAGAATGGAATTTTGTCAGTCATGGACTATTCTGTTTGATTTACAAATCACCAGTGTTTCACACATATTTTATTAGGTGATGAGTTTTGGAAATCTAGGAATCTTGAGGATGGTATCATGTAGTACATATGATCATAGGTGAATGTGGCACCCCGAAAAACTCAAGTAATAACCTTGTATTCGATAGCATGTGTGACACACAACACCAAACGTGTAATGGGAATATAATATCCTGAGACTCTATTATATATTTACTATTTTAAACAATTTAAACACATTAAATTTCTTTTAATTCATGCAAAAATATGTTAGCTTATGTTACATGAAAGAGTGACCTTTTATCAATGGCTTGTGTTACACAAAAGATTAAGTTTCACCAAAAAAACAATTTATTTTTAAAATATTATTATTTAATATAATATGATATAAACTAGAAATTATGTTAGAGATTATGAATATTATAAACTAAATTATTAAAATTGTGGTTTAAATAAATAAAAAATTAATTAATAGGTTACCAACTAATGAGAAACGAAAATAAGAACCAATTGAATATAAACAGGAATATTATTATCATCATGCTTGCAAAGGAGTTTTACATTAATAAATAAAAATAATTAAAACTAGTGAATGATTTTAATGATACATATATTTTATATATTCAATCAAATAATTTTTATATTTATCCACTAGGTTTTATATTCATAATATATAAACAAACCTTATTTCGCAGATACAAGCCTATATTTTAATAAAGGTAATTTTACCACCTTTTAATGGAGAACTGATTTTAAATATTAATTTTGAAACTATTATAAATTAATTTAGATAAAATAAACTTAATTATTGAATTCATAATATCAAAATTATCTTAGGGTGATTTTTTGGTATTTTTTTGAGAATCTTCTTTTTTGATGAATACTGAAAAATGCTTCATTTTAGATAAAAATTGCCTTTTCATTTAAATAATTATTAATGATAAATTATATTTTAATGTTTTTTATATGTCACATTATATCAATAATGAAACTTTTAATACAATATATTTTATTATACTCAATTACACATTGAAATTGAATATAAAAACTCAACAATCTTTTTAACATTTTCCGACTAAAACGAGTTAAACTATCTCTCTTCAACATTAGCGTTAATCATAATTCTTCTATTTCTGTGATTTTGATTTTGAAAAATGTTCATAAACCATTTTAATCAGGATTTTATTCTAACTATATAAAATTAAATTTTGACCAAAATTATTTTTGCAGATGACTTGAATTAATTATAGTGATTACAGTTTAATTATGCTTTAAAATGGACTAAACCTTATATTTAAGTGCCCAAATGACCTATCCACTTGTAAAAAACCCATTTTATAGACATATATCATCAATTAAACTTAAATTATTGAGTTTTTTAGCTTTCTTATGTCATTTTTATGTAATAACATGTGTACACCTTACTTGTTTCCAAATATTCCATGTGAGTCATTTTCCTTCCCTATAAAAGGCCACGACCACCCCTCACTTCCTCACACCTCTCAAGCCACATTGGACCATCCAAAATCTTTTAATTTAGAATCCAAAAATACATCCCATATACCTATAATCCTTAATTTTTTCATGAATTTAATTAAGGGATCCTTTTGTCACAAAACAAAAGGATTTACCGGATTAAGAGGTAATGTCTTCTCTCAATATTTTAAGTCTCATTACCATTATCCACTCACAATGATCTTATTATTATATTATTTTATAAAGAAACAATTATCCTAAATATATTATGTTTTTATGATATTTTTTTGACCTAAAATTGCATAAATCTCCACCTAATGGGTAATGAACATACAGTTTCTATGTAAAGAAAACTACTGTCTCATGAAATGATAATTGTTCAATTCTCCTTTACCACCTCTCATAGTGGCCATTGTTATGAAAAATATATAAATATGTGTTATATATGATATTTATTATGTCTTTATACTTCTTTAAACCTTTTATAATACATAAATTTCATACTTTCCACTTTATGCTAATACGATAACATCTTTTGAGGAAGTGTGGACTACTGCCCCTCAAAGCGATGTTATTTGTTCACACGATACAAGGATTGTTTAAATGATAGTTATAGTTAAGCATATGTGAAATAAAAAACATAAATATGATATACCTGAAATAATTATCTTCCTTTAAATATAATATATATCATTTTCTTTATTACCCTTTCACATGCTTTAAAATAGATAACATCATTCATAGATGTGCGGAAAACCGCCTCCTTGATATGATGTGATCCATTTTAAAAAATATAATTATATATATATATATATATGTATTTATTATTACATAATATAGTATTTATTATATAATTATCATTATGTAAATGTTATAGTAACTTACCTTCTTTCCACAATGATCAATAAAAAAATGGGAATGTTACTCTTGCATATATACAACCTACCGTCACCATGATTGTAACTTTGACTCATTTTTCATAACCAAATTTAATTATTTATTTTTAATGTATAATTTATTTATAAAAATAATAATTATTTTAGGATTTTTATTCTGGATATGTTTATGTAATGACCCGTTAGACCAATGTTGACCAACCAATATTTTTTTGGACAGATAAGCTGAATTTGGTCAAAACAACCAATGTAAAAATAATTGTTTAAGTAGTTTTATAAAACATAGTAATAAGTGAAATAAAATTAATTATTAACATGTAAAATGTTATTATTCCAGTATAAAATTAACATAAGTTAATTATACGGGATTTTAATGAACTTTCCCTCAAAAGGAAACACTAAGTAACAGATTTTCATCTCAATTTACATTCCATTGAGGATTAATAGTTGTTATGCACCTAGTTTATTTATATGGTGTATGTAATGCCATTTTACATAATAAATTATTAATCTCATTACCCTCATGATATTATAATTTTCATTTAATTTTATTCATTCATGAGGTTACGATTTAGAATCTTTCACAGTGGTATGTGACACTTTGGAATGTTTGAAGATTATTTTTATCAAGACTAATGATCATGGACTTTAAATGGAATTTAATTTCAAGAAAATTATATAACAATTTCTTAATATACCCTTTCATTATTATCTATCCATTCATGAAAATTTTCATGTATTTGAACCTTTGACCCACTCTTCGGTAAAAAGTTTTTTTAGAATTTTTTTTTCAAAAAAACTGACATTAAATCTCTCTTTAATCAGAGTACCTATTTTCTTATAAAACCCATGATTTAATAAAAAAATTAAATTTTTATTAAAATGATTATATAAATATATTTTTTACTTTTTTACTTTTACAAATGTCTTAAGTGGAATATTATTTTCTTTTTATAAACAAGGAATTTTTCATATATTTTTACTGTAGAAAATGAATATTTTTTTACCTCGTATGACATGTACACATTTATCTGATTTCATTTCTTTGAAATCTCCTTTTCATGTTTATATGGTTTATTTTTAAAGAAATTTTTTTAAAAGGTTATTTTACTGTATAATATTTTCAAAATTTCATTCAAAATAAAAATATATTTTTAAAAGTTATTATTTTAGTTCATCAACAACAAAAACCATCTATTTTACTCCAAATGTTTTTTGGTGTATAGATACCATCCTTAATCATCGTCTCTATGGTTTATGATTGATTTGGACAAGGATATTATTCTCATTCACTTCCTTGATTCCTTTTAGTCCCCTTGAAATATTCAATTTCCTATAATCATTTGACATTGAAATTCCCATAAATTTACATATCACTTTTCATGGATATGATTATTGCCTAAATCTTATACCATTTTTCATATCGTGTTTACATTGAATTTTATTTTACTATGTTAAGAAATATTAACAAACTCATATCATTTATTAAATATGAATATTTTATAAGGATCATTGTTTACTTAAATGGTTTGGACATGCACTATTTGGGTTGGGGGACAATTAATGTAAGCCCTACGATTTATATACTGATTAATTCAAGATCTATGAGTTTGGGACATATTAATGAAATCCCCATAATTCATCGGTAATCTATGGGAAGAATTATTTATGAAAAATAATATAGATACACTGTCTATTTATGGTACTGGTTCTATATACCTAGGAAACATGGTGTCCAATAATTAAGCATTTCCCTCATTAATATTCTATTATTATTCATCCATAATATTTTTTTTGACATATCTATGGGTACATTTCAGTTCTATTTATTGATTAAATGTAATGTATTTCAATTTCTTACCATGCGATATTTATTATTCCTTATCTATCTAATTTAGTGACATGTATTTATAGCTACTACCTTGCCATAATTTTTAGGAACATCCAATCAGTTTATTGATTACATGGAATGTGTTATCAGTTATTAACCATTCCATTTTGATTATTCTCAATGATTTGTTCTTTTTTCCACTATATTTTTTCCTTACTGAGAATTTGATTTCATGCTAATTTTTTTCTTTCCCCAGAAAACCTAGAAGCATACAATGAATGATACACAATAATTTAAAACATAGATTAGAGTTAACCCTATAATTATTTATTTAGAAATAAGAAAAATTTATGTTGTAATTAGTGGCATAATTTTTAATACAATACTCATTTATGAATACAGTTCACCAATACTACTAAACTCTTCAGTCCTTTGGGGCTTGATCTTTTGTAAAAATTCCAATGTTATTGGTATAAGACATCATCTCCAGACTCCTGGGGTCTAGTCTCTACAGTTGAGATCATAGGGAGGTTAGTAACAAACTTGAAAACTAGATTTAGGAAAAGATAGGTTAGATAACATAACCCTAAGGTATAATATGAAGGTAAGTATATATGAACACAACAGATTTTTGTTAAAGTACATATTTTTTGGGTCTTCCTAGAAATACATCTTTATATTGATACTACAAGTGAATATGGTTTTAAAATAGATATAATTGAAAGTATAAACTTCAAAAAGGTATTCTAGGCCTGAATCGGGGTAACCTGGTACACAACAATTGGCCTTACTCCCAACCTGGTTGGACACTCCTAGGGTATATACTTAGGATAATTAAAATTTTATTTACAAACCATTATGAATAATTTGAATGAAAAATAAAGGTTAAAATTAAGGTGTTTTATATTGAATATAAAGTTTCATGGTTTGAAAATCTGATGAATGATATTTTGGATAAAACCTAGACCAAGTAAGGACTTATGTGGAAATAAATGGAAAATTTATTTATGTATTGAGTTTTTATTAAAAAACACAGTAAAATGGATATTTAGAGAGTAACACTATTTAAAAAATGACCATTATATTTATTTTGGAAATTATATTAATTTGGTTTTAGAACATGAAAACTTGTATATCAGGTAATAACCAATCAATTTAGGCAAGGACACAGGTCTTGAAGTCATGACAAAAGGATGATAAGGGATTCAAGCCAACCACTAACTTATGCAATGTCCTGGTTAATTATTTATTGTTTTTAGTTAATCAGTTTGATGAATAAATGTTAATGATGAACCAGTAGTATCTGTTTTTAGTATTAGATATTAATATATGAACCATATTGGTTTTTGTAAGATACTTAAAGATAAATAGTTTGGATTTTCACTCATTTATAGGTCTTACAATCCTTTAAAAGTTTCTTTTAGTGCTTCATAAAAAAATCAATACTGATAATTAATTTCTAGGAGTAATGGGTTGAATTATAATTTGATTGAAACAAAACAAAAATTTAGGATTATTCATATGAATTTAAAACCTACCAAGTTAAAGTATTTCATTATATTATTGTCTAGTAAAATAATTTCACAATAACATGAAAATGACATAAAAATAAAATATTGTCCCAATACATTAATTTTGGTTGAACTGATGGTATATTGAATCACCATAGATTTTTGGATTTGCGGCCCTCGACATTTAATTTCTAATTCTATTTTCTTTATAACCCCATTAAATCCCTATAAATATTTACAATTTTCTATCTATGTATATATCTCTACTTTCCATAGATGTTCTCTTACATAGAGACTAAGTTACAAGTTAGTCCATATACCCTTTGAACATTCCATTTTACCTTTTATAGAGGATTATTTATAAACCCATCTCACAATTTGGGATTTAAAAAATAGGAATTATAAATTAATATATCACCATGATCGATTTTAAATTTTGAATAATCAATTTAAATATGTTGGGGAGAATGTGACTCCCCAAAAAAATAACTTAACAAATTCTTATTTGATAGCACACATGACATGAAACACCAAACATGTAAGGGAATATAATATCCTGAGATACTAATAAATATTTACTATTTTAATCATACTAAACACATGATATTACTTGTAATTCCTGAAACATCTTACATTACATGCAAGAGTGATCTTCCTCGATAGCTTGCATTACATGCAAGACCGAGTTTCACTAAATATCAATATATTATTAAAATATTGTAATTTAATATGATATGATATAACCAACCCATTATGTTAGAATTTATGAGTATTATTAACTAACTTATAAATTTTTTTGGTTCATCTAAATATAAAATTAATTAATTGGTTACCTACTAATGATAATAGAAATTAAGAAACAATTGGATATAAAAAGTAATATTTTTATGTTTATTCTACAAAAGGATTTTTCCATAATAAAAATGAATAATTAAAATTATTTAATGATTTTAATGAAATATATATGTTATATATCACATATTTTTTTTTGATATTTATCCATTATGTTTTTTATGCATAAGATAAGAACAAACCCTATTTCACACATAAAAAACTATATTTTTATAAACGCAATTTTACATCCTTTTAATTGTGAACATATTTTAAATATTAATTTTTAAACTCTTATAAAATGATTTTTAAAAAATAATCTTCATTATTTAATTTATAATGTCAAAATTATCCTTGGTATAATGTTTTGTATTTTTATAAGAAACATCATTTATTGATAAAAAGTGAAAAATACTGCATTTTAAATAAAAACTGCCTTTTTCATTTAAGTAATTATTAAAGTTAAATTATATTTCAAATTTATTGTTATTTAACATTATATAAATAATACATATATTAATACACTTATTTTTTAGAATCAATTTCACATTGAAATTGAATATAAAAACCCAACAATCATTTGAACATTGTTCTACTAAAACTAGATAAAACGTCTATTTGCAAGATTAGAATTAATCTTAATATTACCACTTTTGTTATTTTAATTTCGATAAATGAACATAAAACATTATAATCAAGATAATATTTTGAGTCTAATAATATCAACTTAATTTTTTGACCAAAATGTTTAGTGAAATTGAATAAAATTAATTACAGTGATTGAGGTGTATTTAGGGTTAAAAGTGGACTAAACCATATATTTAAGGGACCAAATGACCTATCCACTTATCCAACACCCATTGTATGGACATATGTCCATAATTAACCTTCAATTATTTATTTTGGGAGGTTTTTTATGTCTTTTTATAGGTAATAAAATGTTTACACCTAACTTTTTTCCAAAAAATCCAAGGGAGTACTTTTCCTTCCCTGTAAAAGGCCACAACCTCTCCCACTAACTCACACCTATCAAGCCATAGTGTGTCATCCAAAATATACCCAAATTGTCTCCCAAAATCCAGACCCTAAATTTAGAAGCCTCCCTATTTTCGGGAATCCACCAAAGGAAGAATTTTGGTACAAAACCAAAAGGAGTTACTCGATTAAGAGGTAACGTCTTCTCTCAAGATTTTTAGATTCATTACCATTATCCACTACCTATGCTCTTACTATTATATGATTACATAAAAAACAATATACTATATATATTAGGACATTTTTATGATATGTTTTATACCTAAACATTCACACATATCAATCTAATGGGTAACGAACATATTGTTTCTGTGTACAATGAACTATTGCCTCACGAAACGATGATTGTTCAATTTTCCTTTACCGCATCTCATAGTGGCCATTTTTATGGAAAATATGTAAATATATGTTATATATGATATTTATTATGTATTTATACTTCTTTAAACATTTTATAATACATATATTTAATAATTTCCATTTTATGTTAATATTATAACATCGTCTAAGGAAGTGTGGATTACCGCCCCCTTAAAGTGATGTGATTAGTTCACACGATACATAGAATGTATAAATTGTGGTTATAATTAAACCACTACAGGAAAAATGGCTTTTTGCGACGGGTTATTTGCGACGGGAATAAATCCCGTCGCAAATAGTCCCATTAGAAACTTATTTGCGACGGGGGCATTTTCCCGTCGCAAATAACTAGTTATTTGCGACGGGAAAATCTCACCCGTCGCAAAAGGCTTGGCGCGCATAGCGCGCCAAACCGCGGGAAAGGTATTTGCGACGGGTGGTTACCACCCGTCGCAAATAGCCGGCGGCGGTAAAAACTATTTGCGACGGGAATATACCCTCGTCGCAAATAGTGTGTCGGCAGGTTGTTATTTGCGACGGGTCCCGTCGCAAATAACTATTTAACCGTTGACCGTGATAAATGCGGGTTAAAGTATTTGCGACGGGTCCCGTCGCAAATAATATTATTTGCGACGGGTATACCCGTCGCAAATAGTCCCGTCGCAAATAAGCTAACCTATAAATACCCCCATCCTTTTTTTTTCATTCATTCTCAACTTCTCTCAAAACTGTTTACAGTTTATTAAGTTTAATTTTTTTTGCAGAGTTGATATTGAAGTCTTCAACAATTATCGGAGATCAACTTCAAATCCATTTTAAAGGTACTTATGTTATTTTTAATTTAATATTTATTTTAATTTTTTTATTAGTTTTAATTATTTTTAATTAGTTTTAATTAGTTGTAATTTAATTATGTTTATATTGTTTTGTTATTTAATAAATTTAAGTTATTAGTATTCATAGTTAATGGTAATTAGGTGTAATTAATAATAATTAGAAATAATTAATAATTATTAGGAATAATTAATAATAATTAGTAATAATTAGGAATAATTATAGTTATATATATATATAGTTATATATATATATAGTTATATATATTTATAGTTATATTTATTCGTATATTAATATAGATTTATATTAATATAAATATATTTGGTTATATGAATAAATATATATATATATATATATATATTTATTCATATATTAATATATATATTTATTCGTATATTAATATATATTTATTCTATTTATATATATATATATGTAGTTATAAGTTTTTATTCGTATATTTATTTGTATATTAATTAATATATATTTATAAGCTTAGTTTTAAATAAATTTATAAAATATGTGTTTTTATGTGTATTTATAAATAAATAAATAAATAAATACATATATACAATACAGACACACACACATACACATACACACACACACATATATATATATATATGTATAGTTATGAATGAATACATAGAAATGAGGGGGTGAAAATCCTCTGAGAATGTTAAAACGACTATAACTTCTAATCCGTAAGTCCGTTTCAACTCCACAACCAGTCAAATCGAAGAACATGAAACGATCTTTGATATGATATGCAGTACAGTCCAAACGGACATCCGGATCGGAAGTTATAGTCGTTTGAATGTTAAAAGGACCATAACTTCTAATCCATGAGTTCGTTTCAGCTCCACAATCAGTCAAATTGAAGAACATTAAAATATCTTCGACATGATATATGGTAGAGGTTTATCGGACATCGGGATCAGAAGTTATAGATGTTTGAACGGTGAAAAACCGGGGTGCCCCGACTAAAAACTCAGTTTTGGAGGCCTTCGGGGCCTTTTTGGGCCTCGAAAAAACCTTGGACGGGTTCCACCCGTCCAT
The DNA here is from genome assembly GCA_963277665.1 of Viscum album. Lineage (NCBI taxonomy): Eukaryota > Viridiplantae > Streptophyta > Magnoliopsida > Santalales > Viscaceae > Viscum > Viscum album. Next base: position 1,429,624,550 of record OY728120.1, on the reverse strand, counting down.
AGGGCTGTAGAGCTCTTCGCAAGCTTCGATTTGATATGCTGTAGAGCTCAAACGGAGTCCCGGATCAATAGTTATGGCCATTTGAAGTTTGGGTTTCATTTTCTTCTTATTTTCCATCTTTCATTAATTTTTTTATTTTTTTTATATTCAAAGAGTTATTAAATGACTATTAATTGATAAAAATTAGGTAATTATTAATTAAAAATATTTTTTAATTTATTTTATAACCCTCTTTTACTAAACATCTTATAAATTAATGTTATATTTCCATAGATCCTTTCTAAAACGTATTTATAAAATAAATATTATATTTATATCAATATAAATACGTTTATTAATTTATATATTAATAAATATTTTTTTAATTTTTTTAATTTTTTTTAAATTTTTTTTATTTTTTTATTATTATTTGCGACGGGAATATATTCCCGTCGCAAATAAGTATTTGCGACGGGCCCGTCGCAAATAGTTGATTCGAGGCAACTATTTGCGATGGGAAAAGGCCCGTCGCAAAAACTTATTTGCGACGGGCCCGTCGCAAAAGTTTTTTTAAAAAAAACCACAAAACTATTTGCGACGGGCCCTTTTCCCGTCACAAATAAGTGTTTTTGCGACGGGCCCGTCGCAAAAAATTTTTGTTGCGACGGCGTTTTCCGCAACGGGCGATTTGCGACGGAGCCCCGTCGCAAAAGGCTATTTGCGACGGGATCCCGTCGCAAATGACCCGTCGCAAATGCCTATATTTCCTGTAGTGAACATATGTGACACAAAAAAATATATCTGGTATTCATTTAATAATTATCTTCCGATAAATATAATATATATCAATTTTTTTATGACCCTTTCACACATATTAAAAGAGTTAACATTGTTCACGGACGTGTGGACTATCACCTTCTTAACATGATGAAATTCCTATTACATCATAGAATTCAATATATAAGTATATATGATTAAATAATATAGTGTTTATTATATAATTATCATTTTTTAATGGTTTCAGTTACTTACTTGTTTTCCAAAATGACCGTTAGAAAAATCGGAATGTAACTCTTGCGTCTGTACGACCTATCATCTCCATGATTGTAATGTTGACTCATTTTTCATAACCATATTTAATGATTGATTTTAAAATTATAATTTATTTATAAATATAATAATTATTCCATGATTATTATGCAGTATATATTTATGTAATGGCCCATTGTACCATAATTGACTGACCAAATCCGTTTTTGATACATAAACCGAATTTGGTCAAAACAACTAACATAAACATTATAGATTAAGCAGTTTTATAAAAAATTGTAATAATAGAAATAAAATTAATGATTAACTTGAAAAATGTTCTCAATAAATTATAAAATTAACTAAATTTAATATACATGATGTTAAAGGACATTCCCTCAAAAGGAAATGCAAGGTAAATGATATTAGTTAAAATTTACATTTTATTGAGGATTAATTTTTATTATTCACCTAGTTTCTTTTATAAGGAGTAAATAATAACCTTTTCATGATATATCGAGAAAATAATTACTCTCATGATCATATAGTTTTTATTTAATTTAATTTTTTCATGATGATATGATTTAGTATGTTTCAAAGTGGTATGGGACTCTTTGGAATGTTTAAATATTATTTTCCTTAAGACTAGTACTAATGATATTTCAATGGAATATCCATTATATAAAATTATATAACCATTTTTCAATAAACCCTTTCATCCTAATTTGGTTATTCATGAACATTTTCATGTATTAGTACCATTTATCTACTCTTTGGTACTAATATTTTTTAGAAAATGTTTTTCAGAAAACCCGACTTTATATATCACTTTAGTCAGAGAACCTATTTTCTTCTAAAAACCAAATCATAGAAAAATATTTTCCGTTTTTTTAAATTACTTACTAAATAAATTTTTTCATTTTATTCTTTTAACAATTTTTTCAATGGAATATTATTGTCTCATTCCAAACAAGGCATTTTTCTTACCTGTTTCCATACAAAAAGAATATTCTTTTTACCTCCTACGTCATGTATGGATTTATCTGCCATAATTTCTTTGAAACCTCCTTTTCTAGTCTATAATGATTATTTTTAAAAGAAAATATTTTGAAAAGGGATTTTCAATGAAAAATATTTTCAAAATATTTTTCAAAAAAAACATATTTTCCTAAAAAATATTTTTAAAAGTTATTCTTATATTTCATCAATGAAAACACCCCTTCATTTTAGTCCACATGGGGTTTGTTGTATTGATATCATCATTAATCTTCCTCAGGATATATTATGATTGATTTGGTCAAGGAAATTTTTCTCATTCGATTCATTAATTATTTTTAATCCCTATGAAATTTTCAATTTCCGATAATCACTTGACAATGAAATTTTCCTAAATATCCATTACACTTTTTCATGGATATAAATGTTTCCTATATAGTATACCATTTTTTATACAGTGTTTACATTGAATGTTTTTTTATTATTTCAGGAAAATTTTATAAACCTATATACTTTATTCAATATGAATATTTTTTAACGAACATTGATTATTAAAATTATTTAGAAATGCACTATACAGGTTGGGGATAGGTTAATGCAAGTCCTATGGGTTAGAGACTGGTTAATGCAATCGATATAGGATATGACCGATTAATAAAATCCCCAAGATGTATTGGTAGTTTCATGGGATGAATCAACTGCTCAAATTAGTACATATAAACTATCTATTGGTAGAATTGGTTTGATGTATCTGGGAAACATGGAATTCAATAATGAAGAATTTGAACTCTTTTATATTTAGTCATTTTTCATCCATGATATTTTGTGTCAACATATCTATGAGTACATTTCATTTACATTCATTAATTTATTTGATTGTGTTTTAGTTTCTTAATTTAACAAATTTATTTTTAATTATATAGCTATTTGTAATGCATGTATTTCTAGTTACTACCTTTCTATATTTTTTATGCACTTCCATTCTGCTTACTGATTACGTGGCATGTGTGATCATTTATTTACCTTACCATTTTGACAATTCTCAATAATTCTTTTCTGATTCTACTATATTTATCTCTTACAGAGCATTTGAGATAACCCTTATTATGTTTATTTCCCTAGGAAACCACGAAGTTTATTGTAAAGGATACGCATGAATTTACTACATGGGTTAGAGTGATCCCTGAAGTTATTTATTGTGAAATATGAAAGAATTATGTTGTAATTAGTGTATTAATTTGTAATATAATACTCATTTATTTATCCGATTCACCAAGAATACTAAACAATTCATCACATCAGTTCTTAATTCGTTGTAATCATGCCAATGTAATTGATAGAAGACATTGACTCTAGGCTTTGATGGTAGAGTCTCTATAGTGAATGTCTTTTGGATTCCTACCATGATAGAAATAATTAACCAGAAACTAATTACTATATATTACCTAAGGGGTTCTAAGGGTGCATAGTAGGGTAGATAAACTTCCCATCTAAGATGTTTTGCAGCAGGATCCATGAATAAAAGATTTGAGGTCTCTTGGAAGGGTAATATGAGCTAGAGAAAGAGTGTTGGTAGTTTTATCCTCTATTATCAGTGAGGGAGGAAGGGACACATTTGGAGATAATGTGATTGAGACCAAGTCAAGAGCTAAGATAATGGTAGGATTATCCATTTACATTTGTTTCACATGAAATATCCTTCATCATCTAGTGAGAGAGGGTTTGCACCAAATCTATGTTCAGGAGCAGGTTCAACAGCTTCTCATCTGGTACGGAGCTGGAGTAAGACTGAACGATTAGGTATAGGTGGTGTTTGCAGCCGAGGATGCTATGAATTTGACTTATAGTGAAAATTGAGAAGACACACACAGGGTAGTCAGGGGTATATATCAGGGTTGTAGTTTGAGCCAGTTGTATATAGTGTTACTGATACCTAGGGCGAAGAGTGTCAGACCTTCTACTATGAGAGGAAATATTCTAGTATCATCTATGTTAGTATCTTCTATTTTTGATATATTTTTATCTCATTCATTCATATATATACCTAATGGGGAGATCCTTATTCTTGATGTTTAGTTTCCCAATTGTATGATGACACCATTCAGGATTCAATTTGAGAGAGAATGCTAGTATAGGGAGTTCCCCTTGAGGTTTGTGGGCTTCACTTTATATGGGACCACTTTTTCCATGAGTTCTGTGAGTTTAACAACATTATAGAGATTGATTGGTTGGTTCCCTATCATGAATGCATTAATTATTGTTGTTTTTTAGGGTGAATTTTACATCACTAGAGGGAGGTTTTTTTATTCACAAGGGTGATTGGGATTTCCAGGTGATAATATCTAGACAAAAAATCATGAGTTGGGTTGGATGATAGGGAATATTACTAGATTATATCTAGATGATCATAGAATGCTTCAGGCGGACTTCCTAACATTTGATGGTAATTTTAAGGACATTTTTTCAGAAAAATTTTAATGACTCCCTCTTGATAGATATAAAGATTTTTTCATCAAGATAGTGCCTTGACCTACACTTGTATACATTACTCATTATAGGATGGATTCTACTAGGTTGAAAGAGCTCAAGAGGCTAGTAGAGGATATGGAAGAAGAGTGGTCTATACATCCCAATACTTCTTTATGGGGTTCATTGATCCTTTTCTCTAATAAGGTGGATTAAACCCTTTGTTTAAATGTGGATTATATGAAATTTAACTAGTTGATAGTTAAGAATCGGTATCCCTTTCCACAAATAGAATATATATTTGAGCCACTGTAAGGATCTTGGGTGTTCTCAAAGATTAATTTGAGATTGGTTATCATCAAGTGCGTGTTCAACCTTCATAAATACCTTGTACAAATTTTCATAGTAGGTATGGTCTATACGAGTATATGTTTATTATATTAGGTCTCACAAATGTGCCAAAAAGTTTCATGGAAGTAATGAACCAAGTTTTCCATCTATATCAGGATTTATTTTTTGTGGTATTTGTGGATGACCAAACATCATGAGATTGTATTGGATACAGTAACAGGGCATCAGTTATATGCTAAGTTCACAAAGTGCCACTTCTGAAAGGATAAGATTCACTTTCTAGGTTATATTATCTCAAAGGTAAGAGTATCCGTTGATGTAGATAAGGTGATAGTTGTAGTTTCCTTAGAGATCCCCATAATATCGTTGATATAAAAAAATTATTTGGTCTAGATTGATATTACATGCACTACATACTAGAATTATCATGCCTAGAAGAACCTATTATAGTCTTAACTAATAATGGTGTTAAGTTCGTATAGTCATATTTCTATGAGATATAATTTCAAGAACTAATATGGAGAAGGAATTTAGCACTGATCCTGAATCTTCTTGAGGTAGGCCAGAGGTAAACTATTTATTGTGATGCATAGGGTATTATTATAGGAGTAGTTCTTATGAAGTAGGAGTGATTCATAGAATAAATATTTGTTATTTAAGGTCGGACAAGAGAAAATTCTTGGAGAATGATCTTGAGTTATTCATTATTATTCATACCTTGCACTATTGAAGGCATTAATTTCTGGGAGAGATTTTTTTGGTATACACAAACCACAAAAGCCTCAGTTATATATTTACACTAAATTACTAGAATCTAATTCAATGAAGGTGAGTTGAATAACTTCAATCCTTCTACTTAGATATTTCCTAATTTCTCGAAAATCATAATGTAGTCATTGATGCACTGAGTAGGAGGAATCATACATAGGCAGTTTAGGAGGCTAGTAACGAGTGGAAGCTTATTGAACTATTTTCTGAGATTAACTTGGAGGTTAAGGGCCATCACGAATAGTATGTAATAGAATCTTAATAGGTGACTTATTAACTTATAAATAGAGTGAAGATGTGACAAATATTATATTCTGAGGGCTTGTCTTTACAAGATGGTGTTGTAAGTAAAGGCCTACCTCTTGGTTGGATAGTTCATGAGGATGAGATCCTTCACATCCACATATGTTTCAGGGCTCCTACCGATATCCAATAGAAGTTGATTTCAGAATACCATGACCCTATATGTGTTGTGAATCTTGGTCTTACCATAATGTATCAAGACTTATGACATAAATAATTGTGAAAGGGGAAAAAGAGGGAGATATTTGGGTTCGTTACTCATTGTTCCACATGTCAATAGGTGAATGTAGATAACTAGCCACCAGAAATAATTCTACATCTCTTTCCTATTCATGAGTTGAAATAGTATAACTTCACCATGGATTGTGTAATGGGGATACATAGATCACCTAGGAGAAGTGACGCGATATGGGTGATCATAGACAGGTTGACAAAGTTCTCCCATTTTCATCCAGTTTAGGAGACTCATTCTGTGTATGATCTCAAGATGCTCTACATTTGTGGGATTATACACCAACATGGGTTTCAAGTTCTATTGTATCATACAAAGACACTAGTTTGACATCACTATTTTGATAGGGGTTGCAGAAGGAATTGGTTAACTAGTACTTGAATACAACTTATCACCCACATATCGATGGATTTCCTGAGTGTATGATATAGGTCTTGGAGGACATGGTCTATGTATGTGTCCATGATTTTGGAGGTTCCTGGGATAAAAATTAACCTCTCACTAAGCTCTCTTATAATAGAATATTTTAGGATAACATACAGATGGATCCTTATGAGTCCATTTATGGTAGGTTGTGTCATTCAGCCATGTGCTTGTTAGAGTAGGAGAGACAATGCCTTTGGGTCCTTCTCTCATTACGGATACTTCAATATAGGTTCAGTTTATTAGGAAGAGGATGTCTATATATAAATCTAAACATAATTCATATATTGATCGTTGTCATAGACCACTAGAGTTTTAGTTTGGGAGTTGGGTTTACATGCAAGTTTCACCTAAATTAGGGGATAAGAAGATTTAGAAACAAGGGAAGCTATAAATTCATTATTTTGGGCCCTTTGAGATTCTTGAGATAATTGTTCTTGTAGACTATTGGTTGTAGTTACCTCAGATGTACTGGTCCATGCACAATTTCTTCCACTTATCTCATATTCAATGACATTCCATTGATATATTTCATGTTCTCCATCCAGAGGAGGTTGATATGGTTGTAGATATGTCCTTTAAGTAGAAATATATCTATATTATTGGTCATGTAAAAATGGTTGTTTGAGGCCTATCAGTTCCTATTGTATTTGTGATATGGAATCATGACCTTATACTTGACGAGACTTGGGAGTGGGAGGTTGACATGCCTGGATGGTGTTTTTCTAAGATGATGCTTGACCACCCTTTGAAGGGAAATTTGTGGATAAATTTCTTTAATGGAAGAATATTTTAGGATCAAAAATTTTCAATGAGGTATAAAACCATTTTATTTCTAGTTTAATTCCTTGTTTTGAACTATTATGGATTCCTAGCAAGGATATAGAAGAAATAGGGTTTTTTGGGGATTTTTCAAAGCCTGAAACCTATGTTTTTTGAAAAATAAGATGCGCCTCACGGTTAGTAGAAACCATAATACCCAAGATTCATGGTATGATTAAACCATTCAATATGGTATGGTGTACTATTAAGGTCCACACAATATAAGGAAACCATGTAAGCCAGGCCACATGCCCATGTATGGTTGGTGTAGTTTTTTAATATAGGATAAGTGCAATGTTAACACATGGTTTGTCTAACTGTGTTCTATGACTGTGAAAGGGTAGTTTAGAGATAGAGGAGGGTCCATGTTTGGTACAAGGTTTGGCCAAAAATATGATAGAACCACGAGACTCGGTATTTTGAGGGAAAATGAAAATTATCCCCTTATTTCTTTAAATCCCTCACCCTCCTCCTCATTTCCAATTTTCCTCTAGTGGTGGCCACCAAATTCTCTAATTGGAGATTATTTAAGACTTCAATATAGTATTTGATCTAGTTTATCCTTCTGATAAATGATTCAAGTTTCCTTCATCTCATTGGATATCTACTAGTGAGTTATACATCCCTCTTACACCCTTCATTGTTTTCCATGTTTTCGACAACGTTGTTTTTGTGCAGTCTCATATGCCCTATTTTTAGGGTCATTATTTTTTATTACATTTTCCTCTAATCTTGATTGAATCATAAGATTAGACTGTATGAGTGTTCCTCTTCCAAGATGAGGTAGGTATTCTATATCATTTCCATCAATATCTTGTTTTTTATTGCTTTTTGTCAATGTTATTTATGGTCGACTTCCAAAGAATTTCTTTCTAAATTAATATAACCAATGGTTATTATATGTAAACATGTTGAGACATTCCATTGATGCCTTTTTTAAAGGTAGGAGGTTGTCAACCTCAACCCGATCCACCCATGGCATAGGTTATACCTTCTTGTCACATTTATTCCACCCTTATGGTGTGATGGGATCTACTTGTATTACTTATAATTCAATTAGTTATTAAAGTGAATTGTAAAATGTTGTAAGCACCTTGTATTACCTTGTAATTGTATATTAAAGGTATAAAATATTTAATCCAATGAAATGTATATGAATATTAAGGTACATTTGAAATGCTGAAATAATTGGTTTGGATGCCTTAGACATTTCAACTCATTGGATCCCATTGAATTAGATGAAAAATATTCCATGGAAATTTCTACTCCTTGGATCTGATTTCTTGATTTTATTGATATTCTTGGATTCCTTAGACATCGATAATCATTATATCAAATAAACCAATATGATTCCTTGAAAATTTATACCACTTGGATCCATATTACTATACATGTTAGGATGCATTGGAAAATACTACTCCTTGGATCCTGGTTGAATAAATCATTAGGATTCCTTATATATTTCTACTCCTTGGATCCTAGTTACTTGTATCTATGGGATTCCTTGGAAATTTATACTATAAGGATCTGGGTTTATTATTTTACTTGTTAGGCTTGGATTCCTAGGACATTTCTAATCCTCAGATCATTTTTACATTTTTAATCAACTTACTATGATTCCTTATACATTTATACTCCTTAGATCATGTTTACTTTTTTATTAATATTACTCTGTTGCATTGAAAATTAACACTCCTTGGATCAGGGCCCATGTAGGCCTGATATAGGATTACACGAAAAAGGATTATGTTGATAATTTCTGTGCATTGTAGATATTTATTTTAATTTTGTCTATTGATCACTACCAGAATTGATAAAGTGGATAACAACACATCTACAATTTTAATCGTACACTCATTATATCTATACACTACTTCAACTTATATGTACAAACAAGACTTATTAAAGAAACTATTGGTGGTGTACTATTGAGTGTTATCTCACACCATGTTTTGGTCATAGTTCGGTACTAGGATAGTCTTTAGAGATGAATGTAGGGAGATATAAAAGAACCTACTTGAAGATACTTGATTGATCATTACATAGGAGTTTGGGAGCATAGGAAATGGATATGGCCCATGATTCTATCTAGGGATAGTTTATTTTTCTCTTTTTTACATTTAATTCATGTATTGTACGAGATTCATGTTACCGTGTACTACTATAATTTTTTATGTCATTCCATGATCGTCATTTTATATGACACTACTGGATGAGATTAAAGGGTAATATATATGATGGATGTTTATTCTTATGATGCTCAGTTGTTTCATATGATTATTCTACAGTTCAATATGATTGTTACCATAGTGCTACACTTTGATCATGAGGGTATATTCTCCCCACTATTCCACTATGGATCCTTACTGCTAGTCAGCACCCTCTAGTATATGGGGTGGCACGGTTGAGGCCATGTGGTTGACCAGGTTCAGTTACTGTTATGTGAAATGGGTCTAGGACATGATAGATAATTATTTCATAAATACCATATTACTTCATTAAATATAATTATATATATAGTCCATGTATTATGGTGATGAAAAAAAATCACATCACTTTGTGGAGGTTCTAGTCGACATGTAATCATGAATGATGTTATCATTTTCAGTGTAAGAAAGAAAATGATATATTATCATTTTAGAATGATAAATATGTAATTCATATCATAATTATAACATCCCAAATTTTCTCAAAGGTATGGACCATTTTTTTTAGTTTCCTTTTTTTGTCCCTAATAATGATGTCTAATAGAATAAAAGAGCTCTCAGGTGTGTTTATGGCTCATTCGGAGCCCAAATATAATATCCCTTCTCTTTATTTCATAATTAAACATTATTTATTACATAAAACTGTCACTTTATACAACATAGACGATCAAGACGTCTAGTGTCTTTGAAGAATCAGAACATTACATAACAAATTAAGATATTGAATAAAACATCTTATTGAAATCTTCCTTTACATGACCACCACATTCTCTTATACTTATCATTGTATGGGATAACCTGAGGACATGCATAAGAAAAGGGTGAGCTATAAATCCCAGTAAGGAGTAAACAAGGAATAACATGAAGATTAAAATACATGTTAAGAAATAGTCATATCAATGGAGCACAAGAGAAACATGAACATAAAGGAATGATAAATCATGATAATAATAACATGGGAATGTGGCAACAACAATTAACATGGAATTAGCATGAGCCAAGGCTCATTGCGCATGGAGCATGAGTAAACCCTCATTGCACATGAAGCACAAGTAAACCCTCATTAAACATGAATTATCATGAGTCAACACTCATTGTAAATGATGTATCATGATACTATACTTTACCCAATGCATTGGAGTGCTATTAGGATGCACCCTTCTTAAACATTTCATTTCACACATAAGTGTGCCACAAGATCATAGAACATGAATTCATAAAACATCACTATTTATTCAAAGATATAGTAATTTTTAATCCATACAAGAAACTATTACATCAATATATAAATGTTCATAAACTTGAATACCCTTGATAGAGAAATGGGCATGGTATTCACTACATAATGACTTCGTCTTGGAAAAACGTGGTACAATTTCTACAGCATAACGACGTGACATAAGAATTCATAAAAATGGTTGATGAGAGAGAAATTTTTGTCTCATCATATGAACATGAAATGGATAATAATGGTGTCATATAGATACAAGTCCCAACAATTTTAATGGAATTTAGATTCATGATACAAAAGAATTACTTGAATGTAAATGAGGAGAGAGAAATTCCTTATGGAATTTTGAAATGGTAATGGGTGTACATGAGAGGAATTTAATGAGAGAGAAAAGGGTATCTCATAATTAAAAAAGTAAAGAGACTATTATAGGATAGGTTTGAAATCATACCCAAACATTTATAATTGAAAATAAAAGGGAAAAACAATATTAAGAAACTAGGATAAAAAAGAGAAACATAGGAATCCCTTACTTGGAAGTGTGATCCCAAAGGATTAAGAGAGGCTTGAAAGAGGCTTATTTGGAGCATGGGGCTCCTTGGGAGAATTATAGAGGGAGGAGGGAAGAGTTTGGACAAACTCCAAAGGTATTGAGTGAAGAGGAAGAGGGAGATTGGGTGGGTTAAATAAGAAAAGAGAGGGAATTATTTATTAATTAGGTTTGGGACACCACACATTAAAATTATCAGAAACACAAACCATACAATGGTTTTTGCCCATGGTTTTTGAAAAAGTGGGTTGTAAAACTACATTTTATAAGTTCAATGGCCGAATATCTTAAAATAATATGGTTTCTTATGTGGTGGTGAGTCACACTCTCAAGGAAAACAATTTAAAAAGACAAAATGTGTTATAAGCCCTGAAGGGCCCACTTAAGCTTTGTAAAATTAATCAATCAAACCCAAAATCAGATTATTTTAATGGTAAAACATATATTGGCCGAAAATAATGTTTATAGTATTTTATTACATCACCATTGTGTCATTATGATGTCATAAAACACATTATAAGTTCAAACAATATTTAATTTTTACCCAAAAAATCGACTGTCTTTTGAAATTATGAAAAAATCACCATTGGATAATTTTGATTTCCTTATTCGAAAACTAATATTCATTTTATCTAGTTAATTTTCTAAATATTTTAATTTTTACCATTTAAATAAAAAACGACATTTATCGAAAATTCATGGGTTTTGACAAAAATAGCTTTCAAACCTTAATAAAAATTACAATTATATGCATAAAAATTGTACGATCATTTATATTTAATAAAAATTTATTCATTAATAATATTTTATTAAAATATTATTTAATTCAAAAATAAATTTATTCATTAAAATAGATTTCTTATTAGAATATTAAGTAAAAAATACTATTTGTTCTTTGAAAACTATTTACAAAGTAACAATAATAAAATGAATGCACATTATTTATACAAAAATAATGTACATAGTCATAGTGCTAGGGTCCTATTACATAACCCATTATAACACCTGCATAAGACTGAAGGGTAAGGTGTATGAAGGTGACATAGTCTTGGGGTGGCTCAGATAACATCGCTTGGGTGGTAATATCTATTAACGTCCACTACTCTCGTAGTCAGTTCTGCTCTAGCTTAACGTATTCAAGCTTGGCTTGGGTTTGGTAAAGCGCGAAGCCCAATGAAGCCACCTCCTTTCTGAGCTCCGAAAAATGGGCTTCGTATGGGGAATGTCTATTTAATGAGGCCATCACTTACTTTGTTTAATTAAATTGGATTTTTTAAATCCGTATATTTAAACAAATAATAATGAATATATTAGCAACAGTCAAAATTCTTAATGGTATTTTAAAATCGAGAAATATAAAACCAATGAAGTTCACATTTTATATAACCATAATAATACATTTAATTAGATCAAGATTAATTTTCATTATGAAATTTTTGGGTCATTACACCGAAGCCCTCAAATTGAAATAGGCATACTGGACTTTACATTTATTAGAAATAATGCAGCCCATCCCGCGTAGTTTTACTAACCCTACAGTTGCATACAGTGTGGTGATGGGGGAAACACAATTTTTTTTACAATTGCGTGAACCTATACACATGACCATGTATGATTTCAGACACTTAGGACATAGCGTTATTCCATGATTTTCATACGGTGAGATGAACCATATTCCTAGCCCTATGAGGTTCCCCTTGAATAAGTGGCTTTGAGTATGGTTGGTTCACTATTTGGAAAACTGTGTGGACAAACTATTAACCCCTATATTTGAGGGAGAATTTAAATTTTCCCACTCTTTAATTATTAATCTTATTCCTTCTTTCTTCCTCTCTTTTCTCTTGTAGCTGAACCTTCTTCTCTCGTGTATGAATCTCCTCCTCCTCCTTCATAGGTTTTGTGATAACTTCTCCACATGGAATATATTTCACTCATCATTATATCTATCAAAAATATCCTGGTAATATTCTCAATTCTCTACCTTCTATTTCAAGTTATTCTTCCCATATTTTGTACTATCTCAATGAAAGATCATTTTCCCCATTTTTAGATCATTTGATAGATTCCTCGATTTCTCCCATTCTAGCTCGAATAAAAGTCCAATGTCAGAAGAGGGATGCACTATAAGGATATGGTAGGTGGTCTGGGTTCTTTTACCTCATTTAATTACTTTATATAAAATGTTTTAATGTGCCAAGATTAGGAACATTATTGATATGCCTTATAATTGATAATAAAATTAAATGGAGAGACTTGTCTTTCTATTCATGAACTGAGTTAGCAATGAATAAACCCATTGGGTTGATCACCTTCATAGTGTCACCCCAATGGGTTTTCTTCACTTTGAGCCTTATTTTACCATATTTCATAGTTTTTAAAATTTTCGTGAGTGTGTTTCATTATAATTAATACCTTGAGATATTTAATTAATTCGGATTGAATTGGGTGGTGAGCCATGTGTTAGGCCCATATATCCCATTCCATAATTAAAATGGTTTAATTAAATTATTTGTCTATGTTATTAGTTCCTTACACATCATGGAATAATTATTCAATTAAATAAAAAAGTCTTGGTCAAAATGAACTTTGTCTTATAAATTTTTTCTTATAAAATGATATGAATTTGAAAACCAAGTCATATCATCAACAAGTGAAATGGAAGATGCATTGGGCCTTGAATAAATGATCCACTAAACATGATCAATGTGCCTTATAGTTAGAACTCATTATTTCTTTGTAAACACATTGGGGGAGATACTATCCATGCTTTGGAGGGATTTTCCATGCATTATAAATACTTTCCTCTATTGGAGTGACATGATTCGCCATTAGGGGCCCCTTAGATAGGCTCGATAGAACATTGGTTGTACCATGCCAAAAGAGTGACTTGGTCCCCTACATGCGATATCAAGTACAAAATTAGATGTTAGTTCTTGACATTATCACACCATTACTAGATTGATACTTGGGACTTCTTCTTGGGTCAACAAGGAATCCTTAAGCATTGGTCATATGTTGAGATCCTCAAGTGATACTCGCAAATTCTCTCTAAATTTCCACGGATGGGATCAGAGTGAATCTATATATTTTATATAAAGTTTTTTAATTGAATTGAAAATAAAATGGATGTTTTCAAATGAAAAAGTATTCTTTTGTTTTAGAAATGTAGGGATGTGTGCTCTAAGACCAATCACAAGTTCGCAGATGGTCCACCTTATCACAAATTATCCCACTCACATTAACTTTGTAGGATTTCTTGGTTCAAAATCCCCATCTAAGGATGAAGTAGGTAAATTGGATAGGTATTCAAGTGGATCCCGGCCCAATGTATATATTTATATATATTTTATATTTATTTATTTTGTAACAATGTCCATTTTATATTCCATGAATGGATTGAGCTGGACACCGTTGGTGGTGACCTTCTCCAATTTTATCTCAAACCCAACTAGGGCTTACTTTGGAACCCAAGTAGAATTTTTTATTGAAATAATTGATAATGGGAAAAAACCAACTTCTAATGATTGGTATCCATCATTATGATGGATTTGGGGGTAGAGGACTGAGTCTATGCTTAATATTCTTGCTATATTGGATTTTTGGATTTTGAATATTTTGTTAGCTTATGGTATATGCATGTAACCCCTTCCCCTTGAATATTTATTTTTTATATAACATCATCATCATTGAAATTTATTAGTTATCAAACTTCCACCTATTAACTTATATTTCTTGGTTTATTTTTTTTCTTCCATTGACATCCGTATATTGTGTATTACTACTTCTATTGTTTCTTACTTATTCTTCTGCTATATATTATTTATTTCTTGATGTTATTCTCACTTTGATATATGATTTCATAGTCTATGCACTAAAACACCCGAGGCCATCCCTGATAGTTGGAATCCTATGGCCTTTGGAGAGGCATGCTTGAGGTCTTTTGGCCACTGTCTCAGGGCATAACTAAGTGGAATCTAAGGTGGGACAATACAATGGGGTATCAATGTTATTTTTCCTTTTGAATAACATTTAGGGTTTACAAAGGAGATAAGGATATTTGGATTTGGTTATGATCATATTCCTGGGAGTAGCTAACCCACATATACGGGAAACCCAAATTTCCTAAGATGGTAAATGCTATTATTGCATTTGTTTTTACAGTTTCATGGATTTCAAAATTGGGTGACTCATTTTAATTGTGATATTATCAATGATGATGTTATTTAAATGGGTTATTTTTCCCTATCCATAAGATACATGGGAACATCAATGTATGCATCATACTAGGCATAATAGGAAATAAAATTCCATGCATTATGTCATGCCATATTTTCTGTCATATGTGCATTTCCTATTTTGTATGTGATTTTTGTACGTTCCTTGATTTTTATATATATCCAATTCTTGATTTATATATATATCTGTGTCTGCGTGTGTGTCTGTGTGTTTTTGTGAGTTTCTATTACCTTATAGGATAGATAAAACACAATTGGAGCATAAATTATCTTCTTTAACCTAACAATGTTTTCCAACATCGGTTAAAGTAGATTCCTTAAACATCCAATTCTAGCATGTGGATCCATTTACCATTGGTCACATGGGTTGGAACTTGTTATGGTTAGGATTAACTGGACATCAAATTTCAATTTATAAGTTGTGTGGGAGGTCATAAATTGGAAGTGATGATCTACTTAATTCAAAAATCAAATGAAATTTAATTCACAAATAAATTAATATGAAAATAATATTTAAAATGGAATTGACCACTTTTGTTTGTAATACGAGACCTTGACCTAGATTTACCTCATTAGTAAGAAGTTATTCATGTCTCCTTGGATCCTTTTGTGACTTTTTATGATTACCTAGACCTGGCTCTTGGAGTGGGCTAAGGGTTGTAGCATGTTTATAAGCATGTTTGTACATGTCATTTCTTTATCGCCTCCCTATTTGTTGTAAATCCTATCTGAGGTGTGTTATTGGAAGTTTTAGAGGTATTATTCTATGAAAACATCATGTTGTATTCTAGGTAAATGGAGATGATCATACTTCCAAAGTGGTGGTCCCTAAGACACCCATGATACCTCCTATAGTTCCACCTGAGGAACCTCATGTAGATATTCCATAGGGCATCGATTATCAGTTATGAGATATTTTCCTTTGCATCACAGAATTAGTTCAGGGTGAACCTCAACATGTCCCTACAATGGAAGAGCTATCCCACAATTTGAAATAGTAAAAATCTCCTAAATTTTTGGGGGATGACAGACCTCAGGCTGCTGAGTCAGGCCTGGAGGCCTTATTGTCTATCTTCGAGCACATAGATATGCCTCTAGACTGGAGGGTCAAGATCATAACCTATATGCTAGGTGATTTTGAAAAACAATTGGTTGGATTTTCTGACCTAGGATGATTGACATTCGGGTGTGGTCGGGGTAGAAATCCAATTATCCTTCTTAGACTACTTATTTTCCTCATACATTAAGAACAGATCACATTCCAGAGTTTATGAACCTTCAAGAATGGTGCATGTCGGTGATAGAATAATCACATTACTTCAATTAATTACAGTGTTTATCAATAACCTTTTACATTGATGATATGAATATTGATAGGTGATTTGAGGATGGGATTGTGTACACCATCCGATCACAGTTGAAGGTCTTTTAGTAAACTACCTTATTTGATATAGTGAACCAGACCCTCATTAGTGAGAAGAACCTAAATGAATCAGGCAATGCAAAATAGAGAAGTTCATCTTCTAGGAAGATTTTTGGTTTATATAGTGGTAGGAAGTGATGTTTCACGGCCATGAAAAGGAGAAGTACTAGCCAGGTAGCATGCACTACCAACATTATGTCAAGTCACCAGTGTGGTTGGTCATGCAAAAAAATAGTGCATGAGGAACTTGATTGAGTTCTGGGATTGTGGTAGGATGGTTCACCTCCATACTTTCTATTGATCCTTTTCACCAGTTCCAAGTGAGTAGGGTTATGTTTCAGAACTACTTTTAGGTGAAGGATTAGAAACACTGCATCATTCTAGAATCTGGTCTTCTATAGGGCGTTCAGGTTGAGTATGTGGTTGGGGTCAAGGTAGCCAGGCCTCAGAGTTTCTGTGTCAGTAGAGTGGACCAGATCAATCTACTCAGGAAGCATCTCAGGATTGTGGTTCTGGACATATTTATGCAGTGCAACCTATGATGAATGAATAGAGTCTAGGTACGTCTACATTTAGAGGTACTATTTTGTTATCCTCCACTATAAAATTTTCCTTTTTTGATACATGTGCATCACAATCTTTCTTATCTACTACAAATATGGGAATTATGGGATTTAGAGATAGAGTGCTCTAGTTGAATTATAACCCTTGACACACCATTAGAAGTTAAAGCTAAAGGTATAAGCATGTGCAAGGAGTTCCCCCTTTGAAATAGGTGGGTACCATTTTTTATGGAGTTTCTTCATCCTAGAGACTTTTGGATTCGATGTCATTCTCAGTATGAACTAATTTGTCCATTATTGACCCTAGATGGAATACCACTATCATCGAGTATCTATCACATTGCCTGAGGGTAGTACATATATCAATTAGGGATAATGGGATCTCTAAGATATTTGATATGGACCCAAGCATACTAGGTTGGGTGAGGTGACAACACAGATATCTAGTCTCTTTAAGATTGATCAGGGAATACATCTTGTAGAATTCCCTCCAGTGAATAATCATTTCAGGTATGTATTACCTTATGATTTCCATGTATTACCTCATAATAGAGATTTCAAGTTCACCATTGATCTTGGGTTAAGTGTGAAATATTTTTCCAACCCTCTTTATAGGATGTAATCTATAGATCTCTAGGAACTCAAAATGTTGTTGGAAGATTTTTTGGCTAAGGGTTTCATTAGACCCAACACATCAACATGGGGTGCACCTATCCTTTTCACCGAAAAGGTGGATGTCACCCGCAAATTTTGTGTGGATTACCGTTGAATGAACCGACTTACATTGAATAATTTGTATCCACATCCTCATTTATAACACCTCTTTGACCAGCTCTTAGGAGTGAAAGTTTTCCCCAAGATCGATTTGAGGTTGGACTTCCATCAGGTGTGTGTGAGGTCATCAGACATACCATTTACAATGTTCCAAACTAGGAATATCTTGTAAGTGTATTTATCCATGTCATTTAGTCTAAATAATTCCACACCAATCTTTATTGTAACGCCTTGAATTTTTAGAATAGAAAACTGTGTTGGATAGGGTATACAATACACAAAACTGAACCTAAAAATACATTGATTATTTGAATTTGTCAATTTTAACCTTTACGTTAAATTTCATGATATGAGTATGATTAAATAATTTATGAAATATATATATGTGCATAATATATTTAAAAAATAATATTAAATAATCAATCATTTTTTGGTAATTTCATTTTTTTCATAATATGTTTTCTTCAAGAAATATTTTTATTTGCTTTTATAAAAAAATATTATAAATATTTTATAGGACACATTGAAAATGAATTTGATAAAATGATATAAAGTTTTGATTTAATAACAAAAATATTATCATATTTTGAAATTTTTGGATTTTTCAAAAATATATAATTTTCAATGAATAGTAAAAAATTTCATTTTAAGTGATATCCTCTTTTCATTTGATAAATTAAGTAATATACAAGTCCCAATTTTCCTGTAATTTTATTTCAATTTAATATATTTATTTTATATTTATATTAAATTAAATTAAATACATTTAAATCATATTTATATCAGATTTTAGAATAAGATTATTTTTAGGATTAAAGATGAATTTTTCGAATGATAGTTTTAAAAAGAATAATTTTTATCCAATATAATTAATTTAAATAATCCCTAAATAGAAATGATTTAAAATAACTTTTTAGATTATATATCTTTATTTATGAATTAAAATTCATATAATTAATATTACTCAAATAGCCCAAATGCCTTATTTTTTTATTGATTTTTTATAACCCCCCCCCCTTTAAGGGTTGAGGGGGGACCATTACAAGGCCTGTAGGTGTAGAGATTACATGAACCGTAGTTATTAAGAAATAAAAAGGCTATAACTACATGGAACTTCTCCTTCCTATATTCTTCAATGGGATGTCATCTCTCCACCTTCGCATGGCTAGTTCAGCTAGAATTCCTATGCAAGCACAGGCTAGTCCCGATGGAAAACGCCATACCCTCTCTTTCTGAAATATCCACTTAAGCTTCTGCTCTGGTGAATTTGATTTCTTTGAATAATCATCTAGAGTCTACTCCATATAAAGTATTCCTGGTCGTTAAGCCCAATTTTAGGTGGCATGAAGGCCTTGAGGTGGCCTGAAGGCCTTGAGGTATTCCGAAGTCCTTTTGGTGGCCCGAAGGACTTGTGGTGGCCTGAAGGCCATAAGGTGGCCCAAAAGCCTTACTGGACTGAATTCTTTGGGTGGGACGAAGGCCTTGAAGAACCCGAAGACAAAAATTGATTCCATATTTTGAATCATAATAATTAATATTTGGTAATAAGGTCAAATTACTTTTTTCAAAATATGAATAATAACCAAAGGAAAAATTTATTACCATAAAAAATTAAAATAGTTTAATTAAGGGTAAAATAATTATAATAAAAATTTAACATGGAATAAAAATAAAGTAACCCTAATTATATGAATATTTATATATTATTTTCCTAATAATAATGATTATTTTTTTAATTTATAAAGGAATAATTATTTATTTTTGATAAAAATTAGATAAAACAAAAAATATATTTTTGCGTAACATATAATAGAAATTAATAAATAACTTTTGGGTGAATTAAGGAATTTTTAAAATGAATAATATATTTATAAAACAATACTATAAATATTTTTTAGTAAATATAAATGAGAATATAATTTTTATGAAGTCAAATGTGATTGTTATAAGGTTTCAAAAACAATCATTGTCAAATACATGACATTTCTCAATAAATATCAATTATTATTCAAAAATATTTATCATATTTATAAATTTATTTATATGAAACTAATATTATTTTTGGAACCATAACTCAAAATTATCCAACATTTAGTTTTTCCTAATTTTCCGAGATAGTCGAAATTTTAGGTAAAAATTAAATATGGTATAAATATAAGGTGTTAACTATGAAATCATAATGCCCAAAAAGTGGTGTAATAAATAAAATAAATGTTATCCATGACCAAATATTTGTTTTAACTTTAAAATAAATTTATTTTATATTTATTTTAATAATTTTATAAATCCATTATTAGTCCCCCAAAACAATTAATATATTTAAAGATTTTAAAATCATTTCTTTAAGAGTGTGACTCACTTTCACATCAGCAAGGGTATTATTTTATTATTTTTAGACCATATAATTATAAAATAATGAAAATCACTACCATTGGGAAGAAAAAATGGGTAGTAACCATTGGAAGGTTTGGGCTTTTGGATTTTTTATTATATAGAGTTCAAAACCATTGTTTGAGAAATAATATAGAAATCCCCACTAATTTCCTAAATAAACCCGCATAATTTCCCATTTATCTTCACTAAAAATAATTTTATCACATACTTACTATAATATGCCATCTCTATAGTCCGCTAAGGGTTCCCCCATTCTCTCAAGAAACTCCTCTAGAGCATTTGGAGTCACACTCTCGTGGTAAGGGATCCTCCCTTACTCCTATTTATTCAAATATCTTCATTATCATTTGTATTTTATATTTATTTATAAATTTTGGGATATGTTATTCCATATCCCCATTAATTTTATTTTTTTAAATGATTATAGAAACAATTAAATTTCATCAACCCCTCCCATGAACATTTATATGTCCCCATTATGCTTTTGAAATTCCACCGCGATTTTCCATGCCTAATAATTATGTAGTGAATACCCACACCCAACTCCTATCATGGATGTTCACCTTCATGAACATATAATTAGTTTATTTGGGAAATACATATATTTATTCCACAATCCTTGATCATGGAATTAAATATGATGATGAATGAATCCATGTTCTAGTATCTAAGTGGCACACTTAAGCATGAAAGTGAACTAAAATTGATGGGTGAACAAAATTTATATAATTCTCCAATGCATTGGTTAATGTTTTAATCTAAAGAGGTATCTTGAAACGGATTAAGGAGTGAACAAAATCCCTCAGATGACTTTTTATATCATTATGTAATGGCAGTTATCCTTGACCGATGTTTTTTATGCATTGTTTTACATTGATTCCATATTTCCCAAGTTTCCTTTATGTTATCCCACCTCATTGTTCATGTTTAAGATTATCACACATTTTATGAGTAATTAATATTAATATTATCTAATATATTTTACTTTATTCATGTTATTACATGTTTATTCCCTCACTGGGCTTTATATATAACCCCTTTCATATGTATGTCCCTAGGTTATCCCATACAGTTTTAAGTACGAGCTTGTTAAGGAGGTTTTCAAAAAAGATGATGTATTTCCTGTTTGAATTTGTTATGTAATGTACCTAATTATCAAATAAACAAGAAATATTGATCTTTTGAGTTATAATATGTGTACGTGTATGTAATAAATCATTAATTAATATGAAATAAAAAGTTAGGTTGTCATATTTGGTATCAAAGTAATTGTTTAGTTATTTTTGGGATTATGATGAGAAATCTCTAGAAACAATATTAGGAATAAGTCTAAGTGTAAGAAAAAATACCAAAATTTTGGTGATTATATGGTAAGTGGTTTATCATGTAAATACTTCACTAGTAGGATACTACAATTGTATGTGGATCTGGAATATATATACATAGGGGTGAAACCAAAAAACACCACGTTGGACTAGACTTCACCAGAAACTGGTGCATGAAAATAGACCTTGTTACAAAACTGGTTTGACAATCTTAGGGGATATGCTTTGGTAAATTCAGAATATATTTACAAACCCTCAGTATTGGAAAAAAAATACTTGTAATAATATATGTTAGGAAATAGATAGTGGATAAAATATATTGAACCCTATAAATTCATAAGTTATGTAACACTTGTAATTTATATGTTATCCCATAAATATCACTGTATTCTCATTTATGTGCAAAATATTTTCAAAATAATCATCCCTATTTTTACATTTATTCTAGAATATGGATTGAAATAGGTGGAATATCTTGTTATTATTTGGTGGATTTTTTGATATGTTAGAAGTTTATTCTATTGCTTTAGGTATAAAAAATTATCTTGATTTCTCATCATTTGGAGAAGAAGCTGAAATTATAGTGTAAATTAATTAAAGGATGAAGTTATACTTTTAAAGAAAGTATATTTTATTATGTTACTATTCTATAGGATAAATTAATTCCTTAGTTATTAGAAAATAACCTCAAATAAAAAAAGATAACAGATTATGATCATTCCCAAGGAATTGATGGTCTTTTTATGTATCACAAATTTATGTTTTTTGTGGTAATAAATCACACCTTATTAGTTATTTATTATTTTTTAAAATTACATATATATTTCTTTCACTTCCCACTAATTTTAACTTATTTGAAAAATTAGTTATTTGATGGCCTTCATACTTTACTTTCTCTCATTTTAGGAAGATGTGTTATTAACACTTTTTATGATGTGGGTTTCAATAATGATATTTTAAAGTGTGAAAACATTTCTTACCCAATAAAAATTTAAATTATGAGGAAAATATTTATTAATGGGGGTAAGAATGTGACACCTTAAATATTTTGAAGAGAAAATAATGTTGGATAGTGTATATTATAATCAACACTGAACCCGAACAAAAAAATTAATATTTAAATATGACTTTTTGAAACATTCCATTAAATTAGTAGATATGAGTATGATTAAATACTTTATAAAATATATATGTGTGTGCTTAATATATTTAAAAAAATATTTGTAAATAAATAACAACTCTTTGGTAATATCTTTGTGTTCTTTAAAATATGATCTCTTCAAAATTGTTTTTTATTTATTGTTATAATAAAATATCATAAATATTATGTATGAAATATAGATAGTGTATCTGATAAAATTAGATCCATTTTTTATATCATCACATCATGATAATCAAAGGTTGAAATTTTTGGATTTTCCAAAAATATAACATTTATTTTGAAATTTTGGGATTTTCCATTTTTAGTGTGGTAAAAATATACCATCTTAAGTTAAAAACTCATTTATTTTGATAAATTAAGTAATTCAAAAGTCCCAATATTCCAATAATTTTATTTCAATGTAAAATAGGTATTATTTATTTATATTTACTTCAATTAATTTCATTTAAATTATAATTATACTGTATTTTAACAAGGGATTATTTTTTGGATTAAAAACACATTTTTTCTAAAAACATTTTAAAAATGCAGAATCTTTCTTCCTTAAAATTAATAAAAATAAATCGTAATGATAAATGATTTAAATTATATTATTAGATTATATATCTATATTTTTGAATTGAAATTAATATAATGAATATTACTAGTTATACTGTTAAAGTAAAATCACCTCTTCCTTAATAATTGGAATTTTTTGAAAACCACTTTCTAGGATACATAGTAGTTTTATTTTAAATTCAATACATCCACCTATTTTAATTGATTTTGATATAACAGATTACATATTTTGAATCATCGTAATTAATATTTGTTAATGAGGGAAAATTATTTTTTGGAAAATAAGAATAATAACCATAGTAAATATTTATTATCGTGGAAAAAGTAAAATAAGTTAATTAAGTGCAAAATAATAATAATAATAATTGTAATTTGACAAGGACTAGTGATGTTGCTGATTTTCATTTCTTTATTCAACATCAATTTTCTCTTTTTATCTTCTTTTTTATTATTATTATGATTTTTTTAATTATCGCAATTGTTGTTAATCTTTCTTTTTATGTTTTAAATAATCTTTTTTTTGAAAAATGTATATTACTGATTAATTTTTTCATTTTTAATACTTTTTTTAGAACTTAATTTATTAATTGGGTATTAACATTCATTGTTTATTATTTTGGTTTTGTTTAAATAATAAATTTTATTCATTCATTTTTTTATTTCATCTCTTTTACAAAATAATTATTTTAATAATTATTTAATTCAATTAATTATTTTGTAAGTAAATAAACTGAAACATTTATTTTTAGTACTTTGAATAATTAAATTAATTTTAATAATTTTAATCTATTCTTTAAATATTTTAACACCAAATACTAATTTAATTATTTAATTTCATTAACTACGTTAATTAGTTAATAAATTAATTAATTTAAGCAACTCACTTAAAATATTTTAAAATTAATTTGGTTTCTTAAACTGTAATAGAAAATTAATTACTTTTTTAATATTAAATTTATTAAGTGAATTGAAAATTTAACTTATTTGTTAATTTATTTAATTTACTTTATATTTAATTAATTTTTTAATTGGATTTATATTTAATTATTTAATTTTGTTTATCGTGCAAGTACATGCTATTCCTCAACTCTCTCCCACCGCTCCCCTAAGACACCTCCATCCACCGCTACTCCCGTGACTCACCGTCACAGTCCTGAATCACCATCGCCCCCTACTCTTCACTACCACAACAGTAAACTGAAAATCAACCATAACCAATAACACCAGTAGCATAATGCAAGAAGAAGAGTCGAAACAAGAACAAAAACCATAAAAATAAGTACCAGAATCACTGAATATAGATTCGAGCACAAAAAATAAAAGAACAATTGATATTCAATATTCAAAATACCAATTTTATAGAAACAGCAGGAAAATCATATATGTATCCTCAATCCACACCTGTAGAAGAGGAACCGTGCTTCCCGAGCATCTCAACCTCCCTTGACCAACGACCACCATCTATATATATGTTTGCCATTGTGAAATGAGTCGTCCCCTCTCTTTCCACCTACTGTCCACTTCCCATCGGTGCCTCACATCCAAGTCATAACCATCCACCATACCAGCTCCCTCACCTCTTCTGGCCAACGTTGCATTCCATCATCCTCCCTTCTACCCGCCAGCCACCGAACCCCCATCTCCCCCCTTCTCCACTCGAGCTAGCGACCCACTACCCCTTTTCTCCCCTCATCCGCATGACAACCCCCCCCCTCAATCTCCTTTTTTTTTATTTTTACTGTTTATATTTATAATATAATTTATATAATATGAAATTTAAATGATATATAATAATAATAATAATTAAATAAATAATCTCATAATTATATATATATATATAATTACTAATTTTTTTATGTAATAATTCTATCATTTATTATATTACAATATTATTTCTATTTATATTTTTATAATTCTTTCAATAATAATAATTTGTTTTAAAAAAATCAATTTAAGTAGAATAATAATTTTTATAAAAAAATTGTAGTTGTATCTATTTAATCAATTATACTTCTTTGTTGTTATTTTGTATAATATTTTTGTTTTTATCTAAAAACATGTACATAAATGATTTATATTTTTTTATTAATGCTTCTTTGTAAATATATTGATTGTTATATTTTAAATTTATATAAAAATATTCAAATGTTTATATATTTAGTTAATTCTAATTGTTATTCAATTTAATTTTTTTGTTTGTTTTCTGTTTTAGGGAGAGTTTGTGTCACGCTGCAGGACTTGGATTTGGTTAAGGAACTTAATTTATGGTGACAATTGACGAGGAAGTGCAACAAGAAGGTTCCATGTGGAGACCACTGAAGAGAAGCAGGAGCGAGCGAGGTTGACCAGAAGATTATAAATATAGGTTACATGGGGAGGAGATCCTAGAAATTCTATAGAATTGTTCCAGAAGCTGGTGGGGAACACACATCACCACTTCCACCAATCGGGACTTCTCCAATTCCTGATGGACAACTTTTATAACTTACTCCCCTCTTACCACCAAACTTTGGTGGATCAATCTGCTAGAGGGAACCTTATGGATATGACAACTGAGAAGATTAAACAGATCGTCAATATTTTAGAACAAAACTCCCAGCACAAGTACTCTAGGGAAAGAACCATTGTTAGGAAGGAAACCACCCTACCCCTCAAGATGAAGCCCAAGTTACTGGGCTTCTCAATGTGAATACCCATAACTCCAATACGGAGTATAGTTGTCACTATGACATGTATGGGAACTCACAAACATGTTGTCCAATCTTTGATATGCCCACCAAAGATCTACATAATGAAAAAATTTCTTGATATGGAACTAGGATGCATCCTAAGGAAGATGCATTTTAAAATACGTACAATCAACGGTGCATGATCTACCTGAAACTTTCTTGGAGGGAGTAGGGAGTCATTTGACCCGCTTCCCCTCCTAGTTTCCAATAACCACCTAGGCAGCAATTCCAACCACAGCCCCGACCCAAGGCGAAGTCATCCAATTCAAAATATGGGGTGAGAGGTATATTCGAATAGTTGATAGGGATATTTCATGAGAATAAGGGTAAAAATGATTTTTATAATGTTCAAATGGACTCAAAAATGAAATTTTGGAAATACAAATGGGGTAGTTGGCTAGGGATGTGCGAAGTTGGTACAGAGGTAGGACGACCAATAACACTAAAGGAAACCACCACTACGGGAAAATGGATTTTTTGTGACGAGAATAAATCTTGTCGCAAAAAGTCCGTCCAAGAGGTTCATTGCGACGGGGTAACGACCCGTCGCAAAAAGTTTGACGTGGGTAGCACGCCAAACCGCACGAAGGTTATTTGTGACGGTGGGATCCCACGGTCGAAAATAGTGAAGTATTTGCGACGGGCCCCGTCGCAAATACCCGGAGGTGGCTAATAGCTTTTTGCAATAGAATGTCGTCCCGTCGCAAAAGGTGGGTCGATAGGGACTATTTTCGACGGGACCCGTCGCAAATAACTTTTTAACCACCGACAGTAATAAATGCGGGTGTAGGTATTTGCGACGGGTCCCATCGTGAAAGATACTATTTGCGATAGGTATCCCGTCAAAAATAATCTAACCTATATATATCCTCATCTGTTTTTTCCCTCAATTCTTAGATCCTATTTCTCTCTGAACTCTAATTTTAGAGGGAAATTTTTTCTAAGTTATTATTTTTGTTCAAGAAAAAGTTGTGAAGCCATCTACATCAATAAAAAATCAAGCTTAAAGGTATTTATGTTTTAAATAATTTATTATTTATTTTATTTTTTATGTTAATTTTTATTATTGTTGATTAGTTGTAATCAAATTAAATTTAAATTGTTTTGTCATTAGTATTTATTTGTACTAATAAATTGAAAATTTTCGTACTAATTTTTAATAATTAGTAGTAATTAATAATTATTAACGATAATTAGTAATGTATATAAATAATTTGTAGTAATTAATAATAATTGGTAATAAAAAATAAAAAATACTAATAATTAGTAATAAATATTAATAATTATTAATAAATAGTATTAAATAGTAATAATGAGTAATAAATAGTAATAATGAGTAATAAATAGTTATAATGATTAATAAATAGTAATAAATTGTCATAAATTGTAATAAATTGTAATAATTAGTAATAAATTGTAATAATTTGTAATAAATTGTAATAATTAATAATAAATTGTAATAATTAGTAATAAATTGTAATAATTAGTAATAAATTGTAATAATTAGTAATAAATTGTTATAATGAGTAATAAATAGTAATAATGAGTAATAAATAGTAATAAATTCTATTAAATAGTAATAAATTATAATAATTAGTTATGAATTGTAATAATTAGTAATAAATTGTAATAATTAGTAATAAATTGTAATAATTACTAATAAATTGTAATAATTACAAATAATTAATAATAAATTGTAATAATTAGTAATAAATTGTAATAATTAGTAATAAACTGTAATAATTAGTAATAAACTAGAATAATTACGAATAAATTGTAATAATTAGTAATAATTAGTAATATTTAGTAATAAATACTAATAATTAGTAATGATTTGTAATAATTAGTAATAAATACAGATAATTAGAAATAATTAGAAATAATTAGTAATAGTTAGTAACAATTAGCAATAATTAGCAATAATTAGTAATAATTAGTAATAAATTGAAATAATTAGTAATAAATTGAAATAATTAGGAATAAATTGTAATAATTAGTAATAAATTTTAAAAATTTGTAATAAATTTTAATAATTAGCAATAAATACTAATAATTACCAATAATTACTAATAATAAGCAATAATTACTAACAATTAGCAATAATTACTAATAATTAGCTATAATTACTAATAATTAGCAATAATTAGCAATAATTAGCAATAATTAGCAATATTTATGAATAATTAGCAATAATTAGGTATAATTAGCAACAATTCGCAATAATTCGCAATAAATAGAAATAAATAGAAATAAATAGTAATAAATAGCAATAAATAGGAGTAAATTGAAATAAATAGGAATAATTAGTAATAAATTAGTAATAAATTGTAATAATTAGTAATAAATTGTAATAATTATTGATAAATTCTAATAATTAGCAATAAATACTAATAATTCTTAATAATTACTAATAATTTACAATAATTAGAAATAATTAGGAATAATTAGTAATAATTAGTAATAATTAGCAATAATTAGAAATAATTAGTAATAAATAGAAATAATTAGTAAAAAATAGCAATAAATAGTAATAAATAGGAATAATTAGTAATAATTAGTAATAATTAGTAATAAATTGTAATAATTAGTAATAAATTGTAATAATTAGTTATAAATTGTAATAATTAGTAATAAATTGTTATAATTAGAAATAATTAGTAATAATTAGTAATAAATTGTAATAATTAGTAATAAATTGTAATAATTAGTAATAAATTGTAATAATTAGTAATAAATTGTAATAATTAGCAATAAATACTAATAATTAGCAATAAATGCTAATAATTAGCAATAAATGCTAATAATTAGCAATAAATACTAATAATTAGCCACAATTACTAATAATTAGTAATAATTACTAATAATTAGTAATATTTAACAATAATTATGAATAATTAGAAATAATTTGTAATAATTAGCAATAATTAGCAATAATTAGTAATAAATAGCAATAAATAGTAATAAATAGGAATAATTAGTAATAATTAGTAATAATTAGGAATAATTAGTAATACATTGTAATAATTAATAATAAATACTAATAATTAGCAATAATTAGAAACAATTAGAAATAATTAAGAATAATTAGCAATAATTAGAAATAATTAGTAATAAATAGCAATAAATATTAATAAATAGGAATAATTAGTAATAAATAGGAATAATTAGTAATAAATATGAATAATTAGGAATAATTAGTAATAATTAGGAATAATTAGGAATAATTAATAATAAATAAGAATAATTAATAATAATTAGTAATAAATTGTAATAATTAGTAATAATTACTACTAAATACTAATAATTACCAATAATTAGAAATAATTAGGAATAATTAGCAATCATTAGGAATAATTAGCAATAATTAGCAATAATTTTCAATAATTAGTAACAAATAGTAATAAATAGTAATAATTAGGAATAATTAGTAATAAATAGGAATAATTAGTAATAATTAAGAATAATTAAAAATAATTAGGAATAATTAGGAAAAATTATGAATAATTAGTAATAAATAAGAATAATCAGTAATAATTAGTAAACATTAATAATAATTAGTAATAATTAGTAATAATTAGTAATAATTAGTAACAATTAGTAATAATTAGTAATAAATTGGAATAAATTTGAATAAATAGTAATAAATAGGAATAAATAAGAATAAATTTTAAGAACATCGCACAATTTCCCGTGGATTGACAGAACCCCTTTTTCTTGATGACTTTTCTCCTATAAACTTTCATTGAATCAAAACATTATGAAAAATGTGCTTCTACATAGGCATATTCAATCTCGTATGCACAATATTGGTTATGCATTAGTAGGATCATATTTTTTATAAAGTTTTCAGGCGGTGCCAATTAGAAGAAGGCGATTCATCGACGAAAGGGGGGATTTTTTTACCAATGGATTATTTACTTGCATATTTCTCACACTGAAATCACAATGAAGAATCTGGTCTGAGATACACATATTCATTCGCGTGAATAGATGTATGTAAATGAGTCGCCTGATAAAAGAGTAGTCGTCAATCCACTAGAAATTGTGTCACCCTTAATTAATGGTAATTATAAGAAGTAATAGTAATTATTTATCTTCTTTTTTCAGATAGTGTTTTTATAATTTCAAATTAGTCTAAAAAAGTGATGATTTTATATTTTTTAGAAAAATATGGAACAAGGAAGTCGACATCAGTCATTATTAGATGATCGCGCTTGGATAAATCAGTGCAGAAATACAAATAGTTCTGGTTTAAATCCTGTATATATTGAGGGTGTTGAAGCTTTCTTATCATTTGCATCATCAAAACCAGAATATGTTTCAGAAGGAACAATTAAGTGACCTTGTAAAAAATGTGCTCTGAGAACGTTTGACACATTTGACAAGGTTGGGGGACATCTCTTGCGGTTTGGTTTTCAAGCAGATTATGTTTTTTGGTATCAAAACGGTGAATGTAGTTCTAGAGAAGATACTAATAACCTGATTCCAGATCCCTCACGATTCCAAAATCTAGTACATGATGTTGCAGGTCCATCTGTTCAACAAACTAAAACTCGCGATGATATTGATTTAACTCATGAGTTGGCACCATCCGAATTTTATCAGTTTTTGAGGTTTGCTGAGGATGAATTATATCTTGGTGGCAAGATAGGAAAATTAGAAGAGGTTGCAAAATTTATGGCTATTAAATCAGATAATGCGATGTTAAAAAACTTTTTTGATTAGATATTTTCTTTTGTTTTAACAATGTTACCTGAAGGAAATGTGTTGCCTGCAAATTACTATGAGAGCAAGAGGTTGGTTCGTAATCTAGGCCTTATTTATCGGAAGATTCATGCATGTGAAAATGATTTCATCTTATATTCTGGTGAAAATGAGTCGTTGGATAGTTGTCCCACATGTGTACAATCAAGGTATAAAGAAGCTCAACCAGGGAAGTCTGGATCGATTCATGTAAATCAGTTGAGATATTTCCCCCTTACACAGGCTGCAACGTTTATTTATGTCTCATAACACAACATCAATGATGTCATGGCACAAAACCAATATTTCAACCGGTAAAAGATTGAATCATCCATCTGATGGTGATTCATGGAAAAATTTTGATCGTCTACATTCGTCTTTTACATTAAAAGCCCAAAACGTGCGATTGGGACTTTCTACTAACGGTTTATTTACTTTTGGTTCTTATGGTAGTCAATATTCATGTTGTCCAATCTTTATAACTCTGTACAATATACCTCCATGGATGTTGATGAAGGAGCCCTATATATTTTTGATTTTATTAATCCCAGGACATCTGAAAAAAATATTGATGTTTATTTGAAACCATTGATTGATGAGTTAAATGCATTGTGGAGTAATAGTGTTAGTAAATATAATGTTGCTGCGAAACAGAATTTCACATTAAAAGCTTCATTGATGTGGATGATTAGTGACTTTCTGGCATATGGTATGTTATCTGGATGGAGTACACATGGTCTGAAATCATGTCATTACTATATGAAAGACAATAAATCTTTTATACTCTTCAATGGAAAAAAACTTTTCTATTTGACTGTCATCATATATTTTTTTCCAACCGATCATCCTTTTCCAATGAAAAAATCTCATTTTAGAAAAGGAACAATTGAAAGGGATAAACCTCCAAAAATGATCTCAGGTACAGAGTTAAAATAAGTTGTATTTTCATTACCTCCCATCACATTTGGGCCAACAGTAAACCAACAGAAAATTCATGGCTTTGGGAAAGACAATAATTGGATAAAACGAAGCATTTTTTGGGATCTCATATATTGGTCTGATTTGTTGGTCCACCACATATTGGATGTCATTCATATTGAGAAGAACTATTTTGATAATTTATTTCATACAGTTTTGGATACACCAGGTAGAACTAAAGATACTATAAAAGCACGATTAGATCTTGCCCAAATTTTCAGGCGACCATAACTAGAACTATTTGAAAATGTCAGATCACAGAGGTTAATGAAGCCAAAATCATCTTATACATTGTCCAATGTGTCATGACCCCCACCCACTAAAGATTCCCCTCTTGATCTGGAAATGGTGAAAGGGAGATAATGACCCCCGAGTCCCGCCTCCAGTAGGCCCCGGGGTGGCGACTACCACCAAGGGTATGAGTTTTCACAAATATGGGAGGCATTAGCCTTTTATTTAAGATCGGGAAATAGGATGAGTCAAACACCAAAAGAAGTGGAAAACGTAAATGAATATAAACCCAAACCAATCCCACATGCATGTTTAAACAGTTCTGAAACAAAGTACAAAGTACAAGGAAACTCAAAAAGTGAAATACCAAAAGAAACAAGAGTACATCAACTGCAACAAATCCAACTCTCCCGACTAGTAGGGTCTCGTATGGCACTGGTAGTCCTCCTGGAAACCTGAAAGTAAACATAGGGTGAGAATAAAAGTATACTCATTAGGAAAAACTAAATCTCTCATGCACAGGTAGGGAGACATCCTAATGCCCCGTGATAACAATAGAAGAACCAAAACCGAGAAAGGAAATCTATCCACCAAACCTCACCAGCCACGCTCACCAAAACAAAAAACAACAGCTAGTAGTATATAAGAACAAGAGTATTGGGTACCCTGCACCATTTCCCCCTATTAGCTAGATGCTCTTCTTAACAGCGAACGTCTTGACGCTACCACACTCTTCCTTCCCGCACACACCTAGGCCTCACAAACCACATATCCCACCCGCACACATGTGGGCCTAAAAAAACCACATTTCCCTCCCGCACACACCTGGGACTCACAAACCACATATCCCGCCTGCACACACCTGGGCCTCACAAACCACATATCCCCCTGCACACACCTAGGCCTCACAAACCACATATCCCGCCCGCACAAACCTGGGCCACAAAAAACACATTTCTCGCTCGCACACACCTGGGCCTTACAAACCACATATCACATCCCCGACCGAACACACCTGGGCCTCATCCGGAAGATTCTTGGGAAGAGTAAAATTTCCCGAAGAGTCTTGGGCTAAAATCACACCAATAGAAACCTACCCGAAGAGTCTTGGGTGTAAGGTCACCTCAAGCCATCACAGCCTATGGAAGAAGGAGTATGAAGGAGCTAGTAGATAGGGTAAAAACACCCTCTCCCACAAGATGGGAGTGTTCGAGACTAAGTGCTCAACATGGGTGGGGTGTGACAAAACACAAAGATACAGATACATATATGTATACCAAACACACAGCCCAACCTATAGATTCTAAAGAGAGAAACTGAGCATGTGCCTCGACACTGCTACTACGAAGCATGAATACAAAAAACAAACCCAACCCCATTTAGGTTTTCATGTTTAAACAGTATTAGCTTAATAGTTCCTTAACTACTGGGCAATTATTAAACCAGATCAAGTGTTTCGCAGAAAAAAAACCTGCTAACCACAAATCAAGTTAGATAGAACACAAGCAACACAAAACCAACCTTTTTATCAATAATCAATCCCCATTTATTGTTCCCGAATTTAATTCCTTATCATTCCCCACAGTTCATTAATCAACTTTCCACTTTCTTTTAATATCACAACCCATTACTGCAGCTCTGCTGCCACTATAACCACATCTCCACAACCGTATCACAAAACAAGGCTTATGCCACATCATTTACCCTTTAATATCATTTACTTCAGCCCCTCTTCCCATCCTATTCATAATAACCCAGGATTCACCCTCACCCCCTTTTTTCACACACCACGTAACCAAACCAACACCCACATGTTCATTATTCCATTTAGTTCAACCAGGATGATCACACAAGGGTTTCAAATATTCATTTAATCAGTCAACTTTAACTGATTAACCAATTTCCATATTCCCCAAAGTTTCCATAAAACGGTCTAGAAAGATAGAGCAACATTTAATTGCGCAAGAAAATTCCCCCAAAAGCTCTGATTTTCAGCAGGCACAAGCCTATTCAATTCACAACATAACAATATGATAAATAAGGATAAACATAGAAACTTCCCCATCCCCATTATTTTAGCCAGTTATTATCTTCATTTAAACTGGTTCTACTATGTCTTGTGAAATCAAGAGGACACCTATCCCGCATGATTCACAAATTATAGAGATGAAGGTAAAATCCCTACCTCAACGGGTTTTGATGAAGCCACGACGGTCGAAGAACGCTCAAGAAACCGGGTCAATTCTCCACAAATCTTCTTTAGATATCCTATCCTAACACAAAAAAGGCCAAAGCTCATCACAAACGACATCCATACACCTAGATCTACCCATAACAGGCATAGATCTAAGAAGACGAGAGAAGAGGAGGAGCAGATCTAGGTAGATCTAAGAAACCAAACAAAAGGATCACATACCTCGAGAATCCAGCTTCAATTCGTGAAGAGAAGCCTCTATATAACCTCCAAAATTCGTGGGATAGGTTCTTACACCTCCAAGGAAGGGTAATCCCGATTTATGGCTGACTAGGGGCTTAAATGAGGTGATTAAAAGAAAAACGAGTTAGATCCACAAATTTAGGATCTAACTTTAAGTGCCCGCACAGTTAGTCCTCACTTTTTAACAAACCGTGCGCTAATTGTGTGGTTGCTTCTCCCTTGACAATCACTCCTCGCACGGTTAGTCTACACGGTTATCCAAATCGTGCACTAACCGTGCGTTAGCCACTGCCTCCAACACCAACCTTGTACGGTTTGGCCACACGGTTTAGCCAAACCGTGTGCCAACCGTGTGAAGGCTATTTCCCTTTAGCTTTCCTTAAAGGTCCACCCAAACGCACCCCCAAGTCACCTTTACCTCCCGGCACACCGTCAGCACAACATTTCACAAAGGAATGGACTCGAGAGGTCAGGGCCATTACTCAAAGAGAGTAACTTATTATTTTATCATTGAATTGCAGATTTGAGAATTCTAGATGGCTATGCTTCCAATTTGGGAAGATGTTTTATGAATGGTCATATTACCGGATTAAAAAGTAATGATTTTCATGTTATAATGGAAAGACTTATGCTGATTGGATTTAGAGGTCTGTTGAATTATATGATTTGTGATTCGATAATAGACATATCATATTTTTAGAGACATTTGTGCAGTGATAATAGACTACGATGCGCTATGCAAACTGGAAGAAGATGTTAATGTAATTATATGTAAACTGAAAAAAATCGTTCATCCTGCTCTCTTTGACTAAATGGAACAACTGATATTAAATTTTCCACATGAAGATAAATGTGGAGGTGTAGTACAGTTTCAATGGATGTACCCATTCAAGAGATGCATGAAAAAATTGAAGAAAAAAGTACGTAACAAAGCATCAATTGAAGGGTCAATTGCTGAAGCTTATTTGCAAGAGAAAATTTCTTTTTTCTGCTCTCAATATTTTGAATCTAAATATCCATAAAAACAAAATCGCATGGGACGGAACAAGGGAAATTTTAATGATGAAATGTAAAATCAATTTTCATTTTTGAATGAGCCAAATCTGGGATTCGGTGGAGTTCAAGAATGATGGCTTTCAAACGATGAACATCACAGAGCTCATACATATGTTCTGCTCAACTGTGAAAAAATGACAACATTTGTATTGTGAGTGCTTCTATCACTTATTCTATAATTTATGTTATAGTACGTAAACTTATTTCATTTTTAGGTTATATGATAATCATATCAAGAAACAACTTCAACAAATTATAGCAGATGCTCTTGAAGAACGTCGATAAAAAAAATTCTCAATGGTTCCAAAAACTGGTAACATAAATTATTGATGGTTTAATATCAATTCTGTTTAATATTTATTATATTGATAATTGTTTTACAAATTTTCAGGTGTCTCAATATGCTGATAAAATTGATAAGCGACTGTGTATATTGAGTAATCCACCATCCAAAATGGTAAAATCTTATAATGCGTATGTGGTGAGTGGTTTTTGATTTCATAAAAATGCATATCGTAAATAAAAAAACAATGAACAATGGAGTTTTTTTTGAGAGGATCACATCATAGAGAAACTGTAGTTGACTTTTACAGCATTCTGGATGAAATTATTGAGCTATGTTATCTTGGATAGAATTACATAACGATGTTTAAATGTCGGTGGTTGGATACTAAGAGAGGCTTGCATGTTCATCCGACTCATGGAATCGACGATATTAAATATAAAAGTCTTGTTATTGTAAATGAACCATTTTTACTAGCTCAATAGGCACATAAAATTTATTATGCAAAGTACTATGCTACTTCAAGATACTTGAGTGATTGGTGGAGCATAATAAAAATGAAATCTTGGGAAAATCAATTTACTCAAACTGAATGTGGTTCTACTGAAGAGGAAGGAATTGAAATATTTCCAGAGACTACTCAAAATCCATCTTTTTTCACAAAGAAATGTGAATATTGATGATGACACCCCATAATTAATGGTCGATGGTGACAAAGATGTTAATGTTGTTACAAATGAATTTGAAATGACAAGGGATGGTGAAAGTGAAACTCATATGGATATTGATGATGCCGAGGAGGAATATGAAGACATTGACATCGTTAGATATAAAGATTATGATGAAGGTAAAAATTGACACAGTTAAATACTAGTTATGATCATAACTAATATATATCTATATATAATAGTTATTTTTAACTATCTGCTAACAAAAATTATTTTGTGTTTCAGATGTACTCTGATATTTTTCGTGAGTTAGAGGAGGCTGAGCTACCTTTGGATGAGGGGGATGTGGGATCGTCTGACCCTCAGCCTACTGGTGGTTCAGGAGGTACGAGGCGGGGGTACGGACTTGTGCGACTGAAGATTCCTGGACCTATCCCTGAGCAACGTCCACGTCTTGGCTTCGATCGACGCACACAGAGGTATGGTAACCTGTATATTTTAGTTAGATTTCATTAATTAATTTATATATATACTAATTGTTTGATTATTTATTCTTTTTTCACAGTTTTTCACATGTAGCTATTGGACAGAGGAGCGCTATCTTGCACAATTATTTCTCTCAGCCATGGATCACATGGGAATAGATTCCTATTGTTGTGCAGCTCGGCATGTACAATCATTGGATGGTACGTAAGTAAAAAATATTTATTTTGAAATTTATTTTATTAATAACTTGATATTATAAATTATTTGTAGGTTTTATGGTATCCCATCAATGATAGACTGCATGATGCTATCCATGCAACATGGGAGGTGGCTATGTGTGAGCATTTGCATCAGTTTTTTCACAATTTGAGAAAGACAACCATTAAGAAAGCAGGAGAGACAATATTTGACGAGTCATGTAAATCCCACCGACTAGAGTACATTTCATCTTAGGTTTGGGATGGCTTATGTGCACATTGTTTGGGTGGTGAATTTCAGAGGAGGTCTTCATTGGGTCGGCAGAACCAGGGGAGACAGGAGGTCACACATCGAGCTGGTAGCCGTACATTCAGTACACATAGAGAGCATTTGGTATGTATTTTTTTTTATATTTTATATAACTTCAAATATAAACATTTTATTTTATATTCATATAGGAAGTCGAGCATCCCAATATCTCAGAGTATGATGTTTATCGGAGGATGTACAATGATCTAGCCACTGGAGAGATTAGAGGTGATCGCCAACGTCGGATTTTGGTTGGTATTTTTTTTAGTTTGATAATTAACTGCATATAATATTTTCACAATTTTAATTTCAAATTGGAATTGAAGGAGTCATATGAGGTTACGACTACTCAGACACAGGCTGAGGGTCAGGATGAGGCGACTGATTGGACAAGTGCCCACCATTTTGACGAGGCGACATGGATGCAGGTGACTCAGTATGGCTTTGAGAAGGGCCAAGTAGTTGGTATCAGCTCTTATGTGACTCCTGTTACTTATTATGGTACTACTGTGATGTCAACATCCAGCTCGAGAGGAGCTCGTGGAGAGACATCATCTTCTGCCTCATAGTGTTAGGAGTAGTTTAGAGCTCAGAATGACCTTATAGAGAGTTTGCAGAAGCATCAAGAAGAGATGCGTCAGTAGCAGCATCAGTTGAAGCAGTAGCATGAGGAAGAGATGTATCGATGGCAGCAGCAACATCACGAGATGATGGAGTACATGCGCCATCTGACTCGTAGTTTGGGGATGGGGTTTCCTCCACTAGCTCCTCCACCTCCTCTACCGCCTCCAGAAGACGACCCCTAGTGATTTTTTTAGGTTAAAAACATTTGAATTTAACATTTGTTGTAATATGAACTATTTACAGTTTCTGTCTTTTATATCAATGCGGATATTAAATAATTTAATTTTTAATATTTTATGATTTTTTGTGAATATTGAGAATTTTAATAATTTTTATTTTGTTATTATTTTAATAATATTAATATTATAGTTTCATTAATCATAATTTTATTAAATATATTTGTTCAATATTATATTTTTTAATTTTTGTTTATTTTACTAATAATAATTATAATAATAATAATAATATTATTATTATTATTATATGATTTTTTTTTATTTTTTTGTGAATATTAAGAATTTTAATATTTTTTATTTCTTTTACAATTTTAATAATATTAAAATTAATATCTCAATAATCATAATTTTATTCAATTTAATTTTTTTTAATTTATTTCTTATTTGCGACGGGATCTGTTGCGAGGGGTTCCCATCGCAAATAGACTAAATATTTTTTTAAAAGTATTTGCGTCGGGATTATGGTCTCATCGCAAAAAGTATTTGCGATGGACCCGTCACAGATAGTCTAAATATATATTTTCAAAAAAGTATTTGCGATGGGATTACGGGCCCGTTGTAATAAGTATTTGCGATGGGCCCATCGCAAAAAAGTTTATATTTATATATAAAGTATATTTTCGGAGACTTATTTGCGATGATGAAGTTGCCCTTCGCAAAAAATATTATTTGCGACGGGCCCATCGCAAATAATATTTTTTTCTATGACGTTTTCTACAACGGTCTATTTGTGACGGGATCCCGTCGTAAATAACCCATCTCAAATATTTAGAATTCTAGTAGTTCATAAGGTGAAATCTATGTATATGACCACCATAATTGGTCTCCAAACCCATCAAAAACCTCATAAAGTTCCCAAAATTCTAAAAATGAAAATCTAGATGAATCTATGTACTTGAATATGGAAAATGATGAATCTTAAAAACTAGATAGCTGCAATGGGAAACCTCTTATTCCAAGTGATCCAGCTAAAAAATAAAATGGAATGAAAAAAAGAATATAAAGGAAATAAAAATCATGAAAAGGAACCACTAGGGATTCCATAAATTGTTAAAAACATTTCCCCGATTATCATATTTCTTCAAATAATGAAAACCCAACCCATGACTTTAAACTGAGAAAATTTCTCAAAGTTTTTAAGAAGATAAACATTGACATACCATTACTAGAAGCTCTCATACAAATTCCATACTATGTAAAATCACTCACACAAATCTATTCAATCAAAAATAAATTGGAAGATATTTCTACCCATATCCTAATAGAGGAGTGTAGTGCAATGTTGCAGAATGGGATACCTCTTAATCTCGATGGCCCAACAAGCTTTTTCATCCCACACACCTTTGGGGATTAATGTGGTATGATAAAATTCCTTTATTATTTAGGATCTAGTGACAACTTGACACCTCTATCACTTTTTTAGCACTTGAGACTTGGAGTTCCCAAGACCACTTCTACTGTCTAACAACTTTCTGATATATCCATTACTAACCCAATGGTCAGGGTTCATGATTTGAAAGTGGGAGTAGGTAAAATATTTCTTGTTGCTGACATTATCATACATGATATAGAATGTTATTGGGTGGTATCTATCATCCTTTTTAGTCCCTTCTTGGCCATAGGGGGATATGTGATAGATGTTACAAAGGGAAAATTGGTATTCAAATTGGGTGAAAAAAATAAGAATACAATGTTTTTAAGAAAATCAAAGAACCCACACACCCATTAATTCCTAAATATAATTTGTTAGTTATTAAAATTTATATTGATGTGGAGGAAGAGATGTTTCTAAAATAATAGAGGAGGTCAACAATGAACCTGATATCCCTAATACAACATTCATAGGGATTAGCTCAAGTGAGAAGAGAGAGTCTATTGATGAGTTTGAGAGAGAGTTTTAATATCATATTCATGAGTTTTCTTTGTAACAAATTCTATCCCACAGAGAGGAGTCTATGTTTGTGTAAAAAAATTTAATTGCAATATATGTGAGGAGGAAGCCATCTATATTGCCTTCTTTAAGAAGAAGCATGAAGACCTTGGTCAACCCATGGATAAGTTTCCTCTATCTAGCCAATCATCACCCACTCTAAAACTCAAACCCCTCCCTGTCCATCAGAAATATTCCTTTTTAGTGGAGAGTTCCACACTGCCTGTGATCATCTCATCTCAACATGAGGTAACTGAAGAGGATAATATACTGAGAGTCTTGAGGAAATTCAAATCTATTATAGACTGTTCAATTGCTATTATTAAGGGGATAATCCCATCTTTCTATATAATCAAAATTCTCAAGGTACATGAGTCTAAAAAAGGAGTGTAATCCAAAAGGAGACTCAATCATAACTTGAAATAAGTGATCTGAGAGGATGTTATTAGGTATATTGATGCTGAGATAATTTTCCCAATTCTGAAAACCCTGGGGTAAGTCCTGTTTAGGATGCCCCCAAAAAATTTGTGTGACTATGGTAAAAAATGAGAGGAATGGGAAAATCCAAACTAGAGGTGTGAAAAAAGGTGGGTTTGTATTGATTATAGAAATCTTAATGCTGCCACAAGAGATTGTCACTTTACCATACCATTTTTTTTACCAAATGTCAGAGGGGGTGGAATGAAATAAATATTTTTTTTCTTGATGGTTACTCTGGTTACAACTAGATTTACCATTCAATTGAGGATCAAGAGAAAACCAACTTCACATTTCCATTTGGTACATTCAGTTATTGGAATATTCCCTTTGGATTGGGTAGTGTGCCAACAACTTTTCAGATAAGTGTTATGGTCATTCTATCTACTATTATTGAAAGAATAATTAATGTTTTCATGGATGATTTTTCATTAGTGGGAAGAAATTTTGGGAGCATTCCAGAAAATTGGGAAGTTGTATTGGAATGATGCTCAGAGGCAAATATGGTCTTACATTGGATAAAATCTCAATTCATGGATACGGAGGGAATCATTTTAGGACACAAGGTTTCTATGAAGGAGATGAGGGTGGATAATGGTAGTGTTAATGTGATATAAAAGTTTCCCCAACCTAAAATTTCCAAAGGGATAAGAATTTTTTGGGTCATGTTGGGTTCAACAAGAGTTTCATTAAGGACATTTCTAGGATAACAAGGCATTTTTCCTCACTAATTATTTTATAAACCACTCTTTTTTATGATGTTAGAAAAAATATTCCACTACTTAAAAAGGGTTATATTCTATGATGTTTTCCATTGAAAAATTTAAAAAATACTTGATAGGGTCTTATGTATTAATTTTCAGTGATCATGTGAAACATAAGTACTTTCTATCTATGAAAGATTCAAAAACAAGACTCATGAGGTGGATATTTTAATTTCCAGAGTTTGATATGGTTATTAAGGATAATAAGGGGGAATAAAATGTTATAGAAAAAAACTTTTCTACGATTCCAAATAACTAAAATGAGTAACCAAGATAAATCAATAATTATTTCCCATAGGAATAGTTGTTTGCTGCTTCTGTGTAGTAGTCTTCTTGGTTTGAATTTTTTTCACATTTTCTATTAGTTGATATCTTGGACAAGGATCTCTCATAGAACTAAAGGAAAATGTTTATTTCTGAGATGAAATATTATTTTTCATATGACCCTCTTCTTTTTATGAGGAGTGTATATGAAATTTTGAGGAGACTTGTTGTTTAGGAAAAGATGTTGCCAATTCTTGAGAGAAGCCATTCATTATCTTGGGTGACCACCATGGGAGAGAGAGAACCACTCAGGGGAATCTACAAGCTATTTTCAACAAATAAACGTTGTTCAAATATTTTAGGAGTTTGGTCATAGGTTGTGATGAGTGTGAGATGCTAGGAAATTTATGGAGAAGGTAGGAGTTTCCATAAAAAAGGAATTACGAAGGTTGAAGTTTATGATTTATGTGGACTAGATTTCATGGGACCATTCCCATCATTTTATGAGAATGAGTACATTATACTTCTTAGGGACTATGTATCCAAGTGGGTTGAGGGAGTATCTCTACCCAATAATTCAACTACAAGTGTGGTGAGGTTAACAAGAATTTTTTTTCAGATTTGGTGTTCCTAGAGTATTCATCACTTACAATGTTACTCACATTAAGAATTAAAAATTCAAGAGTTTGATAGAGAAATATAAATTCCCTCATAGTATGGGTACCACCTATCACAAACAGTCTAGTGGGCATGAAGAATTATTATGTAGGTAGATCAAATAGATTTTAGAAAAGAGAGTTTCTAGCTATAGGAAATATTGGTTTGTGATTATGGATGAGGCTCTGTAGGCCTACACAACTACTTACAAGAATACTA
This sequence comes from Viscum album, assembly GCA_963277665.1. Lineage (NCBI taxonomy): Eukaryota > Viridiplantae > Streptophyta > Magnoliopsida > Santalales > Viscaceae > Viscum > Viscum album. The sequence goes on along the minus strand of OY728120.1, from coordinate 1,429,581,470 downwards.
TAGGGAGTTCACCGTACAGGATGATTTTTGGGAAATCTTATCATCTACATGTGGATTTATAACAAAATTCATATTAGGTAGTGAAGGACCTGAAATTTTGATTTCAAGTCTGTTAGTGAGATAAGGTTGTTTGAGCTGAGTGAGTTGGAGGAGAACATGAGGAAGTATTATGGGAATGTTGAAATTTATAAAGAGAGAAAAATGGATTTTCATTATTCATTCCTACAAAATAGGAAGTTTAAGGTTGGTCATAGGGTCCTACTGTTCAATTACAACTGAAAATTTTTCCTATTAAGTTGAAGACCATGTGTCCAAGACACTTTACTATTTTGAGAGTGCTAGTAAAGGGAGATGTGAAGCTGGTAGAATAGAAGAAAAAACCATTCTTAGTCAATAGACAAGTATAAAACATTTCTTTTATGGGAATCTAAAGTGCTTGATTTCCATTTCACTACTGGAAGAATGAAATTATATATAGTCTAACTGAGGGCTTTAAACTTATTATTTAATGGGAACTAACCCATGGTTACTATTCTATTTTTGTTTTTTATTTCTATTTATCAATAATGATAAACCATGTTACTTGAATCTCCATTTTGATTCCCTATCTGGCTAATGGTGGATCATGAATTTTTTCTTCTTGAGAGTTTTATTTCTACTAGAAAGTAAGAAAAAGAAAACCCAGGGAGTATCACACTGTAACAACTAGTTAACATCTCCCCATATCCTTCCTTGGTTAAATTTTTTCAATTATTTAATTATGCATGCTTATTTTAACTTTCTTAAACTGATGCTAATGGATATTAACAAACAAATCAATTTACTTAGTGCTGAAAAAGATTATTTTTGAATGAACATTAACAGTAAAAGCCCCAATATTTTAGGTAACTATTATTAGGTTATTCTATCTACTAATAATTTACTTCATATTTCTAGGACTTAAGTGTGGGGGAGTCCACTAGATTTCTTTTGAATTTTTTTGATTTGTCTTCTGCATGGGTGCATAGCTTATTTAATCCACATAGTTTAAAACTTATTTTAACTAAATAGTGAATCCTACTTGCATACAATGAATTCACCTTAATTCAGTTGCTACTGTGTACACTTTATATATCATTAGGCTGCTATAATTTTAAAAATCACTTTTTCCTGGTTGTGGTCTGTAGTTTTTATTTTTTATATAAGTTTTTTCGGTTTTCATTTTTTTCTATTGGGAAAAAATAACTTTGGAACTTTACTATCACCCATAAAAATCTTTTTTATAAAATTAATTATGTATCCCACCTTGAGAATCAACATTTGAATAATTTTGAGTTTTATGTGTGGGGGGAAGGGGTCATTCTGCTGTCACTTCAAATTCCCCCAAGATATTTTTAAAAAAAATTACATTTTTTCCAAAATTTTGAACTCAACACCAAAGTTGGGGGGTGACTCCAATCACCTTATACTAGGAACCAAATATGACTCATATGATTCACCACCAAAATCCTTTCTTTTATATTTTTTGACCATCCTCACCAAGTGGTGATTCATTTCACACATCCAACCATCCACTCTCTTTGGAATCAATTTCCACAAAAATTATTTCCTTTCTAAAGGATGAAAACATGTTGAATGTTAAGAGTTTTACTTAGTCTAAAACTTTTGAGGATGAGTTATTTTTGAATGGACTTATTCATTTTTATATGGACTTTCTATTTAGGAACATAGTAAATGAGTGAGATAGTTTAGTTTTTCGGATTTAGAATCATGATCTTTGGTAACTATAAATTTTTACAAGAACATAGGGGACTCCATTTTTATAAAAAAACTATTTTATCACTTTATGAATTAAAATCAAATGAGAATTATTTAGCTGTATTGTAATTGGGGTAAAAAAGGTAAAATGGGATCCCACAATGAGTCAATGAGACAAGGTGCACTGGGTGAATTTCTGTTAATAAATAAAATCCATTTTCAATTTTAATTAGTGTTATGAACAGTTCTATGCACAAAAAACATGGATTTGAATATTTAGATTAAAGTTCCATGTTAAAAATGAAATAATTTAGGTGTGGTGAATTTTGATCCCAAATGAAGAATAAAACAATTGACTTAATTAAAAAACATTTTAGTGGAATCAATAATTTGAGGAAATAATGAGTCTTTAATTTTTGGAACCATGGAAAAAGTGATAATTGAATGTACCTTTGGTCAAGGTTTTAATTCAACTTGATTTAACATGTTTGTAATCCATGAATTGGAATTGAAGTAGGCTAGTTAATGATTTCATTTAAGAGAAAATAATACCCTAAAAGTGGATTATTCTATCTTTCCATTAAAATCTAGTATGTTTTTGAAACAAATCAGTACCACTTTTTTGAATACATTCATTGAAAACCAGCTTCAAGAATCTCGACTTCTGTTCTTAAAGTCTAGAACTACACTTCTTGAACAAATTATAAAATCATTCCTTCTTTTTTTTCAAAATCAAAAGTATTTATTTTTTTAAGAAAAAATAACGATTAAAGTTTAGGTGTGTTTGATGTGGATTATTTTCATTACCTTTTACCTCCTCAATATTCACTTGTTGTCTAATTTTTATTACTAAATTGATTTTTTGTGTAATTGTCACAAATGTTGTCAATATTTCTTTTTATTGTTTAAGTAATAATTTTTTGTTAAAATATGTATATTACAGATTAATTTTTTCATTTGGAATATTTTTTTAAAATTAATTTATTAATTTGATTTTGGTATTCATTGTTTATTCATTTTTTTAAATAATAAATTTTCTTCCTTTTTGTTCTTTATTTTTTTCATTTCATTTATTTTTTTAAAAAATAATTATTATTGTTATTATTTAATTTAATTAATTATTTTTGTAAATAAATTAATTCTCACTTTTATTTTTAAAACATTAAATAATTAAATTAATTTTAACAATTTTATTCTATTATTTAATTCAATAATACATAATTTTAATTTAATTATTTAATTTCATTATGTCTATTAATTAATAATAAGTTAATTAATTTATGAAATTCAATTTAAATATTTTAAAATTAATTTATATATCTAAATTGTAATCTGCAATTAATTACTTTTTAAATATTAAATTTTTTCTAGGAATTATAAATTTAATTTGTATAATTTACTTTATAGTTAATTAAATATTTAATTTAATTTTTATTTAATTATTTTATTTTGTTTATTTTGAAGGTAACTGTGATTGAATTATGTTTATGATGTAGTGTTTTATGTTATTGCCATATTTCACATGTTTCCTTTATTTTATCATGTTATATCATGCCTCATTGTTCATGATAATGATTCTCACCCCTCTTAAGACTCATGGATATGACTACATTCTAACATGTATTACTTTCTTCATGTTATTCCATGTTTAGTCCCATACTAGGATTTATAGATAACCTATTTTTTATGTATGTCCCTAGGTTATCCCATATAGTTTTAAGTACAAGAATGTTAAGGAAGTTTTCAATAAAGACGATGTATTTCCTATTTTATGTTATTATGTAATTTATGTTATTTTCCCAGAAACGGTAAGAGCCTGAATCTTCTTTTCAGGTTTGTTTTTCTTTTTCTAGTGTTTTTGAGAAAAATATGAGTTTCTGGAAATCTTTGAAGTACACACCATGTACAATATGAGTACACGCCTCGTACTCAGTTTTTGGGGGTAGACAGTTACTAGACATGTAGCGGCCATACACACGACCATGTGTGGTGACCTAGAGACCACTTAATGCGGGGGCTGATGAAGGTAAGTACACCTCATGTACTTTTAAAGTACACATTATGTACTCTTTTTCATTAAATGTATTGGGGTCATGTCTGACAGACAGAACCACCTCCTTCTAGGTCTAGTTCATCCAAGAGTGAGAGAACGACAACGATTCTTCTCCGAGCCCCTGACTGAGCATCTGTTTTTTGAATCAACTGCTTTCAATTTGGTTGGGATCGCCTCAATAAGATCTTCCTTCTTCTAGAGCTTCGTTTCCTGATTCCTCCTCTTTCAAGAGTTATATTTAGTTGAGTGTTTTGAAATTTTTGTAGATCTACAATGTTCATTGGTGATTCAAGTCTTTAGGTTCAAGTATATCGATCCTACAACACCGTGGTATGTCGTTTGTGGCTTTTTGTTGAAATTATTTGAGTTATATGGGCAAAAGTGCCCAATATCCTTGAACGGGGTATTGCATATTTATTTTTTTAGACCTATTGATTTCTTTCTATGCTTGTATACCTGAATAGAGGTTAATTGAATGAGAATAGGGTTAATATATGTAAGAACCCATACCTTCTTTTTATGTATGTTTTTCCTTTTTCTGGAGTTCTTGAGAAAAGAGGGGTTTCTGAAAATTTTTGAAGTACACACCATGTACTTTATGAGTAAACGCCGTGTACTCCCTTGCTGCGTGAGGCCGTGTGCTGGCCGTGTCCCATCAACACACACGACCATGTAGAGGTGACATGGAGGCCACTTACAGTGGAATACGAAAAAGTCTAGTACATGCCATGTACTCCAAAAGTACACACCGTGTACTTTGTTTTTTCATTAAACGCACTAGGATCACATCTGACCACCAGAAACATCTTCTTCTAGGTCTCATTCAACTGAGATAATCCATACGACACCGAGACATCTCTGATCCATTGAGCCTACATCTGTTCTCTGAATCTACTGTCGTTGATTTCATTGAAACTGGATCGTAAAGTTCTTCCTTCTTCTAGAGCATCGTTTTACAATTCCTCGTCTTTTACAAGTTATTGTGGGCTTAAAGTTTTGTGCATTTTCATATATCTACGACGTTCTAAGGAGATTCAAGCATCGTGGTTCATGTATATCAATATCCTAGCATCAAGGTAGGTGGTTTGTGCCTTTCCATTCAATGTCTTTGAGTATTCTGTGCAAATTCAACCAATACCCTTGAACGGGGTATTGCGTGTTTACTGTTTTACCCTTGTTGTTTTCCTACCTTTCTTGTATGCTTGTGTTGAGGTAATTTGGCTATGTATAAGTATAATTTCTATTCTTGGATGTTTTTCCCATGCCTTGTTCTATTTACGACCTTTTGGTCTTATTTAGCCTTTTTCTGTTATACCTATTTTCCATGCCTTGTGACCGTAGGATGGAGTGATGTTCCCTGACATGCTTGTTATGTTGTAGATTGGTTAGACAAGAATCTCTATAGGTTTACGTTGGCCTTATAGAATTATTACGCACTGACTAGCACAGGTCCGTGAGAACCTGGTGCTATAGACTATAAGGGGATAGACTGAGTGAGCTTCCTCATAGAGTCTTGGACATTATAGACTATAGGGGATATACCGAGTGAGCTTCCCAGAGAGTCTTGGATTTTATAGACTATAGGAGGATAGACCAAGTGAGCTTCCTTAGAGAGTCTTGAGCTTTATAGACTATACAGGGATAGACCATGTGAGCTTCCTCAGAGATTCTTTGTTTTGTTTGAATTTCCTTAAACCATTCCAAGCTATAGGAGTAATTGACAGAGTGAGCTTCCTTAGAGAGTCTGTGATCGACCTGAGGCTATTAGAGGAATTTAATGAGTGAGCTTCCTCAGAGAGTCTCTAGAACTTGGGGATATAAGGGGTAATTGACCGTGTGATCTTCCTTAGAGAGTCCCTGACTACCTTAGAATATAAGGGGAATTGACTGAGTGTGCTTCCTCAAAGAGTCTTATAATTTTTTATGACCAAGGCAGAAGGGTTAGGCTAAGTGTACTACCCGTAGGGTTGATGGTACTTCTTGGATAAGACCAGAGGGGACGGCTGTGAGTACTTCCCAGAGGGATTCCTATTTTTGGTTAGCTGTTTTCTTGACTGCTTCTTGTTGATCTGTTGATTGTTTACTATTGTGTATCATCCTGTTTACTGCTTACTGTACTATTATCTGCCATATACTCACTAACTATTAGGCATAGATCTTTGGGTGGCTTCCTACTAGGATTTAGTCTCAGACCCTGTTTGGGTCATGCTTTTGTGCCAAAACAGATTATATTATTACAGGTATAGGCAAGGGCAAGAGCCCTTCTACTTCAGGTACTGGACTTGAATTGGAGCAGGAGAGCATGGGACCAAAACGAGGCTTGCGATGCTGAGGGGTTTCTTATCTATTTTTCTTCTATACTTTGGTTGAGTACTTTATTCAACATTGTAAATTGTTTGGCTGCTTTCCTAGACATATAAGTATCAAGCATCATTTCATATATATATATATATATGTGGGCTCTAGTTGTTTACTTTTTTAGTATTCCTCTGTTTACTGTTGTTGGATATTTACTGCTTCCACTATTGAATGTGTTATTTAATTCTTTTGTGTACTCTTCCAATGAGGGAATAGTTTCCCCACTATCACACCCAAGGCCCTCACTGCTAGTCGGCAGCCTCTGGCGTTTGGGGAAATGTTCTTGAGGCCATGTGACCAACCGGGTACAGGGCGCCTCTGGGTGACTTTTAGAATAGGAGCGTTACAAAGTGGTATCAAAGGAATTATTTTCTCTTGACTTACTGTTTGCAGACTATATATAGGGATATGATGGAATAGGTACTTGGTAATAAGTTGTGCCCGAGAGTAGCTAACTCGTGTACAGGGAAAAGCCAATCTACCTCGTTTATTTCAATTTCTTCAAGTTTTTATTTTTTTACAGTTTATTTGATTTCAACTTTAGTGACTCACATGATTTGTTTTGTTACTATTTATATTATTGAGGTTCGATATATATTGCAACCCGATGAGATGAGGGTATGCCATTTCATGCATCATATAAGCACTTGTTATAAATCACATTTCATGCATTTTTACCATATCATCTAGGATGCATTAGCGATTGCATGTTGTTGTGATAGATGTTGTGTAGAATATTCAAGATGTTGTGATAGATGCTTGATAGAATAACTACTTTAAATAGGATTTCTATATGTAAGGTCTTGTTTGGTTGAACACAAAATTTCAATTCTTGGGGTGTTATGGACCCACATGAATCAGAACATGGTGGATCATTGACTTGTTTTCCTTGTATATGATATGTATGAGATGCTAAGCTTTGATTCGCTTGGTTTATGGGCCCTCAAAGATTGGAATTTGGAACATTAACACTTGTTTTCTATGTTTTCTGGGCTTCAGAGCAGTTTCTGAGAAAATGCCCAAAAAAACCCAGAATACATGGTGTGTACTTTATAAATACACACAGTGTAGTTTTTAAACCGTGTCACTTACTATATGGGAAGAAACATGGGGTTTTGAAAAATCTTCAGGAACACACCGTGAATGGTAAGTACACACCGTTTTGTAGTGACCGTGTGTCTACCTGTGTGACTAACTACACGGATGGATGAAACAATGACTATACACGTCGTGTCCTGTTTTCACATATCGTGCCGTGTAACGTAAGAACCCGACCGTTTCACGAAAAACATGGGCCAGGCAAAAGCTTCAAGTATACGCCGTGTGCATAGGGAGCACACCGTGTAGAGTGAACCCTGTAGCCGGCTGTGTAACTAACAACACGGGTCATTCAAACCTTGTCTAGTACACACCATGTCCTTCGTGAACACTCCGTGTAGTCTATGATTGAGAGGACCATGTGGTTTAGTCGTGTAATGAGACTCGGGCAGGGGAATAGAGTTCAAGTACACACCTTGTGTGGAGATAACATGTCGTGTGGTTGGGGTGTTACATGACCAGTTGTGGAAAAAGTACATGCCCATGTGAATGGCTTAAAAGAACACACTGTCTAGTTTTTATACACGTTGTGTACTCATGTTTTGTAAAACTTGAATTTTTCTTTCTCATATTCGCCTCATGTACTCTTCTGTTCTTAGTCATGGATAATCCTGATCTAAGGTGTGCATTTGAACTTTCAGAGATATGCCACAGTGACGTCCTCCGGTTGTACGTCAGCTTCCAGATGGTGACCAGACACCAGATATGGCCGATTAGGGACCTCCTGCAGATCCTCCTACAGTTCATGCTTTGGCACCAATAGTTATACCAGTTGTAGGCACGGATGCACAGCTTAGGGAATATTTTATAAAGATGATGCAGAATTTATAGGGAGCGCCGCCTCCTTCCCCATCGATGGCAGAGTTGACGCGGGTTTTCCAGCAGCAGCATCCTCCTACTTTATCTGGGGATGGAGGACCCCAGGCTGTAGAGTCATGGATAGATGTCACACTAACAATTTTCGAGCATCTAGAGATACCTCCAAAAAAGAGGGTGAAGCTCACAACCTATATGCTCTGAGACTCCGCCAAGAGGTGGTGAGAGGTAATCTCACAGTCAGGATGCTAGTAGAGTATGACTTGGGATGATTTGTGGCGCATCTTCTATGATTACTTCTACCCGGAGACCTTGAGGGTCGATCGAGCCTGGTTGTTTATGAGTCTAGAGCAGGGTACTCTTTCTGTTATGGAGTACTCATCTCGCTTTACAAATCTTCAATGTTTCATGCCTATTCTAGGAGGTGATGATTTGTTCCTTACGCGAAAGTTCGAGTATGGTCTAAGGCACGACATCCAATCGCAGGTGAATATCATCAGGTTGACTTTGATATCCTCTATCGTCAACCAGACTCTAATCACTAAGAGAAATCTGAGGGATTCTGGGGTAGTGAGCCAGGGTGGTTCGACATCCAAAGTTAGTGTTCCTCCTACTGATAGCAGGAAGTGCCACAGGGAGTCTGTTCGAGGAGACCAAGGTAGGAAGAATGTATCTTCGGGTATCCAGGTAGTTTGCTACAAGTGTGGGAAGAGTGGGCATACTAGGCATTTCTGCCAGAGAGACCCAATAGAGTGCTGATCTTGTGGCAAGATGGGCCATCTTCAGCGTTTCTGTCAGTTATTATCACCAACAACTGGTGGTAGGGTTGTTCTACGACCTCGTGTTCAGGAGATGCATCGCCAGTTTCTCACCAGTTTGGGAACTGGAGTTCTTCCAGCCGTTCGGTCTGAGGTGGAGGTCGCGGCCATGGTGGCCAGTCACCAGGCTACCAATGAAAGCAGAGTGGATCAGCTGAGAACGGTCAGGTAGGGTCGCAGGGTTGTGGAGCAGGCCGGACTTTTGTAGTGGAGCAGAACCATAAGGAGCAGGATCCCAGCCCCTCTACCATTCGAGGTACGATCTTAGTAGCCTCAGTTTTATCTTATATTCTTTTCGATACAGGGGCTTCCCATAACTTTATCTTTATTGGTATTATGGAGAGCCTTGGGCTCTGCGTCTTCTCCTCTACTGATACTTTGACTATAGACACCCCATTTGGGGCTAAAGCGGTTTGTGTACATCAGTGAAGAGAGTCCCCTCTTGAGGTTGCAGGGTGTCACTTCTTATTGGACATCTATGTCCTAGAGATGACAAGATATGATGTCATTCCCAGAATGGACTGGCTAGTTTCCTTCCAGGTATTCATCGACTTTTATCATCGCAGGGTGAGTTTCGTATCACTTAAGGGTGGATCCTTTCATTATAAAGGCGAATGGGATGTCCAGCAGAGAAGAGAAGGCCCAAAAGCATCCTAGGTTGGGAGGAGTTACAGCCCAGATCGCTAGTCTTTATCTAGATGACCAGGGGACTTCACAGTTTGACTTTCCTCTAGTGGTGGATTTTTTCAGAGATGTCTTTATAGAGGAATTTTTGGGGTTTCTTCTAGAGCGTGAGGTAGACTTCTCGATTGAGCTCGTGCCAGGAGTGGCAACGGTGTCCATTCCTCCTTATAGGATGGCTACACTTGAGTTTCAGGGGCTCAAGAAGTTGTTGGAGGAGTTACAGGCGAAGGGTTTCATCCAAACTAGTACTTCTCCATGGGGTTCGCCTGTCTTGTTTTCAAAGAAGGCAAACGGTACCCTTAGGATCTGTGTGGACTATCGAAAGTTGAACCACTTGACGGTCAAGAACCGATATCCCTTTCCGAGGATCGATGATCTATTTGATCAGCTTTGAGGAGCCCGGGTGTTCTGGAATATTGATTTGAGATTCGGTTCTCATCAGTTGTACATTAGACCATCTGATATACCACTTACGGATTTTCGGAGTAGGTATGGTCAATACGAGTATATGGTTATGTCATTCGGTCTGATAAACGCACCTAAAGTTTTCATGGCGTTGATGAACCGAGTGTTCCATCTATACTTGGATTCTATCATTGTTTTTTTCGTGGATGATATATTGGTGTACTCTCACACTCGACACGACCATGCTACCTATCTTGATATCATTTTGAGTACACTGAGAGAGCATCATTTATATGCTAAGCTCTCAAAATGCCACTTTTGGATGGACCAGATTCACTTCTTGGGTCATGTTATCTCAGAGGAAGGATTATCAGTAGACCCAAAGAAAGTGAGAGCGGTTGTTTCCTTGGAACGGACGAAGAACATCTTTAAGGTGCATAGTTTTCTAGGGCTAGATGGATATTACAGATATTTCATTCATGACTTTTCACGCTTAACAGAACCACTGATAGGTCTGACCAAGAAAGGGGTGAAGTTCTTATGGTCAGATTCTTGCGAGTTAGGCTTTCAGGAGCTGAAGGAGAGGTTGACTTCAGCACCGATACTATTCTTTCCAGAGCTGGGAAAGAGCTATACCATTTATTGCGATGCTTCAGGTATCGGGCTAGGATCTATGCTTGTGCAGGTAGATAGAGTTGTTGCTTACGGGTCTCGGAAGTTAAGGAAACATGAGAGGAATTACTTGATGCACGATCTAGAGTTGGCAGTTGTTGTTCATGCCCTACGCTATTGGAGACATTATCTTCTAGGAGATCACTTTGTGGTGTTTACTAACCACAAGAGTCTCAAGTACATCTTCACTCAGCGTGATCTGAATTTAAGAAAGTGAAGGTGGGTTGAGTAACATCAATCTTTTGACTTTGAGCTTACTTATACACCTGGGAAAGGCAATCTTGTGGCTGATTCTCTGAGCAGGAGGACTCAGATACAGGGATTTCAGGAGGCCAGCAGTTAGTGGCAGCTTATGGCTCTGTTCTCTGAGATGCATTTGGAGGTGGAAAAAAGTCAGGGGTAGAATTTTCTTTCTTCTGTAGCTGTTACCTCTAATATTCTTTGATTGGGTAATAATGGGGCATCTATCATATTCTGAAGGCCTTGTTCTACGGGAAAGTGTGTTAGGATAGGACCCTATTCCTAGGTGGACCTTAGGAAAGGATTAGATCCTATGATTTCAGGGACCTGTATGGGTGCCAGAAGACATATGCAAGGATCTAATGTGGGACTTTGACTCCTCAGTTTGGGAAGTTCATCCTAGCGTCACCAAGATGTACCGTGATCTACACCGTCAGTATTGGTGGCCAGGTATAAAGAGGGATGTTGCTAGTTTCGTCATGAGGTGTTTCACATGTCAGCAGGTGAAGGCAGAGTATCAGCGACTAACAAGACTTTTACAACAGTTACCCATTCCTGAGTGGAAGTGGAATGACATCACGATGGACTTTGTGACCGGTTTTCCGAGGTCTCCTCGAGGGAATGACACAGTATGGGTTGTCCTTGAAAGAATCACCAAGGTTTGTCACTTATTGCCGATCAAGGAGACCTTCGGTGTTGATAAGCTGGGGTGGTTGTACATCCAAGGGATTATGCGTCTGCATGGAGTTCTGCACTCCATTATTTCTGACAGGGATGCGGATTTTACTTCTTGGTTCTGGCATGGACTTCAGAAGGCTTTGCGTACATAGGTACTTTTGATTATAGAATACCATCCCTAGACTGATGGCCAATTTGAGCGTACGATTCAGGTGCTTGAGGATATGCTCTCAGCATGCATTCTGGATTTTGGAGGTTCTTGGGAGAAGCATATACCTCTTGTGGAGTTTTCCTACAACAACAGTTTTAAAGAGACTATTCATATGACACCTTAAGAGGCTTTGTACGGTAGTCCATGCCGATCAACTTTATGCTGGATGGAGGTAGGAGAGGCAGCTTTTTTGGGACCTCATCTTATTAAGGAAACCTCAGAGCAGATTGAGTTGATTCAGAAGAGGATGGCTATGGCACAGTCTCGACAGAAGTCCTATGCAGATTAGCAGAGACGACCTCTAGAGTTCGAGGTCAGGGATCAAGTTTTCCTGCATGTCTCACTGAGGATGGGACATAAGAGGATTCAGAGACAGGGTAAGCTTTCACCATGGTATGTCAGGATGTTCGAAGTGTTGGAGAGAGTTGGGCCGGTTGCCTATCAGTTGTAGTTACCTTAGAGGTACTGGGATATGCACGACATCTTCCACGTTTCTTAGCTCCGACGTTACTTTTCAGAACCTTATCATGTATTTCAACCTAAGGAGGTTGAGCTTGAAGTAGGTGATTTGTTTGAGGAGCATCCTATCCGGATTGTCGATCACAGTACAAAGGTTCTCTATGGCCGGTATGTTCCTATGGTATGGGTGCTATGGCAGCACGGGTGAGTACAGGATGAGACTTGGGAGAGGGAGGTCGATGTACGATTGCAGTGGCTGGAGCTGTTTGGGGTTTCTTCTTCTACGCCTCACTAGGGAAATTCAGGGACAAATTTCTTTAAGGGGGTAAGTTTTTAAGAACCCAAGCCTTCTTTTTAGATATGTTTTTCCTCTTTCTGGAGTTCTTGAGAAAATAGGAGTTTCTGGATATTTTTGATGTACACGCCGTGTACTTTATGTGTACATGCCATGTACTCCCTTGCGGTGCAAGGCCATGTGTTGTCCATGTCTGGGCCACACACATGACCATGTAGAGGTGACATGGAGTCCGCTTAAAGCAGAGTACGAAAAAGGATAGTACAGACCATGTACTCCAAAAGTACATGTCCTGTACTTTTTTTCATTAAACACACTGGGCTCGAATTTGAATACCAGAAACGTCTTCTTTTCTGTCTCGTTCAACCGAGAGAAGCCATAAGACACTAAGACTTCATTGAGCCATCAAACCTTTGTTTGTTCTCCGAATTGACTGCCATTGATTGAGTTAGAACCGCAATGATAAGATATTCCATCTTCTAGAGAATCGTTTTCTAATTTCTCCTCCTTTTCAAGTTATCGGGGGTTGAAATTTTTGTGCATTTTCATAGATCTACAATGTTTTAAAGAGATTAAATCCTTTCAGTTCATGTATATTTATCTCCTAGCATCAAGGTAAGTGGTTTTTTCCTTTCCGTTCAAAGTCTTTGAGAATTATGTTCAAATTCCACCAATACCCTTGAATGGGGTATTGTGTGTTTACTGTTTTACCCTTGTTGTTTTTTTACCTTGCTTGTTTGATTGTGTAGAGGTGATTTGTCTATGTATAAGGATAATTTCAAGGCTTGGATTTTTTTCCCATGTTGTGTTCTTTTTACGACCTTTTGGTCTTGTTCAGCCTTTGGCCGTTATACCTGTTTTCCATGCCTTGTGACCATAGGATGGAGTGTTCTCTGACATGCTTGTTATGTTATAGACTAGTTAGATAAGTAGCTCAGTAGGTTTACATTGGCCTTATAGCATTATTATGCACTGACTGGCACAGGGCTATGAGAACCTGGTGCTGTAGACTATAAGGGGATAGACCGACTGAGCTTACTAAGAGAGTCTTGGACATTTTAGACTATAGGGGATAGACCGAGTGAACTTCTCAGAGAGTCTTAGATATTATAGACTACAGGAGGATAGACCGAGTGAGATTCCTCAAAGAGTCTTGAGCTTTATAAACTATATGGGGATAGACTGAGTGAGCTTCCTTGGAGAGTCTTTTTTTTTGAATTTCCTTAAACCATTCCAGGATATAGGAGGAATTGACAGAGTGAGCTTCCTCAGAGTGTCTGTAATCGAACTAAGGCTATAAGAGGAATTGACTGAGTGAGCTTCCTCAGAGAGTCTCTAGAACATGGGGCTATAAGGGGAATTGACCGCATGATCTTCCTCGGAGAGTACCTAACAACCTTAAACTATAAGGGGAATTGACTGAGCTTGCTTCCTCAGAGAGTCCTATAATTTCGTATGACCGAAACAGAGGGGTTAGGCTGAGTGTACTGCCTAGAGGGTTGTTGGTACTTCTTGGATTGGACCAGAGGGGATGGCTGTGAGTACTTCCCAGAGGGATTTCAATTTGTGGTCAGCTGTTTTCTTCACTACTTCTTGTTGATCTGTGGATTGTTTATTGTTATGTATCATCCTATTTACTGCTTACTGTTTACATCTTATTATACTATTACCTTCCATATACTCACTGACTGCTAGGCACAGATCTTCAGGTGGTTGCCTACTACGATTTAGTCTCACACCTTGTTTGGGTCATGCTTTTTGGCCCAAACAGATTATATTATTATAGGTATAGACAAGGTCAATTTCCCTTCTACTTCAGGTACTTGACATACATTAGAGTAGGAGTGCATGGGACCAAGCCGAGGCTTGCGATGCTGAGGAGTTGCTTATATGTTTTTCTTTTGTAATTTGGTTGAGTATTGTATTCAACATTATGACTTGTTTGGCTGCTTTCCTAGACATATATGTATCATGCATCATTTCATATATATATGTGCACTCCAATTGTTTACTATTTTAGTCTTCTGCTATTTACTGTTGTTGGATATTTACTACTTCCACTATTTCATGTGTTATTTACTTCCACTGGGTACTCTGCCAATGAGGGCATAGTTTCCCCACTATCACACCTAAGGCCCTCACAGGTAGTCGACAACCTCTGGAATTTGGGGAAATGCGCTTGAGGCCATGTGACCAACCAGGTACGGGGAGCCTATGGATGGATTCTAGAATCGGGGAATTGCAATTTATATGCTTTTTAGGTGTTTACCCATGCATGTTTGTTTATGACCATCTGGTATTTCTTAGCCTGTTAGGTTTCCTTGTTTATTTCCAATGCTTAGTATTATATGATGGAGTTTTGTTTATCTGCCCTGCTGTTATGTTGTAGACTAGTATCCAAGCAGTTCTTGAGGTTTACTTTGGCCGATACACATTTCCATGCTTGTTTGACTTACACAGGGTCGTGAGAACCTGATTTAGTAGACCATATGGAGAATGGAAGTAAGGGATTTTCCAGAGTGTCTATTTTTACTATTATGATGCGAGACCACAGGGGAAATTGAAGCAAGTTCTTCCTCAGAGTGTCTATAGTTTCTTGACGTGGGCCACAGGGGGAATGTGATGTAAGTGCTTCCCCAGAGTGCATTTTAGTTACGGATACCAAACTATAGGGGGAATTAACGATGAGTTCTTCCCCAGAGAGTTTATAATAATGTTGAACCAGAGGAGTTATACTGTGAGTACTTCCCAAAGAGTTTCTTCTATTGTTTTTGTTGAATAAGAGGGGTTACAATGATAGTACTTCCTAGAGGGTTACCTGTTTTGATTTGCTTCTTGTTTGATTTGTGGAATTGAAGGCTTTGAAATAGTGGAAATGTTTACTGCTGAGTACTTCCTGGTTTACTAAATCTTTTTACTTATTTCCTACCATATATATTCACTAAATGTTAGGCACAGATCTCTTGGTGGTTTCTTACTAGGATTTAGTCTCACACCCTGTTTGGGTCATACTTTTGGGCCTGAACATATTATATTGTTGTAGTTATAGATAAGGGAAAGTGCCCTTCTACTTTAGGTTCTTGGCTGCCTTGGGAGCTAGAGAGCATGGGACCTAGTAGAGGCTTGCGATGTTGAGGAGTTTACTTGATTTATTTTATACTTGGGTTTAATACTGTATTCCATAATTGTGATGTGTTTGGATACTTTCCATGACATATGTATCATCCATCATTTATATATGTGTTCCCCAGTTGTTTCTTCTTCAGTCTTCCTTTGTTTAACGATGTATGCCATTATTACTACTTCTGATGTTGATATCTATTTTACTTCCACTATGTTACTCTACCAATGAGGGATTAGTTTCCCCACTATCACACCCAAGGCCCTCACTACTAGTCAGCAACCTCTGGTATTAGGGGAAATGTGCTTGAGGCCATGTGACCGACCGGGTACGGGGCACCTTTGGGCGGCTTCCAGAACCAGGATGTTATAAAGTGGTATCATATGGATTCTTTTCTCTCAACTTACTATTTGGATCCTATTGACAGGATAGGAAGAAATAAGTACTTGGAAATAAGCTATGCTCAGGAGTAGAAAACCTGTGTATAGGGAATAGCCAATCTACCTCGTTTATTGCAGTTTTTTAGGTTTGGAAATTTTTACAGTTGATATGATTTCACCTTCAGTGATTCACATGTTTTGTGTTATTATTGTTGATGTTATTGAGGTTCTATTTCTGTTGAAACCTGATGAGATGAGGGTATGCCATCTCATGCATCATATAGGCACTTTCTAGAAATCACATGTCATGCATTATTGCCATTCCATTTAGGATTCATTAGCGATCACATGATGTTGTGATAAATTTTGTGCTAGATATGCATACTAATGTGATACATCCCTTGATATAATACCTGATTTTTGATAGGGTGTTTTTTTGTGTAAGGTTTTTTTTGAATGAATTCCAAGATTTGGTTCTTGAGGTGTTATGGGCCCTCATGGATCATAATTTGGTAGATCATTGATCTATTATGCTTGTTTATGACAAGTATAAGTTTCGAAGATTTGATTCGTGGGGAGTATGGGCCCTCATGGATTGGAATTTGGCAATTTATGGTTTGTTTCAGTTTTTTCTGGGTTCCAGAGTAGTTTTTGAGGCTTACTATCTGTAAAAACCCAGAATACACGCCGTGTAATATTGAATACACGCCTTGTGTTATTCTATTTGGGAAGAAACTATTTTTCTTAAGTACACGCCGTGTACTGTATGTACACGCCGTGTAGTCTCTAACTATGTCCCAGACTGTGTGGGAAGGGAGACAGGGTTTGGAAATCTTTGGTAGGACATGCCGTGTACCAGATGTACACACCGTGTTATAGAACCGTGTAACCAGTCGTGTCACTAACAACACGGGTCAGTTGAGTCTTTTCTAATACATGAAGTGTAGTGTAACCCAAGAATCTAGATCTGTCACTAACAAAATAGGTTAGAAAAATCCAATTAGTACACGTCGTGTCCATTTGGAACACACAGTGTAGTGTGAGCTGTGTATTCGACCATGTCACTAACAACACAGGTCGGTGAAGCTCATCAAGTACATGCCATGTTTGGAACTAACATGCCATGTAGTCATGTTCTAGGAGAGTCGTGTGGATTAGCAATGTTGAAGAACTCAGGAAGGGGAAGAGGATTCAAGTACACACTGTGTGTTAGGTCAACACGCCATGTATGGGGTGTTACACGACCAGTTTTGGCAGAAGTACATGCCCATGTCAAAGGCTACAGGGAACACACCGTGTAGGAATTATACACGTTGTGTATCCATGTTTTGAAAAACTTGAATGCTTTCTTTCTTATGTTCCCTCCTTACTCTTCTAGTTTTCAGTCCTTGATAATATTAATCTAAGGTGTGATCTTGACCTTTCTGAGTCATGCCACCGAGATGTCCTCTGGTTGTACGCTAGTTCCATGGTGATGATCAAACACCAGACATGACTGATCAATGACTTCCAGCAGATCCAATTGTAGTGCCAGTCTTGGCACCAACCATTATTCTGGACACAAGTGCTAATGCACAGTTCTGAGAGGGCTTCATGAGGTTCATGCAGACCTTTCGAGGAGTACCGCATCCTGCCCCTTCTATGGTAGAGTTGACATGAGTTTTCCAGCAGCAACATCCTCCCACTTTTATAGGGGAAGGAGGACCTCAGGCTGCAGTGTCATGGTTAGAAGCCATGTTGTCTATATTCAAGCACCTAAAGACACCTCCAGAGAGGAGGGTCAAGCTCACTGCATACATGATTTGGGATTCTACCAAAATATGGTGGGATGTGATCTCACAAGCGGGACGCCACCAGGTCATGGATTGGGATGAGTTCCAGTGTGCCTTTAATGACTTCTTCTATCCGGAGACTTTGAGGGTCGATTGAGCCCAAGAGATCATGAGTCTAGAGCAGGGTACTCTTTCTGTTATGGAGTATTCTTCTCGTTTCACTGATCTGCAGCACTTCACACCTATTCCAGGAGGTGATGAGTTATTCATTGTAAGGAAGTTTGAGGATGGTCTCAGACACAACATCTGATCTTAGGTGAACATCTTTCGGTTGACTTCCATCACTTTTATCTTTTACCAGGCACTGATTACGGAGTGAAATCTGAGGGATTCTAGAGTTGTGAGCTAGGGCGTCTTGACTTCTGGAGTTAGTATCCTTCCTACTAATAGTAGAAAGTGCCGTAGGGAGTCTTCGTGTGGTGATCCAAGGAGGCGAGACACTTCTTCTTGTATGCAGGTTGTGTGATACTAGTGTGGTAAGAGTGGGAATATGAGGCCACATTTACCAAGAGACCCAGTGGAGTGCCAATCTTGTGGAAAGATGTGTCATATATAGTGTTTCTGTCATATATTCTTACCTGCAGCTGGTGACAGAGGGTTTTCTATGACTCCTCATTCAGGATCAGTACCACCAATTTCTCATCCGTCTGGGAACTGTAGTTCTTCCGGCCGTTCAGGCTGAGGTGGAGGTCGCGACCATGGTAGTGAGTCGCCAGGCTTTCAGCGAAAACAGGGTGGATCAACTCAGGATGGTCAGGAAAGGTCATAGGGTCACGGTGCTGGTTAGACATTTCTAGTGGAGTAGACCCAGCAGGAGCAGGATCCCAGACCCTCTATAGTTCGAGGAACGATCTTAGTTTCCTTAGTTTTAGCTTCTGCTCTTTTTGATATAGGGGCTTCCCACATCTTTATATCGGATGCTATTGAGGAGAGCCTTGGCCTTTGTATCTTTACTTATTCTGATTTCATGATGTTGGACACACCGTTGGGGTCTAGAACGACTAGTTTACATCAGTTCTAGGAGTGCCCTATTGAGGTTGGGGGTGTCACTTCTTATGGGACCTTTATGTCTTAGAGATGACGGGCTATGATTTCATTCTTGGAATGGACTGGATAGTTCCCTTCCATGAAGTTTTCAATTACTATTGTCGTAGGTTGAGTTTCACATCACCAGAGTGCGAATCATTTTTTCATAAGGGTGAATGGGATGTCCATGCGAGCAGAGTAGGACCCAAGCATCAGGGGTTGGGAGGATTTACAGCCCAAATTGCTTGTCTATATCTGGATGGCCAGGGGACTTCTCAAATGGACATTCCTCCAATGGTGGATTGTTTCAGGGATTTTTTTCCAGAGGACTTCTCAGGTTTTCCACCAGAGCGAGAGGTAGAAATTTCTATTTATATCGCTCAAGGAGTGCCACCAGTGTCCATTCCCCCTTACAGGATTGCTATACAAGAGTTACAGGAGCTCAAGAAGTAGTTGGAGGAGTTGCAGGAAAAGGGTTTTATCTGACCCAATATTTCTACTTGGGGTTCACCTGTCATGTTTTTGAAGAAGGTGGATGGTACCCTTAGACTTTGGGTGGATTATCAGAAGATAAACAAAGTTGACAGTCAAGAGTCGATATCCCTTACCAAGGATTGATGATATCTTTGATCAACTTCGAGGATCCCAAGTGTTCTTGAAGATTGACTTGAGGTCCAGTTAACATCAGTTTCACGTTTGACTATACGATATACCTCTTACAGCGTTTTGGAGCAGGTATGGTCTATACGACGAGTATGTGGTTAGGTTGTTCAGTCCCACGAACACGCCTGAAGTCTTCATGGAACTAATAAAATGAGTGTTAATTGGATTCTTTCATAGTGGTTTTCATAGATGATATCTTGGTGTACTCTCACACTCGAAACGACCATTCTACACATCTTGAAATCATTCTATGTAAACTGATAGAGCATCAATTATATTCTAAGCTCTCAAAATGACACTTTTGGATGGACTAGATTCACTTATTGGGTTATGTTATCTCTAAGATAGGAGTATCAGTAGAACTGGATAAAGTGAGATCTATAGTTTCCTGGGAGTATTCAAGAAACATCTTTGAGGTACAGAGTTTTCTTGGGCAGGATGGACACTACAGACGTTTCATACAATACTTTTCATGCTTAGCAGTGCCACTAACGAGCCTGACTAAGAAGGGTGAGAAGTTCTTATGGTCATATTCTTGTGAGTCAGTCATTCAAGAGTTTAAAGGGAGGTTGAATTCAACACCAATACTAGTTTTTCCAAAGCCTGGAAAGATATATATTTCATACTATGATGATTCAGGAATTGGTCTTGGAGTCGTGCTTATGTAGGAAGAAAAAGTCATGGCGTATGAGTCTCAGAAGATGAGGCCACATGAGAGGAATTACCTGATACACGATCTCGAGTTGGCTGTTGTTGTTCATGACATGCACTGTTGGAGACATTATCTTCTAGGAGATAATTTTGTGGATTTCACCGACCAAAAAATTCTGAAGTATATCTTTACTCAGTGTGACTGGAATTTGAGTCAGGGAAGGTGGGTTGAGTACATTCAGTCCTTTGACTTTGAGCTTGCCTACACGCTGGGGAAAGGCAACGTAGTGGCTGATGCGTTGAGTAGGATGACTCAGATATAGAAAGTTCATGAAGCCAGTAGTGAGTGGAATATTATGGATATATTCTCTAAGATGCATTTGGTGGTGCAAGACAGACAGGGGAAATTTTTTCTTTCTTCTGTAGCTATTACCTATACTCTTATTGATCGTGTGCGAATGAGGTATCTATCAGTTCTTGAAGGCCTAGTCCTATGAGAAAGTGTGTTAGGGGAGGAACCTATTCTTGGATGGACCTTAGGTGAGGATGAGATCTTACATTTTCATGGGCGCGTATGGGTGTCAACAGACTTTCGCGAGAAGCTGATGTAGGACTTTCACTCCTTAGTTTGGACAATTCATCTTGGTGTCTCCAAGATGTAGCATGATCTACACCATCAGTATTCGTGGCCAGGTATGAAGAGTGATATTTCTATTTTTGTGATGAGGTGTTCCACCTGTCAGTAGGTAAAGGCCGAGCATCAGTGACCTGTAGGAATTTTTCAGCAGTTACCCATTCCCGAGTAGAAGTGGAATGATGTTGTGATGGATTTTGTGATAGGGTTGCCTATGTAACCTCAATGGAATGATGATGTTTGGGTTGTCACTGACAGAATCATGAAGGTGGCTCACTTCATTCCAATGAGGGAGACTTTTAGTGTTGATGATATGGGAAGGTTTTAAATCCAAGAGATTGTACGTTTACATGGGGTTATACACTCCATTGTTCTAGACAAGGATGTACATTTTACTTATCATTTCCAGCAGGGATTGCAAATGGATTTGGGCACACAAGTACTTCTGAGTACAGCTTACCACCCCCAGACAGGTGGTCAGTCCGATTGTACGATTCAGGTGCTTGAGGATATGATTCGAGCAAGTATCCTAGATTTTGGAGGTTCTTCGGAGAAGCACATGCCTCTTGTGGTGTTTGACTACAATAATAGTTTTCAAGTACCTGTTTAGATGGAACCTTATAAGGATGTGTACAGTAGGCCATGCCGATCGCCCTTATGTTGGCTGGAGGTAGGAGAGGCAGTTATGCATGGACCTTGTCTTGTCCAGGAGACCATAGAGCAGATCGAGTTGATTTGGAAGAGGATTGCTACAACATAGTCTAGATAGAATTCTTATGCTGATCAGCGGAGATGGCCTCTAGAGGCCGAGGTTGGGGATCAGGTTTTCATGTGTGTCACAATGAGGTTGGGGCACAAGAGGATTAGGAGATAGGGTAAGATTTCGCTGAGTTACGTCGGGTCATTTGAGGTTTTAGAGAGAGTTGGGTTGGTTGCCTATCAGTTGCAGTTACCTTATAGGTAATGGGCTATGCACGATGTTTTCCATGTTTCTCAGCTTTGACATTACTTCTCAGACATGTCTCATGTTTTTCAACCTGAGGAGGTTGAGTTAGAGGTGGGATCCTTGTTTGAGGAGCATCCTGTCTGGATTTTTGATCATAGAATTAAGGTTCTCCATGTATGGTATGTTCCTCTGGTATGAGTGCTATGGAAACATGGGTGGGTATAGGACGAGACCTAGGAGAGGGAGGCCGATGTACTATAACAGTGGCTGGAGATGATTGAGCATTATTCTTCTACGCTGCCTTGATATGAAAATTCAGGGACAAATTTCGTTAATGGGGGGAAGTTTTTTAAGAATTCAGATCTTCTTTTCAGGTATGTTTTTCTTTTTCTAGTGTTTTTGAGAAAAATAGGAGTTTCTGAAAATTTTTAAAGTTCATGCCACGTACATTATGAGTAGACGCCATGTACTCGGTTACCGTGGGTAGCCGAGTGATGGCCATATAGCAGCCATGCACATGGACGTGTGTGGTGACCTGGAGACCACTTAATTCGGGGGCTGGCGAAGGCAAGTACACGCTCTGTACTTAAAAAGTACACACCGTGTACATTCTTTTTTTCATTAAATGCACTGGCGTTGCATATGACAGACATAACCACATCCTTCTAGGTCAGGTTCGTCCGAGAACAAGATAACATCATCGATTATTCTTCGATCCCCCGACCGAGCATCTATTCTTCGAATCGACCGCTATCAATTGTATTTGGATTTCCTAGGTAAGCTCTTCCTTCTTCTAGAGCTTCGTTTCCTAATTCATCATCTTTTAAGAGTTATCTTCAGTTGAGATTTTTTGAAATTTTTGTAGATCTATGGGGTTCTTCGAAGATTATAGGCTTTAGGTTCACGTATATTGATCCTACTACACCGGGGTAGGTGGTTTGTGCCTTTTTGTTGAAAGTATTTGAGTTATAGGTGAAAAAGTTCCCAATACCCTTGAACAGGGTATTGCGTGTTTACTATTTTATCCCCGTTGATTGTCTGCTATGATTTTATGATTGAATAAAGGTTAATTGAATGAGAATATGGTTAATTTATATGGTTTAGAGGTGTTTTCCCATGAAGTTTTGTTTATGATCATTTGGACTTGCTTAGCCGGTTAGGCTACCTTGTTTGATTCCCATGCCTAGTATTATTGGATGGAGCTTTGTTTATATGCCATGTTGTTATGCTTTAGACTGTTAGCCAAGTAGTTCTTGATATTTAATTTGGCCGATACACATTTCCATTCTTGTTTGACTTACACAGGGCCGTGAGAACCTGGTGTAGTAGACCATAGAGAGAATGGATGTAAGGGCTTCTCCGGAGTGTCTGTTTTCACTGTTACGATGTGTGACCACATGGGAAATTAACGTAAGTGCTTCCTCAGAGTGTATGTAGTTCCTCGATGTTGGCCACAGGGGGAATGTGACATAAGTTCTTCCCCAGAGCACCTTTTAGTTACCGATATGAGACTATCGGTGGAATTGATGATGAGTGCTTCACGAGAGAGTCTATACTAAAGATGATCCAGACGGGTTAGACTGGGAGTAATTCCTCGAGTTTTTCTTGTGTGGTTTTGGTTGAAACAGAGGGGTTAGGATAAGAGTACTTCCCATAGGGTTACCTGCTTTGATAAGCTACTTGTTTGATTTGTGGAATTCAATGCTTTGAAACTATGGAAATGTTTACTGCTGAGTAATTCCTTATTTACTGCTTCTTTTTACTTATTTCCGGCCATATACATTCACTGACTGTTAGGTACAGATATCTTGGTGGATGCCTACTGGGATATAGTCTCACACCCTATTTGGGTCAAGATTTTGGACCTAAATAGATATATTTTTGCATGTATATATAATAGTAAGCGCCATTCTACTTTAGGTTCTTGACTGCCTTGAGAGTTGGAGAGCATGGGACCAAGATGAGGCTTGCGATGTTGAGGATTTTACTTGTTTTCTTTTTTACTTTGGTTTAGTACTATATTCCAGCATTGTGACGTGTTTGGATTCTTTCCCAGACTTATGTATCATGCATCATTTATATATGTGTGATCTAGTTGTTTCTTCTTCAGTCTTCCATTGTTTACTATTGTATGCCATTATTACTGCTTCTTCTATTGATATCTATTTACTTCTGTTGTGTTACTCTGCCAATGAGAGCATAGTTTTCCCATTATCACACCCAAGGCCCTCGCTGCTAGTCGGCATCCTCTGGCATTAGGGTAAATACCCTTGAGGTCATGTGACCGATTAGGTATGGGGCGCCTCTGGGCGGCTTTTAGAATTGGGACTTTACATAAACTATGCTTATCAATCTTTTGAGTTGTAATATGTGTAATTTTATTTAATAAATCATGAATTAATTTGTAATAAAGAGAAGGGTTGAAATATTTATGGCTTTAATGGATCGGTTTTTGCACCTGTATCTTGATTCCATTGTGGCAGTCTTCATAGATGACATCTTAGTGTATTTGTGCACCGAGATAAACCATTAAAACCATATTTAGATCATGATGAGTACAATGAGAGAAAACCAACTGTATGAAAATTTCATAAAATAACACTTTTTGATATGTAAGGTTCAATTATTGGGTCATATCATATGAGGAGATGGTGTATCAGTTCACCCAGGGAAGGTGAGAGGATTGGATTCATGGGAGAATCCAAATAATGTATTTGATATACACAACTTCATAAGGATGTATGGATATTATAATAGATTCATCCAGGAATTTTTATGCTTAGAAGTTCTACATATAGGCTTGATCATGAAGGGTGTGAAATTCGACTGGACTAAATCTTGTGAGACAACTTTTAGGAGTTAATGGGAAGACTCACTCTAGTGCCGATTATGATTCTTCATGAGCTGGGAAGAAGCTATATTGTTTTCATTGAAGATTCAAGAATCTATTTTCTGGTAGTTCTAATTTCGATAGATCGAGTGGTGGAATACAGGTCCTTCTAGTTAAGACCTCATAAGAAGAACTATCCTACACATGAACCAGAGCTATCTGCCATAGTTTTTTTCTCAATATTAGAGGAACTACTTTTTAGGTGAGTGTTTCATCATTTAAACAGACTATAAAACTCTCACTTTCACATAGTGATTATCTAATATAAGATATCATTGGTGTGTGTAATACCTTCAATAATTCTATTTTGTAATAGATTACTCATCCTGAAAAGTAAATGTTGTAGTTGATTCATTGAGCCAAAAAACACAGATGTGATCCACTAAGGTGGTCGGAAGTGAGTGTAATTTGATGGACATGTTCTATTAGATGAATTTTTGGTTCAAGAATAGCATGGAAACTATTCCTAGAATCTCTAGAGGTGACCTTATCCCTTCTGGAATAGGTTTGGATGTGGAATCTATCTGATTCTGAGGGAATCATTTTGAGGGAGAGCATCATAGGAGAGAACCCACCTCATAGTATGTTTTTTATGGGAGTGAAACCCTACTCTTCTGTGGTTGGGTATGGTTTCCTTTTGATATATGAGAATAGATGATAAAGGTATCACCTGCCTATATTTGGGAACTTAATCCGAGTCTTACCATGATACACAAAGATATACATCTTCAGTATTGGTGGACACATATGAAGTGGAATATATCAGGTTTCATCACTCGGTGCTCCCCCCATTAATAAGTGAAGGCAGAACACCTATAAATTTTTGGACTTGTATAACCTTGATCTATTTATTATTTTAAATGGTATGACATCACTATAGGTGATCGTCGATAGGAAGACCAAGGATTCACACTTACTATCTATCCAAGAGACCTTTTTGTTGATGAGAATGGGAGTCTTTATATCCAAGAGATATTGTGCCTTCAAGGTGTTCCCAATTATATCATTTCGGATCAAGACACTAACATTACATCATTTATTGGGGATTTTTTCAAATGGAACTAGGCTCATAGGTTCTCTTGAGTACATTATATCACCCTCAGACTGACGGGCAGTCTGAGAAGATGATATGGTTGTTGTAAGATATGAATTGATCCTTCATACTTTATTTTTGTTGTTCATGGGAAATGGGTATTACTATTGTTGAGTTATCTAAAAAAATATAATAGGAAATTATTAATTTTGATATTTATGATTCCCTTTATGGCGGGTCATGTCGTTCACCACTATGATGGATAGAGGAAGGTGAGGTAGATCAACTGGGTCCTCATCTTGTTCAGCAGACATTAGAGAAAGTCAAGTATATTCTGAAGCATGTGGCTATAGCTCAGTATTGGAAGAATTCACATATATATTGTTATCATTGACTTATAGAGTTTGATGGGGGAAATGGAGTATTTATGGGTCTATCTCCAAGATTGGGTTATAGAAAAATATGGAGATAGGGTAAGTTATCACCTTAATATGTCTATCTCTTTGAGATAATGGGGAGAGCCAGGGTGGTAGCATATCAGTTTCAAATACCTAAAAGGTAATGTGTCAGGAATGAATTCCCCGACATGTATCAGCTTCAATAGTATCACCCTAACTTGTCTAGTTTTTTTGACCCATAGGATATTGAGATGGAGGCAGATGCATCCATCAACAAGCATATGAAATGTATCATTGACCAGAGCACAACGTATCTTAGATATTGGTCAATTCCTTTCTTCTGAGTGTTACGGTAGCACATATTCATATAATATGAGACCTTGGAGTTGGAGGATAAGGTATATGAACTGTGTATAGAGCTTCTATCAGATGATGTTTTTCCACCTTCAGAAGGAAAACTCATGGATAAATTTCTTAATTAGGGGATGTTGTAACGTAGTATATTTTCTCAAAGGTAAGTATAATTTACTTATTATTTAAGTTCCTTTTTTTCCATTATAATGACTCTTAAGGGTTTTAATGAGGTATTAGGTTTGTCTACGTATAATTTAGATCCTGGAGCCTCAAAATTTAAAGAGACAGACTGGGAAACATGGTTAGTAGAAACCATGTGGCCTAGGATGGACGATTTCACTAACTATGCATTTACAAATAAAGTGGTTCTAGGGACCACATAGTTTTCTGTCAACCATGCAACCCCAGGTGCATAGTTATGTGTGATTAAAGACCCTTAGGGTAGATTGTTTTTGTACAATTTGCATATGGTGAGAAAAACTATGTGCCTAGCCATGTGAGGTGCCACTTGAAGCATTGTCTTGACACACAGTTAGTGAATATCTTGGAAAACTGTGCGTCCAAACCATGAACCCCTATATTAGGGGGTGAATTTATTTTTTTCTGCTCTTTAATTATTTAACCTATTTATTCTTTCTTCCAACATTTTCTCTAGTGTCCAAACCATTATCTCTCACAAAAAATTCCCATGATCCTTATTTATGGGTTTTTTGATAACTTCTACATCTGGTTTCTATTTCTCCCACTATCAGATCCTTCAGAAATCTCTTATTAAGCTCCTCAATACTCTACATTGTATTTAAAGTAATTATTCCCATTTTCATATCTATCTCAGTGCTAGATCATTTTCTACATTTTCATAGAATTTGATGTCTTATTTGATTTAACTCATCCTAGCCCAAATCAAATGCCGAAACTAGACGATGGATTCACTAATAGGAGAAGGTAGGTGGTTTAGGTTATTTTACCTCATTTCAATGCATCATATAAGATGCATCATTGTTTCGTGATCCATAACATTCTATAGATTCCCGATAATAGCTAATGAAATTAAATGGAAATCCTTGTCATGACATTTGTGACCTGAGTTAGTGGTGAATCAACCCCTTGGGTTGATTACTTTTATTAATTTTACCTCAATGGGTGTTCTTCGACTTTGATCCTTATTTTTCTGTCTACATTACTTGTTTAAATTCCCTAAAGGATGTTGGATAATAATTAATTCCTTGAGATAATTAATTGAGTTGAATAAAATTTTGTGAAAATCCTTTTTTAGGCATCTATAACCCATGAAATAAATAAAGTGGTAGAATTAAATTAATTGTAAAAAATCTTAATTCATTACACTCATTCCATAAGTGGACCATTATATGAGAGTGCCTTTGTCAAAATGACATTTATGTTTTTAATTCTTAGTAATTAAATAGTATAAATTTTCAAAACAAGTCATATCCCCATTTAGTGCCATAGCAGATGCATTAAGTCCAAAATTAAGGATCCATTGAATTGGATCAATGTTCCTTATAGTTAAAATTCATTAACTCATTTTAAATATATGAAGGAAAAAAATAGATATTCTTGGGATGAGTTCACCATATGTTATATTTTTTTTCCTCTAGATAAGTAAAAAATGTTCCCTAGGGGATACCCCTATGATAGCCTCAATGGAATGTTGGTGGTACTATACCACAAGATAGATGCAAGCCCCAATGTTTAATACCTAGTACATAATCGGAGGTTAGTTCTTGACATTATCACACCATTTCAAAAGTGAAACTTGGGACTTATTCTTGGGTCACCTTGGACATAATCATTAGGCATTGGTCATTTACATATCCACTCAAGTGATACTTATAAATTCTATCTAAATTTCCATGCATAGGGTCAGGGTGACTTTCTATATTTTATAAATAGGGTTTTAATTGGATTAAAATGTAAGTCAATGTTTTCAAATGAAAAAGATTCTTTGGTTTTCAAAATGGAATGAAATGTCTTCCAAAACAAAGAACAAGCTTGGGGATAGTCCACCTTATCTTATTTTATCCCACTCACTTTACATTTATAGGATCCCTTAGTTCATAATCATTGGCTTAGGACGATGTTTCTAAATTAGACATTTATCTAAGTGGAACACAGTCTAATGTATGTATGTATGTATTTTTTATTATTTATTTATTTATTATGGAATAATTTCCATTCTATACTTCATAAATGGATTGAGATAAAAACCATTGGTGATGGCCTAATGAGATTTTATCTCACACCTTACTTGGTCCACCTTTGCTACCAGAGCAGACTTTATGATAATGGGAATATATAAAGGGAACTGATGAACTTATGATTTTTTATTTCTATATTTTGAAAGAAGTTGGGGGTAGAGGTGTGAGCCTATGATTTAGATTCTAGTTATTACATTTTTTGGCTTTTTTGTATATTTTTATACCACGTGTTGTATGCATGTAACCCTTGACCCTAGCATATTGTTTTTTTTGTGTAAAACCATCATCATTGATATCTATTATTTATTCATCTTCCACTTTTATACTTATATTTCTTGGTTTACTTATATTATTCAACTTCCATCTGTCTATATTATGCTATTGATTCTTATATTCATTATTTATGAAATGGTAATTTATTATTTTGTTTTTACTGTTGTGCTCACTCTAATATATGAGTGATGATTCTCCCTATGGACACACCCTAGGCCCTCACTCCTATTTGGCAGCCTTTGGTATTCAGGGAGTCATACTTAAGGTCTCGTGGCCACTATCTCGATGCACTACCAAGTGATATCAAGGGCGGGACACCAGAAAATTTATTTGATTTATATCACTTATATTTATTAAACTTATCCTTATTATGTTCCATGTAAATCATTAGTAAAAAATTAATCACAACACTTTGGGATGCGGTAGTCCATTGTACACAGGAGTGATGTTATCATATCCCCCACGAAATGGAATGTAAGAAGGTATATGTGATATCATAAATCCAAATGTATAAACATGTTAAAAGTATCATATATATACTTTCAATACATCATTATAACAATCCATGAGAGGTAATCATGGAAAAATAATGACATCCATTTGTGAGGAGGTAGTCCACCATATAAAAGAAAGTTGTTTTTGTATCCCTTTTGATAGAAGAGGAGATGGATTTAGTTTATTAAATTATCACTATAAAATATAATCATATGGGAGATAATATTGATATTATATAATCTTAAATTATTAATATTTGAAGATTGTAGAAAAATAAATAAAAAATGATCGGTTAATCATGATCCATATTCTTCAGATAAACTCTTTAGGTTACCACCAAAATCCATCTTAGGATAACTGTATAATAAAACCAAGGATTATAGGATGCGTGGTGGGAAGAAACTAATTTATTTGGTTATTTATTTTTAGAGACAAATTTCCTATAAACTGTGAAGTGGAGAGCACATGGGGTGACCCTTTATAATTAAGGTGAGTGATAAACTTGTAATATTTGAAAATAAAGAATGATAACCACATTTTTTCACACAAAAAAGACTCAAAAATAGACTATTATAAACAATAATACAAGATAATATTTAAACATATCCGTAAAATATATTTTAAAAAAGTTTCTATGTCATTTAAACCATTATTATTTAGTTTTACCCACCTAAAAATCTGTTTTTTACCAAACTGCATTAAAATATTTTTACTATTTTCAATATTTATTTTGACCAAAAATCAAGTTTAACATCATAGAAAATATAAATTATTATGATTAAAAATATGTAAATAATTTTATCAAATTAAATTCATATATGTTTTTGAATTTAATTTAAAATAAAACCCACAGACCTGATGAAAACACTATTTTTCAATAAATGTATTTTTAAGGATTAGATGATTTTATATTAACTACATCATAGAGAATAATAATATTATTAATTTCAATTATTATTTATAGATATATAATATATACATTTCATTAAGATAATTTCTCAATAGGGTTTATTTAAACTAATTAAAATGAAGATACATTTTTCACATTAAAATAGTTTTCAGAAAAAATGCATTTTAAAACCCCAAAATAAACTGATACTAAAATACAATATAAAGACGATTCAAATTTAATTAAGTGTATTAAATATAAATAATGAGTATTTATTTTCCTTGAAATCACTTTCAAAAAATAACTGGACTCTTATATTACTAAATATATTGAAAAGAAATGATTTTTTACAAAAAATAAACATTTATCACTCTTTATTGAAAAATCCACATTTTTTTTGAAAAACCCCTAAAATTATACCCAAGTTAATATTGATATATTTATTAAAAAAATTAATTTATTTTACCAAATATATTTTCTAAAATAACTAGAAATTAATAATAGTATTTACTCATTAAAGGTAGTAGAGATACTTTTTGAACAATACATAGTTTTGAGTAATAAAATTACTCTACTAAAAATTTAATTTATCATTTTATAACAATTTATAAATAAATTTATATTAATTAGAAATATATATCTTTAATAATTTTTTTTAATATTATTCATTCCCACTTATTTAACAAATAGGTTATAATAGTCAAATTTAAAATATTATTATGGCATGCTTCGTTTAAGCCCGGTGTTGCCTATCTTGAATGCTATCGAATGTGAATTATTATTTTTAAAATATCAGGGTGTTAAATCACATCCTCCATCTCAAAAACATTTTTTTCATGGATTTTAAATAATCAAATATTTGATTTCCTCCAACTATGTGCTTAATCTATGTGTTTTCTATCATGTAAAACATTATCATTAAAAGTGAGACATTTTATTAAGAAAGAAAAAAATACAACAGAAAATATGAGAAAATAATAAACAAATAAGTGAAGGAGTCATAATTCCACATAAAATAAAAATTGGGATATTTTCCATACCATATCCCATATAGTGTATTTTTTAATTCATTAGATAGAACACAATTTTTTAAAAATTGGTAATTTTCTAGTGTATAACCCGAAAATGAAATAGGAAGGTCAAATTAACTTATCATTAATAGAAGCATTTACATAAAGGTATGAATCCTCCACTCAACTTTAATATTCCATTATGGTGTTTGAGAAGGAGTAAGTTGTGATCAATTCAAAAATATCTCATGTGGTCCATGAATTTCTTGATCAAGTATTCAGAAGCATAATCTTATCATATAATCTTATTACTTTTTTCAATTGATTTTGTGTGTTTTTATGAAAATATTTGAAATTTAAAAATCAAATTTATTATGTTATATTTGAAACACATATCCATAAAAATTATAGTCATCATTAATTGTGGATAAGTGCATAAAACCACTACATTCTTGAGCACTCATTTCCCATGTACATTATAGTGCTTGAGATCCAATAATAAACTATCTGTTTCACATTATATATATAAATTTTCTTTATTAATCATTCCTAATAAACCATATTCAAAATTATAAAGTGACTCATAATCGAATTTTTCCAATAATACATTTTTTTGGAGTTTTTGAATATATTTTTCATTTATATGTTTCAAGTGATAATATAAATGGTGGGTGGTATTAGAATCTACCATGAACTTTTAATTATGAATGTTTTAAAGAGTATTTTCCATATCTAGAATGTATTATAAATTATTAAATTCTCAACACCATAAAACATTTCATTCTTATATATAGAAATTTTTTTTCCTTAATAGATAATAAAAAACCATTGTTTTCCAATTATGATAAATAAAACAAATTCTTGTTTGTTGTTGGAATATAATAAATGTTTTATTATTATAATATCAATACACTTGGTAAATTAATATCATAAGTTTCAAATTACAATGAAAAAATATTACTTTATTGTTGATTAAAATATATATTTCTCCATTAATTAATTCCCTTATATCTTTGAATATGTATTTGATGAAAAAATGTGTGATATACACCGAGTATCTAATACCTATATGTTAGAGGTGTGGAATTAATCTCTATAACATTAAAATTTAGATTATTATACTGATTCTCATTGAGAACACTTCTCATGCATAGAAATTAATCGATGATTATTTTATTGGTTATAACTATAAGTGTTATCAAAATAATTATCATGTTATATTAAAAAATCTACAGTGAATACATATCAGTGGGTGTGTACCATGTTTTATATCTTTTCATAAAGGACATTTAGTGAATGTTTTACTAGTAAGAAACAAACTCATTGTGTAATAAATTAAAAAGCATTAGTTATTTTGGTTGTTTATCAAGTAAATAAATAAAATTATGATTATGGGATGGTTGAGAGGAAAGATCTTTATTTTTATCTATCATATGGATAATAATTATATATATTCCTTTATTATCCCTACCATTGGGGTTTCCCAGCAATTTGTAAGCCAATGTAAACATCAAAAAGGATGTAATAGAAGGAAATATTAGGGAACCCCGCTTTGAATTAAAAACCCATATTGGATAATCAAAAGTAATTCATCACCTAATTACCTTCACAGGATGATCTAGTGGAAGCACATTATGGAATAAAATGACCTTATTTGATGATCGAGGTCTTGATGATTTCTTCTTTGTAAGAAATTTATGTTAAGTCCACTAGGTTGAATACCCTGAGATGAGGGGGTTGAATCAGGGCATGATAGATTAAAACTTCTACACCTTCCAATCTCGATTCATTTTTAAACAAACCACACCTCTCCCTTTCTCCCACAATAATATATGAACAAAAATGAAATCATGCATAGGACACAATGATTTTTACTTGGTTCACTCGCACTGGGATACTTCCAAGGAGAATACAACTTGAAATGTGTCATTGTAAAAAATTAAACAAGGCTCATAGACAATTATTATTACAAGGTTAGAAATAGATCATCTACGCCTAGGATCACTACTGGAAAATACATTCACAAACTAATTTGATGATTTTTCCAACTTCCATGACAATTTCTCGAACAACTTTCACCTCTTTCATACTGTCTAGAATGTTTCCTACATAGAATACCTATTATATATACCATTAATACTTCAATGAACCTCCCTCCACTCCTGGAATAACTCCTCATTCATTGTCTTGTACTGCCTCTATATACAAACTCTGTGAACCTCCTCTACAAACTACTTCTGCAAATAGTATCTGCAAACTATCCTATATCCGTAGACTGTTATCTATCCATGGACTACCTCTTCCCCCGTGAACCACATATGGACTTCATTCATTCATGTATTTAAGATTCCTCTTCCACATACCACATTATTCTTCCATGTATTTTACTTCCATTGTGGACTACACCAACCCACAAAAAAACATTCATGGAATATTCCAAGAACTTCTTCAGCAATTGCGGAATTGCTTCCCATAAGCCACTTTTGGACTACAAAAAATTCCCAGAGTAAAATGATATTTTCTAATAATATACACTCTCACTCTTATCTGTGTGATTATTGATCCTTATACAGGGAATGATATCCTCAAAAATCACTAATTCAAGATTTATTGAATCCTAATTCAATACACCCTTCTCTGCAAACTACTTATATTACTATGAACTACCCCATTTCCACGAACCTTTTTTCCACAACGGTCTGCATACTGCCTTTTCTCCTATGAGGAACCATTCTTTGCCACCATAACATGAACTATCATTCCATATATATACCACATTACCTTTTCAAAAAATCGTCACTATGAACAATTTTTAGTTCCGCGAACCACTCCCACATACTGTTCCCATTTCCAGGTAAGCGGCTGCAAACCATTCCCGAACATGGTACATGGTTCATGTTCTAGAATATTTGGTTCTCTTAATTTTCTTGATTTCCATTGTTTCTCTTCACACCATTCTATCCTATGAAAAAAACATACTTTTCCAAACACAAATAAAAGATTTTGAGGCCCAAAAATTTGGAAAACACTGGGAAACTATGCCACCTTAAAAACTTATTTTTTAAAAATACCAACCATACAAATTCATGGTCATATGAATTTTTCAACAAACACAATCACAACCAAAACATACTGAGAGGACACATTGAGGGATTTTTCCAACAATTTCATTTTTTTTAAGTGGTTTTATTTTCAAAATTCTCAAAAATTTAATATATATCTTATAAATATTAAATTGATAAATATTTCATCATATTCATATTTATATTATCATATTTCATTCCATTTAAAATTCATGATTCTAACAATTTTGTTTCATAATCCATAATCCATTAAAAATATTAATGTGTTCTCACCACATTAATGAGCAACTCTTCAAAAAACCCAAAATATTTAGTTACAAACCCCAAAATGGAAGGTGAATATATTCATAAAAATCAAAACCCATCTCATGGATAAGGTACATAGTCTTTTCTTATAAATTTATAGAGTTATATTATATTTATAATCTATATATTAGTAATCCTAATGTGATCGATATACATACTATATCCTTTATAAAACAAGGTATAATCCTCTAGTCATATGGGGAGTTGGAGCCCAAGTCCCTCTCCCATGAGAGACACTAATCAAGAGAGAATTCAATTCATGATATCTATAACAACTATTATGCAAGAAATATATTCAATAACTATTTTCTACCTTATATCTATAAAAAATCTGAGGTTATGTTAGATGAAAAACTAAATCATATGGAGTCATACCTAATATGAAATGAAAGTCTCTATCTCCAAAAAATAGTTTATAGTACACTTTTTCATACAAAACATTCAATTTTATTGTATAATTTATTAAACATGTATACATAAGAAGTTAAAAAATTAAAAAACATTTTATTTTTTATAAAATTGGAGTAAAAAATATAAACTATTCTGCATTTTATTTTGGCTTGAAAAAAAACCATTTTACTATATTAACACTAATATTTTATAAAACATTTATAAACCATAAGAAAAAGATACAAAAAAATAGTTTTTTCACAAATTTCATTATACTTACATAGAACCCCCTACATATGGGTGGTTTTTTATGACCATTATACAATACACTTTGTATAAAGGTATTCAGTATTGATATTTATCTAGAACAAGCAGTGAAATGAAAATATTTTATGTCTATTATATATAAAAATCATTGTAACGGTAGTTTTCAATAATCCTTATATAGAACCATATTTGCATTAATAATATTAAATAACCATTACCTAGAAAATACTCCCATTGGTAGTTTTAATTGACTTTAATTTGGCACCATCTATGTAAAGGAGATCTGAGATATCATTTATATAGATTCCTCTACTATGTTAATATATACTGGGTGGACCTTTATGTAAGTAGGGTTGGAGTCTATGTATTGGATTTTTCTATATCATGGGAATTTTTTGATTCAGTATTGTTCAAAAATAATTATTTAAAAACATTTGAATCTTGAAAAACCCACACTAATGAAAATTATGGGTTTTGTGAGATCATCAAAAGATCCATGGAAGAAAAAGAAAACCCAAACACTGGTGAAATATCTTCAAGAAATAAAACTAGGAATTCTTTTTAAAGATTTCCAAAAACAATGTGTTCCTTTAATTCAAGTATAATATCTTTCATCTCTATTATTTTATGTAATCTTTTTGATAATTATTAAAAATTAAAATAAACAAAGTCCTTACACATCTGAGGGGATTACATCAGCCTATAGATCCCAAAATTTTTCCTGAGGATACCCATACTCAAAAGGTATTTTCATTCCTTCACATTATTTGATAAATTGAGTTTTAAGGATGAATATATAAATAAAAAACATAAATAAATAAGTGTATTTTTTATAATATTGGTCACATCATTTTATATAGCTATCCTAAATTCAACATATTTGAGGAAAAAATGCCTTCCATTTCTAATGTGTGAGATGAATTATTTTATAATTAGAGAATAAATTGAACCCTTCCAATTTATATACAATTAGTTTTAATCTATTCATAATGTATTATAACTAATAAAAATAAGTGGGGTTCGATATGTTAAGATCAAGAATAATATGCATGAAAAAGTGATGTCGGTCTTGTTGACCAGGATATTCACACAAACACACCACTAAGGTGTGGTGCTTCTAGTTTTAATGAACATCCAAAAAATTGAGAATATACAATCTTTGGAAATAAAAAGATGTTGAAAAAAAATATTTATTAATGAGATAAATTTCTCTTATTGTGGAAAAAATATTGGAAACTCAATTAATGTAATTATAAGAAATGATCATTATAAAATATTATTTTATATGGAAAAAAAAGTCACATATTTAAATTTATATAGAATGGAAGAATATATTAAATCAAGTGGTTTAATACTTCCTTGTGATTCTCATTTGTTCATGATTTTGAAGGTGGTCAAATTTCTAGTGTTTTCCCTTGACCAAACCCAAGATAAACATCAATAATAATGGCCTCAGCAAATAATTAGTGAGAGAAGTCTACGCTTGTGGAAATCACTATGATATCCATTCAAATTGAGTTAATAATAATGATTTTAACTATTTTATATCTAACCATTATAGCTTATACAGATTCCATAAGGGTTTTTATATATAATTTTAAAAGATATCAACATGTAATTCTTATTTTAGTAACTTCTATTTTTTAAAAAATGTATCTTATTATTAGTATTATTAAGTGTGTGGATTTTGAATTTTTTTTGAAAAATTAATACTTTCAAAGAATAATTTAAATTATACAAAATTATGAATCCATTGAAATCTGTGTATACAGATTGTTTGATAAAATTAAATAAATTGTTATTAAATAAATAAATAATTTCATTTAATATTAAAAAGTAATATTTTTTTAAATATTTTTTTCTATATAATAAGTAATTTTATGTTAATATGTTTAATTAATTAATATTATTAGATAATGTTTATTTAATATGATAACCACATAAAGATAATTTAAATGGAAGTCAATATGAGTATACTAATTTAATTGTAAAAAAGAAATTTTATGAAAAAAAATATTTATGTGTTATTGATTTTTTATTTTAAAATAAATTATTATAACCTTTAGATATTAAATTTATTAAAATTTATTATTTATTTTTATTCATGGTGTTTATATTTGGAAATGGGTAAACACTACTAATTCTCTATATAGTTAGTAAAATATGGTAAATGAAATGTTGAAATAACGTAAATATGATGTCACATATATGTAATCATGGTAGAATTCAACCAAGTTAGTGATATTGGTCTAATTTATAGACTAAAAAAATAAAATGTGTCATTAAGGGAGGTAATGGGGAACTGTGGGTGTATTGGGTAATTTGATATAATTGAATTATAAGCTATTGAAGAATTAATTCCATGGGATTCAAATCACTACTCCTATAAACAACCACCCCTTATTATTACCATTAATCACACCAATACTTTTTTAACCTCTTGAATATTTACCAAAATCATATCCCAAAAAATATTATCTCATTTTTGGGTACTTATAGATTGAAAAATGAGTCGCAACACCATTATTTATAAGAGGTTATTTAAAAGAAGATTCAACTCTTTAGTATAAGTGGTATATTCTCCTTAATATTTTTGATTATATTATACATCCACATTTTCTTAACTCGGATTTAAAATTTAATAAAAAATATTTTACATCAAAATTATTTTTCAATAGTTATTTTACAATTATAAAAGAACATATTATTTCTCATTCATGAATTTAGAATGTCCATGTTTGGATTGGATTTACCACCTACAAGAATGATACTATAAAAATTCCATTATGAAGAATAAAGATAACTTGGATTCATGTGATACTTAATAATAATTATTTTCTTAAGATATATTTATAATTATATAATGATAATACATATATCAATATTCACTAAAAAATCAATTCTTTTTTCTAATTCAATGTTCACAAAAAAGATTTAACTATTCATCATGATAAAGCACTGAACAATCCATGAAATTATCTT
This sequence comes from Viscum album, assembly GCA_963277665.1. Taxonomy (NCBI): domain Eukaryota; kingdom Viridiplantae; phylum Streptophyta; class Magnoliopsida; order Santalales; family Viscaceae; genus Viscum; species Viscum album. The sequence continues at coordinate 1,429,543,104 of OY728120.1, read as the reverse complement.
GAAACTATATAAATATATCAAAAAAATCCATATCATATATATTACCATTCTAAATTTTATGAACACATTATCTTTGATCAAGGATCAAAACCACTATACCTAAGTAAGAATAGAAAAAACAGAGCAATTAACACCTGAATACTAATTTTTCAAATGATTAATTAATAAAATCATAATAAGAAATAATAAAAATGGGTATTAAGTAAAATAACTATGCACTTTTTCCTATTTTAGATTAATAATAAACATAAATTATTTATAAATTAGTTTATATGGCACTTAGTGAAGAGGGAATCCAAGGTTTTTATTTTTCATGACTCAATCTCCTTTCATTATGTCATAATCATACTCCTTTGACCGTGTTTATGAATGTTTCATATATTCTAGATCTTATGTGTATCATATTTTATATTATATGTATATATATAGAAATTAAAATTTTAAATCAAAATAGTTTTCTTTGGTTGACTTCTTAGATCTTCAAAATTATATTTTTAATGATAATTCACATCCTATATCTTGGTTGTTTTACTTCCATATACAAGTTATTTCTTAATATATAGGTTTGTTTTGAATTATTTGAAATAGAAATGTGTAATATATTTTATAACTCCAAAACATATATATAATTATTTTGAAAATATATCTTTTTCTCTTTTATATATGTGGGGGTTTTTAAACCATTTAAAAATCAAAAAATCACTTCTTTACACTTTCATGAAAATTCATAAATTTTAATAAAAATATATTATACCATGAAATTATATTCCAGGTTAAATTATTGGGATATTTAATTTTAAAATAATGTTTTAACATTATTTTCCCCACTATTTGAAAATTATTTTTAAAATAACATATAACTTCACTATTATGAAAATGATACTAAAACATAAAGATACCACTTTCTATGAATTTGATTCCACTTTTCTATTTATATTTAAAAGACCCATAATACATTGAATTTTGTTTTATGAATCACCTATTAATACTATTATGATATAATTTTTGGGGGTTTAATTTTTGTTATCATTATGATCTAATCCTTTATACTTCTTATGTGATACCTAATTAAAATATATTGAAACCCATTATATTTTTAGGAATTTTTCAATAAATGATTTATTATTATTTCATTTGGAAAAAATTTTTATGGTTTATTATTATTTAGTTTTTGGGAAATAATATTTATATCCTTCTATTTCATTGGGTATGTATTTATACATTATTAGAGAAATATATTACGCTCAGATGAGTATATATTTTTACATTTTATCTATGGACATGATTTGATTAACTATTTCGAAAAATACATGTGTCGACATTTTGATATTACATATGTTTACGAAGTTATTTTTGTACTTGAGTTGGTTATATATATTCTCAATGTAACACCCTAATACTTTATGATATATTTCCTCATAAATAAATTTAATCACTTCGATAACTTTTGATACATGAAAAACTAAGTCGAAAAGAAATGTATTATAGTATAATAATATATACTAGCTGTTAAATTGGAGGGTACGAATATGAATATATAAATTATGAAAATTTTATATTTTAAAAATGTATAAAATAAAATTCATTGATTTTCAATCGATTAGGAATAAAAATAAAAAACATTTTAATGTAAAAAAATGTTTTTTTGAAAAACTATTCTTATGTATATAATGTGTTTTTATCATAATAAATTAGATTAATCTCTATTAATAAATTATTTTGATGAAATTTATATATTATTTATTCAATAAAATATTTTATAATTCATCTAATATTTATTCTTAAATGGGTTAAGAATAAATCTACTTTTATTCTTAAAAAGATTATGTTTCTAAAAAGCGGTTTTATTGTGTTTTGAAAAATATTTTCAAAAATATTTTTTAAAATTAAAAAAAATATATAGATGAAAACTAACATAATTTTTTTTATAAAAATGAAACAATTATTAATATTTATTTTTTTATAATTTTATGAGAAGATTAAATTTTCAATGATTTCTGAAAAATACTAATTTAAATTAAAAAATACATTTTCGTTTAATGTATTTAGAAAGATATTTTTTAAAAAAACTATTTTAAAAATAAAATTATTCAAAATATATTATTATTAATATAACATAAGTAATTAGAAGAAATTTAATGTTTAATTTTGATGTAAAATATATTTATACCTAAGAAAATCCTTTCATTGGAAAATAATGTTTTCATCGCATTGTTGGATTAATTTGATATTGAATTTGAAACTTTTTTAAATATAATTCAGTATAACGGATTCCATATTTTAAATCATAATAATTAATATTATATAATAATTTAAACTTAATTTTTTATCATATTGAATAGTAAAAGTAGTAAAAATTTATTACTGTTGTTAATGTTAAAATAAAGTTTTCCATGTTACATGCACATGTGTTGAATTTAATTTTTCATAGAAATAATAATTATTTTATTAATTTTACATAATATTTGTAAAAAGTGTGTTAAAATTATGTAATAATTATAATTTATTTTTTTATTTAATCATAACTTCCTTGGTAAAAAAACCAGTTACCATGTTGAAAGATAAATTGGTAAAAGTGAGTACCTTTAGATGTAAAGGGAGTTAAATGATAAAAAAATGTTTATTTTTATAATTTTTAAGGTGTATATAAACTTTATCATACCTAAAATTAATTAATTATAAATTTTGGAGGTACTTTTCAAGAAATATAAATCACATTACTAAAGAGTTTTGGGTATTTACAAAAATGGAACTCCTTGATTATAAATGGGAACCTTTTACCCTTCCTCACACATCCGAATCCATACATCACAAAATAATTCTACCAAAAATCTCTTCACATAATCCTTGTACATGTTATATATCTTCTAGGATTCCTGAAAACCCAACCCTAGGATCCTTATTAATATTTCCAGAGGAGGGTTTTCTTGGCGATGGAAATTGTCTCCACTAAGATCGTTCTTTTTTACTACTTCTCATAACAAATTAGTTAATATATTAGTTATTAATATATAATAAAAAATATGTTTCATATATTTTTATGTTATTATTTTTATTTCATAACCTATATCAATCTCCTCTTTTACTAAAGGGTAAATGAAAACATCAAGCATGTGTACGGTGCAGTGCTACCTTACAAACTAATGTAATTAATTTTCAATAACCACCTCACATGGATGAATATAATGATGTATTTAATGAATATTTAAATTATATTTATGACATAATTACAATTATAATATTCTAAAATCACATCTACCAACTTACCTTCTAATCTGTTGAAAAACAATACCGACACTAGAGCATTGGGGTGGACTACCACCACCATGAAGTGATGTGATTCAGTTTTCATTTTTGGTTTACATGAACGGAAATAAGGATAGATTTAATGAACATATAAAATTTTTATTATATAATTTTTATTTTTAAAAGTTTATTTATTATTTACCTTTCATTCGTTTTATCTATTGAAAAACGAAGGCAACTTTCATGCGTATGTTCAACATTCTGTCTCTATGAATAGTGTATCTCATTTTTTCATCTATAAATTTTATGGATAACTCTAAGTATGTATATAATTAATATATATTATATTTAAATCATTATTAAAATTAAATAGATTATGGAACCTAGATCAATTAACATGATATGAAACTATGAAACCAAAACATACTTGAAAAACAAATAAGTTATTACAAGAAATAATTATGTTAACAATGAATTGTTAATAAATGGGTGATAAAATATTGTAATTAAATCATGTATGGTATGTTATATATTTTTAATTTAATTTGATATATGTATAGTAAATATTTATTTATTTTAAATGAGGTTAAAACATGTATGAATAAAGTTGAACCTGAGATAAGGGTTTCTCGTGTTAGTTTTACTTATATGAGACTTATGTCATATTCACCACTTATTTATTTAGTGTCCTGTTTATAATACACAAGAATATATATATTTTTTATTTATCTTGAAAATTATGTGATAATAATATCCATATAATTATCTTTATTTCACAATGATTACGATTCAAAAGGTTCCAAACTGGCAAGGGTTTATTTCAAAATATCATCATTACTAATATTTGTTTATGTTTAATTCTTTGCTAAAGGAATTATATGATCTTCTAGATTTAACCCAATATATTATATTTTACACTAGTTATTTTTGAGAATAATAATTTTTCCTTGCACTTTTCCCTTTTATGTACTCATAAGATCAATATTTTTAACGAAAACAAACCTTATTTCCTCTATAGTCAGGAATATTTTTCTTTTATAGCCATGTTTTAAAAACTTGTTTTCAAAAATGTTTTAAATATTACTCTATAAATGCTTAAATTCATTTTTACCAATGATATACTTTTGGGAAAATGTTTTAAAATGATTTTTTTTTTCCAAACTAGATACTTTTTTACTTTTCTCAAAAGTGTTAAAGGAATATTTTCTTTTAACTGATTTGGCATGAAAAATATTTTACACCGCCATGACCACTAAATTATTTGATGGTTCCCTTAAAATTGTCATTGAGAATTTTAATAATATTTTTTCTTTAATATTATATAAATTATTATTTTTAGAAGTTAATATCATAGTGAAAAGAGTATTTTCCTTAAGAATGGTTTTAATAAGTTTTTATTGTACTTTTATTTAAAAATAACAATACATTTTATCTTACATATACTCAAATGGAAATATTATGTAATTATACCATACTTAATGTTTCTTAAAATGATTTATAATCAGTTTGAAAGGGGGTTTACTATTCTAATAGAACATTCAATATTACACTAAATGTTTTATGATTATTTCTGTTGATTGGGGAAATTATTAATATTTTGTATGATAATATTTAATAAAAATATATTTGTTGATTATGATTCACCCATTTCATATGAATAATGAATTAAGATTATTATGTGATGGGTAGAACCCCTTATATATCCATGATTCATCAACAGGTATCATGAGAAAAACTAGCTTGGGAATTTGGAAAAGGCCTTACCCATTTACGAATGATGTCTTCAAACAAGGGATTGATGGTATGTTTATAATGCACAATATTATTAACTCCTTAATTATGAGATTATTTATTTATGTCTATGTGATTATTTTAATAGTTATGATATTCATGGATATGTTTTATGCACATGTGATTATTTGTATTGCAATATTTGATCATCCCTTAAAAATTCAATATTATTATCTATGATCATGTTATTGATTAAATAAAATATTTTTTAGTTATTTAACTTTATATATTAATTATATCTTATTTACTCATGATTACTTCAACTATAAACATACCCTTACATAGAATTTGAGATTTCCCATTAGTTTATTTCCTTTCCCTAGGATATGAAGAATGAATTTTTGAACAATTTCAAGGATGCATAATATTTATTTCCACTCTGTTTTTTATGTCTTCAAATGTATTTTGTGATTCCGTTATATATAATGTTTACAAAGACTACTAAACTATTTTATATTTTGGGATGTGATCATTGGATTCTTTATCTAGTGTAATAAAGTTACCAGCTGTTGTATGATACTTTGTTTGGGTTCTTTACACTTAGTATCATAGAGAGTTTAGTAGAAACCATGGGAACTTGATTTAGGGAAAACATAGATTAGGGAATATATACATAGGAATGAATATGCGTAAAAGTCTATGTATATGATAACATCATAAATTTGTTTTAAGATATAGATTATGTGGTTTTACTATAAATACATCCCTATATGGATATTACAAGAGGATGTGGTTTTGGAATAGAAAAATCTAAGGGTAATAACTATAGAAAGAGTTTACCTGAGTATATAATGGACAAAAAATTTGTGTTTGGTGAGTTTTACCTTACTCCTCAAATAGTTTGACACTCTTGAGGGATATGCTTATGTTAATTAAAATTTCCCATATGAAATGTAATTAAGGTTTTGAATGATCACAATGAATGACCTAAGTTAAAATGAAGGTGTATTATATTGAAAAAAATGTTTCATGATTTAGACTTACTATAAATGATTATATATTTTCCCACTATAATTATTATTTATCAAACTATGATTTTGGTTTTTAGTCAATGGATGGAACCCTAAGGAATCATGTTAACACTAAATGTGATCGAAAATGTGGTGATAATGTGCAACCAAATGGGATGATGACATGAGTGAAAAATATCATGATAATTACCAATCAGTTATCATGATATATGATTAACAACTAACACCCTAAAAAATATCAAACTTTCTAAATAATAGAATAATGGATTTCCCTGAGAGCTCAAGAGGTGAAGACCTCTATGTAAATAAGGCTCAATTACCTTTTTGTCAGAAATGTTGAAAGAGACTCCCATGAGAATTTTCAAAGGAATGTGAAAAAAAATTATGTGTGGAATAGTTATGAGTAAAGAGATTAATTTTCCAAGTAAAATTGAAGAGTGTCATGGAAGGAAATTAATGTAATCCTATGTATAAATTTATAGTTTTTTCCTAAATATGGGGAACCTTCACATTATCCAAGATAATGACCTCTTCTAACTATTAACTCATAGGCCAAATAAGAGTTTATATTATTACAATCATTAAAGTGCAATTATTGAACTCTTTATTTATTGGGGTGAAAAACTTATGTTGTAAAATTGTTATACCAATGATATTACGATTATATGAATCATGAAAAATATAAGTTTTTTTATGAAAAAAATTTTAAGTTTAGATTTTCAAGTACATGCTGAATAGTACAAATAACCAAGAAAATTGATTTTTTGGTGAGATGATATTTTTTAGGACACATTATTAAGTAAAATAAAACCATTAATATTTTCCTAAGGTTGAGTTAATTATGGTTAGTAGGGATAGAGATATGAGTGAAATTGATGAAGTGAATGTGATAGTATTGGTGATTGTGAAATTTGTTAGTGATTTGAGGAGAAAGTGGTTTATGTTATTTTTTTTGATGTTTTCAATATTCTTGGATTTATAAAATATATTAAATAATATATTATTTTATTTAAGGAATGGAGAGTGTGTTAATTAATAAAATCATCTAGGTTTTCATTATGGTTTTATGGTTATTCATGTTAATACTATGTTTCCAAATAATATAGTATCAAGGTATTCACATTTTTGGTATGATATATTTTGAGCTAATTTATACTATCTGTATTTAGACTTTTCATCAAATATTTCGGTTTCATTTGTTTTTAATCTTGTAAAATATATTTTGGGATACTATTATATATTAATATGGTGTTTTATAAATCCATATATGGCTGAATATTTTGTACTGTAACTTGCTGAGATGATGTTGCTGAAAGAAACCCCGAAGGCCCGGAACATATAGAAGATAAAATGGAAAATATAAATACTATTAAAACCCATATCAATGAATCTCGAAGAATAAAAAAAGTGAATTTCCAATAATTGTATAAATTATTTAAAATTTCAAGTTGGATATCATGTTTTCTTGATGGTATCACCATGGAATAGTGTTATAATGTTCATTTATAAAAGTAAAATTATCCCCCATTAGATCGAACCAATTTAAATCTTGTAATGAATGAGACTTGTGTCTTACCAATTGGAAATGCCACCAAGTATCTCTAACGTACACGATGTTTTCCATAAATCACTATTAAGTAAGTACATGTCATAAACAACGAAAGTGATCACATATAAAAAAATTGAATTTGATCCTTATCTATTTTACTATGAATATCCAATCTAGATTCTGAACATTGGAGAATAAGTTTTGAGTAATCACAAGACTTGGTTGGTAGAGGTACTTTGGTGAAATCGTATGGTATAAGAGGAAATTTCGGAACCATAAAAATTATGATGAATAAAAAACCAAATGTGTTCATAATGAGAAATTATAAACATTTTAAGAATGGTGTTTTTTAATATAGGGAATAATGAGACACCCAAATACTTTATGATATATTTCCCCGTAAAAAATTTTAATCTCTTCGATAGCTTACGATACATGCAACCCTGAGTCTAAATGAAAAATAATATATTTTATCATTATAGCCTAGCCATTAAATTGGTGGGTAATAAATTATTAAAATTATATATTTCAAAGGTGTATAAATAAATTCATTGGTTTTCAATCAATAAATAATGAAACTAAAAATAATTTGAAAGTAAAAGAATTGTTTTTATGAAAAATAATTTTTATGCATTTAATGTGTTATTATCTTAATAAATTAAATTAATCACTATTAGTGAATTATTGTTTATGATATATATATATCTAATAAAATATATTTTTTACCATTCATATATTATTTTTTTATGCCTGAGATAAAAATAAATATACTTTTATTCTTAAAATAATATTTTTCTAAAATGTGGTTTTGTCCTATTTTGCACACTTACTTCAAAATAAACTTTTCCAATTTAATAAAAAATATTTAAAAAATAGATAGTAATTTTTTAAATCAACATATACAAATTATATTAGAGTACATTTTTTATATTTTAATGAAAAAATATATTTTATTAATGAATAGTGAAAAAACTAATTTTTATTAAAAAAAATCATTTTTGTTTAATGAATTTAGAAAGTATAATTTTGTATGAAATTGTTTTTAAATTTAAATTAGTATAATTAAATTATTCTTAATCTAATTTAGTTCATTATAATCAATTTAAATTTAAATTGTTATATAAAAAGCATATATACTTAAGAAAACATTTTCTTCAGAAACCTTATTTTCTTCATAATTAGAGGTTAATTTTAAATTAAATTCTTTAAATTATTGGAATTGAATATGGTAAAATGGATTCTGTATTTTAAGTCACTATAATTTATGTTAGTTAATAAGGGAAAATTAATTTTTTTCATAAATTATAATGAAGAAATGAAAATTTTATTGTCGCGATTAAGGTTAAAACATGGGGTTTCCCGTTACATGAACCTATTTTAAAATTAATTTTACACACACATAATACCTTTAATTTATAAATATTATTTAAAATTTATAATTAGTGTTTCAAAATTATCTAATAATTCTCCTTTATTTTTAGTCTTAAAGGATAACTGACCTAGCTAAATAAAAATAACATGCTACTGTGGTAAAAACTAAATTTGTAAAAGTGAGTATCCTTAAGGGTTAAGGGAATTTTAAAATATTTGTTTTTCAATTTGTGGTTTGTATCAACCATATATTCCATCCAATCCATAATTATTTAATTTTTTATGCAATTGGGATGATATTAAGCTCCAATTATTGAATAGTTTTCGTTATTCACAAAAATAATACTCCACCACTATTATAAAAGAGCACCTATTCTTCTCAATTATTCTCACCAATAAATGCATTTAAATCAAAAAAACAAGAAATAATATCTCAAAAAATACTTATAAATGTTCAATATCTACTTTTCATACCAAAATATCAACCCTATGGTCTTTAATAAGAGATCCAAAGGATTGTTTTCTAAGTGAAAGTAATTTCCTTCACTAAGATAGTTCTTTTTTACTTCTTCTCTTACCAACTTCATTAATTTATTAATAATTAATATATAATAACACCAACATATAACATATAATTATATTTTAGCATGTTTATTTAATAACCAATATCCTTCTCATCATCCATTAAATGGGAAATGAAACCATCGATCATATGTATGGTAGACCACATCCCCACGAACAATTATATTTCATTTTCCATCACCACCCCCAATAACATGATATAATGATGTATTTAATATATATAAATTATATTTATGATATAATTATACTTATATAACTATAATATCTAATATTATATCTTACCTTACAATCTGTTGTAAAATGATAAGTTTGCTTGTGCATACGTGTGGACTACTGACTCCATGAAGCGATGTGATTAATTTTTTATTTCCACTTTACAAGGATTGTAATAAAAAAATATTTGATGAAATTATAGAATTTCTATTATATAATAATTATTATTTAATGGAGATTTATTTTTTACCTTAATTTTTTTCCATCCATTGAAAAATAAAAATAGTGTTCATGCGTACTTAAGACCAAACGTCACCACGAATGGCCTTGCACATTTTTGAATCTAAAAGTTTTAGGGATTACTATAAATATATATATATATATTTATATATGTAATAAATTTATATAAAATTTTAATAATTATTAAAATAAAATATATTATGGATCCATGATCAATATACATGGACCGAATCTACCAAACCAAAACATACATGAAAAACAAAGTATTTATTACCTAAAATAGTGATTTTATCAAATAATTGTTGAAAGATGAGTGTTAAAAGATTATAATTAAATAATATATGGTATTATATATATGATTATTTTTATATAATAATTTTTTAATAAATATATATTTATTGTAAAGGAGTTTCAAACACGTATGAAGAAATTCGGGCCTAAGGTAAGGGTTTCTCATCTCACTTTTACTTCCATGATACATATATCATATTCACTAGTCATTTCATTTTTATGGTGAATATAGTAACCATGAATGTCTTTTATGAAAAATATAATGAAAATTATGGGATATAAATTTCTATATAAGGCTCTTTCACTTATGGGGATTATGATATAAAAGTTTCCAAAGTGATAAGGGTTTATTTCACAATATTATCATTACTTAGGATTGTCTATTTTTAATTATCCACTGGTGGAATTATATTATATTTATATAATAATACCAATATATTTAATTTTAAATATTTTAATTTTAAAAATTATATATTTTACATTCGTATTCATCATTTAAGTACTCAAAATATAATTTTTTTTAATAAAACATACTTTATTTACTCTTTAGTTGATAATATTTTTATTCCACACCAATAATTTCTAAATTTTTTTCAAGAATGTTTTAAATATTACTATATTATTTTTAAATTGATTTTTCCCATGAAATGAATTTAAAAAAATATGAACGATAGGTTCATGTCGTTTTCTAAAATTATTAATTTTTTGACATTCTACAAAAGTGTGGAAGGAAGGTTTTTTAACTTATTTAGCATGAAAGGTATTTCATATTTTCATGACTGATCAATGATTTTAATATTACATTACATGTTTCTATGATTCTTTTCACATAATTGTTTTTTCAAAATATTCTTGAAATTCCTAGCTTTTAAAAGTTAATTTCAATGTGAAAGGGGTATTTTAGTCAATAATGTTATTAATAAACTTTTGTAGTATTTCTATTCAAAAATGAAAAAATGTTCTCTCAATTATTCTAAACTAATCAAATTATTTTATGTGTGGCACCCAAATATTTTTAAATATAACTATGTTTGATAGTGTATACAACACACAACATCGAGCATAAATAAATCAAAAAATATTATTTTTTTAATATAATCGGTATAACTTATCCATTGAATTAGTGAATATGAATAATATTTAAAAAATTATGAAAATTATATAAAGGACCAACTAAATACATTTATATTGATTTATTTTTAATAAATACTCATTCAATTTTTAGTAAGGTCATTTTATTCTTAAAAAATACATTTTCTTCAAAATAACTTTTTTTTTATTTTTTGAATTTTTTTTTCCAATTTTTGTAAATGAATTTTCAAATATGAAAATCATTTCTGAAATCTTAATATCAAAATTTCAGTAGGGAGAATTGTTTTATTTTTATAAAAATATTGATTTTCCAATGAATAGTTAAAAGTACTTCTTTTTATTAAAAACTATATTAATATTTCACACAGGTTAGAAAGAGTCAATTCATTTTAAAATGATTTGAATATAAAACTATATATATTATATTATTAATAATTCAATTAAGTTAATTTTAATCAATATGATTATTAAATTTGGTTTAAAAACATTTTCTATACATAAAAGACATTTTTCTAAATAACTACTCATTATTGCATTTTTTTGTTATTATTTTATATTAATTAATACTGATTATAGAAATTGAATATTAAAAAAATGGATTCTATATTTGGAATTATGAGGTGAAAAATTACTTTATATCCCCCTTCTATTTTAGTTAATAATAATAGTTCCTATGGTGAGATTTATCACCATAGTAAATGGTAAATCCAGTAAATCTAGGTTAAAAATGATTGATAAGGTCAAAAATTTGTATCCTACATTTTTTATAATAAATTTAATTAATGAAAATATCATCTTAGGCTTGAATAATATTTTTTGATGGATAATTTTCCATGAAATTGACCAATATAGTATTTAAATCAAAGAAAGTTACAAACTATCATTCTCTTGGTTTTAAATATATCTCATATGTTCAAAAAGTGACAAAAATAAGTGGTGAATAAATATCAATGGGTATTTTGATAATAATAATAGAATTTTAGTTATGTTAATTTTTATAATTTTTATTTATTAAATAATTACCATAAACACTTACACCACGTCAAAACAATATTTATTCAATTAGTAGTAAAGTAAAATAATTGGTATAAAGATATTAAAACTCATATAATTAGAGTGAATTATAGGGTTACAAAAACAATATATATATGAATATGAAATATTATTGATGATTAAATGGATTGCATACAAATTTCAACTTTGTATTTTGTATTTAAAATCAAATTAATTAAATAGTGATAAAATTAACATTAATGATATTTTATCAAACAAATCTTCTATTCAATTATTTAAAAATCATTAAAATAATGGAATGGGATAAAGGTGGTAATATATTGTCAGTACTATCACCTATTTTCCATTTATGATTCAATAGTTACCTTATATGTAAAATTATAACATCTTATGATAAAAAATTTGTTAATGCGGTAAATGTTATAATAGGATAATTTAGGGCTAAAACCAAATTATAAAGTTTTAAACACCATATAAACCAATATTAAATTATTTGGTTGATGATATTTCAACCATATACTACCATATCTTCTAATAACTATCCTTTTATATGTTTTTTTCTTCATAATTATTTTATTACAATTTTATCTTTTATGAAATTCAAAAAGAACCTATCACATCAATTATAAAAGGGAACCTTCTCCCACACTTATTTACCCTATTTTGAGATATCTATATCTAATAAAACCTCACCATTACTCATATTAAAATACTTATCCAATTTATATATTTTCTTTTTATTCAAAAATTCCAACCCAAATTCCCTTTAGAAGATAATTAAAGGAAGTCTACTTAAGAAGAGGTAATTGTACTTTCCATGTCCTTCAAGATTATTTCTTATTTTAATTATACGTAAATCATTATAACCATATAAATATAATAAATCAAATATCGTAAAAATTATTAAATTCTATTATGATTTGGTAAAACCCCAATTAAATCCCTTTTCCAATCTATGAAAATGAATACATCATCACTCCTGTGAACATGCAACTTATTGTCTCCACGTAGCGACACAAATCATTTGTCATTTCCATATTTTATGTATAGTAATTATGATGGGATTAAGGTTAATATATTATATTTTTATCATAATGATATTTATATAATGATAATATCACATCTACCATCTTACCATCCAAATTTTTGGGAAATGATAACATCACCTGTGAGTACGTGTGGACTACAACCACCACAAAGTGAAGTGATTGATTTTTAATTTAAATTTTACATGCATGGTAATAATTTTGGGTTTTGTATATATATATATATTTATATTTTTTAATGATGATTCATTATAGGTGAATTATTATTTACCTTTCTTTTGTATCATCCATCAAAAAATGAAAACAACGTTCATGCATATATAAGACCTACTATATCCAGGAGTTTTGTAAGTCATTTTAATATCTATGATTTGTAAGAATAATGATGAATATGTTTATGATTAATATAAATGATAATTATATCATGATTAACCTTTCATAGATGATAAACCACAATAAAAGAACAGGGACCAAAACTACAGAAACAAAATATACTTAAAAAATGAAGAATATATCACCTGGAATAATGATTCTAAAAAATTATTATTAATAAATGAGAGATAAATGATTATAAGTAAATAATGCATGATATAATTTATATGTTTATTTTTATAGAGAATATTTATAACAAATTTTTATTTATTAAACAATAGATTCATATACATACAAATAAAATCATACCTAGGGTAACAGTTACATGTCATACTTTTACTTCGGTGAGATTCATGTCAGATTCACCACATCATTATTTTTTGTGGTGTATATAATACCAATTTTATATATTATACCACAAATACTTTTCAATTCATGGTATTTATAGTTTCATTTGAATTTAATTTTTTCATGGGGATTATTATTCAAAAGATACCCAAGCGGCTGGGGTTTATGTCATATTAACATCATTATTATGGATTATTTGGGTTTAATTACCCACTAGAGGGATATTTTTATTCAATATCTATGTTTCCGAAAGGTATTTTAAAAAATGTTTTAAAAATTCTATGAATTATTTATTAATTAAATTTTGAAATTTGAGGATGTCTACATTTGTATATATGGATCCTAAGGTTGGCTCATCTGTTGCCCTTTGGTTTGGATCTGCAAAGGAGGTCAGATATAGATACAAGGTTGTTTCCCCTTCTATCATCAGTTTCTATAGCTTGTTGGATTCTAAATTGGGATCTGAGGGATATCTATATGGTATGATTCCTCCTAGAACTCATTCATTCAATAAGATGTTGGGCGGCGTGACGTCTGTTCAAGAGATGCTTCCCAGTATTCCTTCAGTTTTTTTGGCTATGAGGTGTGTGGATCATGTAGAAGGGTATCTTGTGGTTTATTTTTTGGAGGGAAAATTGAGGGATGTGGTAGATTATCATTCTTGTACTTTAGTGTCTTCCTTCAGTCATGATAAAACTCCTCTGGTTTATTTTTGATCCTTTGTTGAATCCTGGAGTCTCAACTATCAAGTGGTGGTCCCAGTTCTCTTAGGCTTCCCCTTTTTCATTCATCTAATTTCTCGGGATGAATTCATGAATTCCTAGTCTATGGAGGGTATTCACATTGGTTCTTGGTCTTAATATTTATCTCATTGGTCCTAGGAGACACACAGGGAGATGGAATCGAGTTTAGTAAAGATTTTGGTATGTCTTCTAGGATTTCTGCTACTGCATCATAATGATTCATTCATGAAACTGGTGGGTAATGATTTGGGATTCTTTCTATTCTATGATGAAGACCCCCACTCTTTACAATCATTGAACCCTCTAAGGATTTGGGAGGAAATGGATTTTTCTTCAACCTTCTCATACTATGTTCTCATTATGGGTGGTAAGGATTTTTATATGGTGGTAAAGGTTGATATATTTTGTTGCACCTTAGTTTTATAATTAGTGTAGGCATAAAGGTCACTAATTGGGTATGTGCAGAATTTTTATGAAGCATGAGACACTAGTGAATAATTTGTGCATTCCTAAATCATCTTTAGTAGGGATGTTAGTGAGTTAACCCCTACAAGAATCCTTGGGGAAATGTTTGGTTCCTAAGGAAGTGGTTATAGTATCTTCACCTTTGTTGTTAAATACATCATAAGAGTTGTGCCCATCGGCATGGATGCTGGAGGAGGGTTGCAAGGGTGAGATTATTAATGTTTAGATTTTTTCAAATTTTTAGAATTTTCCCCACATGCCAGATTCACTACTGTGCTTTTTCAAAGAGGGGATATATTTGGTCCAGGCTACGGAACATAATCTTTGTCTAGCTCAGTCCCCTGACATTTATGTTGATGGGATCCTGTTGATGGAATCATCAATATTGGATATTATTTTTTCCTTGGTTATTCTTCCTTCGGATGATTCGATCTCAAATCATAAGGCTATAGAATCTATGAGTAATGGGAAGAAGATGGTGATGATATATCCATGTAGCATTTCTTCAAATATATCAATGGCACCTATTGCGAAGGTCTCAGGAATTAAAGAAGTTGTAATAGAAGTTCCATTTTCATATCATCCTAGTAGTGGTTTCTCTATGGTCTCGAATTCGAAGAGTCCTACGGGGGGGGGGTGGTTGTGTTGAAGTGGTTCTCTCCCCAAACTGATTCGTAGTGCTGTAGGTTTTGGGTGGCGATAAATAGGTGGGGAGTTGATGGGGCCTATGGTGGATAATCATAAGCATATAATTTCTTCTCCAGGATGTAATGCTCCTGTTACTAGTGTTGTATCCTTCTACCATTCTCGTTTGGATATCATAGTGTTAACAAAATCAGTGATGAATAGGTGTTCTGCTTCAGGTTTCAATCCCATAGCTTCCTATCATCAATGATTTTTTAATGACTTGGAATGTTAGGGGTTTGGGTGTGAAGGATAAAAGTGTGTACATTCGGAATGAAAATCATCGGTTACAAGTTTCTTTTCTCACTCTCCTGGAACCTAAAAAATCATCTAATCATATTAAATTATTTCCAAAAAAGATGGGTTTCTCAAACTCACTTCATACCAACCTATGCAATCTACGAATATGAATCCTCTAGAAGTGAGATATTGAGGTTAAATTGGTTGATTCCTCATCTCAACATATACCTATTAATGTGATAAGGGTATGGTTGTAATTCTTTGTATCCTTTTTATGCAAGTTGTGGAATTTTTTGCAGGAGGGAGTTGTGGTAGGACATGAACAAATTTTTTCCTGGAAATCTGGCTTGGGTTTTTTGTAGTGATTTCAATATGATTACAGATGCTTGGGAGAAGAAATGAGGTATATCCACTTCTATTTTAACCTTATAGGATTTTTATTCTTTCATTCCTCTTATATTTTTCTTCATATGGGGTACATAGGTGGTCGTTTTACTATGTTTAACAACAGGAATGGAATCATGTAGATTTAGAGTATAATTGATCATTGGCTTGGTAATATTCATTTCTTAGATTCCCATACCCATACGTTGTTCAGTCACCTTCCCCTAACTCTATCATATAACTTACCTCTACTGATTAATATCAATAGTGATCATAGAGGTTCAGAGTGATTCATATACTCAAGAAGATGGGTTAATATTAAAGGTTTTAAGAAAAGGGTCAAAGACTCTTAGTTTAAGACGGTTGATGGAATCCCCTTGGATAGATAAATGAAGAAACTTAATCCCTTAAAGGATGATAATTTGGAATGGAATAGAGGCACGAGAAACACTGAAACTTCCTTGGGGTTGATTCAAGATGATATTGAAAGGATTGAAAGAAGCCTATAATAATCATGGGAGGATTATGTTTTTACAACCCTCAGTGAAAATAAAAGTCTTCTTACTGATAAACTTTTGGATATTTAAAGGGTTTATAGAGAGAAATCAATGGCTTCCTAGTTGATGGAGGGAGATAGGAACACGTCTTATTTTCAAGATTGTTTTAAAGAGAACCATGCATCAAAGAAAGTGAATATCAGATTAAAATAGGGAACTTTCACTAACGATGTTGATATTACTGGAAATCTAGACTTGGACTTTTTTAAGAACCTTCTTGGGTAGTTGATTAACTTCTTTGGGTGGAGGCTATATTTTGATGAGATGAATAGTTATGGAAGTACATTTCTGGGTTGATGGAGGATAAGGATGATTATATCTTGGATGCATTTTCACTCCAAAAGGAAATCAAGGTATATGTGTGTATCATGAAAGATAATGGTTCTCCAGGCCCGAATGGCTTTTCAGGTTATTTTTTGTTGATTTATGGGAGATCATTGATGCTTAGCTGAATGAAGTATTGTGGGGTTACATAAAAGGGTAGGGGAACTTATGAGGGTATCCTATGCCTTGATAATGGTCCAAGTTCCTTAAGTTAATCATCCTAAACCAATAATCTAGTTTCATCATATTTTCCAATAGAACATTGTTTATAATTTTTTTTCAAATATTATAAACAGGAGACTAAAAAAATTTGTTCTGATATTTATTTCCAAGGAACATCGTAGTTTTTGTATAGGAATTGGTATTAAAGGTGAGGTTGGGATTGCTAAAGAAATGGGGGAGGATATATATAAAAGGGATCTTGTATCTAATATCAATATCAAAGTGGAAAAGGACAAGGCATACAATAGGCTAGTGTGGGGATACATTCTTAAATTTTTTGGAGGTTTGGATTCAGTTCATGGGCTTGTGATCTAGTTTTCAGGTTCTTTTCTTCTCTTTGGATGTCCATATCCTTCATGGGGTATAATTTTGGTTTCTTAAATATGGCTTAAGGTTTTAGTTAGGGTTACCCTCTATCACCAAATCTTTTTATCATAGCTCATGATGCGATTTCAAAGAATATGAAACATCATTTGGTGGAGGTGTCCATAATACCTTATAAGAACCAGGAGGGTGACAATATCATTTTTCATTTGATGTTCACTGAATATATTATCCTTTAAATTAATTTTAGGATGATATAAATTAATAGGTGAAAGAAAATGATGGGAGTCTATAGGAAAAAAAGTGGGTAGTAGGTGAAGTCTGTAAAGAGTAAATTTTACATCTTAAAAAATTTGTTGCTCACTAAGTCAAGGTCACTCAGAATAATTTATGTATGAATGAGAGGAAACTACCTCAAAATTTTCTGGGGGATCCTATTTCTAACAGAATAATCAAGAAGATATCATTTGATGAGATGTTGGCTAAAATCACAGGCTTCATTTACATATGGGAGAATATTTTCCTATCATTTAGTGGCTACATCACATTGATAAATAGTGTTATTTACTCCATAACAATGCATGTGCTATCAATTCTCAATGATCCAAATAGTACTATAGATTGAATTGAAAAAATCATGTCTAATTTCATATGGGATTCTAATGGAACAGGTAAAAGTCACTAGGTCGGTTGGATGAGATTGGCTAGACCATTAGAAGAAGGGGGATTTAATCTTCGTGATATTTTAGATACTATAAAGTCTATGAAAGAAAAAATAGATATGGAAAAAATTGAAGGTAATACCCTTTGGGTGTAATTCACGAAACACAAGTATGGAGTAATGTAGAATGAGTGGTCCTCTGGAATAAAGATTCCTTCGAAGTTGGCAAGGCTCATGATAGATATTTTGGGTATTCTAGATGAAAACATTCATTGTGAGATGTGGTGTAGGGATGTTATTTATAGGAGACATAACTAGAGTGATAAACCACAATCATTCCCCAACTATCTGGCTATGGATATATCTTTCATTGAGGCCAATGGATTCTAAAAAATTATTCAAATAATGCTTGACCCTCTGTAGTGGGAGGTTTTTGAAAATATTATATTTTCCAATGATACAGATAGGTGTGTTATATCCTTTTTAAAATAGGGTTTTTTCAATGGAAAGTATATTTTGGAATTACTACATGTTTCATTTGGAACTAATGATTGGGCTTTGACTCTCTAGTGAAAATCACTCTTGATGAAATTAAAATTTCTTAAATGAAATCTATAAAAAAAATCTCTCTAGATGGAGGAAAACATTCGGTCTAAAGGGATATTGTTGGCATCGCAATGCTGGTGTTGTGCCTCGCCAAGATTGGAAATGGGATAACTTCTCTTTTTAAGAAGTGATATTGTGACAAGAATATGGAACTTCATGGAAAATTTCATTGTAGTGGTAGGAGGAGGGGAAGAAATTGTAGATTTCTTATACAACTAGTTCTATGGGACTAAAAAATATGGTGATGAGTAAAGGGAATGCAACATGGTGTTTTTTGTAGTGTATTAGGTCATTTGAGAGGTCTATAATAAGGTAAGAGAAGAAAGATCTTATTCTTTATCATATATTATGGTGCATACAAAATCTGTGGTGTCTAAACTAGGGGGTCTTCACTCTTGGGGGTATGATTCACCTTCCTGTATAAAACTTATCCCTCGTGTGGTTTTTGTTGAAAATTCACTTTAAGAAATAACAGCGGGTATTGGGTTTGTTGAAACCCTCTTGCTACTGGGATGAAACTAAATGTGGATGGGTCATGTGTAGCTAGTTACATGAGAGGTGGAGGGTTGGTCAGGGATGGAGAAGGCTTGGTTATTTTGGGTTTCAGTGCTTACTATAGAACAGGTAAAAATCTGAGGGTGGAGGTAAGGGCTTTTATTAGTGGTCTATAATTGTGAAAATTATAAAACATTGGTCTCCAAGAAGTATAAACTCACTCCAAAGTTATTATTGGGTTGACTCATGGAAGGGATAAGACCCCATGGGGTTGTTTTATTTGATTAGAAATGGTAATAGTTTTTTAGATTATGGAGCAAAGGTTGGGAACACATGGCATGAAGGTAACTTTTTAGGTGATGCTTTAGCCAATAAAACATACCATGACGACACGATCTGGTTGTTTTTTAGTACATGCTTATTTCCAAAGGAATTTAATATCATTATTATGGGAGATTCCCTAGGTATCCACTATTTTCTTACCCCTTGACTATTTATCATGGTTTATTTCTATAATAATGATTCCAACTTTCTTTCTTTTATTAAATAATGTTTTACCCATGTATTAATTTATAAATTTTTTTTGATTGGAATCTTCCTATCATTTTTCAAAAGAGGTATTTTTGATAATTTTACAAAAGTGTGAAGGGATTATTTTTTTAATTATACAAAATGAATATTTTTCCCTATATCCTGAATAATATTTTCTTCAATGGTTCATTTACAATTTTAAAATTTTATTTTCAAAGATAATGTTTTCCTTCATAATTTTGATGAATTTAAATAGTTGTTTTCAATGTTAAAAGTATATTTCATCCATAATTTTAATTTTATATTTTTAAATTATCGCTAATTATGTCAATATCATTTGTTGAATATTATGATTTACAGAGGTTATTATCTTATATTTCCATACAACATATTTTTATTTATGGCTTATTATATATTTTACAAAAGGAATGTTCTTTTATTATATATTCTTATCCTTCCAATACTGATAGTTTTTTATTTTCAAGGTAGTTGATTATGTTGTTTTATTTATTCATATAAAGAGTTCATAAGACATATTAAGTGATGGGTGGGGTTTGAAATTATATAGCCCCTAAATACAATGTTATGTATCATCAAGAAAACTATATTGGGTATTTAGCTAAGACCTTACCCATTTATGTAAGATATCGTACCATGGGTCCTTGATGGTACTGATCTCTTGGAACAAGTCCTTAAGAGTGTATATATCTTTACATGTGGCCTTGATAGTATGTTTTAAACGTATTTCATTATGAATTCCATAATGATGAAATCAGTTATTGATTTTTAAGATATTTTTTGAATTTTTTTTATCAATCGATTTGTTTTTAGATCACATGATTATTTATTTAATATCTTCTGGTTATCATTTATTTTCATCCATCTTATTCATGACTTATTTAGCTTCTGTGGTATGCATAAAGTTCATATGAATTTGATATCACCCCTTTATTATGATTCTTTCCCTATCATACCAAGATGCCAATTATGGTTGATATGAAGGGTTATGCAAGAGGAAATAATGACCTGCCTGAAGAAAATTAAATGTTTTACATTATTTTTTCAAATGTAATGAGAAATTCATGTATGTATCAAGTTTTCCAAGACGAATAAACTATTAATACCATTAATATGTGATTACTTATTAGGGTTATCTCTAAAAACTATTGAAAATCAGGTCATCATTAGAAAGTAAAAAGGGGGTATTACCCCTTACCTGTTAAAAAAAGACAGTATCTAGTAGCAATTTAATAAAGTAACCATTATCTCAAAGACTTTTGGGTTAGGGTAAATAGATTTGGTGTCAGATGATGTTTTATAGAAACCATGGGAATTGGAATTAGGAAAATAAAGATTAATGAATGTGACTATATGTCATACTTTGAGAATATTTCTAAAGAAACCAATATTAAGAGGTTTAGATTTGGTATACTTAAATTATCAATTTATGTTAAGGTTTCACTAGTTCTAAAATTATTCACTACATTCCAAAATGTTATGATATAATATATTGTGTCTTATTATTTATAAATTTAACCTAGTGGAATGAATGTATATCATATTAATAAATGCAATCCATGTAGGTATTTCCCTCCTATACAAGATAGATATGAACACATTATAAATATTTTGGTGTATTTTACTCGGGTTAGGACCAATAACATTTCTCTTATAAAGAATCCTACTAGTCCATAATTTGGTGTAATAATTATAGACTGCTTCATTCATCATCAGTATTCATAATTCAATATAACTACAAATCCACTTATAGCTGAGAAATGGATAAGTTCCCTAGAGTAGATATTTATCTATAGGAAATTAATTAAAGGAATAAGTTTTCATTATAGTTTATCATCACTTACGAGTTATAGATATGTGGTTTTCATTGATTTAAAATAATAATGGTGAAGAGGAAATAAAAATAATGGAATTGATATATTTAAAATGAAATTTCATAGAGAAAAATTTCCTCATGCACAACATACAGATATGGAAAGGAAATTCTCAAGTGTAAGAAAAAAGGATGATTAAAATTTTTCTAAGTATAAAAAAACTATTCAAGGTTAAGAAAATAATTTGGTGGACTATGTACATAATTAAAATAGATAGATTGACCATTTCTTTGATGGGATAATGTCAATTCTTTTTAAGGTAAATAGTCTCCCAAAAATTTTCATTATATGAAGATATAATATCATGTGCTATAATGATATATATATAATTCTAAATGATATAAGTATCTTAAGTAAACTAAGAGAATAAGAGGATAGAAGAAAGAACAAATGTATAAGGGGAAGAAGAGAATTTAGGAATTTCCAAAAATTGATAATTGTTGAAATAAAAAACCCGAGTACATTCTTTAATGTAATGGGAGTTTTCTTCATATGTAAAGAGAAAAGCCATCATCCATGTGAATGAGCTGGTAAGAAATAAACCTCTAAAAATAAATGTTTCAACTGTAAAAAGATAAGGCTATATGCATATAAAATCCCTAATAATCAAGGGAATACAACTTAGAAGAAATAAAGGGATCAAGGTCATGATTATTATTTTACTTTAGTTAAAGTGGAATGATTAAAGTACTTGTGTTTTTGGTTTTAAGATTTATGATTTAATTTAAAAAATTATGTTTTATTTGTATTTTATCAATGATATTTTGGTTGTAGGAATCATTAAACAAATAAGGATGGTATGGTAGTATATTTTCATTATAGATTTCAAATCATATATTGAATGGTACTCTTAACTAAGAAAATTTATTAAGTGGTAAGGTAATGTGTTTAGAGATTACATGAACAAGAGAAAGATGATCCCTAATAAGTTATTGATGTTGAGTTAATATTTATTAGTTGAGATAAATAGAATATTATCATTGAAAATGTTAATGGGTTTTTATTTTTTACATTAAAAATGTTTTTTAATTTTACAGAAAAGTAATAAATGATGTATTTTATATATATTTTTTGATTTATTAAATATATTTGACAATATGTGATTTTATTTGTAGAATCGTGCATGTCATCATTAAGGGTTTATGGTGATTGGAGTTATTACAATATGATCAAATTATTTACATGTGACATTAAGAGTTAATTTTTTGGGGATTAATGATATGATAAATTTATTAATTTATTAATATTATTCCTACATTTTTTTTGAATTTGTTCAGACATATTTGTAAGATCCTTAATGTTAACCACTTAGGGGATGTATTGAGTTGAGATTTGGATATTATTATTTGAGGTTAAATTATTATTTATCATATTGGATAAATTATGATAACCACTTCAAATTTCATAAATAGTTAGAGGCTTAAGGAATGATTTATAGATCATATAATTCATTTAAAGATTATTTTATTGCTTCAAGTATAAAGAAAATTGGCTCAAATTTCCATTTTCTAACATCAGATATAAAGAGGAAATATATTGATGAAAAATAAAAGGATGATATAATAATTATGACATGGAGAGAAATAAAGTAATCTTTATATTCTCAAATTATTTACCTCCAAAGTAAAATAAAACTACAGATGTAGGAAAATGACACTGAAATAAAAAATTTATCAATTTACTTTTCGTATCTATAAATCAATGGTATTTAGCCCACAAAAAATTTATGGTTTGGAAATGGTTATAATTCTCATGACCATGTTCTCTATGACTCTATATTAATCTTTAGGACATAGTTTTATGTTTCATGTCAATGTTTTCAATTCCCACTAATTTTACCCTAATTGTAATACTACATATTTTTTATTCAAGATGACCTTTGTATTTATTTTTCCCTCTTTTAAGGAGGATGTTTTATTAAACATTTTTATGATGTTGGTTTTCTAAAAATTAATTTTCAAATAAAAAACCCTTGATTATCAAGCACCAATTAAAATTTCATGGATGAAATTTATTGACTAGGGGGATAATGTAATACCCTGATATTTTAAAATAACACTATTTTTGAAATCTTATATAATACACAACACTAATCTTAGATGAACCATGAAATATTTTTATTTAAATATAACTAGTATAACCTAGTTGTTGAATTAGATATTATGAATAGTATTAAATAATTATGAAAGATATATAAAGGACCCACTCAATAAAAAAATGTTGATTACTATTTAGGAAATAGACATTTAATTTTTAGTAATTACATTTTATTCTTCAAAAATACATTTTCTTCAAAAATGATTTTAATTAATTTTTTTTAGAAAATAGTATAATTAATTTATTCGAATTTTTTAGAATTTATTGTATAGAATTAATTTGAATTTTAAAATAATAAAAATAAAATTATAATGTGGTAAAGGTTGGGTATTTTAATGAAAATATTAATTTTCTAGTGAGAAGTGAAAATACAATTTTTTATTAATTTTTTTATTCCATGAATTTAAAAATATACATTATGTTTTAAAATGATTTAAAAATAAAATTAGTTGTCTTATATTGTTAATAATTAAATTAAGTGAATTAAAATTAATATTATTAAAGAATTTGGTATAACTCCATTTTTTATATATAAAATACAATTTTCTGAAAAATTGCTTTTCATTGAATTTTGTATATTTTTTAAAATTAATTATTTAAACATATATAAATAAAATAATAAAAAATGGATTCCATATTTTTAATTTGGATATTCAAATTTGGTAAATATTCTCCTTTTATTTTCAATCTATATGAATAGTAACTGTGGTAAAATTTATCAACTTGGTAAAACGTAAATCTGGATAATATAGGTTAAAACTAACTGATAATGCCATAATTTTTCACTATAATTATAATTTGATAAATTTAATTAATACTTTATCATCTTAGTATCTAATTAAATTATCTATTGGTTACCTTTCTATAAAAATTACCAATATAAAATTTAAGTCAAAGAATGTTAGAAAATGTCACTCACTTTGATTAAAATATATCTTATATGTTCACATTGGGAAAAAAGAAGTAGTGAATGAATATAAATGGGTATTTTGAGAATAATAAAAATTTCCCATGAATTTAATTTATTTATAGTTTTTTCCTATTAAATAATTTCTTTAAAATCTTACACAACATCGAAACGTTATTTATTAAATTAATTGAAAATTAAAATAAATTAATTTAAAAATAGTAAAATTTATATAATTTTAATGGATTATAGTGTGAATTATTTTAGTTTTATATGACATATCGTTTGGGTTTAAATTTATTACATTCGATTTTCACCATTTTATTATTTTCTTTTAAATCAAAATAATTCAATAGTGTCAAAATTGACAATACTGATATTTTATCAAAATAAAATATTATTAATTTTTTTAAAAATAATTAATATATTAAAATATGAAAATGGAATATGGTATGGTATAAAATATTATCCATTTTTATTTGGGATTCAATAGTTAACCTATGTATAGTTTTATAACCTCTTAAGATGAAAAAAATGTTTCTCGAGTTAATATTAAAGTAGGTTAATTAATGGGTTAAACAAAATATAAGTTTTAAAAAACCACAAAAACCTGTGAAAATTTAATTGGTTGAGTATATTACAAACATATACTGCCCTATAATCTAATACATTCCCATTTTGATACATTTTC
Source organism: Viscum album (assembly GCA_963277665.1). Taxonomy (NCBI): domain Eukaryota; kingdom Viridiplantae; phylum Streptophyta; class Magnoliopsida; order Santalales; family Viscaceae; genus Viscum; species Viscum album. Next base: position 1,429,517,155 of record OY728120.1, on the reverse strand, counting down.
TATTAGAATTAATTTGTTATAATATAATTTTTTATGAAATTACAAATCGACCCTCACCTCAATTATAAGAGGGCTCGTCCTATCTCACTTCTTTAGACCACTTATATCCATATATATCAAAACAAAAACCTGCCTGTTACTAATAATAAAATCATTATCCCACTTCTAAAGGTTTTTTTCATTCCAAAATACCTACTCTATGTCCCTTAATAAGAGAACTAAAAGAATTATACTGAAGAAGAGATAATCATGTTTGTTGAGTCCTTTAAGTTTATTTCTTTTTATAATTCATCATAAAGTCTTGTGACTATACTAATATAATAACTCTAGTATCATAAATACACTAATATTTTATCATGATGATATTATAACCACATTATGTCTCTTTTACATAGTATAAAAATCATAAATATTTCTCATGTGTACGTACGTCTTATCGTATCCACATAACGATACAATTCATTTAACAGTAACATAACTTATATACTATAATTATTATTGTTTTAATGATTATATTTTATATTTATGACATAATTATACTTCTATAATGATAATAACATATCTAGATTCTTACCTTTTGAACCACTGGGAAACGATAATGTCACTTGTGTGTATGTGTGGACTACTACCTCAACGAAGTAATGTGATTCATTGTTCTTTTCTATTTTACATGGGTAGTAATAAGGATGGGTTTGATAAATAGATATTATTTATATGATTTAATAATTATTATATAAATTTTAAAAATTATTTACCTTTATTTCTTTCCATACATTGAAAAATGGAAATAGTTTTCATGCGTACATACAACCTACAGTCTCCATGAATAGTGTAATTCATTTTTATATCTATAAATTTTACTAATGAACCTGAATATGTATATAATGAATAAAAATAATAATTTTATCATGATTAAAATTATGTATAAAATATAACCATTATCAAATTACAAGGATCAAAACTAACAAACCAAAAACTACATGAAAAACGACAAAATTATCACATGAAATAGTTATTTTAAAAAAGAATTATAAATAAATGGGTAATAAAAGGTTATAAGTAAATCATATATGGTATTATATATATACAAATATATTTATTTATTTATGGTTCTAAAATTGTTTTATAATAAATTTTTATTTATTATAAATAAGTTTTAGACATGTTTGATGAAAATTGGACCTTAGGTAAGGGTTTCTAATCTCACTTTTACTTCTCTAAAATAATTTTCATATTAACCATTTATTTCTTTTATCTCACGTATATAATACCCATGTGATATATTATATATTTATTATATTTTAATACATGGTATTTGATTTTTCATTTCAATTTATTTATTTCATGGGGCTTACTAGTCAGATGATACCAAAGTGGTAAAAATTTATTTCACTATTTTATTATTATTCCGAATTGAATATATTCAAGTACCCAATAAGGGAATATTTTTATTCCATGTATATTATTTGTAAAAATGTTTTTTCTTTTTTAAAAAAATTATCCAAATGATTTACTAAATACATTTTTACCCATGTTTTATTTTTTACAAAATGATTTTAAAAAAAAATTCTTTTCATTTTCTTGAACTGCTACTTATTGAATTTTTTAAAATGGTGAAATAAACGTACTTAAAACCTATAAGACATGGCCTAATATTCACACCACCATAACTAATCTATTATTTGAATATTACATTGAAATTTTATAATTTTATTTTCCATGAAAATGTTTTCCTTTATATTTTGGAAGTCTTTAAATAAGTTATTTCAAATTTAAAAGGGTATTTTCCCCAATAATTTTATAATAATATTTTAAATTATCTTCACATATTTCAACATACTTTGTTTGATATTTATTTATTAAGGTTATTTTACTATGTTACCATTCACCATATTTTTATAGATGATTTATGATCAGTTTGAATTATGGTATGTATTAAAATTACGTATTCTAGTTCTTCATATAGATATAGTTGTTGATTTTTTTACTAAATTTAGTATGTTGTGTTATTTATTTATTATAAAAATAAATTAGAATTATTAAGTGATCAGTGGTTCCAAAAATTACACAGCCCTCAATGCTTTAGTAGGTCTTATTAGAAAAACTAGATTTGGTATTTGGATAAGAACCTTCTCATTTATGTAAGATTTCTTGGATTGAGGCCTTGGTGGTATAGATGTGTGGGAACACGGCCTTGACAATATAGATGTATTGGTATAAGGAATTGTTGGTATATTTTATATGTTAGTCATTATGAATTCCATCATTATGAAATCAATTATTGATGACCATGTTATTATTTTAATTGTATTTATATCCATGGATATGTCTTTATCTCATGTGATTATTTATATAGTGTTATATGACTAGCATTTATTTCATTCCATATTATTCATGTCTTATTTATATTTTACTCTATGCATACCTATATTGATCTTCTGAGACCACCCATTTTTTATATTTCTTTCCCCATGATATCAGGATATGTATTACGGTTTTTATAACAGGTTATTCTAGAGGAAACAATGATATCATTGAAGAAAAATACTATGTTTTATTTTATTTTTTCAAATATAATTTGAAATTCAATTATCTATCTAGTTTTCCAAGACTACTAAACTATTCCGTCATTTGGGATGTGAATGCTTATATCTAGTGCCAATATAATAAAGTAACCACTGGATCTGGGTTAATATTGTTGGGTTTATTACATATTTATACCGTCTTTATTATTTACCCAGATGATTTATAATTATTTTGAATGGTGATGTAAGACTCTAATTCTATGTACCAAATTACTCTGACTGGTTTATGTTTATGTTTATTTATTGGGTAAAGTATTAAAATTTAATATTATAATTTTCAAAATGAATATTTATCTTGATTATGTTTCACCTCTTTCATAGGACTAATGAAATGGACTTATTATTTGACATTTGGGGACCACTATTGAACCTATATTCATTAGTAGGACTCAAGATACAAACTAGATTGTATATTTATCGGTGAATTTTCACATTTAGGTAATATGTTTTAGTTTAAGGATGTGAGGGTATGTTTATGATATCCAACATTATACATTACCTCATTATGAGATTTTTTATTGATGTCCATGTGATTATGAGAATATTTATGATATCAATGGATAAGTTTATGGTTGATCTTATTTTCAAAATAAGATTATTTAATCATTATTTTTTTCTACCATATTATTATTCATGCTCAAGTTATTGATTAAATGGAATGTGTTTTCAGTTATTTACCTCTCTATATTGATTATTCTATATTTAATCATGTGTGTTTATATTATATGTATATCCTTACTAAGCATTTGAGATCACCCCTTATTTTTTTCCTTTCACCAAGATAAAAATAAGGAATATTTAATTAAGTTCAAGGATACTAAGTATTTAATTTCACTATGTTATATTTTTATGTCTTCAAATGTAATGTGAGATTTAGGTTTTTATCTATTTTACCAAGACTAATAAACTATTTTTTTCATTTGGGATGCAATAAATTTCTTATTATTCTAATGAAATAATGTAACCTCCAGCACTGGGCTACTGGGGTCAGGGTCTTTACACACAATGTTATAATTTTTTTTATGATTCTCACACTATCCAAACTTATGTTTCCATGGTTCATGTTCATTGTATTTTGATTTCATAACCATATGTCATGGTAAATGTTATTCTCTCATGATGGTCCTTTAATGGTTCATTGACTGTAACATAAAATCATTGACCATGTTATCAAGATTTATGGTCATTTATTATAATTTCATGAACTCCTTATATTAATAAGTTATTAATCATGTGTTCATGTTCTATAAAATTTTAATGATGAAATGTTAATTTCTCTTTGACTCATTGATGTTTTTGTTCTATTACTGAGAATTTGATCCCACCCATTTATTATATTTACCCTTTCCTCAATAACTCATATATAGGATTATGTCTATGATTTAATAATTTGTAGAGAATTTTTTGGTATATTTTAAAGCATTATTGTGAAATTATTTTATGAAATTATATAAATTATATGTATGTAAAACTCAGGTAACTTTATTTATACTTCTCAAATGTCACTCAAAGCAGGTAAAATAGAGGTTTTCTTAAGAATGGTGAGTGTTTCTATGTTTCCTTTATTTTAGATAGAGGAGGAAATATTTCTTGTGAATATATATGAAAGCATGAATGAATTATTATTTAAGGATATTTTTAATTTATATTTGTGTTTTTAAGAAATAAATTATGATAAGGAGGTTTAATTATAAATGATGCTGGTTCTTTTTGTGTCTATAGAATTTCTAAAATAACAAGTAGTGTCTAGAGTCATTCTGGAATGACTATTGATAAGTGGTTTCAAAGCATGGATCAACAATGGTTCTCATTGGAAAATTTTCATCTATATATTTTTTCTCAAAAAATAATATCTAATTTGTTATTGGTGTAGATGATTAGAGAATCATTGAATAAACTATCTAAATATATAGGTTGACTCTAGGATATGATGTTTAAATATTTTTTTATATATAATGTGTAATCAACCAACCTATAGGGATATATTGTTATTAAAAAACCAAACATATATTTTTTGGTTTTCATTATTAACATTGAATTGTTTAAATCATAAAAAATATAGGGGAAGGTTATTATGGATGTGTGTCATGAACTTTTGGTAATTTTAGAAGAATTTAATGGTTTTTTGGGTGCTTACAATATAAATGTGGAATATTATCTTAAAATAGAAGTGAAAGTTCTAAGAGGTTTGTAAGAAACACATGGACCATTTCCAAATTCACAAGAAATCACATTATGGAATTTCTGTACTAGGATATTTGAGGCTAGATTGTGGATTACAACCTCATGACAAAGAAGAGACACTAAAAAGGTTGGGTATGCCATTATTTTTTCATTGGGGAAAATAGACCAAACTGTAATGTTTTTGTTCATACTATGAATATTTTTTTTATCATGTAAGCCTTAGTGTTCCATGACATATTTAATGAAGGCTCATTTTAATAAGGTGAAAATGTGAAAAATATAGGAGATAAAATTATCTAATTCTATGATTTTTGAACCATTAAGGCATTAAACTATGAAACATATGGACAAAATGGATTTTCATGACCTTCCCTCATAGGAACCCTTCCAAACCCAGTAGTGAATATGATATTAATCCATACATCCCACCTCCAATAGGCTATAGGTGATTGACTAGCACTGAGGGTATAAAAACATAAATTGGAAAAATGATACTCATAGACCTTTAAAATATAAAGAATAAACCAATAATAAACTCCATATATAATGAAACATAACCAATATCTCAAAAAAATATGTAGTTTCAAACCTAAAAAACTAAAAAATTAAATTCCAGTTGGAACCCCATTGGAAGAAACCCACGAACACATGTCGTGATCCCCATGAGTTAGTAATGTCTATCCTGGTGTATTACTCACTCATATAAATCTAAAAGAATAATTATTTATATAATAATAGTTGAGAATAAGTGTAAAAAATGACAGATCTTCATAAGAACTTCTCCCAAAAACTTTCAAAAAGCATACTAATACTTCAATGAATTAATAGAATGATGAACTCACACATATATCGGGAAAAATATAACCCATATTTACTAAGGAAAAATACCCCAATATTATATTCAAGTATATTAATAATTTATATAAATAATATACAAAGGTTTTACCATAAAATAACATTCCCTAGATCCAGTCACTCTCACACCCCAATAATATACATCTTATTTTATAATACCTAAAATACATACATATATGTAAAACCACATACTACATAATAGCTATAACCACATACCCATCAAAACATTCCATATCAGGGATAAAACCTCATATCCACTACTATATAAAATGTCAAAACTGTACATCACATCCTCATTATAGTAGGGTAACATGAACATAAATGAAATTAACCTTATTCCCACCTCTAAGCATGAAAATATACCACCATGTATTCACATCAAAACTATGATAATCATATCAACCAAAGTATATATTACCTAAATTTAATTAATTACAACATATATATATACCTATATTAAACTATTGTGAACAAACTTAAGTCAACCTAAAACCTGTCACCTGATCAATTCACAATAAGGCCCGAGAGGCATTTCTGATCCCCTTAGATGGTAACAAGCTTTGTCTATCAGGCATAACTCTTTTGGGATCTATTTTACCCATAAATGATAGGTAAAAAATATAAACAACATAAATTAAAACATAAACTTAGAGAATTAAATAAATAAAACCAAATTGCTAAACATACCTCTAAGTGAACTCATTGGTCCCCACCAAGTATAGAACAATGTTTTCTCTACAAGTGGTCCAAAACATGAAGAACCTAAAACTAAAAAAATATAAAGTTCCAATGAGAATTGAGATGGTCAGTGGAGATTCCAAAAGAATAACCATTCCATATTCCTTACCATTAAAAATAAAACCATTTCATTCTAGTTTGAAATATATATATATTTATAATAAGGCCTTCATTCTTTTTCTAAAATAAGTATGATGTTAATAAATCTGAAGAACAATTTTTATATATTTTTTTGAAAATGGTTTTTAAATTATATAAGTCTTTCCAAATCCCCTTTATAAAAAGAAATATGCAAAGGAGATACATTTGAAGGAGAAACAGTGAAAACACATCACAATTTCTAAACAAAGTGTTTTCATTAGAAGATCAATAATTAAAATCATTTTATAAAAACATTATAAAATGAGGGAAACTAGAATAAATGTGAAATAGTTATCATGGTATATACCTAGACACCATGTGATGATACCCTAGATATACTTGGTTTGTAATCCATCTTTCATTCTATTGATGTGATCCAAAGTCAATAACTAACTCAGATGCTCTCAACTAACCTCATCAGGGGCATAAACCCCATGGATACTCCATCAAGATCTAGTCCATATAATTAGGACTAAATAGAAACTTTCACTTGACTATCAATATAAATTCAAGGTTCCAATATATATAGAGAACATGGGAGATAAAGAAACAAGAATTAACACAAGGGAATCTGACATACATGCTTAGCCCCACATCCCGAAACCATCCATGAGAATCCACCCAGAATGGAGAGTACACATGGAGGAACCCTCTTTTAACGAAAACATTAATATGTACATGAAATACCTCTTCTTTTGAAAATAACATTTTAGAATTTGAAATCCATTTTTGAAACACTCTTGGAAATTAAAATTCCATTAAACTTTTAAGGGGAACACCGACCGAAGGGAAGAATCATCTTTGATATCCTCTAACTTGAATAAATAAAAAAATTTAGATGTTAAAATAAGAACTTTTGTACATCACCTTTCGACTAACATTTTTTTGAAACATGCTTCACCAGAGAAAACCCTCGGTTAAATCATAACAAATCATGAAAACACAAGAGAATAATTTAATCCATTACAGTAATTTGTTCATATTATTCTTGTTTGATAATATAATAAAAACACCAAATAAAATAATATAGTAATTATAGTTTCCAAATTAATGGTTTTTACATAGAGAACCTACCTCATGGAATGATTACTATGAAAATGGAAAGCTGAATCCACTTCAATGTTGGTCCACAGAAGCAAGAGAGGTCACGAGGGACTTTGGTATAGAAAAAACACCCTTTAGACATACACACATATGCACCTATATATATATACACCTAGATACAATGTAGATATTCCCCATACCATGAGGGAATATGTACAATGATTATATATATATATACATGTTGCCCATGCAAATTTGTGATAGTAGCCTTCATTAACAGCGGCCTAAGACACTAACAATATGAGAAATCCAAAAATTAAAAAATCCCTAATTAGAAATTTGATAAAATTTTATAATGGAAGAATGAAAGAGGGTTTAATAAAATTACTTTAAAAACACATATAAATAATAAAAATAAATTATGAAACATTAAAAGTACCATATATCTCTTTAAAAATAAACAAATTTTTTTAGGAACAATGGAATAACACATTTATATTAAAAGACTAGAGGCAAATCAATGGATAATATTTAGAACACCAAATTGGAAAATAATATCATCTGTAAAGATATCATAATTCTCCATGATAAAATTATCATATATCAAGAATGCCAATTTAAAATTCAAGAAATAAAATACCCTAAAACAAAAAGGTCAATATTTGGGAAAATGATCCTGGATGTTGTCGTATTTGACAACTGAGACCCAAATCCACTACAGTAGAAAAGAATGTAGAAAAAGGGATCACACCACCTGGGCGAAAAAAAACACCCAAAAAATATGTCAACACTAACCCTCGTGTTTGGTATATGCATGAAACACCAAGGGGAACCAATATGTGGGAAGAAAAGGAGGATGAGGAAGATGATGAGAGAAAAATCTCTAAGTTAGGATGTTAACAAACCAAATCATGATGAAAAATGATGAAAGATAGAGGCTAGGTAGAAGTGGGGTTTTAGGTGATTGGGAGAGGGAGAGGGGCAGGTGAAAGTGTAGGAGGGGCTCTTCCCAGGGGTTTGGGTCATAATGAATTGAGGGGGGATAAGATTTAATAATATTATTATTATTATTGTTCTTATTATTTTAAACCATGAGGGAATCACACGTTATTAGATCATGGTTTACTAAACCATCTACCGATCTTGTAACCTTTACTGGGAACACTGGGTACCCGAATGGGTTGGACGCACAATTTAATAAATTATGCTCCAACCATGGGAAACCCTTCTACCAAGGTGATATATTCACCTATATGGGTTCAACATGGTTTGAGTAACTTTGTGGAAAATCCATGTGACACACTGAAATATTAAATATTTTATAACTTTAATAGATTAAAAGATCCAAACCTGTGAAGAAAAAATATAATTAATCAAATAAATATAATAATCGTTAAATAAGGTCGATGTGTTATAATTATCCCTACAATGACCATTTATTCCCTAATAAATCCATTACAATCGCAAAGGAAGACACACTGAAGGAACCTTAACTAGAAAAGGAAACCACCTGAACAACTCCAAAATAGTCGACCTTCAAATTTACACATCATACTCGAGAACCTTGATAAAATAAGACAATGTGCATACAATCACAATGTATCTACCCACCATTTAATGATTCTACTAGAATAGTGGATCAAAAATAAAAGTATACTCCAATAGTATTTCTACAAAACACAACCCAAACACTCAATTGAGTGGAATCTAGAAAAATGTATCCCTATAAGCTCGACCAATACACCATCTAAATGAACACTAATTTTCCAAAATACTAGCACTATAATGAAAACTAACAGTACTACTAGAACAAGAGATATGAAAAAAATAATACAGGAATAAAATAAGGAAATTAAGAAATCCCTCCAAATATTTACCGTACCATTCTCAAATAAGAACACAACATTAATTAGACCCAAATTATTTCCCAAATAAAGTACCAAAAACAGACTCATTTCCACATCCTACACTGAGATAAAGGTTAATTTGCTATAAATCATGAACATGTGTCTTCAAAATTTACATGGATCCCCTGGGTTGTCAAAGATAAAAAGGGGGGATGACCTTGGACATCATCCAAACTAACAACCGTTGAAATCTCAATAATAGCCAAACTAACACCTGCACAAGACAAATATTTAATGGTGCATATTCTGTCCTAGTCACCCAAAAAACACACTAAGGGTATCCAATACCTGGTCAATCAAAATAAAACCTCCCCACAACCTCATCACATAAAATAATAAAAAATAACATCAACATCGAGGAGTCAAAAACATAACCCAAAAGAATCTCAAATAACCCGATCAATCAAAGAGGGAACCAGAGAAACAAACCCATGCAATGAACACCTTAAGTACTCAAATGATTATGAATTCATTATATGAAATCCACCAGGAATAAAAATACTCGAGGATTTTCTGGGAGACTTTTCCAAATAACACGATATATGAATAAAAAACCAAATGCATCATAATAAAAAATTGAAAAAAACCCTTCAAAATGATCCAAAATACCAACTTTAGAATCATTATATTTAATAAAGAAATCAATTTTATTTCAGTAAAATTTTACTTTTCAAACAAATTTACACTAATGAAATCTAATTTGAATCATCAAAACCAAAAAAAAGAAATTAACATTTTAAAACAACAAATAAATAATAAAAGTCACAGTCACATGTCAAATAAATCAAAAAAAAATTAAAACCATTATATTATGCTTTAAAATCATTTTAAACCCCACATTTGACCTTCGAAACCTTGAAACCTTTTCAAAAAATGGTTATTATTCTTAATTAACAATTTTAATATCATTGGTGACCACTAAAACAAATTTCAAATACCAATATTTTATTCATAAAACACCAAAAATCCAATTAAATCATTTTAAAACATCAAACGTTCTTTTTGAAAACAACACATGGTTTTTTAAGAAAATCCCTTTACTTAATTTTAATGAAAACCCTCGTTAACAATTTCAAAACACCCCTTTTCCATTTAAACCCTAATTTCATTATAAAACAACACTGTAAATCAAACCAAATCATATCTATGTATCAATAAAAATAAATTCCAAGCCAAAGAAACCAAAATAAATTTCCAATAAGACTAGTGGTCATTCATGATTAGATCAATCATTTTGATGGACCATAATCCAATCATGAAACTACCACATAGAGTCTATTGGAACCATATTTAGATGCCCCACATGGTTATCCAAGACTTGTGAGAAACTCGTTACTTCCATTCTACTCCCTTTTCACCACAAAATGAAATCTCAAAATCAAAATCAAAATCACAGAGTTCCCTGGTAAATTAGGTTTTTCATGATCAATGGTGATCCGACACTAACTAATGACTTACCTCTTGATCCCAGATGATCCTATCTCATTTTTCTTTCCCTCCCAAAATAATAGAGGATAAATTAAATGATACCATTTTGTCAATAACAAACCTAGTTCAACCCCAAACTGGTCCCCCAAGATGTCCCCCAATAAGGACCAAGAGTCATTTCTGATCCTCTTGGACTGGAAACTAGTTTTGATCATTAAGAATAACTATTTTCTAATGATTTATCCCATAAATTCCATGTAAAAAAAATATAAACTACATAAATAAAAATAAACACTTATAATAGAAAATAAATAAAACCAAATATCTAAACATACCCCTATGTGACCCCATGGGACACCACCAATCATAGAACCACGCTTGCTGCATGAGATATCCAAAACCAAATGAACCTAAAGATGTAAAAGACAATTTACACAACATCACTAAGATGACCCATAGGGATTCCCTAAAAAGAACTATTCCTTATGCCTTAATTTTAAAAATAAAAACATTTCATGCTAGCTTCAAATACATATATTTAAAATAAGTTTTTCATTCCCCTTATAAAAAATGACTAAGTTAATAATTCCATAGAACCATTTTTCATTATTTTTTAAAAAATAATTTCTAAATAATATAAGACTTTACAAAAACCCCATCACAAGTGGAAACATGCACTGAAGATACTTTTCAATGAGATATAGTGAAAAAAATCAGAATTTCTAAAGCAATAGTTTCTAATAGAAGCATAATATTTTAAAAGATTTTATAAAAGCATTAAAAAACATGGGAAATTAGAATACATGGGAAATAATTATCATTGGATATACCTATACCCCAAGTGAGTAGGCCCTACATGTTCAGGGTTTGGAATCCATCTTCCGGCCAATTGATGTAATCAAAAGTTAATAACCAATCCCGCTACTCTCAACTAGACTCACTGGTGGAACAACCCACATGGATACACCGTGAGGATATTTTCTATCAAATAGGAACTAAATAGAAAAAGTATATAAACTCTCACTATGATTCCTATTATCCCATGGCTATAGAAATCATGGGAGGTGATGAAACAATCATGAACACAGGGGAAAATACCATTCATGCTAAGGCCCACCTCCCGAAACCATCCATGTGAATTATCCATCGAATGGAGAGTATCCATGGGGTAAAACTCTTTTTGATAAATATTTAAAAGACACCAATTGGGCCATATATTTTGAAAAATATATTTTACCATTAGAAACCAATTTTTGAAACTATTTGTAAAATTAACATGCCATTAATCTTTTAAGTAAAACATTGGATGAAGGGAAAAAATATCATTAATATTTTTCCAAATTGCATAAACAAAATAGTTTAGAAGTTAAATCAATAATTTTTGTGATTCACCTTTCAAAACACATTTTTTAAAACATGTTTCATCATTTGAAATGCCTAGTTAAAGTGTAACAAATCATTAAAACACATGAGGATAATTTCATCCACCGCAATCATTTTTCATTCATATTATGATTATTTATTAATAAAATAAAAATAACCAATAAAATAAGTAAGTAAATATATTTTCCAAATTAAATTTTCATACATAGGAAAACTTACTTAAAACATGTTTCCTCTGAAAATGGAAACCTGAATCTACTAAAAATGGGGTCTATGAAAGAAAGAGAGTCCACGAGGGACTTTGGTGAAGAAAAAAACTCCTTTACACTTAAAAACATATACACCTATAAAAATATATATATATACCCCAAACTACAATGAAAACATTGCCCACTTCATGAGGGAATATATACAAAGAGGATATATATATCCACCTTACCCATTCATATGTGTGAAAATCCCCATTACGAACTACAACCCAAGACATAGTAGAAAAAAATGGGAAATCTAAAAATTAAAAAATACCTTATTAAAAAAATTAAAAAAATAATAAGTATGAATGAATTAGAGTTTAAAATATTCCTTTAAAAATAAATATAAAAATAAAAATAACTTATGAAGCATTAAAAATACCCAATACTACTTTAAAAATAATTATAAGTATTTTTTGGACCAAGGCAGAACACATTTGTTTCAAAAATAACAGGAAACTCAAATATTATCAATATAAAACAAAATTGAAATATAATTTATTTATTAAATATATCATAATTTCACATAATAAAATTATTATATATCAAAATTTTCAATTAAAAAATCAAGTAAACAAATACCTTAAAAGTAAAAGCTCAAGAATAGGGAAGACCTAACAGGAGATTGTCATATTTGAAAACCAAGACTCAAATCGACCACAATAGAACCAACGATACCTATAAAAATGTATCACACCACATAGGCAGAAAAAAATAGCAAAAAATAGGTCAACCCTAACCTTAGGGTTCAACCTATACATGATACACCAAGGGGGAAGTAAGAGGAGGATTGAAAAAGGATTAAGGGGAAGATGAAGAGGGGAGAAAGTAGTTACAGAGGTGAGGGGGAGGGGGAATTTGAGTTTTATTTAAATATTTATATGTTTATTATTATTATTATAAAAATATTTTTATTATTTTAATCCATGAGGGATATGAACTATATTGGCGCATGATTTACCAAACTGTGCGATAACCATGGGCCCTTTACAGGGTACAATGGGTGTCCCACACAGGTTAGTCGCACAGTATTATAAACCATGCACCAACCATGTAAAACCACTATACCAGGGCGAAAGATTCAACCACATAGTTTCGGAATGGTTTTTCTAATCGTGCAGATAAACCGTGCGACACACTAACATATAAAATTTTTAAAAAATTTCACAGATTAAAAGATCCAAACCTCTGAATCAAAAATATAATTAATCATAAAAATAAAATAATCATTAAATATGGGTTGGGTTTTATATTACCTATCACATTCCATTATATATATGGAGGGATATCATGGGAGAGGGAAGAATCAACCATTAGTTCTCTATATTAACTAGATTTTAGTGAAGACCCCCGAACATTGTGCCCTTCTATGGGTTTCAGTATGGTTACTCAACTAGTGTGGTGGTGTTTATGAAATAAAAAAGAAAATAAAAATGAAATAATAATACACAAAAGACCAGCCTTAAGACCAAATCCTATATCAAACACCTTAAATATTAATAATTATATAATTAACTACATCCCAGCTATCACACACCAAAATACGCTCCCAAAAATAGTCCCAAGACCAACCTACCTTACCACCACCACCAATAGGCACACATAGACATAAAATTCCCTATTAATTAAGTCATTATTATATTATATATTTATCATTATAATCCATATTACATTAATTTTTAATTTCGGAAAAAAATTAAACTAATTTTCACCTCCAAACAATTCATCATTCCTTATTCGTGTTTATTAAATACTATACATGTTTTATTTAAATATTACATTTACTAAATATCATTTACCCATTTCATTATTATTTCATTTAATTTCATTAGGAGACAATATTATTTGAAAACTACAAAAAACCCATAAACTTCTCACATAACTAAATCAATTACCACAAAAACTCATGCCAAAATCCCCCACTCTAATCCAAACTAATATCCACAATATAAATCCATATAATTCACAACATAACCCAATTATCCTCACATATACCTTGTAAAATCATATAAAATGATGTGCATCATCGAACCTAAAATTGAACAAAACATCTATGTCACACCATTTCCCTAAACCATACACCATGACTCACTAACAAGATTGTAATAAGAATAACAAAGTAAAGATAGTGACAAACATTAGTATTTTTAATAGAAATCACACCAAACAATATATCATTAATCATACATCCATATTTATTTCACACATGGATAATACACACATAAATTATATTTAAATATTCATAGTCATTAAAATATTTAAATTATTAACATGATTATCCAATTAAGTGAGGTGGGGGAATTACAAAAATAGCATATAACAAGAACCAAAACATTAATCATATTCTAACCATATTCGTTAATCACACTTCATTACTTATTTTACATACCATACATAAACAAATCAATTAAAATTATAAATTTACACAAAATTTTTAGAAACATGTTTATTTTTTACTAAAACTTAAATTTTTATTATAAAAATTACAGTCATCATACAAATCACGCCTTTCAAGGGGGATGAAAATGGTGAAGGACTAGAGAATAAAATTTATCTAAGAGATTACAATCACTTGGTAAAGACCCCAAACTAGAGTACAAGATCAGATACTCACCAAGACTCCCTTTTCAGGATAGAGTATAAGTGACACAGTTCACTTGCCTCCAAGTGTGATTGATGGAGATGTGTTGGTTGAGAAAAGATCTACAATATCTGATTTGATTACTCATCTCCCAAGGAATATAATCTTTCTTCTATAAAATACTGATAATTATAATCTAATCAGACTCATACTCATTAATTTGGATGTCATGATCTCTATAGAGAGAGATTCTAGTGTCCATAGATCACACCTCACCACCTAAGGATGATCATGAACCGTAAAAGGTGCTGATGGAAAGGATAACAAAACCCCTCAGGAATTTTTATAAATCCCTGGTGAATTTCCAATTCTATTTCATTTAATTTAGTCATATTCATTATCTTTTTTAGGTTAACTCATATTATCCACCCAATTAAAATAAAATAACGAATAATCCATATTCACACATAATTTGAGAAGTAGAAATTTCTAATCCCCAGTAACAACTAGAGATTCAATAATTTTTCACACAAAATGATTAAGGAAGAAGATCATACTTCCTAAAAACCCAATAATGAACCTAAACAACCTAAAACACACAAATCTTAATTAATATCAGGACCCAAATCCAAAAAAAAACTAACAAAAACTACTGAAACTTCCCTAGTAGGAGAAAAGAACACATTAGAAAAAATGAAATAGGATATAATAGAATAAATGGGGAGGAAACTACACCTCGAGGTGGAAGGGATAGATCACTCAAAGACACGAATCCAATGACATACAAATAATTACCATGATCTGCAAAGATACTCCTAAGGGTTTATATAATTCAACGTAATTTAAATTAATTTTAATTAAACAGAAATAATTTTTGAAATTATATTTTAAAACATAGAAATAATTTTCATGGTACAATAGTATGGGTTGCACTATAATGGTTTTGTATTAAACGAATCTCTAAAAAATAAAATAAAATCCCCCTTTTGTCTTTATTTAATATTAGGGTCGTTCTACCATAAAACTAAAGGAGAAAAATGAAGTTCACACTCTAATTATGTCCATTATGTTACATCAATTGAACCTCTAAAATAATATTCAATGCCACAAAAAGATTACTGAAGATCACCATATCATGGTGTCTTTTTTTGTAATTATTTTACTGATTGATTCAAAAAATAAATATTCCAATAAGAAAATACTAGTCTACATCCACCATATAGAAAATCATGGTGTTATGAGTTGAGAATAGGGAAAAAAATGGAATGGACCACACAATAAGGTATTTTATATATGACCATTTGGTGATATAGGATGTTCAATATGGTGATCTCTACACTGTAGAGAATATTATGATTTTTTTTTCCTTTTGAATTGATTGAAAAAGTTGAACATGGAAAGATTTAGTGATAAAAAACATAATAATAAAAGTTTTAGAAGAATATAGAAAATCGATGATAGGAACTTATTCCTACTGGAATAGTCTAGAAGGTAAATATTCGGCCAATGAATATAGAATGAGATAAAAATGAATCGAACTCTTGGTAATCTAAAGAAGGAATCCAAGTGAGGCAATCATAATAACAATGAATTTGGAGACCCATATAATGGATTTTTTGATGACAAATGAAATGATATTTTCAAATACAACCCATGTACAAGATAGTCAAAATATAATAATTGTGTTTCACTGAATATAATGATGATATTCTATGTTTTTAATATAGGAGTTATCTTTTTTAGGTGACCTATATATAAAAGAAAAAAATTACAAATAAACTAGATGTGTTTGAGAGTTTCAGTCATAGAGAATCTATATTGTGATCAATATTGAATAACTAATTAATGTAAAATAATTTGTGTGATTATGTTGATCCTTTGCTAAAGTATATTCCCATATGCATATCAAAGAAATATATTGGAGGAGTTATACATTTTTTATGATCAAATTAGGTGTTTTGAATCAATTAAAAGTATTAAAGTAAAGGATATTAGTAAGTATTTACTATAGGTAATATATATAAAATTTACTAGAAATCATGGATCTTTAAGAAAATAGAGGATCTACAATATTGTAAGATCACAAAAGCTCAGTGAGTGAAAAATATAGTGAAAATGTTCTAAATAAGATCTATAAACTATGTTATACACAGTGATAGGGAAAGAAGAATTCTTATTAAAGAAATATTGGAGTTCCAAGGCACCACTATTGAAAAGAGTGATAATAGATCTGAAAGATGTAGATATATTATGTACTGAATTTGAGATCAACTTAAAAGAAGGATCCATAAAAAAACATTCATATTCATGACGGGATTCCACAAAACATGAGGGATTAGGGTCTGTGGGAAGTTCATTATAGGATGTTGTGACAAAAGTGTTATGTTAATGAACATCCATATAGGAAATACGAAGTTATAAACTCCATTGGATGTTGCGTTTTTTGGGATGGACAAGTGGTTTCTGGATGAAACATGACCAACAACACTTGTATTTCCAAGAATATTACAGTTGAAAATGTGTGATGTGGACATCATAATATTAAAAATAAGTATATATTTAAGGTTTATCCTTTTAAATATGGAGTGATACTTTAATTTTACATACTATATGGCATATTTTAATTACTTTTATGGAAAAAAAAAGATCCATTTTCCCTCACCATTAGGATATATTAAATTCAAAGGGGGTTAAAATATTACAAAATACTGGGTAATTTTTTAAAAATAGGAAAAAAATCACCCCTCTCATCTCTGGGGAATAAACTAATAATATTGGGTAGTTCAACTGAAAACTCTTAAATCTCTAGAAGTATTTGAGTAACTAAAAAAATAATTCCTCATTCTTTAGATCAAAATTACCTTGATTTTCCTTAGTGTTCAAATTTAAACCTCCAACCAAAAACATTAAAGTATATATTCTATTTTTTCATATTTTCCAAAAATTATTAATGTTTTCCCATTAAAATTTATCTTATGGTAACTCTAATTAAGATATAGAAGATTAGGTAAATAAATTAAACCAAAAAATTTATTACGTATCTCATATGCTCATAACATGGTTAAAAAAGTTTCATACAAGGATTTATTTCTCATTTCAAAAACTCCATTCCATTAAGGTGTTCTAGGGAAAGAAAACTTATTTTTAATACCATTATTAGGAAAAAAATTAATTACATTTTCATTATATTGAAATGCATCTTCGTGATCACTTGTCAAAGTAATAACATTGGTGTCTTCTTTCATTGTGGACTAGTTTCTACAAAAAAATAGAGTAAAAGCTTCACCTTTAATCCTTAAAAAATAAATCCGTGTAAATATAGAAGTCATAAACCAAAAAAATACTTTGCATTGAGTCTTTCTATTATATATGATCTAAAAAATCAAGGCAGATAAGTTCTAATGGCCAAGAAGTGGAGAAAATCATTGATTGATTTAAAATAATATTTGTTTTTCTTTCAAATTTATCGTACATGAAATAGAATTTTTAACAAACAAATGGTAATGAAAATAAAAAATAAAATTATTCTTAAGAAAGACTATTAATTTATAAAAATTATAATGAAATCTCATTCTATTCCAAATATATTATTTATTTATTTCAAAATTCAAATGGTATATATTTTATCTACAAAATGAGTTAAGATCCAAATTATATAAATTTTCTATTTAGGATTATTTAAAAATTGATAATATGCCCATAAAAAATATAATACAGATTGTTAGATAAATAAATTGAATGACCGTCATCACAATGTTGAAAAATAATTCTCATGTCATCTTGAAAAAATTGCATTACACAAATTAAAAAGTTTTACCGACCGAAAAAATATTATTAATCAATAAATAACCCAAAATTAGAATGGTAAATATGAATAGGATTAAATAAATTAGGAAAATTCATATTTTTCACACATTTTTTAGTTATATATTAATTTTAAATAAAAAATGAATCAATTAAAAGGTAACCAAATGTTTTCTGAAAAAAATAGTTCTTTTTCTCTAAAAGTCGGTTTAGTCAACCTTTGCATGTATATTATAAAATTATTTTTTACCATAATTAAAGGATTAATTTTATATAATAATCTGTATTTTTGAATTTATAATGTCCAAATTTTTTAATGGTGAATTTCTTGGATTATCTTAAAATGTTTCATTTTTTGGTGAATAGTGAAAAAAAATAAATTTTAATTGAAAACGGTATTTTCATCTAAATTAATTGTAAAGTTAAATAATATTTTAATTTTTTTTAATGTAAAATAAGATAAATTATTTATCTGTTAATCCATTTTATGTCATATTAATATTTTCATATGGATTTTTAATATAAAAATATTTTAATCTATTAAACATTTCTCTATAAAACCCTCATTCTCAGTGCATCTGTTGGATTATTATTAAATTAAATTATTCCACTTATGTGAATGTAATTTGGATAAAAAGAATTCCATATTTTAAATCAATATAATTTTTTTTATCTCATATTTTAAGTTAATTTTTTATCATTGGTTTAAAAGGGGTATTACACATTACATGCTTTTGTATTAAAATTAATTTTACACCCACATGTGATTTTTATTTAATAAATTTCATGTAATATTTAGAATCAGTAGGTCAAAAATATCTAACAAATATCATTTTAATTTTATTCTTAAATGGTAAATTACCATGGTAAATACAAAATAAAATTTCCCGTGGAAAAAATATAAAAGGGTAAAATTGAGAAAACATAAAGAATAAGGAATAATATCATAAAATATATTTATTTTATGTGTTGTATTTTTTTATAGACTAAATAAACCCTACCCTCCAATATTATAAAAGTTTCTAGGAACATGAGGTAAGGGAGACATCCCAATAGTGAATACTTTTGAGTATTTTTAAGAATTACACTCCTCTTAAACTATAAAAAGGCACTCAATATCCTCCCTCCTTCACACATTGAAACCTATTTGGATCACACAATACCATAAAAATCAATTTCAAACTTCCCTAAACTCAACATAGAGTCCTTATTTTTCACGTAAATCTATCTAAGTAATAATTTATAACAAATTTAAGTGGAATACTTGAAGAAGAGGCAATGTTCTTCAATGAGCATCTTTATTTTATTTCCATCTACAACTTATTCAATTATTATTATAAAAAGAATATATTATAAAATAATTATCCTTTATATACTTATATTTTTTTATTTTAGTGTGATGACCTAACACTACACACACTTCCATAAAATGTGTTACGAAATCATCATTCATTTGTATGTTGGACTACCACCTCAAGAACAAATGTAATTTGTTTTTTCATTATCATCTCTCAGGGATAGACATAATGATTGATTTATATTTAATATATAATAATTAAAATATTTATGATCTTATTATGATTCTAGAATTATTATCTCACACTTACCTTCATGTATTCAATTTTTTTGGGAATACGATAATGTCATTCATGTGTATAGAAGATTACCACATCATGAATCGATGTGATTCATTCCAACTTTACATGGAATGTATTAAGAATGAGTTTAATAAAAATATGTGATATATATGAAAAAATAATGGAATAATAATATATATATTAATAAATATTATACTTATATTTCTTTTAATATTTCAATAAAATGGAAATTGTGTTTATGCATACAAACGACCTACCATCTCCCTAAATAGTGCATTTCATTTCCTATCAATAAATTTTATGGATTAATTTTAAATAAATATATACTGAATATATATATTATTTATATTAGGGATTAAATTTTGGATATGATTAAACCATGATCTATGTTAGAAGAAAAAAATAATAAGTCACAACATATATGAAAAACAAAGTGCTTATTACCCAAAATGTAACATTAACATGGAATTGTTAATAAACGGTTAATAAAAGGTTATAATAAAATATTATAGGATATGATATATATAATTATTATTCTATAATATATCTGTAATAAAATTATATTTATTAAGAGGGAGGTTTGATCAAGTACAATAAAATTTAAGACTTATTCTAAGGGATTTCCATGTCACATTTTTCTTCCATGATACACATTTCATATTCACCACTAATTTCTTTTATTTGGTGTCCATAACTGTAAAGACCCTAACCCCAATATACTAAAGTTGTTTCCTTACATTATTAAAATGGTAATATTACAAGTAACTACATCCTTAAGGATAGAATAGTTTTGTGGAATAAAAAACAAGATATCCACATAATTGTTACATTAAAACATAAAATGAAAAACAATTGAGATTCCATTGGAAACATCCAGAACTCCAAGATTATCACTACAAATAATTCATAATATTTATTTTTTCATCCTGGGGAAAATTAAAACATAAAAAATGGTTTGATAATATTCTTATTAAGGGAAAGTAATACAACCAAATTTATCACAGACATAAACATTAGGCATAGTGAATAACAAAAACATATGCCTATAAAAATAAACATGAGCATTACATAGAAGGAATGAAATATAAGTTATGAAAGCCATATATTTGATCATAAGAAAATTAACCTTAGTAATGTATATTATACTATTAGAATATCACATGGTTTATCAACTTCTAATATCATAATGTGGGAATTCATAAGGTTGTACATCCGAAACATATTATCAAGGCATCGACCATGGCATCTAAAAATATTAGGCTAAGGCCTCTGTCAAAACCCAATTTTGTTTGCCTCATGAGACCTACCAATGATTATAGGGGATATATAGGGACCCACCAATCACTTTATAAGTCTAATTAATTTCTCATATGAATGGGGATAAACATAAACAAAATTAATAGTTGAAATTCAAATAACTTTATTAAACCTGTAATAATAATCACTTATCTATCTGAGTAGCATGGTGAATGGTATCAAGATAGCACACCCACTTTCAAACTGTTCCTAAACCATTTAATAATCAATGGTAGATGAAAATAATAAAATATAAATCTCCATAAAGAATAAAATTCAATTGAGGCATTGAAATGGAGGAAAATACTATAACAAAATCATTGAGGAATTCTTGAGAGAAATACCCTTTTTACAATGAAAAAAAGGGTTCCTTTGGAAAAATAATTTTTTATTTTTCATAATTGTTTTTATAAAACCTATAATGAACAAATATTTTTTTTCATGAAAAAAATTTGTGACTTAATATAAATAATTGTGTCTTAAAAAAATTATATATGGTACTAGAAAATGGGTAAGAAATAGATATGTTCACATTAACCAGTCTTACGTATAAAGAAGAATTAAGAAGAGAACATTTTAAAACATATAATTCCCATAAATGAAATATGGAATGGTCTAGATATATATTTTTGGAACATATTCATAAGATATATAAGACGTACAAAAAATTAAATAAGTATTACATTGGGTTAATATTATGTATATAAAATGGTTATAAAAACTTACATAAGATATAATAAAAATTTTATAATCTGGTTCAACCATAAAAATGGTTTCATGATTAGCCTTGAAGGGGAAATTAAAGAATAAAATGTCAATTTCCACGAAGGTTGTAAATAGAAACCTCCTGGATAATGATTTTGTTTTTTAAAAAATATATATAGAGATAGAGGGGGAGAGAGAGTAACGAGTTTGAAAATGGGTATTACATTAACATAAGAAAATAAAATAAATTGAAATTTAATTAAAATAAAAAGGAAGAGGGGTTATATCTTGAATTTTCCTCCTTGAGAACCTGGGAAAGGGTTTGGGAATTTTGAAAAGACCATGATCTCTTGAATTTCGGGGAGAGAATAGGGAAGAGAATTTGGTATGGATTTATATAGGACTAAAGGGTTAGAGGTGTGAGGAGAAGTGGTGGTGAGGGGTGGTATTTATAGTAGAGGAGAGAGGTGATTTCTCATTATTTTATTCGTTATTTTATTATTGAGCTCAAGACAAGAAATATCCTTTACTATTGTGAATAAATATATTAATAAGTGAATTTTAGTTTCTACCAAGGCTTCTTACATCATCCTTTACTCAAGGAATACTATATTTAGATTATAATGTATTTTTACTATAAATTACCAAATTTAACAATTAACTAAAATTTCAACTATTTCAGAAAAATCCCAAAAAATCACACTAACAATTTTCTGATGTTTAGGATTCAAAAACGGAACTCTATTTTATGAAAATAATTCTCTAAATATGATAAACTTAATTTTTAATTAAAGTCATAATTTACTCGAAAAATACTGTTTAAATTTATAATTGATTTTATATCACTTTGAAAAATTAAGTAAGGTCTCATAAACGTATCCTAAAATCATAAGACAAAAAATATTTATTTATGAATAATTTTTTTCAAAATTAACCTTCTTTTGAATTATTTTATTACTTATAATATTTTAATTAAATATTAATGACCAAAAAAATACCAATAGCTAAATATTAATTTTAAAAATATTCATTTAATTAAACTATGATATAATAATATCATAATTTCATTTATAAGATGGCCAAATTTTATTTATACTATCATTTATGAGGTTAAAATTCTATAGGTTGGTTCACTATTCATAATGGTTGCAATACTATTCCTAAGAGTAGGTTACTATTTTATTGATATATGTACCTTAACATCTAGAAATACCACTTATTTCATTCATTATTCATTTATGATGTTTGTATAGTGTTATATAACTGATTTCATATGGTCTACATTATATGAAATAAATATAAGAAGTGAAATTTCATTGATAGAGTTATTGGTTATTACATTCTCTCCTCCCATATAAATTTTATCCTCAATATTTCATAACTTTCACCCCATATAAATATTTGGGTGGTTCTTAATCATAAGACCCTCAGGCTCCAATGTCTCCTCTTCAATTTTATGATTCTCCCAAAGAACATTTACCAGCCGAGTCGTCAAATTACTCAACACATA
Organism: Viscum album; assembly: GCA_963277665.1. Lineage (NCBI taxonomy): Eukaryota > Viridiplantae > Streptophyta > Magnoliopsida > Santalales > Viscaceae > Viscum > Viscum album. The sequence continues at coordinate 1,429,493,145 of OY728120.1, read as the reverse complement.
CTCTCTAGTGTCATGATTCTAGATAGGCACTTCACAGTAATATAAGTTGAGTTCCAATTCTATTGCTTCAGAAGTGAGGAGATGTGTTGGGTCTGGTATATACATCCTTAACAAGGAGATGCAGAACAAATTGTGTACCATGTAAAGGCTAGGAGAAATTTCCAAATGTTAAGCCACAACTCTGATTATACCCAGTATTTCAAAAGGACCAACATACCTCAAGCTCAGTTTCACTTTCATCAAAAATATTATAACACCCTTCTAGGGAGATACCTTTATAAAAATCTGATCTCCCACTTGAAATTCCAAATACTTCCTTCGATTGTTAGTATAGGTCTTTTTAATGATTTGAGAATATTTGGTATGGGTTTGAATAGTATTTACCTTCATTGTTGTTTCCACTACAAGCTTCGGGATAACAAGCTTCCTTTCACCAACTTCTTCCCAACATGTTGGTGTACAACATCTCTTTCCATACAATGCTTCATATGGTTCCATTTAAATACTTTAATGGAAAATAGTATTGTATGAAAAATCTAACAAAGGAAAATATTAATCCTCCATACCATTAATTTCAAGGGAGAATGATCTCAACTTGTATTCTAATGCTTTAATGACCTTTTAGACTACCCATAAGTTTGAGGGTGATAATAAGTACTCATACAAAGCTCAATATTCAATGATATATGAAGCTTTTTTCGAAAAATTTATGTAAATCATTGATCATGATAATTCACAATAAAAATATAATCTCCCTATAGTTTTTTAGATCCATTAATATAGATTCAAGAAAGGTGCTCTAGTGGTAAATCCTCCCTCATAGCGAGGAAATGTGAAAATTTGGTATGTTGATCAAAAATCACCTATATTGCATCATTATTTCATGGAGTTTTTGGTAATCCAGTGAAAATATCTGTAGAGATTTCATCCCATTTACATTTATGAATATAAAGGGGTTGAATGACACCTATAGGATGTTTTTTTTCTTCCTTTACCTATTGACATACTAATCATCTTGATACATAATTAGAAATTTCCCACTTCATATTTTCTCACCATAAATGTTACTTTAGGTATCTATACATCTTAGTGCTTCCAGTATGTATAGTGAAATTTTATCTATAGGTATCATCCAATGACTCCATTTTTTATCTTGTGTTTTCAGTTAACACATAGCCTCCTCCCAATTTTCATAATTCTATCCCCACACTTTATGTTTAGAAACTTCCCATCATTCACAACATTAATTTTCTTTTGAAGATTCTCAAAATCACAATGAGAACTTTTAATTATTTACAAAAAATATTTTTAGAAACCCAGTTGAAAATTTGATGACGTTTCATCTTCCCTGATAATTCCCATATCCATATTTTCAAGATCCATATACACAGGGTCCTCATAAATCCTCATTTTTTTTCATAACTCCATGATCCTTCCTACTTAATACAGCTACTACCTTATTCACCTTCCCAAGGTGGTAGAGTATTTGAAAATCATAATCCATTAGCAGTTAGAGGCATCTCCTTTTCATCATGATGAGTTCATTCTGGGAGAAGATATATTTTAAACTCTTATGATTTGTATATATCTAAAAGATTTCACCATATAGATAGTGTCTCTAGATTTTCAGATCAAAGATTGTAGCCACCAACTCAAGATGATGAGTTAGATAGTTCGATTCATGAATTTATAAATTCCCTGATGCATAGGAAATAATTATAGCATTATGCATATGGAACCACATGAGTCCCTCCTTTGACGAATCACTATAAATCACAAATCCAATATTTCCTTGTGATAGATTCTACATTGGAGCATTAACTAATCCCCTCTTCAATTATTCAAAACATTCTGCACATTCTTCACATTCCTTTTTCCATACAAACATAAACCATTTACGGGTAATCACGGTTAACTAGTCAGATAATCTTGAAATTTTCTGAATGCAATGCTGATAATAACATGTTAAACTAATAAAAATACATAACTTAGTTATGTTCACTGGTGTAGGAAACTCTTGAACCTCCATTTTCTATGAATGATCAACTGAGATTCTATCCTTTGAGATAATATGTATGTGAAAAGAAACTGATTGAAACTGATATTCACATTTTATAAACATCCTATTTGATTCATTTCTTCTAAGAGTCTTAAAAAAATTAAATTGATTGTAAAGTTCTTTGTAGCTTTTATAGTATACCATGATATCATTAATAAACACAACAAAAAATTATTCAAGATATTCTTTGAAATCATTTATCATTAGATCCATGAAATTGGAGGGTGCATTTTTCAGTACAAATGGAATTACTGTAAACACTTAATGTCTATACCTATTTTCAAATGCTATCTTTGTAACATCTTCCTTCCTCACATGTAATTGATGATATCCAGATTGAAGGTCAGTATTTGAAAACTATTGAGCTCCATGAAGTTAACCGAATAAATCATCAATACAAGGCAGTCGATACATGTTCTTTATTATAATTTCATTGATTTATCTATAGTCAATAAACAACATCATAGATCCATATTTCTTCTTGACATATAGATCAAGGGATCCCCCTAAAGAAACACTAGAGAAGATAAACCCATTATCACCCAATTCCCCAAGTTTTTTCTTTAGTTATACAAATTCCATAGTGGCCATTATATAATGAGCCTTAGATATAGGCCTTGAACCAAGAATTAAATCAATAGAAAACTAAATTTCATGCTCTATAGAATGTTTTAGAAAATCCTATGGAAATACATCAACATATCATTTCACAATAGGTACATCATCAATTTGATGATTTCTTTCCTCACCCATAGATATTTTGTTTTCTTCCTCCCAATGAATTGAATTTAGTAGAGATAGTGGGGGTGGATATAGATAATAATTAGATATTAATGTTTCTTCTATAATGATAAGAGGGTCAATATCTTCCTCACAGATCATAATTTTCTTCTTTTTGCAATAGATTTTTGCATCATATATTGAAAGTAAATCGATACTGAGGATTGTGTCGAAATCGACCAAATGTATGAAAATAAAATCATCCGATAAATCTTGTTTATATTCCATAATGGGAACTTCCTGACACATCCTTTTTACATTGAGACATCCCATAGGGTTTTGACTGAAAACTGCCATATTTAGGTGAATTGAAAATATCTATGTTTTAATAAAAACTAAGAATATATAAAGGAATGTGATGATCAAGAATCAAATAAATAATTTTATATTTTTGAGGAAAATATTAAAGTACCTACCACAACATCATTAGGAACATCAACCCCAATTGTTATGATCGCATATGCATGTCCTTGTTCCCGTGGACTTTTATATGGAAAGTTTCCTTGATTCTTCAGATGATAATTTTAATAGTGTTCCATCTCCTTACAATTTTATCATTGATCATTGGTAGCTTATTTCTTTCCTTTTCAACCAAGGTATTGGTAGAATGTTTCACCACAATAGTAACAGAATCCTTTTCCTTTTAAGCAAGCTCTGAGGTGTTTCCTTCAAAAATTATCACATGTTGGAAAATAAATTTTTTCTTATTCCCTATATACATTCATTCCTCAACCTCCCTCTTCATATATTGATTTACCTTAAGGTCATAATACATAGATAATTCATTTTTTGTATTGATAGCACATGAGACTATATCTTTGTTCAATGAGAAATTTTGGGAGACTATGACCCTTTGGAGGAATGGTTTTAAACCATCAAAGAATTAATAAATAAGGCTCATTGGATTAAATATTCCATTCATGGCATGCCTTAATAACCTTGTAATGTTAGATTCAAATGTGACAACATTTTCATCATCATTTTTCCTTAGATCCCAGAATTTATTTTCCATATCTTCCCATTGTTCAGGAGGAAAATATCTTTCTAGGAAAATTTCCCTAAAATTCCTCTATTCCATTTTTGTAATTTCTTCTTCCACCATTGTGCTTTTAATTAGTGACCACCATTGATATGAATCTTCTGATAGACAATAAATTTCAATGACAAGCTTCTCCCTTTCATTACTTACCAAAGAGATAAATATCTTATCCAAGGAACTTATCCACTTCTCATCTACAAATGGGTTTTTAGTCCCATTGAATGTTGGAGGTTGTTGTATCATAATGTAGTCTAACATTACTCCTCCACTTTATGGACCAGGATGTACCATATGATTAAGGTTATTTTTCCTAACATTAGTAAGTTGTCCAAAAATAGTTATACGTTTCTCAAAACTAGTTATATCTCAAATACTGACATCATTATCTTGCATTGGAAGGAAATCCCAATATGGGATAGGTGCATTGATACGGTTTCAATTCCTTCCACTAGGCACAATTTCTAAATAATTTCATTTGATAGATTAGGGTATGAATCTTAGTGTATAATCTCAAGAAATAAAAACACATAACATAAACTTAACTTCTATACACAATAATTCTCATAATCATAAACATGGTTTCATTGGGGATATATTTAATTTTAAATCCTTCTTATTGGTTGGGAAATAAAATATGACTTATCCTAATCAAATCACTTGGGAGTGTCAAAACATGTATACAGTAAGGCTTTTTTTCATTTACCAGGTTACCCCAACTTAGACCTCGAACACCTTCTGAGAGTTGTTACTCCTATGTACATCTTTTCCAGAACCACGTCCACTTATAGTATGCAGGTAGGGATGTATTTTCTAGAAATATTCTCAAAATAAATAACTTACGAAAATTCATGGATGTTCATGTATTCTTGTCCAAAAATTATATGTTAGGGTTATGCTCACTAATCTATGTTATCTAAATCTAGTTTATATGGTTTCTACTAAAATTACTTTGATACCAACTATAAGGACCTCGACCCTAGTAGCTTGGAGCTAGTGTCTTACTTTATTACAATGGTAAGCTTACAAGGAATCACATACTGAAACAACAGATAGATTAGTATAATTGGAAAACCAGATACCCAAATAATTGTTTCAACAAAACATGAAATAAAAAATAATAGATATTTGATTGGAAAAACCCTAACCCCTATATTATCCCTACAAGTAATTCACAATATTCATATTCTTATCCTGAGGAAAAAAATTAATAAAAAATGGGTGCACTCAAATTCTCAATAAGGGTAAGTAATAAATTAAAATTTATCATAAAAATAAACATTAGACATGGTGATTTACAAAAATAGATTCCTTTAAAAAAAACTTGATCATAATATGACTAGAATAAAATCTAAGTATTGAAATCCTTATAACTGATCACAAGAGACAAAAACATTGTCATGGATATTCTAATATTCAAATATCACATGGTTTATCAATTTATAATATCATAATGTGAAAATTCATAATTCCAGAAATCTAAAATATATTTTCAAGGCCTCATACAATATTTATAAAAAAAATTAGGTAATGCCTCGACCAAAAACCATTTTGGTTTTATCTCATGATACCCACTGATGCATCGAGGGGTTATAGTGGGCCCCATACATCACTTTATAAGTCCAATTGATTCCTCATATGAATAGTGAAAAACATAAACAATAATTAAATATGATATTTAAATTACTTTCCCTTATCTATAATCATTATCAATAACCAATCTGAGTAGCATAGTGAATAGTATCAAGATAGCACACTCACATTCAAACTAGTCATAAACCATTTAATAACATATTTTAGATGATAAAATAGGATATAAATCTCCATAAATCATAAAATTAAATAGATGTGTTAATGTATAATAAAATACTCAAATAAAATCAATGAGGAATTCTTTATTGAAATACCCTTTTTACCATGAAATTAATTGTTCCTTTGGAAAACTAAATTTTATTTTTCATAATTATTTGTATAAAACTAGTAATGAACAATTATTCCTTTAAATATAAAGTTATGATTTTTGAAAAATAATATTTTCTTAAAATAAATTATATATGGTAAGCGAAAATGGGTCAGAAATTGAGATGTTCCCATTAATCATGCTTGTGTATTAGGAATAGTTCTGATGAGAACCCTGTAAAACATGTAATTCCAATAAAAAAAGATAAAATAGTTGAGATATATGATTTGGAACATATAAAAAGAATATTTAAGAAGTAAATAAAATTAAATATTCCTTACACTAGGGCAAAGGTAGTGAATGAATTACCCGAAGGAAAAATAAAGGTTCGGGTGGAAGCCCTTACCTTTTTTACAAATGTCTTCTAAACATCACCTTAAAAACCTAGATAATAAAATTAAATACATTAATTAATAAATTAATAACCTAATATACATGTATTTTATTTATTATAATTTAATTAAGATCATTTTTGGTCATTTATTTGAGTTATAAGATATGATTTTATTTCTATAGATCGTTCATTTCCTTGGTTTTCACGATAGGAATACTTGTATATGAGTAATGGAGTTCATGGAAAATGGGTATAATTATCCATAAATGGAAATACATGTTATTAACTAAAAATAAAATTTTTAATATGTATTATTTATCATTTTTTCCATATATGATAAAGAATCACTAGATAACTTGTTAATGATAATTGTTAACTTAAATTTAGCAGTTTTTCAATCACAATGGACTTGTTTTGTTCTATTGCTAACTATTATGTATATAAAATAGTTACAGAAACATAAATTAGTTATAATAAATATTTTTTAATCGAGTTCAAGCATAAAAAATGGTTTCATGATGATACTTGATTGATAAAATAAATAATTTAAGTTCATTGTCCATGAATTTTATAAATCGACACCTCCCTGTCGATGATTTCATTTTTAGAATAAAGAGAAAGAGTGAGTGAGGAGAATGATAATGGGTACTCCATTAACATGAAATATTTATTTTATATATATTATAATAGATTTATCATGATCATTGGGATATAGTAAGTGAGTAGAGGATAAGAAAATAAATAAATTGAAATGAAATTAAAAGAAAAGGGAAGAGGATTTACCACTTGAATTATATTCCTTGAGAACCTCCTTAATGGAAGGGGTTTTGGTATTTTGGAAATAAGATATGATAGAACTATTTGAGAGACTACAGAAGGAGATTTGGGAATAAAGTAAAAAATATTCAATACTTAGAGGTGTGTGGAGAAGTGGGGGTGAGGGGTGATACTTATAGTGGAGGAGAGGGGTGATTTATCATTATTTTATTCATTTTTTATTATTTTTCTCAAGACAAGAAATTGTGTTAATTATTGTGATTAAATACAATAATAAGTGCAAGTGAGTTTGAATCATGGTTTATTAAATCACACATCACTCATGGAATATATTATTTATCTTATAATTTATTTATACTGTAAATTACCATATTTTACTATTCACTAAAAATTCATGTATTTCATAAAAATATCAAAAATTCACCCTAACCATTTTTTATGTGTAGAATTAAAAAATGAACATCATTTTATGAAAATAATTTTCTAAATATGAGAAATTTAGTTTTTAATTAAAATCACTAATTACTCAAAAAATAAAGTTTTAAATTTATAACAAATTTTATAACACTTTCAAAAATTAACAAAGGTCTCATAAACTTATCTTAAAATCATAAGACAACAAAATCTTGATTTATTAATAATTTTTTCGAAAACTAATTTTCTTTTAAATCATTTTATTAATTATAATATTATAATAAAATATATATGACTTACAAAAATGCCGACCACTAAATAATAATTTTTAAAATATTCATTTTCTTACACTGTGATATAATAATATCATGTATTCATTTGTAAGATGGATAAATTTTATTTGTACTTTCATTGGTGAGGTTACTATTCTATTGGTTGGTTCACAATTCATAATGTTCACATTACTATTCCTAAGGTAAGGACACTATTTCATCGATATAGGTTCCTTAACTTCTAAAAATACATCTTATTTCATTCATTATTTATTTGTGATGTTTTTATTGTGTTCTATAAGTTCTGTTATATGGTCTATAATATATTAAAAAATCATAAGAAGTTAAATTCAATTGATATAGTTCTCAGTCATTACAAATATTCCCATGAATGTATTTTATAGTGATTATAAATAAATTTATGAGTATTTACATATCCATTTTAGGATCTCACTTTAATGAAATTTATAATTTCAAATTTTCCAAGTATTAAGGGGTCTTTTTCTCAATTTTACTTCCATGATAAGTATGTTATTTCAAATATATATATTCTTTTATGAGGTGTATATACTTCTACATTAACAAGTTATATCATGGATATACTCATTTTCATGATAATAAATTTTTTTTAATGATATTATTTCATGGTGAATATGATTCAAAATTATCAAATTCTTAATAGTAATAAGTTATAATCTCATCATTTATTAGGATTCATTTTTAATTATGCTTTCAATGATGAAACCTTATGATCCATCTCTCAAGAAATACATGAATTTTATTATCCTTGGGTTATTAATGATATTTTTAAGTAATTGTACCATTTTTTCACTCTTTGGTGCTTAATGTTTTTGATAAGGTAATTTTAAAAAAATATAATTAATTTCCCTCTTTGGTCCGAAATTTTTTCTCTTTCAAAACCACATTTTATAAAAAATATTATTTCAAATTTTTAATTTTTTTTTTCAAATATGAATGTATATTTTCTTCAAGAAATATTTTAAATTATTTTTAAATATTTTTTTTATAATAATTCGTGGTAATTTTAAAAGAAAGGTATTAAAAAAATAAGTTTTAAAATAGATGTTTTCAGAATGCCAAGGATATTTTCCTCCATAAGGTTTTAGGGATATTATAATGGTATTTCCATTCATGAACAATAACAAGAATTGTTATTACTTATGCTCCAATGGGTATATTTAGTAATAATATCACACATACTCTTTCTTTGAATAAATTAATATTGTTTCAAACAGATTGTTATGAACATTATTTCCTTTAAATGGGTTAATCATGTTTCAATGATATTTACATGAAACTCATTTCATTTCTATGGTATAATTTGTTCATGAAAGAATTATGAATTTTTTATGATTTTTTATGATGATATTAAATCACTTTTTACTTTATTAAGGTTTTGGTTATTGTATATTACTTATTCTATGGGGAAACCCTGATAGCATCGGGTAAAATATTTACACCTTATAAGTTAGGGAGGCCTAGATAGTGTTGGGTAATCACATTAAAGCTTATATGGTGGGAAGGCCCGTATATAGCTCCAATTAATTCCAAAAATATTTATATCTCATGAGATAGATAGTACTGGAATGGGGAGTGAATTTGGTTTAGTAAGATATGCCCTGAATGGGGAGTGAACTCCATTTGGTAAAGTAATTTTTCCAAAAATGATGGTTTAGGGAGTGAACTCATTCCAATATGAGGAAAGGGATGCTACTGGGCATAGTGGTGTGTCCCACTTATGAGGTGTAGACACCTAAAATGGTATATAGATATTCATATCAAGCCTAAAATAGGTTACATAAGAGGTAATCCCAAGCCTATATTAAGTACACTGGTGGTTAGCCAAAGCCTAACATATTATGAATGTGTTAGTGAATATCCCTGATAGATGATTTTCTACAATTTTTTATATTCAACAAATATATGTATTATGACAATGTTATTTGTCTAATGTATTTGTTCTTCTATTTCCTTATGATTCATAACTTAAAAACTTCCAATATTTAAGCTATGACTCATGTTTATGATCTATGGAAGGTTGGTTGTGAACTTTATAAGTTATATTCTTAATCATATACCCTTTATTATTATATTATGATTTCATATGATCATATATTCATATCTCCTATGTTTAAATTACGGAGCATTTGAGCTCACCCTTTTTTATGTTTTCTTTCACCAGGTTATGAATAATGGTTTTATTTCAGGTATGAATATGAAGATTACTAAATGCAAGGATATTTGTGGGAAACATTGAAGATCATTCATAATATTATAATGTTGTGTTCTATGTTTCAAAAATCAATAAAATGTTTTGGTACTAATGTGTGTGTTAGTAAAATTTAATGAATATTAATTTAAAAATATGCAATATCCATGTTTGAGAAGCCAGGGTCACTATAGTTACTGTCAAAGCAAAGGTTTAGTAAACCATTGGAAACTAGGATGAAGAAAATTTAGTGATATCAATTGGGATATTTCGTAGGATATGTCTAGGGATGTCTCTAAGGATGATTAAAATATAGGAAAATATCCTTGAATTTTGGAAAATTATAGAGAGATTGGTTTCATAGAAATATATCCCTGTTTAGATACTAAATGTAGATTTGGATCTGTCATAAATGTACCTTCGTGTAAATATCTCAAAAACAATATATTGATCTAGACTCAATCTAGAACTAGTATACGACAACCGAACATATTAAATTCCTAGTTTGATACACTCAATGGATATTCTTTGTGAATTCACAAACTATTTACGAACCATCATGATAGATTTAATTATAAGATGACTATGAATGTATTAGTTTAAACCTATGGTGTCAGAAAATAATGATGAATATGACATGATTTTTTTATCCTATAAGAGATTTTTCATGATTATGTGGTTCCCCATTAAGATTATAGTTTCCAACACTATGCTTTCTGGTCTTAATCAATGATTTGAACTAGAAGGAATTAGGTTAACATTGAATGTGATGGATAATTTACTGATGAGTAGAAAAATGGTATGATGAAAAGGGTAAAGGATGTTGTGGTTATTACTAATGTCAAAAACTAGGTAGGGGAGTCATCTAACCCGGAACTTGACCGGGTTTGTGGAAGGACCCGAAGAGTGTTCCTGATCTCCACAGTCTTGAAACAAGTTCCTAGGTATCAACAATATCAGTTGGGAAAGGTTTCACCTGATTACATAAACATAAACAACCAACAATAATAAATAAACTAAAACTAAATAATCACAACCAAACATGGAATAACAATTTTTAAATTCCCTATTTACAACAATTAAACCAATCCAAAAATTGATACAACCAAAAGGGAAACAAGACACTATCCCAAACATCACCATGCAATAGGATCTGAATCTTTCTCAAGCCACCACCACAACACCTACAAGGTGAATCCACTAGAATCCCAAACCACCATCATAAAAAATAATTCCTTTACATTTTTCAAACACAACCAAGTCTATATACACCCAAAAGTGTAAGTAGGGTGTGATATAAATCCCTCTGTAATTCCACCCAACAAATATATTCCTTTCTATTAATATTATAAAACAAGATAACAAGCAAGTTTTTAAAAAATACAAATCTTGAAACATTATTATAAAAACATTTTACGGTAAAAAAAATTCTGAAGAAGAACCCATTTTTATAGAAGAACATAATTTACTTATGAAATAAACTACAAGGTGCACTATATGCTGAGAGAAATTATAATATCCCAATATTAAACAATTTCATGGGAAAACCCTATAGGAACTAGCTAGAAATGGGACACTACATACATCATATCTTGGTGGAATGTGGTAAACCAACCATGACCAACAGTATTCTCATGGATGATCCACTAGTAGGGGACACCCCATGGGCCTAGTGGTCACAAAAATCATCATTTTTTAGTTAGTGTTATCATCATAAATCCATCTAGAGGAAACCGGGACAATACCATTTAGAAATTAACTTTTTTAGTAGTCCTAGTCTTCCCACCTAGTTACCCAGTTTTTCCTTCTTTTTCAATTAGCACCACACATATCGCATACAATATAACTTTCATATATACTTAAACCAAACACCATAACACACATGATGAACCAACCTTTCTATATCCGAATCCTATTTTGAGATCTAACACACACCAAAACCATTAAAAATAGGATTCTCACCATCAACACATATTATCAAATACATTTGGTACATGAAATAAGGATGAATATATGATATACACATAGAACATAACACATTTCCTTTATAACCATATTTTAAACATCAAATCACCTTGAATAATTTTTAAAAACATTCCAAAAGTCAAATATAATCCATAAAATCTGAACAATATTCAAATCAAGTATATTATATTCATAAAATAATTATTAGGAATGGAACCACCTACCTTGAGTGAAGAAACTTTCAAAATATCATGAAAAAATACAACCACACCTCAATAACACCATTTAGGGGAAAGATAGAACCTTAAATATCATAATTAAAACCTATGAAATATGATCTTACCCTAAAAGTTACACCCTATCCACTAGATAATTGAACCCCCAATTAGAGAAGAAGATAACCCTTAAAAAGATGGATAAAACAAGAAAGAAACCTCTTACATGAAGGTTCCTTAATTAATACAAGACAAAACCACCAAAATAGATCCAAAAGGAGAGGAGAATAATGGGGAAGCAATTATAGGGATGAAATACTAAGTGTGAAATGATTTTGGGTGATTTGGGGTGAATTCCATAGATGGGAAAGGGTAAAATAAACTTTTGAATCACCGGGATAGGCTAAACGGTTTGCTCGCACGGTTTAACAAACTATGTGAAAACCATGTGGGTGCCACAGTCTATAAGGGACACATCTCATAGTTAGTCTCACAGTTTCGAAATCTTGCAATATCCATTTGATTAGTCTCTATCAAAAAAAGAATCATTGGTGCATGATTTTCTGGGAGAGGTGCATAGTTTCCCCAAATTGTATGCAATTCGTGCACCACCCCTTGCTGAAGAGAAATTTTCCGCTTTTCTCAATAAACTCAAGTGAAACCAAAAGGAAAAAATCTGGATTGAATATTAAATATAAAAATACCAAAACATGAAAACAAAGGTGTGACAATTCTCCCCACCATGTAAACTTTTCACCACCAGAAATTTATCCCGAATCTTAATCAAATAATGGAAATAGATTATCTTACTCAGCCTATGGAATCTACTCCTAAGTATCATGTATATCATTACCATTCTTCCAAATAACACAGAACAAAAAAATAGACTTCCCTTGAAGCACCTTGTATGGAGAATCTACAATCCATACTAGTTGTTAAAACAATGATAAATGTGGTTCTATTTCCAACTCATCTTAATTTATAACATGAAGAAGATTTGTTTTATACTTATTTAACAAGGATACTTGAAACACATCATGAATTGATGTTAATTATGAAGGGAAATCCAACATGTTTCCCACCGTACCAAGATTCTCGGTGATCTGAAAATGAATGACATACCTTGACTCTAACATTGCTTGAAACGATCACCTAAAGAAGGTGCCACCTTCAGGAACACCTGGTCACCCATAAAGAACTCAATATCTCAGTGCCTCTGATCAGTGTAATACTTTTAAAGACTCTGATATATCAATAAATGTGACCTAATTAACTTGAACATCTCATATGTCTCTTGAACTAAGCTTGGTCCCAACAAAGAGGTCTCACCCACCTCATCCCAACACAAAAGATACTGAAACTGATAACTATACTACACCTCAAATGGATCCATTCAGATTAATTATTGGTAGTTATATTTGTATGAAAACTAAACCAATTCCATATGGATATCCCATGAACCATTGAAATGAATGACACGTGCTCAGAGCATGTCTTCCAAAATCTGATCTCCCATTCTATCTGACCATCTCTATGAGGATTTTATTCCACTCTCATTTTGATATGGGACCCCATCAACTTTTTAAGGCCTTCCCTAAACTGAGTGGTAAAATTGGAGTCCCTATCAAAAACAATTACTGATGGTTCACCATGAAGGATCACAATCTCTCAGACATACAATTGGACCAACTCCAACAATTTTTCAAAATATATGAACGGAATAAAATGGGATGATTTGGTCAAACGATCAATCACTCCCCATATGGAATTATTCCCCTAGGGTGTATGGGGAAATCTGATAATGTAGTCCATGGTGATCTCATCCTACTTCTAGGTAAAAATGGGTTGTGACTAAAGGAAACCTGAGGGCCTTGGATTCTTTTCTTTTACCTTATGACACATAATTCACCTCGATTCAAAGTCAGTTACATCCTGCCTCATACATGTACACCAGAACTACCGATGCACATCATAATAATTCTTGGTGGATCCATGATTAACAACCCATTGAGACTGATGACTATCCTACATTCCTACCTTTATTAGAGATGATAACACCACACAGTGACCCTTGAATCATAAAACCCCCTCAATAGACAATGACCTAACATGGGACATATCCCAACCATAAAGATGCTACATATACTACTACACAACTCATCACCTGGATTATCCTACTCAATCAACTCCAAAATATAAGGATTCAACTGGATACTGGCAAAGAATGTTCCTCCACGATGCTCTTTGGTTTCCAAGTGGATTTGATAAAAGATCCCAATAAAATTCTAATCATCACTGGACTCCTTCAAAGCGCTCACTATAACTTTTATACTCAAAGATAATTCCACAACATTAACTTTTTCTTGGGAATAAACTATATCAATGTCAAATCCGTGAAGGCAATCCACCCAATGTCATTGCCTTAGATTCATACCTTTTCTAGTGAAAATGTAAGCCTTATTCTAATGATCTGAGTATACTAAAAACATATCCCCAAAATGAAAATGGCACCATGTATTTAGGGAGTAAATAATCACTTTTAGATCTGGGTCATGTAATAGGAAGTTCTTTTCATGTTTTCAAAGTTGGAGAGAACCATACGCCACCACATGGTTATCCTGTATAAGCACAAATCTAAGACCCATAACTGAGGAATCATAATAAACAACATAGAACATTCCGGATTATAGAAATATCAACACATGAGAGGTATTCAAACTCTTATTTCACCTTTCAAATGATAATTAGAACTTTGGACTCCATTCAAGCTTCCACAATTTCCATGAGAGTGTCTTCATGGGTGAAGAAAGCTGAGATAATTCTCGAATAGACCACCTGTAATATTTTTTTAGGCCTTGAAAGCTTATAATATTAAACACATTCTTTAGTTTCTCCCATTACATAATTTCACTAAACTTTTAGGGGTCCACTGAAACTCCATGCTCTATGATTATGTAACCCAAAAATCTTACTATCATAATTCAGATAGTGAAATATCAGAACTTTTCATAGAGACTATGGTCTAGAAGAGTTCTCAGATGAATTTTCGAATGTAGATCATGATCCTCAATAGATACAAAATAGAATATAACTCCATCAAAGAATACCACAACAGAATAATCAAGATACTGGTGGAAAACTCTATTCAGAAACTCCATAAAAACCACTAGATCATTTTTTAACCTAAAAGTTATGACCAAGTTCTGAAAATGTAAGTACCTACTTAGGAAAGTTGTATTTAGGATGTACACATCTCTAACCTTGACTTGGTGATATCCAAAATGAAAGACTATATTAAAAAACCATGTATCCCCATTAAGCTAATCAAACAAGTCATCAATGTAGGGGAAATAATATTTGTACTTGATGGTTACCTTATTCAACTTCTGGTAATAAATACACAATTGGATAAATCATTTAGCATTCATCGCAAAAAAGACTAGGGAAGGCCAAGGAGAGATGCTCGAGTGAATGGATCATTTGGAATCCATGTCTTCCTGTTGTACCATCAATTACCTCATGCCAATGGGGTCCAAACGATATGAGGGAAGAGATATAGGTTATGTTCCCGGTCACAAATTGATTAAGAACTCCACATCCTGATCTGGAGGTATGCCTGAACATTCATTTGGACATACCGCTAGGAACTCATCCACCACATGTGGATATCCACCTTCAATAGCACTACCATCATCCTCCATCATGAGAGATGATAACTAAAGAACAATATTACTCAACATTGGGGGTGGGGGTGCAACAAAACCCAACTAAGGATCACATTTCACATGATAATCCTAGGTACTTTGATCAGGTTCCACAAAACTCACTCACTTCCTATAGTAAGAATATATGATAGAAATCAAACTATCCAATCCATGTTGATGATTATACCAAAGAGGTCCATCTCTAAGACGAGGAGGTCCCATTCCAGCTCAACCCCTGGGATAATGAGTGCGCAAGATGGACAACTTAGACCCTTCTCCCTCTTTTTACTAAGTGGTGTTTATAACTCCATCACATATGACATGACCTAGATTGTCAAATTAAAATATTTCATAGTATGGTAAGAGATAAATGAAACAGAAGAACTAGTATCAAACAAACTATCATCTATAGATGATGCAATAAGATCAATACCTTAGAATTTCATAGGCCCTGTATCTGATTCCATTAGTGATCGATCCACCACATGGAGCTGCCTAGTCTCAATCTGAGCCAGATAATGACCACTAGCCTTTAGCTCATCCCTAAACTGACACTTCCTCAAAGATGATCCATCCAATATTCCTGACCACCAAACTGAAATCCCGTTATACTGGATGGATCTGACTTAGATGGAATACCCTTTGAATCCACTAATCCTACTCCAATCTGATTTGGATGCATCACATTGAAAAAATGTTGCAGATTCCACATAGATCATCACTGATGGCATGGTTTGGGAGGATATGTGGATGTGGTTCGTATGTTCCCTACCCTCCTGTACTGATGGAACACAACTAAACCCAACATCAGAAGCCATAGAAAAACACTAAGAGGAAGGATTCCCTGAACTACTCCTCCCTTATCCCCCTGCTCATCATGTTTCCTCTTTTTCTATGAAGAACTTCCACTTACCATTGCTGATATAGACCCATAGGAACGAGACTAGCCCTTGTGATCAATCTCCACAATACAACCACAGTCAACCACTTCAGTATAGTTCTTCATCTTGAATATAAATACCTTAGAATAAATCTATGGTTGTAGCCCCCTATTGATCCTCTGAGCCTTCATCTACTTGTTGGAAATGATTCTGGGTTCATACCAAACTATCTTAGTAAAGTGGTTGGTGTACTACATCATGAAATGGTCTCCATAAAAAAGATCCATAAACTCTAAGTATATGGAAAACTCCAAGACCATAGGATAGTACTGATTATTGAAAACAACCTTGAAGTTCTTCCAATTCATCTTCTTGTGCTTTCCAGTAAACACCACTGAGTCCCACCACCTTTGACTAGGGCCTTCTATTAAGAACATGGTGCATTTCACCCGAACCACTTCAGGATTATTGAGGAACTCGAAAATCATCATTATCTTTTCATGAAACTCCTCTGCTTCCTGAGGCTCTGTGATGCCTCAAAAGGAAGTATGAATGTTCTTAAGGATACTATTGACCCTTCTCCTTTCTAGGTTACGGTTTAGGTTCGCCAACCTGAGAAACACCTATTCCCACCCCTTTTCCTAAATCCTAAATATCCCAAACCACAAATTCCATCAATCTATGATCAATCAGTAAGGGAGAACTCTCACTGACTTCCTCTCGCAATTGCAGAAGAATTCTCTAGGGAGGTATCATTCTAAAAGAAGCAACAACCATGAGAAAATTCATCAATACCACTTTTCTAAAAAAAATTAGCAACATCAAAAAATTCTAAACATATTCAAAAATCTAATCATAACCAAACCCAACCCAATAATGAAACCTAAACAAACAAACAAATCCACCCCCACCCAATGGCCATATATAGTATCCAGCTATTACATATCACCTGGGGGAGAAGTAAAATAAGAATCCCAAAATCTCATGGTGACTCAAGATCTATCATAAGGTGTGCAGGCCAGGTACAATGCTCGGAACCAAAAACTGAAGCCCTGAAAATCCTAACTCTATTCCATCCAGACTCATCCCAAAACATCTTGACCCAAAAAGAGATAACCTCCTCTAATACCATTTTGTAATGAATCAATCTATGGTTTCATCCAACCTAGAACCCGACCAAGTGTGTAGATGAACCAAAGAGTATTAACGATCTCCATGGGATGGAAAAAAAATTCCCATGCATCAATAATATCACTTGAGAACGATTACACATGATTACATAAACATAAACAACCAACAATAATAAATAATCTAAATCTAAATAATAACAACCATACATGACATAATAATTTTCATATTAAATGATTACAACATCGAAACCAAACAAAAAATGTCTACAAAAAAAGGGAAAACAAGGCACTATCGCAAAACCGCAACTCAATAAGAGTATTATAATCCTCAAGCTGTCATCATAATAACTGCAAGGGGAATCCTCTAGCATCTTGAACCACAAACTCCAAATATCTTTCCATTAACTATGTAAAACATAACCAAGTATACTTATACCCAAAGGTGTAAGGAGGGTGTGAGAAAAATTACATTATAATTCAAAACAAAATAGATTCCATGCTATAAAAAATATAAGATAACATAACATAATTTTTTTAAAAAAGGAAAGCATGAATTTTTTTATAAAAACATTTTAAGGGAAAAACATTTCATAGGAATAATCCCTTTTTATAGAAGACATACTTTAATTTTGAAATAAACCATAAGGTGGAATGTATGCTGAAAACAAGTATAATATGACAATAGATCACTATGTCATGGGAAACCCCTATAATCTCTAGCTAACAATGGTAAACTAGGTATATCATATCTCGGTGAAAAGTGGTATAATAACCACAACCAATAGTGTTCTCATGAACGAGCCACTGCGAGGGGAAACCCCATGGGCCTAGTGGTCTCCAACAACATTATTGTTTAGTTAGTGTTTTCATCATGAATACTGGTTAAAGAAATCAGGAAAATAAGCTTCAAAATCAACTACCAAACTAGTCATATTCTTCCCACCCAGTTACCCAAGTTTCCCTTTGTGCTCAATTACCACCTCACATATCAGATACAATATCAGTTTCACATATAAAATTTTCAAACACCATAACACACATGATGAACTAGCTTTTCCATATACGAACCCCATTTAAGAAAAAAATACCATGAAAACCATTTAAAAATAGGCTTCACACCATCCACACATTTTATCAAATACCTTGAGTACACGAAATAAGGAATCACATATGAAACACACATGGAACATAAAAAATTTCCATTAAAACCTATTTTCATCATTAAATAACATTAAATAGTTTTAAAAACACATTTTACACCTCATGTATAATACATAGAATGTGAAAAAGTGAAAAATCAACCATATTAAATTCATCCAACAATGCATAAGCATGTAACCACCTACCTTGAGAGAAGAAACTTCTAGAATCTGGTGAAAAACATCAACCTCACAGAAATAACACCCTTTAGAGGAAATATCGAACCATAAACATCAATATTAAACTCTAAGAAACATGACCTAACCCTAAAAGATACACCCTACCAACTAGAGAATATAACCCCAAAGAAATAAGAAGAAAGACCTTAAAAAGAGGGAGAGTGCGCGAAAGAAACCACTTACTTGACGTTTCATTAAATAATCCAAGCCAACCACCCACCAAACTAAAGTCCAATGGAGATAAGAAGAAGGGGGAGGTGAAACTAGGGATGAAATTATGATTGGGGGAATATTTTGGGTGATTTGAAGTTTAATTTGGTGAGGGGAAAATGGAAAAATCAAAATTTCAAAGACCTAGACAAGCCACATAGTTTTCCCACACGGTTTTCCAAACCATGAAGAAACCATATCGGCTCCACAATACACAAGTGACATATTTCATGGTTATTCACATAGTTTAAAAAATAATGAGCTAGTAATGTGATTCAGATCTGTCTAAAAAGGAAACCTTGATGCATGATTTCCTAGGTAAGGCACATGGTTTCCCTTAGTTGTGTGCAAGCCATGTACCACCCCTACTAAAGCTATGTTTTCCATTATTCCCAAGAAACTCAAGTAAAACACAAAGGGAAAAAGCTAGATCAAAAATTAAATAGAAAAATACCTCAAAATGAAATCATAGGAGTGAAACCTAGTAAAATTTCAAGGAACATGATTAGCATCACGTGCCAAAATTGACTCTTATAATCAACAAATAAGAGAAAGAAAGTGTTTGATAAGATTTTAGGTAATGGTAACCCTGGAATAAAAAATATTTAGTTTCCTATATATTGATAATGTGGAATGAATAAACCAATTAAATTTCATAGATAGATGGTTATATGTTTTGAGCGTGTAAGAGAAGAAAACAAAGGAAGTAGTTTCTAAGGAAAAAAGGAAAGGTTTGGTCAACAAAATGGTTGAGAATAATATTATTCCTAAGGTTTCATTGACTATGTAATATTTTAAATGTGAAAATAATAGGAATTACGCAGATGGATTTCCTAAGGGGAATGCTCATGACGTTAATTTACAAGGTCATA
The DNA here is from genome assembly GCA_963277665.1 of Viscum album. Lineage (NCBI taxonomy): Eukaryota > Viridiplantae > Streptophyta > Magnoliopsida > Santalales > Viscaceae > Viscum > Viscum album. The sequence continues at coordinate 1,429,472,927 of OY728120.1, read as the reverse complement.
TGAGTAATGGATTTTCATTTGATGATGAAGAGACTACAGATGACAAATAAAAGGAAATATGCATTATGGAATAAGATAATAAATCCTAGTTAATGTATTAAGGATGATGTGGGATAATCAAAGTGTTTATGTATTGGAATTCAAAATTATGTTATACAAATATATATATGAATTGTTTTTAGAGGTTTCACATTAAATATTTTCATGAATATTATCTATGGTATTGATGGATGAGAATATTGATTTAATGGAAATGTGATATTTTGTCTAAGATAACAATTAATATGTTATTGATGTTGATATAATGTGGTTAGGATAAATTTATTTTGGATATGAATATGTAAATTTGATAATAAATAATTATGCGGAACTGATTAATGATTTTTTGAAAAAGTGGTTTATTCTATCATTGATGGAGTTTGAAGAATTTTTGGACTTGAAGAATAAATACAATAATTTGTGTTTTATTTATGTAATAAGGGATAATGCATGTTTTTAAAATGGTTTAATGGTAATTATGGTTATTACCATGTTTTAAGATAATACATGATGAAGGTATTCACAGGATTGGTATGTGACGATCAAGAGAAGATTTATGGTATATGATAATTGATGATAAGTTAGTTTTTGAAATTTAGTAACCTTATTTATAATGTTTTCAATTTTAATCTTTCATAAGGATCATAAGGATAACTATTTATGAAAGGGGACATGTTGAAAATTGAATGTGGGATAAAATATTAATATATTATTTCATCATATGAAGCTTTATCCATACTAGATAACCTCTTATATCCATTTCTTGTGATGATGACTACATATAGATGTAACAACTTATCATTCTATTAAGGGATCTTATGATACTTTTATACTTTTGAAATAAAATGTTGGAATGTTATCATCATTTTTACGATATTAATGATTTTTTTCAAGTCTTTTTGGTGTATGAATTTTTTATCATTAACATTCTTCGGCCTATATTCTATATCACTATCCATCAGTATTTGGGTGTTCTTTTTTTCTTCTATGTCTATATTTTCAATTACAACCGATATTCTCCTATTTGGAATCCTAGTATGTGTTATTATAAATAACCTTCAAAAATCCCTTATATATTTTTCAAGTGTTGTTCTTGTAAACCCTACTTACTATATTGGCATCAATTAATGGAAATTTCAAGTATTAATCCCTTCATGACCGATATGAATTTCCAGGGAGAAATTAATTTTAAGGGGCATAGAATATAACACCCTTAGATTTTATGAATTATTTTCTTAGAAAAAAATAAAATAAATTGATTTATTTATTTACATGAAATAAAAATTTAATCTTATGATACATGTAACAATATGATATATTTCATTACACATAACAATGATTTTTCTCGATAGCTTGCGTTAAACACACTATTTAGTTTTTCCGACCAAAAATATATTATTATTTTTTATATATACAAGAAATTGGAATGAAGGATATGAATAGAATTTACAAAATTATAAAAATATATAGTTTACATAAATTGTTTTATTTATCTCTTTATTTGAAATAAAATATTCTTAATTTAAAAGGGAAAAAAATTATGCAAAACTATTTTTTCCAAAAGCATGTTATGCCACAGAATGCAAACATAAATAAAAATTAATTTTTAATAATTTTAAAAAATAAATTTTATATAATAATATTTATTTTTTAATACATAAGGTAAATATTATATTAGGGTGAATTGTTTTAAATTTTCTAAAAAGTTTCATTTTTTGATGAATAGTAAAAAATACTCCATTATAATTGAAAACTGTCTTTTCATATACATTATTTATAAATTTATATAATATTTTAAATTGGTCTTAATTTAAAAATAAATAAATTATATATCCATTAATCTAATTTAGGTAATATTAATAATTTTCATATTTATTTTTGATATAAAAACATTTCAAACATTTGAACTTTTCTCTTTTAAACCTTGCATTCTCGTTGCAAATGTGGGATTACTTTTAAATTAAATAATATCACATATGTGGATGATATTTTTTAATATATATTAAGTGTTTTTAATATGCATAATTTATATTATCAAATATTTTTTACTTAATTGTTTACCATAATAATTAGTGAAAACAGTTAAAATTAACTACTGAATTATTGTTAAAACATGGTTTTGAACATAACATGTGCTTGTGTTAAAATTACTTTTACAAACACATGTGATTTTTTTTGATAAATTGGATTTTATATTTATAATAATTATGTATAAAATATCTATTAAATCTCATTTTAATTTTAGTCTTAATGAAAAAAAAATTCCTAGGAAGATAAAAAATAAAAGTTACCATTGTTAAATTATAAAAGGGTAAACTTCAGTATAATTAAATACCAAGGATCAGCTTGAAAAAAATGTATTTTTTATATTTTTCAGAGGTTATTTTAAACCAAATAAACCATAAACTAAAATATTATTCAATTTTTTAGTCACATTTGGTAAGAGAGACATCCCAATAGAGAATACTTTTGGGAAATTATAAGAATTCCACTCCCCCTCAACAATAAAATGTCACTCAATTAACTATATTATTCACACCTTAAAACCAATTTTATTAAGACAATAACTTCAAAAATCACTTCCAGACATACCTTCCCTAATTCTAAAGGAATTATTTTGGTAATAAATCCATTATAAGAATATATTAGTACAAACCTAAGAATTATACCCTAAGAAAAGGTCATATTCTTCAATGAGCATCTTTATTTTATTTAATTCTCTACATTATTACATTATTATTTTAAAATTATTTTATAATAAACTAACCATATTATATATACGTATATTTCCTTTTGTTAATGGTATGAAAAATAAAAACACACACTTCCATCAAATGTTTTTTGAAATCATCTTATGGGTTTATGGCATACTACCACCTAACGAATCAATGTCATTCATTTTTAGATTACCACCCCTGACAGATAGAAATAATGACATATTTATATTTTATATAATATATTTATGATATTTATGATTTTATTATGAATATTTATTTATTATTTCAGACAAACCTTCATGGTTTTTAATTTATGGGAATACGATAATGTCATCCCTGTGTAAGACGAATTACTTCCTCGCGAAGCGATGAGATTCATTCATGATTTATGTGGATTGTATTATGGGTGGGTTTAATAAAAATATGTGATATAAATAAAATAATAATTTAATAATATATATAACATATATATTTATTTCGTTCAATATTAAAAAAATGGAAACTGTGTTAATGCATACGTATGACATACCGTCTCCATTAATGAGGTATTTCATTTCCCATCACTAAACTGTATGGATTACTATAAATATAAATATAATGAATATATAGGATATTTATATCATGGTCAAAGTTGGTTATATTATGAAACCATGATCTAATTTATACGGTTGAATTATTACAATAGAATTCAAGACATAAGGTAATGTATTTTCATCTGACTTCTTTACTTATGTGAGACACAAGCCATTTTCACCACTTATTTATTTTATGTCGTGTACAAACTATATAGGAATGTATTTTATGATTATTATAATTAAATTCATGGGGATTCAAATAACTATTTTAGGATCTATCAATCATTGGGTTTATGGTTTTGATGATACCAAAGCGATATGGAAACGTTGTCTCAATTTTGATTCTTTGAGACGTATGTTATATTTTACACCTATATTCTTTTAAGAGATGTATATAATGATAAATTGACATGCTATATAATTAATATAGTTATTTTCATTATAATAAAAGTTTTAATTAATGGTATTATTTTATTTGGGGTTACGATTCAATGTTACCATGTGGTAAAAGTCTTTTGTTTCAATCTCATCATTTATCAAGATTGTTTATAATTATGCTTCCAATTATGTGGCCTTATGATACATATCTGAAAACACACATGAATGTTTTTCTACTAGGGTTTATGATATTTATAAGTAATTTTAAAATTTTTTCACTCTTTGGTACTTAAAATGTTTTAGAAATCAATTTTATGAAAATATGACTTTATTTCTCTCTATGGTCGGAAATCTATTATCTTCCAAAACAATGTTTTCTAAAAAAATATTTTAGAAAAAGTTTTTAAAAAGTGTTTTCAATGCCAAAATAATTTTTTATTTAGGAAATGTTTTTAGTTATTTAAAACTCTTCATTTTCAAATTTTCATGTTCACTTTTAATGAAAATGACATACAAAAATGTTTTCTGTTTTAAAAATGTGATTTTTAAAATAAAAGGGGTATTTTCTTCAAGAGGTTATTAATGATATTTTAATGATATTTCCATTAATTGACATCAAAAACACTTGATGTTACTTATTCTAAAATGGGGATATATGGAAATGATACCATCCTAATTTTTTTTTCATACACTACGATTATTTCAATGATATTTTTATGAAACCCATTTCTTTTCCACGTGTTAATCATGTTTCAATGATTGAAAACCATTTCATTTCCATGGGTCAGTTAATTTATGAAATGATAATTATTTTTTATGATTTTTTATGATTATATGTAATATCATTTTACTTTATTCATTTTTTGGCTCTTCGACATTACATATATGATGAGGTGACCCATATAGAGTCAAGTAAGCCCATTGCAGCTTATACGAGGGGCGGCCCAAATAGTAACGTGTAAGCCCGTTACATATTATTCGATGGTAAGACCTAGATATCACTCCAATTAATTGGTTAAGGATTTATATATCTTGAGAAATATATAATTGTAATTGGGACTAAACATGGTTTAGTTAAATAGTACCATAACAAGGAGTGAACCCGGTTCAGTAAGGGTCTTTCTCCACAATGATGGTTTGGGGAGTGAACACATTACACTATGAGGAAATATTTTCCACTGAGGATGGTGGTGTGTCCCACCTAGGAGGTGTATCAACCTAAATAAGGGTATATTAGTGGTTCACACAAGACCAAAAGAGGGTACATGGAAGGCCATCTCAAGCCTAATGTAGGTACATAAGTGGTTAGCCCAATCCTATCATGTTAGGAATATATTAGTGGGTAGCCTTGACATAATATTTTCTATGCTTATATTTATTCCAAAAATATATATCTTATTCCAATTTAATGCCCTCTTGGCTCATGTTCTTTGATTTACTTATGATTCATGTCTTATGAACTACAAATATTAATTCCATGACTCATGTTTATGATCTATAACTGGTTGGGCATGAACATACTAAGTTAATTTTCAATATAATATAAAATTATTCTGATCATATGATTTCATATGATCATCGATTCATATCTCTTATGTTTACCCTTACTTATCATTTTATCTCACCCTTTATTATGTTTCATTTTCCTAGGTGATAAAGAATGGTTTTATATAGTTATGTCCCTAAAGATTACTAAATGGGAAGTTCTTTTGGGGAATTACGAAAGATCGTTCATTATATTTGATGATTGTGTTCCATGTCTCCAATGACACTAAACTATTTTTGTTCGTAGATGTGTATTTGTGAAATATAATTAATAATCATATATAAATATGTAATATTCATGTATGAGAATCCCGGTTCATTATAGTAACCCTTAAAAATGAACTTAGTTAGTGAGGACCGATTCTATATTTCCTATTGAACCAACTCCAATTATTTTTCCTTTTATCATAATCCCCAAAAGTGTCATGAACTCTATAAAATTTTGAATAAATAATATAAATTTGGAAATTCTCCACTCATATGTCTTGGGAAACCACTATACATGTGCCATTTATATTTTTTTTATGTTCCTCTATACCTAAAAATATCAAGTAACAATTTTTTTGTACCCATTCACTTTTTATGTGTCTATTTTATACATACACATCACATCTACATACTTTGAGAAAAATATATATCCTTTACTTTAGATAAATATTTACAAATATATACATTCTTAACAATGTGAAATTGAGGAATTAGAAAACTAAAATTGTTATCAAAATGTCCATAAATCACACAATAAACATATGTAACAGTATACATGCTTTAATTATTTCAATCATGAAATAATTAATTCCTTAAATATATGTTTTTTCTCTTTTGAATCCCATTCAAATTTTTTCCTTTAGTTTATTTTTTTCTAATTATTTTATTAATATAATCCTCACTTATAGTAAAAATACTAGAAACCAATTTTATAGAATCAACTATACTGGATAAATCATTAATTATAGTATCATGAAAGGCATAATAATATTTTTATTAATAAATTTTAGTCTTTAATTATATAAATAATTGGTACAAAACATATTATTCTGTAATAAAGGAATCATAAACATTCTTTAGTGACTTATTAATTTTCTGTACATTATCATATCTATCTTTAAGTATTTAATAATGGTCATTAATATTAGTAAATGAATAAATTTATTATTCTTAATTATGGTAGTAGAATAATTATACTTATTTAGAATATTATATAAAAAACATATATATATTTTTTATTAAATTCTTAGTTTCATATTTATGACTTGATTCCTCAGAATCACTCTACATATCATTCTTAGAACAGTTTAATTTCTACTTGATGTATTAATTTTTTTGAGAAAATTATTTTTAGATTAATTATTATCATTATGTTATGTGTGGTCAAACTAGATATTACTATGTTTATATTATTAATTTCATCATAATTCCATTGAATTTATATCATTATTCTTGATGTTATTTCAAAAACCTTTTACCATCCTATAAATCTTATTGAATCTTATTTCTAGTAGAGAAAGATAATCTCTTAAATTTGAACAACTTGATTCAGATTAATTAGATTAGTGAAAAAAGTAACTTTGAACTAATTCTCATCTTTAAATGTTGAAAATTTTGAAGAAATGTTTTAATTATTTCCCAAATTATGGTCTTCTGCTTTAGATTTCATCACAGCTTCATAGATTCTGATACTTCAAATAAAATTATTTATTTTCATCACTTTTTTAGTTTTTAACTATCTAATCGTAGAAAACATTACACTATATTTATTGGGTGAAACTCTACAAACATCCAAATAATTATCTAATTAAAGAAAAGTAATTACCAAGGCATTAATATTACTCAAAATTTTAGTCAGTCTTCAATTTGTTTGAATAATTAATTCTCCATTAAACATCATAAAGGCATAAAATTTATATTTGAAGTATTATAAATTAGTTTTCATACACTATTAGTTCCATAATAATAAAAAAAATAGTTTCCCACATATCATTGGGCATTACACATTGAAAAACTTCATTGATCTCATCTGGTCCTAATAATTTTTTTTAGAATTTTGGGAACATAAATTCATAAATTAATCAGCATCTTCAGTATCATTTCATATTTCCATCGGTAGTAATATTATAAGATTTCACCACATTTAACTATATTTTTTATAAAATAATATTAAAATTGAAAATTATTATACATTTCCATCAACCAAAATTTTCACTATTAAAATAAGGATATTTAATCATTTTCATACCTTCTATATGATTAGTTACATTTTTAATGGAGTAATTCTCTATATATTTTTACGGAAAAAAGATAAAAAATTTAATATCATGATATAATACAACTTATAGTCCCAGTAATTTTGAATACAATGACTCAAGAGGGGGATTGATTGGGTCCTTTATATAGTTTCACTAGTTTAAACTTTTTTCTTCAAGTTGTTAGAATATTCTATTATATTTTAATTAAAATATATAGGGGAAATAATATAAATTAAAGAGTGTGGATCACAATATTTTATAGTGGTTATGGGATACAAAAACATCCCCAAGTACACTCCACCAACAAAAAATGTGTTCTTGGATATTTTATATAGATCCTTTTCTTAGGGATATCATAACTGAGTGAAAATATTTGAAACAATATATAATTATATAAGATATTTCAAGAGGATCTCCTTTAAAATTATTTTACAAGGAATCACTCCCACACAAAGTTCACAAAGTGTTCACTCACTATAGAAATGAAATATTTATAAATTAATATAGATTAGCGCTGAGTTTTTAACTCCAAGTAATAGATAGGTGATCTAATTTATTATAAAAAGTTATTAATCCTTAAAATTTAATTTCTAGAGATAAATTTTCAATTATAATAATTAGAAGTAGTTTATCTTCTCCCTTCCCTTCTCCTTTTTAAAAAAACATATAATGATACTTATAAAATATGGTTAGATGGATAATTATATAGAGTCTGTATGAGTATTAAATAACTCCAGAGTATTTGGTATGTGTAACCGACATTCATTATTCTAAAATGTTTTATAAATATCACCCCAATATTCCTAGAAGAAAACATAAATACCAAAAAATAAATAAGGCAACGATTTCCTCCTCATAAATAATATATATATATATATATTAGACGTTCCCACATTAATAACATACTACTTTAGAGTTATATAATCCTTATTTTAGAATTTTCATAATAGTTAGACCATCAAAACAACTTAATAAATTTATATTTGAGAACATTATGTTGTTATTAAAATATATTCTTTACATCCTATGAAAATAATCAATTTTTTAATCTATATTTTAATCTTCCAAGTCAATTAGTATTTAATATTTGAATAATCCATAAAATATCACAAATTAGATTCTTTCTGAAATCCAATAATTTTGAATTTTTAATATTTTCCATAGAAATAAAAAACCTAAGAATCATCCTGATAATATTTTATATTCTTTTTATACTCATAATACCACTTAACATTGTGATCTAACTTGCAATGTAACCTCGACATTCACACAACCATCCACCCAACCATGAAACATAGCCTAAGCATCTTATATAGAATACATCACGTCATTTTTTATATTCATTTTATAATCATAATACCACTTCCATTAGAATCATTGTAATAATTGAATAAGTTTAGAATTGTTAAAAATGAGAGAATAATCCAAATAACATTGTATAAAGTAAAAAAATTTAAAATTATAAACCAAAAAAGTATCACAATTCTAATTATATTGATCACACCTTTTATTATTTAATTATTAATTCATCTAACATTAGTTAAAAAAATTATTCTCACATTCATCATTTTGATGATGTTATATGAATATTAACTTTGATATCATCCTTTATATAGTGTAGGTCGTAAAACATTTTTCAGTTCCAACTTTGAGTTTGTCCTCTTGGTAAAAACCTATAGAGCTTTAACATAGAAACCATTTACTAGATAATGGAATGTAGAGTAAAACCTAAAATATGTAATCTAAATGACACATATATTATGAAATAGGTTGTAGAATTCATTCATAAAAAATATAACTTGGAATCTATGTTATGACTTCTAAATACATACCTTTCAAATAACTTAACTTCTAAAATCATCACAAATATTCAAATTTCAATATGTTTGAGTCCTATCCTCTAGGTAATCATTCAATAATTTAAAAACTAATAAATTTATTCTAGAATAAATTTTCTTAAGATACATAAATAAAAAAACCATTAACATTAAATTACTCATGTAAAAAAATTCATAATAAAAAAAGGTTATTTGTGTCCAACAAAACCTAATTTAATGAAAGTATATAGGATTTAGAAAAATAAAAATAATAATACAAAAAAATATATCCAAACATAATATTTACACCTACAGGAACAAAAAAACAATAATTTCCATTTTAATTATATCACTATAAGATTGTTTATTTACCATTACCAATCACTCTATATTCATTTTTAATTTTTATCCTTTTATTAAAAAAAATACACTTTCATGACATCAATTATTGCTCATTTTCATTTATTAATTCCTTATATTTTTCATTTAAACATCACATATTACCAATATAATTAACTCATTTCATCCATTAACATTTCTAGCACTTCATTAAACCATGATCTCATTAAAATTTTGATTAGTTGTTCATTATTTAACTTAATTTCAATTGGAAACCATATTCAAAAGAAAATATTATAAAAAACACATCAACCACAATACTAATATCTTAAAACACCACAAAAAACAAATTCCAACAACTGCCAGAAAAATCCAAACCAATACCTACAAGTTCACCACTTTCATAACATCGTCCTCTTTTCCTCACATAAACAATGATAAAAGAACTACAATGATACAAATCATCAACCATAAATTTTTCCAAAGTATAAACATCACTAAATCATCCTAAATCATCCACCATGACACAATAATAGGGATATAAAATAATATTCATGCAAGGAAATTGATAAAAATACTAATTTTAGTAGTGAATCACACCCAAAAATCTATATTTATTCGGAATTATATATTCATTGAACTATTTTAGCATAAACATATCAATAAAATTGTTATATTATAATTATTAATTTTTTACCATATTTAAATGATTATCAAATTATAAAATGTGAAATGTATTCCAATAACTACATTTAAAAAAACATTATAGAAAACTACCCAAAACCATCTTCTTTAATCACACTTATTTATTTATTTAATATACCTAACACAAAACTAGTTGATGCAAATTCTATATTTAAGAACCTACCATTTCATTATCATATTTATGTTTTTAAAACATTATGTAAATTTATTCAATCATTATAAAAGAAATAAAAAATTCAATCAGAATAGTAAGTGTAAATCCAAAAACACCATCAAATACGTATAAATATGAGATTTTGTAAAGAACATTTAAATTGCTCCTTCCATTTCAATTACTTTAGTTTAATCCATTATCATATTTATTTTAGTCCATAATATCCATTTATGAATAAAATTATTAATCTACATTCACATAGAATTAGATATGGGAATGTCTTAAATGCTCTACCTCAACTAGAGCTTCATCAACATTCCCTACAAGAATGGGGAAGGAAAAGGATAATAACACCAAATATGCCTAAGGAAAACACTCAGAAACGAATGATAAACTAGTAATCATCAATATCAACACCCAATAACACCAAAAAATATATAATACTAATGATTTAATTCTATTAGGATGGATGAAAAAAATAAAATGATGGTAAATATAAGGGAATAGAAAAAATGAAAGGAAATAACACCTCCAGGTGAAAGGGATCGATCACCCAAAGATACGAATCAAAATACCATAAAAAGAATGAATAATTGGGATTGAGACACTCCCAAGGGTAAATCTAGTTTAAAAAGAGTTTTTTTAATTGTATGAAAACTATAATTACACTAAAATTTATATTTTAAAACCAATAAGGTATAATCATGGTACAACGGTAAAATATACGCTACAATGATATCGAGTTAAATAAATCCTTGAATGTTTTTTAATAATCCCACACATTTCACTCAAAAATATATGGTCCAAAACACTTTAAAATCACTATAAAAAATAAAGGACATAGTGTAATGTGGTCCTTCATATGACAACACTTGAATCTTATAATATCATGAAACAATCTTCCTTTTAATCTTAACCCAAAACACCTTGAATATAAACCCCAACATAACTTCCATCACTGGGGTATAATGATTCTAAAATGTCAAGAACAACAAAAATTATCCCCAAATGACTTCATAGTGTAGTTAGTAAAGATATATCAAAATATAACCCTCATAATATTAACCAAAATAGCTCATGGATCGCCATAATAGAACTTGAATGACCACAGTGCAACCAAACTCATGTGAGATTAAAAAAAGGGCTCTCACACTATAACACACAAGCACCACGTTAAGATACACTTATCCTAGGTATAAAAGAAGATAATAATTTATCATATATACATATCTATATTGCATCAAACAACTCACATTATGACACTAACCCTCATGGAGCAACACACCAAACTACAGAAACAATTCTCCACTGGCTAACTCTTCATGGTAAAATACACTAAGCCACACTAAAATACATCATTCTAGTATAAAATTAATCTCAAAATTCCATTAATACCCACTTAACATTCTCCTATCACCACCAATATGAAAATAATGTAAATTAATAGTTCAAATTTTTTTGGACCATCATAGTTATTATAATGATCATGTTGTGTAAATCGATTTTTAATTGTCCATTTTTTATGTAATTTTTTTTTGAATCCCCAAGAAGAAGGAGAGAAAATGACCCCTGAGTCCTACCTTTAGAAGGCACCGGAGTGGGGAATAGCACCAAGGGCATGTATTCTCACACAAATAGAAGGCATTATCCTTTTTATAAAACAATATCGGGAGATAAGATTGTAAATCACAATAAAACCAAAGACTAAAATTAAAATTAAAGCCAGTAATCCATTCCCAATTGCATGTTCAAAAGTAAAACTGATATAAAGTAAGAAAAAAAATCCTAAATAATGTACCAAGGAAAATAAACTAAGCAGCGAAGAAAACTATCCTGGCGATTGAGCTAGTATGGTCCAGCATAGTCCTCAATGTCTTCCTGGAAACATAAAAATAGTTTTACATATATAGGGTAAGCATACAAGTATACTCAGTAGGGAAACTAAAGCTACACATTCACAAGTGAGGGAACATAGTAATGACCTTGTGAGAAAACTGTAGAAACTAAAGCACCTACCAAGGAATACTAACCAGCCAAACTTCACCAAGGCAAACTCACCAAAGTAATGCAAGTCATGTAATGTAATAGTATAAGCACATTGAAATCTGTGTACCCTGCATCACTTTCCCAGTGATTGACTCATCATTTCAAATGATCTAACATATTTATGCTTCCACTCTTCCTACACGCAGTACCACTGCCGCAACCTACCCTCACACACCTAGGCCTCAAACCACACACAACCACACCTGCAAAAACCTAGTCTACAATAACCACTATCATGCCCGAAGACACCTAGGCCTCAAAAACTACACACCATGCCCAAAGACACCTGGGACTCATCCCAAAGATACTTGGGAAAACATACCTGGATCATAAACACCTAGGCCCCTCATCCAAAACAAACCCTTTCCTGAAAATCTTCGACTGTGGTATGCCTCAATCCATTAAATCCTACCCAGATACACCCAAGCTGCAAGATGAAGAGGAGGGTGAGAGAAATAAAATCAGTAACTGGTCATCCATCCCCCCATCAGGATGTTGGGAAAGACACATTCTTCTATGAAATTGAGGTGTTCGACACATAGTGAAAAAAAATGGTGGCGTTCATTTATAAATCAGAATGTAATACAATATATATATATATAGGCAAACAAACACTCAACCTCAACCTATGGGTTTCACACGAATTGACACCAAGCCTACACTAGCACCACTTTTACCACAACCCCTACTTGAATAACCATATAACAACCACTACCAAGCATAAACCCAACCACAATTTGTTCAAATTAAACTTATTTATTTAAGGGGATTCACTTTAAATTATTATGTCACTACCAAGAAACTAATAACTATAACCATTCCAAGAAACGAGTAAAAAAATTGAAGTCCCAAAGCATAACAACATAAAACTAGACTTTCCGTCCCACTGCGCAACAACACAAAATAGACTTGTAGTCCCACTATATATCCCCATTCAAATCATGCCAATTATCATTATTCAAAGTGATACTTCCCATTCCATCTCTAACAACCTAGCCCTGTAGACCCACTTCCCAAACAAATCCCAAATGTAGCCCTACATCATAATGATTCCATAACCATGCCATAGTCCCACTGATCAGTGTCACTTCATGACCAAAAAACAAAATAAAGTCAATTCAATAGCCTATAAGTTTATCCATTCCACAATCCATCAATCTCTCTGACTGAGACACTAACACACAACGGACAATCCTACTTCCCATAAGTTTATCAATTCCAGAATCAATCAATCTCTCAGACTGAGAAACCAACACACAAAGGAAGGTCTCACTGCCGACAAGTTTATATATTCCACAATCAATCAATCTCTTAGACTAAGACACCAACATACCCCACTATACCACCCTACACACTAAGCCCACAGAACCCATTCCAAAACACACTACACATAATCAAAACCATTAAACCAAATGTATTCAAATTTAACTGACAAGGGTTCTTTAATTTTAACTTTAATATATCCAAGGTGATCACAAACCATGTTTTATCATGGGGAATCCCTTTATATAACTGAGTCTATGTGATTAATTATATTTTTTGTTACATATTTACATCAAAACATCACAACAAAACTATACCATTACACATGAAAATACTACCAACAATTATGATTTTCAGAAGGCATATAGCCACAATATCCATAATAGAATCAAAGATAACAAAATGAAACAGGTGAAAAACATCAAACCAAACCCTACCCATTATTTTATTTTCACTAGTTATCTTTTGATCATATCAAATCCAGGTTTAATCCTTGTTTTAAGAAGAGTATCCATCCATTCATCACAAGGAACTGTTAATATACCCACCCCACATAATGCATAATTAAAGAGAAGAAAAAGAAAATCCTTACTTGGATGATCAAATATGGAAGTTACTTCTTATGCCAAGAACTTGGGATAGCATGAATTTCAAGAAGAACTCCAAGGATGAGCGGGAAGGGATCTAGTATGGGCGCACGACTAATCTCGAGATGAAGTCTCTAGGAGCATCAAGAGAAATGAAAAGGAAGATGGAAGATGGGATCTCAACTTAAGAAGAGGCCATATCCTAAAATCAGGGAGACCATTTTGAAGTACTTAAAAGTAGGATCCTAGTTTTACTACATGGCTTGGTGGTTTCACACATTGTAATTAATTTATATTTAACAATTCCCCTGTTAAACGGTAGAGATAGACCAGAAGATGGATATGATTTGATAGATTTAATTTTAATAGAAAGAAATAGGTAACATGGAAAAAACTAGAAAAACTGAGAAAAACTGTAAATGAGCCACCGATGGGTGATTCACCGACACGAAGACCTACCAACCTAATGACCTACCAATGCATCGAGCTACTGATGCCCTAACCTACCAATACCTTGACCTACTGATGCCCTGACCTACTGATGCCTTGACCTACTATCGCCCTTACCTACCGACACTGAGCTACAAACGTGACCTACCAACACCTCGACCTACCAACACTGAGCTATAGACATGACCTACCGACACCAAGCTACTAACACAGCCAATCGATTCCTCAACCTACAAAAACTGACACCCTTGACTCACTGATGTCAATGCCCATAAATCACCGATGCTAATTCCCCTGACTCACTAATGCTGATGCCCCTAACTCATCTATGTCGATGCACTAACATGCCAAAGTAGTGACATGCCGATGGAAAAACTGTAAATTTTGGATAACTCTCAAAGTGAGACACTGAAAGCTCCCAGAACACCCCAGCACTAGATTTTAAAAAAGTAAGAGCCTGTGGAAAATCTGGTTTATTACATTAGATACCTCCCAGACTATTCTCATCCCCAAGAATTTCTAAACCAAACTAGATGAAAACAAGGTTTGAACAACCATCCCTTAAGATACCCCATATTATTAAACAACCCTGTGTTGTTCTAAAGGTGGAGAAAAAACCTCAACATCCAAGGATGCCTCTGCGACATATATCTCACAAACAGCTGTATAAACACTATCACTCCACTCCCTCAAGTAACCACACAATCACTAAAAGTCACACCATCTAGACACATGGATTAGGGAGCTCCTTCTTCCATGACAAGATACTATCTGGTTTGGGTGGAAATGAATCACCCACATGAGTTTAATCGAATCCACATTAACATTTCTTGATTAGTGATCAGGTTCTCCTCTACCCATAGTCATGACTTTTAACACAAAATTAGAAAATTGGGAAAGAACTTATCATAAAACAAGGGATGTTAAACATTACATCATAAGAAGGGCATAAAGAAAACACAAGATCAAAACTCAAAATAGATCTGGGTACTGGGCATGCATCTATGCCCCCCATTCCTAGGTACTCTCCTTGAGGCCACCATGCCTGCATAATACATTAACCAAATGAATGGTCCATCCATGAAGCACCTTCTTATTACAATACTTGATTCTCATCAGTCACTCTATAAATGTCACATCATCCTTGATATCCAAATCTCCCTAGTATAGGACTTGGAAGTCATCATGTAGAAACCGACGGAGTAGGGAGACATGAAAGACATTGTGGATCCTCTCCAACTACGGTGGTAATTATAGCTGATACGCCACCTTGCCAACTCACCCCAACAACTCGAATGGTCTGATGAACCTAGGATAAAGCTTACTCCCACTACTAAACATCTATTTTCTACACCAAGGGGATACCCTTAAGAACATGTGGTCCCAAACCTCGAACTCCAAGGGTCTCCTCATATGATCGACATATGACTTCTGTCAGTCCTGAGTGGCCTTTATCCTTTCATGAACAAGATGAACCTTCTCTGTCGTGCTCTAAACCAACTCTTGGCCAAGTACACCTGCCTCCCCAACCTCTATCCAACACATGGGAAAACAAAACGGTCTTCCATTCAAGGCCTCAAACAGTGCCATGCCAATGAAAGAGTGATAGCTATTATTGTAGGAAAACTCCATCGGGGGAATTTCCATACCAATGATCCTATGAAATCTAGAACACACGCTCGCAACATATCCTCCAAAGTATGGATGGTCCTCTATGTATCCCCATTATTCTGTGGGTGTAAAGTAGTGTTAAGGTATAGATGGGTTCCAAAATCACATTGTAATCCCTTCTAGACTCATGAAGTAAAGAAAGCATCTGGATCCAAAATTATGGATCTTGTATTTACATGTAGTTCTACAACTTCACCTACGTACCTCAATGCCAAGGAATCCACTGTGCCCGACTCCATAACTGCTAAGAAGTGAACCAATTTCATCAATAGATCGACCACTACCTAGATGGATTCACAACCTACCTTATCCATGGGTAGTCCTGTGGTGAAATCTATCGACACATCATCCCAATTTCACTCTAGAATGTCTAAGGGATGCAACAGATCGCCGGGAACACGGTGTTAATCCTTTTTCAGCTGAAAAACTATGAACCATTCCATAAACTCTACCACTACATGCTTTACTCTGGTCCACCAAAATTGACCTCTCAAGACCCGATACATATTGGTGAATCCTAGATTTACTACAAGGGGTGATTTATGGAACTCATCGAGAACTCCCTTGTGCATCACCAAAGGGAAAAACAACTTCCAATGGAACAATGTCTGATTCTAACTATCCTTCGTCCATCCCTCCAGAGCATCACCCTGACTAACATGATCACACATTACTTCATACTCGGAGTCTCCCCAATGATACTCCTCCAACTGACATACCAAGGAAGACTACACTATCATGTAAAGCTGACAACCTCTACCATCCTCCACTCTCAATCCTAGATGTAAAGCATCCAACCCCTCCATTGCCTTCAAAGCATTTTTGGAATCCTGAACTACATCCTTTTGTGAATTCCTACTCAAGGCATCAGCCACCACATTCCCCTTTCCTAAGGTATAGGTAATTTCAAATTCGTAGTCCAAAAGGTACTCTATCCACCCACTCTATCACAATTTAATATCTCATTAGAAGAAGATATACCTCAAGATCTTGTGATATATGAAGATCACCAAGTGTTCCTGATGAGATAATGCTAATAAAAATTTAGTGAGAATGTGACCACTACAATCTATAGGTCATGGGTGGCATAGATGCATTCATGAGAATGTAATTTCTTAGACCCATAAGAGATTACTACTCACAACTGCATCAAAACACATCCCAATCCTAGCCTAGAAGAATCACAGAACACCTCAAACATCACCCCTTTTTATGGTAGCCTAAGCACTAGAGCACTGACCAGCTTTCCCTTCAGGTAGATAAAATATTCCTCGCACTACTCACTCTATAAGAAAGCCCAATCCTTTCTAGTCAAATCTGTCAATGGAGCCACAACTCAAGAGAATTCGGGTACAAACCTCTGATAGTAACCTACCAGACCTAAGAAACTAAAAACCTCTGTCAAATTTATGGGTGCTACCCAAGAAAAAACTGCTTTGACCTTTGACATGTCCACTGTTATTCCCTACTAGGACACTATATGTCTAAGGAAGTACACCTCTCATGTCCAGAACTTTCATGTATAATAATTCCTATAGATCTGGTGGTTTCGAAGGACCTCCATAAGTATCCTTAGATTCATGGAATGATCCTCCTATGACCTTGAGTTGATTTGGATATTGAAAATGAACACGACCAAAAACCTAGTCCATATACTCCTGGAAAATAGAGTTCATGATATCCATAAATAGGGCTAGTGTGTTCATAATGCCAAACAAAAAAACCACAAACTCAACGTGTCGATACCTGCACCAAAATGCTATCTTCGAGATGTCACCCTCTTTCACCATCAACTAGTGATATCCAAAACACAGATCAATCTTAGAGAACCAACTTACACCTTTCAACTGGTCAAAAATTTCACCAATACTTGGGATGGGGTACCGGTTCTTAACTGTCACCTGATTATATCTCTGGTAGTGTATTCACAACCTGAGTCCATCGTCCTCTTTCTTTGAGAATAAGAATGGAGCACCTCATAGTGACACACTTGGTCAGATTAAACCCTTCTTAATCAAGTTGTCAACAAAAATTGGCAACACCTAAAACTCAAAAGGCATCATCTAATAGAGATCCATCAAAATCAGAGGGGCATCGGGTTGTAAGTATATCCTGAACTCAACATCACATCTAACGGTTAGAGTCACAACCTATGCTGCAAAGATGTCCAGGAACTCAATGAAAATCCCCAGAACATCCACCATCTTTGAGTCTTCTGATTCCACTGACAGCATGACTAGAAAACAAAGAAGGGGCTCCATACACTGGCTGCCCTCCTGGATACTCCACTCACCAATGAAAGCTACACATTGGTTTCCCATATCTAAGAACATGACCCTTTTTTAGAATCATTAGATAACATCGTGCATGGAAAACAGATAGTCGATGCCTAGGATGAAATTGAATGGCTATATTTGTAGAATAAGAAGATCCCCACTTGACTGAGGCAACCCCAACATCATTCAACATCCTCAACAAACATAAAATAGGATGATCTATCCTTTAAATGTGGGACTCAACAATAGGGTCATGGAAAGTATCTCTATGTCTAGTCCCAAGGCATGGGCTAGACTAGGTGAAACAAAGGAGTGCGAAGCTCCTAAATCAAACATGGAATATGCATGACTACTAAACAGACTAATTCTACCACACATGTATGATGTCGGGGTGCCATAACAGAAAAGAAAAAAAGAAACTCGTAAGCGTGAGTACTGTGGAAAATTTCTTTTAAATTATTCTGATGTTTTTAGTTATTTTAATTTCCAAAACACACAAGAAAACAATTCATTATGATGCATGTACCTTTCTTAGGGACTCTACCTAGCAAACAATTTAGCCTCATATGGTCATTCAGTAGGTCCAGAGTCCTTGCATTAGATAAAGGGGGGAGGGGATAAAATCCCATGCCCTAGCCGGTCTTCCCTGTCATACTTCACACAGCAAGATTTTCTAACACTATTGCACTACAATACCATGCAATCCTCACTATGCCTAACCCCAAACTCTATCCTATATCTCAGCCATCACCTCTAATATCGTTCTATCATGACCCACCTTCACCAAGATGAGGGAAGGGACATCAATGTGCCTTGCGCATTCTTCCCCAAGATTATGGAGAGATAATGACCCCCTGAGTCCCACCTTTAGTAGGCCCTGGAGTGGAGACTAGCACTAATGGTATGTAATCTCACACAAATGGAAGGCATTTAACTTTTTATAGAACAAGATCGAGAGACAATATGGTAAATCCATATAACACCAGACACTAAAGGTAAAAGTAAATCCAAGAATCCATTCCCACAAGAATGTTAAAAAGTAAAACTAATACAAAGTAATAAAAAAATCTCAAATAATGTACCAAGGAAAAGAAACTAAATAGTAACATCAACTCTTCTGACGCCTGAGCTAGTAAGGTCTTGCATGGTTCTCAAAGTCCTCCTGGAAACCTGAAAACTGTTTTACATACATAGGGTGAGCATAAAAGTATACTCAGTAGGAAAACTAAAGCTACTAGTTCACAAGTGAGGGAACATACTACTACCCCTGAAAGAAAATAGTAGAACCTCAAGCACCTACCAAGTAATACTAACTTTAACAACCTCAAAATGTTTCACTCACCCAAGTAATGAAAGTCAAGTAAATTAGTAGTATAATCACATGGAAATCTGGGTAACCCACACTAGTTTCACATGGGTTAGCTGGACATTCCTAATGATCTAATATATTGATGCTACTAATCTCCCCACATGATATCCCACTACCACAACGTACCCACACACACCAGTGCCTCAAAACAAAAACAACCACACCCACAGACACTTGTCCACAACAACCACCACCATGATTGAAGACACTTAGGCCTCAACAACCACTCACCACACCTGAAGAAAGCTGGAACTCATCCCAAAGATACTTGGGAAAACAAACCTACCCACAAAAACCTTGGACCCTTGTCTAAAACAAACAATTTACCAAAGAATATTGGATAATGGTAAGCCTCAAGACATTACATCCTACCTGAATATACCCGAGTGGCAAGATATGGAAGAGGGTGTGAGGTAGAAAATCAGTAACCATCCATCCATCCTCCCACTATGATGTGGGAAAAGACACCCTCCCCCATGAAATGGAGGTATTATGCACATAGTTCTCAACAAGGGTTGGGTAGAAACTGTAATATATATATATATATAGGAAAACAATCACTCATCCCCAACCTACGGGTTTCACACGAACATGCAAAAATCCAACAACATCACCACTTTTTCTGCTACCCCAACATGCATAACCACATAAAAAACACTAGAAATCATAAACCCAACCCCTTTTTTCAAATTATATTTATTTATTTAAGGGGATTCACTTTAAATTATTCTTTCACTATCAGGAAACTAAAAACTGTAACCATGCCAAGGAACCCAAAATACCAAATTTCAGTTCCACTGTATAACAACAAAAAACTAGACTTCCAGTCCTACTGCACAAAAAACAAACTAGACATGCAGTCCCACTATAAAGAAACAATCATTTTTAATGAAAATTCATCTTGATGTCTTATAATGTAAAATAGTTATATGAAACATATTCACTTACTTGGTTTTATGTTTTTGGATTTTAAAATACCATTAAGAATTGTTATCGTTGATAATATAGTTGTTGAATAGTGATCACCTGATTAATATAAAAATAGGTCTATAACAAATCCAATTTATTTAGAAAAAGGAAGTGATGTCCCCATCTAGTAGAATTTCTCCATACGAAGCCCATTTTTCAGAGCCTGAAAAGGATGTAGCATCATTGGGCTTTACTCTGGACCAATCCCAAACTGAGGTTCAATGTGTTAAGCTTGAACAGAACTGCCTATAGGAGAAGTGGATGTTAATAGATATTACCACTCAAGCGATGTTATTCAAGCTTCCCCAAGAGTCTATCACCATCGAAAACCTTAACCATAGGTCTTATGTAGGATTTATAAGGGTTTATATAACAAGACCCTATAACTACGATTATTTGGTTTATTTTTTTATAAATAATATTCATTCATTCTATTATTGTTACTTTGTAAATGGTTTTTAAAGAACAAATAGTATTTTTAGTTAATATTCAATTAAGAAATATACTTTGATGAATTAATGGATTTTTTAATTAAATAATATTTTTTAAAAATATTATTACTAAATTACTTTTTTTAAAATATAAATTATCATATAAATTTTATGAATACAGTTGTAATTTTTATTAAGGTTTGAAAGTTGTTTTTGTAAAAACCCATGAATTTTCAATAAATAAACATTATTATTTTACAAGTAAAATATCACATATTTAGATAATTATTTAGATAAAATTAATATTATTTTTAGATTTAGTACATTGAAAATATCTAATGGTGAATTTTTCATAATTTTATGAGACAGTCGAATTTTTGGGAAAAAATTAAATACTGTTTAAATATATAATTTGTTTGATGACATCATAAAGACCCAATAGTGGTGTAATAAAATAATATAAAAATTATTTCCATCCAATATATGTTTTACCTTTAATATAATGTGATTTTAGATTTGTTTGATTAATTTTATGTTTCCTTAGGGGACTCTCCAAGACTTAAAAAACATTTTAACTTTTTAAAATGATTTCATTGAGAGTGTGACTCACCTCCACATAAGAAATCCTAATAATTTATTACTTTCGTCCATTTTCCTTATGAAATAATGCTTCCACTCCCCTTTGGAAAAACCCATGGGCAAAAACCATGGGTTGGTTTGTGGTTTTGATTAATTGAATGTGTAGTGTCCAAAACCAATATAATAAAGAATTCCCTCTCTTTTCCTATATAAGCCCACTCATTCTCCCCCTTCTCATCACTAAAAACCATTAGATGACATTTTTAATCTTCCTTCATCTCTCTATAATCCTCCCAAGGTGCCCCAATCTCCCAAGAATCATTTCCTAAGCCATTGGGATCACACTTCCAAGTAAGGGATTTTTTCCTTGCTAATTTTTGTCAAAATTTATTTTTGTTGTTTTACCCTTTTATTTTCAATTAGTAATTTTGGGGTATGATTTCACACATCATCCATATTACCCTCATAATTTTTTAGTGATTATAGACCTATTTCTCTCTCACTAATGTCTCCCATGTACACCCGTTACCATGCAGAAATTTTATAAGGAATTTCTCTCTTCTCATTTATATTCAAGAAATTATTCTATAATATGAATCTAAATTCCAATTACATATGTTGTGATATTATGATAAATGACCCCCTATTATCCATTCCATGTATAAATGATTATATTCCCCTTTCTATATCATTAAACCATTCTATAATTTCTATTTGACATTGTTATGCTGTTGAATTTACACCAAAATTTCAATGACAAAATCATCATGTAAGTGAATACCGTAACCATTTCTCTATCATGGGTATTCAACTTTATTCACAAGTACATGTTGATTGAGGACTTAAATTTATTTATTCCATATCTCTTATTCGTGGAATAAAATATGATGTTTAATGAATTCATGTTGTATGATCTATGTGGAACACTTATGCATAAAATGAAATGATTAAGAAGGGTTCACCTTAATAGCACTCCAATGCATTGGGTAAATATTAGTATCATGATACATCATGTGAAATGAGGGTTTACTCATTATCTATGTGTAATGATCCTTGGATGATGCTAATATCTTGTTAAATTTCATTTCCACATTTCCATGTTATGATAATCATGCTATATCATGCATTTATGTTAATGTTTCAATTATTATCCATTGATATGTCTATTTCCTACCATGTAATGTATTCTTTATGTTATGCCTTGTTTACTCCCTTAATAGGCTTTATAGCTCACCCTTTTCTTATGCTTGTCCTTGGGTTATCCCAGGTAATGCTAAGTACGATGGAATATTGTGGTCCTGTAAAATAAGTTTTAAATTAAGATATTGTGTTTTATTTTCTAAGTTGTTATGTAATGTTCCTAATCTCCTAAGACACTAGAACTATCGATCCTTAAAGTTTTCTTAAGTTCAATTTTATGTAATAAATCGTGTTTATGTGGGTAATAAAGATAAGGGTTGTTATATTTGGTATCAAAGGACAAGTTTCATTATTTTTAGGTTTAGGATTAGAAAACCCTAGTAAAAGCCTTAGGGATAAGACTATGTATAATAAAAACATCCCTAAATTTTGGTGAGAATTGATTAAGAGGTTTATTAATAAAATAAATCAAATTATGAATAAAAGTAGGTAGAGGCAGCTCAGACACAAATGTATCTTGGGATAAAACCATAAAACACTGCTTTGAGCTAGACTCGAATGAGAACTCATGAATGACAATGAGCCTTGCTATACTCTTGGTTTTGACACTTTTTGGGGATATGACTTTGTAAATTCATAAGCTTAATATGAACCATTATCAAGGTAATAAAAAAAACTTCTAAGAATATATGTTGGTAATTAGATCATGGATAACATAGATAAGTTAAGTAAATAAATGTAAATTATGAGTTATCCCCTTTTTTCATTGGATTCCAATTTATGTGTTACCCATAACTTTCCTTTTATTATTTCCAATTGCCGATAATAGGGGGACTTCAGATAACAACATAAGTGAAGATCAATGTGATGAATATTTTAATGAGATTTCCAATCTAATGGGATTGGAAATCTCAAACAATTTCCTGAAAATATTTCCGTTAACTCATGTTTTGAAAATAAACATGGGTAAAGAAGAGGATTCAACCCCCTAAGAAATAACAAGATACAATTGATAGCTTCAGGAGAAAAAGTCCTCCTACATTTAATGGATCATTTAATCCCTCAATTGTCGAATAATGGATCAAATCCATTGAGAAGATCTTCTACGTCCTTCAATGTTCTGAAAAATAAAAGTACTTCTGGTTGTTTATCGTATGGAGGGTGAAGCTGATTAATGGTCGTAATTGATCAAAATTATGAGGCCTGAGGAGGAGATCGAGGCATTAGAATGGAAGTATTTCCAGAAAATGTTTTTTGATAAATATTTTCCTCACACCCTTTGACTTAATATGGAAAGGGACTTCCTTTCCCTCATTAAAAAAGACAAAGAATTTATCAGAGAATATAAGGGAAACATCGCAAGGCTTGCACAATATGCCTTTAGCTTTTCGTTACCCCAAAATGCAAGGTTGGATGCTTCTTTGGTGAGCTAAAACCTATCCTACAGAATGCTCTAGTGATCCATGACATCTAGAGCTATGAGGAAATTTTCTGATGTTCCCTAAAAGATGAAATGGAAATTAGATAGTCTCAAGGGTATCATGGGGATAAGAAGTATAAGGTGGGATTTAATTCTGGTAGCCTGATGGATAAATCCAATTTTGCTAAGAAACTCCAACACCCCACATGCCAAAGGTATAGAAATAAAAACCCCTTAAATTGCCTGAAGGGGATGAGGAACTTCTTTAGGTGTGGAAGAGAAGGGCACCAAGCCATTAACTATCAGCAAGAAAAACCCGCTGCTACGATAGAGGAGAGGAACGCTCCATTCGACCCTCAACGCACTATTTATTGCTTCAACTGTAAAGAACCAGGGAACTTTGAATACTAGTTCCCTAAGCCATTGGTTTTTGGAGGCAACCAAAAACCTCCAAGATTGAAAGGGAATGATTTTTCCTTCACTACTAATAAAATAATCCCTGACAATGATGTGGTGATAGGTATGCTAGTTAATCATTCAAGAATAGAAAATGTGCTTTTTTATTCTATTTTTATATATTCTTTTATATCCCAAATGTCTATTATAAAAGTACCAACACCACCAAAAATCATGGAAGTAAAGATGTTGGATGCAATTCTTGGCATGGATTGGAATTCCCTATATAGAGCCAACATAAATTGCTGTGAGAAGGAAATCACTATTCATATGGTGAATCGACCCCCGATTCTATACAAGTGAAAGGAGGAGGATGAATCATCTTTAGCCTCATCATATCATGTGCGGATAATACTGTCATTTGATCACACATATCCTTCTCTGATGATTGATTCTAAGTAAGCAACCACCCTTGAAGACATACCTGTTTTGGGAGATTTTTCTAAAGTGTTTTAAAAGAAATTTCTTGGTATTCTCCCTAGAAGAAATTTTGAATTATTGATTGACCTTATATTTGGGGCATTTAAAATATCCAAGATTCCATATAGAATGGATTTTTTGGAGCCTGAGGAGATGAAGAAACAACTATAGGAGAATTTGGATATAGGGTTTATACGCCCAAGTGCTTCACCATGGGGTGCACTAGTTCTCTTCGTCTAGAAAAGGAAGGGTCAATGCACATTTTCATTGATTATCGTGAGCTCAAAAAATCATGATAAAGAAAAAGTATCATCTTCCCCGAATTGTTGACTTTTTCAATCAGATCTGTAGAGCACAATACTTCTCCAAGGTGGATTTGTGGTGGGATATTACCAAGTAGGGGCGAAGAAGGAGGGTATCCCCATGACTTCACTTCGTACAAGGTACATGCACTATGAATTCATAGTAATCCCTTTTAAACTCACTAATTCTCCAGTAATCATCATGTACTTGATTAATATAATCTTTAGAGATTACCTTGAAAAGTTTTTGGTAGTCTTTATATATGATATTCTAATATACTCCAAAACCAAGGAGGTGCATGAAGAGCATATAAGCACTGTACAAGAGACCTTGCGAAAGGAGAATATATATGAAAATTACAGAAATTGTGAGTTCTAGTTGAAATAGGTCTCATTCTTGGGTTGTATCATCACAAGCAATGGGATATCTGTGGATCCCTCCATGATAGCAATAATTGAGGGATAGGTGAGGCCAATAATGATGAGGGATAACTGTAGCTTTCTGGTATTAGCTAGATATTATCGCTGATTTGGGAAAATTTTACCATGATTTTCAAACCCTCTTACCGGGATAACTAGGAATGGAGTCAAGTTTTCTCGGAATTATGAATGAGAAGAGAGCTTCACAGAGTTGAAAATGAGGCTTATCACTATTCATGTTCTCACACTACCCAGATGTGTAGAACCTTTTTCTTTATTTATTGATGCTTAGAAGAAGGGATTGAGTTGTGCGTTGATGAAAAATGATAAAGTAATTAGCTATGCTTCAAGGTAATTGAAATTTCATGAGAACAACTATCCAACAAATTATATAGAGTTGGCTATAGTAATCTTCACTTTCAAAATTTGGTGACATTATCTCTTTGGGAGAAGTGTGAAATATATACAGATCACAAAATCCTCAATTATATATTCACACAGAAAGAGTTGAATATGTTCCAATGAATAAGGTTAGATCTGATCAAAGACTATGAATACCCAATCCAATACAACCGTAGGAAAGTGAACAAAGTAGAGGATGCTCTCAGTAGAGGGACCCATCAATTCTATCATTGATGATTATTGAAATGGATCCAATCTTTTTAGATTTGATGATGATGGTCATGGGAATCATAAATGAGGTAACATCATCAATCCTTTCACAAACAATTTCTCAACCATATATTTTGAAAAGGTTAAAGGATTCTCAAAATTATGATGTGGGGATTTATAAAAAAAGTGGAAATTATTGGAAAAGGGAAATCCTCAGAGTTCATTATTAATGAAGAAGGAACTAGGATATTTGGGTCAATTTTATGTGTTCCTCAAGTCCGGAGTTAAAGAATGAATTTTTGGATGATGCACATAGTTCAGATTACTCCATTCACCTAGGAAGCACAAAGATGTATCAAGATCTATGAGATCATTATTGGTTGGATAACATGAATAAAGATATCACTAAGTATAAATCAAAGTGCCTGGTTTGTCAGCATGTGAAGGCTGAGAGGTGGAAGTATAATGGTATTATGCAACCATTACCCATACCAATATGGAAATGGGAGAAAATAACCGTTTACTTTATCACTGAACATCTAAAGACATCCAAATGAAACAATGCTATCTGGGTTGTTGTGGATTGCTGTCACGACCCGACCTCGGGGCTCGTGCCGTGACTACCCCAAGCCCTCCTTCCATAGGCCAGGGGCTGGCGACTAGCACCAAGGCGTAAAATCCCGGTAAACAGGGAAGGCATTGCCTTTATAAGTGACAACCACCACAGAGTCAGCAAGCGGAAAGCAACTACAAAGTGCAGAAAAGTAAAGGGGTCCGGAATACAAGCCCAACTGAAAGTACAACTGAAAAGGTAAAGAACAGCAACTGAAGAAAAGACGGCGGCCTCGTGTCGTCCACTGGTAATCCCACCTGAAGGGTGGGTAGAGATAGCCTCCAGGCTCCTCGGGTCCCACGTCCGCTCCGAGCACGTCCCTCCCAGTGGTCCGCCTCCAGGTACCGTCCTGCTCCACGCCCCAACCGAGATCAGCGCTGTCCGTCATCTGCATCCAACACAACAAAGTGCAGGCATAGCCTGTGCAGGGGTGAGTATAAGCTACTCAGTAAGGACCCCGAGACCCCCGACGGTGTCCCGAAATCCACAAAGGATATAGCACAAAAGGAAGGTGCAATCACGAAGTAACATCTGACTCGACTTAGGTATATGCCCATACATATACCTAAGTCCCCAATTCTAGCTCTGCTCACGAGCTCAAGAACAACTCAATCCACACAGGAAAGCAAGACTCAAATCCACAAAGGAGAGTAAACAGTAAATCCACATAGGATAGTTCAACACATTCCACAAAGGAGAGTAACATAAGATTCAGCTCAACCAGGTATACTTTTTCAGATGACGCCAAAGATGATCACTGATCCATCTAAGTCGTCGGACCCACGAAGGATCGATAGGTACTAACCCCCGCAAAAGACCCACACAGGATCGGGCTCACACAGAACCTGTAGGCAGTGGCTCACACAGAACCGGTAGTAAGGACCCACACAGGATCGGGCCCACACAGGACCTGTAGCACTGATCCACGTAGGATCGCTGAGTGCAGTAGTCGACGCAGTCCACTGAGGATCTCCGCACAGTCGTCGCCGCAGTCCACGAAGGATCTCTGCTCTGTCGTCGTCGCAGTCCACGGAGGATCTCTGCTCTGTCGTCGAAGTCACCGCCTGCACTAGGGTTCCCGCACACAGCGAGCTCGTTTAGGAGGGTCCGCTCCACGAGCCGAGAGGCTAATACATCAACTGACACGTAGTCCGAAGTTGATGTATCCAAAAGTTCCGTATCGACAACAGGATCTCAACGCAACAGACGGCGCGTCAATCGGACGCCCGGTCTGAGAGTTATTGGCATTTTCGTCCCAGGGGCCCGGTTGGTTTTTAGGGAAAAACCAACCCGACCGTACTCCGCCTGTGTCCGATCCTCGGGCGGAGTATGCCAAAAGTTCCGTCTCACTTAGAGGAAACTACCACAGCTGACGGTACGTCGATCGGACGTCCGTAGCTCAAGTTATGAGCGTTTCCGCTCCGAGGGCCCGGTTGGTTTCGTGTACGAACCAACCCGGCTGAACCCAAAGTCTTCTGAAACCTTGAGTGTAATATATCGAAACGACCGTATCGATCCAAGGATCGCGTATCCGCTGACGGTTCATCAATCGGAGGTCCTAGTCCCAAGATATGGGCAAAAGACCGAAGAGGGCCCGAAAACGGGGGTTCTGGGCCCGGGGCGACCCGGCCCGAACCGGGTCGACCCGACCCGGCCCGGCCCGGTTGGGCCGGGTCCGGTCCGGCCTGGGCGCGGCCCGGCCGACCGGACCGGCCGGCTCGACCTCGGCCGAGCGGCCAAGGGGCGCCGCGGGTTTGACCCGCGGCTTAGGTGGAACGCGGCCCGCGCGGGCCGCGTGTTGGGTGGCCGGACCGCAGACGCAGTCCGGCGGTTCGCCGCCACCGCGGCGGATCCTCCGGCGGCGCGCCGGGTGCCGCCGCCTTCCGCGGGCCGCCGGAGTTGCTCCGGTGGCCCGATTCCTCTCCCGTCTGCGTCGTTGCTCCACCCGGGGGCCGATCTTCACTGCGGGATCAACGGATCGCCCTTGCCGCACGGTTCGTCGTCGCTTGCCAAGACCGCACACGAAAAGGATCGGCAGAGGGTTGTCGGGTCTTGTTCGTTAGACCCGCACCCTCCGCATTAGTCATAAACAACGGGAGAAAGGGGCTACAACAATTTTTAATCAAGATAAAAATTGTTCAATTCTTTTTCTTTTAAACGGCAATTCAATTTTAATTAATTGAAAATATTCATGTCGGTTCTTTATTCAAAAAGAAATAAAAACACGGGAATGAATCGTCAAGAATTAAATCCCTACCTTGTCGTCGTCGTCGGATGAGAGGTCTTCGCGGATTTGGTGATCGTCGCGGAAGAGACGCTCGTCGCACCGCGGGAAGGAGTCGCGCCGACGATCTCTGGATCAAGATCAAACGGATTTAATTAATTTAAATCCGTTGATATCGAATTATAAAAAGGGAGAATTTAGAAGATTCGATTCTCACCTTTAACCGCCGATCGTAGGTTCGCCGCGGAAGAAGAAGCGCCGAAGAAGAAGAAGAAGGTCGCGGAAAAAGTTTGTCGACGTTGCGGATCACGGTGTGCATCGTCGAATTTTGGTTCCGGCATTCTTCGCGTTCTTCGCATTCTTCGCATTCTTCGCGGGGAGGGTGGAGGCCCAGAGAATAAAGAGTAATCCTCCAAAATAGACACGTTGGTCTATTTTATTATTTTGCCAACAAACGCAAATGCGTAAGTAACGACACATCAGTTCGTTGAATTAATCCAACGAACGAAACAGCCCATTTAATTCACGAAATAAACCGCTCAATTAAATGGTCTGTTAAGAATTTAAGAAAACGCGTCGGTTGACTTTTCAGTTAATTTGACGGGTTTTCGCGGGTGCGTTACTTAGCGGAAGAAACGGCGGGGCTCGTGCGGGCCCCACCGCACAATTATCCTACCAAGAGGGTAGGATATTTCCGGATAGCACCCTATCCGCTTTAACTCAGCTCAAGTGGCTTTCAAGTGACTTCCAAGCGGCTTAAGTGAAATAAAATAAAGTTGTCGCACAACCTTTATTTTATTTCCGACTTAAAGCCCAAAATTTTAAAAACCACGGTTGAGCAAACGCAACTCCGGAAGAGGCGTTTCTAAGCAAATATTGGCACTGCGATTTCATCGGTGCCCTCAGAATTCAATTCCGGGCACCGGTTCAAAAGATAGAAAAACCCGCTCGTCCGTTCACTGAACGTACCCGAGCCAAACTTCGGAAATTGATTCCGGGCACACCGGGCCTCGGAATCAGGTGCCGTCTGAAGCTGCGCTCTTGTAAAATTCCAAAGAAAATTAAAAAAAAAATTCCTTGAAATTTGCGGGTCATTACATTACTCCCACCTCAGGGCTTTACGTCCCCGTAAAGATACATCAAAAACTAGGGGAACAAATGGGGGTACTGAGCACGCATCTGAGCCTCCCGCTCCCAAGTGCTCTCCTGGAGGTTCCCGTGCTGCCATCTGACGCGCACAAGAGGAATCGACCGCCCACGTAGGACCCGCTCCTGTCGATCCTCGATCTCCACTGGGACCTCCGCAAAAGTCGCCCCATCGTCCACGTCCAGCTCCCCAAAGTCGATGATGTGCGTCGGGTCGTGCACGTATCTCCTCAGCTGAGACACGTGGAAGACGTCGTGCACCCGGTGCAACTGAGGTGGTAGAGCCAGGCGATAAGCCACCTCTCCTATCCTGCTGAGGACCTGGAAAGGCCCGATGAAGCGTGGAGACAACTTGCCGCCTCGGCCAAATCTCCGTAAACCACGTCGAGGTAAGACACGCAAAAAGACGTGGTCTCCATCCTCGAACTCTAGTGGCCTCCGCCTCCTGTCAGCATATGACTTCTGCCGGCTCTAAGCTGTCCTCATCCTCTCCTGGATGATCTGGACCTTCTCTGTCGTGGCTCGGACCATCTCTGGTCCCACGAGTGCTGACTCCCCAGGGTCTGTCCAGCACAACGGTGATCTGCAGGGTCTGCCGTACAACGCCTCGTATGGTGCCATCCCGATGGTGGAGTGGTATCTGTTGTTGTACGCGAACTCCACCAAGGGTAGGTGGTCCTCCCAGCTGCGACCAAAGTCGAGAACACATGCACGGAGCATGTCCTCGAGTGTCTGTATGGTCCTCTCAGTCTGACCATCCGTCTGAGGGTGGAAGGCTGTTCTCAGATGGAGCCGCGTCCCGAACGCCTCCTGCAACCCCTTCCAAAGCCGGGAAGTGAAACGATCATCTCGATCTGAGACGATAGACGATGGCACATCGTGAAGCCGTACGATCTCCTGGACGTAAAGACGTCCCAAGCTCTCCACTGAGCCCTGCTCTCGGATGGGTAAGATGTGTGCCGACTTGGTGAGTCGGTCGACAATCACCCAAATGGAGTCGTGACCTCTGGAAGTGCGTGGAAGTCCAGTCACGAAGTCCATAGATATGTCGTCCCACTTCCACTCTGGGACCTCCAAGGGCTGTACCAAGCCTGCTGGTACCTGATGCTCTGCCTTCACCTGCTGGCAGGTGAGGCATCGTGAAACGAACTCTCCCACAGATTTCTTCATGCCCGGCCACCAGTGCTGTCGTCTGAGATCCTGGTACATCTTCGCCACTCCGGGATGCACCGCCAAGGGAGAAGTGTGAAACTCTCTCATCACCTCCTCTCGTAAAGCGACTGGTACGAAGGTACGTCCTCTGAAAAGGATGTCGTGCTCTGCTCCAAGGGAGAAGCCATCAGGCGCCTGACCTGAGGATATCAGTGCACGCTGGGTCTCACAGTCAGCGTCCCCACGCTGAGCCTCTCTGACCCGCTGTAGAAGTGGAGGAGAGACTGTGAGAGACTGAAGAAAGGTTGCTCCGTCTCTATCCACGAAGGATATCTGTAAGGAGGCTAGCTGCTTTGTCGCCTCCTCAAGTAGCTGAATGCCCGTCCTCCTACTGAGGGCATCGGCTACCACGTTCCCCTTCCCAGGAGTATAGACTATCTCAAAGTCATAGTCCTGGAGGGACTCAAGCCATCTCCGCTGTCTCAGGTTCAGGTCCTTCTGAGAGAAGATATACCTGAGACTCTGGTGGTCAGAAAAGACTGTGAAGCGCTCGCCCATCAGATAGTGCCGCCAAGTCTTCAGAGCGAAGACCACTGCTGCTAACTCCAGGTCATGAGTGTCGTAGTTCCGCTCATGCGGCCTCAACTGACATGATCCGTAGGCGATCACGGCCCGCTCCTGCATCAGGACGCACCCGAGTCCAGTCCCTGATGCGTCGCAGTAAACTACGTATCCAACTCCCTCCTCAGGCAACCTCAAGATAGGTGCGCTGGTCAATCTCTGTCTCAGCTCCTGGAAGCTCTGCTGACATCTGTCTGACCACACAAAGGGTTTCCCCTTCTTTCTCAAGGCTGAGAGTGGTGCCGCAACTCTGGAGAAGTCTGGCACAAATCTCCGATAGTATCCGGCTAGGCCCAAGAAGCTCCGCACCTCCGTCACGCTCCTGGGTGGCTCCCAAGCTAGCACTGCCTCGATCTTTGCGGGATCCACTGCAACTCCCGCCTCAGAGATGACGTGCCCCAAGAAGTAGACCTCACGTAACCAGAACTGGCACTTTGAGATCTTGACATAAAGCTGGTGCTCTCGGAGTGTGTCTAGCACAACTCGCAGGTGGTAGGCATGCTCCTCCTCAGTCGTCGAGTATACCAAAATGTCGTCAATGAAGACCACGACAAATCGGTCGAGGTATGGCTGGAAGATCTTGTTCATGAGGCTCATGAACACTGCTGGAGCATTGGTTACGGTGAATGGCATAACCATGAACTCATAATGGCCATACCGACACCTGAAGGCCGTCTTCTGCACGTCCTCGTCTCGAACTCTGAGCTGATGATAGCCTGACCGGAGGTCTATCTTCGAGAACCACCGTGCTCCCTTGAGCTGATCGAAGAGGTCATCAATCCACGGCAGCGGATACTTGTTCCTCACTGTCACCTGGTTTAGGCGACGATAGTCGACACACAGTCACAAGCTCTCGTCCGCCTTCTTGGCGAACAATATCAGGGAAGCCCAGGGTGAAACACTAGGTCGGATAAACCCCTTGCTCTGCAAGTCCTCCAACTGTACCCGCAGCTCTCGAAGCTCGGCGGGGGCCATCCGGTATGCTGGAGTAGATATCGGGGCTGTCCCGGGGTACAAGTCGATGTAAAAGTCTACCTCTCTACGAGGAGGTAGCCCTGGAACGTCGTCGGGAAAGACGTCCACGTACTGGTACACCACTGCAGGAATAACTGGACTCAGCACGTCCACTGCTCCTAGGATGAGGCTAGCCAACTGATGAGAGATGGGCGCACTCTCCTCCGCGGAAGTCCATCCTGTGCTGCAAAGGTTCCCTTCTCGCCGGTGAAGGTAAACCTGCTCCCGTCGGTGCGAACACATCGCACCTTGCGCATAAAACAGTCGATCTGGGCATGAACCGTGGATAGCCAATCCATGCCCAAGATGACGTCGTAAGGCCTCGACGCCGCTACAAGGAGATCCCAGCCGAAGCTCTCGCCTCCTAGAGTAAGCTCACACTGCCGACACCAGTGCGTAATCGTCGAGTCTGCTCCCGTAGGAGTCTCTAGCCGTAAGGATCGAGTCAACGGCTCAGTCGGAATCTCCGATCTCCGAACAAGGGCAGAGGCTATGAAAGAGTGACTCGCTCATGTGTCTATAAGTACTGCAGAAAGGGTGTAATAGACACAGATCGTACCTCGAATCATCTCTGGCATGTCGGGGTCGTAGGCCTCCACTGCCTGGAGCTGGGCCTGTCCCTGCCCACCAGCTCCCTGTGGTCGAGGTGGCCCTCCTGGTGGTGGTGGGGGTAGAGCCTGGAAGCGTCGCCCACCACCCGCTGCTCGGACAGCTCCTCTGCCTCGTCCGCCTCCTCCCGGCGGACCGCCACGGTCAACCCTCTGCCTCTGCCTGGGTGGCCCCTCCACCATCTGCTGCTCCTCTGATCGGCGAGTCGGGCAGTCACGAGCCATGTGAACCTGCCCGCCGCAGGAGTAGCACAGCCTGCCTCTCGGAAGGCTGGCACTCCGCTGTGTTGCCCGCACTGCTGAGCCGGTGTCCTGAGGCCGTCTGCGTGGGGGTCTGGTCTGCCTGGACCCGAGAGTCATCCGTCGGCTACCTGCTGCCGAAGACTCAGCTACCTGCCGCCCTGCGCTAGGTCTCACCGCTGAAGAAGGCTCTGCCAGGAAGCTCTCGATCAGGAGGGCTCGCTCCAGTACTCCCGCCTGGGTCGGAATGCTGAGGGAGATCAGCGACGCCCGAATCTCCTGCCGCAAGCCCTGCTCGAAGGTCCGGGCCCGGAAGAAGGGGTCCCGTACCATGTCAGTCGAGTAGCAAGATAGGTCAGTGAACCTCGCCACGTACTGAGCGATCGTCATGCTGCCCTGGCGCAGCTGGAGAAGCTCCTGGATGCGCACCGCTCGGAGGGTGGCCGGGGCGAACTCAGAGCGGAAGAGGCTCTCGAAGTCCGTCCAGAGCAAGGATGCATCATCGTGAACCTGGAGCATCAAGCTCCACCATCGTCCTGCCGCCGCCTGAAGGAGGCTCGCCGCGAGAATCACCATGAGATCCGCTGGTGTCCTCACTAGCCTAAAGATCCGTACCACCGCCTCTAGCCAGTCCTCGGCGGCCTGGGGGTCCGCCTCACCGCGAAACCTGGGCGGTCGCTGGCTCTGAAACTCATGCAGTGCCCTAAGGCGACGTACATCGTCAGTGTCTGGTACTGGTAGCATCGGTGGCTCGGCGGGTAAAGCTACCGCCGGTGCCACTACTGGCAAAGGGCTCTGCACTGAGGCCTCGTCGCTCGGTGGGCTGCCGTCGCGCCCTACACTCGGAACCCTAGCTGGCTGTCATCGCGGGGCCCTCCTGAAAAGGAGAACAAGAGCACCACAGTCAGAACAGTATACCTGGTGAGCTGGAACAAGTAATCACAAGGAAAACTTGAGACTTTCATGAAGCAGATCAGTATACCCGGTGAGCTGACACAAGTAATCACAAGAAAACTTGGAACACACACGCAATCAATGTTTTCATGCATTAAGTCGGAAATCAGGAGTCAGGGTCCTGGTGTACGGATACGCGGCCGCCGCACCAACACTGGGCTCCCTGAACAGATAACCACACTCAATACACTAAACACTATTGCTTCATATAGAAAGAAAAGACGATCAGAGTCTGCGGTAGAACAGACCACCTTTGATACCAATTTGTCACGACCCGACCTCGGGGCTCGTGCCGTGACTACCCCAAGCCCTCCTTCCATAGGCCAGGGGCTGGCGACTAGCACCAAGGCGTAAAATCCCGGTAAACAGGGAAGGCATTGCCTTTATAAGTAACAACCACCACAGAGTCAGCAAGCGGAAAGTAACTACAAAGTGCAGAAAAGTAAAGGGGGCCGGAATACAAGCCCAACTGAAAGTACAACTGAAAAGGTAAAGAACAGCAACTGAAGAAAAGACGGCGGCCTCGTGTCGTCCACTGGCAATCCCACCTGAAGGGTGGGTAGAGATAGCCTCCAGGCTCCTCGGGTCCCACGTCCGCTCCGAGCACGTCCCTCCCAGTGGTCCGCCTCCAGGTACCGTCCTGCTCCACGCCCCAACCGAGATCAGCACTGTTCGTCGTCTGCATCCAACACAACAAAGTGCGGGCATAGCCCGTGCAGGGGTGAGTATAAGCTACTCAGTAAGGACCCCGAGACCCCCGACGGTCTCCCGAAATCCACAAAGGATATAGCACAAAAGGAAGGTGCAATCACGAAGTAACATCTGACTTGACTTAGGTATATGCCCATACATATACCTAAGTCCCCAATTCTAGCTCTGCTCACGAGCTCAAGAAAAACTCAATCCACACAGGAAAGCAAGACTCAAATCCACAAAGGAGTGTAAACAGTAAATCCACATAGGATAGTTCAACACATTCCACAAAGGAGAGTAACATAAGATTCAGCTCAACCAGGTATACTTTTTCAGATGACGCCAAAGATGATCACTGATCCATCTAAGTCGTCGGACCCACGAAGGATCGATAGGTACTAACCCCCGCAAAAGACCCACACAGGATCGGGCTCACATAGAACCTGTAGGCAGTGGCTCACACAGAACCGGTAGTAAGGACCCACACAAGATCGGGCCCACACAGGACCTGTAGCACTGATCCACGTAGGATCGCTGAGTGCAGTAGTCGACGCAGTCCACTGAGGATCTCCGCACAGTCGTCGCCGCAGTCCACGAAGGATCTCTGCTCTGTCGTCGTCGCAGTCCACGGAGGATCTCTGCTCTGTCGTCGAAGTCACAGCCAGCACTAGGGTTCCCGCACACAGCGAGCTCGTTTAGGAGGGTCCGCTCCAAGAGCCGAGAGGCTGA
Source organism: Viscum album (assembly GCA_963277665.1). NCBI lineage: Eukaryota > Viridiplantae > Streptophyta > Magnoliopsida > Santalales > Viscaceae > Viscum > Viscum album. Next base: position 1,429,436,007 of record OY728120.1, on the reverse strand, counting down.
TACATCAACTGACACGTAGTCCGAAGTTGATGTATCCAAAAGTTCCGTATCGACAACAGGATCTCAACGCAACAGACGGCGCGTCAATCGGACGCCCGGTCTGAGAGTTATTGGCATTTTCGTCCCAGGGGCCCGGTTGGTTTTTAGGGAAAAACCAACCCGACCGTACTCCGCCTGTGTCCGATCCTCGGGCGGAGTATGCCAAAAGTTCTGTCTCACTTAGAGGAAACTACCACAGCTGACGGTACGTCGATCGGACGTCCGTAGCTCAAGTTATGAGCGTTTCCGCTCCGAGGGCCCGGTTGGTTTCGTGTACGAACCAACCCGGCTAAACCCAAAGTCTTCTGAAACCTTGAGTGTAATATATCGAAACGACCGTATCGATCCAAGGATCGCGTATCCGCTGACGGTTCGTCAATCGGAGGTCCTAGGCCCAAGATATGGGCAAAAGACCGAAGAGGGCCCGAAAACGGGGGTTCTGGGCACGGGGCGACCCGGCCCGAACCCCCCCTGGGGGTCGACCCGAACCGGCCCGGTTGGGCCGGGTCCGGTCCGGCCTGGGCGCGGCCTGGCCGACCGGACCGGCCGGCTCGACCTCGGCCGAGCGGCCAAGGGGCGCCGCGGGTTTGACCCGCGGCTTAGGTGGAACGCGGCCCGCGCGGGCCGCGTGTTGGGTGGCCGGACCGCGGACGCAGTCCGGCGGTTCGCCGCCGCCGCGGCAGATCCTCCGGCGGCGCGCCGGGCGCCGCCGCCTTCCGCGGGCCGCCGGAGTTGCTCCGGTGGCCCGATTCCTCTCCCGTCTGCGCCGTTGCTCCACCAGGGGGCCGATCTTCACTGCGGGATCAACGGATCGCCCTTGCCGCACGGTTCGTCGTCGCTTGCCAAGACCGCACACGAAAAGGATCGGCAGAGGGTTGTCGGGTCTTGTTCGTTAGACCAGCACCCTCCGCGTTAGTCATAAACAACGAGAGAAAGGGGCTACAACAATTTTTAATCAAGATAAAAATTGTTCACTTCTTTTTCTTTTAAACGGAAATTCAATTTTAATTAATTGAAAATATTCATGCCGGTTCTTTATTCAAAAAGAAATAAAAACACGGGAATGAATCATCAAGAATTAAATCCCTACCTTGTCGTCGTCGTCGGACGAGAGGTCGTCGCGGATTTGGTGATCGTCGCGGAAGAGACGCTCGTCGCACCGCGGGAAGGAGTCGCGCCGACGATCTCCGGATCAAGATCAAACGGATTTAATTAATTTAAATCCGTTGATATCGAATTATAAAAAGGGAGAATTTAGAAGATTCGATTCTCACCTTTAACCGCCGATCGTAGGTTCGCCGCGGAAGAAGAAGCGCCGAAGAAGAAGAAGAAGGTCGCGGAAAAAGTTTGTCGACGTCGCGGATCACGGTGTGCGTCGTCGAATTTTGGTTCCGGCGTTCTTCGCGTTCTTTGCATTCTTCGCGTTCTTCGCGGGGAGGGTGGAGGCCCAGAAAATAAAGAGTAATCCTCCAAAATAGACACGTTGGTCTATTTTATTATTTTGCCAACAAACGTAAATGCGTAAGTAACGACCCATCAGTTCGTTGAATTAATTCAACGAACGAAACAGCCCATTTAATTCACGAAATAAACCGCTTAATTAAATGGTCTGTTAAGAATTTAAGAAAACGCGTCGGTTGACTTTTCAGTTACTTTGACGGGTTTTCGCGGGTGCGTTACTTAGCGGAAGAAACGGCGGGGCTCGTGCGGGCCCCACCGCACAATTATCCTACCAAGAGGGTAGGATATTTCCGGATAGCACCCTATCCGCTTTAACTCAGCTCAAGTGGCTTTCAAGTGACTTCCAAGCGGCTTAAGTGAAATAAAATAAAGTTGTCGCACAACCTTTATTTTATTTCCGACTTAAAGCCCAAAATTTTAAAAACCACGGTTGAGCAAACGCAACTCCGGAAGAGGCATTTCTAAGCAAATACTGGCACTGCGATTTCATCGGTGCCCTCAGAATTCAATTCCGGGCACCGGTTCAAAAGATAGAAAAACCCGCTCGTCCGTTCACTGAACGTACCCGAGCCAAACTTCGGAAATTGATTCCGGGCACACCGGGCCTCGGAATCAGGTGCCGTCTGAAGCTGCGCTCTTGTAAAATTCCAAAGAAAATTAAAAAAAAATTCCTTGAAATTTGCGGGTCTTTACATTTGCCTTGCAAAGACTACACACTTCATTGAAATTTGAGAGGATTTCTCATTGGATCAACTTGAATAGATATATATCAGAGAAGTGGTAAGGATACCTGGAGTACCACTATGTATTGTATTTGATTGAGATCAAATACTCACCTCTATGTTCTAAAAGAGTCTTCAGCACACTCTAAATACTGATCTGAAATTCAGTATGGTTCATCATCCTCAAACTAATGTCTAATCTGAGAAGACTATCCAAACACTCATGAACATGTCGAGAGAATGCTCAATGGATATCAATTTAGGATGCGATCAACATCTTACTCTAGTTGAGTTCACTTATAATAATAGTTTCCACTCAAGCATCCAAATGACTCTATATGAATCCATGTATGGGAAGAGGTATAGAACACTGACATGTTGGGATGAAGTTGGGCAGGGAAAACTCCTAGGTCCAGAAATGGTTGAGGAAATAGTAGAGAATTTTAAGACCATCCAACAACACATTAAAGTTGTTTAGAGTCGACAAAAGTGCTATGCTTCTAATCATTGACAAGGCCTAGATTTTGATGTTGGAGACATGGAATTTCTCTACATATCACTGTGGAATAGAGTTATGAGAATTGGGAATAATGGAAAGATTATTCCAAGGTACATAGGCCCTTTTGAGATCCTTGATCGCATTGGAGTAGTGTCCTATAAACTAGAACTCCTACCAAACCAATCTGAAGTACATGAGGTATTACGTGTATCACTCTTGAGGAAGTAAATACCTGATCCATATCATGTACTCAATCCAGAGGTGCTACCATTGGATAATGGCCTCTCTTGTGAAGATAATTTAGTGAAGATATTATATAGTAGGGAAACTTTTCTACAAAATATAACAATATCCATCATCAAGGTGTCGTGGAGAAACCACAAGTTTGAAGAATAAATGTGGGAATTATAGAAAGTGATGAAGCAGAGTTACCCACATCTGTTTTAGTGTGTGAAAAGGAAAACTCGAGGGAAAAAACTATTAAGGGGGGATTATTACAATGACCCCAACTTTTATTAATGAAAATTACTCTCGATGTCTTATTATGTAAAATGGTTATATAACACATACACACTTCCTTGATTTTTTTATTTTGGATTTTTAAACACCATTAAGAATTGTTACCATTGATAATATAGTCTTTGAACAATGATCATGTGATTAGTATTAATATAGGGCATTAAAAATCCAATTTACTCATAAAAAATAAGCGATAGCCTCATCCAGTATAATTTCTCCATACGAAGCCCATTTTTTAGAGCTCGGAATAGATGAATCATCACTTGGATTTACTCTTGGCCAATCCCATGCTGACCATCAACACATTAATCTTGAGCATAACTGCCTATAGGAGAAGTGGAAGTTAATAGAGATTACCACTTGAGTGATGTTATCTGAGCCACCCAAGAGTCTGTCACCATCGCACACTTTACACTTATGTATTAAGTGGGTGTTATAAGGTGTTATGTAACAAGACCCTAGCACTATTATTATGTGCTTTATTTTTTGTATAAAGAATATACATTCATTTTATTATTTTTACTTTGTAAAGGAATTTTAAAGCACAAATAGTATTTTTAGTTAATATTCAATTAATAAATATATTTTGATGAATTAATGGTTTTTTAAATTAAATAAAATTTCAATAAAATATTATTACTAAATTAATTTTTATTAAATATAAATGATTGTATAATGTTTATGAATACAATTGTAATTTTTATTAAGGTTTGAAATCTTTTTTTTTCAAAACCCATGGATTATAAATAAATGTCGGTTTTTATTTTAAAAGTAAAAATTCCAATATTTAGAAACTTATTTAGAAAAAATGAATTTTATTTTTGGATTCCAAACAAAGAAATTATCTAACAGTGAAGTTTTCATAATTTTCTGAGGTAGTCGAATTTATGGGTAAAATTTAAATACTGTTTAAATATATAATGTGTTTTATGACATCATAATGACCTAATAGTGATGTAATAAAATACTATAAAAAGTATTTGCGGCCAATATATGTTTTAACTTTAAAATAATGTGATTTTATATTTGTTTTATTATTTTTATGGTTCCTTAGTTGACCCTCCAAGACTTATGAAACATTTTATATTTTTAAAATGATATCCTTGAGAGTGTGAATCATCTCTATATAAGAAAGCCAGATATTTTTATAAGTTCAGTCATTTTAATTATAAAATAATTTTTTTTCTACACATTAAAAAACTATGGGAAAAAACCATGGGTTGGTTTGTGTCTTTGATTAGTTTAGTGTGTAGTGTCCAAAACATAAATAATAAATATTTCCATCTCTTTTCGTATATAAACCCACCCATGCTCCCCCTTCGCACCACTAAAAACACATGGTGAATGCCCCTAAAATTTTATCCTCTCTCTAGAATCCTCATAAGGCACCCTAATCTCCCAAGAAGCCTCTCCCAAGCCTCTCCCAAGCCTTTGGGAGAACACTTCCAAGTAAGAGATTTTTTCGTTTCTCATTTTTGTCTAAATTTCTTTATGTTGTTATACCGTTTTATTTCCAATTAAAAATGTTGGTGTACGATTTCACACCTCCCCAATATTAACCAATTTATTTTATAATGATTATAGACCTATTTCTCTCCCATTAATTCCTCCCATGTACACCTATTACCATGCCGAAATTCCGTAAGAAATTTCTCTCTTCTTATTTACATTCAAGGAATTATTTTATAATATTCATCTAAATTCCATTAAATATGTTGGGATATTATGTTCTGTGACCCCCTTGTTGTCCATTTCACATGTAAATGATAAGAGGCCCCTTTCTCACTCAATAACCCATTCTAATATTTCTATTTGACATCGTTAGGCTGCCAAAGTTACACCAAAATTTTCATACCAAAATCATTGTGTAAGTGAATACCATACTGATTTCTCTATCAAGGGTATTAACCCTTATACACATTTACTTGTTGATTGAGGACTTAAATTTATGTATTCCACACCTCTTATTCATGGAATAAATTATGATTTTTAATGAATCCATGTTGTATGATCTACATGGCACACTTATGCAGGAAATGAAATGATTAAGAAGGGTGCGCCCTGATATCGCTCTAATGCATTTGGTAAAGATTAGTATCACGATACATCAAGTTAAATGAGGTTTTACTCATGATAATTCATGTTCAATGGGGGTTTACTCATTATCTATGTTCAATGAGCCTTGGATCATGTTAATATTGTGTTAAAGGTTGTTTCCACATTTCCATGTTATGGTAATCATGTTATATCATGATTTTATGTTCATGTTTATCTTATTCTCTATTGATATGTCTATTTCCTAACATGTAAAATATTATTTCGGTTATTCCTTTTTCACTCCCTAACTGGGCTTTATAGATCACCCTTTTCTTAAGCATTTCGTCAGGTTATCCAATGCAATGCTAAGTACGAAGGAATTTTGTGGTCATGTAAATTAAGTTTTCAATAAAGATGTTGTGTTTTATGTTCTAAGTTGTTATGTAATGTTCTTAATTTCCAAAGACACTAGACCAATAAATCCTCATAGTTATATTAAGTGAAATTTTATTTAATATATCATATTTATGTATGTAATAAAGAGCAGGGTTCTTATACCCACTGCATACCTCTGTTCAAATCCCGCAAACTATCATTATTCAAAATGATACCAACCATTCCTTCTCTCACAACCAAACCCTACTGAACCACTTCCCAAACAAATCCCAAATGCATTCCCACAACATAATTCGTCCATAACCACACCGCAGTCCCATTTCTCAACATCACTTCATAACCACATCATAACATAAAGGAAGTTTAGCTACCCGCAAGTTTATCCATTCCACAATCAATCAATCTCCGAGACTGAGACACCAACAAACAAAGGACAGGTCCACTATCATTAAGTTTATCCATACTATAATCAATCAGTCTCTCAGACTAAGACACCGACACACAAAGGATAATCCCACTACCTATAAGTTTATCTATTCCACAATCAATCAATCTCTTTGAATGAGACACCGACATCCCCCTATACCACACCACATTCCAAGACGAGAACACACAACACATAACCACAACCACTAAACCAAGATAATTAGAATTTAGCTAAAAAGGGTTCTTTAATTTCCACTTTAATATAACCTGGGTGATTACAGAACATGTTTGATCCTATGGTATCCCTTTATTTAACTGAGTCCACATGATTAATCAGATTTCATGTTACACTAGTACATCAAAATATCACAACGAAACACTACCATTGTACAATAAAATACCAACAATGGCCATGATTTTCAAAATTAATACAACCACAACATCTACAAAAGAATCAAAGATAACAAAATAAAAAACACTGCCAACATCAAACCACACACTGGCGATTATTTTATTTGTGTGAGTTAACTTTTGATCAAATTAAATACACGTTTAATTATCGTATTAAGAGGAGTATTCAGCCATTCCTCCCAATGAACCATTAATATACCCACCCCACAAGATTCACAATTAAAGATAAGAAAAATAAAATCTCTATATGGATGATCAATGATCAAAGTTCTTTATTGTACCAAGAATAAGGGATAGTGTGACTTTCTGGAAGAACTCCAAGGCTGATCAGGAAGGAATCTAACACTATTGCGTGAATCGTCTTGGGAGGAAGTCTCTAAGTGCATAAAGAGAAAGAAAAGGAAGAATTATGAGAGGATCTTGGAATAAGAATAGGCCTGATCCTAAAATTAGGGAGACCATTTTGAGGTACATAAAAGTCGAATCGTAGTCTGGCCAAGTGGACTGGTGGTTTTACATGATGGAATTAATTGATATTTAATCATTCCCCTTGTAAATGGCGGGGATAGACCAGAGAATGAATGTGAGTTGATAGATTTACAATAAAGGGATAAAAACACATAACTAGGGAAAACTAGAAACACTGGGAAACACTGGGAATGAGTCACCCATGGGTGAGTCACCGATGCCAAAGCCTACCAACCCAATGACCTGCTGATGCCTCAACCTACCGACACCCTGACCTACCGATGCCTCGACCTACCAATGCCCTAAACTACTAATGCCTCAACCTACCAATTCCCTTACCTACCGATGCTGAGCTACTAATTCAACCTACCAATTACTGGACATTAAGACACTGAGCTACTGATTCGATGTACTGATATTGAGCTACCGATGAAACCAACTGATCCCTTGACATACCAACACTAATTCCATCAACTTGACGATGCCAATACCCCTCACTCACTGATGTCAACACCCTTGACTCAATGATGTCGACACCCCTAACTCACCGATGTCAACACCCCTAACTCATCAATACAGACATACTGACATGCCGACGTGCTGACATGTCGATGAAAAAACTGTAAATTTTGGAGAACTCTTGAAGTTATCCCAAAATAGATCCCAAAACAGCCCAACAATGGATTTTCACAAAGAGAGGGCCTGGGGAAAATCTGGGTTATTACAATTATTGAATAAAAAATTCATACATTAAATAAGGGAAACATGGATATTGTCTTGGTAGTTAGAGAGATATATTCTCCCAAAAAAGGGAAGAAATAAGATTGTGTTCCAACAAGAAGAAAAAATAAGTGGTTGAATTAAAAAATATATATTTTGTTTAAAGGATAGATCAAGAAGAATTATGAAATATGTTTCGTAGAAAATCATGGATTTTTAATATTTTTGAAAAATAATCATAGTGTTACAACTACCTTTTTGTAAACCCAAATTCATCATTAATAGATGAACAAGATATTATCTTATAGGATTAGTGATATTTTTGAGTGAGGAGATCAGTGTATTGTAAAATTTATGTGAGGGATAGAAACCTAGAGATATAGTGATTCTATTTTTAAATTTTAGTAAAAAATTGATTTCTTAGAGTGGATTATAGTGAAACAGCATATTATTGAGTGTAATATTTTTTGATATAGACTATTTTATGTGGTCAAATTAAAATTTCATGTGACTTACTTTTATTTGTTATTGATACCATAATTTCTATGAGTGGGAGAATGTTTTTAACTAACCCCAAAACAAGATCATTTGGAAGGGATTTTTTAATTTTTCAAAACTACACCCCCATAAGTATATTCCTTATATAGGACCAATTATTGTTTACTCGGAAGAATTACTTCTAATAGAGTTCTCGATAGGGTTCTTCTAATATTGGATCTCAAGGTTGATGTTCCTGGTCATTTAAATAATTTAGGTTTTATAAATTCAATGAGAGTCAAATGCTAGTGTGAACACTTCCCTCAGTTGTGGGTAGTACCCATAAATATAGTGGGACCTAGGAATTTTAAAGTTTCTCTCATGGTGTTATACATAATTTTCAAATTTTATGATAATTTTTTATTCGAGTTAGAGGAGGAATTAGTATAGTGTACTATTAATAGACCACTCCCATCAGTTTTCTCATCCCTAGTAGAATTTCCACATCAATATGAGGATAGATAGTCATAAGTACCCCCATTGTAGGGAGGTTCTCGAAAAGGACCCCATGAAAGATCTCATAAAGGATCTATGAAATTAATAGATCGAGGATGGTAGTAGGGATGGTGATTATGGGGAGTTATTAGAGAGAACCTTAAAGTAATAAATGTTAAAAATTGGAGATACCATAGGTGGTTCAAGGTATGATTTTTATTTACTCCACTATAGTTTCTATTTTTATTTATACTTATTCTACATATTTTTTATGAAATATTTAAGTACATATAATGATCATGGTAATGAAATAATCTCATTTAAAATACCCATTCTATCATCACAAATAATTATGTAATATGAATAACATAAAATAACACACAAAACTAAAATAAAAAAGGACATACTTTGATGAACATGATGAAGTTTTCATTATTTTAATCACTTAGTAATAGCCAATAGACTCTCACCTCCCTAGGGATAACACCATATAAAAGGATATTTATTCAAAATGAGAGGACCCCGAAGAGTGTATGTGTGTCATAACCTTCTCAATAAATACCAATGCCTAACAGGGTTGAAGTGAAAGCTTTCAATATGGTTTAATAGAATCATATGTACCCAATAGGGTAATCACATACCTTTATGAAGACTCAATTTATTCAATGAAGGATGTCAAGTCTCTTCTTCCATCAAATGGCATCCCACATGTGTTGCTCATAAGACACGTATATTGAGAATATTATCATTTGAATGTTTCAAATAATTTTTCATTCCATAAATGAATCAACCCATTGACTCACCACTGAAGGAAATCATGTGTAATACATGGATGAATCCATTCACCCACATCATAATCATATCATAAGCTACGATAAATTCATCTCTTTACTTATACGATATTAGAATATCTGAATATACGATATTAAATTCATGAATATAAGAGGATATGATTCAAGGTATATCATAAAATATGATATACCCATTTTAGTGCATTTCAAAAAATCTCATAGTTACACAAAAATCATATTAGGACATTCTGAAAAACATCACAACTCATTGTGAATCCTTCTAAACTATTTGGGACATGGTTTATCAAACTTTCTGAATTTTAGAACAAACACTTTATCCAATACATAAACATTATCCAAAGGCCTTACCATGTGACCCAATGAGACTTTACAGCATTGAAAAGAAATATGATGTACCAATTTAATTTATGTAATCAAAGAGTGTCCCTTAGAAAAATATCAATGTTACTTAACCTACAAATGTGTTTGGTGTGATATTAATAAAATATACTCATATCTCTATATGAACATGGTTGTTATAAGATATATCATATATATCATATATATACCTATATAATCCCTTAGTCCATGATATCATGTGACCAAAATACATGGAACATGTAAATAGAGTATAGGTCATATTACACATTAATGATTATATAAAATAATCTGACCATATTGAATGAATAAATCACATTCCATTCATTAAAGTAACTGAGCACACAACATGTCACTCAATTAAATAAATCCCTATATTTTCTAGGTTAAATTTAATCAAAGTTATAAATGTATTCAACACATTATTTGAGTGTAAAATCATATATTAGATGATCTCAAAATAGCCACATGATAAAAAAAACCCAACCACCCATTGATTAGCTAAGACTCATGGATTACATAAGAAAGGAATAAAATTATAAATTTTATCATGTTGGGAATATTTCTAACCATAGGTAGTTTGGATTCAAAATTAGAGCACACCACTAATTATATAAATTATATTATTATATTCCATGTTATATACTTTGGTGAGTAAGTCCTGAAAATAATTCTAGACTTGTTACCTAAAGATTATGATATTTTTACATCATTTACCACTCTTTGTGTCAAGTATAACATTATACGCACACTAATATTAACATATCATAGTAGAACAAAATAAGATTATATGATCATGGGTTTGGGGTAAATCAAAGTTATAATTTCAGAGGAAAATTATCATTTCAATTTATCAAAAAAATAGGAAACCAATGTGTAATAATGATAAAGTAGAGATTTAATTTTTATAAAATGATGAATTTTATATTATTTAACTAATTTCAAAATACATAACAGAATTATATATAATCTCTATATTATTATATCATATATTATATACCACTAAATAATCCTTCGGTTTTCAGAATTTTTAATGGTTTTTGTTAAAATCATAACACCTTTATTAAATTCCTTCCACATCTCTATGCGAGTATCTAACACACCCTCCCACTAAAATGATTTGTGGGTAGTATCTTTGATGAAATATAGTATGAATAATGGGGATATTTATAAATCATATTCATAATATTCAAATTTTTTACAATATTCAATCTTCTTAACTCCACAACATTAAATTATATAATGTTACTAACATAGGTTTTTTACTAGATCACTTAATATGTCCATCATTATCATTATTAGAAAAATTTATATCAAAATTTTCGTTGAAATATCTTTCTATCTATTATAAATATTTTCATTAATCTAGTACTGATGTACCCCAAACATATTATGTTATAAAGTGACTTTGAATTTTTATTTTGAATAAAATAATTATTTATTTTCTATCTTTGAACTTATATTGGTCCAAAACTACTCCCACTAGCCTCTTAGAAACTATATTCTCTTCATTAGATCATGATAAGAATAAAAAATTCACTTTTTAGGAAATAACTATTACTTCCCTTAATTATGGAAATTTAAAGACAAACCCATTTATCCAAATCATATATTATATTCAATGTGTTTAGATCATTTTCTTTAAAAAATAACACTTTATTCTTTAAAATATTCTACTTATGGTGGTGGAATCTCAATTAGTCATATTTTACAAAATCATTGGATAAACATTTTTATCATGGATAAAAAATATATCCTTATCTTCTTTCAAAACATGTTATATAATTTGATGAATAATAAACTATGTATATTTAATTTTTCATCTCATGGTGTTTATGTGAACTATTTCAAAGTAAAAAACTTATTTTATCATAGAAGATAAATAAAATAACTACACAATTCATTTATTGAAAACCATATAAGAATGATATATTCATTTAATTTAAAGTCGTTGATGAGGAAACTCTTCACTTCATCACTTTAATGTAATCAAAATGATGAATCAATTCTACCATTAAATTTTAACTCTTATAAACTCACAAAATTTGTAAAGTATACATTTGGAATCACATACCATTCAAAACAAATAAATTATCTTAAATAACACTAATACCTTCCATCGATATTTTATAGTGTTTCTCAAACTCCTTCAAGAATTATAGAGACTTATATCTCATGGAATCTTTACCCCCTTCCCAATACAAATTTGGGTTTCACTAACCTTTACTGGGAACTAAAAGAAACATTGTTTCACATTCCAACTAACTTTTCGTCTTCCAATTTTAACTTTTACTTAGTTTTTCTATAAACACAGAACTAAAACATTGACATCACAAGCATAGTTTATATATTCTGAAAGATTTTAAAATATCAAATTAACTAATCTTTAACTATTTCACACTATCAAAACCCTTCCATTTATAATAGTATAATGAATTTGAAAACTAGATCTAACCTTAATGATGTATCTAGTCTCACCTAATCATTGGAATATTTGGTCACATTATGTAAATGAGTAGAGAATAAATTTCCAAAAGTCATTTTCAATCTAATTCTCTTGAAAACTCCAGTGAATCTTTCAATTATTTTATAATAAAAAATATTCATTTTTTGAACAACTTCAACGGTTTTCTTACTCAAGGAGTTTCTCAAAAACATTGAATTTATCTTACTTAAGAGAGTTCTCAAAGTGTTCTATATCAGGGGTTCCTTACATGAAGATTATCATGATATTAATCTACAATATAATATATATTTTTTGATATGTATCATTTTTTATATTTATTTAATAAGAACTTTTATAAAATTTTCTACCACTAAAATGACAACCCGATTTGAACTCATCATATCCATTAGTACTCTACAATCCATATTTGAATAAAAAATGATTCCTTGATGGAGTTACTGATTCAATATAGATATTTAGGTATGAAATAATCAAAATCATATCATATATGAGTCTTATATAGTTGATTCAGAAATACTTTACTCAATCCACCATATAGATAAACTTGACTTTATTCCTCTAACATCCTAACAATTTGGGTGTCCCAAAAAATGTAACCCAATTATGAAATGGGATTTTGGGTACCTAACTATAGATATTTTCATTTATATCATTCCTTGTACCAGATAATCCATGGGCACTATGTAATGGAAGAACATATCTGGTTGAATGATCACGTACTTAACATGTGTTTTCTTTAGAAGGAATATAATATTTAGGAATTTAAAAGGGGATTTATCCTCACCATATTTTCTCAGGAATTCCACTTACATATAAGTATACATTTAATGATTTATTTTTGAATCTTATTCTTCAACCATATAATTATATTCAAAATATATTTATGTGTAACAATTTATATAACTAAAGGTTTGTGTTGCTGACCCAAATTAAAATCTTATTATATTTATACATATCCAAATGCATCTCATGCATAAGGTATATGAAAACCAATAATTTAAAGGCTCAGAATTATATGAAATCAAAAAAATCTACGTCATTAATCCTCAATCCATAAATAATCAACCACTACCTTTCTACAATACATCATAGTCGTCCAAGCCAATGGGAGTTCCAGTCAAAAGTCCCTCTACCCAGGGATACATTACTCAAAAGAGGATTCAATTCCATCATAACTATAATGCCTAATAGGTATAAATCATAATTAACTACTTAATACATGATCATAACTTAATAAATATAAAATTTAATGTAAAATAAAATTAAATCCATTATCATACCTAGAATGAATCTCGTTAGATGCATGCGTAATAATCACTAGAAGTATTTTAACAATTTAAAAAAATTCATAAAAAAATTCATAAAATAACCAATTTATATCTATGAAAAAGGAAGGGAATAACTTCTATATAAATGAACAATTCACAATATTAAACATGAGATAAATGTTTGTGAATAATTTAATAATAAACATAGATTAAAAAATTTATATTTTATCTAACCTTATAAAAATTCAATAATTTTGAATATAAACACACTATATTCATTTTATATTATAAAATATTTCATATTATTCATAAAATCACATTAAATTTACATATATATGATATTACATAAATAGAAACTATATCATAAATCTATGCAAAGTTATCTAAAACCTGATACTCATCCATATAATATCATTTTTTATGATATGTTCTATCACTGATTATTATATGAATGTTCTTAGAAAATAAAAAAAACAAAAACAACATGTTAATCCCCTTAAGAATGTGGATTATATTCCACTGATGGGTTTTGAATTATTATCAAATAATCATGGTAGTGGATAAAACCAATTTAATGTGATTGATATACTATTTTGATTCAATGTATAATATGATGAATATACAACAGAAAACATTCATGAAATTTAAAATTCTCTATATTTAATGAAATCAATGTAGTTTAATTCATCAAAATCAACAAGACACATACAATATACTCTCACCCCCAAAGGTATGACACCATAAAAAAAGGATACTCATTCATAATGATAGGTCCCATAAACACCAAATGCATGCTAACACCTTCTATACGAAGATGAATCATGAATAGGATGAAATAGAGATAATTAGCTATGGCTTTAAAAAACATATACACACAATATTGTGGATCTTATCCATTTTATAGGATCCCTTTATTAAATGAAAATTTTGGGAGATTGGATTCCATCACATGGAATACCCTGTATATTACTCATAATGCATTCCTAATGGTATTATTATTCTTTGAATATTTCAAACAATCTTTTATACCAAAAATGAAGCAATTAATTAATTCATAACTAAATAAAACAATGTGTTATATGTGAAAAAAATCCATGAAACCCTATTATAATCCCATAATAATATATGATAGAGGAATCACATTCTTTATATGATATCTTGATATCATAATCTACTATATGCTTCACATGCATATCATCGGATACGACTCATGCTATATCATACAATTTTTTGTGGCTTTTGTTTTTTATTTATTATAAATTGATCATACGTTCCATATTTTATGGGTTATAATTTTTAATATAGAATATTTATTGGCCATTGGATTTCTATACTCTATTTAAAGATCAGATGAGGTTAGACGAGGTGTGTAGTAGTGAAATGGTTATGGGTAAACATAAATTATCTTATAACATAGTCATATTATAGATTCAACCTTATAGTGTTATCCTTGAGATGGATTAGTTTTACTCTATAAAATATTATGTTGATTTTTATTGATGAAGGGTGAATTTATCTAGATTATGTAGAGATCATTTGGTGTTTGTTATAGAAATATATTTTTGTTTTTGGAAATTAAGGATTAAGTTTTAGAGTATTACATCTTAGTATGAGAGCTTAATTTTTTGGGTGTTTTATGTGTATATAAATAATTTTCCATGATTTTTTACTAAATATGATATAGAGTTTTTAAGTAAGTTAAAATTGTACCTTTAAGGTGAGATAAATTTTTTTGGACCACGTTATATATTGGTGTTTATTTTATTTTTAGGGTTATTTATCATGGGTTGCTAGTAAATATTTTGGTTTTGAGGATTAAATATAATGAGTAATTATGGTGAGTATTTATTTTAAATATTGTGTCTATATGCTCAAAGCTGGTATTTTAAAAAAAAATTGGGAAATTTATATTGTGCATTTATTAAATGAGGAAGAATGAAGTGACAATGAAGACTAATTATCATACTCCTAATGAAGACATTTTTATCATATGAAATTTGAGATTTTATTTTATAATTATAATTAGTTTTATTTAATATATAAATATCACTAAATAATGGTTAAATATTAATACATCCCTTAGATTTATTTTTAGTATCATTATGGTAATTTCTTATTCTGGGTACTTTTTTGGAGTTATAAATTCCCTTATTATGTTTATGGGGATTATGAAAAGGGTCTTTCTACTTTATCTTTATTATTTTATAGTTTTGTTCATTGATGAAGTTTTAATTTTCTAGATGATAGAGGAAGAAGATGTTGAGAATATCAAAATTTAGTGCGAGTTTCTTATGTGAAATCAATTTGATAGAAATTATTCAATGTATCAATTTTTTACATGTCATAGGATTTTCTAAGTCATATTATTTTGGAGTGTAGTGTAAAAGTGAACCAAAAAGGATTAAATAATTTATTTAATGCAACACAACAAATAATGTTTTAAATATAATGATTTTCTTAGTCTTTAATGGTTTTTATGGGAGTTTTACATTAATATTTTCTCATATTGTGATCCCATTATGAAATTTTTCTACGAAAATGATTATTTTTAGATATATAAGTAAAAATATATTTTTGAATGTTTAAAGAAGAAGTTGAGATGTGATCTAGATCATTGATCACATGAGGAGGATATTTCTTTTGAGGTGTATTTTTTTATATCCCATTATGGTTTTGGGTTTATATTGATGTAAGTGAGAGTTTTTATAGCATCTGGGTCTCAAAAGTTATATCCTCATAAACATAATGATGTTACCCATGATTTTTATCTTACTAATATTTTTTTCACTAATTATTTAGAGAATTCATTACCATAGATAATTATTTATGGTGTATACATATCATAATAGCATGGAATATTTCCAATCACATAAGGATTTAAATTTACACAATATCTTGGGAGTTTAATTTCTCTAAAATAATGATTTTTATATCATATATAATCCTATAATGGGAAGTGTGGTGACTAGTGATTTGAGTTATTAGTCTTATGATAAATAAGTTTTAGAGAAAATTGAGAAATTGAAAGATATAAAATTATTTCATATTTTGAACAATTCTATGATTAGGCTGATGTGGAATCAAGTATTTATCAGATGATAGTGACATATTTATTGGTTCATCTTGTATAGGATCCTCTGTTGCGAGATCACTAGATAGAATTTTTGAGATACCA
The DNA here is from genome assembly GCA_963277665.1 of Viscum album. Taxonomy (NCBI): domain Eukaryota; kingdom Viridiplantae; phylum Streptophyta; class Magnoliopsida; order Santalales; family Viscaceae; genus Viscum; species Viscum album. The sequence continues at coordinate 1,429,419,258 of OY728120.1, read as the reverse complement.
TATTTTTAAGGGTGATTTTTATCATTGTGATTAGAATTAAGAACATACAGTTTTGTTCCATAGAATGTTATTTTTTCCTTATAGTATATAAAAAATAGTTTCTTGTGAGTTCTATAATTCATCTTTGTAGGTGTATCCATGTTTTATAACTGTTTATCACTCTTTTAAGAGTTATTCTTTATATGTTGGGATAAATAAATTAAAAGATGATTTTTTTTCTCAATGTTATTGGAGCGAGATGATGAAATGAAAATATATTGATTTGATTAAGTTATTATCTCCTTTGAAAATTATACTGTGAAAGTGGTAGGATATTTCCATTTTTTGGGTTTTCCTATAACTTTAAAATGTTTCATTTGTTTCATTTATCAAGGATAATTTTAAAAAAATATCTTACTTATAATGTAATAAGGAATCAATCTCAGTTGATAGTTTTAGGAAGACTTATATGATGGAGGTGGTGACGATTCATGGTATTCCAATGGTGATAGTATTTTATATTAATTCTTCATTTACATCACTAATATATAAGGGATTTCATCATTATTTTCATACCCACATGTGCCATAGTACCACATTCCACCCAAAGACTAATGGTCAAATTGAGAAAACATTTCGGGTGTTATAGGATATGCTGAAGGAATGTGTCCATGAATTTGGTAGATCATACATCAATTATTTACCATTAGTGGAAATTTATTATAATAAATATTACCATTTCTCCATTAGTATGCCATCTTATGGGGATTTTCATGGGATATCGTGTCATCCACTATTAATTTGGTTTGAGGTTGTAAATATGTATACATTTGGACAAAAAATGGTAAAGAATATAATGGAATGTGTTCAAGACATTTTGGATTGCATAGAGAGTTCTTAGATTAGACAAAAATATTAAACATATCAAATGAGGAGACTCTAAGAATTTTTTATTGGATACCATGTGTTCTTATGAGTTTATTCATGGTGTATAAAATTAATTTTCTTAATGGGAAATAATTTGTCACCTATACACATTGGACCTTTTAAGGTGTTAGAGTGAGTTAATGAGATAATTTATCGGTTGGCACAGACTTTGTAGATAAAATGAGTTCATGATATATTCCATGTGTCTCATATTCATAAGTATTATCTTAACCACTCTAATTTGATTTATTTTAGAAATATTGATATTGAGAATGATATGATTTTTTAGTACTAAGTTAAAAATCATGATCATGGAGAGAAATTCATGGGAGTAAACATTATTATCTTTGTTCAAGTTATATGAAAGTATGGTTTTAAAGAGGGAAATATTAAGAATATTTAATCACTAATTCATGTGAAATATCTTTAATTATTTTTTTATTCTTATTGTGATCCATGCGAAATTATATTATTATAAAGAAAGTTGTTTGAAAGTGTTTAAGAGGTTTTTTTAACTTTATTATTATCGTTTTATATTTTGAAAGAACAAAGTTTTAAAAGTGGTATTTAATGTTGGAAATCAGAAATTTAAAATTATAGTTTTTAAATTTCTTTTCTGTAAATTGAGATATTGTAATTTTTTGGCTCGTTATAAAAAATTCATAATGCACCATTGGAATTGGTATTTGATGTTTACCATTGTGTTGTACCTTGGTATCATATGAGGTGGATTTTTTTAATTAATATCAGTTTTTTTTTGTAATTTAAATTATTATTTATTTATTTAAATAATTCATTATATATGGACTATTTTTATAAACTAAATATTAGGTTTATTTGAGATATTATATGTGGTGGTGGTGATATGGAATACTAGATGAATAAAATGAGATATATTATTTTAAATCATGGTATGTCTAGTCACTAAATTTTTCAGGTATTAATGGAGTAATTTGAGATAGATAATTAATTGGTAATAGAGAGACTGAAAGGTGAAAATTTATAAATATTTATGACATGTATTGATGGGGTGAATATAATATTGGTTGTGTCAGATTCATTTCACTCCATTAAAGATATTTTTGGGATAATTTTTATTCTTTATTCTCATAGGAGAAACCCTTTTTATTGGTATTTCATATTTAATTATGTGAATAGGAGGGTGCGGAATGGAATAAATGTGAATGATTAGTGAAAATGAATAAAGTATTAGAGATTTTCAGTCATTATAAAATCAGTTTTGTTGATTTGGAATTTTTATCTCCATATTTATCCTTCTAAATATACCATTATTTTGTTTTCCATGATTGAAATATTTTTCATAATAATATAGGATAATTAATATATGGTAAATTATAACCATAAATGATATATGAATTTGAAATTAGTGGAATAAATGTTAAGGTAGAATACATTCTAGGGAAAATTCATAGATGAAAGAAGTTCTGCATTATGAATCTTTCTATGCATCGTGTTAATATATAACAAGGGTTACACATTGTTTTATGTAGCTTTATAAATTGTTACTCATGGAAATGGACAAAGTGATAGTGTGTTATAGACATTTATTCAGCATCATTAATTCCAATGGGTGGTAATTTTTTGAATTTGGAATATGCAATTTCTAATAAAAACTACTACATCAAAGCAAGTGGTCAGCATGAGGTAAACCCCACAAGGAGTATGAGAGTACTAAAGAGCTAGGTTTACTTAATATATTAATCCAAATGTTTTCTAATTGAAAATAGGTTAAAAATAAATTATAAACATCAATTAAAAATGAAAAATAATCTAATCAGTAAAAAGTAAATCAAGGGATCAATTTAAAAGAACAATTAAAAAGGATTTTTATCTTAATCATTCATAATCAAATCAGTTGGCTATAAAATAATTTTAAAATAACATTTGGTTAATTTCATTATTTTAACCTAATCTAATCTATATCTATTAGATATAAAAAGAGACTAAAAAGATGCATTAATTTAAATATTAAAATCAGCAGAGGAAACTTTACAATGAGTGATAGTTTATTCATCTCAATCACTTTAGAGTTACACCCTAAAAAATAATTTGGTTGAAAATGTATAAATAAATAAGAAAAAATTAAGTCTAAAAGAAATGATAAATTAAAATTAGTAATCATAAATGAAACAAATTAAATAAATTAAGAACCAATCATCCTACTCTTTGACCCTCACTCCCTAAGATATTAGCCACTCCTGGGGGAGAAAAACTCACTCATGTTTAACATCACTAAATTAGGAAATTTTTAGGGGAATAAATAATTGAACTATAAAGTAATTAATAGAATTAATAATACTACTATAATTAAAAAATTATGCCCAGGAGTCTAAACCATATAAATTTCAAAATGCTTATAAAATTCAAATAATTTATCCAATTTATAGACTCTATCCATAATAGAACAATGATTTCCATAAAGGAATGAATAGATAAAAATTATACATATAATTACTATAAATTCTCCCATACTAGATCCATAATTGGAGAAAAAATTTTGTTTCTATGAAAGATAATGTATCATCTACTTTGAAATAAAATCCATTATAATATAATGGTGTGGCATTCCAAACACATTGGTTTAGATTTTATATTTATTTTCTTATCTTCAGTGAATCTTAGTGTGAAATAGCCACAAACTATAGTGTGATTCATAAGTAGCTATCTAACCCTCATATTTATTTACCTCATGGTGAAATAAGAATCTACCATAGAATAGTCTCATGTGACTCCACTAACGTATATTTTGGCTTGATAATCCTTTACAGTGCGATTATATCCATAATTGTGCAATGATATCAAAACTCCTTCAAGTTAATATCATATATTTCATAAAATATGGTCTTTCATAGTCTAAAAAAATATTTCCTTGGATATAGATACCTTGAATTAATCTTTGACAGTTATCTTTTGGGGTAGCTCCCCCTTTCACTTTGAAAGTATTCTTCAATAGTTTCATGGAAAAGTGAATTATCTTGCGTCCACACAAATTTTCACAGAGTGTGTCTTATGTTTTTAGAATAAATTTCAACATAACCTTTTATTTCCCTTTATAGTGTAACACATATCATCATGGCAGTGTAATTCTCCTCAACTTCATAGTTATGTTGATATATCACATATAGATGCAAGTTGCAATGAGTTAATCATGCATATTTGTGTATGATTTATACACAACACTACTATGGAATGTGGATTATTCTCATTTTTTGATTTCATCTTGTCTCTTGGAAATACTATTATAACTTCATCCTGATCGCACCATGAAACTATTTATTTTAGCCTAAAATGACTTTAATTCCTTCGGTATTTTTTAAAAAATTATCTAATTTTTATTCTAACACATAATCCTTTAAAACAAATAGAATTATGAAGTTTTAATTCCATTAATTATTAGAAGCCTTGATAAAAATATATTCTAAATTAAAAGATATAAAATTCAAATAAATATGACCAATTTATTATCTTTAGGAAAAAATATCTAAATAAATATTCCAAAACATGAAAAACCTTCATCCAATGAAAAAATACACTAGGATTATAAAAAAATCATGGATTAATTGAAAATAATTATACTTCCACATTTCCATACATAATAGGTATCTAGTCCTTCTTCATTATTAAATTCACACTATAATTCCTCTTACCTTCCATTATTATTTCTAAACCTTTATTTAGTAAACCATTCCCATGTTATTGTACACATTTTTTGAAAATTTACACTTAGAACTCATGAATAATATATAATAATATTTATTATTAATCTCTAGTACTTACACTTTATCCATAAGCTTGTGCAATATCTAAATATCCACATTACATAAGTCAAACCACACCAGTAAAGAATTCATTTTCATGGAAGCTTTTATTTTGATTCTATGTTTGAAGTTGGGTAGTTCAAGATGATATTTTTGTAAATTTTAAACATGAATATAAGGGTAGAATTTTTTAAGAAAATTTAATGGTATTAATTCAATTTAATATCTATTATGAAAATACCTTATTTTATCATTCAAAATAAAAAACCCCATTAATATATTATTTTCTCAATTATTATCATATTAATTATGTTAAAAATCTAATGTTATTTTGCATCCCCTTCTTAATTTATTTTTTTTATTAATGGAAATTAAAAATGGTTCAGTTTGACACTAATAAAACTACCATTTTTTCCACATGATGATAATTTTAATCATTGTAGAAATATCATAGGTTGATCATTAGTGTTCATTTAAATTTTTAACTTACAACCTATTATCTAAATTTTTTCACTAAAATAATACTGAAATCGCATAATCACAATATAAACTACCTTTAAATAAATTTATTAATCACTAATGGAAACTTTAAATATTCCATTCTAGAAAATTATCACCTAAAAATTACATGAATCACTATTACCCCTCATGAAACTCAATAAATAACATTTAATTACACCAATTAATAATGGCAGGAAGGATAAATTAGCTTGTAATATGGCTTCCTATAAAGGTATTTCATGAATGCTCTTGTAACGTCCTAAGATATTACTGTATATATTTACTTTAAAAAATATAATGTGTTTAACAGAATTCTACACACACAACACTAATGATAAAATCTATAGTAAATGAAAATATGTTACCCAACTAATTTGTTTTTCATTTATAGGATAAATTATTAGTATGACTTAATATTAAAATGGATTGTTCATTCTCAAAATAACTATTTTTTAAAAGTATTATATATTTTATCATAATAAATTAAAATTTTAAGTTTTAAAATATTTTTATATATGAACTAATATATTAATATTTTTAAAATTATAAATTAATATGAAATAACATTAAGAACACTTGACATTTTTTAATAAAAATAGTTTTAATTACTATTTTTTATTTTCATTTAAAAGATAAAATTATAAAATTTATAATTTTAATTTGATGAAAATATATTCAACATTGAATTAATGTTATCAATATTATCATTGTATGATTTTTTTTATTGTTCTAAAATAGTTAATTTTTATATAATTATTGAAAATAGAATTTTTTAATCAATATGATAGTGTTTTTTACTATATCCTGATCAATGAATGACTTAAATGAATTATAAAATATTTGTAAAGACCATGAATTATTTGAGTAATAAAATAATTCATTTAAATACACTATTTCGATATTCTAAAACTCATTTTTAACATTTTTAAACTTATGTGATATTCTATTCTAATAAAAAATTATATTTAATCTTCTTCATTTAATTATATTTCCATAATGTATATTTCTATTTTGGATTGATTTTAAATTCCCATAACTCACCTTTGGTTAGTAATAAAACCATTAATTAAAAAAAATTCATATTTTTGTTCTAAAAATAACATTTATTCTTAAAAAAACACTTTTTCTAAAAATGGGGTTTTACCCCATAGATTCATTGATGTTAAAATTAATTTTTATTATAAAAATAAATTTTATTTGTTAAAATTTAATCAATATTTGGAATCATTGGGTTGAATTTATGAATAAAAGTCCCATGTTAATTTCAGTAATTAAAATAAAATTACTTAGGTAAAATTTGGTTACCTTGGTAAAAACAAAAAAAATGATTAAAGAGAAAAATATATAAGTAAAAGACATAAAAACATGTTTAAATTGTTTTTTCAAATAAATGGATATGATATTATTAACATTAGTGTATCTCATAGCCCATTATTTTCCACAATTAGATCATTTCCCATTGAATAATGAAACTTTGTTTATATGATTTACAAAAAAAAATCCCTCACCTATAAAATGATCTCGCCTCCACCCCATTTATTCACCCATTATAATGACTTTGATTGACCAAAACTCTACCCTGGTCTCCCCAAAAATTTACACACATTCTATATTGTCCTTTTTTTCAAAACAAAAATATAAGTATCCTTGAGGTGTTACGTGATGGAGAATATCCAAAGGGGTTGGAGATTAGAGAACATTCAGCTAAAGGGGATTTAAGTTTATGAAGATGAGTATAAAATACGATAAGTCTATAAGGGATTCAAGGGTAGCTTAATTGTGAGAAAATATTAATTATCATTATAAAATAATTTTCTTCTGTAGATGATCCTAAAGGATATTAAACCCTCTATTCTTGAGATTAGGTGTTTGTTTTAGATATTTCAAGTCTAAATTATTGAAATGATGTAAAATAAATTTATTTTTAGCATGATTCATCTCACTTTATATCAAATATTGTTTTTAAAGAACATGGTTTTAGCACCAGAAATGGAAATATGTGTTTGGGGTATCTCAGTTGGTATAAGAGGAAGGTTTAGTTATTTTTAGGTATTAGTATAGTTATTTTTGAGTAATATGATATATAAATTAAGTTGATGCCCTTGATATAAGTCTAATTAAGGATAACATCCAGAAGTTTTTGTAAAATAGGGATTTTGTGGCTTCTGAAAAATTACATTAACATCTAGAAACTGTAAATTGGACACAGTTGTGGCAGAGATACACCTAGATTTAATCACTATGAAAATGGTTGGTCAAGTTATAACATGATCTTCACTTGCATAATGATGAGTAAGACTAATACTACACACCTAGATAGAAACTCTTAGAGGATAAGTTTGAGAAATTAACCAGATCATTATGAACCATTATGAAATATTTTATCACATATTTATGGTATGATTAGATAACCTGATATAAGATAGATAATTAATAACCTTGAATTAAACTAAGAAATATAAAAGTTAGGGTACATATGTCATTAATGATTCAAACGTTTTTGATTGGTAGTTTTCTTTTTGATATTTTGTATTATTATATTTAACATTTCATTATTTTAATAAATATATAGAGAAAGGAGAAACTTGGTTAAAAATAGGTGCAATGGTAAATGAGATGATGGTGATAATGAGAAAACAAACGGGATTGTAGTAGGAGTACAAAATATTGTGTAAATTCTGACCTAGTACTCCTATGATTTGAATAATAATACAAAATAAATTGAAATCCTTAACACACCATGGAAGAAAAATCTTACCATCAATTATTTCACGAGACATCATCCACCCTCCTTAAATAGATCTTCCAATCATCTTATAACCAAGAAATGAATCAATGCAATAGAAAATATATTTTCTATTCTCCTCATATTTGAACATTAAAAGTTTTTTCTACCTATTTATCATTTATAACATGAGGCTAACCAATGGTGGACACTCATTAATAATATCATAAAAAGGGAGGTATTGGACTCTATTTAATGTAAGGATTTTAAGAAAGTTTTATTTATCAATTATTTTCCTCAAATACTTCACACATTATTTGAGGGAGATTTTCTTGTTCTAAAACAAAGAGATGATGAATCTATAAGTACTTATGTAGATAAATTCCTGAGACTCATGGGGTATGCCCAAAGTTTTATCACAAACATTAAAAGAATGATTGAATGATTCTTTAGGGTCTAAAAAATTATTTAAAATTAATTAACTATAACTTACTTTGGATGTTATGAAGAAATTATTTAATGTAAACTTAATGTGGAAACAATGGTCTAAAACCCTCATTGTTACAATGGTTTGGGATAAAATATAAGGAAAAGGTAGATTAATTAGAACTCAAGTGATAAATCACAAGTGATAAGAAATAAAATCACCTATATACGAAAAATTTGGGAAGAAGCAACCTAAAACTTATTGAAGAGGAATATTTGAATGTTTTAAGTATGGAATAAGGGACATTGAGCTTATGATTTTAGAATAAAAGGTAAATAGAATAGAGGGGAAGAATTTAAAATGATTTAAAATAAATTTTTTTAGAAATTATTCAAACAAATACCTTAATTAAATGAATATTATTGAAAATATCCCTCAATATCCTTCAAAATAAAGGGAACCAAATTTTCTTTATAATGATTACAACTGAAGTGGGACATGATAATTAAGTGAAACTGATTCTCCACTTGTAGTTCTATCCACTCTTGTATGTATACTAAATTTTCTAAGGGAATAAATTAAACATACTAGTTGTTTTGTATTAATAAATAAAACCCCAATAATTATTGTATCCCAATTTAAGGTTTGCGAAAATATGATTTATACTAGTTTTATCATCCTTTATTTTGATGAATTTGATGATATTTTGGAAATGGATTGGAAATCACCATACAAAATATATATTAATGAAATATATAAATCATATTATATACCTGAAATAAAATTATTATCACATATAATTGTAAGGTTTACTCTAAACTCTCTAAAAAATTATTCCTTTATATAGGCCCAAACTACCTATTATGGGGATCATTTAGCTTAAATGTTAGGAAAAAACTCCATATGACTACCCTTTTTTTATTTCGAATTAATTCATGATTTATTAAATAATAATAAACATAATAAAACCTAGAAGATCTATAAGTCTAATTAATTTGGTAATTAGTTATATTACATAACAACTTTAAATAGGGGGTACAATGACATTATTGAAAACATCCTTAACATGCTCAAAATATTCCATCACTCTTAATACTGAATGGGATTACCCAGTAACACACATATAAAATGGATAAGATATAAATCCAAGTAATAGAATAAGAAAATAATGAAATTAAAAAGGTATTACATGTTATAAACATTGCATATCAATGTGAAATTCAAGGGGTAAGAATCATAAAAATGAACAATGAGGCATGATATAGCATGATTACATAATGGAAACATAGAAATATGGGAAAAAATTAATAATTACATCATAATAATTATTCAAGGTTAACCACTGTGACAAAATAACATAATGTTCTTAAGATAACCCACCGTGCACTGTAAATGGAATATCAGGAGACTAAAACATTACCCAATTCATTGGATTGCTGTTTAGGTATTCCCATCATAATCATATCATTTACATGCATAGGTGTGCCACATATATGATATAAATAAGAAAATATTTTAGGAAATTTAATCTCAATATAATGGATTGTGCATTAAAAAAATATAATTACCAAATCATATAATCTTATGTGTATAGAGGTGGACACCATTGAAAAGAAATGGTTACAGGTATTCACAACACAATTGTTTGGTATGGAAAATCATTGTGAAATTTAATTTGCATAATGGGGGAATCTAAATGTTCATGGGATGTCTTAATGAGAGTTAAATAGGTATTTAATTATTTATATATCATAAGGGAAGTGAGGGTTATTTGGAATAACATATCCCCATGTTAGGAATTAGACACAAAAGGCATAAGATAGTGAAGATGCTTGAATAAAATGGAGAAAGAGAGGATACATTACATTTTGAGGGTGATTCCAAATACTTGGGAGGAGCTTCTTAAGATCTTTCGGGTACCTTGGGAGAAGTATAGAGTAGGGAGTTCATAGTAACTACTTCATACATAGTTTTTTACTGAAGGGGAATGAGATATTTGATGGGTTTATACTGGAAATGAGAGGGGAGTTATTTATTATTTCCCAAACATAGTTTTTAGACTATATATAATAATATTATTAGAAAAAACCTTACCATGATTTTTCCCATCAATTAAAAAAAAGATGAGTAATTTTCAATATTTTATATGTACATGGTTTGAACGCATTAAAATATTACCCTTGATGATGTGGAAGTGAATCATGTTCTTAAAGAAATGATTTTAAAATATTAAAATATAATTTAGGTTTAGGAGGATTCATAATGGATTTTAAAATTAATAAAATATCTTCAAAACATGTTCTTTTAAATGGGAAACAAATATTTGGATATAGATTCCCTTTATATAATTTATTACATCACTTTGGGTTCATTATGATGTCATTATACATATCAAATATTTATACCGTTTTTATTTTTAACATGAAAGTTTTACTACGTCAGAAAATTATCAAAAAGTCACCATTAGATAATATTGATGGGATGATTCCAAAAATAAATTTCATTTTATTGTAATAATTTTTTAAATATTTTAATTTCTTATTTTAAAATAAAATTTTCATTTATTGAGAAATGATGGGTTTTTTTTACAATAACAGTTTTTTAACCCTTATAAAAATTTAATTTTATATTATAAAAATTATTTTATAACTTAAATTTAATTATCCTTATTTAAAAAGAATATTTTATTAAAATATTATTTATTTAAAAAATTTATTAATTCATCAAAATAATTTTTTTATTTGAAATTTATATTACCCAAAAATACAATTTATGTATTATCATATAAAAATCAAAATCATTTATAAAGTAACATCAATAAAAACAAAATATATTCATTATTCTATAAAATATACATATTCATACTATTAGTGTCTTGATACATTGACCTATATTACACCTGCATAAGTGTGAGGTGCACAATAGTGAGATTTTCGTGGGTGGTTTTGGTGTACATGGATTGGGTATTAATCTTGATGAGATTTAAAATCTCTCATAAATAGTTTAACATATTCTTTAGTTGTTGGATCTCATCTTGGGATTAGTTAAGAAAAAATCTCAGTGATTCTATCTCTATTAGAAGCTCTGATAAGTGGGATTCTTAGGGTATGATCCTACCAGTTGAAGCCATCACTTCCTTTTTCTATTCCAATTGGATTTTTCAAAAATCTATATTTATACATATCATATGATCTCTATTCAAAGGATATATTACCGAAAATTATGTTTCTTATTGGTATTGTAAATTCAATATAATAAAATAAAACCCAATATGTGCATGTGTTTTCAAGAACCAGAATACATAATAAGATATTTAATTAAATCACAAATGGAATATTATTTATAAAAGTTCATGTAATTAAAATCTTCCCCTCCTTAGAAATTTCACCCTAGATATTTTCATTTCAAAAAATAAAACAGATGAGGGTAATTTTGTTTCATCACCTTCTTTAGTTCACACATCGCTTCCTTAATCTTTTTGTTTCTCCATAGCACATTCACCATCAGAATTATTTTATTATAAAAAACATTGTCTCTATGATCTAAGATCTTTACTGGATACTCCTCATATAAAAAATCATTCTCCAATGGTTTCACCTCAATATTTATCACATGTGATGGGTTTGGTATGTACATCCACAAGATGGATACCTGGAACAAATCAAGTAATTGGGACAGTTCTTATGAGAGTTATGGTCAATATTTAACCACTATGATGTGATCAAGGATCTCAAAGGAGCCAATGTATCTTGGAATAATCTTACCCTTCTTCTCAAATATAATGAATTTATTCCATGTAGATATGAAAAGTAATACCTTATATCCAACCTCAAACTCTATGTCTCATCAATGATTCTCAGCACATATATTCTATTGACTTTGAGATACCATGATATGTTGTTGAATGGTCTTGAGTTTTTCCACCATTTGACCATTTTAGGACCAAGAAATTTGTATTCCCCATTTATATCCAAGCATGAAAGATTTTTGAATCTCTTCCAATAAAGAGATTCATAGGGAACCATTTCGATTCATGAGTGGAAACTAGTATTGTGTAGGACTTCACCAGATGAATATTTTGATACCATTGTCCTTTGAATTCAACTGGTCATGCTCACACCATGAATTCCAAGGATGATGGTGGTGAATATTCATATTATCTTAAGGTATCTAGTAAATTCTATTCATGATATCTAAATATTTCCATTAAACCCACATGTGTTTTTCACTCATCCTCATTGAATCCAAGATCGAACAATTCCTAAGATCTAATCCAATGCTTGAATGATTCAAGGATAGAACGTATCCAAATCTAGAATGAATTATAGGTTGGGTGATATATCTACTTTCTCTTAGATGATTCAATGATTCAATCCAAGGTATGTTATTTTCTCATCCTCCTCACTTTTTGATTTCTTTTTTAGAGATATTTGTTATAAATTTTTAATCATCATTCTTTACACCACCACCACCAATTTCTATTAGGTCACCTATGATATATTCCACCCATGTACCCAATATTTTCACAAAAATTCCCCCACAAATTTCGGTATTCAATATTTCACCATTATTGAATCTGATACTATATATCCTCTCAAGCTGGTGTGTGAGGTGCACACCTTTGGTGCTCCTTCATGAGTTCACACCACCTTTGACAAAAGCTAGAACCAAACCCATTAATTTTCATAGAATAATCATAATTAACTTGCTCATAATTTAGAGTTACAAAAACACAAATACAAATGATATATAGGAATATAAAGGAATGTAAGAGTAAATAATAATTGACATATAAAACAAAACTGAATCATAAACATGTAAACATAGTAGTTTTTGGGTTGTCAATTTATTCATTTTTTCTTTCATATTGCATTTGTGTTTATTGAACAACTTCTTGGGATCCTACTAAGTTAAATAATATCTACTGAATTTATTGTTGAATTACTCAACTGTGTCAAATATTTCTTGATCGAGTCTATACTCTAAATGTGTCTACAAATATTATGTTTAGTAAAATTTCAGACAAAGTTCAAAGGAAAAATGTGATAATGGTGTAATAGTTTTAAATACATAATTCATATCCATCAATCAGTTAGAATTTAATGTCATATTTCATTTAAATGTATTGAAATTAAAACTACAATGAATCCATACAAAAAAATGACTTATACATAATATATTATATATAACATATATCAATGCAAGGAAAATAAATATAGAAAACTATTTTATGGGAATAGAATCCAATATGAAGAATATATTAACTATTATTGAATTATCATTGAACTAAGAGTTTAAATAAACTATAATAATTTAAAATAAATTTTAATAGATAATTATTAATAAACCAATTGTATAATAATAATAGACAAGAAAGATGTGTTGGTTAAATATAAAGGTTTAAATGATGATAATGTTACAAATAAAATAGTTTTTAAAGAAACTGTAATTCAATGAAAATAATTACATTAATCAACTAACTATACTATAATGCATCGAGAGAAAAATAATAGTGGAATTGATAAATAACATATATAAAATATTAAATGAACTCATCATTTTCACATATTATGAAAAAATTTAGCATCCCATATAGTCAAATAGGGATTCTATGGACTAGAATATTACACTAAAATTTCACATTAACATAATCGAGATTTTAAGTGACATAAAATTATCATTTAGAAATACCAACATAGTAGATGGAAAACCAAAAAGATCCCAGTTTTATATGTACTTCTGGAAAAAATAAAATACGAACATGAAAACATTATTTTGTAATTGTTCTTATTTGAAAGTGAAAATATGAAGTTTGACTAAATTTCATTGCTGTCTGAAAAATTCATGTTTTTCTAAAAATGATAATCATTTAGGATTATTGAGTAATATTGATAATAGGATCATTTTAAAAAATCATAGTTAAATAAAATCATATATTTGGTTGTTAATATTTAATCACTTAAATTACATTAACATGCCTATTTGATAAGAAAAAACCATGTATCTAATCGATGTAATTAGAAACACTGGGATATATGAAAAAGTGTATAGGTGTCCGAATAGAAAAATGATATATGATGGAATAATATAACGCTGACAACCTAATTTGGAGCACTGTAGGATGTAGCCTAGTACTGGGAAGTGTAGTTACTGACCCATAATTCTAATAAGCTACACCTCTGTCTTCACATTTTCTATAATAAATTTATGGTTGTGACTCTCACATCACCTATAATAAAATGAGGAAATTTCACCTGAAACAATGTCATCAACATTAATTCTAACGGTATAAACATAATTTCAACCATGTTCCTCAAAAAAATCATGGTAGATGGATAATGTTAGAAAAATTGCACTAAGATTGAAAATTAATCAAGTTAGAATGGTTTGAAAACTTTTAACCTTATATTTTGAAAGAAATTTATTAACATGATATAAGTTTATTAGAGTTTGACACAAATTATAATGATGTAAATGTCAACTGAGATAGATGAATCAACATATGATAAAAGAGTCTAAGATATCAAATATCCCTTTGATTGTGTCACCTTTTCTCTAAATAAATTATAAATATAGTAGGTTGAAATTAAAAAAATGAAACATGTATTCAGAAAATAAAATTAAATATGTACAAAGAATATCTATCCATGGAGGAGTAACATATTGTGGGCATAGTGATTTGGTTGTTTTTCTTGGTTTATTGTTTAATGATGAATCCCTTAAGGGGATCCCCTACCATGAATGTAAATTATTCATCGCATTTCAATCATATAGGACTAGAATGTGTTCTATTACTATGTACTTAAAATAAAAAATGGTAAGATACAAATAATGAGATGTTTATAGATATATGGAGAGGAAAAGCTTTGAGCGACATCAAAACATGTCCCCACTGATACCACTTGAATCATAGGCATGAACATTTATTCTACCAATGTAACACCCGAGACTTTTATGTTATATAAATCATCAAAGGAATCTTTTTCTACACAACACTTGCTTGGCTTGCTTTACACGCAATCGCGACCTTCCTCGATAGCTTGCGTCGTACGCAATACCGAGTTTCACTAAACAACAATATGCTATTAAAACTAGCCGTTATGAATAGTAATAACCACTTTTTGAAATTTTATAAATTTTATTTTTCAAAATGGACTTCATTTTTGGACTCAGAATATCGAAATTATCCTAGGGTGAAATTTTGGTATTTTTCTGAAAACTTTCAATTTTTGATGAATAGTGAAACCACTAAGTGGTAGGTTAAAAACTGAATTTTGCAGAAAACATAATTTTACCGCTTCTGTGAATGGAATTTCAAAAATCCGAGAGACACGGTTAATATCAAGGACTAAAATGTGGTTCAATGAGATGAAAATAATTTTTTGGTGAATAGTAACTTTTTACTATTTTTACCGCGGTTAATAGTAAATAGGGTAACTAAGGGTAAATATGATATTAATATTACCCTAACACATGTACTAATTCTATTGGACAAGTGTAATTCGACCAAAAACAAACTTAGGAATAAAATATGACCATTTAGGCCCACTTGGATTAGATTAGGACATTTATTATTAATTTATTTAAAGAAGGGTTAAAATAGTTAAAATCAAAGTTTAATAAGTAAATCATTTTTAATATAGGGTTATACATAAGATAAATTCGATTGTAAATATTCATTAGAAATCTAAAACGATTTCCTACATGATGGTATTTTATTTGTAATTTTTAGACATCAAATAATTTAATTTATTTATGACACAAAGATGATGCAGTAATTATCTTATTAATGAAATATTGACAAAATTGATAATATAAATACCAAAATAAATGTAATTTGAGACTTTTTATGAATTCCACTAATTTTCTAGGTTACTATGATATATTAGTATTTATTTAATCAACTTGGTTCGAACATATAATTCTGTTATGACTTTCACAAAAATCATATATCAAATAGTGTCAAAATTGACACAAAATAGTTTTCAAATCAAATATTATATTATTAATTGTTATTTTATTCCTAAAAATCTAAGGTTCGGCCAAATGACTTAGATAAGGATATATATATTAATAATAAACAATTTGGGGTTCTTTTGGCATGATATAGTAAGTGTATTAACCATATTGTGAAAGAAAACAAAAAGACACGGTAAAAGTTAAATTAATTAACTTAGAGTTAAATCTAATTGATAAGGTTAAAATAATACCCTAAACATGTCTAAATCCTATTGGTTGATAGGCTTTCGACCCATCCCCACTTTAGCTTCGAAATAAGACCCTTTGGAACCATTATAAACCGATTTTGACTTTAATATAAAATAATATTTTGAGATATTCCTAAGGTGCCCCTCTCCTCCCTTATAAAAGGGCACCTCCTCCCCCTCCTCCTCACACCAATTTGAGCACTCAAGCTCGGCCAACCCCTGCCATTTTCCCTTCTCCACTTCCCTAGAATAATCCTAGAGGTCCTAGTCTTCTCCAAAGACCAATCTTAGTTCCTTAAGTGGAGGATTCAAAAAGCCGTTCCAAAGAAGAGGTAATATCCATTACCGATCTTTTCAATTTCTTTCTTCTTCAACTTCTTCTTCTTTAGTTGTTTCATGATAAAGTAATAACATCAGTATTACTTACATACTGATATGTTATTATAAATATGAAACAACCCTAATTCACCTTCTATCCATCCTACGGAAAAATGAAATCACCGCGCGTGCGTACGTACGGAATACCGTCTCCACGCCGTGGTGTAATCTATTTTCCACCATCACCTTACAAGGATGGGTATAATGGTGTAATCAGTAACTATATATGATTATTATTAAGTAATATTGATACTGAAATAATATATATATATATACTCCAATACAATTCCACGATCATAGGAACGATATCATCACTCGTGCGTACGTACGGAATACCGTCTCCACGATGTGATGCGACTCGTTCTACATGATCTTCATTTCATAATGATTATATAAATGAATTTAATGAATGAATATGGTATATACTACACTAATACCATTCTGGAAATGAATTATCTATAACCTAAAGATAAGAATAAGAATTTATTCGACAAAACACGCATAAGAACAAAAAGTTATAAAGACCCGAGTAACAAGTAACAATGAAATATTACTAACAAGAAGCTAATAATATGACCATATATGATCTCATATCAATATGTATGATTCTGGAATAAGTCAATAACATTATTTAAACCATTATACAGGAGCTTCGGACACGAACAAAGCAAATCAGACCTAAGGTAAGGGAAATATCACAATCTCATTTTTATCCGAGATTGTTTATTCGTAAGTATTTACTGGGGTGTATTTTATCATCCACATCCATGTTCCCTCAATATGTAATATTGTTTCCATCCACTTGAAATAGTTTAAATCCAAATTTTACCCTTAGGTGAGTTTTTAGTAAAGAATATGAAAGGAATCTTTTGTCGTTTTTCCGTACGAGGTACTTTTTGACTTTTCCGACAAAAGTACGAAGAATGTTTTTTTTTACTTATACGGCATGAATGGATTTTTAAAACATTACTTCAAAGAAGCTTCCTTTACAAGTTTTCAAGTTTATTTTTAATCAACTTCTTTTATTTTAAAGTTGTATGACACGTTATGAAAGGAAAAATGTTTTTGAAGAAGAAAGGATATTTTCCTCAAGAATTCAATTCAAGTGTTTTATCAAAATTATTTTCCATCTAAGATAATAAAGGGTTCTGTTTCTATCCATATTTTTACATTGGTTTGACTATGTTGTGATGGAATTATGTTTATGAATTCCTTTATCATATATGAATTGATTTATGATGTCATGATGTTTCAAGAATCCCATTTTTGTTATATGTGTTATGCGATGATGTATGTTTTATGATTATGTGGCACACATAAGAAAGGATTCATTATAAGATGGGTGGGACCTATATCTCCCTCCAATGCATTGGGTAATGATTTTATATCTCATGAGATAGACATGGCTGGAACGGAAGGTTATTTCGGTTTAGTGATACAGGACTGAAACGAGGAGTGAACTCGGTTCAGAAAGAGACTTTGTCCACTAAGATAGTCTTGGCAATGAGTCATGACTAACAAGAAATGATTTTCCATGATTATGTGTGCATGCCACAAAGATTCAAGTTTTATGTTATGATTATGGGGATCTCATTTTCACTTCTATGATTTATTCCATGTTAAGATATTATGATCTCTTTTGCAGGTTTTAATTTTCAAAAAGATATGATATGATTTTTATTTCCTTTATTTGCCCTTGCTGAGCATTTGAGCTCACCCTTTTATGTTTTCTTTTCCCCAGGCCAGGAAGATGGATATTAAGTAGAATATGCTAAAAGGGACCCTAGATATGATGAAATAAATGGGAGACACTGTAGAAGATTTATGAACCAGTAGTTTATGTTTCCCAGTTTCTAAAGACACTATACCTATACGGTCCTTTGTGGTTTTGTCATATGTTGTAATAAGTGTGATTCAATTTTGAAGTATTAACAATGTATGTAAAGTGTGGGTCGTTATAGTTGGTATCAGAGGAAAGGTATAGTCAACCTTTGGAAACTAGGATGTGAAAGCCTTAGTAAGAACCCTAAGGATAAGTCTAAGCATAGAACACAATCTTAGAAATGGCCATGAATAACCTAGGATAAGACCATAAGCATGAAAATTTTATTCTTGAATTATGTGGTTTTCTATTATAATTAGTGTTGCTCACACTATTCTTCTTGGTTTTAGTCAATGGCTGGAACCCGAAGGAACCGTGTTAATGCGGAATGCGATGGGCAATGCAATGATTGTCCCCCTGAGCAACCAAACGATATGGGAGCTGGAATGCAAAATCTTGTAGCCATGCTCACACAACTTTCTCAAGCTATGAATCATGCAGGATTTCCAAACGAACAAAGGAGGGAGCAACATTCTGTTGAATCCTTCATGAGGCAGCGTCCACCATCTTTCAGCGGGTCTACTGATCCATTAGTTGCTGAACAATGGATTAGTACTACTGAAAAGATATTTTCAGTTCTTCAATGTTCTGAGCATGATAAAGTCATCCTAGCAGTGTATCGTTTGGAAGGAGATGCTGATCAATGGTGGAATCTTGTTAAGAATACAAGGCAAAGGGATGAAATTGAGTCTATGGAATGGGACGAGTTCAAGAACTTATTTTTCAATAAGTACTTCCCTCGTATTCTCCGAACAAAGATGGAGAAAGAGTTCCTTGAACTGAAGCAAAGGGATGATGAATCTGTTGGTACCTATGAAGCAAATTTTACCAGACTTGCAAGGTACGCTTCTGGTATTATTATCCAACCTGAGAGTAAGATCGATCGATTCTTTAGTGGCTTAAAACCAAGTCTTCGAAGGGCGTTAGCCATAAGGGACTTCAATAGCTACGAGGAAATCGTTCGATGTGCTCTCAAAGTCGAGATAGAGATTGGAGTAACCCATCAGTCACATGGGTTTGATAAGAAGAGGAAGATGGAATTCAAAGAAAAATCTAAAGAGCACACGGAAAAGAAGATGAACTTTCCCTTATGCTCAAAGTGTGGAAAGAAACATGGAGGGAGTTGTCTTAAAGGGACAAGTAAATGTTTTAAATGTGGAAAGGAAGGTCATCGGGCATTTGAATGCCGTGATAATGGGAAGAAGATGTCTAATGATGCAAACAAAGGAAGGGATACACAGAATGAACCTGCTACACTTTAATGTTTCAAGTGCAAGGAGATGGGGCATTATGCCAATCAATGCCCAAATCCAAGGGTTGATGATGATGGTCGACGTCAACAAACTCTTAAGGCTAAAGAAAAAGGAAAGTCACATGCAATTTCTATCAGCGATGTGGAGTACGATAACGATGTGGTGAAAGGTACACTTACCATCCACTCTAAAGTAGCAAATGTTTTATTTGATTCTGGATCCACCCACTCTTTTATTTCTGAAAAATTTTCTAAGGGTATCACCGTATTACCTCAACAATTAGATGTTGAGTTAGCTGTGACAACACCTAATGGCACATCAATCGCATCAGAAGTTTATAATTCTTCTCCGATCGAAGTTTGTGGGAAAGTGCTTCCTGCAAATCTTGTGATCCTTCCTTTAGTGGAATTTGATGTGATTCTTTGCATGGATTGGCTTTCTCTACATGGAGCTCATATCAATTGGCAAAGAAGGGAAGTCACATTTCATATTCCAGATCAACCTACGATCGTCTATCAATGCAAGGATGAACATAACCTTCCAGTGGAAATTTCTTCCATCTTATGGGTATTGATTCCACTAAATGAAGGTTATTTATCTCAAATAGTTGGTGAGAAACTCACGATTAAGAATATTCCCATTGTACGGGAGTTTGATGATGTCTTTCCGGAGGAATTACTGGGTCTTCCACCAAATCGTGAAGTTGAGTTTTCAATAGAACTCGTACCGGGTGCTTTGCCTATTTCAAAGACACCTTATAGAATGGCCCCAATTGAGTTGCAGGAATTGAAGAAGCAACTCCAAGAGAATCTTGATAAGGGATTCATACGCCCTAGTGCATCACCTTGGGGAGCACCTGTTCTATTTGTTAAGAAGAAAGATGGATCAATGAGACTCTGCATTGATTATAGAGAACTTAACAAGATCACTATCAAGAACAAATATCCTCTCCCACGCATTGATGACTTATTTGACCAACTACGCGGAGCTCAATACTTTTCCAAGATTGATCTTCGTTCAGGGTATCATCAATTAAGGGTCAAAAGGGAGGATATACCAAAGACGGCTTTCCGTACAAGGTATGGACACTATGAATTTATAGTGATGCCATTTGGTCTTACTAATGCCCCTGCTATCTTCATGGATCTAATGAATAGAGTCTTTAGAGACTATCTTGATCAATTTGTGGTAGTCTTTATAGACGATATTCTTGTCTATTCAAAGAGCAAGGAAGAGCATGAAGATCACTTGAGAATTATATTGAAGACCCTGAGAAAAGAGAAGCTTTATGCCAAATTTACCAAGTGTGAATTTTGGCTTCAAAAAGTTGCATTTTTGGGTCATATAATCTCAAAAGAGGGGATATCTGTGGATCTAGCAAAAACAGAGGTTATCGAAAGATGGTCAAGACCAACAACAGTAACTGAGATCCGAAGTTTTCTTGGTTTGGCTGGTTATTATCGACGTTTTGTAAAAGATTTTTCACGATTATCTAATCCACTCACCAAGTTGACTCGGAAAGGAGTTAAGTTTGTCTGGACAGAGGAATGTGAAGAGAATTTCAAGGAGTTGAAAAGAAGGTTATCCAGTGCACCTGTGCTCACACTGCCTTGTAGTGGAGAAAGGTTTGTGATCTACAGTGATGCATCCAAGAAGGGATTGGGGTGTGTTCTTATGCAAAATGATATGGTGATAGCTTATGCCTCACGACAGTTGAAAATCCATGAGCAAAATTACCCAACACATGATTTGGAGTTGGCTGCGGTAATCTTTGCATTAAAGATTTGGAGGCATTACCTTTATGGTGAAAGGTGTGATATTTATACTGATCATAAAAGTTTAATGTATATTTTCACACAAAAGGAGCTGAATATGCGCCAAAGAAGATGGTTGGAGCTGATTAAGGATTATGACTGCTCAATCCATTACCACCCTGGGAAAGCAAACAAGGTGGCAGATGCATTAAGTCGATAAGACCATGCTAGTTTATCCATGATGAGGATCACAAAAGATCCAATATTTATGGATTTACAAAGGATGGATCTTGGAATTATAATGGAAGGGGAAAAATCTTATCTTTCTCAAATGAATGTTCAACCATCTATACATGTGAAGATTAAAGAGGCACAAAAAGAAGATGTCGAGTTACAAAAGAAGGTGAGAAATGTTCCTGAATTCAACCTTGATTGTGATGGGATAATAAAGTTCAGGAATCGGGTTTGTGTTCCTCCCATCCCCGAATTAAAGAAAGAGCTGCTGGATGAGGCTCATAGTTCTTCATTCTCTATTCATCCTGGAAGCACGAAGATGTATAGGGACCTGAAAGAGTACTTCTGGTGGGATGGCATGAAAAGAGATGTTGCTGAATATGTCTCTCGATGCTTGGTTTGTCAACAAGTTAAAGCTGAGAGACAGAAGTCTAAGGGGATGTTACAACCATTACCCATACCCGAATGGAAATGGGAAAACATCACTATGGACTTTGTCACAGGACTTCCTAAAACATCCAAAGGCAATAATGCTATCTGGGTCATAGTTGATCGTCTTACAAAGTCTGCACACTTCATTGCTATTAGAGAGGATTTCTCTCTAGATCAGCTTGCCAGGATATATGTAAAGGAAGTGGTAAGATTGCATGGAGTACCACTTTCTATTATATCTGATCGAGATCCGAGATTTACCTCGAAGTTCTGGCGAAGTCTTCAGCATACTCTGGATACAGAGTTGAGTTTCAGCACTGCTTATCATCCCCAGACAGACGGTCAGTCTGAGAGAACAATTCAAACCCTAGAAGATATGTTGAGAGCTTGCTCTATGGATTTCAAAGGAGGTTGGGATCAACACCTACCTTTGGTGGAATTTTCTTATAATAATAGCTTTCACTCCAGTATTCAGATGGATCCTTATGAAGCTCTCTATGGAAAGAAATGCAGGACTCCAACTTGCTGGGATGAAGTTGGGGAAAGAAAGCTATTAGGACCTGATCTCGTTGATGAAATGGCAGAAAAGGTCAGATCTATTCAACAACACATAAGAGCAGCTCAGAGTCGACAGAAAAGTTATGCCGACAACCGAAGAAAAGACCTAGAGTTTGAAGTGGGTGATAAAGTGTTCTTACGAATATCTCCCTGGAAGAGGGTTATGAGATTTGGAAAGAAGGGGAAGTTGAGCCCTAGATATATCGGTCCTTTTGAAATACTGGATCGTGTTGGGAAGGTAGCTTACCGATTGGCGCTTCCACCGAATCTCTCTCAAGTTCACGATGTGTTCCATGTATCTCTCCTGAGAAAGTACATACCAGATCCTTCACATGTACTCAGCTCAGAAGTTGTACCGCTGGAGCAAGATCTTTCTTATGAAGAACAACCGATAGAGATTCTGGATCGTAGCGAAAAAGTCCTACGAAACAAGACCACTAGCTTGGTGAAAGTTTTATGGAGAAACCACCAACTTGAAGAAGCTACATGGGAGCTTGAGGATATGATGAGGGAGAAGTATCCTCATTTGTTTGTTGCAAAGTGACGAATTTCGAGGGCGAAATTCTTTTTAAGGGGGGTAGAATGTAACACCCGAGACTTTTATGTTATATAAATCATCAACGGAATCTTTTTCTACACAACACTTGCTTGGCTTGCTTTACACGCAATCGCGACCTTCCTCGATAGCTTGCGTCGTACGCAATACCGAGTTTCACTAAACAACAATATGCTATTAAAACTAGCCGTTATGAATAGTAATAACCACTTTTTGAAATTTTATAAATTTTATTTTTCAAAATGGACTTCATTTTTGGACTCAGAATATCGAAATTATCCTAGGGTGAAATTTTGGTATTTTTCTGAAAACTTTCAATTTTTGATGAATAGTGAAACCACTAAGTGGTAGGTTAAAAACTGAATTTTGCATAAAACTTAATTTTACCGCTTCTGTGAATGGAATTTCAAAAATCCGAGAGACACGGTTAATATCAAGGACTAAAATGTGGTTCAATGAGATGAAAATAATTTTTTGGTGAATAGTAACTTTTTACTATTTTTACCGCGGTTAATAGTAAATAGGGTAACTAAGGGTAAATATGATATTAATATTACCCTAACACATGTCCTAATTCTATTGGACAAGTGTAATTCGACCAAAAACAAACTTAGGAATAAAATATGACCATTTAGGCCCACTTGGATTAGATTAGGACATTTATTATTAATTTATTTAAAGAAGGGTTAAAATAGTTAAAATCAAAGTTTAATAAGTAAATCATTTTTAATATAGGGTTATACATAAGATAAATTCGATTGTAAATATTCCTTAGAAAGCTAAAACGATTTCCTACATGATGGTATTTTATTTGTACTTTTTAGACATCAAATAATTTAATTTATTTATGACACAAAGATGATGCAGTAATTATCTTATTAATGAAATATTGACAAAATTGATAATATAAATACCAAAATAAATGTAATTTGAGACTTTTTATGAATTCCACTAATTTTCTAGGTTACTATGATATATTAGTATTGATTTAATCAACTTGGTTCGAACATATAATTCTGTTATGACTTTCAAAAAAATCATATATCAAATAGTGTCAAAATTGACACAAAATAGTTTTTAAATCAAATATTATATTATTAATTGTTATTTTATTCCTAAAAATCTAAGGTTCGTCCAAATGACTTAGATAAGGATATATATATTAATAATAAACAATTTGGGGTTCTTTTGGCATGATATAGTAAGTGTATTAACCATATAGTGAAAGAAAAGAAAAAGACACGGTAAAAGTTAAATTAATTAACTTAGAGTTAAATCTAATTGATAAGGTTAAAATAATACCCTAAACTTGTCTAAATCCTATTGGTTGATAGGATGGAGACCCATCCCCACTTTAGCTTCGAAATAAGACCCTTTGGAACCATTATAAACCGATTTTGACTTTAATATAAAATAATATTTTGAGATATTCCTAAGGTGCCCCTCTCCTCCCTTATAAAAGGGCACCTCCTCCCCCTCCTCCTCACACCAATTTGAGCACTCAAGCTCGGCCAACCCCTGCCATTTTCCCTTCTCCACTTCCCTAGAATAATCCTAGAGGTCCTGGTCTTCTCCAAAGACCAATCTTAGTTCCTTAAGTGGAGGATTCAAAAAGGCGTTCCAAAGAAGAGGTAATATCCATTACTGATCTTTTCAATTTCTTTCTTCTTCAACTTCTTCTTCTTTAGTTGTTTCATGATAAAGTAATAACATCAGTATTACTTACATACTGATATGTTATTATAAATATGAAACAACCCTAATTCACCTTCTATCCATCCTACGGAAAAATGAAATCATCGCGCGTGCGTACGTACGGAATACCGTCTCCACGCCGTGGTGTAATCTATTTTCTACCATCACCTTAAAAGGATGGGTATAATGGTGTAATCAGTAACTATATATGATTATTATTAAGTAATATTGATACTGAAATAATATATATATATACTCCAATACAATTCCACGATCATAGGAACGATATCATCACTCGTGCGTACGTACGGAATACCGTCTCCACGATGTGATGCGACTCGTTCTACATGATCTTCATTTCATAATGATTATATAAATGAATTTAATGAATGAATATGGTATATACTACACTAATACCATTCTGGAAATGAATTATCTATAACCTAAAGATAAGAATAAGAATTTATTCGACAAAACACGCATAAGAACAAAAAGTTATAAAGACCCGAGTAACAAGTAACAATGAAATATTACTAACAAGAAGCTAATAATATGACCATATATGATCTCATATCAATATGTATGATTCTGGAATAAGTCAATAACATTATTTAAACCATTATACAGGAGCTTCGGACACGAACAAAGCAAATCGGACCTAAGGTAAGGGAAATATCACAATCTCATTTTTATCCGAGATTGTTTATTCGTAAGTATTTACTGGGGTGTATTTTATCATCCACATCCATGTTCCCTCAATATGTAATATTGTTTCCATCCACTTGAAATAGTTTAAATCCAAATTTTACCCTTAGGTGAGTTTTTAGTAAAGAATATGAAAGGAATCTTTTGTCGTTTTTCCGTACGAGGTACTTTTTGACTTTTCCGACAAAAGTACGAAGAATGTTTTTTTTTACTTATACGGCATGAATGGATTTTTAAAACATTACTTCAAAGAAGCTTCCTTTACAAGTTTTCAAGTTTATTTTTAATCAACTTCTTTTATTTTAAAGTTGTATGACACGTTATGAAAGGAAAAATGTTTTTGAAGAAGAAAGGATATTTTCCTCAAGAATTCAATTCAAGTGTTTTATCAAAATTATTTTCCATCTAAGATAATAAAGGGTTCTGTTTCTATCCATATTTTTACATTGGTTTGACTATGTTGTGATGGAATTATGTTTATGAATTCCTTTATCATATATGAATTGATTTATGATGTCATGATGTTTCAAGAATCCCATTTTTGTTATACGTGTTATGCGATGATGTATGTTTTATGATTATGTGGCACACATAAGAAAGGATTCATTATAAGATGGGTGGGACCTATATCTCCCTCCAATGCATTGGGTAATGATTTTATATCTCATGAGATAGACATGGCTGGAACGGAAGGTTATTTCGGTTCAGTGATACAGGACTGAAACGAGGAGTGAACTCGGTTCAGAAAGGGACTTTGTCCACTAAGATAGTCTTGGCAATGAGTCATGACTAACAAGAAATGATTTTCCATGATTATGTGTGCATGCCACAAAGATTCAAGTTTTATGTTATGATTATGGGGATCTCATTTTCACTTCTATGATTTATTCCATGTTAAGATATTATGATCTCTTTTGCAGGTTTTAATTGTCAAAAAGATATGATATGATTTTTATTTCCTTTATTTGCCCTTGCTGAGCATTTGAGCTCACCCTTTTATGTTTTCTTTTCCCCAGGCCAGGAAGATGGATATTAAGTAGAATATGCTAAAAGGGACCCTAGATATGATGAAATAAATGGGAGACACTGTAGAAGATTTATGAACCAGTTGTTTATGTTTCCCAGTTTCTAAAGACACTATACCTATACGGTCCTTTGTGGTTTTGTCATATGTTGTAATAAGTGTGATTCAATTTTGAAGTATTAACAATGTATGTAAAGTGTGGGTCGTTATAACCAAATCTCATATTCAATAGTTCATGAGTTAATTACTAGTTCCAAATGTGTAATTATCAAAAAAATGGGAGTCATTACCCCTTTTAGAGAACCCAATGGAGTAAAACAGTCATCCTCAATAGCTACATCATCCAAATGGTTATTGTTATAATATTATTTCTAAGACTCATCCCTCATATATTTTAATTTGTTTGTACAATTATTAGTAGTATTAGTTACATGGATGACTACTTCTTGGATTATTACAACAAATATAGGTGCATGTCTACAAGATATGTAGGACGAGTGCCAAATAATAAAATGAAATTATAACTGTTCTAGAGACGAGTTGATGAGGATGACAGTTGTATATAACTTTTAACATTTGATAAATTTTTAGGATAACACCTACCATAATAATGTAATTATTTCCTTAAATTAAATTACCCATTTTCAAAAAAGGAAACTCAAATTATATAAAATAATCAAAAGTTGGGTTTCCCTTATTAGAATTATCTATAACTTTTACCATTGATAATGAATATATTATTTTTATTTATTTATTTTTATTAAACATGAATATTTCAATAACCAAATAGGATGGATATGAATCAAAAATGTATTCATGATAATAATTTGACAAAATAGTATGAAGATGGAGTTAAAGAGTTCATCAAGATTTCAATAGAGCATGCACATGACCCTTATCAAATCCATTTTCCATTTTTATGTCTCTATTATTCAATAAATTTATTCTATATGAGTTTTAAGAACATTTTATATGTCACATAATAGATCAGAGAAAAAACTTTTGGACTAAACATTTGAAAAAATTAAACATGTACACTATTTGGGATGATACTATGGGTAATGGATCAATTGATATGAATACTAGTATAAATGATTATGGAGATCACATGGAACAAATGACAATGTAATTTTAAGATGACCTTCTTGATAGTACAAAGTTGTTTGAGAAGATAAATAGATTTTCTAAGAGACAATTTTATACCAGTTTTACTAAAAACTAAACATTTTTAGATGTATTGAAGTTATATAATTTGAAATATGGTAGTGGATGGAGTGACACTATCTTTACTGAACTAATTGGTCTCATGAATGATATGATACTAAAAGAAATTGAACTACCATGTCAAAAATATTATGCTTAATGAATGATACATCCAATGCTCATTATCTCTGAAAAAATACATGCTTTTCAAAATGATGGCATATTGTTTTGTAAGGACCATGAATCACTCATAAAAGTCCCTAAGTATGGTGTGGAAGGTTACAAGTAATATGAATCAAGTACTTCTAAATATTTATGTTACTTTCCTATCATTCCATGGTTTAAAAGACTACATGGATTTTTGGAAACCACAAGGCAGTTGAATTGGAATATAGATACAAGAATTAAATATAGTGACCTACATCATTCAGCAGATTCCACTCAGTTAAGAAAATTGATTACGAGTATCTTGAATATTAAAATGAGACAAGAAACTTTCTTATAGAATTATAGACATTTTAAATAAATCCATTTTGTGTATAATACAAGTCAAAGTACATTTTCACACTAAGATTTTTATATTTTCCCATTGACGAATGTTATCTTTTGTCCTTGTTCTTTTAGCTCATGTTCTAGGTGTAAAAATTTTGAATTTTGAGTTTCTGGTTGTTTCCATCTTGGTGTATGGTTGGAACATGGTCGGAGAAAAGTGTGTGGATTTGGAGTGCCTCTATTCGATAGTGTATAGCCCATGCACAGTTAATCAAACCATGAAGAGATCATGTGTGAATCTGTTATCTAATGGTAGAACAATTCTACATGATTGGCACACGGATTACTAAATCTTGTGGCCAAACTGTGTGGGCTTCCTAAAATGTAAAAATTATGAAATTTCTAAACTAACCTTATGGGATTGTAACCCCAAATAAACACATTTATCCCCCATATGGTTTTTAAAACCATTGGGGTACATATCCTTGGTTCTTAAATCCCCATTCTTCCTCCCTTGGTGTTGATAAATGTATTTTTTCAATAGTTAAGGGTGATTTCTCAAGGTAATATCCTCTCTTCTCCTCACCCTTTATCCTTCTTCCATTTTCTCTTGAGATCTATCTCTCGCTTTTTCATTTGGATCTGGGGTTGTGTTTCCCTTCATTTATGTTAGTTATTTTTTGTGTTTAGGGTTACTCTTGATATATTTTATCTCTGGAAACATTCCTGAGGTTGTTTTGGGTGTGTGTTTTTGAAGTGCAATGATATTACCGTAGGATCCACTTTTTACATTCATTTATCATTTAATATTCAATGGTTTCTTTTTTTCACACCTTACATGTGAATTGAATAGTGTTGTGTGATGTTTGGAAGAATTTTTTAGTCTATGAAGTGGTGACTTGTACATTGTTTTGTGATAAATGGAATTATTTTGTTATATTGTGCACACCAAGTGTTTGATAAAATGACCAGATGGGATTTGTGAGTAATTTTTGATATCTAAAGCATGGTTTTCATTTGTAAATGTATTTTTCAAATTTTAATATATGGTTTGGGTTTCATGATTGGGTTTTCCAAGTGTTTTTTATTTTAAAATAAGTGTGTATTTGGGTTTTAAAATTGGTTTGACATGTGATGGTGGATTTTGTCCTTTTAGAATTTTGATGAAAATGTATTTGTCTTATAAATTTGGTGGCAGTGATTTAAAGGAATTGATTTATAAATTATTGAAAAATTTCAAGCGTTGTGTTTTTACCTTTTTGGGAAGGTGGTTTTGTTTCATTTAAAAGTGATGGATGAATTGTGATTAAGGTCCATTTGGAACTTATATGAAAATGGTGAAAATGCTTATCATGAAACCCTCCTTGGATAAACATATTTCATTATTTACATCGAATGGGTGGTACATCCTCAATGTGGACTCCTCATAACCCAATTACTATGAGCAATATCGAAGATACTGTATGTTGACCCCTTTGAGATCTGTTGTTGATGGAAATAAATTAATCCATAGGGGTGAATCGGGTGATTCTTATTGTGAAATTTATTATATATGTGCATGTGATTATATAATCAGTTGGCATCAGTTAGCTTACCCTCTTATATACACTTGACATGGATAACCAAGAATAGTTATTGAATTTTTTGAGAATGATTGTTGCACTTGATAGATCACGCACAAGCTAGTGGCCCATAGTAGCGGGATATATTTTGTTGTAGTTGTTATGGGATTGTTCCCCTAAGACTGTACCATATAGGCGATGGATAAGCATATTGGGTATTATTAATTTCATAAAGTGTGGAATGCTTTATATGATGATTCACCATGTATTCGTATGTTCCATATTATTCATAAACTCTTAGGTTCACCAATGTCTATTGGAACTTAGTTATCTATCGAAAAAATGTGATACATTTTTGGTTATATATCCTTATATATTATCTTCTATTGAACTTATTATTTTATTAATGTGTTTATTTCTTGAGAATTGTGACTACTTCATAAAAGTGATGAACTGTTTTGAAATATTTTGAGAGAAAGGTTTTGGAAATGTTTTACACTCTTCCTCTTATATTTTTAAATTGAGAAAATCTTCCATTCTCTTTGAAATGAATATATTTACTCTTTGTAAAGGAGTGTGGTTATAAATGGAAAAAAGTTAAATGATCCATGTTTGGTTTTAGAGTGGAAGATGTGAAAAAACCTCACTTTTATACATTGTATTTTTCACTTGAAGTCAATGTTTCCATTTTTAAATGAAGTGCATTGGGAATAAATTTTTTCGGGCATGAATACTGAGTTTTAATACTCAAACCTATAGTTTTTTCTTTTTTTAACATACAATTCCGGTTTTATCCTCGTCTTTATGGTTTTAGGTGATGGTTTTTCTTGGTATAAGCGAGTGACCACCAGGATCACATGGACACATTGTGGTTGTCACGTTCAGTTTGGTTTTATTGTGTAGTTTATTATATTTTCATTTTTCTTTGTACAAGATGTGTAGTTTGAAAATTTTTATATTATTTGAACTATGTTATTTATCTTTTTGTTAGTTAGTTGATTTATTTATATTGGGATAAATTATAACAACCCTTATCTTTATTTCACACTTAAACTTGATTTATTACATAAAACCTTCACTTTATACAACATGAAAGATAGATTGGTATAGTGTCTTTGGGTATTAGGAACATTAACCAAAACTAAAAACATAGAACACAACAACTTAATGAAAACATCCTTTACATGACCACTGCATTCCCTCGTACTTAGCATTCCATGAGATAACCTGAGGACATGCGTAAGAAACGGGTGAGCTATAAAGCCTAGTAAGGGAATAAACAAGGAATTACATGAGAAATAACATACATGATAGAAAATAGTAAAATAAATGGAGCACAAGAGAAACAAGAACATAAAGGGAAGATAAAGCATGATAATCAAAACATATTAATGTGGCAACAACACTTAAAATGGAATTAGCATGAGCCAAGGCTCATTGCACATAGAGCATGAGTAAACCCTCATTTCACATGAAGCATGAGTAAACCATAATTGCACTTGAATTATCACAATTCAACACCCATTTCACATGATGTATCATGATACTATACTTTACCCAATTCATTGGAGCGCTATTAGGGCGCACCCATTCTTAAACATCTCATTCCATGCATAAGTGCGGCACATGGATCATAAAACATGCAATAAATAATCATAATTTATTCCATGATAATGGTATTTTGAATGCATAAATTATTCATTATAATCAATAAGTAAATATTCATAAAGGTTAATACACTTGATAGATAAATGGGTATGGTATTCACTACATAATGACATCGTCTTGAAAAATCGTAGTGCAATTTCGGAAGCATAACGACGTGAAATAAGAACTCATAAAAATGGTTGACGAGAGAGAAAGGGTTGTATCATAATATTTACATGAAATGTATAGTAATGGAGTAAAATAGATACTTTTCCCAACATACATAACATAATTTAGATTCATAATACAAAATAATTACTTGGATGTAAAAGAGGATAGAGAAATCCCTCTCGAAATTTTGTCATGGTAACGGGTGTACATGGGAGGCTTTAATGAGAGAGAAAGGGGTATCCTATCATCCAAACAAAAATAGGATAGTATGGGAGAGGTGTGAAATCATACCCGAACATTTGTAATTGAAAAAAAGGGAATAATAACTTAATGAAAATTAGACAAAAATTGGAAAGGAAGAAATCCCTTACTTGGAAGTGTGATCCCAAGGGCTTGGGAGAGGCTTGAGAGAGGCTTTTTAAGAAAATGGGTCACCTTGGAAGGATTCTAGAGAGAGGAGGGAAGGTTTTGGCCGAACTCCAATGGCTTTTAGTGAAGAGTAAGTGGGATATTGGGTGGGTTTATCAAGGAAAGTAGAGGGAATTAGTTATTATTTTGGTTTGGGACACCTCACATTAAACAAATCAATACAACAAACCATCCCCTGGTTTTTTCCCATGGTTATTTCCAAAGGGGAGTGGAAAATAATATTTTATAAGAAAAATTTCCGAACTTCTTGAAATAATAGGGTTTCTTATGTGGAGATGAGTCACACTCTCAAAGAAAATAATTTAAAAAGACCAAATGTTTTATATGTCTTGGAAGGTCTACAAAAGCATTGTAAAATAAATCAAACAATTCTAAAATCACATAATATTAATTCTAAAATATATATTGGCCGAAAATAGTGCTTATAGTATTTTATTACCTCACTATTAGGTCATTATGATGTCATCAAACACATTATATATTTAAATAGTATTTAATTTTTACCCAAGCATTCGACTGTCTCAGAAAATTATGAAAAATTATCCTTTGGATAATTTCAACCTCCTGATTCCAAAAATCATATTCATTTTATCTAAATAGTTTTCTAAATATGTGAATTTTTACTTTTAAAATAAAAACTGACATTTACCAAAAATTCATGAGTTTTGACAAAAATAGTTTTCAAACCTTAATAAAAATTACAATGGAATTCATAAAATCATACGATCATTTATATTTAATAAAAATTAATTTAATAATAATATTTTATTAAAATATTATTTAATTCAAAAATCCATTAATTAATCTCAATATATTTATTAGTTGAATATTAACTCAAAATACTATTTGCGCTTTAAAAACTATTTACGAAGTAACAATAATAAAATGAATGTATATTCATTATTATATAAAAAAATAATGCACATAATAATAGTGCTAAGGTCATGTTACATAACCACTTATAACACCAGAATAAGACAGAAGGGTAAGGTGTGTGATGGTGACAGACTCTTGGGGTGGCTCAGATAACATCACTTGGGTGGTAATCTCTATTAACTTCAACTTATCCTGTAGTCAGTTCCACTCAAGCTTAACGTGTTCAATCTTGGCTTGGGCTTGGTCAAGAGTGAATCCCAATAAAGTCACCTTTTTCGAGCTCTGACAAATGGGATTCATACGGGGCAAGTCTACTGGATGAGGCCATCACTTCCTTTGTCTAAGTAAATTGGATTTGTTAAAGCCCAATATTTATAATAATCATGTGATCACTATTCAAAGACTATATTAGCAACTGTCACAATTCATAATGGTATTTTAAAATCTAGAAACATAAAAAAATGAAGTTCACATTTTATATAACCATAATAAGACGTTTAATTGGATCAAGAAGAATTTTCATTAATGAAAGTTTGGTCGTTACATAAATCATTCCCTTGGTTATTCTGATGATGATTGACACAAGTTTCCAGCCAATAGGGGATGGGAACGCCTTTTAGTCCATACCACAGATCGTCTCAAGTGACCGGTTTAGGGTTGACTTGGGTTGGTTCGTCACATACATGGCACATCATGTTAGTAAATTATAAATTGTTTCTAGGTTTATGCATAAAGTGAAAATACATTTTGTTGTATATTCTTATATATGGACCCAAGAAACCCATTAATGATATTGATTTCTATTTGAATCCATCGACTGAAGATCTAAAATTTATGTGGGATACAAGTGTTGCAATTTATTTATCCCTATAGAAGTAAAAAATTAACATAGATTACAATATTATATAGAATGATAAATGACATCCCCATATATGGAAATATATTAGGCTATAGTATTAAGGGAATGTAGGGTATCCAATTTTTGAATAACACACACACTTAGTTTGGTTAAAACATTCCTCAAAGACTATTTTTAGGACATCATAAATTTTTACCTTGAAAGCATAAATACCAATCCTTGATGACACCATTTTATGGGAATATCGAACAAGGTAAAACACCATCTATAGTAATGGGTGATAAAATTTTTGATAAAGTAAAAGATATTGACATTGTTTTTGGTAAACCATTTTGGAAAATCCTTACAAAATCTGGTTGGAAGAAGAGATCAATTTTCTTTGAATAAGCGGATTGGAATTGTTTGTATGTCAGAAATTTTCTTGATTTCATGCATGTAAAAAAAATTGTATTTGACAGTGTTATTGGAATATAACTAAATGTTACTGAAAAAATGATATATGTCATCAAGGATAGGTTGGTCTTGATTGACATGGGGATAAGTGAAGTGTTGGCACCAGTAAAGGGTAAAGAATGGAATTTTATTCCTCCAATATCATACACTGTATCTTGATAAGAAAAATTGCAATTTTTACTTTTTCATATTAGTGTAAAAGTTCTAGATCTGTTTTCATAAAATATCAATAATGTCATGGGAATGACCAATTTGATGTTATAGGGTATAAAATCAATGACCATCATGTTTTGATGCGTGATTTGAGGCATGTTTCTTTCTGTTTCATTATTCCTTGAAATTTATGGCATCCATTAACTATACTCTTCTTGTTTTTCAAATACATATACAGTAAATTTATAGACGTGATGAAGTTTCCAATCATTAAAAAACTACTTGTTGTCATATTATGTGAATTAAAGATATTCTTCCCACAATAATTCTTGGATATAATGGTCCACCTAATTTTTCAAATTTTTAAAGTGGTTCAACTATGTGGTCCTATTCCTTAAATATGGTTGTACCCCATTGAACTATATATGAATATTTTGAAAGGGTATGTCAATAATCAAAGTTAGACAAAAGGTTTTATTGAAGAATGATATATTGTTGAAGAACTTGTTGAATTCTATACAAATTACTTATCAAATATTGACAACATTAGTCTCCCAAATCCTTTTAACAACATACTCCTTATGTGTGAAGGTATTTCTAATAGATATTTTGTTACAATTACCTAGAAAAAGAGGGGGAAAGTGAACCTTTACATTTAACAATATAGTGAAGAGGTTGATCCATATGTTGAATCCCAAATGGAAATTATTAGATATTTGAATTCATCAATGGATGAAGGATGGATATAAAATACACATAATCAAGAGTTTATTGAATGGTTCTTGGATAAAATTTATAATGTTTTATCTAAAAAGATGAAGTAAACTATCGAATTACTTTGATGTCCATCAAGGGGATCGAATGAAAATGTTATATCTTACACTAGTTTTGTAATCAATGGTTATATGTTTTATATAAAAGAACACAATGAGTAAAGTATGATGAAAAATAGTGGTGTTACTCTTATGGTGGAAGTGATTCACATATCTGGTTCTAAGGATATAAATCCAATTTATTCAAATATTTCATATTTTATAATTATAGAATAGATATATGAATTATATTATACAAAAGTTCAAGTGATTATTTTCTATTTCAAATGGGTTGAAAATATGTGTGCAGTTGAAGTTGATGAAATGGACTTTATGAAGGTGAATTTTCGTGTGGAAGGGGAAGAATAAAATCCTTTCATAATGGCATCACGAGAGGTGAAAGTATTTTATGTCTCAGATCAAGAAAACAAGAATTTTTCAATTTTACTTATAAAGACTAAAACAAATTTTAGGTTAGATTAAAATTCAATCAAGGAAGTCACTTTCATTGGGATATCATAATCATTTCATTCTGGTCCCAATTTAGAAATATAATATCATTATAAGATACCAAAAATAGGGGATTTGAATTTAGAATAGAGTAATATAATCTCTAAATCCTCTAAAAAATAAACAGAGATCAGTGATAAGGTAAAAGTGTTTATTGAAATACTATTTTTTTCTCAAAATAAAATCTATTATCTACTAAATTAACAAAATCTAAATTAAATTTTTGACTACTCATATAGACAATGTCTTCTGTACATGATTATGTTACCAATCCCATATAAGAATAGACTATAATGAAAGAACCCCTATTGGAATATGTAAATTTAATGTTATGATATACATTCTCTATTCTAAATAAAATTCAATAATGATGCATTGAATTAATTTTCTTTATTCATTTCTTATTTTATAGTTTAAAATACTTTTGTACATATTTCATGCCTTTATCTGCCAAAAATTCAAAATACTTCTTCTTCCACAAAACCTTTTCACCCCTATAGTGTTGGAATTTATCAATTTCCATCAATTTTCCTCCACTTCTGTTGCCAAAATAGAAATAATGTTTCCTCGACTCAATCACAAAGTTAATATTTATGTATGTAGAGTAAAATTATTGTCCATATAATTAATGTATTTTTTCATATTTATGTTTAATTTATTTATTTTTTGTTAATCACATAATAATTATTTTCATAATTAAGTGGATTGTTTCGTTTGTATTGCGGTGTTTTTTTGAAGTTTTTCATGCTCATGAGATATTGGACATTGAGGCTACAACTAAGATAATGACAACAAACAAATGGGTCAATAATGTATACAACCATCATGAAAAGGTGTATTCTTACTACTTATTTAATTAAATTTTCTATCATTTTATCTATTACCTATATGTTAATTTCCTTATAATTTTAATCTAATACTTATTTAGTTTTTTCAAGGATCTTTTGTGAATTTATGTTTTTATAGTTTGTTTTTTAAAATATTTCTCATTATCTTTCAGTCCTTCCTACACTAAAAATTTTACATACTTCTTCTCCCACAAAAACTTTTCATCCCCTACAATGTTTAAATTTATCACTTTTATTCATGTTTCATATAATTTCTTTGTAATAAGATTCATGATGCTACCTCTACTCAAACATAGATGTAATCTTGTTGTTTTCATAGTGAAATAATTTTCCATATAATTAATGTATTTTTTTCATATTTATTTTAAACATATTTATTATTAATGTTACTCATATAATAATTTTTTAGTTATACAGGTGGATTTTTTTTATTTGGGGTGGTTTCTTTGAAACTACTCATACTTTTGACGTATTGAACATCCAGCCAACAACTAAGATAATGACCACATGGAACTGAGTAAATAATTTTAAATCCATTATCGAAAGGTGAATTCCTACTACTTATTTAGTTAATTTTTTTCAGTATTTTGTCTACAATTTGTAAGCTATTTTCCTTATCATTTTAATCTAATACTTATTTAGTTTCTTTTATAGAAATTTTGGGAAGTCATATTTTTAATTAAACCATTTGAAATAGGCCCAAAATGAGATAAAAATATTAACTTACAATGTTAACATGACTTCTATTGCATTTATTTGTCTAACTAAAACACTAGAAATTTAGTCTATGTTCTTAGATGAAAAACATTTTTTGGATAGGAACATCAACTCAATATGATGTGATGAAAGTTAGATAAATAAAACCAATGTATAGTTTGGTAACATTAGCAATTATTATTGTTTTAAAACATTGGTATGTTTGGGAATAAGCTGCACCATAATCCAACACATGGTGTGAACGGTATGACTCCAAATGCTTCTTTATATTTAAAATTCACATTAATTTTATTAAAATCACTACTAACATCAAAACTAAGAAAACATATTCAAATTATTTTTAAACTATAATACAATTATCCATAATTCATTTTTAATGTGTAGGGATCAGTCACACCTCAATCAAATACATGATGATTTCGGTACTACTCAAAGAGTTTATTATCATTTTAAAATAGATATTTTATTTAAAAAAGCATCACTCATTAAAAACTATTAAAAAATTCTTATATTTTCATGATAATTTAATACAACAATTAGTATATCATTTTTTATGTTTATGAATCCATCTCCTATAAAACCAATACATTATTTGACCGATATGACTAAAAGTGTGTGTTTCCATTTTAAAATGGAATTTTATTAAAAAATTTAAGTGACATACTAAAAATAGAGAAAATTCATTTGGATTGTTTTGATACTTTATGAAAACGATACATAATTCATTTAAGACATGTAAAAACTAGTTACACCTCAATCTGACTAACAGTGAAACCGATATGACTCTATTTGTGTCTTTTTATTAAAAATTGAAATCAATTTTAGTAAAAAGGAAAGCTAGCATACTAAAAACTGATAAAATGGATTTATATTGTTTATATACTTCATTAAAACTATCCATAAGTCATTTTTGATGTGTAGGAGTTAGCCTCACCTCAATCTGATATATGATGTGCCCAAAATGAATCAAAGTGTCCATTATCAATTTTAAATGGATATTTTATTTCAAATACTATAACTCACTAAAAACAAAAAAAAATGATCTTGGATTGCCTTTAAAATTTATTAAAAACATTAATAAATCATTTTTGATATGTGGTAATTTTTCAAATTTCAGACTGATACATGATGTTAGTGGTATGAATCAAAGTGTGTGTTTCTAATTTAAAATGAAATTTTATTAAAAACTAAAACTGATGTGAACAAAACCAATAAAATGAATTTGTATTTTTTTATAATTTATTAAAACGATACATAAGACAATTTTGAGGTTTAAGAATCAGTCTCACCTCAATCTGATTTATGATGTGGACGTTATGACTCCAAGTGCATCTTTTTATTTAAAATTGAAATCAATTTTCGTAAAAAAGACAACTGAACTACTCTAAACAAAGAAAATTATTTCTTAAAGGTTTTATATTATAGGAAAATGATCTATAAGTCATTTTTTATGTGTATGAATCATCCTCACAACAATCTGATACATAATATTACCGGTATTACTGAAGGTGCCCGTTATCAGTTTAAAATCGACACTTTAGTTTAAAAATATCCACTCACTAAAAATCCAGAAAACACACTTATATATCCTTGATAATTAATGAAAATGATTCATAATTAATTTTTCACCTGTTGGAATCAATCTCACATCAAAACAACACACTATGTGACAAGTATGACTCAAAAACATGTTTCTATTTTAAAATGAAATTTTATTAAAAAAGACAAGTGATGTACTCAAAAATGGGAAAATGAATTTTGATTGTTTTGATACATTAGTAAAATAATCTGTAAATAATTTTCTATGATTATAAATTATCCACACCTCAATCAAACACATGGTATGACTGGTATGACTCCAAGTGTGTCTTTTTATTAAAAATTGAAAAACATTTTAGCAAAGAAGATAGTTGACATACACAAAATTGATAAAATGCATTCATATTGTTTTGATACATTATTAAAACAATACATTAGTCATTTATAATTTTTATGAATAAATAAACCTCAATACAATACAAGGTATGCAAATATGACTCAAGGTATCCATCAATAGTTTAAAATCGACATTTTAGTTCAAAAAGCATCACCCATTGAAAAATGAGAAAACATGATCGGAATATCTTGATAATTTAGGATAATGATTCATAATTCAATTTTTCATGTTGAAATTTCAATCATGTAAAAACATGACATGATGTGATCTTTATGACTCACAGTGTGTGTTTTAGATTTAAAATGATTTTTTAGTAAAAAAGAAAAGTAACCTAATCAAATTTAAGATAACACATTAAAATTTTTTGATACATTGGAAAATGATCCATAATCATTTAGGAGGTGTAGTAATCATAAAAAATCAATTTGATTCATAGTGTGACAAGTATGACTCCATGTGTGTCTTTTTATTTAAAATTGACATCAAATTTATTAAAAATGAATTCTGAGATACTCAAAACCAAGAAAATGCATTCAAATTATTTTAATACATCAGTTAGAAGATCAATAATTAATTTTTGACATGTTTAAAGTATCCGCACCTAAATCATATACACAATATTCCTATTATTACTCAAAGTGCCTTTTATCATTTTAAAATAGAAATTTTATTTCCAAAAAGTGTCACTCACTAAAAATAGAGAAAACATGCTTAGATTGTCTTGATAATTTAGGAAAACAACTAAAAATTCATTTTTGATGTGTAGGAATTAGTCTCATATAAAACCAACACATGATGTGATTATCATGACTCAAAATGTTTGTTTCTAGTTTAAAATGACATTTTATTAAAAAAATCAAGTGACATATTAAAAACTGATAAAACTCATTCATATTATTATGATACTTTATAAAAATATCCATAATTCATTTCTGATGTGTAGAAATTAGACGAACCTCAATCTAATTCATGGTGTGAATAGTATGAATCGAAGTGTGTCTTTTTATTTAAAATTGGCATCAATTAAAGTAAAAAAGATAGTTGACATGCTCAAAACAAATAAAACACATTAAAATTGTTTTTAAACTTTATAAAAATGATCCATAATTCATTCATGATTCAAAGGAATCATCCTCACCTCAATCTAATACATGATTTTCCCATTAGGACTCAAAGTGTCTATTATGAGTTTAAAATTAACATTTTAGTTCAAAAAGTGTCACTTGCTAAAACCCAAGAAAAAAATCTCATATTATCTTGATAATTTAGGAAAACAATTCATCAGTAATTTTTTTATGTTTAGGAATAAGTATCACATCAATGTTTTACTGGTATGACTCAATGTATGTGTTCCCAGTTTATAATAACATTTTAGTAAAAAAGACAAGTAACATACTCAAAACTGAGTAAATGCATTCAGATTATTTTGATACTTTAAGAAAACAATATATAAGTCATTTGGGACCTCTTTGAATCATTCACACCTAAATTCAACGCATAGGGTGATAATTAATTTCCAGTTTTATTTTTCAATATATAAGTGTCATTTTAGTTTAAAATGTGCATCACCTCGCCAAAATCGAGAAAATAAGTTTAGATTGTTTTCTCATCATTCTATATTCTATTAAATAATTAATTTACTTATCATTTTTTTCTTATAATTATAGATTTAATTTTCATAGAGATAATTCATGAAGACGAAAAATAAATGATATAATGTGAAAGAATCAACCATAACTCAATATGATATGTAATGTTCTTGGTATGACTAAAAGTTTAGTATACAATTAAGAGTTACTTTCAATTTATTTCTTTATATTTTTACTAACATAAGTTTCGTTTTCTTATACAGGTGCATTCATTCACTTGAGAAGAGGTTTGGATCAGAAGACAATATAACATTGATATTTTTTAATTTATATAATAATTTATAGTTGTGAAATTTTATAAATCAATTTTTGAAATAACTATAATATAGTGTTATTATTTTCTTGTATTTGTGTTGTAAACTGTATTTCATTTAAATTTTTTATTGGTACTTGATTTGTATGATTTCATGGTGTTTTTGGTTCTGCGGTGTGATGTTATAGCACACTACACTACGGCTGCATTGCACTGTTATAGTACACTAAAACATACCCCGTTATTAGAACTTTTAGAAGTGCTGATAAATAACAAACTATATCAATTCTTTTAGAAACACTGATAAAGGTCCCCCATTATCAGTTCTTTTTTAGAACTGACAAATGACTATATATTTTAATCTCTCTTTGGTATTAAACACTTATCTAGTGCAGATAAAGACCATTTTTTGTGTTTTTAATGGCCATTTTTAGTAATGTTGATTCATTAAGAGAATATCCAAAGGAGGATTTTCTTAGATAAAATAATTATCTTAATAGAGATCTTTCATTTTCTCTCTTCTTTTTCAATATTAAATTGTGCCATAAAACTTATAATATAATTAAAATAGTTTCTAACAAATACTAAGATCTTATTATGTTTTTGAAATAATATTTATCCATCCTCACTTCCATCAAATGGAAAATAAAATCATCACTGGTGTGTACAATGGACTACCACATCGTGAACCTGTGTAGTTTGTTTTCCATCACCACCATTCAAGGATTGATATAATGATGGATTTACCAAATGTATAAAATATTTACAATATTGTTAAACTTATGTATTTTTAATGTCAAATATAAATTTTCTTTTCTAATCAACTACAAATATGATAACATCACTCATGTGTATTGTGAAATACCACTTAGCAAAGCAATGTAATTATTTTTCAAATTACTCCTTAAATGGAATGTAATAAGGATAAAATTAATTAATATTTTTAATATATATAAGGTTATATTTATTTATTAAAATTAATATATCATCCACTTATTTACCCTTTCACTTTCTAGGGGAATTGTATTATCTCTCATGAATTCATAAGTCCTACTGTCTCTATGAAGTGATGTGATTCATTCCCCATTTAAAAAATTAATAAATGGTTCTAAAAATATATATAAGGAGTAAATATGATATTTATAAAATTATTATAATTCTGTAGATGATATATATATATATATGTATGTATATACATACATATATATATATATCCTAAGCATAAGAACTAGAACATTCAAGAAAAATGAGCATGAGAAACCAGGGCAATAAACAAATGAAACATTGGAAAAAATAAAATATTATTAACAAATGGGAGGTAAAATGCTATAAGAGGATCATACATGATATTATAAATATTATTATATTTCTAGAATAAATTAATAAAGTTTATGAAACCATTATAATGGAGGTACAAACACGTGAGTAGTAAATCATACATGATGTAAGGTTTTCTCATCTCACTTTTACTTCTGTGAAACATACACTATATTTAACACTTATTTCATTTTTTTTGTGTACATATTTCAATTTTTGTATGTTATTTATTGAATTAACTTATCATAATGGTATTTAAAATTTCATTTAATGTTATTTCCTCCATGGGTCTTATGATACAAAAGTTACCAATGTGGTAAGGGTTTATTTCACAATCTCATTTTAATATATTTATACATTAATTTTCATTGAATGAAATTATTTTGATAATATTTCAATAAACAATTTAATTTTCATCTACTATGGTTATTCATTAAATTTTAATTTAATAGTTTCATTTATTCAATATTTTGTAATTAAAATAGTTAATAAAATGTTTTAATAATATCTGACTTCAATTCTCTGTTTGGTCGAAAATGATTTTTCTTCCAAAAAAATGTCTTACAAAAATAGTTCAATATTTTAACCATTTTCATATTTATTTAGTAAAAAAAATTTTACTCATATGGAATATTATTAAAAAAAATTAAAGGAATGTTTAAATAATTTTCAAAACAAGTCATTTTTGGCTTTTACTAAAAAAGTGAAAGGAATATTTTTTTTATACGCATCTTATACATAATTTCCTACCATAAATACTGCTTCATGTTTTAAAACTTCCTTTTTAGTTTTAAACATTTATTTTTGAATGAAATTATATTCCAAAAATTTTGTGAAAATTTATTTTTAAAATATTTTTTTAAATTGAAATGGTATTTACCTAAAAAATGTTTTAAAGATATTTTTATAGTATTATTATTTTTCAATAACAAAAACCCTTTATTTTATATATAATACTCTTGGTATATGTTGTATTGAAACCATTCACCTTACTCTAGATATTTTATTATTATGTATATTGATTAAGGAAAGTATTCACATTTTATAGGATAACTTAAATTTGATTATTTATGTGCATTATGTTTCACCTCATTCATATGTCAAATCTTTTGGACATTGAATATGACGGGCATGGACTATAATATCCCCTTTACAAATTGATAGGTCTTACGAGAAAAAATATATGGGTTTGGGCTAATGCCTTACCCATTTATTGTCACGGCCCTTCCCCCGTGGCCCGTATCGTGACTACCCCAAGCCCTCCATCCATAGGCTAAGGGCTGTCGACTAGCACCAATGGATTAATTACCTAAAACTGGGATGGCATTGCCTTTATAAAATGTAAACACAGACAACCAGAGTACAAGTGGAAGAAAACACTAAGTAAAAACTGTATACAAAAGTAGTGCTTAAAAGTAAATGGGCCAGAAAT
Source organism: Viscum album (assembly GCA_963277665.1). Taxonomy (NCBI): domain Eukaryota; kingdom Viridiplantae; phylum Streptophyta; class Magnoliopsida; order Santalales; family Viscaceae; genus Viscum; species Viscum album. The sequence goes on along the minus strand of OY728120.1, from coordinate 1,429,374,923 downwards.
ACAAGCCCAACTGTAAAGTACAAGGAAAAGACAAAACATGTACAACTAAAAGACAACCATCTCGAAGGTGTCTAGTAGCTCCTAGATCATCCATCACGGATCCTACCTGAAGGGTTGGTACATATAGCCTCATCAGCACTCCACATCTATCTGTCTCCTCTTGGTACCATCTCGTCGTGACGTCCACCTCCAGGCACCATCCAGTCCTCGCACACTCCACCTCGGTCAGTGATGTATGTCGTCTACATCCAACACAACGAGGTGCGGGTATAGCCCATGCAGGGGTGAGTATAACGATACTCGGTAGGAACCCTGAGACCCTCAAGGTCTCACAAAATCCAACAAGGATAAACCACAAAGTATGAAATCAACGGATACCATTACTTACGTATATGCCCATACATATACCTAAGTTATCAAGTAACCCATCTCAATCATGAGGAAAACACAAAGGTCATTGACTCAGCCCAAACTATGATTTTTCATTATCGAAACCATGACTGATAGAGAACTCCTCCTCTGTCGAGTACAGTGGCCATGTCCTGACTCCGTGGTGCTACTCATTAACCTTAGACTGCTGAGGTACTCCTCCTGTCGAGTATCGCGGGTCTGCTACCTCACACAGTAGTGCTCCCTACCATGGGTTTTCCGCCTCACATAGTAGTACCCCCATAATAGCCTACATAAGTACTCCTCCTGTCGAGTATCGCGGGTCTTCCGCCTCACAAAGTAGTGCTCCTCCTCCATGGGTCTTCCGCCTCACACAGTAGTGCTCCCAACTGGGCTAGTCAAGTCACTCTGAAACGAATCGGACAAGCAGTCATCAGGTCACAGCCAGCTGCTAGGTCTCCGTAGTCTGCTCGTTCATCTTCAGGAGGGTCCGTTCCACGAGCTACAAGCTGATACTCCAAGTGTCACAAAGTCCCATGAAGAAGTATCTCAAAGGTCTGCGATGTCATAGGGGTCTCAACGCAACAGACGGCGCGTCAATCGGACGCCCGGTCTATGAGTTATTGGCCTTTTAGTCCCAAGGGCCATGTTGGTTTCGTGTACAAACCAACCCTACCATATCTCTAATATACCCCGAACTCCCATGGGGTATTTGGTAAGGGATCATTTCTCAATAATATTTCCAGCCCCACTGACGGTTCTTCAACCGGATTTCCGGTGCCAAAGATATATCCAAAGTAAGCAATGGGTCATTAGTGGGCTTGGGTCCAGTCCAAACCGGTCGGACAGACTCGACCCAACCCAGTTTGGGTCGACCCGGTCTGAGTTGACCCGATCAGACTTGCTGGGTCTGACTCGGCCCATTGGGTGAGTCAGCCTGCTAATTTTGGCCCAGTCCGCTCGGCCCGGCCCAGCGGACTGCGTGGACAATTCGGGCCGAAGTCACCACGTGGGCGTCTCGGCCCAAAGGTTAGTGGAAGGTTCGACCGGTACAGCGAGGGGCGAGGCTCGGGTGGATTTTCCCGAGAGGCCAACGGTGGGCCTCGCAGGGCGTGGGCAGGCCATCGGTGGGCCGGGAAGGGCACGGGGTGCACTGGCCAGCCGGCCAAGGCGCCAGCCAGGCGATCAGGGCAATGAGGGGTGCTGGGCAGGTGCCAGGAGGGCACCGGGGAGGCGGCCTGGGCGCCAGGCTGGCGCCGGGAGGGTGGCCTGGGCAGCGGGCAGGCGCGGGGCGTGCCAGTAGCGTGCGAAGCGCGCGGGCAGGGTGTTAGTGGCCGGGCTGGCCAAAGTTTTGGCTGGGGTGCGCACCAGAGAGCGTGCGGGTAGGCTGGTCAGCCACAGCTCGGCCGACGGAGCAGTTCGCGAAGGCCACAGGTAGTGCGACCTCTATTCACCATCTTCGCCATTTTCGCCACGTTGACATGCCACTGCTACTTCATCGTCGATCCAAGGTTCCAAAATTGTAAATGTTGCGGAGGGGTCGGGTTGTGTTCGTTCGGCCCAAACCCTCCATGTTAGAATGATTGCAAGCGGCTCCTGAAGTTGATTTAACGATAGAATATTAACCGTTAAACAACTTAAAACACACCCCTACCTTTTTTTAATTGATGGGTGTTCATTCGTCATGGGGAAAGATAATGATGACTTTGTTCGCCGTACGCTTCCACTTCTGAGTTCGTGCGTCAGTTCGTTGATGACGAAGAGGAAGGATGAAGGGTCGTTGAAGAGATCCCATGTCGGAAGGGGGGTTCTGAGGAAGAAGATGGGGAAGAATTTTTCATCGCCGACATCTTCGCATTCTTCGTTGGAGGAATTGTAATCCTCAATGTGTTGGGTGTCGCGTCACTTTACCAGCGCTTCGTCGCTTGGTGAAGCCATCCCAAAAACCTTCTCCCAAGCTCCCTATATATAGGGGATGGGGAGAGGTACGTAACCATCGTGGAATTTATGACGGTTCATTTATTATGAACCTTCCTAAATTCCAATGGCGCGGTTACCTAAATATAAAAAAAGGTCAAGCGAATTAAAAAGCGTTGGTGCATAAAATTAATTGACAGCAATTAATTTAATGTTGACACACAACTTTTAATTTCACATTGACACATAAAATTAATTGATAGTAATTAATTTTATGTTGACACACAACATTAATTGAGATGATTGTGAGGTTTCCTCTCCCTCCCCATTAAATGGGGGTTAAGCCCCATGTGGACCCCACTTCATAACCTCCCGTGGGAGGTTATGCTGCTCAGGTGGTCCCCACCCCAATCATCCCCCATGGGAGGTTAGGGTGTGGCGGTCCCACCACCAACCCCCAAGTAGAGATTTCAACCAACCTTATCCATATGGCGTGGGTTCAACATAAATAAAATAATTTGTCACTTATTTTATTTTATTAATCCACGTGAAACCCAAAAACCAACTCTCATACTCGATCAACTACCATCGAGGTGAAAGCCTTCTTAAGCGAAAACTGGCACTGTGAGTTCAATGGTGCCCTCAATTTTCAATTCTGAGCAACGACTCAAAAGTTATAAAATCTCGAATGTACGTTTACTGAACGTACCCGAAAAAAAAGTTAGGAAAATTATTATCAGTCACCCTCAACTCGCGCCGGTCGAGATTAGGCTCTGAATGGTGAAACAGGCACCAACGAACCCATCCGTACTCTCATATTTTTAATCCAAATCACCATTTAGAAGTTATGGATTTTACACTAAAATAATTGTCACTTAATTTTTTTATTCGCTGCCAAAAACTGACTTTTTCTGGTGGCCTGCATCGGCCAAAGCTAGTATCTTCTTAAATAAATCATTCTCTCACCAGTTTGGCAGTGGTCTCAGATTTTTAATCCGAGCTACCGTTTGAGAGTTATAAGTATTTAAAAAATAAAATAATTTATTTAATTATTTTATTTATGGTTATTCCATTTTTGGGATTTCTCACAGGAGGCTCGCGCCGACTAAACTTAAGTTGCGCCTAGGTTAAACCCGCCATCCTGAGCCCAATGGTGCCCTTGGATTTCTGATCTGAGTAACATTTCAAGAGTTATTCCACTTTTTTTAGTAAAACTGCTCACGCGCATTAATTTAAGCTTAAAAAAACTTTGACGGATCATTCCGGGAACTCCGGGCCTCGGAATTAGGCACCGTCAGAAACTACGGACTGGTAAAATTTCAAAGAATTTAAGAAAACAATTTCTTTGAAATTTTCGGGTCTTTACACTACCCCCACCTCAGGCCTTTATGTCCCCATAAATCTACAACACACACTAGGGAAAAAAGGGGTACTGAACATGCATCTGAGCCGCTCGCTCCCATGTGCTCTCTTGGAGGTTCCCGTGCTGCCAGGGAATGCGCACCAGAGGAATCGACCATCCACAAAGGACCCGCTCTTTTTGATCCCCAATATCTACTGGAACCTCCTTGAAAGTCGCCCCATCATCAATTTCCAGCTCCCCGTGATCGATGATGTGGGACGAGTCATGCACGCATCTCCTTAGCTAAGATACGTGGAAGATTTTGTGCACTCGGTGCAACTGAGGTGGAAGGGCCAGGTGGTAAGCCACCTCGCCTACTCTGCTGAAGAAGTGGACAAGTGACTGTAAGAGACTGTAGATAGGCTGCACCATCTCTATCCACAGAGGATATATGTAAGGTAGCCAGCTGCTTTGTCACCTCTCCTAGCAGTTGAATACCAATCCTCCTGTTGAGTGCATCTGCAACAATGTTCCCCTTCCTAGGAGTATAGACTATCTTGAAGTCATAGTTCTTGAGGAACTCAAGCCAGCGCTGCTGTCTCAGGTTCATATCCTTTTGAAAGAAGACACACCTGAGACTATTGAGATTAGAGTAAACCATAAACTGTTCGCCAACGAACTAGAGGTAAGACTAGCCAATTTTAAGATCTCGACTTCACCATTCTTCGCCTACATTCTACAAGAGCTGCTAAGATTTCTCCTTTGCCGAAAAGGGAAATCCAGTCCCATCCCCTGGATGAACCACGTCCTTTTCCCAATACAGGCAATCCTCACATGAACGGTAATAATTCATGCCATGGATAACATCATAAGGCCTCGACGATGCAACCAGGAGATCCAACCGTTACTCTCTCCTCCAAGGGTTGAGTCACACTGTCGGCATCAGTGTGTAGTCACTGGGCCTCCTCCAGTAGAAATCTCGAAAGTGAGGCTCAGGTCAACAGTTTTTATAGAACCTCTTATTATTAACCACACAAAAAGGGCAGTACGGAAAATGTCACAAGGACAAGTGTATTTTATTACTACAATTCAAAGTAAAAAAGACACAAATTAACCACAAAAAACGACATCAACGATGCTAGAAACATCATGAACAAAGGCCTCTATGCCTGGAACTAGTCATGCTCCTGTCTACCTACTTCTGGAGCTCCATGGTCATATGCTTCAGCTGCCTGAAGTTGCGCTCTACCCTATCCACCCATTCCATGTGGTCGGGGTGGACCTCCTGGTGGTGGTGGTGGAAACTCCTCACAGCGTCGTCCACCACCAGATGGACGACCAACTCCCCTACCATGTCTAACTTCGCCCTGCATACCGTCTTGATTGAACCTCTTCCTCTGCCTGGGAGGTCCTTCATATATCTATTGATCATCTGTATGGTGGTTCGGACAATCATGTGCCATGTGACCAAGCCTGCCGTAGGAGTAACACAGTCCACTCCTGGTATGTCTGGCTCTATCTCCACTCTGGGTGCCCCGCAAAACCGATCCTGAGTCGTGCGGTCGATCACATGTCGGTCTGGTCCTCTTGGACCTCTACGTCATTTGTCTACTCCCAACTGTAGAAGACTCCGCTGCATGTCAGCTAGTGGTCAGTCTTGCTACTGGAGACTACTCAGTAAGGAAACTCTCCACTAGGAGGGCTCTCTCCAACACCCCTGTCTGCATCGGGATGCTGTGTGAGACAATTGAAGCTCTAATCTCTCACCTGAGTCCCTGCTCGAAGTTCCAGGACCTGAAGAATGTGTCTCGTACCATATTAGTGGAGTATCATGAGAGGTCAGTGAACCTCACTGAGTACTGCACCACCATCATGCTACCCTACTATAGATGCAGTAGCACCTGTATACGCACCGCTCGAAGGGTGGGTGGTACAAACTCCACCCGGAATAGGCTCTTGAAGTCTGCCCATAAAAGTAATGCCTTGTCATGCATCTGGGGAATCAGGATCCACCATCTGCCTACTGCTTCCGGAAGGAGGCTAGAAACAAGGATCACCATGAAGTCGGCTGGTGTCCCTGCCTGTTTGAAGACTCTTACCAAAGCCTCCAGCAAATCCTCAGACGCCTTCAGGTCCATCTTTCCCCTGAACCTGGGTGGCCTCGGGTACTGGAACTCATGCAACGTGCTCAAGCGGCGTGCACTCTCTGTTTCTGGGGACGGTGGCATCATTGGCCCAATGGGAAGTGGTACTGTTGGTGCCTCAACTAGAATAGGGCCCTGTTCTGAGGCCTCGTCCCTCGGTAGGCTATCAGTACGTACAACTCTGGGGGTTCTAGCTGGTCATCCAAGAGGGCGCATCCTAAAAGAAAAAGATTCAACACGGTCAAAAGACTATACCTGGTGAGCTGACTTGGTTTTAGTGGACTTAAAGGAAACTTTTAAAAACACACATGCAATCAGTTTTTTCGTGCACTGAGTCAGAAATCAAAAGGCAAGGTCCTACTGTATGGATACGTTGGCCGCCTGCACCAACACTATACACCCTGAACTGAAAAACAGACTTGGTACCCTTAACACTATTGCTTCACATAAAATTAATATCAGATTCCGAAGTTCTGTGGTAGAACCGACATCCTCTGATACCAATTTGTCACGACCAATCCCCCGGGGCCCACATCGTGACTACCCCAAGCCTGCCTTCTATAGGCTAAGGGTCGGCGACTAGCACCAAAGGCGTAATTCCCTAAAACTGGGAAGGCGTTGCCATATTAAAATGTAAACACACACAACTAGAGTACAAGTGGAAGCAAACACTAAGTAAAAACTGTATTCAAAAGTAGTGCTGAAAAGTAAAGGGGCCAGAAATACAAGCCCAACTGTAAAGTACAATGAAAAGACAAAACATGTACAACTAAAAGACAAACATCTGGAAGGTGTCTAATAGCTCATGGATCGTCCACCCTGTATCCTACCTGAAGGGTATGTACATATAGCCTCCACAGTGCTCCACATCCGTCCGTCTCCTCCAAATTCCATCTCTTCATGGCGTCCACCTCTGGGCACCGCCCAATCCTCGCACACACCGCTTCAGTCAGCGTTGTCCGTCGTCTGTATCCAACACAACGAGGTGTGGGCATAGCCCGTGTAGGGGTGAGTATAATGATACTCATTAGGGACCCTGAGACCCTCAAGGTCTCACAAAATCCAACAAGGATAAACCACAAAGTATGAAATCAATTGATACCATTACATAGGTATATGACCATACATATACCTAAGTTATCAAATAACCCATCTCAATCATGATGAAAACACAAAGGTCATTGATTCATCTCAAACCAAGATTTTTCATTATCGAAACCACGACTGCTGGAGAACTCCTCCTCTGTCGAGTACAGTGGACCTATTGAGAATCTGAGATGCTACTCACAAACCTCAGGTTGCTGAGGTACTCCTCCTGTAGAGTACCGTGAGTCTGCTGCCTCTCACAATAGCGCTCCCCACCATAGGTCAGCTACCTCACACAGTAGGACTCCCCATAATAGCCTACAGAGGTACTCCTCCTGTGGAGTACCGCGGGTATGCCGCCTCACACAGTAGCGCTCCTCCGCCATGGGTTTTCCGCCTCACATAGTAGTGCTCCCCACTAGGCTTGTTATGTCACTCCAAAACGAATTGGACAAGTAGTCATCAGGTCTCAGCCAGCTTCTAGGTCTCCATAGTCTGCTCACTCGTATCTGGGAGTGTCTGCTCCCTGAGCTACAATCCGATACTCCAAGTGTCACGAAGTCCCCTGAAGAATTATCCCAAAGGTCTGCCATGTCATAGGGGTCTCAATGCAATAGACGGCGCGTCAATCGGACATCCGGTATGTGTCTTATTATCCTTTTAGTCCCAGGGGCCCAATTGGATTCTTGTACGAACCAACCCGGCCATATCTCTATTATAACCCAAACTCCCATGGGGTATTTGCAAATGGACCGTTTCTTAATTAGATTTCCATCACCGCTGATGGTTCGTCAAACGGACGTCTGGTGCCAAAGATATGGCCAAAGTAAGCCATGGGTTATTAGTGGGCATGGGTCTGGTCCGACCCGGTCAGACCGACTCAGCCCAACCCAGTCCGGGTCGACCCGGTCTGGGTCAACCTAGTTAGACTTACTGGTTATGACTCATCATGTTGTGTGGGTTAGGCCACTATGTTTGGCCCAGTCCGTTGGGCCCAACCTAGTGGACTGCGTGGACAATTCGGTCTGAAGTCGCCACGTCGGTGTCTCGGCCCGAAGGTCAGTGGCAGGTTTGGTCGGTTCCATGAGGGGCGCGTCTCGGGCGGCTCAGCCCGAGAGGCCAAAGACAAGCCATGCGGGGCACGGGCAGACCGAGGGAGTGCCGGGAAGGACGCGGGGCGTGCTGGGCAGCCAGCCAGGGTACTGGGCAGGCGGCCTGGGCACCGGGAGGGCGCTGAGCAGGTGGCCTGGGTGCCAGGGGGCGTCAATAAGGTGGAATGGTCACCGGTAGGGTGGCCTAGGCACTGGGTAGGTGCCGAGAAGGCGCGGGGCGCGCAGGTAGGTTGTCGGTGGCCAGGATGGCTGCGGTTTCATCCGGGGTGCACACTGGAGAGCGCACGGGTAGGCTGGTCGGGCGCCGCTCGGCTAGCGGTGCGGTTCGCGGAGGTCGTGGGTAGCATGGCCTCTATTCGCCATCTTTTTCGTTGTTTCCATGTTTCCATGCTGCTGCTACTTCGACGTCGATCCAAGGTTCCAAAACAGTAAAGGTCGCAGAGGGGTCGGGCCGTGTTCGTTCGGCCCGAACCCTCCATGTTATAACGATAGCCAGCGGCTCATGAAGTTGATTTAACAAAAGAAGATTAACTGTTAAACAACTTAAAACACACCCCTACCTTTTTTTATTCGACGGGCGTTCATTTGTCGTGGGGAAAGATGATGATGATGTCGTTCACCGTACGCTTCCGTGCGTCGGTCAGTTGACGACGAAGAGGAAGGATGAAGGGTTGTCGAAGGGATCCCAAGTCGGAAGGGGGGTTCTGAGGAAGAAGCCGAGGAAGAATTTGTCGTCGCTATCGTCTTCGCATTCTTCTTTGGAGGAAGCGTAATCCTCCAAGTGTTGGGCATCACGTCACTTTACCAGCGCTTTGTCTCTTAGTGAAGCCATCCCAAAACCTCCTACCAAGATCCCTATATATAGGGGAGGGGGAGAGGTATGTATCCATCGTGGAATTTATTACGGTTAATTTATTAGGAACCTTCCTAAATTCCAACGGTGATGTTACCTAAATTAAAAAAAGGTCAAGAGAATTAAAAAGCGTTGGCACAAAAAATTAATTGACAGCAGTTAATTTTATGTTGACACACAGCTTTTCATTTCACATTGACACATAAAATTAATTGACAAAAATTAATTTTATGTTGACACACAACATTAATTGAGAGGGTTGTGAGGTTTCCTCTCCCTCCACATTAAATGGGGGTTAGGCCCTATGTGAACCCAATATCATAACCTTATGAGAGAGGTTATGCTGCTTAGGAGGTCCCCATCCAAATCATCCCCCCATGGGAGGTTAGGCTGTCGTGGTCCCACCACCAACCCCCTAGTGGAGCTTTTAACCAACCTTTTCCACATGGCGTGGGTCCAACATAAATAAAATAAGTTGTCACTTATTTTATTTTATTAATCCACGTGAAACCCAAAAACCAACACTCATACTCGATCAACTACCGTGAAGGTGAAAGCCTTTTTAAGCGAAAACGGGTGATGTGAGTTCAACAGTAACCTCAGATTTCAATTCCGAGCATCGGCTCAAAAGTTATAATATCTCGAATGTACATTTAATGAACGTACCCGAAAAAAAGTTCGTAAAATTATTATCAGTCACCCTTGACTCACGTCGGTCGAGATTACGCTCTGCCTAGGTGAAAGACACCCCAACGAACCCAATGGTACTCTAAGATTTTTAATCTGACTCGCCATTTAGATATTATGAATTTTACAATAAAATAATTTTCACTTAATTATTTTATTCACGTCCAAAAACTAACTTTTTCTGGTGGCGCACGCCGGCCAAAGTTAGTATCTTCTTTAATAAACCATGCCATCATGTGTTCAGCGCTGGTCTCAGATTTTTAATCTGAGCTACCATTTTTGAGTTATAAGCTTTTGAAAAATAAATTATTTTATTTCGGTTAATCCGTTTTTTGGATTTCTCACAAGAGGCCCGCACTGACTAAAGATAAGTAGCGCCTAGGGTAAACCTTCCATCCTAAGAACAACGGTGCCCTCGGATTTCTGATCCATGTAACCGTTCAAGGGTTATTCCACATTTTCTGTAAAACTGCACACGCGCGTTAATTTAATCTTAACAAAACTTTGACGGATCATTCTGGGCACTCCGAGACTCGAATTCAGGCACCGTCAGAAACTGCAAACTCGTAAAATTCCAAAGAATTTAAGAAAAGATTTTCCTTAAAATTTCTGGGTCTTTACATTTATATAGATGTCTTGGAACTAGGCCTTTATGGTATTAGATGTCTTGTAGAAAGGCCTCACTATTATGTTTTAGAGGTCCGACAATATGCATTACATAATTATGAATTCTTTTATTGTTATTAAGTGTTATTATTTGATTATTTATAATATCCATGGTCAATATTTATTCTAGTGTGATTATTTATATGAAAATAATTGATAATCACGTATTCCTTCCATATTATGCTCTAATTATTAATTAAATGACATATGTTTCATTTATTTACCTTTATATATTGATTATGCCTTATTTAGTCACAACTTATTCTATACACATACCCTTACTGAGCATCTAATCTCACCCTTTTCTTATATTTTATTTAACCTAAGATTCTATGAAGTTTTCTTAATTGATTTTCATGGATACACTATAAAGAATAATGGTTATTTAAATGAAGAAAATGTTTCATTTTTTATGTTTTAAATTGTAATAATAATTTCATGTATATATATATTATCCCAATACTACTAAATTGTTCAGTACTTCAATATTTGATTGCATGTATCTTATACCAATGTAATAAAGTATACAAAAACTATGAGTTACTATTGTTGATTTATCTACATGCCAAATGTATTTCTAGGAATTAAAAGTTAATAACTTAGTTAAAAATTTGGTTCCACAGTAAAATACAAAAAATGAAAAATTGAAAAATCTAAGAGTAAAATTAATAAAAATATGCTCAAAATATTTTTTAAAATGATTTGTTAAGGTATTATTCACCTTAACTCATCTCTAAATTCATTATCGTCCATTATTAGATCATTTTGACACTTTAATGGAGACTTTTCATTTATATTAATCATAATAATTCCATTTCCCTAACCTATAAATAGAAATCACCTCCATCCCATTTATATAATCATTCTACAGACTAATCTCAACCCAAAATCTTTGATCACCTCATTTTTACATTATATCCATATCATCGAGGTCTGTGTCTTTCCAACATACCATGATAAGGATATGAAATATGCTACATAAGTTAAAAAATCAAAATGGAGATGTGGTTAGATAAAATTCATCTATGTGGGACTTAAAGTTATGAATATGTGTAAAACTTATGATAAGTGTATAATAGATACTAGTGTGGCTTAATTATGGACAAATTTTCACAATTATCATAAAATAAATTGCTTGTTTTGTTGATCCAAAAAGACACTAAATAATATCTTCTAGGGATTTTGTGTTTATTTTTGAGATATAATATTTAACTTACAAAAATTATTTAAATAATAAAAATTTTAGATTAATTCATCTAATAATTTATCAAACTTAATGTTTAAAGAAACTATTTTTAACACTGCACTTAGGAGTATTGGTTTAGGGTGTATTATCTATGCAGTAAAACTTAAGGTAAGATATAGTGTAGGAAAAAATATAGAAATTTTAAACATAAATGGCCATAATCATGCCCACATTCTTTGAAAAATATTCATTCCTTTGTTAGAAAAAAGTGAATTTTCTTGTTGTGATGCATGTATCAAGTGATCACATGTAAGAGGGTATTTTAAATAATATGAGACAAATGGATTGGAATACCTCTTGATATTGGGATGTAAAAAATTATATAATAACTCATTGAATGAATGATATATTATTATTCAACAAGTAAAATATTTTTAAAAAATAAAATCAGAGAGTAATTTAATGGGTCTCCCTCTCCCTAGTAAAAAAGATGTATTTTCTTCGCTTTAACAACAAAATGAGTCTTTAGTCCCAACCTTTAAAAAAATTGATTTCTAATGAATTCCTCCAAATAATTTCACTTTTATTCATGTGTTTGTTCTAAATTTTTCTAATAAAAAGAAATATGATAATGAAAAATTTCTCATATGAAATTGAGTTCAAGATAGAAGTCAAGTGCTTCTGAGTATACCTCCCAAATACATAATGCCAAAAAAAACATCATCACTAGTTAAAACCAAGCTAAGGTAGATGATAATAAATAAGTTAAATGAATTAAATATAGAAAAATATCAAAATTTACTGATAAATAAAGAACTATCTTAATTGAATAATCTCCCTTCCTTGATTTTTTTCAAGGTTTAATTCTTTACTGGTTTTCTCATTGGAGGTTGTTTTAGTGGGTGCCTAAAAATAGAAATCAATATATGAAAATAAGTTATTCCAAAATAATATGACTAGATAATTCATGAAAAAATTATGGGTAGTTTTATTGTCCATGTATTCTTTAATTTATTATAGATTAGATATACACAAATCATATAAGAAATTTAAAGACATTAAATTCACTAAAACGATAAACAAATGAAAGATACATGACCCAAAAAAATATATGGGGATGTAGAAATTAATCATATGACTCTATGGTAGTTTCCCCATACTCCCTACTATACTCAAATCCCAATGGTAAATCATTTGTGGGAACATACACTTCCTATGTAATACCTAATGATATAGATTTAGAATCTATAAAAAAACTAACTAATACTCAGAATGCTCTGTATGGGTGATCTTAGTGAGCACTAGTGTTTAGGGGTCATCTCTAAATAGGAAAATGTATGACTCCATGGGAGGTATATGGTAATATATAATCCCATGGACTCTATATTATGTGTGTTATGCACTCTTCACTAACATCCCTTATACTGGTATCAATTACTAGTGCCTTAATAATAATGCTTATGATGCATTGTGTTGTAATAATAGTTGTAGGGGATAAGGCCTACTCAGTATTAAGTGCAATGAGAATCTCCTTAGTTGAAAAATGGTCATCTAGATAACATATGGATCTATAAAAGGTACCTAATCCTGAATATAAATTTCTAGTCCCATTATCTCCCATTGGGTTGCAAGCTTAAATGCACATCTATCCTTCAGATTTATAATAAAAATCAGGATCTTATAATGAATGATCTTAAAGTAATTAGGCTAATTCTGGAAAGTATTCTCAAGTAGGTGTAGTCTTACATTATGGTTGAACCATATTAAAGTTAGTTTTTTTTCTCTTTTACACAATAAAATAATTCATAAGTGATTTACTTATGTCATACCATGACTGAATTCCTCCACTTCTAAATAAATATCATGTGGTTCGACTATGGTGTGATATTGACCCTATGAAATCTAAGCTTCTCATTATTTTAAAAATATTCTATATTGTTGTTTTTCATGTATCCCCATTTAATGAAATAATTTTTCCATATATGGGTTATGGTATAAGGCACACGGTGGTATTGTAATCTACTTATTATGAACATAAATCATCTTTTTTATGTTATTATATTGAAGATTCATAAGGGGTAATATAGAGTATCTTAGATTCTCTACTTTGTATTCCAAATAATTCATATTATAACTTAAATTAAATAATAAATTAAAAAATAAATCTTAGTTGTTTTTCCTCCAAACTAGTGATTCCTATAATTTTTAGGGCTAGACATACCTTTATATCCTAAGTTAAATTTAAGAGAGAGAATTAAAAACTCTTAAAATTAATACATGTATTGATTAAAAAATTTTCCATTCACATAGATTAAAGGTTTATAATCTCATTAGATCATAATATATCCAAATGGAAATGTTTGTATTACTAAGAAGGATCTAGACCAACATGACTACAATTTTCCTAGGAATACTCACAAACCTGAGCTAAATAAAATCATCTTATCACTAGGAAAAAATGTTTATTGTTTTATGTGTCGGATATAATACTTCATAGACTTATAATTATTTATTATTTCATTCCTATTAAAATCTCTACATATCTCTTCCAACTTATCCAGTTGTAGTATCCCCTTTTTCCCATCTTTGTGTAAATCCTTCTGAGATTTCTTTATAGTCCAATATGAGTTATGTTCAATATACACTAGAAAATAGAATGAATTTCCATATATTATTCAAAAAATAGTAATAATTATTAGTATTTTAAAGCTTTTTTTGTATACCTATGAAACAATATCTATCTTTTTTCACTAATCCCTCCCGATTGAGGCCACTATTTTCTCCAATATATTCTTAATTTCCCAGTTAGATAACTCCATTTTCCCACTGGTTTGTGTTAGATAAAATTTTTAGTATTCTATAAAAATCCATATTTTTTAAGAATATCCCTCAATGAGGGATTATTCAAATGTGTTCTGCAATCACTAAATAGTAACTATGGAATTACAAATCTAGAAAATATATTTTTACCTAAGAAATTAATCATCAAATTACTTTCATCTTTTTGAGTTACCTTGATTTTTACCCATTTATAAATGTAATATACACACACTATAATGAATGAGTTTTATAAATAGATAATGAAAGTTCCCATGAAATAAATTTCCCCCACATTAAAGGCATCAACTTTAAAGATTGGGTGTTATAGAATCATTTGATTCTTCTAAATATTCCCCATCATTCGACATTGACTATGGATTCTTATGGACAACATTTTATTTTATTAATGAGTAGGAAAAAATAATATAATTTATATTATCTTATAAAATCATTGATTGGGTCCATTATATCCCCCAATAGTTGTTTGATGGAGCAATTTCATAATTCCTTTCACCTCTGATTAGGGCACACGTCACCACATAAGTATATCCCCACATTAGATTAAAAATGGAGACTATCCTATAAATAATGAGTTTTTGGCAAAAAATATACTCTTTTATTGATATATAATGTGTTTATAAATTGTCTCAATGGAAAAATATTTTTCATTATCAATAAACCATGGTCGAGTTTGTTGATTAGAATAGAATAGATTTTTATACATTAATACATCATCAATGTAAATTTATATATTCTATTCTATATTCATTAATTGTAATCATGATAAAGGACCATCCATAACATCCTCCAAGACCAATTTTTCTTTGATCATTATATAAAATTCATGATGTAATAATATCTACTTAATTAACCTTGTATTTTCATAATTTTTATTTTATAAGTACCTTAAATTGGAATTATCTGTGTAGGAATTACCATAGAGATTACTAAATATGGTCTAAAATTTTTTACCTTAAATTATCACTTCTATATATCCCATATTAATTGTGGTTTATTTGATTGGGGATCTTTTGAGATTGGCGATATCTAATAGATTGGTCAAAATTTATGGTTAGATCATTATCCCAAATCATCTCTTTCTATGACATCACATGTGTCCTGCATTGATTTGAAAGTATCTTCCCAGCTCAAGGCGATAACAATTGGGATAGCCACTAAGTTCTTTTTCAATTTATAACATATTACTTTATTAATATATCAAAATTTAATGGAACATCCTTTATCAAAATACAGATTAATGTCTTAGCTATCATGGAAAAGTCCTTGATGGAGTGGTGATGTAATATTGAATGTCCATGAAAGATATGGATCACCTTCACAATAGTGTTCTTAATTTACTGATGTATAACCTTTATCTTTTCTAGAACAACTTCAATTAATTATTTATATATTTTATTTTCAAGTAAAATGCCTTCTTGAACCATGAAATGGCACTTTTTCTAGTTGAGAACTAGGAATTTTTCATCACACTATTTGATTACCAAATCAATATTACGGAAAAAATACCTCAATGGATCATCCATAAACTAAAACTTCATCCATAAATTTTTAAATAAATCATATTTCATGTCATGAAATATATGTTCCATACACCATAAGATATTCTTTAGTACATTACACGTTCCAAATAACATACAGTGGTATGTAAATGTTCCTTATAGACAAGTAAATGTTATCTTTACTGGACTTTTTGGATCTACTAGTATCTAACTATAATAAGAATATCAATCATGAAAATAAAAATAATCCTTTCCAAATAACCTATAGAGAATCTATTCCATAGTGGAGTTTGGAATGTGATCCCTCATTATTTTATTTAGGTTTTAGTAATCCACATGTACTCCCCATATCATAACTTTCTTTTTAGTAAGGATCTCATTGTCATCATTCTTGATAATAGTCATGTACCACTTATTTAGAATGGATTTTAATAGAATCACCCATTCATTATTTTATATTGAAAAATTAATTCATGCCTCTAGGATTCTTATAATTTTGTTTTGGACCACCTATTTCATTAGTTCTATAAGCCTCATTTGAAACTATCAACTCAACATTAATCTATCTTCCAAAATAACATTGTGTGTTAAAATGATGGTGATGGTGCCTTTTCTGTTGATAATTACCCAAGATATATTTTTTATCTTATCTTAAAAATATTTATAAATGTAACCCCTTATTCCTTCATCAATTATACATTACTTATCACAAGTATTTTATCTTTTTCACCAAAAAATGAATACTTCAATGTGCTAAGAAGTGGATTCAATTAAAATGATAGTGAATTGATTATTAAAGGTACAAATTATTTAAAGGAATATCTTTATAAATTATTTATCAACTGAAAGGATTAATCTTTTTTTTCATCTTCTGAATTTTTCTCTGGTCTATTTTCTATGAGTTTATAAATGAGTTACATAATTTTCTTCCCTTCTTCCAAGTATAAACTCATAATGGAATAGTGTTATTAAATAGAGAATAAAAAATGGTATTCCTATGAATTCGTTCTATAATTCACATATTTCATGAGATTATAGATAACTTAATCATAACCAACTTAAAAATCATAATTCCTTGTTTGATATATTTCAATAATTTTTTAGTTATTAAGAAGTGTTTCCCATGAATAATATTAATGTATCCTTCCTATTCTATCTCAATGATAAAAAATATAGTGGGAATATGAATGTTCACACCTTGACAAGAATATATTCTAGAAATCAGTAGTGGTATTTTACTAAATAACATGAAAGTTACAGGGATACCCTTATTAGTTTTGGATCATCTCATCCCATATTTTGAAACACATTTTGGGGAATTAAATTTACACTAACTCACAAATTTCAAAGTTTCAAACCTAATATGAACAAATAAATTATTGATGGGATATAAAAACTCCCTAGATATTTCATATTTTAAATTAATATTCCTTGAACTATCATTGCTCACTCTTCATTATGATATATAACTATTAGACCCTCCAACATCATTTTATTGAAAGGTGTCTCCTTTAGGAATGTATAATAATCCTAAATTTTAGAGATAACTTTTTCAAACATAATGTTGATATTAATATTTTTTAAATATTTCCCTAAATTTAATGCATTCTATTTAAAATATTCCTTTCATCATCCTATCTATGAATGATTGAGTGATATATATGGTTTTTTGTTTTTTGTATTCCTCAATATTCATTGATGGTATTTCATTTCTATATTTCTCTAAATTATTTTCATAATTAGTTTTCTCATATTATTTTTATTATTCTTATTTTTCTTCCACATTCTATTATTTCTCTTTTTTTATTTTTATCCTCTAAATCTCACTAAATATATTGTTTATTTAAATGATGAAAATATGATTTATGAAGCATGGATGTTTATATACCCCAATTTTGTTAAGGTGTGAGGATTTCAAATTGGTCACTTTTTTTCATAATCATCCCGAGTTAATTTTAATCTAACACAAACCTAAATTCCAAAGGAAATATATTATTGGGGATTTTATAATGATATTTTGGGAAAGAACTAGTAGAGAGGATGGGAGGTCAGGATAATCTCACCCTTTTTAGGGGGAATTATTTCCTACTTCAAGAATCTCTTGAAAACATAATATTGGTTCATTAATCTTTCCCAAATCCCGGTGTGGGACCAATTAAAATTGTGTGTGTAATCGATGAATACCTTATGTTTATGTTAATATTTTCATATATCAATGGTTATATATATTTTACTTATTGTATTGTGATTCTATAGTTTAAATCTACTTAGAGGGGTACTCTATAATTTATCGCCATCCAAGGTGGAAGTTGGTGTTGTGGAGTTTGGATTAGGACCATGAGAGGGGATTCCTACATAGTTTCATGAATATAATCATAACCCACATAGTTTATTTTTTCTTAATGGGACACATAATAACTTTTCTAATCCTTTGAAAAAAGACCATTGTAGTATCTTTTAAGGTTATATAACCTTGACCAGGTGAATTTTTTTATATTCATATTCCTTTGAGATATGTAATATTACTTTCAATCCATATAGATGTGTCATATGTATCCTACTTAATAGTAATTAAATCTCTAGTAGAACGATTTTCAAAAATTAATGTCTTGTGATTGGACTAGACCACGAAGTTTTACAATGTGTGATAAGGAACACTAGGAAAAGGTACTGACAAATCTGATTGTGTGGGTCTAGTATACAAATGGATCTTTTTACATAACCTAATAAGGAATATGGACCATTGATGTAAGACTAGACCACAATGAATACAACCCATTGTGGAAGATTTTTCATAGAAAATATGGCCCATTGAGTATGTTTCACATGAGATATAGCCTTATGAAAATGGTTTTGGGCTTAAAAATGGGATACCCATATATGTATGGCTCACTAATAGATCTTAGGGATGAGATAAATAGTGATGGTATTATTGGGGATTCCACTTGGTAGAATACCCAAGTAAATTTCCAAATCCTATCAATTGATGGTTGGAGGGAGAAGGATGATTGGACACTTGAGGGTTATAGACCCATGACCAGGATGTTAGGGATTATTAACTTGCTTCCCATTATTCAATAGGGATTAGAAAAGATCTATGAATGGATTATGCATATTGTTTCCAAAAGTATAGGGTTCACTTCCCATCTATTAGTATCCAGACTATGAAGGACCACTAGACTCATAGGGAATGTGTCTTGGTGGGGAAAATTTTGGGGATCAAGTTTTGGTTTGGGATTATACATAATGAGGAAGCTCATGCCAGTATTGATCACTGAGTGGACTAGGGAATATATCCTAAAACAAGGTAATCCAAGATGAGAAACCTGAAAAAAGAGAGTTCACATAGATATCCTCACAATATGAACCCATGTTATCAGAGTAATACATGATTTTGGTATTGTGAGGGTCCTATTAGTCAAGGATAAAAATATAATAAATTCATTTTATTAATGTAATACATGATTTATGAGGTTAAAACTTGTGTGGAAAACTTATAAATTTATGTTATGAGGTTTTGTATGGGGCCTTGTATAAGTAGTAACCTTGGTATGTGGACTAGGAAAGTGAGGTTCTCATAGATGAGGACCTGGGTGAAGGTTATCCCTAGTAAGAGATATGGTGAATATAGAACCCTAGTGGAGTAATTTGGGAAATTGGTAGCCTAAAATGATTACATGACTGATGATTAAATCAATTAAAGATAGGAAGGTGAAATATCACCAAGGTCATAGGTTTGGGAGAATGTGGTGCACTTATTATAGGTACATGAAAAAGTTTTCCCGAATATAGAGGCATGGGTGAAACATCCCCATAGTATAGGGGTAGGTGAATTCATCACCTTAATGAGGAGTGTGAATAAGTGGTCACCCTAACGAGGAGTGGGGTGAAGTGGTCACCCTAACGAGGAGTGGGGTGAAGTGGTCACCCTATTGGGGAGTCCTAGGAGAGGGTTCACCTTAATGAGGCATCGAGGTAAGACTTTTATGAGTGGTACCCAGTGAACCATTTTTTGGGAGGTATTTCACCAGATTCTTAGAGAAATATAGATAAATAGTCTCCTATAAAGGTTTTAATGAGTTAAACCTTCGATTAAAACAATTACACTCAATTTATATTTATTCCACTTATATTTTAGGCTTAATTAAGCTACATTAAGGGTAGTTAGAGACTTGGGTGTGTGGTGGTTCTTTATATTTGGAAATATACTGTCTTTGTTCATTATGTGTGAAAATTATACCCTTGGAGTTTGTATATTATACAAATATGGGTACTTGGGATCAAGAAAGAAAGTAATGGAATGTGGTTCATGTATGTTCCCTTGGCATGAAATACGAGTGTGTAGATGAGCTCTTGTGAAAAGGTTGTGCAATGAATTTAGGTTTACAAGTCCCTAAATTTTAAGAGAGTAATAGGTGTGTCCATTATTTTACTATGTATATTTATAAAGACTAGTAAAATTTGAATGTTCTAACATGAAATGTTACCAAAGTGGGTTTTCATGGAAAACAACTTAGGAAAAAAATTGGTCTCAAGAACTACTGGTAATTCTCTTACTTGATTGTGGTTTCCATACTTTTTCAAAAAAAGTATTCCAACCCCCCCCCCCACCCCAATAATTTATTCAAATTTGAAAAAAAAAATTAGATCTAATTATAAGTTAAATGTAATTTTTGGGAAAAAAACCATTAATGGAATATTACTAGAGCTATGGTATGATTAGGGCATAGTAGCCATATGCCAATCCTTATCAATGTGACCATATCTACGTGGTGTGTGTTTGTGAGGCATGTCAGTATCTATGAGACTAATATCTTTTGTATCCTAGGAAAACGGTGTTAATATTTTATAAATAATGGGTTCCACAAATATACACACATATGTCTTTAGTGAACCCTCAAATTTTTCACTCTCTATTTTCCCAAGTCCTCAGTGATACCCAAGGTATGCACAAAAACCCACCATTTTCAATTTGATATTATTTCATTGAGTAGTTATTGTTTTAGCTTTACATGCACCTTCACTTTTTAAAATCATCTAGGTTTGAGGAGGAAATGTGAAGTGTCATGGGATAAGTATCCTAAGTGAATAAACTTGAGAATGTTTTTTTACTTTGTTGAATTTTTTCTTTATTGTCCTCCGAATTGGTTCATCTTTGCTCCTATGTATTTTTATAAAAAAAATTCAACCCATTAAAAAAATTACTGAATCTTTCACCTAATGAAATAAACTATCCTAAACATTACTCATTACTTCAAACACTGAAGTCACTGCCCATATTTGAATGATTATTGAGGGTTTTAGATATGGAAAAGATAATAAATACCCACCATGCACATCATAACTAGAACAAATATTTTTTAAGAATCACCAAGAGTACCCATCCTTAAATCCCATTCTGTTATATGTTCATGGACTCCTAATAGATTTGTTCTTTCAAAGGGATAATTCTAATCTACCAATCCCCTGGTTTATATGGTACATCTATATGGGGTGTTCCAACATAACCCCGAGTGTGTATACATAAATAAGGGGTATGTAACACCTATATATATTCTTTACCATTATATATTCATCTCATATAATCATTCCTATGTAACAGATCATGATATTAACTATTACTCCTCATTCATTCATCATTTATCCATAGACCAACAAAAAGTTTGGGTATATGACTGAGACATATTCCCCAAATGTAGTGTAATGATAGAATGGATGTGATTACTCAATATCTTTTTTGGTATGTATTTATTTCAAGGATCATCATCATTTTGTATCCATCTATGATGTTTTCAATATATCTCTTATCAAAATTTGTAATAATTTTAATATGATTCTAGAATTACTAAGTCTTTGGATCCCACATATGAACACTTTCCAGCTATAAGATAACCCATATATTTATTACACATTAATTTATGATTTATTACAAAAATATTCACTTAATACAAACAAGAATATTGGGATAACTATTGTCATTGGATTATTAGGTTTATAGCATAAAATCAAAAAACATGGATATTATGAATTTATTGAATACTTCCTTAACATACTCTTAAAATCCATCATTCCTTTAAAAGTTCATGGGATAACATGGGGATATATATAATAAAGGGGTGAGATATAAATCCAAGTAAGGGAATAAAAAATCATGGAATAGGGTAATTAATTCATGAGATTCAAGAGGAATAATAATGTAACATTAGAGGTTAGAATCATAATCACGAACAATGATGCTAGATATAACAAGATAGTATAGTGGTAACATATAAATATGGAAAAAACAAAAAACCTGGAATTATAATAATAATTCCAAGATAAACACCAATATATCATAATATAGTGTTATTAGGATACCCTCCTATTCACCTTTCATGTAATCTCATGAGATTAAAACATTACCCCATGTGTTGGAGTGTTATCTAGGTGCACCCAACAAAATCATGTCAAGTACAACATATGTTTAAAACATAGATCATAAAAAATAAGGATGTATTTAAACTAAATTAAAACCATTATTGAGGATTTTTGGTTCCATACATGGAATTACATAATAAAATATTTATAGGTACATATGGGTGAATACCCTTGAGTGGAAATGGGTATGGGAATTCACTTCACAATCATTATCCATGAAAAAACATAGTCAAAGTTGGGTACCACAACAACAATGATTAAAGATTAATAAAATTGATTAATGAGAGTGAAATGGGTAAATCATAATTTTTAACCCAAAATTATATAATGGGAGATGTAAAACAACATATCCCAATATTAGTAATTGGAAATAAAAATTCATAAAATAAAGAATCTTTATGAATAAAGAGGAGATATATAGAATACCTTACCTTGAGGGGGTGCTTAAAAAAGCTTTGGAGGATCATATTTAGAGCTTTGGCATCTTGGGAGGGAATTGGAGAGATAAATTTAGAGTAAGTAAGTGGTCTAAATTTTTTTATTGAAGATAAATCGGTTCTTGGGAGGGTTTATATAGAAAAAGAGAGGGAGTTTCTTTAGTATTTCCTAAACATAGTTTTTGGACTCTATACAATAGAGTAATCAAAATAACAAATCTTACTATGGGTTTTACATTATTTTATACCAAATTGGAGTGTTTTCATTATTTTATATGTATTAGAATCTAATTCATTAAAATATTACCATTGGTGATGTGGGATTATGTCTTGTTCCTAAAGAATTCATTTTAAAGCATTAATATATAGTACAGGTTTGTGTGGATTCATAAAGAATTTATAAAATTAATCAAAGAACATAAAAACAAATTATTTTAAAGGAAAAAATATATATTTTATTTTTTATACCTTTTATTTAATATATTACATCAGTTTTGGGTTATTATGATGTCATAATTCATACTGTATATTTATACTATATTTAATTTTTACCTAAAAACTCGACTCTCTCAGGAAATTATGAAAAACTCATAATGGGATAATTTCCATGTGATGAGTCCAAAAAATAATATTTATTATGACCAAATAAATATATAAATATTAAAATTTATATCTTTAAGTCAAAATCCACAATTATTGAAAAATACTTGTTATTTTACAATAACTGTTTTCTAACCATTAAAACAATTATTTATCACTTCATATAATTTTATTATCAACTATAATTAGAAAATATTACTTATTAATATCATTTTATTAAAATATAATTTATTTCTAAAATTCATGAATTCTTCAAAAGTAATTCTCTAATTGAAATTTCTTATTACCCAATAATGCAGTCCTAGTTTTTTCATATTGAAATCCAATTTTGATCAAACTCATTATTTAATCATATATAAATTAAAATAAATAAGGAAAAAATAATCTTTATTTCATAGAAAATAAAATATAAATATTCATGTTGGTCAGGGTTAAGATTCATAGCTCTTTATTACACTAGAAAATTCCCTAAGGGTGAAGTGTGCAATGGTGAGATTTTCTTTTGGTGGTTCAGAGAACACGGTTTATGCCATAATCTAGATGAGATTAATAATATCTCATAAATGGCTAGACATAAACATTAGTTATTATATCTTAGCTTAATAATGGTCAAGGGAAAATCATGGAGATGTTATCTCCCTCTGAAGCTCCGATAAATGGGATTTATAGGGTATGATCTTACTGGTCCTGGCTATCACTTATATCATTTACATCAATTGGTTTTTTTTCTTAACCATTAATATATAACAATCTAAAGATAACAATTTAATGGGTATATTATCAACGGTTATGATAAATAATAGTTTTTAAAATCTAATTGGATATAATATTATTAAAAAAACAAAGAAGTCCATGTGGTTTCTATAACTTCATTACTTAATAATGCATCTAATTTAACCACATAGGTAATTTAATTTATAAAAGCATGGGTTATTATATTATTCCCCCCTTTAGAAATTTCACAATATAAATTTTCATTTCATACACAAAAACAGATGTGGGCACTTTTGTTTCATTACCACTTCCCATTCCCAAGTTTCTTCCTCAAACATGTTTTTCATCCAGAACACTTTGATTAGGTGATTTGTCTTGGTTCGTTGAACATTATCTATAAGAACCAAGATCTTCGTCATCTGCTCTGCATATCAAATAAACTAACTCTATATTTGGTATAGGTGAGTTTTTTGGTATGTACTTTCTCAAGAGGGATACATGGAACACGTAATGTAGTTTAGATAGGAACGATGGGAGTTCTAGTTGATAGTCCACCTCTCTAATGTGATCAAGGATATCAAATGGGCCAATCTATCTTGGAATAAGATTTTTCTTCTTCCCAAACATCATGAATTTATTCCATGGGAATATATGAAGGAACACATTATCACCAACCTTAAACACCAGGTCTTATCAATGATTGTCTGTATATATTTTCTTCTAACTTTATGATGATTTCATATGATTATAAATAGTTTGAACCTCCTCTATCAACTCTTACCCAAGATCAGGTCTCCTAATATTCTTTTCTCCAACTTCATTACATCGTGTCAGAGTCTGAAATGTCTTCTCATATTAAGCCTCAAAAGGTTCCATTTGAATGATAAAATGGAAAAAACATTTATAGGATAACTCCACTAGGGAAGGTGTTGATCCTAATACACATTAAAATCCATTGAACATGATATAATTATATATTTAAGATTTTGAATGGTCCTTTTATATTGACCTTCCATATGATGGTGATAAGCAATGCTAAAGCTCAATTCAGTATTTAATTATTATTGATGGATTCTCTAAAACCTTCAGATAAACTTGACTAGATAAATGACCCAAAGGACAATATTTTTATTTATTTTGGATAAACCCCTTTTTTAAGGGTAAAAGGGGAAAACCCAAAGACATAAATGAATAAATACACATAAAAAATACTAAAATCAAGAGGGTTGCAACCCAGAGCAAGACTATGTAGATGTACCCCTTCCCAGCATCAACATCATTAATGAACACCTCCACTAGAGCATGGCTGCTCAGCAAGATGTCATGTGCAAAAAATCATAGACCTGGTTCTGATGGCTATGTCATACCCTCCGAATCTTCAATACATGAAAAGCTATGAACAGTGAAGGCGACCAGCTCTATCCCCATCTGATGCAATTCCATGTAAACTTTTTGGGTTACCCAACATGAAGTAATCATGATTCCATGGCACCACCATCAATGACCATTTTGTGGAAATCCCACCACACTCCATGAGACACCCCTCCACCACCACCATAGAGGCTCAGAAGACATTCCAAGGGAAACACATTCAATCCATCATCACCTAATACTAGATAGCCCAATATAGTGCCAAGGGAACGCCACTGATGCGTGAATCTGGTTTGTCCTGAACTAGAAATGATGCTCTAGGCATGGATCTACTCTGATCAGACCATGGATGAACCCTCGATGGGTTATGAATCATGCAAGTCATGTGGTGAGAAAATAAGAATGAAGGTGCAGAGAAGAACCAACGACGTCAAAGAAGAACACCCAAAAATCACCAGATTCATAGCCAATCAAATGAAACTCGGTATCACCAAAACCTAAAACCAACAAAAACTCATATAAACTGAAACCTAAAGCCTCTCCCCTCTGAGGAACTGTAAATATAACACTGATCCACACTAGAAACCCGTTGGAGGTTTCTCCTAGTCTCACAAGACGAACTGAACTTGAGCCACTCTATTGATGACGTAAAGACTGAGATGCACCAAACTGAGGAAAGTTGGAACTGCGCCGAGCCACATCATTGTTAGAAGGATCGAGCCATGCTGATATGAATTCTAGAGCACCGTTGATTGCATTGATTTCAAGACATCATCATCAAAAGGAGAAATATGGGCCAATCTGAGCACCAGAACACCACCGAGAACATTATTTCTGATGTAGAAACCAGAAATATCAACAAACCCCACTAGATGCCAAATGCACCACACAAAATCCAGACCACACCCACACCACACTAATACCATATGAAGCCACAAAATGATCCATGATGGATGGGTAATAGGGAAACAAAAACGAGGTGAAACCCTAGACACTGTGTAAGGGAGAGAAGATGCCGCTGAGAGGTCCTTTCATAATCGGCTCCACTCCCCTTCAAATAAACTCCATATCTCAATTATATACAATATAGATTATCACTCCATGTAGTCTTAACACTTATCTAATGTATATATTTGTGTGTTTTCAAAGTGATAAATATTCCATTATGGGAATGAAATGTGCTAACAGGGTATGGAAATCGTCTACCACCCAGATGGTGTTATTATATCCAGATGTCCTGGTGAGACTAATGATAAAATCCAATGGCTAAGTTTTCCAATTTTTATACTGGTATGGTAAAAAAAATTATCATAACCTTAGAATTTTATTATTTATCATTGACTTACTGGAATACCAAGCAAGAAGAAAAAAATTATACAATCTCTCTCTTCATGTTATCTGACTAAAACAATTTCTTCAAATATATATTCATCTTATAGATTCTAAGATGAATACATAAGGATGAGCTATGTACATCATCTCAAATATCCCCATTCGTTTCTATCATTGATGAGACACATTTTTTGGTTCCAATCCTTATAACTCCAACTATAGTAAAGTTTAAATCTGTAATATCTTCTACATTCTTATGTATCAACTTATAAAATTTCTGAGCCTCCTCAATCCATTCAATAATGGATGGTTGAGAAGATACATGAGCATGGTATGTTGAAAATAATTTTATTATTCCAATATCAATTCTTTTCATGTCTAGGAATATCGTATCCCTTTTAATCCTTTCCATGGATAGAGCTTTTGGATCCTTTTAACTCAGATAATCATCAATTTTGTTTTCATTCTCAATAAGGTAATATATTGAATAATCATAATCATTGATCAACTATAACTACTAATATCTGTGATTATTAAACACCATTCATGTGATTATAGACTTGAGGATTTTATGGTTTGTATAGATATCACACTTCTTCCCATAGATATAATTACTCAAAAGTTTTGACTCAAAGATAATTACAGTCAATTATAAATCACGAGTTGGGTATTTATACTATTGGATCTTTAGTTGGAAGGAAGAATATTCTATCAATTTTTCATTTTTCAGGAGTACACAAACCAATCGCTTTTTATGCATCTTTGTTGATCACAAATCCTTCCTCATTGGTCGGTAATGTGAGCACAGGTGTAGTTATTAGCCTTTTCTTAAACTCATCAAATGTTTCCTCACATTCATAATTCTAATCAAACATGACTCATTTTCATGTTTTCTTGTTTGGGGGATTGAAAATCATGATAAGTTTCACAAAAATTGAAAATATTTCCCATTAAATTCAAGAAAACTATGTATTTTAATCACAGAGGTTAGTCACGGCCACCATCAATTCTCTCAATTTTTGAAATCTCTAGAGACATCCATTTTTCGGTGATCATGTTCCCTAGGAAAGTTTCTTTATCCAACTAGAACTCACATTTGTTTTACTTTTCATGCATATTTTTTTTTCTGAAAGTTCCTCAATATAGTATTCAAATGCTCCTCATATTCCTCCTTTATTTTGGAGTAGATAAGAATATCACCTATAAATAATACTAAAAAAATTAGGTAATCCAAAAATTATTTATTCATTAAATCCAAGAATATTTTTGGGGAATTAGTGAGTCCAAATGGAATCACAATGAAATAAAATTTCTTATACCTTCTAAGGAAAGTAGTATTGGGGATACCCTCCTTCTTCACATTTACATGATAATATCCCGAATGAAGATCTATCCTAGAGAAATATTTTCCTTCACATAACGGATCAAATAATTCATTTATCTATGGAAGCAAATATTTGTTCTTTTTCTAGATCTTTTTAAGCTCAGTACAATCAATGCAAAGGCCAGTTGACACATCATTATTCTTTATGAAAATTAATGGGGAACCCCATAATGAAGAACTTGGGTTTATAAACCCTTTATCTATATTTTAATTTAGTTTTTTCTTTTGTTCTATGTGTTCTACAATGACCATTCTATATGTATTCTTGGATATTATCAAAGCACCAGGTATAATCTAAAAGGGAAATTCAACCTCTTAGGTAGGGGGAAGACTATGAAATTATTTGAGTAACTCATTAGAGTATTCCCTCACAATGGTCATGTATTCAAGGATGATATTTTCCCTAGACTCATTCATTTTTTATACTCGTTATCATAAGTAAATAATATGCATGGTTTAGATGATGATACCAAATAATATTTATTCTCATCCTTTCAATTTTATAGAATCAGAGGGTGATTCGCGATACCGATGGAAATTTCCTTCTCTTGGAAATTTATATTGGATCTATTTAAGGAAATTGAATCCATACCTATAATTTAATCAGATTCCACTAAATGGATACTGATAATATTTTCAAGAAGAACATTCCCAAAAATTTAGTAAGTGATACAATAATCAGAGAAGTTTTTCCAGGTGATCTCAAATAAATTTTTTGATGACTCATTGTTCTTAGAAATCATAAAGATATGCCAATATGGTAGGAATTGAAATAAAACCTAACATATAAAACTATTAAGTATAGGTAACATGTAATTAAATTATCATGATCCATATTAGCATGTCACTTTCCTTGTTCACTAATTTTTAGAGATTGTTAGATCTCATCATGCTTGTTATCCCATGTAATAGAGAATTGTCTTAGATATTCCCAACTTCTCCACATTTAGAACATAAAAATATATATGGTAACATAGATAGAAATATACTACCGTACATTATTTTATTATTTTTCTAATGAAATTTTCAATTTATGCCCTATATTTCCAAAATTATAACATCACCTAGTTCCTTTGTGACATTTCCCATGTTTCCTCTTTCCATAATTTTTTCACAAAGGAATTTGGGTCTTTTATCCTCTATCACCTTTAACGGATGAAAATACTTGAGACATGATCATCCTCTTATTTGAAATATTTTTAAATTAAACTATGTTCTAGCTATTAATCATGATTTTTTATATCTAGTTTTGAACAATCACAATAACTCATACTTGAGTTGCCATTATGTGTGGCATCTCTTTTGGGAAGTCATCACATTATCCCTCACATTAGTTTTTTAATTGGTCACTATTATTTTCAACCATTGAATATAAAAATGGGGGAATTAGGGATGATAATTTTAAAAAAAAATTAAAAATATAAAAGTGAAACTATGAACATTAAAGTGATAAATCATCAATGGACTATGTTTCATAACCTATAAATTTTAGGATTTAATACAAGTTATTAGTGATCTATTTCCTAAAATAAAATATTATAGTAATATTTTATTCCATTAAAAATAGTTTATAATGATCTTTTAAATTGAATGAAACATATCCTTTGGTAGTATCAAACTATGTGTTCTTCATAGCCCATTTTCATTCACCAATTCCCAAACAATTCCATCTCAATAGAGTGTTTTTTATATTGCAACCCATTGATACATCTATATCGAAGCCACATACACTGGAAATATCCTGATAGGGATTTATTTTCTTGGAAACCGCATACACTATAATTTAAAAAACTTTTAGGGGTGTTTTAATATATTCAATCATATCCCTAATTCTTTTACTAGAGTTTTTTAATCCCAATCAAAAAAATAACTAGAATTTCCTTGAATGACTAAAAAACTCATATCTTTATTAAACATTAATTTATGATTTTTTAAATAAAGTTTCACTTAATAAAACCTATAATATCTATAGATATATTTTCCTTGTGATAATAGGTACATGACAAAATATCATAAAATATGGAAACAATTATATTATTGAAAACTTCAATAACATGCTCTTAAAATCCATCATTCCTCTAAAACTATTTGGCATAACCTTGGGGAATACATAATATCGAGGTGAGCCATAAATCTTAGTAAGGGAACGAAAAAATCATAGAATGATGTAAATAAATACATGTGATCTATGATGAATTAAAATGTAACATAAGAGGTGAGAATCATAATCCTGGATAATGAGTCAAGATATAACTTGATAGCATGCAGGAAACATGGGAATATGATAACAAATTAAAACATAGAATCATAATACAAATTCATTATTAAACATTAATATATTATAATATATCATGAAAAGGATCTATTTACCTTACATGGAATTCAATTAGATTAAAACATTACCCAATGTATTGGTGTGTTATCCGAGCACACCCATCATAATTATATCATGTATATGAATAAGTGTTCTATATTGATCATATAAGAAAATATTCAATTTAATAAGCATTAAATCTATGATTTCAGAGTGTGGGTTACATACATGGAATTACCTAGTAAAATAAGTATAGGTATATATAGGTGAATACACATGATTGAAAATGGTTATGAGGATTCACTTCACAATCGTTTGGCATGAAAATTCATAGTGAAATTTTGGTAGCATAACAGTGGTACTTAAATATTCATAAAATGGTTTAATGAGAGATAAATGGGTATCTCATCATTGTGAAATAAAAATTAAAGTGTGAGGTATCTAAAAACATATTCAAACATTAGTAATTATACATCAAAGGGAATAAAATAAATAATGTACATGGATAAAGAAGAGATAGAGAGGATCCATTACCTTGAGTGGGTGCAACCAAAAGCTTAAGAGGAGCTTCCTGAGTGCTTTGGGGAACCATTAAGATGATATAGGGAGTAAAGGGGAAAATAAGTACATTATTAAAGGTTTATAATTTAAGATAATGGTGATCTTGGGTGGGTTTATATAGTAAATGAGAGTGGAATTATTTAATACTTAATAAACATAGGTTTTAAACTCTATACAATAATGTAATAAGAACCACAAACATACAATGGTGTTTTCCCATGGTATCTAAAAAATAGGATTGGTTTTGATTATTTTATAATTCTAAGAACCGAAATTATTAAAATATTACCCTTGGTTATGTGGAAGTGAAGCATGTTTATAAAGATTTGATTTTAAAACCATAATATATAGTATTGTTTTTGGAGAATTCATAAAAAATATATAAAATTAATAAAACAACCTAAAAAAATTATTTTTATGTTAAAATACATATTTGGTCATGGATACATTTTATGGAATATATTAAATCACTTTTTATTCATTATGATGTTATAAAACATACAATATATTTATATTGTTTTTGTTTTTCACCCAAAAATTTGATTATCTCATAAAATTATTAAAAATTTACCGTTGAATAATTTTAACATGAAAAATCCAAAAAAATATTTCTTCTATTCAAATAAATATATAATTTTTAGAATTTATATATTTAAAACAAATTCCCATTTTTATTTAAAATTCATGTTTTTTTAACAATAATTGTTTTTTGACCCTTATAAACATTTTTTTGACTCTGTAAAATTATATTATCAAATATCACTAATAAAAATTATTTAATATTAATATTTTAATAAAATATAATTTATTTTTAGTAATCATTAATTATTCAAGAGGAGTTTTAAAATTGAAATTTCTTATTACCATAAAAACAATTCATGTTTTGTCGTATTGAAATCTAATTTTTATCTAACTAGTTATATAATAATTTAATAAGTAAAATCAATAAATAATAAATATCATAATTATATCATAGAAAATAAAATATATATATTCAATCTTTTAGGGTTGATATATACAGCCATTTATTATAATAGTTAACCCTCTATGGGTAAGGTGTGCAATGGTGACATTTTCTTGGGGTGGTTCAGTGAACATAGTTTGGGTCATGATCTCAATGTGCATGAAATTATACTCTAAAGAGTTATATCATGATTTATTAATTGAATATAGGTTTTTTATTTTTCAAGTTAAAATCCTAAATATGTTATCTCCCTCAGAAGCTCCTATATATTGGTTTCATAGTGAACGATCCTACCGGTCAAGGCCACCTCTTTTTTTGTTTATATCAATTGGATTTTTCATAGCCCTTAATATATGTGAATAATAATATCACTATTAATTGGATTTATTATCAATGGTTTTTATGCATAAGGGTTTTGAAAATATAATAATATATAAAGAATGTTTAAAAACAAATAAGTGAATGATGTTTCTAAAACTTCATTACTAAATATGGCATTTAATTTTACCATAATGGAAGTTCTATTTATAAAAGTTCACGTCATTAAAAACTAGTCTAAGGAGATGTGAAAATAGGTATATAATAGCTATATAAGGTCTATATATCACCCATCATTTGGGAAAATTATGATTGTTTCATTCTCCAAAAATATTCCTAGGGATAACTTGAATGGATACCCTCATTATTCTGAGAATAATTAAGAGTCAACACCAATGCCATTAAAAAGGAGCCCTACCCATGGATAAAAAAATAACTTTGAAACATGGATGAAGATATTATTGGATCCAAGTGGAAATGAGTAGAGATCAAGATTCCCAAAGTGGTTCCCCACTATGTATAAAAGGGTAACCCAATGTATGTAATTTCCATATCTAGAGAGGAGTTATTATGAAGAGTTGGGCTATACTGTCAGCCCCAATATATATTTTGATACTTGGATAAAAATATTTGTGGAGATGAGGATGAGTATATACCAACTCCTAGTATATGAATATTATAATGGAGAACCATAGAGTATCTTTTTATTGTCATCCCAAATAATAGATTGGAATCCTATAAGTCTAGAAATACCAATGTTGGAAATGATTCATTAATGCATAATGAAAATTTATAGAGGTAATGTCCCCTTTTATATATCAAGGTCATTAAAATTATTAGGAATTGATGGTTGTGTTATTCAATGCATTTCATCTCATTTGTGAAATTTATATCTCAGGGTGCAGGTTCAGGATATTTATTCAAGTTCTATCTAGAATCAAGAAATTTTCACTAAATGGTGTTAAATCCTTGAAACTCTTGTGTGTACATTCAATGTTAAAATTCCACCACCACAACGATAGTCCCATCAGCATAATCATGGATGATAAATGTGGTGAGTAAAAAATTATAATATGTAATATGGTCATAAGGGATTTATTTATTATTGGTTGTATTGATGTTGAAAATATTTTCTAATCCTACATAACATATAGGTTTTCATAAAAATTTTGGCGTATCTAAAAAAAGTTGTTGTGACACTAACAGAAATCAAGGTATAATAACACTGTATAGTAGTGAGGTTGTTGTGGGTTATGATAGGCCAAGAGAGAAACTAATATTAGATTAGACTATCTCTATTAGGTTCCTTTATCGGGCTAACCATTAGATATTACTAACCCTAGATATCCCCATACCTTTACCGAATACAAGAAATTAATGTCCCCAAGATTACGATATACTCTACCTTGGAGAGGGTGAATAGGGTCACCATAAATTCACACAAGAATAGGAAAACAAGATAATAAACTAGGAATGAATATTAATCTCACCAAAAAGACTTATAGAAAGTAAAAAATTAAGATCTATGATACATATTTGAGAATCATGGATTTATTCATTACCAGTGAGGTAGTTCCCTGGATGAGAATCAGAAACTAGGAAAATAGATGAAACCAACAGAGCATGAGTCATCCTCAAGACCCATATTAGGGTAAGTTGATGCACCATTATACAACAGGTATCTTGTGGATATTAACTTTTGGTAAAACCCACGTGTTTAGGTGGATAATATAAACTTATGTACTTACTTCATAGGTGTAATTTGCCTTCCATAACGTCAGTATATTATGGTGTCTCAGTACTTTAAAATCGAAGATAACACTGTTATGGTTGAAAAGTGCATTATAGAGTTTTAAATTATTGTTTTTACAATATTGATGGAATCTACATCATAAACTGGGTATGATATATGGCTGAAATGGGTACTGTTGAGAGTTCTTCAACTGGTCCCATGATAAATGGGATGAATTTATCAAACTCCAAGATATATCAACATCATTCCCCAATTAAAAATATTTTGTTTAACTATCAAGTGACACCTGAAAATCTAAATTTTTTCCCAATTTTAGAGAATTTAGATGGAATACATAGAAATTTCGTTCCCAGAGTACATTGTGGTTAGAACCCTAATGGGTTTTTCATGATCGACCTCATTAATGGAAGAGGATATATCATATGATGAAAGGGGTATGCAGGGAGTGGAAGGACTATGTCTCCTTTCCCAAATCCAATATCTAAGACCCATTCCTCTAGAGTATAGGCCCAATACCCCTTCACCTAATTTTAGTCATTGTTGGAATACTAATATTTTGTAAAAAAAATCAAAATACTAGAAAAGGCGATTGGTTTTAGAGTTTACCTTATGCTTCCATACTATGCATATATATATATATATATATTAGAGTACTAGAACCATGATTTTTTAAACATAATATTTCTTAATTAAGAGTGATCCCATATACATGAACCTATAGGATGATATAGGTGATACTTAGGATGATCTATCACCTCCTACTATAAAATAAATCTCAACTGTGGTGGGAGGAACATTAGAATTTCATACTTCATCGATATTATCTAGTGGAAGGGTGGATTGCTTAATTATGATTAAGGAGTGAAAACACCACGCTTTAGTCCACCCTTTTAAATTTATATTCTTTGATCGGGCTAATTACACTCAATGAATCTATGAATACAATGGACTATATCATTTTAGCGATATATGTCCACTCATCACTAGTCAGGTTGAGAGTGTTCAAAAATGAAATAGATGGGTGTATGTTCTCCCTAATTATAAGATAATTTCCTAACACAATATGTTGATAAAAGTATATAGCTTATATTTCACTGTTATAGGGTGTATCACTAAATTTATCCATTAGTTATATATCATAATTATCTTGTAACTTCATGTAGAGTAATTGATGTGTCGTGAACTTGAAAGGGGGGATCCATCTGGTGTACAAGAAGAAAGATAAGAAAATTCCCCTAAGGGTTTTCATCACCTAGAAGTATTGTTCAAAAAATGATGAGGAGCTCATTTAAGAGAGGGTTGGGATCTATCAGGTGATCAAAACATAATGGGATTTGACCCAAATAATACACACATATATAAAAATACTAAATATTTTTATATGAAAATTCATAACATGTCATTATGATCGATGTCATAACCATAAAGTTTTAGTTTCTTTAGAAATATAGAAACATAAATAATTTGAACATTAAATATCAACATATTCTCCCACTAAGTTCCTAATAAATAGAACCCTTATTATATATACCACACTAAAAACATTTATACATTTCCTAGGTAAAATGAAACATTAATAAAGGGTGATCTATGATGATTAGTTATGGAAAATAAGGGATATATAAACAAAATATGATTTTTATGAATAATATGAGAATAAGAATATAAAAAAATGAGCTTAAAATTTTAAAATCATACTTATAAATTCCTAGATCGTAATCATGAGTTGTGTTATAAATCATAAAAATTCATAAGAAATGAATCAAAATAGAATCAAATAGCATGATCCGTAAGAGAATAAAATTGTAATATGTTATAAAAATGGAATAAAGTGTTTTATAATAATAATCATTGATATCTAAATGTAAAGGTTATCGAAAAAGACATTCATCATATGTTATTCTTCGGACAACCACTTGTGTACATGCTTTAGGTTAGGTATAACTTCATGTGTACCATTATTGGGATTAGGATCACCTCATATGTAACCTTTGAGATCATAAGGAATTAATCTTTACCTAATTAAATAGATGGCTATAACAGACCTTCTTGTCACATAATCCATTTATGTGTATGCCATAATATCATCAAAACATTTATAATTCTATGATATATTAAACCATGGAAAAGAAAATAAACTTCATAAATATCTCATAATCATTATCATAAACCATCTAGATAATTAATTGTGATGGTATCATTGGAATATATCATTAATAAATAATAAATAACATCAATTGATGTTTTCAAGGGTAAAAATACATTTAAAATATCATAGGAACTTTTCATGAGGAAAATTTAATTTTCATTTTGAAATCACAAATTTAAAATAAAAAAATTTAAAACATATTAAAAAAATATTTCCATAGTAATGAGAAATAAAAACATTTAAATCAACCTTAAAATTAAATATTAGTCATGAAGGTTGGAATAGTCATTCATTAAGTGTATGTCAAAACAAATATTATATTCACACCTTTAATAAAAATAACCTTATTCGGAAAATATTGGGAAGATTCCATTTAAAATATTTAAAATAATTTAAAACATGGGTATTATGAATTTAATAAATATTAAAAAAAATAAAAACATTATTTAATATATTATTTAATACATTTTAAATAAAATATGTTCATAGAAAAAACTGATTCTCGGCTAAATAGAAAAACAAATCCTCTTTTCCTTAAAAATATTCTTTCAAATTTTTGAGTACATATATAGAAAATAATGTAATAAAAGCGTTTAATATTACTAAAAAATCAAATTATATTAAAATATATAATATTTATTGTGATTGATCATACAATTTTATTATCATGAAGTTAAGCATATAAAATCCGGGTAAAAATTTAGACTGAAAAATAAAAATCCTACCTCAAGTTGGAATTTATTTTTAATTACACTAACCCCATATAAATACTTTTAATATCACATATGATCCATTTATGTCATCTCACCATCTATTTATTAATAATTCTTTATCAAAATTTTCGTTTTGAGTTTTAATTCTTTGATTTTTAATTTATGTTTTGGTTTTCCAATCCCAGTACATATACTAAAATTTTGGTTACATCATCTAAAAAATATTAATAAATTAGTTAATATCATATATATATTTATTATATAATTATTTATAACTTACTATAAATGTAATATATATAAAAATTAAATACATCATTCATGGAGACGGTTGTCTATATGTATGTATAAATGTTGATTTAATTTTCCAATAAAAATACAAAAAGAAATATCAATAATATTTTATCATCATAGATTCAAAATAATATCATATATATCATATATATTCATTAAATCCTTCGTTATAAATATCTATGTAAGTTGGTGATGGAAATTGAATCACATTGCCTCCTCGAAGTGGTAGTCCACATGTATGTGTGAGCGATACTTTCAATTTCCATCTGATGGAAATGAAGTATAAAATTCCTATTCCATCCTCATAATAAAATATCAATATAGTTATGATACTATTTTCATCATGTTCTTATGGATACAATATTATTAGAGGATATTGAAGAAAATAAAAATTAAAAAATCATGGTTAATACTTATGCCTCTTCTTTGAGTGACCTCCCTTAGAATACACATTAGGCCATGAAATATTAGTCTTAAGATAAAAAAAGGGATACAGTTTGAAGGGAAGTAATCTAGAAAGGTTTTGGTGCCAATATTTGATGATATAGAGGGCTCAAAATTTCTGAATAAGGGAGTAGAAGAGGTTAACGTTTATAAGTGACATAAAGGATACACATATTAATACTTATAATATTTAAATAATATAAAATAATTTTCTTTTAAAAATGGAACCAAATTGAAAATAATTATAACATAAGGTTGTATAGGGATGATATATATTTATAAAATAATAATTATTCATCTTTACGTTTCATTCTTACCCTTATCTCTATTTTTAACCATCAGTAAAATTGTTTTAACCCAAAGAGTGGTAACCAATTTTTGATGCTTTACTATTTATTATAAAAAAATGAAAGTGGACTAATTACAAAATTTGAAATTCATGATTCCAAATATTGAATCCATTTTATCAAATTTAATTTCTACTAGTGGAAAAATTAACTATTATATAATTGAGTAATGAAAATGTTTTTAGAAAAAAGAATTTGTAAGCGTAAAACTAAATTTACTTTCATTCCTTGAATAATAAAAAC
Organism: Viscum album; assembly: GCA_963277665.1. NCBI lineage: Eukaryota > Viridiplantae > Streptophyta > Magnoliopsida > Santalales > Viscaceae > Viscum > Viscum album. The sequence continues at coordinate 1,429,336,848 of OY728120.1, read as the reverse complement.
TAAAAAATAAATCTAATTTTTTATTAAATATATAATATATAAATTTAAATAACCCGTTAATAAATATATATTAATTTAATTTAGTTTGATAAAAACACATTTCTCGCATAGAAATAGCTTTACAAAAAATAACTTGTCTACAATTAAATGATTTTATCTTCATTAAAAATATTAAATTACTAATGTATGAATGGTTATTCAGAAATTACTAATAATTTTTATTAAAATAAATTTTTATTGTTTATAAAAATATTTTTTCACATAAAAATTCATCACACCTAGAAAAAAATATTTTTGAGGAAAATAAGTCATTAATCATGAAAAGAATTTAATAAAAAATTTATAATTATTTCTTATGTATTAATCAATACATTTAAATTTAGGGGAAAAATTATATATATATATATACCATATGTTCGTTGATCATATTAATAATTTTCAATCCTATAACTAAGTTATAATTATATAATATATAAAGGGTTTCTTTAGACTTGGGGTTGCATGTAAAGTAAGATATCGAATACCTCAAGTTACTTTCATAGGAAATACATATAAAATATTGGGTTGTAACATTACGCCCCACTTAAAATGAATTTTTACATCAAAATTAATTAAATATAATAATTTTTTTGAATAAATCTTTTTCATCACATCCTCAGTTTACCATGTAGCTTCCTTGAATTTCTAATTCTTCTAGAGACCTTTAACCATGTGAGTAGTATTATTCTGCCGCACTTTATCTCTAAGATAAAATATTTCTACTAGTTTTTATTAATGGTAAAGAAAATTCTTCAGTGGTACAACATATTAGTTTAGTACATGTGATGGATCAGGTATGTACTTCCTCAAAAGTAATACATGGAAAACTTTATGAACTTGAGAGAAGTCTGGTGGAAGAGCCAAGTGATAAGAAACCATCCTAATTCGATAATAAAATATTGAAAGTTCTAATATATCTAGGGAAAATATTCCCTTTATTTACAAAAATTAAAAACTTGTTCCATAGAAAAATTCATAGGAATACCATCTCACCAATTTTGAATTCTATATCTCACTAGGGATTGTTAGCATAACTCTTATATAGGCTTTTATCTACATTGATGTGTTTCTTAATGGATATATTATTCTATTATAATTTACTTAGATATCTCATATACTAATAGGTTTATTTCTCTAAATCCATACCATCATTTTGGAGCTCTATGCTTCTTTCTATATAGGGATCTATAAGGATCGATATTTATGATCTTGTGAAATCTATTGTTATAGGAGAATGCTATAAGTGGATGGTATTGATGAAAACCACTTTTCAAATATAGATAAGATATTATGATAATATCCTCTAGGGTTTGATGGTTTCTCCCACATTTACCATCAGTATATGGATTGTGGGAAATATTGAATCAAAACTCTATATCCAATTATACTGAACACTTCTCCAGAACATTAAGGTAAACCTCACATCTCTATAAGATAAAATTTGAATATGGTACCCCAGCAATGAATAAAACTTACTAAATTTATAACATAAAATATTTTTTAGGATATAAATCATCAATGATATAAATTAAATATGTTGACTCTGTCTGGTTTTCAACTAAACCTATATAACATTATAGATTTTAGATGATTTTGGGAGTCCAATGATGAAATCCCTGGGGATGTTTTCTTATTACCATTTTGTTATGGGTAATGTTTGTAACATTCACTTAGATTTATGTCCCTATGAATTAACATGATGACATGCCAAGAACTAAGATATATGCTCTGAAATGTCCCTCTCTATTTTATCCCACCAGAAATAAACTTTTTGATCTTTATACACCACTATAATTCTAGGATTAATAGAGAATAATGTGATATTAGTTTTCTACAATAGTTCCTTATTAGAGTACGGTATATAAGGGTAACATATTCATTTCTTGAAAATTATCATTCTATTTTAACTGAGGTTGTACTCAAGTACTTTTCTTGCTTTCTTTTATAGATATACATCTTCCTTCTGTGTCAATTTAATCATCACATTTCTAGATGGTTAAACACTCATTTGATTAAGATAATATTTTCCTCCTTAAAGATTTCAAGATATATCCTATTAAAAATATTAAAATATTTTTTCTTTTGTGATCCTCTTTATAGATAGGTAATAATAATGATTTTAAATCAAAGCATCATCCACTTGGTTTTCTTACCTAGGGTGGTAATGTGTTAAGGAGTCATAATATTTAATCAAAACTAAACATATTCTCTAGCACATGTTCAACTATTTCTGGGTGAATATATACTTTAATATTGATTATTAGAATATATTTCACACCTTTTTTCATGTAGATAACACTTTCATATCTTTAATTAAAATATTACCACTTTAGAATATAAGTCATGGATTAGGTAATTCTACTCATGAACATTTAATTAATGAGAGGTATAAGCTATCACCAAGTAATTATGGATTATAACACTTCCATTCCATTTATTTGACACATCACTATAAATCCAACACCCTTTTCCACAACTGGTTAGTGTGATCACAAATTAAATGACCAAACATCTCTTTAGTTCCTTGATATTTTCTTTACATTATACAAAATAAAGGAACCTGAATCCCTTATAACATAAATTTGTGAGTAGATTAAATATTCATAAATAATTATTCACAAAGCATAAAAAAAATCTACCCAGTCTAAGAAAACTATTAATCTCATTAACAGTGGTTATTCTGGGATAATGTTCAACAAATAACATCCTTGATGAGTCCCCTGATATACCCTCATTTGACATTAAATAACCCAAAAAAACTTTGTACCACTAAAATTCATAGTTGGTATATTTTCCATATAGATTGTCATTCAATAGGGCCTTTAGTGCAATCTTCAAGTTACCTTCATTCTCATTCATTATCTTGGAATATATAATAATGTCTTTTAAAAATAATTCCAAAAACTCATCAAGGTAATCTATGAATACTCTATTCATTAAATCCATAAAGATAACATGGAAATTATTAAGGCCAAGTGGTATCAAAACAAATTCAAAACTTTCATACCTCATATGGAAGGTTACCTTGGGTTTGTATACAATTTTGTAACACAATTTATAGTATCCAAAATGAAGTTCAATATTTGAAAAGTATTAAGATTCTTAAAATTGATCAAATAAATCATCAATATAGGAAATAGGATACTTAATATTGATCTTGTTATTTTTATGTTCATAATAATCATTTTAGAGTCAAATTTATCCATCCTTCTTCTTAATAAAAAGAATAGGTTCACCCCATAGTGAGGGACTTGGATGAATTTATATCTATTCAAGATTCTCTTGGTGTTTCTTCTTCAATTTGTGTAACTCATTCAAGACCATTTTATATATATTCTTTAAAATAGGTGTAACACTATGTATATTTTATATTGAAGACTCAAATTCATGTTGAAAAGGAATATAGGGAAACTATTCTTTAAAGAAATAAAAAAACTCTCGCACAATAGAAATAACTTTGAGGTTGAGTTTCACCCCAACCATCTAAGATAAATACCCCATATGAATAGGAATAAAGATATATATAATGGATTCAATATCCATTAATAGTTCATATTTATCCTCACACAAATATCTAAACATTGGTTGGTTTTGAATATAAAATATGAATTCCCATCCACAAAACTTGATATGGGATCTATATAATGAAATCCAATCAATTAAAAAATTATCATTAAATTAAACTAGAGATAGAATAGAAATATTTTTCAGAAGGACCTTCCCAAAAACATCAATTAGAGAAGAATCATAGCTAAGATATGATCATCATACCATTAAGAGTTTTCTCTGATAATTAAACATATAATTTTAGAGTTGGTAATGTGGTAACATTAGAAAATTATTTAGATATAAAATAGTTGGTAGATCTAGAAAAAAATAATACATTTGTAATTATAGAGTGGATTATTTGTGTACCTTCGACAACATATTTCTCAAAACCCAAATTATAAATAGTGAATGAAAGAGATTACCCTTTGTATCTGGAATTAAGAGGTTACTAATGATGATCATCATTATTAACCATTAGATTTGAACATTGGTTAGAATAATGGTCACGATCCTTGAATTTTAATAACTAGAGTGTGGGTGCTACATTTTTTGGAGCCTTCTCTCCTTTCACATCATTAGATGATGTTTACCCATAACTTCAGTATTCAGTAACTATATTACTATTCATTACAAACTAAAATCATTTACTTTTTCCCTTAATAAAACTTCCTGTATTTTTATTTATTTCTATGCTTTTATCCAAATGAATTCCCATATTCTTCCCTTCATGGATTTTACTATTCAATTTTAGTTTAAAGTTAATATTTTTTTTCTTATCATATCCTTGAGATTGACTTGTTTCTTTGATGTTTATTTCTAACTTGAGAATACATAGAATGATTTCTTCATTGCTAATGAAGTCTATAATAGATAAAACCATTCTAATAGTTGGTTTATGCCACTAAATAACCAACCAATCTGGATTTTATTTTTTATGATAAAACTAGAATCTTACTTCACATTTATTTTAAAAATTTTCTCATAGTTACTGATGGATTCATCCTCCTTCTGTTTTATCTCAAGAAATTCATACTCAATTCTTTATGAAGAATATGAGTAAATTATATATTAAAAAATAAACCACTAAAATCATAACACTCTACAGTGTCAATTTGTTCTATTTTATTCCTGGTCTTGATAAGATTCCACCGTTGATATTCATTTCATTCCAAATAATAAACTTCCAAAATAAATTTTTTAGGCTTTGAGAACTAAAGGATGGAAAATATGCTTTCAGATTTAGTAATACATTTCTCAATAATCAGTGGATTAATGGACTCACTAAAAGAATATGGGTATTTTCCTAGGAAGGACTCAATAGATTATAGTTCCCTCCTTTTATCATTTGTAATATAAGCATAATTCATGCCTTGAGAATGTTTCAAAATAATATAAATGAATTTTGGCATACTTCTACCACTACATGTTTTATTGGAGGGCAATAAATCCATTTTACATCACATTCATCATTAACATGGTTTTTTTTCTATTTCTATCCATCGACTATAACAAAAAAAACATAGTTTTAGAAACAATAATCATAGTAATAAATCATATAATCATGAAAATAATTTATAGGATATCTGAATCATGACACCTCCATCTCAATATATGGCAGCTTAGGTATAACCTAGGTTATTCGCAGTTATCATCTATTCAAATCCATCATAATGATTAATAAAGAAAACATGAATTTACCAAATCACATCCCTCAAGAGTTTCTATCCATGTGTGTATTATTAGGCCCACTCATCATGAATTAGTTTTGATCAATATAATACCAAATTTACCCATTTCAAATTTTTTACCATTATATACATTTTTACCACAGCCATTTCTACTTATCAATATCCAGGTAGGGATGTATTTTCATGGAAAACCACACTCTTTATTTACCGTAACATAATATGTAATCTAATTACTAGGCTTTTCCTAATGGTTATCACTAAATTTTCTTTATCCTAATTTCCAAAAAGGCAAAACCATGATTTGATACCAATTAGGGTGACCCGAACATTACATAATGATATATTAAATTGTTTTAGATGAATTTTAACTGCATATCATTATGTTACATGCCAGAAATATAAAGTTTTAGTGTCTTTGGATACATGGATACATAAACACCAGGTAAATAAAATATCTAAATCATCTTCCACTAAGTTCATCACTACTAGAACCCTTACATGAAATATCATACATAAACCATTATTCACATCCTTGGAAAAAGGAAACATAAATTGATAGTGATATCAGATTCTTAATTAATGTAAAAAAAATGAGATATCAATAAATGCTCATTTTTTATAATAACATGAGCTTAAGGGTGTTAAATTAAGAGATTAACATATTGAAATCATACCCAATAATTTATTTATCATAATCATGATTCATGGTATAAAACATAGTGATTTATAATAGATGAATCTTAAATAAATTAAATAAACTGATATATGAGAACATAAACTTCATATATGTCATAAGATAGATGTATAAAGTGTGTAATAATCATAATTATTGAAATATTATTTCAAGGTTACCCCCTATAGCATTCATCATATGTCATCCATGGGATAAACACCTATATACCTTCTTTGAAATTGGGATATCCTCCCATGAAAACATATTGGGTTTATACAAATCCATGTCTACCCATTAAGATTATAAAATAGTAATCTCTACCTAATGAATTGGAGGTTTATAATGGAACCATTCATAATATAATCTATTCATATTTATGCCACAAGATCAGGAAAAAATTATCATTTCATCGTAGCAAAACATTGTTAAAAATAAAATGAGTATAAACAATAACTCATCATCATAATCATAAAATATCCACAGAATAAATAAATATGATATCATTGAATCATATCCCTATTTAATCATAAGTAACCCCAGTGAATGTTTTTAAAAAGAAAATATGTTTAAAATATCACTGTAAATTTTCTTAAGCAAAATAACCTTTTCATTTTGAAATCACAAATTTAAAATCTAAAAAATTCCAAAAATATTCGGGTAAAAATTCCTTTTTGAATACACATATAAACATTTAAATGAATCTTGTAATAAAATAGTAGTTATTGTGGTGTGAAAATTCATTAGTTCGGTATACGTTAAAATAAATATTTCATCCACAACATTAATAAAAATACCTTATCTGGGAAATGACATGAATATTCATCCTAAAAAGTTTCATAGAAATTAAAAATGAATAAAAATTAATTTAATTTATCTTTTTATAATATTAAAAACAGTATTTAAAATATTTTTAAGAAAAAATAGACATGGGAAAAAAGTGATTCCCTGTTGAATAGTGAAATAAGATATGTTTTCCTTAAAGGCATTCTTTTGACATTTTGAGTACATATATATCGGAAAATGAAAGGAATCCACTATAATTTCTAGAAATGACTAGATTATAATAATATAAATAAGATTTATAAGGGATGTGTCAAGTAATTTCATCATCAGAAATGTAATCATAAACAATCACGGTAAAAAGTGATATTGTAACACGAAACCATTACAACAAGTCTAACTTGCTTCATAAGCACTCTAATGTCCTCTATAATAAAAATTAATATTTCATACTTATATAATAGAATAATATATATTCTTATAATATCATATATTATCCTATTATAACATTAAAACACCTATTTATTAATAATTCTTTATCATAATAATATATATGGGGGTTAATTGTTTTATTTTTCTTGTAAGTTTTAGTTTAGTATTTATAGTTTTTATACATTGATCATACTCCCATTATCTCTAAAATGTTAATAATTTTATATATATCATATATTTTTATTATATATTTATTTATTTATTTATAATTTTCTATAAAATATAGAAATTAACAAAATTATTTTATTGTTCATGGAGATTGTATTATGTATGTTTGCATGAACGTTGTTTTCATTTTTTAAAAAATAATTAAATAAAGATAAATAAGATTTAATCATTATAGAACCATAAATATATCATAAATATTATATATATATATATATATATATTCATTAAAACCATCACTATAAATATCCATGTGAGGTAGTGATGGAAAATTAATTTCACCGCTTTGTGGTGGTAGTAGTCTGCATGTACTTGTGAAAAATAATTTCATTTCCCATTTCATAGAAATGTGGAGGAAAATGGTTGTTCTGTCATAATAATAATATCTCATTATATTTATGATATTTATTTAACATATTATGATGCATAAAATAGTTTTATAGTATATGAAATAAAAAATAAAATTTAAAAGGATCGGTTAAGATTAAAATATATTCCATGAGATACCTCCTTTGTCTTAAACCTTATGCCATGAAATATTAGTCATAATATTAGAACAATGGATCTTGTATGAAGGGAAGGAATCTAGTGTCGTTTTTTAATATTTATTGTCTAATCTATAAGGCACAAAATTCATGATAAGGGGGAGATGAGTTACCCTTTTATATGTGTGTAAGAGGAAACACTTGAAATTACACAAAAATTTAAATAATATAAAGTCATTTTCTACAAAACATTAAAACAAAATGGGAAATTATTTTAATTTAATATAATATAGGTTAAAATTATCCTCAATCATTAATAATTGGATAAGTTTATGTGGCATTATTACTCTTATAACTTAGTTCTCCCCCCAAGCCTGAAAATAGTTTTAAAACTAATTGTGGAAACAAAATTTTAATTTTTTTACTATTAATTATGAAAAAACAAAAGTATACTAATTATACATATTATATAACCATTTCACTTTATCTCCAATAGAGACCCAAAAGTTTAAAACATAGATATCACATAAATGTATATTAATATTCATTATATAACATAATGATCTTTTCCAGAATCATATAGGTCTACTATCTTTGGAAACATGGAAATATAAACAACTAGTTTATAATAGTTCAACATCTTATCCCACTTATATATTCATAACTATCACCCTTATTTGAAATCTCATACATAAAACATTTATTCATACCTAGGGAAATGAAACATAATAAAGGGGGATCTGTGATGCTCAGTAAAGATAAACAAGGGAGATATAAATTATCATTTGGACATAACATGGGAAAAAAGGGAATGCTAACATGATCATAACATTTGAAAACCATACCGAACATATCATATATAATAATCATGATTCATGGAATAAATCTAGGAAGTTTATAATACATGAATAAAAATAAATCAAAGAACATGATTCATGAGAGCATAATATTGACATAAGATATGGGATTATACAAAACACATAAGAATAGAAAATCACTTCCTTAGTATCCAAGGACCTATTGTAAGACTATCACAGTGGAATGGGTTCACTTCCCAATCCATCATAGAATTCAAGGATCACTCCCAAGATTACAATAGTGGATAAAGTCCCTTACTAAACTGGGTTCACTCCCCAATCTGGTCCTGATTATCTCATTATATTTTAATCTTTACCCAATGAATTGGAGGAAGATAAAGGTATCAACCATCACATAATTAAAATCATACATATTTTTTTCAAAATATTATAAACCATTCACTTTATCAAATCCCATGAAAAGGAATGAGCTTCATAAACATTTCATCATAGCATGATCCATGGAAAAGGAAAAGGTTTCAAAAAAATCTTGTCATCATAAACATAAAACATCTAGAGAATTAATAATGATGGTATACATAGATTATATTAAAAATAAATAATAATAAACATTAATGTTTTTGTCATTAATGAATCAAAATTCCATTAAAACGTTCTTGAGGAAAATAACACTTCCATTTTGAATTGACCAAAAATATAATATATCCAAAATCTTACAGAAAATATTTTTATTGAAAATAACCATGGTAGGTTTTATATAAATCGTCAAAACATTGAGTAGAAATTATTATGTTAGATTCCATTCACTCTGTATAATTTTAAAAAAACATTCCTTCCATACAATTGTCAGAAAATTCACACAATACTTAATTAGGAAAATGAAAAGAAGATTAACTTGAATCCATTTTATAAAAAGTAAAACATGGATAAAAATGACTTTAAAAATCATATTATATTATTAAAAAACATCTCTAAAACATTTTTATAAAACTAGTATGTGTAAGAAAAAAAGAAATCGACTGAAAAGATAATTGAAGTTGATTTTTCATAAAAACATATTTTTGCTATCATGGGTATAAAAGGTGAGGAAAATGAAAGTAAAACATTTATTTTAAATAAATAAATAGAGGATAATTAAATTCATGGGTGAATTGACGAGTTGATCAAAATATTTTATCCTCAAAACTAAATCATAAAAAATCCTGATAAACAATGATACTGTCACACAAAACATATCACCTCAATTCTAAATTCTTTCATACATTTTCAAACCTCTTGTATAATAAATATGGGTTGGTTATAAATATTATTATATAAAAATACTATTATATAAAAAACATTTATAATTTACTTTTATCCTTTTATCACCCATTTATTAAAAATTCTTTATTAAAATCACTATTATGTTGATAATTGCTTCTTTTTTCATGTATGTTTTGGTTTGGTAGTTTTGGTACAATTAATTGATCATAGTTCCAACATATCCAGAATTTTAATCATTATTTAAATATCATATATATACATTAAAAATATATTTATAGTCATCCATTAAATTTATGGATAGAAAAATTAATTACATTATCCCTGGAGATGGTAAGTCTTACGTACACATGAATGTTGTTTTAATTCTTTAATGGATGGTAGGAAGGAAAGGTAAATATTAATTAACCTTTAAAAAATAATTATTATATAATATTTATTTTATATATTCTTAAAATTTATACCCATTACCCTCTAGGTAAAATATAAATTAAAAATTAATCACATCTCTTCATAGAGGTGGTAGTCAACACGTATGCTTGAGCGATGATATTGTTTCCGAAAGGATTATATGGTAAGAAGTTGGACTTTATATTATCATTAAATAAGTGTAATTATTTCATAAATATCATATACAAATATTAATCCCACCATAATACACATCCATAAAATACGGTGATGAGAAATGAATTTTATCGCTCCATAGAGATGGTAAGTCGTACATATACACACGGGATATTTTCACTTCCCATTTGATGGAAGGACGTAGAATAAAGGTGGTTTTATAGTCAAAATAAAATTTAATTATATTTAGGATTATTAATATATAATTTTATTATGAATATTATTTATTTAAAGTAGGTAAAATAACAATTAAAAATAAAGTGATCGGTTAAGGTGATTACCTCTTCTTTGAAATAACTTCTTTTGACATCTTATTAAGGGCTCTAGGGTTAGTCATTTGGGAATCCCATCACATATATAATATTTTTATGGGTGTTTATAAGAGTAATTGGTAGATTTTTTATGATCTATAAGGCTCAATGTTTTGTGAATAAGAGAATGGAGGGTTTCTTTTTCTTAATTAAGGGGAGCGGTACGCAAAGAATTTCTTTAAATATTAAATTAATTTAAATTAATTTTTAATTCCAAATAGATCCAAATTGATAATATTATAAAATAGTAATATTTTTATTCAAAATAATCTCATAAAATAAAATTTGGAAAATTTAGACCACATTTTTACCCTTATGTTTTTAGCCCCTACTTAACCTGTTGACAACTACCATATTAATAAAGGTTTCTACCACTTTATGGGAATTAATGTTAATAAAAAATGAAAAAATACCCATAAATGGACCATGGATATTATTTAAAACCATTTCCCATTAATATTTTCAAATATATGATTTTTATTTACTTTATGTCATTAAATAAAACAATATTTATTATTTAATATCATTAATTTAATTTTTCAAACTATTCTTTTAATTTAACTTTTAAGACATCAAGAAAAAGGTGTAATTCCAAGATAATTATTTAAAAACTACACAATATGTTATATAAATCTATTAAATCAATTTTACACATTAAAATATTCAAATAATATCACTTTTAATATTTTAAAAATCATTTATTATGTTTTTATTAAAAGGTAAAATACTACATCCGTGGTGCATAATTCATTAAGGAAATTAATTACTAAAAATTGGAAATAAATTATTATAAGGAAAATAACTTAATTTATATCAAAATATACCCTTGTATTCATTTATAACATTATTTTTTACAAATGTGGATTCAAAAAAGATATTAAAAACAAGGAGAGTGACACTTTGTAACCTTCATTTCTTTGTATATTATATAGGATAGTTTCATTGAAAATTGTCTATTAAAACTAATAAATTTAGAGAATAATGTGATGAATGTTTAATTAAATTCATAAAATAAGTATTAAGAAGAAATTTTATGGTCTTATCACTTATTTTTAACCAAAATTAACTTGTTTTACCCTTTAATGAAGTGATAATTTTATCACAGTTACTATTCGTATTCACCAAAAATAAATGGGTAATATTTACCAAATTTGAATAATGAGATTATAAATTCTTAATTCATTTTATCTAATTCAATACCTATAAACGGAATTAAATAATTATAAATTAAGTGTGTATAAATTGAGGAAAACTATTTTTTAGAAAATTCGATTTTTAAGCATAAAACTATATTTTTTATTATCCTATGTATACTATAAAATATTAGATAAATGTGAAAACATTTTACAGAATATATAAATATAATAAAATTTTCATTAAAATCATACACCAATAATGATCAATTTAATTTATTAGGATAAAAATATATTAAACACATAAAAATAATTTATCATAAAAATGTATCCTTTATTGGAAAATGATTTTTATCTTAATTTATAATTTATAGATAACTTATGAATTCTATTTTTTAAATGTGTAAAATATAAATTTTAATAATTTATCTAGTCATATTAATATCTAATAGTCTTATGTCAAGGTGATAACAATAGTATATTGTGGTTCGTATAAATATGGTGTTATTGTAATGAATGCTATTGAATAAATTAAATTTATTTGAATATATATATATATATATCATAAAATATTAGTGTGTTGAATTATACCAACACATTAAAATTAATTTCAGCCTCTAAATTTGCCACTCTTATAAAAAATGAGGATATTCTATTTCATTAAATCCTTGAGTTCCCATGCTGCTTCTTCAAATTAGTGATTTCTCTATAGAACATTCACCTGGTTAGTAGTGTTGTTCTATATAACTTTATCTCTATGATAGACAATTTTAATTGATTTTTATTTATAATAATGATCCTTACCCATCAATAAAACACTTTATTTCATTACATGTGATGGATCAGGTATGTATTTCCACATGAGAGATAAATAGAACACATCATGAACTTGAGAGAGGATCCTTGGAAGTGTCAAGTGATTATCTACAATCCATTGATGATCAAGAATATAAAAAAGATTAGTATAAAAAGGTATTATATTTACCATATTTGTGAATCTGATAACCTTATTTCATATATATATTCTCAGAGAAACATTCTCACCATCTTCGTATTCCAGGTCACATTGACGATTCTCAGTGTCACTTTTCTGTAAAATATAAACTTCCTTGATGTTTCGTTGAATGGATCAAACTTTATCTATAATTTCCTCCACTATCATAGGTCCAAATAGATTCATTAATCTAATTGCATCATATTATTTTGGAGTTATAAACTTTTTTCCATAATGGGCTTCATCAGGATCCATCTGAATATTAGAGTGAATGATATATTGGTAAGAAAATTCCACCAAAGGAAGGTGTTCATCCCAACCACATTTGAAATCCATAGAGTAAGCTCTCAACAAGCATTATATCGATTTAATCTTCCTCTCAAATAGACCATCAATATAAGGATGATAAATAGTGTGTAAACTTAACTCTTTATTCATATCTTTCATAAGGCTTCTCCAAAACATTGAGGTAAACCTTAGATATTGATCATATACATTTGATAGTGGTACACCATGAAATATTACCACTTAATTAATTTATAAATGATTAATTTTATCATTATTAAATATTATCAAATGTTTATAAAGTGTGTGGACTTTTTTATTTTGATCGACTATAACCCATATAGCATTATGTCCTTTGGATTTTTTGGGGTGTCTAGTAACAAAATACATGGTGCAATTTTACCATTTCCATTCTATTATAGGTAATGATTGTAACATCCCATCATACTTATATCACTCTACCTTCACTTTCTTACATACCAATCATCAAGGAATAAACTCTGTGATATCCCTATTTATTCCATCCCACTAAAAATACTCCTTCCAATTATCTATATGTCTTCATAATTCTAGGATGAAAAGAGAGTGAAGAACTATGAGCTTCCTCTAATAGATCCTTCTTTAAATATATTTGGATGGGACACATACATGGTTTATAAACCTTATCATTCCATCACAATCAAGGTTAAACTCAGGAACATTTCTCATCTTCTATTATAGTTCAACATCTTCTTTCTTCACAACTTCAACCTTCATATGGATATATAGTTGCACAATCGTTTTAGGAAGATAAGATATTTCCACTTCACTCAATATTTCCATATACATCCTTTGAAAATATAGAAATATTGAATCTGTCATGATCCTCAGCATAGGTAAGCTAGTATGATCCTTTTAACTTGGTTCATTTACCACCTTGTTTGCTTTCCCAGGGTGGTAATGTATTCAGTAGTAATAATCTTTAATCATCTCTATCCATATTCTTTGGATCATGTTCATCGCTTTTTGAATGAAAATTTAATTTAAACATTTTTTATTAGCATATATGTCACACCTTTATCCATAGATATAATTTGTCTTTATATTTAATAAAACAATTACCACAGCTAACACCAAATAACGAGTTGGCTGATTTTTATCATGGTCCTTAAATTTTTATGAGGCATAATCTATGACCATATAATTATGTATAAGGACACATTTTAGTCCCTTATTTGATGAATCACTCTATTTTACAAACCCTTCTCCCTTGAATGGTAGTTTAATCACAAATATTATTATTATCATTCTCTTCAATTCCATAAAATATGCCTCACATTCATCCTTTAAAAGGAAATTGGATCCCTTCCAAGTTAAATTGGTTAGTGGATTAGATAGAAATTAAAAAATATCAAAAAAGTGATGATAATATCCATCCAAACAAAAAATAACTACTCATCTTAGTCACATTAGTTTGTCTACACCAATTTTAAATAACATCTATTTTTGATGGGTCTACTAATATAACCATTCATGATATTATATAACCCATGATGAAACATTCCAAAGTAAAAAATTCACACTTGGTAAATTTTTAAAAAAGTGTCTTCTTCTTCACGGTCTTAATTGCAATCCATAAGTAGTCTTAATGTTATTCCTTTCACTTTTATTATTGTTTATGGTGCTTTAACTGGGGCCACAACATTATCCCTCTATTGATTAGATGGTGCACTAATTTATTGTTTCCCCACTTAACCTCTTTCCAAAGGTGGGTGGATTTTATCATTTTTATTCTTAATGTATGCTTCTTGATCAAAATTAGGTTATGGGATTTTCGATCCTTCTTCCATGGATTCTTCCTTGTATATCATTTCCAAATTTGGGTTTCCCTTGTATATTAAATTCATGTTCATTGAAGTCGTTCCTAGTACCATGTCTTGGTGGACATTATTTAATTACACTACTTTTGTCTTGATAGGGAAGAAAACTTCAGTGAGGGTAAGTGATAACATTGGTCACATCTAGGAATTTATAGACATTAGTTATATTGGGAACCTATAAATTCTACTTCTTTTTAGAGGTATCTTTGGTGTGGAACCCAATGCATCCAGTATCGGTCATGAGGTAATAGATGCAATATCCTCATGTCTTCTAAATATTTTTACATTAAGATTCCCAATTTTATTGCATGGGGTATGTGTTATGGGTTCGGCTATGAGGTTGAAATCCTCAAGGGATGAATCATATCATCTTATTGAGATGGATCGGTTAATGATTTTAACATCTTGTGGAGATGGATTAGAATGTCCTATTGATATGGATTCGGTCATGAGTTTAACACCTTGTAGATATGGATCAGAACATCCTATTGAGATGGATTTATGGGGTGTGTCTCTAGGATGGAATATTTCACACTAGGATTATATATTAGAACATCTATTTGAGACAGATTGAGGCACGAGTTTAACGTCTTATAGAGACAGATCAAAATTTCTTATTGAGATGGACTGATGTGGTGTGACCTTAGTAGGGAAGATTTCACACTCATATTACACATCAGAATGTCCTGTTGAGACATATTAAGACTTGGGTTTAACCTCTTTTAGATACAGATCAAAATTTCTTATTAACATAGATCGGGTCCTGAGTTTAACATCTTGTGGAGATGGATCAAAATTTATTATTGAGACAAATTTGTGGGGTGTGTCTCAAGAAGTTAAGATTTCAAAACATGATTATGGTTTTCTTGATTGAACCTTAGGGAGTCATCCCATGTACCATGTTTAATAGATAAGGATCAAAACCCACATAGATTGATGCCATAGTTTAGGGTCGTGTGATAGGCTCGATCCATGCAGTTTAATGTAGTATGTAAAGTATGATAATGTCACAGAAGGGTATCCTATGAGGGATGGGGTGGTTGGGTATTGTGTATAGAATTATCCCATGGTGCTTCTAATAGTAGTGATTATGTGATTAGGTCTTATGCATGTGTGTTTCCAAGTGTAATAAAATCACTTTTTAGGAGTTGGTATGGGGATTACATGTGAAAATCCAAGAGGAAAGAGGATCACAATGTATGTATTTTATGGGGATTATGATTGTATGCTACCCTTTGGAGGAGGATCAACGCATGGTGAGGGAGATGGTGGAATCCCATGATGATCGTACATGGGGCATCCTGTATTTATCTCATAGGATAAGAGGTGTGGGGTCATCCCTTTTGATTCATGCACGAGGAATCTTTTGTTCATCACATAGGGTAAGGATGTAGTCTTACATAATGTATTGGAAATTTTTTCATAAATTTTAACATTTTATGACTAGAACTTGTAGTTGGGTAGTTTTATGTCTGGAAGATCGGAAGTTGGAGGGATCTCCTCTGAAGGGGGACTGTGTCAAGGTGTAAGGATGATTCATAAGGAATCTCTAATGAGATATGTGCACAATTTCCCTCAAAGATTATCCCCATAAGGAATATGGGATTACCGCTCTTTCCCCTCTATGTGGGACATGAGGTTGTAACTACCATAGAGTAGTGTCCATCATGAGGCCTAAATTTATGGTATTTATTCTTTGGAAGAATTGGCATTAAGGTTCCAGTGCTTAAAAGGTATAGGTAGGGTTTTCTCTACACTAGAAGCGTAGGAAATGTCACGTTAGGGCCAATAATTTATTATGCACAACATTTTTATCATGTCCGCAAAAGATACATTATTTAGGTTCTCTATAAAAAAGATACTTATGGGATCTAGGTGAATAGTTATGCACCAAATCTAACATAACCTATCATGGAGTCTGGTTACTTCTTTTCAGAAATGCACTCATGGGATAGCACCCACAGATGCTTGTGATGGAAATAATCATGGAGTCTGGTAACTTGGTGAATCTAGGGGTACTATAGATGGACCAGCTCTACAGCCAGTTGGTACATGTGATGTGGGGGAGCATTCCCAAAATCATATTTGGTCCATACCAATTTCTAAATGGGTGTCTTTTAGCACACATTGGTGGCTATGATTTTTCTACACCATCACCCTGCCTAATGATGGTCATCATCCCTCACTAATAATTACAGTAAGGGTATAGATATAGGGTATTTTTTAATAGGTCATAAGAGAAGATCCAATCTATGGATGACCCATTCCAATAACTAAAGTATTTTTATTTTAAGACATGTCACAAGAATAAAAATATTTCTTTTGTCCCCTCTTACTATCACACTTAAATCATACTCTATATTCAACCAACAAATAATCACAAATCTCACATGAGTCATGCTCAGTGTGAGAAATAAGGGATGACCATATGATTTATTTTATATATTAGAGTGCTAGGTAATCCCCAAACACTCAAAGTCCAATTTTTTTGACCACTGAGAGAATTTTGGGTGAGATGTGATATAACTAGATAATGTGCTTCTCTGAATAGCTAAAAAAATTTCTAACATGTACTAGTGCATGAACAGGGTAATGCCAAAGGAATTGATTTTTACCCAAAAAAGGGGGAATAAAGAGAATGAATTGTGTCTCCCAAGATTTGGAATATGACTAGGGTGGCATGATGATAGAGGAAAATTTCTAACCATTTTCAAAAAACAACTTCCATTATCATTTTGTCAAGGATGGAGACAAACAAATGAAGGTCAACTACTGATCATGTAACAAACATGGTAATTATCTCAAAATGTCATCCAATGTATTCTAGGGAATGTTCCTAGGATGGTAGTTTAACCATTGTGGCATGGGACCATTTTTTCAAGGGGAACTTGTTCAGATGTGGAGGAGGATGAGTATCCAAATAAAGGGTCACACGATGTGTGGGGATGAAGTGATGGAATGTTTGAATGGATTCTAACACTCTTGGAATTACACCACTTTGGATTTCAGAACATTGGGTAACAATATCAATATGAATAAATGTCAAAATGATCTTCCAGGAGAGCATCACCTCATATTCTAAGTGATATTCAAAGAACATGAATGATGTGGTATGAAACTATAATCAGAGGAAAGGGATTCTTGGGTAGGGGCCTAAGATTCTATTCGGTTTTATGTGGTGCAATGAGGATGTTGGAAATGTAGTTTAATGTCATCCAATGAGAAAGTTGGACACATAGTTTAACATCATATGGTAAAGACATTGGGAATTTAGTTTAACATCTTACATTGAGGATGATGTATCTCAAAATTCTAACATCACATGATTGGGATGCTGGCCACATTCTGTAATGACATATGGTGAGGATGATGTATCATACAGTTTAACATCATGTGACTAGGATGTTGATTCATAAAGTTTTTCACCCTGTGATTAGTACTTGATTTCATAGTTTAGTGTTGTGTGATTGGGATGTGTGAACCTACACAAATGGAGAGGCCAAATAGGCCACCTAACACATGGAATATATGAGAGAAAATTTTCACATATTTTGTGGTCATGATTCTCGGATCTTGTCTCATAGTTTAAGGTCTTAGATCCTGGACCATATTGTGAGCATCGAAATAGGATATTTGTATCATGGAGGAGTGAAAAACCTACATGAATTGAGGTCTAAGAAGACTTGACAGAGGATAAAACATTCCTTGGGATACTTTCACATTCTTTAAAGTCATGATGATGGGACTTGGATTCCTATTTTATGGTAATAGATATTGAACCATGGAATCTTAGTTTATGGTTATTTATTTTTGACTATGGGTACCGTAAAGTTTTTGGAATGGAATGAAATAGTAGTAACCCAACATGAAAGGATTTCCAAGGGAGGTCTTTCAACACAAAAAAAACAAATGGGTTGGGTTGAAAACTATTTAAATTAATGATTCTTAGACATGGGATCCTAGTCTAAGGTCATAGATTTTAGACAATGGGATCTTAGTTTATGGTCTTAGAGTTTAAACCACTTGAAAATATTTTAAGGACATAATGCATGGATTATAGGTATTTGTGTCCTAAATTACTGTGCATGGTTTTGAATAATGGTTAACCAATTTTAATGGAGGGGCCTATGATTCCACCTCACACCACACATAAAATTATTGGGAAACTTTTCACATACATTAAGGTTTTGATTCTTGGATCAAGATGTTAGTCGTATCAAATGGAAATATGTAGTGTGGTGGGGTGACAAACAAGACATGAATTGTGGGACAAAGAGACTCAATGCCACATAAAACATTTCCAGGATGAGCTCCATATATTTTAAAGTCATTATGCAAGGTCATGGGATCCTAGTTTAAGTTTTTATAGTTTATAATAAGTGTATATATTATATTTAAACCTTTCTTTAAGAGAATTCAAACCCTCGACCCCTCACGATCCATTTCTCAATGTGATAAACAAGGAGTGGTATGGAGTTCCCATTGTTCATAGGGGAGAACACAGGGGGTGGAAGTAACCAAAAATCCTAGTGAAGGTGATTTTGATTTTCAAGATTTGGATATTGAAAGGGGTTTGAATGATCGAAAGTGAAAAATAGTTGACCATGTTTGGTACATATTTTATATACTTATTCTAGTTAAATATGGGGTGAAAAAATGCAGGATTGGCCATTGACCAAGTTCGAAACACAATAGTTTCTAATTTTTTCCAATGATCCTTCAAGGAATGATCCCGAGATAGTAGGTGAGCTAGTGCGGCATAAGGCCATTTCATTAGGGATCCCTTTTAGATGGGTAGGATGATAATTATCCAAATCAGATAAAGCCTGTAGAATAGAATTGGAAGTGGGGAATGTCCCAAATAGAAAATTGGGTTCCATGATATCTATTCTGCCATGAACCCAAATACACTAGACAAATGTATAGGTAGGAAAGATTCAATCCTCCCCTAGAGGGGAAATAACCCAAGGTGGGCCAATGGTAGGGTTTTTCCTAAGATGAAATATTCAGTCATCACAATATATCCCAGGAGAATGGGAATCAATGCCCAAATAGTTCTAGGATATGGCATACTAGTAGACCGATTCTGGTGGATGTAGGACCCCAGGACACCCTGAGAGGGGAGGGGTGAATCAGGGTGTCAACCTTTCTTTTAAACTGATGGATCTTGTTCCCATGTTGGTATGAACTAGTTAAACCTGTATGATGGATATGATCAGAAATCAAACATTCACATGCAAAGAGATGACACAACACTATTTACTTGGTTCACCACTAAGGGCTACGTCTAAGGAGCATACACCGAGAGGTTTTCAGTCGTACCTAATTCCACTAGTCTTCACTAGTTGTGGATTACAATGGTTTGGGAATAGTCACTCTATCCCAGGCACACTACTTTTACCAATGTTCATGGATAGCCCACTGCATCCCTCAGGTCACTCCCGTTGACTCCCCCTAGCTCACTGCCTTGGGTTAATTCCCAGTCAGTTTATAAATGTGAAGGACTCTTCAATAGGTTTGTGTTGAAGTATTTTCCTCTTCTTGGCATGAGACTATGCTTGCATCAAAGTCCATAATTTATGCACTTGAACACACTGAACTACTAAACCAGATAATCAGAATGTGTAAATAGGTTACACTGATGATTTCACGTCGCACTAACCCTTTGCACGCATGTTCTCACTTTTTCTCATAATACCTGATTTTCGCTTGGAAAAATATTTAATCCAACACCCCCTTTATGTGAAACTTTCACTTTTTTCATGGAGCCTCCACTTTTACATATATCTTAGACTTTTTCGTGCAGCATCACCTTTTACGTGCACCATCCACTTTTACATGCAACTTCAAATTTAACACGCAATGTTTGTGTTTTCGTGCAGCTTAAACTTTTACGTGCCGCTTCACCTTTTTTGCGTAACATCAAATTTTTCATGCAACCTAAAAATTTATTGCGCGACTTATACCCTTTTTTCCACCTTCATATTTTTCATGCAACTCGGAATTTTTCGCGTAGCTCAGATTTTTTTACAGTAGTCCCTTTACATAAACCTTTTACGCGCCTCATCTCTCGGATCTTCTCTAAGTCTTCAACCATCCTGAATGAGGGGGGTCACCTCCTATTTATATGCTTCACCAAACCCCGCACGCAAAACCCATCTTGGAATGAAAAATATCTCATTATATGTGTAATACATTTCGTACAAGAACCATTTTCCATGCACATCTCCATGTTTTTCGCACAGCCCATGCCTTTTCCATTTTCCAACGTTTTGATTCCGAAACACCTCTTGCGCAAAAAAATCTTGCCCCACTATTTCGCATACCATGCTATTTTTTGTGCACCATGTTGTTTTTCATGCACTCCTCACCTATTTCACGCTCCACTTCCTCTTTACGCACACCTCCTTTTTCCAACAACATATGTCTTCATTTTCTGATTTCCAGGGCCAAAAATTTGGAAAACACTAGAGAACAGCACCACCATCAATATTGTTTTCTTCTTGAACTATATGATCCCACTACTAGCACACATTCTGGAATTCCATAGAGAATTGACAACAAACACAAACCATACTCCAATTCATGCAAAGAACGACCATGGTTCCAACAAACTCCCACTTTAGGTTTTTTGTAAATCACTAAATAAATTCGATAGAGCACCAACAACATGGAAACCAAAAATGCAAGAATCAACTTAGCCAACACTCTAAGTCTACGTGAGCAATGATCATTGTAGAAAACAAGAGGGGAAGCATGAATTGGGAACCTGGGTTTTGGAATTCTCAATGACGCCCAAGGAATTCTCTTAAAGTGTCACAGAAGCATTACATGTCCAATGTATTCCTTCTTATCATATCACCAAAAACTGATTATGTCACTGAATTCTCAATGCATCACAGAAGCATCACATGTCCGGAATTTATTACTTCTCCCCCATTGACAATAAACCCAAAAACTGGTAATTGTTCATTGTTAATCTCAAAACATAGTCCCCCTAGATAGTATCTCCCCCTCAAACCTGCATCACATCCACAAACAGATTAAAAACATTAAATATAGCTAGGGAGAGGGGAATTTCATGACCTCCTTATGCACTGGGAAGTGGCTGAACATCGAGGTTCAACCGATGTTTCTCAAACACAGCCGCTGATAATGGCTTGGTCAGGAGATCAACCACTAGCTCATCAGCTCCCACATGATCCATTCTAATCACACCTTGCTTAAATTTTTATTTGATAAAGTGATTCCTTATTTCATTATGTTTTGAACGAGAATGCTGAACAGGATTCTTTGTAAGATCAATTGTGCTCTTGTTATCATAGTAAATCACCATTGTTTATTTCACCTCATCACCAATATCTGTCAGTTGTAGATTTATCCATGGTAGTTGTGTGCATACCATTCTAGCAGAGATATACCCAGCTTCAGTAGTACTAAGAGATGTACTTTCTTATTTCTTACTCAACCACCCAACACATTTTTTACCAATATAGAATGCTCAACCACTGGTGGACTTTCTGTCCACTACATCACCAGCCCAATCAGCATCAAAAAATGCTGATAATTCACTGTCCCATCTTGCAGAAAAGTATAACCCAAAGTTATGTGTGCCTTGAATGTACCTCATGATTTTCTTTACTGTCACCATATGTTCCTCCTTTGTATTACTCTGAAAGTAGGCCGCTAAACAGGTTGAAAAGACAATATCTGTCAGTGTCACTAATAGGTGTAGAAGGATCCCAATGATCCTCCTGTACATGGGGGGATCTACAGAGGTCCCATCCTCATGCTTTCCAATTTTGTTCCAACTGAAATCGGAGTTGACATTCGTTTGGAGTCATGCATATTAAATTTCTTCAATAGCTCTCTTGCATAATTTTCCTTAAAGATGAAAGTGTAATATTTCTTCGGAGTTACCTACAGCACTATAAAATATGTGAGCTCCCCAATAATTGAAATTTCAAATTCGGATTTCATGTGATTGGAAAATTCGTCTACTGATTTCTGCCTACAGCCACCAAATATAATGTCATAAATGTAAACTAGAGCTATGAAATGATCTTTCGGGGAATTATTCACATAGAGATTGTGATCTACTCCTCCTCTTGTGAATTCTAGTTTATTGAGATAAGAATTCATCCAGGAATACCATGCTTGCGATGCCTACTTCAAACCATAGAGGTCCTTATTTAGTTTACAAACCATTGTTTCATCTGTACCAAGAGGGAAACCCACTATTTGTTCGATATAGACTTCTTCTTCGAGAACACCATTCATGAAAGATGTCTTAACATATACTTGATAAAATTTATATCCTCTTTTCATTTCCATAGAAAGAAAAATCCGAATTGACTCCAGTCTAGAAATGGGTGCAAAGGTTTCTTCAACATAGAAAAGATCAATCTGTGAATATCCTTAACAAAATAGTCGTTCTTTGTTTCTGATAACACTTCCATTCTCATCAAATTTGTTTTTGAAAATCCACTTTGTACTAATCAAATTATGACCTTCAGGCCTCTTTACTAGATCCATGGTTTGATTCTTGTCAATCTGATCTTTCTCTTCATTCATGGCTTTCACCCATGATTCATATTTTGTAGATTCTTCAAATAAGGATGGTTCTATTGTAGATAACAATGTGGATTGTGCATTACTCATCATTCTCATCATTTGTGTGGGTTTTGTTCAGTCCCCAATGATGTTGGATTTATCAATTTATTCTCTTTGATTCCTCCTCTAAGGTTCAATTGAATTCTCACCAACTATGGTTTCAACATCTGATTCTTCTTCTGAGTCAACATAACAATGTGACTCCAGGGATTTTTTTACACATTCATCCATTTCTGTATGTTCATTTACTCCATGTTTGCATTCATCCTCATCTTCTATCTCATCACTATAGGAATTTTTGAAGCATTTTTTGTTTTTCCTTCAATGATCTTAACATCATTGCTTTCCACAATCCTCCCCAAGATTTTATTGAAACACGTGTAGGATTTTTTGTTCATTGGATACCCAATAAAAATTCCTTCATCAACATTGTCACCAAACTTCCCTTGATTTCCTTCTTTATTTCGGATGAAAAATTTGCTTCTAAAACACAAAATTATTTCAGTGAAGGCTTCCTTCCATGCCACAATTCATATGGTGTCTTCGTTTCTCCAATATAAAGACTCATTCGATTCTGAATGTGCACTTCAGCTTCAACAGCTTCTTTCTAATAATGGTGAGAGATAAAACTCTCAATTAGCATAGTCCTAGCCATATTGTTGACCTGTAGATTCCAGTTCTCAACAACTCCATTTTGTTTTGGAGTTCTCATAGCAACTACCTCATGTTGTGTTCCAAGTTTTTCTAGGTAATTCTTAAACTCAATGGATGTGCATTCCCCCCCCCCCTCCATTGTCAGATCACATGACATTTATTGTCTTTACAGTATCATTTTCGGCAATCCGGCGATATGTTTTCATGAAATCAAGTACTTTTCTCTTCCTGTGAATAACCATTACACAAGCCATTCTACTATAATCATCAATGAAAAGTATGATGTACCTCTCTCCATGAGTTCCAGCAACATTTATCGAGCCACATACAACTGTATGGATGAGATCAAGAAGGTTTGATGCCCTTTTCTTCTTTAGTTGATATGAATTATAGACTAGATTCCCCTATATGAAAGCATCACAAGTCTTTTCCCATTCACGTTTCGGAATGGGGATGTCCATGACAATATTCATCTAAGATATCTTTTCTTTGTCTTTTTGGTTAATGTGACCCGGCCTTTCATGCCAGAAGTTTTTTTCTTCGTCAAAAAACAAATAGAAAGAGTTCACTTTGCTGTCAACCTGATATAAGTTTCCATCTGTTCTATAGAATTTCATAAGATTATTCCGTATTTTTTCCCTTATAGTGCATTCTTTTTTATTAAATGTTACTATAAGCCCTGAGTCATAGAGTTAACTCATACTGATTAGATTTTGGTGTTGACCGTACACATAAAGAACATCAGTCTTCTTCATCTCTCCATTAGTGAGAGAAGTATTCCCACTGCCTTTAATCTTCAAAGAACCATCATTACCGAACCTCACTATTCCAACAACCTTCTTTTTAATGTTCTTAAAAAGGTTACAATTTCCTGTCATATGTGAAGAGCATCCACTATCAAGAATCCAGGTGCTTCTACTATTTTTTGCTTTGAAGGCTACTTCTACATGATTAGATTTCTTGATATTCTTCTTTTCTTTCCAAGAGATATTGGATTGACTATAAGATATTGATGGCCTTATAATTTTTTCTTCCACATAATCAGATTCTTCATACCCATAATCTTCTTCTCGAGGAGAAAAAATGTATTTAAGAAAAACACCATCAGGAGGGTGAATATTGACCCATCTCTAAGAGTTGTATGAATCTATCTTATCATAACTCTGCCTGCAATACATAGCTTTATGGGAAAAGTTAGAACAATGAAAACAGTATCCATAGAAACTATTTCTTCTATAAGATGGAGGATATGAAATCAGTCTCCTTTGTTGACGTCCCAGATCATCCCCATTCAAGTAGCTCCTTGCCTCTTCGCAATATGAAATGGTATGGCCCAGATAGCCACATAACTGACACTTCATGAGAGGGAATGTCTTATAACCTGAATTTATCCTCATGCCCTCTTCATTGGGAGAATGGTGGGACTTCCTGTCATATCTGAATGTGTTATGATATTTTTCAGTTCTTCTATTAGTTTGAATTGTGGGTTTCTTTTTCAGCACTTTAGGAAATGTTTCAACATGTCCAAATTTCATCTTGTCTTTCTTTTGGATCTCTTCACTTCTAGCATTTGATGTCTCAACTTCACAGCCAATTCCACTCTTTCCCATGCAAGTAGGACTTTGATCACTCAAGATTTTTCCAACCCCATCTGAACCACACATGGCTCCTACCAGTAAAACTGCATATGAGAATCTTCCAAAATGAATTTTCTTCTTACCCTCAATTGTGGTTGATGGACATTCAATTTTACACCAAAGAGTCACAACTTCTTCCTCAATACCCTCAAAAGTATTGGACTTCTCTTCCAGTCTGGATGAAAGTTTATTTATGGCCTTTGATTATTCTTCAATTCTAAGCTTTAGTTCCACAACATCATCTGTGATTTCAAGGATTGAAGACTGAACTCTCACTAGTTCTTCTAGTCATTCAATTTATACTTCAAGATCATCACCATATTAGGATTAATCTGATTATCTCTACCTTTATTGATTAAGGGTTCTGACTTTTCAATGGTATCCATCATGGAAGTATGGTTGCCTGTTTTAAATGCTGGTTCTTCTTCTTCACAAAATTCAATATCATCATCTTCCTCTTCATAGAAAAAACTCTTCTTCTGTACTTTATTTCTAGATCTCAAGTCTCCCTTTTTGAAAAACATTTTCTAAGGCTTCTCGATGTCTTTTTCTTCTCTCTCACCATCACCAAACTTTCTTTGGTACTGAGAGGCAGTGTTCCCAACTCTTCCATAATTAAAACGTGCCAAAAGTTGATTACCTTTAAATTTACCTTTTCCTATCTTCAACTTCTTGGCGATGAGAGAAAGAATTTCTTTTTCTTAATCATCTTCACCACCACTATCTTCTGAAATTTTTAGTTTTTCCATGGCTTTGAATGCCATTTTCTTACTTACACGAGTCGTGTCATCTTCGGGTCTGACTCTTATCTCATATGCCACTAGACTACTTAGAAGATTATCCAGAGATAGTTTAGATAGATATCTTTCTTCAAGGCCTGACACCTTTGCATTTTACATAGGAGGAAGTCTTCTCAAGATTTTCTTTGTGATATCAATGTCTTTTATTTCCTCTCCAAGACCTTGAATTTCTCCCACTACTTCAGTAATTCGATTGAAGAATGAATATACATTCTCATTAGGATGCATCTTTAGATTGTCAAACCTATTGTGTAAGACTTGAAGTTTTTCCTCCTTCACATTGTTGTCACCTTCATAAAAGTTTTCAATTTTATACCATATATACTTTGCTGAGGTAAAACTCATTACCTTTAGATATATCTGATCTGAAAGAGCTGTAGTGATAGCATTCTAAAATTTAGCATCTGTGTCAAAAACTTTCCTATCTGTATCAGTCATAGCAAGCCCTGTTGGATCTGTATCTTGTATTCCTTGAACAGTAGCAAAGAGGAATTCCATTCCAAGGGATCTTAAATGAAATTTCATTTTGTTATTACAAATCAGAAAATTACTTCCATAGAAGAGATGTATTCCAATAGCATTGATTTCATTATCCATGATGAAAAAGGACAGATCTAACACCAGAAACCTTTACCCTCTGATGCCACTTATTGGACCCCGGGACACCCTGAGAGGGGAGGGGTGAATCAGGGTGTCAAATTTTCTTTTAAACTGATGGATCTTGTTCCCATGTTGGTAGTAACTATTTAAACCTATATGATGGATATGATCAGAAATCAAACATTCACATGCAAAGAGATGACACATCAATTTTTACTCGGTTCACCACTAAGTGCTACGTCCAAGGTGCATACGCCGATAGGTTGTCGATAATACCTAATTCCACTATTCTTCCCTAGTTGTGGATTACAATGGTTCAGGAACAGTCACTTTGTCCCCGGCTCACTACCTTTAAAAATGTTCAGGGATAGCCCACTGCATCCCTCAGGTCACTCCCATTGACTTCCCCTGGCTCACTTCCTTTGTTGAAGTCCCAGTCAGTTTATAGACATGAAGTTCTCTTTAATAGATATGCATTGAAGTCTTTGCCTCTTCTTAGCACGAGACGAGGCTTGCATCGAAGTCCATAATTTATGCACTTGAACACACTGAACCACTGAACTAGATAATCAGAATTTGCAAATAGGTCACACTGATGATTTCGTGCCGCACATACCCTTTGCACACAAGTTCTAACTTTTGCGTGTAATACCTGATTTTTGTGTGGAAAAATATTTCTCACGACACCCCCTTTATGAGCAACTTTCACTTTTTTTCATGGAGCATCCACTTTTACATACAGCTTTGAATTTTTCGCACAGCATCACCATTTACGCGTAGCTTTATGTACATCGTCCACGTTTACGCCCAACGTCGAATTTTACACTCAATGTCTACGTTTTTGTGCAGCCTAAACTTATACACGCATCTTCTCCTTTCTCGCACAACATCAAAATTTTCACGCATCCTCAAATTTTACAGGAAACTTCTACCTTTTCGTGCACCTTCATCTTTTTCATGCAACTCGGACTTTTTGACGCAGCTCGGAGTTTTTCACACAACTCTCCTTACACGAACCTTTAATGAGCATCTTCTCTTGGATCTTCTCAATGTATTTAATTGTTTGGAATGAGGGGGTCACCTCTTATTTATAGGGTTCGCCGACCCCACCATGAAAAATTCATCTTTCCGCAAAAAATCTCTCATTCTGCACGCAATACATTTCACACAGGAACCATTTTCCGCGCACATCTCCATGTTTTTCACACAGCCCATGACTTTTCCATTTCCCGACGTTTTGATTCCGAAACACCTCTTGTACGAAAAAATATCACTCCACTATTTCACGCACCACGCTGTTTTTTGTGCACCACTCAGTTTTTCATGCACACCTCACCTATTTCGCACACCAGTTCCTCTTTGTGTGCACCTCCCTTTTCCAACAACCTATGTCTTCATTTTCAGATTTTCTGCTCCAAAAATTTGGGAAACACTAGAGAAAAGTGCCACCTTCAATACTATTGCCTACTTGAACTGTATGATCACTTTACTGGCACACATTCTAGAATTCCATAGAGGATTCAAAACAAACACAAACCATACTCTAATTCATTTGAAGAATGACCATGGTTCCAACAATATCCCCCTTTCGTTTTGTTGAAAATCACTAAATAAATTCAATATAACACCAGCCACATGCAAACCAAAAATTCAAGAATCAATTCAGCCAACACTCTAAGTCTACGTGAGCAATGCTTAGTATAGAAAACAAGAGGGGAAGCGTGAATTGGGATCTTGGGTATAGAATTCTCAATGAATCCCAAGCAATTATCTTAAAGTTTCACAGAAGTATTACAAGTCCAATGTATTCCTTCTTGTCATATCACCGAAAACTGATTATGTCACCGAATTCTCAATGTTTCACAGAAGCATAACATGTCTGGAATTTATTACTTCTACCCCATTGACAATAAACCCAATGACTGGTAATTATTCATTTTTCATCTCAAAACACAATCCCCCTAGATAGTATCTCCCCCAAAAACCTGCATCACATCCACAAATAGATTAAAATAGTAAATATAGCTTGGGAGAGGAGAATTTCAGAACCTCCTTACGCACAGGGAGGTGGCTGAACATCGATTTTCAACCAATGTTTCTCAAGCACAGCCGCTGATAGTGGATTGGTCAGGATATCACCCACTTTCTCATCAGTTCCCACATGATCCATTCTAATCACACCCTGCTTAACGTTTTCTTTGATAAAGTGATACCTGGTTTCATTATGTTTTGTATGAGAATGATGAACAAGATTCTTCATAAGATCAATTGAACTTTTGTTATCAAATTAAATCACAATTGGATGTTTAACCTCATCACCAATATATGTCAGTTGTTACTTTATACATGGTAGTTGAGTGCATACCTTTTTAGTGGAGATATACTCAGCTTCAGCAGTACTAATAGAAGTACTTTCCTGTTTTTTTCTCAACCAGCCTGCAAATTTCTGCCCAATATGGAATACTCCACAACTGGTGGACTTTCTGTCCACTACATCACCAGCCCAATTAGTATTATAAAATGCTGATAATTCACTATCCCTTCTTGCAGCAAATTATAACCCAAAGTCTTGTGTACCTTGAATATACCTCATGATTCTCTTTACTACTACCATATTTTCCTCTTTTGGATTACTCTGAAAGCGGGCCGCAAGACAGGTTGCAAATAAAATATTTGGTCGTGATGTTGTTAGGTATTGGAGACTCCCAATGATCCTCATGTACATGGTGGGATCTACAAAGTTCCCATCCTCATGCTTTCCAATTTTTGTTCCAACTACAATCGAAGTTGACATTGGTTTGGAGTCATGCATATTATATTTCTCCAGCATCTTTCTTACATACTTTTTCTGAGAGGTGAAAGTGTAATATTTCTTTTGAGTCACCTGCAGCCCCCAGAAATATGTGATCTCCCCAATCATTGACATTTCAAATTTAGATTTCATGTGATTGGGAAATTCATCCATTGATTTCTACCTACATCCACCAAATTTAATTTCTTCAATGTAAACTAGAACCATGAAATAATCTTTCAGGGAATTATTCACATAAAGATTGTGATCTACTCCTCCTCTTCTGAATTCTAGTTTCTTGAGATAACAATCCATCCGGGGATACCATACTCGTGGTACCTTCTTCAAACCATAGTGGTCCTTATTTAGTTTACAAACCATTTTTTCATCTGTACAAAGAAGGAAACTGACTGGTTGTTCGATAAAGACTTCTTCGAGAACACCATTCAAGAAAGTTGTCTTAACATCCATTTGATAAACTTTATATCCCCTTTGGATTTCCATAGCATGAAAAATCTGGATTGAATCCAGTCTATAAACTGGGGAAAAATTTTCTACAACATCGACACCTTCATTCTGTGAATATCTTTTACAAACCAGTCGTGCTTTGTTTCCGATAACACTTTCTTTCACATCAATTTTTTTTTGAAAATCCACTTTGTATCAATCACATTTTGACCTTCAGGCCTCTTGACTAGATACCAGGTTTGATTCTTGTCAATCTGATCTATCTATTCATTCATGGCTTTAACCTGTGATTCATCTTTTGTAGATTCTTAAAATGAGAATAGTTCTAATGTAGATAAGAATGCAGATTTTTTATTACTTCTCATTATCCCTGTTTGTGTGGGTTTAGTCCAATCCCCAATGATGTTGGATTTATCAATTTATTCTCTTTGATTCCTCCTCTGAGGTTCAATTGAATTCTCTCCAGCTGTGGTTTCAACTTCAGATTCTTCTTCTGAGTTAACATAACAATGTGACTCTTGGGAGTTTTGTACGCCTTCCTCTAATTATGTAGGTCCATTTACTCCATGTTCACACTCATCCTCATCTTATATCTCATCAGTATAGGAATTATTTGAAGAATTTGGGGTTTTATCATCAATTATATTAACATCACTGTTTCCACAATCCTCCCCATGTGTTTATTGAAAACCATGTAGGCTTTGTTGTTCATTGGATACCCAAGAAAAATTCCTTCATCAGTATTGTCACCAAACTTCCCTTGATTTCCTTCTTTATTTCGGATGAAACATTTGCTTCCGAAAAAACTAAATTATTTCAAGGAAGGATTCCTTCCATGCCAAAATTCATATGGTGTCTTCATTTCACCAATATAAAGCCCCATTCGATTCTGAATGTGCACTGCAGCTTCAACAGCTTCTTTCCAGTAATGGTGATAGATACAACTCTCAATCAGCATAGATCTGGCCATATTTTTGACATGTCAATTCCAGCGCTCAATAACTCCATTTTTTATGGAGTTCTCACAACTTCTACCTCATGTTGTATTCTATGTTTTTCTAGGTCATTCTCAAACTCAATGGATGTGTATTACCCTCCATTGTCAGATCGCAGGACTTTTATTATCCGTCCAGTATCATTCTCGACAATCCGGTGATAAGTTTTCATGCAATAAATTACTTGTTGCTTCCTCTGAATAACCATTACACAGGAAATTGTGCTATAATCATCAATGAGAAGGACAATCTACCTCTCTCCATGAGTTCCAGAAACATTTATCGTGCCACATATGTCTTTATAGGCATGATCAAGAAGGTGTGACGCCCTTTTCTTCTTTGGTCGATATGAATTACTGACTGGCTTCCCCTGTATGAAAGCATCACAAGTCTTTTCCCATTCATGTTTAAGAATGGGGATATCTATGAAAATATTTATCTTAAAAATCTTTTCCATGTCTTGTTGGTTAATGTGCCCCAGCCTTTGATGCCAGAGGTTGTTTTCTTCTTCAATAGACAAATAGAAACATTTCACTTAAATATCAACCTGATATAAGTTTCCATATATTCTACAGCCTTTCATAAGATAATTCCCTATTTTTTAATTTATAGGGCAGAGTTTTTGATTGAATGTTACTATGATCCTTGAGTCATAGAGTTTACTCACACTGAGGAGATTATTGCATAGACTGTCCACATAAAGAACTTTAGTATTCTTTATCTCTCCATTGTCGAGAACAATATTCCCACTTCCTTTAATATTCAAAGCACCATCATTACCAAACCTAAATATTCCATCAACCTTATTTTTAATGTTCTTCAAAAGGTCAGCATTTCCTATCATATGTGAAGAGAATCCACTATCAAGAATCCAGGTGCTGCATCTATTTGTAGCTTTGAAGGATACTTCTGCAAGATTGGATTTCTCGATCTTCTTCTTTTCTTTCCAAGAGATATTCGATTGAGTATATGATATTTATAGCCTTCTAATTATTTCTTCAACATAATCAGATTCTTCATACCCATAATCATCTTGTAGAGGAGAAAAACTGTTTGTGAGAACAACACTATCAGGAGGGTGAATATTGACCCATCTCTGAGAGCTGTATGAATCTCTCCTATCGTACTTCTGTCGTAATTACATAACTTTATGGCCAATTTTATAACTATGAAAACAGTATCCATAGAAATAATTTTATCTAAAATATGGTGGATATGAAATCAGTCTCCTTTTTTGACATCCCAGATCTTCCCCATTCAAGTTGCTCCTTTCCTCTTTGCAATATGACATGGTATGACCCAGCAAGCCATAGAACTGACACATCATTACAGAGAATGTATTCTCACTTGAATTTATCCCCATGCATTCTTCCTTGGGAGAATGGTTGTAATTCTTGTCATTTATGAATGTTTGAGGATAATTTTCTATTCCTCTTTTAGTTTGGATTAAGGGTATCTTGTTTATCACTTCAAGAAACGTTTCAACATGTCCAACTTTCATCTTGTCTTTCTTTTGGCTCTCTTAACTTCCAGTAGTTGATGTCTCAACTTCACAGCCAATTCCACTCTTTCCCATGCAAGTGGGTCTTTGATCACTCAATATTTTTCCTACCCCATCTGAACCACACCTGGCTCTTACCAGTAATTCTGCATATGAGATTCTCCCAAAAATTAATGTTCCTCTTACCCTCATTTTTGGTTGATGGAAATTCAATTTCACTCCTAAGAGTAAAAACTTCTTCCTCCAGACCCTCACTAGTATTGTACTTCTCTTCTAGTCGGGATGAAAGGCTATTTATGACATTTTATTGTTCTTAAATTCTAATCTTTAGTTTGACAACATCGTCTGTGATTTCAAGGATTGAAGACTGAACTCTCAGTAGTTCTTCCAGTCATTCGATTTCTGCTTCAGGCTCATCAAAAAATTCTAATGATTCTTCCACCATTTCCTTTCACTTATTTCATCTCTTATATTTATTCTCAAGCTTGGAAAAGGCATCCTTAATTGGAATCCTTGGATCACCATTAGGAGTAATCTGATTATCTCTTCCTTTATTGATCGAGGGTTTTGACTTTTCAATGGTATCCATCATGGAAACATGGTTTCCTATTTTAAATTCTGGTTCATCTTATTTACAAAATTCAATATCATCATCTTCCACTTCATAGACAAAACCCTTCTTTTGTACTTTCTTTTCATATTTGAAGTCTCCCTTTTTGAAAAACCTTTTTCGATGTTTCTCGTTGTCTTCTTCTTCGCTCTCATCATTATCATACTTTCTTTAGAACAAAGAGGTAATGTGCCCAACTCTTCAACAATGAAAACATGCCAGAGGTAGCTTACCTTTAAATTTACCTTTTTCTGTCTTCAGCTTCTTGACAATGACGGAAATAATTTATTTTTCCTCATCATCTTCACCACCACTATCTTATGAAATTTTCAGTTTTCCCATGGATTTGAATTCTATTTCATTGCTTACATGAGTCATGGAATATTCGGGTTTGACTCTCATCTCATATGCCACTAGACTACTTAGCAGATCATCCAGAGATAGTTTAGATAGATCACTTTCTTCAAGGGCTGGAACATTTGTATTGTACATAGGAGGAAGTCTTCTCAAGATTCTATTTATGATATCAAGGTCTTTGATTTCCTCTCCAACACCTCGAATTTCTCCCACTACTTCAGTAATTAGATTGAATAATGAATCTTCATTATCATTAGAATTCATCTTTAGATCGCCAAACATGTTGTGTGAGACTTGAAGTTTTTCCTCCTTCACTTTGCGGTCTCCTTTATAAATGTTTTCAAGTTTATCCCACATAGACTTTATTAAGGTAAAACTCATCACCTTTATATTTATCTCATCAGAAAGATCCACAATGATAGAATTCTGAAATTTAGCATCTGCGTCAAAAACTTTCATGTCTGTATTAGTCATAGAAAGCCCTGTTGGATCAGTAACTTGTATTCCTTGCACAGTAGCAATGAGGACTTCCATTACAAGGGATATTAAATAAGATTTCATTCTATTCTTCCAAATATGAAAATTACTTTTATCAAAGATAGGTATTCCCCTGTCATTGACTTCATTATCCATGATGAAAAAGGATAAATCTAACACCAGTAACCTTTACCCTCTGATACCACTTGTAGGACCCTGAGACACCTTGAGAGGGGAGGGGTGAATCAGGGTGTCAAATTTTCTTTTAAACTGATGGATCTTTTTCCCACATTGGTAGGAACTAGTTAACCCAATATGATGGATATGATCAGAAATCTAACATTCACATGCAAAGAGATGACACAACCCTTTTTACTTGGTTCACCATTAAGAGCTACGTCCAAGGAGAATACACCGACAGGTTTTTAGTCATACCTAATTCCACTATTATTCACTAGTTGTGGATTACAATGGTTCGAGAATAGTCACTATGTCCTAGGATCACTACCTTTACAAATGTTCTAGGATAGCCCACTGCTTCCCTCGATTCACTCCCGTTGACTCCCCCTAGCTCACTGCCTTTGGGGAAGTCCCAGTCAGTTTCTAGACATGATGGTCTCTTCAATAGATCTAAATTGAAGTCTTTTCCTCTGCTTAGCATGAGACTATGCTTGCATCGAAGTCCAGAATTGATGCACTTGAACACACTGAACCACCGAATCAGATAATCAGAATGTGAAAAGAGGTTACACTGATGATTTCACACCGCACCTACCCTTTGCACGCAAGTTCTCACTTTTGTGTGTAATACATGATTTTTGTGTGAAAAAACATTTCGCACAACACCCCACTTATGTGCAACATTCACTTTTTTTGTCGAGCCTCCACTTTTATGGGTAGCTTCGACTTTTTTGTGCAGTATCACCTTTTACACGCAGCTTTAACTACACCGTCCACTTTTATGCGCAACTTCAAATTTTACGCACAATGTCTGCATTTTTGCGCAGCTTAAACTTTTACGCGCAACTTCACCTTTTTCACGCTACATTAACTATTTCTCCCAACCTAAAATTTAACGTGCAACTTATAACTTTTCGCACTCCTTCATATTTTTCATGAAACTCGGACTTTTTCACGTAGCTCAGAGTTTTTCACGCAACTCCCTTTATGTGAAGCTTTTACGCGCATCAGCTATTGCATCTTTTCTAAGTCTTCAACAGTTCAGAATGAGGGGGGTCACCTCTTATTTATAGTCTTCATTGACCCCCGTGCGTAAAACCCATCTTGGCATGAAAAATCTCTCATTTTGCGTGCAATACATTTCACGCAGAAACCATTTTTCATGCACATCTCCAAGTTTTTCGCGCAACCCATATATTTTCCATTTTTGGCGTTTTTATTCTGAAACACCTCTTGCGTGAAAAAATCTCACACCACTATTACGCACACCACACAGTTTTTCACGCACCACGTTGTTCTTCGCACAAACCTCACCTATTTTGCGCACCCCTTCCTCTTTGCATGCACCTCCTTTTTCCAACAACCTATGTCTTCATTTCCCGATTTTCAAGTCCAAAAATTTGGATAACACTGAAGAACAAATCCACCTTCAATATTGTTTTCTGCTTGAACTATATGATCACTTTACTGGCACATATTCTGGAATTCCATAGAGGATTGACAACAAAAACAAACCATACTCCAATTCATGCAAAGAACGACCATGGTTCCAACAATTCCCCCCTTTGGATTTGTTGGAAATAACTAAATAAATTCAATAGAGCACCAACCACATGCAAACCAAAAATGAAAGAATCAAATCAGAAAACAATCTAAGTCTACTTGATCAATGCTTGGTGTAGAAAACAAGAGGGAAACCGTGAATTAAGATCCCATGTTTTGGAATTCTCAATGATGCCCAAGCAATTCTATTAAAGTGTTACAGAATCATTACATGACCAATGTATTCCTTCTCATCATATCACCAAAAACTGATTATGTCATCGAATTCTCAACATGTCATAGAAGCATCACATGTCCCGAATTTATTACTTCTCCCCCAATGACAATAAACCCAAAGGCTGGTAATTGTTCATTGTTCATCTCAAAACACAGTCCCCCTGGAGAGTATCTCCCCCACAAACCTGCATCACATCCACCAACAGATTAGAAACTATAAATATAGCTAGGGAGAAGGGAATTTTGTAATCTCCTTATGCACTGGGAGGTGGATGAACACTGAGGTTCAACCGATATTTCTCAAACAGAGCCATTGTCAGTGGCTTGGTCAGGATATCATCCACTTACTCATTAGTTCCCACATGATCCATTCTAATCACACCTTGCTGAACTTTTTCTTTGATAAAGTGATACCTGATTTCAATATGTTTTGTATGAGAATGCTAAACAATATTCTTCATAAGATCAACTACACTATTGTTATCACAGAAAATCATCGTTGGTTGTTTCACCTCATCACCAATATCTGTCAGTTGTTGCTTCATCCATTGAAGTTGAGTGCATTCCTTTGTAGCAGATATATACTCAGATTTAGAAGTACTAAGAGAAGTACTTTATTGTTTCTTTCTCAATCAGCAAACACATTTCTTCCCAATATAGAATGCCACACCACTGGTGGAATTTCTCTCTAAAACATCACCAGCCCAATCAGCATCCAAAAACACTGATAATTCACTGTCCCTTCCTGCAGAAAAGTATAAACCAAAGTTATATGTACCTTGAATGCACCTCATGATTTTCTTTACTGCCTCCATATGTTCCTCCTTTATATTACTATAAAAAGGGCCACTATACAGGTTGCAAAGAAAATATTTTTTTGTGTCACTGTTAGGTATAAGAGTCTCCGAATGATCCTCTTATACATGGTAGGATCTACAGAGGTACCATCCTCATGCTTTCAAATTTTTGTTCCAACTGAAATCAGAGTTGAAATTGGTTTGGTTTCATGCATATTAAATTTCTTCAGCAGCTCTCTTGCATACTTTTCCTGAGATAAAAAAGTGTAATCTTTATTTTGAGTCACCTGCAACCCCAAGAAATATGTGAGCTCCCCAATCATTGACATTTCAAATTCTAATTTCATGTGATTGGAAAATTCGTCCACTGATTTCTTCCTAAAACCACCAAATATAATGTCATCAATGTAAACTAGAACCATGAACTAATCTTTCAGGGAATTATTCACATAGAGATTGTGATATAATTATCCTCTTGTGAATTCTAGTTTCTTGAGATAATAATCCAGCTTGGAATACCATGGTCGTGGTGCCTAATTCAAACCATAGAAGGCCTTCTTTAGTTTACAAACCATTGTTTCATTCATACCAAGAAGGAACCCCACTGGTTGTTCAATGTAGACTTCTTCTTCGTGAAAACCATTCAAGAAAGCTGTCTAAACATCCATTTGATAAAATTTATATCCTCTTTGGATTTTCATAGCAATAAAAATACAGATTGACTCCAATCTAGCAACTGGTGAAATGGTTTCTTCAACATCGACACCTTCTATTTGTGAATATCATTTACAAACTAGTCGTGCTTTGTTTATGATAACACTTCCATTATCATCAAATTTGTTTTTGAAAATACACTTTGTTCTAATCACATTATGGCCTTCAGGCAGGTTTGATTCTTGTCAATCTGATCTAGATATTCTTTCATGGATTTCACCCATGATTCATCTTTTTCAGCTTCATCAAATGAGGATGGTTCTAATGTAGATAAGAATGCAGATTGTGGATTAATCCTCATTTTCCTAATTTGTGTGGGTTTAGTCCAATCCCCAATGATTTAGGATTTATCAATTTCTGCTCTTCAATTCCTCCTCTGAGGTTCAATTGAATTCTCTACAGCTATGGTTTCAACTTCAGATTCTTCTTCTGAGTCAACATCACAATGTGACTCCTGGGAGTTTTGTTTTCCTTCCTCCATTTCTGTATGTGCATTTACTCCTTGTTCACATTCATCCTCATATTATATCTTATTAGCATAGGAATTATTTGATTCATTTGAGGTTTTTCCTTCAATTATCTTAACATCATTGCTTTCCAAAATTATCCCTAAGAATTTATTGAAACACTTTTAGGCTTTGCTGTTCATTGGATACCCAAGAAAAATTCCTTCATCAAAATTGTCACCAAACTTCCCTTGATTTCTTTCTTTATTTTGGATGAAAAATTTGCTTCTGAAAACATGAAAGTATTTCAATGAAGGCTTCCTTCCAAGCCACAATTCATATGGTGTCTTCATTTCTCCCATATAAAGCCTCGTTCAATTATGAATGTACACTACTGCTTCAATATCTTATTTCTAATAATGGCGAGAGATACAACTCTCAATCATCATAGTCCCGACCATATTGTTGACCTGTTAATTCCAGCGCTCAACAACTCCATTTTATTTTGGTTTTCTCACAGCAACTACCTCATGTTTTACTCCATGTTTTTCTAGGTAATTATCAAACTCAATGTACGTTTATTCCCCTCCATTGTCAGATCGTATGACTTTTATTGTCCCTCTAGTATCATTCTCGACAATCCATTGATAAGTTTTCATGCAATCAAGTATTGTTCGCTTCCTATGAATAACCATTACACAAGCCATTCTACAATAATCATCAATGAAAAGGAAGAAGTACCTCTCTCCATGAGTTCTGATGACATTTATCGGGCCACATACGTCTGTATGGATGAGATCAAGAAGGTGTAATGCCCTTTTCTTCTTTGGTCGATATGAATTACAGACTAGCTTCCCCCATATGCAAGCATCAAAAGTCTTTTCCTGTTCACATTTCAGAATGGGGATATCCATGACAATATTAAGCTTAGACATCTTTTCCAAGTCTTGTTGGTTAATGTACCCCAACCTTCGATTCTAGAGGTTGTTTTCTTCTTCAACAGAAAAATAGTAAGATTTCACTTTCTTGTCAACCTGATATAAGTTTGCATATGTTCTACAACCTTTCATAAGAGAATTCCCTGTTTTTTCCATTATAGGGAAGCCTTTTTGATTGAAAGTTACTATGGGCCCTGAATCAGAGATTTGACTCACACTGAGGAGATTGGGGCAAAGGTCGTCCACATAAAGAACTTCAATCTTCTTCAGCTATCCATTGGGGAGAGCAGTATTACCACTACCTTTAATCTTAAAATCATCATCATTAACAATCCTCACCGTTCCATCAACCATATTTTTGATGTTATTCAATGTATCGCTCTGACCCCAGTTACCCAGAGTCGGTGCATTATTTTAATACATTGTCATTAATACAAAGAATCATGTCCCGAAGGACCGATCAGTTTAGCAGTCTTGGAAAAATAGATCACATACATGAATGTTTCATTTTCACTTTAATACGTAAAAAAACAAAATAAATAATCTTTATGAACGCCATTATTCCCTTGGCTTAACCCTGCATATCAATCACATTACACTTCTTGGAATCCTGGGAAAAATAAAACATAGAAAGGGGTGATCTCAAATGATCAGTAAGGGTAAGCAATACAGCAGAAACTTTGAAAAATAAGCGTAAACATTTAAGCCAATGTATAAAACTAAAACAAAATCCTTTTAAACTTGAACTTCAGCATAATATGGCAGAAATAAAATGAAATATTTCCATTTACTTATTCACATGGATATTCTACTAATCGAATAATCACATGCAATATCACTAACCACTTTGATAATGATGGAATGCATAATGCCATACTATCATAACCACATAGCCAAGGCCTCGTGCCAAGACTACAAATAAGATTTTGCCAAGGCCTTGTGCCAAGACACTAGATTGTCTCATGAGACCTACCGATGTATCGAGGAGCTATAGCGGGCTCCACCCGTCACTTACTAATTCCAATGCATTCCTCATATGAAAAGTTTTAAATATGACATAAACATTCGTATTCAAACTAGCATACGAAATGTCAATACTTTATCCAAAAACCATGAATGGTATAAAAATAGAACATCCACAGTCAAACATAACTCATTCGATACAATATGGAAGATTGTATTGTATCACATTAACCTCAATCGATAATTATGAAGGATATTGACATAGATGAAAATGATTATCAAAACAATTAGAGTGAAATATCCCCCTTTTTGTTGAAATCATTTAAAAGTCACACTATTTGTCAAGATTCCATTTAATGTAGATTTTAGAATCAAAGTGTCCCATACTACTATGAAAATTTTAAAAGGAATTTTGTTTTGAAAACTTTAATGTCCAAATAAATAAATCCTTAAAACCATTTTTAAAACATGGACATTAATGAGCAAGATTTAGAAGAATAAGTCTTTAAAACATTTAAAAATGGTATTTTCGTTAGAGTTTCTAACCAAAATAGAGACACATGAATACAAATAATTGAGGTAATAAAAACATTCTAATATCATGAGAATAAAGGGATTCATGATATACTATGTCAAAGTACATTATATACACCACATAAAAGTTATTTGGTGTATAACAACAAAGAAGTCTCAATGGAATGTAAATTGAGATGAAATCTTTCATAAAGGTCGTATCATTAGGTTAAGGATAAATCAACGACATAGTTATGTGTGAAAAATATAAATACACTAAATATGATTTGATATTCAGTGTAAAACAATCAAAGTACATTCACACATAATCTTGTAAAAACAACACCAATGAATTGGATGTTTAACTCAACAAATGGAGAATGAGTTAAAATTACTCTTATCAAATTCATATCGATGACTTGAGAAATTATCAACGGAGTGATTATGTGTATAAAAAGTATATCCACAGAAAAGGGGAGTGGAAATTATGACATAAGAAAATGAATAGCGATTCCACACATAATCTCGGAGTAAAATAATCACTGAAATTTGCGTAAAGTCGAATAAATGGAAATTGAAATTTCAAATTCCCTTATCGATTAGCTAACTTATGAAACATACACCCATAAAAGAAGGATCATACAATGATGATGTAAATACCCATAAATTAAAGTATATTACACAATGAATACAATCATGGGCAGTACACACACCACATGTAATAAATAAGTGGTGAACAATGGAATTATCACGGAATTAAAAGTGAGATAAGAAACCCCTTACCTTGCACTTTCCTTTAGTAGAGGGTACGTTTAACCTCAAGTACGAAGATCGTAGTATGTTATTAAATTATACCAGAACCATATTAATATGTATGATATCATACCTGATTCATTTATGACTTTATATTACCCATTTAATAATAATTTCCATGTTAAGTTATCATTTTGGGTAATAATCACTTTCTTTATCGTACGTGTTTTAACTTGTCACTCTTGGTTGTATCACTTAGATCATGATTTAAATACTTCCAGAATATAAAACATGATAAATATATCATATATATTTAGAATATAAATATGTATAATAGACATATATATGAAATGGAAAACACCATTTATGGAGACGATACTCCGTACGTATGCATAAACGCTGTTTCTATTTTCATATAGTATTGAACGGAAGTAAATGAATAAGATATATGTAAGTACATAAATCGTTATATATATATATATATATATATATATATATATATCTCCAGTAGAATTATTATATCATATATTACATACTTATTAGTAATATATATTTTTATAATCGTCGATGAATGGTGAACTTGGAAATGAATCTCATCGCGTCATGGAGACTATAATCCGTACTTACGCACGAGCAAAAATATCATTCTTTTGATATTAAAATAATATATAATTGGATGGTATATCATATATACAGAATCATTATCATGTTATATTTATTATTTACATGAATTACAAATCATTATTATACCCATCCAAGTAATAATATATTGAATAACAATTACACCACGACGTGGAGACGGTAAGTCGTACGTACGCACGTATGGTGACATTTCATTCAAAGGATGGATAGAATACTGAAATATGATTGTAAAATGTTTATAATAACATAAAAGTATATATAATATACTGGAGTTATTATTTTAGAATGGTAATAATAAAGAAAGAAGAAGTGTAAGAAGAAAGGAACTTGAAAACGGGTGGTGAAATCATTACCTCTTCTTCGGGTTATTCCTTTTGATTTGATCAAAAGGGCTCCTTAAGTTGTATTTATGACTAAAGTAAGGCCTCTAGGATGAATTTAGGGAAGTTGAGAGAGTATTTGGGCAGATTTTGGCTAAACCAAAAGGCTTTGATGGTGTGAATTAATGAGAAGCGGGAGTGCCCTTTTATAAGAGGGGTGACGGGCACCTTTGGAAAAGCTAGAGATATTATTTTATAATAAATTCATATTCAGTTTCTAATGGCTCCAAAGTGGATTATTTAAAGGTTAAGGTGGGGATGGGTCTAAAAACACTCAAACAATAGAATTTAGACATGTTTGGATCATTATATTAACCTTATCTTTAAGTATTAACTCTTAGTTAATTAGTTTCACTTTTACAATGTCTCTTTGTATTTTTATATTATATGGTTAATAAACATACTATATACATCCATGTGACCCCCAAGTGGTCTATTAATGATATAAATATCATGAAATAAGTCTCATGGCCGAACCTATGATTTTTAAGAATTTAATATCAATTAATAAGATAATATTTGTTATAAAAACTCTTTTATGTCAATTTTGACACTATTCAATAATTGATTTTTGTAAAAATCATAACAGAATTATTACTTCTAAAAACGTTAATTATCTCAATCCTGACATGTCATATTGACCTAGAAAATTAGTGTAATTCATAAAAAGTATCAAATTATATTTATTTGGGTATTTATAATATCAATTATTTTAATTGTTTCAC
The DNA here is from genome assembly GCA_963277665.1 of Viscum album. Lineage (NCBI taxonomy): Eukaryota > Viridiplantae > Streptophyta > Magnoliopsida > Santalales > Viscaceae > Viscum > Viscum album. The sequence continues at coordinate 1,429,293,360 of OY728120.1, read as the reverse complement.
TATTATGGTAATTACTACATCATCATTGTGTCATAAATAAATTAAATTATTTAATGTCTAAAAATTATAAATAAAATATCATTATGTAGGAAATCGTTTTGTCTTTCTAATGAATATTTACAATCGAATTTATCTTATGTATAACCCTATATTAAAAATGTTTTAGTAAATAAACTTTGATTTTAACTCTTTTAACTCTTCTTTGAATTAAATAATAATAAATGTCCTAATCAAATACAAGTGGACCTAAATGATAATATTTTACTCCTAATATTGTTTTTGGTCGAGATACACTTGTTCAATAGAATTAGGATATGTGTTAGTGTAATATTAATATCATTTTTACCCTTAATTACCCAATTTACTTTTAACCGTGGTAAATAAAAGTAAAAAGTTACTATTCACCAAAAATTATTTTCATCTTATTGAACCACATTTTACCCCTTGATATTAACAGTGTCACTCGGATTTTCGAAATTCCACTCACAGAAGCGGTAAAATTAAGTTTTATGAAAAAATCAGTTTTTTAACTACCACTTAGTGGTTTCACTATTCCTCAGAAAATGAAAGTTTCCAGAAAAATACAAAAAATTAGGCCTAAGCTATATTTGATATTATGAATTCAAAAAAGATGTCTATTTTACCAAATTCAGAACATATCAGTTGCATTAATTAATTTAGAAATTAATTCTCGTCGTCAAAACAAATAGCGTGTTTTTAAGAGATAATAACTATCAAAAGATTGACACTTGTTTATGTCTGGTTTAAAAGTGAAATTACATCTAATGACCAACATTGTATTAAATGGTAAAAATATATTCTAAATATACTTTAAAACCACACAAATTAATAATTTATCACTATTAATTATTTCGATTAAAAAAGTTGTTTTAATTAAAATTTAGTAATTTTCACTATTCATCAAAATATGAAAGTTATCCGAAAAGTACCAAAATATCACCCTAAGCTAATTTTGATATCATGAATCCAGAAATGAAGTCCATTTCAAAAAGTAGGTATTACTATTAATAACAGCTAGTTTGATTGGTTCTGGTGTGTTAGAATCTCGAAGTTGCGTGCAATGCACGCCATTGCATTATTCAAAGGGAAATGTACCGTGGAATCTTGGGATGTTTCATTGTAAATTGTTTATGTCCCCATTCTAAAAAGTAAATTTATTTTGTCAAATTGAATATATAAAAGTTTAAAATATTGGATTTAAAAAGGGTTCACTATTAAAATTGGTAAAAGTGAAAAAAATGAATTTTTTCTTACATTATATCTATGAAACTCGGAATATGGATTCTAAAATTATAAGGATTATATAAAGTATAAAATTTTGTTAATACTATTCATAACCTCTTTTGAACAGCTTGTTTGGTAAGTCAGGGTGTGCTTGAACTCGGTGTTGCTTGTAGTGCAAGTTATTGAATTATTTTGAAGAAATAACACACTAGGAAATATTGGGGTGTTACATTCTCCCCTCCTTCAATAAATTGCGTCTTCGCAATTTGAAATTGTTCTTCAAAAATAAAAGGTTGAATATAGAAAATATCTTTGTGGGAAAACCCACATCAGAAGTTGGGTTAATAAAATTTAGTCTTAATAAGAGGAAAACAGAAATGAAAGCGGTCACCACCAAATTATGATCTCTATTCGGAGAACATTGGTGGAAATTAGAGACATATAATTAGAGGAAAAACGTAAATATTTATAGGTAGTGATTGAGGTCATCAATCACAAACAAGTGAAAAATTGAGGGTCTTAAATTCATCAATCTATGATGATTTAAAATACCATCGGTTCAACAAAACATAAGGTATTAGGATAACACATTTTTGACGTTTCAAAATATCTTTGTTGAAATCCCACATCGAAAAATGAATTAATGAGGCCTCTATTTAAAATAAAGAGTGGAAAGTATAAAGATTACTGAAAATAACACATACTGGGGTTCCATGTAGGAAAATATGGATATGGAAGAGAAATATAACCATCAATTATCTGATGGAGATTGGTAGAGAACATGGCTATGAAAAGGCCAACAATCCCAAATCCATAAATTAGTGATGATCTAAGGTACCATCTATGACAACATTTTTGTTCTATGTTCCTTTTCTTAATGTTGAGGAATTTATTTATGGGATTGGCTAAGATCATAAGGAGATATACTTTACAATTAGAGTTTTATCCATTAATAAATTTCTACCACAAACTCATCTTTCACCCCAAAACATAATACAACTCAAAAATACTCTATTTATCCAAATCGTATAGGGTTCCAAATATAATGAATTTATAATTCACATATCAGACCATTTATGTAAAGAAACTACATTATACCATCTAGGAACTTGATGTAGCACAATGGTAGGCGATAAATCCCAATTGCACTATGGTTGTGGGTTCGATTCCGCAGCTTTGTCCGACACGACGGTTCTTCACACGGTCTCCGTGTTGTCCTTTTATAAAAATCCAAAAAATAACCTTTCAAACTTAATCCATTCCGACCATTAGACTTATCCAAAATACTATTATCCAAAATTACCGTCCAAAATTTACAAGTAAGTTAAACATAATGAGGATCCTTTTTTCCAGGTAATAACATGTGAATGCCTTCTTCATCTATTCTTTTACAACACCGTAACATCCTGAATTACCAAAATCAACCATCTCTTATTCCAAAATCACTACCTCAATATTAGGACCATATTAAGGTTTATCTTTCCTTCAACCATATAATTTCAAAAAAAAATTAACTCGCTGTAGAGTCACTTTCCTTAGTACCATAAAATCTCAAATCCTTAATTAAATAGTACTGCAGTACAATCCTTATTTATTTCCAGAACATCATTGATACAACACTTAAATGAAATAATTCTAAAATAACAACATAGGAACACTGTTCATTCCTCTACATCTGTGGTAGTATCATAACTTGATTATTATCCAATAGCATCATTTGCGGCATAGTCTGATGACTGGGACATTGGTTCGCGTAGTGTCCAAACTCCATGCAAATGAAGCATTGTACATTTGAAACCATTTTCATACCCTTGCAGCCACATACTTTGTGCCCTTTTCCTACACACTTATAACAAACTCCCATTCCTTTCAGGAAAGTTCTGGGGTGTTTCTTCCCACAGTTATCACATATGGAGAAATTCTTCTTTTCCCTCTTCCCTTTACCCATCTTTCTCTCTTCCATCCTTTTCTTCTCTTGCTTCCCTTCAAAGCTATATGACTCGGTAAACTCTTTAGTTATCTTATCCACACAAGATACTATTTCTTTATATGATGATAATACATGGGAGACTATTTCCCTTATAAATGATGGCTTAATACCATGAAAGATACGATCCTTCTTACTCTTTGGATCCTACGTATTACTAGAGTTCGCATTCCTTCTACTGGGTTCCATTTCTGTACAATAGCATAAACTAGGCCAGTTTATGAATTGCAATGAATAATTCCAAACTTGTAAAATACCTGACACAAATTGAACAGTTTATGGATATAATACATAATCATAAAAATGTTTTATTTGAGTAAGTATATACTCATGAGCCCTTCATAATGGTTTGTAAAGAAAATTATAATTATCCTAAGAATATCCCCCGGGAGTGTCTTAACCAAGAGTGCAGCAAGGCCTGTTGTCGTGCACCAGCTCCCGTTTGAGTCTAGATCAAAGCGATGTTTTCGGTTTTTACCCCTAGGTACATATGTGCCAGATCCGCCTCTACCTGCTCGTATCCAGACAGGGATGTATTGCTGGGAAAACTCACAAAATCTCTACAATACCAAAATTCTAGGAAGTTCTTCTATAATAATCCTCAAAGTCCATCTTAGGTCTATGTGCTCTAATCAGAGTTTATCTAAATCTACCTTCCAAGGTTTGTACTAAACTTCCTCTGATACCAAATATAACGCTCCGACCCCAGTTACCCATAGTCGGTGCATTATTTTAATACATTGGCATGATTACAAGGAATCAAGTCCCGAAGGACCGATCAGTTTAGCAGTCTTGGAAAAATAGATCACATACATGAATGTTACATTTTCACTTTAAGACGTAAAAAACAACATAAATAATCTTTATGAACGCCATTATTCCCTTGTCTTAACCATGCATATCAATCACATTACACTTATTGGAATCCTGAGAAAAATAAAACATAGAAAGGGGTGAGCTCAAATGCTCAGTAAGGGTAAGCAATACAGTGGAATCTTTCAAAAATAAGCATAAACATTTAAGGAAATGTATAAAACTAAAACAAAAGCCTTTTAAACTTGAACTTTAGCATAATATGGCAGAAATAAAATGAAATAATGCCATTTACTTATTCACATGTATATTATACTAATCGAATAATCACATGCAATATCACTAACCACTTTCATAATGATGGAATGCATAATGTCAGACTATCATAACCACATAGCCAAGGCCTCGTGCCAAGAATACAAATAAGATTTTTCCAAGGCCTTGTGCCAAGACACTAGTTTGTCTCATGAGACATACCGATGCATCGAGGAGCTATATCGGGCTCCACCCGTCACTTACTTAGTCCAATGCATTCCTCATATGATAATTTTGAAATATGACATAAACATTCTTATTCAAACTAGTCTACGAAATATCAATACTTTATCCACAAACCATGAATGGTATAAAAATAGCACATCCACAGTCAAACATGACTCATTAGATACAATATGGAAGATTGTATTGTATCACATTAAACTAAATCGAGAATTATGAAGGATATTGACATAGATGAAAATGATCATCAAAACAATTAGAGTGAAATATCCCCCTTTTTCTTGAAATCATTTAAAAGTCACACTATTTGTCAAGAATCCATTTAAAATAGATTTTAGAATCAAAGTGTCCCATACCACTTTGAAACATTTAAAAAGAATTTTGATTTGAAAACTTTAATGTCCATATAAATAAATCCTTAAAACCATTTTTAAAACATGGACATTAATGAGAAAGATTTAGAAGAATAAGTCTTTAAAACTTTTAAAAATGGTATTTTAGTTAGAGTTTCTAACCAAAATAGAGACACATGAATACAAATAATTGAGGTAATAAAAACATTGTAATGTCATGATAATAAAGGGATTCATGATATACTATGTCAATTTACATTATATACACCACATAAAAGTTATTTGGTGTATAACAACAAAGAAGTCTCAAGGGAATGTAAATTGAGATGAAATCTCTCATAAAGGCCGTATCCTTAGGTTAAGGATAAATCAACGACATAGTTATGTGTGAAAAATATAAATACATGAAATATGATTGGATATTCAGTGTAAAACAATCAAAGGACATTCACACATAATCTTGTAAAAACAACACCAATGAATTCGATGTTTAACTCAACAAATGGAGAATGAGTTAAAATTACTCTTATCAAATTCATATCGATGACATGAGAAATTATCAATGGAGTGATTATGTGTATCAAAAGTATATCCATAGAAAAGGGGAGTGGAAATTATGACATAAGAAAATTAATAGTGATTCCACACATAATCTCGGAGTAAAATAATCAATGAAATTTTCGTAAAGCTGAATAAATGGAAATTAAAATTTCAAATTCCCTTATCGATTAGCTAACTTATGAAAAATACACCCTTGAAAGAAGGATCATACAATGATGATGTAAATACCCATAAATTAAAGTATATTACACAATGAATACAATCATGGGCAGTACACACACCACATGTAATAAATAAGTGGTGAACAATAGAAATCTCACGGAATTAAAAGTGAGATAAGAAACCCCTTACCTTGCACTTTCATTTAGTCAAGGGTACGTTTAACCTTCTGTACGAAGATAAATTATGTTATTAAGTTGTACCAGAACCATATTAATATTTATGAAATCATACCTGATTCATTTGTGAGTTTATATTACCCATTTAATAATAATTTCCTTGTTAAGTTAACATTTTGGGTAATAATCACTTTCTTTATCGTACGTGTTTTAACTTGTCACTCTTGGTTGTATCACTTAGATCATGATTTAAATACTTCTAGAATATAAAACATGATAAATATATCATATATATTTAGAATATAAATATGTATAATAGACATATATGAAATGTAAAACACCGTTTATGGAGACGGTAGTCCGTACGTATGCATAAACGTTGTTTCTGTTTTCATATAGTATTGAATGGAAGTAAATGAATAAGATATATGTAAGTACATAAATCTTTATATATATATTTATATATATCTCTCCAGTAGCATTATTATGTCATATATTACACACTTATTAGTAATATATATTTTTATAATCGTCGATGAATGGTGAACTTGGAAATGAATCTCATCGCGTCGTGGAGACGGTAATCCGTACGTACGCACGAGCAAAAATATCATTCTTTTGATATTAAAATAATATATAATTGGATAGTATATCATATATAAAGAATAATTATCCTGTTATATTTATTATTTACATGAATTAAAAATCATTATTATACCCATCCAAATAATAATATATTGAATAACAATTACACCACGACGTAGAGACGGTAAGCCGTACGTACGCACGTATGGTGACATGTCATTCAAAGGATGGATAGAAAACTGAAATATGGTTGTAAAATGTTTATAATAACATAAAAGTATATATAATATACTGGAGTTATTATTTTAGAATGGTAATAATAAAGAAAGAAGAAGTGGAAGAAGAAAGAAACATGAAAACGGGTGGTGAAATCATTACCTCTTCTTTGGGTTCTTCCTTTTGATTTGATCAAAAGGGCTCCTTAAGTTGGATTTTTGACTAAAGGAAGGCCTCTAGAATGAATTGAGGGAATTTTAGAGAGTATTTGGGTAGATTTTGGCCGAACCAAAAGGCTTTGATGGTGTGAATTAATGAGAAGTGGGAGTGCCCTTTTATAAGAGGGGTGAGGGGCACCTTTGGAAAAGCTAGAAATATTATTTTATAATAAATTCATATTCGGTTTCTAATGGCTCCAAAGTGGATTATTTTAAGTTTAAGGTGGGGATGGGTCGAAAGACACTCAAACAATAGAATTTAGACAGGTTTGGGTCATTATATTAACCTTATCTTTAAGTATTAACTCTTAGTTAATTAGTTTCACTTTTACAATGTCTCTTTGCATTTTTATATTATATGGTTAATAAATTTACTATATACATCCAAGAGACCCATAAGTGGTCCATTAATGATACACCTATCATTATATAAGTATCCCGGCCGAACCTAAGATTTTTAAGAATTTAATATCAGTTAATTATATAATATTTGTTTTAAAAACTCTTTTATGTCAATTTTGACACTATTCAATAATTGATTTTTTAAAAAATCATAATTTAAAGATTACTTCGAAAAATGTTAATTGAGTAAATCCTAACTTGTCATATTAATCTATAAAATTATTTTAATTCATAAAAAGTCTCAAATTATATTTATTTGGGTATTTAAAATATCAATTATTTTAATTTTTTCACTATTATGGTAATTACTACATCATAATTGTGTCATAAATAAATTAAATTTTTTAATGTATAAAATTATAAATAAATTATCATTATGTAGGAAATCGTTTTTTATTTCTAATGAATATTTACAATCGAATTTATCTTATGTATAACCCTATATTAAAAATGTTTTATTAAATAAACTTTGATTTTAACTCTTTTAACTCTTCTTTGAATTAAATAATAATAAATGTCCTAATCAAATACAAGTGGACCTAAATGATAATATTTTACTCCTAAGATTGTTATTGGTCGAGATACACTTGTCCAATAGAATTAGGACATGTGTTAGGGTAATGTTAATATCATTTTTACCCTTAATTACCCTATTTACTTTTAAACGTGGTAAATAAAAGTAAAAAGTTACTATTCACCAAAAATTATTTTCATCTCATTGAACCACATTTTACTCTTTGATATTAACCGTGTCTCTCGGATTTTCGAAATTCCACCCACAGAAGCGGTAAAATTAAGTTTTATGAAAATTTCAGTTTTTTAACTACCACTTAGTGGTTTCACTATTCATCAAAAAATGAAAGTTTCTAGAAAAATACAAAAAATTTGGCCTAAGATATATTTGATATTATGAATTCAAAAAATATGTATATTTTACCAAATTCAGAACATATCAGTTGCATTAATTAATTTAAAAATTAATTCCTGTCGTCAAAACAAATAGCGTGTTTTTAAGAGATAATAACTATCAAAAGATTGACACTTGTTTATGTCTGGTTTAAAAGTGAAATTACATCCAATGACCAACATTGTATTAAATGGTAAAAATATATTCTAAATATACTTTAAAACCACTCAAATTAATAATTTACCACTATTAATTTTTTCGATTAAAAAAGTTGTTTTAATTAAAATTAATAATTTTCATTATTCATTAAAATATGAAAGTTATCCGAAAAGTACCAAAATTTCACCCTAAGCTAATTTCGATATCATGAATCCAAAAATGGAGTCCATTTCGAAAGATAAAATTTATAAAATTTCAAAAAGTAGGTATTACTATTCATAACGGTTAGATTGATTGGTTGTGGTGTGTTAGAATCTCGAAGTTGCGTGCAATGCACGCCATTGCATTATTCAAAGGGAAACGTACCGTGGAAGCTTGGGATGTTTCATTGTAAATTTTTTATGTCCCCATTCTAAAAAGTAAATTTATTTAGTCAAATTGAATATATAAAAGTTTAAAATATTGGATTTAAAAAGGGTTCACTATTAAAATTGGTAAAAGTGAAAAAAAAATGAATTTGTTCTTACATTATATCTAAGAAACTCATAATATGGAATCTAAAATTATAAGGATTATATAAAGTTTAAAATTTAGTTAATACTATTAATAACCTCTTTTGAACGGATTTTTTGGTAAGTCATGGTGTTCTTGAACTCGGTGTTACGTGTAGTGCAAGTTATTGAATTATTTTGAAGAAATAACACACTATGAAATCTTGGGGTGTTACATTCAAAAGGTCAGCATTTCCTGTCATATGTGAAGAGCATCCACTATCAAGAATCTTGGTGTTGCTTCTCTTTGTAGCTTTGAAGGCTACTTGTGCAAGATTGTATTTCTCAATCTTATTCTTTTCTTTCCAAGAGATATTGGATTGAGTGTAAGATATTGATGGCCTTCAAATTATTTCTTCCACATAATCAGATTCTCCATACCCATGATCTTCTTCTAGAGGAGAAAAACTATTTGTGAGAAAACACCTTCAGGAGGGTGAATATTAACCCATCTCTAAGAGTTGTATGAATCTATCCTATCGTGCCTCTGCCTGCAATACATAGCTTTATGGCTAAAGTTAGAACAATCAAAACATTATCCATAGAAACTATTTCTTCTATAAGATGGTGGATATGAAATCATTCTCCTTTGTTGACTTCCCAGATCTTCCCCATTCAAGTATCTCCTTGCCTCTTCACAATATGACATGGTATGGCCCAGGTAGCCACAGAACTGACACTTCATGAGAGGGAATGTCTTCTCACTTGAATTTCTCCACATTCCTTCTTCCTTAGGAGAATGGTTGGACTGCCTGTAATTTCTGAATTTTTGAGGACAATTTTTAGTTCTTCTTTTAGTTTGGATTGAGGGTTTCTTTTTCATCACTTCAGGAAACGTTTCAACATGTCCAAATTTCATCTTGTATTTATTTTGGCTCTCTTCACTTCCAGTAGTTGATGTCTCAGCTTCATAGCCAATTCTACTCTTTCCGAAGCATGTGGGTCTTTGATCACTAAAAATTTTTCCAACCCCATATGAACCAAACTTGGCTCTTACTAGTAATTTTTCATCTAAGAATATTCCAAAATGAATTTTCTTCTTACCTTCATTTGTGGTTAATGGACATTCAATTTTACTCCGAAGAGTAACAACTTCTTCCTCAAGACCCTCAACAGTATTGGACTTCTCTTCCAGTCTAGATGAAAGGCCATTTATGAACATTTCTTGTTCTTTAATTCTAATATTTAGTTCCACAACGTCATCTGTGCTTTCAGGGATTGAATACTGAACTCTCACTAGTTCTTCTAGTCGTTAAATTTCTACTTTTATCTCATCAACATATTCTAATGATTCTTCCACCATTTCCTTCCACTTATTTTATCTCTTACATTTATTCACAAGCCTGTAAAAGGCTTCCTTAATTTGAATCTTTGGATCACCATTAGGCGTAATCTAATTATCTCTACCTTTATTGATCATGGGTTCTAAATTTTCAATGATAGCCATCATGGAAGCATGGTTTCTTGTTTTAAATTCTGGTTCTTCTTCTTCAAAAAATTAAATATCATCATCTTCATCTTCATAGAAAAAACTATTATTCTATACTCTCTTTACAAATTTGAAGTCTCCCTATTTGAAAAACCTTTTCAAAGGCTTCTCGATGTCTTCTGCTTAACGCTCATCATCATCAAATGTTATTTGGCACTGAGAGACAATGTGCCCAACACTTCCTCAACGAAAACATGCCAGAGGTAGCTTACCTTTAAATTTACCTTTATCCTTTTTCAGCCTCTTGGAAATGAGAGAATGAATTTATTTTTCCCCATCATCTTCCCCACTACTATCTTATGAAATTTTCAGTTTCTCCATGGCTTTGAATGCCATTTCCTTTCTTACACTAGTCATGGCATCTTAGGGTTTGACTCTCATATCAAATGCCACTAGACTACTTAGCAGATCATCTGGAGATAGTTTAGATAGATCTCTTTCTTCAAGGGATGACACCTTTGCATTGTACATAGGAGGAAGTCTTCTCAAGATCTTATGTATGATATCAATGTCTTTGATTTCCTCCCCAATACCTCGAATTTCTCCCACTACTTCAGTAATTTGATTGAAGAATGAATTTTCATTCTCATTAGGATGCATCTTTAGATCACCAAACCCTATTGGGTAAGACTTGAGGTTTTGCCTCCTTCAATTTGTTATCTCCTTCGTAAATGTTTTCAAGTTTATCCCACATATACTTTGCTGAGGTACAACTCATCACCTTTAGATATATCGGATCTGAAAGAGAAATAGTGATATCATTCTAAAATTTAGCATCTGCATCAAAAACATTCTTTTCTGTATCAGTCATAGCAAGCCCTATTAGATAATTTACTTATATTCCTTCCACAGTAGCAAAGAGGACTTCCATTCCAAAGGATCTTAAATGAGATTTCATTCTGTTCTTCCAAATCAAAAAATCACTTCCATCGAAGAGATTTATTCCCCAATCATTGACGGAATTCCCCATGATGACAAAGGAGAGATCTAACACCAGTATCCTTTACCCTCTGATACCACTTTTAGGACCCTAGGACACCCAGAGAGGGGAGGGGTGAATCAGGGTGTCAACATTTCTTTTAAACTGATGGATCTTGTTCCCATGTTGGTTGGAACTTGTTAAACCTGTATGATGGATATGATCAGAAATCAAACATTCACATGCAAAGAGATGACACAACACTTTTTTCTTGGTTCACCACTAAGGGATACGTCCAAGGAGCATACACCGACAGGTTATTCATCATACCTAATTCCTATATTATTAACTAGTTGTGGATTACAATTGCTTGGGAATAGTCACTCTGTCCCAGGCTCACTAACTTTACAAATGTTCAGGGATAGCCCACTGCATCCCTCAAGTCACTCTCGTCGACTCCCCTTGGCTCACTGCCATTGGTGAAGTCCCAGTCAGTTTATAGACATGAAGGTCTCTTCAATAGATGTGCATTGAAGTCTTTGCCTCGCCTTAGCACAAGTCTTTGCTTGCATCAAAGTCTAGAATTGATGCACTTGAACACACTGAACCACTGAACCGCATAATCAGAATGCAAAAACAGGTTACACTGATGATATCAGGACACACCTACCCTTTATGCGCAAGTTCTCACTTTTGTGTGTAATACATGATTTTCACACCGAAAAATATTTCATGCAACTCCCCCTTTGCATGAAACATTCACTTTTTTTCACAGAGCCTCCACTTTTAAACGCAGCTTAGACTTTTTCACATAGCATCACCTTTTACGTGGAGCTTTACATGCACCATCCACTTTTACGCACTACTTCAAATTTTACACGCAATGTCTGCATTTTCTCGTAGCTTAAACTTTTACGCGCAGCTTCGCCTTTTTCGCACAACATCAAGTTTTTCACGAAACCTCAAATTTTATGTGAAACTTATACCTTTTTTCACACCTTCAGCTTTTTCGCGCATCTCAGAGTTTTTTGCGCAACTCCCTTTATGTGAACCTTTTACATGCATCAAATCTCAGATCTTCTCTAAGTCTTCAATAGTCCAGAATGAGGGGAGTCACCTCTTATTTATAAGCTTCGCTGACTCCCACATGAAAAACCCATCTTAGGGAGAAAAATCTCTCATTCTGCACACAATACATTTCATGCTAGAAATGTTTTCTGTGCACATATCCATGTTTTTTTAACTGCCCATGCCTTTACCATTTTCTGACGTTTTGATTCTGAAACACCTCTTGTGCGAAAAAAATCTCGCTCCACTATTTTGCACACCATGCTGTTTTTCGCGCACCACACTATTTTTTCATGCACACCTCATCTATTTAACGCACCACTTCCTCTTTGCACGTACCTCCTTTTTCCAACAACCTATGTCTTCATTTTCCGATTTTCAGGTCCTAATGTTTGTAAAACACTGGAGAAAAGTGCCACCTTCAATATTGTTGTCTGCTTGAACAGTATGATCACTTTACTAACACACATTCTGGAATTCTAGAGATGATTGACAACAAACACAATCCATACTCCAATTCATGCAAAGAACATCCATGGTTTCAATAGTGGAGTGATTCCCTCTCTGGTGAGGATATAAAATTATCTAATATTAATAAGAATCAAGATTTTATAAGGTGTAAATGTCTTTTCATCCCAATACTTATCGTTTTGGTAATCCCGATTTTGTATGGGTAATATTTTTTTCATCCTATAGTTATCATATGAGCTATCATAGTTACATATGGGTTATGTTCATCTCATATTAAGAGATATCCTGATTTTATATGTGGTAAGATCATAGTTTAATGTCACTCATGGATGATGATTACCATATTCTCATACTTATCATATGAGGAATCTCGATTTGATACAGGGTAATTTTTTAACATCCCATTCTTGTTGTATGAGGAATGTTGTGTTTGTTGCATACCATAAGACTTAATTTTAACATCTTTCACTGAAGAAATTAGTATTATCAGTTTGTAGTCATAAAACTTCTACTATGAGTGTTATATGTTTTGGGGCATGGAGTGCAGACCATAGGGGTAGCTTCTGATTTATTGTCTTAGATCTTTGACCCAAGGTGGAATAGGTGTCCTTAGTTGGTTTGTGGGAAATGAAGGAGTGTCAACCTAGTGTTAAAGGTGGTTCAAAGGGACCCTCTCCCACAAAATCCTTGAAAAATTGTGCCTTTATGCAATATAGACCCCATAATGAGTCCAAAAATGGGTGGGTCCAAAGATAAAATATATGGGCATCACTACTTATCACATGAGGATGGGAATAAAGTTTCCCATAGTTCTAGAATGTATCATGGTAGGAGACCAATGTTGGAAAGGGATACCCTCTCGAATGAGGATACTAAATTATCACACATTAGGAAATGAGGAATCCTGAATTTAATCAGGGTAAGTATATAGTTTAGCATCAGGTATTGAGGATGTTTGCAAGGATTTCACATTGAGGTACTCATTCTTTTCTTCCATATGTTGAGTTATGAGGGAATATTTTCCCATTAATAGGTTAAGTAAAATAAATGTTGCTTATTCCTAAAAATGAGTCCCATGGTATTATTTTAGGGTGATAGCACTATAGGTAGTGGATCATCCTTTGGTGAATCTATAGCTGGTCCTAGAGATAAAAGGTCTAGGTGTCACAACATTTCCCATGAGGATGGGAATCAAGACACACATAGTTCAAGAAAGAGGTGCATGCATAGGCTTTCCTAAACACTAGGGAAGAATAAAATCATGAAAATGATGGAAAAATCACAAAGTTTAGGTTCATAATTCATGGACTAGGGTTAAGAGATTTGAGGATGTTAATGTATTTAAAAAACTTAAAATTTGATGTGAAAGTATCCAAGGTTTCCCTGCACCACATAAAGAATTCTTGAAGCCAGTTTCACATACTTTAAGGTCATAAAAATTAGACCATGAATAGTTTTTTATTTTAATATTATTTTTGTGGAATGAAAGAGGTGGGACCAGATGTGAAAGGAGGGCATACATTCCCTCATACCATACAAGTTCTAGGAAATGAATGGCACATAGTTTAATGTCATAATGCTTGGACCAGGGTAAAGATGAAAAATAGTTTTAAGTCATGATTCTTGGACTAATAGGATGTTTGTATCAAGGGTATTTGTGCGGTATAGAAGAGGTAAACCCTGATGTGAAAGGAGTAAAGGAGGCTTGCGTACCACATGAACACCTTGAGATGAACATCATCTAATTTATAGTAATTATTATTGGAACATAAATGGGTCAAAGGAGATAAGGGGTTGAAAATTTTACAATTGGTACCAGAGAAGGGAGTTCTAGCCATCACTACATATCCCATTAGAATGGAAATCAGGCCACACATAGTTATAAAACATGGCACGGTAGGAGACTTAATTCTAGAATTTGGGGAAATACTCTCTGATTTCATATCATATGAAGAATCCATATTTTAAATGTGGTAAGGCTTTTTACCATCAGATAAATATCATATGAGAAATCCAAGTTGTATATAGTGTAATAATTCTTGGATAATCCCATACTTATCATATGAGGTATCCTAGTTTTATATAGGGTAATATCACAATTTAACATTATTCATTGAGGATGTCATTCTTTGGTGTTTAAAGTCATACAACTCAAACTATGCCCGATACTAGTTAAATTCATGAAGACCAGACCGTAACAGATTGATAATAGTTTAAGTTCATAATTTTTGAACTAGTTGAAAATAGTTTAATTTCATAATTCATAGACCATGGGGAATATATTAGTTTAATTTCATAAATCGAAGTCCCTAGAAAACATATTAAAGTCATGTTTCATGGTCCATGATATAATCTCGTGAAGTACTTCTTGAGAAACTTCGAATTAGTGGGAGGTGTGAAATGTTATATATCCTTGGTAATCAATGAGTATGATATATTAGAATAAACATTTGGAATTATCTAATTTCCATCCACTTGGGCTCCAACTTTGGTGCATTTTTTCAGGTATCATCACCATTCTAATAGAAAATAACTTGTCACCCTAGAGGAAGGAATAGAGGCAAACCTTCTTGTTGAATACTCTCAACACCTAGTTTTGGTGCCTCTATAGATTATGTAATGACTAGATCATATTATCTTCAGAGGATTCCAAATTATCTAGGGGAACTTATTCCATTCTATCTAGAAACTTTTGGTCATAAATAGTAGTTTAGAGCATTTAAAACTGGACCTCGATATAAAATACTTCATATTTTCCATATAAATGGGAATATGGGGTTACCTAGGTGGAATTATGAGTCATAATATGATAATTCCATAGGTTATTTGTGTTCTCTTATAGAAAAACCTTTTTATTCTACCCCACTATATTTTTCAAGTTGTTATAGAGTGTCTTTTTGAGAAACTCAATCTGCCCATTTTCATGCACATGGTAGAAAGAAATATGGTTGGACTGGATGTTTTACTTTGGGTAAAATTTCTTTAACTCAGCATCTCAGTAGTTGGCTTCATTTTCCATTAGAATAATTTGATGAACACCATATATATGGATGATGTGGGAGTTCACAAATTTGATTATAGATTATTATTTTCACTTCCTTGATGGAAACTTCTTATTCTAACTTTGAGAAGAATTTTGTTGTGCTCAAGATTATCCTACATTGGTGAGATGTCATTGGTGGGTATAGAGCCATGACATCGAGTCCCCATAATGCAATTAGACATGAATAATTGGTTGTGTTTAGAAGAATCGATAGTTGATGTACGGTGTTGGCATTGATGTTACACTCATGGAACCTCTTTGTGAAATTGAAAAACAAATCATGGACCATGGTGGTAAAGAAGTAACCCAACATTCAAATATGTTTACAGAGAATAAATCCCACATAATGGGTTCTATGGTACCTAGTTATTAACTCCTATATAACCTAATTGATCTTGTCTTCTTCAATGAAATGGAGGATAATTTCATCCAACCCATGTCTGTAGAGAGTTGGATCATTGTTAGGGCCAGTCTAAAGTGTAAAATACACTCTAAACTGGAACATTCACTCATGATCTACTCTTTATGATGGTAGAAATTAACACTAGAAATACTCAATGAAGGGAGTTATCAAATCATCCAATCTATCTTCATTGGGGGACCTGAGTGTCCTAGAACAAGATTACTAATAGCCAATTGGTTTACTTATTTTTTACTTTTATCATCTAAATTGTAAAAAGGGATGATTCTCTAGTGTGCTGCATTAATTATTAGGTTATCTTGGTCAGGTTCTGCAAGGGATGTGGCTAAACTAGACAAGGTTTCAACTTGGTCATTCTGTGATTGAGGTATATGTGTCTCTTTAGGTTGAGTAGGGAACTAGGCTATCCTCTGATAGGTGTTCTCTATTAGAAGAATGATCTCTTGATTTATGACTATGTAGTCACCTTTGATCTGGTTTATTTCTAACATGAAATCTCCTATCACATGAAAGTGCGGGACATCGATCTCTATGTCCATCTTGAGATCAGTAATGAGATCCTTATTCTCTTCCTCATTTCTAGATCGATGTTCAAACAACAAGAATGATTATGAAAAGTCATATTGTATCAGGGTGATGAAGAAGATCACCAAGCCAACTATTTTAATATTGGAATTTTTTATCCTTCTACTGATTGGGCTCTTGGAGTAACTATAAAAAAATCATCTTCCAACATAGCACAAACTAATCGACTAAGAGGATAGCCTCTTCTGAGAAATCAAAATTTAGGGACAACTCTTCGATGTCTGAATAGGTGACTAGAGAATCTACAAGTGTCTGGCCTTTGACAGACTTTTATGAGAAAAACCTAATGTCAAACTGCTAGAGTATTATCAACCATCATGCCAACCATCTCATCAGCACGGTGAAATTGAGGATATATTTTAGCAGGTCTAATCAGGACACCATATGTATCTCATGATGTTGTAGATAATGCCTCAAATTCTTCCCCACAAAAACCAGCAGGTGGGGGCTATTATTGATGGGGGGTACCTGGTCTCCATGTCGAGGATCATAAAACTAAGATGTTATAAAAAAATTATCACCCCTCATTTTTTCTGGGATATAACGGAATTAATGGATCACTCCAAGGAGATCACATAAATCACCACATGCTTCCCCGACATAGGTGTCATCAAAATGGGTGGTTTTAGAAGATAATTCCTAATATTGAAAAATTCACTCTATAATTAATCATACCACTGGTAAATGGTTCCTTTCTTCATTATGCTCGATAAGGGATTACACTTTCTTGCCAGATTTTTGATAAATCGGTATATGTAGGATGGGTGTCCTTAAAGGCCTCACAACTCCCATAGGTTTATAGGGGGTAATTTTATTGATGGCCTTGATCTTTTGAGGTCATAATGCATATATAACTTACAAATAACCAAAGATACTTCCAAGATGTAACCCTATGTTCAAACTTCAAGGGTTTCACCTTCAACTGATAGGAGTGGAGGAAGTCAAACACTTTCTAAAGATCTTGGATATTTTCCTGATGCCGGTGACATTTTACCACCAAGTTTTCCTTTTATAATTAAACTAGTGTCATGAGTTTTGGATTTAAGATATGGGGTATGAAGGACATATCCTATAACCTTTTTTTAGTTTCCATAAAAAACTCTATTACTCGAAGGGGAAAATCATCATTTAGGAAATGGAGGTTGAGATCTCAAAATTCAATAGAGAATTTGATCTTCCTATTTTTATTCTTGACTGGGATAATATTGGCTATCCATCTGGGGTACTGAACATCCTTGAAAAAGTTGTCTTAGATAATATTTTCAACATAATTTTTGACCATTCCACTATGAGAGGGGTGAATCGTTTTGAGATGTTGTTTGAAACCTTGACATCCCACTGAGAAACTGAGATGGTGAACAGATAGCTGAGTATCCATACCATAAATCTCAACATAGATCTAGGAAAATACATCGCGATGATTTTTTAGGAAGTCCATATACTCCTTCTACTCCCCTAGATGCATGTTTGTGATGATCAGTGTTGGATTAAGATCTTCCTCAGTACTAAGGTTTTCCTAGGCTAACTCATCGACGGTGGTGGAGAAACACTCTTCAAATGTAGCAGGGTCATCTTACAAATCCACTTCTTCATTTGATATAGTAGAATCTATGGTAGGTGTCATATCTTCTAGACTAGTTGACTCATTGGAATCACTTGTGCCTACTCTGGCAGACAAAGAATTCTCGTTGAGCTATTTCCATTTTTTTGAAACTTTAGTAACAAAATCTATCCAAACAATTTCATCCATTCTCTGAAAATGGGGTCTATTATTGATTTTAATGAAATTGAGGTTAGTGGGGATCCATTGAGTCAACCCTTCTCAACAGAATAGGTGGGAATTTTGGGGATTGGTGGTCATTGGGAGAATTTTTTGGTACTTCATTGGAGTGGGGGCTTATAGTGTCACTCAGACATATCTAGTGTAAGAGTACGTAGTAATCTATAGGTTCTCCTTCTTCTTAGGGATGACCAAACCCTTATTATTTAATATAAAAAAATATCACACCAAATCAATCATTTTTTGTATCTATTTGTTGAATTGGGATAATGAATCGTTCGTTCATGTCTTCCCATAGATTGACCATAGTGGCCATTAGATCATTAAGTTCATTGATGCATTCAGCCCGATCAATATGAACATTATTCACTTTACTCTTGTGGTATCTTGCATTAAGATAGCCAGATTCACCAGATTTGATGGGGAAAATCAAATAGGAGCACCCTTATTTGACTATTGAGGGAGTAACTGAGACATTGTTGAATGAGGAGGGAACCAATACATGAAAGTGAAGTCATGGTCTACCTAGAAACACGTTATAGGTGGTGTTCTATGATACTACCATTAATTCAGTGCTTGATATGAAGCCACAAAATTGGGACTTCAGCTAAACCTTTCCACAAAATTTACACTTGGTCTGATTTTAACCCTAAATCATTAGGTTGGAGGGGGTCTTATATGTTTTGGTCATTCACTACTTGTGGAGAATATGGGTTAGGATGAGGTTGATCCCGAAGCTAGTACCCGCTTGGATATAGTGGTTTTCTACACCATTGAACTGGAAGGTGATATACGGTAGGCATATGTTCCCATTAATGATGACTCAATTGTATTCCTTGGAAAATGAGATGATGGACCCAAATTATGCTATATCGGACTCCTTTACAAATTATTCCTCTGTGGAAGATAACTCAAATTCAAACTTGAGAGGTATTTTCGAAGCTTTTGTAAGGGCCTCAAAAATTTATTTCGACAATCAATAATCCTCAAGGATTAAAATGCTCAAGGGTATGCTGGGGAGATACTTTAACACATCATAATTACATGCTTGGGGAATGTATTCTCCCATAGAGGGTCTCTCCTTAGAAGGGGTTAAATGTATTTTTTTGGCTGATCCACTAGGGTCTAGCTAGTGGTCGAAATATTTTAATTCTATCCAGATGGTTTTCATTGAACAACAGCTAGTTGACTATTTGTTGGTGGATTGTAGGATCTACACTATATATGGCTAATCAAAAAGTGGTCATGGCTGAAATACTTGGTTAACTACTAGGTCATCTATAGATGCATACTTGACATAGTATACTAGGATGATAGTTCTAGATAAGCTATGTTCAAAACCTAAATATTAGTATCAGTAGAATAGTTGGCTTGATTAGCCTAATAATTCTAAAAAATCACTTGTCCTCCTCTATTCCTTCAATGACATTGACCGGAAGTCTGAAAGGGTTAATCTTGGAATTCCATACTATCAGGTGTTGTGAAGTAGTTTACTAGCTCGACTGCATTCAAGAAGTCATACCCTTTCTCGTCATTAATGGGGAAATCAAAGGTCAGACGGACCTTGGGAATATCTCTTGAATCAGTGGGAATATTTTCTCTAATGTTAACAAATGGATTCAATACCTATGAATTAAATTGGTTCCCTTTTCCATTTATTCCTATTCTTTTACGACTTGGAATCCTATGATGTTGTTGTGGAGGCAATGTTAAGAGGTGTAGTAACAACATGAGGTTCTGGATTTCCCAAATGAGTGCATATAGAACCTTGTGGATGAGAAACTACCTTTAAGGCAAACCGGTTTTCATAATTATGTGTCTCATGAAAAAGACCCTAATTCCATTCGCAAAATCCTTCAACATCACTGTTGGGATAGTTGGATAAACGGTTAACCTGTAGTAGAATTCCACCCCAATTGACTTGGCCATGATCCACATGAACCTAGAGCTGATAATTGAACATGAATAATTCCTTGATGGTGTGTCTAGGGATCCTATGGTATGGGTAATGATTGTCATAGAAAATTAGTCTGGCCTCCTAGGGCCTCTTACACTCTATAATTTTATTAATTCTCTTATGTAGGACATAGATGAAGTAGACAGGGGCCTGAAAATCCATAAAGTAATAGGTTAGATTTCGTATATATATTATAATGGTACTCTTGGAGGTTGCCCTTTATAATGATTTGGAGCCACATTTTCTCTTCTAGGTAGTTGTTCTTGGTGAGGTGCTACCTGGCGGGGCTACGTAGGGAGAGGCTAGGCCAGAAAGAGCCGCACTCAATGAGGTTCTTCTAAAAGAGGATCTCAAAGGTTCACCATCTCATGAAACTTCTAAATACATGGTGGCGACAATCTCAGCTTTTGAAAATCTTCTCATGGGATCTGGAAGTGGAAACGTGAGAGACTTTAAACTACAAAGTTTCAAGGATTCTTTGAGATACTAATACTTTTTTGAGAACTCCAAAAATCCACCTGATTATTTATAAGTGATGTGGGTAGGGACCATCTCACTCTTAACATTCCCCATTAATATTGTAAATATTTTTTCTTGGAAAAGAGGTATGTTGAGTGAATATGTGATGCCTTTACACCAGGTGAAAATTTCTATAACTCACACATCATGTATTTTTTGATATAAAAAAATCCTGAATAATTTTCTTTTGTGTTATAGATCAGAACTAATTAAGTAACTACCTACGAATATCCTCATAAAATGGCATGGGAGCCTATAGGAAACTGGTTGTACCAAAAAAACATGGGTAGTTCCACTATCTAGATGAAACATCAAATATTAGTTCCCCCCACTATTATGGGGTCACCAAAATAGGACCACACCTTGATGTAATTTGGGATAGGTGCTGAAGTAGTTCAACCATCCCATTTAATAGGGTGAATTTGGTATTTCAAAACTCCAGGGGTGCTTGAATATTGTCCACCCTTGCTGGGTATGGATTTTTCCCCTATGATATTACTACTTTCTATGTTTCCAGTGCCTATAGGTGACTAGTGAGAGAAAATATCTAGTCATCATAGAGATTTCAACTAAATACCAATGCGTTTATAGGCTCATCAACTCAAGGATTGGGCCCATCAGCTTGAAGAGCATCATGTCATGTATCCCATTGAGGATAATTACACTGTTTGGGTGGGGTCAGCAACTCATCCATCAATCCCTTTTCATTTCCTCCATCATTTTATATAATAAGATGTGTGGTGATACTAATCACAAATGGGGGTATCTAGACTAGAAGTATTGAATTCACCACTAGAGGAAGGATGGGTTCCCTAAGGATGTTACCATAATCTATGCGTCACTCAGCAATGAGATAGATGGTAAACCTTTTGTATTCCTCAAGATTTTTTAGCAGGGATGAACCCTTGGGATCTATGTCTGCTTTTTGAATAGTCTCAAATGATTCAAAAGATATGACATGTACTTATCCACTATCGAGATGATGATGGGTAGGCAACAATGTCTCATTGGGGGGACTGAGGCCTAGTGCCTACCTCTATTGACATGTGAGGACACCAACAGGATGGTATGTCTCATACAAAGTCACCCCTTGAGGAAGATCATCCTAGTTATACACTGTATCAGTGGCCCTATTCCAAGGATCCTTTGGAATGTCATCGATGAACATATTCATCATAGTTATAGACATAGAGGAACTTTAATCATCAACAGATTGGATGAACTGTCACAATATAGGGATGAAATGGAGAGTAGTATATTGTTATCATCCTCTGATTTGTACATGTGGATACACTTATTATATAACTCAGTGGATCATGGTGATGATATTGATTAATTTTTTATTGAGGTTCAAATTTTAGTTTTATGACTCAAGGTGTTATTCTGTATGGAGAGATTCAATCTCAATCTTTTTGCACCGCTGGTCGATGGCATCAAGGTGCCCCCAAATCGATAGGTAGGACAACTAAAAATCACAGATGTTTAAAAAAGTCTCCCAGCTAATCTGGTGGGAACACATTGGTCGGTCCTCTTTCAAGAAATTTGATAAATCGAATTATAGAGATGAAGGTAGCTAGAACACCACTAATAGTTGTTTGGTGTCCAATACCTCCCATAGGTCCTCTTTCTCAAATAAAGTGTCTTAATCTTGGTAGTCCAAAACCTTGATTATCACAGGCCGAGATATTGGTGAAAGCACCTATGTAGACCAGTTCTACTACATTTTTACTAGGACAGGTGTCACTAAGTGATTCAAATATCTTCTTCATGTTGGAACATCTCTTAGGGTGTGCTAACCTCATCATCAAATCTCTATAGGATTGTGTGTTCATCACTGACTCGTGTGTGAGGGTGATGGTATCCATATGTGGCTCAATGGAGTGATCAAAATCTGATGGTATTAAATGAGACCCTGAAATCTCCCTAATCTATCAGGTGTAAATAGAGAGGAGTGAAACTATAAGTGTAATGACCCAAAGTTTCATTAATGGAAATCCCTCTTGATCTAATTAAATTTCTCTTTATGTTTATATAAAATTTCAACTACTTTGGTTTTATGTTATGAATTTTGACTGTTGTTAATATAGCCATTGAACAGTGATCACATGATTAGTATAAATATAGGGCTTTAACAAATCCAAATTTACTCAGACAAAGGAAGCGATGACCTCATCCATTAGAATTTTCCCATACGAAGCCCATTTGTCGGAGCTGGGAAAAGAGTTGTCATCCTTGGGCTTCGCTCATGACCAATCCCAAGCTGAGCTTCATCATGTCAAGCTCGAACGGGACCGACTATGGGAGAAGTGGAAGTTGATAAAAATTACCACTCGAGCGATGTTATCCGAGCCACCCCAACAGTCTGTCACCATCGCACACCTTACCCTTAGGTCATATGCGGCTGTTTTAAGGGGTTATGTAACAAATAAATAATACTATGTTCATGTACATTATTTTTTTTATATAATAATGAATATACTTTCTTGTCAATATTGATACATTGTAAATAGATTTTAAACTACAAATAATGTTTTTAGTTATTATTTAATTAAGAATTATATTTTATTAAATTAAACATTTTTGAATTAAATATTATTTTAATAAAATATTATTTTTATTATTAAATAAATTTTTATTAAATATAAATGATCTTATAATTTTATGAATGCAATTGTAATTTTTATTAAGGTTTGAAATCAATTTTTGTCAAAACCCGGGAATTTTCGATAAATGTCGGTTTTTATTTAAAAAGTGAAAATTAACATATTTATAAAATTATTTAGATAAAATATATGTTATTTTTGGAGTCAGGACGTCGAAATTATCTAACGGTGAATTTTTCATAATTTTCTAAGACAGTTAAATTTATGGGTAAAAATTAAATACCATTTAAATATATAATGTGTTTTATGACATCATAATGACCCAATAGTGATGTAATAAAATACTATAATCTTTATTTTCGGAAAATATATGTTTTATCATTAAAATAATGTGATTTTGGGTTTGTTTGACTTACTTTTCATATCATTAATGGACCCCTCAACACTAATTAAACACCTTGTCTTTTTAAATTAATTTCCATGGGAGTGTGACTCACCTCCACATAAGCAACCCTATCATTTTAAGAATTTTGTACTTTGGCATTATAAAATATTTTTTTCCTCTTCCCTATCCTAAAAACCAGGGGATGGTTTGTGGTTTGGATTAATTTAATATACGGGGTCCCAAACCTAAATAATAAAGAATTCCCTCACCTTTCCTATAAAAACCCACCCAAGCTCCCACTTCCTCCTCACTCAAAGCCTTTGGAGTTATTCCAAACTCTTACCTACTCTCTCAAGAATCCTCCAAAGGTGCCCCAAGATCCCAAGAAGCCTCTCACAAGCCTCTCTCTAGCCTTTGGATGCAAACTTCTAAGTAAGGGTTTTTCTTCCTTTCTCATTTTTGTCCAATTTTCTTAAAGTTGTTTTTCCCTTTTAATTTCAATTATGAATGTTGGGGTATGGTATCGTACCTCCCTCATAATTCCCTCTTTATGTTTGAATGATGGGAGACCCCTTTCTCTCTCATTAAATGCATCCCATGTACACCCGTTACTATGCCGAAATTCCGAAAGGAACTTCTCTCTCCTCATTTACTTTCAAGCAATACTTTTGTATCATGAATCTAAATTTCATTTCAATTGTTGGAAAATGTATCTATATGACATAATTACTTTCCATTACATGTATATATGTTGAGGAACCCCTTTCTCTCTCATCAACCATTTTTATGAATTCTTATGCCACGACATTACGCTGCCGAAATTGCACCGATTTTCTAAGCCAATGTCATTATGTAGTGAATACCATGACCATTTCTCCATTAAGGGTATTCACCTTTATGCATATTTACTTATTAATTATAAATTTTCATGTATGGATTCCACATTCCTTTATCGTGGAAAAAATTATTATGTTTTATGAATCCATGTTTTATGATCCATGTGGCACACTTATGCAAGAAATAAAATGTTTAAGAAGGGTGTGCCCTTATAGAGCTCCAATGCATTGGGTAAAGTATAGTATCATGATAAATCATGTGTAATGAGTGTTGAATCATTCTAATTCATGTGCAACGAGGGTTTTTTCATGCTTCATGTGCAATGAGGATTTACTCGTGCTCCATGTGAAATGAGCCTTAGCTCATGCAAATTCCATGTTAAGTGTTGTTGCCACATTTCCATGTTATTATTATCATGCTTCATCATGACTTTATGTTAATGTTTCTCTTGTGCTCTATTGACATTCCTAATGTCTAACATGTATTTTACTTCTCATGTTATTCCATGTTTAATCCCTTACTGGGATTTATAGCTCACCCTTTTCTTATGCATGTCCTCAGGTTATCCCATTCAATGTTAAGTACGAGGAAATGTAGTGGTCATGTAAAGGAAGTTTTCAATAAAGATGTTGTATTTCATGTTTCAAGTTTTTATGTAATGATCCTAAGCCCCAAAGACCCTAAACCTCTCGATATTCTTTTTTGTATCAAGTGAAGTTTTATTTAATAATTCATGTTTAAGTTGTAATAAAAAGCCGGGTTGTCATAGTTGGTATAAGAGGATAGGTTTAGTTATTTTTGGGATTATGATTAGAAAACCCTAGTAAAGCCTTAGAGACATGACTAAGTATAATAAAAACATCCCAAAGTTTTGGTAAGTACTGAGTAAGTGGTTTATCAAGAAAATACATCCCTGTCTGGATACGAGCAGGTGGAGGCAGCTCTGGCACAGATGTATCCTAGGGGTAAAACCCGAAAACATTGCTTTGATCTAGAATCAAACAGAAACTGGTGCACGACAACGGGCCTTGTGGTACTCTTGGTTATGACACTCCCAGGGGATATGTTTTTATAAATTCACAAGCTTAGTATAACCCCTTATTAAGGGAATAAAAAAATTCCCCTAAGAATATATTTTAGAAAGTAGATCATGAAAAGCCTAGATTGAAGCCTATAGACTCATGAGTTAAGGAAATAAAAGTTTATTTATAAGTCATCAACTTTTGTCTTTGGATTACCCTTTATGTGTTACTCCTAACTTTCCTTTTATTCCAGCCAATGGCTAGTAATAGGAAGACTTGGGATAACAACCGTTGTGAAGATCAGTGTGATGACTATACTAATGAGATGCCTAATCCAATGGGAGTGGGAATCACGAACTTTGTCACGCTTATCTCTCAACTAACTCAAGTTTTGAATAGAATCACGGGTCAAGAGGAACTTTCAACCCCCCCTAAGAAAGAACAAGTCGCTATCGAGAGCTTCATGAGACAAAGGCCTCCTACTTTTAGTGGATCATCTGATCCCATGATTGCGGAACAATGGATCAACTCCATTGAAAAGATCTTCTCCATCCTTCAATGTTCTGAACAAGAGAAGGTTCTCCTAGAGGCTTATCATATAGAGGGTGAAGCTGATCAATGGTGGACGTTGATCAAAAATACGAAACTAGAGGAGGAGATCGAGGTGTTGGAATGGAAGGATTTCAAGAAGATGTTTTTTGATAAATATTTACCATGAACCCTCCAGCTTAAGATGGAAAGGGGATTCCTTTCCCTCAAGAAAAAAGATAAAGAATATATTGGAGCGTATGAGGAAAACTTCACAAGGCTTTCACGATACGCTTCCGGCTTTGTTGTTACCCCCGAATGCAAAGTTGACCGCTTCTTCGGTGGGATGAAGCCTAGCCTGTGGAAAGCATTGGCGATCCGTGACTTCGACAGCTATGAGGAAATTGTCTGATGTGCCCTCAAGGTCGAAATGGAGATAGGAGAATCACAGGGGTATCATGGGGATAAGAAGCGTAAGGTGGACTTCAATTCTGGTGGTCCGATGGATAAATCCAACGGTACTAAGAAGATCCAGCATCACACTTGCCAAAAGTGCGGAAAGAAGCACCCTGGAAATTGGCTTAAGGGGACGAGGAAATGCTTCAGGTGTGGAAGAGAAGGGCACCTAGCTGTTAATTGTCGTAAAGAAAGACTTGCGGCTACGACAGAGGAGAGGAACGCTCTTTTCAAACCTCAACGCATTTTTCAATGCTACAAGTTCAAAGAACTGGGTCATATTGAAAATCAGTGCCCTAATCCAAGGGTTTTTTGAGGCAACCAACAACCTCCAAGGTAGAAAGGAAGAGCTTTTTCCATCACTTCTGCTGAAATGAACCCCGACAACGAAGTGGTGACAGGTATGCTAGTTATTCATTCAAGAATAGCGAACATACTTTTTGATTCAGGTTCTACGCATTCTTTTATATCTTGAAAGTTTAGTAGAACAATCCCAGCACCACCAAAAATCATGGAAGTGAAGATGTCGGTGAGTACGGAAAATGGGGAAATCATTGCATCCCATGAATATAAGCCATCCCCTGTTATAATGTGTGGATTTCATTTCCTGACAAACCTCTTCGTACCCCCTCTGGTGGAATTTGATGCAATTCTCGGCATGGATTGGCTTTCCTTATATAGAGCCAACATAAATTGTCGGGAGAGGTAAATCACACTCCATATGGATAATCGACCCCCGATTCTATACAAGTGTAAGGAGGAAGATGAATCTCATTTAGCTCTATCATCTCAAGCATGGATATTACTGCCTTATGAGCGTTCATATCTGGCTCTGATGATTGAGTCCAAGGAATAAACCATCCTTGAAAAATGCCTATTGTGAGGGAATTCACTGGAGTGTTTCCTGAGGAACTGTCTAGTCTTCCTCCTAGAAGAGATGTTGAATTCACAATTGAACTTATACCCAGGGCTTTACCAATATCCAATACTCCATATAGAATGGATGTTGTAGAGCTTGAAGAGCTGAAAAAGCAAATACAGGAGAATCTGGATAAAGGGTTTATACACCCAAGTGCTTCACCATGGGGTGCACCAGTCCTCTTCGTCAAGAAGAAGGATGGATCAATACGACTTTGCATCGATTATCGTGAACTTAACAAAATCACAATAAAGAACAAGTATCCTCTTCTACAAATTGATGACTTGTTCGATCAGCTGCGTGGAGCATAATACTTCTCCAAGGTGTACTTGCAGACGGGATATTACCAAGTATGGGTGAAGAAGGAAGATATCCCCAAGACTACTTTTCACACAAGATATAGGCACTATGAATTCATAGTAATGCCTTTCAGACTCACTAATGCTCCAGCAATCTTCATGGACATAATGAATAGAGTCTTTAAAGATTACCTAGACAAATTTTTGGTAGTCTTTATAGATGATATTCTAATATACTCCAAAACCAAGGAGGATCATGATGAGCATTTAAGAACTATACTGGAGACTTTGCGCAAGGATAAGCTCAATGAAAAGTACAACAGGTGTGAGTTCTGGTTTAAGTAAGTCTCATTCTTGGGCCATATCATCACAAGCAATGGGATATCTATGGATCCCTCCAAAACAGATGCAATTGAGGGATGTCTGAGGCCAACATCGGTAAAGGATATTCGTAGCTTCTTAGGGTTAGCTGGATATTATCGATGATTTGTGAGAAATTTCTCATGATTATCCAACCCTCTTACCAAGATAACTATGAAGGGAGTAAATTTTTCTTGGAGTGATGAATGTGAATAAAGCTTCAAGGAGTTGAAAAGGAGGCTTATCGTTGTGTCCATGCTCACTTTACCCAAAAGTGGGGAACTTTTTGTTATTTTCAATGATGCTTCAAAGAAGAGATTAGGATGTGTGCTGATGAATAATGACAAAGTTATATCATATGCCTCAAGGAAGTTGAAAATCCATGAGAGAAACTATCTAACACATGATCTGGAGTTGGCAGCGGTGATCTTTGCCTTGAAAATCTGGCGGTATTATCTCTATGAGGAGAAATGTGAGATATGTACTGACCACAAGAGTCTTAAATATATATTCACATTGAAAGAGCTTAATATGCACCAAATAAGATGGATAGAGCTCATCAAGGATTGTGATTGTTCAATACATTACCACCCTAGGAAAGCGAACAAGGTGGCAGATGCCCAAAGTAGAAAGGACCCAGAGATTCTATCAATGATGGGAAATGAGAAGGATCCAATCTTCTTAGACTTGATGAAGATGGACATGGGAATCATAAAGAAGGGAACATCATCAATCCTTTCACAAATGATTGCTAAACCGTCTCTTTTTTAAAGGTTAAAGGATGCTCAAAAGGATGATGTGGGAATTCAAGAAAAAGTGGAAGCTATCGAAAATGGGAAATACTTAGAGTTTAATGTTAATGAAGAAGGAATTGTGCGTTTTGGGAAAAGAATATGTGTCCCATCAAGTCCGGAGCTGAAGAAGAAACTTTTGGATGATGAACATAGTTCAAATTTTTCTATTCACCCAGGGAGCACAAAGATGTATCGAGATCTCCGAGAAAACTTTTGGTGGGATAATATGAAGAAGGAGATCGTTAAATGTACATCAAAGTGCCTAGTGTGTCAGCAAGTGAAGGTAGAGAGGCAGAATTCTAAGGGGATGATGCAACCATTGACCATACCAGAATGGAAATGGGAGAACATCACCATGGACTTTGTCACCGAACTTCCAAGGACATCCAAAGGAAACAATGCAATATGGGTTGTTATGGATCGTCTTACAAAGACTGCACACTTCATTTCTATTCGGGAGGATTTCACTTTGGATCAACTGGCACGGATATATATCAGGGAGGAGGTAAGGTTTCATGGATTACCACTATCTATTGTGTCGAACCGAGATCCAAAATTCACCTCTATGTTTTGGAAGAGTCTTCAACATGCTCTGAATACTGAACTGAACTTCAGTACGGCCTATCATCCTCAAACTGATGGCCAATCCGAGTGGACTATCCAAACACTTGAGGACATGTTAGGAACATGCTCAATGGACTTTAAAGGAGGATGGGATCAACAACTTCCTCTGATTGAGTTCTCTTATCACTACTAAAAATACGCCCTTTATCAGCACTAAAAAGGGCCTTTAACAGCACTAGGAAAAGTGCTGATAAGGACCCCTTTTATCAGTGCTAAAAAAAGGGCTGATAAAAGGGGTCTTTTATCAGTGCTAAAAAAAGCACTGATAAAAGTACCCCTTTATCAGCGCTTTTTTTGCCCGGATAAAGGGTTCCTATATCAGCGCTTTCATTTTAGCGCTGATAAAGGACCCGTTTATCAGCGCTTTTAAAAAAGTGCTGATAAAAGTCAAAAAAAATTTAAAAAATTTAAAAAATTACAAAAAAATACAAAAAAATTACAAAAAAATTAATAAAATCATGCCAATAGTGGGGGGATTTTATAGCGCTTGATCCCCCCTTTTAACAGCGCTTTTTAGTCCCTCTAGCGCCTGCACGCACCCCCTCCACCCTTTATCAGCGCTAGCCCCCAACATCCACCCCCATGCGAGAACCTCTACCTCCAGCAGGTTTTGAACTCGAGACCTCCCCCCTACGTGCCTAAGCCCTTACCACTACTCTATTTTGATTTGTTTTCCATTTCATGATATCTCTATATATATATAGTTATATTTATTCGTATAGTAATATATATTTATATTAATATATATATATAGTTATATTAATATATATATATATAGTTATATTAATATATATATATAGTTATATTAATATATATATAGTTATATTAGTATATATATAGTTATATTAATATATATATATAGTTATATTAATATATATCTCTATTTGTATATATATATAGTTATATTTATTCATATAGTAATATATATTTATATTAATATATATATATAGTTATATTAATATATCTATATATATTTATATTAATATATATCTCTATTTATATATATATATATTTAGTTATATTTATTCATATAGTAATATATATTTATATTAATATACATATATATATATAGTTATATGAATATATATATTTATAGTGATGTTAATATATATATTCATAGTGATATTAATATATATATATATAGTAATATTAATATATATGTAGTTATATTAATATATATATATATATAGCTAGATTAATATATATATATAGTTATATTAATATATAGTAGTTATATAAATATTCATATATTGGTATTTTAAATAAAATGGATATTAGTTATTATTTAGATAGATCTAATATATTTTATATGTAAATATGTTTAATTATTTATTTTAAAAATTTAATTTTTATGTGTGAATATATAAAAAAATATGTACATATAGTTATATATTTTATTATAAATAGCAGTTCATTATAAAAAATGATAAAATTTCAAAGAAATAATATCAATATCAATGTAATACCTTGGAATAAATTCAGTCCCCACCAAAAAAGCCAATAATACCCCCTCAAACGAGGCTGAAAACCCACAAAATGTTAAAAAATCTGGGTACCCCGACTAAAAACTCAGTTTTAGAGGCCTTCTGGGTCTCTATTGGCCTCCAAAAAAGCTTGACTGGGGTCCCCCCATGTCACAGCGACATAGAGCTCATCGCATGCTTCGATTTGATATGTGGTAGAGCTCAAACGGACACCCGGGTCAAATGTTATGGCTGTTTGAAGTTTGAGTTGCGTTTTCTACTTATTTTGGATCTTTTTAAAAAAAATTAAATTTTTTTAGTCTTCAAATTGTTATTAAATGACTACTACTCCATAATAATTAGAAAATTATTAATTAAATTTTATTTTATTTTTTTAAGAAGCCATTTTCACTAAATATCTTATATATTAAGTATATTAAGTGTTAATGTACATTTATACTTATCTAAAATATATTTAACAATTATATATTATATCTATATCAATATAACTATATTTATATATTAATATATTAATTTTTTTTTGAATTCGACCCTTTATCAGTGCTACTAAACAAGCGTTGATAAAGGGGGTCCCTTTATCAGCGCTAAAAAAGCGCTGATAAAGGGGTACATTTATCAGTACTTTTTTTAGCGTTGATAAATCCCCCCCTATCAGCGCTTTTTCGTTAGCACTAATAAAGGGAGGGTGCTGGGAAAAAGAGTTTTTGTGGTAGTGTATAATAACAGTTTCCACTCGAGCATCCAAATGGCACCATATGAAGCCCTTTATGGGAAAAGGTGCAGAACACCGGTGTGTTGGGATGAGGTCGGTGAACGTAAGCTGTTTGGACCGGAAATGGTCGAGGAAATGGTGGAGAAGGTGAAAACCATTCAGCAGCATATCAAGGCAGCCCAAAGTTGACAGAAGAGTTATGAAGATAATCGTCGATGAGACCTTGAGTTTAAATCTGGAGACATGGTTTTTCTACACATATCTCTGTGGAAGAAGGTCATGAGGTTTGGAAAGAAAGGGAAGTTAAGTCCAAGGTACATAGGCCCCTCAGAGATTCTTGATCGTGTTGGGGTTGTGGCCTATCGACTAGCACTTCCACCTACCATGGCCAAAGTACATGATTTCTTTCATGTATCCATCTTAAGGAAGTACATACCGGACCCTTCACATGTACTCTCTTCTGAGGTGGTACAATTGGAAGATGATCTTTCTTATGAGGAGGAACCAGTGAAGATCGTAGATCGTAGAGAAAAAGTTATACGAAATAAGACAATTCCCCTCGTCAAGGTGTTGTGGCGAAACCACATGTTTGAAGAAGCAACTTGGGAATCAAAGGAAATGATGAAGCTGAGTCACCCACATCTGTTTTAGTGTGGGAAAAGGAAATTTCGATGGCAAAATTTCTTAAGGGGAGAATATTGTAATGACCCAAAGTTTCATTAATGGAAATCCCTCTTGATATAATTAAATGTATCTTTATATTTATATATAATTTAAACTTCTTTGGTTTTATGTTAAGAATTTTGACGGTTGTTAATATTTTCGTTGAACATTGATCACATGATTAGTATAAATATAGGCCTTTAACAAATCCAAATTTACTCAGACAAAGGAAGCGATAGTCTCAACCAGTAGAATTGCCCCATACGAAGACCATTTGTCAGAGCTCAGAAAAGAGGTGGCATCCTTGGGCTTCGCTCTTGACCAAGCCCAAGCTGAGCTTCATCATATCATGCTCGAACGGGACCGACTACGGGAAAAGTGGAAGTGGATAGAAATTACCACTCAAGCGATGTTATCCGAGCCACCCCAAGAGTCTGTCACTATCGCACACCTTACCCTTTGGTCTTATGAGGCTATTTTAAGGGGTTATGTAACAAATAAATAGTACTATGTTCATGTACATTATTTTTTGTATATAATAATGAATATACTTTCTTGTCAATATTGATACATTGTAAATAGTTTTTGAACTACAAATAATGTTTTTAGTTATTATTTAATTAAGATTTATATTTTATTAAATTAAGGATTTTTGAATTAAATAATATTTTAATAAAATATTCATATTATTATTAAATTAATATTTATTAAATATAAATGATCTTATAATTTTATAAATGCAATTGTAATTTTTATTGAGGTTTGAAAGAAATTTTTGTCAAAACCCGTGAATTTTCGATAAATGTTGGTTTTTATTTTAAAAGGGAAAATTAACATATTTAGAAAATTATTTAGATAAAATAATTTTTTTATGGAATCATAACGTTGAAATTATCCAACGGTGAATTTTTCATAATTTTTTGAGACAGTCAAATTTTTGGGTAAAAATTAAATACCGTTTAAATATATAATGTGTTTTATGACATCATAATTAACCAATAGTGATGTAATAAAATACTATAATCTTTATGTTCAGCCAATATATGTTTTACCATTAAAATAATGTGATTTTTGTTTTGTTAGACTTACTTTTCAAAGCATTAATGGACCCCTCAAGACTTATTAAACACCTTGTCTTTTTAAATTAATTTCCATGGGAGTGTGACTCACCTCCACATAAGCAACCCTAAGATTTTAAGAATTTCGGGCTTTGGGATTATAATATATTTTTTTCCTCTTCCCTTTTCCAAAAACCATGGGAAAAAACCATGGTTTGGTTTGTGGTTTGGTTTAATTTAATATAAGGGGTCCCAAACCTAAATAATAAAGAATTCGCTCACCTTTTCTATATAAACCAACACAAGATCCCACTTCCTCCTCACTCAATGCCTTTGGAGTTCGTCCAACCTCTACCCTAAACTCTATATAATCCTCCCAAGGTTCCCCAATATCCAAATAAGCCTCTCATAAGCCTCTCTCTAGCCTTTGGAAGCACACTTCCAAGTAAGGGGTTTTCTTCCTTTCTCATTTTTGTCCAATATTCTTTAAGTTGTTTTTCCCTTTTAATTTCAATTATGAATGATGGGGTATGGTTTAGAACCTCCCTCATACTTCCCTCTTTATGTTTGAATGATGGGAGACCCATTTCTCTATCATTAAATGCCTCTCATGTACACCCGTTACTATGCCAAAATTCTGAAAGGAACTTCTCTCTCCTCATTTACTTGCAAGCAATACTTTTGTATCATGAATATAAATTCAATTTAAATTGTTGGGACATGTATCTATATGACCTCATTATTGTCTATTACATGTAAATATGATGAGTAACCCATTTCTCTCTCATCAACCATTTTTATGAGTTCTTATGTCACGTCGTTATGCTGTCGAAAGCGCACCGATTTTCTAAGCCAATGTCATTGTGTAGTGAATACCATGCCCATTTCTCCATCAAGGGTTTTCACCTTTATGCACATTTACTTATTTATTATAAAGTTTAATGTATGAATTCCACATTCCTTTATCGTGGAATAAATGATTATGTTTTATGAATCCATGTTTTATGATCCATGTGGCACACTTATGCATGAAATAAAATGTTTAAGAAGGGTGCGCCCTTATAGCGCTCCAATGCATTGGGTAAAGTATAGTATTATGATACATCATGTGCAATGAGTGTTGACTCATGATCATTCAAGTACAGTGAGGTTTTACTCATGCTTCATGTGCAATGAGGATTTACTCATGCTCCATGTGCAATGAGCCTTGGCTCATGCTACTTCCATGTTAAGTGTTGTTTCCACATTTCCATGTCATTTTTATCATGATTTATCATGCCTTTATGTTCATGTTTCTCTTGTGATCTATTTATATGACTAATTTCTGACATTTATTGTACTCCTCATGTTATTCCATGTGTATTCCCTTACTGGGATTTATAGCTCTCCCTTTTCTTATGCATGTCCTCAGGTTATCCCATGCAATGCTAAGTACGAGGTAATGTAGTAGTCATGTAAAGAAAGTTTTCAATAAATATATTGTATTTCATGTTTCAATTTTTTATTTAATGATCCTAATCGCCAAATACACTAAACCTCTTGATCTTATTTGTTGTATCAAGTGAAGTTTTATGTAATAAGTCATGTTTAAGTTGGAATAAAAAGCAGGGTTGTCATAATAGGTGACCATGATGGCTACAATGTAAGACCTTGGAAGGGAGTTATAACATCATCCACCAATAGGTATCTACAGAGGAACCTTGGGAATTCGTGGACATCATCATTCATGGTCTTGAATCTATATTTTCGATCTCTTTTCCTAGACTTTGGAAGTTTTGGTGAAGGATCCATCATCAATTTTTCCATTACCTTAGAATCTGAGTGGTCTATAATGTGGCACTTCCCAGGGTTTCTCCTTTGATGATGACTATCATCCCTTCTTCCCTAGGATGGTTCTTCAGGGTAGTGTATATATTCCGTAAAGGGATGACCTCTGTTATGGTATGAGGTTACATGGGATGACCTTTTTCATGGGTAGGATTATAAGGAGGACTTGTCTAGTAGTTTTTAGAGACACGGGGAGGACCTCTATGTTGGTTAGCAATAGAGCAGGGGGGACCATTAATTCAATCAGTGGGAGAATGAGAAATACCTCCATGATGAATATTAGGATCAAGGGGAGAAAATATATACTAGTATATAGTAGAACGAGGAGGAAATCCATATTGGTTAGTGATGGAGTAGGGAGGACCTCCACTTTGACCAATGCGAGCATGGGGAGGACCTCCATATTGTGTAGCAGGAGCACAAGGAGGAAATCTGTACTGACTATCAACAGAGTAGAGAGGAACTCTGATCTGTTTGGTAGTGAAATGTGGACAAACTCTATGTATACTAGTGAAAGTGTGAGTAGGACCTCTACTCTAGTATGTAGAGTAATGGGGAGGACCAATATCTTTGATAGTGAAGGAGTAGGGAGGACCTCCACTCTCGTTTGTAGTGGCATGGGGAGGACCTTTGTGTTGATTCATGGGTGTATAGGGAGTAATTCCATACCGGATGTTAGAGGAGTGGGGAGGACCTCTAATATGGTTGGTGATAATGTGGGTAAGAACTATACCCTAATTCTTCTCATCGTAGGATGGCCAGTAACGGCTGTTGGTGGTGTTGGTGTTTGAGGGAGTTAGCCTATCCTACATGTGTGGAAGCTAGGGTATCAATCCCAAGTAGACAAAAAAGGATTCATGTTCACCTATTGTAGGGATATAGAGGGATACACCTGTGGTAGAAGGAGAAACTAGTGCTATAGAAGATTCCCCTTCTCAGTAAGCATCATGATTTTACCCTTGACATCGACATTAGGTGCTTTGGACCAAGGCTTGTGGAGCTGGGATGAAATCGACCCGTTAGTTTGCATGTGGGACCTATCCGTTTTGGTGTAGATGAGGCCCAGTGGGACCCCTCCATGGTGGATCCAGATTAGTAGTCACTTCCAATGGAACTCAAACATCCCATAACTCCTCGGTGTATGAGAGTGAGTTGTGAGAGCACTCTAAGGAGAGACTCTCGAAGTTGTTCTTCATCAAAATGGGGGGAGGTTTTCCCCTATTTATCCCTTAGGGAAGGCAGTATCAATGAGGTGTCGATGCCTCTAGGTCCCACCGAGAAATTTCCCTAGTGTAAAAGACCCCAACCTTCTTATGTAGGTGCACCAAGGTGTCGATCACCCTACTATAGATGATCTCAGAGGGTGAGATAGGGAGTGGTTTCCTGATAGATGAAGGGGAGGCAGAAGTCATTGTGGAGGTGTAGTTGTGACGAGTGTCACATCAATGTTTCTCTTACCCTATTTCCTGTGATATCTGGGGTGTTTTCTTCCTATAGCTTGAGTATTATAATGAATTACTATTCATTTTTCATTACAGGTATAGAAAAAGTGATTCACAATTCCCCTATGATTTTTAATCTTCCTGAAGTAGAGAAGGATCTGTGCAGGTGAAGTCATAAATCGAGGGTGTCCAATGTTAACTACCCCAATTAACAATTGAGTTTATTATTGGGATCACCATTTTATTGGTGGGACATTGCACCAAATTTCTAAACCTAGTGACATGAAAATCCATTGAGGTCTTGAACATCACTAGTACCCATGGTTGAGGATAAGTGTTTCACATCGGGTTCACCATTTTGGTCGGTGAATCCCGACTCCAGCAATGTTCAGTCCCAAGGATTTCCAAATATAATAGTGTCAAACATTACTAGTACCCATGGTTAAAGGAAAATAATTTCATGTTGGGTTCACCATTTATATTTCTGACTCTTTCTTTGGGGCCATAAATTCATCCCTCTATTTAGCATCTGGCGCACTACTTTCTTGTCTTCCTGTATTCTTGATTTCAAAAGGTGGGTGGCTTTCATAACTTTCATTGTGAATTTATACTCCCTGAACAAAAAAAATATGATGGAATTTCAGTTCCTCCATCCATGGATTCCACCTTTGAGATCGTTTTATTATCTGGGTATCCCTCTTAATTTAATGTCATGTTCAGGGAAAATATTCCCGGTTCGATCTCGAGATGGACTCTGGTTATTTACACAACTTCTGTCTCAAGAGGGTAGCAACATTCAGTCAGTGTACATAGTCACACTAGGAACATATAGGCATGTTTTCACTTTGGGTATATTGGGAACCTATAAATTGTTCTCCTTTTGAGAGGCATCAGATATGAGAAATCTTAGGTATTGAACACAAGGCCTCCCATGTTGGTCACAAGGTAATTTTTGTCATGGCCATAAGTATTTGGGGGATTTCAACCTCAGTCATCCCAATATTATTGCATGGGGTAGGTATTCGTGGTAAGGGAACAATTTTAACAACTTATAGAGAAAAGGAAAAATGTATTATCAAGACAAATTTGGTTATAATATTAATGTATTACAGATACAGATCATGAAATCATATCAAGATGGATTGATGGGGTGTTCCCCTAAGATGGAAGACTTCACAAAAATATTATATATCAGAATGTCCTATTGATCCATATCAAGAAATGAGTTTAAAAACTTGTGGAGATGGATTAGAATGTCTTATTAAGATGGTCCAATGGGGTGTGTCCCTAGGAGGGAAGCTTTCACACCATTATTACAGATCAAAACTACATGTTGAGATGGATCAATGTATGAGTTTAACATCCTATAGAGATTGATCAGAATATCCTATTGTGAAGGATCAAGTCATGAGTAAAACATATTGTGGTGATGTATCAAAATGTTATATTGAGATGGATTGAAGGGATGTGTCACTAGGGGGAAATATTTCTCACCTGGATGATGGTTATCAGGATTGAACATTGGAGAGGTGTCCTATATACCCTGTTTAAGTGATAGGGATCAAAACCCACATAGTTCGATGCTGAATTATAAGTTTATTTGATAGGAACAATCCATTTAGTTTAACATCATGAAATAAGGATGCTATAATTATAGAAGTATAGTCTATTAATAATGGTTTTGTTAGGGATTACATGTGGAATATTCCAGTGTTTCTGCTAGGAGCAGCAATGATGTGATTAGGGCTTACATGTGGAATCTTCCCGGTGCAAGAGGACTACTCTAAAAGATATGGAATAGGGATTAGGTGTGGAATATTCATGATTCAATAGTAACTGTCTATAATAGATGGTGTGAGGCATATGTTTGGAAGATTCCCTTTTGAGGAGGATTATCCGATGGTGAGGGAGAGGGAAGAATCTCATGATGAACATACATGGTCCATTATATGTTTATCACATAGGGTAAGTGGTGTGGGGTTTTCCCATTTGATTCATACATAAGGAATCATATTTGAGTCACATTGGTTAAGGATAAATTTTTACATCATGTGTGGAGGATATTTTCACACGGTTTAGTTTCATTTGACTAGGATATGGAGTTGGGTTGTTTTATGTCTTGTAGCTCAAACGTTGGAGGTCTCACTCCTCAAGGAGGAAATGTCAAGGTGGGAAGAATATTATTAAGGAATCCCCACTGAGATAGGTGCATATTTTCCTTCTAATATTCTATATATAGGGATTATGTGAAGATTTATCATCTGCCAATGGGTGGGGAATGGAATTGGAACTCATGTGGAGGAGTGGACATCAAGTGACCCAATGTTAGGGACCCTATGGTTAAGATAAATTGGGAATAAGATACATATTCTTATAAGAAACATATATGGTAATATCTGTACTAGGAGCATAGGGAGAGTTGTTTTGTGGACCAAGAAGTTGTTTCACGCAACATTGTTGTGTTGAGTGAAAGAGTTTCATGTGCAATGGGCTCTAGCACAAAGGAAACTTATGGTCATTAGAGGAATAGTTGTACTCAAGATTTGGTGTTTCACTCTAATCATGGTTTTGTGAAGGAAATTTTTCTTTGTACAAACCTATCCATCTTCAGGGGAGTTACAAAAGGATCCCTCCACTGCATGAAAAGTAATGTTTGGTCCCAAAGGAGCTCTATTGTGCAAGTTATCTATCTTTGAGGGTCAATTATCTTTGGTGTAGTGCACTTTCATTAAAGAGAGGGTGTTGCATTCATGATAACATTAGTTCATCTTCAATAGAGCCTTATCTATGTTGGAAATGATGTTCTACTTTTATCCAATATCCTCAACTGTTGGAATGAAACTTCATGGGCATGGATCTAGGTTGGGTGCTTATCTATCCTTTTCTATTGGATCTTGGCCTCAAAAAAATTTCGATTTGATTTTTTTTTTCATGTAACTGGATTGTTGTTTAACAGGATTGCATTAAACACTAATTTTTGAACACAACTCTTCTTTATTTCATACTTGGTCCTAGGGTGTATGCTCAAACATAGGGCCCTTGGTGTAACTCTTCATCACCTTTTATGTGAAAGTATTTTTCATGTGAAACTCAACCTTTGAGCACATTCCTGGAATCTTTCATGCAACCTAGTCCTCGGCCCTAGAATGTTCTATCATGTGGGCTACATGGTTAGTTCATCCAAAACTATCCATTTGTGTGCATGAGAAGTTTCTAGTGTCAAATAATATATAATAATATCATCTATAAGGACTACCACAAACTAATCAAGGTATTCTCTAAAGAATATATTCATTAAATCTGTGAACATATTGGGGGAATTAGTAAGAAAAAATAGAATCACTATAAATTCATATTATCCACACATTTTATGGAATAATATCTTGGTAATATCCTCTTAGTTAAACCTCTATTAATGATATCTAGAATGAATATCAATCTTGGAATATTGTTGAGATCCACATATTTAGTCAAACAATTCATCAATATGGGGTAAAATATATTGTTTCCTGGTAGTGATCTTGTTGAGTTATTGATAATCAATGCATAGCTATGTTGATCAATATTTATTCTTAAAAAATAAAATATATTCACCCCAAGGTGATGCACATGGACAAATAAATCCCTTTTCAGGATTATCCTCCAGTTTCTTCTTCAATTCTTGCAGCTCAATTAGTTCCATTCTATATGGGGTCTTGGAAATCGGTTTAGCACTAGTTATGATTTCTGTAGAAAATTTAACATCATGATTTGGTGGAAGATAAAGAAGTTATTCTATAAATACATCAATAAAATTCTAAATATTGAAAAAAACTTTGATGTTCAGTTTCTCCTAAACCATCTAATATAAACACACCTTTTAATAAGAATCATGTCCCATATGATGGATGTAATTTCAATTGCAAGTTCAATTTTTCCATTACAATGATATACGATTATATTTTTGTTTGGAATATCAAACATAACTTACCTTACAAATCAATTTATGTTGATTTACGTAAAAAAGTTCAATCCATTCCAAAAATAATGTTGAATTCAACTAGAGGAATAATGACAAGATTTTCCAGAAACAAATTATTATAAACTTCAACCAAAGAAGAATCATATAATTGGGATGTTGTTATCATATCTTTAGGTGGTTTTCAGCTAACTCAAAATTTAATTTTTTAGGTAGTACTATGACGAACATAGTACAGTCTTTATATATAAAATATTGGGTTGATCAAAAATAAAATAATACATTAATAGTTATATTGTGGGTGTTAACTTTACTATTCACTATGTCATTATCATACCCCTAAAAATAAAAATTGTTCGCATGATATTTCCCTTTATCTATAGACTTAAATTTTTTACATCGATCATTATCATTAACATTCGAATTTGGGCACTGTTTATAATAATTCCAATACTCCTTGAATTTAAAAAAATATAGAGTGGGTGGTAAATTCTGTGGTGCATTCTATCTATTCACATCATTAGCTAAATTATTACCATCACTACGACATTATATTTTAGGATGACCATCCTTTCCACACTTGATACATTTAATAGTTCCTTTAATAAAATTTACCCCATGTTTCCTTCCATATTTGTGCATAAAGGAAATACTCATATTCTTCTCTCCATGGTTTTTATAATTTTCATGGAATTCCATTTTTCTTTTTTTAAATCCATGATATTGATCGAAAACTCCAATCTTCATCCCCAACTTAATAGAAAATCGAATTATTTCTTCATAGATACAAAATTACCTTATTTATACTGCCATTTAAATACATTGTTAAAATACACTAAAGAATCTATTAACCTTACTTTCAGGTTGGGAGATAATACCAAAAGTTTACATATCAAGTCTTTTACAATTTTCCTCATTAGTACTACAAGATTCATCATCCATCTACTTCAACTCATTTAATTACTTCAACATTTTCAAAAAACTAATATGAGTGAAATACATATTGAGAAATAACTCTTAAAATTATCTCACACCATAGATTAAATTTCTTCATGTTGCTTCTTTCTATTTATAATATTACACCATTGATCTCCTTAGGGTTCAAAATGATAAATAGAAAGACAAAATTTCTCATTTTCTGAATAATGGAGAATAAAAAATATATTTTTAGTGGTACTGATTCAATTCTCAACAACTAGTGGATCAGTGGACCCCCTAAAATAAGGTGTATGTTTCCTCATGAAGCACTCAACAGGTCATTCTTCCCTCCTTTGCTCATTTGGTATCCTAGTGATTTATAACTTGAGAAAGTTATGTGATCATAGTAATTATGTTTTTTATTGCATCTCCCAAAAAATTCGGTTTCTCAAGAGTACAATCATTTCATTATCCTCCCATTGAATTTTAAGATGATTCCTTCATGTTACATCCATCAATTAAAACCCAAATTATAGTGTGACTAATAATAATCATAGTGTGAAACTATATAATCATGAAAAATAATTTCTATGATGTCTAAATAATGAAAAATCCTTCTATGAAAACGTATGTTTAAGCAAGGAAATTCATTATAATTACCAAAAAATTAGTATTTTATCCTATAAATATACTTATCCCAAGGGTTATCACTAAATTTTTCTCATCCTAGTTTCCATTGGTTAACTAAACCTTTCCCTGATACTAAATATAGTGACCAAAAAGTTTCATACATAGATACTACATCTAAGTAGATGAATATTCTTTACATAGCGAAATGGTCTATACTATAATTATATAGGTCCAGTGTCTTTGGAAACATGGAAAAATAAACAACTTGTTCACAATACTTACACATCCTCTCCCACATAGATATTTATAACTATAACCCTTTTATGATATATCTTACATAAAACTATTCTTTAGAACCTTCTAAAGAAAACATAATAAATAGTGATATATGATTATGAGTAAGGCTAATCAAGGGAGATATTAATGATCATTTAAGAATAACATGAGAAATATGGTATGATAACATGATCTTAAAAGTTTAAATCTATACCCTATATAAGATAGATCATAATCTTGAGGCATAGAAAAATATTGGCATTTTATAAGATATAAATCATAAAGTAATAATAAAACATTAACCATAATATAATAATATAGGAATAAGTCATGGAAATTTTGCATAGAGATAAGCATAAAGAATCATTTCCTTATTAATAAATTATAT
The DNA here is from genome assembly GCA_963277665.1 of Viscum album. Taxonomy (NCBI): domain Eukaryota; kingdom Viridiplantae; phylum Streptophyta; class Magnoliopsida; order Santalales; family Viscaceae; genus Viscum; species Viscum album. The sequence continues at coordinate 1,429,250,092 of OY728120.1, read as the reverse complement.
TTTTCAATACTATCATAGTGGAATGGGTTTACTTCCAAATCATCATAGTAGTAAAGGTTTACTTCCATGACAATCAAAGACCCTTACTCAACCGGGTTCACTCCCTATTATAGTTCTATTTATATCGTAAGATATCAATATTTACCAAATGTATTGGAGGGAGATATAGGTCCCATTCTACACATAATGAAAATAAAAAATATGTCTTCCACATGATCATAATTAATTTATCATATCATAAACCATGAAAAGAAATTGGGTTCATAAACATTTTATTATAGCATAAACTATTGAAAATAAATAGGTTTCATAAACATTATTACATAAATAACATAAAACTTTTAAATAAATAATGAGTAAGGTATAATTTTATCAATTTTCCAAAAAATCATAATCAAAATTGAATGTATTTATCATTTATGTATCAAAGGATCAATAAAACAGTCTTGAGAAAAATAATTTTTCCATTTTTAAATAATTTATTTAAAATATAAAATTTTACAAAATATTATGGAATATATTTTCATTGGTAATAACCATGGTAACCTTTAAAATAATTATTAAAAACATTAATCATCCATAAAGGCATGAAATTTTTTTTCATTCCTTATATGTTAAAAAGAAAGTACTTCCATACTTTTATTGGAAAAATCACAAAGTGAGTCCTTCTAAAAATAGAATGAAAATTCCTTTTAAACCATTTTTTAAAAATTAAAATATGGGTAAAAATGAATCTAAAAAATCTTATGAGAATTGAAAAAAAAACTTTAAAACATTTTTATAAAGCATGGGTATGGGAGAAAAATGTTTTTTCAGTCTAAGAGAGAAATGATGTTGATTTTCTTGAAAAACATATTGTCTGTATATAGAGTATAAAAGGTGAGGAAAATGAAAGGAAAGCATTTATTTCCACAAAATAACAGTAAGATAATAAAATTCCTGATATTATTTAGAATTTTATAACAATATTTCATAATTATAACGTAATAATAAAAATCCTGATAAACAATGAGATTGTAACATAAAACCCCTTACCTTAGGTCTGACTTCCTTCATATGTTTTTAAACCTCCAATATAATAAAAATAGGTTAATTATAAATCATTTTCCAGAACCACATTCAGATATATCAAACCAAATATTCTTGAATTTTAAATTTCTATCACTAGTTTATTAACAATTCTTTATTAAATTTACTAATCAAGATGATAATTATTTAATTTTTCATATAAGTTTTGGTTTGGTGGTTTTTGTCCTTTTACTTCGATAATAGTTACATAATATCAAGAATTTCAAGAATTTTATAATTATAATATATATTATTTTTATATGTATTTTTATATTAATATTCATCCATAAATTTTAGGTATATAAAATGAAATTATATCACCCATGATGGTGGTAAGTTGTACGTACGTATGAATGTTGTTTTAATTTTTGAATATATGGAACAAAAGAAAGGTAAATATTAATTCACATTTATAAGAGAATTATTATATAATATATTTCATATATATTCCTAAATACCATCCTCATTAGCGTACATGTGAAATATAAAGGAAAAACAAATCACGTCACTTCGTGGAGGTGGTAGTCCACACGTACGCACAAGCGACGTTATTTTTTCCCAAAGGATTAAATATTAAAAATTCAAATATGATATTTTAATTAAATAAGTATAATTATATCATAAATATTATATATAAATATTATTCCCATTATAATAATAATTAATTAAATTTGGTGATGAGAAATTAAATGTATCGCTACATAGAGACAGTAAGTTGTATGTATGTACAAGAAATATTTTCACTTCCCATTCGATGGAAACAAAGTGAATGGAGGTGGTTTAGAAATTATAATAACATTTATATTAGGATACTGAAGTTAATATTTTATAAATAATATAATATTTTTTTTGAGGTAAAAAATATTTTAAAAAATGTGATCACTTAAAGAGATTTCTTCTTCATTGAAATAACTCATTTAGGACTTCTCTAAAGGTTTCTAGGTCTGGTATTTTGGGAAGCAAACTCTAGAATTTTTTTAGGTGAGTGTATAAGATAATTTGGTAGAGTTGGGTTGATCTTGAAGGCTAAAATTTCTAGGAATATGTGCAAGTAGGGGGCTTTTTATAATATAGGGGAGTGTCATCTAGGAAATTTAATAAAATATTAAATAAATATAAATTAAATTTCAGATAAAAATGGATCCAAATTTATATTATTAAAATATGAAGTGATTATGGGTCCAAATAATCTCATCAAATAAACCTTGGAAAATTTTGGATGATTGTTTTACCCTTATCTCTTAATTTTACCCCCCCCCTCCCCCACCCCCATTAACCCTTTTGACAGTTATCATAGTATTAAATTTTTCTACCCTGTGATAATTAAAAATGTTTCAATAAAATGATTAAATACCTAAAAATAGACCATGGATTATTTTTACCACCATATCCCATTCATTCGGCCTAAACCTTTATTTTTTAGGAACTTTATATCAATAAATAAAATATTATTTGTTATATAATTTCATTTTTAAAACTATTCATTTAATTTATTATTAAATATATAAAGAGAAAGGGGTAATTCGAATATAATTCCTTAAAACCACTATAATATGTCATATAAATCCATAAAATTCATGGGACACATTAAAACATTAAAATAATATCACTATTGATATATTTAATATCATTTATTATATTTTTTATTAAATGGATAAATACTGCATCGGAGTTTCATATGTAATTAAAGATGTTATATAATTAGTAAAAAAATATAAATAAATTTATATCATGAAAATAATTTCATTAATATCAAAATATACTCTTTTATTCATTCCTCGGTTTCTTTTTTCCCTATTGGGATACATAAGAGATATTAAAAACAAATAAAATGACTTTTTGTAACTTTCCTTGATTCAAATATTATATAGGTCTTTTTCATTGAAAATTTTCAAATAAACTAATACATTTTGATCCTAATGTGATACGGGTGGAATTAACTTCATAAAATAATAATTAATATGAAAACAAATGGTCTTATCATTTATTTTTAACCTAGATTAACCTTATTTACCCTTTACTGAGGTGATAAATTTTACCACAATTACTATTCATATTCACAAAAAAAGGGGAATATTTACTGAATTTGAACCTCATGATTTTAAATATTTAATTAATTTTATATTATTCAATAAATATAAATGTAATAAATTAATTTTAATTAAGTGCACAAAAAGTGAGGAAAATTAATCTTTAGAAGAAAAAATATTTTTAAGCATAAGGCAATATTTTGTATTATCAAATGCATAATGAAAAAATATTAGATAAATGAAAAAAAATAATTGAATATATATAATATAAATATTTCCATAAATGCATTCACAAATAGTTATGAATTTTTGTTTTTTAGGATAAAAATACATTTCACGCATAAAAATAGTTTTTCAAAAAAACATATTCTTTATTATTAAATGATTTTTATTTTTATTTCTATTTAACAGATAACTAATGAATTAATTTTATAAATGTGTAAACCAAGAATATTTATAATTTTGTTATTCTTATTCATACCCACCAATCCAACATCTAAAATATAACTACAGTATATCATGGTTTGATTAATGTTTGTGTTGCATATAATGCAAGCTATTATGGAAAATAAATTTATTTGAAAAAAATCATAAAATATAAAGGTATTATAGGAATAAAAACCAATATGTGTATTTTATTACTCAATTTTCTTACCTTTAACCCACCAACTAATATTTTTATACATATTTTTTCACCTCTAACACCACCATCACAAGTGAATGTGTCGATTAAAGAAAATATCACTACTATTGTTTTGGGTTTATTCAGCACTAGTGAAAAGCACTGATAATGGTTTCCTTCATCAGTGTTGATAAATGGTACCCCTTATCAGTTCTTTTTTTATCACTGATAAAGGGTTCCCTTTATACGTTCTATTTAAAGAGACAATAAAAATAATGTGTGTCCCACATAGGAAATGTAAATGGTCATCCACTTGTTTTTATATAATTTTATGCCACCATGACTTCAAAAATTTTCTACAGGGACGAGATCCTACATACATGCTCCACACATACCAATATGGGTCATTCCTACATGTGCAGTCCCTCATGGGTCTTGGAATACCCAATTCTTTATATGGACATTGGACCACCCTCTGTTCATATATGATCATAAGTTTTTATACGAGGAACACAAATTTTTTTATGTTTTAAATGCTCGTTTAATCCCTATTGTGAGTACCCAACTAGATCATGGGTGTTTCAGAGGTGTCCAAGGCATTTTTGAAGCCCAAAACCTATCTTTTTGGTAAAAACAGGTAGGTCGTATGGTTAGTGGAAACCTTTGGGGACTGGTTTCATTGTTACTAATAACCATGCAGCGCTAGATAGAGGGATCCTAGAGCTACACAGTTTTATGAAACTGTGCCGATGGAGGTGCACACCCTTGTGGGAGCACCTTTAGTATTTGAAATGGTTGTTTTCATAGTTTATACATGGTTATTCAAACCATGCATAGTAACTCTGTGGTTACCCCCTTAGCACAGCAAAGGGTGCACGGTTTGGTCAACTGTGAGACCTAATAAATTTTGGGTAAATTTCCTTCTTCCATTAAAAATCTATATAACCTAAAAAAATTTCTTTCTACTTAATTATACTATAGAACATGCATGGTATCCTCCTTCAAACCAATTATTAGGATTTCCATCATTTCTAGATCCTAACTCGAAATTGGATGATGTTGGTCTCATTGGATTCATGTCAGTGAGTACAAAATTATTTTTTTTGTTCTTCATTTAACTTATGATTAACTGAGTGATTTAGGTATAAGATAATTTTCCATATTTCCATGTTCTTTATCTATTGTTCATTTTTCTCTTGATCTGATTTGAATCAAGTGATGATACCAGATGATTACTATACTACGGACGGATGGTAGCTGGTCTGTACTTTTCTTGTGTGGTGTGGTGCTTTATAAGGCTAGATTTTGGTGTGCCTCTTATTGGACTATCCAGTGTGGCTCCAAAAATAAATTAAATAGTTAAAATGAACATAATGGAACATATTAGTGGTTCTATTTAGTTCCTTGAGATTAGTTAGATTTTGTTACCCCAACCTAGTCCACCCTTGGGGTGTGCCTTTTCTTTTCTTTGTTGAACCTCCCAAGGGGTGTGTGTATGAGCATACCACATTAAAGGAATCCCAATTAAAAATGAATTGAATTAAATTAAATTATTTGGAGGTAGTATGACTACTTTTCCAATTGTTGACATGTTATTCCATTCATTATTTGAGTAAATGGTTTATGTGGAATTGTAATATGAGTGGGTAAACTAATTAAATGTAATTGAACATGAAATTTTATATGAGTGGATATACTCATGGGACTTGAATGATTGTAAATTTATGGATGGAATAGGATATTAAATTGGTATTCGATGACTTGGTTTGTAAACCATGTATTGTGATTCCATTTAGATAACATGGAAATTTCACCCATGGGTATTGATTTATGGTAGAATATTCCTTGGACATGTATTCTCCTAGGATATTGATTTCCTATGATTCTAAGGTAATTTATACCACTTGGATTTGGTTTTCTAGACTCACATTGGACATGATCTGTTGACATGATCCTTGGAATCGACCAATGTTGTTACTGAGTTTCCATCGAGATACTCCTAGGACTCAACGGGGATAAATTGGTCTTCTATATCTTGGATCTGGCCTTTTGGGGTCTAACTTTTCTGATTATACAGCATGGCCATAGTAAATGTGACATGCTTGATTATACGACTCAGTCATGTTTAATTTTATATACAATTTATATGGGTGGTCATGTGTTATATGATATATTCTGTATATTTCATGGTCCTGGTGGTTATTTCCTTTTTCTTTATAGTTTCATTATGATCAGATCTTGACATTGGTTTTGTAGAGAGACATTTACGGATGTATTGGATCACATGTTTTTTTAATTTTTTCATGGGAACTTTACATTCTGTACTATCATACCTAATATACTATGAACTCTGATTTAGATTCATTTTCTCATCCATGATTTCTTATAGAAACTTTGGGTGGTGACCTACTTGGATTATATTTCACACCCTATTTGGTCCATCGTTTGGTATTCAAACAAACTATTTAGAAATAGGTAGGGACTAGGGAAAGCACCCATATTTAGATGCTTGAAATTGTGAAACACTTAAGAGAAGGGGAGAATAGGACCAAGCCGAGGCTTGCGATGATAGCTGGGATAGTTTTTGCCTTTTCTTATTTAGTTACATGTTATGTACTGATGTATGTATACCTGTTTTGGATGATTATTAGACACATGAGATAAACAATCATTTTGTATATGAGATTACATCTAGAAATGTTATATATATATATATATGTCTTTTTTATGTCTATAAATTTTTTGGTAGATATATTGCTTCCTCTATTGATTTTTATTATTTCAACAAGTGTCTTAATACCTAACAAGATGGAAGATTCTCTCCAAAGGCACAACCAAGGCCCTTGCTAGTAGTCATCAACCTCCAGTGTTTAGGGATCTACGCTTGAGTCCATGTGGCCTATCGGGATCAGGGTACTATATATTGGAATTTGAGGTTAGGAAATTACAATGTGGTATCAGAGCATTTATTTTCTAGTTTGTTTTACTATTTTGAGACAATATAAATGGGATTCATAAGAATAGGAATTTGTTAAAGAGATATTATTGGGAGTATCAAACTCAAGTACAAGAAAAAGCTAACTGCCTCAAATGGAAATTGTTATTTTCTAGATTCTGAATATTATAGTAGATTTGATTCCACCATTGAGTTATTCACTTGAATTGTTATATTATATTTTATATTATTATGGGTTCTATTTTTTGTAAACCTTGTGAGATGAGGGTATTCAATCTCATGCATCATTTTAGAAACCTACTAGAGTTCACATGCCAAGCATTATGTCATTCCATATAGGGAAAATTTATTGTTTTCAAGACTTTGTGATATTCTCCATGATTGATATATCTATTGTTGTTATAGATATTTTGTTCATGGAATTGGAAAACATGGTTGATACTTAGAGTTCATGTCATAACCTAAGTAGGTTTTTCTGGATTAGGATATATAAGACACCATAAGTTTCCAATTGTGTCACGTTGATTCATGGACCATGAGTCGTATTAAATGGAACATGTTATGGTGTGGATTAGGTGGAACTCGTATTTTAGTTCATAAAGAGTATGGACCCTTATGCGTCATAAGTAGTGAACCATTTGGTTCAACCATTTAAGATGTATTGTGAAATGAAAATTAACTCAAATAAATTAAAATTGAAATGGTAAAAAGAGAACATGACCTTGACTTGGCTTTTGAGTGGCTAGTAGGAAGTGTCTCTAGTAACATTTGGGACTATTTATTTTAATAATCATGGATTTAGGAGTAGGTTGTGTGGTACATCCCAGTAATAAGATGGTTTTGACTTGTCATAAACCTTTAAATTTAAACTTTGATATCATTATTTTTTTAGGCGTGTGTTTGGAATTATAGAGACATGCTGCCATGATGACCTACTGGTGTACGCCATGAGGGTGGTGACAACCACACTCTAGAGGTGGTAGCCAATGGGCTGCTAGTGGATCCTCCGGTAGTTCTTTTCATGACACCGACAATTTTACCATACATAGGTGTTGAGGAATAGTTATGTGTGTGGTTTTTTCACTTCACGCAAACTTTTCAGGAAGCATCATAGCCTACCTAATTTATGGATGTGATAATTCATGAATTCCAATAGTATAATCCTCCAACATTTTCAAGGATTGGAGGTCCATATGCTTCTAATATGTTTTTAGAGAATACAAAATCAATCTTTTATCCTCTAGAGACACCTCCTGATAGGAGAGTGATGCTCAAGAATTATATGTTTTGAGGAGCTAAAAAATGTTGGGAGAATGTTATGAACCAAGATGATGCACTACGTGATATGGTTTGGCGGGATTTACAAACTAGATTCTATGATTAATTTTTCCCTAAGACTATAATAGTAGAGTGGGACAGTGAGTTTAGGTTTCTAAAGTAGGTCACCATGACCGATAGGGTGTATTCAACATTCTTTACAGAGATGAAACATTTTACACTGATATATCTCACTGATGAGGCTCTGAGGGCGAGACATTTGATCAAGGTCTCAAGAATGTTTTTCGGTCTCAGGTCAACATATTTAGGTTAAAGAATGTTATTGAGATAGAAAATCAGGTTCTAGTTACAACACAAAGCCTGAGGGAAGCTGGGACCACAGAGTAGATCAATACAGTCTCTCAAACCATTAGTTCAGCATCTTTAGGAAAAAAACACTTTTTGGAGGCTTCCCATGAGATGAGTGTCATATAGGGTGTGACTGTTGGTATCTCATCTTTCTATCATCAGTGTTCCAGATGAGGCCACATGATAAATCAATGAGATCAAGACCTATTCAAGTACTAAGATTGCAATACGATATTCCAGGTGAAACATTTCTTTCAAACCATACCCTATGTGGTGAGTGGTAGGAGATCAGCTCTGACACCAGGATCAGGAGTGGATTTCTCAACTCTATGTAAAGATGGGAGCTAGAGCAGTACTAGTCGTTTAGGCTGAGGTGGTGGTGTTCATATTTGAGGCTATTGGGAACTAGTTGTACCGAGACTGAAGAGTCAGCATGCTTAGGGTCATGAGTTCATGTCACAGTTCCATGGCTTAGGTCAGATCTATTCTATATAGCCTACACCTAAGGAGTAGGGTGCCAAACCTTCTATGGTGAGAGTTATAATATTATTATCATCTACCCTTGTATCTACTCTTTTTGACATAGTTTCGTTATATAGTTTTATATGTTTACCTATTTTGGAGATACTTGGAATTGTGATTCAGTTTTTTTAAGGTGAAATGACACTTGACACTCTGTTGGGGATTAGAACAGAGGATGTATGTCATCGCATAGAGTTACCCTTTGAGACAGTTGGGTGTCACTTCATCTAGAATCTTTTTTCCCTCATAATGATCAGGTTTGACATCATACATGGGATGGACTAGATAGTATCTCATCGAGACTATGTTGACTATTATCTTTAGATGGTGATTTTCACAACACGATATGACATAGTTTATATTTTCATGGGTGAATGAGACTTATAGGAAAGCCGAGATAGACCAGAGCATTGTGGGATTGGTAGGATGATAAACTAGATTTATGGTTTGTATGTGGATGATCAGGGAGCAAGTTTGGTGGTCCTTCCTCCTATGGTTGATCATTTTACGGACATTTTTTTAGGCTAATGTCTATTTTACATTAGGAGAGAGAAGTGTTGTTCTCCATCGAGCTAGTTACGATAGGTACACCAGTATATGTTCCTCCTAATAAGATAGCTAAAATAGTGTAACAGGATTTCAAGAGGCGGCTAGGGGATTTATTGGCAAAGAGGTTTATATGACCTAGTAATTCTCTGTGGGGTTTTCCAGTCCTTTCGTGAAAAAGGTGGATGGTTCCCTTAGTCTATGTGTGGGTTACTGAAAATTGAATTAGATAATGGTTAAGAACTGGTATCCGATGACATGGATAGATGACTTTTTTTAATCATATATGAGGTACTCAAGTGTTATAGAAAATTGAATTGAGATATAGATATCATTAGGTTAATGTAGGACCGACAAACATACCTCATACAAATTTTCATAGAAGGTATGGTCTATATGAGTGTCTACTTATTCCATTTGGTCTCATAAATGTGCCAGTGGTTTTCATGGAACTGATGAATCAAGTTTTCCATCTTATTTGTATTCGTTTATGGTGGTTTTCATGGATAATATCTTTGTGTATTCTCACAATTGACTTGACCATGAAAAACATCTTGATCTAATTTTTTATACACTTAGGGATCATCAGTTATATTCTAATATCACAAAGTTCCACTTCTGGATGGAAAATATTCACATCCTTGGTTGTATTACCTCGGATAAAGGATTTTCATTTAACCAAAAGAATGTTAGAGTTATAGTTTCCTAGGTGTATCCCAAGAAATTCATTGACATATGAAGTTTATTAGGGATGGATGGATATATAGGTATTTCATACAAGACTTCCCCCACTTAGAAGTTCCACTTACGATCTTGACTAATAGGGGTGTAAAGTCTGTATGGTTAGATTCCTGTTAGACGTCCTTTTATGAGCTTAAATGGAGATTTACTTCAACACCATTCCTGATTATTCCATATAATTGAAGAATCTACATTATGTATTATGATTAATCAAGTATCAGGCTTGGATTAGTTCAGATATAGGGGAGAAAATTGTGGTGTACAGGTCTCAGCAGTTGAGGCCACACAAGAGGAACCACCTGATGCATGATCATGATTAAGTTGTAGTTGTTCATGCTTTACGCTATTGGACACACTATTAGGAGAGATTTTTTTGTTGTACCTGAACCAAAAAAGAATCATGTTTATATTTATACAACGTGATATGAATTTGAGGTAGAGAATGTGGGTTGAGTACCTAGGGAATTATGAATTTGATCTTACCTATATGCATAAAAGGGAAATGCAGTGGCTGGTGAACTGAGTAGGAGCAATCAGATACAGGTAGTTCAGTATGCCAATAATGAGTGGTAGCTTATGGATTTGTTCTCTGGGATACACTTGGATGGGAAGTAAAATTGGGGATATAACTTTATTTTTTCTTTGGTTTTGACCTATATTCTTCTGGATAGACTAATATTGAGACAACTTTCATGTTCTAAGGCACTAGTCCTATAAGAGAGTGTGGAAGGTGGGGGCCCCCTCCAGGTTGGATCAAAGGTAAGGATGAGATCCTATATATCCATGGTCGCATATGGGTTACAAAAATCATACATGAGGAGTTGATGTGGGAGTTTCATGCCACATTTTGGGTAGTATATCGTAAATTTAATAACATGTATCCTCACATATCCATTATTATTGGTGGTCAGAGATAAAATGTGAGGTAGTTGGTTTTTTTATGAGGTGTTCCATCATTCAGTAGGTGAAAGAAGAACATCAGTGGCCAATCAAATTTTTATAGAAGTTACCTATACTTGAGTGGAAATGTGATGACGTCACGATAGATTTTGTAACATATTTTCCAAGGTATCCTTGAAGCAGTGATGTTGTTTGGGTTGTAGTTGACTGGATCATGAACTTTTCACATTTCTTACTAATCAAGGGGACATTCAATGTGGATGATATTGGAAGTATGTATATCTATGAGATAGCATGACTTCACAGGGTCCCTCGCACTATCATTTCAGATAGGGATGTCAGGTTTATGTATTGTTTTTTGGAAGAGTTTTCAGAGGGAACTAGGTACATTTGAGCTTCTAATCACAACACACCACCCTCAAATTGATTGAAATTTAGAGTGCATGATACATGTTCTTGGGGAAATGCTTCAAGAATGTATCATAGATTTTGGTGGCTCATGGGAGAGGGATATACACCTAGTTTAGTTCTCCTACAATAATAGATATCAGGTTAATATACATATGGAACCTTTGTCAATTTCCCCTGTGAGGGTTAGAGGTATGTGAGACAGCTTTACCGAGACCACGTCTTAGGCATGGGACTTTTGAGAAGGTCCAGTTGACTAGAAAGTAGATAGATATTGCACCAACTCAGCATAACTCTTATGATGATCGTCGAGGATGACCTATAGAGTTTCTCATCTTAGATCAAGTATTTTTATATATTTCACAGATGATGGGATAGATTAGGATCTTGTGTAAGATTTCCCCATGATATGTCATGTCATTTGAGATTATGGAGAGAGTAGAGGAGGTATCTTATCAGTTTCAGTTACCTCAGAGGTACCGATCCATGCATAATGTATTCCATGTATTCCAGTTGTGCTGTTATCACTAAAACTCATATCACAATCTACATCCTGTAGAGGTGGAGTTATAGGTTGATGAATCATTTGAGGAGAATCCTATTCATATCATTAATAAGAGAACGAATGTTCTATAAGGCTGGTTAGTTACTCTAGTATGAGTGTTATGGTGAAAAGACCTTTTATAGGATGAGACATTAAAATGGGGGTCTGATGTACATGCTCAGTGGTATGAGTTATTCTCAGATGAATCTTGACCACCCTTGAGAAGGAAATTTGGTGACGAATTGCTTTAAGGGGAGAAGATATTAAGATCCCAAGTATTATATAAGATACTAATCTTGTTGTTTTAAGCATACATTATTTATTAAGGCCAATTGTGAGTATCCAACTTGATCACGGGTGTCTTAGGCGGTGTCTATGGCTTCTGGGGATCCTAGAACCCCACTTTTTAGAAAAAAAAATAGGCAAACTAGTTAGTTCATGGAAACCGTGGGGATAGGCCAAATGGTTACTAACAACTACGTGGTGATGGATAGAGGGTTATAGAATCCATAAAATTTGAGGAAACCATGTGTATGGAGGCATATTCCCATGTTGAAGAACCATTATTTTTATCAAGTTTTTTTACACATTTTTCATTTGGTTAGTCAAACCGTGCATAGTAACTGTGTCGGTGACCCCTTAACCTAGAAGACGGTGAACATATAGTTCATGGTTTGTCCAATCATGCATCCAAACCATGCAGCCAAGTAAATTTTGTAAAATTACCATTTTCCCTCAAAAAACTATTTAACCTAAAACCTTTTTTTCTTCTTCGTTGGACAGTGGCTCATGTGTGGGAACCTCCATGCAGCCCATTATTAGGATTTTCTACAGTTTCTCGATACAGAATCAGAATTGGATTTCGTTGATCTCTTTGGATTTGGGTAGGTGATCAATCAATTTTTTGAGTCATTATTCATTTAAATTTGGATTGATGAAGTTATTTTAGTGCAATCTAAGTATCTCTATTTCCAGGCTCTTCATACGTTCATTTTTTTCCTAGTCTGAGACGAATCAAGAGGTGATACTAGACAAGTAATCTACTATGGACATCTGGTATGTGGTATATACTTCCCCCAGGTGGTTGGGTTCTTTATACAGCTAATTTCCATTATTCAGCCAATTGAAATTTCCGACATGGCCCTAAAAATAAATTGAATAGTTAAATTGAACGTAATAGAACATGTAAGGGATTCAATTTTGTTACGCTACTACAAAATAGGTATTTAACTATGCTGGTCTTTGTCAATTCAAAAAAGTTATGATAAATTGTACCTTTTATCAGATCTGATAAAGGGTTACCTTTATCAGCGCTTTTTTTAGCACTACTAAAAGACACCTTTATTAACACTTTATTTTTAACATTGAGAAAGGGTGACATTTATGGGCTGTTTTTTAGCCATGATAAAGGTCCAAATAAAATGAAATAAATAAATAACAAAAAATAAAATACAAGTTTATTAAAAAAATTATAGTAAATTTTATTAATTAAATATTTTTTTGATTAAAATGAATAAATTAAATATAATATATATAAATTATAAATACTAATAAATAGTATCTATTAAATATATAGATATATTAAAAATGAAAACTAAACAGATTAAAAATAAAAATAAGTAAATTGAGAAAAATATTAAACATTTTATAAATTATATAATTATTATTAATGTTAATATGTAGTGCATATAAAATATATATATATATATATAGACATATATATATATATTAATGTATGTAAATATTATTTATATAATAGAAAATATTTATACTTTTACATTAAACAGTCAAATATTTAGTAAATAGTGTTTTATAATTAAAAATTACTATGAATTAAAAATACTGACTAATTACATAGGTAATGGACATAATTGAATGTCGTTCGATTTTTCAATTTATAATAGAACAAATATGTGTTATATTGATTTCAAATATATGTAATTAATTCATTTTTATATACAATGCACACACACAAAACATATCCATTTTTAAATATTGTTAAAGTGTATATATTTTTAATTTATTCAATTTGCCTCATTTTTAGCATACATGCACTTAAGAATATATATTCATTAATAATGTCGAAAAAAATTGGTAAAAAAATATTTATAAATAAGAATATTTTCTAAAAAATATTTATAAATAAATATATTTATAAATGTATATTTACTATATTTATAAATTTATATATTTATAATTAAAAATAAATAAATATTTTTTAAATATATTTATATAATTATAAATAAATAATTATATATATTTAAATATTTATTGAATTCATAATAAAAATTTTTAAATGATGAATATATTTACTATATTTATATTTATATATATTTATTAAATATATATATATATAATTATATAATTATATATAATTATATAAATATATATAATTATATAAATATTATTCTTAAATAATATTTATATATTTATAAATAAATAATTATAAATTTAAATAATTATAAAAAATATATTTAAATAATGAATATATTTACGATATCTATATTTATACATATTTATTATATATATATATATATTTACAATTTTTTATTTATAATTATAATTATAAATCCTTTATTAGTGCTTAAATAATAAATGTTGACAAAAGGTATCTTTATCAGCGCTTTTATGGAAGCACTGATAAAAGTGACTTGATCTATTTAAAAAACCCTAAACCCATCATGAACCAGTCAAGATATGAGGAGCTTTTCTAGGAATCCACCCACTACTGTCGCTCATCATCAGTGAATCAAATCTCTAATCAAGGCTCGAATGAGGGATAAAATAAAAACAAGGATTAAATTCAAGGATTGAATAATTTTAGGGTCAAAAAAATCCAAAACTCAGCTCTAAGACTTTCTCTACTTTCTTTCAAATGTAAGCCTTTCTCTAATTACCTTTTAGAACTTGAGTTGTAAAACTTCAATGGTTATGGCCATGGTGGATGAGTTTTTACAACTTTAAGTGTGTTGATTTAACCATCTTGGAGACTTGGACATCAAGATCATCCATTTTGAGGCTTGTAATTTTTAGAGTGTGAAACACCTATACTATGAGCCTTCCCAACTTCACCCCAATCTATACGAGCATCTTGTTCCTTCTCAATTAGAGCTGTGAATTAATGTAGGTGATTTGTGAGTTACTCTTTTATTTATGTGAATATATGGATGAATCATGATTTTTTTCATTGGATAACTATTGTAATGAATAATATGGTAGAATTTACATCCCATTTTACAACCTCTATATAATTTTATATGTATAAATTTCCATGATGGTGGTTGGGTAGCCAATGAGACTGCTTTCTGACATATTAAACTGACATGTTATTTTCATATTTTTTTAGTTGATAATTTAGATGGGGATTTATGTTTTATAGATCTATTAATTTTATGATTACACTTAGATTTATGAGTGAAGTAACGGTATTCCACATAGAAAATGTGACCTCATGGTATTCATTCCATCTCAGTAGAGTCTAGTGTGTATGGGTTAGATTTTTTAAGGGTAGGTGTGTTTTCTACTTTTCATTGTGAAATATATCATTGATGTGTATTATTTCTTTCTACCAACTTCTTTATGGACCTCCCTATAATCTCAAAGATATGATTCAATGTGTATTAGATGGCCTCCATTCCTTATAATGTGATGATGTCCCTAGAATCCTTGGGATGGATCGGTGTTGTGATATTACATCTTAGTAGTCTTTAAATGTTTTCAAATATAAGGTGTACCATTATTATTAGATGTAATAATTCCTTAGCTTGTTACATCAAATATTCCAAAAAATACATTGGAGGTTGTTGATGCTCCTGTCCATCACAGAGTCCAATGAATGGAAAAGGGGAATACCTTAAGCACAAAGAGGGTCACCCTTTGAAGAAAATCACAAAAATTGATGAAGTCATGGACTAGGAGCCCATTTAGAGTGAGGTGAGAAAGTTACTTGTGCACCGCGAAAGTCACTTGCGTGCCACCTATGGGTATTGAAAGGAACTTGTGCACCCTATCTGGTTTTTCACCCAAGGTGCAAGGTGGAATATAAATAGCCCTTGTGAGCCCCCATTTCAAGGACGGATTTTCCAAAAGTCAAATTCAAGCTATGGTCGCCCTAGTCTTCAACTCAACTCTTCCGAAAGTTTCTATGGTAACTTTTTACCTAGAATTGAAGTCTCGAAGGAGTAGAATAAGGCCTAAGTGTTTGGAATTCATCAACACGTGTGCGCTTAAGTGTCCAAACCTCCTTAAAAGTGGAAACACTTGCACACGGCCCTACCCTTTCGATGAAACTTGCGCGCAGCCCTTTAAGAAACATCTTAGGATAATACTAAAGGCTTGAGTTAAGTCTCTCCCAAGTATTACCCTACAGATTCTCTGTCGCCCAGGTAAACCCATGTCGTGCAAGTACACTTTCATGGCCAAGACTTGCTCACCAACTTCATTTGTGAGACTCTCTCCTGTTCACCTCTCCTCTTCAAGAAATTAGCCATAGAACCCCTTTTCAAAGCCATTTATGTCATGGTTCCTTTGTTGGATTCCATATCTAAAAGGAATTCTATGAGAAAATCTCTCAAAACCTTGTGACTTACAAGCTTTAGGTCACTACGGTTAGTGGTTTCCTTCATATAACCTCATCCTTTAAGATGAGAAGATCTTTTGATTTAGGGCATCCTCCTCAAGAGTAAGTCCCCAGTTCCCTTGGTTCGGGCCTCCTTCTCAGGAATAAGCCACAATCATAATTCCTTTAATTTGGGCCTCCTTCTCAGGAGTAAGCCCTAAGTTATAAGTACCATTTAATTTGGGCATCATATTGTGGAGTATGCCCCAGGTTTAATCTTCAAATCTCCATAAAGTACAAATACCTTTATGGACCCTGCTCCTGGGATTCTTTCCTAAAGTAAGTCTTGGTCTTCATCTACTTGGGTAGTCATACATACTTAAGCCCCACATCATTTCTTGTGGCTGCATCTTTCATGGAACAATCATCAAGTTTGCTGATACCTCTTGTTTCTCACACTGAGCATGACTCACGTGAGCTTAGAGTGTAAAAGTAATCACGAAATCTCTTTTTGGGCTGTTAACAATGAATAAGCCCCATATTTATTCACCCGAACTATGTAGACTTTGATCTCTGCCTTAAAAGTAGAGTACATACGAAGCCTTTCTAAGGTTCAATCCCATCATTCATTAATTCTTTAACATCTCATATGACATTAAAATATATCTTTATTATCGAACTACGTGGGTTCTGATTCATTTTTAACGAGGATAAGTTGGTAGCCCATCTGCGGGTATGATCCCAACTCTGAAATAATACCTATCTTTCTGAATGGAAATAAACATCAAGTGCCCTGATGAGTGGCTTCAAAACCAGTATGGTCATCATAATGACCAAGAGATTTCTATATAATGTATTTAAGGATACCATTGACTAAGAATCTATAATACATACGGTTGATTCTCCATCAATGGAGAACCTCAAATACATATAAAAGATTCTCTAAATCCCATACATATCAATCATTGATTGCCAAATCTAAAGGAAACTCATTTTCATTCGTGTTGAATTAATAACGATTCGTGAACATAACTTAAATCTATAAGAGAGTCCCATAGTAGGCAATAATTCCCCCCAAAAATGTGTGATGAGCCTGACCTCCCATCCTCTTGACCAATGCAAATTCTTAAGCCTCATTGGTCCACAACTAATGAGCACCTACCTTTGGAAAGTAGGTCCAAATGGATATAGAATCATTGGGTGTTTTCAGTTCTACAAATAAACCCCTTAGAAACTGATTGGAAAGTTTGAACCTTAAACAAACAAGGTCATCCCCATTTCCAGACAAAACAAAAAATGTTGAACCCGATGTGAATCCTTAACCAAGTTAAATAATGTTTTACTTATTTGTTAGGCCCCTATTAAACTCAATATGAGGGCCAACAAAGAAATCAATAATATATGTTCTCATACAAAAGATGTAGTCTAGAAAAACTTATCTTGATTATGTCTGCTATATCAAACATACACTCTTTTCCAAGATCTCTCTAAAACAAAAAAATGGCTTCTTTAAGGTTCACACCTGTGAATGCCTCGGTCGCTACTCCTAGTGGATCCTCGTCTGCTCTGAGGATGACATCACCTACTCAGCATCTTCAATTCTGGGTCTCAAATGCATTGGTGAGTGAATACCATCAACATGGTACCATCCCGACACTAGAGGCCACTTGACAAGCCCTCCTAGTTAACAACTCACCCTGGTTGTCTGGATTGCGATGACCAGTGGTCAAGAAGCCGGTGGTGCCAACCACCATCTCCAGCCGTTTCGGATATTTATCCCCAGAACGTAACAACTAGTCCCCCCCATATTACAGGGATGTGGATCAAGAGGTAACTCAAGGCCTCAGTTCAAGAAGACAGGATTCCTTCCTAAGGACTCCCACCAATAATCTCTACCAGACTCGTGCAGTAGTGCACCCTCAACATGATGGGGTATTGCCTCTAGGCGTTTGGCTCAGGTTCCTCAGACCCGAGCATGCAAGGTGAACCGTTAGAGCTGAAATTTGGCCAACATGGAGCAGGTTCTTACCTATGCCCCCTCTGGAGAGGTCCATCAACCTATCTTGATGGTAAACAATGAGAGGGCATATACACCCGTCTGTCCTAATATCATTTCCCAGCAGACTCATCTGGCAGTAACACACCAATCCCACCAGGTAATTCTGGCGGAGTACTATAGGTAGGCACATACACCTGTTTATAAATCATTAGCCAGTCAGCAGGCTTGTGTGACTACATCCATAGAAGCCCGCCAACCAAATGTGGAGGCCACCTGTAAATAGGCACATACACCTGCTTACATTCATTAATTTTTTCAGCAGTCTCGTCTATCAGTATTGAAGGAAGATCATCAATCATATTTGTTAGAGAAAAATCAGTAGGCACATACACCTACAATTCATCAATCTAACCAATAGTCTTGTTTGGTAGCACCCTGAGATGTCAATTGGAATGCTCCAATGATAAACAGGAGGCAGACACAACTTTCTTCCCCCGCATATGAGTACTGTCAGAATTCACTGACAGGAAAAGGAGGAAAGGAGTAGGAACACACACCAACCCCAAACACAGAATGAACGTATATTCTTGTTTCGGTAGCTAATGTCACCAAGAACATTCTGGCAATGGTGAAAGATCATAAGAAAATCCCTTCCCATATTCTGGATACCTTTCAGAATATTATAACAATATCGGTGACATAATAGGGAAATAAACACAAATCTATCCCTATCAGTGGAGTGACTCGTCAACATGTCACCCTGGAGCAGATACACACCTCTGTTCCTATCTAGAAGGGTCGTGGGGCATACTCCCTCATGTCATACTGTTAATCAAGTCGGGAACATACACCCGATTTAAATGGAGATAGTCAGCCTAACCTAACCATTTCTCTAGAGCAGGCACATACATCAACCCATAATAACCACTTTCATCATCTAGTATCTTCCAAAGTTAGTAATAAGGTGTCCATGAAAAAGACCCATATAGTACAGTTAAAAAATCAAGATCCAAACTATAATAAGGCCTTGCTCAATGCTAGAGTTCTTAAAGCCCTCAGAAAATTATCTGTTGTAAATCAATATTTTACTCCTTCATTTCCAAATTATATAAATAACAACAATAATTCTGAAGGTCTTCATCAGAAACTTCCTCATGAAGTCTTGCTTCATGAATATTCATTAAATATCGATGCATCATATTCAGATGAGGGACACAATAACCCTCTGTATGGCCAGAAGACCAAGGAGAAAAAGGTTACATCTTTTACTATAACCCACCCTGGTGGTCCTCTCTATGATGATGAATTTAGCTACGAAATTCCTCTCTGTAGTAGTAATTCACATTGCCTGAAAAATTCTTCAATGGACAATGCAGTAACAAGAAACCCCTCTTATCTTGAGGAACTTTCAAATGTGAAGTCAGTCATGTCTGATGCCTTACTGCTAGAAGGTGAAATAATTTCTCAATCAGAAGATATCTCGAGGTGTAGGTCATTCTTTAAAGCACCCTTGGGTCATTCATCTTCTAATTTGACAAATGAATTATCTACCAATCTTTTTTAATATGATGAAGCAACAAAAAAGCACCATATTTGATCCAATTATGTAGAATAATCTTCATAAAATGACAAAGAGGAAGTGATGAATACGAGAAAACAATTGGGGAAAGGTGAAATACCAGTCATGTTTTGGCCATTGGATGAATCTCAGTATGATATTCCAGAAATGTTGACAGAAGATTGTATTCATGATTTTTGTCTAAACATATGGAAAACTCTTTTTCACTTAATAGAGAAAATATTACCTTAATATGAATATCAAAATCATGTTAAGGTAATAGAAGGGTTCCAACGCCAAATTGACTTGGCATCTCTCTCAGTTTCTCGACATCCAAAGGTTGAAAATAAGAAAAGATCCCTTCAGTGTACATGCCTTGGCACATTAAAGACGTTGTTCCAGTTGATTACCAATTCCCTATATGGTATTCATATCAGGGGATGGGGTGTTCATGGAGCATTTCATTTCACTGTGCTCTCCCATCAACAAAGCCCTCCAAAAGGTGTCTCATGAAATGTTATTGCCCATGGCTGGCCACAGCTAACTGGATTTGTGTGTAATCAAAGGCTTGCTCAAGAACTTGCCTCATCTAGTTCTTCCCAAAGTTAGGAATATAAAGAACAACTTGTCAAATTACTCTTGCATCAAGAAGATGAGAATATCTAATAGGCCTCTAGTTTAGAGCATGCACATCATCAGGTGACAGAGGTGTCAGAAATAATCCAACGGTCATCTGATCCATGTGATTTGATTGGATGTCGGATGATGCATCTGGCCAATTTTTGGACTAAAATCCACAAAATTAGGAGAGATTTTAAGAAAGATTCAGATGTAGCAAGTGAAGAGCCACCTCATCTTGCTAGGCTGGGGACTCTTCTAATCCAACCCTCGAGATCAACATATAGGATTCGAGGAGTTGAGTAGGAAAAATAGAAATAGCCCCAGTCCACCGGACTGGGGACTTTTTCAAATTCTCAATCTCTTCCTTAGTGAAAGTCAGTCTTCTCTCAATTAGGGAAGAAGCCACAAGAAGAACACAAAGCCGAATTATCAATAAATTCCCTCCAAATTACGGTTCATCTAGAAGTTCCTGAGGAATCAACCAAACAAAAGGCAATGTCTCATAAAGAACATGGAAGAAGACAACATTGTTGAAACACTAACAGAAGGGAATCAATACTCTATGCATCGATAAATGTTATCAATATCATTGTCACTAATCCCTCAGAACATGAGGCTCACTCAGAGAAATCATATGAAGAATTTCATGTTCAAGAGGCTGTATACACAGAAAAAAATGAAGGAGGTGTGTGTACCAGAAGCTAGAGGGTAGCCTAGAAGCAAGACATTCCCTCGGTTAATACCCTTCCATACTCTAGAAAGGCACATGCCAAGTAAAAGGGTAAAATTCAGGTTACATCCCACCCTACCTCTAGAGAAGGCCAATCACTCTCATTAGAGGAAAGGTTCGCACAACAAGAAAAATAAATGAAGGAGTTAAAGAGGTTAAATGCAGAACTACTTCAAGGTATTATTCCTCCTAAGCATGCTGGAATTAATCAATTAAGGGAATTTGTTGCATATATTGGGATGGATCAAGAATATCCCCCTTTAGAAGTACACCATCACAAGTCCAATCCTATGGGTAATACGTGACAACAACCGGCAATACTACCATCAGTGGAAGTACTGGTCGCCACACCAGTCCAAACTCCAGTTATTGCACCTGCTCAGGTCCAAGCTCAACCAGATGTTTCTCAATCATTAAAGACTACCATTAAGTCATTAAAATATCAATTGGAAGATATGGAAGGATGAAGTGCACCAGTGAAACCAGTGAAGAAGGTTTACCCTGAATGGGTGGATCCAATTCCTCCAAATTTTTTAAATGTCACCTTCCCCATTTTTAATGGTTCAGGAGATCCATAGCAACATTTGACACATTTTGTCTCTCGCTACGATTATATGATGTGAACTCCTCAAAAACATGAAGCAGTATAACTCAGGTGTTTTGTGCAATCATTGAAAGTACCATCCTTTGTCTGGTATACAAGTTTTCAATCTCGATCAATTATTGGATGGGAAGATCTTCATCAGAAATTGCATCTTCAGTTCAACTCAACGCTGCAGAAAACAACATTTTTTGATCTCGCAAATTGAAAACAAAGGGGGAATGAAATATTTTCAGAATTCATTGCTAAGTAGAAAGGATTAACGTATTCCTTGAATCTAATTCTCCCTCAAGAGGAGTTGCTACCCATTTGCATGGAAAATATCTGCGATGAATTGCGTACACCATTGATCACTGTGAAATACATATGAGGGTTTCAGGAAATGATTCAATTTCCCAACAAGGGGAAAATTCCATTTCATAAAGAAGATCTAAGTCCCGTGTAATTCCATCTACTCTGGGAAGGAGAATAGGGAAAGTAGATACTACTACAGTTACACTTAAACAAGAACCTATACCTGCTTCCACATCAAAGCCATCATTATATCGAAGGGATCCACCTCCAGAGCATCAACAAAAATGGACACCTCGTCAAGATGATCAAAGAGATCAAAGGCCGAAACATTTTGAGGATTTAAAGAACAAAGTTTATTCTTTCTGGAATGAACAAGTTCCTGGTTACTTCATCTTGGCTCTGGAAAACAATCTGGTTCGGTTTCCAAGTCCCAAAAGGATGAACAAGGAAAGAGATGAAGACCTCCCCAACTATTTTTAATTTTATCAGATTTTGGGGCATCCCATTCTGGAGTGTTTTGTCTTAAAAGACCTCCTACAAAAGATGGTGCACTCTGGATAAGTAAAACTGAAAAGTTATTCAGCCTAGGTAGCATGTGTTACTGCTACTGATCCAGAGGAAGAAGGCGAGTGGCATGAATTCAAAAGTAAAAATGTGTAGAAATATGATTATGGGAAGGTCAAGAAAATGATCTACCAAACTCATGAAATTTTACAAACACAATTGAATCAACCAACTGTGTCTTCAGCTATTTCTGCGAAAGAAAAACATCCCTCATCAGAAGGAAAATCCTCAAAGAAGCAGTGAAATTTTAAGAAAGAATAACAGTCAGAAGAAGACAAGATCGTGTCAAAGCCTAAGTTTTCTTTGACTCTAGAAGATTTTATGTCATAAACTTCAAAAGAACGGGCACCACCCCACCAAACGGCACATCCAGAACTGGTTCATCAGGTAGAATCATCATCAAATGAATAATTGATCCTTGGTTCTATTAAAATGATTCATTTAACGGATCCCTATGCCAATGACAGTTTTGATAATGATGATCCTAAGTTCCATGTATCTAACAGAGGAATTAGAGGAAGAGACAGAGGTCTAGGATATAGAGGAAGATGTGGATATTATAGAAGCCATTATTTCAATCCTACCCCTGCTAGAACTGTATATGCGGCAGAAACTCATGGAAATCCCTTCAGCGGGCTCAACTGGAACAAGAAAGTTCTTCCACACATGGAAGATTCAGTCCTGACATAGTTATTTTTGAGGATCAGTTAGAGGTTACACCTTCTTCCTCCCAGAAAATAGATAGACCTAGTTGGTCTAATCTACCAAGGCCAGAAGTGTTTCCAATTCCTGCCCCGATACGGGATGCATCTACTGCCAAAGCATCAAATTCCAAGGCACCTGCAAAACCACATTTTCATTCTGGGAAATGCTGACCTTTTGACTAAAAGAATGATGTATCGAAACATTTGTCCCAAGTACCAGCCAAGTTATCAATTATGGATGCCTTTAATCTATCAAAAGATATTCAGGAGGTTCTTATTGAGGCTTTGACAAGTCCTCAAGAATTTGAAACTAAAATTGTTGCAGCTAAGGTCTAATGTATAGAGAATGATCCTGCAGAATTCCATGTAGTGATATCTTTTACAGGTGAAGATGAAGATGATGTTGTACATGGACATATCAAACTTTTGTATCTATCTAGAAAATTCAATGACATAGACATCCAATAAGATTTCATTGATAATGTCTCAGGAGTCAACCTCATTCCTATTTGTACACTTCATTGATTGGACCTCACCAAATCTGATTTATCTCCTTCCACTTTGATGTTGCAAGGATATGATAAGAATGAACAAGAACCTTTGGTCGATATTGAACTCAGTATTTAGTTTGGAGACCTTGTTTCTAATTCATATTTCATGGTTGTTCATCAGGACATAGCCTTCAACATTTTTCTTGGAAGACCTTGGCTACATCAACATGTGGTCGTACCTTCGTCATACCATCAATGTCTCAAATATTGTTTCAATGGTCAAATTGGGACATTGTATGGTGATAAGCCCCCATTCAAAAAGTGTGAATCTCAATACATTGAGGAATAATTTTATCACATGCAGGGAAAGGAAAATCCACAGTAAATAATGTCACCAAAATTAATGCTCCAAATGGTTTGGAAAAGATTCCAGTAAACCCATTCATACATGGGAGTATAGATTATGTGTTTCCTATCAGTCAAATTGACAGGATAGACCTAAATTCAAACACTCTTATGGAATATTCAATAATGTCAATTACAGCAACCAAGTTAGACAGCATGGGAGAAATTGTTGATTCACAGAGCAGTGATGAAAGCGTAAATGGAGATGTCTTCATTTCATCCAATGAAATCCAACAATTATATACTTTATCATCAAGGACAGAAGAAGTTATAGAAATACTAGAGGAAAACAATGATGTTGATTATCAATCCATCATCTCCTCTCTATCACCCCATAAAGACACTTCATCATCAATACGGTCATAAATGGCAGCCTCTTTGTCAAGATGTTAAAATTTTAACTTCTCCCCTGACCATGGAAATTCTACATCATAATCTACTATTCAAGTAGAAATAGAAGAAGTAACACATATTGAAGAAGAAGAGGAAGATCTCAGGGATGCTCCTCCATCATTTGAAGAGGGTATCTCTACCACTGTGGATGAACTTAGAGAAATAAATCTGTGTACAAAAGAAGATCCACTACCCACTTTAATTAATGTAGCCATGACTCTTGAAGAGAAATAAATGTATACTTCATTTATAAAGCAAAATCGAGATGTATTTTCTTGGAATCATACAAAAATTCTAGGTATTAATCTCGATTTTACCACTCATCATTTGGGTTTTCCAGAAGAACATCGAGGATTCAAGCAAGCAACAAGAAGAACACAACCAACTTATTCCTCCAAAATTTAAGCTAAAGTTGATAAGATTATCAAGGCTAAAATCGTCAGATAATTTCAATATCCCAAATGGCTGGCTAATATTGTCCCTATGAAAAAGAAGAATTGAAAATTTATAGTTTTCATTGACTTCAGATATCTTAATCGGCATTGTCCCAAGGATGATTTTCTAGTTCCGATCACAAAACTCTTAATTGATGAAACAGTTGGCTGAGAAGCTCTTTTTTTCATGGATGGTTACTCTAGGTTCAATCAAATATGAATGTCCCCAAAAGATGAGAAGTCTACAGCCTTCAGAGCTCCTCAAGGTGTGTTTTTCTATTGGGTAATTCCCTTTGAACTAAAGAATATAGGTGCAATGTATCAACATAACATAAACCATACCTTCAAACCCCTTTTAAGGAAATTTGTTTAATGTTATGTGGATGATTTGGTGGTTAAATCGAAACAATGTTCTGATCACTTTTCTGATATGGAAATCATATTCAAAAAACTTCGACAACACAATTTGAAGATAAACCCCTTAAAATATGATTTCGGGGTATCCTCAGGAAAATTTCTCGGCTTTTTTGTATGCCATCATGGTATCAAATTTGATACTGAGAAGACAAAATCAATCCTTGATATTTCACCTCCTTGAAATTTTAAGGAATTAAGAGGACTTTAAGGACACTTGGCCTATATTCGGCATTTTATTTCCAATTTGGAAGCAAAGTGTTTAACCTTTACCAGATTAATGATGAATGGATTCACCTACCAGTAGACTGAAGAATGTCAAGAAGCATTCAATAACCTCAAGAAATATCTCTTGAGTCCATCGGTATTAATTACACCTGTTGAAGTAAGACCACTTATTCTCTATGTTGCAGCTTTATATCAATCATTGGGTGCCTTCCTTTCCCAAAAGAATGATTCTAGGAATAAAAATAGCCTTTAATATCTCAGTCGGACTATGCTTGAGGTAGAAACTTGATATTAAAGTATTGAAAAGTTCATCCTAGAATTAATTTTTTCAGTTCAGAAATTAAGACACTACCTGCAACATCATGAGGTCCAATTGGTATCTCACAATAACCCTCTCTAATTTATCCTTAGTCATCCAATGCTTACGGGATGTCTGGCAAGGTGGGATGTTATTTTGTAGTAGTTTTATATCCATTATGTGTCTCAAAAGGCAATAAAGGGCCAAGCTCGGGCCGATTTCCTTGCTGAACACCCATCTATAGAAGTTACATCTTTAAATATTTAAGTTCCTAATGAGGAAGTCTTCTCTATTCAAGATAATCCTCAAACATGGGAAGTGTACTTTGATGGTGCCTTCATAAGTCCAACAGGGGAGAAAATGGAAAATGCTAATTCAAAAATGTTGGATTTGGAATCATGCTTACTTCTTCAAAAAAGGAAGTGCTACCCTATTCCTTCTTATTATTAGAAGGCTGTACAAACAATGAAGTAGAATATCAAGCTCTCATCACAGGCTTCGAATTGGTGCTTTCGGCATAGATGAATCACTTGAAGGTAAAAGGTGATTCATATTTGGTAATCAAACAAATCAATGGGGATTATGCCATAAGAAAGGAAGAGTTAATTCGTTTGTGTGATTACGTCAGAGAGTTAATGGCGGAATTTCCCTCGGAACTGAAATTTTCTTATGTCCCACGATCAAAAAATGCCCAAGCTGATGCACTGGAAAATGTAGCCACAACCATGAGAGATCCAAATCGGGATGAAACAATCATTAGTATTTCCCACAGTTATATAGTTTCACATTTTTTTCAAATTATAATAGAGTAAATCAATGAAATCAATCCCATTTCTGAACCATATGGTCATTCTACAGGATGTATGACACCTATCAGGAAATACCTTCAAAATGGAACCCTCCCACATGATAGATCTAGGAAAGAACAAGTCTGGTGACATGTGGTCAATTTTACTCTTTATGATACCCAGATCACCAAAAAAATTCTCTACAAGTGAGGTTTTGATGGAATTTTCTTTAGATGTATTGATGGTGAAGAGACAATGGCTGCCATGAATGAAGTACATACAGGAGTTTGTGGTGCCCACCAGTCTGGACATAGACTTTCTGGTCAAATTCGAAGGCATGGATACTTATTGACTTCAATGATGCAAGATTGTGCTGATTTCACTAAGAAGTGTCTTTCTTTCCAAGTATGTGACAAATTCATTCATCAACCCCCGGAGTTTCTTCATACGGATAAATACTCCTAGTCATTTGCTACATGGGGAATGGATGTAGTAGGACATTATCCTCTGACTACAGCTAACCAGTTTAAGTATATTCTTATAGCTACTGACTTCTTTTCCAAATGGGAAGAGGCAATACCTCTCAAAGAAGTTGGTTTCAAAAGAATTGTTATTTTTTTCAAGTCCAACATCATTACCAGATTTGGTGTTCCTCGTACCATATTGATGGATAATGGCACCAACTTTTCTTCATCTGAGGTAAGAAAATTGTATCAAGACTACAATATCAGATCCAACCAATCATCTCGGTATCATGCAGTAGCCAATGGTTAAGTAGAGTATTTCAATAAGGCTCTTTAGAACATACTTCAAAAGATGGTGGATAAAGATAAGAAGTAATGGCCTGATAAACTTTTTCATTCTCTATGGGCTTATCGTACTACCACTCGCACTGTTACACGATCAACTCCATATTTATTGGTATATAGAACGGAAGAAGTATTGCCTATTAAAGTCCAATTAACTTCACTTAGAGTTTCCATTTGTTATCAGTTGTCTATATATGAACAATATCAAAAGATATTGGATGAATTGGAATGACTAGATGAAAAAATATTGTGCACACTGCACCATTTAGAAGTCTAACATAATTGAATAGAATGAGATTTCAATAAATAAGTTCATCTTAAATATTTCATTTGAGGAGAATTGTTATTGGTCCTTAGAACCCCAATGATATTGGGAAAGAATCCTCTAAAGTTTGAGCCAAAGTGGGAAGGACCTTAATCAATACATAAGGTCTACTCCAATGGAGCTTATTCTTTAATCTCAATGGATGGAGAACTCATTACAACACCAACCAATGCAAGATTCTTGAAGAAGTATTTTGTGTAACACAAATACACAAATTCTCTTTACTACAGGACATTAAACTGCATAGACCCCTCTATCATCCAACATTATATTAAACTATTCCCCCTCTATCATCCAACATGACATTAAACGGTGTCTCCTCTATCATCCAACATGACATTAAACTGTGCATCGTCCGAGCTGTAGGATGTTAAACTGCCAAGCACCCCATGTTTGTGACACATGACATTAAACTGTGATCGCTGCATGCACAATTGTCTTTTTAACTATGTTTCCATACGTGCCTCGGGTAGCTAACCATGCATAATCCCCACACCATCCTTCGTGGTCACATATTTCGCGACATGATTGTTAGGTCTGTTGCTGCCTCTTGTTTCACACACCGAGTATGACTCACATGAGCACAGAGTAAGCTTCGACCATGACATCTTCTCTAGGCCGCTAACCATGCTTATGTCTCAACATCATCTTCGGTTCATTGTACTCAAGTACACCCCGATCACTGAATCTCTCTCAATTGAACTACACGGACTTTGATCCTTGCCTCCTAGGCCAGGTTCGTAGCCAACCTCCTGAGGTTCAAGCTCGAAACCACTTTCTTAACATCAATTCACCTCCATCCCATATGATGTTGATGCGTGAAGCCCCCTTCAACTGTCTTATTCACATCGGTTCACTTTCATCCTACATGACGTTAAACTATGTACGTACCATCGTCCTAGCTATATGATGTTAAACTATATAATCCCCCATCGTCCTTACTACAATACATTAAGCTGCATAGCACTGGTCCATGCATATGAACTTAAACTATTTTTACTTTTGTCTTGTATGACAATAAACTGCAATAATCCCTGATACCCTCACTCAAGAGGAATCATCATTAACATGGTTTCCAACCATTTCATATTTCAAGAACTACGTATGGCTTGATTCTCATCCTTATGAGATACGTAGTGACACCCAAGTTTTTAA
The DNA here is from genome assembly GCA_963277665.1 of Viscum album. Lineage (NCBI taxonomy): Eukaryota > Viridiplantae > Streptophyta > Magnoliopsida > Santalales > Viscaceae > Viscum > Viscum album. Next base: position 1,429,220,760 of record OY728120.1, on the reverse strand, counting down.
TCTTGGGTCCATCCATAATTATAATAAATTCCTCTTTACCCCTTATATGTACGAACCAAATCTATACAAAGGATACTTCAAGAACTATATACATATTGATTCCATCCTCATGGGATACGTAACAATGATCGAGCATTCCTCAAGTCCAGCCCCGAGCCTTTGGGTTTAACCCCAAACTCCACTTTCGGTCCCTTGGTTGAAAAGTCCTCCTGGGAGGACATGGTGTGATATGGAACACCCTGGTCTTTATTCACAACAGGTTTATAAAAAATGCAGGATGTGTCTCCCTCACTATGGTCTGAGCTCTACAACCCTAAACTAAGATCTTCCATGCTCTCATCCTGCATGATGTTAAACTATATTTCAAGAAATGCGTGTGTCTTGATTCTCATCCAAATTAGATACGTAGTGACATCCAGAATCTCAATTCAGGACCCAGCCGCAACATTATACAAATAATATTCATGGTCTCCATAACCCATTTCTTGACTTCTTGTCTCAAATTGTCTGATACATGAGAGTTATTTTTCCTGACTATTCAGCACGTTCCCTTAGGTGGCCTTGCATAAGTTGTCTAAATAACAGACCTGTCAGCCAAAAGATGGTACTATTTGACTATGCAGCTTATTCCCTAGTTGGCCCTGCATAATTTAACCTCTATAATGGGTTTTTCAAGTAATGGTAACTTCATTCTTAAGATAAACCACTTTTGTCCCTATTGGTCTTAATGGCGATATGTATGGATCTTCCAAAAACACTACCATCCTTAACATATTTGTTCCATACTCTTTTTCATGATATGAAAGTATTCAAGTCTATGGTTTACATTTTCCTCCTACTCCATATGTTCAGATCAATATAAAATAACCTTGGACCACTTGACCGTATGTTGTATAATGTTTCTATATATGGTTTTAGTCATATGATTTAAAACCACAGATGCCTTTTTTCCAACATTTGGTTCATACCTTCATAGAAGTCACATTCCCCCAATTCTTTGACAATTATAATTGGAAATATCCTCTCCATATTCAAGTACCTTTCTCTATAAAGCAAACTCTATGCTTTGGAAAATTTGAATCCCCATAAAACTTTCTTCGGCTTTTAGAAATAGAAAGTCAAATTTCTAATAGTTCTTTTTCCCAACTATGCAGCACGTTCCCTTAGGTGGCCTAGAATAAGTTGTCTATATAACGGACCTGTCGGCCAAAAGATACTACTATTTGACTATACAGCATATGCCCTAGTTGGCCCTGCATAATTCATCCCCCATAACGGGTTTGTCAAGTAGTTGTAACTTCATTCTTAGAAAAGAATTCCTCTAATGTCTTTTATCTTTTTTCCCACGTCATTCCTTAGATTCAAAATTTCTCAAGTCACTGTTTACAATTTCCCCCCTCTATACTTGAATATGGTAATATGTTTCCAAACAAATTATCAAGAATTGAGTAAATATCATCCATTCGGTCAAATCTATTTGACCTTAAATATTAGCCTTATTATAGTTCAACATGCATGACTTTAAACTTCCAATAACAAAATACATGGTACTCATTAAATTGGGAACCTTTAAAGGGTACTCTGAACAAAAGTCTAGTCCCAACTCGCTAAACATACATTTTGTATGATTTAAGAAATATTGAGCAATTAAAAGATACAAAGTTTGTGGGGTTGTTTATATAACCCTAGTAAAAATAAAACTATGTTCACTAGGCCCATTGGCTTAGTTAAAAATAAGAGCAATTATCAAGAAAATGAAGGTACAAATGATTGAAGATGAACTGTTTTTCATTGATGAACCATATTAGAAGAACATCCATAGACTAGAGTTTCTTATCGTTTTTTAGAAATTATAGAAGACTTTCAACATGATTTCTCATATGTTTCACAGCATCCTGAGCTTCATCAGCAGCCACTTGAAGTTCATTTACTTGACCAACTTCACTCTCTTTAGTTTGGTGAAGTGCTTCATTGGCATCTGTGATGGATTTTATACCATCCTCTTGGACTTCTTCCAATAAATTAAGAAGCTAGTCTAGCTCCCTAGTAATAGCAGCTAGCTTATGCTGAAGGTGAAACTGTGGGACAATCTTATCCTTGATCTTCTGCTTCAGTTCTTTAAGCTTTGCAGCATGATCAGCCTCAACTCGGGACACTATAGCCTGAAATTCACTGATATTGGTCAGCAATATAGATCTGATCAGGTCTTGATGACACCTTTGCTCTTTCTCCCTCCTTCAAATGACTTGTTTCACTGCTTCATGGATTTCTTGATATCCAAAACTGCCAATTACTAGCATGATGAACAGGGATGAAAGTCTTGGAATTTTCAAAGGAAACTCTTCAAGAGGCATCTTAGATATTATCTTCTATATATTTTTCCATGCCTTGCGATGTGAGAATTGGAGCACCTTTTTCTCCTCTGGGTCTGATTCGGCATCGCTATCATAGGGAGGAACATAGTCTGGGATTAATGAAGTTAAAGAAGTGCCACGTTCTGCTCCTTCCCTGACCCCAGTTTCTTCACCTTCTGTTATTGTTTGGGCAAAGGATGAGGCTTCACCTCCATATCTAGCCATTGAAATTGACAGCCCTGTCTGGTCAATTGAAAGTATGGTTAGTTTCAAAGGATAGTAAAATTTGATTTATTGATTTCCTGGTTAAGTAAGCCACAAATATCATCATCTTTTACCTAACAGTAGAACAGAAACCTGTGAAGACTCCTCCCCTTCTTTCTTAGATTCAATAGGATTTTTAGGATGGGTTTCAGGAGGGTCTGTCATGCTAAGTTCCACCCGAGCCCTTGTTTCTGTAATAACAGGGTTGACATCAATTCCTACACCCCTTTCAAGCATTGTTGGTTCAGTAGTTTCTTTAGATGGAACTGTACATTTTTTTAACCAAACAAGTTTAGAAGTGTAATCATGAGAAGATTAATAGGAAAATGATTAAACTCACTTCCATTTGATTCTATAAATAGATCTCCAAAATCATCTAAACCAAGTGGTAAATTAACATGTTCTAAAATTTCTTCAAAGGAAATTCCAAGATTCATCATTTCATCCAATGATATCCCAGATCCCAGGTTAGTCTCACCAGTGGGAGCACTCGGCATGTCTTCTTCGTCACTTTCATCTAGAAATCTTTATCCCCGGAGAGCTTCTTCAAAGACAGTTGTGGGGTCAGCTTTGGTGGATACCAAATGTTCTAGTGCATGTGTTGAACCTAAAACACCATATAATGGAATTAATTTGTTGTATCATTAGAGGTTCTATGAAGTATTGTTAATTTACTAGAAGTCTCTTCTCTCTTGGCATTAGAAACAAAAGTGGTGCTGGGAACAAACTCTAGCTCATCTTCTCTTAGTATTTTTTCATAAATAGCCATTTTAGTAGGAACTTGCGGCCATTATACAACACCCTTCATTGTACTCTGAGGATGTTCAGTCCTTTCCCTTAAATAGGAAAATGAATAAGCCCCAAAAATCCTGGAAATTTTGAGCACTTTTTCATAAGTTAAGATTCAGGACTACCAGAAAGACTTACCACTACTAATAAGCGTTTAACTGAGGTCTTCTTTCTTTGATTCCTTTGCTTCTTGGCCTTTTGGGTGGAATGGCATCATAATCTCTGAAAACAGGTATGAGATACAATAACGCCCTTTCTAACTCCTCATCCATGACTTTCTGGCCTAGAGATACTTCTCCTGGCTCGCGAGGAGATTCAGTGGCTCCAAGAGCGGTTCCACCAAGGCTATACTGCGGCGAAGGGATATCAGTGGTTCTTTCCTTTACAAGCTATTGGATGAAAAAAAAATATTTCATTTAATAACAATTATTTTATTAAATTCAAATTGAAATGGAAATAGAAATATAAGAAAAAGTAAACTTACATCTTCAGGAGCCATATAATCATGCCACTCTTCATCTAATGAAGGACCAATCCCCTCAGTGGTACCATGGTCCATCATTTCCTTCACCCTCTTGGTGATAGGAACTGACTCTTCAGTGGCATATATGTGAATTTCTAGCTCTTTGATGTAATCCCTAACTTCATTAGGGTTGTCCTTAAAACGGATGTCAGAGGAATCCCAAAAATTCCCCACTCCAGGGATATGTAGCCCTTCTCATAAGATCATCCAGGCGGTTTCAGCATCACCATATAAACTCTGTCATGTCCGGATAGCCTCTGGTTATAAATATTCAGAATGTACACCAGAAGGCCATGAAGAGGGTCCTACAATCTGGGACTTCACCTTCTTCCCAGCTCCTGCAATCACAGATAAAGGATAAGAACATGAAACTTGTTGCTCTTTAAAATAATGGCGACTAAATTTCCTCAATGATGTAACTCACCAGGAGTTAAAGGATTAGGTCTCTTGAATCTAGAAGGAGGATTATTTATGGCATGAGGGTACTTTGATGCATTTCGAGCCTCATCATCCCCATCTTGGGAATCCGGTGAATCAGCTCCCGGTGAGGAAGAGTCACCTTACAAATGAAGATCTTATTTCCTAATGGTTCTCTTTTTTATCCCCACCTGAGGGACCAGCTGATTTAGTACCCCTTCAGGGTATGATGCTACCCAGATCTCAGCATACCATGTAGTCAATCGACTTTCCGCTCCAACAGCTGGTAGATCAGATACCACCACAATCTTCTCCATAGATGTCAACAACCATAGTTAATGAAAATCCATCAGATTCCTCTCTAACCTGAAATGCACCAGAGGGGATAGAGTAATTGTTTGCAGACATTTTAATTGATGTGAGAATCTGTATGGAGCATAGGCCTCATATATAATTTTTCCGTCAATCCTCATGGCCTATGTACCATCTCTACATGCCATTATATTTTCCCTTAACTCTAGGCTGGGTGTTCCATCATCAACAAATCACTATGTTGGAAGATTTTCATAAGGAAAGAAGTGAAACTCCTTGAACATGCTCAACATTATTTTGATGTCATATTCATTGAGGGATAAGGTAGAAATTCCAGAAAAGCCCTGAATAGACGGCCAGAAATAACTTCCAGGAACCTATACCCCACTTTGTACAACATATGTCTTCAAGTGGTGGCGATCTATCCCCATTAAACATGGAATGGTCCTACTATTATTAGAGAAGACCTACCCATATAAACATGAAGTAAACTCCTATGAATACTTGCCAAAATGGGGTGGCCAACCCAACCATCTTCCTTTTAGCCAGCTTGGATGTAACGACAAAGGTCCTCAGCCTCACACCTCCTTTCGAATCCTGAACTGGTAAAATGTAAACATTGAGCCATAATGCCAAAAAGTCTTCCATATGGGTCTTCACTGGAATTTTCTGGTTCACTTCATACCCCCACCTATCAAACTCTCCTTCTTCCAAAGTTTTCCAAAATGTTCCTGGATCACCCCTTTTGATGCTCTAGGGAAACTAGTAGGACGGATGCAGGAAGGTCCCTCCTCTCTCTTCTTAATCATAAACATGTTCAGCCACTCCTCTGGATGGATATCTTTTTTGGAGTGGGTTTTCGTGGTGGTGGAATTCTTAAGCTTGTAGAAAATTCTCATTAACTCTTGAGCCAAAGCCGGAGTCTTCTTTGAATCATTCCATGTCACCTTGGGGGATGAATTCATCATACATATCTCCCAAAATTTGAGCCCCTAAAATCTTGTAGACGCCCCACAAACTAATCCCTACTTCTCCATGAGTCAGATGGAAAGAATTCATTTTCGGGCTGCAACGGTTGATTAACTCCGGCACGAAATTATCATTCCTGTTGACATATGTCTGCCCAGCCCAGATAGCTTCATATATTGCAGCTCCCTTCAGATCATTGACAAAATCTGTACAGGTTTGTCACACCCAATATTCCCACATCAAAGTCGGCTTCACACATCCTCCAGGACAGAAATCCCCACTCTTCTTCCATCCCTTATATTGGTCCATCTAAGAATTTTGGAAAATAGAGGGATAACAATGCGACTGCGGATCAGACATGTGAGGCTTCATATCTAGAGCACATGTGCTATGATGCATTATGTATTCCTTCTCTACTATAAATCATTGAAAAATGATCTTCCAATTGAGACATTTTCCGAATAGAAGTTGGTGTAGGTCTGAAACCAGGAATGAGGGATATAATTCTTTGCCTCTGGAACGTTAACTTCTGGCAGATGACCATAACCATATAAAGGCAAGTAGATTCTCTATTGGAAATTGGAATGATATTTCTTCAATTACTTAGCCAAATCCAGGAGAGTGTTTCCATATATAACATAATAGTCATGGATGATGACGGTCATCATGTCATTTATTCTCTTGCTGGCAGCTGATCCAATTTTTCTTTGAGCCATTGAATCTACACAAAGATCAAACAGTCAACTTTTAATTAAGTTTTTTTGTGAAATTTTGATGAAGGAAATCAAAGAAATGGAAAAGTCATTAAGCCGTGAAAGTCCCAACATGGCGTGCAAGTCAAACCAGTCACGCAAGTTTTGCCGCCCTGGTCATGGCGTGCAAGTAAAATACCTTCTTTAGAATCATGACAAAATCCAGAAGGGTGATTCACCAAAGTCATTATCACCAGTGTGATGAGAGCTCAAGTTGTTGGAAGCCAAGTGAGTTTTCACGGGAATGAGCTTGTATATATAGGTGACCCAGACCACCTGAACGACATACATGTGTGCCCCATCATCTGAACGTCGAACATGCGTACCACGGACCCTTGGTTTCTCCGGCATTACCTCAGAGCCAGATCCTCTTTAATTTTTAGATAAAACTATGAGGGGTGGATTTTGTAGATGCTCCTGTCTATCACAGAGTCCAATGAATGGCAAAGGAGAATACCATAAGCACAAATAGGGTCACCCTTTGAAGAACATCAAAAAAAATTGACGAAGGCATGGACTAGGAACCCATTTGGAGTGAGGAGTGCAAGTTACTTGCGTGCCACACAAGTCACTTGCGCGCCACCAATGGGTCACACATCTAACTTGTGTTCCCTATCTAGTTTTTCACCCAAGGTGCAAGGTGGCCTATAAAAAGCCCATATGGGCTCCCACTTCAAGGACATATTTTCCAAAAGTCAAATTCAAGCTCTGGTCACCCTAGTCTTCAACTCAACTCTTCTGAAAGCTTCTAAGGTAACTTTTTACCTAGAATGGAAGACATGAAGGAGTAGAATAAGGCCTAAGTGTTTATAATTCCTCAACACTAGAATGCCTATGTGTCCAAACCTCCTTAAAAATGGAAACACTTGCGTTCTGCCCTACCCTTTCGATGAAACTTTCACATTTCCCTTTTGGAAACATCTTAGGATAATACTAAAGGCTTGAGTTAAGTCTCACCAAAGTATTACCCTACAGATTCTTCATCGCCCAAGTGAACCCAATGCATGCAAATACACTTGCACATCCAGGACTTGCGTGCCAACTTCATTTTTGTGCCTCTCTCCCATTCAACTCCCCTCTTCAAGAAATTAGTCCTCGAACCCCTTTTCAATGCCATTTATGGAATGGTTCCTTTGTTGGCTTCCTTATCTGAAAGGAATTCTATGAGAACCTCTACCAAAAACTCGTGACTTACAAGACTTATATCACTACGGTTATAGGTTTCCTCCATATTACCTCATCCTTTAAGATGAGATAATCTTTTGATTTAGGGTATCCTCCTCAGGAGTAAATCCCAAGTTCCCTTGGTTTGGGCCTCCTTCTTAGGAATAAGCCCCAGATTATAATTCCTTTAATTTGGGACTCCATCTCAGGAGTAAGCCCCAAGTTATAGTTCACCTTTTATTTGGGCATCCTCCTTAAGAGTAAGCCCCGTGTTAAAACTCTAAATATCCATAAAGTTCAAATACCTTTATGGACCCTGCTCCTGGGCTTCTTTCCTGAAGTAAGTCCTGGTCTTTATCTACTTGGGCAGTCATACATACGTAAGCCCCACATCATTTCTTGTGACTACATATTTTGTGGCACAATCATCAGGTTTACTGATACCTCTTGTTTCTCACACTAAGCATGACTCGCGTGAGCTTAGAGTGTAAAAGTAACCACGCCATCTCTTTTTGGGCTGTTAACCATCAATAAGCCCCATATTTCTTCACCGGAACTATGTGGACTTTGATCTCTGCCTTAAAAGTAGATTATGTGGGAATCCTTTCTAAGGTTAAAGGCCACCATTCATTAATTATTTTCCATCTCATATTCCATTAAACTATATCCTTTTTATCGAACTATATGGGTTATGATTCCTTTTTAATGAGGATACGTATGTAGCCCATCTGTGGGTATTCCCAACTCTGAAATAATCCCCATCTTTTTGAATGAAAACAAACTTCAAGTGCCCCACTAAGTGGCTTTAAAACCATTTTGTTCATCATAATGACCAAGTGATTTCTATATAATGTATTGAAGGATACCATAGACTAAGAATCTATAATACATACATATGATTCTCCATCAATGAAAAACCTCAAATACATATAAAAGATTCTCTAAATCCTATACATATCAATCATTGATTGCCAAATCTAAAAGAAAACTCATTTTTATACTTGGTCAATTAATAAGGATTTGTGAACATAACTTAAATCTATAAGAGAGTCCCATAGTAAGAAATAATTATCCCCAAAAAGTTGTGATGAGCCTAACCTCCCGTCCTCTCGACCAATGAAAATTCTTAAGCCTCGTCGGTCCACAACTAATGAGAACAAACCATTGGAAAGTAGGTCCAAATGGATATAGAATCATTGGTTGTTTCCTGTTCTATGAATAAACCTGTTAGAAACTGATTGGAAAGTTTTAAACTTAAACAAACAAGGTCATCCCCATTTCCAGATGAAACAGAGGTTTTAAAATTTTATATATTATAAATTATTTTTAGGTATTCATCCTTTTAGGTCTATATTTATTGGTTCCATCTCTAAGAATATTTGATTAAAATCCATGTATATTAAATGAATCTTTATTTTTTCAAAATTTCTATCAAATATTTTTTATGTATTTTTGTTGACTGAATGAGATCTTATTAATATCTTTTCATTTTTGGGTTTATTATTACAACTTAATTTCTAATAATATATTTTCATTTGTCTAAGGGATTTAATAACATCTTGATGTGTTTCAACCAATAGTTATTTTTTAAATTTGTTGCTTGAGAATCATCCACCATATCTTTTATAGAAAACGATTATCCTCGTCATCTTCATCTCCCAAATGATTATTATTGAAATTCTTTTCTTGAGACTCATCATCCATCTCTTTTATTCTGCGTGTACTACTCTGAGCATCAATGATCCCATGGATGACTACTGCTTAGATTATTTCAAGCATCATAGGTTAATGTCTACAAGAGATGTAGGATGTGTGTCCAACAACAAAATTCGACGATAAATGTCTGGGAGATGATTTAATGAGGATGAGATTTGTCTACAACTATAACATTTAAATGAATTTATAGGATAACACCATCCATATTGGAGTAATTCATTTTTAAATTCAATTACTCATTTTCTTCAAATCAAACATAAATTCTATGAAACAATAAAATGTTGGGTTTCCATTATTAGAAATGTCTATAATTTTCACTATTGATAATGAATATCTTATTTGTATTTATTTATTTATTATATAAAATTAACCTTTTATGAACCCATTATGATAGATAAGAATTTAAAATGGATGAAACCTAATCACTTGAAAAAAGAGTATGAATATTGAGATAAAGAGTTTATCAAGTTTGCAAGAGAGAAAGCATTCAACCCATATCAAATCCTTTGTTCATGGTTACATTGCTATTTTCAAGAAACATTAGTCCATAATAGTTCTAAAAATGTCTGATTTTTCATAAAATATATCAGAGCTGTAAATGTTGGACTAAACACAGCAAAAATTGAATATGGACATCGATTGGGATAAAACTGTGATTTATAGATCATTTGATATGAATATATGGGTAAATTTTTATAGAGAACATATGGATGAAATGAAAATGAAAAATTGGAGATAACCATCATGATTTTTGAAATTTATAAGATAATTTAAATATTTGTGAAAAGAGACTATTGTATATTGTCCGTACCAAATAAACTACATTGTCAGCTGTATTGAAGTTATATAATTTGAAATCTGGAACCGGATGGAGAGACACCATCTTCAAAGAACAACTTAGTCTCATGAATGATATGCAACTTGAGAAAAAATATATACCATCATGAACATATGAAGTTGAAAAATGGTATGTTCAATGGTAATGATCTCTAAAAAATAATTTCTTTTCCAAATGATTTCATATTTTTTCACAAGGATAATGAATTTATCCTAAAATGCACTAATTTTGGCATATATCGATATAAGAAAAATTAATCACGTCCTTTGAAATATGTTCGCTACATTCCAATAATTCCATGATTTAGATGACTATATGGATTTCGGGAAACTGGAAGACAATTGACATGGCATGAAGATACAATAATTAAATATGGGAATCTATGTGATCCAGCATATTCTCCTTAATGGAATAAAATTGATTACGAGTATCCAGAATTTTGAAATAAGTCAACAAACTTTTATCTTATATTTTATAGAGATATAATTAATAATTTTGGTGTAAATATTAGTACTTACAGTACAGATTCATTTATGTTTGTAAATTATAACATTCCTCCATGGTTATCCATAAAGTGAAAATACATCATATTGTCTCTACTTATATCAAGAAAAAAACAATCTGATAATGATATTGATGTCTATTTGGCATTATTGACTGAAAATATAATATTGATGTGGGATATAGGTGTTACAATGTATAATTCTCATAGAAGTGAAGAATTCAATTTTAGGGGCATGTTGTATGGGAAGATAAATGACTTCCCTGGTTATAGAAATTTATCGGAATATAAAAATAAAAGAATTTCAGGGCATCCAACTTGTGAAAAATGCACATAATCAGTTTAGTTGAAGAATTCCTAGAGGACTATGTTTTTTGGATATCAAATATTTATACCTCGATGACATAAATACCGATCATGGATGATATCATTTGATAAGAATATCAAACAAGGTACAATACCATCTCTAGTAATGGGTGACCAACTATACAACAAGTTAAAAGATATTAACATAATTTTTGGTAAACTATTTTTAACAAACCTTACAAAATCAGGTTGCAAGAAGAGATAAATTTTCTTTGAATAGTTTTATTGTAAATATTTGTAAGTCAAAATTTTTCTTGATGTCATGCATGTTGAAAAAATATATATTTGATAGTGTTATTGGAACATTACTAAATTTTCCATGTAAAATTAAAGATGGAATCAAGGCTAGGTTGGACTTTATTGAATTGGGGATATTGGAAGAGTTGTCACCAAGGAAGGGTAAAAGGAACAATTTTATTCCTCCATCATCTTACACTCTTTCCAGATATGAAAAATTATAATTTTTCCTTTTACTTGATAGTGTAAAACTTCAATAGGGGTATTCATCAAATATCAAGAATATCATGTCAATGACTAATTTGAAGTTATACGGAAAAAATCACATTACTGTCATGTTTTGATGAAATATTTTATGTATGTTGCTTTATATTTCATTTTTCCTCAAAATTTATGACTTAGATTAACAGACTCTGATTCTTTTTCAAACTCATATGAAATAAATTTATAGACTCAGTAAATTTTCTCATCATGAATAAGGAGTTTGAAGTCATATTATGTTTATTAGATATGTTCTTCAAACCATCATTATTTGATATAATGGTCCCCTTAATTGTTCACTTGGTTAGAGGGGTTAAACTATATGATCCTATCCATTATAGATAGATGCACCCCATTAAATGTTATTTGAATATTTTGAAAGGGTATGTCAAGATTCAAAGTTGTCTAGAAGGTTGTATTGCATGATGATATATTTTTGAAAAAACTATAAAATTTTGTACTAATTACCTATCATATGTTGAGAGAATATGTCTCCCAAAGTCTCATCACTGTGAATGCTTTATGGGTGAAGGGATTTTCGGGAGAGATGTTGTTACATTTACCTTGATAGTAATAGTAATGATGAGACATATTCTCAGTGAACATAATAGTAATGATGTTCACACCTTTACAATGAACATAATAGTAATGATGTTGATCCACACATTGAAGCCCACAAATAAATTCTTATAGATTTGAATCAATCAAGGGTTGAAGGATGGATATAAAATACACATAATCAATAGTTTATTGGATGGTTTTGAGATCAAATTTATAAGTAGTAATCTAAATATAATAATTAAATTGTCAAATGAATTTAGATTCTAGCTAGGGGACCAAATGAAAATGTTATATTTTACACCAGTTTTGAAATCAATGGTTATATGTTCTATACCAAAGAAAAAGAAGAATGTAGTATGATATGAAATAGTGGTGTTACACTTGTGGTTGAAGTGATGAAAAAAACTCATTCCAAGGATAAAAATACAATTTATAAAAATATTTCATATTTTTGAATTATCAAATAGTTAAATGAGTTGGATTACACAACATTTCAAGGGTCGATTTTCTATTTCAAATGGGTTGAAAATACTAGAGTAGTGAAAGTTGATGAAATGGGATTTTTTAAGGTGAATTTTTGGGTGGAAGGGGAAAAATAATCTCATAATGGAATCACCAGTAGTCACGTATATTATGTCTCAGACCCAACAAAAAATAATTGGTTGATTGTCCTTGTGGCAACTAAAACAAATGTTGGGTCAGATGAAAATACAATCAAGGATAACCCTTTCATTAAGAGATCACAATCATTTCATGTCGGTCCCAATGTAGAAAATGTCGCATACATAATATGGGACTAAAAATAGGGGATTTGAATCCTCAATAGAAGAAAAAAAATCCCAAAAAAAAATAAAAATAAAAGAAATAGTGTTCAATGAGAATGTAAAAGTTTTTTTAATATACTATGTTTTTATAATAATATTCAATGTTTTCTACTACATTTAACTAATATAAATTAAATTTTTGACTACTCATGCAGACAATATATTTTTCACATAATGATGTTTCCAATCCCTCAAAAGAAGATTCTATAATGAAGGAAACCTTTGGAAAGATGTAAAGATAATGTTACGATATACTTTCTCTATTTTTCTAGAGAACTGTATAATATAATGTTGATTTAATTTTAATTATTCCTTGCATAGTTTATTAATTTTAGAATATTTTTGTCTATATGCCATGCCCTTTTAGGAAGATAAATAATGTTGTCTCGATTTAATCACAGAGGTAATCTTGATGTTTTCACAGTAAAATCATTGTTCATATAATTAATGTATTGTTTTATATTTATGTTTGATTTATTTATTTTTAGTACAAATAACGTACTAATTATTTTCTTATATAGGTGGATATTTTTGTTTGACTTAATGTGTTTTGTCCAACTTTCATGCCTTTCTACACCAAAACATTTATAGACTTCTTCTCCCTCAAAAACATTTCACTCCTACAGTGTTGGCATTTATCACTTTCCTTAAAGTTCCATCTACTGATCAATAATCATGGTAATATTGCTGTTTTTTATAGTAAAATATTTTTATATAGAATTAATGTATTTTTTTCATATTTATGTTTTATTTATTTATTCTTAGTATTACTCATTAAATATTTTTTTCTTATACTGGTGGATTCTTTTGTCCGAGTTGGGGTGGTTTCTTCAAAGTAGCACAGGATCAGGAGAGATAATACATAAAGCCTTCAACTGAGATAATGAGAACAAGGAAATTCTTCAAGAATGAATAAAACCAACAGGAAAAGTTAAACCCATACCACATATTTAATTAATTTTTTTATCATTTTATCTACTATTTTTAAGTAAAATTTCTTTATAATTTTTAACTAATACTTATTTAATTTTTCTTCCCAGATCTTTTTAGAATTCATATTGACTAAATGTTATTTGTAGAAAAATCATTCTAATTGAAATACATAAGAGTGCCGAAAGATCGTGTGGTCATTTTGGTGAATTCTCATGATATAATTGGCACATGAACTTCTTCTACTCTTTTACATTTTAGCAATGAGAATGGTTTTTTAGTTTAGAACATCAATTTAATATACATTGTTGGTATTTAGGCAATGAAAGGTAAATGAAATCGCTGTAACATTGGAATTTAGGAAATTTTTGGACACTTTAGGATGTATATGAATCATATGTACCTCAATATGATTCATAGTGTGACCAGTATGACTCCATGTGAATATTTTTATATAAAATTAACATTAATTGTAGTAAAAAGGACGACTGGCATACACAAAACTAATAAATATTATTCAGATTGTTTTAATACATTAGTAAAATAATCCACAAGTTATTTTTGATGTTTAGGAATCATACACACCTCAATCTAATACGTGATGCTCCCAGTCTGACTCAAAGTGTCTATCATCAGTTTTAAATTGACATTTTAGATAAAAAAATTATAAATCCATAAAAACCAATAAAATGTTCCCATATATTCCTTATAATTTAGTAAAATGATTCATAAGTCATTTATGATGCTTATGGTTCAATATCACATAAAACTGATACATGATGTGATCAATATGAGTCAAAGTGCATGTTTCAAGTTTAAAATGTCTTTTTAGTAAAAAATAAAAGTGACATACTCAAAACCCATAACATTGATTTGGAAGGTTTTAAAATATTAGATAAACGATCCATAAGTCATTTGAGACATTTAGGAATTGGCGTCACCTCAATATAGCACACAGTGTGACTGGTATGACCTCAAGTGAAACTTTTTATTTTAAATTGACATCAATTTTAGTCAAATGGAAAACTGACCTACTCAAAACAAAGAAAACACAATCGGATTTTCTTGATACATTAAATAAATTATCTATAAGTCATTTAGGATGTATACCAATTATCCTCGCCTCAATATGATTCATGATGTTCTCGGTATGACTCAAAGTGTCTGTTATTAGTTTAAAATAGATATTTTATTTTAAAAAATTTCACTCACTGAAAAAGAAATAAAAGAACAAAGAAATTGTAGAAAATTTAGCACAAAAATTAATAATTAATTTTGGATGTATAGGAAATGGCCTCATGTAAAACTGATACACGATGTGGTCATTATGATTCAAAGTGTGTGTTTCCAGTTTAAAATGACATTTTAGTATAAAATGAATGTGATGTACTCAAAACCGAGAAAACACATATTGATTTTTTTGATACTTTGGTAAAATAATACATAATCCATTTAGATGTTTGGGAATTGGCCTCACCTCAATATAACTCATGGTGTGATAGGTATAACTCCAAGTGTGTCATTTTATTTAAAATTGACACCAATTTTAGTAAAATAGACTATTGGTCTAATCAAAACTGATCAAACTCCTTCAGTATATTTTGATAATTTAGGAAGATGATACATAAGACATTTGGGATGTGTATGAATTGGACACACGATGTGACTGGTATGACTTTAAGTGTGACTTTTTATTTAAAATTGACATCAATTTTAGTAAAATGGAATAATGGTCAACCTAAAACGGATCAAACACATTCGGATTATTTTTATACATTATGAAAATGATTCATATGT
Source organism: Viscum album (assembly GCA_963277665.1). Taxonomy (NCBI): domain Eukaryota; kingdom Viridiplantae; phylum Streptophyta; class Magnoliopsida; order Santalales; family Viscaceae; genus Viscum; species Viscum album. The sequence continues at coordinate 1,429,205,184 of OY728120.1, read as the reverse complement.
CATTATAAACATGTAGGAATCATCCATATCTCAATATGATGCATGGTTTGACTGTTATGACTTCAAGTGCATCTTTTTATTTAAAATTGACATCAATTTTAGTATAATGGAAAACTAACCAACTCAAAATTGATAAAAAGAATTTGGATTGTTTTGATACTTTCCAAAAAATGATCCATAAGTAATTTTTGATGTATAAGAATCATCTTCATCTCAAGGTGATATATGATGTGACTGGTATGACTCAAATTGTTTTTTATTACTTTAAAATTGATATTTTACTTCAGAAAATTCCATTCACTAAAAACCAGTCAAACTTGATCATATTTTCTTGATAATTCAGGATAATGATTCATAATTAATTTTCAATGTGTATAAATTGAGATCACATCAAAATGATACTCTATTTGATCGGTCTGAGGCAAAGTGTGTGCTACCAGTTTTAAATGAAATTTTATTAAAAAAGACAAGTGACGTACTCAAAATTGAGAAATACATCAATATTGTTTTGATACTATAGGAAAATGATTCATAAGTCATTTGAGATATGTAAGAATCATTTGTTCCATAATTAGAAACATGTTGTGATCAGTATGAATCCATGTAAATCTTTTATTTAAAATTGACATAAATTTTTGTAAAATGGAGAACCGACCTACTAAAAACTAATCAAAGACATTTGGTTTATTTTGATACTTTAGGAAAACATTTAATTTTTTATTTGAGACATATAGGATTTTTTTTCACCTCAATATGTTGCATATTGTGACTAATATGACTCTAAGTGTGTCTTTTTATTTAAAATTGACATCAATTTTAGTAAATGAGAAAACTATAATACTCAAAACCAAGAAAAAACATTCTTATTATTTTTATACTTTATAGAAATGATCCATAAGTCATTTTTTATGCATGTGGATAGGTTGTATGTTAATTTGATACATGATGTGCCCAATATGACTCAAAGTGCATATTATCAATTTAAAATCAACATTTTAGTTTAAAAATTGTCACTCACACAACCACTAGGCCGCAGCAATGGGGATTTCTCTTATAATTATTTAGAAAATTTTCATAGAGATAATGCTTGAATACAAACATGAAATGGGGTGATGTGTAAGAATCAACCACAACTCAATATAATATACAATGTTCCTAGTATTATTGAAAGTTTATTTTAAAATTAACACTTTCTGCTAATTTATTTATTTATATTATTAATAGGATAATAATTTTTTCTTATACATATGTGTTATTTTGATTGAACTGGGGTGGTTTTCTTGGAAATGGCATAATTCAAGGTCAGGATCAAAATAAAAAGGAACTTTGATGTTTTTGAATTTATGTAATAATTTTTATATATGTAATTGTGTAAACTAATGTTTGAAGTGCCTACCATATAGTGTTTTTTTAATTTGTGTTGTAAATTTCATTTCATTTAAATTATATATTGGTTGTTGATTTTTTTGATATTTGGTTGTGTTTTTGGTGATGTGGTGTGTTGTTACAAGACATTACACTATTTATGTAGTATTCTTTACAACACACTACAGTGTGACCCTTTATAAGTGATTTTGAAAAGCATTAATAAATGTGTACATTATCAATACTTTTGAAAGATCTGATATATTCGTCCCTTATAAAATCTTTTGAAAGTGATGATAAATGTGTCTTTTATCAGTTCTTTGAAAAATGATGGTTAGGGAACTCTTATCGGTGCCAAGTAAAAGCATTGATAAATGGGTCCTTTAACAACATAAAAAAAACTAATAAAGGATCCATTTATTATTTCTCTTTTTAGTGCTGTTAAAGGAACCATTTATTAACACATTTTTAGTATTGATAAAAGGTCAAAGGATTTTAATCTCACCCTGGTTGTCAGTGCTTCTCTATCACTGATAAAGGCCATTTTTAGTGTTGTTAAAGGCATATTTTGTATTAGTGTTCCTTGAGATTATTTGGAGGTTTTTTCCCCAACCTAGACCACCCATAGGTTGTGACTTTTCATTTCCTTGTTAAACCACCCACGTGGTGTGTGTATGAGCTTTCCTCTTTAGGGGAATCCCAATTACAAATGAATTTAATTTAATTTATTGATTTGGATATGGTATGCCTTCTTTTCCATGAGTTCAAATGCTATGCATTACTTTATTTGATTAAATGGTTTATATGGAATTGTTTTATGAGTGGGTAAACACATTGAATGTGTATTTTTATATGAGTGGGTATATTCCTAAGAAATTAATACTTGAAAATTGATTACTAGAATAAGATGTGAATTGAAATTCTAGTGGATTCCTTGGTTGGTAAACCATGGATCTTGATTCCATTTAGATTCCATGGATGTTTCAAACATGGGTCTTGAATTACGGTTGAAGATTCCATGGACTTGTATATTCCTTGGATCATGATTTCATAGGATGCCAAGGGAATTTCTACCCCTTGGATTTGGATTGTTGGACTCATATTAAACATGATCCATGGAATCCACTAGTGTCATTACCGAATTTCTATTAAGATTATCCTTGGACTTGACGTGGATTCCTTGGTCTTTTATTCATTGGATCTCGCCTTTCAAGGTCTGACTTTTATGATTATATGGCATGACTGTAGTAAATTTTATGTTCTTGATTATAAGGATCATCCATAGTTGATTTGATATGTAGGTTATATGGCATGGTCAACGGTGATATGATATATTGTGTATATAGTTTGGTCGTGGTGGTTACTTCCTTTTTATTTATAGCTTCCTTGTGATAGGATATTGACATTTTTTTTGTCGGGAACATTTTGTGGATGTACAGGATCACATGTTGGTTTACTTTTTCCATCGTAACTTTACTTTAAATATTGTCATACCTGATATATTATGCACTCTGTTTTATCCTGTATTGTACAAATTGGATTTCTTTATAGACACGTTGGGTGGTGACCCACTAGGATTATGTCTCACAAACTGTTCAGACTGACGTTGGGTACCCAAATAGACTACTTGGATACATCTAGGGACTGGGGAAAGTGCTCATAGTTCTATGCTTGACTTTGTTCCATGCTTAGGAGAAGGGGAGCATAGGACTAAGCTAAGGATCATGATGCTAGTTGGGATAGTTTTGGTCTTTTTTGTACTTAGTTACATGTTTTGTAATGGTGTATGTATACCAATTATGGCTATATTTTAGACACATGGCATGACTTATCATTCTGTATATGAGATTACTTCTCAGATTATTATATATATCTATCTTTTGTATATTTATTTATAGTATGACTGATTTACTGCTTCCTTTAGTGATATGTATTATTGATATCGTTGTGTTACACTCTTATAAGACATCATAGTATCCCCACAGACACACCTGAGGCCCTCGCTACTAGTTTTCCGCCTCTGGTAATTGGGGAGATGCGCTTGAGCCCATGTGGCCAACCGAGCTTCGGACACAGTATAGTGGCATGAAGTTCTGGGATATTACAATTCAGGAGGCCTTCCCTATTGGGTTGCCTAAATGGATGAACCGTCAGGTTGAGGGACAATTTACTTACTAAATTTATTATTATTAAATTCATATTTCACATAAAAAAATATATTGATATATATATATATATATATATATTTCTTTTTAATAATTACTTATATTTATTCATTTTTTTTAAAATTAAATTTTTTCATCATATATAAAAATCTATATTGATATATATAGCAATATATGGATATATATAGTATTATATTGATATATGTTAATATATATTTTTATATATTAATATATATTAATAAATAGTATATTCATTATTTAATTATGTATATATAAATATTTAATATATTTTTATATATTTATATATATTAATATTTGTTTTTTTATTTGTTTAATATTTTTTAATATTTATTTATATTTATTCATTTTTTATAATTTAATCTTGTTTTATATAAAAAATTTCTATTGATATATATATATATATATCAATATATTAATATATTAATATATATTCAATTTTAAAATATATTAATATATATATATTAATATATATTTACATATATTGATAAATAGTATATTAATTATTTAATCAAATATACATATATATATGTGTGTGTGTATTTAATGTATTCATATATATATATTAATATATTTTTCTAAATTATTAGTTTTATATTTTTTTATATTTATTTATATTTATTCATTTTTTTATAATTAGATTCTTATTTCATATATAATAAATATAAATTGATATATATATATATATATATTGATATGTATATATATATATATTGATATGTATATATATATATATATTTATATATATATATATATTTATATATATATATTGGCATATATTAATAACTATTATATTAATTATTTAATTAAATACTAATAAATTATATATATATATATATATATAAATAAGTGATAAAATGTATATACTTAATAAAAAATCTATTAAATACTTAATAAACTAATTAAATGATAAAATTACTATTTATTACAGTATATACATACATATATATATATATATTAAATTTATTCATTTTCATTAATTGGCATTTCATTAGTAAAATTTTTAATAACAATTTTTAGAATTTAATGTTTTTTATATAGTTGTAATTTACATAATTAATATATATTATTTTTTATTTAAAAATATATTTGTGTGGGTTAATGAGTTCGATTAGGCCAACTTCGCAATTTTTTATAATTAAATTTATTAAATTAAATATAAATAAATATATATATATATATATATCATAAAAAATTGTATATTAATTATATATATATAATATAATTTTTATAATTGATAAAAATGAATAAAATTAGCAATTACTTAATATAGTAATTAAATACTTAATATACTAATTAAAAAATTAATACACTATATATATATTAAATTTATTTTTTAAAATAATTTTATTATTTTTTTAATTATAAACAATACATTAATTATTCAATTATATATATATATATAATTAAATTTCACTCATCTTAACATGCATTCATTTAATATAATTTATTTATTGATAATGTAAAATGTCTATTTTCTTTTTTTTAATTTATAGATTTTAAATATTTTTTCTCTTATGATTTTTTAAATTTATTCATTTAAAATCTTTTTTATACTTAATAATTCATTCATATATTTAATATTTATGTAATGTATTCATTTTTAATTTTTCATTGTTCAATAGTTTTGAAATTTTTTCCATTTTCTAATATTTGTTTATACATGTTTGCTCGTAAACATTAAATGTTTTTAATATGGTTATAATTTATATAATTAATATGTATACATTTATACTTTAACATATATAAATATTCATTTTTAATTTTTTAAATTATCTATATAATTAATAACAACTATTCACTTCAAAAATTTATTCATTCTTATTATTATTTATTTAATTAATAGATGCTACATATTATATAATTTCAGTACCCAATTTAACATATATCAAACTTGTATATATATATATATATATATTAATTTCACACACACAAATATATACGTAATTAATGAAATATTATATAGAAACATATAAACCTATTTTTTTATAATTTAAACAAATTTTAATATTTGTTTAAGAATTTTATTTAGTAACATAGAATATTTAATATATTATATCTTTAATTGAATTATTTTATTTATTTAATTTTAATATTTTTTTCAGTTAGTATTATTTATTCATTTTTAATATTTTTTAGATTTTAGTTTTTTTGGAATTAAATCATTTTCTAATATTTATTTATGCATATTTATTTTATTTTTTTAATATTTACAATATCTATTCATCTTCAATTCAATATATATCAATTTTTTTTAAATAATTGGTATAATTAATAAAACTTAATAATTTTTCAATATTTTTAAAGTTTACACATTTTTAATTATTTAATTTCACTCATTTTTAACATTCAGAAATTTTAGATTATATATTTATTAATAATGTTAAAAATATATTTGTAAATAAATATATTTAAAAATATATATTTATTATATTTATACAGGTATATATTAATTATATTTATACATGTATATATTTATAATAATAAATAAATTAATAATTTTTTTAAAGTTTTTATATAATTATAAATAAATAATTATATATTTAAATAATTATAAAATTATAACTAATATATTTAAATAATTAATATATTTATTATATTTATATTAGTAATTATATACAAATATTTATAAATATATTTACAAATATATTTATTTAAAAATATAATTACAATTATATTTATTTATAAATATATTTACAAATATAATTATTTTTATTAATAATTATATATATATAAAATTATATGTACAATACATATTTACAATTCTTTTAATATATTTATAATTATATACATTTATATTTATTTAATTATATATAATTATATACATTTAAGTTTTTTAAGTTTTTTAATTTTTTTATTAAAATTAATTAGAAACTTTTTGAAATCGTTGGTAAAACCCTCCCCAGTATTTTGAAAACAACCCCAACCGAACCAATTTCTGTCATTCCATTCAATCTCTCATTAAAGTTCATCTATACAGCTAGTCCCCCTAGATCTTCTCTCGGATTAATCAACTCTCAAATCTAATGTATGTAGTTTTTTTCTCCCGCACTCATTTATCAGTATCTTCGTTCATCTCTCTTCATATTATAAACTCAATAATGGAGTAAACTGAACTCTGTGAGTATCAGGGATCTCTCCTACTCTCTCTAGCCTAACAACACTAAGGTGATTCCCCCTCAAAATATGACCTCAGTGGAATAATAAGAATTAGACTCTAAGGTTACTCTTTCACATGGAATGGAAATAGGAAAATACACATTCTGCTCATTGATGTGTTTGGGGTCATCTGAGTTGGCTGGTATGAGTGAGTCATGTTGGCCATGTCGAGCAAGTCACACTGATAGGTATGAGCGAGGTGACTATCTTATAACAATGGGTGGTCCCCCATCACATGAAATTAGATAATCCGCATTCCACTCTCTTGAAATTGTTATAGGTTTTAATCCTTGTTTGGTTTAGCGTCTATTTTAAAAAAATGTTGTTTTTTCTAATGGTTTAGGTTTAAATCTTCTTTTTGTTTAGTTAATATTGTTTTATTGTATTCATAAGTTTAAAAAAATTAATTATGATTTAATTCATTTTTTTTATTTAATTATATATTTTGATTTTTTGTGTGTTTGAATTTAGAGTTAAGATGTGTTTTGATTGAGTAAAAAAATGAGAAATTATTTATTTTAATTTTTTTATATTATTATTGACTATTGTTTTGTTATTTTAGGGATCATATAGATTTGAAATATTATTTATAGATATGGACCAAGTGTAATAATAATTAATAGGCATATTATGTGTTGGTTTGATAGATTTTGAATGAGATTTGTAAAAATGTCATGTTGAGTTGCTGAATACTCATGATATTTATAATTATTTTTAAACAAATGAGTGGTGGGATGAGTAAAACTCATTAAAAGAAATTTTTAAAGCCACAAACCACATATAAATGATATATTTTAGTGTTCAAAATGTCTCAAGAGTGTTTAATGTTAGTAATATGAAAAATGGGCACCAAATAGGTATTTAAAAATGAATGTATAGTGAGTTTTTCTTGGTTAAAATAGATGTTGAGAAAATAATTTTTTAGATTCATTTTATTATCTAGTAACCTTAAATATGAGGGGTAAAAAAGGAAACATTTAGTCATGGTTTGAGGTGTGTGGGTATATATAAGTTTCATCTTCTTATTTATAACATTATTTATTTTCATTAATCAGTGTACACAATACTATTTTTATTTTGATCGAGTGTGTATCATTAGGTATGGTTTGTGTGTTACCCATAAAAAGTTTTAATTTAAAACACATTTATATTGAACATATATAGGATTATTATATAGTGGACTAATTTTATAAATTTTATTATAGTCTCTCCAAACCCTACATGCGGTATACATTTTATTAATAATGAGTATACTCTTTTGATATACTTGTGATTGTTTTGAATACTATTTGTGATAGATAACTTATAGTGATATGTGTCGTTGTTAGAGGTGAAATCAGAATATTTTGGATCTGAATGATGTGAAATCCATGCTAATTGAATTTTTTAGAATCTTTATTAATATAAAATATTTATGAATTTTTTATGAAAATTGAATAGAGGTTTTGGATATTATAGTATATATGAAATATATCTAATATTGATAACTTTACTTTTTTTTAAATAGAGGTCAATCATTGGGTTATAATAAAAATATATTTTTTGGTATTCCCATAATACATGGTCTAGAGTAATTTATAGAAAAAGTGAGTAATGTGGAATCCATGTTGACTTATATTTTTAATAATAGTTTCATAAATTTGTTTCATGAAATTCATAGCTCTATCGAACTTTGTCAATATATGGTGATTACAAGACCTTTTTTATTCTAAGGAATTATTTTTTTACGTAAATTTATAAATCCATGTCACAATTAAAAGACATCAAATAATAATAATTTTCTAAGGTAAGTATGCCATCAAATAATAAAAAATGTTTTTTCCAACTTATTTATTATAACCTTTTTGTCCCACATAATATCAAACCAAGAACCTGGACCAACAACCAAATGTTTACCCCATGTTGTGTCTTTTCTTATCACCCTTGTATAAAATGATAACTTCTAAGGAGTCATATATAATAAAATTAAAATGTGGGGTTCCCCTTATTAGAATTATTTATTACTTTCTCCTTTTATTATGAATATCTTATATGTATTTATTTATTCATTTTGTAAAAAGAATAATTTTATGAACCTAATAGGATGAATATGAATTAAAAATGGATGTACTATAATCATATGAAAAAAGAGTATGAATTTGGAGTTAAATAGTTCATCGAGTTTGCAATGGAGCATGAATACAACCCTCTTATCTTGTGTCTATGTTTATGTAATTTTCATTCAAGAAAAATTATTCTAGAAGAGTTATAAGGACATCTGAAATTTCGTATAATATATCAAAGTTATAAATGTTGGACTAAAGATGGGGAAATATTGAATGTGCACACTAATAGGTATGATTTTCTTGTTTATAAATCACTTGATATGTATACTGGTGTAAATTTTAGGTCCACTAGGTCAAATAACCTAATGGGGGTAATCAGGGTTTTAAATATTAAAACTATTACCCTTTCAGATCTTGTTTCATCAGTAAACAAAACACACTTATCACTTTTTCTTGTAGTAATTTATGAATAGAAATGACATCATACACATGACACAATTATTTTACTTGGTTTACCCTCACTAGGCTATGTCCAAGGATCATACAAGGATGATATTCTGTTGTAAAAAATCGACTAAAGATCACTGTTAATTACAAGGTTCGGGCTAGATCAATTTTATTTCTAGGCTCATTGCCTTTACAAGATTTAGGGTATCCTCATTGCATTCACAAGGTTCGCTCCCTATGTCTCTTTCTTTGGCTCACTACTAGTAGAACGGATCACCGTATTCCCCTTACTTAGCACACTACTCTTATAAGGGGTCCACACATAGTTTATGGACTTTTAGGTCTCTTCATTTTCATGAAATCACACATCCTCAACTATTTGTAAATTCTCTGTTGAAGTCCCTTTTCCTACATAGAAGAAGTCTTATTTTTGGCATAATATTAGTTAGTGAAAATTACTTTGGTGAAATGTTTTAGTACTTTCTAATTCTTACTTAAGTACTCTATGAACCACCATTCCTATTCCATGAATTGCATAGTGAGTATGCTTCGTGCATCACCTCTCTCACGAACAGCCTCTGCTTCCACTATCATGCACCGCCTCCATGAACCATCCCTGCATACCACATACATGTACCGCTTCCATGTTCTGAATTCACATACCAATTATGCTTACTCATAATTCCTTGTTCTATGGATTGTTTCTTCCAAATACCACCTTATACCTTTTTGGACTACAACTCTCTTCAAACAGCCTTTCACAGAATTGCTTCTATGAACTGATTCACACTTCGCATAATTCTACTTCACGAACCACTTTCGAGCTTCACTGAATTCTTGGAGAAAATATATTTTCTTATGAAAATATATCTAAGTAATTATGGGATTAACACTCCATATATGTTAAAATAGATTATAAAAAATACTCTAATATGAGATTTACCAAAATATTCATCACATACCATGATCCTGCAAATCATTCTTCCCTACATGGTTTCCATACCTCCTTTTACTTTGTGGTCACCAAAATCACCATCCCATTTTTGCAAATGGAACGCCATCCCTTAAACTATTTTCGTTCTACGATCCACAATCCTTCCCATGAACCTTTTTCACTCCCCAAATTGTTCCTCCTACATTGTACGTGTAGTGTTCGCCTTCTACAAACCATTCATGCATACCTCCTTTGCAATATGTGAACCATGACACATGTTCTGCATTCTAAGTACCCCTATTTAGAAATAATCCTTTACAAAAAACCAAACTACAAATTTTGAGGCCCAAAAAAACTTGAAAACACTGAAAAAATACACCACCTTAAATACCTACTTTTTTAAACACCATTCATACACATTCATAGTCATTTGACTTTGTCCAAAAACACAATCAGAACCAAAAAAATACTAAGATGACACCTTGAGGGATTTTTTCACAAAAATCTCCCTCTTTGGGTTTGTTGAACACACTTTTATAATTTTATATATCATTAATGATTATAAAATATTATTCTATAATGCACTTCATGTGATTAAAATAGTAATCAAGGATTTACTCAATAAATAATTTAAGACCACAAGAATCATGCTTGGCATGAGAAATAATAGTGTAATGAAAATTTCATGAATGAATCACTTCATTCCATTCCAAAACCATTCTTCTGATTTCATCATGAACCAAATCTGTCATGATATATATCCTTTGATCGATCAATTATAGCATCATCAAATGTGTTACTCCCTCTATTAGCTTAAACTCCCCCTATCTCACTGCTTTACCAAACAGCTTCTCCCCATGTATTGATTAAGAAATTTTCTCCCCTTTTATATCCAAAATTTCTCCCCCTTTGTCAATGAACCTATTAGTCATTTCTATGATGTCTGCAACAGATTAAAGAACAAAAATTAGCACATTAGGGGAAAATAAATCATACATTGGGGAGATGGGGGGTCCCATATCCACACTTTTCCAAGTGCGGGGAGTCGACAGAACTCCTGGAGCCAGTTGATGCATTTAAAAAGCTTCTTTGGGTAAGGCCTTTGTCAGAATGTCTGCAACCTATTATTCTATTGGCACATACTCCAACTTCAAAATACCTTTCTCCACATTATCCTTGATGACATTATAATTTATTTCAATGTTATTTGTCCTTTAGTGATGAACTGAATTTTTTCTAACATTCATATCACTTGAATTATCATAATTAATTCTAATCTGAGACTTCACTTGAACTCCCATATCATCAAGTTACTGCTTTATCCAAAATAACTATGTACAAGCTTGAGTGGCCACAATATACACAGCTTATTCAGCGCTCAATGAAATTAAATATTGTTTCTTTCTTATCCAAGAAATACACAATCCACCAAGATAGAAATCACCTCCTGAAATTGATTTCATGTTGTATATTGAACCAACCCAGTCAACATCTTTATATCCCAATAGCTCTAGCAGATATTTTTCGTTATGCATCAAATTGAAATCCACAATGCCCTTGATATATCAGAGTATTCTTTTCACTACAAGCATATGGATATCCTTGTAATTTCATGGATATATCACTTCTTGTCATGTGGAAAAAAATGTCTGGTCTTGTCACTATTAGGTACATAGCACCACCAATGATTTACCTATATTCAGGGATATGAACAAAATTGAATTCATCATCCCATGATAGTTTAATTTAGGTAGACACTAGAGTCTTCATATACTTGTAATTATCCATTAAAATCCTTTTCAAAACATCCTTGGCATATTTAGATTGAGAAAGAAATTTTCCATTTTTCCTTTTGTTACTAGTAAACCAAATAAAAACATCAACTCACCAATCATTGACATTTCGAAATCACTTTTCATAGATATAGAAAAATATTTGCATTGTGCTTCATCTGATCCTCCATATATTATGTCATCGATATATACCAACACCATCATCCTTCAATTATTGTCTTATTTTATAGTTAGATTGTAATCAACTCCACCATGCTGAAACCCATGCTTTTTCATAAACTAATCTAGCCTTGAATACCATGCACTTTGTGCATTCTTCAAACCATATAAAAACTTCTTCACCCAAAAAACATTTTTCTCATCTTCATGAATGATAAAAACATTTGTATTCTCAATATAACCTTCTTTTTCAAAAACTTCATATAGAAATTCTAATTTGGAATCCATCTGGAAAACCTTGAACTTTCATGGAATTATTATGGCCTAAAATAATTTTATTGTCTATAACTTGGAAATAGGTGAAAATGTCTGATGAACATAAATTCCCTCTATCTAGAAGTACCCTTTTCACACTAATCTTGATTTTTTTCGAATCACAACACCTTATTCATTCATTTTATTGTGAAAGGCCCATTTTGTCCTAATGACATTCTTATTTATTGGCCTCAAATCAATCTCACATGTCTGATTCTTCTCAATTTGGTCAAGATCTCCATTCATAGATTGAGCCCAATTCTAATCTCGAGTTGCTTCACTAAAACATTTAGGTTTAACCTATAATAAGTATTATTCTAGCTACAGATTCTTCATCCTACTTGACTGCACTAGTGTTGTATAATCACCAATTATGTTTTTCTATCAATTGCATCTATTATCACTAGTCTCTGTATAAATAATGATTTCTCCTAATCCTTATCAACATTTGAGTCTTCTTATAAATCATCCCTTAGAACTGTAGCATCCCCTAATCTGCTTATTTCTTCATTACTATCCTCCTATGATTGATCATGTATTTTCTGAAGATTCTTCTCATTCTCTACTATGATTAATTCATGGCTTTCAGAACTCTTTCTGATCCTCTTGTTGAATAATTTATATGATTTTATTTTCTTTGAGTAGCCAATAAATATCCCTTATTCTCCCTTGGATTCAAACTTCATATGTTTCTCCTTGTTTAGAATGAAACACTTACTTCTAAAGATTTTAAATTACTTTATTGGGGGCTTCTTTCCATACCATAGCTCATATGAATTCTTCCCTTCTTTTGGACATAGTATTTCTCTATTTGATGTGTAGACTACCATCATCACTACTTCTTTTATAAATTTCTCTAGGAATTATTTCCCAATAAATATTATTCTGGTTATGTTGTTGAAAATACAATTTCTTCTATCAACTAATCCATTTTTTGTGGAGTTATTATTGCTAATTCTTGATTCCTTATCCCATGTTTCTTAAGATAATCCACTATTTAGAAATTTTTGAACTCTATTCCATTAAATGTTTAGATCTTTTGGATTTTTCAACCCAACATGTTCTCAAAATCCCTTTTATATGTTTTTATGCAACTGAGTACCTCATATTTGTGAGTGATGATTGAAACCCATGAAATTATACTATAATCATCAATGAAGAGAACACAATATCTCCTTCAGTCAATAGCCCTTGGCAAAATGGGCCCTCATACATTAATATGAACCAACTCAAGAAATATTGTTGAAATTTTCTCTTTTCCCTTATGTGTCTTTGGAATGATCTTCCCTTGTTGGAAGGAATCAAACATATGTGTACAATCACATTATAATCTAGGGAGATCTCAAGATGTATCATATTTCACTATATCTTTTGAGGACATTTGGATCATGTGGCCAATACATTTATTCCCCAACTTATATTATTCCTCCTTGGATAGAAAGAACATATATATTTCTCTAATCATGAGGTAGAGATTCCCTTTTGTATGCTTTCCCTGTAATAAAACAGCACCATATTTTCCCTTGATGACACGTAATTTCCTTAAAAAGATTATGATATTTCCCAAGTCACACAATTGACTTACACTTAATAAGTTGTGACTAAGGACTTCAAAAACCAAGACATCTGCATGTATCATGTATTTTTCCCTTAACATTTCTTTCCAATATCCAATGATTTTCAACCCTTCGTCATTACCAAATACTAAAATACCTTCTTTATCGTACCTAATTCTCATCACTATATCCATGTTTCCCATCATATGGTAGGTATATCCATTTTCAATGATCCATATCTCTATGTGATCTAATGCCTTCAATACAATTTCTATAACCACTACCTACTCAGAAATTTTCTTTTTGATCCATATGTTTTACATGATACCCTGTATGGACTGATACTCTTTACATTCCAAAAACTATTATCGACCAACTTCATCTTATAGAGCTTCAAATCAATTTTTTATTTTCAACTCATTTTATGATATATTTGTCAACTTCTTATAACCAACCACAGTTTTCTTTGGAACATTCCTCTATTTTGATGAGAAATATCTTTCCAAGTGTCTGAATCCTCCACACCTAAAACAATGGCCATCAAATGATGACCTAAAATATTGAGCTCTATATGAATGCCTATGTTGTTCATGTTCACTTTGGTGCATCTTTTCTATGAAACGAACATGTTTTTAATGTCCCATCTTTCTATAACAACACCATCACATGCATGGAACATTCCTGCGTAGAAAAATTGGACCACTAGTTATCCCTTGGGTTTTCTAAATCTTCTGATACTATTTCATACCTAAATAAATCTTCAATATCAGAGTGGGGGCTTGTGTTTTGACTTTAACAATTACTGCTTTCTATTTTCAATCAAGCCTCGTACCGACCTTATTATTTGAATTTGATTGTTTCTTCTATTCTACTAGGCATCCATGCTCTAATTTCATATTTTTTATTACATGTATTATCTATTTTCGTAATTTTTTTCTATGAGTCAAAAATTTTCTTGATCCATAACATCTTTTCATAGACTGAAGGCTTCCTCTTCATGTTATTTGATAAGTTTGATTTGATCTTTTCTAGTTTCATTCAATCTATCAATCTCTCTTTTCCTTTATTCAATTTTGAGTTTATAATCAACCACCATCCTGAGCTTTTTAGTGTTAAAGACTTTAATTTTCCAATTTATTCACTCTACTCAGACTTATCTTCCTCCTAGTATGATATATAGAGTTTGGAATCACAGACAACTTCATTATATTTCTTTGTTTTGGATCTCAAAATATCTACCTCTTCAAGAGAAGATTCTAATTCAGTCGAAAGATAAAATATTCCTTCTACTTCTCCCTCATCACGGTCACTTTATTACTTTGTTAATTTCCCACAAATTCCACCATAGAATCTACTTTATGATCTTTGCATCCCTCTAACTCTTCTGCCTCGTACTCTTCTAAACATTCATTTTCTTTTGAAATATTATTCTTATTTCTGAAGAAATTTTTCTTCACACTTATCCTACCATTCACACTAGATAAATACTTATTCATGGGACTTTCATCATTGTATTAATCATCATCTTCAAACTTCTTAGGACAATTTACTAAAAAATTTACAATCTTTCCACATTGGAAGCCTTCAAGTGGATGTTTACCATTGAACTTTCATCTTCCTCTTTGTATGACTGAAGAGTGAAATGAAATGAAATCATCCATATAATATTCCTCCTAACTATCTTCAACAGAGGGATTTTTCATGGCCTTGAATTACACTTCTATGGACTTCCCCTTTTCCACAAAATCGGTATCATCATTTCTCATTTCATATACAACAAGGGTACTCTACAATTTAACAAATGTCAACTCATTTGGAGTATTATCTTCTAATACATAAACTTTTGTATTAAACCAAGGTGGGGGTTTCCTCAATATATCGTTCACAATATTTATATCATAAATGAATTCTCCAAGACCACACATGTATTCCACTACAACATTCACCCCATCAAATAATGAATCAATATATTCATTTTGGTTCATTATCAGATCTTCATACTTGTTCCATAGAACTTATATCTTATACTCTGTAACCTATGAATCTCCTTCATAGATATTCAATAGATTTTCCTTCATAGAATTTGATATTTTAATGTACATCACATTTATATAAATTTCATTTGATAGGGCTCCCCCGAAATCATTGATACCTTTAGCATCAATATCCAATTATCTTATTTTAGCTTCTGATAAAGAACCACTACTGATATCAGCTGATATTCCATGCATAGTAGATATGAATACATCTATTCCTAATGATTTAAAGTAGTGATGCTTCTAATTATTCTATAGTTGAATTTTTTTTTGTAAAAGATATGAATTCCATTTTGATTAACCACCATTATTTCTTCAACTGAGAGAGAACCACTAACTTTTAAAATTTCCATCTGATGCCAATTGTTAGGTCCACTAGTTCAAATACCATAAGAGGGGGGAAATCAACTTATGAAGGATTAAAACTACTTCCCCTTAGGATCATGTTTCATCATTAAACAAAACACACATCTCACTTTATCACATTGAAATATATGAATAGAAATGAAATCAAGCCCATGACACAATGATTTTACTTGTTTCACCCTAACTGGGATACAGCCTATGATCATACAACGACGATGTGCAGATGTAGAAAATACACTATATCTAACTACCAATTAAAAGGTTTGGGATAGATCACTTCTTTACCCAGGATCACTTCCTTTATAATATTTAGGGTCTGCTCACTACATTCCCAAATGTCACACCCTATGTCTCTTTCGATGGATCACTTTCGGGGGTAAAATCACCGTCTCCCTCTTCTTTTTCTCACTTATCTTAGAAGGGATCCACTCACAATTAAGGGGGTTTTAGGACCCTTCATTTTCATGGAAGCACATATCCTCAAATATAGGTAGATTCTCTATTGAAGTCCCTTTTTCACATGCAGACGAATCCCACTTTTCTTCAAACAATTAGTTAGTGGAAATTACTTTCATGAACTATTTTAGTACTTTTGTTGGCTTCCTTGAGTCCTCCATGAACCACATTGCTTATTTTTTGAACTGCATAGTGGGTATTCTTCATAGATTACCTCTCCCACAAACTACTTTTACTTCTATTGTTGTGTACCACCTCCATGAACTCTTTCATCATACCACCTCTGCGCACCACTTCCGTATACTGCTTCAACAAACTCACTTCCCTTACCACTTCCAATTCTATAGAATTTCTTCTTATAAGGACTGTTTCTCCTAGTAACCACCTTTTTCCTTTACAAACTACAATTCTTTGCAAACACCCTTTCATGGAATCGCTTCCACTAACTGCTTCACCCTTCACGGAATTCTCTTTCATGAACCACTTTCAAACTTCACCAAATTCCCAGAGCAAATATATTTTCTTATGAAAATTAATCCAAGTAATTATGGGATTATAATTCCTTATACAAGAAAATAGATACTAAAAAATATGATATTTACCCAAATATTCACCGCATACCGTGATCCAAAGATCCGTTCTTCCTACGCGGTCCACTTAATGATTTTTCCTTTATAGCTGAAAAACTCATTGTCTCGTTTTCATGAATGACACGTCATCCCTTGAACTATTTTCCTTTTGCAAACCACAGGCCTTCATGCAAACCTTCTTCACTCCCTAAACCATTCATACTACATGGTACACATATTTTTTTCCTTTTGTTATCCATTCCCACATACCTCTTTTACAATCCACGAATTGTGCTTTATGGTCTATGTACTGTGTACCCCTATGCAGAAATTAACCTTTTCCAAAAAAAACTCTGGATTTTGAGGCCCAAAAAATTGGAAAACACTAGGAAAGTATGCCACCTTAAACACATTCTTTGGAAAACCCCATTCATACTCATTCATGGTCATCTAACTTTGTCAAGAAACACAATCACACCCAAAACCTACTGAGAGGACACCTTGAGGAATTTTTTACCAACTGTAAATGATAATAGAGATCTTATGGAAGAAATGAAAATGGAAATTGAATATTACCTTCATGATTGTCCAAATTTGTTTGAGAAGTTAAAGAGATATGTTAAGAGACCATTGTAAATAATTTATACTAAATACAAAACATTTTAAGTTGTATTGAAGTTATATAATTTGAAATCTTCCAGTGGATGGAGTTACACCATATTTACAAAACTAGTTGGCCTATTGAAAAATATGACACTACAAGTAAATAATATTACTTGTCAAACATTTTATGCTAAATTGATGTTACATTCAATGGGAATGATTCTTAAAAAATACATACATCCCCAAATTATTACATATTATTTCTCAGGGACCATGAATCACTCATAAAATTCCACAAGTGTGGCACAAATCAATATAAGAAATATTAATCAAGTCCTTCGAAAGAGGAATGGTACTTTATATCATTATATGTTTTAGAAGACTATATGGATTTCAGGAAATGATGAGATAATTGACATAACATATAGATAAAATAATTAAATATGGGAAACCACTTCATCTAGAAGACTCTCCTCAATTGAAGAAAATTTATTTTGAGTATATGAAATTTTTAAATAATCCCAGAAACTTAAATCGTGTGTTATCTATTGATGGAATAAATCCTTTTGGTGTATAGATTAGTAATCACAGTACATGTATAGATATATTGGTAAATTATAAATTTCCTCCAAGGTAATGCATGAATTGCATCTTTTCTTATAGTTGGACCAAAACAGCCTGGTAATGATATTGATGTCTATATGGATCCATTGATAAAAGATATTACATTGATGTGGGTTACAGTTTTCACATTGTATGATTCTCATTGAAGTAAATAATTCTCATTGAGTTCCATTTTTCATGGGATAATAAATGACTTTCCTTCTTATGGAAATATTTCAGGCTATAACAATAAATTAATGTTGGGGTGTCCCATTTTTTAAGAATTCACATACTCATTTTATTCAAATCATTCTTCAAAGATAGTATTTTTAAGACATAAATATTTTTTTACTCAATGAATTAAATACCAGGCCTGGATGAAAAAAATTTATCGAAATATTTAACTATGTACAACACTATCTCCACTAACAGGTTATCAACAATTAGATAAAGTAAAATATATTGAAACTATTTTTTGTGAACCATTTTTGAAAAAATAAAATTAAATCATGTTGAAAAAAGAGATCAATTTAATTTAAATTACCATAATAGAATTTTTTGTATGTTAGAAATTTTCGTGATATCATGCATGTAGAAAAAATAATGTATTTGATAGTGTTATGAGAACATTAAAAAATGTTCCTGGAAAAATAAAAGATCGAATTAATGATAGGTTTGACCCGATTATAGTGGGGATAAGTGAAGAGTTGGCATTGATTATGGGTAAAATTTTTACTTTTATACCTCAAACAAATTATACCCTATCCATATAATAAAAATTTAAAATTTTCATTTTCCTTAATACTGTAAAAGTTAAATAGGCTTATTAATTAAATATCAATAATGTTGCCTTAATGACTAATTTCATGTTACAGGGACTAAAATCCCACAGCTATCATGTTTTTATGTAAGATTTGATGCCCATCACTTTGTGATTCATTACGAATAAAAATTTACAACATAAATTAACTAGACTATGCCTATTTTTCAAATACATATTCCAAAAAATTTTAGGCCTAGTGATGTTTCCAATCCTAAATAAAGAGTTTTCATTCATACTATGTGAATTAGAGATTTTCTTCCCATAAGTATTCATTGATATAATGGTCCACCTGATGGTTCATTTGGGTAGAGAGGTCCAACTATGTGATCCTACCCATTATAGATGGGTATACCCCATTGAATGGTATATGAATATTTTGAATCGGTTTGTCATGAATCGAAGTTGAATATAATTTTTTTTTGAAAAATGTTATATTGTTGAAGAAGTTTTTGAATTCTATATCTATTAACTATCAGATGTTTATAGAATTATTCTCCCGAAGTATTGTCACAATGGATGCCTTATGGGTAAAAAGATTTCCGGAAGATATTTTGTTATAATTACCATCACAAAGTGAGAGAAATATCATATTTACATTTTACAAAATATGGAACATTGTAATCCATATGTTGAATCCCAAAAAGAAATTCTTAGGCCTTTGAATACATTAAGGGATGAAGGATGGATATAAAATACAAATAATCAATAGTTTATTGTCTATCTAAGAGATCATATTTATAATGATTTATTTAAAAATATGAATTAAATTGTTGAATGTCATCTATGTCTATCCATGGGACCAATAGAAAATGTTTTATCATACACATTTTGTTTGTAATTAATAGTTATAAATTCTATTCAAAATAACAAGATAAAAATAATATGATGTAAAAAGGTGGAGTTACACTTATGGTAGAATCTATAAACATATCTATTTTCAATGATATAAATCCAATTTATTATAATATGTCATATTTCAAAATCATTGAACATATATATGAGTTGGATTATGAAACATTTCAAGTGTTTATTTTCCATTAAAAATGGGTTTATAATAGGAGTGTAGTGAATGTTTATGAAATGGGATTTCAGAAGGTGAATTTCAGTGTGGAAGGGTATTAGTATGAACAATTCATAATATAGTTACAATAAGTATAGGTATTTTAATTCTCGAATATAGAAAAAACAAATTGGTTAATTGTCCTACAGGAAACTAAAACATTGTATAGTCTAATGAAAATTCAATCAACAATGACCCTTTCATTAAGAGATCACAATAATTTCATGGGGCTACCATTGTAGACAATATATTATACACTATAAGGGTCCACAAATAGGGTTATTGGATTATAGATAGAGGAGAAAAGTCACATAAACCTTTAAATAAATGAAAGTGAGTTCAAGAATAATGTTAGTGTGTTTTTTAATATACTGTGTTTTTCCTCATAATATTATGAGTTATCTACCATAATAACATAATATAAGTTAAATATTCGATTACTGATATAGAAAATTCCATTTTTACATTATAATGTTACCAATATCAAGGATGAATAGGCAGTTGATGTTGAAATGGAAAAATTCTGATTGGATCAACAACATATTGATGAAAATAACAAGAATAGTGTAGCATCACTACGTTGAAAAAATATATTAAGTCAAGAAGAAATGTTATAAATTTTTTGGTTCGCTAGAATCAATTTGGCCAACCTATTAACCCCAATAATTCAATTTTCATTGGTTATATTGGATTCACAATGGTAATGAAAGTTCTAATTAATACATATTCATGATGTTATATCCAACCTATAATGAAGGAAACCCTTTGGTATGATATTAAGGTAATGTTACGACATACATTCTCTATTTTACTAAAAATTTATATAATGAAGAATTTATTATATTTTATTTATTCCTTATAGAATTAGTTTATTTTATATCTATTTTTGTAATATAAATATCTTAATTTCCACTAAAAAATCCCTTAGTGGCTTCCAGACACTTCTTATCAAGTTTCATCTTAGGGATATTGAGGGGAAATTAAATCCCTCCCCACCAGTTACTTATGAACATATTATAAAGCACGAAAATGGAATGGTTTAATTAGTTATCAAAATGATAAATCATTTTAGGTGAATTTTAGTTGATGATATATTATTTTATTATTTGTTTTATCCCATTTTTTAAATAATTTTTAGTTTATAAAATAATAGAGGAGTGATGAAAATAAACAATGTGCATCAAAACCAATGTACCCCTATTACAAAGCAAAGATGGGGTATGCTTCACTAGAGAAGAAAATGGTATATATTTTAAATATTAAATAAATTTTTTATGTGATTTTAAACAATATATATTCCTTTGTTTATATATAGATTAATGAATCAAAATACGAAGACACTTCCATCCCATGTCATGTGTTATGGAAGGAGGACCATGTAAATAAAGAGGGTAAACTAGTTAATGAAAACACAGAATCAATATGGGAATCATTTGTATGAATGAAATAATAGAAATTAATTATGATTTATAACAATATTATATAAAAATATAAAATAATGTTCAAATGCTTTTTATATGGTTTAGACAAAAGAATCAGCAATAGATGTACATTAAGAAAACATACTTTCAGTAGCTTTGAAGCTGTCAGAACAATATGGTTGTGGTAGATATATAGGCTTTAGAGTTTCTCCTTAAACATATTTTGAGAATAAATTTTTTTAAAGAATATGCATATTATATGATGAAAGTATTTTAGGTGCAAATAGATGTTCTTCAAAATATTATTATCTAATCTTGTTTGATAGACCAAGAAATGTGAAATATCAAATTGAACTAGTAGTGGAACAAAGATCAGCACATGAACAACCAAGTGACCCTACTAGATTTGAGGAAAGTCCTTCCCATAAATTGTATACCTTATATGAGGTAATTAATTTTTTCATTACTTTTTTCCTATATGTGAATCAAAAAAATATCATTGACTTTCTATTTAAAAAATTATTTAGGTTAAATGTTTATGTAATTTATATCTATCACCGTCCAATAATCACCATTTTATGAGGGGTGAAATGTATAATATCCAAATTGATATTATACACACACAAAAACTCCCAAAAGATCAGATTAGGGTGGGTATTGAATTATCTCAAGAGCCGACTGCTGAGTTTTATGTTCCACTTGATGATATGGAAATTAAAATGACCAATCATGCTATTTTAACTTTTGTAGAATGGTTGTATAATCTTATAAAGATACATGAGGTATGTCCTCAACAATTGTTTTCAAATAAAAAAAATTGGTAATAGTTGTTGAAAAGGGGTTTGAAGTGGGTAATGTTATTACAAAAAGATAAAATGAAGGGGAATATAAGGTTTAATCAAGAAAAATTAGTGAACCAGTCAAGAAAAAAAAGCACCTTCCAAAAGTACCATCTCCCTGATAGTTCCACTACAACACATATTTACATTAAAAGTTCTTACCAACCCCACATTAAAATATATAGATGCATCCTACATTCAATATGAAGAAGAAATATTTGGATATTCCATTATATATGTGGTTGGTCTTGAGGGTATAAATCATCTTATTAGGATTGAACAGTTGTGGGTCTCAGTTGCAAATACATACATCAGTAACATTTTAATAATCCATCATTGCAAAAAATTATCTACAATGTTCACTAATGTTAATAACTATTAATGTATTCTACAGGATTTTAAATTACTATTATATAGAGGGAAAACCTTGTGAATCATGATTTTGATTCATTAATCCCAATATCATTTCTATATAAAAAAAAATTGGGGTTGAAAGAAATTGATAAGAAAAAAAGATTCCTAGAATGAGTTTTTTGAGAAGAAAATAATAGACAAAAAACTCTTGTTGATTCCTATAATGTAGGGGAAAAACATTTAAATCTAATAATAGAAAATATACATTTCTTTCTTTCAATACCTATTTGATTATGTTTTTTTAGGAACCATAGAATGTTGTATCCAAAAAAATTTGATTCCCCAAATATTTATTTTTTGGATCCAATGCATGGATTTCCATGAAAATGACCACGCATGATGTGTATTGTGAATTTTTAATGCATTGTAATAAATATTTTATAGACAAACTTGGAAATATATTCTTTATTTTCTGACTTAACAAGAATTTTATTATAATAAGTAGATCTATAAATATAGGCTAAGAATGTTATGAAGTCGGTCACTGAATATAATAATCCTATGGATTTATTCAAATAGAAATATATTACGGTATATATATTAATATTAACTATCAAAGCATATTTTAATACAATTTACTTTTTTTTCAATGTTTCTACAGTGTCTGAAGTAAGATAACAACAACAATTGTGGATATTACATTTGAAAATTTATGAATGATATCATATACCATCAAAATACTAGTATCCTCGAACAAGTTATTTCCTATGTAAATTAGAATTTCATTAAAAATATTTCTCAATTATAAGTTTGTATATATTTTCTCTATAACATCCTGGTTCCATGTGCCTCCAAATGGTGCCCTGTACCCAGGTGGTCACATGGCCTCAAGCACATTTCCCTAAATGGAATAGGCTGCCGACCAGTAGTGTGGGCCTTGAGTATGATTGTGGGGAAACTATTCCCTCATTGGAAGATCATGCACAACATAATAACAAATAATAAATAGTAGTGGAAGCAAATTACCATACGATAATAAAATAGAAGAATAATGAAAGTGAATAACAATTGGATAACATATATGATAATGATTCATGTCCCAAGTATCTTAGAAAGTAGCCAAACAATTCACAATGCTGGAAATACAATACTTAAACCAAAGTACTGAAAAACAGTAAACAACTCTAACAGCATCACAATCCTCAGATTGGTCACATGCTCTCTATCTCCACAACAATCAAGTACTTGATGATGAAGGGTTCTTTCCCTTATCTATACCTACAACCATATAATCTATTTGGGTCCAAAATAATGTCCCAAACATGGGGTGAGATGAATCCATGTAGGCAACCACCACAAGATCTGTGCCTAATTTTCATTGAATATATATATAGAAGGTAATAATGGAAATGCAGCAAAGAAACAAGGAGTACACCAAGGTAACCAAATCCTACAGTTTATATTTACATTCATTAGCATTTAATGTTCATCATTTAATCAAGCATCACAATAGGTATCTCAGAAGACTACCTAACTAGACTAAATTCAAGCTTGTGCTTTGGCTTGGCAGATGTGTCACAACATTCAATATTTATATTAACCGTCAGGGTAGCTCACACAGTCTAACTGCTCTAAATGAGTAATAAAATAAAAAGTCAGACTCTCTGAGGAGGAACTCACTATCAATTCCCCATATGGTCTATCTTGAATAACTATAGACTCTCTTGGTAAGTACTAAACATAAAATACCCATGTGGTCTAATAATGTAAACTATAGAAAAATTGATGCAGCACTCACTATCAATCCACTTTGTGGTCTCGTGGCGTGAAATATAACAAACACTCAGAGGAAGCACTCAACGTCAATCACCCATGTGGTCTAACTACCTCAGGATCTCACAACCCTGTGCAATTCAATCATGCATAAACGATACCAAGAAGCCCAAATAAATCTCAACTACTGCATGGATAAACAATTTTAATGCATATCACAAGCATTTAAATAGCAGAAAAAGGAAATCAGTTCTATCCTATCAAGCAAGTCAAGGAAACAAGGTCTACATCATAGGCAACTTGGACCCAATGACCCTAATCATTCAAATAAGAAAAATCACCCTTTGGGTGTTCCATAAACCTAAAATACCACATTATATCACATCAATCAACCTTTAATCCAACAATCAATATATAGAAGATAAAACAGGGTTCAATTTCAATAACCCAAAATACCCAAAACATGGGTAATCAGAACTTTAGCATAAAAAACTCAATAAAAAACAATGAAATGAAAAAGAAACACCTAACATGACATTTTATGATGAATACTCTCAAACATCAGGCCTTGAATCTTCTGAGAAAATCGTATATCTACAAAAAATTCCAAAACTTTCAACCTCAAATAACATGAAAAAGAGGAGAAATCGGGAGGAGAATATCTAGAAGAAGGAAGAACTCACGGAGGTGATTCCAAAGCACCCGATGGTGCTTTATTTGGTGAACGGATGTTGAGTTGTTGGATCAAATAAGATTCAGTGATTCTATACACTCCTTCACAAGGCACAACCAGAAGAAGAGAGTTCTAGAGATTAGACATAGCCCCGATCTGATTAAACAAATAAAAGAAAAGTATACAACATGTATTGTTAATTAACATGACATGTATTTTCCTCAACTATCCCCCAACATTAGCAATCTGCCACGTCACCCCTCATGGCTATGTCGCAGCTGTTACACACCCAAGAAACGGTTGTACGTGGTAACAAGGTACAGGTCATGTACTCTTAAGTACATCACTTGTACTTATAAAATTAAATAATTCTGATTTTTTTCTCAAAACCACCAAAAATAAAGATCCATACCGTAAATGAAGATATGAGTTCCTAAAAACGTCCCCCCTTAAAGAAATTCATCCCCAAATTTACCTAACAAGGTGGAAAATAAGAATCATCAAACAGCTCTGGCCACTATGATCGCACATCGGCCTCCCTCTCACATGTCTCGTCCTGTACTCGCACATGATGTCATAGCACCCATACCAAAGGAACGGACAGGCCATGGAGAACCTTCACACTTTGATCAATAATCAGGATAATATGCTCCTTGAATGATGCATCAATCTCCAAAACAACCTCCTCAGGTTGTAAAACATGAGACAGATATGAAAAGTAACGTCGTAGTTAAGAAACATAGAAGACATCATGCATAGATTGGTACCTCCGAGTTAACTGCAACTGATAGGCCACCAGCCCAAATCTCTCCAAAACCTAAAATGGACCAACATATCTTAATGAAAGATTACCCTATCACATTATCCTTTTTTGTCCCATCCTTGGTGTGACACATAAGAAAACATGATCACCAAGCTTGAACTCTAGAGGTCATCTCCATCGATCATCATACAACTTCTACAGAGACTGTGTAGTAGCCATCCTCTTTCAAATCAACTCCACCTACTCAGTGGTCTCTTGGACAAGATGAGGTCCTTGTATAGATACCTCTCCTGCCTCCAGCCAACATAGGGGTGATCGGCATGGCTGACTGTTCAAATCCTCATAAGGTTCCATCTGAAATGTTTCCTAAAAACTGTTATTATTGGAAAACTCCATAAGATGTATGTTATTCTACCATGAATCTCCAAAATATAGGAATCATACTCAATGAATTTCCTCTAGCACATGAATCCTGTGATCAGACTGGCCATCTGTCTCGGTATGGTATGTTGTACTCAGAACTACCTGTATACCCAAATCCCTATGCAGTCCCTGCTAGTCACAAGAAGTAAAGAATGTGTCTCTCTCTAAAATGATGTATAGAGGAACCCCATGAAAGAATAAAATCTCTAGGATGTACAACATTCCAAGATCATCAAAACTAAATGTATATTTGATCAGTAAAAAAGTGTGCCACCTTCGTGAGCTTGTCGATAACAACCCAAACTGCATCATTCCCTTAGGGAAATCTCAGTAACCCTGTCACGAAATCCATCATGACATCATTCCACTTCCACTAGAGAATGGGAAACTGCTATAAAATCCCGGCTAGTCTTTGATAATCTACCTTCACCTACATAAAATTGGAACATATCATAATAAAAACAGCAACATCCCACTTCATACCTGGCCACCAAGACTGATGGTGTAAATCTCAACACATTATGGTGACACCAGGATGAACTGCCCAAACTGAGGAAGGAAAAACCCGCATATTCTCCTCGTGTATGTCTGTTGATACACATATGCATCCATGAATGCACAAGATCACATCCCCTCCTATGATACATCTAGGAGTATGGTCCTATCCTAACACACTCTCATGTAGGACTAGGACTTCAGAATCTGATAGTTTCCTCCTTCACACCCGATCCAGAAGAGTATAGGTAACAATTATAGAAGAAATAAATGTCTACCCCTCTCTATATTTCACCTCCAAATACATTTTAGAGAAAATATCCATGGGATACCACTCACTAATGGCCTCCTAAACTGCATATATCTAAGTCCTTGTGCTTAATGCATCAGCCACTATATTGCCTCTCCCAGGCGTATAGGCAAGATCAAAGTCAAAATACTGAAGGTACTCAACCCAACTTCACTATCTCAAATTCAGATTACACTAAATAAAGATATAATTGAGACTTTTTTGGTCATTGAGAACCACAAAATGCTCTTTCAAATGATAATGTCTCCCAAAGTGTAACACATGTACAACTACAACTAACTCAATATTATGCGTCAGGTAATTCCTCTCATGTGGCCTCAACTACCAAGACTCATACACAATGACTACTTCTCCCTGAATAAGTACTGCTCCCAGCTTGATACCTGATGCATCATAGTAAATGGTGTAACTCTTTCCCAACTCTAGAAAAACTAGTATAGGTGCTGAATTCAACCTCCCTTTCAACTCCTGAAAGGCTGAATCACTAGAATCTGTCCACAAATACTTATCACCATTCTTAGTCAAGACCATATATGGCGCTGCTAATCATGAAAAGTCCTATATAAATCACATGTATTAACCATCCAGTCCTAGAGAACGTCGTACCTCAAAGACTTTCTTCAGCTTCTCCCAAGAAACTATTTCCCTCACTTTCACTAGGTCTACTAATACTCATGTATCTGAGATAACATGACACAAAGGTGAATCTTGTCCATCCAAAAGTGGAATTCTGAGAGCTTAGAATATAACTGATGCCCGCTCAATGTACTCCAAATGATCTTAAGATGGATAGAATGGTTGTGTTTAATGTGATATCACAGCAAGATATCTTCCACTAAGACTACCACAAAAGAATCCAAGTAAGTATGGAACACTTGGTTCATTAGTGCCATAAAAACTGCAGGCACCTTCGTGAGACCGAAGGGCATAATGACCTACTCATATAGACCATTCCTACTCCAAAAGGATGTAAGAGGTATATTTGATTTTATAATGTGCAACTGATGATAACCGGATCTCATGTCAATCTTCGAGACCACTTAGGATCCTCGAAGTGAATCAAATAGATCATCAATCCTCAGAAAGGGATATTGGTTCTTAATATTCAATGGTTTCAACTATTGATAATCCAAGAAAATTATGAGGGTATCGTCCTTATTTTTCACAAACAGGATAGGCAAACCCCAAGGAGAAGTACTAGGTTAGATGAAACCCTTTTCATGTAACTCCTCCAACTGCTTCTTGAGCTCCTGCTACTCTAGTGTAGCTAACCAATAAAAAGGAAAGGACACTGGTGATTCCCTTATCATGAGTTCAATATAAAATTCTACATCTTTCAATAGAGGTAAACCTAAAAAGTAATATAAAAAATATATTGAAAATGATTGACCACTAGAGTAAATTCCATCCATGAAGTCATATGGTCTTCAAGACACATAATAGAAATCTGGGCTATAACACCTCACAACCTGTGATGCTCGGGTCCAGCTCTACTTTCCTGGACATCCCATTTTCCCTTATATAGAATCTATCCATCCTTTAGTGATGTGAAACTCACCCTATGGTGATAAAAATTGACAACATCCTGGAAGGGAAATAACCAGTCCATTCTGATAATGACGTCATAGCCCATCATCTATAATATATAAAGGTCCAGTAAGAAGTGACAACCACCAAACTCAAGAGGGAACTCCTTTCACTAATGTACACTAGGTGTTCTAATCCCCAACAGAGTGTCTAGAATCATGATATTAACATAAGTTAAGCTATAGAGCCCAAGGCTCTCCACAATAGACACAGATATAAATCTATGGGAATCTCCTTTATTGAAAGAGCATAAGCTAAGACTAAGGAAACCAAAAATTGAACCTATAACCATAGAGGGTTTGGGATCTTTCTCTTACTAGATCTGTTCCAATGAAAAATCCTAACCTGCTCCATGAACCTAGAAAGTTGTATGAGTTCCCTAATCTGATCTATCCTATTGCTGTCAAAAACTCTGTGTCTAACCACCATGTCCAAGACCAATTCCTCGGCCTGAACATCCTAAAGAACTCCATCCCCCAGTCTAATGTGGAACTAGTGGTCCTACTCTACTACGAGTAGTTGAGACAGATCCTCCCTCCCAAGCTGCTGGAGGAGGGAATTGCCGAAACACTAGAGATGTCTCATATTGCCTCAATATCGGCACTCAAATGGATCTCTCAGGCACTGAGGTTTCTTATGTCTGCCCTTTCTTCACTAGTATAACACCACCTAGCTACATGAAGAAAAATCTCACCAACTTTGATCCCAACACATAGATTCCCTATGATGCTTCCTAAAATCATTCAGAAGAGTACCATCTCTTGACTCTAATCCGCCCTATCCCATAGCTCTATAATACCTTAGGATACGCTCGGTGATCAGTGCCTGGTTGACTATAGAAGATATGGAAGTCAACCTGAAGATTTTCACCTGAATTTGAATGTCCTTCCTGAGACCATCCTCAAACTTCCTCACCAGAAATAACTCATCACCCCCCATAATGGGTGTGAAGCACTACAGTTCTGGGAAGCAAGAAGAATACTTCATCACTGAGAGAGTACCCTTCTCCAAACTCAAGAACTCTCGGTCTCAGTTGGTCCTCAAGGACTTTGGGTAGATGTAGTCATAGAAGGTCTGCTGGAACTCATCTCAAAGCATAACTTGCTAGAATCCCACCTGTGATATCACATCTGACCATCTCTGGGTGTAATCACATAGCATGTACATAAAAAGATTCACCCACCTCTTCGGAGGTGTCTCAAGATGCTCGAATATAGACAGCATGGCTTCTAACCATGACTCTGCAGCCTGAGGTCCTCCATCTCCTAATAAAGTGGAAGGATGCTACTACTAAAAAACATGCTTCAAATTTTCCATGGACATGGAATGATGAGTTGTTCCCTGAAAGGTATGCATCATCCTCATAAATCCTTCATGGAACTGTGCCTCAGTACCTGCATCTGACATAACATCTAGTTCCAAGAAAGTCACAATGGGAGGATCTGCTGGTAGTCCTTGGTCTACCATTTATAGTGTTCATTCATTGCCCTATATCTGGCATACAACTAAAGGATGCATCAGTGGCATGACTTGGCAATGTCAAGTGCACACCTCAGTTCAATATTATCAGGGACTAAAACTTAGAAGTGCAAGGAAGGAACAAGGGAAAGAAAACATTCAAGTTTTTTAAAACATGGGTACACGGCATGTATAAACCCTACATGGTGTTTCCCCTTAAGCTTTTAACATGGTGTGTACCTCTTCCAAAACTGGTCATGTAAAACCTCTACGCATGGTGTGTTTTTCCTATGATAGGGAATGTACTTGAATCATTCACCCTGATCAAATTCCTCTACACCACTAAACACACGGTTCTCTCTTAGGTAACACTACACAGTATGTTCATCATAAACATGGTGTGTTCCTCCTAAGTTCCAACTGAATGTGGCATTAGTCACATGGTTGGAGACGTGGTCGACTCTATACAGCGTGTTCAAGCTAAACACTGAGTTTACTGTCCAAAATTCATCCACCCATGTGGTTAGTCACATGGGCAGAAACATGGACTCATTGTCATGGTGTGTGATCTCAATAAACGATGTGTTCTACCAAAGTATACAAAACCCCATGTCACTTCTAACACAGTCATTTAGACAGTCAAATACTATACAACATGTATATATAGTACACGGCGTGTACTCAAAAAAATTTGTTTCTTCCAGAATATAAGAACACATGGTATTTTTTTATAACCCCACACACAGTATTGTATTTGTTTGTAGATATTAGACCTCTGAAACTTCTCCATAACCCTTAAAAACATAAATTATGGTCCAAGGAATGACAAATTCTGACCTGTGGGATCCCATACTCCCAAAAATCAAATTTTGGAATCATTTTTTAAATTACAACATGAAAAAAATCAATTAAAGTTCAAACATGATCCACCAAATTCTAATCCAAGAGTGTCTATAACACCTCAGGGACCAAAGCTTGGCATGCATCCAAATTAAAATTTACATATCCTGATATGCTATCAAAATAGAAGGTATTATAACAAGGCATCTATCACAATAGCAAGTATATCTATCACAACATTTACCACAACATCATGCAATCAGTAATTCATCCTAAATGGCATGAAAAGAATGCATGACATGTGATCCCTATCAAGTGCCTAAATGATGCGTGAGATAGAATGCCCTCATCTCATCAGGTTGCTACAGAAATAGAACCTCAATAATATTGATGATAATAGAAAAAAACATGTGAATCACCCAATGTTGAAATCAAATAAAGTATAACAATTGAAAAACTAGAAAAATAGAAATAACTAAGGTGAATTGGATTTTCCCTGTACATAGTTTAGCTACTCTCAGGCATAAATTATTACAAACTACCCATTCTTTTATATACCTTTCTCTAGGCTCAAAATAGTAAGACAAAGCCGAAAATAACCTCCTCTGATACCACTTTGTAACATCCTGGTTTTGGGTACTTCCCAAAGGTGGACCACACCCGGTTGGTCACATGGCCTCAAGCACATTTCCCCAAATGCCAGAGGCTTCCCACTAGTTGCGAGGTCCTTGGATGTGATAGTGGGGAAAATATTCCCATATTGGAAGAGAATGCATAGTATAATAACAAATAATAAACATTAGAATAATCAAACTAATATAAAATAAGTAAACGGTGGAAGACTTAAAGTAAATAACAATTGGAGAGAATATATGATAATGATGCATGTCACAAGTATCTCAGAAAGTATACAAATAATTGATGATGTTAGAAATACAATACTAAAACCAAAAACTGAAAAATAGTAAACAACTCTAATAGAATCACAAGAATCATCTTGTTCTCATGCTCTCCAGGTCCACAACAATCAAGTACCTAATTATGAAGGGCACTTTCCCTTGTCTATACCTGCAACTATATAATCTTTTTGGGTCCAAAAGCATGACCCAAATAGGGTGTAAGATGAATCCCATTAGGCAAACACCACAATATTTGTTCCTAACTATTAGTGAGTATTTATATAGTAGGTAATATCATAAACGCTAGAAATAAACTAGGAGTACACAAAAGTTACCAAATCCTAGGGTTTCCATTGACATTCATTAGCATTTAATATTCATCATTTAATCAGGTATCACAATAGGTATCTCATAGGACTACCTAATGTGACTAAATCAAAGATTTTTCTTTGTATTGGTAGATGCATCACAAAATTCAATATTTATATTAATCCTCTGGGTAGCTCACATAGTCTAAACTCTATGGCCAAGTAATTCAATAAAAAGGAAATGACACTCTGAGGAAGCACTCACCGTAAATTCCGCCTATGGTATTTCCTAAATATATGTAGACTCTATGGGGAGTCACTAAACATTAATTTCCCTTGTGGTCTCATAATTTAAACTATAGACACTCTGAGGGAGCACTCACCATCAATCCCCCATGTGGTCTCATAATGTAAAATATAACAGACACTCTGAAGAATCACTCAAAGTCAATTCCTCATGTGGTCTAAATACACCAAGTTCTCATAGCCCTGTGCAATTCAATCATGCCGAAATGATATAAATAACCCCAAATTAATCTCAAATACTACATGGATAAAAAATTCTGATTCATATCACAAGAATTTAACAAGCAGAAAAGGGTAATCAGTTCCGTCCTATCAAGCAAGGCAAGGAAACAAAGTCTTCCTCGTAGGCAACCTGGAAAAAATGGCCCTAATCATTAAAAAAAGGAAAATCACCCATGGGGTGTTCCTT
Source organism: Viscum album (assembly GCA_963277665.1). Lineage (NCBI taxonomy): Eukaryota > Viridiplantae > Streptophyta > Magnoliopsida > Santalales > Viscaceae > Viscum > Viscum album. The sequence continues at coordinate 1,429,171,854 of OY728120.1, read as the reverse complement.
AAACATTAAATTACACAATATATCACATCAATCAACCCCTAATCTAAGAATCAATCTAAGGAAGATAAAATAGGGTTCAATTTTCTTAACCCAAAATACCCAAAACACGGGTAATTGGAACTTTGGTATATAAAACTCCAAGACAAACAACAAAAGGAAAAAAAACACCTATCTTGACTTTGTATAATGAACACTCTTGAAAATTGTCCCCTAAATCATCCTAGAACTTCATTGATCTACAATAATGATAAAAACGTTCAACCTCATATAACTCTAGAAAGAGGAGAGATCAGGAGGAGGAGGAGCTCTATAATAAGGAAGAGCCCCCTGAGGGGATTCTAATGAACGTAATAGTGTTTGGTTTGGAGAATAGATGAAATGTAAGTGGCTTTGAGAAGATTCAACGATTCCATACTCTCCTTCACAATGCATGGCCAGAAGAAGAGAGTACTGGATATTAGATACAACTCTGGTCAGATTAAATAAATAAAAGAAAAGGTACACAGTGTGTACTATTAATGAACACACCATGTGTTTGCCTCAACCGACCCCCGACATTAGTGGTCTGTTGGGTTACCCCACACGGTCATGCCTTGGCTGTTACAATCTCAAGACACGGCAGTACATGGAAACAGTGTACACCACATGTACTCCTAAGAACATAGTGTGTACTTATAAAATTTTTAAATTCTCCCATTTTTCTCAAAAACACATGAAATCATGATCCATACCTGATATGAAGATCCATGTTCTTAAATTCTCAGTACTACCATGATTTCCAACAATCATAACACTCAAAAGAAGATATAAATTTGTTCAGGGATGAGTGGGTAGAGTACATGGTGTTAGAATTTTTTTCAATATAAAATTTATGTGACTACTTATTATGTTTGTGGTCTACTAATATCTATGACCCAAGAAATATATTTTGTATGTTAAGAGTTAGTATCAAAATTCTTATATGATATCTTTATCGGGTTCTCAAGGTGAATTATAATGGAAGGAATAATTTTTTTAGAAACAAATGGGAAGAACACATGGTGTCAACATGTATACATACATCATGGAGAGGTGATTTACTGCTAATTATTTTTTTAATTTTCTCATTATTTTATCCACTTTTTAGTAAATTTTATTTTCATTTTTATCAAGTAATTATTTTATTAAATTTACGCATTAGTTCAAAACACACATCACATGTTCAAAACCTAGAAAAAAAAATCATTTTTTTATACTTTAGTAAAATGATCCATAAGAAATTTTTGATGGGTAGGAATTAATCGCACATAAATCAAAAAAATTATGTAGTTGGTATCACTCAAACTGAGTGTTTTCAATACAAAAGTGTCATTTTAGTTTGAATCACATATCATAAAGAAAAAACTAATAAATCATGCTCAGGTTGTTTTAGAAACATAGGAAAATTTTCAAAAATTCATTTTTGACATATAGATATTGACAACATGTAAATCAAATATGAGATGTGGTTAGTATTACTCAAAGTGTGTATTTTCAATATAAAATTACCATTTTAGTTTAAAACGTACATAAAAATATCCAAAACTGATCAAATGAGATCAGATTGTTTTCAAAATTTAGAAAAATGATTGATAATTCATTTGTGATGTGTAGCCATCATGAAAACACCAATCTAACACCTGATGTGGATGATATTACTTTATGTGTTTTTGTTTAAAAAGGAAGTTCTATTTTATTTTAAAATTCATTTCACATCATCAAAACTGAGAAAATGAGATCAAATTATTTTCAATTTTTTGGAAAAGGTTGATTAATTCATTTTTATGTGTAAGAATGAAACACACATCAATCTGAAAAATGATGTTTGAGATATGACTCCAAGTGTGTGTTTTCATTATAAATGTGTCAATTTAGTTTAGAATTTGAATCACTACACAAAACCTAGAAAATGAGCACAATTATTTTCAGAATTTAGTAAAATAGTCCATAATTAATTTTTATCATGTAATAATTGACCGCAGATCAATCTAACACATGATGTAAATGTTATAAATCAAAGTGTGTTTTCAATATAAAGGTTTTATATTGGTTTAAAATGAACATCACTATCCAAAATTGAGAAAAAAATCTCATATTATTATCAAAATTTATAAAAATGACCCATAAATCATTTATGATGTGTATAAATTGACCTTATTTACATCTGACACACAATGTGATCGGTATGGCTCAAAGTGAAGGTTTTTAATGTATATTTTTGTTTTATTTAAAATGTGTGTCACATCACTGAAAATAAGGGAAAATATCATATTTTCTTTAAAATTTAGTTAAAGGATCCATAATTCATTTTTCACATGTATGAATTTACTGCATGCCAATCTAAAAAATGTTATGGTCAGTACGACACGATGTATGAGTTTTCAATATAAAAGTGTAATTTTAGTTTAAAACAAACATAAAATATCTAAAAATGAGATAATGAAATCCTATTATTTTGAAAACATTTGAAAATGGTCCATAATTAATTTTTTACATATAAGAATTGACCATACATCAATCAGACACACGATATGATCGATATTACTCTAAGTGTGTGTTTTCAATATAAAGGTGTCATTTTATTTTAAAACGAAATTCAATAACCAAAACAAAGAAAACAACACTAGATTGTCATCAAACATTAGGTAAATGATCCAAAATTCATTTTGGATGTATATAAATTGACTGAACATTAATCCAATATATGATTTGGTGGTATGACTCGATGTACATGTTTTTAATATATAAGTGTCATTTTTGTTTAAAACGCATGTCACATCGCCAAAACTGGTCAAATGAGTTCAAATTGTTTTCAAACATTAAAAATGATCTATATTTCATTTTTCACATGTATTAATTGACCCTACACAAATCTGACACATGATGTGGTCAATATGACTCTAATTACGTGTTCTCAAACTAAAATTGTCATTTTAGATTAAAGCACACATCAAATCTCCAAAATAGATAAAATGAGATGGGGTTGTTTTCAAACATTAGGAGAATGATCCATAATTCATTTTTTACAACTAGTAGTTGAATTCCAATCAACCTGAAACATAATGTGGTCAGTATGACTCAAAGTGTATGTTTTTAATACATAGGTGTCATTTTAGTTTAAAATATGAATTAAATAACCAAAATTGATAAAATGAGCATATATTATTTTCAAAATTTATTCAAATGATTGATAATTCATTTTTTTATGAGTAGGAATTGACCACATGTCAATATGACACCGGAAGTGGTCGGTATAACTCGAAGTGCATGTTTTCAATAAAGAAGTGTCTTTTTAGTTTAAAACACACATTAAGTTGGAAAAATTGAGAAAACAATATCATAATATTTTGAAATTATAGGAAAATGATCCATTATTCATTTTACATGTGTATTAATTAACCGTGTTTCAATCAGAAACACGATATGGTCGGTATGACTTGAAGTTTGTGTTTTCAATATAAAAGTGTTATTTTAGTTTAAATCACACATCAAATAGACAAAACTAAGAAATGAAATAATATTGTATTCAAAAATTAGAAAAATGGTCCGCAATTCATTTTTGATTTGTAATAATCAACCACACATTAATCTAAAACATGATGTGACCTGTACGAATTGAATTGTGTATTTTAAATATAAATGTGTCATATTAGTTAAAAATTCCATCCACATTCCAAAACCAACAAAATATGATTGGATTGTTTTGAAAAGTTAGGAAAATGATCCATAATTCATTTGTGATGTGTAGGAATGGAACACACATCAATTTGAAACCGGATGTGGTTGGTATGACTCAAAGTTCATGTTTTCAATAAAGAAGTTCCATTTTAGTTTAAAACACAGGTCACATCACAAAAACCAATCAAACAAGTACATATTGTTTTCAAACTTCATGAAAATGATCCGTAATAAAGTTTCATGTGTAGGAATTGATTTCATACCAATCCATCACATGATTTGGTCGGTAGGACTTAAAGTATGTGTTTTCAATATAAAGGTATTATTTTAGTTTAAATTAGACATCAAATAGCCAAAATTGAGAAAACTAGATTAGATTTATTTCAAACATTAGGAAATGGTTCATAATTCATTTTCAATATGTAAGAATTGACCTCACATAAATCTAACACAGGATGTGATCGATAAGACTCTATGTGTGTACATTAAATATAATGGTTTCATTTTAGTTTAAAACAAACATCTCAATGACAAAACCAATAAAACATGGTTGGATTGTCTTCAATATTTAATAAAATTATAAATAATTCATTTTTTTATGTATATTAATTTACCACATGTCAATATGATACACAATGTGGTCGGTATGACTTGAAGTTCTTTTTTTAATATATAAGTTTCATTTTATTTTAAAATGAACATCATATAGGAAAAACTAAGCATAACAAGCAGAGATTTTTTTCTCATCATATTCTATACAATTAATTAATTATTTTTATTATTGTTTTAATCTATTACTTATTCAGTAACTTTTCACAGAGATAATGCTTGAATCCAAATAAGAAATTATGTGATATTTGAAGTCTTGTTATCCAAAATAAAGTTCTCCTGAACTGTTACATATCCATAGTAAGTTTTTTATAATCACTAATGTGATCCAATTCAAGATAACCTACTTTTAACAATAAAAAGAAATGGTATGTTGTGTAAGAATCAAATGAAACTTAATCTGATACACAACCTTCCTCTTGCGTCTCAAAGTATATGTTTTTAGTTTTAAATTAACACATTGTTTTTAATTTATTTCTTTATAATATTATTAACATAATAATTTTATTTTTATAAAGGTAAATTATTTATCTCGATTTGCTGTATTTGTTTCATTAACTAATAGCATGATTGGGGGTCGAGGCCAAGGGTAATGACACAGTTATGTTTCTGTATGTCTATCATAAATTTTACATAATCATTTAATTATAAAAACTAATCATTGAAATGACTATAATATATATTTTTCCTTCTATTTGTGTTGTAAATTTAATTTAAATTAAATTATCTATTTTCGCTTCTTTTATTTTCTCTTTTTACCCTTTTTTTACAATTCATTATGACCAAAAATTAATGTGGCCTAATTATACCTCTTATATCACCTATTGAATTAAGCAGAAATAGTAACCCAAACTTTTCATACAAATATATTACATCTATGTAGATGAATATTCTTTACATTACATAAAAATCCATTCCAGAATCATATAAGTATAGTATATTTGGAAAAAATTAAACATAAAAAAAAATATTTCATACTAGTTCTATATCATCTCCCACTTATATATTTAAAAATATCACCCTTCATTGACATATCATACCTAAAAACTTTCTTCAAAACTAGGGAATGAAAACATAATGAAGGGAGATATATGATTATCAGTAAAGGTAAACAAGGTAGATACCCCTAACCATTTAAGAATAAGATAAGAAAAAAGGGTATGATAACATGAGATTAACATTTGAAAAACAATACACTGTATATTATATATCATAATATTGAGTCATGGTATAAATCTTAGAAGTTTATAAGAAATGATTTATAAAGGAATCAAAGAACACGATCCACGTTAGCAAAATATAGTCATAATACATGGAATTTTACCGTATACATAAGCATTGAAAATCATTTCTTTAGAATCTAAGTCTATTTTCTAAGACTATCTTAGTGGAATGGGTTCACTTCCCAAACCATCAAAATTTTCAAGGATCACACTCAAGACTATCATAATTGAAAAATTCCTTTACTAAACTTGGATCACTCTCCATTATAGTCCCATTTCTTTGATGAGACATCAATCTTTACCCAATATATTATGGGGAGATATTAATCCCACACATAACACAACTGAAATCATATATAGTTATGCCACAATATCATAAACCACTCATCATATTAGAACTCGTGAAAAGGAGTGGGAGTCAAAATAAATTCATCATAGCATAACCCATTAAAAAGTTACATGTTTCATAAAAATTATTCTATCATAAACATAAAACATCAAGATAATGAATAAAGATGGTATCCAAGGATTATATTCCCCATAAAGAATAATACACATTAAAGTCTGTTTTTATTGATTAATTAAAATATCATTAAAACATTCTTGTAGAAAATAACATTTCAATATTGAAATCATTTCTTTAAAATATAAAAATTTCCAGAATATTATGGAAAAACCTTTCCTTGAAAATAAATATTGGAACTTTTAAATTAATCCTCAAAAAAAAATTTGGTCATGATGGAGAGAAATTATGTTAATTTCATATAAGTTAAAAAACCTTCCTTTTATACCTTTTTTTTGAAAAGTAGCAAAGTGCCTCATTTGGAAAATGACAAGAATATTCATTTCGAACAACTCTTTAAAAATTTAAAAATGGGTAAAAATGACATTAAAAATAATATTATTATAGTAAAAACATTTTTTTAAACCATTTTTATAAAACAATGATATATAAGAAAATGGTTTTTCCACCGAAAAGAAAAAGGAAGTCAATTTTCCTTAAAAACATATTTTCATTATCTTAGGTATAAAAGGTGAGGAAAATGAATATAAAAATTTTATTTTTAATAAATAACTGGATTATTGTAAAATTAATGAGTATGTTGAGAATTTTATTATAAGATTTCATTATAATAACATAATCATAAACAATCCCAATATATAATGAGATTGTAATATAAAACATCTAACCTCAGGTCTGACTTCTTTCATACTTTTTCAAATATATTGTATAATAAACTTGGTTTTATTATAAATATAATTATAGAAATAAAATCATATATATAAATCCATATAAGTGATAATTTATCCTTTTATCACATATTTGTTAATAATTATATTTTAAAATCACTTTTTCGAGTGATAATTGCTTCATTTTTTCATGAAAGTTTTTGTTTCATAGTTTTGATCAATGTAAATTGATCATAGTTCCACATATCTATAATTTTAACCATGATTTAAATATATTATATGTTAATTTTATATATTTATAGACATCTATAAAATTAGGGATATAAAAATGTATTATATCATCCATAGAGACGGTAAGTCATTCTCATGCTTAAACATTGTTTTCATTTTTAAAAGGATGGAATGAAAGAAAAATAAATCTCAATTAAATATTCAAATATAATTATTATATTATATATATCATATATATTCTTCAAATTCTTCCCCATTACCATACATGTAAAATATAAATTAAAAATAAATCACATCTCTTTAGGGTGGAGGTGGTCCACATGTACACATGAGCGATGTTATCGTTTCCAAAAGGATTGCTTGGTATGAAGTTTGACAGGATATTGTAATTACATAAGTATAATTGTGTCAAAAATATCATATATAAATATTAAACCCATTATTAAAATATGGTAATGATAAATGAATTGTATCAGTCCGTAGAAGCAATAAGTCATTCGTACATACTAGTGATATTTCCACTTTTCTTTTGATGGAAAGATATTAAATAAAGGTTGTTTCATAATCATGATAATGTTATAATATATTTAGGATTACGTGGTTATTATTTTATTAATAATATAACATATTTAGAGTAGGTAAAATAATAATTATAAAGAAACTGTTCGGCTAAGGAGATTACCTTTTCTTTGAAATAACTTCTTTTGATCACCTATTAAGGTCTCTAGGGTTGGTCTTTTGGGAACACCATCACCTATATAATAATGGGGGAGTGCAGAAGAATACATGTAATAGTAGAGTAGATATATAAGGATGAAATTAGTGTGAATAAGGGAAATGATGGGTTTCCTTTTTAATTGAAGGGAGGGGAACAATTGCATTTTCTAAAATATTAAATTAATATAAATTATTTTTTTTCTGATAATTGAATAAAATTGATAATATTATCTAAAATAAAATGATAATAAGTCAAAATAATCTCATCCAATAAAATTTGAATAATTTTGGATCACATTTTCACCCATATCATTTTGTTTTAACTCGTCAATAACAATTTTTATAATTATCGTGGTATTAATGTTTTTTACCCTTAAAGGTTTTATAATCATACTAAAAAATGAAAAAATATCCACTAATGAACCATATATGATTTTTAAAAACATATCCCATTCACTTGCCTAATATATTATTTTTAGGAACTTTATATCATTAAATAACATATTATTTATTATATAATTTATTTTTTTAAGACTATTAATTTAATTAACCATTATGTATATAAAGATCTTGTAAATTCATGTTACACATTAAAACATTCAAATAATATTTCTTTTAATATTTTTAAAATTATCGATTATATTTTTTTATTAAAGGGACAAATACTTCCTCAACGTTACAAAAAGAATTATGGACATTATATAATTAGAAAAATATTTAAATAAATTTATATCATGAAAATAATTTCATTAAGCTAAAATAGACCCACATATTTATTCCTAACTATATTTTTCCCCTTTTTTGATACATAATAGATATTAATAACAAAAAACATGATATTTTGTAAATTTCTATGATTTAAATATTTTATAAGTCATTTTCATGGGACATTGTCCATTAAACTATTAAATTTCAAACATAAGGTTATAAGGATCAAATTATATTCATATAATAGGAATTAGGATTATAAATTATGTCCTTATCACTTATTTTTATCCTAGATAACCTAATTTACTTGTTATTGAAGTGATAAATTTTACCATAGTTACTCCTTATATTCACCAAAAATAAAAGGGTCCTATTTACCAAATTTGAAAATCATGATTATAAATATATAATCAATTTTATATAATTAAATAACCATAAATGTAATAAAATAATTTTATATTCTGAGTGTAAAAAGAGAGGAGACCCAATTTTTAGAAAAACATATTTTAAGCATGGAACTATGTTTATTATTATCCTAGGTATAAGAATAAAATACTATAAGACTACTAAAAAAATTATTGAATATATATAATGTAAATATTTCATTAAAATCACTAAATAATAGGGATTAATTTAAATTATTATGAAAAAATACATTACACACATTAAACCAGTTTTTCATAAAAACAACTCCTTTATTGTCAAATGATTTTTATGTTCATTTATAATTAATAACAAAACTGATGAATTAATTTTATATACGTATAAATCATAATTTTTTACAATATAGAAATTACTATTCATAACCAAAAATATAATGCATTGGTGATAACAATAGTATGTTGTGGTTCTTTTATAAATGGAGTTGCATGTAATGCAAGATATCAAAGAAATTAAATTTATTTGAAAAACATATTTCATAAAATTATCGGGTATTACATTCTACCCCCCCTTAAAATAATTTTTTCCTCAAAATTTATCAATATAATACAAAAAAATGAGGATATATTTGTTTCCTTACATCATTGAGTTCCCATACAACTTCTTTAAATATGTGATTTCTCTAGAGAACTTTCACCAGGTGAGTAGTATTGTTCTGTAGCACTTTATCTTTATGATCAAAGATTTATTTCAGTTTTTATTCATTAGAAATATCATAATCTATAAATAAAACATTTGAGTTTAGTAAATGTAGTGGATGTAGTATTTACTTCCTCGTTAGAGATACATAAAACACATCATGAACTTGAGAGAGGTTCGGTGGATATTCCAAGTGATAACCTATCAACCCTACTTCGTCAATAATCTCAAAAGGTATAATATACAAAGGGCCTAGATTTAACTTATTTATGGATCTCATATACCTATTCCATTGAGAAATTATTAGAAAAACTTTCTCACTAACTTCAAATTCTTGGTCACACCAACAATTGTAAGCATCACTTTTCCTATCAACTCTGAGCAATCATGATGTGTTTTTGAATGTCTCTAACTTTTTCTATCTTTCCTCTATTTTATCATGTACTAATAAATTTATTTCTCTATTATAATCCTTGGATTTTGTATTTATATAATTATTTCCATATAGGGATTCATAAAGATATATATGAATATTTGATTAAAAGTTATCATTATAAAAAAGCTCCACCAAAGGAATGTGTTGATCCCTACCAAATTTAAAAACCATAGAGTAATATCTCAAAATATCTTATTGATTTTTAATGGACCTATCAAAATAACCATTATTCTAAGGACGATAATATGTGTCGAAACTTAAGTAATTATCTGGAGCCTACTTATGCCTTTTCCAAAACATCAAGGTAAAACTTTCTTACTGATCAGATACATTTAACAATGGTATACCATGAAATATTACAACCTACTAAATTTATAACCAAGTAACTTAATCAAGAGTAAATTTTATATAATGTAAATAAAGTGTATTGAATTTGTAAGGTAATCGACTAGAACCCATATAGTATTATTTCCCTTAGATATTTGGGGAGTCTGATAAAAAAATACATTGTGATGATTTCCCATTATCATTATTGTATGGGTAGTGGTTGTAACATCCCCTTAAACTTATATATCTCCACCTTAACTTGATATCATACCATGAATAAAGAAAAAAACTCTAATATATCACTCTTCATGTCATCCCACTAAAAATATTCTTTTAAATCTCTATACATATTCATACTTCTAAGATCTATGGAGAATGAATAAATATAATATTCATCTAAAATGCCTTAAAATTTGGTTGTATGGGATACATAAATGGTTTATGAACCTTATAAATCCATCATAATAAAAGTTAAACTCAAGAATATTTCACTCTATCTTTTGCAGTTCTACATCTTCCTTTTGTACTTTGTTAATAATCACCTGAATAGATGATTGAACAGACATTTTTGAATTATAGGATATTTTCCCTCCATTAAATTTTCCTATATACATCAATTGAGAACATAGAAATATCAGATATTTCATGATCCTCATTATAGATATGCTATCATGATCCTTTCGACTCAGTGTATCTGTAACCCTGTTTCCTTTCCCAATGTGGTAATGTATTGATCATTAATCATATTTAATAATATCAAACCATACTTGTTAGTGAATTTTCTTATATTTTTGACAGAAATTATACTTTAAACATTGGGTATCAATATATATGTCACACCTTTATCCATATAGACTATGACTCTATATATTTAATGAAAAATTTACAGTACGTAACTCTAAATCATTCATTGAGTAATTCTTCTTATCGACCATGAATTTTCAAGAGGACTAATCTATAACAATATCATTCCACATGAAGAAACATACTAATCCCTTCTTTTATAAATCACTATATATAAGAAACCCTTCCATATTATAGGGTAGTGTATGAATAGGTGCACTGACTAGCCTTCTTAATAATTCCTTAAAACATTCCTCACTTTCATCCATCCAAAGGAACTTGGATACCTTCTCAGTTGATAGGGTGAGTGGATTATATAGTTGTGAAAATTTTCCAAAAATCATTGATAATATCCAACCAAACCAAAAAAACTATTGATCTTAGTCACAATGTTTGTTCTAGGATAATTTTCAATAACATCTATCTTTGAAGGGTCCACTGATATACCCTCAAATGACATTTTATGACCCACTAATGAAACTTTCCAAATCCAAAACTTGTACATGGAAAATTTCAAAAAAAATATTATCCTTATTTAGGGTTCTCAACACAATCCTTAAGTGATATTTCACCTCTTCCTTACTATTTTAATATATAGTAATATCATCTATAAAGACGGCCACAAAGTGATCAAGGTATTATCTAGAGACTCTATTCATTAAATCCCTGATGATAGTGGGGATTTAGTAAGACCAAATGGAATTAAAATAATTTCATATATTTCATATCTTGTATAGAGTGTTGTCTTGGGAATATTCTCCTTCTTGAACCTCAATTTATGATATCCAGAATGAATTTTAATACTGTAATAGTATTGAGATCCTTGTAGTTGGCCAAAAAGTTCTTCAATATGGGGCAGAGGATACTTTATCTTGATAGTGATCTTGTTAAGAAATAAATAATCAATATAGAGTCATATTGATCAATATTTCTTATTAAAAACATAATTGGTGCACCCCCAAAGTGACACACTTGGGAGAATGAATCCCTTGTGAAGATTATCCTAGTGTTTCTTCTAAAATTATTGAAACTTAATTGGGTATATTCTATATAGAGTATTGAAAATAGGTGTAGATCCTGGTATGAGTTCTATTTAAAACTCAACTTCATGCTTCAATGGCAGACCAAAAAATCCTTCTAGAAAAGACTCAATAAACTCTAGAAAACCAGACATATCTTCAATTTTTAGTTTCTTCCTAACCATATGAGAGAAATTCCCCATTTGAATAGGAATAATGACCCATATGATAGATTCAATTTCTATCATAAGTTAAATTTTTTCATCACAGTGATATATGATCATAGTTCGGTTCGAAATATAAAAACTATTCCCTTCCTTGGAAATTTATGTAGGATTAATTTAAAGAAAGAAATTCCATGCCCAAAATGACATCGATTTCAATAAGAGGAATAATGAAAATATTTACAAGAAACACATTCTCAAACCTTCAATCATAGAGGAATCATATATTGGGATGCGGTCATATACCATTAAGGGTTTTTACTATTAAGTCAACATCTAATTTTTAGGGCATTACTGTGAAACCCTTTGAAAATTCATTAGATCTAAAATATTGGGTATATCCATGATAAAATAAGGTGTTAATAGTTATAGAGTACATAGAAAGTTTATCTTTCACCACATCATTATATTACCCTTTATCAAAAATAGTAATCACATGATATTTCCATTTATCTCTTAGATTAAGAGTTTTTTATGCTGATCAACATCATTAGCCTTTGAATTTGGAAATTTTTTAGAATAATTAAAATACTAATTGTATTTAAAACACTAGAGAGTAGGTGGTTCATTATATCAGGATTTCTCCCTATTCTCATCATTAAATAACTTCTTACCATCACTTTGGGATTCAATTTCCTTATTGACTCCCTTTCCACTTTTTAAACTTTTTCTAGTTCCCTTAAAAAAATTTCCCCCATGTTTACTTCCACATTATGGGAATAAAGAAAAGATTTTATTCTTCTCTCCATGGTTTTTAGAATTTCAATAGAATTCCATTTTTATTTTCTTATCAAACCCATGAGAATTATAGGTAACTCAAATATCCATATCCACCATTATAACATATCTAATGATTTATTCATAGATACTAACGTCCCATATGGATAACACACATCAAATAATTGGCTTTAAAACACTAAATAATTAATCAAACTTGATTTCATAAGGTGGATGTTGCCTCAAGAAGGATTAAATAGATGGTGGATGTTTCCTCAAGAAGGATTAAATAGATTATTGTTCTCTCCATTACTCATTTTTAAGGGAAACATGATTCATAACTTGAGAAATTTTTGTGATCATAACCATGATATTTTCCATTCCAATTCCCAAAAAAATTAGTTTCTCGAGTGGAAAATCATTTCATTATCCATCACATTTAGCATTGACATGATTCCTTCAAGTTCCATCTATTTAGTAAAATGGTAATCATAGTGTGAGTAATAATAATCCTATTGGGAAACCACATAATCACGAAAAATAATTTATAGTACATAAAAATTGTTAAAATTAATTCTATGAAAACATAAGTTTAACCCAGTTAATTCATTATCATTACTAAAATTTTATGATTTTATCACATACATAGACTTGTCCATAGGGTTCTCTATAATTTTTTTCATTCTAGTTTCCAAAGGTTAAGTAAACATTTATTTGAGACTAATTACATTTACCTAAATTTTCATACAAATATATTACATATATGTAGATGAATATTATTTACATAATATAATGATTCATTATAGAATCATATTGGTATAGTTTATGTGGAATCATGGAAATATAAGAAAATTATTCCCTAATTGTTATACACCCTCTCCCACTTAGATCTTTATAACTAGCACCCTTTTTAAATATAAATTACATATAACATTTATTCATAAACTAGGAAAGGAAACATAATGGTTGAGCTATAATGGTCAGTAAGGGTAAACAAGGGATATTTGAATGATAATTTAAGAACATGAGAAAAATGGTATGAGAACATGATATTAACATTTGAAAATCATACCCTACATATTATAGATCATAATATTGAGGCATGGAAAAAATATTAATAGTTTGCAAGACATGAATCATAAAAGGAATAAAATTACATGATCCATGAGAGCATAACATAGGCATAATACATAGAATAATGGAATACACATAAGTATAGAAAATAATTTCCTTAATAGTCAAGGATATTTTAAAATACTATAATAGTGAAATGGGTTCACTTCCCAAACCATCATAGTAATAAATGTCCCCTCCTAATATAATCATAGTGGAAAAAAAGTCCCTTACAGAATACGGTTCACTCCCCATTACAATCCAACTTATATAAGGTTATATCAATATTACACAATGAATTATAGGGAGATATAGTTCTCACTTATCACATAATTAAAATGATGCATATGTGTTTCGTAAGAGCATAAAACATTCATCAAGTCAGAACCAGTGAAAAGAAATGGGTTTCATAGACATTTCATATAGCATAACCTGTGGAAAATGACCAAGTTTCATAAACATCATGTCATCATAAACCTAACCATCTAGATAAATAATAATCATGTTATCCTTAGATCATATTTTCAGTAAATAATAATCAAAATTGAATGTTGTTTCGTTAAAGAATAAAAATATAAATAAAATATTCTTGAGGAAAATAACTTTTTCATTTTGAAAACATATCTTTAAAATATAAAAGTTTATAAAATATTATGGAAAATATTTTATTTGAAAAAAATCACCGGAAAATGGAATGTAGTATTCAAAATTTTTATCAGCTCTATATGAGGGAAATTATTCTCATGCAATATAAGTTAAAGAAAATTACTTTCACAATTTTGTTAGAGAAGTCCAAAACCACCTCATTTATAAAATGACATGATGATTCATTATAAACCAGTTTAAAAAAAAGCAATGGGTAAAATTGAATTTAAAAAATCATTGTATAATAGTAAACACCATCATTAATTTTTTTATAAATCAAGGATAACGAATAAAAAATGTCAACTGAAGAGAGAAATAGAGTTGATCTTCCTTAAAATTTTATTTTTGATCTGTCAAGTATAAAAGGTGAGTAAAATTAAATTAAAGAATGTATTTTAATGAAATAAATAGAGTTTAATAAAATTATTTATTGTATTGAGAAGTGTATCATTATATTTCATTATTATAACTTAATCATAAAGAATCCTAATAAACAATGATATTGTGATATGAAACCCCTTACCTTAGGTATGACTTCATTCTTATATTTTCAAAAATCTAGTATAATAAATATATTCTTATTATAAATATTTTTCCAGAACCATAATTATATATATAATACCATATATTATTTAGTTTTTACTTTTTATCACCAGTTTATTAACAATTATTTCTTAAAATCACTATTTTGAGTGATAATAGTATCGTTTTTCATGAAGTTTTGGTATGGTAGATTTTTTCCTTATAATTTGATCACAGTTACATCATATTCATAACATTAATAATGGTATAAATATCATATATATTCCTTATATATTTATTTATAGTCATTGATAAATTTAAGGGAAATAAAATTGAATTACATCGTCCTTGGATATGGTAAGTCATTCATACGCATGAACGATGTTTTCATTTTTCAAGGAATGGAATGAAAGAAAGGAAAATATTAATTCAACTTTAAAAGATTATTATTATATCCTTTATATCATATATATTAATAAAATTCATCGTCATTTTCATCCAAGTAAAATATAAATTAAAATGAATCACATCTCTATGTGGAGGTGGTAGTCCACACAAACACACATAGCGACGTTATCATTTTCCAAAGGATTTCATTGTTAGAAAAAAAAATATGAAATTATATTTAAATAAGTATAATTATGTCATAAATATTATATATAAATATTAATCCCATCGTAATAACCATCCATAAAATATGGTGTTGAGAAATGAATTGTATCGCTATGTGGAGACGGTAAGCCGTACATACACACGAGAAATATTTTCACTTCCCATTTGTTGGAAAGAGGGAGAAGAAAGGTCATTTCATAATGATAATAATATATAATCATATTTATGATACTTTATTTTTTATTTTATAAATAATATAATTTATTTATAAGTGGTAAAAGAATAATTAAAAAAATGGATCGGTTAGGGAGATTGCCTCTTCTTTGAAATAAACTCCTTTAGATCTCCTTTTAAGGGATCTATGGTTGGCCTTTTAGGAATAAAAAAACATCTAGAATGTGTATTGGGTAGTGTATAAGGGATAATTATAGAATTTTTTTGATCTATAATCATAAATGTTGTGTTAATAATAGAAATTAGGGGTTCCCTTTTATAATTGAGAAGATGGTTGCCAATGGAATTTCTTAAAATATTAAATTATTATAAATTAATTTTGATTTCAAAAAGGATAAAAATTGATAGTATTATAAGATAATATTATTATGTGTATAAATAATCTCATATAATTTTTTTTAATTGCTTGTATCACATTTTAAAAATTATATTTTATTTTTAACCCCCCATTAACCCTTTGGACAATTACCATATAATTAATGTTTTTATCCTTTTATGGTTAATAATGTTACTATAAAATGGAAAATGTCACAAAAATAAAATATGGATGATGTTTAAAACCATATACCATTCATTTTTATGAATATAATATTTTAATTAACTTTATATCATTAAATAAAATATTTTTGTAATAAAATATCATTAATTTCATTTTTATCTCTATTCATTTTATTTAACATGAAATAGATCAATAAAACAAACTAATTAGAATATAATGACTTAAAACAACAATAATATGTTATATAGATCTATTAAATTAATTTTATACATTAAAACATTAAAATAATATCACTTTTTATATTTTTAAAATTAATTTATTATATTTTTTTATTAAAGTTACAAATATTGCATTGGTGTTCCATAAGAAATTAAGGAAATTATATAATTACTAAAAATTTCAAATAAATTTATATCATGAAAATAATTTCATTAAGATCAAAATATACCCTTATATTCATTCATAACTATATTTTTTCCCTATATGGATACAAAATAGATATTAAAAACAAACAAAGTTAAATTTTGTAACTTTCATTTATTTAAATATTATATAGTTCGTTTCCAGGGAAAAGTGTCCTTTAAACTAATACATTTAGTGAATAAGGTGATAAGTGTATAATTAACTTCATAAAATATTAATAATTAAGAAAAATTATGGGCTTATCACTTATTTTTAACCTCGATTAACCTGATATACCCTTTACTAAAGTGATAAATGTTACCACAATAAATATTCATATTCACTAAAAATAAAAAGGGGAATATTTACCAAATTTAAATATATTTATTATAAATATTTAATTCATATTACATAATAAAATACCTATAAATTAAATAAATTAATTTTTAATTAAGTACCAAAAATGTGCGGAAAATCAATTTTTTGAAAAACAAAATTTTAAGCATAAAACTTCATTTATTATTATCTTATCCATTATAAAAAAAATAGATTAATTTTAAAAAAAAATTATTGGATATATATAAAATTAAAATTTCAATAAAATCATTCACTAATAGTGATTAATTTAATTTATTAGGATAAAAATACATTGTCAACATAAAAACACTTTTTCAGAAAAATGTGTCCTTTATTTTCAAATGATTTTTATTTTCATTTATAATTTATTAATAAGTAATGAATTAATTTTATTCATGTGTAAAACATGAATTTTTATAACTTATTTATTCATATTCATACCCTCCAATCCTATAGCTAGATGATAATTATAGTATATCTTGGTTCATTTAAACAAGGCATTGCATGTAACGCAAGCTCTTGAAGAATTAAAATTTATTTGAAAAAACAAATATTTCATAAAATATGAGGGTGTTACAACACCCAAAAATAATATATGAATACCTATTATTCCATTGTATAATTTTTCATTAACCAAATAATATTTTTATACATATTATTCACCTCCAACACCACCATCACAAGTGGAGGCATCAATCAATGAAACTATCATCCCCACACTAGAACTTCTTGAGCACATAATGGTTGGAATTTGTCACTTCCTTTGATTTCATAGGGGAGATTTTAGATATAATTTCTAAGTGAACTTGTCCCAAACTATATATTTTTCGTTGGGAGTAACTCTAAACTAGAATATAAATCCCTATTCTCCAATTTTCCTCATGGAAGAACATATATAAGTTGGTTCACAAGACCCCATTGGAAAATCAAGTAAAGAAATAATATTGGATTCACAATATATCGTGTTTTTGGGATATGGGAGATTCAAATGTCAATATATAAACATTTACATTAAGCATATCATCTTATAGTGAAATGAATAGTAGATAACCTAGATGTCTCTCTCTTGGGTAAAATCTATAGCATGCTCTCCTAATCATTGTGCTAACACATCAATAAATTCCTCATTATGTGAAGAATGTGCAGGGTAAGTAGAATTTGGCTGATGAAAAGGAAAATTTTGTGGATCTCCTTTAATATAAAATAAATTTTGTCTAAATATAATTTATATAACACCAAAATATGATTATGTATTCCAATACTATAGGGTCATATGATACTACCAAGGCAGAAGAGTTATTACCTAATGAGGAAGTTGAGGTTGTAAAGTTATCTAAAATTTGATGATGTTTTAATGAGTCCAAGTAATTAATCAATGAAATTTATGTCTCAGTAGAGAATATCATGTATTTTATATCAATTTATATCCTCTTCCATTTTTTGAGAATTTCCAGCAGACTCCAGCTTGTGTACATTCCCCTTCTTCTTAATGAATGAAAATAATTCATTTTACTTTAAACATTTTTCAATCCTCTATCACATATAAATCATTGTTTCATAATAATTATTGAAACTTTTGATGAGTAATGTCAAGAATGATTGAATCCATTTAAGAATCTTATATAGATAGATATAGTTAATCATAATTTCTAAAATACTTGAGTCGAGGATAAAATATGACTCAATGTATTATATATATAATAGGTTACCTCATATGGATATTTATGGGATAAATATGAATTCATATATACCCTCACCAAAATTTGGATCAATTAGTGAGATAAAGGATTGTAGGGTGTGGTTTCCATATATGTGTGTGTGAGGTTTCTTAGAAAAATATTTGTAGACCAAATACATAGGCATATATACCATCACTGTAGGCTAAGGATATCTCATTTGGATGTGAAATATGGTATCCTCATGGATGTGTGCACTTGGATGGGTATAGAAAGACTTTGTATGGTTAAATATATACAACTGTAATGAATTGGAATCCATTTGGATATAAAATATGGTCTCCTAATGGATGTTTGAAATTATATGAGTATAGGAATAATGGGTATGGTTACATATATACAACTACCATACACTGGACTTAATCCATTTGGATATGAAATATGAGTGACTCAGCATAATGAAAATCATTAAGGGGGTATAGAAGGAGGAATACAATGTTTAGGAGGTCTTAATAACCCATTGAATATATACTCATCTATTTCACATCTGTAATATCATCCAATATATAAAATTAATAAAAGAGTTATAAAAAAATTCCCAGGTTAAGGGACCTTATGAGCATGGATTGGATTTTTCCAAGTTCATATGGTGTACTCCAAAATCATTTTGTTTTTTATTCATCCATAAATATTTTTTAATATTCATATGGGGGAGGCCTAGTGACTAGACACTTTGATTTTAATCAATACACCATTTATAAGGTTTTCAATATAAAATGTTGTTTGGATTTTTCGTTTTCAAATGATAAATTCATCCTTGGCCATACAAAGTGGGTTCCTAGGCACTAGAGACTTGATTTTTTCATGATTTTATTTTTAATATTTAACCTGGTGTGAAATATATATCTTCTCTAGTATAGTTTAAATTTATTTCATCCATAAAAATGTTGATAGAATTTAATATTTGGTAGCTCTAACTGAATGTTGAGGTAGTTTATATTGAAATAATGGAAAAGAAAACCTTACAAGAACATAGATCTCATTCTCACAAATTATGAAAACCTTGATTAATGGTTCATATAGTTTTCAATAATAGTGTTTGTACAAATTTAATTGGTGTTTAAGGTTTTTTATCTTTAACCAAAAGGTAGGATGGCCTATATAGTAACACAAGAAAAAAATATCACATTAATAGAGAAACCACAATACAAAATGTAGATAACCTATAAGAATGGTGTGCATAGTTTAAGGTTATAAATATTGGAGTAATGTGGCTAGTTTTTAATGTCTTCAATCATTGATTAAATATTTGTTATGATTGTGGTTATATATCTTTGTCCAAAATAAGTTATGATAATTGATTTTGAAAGAGTGAGGAAAACAATAATATCAGTGGAGGAGCCCAATGCTGGTATGAACCATCTAATTTTTTGGTGAACATAGATCTTATACCATTGTTTCCTTATTTTTAGGGTTACAAGAAACATTTAATGGTTTTTCAAGAATATGATTCCATATTTTTTCTCTAAAATGTGTATGATGCATGAATGTGTAACATCAAGTGTATCTAAGTCCACTTGAATATCTGGATTGGGGAATGGGTAAATCATAACTCAAAATATTTGAATATATAAATGATGAGATAAAACATTTATGTGGAGGATGATCATTTAACACATTTGAATGATAAGTTCCTCTAGAGTTCTATCAGGGTAATATGTTAATTAGAGGACCTTATAAATAGGAAAAAATATGTAACAAAATAACCAATAATTCCATATACACTGGTATCTAAGTCATTTCTCCACTAACCCAAATAGTATTCATGTTCTACATGGGTTGAATATAGGTACTGGGGAATTTATAACCTTTGAAAATTATTTCAACAAAAAGATAAAATAGTAATCAAATTACACTGTAGAAATCATCATTAGATAAACAAAACATTACTTACATCTCAGGGGTACAAGGAGATGCTACAAAAGTTGAAAGTGAAAAAAAACTACTGAAACACATATACTAGTGGACCAAGACCTCCCTCCATATCCCAAGTTACCCACCCTTGGTCACCCAAGAAAAACTCCCCAAGAAAATATGTTGATAACATGAGCAGCTTCAATAAGATGATAGAGGTTGCAAAGACTAAATGGTACGAGCAATGTTTGAGGTATAGATATTAGTAGTATTCCACTAAAGTGTCTATGTAGATAATTCATAATGAAATTAAAATACACAAAAAATTGAATTAGAAGAAGATATGATAAGGATTAAAATTTCAAAAAAAAAACTAAATCCATCAAAATCAGTTTATAATAAGTTGGGGTATTAAAAATAGATCTTTAAGAATTCCAAAATTATTTATCAAAATATAGTTGGGGAATAAAAAATTTCATTATTTGAAAACTAAATCTTTTCCTGAAAATATTTTCAAAAATATTCACAAGATAAATTCATACAATCAATAAAATATGAGAACATGCACCTGATATCAAATGTCATACAATTGTTGATAAAATATAGTCAATGTGTGTTGTATCAAAAAAAGATCAATTAAGAGTAGTAATCAATCAAGAAATAAAACTCCAGTTCATTATATTGAAAATATGTTATATAAATTATCTAATATCAATTATATAGATGTTATGGGATAAAACATGTATGTGGAGGATGATCATTGAACGCATTTGAATGATAAGTTCCTCTACATTTCTATCAGGGTAATATGTTAATTAGAGGACCTTATAAATAGGGAAAAATATGTAACAAAACAACCTATAGTTCCACATACACTGGTATCTGAGTCAATTATCCACTAACCCAAAGAGTTTTCATGGTCTAAATGGGTTGAATATAGGTACTAGGTAATGTATAACCTTTGAAAATTATTTCAACAAAAAGATAAAATAGTAATCAAATTACACAGTAGAAATCATCATTAGATAAACAAGACATTACTTACATCTCAGGGGTACAAGGAGATGCTAAAAAAATTGGAATTGAATCAAAACTATTTAAAATAATATACTAGTGGTCCAAGACCTCCCTCCATATCCCAAGTTACCCACCCTTGGTCACCCAAGAAAAACCCCCCCAAAAAAGATGTTGATAACATGAGCAGCTTCAATAAGATGATACAGGTTGCAAAAACTAAATGGTACGAGCAAGTTTTGAGGTATATATCTTAGTAGTATTCCACTAAAGTGTCTATATATATAATTCATAATGAAATTAAAATACACAAAAAATAGAATTAGAACAAGATAGGATAAGGCTTCAAATTTAAAAAAAAACTAAATCCATCAAAATTAGTTTATAATAGGTTTGGGTTTTAAAAATAGATCATTAAGAATTCCAAAATTATTTATCAAAATATAGTTGGGGAATAGAAAATTTAATTGTTTGAAAACTAAATCTTTTCCTGAAAATATTTTCAAAAATATTCACAAGATAAATTCATACAATCAATAAAATATGAGAACATGCACCTGATATCGAATGACATACAAGTGTTAATAAAATATAGTCAATGTGTGTTGTATCAAAAAAAGATCAATCAAGAGTAGTAATCAATCAAGAAATAAAACTCTAGTTCATTATATAGAAAATATATGATATCAATTATCTATTATCAATTATATATATGTCATGGGATAAAACATGTATGTGGAGGATGATCATTGACAAATTTGAATGATAAGTTCATCTATAGTTCTATCAGGGTAATATGTTAATTAGAGGACCTTATAAATAGGGAAAAATATGTAACAAAACAACCTATAATTCCATATACACTGGTATCTGAGTCAATTCTCCACTAACCCAAAGAGTGTTCATGGTCTACTTGGGTTGAATATAGGGACTAGGGAATTTTTAACCTTTGAAAATTATTTCAACAATAAGACAAAATAGTAATCAAATTACACTGCAGAAATCATCATTAGATAAACAAAACAATACTTACACCTCAGGGGAACAAGGAGATGTTACAAAAATTGAAAGTGAAACAAAACTATTGAAACTCATATACTATTGGTCCAAGACCTCCCTCTATATCCCATGTTACCCACCCTTGGTCACCCAACCAAAAACCTCCAATAAAAAATGTTGATAACATGAGAACCTTCAATAAGATGATAAAGGTTGCAAAGACTAAATGGTACGATCAAAGTTTGAGGTTTAGATCTTAGTATTATTCCACTAAAGTGTCGATATAGATAATTAATAATGAAATTCAAATACACGAAAAATAGAATTAGAAAAAGATAGGATACGGCTCCAAATTTCATAAAAAACTAAATCCATCAAAATCAGTTTATAATATGTTTGGGTTTTTAAAATAGATCATTAAGATTTCCAAAATTATTTATCAAAATATAGTTGGGGAATAGAAAATTTAATTTTTTGAAAACTGAATCTTTTCCTGAAAATATTTTCAAAAATATTCACAAGATAAAGTCATACAATAAATAAAAGATGAGAACATGCACCTGATATCAAATGACATACAAGTGTCAATAAAATATAGTCAATGTGTGTTGTATCAAAAAAAGACCAATTAAGAGTAGTAATCAATCAAGAAATGAAACTCCAGTTCATTATATTGAAAATATTTGATATCAATTATCTAATATCAATTATATAGATGTCATGGGTACACCCTAGAAATGAAATTTAGTCTACCATAGTCAAGCTAAACAAGATATATCATGATTGATCTGTGGTCTTATATCTAGTCTCACAGGTCTCAAGTAAACTAGTACCACACACACTAGATTTCATGTCCACATGTTCATAGTTTAAACCTTTCTTATTCTCTAAGGATCCACTATAGGGGTTTTGAGTCCTCTATAAATGCAAATATCTTGTTCATCACTTCTAACTTCCAAGGTTCACATGACTAGTCAAATGATGTTAGTGAGAGAATCAATTAATGAGGATCATAATGGGTATTCTTATCAATATTAATCATGGTATAATTCCCTGAAATCATATAACACACTCACTCCCCAGGTTTCCTTGAAGAAAATAATACCTTTTTAAACACCCATAAATGGGAATTACAAGAATAAAGAAAGTTACATTAAGGTATTTTTAAAAGATAGGATCACTATAAAGTTCAACCAAGCCATCAACCATCATAAATTAAATTCAAACCAATTCATTAAATAAGACATTTAAAAAGGGTAAACATACCCACATCCCCTCACAATCATCATCATAACGATACAGAGGACTTTAAAATAATCATTTATTTAAAAACATATCATATTTTTTTAGATGGTGCAATGCTAGAAAACTTGGGCACTATAGATATTAAAGAAAAGAGTTACAAAATTCTAAAAGATGAGAGCATATAACAATCTCTATTATGAAAGGGATGTAAGTAAAAAGGAAGTTCATCAAGCCAGGTAATGTCTTGATTGACTCCCTTGTTTGCAATACCATCAGCAACCATGTTAGCTTCACGATATATATGAGTGATGATGTAGTTGATGTCGTGAATAGAACAGATGCAGTCCATCTAGTGAGTGGTGATCGGCCATGCCAGATGTATCACAAACTCCAAACAGCTTTCACAATAGTTGTTGAATCCCTCTCAATCCAGAGGTTATTCCAGCCATGTTGTTTGGAAAAAGAGATGGCATGAATCATACCCATCATTTCAGCTTCCAGAGAGGGAGTAATGCCATAGCTACCATAGAAGCAACCATCGATCTGACCAGTGTGATTTCTGAAGATGGAGCCACAACCCAGAGGACCAGGATTGCCTTTGGAAGCACCATCCACATTAAACTTAATCCATCCTGGAAGAGGGGCACACCAGAAGACTTCAAAAGTGCAGTGTGGTTGGAAAAAGTTTCTGGCAATACGTAAACGATGAAGGATGCTAAAGTCTTGCATCGGGTTGTTGTAGTGACCCATTTGGATCGAAGCAGCTTCGTGAATGGCAATGAGAATCTGAGTTTTTCCTATATTAAGACTGGATGAGAATTTATTATGAATAATATCATTTCTATCATACCAGATCATGTGGTGAAGTTCCGCAACAGCAGCAAGAAAAAGGTTTTTAATTTTTTGAGAACTTTTAAGATCAGCACATCTCTTTAATTGAGTTTTGACAGAGTCATGCATCCCCTATATGCAATAAAAATATCAAAAATATAATTCCAAAGAGCAGAAGCAGTGGCACAAGAAAGAAATGGATGATTAGAATCTTCTCAGTGCTGATTGTAGAGGCTGTATTTAGAATGACGTTGAAAACCAGACGACTGAAGATGGCCATCAGTGGGAAGTCTGTTATGATCAAGTCTCCAGATAAGAGTAAATGTTGAGGGTTTTATCCAAGTATTGTCAAAAAGTTTTAACCTCCCAAAATCACTATTAGAGTTTCAAAAGAAGTGATTGTAAAAGTCTTTAGAATCAATCATACCATTGTGAGCAGGTTCCCAAACTAAGAAATTTTCAGCGTTTGAGAAGGGATAGGTATCAATGACATTCAAAATGTTAGAAGGAATAGGATAATTACAAGAATTAAGAAAATATCTAATAGAGAGGTTGGTGTTCCTAGGGCCTTGGTCTACGGAAACCATAGAAATTAAAGGAGCACCAGCCTAGTTATCTAACTATAAGTTCAGGGAGGAGTTTATGGAGACCATCCACCTGGATTTACTCATGATGGTGGAAAAATAATTCTTCAAGGATGGACAGATAGAGGAGGCAGTAAAGTAGTATTTCCTTTCTTAATTTTTTGAAGAAATATATTTTTGAGGAAGTTGATAGACTCCAAGTTCTTATAGAATAAGTTACAAGTGAGCCTAGCTTGCAGAGCCTCATTAAAATGTGTGATATTTTTTATTCTGATACCTCCCTTCCCAATTGGTTGACAACAAGTAGACCAGGGTATGGTGATAAGTTTCCATTCCATGGTGCTACCAGTCCAAACAAAATTTTTGATTGTGGTGTTCATTTTTTTAATAATACCAGCAGGCCAATTATAAACCATCATAGAGTAAACCATTTTATAGACAATGGTAGATTTGACCTAGAAGATTCTACCTGCCATAGATATAGATTTACCTTTCCAAGAGGAAAGATGGTTTGTAACTTTATTAGAAATATCGAGGAAATGATAGGATCTGGGTCTTCCCCAAAATATGGGGAAACCTAGGTACTTAAAAGGCTGAGAACCCACTTTTATTCCTAAGTCATTTATAATAACACATTTCCAATTAGAGGGAAAAAACTTCCAAATTAAATAGAATATTTTTCTCAGCTAATCATTTGACCAGAGATTTCCTCACAGTGCGCAAGGGAATTTTTGAGGGTGCAAATATTTGTATTATCACCTTGGAGAAAGAGAATGATATTTTCAGCATACAATAGGTGAGTAGGAGCATTTAGATTACATGAAACATGGATGGGTTTGAGTTTTCTTTGATCAACCAGATATGTGAGGAGTCGGTTAAGATAGTCCTCCACATTGGAGAAAAGGATGGAAGAAAGAGGGTCCCCCTACCTGACACCTTTAGTACATTTGAAATAACCCTAGGGAGAACTATTAATAAGAGTAGAGATGGTGGAATAATTGAATAAACTACGGATAGTAGTGATAAAAGAATCACTAAAACCAAAATACTGAACCACTTCAAAAATAAAACTCCAATCCATGGTATTGAAAGCTTTTTTAATGTCATGTTTACTGGAAATATTACCCCATCTGTTGCCTTTGTTTAAGGTGTTAAAGCACTCTGAAGTAAGGAAAATGTAATTTTGGATGGATCTACCTTTGGTAAACCCAAATTGATTCCAAGAAACTAATTTGTCAGTGATAGAAGAGATTCTTCTTGCAATGATTTTCGTAATGATTTTATAGAGGGTGATAATGAGGCCAATGGGCCTAAAATAATGGATCTTAGAAGCATTGTCAGACTTTGTAATTAGAGAGAGAAATTGGGTGTTTAGACCATGAGGGAGGACACCATTGGAGAAGAAGGATTTAACAAGCTTACAAACATCAAAGTTAATAATATCCCAGTACTATTGAAAGATACCATTACTAAAACCGTCAGGGTCAGGAGGACTATCAGGGTTTAAACTGAAGATAGTGTCTTTGATTTCATGATCACGTGGGATGCTAAGAAGAAAGTTGTTATCTTTATCGCTAACCACCATCGTAATTATCTCAGTTAAGAGGTCTTTGTTTCTATTGGGGCCATTAAATACTGATACAAAATGATACACAATATGGTTGGGAATATCATAGTCATTGTCTAAAATATTTTCACCATCTTTTAAAGAGGCAAGAGGTCTACAATCTTTCCAATATCTTTGAAGAGAATTATAGAATTTAGTGTTTCTATCTCCGTCGGATAACCATTTTACTTTAAAAACATGTTTTCTCATGCTTTCCTTAAAAGTGAGCAAAGATTTGAGTTTTATAGAAATGTTGAATTCATGGATTGAATCAGTGATAAAGTTGGAATTTGTGCTATGGTTTTGAATCTGGTCCAACTCATTCTCAAGGAGGAGAATATCCTTGTCTATTTGTTTGACATGAGAGCTAAACCAAGCTTCGAGCATCTGTTTAAGAGAATTTAATTTTCAAGGTCAAGAAAAGTCATCATTGCAATGTGTCATGTAGAGCCAAAATTTGTTTACTATATCAGCGCATTTAGTGTTGGAGAACCAGGCATTATTAAATATAAATGGGAGAGGAAGTTTAACATTTTTAGTGGATACATAGAACAAAACAGGGTGATGATCAGAGTGAATCTTATGAAGGGAGGTGCTGGAAATGGTGTCCCATTTATCCAGGGCAGGAACGTTTGTGAAGGCTCTAACTAGTTTGGAGGCAACCACTCTATTGTATTGTTTTCTATACCATGTGTATTTGGCACCTGTTTTTTTTATTTCAATAAGGTTATTTTCTTCGATGGCAGTTTTGAATTCTCTTGTGGAGATCGTAGCATGTGAAGGACCAATTTTCTCACTTGAATTGAGAATAGTTCTGAAGACTCCAATTATAAACCAAGGTTCCTGATTTCTATTGTTTATAAGGGTGAGGTC
Source organism: Viscum album (assembly GCA_963277665.1). Classification (NCBI taxonomy): domain Eukaryota; kingdom Viridiplantae; phylum Streptophyta; class Magnoliopsida; order Santalales; family Viscaceae; genus Viscum; species Viscum album. Next base: position 1,429,143,707 of record OY728120.1, on the reverse strand, counting down.
ATACCAAAGATGTATTCTATCTTGATATCATTTCTTGGCATATACAAAATAACAAATAGTTTGAGTAATCTCAAGGACAAAATCACATGTGAGGACTTGATCCAATATGTTAAAGATATTGACATATTGAATGGATGAGTGTGAGAAGACCCAAATAGAATCAACCATAGAGGAATTTTCTATAGCACCAGGGAAGGTATAACCATATTGACACAAGTGGTGGAACTTGGGAGAGAACTGATGTTAGGTTCAATAATAGAAACAAAAATGGGAGAGTGAGTGATAATCATTCTTTTTAGGATAGAAAGGGTGTCAGAGTTGGCAATACCCTAATAGTTATAGAAAAGTAACTTCATTTATACCTTGGTTTGGAGCTAAAACTCCCCTTTTTTGTTTCCCGAGCCCTTGTGTCTAGTAGATATTCTAGTTTGTTTAGAGTTTGATGGGATCTCGGTCATATCCTAGCTACTTGTAGAGGTATTGGTTATTTTTTCTACCTGTTTTAGAGTAATCCTTTGAATGTAAGTCTATAGTGTTTATAGTGCTATTGTTATCATTTTTATCCTCATGTTGAGTATTCAAGATCACAACATTTGCAGCCATAGTACTTTCATAAGATAAATCTACTTCTTTATTGCTGGAATGCAAGGATTCTGTACCTGGAACATTTTAGGTTTGGCCTTGAGTTGATGTACCTGAGTGCCTTACAAGTTGTTGCCCAGAATCCAATGTTGAAGAATCCTTTGGATTCGAATGGGAACCCACTGCATTTATCTGCATACTCGGGAAAAAATATTCCATGGAGTTTCCCATAATTTCATTATGTGAAATCCTCTTATGGTGGACATTGTCTATGCTAATTGATTGTACAGAACAATCAATTAACTTGCCATTGTCCACATCTCAGTTAGGTTTTAGCAAAAATTTATTCTGCTCAGGTTTAGTTGCTAAAACCATCTTGGTCTGAGGTAAATAGCTAACTTGGTTAGAAAAACATCTTGCATAGGGTTCAGTCAGAATGTTGTCATTAGATTTTATTGTTACTGAATTAATGTCAGAGTTTCTACCTGAAGAGGGTGGATGAATGCCATGAGATGATGTACCTGGATTCATTTCGGGTTTCTGTATAGGATCCAGTGAAGTTTTTCCCTTAAAAACAGCCTGTTTGGACTCAGGGAGAGTGCCAACCAGTTTTGGGTCACATCCTTCATGTGGATGAAGAGTTGGAAAACCCAGAGATGGTGGCATGTTGATGTATTTCGTTGCCTCTGGTTGGGGGTATGTACCTATAACTAGAATACCAGCAGAGTACCCAATATCTTTTCCATTTTCCTTACATATTTTTCTTGTGCCCAATGAAACATTACTTGAACCATGAGCATTGGAAATAGTAATACAAGTGGGAGTAGATAACTTACCTATTTCATTCATCACAAGTTCATTTTCCTTATGATTTCAAATAACATCCATAATAGTGGATTAAGGCTCATTAAGGAGGTTAATGTCATCCTCTTATATAATATCAGCCTAGGAAGTTACAGATTTTGATTTAGTGGATTTATTCACCCATACCTCATTCTTTTGTTTAGAAGATTTAGGGATGTCAGTGTTGGTTGGATTGCCTTTTTTGTTATTTTTTATTTCTTTCCATTCATTTTCTATCAGTTGTATAACTTGTTTCCTAATCACCCTGCAATTTTCTATTATGTGGCCAATAAGTTTGCAAATTTCACATAATGGTGGTTTTTTCTCATAATTGATCTGAATATCAATTTTATATTCTTTAGCATAGAAGCTTATTGAATTAGGTAGAGGTGCATTAAGGTTAACCTCAACCATTACCCTAGCATATAGGCCCAAATCAGCATTTAGTGTCCTTTGATCAATTTTTAGTGGCAATCCAATGCAAGACACAATGTCATTAAGAATTTTAGGATGCCAAAAGTACAAATTTAATCCATCTAATATGACCCATATAAAAACATATCATATTCATTCAAGGAATATTCAAAATTTAAAAAGTCTTAATTATATTTCAAAATATGGGTTTAAACCCTCTTTCCATGCAAATAAATCACTCATTTAAAATTTCCCAAGATTTACCATTTCAAAAAAAGCGCAACATCATTCAAAGATGGTTCTTGGTCATTTCACAAATTCAAAAAATTGAAACTCTATGAAATGTGTAAAATATTTCAACCCATTTCATAAAAGTCAAATCATTTCACATTAGAATTCAAAAATGGGCCTAATGCATCACTTTCCACAATGTAACATTGAAAAAATATATTAAAGGGAATTAAAATAAACATATAATTCATCAATTTATGAAAGCATGGGATGAAACTAATTCCATTTTCAAATTATTTAAAAGAGAATTAAATGGTATTTCACAAGGAAAATCAAGATTAATAATTATAAAAAATGTGTTTGAAGGATGAACATATCTATAAATTATCAAGAAAATGTTAATTAAATATGAAGTGAAAACATAGAATCAACTACTTAGAAAATTTGGGATCCAACTACAAGATATCTAATATGTCTTGACTCTAATGGAGATCATCAAATCTAGAGAGTTTGATCTCGATTGAAGAGAAAAAAGATCTTATATCCATAATTGAAAATCAATTCTCATGAACCAGCCTGAGTCGACCCTAAACCGGTCACTCAAGCCACTCTACTACAAGTCCAGAAAGGAGTTACCGATCTTCTAGGGATGGAGACAAGCACCAAGGTCATAAATAGAGTAGAAAAGTGAAATATTACCTCAAAAATAAACAATAAGGAAAAAAATAGAAAGAATGGACAACCCAATGCACATTAATATAAAAAATTTAACAGACATCATTTATACGACAAAACTGAAATTACAACTAAATGATACAACTAAAACAACTAGACTTGATGACAAACTAACTCCATGTGACCTCTCTTGTAACTCTCCAACGTAATGATCACACGTCACTCAAGGTAGCTAAAATCAAGATGAAACCTACACAAGGTCTAAAAACAGAAGAAAACTATAGGCATGAGTATAAAAACTATGTGTGTCGGCTCGATATTCTATTCCCAATTCACTTACAATTAAAATAAAATAAACATAAATTTAATGTTTTAAATAAAATATATAAAAGTAATTTTTCCAAAAAAATGTTCCATGCTATAGAAGTTATCAGACAAAAGCCTTTAAGTTTTATACACATGAATTCTAGAACAATTTCCAATGTTATGAAACATCAAAATGAAAACAATTTTCAGGAGAGTTAATTTAAAGAAAGTGAAATTTTAAATAAAAACAGATGCTACTAAATTTTTCAACCAAATACACTATATACTGACAAGGAATACAATATATCCAATGAGCACTAGTCACAGGAACACCCCTAGACACTAGTTCATTGTGAGCCCCAAGTACCTCATATCTCAATGTGAAAGTAAAATAACAATATTCATTCTCAGACACGATCTAGTAGTAGGGAAAAAATACCCATTACCTAGTGGTCCCCAACATCTTCATCATATTTTATTTAGTGTTTTCATTTTCAAACTTGCAATAAGAAACTAGGATTAAACCACTCCGGATCTCTAGCATACTAGTACACATCTTCCCACCTAGATACTCGGGTAACCTTTAGTGCTCAATCAAGTTCCATATATTATAAGATATACATTGCACATGAAAATTTCATTCCTAAATCATACACACACAAACATCCCACAAACAAGCCTCGCATTTCTTTCATGGATTAATAAACCACTTATATTTTTAATAAAACATATTCAAGAAGTATAACGAGGATTTGCACATAAAATCCATTAAAATGATAATTTAAGGCCAAAACCCCACCATTACAATATAAAACCATATTTTTCATCCTCAAAAACATTTAATAAATCAATTTAATAGACTAAAAAATGGATCTAAATGATACAACTTGAAGTACACATGAAAACCATTTTAACAAGAAAAATGCCAAACGGGCCTTTAAGAATTCTTCACAAAAACAACATTTATCAAAATAACCAATTAAACTATTAATAAACAGGTGTAAACACACCACTACAAGTAATAGAATATTTACCTAAACCCCTATAATGCTCAGGTTACACATTCAAAACCCATCAATTTCTATAAAGGTCCCAAACTGGCCATTTATCGAGAACACATACCAAAACACCCTAAAAACTGATTAAAAGAGGCATGAAACAATTAATAAAAAAACTATATTAAAAACTAAAAAATATTATAAAACCAAATTTTCATACTCAAAATTTATTTAAATATCTAAACCATGTTATAAACATTATAATTCAGGTGTTAAATAAAATAGATCATTTAAAAAAACACTTAGTGTGCACACTTTAACCAAAACAACACAATGTTCAAAAAAAACAAGGCATAAACTACCCTTATTGGTTGCTAAATAATTAAAAAAAGGCTGAAAAAAATTACCTAGAAAACATATAAGTTGAAAACAAAAAGAAAAATATCAATCTTGAATTATAAAGGAAGTTCCTAAGAGAACTTACCTCAAAACCAAGGAGGAATGGAAACGCATGCCCGATAACACCTTCTAGGGTTTTATAAACCCTAAAACCATGAATAACAGATACAATCGAGATAATAACCCATAAAAATTCATGTGATAATAGAAACCTAGGTCGATAATGACCTGGGGAGAAGATAGAACCTAGAAACTTTCGAAGGACCAGGGGGGAGGAGGAGAAAGGAGAAGGAAACTCACCTTGATAACTAGAGAACTCTTCATCTTCCCTTATATCCACTCACTTAGAGGAGAGTGAATGTATTGTAACTCAATAGAGAGGCTCATTAGGTATATAAGAACCAGGGTAATAATATTTGGGGGAAAAGAGTAAAACATGAATGATTTATAAAAGAATCAAACTACCTTTTCAAATCCAGACGATTTAAAAATCCTTGAGAAGTTCACACTAATCCCAGAAGACGATGAGGTCCAAAGAGGGAAAATAGAACATGGGGGTGATAATAGGGGTTTTGGTCTTGAGTGAGAGGTTCAATGACTGAAAAAATTAAAAGATGAAGAATATATAAAAGAAACAAAATATTTTTAAAAATTAGAAAATGACTCATGGGATGGCCCAATACCTGAATAAATAAACCAAATCCCCCATGATTATGAACTCTTAAGGGGTCAAAATGTATATTGTGTTGTTAATAGGTAAAGTGTGGCCAATTGGGAAGTGTAATGGGTGGAAAATGTTAAAAAATGAAGCAGTTATAAAATAAAAAAAATTGTTTCTAAATATAAAATCGGCTCACAGTTTGGAGAAAATCATGAAGTAACCACTCTTTTCTCCAAAAACCCCAAACAAGGAATGGGGAAACCAAGGTAGGATGATTATACATAGATGTAACATTAAAACCCAACATTAATCTCACCCAAAACCCAAGAAAAATTTCATGATTTCCAACGAACTTCATCAAAACCAATACAAGAAAAACTGGGTTTGACAATTCTCACCACCATTAAAAAATTCCACCCACAGAAATCCATAACACATTCAAGTTTATTGATCAATGCATAAGGATTCATAATAAACACAACACATACTCTTAATACAAGGACATTTCACCCATGAAAAAAGAACTTAAGCCTCTTTACCAAATAAAACACCAACTCACAACCACTTCATGAGAATTTATGGAAATATTAAGCCACTACCTTTACAACCACACCAAGAATCAGATTGTTGGGCCTTCTCCCAATAATCCCAATGATCGTCCAAAGAAAATAGCACTCATGAAAGACAATTATTTGGAGGGGATTCTAGAATGGACTCCCCACTATTAGAGAACAACTAAAATTTAAACAATCCTTAAAAGAAATATTTATGAGACCCACAGTGGGTCTCCCCACCATTAAGAACTAACTAGAAATGAATAAACATGAATTAGACATGCACTAGGAATAGGCATCTCCCACACAGAACCACCAAAACTCACCCATAACAACCTACCAACACAAGATAAGAGGAACACATCATGAACATTTAAACCACCCACTTTTGAACGAAGGGGAAAAGAACTGGACCTACATTTTTTGCACAGATACAGACCCCCACCACTCAGGAGGGGGGGAAAGGGACCCAATCATTAGGCAACTGGAACCAAAAAAGAATCAAAGGAACTACCCAACACACTCCACCTACGAACAGGTAAAACCAAGACCACACCTGATTCGCATAGGCCTCAGAAACCCACATCCAAGAAGGCACAACTATAGAGACTGCATGAGGGGTAAGTCCACAACGCTCTTTGTGACAAGAGGAAAATCATAGTGATGAGCAACCACAATAGAGACATAGAAACTACCGTACCACAATGGTGGAGGTAGAGTCTTAGTATAGCTCCCCTCACCTCTGGGTATTTTCTATCTTTGTGAAAAGCTTCACTCTGAGTCCTATGAATAGAGCCCTGATGATTGAAGCATTTGTTGCATCGTAGTCAGGAGATAAGGATCACAACACCCCACAAAGATCACTAGTACAAACAAAACACCATTACCTAACAGACACATAAGGATATACACAACCATTCTCCCTCACTCCAAATGTGGAGTAGAATGGACTACGAACATGATGAAAGACTTAAACACCATTGAGAACTATTACCACAACTGAGAGAGTCGAGATAATAGGAAGTCACTTTATTTCAAGACCAAACAGATCTCTATTCCAACAAACGGGCTGAGGAATCATTAAAATAGGTAGATTTAACCCTTGGAACAAATCATTAGGATGATCAACTAGAAACATTTCCATAGAAGAACCATTCGTTTCCACATCACAACATCCAACACATCATTAGAAACCCACTGAACATTACTCCAAAACTGATCCACCAACAAGATCCTATATCAAGACACAACAAGTGTATGAGTTCCAAATGATAATGGAAGCATACCTAATAAAAAAAATTCAATGAAATAGGAAGAACCATCCACATAACCATCAGTTTACACAAAACACAACAAATTTTGAGCTTAAAAACTTTTTAAAAACAAACTAAATTGGTGGATTTTAACATTCACCAATGCGATTTTATCATGTCTTACTCACATTCACATTCCCATTCCACCCATGGAACCCAACCACTATTCCATACTGGGCATTTATCAACAAACCAAAAAATTTAGATTAGGGAAAATTCAATCCCGTTAAATCATTTTCACTTTATTCCCAAGATTTTTTTCACAAAACCCAACCTTCTAAAACCATTATTATATTAAATTTTGAAATCAAATTTCCAAAATTATCACATGAGGATTTTTAGAATAATATTTGAATTCAAGAAAGGTCTAAGAGACCCACAAAAGGGAACCAATGTTGGTGGGTGAATTTACCATATGGTATGTGGCCACATACCAAAAATACTTCCAACAAAGAGAGCCTTCTCAGGACCATAACCCATCTCCACATGGAGTTCCAAGCCCTGTGATCTCACAGAGACCATAAGTCCAACTCCCCTTATCGTATCTTAACACTAAAAAATCAACACGAACCAAGGACACTGATAAAATATGACTTCCCATGGAAACCCAAGGATCATAATGAGAAAGAGTTTGTGACACTCTACCCACACTTACCCCAAATGCCTTGAAAATCCTTCTCCATTTACCTTGACATCCACTAAATAAAAAGGGTGCTCAAAAAAGAGAGGTTTTCTTAGAGTCAACCTACTATGATACCATTTTGTCATGAACTAGCATAAGTAGACCCCGAACCATTCACTCGGTCACTCTGTGAAATGTCTTGAAAGGCATTCCTGATTCTCCTACAATGGAACCAAGCACCAAGTGGATCAATAGTGTAAAAAAGGGATGATTTCACCAAAATATATACAATGAGGACAACAGTGGAATGAATGGACAACCAAATACACATTTATATACAAGATGGAACTGACATCATTTATACGACAAAATTAAAAGTACAACTGAATGATACAACTAAACCAACAAGACCTGATGAACAAAAAATTCCATGTGACCTCTCTGGTCACTCTCCAACATAAGGATCCCAGGTTTCCCAAGGTGACCAAACTTAAGATGAAACCTACATAAGGACTAAAAAACAAAAGAAAACTATAGGTGTGAGTATAAAAACTCCTTAGGTTTTCTAGATATTCTATTCAAAATGCACTTCCACGTGAAATAAAAGTAACATCAATTTCATGTTTTAAATACAATATATAAAAGTATGTTTTCAAAAATAAGGTTCTATGCTATGGAAGTTATCAGAAAAAAATTGCATGTTTTATACACAAGAATGCTAGAACAATTTCTAAAGATATGCCACTTAAAAAGCAATAACATTTCTATAGGGATGATTTAAATAAAGTACACTTTTTAAAAAAACACACATGTTACTGAATTTTTCATTCCAAATACACAGTATGCTGACAGAGAATATAATATATCCAATGAGAACTAGTCACGGAAACACCCCTAAGAACTAGTTCATTGTGAGCCCTTGGTACCTCATATCTCGATGTGAAAGTAACCATAAAAATATCTATTCTTTTTCATTAGCCACTAGTAGGGAACAAATAATTATAAACTAGTGGTCTCCAACATCAACATCCTAGTTTAGTTACTATTTTCATTGTCAAACTTTCTATGTGAAACATGGATGAAACTACTCTGGATAACTAGCATACTAGTACAAGTCTTCCCTCCCAAATACATGGGTTTCCCTTTAGTGCTCGATAATGTTCCACATAATATAAAATACACTTTTCACATGAAAATTTCATTCAAAAATCATACACACACAAACAGCCCACAAACATGCTTCACATTTCATTCACAAATCAATAAACCAATTAAAATTTTCATAAAACCATTTCAAAAAGTATAACGAGGATTTTCACATAAGATCCATTTAAAAATGATATTTTAAGGCAAAAAACCCACCATTACCATATCAAACCATATTTGGAATCCCTAGAACCATTTAATAAATTAATTTCATGGACCCTAAAATGGCTCTAAATGGTACAACATGAAGTACACATGTAAACCATTTTTACGAGAAAAATGTCAAAACGAGCCTTTAAGAATTAATCACAAAAAAAATTATAAAAAGAACCAATTCCTCTATTAATATATAGGTTTAAACACACCATTATAATCAATATAACATTTACTTAAACCCCTCAAAAACTCTTGTTACACATTCCAAACCCATTCATTCTAAAAAGGTACCAAACGAGCCATTTTCTTAGGACACATGCCAACAAACCCTAAAAACCGATAATAACTTCATTATAAAACCCACAACCATATTTTAACCCACATAAGGAACCCAAAAACATTTATTTACATGACAAAAATATTTTTCATAAGCCAAAATAGTCATTTTATATCACATTGAGCACATAAAATCCAACTGGGAACATTCACAAAAATGAGGCATGCAACAATTAATAAAACAAACTCTATTTAACAATAAAAATGTTGTAAGAAAAAAATTTCATCAAAAATATTTATTTAAATATCTAAAACAGGTTCTAAACATTATAAGTTGGGTGTGAAGTAAAATGGATCATTTAAACAAACACTTAGTGTGCACACTTTAACCAAAACAACACAATTGTAACAAAATAGTGCATAAACTGCCCTTCTTTCACACTAAATAATTAAACCAAAGGGGTGAAAATAATACCTATCATATATATAATGTGAAATAATCAAGAAACAGGTGAATAATTAATTATAAAGACAGTTCTTGGGAGAACCTACCTCAAAACCAAGGTGGAATGGAAACCCACACTCGATAACACCTTCTGAGGGTTTATAAACCATAAACATATGAATACCCACCCCAAACAAGAAAAAACCCTATAACAATTCATGGTATAACATAAAACTAGGTCTTTCATGACCATGGGAGAAGATAGAGACCAGAAAATTTGGAAGGATGGGAAGGATGAGAAAGGAGAAGGAAACTCACCTTGATAACTAAAGAACTCTTCATCGTCCCTTATATCCACATCCTTAATGGAGAATTAATGTCTTGAATGACAATTATGAGACTCCTTAACTATGGATGAACTAGGTATAGAATATTTGGGGGGAAATAATAAAAAATGAATGATTTATGAAAGAAACAAATTACCTTTTTAAATCTGGATGATTTGAGAAATCTTGAGGAAGTTCACCCTAATATCTGAAGAAGATGAGGCCGAAAGTGGGAAAATTGAACATGGGGGTTAACCTAGGGTTTTTGGGCTCTATTGGGTTGTTTAATTACTAAAAAATATCAGAAAATTTATATGATATAAATGAAACAAAATATTTTTTTTAAACTGGAAAAGGGCTCACAGGATGGCCCAATACCTGAATAAATAACCCAGATCCACCATGGTTATGAATTAAAAATGGGTCCAAATAGATATGGTGGTTTTAAAATTTTAGTTAGTCCATGTGGGAAGTGTAAATGGTGCAAAATTTATAAAATCAAAGGAGTTATAAAAGAAACAAATTTTGTTTTTAAATCTAGAAAAGGGCTCACGGTTTGGCCCAAATCTTGAAGAAACCTATATTTTCTCCAAAAATACCAAAACAAGCTATGAGGAACCCATGGTAGGATTATTATAAATATATTAAACTTCAAAACTAAACATTAAACTCACCCAAAACCGAATGAAAGGATCATTATTTCCAATGAACCGGATCAAAACCAATATATGAAAAACTAAGTGTGACATCAATCAACCATGATTCAATGGAACATAATTCCATCATAATATCTAGGAAGAAAAATCAAAAGGATAAGATAAATAAAATTTCTAGAGTATAAAAAACACACTGGAAGAGGATCACCGCTTCAATTTTCACTTTGATTCACCAAGTGATTAGGATTTTGAGGGCCAAAAAGCCTATTGAGGGCTCTTAAAATTGAAATGATAGAATTAGGTTCGAGTTGGAGAATTTTGGGGTTAAAAAGGGTGGCCTCGGCATTTTAATTAATATTTTAATATCATTAAAATCCCATTACATTGTATCATAGGTATTATCATTATGACTTTTTGGTAATTCCATATTAGTATAATAAATATTCAATTGTATTTATAGATATTATGAATTGATTTTTTCATGCATATTGGGATAATTTTTTGGTTGTTTTTATTTATGATATTTTCATTTGTTCTAAAAGCTATGAGGATAATGAAAAAAAATATAAGTATTATTCTGAAAACCCTAAAAGAAAATTATTTATACAAAAAATTTAGAAAATGTTATTTTTGGTTATTGAATATTTCATTCTTTGGATTTATCATTTATAAATATGGAATAACTATTCATCTTTCCAATGTTAAAGTGGTTTATGCGTGTCTAATACCTACAAATTTAACTAAGATTTGTAGTTTTCTTGGGTTAGTGGGATATTTCTTGATATTTTTTGAAATATTTACATGGTTATCTAGCCTGCTAACCAAGATAACACAAAAAAAGTTTGGTTCACCTAGATAATCTAATGTGATGAATTTTTCATGGAATTGAAATTATTATTAGTGAATTGTTAGGTTTTATCCCATCCATCAAGAAATTGTTTCATTTTTATCTATAGTGATTCTTATTTAGAATGAATAGTTTGTGTTTTAATGCAGTATGATTGGGTAATTGCTTATGATTCATTCTAATTAAAACATAATGAGAAAAACTATCTTGAAAATGACCTGAAACTGGAGGCTGTAGAGTGCACTTTACAAATTTGGAGACATTATTTATATATAGTAAAGTGTGAAATATATATTTATCATAAAATTTTAAAATATATTTGCACTAATATAGAGTTGAACATGATATAGACCAAACATCTATAATTGATAATTAATTACTACTATATAATTCATTACAATTCAGTTAAAATGAATAGAGTATATGATGATTTGATTCACAAAGATAATGCTACATTAACAATGCTATGTCTAGAACATGATCCTTTGGTAAATGATTTTATGGATGTTGGATTAGAAATTTCTCATATAAAACCTCCTTTTATTTTGTTTTTATTGTTAGAATAATAATCTATATCACATAGAATTAAGAAATCTTAGATGTAAGACCATGAGTTACAAGAAAAAGTAGAATTGGTTTATAAAGTTAAGTTACCTAATTTTAGTTTTGAAAAACAAGTTAATTAGATATTTAAAAAAATTATATTTATTTTATGTGGCCTGGTTTAACAAACAACTAATGAGTGAGGCTCATGGTCTTCAATTTTTTATTCATCTTGATAGTAAAAATATTTATAGATGCCATTGGGAAAATATTTGTTGTAATTATGAAGGAAATTGTTTATTTTACTATAAATGTTTTGACATGTCAACAGGTTAAATAAAAATGACAAGAACCCAATGGGATTATTTATAATTTTCTAATTCCATGATGGAAATGGGAGAATATAACCATGGATTTCCTGGTGGAATTACTGAATATATATCTCAAGGTAATTATATAATTTTTTTAATTATTGATCAATTAAATAAATCCTATCATTTTATTCCCATTCAAGATAATATTACACTAGTTCATATCTATAAAATTTATGTTAATACTTTAATTAGATAAAATGGAGTCCCTATTTCCATTATATTTGATAGTGATGTAATATTCACCTCTAATTTCTAAAAAAGACTAAAAATTCATTGGCTGTAAAATTAAATTTCCGAACTGTATTTCATCCTTAGATAGATGGATAGTTAGAGTGTAAGATCCCAAAATTTATGAAGGTATTTACTTTTTTAAATATTGGTTTTAATCTTTTAATTTTTGCCAAAAAATTGTTGGCTTTTTGAGGTGGTTCATTGTTGTTTCTGGGGCTCAGTATATAAAATAAATGGGAATCAGTCCATTCTATGCAAGTCACACAGTTTGCACGTGGTTAGTAAAAATAGTGTGAGGGGGAAACCATACCATGAAGTTTGATTTAGTGGAATTCTTCATAGTTGGAATACATTTATTCAAACTATGTAGGCCTTACTAGGTAACTTTGCAACCTCAACCCCTCTTGGATAGTAGTTGGAACACTGTTTGCATAGAGTTTGGAAAAACGAGCAGCAAAACCATGTGCCCCATTAAAAAGTAAAAATTAAAAATTTTTCCTCCTCAGTATTTTTATACCCTCACCTAATTTCTCCCTCATTTCATCCCCTCTAAACCATATAGATGAACCAAATTGACCCAAGCTTACCAAGGGTGGTTCTAATTTTATTCTTGGTCATTTGGAGTGTCTTTGGTTTTAGATCAAAGTTTCATATGAGTTTAATATTCCTCTTGATTCTCTTTATTCAATTGGGGATTGTATATTTTCACATATTCTTTTGAATCCACAAAACCCTATTTTTCTGGTGTATCTTCTATTATGGCTTCAAGGGGTCCTTAAATCCATATCTAAGTGAAAGTTTAAGTATCGCATCCCTCCTTTTTATCACATAAACTTTCATTACATTATACAAAACTGAGGATCTTTAAGGTTTAGTGTCTTGGAAACCAGGAACTTAATACATGAAACAAAAAAATGTTCTTCTTAAACACTTGAAAGGATTATCCTTATGTTCATCCTAGGTTCATTACTGCATCTCATAATCTAGGGATATACATCAAAATAAAGGGTGAGAAGAAGGCCCAGTAAGGGAAATAAAAGAAACATTTTACATGTGAACTTGAGATACTTCAATAAGGTCATGAAAAGAAATTTAAGGCATGAGAAAGAAATCCTGAGATATATCATAATAAAAATAACATTTTTCATAACTAGAAGATGTGGATACATCATTTAACATAGAAAACCATGAAAATATCACCAAGGTCCATCCCCAAGGTGTCATTTGAAAATTACCAAGGTTATTCACCAAGATATCGTGAAAATTGTAATCTCTAGTGGTTACATCATTACCCAATGCATTAGAGAGCTATCAGGGCGCACCCTTAAATTTTTCTTTATCATAAAGTGATCCACATATATCATCATCAATAATTTCATAAACAACCCATATAGCATAAAATAAATTGGTTTCATTTCATAATCATAACGTTTTAAAACTGCTTTAAAGACATGATCTTTATTTCACTTTAAAACCCACAGAAAAGGAAGGTGGGTCTCATGTATGTAAATACCAGAATTTAAAATAAAACATTCTGGTATATATTTGAATACCCCTTTAGAAGAAAGATCTTTGAGTATTCACTTAATAAAATAAAATAACTTTTAGAAAAAGAGAGAGACATTTTGAGATGGAAATTCTACAGCATAACGGCTATGTTACGAGGTTTTAGAAAACATTGAAAAGAGAGGGTACATGGGTCACCCACTCATAGATGAATCATAATATAGTAGAGGGATAGAATATGAAGTATATATGAACATGGTAATGAAATTTGAAAGATGTACCATATGAAATGAAGAACATGAAACGAAGACAAAAATAAGATTTCTCTTATGAAAATTCGGCAGCCGAACAGCGTCACTTAAACTTCAAAAAATGAATTGACGAGATCAAATAGGGTCTCTCATCATGTGAACATAAAATATCAGTATGACAGATATAGATATCATATCCCAAAATAATAAAAAGGAACTTTAAAGACTTGACATTAAAGTAGAACTTCAAAATGAGAAGGGTGAAAGAACCACTTAAAAATTCGGCAGCCTAACGGTGCCACTTAAAACTTAAAAATATTGAATTGAAGAGATAAAATGGGGTATCTCATAATATGATCATAAAATATCAGTATGATAGATATTGATATCATACCCCAACATAATAAAAAGGAACTTGAAAGACTTGACAAGAAAATAGAACTTGAAAATGAGAAGGGTGAAAGAATCCGTTACAAAAATTTCGGCAGCCTAACGGCGCCACTTAAACTTTCATAAAATGAAATGATGAGAGTAAGAGGGGGTATCTCATAATGTGAACATAAAAAGGACATTATAATGGATATAAAATAATATCCTCCAACATAAGAACATGGAGCATAAAAGAAATGACATAAAAGAGATCACTTGAAAAGAAAGAGAGGGGGTCAGATCCCTTACCTTAAAATGTAACTCTTAAAACTCAAAGGTTTGGAGATTTAGGGCTTGGGGGAACCTTGGGAGGACTCCTTGGGAGGTAATGAGACCAGATATTCATTGGGGAAGAGTTGGGAGTCGAAAGGATGAGAGGATGGCTTGGTATTTATAGGGAAAGTGAGGGGACAAGGCATTATTGGCCAAGGGACACCTCATTAGTGGTTCTGGAAAAACCATGGGCTTGCCCATGGTAATTGCCCATGGTATTGGCCACTTGGGACACCTCATACCTTATCTTACTATTCATAAGTCGACCATATAGATTACATACTTAATACATCATTTAATGATGTCATTAAACACCCGTAACTTAAAAAATGTATTTTCACTATTCATTGAAAATTCAACTTTCTCATAAAAATCCCAAAATTTCACCTTAACCAAATATCGATGCACTGATTTCAAAAATGAACTCCATTTTATAAAAATAATTTTCTAAATATTTTTAATTTAATTTTTAAATAAAAACACTATTCACCGAAAATTCATTTTTTTCAGAAAAATATCCCAAAATTACCATAACATAATATCGATGCTCTGAGTTCAAAAATGAAATCCATTTTATAAAAATAATTTTCTAAATATTTTTAATTAAATTTTTAATTAAAAAACACTATTCACCTAAAAAACTAATACTTGAATAATAATTTATGAAACCGTTATTTAACCATTTT
This sequence comes from Viscum album, assembly GCA_963277665.1. Taxonomy (NCBI): domain Eukaryota; kingdom Viridiplantae; phylum Streptophyta; class Magnoliopsida; order Santalales; family Viscaceae; genus Viscum; species Viscum album. The sequence goes on along the minus strand of OY728120.1, from coordinate 1,429,127,904 downwards.
ATTGAATTACATTACTTAATCATGGTGCCTAGATCATATTAATGCTTTATTTAAGTGAGATTACTAATCCATTTGGTCATATTACTAATCCTAAGAATAAAATCACTATTCATAATTTACTATTCATCAAAAATCAAGTTGATCTTATTAGACTCTAAATTTTGTACGGAACATAATTGTAGAAGACCATTTTTTGAAAATCATTACACATTTTTAATTATTTGAGGTTTACATAACCATTTTTTTAATATCCTTTCTCTAAAATTCAACAAAAATATGCATACTATATTTATCCGGACATTTGAAAATTCATAAACTTCATCATAAGAAGAAATCAAAATTTTTATTTCAAACAAAGGATTACACAAGGCGGTTACGGTCTCCTTACATAGCCCCTTATCACACCAGCATAGGACCTAAGTTTAAGGTGTGCTAAAGTGAGAGAATCTGAGGGAGGCTCGACCAACATCGCACGAGTAGTAATTTCTATCAGTTTGAACTTCTCGTGAAGGCGATTTTGTTCTAGCTTCACACGATGAAGTTCGGCTTGGGTTTGGTCCAGATCAAAGCCCAATGGTGCTACCTCCTTCCCAAGTTCGGTTAGATGGGATTTGATCGGTCCAAGACTACTGGGTGAGGACATTGAATCTTCTTTCTGTATTAATTAACCAAGATCACTTGTATTTAGAGACAAAAGTCGCAACATTTAGTTTTTAATGGTCATACTAACTAACGATCATATAATAGTCAAAACCCAATAGTCTCATTTTAATTATACTCATGTTAAATGAAATAGTTTTGTTGAGTATGAAAAATAAAATAACACAAAAAAATTAGGAAACAAGATTTATTCAAAATTTTGGGTCGTTACAATATTTCCCCCTTAAGAAATTGCGTCCTCGCAATTTTTTAAATTTGGGTTTTCAAATTTCATTGAAAGTCCCACATCGGAAAAAGAGTCCGTAACACTATTACTTTAAAAGATAGAAATGGAAGTACAAAGGTCACCCGAGTTAACCCATACTAGGATTCCATGTAGAAAAACATGGATATGGAAGAAAAAAACAAAGGGTCAAGTTCTGAGGGAGAGTGATTGAAAACATGATTAGGAGAAAGTTAACAATAAGAAAATCACAAACTTATGATGTGTGTAAATGATATTTGATTACCCAGTAGGAAACGTTAACAGAAAACGTTTTTGTTTTATGTTCCTTTCCATAGTTTTGAGGAATTCATTTATTACATAGAATAAAAACATAAGGAAATATACCTACCTTCATTTAGAGTTTCATCATTTAAAAAGATTCTACCAAAATTAATCTTTTCTCCAAACGATGAGAATTCAAAAATACTTGGCCTCATCAAAGCACAAGAATCATCTTATAGAGATTCACATAATCCACCAAAGATTAACTATCTATTTCTTCTATCTTTAAACATTATCCCAAAAATAGAAAGGGTAAGATAAAACAACTCTTCCAAAATAAAGAACCCCAGATGAAGGGAAACTACTTTAAATCTTCAAAGATCCACGGTACTACCGAAAGTTCATCATAGACCATTACGTAAATAATTGTCCTTAAATATCCTCAAAATAAACCAAACTAAGATTGAAACCCAAACACAAGAAGTATTTGATAACATTGTCTTCCATGGTAAACTTTATCATTCATCTCCAAACAACATCAACCACTCCTAACATCTTATAACAAAAGTAACTAACCTAAAAATATTTACCCCAATATAGGTTAATCATTTCCATAAGTAACCTAAATTACTATAAGTCCACCTTAAATTCATTGATTCTTCAAAATATAAGTCAACCTTAACTCCTCCAAGAAAATACCATAGTAATATATTTACCTTGACCAAATAGGGTTCCCAAAATAGTTAACATCTTCCAAAATAATAATCATCTTTTAATCCCCTAATCACCCATTTTTTAGAAGAACAGCTTTACTACATCAAAATGTGGTACATAACAATAGATGTTTTCCTTAATGATATAAAATCATCTTAGGTAGTGACTCGTTAATCTTAGAAAACAGAAAAGATATGCTCATAGAGCACAAACTAAAATACAACATGACATATACAATTATTGCGAAGAAGTTGCATGTACTTCAGTCATCATGATCCATATCATCATATCACTTGCATTGTTCCCTTGTCCTTGAAGATTGTTGATGCTCATCATGCTTCTCACCCATTCTAAGAGAGCATTTCCTTGGATAATGTCTAACATCTCCACATTTATGACATCTAAATGTATAAGGCATGTTAGATCGAAACTTATCTCCATTCATCACATTATCCATTTTTTTAAAGCAATTAGAAACTTTATGCCCTATCTTCCCACACTTAAAACATCTCTCGGTTCCTTTATGACATTCTCCTTGGTGCCCCTTTCCACAGTTTTTGCACAAAGAAAATTAGGTCTTCTTTCCCTTATCAACTTTATCATATGAATATCCTTGAGACTTTTTCTTCTTCTTCCTTGATGAATTTGGGCATTCAACTAGGTACCAATTATTAATTGTGATTTTTGATAGCTGGTTTGGCATAATCACAATATGTTCAACTTGATCTTTCGTCATATCTGTCACATCAATAGGGCAATCATCACATTTCATATCACATTGGTTGTTGGGACATGTTCTTCCATTTCCTGCCATTAACTAAGAAAAGAAATTATAATTAGGGGCTTGAATACTTAGCCAACAATCATTAAAAGGAAACTTTAAGCATATAAGTATAAACTTGTAGAAGTAAAGTATACCATAACTTGGGATCCCCTAGGTTCTAATCTAGGTTATCCATGATCATATATTCTTATGTGAATCATTATTTTATTTTATCTTTGTTCCTTTAATAATGGTTCATACTAAGCTTATGAATTTACCAAAGCATATCCCCCGGGAGTGTCGTAACCAAGAGTGTAGCAAGGCCCGTTGTCGTGTACCAGTTCCCGTTCGAGTCTAGCTCAAAGCGGTGTTTTCAGGTTTTACCCCTATGTACATTTGTGCCAAATCCGCCTCTACCTGCTCATATCCAGATAGGGATGTATTCTCTTGGAAACCCCTTACTCAATACTCACCAAAATACTAGGAAGATTTCCTATATTTAAACTTTTCTATAGGGTTATTCCTAAAGTTTTCATATCCTAATTTCCTCAAATAACTAAACCATCCTTTGATACCAACTATCGCATCCCACCTTTTTATCACATAAACTTTCATTACATTATACAAAACCGAGGATCTTTAAGGTTCAGTGTCTTGGAAACCAGGAACATAATACATGAAACAAAAAAAACATTCTTCTTAAACACTTGAAAGGATTCTCCTTATGTTCATCCTAGGTTCATTACTGCATCTCATAACATGGGGACATACATCAAAAGAAAGGGTGAGCAGAAGGCCCAGTAATGGAAATAAGAGAAACATTTTACATGTGAACTTGAGATACTTCAATAAGGTCATGAAAAGAACTTTAAGGCATGAGAAAGAAATCCTGAGATATATCATAATAAAAATAAAATTTTTCATAACTAGAAGATGTGGATACATAATTTAACATAGACAATCATGAACATATCACCAAGTTCCATCCCCAAGGTGTCATTTGAAAATTACCAAGGTTATTCACCAAGATATCGTGAAAATTGTAATCTCTAGTGGTTACATCATTACCCAATGCATTGGAGCACTATCAGGGCGCACCCTTAAATTTGACTTTATCATAATGTGAGACACATATATCATCATCAATCATTTCATAAACAACCCATATAACATAAAAGAAATGGGTTTCATTTCATAATCATAACGTTTTAAAACTGCTTTAAAGACATGATCTTTATTTAACTTTAAAACCCACAGAAAAGGAAGGTGGGTCTCATGTATGTAAATACCAGAATTTAAAATAGAACATTTTGGTATATATGTGAATACCCCTTTAGAATAAAGAGCTTTGAGTATTCACTTAATAAAATAAAATAACTTCTAGAAAAAGAGAGAGACATTTTGAGACGGAAATTCTGCAGCATAACGGCTATGTTACGAGGTTTTGGAAAACATTGAAAAGATAGGGGAAATGGATAACCCACTCATAAATGATCCATAAAACAGTAGAGGGACATAATATGAAGGATATATGAACATGGTAATGAAATTTGAAAGATGTACCATATGAAATGAAGAACATGAAGGGAGGACAAAAATAATATTTCTCTTATGAAAATTCGGCATCCTAACGGCGTCACTTAAACTTTAAAAAATGAATTGATGAGATCAAATAGGGTATCTCATCATGTGAACATAAAAGATCATTATGATAGATATATAGATCATACCCCAACATAATAAAAAGGAACTTGAAAGACTTGACATTAAAGTAGAACTTCAATATGAGAAGGGTCAAAGAACCACTTAAAAATTCGGCAGCCTAACGGTGCCACTTAAAACTTCAAAATATTGAATTGAAGAGATAAAATGGGGTATCTCATCATATTATCATAAAGGATCAGTATAATAGATATAGATATCATACCCCAACATAATAAAAAGGAACTTGAAAGACTTGACAAGAAAATAGAACTTGAAAATGAGAAGGGTGAAAGAATCTGTTACAAAAATTCCGGCAGCCTAACGGCGCCACTTAAACTTTCATAAAATGAAATGATGAGAGTAAGAGGGGGTATATCATCATTTTAACATAAAACGGACATTATAATCAATATAAAAGAAAATCCTCCAACATAAGAACATGGAGCATAAAAGAAATGACATAAAAGAGATCACTTGAAAAGAAAGAGAGGGGGTCGGATCCCTTACCTTAAAATGTAACTCTTAAAACTCAAAGGTTTGGAGCTTGAGTGCTTGGGGGCACCGTGGGAGGACTCCTTTGAAGGTAATGAGACCATAGATTCGTTGGGGAATAGTTGGGAGTCTAAAGGATGAGAGGATGGCTTGGTATTTATAGGGAAAGTGAGGGGACAAGGCATTAATGGCCAAGGAACACCTCATTAGTGGTTTTGGAAAACCCATGGGCTTTCCCATGGTATTTTCCCATGGTATTGGCCACTTGGGACACCTCATACCATCTCTTACTATTCATAATTCGACCATATAGATTACATACTTAATACATCATTTAATGATGTCATTAAACACCCGTAACTTAAAAAATGTATTTTCACCATTCATTGAAAATTCAACTTTCTCATAAAAATCCCAAAATTTAACCTTAACCAAATATCGATGCGCTGATTTGAAAAATGAACTCCATTTTATACAAATAATTTTCTAAATATTTTTAATTTAATTTTTAAATAAATACACTATTCAACGAAAATTCGTTTTTTTCAGAAAAATCCCCAAAAATTACCTTAACATAATATCGATGCTCTGAGTTCAAAAATGAAATCCATTTTATATAAATATTTTTCTAAATATTTTTAATTAAATTTTTAATTAAAAAAACTATTCACCTGAAAAAAACTAATACTTGAATAATAATTTATGAAACCATTATTTAACCATTTTATTGAATTACATTACTTAATCAAGGTGCCTAGATCATATTAATGCTTTATTTAAGTGAGATTACTAATCCATTTGGTCACATTACTAATCCTAAGCATAAAATCACTATTCATAATTTACTATTCATCAATAATCAAGTTGATCTTATTAGACTCTAAATTTCGTACTGAAGATAATTGTAGAAGACCATTTTTTGAAAATCATTACACATTTTTAATTATTTAAGGTTTACATAATCATTTTTTTTAATATCCTTTCTCTAAAATTCACCAAAAGTATGCATACAATATTTATTTAAAAAAAAGGATTACACAAGGCAGTTACGGTCTCCTCACATAGCCCCTTATCACACCAGCATAGGACCTAAGTGTAAGGTGTGATAAGGTGAGAGAATTTGAGGGAGGCTCGACCAACATCGCACGAGTATTAATTTCTATCAGTTTGAACTTCTCGCGAAGGCGATTCCGTTCTAGCTTCACACGATGAAGTTCGGCTTGGGTTTGGTCCAGAGCAAAGCCTAGTGGTGCTACCTCCTTCCCAAGTTCTGTTAGATGGGCTTCGATTAGTCCAAGACTACTGGGTGAGGCCATCGAATCTTCTTTCTATATTAATTAACCAAGATCACTTGTATTTAGAGACAAAAGTCGCAACATTCAGTTTTCAACGGTCATACTGACTAATGGTCATATAATAGTCAAAACCCAACAGTCTCATTTTAATTATACTCATGTTAAATGAAAGAGTTTTGTTGAGTATGAAAAATAAAATAACAAAAAAAATTAGGATTCAATATTTATTCAAAATTTCAGGTCGTTACATTAAGGGTGTGTTCCTCATCAGATTCGTAGAAGGTGGTCTTGAAGTTATATTGCACGGTTTTGCTATAGATTTTTACATGTATGATTGTGTTCTTCATTTTCCTCTTGTTTTTTTGGTTTCTTTGATTGAATTTGGTAAAATGGATTTCTAAATGAATAAATAGAACCCTCATGTTCTCATGGGATTCATTGAGGTTGATTAGACCAGATTAGGGCCACCCATGGAGTGAACCAATATTCATGAACATGAAAAATTGAAAATTTAATCTTAGAGATACATTATGATGAAATATAGCCCAAGTAAAATTTGTTGAAATGAGAAGTGTTCTATAAATGGAATAAATAGTGTTTTTTTCTAGTCATTGATAATTGTACAAGGGATTGTTTTTCTTAACATGAATTGAGTTGGTTGTAATAAAAGAAATTGTGCTATGAGATTTATGAAACGTACACGAAATGATTAAGTAGGTTAATGCATAAGATATGGTCGAATTTTTAAATGGATAAATTCTTGTGACATGATAAATATTCTAAATGGGTTAATCCATAATAAGGGAATTGGGTTGAATGGGCTAGGCTATGTAAATGGAAATTGTGTTAATGGGTTAAGGAATAAAGGTGATTTGTTTGTCAAATGAAATATAAAATGTGATTATTATGTGTTTTGGATTATGTATAATTTTTTATATGGTATTTTAGGTAAATGAATAAATAATCTTATGCACATGGATTTTAACATCCCAAGCTTCCATGGTATGTTTCTCTTTCAATAATGCAATAGCTTGCATTGTACGCAAGTTTGAGATTCTAACACACCGCGACCCATCAAAATAGACATTATGAATAGTAATACCCACTTTTTGAAATTATATAAATTTTATATTTCAAAATGGACTTCATTTTTTGATTCAGAATATCGAAATTTGCCTTTGTTGAATTTTTGGTATATTTCTGAGAACTTCTAATTTTCGATGAATAGTGAAAAAGACTTAAAAACAACTTTTTTAATCAAAACAATTTATACTGATAAATTTTACGATTTAGTGGTTTTAAAGTATAATTATAATATATTTTAACCATTTTATCTAATGGTGGTCATTAGAATTAATTTCACTTTGAAATTGGTCATACACAATTGTCAATCTTTTTATTGATATTGTTTCTTAAAATCACGCTATTTGTTTTAACAACGGGAATTAATTATAAAATTAATTAATTCGACTTACATATTTGGAATTTTTTCAAATAAACCTCATTTTTTAATTCAGAATATCAATTATATATTATGGTGAATTTTTGGCATTGTTCTGAAAAAACTTCAATTTTTGATGAATAGTGAAACCACTAAGTGGTAGTTAAAAAACTAATTTTTCGTTTAAATGAAACTTTACCACTTCTATGAATTGAATTTCAAAAATCCAACATATATGGTTGTCATTAGTAAGTAAAATGTGGTTCAATGATATGAAAATAATTTTTGGTGAATAGTAACTTTTAAGTTTTATTAATCACGATTAAAGGTAATTAGTGTAATTTAAGGTAAATATAATGTTATAATAATAAGAAATTACCTTTACACTTTTCCTACCCTTATTGTATGAGTCATGGGTGACCAAGAAAATCCATGGGTCAACTTGGGGACCCCATGGAGCCACTTGGGTAAGAAAATGACATTAATAACTTTTTATTTAAAGTAAAAATAAAATTGTCACAAACATGTGTTTTTTTACTAAAACAATTATTACATGGGGTTATATAAGTTAAATTTTAGACTATAAATATTCATTATAAATATAAAACAATTTACCACATCATGGTAATTGTTTTATAATTTTTGGGTATTAAATAAATAAATTTATTTATAACACCATGATGATGCAGCGATTACCTCATTAATTAACGATTTAAATAAAATGAAAAGATAATGTTAAATATAAGAATTACACTTTTCAAAAACCTATTATATGAGTATATTTATAACCCTTATCACATTATCCTATAAATATATAATTGTGGGACATTTGAAATCCGAAAAGCACTTCATAATAATGTAACATTTCATGACTTTCCAAGAGTGCCCCTCCTCGCCTCTTATAAAAGGCCCCCACCTCTACCACCTTATTCACACCATCAAAGACATTTGGCTTGGCCAAACTCTACCCAAATACTCTCTCAACTTCCCTATATTACTCCTATAATCCTCACTTTGGGCAGAATTATTCCCAAGAAGCCTTTGGATCAAATCAAAAAGAGTTACCAGATTTTAAGGTAATGTCTTCTCTTATGTTCTTTTGTTTTATTTTGCTTCTCCAACCACTTAAACTCATCTTATTCCTTTATTTTGTAACAAAATCAGTATCTTCAATATACTAGGATGTTTTTATGATAATTATTTGATTTACACTTACACACACCTTCATCTAATGGTTTAGAACATACTGTTTCTGTGGGTGGGGAATTACTGCCTCACGAAACGATCATTATTAAATCTTCTTTTAACACCTCTCATGGTGGAAATTAAGATGTAACTATATTTATATATGATATATATTATGTTTATGTTTTCCTTATGCTTCTGTATTTTTCATTTTTGGCATACCTTTATGATTTCCATTATGGTTAAACGGGATAATTTCATTTTAGGAAGTGTGGACTACCGCCCCCTCAAAGTGATTTGAATCGTTAATGCCATGTGTGGGACGTATAAAGGATGTAGTAAATAATATTATATATGATATTATACTGTAATTATAATATACCTTTATATCATTATAATTTCATTCCATTAAATATGAAATAGTAATTAAATTAGCGTTCATGCATACGTACGGCTTACCGTCTCCATGAACGGTGCATTTCATTTCTTACCTATAAATGTTATTTAATATAATAAATGCATGAATATAATGGATATATATGATATATATGATATCTAGATAATGAATATAATTCTGGAGATAATGGATATTTTACCACACGAACAACATGTAATTATAAGAAGTTTATTATTGACTCAAGTTCCAAAGATCGACAAAACGACCGTTATTAACGTAAATGACTACATAATGTTCATAACATGGTAATAAGTGATATAAAAGGAATAATGAACCTGAAAAAGGTTCTTAAGCAAGTATAAATTAACTCTAGTTTATTATTCAGGAGATTAAAGAATGATCGAGTCAAGTCAGACATGAGGAAAGGGACTTCGTCTCAATCTCCTTTCATTGAGGCATATTTTGTCTTATACACAAATTTCTTTTATACGGTGTATAAACCCCTTTGAATTTTACGTTTATTAAAAAGGTATATTTTTGTACGAAGTGTTTTACTAAACGAAAAATGGAATGTTTTTTATTACATATACGGCGACAACGACTTCTCCGCCATTGTGACCATTATTTGGGTTTCAGCTTCCTCTACAAGCCATAACTTTTTTCAAAAAGAAAAATAATTACCAAGTTTTACTTTTCTTTTATTTTGGTATTGAAAATGGTTTTGATAATGTTTTTATTATATCAATGTGTTGTATTGATATCTTGTGATTGAAATGTGGAAATTTTATGTTTCCTTTATGCATGTTTTATGTGATATGATTATGTTATGGTTTATGATATGTTTAAACCTTTTCATAAAAGGAATGCATTGGACTTAATAAGTGACGGGTGGAGCCCGCTATAGCTCCTCGATGTATCGGTAGGTCTCATGAGACAAAATAGTGTCTTGACACAAGGCCTTTACAAAATCTTATTTGTAGTCTTTCCAGAAGGCCTTGACTATGTGGTTATGATAGTATGGCATTATGAATTCCATCATTATGAAAGTGGTTATTGATATTGCATGTTATTATTCGATTAGTAGAATATTCATGTGAATAAGTAAATGGAATTATTTCATTTTATTTTTTACATATTATGTTGAAGTTCATGTTTAAAAGGATTTTGTTTTAGTTATACATTGCCTTAAACGTTTATGTATATTTATGAAAGTTTCCGCTATATTGTTATCCTTACTGAGCATCTGAGCTCACCCCTTTCGTTGTTTTATTTTTCCCATGATGTGAAGAAATATTTTATGACTGACCTATTGGGATAGTCTGAAGGGGATATTAGTGTGGACTATGGAGACTATGTTATTCTAATTTTTCACTTTATGATGTGATGTAACATTTATGAATGTATCTAGTGTTTCCAAGGCTACTAAAATAATCGATCTTTCGAGACTTGATCTTTTTATATCATGCCAATGTTACGTAATAATACAGTGACTCTTGGTAACTAGGGCCAGGGCATTACAGATAGTATCAGAGGTAGTTTAGTACTAACCTTGGAATCTAGATTTAGATTAACTCTGATTAGAGCACATAGCCTTAATATAGACATTGAGGATTTGTATAGAATACATCCTAGAATTTTGGTATTATGGAGATTTTTTGAGTTTTCCGAGAAATATATCCCTGTCTGGATACGAGCAGGTAGAGGTGGCTCTGGAAAAGATGTACCTTGGGGTAAAACCCGAAAACACCACTTTGAGCTAGACTCGAACGGGAACTGGTGCACGACAACGGGCATTGCTGCACTCTTGGTTACGACACTCCCGGGGGATATGCTTAGTATAATTCTCATTTTCATTACAAACCATTATGAAGGGTTTATGAGTATATACTTCCTCAAAGAATTTTTTTTATGATTATGGATTATATCCAAAAACTGTTCAATTTATGATAGGTGTTTTCCAAGTTTGTTATTTTGTATTTCGATTTATAAACTAATCTAGTTTATGACATTTTTTAGAAATGGCTCCTAGTTGAAGGAATGGAAACTATATCAATGCACACACTCCATGTAGGGATTGCCCTCCTTCTCAAGATAATTATAGTGGATATGGTGATACAAATGGTGCTGATTAGCTTATCACCATACTGGGACAACTCACTCAGGTTATGAATAATAACCTTACTCGTATGGAGCACCTTGATCTGCAACGTAGAGGATCAATGTTAGACCTCTTTATGAGGCAACAACCACCAACATTAAATGGGAGTACAAATACCATAGTATCTGAGAAATGGATAAATTCATTAGAGAAAATATTCCATGCCTTGGGGAGTAGTGAAAGGGAAAAGGTTATCATGGCAGTTTACCACCTCACTGGAGATGTTGATCAATGGTGGTCATTGATTCAAAACAAAAAGGAAGATGATGAAGTATCAAATATGTAATGGAGGGATTTCAAAGTGCTTTTCTTAGAAAAATACTTTCCTCGTGACCATCGAGCAGATATGGAAAGGAAATTTATGATTCTGAGGAAAAATAAGGATGAGAATGTTGAAAAGTATGAGTCTAACATTACAAGGATAGCGAGGCATGCTGCAGATTATATATGTAACCCAAGAAGTAAGATTTATCGTTTCTTTGATGGGTTAAAACCATTTATTCGTCGACCATTAGTATCACAATCTTTCTCAATGTACGAAGATATAGTCTCGTGTTCTATCAATACAGAAAAGGAATTCTCTAAAACATATGACAATAAAGTAAAGCAAGAGAAGAAGAGAAGGGTGGAACAAAAGATAGATAAAGGGAAAAAGGGAAAAAAATATTTTCCATTATGTGATAATTGTGGGAAGAATCACCCCAGTACTTGCCTAAAAGGAATGGGAGTTTGTTATAAATGTGGAGAAAAAGGTCACCAGGCTCTTGATTGCAAGGGAAAGAAAGAGGTTATCAATGTTGAATGCTACAATTGTAGAGAAACGGGGAATTATGCAAATGAATGTTGAATGCGTCAGACAAAGCTGTGGGAATCGAACCCACAACCATAGTGTGACAGGACTTTATTAGCTACCACTAGCCTATAGGAATTCCCTAGTTATTACAAAATAGTTTTCCAAATCTAAATGGTATCTATTGATATTTGGAACCTTGTACGATTAGGATAAATATAATATTTTTGAATTATATTACCTTTTGGAGTGAAAGATGAGTTTGTGGTAAGAATTAGTTGAAGGTTGAAACTCTACTTGTCAGGTATATATATATATATATACCTCTCTCTTATTCTATGAATAAATTAATTCTTAAACTTTAGGAAAGGGATATTAAAACAAAAAAAAATGTGTTATCCTAAAACTATAAGTTTTGTTGAACTGATGATATTTTAAATCACCATAGATTGAAGGATTTGGGGCCCTCAATTTTACACTTGTCTGTGATTGATGACCTCAATCACTCCCTATAAATATTTATTTTTTCCTCCAATTATGTGTCTCTAATTTCCACCAATGTTCTCCTAATCGAGATCATAATTTGGTGGTGAATTTTTCATTTACCTTTCCCTCTTATTAAGGCTAAATTTTATTAACCCTATTTCTAATATGGGTTTTCCAAAAAGGTATTTTCTACTTTCAACCTTTTATTTTCAAAGAACAATTTCAAATTGCGAGGATTCAATTTATTGAAGGAGGTTAAAATGTAACACCCCAAGCTTCCACGGTATGCTTCTCTTTCAATAATGCAATAGCTTGCATTTTACGCAAGTTTGAGATTCTAACACACCGCGACCCATCAAAATAGCAGTTATGAATAGTAATTTTTTAAATTATATAAATTTTATATTTCAAAATGGACTTCAGTTTTGGATTCAGAATATCGAAATTAGCCTATGTTGAATTTTTGGTATTTTTCTGAGAACTTCCAATTTTCGATGAATAGTGAAAAATACTTAAAAACAACTTTTTTAATCAAAATAATTTATAGTGATAAATTATAAGATTGAGTGGTTTTAAAGAATAATTAGAATATATTTTAACCATTTTATGCAATTTTGTTCATTTGAATTAATTTTACTTTGAAATTGGACGTAAACAATTGTCAATCTTTTGATTGATACTGTTTCTTAAAAACACGCGATTTGTTTTGACAACGGGAATTAATTATAAAATTAATTAATTAAACTTATATGTTTGTAATTTTTTAAAATAGACATCATTTTTGAATTTGGAATATCAATTATAACTTAGGGTGAATTTTTTGTATTGTTATGAGAAACTTCAATTTTTGATGAATAGTGAAACCACTAAGTGGTAGTTAAAAAACTAATTTACCGTTTAAATAGAACTTTACCACTTCTGTGAATTGAATTTCAAAAATCCGACATACATGGTTTTCATTAGTAAGTAAAATGCGGTTCAATGAGATGAAAATAATTTTTGGTGAATAGTAACTTTTAAGTTTTATTAATCACGATTAAAGGTAATTAGTGTAATTTAAGGTAATATAATGTGATAATAATATGAAATTACCTTTACACTTTTCCTACCATTATTTTATGAGTCATGGACGAACAATAAAATCCATGGGTCAACCTGGGGACCCCATGGAGCCACTTGGGTATGAAAATGACATTAATAACTTTTTATTTAAAGTAAAAATAAAATTGTCACCAACATGTGTTGTTTTACTAAAACAGTTATTACATGGGTTATATAAGTTAACTTTTCAACTATAAATATTCATTGTAATGCTAAAAATATTTCCTATATCATGGTAATTTTTTTATAATTTTTAGGCATTAAATAAATAAATTTATTTATGACACCATGATGATGCAGCGATTACCTCATTAATTAACGATTTAAATAAAATGAAATGATAGTGTAAAATATAAGACTTAAACTTGTCAAAAACCTATTGGATGAGTAGATTTAGAACCCTTATCATCTTATCCTATAAATATATAATTTTGGGACCTTTGAAATCTGAAAATCACTTCATAATAATGTAACATTTCATGACTTTCCAAGAGTGCCCCTCCTCTCCTCTTATAAAAGGCCCCCAACTCTACCACCTTATTCACACCTTCAAAGCCATTTTTCTCATCCAACATATGCCCAAATACTCTCTAAACGTCCCTCTCTTACTCCTAGAAGCCTCACTTCAGGCAGAAGTCTTCCCAAGGAATCCTTTGGCTCAAATCAAAAAGAGTTACCCAATTTTAAGGTAATGTCTTCTCTTATGTTCTTTTGTTTTATTTTGTTTCTCCAACCCCTTAAACTCTTTTTATTCCTTTATTTTTTAACAAAATAAGTATCTTAAATATAATAGGATGTTTTTAGGAGAAGGATTTTATTTACACTTTCACACACCTTCATCTAATAGTTAAAGAACATACTGTTTCTGTGGGTGGTGAATTACTGCCTCACGAAACGATGATTGTTCAATCTTCCTTTAACACCTCTCATGGTGGCCATTAAGATGTCACTATATTTATATATGATATATATTATGTTTATTTTTTCTTTATACTTCTTTATTTTTCATTTATGTAATACCTTTATGATTTCCATTATGGGTAAACGCGATAATTTCATTTTAGGAAGTGCAGACTATCGCCCCCTCAAAGTGATTTGAATCATTAATGACATATGTGGGATGTAAGAAGGATGGAGTAAATAATATTATATATTATATTATACTGGAATTATAATATACCTTTATATAATTATGATTTCATTCCATTAAATATGATATAGAAATTAAAGTAGCGTTCATGCGTACGTACGACTTACCGTCTCCATGAACGGTGCATTTCATTTCTTACCTCTAAATGTTATGTAATATTATAAATGGATCTATATACTGGATATATATGGTTTCTATATCAAGAAAATTATTCTGTAGATAATGGATATTTTACCACATGAACAAATTGTGATTATAAGAAGTTTATTGTTGACTCAAGTACCAAAGATCGACAAAAGGACCATTATTAACTTAAATGACTACATAATGTTAATAACATGGTAATAAGTGATATAAAAGGAATAAAGAACTTGAAAAAGGTTCTTAAGCAAGTAGAAATTAACTCTAGTTTATTATTCAGGAGATTAAAGAACGATCGAGTCAAGTCGGACACGAGGTAGGGGACTTCGTCTCAAACTCCTTTCATTGAGGCATATTTTGTTTTATACACAACTTTCTTTTATACGGTGTATAAACCCCTTTGAATTTTACATTTATTCAAAAGGAATATTTTTGTATGAAGTGTTTTACTAAACGACAAAAGGAATGTTTTGTATTACGTATGCGGCGACAATGACTTCTCCGCCGCCGTGACCATTATTTGAGTTTCGGCTTCCTCTACAAGCCATAACTTTTTTTTTAAAAAGAAAAATAAATACCAAGTTTTACTTTTCTTTTATTTTGGTATTGAAAATGGTTTTGATAATGTTTTTATTATATCAATGTGTTGTATTAATATCATGTGATTGAAATGTGGAAATTTTATGTTTACTTTATGCATGTTTTATGTGATACGATTATGTTATGGTTTATGATATGTTTAAACCTTTTCATAAAAGGAATTTATTGAACTTAAAAAGTGACAGGTGGAGCCCGCTATAGCTCTTTGATGCATCGTTAGGTCTCATGAGAAAAACTAGTGTCTTGGAATAAGGCATTGACAAAATCTTATTTGTAGTCTTGGCACAACTCCTTGACTATGTGGTTATGATAGTCTGGCATTATGCATTCCATCATTATGAAAGTGGTTATTGATATTGCATATGATTATTCGACTAGTTGAATATCCATGTGAATAATTAAATGGAATTATTTCATTTTATTTTTTCCATATTATGTTGAAGTTTAAGTTTAAAAGGCTTTTGTTTTAGTTATACATTGCCTTAAACGTTTATGTATATTTATGAAAGTTTCTGCTATATTGTTATCCTTATTGAGCATCTGATCTCACCCCTCTCTATGTTTTATTTTTTCCAGGATGTGAAGAAATATTTTATGACTGGCCTGCGGGGATAGTCTGAAGGGGATATGAGTGTGGACTATGGAGAATATGTTGTTGTGATTTTTCACTTTAGGATGTAATTTAACATTTATGAATGTATCTATTGTTTCCAAGGCTACTAAACTAATCGGTCTTTCGAGACTTGATCTTTTGTGATCATGTCAATGTTACGTAATAATGCACCGACTCTGGGTAACTGGGGTCAGGGCGTTACATGGATTGATTCTATGTGGGGCGTTTACTTGAGGTTCTATTCCCAATGGTTGCAATGGATAAAACTAACTAGATTAAGGCTCCAAGGTAAGTGTGATGTATTTGTTATGAAATTTTTTCCCTAGTGATATTTGGACAATGACTTATCCCCTTATGCATAGTGTTTTTCGGACTTAGAACATTTTGAAAATGAACTAAATTCCTAACTCATATAACATGTATTGAGAATGATATTTGTAACAAATATAATATAGCTGAAGGAATAGAAATGGTATTAAGAATGATCTAACTAGATATTCTTACCTTATGGTACCCATGTTGTCTTTTTTATTTATCTTGTCATCTATTTTTTCATACATTCGCAATCTATTTAGACAGGATATTTTGTTGACATCATTGGTAGTGGCCTTCTGATTTGTACTCCAACCCTACACAGGTCACCATTGGGAACCCAAGAAGAATTCATGGTTTTAGGTCAAGAAAAGGGAAAAGGACCTATGCTATGGAGATTAGTTGGGCATGGGATGTGCATGTATTTGGATCCAAACTTGGAGTTAAGACCTGTTTTGGGAATTCATCTTTTTCAATTTATTTTGGGTTTTCTTTACTTGTGAATCATTAGCATGGCATGACATATTTACGATTTGGTTGTTTTGTACCATGATTGGGTTATGGATGGTAATGCATATTTCTATTAATTTGTTATTAGTCTCGTTATTTATTTTTGTTATATGTTGTGTCTTTCCTTGATAAAGATGGTATAGTATCTCCATGTGTAACATTAAACCCTCACTGCTAGTTGGAAACCTCTGGCATACGGGGAGGCACGCCTGAGATAATGTGATGACTCAGCTCGGGGCACTGATTAGTGGCTTTTGGGTTGAGGACATTACAATTCTATATCACAGTGGTCCATTTTTTTTGTTCTTATTATTTGTAGAATGATAGATGGGAGATTATGATGTGTCAGACCTTGGAAATGAGCTCATTCTAGGGGTAGCTAACCCACGTACAAGGGAAAACCCAGGTCACCTAGGGAGGGACTATTGTTTATGGGGTGTGTTGTTGTGGTTCAATAATATTTCACCATTGGGTGATGCACATTTTGTGTGATGTGATAGTTTTATGATATTTTTCCTATGGCCAAAATGGCATGAGTTTGTGCATTCCTGCATCATTATAGGCACCTTGGGATGTTGGTGGCATGTATAATGATAGGCACACATGGGATGGATGTGTGGGGAATGAAGGGTATGATTCATTTTTCCTTCTTGAAAATTTGAACCAAATGGTGTCTAATAAAAATGGTAAAATGATAAAATTGAAATAATATTAAATAATGGTTAAAGAATTTAATTCAATGAGGGGTTTTAAATGAGTTAACATAAGGGTTGTAACAAGTTGTGAAATAGAAAGTCTCTAGGAGGAAAGATTTATGTTGTGGTAGTGGAAACGATATAATATGTGTCAAACGAAAATATTTTTGGCCATATGTGTTAGCTTATCCCATGTTTACCATGACCCACAGTAGGGATTATAATGACCCAAACTTTTGAAAAATATTTGTTTCCTAATTTTCTATGTTATTTTATTTTTTAATCAAAAAAACAATATCCTTTAATTAATGAAGTGAGTATAATTAAAGTGAGACTATTGGTTTCTGACTATTACATGAAAGTTGGTCAATATGAACATTGGAAACTATACTCTTAATGTTATGATTATTGTCAATAATTACAAATTATCATGGTTAATTGAAACAGAAAGAAGATTTGATTGCCTCATCAAGTGGACTCGGGCCATATGAAGTCCATCTGTTGGAGCTTGGGAAGCAGGTAGCATCACAGGGCTTTGCTCTGGACCAATCCCAAGCTGAACTCAAACACCTTAAGATTGAAAGAAATCGCTTATGGGAGAAGTTCAAACTGATAGAAATCACCACTCAGGAAATGTTATCTGAACCGCCTCAAGATTCTATCACCATTGCACACCTTACTCTTAGTTCCTATGTTGGTGTTATAAGGGGATATGTAATGAGGCCTTAGTTACATTGTGTAATCCTTATGTATAAATAAAATTGTTATTTCTTATTATTTTATCATTTGTGAATTTAAAATATCAAGATAAATATAGGATGAATTTATATAAGTTTCATATTATTGATAAATATTAGAAAAAAGGTATTTCAAAATATTTTTTTATACATTAAATAATTAATAATGTGAAATGATTTTCAAAATATGGCCTTCTACAGTTGTGATTAGTAAGAAATTTAGATTCTAATAAGATTAAATTAATTTTTGATGAATAGTAATATTACCCTTATGAATAGTAATGTGACCAAAGGAATAGTAACCTCACTTAATTATGTATAAATATTATTTAGGCATCTTGAATGGTAATCTGATATAATTGCTTGAGTAAATAACTGTATAAGAAATTATTAGTTAAGTATAAGTATTTTTTTGGTAAATAGTGTTTTTACAAGATAAAATTAAAAATATATTAATTAGAAAATTATTTTCATAAAAAGGTGTTCATTTTTGAATTCAGAGCATCAATATTATGTTAGCATGAATTTATGAGATTTTTATAAAATGTATTGTTTTTTGTGAATAGTAAAAATACAAGTTTGAGTTTCAGTGTGTTTAACGACATCATTAATGATGTAAAAATGATATAATAATTATGGTTTACTTTTTTATAGTAATATATGTTATGGGGTGTCCCATGTGGACAATACCATGTGAAAATACTATGGGTGAGCCCATGGTTTTTCAAATACCACTAATTAGTGTCCCTTCAAAATTTATAAAATATTCCCTAAATTTTTCTATAAATACCAACCCATTCCTTCATTAATTTCATTCCAAATTCTTCCTCAGTGAATCTCTAGTATTTTTACCTCCCAAGAAGTCCTCCCAAGGATCCCTCAATCCCCCTAAGGTCCCATCATTTTAGTTTTTGATGTTACTCTTCAAGGTAAGGGAACCTTTCACCCTCCTCTTTTAGTCAACACTTATTTTATGTTATGTCATTGAATTTTCCTTTCATATGTAGGGGTATGATATTATGTATCCATATTACTGTAATTTTTTTTCCACATGATTATATACCCTTTTTTCTCTCATCAAGTCATTTTCAAAAAATTTATGTGACGCCATTAAGCTGCTAAATTTCCGTAAAAGAAATCACATCTTCTCTTTTTATTCTTGTTTCCTTTTCGTGTGGTATGTCATTCAAATATCCATACCATTTTATAATTTAGGATTTATTCAATCCCTATACTGTATTATGATTTATTTATAGTGGGAGACCCTTGTCCCCTCTATTTTTAATGTTTTCTAAAACCATGTTGTATAATTATTATGTTGCAGAATTTTCATCTCAAAATATCTCTCTTTTATCACGAAATTATTTTATTTTCCTTATAGGTGTACCCATAACTCCTTCATTTCTAGGGGCATTTATAATGAAATTAAAATGATATATGTTATGATTCAATTGACATACATAAAACCTTTATTCCCTTCCCATGGGTTATAAATGACGTAATGATCTTGTTTTTAATCACTTTTGAAAACTTTGTGATTTTGATATGAAACCCATTTATTTTATTCTATTTGGGTTATTTATGAAATTTTTGGTTATGATATATGTGGATCCGATGAAAATAAATACATATTAATGGTTCTACCTGATAGAGATCACATGCATTGGGTAAATAATTAATCCCTATAGATGATAAGTTTTATGATACCGTGGTGGATAACCTTGGTAATTTTTATTACACCTTGGGGATGGACCTTGGTGATATTATTATGAATGTATTAATAAAATGTTGTAGAAACATTTTAAATATATTATTCATGTTATTATTATCATGATATTCTTATTTATCATGCCTTTATTATATTCCCCATGTTCTTATTGATATCGCTCAAGTTCACTTGTAAACTGTTTCACTTGTTTTCTTTACTAGGTCTTATGCTCACCCTTTCCATTGATGTATGTCCCCAAGTTATGATATTAAGTAATTTTACTTAGGATGAACATTTAAATAATCCTTTCAAGAGGATTAAAATACTTTTTATATTTTCATGTATTATGTTCCTTATGTCCAAGACACTAGACTTTAAAGATCCTCTATTTGTAATATAATGAAAAGTTATGTAATAAGAAGGATGGATTCCATAGTTGGTATCAAAGGATAGTTTATTTATTTGTGGAAGTTAGGCACAGAAAACTTTAGGAAGAACCCTATATAAATGGTTAAATATAGGAAAACTTCCTGGTATTTGGGTGAAATATTAATTAAGTGGTTTAGGGACAAATAAATCCATGTCTGGATAAGAACAAGTGGATGTGGATCTGGAACAGATGTACCTAGGAGTGAAAAATCAAACAAGGAGTTTTGGGATTGACCCAGGGTATACTAGTACATGACAACGGGCCTTTCTATACTCCTAGTTTGAAATTATTGGGGGATATTTTTGGTTCATCACAATATTTTTAGGAATCATTTTGAAGGATTTATAGAGAAATGTAATTGTTGTTAAATAATACTATATTTATGTATAAAGTTTTAATGCATAAAAATTCTTTAGAGTTAAAAGACTTGTAAAATAATTAATATTATAACTAAGGTTTTATTATTATAGAAAATGGTGTGAAATAGGAGGAATCGTTCAAATGGTGACTACAATGGACCATGCACTGACGGTCCTTCGATTGAAGTCGTAATGGAAACTATCAAGAGAAAAATGAACCAACTGACTCAAGTTATGGGAAATAACTTGAATCAAGCTAAGAGACTAATCTCACCATGAAGGGAAAAACATTTTGTTGATTCCTTTTTGTATAAATGACCACCAACCTTTAGTGAATCTACTAATCCATTGATTTCTAAATAGTGGATCGGCTCTATCAAGATGATATTTTCTGTGCTTCGCTATTCATAATAATAGAAGGTCACCTTGGTTGTTTATTGCTTAGAGGAAAAAGATGATCAGTGGTGGGAACTAATTAAAAACACAAGGCCATGAGTGGAGGTAAATGATTTGTAGTGGTAAGAGTTCATAGGGATCTTCTTCAATAATTATTTCCCTCGTTCTATGAGAACAAAAATGGAGAAGGAGTTTCTTTAGCTGAAGCAGAAGGAGAATGAATCTATTGGAAGCAATCAGATTAACTTCACAAGGCTTTCTAGTTATACCTCAATATTTTTCATAGATCCTAATGGGAAGTTTGATAGATTTTTTGGTGGACTGAGACCTCATATGCGGAAGAATCTAGACAACTGATACTATGACAGCTAGGAGGAGATCGTATGGAGTGCAATGAAATTCGAACTAGAGTTTGCTGAGATGTAGTGGTATCATAAATCCAATGAAAAGAAGAGATCAACGGATAAAATCTTAGGGAGGATATTCGATCAGGGAAGATGAGGAAAGCAAGTGAAGCATCCCATGTGTAATAAATGGGGGAAGAAGCATTTGGGGAACTGCCTTTTAGGGAGGGGGAAGGGCTAAAAGTGTGTAAGAGATGGTCATATTGTGACGAATTGTCATAGTGAAGTGAATCCTCAACTTCCCAATACTAACGAAAAGGGTAATATGGTGTAGGCCCTACCTGATTTCCAATGCTACAAGTGTGGACAACTTGGGCACTTTTCCAATCATGGTCTGAATTAGAGGGCATTGGAGGGGAATCACCATCAGCCTCTACAATGGCCATTGGAATAAGGTCATATTTTTTCTATCACTATGGAAGAATTTGAAGTACCAAATGATGTGGTTGAAGTAACTCTTGTTGTTCTCTCAAAGCTAACAAGTACATTGTTTGATTCTCGTTCTACATATTCCTTTATTTTTTCCAAGTTTGCAATGAATTTAGAATCAACACCTGATTTTCTAAAACTAGGATTACCAGTCAAGACTCCTACTCAGATTATCCATGAATCATCAGTGTTTAGAAACTCTAATATTTACATTAGTGAGAACAATATAATCAAAAACTATTAGTCATTCCCATACTAGAATTAGACATTATACTAAGGATGGACTGTCTCTCAAAGTATAATACTAATATCAAATGCATAAGTAAGGAAATATCAGTAGTCTTAAATGGAAAACCTATGGTTATCTTTTAAAGAGAGATATATCAACCAGATTTTTGGTTAGAATAACCTCTTATATCTTTCTTTATGGAGTTGATTGGTGAAGAGGAAAAAGTAAATTAGAGTATAAGGATAGAAATGTCCCAATCATTCAGGAATACATTAATGTATTCCTGGATGAGTTACCCAGACCTCCCCCAGAAAGAGAGGCAGAGTTCTCCATTGAACTCATACCTAGATCTCATCTGATATCAATGACCTCGTATATGATGGAAAATGTAGAGATCGAGGAATTAAATAAAAAACTCCATGCTCTATTGGGTAAGGGGTTTATCCAACCAAGTGTGTCTCCTTTGGGAGAACCTATTCTATTTGTGAAGAAGAAGGATGGATCGATGCAGCTATGCATTGATTATAGAGAACTAAATAGGATCACAGTAAAGAACAAATACCCTCTTCCATTAATTGATGAATTATTTGACCAACTTCATGGGGCTCAATTCTTCTCAAAGATTGATCTTTGATCTGGTTATCATCAACAAAGGGTGAAGAAAGAAGATATTCCAAAAACTTCCTTCTAAACAAGATATAGGCAATATGATTTTGTTGTTATGCACTTTAGACTTGCTGATGCACCTAATATTTTTATGGATTTTATTAACAGAGTCTTGAAGGACTACCTTGATAATTTTTTTGTAGTTTTTATTGATGATATTCTAATATATTCTAAAATTCACGTGGAGCACGAGGATTATATAATGTTTATTTTGAAAACTCAACGGAAGGAGAGGCTTTTTGGATAGTTCAAACAATGTGAATTTTGGTTAAAAAAAATTTCTTTCTTTGGTCACATTGTAACCAATGAAGGAATAACATTTTACCCTACAAAGACATAAGTTGTAGAGGAGTGTCCTTATCCAACAACAATAATTAATATTCGTTTTTTCTTCAGATTACTGGGATATTATAGGAGGTGTTTTGAACCACTTTTCACAACTTTCTAATCCATTAACAATGTTAACTCAAAAAGGGGTCAAGTTCATCTGGAAAAAGGAGTGTGAGGAAAGTTTCCAAGAGCTGAAGAAGAGATTGATTACCACACCCCTGTTAACTCTTCCCTAAAGTGGAGAATGATTTGTTATTTTTAGCGGTGCATCTCTAAAATGGTTTGGGTGAATCCTCATGAAAAATGAAAATGTCATTTTCTATGCATCTCTACAGTTGAAGACTCATTTGTAGAACTATCATACACATGATCTGGAGCTAGCTGCTATCATTTTTTCTCTCCATATATGAAGGCACTATTTTATGGGGAGAAATGTGACATAAACACATACCATCAAAGTTAGAAGTATATTTTCACACAAAAGGAATTGAACATGAGATATAGGAGATGGTTTGAACTTCATAAAGACTATGATTGTTCAATTTATTATCATCCCCAAATAGAAAACAATGTTGTTGATGCATTAAGTAAGAAATACCAAATTGTTCTATCCATAATGAGTATTCAAAGAGATCCTTTGATCAATAAACTATTAAAGATGAACCTGAGAATTATCAGGTAAGGGACATCATCAACCCTAACCCAAATTATTTCTCAAAAGTCATTACTAGGGAAGATCAAGAATTCTCAGAAAGAATATTCTTTGTTACATAATAAGTTTAAGGTTGTGAAATATGGGATGTTTTCTAAGTTCAATATCGATCAATAAGGTGTACTGAAATTTCATAAAAAACTATGTCTTCCATATATTCTGAAATAAATAAGGATTTTATGGATGAAAATCATATATATACATTATCTATAAATATGGGAAGCATGAAAATGTATAGTAACCTTCTTGATAATTATTGGTGGGATATTATGAAAAGGGAGATTACTGACTAAACTACAAGTTTCCTGGTATGTCAACAAGTGAAGGCAGAGTGAAAACTTTCTAAAGAGGTATTACAACCACTACCCATGCCAGCATGGAAGTGGGATAATATAATTATGGAATTTGTCACTAGTATCTCGATAACTTCCAAAGGAAACAATGTGACAAGGGTTATTATGCACCGTCTCACCAAGACATCCCATTTTATCTCTATTCATAAATATTTCTCTCATGATCAACTTGAAAGTACTTACATGAAGGAATTGGTAAGGCTGCATGTAGTTCCACTTTCTATCATATCTTATTGTGATTTAAGGTTCACATCAAAATTATGTAGAAGTCTTAAACATCCTATGCGTACCTATTTGTATTTTAGTACAACTTATTACCCCCAAACTAATGTCCAATCTGAATAGACTATTTAAACACTTGAGGAAATGATGGAAACATGCTCAATGGGATTTAAAGGTGGATGGTATCAACATATCCCATTAGTTGAGTTCTATTATAACAATAACTTCTACTCAAGCATATAAATGGCACCCTACGAATATTTATATGGGAAGTGATGTAGAACACCTACTTGTTGGGATGAAGCTGGTGAGGGAAAGATTCTTGGGCCTGATATTGTGCAAGATATGACAGAAAAATTCCATGCCATCCAGCAATACATTAAGGCTAGTTAGAGTCAGCAAAAGAGCTGTGTAGACAACTGTTGAAGGGACATGGAGTTTGATTTTGGTGACAAAATATTTCTTCAAATTTCATCTTGGAAGAGATTCATGATTTTGGGAAGAAATGGAAGCTCATCCTTTGGTACATTGGCCCCTATAAAACCCTTGATCGCGTAGGAGTTGTGGCCTATCGCCTTGCACTTCCTCCAAATCTAGCACAAGTTCATGATTTCTTCCACGTATCCCTCTTGAGGAAGTACATACCTGAACCTTCATGTGTACTAAATCCAGAGGTGGTACAACTAGAACATGACCTCTCTTATGAGCAGCATCTGGTGGAGAACTTGGATCGTAGAGACAAGGTTCTATGAAAAAAAGACTACCTACCTTGTTAAGTTGTTGTGGAGGAACCACAAATAAAAAGAAACCATGTGAGAACCAGAGGAGTCTATGAGGCAAAATTAACCACACCTTTTCTCTTATGAGGGAAGAAGTTTAAATTTTAGTGAGAAAATTTCTTGAGGGGAAGAATTTAATGACCCGAACTTTTGAATAATATTTGTTTCCAAATTTTATGTGTTATTTTATTTTTTACTCAACAAAACTATATCCTTTAATTAATTATGTGATTATATTTAAAATGAGACTATTGGGATTCGATTATTATATAATTGTTGGTCAATATGATCATTGGAAACTATACTCTTAATTTAATGATTATTGTTTAGAAATACAAATGATCATGGTAAATTAATACAGAGAGAAGAGTCAATGGCCTCATCCAGTTGTCTCGGGCCACATGAATACCATCTATCGGAGATTGGGAAGGAGGTAGCATCACTGGGCTTTGCGGTGGACCAAGCTCAAGCTGAACTCCAACATGTTAAGTTTGAAAAAAATCACTTATGGTAGAAGTTCAAGCGGATAGAAATCACCACTTGAGCAATGTTGTCTGAGCCGCCCCAAGATTCAATAACAATTTCACACCATACTCTTAGGTCCTATGTAGGTGTTATAAGGGCCTATGTAATTAGGCATTAGTAACATTGTGTAATCCTTTTGTATAAATAATATTATCATTTATTATTATGGTAAAATTTGTGAATTTTAAATATCAAGATAAATATTGGATGAATTTATAGAAGATCCATATTATTGATGAATATTGTAAAAAGGGTATTTTAAAATATATTTTTTTATAATTTAAATAATTAATAATGTGAAATGATATTTAAAAAATTTTCTTCTATAGTTGTGATTAGTAAGAAATTTAGATTCTAATAAGATCAACTTAATTTTTTTTGAATAGTAAATTATGAATTGTAATATTAATCTTATGAATAGTAATGTGGACAATGGAATATAAATCTAACTTAATTATGTATAAATATAATTTAGTCATCTTGAATGGTAGTGTGATATAATTTCATAAGTAAATAACTATTTTAGGAAATATTAGTTAAGTATTAGTATTTTTTCGGGTAAATATTTATTCTACTTAAAAATTAAATATATCATAAATAGAAAATTATTTTTGAAAAATGGAGTTCATTTTTGAATTCATATCATCAATATTAGGTTATGGTGAATTTATGATATTTTTATAAAATGTTTTGTTTTTCAGTGAATAGTAAAAATACAGTTCTGAGTTTCAGTGTGTTTAATGACATCATTAATGATCTAATAATGATGTAATAATTCTGGTCTACTTGTGTATATAAAGATATTTTATGAGGGGTCTCAAGTGGAAAATACCATGGGCAAATACCATAGTCAAACCCATGGTTTTGCAAATACCACTAATGAGGTGCCCCTTGAAAAATGAATAAAATATTCCCTCACTTTTTCTAAAATACCAACTGATTCCTTCATTAATTTCATTCCAAATTCTTCCTCAATTAAGCTATAGTCTTTTTACCTCCAAATTAGTCCTCCCAAAGCGCCCTCAATCCCCCAAGGTCCCAACCTTCACGTTTTTTATGTTACTCTTCAAGGTAAGGGAACCTTTCACCCTCATCTTTCAGTCAACACTTATTTTATGTTATGTCTTTTAATTTCCCTTAAATATGTTGGGGTATGATATTATGTATTCCTACTACTATAATTTTTATTTAAATATGATTAGATACCATTTTTCTCTCATCAATTAATTTTTGTAATTTTTAAGTGACGTCGTTAGGCTGTCGAATTTCCCTAAAAAATTGCCTCTTCTCTTTTCTTTCATGTTTACTTTTCATGTGTTATGTCATTAAAATATTAATAACATGTTCTTATTTACATTTTATTCTATCCCTATATAGTATTAGGAGTTATTTATTAATGTATTACCCTAATCCTCTCTCATTTTAATGTTTTCTAAATCCAGGTTGTATAGAAGTTATGCTGCAGATTTTTCGTCTCAAAATCTCTCCCTTTTTATCAAGAAATTAATTTATTTTACTTATATGAGTACAAAAAACTCCTTAATTTCTAGTGTTATTTATTATGACATAACAATTATATATTTTATACTGTAATTCACATACATAAAACCCTTATTCACTTTACATGGGTTATAAATGACATAATAATCTTGTTTTTAAACACTTTTGAAACTGTCACGATTTTGATATTAAACACATTTATTTTATTATATTTGGGTTATTTATAAAGTTTTTTATTATGATATATTTGGATATAATTAATATAAATAAATATTAATGGTTTTCCTTGATAGTTCTCTAATTCATTGGGTAAATAATTAATCTCTAGAGATGGTAATTTTATGATACCTTGGTGGATAACCTTGGTAATTTTTATGACACCTTAAGGATGGACCATGGTGATATTCTTATGAATGTCTTAATTAAATATTTTAACCAAATTTTCAATATATTATTAAAGTTATTATTATTATTATATCCCTATTTATCATTCCTTTATGATATTCCCCATGTTCTTATTGATATCGCTCAAGTTCAAATGAAAATTGTTTCACTTGTTTTCTTTACTGGGTCTTCTGCTCACCCTTTCCTTTGATATATGTCCCCAGGTTATGAGATGTAGTAATTGAACTTAGTATGAACATTTAATGAATCCTTTAAAGAGTATTAAAATACTATTTTATGGTTTCATGTTTTATGTTCCTTATTTCCAAGACACTGTAATTTAAAGATCCACTATTTGTAATGTAGTGAAAAGTAATGTACTAAGAAGGCGGGATGCCAAAGGGATGGATAAGGATAGATTTCTAGGAATGATGATTTTATTTGGGATAGTATGTTCATGAAGAGTTTTTATTGTTAGTGAGGATCATACCTTAATATAAATTATGAATGTTTCATATAATCTGTTACGAAATCACGATTGGCATTGTAGGAAGGTGCCACCATGACAATGTGTACCAGTTGGGTGACATGAGTACATCACCAAGAGTGCTCCTATAAAATAAGATAAGGAATTTATAGTGGTTCATGGTAATATAGGAGGGGAGCAGTTCCATGAGAACTTTTCTTATTTTGTGCTCATGATGGAACGAGACCCAACATAGGTTGTAATGAGTATGTATGAGTTGACTAAGGAGTTATAACTATAGCACCCTTAAACTTTTTATAGAGATGGTGGACCAGAGGAAATAGATTTTTGGATAGAGTCCACATAGAAAATCCTTGATAATCTTGAGACACCCACAGAGAATAGATTCAATTTGGTGGCTTGCAAGTTGTGATGGTAGGAAAAATGCTGGTGGGACATATTAGTTCAGACTAAGAAAGTAGAGGGTATGTTATGGAAGGGCTTCCAAGATAATTTTCTAGAACACTTCTATTCTGAGACCTTGAGGTAGTGAAAGGTTGTGTATTTTATGATTTTGGATCAGGGTACTATGATAGTGATGGATTATGCTAGTCATTTCACCAACTTGCAACATTTTGTTCCAACATAGGTATGAGATGATGAGGAAATGGAGATGCACTTATATAATGTAATTACACTTGAGATTAAGTCCCGAGTTAATATATTCCATTTAAAGAGTTTTGCAGAAGTAGTAGATCAAGACCTAATTTCAGATGGGAATATAAAAGAGGATTTAGGTAGTGGGATCTTGGTTTAAATTTCCCAAAATAGTGGTCCAACTTCAAAAGGTAGGAAGTGCTATTTTGAGCACATTCACTAAGGCATCAGGAGAAATAATAGTCAGAATAATAAACTAGTTTCTTAGAAAAGTGACTATGTGTTTTTATATTTGTACGAAAGGCTGGTAAAACTCAGAATTTAGTTCCCCCAACCACTAATTGAGTGTCGAGCATGCGGATGATTGGGGCATGTGGAGAGGCTCTATAGGTAACCTCAATAGGGGTTAATGAGAGAGTCTCACAGATAGTGCAGTGTATAAGAAGGGGTTTAGTTACACCATACCAATAAGGAAATTATAGCTCTATGATCTATACCGATAGAGGAGGAAGATGTCATACTCCATAGTGGGAGAGTTCATATAAGTAGGGTAGTGCAGCACTGGGATTTCAGGTTAGTTCCAAGGGTAGAGGTTCAT
This sequence comes from Viscum album, assembly GCA_963277665.1. NCBI lineage: Eukaryota > Viridiplantae > Streptophyta > Magnoliopsida > Santalales > Viscaceae > Viscum > Viscum album. Next base: position 1,429,098,326 of record OY728120.1, on the reverse strand, counting down.
GTCAACTCTATGTAGTTCAGTTGACACCTATAGGTCACAATGTTGGACCATCAACTGTTTGAGGTACAGTTCTCATTTCTTCCATTCTTTCTAGTGGTTTTTTGACATAGGTGCTTCACATTATTTTATTTATTTTCAGTTTGTAGTTGTGTTGGTACTATCATATAAACTTATGTGTGTGGTTATGTTTATTAATACTCTATTAGGGGTGAGATAAGATAATATCAAGCAATGTAAGGGGTGTTCTTTTTAAGATTGGTGTATACCACTTACTATGGGATTTATTTGGGCTGGAGATTTTATTTTTTCATCATATTTTGAGAATTGATTAATTAGTATTATACCATGCCCATATTAATTTTTTTCCATAATAGGTTAACATTCACATATCATGAGGGATACAAGTATGCCCGTCGTGGTGAATTTAATGTTTGGGTAGGCAGTGTAGTGTCAGTGTGTCTGTAGTTGGATGAACTTACACCTCAAGTGGTTTGTCTTATGCTAGATGATGGGGGGTGAGAAACTTATTTATTCCTCCTATTGTAGATCTATTTCAAGATGTGTTTCCTTATGAATTATTGGATATGACACCTGATATGGATGTTGAGTCAACAATAAAGTTATTACAAAGATCTGAACTAGTTTTCACTCCACCATATAGAATGGAACTTTTATAACTTTAGAAACTTAAAACTCTAGGGGGGAATTGGATAATAATGGATTCATTCATCCTAGTACATCATCTTTTGATCTCTGGTGTAAATTTCCAAGAAATACATTGTATCATTGTGACTCTGTGTTAATTATAGAAATATGAATCAGTTGAAAATTAATAATTGATATCATCTTCCTTGAATCAATGATCTTTTTGACCAGCTGATGGGTGATTCTCTGTTTTAAAAAAATTATCTGAGATTAGGGTATCATCAGCTAAGGGTAAGGCCTTATAATATACCACAGACTACCTTTAGAAGTAGGTATGGTTTATATGAGTTTTTAGTTTTCCTTTTGGAGTTTACTAATATGTCATTAGTTTTGATTTCCCTAATGAACCAAATCTTTCATCCTTACCACGACTGATTAATAGTTTCCTTCTTTGATGACATCTTAGTGTACTCCAAAACACATGATGATCATTCCAAACATCTTAACATCATCTTGAGTATTATAATATATCATAGACTATAATCCAATATATCCAAGTGTAATTTATGGATTGATAAGGTGCATTTATTAGGACCCATAATATCATAGGAAGGTGTGTCCATAGATATAGAGAAATCAAAGGCAGTTGTGTATTGGGAGTAGTCCAAGAAGATTTCTAATGTCTATAGTTTTATGGGTTTGGCTAGTTATTACCAACGGTTTATCAAATAATTTTCCTATTTGGTAGTGCCACTTTAGGGCTTTACCAAGGAGGGAATCAAGTTTGAGGGGTCTAAGTCTTGTGAGAATGACTTTCATGAACTAAAGAGGTGGTTTAAAACTGCAAAAATTATGATCTTACTTGAGCCAGGTAATAAGTATAATTTGTTCTATGACACATCTAGAGTTGTTCTTGGAGAATTATTGATGCAGGATGACTATTTTGTGGCGTATGTGTCATAATAGTTGAGTCCCCATAAAAGTAATTAACCTACACATGATCTTGAGTTGGTTGTGGTGTTTTATGAATTTAAATGCTGTCATAATTACTTGTTGGGAGAATGGTTTATGGTGTATACCAATTAGAAAAGTTTTAATTACATCTTTAATCAGTGTTATTTGAATATTTATTAGTGAAGACGGGTTAAATATTTGAAATCCTTGTACTTTGTGTTAGTTTACACACTAAAAAGTGAAATAGTGTTATAGATTCCTTGACTCGAAAATGCGGAATCAGGTGGCTTGATAATCGAGTTTAGAGTGGAAGATGATGGAATTGTTTACTAAGACTTATCTCTAGATGCATGATGGTCAAGGAAATAGGACTCATTCATTATAGTTATTTGATTCCATGCTTATGATCTAGATCAAGGAGAAACAATGTGAGGATTTAGAGTTTTTTGTATTTAAAGGAAAATATTAAATTTAGGGAGTCAGCTTCAAATTGGACCATTAGTGATTATGGGATTGTTTATATATGTGGTCATTTTATTTTTCCAACATGTATATTATAATATTTGGTATATGAGATTCATTCATTGAAGTTGGTTGTGCATCCTAGTCTGACCAATATGTAATGGTACCTTCATTGGTAATACTTGTGGCCAGGTATGATGGAAGAGGTTGCAGGTTTCACGTTGTGATTCCTTACCAGCCAGCAAGTTAACGCTGAGAATCTGGGACTGGATAGTTTTTTGTAGTGGGTATTCTGAAGATTATTCAAAAGAATGAAGTGATCTGGGGAGTCACTGATCGATTGACTAAATTGGATCATTTCTTTCCAATTAAAGAAAGTTTAAATGTGGACCAGTTGGGTGAGTTTTATGTTAATGAAATAATATGATTTCATGGGGTACCACAAAAGATAGTTTCAAATCAAGATCTATGTTTTACATTTCCCTTCTATCTGATGTGATATAGGGTTCTTGGTAATCAGGTGTTTTTGAGTATGAATTTTCTCCTGCAGGCAGATGATCAGTCATAACATACCATTCAAGTACTAGAGGACATGTTGAGAGCTTGTGTCCCATATTTTGGTGGATCATAGGAAAATAATATCATGATTTTTTAGATTTCCTATAACAATATTTACCATACTACAATTCATATGGAACCATTTTAGGTCTTCTATGGTTGGTCATGTAGATCTATGTTGTATTGGGTAGAATTTGGAGAATCAGAATTGTTGGGACCGAGTCTCATGAAGGAGACATCAGAACAAGTTTAGTTGATTCATAAATGTATATAAATAGCCCAGAGCAAGAATAAATCATAAAAATATAGGATTCATATAACTCTGGAGTTTGTGGTGGGTGAAGATGTGTTTCTTCATGTGTTTCGAAGGTTGGGTCATCATCAAATTCAGAAACAATGTAAGTTGGTTCCCAAGTACATGGGTCCATTTGAGATCATGGAGAGTATCTCATCTGTGGAATATCGATTGTCTCTTCCATAATGGTGTAGTGGTATGCATGATGTTTTACATGTGCCTCACCTTCAATAGTGTCACCCAGACCTATCTAATATGATCGAGGTTGATGATGTTGATCTTGAGGATGATGAGTCCTTTGAGGAGCATCCGGTTTGTATTATAGATTATATTGAGAAAGTCTTATAGGGAAAGACCTTACCATGGGTTACAGTTTTGTGGAAACATGGTAATTTTTAGAAAAAAAATTGAGAAAGAGAGTCAGTTATATAGGCTTAGGGGCCTAATATCTTTTCTTTGATTTCTCATTGATGCATGTGATGAGTGGGTCGAGGGAGAACCATTTTAAGGTGGGAGGTTATAAGATTGCGAACTCCTTAAAGGTATGTAATTATTCAAATACTGATTTTAATCCTTTAATTTTTCCCAAAAAAATGTTTATTGGGTGTGTGAGGTGGTTTGGGGGTGTTTCTGGGGCTTGTGACATGAATGAAATGGGAATCGGGACATTCTATGCAAGTCACATGGTTTGTGTACGGTTAGTGAAAACTATGCAAGGGGGAACCAAATAGTGTCGTTTAAAATTGTGGCATTTTTCATGGTCGGTACATTATTTTTCAAATAGTGTGGGACTTCCTATGTAACTGTGCAACCTCAACCCCTCTTGGATGGTGTGTTGTGCATGGTTTCTACACGGTTTTGAAAACCATGCATCCCATTAAAAAGTTAAAATTTACAATTTTCCCTCTTGGAATTTTTAAACCCTCATCCAATTTTCCCCCATTTCTTACCCTCTCAACCCTAGGGATGAACCGAATAGAACCCATATTACCAAGGGTGGTTATCCTTTGATTCATGGCCATTTGGAATATTGTTGGTTGTGGATCAAAGCTCTAGGTGAGTCTAATATTCCTCTTGTTTTTTTATTCTGGATTAGGGCTATATAATTTGATCATCATCTTCTAAATCCCTAAAATACTCTTTTCTCAATGGATGTTAGATCAGGGATTCAATGGGTTCTTAAATCCATTTCTCATGAAAATTTTTAGTATGCGATCATCATTGGATTCTATGTAGGTGGTCTATAAGTTATATCCCATAGTTTTGATATAGATGTGTGCGTGTATGGTTGAGTTCTTGGTATTCCTATTGTTGTGTTTTTTATTCCTCTAATATAATTTGGTAAAATTGTTGAATAAATGAATATATGGAACCCTCATGGTCCTCATAGGATGTCTTGAGGTTGATTAAATCAGATTAGGGCCACCCAAGGAGTGTTCCAATATTACCTAACATGATAAATTTCAATGTTAATCTTAGAGTTGTCTTAATTTGAAATAGATACCATGTGAAATGTGTTGGTTTTAAAAGTTAAATATAAATGTAATAAATAGTGTTTCTATATAGTTTTTGGTAAAGGCGTAATGTATTTTTTTTCTTAACATAAATTGAGTTAGTTATAATAAAGGAAATGGTGCTAGGTGATTTATGAAATGTAATTGAAAAGATTAAGTGAGGTAATGCATATGAAGTGGTGAACATGTTAAATGAGTAAATTCTTACAATTGATAAGTAAGCTAAATGGGTTAAGTCATAAGAATGGAAATGGGTTGAATGGTCTAGGCTAAGTAAATGATATTTGTGTTAATGGGTTAAGGAATAAGGATAATTTGTGAGTTATAATAATTTGAAATTTCATGGTTATCCGTTTTGGATTATGTATGATTTATGGTATAGTATTTATGGTGAATGAAAAATAATCATGTTCACATGGATTGATGGTATGTGGGGTATTTACTTGACGTTTTATGCCCATGGGTTGGGTTGCACTGAGGCCAAAACCCCACCCCTAGAATGAATGGGTTAGGGAGTCAAACTAAGGCTATATTAAACTAATATTTTCAAGGGATGAAACAAATTAGAATAAGGCACCAAGGTAAGTTTTATTGTATTTGTTATGAAGTATTTTCCCTAGTGAGATAGGGAACATGGCTTATCCACTGATGCACCATATTTTTCCTACTTAGACTATTTTTTAATTGAAGTGAATTCTGAACTCATAACACATGTATTGGGAATGATCTTAGTAATAAAGATGATATAACTGAAAAAATGGAAATAGTAATGGGAATGAGATAACTAAATATTATTCCCTAATGGAACTCATTCTTTCCTTTTGTTTAACATGTTATTTGTTTTTTTAAATGCATGCACTATATGTTTAGACTGGATATTTTGTAGATATCATTTTTGGTGTCCTACAGAGTTTTACTCACACCCTACAAGGGAAATCATTGGGTTCCTGAGAAGAATTCATGGTTATAGGTCAAGAAATTGGTAAAGCCACTATAATAGTGAGTTGAATTTGGATTGGGATGTGCATGGATGAGGATCTAGAATTGGTGTTTGGAATTATTTTGGGGATTCAGTTGTTTGTTTTTACCTTGGGTTTTATTCACTTTGTAATAGTTAGCATGACATGACATATTTATTATTCGGTTGTATTGTACCATGTTTGGGAAATGGCTGGTAATGCATGTTTCTGATCATTTGTTTCTATTCAATTATTTATTATTGTTTTGTGTTGTGGATAACCTTGATAAAGAGGGTATAGTCTCCCAATATGTGATATTATACCCTTTATGCTAGTATATAGCTTCTAACTTATGGGGAGTAATTCCTAAAGTCATGTGGTGACCTGGCTCGGGGAATTGGTTGGTGGCTTTTGGGGTGGGATATTACAATGTGGTATCAGCGCGGTTCTTTTCTATGGTTTTGTTATTTTGGGAATGATAGTAGGGAGATTATGATTTTTAAGGCCTTGTATATGAGTTTTTTCTTGGGAGTAGATAACCCATGTATGAGGGAAACCCCAAGTCACCCATGGAGGGATTTTTTTTTGTTTTGGTTGAATGATATTTCACCATTTGGTGATGCACATATTGTGTGATGTGATAGTTTTATGATATTTTTATCATGGGTGGTATGGAATGATGTTTTTAATTTGTACATCATTATAGGAACCTATGAATTTTGGTGGATTTCATCATGACAAACAAACATGGGACGGGTGTGTGGGGAATAAAGGGTAAGATGCATTTTTCCTCCTTGAAAAATTGAAGGAAATGATGTCTAATAAAAATGGTATAATGGTAAAATGGAAAAAATATTAAGGATTGGTTAAATAATTGTAGTCGATGATGGGTTATAAATGAGTTAACATAGGGGTTGTAACAAGTTCTGAAATGGAAAATGTACCTATGAGAAAATGGTTTTGTTGTGGTAGTGAAAATGATACAGTGGGTGTTAAATGAAAAGATTTTGGGTTTTGTGCATTAAATTATCCCATGTTAACCCTGACCAATGGTAGGTATGGTAGAGGATAGTTTTCTAGGTATGAATTTGTTATTTGGGATGGTATGTGCATGAATATTTGTTATGGCTAGTGAAGATACTTCCTTTATGTAAATTTTGAATGTTTCATATTATGTGTTCTGAAACTGTGATTGGAATTGTAGGAAGATGTCTCCTTGAGGATTCATACTAGCTGGGTGACATGGGGATGTTGCCAAGAACTCTCCTTAGAAGTGGGGTTGGAAATTTTTATAGATCAATATAACATAGTTGGGGATAAGTTTTTTGAGAAAAATTCTCATTTTATGAAAATGATGTAACAAGACCCAATGCGGGTTGTGTACAGTATGACTGAGTTGAATAGGGAGTTCCAACTACATCACCCCGCAAATTTTTCTGGATAAGGAAAACCAGAGGCTGAAAAAATCTGGATATAGTCCATATAGATAGTCCTTGATCATCATGGGACACACATAGAGAAGAGATTCAAGTTGGCGGATTGCATGTTGGGAGGAAAGGAAAAATGATGGTGGGATATCTTAGTTTAAACTAATAAAGAATATGGTATTTTAGTGAATTGATTCCCAGAGAAGCTTCTAGAACACTTCTATCCGGAGACCTTGAGGTAGAAAAAGGATGTTACGTTTATGATTTTGGTTCAGGAGACAATGACAGCGATAGATTATTCTAGTCATTTCCTCAACTTGTGATGTTTTGTTCCAAATCTGGTTAGGGATGAGGTGGTAACGGTGATTCACTTCAAGGACAAACATAGACATGAGATTAAGTCCTAGGTGAATTTCATCCATTTAAATAGGTTTGAAGAAGTGGGGGATCAAGAACTTGTTCTAGAAGAGAACATAATAGAGGCTTCAGGTGGTGATATTGTAGTTCCAATTTCATAAACTAGTGTTGAGACTTATGAAGTTAGGAAGAATAATTTAGAGAGATTTAAATAAGAATGTGGGAGACAGGGTAGTCAGAATAAGGAACTAGTTTCTCAATGATGTTACTGAGTGTTTGGATATTAGTGTGGCAGGTCAGGACACCTATGTTGCCGGTGCCCTAGACCACCAGTTGAGTGCCAAGTATACGATATATTTGTGTATGTGAAGAGGTTATATAGGAACCCTCAATAGGGTGTAATGAGGGAGGCCCATATCCTATCAAGAGTACAAGAAAGGGGTTGTTGCCCCATACCGGGCAGGCAATTGGAGCTCTATCAACCATATTGGTAGAGGTGGGGGACAAGGTAATTTGCAGCATGAGAATTCATATCAGTAGGGTTGTGCAGTAATTTTTGTTCAGGACAGAGACTAGGGTATAGGGGTAGTTCAACTCCATGTAGTTGAGTCTAAACTGAGAGGTGGTGATGCTAGAACATCAATTGTTAGAGGTATGATTTTTTTTCTTTCATGATTTCTAGTTCTTTATTTGATACAAGTGCTTCGTATTCTTTTTTTTCTCAGGTTGTAGTTATGATGGTCCAATAAATTTAATGTATGTGTGGGGTTATTTATATTGGTATGTTGTTAGGGGTGAGATCATATAATATCAAGAAATGTAAGGGGTGTTATTTAGAGATTGGGGGATACCACTTCCTATGGGATTTTTTCTTCCTGGAGATGTCGGGTTTTGATCTGATTTTTGGCATGGATTGGTAAGTATTATACCAAGACCATATTTATCGTTTCCGTCATAGGGTTATGTTAATATATAAGGAAGATACATATATTCATCATAGAGAATGGGGTGTTTGGGACGTCTGTTTGGGGTCATTGTGTCAGTAGTTGGGTGGACTCACAACTCAAGTGGATTGTGTTATACTGAATGATGGGGGAGTGGAGCAGCCTATTTTTTCTCCTATGGTGCATCAGTTTTAGGATGTACACACAAAGGAATTATTGGAAATACCACCCAAGAGGGATGTTGAGTTCACTATAGATTTGTTTCCAGGAAAAAACAAGTTTCCACTACATTTTATATAATGGAACTATAAGAATGTCTGAAACATAAAGCTCAGTTGGAGGAATTAGATAATAAAGGGATCATTTATCCTAGTACATCAACTTATGGATCTTTAGTTTTATTTTCCAAGAAATATGATGGATTCTTGTGACTTTGTGTTGATTATAAAAATATGAATCAGATGAAGGTTAACAATAGATATCCTCTGTATTGAATCAATGATCTATTTGACTAGTTGAGGGGTGATTCTGGGTTTTAAAGAATTAACCTGAGATCAGGGTATCACCAGCTACATGTAACACCTTCTAATATACCACAATCTACCTTCAGAAGTATGTATGGGTTGTATGAGTTTGTAGTCATTTCTTTGCGTTGAACAATGCACTAATAATGTTTATGGAATCAATTAATAGAATATTTCATCCTTACCAAGGCCAATTCATAGTTTTCTTAATTGATGACATCTTAGTGTACTCTAAAACCCATGAAGATCATTAAAAACATATTGAAATCATCTTTAGTACACTAATAGAGAATAGGATGTACACCAAGATATATAAATATCATTTAAGGATTGATAAGGTGAATTTATTATGAGATTCCATCTTAGAGGAAGGTGTGCCCATAGATTCGAAGAAAGTGTAGATAATTATGCCTTGGGAAAAGCCTAATAGTGTTTCTGATGTCTGAAGTTTTATAGGTCTGTCCAGTTATTACTTAAGTTTCATCAAATAATTTTACCATTTAGAAGAACCACATTTTAGTTTGACCAAGAAGGTAACTGAGTTTTAGTGGTCTGAGTCTTGTGAGAATTCCTTTCAGGAACTGAAGAAATGATTGACAACCACACAGGTACGAATTTTACCTTAGGTAAAAAGTATAATTTGTTCTAAGATGCATCTAGAGTTCATCTTAGAGCATTGTTGATGCAGGATGATCAGGTTATGGGATAAGGGTCATATCCCTTGAGGCCTCACAAAATAAATTACCCTATGTATGATCTTGAGTTGGCTGCAGTGGTTTATGACTTGAAATGTTAGTGGAATTATTTGATGGGATAATGGTTTACAGAGTATACAGATCATAAAATCATGAATTACATCTTCTCTCAGCTTTATTTAAATCTTCATAAATACATATGGGTTTAATATATGTAATACATTGACTTTGATTTATTTTACACCCCATAAAAGAAAAATAGTGTTATAGATGCCTTAAGTCAAAAAACAAAAAATCGAGAGGTTTAGAAATCGAGTTCAGAGTGGAAGCTTATGGCGTTGTTTACTGAGATGCATTTGGAGGTGTGGGGTGATCAAGAGAAGACGACCCTTGAATCCTTGGTACTTTTGTCAAAACTTCAGATCCAGATCAAGGAGAAACAATGAGAGGATTCAGAGTGTTTCGATTAGAATGAAAATCTTAAAGGTGGGGAGTCACCTTCTGGTGGGACCATTGGTGATGATGGGATTGATTATGTATGTGGCCATATTGTTATGACAAAAATGTATGAGAGAAGAGTTTATGCATGAGTTTCATGCATTGAAGTGTTTTGTGCATCCTGGTCTGACCAAAATGTATTAGGACCTTTGTAGGTAGTATGGTTGGCCCAGGATAAAGAAAGAGGTTTCAAATTTTGTGGTATGATGCCTTACCTGTCAGCAGGTTAAGGTTGAGTATCAGTGGATGGGTGGTTTGTTGAATTCATTTCCCATTATGGAGTAGTAGTGGGATGATGTAATGAAAGATTTTGTTGTGGATTATTCTATGATTATTTAAAATAATGATGTGATCTGGGTAGTCATTGATCAGTTGATTAAAGTGACTTATTTCTTACTGATTCAAGATACTTTTACCATGGAAAAGTTGGGTGAGTAGTATGTTTAGGAAATATTATGGTTTCATGGGGTCCCATAGTTGATAGTTTCGGATTGAAATTCATGTTTTACATCACGAATCTGGTAGGGATTAAATATAGAACTTGGTAATTAGGTGATTTTGAGTACATCTTTTCACCCACAGATGGAGGGGTAGTCGGAACATACCATTTAGGTACGAGAGGGAATGTTGAGAGCTTGTGTCCTAGAATTTGGTGGATCATGGAAAAATCATATCGTGTTTTTTGATTCTACCAACAACAATAGTTACCAGGATAAAATTCATATAGCACCATTATAGGCACTCTATGGTAGTCTATATAGATCTTTGATGTGTTGGGTGGAAGCTTGAGAATCATAATTGTTAGGACCGAGTCTCGTGTGGGAGATGTCGATTCAAGTTAAGTCCATTCGAAAACATATGGAAATGTCCTAGAGTTGGAATATAACTTATTTATATAGACTTCCTCAACCTATTGATTTTTTGGTGGGTGACCATGTGTTTATCCTAGTGTCCCCAAGGTTGTCTCACCGATGAATTGGGAAACAGGGTAATTTGGTTCTAGGTACATGGGGCTATTTGAAATCATGGAGAGGATCAAACTGGTAGCATACCAATCATATATTCCAATGAATTATAGTGGTATACATGATGTTTTTAATGTGTCTCTAATTAGACAGCACCACCCTAACACATCTCATGTGATCGAGGTTGACAATGTTGAGCTTGAGCCTGATATATCCTTTGAGGATCATGTGGTTCGTATTGGAGATCATAGTGAGAAAGTCTTTCATATAAAGATATCACCCTTGGTTCAAAATTTCTAGAACCAAGGAGATGTTTATGAAGAAATATGGTAAATTTAATAGGATATGTTTTCATAGTTTCTGAATCTATTTCGTTCGTAAGTTCAGTGATTCTTGGGAAGAGCGTCTTGAGGATTGGCTGTTATAAGGTGGGGAGGTTGTAAGATCTCAGACATTGTGAAGGCATTTACTTGTTTAAATGATTCATTTAATCCTTTAATCTTGTCCAAAAAAATGTTTAATTGGTTTTTGAGGTGGTTCGGCGGTGTTCTGGGGGCATGGTACATGAATGAAAAGGGAATCGGTCCATTCTGTGTAAGTCACATTATTTTGCATGGTTAGTGCAAACCGTGTGAGGGGGGAACCAAACCATTTGGTTTGAGACAATGGAATTATGAAAAGCTGGATCACGGTTTTTAAAAACCTATAGGCTTTCCCAGGTAATTGTATGACCTCAACCCCTCTTTGACAATGGTTAGAACACAGTTTTCAGATGGTTTTGAAAATTGTGCAGCCAAACCGTGCACCCCATTAAAAAGTAAAAAAAATTCACGCTTTCCCCATATATATTTTTAGACCCTCACAAAATCTCTTCCTCATTTATTCTCCTCCAAAACCTAAAGAAAAACCAAATTGAACCATGCTTCACAAGGGTTTTTCTCCTTTGATTCTTGACCGTTTGGAGCTTCGTTGGTTGTGGATTAAAGCTCCGGTTGAGTCTAATATTCCTTTTTCTTATCTTTTCTCGATTAGGTTTTGTATATTTGATCATCTTCTTCTGAATCCCTAAAACCCTATTTATTTGGTGCATCATATATTGGGGATTCAAGGGGTGATTAAATATAGATCTATGGCAAAGATTAAGGGTGCATTCTTCATCAAATTCAAGGTAGGTGGCCTACAAGTTAGGTATCATGGTTTTTTTATAGATTTGTGTATGTATGGTTGTGTTCTTGGTTTTTCTCTTATTGTGTTTTTGATTAATTTGATAGGATTTGGAAAAATGGTTGGATAAATTAATAAATTTAACCCTTATGGTTCCCATGGGATGCATTGAGGTTAATTAGACTAGATTAGGTCCACTCATATAGTGCGACAGTATTCCGGAATATGATAAATTGCATTGTAAAGATCAAAGTTATCTTAAGTTGAAATGGATCCCATGTGAAATATGTTGATTTTAAAATTGAATTATGAATGGAATGAATAGTGGCTATGTCAAGTTTTTTATAATTTTATAATTAATTATATGGATTAACATGAATTGATTTAGTTTTAAAAAAGGAAATTGTGTTTGTTGATTTATGAAATATACTTGAAATGTTTATGTGGGTTAATGAATAAGAAATAGTAAACATGTTAAAAGAAAAAATACATGTGAATTGATAAATATTATAAATTGGTTAATGAATAAGAAGGAAAATTAGTTGAATGGGCTAGGATAAGTAATTGTAATTGTGTTAATGGGTGAATTCATAATGGTGATTTATGTGTCAAATGAAATGTGAAATGTGATTGTTATGTTTTTTAGATTATGTATAATTTTTGATATGGTATTTGTAGTAAATGAAGAAATAAGAATATATAAATGTATTTATGGTAAATGAGGTGTTGAAACTAGGTTATAAATCCACAGGTTGGGTTGGACTAAGGCTCTAAACTCCACCCCTAGAATGCACGGGTTAGGGAGTAAGATAGAGGCACTATACCCCTAACGATTGCAATTGATGAAACTAAATGGACTTTGGATCTAATGTAAGTGTGATGTATTTGTTTTGAAATTTTTTCCCTAAGGAGATATGGAACATGACTTATCCCTTTATGCATAGGGTTTTTCCCACATAGATCATTGGTAAAATGAAATAAATGCCTGGCCCATTGCATATTTACTAAGAATGAGCTTAGTAATAAAGATGATATAATTGACGTAATGGAAATAGTAATGGGAATGGTCTAACTGAATATTCTTACCTAACAGAACCCAAGTTTTCTTTTTTGTTTATATGTCAATTATTTATTTACTTTCATACACTATCTATTTATAAAATATATTTCTTAGTTATAGTTAGTGGTTGCTTACTAAGTTTTACTCATACTCTAGTTCGGTCGTTGTTGGGTACCAATGCATAATTCATGGTTGTGGGTTGAGACGATGGTAAAGTCCATGTTCTAGGGAGATGAGTAGGGCTTGGGATGTGTGTGGATGAGGATCCAAACATGGAGTTAGGACCCTTTTTGGGGATTCAGTTGAATATATTAATTTTTTGTTTTCATCACTTGGGCATCATTAGCATGACATGACATATTTACTATTTTGTAGTGTTATACCAAATTTGAGAAATGGATGGTGACGCATGTTTTTCTAATTGTTTATTTATTTAATTATTTATTATGGTTATATATTGTGTATTACTGTAATAAAGAGGGTATATTCTCCCCAAGTGTTACATTATACCCCCATCACTAGTCAGCAACCTTGGGCATACAGGGAGGCTCTCCTAAGGTCATGTGGCAGCCTATCTTGGTGCACTGATATGTGGCTTCCAGGTCAGGGATGCTACATAGAGGGAATAATTCAAACATTAAAGAATATGCTTGTTGAGTTTTCAATGAATTATTAGGGAATTTAGGATCAACAATTAAATGTGGTTGAGTTATCTTATAATAACAGTTCTCATTCAATTATACATATGGAAAATCTTGAGAAAATATATAGGAAGTGGTGTCAGGTTCTATCTTGTTAGGATGAAGTCGAGGAAATAAATTTTTTGGGACAAAAATTGGTGGAAGAAATGGTTGAGAAGGTGAATATGTTTCATAAAAATGTAATCAAGTCTCAAAGTAGGTAGAAAATTACATTGATAACAGGAGGAAATATATTTCTTTTGAGCTAGGCGATCATGTTTTTCTTAAAGTATCTCTATGGAAAACTGCTATGTGTTTTGGTAAAAAGGGAAAGTTAACTCCATATTTCATTTGACCATATGACATTCTTAAGAAATTAGGAAGAGTTACCTACATATTATCCTTTCCTCTATTTTTACCTCAAGTATAAAACATATTTTATGTTCCATTGTTAAGAAAATATGTTATGGTATATCTCATTTTTTAGCCCTAAAGTATTATAGTTATAAGAAAAAAAATTCTATTATAGAATAACCTATTCATATTCTTGACCATAGATAGTAGGTTTTAATAAATAACATGATTATTCAAGTTAATGATTATTGGAAAAACCATATGGTTGAATAAGTAACATGGAAATTATAAAATGTTATGATGGAAAAATATCCACACTTGTTTAAGTAATGAATAAAATTGCATAGGGACAATTTATAAAAGGGTGAAGAATATAAAAACTCATGTAATGTTAGAATAAATCATTTTCAGGACATATAAAAATTAACAAATTAGATTTTATATAATTAGATTTATTATATTAATATTTATAAATTTTTTATTCAAAAGGAAAAAATCTTTATTTTTAACCAAATTGGGTATTCATGTATTATATGGTTTTATTTGAAAGATTGAATTAAAAATTTTAAAATTTTAATTTGAAAAACAAATTAATTATTTTAAATAAGTATATAAAAATTATTTTAGGGTTAATTTTTTATAATTTTATGAGAGGTATGATTTTTCAATGAATAGTAAAAATATAGATTTTTATTGAAGATTGTCTTTTATTTTAAAGTTTTTACAATGTCACATTCCATTATATATTAGTTTTAATATATAATCAGCTTATTTTTATTATTATTAATCCCATAAATTTTATTTTAATAACACTATACTTTAATTTTTCATAAAAACATTTTTATACATAAAAAGTCATTTTTATTGAAAAAAAAATTTCATCACATTTTGTGGTATAAATTATAAATAAATTTATAACACTTATGATAATTTAATTTCATAAAATCGATTAATTATTTGGAATAAACATAATTAATATCACATAATTTTTTCAACTTAATTTTTTCATAAAGAACAGTGAAAACAATTTAAATATGTTGCTATAGTTAAAGTTAAAAAAGGTTTACTAGGGGTTAAATTAAAGAGATAGGGGTTAATATTAACTTAAAACATTACTTTACTCTATTTTATGAGTTATTGTTTACTAAATATATATATATGGAGTTAAATACAATATTTTAAAACATTACTTTCAAATTTGGAACCCATAATTTACTTTTGAGAATGTAAGTTATATTTTATTAAAATTAAAACTATTTTGGGTCTTTGCATATAAAGGAATGGTTGGAATATTCCATTTAGTTTTTCTTACTCAAAAACTATAAAAACATTATTTTTTTATTATTTCGCCTAAAAATAATGGAAACCAATTGATTAATTTATTTCAAGTTAAAATAATTTTTATTCATAAATCGAGTATTTACCTAAAATCTATTTTCCATGGGTTTTGTGTTCTAATAATAAAAGTGGTTTATTACACCAATATAATTTGAACCTAATAAAATTAATTAAAAAATTTCAATAATTTTTTTCAATTTTTATCAAAAATAAACTATTTTTTTATATGATTAACTTATCATGGTAAAATTTATGTTATCTTGGTTAAGGTTAAAATGAGTTTAAGTGGTTTGACTAAGATATATGGCTTAAAATGTATCCAAAACATATATAAATGTGATTTTTTGAGTTTATTTTTACCCGATAATGAATTACCTTCTCATTTTAGGTCCCTTGGTGCCACATTATATGATTATTATATATATATATATATATATATATTATTTTATCTTTCAATTATTTCCAAAAGAGACCCTCCCCTCACCTATAAAATGACGCCTCCTATCCTCTCTTTCTCACACAATTTCAGAACTCTGTATCAGAAAATACCAGAAAAATTACTTATTTACATCCTTCCCCAGGTTTTAGAGGCTCATTTTTCATTAAATTAAGCTAATAATAAGTTTTTATGTATAAACTTGAAAGGGTTTTCTAAAGAAGCGGTATAGCCCAAAACTGAGCATTTTCATTTTATTTATTCGTATACCTCCTTCAATTACTCTTAAAAAATGTTGAAAAAATAACATATTTATCTTCTATATATTGTGATATTTTTATTATAATGTAATAACCTATATCATTTTCTATGTTTATTAAAATAGGAAACAAAACCATCATTTGTGTGTACAGTGGATTACCGCCTTGTGAACTGATGTATTTTTTTCCTTCTCTGCCTCTTATGGTTGCTTATAATGATTTATTTAATATTTATATATATATATATATGATATTCACTACATGTTATCATTATGTAAATATAAAATTATATTTACCTTCTTTTCCTTATGCTCTTTGAAAAATGAAAACAATACCCACGTGTACGTATGGCCTACCATCTCCATTATTATAGCATAAACATTTCATAAAAATATTTAATGTTTGGTTCAAAAAGAATAATTAATGTATAAAATTATTATTATTTCATGATTATTATTTTTTAAATGATGGAATAATGACCTCTTACATCATAGTCAAACTACCGAAGTCTTTTTCTACATATGAGCAGAATGTCATCAAAATATCTAATGTGAACTTAACTAATTAAGTAATTATAATAAATAAAAAACAAAAATAAACATGAAAATGTTTAATAATTAAATTAATAATTAATAAAATTTTATAATTTAGGAAGATAAGTAATTCACATTATGATTCAGGTTCAACGTAATAGAAACTTTTCTTTAAAACTCCCTTTTTAATTTTTTAATGATATATTTTCTAAATAATTTATTCCATTTACATATTCATAAAATTATTTTATGGATGTATTTATATAGAGATAAATTAATTATAATTGTAATTTTATGTTATTTTTTACATTATTTCATTGGTTTTCAAAAGGAAATTTTTAATAATTTTACACAGAAAGTTCTAACAATAAAAAAAAGAATGTTCTATTTTAATGAATATAACTTCAATCGTTTTTCCCACATCCATAGCCATTATTTGTTGTTTTACTTAATTTAAAATATTTCATTTTTTAGTAAAATAAAAACCATATTTCCTTTTATTATTAGTCTTTTGAAAAATGGTTTTAAATGGAATGGATATTTTAATTTTCAAAACAAATTATTATAGGTAAGAAGAATATTTTTATGAGTGTAATGATGAAAATAAATGCTTTCATGTCTTATGATTATGTTATGGTTCTTGGATATATTTTAGGATGATGGGTGGTTCTATTATAAACTAAGGATTGGTGGGTTTTTCATAAATCAAGAATGTGTAGTTATGATATAAACCAAGGAAGAGTGGTTCAATTATAACCCTCCAATGCATTGGGTAATGATTATGTTCTCCGAAGAATTATGTTAGAATTCAACTATATATGTTTTTTCAATTGTATGAGTGATTATAAGAGTGATATAAATATGATTCCCCTAGTAACATACATTATTTTTCTATTCTTACTAATGGGATTTCGTGGAAATCATATGATTTCAAAAGGAAAGCTAATAATATTTTATTTTAAATGAAGGATTTTTCCCTTTTAGGGTAAAAAGATATGTTTTTTTTAAAACATTTTTTCATGGGTTCTCATTTTATCTTAGAAAACCTCAAAATAATTATTTTTCTTTTATGATTCCTTATATAGTTTTTTAAGAAAATCTTTGGGTAGTAAAGTTGATATCATGTTTAAGTGAATGGTTATTCGACCTTAATGTTTGTTATGTTGCAGGAAAACTCTCTTTTATAGTCTCATTATTTTAAAATGGAAATATGTGTTTCTTTATTCTTTTTTATGTCCCTTAATGATATTTTTGGTATCATCACACATTTTCAAATGTTTTTCATGGGATTTTAAGAATTAATTAGGATAATGATGAGGTCAAGATGAAAATTTTGAATATATGTCCTAAAAATAAAACTTGTTATATTTTAAAAAAACTTGTATTGTTAGAAAAATAGACACTGAATTGAAGTTTAAACTTTGGGATATAATATTTATGTACAGGTGATGACCTAATTCTCTAAACCTATTGACCTAAAATATCATACCAATAAGGGAATTTCATGCCTTGTATTCAGGGCACTTGGCCTTGGGCCTTTAGGATATGTATTGGGTCTCCCTCTACTCAGTCTAAAGTGGTCTTTTCTTTAATTAATAATAAAAATGAGGCTCTGGCCCCAACCTTTAAAAAGTTTTTATCATTATTGTTATGGTATTTCAGGACAAAAAATTTCTTCAGTATCTCCTCATGGTTTAAAAATATCTTTATATCTATAAAGAGATCATAGGATAATTGGTGTACTTAATGGGTATGATTTTTCTATATAAAATCTTTATAGGATTTTTATATTATATAATGATTAATGAAAAAAAATTGAATCTTTAATAAGGTCGATTTTTAATCCAAGGTAAAAAAATTCTTCCCAATTATTTCATTTAAAATTCAATCTTTAGATATTTGGCTACCTTATAATGTTCATCTAGGGTTCTAATAGTAGTCAAATCACCAGATTATATTAGAATGATAAAAAATTTAGATATATTCCTCTTAATTAAGACACATGTAAAATTTGATCACTTTTTATCATAAAAAATTCCCTATGATGGTTATACCGTATACTCATAGACTACTTTTTTCTATATAATGATATATTCATATTTACTGAATAAATATCTCAATATCCAATATATTTTCCTTCGTTTTGAATCTCTATGGGATTTTCATATAGACATCATTATTAATATTAACATAAATTTATGCAGTCACGACATCCATTAGGTATAGAACAAATACCCCATGTATAAAAAAAATTTCTAGGTTTTGAAATGTTTTTGAATATATTAAACAAGATTATGTATCATCATAATCAATCTAGGGTATTAATCAATATCCTTAAGCAACAAGAATGGATTTATATCATATGAATTTATTGTATTCAATTATCATTTTGAAAAAATACACTAAATAACCAAAATGTTTAATCCCATTAGCAGTTTTGACAATCAACAAAAAGATCTCCTTTTTAGAATGTGATTTTAATTTAGATTGGATAAAATATTTCCTTTGATTATAATATGGTCTATCATAACATTCATTTACCATTTTTAGTTCTTTATAATCACAAAAAATTTCAAGTGCCCTATTAAATGAAAATGTGTCGTAAATAACTCTTAGTTCCAATATCTTCCAATCTTAGTAAATGTTATTGAAATTTCCTCTTGATCATTATTATGTACTTCTTGTATATTTATTTCTTGAGTAATTTCATGATAAAGTAAATTTATATTATCCTATAGTTTATCTATTTATACCAATATAATTTGTTTCCCTTTTCTTTAATAATGATTTTTTTCTCTTGAAACAAGTGGTCTCTCATGATTGAAGTGTGAGTTATAAGCATTATTGATAACTCCATCATATTTTCCACTAGCTTCAATTAATCTTTCTGGAGAATTTATAGTAGGTATATATAATTTGGTGACCCATTTTGAATAATTGAATGCATCTGGAAATTTATTTTATAAATTTTGAAATATTATAATCATTTGAACTTCAAGTTCACTCATATTTATAAGAGGATAATTATTTAACAATGAAGTCATTTTTCAAGATATTTTATTTTAATTTTGATTGCTTTTCCTCTTTTAATATTGGTAGAATATTGTCATCAAAATAAAAATAATAAAATCTAGTTTTGAATACATATCCTATCATTATCTTAGGATACATAACAATCATGTGATATTCAAATCCAACATAAATCGCCAATATTATTTAGGGACCTATATTTTTTCATTGTGTAGGTTCTAGAGGCACATATATGACACAACTAAATATTCTTAAATGTGGGATATTTGATTCATAGCCACAAACTAATTTCATAGGGGAATATTCATGATTTCTTGATGGCCTAATTTCACTTAGTCCTTCTAAAAAACAAATTCATTCCCCAATATACTTGGGAATGCTATTTTTCATAAGTAGGGGTCTAAAAAAAATTAACCACATTATTAATGATTCTATTAGACCGTTTACATTGTGAACATGAGCTACAAGATGTTCAACAATTATTCCTAGTGACATAAAATAATCATTAAAAACATATTATGAATATTAACTAGAATTATTAAGCCTGATATACTTGATTGAATAATTTAGGAATTATTCCCATAAAATTATTATTACCTAATGGAAATTCACAAAAACCTAGGTTGTGAGTTCATAATAAACACACATGACACCATCTTATTGATGTAACAATTGTGATTATAAAGTAAATTAATAGTCCACATGGTGGATGAATTATACCACATATGTCACCGTGAATCCATTCTAATAAAATTTATGATTTAGTCCCAATTTTAGATGTTTATTGTATTATAATCAATTTACCTTGAGAGTAAGCAACACATGATAAACTTTTAGGTTAAACAAACCTTTTATCACGAAGGGGATGTACAAGGGTATATTTAATGATTTACCTCATCATTATTGATCTCATATTACCTAAATAGTAAATCTATGAAAAAAATAAATCATTGTTGGTAAAATTATGGTTTACTATATTTTTATCGATTATAAAAATATTAATAAAGAATAATCTAGAGGGAATCCTTAGATTTTTTTAAATCAACTTGTGCTCAATATTTATAATTATTACATAGAGTCATTCAACACCTTTTCATCCATAACATATATGTAATATATGTTCTCATTAATATCATTAAAACATAACAAATTCCATTGATACTTAGGAGAAAACAAACTATTATTTATTAAAATATGTGTATCACTATGTAGGAAGATTTTTTCTATTCTATAGTATTTAATTAATTCTTCACTACTGGTTAATTTACTAACATGAGTACTTCCCATTTTTATATTTATGAACTATTTCTCACATTTAAAAAATGTGAGCATCGTGGTGCAGTCAATGAGGAAAATTTCTTCATCAGGGGGATTAATCTTGATGGAGTGTTTCATTGAATTAATTTATATTAAAAATAAATAAGGTGTGAATGTATGAAATAAAATAAAATATACAACATTTATCAAAAAATATTACAAAAAACATCTATGTCATGAAAATTTATTAATTATGAATATTTTTAATAACTTTAGGGCCCACAAAATAATCAAAGATGTCAAAATATAGAATGTTTTCATCATGTTTCAAGGCCTAATTGGAAAAAAAATCAATGATATTTTATTTTCCTTTGATTGATTATTGTTTAAGATCTATAATATTTTTCATCATATGATTGGTAGGGGACCAATTCCCCTTTATGACACACTAAAAATATTCTTTTTCATTATTTTTTTTCAATGGATATAGATGTTCTTTATATTCTCACATCTTAAAGTTCCCCTTCCTCTTTTCATTTGGTGAATAACCACCTAAATATGATTATTTTATTCTTCCTTATCTTTATAGAGTATTTCCATAACATTGATTATAATCATTTACATTCACTTAAGGAAACAGATATATTCCAAATGGTCTGGATTCATGATTTCTCGCTAGGAGTTTATTTTTTTATTTCACACTAAGAAGGAAAGATATTAACTTTTAATATTTTTTATATACCTTCTCATGATTCTGTTAATATAGAATGATGTTAGATGAATGAAAATTAGAGTTCATGTAACACCCTAATATTTTAAAAGAATAAGATTATTTTGTATATCATATGTGACATGGAACGTTGAGCTTAAACAACCCACAAAATATATTTCTTTAAATTAAATTTCTTTGATAGTTTGTGGAAAACATAACCTCGAGTCTAAATGAAAAATAATATAGTATAATGTTATAAACTAATAATTAAATTTTCAGATATGAAATGTAAAAACTAAATTAATATAATTATGGTTATATATTGATTATAAATAAAATAAGAAAGAGAAAGGAATATTTTCTGAAAAAACTGTATTTTCTCTAGAATATTGTTAAGCTATATTTTATGCACATAATTTAAAACTATTTTTTACCAATTTTAGAAAATTTATTTTTTAAAATAAATATAATTTTTAAATCACAATATCAAAATTAACATTGGGTGATTTTTTAGTATTTGTATAAGATGTTTCATTTTTTGATGAATAGAGAAAAATGTTGAATTTCAATTGAAAACTGCTTTTCGTTTCAATTATTTATAAATTTAATTTATATTTTGAATTTTTTAGACTTAAACTATTTAAATTAAATATATATTAATCCAATGTAGGTCATTGGAATAATTTTTATATTGTATTTTGACATAAAATCATTATAAACTTTTGATGATTTTCCAATTGAAAGCCCACTTTCTCATCACATCTGTCGGATTAATTTACATTAAATTATCAAAATTATATGAATAGAATTCTGAAAAATGGATTAAATATTTTTAATAATAATTATTCTTATCTAATAATTTTAAATTAATTTTTTATGATAACTAATATAAAAAAAATAGTAAAAAGTATTTACTATGCTTAAGGTAATAATTAACTTATCGGGGGTTAACCTAAATTAATATGGTTAAATAGACCTAAATATTTTTCTAAAATGTATTGTTTTGCCGTTTTTCTATCCTATAATGTCTTATTAAATATAATACTCCATTTTTTACCCTTTTTCATGCTAAAAACATTGTTTTTCCTTTATATTTTCAAAAATTACATGTGTGTCACTCATCTCACTTATAAAAGGAAACCCCATATCATCTATTCTTCACTCCATTAAACTATTTTTTTTATCCCATACCTACCTAAATCACTTAAAAATATCCATAAACTAATAATATAATCCTTTTAAAAAAAATTGTTCTAGGAATACTTTAGTTATAATCATATACAGGTGGTCCAATAGGAGGTAATATTCTTACATGTGCATTTTGCTTTTATTTCTTCCTACACCTAATTCAATTATTATTAAACCATACTCATATAATAACCTAATTATATTAAATATAATTATATTTTGTTTAGAATAAATTCAAGTCCTACAACCATTCCCACATCCATCAAATGAGTTATGAAATTATCATTCTTGTGTACGGCTGACTACAACCTCGCAAACTGATGTCATTCAGTTTTCATTACAACCTATAAATATTGAGTATGATGATGTATATAAATTATATATCTGATATTTATAACATAATTATTCCTATTAAGTCATTATATCATATATATATATATATTTACATTCCATTTCATATGAGATACAACGACATTTCTAATGTGTATGGCGGACTATGGCTACGCAAAGCGATGTAATTCATTCTTCACTAACACTTTACATGGAGGTAATAAAGATAACTTTAATGAATATATGTGATATAAATAAAATAATTATGATATTGATTTCATATTTATCATTATGAAAATATAATATATTATTTTCTTTCTTAGCTTTTCACTCACTTAAAGATTATAACATCGTTCATTTATGTGTGAACTACTGTCTTCACAAAGCGATGTGACTCTCTTTTCATAACCACACCACATGGATGATATATATAAGTATATTTAATGAAATAATATGGTATTTATGATATTATTACAATTTTTTAAAGAAAATTATTTCTTACTTCCTTTCTATAGGGATCCATTAAAATGGAAGTGTTACTCATGCATATATACAGCCTATTATCTCCATGATCGAAACCTAATTGATTTCCCAAAAACATCTTACATGATTTTTCTTAAAATTATAATTGTTATATAAATCTGATACATTTTTCATGATTAATACTTTTTATCTTATTAAACTATATAATATTCAAAAAATCATAACTTTCATGAAAAAACACAAATGATAAAATAAGGCAATTAACACCTGAAATAATAAAAAATGAAATATTATTAACAAACGAGTGATAAAATACAATAAAGATATCATATATATTATTATAAATATTAATATGTTTCTGGTATAATTAAATAACATGTTTAAAATGACTATAAAAGAGGTTAAATTATATACAATCAAAAGGAAGCTTCAGCTAAGGGAATTCGTCATTATTTCCTTTTATTGATGCATATGGTAATGTTATGAAAATAATTTCATTTAAATGGTTTATATACATCCCATTTTACATTTAATATCGTTATTAATTAATAATTCATGGTATTATAAGTTTCAATTTGAATTATTTCATCTAAGGGGATTTGAATTTATAGTTACCAAGTGGTAAAAAATTTCATAACTTAATTTATTTTCATCAGGTTATATTACTTCTTTATTATTTTTGATATTATATAATTATATGTGTGATAAATTATGATATATTTTATTTTATTTACTCTTATTTTATATATATTTTAATTTGATACACATAATCTATTCATTTTGTAATTCTAACATCAACATTGTGATCTTTTGAAGGGTTTATTTCACAATCCCATTTTAATCAAGATTTTTTATACTTGAATTTCCATTAAAGTAAATTATTTTTTAATAGTTTAAAAAACCATTTAATTTTCTACTCATCTGTTTATTCATTAAATTTTTCTTTTAGTAGTACCATTTTTTACACTCTTTTCTCCTTAAAATGATGGATAAAATGTTTTTAAGAAAATCAAACTTTATTTATCACCTTGGTTTGAAAAAAATTTCCATTAAATTCCATGTTTTCCATAAAAATAAATTTTTTACCCTTTTCCAAAATATTTATTTAAGAAAATTTAACCATAGTTACTTTTTAGAAAAATTTATTGAATCTTCATATTTTTTTCAAAAAAAATCTTGTTTGTCTTTTACCGAAAAAGTGAAAGGAATCTTTGCTTTAATGTGTATGGAATGAATGGAATTTTCAACCTTCATGATGAATAAAATGTTTTAAATATTATTTTATAAGTTTCCAAGGTTATTTTCAAAAAATATATTTTAAATTTTTTTTAGTGAAATTTTAGAATTAAAATTTTATTTTGAAAATCAAAATGATGTTTTCCATAAGAATTTTATAATGGTATTTATATTCATCAATGACAAAAACTCATTATTTAACATATATGTATATTTTATAGTACTACCATAATTAATATTCCTCTAGATGTTTTATGATCATTTTTACTAAAGAAATTATTTAAATTAAATTTCTTGATTCATTTCTATACTCATTAACATTCCTTTGAAACATTCACTTTATTTTGATCATTGTAAAATTTATTTCTCTTAAATATCCATATTTTTCGTAACATGGAGATGATTATTTCTTAAACCAAATGTAATTTTCACATGTGTTTTTTCACTTAAATATGTATATCCTTTTTATCAGGTATTTCATTATTTCACAAACCATATATTAATTTTACATATGGTTTTTACTTTGAAATTTATTTGATAAACTAGGAAATATTGATAAACTTATATTCTTTACTAAATAAAAATATTTTATGATAAGGCAAATTTTTCATTAATTAAATTCATTATTCAACATATGGGGAATTATTTAGACATGTAGTTATGGGTGGGTCTAGGAATTATATATCCCCTTGATTCATTGGTAGTCTCATGAGTTGAATCAATAAGCTAACATTAAAAGGGTTTCTACCTGTAGTTTTACTCATCTTATGAAAGGACTTGAAGGGAGAGGTATCACGATTCCTAAGATCATGACATCTAATAAATATGAATTTACTTAATTAAGAATATAATTATCATTATAAATGATATTTTCACAATGATATTAAATCTGCATTCATTTTATTCTCATTTTAATGATTAAATGGAAAAAATCAGTTATTTACCTTTCCATATTGATTAGTCTTATCTTTTTTATGCATGATATTTTCTTAATGGTATTTTATCTGGAAACATTTTATTCTCAATTTATTGTTTAAATGTAATGTTTATTTAGTTATTTACCTTTTCATATTGATTATTCCTTATATAATTATGATAGAAAGTTATTTAGATGGAATGTTTATTTAGATATTTACCTTTCCATGTTGATTATGCTGATTGATTTATTATAGTATCTATTGTACTTAAACCGTACTGGTCATCTAAGTTCACCCTTATTTTTTTCCTTTCCAAAGAATCAATGAAGTGTACTATGAATGATATGCAAGGATATTCTAGAGGGAATAGTGATACACTTGAAAAATATTATTCTGTAATTTGTGTTTTAAAATGAAATGCATGACTCAATAAATTATCTAGTTTACCAAGAGTACTAAAAAATTAAACTATAGGGATGTGATTCCTTGTATATTATGACAACTTAATAAATTAGACACCAGCACTGGGCTACTGGGGTCAAGGTCACTATAGTTGGTATCAAAGGAAGTTTAGTTGAAACCATGTGATCTAGATTTAAGAAAACATAGATTAGGGATCATACCCAATGATAGAATTTGAGGATAATTATAGAATAAAATCCTAAAGTTTTTTTAAGGTAGGTATTATATGGTTTTTCCTTGTAATACATCCCTATATGGATACTACATGTGGATGTGGTTCTGGAATAGATATACCTAGGGGTAAAAATCTGAAATTGGCTTATTATTCTTGACCCAACCCTGACCTGGTGCATGAAGATGGGCCTTACTAAAAACCTATTTTAATACTCTTAGGGGATATTTTTAAGATAAATCTCATTTTCTATAAAAAAATTATGAAGGATTTGAATAAATGATGAAAATGAATGACCTAGTTTAAACATAAGTTGTGTTATATTGAAAATAAGGTGTCTCAATAGAAAGGGAAAAATAATTTTTGTGCGGAAAGTAAAAGAATTTAGAAAATAATTGTTATGGAAAAATAAAGATTGAAATTTAAGGAAATATATCTCATCTATGGTTCAATTTATAGTTTTTTTATCTTAAATTTTTGGAACCTAAGAATTAACTAAGATAATGAACTCTTCAAAATTTTGACCCCAAGACCAAGGAAGGGCCTTGGTTGAAATGAAATGGATTAAGTGTTTATGTATTTTAGTTCAATAATTATATTATAAAAGTATTTTCACAAGGTTTTTTATAAGAATCATGAAACATTAAAGGACAATGTTAAATTTTAGAAGCACATGTATCTTTATAAACATAAGATTTTTGGATACCTTCATGGGTTTAAAAGTATAATTTTGATCATAAGTTCAAAGTGTTAAACATCTCTTTTTAGGTTTTATGTGATGGTAATATTCCAAGATTAAGGATATTTTGGGATAAATTTATGGAAAGTGTATTTTTTAAGGGAAAATTTATTTGAGGAATAATTACTTTACATTTTATAGAAATAATTTAAAGGTATTGATAACCTTTACAATTAATTTGATCATTAATGACATTGTAATAATAGTCAAAAAATATTAATAGATTTTGTAAAAAAAATAAGATGCATTAAAAACCTTTGTAAAAAGGTTATTTAGTGAATTATTGTATTTCAAAGATGTCAATCATATCTTTTTGGTAATTTTTTAGGAATTATATTATTGTAGTTTTAAAAAATGGATAACCTGCATACCGGGTGACAACCCATCACATCTGGCAAGGTTGTGGGGTTTGATCCCACAACTGAATGATGATAAGGGTTTAGCACCAACCCCTAGCCTATTCAATTATCTAGTAAATAAGTCATTGTTATTACTTGAATGATTTGATGGATAAATATTAATGTCGAACCAGTGGTGTTACTATTGAGGTTTAAAGATTAATTTATTATATTGGATAACTTGTTCTAACTATATTGGATTTAGAAAATAATTAGTGAACTACAAAAATAATTTTCACTCTTTTATGGATATTATGATCCATTAAAAATGAATTTTAGTTCCCTATCCATAAAAATCATTTTTGGATATTCATTTCTTGAAGGGATGAACAAAAAACTGATCAACGAACAACCAAAGGATGAAATCATTCTTATAGAAAAGAAATATATAAAGTATATTTCCTAATATACTTAAATAGTAAAGGAATTCCACAACTTTAGGAAAATTATATTAAAAAAATATCATATTACCTTCATATCGAATAAATCATTTAGTCTTTTAAATCATCATATATTTATTGTTTTGAGGGATTCAACTATCCATTGGTCACTCACTTTATTATGATCAATGACCTCTATCACTATTTTTAATTATTTACATTTTTCTTCCATGTCTATATCTTCACTGGATACATATTTTTTACTAAATAGAGACCTATTTATATTTCATTCTGTGTGAACTTTGTATTTCCCTTTCTCTCTTATTAATATTGAGTTTTCTTAACCCAATTATGATGTGGGTTTTTTCAACAATAGTATTTCAAAATTACAAACCCACTATTATTGAGATAAAATTTAAATTGTGAGGATGAAATTAATTTAAGGTGGATATAATATAAAACCCTGAGATTTTAAAATAATAACATTATTTTTGATAGCATAAGTAACATGAAAAAACTAGCTTAAATAAACCATAAAATATATTTCTTTAAATTAAATATGTTTTACAGCTTAGGGAACATGGAACTCCAAGTTCAAATAAACCATTATATAGTATGTAATTATATCCTAACTATAAAATTGAATGTTATGAATCATACTAACTAAATTAGAAAATTTATAGATATATATTGATTTGAAATAAAATAAGAAACATTTAAAATAAAATCAAATGTTTATTAAAAAAAACTATATTTTTTCTAAGAGACAGTTTAACCACATTTTTCATTTAAAACCTTGAAATTATTAATGAATTTCATTATATTATATAGAATATATGACACTAAACACTGATATTAAATAACTGACAAAATATTTTTCATTATAGTTAACCTCTTTGATTTCGGGCGGAACATGCAAACCAAAGTCTAAATAAACTATAATATATTATACCCTTATAACATAGATGTTGAATTAAAAGGTATTAATATTACTAAATAAATTATTAAAATTATATGTTTTACACATGTAAAAAAATTATTATTTATATATTTAATATAAATAAAATAAATATCATTTAAAGGAGAGAGAAATGTTTTCTAAAAAACTGTATTATTTCTAAAAGATGGTTTAGTGGTACTTTTTTGTCATTATTTAAAATTAATTTTTAACACTATTAGAAAAATTATTTGAAAAATTAAACCTAATTTTTGAATTCATAATATCAAATTTATCTTATGCTAAATTTATGGGATATTTCTAAAAAATTTCATTTTTGATGAATAGTGAAAATACAGAATTTTAATTGAAAAATACATTTTCGTTTAAATTTTTGATGATGTTAAATTATATTTTGAATTGATTTTAAAGTTAAATTATTTAAATTATATATCTATTAATTCAATTTATATCATTTTATTAATTTTCATTTTTCATTTTGATATAAAATCTTTTTCAAATTTTTGAACCTTTTCTCTTTGAAAACCTATTTTATCATTATGTTAGTGGAATTAGTTTTAAATTAAAATTTCCACTTATTTGAATAAAATTTTGAAAAATATATTAAATATTAATAATAATCTAAATTTTTATTTCCTAATAATTTCAACTCAATGTATTACCAAATTGAATATTGAAATAAATAAAAATTAATTAATGTGGTTAAGGTAAAAATGGATTTACTGAGGGTTAAAATAAAAAAGATAAGGGAAAAATGACCTAAACACTTGAAATATATATATATATATATATATATTATAGACATATTTTACCCATATAATGTATAAATCTCAGTAATAATCCATTTTGGACCCTTTTTCATTTGAAAAACGTGAGTACACCTTTTTCTTTAAAAAAATTAGAAGTCTTCCACTCACCTCACTTATAAAATGCGACCCACTCTTATCTATTCTCCACACCCTAAAACCATTTTGGTTTTGGAAATACTGACCAAAATAACTTCCCAACTTCAATACCCTCATCCTAAAAGCCATATTTTTGGCATATATCCAACCTAGGAAGGCTTTTGTGCAATGTCAGGACCCCCTTCCAACAAAGTGTACCCATCCTTTTCCTGAAATATGATAAGGGAGATATTGACACTCGATTTCCACCTCTGGTAGGCCCTGGGTTGGAGATTATCATTGAGGGTATAATAAAGAAACAAATGGGAGGCATTAACCTCTAAGAGAACACATGAGAAAGAGAGAGAGATAAGATAGACTACAACCAAATCTTGATTAGACGACAATATAAAAATAAAACCCAAGTACACATATGCAATGTCATGAAATAACTACTACAACTAAAAGGGAAAACTGCAAGTACCAAAAGAATGTAAAACAGAAGTAACCACGAAGCCCAAACATCTCTTACAAAACACCAAAATCTAGTAGTAACCAACCTAATCTCCAACTTGCTCCAAAGGACCTGAAAAACTATTTATATAACATAGGGTGAGTATACTAGTATACTCTATAGGATCCTCCCTAAAGCCTCTCGTGCAAAATTAAAGAACGCATGCTAAAGCATATTGAAAAACAAGTGAAACTAACTAGTCACTTAAACATGTATACTAAGTTCTCATCCTCACTATGGCTACTCTCACCAAGTATCACATACAAGAGTGTAAAATATAAAAAAGAATATCAAGGTTACCGGACTACCACTTCCCCATTGGTTTTCCACTTTTCTCCAACATCGCATGTCCTAAGCTTCTCTCTTCAAAAGGCTGGCATGAAGACACCTAGGCGAGCACCACAACATGCACCTCATGCAACCCAAATCTTTCCCATAGAAACCTAGAAGAATCACCTCACCATCCACACCACCAGAAGTAACCATGTAGTTTCCAAGATCTACCATAGCTGGTATAACATATATCATACATCGGGTATTATACCTCAAGCCATTACAGCTCATACACCGAGTAAGGATCCTTAATCCATCAAAGCCTATACACATCATACATATAATAGTCTGTAGAAAAATTTAACCAGAATATATGTGTGTGAAATAACCACAAGACATTATAGCCCTCTACACACATAAATGGGGAAAACTAACCATTGTGCATACGAGCACAAGTAACTTCCAGGGGAAAAGAGCAGGTCCAAAGGGGGAAATCATCCATCCATCCTCCCACTGGGATGTTGGAGAAAACACCCCCCCCCCCCCGCCTTGGGCTCAGAATACTCAGTGTTCTAGTCTTCTTAATCGACATTGTGGGGTAGAATATATAAATAGAAAAGGTAAATGATATAATATATTTCACAACCACACTATGGTCATAACTAGTCTTAGACATAGTTGCAGCTAATGTCTCTCAGACTCTAGGCTCCCATTACTAAGGCTAGGTATCCTATAAGCACAGATCCATTTAAAAAGCATTATTAATTCATCTTATCCCTTTTTACTAGTTTCAATTTACGATAATTAATCATGTATCCATTAATTAACCATTAACAAAATTCAACATTACATTTTGTTATCATTACAACAAATTCTCAAGCCCTCCAGGCATAACAAAACCAAGTCCACGGTTCCTTATAAGTATAACCTCGACATTGCATCCTTACAAGATCAAACCCCAGGGATTCAACATCATTTATTCAATCATTTATTAACAGCATTATTACTTTCCATAATTAGAGGAATTCTAGAAAATCATTTTAAGTTACCAAACATAAGGGAATTACCATGGTGAGTATATGGACTAACCGTAGAGTATTTACCAACAATAACAGGAGTGTAGTACAATCAATCCTCAATAATCCAAACCTAGAAAGAAAATCGAATACCTCACACATATTCACATCTTTTGGAAGGAGGGTAAGCAAGACCAGCTTCCTCAAGTAGTGGGAAAAGTGAAATAGATAACAAAATAGCACATTTAACAAGAAACCACTTTCATATCAATAGGAATGCTCAACTTTAACCCATTCCATCATCCATGGTGTCCTATATGACACCCATATGCATAAATTGATGCATCTCGCAACTCTAGGTGTCAAATGTTTCCACAACCACTGGGACTCCCTAAACCACATATCACAGCATCCATCTAAGATCCCATCATAGGATAAGAAGTAGGAAAAAAACAATATAGCAATTGGGATCTTTCCCCCAAGAAAGGCATTCATCCTTCTCACAAGATGAGCTCTTGTGGATCCAAAGCACAAGGCAATAATCCTTACAAGAAATAGGGTAACTCAGAACCCTAAAAGGCATTATATTTTATCAAAAAAATGGTTCTTTAATCAACCTTTAATTAGACGATTCATTATTAGTAGGTTCTAACTATGGGAAACCTAAACAGTAATCTATCATAGTTATCACAAATTAATTAAACAGTTAATTCACATGACTTTAATAACTTAGCAATAAGAATCAGTATGCCTTTGGTTTATCAACTAATTTAATCTAACATGAACATATTAATCAATTTATGGTCAACAATTTATAATAGAAACAACCATATTCAATAACATGCCTCTTTATTATTTAGCCAATTAATTTAAAATTAATCCCAGCTTTATGTTCAATTCCAATTTCCTTCAAGAATAAAATGCTAAAAGATAAGACCATATATACCACACTATCTATAAAATCAAGGTCCAATAACATCGCAAAACAATTGATACCAACTCTTTGATCTGATTCAAATATTTATTATGTTAATTACGTTGTGATCCAGTTGGCTAAATCATGCTAACTCTACTATTACATGTAAATAGAATAGAGAATCCATGAATCCACTTCCTCTAAAGGTTCTTGGCATTCTTTACATGATAACGGGCCAACATAATGGATCATGATCACCCCTCCTGCAAAGACTGCATCCACCCAAGAATGTCATGGAACAACCGCATCAACCAACACCCAAGAAAGATCCATTAGAATCATGGAGAAAACATGCCATAACATGGAAATGAGAATGAGTGGAAAAATATTGAGGAACCCTAAATAATGGTGGTAGAACATACCATAAATCAAACATATTGATACTTTGTGGTTGCACCCAAAATAGGGGTGAAGGTAGCAGGAAGAAACTCCTAGGAAAAAATGATTTGAAACCACAACACAATGTATGACTCATATATTAGAAATAAATCTAGGTTTCCTATTCTAGGGAGATAAGAGAAGGAAGAATAAGGGAGAATATATCTTAAACCTTTTGAAAATCTAAACAGAACACCTATTTAAGATACAATTTAGATTTTCTATTAAAATGGTATCTCATCAAGACTATATGTTTAGACCAAGTAAATGCATCAGTACCCTCAGGAATATTAAAACGGGAGTTAGGGGATTTTAATCAGCCTTAAATCCCATAAAATAAGTCTTTGAAAATGTTTTATGTCAAAGATAACATCAAAGGGGTGAAACTATAGGAAGCTGGAAACATTGTACACCTACTGACCAGAAAACATTGTACACGTACCTATAGATAACTCACCGACAGCTGAAAACACTATACACCTACCGATGGTAGGAAACACAATACACCTATTAATAGATGACTTGCTGATAGTTTGAAAACACTACACACCTACTGATAGCTGGAAACACTTTAGAGCTACTGAAAGTTGGAAACACTATACACCTACCAATAGATGACTCACCAACATTTGGAAGCACTGTACACCTACCAACAGCCACTACTGGAAAAATGATTTTTCCCAACGCTTATATACCAACGGTTTGTCAAACCGTTGGTATAGGTACCCTTTCCCAACGGTTTGTCCAAACCATTGGGAAAGCCCATATTTTGGCCACCTTTCCCAACGGTTTGGCCAAACCATTGGGAAAGGTTGAATTGTGGAGGCCCTTTTCCAACGGTTTTGGCAAACCGTTGGGAAAGGGTAGCCTATCCCAACGGTTTGCCAAAACCGTTGGCAAAGGGCCTCCATAATTCAACCTTAGGCAAAACTTTTCAAAAAAACACTAGACGTTTCCCAACGGTTGTGAGAACCGTTGGGAAAAGTCTTTCCCAACGGTTTTGAGAACTGTTGGGAAAAGTCTAGGCCTTTCCCAACGGTTTTCAGAACCGTTGGTAAAAGTCTAGTGTTTTTTTGGAATCATCCTACGGAGAACATTATATATATCAAAATTTAAAATAATTAGAACAATACATATATATTTTTATGGAATTATGTAAACAAAAGTCATGTTAGGTTAGTGGTTAAGTCTTTGAGTTATAAACTAGAGGTCCTGGGATCAAATCCCACCGGGTGTTTTATTTTTGGAATTTATATACCAACGGTTTGGAAAACTGTTGGTATAGACCTATCCCAACGGCTTACTTGGATACGGTTCTCCAAACCATTGGTATAGGCTATACCAACGGTTTGGAGGCCTATACCAACAGTTCCAAACCGTTGGTAAAGGTTAGTTTTCCAGTAGTGAGCACTGTTCACAAATGAATCACCAACAACCCTGTTCACAATCTCTCATCAATATAATTGTTCACAAATGACTCACTAACAGCATTGTTCACAAAACTAGAAATATTGTTCACATAATAAGAAATCTTTAAAAGTGTTGGGAATAAGCCGCCTCAACCTCCCAGAACACCTCAAACACATTATTTCCGCAAAGTAATGGACTGAAAAGCTCAGGTCCATTACATATGAAGTTCCAAGGATCGAATAAAAACTGATAAGTGGGGTTCAATTAGTTGTTTATCTTTTTATAAGTTTCAAAACATTAATAAACTTAACCCATGAAACCTGTTAAGAGTTATTTCCTTATCAACCTTCAGTAAGAAACTCAAGTACGCAAGAAAGGTAAAGCAAGAAAGGAACACAAGATTTACAAGTTTCAGCCTCAATAAGAGAACCTACATTCTTTCCATAGCCACTCCCTTGGGTCTATGGAAATATAATATAATAAAGAAGTGAATAAAACTTTTTCCAAATCCCATTAGACACCTTCTATCTCTCGATAAGAAAGATTATTCTGACTCCCGTCAGTTTACACTTCTTTTTTAAAGAAAAAATGATCCAAACATAAGATTAAGAACTTTTTTGAAGCTACTCAACAAATTCTCACTCCGAATATAGCATCCCTCCTTTTTATAACATAACTTTTCCTTACGTTTTACAAAACCGATGATCTTTAAGGTTTAGTGTCTTGGAAACCAGGAACTTAAAACATGAAAATTGAAAACATTCTTCTTAAACACTTGAAAGGATTATCTTTATATTAATCCTAGGTTCATTACTACATCTCATAACTTGGGGACATAAATCAAAAGAAATGGTGAGCAGAAGGCCTAGTAATGGAAATAAGGGGAAACATTTAACATGTAAACCTGAGATACATCAATAATGTCATGATAAATAGATTTAAGGAATGAGAAAGAGATCATGAGGCATATCATAATGGAAAGAACATGATTCATAAATTTAATATGTGGCTACAAAATTTAACTTAGACAGTCATGAACATATCACCAAGGTCTATCCCCTAGGTGTCATTTGAAATTACCAAGGTTATTCACCAAGATATCGTTAAAATTTTAATCTCTAGTGGTTATATCATTACCCAATGAATTGGAGTGTTATCAGGGTGCACCCTTAAATTTGTCTTTATAATCATGTGATACACATATATCATCATCAAAAATTTCATAAATAACCCATATATCATAAAAGAAATGGGTTTCATTTCATAATCATATCATTTTAAAAACTGCTTTTAAGACATCATCTTTATGTCATTTTAAACCCACAAAAAAGGAAAGAGGGTTTAGTGTATGTAAATCACAGAGTTTAAATAGAAAATTTTGATATATATGTGAATAACCCTGTAGAAAAAAGAGCTTTGAGTATTCACTTAATAAAATAAAATAATTTGAGAAAAAGGGAGAGACATTTTGAGATGAAAATTCTGCAGCAAAACGGCTATGTTACAGGGTTTTAGAAAACATTGAAAAGAGAGGGGACATGGGTCACCCACTCATAAATGATCCATAAAACAGTAGGGGGACAAAATATAAATGATATAAGAACATGGTAATGAAATTTTAAAGACATACCATATGTAATGAAAAACATGGAAGGAAGACAAAAATAAGATTTCTCTTATGAAAAATCGGCAGCCTACGGCGTCACTTAAAACATCAAAAAAAATTAATTGTCGAGATCAAATAGGGTCTCTCATCATATGAACATAAAAGATCAGTATGATAGATATAGATATAATACCCCAACATAATAAAAAGTAACATTAAATACTTGACATGAAAATAGATCTTGAAAACGAAAAGGGTAAAAGAATCCCTTAAAAATTCGGCAGCCTAACGGCGTCACTTAAACATTCTTAAAATGAATTGATGAGGGAAATAGGGGGTATCTCATCATATGAACATGAAAAGGATAGTAGGATGAATATAAAAGAAAATCCTCCAACATAAGAACACGGAGCATAAAATAAATGACATAAAAGAGAGTACTATGAAAGAAAGAGAGAGGTAGGATCCCTTACCTTGAAGAGTAACTTCAAAATATTGATGTTTGGGACCTTGGGAAGCTTGAGGGAACCTTGGGAGGACTCCTTGGGAGGTAAGGAGACCATAACTTCGTTGAGGAGGATTTTGGAATTGAAAGTAGTAGATAATGGCTTGGTATTTATAGGGGAAGTGAGGGGACAAGGCATTAATGGCCAAGGGATACCCAATTGGTGGTATTGGAAAAACCATGGGATTTCCCATAGTATTTGGACATGGTATTGGCCACTTGGGACACCTCATACCTTATCTTACTATTCATAAGTCGACCATATTTATTACATACTTAATACATCACTTAATGATGTCATTAAACACCCTTAACTTAAAAACCGTATATTCACTATTCACCGAAAATTCAACTTTCTCAGAAAAATCCCAAAATATCACCTTAACCAAATATCAATGCTCTGATTTCAAAAATGAACACCATTTTATAAAAATAATTTTCTAAACATTTTTAATTTAATTTTTAAATAAATACACTATTCACCGAAAATTCATTTTTTTGAGAAGAATCCCCAAAAATTACCTTAACATAATATTGATGATCTAAGTTCAAAAATGAACTCCATTTTATAAAAAAAAATTCTAAATATTTTTAAATTAATTTTTAATTAAAAACACTATTCACCCAAAAAAACTGATACTTGACTAATAATTTCTGAAACAGTTATTTACCTATTTTATTGAATCACATTACATAATCAAGGTTCCTAGATTATATTAATACTTTATTTATGTGAGATTACTAATCTATTTTGTCAAATTACTAATCCTAAGCAGAAAATCACTATTCATAATTTACTATTCATCAAAAATCAAGTTTATCTTATTAGACTCTAAATTTCTTACTGAACATAATTTTAGAAGAACATTTTTTGAAAATCATAAAACATAATTAATTATTTAAGGTTTACATAAATATTTTCAAATATCCTTTTTCTATAATTCATCAAAAATATGCATACTATATTTATCCGGACATTTGAAAATTCACAAACTTCATCATAAGAAGAAATCACAATTTTTATTTAAATCAAAGGATTACACAAGGCAGTTACGGTCTCCTTACATAGCCCCTTATAACCCCATCATAGGAAATAAGTGTAAGGTGTGCTAAAGTGAGAGAATCTAGGTGTGGCTCAGCCAACATCACACGAGTAGTAATTTCTATCAGTTTGAACTTCTCGCAAAGGTGAGTCCATTCTAGCTTCACACAATGAAGTTCATATTGGGTTTGGTCCAGAGCAAAGCCCAGTGGTGCTACCTCTTTCCCAAGTTCTGTTAGATGGGCTTTGATTGGCCCGAGAGTACTGGATGAGGCCATCGAATATTCTTTCTATATTAATTAACCAAGATCACTTGTATTTAGAGACAATAATCGCAACATTTAGTTTCCAAAGGTCATACTAACTAATGGTCATATAATATTCAAAACCCAACAGTCTCATTTTAATTATACTCATTTTATTAAATAAAAACGTTTTGTTGGGTACGAAATAAAATAACACACAAAATTAGGAAACAAGATTTATTCAAAATTTAGGGTCATTACAATCTTCTCCCCTTAAGAAATTGTGTCCTCAGAATTTTTAAAATTGGGCTTGGAAATTTCATTGAAAGTCCCATATCGGAAAAAGAGTCAGTAACACTATTACTTTAAAAGAAAGAAAAGGAAGTACAAAGTCACCCGAGTTAACCTATACTAGGATTCCATGTAGGAAAACATGGATATGTAGGAGAAAACAAAGGGTCATGTTCTGATGGAGAGTGACAGAAAACATTTCTAGGAGGAAGTTAACCACCAGAAAATCACAAACTTGTGATGGGTTAATCGGTCTTTGATTACACAGTAGGAAACTTAAACAAACTATGTTTTTGTTTTGCGTTCCTTTTAATAATTTTGAGGAATTCATTTACTACATAGAATAAGAAGACATGGAAATATATTTACCTTCAAGTAGAGTTTCATCCCTTAATAAGTTTAACCAAGACTAATCTTTTCTCCAAACAATGAGTATTAAAAACTACTTGGTCTCATCAAGGCATAAGAATCATCTTCTAGAGAATCACATAATCCACAAAAGAATAACTATCTATCTTTAAACATTTATCCCAAAAACTGAAAGGGTAAGATAAAACAACTCTTCAAAAATAAAGAACCCCATAGGAAGGGAAACTACTTTAAATCTTCAAAGTTCCACAGTACTACCCAAAGTTCATCATATACCATTCCATAAATAACATTCCTTAAAATTCCTCAAAATTACCCAAACTAATATTGAAACCCAAATATAAGAAGGATTTGATAACATAGTCCTCCAAGATAAACTTTATCATTCATCTCCAAA
This sequence comes from Viscum album, assembly GCA_963277665.1. Taxonomy (NCBI): domain Eukaryota; kingdom Viridiplantae; phylum Streptophyta; class Magnoliopsida; order Santalales; family Viscaceae; genus Viscum; species Viscum album. Next base: position 1,429,059,536 of record OY728120.1, on the reverse strand, counting down.
CAACATCAACCACTCCTAACATCTTATAAAAAAAGTAAATAACCTAAACATATTTTCCCCAAGATAGGTTAATCATTTCCATAAGTAACCTGAATTACTATAAGTTCACCTTAAATTCATCAATTCGTCAAAATATAAGTCAACCTTTACTCCTCAAAGAAATTTCCATAGTAATATATTTACCACGATCATATAGGGTTCCCAAAAATTTGAACGTCTTCCAAAATAATAATCATCTTTTAATCCCCTAATCAACCTTTTTTCCAGGAAGAACAGCTTCAAAACATCAACATGCAGTACATAACAATAGATTTTTTCTTTAATGATATAAAACCATCTTAGGTAGTGACTCGATGTTCTTAGAAAACATTAAAGATATGATCATAGGGAATGAACAAAAATACCACATGACATAAACAATTATTGTGAAAACTTTTCATCTACTTTAGTCATCATGATCCATCTCAGCATAGGACTTGCATTGTTCCCTTGTCCTTGAAGATTGTTGATGCTCATCATGCTTCTCGTCCCTTCCAAGAGAGCATTGCCTTGGATAATGTCCAACTTCTCCACATTTACGACATTGAAAATTATAAGGTACATTGGATCGAACCTTATCTATATTCATCACATTATCCTTTTTTTTTGAAGTAATTGGATACTTTATGCCCTATCACCCCACACTAAAAACATCTCCCGGTTTCTTTGTGACATTCTCCTTGGTGCCCCTTTCCACACTTTTTGCACAAAGGAAATTGGGTCTTCTTTCCTTTATCAACTTTATCAGATGAACATCATTGAGACTTCGTCTTCTTCTTCCTTGATGAATTTGGGCATTCAACTAGGTACCAATTATTAATTGTGATTTTTGATAGCTGGTTTGGAATAATCACAATATGTTCAACTTGATCTCTCGTCATGTCTATCACATTAATAGGGCAACCATCACATTTCCTATCACATTAGTTGTTGGGACATGTTCTTATATTTCCCGCCATTAACTAAGAAAATAAAGTATAATTAGGGGATTAAATACTTAGACAAGAATCATGAAAAGGAAACTTTAAGCATAGAAGGATAAACTTGTAGAAGAAAATTATATCCTAACTTGTGATCCCCTAGGTTTCAATCTATTTTATCCATGATAATATATTCTTATGTGAATCTTTATTTTATTTTATCTTTGTTCTTTTAATAAGGGTTCATACTAAGCTTATGAATTTACCAAAGAATATCCCCTGGAAGTGTCATAACCAATAGTGTAGCAAGGCCCGTGGTCATGTACCAGTTCCTGTTCGAGTCTAGCTCAAATGGTGTATTCGGGTTTTACCCCTATGTACATCTATGTCAGAACCACCTCTATCTGCTCGTATCCAAATAGGGATGTATTTGATTGATAAACCACTTACTCAATACTCGCCAAAATACCAGGAAGATTTATTATATTTAAAATTTTCTATAGGGTTCTTCCTAATGTTTTCATATCCTAATTTCCACAAATAACTAAACCATCCTTTGATACCAACTATAGCATCCCGCATTTTATAACATAACTTTTCATTACATTTTACAAAACTGATGATCATTAAGGTTTAGTGTCATGGAAACCATGAACTTAAAACATGAAAACATAAAACCTTCTTCTTAAACACTTAAAAGGATTCTCCTTATGTTCATCCTAGGTTCATTACTGCATATCATAACCTAGGGACATACATCAAAAAAAGGGTGAGCACAAGGCCCAGTAAGGGAAATAAGGGGAAACATTTAACACGTGAACTTGAGATCCATCAATAAAGTCATGATAAATGGATTTAAGGAATGAGAAATATATAATGAGGTATATCATAATGGAAAGAACTTGATTCATAACATTAATATGTGGCTACAAAATTTAACTTAGACAATCATGAACATATCACCAATGTCCATCCCCAAGGTGTCATTTGAAATTACCAAGGTTATTCACCAAGATATCGTTAAAATTGTAATCTCTAGTGGTTACATAATTTCCCAATGCATTGGAGTGCTATCAGGGCGCACCCTTAAATTTGACTTTATCATTATTTGAGCCACATATATCATCATCAAACATTTAATAAATAACCGATATATCATAAAAGAAATGGGTTTCATTTCATAATCATAACGTATTAAAAACTTCTTTTAAGACATGATCTTTATGTCATTTTAAACCCACGAAAAAGGAAAGAGGATTTCGTGTATGTAAATCACAAAATTTAAATAGAAAATTTTGATATATATGTGAATACCCCTGTAGAAAAAAGATCTTTGAGTATTCACATAATAAAATAAAAGAATTTGAGAAAAAGAGAGACATTTTGAGACAAAAATTCTGCAGCATAATGGCTATGTTACAGGGTTTTAGAAAACATTGAAAAGAGAGGGGACATGGGTCACCCAATCATAAATGATCCATAACATAGTAGGGGGAAAAATATAAATGATATAAGAACATGGTAATGAAATTTAAAAGACATGCCATATGAAATGAAAAACATGGAAGGAAGACAAAAATAAGATTTCTCTTATGAAAATTCGGCAGCCTAACGGCGTCACTTAAAACTTTAAAAAAAATTAATTGACGAGATCAAATAGGGTCTATCATCATATGAACATAAAAGATAAGTATGATAGATATAGAGATCATACCCCCAACATAATAAAAAGGAACAAGAAATACTTGACATGAAAATAGATCTTGAAAACGAGAAGGGTGAAAGAATCCCTTAAAAATTCGGCAGCCTAACGGCGCCACTGAAACATTCTTAAAATGAATTGATGAGAGAAAGAGGGGGTCTCTCATCATATGAACATGAAAAGGAAAGTAGGATGAATATAAGAGAACATCCTCCAACATGAGAACATGGAGAATAAAAGAAATGACATAAAAGAGAGTACTTGGAAAGAAAGAGAGAGGTAGGATCCCTTACCTTGAAGAGTAACTTCAAAATCTTGATGTTTGGGACCTTGGGAGGCCTGAGGGCACCTTGGGAGGACTCCTTGGGAGGTAAGGAGACCAGAACGTTGTTGAGGAGGATTTTGGAATCGAAAGGATGAGATAATGGCTTGGTATTTATAGGGAAAGTGAGGGGACAAGGCATTAATGGCCAAGGGACACCTCATTGGTGGTATTGGAAAAACCATGGGCTTTCCCATGGTATTTTCCCATGGTATTGGCCACTTGGGACACCTCATACCTTATCTTTCTATTCATAAGTCGAAAATATTGATTACATACTTAATACATCATTTAATGATGTCATTAAACACCCGTAACTTAAAAACTGTATTTTCACTATTCACCGAAAATTCAACTTTCTCAGAAAAATCCCAAAATTTCACCTTAACTAAATATTGACGCTCTGATTTCAAAAATGAACTCCATTTTATAAAAATAATTTTCTAAATATTTTTAATTTAATTTTTTATTAAATAAACTATTCACTGAAAATTCATTTTTTTCAGAAAAATCCCTAAAAATTACCTTAACATAATATCGATGCTCTGAGTTCAAAAATGAACTCCAATTTATAAAAATATTTTTCTAAATATTTTTAATTTAATTTTTAATTAAAAAACACTATTCACTCAAAAAAACTGATACTTGACTAATAATTTATGAAACAGTTATTTACCTATTTTATTGAATCACATTACTTAATCAAGGTGCCTAAATTATATTAATACTTTCTTTATATGAGATTACTAATCCATTTGGTCACATTACTAATCCTAAGCGTAAAATCACTATTCATAATTTACTATTCATCAAAAATCAAGTTGATCTTATTAGAATCTAAATTTCTTACTGAACATAATTGTAGAAGACCATTTTTTGAAAATCATTACACATAATTAATTATTTAATGTTTACATAAATATTTTCAAATTTCCTTTTTCTAGAATTCATAAAAAATATGCATACAATATTTATTTGGACATTTGAAAATTCAGAAACTTCATTATAATAAGAAATCACAATTTTTATTTAAATCAAAGGATTACACAAGGCATTTAAAGTATCCTTACATAGCCCCTTATAACCCCAGCATAGGACCTAAGTGTAAGGTGTGTTAAGCTGAGATAATTTGAGGGCGGCTCGGCAAACATCACATGAGTAGTAATTTCTATTACTTTGAACTTCTCACGAAGGTGATTCCGTTCTAGCTTCACACGATGAATTTCAGCTTGGGTTTGGTCCAGAGCAAATCACAGTGGTGCTACCTCCTTCCCAAGTTCTTTTAAATGGGATTCGATTGGCCCGAGACTACTGGATGAGGCCATCTAATCTTCTTTCTATATTAATTAACCAAGATCACTTTTATTTAGAGACAATAATCGCAACATTTAGTTTCCAAAGGTCATAATAACTAACGGTCATATAATATTCTAAACCCACCAGTCTCATTTAAATTATACTCATTTTATTGAATGAAAAAGTTTTGTAAATTAGGAAATAAGATTTATTCAAAATTTCGGGTCGTTACACCGAATCTTCAGTCTGGTTTTCTTGAATCCAATTTTCTGAAACTGGTCTTCTCACCATGGTAATGATGTTTCTGATTTCCTTATGCTAAAAACTCAAGAAAACCTTCTCAATATAATTCTGATCTTCTTAGAAAGATAAGATGATTCTGATTCTCTTATTCTCAAATACATAAGAAAACTTCTCTAAGATGGTAGGAAATTTTCACTTTGAATTCTCCAATGCTCTTCCTTTTCCACATGTGTAAAAGTTACATATGAATGAATCATCTGAGCACATATTTACAGGAAACACAGAAAACAAAGGCATGAATCTTGAAAAAAATTCCCACTTTCTCAAATCTCAAAAACTCTGAAAATCTCTCGCATTAAATCTTCAATATTTGACTTCTTCAAACCTCCTCAGATTTCTTTAAGATTTACCCAAAGTTGAAATTTGGGCTCAACTTCTTGAAATTTTTATATATTTCTCGAGGAATATATTTTCTTTAAGAAAGATCTGTTTCTTAAGAATTCAGGTTTTGGTTTCCTCAACATGTTGCTCAGAATTATCATTCCGTTTTTCTCAAAATGTTTCTCAGGATAGTCATAAGGTTATGAATTCAGGTTTTGGTTTTTGAAAAATGTTGCTCAAAATTGTCATTCTGGGTTTCTCAACATGTCGCTTAGGATTGTTATAAGGTTCTGAAATCAGGTTCTAATTTCTTCAACTTCTAGGCTTCAATTCCTTAAACTTCCTAGTTCTGATTTCTTGAACTTCCTGGTTACGATTTCTTCAACTTCCAGGTTCTGATTTCTTCAAATTCAATGCTCTAATTTCTTCATATTTTTTGTTCCAATTTCAGTTTTTGATTTCTTCAACTTCTAGGTTCTATTTCTTGAACTTCCTGGTTCTGATTTCTTCAACATCTAGGTTCTGATTTCTTCAACTTCCAGTTTCCAATTTCTTGAACTTTCTGGTTCCAATTTCAAGTTCATATTTCTTCAACTTCAATGTTCTGATTTATTGAACTTCCTACTTTCGATTTCTTGAACTTCTTGATTTTTATTTCAGTAGAATTCAGGTTCCGGTTTTCTCAACATGTTTCTCAGAATTTTCATTCCGGTTCCGAATTCATGTTCCAAAAATTTCTTTAACTTTCTTTGACTTCTTCAACTCTTCAATATTATTGACAAACCTTTCTGTAGGAAAATTTTCTTTCCCTAAGAATCATTTCCATATTTAAGGATGTTTCCTGTATGACCCATTTCCTTTCATAAGGAAGTATTCTTTAAGAAACATTTCCTTAATCTCAAAAACATCCTCAGAATGCAGGATCTAAGTTTCTGAGCAACATGATCAGAAGAAGGATCCTAGTAACATTATTAGAATTATGATCCATATTTCCTCATAAGGTTTCTCAAAAATCAGGTTCCTAATTTCTCAGAATGTTTCTAAACAAAACTACAAACCTTTCTGTCATTTCTTCAATAGTTATGTCGCTCAAAAAAACTTCAACCCTTTCCATAATTTATTCAACTGCTTTTATCATGAAACATATAATGATATTAGAGAACTTTAAGATCATAAAATCATTTTCTGAATTTGTTAAGAAAGTTGGAGATACTTTCTTGACTTTTTACATCTTATTCTTCAACAACATCCTATTTAATAAATATTCAGCAACCACCAACTTTAACTTTCTTTAATTCAAAAACATTCTTCAACAAAAAAATTGGTTGTCAAAAAATACAAAACTTTTTTAAAAAAAAACACCACAAAGGTTCTTAAATATCCCTCTTTGGATATGTTGGAAACCCTTGTTAACAAGTTTTCACCTCTCAAAAATTTTCACATCTCATGTTTTTTAACTTTACCAAAGCATATCCTTTCTCAAAAAAGAGGTTCTGGACACCACACTACTAGATAAAGTAATGTTTTTGAATAATTTACATCCTTTGGTGAAAAGAAAATTTTTCGGCTATATAAGGATAAACTTCACCTTACTCAACCCCCCCCCCCTCAACTTTTATCTTTCTCTTTCCCATTTTTCTTAACTCCACCTCATATTTCATCTTTATCTGTCTCAATTTTCGTTTCCTCTATCATTTTTCTTTCTCTCTCCCCCATTATATGATAACCATAGCTTTAAATTCATAAAAGAAAACTTACTCTCCCCCTTTTTCAACATAATCCAAAGAACAATGGTAGATACTTCCTTATAAGTTTTAGGAAGTCGCGGGAGGAGGCTAAACATGGAGTTATACCCTAAATTAAACAAACCTTTCCTTTGACATTAATTTTTCAAAAATATCATCAATACGATACTTTGTTGAAATATATTCCATCAAGTCTTCTCCAGCAGCAACTTTCTCTTTTAAAAAGTGACACATTGTGTTTTGATCTTGAATGTTGAACATGATTCTTATAAATATCAATGGAAATTTGATTATCATAGATTATCTTCAAAGGTTTAAAAACATTCACTTTCAAATCTTTCAGTTGAACCTTCATCCACATCATTTGAGTACAATCCAAATTTGCTGCAACATATTAAGATTCAGCTGTGTTTAAAGTTACTGAACTTTTTTTCTTACTTTGCTAACTCACACATCATTCCCTGGAGAAAAATGTTCCTCCTAATGTGGATTTTATCTCATTACAATCATTATCCCAATCATCATCAGTATAACTATGAAACTCCATATCATTGTTTCTCTTGTATAACAACCCATGGGAAGTTGTTCCTTTAACATATCTCAGAATCCTCTTGACTGCCAACATGTGTGATTCTTTTGAATTACTTTGATACCGGGAACATAGAGTCACATCATAAGCAATATCAGGCCTTGATTCTGTAAGATAAAGAATAATTCCTATCAACTTTATAAAGACTTTCTGATTCACATTATTCCCCGATTCATCTTTTCTAAACTTTCTGCTCACTGAGATAAGAGTTGAAACTTCCTTTGATTCTTCCATCCCTAACTTATTTAACAATTCCTTGTCATACTTTTCTTGGGATAAGGAAATGTAGTTTTCTTATTGTTGAACTTGTAAGCTGAGGAAGAAAGTTAATTCTCCCAACATTGACATTTCTATGTTTTTCATCATCTCTTTAGAAAACTATTCATACACCATTTCTTCATCTCTAGGAAAAAATATATCATCCACATAAACAATTATAATTAAAGTTCTGGAGTTAACATCTTTAACATACAAGTTTCTATCAACCATTACTTTAGATAAGTTCATCTTTCTCAAAAAAAAATTAATATTTGAATTTCATGCTCATGGAGACTATTTCAGCCCATATAAGTCTTTCTTCAATTTGAAAACATTGTTTTCATCCTCATCAAGTAAAAACCCACAAGGTTTTTCAATATAAACTTCTTCCTCAATCTCTCCATTTAAGAAATCTGACTTTACATCCATATGATAAACCTTGTAATTCTGATGAGTATCCATAGAAAGAAACATTCAAATATTTTCCAACCTTGCAACAAGTGAAAAGGTTTCATCGAAATCCACACATTCCACCTGTGCATATCCTTTACACACAAGCCTTTCTTTGTTTCTTGTAAATTCTCCATGATAATTCAATTTATTTCTATAAACCCACTTGGTTTCAATAACATTTTTATTTTTTGGCCTTGGAATAAGCTCCCATGTTTCATTCTTCTCAATCTGATCTCGTTATTCATTCATAGTATCCACCAATTCTTTATTTTGAATAGCTTCTGAAACTGATTCTGGTTCAACTTTTGAGATAAGGGAAGTCTAATTTTCTAATCTCAACTTCCTTCTTGTCTAAACTGAAGCCTTCTGATCCCCAATAATATTTTTAGATTCAACATGTTTTCATACTATTGGAAATCTCACATTTCCTTTCACAGCATCACTTTCTTCCCCATGTGAATCATCTGAGTCACTTTCATTTTTGTGTGGATTTGCTGATTTATCTTCCTCAGCATTCTTAAAATATTATGTGAAGAAACTTGTATTTTCAATTACCTTCACATAATATGAGTAAATCAACATCTGTAAACATATGTTCCATCATTTGTAACTCTTTCAATTTGGTGAATAACCAATAAATATTCCTTCTTCAGCTTTATCATCAAACATTCCAAAGTATGGATTTTTTATTTTGAGCAAGCATGGACTTCCAAAAATATTCATGTTTCAGATGAAGGTTTTTTGTTATAACACATCTCATAAATAGTCATGTTGGTTTCCAATCTCAACAAGAATCTATTTTGATCATGTATAAGAGTGATAACATCTTTTCATCAAAAGAATTTTGAAAGTTTGTATTTTAATAACATACTTCTTCCCATTTCCACCAAGCTTCTATTCTTCCTTTCTACTACTCCATTTTATTGTGGAGTATAAGGAGCACTATACTGATGTTTGATGCCATGCTTCATTAGGTAAGTTTCAAAAGCATTTCATTGGAATTCAATACCATTTTCTATTCTTAGCTTGTTTATGGAAGCTCCCAATTCTTTGTCAACATCTCTTCTGAAGAATTTAAACATTTAAATAGCCTCTAACTTATGCTTCATGAACATGATGTTTGTCATCTGAGTGAAATTATCAATAAAAGCGATAAATTATAAATCTCCTTTTGTTGATTAATGTCTCATCAATCTACACAGATCGGAATGAATAAGCTCAAGTGGTTTGTTAGATATAATCTCAACTCTTTTATGACTTTTGTTAGTCATCTTTCATTTTTTAAAAATATGGAAAATATCTTCATCTCTTCTTTTCAGTTCAAGAAAATTCCGAACTGTATCAACTTTAGAAAGCTTACTCATGTTCTTCTTCCAAAGGTGACCAAGTCTTCATTTCCACAACATGTTTTCATCTTCATCACTCAAATAACAGGAGTTATTAGATTCTCCAATTTGAAAGATATTCCCCACTGGTTCTTTCTCCTTTTGTAATCACTTTCCCATTTTCCACACTTTTGATGATACAAGAATCCTTTCAAAAGATAACTTCTTTTATGTCATCACAAGGTCGAATTACACTAAGTAAGTTATGTTTTAGTGCATCAACAAGCACGAGTTCCTTAGATTTCAGTTTCTCTTCTTCAATCTCTACAATTCTTATTCCCTTCATTTTTAAGGAACTATCATTACCAAAAGTAACCGCTCCTCCATCATGACTTTTAATATGTTCCAAGATTTTTATATCACCTGTCATGTGGGGATAAAAACCACTATAAAAAATCCATGGCTTGATCCTCTTAATTTATTTCAAATCTATCTCAACAATGAAAGATCTCCCATCATCCTTCTCATTTTCAGATTTCTTTTTATTCTTATCATAAGAAACTTTTTCTAGAAGGAGTGTCATACATCGTTCTAAATGATGACCAGACTAATCATATATTCCCCAAACGTCTTCCAAACATTCAAATTGAATCTATGTTGGAATGTATCTAGCTTCTTGAGAATTCACCTTTTCAACTTTCAGTGAGTATGGAAAGTTACTCATTCTTCTTTTACTATTTCTACCAATTTTCTCAAACCTTCTTCCGAGTAGAGATAAATTGTGCCAATAATTATATGATCTATTCCCATATATTCTACAACACCAAAAATTTCCCTCAAATCTTGATTTTATATTAAATAATGATCTTTCTTTATAGAAACTTTGTTGAGGTTGATAACTTATTTCTTCTCTAGAAAACTCAGGATGTAGGCCATCTATTCTTTTGAGTGAGTTTTCTACTTTTGTAGGATTGATAGGTTTCTCACATCCTTTCTCCACCCAAGCTTTTGTAATAATTTTTATATAACCTGAAATGATAGAAGAACCAGATAAAACATTATTTTTCATAGGATAATATTTCACCTGATTCTCATGGTAATCCTTCTTAGCAATCTTAGAAGTCTCAGCTTTTACTTCAGTGGCTATGTGGATGTTTTCAATCATATTCATTAGGGTATCTTTGGACTCAATAACTTTTTATTGCAACTTGTTGACCTATTATTCCTTAGTTTCCATCTTCTTGCTAATATCTGCAATCATTTTTCCGTGTTCAGAAATTATATGTTTGTAACTTAAACTTTCTTGAATGTATTCATTTTCTATATTAGTGACATCTTTAATTCCATGATGAACTTTTTCATGATTTTTCTTCATCACATGAATTTATTTCTTGATAGATTTTTTTTCTCAAGAAATGCAAGAAGTTTGGATCTTAGTTGATATTATTTGTAAGATTCTTCACCACCTCCTTCACTCTCTGAGGAAACATATGTTTTCTCAACTTTTACAATGAAGGTTCTGAATATTTACTTTCATCTTCTGAGGAATCATTGTCAGATGATTCTGATTCAACCATCTTGCTCAACATACTTATTTTCTTTCCAAAAACCTTCTTCTCGAATTATTTAGAAGTCTCCTCTTCTTTTTCATTCTTGTTATCATTATTACATCGAGGATTCTCATTAGAAACATCTTGATATTTTCCAACTTTATTCTTAGGGAAATTCATAGAAAATTGTCTGATTCCACCACACTCAAAACATTTTAGAGGAATTTTCCCTCCATACTTTCCTCTTCCGCTTTGGTAGTTCTTGGATTTGAGAGACATGATTTTTTTCATTCCACTCTTTATCTTCCTTATCAACGAACTCACAAGGATCAGCATCATCGTCATCTTGGATTTTCCTCTTTCTCATAGCTTTAAATTCCATTTCATCTTTCACCTTATTATTAAAGATTGGAGCTTTCCTCATTTCATAAGAAACAAGAAAGTTATGCAGTTCATCAAAAGATAAATCATCATTATCTTCTAAAGCTGAAATTTCTCAATCAAACATATCTGGAAAGTTTCTCAAATGTTTCTTAAAAATTATTGAATCTTTCAAGTCATCTATGAATCCTATGATGTGTCATACAATTTCATTAACTATGGTGAAGTATTTATCAATTATTTCATCATCTTTCATCCAAATTTCTTCAAACTTACTATGTCATATTTGTAGCTTGGCCTCCTTGAATTTTGTATTTCCTACGAAAACACTTTCCATCTTGTCCCACGTGCTTTTTGATGTTTTGAGACCCATAACCTTCTGATTAAAATTTTCTGATAAGGACATGATAATAGCATTTCTAGAATTTCCACCAACTTCTATGTTTCTCTTATCAGTAAATTTCATAGAATAATTTTTCTCAATCGGTGGAAAGCCAATAGTATCAGCATCAACAACCTCAAGGACAAGAGATATGAGATAAGAAATCATTCTATTTTTTCATCCATAATAATTCTTGTAATAAAATTTTGGAATTCCTCTACTGTTGACAGAATTGATATTCTCCATGATAAGGATTAAACAGGGGAACCTTCCACTGATACCATTTGAAGTTCTAAGGATCGAATAACAACTGAGAAGTGGGGCTGAATCAGTTGTTTAACTTTTTATAATTTTCAAAACATTAAGAAACTTAACCCTTGAAACCTGTTAAGATTTATTTTCTTATAAACATTTATTAAGAAACTCAAGCATTCAAGAAAGGTAAAGCAAGAAATCCACACAAGATTTACAAGGTTCAGCCTCTATAAGAGAACATACATCCTTGACATAGCCACTCTTGTGGTTCTATAGAAATACACTATAATAAATAAGTGAATACTACTTGTGCAAACTCCCATTGGACACCTTCTATCTCACGATATGAAAGATTATACTAAATCTTGTCAGTTTACAATGTTTTCTTAAAGAACAAATGAGCCAAACACAAGAATATTAACTTTGATAAAGCTGCTCCCCAAATTCTCACTCAGAATCTTCAGTTTAGTTTTCTTGAATTTGATTTTCAGAAACCGGTCTTCTTAGCAAGATAATTATGGTTCCAATTTCCTTCTACTGAGAACTTAAGAAAACTTCTTTAAGATAATTATAATCATCTTAGCAAGATAATATGATTCTGATTCTCTTCTTCTCAAACACTCAATAAAACTTCTTCATGATAGTAGGGAATTTTCACTTTGAACTCTCTAATACTCCACATATTTTGCATGTCTGAAAGTTACTTATTAGTGAATGATCTGAGCACATATTTATACGAAACTCCGAAAATGAAGGTGGGAAACTTTAAAAACTTTCCCGCTTTCTCAAATCTCAAAAACTCTAAAAATCTCTCACATTAAATCTTCAGTCATTGACTTCTTCAAACCTCCTTAAATTTCTATGAGATTTTTGTGAAGTTGAAATTCAGGATTGAATTCTTGAAATCTTTATATCATTATCAAGGAATGTATTTTCCTTAAGAATGATCCGTCTTTTAAAATTTCAAGTTCGGGTTTCCTCAACATGTTGCTCAGAATTTTCATTCTGTTTTTCTCAACATGTTGCTCAGGATTGTCATAATGTTCCAAATTTAGGTTCCAGTTTTCTCAACATGTTTCTCATAATTTTCATTCCAGGTTTCTCAATATGTCACTCAGGATTTTCATAAGGTTCCCTAATCAGGTCCTGATTTCTTCAACTTCTAGGTTCCAATTCCTTAAACTTCATGTTTCCGATTTCTTGAAATTCCTGGTATTGATTTCTTCAACTGCCAGGTTCTGATTTCTTCAACTTCGAGGTTCCGATTTTTGGAACTTTCTAGTTCTGCTTTCACATTTTGATTTCTTCAACTTCTAGGTTTTGATTTCATGAACTTCTAGCTTCCGATTTCTTGAACTTCCTGGTTATGATTTCTTGAACTTCCTGGTTATGATTTCTTCAACTTCCAGGTTCCTATTTCATCAACTTCTAGGTTTCGATTTCGTGAACTTTCTAGTTTTGATTTCAGGTTTTGATTTCTTCAACTTCTAGGTTCTGATTTCTTGAACTTTCTGGTCCCGATTTCATTAACTTCTTGATTTATATTTCAGCAGAATTCATGTTCTATTTTTCTCAACATGTTTATCTGAATTTTTATTCCGGTTCCGAATTCAGGTTCCGAAATTTTCTTGACCTTCCTTTGAATTATTCATCTCTTCAATATTCTTGACAAACCTTTTTGTAAGAAACTTTTCTTTCTCAAAGAAAATTTTCCTTATTTAAGGAATTTTGTTGTAATAAACATTTCCTAGCATAAGGAAGTATTCTTTAAGAAACATTTCCTTAAGCTCAATAACATCCTTAAAATACAGGATCCGAGTTTCCCAATAACATGATCAGAAGAAGGATCAGAGTAACATTCATAGAATTAGGATCCGGATTTACTCATAAGGTTTCTCCAAAATCAGGTTCCAATTTTCTCATAATGTTGCTAAAAAAACGTCAACCCCTTCTAGTATTTCTTCAATAGCTATATTTCTCAAAAAACTTCAACCCTTTATAGTATTTCCTCAACAGCTTTTATCATGAAACTTTTCATGATATTTGAGAACATTAAGATCTGCAAAGCATCATATGAATTTTTTAAGAAATTTTGAGACACTTTCTTAACTTCTGACCTCTTATTATTCAACAGAATCCTCCTTAGGAAATTATTCAACAACCAGAAACATTATCTTTATGTAATTCAAAAACATTCTTCAACAAATAGATTATTTTTCAACATATACAAAACTTGGTTAAAACAAAACACCACAAAAGTAATTCACCATCAGATACCTGTCAAAACATTTTCATCCTTAAGAATCCAAAACCAGCCTAGAGATGAAAGAAAAAAAGGGGTCCGAAGAACCACCCTTTGAGATACGTCTCAAGGATATTTCCGCCGAAGGAGCTCAATCGCTTTAAAAAAGAGAACGTGAAACCCCATGAAAACCACAACTAGATTCAAAAAACTCTCCTAATAAAGATACCTCCCAAAAGATAGAAATACATTGAAAAAAAACAAGATGAATCTATATAACACATCTCCAAGGGAATGAAAATCCTCCCCAAAAAAACACCTAGTGTTGTTCATCCTCATACCAACCACTAGGGGCCTCACCACAAACAACCCGGTCTCTCCAGACCCCCACCTCAAGATCCTCCAACTGGGAATCTTCTACCTATTACACCAAAGATGACCCCATCATCATCTAAAAGAGACAACCTCTACCCCCAACTTCTCTCATATCCAAATTCAATGCTGAAAGTTCTTCAATCACTCTCTAGGAATCACCTGATTCACGCACTGCATCACTACACGACTTCCTACTCAGTGCATTGGTTACAACATTTCCCTTTCCTAGTGTATTAGAAATTTTGAAGTCAAAATAATGTAAGAAATTCATCCACCTAAACTATAATAAGTTTAAGTCATGCTAGGATAAAACATACCTCGGGCTCCTATGATCGGAGAAAACCAAAAAGTGCTCGCGAATGAGGTAATGTCTCCACAACTTTAGATAAAATACCATTTCCGCTAACTCGAGGTCATGGGTGGCATAGTTATGTTCATGGGGATGCAACTACCAAGACCCATAAAAAACTATTGATCTCTTTTTCCTCACAACACAGACAATCCACAAACATGAAGCATCATATAAAACCTCAAACTGAACTTCTTCTTCTAGAAGACAAAGAATAGGATCATTGACCAACTTCTCCTTCAGATACTTGGAATCTTCCCAAAATTAATCAGTCTATAAGAACACCAGATACTTTCTGGTCAAAGCTTTCATAGGAGTCGAATCCTGAGAGAAATAAGCCAAGAACCTCCTATAATAGCCTACGAGACCAAAGAAACTATGCACCTCTCCCACAGTCTTGGGTTATACCTAAGACACTACTAGTTATATCTTTGATGGATCCACAACTACTCCCTGTTAAACACCACATTCCCCAAATAATGGACTTCTTGGTCCCAAAACTCACCCTTCAAAAACTTCACAAATAGCTACTGTCGATGAATAACTCCCATAAAAACATGTAGATGCTCTACATTGTCCTCCTCGGACGTGGAGTACACTTAGATTTCATTAATGAAAACTAGGAACTCATGAACTACAACATTCATAAACCACATGAACATCATTAGAGCATTCATCACACTGAATGTAATTACTAAGAACTCATAATTCCCATAACGACAATGGAAAGTATCCTGCAGAATATCATCATCCTTCATATACATATGATGATATCCTGACTACAAGTCAATCTTTGATAACCAACTCACAAACTTCAGTTGATAGAACAAATAATAAATCCATGTAATAGGATAGGGGTTCTTCACTATCAAATTGTACAAGAGACAATAATAGATGCACAACCACAAACTTTCGTTGGTCTTCTTCACACAAAAAACCGGGGCACCCCATAGGGACACACTCGGTTAGACAAAATCATACTACAATACACCATTGAGATGTATACACATCTCTCAAAACTCAAAAGTCACCATCCCATATGGAGACATCGAGATAAGAGACACCCCTGGCTGCAGCTTGATCCCGAACTCAATCTCTAATCGAGGGGGTAATGCTTAAACCTCTTCTGGAAATATATCAGGGTACTCCTCCATGGACCTGGGAAATGTTGACTCCTAAACCTCCGACCACAACTGGAATTTAGTCTTTTCCCAACGGCAGTATACCAACGGTTTTCTTAAACCGTTGGTATAGTGAGCCTTTGCCAACGGTTTAAGAAAACCGTTGGCAAAGAGAATTTCGGTGGACCCTTTCCCAACGGTTCACTGGAACCGTTGGGAAAGGGTGATAAAATCACACATTTCCCAACGGTTTAGTGGAACCGTTGGGAAAACTCACACCTTTCCCAATGGTTCACTGGAACCGTTGGGAAATGTGTCCCTTTGCCAATGGTTTTTATAAACCGTTGGCAAAGGTTTCCCCAAATTGCAGATCGCGATCTCCTCTCCCCATTCAGACAGAGCCCTAATCTATTTTCTCAGGTGATCTCGCGAACCCCATCTGACTCCACTGCTCTCGCGAATCCGAACACCAGCACCCCCCATCCCAACAGGTACACCCAATATGAATAGGTAAAATTTGATCTCAACCATATTGTTGTAGTTGTTTTAATGAATAGATTTTTTCCAGGTGTTGGTGGTTTAATTGATTATTGAAATTAATATCTAAATAGGATATTGTTTGTGTTTGTGAAGACTTCTTTAATGTTATTGTATTCTATGTTTGGAAGGAGAGTGTTCAAAACATGTAAATCAGAGTTGGGGCGTTTACATGTTTTGGATAATGGATTGTGGGAATTATGGATTGTGTTCAAACCAATTTGATATGTTTTGGATAATGGATTTTGGGGGTAGGGGGTGTCCACGGGGGTGGGTGGGTTGTCCACGGGGGTGGGCGGGGGTGTCCACGGGGGTGGGAAAGGCTGTCCACGGGGTGGGCAGTGCTGTCTAGGGGGTGTGGGCTGTCCTGGGGGTCTGGGTGGGGTGTCCTGGTGGGGGAGGGGTGTGTGGGGTGTCCAGGGGGGTGGTATGTCTAGGTGGTGGTGGTGGGGTTGCAGGGGAGGGGGGTGTGGGCTGTTTGGGAGGGTGGGCGGGGCTATCCATGGGGGGTACGGGGTGTCCAGGGGGGTACGGGGGTGGGCGGGTTGTCCACAAGGGTGGACGGGCTGTCCACGGGGGTGGCCGAGCTGTCAAGGAGGGGTGGGCGGGCTGTCCAGGGGGGGTGGGTGGGTTGGCGACGGGGGGTAGGGGTGTCTAGGGGGGTGGGCGGGCTATCCAAGGGGGTGGGGGATGTCCATAGGGAGAAGGGGTGTCGAGGGGGGTGGGTGGGCTGTCCACGGGGGTGGTTGGGCTGTCTAGGGGGTAGGGGGTGTCCACGGGGGTGGGCGGGGCTGTCCAGGGGGTGTGGACTGTCCTGGGGGTCTGGGTGGGGTGTCCTGGTGGGGGAGGGGTGTGTGGGGTGTCCAGGTGGGGTGGTATGTCTAGGTGGTGGTGGTGGGGTTGCAGGGAAGGGGGGTGTGGGCTATTTGGGAGGGTGGGCGGGGCTATCCAGGGGGGGTACGGGAGTGGGCGGGCTGTCCACAAGGGTGGACGGGCTGTCCACGGGGGTGGCCGGGCTGTCAAGGAGGCGTGGGTGGGCTGTCCAGGGGGGGTGGGTGGGCTGGCCACAGGGGGTAGGGGTGTCCAGGGGGGTGGGCGGGCTATCCAAGGGGGTGGGGGGCTGTCCATAGGGAGAAGGGGTGTCGAGGGGGGTGGGTGGGCTGTCCACGGGGGTGGTTGGGCTATCTAGGGGGTAGGGGGCGTCCACGGGGGTGGGTGGGTTGTCCATGGGGGTGGGCGGGGCTGTCCATGGGGGTGGGAAAGGTTGTCCACGGGGGTGGGCGGGGCTGTCCAGGGGGTGTGGGCTGTCTTGGGGGTCTGGGTGGGGTGTCCTGGTGGGGGAGGGGTGTGTGGGGTGTCCAGGGGGGTTGGTATGTCTAGGTGGTGGTGGTGGGGTTGCAGGGTAGGGGGGTGTGGGCTGTTTGGGAGGGTGGGTGGGGCTATCCCGGGGGGGTACGGGCTGTCCAGGGGGTGGGTGGGCTGGCCACAGGGGGTGGTCGTGCTCTCGCGAACCCCCCGTCCGAACATCATCGACCCCCGTGGACAACCCACCTTTTATCCCAAATTCCATAGATTTATACATTATTTTATTATATTATGTCTCAAATTATCTAAAATATGTGTATGATGTTCTTCACGTGACCTATCATAATTCCTTCTCATAATCTATAGTGATCATGGGAAGATCCCATGCATGATTCATGATCACTCAAATTATTCTGCAGATCATACATAATGGAAGCCTTACAGGATGTGAGATGATTATATCTATGAAATCTACTCAGGTACCTGGTGAGTAAGTGCATATTAATTCAAAAAGGTAAATCACATATGAGGATACCCTACTAATATGGTTATGGGATGAGGCATGCTCTGATGTGATAACACATTAAGTTCTTGTTGGTTTTACATTTTTTCAATAACACATTAGTATGTTTTTTTCACATGTGTAGTTGATACCATGATTATTTTCTTCCTTTATCGTTTACTTAAATGTATTTTCTATTAAATTTCAATCCTATTGAATTGTTTATGACAAAATGACTTATATGAATTCTTTTTACAGAATGGACAGAAGTTGGATGTATGAAACCGATCGTATCTCAAGCTATTTTCAAAACAATTTGGAGAGCTTTATAGATTTTTCATTTCACAATGCTTAAGATAGTGGTCGCATACACTGCCCATGTTCCAATTGTGTTGGTAGACCTTGGTTGAGTCGTGAAAAAGTCAACTACCACATAACCAAAAATGGTTTTCAAGTAAACTACTTTGTGTGGTATCACAATGGGGAGAAAATGAAATCTCAAATTGGTGATGATCGAAATGAAAGGACTGGAATGGAGAATTCGTTAGATGATCGGTTTCCGTTTATTCGTCATCATGAAAAAGAAAGGATTTCGACTCAAGAAGATGTCGATATGAGGACAACTGATGCATCTAGTGAAAATGATGATATTGATAGGGTGAAAAAATTGAATGATGCTGCCACGACTCCAGTATATCGACAATGTGATAAAATGAAAAAGCTGGAATTTTTAATCCGATTGTTTCATGGAAAAACTATGTATGGGATTTCTAATACAGCAATCGATTACATTCTTACCCTCTTGAAGGATTTACTTCTAGATGATGCAGATATTCCCTCAAACCACTTTATGGCATGGAAGTTAGTTGAAGAACTTGGATTTTCCAAGAACAAAATTCATGCTTGCCCGAAAGATTGCAGTTTATTCTGGGAAGAAACCGCTGAACGAAATGAATGTATAAAATGTGGCACATCCCGCTGGAAGTCAAAATCTGATGGAACACCATCCCGTGTTCCACAGAAAGTAATGTGGAACTTTCCATTGATCCCCAGACTCCAGAATATTTTTATGTCTGATGACATATCAATAAAAATGAGATGGCATGATACCGAGAGAAAGAAGACTAATGATGAGTTGGTTCATCCTACAGATGGATTTGCATGGCAGAGATTTGATGCTCGACATCCTGATTTTGCAGCTGAGGTGCGTAATGTGAGGCTGGGTCTTTCATGCAACGGTTTTAATCCGTTTGGGCAGCTGCTTACTTCGCACAGCACATGGCCAGTTTTTATACAAATTTATAATCTTCCCCCGTGGTTGTGTATGAAAAAATCTTTCACTTTCATGAGTATACTCATATCTGGTCCTTCTGATCCCAGCATTGATATTGATGTATACATGCAACATTTAATAAAAGAGTTGAAACTTCTTTGGGATGTGGGTGTGCGCACATACGATGCATGTTTGAAAGACGTATTTCAGATGCGTGTTGCGCTTATGTGGACGATCAATGATTTTCCAGCTTATGCAATGATGTCTGGATGGAGCACGAAGGGAAAACTGTCATGTCCAGTTTGTATGAAGAATACACGATCCAGAAGACTGAAACATCGTTGTAGTTTCAGTTTTATGGGACATCGACAATTTTTTCCAAAGGATCATCCATATAGAATGAATCGTCGAAGATTTGATAATACTATAGAGACCGATGATCCACCTCAGCGTATGTTTGGAACTGATGTGCTTAATGAATTGAAAGATTTAAGTTTTTCATTCGGGAAGGGTCAAATGAAATCTAGAAAGAGAAAGAATGTTTCCACAGAAACCTGTTACAATTGGAGGAAGAGGAGTATCTTTTTTGATTTGCCTTACTGGTCAACCAATTTTCTACGTCATTGCTTAGACGTAATTCATATTGAAAAGAATATATGTGAAATGTTGCTTTCAGTTCTTCTAAATGTCAAGGGGAAGACAAAAGATGATTTACGATCTCGACATGACTTGGTGGATTGGGGAATCAGACCAGAATTGCATCCTGTGCGTATCAGTGAAAATAAATGGCAACTTCCATGTGCTTCTTATGTGATGACACCTACTGAAAAAAAACAATTTTTGGAAGTATTAGAGACTATTAGAGTTCCTGATGGCTATTCAAGTAACATATCTAAACGGGTCAATAGAAGAGAGTTGAAGCTAAAATCTTTGAAGACTCATGATTATCACGTTCTACTGCATGAGTTGCTTCCAATAGCAATCCGTCATCTTTTGTCCAATAATGTAAGGGTGGGTGTTATTCAGTTGTACCATTTGTTTAGAGATCTTTGTGCTAAGAAGTTGTCCAAGTCTTTCTTGCAAAAAATTTTGACAGATGCCCCATTAATTTTGTGTGAGTTGGAGAAAATATTTCCCCCATCATTTTTCACATGCATTCTGCATCTGACTGTCCATATTCCAACTGAAATACTTCTCGGAGGACCTGTTTCTTTTCGTTGGATGTATCCAACTGAAAGAAATATGTTCACATTAAAGTCTTATGTTCGAAACAAGAATCATCCCGAAGGTTCTATCGTGAACGGTTACTTAGCTCAAGAATGTATGGATTTCTGTTCAATGTATTTGTCTAATCTTACTACAAGAATGAATAGACCAATGAGAAATGAAGAAGAACAATATGAGCAAATTGAACCTAGTTTTCCATCACTTCCTCAAACAGGAGGAATTCCTGGATCATATACATTGAAGACATTAAGCCTTGAAGAGCGGGAGATGGCACATCGCACAGTTTTGTTCAACTGTGATTTGTTCGATGACTATATCAGGTAAAAAAAATTGAATATGTATATCTTACATATATATCTATTAAACTATTCATATTTTTTTATCTACAGGGAACATAAAATAATGATAAATAGGAAGAATCGTTCTTTATCTTTGAGAAGGAGAGAGACTTTTCATAGCAAAGAGTTTTCTTCTTGGTTAAAATTGAAGGTAAAAATATTACTGTTTAAATTAATTATTTCAAAATTTACTTAAGTTTAACTGTCATTTATATTGCAGGTATTGAGTTTGTCTGCTGACTCTGTCTCTGAGGAAATAAGATCTTTGGCTTTTGGTCCTAATACGGTGGTTCGTGACTGTAAATCAATTGTTATCAATGGGTACAGATTTATTGTCACTGAACGAGCCAAAAACATGAGAACACAACATGATGGTACTATGGTTACTGCCACAACAGATTGTTATGCCAGTGCATCAGATAGTAGACTGCGACTTGAAAACATGGGTTATTATGGAGTCGTTGAGAAAATAATAATATTGGATTATTACTCTCATGGACGAGTCACAATGATGAAATGCCATTGGTTTGATTCGATGACGAGACATGGCACATTTATTGATGATTGTGGATTTCGAGTAATTAATATGACCCGCACTCTTGCAACCGAAGAACCATATGTGTTGGCATCAATGGATAAACAAGTTTTTTATGTCAAAGATCAACTTCAACCTGAATTTGGTGTCATAGTTGAAGTAATTCCAAGACATATTTTTGATGATGCTGATGATGGAATTGACACTGTCCCTATTTCCATTGGAACCAATCCATTTATTTCTTTTGATGACTCCAATAGCTCAATTGTCATAGTTGATTGTGAACCTGAAGTTGTGGTTGGAAATATATATAATCATTCATCCATGTTCTCAATTCTTTTGGTTTACATCGAGTTGGGTTGTTAAGGTTGGTAATATTCATATTTATTTAGTATTGAT
This sequence comes from Viscum album, assembly GCA_963277665.1. NCBI lineage: Eukaryota > Viridiplantae > Streptophyta > Magnoliopsida > Santalales > Viscaceae > Viscum > Viscum album. The sequence continues at coordinate 1,429,037,492 of OY728120.1, read as the reverse complement.
CACAAATATGTTTTAGTTGACTTGACCGTTATGTGAATTTTCAATGTTTATTGGTTGCTGTTTTATTTGAATTGCATTTTCTAATTTGAAATTGAACTGTATTCAAACCAAATCAAAAAATATTTCTAACTTGGTGAACATTACTTTTGTACCCCTCTCTCTTGGATTTTAATGATCACAATCACTCTCATCGTGTTCTAACTTGTTTTCAAGTGTTTTGATGCTAGGAAAAAGGTTTCCTAGGAGTTGGCCCAAGAAGGCTGATAGTGGACTCTCTGGGTCCCCCGGCCAACTGGTGGATTCCCACCGGCCAGCCGGTGGTCTCTGGCAGAAGCATTGCTTTCTGCCAGATCCACCGGTCAGCCGGTGCTAGCGCACCGGGCAGCCGGAGGACCCAGGCAGTAGGATTGCCCACTGCCTGGTGCCACCGGCCAACCGGTGGATGACCACCGGCCAGACGGTGGAACCCAGACAGAAAGCCTGCTCTGTCTGGACCACCGGCCAGCCGGGAGATCAGCACCGGCCAGCCAGTGGACCACCAGCTAGCCGGGAGCTCAGCACCGGCCAGCCGGTGGACCACCAGCCAGCTGGTGAGACACCACCGGCCAGCCAGTGTGCCTAGTCAAACTAGCCGTTGGGCTTTGACCAGACTTGTACTTTTGACCCCCAACGGCTCCGGAAGCCCTCCAACGGCCATATTGAAGTGTTTATGGGTATTTCTCCTATAAATAAGAAACCATGGATGTTGGGAACATAACAAAAAATATATTTTGATGTCTTGACGCTCTAACGACAAATCTCCAAGGCCTCTTGAGATCCATTGCCATCCTTGAAGCTTGAGCTCCCTCTCCATCAGCTGCTCTAACACTTTTGGTGCTCAAGGCTTCCGTGTGTTTGTATTATTTTATTTTTTTAGTTCTTCATTGGGTTTGGATTAAAACAAACCTCTCATTTCCATTCTTTCTTTCAATTGGGTTTCTTTCTACAACCATAATAAAAAAGCAAGCTGTACGTAGGCTTGGGAATTAAGCCGAACTTCGTTATCAAATTGTGTCTTGCCTTTTTTTATTTCCGCTGCATTGATAATTGTTTTAAATTGTTAATTATTTTTGAAAAGTCAATTCACCCCCCCTCTTTCCATCCTCTACGACCCAACAATTACAACTTGTATGTTTTATTAAATTCATTCAAGCTATTCTAAAACAATTGATAGCTAAATTACCAATAAATCCCCTCATTCCCTCATATATTTAGTTTTTTGGTTTATACATTAATTTTCTTTTTCTAATTAATTACATATTTGTTTTCAAATGCAGCCAATTGAAGAGAGACGGAGAAAAAAAATGGCGGAGAACAATCGTCGGATGGAGGAGATGGGCATTCCACTATTAGTGCCTACAGTGAGTACTTTATTTCAAATATATATATATATATATATATATATTTAAAGAATATATAATTTCATGTGATTAATTTTTTTTGTAAACTTTTTTGTAGGATCCACCATTACGTCGACAGTTATTCGACGAGGAGCCTAGTACTGGTCCTAGTACTCAGGCCGGTGGTACGAGGAGGGTTCGTACCAGAGGTGGACGTAGAGCTGTGCGTGCCCGACTAGACCCTGCCCCTCCCACTGACATTTCAGCCTTCCCACATTCTGATCCCGGTGTGTCGTTAGGGACACACTGGGTATTTAGGCCTCCCATGTTTTCGCTACCTTCTGCATCTTCTGCCCCATCATTTTCACATCCCATGATGATTCCCACTCCCCAGTCAGCATCAGGTCATACAGCTGTTCCATCTTCTTTTCCTTCTACTTCTGTCTCTCCGAGATTTTATATTCTATCGTCTTCGACTCCTGTTCCACTAGAGGGTGTTCCATCAGGTTCTGTGGATCCGGCGCCACTCATTGATCAGACTAGCGCAGGTATATTTATAAAACCCTAACAAATTTTTATAGCAATATATATTTTCATTATAACATGTTTTGATAAAATATTTGTTTTTCTTTCATGACAGATACATCTACTGACAGGAGGCGGGGGCAGGGTCGTACACGCATGCGTTCGGTGCGGAACCATCGCACACAGGTTATGGTGGAATATAATGAAGACAATCAGATGGTTGAGAAAACAGGGCAGCAATGTCGGAGTTTTCTGGCGACGCTTGCCAAATACTCTGACATCATTCCCGTTAGCCCGCTGTCGTGGATACATTTGCCACATGAGGTCAAAGATAGAGCTTGGGCAGAGATATGGGTAAAAAAAATCTGTTGTATTTAATGCCATGAATTATTTTTGTATTTATATGAATTAATATTTTGATTTCAGCTTCGATTTAATTTTCCTGATGGTGAGGGTGCACGACTGGAACGTCTAAAGGATTTAGGCGAGCTTTGGAGAGCCTACAAGCATGAGCTGTATATTGGCTGGCGTGCTAGAGTTGGCACTGAGTTAGAGGCGGTACCAGTCGTGGATGATTGTCCTATAGAGCAGTATCGTCAGATGATTACTCATTGGACGAGTACACAGTTTAAGGTATGAATTACATTTGAGGTATTTAAATAATAACTTTCAAGTTTTGCATTAATATTATCCTTTTAATTATCGAATTTTATTTAGGAATCATCTGGAAAAAATAAAAAAAACATTGATGCAAAAAAAATACCTCCATACACTAGGACGCACGACGATGTCAGATCATGAGAGACAGTAGGTATGACAATTATTTATAAGTTTTCTTTACGACTTTCATTTTCTTTTGTTTCCTCAATTATTTAATAATTTGCTAATGTTTTTATATAACATTTGTTTTCAATGTCATTGTAGAGGCAACTACAAAATATTGAAGGACGTGTGCCTCGAGCAAAACTGTTTTGCTCGAGTAGACGAAAAAAGGATGGAAGTGCTGTCAACGAAGTGACTCAGCAGCAGATTGTAAGTTTTAATCTGTTGATTTTATATTTTAATATCTATTTCGTAACTTAATAATATATTTATATTTGTAACAGGATTATTTAGAGGCCCTCGATGCCCAAGAAGCAGACAATTTTGGGCCATCTGATCACTTACATCAGGTGTTGGGAGAGGATCATTCTGGCAGAGTACGCTGCCGACCTAGGATAGCCCCGATGAGGTATTGGGCTGCCTCAGGTATGAGTTGTAGTTCCACCGAGCTACAGCAAGTTAGGGCACAGGCAGAACAGGCTGAGAAAAGGGCCACAGAGACGGCAGAACAATTTGCTAGGGCAAACAGTGCATTTATGAAATTTATTGAAGTTCTACATCCAACACTTCCAGTAGAGGCCAGCCCAGCGATTGATGAATACATGTCGTCGATACATTCTATATATGGTGCACCAGGTGGCAGTTCCAGTGGTGGTCAGGCCGATGTCCAGCTTGAAGATGATGATGGCGAGGAGTCTGATGCGGAAGAGGAGGGAGATGAGGAGGGTGAGGAGGAGGGCGAAGGCGAGAAGGAAGGCGCTGTGGAGGGTGAGGACGATGAGGAGGACGATGACGAGGGTGATGATGATGATGATGATGGTGATGGTGATGCTGATGTGGGACATATTGATCCGTTACATTTTTGACTTATATTACTGAGATTTGATGTTTAATCTATTATAGTTGTTGGTTTTATCTAGACTCGTAATATAGTATTGGAGTTGAGTTATTTTTATATATTGTCTGTTTTTATGGATGTTGTTGTCTTTTAGTGGTTGTGTGTTTGTGAACTCCCTGGACAACCCCCCTCATTCTTGGACCCTGGACAACCCCCCTCCCCCTTGGACCCCGAACACCCCCCAAACACCCCCCGGACAGCCCCGCGGACAGCCCCCCGGACAGCCCCCCGTACATCCCCCAACCCTCCACCCTGGACCCCGGATAGCCCCCCGGACAGCCCCTCGGACAACCCCCCCCCCCCCCACCCTCCCCCTTGGACCCCGGACAACCCCCCAAACACACCCCGGACAGCCCCCTGAACAACCCCGGACAACCCCCTGAACAAACCCTGAACAACCCCGGAACAACCCCTGAACAACCCCCTGAACAACCCCCGGACAGCCCCTTGAACAACCCCGGACAACCCCCTAAAGAACCCCCAAACACCCCTCGGACAGACCCCGCACAGCCCCCCCACCCTCCTCCTTGGTCCCCGGACAGCCCCCCGAACACCCACCGGACAGCCCCCCCGGACAGACCCCGCGGACAGCCCCCTGGACAGCCCCCAACCCTCCACCCTGGACCCCGGATAGCCCCCCAGATAGCCCCCCCCCCCCCCCTCGGACATCCCCCGAGGTCGTCCGCTATGAATTTGACCGTTGGACGCCCGTTTTGGCCGTTTATGACACCAGAACTGCGTTGTCGGTCACCACGGGCCCACGGCACGTTCGATTGACGTGTCGTTTTCTCGACCACTTCATAAATCACTCACCCGTATTTTTCGTCTGATTTCAGACCATTCCGAAATCGTTCGGCCCGTTTGGACCACCCTCACGCGCGTTTACGAAGCGCGCACATCACTTAAAACACGAATATTGAGCCGTACCGCACAAACTGCACGTCCGATTGACGTGTCGTCTGCACGTACACGTCACGAATAATAATGAGAATGTTTCACGGTGGTTTCAGCTCAATCTGAGGTCTTCCGCTATGAATTTGACCGTTTGACGCCCGTTTTGGCCGTTTATGACACCAGAACTGCATTGTCGGTCACCGCGGGCACACGGCATGTCCGATTGATGTGTCTTCTACTCGACCACTTCATAAATCACTCACCCGTATTTGTCGTCTGATTTCAGGCCATTCCGACTTCGTTTGGCCCGTTTGGACCCCCCTCACGCGCGTTTACGAAGCGCGCGCATCACTTAAAATACGAATATTGAGCCGTACCGCACAAACCACACGTTTGATTGATGTGTCGTCTGCGCATACACGTCACGAAAAATAATTAGGATGTTTCACGGTGGTTTCAGCTCAATCTGAGGTCGTCCGCTATGAATTTGACCGTTTGACGCCCGTTTTGGCCGTTTATGACACCAGAACTGCGTTGTCGGTCACCACGGGCACACGGCACGTCCGATTGACGTGCCGTCTGCTCGAACACTTCAGAAATCACTCACCCGTATTTTTCTTCTGATTTTAGGGCATTCCGACTTCGTTCGGCCCGTTTGGACCCCCCTCACGCGCGTTTACGAAGCGCGCGCATCACTTAAAACATGAATATTGAGCCGTACCGCGCAAAACGCACGTCCGATTGGCATGCCGTCTGCGCGTACACGTCACGAATAATAATTATAATGTTTCATGGTGTTTTCAAGACAATCCGAGGTCGTCCGCTATGAATTTGACCGTTTGACGACCGTTTTGGCCGTTTATGACACCAGAACTGCGTTGTCGGTCACCGCGGGCACACGGCACGTCCGATTGACGTGCCGTCTGCTCGACCACTTCATAAATCACTCACCCGTATTTTTCGTCTGATTTCAGGCCATTCCGAAATCGTTCGGCCCGTTTGGACCCCCCTCACGCGCGTTTACGAAGCGCGCGCATCACTTAAAACACAAATATTGAGTCGTACCGCGCAAACCGCACGTCCGATTGATGTGTCGTCTGCGCGTACATGTCACGAATAATAATTAGAATGTTTCACGGTGGTTTCAGCTCAATCCGGAGACGTGGTGTGGCCGGAACCACTCAAAGTGTCCGTCTTTTGTTTCAAAAGGACGTCATTTTAAGTGAAAAACATCAACTGACATACGGAAAACCGACCAAACGCATTCCGAATCTGTTGATAATTTATCCCAACAATCCATGGGTCATATGTGACGTGTACGAGCCAACCCGGGATGAATCTGAGTCGCGGTGTGGCCAGGATAAGTCTAAGTGACTCTCTTTTTTTTAAAATGGACACCATTTTAAGTACATACGGAAAAATGACCAAACGGATTCGGTTTCCGTTGAAACTTTAGGAGAACGATCCATGGGTCTTATGTGACGCGTACAAATCATCCCCGCTTCAATCCGACATGCGGTGCGGCTGACACCACTCAAAGTGTCCATCTTTTGTTTCAAAAGGACGTCATTTTAAGTGGAAGGCATCAACTGACATACGGAAGAACGACCAAACGCATTCGGATTCTATCGATACTTTAGCAAAACGATCCACGAGTCATATGTGACGTTTACAAGTCAACCCCGTCTTAATCTGAGACACGGTGTGGCCGACACCACTCTAACTCTGTCTCTTTTGTTTAAAATTGACATGATTATAAATGAAAAGAACAACTGGCATACGCAAAACCGACCAAACGCATTCGTAATCTTTTGATAATTTATCACAACGATCCATGGGTCATATGTGACATGTACGAGCCAACCCGGGATGAATCTGAGTCGCGGTGTGGTCAGGATTAGTCTAAGTGTCACTCTTTTGTTTAAAATGGACAACATTTTAAGTACATACGGAAAACCGACCAAACGCATTCGGTTTCCATTTAAACTTTAGGAGAACGATCCATGGGTCATATGTGACGTGTACGAATCAACCCCGCCTCAATTGGAGACGTGGTGTGGTCGGCACCACTCATAGTGTCCGTCTTTTGTTTCCAAAGAACGTCATTTTAAGTGAAAAACATCAATTGGCATACGGAAAACCGACCAAACGTATTAGGATTGTGTCGATACTTTAGCACAACGATCCATGGGTCAAATGTGACGTGTATGAGTCAACCCCACCTCAATATGAGGTGCGGTGTGGCCGGTATCACTTCAGGTGTATGTATTTTGTTTAAAATAGACATCATTTGAGGTAAAAATATATGGTATAGAAAAAACCGATCAAATTATGAATTGAATTTCGGATTCCACATATAATTGTCATCTAAATTTTAAAATGAATTCTAAATGAATTATGTATGTTTATAATTATGTTATGAATTCTACTTTAATTATGGATGTGTATATTTTCAGGATGCATTATATGTGTTGGTTGGTTGGTTTTCATTATTTGTATGTGTTGGTTTGTTCTCTATATGTATGCATTATATGTGTTACAGGTACAATAATTGGATTAGAAAATGAATTGAAAACGAGGGCATAATTGGATTGAAAATTGAAATGAAAATGCCCAAAAACCAGACCTGCTGTGAAAATTGCAGGCTGCTGTGCAATTTGCACAGCAAAGCCTATGCCAACGGTTTGAAAACCGTTGGCAGAGGTTCTATGGAGCTGTTTTACCAACGGTTCAAGGAACCGTTGGTAAAAACACCCTATCCCAACGGTTTGAAACTGTTGGGATACCCTGTTGCAGGGTTTTTTTTACCAACGGTTCATGGAACCGTTGGGAAAGAAAATTGGTTGTTGATTTCCCAACAGGCCAAACCGTTGGGAAAGGCCTTTCCCAACGGTTTGGTAGAACCATTGGGATAGGTTGATTTTTTCAGACCTATCCCAACGGTTCTGTGTAAACCATTGGGAAAAGCCTTTCCCAACGGCTTACTTCCCCACGGTTCTGCAGCCTTTCCCAACGGTTCTAAATCGTTGGGAAATGCTGGATTTCCAGTAGTGGACGAACTCAATATCGGCTTGTCCATCAATGATATTAATGAGGAAACATTACTCTAACCCATCTGAGGGTCTCACTCCCTAAAAACCCAATTGGCTCTCTTCCCGCATCAAAGAACACCACTTTCCTCCTGAAGCAATCCATGATAGCCTTCACTGAATAGAACTAATCAAAGTTGGGGATAAAATCATAAGGTTGTATTCATAAACATAGGAAATCAACTCAAGTGTGGTGTTTCCCCATCCCTAACTCATAGTCTCTATATACATCAAATAGTTTAGCTTGACCTCCAACTAGAGTAGTAAATGCCATGGGCACTGGAAGCCTCTCTACCTTAAGTACCAAGGCATGAACAAGGGTAGGTGATATTAAAGTGAGTCTCTCATGAGTCAAACAAGGCATATTCCCTAGTAGTAAACAAGAAAATGGTACCTAGAATGATTTCTATATTTCGTGTTGTTGGAAATTATAAACCATAAAGTTGACCATGACCTACTCCATAGCCTCTTTGAACCTGATGAAAACCACCACCATTTCTGCACTCTGCTCTCTGAGGACAGGGAGTGTCCCAAGGTTGTCCTATGCCTGCCCCATATTCTCTTTGCCGATATAAAGTTGGTGTAACCTAATACTCCTTGGCTGGAACTACCTCAATGGAGGAACCTAAAGCAGAACACCTAGTGAAGGTCAACTGCTCTAAATGGTTGGGCACTCTTACAGCTGATGAACTTAGCCTACACAAGAAAAACAAGTGCCTGATCCCTAGGCATAGGCCCTGTAATTTCCACCAACAGAGGGCCGGGACCTACCCCAGCCAAATAAAAACTCTTCTTCCCTGAAAATTGGGAACCCTGGGCCACATCTTTTTTTCGTAAGGAATCCTGATGAAACCCCTCTCTTGACGATCTAACTCTAGATAATTTACTCTCAATGACCTATACCTGGGCTAGCACCTTGTGATATGTCGTTAGCATAAATGGGGTAACCTGGTGCTGGATCAATGAACTCAAATCCTCTTCAAAATTCCTCACCCTAACCTCCTCATCTGGAATTTTTTTTGAATTATATCATATAAGATTCCTGAAATGGATCCCAAACCCTTGCACACTAAAGCTTCCCAGCCAAAGGGTAAGAAAATCCAAGAGACTAGCTGCCTTCATGGTTGAAGAAAGAAACATAGCTATGAATTTCTCTCAGAACTTATCCTAGGAGATTGTCAACTCCTCATGATCCCCAAGGAACATGAAACACCACTACCTTGCTACCCCATGCAGCATCGTCACAACCAACGGCACTGAGTGCTCCTACCGAGAACGGATCGAATGGAGTGATATCTCAACATCCTCAAACCAGTATTCTATAATTGCATATGAAACAAAGCCTTATAACTTCTATAGACTCTATAAAAGTAAATCTTGGAGTGTCCTCCTCCAAATGTCATCGTCATCAACCTCTACTCTACAGTGATCTACAGGCATAACCTGCTGAACATCCTCTACATGAACTAGAAGAGGACGTTAACCTAGATCCATAACAACAAAAGAAAAAATAGTTAGATATCCTAAACCTAGAATATGGAATAGATTAATATTAATTAATTTTTTTATATTATACATTTTAGGTTAACATATCCCAATGTCTACCCATTCAGACACATTCGAAAAGAAGAATGACGCAAGATCCTTTCCTAAGTATCTACCCTGTAACCAGTATCACCTTGTTTTGTAGTTACTATAAACTTAATGTTCTATGAATAAGATCATAGGGGGCCCCAAATACCTATGTCTCATCTGGTCTCCAGTGTTTACAAGGAATGGTAAACTTAGCGGACATTGTTTTCCTACCAACCCATGCAACCTCACTTTTTCATAACATTAAACTCTATCATATCCATCAAACATACCTATCATTCCACTCTGTCATGACCCCCTCCCCACAAATTTTACCCCTACTGGGACAGAAATGTGAGAAGGGAGATAGTGACACCTGAGTCCCACCTCCAATAGGCCCCGGGTTGGAGACTAGCATCAAGGGTATAGTATACACACAAATGGGAGACATTACCCTCTAAGAAAACACATGAAAAAGAAAGATAAGATAGACTCCAACCAACTCCTTATCAAACCAGTATATAAAAAGAAAACAAAAGTACACATGTAAAATTTCATGCAAGAACTACTAAAACTGAAAGGGAAAACATTATGTACCAAAAGAAAGTAAAATGGCAGCGACCACAAAGGCTGAATAGCTCCTGCAAAACCTAAAATCTATTAGTAACAAGATTGATCACCAAACTACTCTAATTGATATAAAATAGTTTATATGACATGGGGTGAGTATAACAGTATACTCATTATGATCCTCCTGAAGCCTCTAATGAAAAAGTAAAGAAAGAATAATAAATCACAGTGAACAACAAGTGAAACTAACTCGTCACCTAAATATGTATAATAAGTTCCTAGCCTCACCATAGATACTCTCACCAAGTATCACATATAAGAGTATATAATATAATAAAGAATATCAAGGGTACCTCATTACTAGTTCCCCAATGGTTTTCCACTTTTCCCCAATGTTGTACGTCTTAAGCATCTCTCTCTAAAAGGATGGACTGAAGACACCTAGGAAAACACCACAACACGCAACTCATGCAATAAAAAGCATAACCGAAGGCACCTAGGTGAATCACCACACCATCCACATCATAAGAAGTAAAAAATTAGTTTATAAGAGCCACCACAACCCACATAACATGTATCATACATCGAGTATTATACCTCAATCCATTACAGCCCTTACACTGAGTAAGGATCCCCAAGCCATCATAGCCTATAAATGTATTACCTATAGTATAAAATAGGAAACTATATCCAGAATATATGTGTGTGAAATAACCAAAATCCATCATAGACATTTACGCACATATATGGGGAAAACTAACTATTTTTCATACCAGTACAAGTAAGTACCTGGAGAAGAGATGAGGGCCAAATTCGGAAGTCATCCATCCATCCTCCCACATGGATGTTGGGGAAAACACACCCCCACCATGGCCCAGAATCCCTAGGGTGTTAGTATCCCTAACCAACAGGGTGGGTAGAATATATAAAGACAAAAATTACATGAGATAATATATCTCACAACCACACTATGAGCATAAACTAGTCTTAGACTCAACTGCAGCTAATGTCTCTCAGACTCCCAGCTGCCACTGCTAAGACTAGATGTCCTATAAGAACACAACCATTTAAATAGCTTTATTAAATCATCCAATCCCTTTTTATCAGTTGTGGTTTACATTAATTAATTAATTAACCATTAATTAACCATTATAAAATTCAACATTACATTTGTTTAGAATCACATTAAAGTCTCATGCCCTCTAGGAATAACCAAACCAAGTCCATAGTTCCTCAAATGTATAACATTATCATTGCATCCCCACAAGCTCCAACCCCATGCGTTAAACATCATTTATTCAATCATTTATTAATAGCATTATTACTTTCCAAAATTCCAGGAATTTAGAAAATATTTCTAATCTACCAAACACAAGGGTCTCAACATAGTGAGAAGAAGGACTACCAATTTAGTTATTTCCACCTATAACATAGGTGTAGAGCAATCCATCATCGAGAAGCTAAACACGGAAAGCATGTGTCATACCCCAAGCATCTTCACCTCTTTTGGGAGGAGGGTAATCAAGGACATATACCTCAAGTTGTGGGGTAAGTAAAATAGATAACAAAACAACACATTTAACTAGCAACCACTTTCACATAAATGGTTGTGCCCAACTTCAACCAATTCCATCATCCATAGCGTCCTCCCCAACACCCATATGCATAAACTGATACATCTCTCCACTCTAGGCATCAACTACTACCACAACCATTAGGCCTCCCTACCCCACATATCACAAAAGTCGTCTAGGCTCACATCACAGCAGAATCAGTAAGAAAAAAAACAACAAAGTAACTGGGCTCTTGGCTGCAAGTAAGGCATTCAACCTTAACACACAAAGTGCTCTCAAGGCTCCAAATCACAAGGAACTCGGCCTTACAATAAATAGGGTAACTCAAAATCTGACAAGGCATTATCTTTTATCAAACAACTAGTTCTTTAATCCATTTTGAATTAGGTAATTCATTATTAGTAGGTTCCAACTATGGTCAACCTAAACAATAAGCTATCATAGATATCACAAATTAATTAAAAATTTAATTGGCATGCCTTTCATACCTTATCAATAAGCATCAACATGCCTCTTCTTTATCAACCAATTTATTTAAACATGCACATTTGCATCAATTGATGGTAAATAGGTTTCAACAGCAATAAATTAATTCAATAACATGCCTCCTTACCATTTATCCAATTAATTTATGATTAATCCCAGTGTTAAGTTATTTACCAATTTACATCAATAATGACATGATAAAGAAGAGAAGAATAGATACCAAACTATCTATAAAGTCAAGAGTCAGTAACATCGCTAAACAATTAATACCAACTTTTAACCTGGTTTAAATATTTAGTTTGTCCATTCTGTTGTGATCCAGTGGGATAAATCATGCTAACTCTAGTACTACATGTAAATAGAATAGAAAATCCACAAATCCCCTACCTCAAAATTTTCTTGATGTTCTTTACATGAGAACACGACAACATAACGAATCACAATCACCCATCCTATAATGACTTCATCCACCCAAGAACAATGTGGCACAACTGCATCAAACAACACCCAAGAAAGCTCTATTAGAATCAAGGTGATCATATTCCATGACATGGCATGGATAATGGGATGAAAAAGATTAAGGAACCCAAAATAATGGTCGTAGAACATACCTTATATCATATGGATTGATACTTCCTTGTTACACCAAAAATAAGGGGTGCATTCAGTAGGAAGAAAATCCAGGGAAAATATGATCTGAAGCCACATTAAAATGTTTGACTTCTATGGTAGAAAGAAATATGTGTGTCTCTTTCCCAAGAGAATAGAGAAGGAAGAATAAGGGAGGAAGATATCTTGACCCTTTTGAAAATCTAAATGGGGCATCCATTTAAGATAAGATTGAGATTTCCATTAAAATCAGATCTCATCAAGACTATGTGTTTAGACCAAGTAAAAGCATTAGGACCCTTAGTAATATTAAGATAGAAGTTATGGGCTTTGAATAAACCTTAAATCCCATAAAACAAGGCTTTGAATTTGTTTTACATCAAAGATAACATCAAAGGGATGAACTGTAGGAAGCCGAAAACACTGTACACATGCCGACCTGGAAACACTATACACCTACCAATAGATGAATCACTGATAGCTAGAAACACTATATACTTACTAACAGCTGGAAACACTATACACCTACAGATAGAAGACTCATCGATAGCTGGAAACATTGTACACCTACCAAAAACTAGAAACACTATACACATATCGACAGCTGAAAACATTGTACACCTATAGATAGATTACTAACTAAAAGTTGGAAACATTGTACACCTACTGAAAGCACTTTTCACAAATGGCTCACCAAGAGCATTGTTCACAATGTCTAACCGACAGTACTGTTCACAAATGAGTTACTGACATCACTTTTCACAAAACCGGAAATGATATTCATGGAACTAGAAATTTTGAAATGTATTGGGAATAATACACATTTGCTTCTGAGAACACATAAAACACCCAATTTTCACAAAGTAATCGACCATAAAGTTTTGGGCCATTACATGAAAAACTACGGAGGTTACCTGAAGAAGAGGTAATGCTCTTCAACGAGCGTTTTAATTTTATTTCTTTTTTCACCTACTTACATTCATATCAAACCATGATGATATAATAAAATAAATATATTATTTATATTAATATTTTCATATGTTAATTACATGACCTATAACTGTAACCTCTTACATCATATGGGTTATGAAATCATCATTTGTTTGTATGGTGGACTGCCACCTCACAAACCAATGTTATTCATTTTTTTTATTATCACCTCTCATGGTTGGGTATGATGATGGATATAAAATATACATATATTATATTTATAACATAATTATACCTTTGGAGTAAAAATATCATATATATACCTATTTTACTTTCCATTTTATAGTGGATATGATAACATCACTCATGTGTACATCAGACTACCACCAAGTGAAGCGATGTGATTTGTTTTTCAATAACGCATTACACAGAAGGTAATAAAGATAAAGTTAATGAATATATGTGACATAAATTTTATAATTATGATATTCATGACATATTTATAATTATTTAAAGAAAATATATCATTTAATTTGTTACATTTTCACTGACTAAAATATGATAACATCATTCTTGTATATGTGGACTACCTCCTTTACGAAGCGATGTGACACTCTTTTCATTACCAACACATATAGATGATATATATATATATAAGTATATTTAAACATATAATATGTTATTTATGACATTATTAAAATTATGGAATGATAAAATATTTCTTACCTCCTCTACAAAATGGTCGTTGAAAAATGGAAATGCTAACCATGCGTACGTGTGGCCTACCATCTCCATGAACGTAACGTACTTCGTTTTTCAAAACCAAATTTATGTATTGGTCTTAAAAGAATAATTGGTGTATAAATATGATAATTAAGTAATTATAATTATTATAAGAATGATTTAACTATATAATATTCACAAGAAACTTAATTTTCATAAAAAATCATCAATGAGAAAACAAGACAATTAACGCCTCTATCACTAAAAATAATGAATGATTATTAAAGAATGGATAATAAGATATTATAAAAGGATTGTATATGATATTATAAATATTAATATGGTTATATTATAATATCATAACATTTTTAAAACCACTATATAGGATTTAAACACATGTTCAATCAAAAGTAAGCATGAGGTATGGGATTTCATCTCAATTTAAATTCCATTGAGACTTATTTGTTATTAGAAACCAATTCAGAATTATGCAGTGTATATACTATAATTTTCGCATAAAATATCATGAATAATTTATAATTTATGGTATTTAAAGTTTCAATTTGAATCATTTCATCTAAGGGGATTTGACTTGCAAATTACCATGTGGTAAAAGTTATTGTACAATCTCACTTTCTTTTGTGATTCTTCAGTTTCTATTGAAATAATCACTTTATTTTAATCATTATTCCTTAAAAATTAAATTTATCTTAAATATAAATATTCTTGGATGATGGTTATGATTATTTCCAAAACCATATACAATTTTCAGATTTGGTGTTTACTCTGACATATATTTTATGAACTGGTGAAATGTTGATAAATTGGTATCCTTTACTCAATATGAATATTTAGAGATAAGACACATTGATTCGGGAATTAAATCGATTATTTGATATATAAGTAGTACTTTGGATATGAATATAGGGGTAGGTAGTTATTATAGATAGCCCCTAGATGCATCGGAAGATCGCATTAGAAAAAATAATTGTCCAAATTAAAAGGTTTTCTACGTGAAGTTCTAAACTATCTTGTGAATGGTATTTATGGTAGAGGTATCACGTTCCTGATACATTACGTATTATAATTAATCATTTCCTTTATTTAGAATTCATTTACTATTATTATCCATTATATTTTCTCTATGATATTATCTCCTTATTTATTTCATTATCAATTATTGATTAAATGGAATGTGTTTTCAGTTATATACCATACTATATTGATTTTGACTTATCTAATAATGATAGTCAAGTTACATAAATGTAATATGTGTTTATATATTTACCTTTCCATGTTTATTATTCTTATTGATTAATGAAATATTAAATTTAAAATAACCATTATTGAGCATTGTATGTCACCCTTATTTTTTTCTTTCCCCGGGATATGAAGAAGAGATATTTGAATGAGTTTTAAAGGATGTGGATCATTTTATTTTGTTATGTATTATGTTTTATTTTCTATACACAATGTAAAATGTGTATTATTTAGGTACCTAGTTCTCCAAAACTTCTCAACTAATTGGTCCTTTCATATTTGACCCTTTGTATCAATGTCATTTTAATAAAGAAAACTTTGGCTCTAGGTTACTGGAGTAGAGGTCCTCACAATTGGTATTATAGGAAGTATAGTATAAACCTTGGGAACTAGATATAGGAAAATATATATTATGGACTGTAAACCTATGATAGACTTTGAGGATATGTATATAAAAACTTCCTAAATTGTTACAAGGAAGATATTATATGATTTTTCTTAACAATAAATCCATGTCTAGATACTAAAAGTTGATGTGGTTCTAGAATTGAGGTACTTAGGGGTAATAAATCTGAAAAGGGTGTATTGGGATTGACCCTACTATTACCTAGTGCACAACAAAAAGATTTAATATGCACCTTATTTCACACACATGGAGTATATTCTTAGTATAATTCATATATTATTTAAAAACCATTATGAAGGATTTGAAAATAAAGATATCCCTAAAGAAACAAAGTTTATAATTCTAAGATTAACAATAAATAGATTTTAATTTATTCTAATTGTTACACCATTTACAATTATACATTATAATTTGAAATTAATAATTTTATGAGATAATATAGTACATTACATTGTTTAGAAATGGTGCCTGGAAGGAAGAGGAGTATCAATACTACTGGTCAATTCAATGATTACCCTACCAAGGAATTCAATAAATCCGGTATTATAACTAATAAAATTATGGCTATATAAGGGAATCTTAATCAGATTTTAAAAAATAACCATTCTTAGATGGAAAAACCTATTCCAAAGTGATATTTTCTTATTTTTTACCACATTATGTGATATAATACCCCATAATTTGGTAGGACTACAAATCCAATGGCAATAAAGTAATGCATTAAGTCTCTATAGATGATATTTATGGTGTTGGCATGTGGTGAAAAGGAAAATTTTATAATTAAAGTGTATTGTCTCAAAGGAATTGATGATAAATAGTGGTTTTTGATCTAGAATACTACGGAGGAAGATGAAACAGAACTCATGGAATAGAGATGTTTTAAGGATACATTCGTTCGAAAATATTTCCCTCATGAGAAACAAACTGAGATGAAGGAAAAAGTTACTTGGCGTAAAGAAAAAGGAAGAAGAAATAGTCATGGATTATAAAGATACATTTAAAAGGTTATCTAGATATGTTTCAGATTGCATATGCAACACGGATTCCATGATTGAACATTTATTTGGAGGTCTTATACTAAGTATCTGAAGGGTGTTGGTCTCTCAAACTTTTTAATCATACAATGTAATTTTTTTGTGTGCTATCAATACAGAGAAATAATTCTCTATGTTATATGTGTTTGAAGGTAAGCAAGATAATAAGGTTATGTAAGATAAAAAATAGATAAATAGAAGAAGGGGATGAAGGATTTTACCACATGTGATAATTTTGGAAAGAAACACCCTAGTACATGCTTGAAAGGAATTGTAGTTTTCTACAAGTATATAAAGAAATGTCACCATGATAATGATTTCATAGGAAAGAAATAAATTTTGAATATTCAATACTTCCAAATTAATCATATGGGGAAATAAAAAAATTAATTCCTTAAAAATCAAGGTAATATACCTCAAATGGTGCTAAGGGATCAAGGTCAAGGTTATTTTATTGATACAACAAAAGTGGAATGATTAATGTTCCTATGAATTTTGATCTAATAAATACGTTGTAAAATTATTTTACGGAATAAATTCTTGTTACATAAATCATGAAACTTATAAGTATTGTACTATAGTATTATTTCTTAAAGTATTTGTAATCATGTATTGTAGAGACCCGTATCTTGACGTACATGGACATTACATTACTTTTGCGGAATACTTAGTACATAACAAAAACACACACACAAGGATCGTAATAGTTTAGTGTCTTTGGAAACTCGGAACGTAGTCTTATAATCGTGGTGAAAGATCTTCAATATCTCCCATAAAGATCTTCCCTTTTTTTTTACCTAAAACCTTTCTTTATATCCTGGGGAAAAGAAAACATAAAAGGGTGAGCTCAAATGCTCAGCAAGGGCCAATAAAGGAAATAAAAATCATATCATATCTTTTTGAAAATCAAAACCTGCAAAAGAGATCATAATATCTTATCATGAAATAATTCATAGAAGTGAAAATGAGATCCCCATAATCATAACATAAAACTTGAAACTTTGTGGCATGCACACATAATCATGGAAAATCATTTCCTGTTAGTCATGACTCATTGCCAAGACTATCTTAGTGGACAAAGTCCCTTTCTGAACCGAGTTCACTCCTCGTTTCAGTCCTGTATCACTGAACCGAAATAACCTTCCGTTCCAGCCATGTCTATCTCATGAGATATAAAATCATTACCCAATGCATTGGAGGGAGATATAGGTCCCACCCATCTTATAATGAATCCTTTCTTATGTGTGCCACATAATCATAAAACATACATCATCGCATAACACATGTAACAAAAATGGGATTCTTGAAACATCATGACATCATAAATCAATTCATATAAGATAAAGGAATTCATAAACATAATTCCATCACAACATAGTCAAATCAATGTAAAAATATGGATAGAAACAGAACCCTTTATTATCTTAGATGGAAAATAATTTTGATAAAACACTTGAATTGAATTCTTGAGGAAAATATCCTTTCTTCTTCAAAATCAATTTCTTTTCACAAAACATCATGCAATTTTAAAAGAAAGAGATTTTATTGAAAATAGTCTTGAAATCTTTTAGAGGAATATTCATGAAAATAAGGCTTTATAAAAGAGTAGAAATCCATTCGTGCCGTATAAGTAAAAAAAACATTCTTCGTACTTTTGTCGGAAAAGTCAAAAAGTACCTCGTACGAAAAACGACAAAAGATTCCTTTCATACGTATTACTAAAAACTCACCGAAGGGTAAAAATGGATTTAAACAATTTTAGGTGGATGGAAATAATATTACATATTGAGTAAACATGTATGTGGATGATAAAATACATCCCAGTAAATACTTACGAATAAACAATCTCGGATAAAAATGAGATTGTGATATTTCCCTTACCTTAGGTCCGACTTGCTTTGTAAGTGTCCGAACCTCCTGTATAATGATTTAAATAATGTTATTGACTTATTAAAGAATCATATTAATTGTTATGGTATCATATATGGTTCACTTATGACATTCTATTACCCGTTCTTTTGTAAATTCCACGTTAAAGAAGCGTTTTGGGTAAAAATCGTTTCATTTATCGTAGGTGTTTTGACTTGTTGTTCTTGACATCATTATTACTTATATCATGATTTACTCACTTCCAGAATATAAAATATGATTTATATATCATATATATTCAGTATATATATATATATAATAGGTAGATGAATAAAATGAAAAACACCGTTCATGGAGACGGTAGTCCGTACGTACGCATGAACGATGTTTTCCTTTCCTTATTGTCTTGAAATGGAAGTAAGTAGATGACATACATATGTATATATATACATAAATCCAGTAGCTTTATAATGTCATATATTTCATTATTATTTCTTATATATACATTATAATCATTCTTAAATGGTTAACATGGAGAATGAATCTCATCGCGTCGTGGAGACGGTAGTCCGTACGTACGCACGAGCGATGATATCATTTCTATAAATATTGAATTGAATTGGAGTGGATTATACAATATATCAGAATCAATATGATGTTTTAATAACTATGTATAGTTATTCTTTACACCATTATACCCATCCATGTAAGGTGGTGGTGGAAAATACATTACACCACGGCGTGGAGACGGTATTTCGTACGTACGCACGCGCGGTGATTTCTTTTTCCGTAGGATGGATAGATGGTGAAATAGGGTTGTTTCATACTTATAATAACATATCAGTATATGAGTGATACTGATGTTATTACTTCATAATGAAACAACCTAATAAGAAGAAGTGGAAAATAAAGATGAAGGAATTGGTAACGGTAATTACCTCTTCTTTGAAGCGCCTCTTTGATACCTCCTCTTAGGGCACTAAAATTGGTCTTTGAGGAAGACCAGAACCTCTAGGATGTTTCTAGGGAAGTGGAGAAGGGATTTTGGCAGGGGTTGGCCGAGCTTGAGTGCTCAAATTGGTGTGAGGAGGAGGGGGAGGAGGTGTCCTTTTATAAGGGAGGAGAGGGGCACCTTAGGAATATCTCAAAATATTATTTTATATTAAAGTCAAAATCGGTTTATAATGGTTCCAAAGGGTCTTATTTCGAAGATAATGTGGGTAGGGGTCAAAATCCTATCAACCAATAGTATTTAGACAAGTTTAGGGTTTTATTTTAACCTTATCAATTAGATTTAACTCTAAGTTAATTAATTTAACTTTTACCGTGTCTTTTTGTTTTCTTTCACTATATGGTTAATACACTTACTATAACATGCCAAACGAACCCCAAATTGTTTATTATTAATATATATATCCTTATCTAAGTCATTTGGCCGAACCTTAGATTTTTAGGAATACAATAACAGTTAATAATATAATATTTGATTTAAAAACTATTTTGTGTCAATTTTGACACTATTTGATATATGATTTTTGTGAAAGTCATAACAGAATTATATGTTCGAACCAAGTTGATTAAATCAACATTAATATATCATAGTAACCTATAAAATTAGTGGAATTCATAAAAAGTCTAAAATTACATTTATTTTGGTATTTATAATATCAATTATGTCAATATTTCATTAATAAGTTAATTACCGCATCATCATTGTGTCATAAATAAATTAAATTATTTGAGGTCTAAAAATTACAAATAAAATACCATTATGTAGGAAATTTTTTTATCTTTCTAATGAATATTTATAGTCGAATTTATCTTATGTATAACCCCATATTAAAAATGATTTACTTATTAAACATTGATTTTAACTATTTTAACCCTTCTTTAAATAAATTAATAATAAATGTCCTAATCTAATCCATGTGGGCCTAAATGGTCATATTTTATTCCTAAGTTTGTTTTTGGTCGAATTACACTTGTCCAATAGAATTAGGACATGTGTTAGGGTAATATTAATATCATATTTACCCTTAGTTACCCTATTTACTATTAATCGCGGTAAAAATAGTAAAAAGTTACTATTCACCAAAAAATTATTTTTATCTCATTGAACCACATTTTACTTACTGATATCAACCGTGTCTGTCGGATTTTTGAAATTCCATTCACAGAAGCGGTAAAATTAAGTTTTATGCAAAATTTAGTTTTTAACCTACCACTTAGTAGTTTCACTATTCATCAAAAATTGATGTTTTTCAGATTAATGCCAAAATTTCATCCTAAGCTATATTTCATATTCCGAATTCAAAAATAAAGTCTATTTTACCAAATTCATAACATAGAAGATTCATTAATTAATTTTATAATTAAATCCCGCTGTTAAAATAAATAGCGTGTTTTTAGGAAACAATATATACCAAAAGATTGACACTTGATTATGTCTGGTTTAAATGTGAAATTACAACCAATGACCAACATTGTATTAAATTGTAAAAATATATTCTAAATATAATTTAAAACCACTCAAATTAATAATTTATCACTATTAATTATTTCGATTAAAAAAGTTGTTTTTAATTAAAATTTAGTAATTTTCACTATTCATCAGAATATGAAAGTTATCCGAAATGTACCAAAATTTCACCTTAGGCTAAATTCGATACTCCGAATCCAAAAATGAAGTCCATTTTGAGAGCTAAAATTTCTAAAATTTAAAAAGTGGTTATTACTATTCATACCGGCTAGTTTTAATAATATTTTAATAGCATATCGTTGTTTAGTGAAACTTGGTATTGCGTATTACACACGCTATCGAGGAAGGTCGCGATTGCGTGTAATGCAAGGCAAGTCAAGGATGCGTGTTGTGCAAGCTCCTTTTGGTGTAGCGTACAACACAAGACATTAATAAAATTAAAAAGAATATTTTTTATAAAATCTTGGGCTGTTACATTCTACCCCCCTTAAAATGAATTTCGCCCTCGAAATTCGTCGGGGTTATAAATGGTTTACTATTTGAAAGTTTCTTTAATAGAAACCCACATCGTAAAAAGGAATACCAGAACCAATCTTTAAAAACAAAAGTATGAAACGTAACGGTTACCCAAATAAACTAATCATTGGGTTTCCACATAGGTGAAAATATGGATATGGAAGAGAAATCTAACCATCATGTTCTGATGGAGAGTGGTAGAGAACATGGCTATGGAAAAGCCAATAATCACAAATCCATAAATTTGTGACGATCTAAGGTACCATCCGATTCATCAGGTATAAGATCACTAGGACAACATTTTTGGTTTTCAAGATCATTTCCCTAAAGTTGAAAATTTGAATTGGAATAAATACTTTCTTTATTTTGGTACAATCTCACTATTGTTCGTGCCTAGAACAATTTCCACTTCATCTCTTAAATAAATGAAGTTGAATTTGTTATTTGTGAAGTGTTAGCAGATCATGTGATAGAATGATGGGTCATTCCATCTGTCTCAAACAAAAGGTTAGCAAAAATTATATACATAAGTCGATCTATAATGAGATTAATCATATATAGTTCCTAAAATGGACTTATACTTCATATATCATACTGCTTAATATAATAAAACTAGTTTCTACTAAACAGGGACTTCCTGTAGGCCAGTGGTAGGCGATAAAGGCCAGTCGAACTTCGGTTGTGGGTTCGATTCCCACAGCCTTGTCCGAAGCGATGGGCTGTCGCCCGTCCTGCAGGTTGTCCTTTTTCTAAAACTATAATACTATAACATCCCATAATATCAAAAAAACTTCTATCCTTAAACAATACTAACTTATGTCCAACATAATCCATTCCAATCTTTAGTCCTATCCATAATACTGCAGTCCATTCTCATAACATAGTGAAAACGATTACCAGAGATTTAATACCATCGTTGATCCCCATATATCATAAGATATATCTTGTTGGACACATTCCAAACATTCAAAGGCCTTAATCTTGTACTCTCTTGAATACCCATTGAACCTTAGTGAAAACTTGAATGCAGTTAAAAGTTAACACTTTCCACATACCAAAATCCTCAAAATTCTATATACTCAAACCATGATATCACTTAGTCCTTATATCAATCATGAGCTCATGTATACAATCAAACATCTCATTATCACCTTATCCCTTCATTATGCGCATATCATCTACTTTCCAAAAATATCTGAATAACCTTTCATGGATACTGGTAACATTAATCAGACAACAATGTAACAATCCTTACATGTCTCTTTATTCCATAGTGCCATGAGATTACTTATACAACATTACACATGAGAAACATGTAATAATTCCACTACATTCTTAAACCATTGACCGAGCTTCAAAAATTCTTTCATCTCACATATCATTTGTAGTCTCTTCATCATCATCCACATAAATACTACCCATATGACCATACTGATTCTCTTCATGAGTCTTTCCCTTAGGGCATTTGTTTGCATAATGCCCATACATTCCACATTTAAAACACTTAACCATTTTTGATGTCGTAGCAATACCATTATCCTCATCTATGGTGTTAACCGAACCTTTTCCTTTGCACTTACTTGCTTTGTGTCCTTCTTTTCCACACCCAAAGCATCTTCCAGTTCCCTTGAAACATTCTCCTTGATGCCTCTTCCCACATGATTTACATAGGGGAAACTGAACTTTCTTTCCTCTATGATCATCATGGAACTCCATCTTTCTCTTATTAGTCGAGTCAGGAAACTTACCAAATTTTACTTTATTGATCATATTATGAGATTGCTGATTCGGCATAATAATGATCTTTGGACTTCCAAATCCCATTTCATTTGGTTTCTCATGAAGAATATCATTCCATTGTCCATCATATCCTCCATTATCGTGAATCATCTTATTTCCAGCCATTTTCTAAAACCCCAAAAAAAAAGAATAGTGTGAGAGGCAAAAATCATGCTAGGGAAAACAACATAATAAAGGTGGAGTATCCTTGATATCTAACATCTTAGGTTAAATTCTATGATCGTTACCGTAGTTCTAGGACTGTATCCTATACGTATACTTATCCTTAGGGACATCCCTAGACATACCTTATAAATATCTCTAGGGATTTCACTAAAGTTCTTGCATCCTAGTTTCCAAAGGTTGACTAAACCTTTCCTCTGATACCAACTGTAG
This sequence comes from Viscum album, assembly GCA_963277665.1. Classification (NCBI taxonomy): domain Eukaryota; kingdom Viridiplantae; phylum Streptophyta; class Magnoliopsida; order Santalales; family Viscaceae; genus Viscum; species Viscum album. The sequence continues at coordinate 1,429,013,682 of OY728120.1, read as the reverse complement.
AGACCCGTATCTTGACGTACATGGACATTACATTACTTTTGCGGAATACTTAGTACATAACAAAAACACACACACAAGGATCGTAATAGTTTAGTGTCTTTGGAAACTCGGAACGTAGTCTTATAATCGTGGTGAAAGATCTTCAATATCTCCCATAAAGATCTTCCCTTTTTTTTTACCTAAAACCTTTCTTTATATCCTGGGGAAAAGAAAACATAAAAGGGTGAGCTCAAATGCTCAGCAAGGGCCAATAAAGGAAATAAAAATCATATCATATCTTTTTGAAAATCAAAACCTGCAAAAGAGATCATAATATCTTATCATGAAATAATTCATAGAAGTGAAAATGAGATCCCCATAATCATAACATAAAACTTGAAACTTTGTGGCATGCACACATAATCATGGAAAATCATTTCCTGTTAGTCATGACTCATTGCCAAGACTATCTTAGTGGACAAAGTCCCTTTCTGAACCGAGTTCACTCCTCGTTTCAGTCCTGTATCACTGAACCAAAATAACCTTCCGTTCCAGCCATGTCTATCTCATGAGATATAAAATCATTACCCAATGCATTGGAGGGAGATATAGGTCCCACCCATCTTATAATGAATCCTTTCTTATGTGTGCCACATAATCATAAAACATACATCATCGCATAACACATGTAACAAAAATGGGATTCTTGAAACATCATGACATCATAAATCAATTCATATAAGATAAAGGAATTCATAAACATAATTCCATCACAACATAGTCAAATCAATGTAAAAATATGGATAGAAACAGAACCCTTTATTATCTTAGATGGAAAATAATTTTGATAAAACACTTGAATTGAATTCTTGAGGAAAATATCCTTTCTTCTTCAAAATCAATTTCTTTTCACAAAACATCATGCAATTTTAAAAGAAAGAGATTTTATTGAAAATAATCTTGAAATCTTTTAGAGGAATCTTCATGAAAATAAGGCTTTATAAAATAGTAGAAATCCGTTCGTGTCGTATAAGTAAAAAAAAACATTCTTCGTACTTTTGTCGGAAAAGTCAAAAAGTACCTCGTACGAAAAACGACAAAAGATTCCTTTCATACGTATTACTAAAAACTCACCGAAGGGTAAAAATGGATTTAAACAATTTTAGGTGGATGGAAATAATATTACATATTGAGTAAACATGGATGTGGATGATAAAATACATCCCAGTAAATACTTACGAATAAACAATCTCGGATAAAAATGAGATTGTGATATTTCCCTTACCTTAGGTCCGACTTGCTTTGTAAGTGTCCGAACCTCCTGTATAATGATTTAAATCATGTTATTGACTTATTAAAGAATCATATTAATTGTTATGGTATCATATATGGTTCACTTATGACATTCTATTACCCGTTCTTTTGTAAATTCCATGTTAAAGAAGCGTTTTGGGTAAAAATCGTTTCATTTATCGTAGGTGTTTTGACTTGTTGTTCTTGACATAATTATTACTTATATCATGATTTACTCACTTCTAGAATATAAAATATGATTTATATATCATATATATTCAGTATATATATATATTAAATAGGTAGATGAATAAAATGAAAAACACCGTTCATGGAGACGGTAGTCCGTACGTACGCATGAACGCTGTTTTCCTTTCCTTATTGTCTTGAAATGGAAGTAAGTAGATGACATACATATGTATATATATACATAAATCCAGTAGCTTTATAATGTCATATATTTCATTATTATTTCTTATATATACATTATAATCATTATTAAATGGTTAACATGGAGAATGAATCTCATCGCGTCGTGGAGACGGTAGTCCGTACGTACGCACGAGCGATGATATCATTTCTATAAATATTGAATTGAATTGGAGTGGATTATACAATATATCAGAATCAATATGATGTTTTAATAACTATGTATAGTTATTCTTTACACCATTATACCCATCCATGTAAGGTGGTGGTGGAAAATAGATTACACCACGGCGTGGAGACGGTATTCCGTACGTACGCACGCGCGGTGATTTCTTTTTCCGTAGGATGGATAGATGGTGAAATAGGGTTGTTTCATACTTATAATAACATATCAGTATATGAGTGATACTGATGTTATTACTTCATAATGAAACAACCTAATAAGAAGAAGTGGAAAATAAAGATGAAAGAATTGGTAACGGTAATTACCTCTTCTTTGAAGCGCCTCTTTGATACCTCCTCTTAGGGCACTAAAATTGGTCTTTGAGGAAGACCAGAACCTCTAGGATGTTTCTAGGGAAGTGGAGAAGGTATTTTGGCAGGGGTTGGCCGAGCTTGAGTGCTAAAATTGGTGTGAGGAGGAGGGGGAGGAGGTGTCCTTTTATAAGGGAGGAGAGGGGCACCTTAGGAATATCTCAAAATATTATTTTATATTAAAGTCAAAATCGGTTTATAATGGTTCCAAAGGGTCTTATTTCGAAGATAATGTGGGTAGGGGTCGAAATCCTATCAACCAATAGTATTTAGACAAGTTTAGGGTTTTATTTTAACCTTATCAATTAGATTTAACTCTAAGTTAATTAATTTAACTTTTACCGTGTCTTTTTGTTTTCTTTCACTATATGGTTAATACACTTACTATAACATGCCAAAAGAACCCCAAATTGTTTATTATTAATATATATATCCTTATCTAAGTCATTTGGCCGAACCTTATATTTTTAGGAATACAATAACAATTAATAATATAATATTTGATTTAAAAACTATTTTGTGTCAATTTTGACACTATTTGATATATGATTTTTGTGAAAGTCATAACAGAATTATATGTTCGAACCAAGTTGATTAAATCAACATTAATATATCATAGTAACCTATAAAATTAGTGGAATTCATAAAAAGTCTAAAATTACATTTATTTTGGTATTTATAATATCAATTATGTCAATATTTCATTAATAAGTTAATTACCGCATCATCATTGTGTCATAAATAAATTAAATTATTTGAGGTCTAAAAATTACAAATAAAATACCATTATGTAGGAAATCTTTTTATATTTCTAATGAATATTTATAGTCGAATTTATCTTATGTATAACCCCATATTAAAAATGATTTACTTATTAAACATTGATTTTAACTATTTTAACCCTTCTTTAAATAAATTAATAATAAATGTCCTAATCTAATCCATGTGGGCCTAAATGGTCATATTTTATTCCTAAGTTTGTTTTTGGTCGAATTACACTTGTCCAATAGAATTAGGACATGTGTTAGGGTAATATTAATATCATATTTACCCTTAGTTACCCTATTTACTATTAATCGCGGTAAAAATAGTAAAAAGTTACTATTCACCAAAAAATTATTTTTATCTCATTGAACCACATTTTACTTACTGATATCAACCGTGTCTGTCGGATTTTTGAAATTCCATTCACAGAAGCGGTAAAATTAAGTTTTATGCAAAATTTAGTTTTTAACCTACCACTTAGTAGTTTCACTATTCATCAAAAATTGATGTTTTTCAGATTAATGCCAAAATTTCATCCTAAGCTATATTTCATATTCCGAATTCAAAAATAAAGTCTATTTTACCAAATTCATAACATAGAAGATTCATTAATTAATTTTATAATTAAATCCCGCTGTTAAAATAAATAGCGTGTTTTTAGGAAACAATATATACCAAAAGATTGACACTTGATTATGTCTGGTTTAAATGTGAAATTACAACCAATGACCAACATTGTATTAAATTGTAAAAATATATTCTAAATATAATTTAAAACCACTCAAATTAATAATTTATCACTATTAATTATTTCGATTAAAAAAGTTGTTTTTAATTAAAATTTAGTAATTTTCACTATTCATCAGAATATGAAAGTTATCCGAAATGTACCAAAATTTCACCTTAGGCTAAATTCGATACTCCGAATCCAAAAATGAAGTCCATTTTGAGAGCTAAAATTTCTAAAATTTAAAAAGTGGTTATTACTATTCATACCGGCTAGTTTTAATAATATTTTAATAGCATATCGTTGTTTAGTGAAACTTGGTATTGCGTATTACACACGCTATCGAGGAAGGTCGCGATTGCGTGTAATGCAAGGCAAGTCAAGGATGCGTGTTGTGCAAGCTCCTTTTGGTGTAGCGTACAACACAAGACATTAATAAAATTAAAAAGAATATTTTTTATAAAATCTTCGGCTGTTACATGTATTGAATTGTACCATGAAAAGTGATTTAGTGGAAAGTTTATCTTTTTTGGAAAAAAACGTGATTAAGGGGAAATAACACTTAATATGTGATCCATTTTGAGATAATAATAAAAATTATATGTTTAGGAGATATTATTAGTGACCAAGAAATTTTTCAATGATTTTATTGTTTATTTTATCTTTGATGGAGTTTATTACATTTTTTATCTATGGAATATATTTGAAAACTAGATATTTTATTTTTGAAAGAATGCATGTTTTCATAAAGGTTTAATAGTTATCGAGGTATTTATATATTAATAATGTGATGTTAATATCCACATTATATTCTATGGGAAATATAATTTTGAATTGGTGACCTTCATAGTATAATTTTCCAGCCGTATTTTGGATGAGCCTTAAATATCAACTATTTATGGAAGGGATTAAGTTAAAATTTAGGTGTTATTGGATAAATTTTTCTAACCATTCTAGTTTTATTAAAGATAGGCGGAATAGATTTTTAATCATTTATGTATATTACAATCCACTAAAAGTTAATTTTAGTGCTTCAGACATAAAAAATTTATTTTTGAATATTCATTTTTTTGAGTAAGAAATGTAGTGTAAATTGATAAAATCATAACCAAAGGATGAAATTATGCCTATGAAATAAATATATATCAAGTAAGTATATTTCTAAATATTCATAAAGAGAAAAAATAATTACTTAACTCTAGGGAAATTATCTTAAATCAAAACTTGTTTCCCATTATCACCATGTTTGAGGATATCAATGAATTTCTTTCACACCTCTTTGGTTCATGGATTTGTGGTCGTTAACTTCCTCGTGTCCATGTTCTCTACCACTCTCCATCAATATTTGGGTGTTAGTTTTCTCTTCTATTTACATGTTTTGACTTCCCTACTATGTTATCTTATTTGGAAAACTAGTATTTTTTATTTCATATTACCTTTTTAGTTCCCCTTATCTCTTATTAAGATGATTTTTTATTAACTATTTTTATGATGTGGGTTTTCAATAAAAGAATTCTTGAAATATCAAACTCTTAATTTCTAAGCGCAAAATAAAATTTTGAGGACAAGATTTTTTTAAGGTGGGAAGAATGTAACACCCTGAAATTATGGAGGAATAACATTATATTTTATATTGTACGAAACTTGAAACACCAAGATTTAAAAAACCACAAAATATATTTCTTTACATTTAATCTCTTTGATAGCTGGAGGAACAAGCAACCACGAGTCTAAATGAATTGTAATATAGTATAAAATTAGAACCTAGACATTAAATTGGAGGGTATAAATAGTAATAACTAAATTATGAAAATAATATGGCTTACCCATGTAAAAATAATTCATTGGTAATATATTTTTTATAAATGAAATAAATATCATTTAAAGGATAAAGAAATGTTTTTGAAAAAACTTCATTTTTTCTAAAAGACAGTTTAGTCACCCTTTTCTCTAAAAATTTAAAATGAATTTTTTTAAAATTTATAAAATTTATTTTCAAATAAATATTAATTTTTTGAGTCATAATATCAAAATTAAGTTAGTGTGAATTTTTGAATTTTTTTGAAAAGCTTCATTTTTAATGAATATTGAAAAATATTGAATTTTAATTGAAAACTGTATTTTTTAAATTATTTATAATGTTAAAATATATTTTTTAATTATTTTTAAATTAAAATTTATTTAGTTATATATATAATAATAATAAAATCATTTTTATCCTTTTTATTTTTAATTTTGATAAAAAAACTTTGCATACTTTTGAACTTTTTATCTTTGAAAACTTGATATCTCATCGCTTCTATGGCATTAATTTTAAATTAAAATTTTCAACATCTATGAATATAATTTTCAAAAATGGATTCTATATTGTTAACAAGAATAATTTATATTATATAATAAGGTAAAAATAGTTTTTGGAAAAAAATGTATAGTGAAAATAATACAAATTAATTAGCGTGATCGAGGTAAAAATCGATTTATTAGGGGTTAAACTAAAATGACCATGAATAAAATGACCCAAAAACTTCTCTAAGATCTATTTTATGTCCATATTTATACCCTATAATGTATAATTACTTATAATAATCCATTTTCAAAAAAAAATTAGGAGAAAAATGTGGGTACACCTTTTTCTTTCCGAAAATTAAAAATGTGTCACTCACCTCACTTATAAAAGGCCACCAAATCTCATCTCTTATTCACAACCTAAAACCCTTTTTCATCCAATAACAACAAAAATAACTTCAAAATTTTCATAACATAATCCTATAATCATTTTTTGAAATAAATACAACCTAGGAAGGCTTTTGGTGAAAACCTAAGGAGGTTACCTAAAGAAGAGGTAACATTATTCGATGATCATTTTTATTTTATTTATTCATCCACCTCCTTAAATTATTATTAAACCATGGTGGTATAATAAAATAAGTATATTAATTATACTCATACGTTTTTCTATTAATTTCATGACTGAAAACCAACCCCACTTCCATCATATGGGTTCTAAAATAGTCATTTTGTGTACAGCAGACTACATCCATGCGAACCGATGTCATTTGTTCTTCCATTTGTACCTCTCACGATTGGGTATGATGATGGATATAGAGTATATATATGATATTTATAAAATATTTATGCCTATAAATTCATTATATCAAATATTCATTTTTAATTTTTATTCCTTATGGGATACAATAACATCGCTCATTTGTACGGTGGACTACCGCCACATAATGTGATGTAATTCATTTTTAAATAATGCATTATGTGGATGGTAATAAGGATAAATTTAATTAACATATATAATATACATGAAATAGTTATGATATTTATTGAATATTTATCATTTTTTAAATATAATATATCATTTTCTTTCTTACCTTTTGACTCACTAAAAGATGATAACATTGTTCTTGTACATGTGGGCTACCTCCCCCATAAAGCGATGTGACACACTTTTCATCACAAAAACATATGGATAATATATATAAGTATATTTGAAGAAATATTATGGTATTTATGAAATTATGATAAATTTATAATTAGAAACTATTACTTACCTCTTTTCCATAATGATCATTAAAAATTGGAGACGTTACTGATGCATACATATGGCCAATAGTCTCTGTGATCATAACATACCTAATTTTTCAAAAAAAATCTCTCTTGATTGGTATTAAATGTATAATTGATGTATAAATATGATAATTATGTCATAATTATTATTTTTTAGATGATGGAACTATATAGTATGCACAATAACTACAACATTCATGAAAAATATTAAATGATATAACAAGGAAATTAACACCCAAAACCATGAAAATAATAAAATATTATTAATGAATCGGTGATAATATGTTATAAAAGGAAAATATAATATATTATAAATGTTAATATGTTTCTTTTATAATTTAATAACATGTTTAAAATCTCTATTCATGAGGATAAAACACGTTCAATAAAAAGGAAGCGTGAGGTTAGAGATTTCATCTCAATTTACATTCCATTGAAACTAATTAGTTATCTCTAATTTAATATTACCTATACACATAGTTTAGAATCATGGGTATAGCCTGTAAAATATCGGTTATATGTTATACCCATGGTTTATAACCATGGGTGCTCAAGCAATCGGTATATCCAATGAGGATTTCTTAATACCCATAGTTCACTTGTAACTATGGGTATATGCCTATACCCATGATTCTTGAAATCATGGGTGTATATGGTTGTCCAAAATTCATGTACACCTATGGTTTTTTTAAATGTGGGTATGGAGAAATACCCCCATTGGAAAGCAACAGCACCATCTAGTACCTCTCATAGAACCTCCAAATTAATTTAAAACCACGGTACACATTTAATGCAATACACTTATTATATATTTAGTATTCAACCATGAAGTTGAAAATAGTTTTAAAACCATTTAAAATAATATAATATACATATACAATCCACATCATCAATTATTTTTACTCATCCACACATGTCTCTTTACCTAAAATCAAAAATATAGGGGATTAATATCTCCATCCTCACCACCAGTTCCATCATAATCATCACTAGCATCAGCACCTAGAAGACTAATATCATAATCATCATAATCATCATAATAATCATCATCATCACCACCACCCCCAGTAACATCATCTCAACCACCAATAGGACCCTCATTTATATCACTCAGTGAATCATATAAAGAGTTCATTGATTCCATACATGAATAAAAAATAGTATCATCCTCTAACAGAGTGATGAATTTACAATTGATATAGATTTCAGGAAGTTTTCGACGACAAGTTCACCTATTAAAGGCTCCTGTATATCATTTTTTATCGATTACTTCTTCACAATATTGTTTCGTCTCGGTGGTGTGAGTGGTTTGAGAGGTTCCCAATGAGGGCCAATACCTAGTTGGGATATTGTTTTTCCTGGGTTGATATTGGATGCTCCCTGGTTCTCCTCGCCAAATACCTCTCTTAAAAGATCATTTGGTCCAAAGTATTCATCTTCTTTCTTTTCAAGAGATTTTATGGCACACTATAAAATATAAAAAAGATATTTAATTATGAATTATTTATGAAAATTTTAAATATCAATTAAAATAATTACAATATTTTCTTGTGCCTATTCATTTACAACACTTCCATATTTTTTCATCCTACTAGAGAAAAATAATTTTTCCCTAGGAACATATCCTTCTATACTGAATTTTTTTTACTATAATTGAAATTGATTACTATAATAGTACATTATTGAATAATATAAATTTGAAAAACTAGACATAAATTAAAATTTTATTTGTAAAAGAAATCCAAAAAATGAAGAAGCATCTAAATATAAATTTAATAAGAAATTTATTACTAGTGGTATAACATGTTAAATACATACTAATTAGAATTCTAAACATGGGTATGATATTTATTTATTTTGTATTTTTATTTGGTCTATTTCAATTTCTGTTACATTATTTGGTTATTCAGTCGCTTAGAAATTTTGATCATTTGGTCATTAGGTTCATTTTTTGGTTAGGTAATTTGGTAATTGGGACATTTGTTCATTTTTCCATTTGGGTATTTTTGAATTTATTTATTTTTACATTTGGTCAATTCTACTGGGTTATTCAGTCATTTTGGCCTTTTATCCATTTTCACCATTTGGACATTTGGAAAATTATATTTTTTTATGTTATTTAGTAATTCAAACAATTGGTAAATTTGATCATTTGGTCATTATGTTCATTTTTTGGTCAGGTTTTGTGGACATTTAGACATTTGTAAATTTTTTTATTTAGCAATATGGTTATTTTACCATTTTTCTATTTGGGAATTTTTCCAATTGGCTATTTAGTAATTTTTTCATTTGTCCATTTGGCCATATTTTCCATTTGGACATTCGAGCCATTTGATCATTTGAGCATTTGGCCATTTAGCCATTTGGGCATTTGGCTAATTGGTAATTTGGCCATTTGAGAATTTTTTCAATTGGGAATTTGTACAATCGACCAATTATCCATTTTAAAAAATTCCCATTTTTCCATTTGAACATTTCGATAACTAGTTTTTTGGTCATTTCCTCATTTTCCCATTTTCCCATTTTCCCATTTTTCCCATTTTTCCATTTCTTCATTTTCCCAATTCTCTATTTGGGAATTTGGTCATTTGGTAATTTTTTCATTCGATAATCTGGCCATTTTTCCATTTGGGAAACTGGGAAATTGGTAAATTGGGAAATTGATCATTTTTTCATTTAGCCACTCGTTCACTTGGCCACTTACCCACTTTCCCACTTTGAGACTTATCCACTTCTCCACTTTAAATGGTCAAATGGTTATTTTTCCATTGGGGCATTCAGGAAATTTGTCAATTTAGCAACTAAGAAATTGGGAAAAAATTAAATTGGGATAAAATAAAATTGGGGAATTTTCCATTTGGTATTTTGAACATTTTTCAATATTAAATTTGTTCATTTGGAAATTTATCTAGTTGTCCATTCGGTAATTTGGAAAATTGTATAATTATGCAATTATGAAATTAGGTAATAAGAAAATTTTGAAATTTCCAATTTGGCCAACTATACATTTGGCTATTAGGAAATTGGGAAATTAGGTAATTAGTAAATTGGGAAACTAGACAATTTGTAACTTATGAAATTGGTCAATTTTACTTTGGGTTATTTGGTCATTTGGCCATTTGACCATTTTTTGAATTGGTCATTTGATCATTTATCCATTTTTCTATTTGGTAATTTTTCAAATTTTCCATTTGGCCATTTGTCCATTTGGTCATTTTTCTATTTTCCCAATTTCCCATTTTTCCATTTTCCCATTTGTCCATTTTCCCATTTACAATTTTTTTTCATTTGTCAATTTGTCTATTTGGCCATTTGGTTGGTTGTAAAATTTCCATTTGACCATTTGTTCATTTTTTTCATTTTGTCATTTGTTCATTTATCCATTTCCCCATTTGTTCACTTGGATTTTTGGCCACTTTAAATGGTCATTTGTCCATAAATCCATTTCATTATTCAGGAATTTGGGCAATTTGTAAAATTAAAAATTGGGTAATTGGTCATTTTTCCATTTTCCTATTTCTCCATTTGTCCTTTTTTCTATTTGTCCATTTCTTTATTTGGGAATTTTTCCATTCGGTTATTTTGAAAAAATTTCATTTGTTCATTGGCCGTTTTTTTGTTTGTCCATTTAATCATTTGTTTAATTGGTCATTTAGTTACTACATAATTTATTTCATATGATCATTTGGTAGTTTGTTTCATTTGGTCATTTTGTCATTTTGTCATTTGGCCATTTGGCCCATTGGTAATTTGGTCATTTGATCATTTTTTATGTTGGTCATTTTTTCATTTGGTTTATCAAAAAAATTACTCTTCAAAATAGTTTCACCAGAACAACATTACTATTTAAAATCCCTAAAAAATGACAAAATATTATCAAAAATTACATTACAAAAAGTAATCATTTTAAAGTACCCACCCATTTTAAAAACTAATTCTCATTAAAATAATAATTTTATAAAATAATTTTCTTTTTTTAAAATTATCTGGTTAAAGCTATTCAAACCATGTCAATAAATTTTCCCCAATTTAAAAAAACATCATAAAAAATATATCCTTTGTTTAAAGTGGAATTTACAGCCTTATATTAAATTGATTCGTGAAAAAAAAACTTAATTTTTTTTATAAAAATATAACTAAATGGGGAATTTATATCAATCTAGAATATACTATTTTAGTTCACTCTCAGCATGAAAAAATCTTGAAGCCTTTCTAATAAAGTGATCTCCCAGATTTTAACTTTATCAATAAATCCCTTATACTTAAGTAACAATAAAAATATAACTATTATTTCCATTCATATTAAAGTATCATGTTCCTCTCATGCTTAGGCATTATAGTGCGCCCCAATTTGGGAAAATACATTATAGAATTTTTTTTATTTACTGTTTTTTCCAAGGCATCCTAAAAACAAAAAAATTAATAAGAATTGAATTTTCTATGAAAACCATTAAATATTAAGAATACCTTAAACTCATTACTCTTCCAATATGTGATCATTTCTTGATATTTTTTTGTTGGATAGTTGGGGAATATTGGTACACCCTCTAAATAAAAATAAACTTTACTCTTCCAACTGATATATAACTTGTTCTTATTTGATCACCACAACTCCCCATGATCCATAAAAAATATGACCATAGTAGCTTCACGATCAGTAAAGTTAAATGAATAAAGGAATGAACTTGTTAATTAATATAAAAATAATAATATAGTTATTAATTAAACAAATTTTATTACCCATATATCCACCAAAGTTTCTCCTTGATTTCATTATAGATACATCTCTATGAGACTGGTTTCACTAGAATGATATCATTATCCTTGGATATAAGTTCCCATAAAACTTCTACACTACCTGGAATTACTACCTATAATCTAATTGTCTTCATTGTAATCCACCATTATTTATGTTTAGTGAATCCATGATTTATTCATATGGTTGTTCCCATGTCACCTATTAGAAGATCTAACTGAAAAAGATAAAGGGAAAAAGAAGAATTAATTCATAGTACCACAGGAAAAAATGATGTGATATAATTTGAAACATATTAATAAAAAGACCTGATGTAGGCTTATCATTATGCTCTGATGGATCCATGGGCTATCCAAAATTGGTATCCTCTAATGTATGTTCCTATTATAATTCATGCACTTGGGGATTTGTATACACTGGAGTGGAATCTAAAGGAACATAATCATCAGATCCTAGATGGATAGTGGGAAATATAGGAAACATAGGCATTGTGTGATAAGTTTAAAATACATTATTGGATAGGGATACAATATAGGTGGGAATATGGAAAGTATTTTAATGTAAAGTCAAATTGATTATGTTTTTAAAGTTTATTTATAGTCTAGGTCATACCCTCGTTATAACAACCCTTCTCTTTATTACATACTTAAACATGATTTATTGCATAAAACCTTCACTTGATACAATATAAAAGGTTGAGAGTTCTGGTGTCTTTAGAGATTAGGAACATTACATAACAACTTAAAAAATAGAATGCAGAATCTTATTGAAAACATCCTTTACATGACCACTACATTCCCTCAAACTTATCATCGCATAGGATAACCTATGGGAATGCATAAAAAATGTTGAGCGATGAAGCCCAGAAAGGGAATAATCCTGGAATAACATAAAGAATACAATACATGTTAGACAATAGTCATATCAATGGAGCACAAAAGAAACATGAACATAATGGAATGAAAAAGCATGATAATCATAACATGGAGATGTGGAAACAACACTTAACATGGAATTAGCATGAGCTAAGGCTCATTGCACATACAGTATGAGTAAACCCTAATTGCACATAAAGAATGAGTAAACCCTCATTTCACTTGAATTAGAATGAGTCAACACTCATTAGACATAATGTATCATGATAATATACTTTACCCAATGCATTGGAGCGCTATTATGGCGCACCATTCTTAAACATTTCATTTCATGCATAAGTGTGCCACATGGATCATAAAACAAGGATTCATTAAAAATCATCAATTATTCCATGATAAAGGAATGTGTAACTAATACATGAAACTATATAATCAATTAGTAAATGTGCATAAAGGTGAATACCCTTGATAGAGAAATGGGCATGGTATTCACTACACAATGACTTTGTCTTTGAAAAACGTTGTGCAATTTCAGCAGCATAACGGTGTGACATAAGAGTTCATAAAAATGGTTGATGAGGGAGAAAGGGGTGTCTCATTATATGTATAATAAATTTTTGGTATTTGGGTCATATAGATACAAGTCCCAACAAATGTAATCTAATTTATATACATAATAAAAAATAATTTCTTGATTGTAAATGAGGAGAGAGAAATCCCTTAAGGAATTTCGGTATGGTAACAACTGTACATGGGAGGAATTAATGAGAGAGAAAGGGGATATATAATTATTCAAACATGAAGAGGGAATTATTCGGGAGGTGTGAAATCATACCCCAAAATTTTTAACTGAAAATAAAAGGGCATAACAATATTAAGAAACTTGGATAAAAAGAGATAGGTAGGAATCCCTTACTTGGAAGTGTACATCCAAAGGCCTGGGAGAATTGTGAGAGAGGATTATTAGGAGATTGTGGTGCCTTGGGAGTATTATAGAGAGGGGAGGTAAGAGGTTGGATGAACTCCAATGTCTTTCAGTGAAGAGTAAGTGGGATCTTGGATGGGTTTATATAGGAAAGGAGAGGAAATTATTTATTATTTAGGTTTGGGATGCCTCACATTAAACTAATCAAAACCACAAACCAGCCCTTGGTTTTTGCCAATGGTTTTTAAAAAAGGTGATTGGAAAAAAAATATTTTATAATTACAATGTCCTAACTTATTAAAATAATAGGTTTTCTTATGTGGAGGTGAGTCACACTCTCAAGGAAAATACTTTAAAAAGACAAAATGTTTTATAAGCCTTGAAGGGTCCACTAAAGCTTTGTAAAATAAATAAAACAAACCCAAAATCACATTATTTTAATGTTAAGATATATATTGTCCGAAAATATTTTTTATGGTATTTTATTATATTACTATTGGGTTATTATGATGTCATAAAACACATTATATATTTAAACTATATTTAATTTTTCCCCAAAAATTCGACTGTCTAAGAAAATTATGAAAAATTCATCGTTGGATAATTTCAACATCCTAATTCCAAAAATAAAATTCATTTTATCTAAATAATTTTCAAAATATTTGATTTTTTACATTTAAAATAAAACCAAAATTTATCAAAAAATCATGTGTTTTGACAAAAACAGCTTTCAAACCTTAATAAAAATTACAATTGTATTCATAAAAATTATATGAAAATTTATATTTTAAAAAAGGTAATTTATTAATAATATTTTAATAAAATATTATTTAATTCAAAAATCCATTAATTCATCAAAATAGATTTCTTAGTTGAATATTAACTAAAAAAATACTATTTTTGATTTAAAAACTATTTACAAAGTAACAATAATAAAATGAATGCACATTCTTTATACAAAAATAATGTATGTAGTCATAGTGATAGGGTCTTGTTACATAACCCCTTATAACACCCACATAATACCAAAGGGTAAGGTGTGAGATGTTGACAGACTCTTGGGGTGGCTCGGATAACATCGCCCTGGTGATAATCTCTATTAACTTCCATTTCTCCCATAGTCGGTTCCACTCAGGCTTAACATGTTCAAACTCGTCTTGGGATTGGTCAAGAGAGAAGCCCAATGGCACCACCTCATTTCCGACCTCTGACAGATGGGCTTCTTACGGGGTAAGTCTACTGGATGAGGCCATCACTTCCTTTGTTTGAGTAAATTGGATTTGTTAAATATCTATATTTATAATAATCATGTGATCACTGTTCAACGGCTATATTAGCATCAACCACAATTATTAATAGTATTTTAAAATCCAGAAACATAAAACCAATGAATTTCACATTTTATATAAACATAATAAGACATTCAATTAGATCAAGAGTAATTTTCATTAATGAACATTTGGGTTGTAACAATCTTCCCCCCTTAAGAAATTTCACCTTAGAAATTTCCTTTTCCCACACTAAAATAGATTTGAGTAACTTTTCTTCATCACTTCCTCTGATTCCCATGTCACTTCTTCAAACTTGTGGTTTTACCACAACACCTTCACAAGGGGCGTTGTCTTATTTCATAGAACTTTTTCTCTACGATCTAAGATCTTCACTGGTTGCTCCTCATAAGAAAGATCATCCTCTAACTATACTACCTCTGATGATAGTACATGTGAAGGTTCTAGTATATACTTCTTTAAGAGGGATACATGAAAGGAATCATGTACTTTTTCCGTGGTAGGTGGAAGTGCTAGTCGATAGGCCACAACCCTGACACGATCAAGAATCTCAAAGGGGATGATGTACCTAGGACATAACTTCCCTTTCCTTACAAACCTCATGACCTTCTTCCAATGAGATATGAATAGAAATACCATGTCTCTAACTTTAAACTCAAGGTCTCATCTATGGTTATATTCATAACTCTTCTGTCGACTCCGGGATGCCTTGATATTCTACTAAATGGTTTTCACCTTCTCCACCATTTCTTCGACCATTTCTGGTCCTAACATCTTACGATCACTAACGCCATACCCACATGCCAGTGTTTTTCACCTCTTCCCACACATGGCTTCATAAGGTTTCATTCAGATGCTCGAGTGGAAACTGTTATTATATGATAATTCAACCAGAGGAAGATGTTGATCCCATCCTCCTTTTAAAGTCTATGGAACATGATCTTAACATATCTTCTAGTGTTTGAATAGTTTTCTTAGATTGGACATCAGTTTTAGCATGATAGGTTGTATTGAAGTTTAGTTCAGTATCCAAATCATGTTGAAGACTCTTCCAAAACTTAGAGTTGAATCTTGGATCTCGATCGGATATAGTAGATAGTGGAACTCCATGCAGCCTTACCACTTCCCTAATATATATCTGCACCAGTTGATCCAATGAGAAATGATCCCAAAATTTAATCAAGTGTGCTGACTTTATAAGACGATCCACAACAACCTAGATTTCATTATTTCCTTTGGATGTCTTCATAAGTCCGGTGATAATGTACATGGTGATGTTCTCCCATTTCCATGCTGGTATGGACAATGGTTGCATCATCCCCTTAGATTTCTGCCTCTCTCCCTTCACTTTCTGACACACCAGGCACTTTGATGTATACTAAGTGATCTCCTTCTTCATATTATCCCCCCAATAATGATCTTGGAGATTTTGATACATCTTTGTGTTTCCTGGGTGAATAGAGAAATTTTAACTATGTTCATCATCCAAAAGATCCTTCTTCAGCTTCGGACTTGATGGAACACATATTCTTTTCCCAAATCTCACAATTCCTTCTTCATTGACATTGAACACCGAGTATTTCCCTTTTCTTATAGCTTCCACTTTATTTTGAACTCCCACACCATCATTTTGAGCATCCTTTAACTTTTTCAAAATATAATCAATAATTTTTGAAAGGATTTATGATGTTTCCTTCTTTATGATTCTCATGTCTATATTCATCAAATCTAAGAATATTGGATCCATTTCAATTCTCATCAATGATAGAATCGTTGGGTGCTTTATACTTAGAGCATCTTCTTGCTTGTTCACTTTTTAGGTTGTTAATGGATTGAGTAGCCATAGTCTTTGATCATCTCTAACCATCTTCATTGGTGCATGTTCAACTCTTTCTATGTGAAAATATACTTAAGGATTTTGTGGTCCATATATATTTCACACTCCTCTCGAAAGATATAATTCTGCCAAATTTTTAATTGAACATCACCAAAGCCAACTGTAGATCATGTGTTGGATAATCCTTCTCATGAACTTTCAATTTCCAGGAATCATAGGAAATGAATTTATCATTTTTCATCAAAACACATCCCAGACCCTTCTTCGAAGCATCACTAAATACCATAAAAAGTTTTCCACTTGTGGGTAATGTGGGCACGAGCATAGTGATAAGCCTCATTTTCAACTCCTTGAAACTTTCTTTGATTCATCACTCCAAGAAAACTTCACTCCCTTCTGAGTTAGCTTGTTAATAGGGTTGGACAATCGTGAGAAATTTCTCAAAAATCATCGATAATATCCAGCTAACCCTAAGAATCTATGTATATCCATTACCGATGTTAGACTCAGCCATCCCTCTATTAAAGCTTTCTTGGAGGGATCCACAGATATCCCATTGCTTGTGATGATATGGCCCAATAATGAGACCTCCTTCAACCAGAACTCACACTTGTTGTACTTTTCATAAAGCTTCTCCTTTCGCAAGGTCTCTAGTACAGTTCTTAGATTCTCCCCATGATCCTACTTGGTTTTGGATTATATTAGAATATCATCTATAAATACTACCCCAAATTTGTTGAGGTAATCTCTAAAAACTCTATCCATCAAGTCCATGAAGATTTTTTGAGCATTAGTGAGTCCAGAAGTCATTAATATGAATTCATAGTGCCCGTATCTTGTACAAAAAGCAGTCTTGGGGATATCTTCATTCTTTACCCTTACATGATAATATCCCATCTCCAAATCTACCTTGGAGGAATATTATGACCAATGAAGCTGATCAAACAAGTCATCAATTCATGGGAGAGGATACTTGTTCTTTATCGTGATTTTTTTATGCTCCTGATAATCGATGCAAAGGTGCATTGACCCATCCTTCTTCTTGATGAAGAGGACTGGTACACCCCATGGTAAAGCAGTTGCGTGTATAGACCCTTTATCCAGATTCTCTTATAGTTGTTTCTTCAACTTCTCAATATCTACAATAGCCATTATATATGGAGTCTTGGATATTGGCATCACCCCATCTATAATATCAATTGATAATTCAATATCTCTTCTAGGAGGAATACCAGGAAATTCCTCAGGAAACACTTCAGCAAATTCTCACACAATAGGTATGTATTCAAGGATAGTTGCCTCCTTAGACACAATCATTTGATCCAAATATGTGTGCTCATATGGAAGTAATATCCATGCTTTAGATGATGTAACTAAAGAATATTCATCTTCCTTCTTGCACTTGTATAGAATCGGGGGTTGATTTTCCACATAGAGAGAGATTTCCCTCTCACAGAAATTTATGTTGACTCTTTTTAAGGAAAGCCAATCCATGCCAAGAATTGCATCAAATTCCACCAAAGGAAGTATGATGAGGTTCTCCAGGAAGTTCAATCCACCGATTAAGATAGGGGAGAAGTTAAATTCATGAGATTCAATGATTTCCCCATTTTCCATACTCACCGGCATCTTTACTTCAATAATTTGTGGTGGCGTTGGGATTGTTCTACTAAACTTTCAGGATATAAAAGAATGTGTAAAACCTGAATTAAAAATTATGTTATCTATTCTTGATTGAATAACTAGAGTACCTATCACCACTTCATTATTGGGGTTGACTTCAGTGGTAGTGATGGAAAAATATCTCCCTTGCTACCTTGAAGGTTGTTAATTTCCACCAAAAACCCTTGTCTTAGCGAACTGATTTGCAAGATGCATTGGTTATTTGCAGTTGAATCAATGAAAAATGCATTAAGAGTTGAACTAATAATTCCTATCCTCTGTTATAGTCGTGGGTTTTTCTTGTTGATAGTTAATGTCTATGTTCCCTTCTCTTCCACACCTAAAGCATTTCCCCGTCCCCTTTAGGAAATTTCTGGGGTGCTTCTTTCCGCACCTTCGGCAAGTGGGGTGCTTTATTTTTTTAGCACCGTTGGATTTATCCATAGTACCACTAGAATTGAAGTAAACCTTATGATTCTTATCCCCATTATACCCCTGAGTTTTTTTAATCTTCATTTCAATCTTGAGGGCACATCAGATAATTTCTTCATAGCTGTCGAAGTCACGGATCGTTTGGGCTTTCCACACGCTAGGTTACATCCCACAAAAGAAGCAGTCAACCTTGCATTCGAGGGGTAATGACAAAGATAGAGGTGTATCGTGCAAGACTTGAGAAGTTTTCCTCAAACGCTCTGACAGATTTGTCATATTTTTGCTTGAGGGAAATGAATACCCTTTCAATCTTAAGCTGGTGGGTGGGAAGAAAATATTTATCAAAAAACATCTTTTAGAAATCCTTCCATTGAAATGCCTCAATCTCCTCCTTAGGATTCATATTTTTTATCAATGTAAACCGTTGATCATCTTTACCCTACATATGATAAACATCTAGAAGAACCATCTCCTGTTCAGAACATTGAAGTATGGAGAAGATCTCTTCAATTATGTTGATCCATTGTTCGACGATTGAGGGATCAGATGATCTAGTAAAAAAAGGAGGCCTTTGTCTCATGAAGCTCTTGATAGCGACTGGTTCTTTCTTAGGGGGTGTTGAGCGTTCCTCTTGACCCATGTTTCTATTCAATGCTTGAGTTAACTGAGAGAGTATCATGACAAAGTTTTTGATTCCGGCTCCTATCAGATTGGGCATCTCATTAGAACAATCATCACATTTGTCTTCACATCGGTTGTTAGCCTGAATCCTCCTATTACTAGCCATTCTCTGGAATAAAAGGAATGTTAGGGGTAACACATAAAAGGTAATCTAAGTAAAAAACAGATGACTTATAAATAGCTTTTATTTCTTTAACTTATGAATCTATAGGCTTCAATCTATGTTATCCATGATCTACTTTCTAACATATATTCTTAGAGGATTTTTTATTTTTTTCCCTTAATAATAGTTCATACTAAGCTTGTGAATTTACCAATGCATATCCCCTGGGGGTGTCATAACCAAGAGTGCATCAAGGCCCATTGTCATGTACCAGGATACCTCGGGTCAAGCCCAAAACACCTTGTCATGGTTTTCACCCCTAGGTACATCTGTGCCAGAGCCTCCTCTACCTGCTCGTATCTAGACAGGGATGTATTTTCATGATAAAACACTTACTCAATACTCACAAAAACATAGGGATGTTTTTATTATACTTAGTCTTATCCCTAAGTCTTAACTAGGGTTTTCTTATCCTAATCACAGAAAATAACTAAACCTATCTTCTGATACCAACTAAAATAAATCTTCTCTTTATTACATACTTAAACAATATTTATTACAAAAAGCATTCACTTGATACAAAATATAAGATCAAGAGGTCTAGTGTCTTTGGGGCTTAGGAACATTACATAACAATTTAAAGCATATAACACAACATCTTATTGAAAACTTCATTTTCATGACCACTACATTCCCTCGTACTTAGCATTGAAAAGGATAACCTGAGGACATGCACAAAAAAGGGTGTGCATAAAGGTGAATACCCTTGATAGAGAAATGGGTATGGTATTCACTACACATTGACTTTGGCTAGGAAAAATGTTGTGCAATTTCGGCAGCATAACGACGTGACATAAGAATTCATAAAAATGGTTGATGAAAGAGAAAGGGGTGTCTCATAATATAAACATGAAATGGATAGTCAGGGGGTCATATATATACATGTCCCAACAAATTTAATGGAATTTAGATACCTAATACAAAATAATTGTTTGAATGTAAATGAGGAGAGAGAAATCACTTACGGAATTTCAGCATGGTAACAGATATACATAGGAGGCATTAATGAGAGAGAAAGGGGATCTCTCATTATTAAAAACTGAAGAGGGAAGTATGGTGGAGGTGATAAATCATACCACAACATTTATAACTGAAAATAAAAGGGCATAACAATACTAAGAAACTTGGATAAAAAGATAAAGTTTGGAATCCCTTACTTGGAAGTGTGCTTTCAAAGGCTTGGGAGAATCTTGAGAGAGGATTCTTGGGAGATTTGGGTTCCATGGGAGGATTATAGAGAGATGAGGGAAGACATTGGACGAACTCCAATGGCTTTGAGTGAAGAGTAAGTGGGAGCTTGGGTGGGTTTATATAGGAAAGGATATGGAATTCATTATTATATAGGTTTGGGATACCTCACATTAAACTAATCAAAACCACAAACCAGCCCATGGTTTTTGCCCATGGTTTTTTTCCAAAGGGGAGTGGAAAACAATATTTTATAAATCCAATATCCTAACTTCTTAAAATAATATGGTTTCTTATGTGGAGGTGAGTCACACTCTCAAGGAAAATAATTTAAAAAAACAAAATGTTTTATAAGCTTTGAAGGGTCCACTAAATCTTTGTAAAATAAATGAAACAAACCCAAAATCACATTATTATAATAGTAAAACATATATTGGCCAAGAATAATATTATTTTATTTTATTACATCACTATTGGGTCATTATTATGTCATATAACACATTATATATTTAGACGGTATTTAATTTTTACCCAAAAATTCGATTGTCTCAGAAAATTATGAAAAATTGACTTTTGGATAATTTCAATGTCTTGATTCCAAAAATAATATTCATTTTATCTAAATAATTTTCTAAATATTTTAATTTTTACTTTTAAAATAAAAACCGATATTTATCTAAAATTCATGGATTTTGACAAAAATTGTTTTCAAACCTTAATAAATATTACAATTGTATTCCTAAAAATTGTACGATCATTTATATTTCATAAAAATTAATTTATTAATAATATTTTATTAAAATGTTATTTAATTAAAAATCCATTAATTCATTAAAATATATTTCTTAGTATAATATTAACTAAAAAATACTATTTCTGCTTAAAAAACTATTTACAAAGTAACAATAACAAAATGAATTCACATTCTTTATACAAAAATAATGTACGTAGTCGTAGTGCTAGGGTCATATTACATAACCCCTTATAACACCGGCATAAGACCAAAGGGTAAGGTGTGAAATTGTGACAGACTCTTGGGGTGGCTCAGATAACATCGCCCTGGTGGTAATCTCAATAAATTCCACTTCTCCCATAGTCGGTTCCTATCAAGCTTAACATGTTCAAGATCAGCCTGGGCTTGGTCAAGAGAAAATCCCGATGATGCCAAATCCTTTTTGAGCTCTGACAAATGGGATTCGTATGAGGAAAGTCTACTGGATGAGGCCATCACTTCCTTTGTCTGAGTAAATTGGATTTGTTAAAACCCTATATTTATACTAATCATGTGATCACTGTTCAACAGCTATATGAGCAACTTTCACAATTCATAATGGTATTTTAAAACGTAGAAACATAAAACCAATGAATTTTACATTTTATATAACCATAATAAGACATTTAATTATATCAAGAGAAATTTTCATTAATGAATTTTCGGTTCGTTACACGCGTTCATCTCTCAAGGATCGTTGAGAGTTTTAGAGTATGCATTTTTAATAAAAAAGTACTAAAATGTGGGATGGTTTAGAAAATAGTTTTAAGAAAATAAATAAATTTATTGTGATTAATAGTTGATAAATAAAGGTGGTGTTTTAAGAATTATTATAGAAGGTGGTCATTTCAAGTTCACTACACATCTTGGATAGTTCATTGTTCTAGAAATTTTATAACTTTTAATTTGATTCATTGGTTGAGGGTTTTCAAGATATTGATCCCCCTCTTTCCTCTTAAAACGATACACAAAGAAGAAACCCTTGACATAAAAATCATGATTTCAAGGTTCGGACCTCAAGAATATAATAAGGGATTCCAAAGAATACTAAAATATCAATATTGTGTGTGAAAAAAAATAATTCTTGTGGTGTCCAATTAGAACAACCAAAGATCCCCACTTGAAATCTCAACCCAATCGGTGTTGAGATAAAAAAAATGTTTCCCTTAATTATAAAAAAATATATGTATTAAGGGGAGAAGAACATTAATATTAAAAATAAGTGAAATGTTTAACACAAAAATTACACAAAACCATTAGAATAACAAGTTCCATAACTCTCTTCTAAGTATTTGTATCTCCCTCGAAATTATCATCCACTGTTTAGCTCGCCATCAAGAGGAGGAGGAGGCTCGGGTGGAACTTCACCTTCATCCTTAATCCCTATATAAGGATAGGGTACTATAGAACTTCTTAGATGAGGATAGGAATCCTTTGGGTATCCAAAATTCCAGAGATTTTCCTCTTGTCCAAACTTGAAAATGGGGTGCCCATGGTGCCAATTTATAGGAAATGGGAAAGGTGGTTTTGGGCACCCTAATTTTGAGAAACCACTAGGACCATGGTTTTCTGTGGTAATAAAATATAATCTCAATTTAAATAAAACTAAACATTTCTAGCTACACCTCATGAATATCTCCATATAAAGTTTGGCACCATTTTTACGATCCCATCTTTTTATATGGACAAAATACAGATCCCACCTTTTCAATTCGAGCATATTTGATCCCCTAGAAAGATCAATTCGGATGGGGGCCTTAATTAATGAATGGGGATTTGGTTTATTCATATTAAATTTAGAAAATTTAATTTTGGACCATAAAGAAAAATATCATCCCATTCAGATACATGGTTTAGTATGATTGTGTGGTCGGGTCCACTAGTGTGCTTGAATCCTACGCGGTTTGGCCCATTTTTCTTGAACTTCGTCATGGGCCCTCCAAATCACCTCAAAATATAAAGTAATTATAAAAATAAGTAACATTTCCATTTTTAATAGTTATATACACAAAATAATTAAATCATACATTAATTAACTTTTTTTACTAAAAGTGGAATTTAAAATACAAAATCATTTTTAAATAGGGGTGCAATTGTGAAAATGAATAGTGAATCATGTTGCGATCACACCCCCCACACCTAAATATTTGCACTCCTAGGGAAAGTCACATTTTAAAAAAATTATGAATGGATATATTGCCAAAAATTGGAATATTTTATATTTAAAAAATTAAAAATTTGATAGTAATGTGACCAATAAAATATCACACTAAGGGTTTATTCTCTGTAATCATGGGAAAAGATGTCACATAAATTGTATCAGAACAAAATTATAAGATATGCATGATACCAGTATGAAAAAATAATTCACAAGTTAACCATGTCACAAATTCTACAAATATAGGTGTGAAAATCATTCCATGCAATTCTTTCCACTTTCTATCTAGTAAATATACGTTCTTTTAAATATTCTATGCTTAAATGATTGTGTAAACCAAACCTTCACTACATCCTTTGGAATCAAATTTCAAGACCCAATCACTTAAGAATTAATAGATGTCAAACCTTAATCTCCTAACCAAGATATCCCCATATGTTGTACATTTCATTACTCCTCTCATTTATTAATATTATTATTGTTGTTATTTTTTTGAAAATTTGCACTTGGAAGAAATCTCACACTCTTCTATCAACCCTTGTTTGATCTCCTCAAAAAACTAATTGTAATAGTTATAAAAATATAAAAGGTACAGGAAGGGTGGTTTTTGACATGACCAAGACACAACCCGTATTTTTTTAGTTTTTTATATTTTTTCAGGGTGTACAAAAGTTGGATAATAGGTACACACACATAGTTTAATCTGATAAAGTAATTAAAAAGATCGGATAAAGAATGAATGTAGGGAAAAAAACATTTTGTAATGTAGATGAATATTAACCTAACTTATATTTACCATCTATTGAGTAAAAAATACACTTCATGGTTGGGTGTGAATATTTGTGGATATATTAAGGTACACAATTTTCCCACAAACGAATCACACAACAAGTACCATAATTCTCAAATTTTTCAATGTGGTACAACCAAAAATCAATAAAAATTCACACTTCAATGTTAAATTCATGTTAAACACACATTCCAGCATTGAAACGGTTTTTTTGTTAAAAAACATGAAATAGGGAAGTTCCTCATGAATTTTCAATAACTTTCACGATTATGAAGGCATAATTTTCCATGATAAAGTGGTCATAAAAAATTAAAATTACAATATAAAAGGGAGGGAAAAATTAGGGGGGGAATAAACAATACTATTCATAAAACTAAAAAAGATAAGAAATAAGAAACACAATGAAAATCCAAATGAACTCAAAAAGGTGGGGAAACATAAAAATACTATTCAGAAAACTAAAAAGTGAATAAATAAGAATGGTGGTGAAAATTCCTAACTAACCTAAGAATATACCCATCCCCAAAAACCTATAGTATACAATATCCTCACTATAATAAAATAGAATGTTGAAATGAAGGATAAAACATGGTGAGTGCTATTGGTATGATCCTACTTGAATTTGGAGTTCCTCCATTGAGGACTCGGAAAGGGCTTTGTGAAAGTGATTAAGCCACTACCCATTGACAGTGAATGTTTTCTTCATTTCTTAATTTTGTACCTAAATGACACTAAATGGATAAACATTAGTAACTGTGTATGGGCCAAAACAATGGAAGAGAAGCTTAAATGAATGAAACTTCATCATTGCATTGTAAAAGAGGACCTTTTCTCTAATGTGGAATTGACGATTAAGGATGATATGGTCGGGGGAAGACTTGGTTTTCTCCATGTAGATCTATGAGTTCTCATAAGAATATCTAAACATTTCTTACAATTCCTAAATCTAAATAGTACTTTGATAACCTACACTAGAAAGATTATAATTGCATTATTTAATGGCCTAGTAGGATCGATGCTCTATCTCAATAGGGAGACATAAACTCCTTCCAAACATAAGCCTATAAGGTTACATTCCAATGGGAGTTTTAAAGGTATAACAAAAATCCCATAATAAATCATCAATTCTAAGACCCCAATATTTTCTATTAGGTTGAACCATTTTTTATAAAATCTGTTTTACCTCTGTATTTGACACCTCATCATGACCATTGGTTTGTGGGTGATATGTAGTAGACACTCAATGTCTGACCCCATACTAATGTAAAAGTGATTGCATTTTTTTTTTGTAGAATTGAGAACCCTGGTCACAAATGATGAACCAGGGTAATACGAACCTATAGAAAATTTTGGTTCTCAAAAATTCCACAACATTCATGGAATCATTTATCCTTGTGGATCGTTCTTCTACCCATTTTTCAACATAATCAACTGCCAAAATAATGTAAAAGTTCCCAAATGAATTAGGGGATGGTATCCTAAATTCAATCTCCCAAACATTAAAAATATTACGAATGATAAAGGGTTTTTATGGAATTTCATTTCTTTTAGAGACATTCTACATTCTATAATAGTAAGGAAAAGATTTATAGAAATCATGGGAATCCTGAAATATTTTTTCCTAACAGAGACCAGAATCAAGGACCTTGTGAGTAGTCCATTGGACACCAACATAGACCCCGCAAGCAAGAGTGTGGTAGAACCCAAGGACAGACTGAAAATTTCTATTGGGAACACAATTCATGAGGAGATGATCAATATAATTATGCTAAATTTAGGGGTCATCCCAAATGTACCAAAGAGAATCATGTTTTAGAAAGTCATTCAGGTTTTTGTTGAAATTAGCCGGAATTCAAGTGATACCAAATAATTTACAATTTCATCATACCAAGGAATAATATCTTGCACTCGGTCCCATTTATCCCCAGGAAACATTTCATTTATGGGAATAAAAGTGGATCAGTCAATATATAAGGATGGTAGGATCCTACAAATATGGTCATCCACCAAATTATCAGCTCTTTTTTTATCCTTAATTACTAAATGAAATTCTTGAAGTAGGATCATCCAACAAATGAGATGTGTTTTGGCTTCTAGCATCTTGAGGAGATATCGAAGGGATGCATGGTATGAAAAAACAATGACTTTAGACTATAAAAGGTGTGACATAAATTTATCCAAGTCAAAAACAATTTCAATGAATTCTTTTTCAGTTGTGGTGTAGTTTTCTTGGGTAGGGTCCAGTGTTTGTAAGGAAGAGGCAATGACAAGGGGAGCTCGGTTGACCCTTTGTGATAAGACTTCCCTAACTACATAGTTAGAGGCATCACACATGAGCTCAAATTGTAAATCCCACTGAGGTGGTTGGATTACTAGGGATGATTTGAGTCCCCATTTCAATTTATTAAAAGAATCCCCACATTATTTATCAAAAAAAATTATTTTTCTTTTTGAAGCAATCAGGAGATGGGAGTGAAGTCTTACTAAAGTCAAGAATTAAATGATGGTAAAATTCAGCATGTCCAATGAAATACCGCACATACTATATATTTTAGGGGAATGGTAGGGAAGAAATGACATCCCCTTTTGATTTATAAACTTTTATAACATCCCCAGAAATTACATGCCCCAATATTATACCTTGTTGCACCATGAAATGGAATTCCTTATAATTTAATATAATATTATTTTCAATATAATGATTTAGGAAAGAACCTAAACTAATCAAACATTCCTAAAAGGAGGATCCACAAACAGTGAAATCATCCATGAATACTTCCAAGAAGTTCTCTAGGTAATACGAAACAAAATACCAACCATGCATCTTTAGAATGTACGTGGAAAATTGCACAGACCAAATAGAATCCTTATATTTGAAAATGTAAAAAGGGGGAAAGTAATGTTTGTTTTTTCCTAATATTCAGGGGAAATATAGATTTGAAAGTATCCAAAATACCCATCAAAAAATAGTGATGGTACTTCCATTCTAGTATCTCTAGCATTTAGTCAATGAATTTCAATGGGAAATGGAACTTCCTAGTGTGTTGGTTTAGTCAGTGATAGTCTACACAGACATCCCAACTATTCTACTCATGATTTGAAAATAATTCATTGTTTTCATTTTTAATTACCAATAGACTATTTTTTTAAGAACTATTTGAATTGGACTTCCCCATTGGCTATCATATATGGGTTAAATGATTCTAGAAGCCAATAATTCTATTACCTATTTTTTAAAAACATATAATAGGTATGGGTTCAATCAAATTTGTGCCTTCCTCACTAGTTTACCCTCATCATTTAATAATATATGTTGTGTAACAATTAATGGGATAATACTAGGAATTTCTTCTAGTTTCCATCATAATTCTTTTTTATACTCCCTTAAAATTTCATGTAGCCACAATTCATGCTCTAGAGGGAGTGAACTAGAAATGAAGACAGGTAGCTTGTTTATTTTCTCAAGATTAGAATATTTTAAATCTTGAGGCAATTTTTTATGTTCCAAATATGGTGGATTTTGGATTTAGGGGTGTTAGTGTGAAAGTGATAGGTTCACTGATGTCATCTAAATTCTCAATGGTATCATCCTTAAATGAGGAATGATCTTTTACAAGCTTAGCAGCATCATTGATGGTCACAAGATCCTTAGTGATTAAGAAATCGTCAATTAAAAAATATAAATGACATTTCTCTAGACCGGTACTAAATTCTATGAAGGATTAATTTTAGATCATTTCAATCAATGATGAAAACTCAAAAAATATATCATGGGAGAGAAAAGATGTTTCTATTGAGGAAGGGAGTACATCAATTAAAATAATAGATAGAGAGAAATGTTGTTCAGAGGGATGATTCATGGAATCAAGGGTGTTAAAGTGGAAAATTTCATCACCAAACTCCATAGATAATGCACCATTATGGACACTAATTATGGATTAGGCATTTTTCAAGAAATTTATCCCTAAAATAATTTGTCCATGTCCATTCATCCTATCATTTTTCATTTTTAGGACATAAAAATCGGTAGGAAAATTTAAATTTTTCACCCTCACATGAACATCCTCTGTCACACCAGAAGGGTGTGTTGTACACCCATTTTCTAAATGAACACCAATTCCAGTGGGATTTAGTTCTCTGACATCCAATGAAGAGTAAATGGTGTGAGGTATCACATTTATAGAAGCACCCAAATCAATAATAGAATTGTAAAAGGAATACTCTTCTCTGGTATATAGAATCAATAATATTCTAAGATCATTGAATTTGGTACGAATTGATGGCTCTATCAATACTGAGAAATTCCTCCCCAAGACCACCTTTTCATTACATTTAAATTTTCTTCGGTGTGTACACTTCACCTTCAAAAACATGGTGTAATGTGGAAATTTCTTCACAATATCAATTAAGGGGATATTTACCTACAATTTTTTGAAAGTTTCCAAAATTATCCTATTAATTTTAGATTAATTTTTTTTCCTAGGTT
This sequence comes from Viscum album, assembly GCA_963277665.1. Taxonomy (NCBI): domain Eukaryota; kingdom Viridiplantae; phylum Streptophyta; class Magnoliopsida; order Santalales; family Viscaceae; genus Viscum; species Viscum album. The sequence continues at coordinate 1,428,984,365 of OY728120.1, read as the reverse complement.
GGGTATACCTTTGGTTAAATGGAAGTGTAATGTTTAGGCTAATATACTCATCAACAGACACACTCTTTCCTTTGGAAGGGATTCTCTCAGTACAAGGTTCTACCTCATTTGGATCATTTAAAATTGTTGGGAAAGTGGTTTCCTAGGGAGGGGATGACTCTAATGGAGGATTTATTTTTATTTTAAGTTATGTTCTACTCTTAAAGTTCATAGAACTAAAATTTCTCTTATCCTTAGGGTTGACTAATGGTTGAGATGGCAGTTTACCTGACCCATGACTTTGTATTTCCCCCATCGAATTGGATAGTTAACCTAAATGGGTTTTTAGGTCTTCTATGGAGGCATGGGTGGTTTTTTTAAATTTTATATTATTGGAATCCATTTGTTTCATCTTGTCTTCTAGGTTAGGTTCGGGTATTGGAGGGGGTTGGGGGAAATGCCTTTACTGGGGTTGATGATTTCTGGGTGGTGGTAGATTACTACTCTTCCCTGGTTGGTTCCATGGTTGTTTAGGTTAGTTTGAATACCCCCTGGCCTATAGGGTTGGTAGTCTTTCCACGTAGGGTTGGAAGGATAGTAAGGTTCTTGCCTAAAGGGTTGGTTAAAGGGGAATACTGGGAAGAATGCCTCACAACTCTCTGATTTTTCTATCTATTGAGAGCATTGGTCAGAATAGTGGGTTTTAGAAGAACATATTCTATAGTGGATGGGAGTACGATATTGGTATTTCCCTCGGTAAATAGTAGGTTTTCAAAGAAGGGTACTTACCTATTTGACCTTCGTGTCCAAATTCTTCTTGAATTCGGTGAATTTCAACTCATAGACATCTAGAATGGGTAAAATGGACCATGAACCGAATTTCTGGGTGTTGTACACCATGTTATCAATTAGGTTTCTTGTAGAAATTGAGGTCTTATCAACTAGAACACCACCTATAGAATAATAAATCATATTATAATTAATATAAATTAATTCATCATAAAAATAATGAATTAAAAGATTATCATTTATTTGGGGGTATGGGAATCTTGAAAAAATAATTTTTAATCTTTTCCATTATTCATGAATCATTTCCCTTTATATTTCCTTATACCACATATTTTTTTCCTTATTGTTGCAGTTCTAGTGGATGGGAAGTATTTTTTAAGAAAAAGGCATCTCATGTCCACCCAACCTCTAATTGGGGAATTAACATAATATATATAATATTTTCAGAATCTTCTAATGAAAAATGGAATTCCCTAATATTTACTTGTTCTTTATCCACATTAGTAGGTTTTAAGGTTGAACACATAGTGTGAAATTATTTTAAGTTATTATGTGTGTATTCTCCAGCAAGTCCATGGAATCTTTGTAATAAATGAATTAAACTAGATTTAAGTACAAAATTGGATCCCTCTCCTTTCATTTGAATATATGTGAGTTCGATATCAATATCAAGTAAGGTTAATTATTGTATTGTTTTATTATTTTCATCCATGTTATGTGGGTTTATTTCAGTTCTGACGTTGGTTCCAAAAGAAGTAGAAGGATCAAGAAGGATTTTCAAGATGTGATTGTCCTCCTTCAAAGGGTTGTCTTGTGTGTCACAGTGTCACTGACATAGGATCCTCTCTAGTTTGGTTTAAAAGGCGGTAAATCTCCCATAATAGAATAAATAATTCATATAAAATACACAATATGAATAGTTTGTAAGTCAACTAAAAAATTAAGGATGGAAATAATAAAATAAATAGTTACAAAATTAAGAATATTTTTATAAAAAAATTCACACTAAAAACAAAAGTGCTCCCTGTAAACAGTGCCAAATTTGAACTCATTTTCATGACACATCAAATTGATTATGTTTTTAAAGTTGATTTATCATCTAGGGAAGACCCCAGGTCATCTCTCAATGAGCATTGATAGGTTTAGAGTGTGCAGTTTTAATAAAAGTACTAAAAATGGGGGTGGTTTAGAAAACAGTTTTAAAAAAATAAATTAATTTAAAGATTTTAATAGTTGATAAATAAAGGCGTTGTTTTAAGAATTATGAGATAAGGAATTAATTTCAATTTTTCTAAAAATCTTGTATAGTTCATTTTTCTGAAAATTTTATATGGTTTATTGTAATTAATTGGTTGAGGGTTGTCAAGATCTTGATTCCCCACTTGCCTCTTAAGACGATGCCCAAAGAAGCAACCATTGACACAATAATCATGATATCAAGGTTTGGATCTCAATAACAGAAAAAGGGAAACCAAATAATACTAAAATATCAATATTTTTTGTGAGATAAAAAAATAATTCTTCTGTTGTCCAATCGGAATAACCCAATATCCCCACTTGAAATCTCAACTCAATCGTGGTTGAGATAAAAAGTGTTTCACTTAATTAAAACAAAATAAATGTATGAAGAGGATAATTACATTAAGATTAAACATAAGTGAAATATTTAACACACAAATTCCAAAAATATAATAGAATAACCAGTTTCGGAACTCCCTCCCAATTATTTGTAGCTCTCTCGAAATGATTGTCCATCATTTAGATCATCATCGAGAGGAGGAGGAGGCTCGGGTGGATCTTCACCTCCATCCTTGATCCCCCCATGAAGATAAGAGCCTCTACAAATTCATGGATGAGTATAGAACTACTTTGGGTCTCCAAAATACCAGATATTTTCTACCTGGACGAATTTTCAAATGGGGTGCCCAATGTGCCAATTTATAAGAAATGTAGAAGGTGGTTTTGGGTACCCTAATTTAGAGAAACCGCTTGGACCTTGGTTTTATATGAACAAAATGTATTATATAACTTTTTAAAAATCTAAAAAATTTGTATCCCTTCTTCCTTAATATCTTCATCTAAAATTTGGAACCATTTGGACAATCACATTTAGTGATATGGATGAAATAAAGAACCCACTTTTTGATATTGAGAAGATTCGAACCCCTAGACAGATCAGTTTTTATGGGCCTTTTAATGGGATAATTAGGCTTTGGTTTCTTCATATGAAATTCATAAAATTTAATTCTGTAGTATCCCAAAAAAATATCAGACCATTTGGCTGCACTTGTTAGTAGTAGTGTGTGGTTTATTCCACTAGTGTGCTTGGATCTTACAGAGTTTTTGCCATTTTTCTTGAACTTTGTCATGGGACCTCCAAATCACCTCCACCTACAATGTAATTATTAAAAAAAGTAACATTAACTTTTTAATAGTGATAAAAACCAAAATTATTGAATCAAACATGAAGTAATTTTTTTATTAAATGTGGAATTTAAAATACAAAATTAGTTTAACATAGCGGTGCAAGGGTGAGAATGAATAGTGAATCATGGTGTGATCAAACATAACTAGAGGAAACATAGATATGGTATGGAAAGAAGTGTTTAAATATTATGGTGATGAAGTAATGGGTAGTAACATTATAATAGGTTAAAGTGGATGATGAAAAGTCATGGTAGATGGGGTGTCCTCTGGCAGGTCAAGGTCTGAATGGGTATAGAGTGTGCCATGTGTAGCTTTAGGAGCAACCCTACTCAGACCCATACACGTAGGACAAGGAGAAGTTGAATCCTTTAGAATGTAATATCCCTAAAAAATTGATAAAGAATGATAACATGATATTAAATGTAATTTAGAAGAAAAATATTACAATCATAATACTCATTAAGGGAACCATTGGAGGAAACCCAATCCTGCACACCAGTCGATCAGTATCATATAATCACTTCCTTCAAACTTGTTCTATATCTTTAATAATCTATATATTAATTAAATTTACATTTTATATAAATGGTTTTTAAAAATTCTGCATTCAACTTAGAATTCAAATAATTTATAAAAAATTTCATAAAATATTTTAGCAATTATAATTTAAGACCAAGTTATATATTTTTTTTTAAAAAAATTAGTCCTAGTTTTCTGAATTGAAAAAAATATAATTAAATTAAATGAAGGGAAAAAATACTAAAACAATAATATCATTCCAAAATTAACTAAATTAAATTAATTATTTTAGTAAAAACCTAAGAAACTCATGTTAGGGTAAAATGAATAAACTGTGAACATATATGGTTTCTTCTATATATGAAACCCCACTACTTGATTTTCAACATAAATTCTCCAATGGGAAAATTTAAGTCATAAAACACAATATTTTGGTCAACACTAATAGGGAAATCAATTGTGTCAATTTTATCCCCACCATCACAAAAAAATAAGTTTTGGAATTACTTCAATAATGAAATCATAATCAGGTCTCAAATGATCTTTCACATAACATACTTATTTTCCATTAATTGCAAAATATATTCTTTATTAGAAGCTAATAATTGAGTCATGTCAATAAGTCTAAATCTATTGTCATCAATAAATGTACCATGTCACATCATTGAATCAAAACATTAATATTTCAACATAGTGACTTGATAATTAGAGTAGTAATCCAACAACAATATTTTCTCAACAAGTCCATAAAAATAAACATTTTTCATATCAAGGCCTACTATTAGATGCACTATCATAATATTTAATTGTTATAGTTATCATAATTCCATCTTGATGTGTTCTCATTTTCACTACTCAGTATGTTGTAAAAAAATTTATACTCATTTGTTATTAAATATTTACATTCACGAACCAAATAATTGGGACCAACATCCAATACTCTTAATTCTTTAGAGAATGATTCAACATGTAAACTCAATATATGAAATATATGTGAATAATACACTTGAATGAATATCTATATTTTAAGTTAATTAATGTAATGGTCATAACTTTTTTTTAACCACGAAGGAAATTTTTTGCTATGCAAAGCCTATCTCTTTATCAAAGGAAAATATCAATGAACTCTAATAATAATTTATTTATGTTCCCTACATAAAATTATAATAAATGTTTAAGGTATATGTGAAATGAAATTGTATGAGATAACATATAAATTTTTAAATTACTCACTTGATATAGTCCTCAAAAAAACCACACCTAAACAAGACTATGGAATGTTCCATGTCCCGCACGCCAAGGCTCAATGTAGCCATTGTATATGACCTAGGAATTCCTCCAATATAGAGAAGATATTGAAATGAGGGCTCAATTTCCGAATATTTCTCATATTTATTTCTCATTGGCCGGTTATGACTTGTGTTCACATTAAAAAAATACATTGAATAATAATTAATACATTCTTGAGCCAGATAACCTCCCACAATGTAACATCTAGGATGATTATGGTTTAAAATATAAGATTTCACTGTGCTCATATTTCTTTTAGTGGGATACATCTTCCAGAAAGCAAAGGGGCCCCCAAGAATTGTTTCAATTGGAAGATGAACTATTAAATTTAGAATATTAGTGGAAAATCATGGAGGAAATGTTTTTCCCAACTAACACAAAATTAATGGTGCCCCTTGCGGAATATTTATCAATAAATACTTGGTTAAACTTTTATCACAAAGGTATCTAAAAAATGGAACAATTGAATCACCATCACCCTTACATTATTGGATAATAATTGTAGAACTGCTATTAGAATCAATTCATGAAGAAGGATGTGATAATCATGAGTTTTTAGGGATTTTAGTTTTGAATCCATTTTACTAAATCATTTGGATATATTTCTAGAATATTCATTAGGAACATTTATATTCTACAATAATTCTAGAAATTGATTTTTCCCTAATGGGTTTATCACATAAGAATCACACAGAATATTCCATCTGTTTTCACTGATATACATAGGATGTGGTTTTGGTCTAATACACTGATCCAACAAGTTCTGGAAAGATATTAATTCATCCTTGGCCTTCCCCTTGATATTTAGAAGAATTGAAAGAAACATTTCACACATATTTATCTCAATGAGAATTATGTCTAAAAAATGATGTAAAAAATTGGTAGACCAATACGGAAACTCAAAAAAGATACATTTCTCTTTCCAATTGTAAGTGGATTCAGTGTAAAAATTATTCCTTTTTTTATATTTCATCTAACCTTTGCCTAATGAGAAACTATAATCTTTTAATTCATTAAGCACATAATTTCTTAACATATGTTGATGTGTCTTTTTAGTATCAAGAGTATTATCAAACCTCTGATGATTCTTCATGTATTGATGATCCATTGGAAATAATCATTGATTCCACATGAAACTAAAACTACAATGATATTTAAGTGTTCTAAATCGTGTATTTTTCAAAAAAAACAAGACATCATAGTTTTCTATCCATGCTCTAACCATACATCATTACATAATAATAGAAATCATTTTTAGTCCCTAGAAATCCATCACACATATAAAATTTATTTTTTTAATAAGCATTGAATGTGCCCACACCCATATCCTAAAAATGATTCAACACTCCTATTAAAGGTTTAAAGTAGAAGTCTGTATCATTTCTATGATCATCTGGTCTAGATAATAGTATACTAAATAATTTGAAAGGTTTTTTCATACACATCCATGGAGGAATATTATAAATGTTAATAAAAACTGGTTATGTGCTATGAATAGTAAGCATCTGACTAAATGAATTAAAACCATCACAGGATAGACCCAACAATACATTATGCACCTCAGATACAAAATCAGGATTCCTTGCATCAAATGTCAATAATGTTAATCCAACAACTAGATGAATCAAATCATTATTAACTTATATTATCCCTACATCACTCCATTAAATATTGGTTTACATTTCTATATACAATAATATATTTTCAATCTTGGGAATCAAGGAAAAGTCACACAAGAATTTCTATGTCACATGAGATGGTGTTCCATATGTGTTTTTTTCATCAAGATATACCACATTATTTACAGTCACTAAAGTCTACTTTTCCCTCCCAAAATAAACTACAATCTTTCAAATAAGCATGAATTTTATTAGTATAAAATTCAGGATGTTCAATTAAATTCCATGACTTATAATTATTTGAGAGAATATCTACACCATCAGGATGGAATTACATCAAAAATGTAAGAATATAATCAATTGGGGGATTATAAATTCCCCATATTTTTGTTTTGTGATATAACCACATTAAAAAATCCAAATTTTTCATTTTAGTACATTTTGAATATACAGGAGTACTGGCATCATCCAATAATTTTTGCACCCTCTCAACATTATCATTTTCATTATTTTCCACATGAGTATTGATATCATTGCCTTCTTTCACTAAAATATTGTCTCTATCTTGGTGATGCACAAATCAAAATTGATCAAATATAAAATTATCCATACCACTTCTTTCATTTCATTCCTAAATAGTATAATATTGTCTCATATCTATATTGTGATACCAAACATAACAGTTTGTTTGAAATCCATATTTTTTTATAGTATCTAACTTCTTCTTAACTTAAGAATGGTATTCTAACACAATTATAACAATTACACTTTATATGACCTCCATATAAATCATTGTAAACTGAAAATTCTAAAAAGTATCCAAATTCTTTTGATACTTGGTTGAAATTCAATCAATATGATACATATAGCTTTTATACATTCTATTTTAGGGCAAAATTTCATAATCAAATCAACAATGTAAAAAATAATTACAAAAATCATTACAAAAAATTTTAATATGAAAGTCATCAAAGAATGAAAGTAGCTATAAAAGTAAAGAATAATAGAAATAACATATGCTATAAGAGATGCCTAAAAATAATGAACCGGAAAAATTATAAGACATGAAATGATTAGAAAATATTACACAATACAATTAAATACATATGTATTTATGAAACAATTGTTTTTAAAACTTCCATGTTTTGAATGTGACATTAATCAAATTAAATACACTTACCTTTATGGAGGAAAAAAATTACTCAAGAATTACAATAATGTGTCACCCAACATCAAAACCAACAAACCATGGTATAATAATATTATGAAAATTATACCATAATTAATATAAATAAAAATAATCATCCCATCCTAATATCAAATAAACTAATATTTTTCAAATAAAAAAAATATATCCAAAATTTCATAAAGGAGATAGAATCCCAAAATTATATGATATTTGAAATGGAAAAGTGAATATTGATTTATCACACCTTTAATCCCATAATATTGGGAAATAAGAAATTGGGAAGATTCAGAGCACCGTGCTACTATCCCATATAGAGTCAGTGTATCCAAATACCAATTCCTTATTTCAAAACATATTCATCACCGGATATGATACCATATTAGTGGATTTATCACAAAAATATATCCCCTTTTATATTATTAATAATAGGGAAATAAACATTAAAATTTATACTACATTGACTATAATTCAAGAAAGATATCCAAATTCAAAGATGAATTAAAATTATAGTGTAGAGGAAATTAAAAAAAAACTAATAGGAAACCAAATTGAATACAATGCATGATGCAAGTTACCATTATATAATACTATTATACATCTAAAAAAGAACAAGTCATATACTAAGAAAAAACCAATGTATACTCATAGAAAACCAAACAAGGTACATGTATTGGAATGAATAACAACTATGTAATACTAAAAGGAAAATGTGTATTTCTTATCCAAATAGGTCTTCTAATTTTTAAACATAATTGAGGATAAAATTTATTCATGAAAGGATATTATTTAAGGTTAACATTACTTATATTAATTAAAAACAAAGAAAAATATATTTTTCAAGATTTTATATTTCAATTTAATAAGTCTTTAATTTTTGTAAGATCTATCATGACTAAATAATTGATCCATTACATCCCACATTATAAAACCCATCCATTACATCACCGTTGATGAAACCTCTAAATTGATATAAAGTGTGGTTAGATGGTTTTTAATTAATTTAATGTGTAGTGTAAATAAATGGATGACTACTCAATACTTGATAAATGAACTAAGAGTGCATTATAACAAAGAAATAAGTTATAATCAAAAGTTAATCAAAGTAGGTGAAACAATGGATTATAACATTAAAGTTTTCTAAAAATAACTAAATTATTATTTAAAAATTTATAAATGGAAACCATGTTTCATAAAATGAATATGATCCAATAAGATTTCCATTATAAATTATATAATTATTTAATAAAATTTACCAAAGGTGTCTGTAAATACTTATGTATAATAAAAGTTTTAAAATTCTTAAACTTTTGAAGTCTAAATATTTATTTATTTAAAACAATATTTTATCATTCATTCATGGATAAATCATAATAATGAATTATAAGAAACATGATTGAAAATTACTATAAATAAAGTAGTTAATTCATGAGGAACCAACCTTCATAGATAAAGAAATATTATATATTCACTTATAATAGTATAATAATTTACATCATCATACAATTGTTTATTTTTGGGTTAAAACAATCCAATAAATAATTTAACCATGGTTCATGATATTGAAAATTAAATACCAATAATTAAATCCCCTAACTTAAGGATAATAAAAACCAAAATTAACCCCTATAGTTAACTTAAATATGATTCACAACACTAAAAATATCTAGTTCCCCAAAATATTTCACCAAAAGATTATTAAATTTAAGATAAATTCATAAGAATCCCTAGAATAGTTTCTAAAATAAAGATGTTATAATTAAAATAGTACTTAGAGGAATTTAATAGACTATATCTGATCACTATTAAACTATAAATTTAAAAACAATTATGATATAAGTGATGACAAGATACTCCAATAAAATCACATGCATAGATAAAAATTAAAATAATAGCTAGAAGAAGAGAATAATGATTCAGAACTCGCTAATCATATGTCAAAGAGGATCAAAATTAAAAAATCCTTGAAATAGGGGAGAACGTTGGAGAAGATAACTGATCACACTCAGGTTATGGGAGAATAAATAACAGGAGTTAAGGAAATATTACCTATCAAATATCACAATAACAAAAATCCAAAAATGGAGGAAGAATAATTGGCTGATGGGGGAAGCATCATCTGAGCACGGGAGGGGGAAGTTGAGGATTGTAAGAGGTGAGGGGAGATTATAGCTAGTAGATGATAAGGGGAGGTTGAGGCCAATATGTTAAGCATATATACCCTCATATTTTTTAAAAACATTGGTATAGTTCAACCTATACCAACATTTTTTAAAAACATTGGTATATGTTTTTCTAGGAACTCTATACCCATGGTTTCTCTAAATTGTGTGTATAAGTGTGAGGGGGTATACCCATTTTATGATAGTGTATTATGAACCAATTAAATTTTATGTGGTGTATATACTACCCAAATGAAATTTAATATCAAGATTTAATCATACTTTTGGGTATTTTAAGTTTCACTTTAAATCATTTCATCCAAGTGGATTTGAGTTGGAAATTTTTAGGCAGTAAAATTTATTGTATAGTCATACTTTATTTTTTGATTGTTAACTTTATCTTGAAATAATCACCTTATTGTAATAATTTTTCATTGGAAATTATATTTGTATTTAATATAGATATTTTTTTATAATGGATATGACTATTTACTAAACCATAAACCATTTTTAGATATATTTTTACTTTGAATGTTATTTTATTAACTTGGGAAATAATGATAAATTTTTATCCCTTACTCAATACAGATATTTGATTATATCAAACATTAATTCATCAATTAAATATATTATTATATATATGGAGACTGATTTGAACATGTAGATATGGTCGAGGGCTAGTTATAGAAGTCCCTTCAATGCATTGGTAGGTCTCATGAGACAAAACAGATTGCCAAATTAAACGATTTTCTACATATAATTTTAAACCATCTTGTGAAAGGTCTTGTCAGTAGAGGTATAAGGTGGTTGATACATAAATTAAAATAATTAAGAATTTCCTTACTTTTGTATTAACTTATTATTATTATCTATGATATTTTCTCTATGATATTATCTCTGGATTAATTTCATTCTCAATTATTGAGTAAATGGAACCTGTTTTCAGTTATTTACCTTACCATATTGATTATGACTAATCGTATCATGATAGTAATGTTATTTAAATGGAATTTGTGTTAAGTTATTTACCTTTACATGTTGATTATTCTTATTAATTCAAGATATCTTCCACTGTATGTATCCCTTACTGAGCATTTGAGATCACCCTTATTTTGTTTTCTATCCCTAGGATATGAAGAAGATATCCATGAATGAGTTTTCAAGGATGAAGCTCATTCAATTTTGTTATGTATTTATTTTTATTTTCTGTTCCTAATGTAAAATGGGTATCATGTATGTATTTTCTTCTATAAATTATATAAACTGATTATTCCTTTGGGATTTGAACCTTTATATTTATGCCAATGTAATAAAGTAGACACCGACTCCAAGTTATTGGAATCAGGGTCATTGCAGCACACACATAATTTAAAATTAATTTTTACCACTTTTAGAAAAAAAATTCAATAAAATTAACTTCATTTTATAAATCATTATATAAAATTTATCTTATGTTTAATTTTTGGTATTTTTCTAAAATTTTTCATTTTTCAATGTGAAAAATACTGAATTTTAATTGAAAATTTAATTTTAGTTTAAATTATTAATAAAGAATAATTATATTTATAATTGGGTATAATGTAAAATTGGTTCAATTATATATATATATATACAATTTAGTTCATTTGAATCATTTTAATATTTAATTTTGATATAAAAACCTTGAAATCATTTGAGCATTTTCTCATTGAAAACTCATTTTCTCATCACGCCTACAGGATTAATTTTAAATTAAAATTTTCAACTATGTGAATATAAATTGAATAAATGGATTATATATCTTTAATAATCATAATTTATATTATAAATTTAGGAAAAATTTATTTTTTCCATAATCAATAGTAAAAAACTGAAAAACTTATTTACCACTTTTAAAGTAAAAATGGATTTACTTAGTAATTAACCTAAAATGATCAGGGTTAAATTTAACTAAAAAGTTATATAAAATATATTTTATAGACATATTATGACTCTGTTATATATAATTATCTATATATCTCTATTTTGGACCCTTTTTCATGTGAAAAACGTGGTTATAATTTTTTTTTCAAAAATTACAAGTATACCACTCACCTCACTTATAAAAGGTCACCCCCTCTCCTTTATTATTAATACCATCAAAATATTTTTTTGTCCAAGACCTGAACAAATATCCTACCAAATTCCATCCCCTCATATTATAATCCTTTATTTTTTCATAAATCTATTTAAGTAATACTTTAGTAATAATCCTAAAGAGTTGTTTGAGAAGAGGTAAAATTCCTAACAATGCGTTTTTCATTTATTTCTTACTCAACCTACATAAATTATTATTAAAAATAGATTATATAATAACCTTAATATCTTAAATATACTAATATTTTATTATATTAAATTAATAACCTACAACCATCCACACATCCATAAAATGGGTCGTGAAATCATCATTCTTGTGTACGGAGGACTACTGCTTCGCAAATCGATGTCATTAGTTTTTCCATTACCACCTCTCACGGTTGGGTATGATGATGGATATAAATTATATATATGATATTCATAATATAATTATAACTATTTAGTCATTATATCATATATAAAATTTTACTTTCTATTTTGTAGTGGATATGATAATGTCGCACTTGTGTACGGTGGACAATCGCCTCACAAAGTGATGTGATTCATTTTTCATAAATTCGTTAAATGGAAAGAAATAATAAATCATTTAATAAATATATGTTATATAAATGACATAATTATGATATTTATGATATATTAATAATTATGAAAATATAATATATCACTTTATTTCTTAACTTTTCTCTCACATAAATATGATAACAATGTTTGTCTACATGTGGACTACCGCCTTCATGAAGTGATGTGACTCCCTTTTCATCACCACGCCACATGGATGATATATATAAGTCTATTTTAAGAAATAATATGGTATTTATGATATTATTATAATTAGTAAAATATAAAATATTACTTACCTTCTTTTTATAATGATTGATGAAAAATGGAAATGTTACCCATGTGTGTGTGTGTCATGTCGTCTTCATGATCATAACATACTTCATTTCACAAAACCATCTTTCCTAAATTTTCTTAAAAGTATAATTGATATATAATTATGTTAATTATTTCATGATTATTATTATTTATATCATTAAACTATATAATATTCATAAGAATGAGTACTTTCATGAAAAATCTTGAATGAGAAAAAAAAGGAAATTAACACCTAAAACAATGAAAGTAATGAACGATTATTAATAAATGGGTGATAAAATATTATAAAATGATAATATATGATAAAATAAATAGTAATATAATTATCTTATAAGTTAATAACATCTTTAAAACCACTATATATGATTTTAAATTTCATTTAACCAAAAGGAATCATGTTGTAAGGGACTTCATCTCAATTTACCTTCATTAAGAGATATTGTAATATTATGCACCCAATTTATTTTATATTGTGTGTATAATTCCCCTTTGAAAATTAATATAATTATTCCTTAATAATTCATGATATTTTATGTTTCAATTTTAATTATTTAATCCAAGGGTATTTGAGTTAAAAGTAACCAAGTGGTAAAGAATTTCATAACTCAATTTATTTTCATTAGGTTATATTGTATCTTTATTGTCTTTGATATTATATGATTATGTGTGTAAATAATTCTGGTATATTATGTTTTATGTCCATTTTTTTATTTGGATATAAATTTGATACACATAATCTATTCATTGGTTAATTCTCACTTAAATTTTATGATCTTTTCAAGGGTTCATTTCACAATCACATTTTAATCGGGATTATTTATACCTGAATTTACATTGAAGGAAATTATTTAATAATTATTTAATAAACTCTTTAATTTTACTCTCATATATTTATTCATGAACTTTTTCAATTAATATTACCATTTTCCGCTCTTTGGTACTTAAAATTATTGAGAAAATATTTTTAAGAAAATATAAATTTATTTCTCTCTTCGATCGGAAAACCATTTTTATAAAAACCAATCTTTTTTTAAAAATGTTTTCAAAAATGTTTTTAACCTTTTTAAAATAATTTATTAGAGTATTTTTTTTAAATATTATTTCAAAAAAATTGAAAGAAATTAAAATGAATTCTCATTTCATTTTCGAAATAATGATCATTTAGATTTTGCTGAAAAAGTGAAAGGAATCTTTATTTTAACATGTACATCATGAATGGAATTTCCAAAAATCATAATGACACAAATATTTTAAATATTCATTTATAATTTTCAAATGTTATTTTCAAAAATATGTTTTAATTTTTTTTAAACTTTTAGTTTTAAAATTTTATTTTCAAAATTAAAAGGATGTTTTTCTCTAAAAAAAATTTATTGAATTTTCATTCATAAATTTAACAACCCTTTATATTAAAAATATACCACTTGGGATATGTTGTAGTTATACCATAGTTATTATTCCACTGTATGTTTTATGATCATTTTGAACAAATAAAGTATTAAATTTTCTTTCTTGATTCATTTTTGTACTCATTAACTTTTATTTGAAACATTAAATTTCTTGTGATCGTTAAAGAATTAATTTATCTTAATATACATATTTGTGTATCATTAATGTGATTACTTCCTATACCATATTTCATTTACACATATGTTTTTTCTCCTAAATAAAAATATAATTTGTATCCTGGATTTCATGATTTCCTAAATTGTAAACCATTTTTAAATATGGTGTTTACTTTAAAAGTTATTCGATTAACTGGGAAATTTTGATAAACATGTATTCTTTACTCAATATTTAAATTTTATGATAAGGCACATTGTTCATGAATTAAATTTATTATTTAACATTTGAGGAATACTTTGTACATGTAATGATGGGTGGGGTCTGGAATTATATATCCCCTCGATGCATATGTTGTTTCATGGGTTGAATTAGGAATATGGAATTAAATGGGTTTCTACCTATAATTTTAATCATCTTGTGAAAGGTCTTGACAATAGAGGTATCATGATGCCTAATATCATGATGTATAATAATTATTCATTTCCTTCATTAATAATTCAGTTATTATTATCCATGATATTTTCATAATGATATTATCATTGGATTCATTTCATCCTCTTTTTATTGATTAAATGTCATATGTTTTCAGTTATTTACCTTTTCATATTGATTATTCCTTATCTTATTTTCCATGATATTTTCTTAATGATATTATCTATGGATGCATTTAATTCTTAGTTTATTAATTAAATCTCATGATTATCAGTTATTTACTATTTTATATTCATTATGATTTATCTTATCATGATTGTAAAGTCATTTAAATGGAATTTTTGTTCCATTATTTACCTTTCCATATTTATTATGCTTATTGATTCATGATTTCTACCATTATACATAACCCTTACTGGGCATTTCATGTTCCCATATTTCTTTTCCTTTACAAGGTATCTAGGAAGTGTACTATGACTAATATTCAAGGATGTTATAGAGGGAATATTGATATTATAGAAAAACTTTTATATTGTAATTTGTGTCTTAAAATGTAATTAAAGACTCAAGTATGTATCAAGTTTACCAAGACTACTAAACTATTCAATCCTTCAGGATACAATTCCTCATATCTTATGTAAATGTAATAAAGAAGACACTAGCTTCGAGCTACTAGGGTTAAGGTCATTATAGTACATTTTTTTCTAGAATATTGATTTTCAGGATCTTATCTCAATATATTAATTATTTTTATGTCATTTTAATCATAGAGGAGTTAAATTCACCAATTTATTTAAATACATAGAATCAAAGAGGATTCCACTCATACCTTCATATTTAAAAAATCAAAAATTGAAGTTGATCATACCTCTCATTGAGTTATTTAAATAACAATATAGGATCCCTCAACATCATGTACCCATTTTTTAAATATTTATGGAGGTGGTGGTGAAGGAATATAAAGGATCCTTAATGAACTTGAGCAGAATCATGGTTTCCATAATTAATCATCTCTTCAATACCTTGTTCATCAAGATGCATCATGGCCTCCAAAATCACTAGAGGTAGTTATTTCTAGAAATATCAAGAGGTAAAATACCATTATTTTTAATATTCACCTTAGAAAAAAATTATTTTACTAACTTTGTATCCCAAGTAGAATAGCCATGTTGATAATGTGTTGTGGCACAAATCAAAAACTCATCAAAAAAATTAATATTTTCTTAATCAATATGAAAATATTGATTAAAGGTGAAGCGATGTGAAACATTAATAAATGTATAATATATAGATTATAGATGAAGAAATTAATTCAATGATAATAGAATAATGAAATAGATGAAATTAAAGAACATAGTGTATGACATCACGAGGGTGTTCTCCAATTATATTATTCACGCATATATATTGGATCAAATTCTAAAGGGATATTAAACACATTAATGTTATCTTGTATTAGGGGATTGGGAAATGATTTTTCCTCATAAATAAATTAATTATGACATCTATAAATGATAATTCAAAACATTATAACTTTTACAAATTATACTTGTAAAAAAAACTATAAACATTAAAAGAATTAATGTTTAAACAATTATATTGTTTAATAATATATTTAAATTTATATTATTCTTATTTAAAATAATAATATTTAATATATATATATATATATATCCACATTAAGAAAATAAAATTTAAAAATATAAATTATATTGTATAAATTTGTGTTGAAATTATATATATATATATATATATTAAAAATGAATTATAGTTTTTTTAAGTATTTGGGATGGATTATCCATCGAAAAGAATCTAGATTGTTTGGGGAGGATTATAATCCAAAAAAAACTAATATAATTATATTGATAAAATCTCATTATCAATCCAAAATAACATTAATATTGGGGATGGTTTTTAATTATTCCCAAAAAAAATATTATTTATAAAACATTAATTATATATATATATATATAATTTTAATGTTATATATATATATATATATATATTTGAGAATAACATTACTAACATATATATGTGTATATAAATTATATAAGAAACATAAATTATATATAAATAACATAAATTATATAAATTATAAATTATATAAATAACGTAAATATATATTTTAATAAATTAAAAATTATTGAAATTAAATTATAATATTATAATTTTTATGGATTATCATTTATGAATGTCATAATATCAATATATATAAGGGTACCTCAATTCCAAAACCCCTTATAATGGATAACATTAATGGGTTTCATCACCCTTTGGAATTCCAACCTTTATATGTGTGTGAATAATATAATAGAAAGATCACCCACTTGATGATATAAATTGTGTTTTTTATTCTGTTATATTTGTTTTATTATATTTTCATTGAATTAATTTCTCTATATTAATTCAAAATATTCATTATTTAATTATTTTTCCATCAATTTACCTTCAATCAAAATGTTTCTTGATGATTATAAAAATATTTTTTGTTTCAATTAGTGATTGATTTATTTTACAACATGTTATCTTTATAAATGTTTTACCAAGGCTAAAGGTTTAGTTGTGTAATTACTCGAACATTTATGAATGAAATCCCATTTATTTTAATGTCTTGTGGATATATAAGACACCGAGATCCTTTTGTTTTGTTATATCCATTTGGATTTAAATGACTGTTATGTATCATTACCATTGATAATTTAGTCGTTGAACAGTAATCGCATGACTAGTATAAATATATGGTTTTATCAAATCCTTTTAGAATAAGAAGTGATGGCCTCAACCAATAGGATTATACCCTATAAATCCCATTTATCAGAGCTTCCAACGGAAATATCACTTCTGGTCTTTTCACTAGACCATGCCCAAGTCAAGATCCAACAACTTAAGCATGAGTGAAACCATTTACGGAAGAAGTTCAAGATCATTGAGATCACGGCCCAAACCATGTTCACTGAATGGCCTCATTAAATTAAAAATTCACATATTTATAAAATTATTTATATAAAAAAAATAGTATTTTTGGAATAAAAACATCAAAATTATCCAATGTATAATTTTTCATGTTTTTCTGAGAGAGTCGAATTTTTAGGTAAAAATTAAATAGCGTATAAATATATAATGTGTTTTATGATATCATAATTACCCAATAGTGTTGTAATAAAATACTATAAATGGTATATTCATCCAAATATATATTTTCCATTTAAAATAAAGTAATATTAGGTTTATTTTATTTATTTTATTTATTTTATAAAGCCTTAGTGAATCCACCAAGACATATAAAATATTTTAAGATTTTAAAATAATTTCCTTGAAACTGTGACTCACCTCCACAAAATCAAGGTAAATATTTTAATATATTTGGAACATATCCTTATAAAATAATTTATACTAATCCCATTTTCTAGAAACCATGGGATGGTTTTTAGTTTTGAATATTTTAGTGTGTAGTGTCCAAAACCTAAATAATAAAGAATTCCCCCACCTTTCCTATATAAATCCACCCAAGCACCCATTTATCTTCACTAAATCTCTTTGAATTTTGACCACCCTCTGACCCCTACTCCCTATAGTCCTACCAATGTGCCCACAAGTTCCCAAGAAACCTCCCCAAGCATTTGGGATCACACATCCAAGTAAGGGATCTCCCACTATCCTTTTTCTTTAAGAACCTATTTTATGTCATGACTTTTAAATTCCATTTAATTTTTTTTGGATATGTTCTTACATACATAATTGTTGTAAATTTTATTTATACATGATGATATCTTCCTTTCAATCCTATTAATCCCCCCTATGATCCCTTAATCCCACCTGTTACTATACCAAAATTCCATTAGGGTTCCTTCCAATCTCATTTTTATCCAAGTTTCCTTATATTGTCACACCCTTTTACTTTCAATTAAAAATGATGGGGTATGTTTTCACACCTCCCCCATACTGGACTTATTATTTTTTAATGACGATAGACCCATTTTTCTCCCATTAATTCCTTTTATGTACACCTGTTACCATTCAGAAATTCTGTAATTGATTTCTCTATTCTCATTTCCAATCAAGAATTTATTTTATATTTTGCATATAAATTCCATTTCATATGTTCAGATATTATGTTCCATGATCCCCTAACTATCCATTTGAGGTATAAATGATGATAGACCCCTTTATCTCTCATCAACCCATTTTACATATTTCTCTTTGACATCGTTATGTTGTAGAACACTACTAGAAAATTGGGCTATAGCCACGAACCTATAGCCATGATTTTCTAAAATTGTGGATATTGGATTTTATACCAAGGCTATAGCCACAGTTTTATATAAAACCATGGCTATAGGATATACTTTCAAAGGCTATATCCATGGTCTCACTAGATAGTTGCTATAGGTTTTTTTTAGAGTTATAACCAGATTTTGGGTAAACTGTTGCTATAATTACATTTTACAAGGTTTATAGCCACAGTTTGAGTAAAATTGTGCATATAGGGTCATTTTCTAAGGGCTATAGCTGTAGTTTTGATAAATTGTAGCTATGGGTTCTTTTTCCAAGGTTTATAGCCATGGTTTTGGTAAAACTGTGGCTATTGAGTATTTGTTTTTCATTGTCTATAGCCACAGTTTGTGAAAATCATGTCTATATAGTATTTTTTCATTTTAGATAGTCATGGTCCCTCAAAACTATGGATATAGGTCTCCCTCCCTTGTTTAGGAAAAAAATTAACCTATGAAAAAATGGAAGGAAGATTTATAGCTAGGGTTTATATTCTTTAGCCACAATTTTTAATAATATATAAATATATATATACACACCCAAAGGATTCTTTGGTGTAGTGGGAAAGTGGCTAGTTCACATAGCGGAGGTACAGAGATCAAATCTGATCGGGCAAACATTATTTTTAGGCTATAGCTATGGTTAAAAATTGTGGCTATAGTCCAACTACCACAGTGGATAGCTCTGGGGGATTTGGACATTCCAATACATTCCACATCCAGCTTGAAGTCTACCTATAGCTTATAGCCAAATTTTTGTCCCCTATAGCCACAGTTATTTACCGTGTCTATAGCCTGATTTTCTAGTAGTGAAAATTGCACGACAATTTTCCATAACAAAACCATCGTGTAGTGAATACCATACTAATTTTTCCATCAAGGGTATTTACCTTTATGTTCATGTACTTATTGATAGGGGACTTACATGTATGTATTCCACATTCCTTGTTCATTGAATAAATTACTATTCTTAATTAATCCATATTGTATGATCTATACGACACACTTATACAAGAAAAAAAATGGTAATGAAGTGTGTGCCCTAATAGCACTCAAACGCATTGGGTAATGTTTAGTATCATGACACACAATGTGAAATGAGGACTTACTCATGATAACTCATGTACAATGAGGGTTTACTCATGCTAATCAATGTTTAATGAGGGTTTACCCATGTTAATCCTTGTGCAATGAGCCTTAACTCATGCTAATATCATGTTGTATGTTGTTTCCACATTTCTATGTTATGAATAATATGCTAAATCTTTCCTTTATGTTCATATTCCTTTTACACTCCACTGATATTCCTATTTACAAACATATATTTTCATTCTCATGTTTTTCCATGTTTATTCCCTAACTGGGCTTTAAAGCTCACCCTTTTCTTATGTATGTCTTCAGGTTATCCCATGCATTGCTAAGTATGAAGGAATGTTGTGGTCATGAAAAAAAAGTTTTCAATAAAAATTTGTATTTCATGTTTTATGTTGTTATGTAATGTTCCTAATCCCAAAAGACATTGGACCTATCGATTTTATAAGTTGTATTAAGTGCAATTTTATGCTATAAATGTTGTTTAAATATAAAATAATGTGAAGGGTTGTTATAATTCAGATAGATGAAAAAAATCATAAAGAATATTTTAAATTATGGTTTTCTCCTTCTTCATAATTCTACAAATAACAACTTATAATAGATTATTTATTCCAATATTTACCTTGAGTCACAATATATTTATTAGAATATTAAACCTTTAAAACATGCTTCTAACCAAGATCATTCTTGAGCCCTAATATTTATTCACCACCACCTCTACGATGATTCAAATAATAATTACCTGATGATGAACGATCGAATGGTGTAATGGAAAGATGTCAAGGTGAGGTATTATAACCCTTTGACCGATGATCCATCAAATAGAAAGGTATGAGTGGAGTAATATTTGATTACAAGAATTTAAATAGGTCATTGAATATTACTCCACCACATTTAAAATAACATGAAAATTAAAATTATGAGGAGATAATATCACTGACTTTGATATGTTATAAAAAAATAATCAACTTTCCATGCCTCAAACATAATTAGGTAAAAAAAACATCTTGAGAGGGGATTTTAAAAAAATTCAAAGTTACTTTCTTTCCATATTATTATGGAATAAAATAATAAAATCCATGTGATAAATCATGAATCCAAACTATCTAGCACAACACCATTCCCTAAATCGAATGTAATATCTTTTAATAAAGTTCATGAAAAGAATTGATGGATATGAGGCCAAGGAAAATCATCTGCTTGAGGTAGTCATGAAAAAAAATAAATGAAGAAGTGGAACTAGTATATGTGCGATAATAAAGAACAAACATATCCAATGAAAACAATTAATGATGAAAATTAATGTTTCTGGTATAGCTTGAAGGGGTACTAGTTGTGTACATGTCGTACACTAAAATATCTTATTGATCCATGTCAACAAAAAATAGAAATTAAAGAAAAGATAATTGAAGAAAAAATTTCCACCCAGCCTTGAAACATAATGATAAAACTCCAAATTATGACATATCTGATTATTTTGTTAACCTTGAAGGTATCAAGCATATTTATAATTTATGAATTCTAATGACAAAGCTGTGTTTTTTTGTAATATTTATTTATGAATATTTCATGTTTTATTATAAATATTATATCCACATATTATGTATTTTAAAAATAAATTAATTTTAAAAAATTATCCATTGAGATTAATACACATGATGAATAAATTTTCATTTTTGTTAGTTTCATGATTCACATAATTTTTAAATGTGATAAATATTTCATTAACCTTAAAATGAGAATTGATCATGTAAGTACATAAAAAATTAGTGTGAAATTAATTTAAGGATATGGAAGAGAAAAAAATATATCTACCTAGTGGTATACCTAAGCTAATAAATATTACTTTGGTTTCTATATAGTATCAATTATATTTTTTATTTTTTAAGTATATTCATTTGAATGAATATCACATCAATACTATGGATAAATAAGGTTTTAAATACCTCTATATAATAAGAACTAATAATGAGAACAAGTTGATTTAAAAAAAACTTCTAAGGCTTCTTTCTTATTATACTATGTTAATATTTGTAAAATTGAAACAAATATGGTAAACCAAATGTTTACCAACCATGATACCTTTATTGATAAAAGGATTATTACACCTAATTATTTCTAATGCATTGCTTTCTCTCAAGGAAAATTGATCATAAGACCATTATAATTGAAAATCATGATTGAATCCCCGGTATTCTTAGAATGGATTTATAGTGACAAATGTGATCTGATTCATCCACCATGTGGAAAATATATATATTTTATGATCATGATTAATGCATCAACTATATGGTATCATGTGTGTTTATTAGAAACTTAAAAACTAGAGTTTACGAAATTGCTTTCCCAAATAATAAGGATAAGGGAACTATTCCATGATTATTCAATAAAGTATATCATGCTTGATAATACAGGATAATATTTACCACATGATTTTAATTATTATTATATGTCACTATGAAAAATTATTGAACATTGGGTAGCTTATGTTCACACTCAAAATAGTCTAACTGAATCATTTATAAAGTAGTTACAAATTATCACTAGACCGCTAATTAGGAAAAATAAATTTCTCAATTTTGGCATGGGGATATTGAATTTTTCATGTTGTATTACTAATTCAAATTAATCCATAAAACAATCATGAATATTCTCGTCTATAATTAGCTTCTAGCTAGAACTAAATACCAAAAATTTAAGAATAGTTATTTGTTTTGTATATGTGCATGTACCACCCCAACAATGAACAAATATGGGACCCAAAGAATATTTGGGATTTATGCTGGATTAGAATCTCCCTTAATTATTCAGTATCTTGAGACAATGGCAAGTGATGTATTCAAAACTATATTTTATAATTTCCATTTTGATGGTACGGTGCTACCAACATTAAAAGGTGAAATCAATAAACATTAAAATAAATATTATTGAATGTGAATTAATTTTTACATATTGATCCTCATATAAATATGTGTGAAATTAAAGTTTAAAAGTTCATAAATTTGAAAACTTTATCAAATCAATTTTCATAGGCAATCAATGATTCAAAATGGGCCACTAAATCATATTTACCCATTAAAAATTCTCTTGTAATAGTAAAAGTACCCAAATGAAAATATAATAGAGTTACCAATAATGCTTTTAATCCTCACTTGAAGTATAGAAAACAACTCAGTTCAAGAGATAAAAATCCTCATCAAAGTAAATAGATATATCCCATGTTGGTTGAAACAAATGAACACGAGGATAATTTTAATTCACTTAATCATAAAATTCATCAAGATATCAATGTATCAGACGTACTTGATAATGATCAAGAGGAAATTTATATAATTTTCCCTAACACTAGAAGATGTTAGAACATAGTATATACCATTTTATATGATACATTTTCATTTAATATGGAACATAAGAATATTAGTGGGGATTAAGAACCAAAAATGGTTAATTAATTTCATATTATACCAAATTGGGATAAATGATAAGATACAATCCAATATTATTTATAATCAAATTCTAAACATGAGTTCTTTGGGATGATTGTGAAACCACAAAAGGGATTAAACTTATTGGTAATATATGGGTATTTGTGATAAAAATTAATGAAAATAATAAATTCATGACATATAAATTATGATTTGTTACTCCATGATTCTCACAAAGACCCTATATTGATTATGATGAAACATACTCTATAATAATATATTTGATAACCTTTCAACACATCGAGATATTTGTAATACATGATGAACCAATATTTCACCTAATGGATGTTGTGACAACATACCTTTAAGGTATTATTGATAATGATATTTTTAAGAAAAACCTAGAAGGAATAAAAATGATATAAAAATATACTGGATCATGATATATTTATTTAGTTAAGTGTAATAAATTATTATATGGATTATATCAATCAAGAAGTGTATGGTATAACCATCTGAGTGAATATTTGATGAATGGAGATAACAAAAATTACACAATTTTTCATGTGTCTTCATTAAGATTATTAAACCAAAATTTATTATCATTGTAGTATATAGTGATAATTTAAATGTCATTGTAAACTATTATGAACTTTATAGGTATTTGAACATTTATATATTGAATTTGAAATGAATTAATTTGGAAGAAAAATGTTTTACCTTTGATTAAAAATTGGAACATATTGAAGATGTAATTTTTTTCATCAATCGTGATATATTAAAAAGTCATACAAAGATTTAATACAAAAAAATCATACCCATTATGTACACCAATGGTTGTATGATCACTTTTTAGAAATAAAAATATTTTTAAAACATGATTGTATAATGAAGAACTTATTGGTCTTGAAGTACCATACCTGAGTTCCAAGGGAGAACTAATATATCTTTAAAATAATAAAAGTCTAGATATATCATTTTATGAAAATTTATTTGTAAGGTATAGTTATTCTCATACTCATCAACATTGGAATAGTATCAAATATATATTAAGAAACCAGAATGGAACTAAAGATAAAGTACTATTTTATTCTAAAACTTCAGGACCCAAATTAGTTGTTTATGTAGGTATTAAATACTTATCTAATTTTTATAAAGAAAAATTTTAGATTTGATATCTATTTATAGATGGTGGAAATTCTATTTCTTATAATTCTACAAAACAAACCATTTGTGTGACTTCCTACAACCAAGTTGAGATGATTTCAATTCATGAATAAATTTGAGAATGTGTTTGGATAAGATCAATTTTTCTTTATATCATAAGTAATTTGGGATTAGAGATAAATGATAATATTCCCACTATATTAAATTAAGATAATACTACTTGTATATAACAATTAAATAATGGTTGTATTAAAATATATAGAATAAAATATATCACAATAAAATTATTTTTCTCTCATGAACTTCAAAATAATAGTGAGATTAATATCCATCAAATAAGGACTAGTGATAATCCTACAGATTTATTCAAAAAGGAATTTTCAGCCTCAAATTTTGACAAATTTATTTATAAAATTGGGATGAAATGATTAAAAATTATATCATGAATTTATGAGTGGAAAATAAAATGCTAACACTCTCTTTCCCTTAGTCAAATTTTTCCCATTGGGGTTCCTTGATAAGGTTTTTAATTAGGTAACACTATGGGGACTCGATGTTGATTTTATTCTTTTTCCCTAATCAAATATTTTTCCTTAGAAGGGTTTTTTAATGATTTTGTTTTTAATCAGGAAACCATATATTATAATGGATATAAAAGGTAGATTTTTACAATTTCAGGGATATATATAATTAATTTTAATCTTTGGAACTCCCCAAGTGTTAAATTTTATAAAAATACACTTCATTATGACCATTGATCTTCTTCTCGTGTCTCAAAGACATAATTAAATAATTATTATCCTAAAGAAATAAGTAAATGATCTAGTTAGGGGGAGTTTGGAATGTTTCACTCTTTTTCCCTTCATTAGTTTTTCCCCATCAAGTTTCCTGATAAGGTTTTTAAGGGGGTATCATGGCATGGAATCCAACTACTTTTGATGTTAATTTTTCCCGCATGGGTTTTTAGTGAAAGTTATAGATATTCCTGTAAATTTTGACATCAAAAGGGGAGTGTTATGAATTATCATATATGAATTCAAAAATTTGTATATTTATGAGGATATCTCATTTCCCAAACCCTAGATAATAGATATAATTAATGGTATTTATCACCCTTTTGAATTCCAACTTATATATAAGTGTGAGTAATATAACGGGAATATCACCCTCTTGGTGATATACATTTTCTTATTTATTATCTTATATTTATTTTATTCTCTTTTCATTGAATTACTTTCTCCATCACCACTTTGAATATTTGATGTTACTTTACTTTCTCCATCTCTTTACCTTCGACCGTTGTTTTTCATAATGATTTGGAAAATATTCATTGTTTCAATCGATACTTGATATGTTTCACAATAGTAATTAAATTGTCATATATTTATATATTTGGTAGGTATTATACATCTCAAATAAGATGGTTTGTTAGGGGAATATTTTTTATCTACCCTAAATAATATGGTTATTTGGAACTGATTTTAATCAATCCCAAATAACATATTATATCAAATTAATAAATTTATTATATTATATTATATTATATTTAATAAAAAAACATTATTTGTATAATAAAATAAATGAAATTTTTGTAAATATATTATAATATTTTTATTTATATAGATATATGTGAAATAAAAACATTATTTACATAATAATATAAATTATAATATATATTTATATATTAATATTATATAATAATATGCTTCAAACTAAAAATAATATTTATATAATCTTTTAAATATATATTCTATAATAATTTAATTATCTATTTTTATATAAATTATATAATGTTTATATAAATAATTTTATTTATATATTTAGGTAGATGGGTTACAAACTGCATCCAACACACACACAGGGCCTCATATGCATCAAGAATAATTTCTTTCTATGGGGAATGAAAATGACCCACAAGACCTGTTTTGTTACATTTGTACGATATAAAGACCCAAGATATTGATATACTAAAGGCATAGCTGAATGTGGCCCAAAGACCCTTTAGAATAGATAACCAAAAGGCCCTAAAGATCATACTACAACACTTCATGACTCTAGTATTCTACCATGTTTCCTCCCCTGTCATTAATAATCACATAATATCTCTGGCTTTGTAGTTGTGTCACCCCAAGACAATATGAAATGAAACCCCTCCATCCCAAATCATGATTCTATGTAGGAAGAGAGATGATTGATAGGTGTCAACACACCTATCATTTTTTTAGCTGTTAACCTAGTTGTGCCTGTGTGGCACCCCGCTATACCACCTACCAGGTTATGCCATGCCATCTGATTGGTTCCATTTTACTGATCATCACATGCCAGGTCACTCCTCCATACCACATTAAAAATCCATGTGGGTAGAGGTCTAGTTGATAGGATTAAATACAATCATCTCCCTTTCAGGGTGCCCACCCAACATTGCCTACTTATTGCCATGAAAGATCGTATACCCGTCGCACTACACTGTCTGTCTAGTCTCTAGCATGTTATATACTACCTACTTTTTTTCCATAAATTTGTGATTAATTATAATAAATATAAATAAATACATATTTAATCCAAATTATATGAATTTGTGTGTTAGTTATTGGGATAGATTTAATTTCATTCTAGATAATCATGTACACCACAATATATGTGGGACAGATTTGAAATATGTCCTCGATAAGTTGGGGTGAACATACTTAATGGGATGAATTTCAAATTTCTCTTAGATATTCCAACATAATAATGATTATCTAGAAAGGATATAAAATTCATCACAGATTAATATATATATAATTTATAAATTATATATATATATATTATAAATTTATTATAAATATATATTTATAGTATATATTTATATAAAAAAATTACTATAAATGTTAATAAAATAAATAAGTGTCTGTGTATTATTTATATATTTATTTGTTATAAATTTAACTTATATTCATATATGGGATTATATTATAAATATAAATACACATATTTATAAACAAACAGGTACATACTTCCATAAATAAATACATACATACATTTACATACATATATACAGACATCCATACATACATACATATATTGCATATAAACATTGCCTGACCCAAACAATTCATTCTCTTCTAGGAATACCACTCCCCTAATAAAATTTTATATCTCACCTCAGGTCTAAAATGCGAACCATGTACTGAATGTGTAAAACTAGCATATCCACCTCACCCTAGAAAATTGTGGTGTTAAATCAACAATGACACATTGTAAACCTTACAGCCAACCAGAGGGAATCAAACCTAGAACCTCGAGAACCTCAGGCCCAACCCTAACCACATGAATTCTCCTGGAGGGTTTATATATGTATGTATGAATTTATATATGTATATATGTATGTATATATCTGTGTGGGTTCACATATATATAATAGTTATGTAAATGTATAGATACACACACAAACATGAATTTATATAAATACATTATAAATATGCATGTGTGTGTGAGTTTACTTATAAAAATGTTATATATTTCCACAAATATAAATGGTATTAAATTATTATTATTATTGTTATTAGTATAGATTTTTATAAATATATATTGATGAAATAAATTTATAGATAATAATTTTTCAAAAAAAATTCACATATGATACTTTTATATTTATATAATGTAGTCTCAATACATATGTGTGCATATTTAAAATTTATATCACTCTATATATATATAGACACACACAATCACCTATATATGGGTTAGGTCTACCAGGTTTGGGCTTGAAAAAAAATTGATCCATTTATTAATCAAGTTTGTTCGAACCGAGCCTAGACTATTTATTAATCGATGCTTGAAAAAAATCATGTATATTAATATGACATTAAAGAATCCTGTTTATTAATCAGTACTTAATATATTATTAAATTAAATAAATTTTATACAACAATATTGAATTTGAAATATTAACTGCATAATACTGAAATTTTTTAATCGAGATGGGTGGGTCATGTATCATGTAACTTAATAAAATTGAGTGCAACACTATTATTAATCGGTCTTCATATTTAGGATCATTTAATAATTTAGCGTAAAAAATTAGGCACTATTAGGATTTTTTATCTGTTCAGACTTATAGGGCTGGATGGGTCCCCTGACCCACGTATGTATATATATATATATATATCCCTCTATATATATATATATATGAATATATATATATATACTTATTTCTTTATTTATTTATTTAAAATTTGTATATGTATATATATAAATATGTTATTTATTTCAAATATATATATACACTTCTTATAAAAAATAATTATAATGTAATTTAAATGTTATAATTATAATTAATATACATATTTATAAATATACATTTATTAAAATATATATATTATAAATACATAAATTTAAATTTATATATTTAAAAAATATTTTTTTAGTATATAATATTTATAAATAAGTGTGTGTGCGTGTAAATAAAAATATATTTTATTATAATTATACAAATGTATGTGTGTGTACTTATCTAAGAAGAATTTAATCATACCCCACATCAAGTATGAGTGCCTTGGATTATCTGAGATAGATCCAAATCCATTCCATATGAGGACTTCTCTAGGGTATAATATATGAGATGGAGTTAAATCTATCCTAGGAGAGAAATGGTATGATCGATTTAAGTCTATCTTGGATAATATGTCCTAGCTATCTAAAGGGTTACACATCTATTATGGATATTAAATCTATACCAAATATTTGTGTATTTTATTTGGGATGCATATCATATTCCTCCAAAATGTGTCATCCTAGATATAATATTTTCTTACAAGGAAAAGAAACCATTATCTTGAAGTAATCAATGAGAACCTAGAAGAACATCAACCAATCCATCCTGAATATAACATTAAAGATCATCATGTATAGAAAAATTGAATCCAATAAAGTGTCAGTAGCCTCCAAACACTCTGACCCACTCATGGAACCTATGAATATAATATATCCAATTCATGAGAGGTATATCAAGATCTAATATATCAATGGATAACTCAACATCCAACCACAAAACATACACAATTTAGGTGTAGATATAAAATGATACACCCTTGTATCAAAGAAAGAAATAAAAAGTGATGATACAACCAGAACCATACCTCTTATGATAGAAGGTCCTTGTTCTCCATCAAATAAAACCTTGTCTAAATTTTAAACCATTCCCACTATAGATCTATGTCCTTGTCCTTTTTTACGCTATATTTCTTGAGTAATTTCCCCTAGAGGCATATGTGGTGGTTATTTCCCTTGGCTCCCTTAGTAATCTCCACAACCTAACCTCCCAAAAATATATTATATCAATTTAATGTTTATTGACCAAGCCCTTTAAGACTACATCTAACCCAAAACCCTATCAAAATATTGTTTTACGACCTTGGATAAAATCACTATATCAAAGTGACCTTTCATTCCACATACATTGTATTTCATTGAAAAAATCATGCGGATACAATAGAAATACATAACCTCACACACTAAAAAACATATGGGTGTCCTATTAGTGAAGAGAATAAGAAACCTCATCTCTTCTTTAACTATCTATTGGAACCTTGACACATCTCATCTGAACAGTAATTTTTATGACTAGAAGGGGTACCAACAGCTCTATTATAGAGGCTACAACCTTGTACACCAAATATGGGAAGAGATATCATTGTGTTATCTTCCATTAGGACCTTTACAATAATGAGAGCCTTATGAATGAAATATGAGTAATACATGTGGTTGAACATTCTAAATCACCTATAGTTGAAGTATTACCATGAATATGTGATCCTTCAGGACCACATTACCTATATTAATGGATTAAAATACAACAAATCAATAAAGCGGGTAGTATAGTCTATCACAAACATCATCTCCTAGAGTAAATCCATGAACTATTATGCTCAAACCATCTTTAATGACCTCCGGAATAACTCTTTGAATAATATTTCTTTCAAGACCACCGATGAAAATCCTTTATGTATCATGTCATTCACTACAACACATGTTCATATCTTGGTGATTCCCTAAAGCATATTTGTCACCAGCTTCATCTGTCAACCATCAAGTGTCTTTACAAGAACAAATTCACCCTCAATCACCTCAATAAATTCATCTAAATACTAAGTAACTCTAATAAAACTTAAAATATATATGATTATATAGATATAAGTTAATAAACAAACTATGATTCTTGTTCCACCCTAATGCGCACCCCCACCTCCCACCGGTACTATATGGAACACACCAAGATGAAGTGTCACTAATTCTTAAGATGTTGTAATATCATCAATATCATGACCAAAAACCACCCTAATAAACATATAGAGGTATAAAATGATCATTACCTACCTTAGAAACATCCACAATCAGATCCCTATTTTGTATAATGGGCTATTTTCGAGGTGAATTTATTTCCCTGAATTGTAAAAAAAGATACTTAAAAATACATTAATAGCATAAATATGAAAAAAAAAATAATGTTTTCAGTTTTCACACACATAAACACCCTGGGTAATGCACCCTAGGTTTCTACCAACAACCACTATTCACAACTACCCACACTCATATAAGGCCTCAAACCATACCACTAGTACCTACACATTATACATAGTGATATATAAAAAATTATCACATACTCATGTTAAATTAATTATATTACATAAATAATGTATTTGGGAAAAAAATTAAAACTTTATTTATGGTATTTCATTTATTTGAACTTTTATTAATCACAAACAATTGAGCTCATGATATGTGAACCGATGTGTAGAATCATGATGCATAAACTCATGTGTCCTTTCCACCTCAGGAAAGTAAAAAAACATAAACCATCAATTCATAATATCACTTGGAAAAAAAATGAAACCAAAATAGTGTAAACAATAAAATCATCCCCACTACCCTAGAGACTATAAAATCCACTATAAAAGTTTTGGCTAGATTTTAGACTAGTGTTTTCCCCATGTCTTGAACATCCTATCTCTATTCTACCAAGCCACAAGTAATAAATGTAATAAAAGGGATATAAAACCATTGTATAATTCCCTTTCCTGAATAACTATTTTTGAGCCAAGGTAACACATGGAATCATTCATTCCTCCCCATATGCAGAAGTTTTTTGACTAGCGGTGAAGAACTAACATTGAATTTGGTTCCCTATAATCAACTGACTTTGTACTTTTTATTACCAAAATATTTAAATATTTTAATATTAATAAATATCTTATCATATGATTATTATTCTTTTATTTATAATTAATTTTATAATGTTTTAATGGTACTTGTCATATGGAATGGTTATAATAGTTCCTTATTATAATGATAACCTCAAAATGATATAACAATATTTTTAAACCTAGGTCACAAATTCTAGATAACATCAATATAATGGGACACAAATGATGAATGGATATTAGGTCTTGCATTCTTATACATGGATGAGACTTCTTCTTGTGAAGTTTGTATTTTGAGATATCCAAGAGGAGGTTATAAGGACAGGCCTACTAATATAATTCCATATATCATATGTGTCATTGGATATTCCAATCTGTAAATGTGTGTATTATTCCTTATACAAAGGATTATTAATAATGTATATCACGAATCATGTTCTTTGATGTATTTATGAAAACTATTATGATATATTCTCATGGTGATGTAGGATACATTTGTTTGATCCTAATATATATGAAATTAATTGAATAAGTCAAGAAATGATTTATCCCTTTGGATTAAATGGAAGATGATATATCTGGAACTTTGATTGAAATGTAAATATTTGATTAAATCCATGGTAATAGTAGTTCATTGGTTTTTTCGTTTTAGGGACTCAAATAAAGACAAATATATCACATAGGATAGTGACACAAAGTATGCATCATTATTGATGAGAGATCAATATAAATAGATTATATTACATAGTATGTATTTATATTAGGTTATTTTCATTACAAAATTAACTTCTATCATAATAGGGGGCTTGATGTATTTCTAGATTATAATTATGTAATTTATAAATTCTCACATATCACCACTTAAAAATAGGACTAGAGGTTCATACACTAAGTGTATCAATAATCTCAGTTAAATTTTATTTGAATTTAATAGTATGATTGAATATTTTTCCTAACATGTGGTTTAATAATTATTCAAGTATTAGTGATATCATAAATTTGATCACCAGATATATATTATTTTAGAATATATATGAGTTGAATATTAAATAAATATTATTTATGAGTTAGTAAATAAAATATATATTTATCTTTTGTTTTTCATCAATAAATAGTTATTTATTCACTAGTTTAGTGAATAAACTAATATAAATATTTATTTAGTTACATTGATATTAAAAATAATTATTTATTCCAGATTTTATTGAATATAATATTTATTTATTTCATAAATGATTTATATAGCTATATTTTTTTATTTAAATAAATATTTATAATTTAATTTTTGATAAATATCGAGAAGGATTGATGGGTTGTGTAAAAATCTTGATGAAAATGATATAATCCTTGAGATTAGGGTATTTCAAGAGAATTTAAGAATAATAATAATAATATTATTATTATTATTTTACATTTGGTTCAATTATAATGAATAATTATATAAAGTTCCTTTTCATAATTAAAAATTTCTTAACCCTCTGTATATAATCTGATTTATATCATTTTCATAGGAAGTGAAGATTATAATGCACAATAAATTTCCCCAAGATAATTGTCTTAATGTTGAGAGAACCTCTAAAAATATCTATGAAGAATATAGATAGAATATACCCCGTCTCCATTTCAATACCAAGATAACAAAGGATAAATTATCTCAACATTTAGATGTTTATTGTTATGATTGATGGTGAATTCTACAAGGCACTTTATTTCTCACCACTAATACCTAGAATATCAATGAAAATGTACTGTGATTCATGGATCATGTGTGGATACAACTATAGGTATTATCTTTTGGATTCCCTAATACAATAATGACACTAAGATAATAGTTATGGGATAGATAAATAAAGAAGAAAAATCATAAAGTCGGAGTAATTCTTATTTTAAATTAACTATAAATTATTTTTGAGATGATCCTCTCTATGATGAATCTAGAGTTTATTTATTAAGTTATTTATATTTTATCCATTAAAACTGATGGAAAACATTTTAGGCATAAGACTAACCAGTACCATTATACCTTGGATCCTTCAAGTGATATTATAGTGATCACATTTTAATTTATAATTATTTATTATTATTTTCATCAATTTTTTATTTTTTTCAATATTAATTTCAGATTTTTCATTCATTATTAAAATTTAAAATAAAACCTAATAATATATGAGGAAGTGAGGAGTATAAGTTATATGTAAAATTATTTAAGTATCTTGAAACATAGAATTTCTAAACACTCAATGTATACAATCATCTTAATTACATGAGGTCTAGTTGGTTCACATTCTCTAAGTCTGAACAAAAATAGTTCCTTCAAGATCCCATAACTCTCTTGTTTTTCTTTCTCCTATTAAAGATCACAAATATGTGATAGTATGTTGTATGCACCCTTGTCTTCATGAAGATTTTGGAGCTCACTAGTCCTTGATTATGAAATGAGGTACTCGATATCCAATGCATTATCCACATGTTTCTAGAGGAAAATAAAAATAAAATATTTAATTTTATTTAAAATTATATAGGATGTGAATCTCAAGGAATATTTGAAAAGATTATTAAGATAATTAATTAATTAATTAATAAGAAGATTTATTTAATAATTATAGAAAATTTATCTTATTAAAGAACAAATTAAAATGAATACTAGAAAGTTTAATGTGTCTTTGTTGTATGTTGTGATTGATCATGATCTTGGTCGGTATGTGTATGTTTTGGGTTTATTTAAATAAATTATTGTTCACATGAATATTTATGATAAATTTATTATTAAATTATATATTATTATTTGAGTATCATCCCTTTAACTTTTATTAAGTATGTGACTATGTGTCTACAGATTATTTATGTAACCCTAAACCCCCAGTTCTTCTCACATGCAAGTGAGTAAGAATCTGTAAACAATAATCCTCACAGTGAAAGGATGAAATTTAGGTTATAAGACATGGTAGACCCAACCAATGAGATATGATGTATAATAGAGGAATGATACAACTCAACCCAGGTATAAATATAAAAAATCATTTCCCTTACAGTCAAGGTTGGATTATCTTTTTCATGATAAACCAACCAGTAGTTAAAATATCTGGATCACATCACTTATTTATTTTATTTTTCAAATGAATGGTTATTTATTTAAGTGATTAATGTTTATTTTATGGTGAAATATAGTCAAATAAGGTAAATAAATAATAATCATTAAATATATAATAAAATAAAGTTATTACACATAAATTATTAATCGAACAAGGTAAATTAATTATATATAATCCATATAACATAAATAAGTATGTGAATAATAAAAAAAGGAATAATTAAGTATAAGTTAAAAAACTCTAGGAAATATTAAATTGGATAACACCTACCCTTACTTGAGTTAGAATGAAACCATATATCAAAGTGTTGGTCTAAACCTCAATATAACACTTTCATTCTAAATGTTTTAGACTAACTTAACCAAACTAGCATCCTGAGTAGTTTACCTCAAAAGACTTATTATAACTTGGAGGAAAGTGTTTAGGAAGTCCGAGTATAGGATTTTGGGATTAGGGAATCCCCTAAATATAACAAGGATACGAAACGTAATGAAGTTGGAAATAATTCCTAGATAAATACCTTAGTGTAATTTAGTCAGGCCCTCATCTAGGTTATGAGAATGGGAAAATGGATTAATTCCACTATAATATCCATGCGATAGGATATTATAAATTCAATGGATATGTCTATTTAGATTTTTTAAAATAGTGCAATACATATAAAATAAAGTTATTTCATCACACTTGGTAATCGAAATAAAGTTTAAAATGTCAATTTATTTATTTTAGAATATGGGGATGAATATCATGAGAACACTATGATTATTCTTAGAAAGAAACACACCCTCACCAGTATAAATTTCCAATGTACTTTGGACAACTATAAGAAAATTATTACAATGTGTTAGAATCCCATATTCTTGAGTAGCCACCCTAGTGAGTGAACAAGGGTGGAAAGGATGTCTACAAGATATACATAGAGAATAATTCTAATATTTATAGTATCATAATATCATCTATGTTTTTAGAGATAAATATGAAATACAAGGACATGGATACTTACAATTAGTCCTAGTGGATCATGTAGACACACTTAATAGGGGGCATGAATCAGATGTTGTCTAATTTTACAAAATTACAATTCTTTATTTAAACCATTCAAACCCTTATAGACTTGAAACTTTAATAATAATTAATTTTTTTGGATCTTATGTTGTTTAACTAATTATACACCTTTATGTAAATCTCTAATGAACCAACTTGGGTTGATCTAACTTGTCACCTAAGCTGGCCATCCACAAGGCTCGAAATTTGTTTCTATTCTCCATGGGATGGCGGTAAGAACCTAGGTAAAACCCCGATAACAATTTTACCTTAGTGAATGTCTCACGTATAAAAATATAAAGATAAAAGACTAGCTTAAAACATATAAAAATAAGTACAAAACCATGAGTGTATTACAATAAATCAAAAAGTCAAATATCATAAGCAAAACCAAGACCCAAGCCATGTCTCCATGTGATCATTAATAATCATCAACCCAAATCACTATGAAAGAGACAAAACCAAGAGAATCAATCATGATACACCACAATATTATCTTTACATATATCCTATAAAACATAATCTTCATGCTTCTTGAGGTATATGAAGGGTGTGAGGAAAATCCCCAG
The DNA here is from genome assembly GCA_963277665.1 of Viscum album. Taxonomy (NCBI): domain Eukaryota; kingdom Viridiplantae; phylum Streptophyta; class Magnoliopsida; order Santalales; family Viscaceae; genus Viscum; species Viscum album. The sequence goes on along the minus strand of OY728120.1, from coordinate 1,428,947,561 downwards.
TAGAAGACCACCATGAATCTGTACAATGTCTACCACCATGAAATTTTTAGTTCCATATCTAAAATAATAAACGTTTATAAAGAAATATCATTTTAAAACACTTTCATAAACCATCATTTGGTTTCCTTTAAGTATTATATATTCAAATAATACAATAATGTGAAAAACTTTACATGAAAGATAAATATAGGGTGATAATCATAACCATACATAGAAATTTTTAAGGATAAATAATAGAGAAATCAAACATGAAACGTCCCCACTGTGTATAAAATCAATCACAATTTTGGATCAAGACAATGGGAATACATATTGGGACACATAGGGAATACTAATATAACATAATGTGAATCCTATGATATTGAGTCCTCCCACAGTTTATTGATATCAAAACCATAACCCCTAGTGGTTCCAAACAAACTAATGGTTTCATATCTTCATAACTTGACACACTCTAAGATCCAAAGTGCCATAATTTCAAAAAAACATTCAAGTAAAACACGCTTAAAATTTTTAAAAAAAATAAATGGTGAAGAATCACCATTCCCATGCATGAAAATCAAATTTACAGTCAATACCATCATTAATGATTCTATCAAACACATGATGTGACTAAAACTATTTTTAAAAGGAAATTACCCTTTATAAATCATTTACCAAGATAAAAAAGAATAAATTCCAAAAAACAAAACTATTGATATCAAATCAATCATTTTTCATAAAACAAACCAATATAAAAAATAATAATGATAATTATATCATGATAAAGAACCATTTTATAAAGACACCTATTTTTCTAATGGAGAAAACTAAGTTTCCTTTAAAAACAGTGATTGGAAATGAATAGTTTGGGTCCACATGAGAATAAATCCATGAGAAATGTCATCAGTTCCACATAAAACCACTATATCAGGCCATTAGATCCCTTAAGATATCCAACACATTAAGATGCAGATATATTGATAATATAACTATAAATACAAGTAAAAAATTTGTGGAAATAAGAACATACCTTGAAGAGATCCACCAAGATTAATGGAGAATCTGCAAGATGCCAATGGATATCTTCTTAAAGAATCAAGGAATGGTCAGAATGAGGAAATGACATATTATTATTAGATTATAGGTTTAAACAATAAAGTTTATCATGGTAATTTTATATTTATAATAAATTCAAATGGTTTTCACAATTAAGATAAATGGTTAGAAAACCTATATGGTAGCTATTATCCCTTGAAAACCAAAGGACATGGCTTTCCTATGAATATAAAATTGTTAGAAAAAACATACTAAAATCATAAAAAAATCCATATTAGTTCATATATTCATATCACACAGTTACTACTAATAGTGTGTAGACCACGTACCTAGCCTATTTCTCCCAAAATTCTAAAATATTGACCCTCAACTCCAAAAGCCTTTATAACCATAAGAGAGTTAAACTAGACCAAAAATAAAATATAAATGTTACCTGAAGGCTGTCACAATTCTACCCAAAATTCCATTTTTTATCCCCCATAATTAACTTATGATTATAGACTAATAAAAATATAAGGCCACTACTATATCACTAATACTTCCCACTACCATATCTTATGGTTATCCCACATGCACTAATATAGTTTATGAACCAAGGGAATAATTTTACTATGAAACCTTTATTTTGATGATCCATAATCTAAAATGGTTTCTCAACCACTAATATGATGGGATCAAGATCAATATCTTTCCATTATATCACATTTGAAGGATCTGGTTGATACCTCCTTAATTGGGGAATAACAATAACTTCATTAATTGAAAACAAGTGAAATGAAAAGTCCAACCAATAATCCACCATTCCAAGTCATTTTAAGATCTTTAAAGGGATGAAAACCTCAGTTACAACTTACCATGTCTTCATAAATGTTGATGTCTCAATTGAGCTGAAACCTTGAGATAAACCAAATCACCTAGAGAAAACTCCAGTGGGTAGTGATAACAGTCTGAATAGGATTTCTTGTGACTCTAATTCAGCTATAATATCTTTCAAATTAATTACACTTTCTTCATAATATCTTGAGAATGACTCAATACAACCTAATACCATTCTCCCAAATCCACCCAACAAAAATTTGATCTATATGGTATCCCAAAAAATTCTTCAAAAGAATCCATTTTAATCAATGCATGATAACTACTGTTATATGAAAAAATAACCAAGGGAAGATTATTTTTCCTAAAACCATCAGAATAAAGAATGCATGCCCAAAACATATCCTCATGAATTTTAATGGGTCACTCAATCTTCTCATACATCTAAGGGTAAAATGTAGTGTTTAAATTCAATTGGGTACACATTTCATCTTGAAACCTTTCCAAAATTACGATGTAAAACATGGATAACTACCAAAAATCACTATATAAGGAACTCTCCATGGAGTTTCATGATCTCTTATACATATAGGTGTCTGAGATCTTCCACGTTTATCATCTATTTAATATGGAGCAAAAGAGATGATTTCATAAGTTCATCAATGATCACACAAAGCGAATTTCTCCCACTAGGAATTTCTGGTGAACTAATAACAAATTCCATGGATATATTATCCCACTTCCATACTAGATTTCATAAAGGATGAAGAAAACAGGTTGGTCTCTAGTGATCCACCATAATCATTTGAAATAAACTTCCCCATCCCCATCCACCAATAAGAATGTATAAAATCCTGATACATCATGATTTTCCTTAGGCATATGAACCAACTAGATCGATCTCCACTATACATCAACTCCTCACTCAAAGATATCATAATGTCTAATCGTCCTCAGAAACATAAGACACCATCGGGAGAATACGAAAAGACATTTGAGGTCTCTCCACCATATTGGTTATCACTAAATCACTAAAAATTGGGGTATTTTTCTCAATAAAGATGAATCCAATCATAAAATGAATAATAAGCATTCCCATAAGATAAACACACCTACCTATCATATTATTCAATATTGAATCTCATCCCATAAAACATACACATCAAAGACCACTCTTATATTAATTTATTAAAGTCTTCAGTTAGAGAATTCTTTCTCAACACATCTATGACCACATTACCTTTCCTAGCTTTGTATGAAATATCAAAAAAATCTAAATATACTCAAACCAGCACCATTATCATAAATACAAATATATATGGGTTAAAGTATACTCCCAGATCTTATGATATAAATATACAAGAAACTACTAACTAAAGATATAGTGTCCCTATCCCTTGAGAGCATATATCACCCCAAAAAACTCAGGATCATGAGTAGGATAATTATTTTCAAATGGAAGAGTTATAGAGATATTAGTCTACCACTTATTTCCCCTACATCAAAACACATCCTAATACCAAATCTAAGGCATCCCAAAATACATCATAACCCAAACCTAGTTCCGATAAAATTAGAAATGGAACCTAATTCAACCACACATTCATTTCCTCAAATGATATTTAACACTTATAATTACATTCAAACAAAACACACTTATGGGTCAACTTTATCATAGGATATGTGATCTTGGATAAATCTTAAAAACATACAATAATAACTAGTTAATCCTAATAATTTCTGAATCTAAAACATATTTTTGGGATACTCTCAAGACATCACCACATAGATATTTTTAATATTCTCTAAGATGCCTCTCTCATATATGAAAGAGACTAGAAACATCACTTCTTGAATATAAAACTCAAATTTAGAAAACTTTCCATGTAATAAAAGATTTTTAAATGTTTTGAGCACAATATCTAGTTGATCATTGTGTTTTATCATAAACATGGAATAAAACAAAATATTATCCATGAAAACAACCCCAAAAGAGAACAGGAACTGATGAATGATCTATTTTATCAAAGACATAAACACCATAGGATCTTTACTTAGACAAAATGGAATAACAAAAAATCACAATGTCTATACCTTCTCCTAAACATTGAATAGGGAATATCTTCCTCTCAGACTCTTAACTTATGGTACCTCAATCACAGGTCAATCATAGAGAAACTTATGGTTCCATTGAATTGGTCAAATATGTTATCAATCCTTTCAAAAGGATACTTATTCCTAACAATGACCTGATTAATAATTCATTAATCAACACAAATTTGGAGGCTTTTATTCGCATTATTTATTAAGAGAACCAATGAATCCTAATGTGACAAGCTCAAAAGAATAAACACGTTGGACTAAAGATCCTCAAAATATACTTTAAATTCATTAAACTCACCAGGTTTCATATAATAAGATTAAAATTATGTAAGAATTGTCCCCATAAACAAGTCAATAGAAAATTCAACCTCTAAATAGGGCAGTTACCTAGAAAAATCATCAGGAAATTTCTCAGTGTACTAATTCACAATGTAAATAATCATATCAATTAAATAGTGATTAGAAACATCATGAAACATATCTAACAATTAACATGTGAACATTCTATCCTTATTAACAAAAATACCCACTCTCTCATATCTAGTATCCTACTCACCCTGAAAGGTGAGAGTAACCCCATCAAAAGATCAAAATTGAACTCGGAGATGATACCAATCGATCTATGTTGTAAAATGAATTATCCATTCCATTCCAATGATAATGTCAAAGATATAAAGATCATGTACTATAAAATACCACACATCCTCAAGGATGGAGACCATAACCCAACACTCATAACATTTAAAACCCTCTTCTTTACTCCTTCCCATGGGTGTGGAAATATCTGTCACAAATGACATATGATATGAGTGTAATCCAAACACATTGATCAAAGTAAATGATATAAAATAATGAAATTTGATGGTATCAAAATAAACTATAACCATAGATGATTACATAACCCTTATACCTACCAAACTATCTATCCCTGCATCAAATTATTTTGGTGCATACTTCACTACATAAAGTTTCTTAGGCTCAGTTCCTACCTAAGATTTCTTCCAAGCCTAAGTATCCCCCTTTGAAACAGAATGAGATCCAAATCCTTTCACTACATCTAAATGTTATTTTGAGCCTTTGTTAAGGGTGGATCCAAATATACTGCCATGCAATAATTTTTCAAAAAAAATCTTAAGGTTACCAGATTACCCGAATGATTAAAAAATAGTGGGTGCTAACATACAATAGATCTTAATATATCCAAGTCTCCCATGCTATTAACAAATTACCTGGTGCTACCCCAAATAATCCCATGAAACTTCTCCTAATTTAAACTGAGCACCCTTATTATGATTCATTTTCTAAATGAAACACCATAGATATACCCTACTACTACAAAATCTCAACCAAGACCTATCGTCCTTGCTAAGTCTACCTTATCCATTGCTATTATATCGATTACCTCTATTAAGGTCCTTAATAACATGATAATATATATTGATTCAATACAAGGAACTAGACCAAAATCAAACCACATAATCTTGAGGTATTCATTAGATACATGTTGTCATGATTGTTCAACTAACTTAGTAAAATGAGTAGAATACTCTATCACTGAAATATCTCCTTGATCTAAGGAGAAAACCCCCAAAGGATTCACCACATGAAATTTTTCTGGATAGAACTATTGATTGAAGGACTTATTAAAATTGATCCAAGTAAGGTCCTCATGAAATTTATCTTTCATAACAGAATCCAACCATTTCCTTTTATGTTCTTAAATAATATACATAGAAAATCACACCTTGGAATACTATGGAGTCTCCAAAAAGTTAAAAATCCTCTCAATTTTATATATCCATTCCTCGGGTTCTTAGGTTCCTTTATCATCATGTAGTATTGGTGGATTTTTTTTAGTAAACTCCAAATCATGATCCACCTTCCATTACTAGTTACCACCTCCTTCTTAACTCAGGGTTTGAATAGCCCAGATTAAAATTTCCACTAAAGTACAGTCAACTAATGGGTTTGATTGTAGGACTTGTCCCAGGTCCTTCCCATTGATTCAAATATATCCTTTTAGGAGTAATTTTATATTAAATATCATATATAATATCTAATTATCTTTGTAAAACATATCCAAATCAAAACATGAACTTCAACAATAAAAATTAAATTCCTTAATCAAAAATCTTTTAATAAAACACAAAAAAAATCAATGAAGAAACATGAAAAAGATCATCTAAAAAACCCAAAAATAGGTTCATCTTGATAAACCAAAATTCAATCTAAAAACATGATAAATAATCTCTAACCACCCATGGTAACATGAGGTTAGATATGAAAGTGTTCTGGCCAAGCACCCTTTCATATATACCACCTGGGTTCTGATGGTCCAACTCTAGTCTACCAAAAACCCTGGAAACAATTGTTTCCTTTGATAACATTTTGTAATGAACCAACCTATATCAACCTGACACATAACCCAATATATCCCACCATAAGTTCTGAAGCACATTCTTGATCACTATGAGCAGGTGAAAATCACCTGGGTATCAACATAAAAAACCTTGGGACTGATTTCACCCTATAACATTATACAATGTGTCTCATTGATAACAATATAGGTATAAAAACCTAGAGTAAATCATGGGAGAATAATTACATAACCATTATACATATCAAAACAAATCCAAAAGGATAATCCTAGAAAAAAACAAAGACCAAAACCAAGTCTCCATGTAACCATCTGTCACCACTATCCCAACCCACCATGAAGGGAACATCAGCCAGGAGAGGTCTTTGGGATAAATGAAACTCCTACCTTTATATATATCCACAAAAACAATTTTTTATAACCCTATAGGAAGAGGTAGGCTATGAGGAAAACACCCAGTAGGATACCACCATGAATTTATACAATTTATGTCACTATAAAACTATAAGTAATAGCTTTAAAAAAGCAACCTTATAAGGAAATTTCATTTGAAACACTTCTTATAAAACATCCATTAGTCCCTCTTAAATCATTACATATTCAAATAAAACAAAAAGATCCCAGAACAGAATTTTTGATCTTTTTTTAAGATACGTTCAATAAACATTTGAGTGGGTTTTTCTATCTTTTGAACGGGTACTCATATTGAAAATATGAGGGCACTTTTGAATCCATAGCACTGGGATTCGCTTAGGCGAAGCTTAACTTCGACCGGCAAGGGTCGGACAAAAAAGTTGATTTTTCAGACATTCAGGAAAAAGGTAATAAAATAACAAAAAGTTATTTTATTCTTTCTTTAAAATCATTGATCGAAAAAGGTGGGACTGTAGAGTTAACATTTCATTAAATGAATTCATTTAATAACCTATTATAATTGGTTGTGTAACTGCACCATCGAGTAATTAATGGGTTCATTAATTAACTCACTAATGAACCACATTAATTATTGGAGAGTTAAACTCTTTAAATCTGAAATGTTAATCAACCCGTTGGAAAAAGGTATTGGACAACTACAAGAAAACTTTTGAAGAAGCATCGGTGGAAACCCTCTTCAATGAAAAACGAGGAATGAACGACGCCATTGAGGATTCAATCTAGGACCAACGAACATCGACGAACACCTTCGAATGCGTATTCTTCTCCCTCATTTGTAGCGTTTTCCAGTGAGTTAAAGGTAGGGGCTTTGATTTTATTCTAAGAGATTAATGAATCATCTTCTTTTTTTCTATTAAAAAAATGATGAATGCAGATCAACCAACTAATGGGTTGATCCATGGTTCTTTCTTTTTCTTCTTGTGGGTGGTTGATGTGGGGTTTAAATTATAGTTTAAACTTTATCTTGATGATGTTTGAATTCTTCTCATGATAAAATGTTAATGCGGAGGGCGTAGGCCGATCTGAACAAGGTCTGGACCCTCCACCGATCTTGGTTTTGTTATGTTCTTCATGGGTGACCAAGCAACATGGTGGCAAGGTAAAACCAAGGGCCACAAAGTGAAGGCGGCGTCTCGGGAGGCCCGTAGGTGCAGACTGGAAGGAAATAGGACCACCAGAGCTTCATCGATGGCCCATGGAAGTATCGCCGGTGTGGCGGCACCCAAAAGCATTACGGAGGATAGGGAGGCAGTCGGTCGTCGTCGCCGCACTGATGGCAGGTGGCGCGCCATGGAGGAGGTGATGTGGATCCAGTTGTGGAGGAGGCATTGTGACTCCGGTTGCGAAGGAGGCATCGTGTCTCCGACCGCGGCGGTGGCGGACCCGCATCCGCAGGTCCCACCCAAGACTGGTCCAGTGGACTGATCAGTTGGGGGGGTGGTGCCAGCTTTTCCCCACCGGCTGAAGACCCGAACGAACTATGTCCATTCAGGGGGGGTGGTCCCTGTCCAGCTGGCAGGTCGCGCCCAGCCAGTGGGTCGGGCTGGTCCTGCGACCTCCGTGGGCCATGTCGAGCTAGTCCCATGGGCTGAGTTCGCAGCCCAGCGGGCTGAACCAAGCCCCGCTGGACTAGGCCAGGCCCATCCAATTTGGGTCGGGTTGGTCTGGGTTAGACCGGACCCAGACCCAATTTGACCTTTTTTCGCTTAAATGGTCGTAACTTCTAAACTGGATGTCTATTTGAAGAATCATCTATAGCATTGGAACCCATAGGATGAGGTGGTCCTTTTGGGATACTCCACTTGGTTTTTGGAGAAATTTAGTGTATGTCTGGGTTGGATCGAACTTGAATCCAACCAGACCCTTGGTACTAAAATTAATATAACTTACAGTCCGAGCATCTGATTAACGTGTTGTCTATTGCGTTGGAACCCTTATGGCATGTCGGTTCTTTGGGTTACTTCTTCATGGTAATTCATGGAAGTTGAGGCAGAATAGATTTCCTATGCAAAAAAATATATGGAACTCAAGCACACCAAGTGCGGGAAACTTGTGGGTGGTTGTTAAGTGAAGAGTGACCCTTTGTGGGTCAGCATCAGAGCAACGTTGTGTGGATCATTAGTAGTGAGACCCGATGAGGACCAGCCTTAGAGTGGACCATCATGGATCAGTGACTTATCACCCTGTGTGGATAAAAGACTTATTACCCTTTATGGATCGATGACTTCTGACCATTTGTGGATCCACGACTTACGACCCTGTGTAGATCGATGACTTACGACCCTATGTGGATTGGTGAATTACGACCCTGTGTGGATCGGCAATAGAATGACTTCTTCATGGTTCAACAGTGGAAATTTTCAATGGAATAAGATGATATATCATTATTACTAATCATCATTATTCTTGTTCTTTGAGTTATATTCCACATGTGAGAAGTCTTTTACTTTATGCTTGTGATTAAGATTATGCTTTATGGATTTTCCTTGTGGAATTCTCGGAGACCTTCAGGGGTCTCGGGGGCCCTACTAGGTATTTTTATACTTACCCCTACACATTAATCACCATCACCATGTTCTTCCTTGTGCAGATGATGGACAGCTTTGACTGAGATTTGGGATCTAGTACTAGATGATGTATAGAGGTGACCGGTTGGCGTGGATAGCTGCAGTGATGAGCAGTGCCTACACTTTAGGTAAGATCCTTGGTGGATGAACTCAGGTGTTGTTTTTCCTTTCTTCTATAATTTATTTTAGTTGGGTTTGTATACTGACCCATTCTACTTCAGTTCACACTTTTACTATCAGTAGTTCTACTTTGTGGTTTACTTTTGTCATGTAAATAATCTGTTTGTGTACAAGTTTAAAGGCAATGCCTTCCCTTTTTGGGATATTCCTTTCCAGTGCTATTTTCCAACCCCTATCCTAAAGAAGGTGGGTTTGGGGTAGTCACAACACAGGCCCCGGGGGATGGGTCGTGAAAAAGTGGTACCAAAGGAGTCAGTTCTACTGAAAAACTATGAATCTGATCTTTTCAATGAGGCATTAGTGTCAGGTATTTTGAGTATGGTTTTTAGTTTGGGGAGTCCAGTGCTGTTGTGTCAGCTGACGTATCCATACACCAAGACCATAAATTCTGATTTTTAACTCGGTACATGAAAACACTGATTGCGTGTGTTTTTGAAAAAAAATTCTTTTAATATATTTTGATTCAGGTCACTAGATATAACTTATTGTTCATGACGCATCTGTTTCCTTTTAGGATGCCTCCATGTAGACAACCATCCAAGATTCTAGAGAGAGTTTTCCATGATGGACCATTGAGCGATGAGGCTTCGGTGTAGGGCCCTCTCATGGCGATGGTACCTTTGGGTGGTATACCAGCAACACCACTACCTGTAGGGCAGTAGTTTCCACCATCCCCACCAGCTAACAGTGCTTGCTGACTTAGCGTGCTGCATGAGTGCCAATGGAAGAGGACTCTAAGGTTTCAAGGTGAGATGGATCCCTTAGCAGCTGAGGACTAGCTGGAGGTTGTGGCTAGATTTTTAAGCCTAGTGGGGACACCAGCAGACCAGATGGTAATCCTATCTGCTAGTCTCTTCCAGGGCACAGAAGGAAGGTGGTGGAACCTGGCGTTCTAGTTTCACAATAAGGTGACCCTCATTTGGTTGGACTTAGAGGGAATATTTAGGGTGGATTTCATTTTAGAAACTATATAAACTGTGTGTATTTAGTAACTCCTGCACTTACAGTAAGGCAGCCTGACAATAGTCTAGTACTCGGCGAGATTCACTAACATCTCCCACTTCTCCACAAACATGGTATGGGACCCTTTCTTTAGGTCACGGACCATTGAGTAGGGTCTCTGACGAAATATTATGGCATTTATGATATCTATCAATATACTGACATAGGCTGGAGTGCTAGAGAGAGCACTTCTGGTGGAGAGCTTCCAAGCTGAGCAGGCGCCGACAGCGAGAGCCACCACCAGACGACACATAGCTGAGTCATCTATAGTAGACTGTAAGAGGAAGATGTAGAGGCCCAAGTGGGATATACCTTCTAGTGTATGACCCAAAGATGTAGGATCATATTTGTAGAGATCACGGGACAGAGGAGGTCAGTAGAGGAGCAGACTGTGCTACTCGTGCGGTGAGCAGGGTCATATGGCTTGAGACTGCCTGACCCACCACACTGATGATCAGCAGACGGTCGAGGGACAATCGAGGTAGAGGCAGAGACTCTATTGGGGAGGTCCTCAAGTCATTGTACATGGTAGAGTAGTTGGTCATGTAGTAGGCGGTGGGTGACGATTTGAGGTTCTACCACCGCCACCTTCGGATGGTCCACCCCGACCTTAAGGAGTGGGTGAACAAGAATGAGCTCAGCTTCAAGCTGCATAGGCTTATGACCAGGGTGCTCTAGAGATGATTTGATGCACGATATGTGTCTACTTTACCCTATTTTCAATTCTTATAGATAAAGGTGTTAATCACTCTTTTATTCCCACAGCTCTCGTTCAGATCTCGGAGATTCTGGTGGAGTCATTGGATCGATCTTTATGATTAGTGACTCCTATAGGAGATAAATCAATGATTACGCACTGATACCAGGAGTGTGAGATTACTCTAGGAGGTGAGGTCTTCAATTGGGATCTCCTAGTAGCAGTGTCAAGCCCTTATGATGTCATCTTTGGTATGGAATGGTTATCCACAGTCTATGCTCAGATCGACTGTTTTAGGCACAAAGTGTGGTGTGTCCACGAGGATGGGACCAGGTTTTCCTTCACCGGAAGGAAGGGAACCTTTTCTGCTCAGGATGTACTTTCTCGAAGGAGGGTGCAGAAGATCACTCATCAGTTAGATATCCTTACACTCAGAGTAGTTGAAAAAAGGAGTTTGAGCTATCCTGAAGTGGTGGACCAGTATATTGATGTCCTTCCTAAGGATGTTCTATGAATACCTATTCATAGAGAGGTATACTTCTACATTGACCTTTACCCAGGGACGGCATCGATATCTACACCATTATATCAGATGTCACCCACATATCGTTGTGAGATGATGGTACAACTGGAGGAATTACAGGGGAAAAGGTTCATAATGCCCAGTGTTTCTCCATGGGCAGCCCTGATTTTGTTCACCAAGAAGGTAGACGAGAGTTTGAGGCTTTGCGTGAACTATCGGTGCCTGAACCAGGTGACTGTGAAGAAAAAGTATCCACTTTAGAGGATTAATTATCTGTTTGATCAACGAAGGGAGCTCAGTGGTTTTCAAAGATAGACCTCTAATCAGGCTATCATCAGCTCAGTGTATGAGATAAGGATGTGCCGAAGACGGCCTTTCGATGCCGGTATAGCCACTATGAGTTCTTGGTGATGCCTTTTGGGGTGAACAGTTTTCTAGAAGTGTTCATGGGACTCATGAATAGGATCTTCCAGCCTTACCTCGATCACTTTGTGATGGTCTTCATTGACGACATCTTGGTGTACTCAGCGTCGGAGGAGGAGCATGCTACTCATCTGCAGATAGTTCTAGATACACTCTGATAGCATCAGCTTTATGGTAAGTTCTTGAAGTTCCAGTCCTGGATACGGGAGGTCCACTTTATGGGACATGTTATCTCAGAGGCTAGAGTTGTAGTGGATCCGATGAAGATAGAGGTAGTTATTTCTTGGGAGCCACCCAAGAGTGTGACCGAGGTGCGGAATTTCCTGGGGTTGGCTGGGTACTACCAAATATTCATACCTGACTTTTCCAGAGTATTATCACCCTTGTCATATTTGAAAAAAAGGGACATAATTTCTTGTGGATAGAGATATTCCATTAGAGTTTCCAGAAGCTGAGGCGTAGATTGACGAGTGACCCCATCTTAAGGCTACCAAAAGAGGGCATTGGGTATGTAGTTTACTGTGATGCATTAGGGATCGGAATAAGATGTTTCCTAATGTAGGAGTGAGTGGTGATCACCTACGACTCACGAAATTTGAGAAAGTATGAGCATAAATATGCTACCCATGACCTAGAGTTAGTAGTAGTGGTCTTTTCCTTGAAGATTTGGTGGCACTACTTGATGGGTGAATGGTTTACTGTTTACCTTGATCACAAGAGTCTCAGGTATATATTCTCACAGAAGTATATGAACCTGAGACAATGATGATGGCTAGCGTTCCTCCAGGACTATGACTTTGAGATAGTCTACACTCCTGGGAAGGGTAACATGGTGGAAGACACACTCAGCAGGAGGTCTGGTTTACAGTTGCTGAGTGAGGTGACAGAGAAGCTAGCCACATTCCAGTTTTCCTTTATAGATAGTGATGGAGAATATTACCTCTAGTATATGATAGTCACGTACCCACTTCTTTAGAGAGTCAAGGAGGCACAACTTTGGGATGTTGACAGTGAGACTTTATGTGCTCATATATACTCAGGACAGGTTCCTGAATGATTTTATGAAGGTGCAGAGCACATAATCCTTTTAAGTGGATGCACCATGGTACCAATGATGCTATGAGAGGAGGTATTGAGGTAGTTCCAAAAATAATCTTTGGTCGTATATCCTGGTGTGTATAAGATGTACCAGGACCTCTAGTGTCAGTACTGGTGGCTAGGGATGAAGAAAGAAGTGGTAGAGTTAGTTTCAAGATGCCTCACTTTTCAACAAGTAAAGGCCAAAAATCAGGTTCCAGCAGGCTTAGCACAACCACATGAGGTGCCAAAATGGAATTGGGATAGTATCTCCATGGACTTCATAATAGGGCTACCACATACATCCAGGGGCCATGATTCCATATGGGTGATCGTTGACCAACTCACAAAGTCGGCCCACTTCCTACCCATCCGAGAGCAGGAAACAGTAGAGGTCCTATGATGCCTCTATTTACAAGAGATAGTACATCTTCACGGGGTGACATCAAAGATCATCTCAGATCATGATGCTTTTTTTACATCCTAGTTGTTGAAGGGATTGAATGAGGTGTTTGGGAAATAGCTATATTTGAGCACCGCATTTCATGCTCAGATAGATGGTCAGATGGAAAGGACCATATAGACACTTGATGACATGCTCCATGCTTGGGTCATTGAATTTGGATGCATTTGGGATGATCTCTTTCCCTTGGTGGAGTTCGCAGACAACAACAGCTATCACTCCACCATTGTCATGGCATCGTTTGAGTCCTTGTACGAGAAACCATGCATATCACCTCTATGTTGGATAGACCTAGGGGACTCAGCACTTATGGGTCCAAAGAAGTTATGTGCTACCACTAAGAAGGTGCAGATCATCTAGGATAGGATGAATATTGCATAGATTAGCAAAACATTATATGCTGACAAAGTAAAGAGGCCCTTGGAGTTTGAGGAGGGAGACCATGTCTTCCTAGGAGTCTCCCCTCAACGTGGTTTGTGAAGATTTTCCCATAGTGGTAAGCTATCTATGAGGTTTATCAAACCTTTCCAGATTATTAGTAGAGTTGGAGAGGTGGCGTACCTCCTAGCTCTTCCCCCATAGATGCATCAGGTGCATAACATTTTCCATATGTCGCAACTAAGGAGGTACGTGCATGATCTGTCACACATCATCAACTGGGAGAGAGATGGATATTGATGATGGGGAGACATTCGCGGAGTTCCTAGTGGCAATAGAGGATTGATAGGAGAGGGTCCAACAGGGATGGTTGATTCCTCTAGTGTGAGTTTAGTGGCAGCACGGGAACCTCCAGGAGTGCACATGGGAGCGAGGGGCTCAGATTAGTACTCAGTACCCCCATTTGTTTACTTATCTTTTATTGTGGCTTTTGGGGTGTAAATCCCTAAGGTGGGGAGAATGTAAAGACCCATAAATTCCATATAATTTTTCTTAATTATAATGAATTATTACGAGATTGTGAAAACTGACGGGTTGTGATTCTGAGGCCTGGAGATCCCAGAACAGAATTTTTGAACTTTTTTTAAGGTACGTTCAATAAATGTGCGATCAGGTATTTCTATCTTTTAAATCAGAGCTCGGATTAAAAATCTGAGGGCACCATTGAATTCATAACACCGGGATTCTCTTAGGAGAATCTTAACTTCAACAAGAAAGGGTCGGATGAAAAAGTTAATTTTTTAGACTTTCGGAAAAAAGTTAATAAAATAACTAAAAGTTATTTTATTCTTTATTTAAAATTTTTGAGAGATGGTCGCAGGAACATAGAGTAAATATGTCATTAAATGAAGTCATTTAAGAAAACGTTACACTTAGTTGTGTAACCACACCATCGGGTAATTAATTGGTTCATTAATTAATTCATTAATGAACCATATTAATGAGTGGAGATTTAAACTCTTTAAATCTAAAATTTTAATAAAATTATTGGAAAAGGGGATTGGACAACCATGGGGAGAACTCTTGATGAAGCACCGGTGGAAACCCTCTCCAGCGAGGAATGAGGAATGAACAATGCTGTTGAGGATTCGATCCGGGATCAAAGAATGTCGACGAACACCTTCAAATGCGGATTCTTCTCCCTCATCTATAGTGTTTTCCAAAGAGTTCAATGTAGGTGTTTTGATTTTATTCTAAGAAATTTATGAATCACCTTCTTTCATTCTTGTCAAAAAATTGACGAACGCAGATCAACCGAAAAATGGGTTGATCCATGATTCATTCTTTTTATTCTTGTGGGTGGTTGATGAGGGATTGAAAATTGGGTTTAAACATTATCTTGAAGATGTTTTAATTCTTCCCATGTTAAAATACTAACGCGGAGGGTGTGGTCCAATCTAAATAAGGCACGGTCCCTCCACTGAACTGGGTTTTTTAAAAGTCTTCATGGGTGACAAATAAACATAGTGAAAAGGTGAAATTGAGGGCCATGTAGTGAAGGTGGTGTCTTGAGAGGCCTGTAGGCATAGAAGGGAAGAAAATAGGACCACCAGAGCTTCACTGGTGGCCTTCAAAAGTACCGCTAGTGCGGCACCACTGGTGCGGTAGCGCTGGCGACCAGCGGCCATGAGGAAGGGGTGGTGCCCGGTGGTGCCATGGCAGATAAGGAGGTAGTCGGCCATCACCAGCCACAATGATGGCGGGTAGCATGTCATAGTGGAGGTGCTGCATAGGAGGTGAAATGGCTCTGGCTACAGTGATGGCATAACTGAGTTTGTAGGTCCCACCCTAGACCGGTCCACTGGACTGGTCATATGGGGGCATTGCCAGTCTAGTGCTGCTGGTTGAAGACCTGAATAGACTCTTTCCGTACGGGGGGGGGGGGGGGGGACGGTCCCTGCCCAGCTGGAAGGCCATGCCTAGTTGGGTGGTTCAGGCCAGTCCTATGGCCTAGTGGTATGGGTTGGCTTGGGTTGGTTCAGGTCATCCTAGACTGGGTCGGGGTGGGTCTTTCTGACTAGGTCGGACTGGACCCAGCCCCAATTTGACCCAGTTTCACTTAAAGGACCATAACTTCTAAATCAGACGTCCATTTGACGAACCGTCTACGAATATTGAAACCATAGGACGAGGCGGTCCTTTTTATATACTCTATATGGGTTTTGAAAAAAGTTTTACTATGGCCGGGTTGTATCTAACTCGAATCCAACTGGGTCCTCAATACTAAAATACCAATAACTTACAGACTAGGCTTCTGATTGACGTGCTGTCTGTTGTGTTGGAACACATATGTCATGACGGTTCTTTAGGATACTTCTTATTAGGACTTAGTGGAATTTGAGGTTCAACTGATGGCTTGAGGATTAGAATATATGGAACTCAAGTGCACCATGTGCGGGAATCCTATGGCTGGATTTCAAGTGAAGAGTGACCCTTTGTGGATTAGCATCAGAGCGACCCTATGTGGATTAGCAGTAGCGCAATCTGGTGAGGACCATCCTTAGAGCATCCCGTCATGTATTAGTGACTTACAACCCTATGTTTATTGACAACTTACAACCTTGTGTGGATAGAGGACTTATGACCCTTTGTGGATCGATGACTTACGACCCTGTGTGGATCGACGACTTACGACCCTGTGTGTATCAACGACTTACGACCCTGTGTGGATCAACAAATTAAGACCCTCTGTGGATTGGTGACTTACGACCCTATGTGGATCAGCAATAGAATGACTTATCCATGGTTTAACATTGGAACATCTCAACGGAATAAGATGATTTAGCTTTATGACTAATCATCATTATTCATGTTCTTTAAGTTATATACCAGGTGTGAGCTGTCTTTTACTTTATGCTTGTGATTGAGATCATTATTTAAATATTTTCATTGTGGAATTCTGGGAGACCTTCTAGGGTCTTAGGGTCCCTACTGGGTATTGTTATACTCACCACTTCATGGGCTTCTCCCGCACCTTGTTGTGTCTTGTGTAGATGACTTACATCTTTGACCAAGATTTGGGAGTAAGGACTAGACGGTGTACGGAGGTGACCGATTGATGTGGAGATCCATAGTGACAATAGGTACCTACCATTCAAATAGTATACTTGGTAGATGACCTCAAGAGCTATTTTTCATTTTTGTTGTACTTGCTTTTAGTTGGGTTTGTATACTGGCTGATTCTGCTTCAGTTCACACTTTTACTATCAGTAGTTCTACTTTATGGTTTTCTTTTGTCCTATACCGAATATGTGTGTTTACTGGTTTCAAGAAAATTTCTTCCCTTTTTGAGATATTTCTTTTGGGCTCTAGTCTCCAACCCCTGACCTATGGAAGGCGGAATTAGGGTAGTCACAACATGGGCCCCAGGGTACAGGTCGTGACAATACCAATGACCCAGTGGGTGTCAAAAATTCATATAAATATGTAAATTGTACATGTTTCTTTATAAGGTTTGTCCCCCCCTCAAAATAATACTTCTTATCATGCTTAGAATGATCAAGTCATAAATTATCCATTAAAATAAAATCAAAAAATACAAGTGGGGTAGTCAAGGTATCATCCTGAAACCATGAAACACTAAATTACATAGGTGTGGGAACACTATATTACACAAGTGATCAATACAGAAACCAACTTCTCATCTTTATAATGGTGTCCCACTAATTCCTCTTCATTTATTTGTTAACTTTATAGTGTAATAGACCCTCCCAACATTTAATTTGTGGTTTTATATTTCATGGTGGTGCTGATAAGGAGTTTGAGGGTATTCCAAAGGCAAGGAGACGGACTTGGGGTATTCAGAGAGTCACCACTCTCTTGTGTTGGGAATGGTGAAGGTCAGGTTTGTTAAGATCTCTACCTGTGTAAAACATGTAGCACATAAAATCCCAGTAAATAGAATGGAATCTTGTATTGCATCTTGGGGAACCTTATATCCAAAATAGGGAAGAATATATCACCATTTTGTGTCCTTTGGAATGGGGATGGGAAAATGGACAGGAATTTTGTGTTTGGATATTGTGTCTGGTGATGGAAAATGTTGGAGGAACCACCATGGCCTAGACCACACCATAGTCTAGGCCATAGTAGTGGTCAAATTTAGTTTTTAAAATTTGTAGAAATGAGGTAAATGGCCATTAAAGATCTGAATTGTACTTTGACCAGATCCATTGTGGATATTTGGACTTCCCACTGTGTCCTGATGGATTCCAGTGGGTTTCATCTATAAAAGGAGGGTTGGATAACCACCAATTCAATTTCCTTGATCTCCCTTAGTTCTCTGAGTGATTACTAGACATAAATATCCATATTTAATTGTTCCTCTATGAATCCTAAAACCATAGATCATTGGGTAGAGTCTTATGGATCAAGTTATAATCTCCCCTCTTCTCTTTTCCCTTTCTTCATACTTTCAACTTCTTCAGGAGGATAACAACTATAAGAGGATATATTTTGGGCATATTTTGATTATGGTTTGATAATGGATTTATATTATTAAGTTTTGGAGAGTTATACTTTGATCATGGAGGGGCATAATATGTAGTTTTTTTAAATTTTGAGTGTTGGTTATCTTTGATGCTTCAATCGAGGTAGGGGTCCTTCATCTATCATCTAGATGTATATGTGAGAATATCACTCTTTTATCATTATTTAGGTAGATGTTACATACCATATTAATGAATACAATTGACCAAATTATTTGAAATTGAAGGGGAGGGTAGGAAATTGAATGAGTTTTACTTTTTCTTATGATTTTTTAATTAAATGGTTGAGCATGCTTGTTATTTTTCCAACTTTTTCTCATGTTGAGATTGATGTATTGTTATGGTTGTTGAAATTTGTGAACCTCATTATGATTTTTTGATTAAACTCACAATGCATGAAAAATTATAAGAACATATATCTTCATATTAAATTGGTTTATGATGGAATCTTGGATTCATGTCATATTACCCCTGAAAATAATGAATTGTGAAGAAATGTCACTGTTAAAACTAAAATGAGATGTTTGGTGGTTATGATGTGTGGTGGTCATGATGTGCAGTGGTAGATAATATGGGTTTATTGGTGTGATATGGATGGTTTGTTATGTCTTATGTTGTATAGTTTCCCAGTAGTTATGGATTTCACTTGAAATGTTTACTTGGGAATGAATATGGGTGGAAATTAATGTTTGTGGTATATGAAGTAATGTATGGAATGGATAATGAAATGGAAAGGATTTTAATAATTAATGAAATCAAATAATTAAAGAGGTATGTGTGGTTAAATTATTTTTCATTAAACTTGAAATGAACAGGCTTATTAAATGAAGATGATTAGTAAATAGAAAATATAGAAATAGGTTGAATTGAAAAGTAAGATGTAATGTGACTTGTGTTTGTGCACTACCATAAAACTGGGTTTCCACAGCACCACCCTTTAACAGTGCTAAAAAAACTCTAATAATGGGGGACTTTATGTGCGCTAAAAAAGCACTCATAAAGGTAACTTTTAACAGTGCTAAAAAAAGCGCTGTTAAAAGTGACCCTTTATCAGTGCTTTTTTTAGCCCTGATAAAGGTGCCTCCTTTATTAGCGCTTTTTTGATCGTTTTTAAAGGATACACCTTTATCAGCACTTTTTTTAGTAGCACTGATAAAGGGGGATATTTATCAGTGCTTTTTCCTAGTACTGATAAATTTAAAAAAAATCATGAAAAATAATATATTTTTATATAAGTATATTTATATTGATATAAATACAATATATATTTTTTAAATATGTTTTAGATAAGTATAAATATACTATTTTATTTAATAAATAAGAAATTTAGTGAAAATGACTTTAAAATATTTTAAAAAATATTATTAATTAATAATTCTCTAATTATCATCAATTAATAATCATTTAATAACAATTTGAAGACACAAAAAATCCAAAACATTAATAAAAGATCTAAAAAAAGTTGAAAATACAACTCAAACTTCAAACAACCATAAATTTTGATCCGGGTGTCCATTTGAGCTCTACAGTATATCTAATCGAAGCCTATGATGAGTTCTACAGGCTAGTGATCAAAGGAAACCTTCTGTCACATTTTTTGAGGCCAAAAAATTCCCATAAGGCCTCTAAAACTGAGTTTTTAGTCGGGATACCCCGATTTTTTAACATTCAAACAACTATAACTTCAGATCCGGAAGTCCTATAGGCATGTACCACATATCGTATCAAATATTATTTCATTTTCTTTGATTTGACTAGTTGTGGAGTTGATATAGACTTCTGGATTAGGAGTTATGGTCATTTTAACATTCTATGGATTTTCATATACACATATATATGTATTTATTCGTAAATATGTGTGTGTGTGTGTGTGTTTGGGCGTGTGTGTGTGTGTATTGTATATATGTATGTATGTATTTATTAATTTATAAACAATCATAAAAAAACATATTTTATAAATGTATTTAAAACTAATCTTATAAATATATATTAATATACAAATAAATATACAGATAAAAAAATATAACTAAATATATATATATATATATATATATATTAATATATGAATAAATATATATGTATTACTATAACTAAATATATTTATATTAATATGAATCTATATTAATATACGAATAAGTATAACTATATATATATAAATATAAGGATAAACAATTATAACTAAAAATATATACATAAAAACATATTAATATATATTAATATATATTAATATAATAATAAATGAATATATATATATATATATATTAATATATGAATAAATATATATATATATATATTAATATAACTAAATATATATTAATATACAAAAATATACAGATAAAAAATTATAACTAAATAAATAAATATATATATATATATACTAATATACTAATATATATATGTATATATATGTGTATTAATATACTAATAAATATATATGTATATATATATATTAATATATGAATAAATACATATGTATTAATATAACTAAATATATTTATATTAATATGAATCAATATTAAAATACAAATAAATATAACTATATATATAAATAAATATAAATATATATTAATATACGAATATATATATATATATATTAATATAAGAATAAATATATATCTATTAATATAACTAAATATACTTATATCAATATGAATCTATATTAATATGTGAATAAATATAACAATAGATATATAGATATATCATTAAATAGAGAAACAAACCAAATGGCTTAGTGGAAAAGGTGCAGGCGCGCAAGTGGTGAGGTCGCGGGTTTGAGTTTTGGTGAAAGTAAGGGTGTGCGAGCAAGTGGGAGGGGGTTGTGCGGGCAAGGGAATCATGTGGGGTGAGATAGGGGGCTCCACCTAGTGCAGATAAAAGGGGGGTCAAGGGCTGTTAAAAGCTCCCCCCCCCCCGTATTATATATTATTTTTAACTTTTTTTAATTTTTTTTTACTTTTATCAGTGATTAAAAAACACCGATAAAAGGTGTCTTTATCAGTGCTAAAAAAGTGATGATAAAGGACCTTTTATCAACGATTCTTTTCAGCACTGATAAAAGGGTCCTTTATCAGCTCTTTTCTGAGTGCTGATAAAAGGGACCCCACTATCTTTGTATCGATTAACAGTGCTCTTCTAGCACTGTTAATACCCTTTTATAGCACTGATAAATGTAATATTTGCAGTAGTGGTGGATTTCTTGTATGATATGAAGAATTTAGTGGTGGTAGAGGTAGTGGTATATGTTGTGATCTCGGTTGGTCTTGTGTGTTATTTATCTATCATGTACTTTTATGTTATTTCAACACACACCCAAACTTAATTCATTTTTTAACATGGATTTCCAAAGGTTTTGGGGTTTGAGTGTTTCTACAAAACATCTTGGATGGTGAGGAAGGATAAATAGACACCCACTTGTGTCACAACCCCCTCCCACTAAAGTGTACCCCTACTGGGCTATAAATGAAATAAAGGAGGTGGTGACTACCCAAGTCCTAAATCCAATAGGCCCCGGGTTGGAGACTAGCATTAAGGGTATAATAAACATACATATGGGGTCTATTACCCACTAAGAAGACATGAATAAGAGAGAGATGATATATATACACCAATAAACAACTACTCATGCATATACATAAATAAATACCAAGTGAAAATATGCAATTTCATACAGTACAATAACAACTGAAAGGAAAACTATAAGTACTAAAAGGTAAATACATAAGTGACCATGAATCCTAAACAGATCCTAGAAAACCACAAGCTAGTAATGTCCATCCCAATCTCCAACTTGCTCTATATAACCTAAAAAATAGTTTATATGCTTAGGTTGATCATAATAGTATACTTAGTAGAATCCTCCAAATATTCTCTCAGGCAAAAGATAAATAAATCATGATAAAAAACAATAAAAAATAGTGAAACTAACTCATTTCCTAAATAGGAATACTAAGTTACCAGCCTCACCATGGAGAACTCTCACTAATTATTTCAAATAAGAGAGAATATAATGTAATAATGAAGCATCAAGGGTATCCCACTCCTACTTCCCTATTGGTTTTTTCGACTTCTCGGCTATTTCAAATCACAATCCATCTCTATCCAAAATAAGCTAACTTAAAGACACCAACTAAAACCATCAGAACATGCACCTTGTGCATCACATCACCATATCACCATGGATATAGTAACCAAGTTCTTTCTAGGATCCACCATAGCATGTAGGATGTGTATCATACAATGGTTATTATACCTCAAGCCATCATATCCCATACACCAAGTACCTCAAGCCATCACAGACTATACACTCCATATCTATAATAATACTTTCGTTACTATATCTAGAGATATGTGTGTGTGAGATAAACATAAGACATCACATCCCTCAACACAAATATATGGGAAAATTAACTGTTGTTCATACCAGTATAAGTAACTACCAATAGAAGAGTGTGGGGGCAAAGGGGGTAGTCAGCCATCCATCCCCCCACCAGGATGTTGGGGAAAATATCATCTCAGATTCCACTGGGTGTCAGTCTCCCTAAAAAATATGGTTGGGGCTGCATATAAAATAACAGAATATATAGGATATAATATAGCTAACAACCAAACTATGGGCATAACCAAGTCCTAAGATCAATTGTATCTATAGTCGCTCGGACACTTGGATTCTACTAATAGGGACTAAATATCCCAAAAGAACACAATAATTTTATGATATACATTAAATTACTTCTTTTACATCATTAAAAAATCAACTTATGTTAATTAATTCATTATCCATTAATTGACCAAAATCATTATTCCAAATTCACTACTTTAACCATCAAGACAAGTACATTCCCTCTAGGCATAATCCCAACCAAGTCCATATTTTCTCTAGATTAACATATTTTTAGAAATTTCCATCCATCAAAACTAACCCTGTCAGTTAAGCATTTATTAAATATTATTAGAATAATTCCATAATCCAGGTGCTCCAGCAAAACCATCTTAAGAAAATAACAAGAGGAAACATGCAACCAAGAACATTGGCTACCTCAAGTAGTGGGTAATGGAATACAGATAAAACAAGCAACCCATCCATCATCCATTAAACATATTCTTTCCAATAAAGCATCCATACTTATAACATAAATGGATAATCCCATATTCCACCTGTTCCATCATCTCTAGTGTCATCCCTAACACCCACATGCATATCTTGATATATCTCTCTATCATAGGAATCAACTTCTACCACACCATCTGAGCTAGCCTACCCACATCAAATTTTACATCCTAATCTCATATCACATCTAGGCCTACACTCCCCACAGCACCTAGAATAGTTAATCTCACATCCATAGAACATCAAAAAAGAGTAGAAAACAAATAAGCATAGCCAACAGTGAAATCTAGTCCCTAAAAACAAGGCATCCATCATTCTCACAAAAACGAGATCTCATGGCTACAAACTCCAGGCACTCCACCTTCTTAAGAAGATGGGAAACTTCAACCCTGGAAATATTCTTCATCAAAAAACAGGTTTTTATTCCCTCTTGAATTAACCGATTCATTATTCATAGGTTATAACTGTATGAAACCTAAGGTTTCAAGCTATAACAAGATATTAAAAGTTAAACATACTCACAGAATTATAACTAGTTTCAAAAAAAATTGATAAGTACCATTCTCATTATCATTAATTTTACTTACTATAAACATTATAAACATGAATTACTATTATTCACATTATTTAACAACTCCATTATCATATAAGAACATATTTAATTAATAATTTTCATTGTAACGATTTAATTATTATCAAATTACAAGAAATTATAGAATCATTAAATATACATATTTATTCTCCAGACAATTAATTATTAATTAAATAATTTTTCCTTTACATTCTTTACTAATTCACATCAAGAAAATACTTATAATCCATAGCATAACAATAACTACTAACCAGCATACCCTAGATATCACACTATCTAAAAAATCAAGAGGAAAACTATTATCATAATATAAAGAACAACATGTGATCGTTATAACCAATTCCTTATTAATATGATTCAATAATTATTAGATTAATTAAATTTTATTACTATTGGATAAACCATTATAACATTATGATTTCAATAAAATAAATAGGTGATGCAATGAATCCCCTGACTAGAATAAAAAATATCCATATGAATTGCTCCACCTAAATAGGGGGTACGTGTAAGTTGGAATCACTGATAGAGAACTCGAGCCACTAGAAGAAGTGATTCATGACTCCAATGTAAGGTATATGGAACATCTGATCTTAATATAATTTAACTATAAAGGGATGAATGGAGGTAACTTCATTTTCAATCAACAGATGTGGGATGACCAAATTTTCAAGCTCACAAAATATTTAATTCCAATTTTTGTAGATATAATTAAACATTATATGCGAGGACACATTTATAGCCTTGTACAACTTAGAAAAAAATAAAGTATATAATTATAATTAACAATTAAGCATTTTAAGTCCCATGATTTACACCACCAAAATACCCACATGGCCATTTTTACAAAACTAGTGGAAATCATCACATAGGTGATTTCGCATATCCAGAATCACCATGTAGCCAAAAGTACCATATAGCCAAATTCCTTACGTAATTGAATCCTATAAATTGATAGAAGTCCCATGTAGACAAATTCCATATTTAGTCAAATTCTTCACGTATCTAAATTCCCCACATATATGAATCATATAGATGGTCACTAACATATTCAATCCATGTAAATGATCCATCCAGATAGCTAATTTAGGTAGGGATTTTACTCACGTAGTTGATTCATCCATGTAGATGATCCTTTCATATAATCGATCCAACCACATAGCCGATTCATGTGGATGATCACTCACATGGCCAATTTACATAGTCGATCACTCACATAGCTATATTTAGATACATAAATAGTTTCAAGTAGTTGATGGATCCACCTAGCTAATTCAACTTGAAATGAATAGATTATTTGCCACATAAAACCCTCACATTTCATGGATTATCCCTAATTCTATCTTTTAGTGACCAAAAACCACTATACCCATTCTAGGAATCCTTTTATCACCACGATATTTGGAAACATGCAAAGTATTGGACTATTTAGATCATGTCCTTTACACTTTTTCCCTACTTTCTCTTCTATGTGAGATTGATATAAACTAGTTGTGATGGATAGAAGTAAAAAGAGCATGATTTGTGATGTTTGATGAGAGTTTGAGGTGGTTCATAGTGGAGTTCTGGCATAGTAGGAGGGAATTTAGTTGATTTCCTCCATGTTCATGATACCCTACTATATAGTTTATATATAAGAAATTATGGGAGGTTATATATTTGATGAATTGTTTAATGGGGTGAATGTTGTGATGTAGTTTCCTATGAGTCTTTGGAAAGGATGAGATATAGTTTCCCATGTGTATTGGAGTGGTGTGTGATGCAACTTCCATGGTTTCTATAGTCTTGCTTATTATAGAAAGGATGTATATTACAAGACATACAATATTAGAGTGTGAGAGTGGTAAATCAGTGGGAAAGTAGTATGGGGTAACCTTTATCTATATCCTTCTTATTATGTTACTATATTGGATGTGTGATTTGGTGAGTGTGTTATGGTGAGGATGGGATTGGTTAGTTGACCCACCTAGGTGTATGTGGGTTATGTTTTTTTTCACTAGTGAATTAGATTGTTCTTTTCACATGTGCATGAGAGACCTTGGGTATAATACTTTTAAATATACATGTTATTCTCACCCTATATATATTCAAACTTTTTTAGGTTTCTAGGAGGACTATAGAGATTGATCTAGACAATAATTTCTCGAATACCGGGGTTGTTTCTAATTCCCTACATTAATACTTCTTTGTATTTTTATTTAGAGATATTATTTCCATCTATTTACATTATACATGCATTATTTTATGGTTTTGGTTTTACTTTTGTTTTATGAGATGGAATTTCTTGGTGGTTTTCATTCTATCTCCCAATCCTACTTTTTATAATTAAGGGTAATTCCTACCATATGTGATACTTTTATATCCTTGGTGCTATTATCCAACCCGAATCCCACTAAAGGTGATACTTCATGGTCATTATCTATATTCCTTAATTTATAGACCATGAGGGGTTCCTTTAGTGGGAGGGGGTCATAAAATAGTGGTATTATAAGTTTAAGTTGATAGATAAGATAGAGTTTAGGTTTAGGCATTTTGTGGATCACATGGGTCGGTAGTGAAATTATGTTAGTTGATCTTAACGCATGACATAAGCCAAGGATATCGACTAGGAAATAGTGTTTCAATGACCCTATAATCTAATTCAAGGAACCTGATTTGACTGAATAATTAAGTTAGGTGATACCATATTTAGGGTTGATACCTAGGAGTGGTGAATGTGTCATAGTTGATTATTCTCATGTTTTAATTAGGTGAACTTCATGAAATTAAAATTAATTAATTTAATGTTACCTAAAAAATACATGCTACCAAGATTGAGGTTTCTTTTTATTTTTCACAGATAGATTCGGGACATCATTCATGTCTAGATTAGGAAGTAGAGATTATATAGATTTATCTCGTTGATCCAATTGATTGTCTAAGGGTTGATCCAATATAGGAGGATGAGGAATGGTTATGAGTGATCTGTGATTTTCATTAGAAATGATTAGATAAGTATGAGGGGAGTGTCTCTCATTTAGAGACATGGTTCTATTTAGAGGATTGTGATATCACTTTTGTTCTAATTCATTCATGGGTTGAGTTCTGGGTTACATTAGTAATCAGTCAGATGAGGGGTGTTTTGTGTTAGTTGTGGATGATGTATCTTGGTGATCACAAAGAGGTGGATGTTTCCTAGAACTATTTACAAAAGGATTTATAAAAATATTTTCGATCGTAAACCTTGAAGTCGGTAAAGAGAAAGAGGATACTTCCTATTTTGTAGGGTAGTATGTATTTGTGATAAATTGGGATCAAGTTTAAGGATTAACTACAAAAGATCCTTAAACTTGATCTAAAGTTATCACACATACATACTACCCTACAATATAGGAAGCATCTCCTTCCTCATTATTGACTTCATGGTTTATGAAATAAAATATTCTTATAAATCCTATTGTAAATAGGTCTATGAAGTACCTCCTTCCTCTTTACTGCCTCCATTTATGTTTTCATTGTATTTGAAGGTGCATAAAAATGAGGTGATAATCAATCATATACACTCACAAGGATGGATTCCATGAGAGGGTATCCAGTGGGGTCCCTCAAGAAGAAGAGATGTTAGTAGAAGGTCTCATATATTAGGTCCTTGGATGTTTTTACTAGTAGGGAGTTAGTCGTGACCATTTTATTCATGTTATTTATGGGTTAGGGGTTTCTATGAATTTTAATAAGGATTTATGTTGATGTGTTATAATAGTGGGGTTTACAATCACCATTAGGTTCAATGCATGAATTCTCAGGGAGGATGGATTTATTTGGGTTACTAGTCTGGGAAACATCATCAATTGAGGTTGTCACAATTTTTTAGTATCTGAGGGGAGATAGAGATAGTATATGTTATCCCTAGGATGACTCTTTTCCTCAAGAAACTAGTCCAGAGTTTGTCTTTGGAGGTGGTCATCAATAATAAGGCATAGGATTCAGGAACAAATAGTTGCATTCCATAGAGGATCCAGCACTAGAGAGGGCAGATATCATCAGAGGTATGATTATCTTATTTTATACCATTATTTCTACCTTTTTTTATTCAAGACTCTTGTACTCCTTTGTTTCTCCCACCTTATTTTATTAATTGGGGATATATATATAGAGGATTCTCATTCCCCCCCCCCCATTTTCAATATGTCATTCATAGGAAATGCCTTCTTTTTTATGTTTATCAGTGGTGTAGGCATATTATGGGGAATCATCAGTCATATAGGGATCTCTTCTTGATACATATATAGTCATGTGATGTCATCCTCAAAATTTATTGGTTTCATTCCATGTTTTAGTTATCGATTACATCTATAATAGTGTCACGTTATTATATATGGATGGTTAGAATGCAGTTTTCATTGGAGAATGGGGCTTTAAAATGGACAGTAGGTGTGTGGATCCCCTTCTTTCATGGATATTGTAATTTTTATTAAATCCATTGGGTGTTGGGGTTGTACAAACTCCCAATGTTTTTAAGTAATTTCTAGATTTCTTTCCTAAAGAGGTTATGACACTTCCCTCTCAATATGACCTCAAATTTGGGAAATATTTATAGTCACATGTTTCTCTAATTTTAGTGTATCCTTATCATATGGATCCATTTGAGTTATAGGAGTTGAGGATTTAGATAGATGATGTAACAGCCTAGAAAATCTAACCCTAGTTTTATTATGAAAATATTTTATTAAATGGTTTTATTTATAATTTAAACAATTTTATGACGGTATTATTTAACATAATAATTGAAAATTTATGTTGTTTCATTATATGCACAGTTTATTATTAAACATAATTTATTTTTATCAAATTTTTTACAAAATATTTTAAATAATAAATTTACAAATATGGCTAATTTGTTGTTTTGTTTCCAATATGTGTGTGTGTGTGTCTACTATATTTTCAGACAATTATTTAATTTATTATATGAATAAATATATGGGATTTATATATTTTATAAAATATGATATATACATATCTACATATAGTTATAACTATTAGACCATAAATTTTTATTAGATTAATGTTTTAAAAACATTACTACCATTTTGAATTTTGTTTAATAAAATTACAAATAAATGGTAAAAAATATGATAATTATTATTTTTATAATAAATTTTAATTAATTAATTTAATTTATAAAATTATAATTATATAATATGAAATATGTAAATATATATTTTATAAAAGAATTCAGTAATAATAACTTTTACTTTTTGAAAAGTATTGATAAAATAAAGTTTAGTAGATAAGTATCTTTATTAAAATTTTGAATTTTCTAAAAGTTATTAATAATATAATATATGATTAGATAAATAATGTTAAAGGTATTATAATAATAAAATAGATTCTAAATGACAAAAATAGATAAGATCCATGAGGGGTACGTTTTTGTCGCACCGCATAGAGGGGTTTTGATTTCTAGAATCGGAGTAGGGTGTGGGTAGTGTCTAGCAGGTCTGTCGTCTAGGGAGCTTTGGCGCAAGGGTTTAGGGTAGCCAAGAGGCATCAGGTGTCACATATTGAGTCAAGGAGTAAAATCCCAATTGAGTAGGGCATCACGGTCATCAAGTAGGAGGTTGGTACTGATTTGGGTTCAAATAACGGGAGGCACGGACCTACTGTGGAGTCCGAGTGCTAGTGGTTGAGCGGCGGCGTCTGTAGTTACGGTGGAGTCTGGTCCTAGTGCTGAACCGGGTCTAATTTTTGCTTTTCTTCATCAATGCTGGGATATTTCTATATGATTATTCTTCAAACTACCAAGGTAGGTTTCCTACTTTTCTTTTGGGTTTTTTGTCCGATTTCGGTTTCGGATATCCTTAAATTTGATCAAAGTATTAAATAAAAACATTTTTTTCTATTATTTTGATTTTCTAGTCCGATGTATACCACAACCATTTCGTTATCCCAAGTTTTTTTATCTGATTAATTGTAGAATATTATGTCTCCTATTTACTTTGTTTAAGTATTTATTTTATTTCGAATCTGTCAAACATTATGTTCAGATTGATTTCTTCGTATGAATCTGTTTTTCCAATTATTTGAATATAAAATTTGTATATTTTATTATATCTTTGTTTATGTGTTGGTTGTTTCATTGTAAACTATCTTTTTATTTCCCACTTCCTAGCTACATAGAACAAACTCAACTTTCTTTGCAAGTTGTGTTTGTGTGTTTACACACAATAGAACTTTTGGTTATAAAATACTTTCTTTTGTGTGCAAATGAAAGGGGAAAACAAACCTTGTTAGTGTGTGTTTAAATCCAAATCTTCTCAAATCATGGTGAAAATTCATTTTCATATTAGTCTATCTAGATTTTTCTTAAGTGCATGACTAAAGCTAGTAAATTTCTTCATCACTTTCTTGTTGAAACTTAGGTAAGGGATTTCATTTGCGTAAATTGTGATTTACTTTTATGATGTTAAGGGTTTATTTTTATTAAACAAATTTTATTTATTTTAATATGTGCATGTACATATATATATGACTTTAGAATATAAATATAAAAGTTTATTTTTTTTAAGATTTATGTTTTCAATAAGGGATATATTGATTTTATTTCTTTAACTTCATTTTGGTATTTTAGTTCTTCTTCAAACATTTGGTTGTTATTTTATTTCAAGAACTTTTAATTTATTTTTCAAATTAATTTTATATTAAAAACTACATCCTTAATTGGAATGATTTTTCCATTAGAGTTTTTATTTTATATGAGGGATTTCTCTTATTAAAATTAATATGCATGAACCTTTTCATGTCTATGTTCATATGATCACTTATATTCTTTTCAAAATCTCATAAATATTATAAATGAAAGTTTTTCTTTTTAAAATTATGAAAGGTAATGTTATACTTCAAAGAATATGTACATATATTTCATTAAGTACTAGTATAACTTTAATTATTTCAAGCCTATGTTTATTAATTAAAATTTCAAGTCTATATATATCGACGCGTTTATGAATTAGTGCATGATTTTTATTCACAAACAAAACATGTATAGATATAGGTTAAAATTAATATTAAGATCTTATAAAAGATCTTACTTACAATTTACTAATGGATGAAATGATTGATGATGTGTTTTATTTTTCTTTCTTTTGCCGAATTATAAAAATAATTTTCATAGAATGTTAATCTTTTGAACTAAAATTATAGACACCGCAAATGAAAATAATCATGGCCATGTGCTTATTCATTATATCGACATCTATTTCACTTAAAATAAGTTCATTTTTAATTCAAATTTTAAGGATTATTTTTGAAATAAATAATTACATGGATGTCATAGGAAGTGTTTTTATTTAAATTTTTCCTTTATAATTTAATGTGAGAAACATAATTAAGTATTACGATTATTTATGGAGAATGTATTTCATGAAAAAAAGGATGGAATATGTGGAGAGTTTATTCAATGTTTATGATAGGAGTTTTGGTAGTTACCAAACTTTCAAGTATTCTAAAAGTTCACATACATACTTATATATTTTGAAATGCATAATTCAATGCAGCATTTTGTTTTGAATTTCAAAAACTCTAGAGAAAATATATACATAAGTAAAGAAAGATTGAAATGTTTTCAGAAAAACCGAAGCTTGGTCATTGTAAATATGAAAGGTCATTGGGGAGTGAACCCATCCTTCGCTAAGTGGGTTAGCCCATATAGCCTTTATCGGATCAAGTGATCTCAGAATAGTGTTTTGTTTTTAGAATCTTGCCTAATGTTTTTAGAAAAACACTGAATTATGTTTGAGAAATTTTGAACATAAGTATTTACCAAAATGATATAGTACTTTAACACCGTTAGTATTTTCAAATGGTATTTACACAATTATTTTCAAAGCGTATTTTATAAATAATCATCAAAGGTTTTAAAACCCCATATTGAGCCTCTTTTGTGCTCTCCCTATGTTTTCGAAATGTTTTTCATAGGTTTCCTTTAAATATAAAGTTAGTCGTCTTTAATGTAGTGCGCGCAGAAGCAGAGTTGATCTTGCGTTTGGTTTTAATTTCTTCTCTAACTCTGATATTTTTTTAAGTATGTATCATTTCTCCAGAACCTAGACCAGTAAATGGTTCTCTTGTATATAATGTCTAAGGCTGGGTCCTTACACATTGTATCAGAGGAAAGATCTAGACAACTTGGGAGATTAGATGTTCTCATCTAAGTGGTAGAGCTTAAAAGTTTAGCGGTTCAAGTTTTCATAATTTTGAAGACAGAAATCAAGAATTGTTTTTAGTCTGATAAAATGAATTATGAGGATGCAATTACTTTGAGGGGGGAATAATATAACAGCCCAAAAAATCAAACCCCAGTTTTATTATGAAAATATTTTATTAAATGTTTTTATTTATAATTTAAACAATTTTATGACGGTATTCAATAAATAATAATTGAAAATTTATGTTGTTTCATTATAAGCATAGTTTATTATTAAACATAATTTATTTTTATCAAATTATTATAGAATAATTTAAATAATAAATTTACTAAGATGGATACTTTTTTGTATGGTTTCCAAAATATGATATGTATGTGTGTGTGTGTGTGTGGTAATGTATACTATAATTGCATAAAATTATTTAGTTTGTTATATGAATAAATATATGGGATTTATATATTTTCAAAAATATGATATATACATATCTATATATAGTTATAACAATTATATTATAAATTTTTGTTAGATTAATGTTTTAAAAAAATTATTAACCTTTTGAATTTTGTTTAATAAAATTACAAATAAATTGTACAAAATATGATAATTATTATTTTGATAATACATTTTAATTTATTAATTTAATTTATAACATTATATGTATATAATATGAAATATGTAAATATATGTTTTATAAAATAATTTAGTAATATTAACTTTTAATTTTTGAAAAGTATTGATAAAATAAAGTTTAATAGATAAGTGTCTTTATTAAACTATTGAATTTTTTTAAAGTGATTAATAATATAATATATGATTAGATAAATAATTTTAAAGGTATTATAATAATAAAAAATGTTGTAAATGAAAAAAAAAGATCTGTGAGGGGTAGGGTTTTGTCGCGCTGCGTAGAGGGGTTCTGATTTCTAGAATTGGAGCAGGGTGCGGGTTGTGTCCAGTGGGTCCATCATCTGGGGAGCTTTGGCGCATGGGTTTAGTGTGGCCAAGTGGCATCAGGTGTCGCATCGCAAGGCAAGGATTCAAAGCCCAATCGAGTAGGGCATCACGGTCCTTAAGCAGGAGGTTGGGACTGATTTGGGTTCAAATAACGGGAGGTGCGGCCCAACTGTGGAGTCCGAGTACTAGAGGCTGGGCAGCATTGTCCATAGTTACGGTGGAGTCTGGTCCTAGTCCTTAACCAGATCTAGGTTGTTCTTTTCTTCATCAATGGTGGGATATTTCTATATGGTTATTATTCAACCTACCAAGGTAGGTTTTCTACTTTTCTTTCGGTTTTTTTTGTCCAATTTTGATTTCGTATCTCCTGAAATTTGATCAAAGTATTAAATAAAAACAGTGTTTTCTATTGTTTGGATTTTCTGGGTTGATCTATACCACAACCATTTCATTGTCCCAATTTTTTTTATCTGATTCATTGTCAAATATTTTGTCCCCTATTTACTTTTTTTGACTAGTTATTTTATTTTGAATCTATTTAACTTTTTGTATTGATTGATTTCTTCAGATGAATCTGGTTTTCCAGTTATTTGAATATAAAATTTTTATATTTTATTTTTTCTTTGTTTATACACTGTATATGTCATTGTAAACTGTCTTTCTTATTTCCCACTTTCTAGATGCATAGTACAAAATCAGCTTACTTTGCAAGTTGTATTTGTGTGTTTACACACAATAGAACTTTGGGTTATAAAATACATTCTTTTCAATGAAAATGAAAGGGGCAAAAAAACCTTGTTACTGTGTGTTTAGATCCCCTTCCTCTCAAACCATGGTGAAAATGCATTTTTATCATAGTCTATCTAGAGGGTGATTAAGTGCATGACCGATGCCAGGAAATTTCTTCTGCACTTTCCTGCTGCAACTTAGGTAAGAAATTTCTATTGCGTAAATTATGATTTACTTTTATGATGTTAAGGGTTTATTTTTATTAAACAAATTATATTTCTTTTAATATGTTCATGTACATATATATAAATTTAGAATATATATAGAAAAGTGTATTTTTTTAAGATTTATGTTGTGCTATAAGGGATATATTGATTTTATTTCTTTAAATTCATATTGTTATTTTAGTTATGCTTCAAGCATTTGATTATTATTTTATTTCCTAAACTTTCAATTTATTTTTCAAATGAAGTTTATATTAAAAACTACATCCTTAATTTGAATTATTTTTCTATTATAGTTTTTATTTTATATGAGGGATTTCTCTTATTAAAATTAATATGCATGAACCTTTTCATGTCTATGTTCATATGAGCACTTATATTCTTTTCAAATTCTAATAAATATTATAAATGAAAGTTTTTCTTTTTAAAATTATGAAAGGTAATGTTAGACTTCCAAGAATATGTACATATATTTCATTAAGTACTATTATACCTGTAATTATTTCAAGCTTATGTTTATTAATTCAAATTTCAAGTCTATATATATCGATGAGTTTATGAATTAGTGCATGATTTGGATGTACAAACAAAACATGTATAGATATAGGTTAAAATTAATATTAAGATCTTATAAGAGATCTTACTTGCAATTTACTAATGGATGAAATTATTGATGATGTGTTATAATTTTATTTCTTTCGCCACATTACAAAAATAATTCACATAGCATGTTAATCTATTGAACTAAAATTATTGACACCACAAATGCAAATAATCATGGCCATGTGCTTATGCATTATATCGACATCCATTTCACTTAAAATAATTTCATGTTTTAATTCAAATTTTAAGGATTACTATTGAAATTAATAATTACATGGATATCATAGGAAGTGTTTTTATTTAAATTTTTCCTTTATAATTTTATGATATAAACATAATTAAGTATTACAATAATTTATAAATAATGTATTTCATGAAAAGAATGATGGAATATGTGGATAGTTTATCCAAAGTTTATGATAGGGGTTTTTGTGGTAACCAAACTCGTAAGTATTCTGAAAGTTCACATACATACTTATATTTTTTTAAATGAATAATTTAATGTATTATTATGTTTTGAATGTCAAAAACTCTAGTGAAAATATATACATAAGTAAATAAAGCTTGAAATGTTTTCAGAAAATGTCGCACTTGGTCATTATAAATATGGAAGGTCATTGGGGAGTGAACCCATCCTTCGCTAAGTGGGTAGGCCCAGATACCCTTTATCGTATCAAGTGACCTCAGAATAGGGTTTTTTTTTATAATCCTTCCAAATTTTTTTAGAAAAAACACTAGATTATGTTTGAGAAATGTGGAACATAAGTATTCACCAAAATGATCAAGTACTTCAACCCCGTTAGTATTTTCAAATGGTATTTACAAAATTGTTTTCAAAGTGTATTTTATAAATAATCATCAAAGTTTTTTAAACTCCTTACTAAGCCTATTTTTTTCTCACCCTAGGTTTTTGAAAAAAAATCACAGGTTTCCTTGAAATCCATAGTTGGTTTTCTTTATTGTAGAACGTGTAGAAGTGGAGTTGTTCTTGTGTTTTGTTTTAATTTCTTCTATAACTCTGATATTTTTGTTATCATGTATCTTTTATCCAAAACTAATACTGGTAAAATGTCCTCTTGTATGTAATGTCTAAGGCTGGGTCCTTACATATGACCAGATGTAGAAGGGTTTCATCTAGACAAGTGTGTCATTGTGGGGTGCTTTAATGTTATTCACTAAGAAGTCGGATGGTACTTTGGTGATATATGTAGTCTACTGAAGGCTTGATTAGGTGATAATCAAGAATAATTAATCTATTCTAAAAATTTATTACATTTTCAACCATTTTAGTGGACCTAGTTAGTTTTCTAAGATAAATATGCATTTTGGGTATCATCAATTGATGGTGAAGAAGTAAAACATCCTGAAGACTACATTCTAGTGAAAGTATGAGAACTTAGAGTTTATGTTCATGCCAATAGATATCATGAATACACAAAATATGTTCCTAGGGATCATTAACTTCATGTTCTATGAGCTCTTATACCATTTTTTTAGTCGTGTTCATTGATGACATGTTAATCTATTTGAAGTATGAGGATTTGCATGTCGATCATCTCATAGTCATGTTGTGGGTCCTTCATCACCACAATCTCTATGGAATGTAATCCAAGTGAATGTTTTGGATGTTAGAGGTTTATTTCCATGGGTATGTGGTGTCCCATCAAGATATGTTTATGGTCCCATAAAAGATCAAGGTAGTTTTTTCTTGGAAAACACCCAATAATGTGGTATAGGTTCATATTTTCCTCAGATTTGTGTGTTATTATCCAAGATCTATGTATTTTTTATCAATGATTATAGACCCATTGATACACCTAACTAGGAAGTACTAGGATTTCATTGGGATTGACCAGTTTCAATCAGTGTTATACTAATTTAATGGGACATTAATCGGTGCATGGAGCTTCAATTATCATATTAAGGGTTGATGTTTTATGTTTTATATGATTCTTCACAACTTGGCTTCGAGTGTACATTGATACTACAGAAGGAGGTGATATCTTATATTCCTAGAAAGTTACATCCCCACAAGTGTAACCATATCACCCATGATATAGATCTACTGGTGGTTGTATTTTTACAAAATTTATGATGACATTACCTTATATGATAATGCTTTATGGTCTTTACTGATCATAATATATTGCGGTATATTTTCTCATAGCATGACCTGAATATATGAAAATTAAGGAAGATAGAGTTTCTTTATGAACATGACATTAATATATCTTATACATAAAGTGAGGGTAATGTTGTGGCTGATTCACTAAGTATAATACCATAAAGTGATGTTGTTCAAGTTTCTAAGGATGATTGGAGGGTGATAGAGGATTTTGAAATAATCCACCTAAACATAGAATCGGTTCATAGTGGTGGTTTATTATTTAAAATGATAATTCAGTCGTCTAGGATGGAGTAGGTGGAGGAGTCTTAGTGGGGAGACATAGAGGTAGAGGTAATGTGTGATTGTTTTGTCCATGGGGATACCCTAGAGGGATGGTCGTAGTATGGTCAGAAATGGATATTGTTTCAGGGGAGGTTATATGTCTTGGTGGAGATGTACAAGGGAGTCATTTGTGAGTTTCAAATATCACCTTTAATGGTGGACTTAGGAGTATCTAATATGTACAATGGTTTTAGGAGACATTTTTGTGGATAGGGATAAAATGGATAGTGACAGATTTCATATATCAATGTCTGTTTTTTCAGCAAGTAAAGGTCGAACATCAATTTATTAGTGGTTTTTTACAATCCTTGTATATCTTAAAGTGGAAGTAGAATTTCATATTGATGGATTTATTTGTAGTATTATCCAATTATTATAGATTATATGATTCTATTTGAGTAATCATTGATTGGAATATGAAGTTTTCTCACTTATTACTAATCAAGGAGTTGAGTATTGTAGATATTTTAAAAATGAGGTATGCAGATGAAGTTTTATGGATAAATTGAGTTTTAGGTCCATTGTATTGGATTAGGACACTCATTTTACATCATGAGTTTAGATATGATTGAATAATACTTTTGAAACTTAGTTATTCCACAACACTACTTTCCAACCTCCAACAAATGAACAAATGGGGTGGACTATCTAGATTCTAAAGAATATGTTGCAAGCACTAGATCCTAGAAAAAGAACTTTCCTTTCATTTAGTTAACTTATAAAAATTTATACCACTTATTTGTCATCATTTCTTTATTTGATGCATTGTATGTGAGACTATATTGATCCCATCTATGTTGAACCAAGGTTGGATAGTTATCAGTTTTCAATCCTGATATGGTGTAGAGTAATACAGAAAAGGTTTAGGTAGTTCATGATTGGATAATTGTATCTCTGGAATAACAAAAATCATATATCGATCACATGAGGATACCATTTAAGTTTTAGTTTAGAGACCATATGTTTTTTTACAGTTTCCCCTCATCAAGTGAAGTGAAGGTTCATCAAGGGGATTAAGATTCTTCTTATTTCATTAGACCCTTTGAGGAGTTGGAGCGTATAAGCATGGTGGAATATACATTGTAACTCCCATCATGGCTAAAAATTATCAGTGCTTCCATTTGTTCTAGATCCATCGATATCTTCATGATAACTCTCATTTCATTGACTAGGGAGAGTGATATATTGAGGATGACTCGACATTCAGGGAGAAACTAGTAGATATCCAAGATTATAAAGATAATGTTCTATATGGATGAATAATTAATTTGGTTTGATTTTTGTGGATGAATAATGACTTAAAGGAGAGTACTTGGGAGCAAGAGATGAAAATTCATGCCTGATACCCTGGTATTTTTTTATTTTTTACAATTTTTGTTTTCATTTGATGATGTGATGCCTTAATCTTGTAGATTTATGAATTATTACATTTTCTTTATTTATGGTGTGTGTGTTATGGATTATAAAATGTAAAGAAAGAAAATCCATTTCCAATCAAGATGTCTTATCTTTATGTCGCATTGTAAAACCATGTGGGTGAGTTAGTTCCACCCAAAGTAGTAATATTTTGATATGTAGGGTGGTTTTCCTTGATTTGGGTTCTCAATGTAGTTTTGTTTGTTGGTTTTGGTAGTCATTTTATTGGGATTTGTAGAGGTTGAAATGGTGGTGTAGATGTTTGTTTGGAAAAGTGGTGGATTGAGTCTGGTCTGATATAGTGGAAATGTTTTGGTTGTAATGATATCCCTAAGATGCATATCATGAGATGGTTATTTGGACCCCCACATATTTTCTATCTTCTAGGTTACTTTTGATTCTCAAGGATGAGAATTGTTTGAGAGGTATCTGATATAATATTTTAGACCTTCCAAACCTTTCCTTTTTGGTTTTATAAACATTGGTGGTGTTGGTGATGATTTTAAGGGTGTTCAAAAGGCTATGAAAGGGCCTTGGGACATTTTGGGAGTCACTACACCCAGGTGGTGGGCATGGTGAAGGTTGTGTTGTCTGATAGCTATCCATGTGAATAAAGGGAAACATGTAAATGCCCAGGGAATGGAATTGAGGTAACCTTGGAATCTCAAAGGACCTCCTATAAAAAAATATGAAAGAAAATAACACTATGTTGTGTCCTTGAGATTGTTCAGGGGGGAAATGGCCAGGTATTTGGTGCTAGGTCATAGTGTCTGGTCATGGTAGATGTTAGAGGAACCACAATGGCTTGGAACACACCATGGTATAGGGCATGGGGGTGGTCAAATATCATTTTTAAAAAGTGTAAAAAAGTTTTAAATGGACATGGGAGATAAAAATATCACTTTGACTCAAACCACCAATAGAGTTCCTTCTATCCACCACACCATGGTGGACTTCAACGGGATTCACTTATAAAGGTATGATTGGATCATCCCCCATTCGATTTCATTTCTCTCCCTTCAAACCATGGGTGAAATTTTAGACCTCTCTAATCCTCTTCATTCACTACTTTACAAAACCAAACCCCTTTTATTATCTGATTGAGGTATGATATCCCTTATAATATTTTACCAAACTTCTTAATTTTTTCTTATCCAAAAGGATCACAGCAGCAAGATCCTTTTTCTCAAACATAGTTTGAGCATGGTTTTATGATTGATTAATGTTTTTAATTTTTGAATAGTTATCCTTTGAGTTTAGTGGATCTTGATCTTTTATTTTCTTCTGTTATGAGTGGTGGTTCTCGTTGATGCTTAAATTAAGGTAGGGGATCCATTTTATATCCTTATTTAGATGTATATTTGGAAATTTTGTGTATTTTATTCCTTAAAAAGGATGTTACATATCAGATTAATGAAGATAATTAATCATCTTAATTGAAATTGAAATGGATGGCAGGAAATAGCAGGAGTTTTTCTTTTATTCTTGTAATTTTTTAGTTATATGGTAGAGTATGCTTATTGTATTTTCAACATAAAAGTATGTTTATATTGATGTTTTTTTGTGGTTATTTAAATTTTTGAACCTAATTTTTATTATTTGATTAAAATCACCATGCATGAAAAAATGTTAAGAATGTATATCCGGCTAATACAATTTTTTGCCTGTGGAATCCTGGATTTATATGATAATACCCTTGAAAATAATGAATTGTGATTAATTTCCTTTGTAAAAAAAATGATAATTGTGGTGATTGTGATGTGTGGTGTTCTTGGTGTGGGGTGGTTGTTAATTTGAGTTCAATGGCATGATAGGGATTATCTATTATGAGTTGGGTTGTGTTGTTTTTTGAGATCAATATAATAAAAATAAAAGCCCAACATGGGAATGAACATGGGTGGAAATTAATATGTGTTATAAGTGGAGTAATGTATGGAATTAATTATAAAATGTAATGGGATGGAATAATTAATGTACCCATATAATTAAAGTGGAAAATTTGGTTAAATTTATTTTCATTAAACATGAAATAAACATGCTTGTTATAATAAGATGGTTAGTAAATGTAAAATCTATAAATGGGTTCCCTTGAAAAGGAATTTAGAATATAGATTGTGTGTGTAGATTTCTTGTTTAGTATGGTTCATTTAAACATAGAAGTGGTAGGTTCTAAGGTTCTAAGGCATTATGGAAATATTGTGACATATATTGGAACTTTGTTTGTGAACCCCTAGGTTGGTCTTATGTGTTATTCATCTATCATGTACTTTTATAATATTTCTATGCGCACCCCACCTGAGTTATAAATTTACATGGATGCCTAATGTTTTTGAGTTTCTAGTGTTTTTTGCAAACATCCAGGATGGTGAGGATAGATGGATGGATATCCCAACTTCCTTTCTCTCTATTCCAAGTAATATTGACACACACGGGATGTGATATCCATGATTTAAAAGTGCATGAGTAATGATTTTTTAGGGGAGGATGAGGTTTTTCATATTGTGGGTTATTCAGACTACGCTGAGAGTACAAGTTTTATGTAGTTAATGTTCATGATACCATACTTACCAGTTATATGGTAGTATTTATGGGAGTATTGGTATGGATGAATTGTTGAATGGGATTCAGAGTCTGATGTGGTTTCTTAGGTGTCTTTAGGTGGGATATGATGTGGTTTCTCATGTGACTTATGGAGGTATGTGATGCTATTTACCATGTTTCTCCATGATTTGTTATTAAATAAGGGATGGTAGATCCATTATATACGAAATTGGGGTTTGTGAGTGGTAAATCAGTGTAAAAGTGGTATAGGGTACCCTTTATCGACATACATCTTATTTTCTTATCATATTGGATAGGTTATTTGGTGAGAGTGACATGGAGAGGATGGGATTTTTTAGTTGAAATGTCTAGGTGTATGTTGGTTCATCTATTTGTCAATTGGTTGATTGGTATGATCTTTTCAGATGTGCATGAGAGACCTTGGGTATGACCCTACTAAGTATGCATGTTATGCTCACCCTATATATATATATATAAACAATTTTTTTTGATTTCCAGGAGAACTATGGGGATCGATATAGACATTACTAGAGATGGAATTAGAGTTATTACTGAGTAACTACCATGGGATTTATTTTGGTACTTATTTAAAAAAATTAATTGTAATTTTTTACACTATACATGCATTATGGGATGGTGTTGGTTTACCTTTTCTTTTCTGAGAAGGATTTTCTTGGTATTATTCATTCTATCTACTAATCCTACTTTTATTAAACTTAATGCCTTTTATATGTGATATTTTTATACCCTTAGTGAAAATCTCCAGCCTAGGGCTTGCTAAAGGTGGGACTCAGGGGTTCAATATCTATCTTCCTTCATTTTCATCCCAAAAGGGGTACCTTTGGAGGTAAGGGTAATGACACTATTTTTAAATTTAATCAACATTTTTTTCTAAGGATGTCACTTCACCCAAAATACCAATCAACTTCCTCAACATAGAGACTCTTTCATTACATTAATATTTTCAAGAAAAAAACATGCAACTTGTCCTTTGGCATTTTTCTTAGTTCTTAGTTTCTACAAATTTATTCATTAGCTACTCAACTAAACTATTCTTCCAATACTATAACTAATCAGCAGTAACAAGTCAACTCTCTCAAATTCCTCAAATTCCATTTCTTTATCATTGAAACCCAATATTTTTCACATGCTCATTTATCTTCTTATTCCTCATTACAGGTTGTAACAACTTCTCCTAGTTCTAATTTATCGTCTTCTTCAATGGATTTTATGCTTCTCAATTCTCTCTATTATCAACACACAACACAAAAACTTCACCCTATTCTTTTAATGTATGGACAAATGGTCTATGCTCTCCTCGAGAACCATTCGCCTCATTCTCACATGCATGGGAGGATACATAAAATTAATTCTTTATTTATTAAAATCTATAAATTTTATGTTGAGTGGAAAATGTAGTTCTCCCTAAAAAATAATTATTAAAGAATAACTACTTTTGTTCTCTATGAGATTTCAAGCCTGTTTTTTCAACTAAAGAGATATTCCAAGAATAAAATCATTAAATTATATTCAACATTATAATATTATTAAAATAAAAATAAATACAATTAAATATTAATTTCAATATCCACAATAGTGAAAAAGTATATAGTACATAAGCTTGAGGTGTGGATTGCAACATATGGTATGAATTAGTAGATTGTCTCATAAACACATCTTCATATGGAGAAACACACCTCAAAATTCACCTTATACTTTATTTCTTCTTCTCAAATAGTTATTTCTATAAATAATATAATACTTTAAGAATAGTTTAGTAGAAGATGTAAATACATCAACATATTCTTAAAAACCTGATAATTTCATTTTAGCACATTTAAACATTACTAACATTCATAAACATATTGATATTATCATCCTTTGGTTAGAAGATTAGAAACTCGGGATTAGATCATGACTTTAAAAACATATTTTATGTTTTGATCATAAAAAAATAGTAAAATCGTCATTGAAAAATATTTCTTTATAATATCATAATTTTATAAACCCTATTTTTCACCCAGTAGATTCTCAAAATATTTTTAAGTCAAGTCATTTACGCGTTCTAAAATTTGTTACACATTGGTGATTTTAATTTTCCATTTCTTAAAACTTTAGAAGTGTATATAAATTATATAATGTGTTATAAATTTCTATTTTTTGTAGATGAATTTACATATTCTGTACATAATCCTCGTCTTCATAGATTAATTCTCTTATGCATGGAAAAAATAGTTTGTGTGTAACCAAATTTCCTTGGAAAATTTTCTTCCATAAATAAGACTTAACTCAAGGGGG
Organism: Viscum album; assembly: GCA_963277665.1. NCBI lineage: Eukaryota > Viridiplantae > Streptophyta > Magnoliopsida > Santalales > Viscaceae > Viscum > Viscum album. Next base: position 1,428,903,818 of record OY728120.1, on the reverse strand, counting down.
TCTCAATCAGTCTACATGAAACTCAAATATCATAAGAACTAAATTATGTAACTATATTTTCTTAAATATATACTTTTAAAGACTAATCCCTTTGAATTTTTTCCAAAATATATTCCACATGGATGAATTACCCCATGCAGGACATAAATCTCTTATGTGGTGAATAGATCTTCACATAGAAAACGTCACTTTACCATTTTTTTCTTCACTAAATTGAATATATTTTATGAAAAAATATCATGTGTTTTGGGAAATCTCTTATATGTAGATGATTTCCCCTATATGCTTGATGAATAGATTAATTCCCTTTGACAGGTTTTAGCACTCTAGTACAGAAATTACAATTCTTTTTAAAATAGGCCTAGGGTTAAATTAATAATTCGCAATCCTTCTAAAACCTCTTGAAACAATATATAAATATATTTCAATATGTATAAGAATTATTATTATAATTCTAAACTACTTCAATCATATTTCTAAGGTGTTTTAACAAATAAAACTCTCAAATTAGAGTGATTTAATGAAATATTCAGCCAACTCATGTTTATCCTTTCTTAAATAATTCCCAAACCATCTTGAATAAAATGTATTTTCATCCAATAGTGTGTCTCACTAAATTATAAGAAATCATATGTTGTTCTCGGGGATGGATTCATCAACTCCATCTTGCTTCCTTACAAACTTCAAACCTATTAAACACTTATTAAAATACATCTTTTTTAAGTTGTCCAGTACTAGCGTAATGGCCAATATTTATAAAATTTTAAATTCTTAGAAGTTAATATTATAGACATCGCTTCTCTACCATTTTATAACTTGTCCAAGAAATTAAAACTAGCTCTTCAATTAATATAAGTATTGATCCATGTAATTTTTTCAACCATTTATTCCAAGGACCTTTGTTCTTATAATTTTACATTCAAACACAATGGAAGAATATTAATATTATTTCATGGGTGGATACTCACTTATTTACATGATACCTTATCATTGACTTGAACTCTTATCATTAAATTTTACTTTGACAACAAATATAAAAAATATAACCCCTGGAAATTATAATTTTCCCATTTCTATTTGTTTTCAATACCTAATATAATCCATATTCAATATCCTATTTTCTCAAAATTTAGTATCATATTTTATTCCCCATTATTGACAATAAATACAAATATTAAATGTATTCTCCACTTTATTGACATGGTAGGGAAGATCACATTTCTCCCCCAAACTGATATTATAGGAACGGTCTCCTAATCCTTATCAAACTCATCAAATTATAAGAAACGCATCTTCTCCCCAAATTAATATTATGGGAAGGGTCTCCATATCCTGATCAAACTTCTAAAATTATAATAAACATATCTTCTCCCCATGTAATTCCCCTCCCACTTTTAGCGATTCACTAAACTTCCATTTAAGAGAATGAAATATTAAATAATCACTTCTTACTAATTGAAAGTTATTATAATAAATCTAGTACAGAAAATCATCGACTACTTTTGAACTGGAATAACATTTATCTTATTAATCTTCCATAAAATAATCAACTATAAGTTAATATGGTCTTGGATAGTGTGGAAAACAAGATAGATTTTTTTTACAACAAATATATCTATAATTGATACATAATGTGAACCCAACATCAATCTCTCAATTCTTGGGGGTTACTTGCTCAAATTTGCATGAAATCATATACAAATGCACTCACTTGAACAAGAAAGTCAAAATAAATCAAGTTAAAGGACTTACCCATTTGGTTATAGAATCACTCTCATTTAATAAGAAATATTTACAATGAGTCAAAATATAATGGGATCTTCCTTCAATTTCATCAATGCTATCTAGAATTCTAGATTTTTAGAAAGTAAAGATTTTTTACAAATTGGTCTTCAATGATAGGTCCCCCTCAAGGGATTCTCTATATGGTTATTCAACTTTAATTCCCATTATTAAAAAAACAAACAAAATGTGATAATGAAATATATATAATTAATATTCTCAATTGGAGTAGTGGGGCTCAAACTCTTTCCTCAAGCATGAAACTTTCTCTTGGTAGCTCTAACAACTTGGGAGCCTTTCATACTAGATTTACTATTAATTTTTCAAACATGTTAAGCCCTATTAATCATATACTTCTTGGTTTCAACTTTATTAATATATATAATGGTATTATCACATTTATAAATTAGAGAATATTGATCCTTTTTTAGCTTGTTCCAACTTCCATGCCTCTTCCAACTATTGAGGACATATGATTAAGAATTATTTCATCAAATAGTAAGATTTCTTCTGTCATGTGATTTCCTTTTTAGTCTAAATAATTTTAACACTGGAAGAAACTGGTACATTCCCTTTATTCCTTATCTCGCCATGAAAAATAATCATACATCTAAAAACCTCATTTATTACAGGGTTACACATTTCATGCACTTCTTCCCCAACTTTTACATTTCGTTTTTTAGGAAACTTCTAACTTCTTTATAAGGAGTTACAACCACTAATCCAATCTTAGAATCTCTCCCTTAGATGTATCCTCTTCTTGATTCTACCTTTCTTCCATGTAATTTAAAATTCATGTCCATCTTTTCGTGCTCCATGATATTTATTCTCTTACCACATTAGTATTACTTATTTCCAATAGACTAAACATCCTTTTAAACATTCTACAATATTTTCATCCTGGAAGTAGATGTCTCATTAACCTTTCAAATATATTTACATTATAAGGATCACTCACTTTCTTAATTTATATTCTTCTCAGTATGAGGTTCTTCTCTATTTTCTTCAATAATTATATTATACCTCGACAAATTATATAATCATTCATCATATAAATGACCACCAATGTTCCACATTTCACATAAATTCTAAATGATATCAAATCTATTCATTAGGGGAATATTTTTCTTTATATGTGTTATCTTCTTCACTCAATAAGGTGGTATAATTTCTTCAACTCGGCTTCCCTTGATTTAGGTATTATATAAATTTTGATTAATTGAAAATTATTCAAGTAATAAATTTTCTTATTTTTAAACCTCTAACAACACAAACATCTACCAATGATTCTTATTCTATTTATAGTTTATGTAATCTACCCTGATATTCATTCTTTATATCTTGGGTCAAAAACACCACACTTTTGGGTTCATATTGGGTGTAAAAAATTTCTTGTACATGTTTAATTACACCCTTGATGATGTGGTGGGATTTTATTTTTTTACACTTTAACACTTGAATAGATTTTTTTGTCATGCACTTCCAAAAAAAATAGATTCATTAAAAAAAATTATCTATATAGTGGGTTACCTTTTTCAATAAGACAAAGGTGGAGGCTTCTCCAGATGATCTCAAGTTCTATTTAACACCATTTATATTCATACCTTAATCTAGAATATCATCTGATGTTTGTGTTTAAACACATATTGTAACAACCGGTTCTTTTGAATAATATTTGTTTCCTAATTTTGTGTGTTATTTTATTTTTTTTAATCAAAAAAACTATATCCTTTAATTAATGAAGTGAGTATAATTAAAATGATATTGTTGGGTATTGACTGTTATATGACCGTTGGTCAATATGACCATTGGAAACTATACACTTAACGTAATGATTATTGTTTATAAATACAAATGATCGAGTTTAATAAATACATAAAGAAGAGTCGATGGCCTCATCCAAAAGATTCGGGTTGTACAAAGCCCATCTTCTGGATCTTGGGAATGATGTAGCATCACTGGGATTTTCTTTAGACCAAGCACAATCCGAACTCCAACATGTAAATCTTGAACGAAATCGCATACGGTAGAAGTTCAAGCTGATAGAAATCACCACTCAGGCAATGTTGTTTGGGTTACCCTAAGATTATATCACCATTACACACCTTACTCTAAGGTCCTATACAAGTGTTATAAGTTTCTATTTAATGAGGCCTTAGTTTCTTTGCGTAATCATTTGGTATAAATAAAATTGTTATTTCTTATTATGGTAAAATTTGTGAATTTTAAATATCAAGATAAATATAGGATGAATTCATAGAAGTTCCATATTATTGATGAATATTAGAAAAAGGGTATTTTAAAAAAAAAAATAATTAATAATGTGAAATGATTTCCAAAAAATGGTCTTCTACAGTTGTGATCAGTAAGAAATTTAGATTCTAATAAGATTAACTTAATTTTTGGTGAATCGTAAATTATGAATAGTAATATTACCCTTATGAATAGTAATATGACCAATGGAATAGTAACCTTGCTTAATTAATTATAAATATAATTTAGGCATCATGAATGGTAATGTGATATAATTCCATAAGTAAATAAATGTTTCATAAATTATTAGTTAAGTATTAGTATTTTTCGGGTAAATAGCGTTTTTACTTAAAAATTAAATACCTCATAATTAGAAAATTATTTTCATAAAATGGAGTTCAGTTTTTAATTCAGAACATCAACATTTAAGTTAGGGTGAATTCATGAGATTTTATAAATTGTTTTTTCAGTGAATAGTAAAAATACTGTTTTGAGTTTCGGTGTGTTTAATGACATCATTAATAATTTAATAATGATTTAATAATTCTGGTCGAGTTGGTTATAGTAATATATATTATGAGGTGTCCCAAGTGGCTAATATCATGGTAAAATACCATGGGAAAGCTCATGGTTTTTCAAATACCACTAATGATGTGTCCCTTGGAAATTAATAAAATATTCTGTCAATTTTTCTATAAATACCAACCCATTCCTTCATTCATTTAATTCCAAATTTCTCCTCAATGAATATATGGTATTTTTCCTATAAAAGGTTCCTCCAAAGGTTCTCTAAATCCCCCCAAGGTCCCAAACTTCAGGTTTTTGAAGTTACTCTTCAAGATAAGAGAACCTTTCACCCTTCGCTTTTATTCAACACTTATTTTATGTTGTGTCTTTGAATTTCACATTCATATGTTGGTGTATGATATTATATATCCCTATTAATATCCATTTGATGTTAATATGAGGATATACCATTTTTTCTCTCATCAATTAATTTTCTGAATTTTTAAGTGTCGTTATTTGGTTACCGAAATTCTGTAAAAGAAATTGCCTCTTCTCTTTTCTTTTATGTTTCCTTTTCATGTGGTATGTCATTCAAATATCCATAACATGTTCTTATTCACATTTTTTTTGTACCTATACAGTATTATAAGTTATTTATGAGTGTCTTACCCTTGTATCCTCTCTTTTTAATGTTTTCTAAAACCATGTTGTATAGTCGTTATGCTACATAATTTTTATCTCAAAATCTCTCGCTTTTTATCAAGAAATTATTTTATTTTACTTTAATGAGTACCCAAAATTACTTCATTTATAGGGGTATTTATCATGAAATAAAAATGATATATTTTATACTTCAATTGAAATACATAAAACCCTTATTCCCTTTCCATGGGTTATAAATGACATAATGATCTTGTTTTTAATCACTTTTTAGAACGTCGTGATTTTGATATGAAACCCACTTCTTTTATTATATTTGGGTTATTTAGGAAATGTTTGATTATGATCTATTTGGATCACATGAAAATAACTACATAATAAGGGTTCACCCTGATAATGCTCCAATGAATTGGGTAAAGAATTAATCTCAAGAGATGACAAGATTTAGGATACATTGGTGGATAACTTTGGTAATTTTTATGACACCTTGAGGATGGACCTTGGTGATATGATTATGAATATATTAATTAAATGTTGTAGACACATTTTAAATATAATATTAAAGTTATTATTATCATGATATGACTCATTATCATGCCTTTATGATATTCCCCTTGTTCTTATTAATATTTCTCAAGTTCACATGTAAACTGTTTCACTTATTTTCCTTACTAGGCCTTCTTCTCACCCTTTCCTTTGATGTATGTCCCTGTGATATGAGATGCAGTAATTGTACTTAGTATGAACATTTAAATAAGACTTTCAAGAGGATTAAAATTTTGTTTTATGTTTTCATGTATTATGTGTCTTATTTCCAAGATACTAGACTTTAAATATAATCTGTTTGTAATGTAATGAAAAGTTACATAATAAGGAAGTGAGATTCCATACATATATTATTTCAACCAAATATGTAATTTTTATATGATATAGTTTTCATGTTTCTCAACTTTACATTCAATTAAAGTAACTTCATATTGACTTCATACTTATCATCCTCCAATGATCACATCTTGTTTTCCCATCTATTTTTCACTTTCTAAATTGGATTTTCATGCATTTGGATTTTCTAAAAAAAGGATTTTTGGGATCCTTTGTACTTTGTTCCTTTGCTTCCAATTGGGTAGACCTAGAATCTATAAAGGCTTTTTGAACTTTATCCAAATCATGGAATACCTTTTTCATAGCCTTTTCAAATAATATTTTCTCATAAATAAATCATTTTAGTTATTCATTGACCAAAGAGATTTTATCATTTCAATGTGTTCAAAACTCTTCCTAATCTTTTACAAGATTTTTGAGAGTGTTATAGGAACCCACATTTTTTACCAATGTTTCTTCCATTGAATCAATCTCTCTTTATTACTTTTATTTTTCATCAACCAATCCATTCATTTATGAGAGTATATATACAACTACCTATTTAAAAACCTTTTTAGGTAATCCTAAATTTTAGAATAAGAATCACTGAGAGAATAATTAAAATAATATTCTTTAAAACTTGATAATGATTCACTAGAAGAAACATTCTTGGAATATTCTACAACATCTATACCACTATATACATTAAAAAAGTGGGTGTTCCACTTTATTCATTGTGACTTTTATTTTCTTCTAGACTTGCACTTATTAGTATATTTCAAGGTTCTTGCTGAGACCTTCAAATCAGTACAAATAGTTATGGGAATAGAATCTTCCATGTAATTCACTTCTTCAAACTCAAATTTTTTACTTCATATATATCAAGTAAAAATAATTGGGAAATTTTTAAAAAAATCATCAAAGGAAACCATATGCTTCCAATTACTAATGTAATTCTTTAATAAAGATAAAATTAGAGGTAAACTACACTCTGATACCACTTATTGGTCCCAATGGATCTTTTTGACACACCTGAGAATAGGGTTGAATTAGTTATTTTCCAATTTTTCTAAATTAAAATTATTTATTTACACAATTTAAACCCCTTTGGACTCAAAACCTACAATTTAATTTAATACTATATGATTTTATGTTATTTAACATAGAATAATATTATATTAAATGAATACAAAGAAAAAAATAACACATATGTTTTTAAAAGGTTTGATCCCTCCTGAAAATCCTACAACTTGTTAGGCATGGTATGTTCAAGTCATGGATTATATAGTAAAATAAAATCTCAAAATATAATTGGAGTTGTCTGGGTATCATCCTAAAACCAAGTCACACCATGTTACATAGGTTTGTGATCACTATATTACCCAAGTGATAAATGAAACTTCCCACTCTTCATTTTTATATTAGTGGCTCACAGGCTCCACTACAATGCTTTCTTCTCTTCCTAATGTAGATGTTCACTATTGTTCAATGATGTCACTACACCCAAAATAATAATTTTCTTCCTCAATATAGAGAGACTTGAATACCTTAGGGTATTCAAAATAAAAACATTCCACTAAATCTCAAGTTTTTTACTCAGTTCTTAGTTCTTTTGAATTTATTCATTAACATTCAACTCAACTATTGTTCCTCAACTGTAATTGACCAGTAGTAATAAGTAATCTCTCTCAGCTTCCTCTTAGTCATTTTCTTTATACTAAAAACCCATAAGATTGCATAATATCTATTATCTTCTTCATCATGACTATATATTATATCATCTTGTCATAGTTCACATTTTTTCTTCTTTGAGAGCTCTGTTTATTCTCGGTTCTCTTTGTTCTCAATACAAATCACAATACCTGCACCCTCTTATTTTTTTATATGGATGCATAGATGCTTGGTATATTATATCCTTGATATTTGTGCTCCTATTTCTCACATTCATGGTTGAATACATTAAATACATTCATTATTTCACAATATTTAATAATTATTTTTCAAGTAGATAAGAAAATTATTAGTGCAAAATATATATTAATGAATATTTACTTTTATTCTCTATGAGATTTCATGAACACTTTTTCAACACAAGGGACAATATAAAAATAACCTCATTAAATTCTCCTAAACTTTCTCACATTATTTAACTAAAAATATCTCCACTAAAATCTACACTTAAACTCCCCCATTATAGGGAAATTTTCAACTAGTCAGCTTGTGGCATGGAACTCAGCTTGTGTCATGAAGTGGTAGATTGAGTCGTGGACACTACTTCTTGTGGTGTACCACATATTAAAACTCTTATTCTAATTTATTTTTTATTATAAAATAAATAACTTCATAAATGATATAATTCATGAAGAAAATATCAATATATAATGTTAATTCATCTATAATATTCTTGAAAACCTGATAAATTCATTTCAGCTCAATTGAATGTTGCAAACATTCATTAACATAATTATATTCTTCTCCTAAGGCTCAAATATTAGTAAATAATTCTCGGATCATTACTTTATAAAGTTTCATAATGTTTTGATCATAAACAAATAGCATTTGAATAATCACAAATTAGTTCTCTATAATCTCACCATACTTGAAACTTGATATTTTACCAAGTATAATCTCAGAATATATCTAAGTCAAATTTCTTACATGGTATAAAATATCATATTCATATATGATTTTCCTTTAGTATTTATTTATATTTTAGAAATATAGATGAATTATCTTACATGTTGACCACTTCTCTTCTATTTAGATGAATTTACTTATATGGGACACAATTCTCATATGTGTAGCATAATTATCTTATGTACAACATGAAAATTTTGTGCATAGCCAAATTTCCTTGGCCAATTTTCATCTATATAGTTGAATTTACTTACTCATGCCTCAATAAATTTATACAAAAATTAATTCAATTAAACATTATCTTATGTATCTATATTTACTTATCCATTGGCTTAATAAGATAAATCCCTTTGAAACTTTTCTGAAATCTCTTCCATGTAAATGAATTGTCCTACACGAGAAACAAATCTGTTATTTGGTGACCAACTCTTCTTCCTGCAGAAAAAGTTAATTTTCCATTTTTATACTTATCTACACTGGATAAATTTTAGGTTCAATTCTCATGTAGTTTTTATAAATCCTTTCTGGATAGATGATTTTTCTTATGTACTTGATGCATAGGATAATTCACTTTAGTAGGTTTCAGAGCACTAGTACAGGAATTACAGTGTTCTTAAAATAGACTTAGGGAAACCTCAAAAATTATTAGGCCTTATCAACCCTCTTTAAATCATCTATAAAGACATTTAAATAGGTATAGAAATTATTAATATAATTCCAAACTAATTAAAACACATTTCCAAGGTGTTACAAAATATAAAACACTCAAATTATATTATTTTAATGAACTCTTCTACTAGCTCAAGTTAATCCTTTATAAAATCAATCATTATCCATCTCAAATCAATTCATCCTTCATCTAATAGTGTTTCTCACTAAATACACTATCCTTTATATGTTGTACTCAAGGATGGATTCTTCAACTTTAAATCACTTTTCTACAATATTAGAACTATTTATACAATTGTTTAAATATGTCTCATTCACATTGTCTAGTACTAGTGGGATAACTAACTTTTCTTAGCATTTCAACTTTTGGAAGTGAATTTTTTATATAGTGTTTCTCTACATTTTCATCATTTTCATAGCCATTCAAACCATATCTTCAATTGATAGATATATTGGCCTTAGGAATTTGTCCAGATAGCTATTATAGGGACCTTTGTTCTTCCTTCTTTATTATTAAAACACAATGGAGGCATATCAATATTCTTTATGGGTGTAAAATCACTTCTTCATCTGATACATTTTCATTGAACTGGATTCATATCATTGACTTTAACTTTTGATAACAATCATAATAAACAAAACATCAGGAAACAAAAATATCCCTCTTTTTTGTTTTAAACACCCAAAACAGTCCACATTCAATGCCCTTTTCTCTCTAAATTCAATTTCTACTTTTCTCCCCTATTGAAGATAAATTCAAAGGGGAAATTTATTCCCCCCTTATTAACATAGTAGGGTAGATCTATCTACCCCCAATAATTGATATTATGGTAAGGGTCTCATCATCCTTATCAAACTATACTAATATTTAAAAATACATCTTCTCTCCCATGTAATTCCAATCCCCATTTTACTAATTCATTCAACTTCCATCTGAGAGAATGAAATCTAAAAACATCACATCTTTTTAATTTCAAGTGATTGTAGGAACATCAAAAGAAAATAAAGAATCTACTGATTTTGAAGTGGCATCACATTTCACTTAGAAATATTCCATCAACTAATCAACTATAAATTCACATGGTATTTCCAGTTGTGGAAAACAAGAGAGTCTAGTTTTGACAAACAAATCTCCATAATTGAATCATAATGTGAAAACAACTTATATCCCTTGGTTCTTGGGGGATACTTGCTCAATAATTCAAGAAATAATATACCTCATCACTCACATGAACAAGCACATCAAAACATTTCAAGTGAAAGATATTTTCTATTTGGTTGGAAAATAACTCCATGTTAACAAGAAATGCTTATGGTGATTAAAAAAATTGGATCTTCTTTCAATTTCATTATTATTTTACAGGATTTTAGATGTATCTAAAGTGAATAATTTCAAACAGATTATTCTTCTTCGATATATCCCTATCAAGGGATTATATCAACACTTATTCCCCTTAAATTATCAATATTAAATCACAACCAAACAAAATATGAGAATGAGGAAGGTCTCTTTAAACTTTTTAGCTGGATTAGTGGGGAAGAGACTTGTTACTAAACATATGAAACTTCTTCTTGGTATCTCCAACAACATTAGAGCCCTTAATTCTAGCATAACTCTTAATTTTGAAAGCCCATTCATCCATATTTATCATGTACTTATTAGATTCAACTATATTTATATATGGAATGGGCTAAAATACTTTTTTAATTATAGAAACTTGATCATTTTTATCATGTTCCAACTTCCATGCCTTTTCCAACTGGCCAGGCCATATGATGAAGCATATTTCTTCACATAGACGTTTTTCTTCTTGGGTGTAATTTATTTTCTAGTTGCAATACATTTAGAATTATAATAAACTCATGCTTTCCATTTGTTCCTCATCTATCTAGGAAAAATATTCATAAATCTAACAACAACATACCTTTATTGGTTTCAACTTCTAGATACATCTTTACTAACCTTTACATATCCCTTCTTAAGAAACTTCTCAACTTCTTCACAATGAGTTTAAAAAACTAATCCAATCCTAGGATTTCTCTCTTGGATGGAATAAATTCATGAATTTGTCTTTCTACAATGTACTTTGGCATTCATGACTATCTTTTAATGGTTCATGATGTCTCCTCTCTTACCATAATATAAGTACTTATTTCCTTAAGGTTGAATAACTTCCTCATAATTCTTATTTACCACCTTCATGTATTTTGATTTTGTGAAACTTTTCTTCACAAATTTACATTCCAAGGAAGAAATAAATTCTTAATTTACCTTATTTTCAATCTATGGTGATTCTCTATTGTATTTAGTAATTTGATGATACTTGATATTATTATAATATAATTCACCATAGTAATGAAAATTAATGTTACACATTTCATAATAATTTTCAATAACATAAAATATAATCCTAAGGGAAAAATTTTCTTTTTGGGAATTGTATTATTCACTCCAAAAGGTTGTCTCATTTCTTCATCGTTTCACCACCCATGATTTAGGTCTACTAAAACTTATTCACAATGACATGTTATTCCAGAAATCAATTTACCTATGCCCAAACCTCAAATAGAACCAATATTTACCTATTAATATTGATATTTTGGTAGCACATCCAATATTTATAGATCTACATGATTATTTTATTCAATATAAAACACCAAATTTTGGGTTCCAAATTGGGGGGAAACTTTTCTATAACATGTTTACTTCAACCCATGATTATTTATGGTAGAGAAGATTATAAGAAACCAAAAAATACACACATAGACACCCCTAGTCAGTCAACCCTCATCCCTCCCTAGAAGGAATTTAAATCAAACACTATAACAATTTAATTACAATACATATCAAAAATTCCTATAGGTAAGTAGGTTTTAGAAAATGGGTGGATCAAAGGGAAAAATAATGAAGTTTCAATACATGGTTTCCCTTTAATGAGTATTTTGCATCGTCCCATGTCACTAGTAAAATGACTCATCACCCACTTTCAATATTTATCAAACTATTTGACGTGTTTATAATAATTTTTACACTTCCACAATTATATAGAATTTTGTTTTTTTCCATCACATCCAAAAAAATATTTGTTGAAAAGAAATTTTCCTAAACAGTGTTCCATATTTTTCAATAATACTAGTGTATAGGATTCTCTAAATGATATTAGGTTTTCATTTACACCATTTATAGTCATTTTTATGATATACACGCATGTGAAGTTTACCTAGAAACAATATTTTTATTTCTAACAATTTGGGAATTTTTAGCAGATGTAGCTTCCAGATCTATCAACTTGACTTCCATCTTAAGGCACCTCATGTTGAGGGTGTAGTGCCCATCCTCTAATGATCCCAACCTATATTTAAAACCATTATTCAACTTATAAATTTTAACCTCATGTATTTTTATTTTTTCAAACAAGTAATTCTTCAATGACTTTGTCTCTTATGTATTTACTTCCAATTGGGCAGACTTGACATCCATATAGACTTTATGAAATTTCTCCTGAGCATGGATCACCTCTTTCATAAAATTTTAAAATAATTAATTATAAAAAATAATTATTATAAATTATTCATTAACTAAATAAATTTTATCATTTAAAATTTTTCTAAACACTTAATTATCTTTTAAAATCATTACAAGAGTATTCCATAAACATGCCTTTTTGAACAATGATTCTTCCAATGCATTAGTCCCACTTTTTAATTAAGATTTTTCAACAATAAGAACCTTGTTGTATGAGAGAATATATAAAACAATATATTTAGGAACCTTTTTTAGGTAAAAATTAATTTCATAATAAATTTCACAATGTGACTCATTAAAAACATCTTCTTCACACCGTGGTCTTGATTCACTAGAGGAAACCTTCCCAATATATTCAACAATATTCATATCACTCTCTACACTTTCACCTAATGGTTGTTCCTATTTCTTACTTGTGATATTTTTTTATTCATATACCCTATCATATTTCTATTTTTAATGGTTCAATCTGAGACATTCAAGTAAACATATATAGGGATGGGAGTATAACCTTCTATCTGAGGAAATTCTTCAAACTCAAATCTACACTTCATATATATATAGTAAAAAATATAAGTAAATTTTTTATAACTTATTATAGGGAACCTTATGCTTATAATTATAATAATAATACTTCAATAAATAACTAATTATATTTAACTTACACTCTAATACAACTTTTTAAGCCCAGTGGATTATGTAGACACACCTAGGGTTAAATTAGGCATCATCTAATTTTACCAAATTCTAATAATTTCTTTAAAACCTTTAAACTCATTGATAATTAAACCTATAATTTTGGTTAAGGATATTGGATACTACATTTTTTAATATATTATACACCTATATGCAATATAGATAAAGTATTAAATAACACATGCGTTTTTACAAGGTTTGGCCCCTCATAGAAATCCTACTCCTTTCTATGTTTGGGGTGTTTAAGTCATAGATTTTATACTAAAATCAAATCACAAAAAACATATAGATTTATTTAGGTATCATCCTAAAACTAAGGCACATAAAATTATATAGGTGTAATATCAATATATTACACCATTTATTAGTGTAGCGTCCCATTACCTTTCTTTATATTGGTGTCACACCAGTTTCTCTTCAACTCTTCCTTCTCCTACTAGAGTAGATTAACACTATTTTCCAATGATTTCATTGTATCTAAAATACCAATCTTTTTCCTCAACAAATATATCCTTAAACTACCTTAATGTCTTCATAAAAAACATACTACTTCATTTATTGTATTCTATTAGCTCTCGTTTCTTGTGAACCATTTCACTATCTTCTCAACTCAACTCTTCTTCCTCGATGGTAACTAATCAGTAGTAACATATTGGCTCTCTCATCTCCCACTTATTCTTTTTCTTTAACTTTAAAACCCAATAGGTCATAAAGGCTCAGTTTTCTTCTTCTTTATCACTATATATTGTAGCATATTCTCATGGTTCTAATTTTTCTTCTTCATCAAGAGCTTAGTTTCTTCTTAGTTATCTAAATTTTCAAAACATGACATAGTGGATTCACACTATTCTTTTTTTATATAGATGAATGGACACTCAATCTCTCCTCTCCACAAGATCCATACTCCTCCTCAAAAGCATGGTAAGCTAAATTAAATGCATTATTTCTTTTTCAATAGCCATAAAAGGTATGACAAGTAGAAAAGGTAGATGTTAATGAAAATTTAGTATCAAAGAATAACTACTTTTGTTATCTATCATATTTCATATCCACTTTTTAAACTCATGGGGTATTCCAAGAATACTCTCATTAACTTCTCGCTAGCTTCTTCATCTCCTTTAAATAAAAATATCACCACTAAAATCCAAATTTCAAAATCCCTAGCTATAAAAAAATGTATACATCACAAAATCTAGTGCTTTGGAACTCACTTTATGGCATGAAGTAGTAGATTATAGTGTGGAAACTTTTTCTTATGGCGCAACACATCGCAAAACTCATCTTATACTTTATTTCTTCTTATCAAACATATATCATCATAAATGACATAGGAATTGAAAAACATGTTGACATTTTATGTAAATACATATGTATTAGTATTAAAAACCCAATAAATTCATTTTAGTGCATTTGAATATTGAATATATTCATCAATACATTGATCTTATTCTCCTTTGGTTTGAATATCAGCAACACAGGCTTGGATCATGGATTTACAATGTTCCATGATATTTTAATCATAAATGAACATTACAGGAATCCTCACAACATAGTTCATTATATTCTAACAATTCTATAAACTCTATTTTCACCCATCATAATCTCATAATATTTCTAAGTCAAATCTCTAACATGATCTAAAATCTATTACATATAAATGATTTACCTATGAAATTTTTTCAAACTTTAGAAAAATAGAACAATTATCTTACTTTTTGGAATCTTATATTATACATAGATGAATTTATCTATATGGTACACATTTCTCATCTGTGTAGATGAATTCCCTTATACATGGAACTCATAGTTTGTGTGTATCCAAATTTCCTTGTCCAATTTTCATCCACATAGCTAAATTGAATTCTGCGGGTCTCAATAAACCTATGTACAACCAAATTCTCTTATAAACTAGCTCTCATGGATATATTTACTTATGCAGTGGATTTATATAATAATTTACTTTTACATTTTTCTGAAATATCTTTCATGTATATGAATTCTCTTTCACATGACACAAATCTCTTAGGTAGTGATAGACTATTCTTCACATAGGAAAAGTTACTCTTCCATTTTTTTTCTTCTATAAACTAGATATATTTTAATCTCAACTATAATATAAGTTTTTAAAATCCCTTCGACATAGATGATTTGTATTATATTATTTTTTTATAGGATAATTACGTTTAGTTGGTTTTAGAGCTCCAACACTGAAATTCCAGTTTTCTTCAAATAGGATTAGGAAAACTTCAATAATTACTAGGCCTTATAAAACCTCTTTAAATCATATCTAAAGTTCTTAAAATATGTATAGTAATTATTAATAGAATTAAAAAATACTTCATCCATATTTATAAGGTTTTTCATTAAATAAATCACTAAAATTAAAGTATTTCAGTGAAATCTCCTTTGAGATTGAGTTCATCCCTTCTTAAATCAAACCAAAGTCATATCAAATTGAAAAAAAACCTTTATCAAAGAGTTCTTCTCACTAAATACACTATAATTTATACATGTTACTCAATTATATATTCTTTAACTTTGTCTTAATTCTCTACAAACTAAGAGCCTATTAAAACATTATTAAAATAAATCTTTTTAAGTTGTTTGGTACTAGTCTGACAGCCAAATTTTATTAGTTATTCATCTTTAAAAACTGATTGTTGTAGATATTGGTTCTCTACCTTTTTAGAAATTTTCTTAGACATTCAAACTAGATCTTAAATTGATAGATGTGTTGGTATAAAGATTTTATCCAATCAATTATTCCAAGGAAAATTATTCTTCTCCTTTAACATGAAAAGAAACTGGTAGTAGCTCACTATTCATTCATAGGCGGATACTCAACTATTCTCATGTTACCTTATCAATAACTTAAACTCTTATTATCAACATTCACTTTGAAAAAAATATAACAAATGCTACCTCTGGCCACAATAATCTCCCCCTTTGTGTTTGTTTTCAATACCCAATCCAATCCAAATTCAATGTTCTCTTTTATTTAAAGTCAATATCCAATTTTCTATCCCCATTATTGACAATAAATTCAAATGGTAAATGTATTCACGCGTTATTTAAATAATAGGGAAGATATTATTTCTCCCCTAAAATGATATTATGGGAAGGGTTTCCTAATCCAAATCAAAATTTTCCCATTTTAAGAAAAAAATATTCTCCCTATATAATTCCCCTCCCCATGTAATTATTCCACCCATTTATGAGATTCATTAAAATTCCATTTGAGAGAAATAAATTTATTAGAATCATTTGTTACCAATTTCAAGTGATTATAGGAACTTCACTACATAAATGTATCAACTAATTTTGAAGTGGCATCAGATTTATCCTAGAAATGTTTAATCAACTAATAAACTCTAAGTGTATATGGGATTTCTCAATGTGAAAAAAATAGTGATCGATTTAGAAAACAATATTATTTATAATTAATCCACCATGTGAAACCAACTTTTGTATCTTAGTTATTTGGGGATACTTGCTCAAATTTCCAGGAAAGAATATACATCTTTACTCACTAAAACAATCACATAAAAAATTTCAAGTGCAAGTTCCTTCCAATTTAGTTATTTAATCACTGTACCTTAATAATATATACTTACAATTAGTCAAAAAAATGGAACTTCTTTCAATTTTATCAATTCTGTTAAGAATTCTAAATTTTTACAAAGTGAATAATTTATGGAACGTTGGTCTTCTTGGATAACTCCTCCTAAAGTGATGCTCTCAAAACTTATTCACATTAAATTCCTTATATTAAATAATAAAAACACAATATGAGAATTAGTTGTATATCCTTCAGTATCTCATTTGGAGTAGTGTGGATGAGACTTGTTCCTCAACGCATGAAACGTCTTCTTAAAATCTCTAAAAACTTGAGATCCCTACATGATAGTTTCACTAATAATTTTCCAATATTGTTCTCCCTCAGTCGGCATGGACTTATTTCATTCGATTTTATTCATAACTTGAATATGCTTATCCACTTTAGTAATTAGAGAAGTTTAATATCTTATATCTTGTTTCAACTTCCTTGTATCATACAAAAATCCAAACCATATGATCGAATATTCCTTCTTCACATATCCATCCTTCTTCATCGGTGAGATTTATTTTCTAGTTGTAATACTTTAAACAATATAAGAAAGACATGTATTAACTTTGTTCTTCATCTATCAAATAAAAAAATCATACATCTGATAGCTTTATGACCTACCTAGTTTCACCTTCCACGCACATATTCACAAAATTTTCCCATTCCCTAATTAGGAAGCTTCTTAATTTCTCCACATGGTGTGTCAACCACTAATATAATCCTATAATCTCTCCATTTGATGGATTCTCATCTTGATTATAGCTTTATGCCATGTACTTTGAAATTTATGGACATATTGTAGTGGTACATGGTGTTTCCTCTCTTACCACAATAGAGGTACTTCATTTTGGTAGGCTAAACATCACACTCAACATTATTCTTTATTGTCTTCTTGGATGTAGATTCCTCAAGAGCTTCCTTCACAAATTTACATTCCAAGGAAGAAACACTTTATTACTTTGCTAACTTCTTAATCTATGGTGGTTCTCTATTTTTTCAATAACTAGATGATACCAGGTAGTATTATACCAAGATTCATAATATCAATGACCTCCAATGTTTCATATTTCATAGAAATTTTCAATGACATAAAAACCAATTATTTTAGAACAAATTTTTATTTTTATATTCTATTTTATTCTCCATTAAAGTAGGTTATTTCCTTTATTTCACTATTATAATCCTTGATTTAGGTATAATAGAATTTTTTTATAATGAAATTTCATGCCAGTAATTGATTGAAATTTTACCAAACCACTAAAAACACCAACATCTACCACTTAGTCTTGAAATTTTTCTAGTGCAAGCAATCTGTCTATATTTACATGATTTCTATCTTTGGGATGGAACACCATCCTTTTCAATTACGATTAGAGGGTAATTTTTCTAGAAATTTTAACTTCAAACCATGATTATGTGGTTGTGTAAAAACATAGTTCTTCATTTGATGTGTTGGTATTTTTTTAATTTTCTTTTTATGTTGTTTTTTTAGAAAAAGGGGGAAAACTGAGCAGTTCTATAAATTTCTAGGTTACACGCCATCTACTCCCAAGTACAAATTGTGTGTATGTTAGGCGTGTAATGACCATATGATGACTAATTATATGTCGTGTGGTGACCATGTAAAAATAATATACTACATGGCATGTAGTGTTCCTCAACATGTTGTGTATTTTACTTTCCGCATACCGAATGAGTCCTAGTCATGTGTTGACCCGTGTGATGTGTCTAAGTCGTGTGATGACCTGACAACCTACATAAGTCTGAGTACGAAAAAGATACTACATGGCGTTTAGTCCTTAATACATGTTGTGTAATTTTATTTTTATTCATTTATATGGGAGATAATCGCGTCTCATTCCCCAAAATTTCTTCTTTTTCCCCATTTTTTGACTGAATTATTCTAGGACGCTGAGAACACTTATTCTCCTAGATTCTTCATTTGACATTCATTATTCAATCCATTTATGGATTTGGGATCTCACTGGGAAGTTTAAACCCACGCACCCTATTCTGTTCCTGTTCCTTTGTCTCTCAAACTACAATTTCCATCCGAGCAGAATTTCCATAATTCGATAGAAACGTAGATCTACGAAGATTGGATTTTAATTGGATATCGATATCGAGCATGCCTACATCTATGAGTCTAAGGAAGGTGGTTCGTACCCTATTTTAAGTTTTCATGGTCATTTGGGGGTTGATCCTTTTTAGTGAAATGTCAGGTATTGAGTGAGACCCATGTTTCATTATATTGAATTGATTGTATACTTTATGGAATGTGATTGGGAATTCCTTTACCTTGTTATTCTTGAGAGAGTCCAGGTTAGAGGTTGTTTCTCATTTGGTGCATTCTATACAGAGGTACCAAAATGGCTATAATTGAATTGTTTTTATTAAACTGATGAGTTTTAAGCATGATTAAGTTTATTAGAGGCTTTCAAGAACTAAATATTTCTATGGGAAAACACATGGACAGTGAAATTCAACTGTTTAATTTGTTTTTACTAGTTGACGTGATTCTTCTTGATTATATATATTTGAAGCTTGATATTGCATATGTTGGAACCTTTTGGTTGTGTGGGGCATGGCTGAGATATCCTTAAGTGATTTTGATCATAGGTTGGGCTTAGCCTGGATTATTTGGGTGGTTTCACCATAAGATTGTGTATCTTGGACATTGGATTCAGGTAGTGTTACTATCAACTTGGGCATGGAACGGGTTACTTGGATGAAAATTCCATCAGATTCTGAGTGTCATGGTAGTAGGGGAACAAGATGCCAGAGAGGTTGTGTCTTGGGTTCTAAATTTGGTGGTTACCACTCACCCATGATTTGGGTTGCATGCACATAGGTATACTTTTTGATGAGGTGGTTTTTACTTCTCATGTGGGTAGAGGCCTCGGTAGTTGCACTTAGGTGATTATGGGTTGGGGGTGCTTATTGTAAAAGTCGTGCGGAAGGTGAGGAGCCTCTAGATTATTTATGCGTGCCTATGGGATGTCGGTACTTGAGACACAAGGTTTCCGGAGGAACATGGTGTTGGGTTACTATTACTTGGGCATGCCTTTAGGATTTCGGTACTTGAGACATGTGGTGTTAGGTGGCACATGGTTTCGGGTAACATGACTGAGATTCCAAAATTGGCCGAACTAGGTGACACTACCCGGTGGCTTCTGAATACCAGTGGAGGTTGTGTATAATTCGTGAATTGTACAGTTTATTTTTCTTATAGATTAATGACTTCTTAAATACCTATACTAGGTATGAACCATTGGATGGTATCCTATTGAGATTTGTCTCACACCCAACACGGTCTCTTTGGGATGCATGTAAACTTTATGGTTTTATGTATAGGTAAAGGATCAGCCTCAGAAGATGGATCATAGTGTAGTTTTTCATAGAGATGGTATGGAACTTGAGGTCATGACTAATTGGTGATTACTTTTGTTTTAGCTTTAATTCTATGTCATCATTCTTACTTTAATATTTTAGCTACTATTGGTTAGCCATTGGGGCCCTTTTTATATTGACATGTCTGACCTGCAATGGATGTATGATGGGTTTTTTTAGTAGTTACAAATGATTTTCATAATGTTGTTCTATTTACATTATGCTACACTTTTTTATATATTTCTTCCATTGTTTATTAATATTGGATGTGCTTGAGCTATGCGAGTCTGGTTTGAGTCTGCTAAGTCAATTATTTCCACTACATATTTTATTATTATACTCAGACTGGTGTCTTTATTTTTCCTCTTCTCAAAGGTTATATCCTCCCCACTATACCTATTACAGCCTCTCTAGTAGATGGAAGTCGTTGGTGTTTGGGAAGGTGTGCCTAAGGTCAGTAACAGCTAGCTCGTTTAGCACTATTCGAGTGCCATTTTAGGTCGGGATGTTACAAAGTGGAATCAAAGGTAGGTTGTTCTGGATAGGGATTTAGTTTCATCTTTTCACTGACTTCTAATGAGATTGAGACTAACTTTTTATTTCTTCTGTTTTTACTATTTGGGGTATGGTAGATTGGATATAGGTTGTTATTGGGATAGGGTTTCTAGCTTTTTCTTGGGTGCCTACAGCCTGAGGTGTGAGGGATGGACCAAGTTGCCTTGGGTTGAAATTTCTATTTTTCTTTTTCATAGATTATATTTTATATGGTTTCCACCTTGGTGGATCACTTGGTTTGTGATGATTATTAGTTAAGATATGTGACACTTGACCCAGTGTGGTAAGAGAGAATTAGACCTTGGCCCGGTATGCTAAGGTGAGTTTTCTTGGATCTTGATAGGCACATTGTTAAGGTATCTCAATTTCATATCTGCACATATGCTTTGTGAAGTGATAATAACATGTGAATAATATCAATTTCCATGTTATATATGATTTTAAAATGTGAAAGGTAAAATTCCTGATAAAATTGATTGTTTATTACAATGTAATATGCCATGCTTTAAATTATTTAAAATTTCATGTGGAAAGAGATTTGGGCCTGGCTAGTATATGAGAAGGTAGGTACTGTGACTGAGGTGATGTTGATCACCAGTATTGGGCTTCCTGGACTTCAGTTTGAGGTAGTGTGGCTATTAGGATTGGGTGACTTGGTCGTTGGTCTGAAGCAATGATGGTTGTCGGGATGAGCATAGCCTGAGGTACTTTTGATACTTGGCTCTTTTGAGGGTGGGTAAGGAGGTTGTGAGGTCGGGATGCTTTGGGGCTTGGTTGTGGTGGGGGAGTAAGGGTAGTTGTTATGCGCTTCCTCTTTACTTCTTTCCTTATCTACGTTATATATATATATATATATAGTTATATATGTGGGATATCATACCGTTTATGGTATTAAGTGGGTTCATCCTAGACGACTTGATGGAATGCCAGGTAGGTGATGGTATAGTTCCTCATGAGAATGATTAGGTTCAGATGCCTAAGGGAATGGTAGAGCAAGAGATATAGGTATAGGCTCTGGGACAAGATCAGGTTCAGGATCCAGTGCAGGACGAGAAGCAGTAGGGTTTGGTAGCATTTGGGTCATGGCTTGACTAGGAACTCAGATCTAGTCTGGTACATGTCTTGCAAGGGATTGACATAGGTTCGTAGGGAATAGATACTTCTATGGATTACCTAACATGGGAGTTCTAGTCGCAAAACCCGCCACTTTTTCAAGGTGAGGGTGGTCCACAGGTGGCTGAAAACTGGATAGAGAGCATGCAGATGATTTTCGAGCAGCTCGAGACACCTTCAGGCCGGAGGGTCAATCTGGAGACATACATATTGAGAGGACTAGCAAAGTGTTGTTCGGATGTGCAGTCTTGGGCTTGCAGGCACAAAAGAATGGCATGGAAGGTCTTCAATTACAGGTTTTTCAAGAACATTTTCCACGAGACGTTGAGGGAAGAGAGAGCTTGGGTGTTCTTGAGCCTCCAACAGGGTGACATGTTTGTTGTGGACTATGAATCTACCTTCAATGAGCTTTCTCACTTTTCACCAATTATGGTAAGCGATGACACCTCGAGGGTGAGGTGCTTCAAAGATGGATTATTTCATGCCATTATGGTACATGTAAAAAATTTTAGTTTGGCCACGTTCTCTGAGGTGGTGAATCAGGTGCTCATATCAGAGGGTAACCGGATGGACATGTCTCACCTAAGTTTGGTGGCTTCATGTGATGTTTAAGATAGTAGGAAGTGAGGTTGGGATGAGTTACAATAGAGTATTCAGGCCATGGACTCAGCTAGACCACCATGTGGCAGTTCATCAGTGGTTTGATTTTTGTATGGGCAGTTAGGTCATGTCTGGACTCAATGTGATAGACCTCCAAATAAGTATTAGGCATGTGGATAGGTCAAACATCTAGATAGGTTCTGCAGGTAGCCATCTCAGACAGCTGGCAGGTAGGGACCAAGACATACGGTGGTGTTCGGTGTTGATTCAGGATCAGTACCAGGTGAGGGTAGTCGAGGCTCATCTATACACGGAGGAAATGGAAGAGATAGTGAGACTCAACTAAGGGTTCATTGGTTGGTTACTGGAGTAGTACAACAAGGAGTTCAGGCATCATGAACTCATACTTCAGGCCAGGTGTACACCGTGGAGCTGCCAGAGGCTGAGCAGGCTTGTGAGCCGATAATGGTCAAGGGTACATCATGGGCGTGTCTATGATTTTCTTGTTTTCTTTTTGGTATGTCCTGTTAAGGCATGTCCGTTTTGAGTTCATGAGGTTCATTGGATCTATGTGGACTAACCATATGTTGGTCAGTGGGATTGGCACCATTTTAGGTGTTTGATTATATATATATTTATATATATATATATGAATGAGGGGTTAAGGCATCAGGGCATCGTTTGATGTGGGCTATTTGAGGTGACTTGGGAATTGGGGTATCATGGATGTAGTTTACTTGAGGTTCCATAGGAATCAGGGCATTGAGTATGCGGTTTTGATTGAGGGGCAAGGCATCGGGTTGTTTTGAGCAACCATGGGATGTGGGACCTCATTGTGCCATGGGATTCATGGGCTCAAGATGGGTGTCGATGCAGTTTGGGATGTGATGGGGTGTTGTGAACGACACGGGAGAACTAGATAATTCTCAGGGGTGACGATGTGTCATGGGAGGACCCTGAGTCTGGGTAATAGGTCGATGGACCTTTGATTGACTTGAGTTTTGAGCTAGAGTTGTTCTAGAATCTTTCTTCACCACCCTTGGAAGGGAAATTCGGGGATGAATTGCTTTAAGGGTGAAGTTTGTAAGAACCCAATTCATCCTTTGAGGTATTGGTCTTCTTTTTCCTTTTCTTTTTTACATTGTTTTTTGAGAAAAAGGGGGAATACTGAGCAGTTATGGAAATTTCAAGGTTACACACCATATACTCCCAAATACACATTGTGTGTATGTTAGGTGTTTACTTACAGCATGCTGACTAAGTACATGTCATGTAGTGACCATGTAAAAATAATCTAATACATGGCATGAAGTGTTCTTAACATTTCATGTATTTTACTTTCCAGGTACTGGCTGAGTCCTAGACAAGTGTTGACCCATGTGACGCATCTAAGTCATGTGATGGCCTGGAAACCCATGTAAGTTGGAGTAAGGACAAGATACTACACGACATGTATTCCTTAATACACACTGTGTACTTTTATTTTTATTCATTTATATGGGAGAGCATCACATCTCATTTCCAGAAATGTCTTCTTCTTCCCTATTTTCAGACTGTGTCACTTCGGGACACCGAGAACACTTCTTCTCCTATATTCTTCATTTAAGGTTCGTTATTCAATCCTTCGGTGGCAGTGGGATCACACCAGGAAGGCTAAACCTGCACACCCTATTCTATTCTGGTTTTTTTGTCTCGCACGTCATAGTTTCTATCAAATAAGAATTTCCATAATTGGATAGAAATGTAGATATATGAAGATAGTCTTTGAATTGGATCTTGATATTGGATATGCCTTCGTCGATGAGTCTAAGGTAGGTGGTGGATACCCTATTTTTATATTTTCATGGTCATTTGGGGGTTGTGGATTTTTCACGCAACATCAGGTATTGAGTGAGACCCATGTTTCTTTATATTTAATTGATTGTATGCCTTATGGGATGTCATTGGGCATTCCCTTACCTTGTTATGCTTGAGAAAGGTCGGGTTAAAGGTCATTTCCCATTTGGTGCATTTTGGTCAGGGGTGAAAAAATGGTTATAATTGAATTTTTTATTAAACTACTGAGTTTAAACTGTTTAAGAATGATTAAGTTTATTAAAGGCTTTCAAGACCTCAGTTTTGGTATGGGATAGCACATGGCTAGTACAATTCAACTGTTTAAATTTTTTTTCCTGTTTGAAGTGGTTATTTTTTATTATATATATGTGAGTCTTGATATTGCATATGCTGGAAACATGGGTAGTGTTGGGTGTGGCTCAGATATCCTTGAGTTATGTTTATCACAGGTTGGGCTTGTCCTAGATTATTTGGGTGGTTTTACCATGGGATTCGGCATTGTGGACATCGGATTGAGGTAGTGTGGCTGTTATGTTTTGCATGGCCCGGGTTACTTGGATGGAAATACCATTGGATTCTGGGTGACATGGTCATAGGGTAACCAGGTGTCATAGAGGTTATAGCTTGGGTTATAAATTTGGTTATTACCACTCACCCATGATTTGGGTCGTGTGCACACAGGTAGACTCCATGATGAGGTGATTTTGACCTCTCATGTGGGAAAAGGCCTCTATAGTTGCATTTAGGTGATTATGAGTTGGTGGTTCTTGTTGTGGAAGCCACATGGAAGGTGAGGAGCCTCCATATTTTTTGAAAATTCCTGTGGGATGTTGGTGCTTGAGACACGAGGTGTCAAGAGGCACATGGTGTAGGGTTACTATTGCTTGGGAAAGCCTTTGGTAAATTGGTACTTGAGACACGCGGTGTGATGCCCCAGGATTTTCGAACTTGACTAAGTGAACAATGTTATGTTTTATAATGATATTATTTTTTTGGTTTTGGTACCAATAAAGGTATTGAAACTAAATAGATGAAAAACAAGGGGAATAAAGAGAACTGGTATACATAAAAATGTTACATTACTAAAAAGACCCAAACTAACCAAGAACACCATGTGCAAGACTTAACATGGCCACAGTAAGACTGATAAGAATCACAACTTGAGTAATCAGATAGTATTCATCTTCTGGGTCCGTCAGTGTGAAAAACATAATAGCCAGAACCACAGCACACGTACTCAGCACCAACGGAATGAGGAGATCCATCCACCTAGGGTCAAGTGTTTTGAAAATTTGAAACACCTTACCCCCTGTTTTTATAATGGTTCTTTAAGAAATTATGACCTTTATAAATTTAACCATTGGGGTTTTCAAAATATAATTTGGGTTCCCATTGATAAAGT
Organism: Viscum album; assembly: GCA_963277665.1. Classification (NCBI taxonomy): domain Eukaryota; kingdom Viridiplantae; phylum Streptophyta; class Magnoliopsida; order Santalales; family Viscaceae; genus Viscum; species Viscum album. The sequence continues at coordinate 1,428,877,724 of OY728120.1, read as the reverse complement.
TTATCTTTATATAAAAGCTTGGTTTTTGTAATGCTCTTATAATCTTATGATATTTCAAATATTTTAATATGACTAGATGTTTTTCAAAAAAATCATAGTTTTAAAATAAAAAGAATATTCTTGAAAATAAATCTATTTGTTTTTACAAAATCCAGATGGATACCTATATGGTTGAAAACTTAGTATTTTAAAATGTTATGAAAGTTATGTTTAAAGGGTATCTATAATAATTGAAAAATATATCTTATTGGATCTCTAAAACTATGTATTTTGAATTGGAGAAAACTATTGGTCTTTTAAAAAGAATTTTGTGAATCAAATAGTAGAGTATATTATAAATTGGATTTTTGATTTTTTTTTAGGGTTATTTATAAATTTTTGGTATGTTAATCATGAAATATATATATATATATATATCTTTTAAAAAGGGTTATATGAAAATGTAAAGTATTCCACATAGCCTAGAATGGGATTTAAGATTTGAAAATTTTAAGTTAAAACAATTTATTTCATTGTATAAAAATTCAGTTTTTACCAATATTCATATTTCACACTATTTTGAAACTAAGTATACCTGTACAATTTATTTTGTCTATCTAAATAAATTTTTAATAAAAATTTAGGTTGGGACCTGGCCAAGCCGAGGGAATCCCTTGGGGACAAGCCCTCAAGGATGAGACCAAGCCCCTAGGGACCGACCATTGGGATCATGAGCGGTGTAGAGGTGTCAACCAGGTCGGAGTCGAGCATAGCTTCGTCCAGACACACATGGGCCCATGTATAAGGTCTACAGCGCGTGTTGCGTAGGGTTGGGCCTAGGCCCTCATGAGGCCCGTGTATAAGGCCCCGGTGTGTGTGTTAGTGTTATTGTTCTAAAGGCAGTGCATTCTAAGTTATAAACCACGCCTCCTCTTCAGTTCATTTCAATGTGGGACGTATTCCGCGCATTCGGAACCATTCGATCGATTTGTGCTTCAATCACGTCCATCTGATTTCCTTAACCGTCCGGTCTCCCCCGCTTATTACTGTGACTGTCCGATCTCTCACGAGATCTAATCCTGGTCGTTGGTTCTTTAAAATTGCTCAACCCATCTCCCGCTCTTCCTCCAATCATCCAATCTTGCCTGTTCTAATCTGGGTCGTTCATTACATCTCTACGTCGCACCCCTCCAGCAACTTCTTCCTTGCGTCGGGGTCCCACACCAGTAGGCCTGCACACCCGAGGACGCCTCGGCCTTCTCCTTTTGCACTGATCCTCTTGACCCCCACACACCCCCTCCTAGGGCACTGTTATCCTGTCTCCTTAATGCCAGACTACCCCTAGGGTCGAGTTACTTGTTGCACTGGAGCCTCTACTTAAACCCCCTCTTGACTCATGAAACCCCAGTGGTTTTTTCTCCTCTAGAACTCCTTCCGAACTCTCTAGCAAAACCAACGAGCTCCCTTTTGATCTGAGAATCCTCATTAATAACTGTAAGGGTTCTTGCATGTTTTTTTTCATTTTTGGAGAAATATACACTTTATACACCTGGTATATACAGTTTATATATGTATATATACCTAATATAAACCCCTCGGTTTTTTTTGTTTTCAAAAGGATTTGCCATCATGTTTTCAGCAGGGTATAAGTAAGGATGTTTCTTGTTTTGTTTCATTAAGAAATACTACTCTTCTATGTTTTGGTATATATGGTTTATATATATATATATAAATATGTATAATGAAAACCATCCAGTTTTAAAAAAATTTCAGGGGTGTTTTCCCTATAATTTACTACAAAAATTACAAGTGCAAGGGATTATCTTGCTTTTTTTAAAAGCAACCATTTAAAATATAGTTCATGTATACGGTTTATCTACATTTTCTTTATATATATATATATAGGTTATATTTTCTTTTTAGTTGGATCGACCTATGTAGGATAGGACATTTGGGTGTTAAGTTTTGATTGTTTTCATTCGGTTTTATTTCACAAAACCTATACATATATAAATATTCGAAATATACAGTTTTTTATATGTATATAAATATATTTATAACCCAAACCCAATCAATTTTCAGATTTCCAATATGATCCAGTATGTTATACTAGGTATTATATATATATGAGGGTTGTTTGAAACAATTTTTACCATGAAAACCCCCTTTTTGTAAACTTTGTATATATATATCTATGTACTCATATACATGTAGTCTAATACAAATCAAATTTATGATTTTTAAAGGATAGATATCAATCTTTAAGAAAATTCTTATTTATTGCGAATCATGTTTTATCAAAGAAGAATATTTGACATTACCCATGATGTGTTTTATGATAAAGTGTGTATTTTGGATTGATTAAAATATGTTAGAGGATTTAGGAATTATGGGACTATGTTATCATGTTGTGAGAATTTATTATCTTATTATGCAATGAACCTAATTTGGTGAATGTTATTAGTTAATCAAGCTGTGGTTTAATGACCTGTTTATCACCATAACTAATGGAAAGTGTTTTCTTTAAGCATTTCATTTCCATGAAATAATAATTTTAAAGATTCATCATTTATTATATCATCCTTTTATATGCTTTAGTAATTATCTTGTGTGAAAATAATTTTTACTAAACTATGTATCCCTTTGATTAGTTATTGAAATATTTTGCAATGTTAACTGTCGTATCATGTACTAGAAAAATTTGTAATGGTTCATTATTTATTTTATTTATTATTGTACATAATGCAGGCCTTTGACATGTCACGATAATAAACTAAGAAATTAGATTACCCAAAGTGGTATGGGAAATCTTGGGTAATATGAAAAATGAATGAGTTATTCAAGGTGGTATGGGACATCTTGAATATATAAACCGTTTAAGTATGAACGATGTGGATCACATGATAATAAAGACAAATTTAATGGTGGCCCTGATAGCACTTCAATGCATTGGGTAAAGAATTAATCTCTAGAGATGACCAGTTTAACGATACCGTGGGGATGGACCTTGGTAATTTTTAATGACACCTTGGGGAAGGACCTTGGTGATATGGAAATTATTTTCTAAGTTAAATTTTGATGCCACATAATTCAAGTTATGTTAAAAGTTCATTTCAAGATAATATGCCTATTATTTCACGACCATTGCCTTTATGTTTTTATAAAGATCTTATTTCACTAGTATAAGTTTGGAGCATGATTTGTGTTTATCACTTAGTAAGATAGTAACCATCAAGTGAAATTGAAGTTGTTTCCTTTATGCGCAACTATGATTATGCATTACTCTTAACTGTTTAATTTTATACTTAAGTATCACATGTCGTACTTGTTTATGAAGACCATTATTACTCCTTTGATAAATGTCATAATTGTTTCATATGTTCCTTGAAAATATTGATTGAGCACTTTGATGTTATGTGTTACAGTTCTCCTTAAGAGAATTTTCCATGGGTAATTTTTTTTAAACGAATGTTTTCAAAAGTCGCACTGTTTTTATTTTTTTTAAACCCCTTACTGAGTATTTCAATGCTCATCCAACGTTTTGATTTAAAATTTTCAGGTAACAACTTTTAAAAGATGAACCATTTCCGAAGTTACCAGTTTCCCAGAGCCCGAGCCGCACTTGTTCCTCTATATGGGACATGATGTGTGCTTTTTAATGCATTTTTTTATTTCAAGACACACATCATGTTCAGAAGGCACCGGCTCCTAGGTTTCTGGAGTCGGGTCCTCACACGCAGTGTTAGGTGGAAAAGGTTCCCGGTTACATGGCTGAGATTTTGGTGTTGACTGAAGCAGGTGACAATCCCTAGTGGCCACTGAGCACCAGTGGAGGTTGTGTTTACTTCATGCATATTACAATTTATTTTTCTTATAGATGCATTCGTACTTAAATACATATACTAGGTATGCACCATTGGGTGTATCCTACTAAGATTAGTCTCACACCCTATATAGGCCCTTTAGGATGCATATAGACTTTATGGTTTTACATATAGGTAAAGGATCATCCTCAAGAGTTGGATTGTAGTGTTGTTTAGCATGGAGATGGTATGGACCTTGAGGTCATGCCTATCAGGAGTTTACTTCTATTTTATCTTTCATTCTGTATCAGCATTCTTACTTTACTATTGTAGCTATTGTTGGTTAGCCATTGGCACCCTTTTTATATTGACATGTCTGACCTGCTATGGATGTATGCTTGGTTTGTTTAGTAGTTACAAGTGATGTTCATCATGTTGTTCTGTTTACTTTCCACTACACTTGTTTATATATTTCTTCCACTATTTATTGACATTGGATGTGCTTCTGCTATGCAGGTATGTTTTGATTCTACTAAGTAATTCATTTCTGTTGTATGTTTTATTATTATTTGCAGACCAATAACATTATTTTTCCTCCTCCTCAGAGGGTATAGCCTCCCCACCATACCTATTACACCATCGCTACTAGTTGGAAGCCTTTGGCATTCAGGGAGATGCGCCTAAGGTCAGTAACACCTAGCCCATTTAGCATTGTTTGGGTGGATGTTTGGTTCGAGATGTTACATGGGGGTTTCTCATCATTTTAACACTTCCACATTTTTATAGAAATTTTTTTATCCTACACTTCCTAAAAATATTAGGGAAAACAACGTTATCAGAATAGTGGTTTACATTTTTTAATGAGACTAAGATGTATGATTCTTTAAATTATCTTACATTATTTTTAAAACCATTTATAATATTTATTTAGGCTATACACTCATCTGAAGTTTTTGTGGTAGAAATATTATTCTTTCCATGAGAATATAAATTTTTAGCAGATATAGTTTCCAAATTTTTCAAATTGAATTCCAAATCTAGACACTTCATATTAAGGTTGTACTTATCATCCTCTAATGATCTCATCTTATATTCTCAACCATTCTTCATCTCCTTAATTTTATCCTCGAGAATTAGGAATTTCTCCTATAAGGAATTTTCCAAATATTTTATCCTTTATGTATTTACATCAAGTTAGGAATACTTGACATCCATAGAGAATTTAAGAAATTTCTCGAAATCATAGAACCCATTTTTTAAAGCCTTTTAAAATACCTATTTTTCAAAAATAACTTTTTCAATTTTTTATTAACTAAAAAAATTTATCATTTCAATGTTTTTTGGACCCTTCCTTATCTTTTACAAGATTTGTGGTTGTATTTTAGGAAGCTTCCTTCTTGACCAATGCTTCTTCTATTTCCTCATAATATCTTTAAAATTGTGATTTCCCATCAATAAATATCTTGATGTATGTGAACATATATAAAATTTACTATTAAATATGCTATTTTAGGTAATCCTCAAATTAAAAAGAATCACTAATTGACTCATCAAAGTCATATCCATCCCAACTAGAGCTGGATTCATTATAAGAAACATTTTTGGTATATTAAATAACATTAATACCACTATGTACAATTTCACCTAGTGGTTGTTACTCTTTATTCCTTGATACATTTATTTTATTCTCGACCACTATCTTCTTCTTATTTTTCAAGGTTCTACACCAGTTCTAAAAATCAGTATAGATAGTGATGGTAATATACTCTTCCATATGAGATGCTTCTTCAAACTCAAATATTCTCTCCATATATATCAAGTAAAAAAACTATAAAAATTACAAAACTTATTAGAGGTAACTTTATTCTTCTGATTATAGTCATAATACTTCAACAAATATCTAATAAAAGGTAATATACACTCTTATACCACTTGTTGGTCCTAGTGGATCATGAAGACACACTTGATGGGGTGATTCGGGTGTTTTCCAATGTTACAAAATTTCAATTCATTCCTAAAACCCTTTACACCACTTTGGACTTGAACCTTTGATTTTAGTTAAGACTATACTATCTTATGATTTTTAAGGTAACAAACATCTATTTGAATTTTAGATGAATCATTAGATAATATAGGTATTTTTACATGGTTTAACCCATCCCAAAAATCTTACTCTTTGTCATGCTATAATTTTCAAGTCATAAATTCTCCAATAAAACATAATCACCATATACAAGTGGATTTATCAATGTATCATCCTTAAAAAATCACACCATATCACAGAGGTGTGAGATCACTATATTACGTAATTGATCAAAGTTATATCATACTAATTTTATTTATACTATTGTACCATAAATTCCCCTTCATCTCTACCTTTTCATCTTGAAGAAGACCAAAATTATTATCTAGGGATATCACTACCCATAGAATATTGATCTGCATCCTCAACACAGAGATTATTCATCTGCATTTAGTTCTTAAAGTGAAATACATGTAACTAGATATCTAGCACTCAACTTAGTTCTCAGTTCTTGAAAAATATTTCACTAGATTCTCAACTAAACTCTTCTTCCATTATTGTAACTGGTTTGTAATAACAAGTCAAATATCTCAACTTATCCATATTCCTTTTATTTATCTTCAAACCCTATTTGGTTTCACATGCTTAGTTATATTTTCCTCACTCACTAAAATTTGTGGTCACCTCTCTTAGTTCTCATTTTTCTTCTTCTTCAAGAGAAATGTTGTTTTTTGGTTCTCTTCATTCTCAATACACAGCACAATAGCTACACCCTTTTCTTTTTTTGTATTGATTCATGGATGTTTGGTCTCTATTATCCTTAATATATGAGATCTACATTCTCATGTTCATGGTTGGATATATTAAATATATTATTTCTCATTTAAAATTCATAAATGGTATATTCATTGGAAAAGGTATCGGTATGTGAAATAGTAATATTAAATAATGGATACTTTTGTTCTCTAGGAGATTTCATGCCAACTTTTTCAATACAAGAAATATTCTAATAATACCATCATTAAATTATCCATAAATTTATCATATTATTCAAATAAAACATTATCCAAAAAAATACACATGTCAGTCTCTCCTACTATATGAAAACATATAGCATATTAGCTTGTGATGTGGAGCTCATCTTATGGCAAGAAGTAGTAGATTATAGAATGAGAACTTCTTGTGGAACAACACATCTCAAAAATAAACTTCTAATTTTTTTTATTATTCTCAAAAAAACTATATCCATAAATGATATATTCCATGAAGAAATTTTATAGATTTTATGTAAATAAATATTCATTATTATTGAAATTATGATAAATTAATTTTAGTGAATTTGAATATACCATATATTCATCAACACATTGATCTTCTTCTCCTTTTTCTTGAAGACCGGAAACTTGGGCTTGGTTCATGGATTTGAAAAGTTCCATGATGTTTTGATAAAAAATTAATTGAAAAATCATCATCATAAATTAGTTATTTAGAATCTAATTTAGAAACTTGATTTAACACCCAGAAGAACCACATAATATTTAAATTTTAAATATATTACATGGTTTAAAATATATTAGAAGTAGATTATTTTTTGTAGTCAATTATCTGAACTTCATTAGCATAGATGAATTATCTTGTACTCTGGCCACTTATCTTCTACATATATGAATTTACTTACAATGCACACAATTCTCATCCATGTAACTTAATTCTCTTATGTGTAACACAAATAGTTTATGTGTATCTAAATTTCCTTATCTAATTTCCATCCTAAGATTTGAATTTACTTACATGGGTTTCAATTAGTCTATGAAAAAATAAGTTATCTTATACAATAATTAATTTATCAAGATTTAATTATATAGTATACATAATATAAATCCACTTGAAAATTTTCTAATATCACTTCCAAATATATGAATTCACTTACATAGGGACACAAATCTCTGATACTGTGACCAAATATTCTTCATATAGGAAAAGTTACTTTTCCATTTTTCTACTTATATACACTGGATATATTTTATGTTCATTTATCTTATGGGTGTGTTAAAACTCTTATATATGTGTGATTTATTTTATATACTTGTTTCATAGGATAATTCTCTTTATTAGGTTTTATCTCTCTAATACAGGAATTCCAGTTTTCCTTAAATAGGATCAAGGAAACTTCTTTGATTCTCATGTCATCTCAAACCTCCTGAAATCACCTCATAAGATATTTAAATATCTATATAAATTATTAATATAATTACAAACTACTTCAATCACATTTATAAGTTTTTGAAGCATGTAAACACTCAAATTAGAGTATTTCAATGAAATTTTCCACCAACTTGAGTTCATACTTTCTTAAATCAATCTCGAGCCATCTCGAATAAAATTTGAATTCATCCAAGAGTTTTTATCACTAAATAAAACAACATTTTATATGTATTAATCAATTATGGATAATTAAAATTCATCTTGTTACTCCATAACTTATAACATGTTAAACACTTATTGAAATATATCTTGTTCAAGTTTTCAAATACAGGTGTGAAAACCATCTCTTTTAGAGATTCAAAATTTTGAAGTGATTGTTGTAGATAGTGCTTCTCTAACTTTGTAGCATTTGTCTTATACATTAAAACTAACACTTAAATTTATAGATGTGTTTTTCTAGATAATATTTTTATATAGATATTTCACTAACCTTTTTTCTTATCCTTTTCCATGTAAACACAATGAAAGCATCTCAACATCCTTTCATGGAAATATATTAACTTCTTTATCTAAGACCTTATCATTAACTTGAACATCTATCATTGACCTACACTTTGACAATAAATACAAAAAATATAAACCTAGAAACAAAACTTACACTGTGATAACTCGTTTCTTATAATATAAAAAGGAAAATGAGAGATTTAAGATAATTTATATTTTCACTACCATGTACATGTGTAAACTAGAATATGGTTACCCCATTTAGTAATATGAAACCCAATATGTTGAAATATATTGATCAGTTGTAAAATTTGGACAACTATATGGATGAGAAATTATCCATTAATCCCATATTATTATATTTACCACCAATATTATTCTTATTCATTATAAATTATAGAATTAAAAATATAGATAATTCGATCAATAATATTTTTATTATTATTATCCATGAGGATAAGGATTGGTGGGAACATGGTTCATCACCCATTATAGTGAACAAAGTAAAATAACACGTTGTAAATTCCAGGAAAAATTCAACTTCAATGGGAACTTTACAAAATATTTTAATGAAAAAAAATATTTAGAGGGAGGTAAATGAAAAAGAAGTTATATTTTTTTCATTTGGAAAGAAAGGTCATTTTAATAGGAACAATAATGAAGTAAAGAAGAAGCAAGAAGAATATTCTACATTAGGTATATTTGTCAATGTATTTTTATTTCACTTATTAGGTATTAAATATAATATTTTTCTCACATATTTTTATTCAAATATAGGAACCAAGAAGGTTTCTAAAATATATAAGAATTAAAGTTAATTCGCTAAGTATTTGAAGGAGTTTTATTCCTATTTCATCCAAGAGAAACAAATGGATTCGTATTTTAATGTATATTGATTTTTATAAAACTGTTGTTTTTTATTGAGTGTTGTAAAAGAATTTATCTCAGCATCCAATTCTATACATGATGAGACATTATTTCATAATTGAAATGAATATTGTTTTAGTAATTCATACTTAGTGTTTTAGTAATTATAGAATCTTGGGTATCTAGTTTCAGTAATCAATTATGGATGTAAAATATAAGACTCAAATAATAAGGCATTTTGGAAATATAATTCTTCATCAAGTTAAACTGAAGTTAGTTATTAATTATATTCCTTAAAGGTTTTTTAGACTCTTAATAGGTAAAAATAATAGATATTTTGACATACTTATTAATTTTTAGAAAAATAAAACTTTAGGAATAAATATATAGCTACAAATAATTTAGAGTTACTTCAAAGACATGTGAACTATTCTAAGAAGAAACTAGGGGTAAATTCGTATATTAAATAAGATTCAATTAAGTGATTTTATTAATTTAAAATGGGAGAAATAAATGAAATTAGTAAAAGATATGCTAGAGACACGTAATATATAGAAAAGTTAAAACTAAAGTGGTGGTTTTATATACACCAATATATGTGATATATTATTCAATAAGAATAATGAATCCTATAAGGAAGTAGTAAATGATAGCCATCTTTGACTGGAATGTTCAAATTAATTCAGAGAGGGATTCCATGTTTCAAAATCTAGATTCATATTTTGGTGGTTTCTCCAATTGATATAAATAAATTTTAGGTTATTAATAAAGAAACTTGACATGTATGGTTCAATCTGGTACAAATAAAGATAAATTAGTTACTAAAGGTTTCCAGTTACATATAGGCATGGTTTATGATGAAACCTTAAACTCATCATATTTCTAAATGCGTTATAATTATACTTATCATAGAAACCTTCTAGGATCATTATATTGGTAAATTATATTTCAATAACACCTTCCTTCAAGGAAACCCTCTACAATGTTTCTATACGATGAAACCATAAGTATTGGTGACACAAAATAGTTCCAATGAGGTAAGTATGTTATAGATATCCATTTATGTATTAATGAAATAATCATGATCACAAAATATTCATTTAATGAAATCATAATAAAATTTGGTTTTATTAACAATAAGTGTGATACATGTGTCTACAAGAGGTTAGTGGTAGAACTATAGTTTTCCAACGAAGATATATTGATAGCATATAGAACACAAATATAATGTAATATTGTTTGTTAAGACTGTAAAGAATTGATATTTCTACGATAATGGATTAAAGTAACAAACTAAGTTATAGGGAATAATATTTACAAACATAGATCTATGGGGTTTCTAAGATCTATTAATCATACATAATTTTACAAGTTGTTGAAAAAATTCAAGATAGAACTATTCAAGAGTGAATTATTTCCCATGTCACATGGCATGAAATCTATCATAGTTTACATATAAAGAAACAAGAAAAGATTCTTGTAATTAATAACATTCCATAAAATTATGTCATTTGAATTTATTATATATTACATGATATGTACTGTGATTTTATATTTATATATATATAACATAGTGTAAAAATATAAAAAAATAGAACCACGTTGGACTATAGTCAAAACTGTCTGACAGTGTTTGAGAAAGTGAAAATTGATTAGTTCCTAGTAATTGGAGAAATGGGAATTATAAATTCTAAGTGGGTATAAAAATATTATTCCTTTAGATTAATTTGATCTAGTATCCTAGTAAGGCTAAGGTAATAAGAAATAGAATCTTATTTAAGCTAGTGGTTTTCTTATCTACATTAACTGAGTATGTTGCAGCTTTTGATGAATCTTAAGAAGTGATTTAGCAATGATTTTTTCCATATTTAGGAATTGTACCATGATATTATATTATTATCATATATTATGATATAATTAATACTATTGTATTATACAATATATCACATTCATTATATAGGAAAAAAAAGGTAAATACTCAGTGATATCACTTCTTGAGTGATTTTCTCAAAGGAGTGAAGTCACAGTAAGAAGAAAAGCCACAAGAGAACATGTAAATCCTATAATCTATTGCCATACCAAAACATAGGCATGTTTATCATGTGAAATATAAAAATTTTGTTATAATTTTTCTCTAGTAAAAGATATATTTTCTTGGATTTAGTTCCACAGAACCAACTGGATTTGGGCTTTTGATTACCAGAATATTCAAAGACAACAATATTAATAAATATATTGTCACATGAATATTATTCTATTGTATAAAATTAATGTGATAATATATATAGAGTATTTTTCACATAAAAAGTTCATAGAAGTTACCCACTATAATGTAAACCTAGATATGCTATCATAATATTCTTAAACATATATTATATGATGTAGATATATCTATCTGACAGAACACAAATAATGTTTGACTATCATGTGTTGTATTTCCATAATTAGACAATACTTATTCTCATGAATTTCACACATAGTAATCTCCAAGATATGAGGTTATAAGTATAAACCCACCAATAGGAATTCCACATGTCATAAATGTTATTGGATATTCCTATCTATGGAAGTATACATTAATCCTAAGATTTTATAGTATTATTAATGTAAATTATGAACTTTAACATATCTATGAAAACCATTGAGACATATTCTCAGGGAGAGGTTGGATATGTTGGGTACATCATAAGGGATCTGAAATTAATTGAATAAGTCAAGAAAGGATTTATCCATTTGGAGTTAATATAAGATGATATGTTTGGTCATTTGATTGAAATGGAGTTATCTAATTAAATCAATGGCCATGATATTTCAATAATGATTTCATTTTATGGAGTCAAAAATGATAAATCATGCACATATTATGGTGACAAAATTTACGCATCAAGCCTGATGAGATGTTGAGATAAAGAAATTATAGTACATAGTATGTGTTCGTGTGAGGTTATCTCCATTGTGACATTAATTTCATTCTATATGGCTGTCTTTCCCAGTTACTAAACACTAATATTTTACTTTAGGTAAGATCACATAATTTCATTGATAAAGAGACCTAGATGTTTACACACTATGTTTATCCAGAATATCAGTTAAATTCTATTTGAATTTAATAACAAGATAAAATATTATTCCTGGTTTTTAGTTTATTAATTATTCAAGTAGTATTGATTGAAAAACTTAAATCACCAAATATATTCAAGTTTATAATATATACGAGTTGAATATTAAATAAATATTATTTTCAAGTTAATAAATATAATATTTATTTATCTATTGTTTATGATCCATAAGGTAATAATTAAATATACATTTATCATAAGATAAATGAATAAATTAATATATTTATTTATTTATTTATGTGAATATTAAAAATAAATATCTATTTACATGTTTAGTTAATATAATATTTATTTATTTATTGAATAATTAATATAATGATATTTATTAATTCAAATAAATATTTGTTATTCAAGGTTCGATACATGCTAAGGAGGATTGATGGCCTGAGTTAAAGGCCCGAAGGAAATGATATATCAATATTCAAGTTTAGAATATGTCAATAGAGTATAATAACAATATTATTATTTTTATTTTACATGAGTTTTACTTATTATAAATGATTATATTAAGGTAATTTTCACAATTACTAATTTTGTAATGACCCTGACTTCGGTAACCAAAATTTGGTGACTTTCTTTATTACATTAGAATAAGATATGAGGAATAACATCTTGAAGGACTGAATAATTTAGTAGTCATGGTAAACTAGATATATAAATGATTCCCATATTATATTTGAAAACACAAATTATAATATACTTTTTCAAGAATATCATTATTACCTGTAGCATATCTTTTCATATCATTCCCAGTACACTTCATGGATTAATGATAAGGGAAAAAATAAGGGTGATCTCAAATGCTCGGTAAGGGTTAAGTATAGTGGAAGCTATCATGAATCAATATGCATAATCGTGTAAAGGTAAATAACTAAACACACATTAAATTTAAATAATTGGACTAACATAATAAATAAATAAAAGTAAATAACTGAAAACACGTTCCATTTAATCAATAACATGACTATCATATCTGGATAAGCAATAATTAATATGGAAAGGTTAATAACTAAAAACACATTCTATTTAATAAATAAACTGAGAATGAAATGCATTAATAGATAATATAATCATGAAAATATCATGGATAAAAATAATTGAATTAAAAATGAAGTAAATTCTTAATTATTGTATTTCATGATATCAGGAATCACGATACCACTACTTTCAAGAACTTTCTCAAGACAATTTAAAAGTTATGGGTAGGTATATAATAGAATATCATTTAACTATGGCTAGCCAAATGATTCTCCTTATGAGAAAAATGATGTATCATGGTGTTATCTATAACTGGTCCCCGCCCATAACTATATTTCCAAGGAATTCCTCATATAGAAAATAATATATTTAATTCATGAACAATATGTCTTATCATAAAATATTTGTGTTGAGTAAAGGGTGTTAATTTATCAATATTTCCCCAAATAATCAAATAAATTTTTAAAGTAAACAAAATATGTAAAAATGGTATATGGGTTATAAAATAATCATATCTATTATTTATAGAATATGGATATTTAGGAGAAATGTAATTTCTAATGAAAATTTATCACAAGAAAGTGATTGTTTCAAGAGAAAGTTAACAATCACAAAAATAAACACTAAAATGGAGGTGACCATAAATTCATTGGGAATATATTTTTTTAGAATAAAATCCTGAATAAATAGTTATTCATGTTAAAAAAATCAAAGGATAATTATATACACCACATGAAAGTGAATAGGATCATATTAACAAATATTCCTAAATAAAATGGAAATTGAGATGAAATCCCTTACAATGATCATAACATTGAAGTGAGAATTAATAAATAAATATATTATGTGTATAAAATTTAAATCCACATAAAATAATTAAAAATAAAATATGAGATAATAAAAATTCATTAGACACAAAATCATAAAATATCAAAAATAGTGAAGAAGTAATATAACCCAATGAAAGGAAATTAAGTAATTAAATTCTTTACCACTTGGTAATTGTTAAAACACAATTTTATTTAATATTTTATTGATAGAAAATGATATAATTTCCTCACATTGTGGTAACTATGTTCATTTATGGAATATTTGGGATTAGATAATTCATTTGAAAATTTGATGAAAATTTCAATTTTTACCTTTTAAAAATTCACTGTAGTATTTCAAACATAAATAATTTTTTTTTATTATTTGAACTTAATATATTTTAAATGTGTTCATGACTTAATATTATACAACTTTCATTTAGGACATTGGATCTAAATCATGCATTTGGTTGGTGCAAATGGCCCGTGAAGTCAAAGTTGGGCTAGACTCACCAGATTAGACATGGGTTCTGTATTTTGATCATACCATCTACATCCTCCTATGTATTGAGCCCAACTTTTTATAGGGGATCTAAAACCAAATTTCTCACAAATTATCATTCTGGAATAACAGTTTTTTCACACTTTTTTAAGGTCAAATAGGCGGTGCAAATTGGCTTAAAATATTTGGTCGAGATTCCCCATTCACATTTGAAACCACTTTGAACCTAGCCTCCCCACTACTCTATGAATTGGTTTTTTCACCCTTTGGAATGTTTGGTCAAAGAATTGGTAAGGTTTTTATGAAAGGGTGTCTCTTGTTAGAACCTTAAAAATCTTGGAAGAAGAAGTCCTGGTGCAAACATCTCTTTCAAAAAGGCCCTCCTCTCCAACCTCCTCTTTGTATTTCTTTGCTTTCATGCTTGTATCTTGGATATTTATTTAATTAATCTTCTGTGTTTTTTCCTTTTAATATTTTTAACAAACTCTTTGGTTGGGAATTCAAGTGTGTATATGATATTGGGTTCTACCCTTTCAATCCTTTTCTCATGAAAAACGTCTCCATAATGACCACACCACTCGTGGAAGAGTAGTTTTCTTAGTGATCGATCTATCTTCTTCCCTCTTCATTTAATTATTTTGAATCATCGATCTAAATTAATTCACATAATATGATCCATTAATTGAGTTTTTAAATTAGAATAAACTAAGAAATCAGTTTAACAATTAACACAAATGCACGCGAGGTCGAGTATTGTGTGAATTGTGAGAGCGCGATCTTAATCGGTAATACAAGACCACACGGGATAAGTTTGTAGAGTTCAAATATAATCCCTAAACTCAATTAATCCTAATATACAGAATGGATATGTTCTATAATTAACCACTAACCATAATTTAACCTTATAACATTAATCAAAGTATTGTTCTTCGATTGTGTGTTTCGAAGATAGCCTAGGGTTTAAGTAATTTCATCTTGGTGGTTAAGTTAACTCTCATAGGGTTTGAGGGTTAAAAAATAATGGGATAATAATTAAGTGGGTATTAATTTAAATTATAATGATTAATAAGTAAATTAATAGGTATATTTATATTGATTACATCTTTTGAAAATATTTTCTAAAAAAATTATCTTATCATTATGTCTTGTTAATCAAACTTCATTTCAAAAATAAAAACAAAAAAAATATAATTTTCTTCCACAAAACTTCACCAAGGTTTATAATTGGTAAAAAAAATACCCCATATTTTTTATGTAGTGTGTTTTATTCCCTTTTATGTTATTTTTATAATACCATTAATATGTTGTTTCAATTACTGCCTCTTTGAGAGATGACCTTAGTTAGCCACTCTGTTGCACCTAAGTACCCCAAAAACCATTAATCATTTGAGGGCACCCACGACACTGCCTTTCAAATTGGAATCATTAATGGGGAGGAAATTAATTTACTAAATCAATTAGTGGTATTTATTTTATTTTTCATTTAATTATTTTCTTGTCCTCTTTCTTTATTCTTTCCCCTTTCTCAAGTTTTTTTTCTCTTCTCTTACTCTCTTCTTTTATTTTTATCAGACCAACTCAAACTTCTTTTATTTTTATTATGGTCCACTTTTCTTCATTTATTTTTTATCATTGATAAATTTATAACATGAACTAATCCCTAATATCTCTTAGATCTTGACTCTGATATTGAACGTAGCCTTCAAGCTCGAATCAGACATTCTCAATCTACGGGAAGTTTCAACATTCAACCAGTTGGATAATTCCTCCACTCCAAGAACATTGAAATTGGAAACACTTATAAGTCCAACTTAAAACAAGAAATAATGGATTAAAATAATGGAAATGAAATTAATAGAACTATTCTAGAATTGGTTTCACCTGATATTAATTATCAACTAAATTGCATTTCATACCCAAATCTTGAATCGGACTTTGAACTGAAATTTGGATAAATTCACATTCTTCCAAATTTCACGTATTATCTGGTGAGGATCCAAATAAATATTTAAAAGAATTTAATGGGTTTTTCTCAACCCTGAAACCAATAAATTTATCTGAAGATAAAATCAAACTTAGAGCATTCCCATTCTCACTTGATGGAAATGCTAAGGATTGGATGTATTATTTACAACCTGAAGATGTAACATATTGGAACGATTTGAAATTTCTTTTCTTGAAAAGATTTTTCTAGAATCAAGGACCAATTTCATTCATAAGAAGATATTGGGGATTAACCAAGCACAAGGGGAGTCAATGTATGAGTACTGGGAGCAATTCAAGAAGTTGTGCGCAAGCTGTCCATGTCACCAAATAAGTGACCAACTCCTGATCCAATACTTCTATGAAGGACTCGCACCTATGGAGAGGATTATGGTGGATGTAGTGGCTGGAGGAGAATTGTTGGACAAAACACTAGAATCTACACATGCGTTTATTGACAAGATGTCCCAAAACTCACAATAATTTGGCGATCATGGTACACCACGTGTTAGGGGAGTACATCAGGTAAGTCCTTCCTCTCTTGAAAATCATTTGATTGATACTAAGTTGGAAGAATTGAACAATATAGGGAGGTATATTGCTTTAGAAAAAAAGTCATCCCAACCCCCTCCTTCAAGGACTTGTGGCATTTGCACTAAGACAAACCACCCAACTGACTATTTCCCCCAACTATAAGAAATAGAAGATTGTACAGCAGTGTTTCCTAGGAGACCATATCAGCAGCAGCAACAACCATATCCCCAAAAGAAGATTGATTCCTTTTCTCCAATATACAACCAAGGGTGTAAGGATCAATCAAACATGAGGTATGTATCTGGACAATAACAAGGGTCCCCTTTTAACAAAATTTCCAGTATCCTCCACCTTACCAACAGGGTTTCCAACAACCCCAAAGGCATTTTGAAGCTCAAGAAATAATAATTCAACAACAAGGGAACTCTCAACCAATGGTAGATTATAATAAAGATGATATTTTGAAACAAATTGTTCTTAATCAAAAAACAATGAGCTAAAGAGTCAAGGTTCAGAGCTGAGGGAGTTGAAGAATCAAATGAGCCAGATTTCCACTTCCATCCATGATCTGGTAAGTAAGAATTCTATAAATATACCTTCCCAAACTACTCCAAATCCTAAAGGGAATGTCAGTGACATCACATTGAGAACTGGAAAGAAAACAACTGATACATCTGCACATATCATTCCACCGGGATTCACCTCAACTCCGGAGAAGACCCATTCAAAACTAGTTGATTAGAAACCCAAGTAGAAATATAAAGGTAAGAAAAATATTGATGATGTTCCACCTAAACCCCTTCCATTTCCAAAAAGGGTTTTACAAACAAAGAATATGGCTGACGAGGAAATGAAAAAAGAGGTTTTGGACACATTCAAGCATATAGAGATCAAAATCACTTTACTTTAAGCCATTAAATAAATACTAAGATATGCCAAATTCTTAAAATAACTCTATACCAATCGAAGAGGTATCAAGGGAAATGAAAGGATCAATCTTGGAAGTAATGTGTCAACACTCAATACACCAACTCTAGAAATGCCTACAAAGTGCAAGGATCCCAG
This sequence comes from Viscum album, assembly GCA_963277665.1. Taxonomy (NCBI): domain Eukaryota; kingdom Viridiplantae; phylum Streptophyta; class Magnoliopsida; order Santalales; family Viscaceae; genus Viscum; species Viscum album. The sequence continues at coordinate 1,428,859,353 of OY728120.1, read as the reverse complement.
TACATTCACAATTCCATGCACCATAGGGGAGTTACACTTTTCTAATGCACTTTTTGATTTAGGAGATTCCATAAATGTGATGCCTCACTTTTTATTCTCTTCTATATAGGTTTGTGAGCTGAAGCCGATGAGATTAGTGGTGTAGTTGGAAAATAGAGCTACAGCATATCCAGTGGGAGTACTTAAGGATGTACTTGTCTGAGTAAGAGGCATGATCATTCCAGCATATTTTTACATGCTTAACATGAAGGAAAATTAGGTAAGTTCTCAGGATCCCATTATCTTTGGTAGACCCTTCCTCAAAACTTCAAAAACTATCATAATAGCCAATTAAGGTACACTTTCCATAGAGTTTGGGGATAAAGTTATGATATTTAAGGTTATGAACTCCATGAAGTACCCCTCTTGTTATCTCCTATTTTGAACCAAAAAATAAAAACCCCAGGGAATTTTATTGTCCTATACTTAGGTAGATTTTGATTATTGGTTCTATTTTTATGTCTAAGAGTACTTCCACACCTATTTATAATGAAAAAGACTCTCTTATATTTTATTTTTAAATGGAATCATATTCTGATTTTGATCATTTGAACTCTAATTAGGACATGGCTGTGGAGTCTGCTGATGGATTTGATGCTTTATTCGTTGATTTTTATGATGTATATTTTGATACTGATGTTCATTGTGCATATATTTCAGTTCCTTCAATTTCTACATACAAACATCACCCCCCAACATTGGAACTCAAGCCATTTCCACTGAATCTCAAATACTCATACTTGTTCAGTGGTGATAAATTACATGTTATCATTTCTAACAATCTCCCTTCTGAACATGAAGAAAAACTTTTGAATCTTTTGAGGGAGAACATTAATGTAATCGGGTGGACCTTAGCTGACATATCAGGTATTATCCTCTATATTTTTATCCATAGGATTCTTTTGGAGGATGGGGCTAAATCTTTTAGGCATCCATAAAGGAGACTGAATCTAACTCTTCTGGAAGTGGTAAAAAAATAATTTGAGAAATTGCTCGAGGCAGGTATAATCTTTCCCATTTCAGATTCTCAGTGGTTAAGTCCTATTCAGGTTGTGCCTAAGAAAATTGGTGTTACAGTTCTTAAAAATGAGAAAGATGAGTTAGTTCTGATGAGGGTTCAAAATAGTTGGCGTGTGTATTGATTATAGGAAACTAAATCATTATACTCGCAAGGACCATTTCCCCCTCCCATTTATTAATCAAATGCTTGAGACACTAGCTAGGAAAACACACTATTGTTTCTTGGATGGATTTTTTGGATACTTTTAGGTTCCTATTGCTTAGGAGGATCAGGATAAGACAACATTCACTAGTTTATTCGGTACATTTTCCTAGAAGAGGATTCCATTTGGACTTTGCAATACCCCAGGTACCTTCTAGAGATGCATGGTGAGTATTTTTTCTGATTTTGTTGAGACCTGCATGGAGGTATTTATGGATAATTTTACAGTGTATGGATCCTCACTTGATGAATATCTAAGTAGTTTTGGAAAGGTGTTGAATCATTGTATTGAGAATAATCTAATCTTGAACTTTGAAAAGTGTTATTTCATGGTAGAGTATGGTATTTTCCTAGGGAATGTAGTGTCAAAACATGGGATATAGGTTGATAGATCTAATATAGACATTATTTCATCCTTACCCTACCCTTAATTTGTGTGTGATATTAGATATTTCCTAGGGCATGCAGGATTTTATCGGTGCTTCATCAAAGATTGTAGTAATATTTCTCTTCCTTTTTCGTGATTACTTTAAAAGGATTCTCATTTTCTGTTTGATGATTCATGCAGGGTAGCATTTGAAGAGCTGAAGAAGTGTCTGAACACTCCACCGAACATACAGCCCCCACAATGGGTCATTTCTTTTGAGCTTATGTGTGATGCCTCTAAATTTTCAGTTGGATATTTCTTATCTCAGAGGGTGGTGGGATGTTCACATGTGATTTCCTATACATCGTAGACACTTGATTAAGCCCAATAAAACTACACAACCATGGAAAAGGAGTTTCTTTCTATCATATTCACTTTATATAAATTCCATTCATATTTATTGGGATCTAAAGTAGTTGTTTTTCTAACCATGCAACTCTAAGGTACCTCTTAAAGAAGCCAGACGCAAAGCCTAGACTTATCTGATGGATTCTCCTTCTTCAATAATTTTATATTGAGATAAAGGATAAGAAGGGTTCAGAAAACTTGGTGTAAGACCACAGGATTAGGATTACTCACAAACTAGAGGATGACACCTTGGACTAGGTACCACTTCGAGACACTTTCCCTGATGAGAATCTTTATTCCATCTCAGGTACGCATTCTTGGTATGCTGATTTAGTTAACTACCTTGTTGCCTCTGAAATCCCTAAAAATTTAAAGAAATATAAAGTCCAAAAATTAAAGAGTGAGTCTAGATTTTATGGGTGGGATGATCCCTACTTATGGCGCATATGTAGTGACTAATTTATTAGGAGGTGTGTTTCTAATCATGAGTTTGAGTCTGTTCTGCAATTTTGTCATACACTTTCTTGTGGTGGGTACTTTGGACCCCAATGGATATCTAGGAAGGTTTTAGACTCTGGATTATATTTTCCTAGATTATTCAATGATTCCCATGTGTTTTTTAAGTCATGCTCTCATTGCCAACACACTAGAAACATTTCTTGGAGATATCAGGTTCCCCAAAAACCCACACTATTCGGTGAGATTTTTTATGTATGGGGCATAGATTTTGTTGGTCCTTTTCCTAGTTCATTTGGGTTTTTGTATATTTGGATTTCTGATGATTATGTGAGTAAATGTATAGAGTATAAGGCCACCAGGACTAATGATTCTCATATTGTAGTGGAATTTTTCAAGAAACATATTTATTGTAGGTTTGGAGTACCAAAGGCCATTATCAGTGACCAAGGGACACACTTCTACAATCAAAAATTTTCTTACCTCCTTTGGAATTATGTGGTGATGCACCAAACATAAACAAGATACCACCCCCAAACAAATGGCCAGGCTAAGGTTTCAAATAGTGAGTTGAAACAAATTTTGGAGAAAATGGTGCAGCCGAATAGGAAGGATTGAAGTAAGCTCTTGGATGATGTGAAATGGGCATATAGGATAGCATACAAAACTCCCATTGGTATGTCCCCATTTCAAATTGTTTTTGGAAAAGTGTGCCATCTCCCCATGGAAGTTGAGCATCGAGTTTATTGGGCTATAAATAAATGCAACATGGATTTGGAACAAGCTGGACGCCAAAGGAAGTTTCAAATTCAAGAGATTGAGGATATTTGATTTTCTTCATATGAGAACTCAAGGCTCTACAAGAAAATACCAAAATCATCTCATGATATAATGATCCAAAAAAGGGAGTTTCATGTTGGAGAGAAAGTCCTTCTCTACAGTTCCCGACTGAAGCTGATGTCTGGTAAGTGGATTTCCAGGTGGTTAGGTCCTTATATTGTGAATATTTTTTTTCCTTATGGTGCAATGGAGATCACACAAGAGGACATGGGAAGGAGCTTTTCATTCAAGGGGAAACTTTTGAAGAAATACATTGAGGGACTTCCTACTAATGCAGTGGATTTCATAACACTGTATGACCCCATCATCACTTAAGCATATCAGGGTGTTCCTAACCCTTTCACTTATTTATTCTTTGTACTATTTAAAATTATACATTTCATGTGCATATATCATCTCATGGGTTCACATTGAGGACAATTCAATATTTTATGTGTGGGTGAGGGAACCTTTTAGTTTATTAATTTCAATTGTTTTCCTTTTTTCAATTATTTTAAAGAAATTGCATGTTTTTCAAAAAAAAATTGTTTATTTTTAAATTTTTTATGTATTTTTGAAACTTTTTAGATGAAATGATTTGCATCACCTTTTTGAAATTCATATCAATAATTGAAAAAATGTATCCCATGGAACTAATCTTAAATTAATGCTGAAAATAACTTTGTTTCAAGTTCAAATATTTAGTAATTTCAGGAAAAGTACTTTGAATTTTGAATCCCCTGACAAATCTCACTGTCTGTATAATTGAAATCACTTTCCTGTGAGGCTTCTGGACCATTATTTTCATATTCTTTACATTTACCTCATTTATTGAGAGAATCCAACCATGCTTGATTTATTCCAGTCAAAACTTGAGGGTTTGAGGTACTTATGTTTAAATGATTGATGCATTTGTTTGGTATTAAAGCCACTATTTCAAAGAATCCTTTTTTATAATGGCCTACCTTGAAAATTTAATCCTTGTATCCCTTAGAATCCATGAACAGACTATTAGGTTAGCCACATTACAATCCAATATTCCCTATCCAACCAACGCGTGAAGTGAAATTGCAAAATCTAGTTGAACTTAAGTGTGGGAGAAGCTATCTTGTGTTGTGCTACCAAATTATGTGATACTTTGGGAGGAAAATTAAATTCTGAAGATATGTGTTTTCTTCTGAATAACATCATTATACTTAAAGTTGTTCATTTTCTACATCTTTCATGATAAGTGAAGCTATTCCTTTCTATAGCTTCTAATAGAGGGAGAAAGTTTTTTTATATGGAGCTTTCAAGAAAAATCATGTTTGAGAATATTGACTTTTTTACTATTGAAATGTTCAATGGTGTTCACATTACTTTATTTTTCATGATGATGAACATTAATTGATGCTATGGGGATTGAGTAGGAGACCAAATTTAATTGAAAATTATATTGATGCAATTTTTCTTCCAAAATAGTCAAACCCCCTCATTTAGCCTCGAAATTTTTCACATCTAAATCCTACCAACTGAAATCCACAGAACAACCCTGGAAAGTGCTCATGATAAACATATGTCCATAACTCACATCAGTTGGCAATGTATAAATTTATCAAGCCTATGGTGACCGTTTTATGACTTTGGATGAAAAAGACATTGCTAAAAAATTAACATTTGTGTGATAAGAGAAAATTCAAGTGAGGTAAGTATTTTGTGCATGGGAGGATAAATGAAGGGGAAATATATTGAATGATATAAATGTAGAACTTGAAATATTAGTTTTTTATGAGGCATGATAACTTTTGTTTCTTGTTGTGGATTTGTTGGATCTCAAGGATATGTTTTTTAAAAAACATTATTTGATATTGATGTTTACTTGTCACAATTTTTTAGAATACATGATATGAGGTTTTTCCCAATAGTGCAAAAGGGTAAGTGTGGGAGAGTTTATAAAACACAATTTTATTTAATATTTTGTTGATAATAAAATATATAATTTACTCAAATTGTGGTAACTATTTTCATTTATGGAATATTTGGGATTAGATCATACATTTGAAAATTTGATGAAAATTATAGTTTTACCCTTTAAAAATTCAATGTAGTATTTAGAAAATAAATAATTTTATTTAAATTATTTGAACTTAATATTTTTTAAATGGGTTCCTGAATTAATTTTATACAACTTTCATTTAGGACATTGGAGTTAAATCATGCATTTGGTTGGTGTAAATCGGTCATGAAGTCAAAGTAGGGTTGGACTCGCCAGATTGAACATGGGTTCTGTATTTGGGCCATAGCTTCTACCTACGTGAATGGATTGACCCCAAACTTTTATAGGGTATCTAAAACCCAATTCCACACAAATTATTCATCTGTAAGAATAGTTGTTTAATGCATTTTAAAGGTCAAATGGGCGGTGAAATTTGGCTTAAAATATTTGGCCGAGATTCCCCTTTCACATTTGAAACCACTTTGAACCAAGCCTCCCCACTACGATATAAATTGGTGTTTTCACTCTTTGGAATGGTTGGTCGAGGAATTTTTAAGGTTTGGAAAAAAATTTGTCTCTTGGTAGTCCCTCACAACTCTTGGAAGAAGTAAGTCTTTGTGCAAACATCTCTTCCAAAAAGGCTCTACTCTCCCAACTCCTCTTTGTATTTCTTTGCTTTCATGCTTGTATCTTGAATTTTCCTTCAATTAATTTTCTGTGTTATTTTCCTTTCATCTTCTTATCTTCCTCTTTGGGATATAATACAAGAGTTGAGAAGATAATGGGTGCACCCTCTCAATACTTTTCTCATGAAAAACGTCTCCATGATGACCACACTGCTCATGGAAGAGTAGTTTTCTTAGAGATTGATCCATCTTCTACCCTCTTTATTTAATTATTTTGAATCACTAAGCTACTATAATTTACTTAATATGATACATGAATTTAGTTTTTAAATTATAATAAACTAATAAATAAATTGAAAAATTAATACAAAAACATGTGAGGTCGGGTATTGTGGGAATTATGAGAGCGCGATCTTAATCGGTAATACAAGACCACACGGGATAAGTTTGTAGAGTTCAAAAATAATCCCTAAACCTAGTCAATCCTAATAAAAAGAATGGATATGTTCTATAATTAACCATTTACCATAATCTAACCTTATAACATCAATAAAAGTAGGTTGTTGTGATTATGTGTTCCGAAGCTAGCCCAAGGTTTAACTAATTTCATCTTTGTGGTTAAGTTAACTCTCATAGGGTTCGAGGGTTAACAAATTATGGGATCATAATTAATTTGGTATTAATTTAAATGATAATTATTAATAAGTAAATGAAGAGGTGGAGTGAGATCGATTAAATCTTTTAAAAATATTTTCTAAAAAAAGTGTCCTCTCGTTGTGTCTTATTAATCAAACTTCATTTCAAAAATAAAAACAGAAAAAAATAAAATCTTCTTCCAACAAACTTAATCAAGGATTATAATTGTTAAACAAATACCCCATCCTTTTTATGTAGTGTTTTTTCTTATATTTTATTTTATTTTCATAATACCATTAATAATTTGTTTTAATTACTGCCTCTTTGAGAGACGCCTTTGGTCAGCCACTCTGCTACACCTAATTACCCCAAAAACCATTAATCATTTGAGGGCGCCCATGACAGCGCCTTTCAATAATTATCAATTCAAATATCCTTGAATGAAATAATTAAAATTGATACTTAAAATACCATGAAGTTTGAAGGACTCATGATATTACATGTAAAAGTGTTAGTATGTACACCATATAGAAGAAATTATGTGCACAATAATAAAAGATGCCTCAATTAAGAGAAATTGAGATGAAGTCCCTTAAAATGATCATAACTTTGAAGTGAGAATTAATAAATGAATAGATTATTTTTATAAAATTTAAATCCACATAAATTAATTTGAAATAAAATATAATATAATAAAAATCCATTACACCCATAATCTTATAATATAAAATACAATGAATAATTAATATAACCCAATAAAATGAAATTCAGTTATGAAATTATTTACCATATGGTAATTATCAATTCAAATCCTCTTAGATGAAATAATTTCAATTGAAACTTAAAATAACATAAAGTGTGAACTATTCATTATATTACATGTCAAAGTGGTATTATATACACCATATAAAGAAATCAGGTTCAAAACATTTCAATATGTCTCAATGAAGGGAAAGTGAGATGAATTCCCTTACAATGATCGTAATGTTGAGGTGATAATTAATCAATAAATTGATTGTGTTTATCAAATTTAAATCCAAATAAAAAAAGTTTAAATAAAACATAGTACAATAAAAATCCATTACACATATATTCTTATAATATCCAATACAATGAAGAAATTATATAACCCAAAAAAAGAAATTGAGTTACAAAATTATTTACCACTTGGTAATTATCAATTTAAATAAAATTGGATAAAATAATTAAAATTGAAACTTAAAATACCATTAAGTTTTAATTATTCATTATATTACATGTACAATTGGAATTATATACATCATATAAAAGAAATTAGGTGCATAACATTACAATATTTCTCAATGAAGGGAAACTGAGACGAAGTCCCTTATAATGATCATAACATTAAAGTGAGAATTGATAAATGAATTGATTGTGCGTATCAAATTTAAATACAAATAAAAAAGTGTAAATATAGTATAAGATAATAAAAAATCATTACAAAAATAATATTATAATATTAAATACAATGAATAAGTAATATAACCCAATGGAAAGAAATTGAGTTATGAAATTCATTACCACTTGGTAATTATCAATTAAAATCCCCTTTGATGAAATAATTAAAATTGAAACTTAAAATACCATTAATTTTTAAGGTTTCATAATATTAAATTTAAAAGGGTTATTATATACACCATATAAAAGAAATTAGTTCTATAACATTACTATATGCCTCAATGAAGGAAAATTGAAACGAAGTCCCTTACCTAACACTTCCTTTTGGTTGAATTTTATTTACCCTATGATATAATGGTTTTAAGTATATTATTAATTTATAACGGAACCCTATTCATATTTATAATTTTATATATGATCCTATTATAACATTTTACCACCATTTTACTAATAATATTTCATTATTTTCATTGTTTCGGGTGTTAATTTTCTTGTTTTCTCATGTGTGTTTTGTCATGAAAGTTGTGGTTCTTAGGTATGTGATATAGATCCATAATCTCCATAATGATATTAAAATTATAAATAAATTTTTTTTCATTAAATACATTTTTATAATCATTATTGAAATTTGAACATGGGGAATGGATCACATCGTTTCGTGGAGACGGTAGGTCATACATACATACGACGGTCGTTATCATTGCATTAACCGGTGAAAGGGTCAACAATTTCATGATATATTAATTTTAAATAATAAATAACATGTATTATATATTTAATATATTAATTAAGTTTATTATTATTACATTACACATAAATTTTAATTAAAAAATGAATTACATCACTTCGTGAGGTAATAGTCCTCCATACACACGAGTAACATTATCATATTTTAAATGGAATAGAAAAAAAGAAGAAATATAAGATATTAAAATTAAATAAATATAATAATATAATATTTATAATATTTATTTTTTACATCCATAATTATATTCACCATTTAAATATGGTGATGGAAAACAAATTGCATCGGTTCGCAAGCCGGTAGTCCTCCATACACACGATCAACAGATTTGTTTCCCATTTGATAGAAGAGGATATGGATATGGGTTATTAAATTAATATAATAAAATATTAGTATATGTTAGATAATTAATTATATTATGTAGAGTTATTAAGATTTTAGGTAGGTGTAAAAACAAATAAAATGAAAATTCTTGTTTAAGAACGTTACCTCATCTTCGAGGAACTTCTTTTAGTTAGCATCAAATGCCTTCCTATGATGGATTTATGTTAAAAAAAATAGATATAGGTTGTTTTTAGGGGATTAAGAAATTTATTTGAGAGGTATTTTCCAAAAAAAATGAATTGTTAAGTTGTAATAGGTAAGGAGATGGGTTTTCCTTTTTATAAGTGGGGGAGAGGACACACATGGAGTTTTTGAACTGATTCAATTACACCCATAATTTTATCATTCCAAAAGCCTCAAAAATGGTACATTGTCATCCCTTATAGTTGATAAGGTGTAAATATGGTCATATGAAGTGTTTTATACAAGATTTTAGTGAATTTTAACCCTTATCTTTTTAGTTTAACCCCTTAGTAAATCAGTTTTTACCTTAATCGTGATAGTTAATTTTAACTCCTTTTACCATTAAAAATGGAAAAAAATAATTTTAACTTATTAAAAATATATATTCCATTTTAAAAAATTCAATTCATATAAGTGGTATAATATTATTTAAAATTATATCCGCAGATGCGGTGAAAAGGTGGGTTTTCCAAGATAAAATTCTCCTAAGTATATAAGGTTTTAATATCAAAATTCAATATAAAATTGAATAAAATGACCTAAAATAGTTACAATGTAATAAAATTGAACTAATTTTACTTTAAAACTATTTTAAAATTTATTTTAACCTTGTGAATTATTTAAAGGAAAAGTAATTTAAAATAAAAATAGGTATTTTTTACTATTCATTGAAAAATGAAACATTTTTGAAAAATCACAAAAAGATAACTCTAAGTTAAATTTTATATGATAATTTTAAAATTTAATATAATTTTGTAAAATTAATTTTATAATTGTAGTAAAATTTTACTTTAAATTATGCGCTCAAAGAGCGACTAAACCACCTTTTAGAAAAAAAATACAATTTTTCAAAAAACATTTATTTTTATTAAAATGATTCTTATTTAATTCCTAGTCAATATATTGCCAAAATTTTAAAAATTTATTTAGTACTATTAATACCCTAAAATTTAACAACTTGGTTATAATGTTATGCTATATTACAATTTATTTAGACTATAGGTTGTGTGTTTTGTAAGATATCGATGAGATTAAATTTATAGAAATATATTTTTTAGATTTTTTAATCTCGGTGTTTCATGTCAGATACATTTTTGAATAAAATGTTATTATTTTATAATTTTTGTGTGTTAAAAAATTACACTAATTAAATAATCTAATTTATATCATATTCATAGGCAGTTGGGATTATGGTACATAATGAATTATCTCAAGATAATTCTCACAAGACCGAGAGAACCTCTCAACAACAAAGAGTGAAAATCCTCCTCCACTATCTCAATATTGGAATAATAAGAGAAAAATTCTCAAAATCTCAAGGGTTTTCTTATTTCTGTGAATGATGAAAAATGTAAGGAACTTGTTTCATCCTCACTAGTACCCTGAATAATAGTGATGGATTTTGAGATTCATAAAGAATATGATGATTTAACTAGAGGAATCCAAGTTTTTATTCTCCACCATAATTAAGAGAATATGGGAGCGGCTACCATATTGATAAAAAAAGAAGAATTATAAATTTTAGGCAATTCTTGTTTTAAATTATTTAAAAAATTAAGTGAAAAAATTATCTCTATAAAGAATCAAGGGTTGCTTCATCAATTTATTTGGATTCTATCTTTTAAAAAAATGAAAACAAATGGTCATGGGCCCAATATCTTCTACTTAACCCATGATCCTTCACTTAATACATGTATTCGGTAGGTTATACCCTTATTACTAGCTAACCCTCAAGAATACTAATAGTGGAAGAAAAATAAATAAATAAATAGTAACAATAGAAACATATTGGAAGACAAAATGTTATAACAACACATGTTATATCAAAATGGTATACAATTAGTAATATATAGTATTCAAAAGGATACCCTCATGTGGAATATCAATATATGTGATAAACAAAATAATAAAATAATATCAAAGGCATAAAAATAAAATATCCAAAAGTATGTCCTAGAATCACCTCAAATATCCAACCATATTCACATGCTCAGCAACATGATATAGGGTTCCTTCCCTTGGTTACATCCCTAAAATCAAATTATATATGTGTTTTGGGGTTCCTATGAAGGTTGTGAGTAATAAAACCCAATAGGAAACCACAAACGTATCCTCTGTCTAAGTATAGTAGGTATTTGAGAGTGTATAAACTAATATAAATAAACAAATAAAAAAACATATATCTTTGTCAGGTCATTGTGTGATAAAAAAGATATCACAAACCTTGTCTAAACGTGATTTATATTGATAGTGGAAGGAATATCTATCTCAATACATAAATACATCTCAAAGATTTACTAGTTCCTTCTCACTCAAGTTATATTCTCACATAAATACTTAAGTCATATCCCACATCATGCACCATACAATACCCTCTCACTCAATAAGGGTCACACATTAAGGCCTAGACCATCCCCTCTTAATCATGTGAGTCCATTAATAAAGTCTCAGACTATCACCTCTTATTCTAGGGAAGTCACACATCAAGTCCTAGACCATCACCTTTCACTCAAGGGAGGTAACATGTCACCATCTCGAGCTTGACCCTCTCACTTAGTACAACCTCAACATCCATGATATCATGTCATCACATCACAACCCACTTATCTCTCACTAAGAATTTATTCATGACCATTAGTCTCAATATATAAACAAACAAGCACCCAGAACATCAAATAATCAAATAATGATAGAGTTGTGGCTAGTTGTCCAACTGAATGACCCAAACATAATAATACCATAATGATATGCCCAAAAATCCTCCCTTACAATCCCCTTTATATTATCCACACTCTCCATTATTGATTTTAGCATGCTTAATTAGTTATTAATTAAATTATAGTTATTTGATTTGTTGATTCCATGTTTTTTTATTCATACTGCATGTGTTCTAGTTTTCAAGAATTTATTTTATTTTTATTTTTCATATTTTATATAAGGTTGCCTAGTTTTTTTCTAAGTTATTCTCATGTAGTATTTTAGATAATGTGACTTAAATATTTATTCAATACAACATGATTAAGTTTTCTAAAAAGATAATATTCCATGGTAGGGGATTTATTCTTCTGTTAGACTTATTTTAAATCTTATGTGGGTTCAACACATGTCTTTTTAATCATCCTTGATAATTCATTATTCTAATGTGATATCTAGGTTTTAATTTAACATGGTTGGGGAAATTAATCTAATGTTTCCCCTTTACTGGATTCTTTAATTTGTTGGGAAGCACCTAGGGATCCATACTTACATATACATGCACTAGTGGGATTAAGTCTAACATATTCAGGCAATGTAATATCTATTATCATGAAATGCCTTTGAATTTAATCATAAATTATGCCAACTATTTTTAACTTATTACAACAATTGAATATTTCATGTGACCTCAACCACACATGTGTCCCTTCTTTCATTAATTCTATTGAGTGGTAATGATTTACATAGCTTTATGAGTACTTGTGGTGTGCCCCTTTTTGAGAGAATTCACATTTAGTTTCCTAGTTAGAGATATTATAGTGAGAGTATAGGAAAAAAATATATCTATAGCCATTTTTCATGACAATTCCACCATATATATACCTCCATAGATCTGATCCAGTGGAGAGTTTTCACTTTGGGATCTCTATGGAGGAAAGAGACTATGTTTAGAGGATTTTGATACTGAAAGTGCCAATCACCCCTTCTACTCTTCTATTTTAGGTTCTTGATATATGAATAGATTTATAAAATAGATTTTTATATTCTATTATTTTCTTTTGTTGTAAATATATATTTTGATTACACTTCTATGTTTGTGGATGAGTCTAGCTATGATAAGAGTAGATGTCTTGTCCTCGTATTGAGTTTATCAAAATTACTAGACTTATATGAAGTTTATCTCTAGATATCTTATTTGGTTTCTTCTATTTTTGTGTTTTCTTTATTATATCTATTTATAAAAAAAATTATTTTCATAAGAAATGGATTTTTTGGTTAGTGTTCTTTCTATTCATGTTGGTCTAATATGGTATGAAGCACATTAAATTATTATCTTATTTAATTTTTTAAAAATTTATTATTTCTTGCACATATCCATCTCTCCCCATGTACTTATTTTCTTTTTATACAACATTAATACATCCAAAATCAGCACACCTATTTTGAGTGGGTAATCTATATTTTATGGATTATCTCCCCCCAACAATTAGTATCAAATCTTGATATCAAGTTTAAAAATGTCTATTTTAAGTTTGAAGTTGATAAATTCAATGAAGAGAATAATTTTAATTTGTGGATAGTTAGGTTCTTTTCTCTAATTATCTATAATGGGATTTCAGATTCCATTGTTTCTATAAAGAAACCAATTACCACTATGTGCTGTGAATGAAAGACTATTTCCTCTTATGTTTATTTCGACACTGAAATTATTGATAAAGAAAACTTTATATTTTTGTTGACCTTGGGAAATAATTTATTTCATGAGGTTTTGAATAAGATCAATGCTAAAGATATTTGGTTTAAACTGGAACTTTTATACATGAATAAATCCATTCTTAGTAGATTATATAATAATTTATAGCTATATAATTATAAAATTCTTCCTATTACTTATGTTCAGGTTCATTTGGATGAATATTATAAATTCTTGATTGATTTAGCTAATATAGATGTTAAGAGTGGTGATAAAGATCATTCCATAATTTTTTTGACTTCCCTAGATGATTCATATAACTCTCTAAAGGACTCTATGATGTATGATAGGGAATCTATAACCTTAGAGGAAGTAAGATAAATTATTATTTGTGATGATATTCAGACCAATTGTCTGAAGGTGGAAGATATTGGGGTAAAGTCTGAACCTCGGTTAATGAATGTTAAGATTCGACCTAAAATAGTAGAAAATAAAAAAAATATAAAATATAGTTTAAGATTTTTAGGTTCTATCGGAGGGAAACTGATCACATTAGTAGATACTACCTTAAGAATAATCTTAGGGATATTATGGCCTATAAAAAAATTTCATACCATAATTTAGGTAGTTCTAAAGTACTATAGAAACTGATTAGAGCTCTTGGAATATATTTAGGTTTATCTCTAGGTTGTATTTCTACTATATTACTTGGAATTACTCTAAAAGTGATTTTCAGGAGAGAACAGTTAGAAGGAAGGGTGTGTGTAGGTCCGGTGTGTCTGGGTCTATCTAGTTCTAGGTCTAATATTACATCCAACCAAATTTCTATTATTTATTACTATGACTTTTATACAAAATTAATTATTTAATTTTTTTCTTTTTATTTTTTTTAGTTTCAATATAACTTTTTAACTATCAAGGAAGGTTCTTCTCTCAATTTATTTTTAGTTACAATTGTTCTTGTTTACTTTAGAGATTACAATTACATCACTTTAGGTGGGGCCTTCGCTATATGATTTAGAAAAATATATTGATGTTGTTTCTTTGATTATGTTATGTTTTTTGAACATGTGTTTATAAATATATCATAGTATACAATCTAGTATAAAAATAAATATGGCACTCTTGTATATGTTAAGTAGATAACCAAACACAGCTAATTACAATAGTGCTTAGGGTTTTTGGTTAATTGAGACCTGTTCAAACCAATTGATAGGTTATATTTGTTTGTAAAAACATTTCCTATATTTTAGATTTTAATTTATAAGGTGTATATTTATTAATTTTGGAATTATTTATTTGTTAAAAATTAAATTTTAGTTATTTAATTTGTTTATTCCATGTTTTTTTCTTCAAAATGCATGTGTTCTAGTTTTTATGCATTCATTTTAATTTATTATGCGTATTTGATAAAAGGCTAGACTTTTGATTTGATAGTTTACTCTCATTTATTCATTTGGTTAATCATATATGAATAATTATTAAATATGAAATGAGATAGTTTTATGGATAGTAAATATTTCATGGGGGTGGTTTTATTCTTTATTGAGATTAATTTTAAATACTAAATGGGATTGGAGTGTGTCTATTTAATATTTCATGAGAATTAACTATTTTGATGTGATATAAAGGTTTTAATCTAACATGGTTGAGTGGCTTAATATGATATTGTTGGGATCATTATTATCATTCTATAAAACCACCAGAATATGTCCACTGGAATATATGAGGTGGAAACAAAGTGTTTTTAGTTAAGAATATACTACAATAACCACTTAGAATAAAAATTCACCGAAATAAATACACTATAACACTAAACAAATTCAAATTAAACAAAAACAAGAATGATTGTAACCCAAAAATTGAAAGAATAAAAGGTAAAAGAACAACACAATTTAAGTGGTTTGAACATGTGACCCACTCCATGAGGGGAATTTTGTTTTACTTTGATTAAGGTGTAAAGGATGATTACAATCACTCAAGTATATCTATCACAAGTGATCCCCCTAATAAATATAACAAAAACCACTCAGTGTAATCGGTCACATTATATTTCAATCATCACAGGGAATTCTTCCACATAAATATTATCCTCATGGCTAGCTCTCTATTAAGTAAAAGGCTCTCATCACCTCAACTCTCATAGACATTGCACTATGAAACTTCTGAAACTTTCATGATTCCATTGTATTTCTTCCACCATTTGAGTTAAGGGGTAATTTTTGATGCACCTCCTGATTGTACCTTCCGATCAACCGAACTATAATTTTTGGTGATTACACTAATATAAGTCACAATGTACCAACTATTAGACACATATACCTTAGTCATTTCCCCTCCATCAATTCTATAAAACCATTAGGAATTAGTTCATCAATATTTCTCTTTCTGATGAAACTAATACCTTGGTTAGAAAATGGTTTTCAAAGATGATCTAAACAAAATCCCACTTGAAAATTATTTTCCATTCTTCACCACCAAGTCCTTTATCATCCCCAAAAATGTCCTTCATTCACCAATATTTACTTATAGATTTCATGGTTTCCCACCATGCTTCTGGTAAACCTTGGCTAACTAAGCTGAAACACTACCTCAAAAAAATTTGAACTATAACCTTTGATATCATATCTAGAAAATTCCAAGATCATTATATCTTATATGGATCTAATACCATGTCTTTGAATAACTTATTGATAAATTTATACTTTAGATTAATATTTTTTTATTGAATGAAACATAGAATTTTTTCTAAGTGAATCACACTTTATGAATCAAAAAAACATCCCATCATATTTCTTATGATATCCCCCATCATCCATTTTAGCTAGATCAAATCCTTCTAAACTTCTGTTCACCCAATTTATTCCACTTTTATTAACAATATTGTAACTACAAGTTTAATATTTGATATCTAGATAAATATTATTTCACTAAAAGTGAACACATGTCTGCTGGTTCTTTTCTGAGTGTATCAATCTCTACTAAAGTGGGAGTTTACATACCCCTTAAATTAATAATTAGTTCCAAAAAAATGTATATAGATTCCAAAACACTTTAAGTATTTAATAATAAACTTAAAATCCTCCTAGATTTATATTTGGGGATTTTACATGTTCTAGATGGAGACTCTTAATTTCTACATAATGTCCAGTTGAGTACAAACCATGTCATACATTAGGCTTCCAAATACAGATGCATAGGAAATATTTTCCATGTACTCTACCTCACCTTATATCCATGGTTCCTTATCCTTAATCATGTTGAAGTGTCTAGATAGGGGTGTGGTCATATGTTTCACTTCACCCATGATAAATCATTCCACTACCTTTTGATATAATATAACTATCTCAAGTACAATATACCAAAACATATGTCCCTCACCATCCTCATCTATAAAACCCATTTAGATGGACCAAGAAAAATAATCCTAAATATACTAAAAAATTGTCCTTAAACTCATTAATCCTTTCCTTAAATGGATTGTAAATAATCATGTCATTAACCAAAGAATAAGGATATTGAAACTCCCATCATCACACACCTTCCAGTAATATCAATGATCAGCATTTCTCTATATGAACTTTTTTATACCATGAAGTCATTGAACTTATCATTATACTATCTTGGTACCTAATTCTAATAATAAATCCTCCTATTTAGCTTAAAAATGTATTATTTATAATTATCCACAAAACTAATCAGTTGATCCATGTAGATCTTCTTCTCTAATTCCTTGTGAAGGAATAGTATCTCTACATGAAATTGTTCTAGATGCAAACCCTACATATAAACCATACTAAGTAGCCATATATTTAACTACCAATGAAAATATCTATAAGAAATTTGTACCTTAAATTTAATGAAACCCTTTCATGATTATTCATAACTTTTACCTCTATCTACCATTTTCTTCCTCCTTTATCCAATACACCCATTTAACCTGGATATCATTCTTCCCATTAGGAATTTTTGTTAACTCCCATATTTTATAAACATGTAGGGGGTTAATTTCATCCCAAATTGGTAAACCTAATTAATTCAATTCTTTCATATCTATAACCTCTCTCGGACTATCCAACCACTGTTAGAAGCAAGTTGTGTAGATTACATCCATACCATATCACATGGAACCTTTCTCTGATAGATATATGAAACTCCCTCTATGGATCAGCTCTTTCTGATACTACAACTTCTGAAGATATATCTCCCAGATCTCTTTCTGATGAAACTCTTTTATGAGATTTAGAATTCCAAGAGTTTTCTAGAACTTTTAGACTTTGTAACACCATCATAACTTGATTATTATCCTCTATAATTTATGAGTGGTTTCATTTTCTTAGTACTATCATACTTATTTAATTCTCTAAAACATTCATAACTTCTAGAAATCCATTTAGTTGAACTTCACAAAGTTTTATCACGTCAGAATTCTCTACTATGCTTGAATCCTTCCACCATATCTCTTAATTGAATATTACATTTTGACCTCTTAACACATTCTGAAGGTTGTTAACCCAAATTCAAAACCAAAATATTCATCTCCATATCCCATGAAGTAATAAAATCAATAATTAGCATCAGACTTCTCCATATCCTTGGAATAAACATGTATTTAGGCAATCTCGTTGAATACTTTGAGAAGGATGAATTAAACCTTCCTTCTAAAAAAATGGACTTCAACTAGTTCATAAACCCATAGAGAATAGATACTCTTGTTGATCAAGTATGACACACAATTTAGAATTTTTTTTCAAAAAAAACCTTTTGGAGACCCCCATAAATTATCATTATTCATATTTATTCGATTAATTTTTTTTCATCCAATATAATACTATTTTCTGTTCTAGAATACCTATTGTGTTTTTCTCAAACCATATTCCCCTCTGCTAGCAGAATATCTGGAAATATTTTCTTCATACTACCTACTATTATCTAGCCTCAGGAACTTTATCTTGAAACCAATATCCTTTTCCACCATGGATATATATTAGATAAATATCTAAAATAAATTATAATTGTGCTTTATAAAGAACTCCCATAATATCTATGTCACATCATGGATGAAGTTTACATAGAACAATGACCAACAATGATAATGAACGAAAGTTGGTCCCCATATGTCTATATACACTAACTCTAACTTTTAGTTATTTTATACCTTAACTTATATTTAAAAGGACACATTCCACTAATTTCCAAATATTCAATCCTTATATGTCTCATACTCCATGTAATTAATCTTAAAAATTACTTTAATAGTGATTATTTTCATCCATTTCTCTCCATAGTGACCCAAATGGTCAATCCATAACATTTTGGAATTTACTAATCTAACATGTATCATACCTTTCAACACTCCTATGAGGTATAATATCCCATTTTTAATCCTTTTTCCATAACTAGGGAACCATATCAAATATTTTTTGCACCATATGTGAATGTTGTATAGAAACGCACATCATCTAATTATCAAAAGTAAATCAAGTTTTTACTTAACCCTAAGGTGCATTTCACACCCTTCAACCCCAAAATACTCCTATTCTTTATACGAATACTGATTTCATCCTTTCCCACAATTTTATAAGCCTTATCATCCACAAGATGAACATTTTTGTATCTTCTGGTATTATAGTTCATCATACTCCCCCTCTTGAATGTTGAGTGAAATGAATATCCAAAGTATATTATCCATGACTTAAGATATCTAGTGGAAAATATTATTTTATAATTGTATGTTTCAGATTTTAATATTTTCTCATTACAATCCTTCTTCATGTACCCTTTTTTCCATAGTTCCAATACATGGGACCAGCTTCTACTAAGCTACTCCTACTCCGAATTCTAATTCCTTTCCCTTTACTTTAATTTTTATATATTTTGGGATTCCCACTTCCTTCCACAATATATGAATTATTAAAATATTCTTGTATCTCTTTCCAAATATGTTACTCATTTAATATTAGGTCCCTAATGTCTACAAACACAAGATAAGACTTACCACAAGAATTTATTGCTACAGAAACCATCACATCCCAAGACTAAGGGAGGGATTATTGAAAAAACCACCCACTCCTAATCTCTAATTTTCACATTTTATAACTCTAAATGACTTATAATCATGTTGAATTCATTAATGTGATCTTACATTAATTTACTTTCTTATATCCTCATATCCACCAACCTTTACAAAAGGAATAAAAGTTGGATTTAGTTCCTTAGAACCAAATATTGTATACTTTATGATAACTTTTATTAATTTTTCTAAATATTAATAAAATCTTTATCATATCATGATTTTTTTTCTTCATGAAATTTTATGTGATAATTTTCTAGGATTAGTTATTTCACTGAAAGTTCATAGTAGTTCTCCGCTATGATGAGGCCCTAGAATTGCCATGATATTACTCTTAAATTTATGTTCTATATATGGATGAAATCATTTTAGGGACATAAATTACATATGCTGATAGGGGTGGAGACTCATGGAACTTTGAGGTGGTGTCTCATGGTATACTTATATGGTAATTTCAGGTGTATGAAATTATGAGAACGAGACCCTCCAATAAGAAATCCTCATTTATATGTGTCATTGGAGATTCCAATCTACATACTTGTGTACTGATCCTTAGAGTTTAATATTATTAATAATAGATGTTATGAGTAGCATAATTTGATATATTTATGAAAACCAAGAAAATATATATTCATAGTGAAATAGGATATGTTGGGTGCGTCATGAGTAATATTTCACTAATGAATATTTAGAGAAAGGATTTTTCCCTTCTATTCTTTGATAGAAGTTTATATCTTAGGGAATTTTATGGAAATGATGTAGCCTAAATAAATTAATGGTTGTTATGTTCTATAGGAAAGTTCAATTTTCATATATTCAAAGAAAGAGACATCGAGCACATAGGTTGATGGCACTAGAATGCAACCTGCTTGATTAGAGATATTGAGATAAAGGGATTATATTACATGGTTTGCATCTATATATGGTTTTATTTAATTTTGACATTAACTTCTTTCCCTATGGGTGTCTTGGAATGTTTATAGATTCAAACCTTGGACTTTGGGATCCTTTACCTGATGCCAGTGATAAATAAGCCTAGAGGGTCACACACTAAGTATATCGAGAACTGAAGTTAAATAATATTATTATTTATTATTTAAAAAGTTGAATAAATATTATTCTCAAGCATGGTATAAAAATTATTCATGTTTTCTTCATCACATATATTATATCACCAGTTATTTGAGTGAATATTTTTTTTAGTGGAATATTTAATAAATATTTATTTTCTATTTAGTGAATATAATATTTATTTATTTATTAGTAAATAATGACGTGATAATTATTTATTAAATAAATTCTCATTATTTAAGGTCTAATGAATATTGTGGAGGAATGAAAGACTAATATTAATGGTACAATGAGAAATAATATATATTAAATATTATTTGAAAAAATTATATTTAATTTAATTCGCAAGTTTAGCATGTTTCAAGAAATAATATTATTATTATTATTAACATGCGGTTTTTGGTAATTAAGAAAAATAATAAGGGAGCGTGTGAAATTATTATTTTCTAACCCTATAAGTATATAAAAACATTAATATTATTTATTGGTGGGGTTTTCAATTTCATTTTTTGTTCTTAATGAGATCCAAAGAGAATTCTCTTGAATCCCTAGAGAGCTCCCTCTCCTAGAACACTATCAAGAATGTGGAGTGATCCTTATCCACCACTACTCTGAATTCTATAGACATTGAAGAGAAAACTTCCTTTAATTGATTATCCAGGTGATTAAAGGTGAATAACCCAAGCATTAGGATCTACTACACTAGAACCTATAGATTCATAAAACGATATTCGAAGGTTTCTGGAACACATGTGGATCACCACTAGAAGGAATATACTCTTGATTCCTACAAAATAACCATAGTATGATTTAGAGACATTATTAGATCCATTAATGAACAAATAATTCATCGTAATATAATTATTTAATTATTTAATTTATTTATAAATAATATGTGATGATCTCGCATCTTGATTCTGGAATTCAATCATCAATTATTCTTTGATTAATTTCCATTAATCACAGAATTTTCCATCATTTGAATCTAAAATTAATCATTTATTATGAAAAAAAATTATTTGGGAATGCCCAATCTAGTGCTTTCATTGTTTCTATAACCTACACATGGTATCATAGTGATCACATAATTATTAATAACTATTTAAATATCATTGGTTTATTTACGCATTTATCATTAGTTTTCAATTCTGATTTAAACGTCTTTTAATTTGAATCACAAGATCTTATCCTATTCTACTTCATTCATGAAAATATAATCAAATAGATTAATATTATAAACAAAATACATTTGAAGAACTTATGAGGATGTTCTGAGGATTCGATCTGAATAGCATAACAGTACATGTCGTGTAGCATGTTGGTACACACCATGTACCCTTGTTCAATGCACCAAGAATTAATTAAAAATTATTTTAATACCTATGCATTTATTACATGAGGTCTGTATTTAAATACACCATGTGTTGACCACTCCATCCTAGTTCACAATCAACCAAAATACACGCAGTTTAATATCTATGCATAACTTGTAGTCCATTAGTCAAAGACACACCCTGTATTTATATACACAACCTACATGATTGGTGATTGTGTAACTCAGATACCACTTTCCATGTATCCCATGTACACATTCTGTTCTCCATTATTTTTTATGTCATGGTTACACACTAAGTCCCTAGGAATGTGTCACAGATATATAGTGATAAAAATATATGTTGTGTAACTGGTTGTACACACCACATATATTACCAAATTAATCATAATTAAAAAAAATTATTATACTACTTAACCATT
This sequence comes from Viscum album, assembly GCA_963277665.1. NCBI lineage: Eukaryota > Viridiplantae > Streptophyta > Magnoliopsida > Santalales > Viscaceae > Viscum > Viscum album. The sequence goes on along the minus strand of OY728120.1, from coordinate 1,428,836,785 downwards.
TTGAATATGTGTTTCGTATGGTCATTAAGTTGATAGCACACTTCATGTAATGGTTTATATATATATATATATATTAAATGTAAAATTAATTTATGTGTAATGTTTGAAACTACGTATCATTTATAATTCATAACCCAGCCATTACTCTATGAGAATTGAAACATAAAAAATTATGTAAATACCATGTATTTTGAGTGGTTATTATGTTTATGGAACATGAGAGGAAATTACATGTTAATATGTGTATGTCACATGCCTCATGAGTAAATAGTATATAAATATAATACATGTTGGGTAGTACAGATGGGTACCCACCATGTTAAATTCAAGGTACATTTTTTACAGAGTTAATTTTAAATAAATTTATTTAATTTATATAAAATTTTTATAGATGGGGATCTCTAGAAAAAATTGTATGATAATTAAGATAAAATAATTTATTAGTTAAAGAATAAAATTAATTGATTCAAACACAATTTATCTTAAATAATATTGACAAAAATGGAATTTTGTTTTATTAAATTCATAATTAGTTGCATGTATGTGGATAATCAAGAGCATAGACCAGACTTTTTTATTGAATGGTTTACTTTTAATGTATTATTAAATTAATTTGATGGTTTGTGTGTCATACCTCCTCTCATTATGTAAGGGACTAAGAGACCATGGTTTCTGTTATATAAACCCCTTAACAGATCTTTAGGTTCCCCTCACCTTTATATGAGTAAAATCTTATGTAATAGATGGATATTCCAAGAAACTAGAGGTAATTCATGTTTGTATGTAAGGAAAAACCAATCCAATGGTTACATGGGTGGACATATGGAAAGCTACAACCTGAACCATAAAATGGTGCAAGGTGTTTTCCCTTAGTTCAAGGTTTAGTTTAACATCCACTAGATAAACTAACCACTAGTAAAAGTTCATTATCATACCACTTTACTATTTTATTTCTATCATTTTTTATGGTTTTTTCATAATGGATATTTTTTCATGATCACATGACACTATTGGAAAAAAATCATATACCAACATTTTGGAATCGTTGGTATAGGGCCCAAAACCATTAGTATAGGCTATACTAATGTTTTGGGTGTCTATTGGATTGTCTAGAGTTGGTATATACCTATACCAATGGTTTAGGTAAATGGTTGGTATAGTTTGTTCTACACCAATGGTTTCCAAACCATTGGTATAGGTAATATGAAATACCTATACCAACAGTTTTCAAAACTGTTGGTATTTGTCATTCAAAAAACATTGACTGGTTTTGATTCTCAGACCTCTAATTTCTAATTCAATAACCAAACCACTAATCTACGATGTTTGTTTGGAACATAATATGATAAATATGTATATTTATATATATAAGTAAATTAAATTTGTATGTATCCAATGTTGTTTGATAAAATAATTTATTAAAAATCAAAATACTTATACCAACAGTTTGGAAAACCATAGGTATAGACCTATACCAATGGTTTTACAAACTCTTGGTATATGAATTTTTATTTTTGGGAAAAATACAAATGGTTTTGTAAAAACCATTGGTATAGGGTGTTTAAATGGAGGTTATACCAACGGTTTTAGCTAAACCATTGGTATAGCCATCACTTATACCAACGGTTTTGGAAAAACCAATGGTATATGGTCATTTTATTAAAGTTATATTAATGTATTGTCTAAAACTATTGGTATATTTATGAACTATAACAATGGTTTTTGGAGAATCCATTAGTTTAGGGTTATATTATGGTACCTATACCAATGGTTTGGGCCAAAGTGTTGGTATAGGGTCATTCTGTGGTACCTATACCAACAGTTTGGCCAAAACCATCGGTATAGGTATGTTGGTATAGATATAGTTTTTAGTAGTGTAAGTAAATGAATTAATGATCATTTAAAATAAAACTAAATTAAATTGGATTATGCATAAATATTATCTAATAAATGTATAACCACTTAAGTTAATCTACTTAATATTAACAATAATGTAATAAAGATAAAATGTAAAATTAATGCATAAAGATAAAATCCATCAATTATATATATTAAGTCATTATATACTTCCACTACATAAGTTAAAAACAATCCATAGTAAAAAGTGGTTGATCAGCCAAAGTCTGAGTGCTTTCAATTATTGGTGAATTCTAACTTGAATTTTTTGGTTGACTTAACTTAGTACACATCAAGGGTTGACTGCCAAATAATGAATTTGTGTAAATAAGGGGTAAAGGTTCAGGAAATCCTATTTAAGGATTTCAAGATTGGGGAGTCCACTAAACAGAACAAGGAACTATGACTTTATATAGTTAGAATTTGGAATGATTGCTTAAAACCCTTCAAATTGATTGATCAGAGAAAGTCGGGTGATGAGAAGGGGAATATAGATCCTTGACACTGTAATGTTAAATAAAAAAGTTATTTTTAAGCTAATGGGGAGGTATATTAGGTTTAGATAAAATAGTGGGAGATTAATAAATATAATATTTATTTATTTATCTACCTTTTATTAGATAAATTACTAAAATATTTCTCATATTATTTTTAGAAATCGATATAAATATGACTTTATACATATCACTATGATCCATAATGGAGAGGGATAAACTTCTCACTGACACATGTTTCCAAGAGTGTCCATGGTGCTTACTTGTTATCCTACACCATGAAAGGAAATTGTACATACTGGAAGAACCTATTCCTGAAGCACCTAGTAAAGTGGCTAATGAGGAAGAGTTGCATCTCTCTAAGAAACATTTTAATGATTCCATATATGTTCAAAGATTCATGCTATAATCCATTAAAAATGAGATTATAAAGAAATATGAGGATATTGATGTGTATAGAATGATGTCTCGCCATCAGGACATCTTTCAAAATAAGGTGAGATAAGAGAGATACAAGATCTCCAAAGCTCTATTTACAACCAAGATTTGAGAGTTATCACCAGATGGGCCTCATTTAGTCAATATTATTGGCTACATTAAATGATTAGACATATTAGGGATTAAATTATTATATTATTTGTGCACAGATCACATAATTTCTTCACTACCCATGACCTTATCCAGTTTTATTGTTAATTATAACATAATAAATAATGAGAAGTGTATTTAGAAACTTCAAGCACTAATTTTCCAAGTGGAAAATGATGTGGGGTGTAAAAAATAAATAGTCCTTGTGGTAGATAAGAAAATTAATAACAAGGAAAACATTATTGATACTCATGACATTTCTAAATATCTCAAGCACTATCCTTCCAAGAATAGGAAGATCCAAAAGCAGGGAAAGGAAAAGCTGGCAGTATGTTTTTTATGTGTAAATCAAGGCTACTGGAAGAGGAACAATACCCATAAGCAAGGTAAAGCTAGAGGTATATTCAATATCGAGTGTAATAATTCAATATATACACATTGAGTATTAGATACAACTTATGGTGCTTATATATGTATCCAAATTTAGGAACAAATTAGATTCTGAAATATTTTTATAGGAGATGTGTTTTTGTGAGCTGTGAGTGCAGAAAGGTTAGCTGCTCTAGAAATTTAAGACTACCACCTTTCATTTCCAACAAGAATGATATTGTTTTTAATATATTGTTATTATGTTCCAAATGTTACCAAAAATATAATTTTTGTATCATTCCAATATATAGATGTTTTAGTATTCAAGTTTTTAAATAAAATCTATTTATTTTAAAAAGACAACATATGTTACAGTATGACACATTTTAATAATGGCCTTTAAGTATTCAATTATGAAAACCAATAATTGGAATTTGAAAATGAATCATGTTCACATGAATCATATAACATACATATATGGAATCATCATCTTGGTCATGTAAATGAGAGGTGTTTGACAAAGATATGTCAAAGTGGTTATTTAGACACTTTTGATCTAAAACCACTTGAAATATGTCATGCTTGTTTATAAGGAAAAATGGAAGAACCACCTTTTAGTGGATATGGTGAAAGGGGCATAGAGATTCTATGATTGGTACACACTGATGTGTGTGGACCATTTATAATAGAAGATAGAGGTGGGTATTCTTACATCATAACTTTTATTGATTACTTGAGGAGATATAGTTATGTCTACTTGATGAGGTATAAGTCTGAGTCCTTTGAGAAATTCAAAGAATTAGGGAATGAAGTAGAGAAACAACTTGGAAATAAGATAAATAATCATTGATCAGATTAGGGTGGTGAATATCTTTACAAATAGTTTATCAAATTTCTATGGGAGTTTGGGATTCTATCTCAACTCACTACACCATACACACTAAAGTGGAATAATGTTAGTGAAAGGAGGAACTATACCTTGCTAGACATAGTAAGGTAAATAATGATCCAACTAGATATTTCCTTATCCTTTTGGTTATTTACATTAAAAATGTAGCAAACACACTAAACTGAGTACTAACAAAAGAAAAAAAAAGAATTTATTTGAGTTATGGAGTGTAAAGAAACCGTTTTTCACATACACATGTATGGGGTTGTGAGGGGTTTTTTAAGGCTATCTCAGGTTCCCAACTAATTCCCAATGGTACAAAGCATATCACTATAGGGTATCTTATGGAGAAAAATGGATACTACATATACAACCCCTCAAAAAATAAAGTGATTGTTATTAAACAAGCCATATTTCTTTACAGAGAGCACATCCTCAAGAAGGATTGTCATAGAAAGATTTATTTTGATGAATTTGATGTTGAAGATACACAAGGCTTGGTATAAGAACATATTTCATAAGTCCTCATAGAATCATTTATTCCTAAAACAAATGTACTGTGTAGGATCACCAGAGAGGTAAGAGGACAAGAGAGATATGGTTTTCTTTTTACTAAAGATGGTGACTCATTATTTTTTGAAAATAATGTACCTATCTCTTAAAAATAGGTAGTAGAGATATTAGAATCTACAATATGGAAATATTCCATTAATTATGAAATGGGTTCCATGTATCCAAATCAAGTTTGGGTTCTGTTCAATCCACCAGTTGATGTAAAGCCTTTTGGGTGAAAATGGGTATTCAAGAGAAAACTGGACATGGGAGGTAATGTAAGTACCTATAAATAAAGGAAAGTATCTAAAATGTTTAAATAGTGTAAATTAATTGTCAATGAGAAAACATTTTCACCAGTTTCCATGTTTAAATACATCAAAATTCTTCTTTCTATAGAAAATTACAATGAAAATTAAATTTGATGTATGGATTTCAAAACAAATTTCCTTAATGGGAAGCTTTGGAAAGATGTCTACATGATACAACCAAAAGGTTTTTTTGAGTCTAGGTGATTCTAAAAAGATAAGAAATTTTCATAGATACATTTATAGATTGAAGCAAGCATCTAGGTCATAGAAAACATTTTATTCGATGAAGATATAAAAGATTTTGGTTTCATTATGAATGAATGTGAGATGGGTGTTTACAATAATTTTATTGAAAATTCAATGGTTATCCTAATAGTATATACTGATTACATATTACTTATTTTAAATGACATACCAGTCTTACAATCTGTTAAGGAGTGGTTAAAAAACTATTTCTCCATGAAGGACTTAAGTGAATCAGCCTACATTCTAGGGATCAAAATCATTCATGATAGATTTATGAGGTTTCTCAAACTAATCCAAGGTATGTACATTGATCTAATACTAAAAATATCTATTATGGGAAAATCCAATAGTTAATTGGTTCCAGTTTCACAAGGTATACATATTTCTAATAAAATTTGTCCTCAAACACAACAGTAGAAATAGATAATGAGTAAGATATCATATGCTTCAATGATAGGATCAATCATGTATGACATGTTATACACTAGACTTAATGTTTCCTATGTATTGAGAATGGTATGGAGATATCAAGTTGATCCAAGTGAATAAAATTAGTTTGCTGTAAATATTATCCTTAAGTATCTAAGAAGAACCAAGGGTATGTTCCTGGTGTGTGGAGGAGATGAGGAACTAATCATCTGGGGTAATACTAATTCTATTTTTCAAATAGATCAAAATAATTTATAGTCATAATTAGGATATGTTTTTTATCTCAATGGAGGAGTTGTGATATGGAAGGGTTTAAAGTATGAAGTTATTGTTGATTCCATAGTGGAGTCTGAATATATAATGTATTTTGATGCAACCAAAGAAGATTTTTGAATATGAAACATTGTCTAGGATATTTATGTGGTACCTAATAGTAAATACCCTATAACCTTATATTGTGATATTACTGTAGTTGTGTCTCTGGAAAAATATCCAAGGTCGCACCAATGAACAAAGAATATACTCTGGAAGTATCACCTCTTAAGGTATTTTTATCAAATTGGTGAAGTTTTAGTATGAATATTTTCCATGAAAGAAAACATGTTGAACCCCATGACTAATGGCTTATCATAGTTTAATCATGAGTATCATGTGAGACCTATAAGATTTAAGGTTGTTGACAGTTGGATCTAGTTTAAATGGAAGTCTGTTGGATTTGGTTCTCTAGAACCGAATTATGTTTAATTTATGATAACCTATATTCATTATTTTGAATATTAATAAACTCCCTATCATATCGTGATATTTCTTTTATGTGACATTATATGTGATAATGTCCTAATAGTAGCTATCGCACTGAAAGGTCATAGTAGTTCCCCGATATGATGAGAACCTATAAGTACCATGATAATATTCTTAAATATATGTATTATATCCAGATGAAATAATTTTAGGGACACAAATGATATAGGATTTTAGGGGTGGGGACTCCTAAGTCTCTGAGGCACCTTCTCATGATGTACACAGTATATGAAATTAGGATAATGGGACCCTCCAGGAGGAAATCCACAATTATATTTGTAATTGGTTATTCCTATTTGGTGATATAAGTATTAGTCCATTTATTTTAAGATTATTATTAATAGATACTATGAGTCGTGTACTTTGATATATTCATGAAAATCGTGATAACATATTCTTGTGAAAAATTAATATATTTTTGGTGCATAACGAGCGATATTTCATTAATTAATAATACATGAAATCATTTTTCCCTTCTATTCATCAATAGAAGTATATATCTTAGGCCCTTTGATAGAAATTATATAGCTTAAATAAATCTATGTCCATGGTTTTCTGTATGCAAGTTTAATTTCCAAAAAATCAAAGAAAGAGATATTGAGGACATATTTTTATGGCACAAATATGCAAACTACTTCATTATATATAGAAAAATAAAGGAATTATATTACATATTAAGGGACCATATGTGGTTTTATATCATTGTTACAATAAATTCATTATTTATGGGTTCCTTTGCATGTTTTTATATACTAATCAGACTTTGGGATGCTTTGCCTAATGCCACTGAGAAAGAGGCCTAGAGGGTCACAGACTAAGTGTATCCAGAACCACATTTAAATAATATTATTATTTATTATCTAACAATTTGAATAAATACTATCCCTACATTTTGTTTAATAATTATTCATGTTTTCCTGATCATATATATTCTATTACCAGTTATTCGAGATAATTTTTTTAGAAGAATATTTAATGAATATTTATTTTCTATTTATAAAATATAGTATTTATATATTTTTTGGAGAATAATGTAGATATATTTATTTATTAAATAAATAGTCATTATCCAGGGTCTGATAAATATTATGTAGGAATAGAGAGATGAGATTAATGGTCTGATGAGAAATAATATATATTGAATATTAATTGAATAAATAATATTTAATTTAATTCGGGAGTTCAATGCATGTCAAGAAATAATATTATTATTATTATTATTAAAATGGGGTTATGTAGGAATCAATAAAAATAATAAGTTCACATGTGCAATTATTATTTTATAACCCTAGAAGTATATAAACACAATTATATTATTTTCTTTTGGGGTTTCCAAATTCATTTGTTGTGCACAACAAGATTCAGAGAGAATTATCTCGAAGCCCTAGTGACCTTCCTATATATGAAATATCTCAAGAATGGATAGTGATCCTCCTCCACCTACACACTCAATTCTAGAGAGATTGAAGAGAACCATTCCTTGAAAAGATTCTTGGGGTGATCAAAGGAGAACAATGTAAGCATTAGGATCTACCACACTAGCACACAGAGATTCATACGATGGTATCCAGAGGATCATAGAACACCTGTGGATCGTCTCTAGAGGGAATATATGACATAGAGATATTTTAATGTCCATTAATGAAGAAATAATTCATCACAAGGTAATTATTTTACTATTTAAATTAATTATAAATAATATGTGGTGATCCCACATCTTGGTTTTAGCATTCAATCATTAATTATTATTTGACTAATTTTCTCTGATTAGGGTATTTATCATCACGTAAGTCTCGAATTAATCATCAATTATGAAAAAAAAAGATAAGTTGGACATGCCCCATCTGGTGCTTATATTGTGCCTGGAACCTGTAATACATTGCGCATCTATCTTATCAAATATGTCATTGAGGGTGTTTATAAGATCTTATGTAGTTTTCACTTCCCATATATTATAAAATATGTTTTGGGATAATGAAATATACATAAACCCTAATTATTTCTTACCCATACATTTCCATTCCTCCCCCTTCATTACTTTTAGTTTGGTACCGATCAATGTTAGAAAGAGGTATTTATATAGTAGAAAATCCTCCACTTTCATTATTCAAAAACCAAAATCAGTTCTATAAAAATTATTCACCTAAACTTAACTCTCATATAATACTATTTCATAAGAAACTAATGAACTCCAACTAAATTTTATAAAATATAAAAAGGTATTTGAAACTTCTTATTGATATTCTCCTATAAGGTAAAGGGTAAAATGATGCTACTGAACCAAGATTTGATACACCTTCACCAGGGTATGACCATTCAAAATAATCCAATGAATTCTATGATAACATTGGTGGGATCATAACTAACCTATAATAATACCACTAGAAGATTTCAACTATAACTTATGTGGTGGAAACAAAGAGTCAGCAGTCGTTACCATGCTTCAATGACCAGAACTAATAAAAAAACACACTCAAATAATTTCACTGTAATTACAAACCACTTCTAAAGAAACATAGATAAGAATGATTTAGAAGAAAATGATTTAAATAATGTAAGAAAAAATAACAACATAATTCACATAGTTCAGATGTGATTCATACTCTCAAGGGGGGTATTTATTTATATTGATTAATGGATTGAAGGATGATTACACTCACTCGATTCTATCAATCATAAATGATCCAATATAGTTATTATAAAATAATACAACTAGTGTAATCATCCACCCTATCTTTTGATCATCATAGGTAATTCTTCTATATAGATATTATCTTTGTAGTTATATCTATGTTTTGTTAAAGGACCACGCTACCAAAAATTCCCAAGCTAGTATATTTTTTATCTTCTAAAACTCTAGTGATTCATCTAAACTACTTCTAAAAATTGAGTCAGGGTAATTTTTTATGCACCTCCCAACTATAACACTCTATCAACCAATTGATAACTTCAATTGATCGAGCCTGTGAAACTCCTAATATATCATCCATCAGACACCTAGACCTTGGTCGTTACCACTCAAATATCTTTATCCCAAACAATTATAAATTAGTTCATTGGTATCTCTCCATAAAATTAAATTAATACCTATTTGAAAAGTGGTTTTTACAGTTGATCCTGATAGATGTGTTGTAACACTCCAACCCTAATCACCCAAACAACATAAAATCAGAGTCTCCACATTACAGTAGGAATTCCTCCTCGTATTTTAAAGGATTTTGACTAGTGATGAGGGTCTAACATATTAATAGGTAGACTATACCCTCAAAATAAACCCAAAATTCATGCCTAAAATTATACTAAAAATTCAACATCACCCATATATATATCAAACATCCCAAAATACCTATACACATAAAATAGGGATCCACACAACCGTCTTTAGTAAAAAATAGAAAGTAGTAATTCTATATACATGATGTAGTAATACAAAACACAGTAACAGTAGATAAACATGGTATAATATGAATCATGTAAGTAAATGGGACATTAGATAATACATGTAAAACAATAACTAAAACTAAATACACCATCCTCTATTACAACTCACATAATCATCTTTCCAAATCCTCATCCTCCACAACCTAATGGCTGATGTGTATGTCCAACTATAAGAAATACTTGTTTCCCTGAGAGAAAACATGAAGTTATTCCCATGTACATTAAAAACCATGTTTTGTACATGGGTAGGGGTGATTCCAATGACCTAGTAGGAATCCCAAATGGTTCAATGATATTTATTTCTATTATGATCAAGTGAATGTGCATGTAATACATACAAATAGTTGTAATTGTTCCTGTGCAACACACCCACCCAAAAAACATAACAAAAAATGCACATAAAATCATAAAATTTGGTTATTTATGTGATAACTAGGTCACAATGACACTTTAACCTACCTACTTCAGCGTTATGGTAGAAGTAATAAGGTAACCTCATTCCATAACCCAACCTATTCCCAAAGATTAAGTGAAACATGTCTAACCAAGTTTTCAACCCATGCCTGAAGATTTAGGGTGGGGTTTCATGCTACATTCAATCTCATTCCAAGAGTCTAGCTATCCCATCTCACTCAGGGGAGGCTAGATTACTAACCAACCATTACCTTTACACTCAAGGTAGGGAAACCAATCCATAACCCACATCACATCACAATTCAGATCCCTTCTCTTTCATGGTGGTCCCACTATCAGATATCATATTCAATTTAGTTATATCACTCATCAATGACAAACCATCCATTAATTATCCAACATATTATCACTCAAGGAATATTTTTCTAGACCATATCACTCAAAAAAGTTCCCTTATGTAACCACTACCCTACCACTTAGGGTATATCCCAACATCATGAACACTAGGATCCAATCTTTCCCATAGAAATCATATTAATCCACATTACTCATGGTGAGGTAAGGCCTTAGGATTATCTCCCACACCAACATCTCTCACATGTCATATACATCCATTCAACACATAAAGGAAATAAAAAATAGGGGCATGAATCTTATCTCGCATATCTCCATCTAATCACCAAGGTTCTAGTCACTCGGAACCTATCATCATGACAAAACCATCTCAACACCCATCTCAGACTACTAAGGGTTCTATCACATCTAACCAGATAAACTTGTTACTTTGATACTTGATACATTCCTTTTGCGGGGCATGCCAATATAATTTTTTTATTACCTAGGTATAATCTACTAGTTAACCTTAGGTAGTCTCCCAAAGCAGAGTGCACACAAAATGGTTTGTGACTTTTTTATGATGATTTTAGAAAAACTAGTTTTGGGTTTTAATTGAGAAATTGAGAACTTGAAAAGAATATTAAATGATTGGTTTAAACTAATTTATGAGATGAAATGATGGGGTTGGGCTATTCTAGGCCTAATTAAATTCTTTCCTAGTTTCCCATTTTTACCAATTTTTCTTCTGCTAACTGGTAATATAGATATTTATTTTCGAATTCATCTCCATCCCATGGACAAATGGTTATAGTGAGAGTATTCCTATTTGAAACCTCAAGTTGGTATACCCTTCTTCCTATATTTGTGGTATTTTAGGGGGACTTCTTAATTAATTAAGTAATTGCTTGACTAGGTATTTTTTCTCCCTAATAAACTAACAGTTACAACTTATAATTCCACACACGTATTGAAAAATGTTGAGAACTCACCACCCAAACATCATATATTTCACCATATATAGAAAATAATTGGTTGGAGGTAGATATAGATCATTGAACAAGTCAATTAAAATTGACATAATTAAAACCTAACATAACCACTATCATAATTTTAAACTAAAAATAGAGAATCAAAACCAAAAAGTGTAAGAAAGAAAGGGTTTGATAAATTAAATAACATAAACAAAAGTACCACAAATTGGTACATACTTCCCTTTATTAATTACTATAAATAAATAACCCTCTATGTATGGGGTAATCAAATTTATGGTGAATTAAAAAGGCATAGTAAAAAAGAAAGTAAATAAAGGAAGGAAAATAAAACTAGAGAAGAAGCACAGCAGCAGTCTTCCATCCAGAGCTTCCTCTTATCAAGATATCTTATTAAATCCACCCATGGGATTCTATTTATAGACATTTATAGAACCCCATACACCATAATTGTTCCATAAAAGAGTAAAAAATCATTATAGATTGTCAAAGGGTCATTAATTGTGGATCAGGTGTTAATTCCCATCAAAACTGCTCATTTCTAAGACTTGAAAATTCTTTTACATCATAAATTAGTATTTTACAGTGTAAAATCATCAAGGAATAATTATGGGAAGGTTTATAAATTTAAATTATGGCCATAAGAATTCTTGGGGGGATTCATGGAATGTCACATGTGTTGATCACCCAGATTTCACTTTTTCTATAGTGTTTTGTCTTTACACCTTGAATTATTCAAGTATTATGTCATAAATTTTCATTCACAATGTAAATGAATATTTTTTACTAAGATCAGGTATGTTTTAGTTCAATTATTTTATTTGAATCCTTGGGGTCAGTTATTTTCCTATGGGATATTGCGGGATATAGTTTTCATCCTGAATTATTCACCATTAAGTTTTTTTTCAATAAAATTTTGTATCTTATCATAAAACATAAAAACCATTAAATATTAGTAATATTAGTCAATTAATACACATAAAAATGAATTTTATTTCATATTAAACATGTAAAATATAGATTTGTAAATTCCACACACATAGAACTTTATTTTCCTCAAGAATGTAATCTCAATATAAATAAAAGAGGAATAACATGCTATTAATATTAAAATTCCCAAGAAATTAAATTAAATGTTTATCAATTGGGGATCAAATATTAAAGTTCTATGTAAAACATCAATTCAACTTCACACTTTTGAAAATATATTAATAAATCCAATTATTTTACTTTTTCCCCTTGAGAAATCGAAGGTATTTTCCTCTCATTCCACTACACCAAACTGAGCATTTAGTGGTGGTTTACTAAATCACTACTAATTTTTTTTAAAATATTTTTGAAATATTTTTTTTATAAAATTCCACTAAATAGTTAAACATTTTTATAAACATGACACTTTCCCCCTACCCCAAAACCACTGACCACCCCCTCCCCTGATACCCCCACCTCACCGATTCCCCGAAGCCCTAGCCTCACCACCGCCCATCACCACTCATTACCTCCCATCATTATTACTCGTCATCCCTCACCATGCCTTGCCTCGCTACACCTCACCTCTATATTTCTCACCACACATCGCCTCGTCTTACCTCATCGTGCCTCACCTCGTCGTCCCTCACCTCATCGCCTATCGTCACTCATCATTAGTATACTTTTATTTACAACATGATTCTATGTTTTATGGATAGATATGAAATAGAAATGTTACATTTGCATGATTATATGTTTATATGTCCTGATATGATTTTTTGTTTTATGATTCTGTGTTTACCTCTATTTAAACTAAAAAATTTCATGTTAATCATTTACCATTATGCAATGATTTTGAAAGGAGGTTACACTTGTTCAGAATATAAGGTGCTTTACCCTTATAGCACAGTTATAAAACATGGGTACCCAAGTATTATATGAGATTTACATTACTCTTCTTTAATAAATATGAAATTATGTTTCTTTGATTTAATGGTTTTGTTATTTTCCCTCCTTGATGGACATTGAGAAAAGGTTACCTTATAAAATTCTATTTGGTCTATATGATTAACCTAGGAGTGACCTGATGCATGTAAGTATGAGTTATATAGTTCCTATTAAGAACTTTTATGCATTATAGTGGTTTTAAACATATTGTTTGCATCACCGTGTATGAAAATGATTGTTTTTTCTATCATTACATATTAGGAAGGGTAAGAAACACTACACAATGCTTACACATGCATATATTATTGTACCACTGAAGATGTTTATGAGAGATATATGGAAATCATTTGAGTATTTTATACCAACACCTACCATGTGAACTTTACTTGTTTGTGTAAACTTTATATATCATGATTCATATAAAGGAAAGGTACAAATTATTAATGGTGGATGTTGAAGAATGTTTAGAAGAAGTGTGTGAAGAGAAAAATCAGATTTGACACTGATTATTATTTTAATAGCTCTGGTATCTGTTTATTTACTATTTTTGGAGCCTATTTCTATATATGATTAACCAAATATGAGATATTTAACAATGTATACATACTAATCTTATCATATATTACTTATATATCATTTTTGGATGTTTTTCCATATGATCATAGTTTCTTTTCCATTTACTCTATACAAGGGGAATGGTTTTTATTATTTTTTATTTATTAATTTATGATACCCTCATTCTCTATGTCATATAAAAATTATGTAATAAAATAGATAGGATTTTATAGGGGTCCCTAGTGGGTCCCTATTGGATTTTCACCTCTTTATTCTATCACTTTATTCTTTCCTAAGTAATGGGAGTGACCAAACAGGGGGATTCTGACTCTGGATCAGGTTTCCATTATGTTTTTTCAACCTCGCATACATTTTTTCTTCATTCATTTTGTAGTTTATGGTCATACTAGTTGAACGAAGAAGTTGAAAATAGTCTAGGCTCACAATAATTGGACCACAGGGTTGAATATAGTCTAAGGTCAAAATGCTTGAAATATGAATCCTAGTGTAATATCATAGACTATGGACTATGGTGCTGCAAAGAGTTTATGGTCATAATTCCTAGACCTAAGTTGATCCACCCAAGATTGGTTTTTATGACACTTGAGGGTTTAAAACCAACAAAAATGATCTTCCAAGGAGGACCTACACCAATCAAAATAATATAGGGTTATGGCATAAATAAATTAAAATTAGGACTTTATGAACCAATGAATTAATGTACTAATGGTGGTGGACTAAAAAGGGGGTAAATATTTACTCATAAAAATATTACTCTATTACTTGGGCATGATGACCCATATGACTAATAAACATTTAATCATAAAAAATATTACTCTATTAATTGGTCATTGACATATATAGTTTTTTGAAACCACTGAAACTCAGTTCATCCTCTTAAAACACAACACTTTAATTATAACATAGAGATACCTGAATTTATATTCCCACTAAATATCATAGGACTTTCCTATAGAGTTTTACATCCATCATGAAATGTGGAAAATATGGTTTCAATACATCCCCTTATATAAAGAATTCATTTATTTATTTCACATCTTACTCCAACTGTGTAAAAATATGGAGTATGAAATATTTTATTCATTGTTGTCTCGTGGTGAAACCCAATTATATTTCTATTCTACCTACAACACCGACTCTCCCTACATATACACTATATAGCCTAGCTAGCTGTTATGCCTTTAGATCTCCTCACACCATGGGCATAGTCCTTTTGGATTTGACTATTTTTATATGATACTCCACCTATAAACCATTTCATCATTAACCATCAGTGATGTGTCTTTTTTTAGTCTTTTTTTATTATATATCAACATGTTGAACACAACCTTCTTGATGCTTCATTTTAGACCAAGAAAACATTTTATTTCATTTGGGGGTATTTTATAAATACAACAAATATTTGGATGGAATCCTCAAGATAAGTCTATAAAACCGGTTGTAGTAAAAAGGAAATAGAAAACATTATTTAAAATGATTCATTATTTATCATTATTATGCCTATTTTCTTTGTCAGTACTATTCATATATTATCATTTCTATTTTTCTCTGCATAAATTTTTTGAAATATATGTTCTGAATTTAATTAAATTTTACTAAATGATAAGAATTCAAAGGAGGAAGTGTTATATTATTCCATCGACTATACCGACAAATGATGGTTCATTTGTGTCCCTCCCTACAGTATCTGAGACACCATATGCTTTCCTCCTATACCATCTCTCATACCCTCTGTGAGTGTCCCATCAGCAGATCAGTCAACTCCTTCCCATTTAGTAGCCTCAGTAGTGAGGGATTTGGGCTTCACTCCTAGTTCTTCGTCAAGATATTGGAGGGTTACGGTTGTTGGTACACTTTTTCATATGAATAAATTTATTGCACTTTTTTGTTTTAACTATTTGTTCATAAAAGATGGAAAAATGCAAATATAGAGAAAAATATGAAAATTTTAGAAGTATGGAATCTGACTGGACTAAAGATATTTGTCTCATTTGATTCTTATGGGGTCCCTACGGATGACGCCATAGGATTACTTGGCCAGATTCTAGGCTAGATGGCCATGAATCTGGTTTTCCTTCTAATTACGTATGATGATTAGAGGCATATGCCTTCATCTTGGAAAAATGAATTTTTTTTATTCACAAATAAAGGTAATTTTAATACATTATAGTGTAATTGAATATCATTATGCTATTAAATTATAATATTTTCAAAATAAATTTATGTGTACATATGTTTTTCTACTTTATGGTTGCTAATGTGCTAGCTAGAAAGTGGACATTGAAAAATCTGGGTAATAAATATAAAGACTTTAAATAGAGATTATGGATTGATGTCAATGAAACTTCATTGAGTTTCCAACAAATGTATGCCAAGGTACCCAATGGGGTACCTAAAGAACAATGGAAAGTTTTTATTGAAAGATATCATGATGAGAATTACAAAGTATTTAAATATATATTATTATATTAATATTATTTTACATTTATACATGTATATGAAAAGGATATTAAAATTAATGCATTACTATTAAATTTTGGTTTATTTATTTTAGGATCTTTCACGGAAGAATACATCAAGTCAGTCGAAGAAAATCATCCCTCACACTGCGGGGTCAAAGATTTTTTTTAGAAGCCAATTGACTCTGGTAATATTCTCATTAGTTTAAATATTTATAAGACAATATTATATGTTTAATATATATAATTTTTTATTTATCTTTTTTTAATGCAGTCGCAGATTTTAGGGCACCCAGCATCCTGAATAAAAGTGTTGTTGGATGTTCATAAAAAAATATGATGAGTGTTTTCTTAATGAGAAGGCCAAAGAAATTAGGGTATGAATTCATTTTTCATTATAATTACTTATTATCAGTTGTCACAATGTTAATATAAATTTATCATAATATGACATATATTTGATTTAAAGGTAAAAATTAAAGAACTATGGGATGTTAATCCCACGCAGCCCTACTCAATATCCCAGGATGACCCAATTGGTAAAGTGCTTGGGAAGGAACATCATGGTCGAGTGGGCGGGGTGGGTTTAGTACCCTTACCATATTCGGTCTTTAGCAGTCCATTAGGGATTAAAGCTGCATTTAATCCTGGTTGTAGTCAGGATGCTCAGAGAGATTTTTTTCCATAAAAATACAATTTAGGAATTGGGGGATTAGATATCTTCTTTGCAGAAAGCATTGGTTGGTTTATATTATAAGATGATCGGATCTTTCCCTGGTGATGTTGCATCGATGATGGGTGGTGAGAAGTTAAATCACACAACTTCAAAATCATTTAGTTTTTAAAAAATTATTGGTTTTAATTTTAAATATAAATATACAACATTATTTAATTTTCAATATAATTTTCTTACAGGTGCCAGTAGTAGGAAGAAGATATTGAGGTGGAGAGGGTTACAAGAAGTGTTCATCATGAGACTATGATTAGTTGTCTTCTTGATATGTTGGAAAAATATGGAAACATAGGGTTTGTTCATGTAGCATGTGTGGCACATTGTAGTCACCTAACATTTTCTTGATTTCACATGATTGATAAAGGCATTGGAATTTGATATGGCTTGATGATTTAGTAAGGTAGTCAATTTATAATTGGTGTAGTATGAAGTTGGTGGAGTATAAAGTAATTTATGTTCCATATGGAAGATGGAGATACTTAATATTTTCATTTGAGTTATGTTAGGATGTGTATATTAGTATTTTGGACTAACTATTATGTTGTTTATTTGATTAATTTTATTCATGTTTGAGACAAACAGTCATTTCATTCAAGGACGGGTCCCACAAATGTTGGGTCAACCATTGACGACATTTTAAATAGGGGAATTATCACTTCTCACAAGATATCATTTGAGGTGTGTGCCTTATATGGTAGGTGAACCTATTTTTGTCCACATTCCATCACTATAGGGGAGAATAATACTTGGAGGATGATGGAGATCCAAACTGAGGGAGGCATAAAGTGTGTAGGTAAACATTAGGTGATTTTTTTTCATATTTCAATGCTTTCGGAGCTACACCACTATGTACTTAATCACATTGAGTGAGTATATATATAAGAGAGATTCAAACCCATTATCAAGGGGAAGGCCCTGAGGTTGGTTATTTTTTAGGATGGGAATAATATATGATATTTTGGTATCTCTTTATTCTGTTATATGTTCTTTGTGCATGGTTTTTTTAGGGTACTGGTGTTGGGGCTGCAAAATCTGCAGCATTTTTTTATTTGTAAATCTACATTTAGAGGTGATTTAAACTACCACTAACGAAATGGACCATATTTAGCAGTGGTTTAAACCATCACTATAGGTTGATATTTTCATATTGGTGGAGGTTAAAACCTCTACTAAATAAATTTGAATTATTATTTAGCAGTGGTTTTGGTGGTTTTAGTGGTGATTTTAATGTAAAAAATAGAAGAAGAAAAATATAGGTGGTTAAAACCACTGGTAAATACATTAAATTTTTTCCCTTGAAATCACCGCTAAAACCACCAAAACCCCCGCTAAATATTTTTACTAAAACACTTTCCAGAAACCATCACTAAATTGAAGAAACTTTCATTTTTTGGATATCGAAACCCGATTTAGCGGTGATTTTATGAAACCATCATAGAAGCATATGGCAGAAGTTTAAACCACCTCTATATGGTTATTTTCATGTAATGTTCATTCATATATCACAATTAATTATTATCAAACATTCCAACTCATGAATTAACTCACCATTGATTATTTTCTCTTATCACTCATGATACAAATTCAAGTAGATTTTTTCTCTTCTCATGAATTCATGCTCTTTTTCTATAGGCTTGGAAAAGAACTACTTTATCAACCGTGTAGAGACAAAATTCACATAAAATCATGAGAACTTTGAAAAGAAGGTTCTCATACCTCTGAGGCTTAAGGTTAGTAGGCATTTATGTTCAAAATATTAAGTCTAAAAAAGGATCATTATCTCTAAATCATACTTTATGATATCTAAAGTAAATTTCAATCAAAATATACTCTATAAAAATGATTACTCCCACTCCCCATAAGTCAAAGTACCATCATGATCAATGTAAGTGTAATGAAAGAATCGCACCTTCTTTAATTTTTCTCTTTTTCTATTTTTTTATATTTTTATTTTTATTTTTCTTAAAATTTATGCTTATAAAAAATACCACATCCACTACCAAACCACATAATATCAAAATATCATTGGTCTAGAAATGGTGATTTTTTATTTTCCCAAAACACAACCATTTATTTGTTTACTTTATTTTTTCAATTTTTGAGAAGGGTGAATGATAAGTATAATGAATGTAACATGATCCTTTCCAAATAAACAAAATAGAACCCAAAATTTTTCTATACATCATAATACACCCCTTCAGTCAATACTTCCCACACCCACACACATAAACATAAAAATATCATGCAATATAAATAGAGTAGGGTAGGAATAGATATAAAAGGATTTTAATGTGTCCCATTCATAAGAAGTTAATTCATGGACTCTATGGGATATATAAGGATTGATTTCATGGTCATTATAAGGATAACAGGTTAATAATAAAATTTTCCTCAATAATTTTAATTGTGGTTTTGTACAGTCATAGATTTGAAAAGTTTTAATGCAAGTTCTACCAGGTGGAATAAACCAAGATCACTATAGAAATATTCTTAAGATATTGATAAAAGGTGTTTTTTTCTAGAAATACTATTCAGAATAGAACATATGAATTTGGAACAATCACTCACTGAATGCAATAATAATAAGGAATCAATCAATATAAATTTCCAAAATTCAAAGTATAAAAATGTTAGTGAAATTTCATTTACCTAAATCAACTAATTACAACAAATCATGTGTCATCAATTCAATATCCATGATTCACATTAATTATTAAATTTTTCATTTTATTAATTCAATATTATTAACATAAAAATCTGAATCATAGAATCATGGGATTTCTAAGAAATTCGTGTCTCTTAGGTTAGTCGAGTAAAGAAGGAAAGCTAAACGTGGCTATGAAATTTTATTTTAAATATAAAAAATATATTTTCAAAAAAATATAGGTAATTAAAAATATATTAAATGTAAAAGAAAACTCCCTTATGAAATATGCTTAAGTTGGGTTGTGCAAGTCATATTCTTTCTGTTTTGTTCAATAGCATTTTTAAGACATGAATTTTGATCAGTTTCTTCTATTATTTTCCTACATTGTGTTAAATTCATTATAGAACTAAAAAATAATAATAAAAACAAATGATAATGTAGTCCTGTTAAATCATGCTTAACTAGGATTGAGGGGAAGATCAGACTAAATAAAAAAAGTATGGGTTTCCTCCTAAAAGTGATTTGGTTTAACATCATCGGATTAACTCAAAAAAATTAAAAAATTAAAAAAAAAATCCTACACTACAATATTCTCTCCCTTGAAAATAATTTATGAAATATCCTTAATGAATTTAAATTTATTTTTCACTTAAGTATAATAAAAATGGAATTTTATCATTTAATCAAACATAAAGGAAAGATGAAACCTAGTGGGCCATCATTGGTAATCAAGATAAAGGATTGTAATCACCTCCACTGGTTCTTAAGGTATGATCCTAGGGTACTTCTTTAGAATCTACCCATTTATAGTGACTAGGTTTTCTCCTCCTCCATTTTTAATCTTCACATCACCAAAGGGGTATACATGAATAATAGTAAATAGACTTTCCCATCTAGAATGAAGTTTAGCTATCATCAGTTTAATTTTTGATTTTTATAATAACACTTGATGTCTAGGTTTAAAAGTTATTGGTTAAATTATCTTTCCATAGTCTATCCCTGTTCTTTATTTATAAATATTCTAATTTTAAAAAGCTTCCATCATGATTTCCTCTTCCTCCTACAACTGTAATCACCTATCTTTCCCATATCTATCAAGATCCATATTTATCTCCCTTACTCCCTAATAGTCTTTTTGTTCCAATTCCATAAGGAGGTTGTATCTATTTCTATAAATCAATATATAGGGTCGTGTCCCTATGGGTGTGATGTAGGTGGTCCTATAATCACATAAGGTATCTTTCAACCTTTGGATCTAGTCCTTCCTATTGGGTTTAAAAAATTTTTCTAGAATAAAATTCATTTTTATATTAGTGACTTCAACTTGACCATTTACTTGTAGATGGTATAGTGTTGATGTTCTATGATGTAAACCATACCTCTTGAATAATTCCTCCATTATCCTATTCAAAAAAATTAGTTCCTTGGTTACTAATGATTTCTTATGGTACTCTAAACCTATAGAATAAGTTATCCCTCATAAAATCAATGACAACTTTAACATCATCAAGCCTTGTGGATTTTTCTTCCACCAATTTCAAAACATAATCAACAGATAACATAATATAATAATTTCCTAAAGACATTGTAAATAGTCCTAGAAATTATATTCCCCATATATTAAAAAATTCACAAAAGGTAATTGGATTTTGAGGTATTTCATGTTGTTTAGATGTATTAACATATAAACTATAATTTTTCATAACTTTTAAAAAATTCATAATAATCTTTGAATAAGGGGGTAAATAAATTATATATTCTAAAAAAATTGGATATCCTATAAGGTCCAAAATGTAACACCTGGATGTTTTTTATGAAATATTTTCTTTAAATAATTTTTATTCTTCAGTATCTTATGTTGCACGTAATCATAATTTTAAACAAACCGTGATATTCCCTTAATATAAAATTACCATTATATCCTAGTCATTAGGTTATTGGGAATAATTATAACTAACTTATGAAAATACATTATGAATTCATTGACTATTAATTATTTTAGAAAAATATAAATCAATTAGATATTTATATTTTTGAGTGAAATACATTTTTTAATGAAATTAATGAGATATGTGTGTTATATACTTAATAAAATATTTTTTATATTCCAACAATGGATATTTTAGTCATAGGGGATGAATAAAACCCTATTTTATGTATAAGAACCTTTTTTTAAGGCTAATTTTGCATATTTGAATGGAGAACCCATTTTAAATTAATATTTTGGAACATTAACAATTTCAATGTGATAAAATAAACATGTTATTTTGAATTGGGATATAAAATTTTACTTTAGTTAAATTTCTGATATTTTTCCGATAACTTTCATGTTTTGATTAATAGTAAAAATACGCTAAATTTTAATTAATAACTACTTTTTTCATTGAGATAATTTATATGGTTAAATCATAATATTGAATGGTTTGAAAGTATAAATATAACATATTTTTACCATTTAATATAATTTATGTCATTATAATTAATTTTACATTAAATTCATACGTAAAAACATTTCAATCTTTTGCAATGTTTTAACTTTTAAAACCCATTTTCTCATTTCAACAACAGGAGTGATTTTAAATTAATTACTGCAACTTCTGTGTTTTAAATTTGGAAAAATGAATTCCATATTTGGAATCAGAATGCCCAAATTTTGTGAATAGGTACCTTTTACTTTTAGACATTATGAATATTAACTTTAGTAAATATTTTATTTACCATGGTTAAAGGGTAAATCTAGTAAATAAAGGTAAAAATAATATTATAATAATATTAAATTACCCTAAAACATGTCATAATACTATTTTATGAGATATTTCTAACCATGGAAATCCTTGGGTCAATTTTGGGACCCCATGGGTTCACTTGGATGTGAAAATGACATTTTATAAAAATTAGCATAAAAGTTGGGGGCAAACCCCTTTATTAAAAAAGAAAAACAACACAAACTCCTTATAACCTAAACACATATCTTTTACTAAATAAATTTTAATATTAGTTTATATAACTGATCTCTATGTCTATAAATAGTCATTATAAATCTAAATATATTTACTAAATCATGGTATTTTATTTATAACCTTTAGAAATTAGATAAATATATTTATTTATGACACAATTATGATGTAGTGATTACCTCATTAATGAAAGATTCAAATAAATGAATTTATAAATATTAAATTAAATGTAATTTGGTTTTTTTGATGTCATATACAAATTTTTTGGTTGATATTGACCTATTATCTTTGATGTAATTCATTATTTTCTAAGTAATTAGGTAATTATAAATTTTTTAAAAAAAGTCAAGTATGAATATTGTCTAAAATTGACATAATTCATAACTTAAAACACAAAATAGTTTAATAAATGATATTAAATTACTAAAAATCTATGATTCAGAAAAATGGTTAATATAAGTCCAAATAGGTCATAAATAACTTTTTTTGGTCATTTTACATGATATGGTAATTACACTAACCCACAAGGTGTAAATATCATGATATCACGGTAAGATTAAAATGGGTAAAATAAGGGTTAAACCAAAAAGATAAGGATAAAAAAAATATTCAAAAACTTGTCTAAAAATTATTTTATTATGGTTATTTGAAAAAAAAATCATCTTATATTCAAATTAAATAAGTTTTTGACCATTTTTAGTTGAAATTTAATTTATAATAAATTAATATTTTGAGAGTTTCCTAAAGTGCCCATCTCCTCTCTTATAAAACGGCACCTCTTCCCTCTCCTCTTCACTCCATTTTGAGCCTTCAAGATCGTCCAAACCCTACACATTTCTCTTATCAACTTCCCTAGTTACATTTTAGAGGTTTTTTTATTCTCAAAATACCAACTCTAGTTCCCTAAGAGGAAATTTAAAGGAGGCACGTTGAGGAAGTGGTAATCTCTTCTATCGATTCTTTCAAATTTATTTCTTCTTATACTTCTTCTTATTTAGTTGTTTCATTGTAAAGTAATAACATTAGTATCACTATTATACTTATATGTTATTATAAATATGAAACAACCCTATTTCACCTTTTATCCATCCTACTAAAAACAAAATCATTGCGCGTTCGTACGTACGGCTTACCATCTCCATGTCGTGGTGTAATCTATTTTCACCACCACCTTACTTGGATGGGTATAATGGTGGAAATAATAACTATATATTATTATTATAACATTATACTAATTATGAGATAATATACACCATCCACTTCAATACCATTCAATAATTATGGGAATGATATCATCACTCGTGCGTACGTATGGATAACCGTCTCCACAGTGCAATGTGATTCGTTCTACATAATATTCATTAAAACATGATTATATAAATGAATTTAATGAATAAATATGATATATATTATACTAATACCACAATTTAAATTATATAACTATATCCTAAAAATAGGAAAAATAAATTATCTGACAAAACATACATAAGAACATAAAGCAGTTAATACTCGAATAACGAGTAACAATGAAATGTAACTAAAAAATGGATGAAAATATGATCATAAATGTTATAATAAAAATTATTATGATTATGAAATAAATAATTAACATTATTTAAATCATTATACATGAGTTTTGGATACATACGAATCATATCGGACCTAAGGTAAGGGTTAACTTTTCCAATCTCAATTTATCTGAGATTTTTTATTCGTAAGTATCTACTAAGGATATATTTGTCATCCATGTCTATGTTTTCTAAAAAAATAATCTCATATAATGTGTAATATTATTATATATATTTTTAAAGTCATTTTTACCCATTTTGACTTTTACTACATGTTTTGGAAGGAATCTTTCTTTTGTTTACCATACGAGGTACTTTTTGACTTTTTTGGAAAAAGTATGAGGAGAATGTTTTTTTAACTTATACAGCATGAATGGGTTTTTACATCATCATAATGAATTATTTACATAAAGATTACTCTACAAGTTTACAAGTGTATTTTCAACTCAATTCTTTGCTTTTAAAATTTCATGACATTTTGAGAAAAGAAAACATTTTTGAAGAAGAAAGGATATTTTCCTCGGGAATTAAGTTAAAGTGTTTTATCAAAATTATTTTCCATCTAAGATTACATATATTTATGTTTATATCCATATTGTTACTTTATTTTATTGTTTTTATGATGGAATTATTTTTATGAAGTCCATTTATCTTATATCGATTATGTTATGATAAAATGATGTTTAAAAATCCTCTTTTATTGCATGGGTTATACTATAATGAATGATTTATATTATTGTGGAACACATAAGAATGGTTTCATTATGAGATGTTTGGGACCTATATATCCCTCCAATTCATTGGGTAAATATTTATATCTCATGATATAGACATGGCTGGAATGGAAAGTTAATCTGGTTTAGTGAAACAGGGGTGGAACGAGGAGAGAACTCGGTTCAATAATAGACTTTGTCCACTATGATGGTCTTGTAAAAGAGCCTTGACTAATTTGAACTAATTTTCTATTATCATGTGTGTATTCCACAAAATTTCATGTCTTATGTTATGAATATTGGGATTACATTTCACCTTTATGATTTATCCCATTACATGATATTGCGATATTTTATATACAGGATAATATTTTCAAATGTTATATTCTTATGAATATGATATGATTAATATTTCCTTTGTTTACCCTTAATGATAATTTGAGCTCACTCTTTCATGTGTTTCTTTTCCCTAGGTCAGGAAGAAGGGTATTAAGTATGATTTTCCTAAAAGGAGACTAGTTATGATGAAATAAATAGGGGACAATGTAAATGTTTTATGAACCAGTTTTTTTGTTTCCCAGTTTCTAAAGACACTATACCTATACATTATTATTATGGTTTTTTTATATGTTGTATGAAATATACTTAAATTTTTAAGTAATATCAATGTATGTAAAGTATGGTTCGTTATAAAAAGCCTAACCTATAAGATAATTTGTGGAAAAATTAAAAAACTAATCTAATTTCACTTTCAGGTAAACATCTTATAATTACATGATTAGTACATATATTCCAGATGAATGGGTCTTCCCAAATATAAAATCTTGATTCTGATTTAAGTTTATGTTTCTGGTGATAATTTAAATTAGATAGTTCCTGATAATTTATAAAATAATTAACCATGTCAGAGTACCATGGTACTTCACCTTCTATGATGTAAATTTGTTTGCTAGGCAGATAATCATTGAGTTGGGTCTGAAATGGAACTTTTACTTCAACAATGTTGGGTAGTTTAATCAGTTGGTCTACTACTTGATTTTCATTTCCCTTAATATATTTAATTTCAAAATTTAACACTTATAAAAGAAGAATTCATCTCACCATTCATGGCTTAGAATTATCTTTCTTTATTAGATACCTGAGAGTTGCATAATCTGAAAAAATAAAAAACATTACTTTCAAGAAGATAAGATTTGAATTTATCTAGTGAAAATAAAACTTCAAGGAGCTCAATTTTTATATTCATGTAGTTGATATGTGTGGAATCCAATATCCCTGATTTTTAGGCTATGAATTGATAATTTCTTCCAATTCCTTATGAGAGTGAGGATCCCACAGCTTGATTTGATGTGTCATAGAGTAACTCGAAAGGGTGGTCCTGGTTGGGTGGTTGCGTTATTGGTAGTATAATAAATTATTGTTTCAACTCATTGAACATTTTCTTGCACTCAAGATCACCATTAAACTCATCTTATTTTAAAATAAATCCTGACATAGGTAGAAAAATCTTACTGAAATCTTTGATAAATATTCAGTAGAAACCTACATGACTTAAAATGATCTAACATGATTAAGGAAAGTTGGATATAGAAATTAGTTTATTACATCAACCTTTGGATTATCTACCTCAATTAATTTCTCTGAAATTATGTGGCCTAATACTATTCCTTTTTTGACCATGAAATGAAATTTTTTGAATTTTAAAATAATATTTTTCTTAATTAATGTTTTCAAAATCTTTTCAAATTCTCTAAAAATGATTGAAATAATTCCATAAATCATTAAAATCATCAATAAATACCTCTAGTAAATCTTTATTATGAATGGAGAAATTGCTTACCATACACCATTAAAAGGTACCTGGGATGTTTCACAACCCAAAAGGCATACTCTTATAGGTGAAAGCTTTAAAAGGATAAGTGAAGGTTGTGTTATCCTATTCTAATAGTGCAATTGGTTCCCAAAAGTATCATGAAACCCCATATAAAAAGAAATAGAATTTTTTCCTAGATAACCTTTATAGAATTTCATTGATGAATGGGATGGGAAAGTGGTCTTTTGGGTTACTTGATTCAGCTTCCTATAATCTATACACACCCTCCAATTGTTTTGTACTCTCATGGGGGTCAATTTTTTCCTTTTTAATAGTGGTCAAACCAGTTTCTTGGGTACTATATATATTGGTATAACTCTTTGAGAATCATATATTGGGTAAATGATGTCAGTTACTATAAATTTTTCAATCTCTTTATTAACAAACTCTATGATGGTAGGATTAAGTATTCTCTATAGATATCTCACTAGTTGAAAATCACCTTCTAAAAAGATTATATAAGGGAAAACCATAGGATTGGTCCTTGGGATATAAATTATACTCCATCCTATATCTTTGAAATTTCTTTTTAGAAGCCAATTCGGATTTTTCTCTTAGGACTCATATAGGTTTTTGGAAATGATCACTTGTAGTTTTTCTCCTTATATAGGGTAATCATACTTCAAATAACTTAGAAGTTGATTTAACTCTAGACAAGGGGGTTGTTCAAGGGATGAGACTATGTTGATGTTTCCTACTTCTAAGGCTTGGGTATCTTGTATCATGTTATTTTATTTTATTAAATAATTAAAAAAATTAGAATTAACTACTTCTTCAAACACGAAATTGGTATTTTTAGTTTTTTTGGTATTGGTATTTTCGAATGAAAAATGACCTCAAAATATTAAGAATTTTTGAAGAATGCATAAATCTTCAGTTGGGTCTGAACCTTCTTCATAAGATATTTCATTGAGTGAATGAATACTTGATGGATGTTTCATTTCATCAAGTATGTTGAAGTGTATTATATTATCTCTAAGTTCCATTGTAAGTTTACCTTCATAGAAATTGATGATGTTTTTCGATGTATTTGGGAATAGTATTCCCAAAATGATGGGTGGGTGACATGGTTCTCTTTCCTCATTCATGATAAAGACATAGAATACTACTATAAAAATTAGTCCTCTTACTCCTATGATTACAACTTTACAACTCCAACTGGTAATATAGTGAATTTATTCACTAATAGAACCACCACTCATGTTGTATTTATTTCTCCAATCTGTAAAGAAAAAAACACTTATTGAGGCATAATATTTATTGAACCACATAGATCACATAAATAATCTGTGAAATTTAATGAACCAATAGTTTAGAGAATAGATAATATCCCTAGATCATGAAAATTTTGTGGTATCAGTGGTGTTATTAGTATTGTGATTCTTCTCCCTAAGATTATTTTCTCATTTACAACAAGTCGGCTTCTCTTAGTGTATAATTCCTTGATAAATTTTTCATATTTAGGGATTTGTATGATTTATTCCAATAGTTTGATATCAATTTTATCCTTCTAAAAGGTATCCTGGATCTATTTCTAGAGTTGAACTTCTTTCACTTTATTTGAATCAAATATCCCATAAGGGAATAGTCCCTAGATGTCCATATTTTCCCTTTGCTACTTTTATAAGATCATTTTTTATCTTTTCTTTCCAAACCAGGTTCTTGTTCCTTCATTTCTCTGGTCCCATTATTTTGGATGGATGGGTTGAGCTCCATATTGTTGTTCAAAATCATCAACCTTACTTTATTCAGGTGACTAGATCATTTTTTCACTTCATGTTGTAATCACACTAAAATTCTATTTGGGATTTGAAATTGTTTTCACTGGTTACTTTTTTGGGTTCTTGGTCAAAAATACCAATCAAGTTCTAACTTCTCTAGATAAATATTTTATGGTTTCTTTCAATTCCTTAACCTCAAACTATAGTTTTTATATTGATGGTTCACTAGTTAATGGATTCTCATATGTCTTATTCTAGAAAGGTGGTGGTTGAAATGGTTATTTATATGGTTATTTAAATGGAAGTGGGTTCTGGTATTAATGGTATCTCTACTCCTAGAAGGTGGATGATTAGGATATTGGTTTTGATATAAATTATTCATCTAATTCTAGCCATATTCTGGTTGGGCTTAGGGATGATGTGGAAGATTCTTATATAATTACCATGGCTAAAAGGTTATAGTACAACTCTTTGTTCCTTGTGCCTTAGGGTGCTGATTAGTGAAATGTGTAGGAAAATAACATAAACCACATACCTGAGATCAAGGTTTTTGTCCACTTTCTTATGTCATTTATATTTTTCACACTAATCTGGGGAGGTTTTCAACCTTGGTTTAAATTAAAGCATATGTATCATATGTTTGTACCTCATGAATTCCTTAGGTACCCGAACCTCTCATCCCAAATTGTTGTGAGTTCTACACAATTGTATTAATCAAGCCTTTGTATTTTGCTGGTGATTTTTCAATCAGGGAACCTCCAGATGAGGCATCAAGTAGGTTTTGTTCATTGTCAATAATTCCTTGGTAAATGAGCATAAGGAAATGGTGATTCTATATTTGTTTATGTGGGAAGCTTTCATAGAGTTTCTTGAAGCACTCCTAGTACTCGTACAAGGTATCTCAAGTCGATTTTAGTATAATGTAGATTTATTTTATAATTTTTGTGTTGCAGGGTATGGGAAAGAATATCTATATGAAGTATCATTTTAGTTCTTCCCAATTTATGTCCTCTCCTGATTGTGGACTGTATAACCATTCCTTTGTCTCTCCTTCGATTGAGAAGGGGAATTCCCTCCACTGTAATTGTTCTTTAGGTTCCCCCATAAGCCTGAAGCTTAAGCAGACATATCCAAACTCTTAGATATATAAATGTGGGTCTCCTCTTGAAAGACTATGAAATTTTGGTAGAATAAGAATCAAATTAACACTCAATTAAAAATCATTCTATACAGCAATCATTGTGAGTAGATTCTGAGGATTGGTAAATTGAGGTGCGTAAATGTCATGTAAGGTTTGGTTGTGATTTAAAGAAATTTCCTAGGGTTTATAGTGAATATTGAGAGTGTTAATTGAATCTGGGAATTTTATTTCTTTAAAGTATATTTGAAAAAAATTACCTTATTTGGGTTATCATTCATTAAATTTAAGGATCAAATTCAATTAATGATTTGTTTAAAATATGATTTATTTAATATTAAAATTGTTTTTGGTTGCTAGGTGGAACTTCATACCTAGAAATGATGCAAATATTTATGCACACATATCATGGGGCATGTAAAAATGATTTTTTTATTACCTAGGTAAAGTCTAGTGGTTATCCCTAGGTAGTTTACCAAAGAGGATTTCACCAAAAAATAGTTTTTCACTTTATTTATGTTGATTGTATAAAAAGTGATTTAGGGTTTGACTTGAGAAATTGAGAACATAAAAAGAATATTAAATTATTGGTTGAAAATAATTGATGAGATACGGTGATCAGGTTAGGCACAGAAAGACCTAATGAAATGTTATCTGAGTTTCCAATTTTTCCCAGTTTTTTCTTCTATTAATTCATAAGAGAGAGATTTATCGACTGATTCCTCTCTCTCCCCTAACTAGATGATTATGGGGAGAGTATTACTATTTGTAACTTCAATTTGTTCTACCCTCCTTCTTATGTGTGTGGTTTTGTAATGGGTCCTCTTAATTAATTAGGGTAATCTATGACTAGGTATTCTTATTCCCTAATAAACCAATAGTTACAACATAAAATTCCATAAACATTCTAATGAACGTTGAGAAATCACCACCCAATCCTAATCTGTTCCACCATATATAGAATACAATTGGGTTGAGGGAGATATAGATCATCGACCAAGGAAATTAAAATTGATAAAATCAAAACATAACAAATCTACATTCAGAATTTAATACTATTAATAAAGAATTGAAACCAAAAAGAAGAAGAAGGAAAGGGTTTAATTAATCAAATAATAGAAACTAAAGCATCAAAAATTGGTCCAGCATCCCCTTTCCTAATCACTCGGAAGAACTACCCCTCTATAGCTGGGCTAATTGAGTTGATACAGGAGGAAGAAATAATCACATAAAAGAAAGAAAATAAAAGAAGGAAAATAAAATAAGTGAAGTAGTGAAGTAGGAATCCATCATCTAAAGATTCCCCTTGTCGATTGATCCCAAATAATCCACACTTGGACTTCAATTTATAGACCTTCCCAGCACTCGGTGCACCATAATTGTATCATAAATGAGTTGGAAATAATTTTCGACTACCAAGGGGTCATTAATTATGGCTTGGGTGTTAATTCCAATCAAAACTGCTTGTTTCTAATCCTATACAAAGATTTTACATTGTAAATGGGTCTTTAATAGTGGAAAATCATTGAGGAATAATCTTTGGAAGGTTTGCAGCCATAAGAATTTAATGGGGCTTCGTGCAATAATACATATGTGTCATTTCATGACACATGTGTTAACCATATATATTTCTCCCTTTCCCTTGTGGAATGTCTTTACACATTTAATTATTCAATTATTTCATCATAAATTGTCATTTTTGATATAAATGACGTTTTTCATCAAGATCAGGCATGTTTTAGCTCAATTCTTCAATTTGAATCCTTAGGGTTTGTCCTTTTCCTATGGGATGGTGCAGGACATCATTTTCATCCCGAATTCTTCACCATTAATATTTTTTTCAATAAAACTTTCTATCCTTCCATAAAACATAAAAACTATTAAATATCAGCAAGATTAATTAATTTATAAACATAAAAAATGAATTTTATATCATATTAAACATATAAAATATGGCTCTTTAAATACTAGGAAGAGTTATCATAGGGATATACACATAACATGAATCATCATTCAATAAGGCATGCATCAAGAAATCATAAATAGGAATCACATCAAGCACACAAGGTTTTGAAAATGGGGCATCATGCTCCCAAGGTCAAATGGACCAAAATTATCTTAACAAATCCCCATAGTATTTTCCTTTTAAAAACAAGTCAAAATCCATTTTTTAATAATTTATAAATGGAACCACGTTATATTTTACCCATTCTTAGACCTTGTATAAAATCCCACCAAAATATCTTTAGAAAACTCTCATTTTCTTTTTAAAATACCATTTCAAAACCCATTCCTAAATCACTTATTTCCCCTTGAAATTCCACCTATCCCAAACCCCCATTTTAAAAATACATTTTAAAAACAAAATCTATTTTACTTTTTGAAAACAAAATATTCCACCAAACAATCCATAAAGTGGTCCACCAATGCTCATTTAATCAAGGCGTCATTATTGAACTGTTTATAAAGCTATATGGTCCATGTTGACTATTTAGTTGATGGGAGACTATACCAATTTATGTGGAAAATCATACAAGTATGAAATCTATAGAAAAATATAATAATGGTGATACATGAACATAAAATCACATATCTAACAAGAGATTCAAATAAATTCAAAGCTATCTACCTCAACATATGTTTTTTATTCCATATCAAGACCGTGTCGACCTCCTCTGAGTCCAAAAGCACCTATCACATCATTAATAATCATTAAAATAATTAATTAAACATTTAAAACCAATTTTCCTAAATGGAATAGCTATTTCCAAACTCACCTGGTTATCTCACAACACAGAAACCATGAAAAACGCGGTGTGATTTACTCCAAAAAATACAATTAAACCTAATCCATGAAAATATCATAATTATAATGTTTAATCAACTAATAATTTCAACCCAATTAGAAATAAAAACTAAATAAACTAATAAATATACATAATTCAATTCAAATAATGAATGAATTCTTCAGTTCCATCTTTTGAGACATCCTTTATGAGGCATATAGGGAAAATCTAAAAAGCGCGATGATTTCACCATGTTGTGATAAAATTATCCCTATAAATCCTTAACCAAAAGAACAGAAAATTAAGAAGATACAAATAAGGTGAACAAGGTAAGAAGATGAGGGATCCTTCATTTAATCCACATGATGAAACACTTTAAAATGAACCAAAATACATGAAGAAGACTGACGAAGATAGGTTTGCCCTCCCCTCTCCTCACACATCCTTGACCAAGAAAACTTGAGGGGGTTCTAAATAATAAATCCCTAAAAAATACCATTCTACACTTAAAAATAGATCAAAAACTAGTTCATGGTGTGACATGGGATTCAAGGAATGAATAGGGGGTTCACACTGTGAATCCTCCACTATGAAGAGGG
The DNA here is from genome assembly GCA_963277665.1 of Viscum album. Classification (NCBI taxonomy): domain Eukaryota; kingdom Viridiplantae; phylum Streptophyta; class Magnoliopsida; order Santalales; family Viscaceae; genus Viscum; species Viscum album. The sequence goes on along the minus strand of OY728120.1, from coordinate 1,428,803,343 downwards.
AGTGTAACACCCTGATATCTTGTGAAATATTTTTTTAATTAATTTAATATTTTGATATTTTTCATTTCATGAAACTCTGAAAATATTTTTTTTAATCAAAAATTCAAAAATTTCTTTCACACAAAGACGTCCAAGATTTCTCTATATAGTATATTGAGGTTATCATGCATTACACATAACAATGACTTTTCTCGAAGGCTTGTATAACATACAAGACTGAGTTTTATGGAATAATGATATATTATTTAATATAACATAGCCATTAAATTAGTATTAATAACTAAATTATGAAAAATATATGGTTTACACAAATATAATATGAATTCATATATTAACAATTAATTGTAAATGAAAATATAATAACCAATTGAATATAATGGATATATTCTTATTTTTGTGACCCCGAAGTTTTTTCCCTTAAAAAATTAAATTAATTACAATTAGTGATTGATATTAATGTAATATATATGTTTTATATTCAAAAAAATATTTTTTATATTAATCCAATAGATTTTATATACATAAGATAAGAACAAACCCAATTTTATACTTAAAAACAATATTTTTATAAAGAAAGTATTATTGCCTTTTAAGGTAGAACCCTTTTGAAATTAAATTTTTGGAACTTTGATATATTTAATATGTAAAAATAAACTTCATATTTGAAATAGAAACATAAAAATAAGGTTACGAAAATATTTTGATATTTTTCTGTAAGGTTTCATTTTTTAATGAACAGTGAAAAAATAAGGAATTTTTATTCAAAACTGCCTTTTCATATAATTTATTTATAAGGTTAAATTATATTTTAATTTGGTTTAAAAGTTTAATTAGATCATATTTTTATCAATTAATCCAATTTAGGTCATTTTAATCAATTTCACTTTGAAACTTGGTATAAAAACTTAGCAAACTTTTGGAAATTTTTACTTTAAAACCTGTAATGTCGTCCCATCAGCGGGATTAAATTTAAAATAATTTTTTCCACTTTTATGATTATAATTTGGAAAAACGGATTCAATAATTTTAACCAGAATAATTTATAATTTCTAATAAAGATAAATTGTTTTTTTAACAAAAATATTAGTGAAATTGATTAAATTTAATTACAATGGTTAAGAGAAAAATTAGGTTAGTAAAGTACTAAACCATAAATTTAAGACACAAAAAAACCTAGAAACTTTTTCAACACCCATTTAATGGACATAATTATTCCATTAACTTTCAATTATTGAGTTTGGTTGGTTTTTATGACTTTTTTTAGGTAAAAACGTTGGTACACCTAACTTGTTTACAAAAATTACAAGTTTTTCATTTCCCTTCCGTATAAAAGGACATCACCTCTCCCTCTTCTTAACACCTATCAAAACACTTAGTCTCAGAAAATATATACCAAATAAACTTACCAATATCCCTCCATTACTCATTGAATCCTCCATTTGGGTATAAATCAATCCAAGGAATCTTTTTGGCACAAACCAAAAGGAGTTACCCGATTAAGAGGTAACTCCTTCTCTCAAACTCATTTCTTTTATTTTCTTTCTCCACCCCCTACACTCTCATAATTACATATTTATATAAAAAATAGCATAATAAATATAATATCATGTTTTTATTTTATATTTTTGACCTAAAATTACACACACCACTATCTAATGGGTAATGAACATACTGTTTACATGTATAGTGAACTACCGCCTCATGAAATGATGGTTGTTCATTTTTCCTTTACCACCTATCATGGTAGAAATTATGATGTAAACTCTATTTATATATGTTATATATTATTTTTATTATTTATTTATTATTATTTAATCCTTTTATAACATATATATTTATACTTTCCACTTGGTGTAAATATGATAATTTGGTTTGAGGAAGTGTGCACTACTGCCCCCTCAAAGCGATAAGATTCATTCACACACTATATGGAATATATTAATGATGAGTTTACTGAAATTATATTATATTTATAAAATAATAATTCTAATGTAATTATAATATATATATATACATATATTTCTTTTTCTTTTTTATTAATACGACAATAAAAATGAAAACAGTGTTTATGTGTACGTACGACTTACTGTCTCCATGAATAGTGTATTCCATTTCATACATCTATATTCTATAGATTATTATAATACATATATAATGAATATTAATTATATTTATATCATGTTTTACATTATATAAATCATGATATAAGTATAAGGACCAAAGATATAACAAATTAGGACACATGGGAAAAATAAAGAGAATATTACCCGAAATGAAAACTTAACACCGAATTGTTAACAAACAGATAATATAAGGTCATAATAAAAGAATATATTATATTATATATAATAATATGGTTCTTTATTAGATTTAAAATAAATTAATATTTTTTATATAGGTGGTTTGTGCGAGTATGAAGAGAGTCAATACACAATGTAAGGGAATTTCATCTCACTTTTATTTCTGCGAGATACATGATTTATTCACCACTCATACCTTTTGTGTGGTGTTTATACTACCCATGGATGTATCATGTGATTATTATAATTAAATTTATGGGTATATAAATATCCATTGTGTGATCTTTATTTTTTGAGATTAATCTTTCAAAATCTACCAAATTAATAAGATGGTTTTGTATCAATTTTCCTTCTTTAAGATGCATGTTTTGTTATACACCTATAGTATTTTTTGAGGTGTATATAATTAAATTTGACATGTTATATCATTAATGTCGTTATTTTCATGATATTTTTAATATTCATGTAATTTCATTTTTTTACATGGAGAGTATGATCCTGAGTAACCAAGTGGTAAGAGTTTATTGAAACAATCTCATCATTTTTTGATATTTTTAATGATTATGATTATTTTGAGGAAATATTATGATACATATCTCAATAACACTCATGAGATTCATTATCCTCTGCTAATTCAATACATATCCATGTATTAGTACCATTTTTCCACTATTTGGTAATTAACATAATTAAGAAAAAGTTTTTAAGAAAAATATGACTGTATTTCTCTCTTCAGTCGGAAATATTTTTTATTTCAAAAACAATGTTTTCAAAAAAAATTCAAAGATTCATTTATAATTTTTCAAGGAAATTTTTTTTCAAATTTTTTTGAAGATTCCTTTATATGTTTTCAATGAAAATTGTTTTCAAAATGTTTTCAAATATTCCTTTATAAGTTTTCAAGGAAATATATTTTCAAAATTATTTCATTCCTTATTTATACGTTTTCAAAGTATTTTAAAAGAAATGGTTTTAAAAACGTTTTAAATCTCCTTTTATAAGTATTAAAAAAATCAAAATGATTTCAAGCCTTATTTATAAGTTTACAAATTATTCTCAAAGAAATGGTTTTCAAAAAAAATTTAATATCATTTTATATGTTTTCAAGGAAAAAGGTTTTCAAAATTATTTCAACCCTTATTTATAAGTTTGAAAAATATTTTCAAAGTAATGGTTTTAAAACATTTTCAAGCTCCTTTTATAATTTTTCAAGGAAAAATGTCTTAAAAACTTTTTCAATCTCTCTTTATATGTTTTCAAATAAAAAGGTTTCCGAAAGGTTTTCAAATGTTTCTATATAATATTTTTAATTTTATTTTCAATAAAATAGTTTTTAAAAGGTTTTTATGTTTTAAAAATATTTTTTTCAAAGAAGAAAGGATATTTTCCTCAAGAAATGTTTTCAAAATATCTATACAATTTATTTCCCATCTAAGATGAAATATATTTATGTTACTCATTCCCTTATATGAAATTATTTAAAGGTTATATTCATATATATTTTTCTTTGAATGGTTAATGTTTTTATGGAATTATTCTTATGAAACTCGTTTCTCTTACACATGTAATATTCTATTTAAACCCTCTTCTTTTTACGGGTTAAGCTTTTGATGAAATGATTATAAAATATATATATTTTTCCATAGGTTATGATATGATTTAATGTTTATAATACCCATTTCATTTCATGGGTTATTATATGATTGTTTATGAATTTGTGTCACATGTATGTATAATTTAATTATGAGATGGTTAGGAACTATATATCCCTCCAATGAATTAGGTAAATATGTATATCTCATGAGATAGACATGACTAGAATAATAAATGAATTTGATTCAATATTATAGGACTGGAATGAGAAATTAACTTGGTTAAGTAATACGAGACTAGAATGAGGAGTAAACTCAGTTCAGTATTACAGGGCTGGAATGAGGAGTGAACTCTATTAAGTAATACATAGCTGGAACAGGGTGTCAACCCAGTTTATTAAAGGAATTTTTCCACAAATATAGACTCAGCAGTAAGTCCTTGACTACTATTGAAAAAATTATATATGCTTATGTGTCTTCTATAATTCCATTTTTTTTGTTCCTATGTTATGATTACATGTATTTTGTTATTTATTTCATTGTGATTCATGCATTATGAACCTCCAAGATTTATGCCATGATTCATCTATATGATCTTTGATATACAGGGTATGACCTTCTATTTTCATGATCATGTTCTCATACCCTTATGTTCATGATTATTCTTATTTATCTACCTTGTTTACCCTTAATTATCATTTTAGATGATCCCTTTTTATGTTTCCTTCCCCATGTTATGAAGAAATAAATTATGTTTTAGTTTTCTAAGAAGGGTTCTAGTCAAAAATAACCTAATGGGAGATAATTTAGCTCATTTATATACCAATGTTAATGTTTCCATGTTTCCAAAGGTGTTATACTAGTATGGTCTTTGGAAACATATTTTTATAATTTTTAAAGTATTCCGAAAAAGTTATGTAATGTTAATGTATAAAAAGAGAGGGTCATTATAGTTGGTAACAAAGAAATTTTTTTGTTTAACTTTAGAATCTAAAATGATAAAACCATAGTGAAAACCCTAAGTACATGTCTAAGTATATGTATAAAGATAAGTAATAGTATAGGAAAATGTCCTAGAATTTTGGTAAAGGATATAGTGAGTGGTTTCCTAGAAATAAATCCTTGTCTAGATACTACAAGTTTAGGTGTCTATGGAACAGATGTACGTAGGGGTAACAACTATAATAAGATGTTGTTGGCCTTACTCAAGGTAATTTGGTACATGATAAAGGGACTTTTTATACACCTTATTTGATACTCCCAGGGGATATGCTTTGGGGATTCATAAACTCTTCACGAATCATCACGAAGGATTTAAATATGATTTAGATATGAATAACCAAGGACGAACGTAGGGTGTCATATATTAAGAAATGCGTCATGATTTAGATATCCTATATGTAATTATTTTCATGACTATGTGGTTTTATACTATTATAAGTAATGCTCAAACTATTATTCTGGTTTTAGTCAATGGTGAGAACTAAAATGAATTGGATTAATATTGAATGTGATGGATGATTTACTGATGATTAGTCAATTGGGATGATCACTGGAGTGAAAGATTTTATGATCATGCCTAATTAGTTTTCAAGGAACATGATTAATAATGTGTACCTTAACCAACTCTTTGACTCACCAAGGAAGAGAAAGAAGTATTTTTTTGAAATTTTAGGTAATGGGAACCATGGGGGAAAGAAGAATTGGTTTCCTTTGTGTCAAGATTGTGGAAAGAATCACCTAAGTGAATGTCTTAAAGGAACAAGAAGATGTTTTGACTATAGAAAATAAGGACACAAATCAAGTGACTACAAGGGAAAAATAAATAGTTTGGTTAACAAATTTGATGATAATATTTGCCTCCCTAAGGCATCATTGAAGGTTAAGTGTTTTAATTGTGGAATAAATAGTCATTGTGTAACTCAATGTCCCGAGAGGAAATATCCTGAAGATAACAAGAAATGTGGTGAGAGTAATTGTTATATTGTTGATGATGAAAAGACTACATATGAAATGTAAAAGGAATGAGGTATTATGTAATAGGATGAGGTGTCCTTGTTAGTGGATTAAGGATGAATTAATCGAAGTTTTTATGTATTTGGATTCAATAATTATTAAAGGTGAAATATATAAGGATTGTCTAGTTTATGTTTTTCAATAAGGGTATAAAATATTATGTTGAATGTTTTCGATGGACTATAAAAGTGATTTAATGAAAAGGTGATATTTTTACTAAGGGTAGATAACCCCTAATATATTAATTATGTTAAGATATTTTTTTTTGGATAAAGATATGTGGGATATGAATGAGTAAATTTGATGGTACTGATTACCTTGGAACTAATTAAGTACTTATTGAAAAGTAGTTCATGATATCATGGATGAAGTTTACAAATTCTTTGATTTGTGAAATATATCTAGTAATCTATGGAATAAGGAAGTATTCATGTTTTCCAAAATGATTTATAGTAATTCATGTTTTTACAATGTTCCAAGAGAATTTACCATGAGGGTATTCACATGTTTGGAATGTGAAAACCAAGAGATAACTTCTGATATATGGGGGATCAATGTTAAGCTAATTTCATGAATTTCTTTCAAAAGTTTTGGATTTTAATCTTTTAAAGGGTTTATAAGGTTAACCATTCATGGAAAGTTTAAGTTAAACTTCAGTCGAAGTATTTATGTATTGATATTGTATTGAAAAACTTGGTTAAAAGTTTATTTAGTGGTTAACCTTGTTGAAATTATTTCCATAATAATTTGGAAATTATATAAGTGTGGTTTTAGAAAAGTACATCATGTATGTCAGGGGAAAACCAATCAATTTTGGCAAGGCGAGGAGTCTTGAACCCATAACCGAAGGATAATATGGGTTTCATGCCTACCACTGGCATTCATGATGTAAAGTTAATATATAATTACTTTTTATGAATAATTATTTAAGTAAACATTAGTGTAACTTTTTATGTTTAGAGAATAATGTTTTAACCATATTTATTTTTAATAATAGTTATAGATAAATAGTAATAACCTTCATTATTTTATGGGCTGTAATATTTTCTAAAAGTGTATTTTAGTGCTTCTGGCATCAAAGTTAATTTATAGACATCCATTTCTTGAAGTAATGGATGAATTATAAATAGTTAAAATTACAACCAAAGAATGAAATTTTGTTATATTATTGGTCAATAAAATAATTAATCAATGATAGGATAATGATCAAAAAAATGTTGTCATAATACCTTAGTTTGTGTTAAACCAATGGCCTTATAAATCATCACATATTTATGACTTAAGGCCATCAAATTTTTTTGATCATTCAATTGTTTGTGATTTATGATCTCAATCACTCCAAATAAATATTTACATTTTCTCTCTATGTCTAATATTCACTCCCAACCTATGTTCTCCGATGTGGAAACCTAGTTATATGTTACTTAGGGTAACCATTATGGTTCCAACTTTCCATTTTAAAGGAAGTTTTAGTATTCAATTTTATGATGTGTGTTTCTATGAAATGAACTTTAAAGTATTAAACCTTTGATAACCCAGATAAATTTCAAGGGACAAATTAATTTTAAGGGGGTAGAATGTAACACCCTGAGATTTTGTGAAATATTTATTTTTAAGTTAATTTAATATTTTGATATTTTTTATTTCACACAATTCTAAAAAAAAGTTTTTTAAAATCACTAAGTCAAACATTACTTTTACACTGAATTGAAATATCTTGATCTATAAATAACATTGAGGTTAGCTTGTTTTACACACAACAATGACTTTCCTCAATGGCTTGTGTAACATGCAAGACCGAGTTTTACTGAATAATGATATATTATTTAATATAACCGAGAAGTTAAATTAGTAATAATAACTAAATTATGAAAAATATATGCTTTACACAAAAATAATATGAATTCATTCATTATAAATTAATTGGAAATGAAAATATAATAACCACTTTAATATAAAGGATATATTCTTATTTTTATGACCCTAAAGTTTTTTTCCCTAATAAATTAAATTAATTACAATTAGTGAGTGATATTAATGTAATATATGTTATTTATATTCAATAAAATAATTTTTATATTTATACAATAGATTTTGTATACATAATATAAGAAAAAACCCAATTTTATGCTTAAAAAACTATATTTTTATAAAGGAAGTTTTCACACCTTTTAAGGGAGAACCCTTTTAAAATTAATTTTTTAAAAATTTTATCGATTTAATATGTAAAAATAAACTTTATCTTTGAAATATAAACATAAAAATTAGGTTATTATAGATTTTATATATTTTTATGTAAGGTTTCATTTTTAATGAATAGTGAAAAAATACTAATTTTTAATTCAAAGCTACCTTTTCATCTATTTTATTTATAATGTTAAATTATATTTTAATTTGGTTTAAAATTTTAATTATATCATATTTTTATAAATTAATCCAATTTAGGCCATTATATTCAATTTCACTTTGAAATTTGGTATAAAAATTTAGCAAACGTTTGGATGTTTTTACTTTAAAACTCTGCAATGTTATCCCATCAGTGGGATTAAATTAAAATTAATTTCTACCACTTATGTGGTTATAATTTTAAAAAATGGATTCCATATTTGTAATAAGTATAATTTATAATGTATAATAAGTTCAAATTAGTTTTTGACCAAAAATATTAGTGAAAGTGATTAAAATTAATTACAATGATTAAGAGAAAAATTAGGTTAATAAAGTATTAAACCTTAAATTTAAGACCCAAAATGACCAATAAACTTTCCCAAAACCCATTTTATAGCCATTATTCATACATTAACCTTCCATTATTGATTTTGGATTATTTTTTATTAATGTTTTAGGTATAAACATGGGTACACCTAACTTGTTTTCAAAAATTCTAAGTGTGTCCTTTCCCTTCCCTATAAAAGGCCACCACCTCTCCCTCTTCTTCAGACCTCTCAAACAACTTAGGTTCGGAAAATATCTACAAAATACAATTTAAAAAATACATAAATTCATCTTTTAATCCTAATATTAGTAATAAATCAATCCAAGGAAGCCTTTTGGCACAAACCAAAAGGAGTTACCCGATTAAGAGGTAACGCCTTCTCTCAAGATCCTTTCTTTTATTTTCTTTCTCCATCCCATACACTATATTTATTAAATTATTGTATATAAATAAAATTATACTAAATATAATAGGATTTTGTTTTATAATATTTTACCTACACATACACACACTTCCATCTAATGGGTAACAAATATATAGTTTACGGGTACAGTAAACTACCACCTCACAAAATGATGATTGTTCACTTTTCCTTTACCACATCTCAAGGTGGACATTATGATGGACACTATATTTATATATGATATATATTATATTTATTATTTCCATAAAATTATTTAATCCTTTTAAATCAAATATCATTATACTTTCCACTTGATGTAAATATGATAATTTCGTTTGAGGAAGTGTGGGCTACTACCCCCTCAAAGCGATGTGATTTGTTCACACACTACATCGAATGTATTAAGGATGAGTTTAGTGAAATTATATGATATATATGAAATAATAGCTCTACTAAAATTATAATATATATATATATATGTTATTTTCTTTCTTTCTTTTAATACGACAATAAAAAGGGAAACTACGCTCATGCATATGTACGACTTACCGTCTCCATGAAACGTGTATTCCATTTCATACGTCTATATTATATATATTATTATAATACACATATAATTAATGTACATGATATTTATATCATTTTTTACATTTTTTAAATCATGATATAATTATAAGTACCAAAGATATAACAAATTAATACACATGTAAAGAATAAAGTGAATATTACCTGAAGTGAAACCTTAACATAGGATTGTTAACAAGCTTCTAATATAAGGTCATAATAAAACCATATATAGTATTATATAAAATAATTTTTTTCTATAAAATTTTTATAATAAATTTATATTTATTATAAAGGTGTTTTTTATGAGTACTAAGAGAGTCAAGACACAAGGTAAGGGGATTTCATCTCACTTTTATTTTCGTGAGATACATGATTTATTAACCACCCATCCCTTTTGTGTGGTGTGTATACTACACATGGATGTATCCAATGATTCTTATACTTAAATTTATGTTTATTTAGATATCCATTCTATGATATTTATTTCAAGGGGTTAATTTTTCAACAGTTACCAAATCAATAAGACAGTTTTGTCTCAATTTACATTTTTTGAGGCACATGTTTTGTTAGGATCCTAAATTATTTTTTGAGTTGAATATGCTACCATTTGACATGTTATATCATGAATCTAATTATTTTAATTATATTTTTAAGATTCATGTAATTTAATTTTTTTACATTGAGAGTATGATCCCAAGTAACCAAGTGGTAAGAGTTTATTGAAATAATATCATTGCTTTTCGAGATTGTTAATGATTATGATTTTTTTGATGAAATATTATGATCCATATCTCAAGAACACTCATGAGTTTCCTTATACTATATTTATTCAATATATATACATGTATTAGTACCATTTTTTCACTTTTTGGTACTTAATATAATTAATAAAGTGTTTTTAAGAAAAATATGATTGTATTTATCTCTTAATTCAAAAATATATTTTATTTTAAAAACCATGTTTTCAAAAATAATTTCAAAGATACATTTATAATTTTTCAAGGAAAACTATTTTAAATTTTCTTTCAATCTTCCTTTATAAGTTTTCATGGAAACTTTTTGTTAAAAATTTTTTAAATCTTCCTTTATAAGTTTTCAAGGAAAATTATTTTCAAAATGATTTCATGCCTTATTTATAAGTTTGAAAATTATTTTCAAAGAAATTTTTTTCAAAACATTTTCAAGCTCCTTCTATATGTATTCAAGGAAAAAAATCAAAATTATTTAAAGCGTTATTTATAAGTTTGAAAATTATTTTCAAATAAATGGTTTTCAAAACTTTTTCAAGATCATTTTATAAGTTTCCAAGGAAAATGGTTTTCAAAATAATTTCAAGTCTTATTTATAATTTTGCAAAGTATTTTAAAAGAAATGGTTTTCAAAACATTTTAAAGATCCTTTTATAAGTTTTCAAAGAAAATTTATTTCAAAACATTTTCAATCTCTATTTATATGTTTTCAAATAAAAAAAATCCAAAATCCTTTCAAAGAATTATTTATAATATTTCAAGTTTATTTTCAATAAAATGTTTTCCAAAAGGTTTTCATGTTTTAAAGATATTTTTTTCAAAGAAGAATGGATACCTTCCTCAAGAAATGTTTTTAAAATATATTTATAGGTTATCTTCCATCTAATATGACATCTGTTGATGTCACTCATTCCCTTATAGGTAATAATCCAAAGGTTCCATTCATTTATATATTTACCTTGAATGGTTTTTGTTTCTATGGAATGATTTTTATGACACTCATTTCTCTTACACGGGTTATATGCTTTTGAAACCCGCTCTTTTTCATGGTTATTATTTTGATGAAATGATTATGAAACCTATATCTTTTTCCATAGGTTATGATATGATTACATGTTTATAATACCAATTTCATTTCATGGGTTATGATATGATTGTTTATGAATTTGTGGAACATGTATGTATGATTTAATTATGATATGGGTGGGACCTATATCTACCTACAATGAATTGGGTAAGATTTATATCTCATGAGATAGACATGGATGGAATGAAAAATTAACTTGATTTAGTATTACAGGATAGGAATGACAAATAAACTTGGTTCAGTAATAAAAGGAAAGAATGAGGAGTGAACTCAATTTAGTAATACAGGGCTGTAATGAGGAGTGAACTTGGTTCAGTAATACAAGGTTGGAACAGGTTGTGAACTCGGTTCAGTAAAGAACATTGTCAACTAAGATGGCCTCTGCAGCAATTCCTTGACTACTATAGAAATCATTATATATGCTTATGTGTCTACCACAATTCCATGTTTTTATTCTATATTATGCTTTCATGGATTATTTTATTTATTTCCTTATGATTCATGTCTTATAAACTTCCAATATTTATAACATGATTTATGTATATGATCTTTGACATGCAGGGTATCGTATTTTATTTTCATGATCATGTTCATATACCCTTATACTCATGATTATTCTTACATATATCTATTGTTTACACTTACTGATCATTTGATCTAGACCTTTATTATATTTCCTTCCCCGGGTTATGAAGATATATATTATGTTTGATGTGTCTAATAAGGATGCTAGTCATGAAGAAACTTGTGGGAGAAAATGTTACTCATTTATGTACTAGTGTTTATGTTTCCATGTTTCCAAAGGCGCTAGAATAGTATGGTCTTTGGGCATTGGTTTTTATAATGTTTTAAATATTCTGAAAAATTTATGTAATGATAATGTATAAAAATTTAGGGGTTTATATAAGGATGCCCTTCTACCTTGAAATTTGTATGGAATAAACCATATTCACACTATTGATCCTCATGTGTAGTAAATCCTCACTTAGTTTCTCTATTTACAGCCTAAATACACCCCAATAATGGTAGTTCATGTCATGAATTACTCTCATAACACTATGAATAACCTATAGTTGAATTTTGTTTTGGATTAGGCACCTAACCAATTTTCTAATGCCCATCTAAACTCTAAATCCATCCATTAAGCATCAAACCACATCCAAAAACACATTTTAAGGACAAAACAATACTCTAAATCCCAATTCAAGTCTTGGTTTTCAAAAATATACCCTAACCACTTAAAATTTTCAATTCTCTCATGAACTCACAACCCCTAACAACAAAGGTCATTACAAAATCCCCACCACAATACTTCTTGTCATCAAGAAGTTATGGTAGTCCTCCAATAAAGCCTCTGACCTACCTCTATTATCAATTCACAACTAACCTATCACATCTCATCTAATAGCATTGAATATGCTTATACTGTACAACTCTAAAAAATAATATAGATACACTAGATTTTCTCCAAGAATCCAAGTTTGATTATTAAACCACCTCAAATGAATTATAAATGACACTCCCAATATGGTTTCCTCCTTACTACATTTAATTAAATTCTAAAACACTATTTGGTCCTCCTTTAGCTGACTTCTCCTATAAAGGATAGGCCTCACCCATTGATGCACCACCACTTCACCACACTACTCGTTACGATGACATAACACCTAAAGGAATCACTAAAACATCTAAATGTCTACACTAAATTCTAAACCTGATACTTGATGTGATTTTATAGTTGAATCCTCAACTGACCCATTCAACTATAACACACTACTAATGAACACTAACACATCACTAGTTTGAATCACTCTTGAATACCACTACCACCATCTTGAAACCATTTCTAACACACAGACTCTAACTAATATAGTCCTTAATTCCAAAAATTAGGTTTACCTGCTCACCAACATTCCGCTATCATATCAACTATCCACTGACATGTTCTACTACACCCACTCCCCTACCAACATTAGTGTCATGAACTCATGACCTATTTTATGATCCCCACCATAAGAGTATCCTTATTTTCTCCCTACAAAACCAAATTACCAATATACACCACCCATGTCATGTCTGTTACCACACATAATGTTTAAACGTTACCACCCCACTCTTACTCAACCACCAACACAAAACACTAATAAGACGGTGCCCAATCACATTCATTGATCTAAAACACTCAAGTTTCAATAATTGATCCATCTGGATACTTTTGGTTCTCCCCACCATAAGCCTCTGTTACCTAAATCCAATTTTATCTAATAGTGCTCTCTACTATAGGAATTTCCTATAGAAAAATACACCAACTTTTCCAACCCATGAAATAATTAAAAAACATCAAGGGTCTAATCACTAAACATAAAAAAAACACACCCAACTACTGGATCCCAACAAAACCTATGCACCTCATTAGACAACTGCAACTAGATCCCACAACACATCCATGACATACCCACTAAACACATAATCCAAGCACTCGGATCATCCTTAGTCAACCACTCAAAATAAATAAAACCTAGTCTACATAGGAAATGGTTTATTTTTTCCATTATTCAACCAAATTTGGTTCACACCCACAATTCACACTTGGAAGTTCCCAATAAAAAATGATATATAAGTCGAACACACAATTCAATCACTTGGGTAACACTTGAATAACACACAAATTTAAGAATCCTAGTTTACACGGTATTATTCTCTTATTTCAAAAACTCAATCAAATTTTTTACACACGCCAAACTCACCCAAGTATTAAAACACACCTTGGTATCCAAGGGTTTTACTAAAAATCCCAACATAGCTGGTCAATTTCCCAAAAACTTATCTTTATTTCCAAAATCATTTGGAATCAAATTTAAAAAAAATCATTTTTCTTAGATTTTATCAGAACTATAAAATCCCAACCCATTACAAAAACACTCATTTCATGCACACCTCATTCTATTGCATGGGTTTTCATTCAGAAACCATTTTTCCCTCAATACATTAAAATACCCAAAATCATTTCCCTATGGAAGCCAACAATCACAATCATAATCAAACAATAAATCCCATAATATCCATATTAATCCAATAACCCCTTATAATGTAATAGATAACCCATAAATTATATTACAATATTCTTTAATTAAAAATGAATTTCAATGAGGCGTCATGTCAAAATTCACCACTCATAGTTGTGTGTGTGTGTGTGTGCCATTACTTAAAATTTCAAATATCAAGATTCATGAACAGTCCACTAGATCCCATCAAAACCCAATGACTCATCCCAAGACTCATCCATCCCACATTGGGATTATTGATCCAATCCAAAACCCCACTCATCCTAGAGTGTTTAGTATGGACACTGGAAATTCTCTAGAAACTTGGGTTTCAAACTATGTCATGTGAGCTAGGATTGTGCTTAGTCTACCTCCTAAGTCCCAATATCCTAACTAAAACTATCTCTTCACGAGATATACTCTGATACCACTTTATAACACTCTAGCATGAAATGCTCAAACAAAACCTGATTAGGGTTTCCACATGACCTAAGACATGCCTCATTGTATGCTAGAGGCTATAAACTAGTAGATAAGACCTAATATAGTCATGGGGATACTATTCCCCCTTATTAAACATTATGGTTATAACCAAAGTCTACTAGAAATTTGGTATGACTTTACCATATATCAGACGTCCCAAAATACCTAAAGATATAAAACTAGGAGCACGAAAGAAAATCATAGTCTAGAATAGAAAATAGTAAATATATCTACATGATATATCAATACAAAATAGGGAAGCAGTAGAAAAAAATGGCCTAACAAGAATCATGTAAGTAAATGGAACACTATCCAGTATATACTGAATAATAACTAAAATTAAATACATTAGACTCTATTACAACTCACATAATCATCAAGAAATATCCTTGAACTCCACAACCTAATAACTGAAAATTTTATCCATCTCTAAAAGATACATGTTTTCCTGATAGGAAACATTAATCTCCAACCACGTACATTGAAACCCGTGTTTTGTACACAGGTAGGGGTGATTCCAATGACCCAATAGAAATACACTATGCCTCAATGATACTAAATGTTATTATAATCAAGTATATTCACATGAAATACATATAAATTTGTGTATACATGCTTGTGAAACATTCATATCTAGAAAAAATAATAAAAAATATGTATAGAAACATACAAGTTTAGTAATTGTGTGATAAGTAGGCCACCAAGACACCATACCCTACCTTCTTCGGTATCGTGATGGAAGGAAGAAGGTTACCACTTTTCATAACTCAACCCTTACCCAAAGATATAGGGAAGGGTGTCTAACCAAATCCTCAACCCATACCATAAGATGCATGGTAGGGTTTTGTGCCACATCTAATCTCATTCCAAGAATCTGACCATCCCTTCTCATCAAGGGATACTACTTTTCCAAACAATTATTACATTCAAGCTCAAGGTAGGGAACCCCATCCATAAACTATAGCACATCATAACTTAGACCCCATATCACTCATGGTGATCTTACTATCCAATCTCGCATCTCGATCTAGCTATCTCACTCATTGTAACAACCTAAAAGGTCCCTTAATAGAATAAATCATAACTATTTGATTATGTTTTATAATATAATCATATAGAATGAATTTTACATTTCATAATAATATTACATATCATTAATTAATATTGACTATAATAGCTAGAAACAATACCGGGAGATAAACAAAATAGAATAAGGCACACACTAATGTAAACTCTATAGGATTGAATTTTCTAATGATGATCGATCTTTCTATAAAAATAGTAAATAGAAATATAAGAGTTAGGAATATGATATAAATTATCTAGGGAAGTTCAAAAACATTGTAAGTGAATTAATGAATGTTGAGGTATGATAATAGTGGAGTATATATAGGGTAAAAAGGTTAATGTGACTGTAAATATCTAATCTTTTGGCCAATATAACCATTTATCAATATGATATTTGGTTAATATGGATATCGTGCATTGTTTCCATTGGTAAAAATGTTACTATAAGAATTAATGTATATAAAGGATAATGCAAAACAATAATTGATGAAAAAATGAGAAATGATGGTCTCAACCATTAGGATCATGCCTTCTGAATCCCATTTATCAGATATGGGGGGGAGGTATTATTATTTTTTTCATCCTTAACCAAGCCTAAATAGTGTTTCAATGAGTAAGGATCTAGAGTAGTTGAATTTGGGAAAATTTCAAGTTAGTATATATCACCACTAGATCAATGTTAGTTGATTCACCCCATTAAAGTACCACCATTGTACACCTTACACTTATAGTGCATGCCGGTGTAATAAGTGGTTATGTGTCTAGACCTTAGTATTGTAGGGTTTAATTTTCATTAAAAATGAAATAGTGATCTCTCAAATCCCATTTTCATTATTATTTTATTTCATATAATAAACATCAATATAAGATTAATATAATAAATAAATTTTGGTATATAATGAAAATGTAATTTCATTTTTTAGAAATATATAATTAAAATAAAATTTGAGGATAAATTTAGGTATTTTTAAATGAAATTTAATTTCATGACACAGTTTTATAAAAAACTAATTTAAAATATAAATGATAATATTATTTTATAATATCGCAGGTGATTTTTATAATGGTCAGAAAGTTGACTGTGTCATAAAAAATATTGTTTTTCAATAAATAAGGATTTTTATTTAAAATTTAAAATTAAAATTATAATATTTAGAAAATTATTTGATTAAATAAAAAATATTTCTCAAATCATCACATCGAAATTAGGTTATGGTAAAAAAATTTGAATTTTGTAAAATACATTATATTTCAGTGAATAGTTAAAATATTATTTTGTGTTTCTGATATTTTTTATGAATTCATAAATATTTAATAATGATTTTATATTTAATAAAATTGAATCCATGTCCAAAAATAATTTACTTTATTAATATATTGTATTTTACTAAATTAAATTGAATTTTCAACCCTATAAACAACTTTCCAAAATCTAAAATGGAAACTAAGGTTTTAAAAACATTATTTTGTAAGAAAAATATTTATCATACCAAAATTAATATTAAATATTAAATTTTCCTTCTCAAACTCAAATATTTCAAAACCCACTTTATTAATTCCATAAACCATGATCCAAATCCATGGATAAGACAATGCTTTTCCATTTTCCACAACCTATATTTACAAGGCCTGTATTTGGTTATTAATAAACAATCCTCTCACATTTGTTATAAATACCCACCTTTCCACCCCATTTCATTCACTCCCATTCCATTAATAATTAATTTACACTAATTTATCCTATATATATTCTTTTCAAGTAGTTTTAATGGTTCTAAGGAACTCTCCTCAATATTTAAGAAGCTATCTTGTAATGTAAGGGATTCTCTTCCTCTCTTTTTTTATACAAGTACATCCTTTGTAGTATTATAATTTCAAAGTTATTATGTTATCATTCACTTATTACCATTATATTATTGTCCAAATATTTATTTATTAATGGGATAATTCCACTCTCTCTCATTAATCTCATTCCATAAACCACTTTGTATACCTGCTATCATGTTGAAATGATCCATTGATTTTCTATAACTCTTTTTTATGTTAGAAATAACCAACCCTATTTTAATTCAAAGGTATTTATATATATGTAATTATACTTAATTTATTGGGAATTACCATTTATGAAACTGACATTCTATTCTCATGGGTTAAAAATTATGAAAATTTCAAGTCTTTAAACACCTAAATATTTGATGACTTTATGTGAAATTCATTATTTATTCTCCACAGGTTATTAATGAAATGATTTATTATAATCTATGTATCACACATGAGTTAAGACATGTGAATGTTTCACACTTATAGAGATCTAATTCATTGGTTAAAGAAATGATCTCTAGTGTATAACTCACCATGTTTCTCAAATGTGGTTTTGACCAACCCCATTGTGGAGTGGTCCCTTCCTTTATGTTTTAGTGTTGTCCTATGTCAATACATTTATGTTGTGGTGAAGGGTGTTTCATTATGGTCTTATGTTTTCTAGTTTACCATTAAATTCCTAATCCCCTTCAAAACCCATCTTCCTCTAGTATTTTCTCTCAATCCTTGGGAAAATCCTAAGAGATTTTAGGAGGCGTTTCACCCTTTCTTTGTGGTATTTGATCCTTATCATCTAGAGATCAAGATTTGGAAACTCTAAGGTGATTCCTCTTTTTCCTTCTCAGTGTATCCCCCATTCCATGTTTCAAATAAGGTTTTTATTTGTTATATGGATGGTTTTGGTAGTGTTATAGAGGGAGATTGATGGGGATGTTATATTCTAGGTTAATCATGGAGTTTTATTTAATTGTGGTGCTTATTAGTTTTCTTCATCTTTATATATCCTTGCACAAAAATTTGGAAATCTTTATCGAGGTAGGGGATCCTTGTTCTCTCTATCTCTCTCTTTAAGTGATCATGTAGTATTTTCATGTTTCTACTTCCTTTGATTGAAAAGTAAGGGTTAGCTTAAGCATATAATTATTTTGATAAAATTTGAAATGATGGGGATAGTGATAAATAACATGGTTTATTGTTTTTAATATTACTGTTGATGAGATAATACATGCTTGTTTCCATTGCTAAAAATCGTTATTATTGGGATCCCTTATTATGTTATAGTTATGATAACTGTGATACCCTTATTATTTTATTGATTTATTTCACTATAAAAGAAATTTATAATCTTTTTTATTTGACTAATTAACTGGCTTCCCATGGAAAAGTATAATTGTGTGATAATTACTATGCTAAGTAATGAAGAAAAGTAATGAAATCCCTTTTGTTTAATCTGAATTGTGGTGTTGTGAAGGATAGAATGTGCTGCTATATATTAATGTACTTATTGTGACTCTATGGTGGTTGTGTGAACCCTTTTGGGGTTTTTTTGTGATATTGGTGATAGGGTTGGGTTTGGTATGTGTTGGGAAACAAAGTGATGGTTGGTTGTCATAAGATATGAAGGGGATTATGAATGGTTGTTGTGATATGAGGTTATTATGGTGATATGTTTGGGTTTTGGTGATGTCTTGGCATATGTTGTGTTGTGACAATGGTTGATGTGGGATGGATGAGCCATTTTGTGGTTTGGTTGTGTTAGTTTCTCTATTAGATATGAAATACTTGAAAATTGTAAGTCCTAATTAAATGAACTTGGGTTGTATTAAGTGGTTTGGGGATGGAAATGAATGAATAAATGAACATTAAATAGAATAATGATGCTTAATATGAATATAGAAGTATAATAAATGAAAATGTATATGGTTGGTAATTAATGTGGTTAATGTGGAACTATTAAAGTGATGTGTGGTTATGTACTTGGTAATGGGACTGGATGTGTTGATAATAGTATGGAAGTGATGTTGATGTATAATAGTGGTGATATAGAGGTTATGGTAGTTAGGAGACTTTATTTATGTGTACCCATAGGTTGGGATTGTGTGTAACTATTATACATTTTATTTTCCTTATGATTTGTATACTCTCCCCCACCCTATTTGTGTGTTTACATTGACTCCCAAAGGTTTTAGGTTCTTTATTTTTTCCCCAAATATCTAGCTTAGTGAGAATATATGGATCACTACCCCCTATTCCATACTCTCTCTTTAATAAATGTTATTATGCATATGTTGTGATAGATTGTTGTTATAGTTCACTAGGGGTGATGATAAGTGATAGGTTGTTGTGATTTATAGTGGGGGTCGTGCATGGTAATATGTGGGTATGATGTTAATTCCCTTCATGTTCATGATACCCTACTATTCTGTTTTATGTCATTGGTTATGGGATGATGAGGATGTGATGGTTTTAACATAAGGTATGGTTATGGTGAGGTTGTGATTTAGTGATTGGAATGGGTAGAGATTTGGTGATTACTCGATGTGATGTGTCTTGTGGTGGTATGAGGTTGATGGATACATAAGATATGGTAGTTCCAGGACATATGGCATTAGGTCCTAAGAGTGTAAAATTTGTGGGGAAGTGGTGAGGGTACCCATTTATTGATATGATTCTCCTTATATTATTATACTTGGATAAGTTAGTTGGTGAGTGGAACTTGGTAAGATTGGGGACTAGTTGACCTATTGGTTCTTGTTGGTTTTGTTGTTTATTCACTGGTGCATTAGTATGATCTTTTCATATATGCATGAGAGAACTTATGTATGATCATATCGAGTATACTTGTTATGCTCACCCTATGTATATATAAACTATTTTCTAGGTTTCTATGTGGATTTCAAGGACTGAGTAGGGCATTACTATCTTTGATATTGGAGTTTTTTTTGAGTTGATATCATAGGATTTTCTTTTGGTATTCTTTTTACTTGGTGAATTTATTTCGTATCCATATGAAATTACATGAATTTTAAGATATTTATTGTAAAGACTCGTAAATTTCAAGGAAATTTTTTTCTTAAATTCTTTGGGATTTTACGAGTACGCAGTTTCTGACAGCACCTGATTCCGAGGCTTGGTGTGCCCGAAATCAATTTCCGAAGTTTAGCTTGGGTACATTCAGTGAACGAATGAGCAGGTTTTTCTATATTTTGAACCGATGCTCGGAATTGAAATCCTAGGGCACCGATGAAACCACAGCGCCGGTAATTGCTTAAGAGGACCTTTACCGAAGATGTGTTTTCTCAGGAGGAGATGTTAAAAAAAGTGGTTTAATTAAAGAGTGAATAAAATTGTGGTACAATTTTATTTCTAACTAAGGTGGTTTAATCCTACATGGGGGAGTTAGGGTGGGACCCACTAGCATCCTAACTACCCATGTGAGAATAAATGTGAGGTGGGGCCCGTACAAGCCCCAACTCTTCACTTTTACAAAACCCCTTAAACCCCCCATTAAACCCCTTGTATTTAATTGGGTAACTCTTCCTCTCCCTGCTCTCCCACATTAATTCATGCCAACACACACTTAATCAATTAATTGAATTAAGTGTTTGAATTTGTAAATTTGAATGCATGGCAAAGTAAAATAAAATAAGGGGAATCTTATTTTATTTTGGTTATCTTGTTGTGTTGAGAATTGGAGGAGAGAGCTCTAGTCCCTTTTGAAGAACTTCATCTTCAGAACGCCAACTCTCCGAAGAACAACGTCGGCTCGGCGGCCCCGGTTTCTCCATCCTCTTCTTCCTCTGTGACAAGGGAGGAGACACCGACGATGAGGGAAACGACGCCATCATCTGCCGCGCTTGACAACCAGGAACCTTTTTCGAGGTAGGGGTGTATTTTAGATTGAGAAATATTGGTTTTCCTTCCATATTGTCATTCCTCTTAAACTACTTGTTATCGGACTAATGCAGAAGGGACCAGACCAAACTAACACGGTCTGATTCATCCGCTGTTCTTGTGAATAAGTGGAGACCTTAAACTATTCTTGAGCGGTTAATCAAGTTATGTTTTCAGAGCAGATCGGAGGCCCGAAAACATCGTAAACGGCCTCAGAGCATCGGGGTAACCTAGAAGTAGAAGTTTCATAGAAATTGGATCATCGGAACGAAGAACAGACGCCTCGGGAGGCGTCCTGTCCAGAGGCGTCATTTCTGGAAAATTCTAGAATACACGACGTGTACTCCAGAAGCACACACCATGTAGTAAAAGCGCATTGTGGCTTCCGTTTCAGAGGTTAGAAAATTAACACACGGCATGTGACTCTAGACACGCGGCGTGTACTCTCCACACAGTTTGACAGAGGAGACATCGATGGACATGGCATGTATTCAGGGAAAATACACAGACACAGTCAGCAACACACGCCCAAGAGACACGGCGTGTACTTCCTTCACCATGGCAGAAGCGGCTTTGTGATGACTCGGCGTGTAATCTGGGAGATACACAGACATGGGCAGAACCACACGGCCAAGAGGCATGGCGTGTACTTCCTTCACCATGGCAGAAGTGGCTTCGTGATGACTCGGTGTGTATTCTGGGAATACACGAACACGGGGTGGAGTACACGAGCATGTACTCCACCACATGGCCAGCCATGGCCAGCGTACACAGAGCCGGCCCCAAAAGTTTGGGCATGGCGTGTAACCATACCACACACCATGTACTTACTTTTTTACATGAACAGCCCTTCGACATGGGCTGTGGTACACAGACAGTACCCGAGGACTGAAGAAACAGTGTGTAACCATACCACACGTCATGTACTTACTTATTTACACGACCAGACCCATGACACAGGCCGCTTAAACGGGCAGTACCTGGTGTCTAATAACACGGCGTGTACCTTTTACCTAAACGCCGTGTACTTTTAGGGAAATGACTTGGTCATCTTTTTCTCTGTGTTATGGACACGTTCTTCTTGGTTTTTCCCCTATGATGTGGG
This sequence comes from Viscum album, assembly GCA_963277665.1. Classification (NCBI taxonomy): domain Eukaryota; kingdom Viridiplantae; phylum Streptophyta; class Magnoliopsida; order Santalales; family Viscaceae; genus Viscum; species Viscum album. Next base: position 1,428,780,498 of record OY728120.1, on the reverse strand, counting down.
ATGGAACATTGGGATACATCATCTCTGGTCTTCGTGACGGTTGATGTATCAACCCCTTTGACTTGAGGAGCGGACCCTCCCGGAATCGAGTATGCTGTGTGCAGGAACCCTAGATATGGTTGCGACTATGACGACTACCATGCTGGGATCCTCTGTGGGTTCGATGACGATGACGACTGTACTTGGATCCTACGTGGGTTTGGCAGCGATGGTTACTGTACTAGGATCCTACGTGGGTTTGGCAGCGACGACTTATGTACATGGATCCTATGTGGGTTCAGCAGGGGAGATGATTCAGAGGCTACATCTATCATCTACACCCCTCTTTGTGAGTAGTATACATGTGTGAGCTGAGTCTTGACTTTCAATCATTATCATCAATGTGATTGACTTTCTTTCCTGTGTGGATTGGGTTGTGCTTTCCTATATGGAATGGGTTGTACTTGGGCTCGTGATTTGGAACCGAACTGTAATTGATGACTTAGGTATATGTATGGGCATATACCTAAGTAGAGTTGGTTGATACTTCGTATTTGTATTTTTCATTTGTGGTTTATCCTTTGTGGATTTGTGAGACCTTAGGGGGTCTCGGGGTCCCTACTGAGTATCGTATACTCACCCCTGCACGGGCTATGCCCGCACTATGTTGTGTTGGATGCAGATGACAGACAGCGCTAATTGTGGTAGAGAATTGTGGAGTGGGACAGTACCTAGAGGTGGACCACTTGGCGGGACATACACGGAGCGGACGGCCGGACCCGAGGAGATAAGGAGACCATCTGTACCCACCCTTCATGTGGGATAACTGGAGGACGACTAGATGGTTGTTGATTACTTTACTTCCGTTGTACTTTCTTTTCATTTGTACTGTACTTTTAGTTGGGATTGTATTTTGGCTCATTTACTTTCCAGCACTTACTTTTGTACTCAGTTTACTTAGTGTTTACTTCAGCTTGCGTACTCTATTGTGTTTTTTTACTTATATAAAGGCAATGTCTTCCCTTTTATCAGGATTTAAGCCTTTGGTTCTAGTCTCCAGCCCCTGGCCTATGGAAGGTGGGCATGGGGTAGTCACGACACGGGCCCCGAGGATGGCTCGAGACAAATTGGTATCAGAGGAGTTGGTTCTACCGCAGAACTTAGGACTCTAATAATTTCTTTTATGTGAAGCAATAACGTTTATGGAATTGAGTGTGGTTATCAGTCCAGGGAGTCCAGTGTTGGTGCGGCGGCTGATGTAACCATACACCAGGACCCTAACTTCTGATTTCCAACTCAGTGCATGAAAACATTGATTGCATGTGTGTTTTAAAATTTTTCTTTGTGATTACTTTGTGTCAGCTCACCAGGTATACTATATTAACCGTGGAAAACCTATTTCTTTCAGGATGGCCCCACGACGGCAGCCAGCTAGGGTTCCGAGCTTTGTGAGAGATGGCAGCCCACCGAGTGATGAGGCCTCGGTGTAGGGCCCCATTACAGCGGAGGCACCAGCGGTACCTCTACCTGTCAAGCCACTGATGCCACCAGCCCCAGCAGCTGAGAGTGCATTTCGCCTGAGTGCACTACACGAGTTTTAGCGTTAGAGGCTGCCCAGGTTCTATGGAGAGACGGACCCTCGGGCAGCCTAGGATTGGCTGGAGGCTATCATCCGAGTCTTTAGATTAGTAGGGACACCAGCTGACCTCATGGTGATCCTTGTGGCAAGTCTCCTGCACGCAGCAGCAGGTAGATGGTGGAGCCTAATGCTCCAGGTGCACGAAGAGGCATCACTACTATGGACGGACTTCAAGAGTCTCTTCCACTCAGAGTTTGTTCCATCCACCCTCTGTGCGGTGTGAATCCATGAGTTACTACAGCTGCAGCATGGTAGCATGACAGTAGCCCAATACTCGGCGAGATTTACTGACCTCTCACGCTACTCCACGGACATGGTATGGGACCCATTCTTCCGGGCCCAGACCTTTGAGTAGGGACTGAGGCATGATATCAGGGCTTCTATGATATCCCTCAGCATTCCGACACAGGCAGGAGTACTAGAGTGAGCCCTTCTTTTGGAGAGCTTCCTTGAGGAGCCTACACCAGCAGCGAGGCCTACCGCAAGGTGACATGTAGCGGAGTCTTCTACAGCTGGCAGTAGACAGATGTCGCAGAGGTCTAAGTGGACCATGCCATCATGTGGGAAACCTCAGGATACTGGTTCAGAGGTGCGGGGCACATGCAGCAGAGCCAGTCATACGAGAGGCAGGCAGTACTATGCATGCGGCGGGCAGGGCTACATGGCTCGTGACTGCCCGACCCGCCATGCAGAGGAGCAGCAGATGGTTGAGGGACCACCCAGGCAGAGGCAGAGGTTCAACCATGGTGGTCTGCAGGGAGCAGGAGGATGAGTTAGAGGAGCTGGCTGAGGAGCAGGTGGTGGACAATGCTTCAGGGCTCTACCTCCACCACCACCAGGAGGTCCACCCCGACCACAGGGAGCTGGCGGACAGAGTCAGACTTAGCTTCAGGCAGTGGAGGCTTACGACCATGACGCACCTGAGATGATTCGAGGTACTATCTATGTCTACTCCACCCTTTATGTAGTTCTTATAGACACAGGAGAAAGTCATTGTTTCATTGTCGCTGCCCTTGTTCGGAGCTTGGATATTCCAACGGAGCCGTTGGCTCGATCCTTACGTCTAGAGACTCCTACGGGAGCAAACTCAACGATTACACACTAGTTCCGGCAGTGTGATCTTACTCTAGGAGGTGAGAGTTTTGGTTGGGATCTTCTTGTAGCAGCGTCGAGGCCTTACAACGTCGTCTTGGGTATGGACTGGTTATCTACAGTCCATTCTTAGATCGACTGTATTAGGCGCAAAGTGTGGTGTGTCCGCACAGATGGGAGTAGGTTCACCTTCACCAGCGAGAAGGGAGCCTTTGCAGCGCAAGATGGACTTACATAGAGGAGAGCGCAGTCGATCACACATCATTTGGCTAGTCTCATCCTCGTAGTGGTTGATGTGCGGAGTCCGAGTTTTCCTGTTGTGGTGGATTAGTATGCGGACGTTTTTCCTGACGACGTTCCAGGACTACCTCCTCGCAGATAGGTAGAATTATATATTGACATGTACCCCGGGACAGCCCTGATATCTACTCTAGAATATCAGATGGCTCCCGCTGAGCTTTGTGAGCTGCGGGTACAACTGGAGGACTTGTAGGGCAAGGGATTCATTCGACCTATTGTTTCACCATGGGCTTCCCCGATTTTGTTCGCCAAGAAGGCGGACGGGAGCTTGCGACTGTGTGTCAACTACCGTCGCTTGAACCAGGTAACCGTGAAGAACAAGTATCCACTTCCGAGGATTGACGACCTCTTTGATCAGCTCAAGGGAGCATGTTAGTTCTCAAAGATAGACTTCAGGTCAGGCTATTAGCAGCTCAGAGTTCGAGATGAGGATGAGCAGAAGACGGCCTTCAGGTTTCGATATGGCCACTATGAGTTCTTGGTTATGCCTTTCAGCGTAACCAATGCTTTATCATTGTTCATGAGACTCATGAACAGGATCTTCCAGCCTTACCTCGATCGATTTGTCGTAGTCCTCATCAAAGACATACTGATTTACTTGACTACTGAGTAGGAGCAAGCCTACCACTTGCGGGTTGTACTAGACACACTCTGAGGGCACCATCTTTATGGTAAGCTCTCAAAGTGTCAGTTCTGGATTCGATAGTTCCACTTCTTGGGTCACTTCATCTCTAAGGCGGGAGTTTCGGTGGATCCTGCAAAGATTGAGGTAGTACTTTCTTGGGAGCCACCCAGGAGCGTGACAGAGGTGCAGAGTTTCCTAGGTTTAGATGGGTACTATCGGAGATTTGTGCCAGACTTCTCTAGAGTTGTATCACTTCTTTCATCTTTCACGAAGAAGGGGAAACCCTTCGTGTGGTTAGATAGATGTCAGCAGAGCTTCCAGGAGCTAAGATAGAGATTGACCAGTGCACCCATCTTGAGGATACCGGAGGAGGGAGTATGGTACGTAGTTTACTGCGATGTATCAGGGACCAGACTCGGGTGTGTCCTGACGAAGGAGAAGGCAGTGATCACTTACGGATCACGACAGTTGAGGCAGCATGAGCATAACTATGCTACCCATGACTTGGAGTTAGCAGCAGTGGTCTTCGCCTTGAAGATGTGGAGACATTATCTTATGGGCGAGCTCTATACAGTCTACTCTGACCACCAGATTCTCAGGTATATCTTCTCGTAGAAGGACCTGAACCTGAGATAGTAGTGATGGCTCGAGTTCCTCCAGGACTATGACTTTGAGATAGTCTATACTCCTGGGAAGGGGAACATAGTAATTGATGCACTCAATAGGAGATCGGTCATTCAGCTACTTGGAGAGGTGACAGAGAAACTATCTATGTTGTAGATATCCTTCGTGGATAGAGATGGAGCAGTCTTTCTACAGTCTCTCACAGTCACTCCTCCACTACTTCAGCAGGTCAGGGAGTCATAGTGTGGGGATGTTGACTATGAGACACGACGTACACAGATATCCATAGGACAGGAACCTTATGGATTTTTTGTAGGAGGAGAGCATGTCATCCTCTTCATGGGACGTACCATGGTACCAGTTTCATTACAGGAGGAGGTGTTAAGGGAGTTTCACACTTCCCCTTTCATGGTACATCCTAGAGTAGTGAAAATGTACCAGGAAATTAGATGATAGCACTGGTGGCCGGGTATGAAGAAGGTTGTGGTAGAGTTCATTTCACGATGCCTCACCTGCCAGCAGGTGAAGGCGGAGCACCAGGTACCGGCAGGCTTGGTGCAGTCCTTAGAGGTCCCGGATTGGAAGTGGGATGGGATATCCATGAATTTCGTGATGGGACTCCCTCGTACTTCCAGAGGACAAGACTCCATCTGGGTAATTGTCGACTGACTCACCAAGTCGGCCCACTTCCTACCTATCAGAGAGCAGGGCTCAGTGGAGAGCATGGGACACCTCTACGTTCAGGAGATCGTACGGCTTCATGGTGTGCCATCATCTATCATCTCTGATCGAGATGCTTTATTTACTTCCCGGCTTTGGAAAGGGTTGTAGGAGGATTTTGGGACACAGCTACGCCTGAGCACCACCTTTCATCCTCAGACGGATGGCCAGACAGAGAGGACCATTCAGACTCTCGAGGACATGCTCCATGCATGTGTTCTCGACTTTCGTCACAGCTAGGAGGATCACCTACCTTTGGTGGATTTTTCATACAATAACATTTACCACTCCACCATTGGGATGGAACCATACGAGGCATTGTACAGCCGACCATGCAGATCACCTCTATGCTGGACTGACCCTGGGGAGTCAGCACTCATAGGACCAGAGATGGTCCAGGCTACGACGGAGAAGTTTCAGATCATCTAGGAGTAGATGAGGATTGCACAGAGCAGACAGAAGTCCTATGCTGATAGGAGGTGGAGACCACTAGAGTTTGAGGTTGGCGACCATGTTTTCTTATGGGTCTCACCTCGACGTGGATTACAGAGATTTGGTCGGGGTAGTAAGTTATCTTCGCGCTTCATCGGACCATTTCAGGTCCTCAGCAGGATAGGCAAGGTGGCCTACCACCTGGCCCTTCCACCTCAATTGCACCGGGTGCACGACGTCTTCCACGTATCTCAGTTGAGGAGATACGTGCATGACCTGATGCAAATCATTGATCACGGGGAGCTGTACATCGATGATGGGGAGACTTTTTCAAAGGTCCCAGTGGAGATCGAGGATCGACAGGAGTGGGACCTACGTGGATGGTCAATTCCTCTAGTGCGCATCAGGTGGCAGCACCGGAACATCTAGGAGAGCACATGGGAGCGGGAGTCTCAGATGCTTGCACAGTACCCCCATTTGTTTCCCTAGTTTATGATTTAGATTTACGAGGACATAAAGCCCTGAGGTGGGAGTAATGTAAAGACCCATAAATTTCAAGGAAATTTTTTTCTTAAATTCTTTGGGATTTTACGAGTACGTAGTTTCTGAAGGCACCTGATTCCGAGACCCGGTGTGCCCAGAATCGATTTTCGAAGATTAGCTCGGGTACATTCAGTGAACGAACGAGCGGGTTTTTCTATCTTTTGAATTGGTGCTCGAAATTGAAATCTAAGGGCACCGATGAAACTGCAGCGCTGGTAATTTCTTAAGAGGACCTTTACCAAATATGTGTTTGCTCGGGAGGAGATGTTAAAAAAAGTGGTTTAATTAAAGAGTGAATAAAATTGTGGTACAATTTTATTTCTAACTAAGGTGGTTTAATACTACATGGGGGAGTTAGGGTGGGACCCACTAGCATCTTAACTACCCATGTGAGGATAAATGTGAGGTGAGGCCCGCACAAGCCCCAACTCTTCACTTTTCTTGAACCCCTTAAACCCCCCCATTAAACCCCTTATATTTAATTGGGTAACTCTTCCTCTCCCCCCTCTCCCACATTAATTCATCCCAACACGCACTTAATCAATTAATTGAATTAAGTGTTTGAATTTGTAAATTTGAATGCATGGAAAAGTAAAATAAAATAAGGGGAAGCTTATTTTATTTTGGTTAGCTTGTTGTGTTGAGAATTGGAGGAGAGAACTCTAGTCCCTTTTAAAGAACTTCATATTCAACGAAGAACGCCAACTCTCCAACAAATAATGTCGGATCAGCGGCCCCGGTTTCTCCATCCTCTTCTTCCTATGCAAAAAGGGAGGAGACACCGACGACGAGGGAAATGATGCCATCATCCACAGCGCTTGACAATTGCGAACTTTCTTCAAGGTAGGGGTGTGTTTTAGATTGAGAAATATTGGTTTTCCTTCCATATTGTCATTCCTCTTAAACCACTTTTTATCGGACTAATGCGGAAGGGATCGGACCAAACTAACACGGTCCAATTCCTCCATCGTTCTTGTGAATAAGTGGAGACCTTCAACTATTCTTGAGCGGTGAATCAAGTTATGTTTTCAGAGCCGATCAGAGGCCCGAAAACATCGTAAACGGCCTCAGAGCATCGGGGCGACCTAGAAGCGGAAGTTTCATAGAAATTGGATCATCGGAACAAAGAACAGACGCCTCAGGAGGCGTGCTGGCCAGAGGCGTCGTTTCTGGAAAATTCCAGAAGCACACGCCGTGTAGTAAAAGCGTACTGTGGCTTCTGTTTCGAATGTTAGAAAACTAACACACAACGTGTGACTCTAGACACACAGCGTGTACTCTCCACACAGTTTGACAGAGGATACATTGATGGACATGGCGTGTATTCAGGGAAAATACAAGTACACGGTCAGCAACACACGGCTAAGAGACATGGTGTGTACTTCCTTCACCATGGCAGAAGCGGCTTCGTGATGACCCGGTGTGTAATCCAGGAGATACACGGACATGGGAAGAACCACATGGCCAAGAGGCACGGCGTGTACTTCCTTCTCCATGGAAGAAGCGGATTCGTGATCTCTCGGCGTGTAGTCCAGGAATACATGGATATGGGGTGGAGTACACGAGCATGTACTCCACCACACGGCCAGGCATGGCCAGCATACACGGAGATGACCCCAGAAGTTTGGAAACGGTGTGTAACCATACCACATGTCGTGTACTTAATTTTTACATGAACAGCCCTTCGACACGGGCTGTGGTACACGGACAGTACCCGTGGACTAAAGACACGGCATGTAACCATACCACACGTTGTGTACTTACTTATTTACACGACTAGCCCCATGACACAAGCCGCTTACACAAGCAGTACCTGGTGTCTAATAACAAAGCATGTACCTTTTACCTACACGCCATGTACTTTTAGGGAAATAACTTTGTCAACTTTTTCTCTATGTCATGGACACGTTCTTCTTGGTTTTTCTCCTATGACGTAGGACGGAACGTTAGTATACATCATCTCCGGTCTTCGTGACGGTTGATGTATCCACCCCTTTGACTCGAGGAGCGGACCCTCCCGGAATCGAGTATGCTGTGTGCAGGAACCCTAGAGCTGGCTACGACTGCGACGACTACCGTGCTGAGATCCTCCATGGGTTCGACGACGATGACGACTGTACTTGGATCCTACGTGGGTTCGGTAGTGAGGACGACTGTACTTGGATCCTACGTGGGTTCGGCAGCGATGGTTACTGTACTAGTATCCTACAAGGGTTCGGCAGCGATGACTTCTGTACATGGATCTTACGTGGGTTCGGTAGGGGAGATGATTCAGAGGCTACATCTATCATCTCCACCACTCTTCATGAGTAGTATACATGTGTGAGCTGAGTCTTTACTTTCAATCATTATCATCGATGTGATTGACTTGCTTTCCTGTGTGGACTGGGTTGTGCTTTCCTGTGTGGACTGGGTTGTACTTGGGCTCGTGAGTTGGAGCCAAACTGGAATTGATGACTTAGGTATATGTATGGGCATATACCTAAGTAGAGTTGGTTGATACTTCGTATTTGTATTTTTCCTTTGTGGTTTATCCTTTGTGGATTTGTGAGACCTTCGGGGGTCTTGGGGTCCCTACTGAGTATCGTATACTCACCCCTACACGGGATATGCCCGCACGACGTTGTGTTGGATGCAGACGACGGACAGTGCTGATCGTGGTTGAGACTTGTGGAGCGGGATGGTACCTGGAGGTGGACTACTTGGCAGGACGTACACGGAGCAGACGTCCAGACCCGAGTAGCTGAGGAGACCATCTGTACCCACCCTTCAGGTGGGACAGCTGGTGGATGACTCGGTGGTTGCTGATTACTTTACTGCTATTGTACTTTCTTTTCAGTTGTACTGTACTTTCAGTTGGGTTTGTATTCTGGCCCATTTACTTTCCAGCACTTACTTTTGTACTCATTTTACTTAGTGTTTACTTCATCTTGCATACTCTATTGTGTTTGTTTACTTATATAAAGGCAATTCCTTCCCTTTTATCAGGATTTACGCCTTTGGAACTAGTTTCTAGCCCCTGGCCTATGGAAGGCGGGCTTGGGGTAGTCACGGAACGGGCCCCGAGGACGGGTTGTGACATTTATAATATTTTTTACCATTTTATTTCTTTTATGAATTACCTTGGTGGATGATATCCTATCTCCCAATCCTAAATTCTTTTTATTGGGGGAAACTCCTCTCATATGTGATATTTTTGTACCCTCAATGTTATTCACCAACCTGGGGGCTACTAAAGGTAGGAGTCAGGGGCCATTATCTCTCTTCCTTCATTATCATCCCAAGAGGGGTACCTTTGGAGGGAGGGTTGTGAAATAGGGGTATCAAAGGATGAGGTTGAGTGATAGTGTGGAGTTTTGGGTTAATAACTTCTAAGGACTACATTGGATGATAGGTTAATGAAATCAGAAAACCTTGGAACATGATATAGACTAGGGGGACTATCTAGGGTATAGGATTTTAGGGTCCCCTATGATATTATGTGAGGAATATGAGCTCATTTAACAGCCAAATGGAGTGGTGACACTTGTTGGGTAGAGACCTAGTCAAGGTAAATGCATCATTATTGTTAATTCTTTTGATTTAATGGTGTGAAATCAAGAGTCTAAAATGAATTTAATTAAAGGAATTTATTATTATATACTATCAGTATTAGGAAATATTTATTTTCATTTCATTTATTTCTCTTGGGCATTGTTTTCATGTGGTTTAGGCTGGTGAGGTTCATCAGGATGACCCAATTGATCATTGTAGGGTCAACCCTGTTGGGTCGGAACAAACGGGAAAAGATGGCAAGAGGGGGGGTGAATTTCCTTTTAAAAAATAATTAACAATTTAAAACAAATTGAAATCAAAGTAAAGAATGCAGCGGAAATAAAGAGGCAAGACACACAAAATTGATAACGGAGTTCGGCCAAAACCCGGCCTACGTCTCCGCTCCCAACTCAACCATTGAGAGATTCCTACCGCTTGCTTTTCAATGGTTTTAGCAAGAAACTCACTAGGCTTTGAGGTAGCACTAGGACCTATTACAGCTTGCTTTTAGTGGTAATGCAAGAACCCACTTGCTTTTAATGGTTTAGCAAGAACCCACTAGCCTTTTTAACGGGTGAAGGCTAGCTCACCGAAAACTCAAGCCTTTTAAAAGGAAAGGCTTGAAGAAACCTCTTCACACCTTAATGGTGGTGTGAGAACCCAAAGAAAGGGAGATGAAGAAAGAGTTTGGGGTTTGTGGGCACAAACCCAATTTTAAGCTCAAAAAGAGATAAACAATAAAACCCGTATTTGGGAAGACTTGGGCGCCAATTTGATGATGGAGTTGATGTAGCGTGCTCTCCCAAGCTTCTTGAGGTGCTCCTTGGATGTGGAAGTTGGTTGGAGCACTTGAGGATCCTTGAAGGTGGAGCGCCGGAGGTTCGCCAAATGTGCAACAATATGTCCGGGCGCTTGGGTATCGTTCCGGTTAATGTCCGGGGCTTCCTTGGCCTTTACTTATAGACATGGAACCCTTGGGGAGGCTTCGGAGCCGTTGGAGAGGCTAAAAGAGCCGTTGGGAGCCAAGTGGGCCAGCCTGGTCAAACTGCAACGGCTAGTTTGACTGGGCCCACCGGCTGGCCGGTGCAGGGCCACCGGCTGGCCGGTGCCTTGGCAGAGGAGGAGAATTCTGGTCCAGGCTCCACCGGCTGACCGGTGCCAGAGCCACCGGCTGGCCGGTGGCAAGACAGTAGCTCACACTGTTTGATCTGGGTGCCACCGGCTGGCCGGTGACAGAGCCACCGGGTGGCCGGTGGAACCTGGCAGTGGGCAATGCCTCTGCCAGGTCCACCGGCTGGCCGGTGCTATCACACCGGTTGGCCGGTGGACTGAATTTCAGTCCACTTCGCCAGCTTTCTTGAGCCAAACCTTTGGCAATCTTTTTCCTATCATCCACAACACTTAAAACACAATGTTAGACAAATAATAAGGTGATTGTGATCATGAAAATCAAACAACGAGGGGAACGAGATGTACAACAATCTCCCCCTATTTTGATGATCACAATCACCAAAACAATTAAAGTAAAAACATGAAATTGAAAATATTCTTAAAGGATAATTTGAAAATTAATCAAATCATGAACAAAAGGATTCTCCCCCAATCAATCAAGAAATTTCTCCCCCTTTGTGATTATCAAAATAAAATGGGGCATAAAACTTGATTGAGGGAAACGATGAAAAACGAGATTTTAAATCAATTGAAAATGATACTAATTGTTGAAAATTTTGAAATGAAAATTGAATAACAGTTTGAATTGAAAGTTTTGAATCAAAAACCAATTGAAATTTGAAATTTGAAACCAAATGAAATTTTTGAAATTTTTGAATCAAAAAATGAATAACAGTTTGAATTGAAAGTTTTGAAAAAAAATTCGATACCAACTATTGAAAATTTAGAAATGAAAATTTAAAAGAAAATTTTGAATTGAGAGTTTTGAATCAAAAATGAAAATTCGATACCAACTGTTGGAAAGAAATGAAAATTTAAAAGAAAATTTTGAATTGAAAAAATTGAAACCAAGAGTTGAGTTTGAAATGAAAAATTTTGAATACACAAAAAAGCTTAAAAGATCCTAACTCCCCCTAAATATAAACAATGAATCATTGGGGAGAGGAAATAAATTTTGGCCCGGAGAGACTCACTAGAAGGGATTTTTCAATCCATACTTGTCTCATGGCGGGTCTTCTCCTATAAAATTCTTCACTATAGTAAATAGATTTGGGTTGGCCATACCGGGCGTTTTTACAATTACATTCATAAATAAGGTGCCCGGGTTTTTTGCAATAGTTACAAAATCTAAAACTAGAGCTCCCCCTTACAAAAACAGTGGGTGCATGGGAGGAGGAAGCTTGCTTGGAATAGCCAAGCCCTTGGGTGGTTCGGGAAACGCGTTGGGAACCAAGTAAATTGTTCAGATTTTGTTCCCCGTTGGTGAATTTGGCTAAGGATTCTCTAAGGTCTTTGATGGTTGATTCCAAAGAATCAACATTTGGGAAATTTTGGATTTTTAGGGAGAGTTCCTCCTTCTCTTTGAGAAGTTGTTCTTTTTCGGAGAAAAGTTTTTTGAAATTCTTTTTCAAAGAAACAAATTTTGAAGAAAGCTCATGAAAACCTTTTTCTAGTTGGTCTCTAGCGTGTGAGAGTTCTTCATAAGATAAATGATTTAAAGAATTGGAATTTGAAGAACAAGAGGAGGAGTCGGAAGATGTTACCTCATGGAATGCCATTAGGCATTTTGTACCTTGGTCGCTCGAGGAGGAGGAGGAGGATGATGAGGTGTCACTCCATGTGGCCTTGAGGACCTTTCTCTTTCCTTTTTCGTTTTGCGTGGCCCGTTTTTTGTTGAGTGGGCAATCGGGCTTGTAATGGCCCTTTTCGCCGCACCCGTAGCATTTCACCTTGGGCTCGGATTTTGCGGTGGGTTCTTGATTTCGGTGCTTGCGGGATTTCTTCTTTTTCTTGTGCTTATTCATAAATTTGTGCATTTGGCGGGCGAGATTCTCCATTTCCGAGTCGCCGCTTGATGATGAACAAGATGAAGATGATGATGAGGAGGAGGAGCTTACTTCTTTTTGTACCTTGAGGGCGATGTTCTTTGGTGTCTTGATTGGTGTGCCCTCCTTTTGAGCTTGCCTCCTCATCGTGATCTCATAAGTCATGAGAGATCCGATGAGCTCCTCTACCGGCATATTTTTGACGTCCTTAGCTTCTTGGATCGCCGTCACCTTTGGTGCCCATGAGCTCGGAAGGACCCATAAGATCTTCTTGACCATCGTCTCAGCTGAAACATCATCACCAAGAGATTTCCTTCCATTGCACACGTCAGTAAAGCGAGTAAACATTTCAGAAATTGATTCATTTGGGTGCATAGAAAAAGACTCAAAATCTTGACGAAACATGTCCAATCGAGTATCCTTTACTTTGTTGGTCCCCTCATGGCTAACCTCCAATAGTTTCCAGATTTCATGTGCGGAGGTGCATGTGGAAACTCGATTGAACTCATTTCGGTCAAGGCCGCAATGAAGATCATTCATGGCTTTGCCATCAAGCTCAAAATTTCTAATGTCGGCTTGGGTCCATTTGGATTCGTCGGGGGAAGAGAGAGTGTAACCTTGCATGACTATTTTATAAATAGGATAACCTATGCTTCTTAAAAAAGTGGTCATGCGGGTTTTCCAATAATTATAGTCGGACCCATCAAAAAATGGAGCCCGACCCAAAGAGTAGCCCTGGGGGGCGAAAGAGGTAGATGCCATCACAATGGATCTTTGAATTTGAAACCTTTTAAGGTATTACTCAAATTACCCCTCTGATACCAATTGTTGGGTCGGAACAAACGGGAAAAGATGGCAAGAGGGGGGGTGAATTGCCTTTTAAAAAATAATTAACAATTTAAAACAAATTGAAATCAAAGTAAAGAATGCAGCGGAAATAAAGAGGCAAGACACACAAAATTGATAACGGAGTTCGGCCAAAACCCGGCCTACGTCTCCGCTCCCAACTCAACCGTTGAGAGATTCCTACCGCTTTCTTTTCAATGGTTTTAGCAAGAAACCCACTAGGCTTTGAGGTAGCACTAGGACCTATTACATCTTGCTTTTAGTGGTAATGCAAGAACCCACTTGCTTTTAATGGTTTAGAAAGAACCCACTAGCCTTTTTAATGGGTGAAGGCTAGCTCACCGAAAACTCAAGCCTTTTAAAAGGAAAGGCTTGAAGAAACCTCTTCACACCTTAATGGTGGTGTGAGAACCCAAAGAAAGGGAGATGAAGAAAGAGTTTGGGGTTTGTGGGCACAAACCCAATTTTAAGCTCAAAAAGAGATAAACAATAAAACCCGTATTTGGGAAGACTTGGGCGCCAATTTGATGATGGATTTGATGTAGCGTGCTCTCCCAAGCTTCTTGAGGTGCTCCTTGGATGTGGAAGTTGGTTGGAGCACTTGAGGATCCTTGAAGGTGGAGCGCCGGAGGTTCGCCAAATGTGCAACAATATGTCCGGGCGCTTGGGTATCGTTCCGGTTAATGTCCGGGGCTTCCTTGGCCTTTATTTATAGGCATGGAACCCTTGGGGAGGCTTCGGAGCCGTTGGAGAGGCTAAAAGAGCCGTTGGGAGCCAAGTGGGCCAGCCTGGTCAAACTGCAACGGTTAGTTTGACTGGGCCCACCGGCTGGCCGGTGCAGGGCCACCGGCTGGCCGGTGCCTTGGCAGAGGAGGAGAATTCTGGTCCAGGCTCCACCGGCTGACCGGTGCCAGAGCCACCGGCTGGCCGGTGGCAAGACAGTAGCTCACACTGTTTGATCTGGGTGCCACCGGCTGGCCGGTGACAGAGCCACCGGGTGGCCGGTGGAACCTGGCAGTGGGCAATGCCTCTGCCAGGTCCACCGGCTGGCCGGTGCTATCACACCGGTTGGCCGGTGGACTGAATTTCAGTCCACTTCGTCAGCTTTCTTGAGCCAAACCTTTGGCAATCTTTTGCCTATCATCCACAACACTTAAAACACAATGTTAGACAAATAATAAGGTGATTGTGATCATGAAAATCAAACAACGAGGGGAACGAGATGTACAACAATCTCCCCCTATTTTGATGATCACAATCACCAAAACAATTAAAGTAAAAACATGAAATTGAAAACATTCTTAAAGGATAATTTGAAAATTAATCAAAGCATGAACAAAAGGATTCTCCCCCAATCAATCAAGAAATTTCTCCCCCTTTGTGATTATCAAAATAGAATGGGGCATAAAACTTGATTGAGGGAAACGATGAAAAATGAGATTTTAAATCAATTGAAAATGATACTAATTGTTGAAAATTTTGAAATGAAAATTGAATAACAGTTTGAATTGAAAGTTTTGAATCAAAAACCAATTGAAATTTGAAATTTGAAACCAAATGAAATTTTTGAAATTTTTGAATCAAAAAATGAATAACAGTTTGAATTGAAAGTTTTGAAAAAAAATTCGATACCAACTGTTGGAAATTTAGAAATGAAAATTTAAAAGAAAATTTTGAATTGAGAGTTTTGAATCAAAAATGAAAATTCGATACCAACTGTTGGAAAGAAATGAAAATTTAAAAGAAAATTTTGAATTGAAAAAATTGAAACCAAGAGTTGAGTTTGAAATGAAAAATTTTGAATACACAAAAAAGCTTAAAAGATCCTAACTCCCCCTAAATAAAAACAATGAATCATCGGGGAGAGGAAATAAATTTTGGCCCGGAGAGACTCGCTAGAAGGGATTTTTCAATCCATACTTGTCTCATGGCGGGTCTTCTCCTATAAAATTCTTCACTATAGTAAATAGATTTGGGTTGGCCATACCGGGCGTTTTTACAATTACATTCATAAATAAGGTGCCCGGGTTTTTTGCAATAGTTACAAAATCTAAAACTAGAGCTCCCCCTTACAAAAACAGTGGGTGCATGGGAGGAGGAAGCTTGCTTGGAATAGCCAAGCCCTTGGGTGGTTCGGGAAACGCGTTGGGAACCAAGTAAATTGTTCAGATTTTGTTCCTCGTTGGTGAATTTGGATAAGGATTCTCTAAGGTCTTTGATGGTTGATTCCAAAGAATCAACATTTGGGAAATTTTGGATTTTTAGGGAGAGTTCCTCCTTCTCTTTGAGAAGTTGTTCTTTTTCGGAGGAAAGTTTTTTGAAATTCTTTTTCAAAGAAACAAATTTTGAAGAAAGCTCATGAAAACCTTTTTCTAGTTGGTCTCTAGCGTGTGAGAGTTCTTCATAAGATAAATGATTTAAAGAATTGGAATTTGAAGAACAAGAGGAGGAGTCGGAAGATGTTACCTCATGGAATGCCATTAGGCATTTTGTACCTTGGTCGCTCGAGGAGGAGGAGGAGGATGATGAGGTGTCACTCCATGTGGCCTTGAGGACCTTTCTCTTTCCTTTTTCGTTTTGCGTGGCCCGTTTTTTGTTGAGTGGGCAATCGGGCTTGTAATGGCCCTTTTCGCCGCACCCGTAGCATTTCACCTTGGGCTCGGATTTTGCGGTGGGTTCTTGCTTTCGGTGCTTGCGGGATTTCTTCTTTTTCTTGTGCTTATTCATAAATTTGTGCATTTGGCGGGCGAGATTCTCCATTTCCGAGTCGCCGCTTGATGATGAAGAAGATGAAGATGATGAGGAGGAGGAGGAGCTTACTTCTTTTTGTACCTTGAGGGCGATGTTCTTTGGTGTCTTGATTGGTGTGCCCTCCTTTTGAGCTTGCCTCCTCATCGTGATCTCATAAGTCATGAGAGATCCGATGAGCTCCTCTACCGGCATATTTTTGACGTCCTTAGCTTCTTGGATCGTCGTCACCTTTGGTGCCCATGAGCTCGGAAGGACCCATAAGATCTTCTTGACCATCGTCTCAGCTGAAACATCATCACCAAGAGATTTCCTTCCATTGCACACGTCAGTAAAGCGAGTAAACATTTCAGAAATTGATTCATTTGGGTGCATAGAAAAAGACTCAAAATCTTGACGAAACATGTCCAATCGAGTATCCTTTACTTTGTTGGTCCCCTCATGGGTAACCTCCAATAGTTTCCAGATTTCATGTGCGGAGGTGCATGTGGAAACTCGATTGAACTCATTTCGGTCAAGGCCGCAATGAAGATCATTCATGGCTTTGCCATCAAGCTCAAAATTTCTAATGTCGGCTTGGGTCCATTTGGATTCGTCGGGGGAAGAGAGAGTGTAACCTTGCATGACTATTTTATAAATAGGATAACCTATGCTTCTTAAAAAAGTGGTCATGCGGGTTTTCCAATAATTATAGTCGGACCCATCAAAAAATGGAGCCCGACCCAAAGAGTAGCCCTGGGGGGCGAAAGAGGTAGATGCCATCACAATGGATCTTTGAATTTGAAACCTTTTAAGGTATTACTCAAATTACCCCTCTGATACCAATTGTTGGGTCGGAACAAACGGGAAAAGATGGAAAGAGGGGGGGTGAATTGCCTTTTAAAAAATAATTAACAATTTAAAACAAATTGAAATCAAAGTAAAGAATGCAGCGGAAATAAAGAGGCAAGACACACAAAATTGATAACGGAGTTCGGCCAAAACCCGGCCTACGTCTCCACTCCCAACTCAACCGTTGAGAGATTCCTACCGCTTGCTTTTCAATGGTTTTAGCAAGAAACCCACTAGGCTTTGAGGTAGCACTAGGACCTATTACATCTTGCTTTTAGTGGTAATGCAAGAACTCACTTGCTTTTAATGGTTTAGAAAGAACCCACTAGCCTTTTTAACGGGTGAAGGCTAGCTCACCGAAAACTCAAGCCTTTTAAAAGGAAAGGCTTGAAGAAACCTCTTCACACCTTAATGGTGGTGTGAGAACCCAAAGAAAGGGAGATGAAGAAAGAGTTTGGGGTTTGTGGGCACAAACCCAATTTTAAGCTCAAAAAGAGATAAACAATAAAACCCGTATTTGGGAAGACTTGGGCACCAATTTGATGATGGATTTGATGTAGCGTGCTCTCCCAAGCTTCTTGAGGTGCTCCTTGGATGTGGAAGTTGGTTGGAGCACTTGAGGATCCTTGAAGGTGGAGCGCCGGAGGTTCGCCAAATGTGCAACAATATGTCCGGGCGCTTGGGTATCGTTCCGGTTAATGTCTGGGGCTTCCTTGGCCTTTATTTATAGGCATGGAACCCTTGGGGAGGCTTCGGAGCCGTTGGAGAGGCTAAAAGAGCCGTTGGGAGCCAAGTGGGCCAGCCTGGTCAAACTGCAACGGCTAGTTTGACTGGGCCCACCGGCTGGCCGGTGCAGGGCCACCGGCTGGCCGGTGCCTTGGCAGAGGAGGAGAATTCTGGTCCAGGCTCCACCGGCTGACCGGTGCCAGAGCCACCAGCTGGCCGGTGGCAAGACAGTAGCTCACACTGTTTGATCTGGGTGCCACTGGCTGGCCGGTGACAGAGCCACCGGGTGGCCGGTGGAACCTGGCAGTGGGCAATGCCTCTGCCAGGTCCACCGGCTGGCCGGTGCTATCACACCGGTTGGCCGGTGGACTGAATTTCAGTCCACTTCGCCAGTTTTCTTGAGCCAAACCTTTGGCAATCTTTTGCCTATCATCCACAACACTTAAAACACAATGTTAGACAAATAATAAGGTGATTGTGATCATGAAAATCAAACAACGAGGGGAACGAGATGTACAACAATCTCCCCCTATTTTGATGATCACAATCACCAAAACAATTAAAGTAAAAACATGAAATTGAAAACATTCTTAAAGGATAATTTGAAAATTAATCAAAGCATGAACAAAAGGATTCTCCCCCAATCAATCAAGAAATTTCTCCCCCTTTGTGATTATCAAAATAGAATGGAGCATAAAACTTGATTGAGGGAAACGATGAAAAACGAGATTTTAAATCAATTGAAAATGATACTAATTGTTGAAAATTTTGAAATGAAAATTGAATAACAGTTTGAATTGAAAGTTTTGAATCAAAAACCAATTGAAATTTGAAATTTGAAACCAAATGAAATTTTTGAAATTTTTGAATCAAAAAATGAATAACAGTTTGAATTGAAAGTTTTGAAAAAAAAATCGATACCAACTGTTGGAAATTTAGAAATGAAAATTTAAAAGAAAATTTTGAATTGAGAGTTTTGAATCAAAAATGAAAATTCGATACCAACTGTTGGAAAGAAATGAAAATTTAAAAGAAAATTTTGAATTGAAAAAATTGAAACCAAGAGTTGAGTTTGAAATGAAAAATTTTGAATACAAAAAAAAGCTTAAAAGATCCTAACTCCCCCTAAATAAAAACAATGAATCATCGGGGAGAGGAAATAAATTTTGGCCCGGAGAGACTCGCTAGAAGGGATTTTTCAATCCATACTTGTCTCATAGTGGGTCTTCTCCTATAAAATTCTTCACTATAGTAAATAGATTTGGGTTGGCCATACCGGGCGTTTTTACAATTACATTCATAAATAAGGTGCCCGGGTTTTCTGCAATAGTTACAAAATCTAAAACTAGAGCTCCCCCTTACAAAAACAGTGGGTGCATGGGAGGAGGAAGCTTGCTTGGAATAGCCAAGCCCTTGGGTGGTTCGGGAAACGCGTTGGGAACCAAGTAAATTGTTCAGATTTTGTTCCCCGTTGGTGAATTTGGCTAAGGATTCTCTAAGGTCTTTGATGGTTGATTCCAAAGAATCAACATTTGGGAAATTTTGGATTTTTAGGGAGAGTTCCTCCTTCTCTTTGAGAAGTTGTTCTTTTTCGGAGGAAAGTTTTTTGAAATTCTTTTTCAAAGAAACAAATTTTGAAGAAAGCTCATGAAAACCTTTTTCTAGTTGGTCTCTAGCGTGTGAGAGTTCTTCATAAGATAAATGATTTAAAGAATTGGAATTTGAAGAACAAGAGGAGGAGTCGGAAGATGTTACCTCATGGAATGCCATTAGGCATTTTGTACCTTGGTCGCTCGAGGAGGAGGAGGAGGATGATGAGGTGTCACTCCATGTGGCCTTGAGGACCTTTCTCTTTCCTTTTTCGTTTTGCGTGGCCCGTTTTTTGTTGAGTGGGCAATCGGGCTTGTAATGGCCCTTTTCGCCGCACCCGTAGCATTTCACCTTGGGCTCGGATTTTGCGGTGGGTTCTTGCTTTCGGTGCTTGCGGTATTTCTTCTTTTTCTTGTGCTTCTTCATAAATTTGTGCATTTGGCGGGCGAGATTCTCCATTTCCGAGTCGCCGCTTGATGATGAAGAAGATGAAGATGATGAGGAGGAGGAGGAGCTTACTTCTTTTTGTACCTTGAGGGCGATGTTCTTTGGTGTCTTGATTGGTGTGCCCTCCTTTTGAGCTTGTCTCCTCATCGTGATCTCATAAGTCATGAGAGATCCGATGAGCTCCTCTACCGGCATATTTTTGACGTCCTTAGCTTCTTGGATCGCCGTCACCTTTGGTGCCCATGAGCTCGGAAGGACCCATAAGATCTTCTTGACCATCGTCTCAGCTGAAACATCATCACCAAGAGATTTCCTTCCATTGCACACGTCAGTAAAGCGAGTAAACATTTCAGAAATTGATTCATTTGGGTGCATAGAAAAAGACTCAAAATCTTGACGAAACATGTCCAATCGAGTATCCTTTACTTTGTTGGTCCCCTCATGGGTAACCTCCAATAGTTTCCAGATTTCATGTGCGGAGGTGCATGTGGAAACTCGATTGAACTCATTTCGGTCAAGGCCGCAATGAAGATCATTCATGGCTTTGCCATCAAGCTCAAAATTTCTAATGTCGGCTTGGGTCCATTTGGATTCGTCGGGGGAAGAGAGAGTGTAACCTTGCATGACTATTTTATAAATAGGATAACCTATGCTTCTTAAAAAAGTGGTCATGCAGGTTTTCCAATAATTATAGTCGGACCCATCAAAAAATGGAGCCCGACCCAAAGAGTAGCCCTGGGGGGCGAAAGAGGTAGATGCCATCACAATGGATCTTTGAATTTGAAACCTTTTAAGGTATTACTCAAATTACCCCTCTGATACCAATTGTTGGGTCGGAACAAACGGGAAAAGATGGCAAGAGGGGGGGTGAATTGCCTTTTAAAAAATAATTAACAATTTAAAACAAATTGAAATCAAAGTAAAGAATGCAGCGGAAATAAAGAGGCAAGACACACAAAATTGATAACGGAGTTCGGCCAAAACCCGGCCTACGTCTCCGCTCCCAACTCAACCGTTGAGAGATTCCTACCGCTTTCTTTTCAATGGTTTTAGCAAGAAACCCACTAGGCTTTGAGGTAGCACTAGGACCTATTACATCTTGCTTTTAGTGGTAATGCAAGAACCCACTTGCTTTTAATGGTTTAGAAAGAACCCACTAGCCTTTTTAACGGGTGAAGGCTAGCTCACCGAAAACTCAAGCCTTTTAAAAGGAAAGGCTTGAAGAAACCTCTTCACACCTTAATGGTGGTGTGAGAACCCAAAGAAAGGGAGATGAAGAAAGAGTTTGGGGTTTGTGGGCACAAACCCAATTTTAATCTCAAAAAGAGATAAACAATAAAACCCGTATTTGGGAAGACTTGGGCGCCAATTTGATGATGGATTTGATGTAGCGTGCTCTCCAAAGCTTCTTGAGGTGCTCCTTGGATGTGGAAGTTGGTTGGAGCACTTGAGGATCCTTGAAGGTGGAGCGCCGGAGGTTCGCCAAATGTGCAACAATATGTCCGGGCGCTTGGGTATCGTTCCGGTTAATGTCCGGGGATTCCTTGGCCTTTATTTATAGGCATGGAACCCTTGGGGAGGCTTCGGAGCCGTTGGAGAGGCTAAAAGAGCCGTTGGGAGCCAAGTGGGCCAGCCTGGTCAAACTGCAACGGCTAGTTTGACTGGGCCCACCGGCTGGCTGGTGCAGGGCCACCGGCTGGCCGGTGCCTTGGCAGAGGAGGAGAATTCTGGTCCAGGCTCCACCGGCTGACCGGTGCCAGAGCCACCGGCTGGCCGGTGGCAAGACAGTAGCTCACACTGTTTGATCTGGGTGCCACCGGCTGGCCGGTGACAGAGCCACCGGCTGGCCGGTGGAACCTGGCAGTGGGCAATGCCTCTGCCAGGTCCACCGGCCGGCCGGTGCTATCACACCGGTTGGCCGGTGGACTGAATTTCAGTCCACTTCGCCAGCTTTCTTGAGCCAAACCTTTGGCAATCTTTTGCCTATCATCCACAACACTTAAAACACAATGTTAGACAAATAATAAGGTGATTGTGATCATGAAAATCAAACAACGAGGGGAACGAGATGTACAACAAACCCGGTTGAGGGGGATGAGCAGTGGAAAAAAGAAATTGTGTACCTTTTAGCATAAATCTCTACAAAATAATGAGGGAAGTTCCTTTAATCTTGAGAGAAGGTTTTGGTTGGAGGATCTCGAGATTTCATTCAATTTTATTGAGGTATGGGCAGAGGACTAGATTCCACTAGTATTCAGTTAGATAAGGGGTTCAATGCATTGGTGGTGGATGTTGTCTCTCAGGGAGTGGAAGGAGGCAAATGTTTCTTTGATATATTTCTAGAAGTCATTCCATGTGAAATTCTTATCATCAACTATGAAGGTATAAAAAATGTCATAGATGCTTTCTCTTTAGTATGGGAGCACGTTTTTACAAGATCTTGGCATCTAGTTGAAGTAACTTTTTCATCCAACCCTGATATTTTTCCTAAAAATGAGTCTCATGCATGACATCTTGAGGAAGTGATCCTTTCATCTATTCAGTATGTGGTTACTCTTTTGATGTTTCTAACATATTTTTAGGTATAGAAGAAGGTGAAGGTGATTGAGTGAATTCACGCATAAGGAGGGATCTTGTGATATGGTATCTAGTAGGGTTCCATGAGGAACAATGTTGTTAGTGGCTAATCATAGATGCAAGATCCTTAAAGGTTTCAACAAGTGAGGTTTGGCCTCAGCATCTATCTTTATAGTTTTATGGGGAATTGGTTTTCATGATTTTCTTAGGGGATATGGACTAGTGTGAATTGTTTGTGGGGATCATGGTCATTTCCAGTTTTAGTTTCTATTAGTTCTTAGGGATTAGTGTAGTGGTGGAGATCACGTTTGGCATTAGTTTCTACAACAGATGCTAGTGATTTTATATCACCAATAGGTTCAGCAGGATTATTCTCCATCAAGAGAAGATAGGGAAGGTAGTGGATGGCCTCAAGATGTTACCCATATTTAAGGGGCCTGAACTAAGAGTGCTCATAGAGGTGGTCAATAGTAGCGAGGCAAAGGATCTAGGTGCAGATAGTTTCATTCCATGTAAATGACAACACTAGAGGGCATAGATATTATCATAGGTACAATTAGATTATCATCTACTCTCATGTCTGATTTTTTTTATTCATGAGCCTCACACTCCTTTATTGTACCTACCTTAGTTTATGCTTTAGGACTGGATGTAGAGAGACTTCTTGTTCCCCTGGTATTGTATTTTTCATATAGAAGATATACCTACTTTTTTTATGTGTTCTGAGAGTGTATAGTAATGATGGGGAAGCATCAGTCATGTGGTAATCTATTGTTTCTATAGATATAGGAATTCGATTTCATCCTCAACATGGATTGGTTGTATTTCATGCAAGTAATTATCAACTACTTTAAGTGGAGATACATTTTCTCTGATGTTGTTAGTTATCATGTAGTTTTCATCAGTGAATGAGGTTGTCAGATGGTAAATTGGTTTGTGGAGCCCCTTATTTCCATAATATTGGAATTTTCAGTAAATTTAGTGGGTGATATGATGGTAGAGGTACTCAAAGTTATCAAGGATTTTTTGGATTTATTCAGTGAGGAGGTTGTGAAATTATCCCTTGATGTGCCATTGAGTTCAGGATAGGATTATAGTTGGGTTCTTCTCTAATTTAAATGGATCCTTATCAGATATAACCCTCATAGTTATGAAAGTATAGGATTTAGATATATGATCTAATGTATAAGGGTTTTTTCCGGTCCATTGTATCACCATGGGGTACCCCAGTGTTATTTTCCAAGAAGGTGGATGGTGGTATGACGTTATGTATAGAATAATGAAGGATGAATCAGGTGATGATCAAGAATCATTACCCTCTTATGAGTATTTTTTATCTTTTTACCATTTGAGATAATCTAGCTAGTTTTTTAAGATCGATCTACGTTTTGGATATCATAAACTAAGGATCAAGGAGGAAGATATCCCAACGAATCCCTTCCTATGAAAATATAGACACTTTGAGTTTGAAGTTATGTCATTTAGTATAAAAAATGTGCAAGTGGTTTTCATGGGACTCATGAAATCAATATTTCATGAGGTCTTGGACCAGTTCAAAAACATTTTCATTGATGAAATTATGATATACTCAAGGCTTTATAAGGATCATGTCGGGAAACTATGAATCATTTTATAGACTCTCTAACTCCACTAAATATATAGGAAATTGTTTAAATTAAATTTTTATATGTGGGAGGTGTGTTTCCATGAACATGTAGTGTATTAACAAGGAGTAGTAGTGGATCTCTCCATGGTTGAGGCAGTTGTATCTTAGGTGGTTCCCAATAATGTGGTGGAGGTTTATAATTTTCTTGGATTTTTGGGTTATTATCTATGGAATGTGTCTAACTTTTCAGTGAATTTTTGGTATTTTTCTGAAAACTTTCAATTTTTCATGAATAGTGAAAAACACCGAGTTATAGTTTAAAACCGAATTTTTATTTAAATAATTATTTATTTTATTTAAATTAATTTTAGTTGAAAATTGATATATAATACCTATATAAATTCAATGTAATTCATTAGAGTCATTTTATAATAATTTTAGATATATAAAAATTTTATTGAACTTTTCACCGTCTTTTACCCACCTCCTAGGAGAATTTGAAAATTTACATAAAAATTAATTTTACCACTTCTGTGAGTGAAATATCGAAAATCCGAGAGACACGGTTAATATTAAGGAGTAAAATGTGGTTCAATAAGATAAAAAAAATTTAGTGAATAGTAACTTTTTACTTTTATTTACCATGGTTAAAAGTAAATAGGGTAATTAAGGGTAAAAATGATATTATTATTACCCTAACACATGTCCTAATTCTATTGGATAAGTTTAATTCGACAAAAAACAACCTTAGGAATAAAATATTACCATTTAGGTCCACTTGGATTAGATTAGGACATTTATTATTAATTTATTTAAAGAAGGGTTAAAATAGTTAAAATCAAAGTTTAATAACTAAATCATTTTTAATATAGATTTATACATAAGATAAATTCGACTATAAATATTCATTATAAAGATAAAAAAGATTTCCTACATAATGGTATTTTATTTATAATTTTTAGACATTAAATAATTTAAGTTATTTATGACACAATGGTGATGCAGTAATTACCTAAATAATGAAATATTAAAATAATTGATTTTATAAATACCCAAATAAATGTAATTTGAGACTTTTTATGAATTAAAATAATTTTCTAAGTTAATATGGCATGTTAGTATTTATTTAATTAACTTTTCTCGAACTAATCATTCTGTTATGTTTTTCACAAAAAACAATTACCAAATAGTATCAAAATTGACATAAAATAGTTTTTTAAAAAAAATATTATATTATTAATTGTTATTATATTCCTAAAAATCTAATGTTCGTCCAAATTACTTAGATAAGGTTATATATATTAATAATTAACCACTTGGGGTTCGTTTGGCTTGTTATAGTAAGTTTATTAACCATATAGTGTAAGAAAACAAGAAGACATGGTAAAGGTTAAATTATTTAACTTAGAGTTAAATCTAAATGATAAAGTTAAAATAGTAACCTAAAATTTTCTAAAACCTATTGTTTGAGAGGATTTAGACCCATACCCACTTTATCTTATATATAAATCAATTTTGAGCTATTATAAACTGAATATGACTTTATTATAAAATAATATTTTAAGTTTTTCTAAAGGTGCCCCTCTCCTCCCTTATAAAAAGGGCACCCCTTCCCTCTTCTCTTAACACCCTTTTGAGCCTTAAATCTTGGACAAACCATGACAATTCCTCTTCTCAACATCTTTAGTTATATAATAGATGTTTTTTTCTTCTCAAAATACCAACTCCAGTTCCCTAAGAAGAAGTTTAAAGGAGGTGCGTCGAGGAAGAGGTAATCTCTTCTACCGACTCTTTCAAGTTTCTTTCTTCTTCTACTTACTCTTATTTAGTTGTTTCATTATAAATTAATAACATCAGTATTAATTATATACTGATATGTTATTATAAATATGAAACAACCCTATTTCACCTTTTATCCATCCTACAGAAAATGAAATCATCACGCGTGCGTACGTACGGAATACCGTCTCCACGCCGTGGTGTAATCAGTTTTTCCACCACCACCTTACTTGGATGGGTATAATGGTGTAAAGAATAACTATATATGATTATTATAACATCATACTGATTCTAATATATTATATCATCCACTCCAATTCCATTCAATAAATATGGGAACGATATCATTTCTCATGCGTACGTACGGATTACAGTCTCCACGACGCGATGAGATTCATTTTCCATGTTAACAATTCAAGAATGATTATAATGTATATATAATAAGTAATAAAGAAATATATGACATAATAATTCTACTGTATTTATGTATATATATATATATATATATATGTTTGTAATCTACTTAATTCCATTCAATTCAATATGGAAACGAAAAACAACGTTCATGCGTACGTATGGCCTACCGTCTTCATGAACGGTGAATTTATTTACATTTATAAATCTATTATATATATGTATATTCTGAATATATATTATATATAAATAATTTTTTATATTATGTAATTAATTAATCAGGATCTAAGTAATCATATTAATAATTACAAGTCAAAACACGGACGATAAATGAAACGATTTTACCCAAAACGCTGCTTTAACATAGAATTGACAAATGAACGGATAATCTAAAGTCGTAAGTGAATTATATATGATATCATAAATATTATTGTGGTTCTGTTACAGGTTAATAATATTTTTAAACCCACTATACAGGAGTCTCAGACACATATGGAAGAAATTGGACATAAGGTAAGGGATAATTATTCCAATCTCATTCTTATCTGAGATTGTTTTTTCGTAAGTATTTACTGGGGTTATGTTTATTATCCATGTTCATATGTTCTAAAAATGTTTTCATAAAATTTTTACTTTTCTTCCATGTATGTTTAAAGTCATTTTTACCATTTTTTACTTTTACCACATCGTATGGAAGGAATCTTTCTTTTGTTTACCATACGAGGTACTTTTTTACTTTTCCGGCAAAAGTACGAGGAGAATGTTTTTTTAACTTATACAGCATGAATAGATTTTTACAGTTTCATATCGCCAAATATTTAAGAAGATTCCTCTACAAGTTTTCATGGTTATTTTCAATAAAATCATTTTCTTTTAAAATTGTGTGGCATTTTGTGAAAAGAAAATGATTTTTAAGAAGAAAGGATATCTTCCTCAATAATTCTTTTCAAGTGTTTTATCAAAACTATTTTCCATATAAGATGACATTATTTCATATGTGTATGTTTCAATTATAATGTCTCTATGATTTACATGGTTTCATTTTTCTTATGATGAAATGATATCCATTTGTTTTATATGGATTATGTTATGATGGGATGATGTTTATGAAACCCATTTTATTCTTTGGGTTATGATGAATGATTTATGTTTATGTTTTGGAACACGTTAGAATGATTTCATTATGAGATGGGTGGGACCTATATCTCCCTCCAGTGCATTGGGTAAATATTTATATCTCATGAGATAGACATGGCTAGAATGGTAAGTTAATCTGGTTCAGTATTTTAGGACTGGAATGAGGAGTGAACTCGATTCAGAAAGGGACTTTGTCCACTAAGATGGTCTCGGCAGCAATGTCTTGGCTACTATTAAAATCATATCATGTGATTAATGGTTTTCCACAATTACATGATTTATTCCCATGCTATTTTATGATGATTGATGTTCCATTATGATCTATGCCTTACGTACTGCTATGTTTTATTTCATTACTCAAGATTTTGATGTTTAAACATTATGTTCATCTTTTTAAGTTCAAATGTATATGGTTTGTTTTATTCTCTCCATGCTTACCCTTATTGAGAATTTGAGCTCACCCTTTATATGTTTTATTTTCTCCAGGATATAAAGAAATGTTTTAGGTAAGAAAACCAAAGTGAAGATCTTTATGGAAGATGTTAAAGATCTTTCACAATGATTAGAAGATTTTGATCCGAGTTTCCAAAGATACTAAACTATTACGATCCTTGAGTGTTGGTTTTTGTTATGTATTAATTATTCCTCAAAAGTAATGTAATGTCCATGTATGTCAAGTTTGGGGTCTCTACATTTGGTATCATAGGAAAGGTTTAGTTAACCTTTGGAAACTAGGATGCAAAAACTTTAGTGAAATCTCTAGATATATTTCTAAGGTATGTCTAGCGATGTCCCTAAGGTTAAGTATACGTATAGGTTAGAGTCCTAGAATTATTTTGACGATCATGAATATCCTAGGGTGAACCTAAGTTGTCATGGATTAAATAATTTTTGATAAGTTACACATCCAATAAGTGACTTTTTATGATTATGTGGTTCTTCATTATTTTAAATGTTTCTTACACTATGGTTTCTGGTCTTAGTCAATGGAGGGAACAAGAAGAAATTCAGTTAACATTGATTCCAATGAACAAATTAGTGACTATGATCAACGAAATTATGTAACGCCTGGAGAGAAAGATATTGTGATTATGCCGAATCAGTCATCTCGATATATGATTAACAAGGTGAACTTTAGTTGTATTCCTAAGTCATCAGATAAGAGGAACATGGAATTTTATGCATGTTCTAATAGTGAGGAGCATTGAGAAAGGAAGATTGAGATTTCTAAAGAATTGAAGAATAACCTTGAGGAATACCTCAAATGGAGGGGAAGATGTTATCTATGTGGATAAAAGGGTCATAGAGTGACAGACTGTTATGGAGTCCAATGTCTTATCTGTGGAGAATATGGACATTACCCAACTCAATTCCCTGACCTAAGAAGTTACTTCTAAATCGAGCAATGACCTATTCCATGACAATAATTGAAGAGGATGGATTGAAGGGATTATGTATTGGAATTCAATAATAATTTTGTTGAGGTACTTTTATAGTATATTGAAATATTTGTGTATTGGTCCATTGTGGTTTTCTATAAGAATATGGTACCAGTAACCATGAAAAGTGATTCAAATATTTTGGAAAGGAGATGATATGCTCATAATGAAGGGATAAGTACAAAATAAATTGTTTGATAGTATTCATGAGCTCATGACTGATATAAGGACTAAGTGATATTATGGTGTTAGTATATAGAATTTTTGGGATTTTGGTATGTGGAAAGTGTTAACTTTTGACAACAATCATGTTTTCACTAAGGTTCAATGGGTATTCATTTTTCAAGAGAATACATGGTTAAGGTATTTACATGTTTGTAATTTGACCAACAATATATATTGTATGATATATGGGGGATAAATGATGGTATTCACATGCTCTGCAGATGACATTTCTAGTAATTGTTTTCTTTATACTATGAGCTTGGATAGAAGTATTTTGGATAAGCCTAAAGATTATAATGGATTATGTTGGACATAAGTTAGTATTTTTTAAGGCTATAACTTTTTTCGATATTATTGATGGAATGTTATAATAATGTAGTTTTAGAAAAAGGACAACCCATAGGACGAGTGACAACCCGTTGTGTCATACAAGGCTGTGGGAATCAAACCCACAACCGAAGTGCGACAGGCCTTTATCGCCTACCACTGGCCTACAGGAAGTCCCCGGTTAGTAAAAACTAGTTTTATTAAGCAGTATGATAGATGAAGTATAAGTCTATTTTTGGAATGATATATGATTAACCTCACCATAGATGGACTTGTGTATATTTGATAACTTTTGCTAACCATTTGTTTGAGACATATGGAATAACCCATCATTCTATCACATGATCTGCTAACACTTCACGAATGAAAAATTCAGCTTCATTTATTTAAGAGATGAAGTGTAAATTGTTCAAGGCACAAATAACGGTGATATTATACCGAAATAAATTAAGTATTTCTTCTAATTCAAATTCTTCAACTTTAGGGAGATGATCTTGAAACCCAAAAATGTTGTCCTAGTGCCCTTATATCCAATGAATCAGATGGTACCTTAGATCATCACAAATTTATGGCTTTGTGATTATTGGCTTTTTCATAGCCATGTTCTCTACTACTCCCCATCAGAACTTGATGGTCAGATTTCTCTTCCATATCCATATTTTCACCTATGTTCTCCTATGTGGAAACCTAGTGATGAGTTAATTTGGGTAACCGTTATGTTTCATACTTCACTTTTTAAAATTAAGTTTTAGTGTTCCTTTTTATGATGTGGGTTTCTATGAAAGAAACTTTCAAGTAGTAAACCATTTATAACCCCGATGAATTTCAAGGGTGAAATTCATTTAAAGGGGGGGTAAAATGTAACACCCCGAGATTTTATGAGAAGTATTATTTTTAATTTATTTGATGTCTTATGTTGTATGCTACACTAAGATTATCATGATATATACGCAACATTGTATTAGCTTGTAGTATACGCAACACTATTCTTGGATCGTGTTACACAAAATTTCAATTTTGTTTGATAGAAGTTATTCTATGAAACATTGAGTGTATATATATATATATTCAATGTATAAATGAAATATGGTTAGATTCTATTATACACAACAACAAAGGAATCTTTCACTACACGCAACCTTGACTTGGCTTGCATTACACGCAATCGCGACCTTTCTCGATAATGTGTGTTGTACACAATACCGGGTTTCACTAAACAACGATATGTTATATAAACTAGCCATTATGAACAGTAATACCCACATTTTGAAATTTTATAAATTTTACCTTTCAAAATGGACTTCATTTTTGGATTCGTAATACCGAAATTAGCCTAGGGTTAATTTTTGGTATTTTTCTGAAAACTTTGAATATTTGATGAATAGTGAAAAACACCGAGTTATAGTTTAAAACCGAATTTTTATTTAAATAATTATTTATTTTATTTAAATTTATTTTAAGTAAAAAATGATATATAATACCTATATAAGTTCAATTTAATTCATTGGAGTCATTTTATAATAATTTTAGATATATAAAAATTTCATTGAACTTTTCACCGTCTTTTACCCACCTCCTAGGAGAATTTGAAAATTTACATAAAACTTAATTTTACTACTTCTATGAGTGGAATTTATAAAATAAGAGAGACACGGTTAATATCAAGGAGTAAAATGTGGTTCAATAAGATAAAAATATTTTTTTGGTGAATAGTAACTTTTTACTTTTATTTACCACGGTTAAAAGTAAATAGGGTAATTAAGGGTAAAAATGATATTATTATTACCCTAACACATGTCCTAATTCTATTATATAAGTGTAATTCGACCAAAAACAACCTTAGGAATAAAATATGACCATTTAGTTCCACTTGGATTAGATTAGGACATTTATTATTAATTTATTTAAAGAAAGGTTAAAATAGTTAAAATCAAAGTTTAATAACTAAATCATTTTTAATATAGGGTTATACATAAGATAAATTCAACTATAAGTATTCATTATAAATATAAAAATATTTCATACATAATGGTATTTTATTTATAATTTTTAGAAATTAAATAATTTAATTTATTTATGACACAATGGTGATGCAGTAATTACCTAAATAATGAAATATTAAAATAATTGATTTTATAAATACCCAAATAAATGTAATTTGAGACTTTTTATGAATTCCACTAATTTTATAAGTTAATATGAAATGTTATTATTGATTTAATTAACTTTTTTTGAACTAATCATTCTGTTATGATTTTCACAAAAAAACAATTACCAAATAGTGTCAAAATTGACATAAAATAGTTTTTTAAAAAAATATTATATTATTAATTGTTATTATATTCCTAAAAATCTAATTTTCATCCAAATTACTTAGATAAGGTTATATATATTAATAATGAACCACTTGGGGTTCGTTTGGCATGTTATAGTAAGTTTATTAACCATATAGTGTAAGAAAACAAGAAGACACGGTAATGGTTAAATTATTTAACTTAGAGTTAAATCTAAATGATAAGGTTAAAATAGTAACATAAACTTGTCTAAAACCTATTGGTTGAGAGGATTTATAACCATACTCAATTTAAATTCAAAATAGATCAATTTGGAGCTATTATAAACCGAATATGACTTTATTATAAAATAATATTTTAAGTTTTTCCAAAGGTGCCCCTCTCCTCCCTTATAAAAAGGGCACCCCTTCCCTCTTCTATTCACACCCTTTTGATCCTTGAATCTTGGCCAACCCCTGAAAATTACTCTTCTCAACCTCTCTAGTTATATCATAGAGGTTTTTGTTGTCTCAAAATACCAACTCTAGTGCCCTAAGAAGAATTTTAAAGGAGGTGCGTCGAGGATGAGGTAATCTCTTCTACCGACTCTTTCAAGTTTCTTTCTTCTTATACTTCCTCTTATTTAGTTGTCTCATTATAAAGTAATAACATCAGAATTACTTATATACTGATATGTTATTATAAATATGAAACAAACCTATTTCACCTTTTATCCATCCTACAGAAAACGAAATCACCGCGCGTGCGTACGTACGGAATACCGTCTCCACACTGTGGTGTAATCAGTTTTTCCACCACCACCTTACTTGGATGGGTATAATGGTGTAAAGAATAAATATATATGATTATTATAACATCATACTGATTCTAAGATATTATATCATCCACTCCAATTTCATTCATTAAATATAGGAATGATATCATCGCTTGTGCGTACATATGGATTACCGTCTCCACGACGCGATGAGATTCATTTTCCTTGTTAACAATTCAAGAATGATTATAATGTATATATAATAAGTAATCATGAAATATATTACATAATAATGCTATTTTATTTATTTATATATATATTTATGTAATCTACTTAATTCCATTCAATTCAATAAGGAAACGAAAAACAGTGTTCATGCGTACGTATGGCCTACCGTCTCCATATCGGTGTATTTCTTTCCATTTATCGATCTATTATATATATGTATATTATGAATATATATTATACATAAATAATGTTTTATATTCTGTAATTAGTTAATCGGTATCTAATTAATCATATTAATAATTACAAGTCAAAACACGGACGATAAATGAAACGATTTTACCCAAAACGCTGCTTTAACATGGAATTGACAAATGAACGGATAATCTAAAGTCCTAATTGAATCATATATGATATCATAAATATTATTATGTTTTTTTAAAAGTTAATAATATGTTTAAACCCACTATATAGGAGTCTCGGACACATAGAGAAGAAATTGGACATAAGGTAAGGGATAATTATTCCAATCTCATTCTTATCTGAGATTATTTATTCATAAGTATTTACTGGGGTTATGTTTATTATCCATGTACATATGTTCTCAAAATGTTTTCATAAAATTTTTACTTTTCTTACATGTATGTTTAAAGTCATTTTTACCCATTTTTACTTTTACCACATCATATGGAAGTAATCTTTCTTTTGTTTACCATACGAGGTACTTTTTTACTTTTCCGGCAAAAGTACGAGAAGAATGTTTTTTTAACTTATACGGCATGAACGGATTTTTAAAGTTCTATATATCCAAATTTTCAAGTAGATTCCTCTACAAGTTTTCATGGTTATTTTCAATAAAATCCTTTTCTTTTAAAATTTTGTGGCATTTTGTGAAAAGAAAATGATTTTTAAGAAGAAAGGATATTTTCCTCAAGAATTATTTTCAAGTGTTTTATCAAAACTATTTTCCATTTAAGATGAAATTATTTCATATGTGTATGTTTCAAGTATAATGTCTCTATTATTTACATGGTTTCACATTTCTTATGATAAAATGATATCCATTTGTTTTATTTGGATTATGTTATGATGGGATGATGTTTATGAAACCCATTTTATTCTTTGGGTTATGATGAATGATTTATGTTTATGTTCTGGAACACATTAGAATGATTTCATTATGAGATGGGTGGGACCTATATCTCCCTCCAATGCATTGGGTAAAGATTTATATCTCATGAGATAGACATGGCTGGAATGGTAAGTTAATCCAGTTCAGTATTTCAGGACTGGAACGAGGAGTGAACTCGATTCAGAACGGGACTTTGTCCACTAAGATGGTCTCGGCAGTAATGCCTTGGCTATTATGGAAATAAAATCATATGATTAATGGTTTTACACAATTACATGATTCATTCCCATACTATTTTATGATTATTTATGTTCCATTATGATCTATGCCTTACGTACTGCTATGTTTTATGTCATTGCTCAAGATTTTGATTTTTAAACATTATGTTCATGTTTTTAAGTTCAAATGTATATGGTTTGTTTTATTCTATCCATGATTACACTTACTGAGCATTTGAGCTCACCCTTTATATGTTTTCTTTTCCCCAGGATATAAAGAAAAAATTTAGGTAAAAAAACCAAAGGTGAAGATCTTTATGGGAGATGTTGAAGATCTTTCACAACGATTAGAAGATTTTGATCCGAGTTTCCAAAGACACTAAACTATTACGATCCTTGAGTGTTGGTTTTTATTATGTATTAAGTATTCCGAAAAATTAATGTAATGTCCATGTATGTCAATTTTAGGGTCTCTACAATGGAGGAATTAGCATCCATACATATTGATACAAGGATGGTTGATGGTGAAGATTTCTTATTTCATATAACAGTGAAATATTTTCCAGTGTAGAATGTGGAAGAGTCTTAGTGTGGTTACCCAATGGTGGAAGTGATGTGGGATTGAGTTATTCAATGTGACACCCCTAAGGTGTGTTCAAAGAAAACCCATAATTGGATGATGTTCTGAAGGATGGTTTTTATACCTATAGTGATGTATAAGAGAGTCTTTTGTGAGTTTTAAAAATCACCTTTAGTGGTGCACCCGCGAATATCCAAAATGTATTGTGGTTTGAGGATGCAGTTCTGGTGGCCTGGAATAAAACAAGTAGTAGTAGGTTTCATGGTGCAGTGTCCATTTTTCTAGTATATGAAGGAAGAAAATCATGTTTCTGGTGGTTTGTTACAACCCTTGGATATCCATAAGTAAAAATGGGAGGAAATTTCAATCATATTTATCATAGTATTACCCTAGGCTTAGGGAGGATATGATGATATCTATGTGATCATGGATCATCTGATGAAGTTTCCTCACTTCTTAATGATCGGGAAATAAATTTTCATGGATAATTTTTCAAGGAAGTATATATATGAGGTTTTTCAGTTACATGGAGTTCCAAGTGTTAGATCATAAGAGTTTACAATGGCTATAAAAGGGCTGAATTGTAGTTTAAAATTTTAAACTAACACAAAACCCAAAAACTCTTTAGTTAAAAATATCGAACTCAAAATTCATCTGAGGATCAGAGTGTATGTATTGGATTTAAATATTTTTTGATAAATCAGTTTTTTTATTTAGGCTCATAGATAGTCCAATAAAATAATTATTAGAAAGATTATTAAAAAAACTTTCTAATGTAAATTAATTATAGAATATTAAATTTATAGAAACAAGTAATATTAAATCTTATAATAAAGTAATAATGTCTTAAAATATTTATAAAAGTAATTATACTCTTTAATCTTAAGAGTTAAGGAAGTCATAAATCCTGACTTAAGATATCCACAGTTTTAAACTTAACTATAAAGTTATGTCTTTCCACACTAGAAAATACCTAAATAGGAATATAGAAATAGATCTATCATCCAAAACACTAGAATCCCTCTATATGATGATCAGTGTCGAATCAATATTCTTGTCCCTAGAATCCATTGATCTGATGGATTAGATTTACTTATCTTCTTATCCCTAGAATCCCTTGATCTAAACCACAATCTGACAAACTGAATACAAAAACAAAATTTCCTAAGGAATTTACAGCCCTCAAACATATTCCTTAGAAATAAAAATCTATGAAAATTTAAAAATTGTAAGAATGAGATATTTTGTAATGGAAAAATCTTATATGTGTTGAGTTTCAAATGCATCAGCACTCAACTCCTCAATTGCACTCCTATTTATATGAATCCCTCTGATAGTCATATTTTTGTGGTTCTTAGAGTTGGTGGTAATGTACTTGGATTTTTTTCTCTTGATAGATCAAAAAAACATTTCCATATAATGTTATTTTGATTAGAACCATTATAATTCTATAAATAATTCCATATAATATAAATAATACCAATAACTTTTATTATAAACTTTGGAAAATCTGATGGACTATACTATTTTTCAATTTTATGAAATAAACTATAGTTGGTCTAAAGGATCAGAACTATTATCAATATGATGGATATGACTTTGGTCAGTCTGATATATAAAACAAAATTCTATCCAATGAAAAGAACACTAGTTAGTTTTATGGACCATAAACACCATCAGTCAGATTGATCAGATTAAATAATAAAAATTTTATATTTTTTTACATTAGAACCATTTCTATGTTCTTTAAAAAAAGGTTGTTTTCTATAAAAATATTCTCAAAAACTTATGATATATAAAGTTAGTAAAATATAGTTTTAAGAAAGTGTTAGTTATTTTAAAAACAAAGAAAAATAAAGGTAGAAATTATAACTTTTTACTCAACAATATCCCCCTTTTTGGAAATCAAATAACACAATGCTTAAAATGAAAAACTATTTACTTTGAAAAACTTACTACTCTTTTTTTAAGAAATTTAAAATATTATTCATAATAAATATCTTCCCTTATTATATCTTAACTCCCCCTAATTTGATAACTTATTTTCTTCATCATTCTTGATCTAATAGAAAATATTGTTATTTCGGATTCTCCCCCATAATAAAATGTCTTCCCTAGATAGTTTTCCCCCTTTATATTATTTCTCCCCTTGGAACTAGTTCTCCCCTTTTAGATAATTTTTTTCCCTTAAACAAATTCTCCACCTTTTGATTTTCAAAAAAGAATAAGTAAACTAATATATTCACCTAAAATGTTAGAAAAACATAACAATAAAAAAATGCATTTAAATAACTATTTATCCAAGATAATAAGAAAGAACATTCATCCAAATTAAATTGGAAAACATTTAGAAAAAATGTATTTGGATAATAATTCATTCAAACTAAATTTAAGTCAAAAAAAATTTTGAAATACATCAAGTGTTAAGATAAAAAAAAATTCATTCATCCTTATACAACTTCTTGATAATAGATTTTAACTTCTTCAAATCATCGTGATCATTCTTAGATTCACTTGCTAAAGTTTCAAGCTTGGATATATTTTCTTCCATTACTGAGAGCCTCTAATTATCCTCCTTTAAACTTTAAACTTATTCTTCAAGAACACTAATTTTCTTATTTTCCTCCTTCATCCTTAGGAACTCTTCTTAAAAGGATTGGAACTTGATATTCTCTTTTTCATCTTCTGGATCTCTTCTTTCAATTCTGAAACATCTTTATTCTGAGAGTCCTGAATATCTTTGAACTTCTCCAAAAAATTAATCCTATCAATAACATATGAAGATGAATTATCAAATGAATATTTAATTTCAAAAGATACTTTATTTAATTTCATAATCTAATAATTGTGTTCCTTTAAGTCACGATCACTTTTCTTTTCCACTTTACTATTTTATTGAATCTTCTTTTGTGTTCCTTTGATTTTTCTTTGAAATATTTGATATCGACCTCATTCTAAATCACAGAATTTTTCAAGATCTTCAATGATTTGGACTTATCATTCAAACTATTCTAAATCTATTTAC
This sequence comes from Viscum album, assembly GCA_963277665.1. Taxonomy (NCBI): domain Eukaryota; kingdom Viridiplantae; phylum Streptophyta; class Magnoliopsida; order Santalales; family Viscaceae; genus Viscum; species Viscum album. The sequence continues at coordinate 1,428,743,094 of OY728120.1, read as the reverse complement.
ATCTTTCTTCAATATTAGGAATATATGACAATAAATATGTTATTTGTTTCTAAGTCTAACAAATGTAATAAATACTCTTTATTTATTTTGTGGTGGATGAGTTTGATGACTCCAATGAAGCCACTAAAATATGTGGTCAAGATGGTCTGACATATGAATTATCTTTTCCTTCAAATATTTCATCTTATGAAACTTTTACAACATCAACTTCACTATCTATTTCTACCTTTTCCAAAACCTTGGTATGTGAATATTGGGATTCAACTTATTCTTTATGTGATGATAAATTAACATCCACCAAAACATCAAGAACTGGGTTCTTATCAAACTAAGTTGATATTGAAGTAGAGTATTATGGTTACTTTGATGAACTTTCTTCTTATTTTGTTTCTTCCTCTTCTTTTTCTTCTTCCTCCTCCTCTTCAATTTCTTTTTATAACAACCTTACATTTCTTAAAACTCTATTTCAAACATTATGAACAGATTTTGTTTTCTTCTTGAAACTTAAATTTTTTTACTATCAAAACACTTTTGAGGAAAAATTAATAAATCATAAGATCCATACAATACATCAACATAAAACCATTAAAAAGATAACCCAGATCAAGACTAAGGAATCTACCCCTCCCCAGAGAATACATCGTGATGACAAGCCTCCACCATCACATGACCACTCAGAAAGTTGTCTTGTGTAGGGTGTTGGGTTGCACGGGCTTGGTACCGATGGAAGAGTCATACCCTCTTGAACTTCCAAATCCAAATGGAAATGCTCAGGTGAATGCTTCCTGCTCTGAACCTCATCTAGAGCAGATCCTAGTAGTGTGATGGTAGCATGCGCATCCAAAATTCAAAATAAAACCAAGATCCAAAATGCTACCAAAAATCCCACCCATACATATTCTAAAAATATCCACTAAAACGATCTACGAGTTCACTACCATCAGCACGTCGCTAGCCAAACTCTATCGCCATATTCACATTGAAACATCGCCAAAGTCTTCATCCTCCATGCCTTGTCACCACTATCCTCTGAAATAATGAAGACCACATTTATCGGATGACGCTAGGACCATCTACATTGAAACAGGCCACTGCCATCGATTACCCTGAACTGGCCGCTCGATCTCACGACCCAAATAACTATTATGATTTCCACACCACTCCACCTTAGATAGATTGTGGGAGTCCTAGAACTAGATCAGAGAAACTAATAAACCAAGATAGGATGAAGCGACAGTGAAACCACATTATGACAGCATCGCGTTGCCATCATCGTCATCAAAACATCATGAGAATAATCAGCATTAACTGAAATTGAACTCACTACAAAATAAAAATGCATAAACAAAATCCCTAAAAACAAGAAACAACTCCATCGACGAAGGTCCATGCCAGGAAAGATGACATCCACCATACTACACATCCCAAAGTCTCGCCATTACCACTTCCCCTGATCTATCTTGGAGGGGCATAGAAGAATGACAGAGCAGAGTTGGGAAGGAGAAGCCAAGGGATTCGAGTGCCGAAACTATTAGCGAGGCACAAAATAGATCCAGATGAAGACCAACACCTAAGAAAGCACCACTGGAGAAAAAACAAGAAGAATGAGAAGCAAGAAGGTAGGGAGTGCAGGAGACGATTCCAAAGAGACTCAGAAAGGCTGATGGATCTAGAAGTGTTTCAGAGACTGGAACTAATTGAGAAACTAATAATGGATAAATTGATAAAGGATGATTTTCTAAAGACTACTATACTCCTTTAAGATTATCTTCTATCATAATTTCCTCCATAATCCTTTTATTTTACTTCTTCTTCCTTTCTACTTCTTTCATTTCATCAGTTGTTCTGATCTTTAAAGATAAAGCTTCAACTTTATCTAGTATGAAACTAGGATCCCCTAGCTTATTTAGAGATTTATATGCCATCATCTTCTTAAATTCCTCTTCTTACATTTTTTTTGTTTCTTTTGAACTTTTCAAAGAGAATATTCAGCTTTCCTCTTCTATTTTACCATTTTATTCTATTTAATTGGTTTAACATCGGATGCATCTTTGTCTGATTTTTCCATGACTTTATTCAACTTTGGATTAAATAACAACTTCATACTCTCCATTTTTTCTTCGAAAATTAGAGAAATATTTCTTCTAAGATCATATGATTAATTCTTAATTTGGAATTCCTCCATACTGTTAACCATAATCATATTTATAAAATAAGTAAACATAAGAATCCTTGAATTCATAGATTTATTATTGATTTACTCAATCAAAATAAATAAAAAATTCATAAGATTTATCTACCTCGTATTAACAAGAAATTCCAAGATGAAAATATTAAGGAATTTTAGAGTATACCTATCACCTTTCCTCATCATCAAATAACATTTCATCCATAAATTTACCACTCTCACATCTGATGTGAGGTGAAATAATTTTCTAACCTTCTCAAATGAATTAAAAAATACAGCTTATACTTTAAATTTTTCAAAACTTCCAATATTCTCTAGAATATTGTGTGAAGGAATATATGGTTCACCTTCTAAAGTTACTTCAACTAATTTATTAACTTTTTGAAATGTGAGATTACAACTTTATCTAAAAATATTAAAAACAACAACCTCTATATCCTCTTATGTATTAAATTCTATTAAAGAATATAATTATATTACTATTTGTGGATATTGTTTTTCAAAATACACTTTTGCAAAAAATATATTTTCCAAACATTGAAATTTAATAACTCCTTTTAAAAAATAATCATACATTTCAAACCAGGACTTCTCAATAATTTTTTCTCTTACAACTTATCTCTTTGTGAAATCTTTTATCCATATGACTGAATATGATGCCAAAAACGAACTGTAGTGGTTGATCATATGAATTCCAAATTTTAAAACTAAGTATAAATTGGATAGTTGAGGGTTGAGAAACAATTTAGGGTTTCTATGTGGGATAAGGGTAACCCATACCATATATATATGCATGGGGGATACCTTTTATCTTTTAAATATCCAATAGCTCATATTGAAAACCACAATCTGATCTAACGGTTGAGATTAAATCCTCGAATGATTTAAAAATCATTATGAACTTTTAAAGGTTTTCTTATGAAAACTATTTTATCAAAGTAAAATAGAGTGTGATTAAGAATTTTTTTTATTTATATCAAAATAAAGGTTTTTAAAAAGGTTAATAATGTGCAGAACAACATATAAAAGTAAAATTAATGTATAATTACAAAAACTCATAAAATATTAAAATAATACCTCTTGGAGAAGAAATTTAATTTTATTATGAAATTATTATCAAGTAACATATTCATCTTGTTTTCTGTAATAGAAATTGAATCTAATAAACTTTATAAAAAAATATTTTCCAAAAAAAATTGAAAATAAATTTTGATTTAGAAAACTTTAGTAAAAATTTTGATTCCAAAAAATTTTATTTAAAAAATTTTATTTGAAATTTTGTAACATATTTTGACCCTAGAAAATTTTAAGATAAAAAAACTTTTAGGAAAACTAAAATTTTTAAAAAAAAAGTTTTAGAAAACAATAATTTTTAGAAAACCATAACATATGTACTACCCCTTTGAGAAGGAGTTCATTAATGTAAGGATATTGGTAAAAATGAAGTAGATATTAATGATTATTTGATATTGATCATTCTTAGATTTTGTTTAATATGTTCAAATCTATCGAAAATAAGATGTTTAGTAAAAATATATGTAAGTTTTTCTTGTGTTTTGATGAATTGTAAAATGATATATCCTTTTTTTGTGTAACCCTAGAGGAAATGGTGTCTAGTATCTATATTCTTAGCTTGTGAGTGATGTTATGGGATTTTACTTAAAAAAATTAAACTTGTGTTGTCACATAATATTTAATTTTTACTAAAACTCATTCCATAGTGAGTGTGTTTTGCATCAACAACACTTGATCACAACAACTTCTAGTGACCACATATTTAGATTCAGTATTGGAAAGTGCTACTGAGTTTTGTTTCTTAAAAGACCAAGAAACTAACACATATCCTAATAAATGACAAGTTCTGAAATTACTTTTCCTATAAATTATACATCCACCAAACTCGGTATCTGAAAAACTTTTTAACTCAAAATAATTTCAAAAAGAGTAAAATAAACCTAAATCCATAATTCCCTTAAGATAACAAAAAAATTACAGATTTAAGTTGGGAATCTTTTGGATTTTATTGATATCTATAACATAAGCATATACAAAACATTAAATATATATTATTATTAGTCAAGAAAAGTAAACTTCTAATCATTACTCTAAATATATTTTGATCAATTGGTTTCCTAGATTTATCAATACCAAAAGTATTTGAGGTTCTGATAGGAGTACTAATACTTTTAGTATTTTCATACCTGAATTTCCTAAGAATATATCTTATATACTTATATTGAGATATAAAAGTTTCTTCTAGTTTTTTTTAATTTAAAAACCTATAAAATAAGTGAGTTCACCCATCATGATAATTTCAAACTCAGACTTCATAAGATCTACAGAGTAATCTATTAAAGACTATTAATTTAAACAAAATATAATTTCATTTACATAAATTTGAATAATTATGATGTTTTTATAAACTTATTTTATAAAAAAAGTTAGATCTGCATCTCCCTTAACAAAAAAAATTGTGAAAAAAAACCAGATAATCTATCATGGCTCTAGGGGCTTCTTTGAGTCCGTAAAGTGCCATAGTAAGTTTAAAAACTTGATCTGGACGTTTTGTATTTTCAAAACCAAGGGCTTTTCTACATAAACTTTCTCCTGTATATATATGTTAGGAATGTACACTTTACATCCATTTCAAATAGTTTGAAATTTAAGAATGCTTTATATGATAGAAGTATATGAATATATTCAATTTTAGCTAATGGGGAATATGTTTGTTCATAATCTATTCCCTCTTATTGATTATAACCCTTAGAAACAAGTCTATATTTATTTATAACTATTATTCCATTTTCATCACATTGGTTCTGAAAGACCCAATTTACTCCAATTATATAAGTATTATTAGGTCATTCAACTAAATTCCAAACTTGATTCCTCTATAATTCATTGAGTTCATCTTCCATTTCTTTTATCTAATCTGTATCACTTAAAGCCTCATCGGGAGTCTTAGGTTCAAATTGAGATAAAAATGATAAATGTTCAATTTCATTTTTTAAAGAACTTCTAGTTCTAATTAGTTGATCTACATCACCAATGATATTATCACTAGGATGATTCCTAAGAAACAACTGATTTATTGGGTTTAAAAAAAATTATTCTTGAATAATGTGTTGAAAATATTCTTGAGGTATAACTTCATAAATATATTCTTTGGTTATTCTATCAGGAGAGGAAATTTCTATCATAGATTTAAAAATATTTTTTGAAATAATATCTGAAGATATGGGTTGAGGTTGTTTGAAAACTAAAGGATTGGTTTCACCAAATTTAACATGCATTATTTCATAAATAGTACTTTTATTTTTATTAAAAACCCTATATGCCTTACTAATTGTATAATAAACTAGAAATATTCCTTCATATTTTAGATAAAATTTATTTATGTTATCTTTAGTATTCGGAATAAATATTCAGCATCCAAAAAATTTAAACTAATAAATTTTTTTTCCTTTTAGTCCACAACTCATAAGGAGTTTTATTAATAAAAGGCCTTATTAAAACTTGATTTATAGTATAGTAGTAAGTAATAACTACTTCATCCTAAAAAAATTAATAATTGATTATTCAGTCAAAATGATTCTAGTAATCTCTTAAAAAAATATTTCTTCTTTCAACTACACCATTTTCTTGTGGTGTTCGAGTTGCTGAAAATTTATGTATAATGCATTTTTTACTACAAAAGGTTTCAAAGAAATAATTTACAAATTCTCTACAATGATCACTACAAGTAGTTATCAACGAGAAACTTTTCATATTTTTAACTCTATATACAAAATTTAAAAAAAACAAAAGGATTCATACATATTAGCTAGCAAATAGACACAATTATATCTTGTTTAATCATCAACTAAAACATACACATTGTATTTTACACTGATACTTCCAGTTTTTGTAGGACCAAACAAGTCTATGTGTACTACTGTAAAGCATCATAAATTGAGACTTCATTAACAGATTTAATACTTGACTTATGTTTTATTCCAAATTGAAAAGGATCACATGCTTTAGAAGTATCAAAACTAAGTTTCAGTAGATCCTTTACTACTCCATTATTAGATAAATTAGCTAAAGTTATAAGATTATAGTGTTATAATATTCTATTTCATAACAAATATTTTTCTTTTATTTCACTAAGGAAAGTTGGATCTTGTCTCCTAAGGTCTTCAAAGTTTAATGTGTAGACATTCTCATACCGATTGGAAGAAATAATAAACTCATATTTAGAACTATGAATAATACATTTATCATTCCTAAAGTTCACAAGATAACCCTCATTACATAATTTTTTGTATTCTAATAAGTTTGTTCTTAAGTACTACAACAAATAACACATTTTAAATTAAATCTTTTCCAAGAGGAATAATGTTACCTATACCGATAATTTCTCATTAACCAATATCTTCGAAAGAGAATTTTCCACCTTTCATATTTATCATATTCTTAAATAAATATTTGTTTCTAATCATGTGTTTGGATCAACCACTATACATATAACAAATATTTATATTATTGGTAGATTCTTTTTTTCCTAAAAACAAAAACATTAACACCTCAGAACCCAAACCTTATTGGGTCATATATTATCAAAAAGTAATATTTTAGGAATCCAACTTTTCCAACTTTATTATATTGATAAAATCTAAATTATTTTTAAAAATTGGTTTTATAAAATTCTAAAGATTGAATTTTTTTTAAAAGAACATTTTTTCTTACAGTGACCACAACTTTTCCACTTAGTTCAAAATGGATCACTTTTCGAAACAAAGTAATTATTGCTAAAAAATGTTTTCTATTTTTATAACCCATTCTAAAAATATTTCTATAAGGTATAATTTGATTTAATATTTTATTAAATTTTTCCTTACCAATGGTAAATTTAGATAAATGTTTCTTCAAAATATAAATTTTAAAATTTATTTTTACAAATAAATTTTTGTCCTAATTAGAATTTGTATTCAAACTACATTTTAAAATATCATTTTGTAAACTAGTTTTCTAGAAATAATACTTTTCAATATATTTTGAAAGATTATATTTATCAAAATTAGATTTATCATGTTCTTTAGAAAGATCTGATATCTCAGTAGTTAAAGTAGTGATCCTTGAATTTGATTTCACAAGTTTTTCTTGATCATTTTAAAGTTTTTTATAAATATTACAATTTTAATTTTCAAGTAATTTTTAAAATATTAAAACTTCTTAAAAACTTGGTATAGTATTTTTTTTACTCATCTGATGAAGATAATTCTTCATTAGAATTTTTAGAATCATTTTCATCATTATTATCTGGGTATTTAGCATTTAAATTTGGATTTTTAAGAGAATTTGTAATTACCTTTTCTATAAAGAAATTATTAACCTTTGGTATTTATACATAGAATCTAATATTCTTATATTCAGAACTTTCATTATCTGATGAACTTTTAGAAGAACTATCTCCTCCAATTTCACTCCAAATATCTAAATATTTCATACTTTTATTATTCTTATGATTATAATACTTTTTATAATTCCTTTTACAATCTCTTTCCTTGTCCTTTAAGATTAGTAAAATCTGGTCTAATATGTCCATCTTTCTTACACTCATATCTTATCACTTCTGAATATTCCTTCTTATCACCTTTATCCTTATAAATTTTCTTATATCTATGCTAAGAATACTTTTTCTAATAATTTTATTCATTCTTTTATCAAGATTATCTAGTTAATTTATAGTATATTCCAATGAATTACTATGTTACTCATAAATAACATTATTCTTTTTAGAAGACTTTATAACTTTCTCAGCAGATTGTACTTTACAAGGAACATTTGATGTAGTTGAAAAAGTAACTCCTCCATTCTTCTTTTTCATTTTCTCATCATATCCTTTTATTCTTAACTCATAATACATAAGGGTTACAATAATATCATCAATATTAAGATTAGTAATCCTTCTAGTATCATCAAAATTAGTTCTTTTTTATTCCCATTCACCCTATATTATCTCTATAATATTTTCCACCAATATTCCATTTGTAGGATCCTTATCACTAAGAGACTGTGAACTGTTAACAACATTCATAAGCCTTTGCTACATTTTATAAATAGTTTCTCCAGGTATAAAATCAAAAACATGATAATTAACTCTAAGCATATCTCTTTTTGTCTCAATAAATTTAGAAGTTCTAAAATTAGTTACCTCCAATTTATTTCATATACTATTCATAGCTTCACATGAATATATCTTTCTATAAAAATTTCTTCTCATAGAATATAGTAGTGTATTTATTACTCTATAATTCAACTAATATTCCAACATTTCTTGATTAGTAAAATTAGTAACTTCATTCTATTTAATTGTGTCGTTTCAAGACAATATCACAAAATTATCAAATTCAGTATATATAAAAATGTTTTCATTATATCTCTCCAGTATTCATAATCATTACCATCAATGATAGGTGGTCAACTAAGATTCAAACTCCCAAGGGTACTGAAATTTAACTCTGACATGTTATATAAAATAGAAACTCTTTATAAAATATATGTTAGTGTAAACACATTTTATAAACAAGAAGTTTATAAAAACTTAATAACTTACAGTATATAAAAAAATTAAAAACTCATAAATTAATGAGGTAGAACCTCCTATGATACTAATTGTTAGATCGTAAGAGTTTACAATAGCTACTAGAGGGGTGAATTGTAGTTTAAAATTTTAAACTAATACAAAACCCAAAACCTCTTTAGTTAAAAATATTAAACTGAGTAATCATTCGTTGATCAGAGAGTATGTATCATATTCACATATTTTCTGATAAATTGGTTTTATTATTCAAGATCACAGATAGTCTAATAAAACAATTTTTAGAAAGATTGGTAAAAACAAACTTTCTGATGTAAATGAACAGTGGGATATTAAACTTGTAAAAAAGGTCATATGAGGCTTATAATAAATTAATATTGAATTACAAGATCTATAAAGGTAACTCTACTCTTTATCCTTAAAATTAAGGAATTTGGAAATCCTGACTTAAGATATCCACAGTTTTAAACCTAACTGTAAAGGTCTGTCTTCCCACACTAGGGTATCCCATGATAAGAATATCATAATATCACTGTCTTCCAAAACCCTATAATCCCTTGATATAATAATCAGAGTCATCTCTATCTTCCTATCCCTAGAATCCCTCAATCCAATGGATCGTATTAACCTATCTTTCTATCCCTAGAATCCCTCAATCTAAAATATTATCAGAAAAACTAGATACAAAAGCAAAATTTCATAAGGAATTTACAATCCTCACACTAATTCCTTATAACTACAAATCCATGAAAAATTATAAAGAATAAGAATGAGATATTCAGGTATAGAAAAATCTCACACATTTTGAGTTTCAAATACATCATCTCATAGCTCCTTGAATGAACTCAAATTTATAGGAATCCATCCAAAGAACATATTTATGTGATTCTCAGAGTTGGTTATAATGGCCTCAGATGTTCTTCTCCTAAAAACTCAACAAAACATTTCCATATAATTACTTTTTTATTAAAACCATTACAATAGTATAAAGAATTACGTCTGATGAAAATAATACCTATTAATTTGATTATAAACATTGGATAGTCCAATGGACTATATTATTTTTTTCAATATAATGAACTAGACTATGGTCAATATCAGTCTAATGGATATGACTTTGGTCAGTCTTATAGATATAACACTAGTCTATCTAATGGACTGAACAATAGTAAGTCTTATGGACCATACACACCATCATTCTGATTGGTCAGATTAAAGAATATAAAGTTTATATTTATTTTACATTAGAACTATTTCTATATTTGGTAGAAAATGATGTTTTCTACAAAAATATTATAAAACACTTGGGATATATAAAGTTAGTAAAATAGATTAGTAATAAAGTGTTTTTGATTTTCAAAACTAAGGAAAGGAGAAGTATAAAGTATAACTTTTGATTCAACACCAAGGTTCGTTGTCTCGAATCAGGATGCATGTTTTACCTTGTGAGTCTAGAGAGGATTGTAGAATGCCTTTGGATATTATCTACGCCTTAGTACTACTTCCCACTCTCAAAAAACAATAATACATGGAATTCCATCTTGATGCTAGAGGATATATTGCACGCATACGTATTAGATTTCAATGGTTCATGGGTAGAGCACTTTCCTTTGGTGGGATTTCAAATACAAAAATATCTACCAACCATCCATCAGAATGGTTTTGTTTGAGGTTTTTATGGGATAACACTTTGATCCCCACTAAGCGAGACAAAAGATAGAGAGTCATCTATTATTGGTCCCAAGGTGGTGTAGAGTATAACTGAGAAAGTCCAGATGGATTATGAGAGGATGAAGGTCACACATGACCATCATAAGTCTTATTTCAATTATAAGAGGAGGACCTTGGAGTTCAAGGTTAAATAACATGTGTTCCTAAAGGTTTCCTATCATAGTGGGTAATAGAGGTTTGGCAGAGGGATAAATAGTTCTCACTAGTTCTTTGGGCCTTTTGAAGTGTTAGAGCGCATTGGGGAGGTGGATTACAAGTTGGAACCTCCACCATAGATGGATAGACTGAAATTTTATTTTTTTTATTTTTCAAATCAATCACTTTTGGGTTAGTGAGAACCAAACAAGAAACCAGGCTGAAAACATGAAATCAAACAAAGCAAAAGAGAGTTGATTAGAAGGTCGGTATTCCTAGACCAGAAATATATCCAAAGACAAACCCGCTCAAAACGAAGTAACATGTTGGGAACCACCAACATCATGACACACATGCTGGCGACACCCATGAACCTAGAGTCATGCCCCTGTCGACCAACAGCACCACCTAGGCCACACAGAACCCAAGCCTCCCATCACAAACCACCGAAGCCTGAACCCTCGATCGATTAGAAGGGTCCGCCATGAAGCCCCTCTCCACCTCAAATTTCACCACCAGAGGAAACCAAAACACAGAACATAAACTAGATCTTCACCACAAACAAAAAAAACATATCCTGATGGGGAATTCCACTGCCACTAGGCCACCACAACACCGAAACCTAAGACATCGGTAAACCCAATGAGCCGCTGTGAACCCAAATGAGAAGGATGCGCTGTCGGCTCCGAGTTTTCCGGAGGATGCCACCTGTGACCTCATACTAACCCAGAAGAAGACGACATCCCTGAATAACCCAAACCAGAAGAAATAAAGGGGGTGGCACTATCGGAGAAGAGGTGAGGCTGTTACAGGTGCAGGAGAAAAGACCTACAAATTGACTCGTCCGAGGAGGTTGAATGACGATCTTCGTCAACTGAGCTCTGGAGGCATTTCCAGTCCGCAAGACCAAGAGAATTTGACACTCCGCACCATGCACATCCCAAGCCCCAACCGTGCCAACCAGGAAGACTAAGAGGAGGAGAACGGAGGAGCAGTGGTAGAGGAACCCTAGTCACTGAGGAAGCTCCTACTGCGCTCCGCCCCTTACGGGCCCATGAAACATGTATCTCTTTCTCTATTTGACTAACTCCCACCATAAATGGATAGAATTCACAATTTATTCCATGTATAATAGATTCTTCGGTACCTTCATGATGACTCCCACCTCATTGACTAGGGAGAGTTGTATATCGATGGTGAAAAGATATTTTTGAATAAACTATTAGATATCTAGGATTGTTGATAAAAGTTATTGTATGGACAAACCATTATATTGTTTCATTCATTGTAGAGGCTTGGTAACTTACATGAGAGTACTTGAGAGTGTGATGCGTATATGCATTCCCAATACCTAGATTTGTTTTGAGTTTTTTTCTATTTTTGTTACTTCGATGATGTGATTCTTAATTTTTTTTTGGTTTATGAGATATGTCTTTCCATTGATAGTTTCATGTGTTATGGATTTAAGTTTATAAATAGGGGAAAAATTCTTCCCAATAAAGATTCATTATATTCATGACACATTTTAAAACCATGTGGATGAGTCAGTAACACCTAGAGCAGACAATATCTTGATATGGAGGGTAACTTTATTTGATTTGTGTGATTGAGTAAATATTGTGTGATGGATATGGTAATTATTATCTTGGGTTAAATAATAATTGAAAAGGAAAATTTTTTTACATGGAAGAGGGGTGGCTTGTGGCTAGTGTGAGATGGTGAGGTGTTGTTCCTAGTGGAGGATAGTGAATTGGTTTCATGGGGTGTTTTTTGGATTTTTAGGCTTGTCCTGATGTGTTTAGCTAGTGGTGGTGTTTTGGTTATAGCGATATCCCTAAGAGGTATCTCAATGGGTGGTTTTTAGACCCATTACATTACCCTTCCTAGGTTTTATTTTTATTCTTAGGGATGGTAATTTTTTAAGAGGTATCTAATGTAATGGTCCAGGCTTTCCAAACTACTAATTTGTAGAAATTCATGTGATAGAGGTGTGTGGGGAAATTTCTAAGGGATTTTGTGAGTGGATGGTGGAGTTGTAGTTGAGATTTAAATTAGGGAAGGACTTTATAGTGTGGAGGATTAGGTTTTGACATAAAGGTATTATCTATGGCATAGAGATAATAGTTGCAACATGGGGATTTATGGAGTCAAGTTTGGTATTTATTCATTTTTTGACATAGTAGTGATGTGGGTCTTAGGTTTTTTCATGGATACTTAGAGGAGGATTTCCTGTGGTTCTATGAATTTTAAGGTATATAATATGTCAATAAGGGTTATAGCGTGTCCTTCTTCAAGGAGGTTTAATTCTATAATGTGGTGGTTCCAATTTTGTCATGGTCTCTCTCCTAGTTTATTGTATTTTAAGTATAAACATTGTCTTGTTTTTTAGGTGTAGTTTTAACTAGCCCTAATATGGTGTGGTCCCTTAATTTATGTCATAGTATTATCATGTGTCATCACATTCTCACTACAGTGAAGGGTATTGTGTTTTGGCCTTTTATTTCCCATTTTTCCTATAAATTTTTTATCCCATTTGAACCCCATATTCATCTTATATTTTCTATGGATCCTTGGGTGAATCTTTGGAGATTTTAGGAGGAATTTCACCCTCTCCTTCTGTGATTTGATCCTTGGAATATATAGATCAAGCATTAGCAATTCTAAGGTGATTACACACTTTTCCTTCTTAGTTTTTTCCCTAGAGAAGGTTTTTATTTAGGAGATGGATGGTTTGGGTAGTGTTATAGAGGTAGATTTATGGGGTTATTACATTATAGTTTTATCAAGGAGTTTATTTTAATTATGGTTCTTGGTAGTTTTTATCCTCTTAATCCATCCTTGTGAAAAAATTTGGAAAGATTTTTCAAGGTAGGGGACTCTCATTCTCTCTCTCTCTTTAAGCGCATATGTGGTGATTGCATGTTTTTGTCTTCTTTTGAGTGAATAGTAAGGGTATTCTTAAGAAGATAATTAATTTTATAATTATGAATTCAATGGGAATGGGGATAAATTACATGTTTTACTAATTTTGATTCTATTGCTAATGTGACATTACATTCTTACTGTTATTACTAAAAAACATAGATGTTGTTAGCCTTTCTTATGTTATAGTTATGATAACTATGAGACCCTTTTTGTGTTTTTTATTGAGTTCACTATGAAAGAAATGGATAATCACTTATATATGACTAATTAATTGGTTTCCCATGGAAAATTGGTATTGTGTAATAATATCCATTCTATGTAATGAATAAAAGTAATCAAATCCCTTTTTTTAATCTGAAATGTGGTGTTCTGAAGGCTAAAATGTGATACTATGTGTTGATGTTATTGATGTGATTTTTTTTTGATTATGTGAACTCTTTTGGGGATTTTATATTTATGGTGGTGATATTATTGGGTGTGATATGTGTTGGGTAGTGAAGCGATGGTTGGTTGGCATGGGATATGAATGTGCTAATGTGTGGCAGTTATGATGTGAGGTTATTGTAGTGAGATGGTTGGGTTGTGATGATTTATTGGAATATGTTGTGTTGTTGTTATGGTTTATGTGGTATGTATGATCCATTGTGTGGTGTGGTTTTGTTAGTTTCCCAGTTATTTATAGAATAATTGAAAATGGTGTGTATTAATTAAATGAACTTGAGATGGATTACATGGTTTAGGGATAGAAATGAATGAATAAATGAATGGTAAATTTAATTATGATTCTTAATCTAAATAAGGAATGATTATAGATTAAAATGTATGTGTTTTTTAATTAATGTGGTTAATGTGGAACTATGAAAGTTTTTTCTGGTTGTGTTCTTGGTAATGAGACTAGATGGGTTGATAGTAGTATGGTGGAAATGTTGATGTACAATAATGATGACGCATATGATATGTTAGTGGGGAGGTTTTGGATGTGTTTACCCATAGTTTGGGATTTCATGTAACTATTATACCTTGAATTTTCTTTTTGATTTATATACACACACCACCTGAGTCATGTTTTTACACTGACTCTTAAAAGTTTTACGTTCTGGGTGTTTACCCAAACATAGAGGTTGGTGAGGATGGATGGATGGCTTCCCCATATTACTTTATCTATATTATATACAAGGTTACTACACTAGAGTTGTTATGGCTTGTTGTTATAGTGCACTAGGAGTGATAATTAATGAGAGGATAATGTGATTTATAGTGGGAGTTGTGCATGGTAGGAGGAGGGAATGAGGTTAATTTCCTTCATATTCATGATACCCTACTATCCTAGTTTATGGTAGTGGTTATGGTATGATGACTATGTGATGTAGGTGGTATGTGGTATAATTATGGTGCGGTTGTGATGCAGTGATTAGTGCAGGTTGAGAGTTGGGGATTTTATGATGTGATGTTTCTTATAATGGCATGAGGTTGATGGATATGATATGGATGGGAGCACTAGGATGTACGACGTCGGGGAGTGATAGTGGTATACTAGTGTGAAGTGGTGATAGGTTCCCTTTTATCAATATACTTATCCTTATACTATTATACTTGAATGTTTTATTCAGTGAGTGAACCTTGGTGAGGTCAAAGACTAATTGACCAATGGGTGCTTGTTGGTTATGTTATTTATTCATTGGTGCATTAATATGATATTTTCACATGTGAAAAAGATAAATTAGGTATGATCCAATTAATTATACATGTTATTCTGACCATATGTATATATAAAGTGTTTTTTAGGTTTCTAGGTGGATTTCAGGGACCAAGTTTGGCATTACTAGTTTGGATATTGAAGTTGTTGTTAAGTTGCTAGCATAGGATTATATTTTTGTAATCTTTTTTACTTAGAGAATTTATTGTGTATTCATATTACATTAAATTAAATGTAGGATATTTTTGGGGGGGTTCATTTTTCATTTTGTTATAGAGTTTCTTGGTGGATGATATCGTATCTCTTAATCCTGATTTCTTCTTCTGGGAAATGCCTCCCATATGTGAGATTTTTATACCCTTGGTCCTAATCACCAACTTGGGTCCTACTCGAGGTGGGACTTGGGGGTTCATTATCTCTCTTACTTCATTTACAGCTCAGGAGAGATACCTTTGGATGGAGGGGTTCATGACATGAGTCATTTTACTCATAACTACCCTCTAAGGGGTCTATCATATCAATTTAGACACACATAGTCATTTTGATATCAAAAGAAGAACATGTTTAGTCCAAATCACACACTCACATTTAAGTCAGGTCATACAAGTAACACCCTAAGTTTTTATGAAATGTATTTTTTAAAATAATTTAATTTCTTCGATAGCTTGTGTTACATTCAACACAGAGTATTAATGAACCGTGATATAGTATTAATATAATTATTTAAACCAGAAAATTATAACCTAGATATTAAATTTGGTAGCATTAATAGAAATAACCACATTTTTAAAATTAATTATAAATTTTTTATATAAATAAAATATATTTATAAATAAGTACTCAATTTTTAGTAAAGTCTTTATATGATTTAAAAATACTTTTTTCCCAAAAAAAATATGATTTGTATTTATTTATGTGAACAAATAATAAAATTAATTTTTTAAACTTTTATAAAATTAATTTTAAAAAATTAACATCATTTTTGGAATCAAAATTTCAAAAATAGCTTAGGGATAATTTTTTAGAATTTTCTGGAAAGTTTAATTTTTTTGTGAATAGTGAAAAATAATGATTTTTATTAAAAATTGGCTTTTCATTTAATAAATTTACAAAGTTACATATTGTTTAAAAAAATTTTAAAAGAAAAAATAGTTCAATTATGTTATTATTAAAACATTTTAATTCATTTAAATCAAATTCATATTGACTTTTTATATTAAAACATTCTCTAGTTATGAAAATTTTCTCCTTGGAATATTGTTTTTTTGTTGCATCTGCAGGTTTAATTTTTAATTGAACTTTTCCACCTATGTGAATGTAATTTTTAAAATTGGATTCAATATTTTGAATCATCATAATTTATATTACATATTAATTTCAAATTATTTTTTTATCAAAAATTAATAGTAAAAATAGTAAAAAATAATTATTGAGGTTAAGGTTAAAACGGGTTTACCATGTGTTAAACTAAAAACGATAAGGGTTAAAATGATGTAAAAACTTGTATAATTCATATTTTATATCCATATTTTGACCTTATATTATCTAAGGTTTTATAATTAACCATTTTATATCCTTTTTTCATGTTTAAAACATGGGAACACTTTTTTCTTTTCAAAAAATCCAAGTTTGTTCTCTCCCCCACTTATAAAAGGGCACCCCCACTCCTCCCCTGTTCACACTTAAAAAACAGTTTTTTCAGAAAATAAATACCCAAATATATTTCTAAATTCCCTACCCACATACTGTATGACTTATTTTTATTATAAATCCCTCCTAATAAGGCTTTAGCTATAAACTTAAAGGGGTTCTCCTAAGAAGAGGTATAGTCCTTAACTATGCATTTTCATTTTATTTCTTCCTATAACCCATTAAAATATTATATAACCATGATTTCATAATAAAATAATTATATTCCATATAATTAGATATTATTAATTTAATGTAATGACCTACATCTATATCCTTTTCCATCAAGTGAGAAATAAAACTGTTGAACGTGTGTACAACGGTCTACCGCCTCACGAACCGTTGTAATTTTTTTCCCATAACCACCTATCATGGTGGTTTATAATGATGTATTTAATATATTTATATGATATTTATGAATTAATTATAATTATTTAATTATAATATCACATATAACTTCTTAATTTATATTCTATAGGAATATGATAACGTCGATCGTGTGTACGGCGAACTACCGTCTCACGATGCGATGTGATTTGTTTTTCACTTACGCTTTACATGGAATGAAATAAGGGTAAATTTAAGGAATATATTTGATATATATGAAATCATAATTACTCTTTAAATTATATTTATTATTTACCTTCCTTTCATTATATTCATTGAAAAAATAGAAATAGCATTCATGCATACGTACGGTCTATCGTCTCCATAAATGGTGTAATTCATTTTCTATCTATAAATTTTATGGATTCCTACAAATACATATATAATTAATATATATGATAATTATATAATGGTTAAAATTATAGAGATTATGTAACCATGATAAAATTAAAAAAAATGAAAATACAAAATCAAAACATACATGAGAAACGAAGTAGTTTTTACCTGAAATGTGATTTTAACATGAAATTGTTAATAAATAGGAAATAAAAGGTTATAGGTAAATCATATATGGTATGATAAATATGATTATAGTTATTTAATTTATTTATAATAAACCTATATTTATTATACAGTAGGTTCAAACATGTATGAAGGAAGTCGTGGCTTAAGGTTATTGATTTTCGTCTCACTTTAATTTCCATGGGACACATGCCATATTCAACACTCATTTCATTTGTGTGGTGTATATACTACCCATAAATGTATTTTATGATTATTATATTGAAATTATGGAATATATATATCCATATAATCTTTTTTATTTCATGTATCTTACGATTCAAAAGATACCAAAGTTATAAAAGTTTTATGGTATAATCTCATTATTTATCGAGATTATTAATGATGTTTCCGATTATGGAATATTATGAATTATCACTAAAGAAACTATTGAATTTCATTATAATATTTTTATTTCATGAAAATAATTTTTTTTCCTTTCATTTTTTTCTCTTCATGTAATCAGTAGTTCAAAGGAACATTTTTAAGAAAATTTGACTTTATTTCTCTCTTTAGATGAAAATCCTTTTTGTTCCATGTCCATGTTTTCAAATAAATGTTTTAAAAAATGTTTTTAATATTATAAAATATTTTTTAAAATATTTTTTATCAATGTTTTAATTTTTATAGAAAGAATTAAGGGGGTATTTTTTTCATTTTCTGAATGAGGTAACTTTGAATTTTTATTGAAAATGTGAAATGAATATTTATTTTAACATACATGACATGGATAGAATTTTCTGCCATCATTAACACTCAAATATTTGAATCTTCCTTTAGAATTTTATGAGGTTATTTTCAAATAAAATATTTTACTTATAATTTCAAAAAAAAATATGTTAAGTAAGTGGTTTCAAAATATAATGTATATTTTCCTCACAAAATGTTCCAAGTGATCTTCCAAAATCATTTTCTATCTAAGATGAAATCCATTGATGTAACTTAATATTTAGTAGGGATATGATCCAATGATACCATACTTATTATTTATCTATATATTTTATATTTATGATGATAATATGTTTTTGAAACCCATTCATTTTACATGTGTTCTGTTTTGATGAAATGATGAAATATTTATTGAACTTGTTTCTTTTCCATAGGTTATGCTATGACGAAATTTTTATGAAATCCTTTTATTTTTATAGGGTCTGATAGGATGAATGTTTTATGATCTTTTTGTACATGAATGTTTGGATTATGTGATGGGTGGGACCTATATATCTCTCCATTTCATTGGGTAAATATTGATATATAGTAAGATAAATAGGACTATAATGGGGAGTAAACCCAGTTTAGTAAGGTAATTTTTCTACTATGATGGTTGTGGGAGTAAACCTTGAATAATATGATGGTTTGGGTATTTAACCCATTCTACTATGATAGTTTTGGCAATGATCCTTGACTACTAAGGAAATTATTTTTTATACTTATTTGTATGCCACAAATCTATCACTTATGACAATGTTATACTCTCATGGATCATGTTATTTGATTCCATTATTATTCATGTATTATAAACTACTGATATTTATTTCATGACACATGTTTATGACCAATGATATTTAGGATATGGTTTTCAAATTTTATTCTCTTTTTCTCATACCCTTATGCTCACATTATATTGATATCTCCCTAGTTTACCCTTACTAATCATTTAAGCTCACTCTTTATAATGTTTCCTTTCCCTAGGTTATTAAGAAAGGTATTTTGTTTGATATTTCTATAAAGGGTGCTAGTTATGAGGAAATTACTGTAAGATGATGTAGTTCACCTATGAACCAGTAGTTTATGTATCCATATTTCCAAAGGAACTAGACCTAATTGATTCTGGCATGTATCGTTATGTTATGTAATTAAGATGTCAGATTTATGTATAAGAATTTTGGTATTTATATTTGGTATTAGAGTAAGGTTTAGTTAAACATTTTGAAACTTTAATGATAAAAAATAATTGAGAACTGTAAGGATAAGTCTAAGTATAGGAAAATATCCTAGAATTTTGGTAAAGGATAGAGTGAGAGGTTTCTAAGAAATTACATACCTATCTGGATACTATAAGTTGATGTGGCCCTAGAATAGTTATACCTAGGGGTAATAACTATGAAAATGGTGAATTTATATAGACTCTATCATCACCTAGTGTATGAAAATGGGCCTTACTGCATACCTAGTTTGACTCTCTAAGGGGATATGTTTTGTAAATTCATAAAATCTTTATGAACCATCATGAATCATTTGATTAATTCCCATGAATAACCTAGTTTAATCCTAATGTTTCATAGATTGAAAGTAATGTGTCATGATTTAGACATCATATTAATGTTTTTTCATGGTTATTTGGTTTTAAATATTATGTGGTTCCCCACTATGATTATTGTTTCTTACACTATTATTTTTGGTTTATTAAATGGTTTTAACCAGAAGTAACTATGTTAATGATGAGTGTGATAGAAAATGAAATTATTTTCCTTCTTAGTAACAAAACATTATGGGAGCTAGAATAAAAAATCTCACTATTATTCTCACATAACATTCTTAATCTATGAATCATTCTGAACATCTAAATGAGCAAAGGAGTGAACAAAATTCTATTGATTCCTTCATGGGGAAACATCTAGCTTATTTTAGTGGTTCCACTGATCTACTAGTTTCTAATCAATGGATCAGTACCATTGAAAAGATATTTTCCATTCTCTAGTGTTTGGGGCATGAAATATTAATTTTGGTTGTCTATCATTTGGAATGATAAGCAGATCAATGGTTGAATATTATCAATAATATGAGTTAATAAGATTAAATTCACTCCATGGAATGGGATGAGTTTAAGAACTTATTTTTCAATAAGTATTTTCCTTTTATTCTCCATATGAAAAAGTATAAGGAATTCCTTAAGTTAAAGAAAAAGGATGAAGAATCTGTTTTTATCTATGAGGCAAATTTTACAAAATAGATTTTTCCATAAGGTACTTTAGTAACTATGAATAAATCATTTGATTCACTAGCAAGGTGTAAATGGATTTTCTAATTACCCATCAATCTCACGGGTTTAATAAGAAAAAAATATGGAATTAAAAGGAAGATCTAAACATGATAGAGAAAAGAATATGATCTTTAATTCATTCTCAAAGTGTGTAAGGAAACATGGAAGAAATTATCTTAAAGGGACTAGTAAATGTTTTAAATATGGGAAGAGAGTTCATAAAGAAATTTGTAACAAAATTGATGGAAAATTTTATCTAATGATGAAAATAGAGAGAAATATCCATAGAATGAACCACTCACACTCTGGTGTTTCAAATGCAAGGAGAATGGGAATTACACTAACCATTTCCCAAATATAAAGGTTGATGATGATGATGATGATGATCGGTGTAAACAAATTATAAAGATGATATAAAAAGAAAAATATCATGTGATCATTATTTCTGATGAGGGGTGTGATAACAACACGGGTAAGGTACACTTGACATCCACTCAAGAACTATTAATGTCTTATTTGACTCTATATCTACCCACGCTATTATATTTAAAGATTTTTTTAAGGGTGTCAAAATTCCACCCTAATGATTAGATGTTGAATTAGTAGTTCTATTAAATATGCACGTTACAGAAGAAAACTGTTTGGGGACTCGACCTCATGACAGACACTCCCCCCGTTCCATCCCAGCTGCCTACGGGGGGAGATGTTGAATTAATATTGAAACCCCCTAATGGTATGATGATCATATCTCAAATCTATGATTCTTCTTCAATTGAAGTTTGCAAGAATATGCTTACTACAAACCTTATTATTCTCCCTCTAGTTAAATTTTATATTATCTTAGGTATGGATTGGAATTATCTACATAAATCCCACACCAATTATTAAGGAATTAAAGTTGCATTTTATATTACAAACCAACATATAATCATCTATTAGTGCAATGATAGATATGAACTTCTAACATAGATCACGTCCATTTTATGGGTCTTGATTCGCATACAAAAGGGGAATTTGTCTTATATGGTTTAGGAGAAAATCAACATCGATGATATGATTATTGTTCAGGAGTTTTTTGATGTCTTTTTTGAAGAGTTTCCTATTCTTCAATGGAAACGTGAAGTTAGGTTCTTAGTAGAACTCATATCTGGTGCCACATTTATTTCAAACACTACCTGTAGAATAGACTCGATTGAGTTGTAAGAATTAAAGAATAAACTCTAGTAGAAACTTTAAAGGGGATTCATTCGATCAAGTGTGTCACCCTGGGGTGCACTTGTTCTATTTTTTAAGGATAAATATGGATTGATGTGACTCTACATTTATTACTATGAACTGAACAAGATCATAATCAAGAAAAGGTATCCTCTACCTTGAATTGATGACATTTTTGTTCAAATGTGTGGAGATCAATACTTTTACAATATTGAACTTCATTATAGATATCATCAATTGAGCTTTAAGAAGAAAGATATACCCAATACATCATTCCATATAAGGTATGGACACTATGAGTATATAGTGATTTCATTTGGTCTTACTAATTCCCCCATTATCTTCATAGATTTAATGAACAGATTATTTAGAGATTACCTTGATTAGTTTGCGGTGGTCTTTATAGATGATATCCTTCTATATTCAAAGTAGATGGAAGATCCTAAAGATCAATTGAGAATTATACTAAATACCCTAAAGAAGGATAAATTGCATGAAAAATTTATAAAGTGTGAATTTTGGATATAAAAAGTTTCATTTTTTGGTCATATAATCTCAAGAGAGGGTATATCGGTGGATCCATCAAAGAAAAAGGCAATTTAATGTTGTCCAAAACCAACCATAGTAACTGAGATACAAAGTTTTATGAGTTTATCTAGATATTATCAATGGATTTTGTAGAATATTTCATGACTATTTAATCTACTCACAAAGTAAACTTTGAAGGGACCTATGTTCCTTTGGATAGATAGATGTAAGGAAAATTTCAAGGAACTGAAGAGAAGACTAGTTGGTGCACCTATGCTTACATTACCCTGTAGTGGAGAAGGATTTCTAATCTATATTTATACATACAAGAATGTATTAGGATGTTTTCTCATGTGTAATGGAAATGTTATAAATTATTCCACATGATAATTTAAGGTTCATGATAAAAATTACCCAACTCATGATTTGGGGTTATATGTGGTCATTTTTTCATTAAAAATATAGAGGAATTATTTTTATGGAGAAAGTTTTGATATATATACTGATCACAAAATTTTAAAGTATATATTCACATAGAAGGAGATGAATATGTTCCAAATAAGATGGTTGGATTTGATTAAAGATTGTGACTTCTCAATACATTTCCACCTTAATAAAGTGAACAAAGTGGCCGATGCTTTGATCCAAAATGATCATACTGGATTACATGTGATATGGATCACAAAAGATTAAATATTTGTGGATTTTCAAATGATGGATCTTTAAATCTTGAAGTAATGGGAGAAATATTATCTTTCTCAAATAATTGTTCAACCATCTATCCATGTGAGGATAAACTAGGTGTAAAAGCATGATATTGAGCTGAATAATAAGGTGAGAAATTTTCATGAGTTTAACCTTGATCATGATGAAATGATAAGGTTTAGTAACCATGTATGTGTTCCATCTATACCAGGTTTTAAAAAAGATATATTAAAAGAAGCTCATAGTTATTCATTTTATATTCATTTAGGAATTAAAAATATGTATAAATATCTAAAATAGTATTTTTAGTGGGATGGAATGAAGATAGATATTTCAAAGTTTGTATTTTGGTGCTTGGTATTTCATAAATTCAAGTTTGAGAGAAAAAAATCTTAAGGGGATGTTACAAAAATTACCCATACTAGAATGGAAATGGGAAAACATCACCATATATTTTTTTATTTGAATCCCCAAAAAATCTAAATGCAATAGTTTTATATGGGTTGTAGTTAACTGAAAGAACCTGGATCTTCTTCTCAGGTATGTTTTCCTTTTTCTGGTGTTTTTTAAGAAAAGAAGGATTTTTTGGAAATTTCTTACATGCACGTCGTGTACTTTATGAGTACACACCGTGTACTTAGTTACCGTCGGTAGCCGTGTGCTAGCCATGTAATGGACGATCACACAGCTGTGTGTTGTGACCTAGAGACTGCCTAATGTGGGGATCAGTAAGGGAAAGTACATGCCATGTACTTATAAAGTACACGCCATGTACTTTCTTTTTTTTCATTAAACATATCGAGATCACGTCTGACGGACAGAACCCCTCTCTTCTCGACCTAGTTTATCTGAGAGCGTCTGTACAGTGTGGATCTTCATCGAGCCCTTGATCGAGCATCCGTTCTCCGAATCAAACTCTTTCAGTTGTGTTGGAATCGCATCGGTGAGTTATCTCTTCTTCTAGAGCACCTTCTTCTGATTCCTTCTCTCTCATAAGATATCATGGGTTGAACATTTTAGACATTTTTGTAGATCTATAGTGTTCTTGGGAGATTCAATACTTGAGGTTCATGTATAATTATCCTACAACACTGAGGTTGGTGGTTTGTTCCTTTCCATAGAAACTCTTTGAGTTATATGTGCAAAAGTTCCCAATACCCTTGATCGGGGTATTGCATGTTACGGTTTTAACCCTGTAAATTTCCTGCTATTCTTTTATGCATGAGTAGAGGCTAATTGAATGTGAATAGAGTCAATTTCTATGATTTGTAAGTTTTCCCCATGCATGTTTTGTTTTGACCGTTTGGTCTAGTTTTTTCTGTTAGGTTGCTGCTTTGTTTTACATGCCTAGGATTGTTAGGATGGGGTGTTTTATTTTACATGTTGTTATGTTTTAGATTATTAGCCAAGTATTTCTTGAGGCTTACTTTGGCCGCTATGTATTTTTGTGCTCTTTTGACTTACACAGGGTCGTGAGAACCTGGTGTAGTAGACTATAGGGATAATGGACATGAGGGATTCTTCAGAGGGTCAATTTTTACTGTTACGATGCGATAACATAGGGATAATTGACGTAAGTGCTTCCTCAGAGTGTTTGTAGTTCCTCAATGTGGGACATAGGGGGAATGTGACATTAGTGCTTCCCTAGACCACCTTTTAGTTACCGATATGAGACTATAGGGGGGATTGATGGTGAGTGCTTCCTCAGAGAGTCTGTGCTAAAGTTGAACCAGAGGGGTTACACTGTGTGTACTTCCTATAGGGTCGCTTGTGTTTGCTAGGTAGGACCAGAGGGGATTAGGCTATGAGTACATCCCAGAGGGTTAACTATTTGTGATTATCTGCTTACTTGATATGTGGTGTTTGAATGCTTTGAAACTGTAGGATTTTTTATTGTTGAATACTTACTTGTTTACTTCTTCTTTTGCTTATTTCCTGCCATACATATTCACTAACTATTAGGCACAGATCTCTTGGTGGTTTCCTTCTGGGATTTAGTCTCACACCCTGTTTGGGTCATGATTTTGGGCCCAAACTTATTATATTGTTACAGTTATAGATAAGGGAAAGTTCCCTTCTACTTCAGGTACTTGACTGCTTTGGAGATGGAGAGAATGGGACCAAGCTGAGGCTTGTGATGCTGAGGATTTGTTTACTATTTTATTTCGTACTTTGGTTTAGTAATGTATTTTAGCATTGTGACATGTTTGGATGATTTCCTAGACATATGTATCATGCATCATTATGTATGTGCTCTAGCTTCTTATTACTTTCAGTCTTCTACTATTTACTGTTTTATTCCATTATTACTACTTCTACTATTATTATTTGTTTCTATTCTGATGTGTTAATCTGCTAATAAGGGCATAGTTTTCCCACTATCACACCCAAGGCCCTCACTGCTAGTCGGCATCCTCTGGCATTAGGGGAAATTCACTTGAGGCCATGTGACCAACTGAGTACGGGGCGCCTCTGGGTGGCTTCCGAAACTGGGACGTTACAAAGTGGTATCAGAGTAATTCTTTTCTCTTGACTTACTATTTGTAGCCTATAGACAGGGATAGAAAGGAATAGGTACTTGGTAATAATTTCTTCCCAGGAATAGCTAACATGTGTATAGGGAAAATCCAATCTACCTCATTTATTGCAAGTTTTATGGTTTTGAAATTTTACAATTGATTTGATTTTCACCATTGGGTGATCACATGTTTTTTCTGTTATTGTTGATGTTATTGAGGTTCTATTTCTATTTCAACCTGATGAGATGAGGTTATTCCATCTCATGCATCATATAGGAACTTTCTAGGAATCACATGTCATGTATTCTTACCATGCCATTTAGGGTGCATTAGCGATTGCATGTTGTTGTGATAGGTGTTGTGCTAGATATTCATGTTGTTGTGATATATGACTTGATAAAAATACCTACTATTTGATAGGGTATTGTTTGTGTAAGGTTTTGTTTGAATGAATTCCAAAATTTGGTTCTTGAGGTGTTATAGCCCTCATGGATTGGAATTTGGTGGATCATTGATCTATTATGCTTGTTTATGACATGTATAATATGCCAATATTTGATTCGCGGGGAGTATGGGCCCGCACAGATCGGAATTTGGAACTTTAAGGTTTGTTTTAGTGTTTTTCTGGGTTCCGGAGTAATTTCTAAGGCTTACTGTCTGGAAAAAACCCAGAATACATGGCGTGTAATGTTGAATACATGACATGTGTTCTTACGTTCGGAAAGAAACTGTTTTTCTTAA
Organism: Viscum album; assembly: GCA_963277665.1. Classification (NCBI taxonomy): domain Eukaryota; kingdom Viridiplantae; phylum Streptophyta; class Magnoliopsida; order Santalales; family Viscaceae; genus Viscum; species Viscum album. The sequence goes on along the minus strand of OY728120.1, from coordinate 1,428,716,508 downwards.
GTACATGTCGTGTACTGTATGTACACATCGTGTAGTCTCTCATCATGTCTCAGACTGTGTGGGCAAAGACACAAGGTTTAGAAATCTTTGTTAGGACACGCTATGTACTGGATGTACACGCCGTGTTGTAGAACCATGTAACCAGCCATGTCACTAACAACATGGATCAGTTGAGTCTTTTCTAAAAACACACCATGTATAGTCAGCCATGTGTTCACCCATGTAACTAACAACATGGGAAGTTGAAACCTAAGTAGTACACACTGTTTCCATCTAGAACACGCTGTGTAGGGTGAGCTGTGAAACCGACCATGTGACTAAAAACATGGGTCGGTGAAGTTCGTCTAGTACACATCATGTTTGGAACTAACATGTCATGTAATCTTGTTCTAGGGGAGCCATGTGGCTTAGTAATGTAAGAGAACTTGGGTAGGGGAATAGGATTCAAGTACACGCCATGTGTTAGGACAAAATGACGTGTGTATGGGGTGTTGCACGACCTGAGTTAGAAGAAGTACACACCCATGCGAAGTCTTAAGGGAACACACCATGTAGACAATATACATGTCATGTATCCATGTTTTGAAAAAAAAACTTGAATGCTTTCTTTCTTTTGTTCCCTTCTTACACTTCTAAGTTTCAGTCCCTATTAATCTTGATCTAAGGTGTGCTCTTGACCTTGCAGATTCATGAAACCAAGACATCCTCCGGTTGTACGCCAGTTTCAAGGAAATGATCAGACACCGGACATGGCTGATCAGGGACTACCAGCAGAACCTACAGTAGTGTCAGTCTTGGCACCAACCGTCATTCCAGACACAGGTGTTGATGCATAGTTCCAAGAGGTATTTATGAGGTTCATGCATATCTTCTGAGGAGTACCACATCCTACCCCTTCTATGGCAGATTTGACGTGGGTTTTCTAGCAGCAGCATCCTCCCACTTTCACCGGGTAAGGAGAACCTCAGGCTGCAGGGTCATGGTTAGAATCCATGCTTTCCATCTTCGAGCATCTGGAGTCGCCTCCAGAGAGGAGGGTCAAGATCTCTACATACATTCTTTGGGATTCTGCCAAGAGATGTTGGGACGTGATCTCACAGGCGAGACACCAGCAGGTTGTGGTTTGGGATGACTTCCAGTTTTCTTTTTATGATTGCTTCTATCTGGAGACCTTGAGGGCTGATCAATCCCGAGAATTCATGAGTCTAGAGCAGAGTACTCTTTCTTTTATAGAGTATTCTTCTTGTTTCACTGATTTGTAGTGATTCACACCTATTCCAGGAGGTGATGGACTATTCTTGGCAAGGAAGTTTGAGGATGGTCTTAGGCACGACATCCGACCTCAGGTAAAAATCTTCCAGTTGAATTCCATCACTTCTATCGTCAACCAAGCACTGATCATAGAGCGCAATTTGAGGGATTCTGGAGTTGTGATTCAAGGTGGTTCGACATTCGGAGTTAGTATCCCTCTTACTAATAGTAGGAAGAACCGCAAGGGGTCTTTATGCGGTGATCCAAGGATGTGAGACACTTCTTCTGGTAGCTAGGTGGTGTGATACTAGTGCGGTAAGAGCGGGTATATGAGGCCACATTGCCTGAGAGACCCAGTGGAGTTTCGATCTTGTGGAAAGATAGGTCATATTCAGCTTTTCTGTCAGATCTTCTCACCTACATCTAGTGACAGGGGTTCTTCTATGACTCCTCATTCAGGATAAGCACCACCAGTTTCTTATCAATATGGGAACTGGAGTTATTCCAGCTGTTCAGGTCGAGGTGGAGGTTGCGTCCGTGGTAGTCAATCACCAGGCTTTTAGTGAAAACAAGGTGGAACAGCTTAGAGTGGTCAAGTAGGGTCACAGGGCCATGGTGTAGGTCAGACTTTTATAGTGGATTAGACCCAGTAGGATAAGGATATCGAACCCTCTACAGTTCGAGGTAAGATTCTAGTTGCCTCAGTTTTAGCTTCTGATCTTTTCAATACAGGGGCTTACCATATCTTTATATCTTTTTCTGTTGTGGAGAGCCTTAGGATATATATCTTTACCTCTATTGATGTCTTGACACTAGACACACCGTTGGGGACTAGAACGGCTACTGTACGTCAGTGCAAGGAGTTCCCTCTTGAGGTTGGTGGGTGTCACTTCTTATGGGACCTTTATATCCTAGAGATGACAGGCTATGATGTCATTCTCAGAATGGACTGGTTAGTTCTCTTCCAGGCAGTTGTTGATTGCTATCGTCGTAGGGTGAGTTTCACATCACCAAAGGGCAGATCGTTTATTTGTAAGGGAGAATGGGATGTCCAAGCTAGCAGAGCAGGACCCGAGCATCATGGATTGGGAGGATTTATATCCTAGATTACTAGTCTATATCTGGATGACCAGGTAACTTCACAGATGGACTTTCCTCTAGTGGTGGATCATTTTAGGGATGTCTTTCCAGAGGACTTTTTAGGTTTTCCTTCGGAGTGAGAGGTAGACTTTTCTATTGATCTTGTGCCAGGAGCGGTACAGGTTTCCATCCCTCCTTATAGGATGGATACACCAGAGTTTCAGGAGATCAAGAAGCATTTAGAGGAGTTGTAGGAAAAGGGTTTCATCCGACCCAGTACTTCCCCATGGGTTTCGCCTATCCTTTTTGCAAAGAAGGCAGATGGTACCCTCAGACTTTTTGTGGATTATCAGAAGTTGAACCAGTTGATGGTCAAGAACCGATATCCCTTACCAAAGATTGATGATCTCTTTAATCAGCTTTGAGGAGCCCAGGTTTTCTTGAAGATTTACTTGAGGTCCGTTTATCATCAATTGTGCGTTAGACCATCTGATATACCTCTTATAGCTTTCCAAAGAAGGTATGGTCTATAAGAATATGTGGTTATGCCATTTGGTCTCATGAATGTGCCTGCAATCTTCATGGAATTGATGAACCGAGTGTTCCATCCATACTTGGATTCTTTCGTGGTGGTTATCGTGGACGATATCTTGGTGTACTCTCACACTTGACACGACCATGCTACCCATTTTGAGATCATTATGAGTACACTGAGAGGGCATCAGTTATATGTTAATCTCTCAAAATGCCACTTTTGGATGGACCAGATTCACTTCCTGGGTCATGTTATCTCAGAGACATGAGTATCAGTAGACCCAGAGAAAGTGAGAGTTGTAGTTTCCTAGGAGTATCTGAAGAACTTTTTTGAGGTAAAAAGTTTTCTAGGGCTGGCTGGATACTACAGATGTTTCATACAGGACTTTTCACGCTTATTAGCTCCACTAACGGACCTAACTAAGAAGGGTAAAAAGTTATTGTGGTCAGATTCTTCTGAGTAAGCCTTTCAGAAGCTTAAATGGAGGTTGACTTCAGGACTGATACTAGTTTTTCTAGAGTCGGGAAAGATCTATATTGTGTATTGTGATGCATTAGATATCAGGCTTGGATTAGTGCTTATGCTGGAAGAAACAGTTGAGGCCACATGAGAGGAATTACTTGACGCATGATCTCGAATTGGATGCAGTTGTTCATGCTTTATGTTGTTAGAGACACTACCTGTTGGGAGAGTATTTTGTGGTTTTCACCAACCACAAAAGTCTCAAGTATATCTTCACTCATCATGACCTAAATTTGATACAGCTAAGGTGGGTTGAGTACCTTCAGTCCTTTGACTTTGAGCTTGCCTATACGCCTGGAAAAGGCAACACAGTAGCTGATGCATTGAGCAGGAGAACTCAGATACAAGTAGTTTAAGAGTCCAGTAGTGAGTGGCAGCTTATGGATATGTTCTCTGAGATGCATTTGGAGGTTCATAATGGGTAGGGGCAGACGTTTCTTTCTTCTGTAGCTGTTACCTCTAATCTTCTTGATCGAGTGCAAATGAGGCAGATATCAGATTCTGAAGGCCTATTCCTATGGGAAAGTGTGATAGGAGAGAACCCCTTTTCTAGATGGACCATGGGCGAGGATAAGATCTTGCATTTTCAGGGGGGTGTGTGGGTGTCAGTAGACATACACGAGGATCTAATGCGGGATTTTCATTCCTCAGTTTGGGCAGTTCATCCTGGTATCACCAAGATATATTGTGATCTACACCATCAGTATTGGTGGCTGGTTATGAAGAGAGATGTTGTTGGTTTCATCATGATGTGTTCCACCTATCAGCTAGTAAAGGCAGAGCATAAATGACCAGCAGGGCTTTTATAGCAGTTACTCATTCCCGAGTGGAAATGGAATGATGTCTTGATGGACTTCGTGATAGACTTACTGAGGTCACCTCGAGGGAATGATGCAGTATGGGTTGTCATTGATAGACTCATGAAGGTTTCTCACTTATTGCCAATTAAGGAGACCTTCAGTGTTGATGAGTTGGGAAATTTGTACATCTATGAGATAGTATGTCTACATGGAGTTCCACACTCCATTATGTCAGATAGGGATGCACGTTTTACTTCTCAGGTCTGGCAGGGATTGCAGAAGGCTTTGGGTACATAGGTACTTCTGAGTACAGCTTACCACCCCAAGATAGATGTCCAGTCCGAGCATAAAATTCAGGTTCTTGAGGACATGCTTCATGCATTCATCCTAGATTCTGGAGGTTCTTTGGATAAGCACATACCTCTTGTGGAGTTTTCCTACAACAATATTTTTTAAGCAACTATTCAGATGGCACCTTATGAGGCTTTCTACAATAGGTCATGCCAATCTCCCTTATGTTTGCTGGAGGCAGGAGAGGTAGCTATTCTAAGACCTCGTCTTTTCCAAGAGACCACGGAGTAGATAGAGTTGATTCAGAAGAGGATGGATACTACACAGTCTTAACAAAAGTCTTATGCTGATCAGCAGAGGCGACCTCTGGAGTTCGTGGTTGGAGATCAGGTTTTCCTACATGTCACACGGAGGTTGGGACACAGGAGGATTAGGAGGCAGGGTAAGCTTTCACCGAGGTACATTAGGTTGTTTGAGTTTTTGGAGAGAGTTGGGCTGGTTTCCTATCAGTTGTAGTTACCTCAGAGGTATCGGGCTATGCACGATGTATTCCACATTTCTCAGTTCTGAAGTTACTTCTCAAACCCATCTCATGTTTTTCAACGTGAGGAGGTTGATTTAGAGGTGGACACCTCATTTGAGAAGCATCCTATCTGGATTGTTGATCACAGTACGGAGGTTCTCCATGGTCAGTATGTTCCTCTGGTATGAGTGTTATGGCAGAACCAATGAGTACAGGATGAGACTTGGGAGAGGGAGGCTGATGTACAGTCACAGTGACCAGAGCTGTTTGAGGATTATTCTTCTATGGCGCCTTGCTAGGGAAATTCAGGGATGAATTTATTTAAGGGGGGAATTTTTTAAGAACCTAGATCTTCTTCTCAGGTATGTTTTCCTTTTTCTGGTGTTTTTTAAGAAAAATATGAATTTCTAGAAAAATTTTAAGTACACATCGTGTACTTTATGAGTACATTTTGTGTACTCGGTTACCACAGGTAGTCGTGTGTTGTCTATGTAATGGCTGAGCACATGGCCGTGTGTGGTGACCTGGAGACCGCCTAATGTGGGGGCTAGTAAGTGAAAGTACACGTTGTGTACTTATAAAGTATATGCCATATACTTTCTCTTCTTTTATTAAACGTACCGGGATCACGTCTGACGGACAGAACACCTCTCTTCTCGACCTAGTTCGTCTGAGAGCGTCCATACGGCGCAAATATTCACCGAGCCCCCGATCGAGTGTCCATTCTCTGAATTGAACTTCGTTGGTTTCGTTGGAATCACATCGGTGAGTTCTCTCTTCTTCTTGATCACCTTCTTCTGATTCCTTATCTCTTGTAAGATATCATGGGTTGAACATTTTAGATTTTTTTGTAGATATATGGTGTTCTTGGGTGATTCAAGGCTTGAGGTTCATGTATAATGATCCTACAACACCGAGGTAGGTGGTTTGTGCCTTTCTGTAGATATTCTTTGAGTTATATGTGCAAAAGTTCTCAATTCCCTTGATCGGGGTATTGCGTGTTATGGTTTTAACCCTATAAATTTCCTGCTATTCTTGTATGCTTGAGTAGAGGTTAATTGAATGTGAATAGGTTCAATTGATATGATTTGGAAGTTTTGACCATACATGTTTTGTTTTGACCGTTTGGTCTAGTTTTGCATGTTAGGATACTACTTTATTTTCCATGCTTAGGATTGTTAGGATGGAGTGTTTTATCTGACATGTCATTATGTTGTAGACTGTTAGCCAAGTAGTTCTTGAGGTTTAATTTGGATGCTATGAATTTTTGTGCTCTTTTGACTTACATAGGGTCGTGAGAACCTGGTGTAGTAGACCATAGGGAGAATGGACGTGAGGGATTCTCCAAAGGGTATGTTTTTACTATTATGATGCGAGTCCATAGTTGGAATTGACGTAAGTGCTTCCTCAGAGTGTCTGTAGTTCCTCAACACGGGCCACAGAGGGAATGTGATGTAAGTTCTTCTCCAGAGAACCTTTTAGTTACCGATACAAAACTATAGGGGGAATTGACGGTGATTGCTTCCTCAGAGAGTCTGTGCTAAAGCTGAACCAGAGGGTTTAGACTGTGTGTACTTCCTAGAGGGTCGCTTGTGTTTTCTAGGTAGGACCAGAGGGGATTAGGATATTAGTACATCCCAAATGGTTACCTATTTGTGATTATCTCCTTACTTGATATGTTGTGTTTGAATGATTTGAAAATGTAGGATTGTTTACTGTTGAGTACTTCCTTGTTTACTACTTCTTTTTCTTATTTCCTGCCATACATATTCACTGACTATTAGGCACAGATCTCTTGGTGGTTTCCTACTGGGATTTAGTCTCACACCCTGTTTGGGTCATGATTTTGGGCCCAAATTTATTATATTGTTGCAGGTATAGATAAGGTCAAGCACCCTTCTACTTCAGGTACTTGACTACTTTGGAGATGGAGAGCATGGGACCAAGCTGAGGCTTGCGATACTGAGGATTTGTTTACTATTTTCTTTCATACTTTGGTTTAGTACTGTATTTCAGCATTGTTTATGGCTGCTTTCTTAGACATATGTATCATGCATTATTATGTATGTGCTCCAGCTGCTTATTACATTCAGTCTTCTATTGTTTACTGTTGTATGCCATTATTAGTGCTTCTGCTATTTTTATTTGTTTCTCTTCCATTGTGTTACTTTGCCAATTAGGGAATAGTTTTCCTAGTATCATACCCAAGGCACATGCTTCTAGTTGGAAGCCTTTGTCTTTAGGGGAAATGTGCTTAAGGCCATGTGACTAACCGGGTACGAGGCGCCTCTGGGCGGCTTCCAGAACCGGGACGTTACATTAACCGCCATCCAAATTCATAACACTTCATTGCTATCATAGAATATTTCTCTATAGATCATATTTTTAGAATATACATTAAGAAAATTGTAATTTTTCATGGTGTACCACATTCAATTTTATCCGATCAGGATCTAAGGTTTACCTTGAAGTTCTTATGAAGGCTTCAGCAAGCTCTTGATATGGATTTAAGTTTTAGAAATTCATATCATCCTCAGACAGATGGTTAGTATGATAGAACCATTCAAACCCTATAGGATATATTGAGATCTTTTTATATGGATTTTAAATGTGGTTGGGATCAACACCTTCCTCTAGTTGAGTTTTCTTACAATAATAGCTTTCACTCGAGCATTCAGATGGATCCTTATGAAGAACTCTATGGAAATAAGTATATAAAACTAACATATTGGGATGAAGTTATAGAAATAAATATATTGGGTACTGATCTAGATAAATAAATGGTTAATAAGTTTAGATTCATTCAGTAACACTTAAGGGCAGCACAAATTCGGCAGAAAAGTTATACTAACAATCGCCAACATGATCTAGAAGTTGAAGTTAGTGACAAGGTTTTTTTAAGAATATCTATATGGAAGAAGGTAATGATATTTGGAAATAATTGAAATATGATCCCTCGTTATATAAATCTCTTTGAAATTATTAATCGTATCAGGGTCATAGATTATCGCTTGGTTCTTCCACCGAACCTCTCTCATGTTCATGATGGTTTCCATGTATCTCTCCTGATGAATTATATACCCGATCCATCACATGTACTAAATTAATAGGTCATACCAATGGAAAATAATATTTCTAATTATGAATAACTAGTGAATATTATGGATCATATAGATAAAGTGCTATGAAACAAGACCAGTCACCTGGTCAAAGTTTTGTGGGAAAACCATTATCTTAAGGAAGCTACATGGGAACCTGATGATGTAATGAGGAAGAAGTATCCTTAGTTTTTTATACCAAAGTGACATAATTTCAAGGGATAAATTCATTTTAAGGGGGGTATAATGTAACACCTTGAGTTTTTATAAAATATATTTTTTTCGAATAATTTAACTTCCTTGATATATTATGTTACATGCAATATTGAGTTTTAATGAATTTTTATATACTATTAATATTAGTATTTAAACTTGACCATTATAACCTAGTTGTTAAATTTGGTGATATGAATAGAAATAAACACATTTTTAAAATTAATTATAAAGGTTTTATATAAATAAAATATATTTATAAATAAGTACTCAATTTCTAGTAAAGACTTTATATACTTTAAAAATACTATTTTTCTAAAAAATGATTTGTATTTATTTTCATGAAAAAATAATAAAATTAATTTTTGAAACTTTTAGAAAAATTATTTGACAAAATTAAATTCATTTTTTGTAATTCAAAATTCAAAATTATCTTAGGGTGGGGATTTTTTAAAATCTTCTTAAAAGATTTATTTTTCGATGAATGGTGAAAATACTATTTTTTATTAAAAATAAACCTTTTGTTTAAAGAATTTAAAAATAATAATATTGTTTAAAAATGTTTTAAAAAGTAAATTTATTTAAATTATGTTATTATTAAACCAATTTAGTTCATTGGAATCAAATTCTTATTGAATTTGGATATTAAAACATTCTCTATTTATGAAAATTTTCTCTTTGGAAAACCATTTTTTCATCGTGTCTTCAGGTTTAATTTAAAATTAAAATTTTAAAAATATGTGAATGGAATTTGGAAAAAGGTATTCCATATTCATAATCATAATAATTAATATTATATAATAATTTCAACTTAATTTTTGATCAAAATTAATAGTAAAAATAGTAAAAATTAATTATTGAGATTAAGGTTAAAATGGGGTTTTAGGGGGTTAAACTAAAAAAATATATGGTTTAAAATGAAATAAACACTTATCAAATTCCTATTTTATGAGAATATTTTGAACTAATATCATCTGAGGTTCTATAATGAACTATTTTGAATCCTTTTATCATTTTTAAAATGTGGGTACAACTTTCTCTTTTCAAAAATTTCAAGTGTGTCCTCTCCACCACTTATAAAAGGGAACCCCCTGTCCTCTCATCTTCACACTTCCATAACCATTTGGTTTAGAAAATACATGCCCAAATCTATTCCTTACTTCCCTTCCCACATTATAGATTCATTTTTATTATTATTAAACCTTCATAATAAGCCTTTATGTGTAAACCTAAAGGGGTTCTTCGAATAAGAGTTATAGTCCATAACTATGTGTTTTCATTTTATTTATTCCTATACCAACTTAAAATATTATATAAAAATACTGATATAATAAAATAAATCTATCACATATATTGAGATGTTATTATTTTAAAGTAATGATATAAATCTATCTTTTCTTTCATCAAATGGGAAATGAAATCGTCGATCGTGTGTATAACGGACTACTGCCTCATAAACTGATGTAATTAATTTTCCATAACCACCTCTCATGAATGGTTATAATGATTTATTTAACATATTTATATCATATTTATTAAATAATTATACTTATAATATCATATATACTTTCTTAATTTCCATTTCGTGGGAATATTATAACGTCACTCGTGTGTGCGGTGGACTACCGTCTCACAAAGCAATGTGATTCGTTTTTCACTTACATTTTACATGGAAGGTAATAAGGGTAAATTTAATGAATATATGTAATATATATGAAATAATAATGACTCTATAAAGTTCATATATTATATATCTTTCTTTTATTCTATTCATTGAGAAAATGGAAACAACATGGCCTACCGTCTCCACAAATAGTGTAATTCATTTTCTATCTATAACTTTTATGGATTACTATAAATACATATATAATTAATATATATGATAATTATATCATGGTTTAAATTTTGGAGAGTATTTATCACTGATCAAAGTAAAAGGACTGAAAATTTAAAACCAAAAAATTCATGAAAAATGGAGTAGTTTTTACCTGAAACGTGATATTAACATTGAATTGTTAATAAATGGATAATAAAATGTTATAAGTAAATCATATATAGTATGATACATATTATTATGGTTCTGAAATTTATTTATAATAAACCTATATTTATTATAAAGGAGGTTTGAATGTGTACGAAGGAAGTTGAGACTTAAGGTAAGGGATTTTCTTCACACTTTTATTTTTGTGGGACATATACCATATTCACCACTCATTTATTTTGTGTAGTGTATATACTACCCATGAATATATTTTATGATTCTTATCATGAAATTGTGGGATATAAATATCCATATAATTTTATTTATTTCATGGTGCTTATTATTCAAATTATACCATATTGGTAAAAGTTTTATGTTACAATCTCATTGTTTATCATGATTGTTTATGATTTAGTTTCCTATTATAAAATATTATGACCTATGTGACAAACCTATCCCAGATAACATCTCAAACTGTTACCCAACCCAAATTTATATAGACCATAGGGTATTACTAATCCCCATGGTTAGGTGACTAGAACCCAGGCATCAAATAACAACCATAGGGAACAATTTCTCCTAACCTAAATCAAAAAACATGGAATATATAAATTAGAGTGAAATAGAAGAAGAGATAATATATTTCATAACTGAAAGAATACAGAGGAAATGATACAACTCAAAAGCATTCAGAACATACCAAAGTAAAATTCCAACATAAAAGGATAACTAAAACAGAAATTGACTACTCTATGTGGTGGTGTGGGAAAACTCCCACCATCTCAGCACTAGATTCCCATACAAAGCTCATAGAAACCTTGTTACCTCACTATGGCATTGTGCCTTTCCCTATATCTAAAGACATAAAAGTTCTACACACCTATAAAGGGGTTTTTAGGGTGTGATATAATAGTTTTAGTAGGTTCCCACTTAGGTTTTACATAAAAACTATAGCAACCCAATCCTTTTAAACATATTATTATATGATTTTAAGCATAATTATCCATTAAATACAAACCCAAAATCAAAAATCCTAGTTTCTTCAGAAGACTAGGTACATAATTAGAAAACGTAAAACTATAATAAAAAATATTTTTATTAATCTTCATAATGATATCCTAAGTCTCTTTTATCTCCTATAAATTCATAGGATAACCTAGGAAATACATAGACAAAATGGGTGAGCTAAAAATCCCAGTAAGGGAGAAAACATGGAAATAAATCATAGTGCATAATTCAGAAGGCATAAAATGATAAAATAAAAGGTGTGGATCATGAATAAACATACATAGACATAACATATAGAACATGGAATCATATTATCATGGAAATATAGGAATGTGGAAGAAACATATATAATGACATAAACCTCAATCAAGGCTAACTGTCAAGACTATATCACCTGGTGGATAGAGTCCAATAATGGATTAGTTTTACTCTCCAATCCCATACATAACATCTCATGAGATTAAACATTACCCAATAAATTTTAGTTCTATATGGGTGCACCCATAATAAAATGTACATGAATATTTTTTCCACATAAAGAAATCAAACATAAGTAATGATCCTAATGGTTGAAAAAATGGGTTTCATAATCATGTCCTAAGGCATAACCAAAGGGTGTATCATAATGGTATCTATGAAAGAATGGATTAAATAATTATTTAAAAATAATGAATTAAAAATAATAATATATCATTAATAATGATTTCTAAATGAAGTATAAACATGAAAAAGAGTGTTTAGGTAACTTTAGAAATGTGCCACTTTAGTGCGGTTTAAGGGAAAAGAATAAAGAATCCTTAAAGAGGATAAAGGCATAATTATTTCCATAAAACCATAAATTAATGGATACATATTTTCATGATAAAATGAGTGATTTTAGAAAATATGGGTTTCTTAAAACATTTTATGGATTGTACTTGACAAGGGGTACGAAACAGAGAAGTTTCCTTTAATCGGGTTTTCTTGTCGAGAGGAATTGAGAAGGGAACCTTTTAAAACATGTATTTCCCCATAAAATAAAGATCAATTGAGTTATATAAATATGTTTGGAATGTATAAAAATAATATAGTATAATTATATAAGAAGAATTAATATTTTAATTGTGGTAGAGAGTGAGAAATCATTACCTAAAGTAAATATGGAGGTTTGGAGAGATCTCTTACCTTATATACAAATGTGTTTTGTACTTGAAATTAATATCCTGGATAATAAAATTAGATTAATTAATTTATTAATTCATAACCTATTAAAAATATATTTGATTTATTATAATTTTATTAAGTTCATTTATGGACACTTTTATGAGTTATAAGGTTCAATTTCATTGTTTCGGAAGCGTTTGTTTCATGGTTTCATGGTCAGTTCACTTGTGTATAATTATGAAAGTTCTTATCAAATGGAAATAAAACTAAATAAGTGAAATGAAATGGTATTAATTCAACTCTATAAGTTTAAATTTACACATATATCATTTTTTCTAACATGTGTATGATTCATTTAATGAAATGTTAATAATAAATAGGTAGTTTATTTTGGCGGTTTTTCCGACCATCTCAAACCAGTTTCGTTTTATTTAATATTATGTATATATATTAGTTCTAAAACATGAAATAAATAATAATATAATTATTAAAATATTATTTAACCATGTTGTTATTTTTATGACCATCCTTGAAGGTGGTAATGGAAAATGAAAAGTCATTAACCACGGAGATGATTAACCGCCATAATTTGGACAATAGTTTGGCTTCTTTGAATAAGAGGATATGAGAAAAGGGTTGGATGGAAGATATTAGATTATAAATATAAAATTATAGTATATAAATTATATTTTAGTTACTATGATTTTATATATTAATGAGGTGAGAAGAAGTTAAAAGAGGAAAATAAATTGAAAGAGTCTATTTGAGAATGTTACCTCTTGAATATCACCTCCTTGAAGGAACCCTTAAGGAACTTAGAATTGATATTTTGGTGAGACCAAAATCACTTTAATTTAGGGAGAGTGGGTAGGATATGTTTTTGTGTAGATTTGGAAAGCTTCAAGGCATAGAATTTGTGAGGATAAGGGGTTGTGAAGGATGGTATTTGTAAGGGTGGGAGAGGGGTATTTTGTATTATTATATTAATTTATTTATTATTTTGGCTCAAGACTATTAATATCATTGATTCTTATGACTATATAAAGTAAATTTACCATGTGATTTTGAATTAATGTATTATTATATCTTCTATTACTCAAAAATTCATGTGTCTGTCTTAAAATGTCAAATACTTTAAATTGTCATACTTTACTATTCACTAAAAATTAAACTATTTTAGAAAAATACAAAAAAATAACCCTAAAAATTAGATGTATATATTTAAAAAATGGAATAATTTTTATGAAAATAATTTTCTAAATGTGATAAATTTAATTTTTAAATAAAAACTACATTTATACAAAAATACCAATTTTAATATTATAATCGATTTTATGACCCTATGAAAAATTAATTATGATCTCATAAAATCATATTATAATTTAATATGTTATAATATTAATTTATGAATACATTTTATGAAAATAAAGTTTCTTTTAAATCATTATATTCATTATAAAATTTAAAATAAAATAGTTACATTTTACAAAAAATACCATCACTTAATTTATTATTTTTATTTACTTGTACCATGATATAAATATATCATATTATCATTTTATAAGATAACTAAATATTATTTTTTTAATTCCATATGTGAGGTTACTATTATAACGGTTGGATTAATATTTCTAATGGTTAGATTACTCATCCAACGGTCAGGTTACTATTATAACGGTTAGATTGCTATTCCAACGGTCAGATTTATAATGGTTCTCTTATTCCATTAATTATTTATCCACTTATATTTTCTCTCAAGTTTAAATATACTTTCATATTCAAAATTAATATTATATTATTAGCATTATGCTTTATTTCTTTATATTTTTTTGTTAGTGTGGTCATTTTAGTGGATTGAGCATATCCAAATTATCATATTCTTATTTTATTATTTTCTATCTATTATCCCAATATAATATTTGGAATTCTTGTAAGTTTATTTACTGAATAATGTCTCATTATTCATTTATGAGAATAATGTTTTATTTGTTTCTCTATATGATGTTTTTGATTTATACAACATGATATAATTATAAGAATGGAAATTCCATTAATAAGATTTCGGTTCCTTACATTCTACCCCCCTCATAAAATTTCTCCCTCAAAATTTCATTTCACATACTAAGGTGAAAACAGGTGAGGGTAATTATCTTTCATTAGTTCCTCTGATTCCCATGTCACCTCTTCATATTTATGATTCTCCTATAGTACTTTGACTAGGTGGGTAGTCTTATTATGTTGAACTTTATCTCTAAGGCCCAAGATCTTCACCACATGCTCCTCATAAGAGATATCATTTTCCAGTTATACCACATATGAATTCATTACATGTGAGGGATTTGTTATTTACTTCATCAATAGGGATATTTGAAATACATCATGTACTTGAGACATGGTGGGTGTAAGTGTCAGTCGATAAGTCACAGCTCTAATGCGATCAAGAATCTCAAAGGGGTTGATATAACTAGGACTTGGATTTCCCTTATTCCAAAATATCATGAATCTCTTCCATAGAGATATGTAGAGGAATAACTTATCTCCAAACTCAAACTCCAAATCCCATAAATGATTGTATTCATAGATTTTATGTTGAATTTGGGCATTTGGGATGTGTTGTTGGATGGAATTCACCTTTTCTAGAATATCCTCAACCATTTCAAGTCCCATAAGCTTACATTCACCGAATTCACCCCAGCATGCAGATGTTATGCATATTTTCTCATAAAGATATTTATATGGATACATTTGGATGCTTGAGTGGCAACTATTACTGTAATAGAATTTGACCCGAGGAATATGTTGGTCCCATAATCCTTTTAATTACATTGATCTTGCTCTCAACATATCTTCCAATGTCTAAATAGTCTACTCAGACTGAGCATCAGTCTAGGGATGATAAGTTGTACTGAAGTTCAGTTCGGTGTTTAGGTCATGTTGGATAATTTTCCAAAACTTGGAGTTAAATCTAATATCTCGATCAGATATAATTGATAATGTAACTTCATGAAACCTAACCACTTATTTGATGTATATCCATGCAAGTTATTCAAGTGATAAGCCCTATCAAATTTCAATAAAGTGATAAGTCTTTTTAAGAAGTTCCACAACAACCCATATAGCATTATTTCCTATAAATGTATTTAGAATTATAATAAAAAAGTCCATGGTGATGTTTTCCCATTTCCATGTTGGTATGGATAATAGTTTCATCATACCCTTATAATTTTTCCTTTTAGCCTTCACTTTCTGACATACTAAGAACTTTTATGTATATTCAGTGATCTCCTTCTTTATATTGTCCCACAAATAGTGCTCCTGGATATCTCGATACATCTTTGTGATCCTTGGGTGGATGTAGAAGGTAGAGTTATGTTAATCATTCAAAATCTCCCTATTTATCTTAGTATTTAATGTTACACATAGTTGTGACCCAAATCTTATTACTCCTTCTTCATCAATTTTGAACTCTGAAGATTTCCCATTTTTGATAGCTTCCACCTTATTCTAAATTTCTACATCATCTCTTTGAGCATCCTTTATCTTCTATAAATGGAATAGTTGAGTAATCATTTGAGAAAGTAATTATGATGTTATTTCCTTTATAATTCCCATGTCCGTCATTTTTTCAAGTCTAAGAATATTGGATACTTCTCAATTCTCATCATTGATAAAGTTATAGAAGCCTTTCTACTTAGAGCATTTTCCACTTTATTTTCTTTACTAGGATGGTAGTGGATTAATAATTCATAATCCTTGATGATCTATAACCATATTTTTTGTTCTATGCCAATCCTAAATTTCTATTATATTAGAATGGTCCATATATACCCCTTTATTGGTGATAAAATTCCCTAATAAAGATACTTCTTCCAGCTAGAACTCACATTTACTATACTTTTCATATATTTTTTTCCATAACAAAGACTTTAGAATTGTATTCCAATTCTCCTCATTGCTCTTGGAGTATATTAGAATATCGTCTATAAAGACTACCACAAATTTATTGAGTTAATCTCTAAATACACTATTCATTTAGTCCATGAAAAATTTTGTAGAATTAGTGAGTCTGAATGGAATCACTATGAACTCATAATGTCCATACCTTATTTGAAAGATAATCTTGGAAATATCTTCCTTATTTACATTTAATTGGTGATTTCCTGACCGAAGGTCTGAATTATAGAAATACCTAGCCCACACAGTTGATAGAATAAGTCATATATCCATGGAATGGGATACTTGTTCTTTATTATATTTTTTTTGAGTTCAGGATAATCAATGTAGAGGTGCATTGATCCATCCTTATTCTTAACAAAGTGGACCAGCACACCCCACAATGAAGCACTTGAGCATATAAAACCCTTATCCAAATTCTCTTGTAACTGATTATTTAGTTATTCCAACTCAATGGTGGTCATCCTATAAGGATTCTTTGATATGGGTAGAGACCCAAGTGTAAGTTCAATTGAGAAACCAACTTCTTGGTTAGGAGTTTGTCTGGAAAATTCTTCAGGGAACACATTAGTGTATTTCCTCATAATGGGAAAGTATTCAAGCATGATCCTATCCTTTTTCATAATCATTTGATCTGGATATGTTTGGTCATAATGCAATAGTATCCATGCTTGAGAAGAAGATTCCAAAGGATATTCATCCTCCTCTTTACATTTTTAAAAAATTGGAGGATGTCTCGAGATGTGAGTGGTATCCCTTTATTAAAAGTTGATGTTGGATTTATATAAATATAGACAATACATTCCCAATATAGTATCAAAATCTAGAAAAGGAAGTAAGAAAATATTTTTTTTGGAGGTTTAGTCAACAAACATTGACTGAGGATGAGTTTTATATTTTAGATGTAATAATTTTCTAATTTTTTGTTCTCACAGATAACTCAACCTCTATATTTTGAGGTGGTGTTTGAATAGTTCTACTAAAATTACAAGATATGAAAGAATGTATAGAACCAAAATCAAAAAATATGTTTTCTATTATTGAATTAATAACCAACGTACCTGTTACCACATCATTATTAGGATCCACCTCAACAGTAGTAATATAATATTCCCTTGATTGTTGGATTGGAGGTTGTTTCTATTGATTGTATCTAATATACCTTGGCTTAGGGAATTGGGTTTTATAATTCCCATGTTCCTTGAAGTTGAAAAACTATACTATAGGATGAGTGTTGATCTAAAATTTCCTTTATTCTTCTGTATTAGTGGGATTCTTCATATCCCTTTGGAAATTATTAGCCTGATGCCTATCTTTTCTACATTTAAAGAATCTTTTGGTTCCCTTTAGATAGTTTCTAGGATACTTATTCCCACACTTTTTACACATGGTATGTTGGGCTTTATTTCCTCCATGGGATTTATATATTGATACTCTCATATTAAACTCCATTTTCCTCTTTTCTTCTATGATACCATGAGAACACTGAGATTATCCAATCTCCATCTCAACCTTAAGGGAACAATGGACAATATCCTTATATATGTCAAAGTCTTGAATCACCAAGTATTTTCATAGACTTATCTTTAATCCACTAAATAAGTGATTCACCTTGATTTTAGTGTTCATGAAAAATCCCAAGGTGTATCGTATAAGCCTTGTAAAGTTTTCCCCATATTCCCTGAGATACTCATATTCCTTTTTCTTCAGTATAAGGATATCCATCACTATCTCAAGATGGAGAGTTCAAGGAAAATATTTATTGAAAAATATTTTATTGAATCCTTCCCATTATATAGAATAAATTTCCTCTTTATACTTCATTTTATTTATCATTTTCCACCACTGATCATCTTCCCCATCAAAATGATAGACTGCCAACATGACTTTCTCTTCTTCTGAGCACTGGAGGATAGAGAATATCTTCTCAATGGAATTAATTCATTGTTCCTCAATGAGGGGATCAGAATATCCACTAATGGTAGGAGGCCTTTGTGGTATAAAGGATTCAATCATAACTTGATATTTCTTAGGAGAAGGAGGGTGTTTTGTACGATTCAAGTTATTATTCATAATTTGAGTGAGTTGAGCTAGTACTGTTATAAACTTATGATCTCTTGTTCCCATCAGGTTTGGAATCTCATTAGAGAAATCATCACATTTCCTATCACATTGGTTGTTAGCACAGGTTCTCCTATTTCCATCCATTAACTAAAAAATAAAAATAAAATTATGGGGCTTTAATACTTAACTAATGAGAATATAAAAAGAAAAATATGAATTTAGAAGAGTAAACTTATAATTGAAAATTGTATCCTAACTTATGATTCCCTATGTTTCAATCTAGTTTATCAATGATTCTAAAATTATGCTTAGGGTTCTTACTAAAAAACTTTATTCCTAATCCCCAAAAACAACTAGACCATCCTCTAATGAAAACTATAATGACCCAATCTTTTTACACATATTATTACACAATTTTAAGCATAATTATCCATTAAATACAAACCAAGGATCGAAAATCCTAGTGTCTTTAGAATACTAGTTACATAATTATAAAACATGAAACTGGAATAAAACATATTTTTATTAATCTTCATAATGAGATCCAAACTCCCTTTGAGCTCCTATAACTTCATAGGATAACCTAGGAAATACATAGACAAAAGGGGTGATCTAAAAATCCCATGAAGGGAGAAAACATGGAAATGAAGCATAGAGCATGAGTTAGAAGGCATAACATGATAACATAAAAGTAATGAATCATGAATAAACATATATAGTATTAACATATAGAACATGGAATTATATGATCATTTAAATATATTAATATGGTGATAACATATATCATGACATAAACATGATTCAAGACTAACTTCCAAGACTGTATAACATGGTGGATAGAGATCCATAATGGATTAGGCTTACCCCCTAATCCCATAAATAATGTATCATGAGACTAAAAATTACCCAATGAATTGGAGTGTTATCTGGGTGAACCCATTATAACATGTAAATGCATATGTGTTCCACATAAAGAAATCAAACATAAGGAATAATCATATGGGTTACCCATGGAAATAAATGGGTTTCGTAATCATGACATAAGGTATAACCAAAGGGTTTATCATAATGGTATATATTAAATAAGGGATTAAATCGTTATTGGAAAATAATAAAGTAAAAAATATGAATATATCATGAATAAATATTTCCAATTGAAGTGAAAACATGAAAAAGAGTGTTTAGGTGACTTTAGAAATGTGCCACTTTAGTGTGGTTTAAGGAAAAATATTAAAGAGTCCTTAAAGAGGATAGAGGCATGATTATTTCCATAAAACCATAAATGAACTAAAATATTTTTTCATGATAAAATGATTTATTTTATAAAATATTGGTGGTTTAAACAAATTTATGGAGTGTACTTGAAAAGGTGTAAGAAATAGAGAAGTGCTCTTTAATCGGGTTTTCTTATTGAGATGAATTGAGAAGGGAACCTTTTAAAACATGTATTTACCCATCAAAGAAAGATAAATTGAGATATATACATATTTGTGGAATATATACATATAATATAGTATAATTATATTATAATTATGAAGATTTAAATTGTGGAAAATAGAGAGAAAATGTTATACAAAGGAAATATGGAGGTTCAGAGAGATCCCTTACATTATGTATGAATGCATTCTGCACTTGAAATTAATGTCCTGGATAATCAAATTATATTAATTAATTTCTTAAAATTAATAGAATATTCCATATATATTTTATTTATTATAATTTTATTAAGTTTATTTATGGTCATTTCGATGAGTTATAAGGTTTAATTTCATTGTTTTGGGAGCATTCGTTTCATGGTCGGTTCACTTGTGTATAATTATGAAAGTTATTGTAAAATGTAAATAAAACTCCATAAGTGAAATAAAATGGTATTAATGCACATCTATAAGTTTAAATGGTATCATATATAATTTTTATGACATATGGATAATTCATTTAATAAATTTTTAATGATAAATGGTTAGTTTACTTTGGTGGTTTTTCTAACCATCTCAAACTAGTTTCATTTTATTTAATATTATGTTAATATATTAGTTCTAAACCATTAAATAAGTTATAATATACTTATTAAGATCTATTTTAACCATATTAATAGTTTTATGACCATCCTTGAGGGTGGTAATGGAAAATGAAAACCCATTACCCATGGAGATGGTTAACCGCCATAATTTGGACAATGGTTTCGCTTCTTTGAATAAGAGGAGATGAGAAAAGGGATGGATAGAATGTAACATCCCATTACAATTTTATCAGGTACACCCTTAACCTCATCATGGTTTTCCCCTCCTTTGATCTTGTTAGGATACCTATAATGGTGAAGTCATAGATTTGTTGGACTTTCACTAATAATTGTTAGTTTCTACAGGATACAGAGCAGTTACATGCCATATAATGGTTGCTGGATGTAAGTCGTGAAAGATGACTTCATGCTGCGAAAGGTTACACATCATGACAATGACTTACTCAACATGAGTTTTTAAAAGTTCATTTTTTTAATCTGAGTCGATGGGTTTTTCAGTGTGTGTGGATCGTGGGGGGTTACATGTCATGTAACTAGGTTACACACCATGTAATGACCTGCATATAGTTTTTAAAAATAGTGTGAAGCTATTTTGTTTTAGTTCCTTCACTGGTTCTTCATGGATCTCAACCTAAGGTAGTTCCAAGATATTTTTGAGAGACTCAAACCCTTCTAGATCGATCCGTTCGACACTCAATCTTCATTGTGGCTGCGATGTGTCTCTCTGGATCCATTGTGTGATCTCGTTTCGGAGGCCTTTTTCTCTATTGGTCGTAGTGCGGTATGCGTTATTCTTTAAGGTATGTGGTTTTCCACTCTTTGTCCAACCCCTTATCTTATAAATTGAATAAATATTGATGTATATTTGATTCTAGGTACTACGATGAAGTTGTTGGGTTTCATTAGTTTTGGATTCTGTTACACGCATGTACGGCCCGAGTTTTAAGGTAGGTGGTTCCGTATCTATCCTATGATAATTGATCTTGTTGTTTTTCTTTACAATGTGATTCATATTGAAATTGGAATGATTTTTTTGTGTGTGTTGAAAAGGGTTTTTATGAAAAATGGTTTTTCCATGGTTATTGATAAATGGAGAGAAAATGGGTATTTTCAAAGCATTGAAATGGAATTTGTGAAATGGTTTTGAAATGGTTTTCAAAGAATCGAAATGAATTGTGAAAAAGAGCACATGGGTTACCTTGGGTGCTTAGGTGAAAGTTTTATCTTGGAGCCATCATCCATTGTTTTGTGATTATCAAGGAGGTTTGTATTGGGGATTTCCTTTGTTTCCTAGGCATGTTGTTTCTAGGGGACCGATATTGACATTTTTGGGGGTTTACTCATGGGGTATTACTCTTCTTCCTAGTCCTATATTCTAGGATTATATTTTTGCCCTTAATTTATTGTGGTATGAGTAGTTTGTATCCTGGACCTGTAGTATTCCTTGTTGTTGTGATACAAGTGCTTATATTTTGTATTTCTTGTCTTTCTGAGTTATCTTTGATATGCATGTTTATTCTTGTGAAAATGATATAGAAAATGTGCTTTGGAATTGATATACCTACTTTTGTTTAAAACTGTGGAAAAAGGGAAATTTTTACCATGTTTTCTATAATACTTCTTTATTGGTTATCATGTCATGTTTTTACTTAAAATGATCATACAGTAATTGTTATGCAGAGGATTGTTATGGAACATGGGTGGGATCCTACTTATCCTGTTAGCTCACACCATGCGCACCTCTTCAGTGGTGCATAGACCTTTGTTTGTCTTCTAGTGTAGGGAAAGGCAAGGTGCCACTGTGAGGTGGTGAGGTTCGTGTCAGCTGGTTGGGTATATGGTGGTGAGATGGTGGGATTATATCCCTACCATCATTTGGAGTAGCTATTTGGTTTTTAGTCCTTTGTAGTTGTACTTGTCTTGGAGTTTTTAGCTACTTTTGTAGTTGTCTGTTTCCGCTATTTTCTTACAGTTTTGGCATATATATATTTTTTGTCTTCTATTGTCACTTCTTATTTTGTGTGTGTATGTGTGTACCATGTTTTTGTTAAGGTTGGGATAAATAATTCCCTATGTTGTGTTGTTTGATGCCTGGGTGCTTGTCGATAGCCCGTGGGGATCGGGAACACACTTCAGGTATGTGACGGATCGGGTCGAGTGTGAGGTTTGAGGGTAAACTGGGTCGGTTCATTACAAAAAAAGTTATTACATTAAAAATATAAAATTATAGTATATACATGATACTATATTGAATTTTATTTTATGGATGAATGAGGTGAGTAGGAGGTCGAAGGAGAAAAGAAATTGAAAGAGGCAGTTTGAGAATGTTACCTCTTGAATATCATCTCCTTGAAGGACCCCTTAAGGAACTTGGAATTGGTCTTTTGGTGAGACCAATAGAACTTGTATGTGAGGAGATTATGGAGGAGAGTTTTTTTATATATTTGGAAATCTTAAAGTCTTATAAGGTGTGAGGATACGGGGTTGTGAGGGTTGGTATTTATAAGAGGAGGATATGGGTGTTTTTTTATTATTATATTCATTTGTTTATTATTTTGGATCAATACAATCAATAGTATTAATTATTGTGAATATATACAATAAATGTTTCATGTGAGTTCAAACTAATGTGTTATTACATCATCCATGACTCAAAAATTCATGTATTTTGCTTAAAATTTTAATTACCATAAATTAGCAGATTTTACTATTCACCAAAAATTCAACTATTTTATAAAAATCTAAAAAATATACCCTAAAAAATTTTCAATGTGTATATTTAAAAAATGGAATCCATTTTATGAAAATAATTTCATAAATATGATAAATTTGGTTTTTAAATAAAATCATCATTTATTCAAAAAATACTGATTTTAATATTATAATCGATCTTATAACCCTTTAAAAATTTAATTATGGTCTCATAAAATTATATTATCATTATAATACAACATAATATTAATTTATGAATCCATTTTATGAAAATAAATTTTCTTTTAAATCAATATATTCATTATAAATTTTCAAATAAAACAGTTATGTTTTACAAAAAATACCATCACTTAATTTATCATTTTTATTGACTTATACCACGACATAAATATATCATATTTTCATTTTATAAGATAACTAAATATTATTTTGCATTTCCATATGTGAGTTTACTATTATAATGATCGAATTACTATTCCTAAAGGTTAGATTACTCTTCCAATGGTTGGGTTATTATTATAATAGTCAAACTACTATTCTAATGGTTATGTTTATAATAGTCATATGGGTTCCCTGATTCTTATAAATACCTCTCATTCCATTAATTCTTTATCCAATTCTATTTTCTCTCAAGATTTTATATACTTTCATCTTCGAAATGAATATTTTATTATTAACATTATGTTTTATTTTTGCTGCTTTTTTCGTGAGTGCGGTCATTTTAGTGGATCGAGCATATCCAAATTATCCTATTCTTATTATATTATTTTATATCTATTATACTGCTATAGTATTTGGAATTACTATAGGTTTATTTTATAACTAATGTATCAATATTCATTTATGATAATAATGTCGTGTTGGTTTCTCTATGTGTATGTTTTTTCTCTATACTATATGACATAATTATAAGAAGGGAAATTCCATTGATAAAATTCTAGGACATTATAACAAGTATTTATAAAATAATTTAAACATGCTAAACTTTAAAGAAAACAAGGAATGATAAATAGTTAGATAGTTTATATATCAAAATCATGGAAAAACATTTAATTTTCCCTTTTTCCACATTTCCAAATAAATCTAGGTAAAAAAAATTCAAATTATTTCATATACATCAAAGCAGTCATATAAAATCAGAACAAATCATGTATTACATATCATATAAAACCATGTCATTACGATCTAAAACAATACAATCTAAAAGAATAGTTAACATCATGTCAAGGATCACTATAGGTTTGGCTAGAAAACTACTTGTACCACAATTAATGACTAGTATGCACCCACGTCCTTAGAACACAGACATAAGAATAGAGAAACACCCCATGAGTGAATCCCCTAATAATGTGAATATCAATTCCTTAGAACAACGGGCTCAGAGAATAGAGGAACACCCCATGAGTGAACCACTGATAATGCATGGATGATGTACCAAGATAAACATTCCATATAAGTACCCAAGTCTTCCTATGTTCTCTATTTTCCTAACCATTTCATCAAAACCATGCTTTAAAACCCATTTTATAAATCCATTTCATAATGATTTGAAAATACCATTTTATTTTATCAAAATAAGGTGGAAACCATGTTTTATCAAAAAAAACATTTCTACACACACAAATAAATCAATGAATCGTGAAATTTCATTTATAAAATAATTTATAAACCAGAGAAATGAATTTCATCCAACATAGGAAAGAGACAGAACCACCTACCTAAAACTCATGGCGCACATGCCCGCAATGGGATCCACCAACAATGAATAATGAAAAGAAAATAATGGAGGACCTAGAATCAATCCTCACATTCTCATAATTGATTCAATAAGAGAAAGTTTTGGTGAAGAGGGATAGATCACAACATACCTTGAAGAATGCTCATGATGCACTACAACCAACATAAGGGTTAGCCTCTAGAGGAAGATTACAAAATAGATTTAGAAAGGATTAAGAAGAAATAACACAACATATTAATATATCTATAGTTGTAATGAAATGGGTCTAGCATGTTCAATGATAAATAAGAAACATGAGGAATAATCACTCAAAGAAATGCATTGCACCTACAACGATAATCAATCATTGAACGAAATGATCTAAAAAGATTAGAGGTCCCCAAAATCACTTGGGATAGCTCCTAGGTCGAGAGGGTAGAAACTTTCAGATGAATGAAATAAAAATCATTTGTTAAGTTCTCTAAAATCCAAACTTATGAGATTTAAATGGCGTGAAATCCCTTTTCATTTCATGTAATCCATGGAAAAATCATCGCCTTGGGTTAAAAATCCCAATTTTATAATTACACGGCATGTAATTTAAATTCAAAGCATGAAATCTTCATGCATTGTACCAGTTCATGGAATTAAATTGGTGCCCAGTGCATGGCATGTAAACACTTTACATAGTGTGTAACTTATTATGATGTGTAAGATGTTCACACTCTGAACTGAACTCACGACATCTACCTGGTGACCAATTCAAGGAATTTAAACAATTTACCTGATGTTTATTTCTCCTGTAGATAGTGAAAATCCTGGTTTTGGCTCAAAATCCCCAAAACAGCTTTGATATTCTACGAACTTGGGGAGAACCCCACAAAGACTTTAACATGTTTATACCTGGACTCCATTAATTAAAACAAACATACATCCTCAAAATTTAGATCATTTTCCCCAAAAATTATCTCCATCCCCGGGAGTCCCAAAGAACACCCAAATAAAGATGTAAATGACAAGAAAGAAGATAAATACCTGAAAGTAGGTAACGGTGTTACAAACTCACGTCTATAAGACTTTATGACCCTAGGAAGTCATGTTGAAGAATGATGTCCGTAAAAGAGGTGAGTTTATTTATACCTCATCAAAGACTCGCACTCTCAAGTCTCGTGAGAATCTAATACATGTATCCATAACACTTTGACCAACTAAATTGACTTCCTACACAAGACTTTCATCTGAGAGTCAATGATCTCTTCTGACTATTCCACGACAGAAACCTTTAGATCCAATTCAATCTCATCCCAACTAAAAATGTGAGAGGGATTAGGATGGTATTTCCTTAGCTATGATATGTTGAAAACATCATCAATTCCTATCAACTAAACTATAAATTTCAAATGATAATAAAATTTCCCAATCTCTTTAGTTACCTCAAATAGTCCAACATATCTTAGAGCCAACTTTCCCTATTTTCCAAGTCTATGATGACCCAACCACAGAGAAAATTCCAAGAAAACCCAGTTGGAAACAAAAAACTCCAAAGGATGACACCACTAATCCACATATGATTTTAGTTGACTCTGATTTGTAACTATATGCTGAAGTATATCCTGAATTCTCACTAATATATCCTAAACAAGACTCAGTCCCACTAAAGAGGCCTTGCCCACCTCCTCCCAACAAAGAGGCGATATAAACAGGTGACCATTGAAAGCCTCAAAATGATCCATTCTGATAAAATAATAATAATTATTGTTATAATAAAACTTGACCAATCCAAGATGGTTATCCCATGATCCAAAAAAATATAATACATAGGCACGAAGAATATCCTCTAGGATCTGAATAGCATGCTCTATCTGACCATTTGTCTGTGGATGATATGATGTACTCAACCCGACCTGATTTCCCATCACCTCTTGGAGACTCCTCCAAAACCTAAAAGTGAACCTAGGATCCCTATATAAAATAATGGTAGAAGGAACCCCATGAAACCTCATGATATCCTTCACATACATCTTACCTAGATATTCAACTTTAGTGGAGTCCTTAATTGGAATGAAATGAGATGACTTTATCAACCAATACATCACCACCCAAATAGAATTCCTCAATCAGGGATTCTATGTTAATCCAATAAAAAATTACATGGACACCTCATCCCATTTCCATGTTAGTACTAGAATAGGCTAAAGAAAACCAGAAGGTTTCATATGCTTTTTCTTTATTTGTTGGCAGGTGTAACAGTGGGACACATAATCAGAAATGTCACACTTCATAACCAGCCACTAGAATCGTTATCTCATTTCATAATACATATTCATAGTGACTAGATGAATAGAACACAAATAACTATGATAATCAAACAAAACTTAACTTCTCATAGATGCTGGGATGAAAAACCAATCCCCCAAATGGAGTTTATCATCTAAAGAGAGAGACAAACCAGTAACAATCTCCCCACCATAAAGGGTTTCTTAAATTCCTCTAAACTCATAATCATACTATTGACTCTATAGAACAAACTCAATGAGATATGATGATAACTGGACACTATTCAGAACTATACCTGAAACATCCTTCTAAGCATCTAGGTTCAACTGAGTAAAGAGTCCCATAAGGTTTCACTCTTCCTTCGATTTTAGAATAGTCTATGATGGTACTTTCCTACTAAGAGAATTTGTAATGACATTCCCCTTCCCTAGGGTGTATGAAATGTCAAATTTAAACATATAAAGGTATTCCACCCACCACCTCTATCTGATATTCAAGTCTTTCTGAGAAAAGATATAGCTCATACTCTTATGTTCAGAAAAGACCATGAATCTTTCCCCAAAAAGATAGTTTTTCCAACACTTAAGCATATTCATAACCGCAAAAAGCTCTAAATTATGATTGGGTTAATTATTCTCATGAATTTGAAGTCTGAAAGAGTTATAATCCACCACATAATCATCCTATGTAAGCATGTAACCTAAAAACAATAGAAGCATCACAGAATACCACATACCCCTTGCTGGGCTCAGGTAAGATCAAAATCAGAGCTAATTCTGGAAGTCATTTCAAATTTTCGAAATAATATTGGCACTTTTATTCCCGTATGAATTTCACCCCTTTCCTAGTAATCGTAATCAAAGGTTACATCAACTTTGGGAAATCCTTGATGAATCATCGATAATAACTAGAAAGAACAAGAAAGATATGAATCTTAAATACATTACATGGTTCTTCCCATGACAAGATAGTCTTCACCTTCTCAGGATCAATTAATAATCCATGCTCAAAAAATCACATTCCCCAAGAACTTCACTTCTTGGATCCAAAACTTTCATTTCAAAATCTTTCTATACAAATAGTGACTCCTTAGGATTTCCAAATCCAAACTCAAATGGTGCTCATGATCATGCTCAGATCTCAAATAAACCAAAATATCATCTATGAACATTACCAAATAAGTATCTAGATACTAATGGAATATATGATTCATCAAATCCATGAAAACTGCAAGAGTGTTAGTCATACCCAACGACATCACAAGATATTTGTAATGACCATACCTAATATAAAAATTTTTCTTTGATATATCAGATAGCCAAACTCTAAGTTGATGATAAAACAAATGAAGATCAATCTTTGAAAACCAATTTTCACCATTTAATTGATCAAATAAATCATCCACACAAGGAAAATGATACTTATTCTTAACCATTATCCAGTTCAACTTCTGATAGTCCATGCACAATCAGAGTGAACCATATTCCTTCTTAGAAGATAGCTTAGGAGCTACCCAAGGTGAAAAACTAGGGACAAAAAAACCTTTCTCCATCAGATCATCCAACTAAATCTTGATCTCTTTCATCTCTGTTGGTTTTATATGATAAGAAGGTATCGAAATCAGTTACGTACCTAGCACCGGGTCAATTGAAAACACTGACTCTTTCTCTCTCTAGATGAATATTGGAGAAATTGTTTGGGAAAAAGTTAGAAAAATCCTAAAGAAAAATAGAAAGGTCAAAAATAGAAGAAAATTCATTGGGCTCAATTTCTATAGCAGACAATAAACTCCTAAGCTCTAGGTGGTAAGGTCTTACACAACTAAACCTCAGATCCCACTCTCCCTGAAACACCTAAGAGATCCCATCAGCCGCAAGAAACAAGACATGCCGATGATGATAATAAACCTCAACATGATGAGTGACATTCCAATCTCTCTTGATTATGATGACAAATATATCCAGATTGAGAATTTGGAAATCCCAAACTAACTTTGCATCAGTTATTGATAGTGAACAAGAAGGACACTAAAACCCTGGCTCTTTCCTCTTCCTAAGAGGTGTCGATACCTCTATAACAAAGGAATTGGTTCCACTGGAAGTTTAAGAATACTAATAAAATGTCTATATATAAATAGGTGAGAATAAAAAATATTAAATAAAGTGATTGTTGCTGAAAAGTCAATAAAGATGGTGCCTCTCACTATCGTTGGACCTGCATCTACCTCCACTAGAAACTAATCTATTACGTGAAGGTTATTTACTCTTGAGGCCAGTGGTTGGAGCCCTATAGTCTTTTAAGCATCTGAATTCATCATAGTAGCATTTAGAGCCGATGGTCTCTGGCTATATTGAGTCATAAACATAACTTGATAGAAACATTGCAGATTACTATAACATCCAAAATTGTTACACATATTCATAGGTGTGGGAAAAGAATGTCGGTTGTGTCTAACCTTGCCACAGTAATAGAAATTATGAGGCACACTGTTAGTTGTAACTAAGGGTGTAGAGGAGTTCTACTGCTGAGATACACCACCACCACTCCTGTGATAATCTTGACACTTACTCTTTCTACCTTACATGACACTGAAGATTCCACTAGGTGGAAGATAAGGGGAAGAATATACAACCTTTTCTTCCATATTCATCTCTTCCATCATTTCCCTATCTACCGTCTCTGCATAGGTCAAAATCTACAACATAAATACCTATGATCTGATATCCAATCCCAAACCCTGTAGGTACTTCTAAGCCTTCAACTGGTCATTCTTTAATACTTCTAGAGAAAAACGAACTAGCTCAGTAAATTGATTGGTGTATACTGACACTAAACTCTCTCTCTGCTATAAAGAGAGTAACTCTAGATACTTCACCATCATCAGCAACTCTGTATAAAACTACTAGAAGAAGAGAGTCTTGAAACCTTTCCAATATAATAATGTATTCTTATCCACCTGTACCATGGATTCCTACCATCATTTGTTGGGACCCTCATGTCTGAACATTTCATACTTCACCTTGATACTCTTAGGTGTATCCAATAAGTCAAAGATATGATCGATATTTTCCATCCATTCCTTTACCTCTTGAGATTCATTTATACCTTTAAAGGATGGTGTCTTCTCATATAATAACTCACATGATCGATCCATTTCTCCTACATCTTCTGGTTATACCTCAATAATTTCATTCTAGACTTGTGGTACATTTTGGTTCACAGTACGAACTGCCTTCACAACAACCTCGGTAAGATTCTGATCTAGAGGAGGATTCCCTTGATGAGCATCTGTTTCACCCTCTTGAGGAACCTGTGAAACACGTCTCATTGGCATACTGCAGCACACTAAAACAAAATAAATGATCATACAGTATAATATTCTAAGTTCAAACTAGAAAATCATAATCAAAACTAAGATTAAGATAAAAAAACTCAAAACAGAAGACACACAACCCAACATCTCATGGTAACTTGAGTCTCATTATGGTAAGATCTGGCCAGTCACTCACCACAACCTACCTCTCAAATTCTGAAAATCTTATCTCTAGTCTACCATACATCCCAAGATAAGGACTCTTGAGGACATACTTCCTCTGATAACAAATTGTGGTGAACTTGATCTAGATACCCTCTCAAACTGATATATAACCCGAATTATCACGGACCCGAAGTATGTTCCTGATCCCCATGAGTTGGAGACTAGCACCCGGGCATCAAACAACAACCAAAAGAAACATTTTTTACCAACCTAAAGTAGCAACATGGAATATATATATATATATATATATATATATATATATCAGAGTGAAAAAATGAAAGGGATAACATATACCATAACTAAAAGAATACAGTGAAAAAGATACAACTCAAAAGAAGTCAGAACATCCCAAAGTATAAGTCCAATATCAAAGGACAACTTAAACATAAATTGAATAATCCATGTGATATTGTGGGAAAAGTCACACCATCTCCCCACCATCTACCTAGACAAAGATGATAGAAACTTCACTGCCTCACTATGATGTCTTTCTTTTCTCAGCAACAAAATACATACAAAGGTCTAGGCACCACCAAAGGGGGGTACAGGGTGTGAGCTAACATGCTCAGTAGGATCCCACCCAGTTGTTCCATAAAAATTCTTAATAAAATAATATGAACATGCTCAACATTAAAGAAAACAAATCATGATAAATAGTTAGACAGTTTTTATATCAAAATCATGGAAAAACATTTAATTTTCCCTTTTTCCACATTTCCAAATAAAGCTAGGTAAAATAGTTTCAAAGCATTTCATATAAATAAAATCAGTCATATCAAATAATAAAAAATCATGTATCACATATCATATCAAACCATGGCAATATAAGCTAAAAATGTACAATCCAAAAGCATAGGTAACATCATGAAAAGAGTCACTATAGGTCAGGCTAGCAGACTACTCATACCATAATTAATGACTAGTGTGGACCCACGTCCTTAGAACATAGGCCAAAGAATAGAGAAACACCCCATGGGTGAATCACCCAATAGTGTCAATATCAATTCCCTATAAAATGGGCCTGGGGAATAGATGAACACCCCATGAGTGAACCCCACAATAATGCATGGATGATGACTATAAGCTAAACCTTCCACCTAAGTACCCAAGGATTCCCATGTGCTCTATTTTTCAAATCATTTCATCAAAACCATTATTTGAAAAAAAAATCATAAATCCATTTCACGATGCTTTGAAAACACATTTTTATTTTATCAAAACAAGGGGAAATAATATTTTATTAAAAACTTGTTTCCACACATAAAAATCAATCAATAAATCATGCCATTTAATTTATAAAATAATTTATAAAATCAGAGCAATGAAATTCATCCAATAAAGGATAGATACGGAACCACCTACCTCAAACTCAGGTCGCACATGCCCGCAATGGGATCCACCAAAAAGGAAGAATGCGAAGACAACAATAGAGGCCCTAGAATCAATCCTCACATTCTCATAATCGATTAAATAAGCAAAAGGGTTGATGAAGAGGACAGATCACAACATACCTCAACGAATGCTCATGTCATACCACAACCAACCAAAGGGTTGTCCTTAGGAGGAAGATCACACAACAGATTTGGAAAGGATCAAGAAGGAACAACACGATAGAATAACATATATATAATTGTAGTGCAACAGAGATACTGTGATCAAAGACAAAGAAGAAATAGAGGAATACTGACCTGGAGAAACGCACCACCACCACAACAATGATCAATCGTTGAACGAAATGATTAGAAAGGATCAGAGGTCTCCAAAATCACCTAGGATAGCTCCTAGGTTGAGAGGGTAGAATCCTGCGGACGAATGAAATTAAACTCAGTCGTGCAGAACTCTAAAAGACCAACTCAAGAGATTTACATGACATGAAACCCTTTTTCATGTCATGTCATCCATGAAAGCCAAATATACTGAAAATCATGACGCATCAGGTTAAAAATAATGATCTTTTAATTACACGATGTGTAATTTACATTCACAATGTGAAATCTTCACGCCTTGTACCTATTCACAGTATCAGCCCGACACCCAGTACACAACATTTAAGCACTTTACACTGTGTGTAAGATGTTCACACTCTAAACCTGTTGGGAAAAAATCCCTCAAGGTAACATTGAAGTATTTTTGGGTTGATTGTGTTTGTTGACAAAGCAGGTTTTCATGGATATTTGTCGAGTTCCCAAGAAGTTTTTGACAATACTTGTTGATAAAGAACGATGACAAAGGAATGGATGATCTGAAGGCGGTACAAAAGAGCAGTACAAGGTGGCGCCGTTTCCCAGTGTTTGCCAAATTTTTGGGGTCCAAAATTTAAAGTTTGGTGAGCATCGCGAAAAGTGGATTTCCATAAAGAGCATAATTTCATATGGAAAAGGCATGAATTTCGCGAAGATAGGATGCATGGTTTGGAAATCTTGAATACCAGAAGAATGGAGGCGGTGATGCTTCGCGATTACGTCAAGCTTCGCGAACGGCAGAGGCTGAAGCGCATCGCGGTGGTGAAGGGCTTTGCGAGGGAGCTTCATGGAGAAGGCGCGAAGGAATTTTGGGCTTCGCGAGGGAGCTTCGCGGCGAATTTGCGAAGGTATGTTGACGATGATTCTTCGCGACTACGTCAAGCTTCACGAACGGCAAAGTGTCGTGGTGCTTCGCGATTTGGACAGAATTCCGGCGGAATCTTTGGAGCTTCGCGATTTGAGATGACCTGGCGTTGACTTCGCGCGGAAGGTACGAGGGTCGGTGAAATCGCCTATAAATAGAGGCCGACCCCCTCGAGATAAGTAGAGAGATTTTTCAGAGAAGATCATTTGCTCTCGTTTTGTGAAGGTGGTTCGCGGAGCCAGTGTGCTTCGTGAAAGAGATGCTTCGCGGCGGCTATTGTAGCTCCGCGAAAACTGCAAGCTCCGCGTTGTCTTACTAAGATTCGCGAGGGTCGTTGCTCTGCGACGGCTTGAGCATCGCGAGAGTGCTTCTCGAGAGAGCTTCGCGAGAGAGCTTCGCGAAAAGGCAGGAGCTTCGCGAAGGCTTGTTGAGCTTCGCGAAATTGGGAGCCTAGCGAAGTTGAGTGCTTTGCGAAGGTACTTTCCAAAGGTAGTTTGCCTAGTGGATAGTGGCAAAGGGGTATTCATCTACGGGTGAAAGTTGGACTTCAACAGAGCATCTATCTACAGTTGAATATGCATTACTTCATGCAAATGAAGAGACCTACAGGTCTATAAAATTTGAGTTGATTCCCTTCACAGAGCAGTGATCTTAGGAAGAGGAAGTAGGTGATCCTCTCCACAGGCAGTGATCCAGAGAGAGAGAAACAGGGAGTGACCCTTGGGAAAGCAGTGAGCTAACCCTAAACCTTGTATAGGCAGTGAGCCTGGGCATAGAAGTGATCTAGCCTGAACATTGTAATCCACAGCTAGTGAAGTTTAGTGGAATTGGTACGACCGGCAACTTGTCGGCGTATGCTCCTTGGACGTAGCCCTTTGCGGTGAACCAAGTAAAAATCTCTGTGTCTGCCTGCTAATTTTCCTGCATTGCATTTAAAGCATCATCATCAGATAAAGGAGAAAGTAAGTGATCATAACATACACACAAGTGCAAACAAAGTGACCCTTGTAACAAATAGGTCAAGATCCAATGGGGTAGGAAGAACTTTGAAAAAGAATATTCATACCCTGATTCACCCCCCCTATCAGGGTATATAGGCCCCTATTGGTCCTAACAATTGGTATCAGAGGGATAGGTTTCTTTTATCAGATTTGTTTGCTCCGACTTGGTGTAGTCGATCTGTGTGTTTATTGAATTGGTCTGCTCTTATCTCAGTGAGCCATGGCAAAGGGAAAAACATCCAATAAGAAGCAGAAGTCATGTGGTATTCCTCAGTGTGGAAGTATGTATGGAAAAATTGTGATTCAATTAACAGAATCAAACAGTTTACTGAATAAAGGTATGGATGAATCTGACAGGGAAAAGATTGATTCACTCAATCATGATGTTGGAATGAGTAAAGTACATGAGCATCAGAGTAATGCAGAAACAGAATAAGAAATTGAAGGAAGAATAGATATGCGAGCTGAGTTGGAGGTTTCTCTTGAGGAGATAGATGTTTGGAGAGAAAAAACAAAGAAATCCAATAATGTTGTTCATGATGTCAAACTCTATATGCAGCAGCAGGAAGAAGAGAAGTATGAGTTGATGGAAGAAATTGAGAAACTCAAGTTATCAACACGAGAGAACTCAGAAACGGTTAGTGAGTATATGATTAAGATTGAAGAACAGAAAAGGGGGATCAATGGCTTGAATAGAAAAGTGAAAGATCAAGTCAAGTGCATCAAAGAACCTGATATTCCAATTGACGTTGGAAACATTGAAGTAGTCAAATCTAAAGATATCCGGATCAAGGTATTGGAGATTGAGGTCAACAAGCTAAGAGGCTTAAATCAAAGGCTTATTGACATAGTTACTGACCTAACAGAGAAGAATGATTCTCATGCCAATGAACTACAAAAGATGGCTAAAATGAAAGGAAAACAAAAGTCTGATGATTATGAAGAGAATCAAAAGTCAGATGAAGTACAGAATCTGAAAGCTAGAAATGATGATCTAGTAGCACAGTTGTCTGAAGAAGTTCAGAAGAATCGAAGCCTACAA
Source organism: Viscum album (assembly GCA_963277665.1). Classification (NCBI taxonomy): domain Eukaryota; kingdom Viridiplantae; phylum Streptophyta; class Magnoliopsida; order Santalales; family Viscaceae; genus Viscum; species Viscum album. Next base: position 1,428,681,131 of record OY728120.1, on the reverse strand, counting down.
CAAGAGAATGAATCTGTCTCTAAATCTGTTTCTGAGGAAAAATTAAAAGTAGTGAAGCTATGTACAATGGTGGAAAAGCTCACACGGGAACTAGAAGATGAGGTGAGTAGCGGGAAGCTTCTCAAGAAAGAATTGTATGTCCAACTTGAATCAAGGGAGACAAAGATTAAAAAGTTGGAAGAGGATCTAGAATCATTAAAGAAGGATGTGGAGAAATCCAATGCTAAAGGAATGCCAAAAATGAAGGATGCCTTACACTTGCTATTTGATTATCCTTCGACAAGTGATGATAAAATGAAGAATATGTATTCTATTTCTGAAGAGAAACAACAGAATATTTTCTCAGCTCAAAGACCAGCAAGTTTCAGAAAAGCTGGTATTAGATTCGATGAATCCCCTCCTGTGCATGACAGAAAGAGAGCCGTGAACAGTTCTAGAAATGGAAAAGATCCTGCAGGTGTTGGAGATAGGCCTAAAAGGACAATTACAAAAAGAAGTGATGGCATGTGCTATTTCTGCGGGATTCACGGCCACACATCAAGCTTCTGTTTAGAGGCTCATGAATACATATCAGGCTGTGAAAATAGAAACTTTGCTGAATCCCAGAATAAGAAGAAGAGTCCGGAGAAATCAGAGAGTAAAGTCTCTCAAAGGAAAGCATTTATAAAATGCTATTACTGTGGAAGAATGGGACACACCATGAATATGTGTCAGGAAGCTTAGGGGATTGATGCCAAAAGAAGAAAAGAATTTGCATCAACATATCAGCAGAGAAGTGATGAAATGAGGTATGCCTTTAATAGAAAATGTTTCATATGTTCTGATCATGGGAATTTGGCCAGACAATGCAGCAAGAAGAAAGCAGGGAAGGAAAAAGACCCGAGAAAGAGATTATCAACTCCAGTGGTACATAATGAGAAATTATACACTGGGAGAAAAAGTGGCAAGGTGAAAAATAGGCTTAGAGCCTCAGGGGAATCACATGGAGCTGAACGAAAGGTGTATCAATCACCTCCTCTGTTGTACTCACAACCACTCTCAAGGAGAGAATGTGAACAAACCTGGAAGATTAAGGGGAGATCTACTCTAGCTGTGATAAAGAAGAATGAACGTTCAATGGAGGACTCACCACCAGCAAAAAAGAGTGTAGTGACTCAGACATCTGATAAAAGAAAGATGAATAAAGAATGTGTTGAAACATTTTCATGTCGTGTTCCACAGCGAAAAGTGGAGGAAGGTGCAAGATCCCTACAATGGTGGAAGAAGCAGGGGAAGATGGAAAGTAGAGAGGTTCCTACCCAGAGAAGGAATCATGGAAAATGGAATCTTGGTAGAACCTCAAAGAAGGAAATGTGTACTAGCGGGTTTATACCCCAAGCGGTGAGAAAGGCCGAGCCTACCAAATCTACATATCAGAAAAAGGCTCAGAATGTAGGCAATGAATGCCTAGTCATATGGCCAGAACAGTTGAAGTTGGCTAGGCAGCTGGAGGAAGCAAGAAAGGAGTGTGATGCCCTCCAAGAAAAAATCAAAGGGTTGACCCGTCAGGATCAACCACTATCCTCGTTTTGAGGATTCAAGAAACACCCCCTCTCCCTATGTATAAAAATGATATTAACTGATGATTCATGTGTTTCAGGTTCTAGGGAGATACGATCCAAGGGGAAGTGGCATCTAAAGATGCAAAGTTGAGAAGTGATGTGCTCCAGCGTTTTAATTGGCTCAAATTAGGTACAACAGTTGAAGAAGAAAGGGACCAACAGAGCACAATAGGAAGTGATTGTGTTATTAGCTTTATCTCTTGTTTCCTAAACTGAGTTCCAACTCAGTAGGCTTAGAGATTTGGTTAATGGCTCGATGCTGAGTGTCAAATTAGTATAAATGGTGCATGTGGAGAAGAATGGTTATGGGTCTCTACCGTTGGGCCTAACAGATAGAAGTGTTGTGTAACACAGGGGGAGCATTCTATATCCAAATCAGATTCAAGAGCCATCAATTCAATAATTGGATGACTTGGCTCAGGTGTTTCCTATTGAGGGAAGAAAGAAAAACAGGGAGAAGCAACAATAACAATGCATTTCATGCTTATCTATTTGCTCTAACAATATGGTATCAGCTGACTGTTTTCAGGATACCAAGAAGCTGCAAGAGAAAATCAAAGGCGTCTCAACAAAAATCTGAGAAAAGTAGCTAAAAGAAATGAATCCACTGAAAAATGAGTCAGTGAACAACTTCCTGATGAAAGTGTTGAGGAAGAAAGCAACATAGGGAGAAGAAGTGGTTGATGCTGATTCAGAAGAAGACACTAATGATGAACAAGAAAGTGTCAAGTATGTGTCTACAAGGAAGCCAAAGAGTTGAGCTGAAACTGATAGATAGAATATCATTAGTGATCAATGAGCTCCAGTTCAGACAAGAAGAATGAAATCGCTGCAGCAGACATCATTACTATCACAGGATGAGCCGAAATGCGTTGCTGATGCATTTGAAGATGAAAACTGGGTTCAGGCTATGAATGAAGAGCTTGATCAGATTGAGAAGAACCAGACATGGGAGATTGTTTCGAGGCCATCAGACAAGAATGTCATCGGGACTAAATGGGTCTATCAAAACAAGATGAATGAAGATGGCATAGTGATTTGGAACAAAACACGACTAGTGTGCAAGGGATACTCCCAGATTAAGGGTTTAGATATTGATGAGACATTTTCACCGGTTGCAAGGCTGGAGACAATCAGATTATTCCTAGCCATTGTAGTGCAAAGAAAGTTCAAAGTGTTCCAGATGGATGTCAAGACTGAATTTCTAAATGGGTTTCTAGAAGAAGAGTTGTACATTGAGCAACCAGATGGTTTTCTCATTCATGAGGATGAGAACAAAGTTTGCAGGCTGAAGAAGGCATTGTATAGACTGACACAAGCTCCAAGAGCATGGTACTGAAGGCTATATCAGTAGTTGAAGAACCTTGGTTTTCAGCGTTACATAAGGCAGGAATGACACATTCATTTCTCAATCCAAATATGCCAAGGATGCTTTGGAATTAATTGGAATGGAAAATTCCAAGGAGATGAAGACTACGGTTTCTACCCGGATGAAATCATCAAAAGATGACAGTGGCAGGGCAGTTAATTTCACTGAAAACAGGAAGATTATCAGCAGTTTTCTATACATGACCGCAACAAAGCCTGATATTATTTTCACCACATGCCAAGCAGAGATATATCAGTGTAATCCCAAGGAAAGTCACATGCTCGCAGTGAAAAGAATAATTCGGTATATCAAGGGCATGGTGGACTTCGGCTTGACATACAACGCCAAATCTCAGACAAAGTTATTGAGATATACTGATGTAGACTGGGCCGGATCAGTAGATGATAGAAAATCAATGTTAGGAGGTGCATTCTATCTTGGTGGACTGTGTATTTCTTGGCTAAGCAAGAAGCAAGATTGCATTTCATTGAGCACCGTAGAAGATGAGTATATTGCGGCCACTCAAGCGTGCACATAGTTATTGTGGATGAAGAAGCAGCTTGAAGATATGAGAGTTGATGTGAAGTCTCTGATCTGAATCCAGTGTGATAAATCAAGTGCTATCAATCTGAGCAAAAATCCAGGCCATCACTCAAGGACAAATCACATTGAGATCAAATATCATTTTATAAAGGAGATAGTTGAACTGGGGATCGTGAAGTTGGAGTATGTGCCTATATAGCTACAGGTTGCAGAAATTCTGACAAAGGCCTTACCCAAGGAATCTTTTGAGAGGCATCGACTGGCTCTGGGAGTTCAGTTGACTCCCCACACTTAGGAGAGTGTGCATGGGGACCCCCCCCCCCTCTCCCCGAGGTATGATGTGTTTTTCCCTACTGTGCTAATGTGTTCTCTACTCTGTTACAGACTGCAAAGGAATGACCTTTGGGTTCATTGACAAAGGGGGAGAAAAGTTTTTGTTAAAGGGGGAGAAAATAGTATTTGTTCAAGGGGGAGACAGTGCGGAGTTTTGATAAATCATAATTGATACGGGGAGAAGCTGACAGGTGGATCATCCAGAAAGGGGGAGTAATGAGAAAGGGGGAGAGTATGAAATATGACGATGCTAGAAGTGATCGATCAAAGCATATAAATCATGACAGCTGAGGATCGTGATAAAAGCAAAACAGTGGTGTTGGAATGGTGTGAGACGGTGTCCAGCTATCAACAATTGGTATCAACTTAAGAATTCACCAATTGGTATCAGTGTGATTCAACAATTGGTATCAATTTAAGAATTGGTATCAGGGTGGAATCGACAATTGGGGTCTGACATGAAGTGATTCATTGATGAACTTTTCATACTACTCTTGTTTCTCATGCCGAGCATTGTTCATGTGGGCTTAGAGTACGTGTTAAGTGAATCCTTGAACACTATCAGAATCGCAAGAGGCGAATGGTGGTAGCGGCTGGAAGAAGACTCAGTGAGGTATCAAAGTGCAGAAAATCATTCTGAGCAGAGTTGTGAAGAGTTGTCAACAAACCCAAAGGGGGAGGTTGTTGGGAAAAAATCCATCAAGGTAACATTGAAGTATTTTTGGGTTGATTGTGTTTGTTGACAAAGCAGGTTTTCATGGATATTTGTCGAGTTCCCAAGAATTTGTTGACAATACTTGTTGATAAAGAACGGTGACAAAGGAATGGACGATCTGGAGGCGGTACAAAAGAGCAGTACAAGGTGGCGCCGTTTCTCAGTGTTTGCCAAATTTTTGGGGTCCAAAATTTGGAGTTTGGTGAGCATCGCGAAAAGTGGATTTCCATGAAGAGCATAATTTCATATGGCAAAGGCATGAATTTCGCGAAGATAGGATGCATGGTTTGGAAATCGCGAAGACCAGAAGAATGGAGGCGGTGATGCTTCGCGATTACGTCAAGCTTCGCGAACGGCAGAGGCTGAAGCGCATCGCGGCGGTGAAGGGATTTGCGAGGGAGATTCGTGGAGAAGGCGCGAAGGAATGTTGGGCTTCGCGAGGGAGATTCGCGGCGAAGTCTTGAAGGTATGTTGACGGTGATTCTTCGCGACTACGTCAAGCTTCGCGAACGGTAAAGTGCCGTGGTGCTTCGCGATTTGGACAGAATTCCGGCGGAATCTTTGGAGCTTCGCGATTTGAGATGACCTGGCGTTGACTTCGCGTGGAAGGTACGAGGGTCGGTGAAATCGCCTATAAATAGAGGCCGACCCCCTCGAGATAAGTAGAGAGATTTTTCAGAGAAGATCATTTGCTCTCGTTTTGCGAAGGTGGTTCGCGGAGCCAGTGTGCTTCGCGAAAGAGGTGCTTCGCGGCGGCTATTGTAGCTCCGCGAAACCTGCGAGCTCCGCGTTGGCTTACTAAGATTCGCGAGGGTCGTTGCTCTGCGACGGCTTGAGCATCGCGAGAGTGCTTCGTGAGAGAGCTTCGCGAAAAGGCAGGAGCTTCGCGAAGGCTTGTTGAGCTTCGCGAAATTGGGAGCCTAGCGAAGTTGAGTGCTTTGCGAAGGTACTTTCCAAAGGTAGTTTGCCCAGTGGATAGTGGCAAAGGGGTATTCATCTACGGGTGAAAGTTGGACTTCAACAGAGCATCTATCTACAGTTGAAGATGCATTACTTCATGCAAATGAAGAGACCTACAGGTCTATAAACTGTGAGTTGATTCCCTTCACAGAGCAGTGAGCTTAGGAAGAGGAAGTAGGTGATCCTCTCCACCGGCAGTGAGCCAGAGAGAGAGAAATAGGGAGTGACCCTTGGGAAAGTAGTGAGCTGACCCTAAACCTTGTATAGGCAGTGAGTCTGGGCATAGAAGTGATCTAGCCCGAACATTGTAATCCACAGCTAGTGAAGTTTAGTGGAATTGGTACGACCGACAACTTGTCGGCGTATACTCCTTGAACGTAGCCCTTTGCGGTGAACCAAGTAAAAATCTCTGTGTCTGCCTGCTAATTTGCCTGCATTGCATTTAAAGCATCATCATCAGATAAAGGAGAAAGTAAGTGATCATAACATACACACAAGTGCAAACAAAGTGACCCTTGTAACAAATAGGTCAAGATCCAGTGGGGTAGGAAGAACTTTGAAAAAGAATATTCATACCCTGATTCACCCCCCCTCTCAGGGTATATAGGCCCCTATTGGTCCTAACAAAACCAAACTCGCGACATCTTCCCAGTGACTAATACACAATGTGTAAACACTTTACATGACTTGTATTTCTCCTGTTGACACCAAAAAGCCCAGTTTCAGCTCAAAATCCCTAAAACAAATCTGGTATTATCCAAACCCAGGGAGAACCCCACAAAATATTTTACACATTTATACCCTGACTACATTAATTCAAAACAATATACATCCTTTAACTTTAGGTCATTTTCCTCAATAAATGCTCTTCATCCTCATGGGTTCCAAAAGTGCACTCAGATAAAGAGGGAAATGACAAGAGAGAAGAGAAATACCTAAAAGTGGGTAATGGGATGTTACAACCTATCTCTCAAGAAACTCATGAATTTTGTTCTCCTCTAGTTATGTCTTAAAAATACATTTTTTTTATTTCATTTTCCTCTCTTTATATACTTAAGAGTTCAAAAGAATGTTTTTAAGAAAAATTGACTTTATTTCTCTCTTTGGTCGAAAAATATTTTTCTTACATATCCATGTTTTCAAAAAATGTTTTAAAGACTATTTTTACTATTCTCCAATGATTGTTTAAAGACATTTCTACCCATGTTTGAATTTATAAAAAATTGTTTTAAAGTAATATTCTTTTCATTTTATAAACAATGTACTTTTGACTTTTTACTGTAAATGTGAAAGGAATCTTTGTTTTAACATACACAACATCAACGGAATTTTTTGTCATCATGGCCACTCAATTATTTGAAGCTTCATTTACAAGTTTTCAAAGTTATTTTCAAAGAAAATGTTTTCTTTAAAATTTCATAAATTTTTAGTTGTTAAATAAGTGATTTTAAAATAAAAAGGATATTTTCTTCAAGAAATGTTCCAAGTTATCGTTCAAAATTATTTTTCCATCTAAGATGACATTCTTTGATGTCACTTAAGCTTTATTATGGATATGATCCAAGGATACCATCCTTATTATTTCTCTAGATAGTTTGTGTTTATAATAACAAGATGTTTAAGAAACTCGTTCCTTTTCCACAGGTTATGTTGTGATAAAATGATGAAATATTTATTGAACCTGTTTCTTTTTCATGGGTTATACTAATGATGAAATATTTATGAAATCCTTTTCTTTTCATGGGTTCTGATATGATGAAATATTTATGAAACACTTTTCTTTTCATGGGTTCGGATATGATGAATGTTTTATGATCCTACAACACACAAATATATAGATTATGTGACACGTGGGACCTATCTCTCTTTCCAATGCATTGGGTAAAGATTGATATCTCATGAGATAAACAGGACTGAAATGGGGAGTGAACCTAGTTCAGTAAGGGACTTTGCCTATTATGATAATCTTGGGAGTGAACCTTGACTACTATTGTGGTTTGGGGAGTAAAGCATTTCACTATGATAGTTTTGGCAGTAATCCTTGACTACTAAGGAAATAATTTTCTATGCTTATGTGTATGTCACAAATCTATGTATTATATCAATGTTATGCTATCATGTCTCGTGTTCTTTGATTCCATTATTATTCATGTCTTATGAACTGTCAAGATTTATGTCATTGCTCATGTTTTATGATCTATGATATGGAGGGTATGGTTTTCAAATGTTATTCTCTTGTTCTCATACTCTTATGCTCGGCTTATGTTGATATTACTCTAGTTTACCCTTATTGGGCATCTGAGCTCACTCTTTCTTATGTTTCATTTCCCCAGGTTATGAAGAAAGATAGTTTGTATGATATGTCAATGAAGGGTGCTAGTTATGAAGAATTTAGTGGGAGATGATGCAGTTCACATGTGATCCAGTTGTTTATTCCAAAGGCACTAGACATAAATGATTCTGGCGTGAATCATTATGTTAATATTTAGTATGAGAAGTTTGGGGCTTTACAATACAACTGCATATAAACATTGTAACATGGTAAGGGCTTCCTGCCTTGAGTATAAGGAATCACACTCGCCAAGTCGCACTCTCTAATTTAAGCTCGAACCACTGAATCCCTAAAATTGGCCCCAAACCCTTAGAATTATGGATTTAAAATGGAAAAACAAGGAACAACAAAAGAAAAGAGCTTTGAGAGCATCAGCAACATTAGACTTACCAAGAGAGAACTCCTACAACAAATAATGCGTCAAGCGGGGAAGAAGAGAGGTGAGAGGAGAGCTCAAAAACAAGCCAAGCCTGAGTGGTGGTTGAGGGAAGAGGAGAGATGGGAAATAAGGGGGTTTCAAGTGAAACTATGGGGTTTTTCCTAAAAAAACAACCCAACGGTCACATGAAACCCAATCAGCTCACATTGAGTACCCTGTGCTTCCCCGCTGATTGATCAGTGGGGCCCCAAGCCCTATAGGCCCACTTGGGCCACCGAGTACTTGATGGACTCCCACCGTGCACTCATTGCCCATATGCAACAAATTCTACATAGGATGCCCTCAGTATCCAACCCCGAACCGTTCCTGAGCCCCACTAACCCCCGAACGCACCACAAAACAACCAAATCTAATTAATTAAAAGCCATGAATTATCCTCATATTTATTATTGAAATTTAAGGGTCATTACACATCTTAATGATTTTTTTTAGAAAAAAAACATTTTTACTCTAAAATAGAGATGACATCAAGTATATATTAACCAAATATGTGATACTACTTGTTCAAATTAAATAAAATTAAAATTTAGATTAATTGGGTTTTTATAAGGTTGGTATATTAGATTTAAAAACGCAATTAATATCTACTACCGATTCAAATAACTTCTAGAGTTTTATAAACTTGAATTTGATTAAATTAATGATCAACTCACCCGTAAGGTTTTCGAGATTTTTATTTATTTTTGAACTATCCCCCGTTTTTAGGTGGGTTGAGAACCCTTACTTGACTCGTAGTCCCAGGGGTACAAGGCCCTAGTACATGACCAGAATGTCTAGTGACACAAAACCCAATACCTTACCCGAAGACCTGAAGACCCAACAACACTGGAACTGCCCCTCTCCGGTATTTGCATCATTAAAGGTGCATAACTCCCCACATTGCATGAGTGATTGCCTAGCATTGCCCTGTGCATAGGTGCATGGTGCCGATATATTTTAAAATGATGATAAAATTGTAAAATATATTTATTTAATTTGTTATACTTTCATTTTAAATTTATAAATGAATTTTCAATTTTTTTTTAATTTATAACATATTTTACTTAGTTAAAATAGTTAATGGGCTAGGGTTTCTGTACAAAAAAAAAAGCAGAAGTTAAATCACTATTTCAGAATTAAATATGATATAATTACGATAATATGTTTATAAAATAAATGAGTTATGAATTTTTTAAAATAATAATTTTCAGTAGCGTGTGTTGAAAAAATCGTAAAAAATGAGTGTGAACAGAGCGCGGGGCCGACGCCTTCCGTCATTATCGAGGTGCGTGCTTTCATGGATACCGGGGACCATCCCTTCGCTTCCGTGTCTTAAGACCACTGGCCAAGCATATCATTAAGTACGCTTTAATAGTATTGTAATATTAAATTAAAGACTTGTCGGATCAGTCTAAAATAATAATTATTAATTTATTAATTTTATATTTTTAAATGATAGTAAAACAATAAATATATTTATTTAATTTAAATTATTATATAAATTGAATTCGTAGATACATTTTAAAATTTTGTGTTCATAATTATATATTTAATTGGTTATCATAATTAACATACATTTTTAAATGTAACATTATATAATTATCAAAATATTTTAGAAATATTCGGGTGATAAACAATTTTGAGATTTATAATTATTAAATGCATTCTGGTACAATATCCAAAATCTCATCGCTGAGATTTGAACTAACATAAACACTGATAAGGCATAATATTTTAATAAATCGAACAGTACGTTCAATACATAAATATATATATATTTTTTGTACGATTTTAAGGCTTCTTTGGCCACTAGCGAAAATATGTGATGAAAAAAATATTTAAATGGTGTGAAACCGATTAGGAACCGATTGAAACAATGAAGATTTTCATAATCTGTGTAAAAACATTGATCGAACTCCCCCTACACTTTCAGAATCCTTTTATTCTATGTATGTTAGGGAACTTGATAGGTTGTATTCTGTGTACGGATAAGATAATCAACCCGACGAGTCTCCCTGTTTCACCGCGTTTATGTGTGGAGATCGTTATTTCCAATCCTCCAATTGAATGGGTACGGATCTCAGTTGGCGAAGAGTTTCGATATAAGCAGAAGGTTGTATGCTTGTCGTGCAATCTCCTGGGCCATCTGGCTTCTTCCAGTCACCGGGTGTGTAGGGGTGGGCAAGAGGTGGAAGGGGATCCCCCCCTTGTTAAGTCGAATGTCAAGCCAGGTTCTGAGAATCCAAGAGTTGCAGATGTTTTTGAAGACTGCTTCATGATCTGGATGCTCCCCAGTTTGTAGAGCTGACCTTGGGAAGTCCATGTCCCACGTTTGCTCCCTCTTTTGCTTAAACGGTTAAGAACAGAGGAAGTGTTTATGCTTAGAGGAATGATCAACTCTCAGATCGCGGTGGTGTTGTTTCTCATGGAGTGCTTAAAGAGACGCAAACATCTATGGTGCTTAAGACAGTGTCCCCAAGCTGACGGGATCCTGATTCATGCATGGCTGCAAAGCCTATTTTGATGCAAAACCGCTTCTCGGCTCTGAATGAGGGGAAGGAAAATGTGGATCCCGAGGGTTAACAAACTGCCATTCCAAGATGGAAGTGCAAGCAGGTCAAAAGACACTCGGATGATGAGGAGATAAGTGATATTGATGCGGTCTCCCAGCTAAGTTTGGACTATGAGCAGAAGGCTTTGGTTAGACATGGATCAAGGAAAGGCAAACAATGGATTTTCTTGACTGGAAACCTTCCGGTTCCCAAGGAGGGGAAAAAACAAAGACCCCGCAATGACTATTCGAATACTCAAAAAACAATAATAACCAAATCGTCAGGTAAGGCAAGGTGCAATGGCTCAGAGGTTAAACTCGGGGAAGCTGCTGCATATCAAGGTGTGGAATCGGTTTCTGATAAGACGAGCAAGGAGTCTCCTTCTGAGGGTTGCAAATCCCTTGTGGCTAGCGTTGGGGTGAAGGAGAGTCCTATGTTGGACTCAACCTCAGTCACGACTGGAGGGCATTTGGGTGCGGGGTTGGAGGCACTCTTGCAGCTGGCTCTTTACTCCAAGGAGGGGTAGTTGGGGCTATCAGGTCAAGAAGCTGGAATAGTTGATGATCCATTGGCGATCTCGGTTGATCCGCAATAGGTTGTTGAGGTTGCGACCATGGAGAAATCATGAGATCTTCTCTTGCACTCTGAGAAAGAGATGCTGGAAAAGGTTTTGAGCATTCATGCTTCTAATGAGGACACATAAAGGATGAACGGGAGACCAATCCAAGTGGACACTAACAAGCAGCAAGGAGAGTGCATCGACAAACAACATCTTATTATGACCAGAGGCTTCAACGATAAGAAGATATAAGTGGAGGAGTTTTTGCAAGCATGAGACAATCTGGCTTCTCAATTTGAAGAGACTATCAAAGATGAACCTGATAAAAAGGTACCAGATTTGTCTTGGAAACTATTTAGGGAGGGCGCATCTAGTAGTTTCAAGCTGGTCTTTAATAATGTAACACTACTGGAAAAATAGATCTATACCAACGGTTTAAGAAAACCGTTGGTATAGATGTGGTGGGCATGTATATCCCTAGGATTTTAAAGAAACCGTAGGTATACCATCCCTCATATTTCAATCCCGTCGGGCTCATTCCTGTGTGCCTCTCCCTCACAAACTCTCTTCGCCCCCACAACCCTCTTCTCCCCCGATTATCCATCACGCTCATCCTGTGAGTGCCTCTCCCCCGTAAAATCTCCTCGCCCCTGCAACCCTCTTCTCCCCTGATTATCCATCGCGCTCATCCCGTGAACCCTCTCCTCCAAGGTAGTCGAACTTGCGAGGCAACTCGTACAATCGTACGAGTTTGCGGATGGACTTATCCCCTTTGACGTCTGAAGAATCGATTTGATGCAGCTTCAAACGCACGGACTTGGAGTGAAATCGCTCACCCGGGCAGACTTGCTGCTTCCATCAGGTGAGATCACATTTTTTTTAATTTCAAAATTGAAGGTTTTTAATCGGCTTCAACCCGACACACCTCGCACGACTAGGGTTCAATTTCTCCCTCTTTGCTCCCATCTCTTTGCTCTCTGGCGGTGTTTCCCTCTTCTATAGCCCGAATGAGCTCTACGACTTGCACCCCAATGTTGAACTCCTCCGCATCTCCGTATCCTTTGCTCAGCAGGTGCCACCACCAACATCAAAAGCATGTATATACTAATTACATCCAATGCATCACTCATTTAGTCTATCATTCTATTTTCCTACTGGTAATATAGAAAATCAATGCATTCAGTGAATGCATATGTCTATTTTAGTGTCCCTATTTTATAATTGCTTTATTCACATGGAAAATGTTCTGTCTTTTGAATCCCCGCTCCGACGGTGTTTCTCTTGCAGGCCCTTCCATCGAATCCCTGCTCACAATCTGATCTTTCCTTTGCATCTCAAATTAATTACTCCATTATCTTGTTCTTCATATTCTGCATATAATTAGTACCAGTTAAGGTAGGTCGATCGATGATCTGGGAAAATTAGACCGATGGGTTGCTTGATTTTGGGTGGGCCTGCATGTCTTTCAGCAATTCTACTGCATTATGTATATATGTGTGAATGGCTAAATTTCCAGTAAACTCACAGGTCTCCAATTCTTTTTCTCAGTTTCCTTGCGGGTTTCTCCTTCCCTGTTGTAATGTTTGGTTTGGTCGAACCTGGTTTAAGGGGATGACCTGGTTTTTGTGGTTTCTTTGGTGTTTAGGGTTCATGGTAGTTTCTTATTGGTTGTTTGTCCATCCAACATTAGAGGAGATGCATTCTTGCTCATGTGTCGTTGATTCGAGGAAGGTTTTCCTATGCCCTTACGTTTAAGGTCATTTTTATGATGAAATACAGGTTTTTTGATATATTTATTTGAAAAATGATGCATGTTGATAAATATAGTCTCTTTGATATAACATTATGACTTAACTCATCCATTTTCATCAACCATTTTATCTTCATTTGGGAGTTGTCAATCAATCTTTCAATAATGTCCAAATTAGAAAATTTATCGAGAACACATTCTAGATGATTAAAAAAATGATACATATATTAGGGCTTATCTTAGACTTGTTGTTGGAGTTGGTGGCCTAGAACCAACTACTTTATACTTTATTCATTAATAAATACCTTATCATATCTTGATTGTTCTTCTGCGTGACAATCACTACTACAACTTGACCTTTTATCCACGCTAAAAACTGGCATTAACAGCGCTAGAAAAGCGCTGTTAATGCCGGCGTAGATAGGGGGGGTCCCCTTTATCAGTGCTCTAAAAAGCGTTGATAAAGGCGACCTTTATCAGCGCTAAAAAGAGTGTTGATAAAGGAGGTTCTTTATCAGCGCTTTTCGGAGCGCTGATAAAGGGGTGCCTTTATCATCGCTACCTTGAGCGCTGATAATAGGTCCCTTTATCAGCGCTCTTTTAGCGCTGTTAAAGGTGTCCTTTATCAGCTCTCAAAAAAGCACTGATAAAGGCACCTTCCCCTGCACCTACAGAACTAGCACCTGCACACACCTGCACACACCTGCACAAAATAGCATCCGCACACACTACAAAAAAATAGTACATTAGAGGGGGTTATGCACAACCCCCTCTAAATTCATTTTCTGTAACATTAGAGGGGGTTCTGCACAACCCCCTCTAATCATCGAATTTAGAGGGGGTTCACAGCCCCCTCTAAAAATTTTAGCATTTTTTCAATTATGTAGTTGGATTTTAGAGACAGTTATGTCAAAACTATCGCTACTTTAATAATTAATGGCGCTATATATTTAGTTACATGTACTATATATTCGGTTAGAGGCACTATATACATACACACACACACACACACACACACACACACACACACACACACACACATATCTATTCAGTTAGATTTTAGAGGTGTTATATATATATATGTGTGTGTGTGTGTGTTATACAAAATTTATTTTTTTAAGAAAATAGTGGGGGTTCACAACCCCCTCTAATGTAAGACATTAGTGGGGGTTCAAAACCCCCTCTTGAACCCCCACTAATGTCTTACATTAGAGGGGGTTTACAACCCCCTTTAATTTAAGAGATCAGAGGGGTTGTGAACCCATACTATTTTCTTAAAAAAAATCATAATATATATAGTATATATTGTGTACATATATGAATGTATTTAGAAAATGTACAATATATTATATTAATATAAATATGTAATATATATATATATTAATTGTGTATGTATAAATATAATATGTATATATATATATTTGCAAAATATATTTGGATAATATATATATATATATATATATATATATATAATATACACGTCTTCAAATAAATATAAAAAATTACAAATAAATATATAAATACACATTTGCGTTTGTGTGTGTTTGATGTAAATGTATTTATAAATACATACATACATTATTTTATTTAAATATATGTAAATATATAATTTATTGAGGTCTGCAGAAAATATATATATACATATATATTTATATTTATATAAATATAGATACATGTTATTTATTTAATTTATTTAAATATATTATGCAAATAATGTTTATCTTAATAAACTTATTAATATATATAAATACAATAATATATAAATTATATGTGTAAATTTGTGAATATATATATATATATGTTTATTAATATATATATATGCTTATTTTAATAAACTCATTATATGTATTTAAATATATTGTTTTAATAATGTTTATTTTAATAAACTTATTAATATGTATAAATACAATAATATATAAATTATATGTGCAAATTTTTTAATATATATATGCATATTTTAAAAAACTTATTATATGTATTTAAATATATTATGCAAATAATTTATATTTTAATAAACTTATCAATATATATATATATAAAATAATATATGTATCATTTAAATAAAAAGTTGCCTAGCGTAGTGGTTTAGCGGTAGTATTTATATGGTCGTGAAGCGGGGTTCGAATCCCGACTAGATCTTAATTTTAGAATCCTCTCTGAATTTGGCGACCGAGCGGAGATCAGGCGATGGACCGGGACCCCTCGTAGAGGAGACCGGGGTGGGGCTGGACTGGTACACGCAACGCGGGGACCGGGGGACGAGACACAGACGAGAGGAGGACCGGTACGGGACACAGACCGGTGGACGGGACAACAGAGAGGGGGGACAAGGGGGACCGCGGGTTTACACAGAAGAAGACCGGGGGAGACATGCACAGGAGGGACGGGACATGCCAAGGCAGACATGGAACGGGGGACGAGACAACAGAGGGGGACCGCGGGGGACAAACAGGAGGAGACCGGGGGGGACATGAGACATGCACAGACAGGAGGGACCGGCGGACATGAGATCGACACAGGAGTACCGGCGGACAGGAGGAGGGGCAGAGAACGGGTGACGTACTGGAGGGAATGGGGAACAGGCCTGGCGGAGGATATAGGGGATTTTTTCGTAAAAAAGGGTTGCATTATGGGCGGTTGTGTAAAACCGCCCCTAATGCAACCAACAATTAGGGGCGGTTTAAACCACCTCTAATCCCTCAATTAGAGGCGGTTGGGGTCATAACCGCCTCTAATGAAAACAGTTTCTGATAAATTTTGACAACAATAGAGGGGGTTTAAACCCCCTTGAACATAACCGCCGCTAAATTCAACACGCATTTACTAGCGCTTTCTCAAAACCGCCTCTACTAACAGTAGGCGGACACATTAGCGGCGGTTCCTCATAACCACCGCTAATGTCTTTAGAAGGGGTTATAACCCCTTATAATGTCAAAAATAACCCCTTCTACAATAGTCATTTTTTGTAGTGACACAATATTTTGACAAACAATGATATATACATTTACTTAACATCATGAATACAAAAAAATACACTGCTATATACATTTCAAACAATGTTTTACATGGTTACAATTACAATTATCCAACAATAGTTATAAACATTAATGTTTCATCCTTTGATATCCGTGATCCGCTCTCAAAAATTGTTGTCCACGATATTTGTTGCCGAACAAAGCATCCGAACTCAAGGAAAAAAATTCACCTATATAAGAAAATAAATATTATGTTTGTAATACAATAATGAAATAAATTAAAACATTAATATGAAAGAATACATTAATACGGGGAGTGAAACTAAAATATGGAAATGATAAACTCAAATGTTTTCATTCTGATAACAATGAAAGGGAATAATGTAAAATCAATATGTTTTTGGATGATTTATCTCATTTAATAAATACTGATTCTTTATCTAATGAAAAGATTTACCGGTCACACCATGCATCGGATTGAGGTATGGTTGATTCGTACATGTCACAAATGACTCATGGATCGTTGTCCTAAAGAATCAAAACAATCCGAACACGTTTTCTCGGTATTCCGTATGTCAGTAGTGTTGTTTTCTAAAGTTAATGTCAATTTCAAACTGATATCAGACACTTTTAGCCATACCGGTCACACCATGCATCGGATTGAGGTGCGGTCGAATCGTACACGTCACAAATGACTCATGAATTGTTGTCCTAAAGTATCAAAACAATCCGACCGCATTTTCTCGGTATTCCGTATGTCAGTAGTGTTGTTTTCTAAAGTTAATATCAATTTCAAACTGATATCAGACACTTTTAGCCATACCGGTCACACTGTGCATCGGATTGAGGTGCGGTTGATTTTTACACATAAAAAATGACTCATTTATCGTTGTCCTAAAGTATCAAAACAATCCGAACACGTTTTCTCGGTATTCTGTATGTCAGTAGTGTTTTTTTCTAAAGTTTATGTCAATTTGAAACTGATATCAGACACTTTTAGCCATACCGGTCACACCGTGCGTCAGATTGAGGTGTGATTGATTCTTACACATTATCAAAACAATCCGAACGTGTTTTCTCGGTATTCCGTATGTCAGTAGTGTTGTTTCCTAAAGTTTATGTCAATTTGAAACTGATATCAGACACTTTTAGCCATACCAGTCACACCGTGCATCGTATTGAGGTGCGTTCGATTCTTACACGTCAAAAATGACTCATGGATCATTGTCCTAAAGTATCAAAACAATCCGAATGCATTTTCTCAGTATTCCGTATGTCAGTAGTGTTGTTTTCTAAAGTTAATGTCAATTTCAAACTGATATCAGACACTTTTAGCCATACCGGTCACACCGTGCGTCAGATTGAGGTGCGGTCGATTCTTACATGTCACAAATGACTCATGGATCGTTTTCCTAAAGTATCAAAACAATCCGAATGCGTTTTCTCAGTATTCTGTATGTTAGTAGTGTTGTTTTCTAAAGTTTATGTCAATTTGAAACTGATATCAGACAATTTTAGCTATACCGGTCACACTGTGTGTCAGATTGAGGTGCGATTGTTTCGTACACATCAAAAAAGACTCATGAATCATTTTCTTAAAGTATCAAAACAATCCAAAAGCGTTTGCTCGGTTTTTCGTATGTCACTTGTGTTGTTTTCTAAATTTTATGTCAATTTGAAACTGATATCAGACACTTTTAGCCATACCGGTCACACCATGTGTCGGATTGAGGTGTGTTCGATTCACACACGTCACAAATGACTCATGGATAATTTTCCTAAATTATCAAAACAATCCTAACACATTTTCTTGGAATTCTGTATGTCACTTGTGTTGTTTTCTAAAGTTAATGTCAATTTCAAACTGATATCAGACACTTTTAGCCATACCGGTCACACTGTGCATTGGATTGAGGTTTGGTCAATTATTACACCTCAAAAATGACTCATGGATCGTTGTCCTAAAGTATCAAAACAATCCGAACGCATTTTCTCAATATTCCGTATGTCAGTAGTGTTGTTTTCTAAAGTTAATGTCAATTTCAAACTGATATCAGACACTTTTAGCCATACCGGTCACACCGTGCGTCGGATTAAGGTGAGGTCGATTCTTAAACCTCAAAAATGACTCATGGATCGTTTTCCTAAAGTATCAAAACAATCCGAACACTTTTTCTTAGTTTTACGTATGTCAGTAGTGTTGTTTTCTAAAGTTTATGTAAATTTGAAACTGATATCAAACACTTTTAGCCATACCGGTCACACTGTGCATCATATTGAGGTGCGGTCGATTCGTACACGTCAAAAATGACCCATGGATCGTTTTCCTAATGTATCGAAACAATCCGAATGCGTTTGCTCAGTTTTCTGTATGTCACTTGTGTTGTTTTCTAAAGTTAATGTCAATTTCAAAATGATATCAGACACTTTTAGCCATACTGGTCATACCGTGCATCAGATTGAGGTTCGGTTGATTCATACACATCAAAAATGACTCATAGATCATTTTACTAAAGTATCAAAACAATCCGAATGCGTTTTCTCAGTATTCTGTATGTCAGTAGTGTTGTTTTCTAAAGTTAATGTCAATTTCAAACTGATATCAGACACTTTTAGCCATACCGGTCACACCGTGCGTCAGATTGAGGTGAGGTCAATTCGTAAACCTCAAAAATGACTCATGGATAATTTTAATAAAGTATAAAAACAATCCTAACACGTTTTCTCAGTTTTCCATATGTTACTTGTGTTGTTTTCTAAAGTTAATGTCAATTTGAAACTGATATCAGACACTTTTAGCCATACTGGTCACACCGTGCATCGGATTGAGGTGAGGTCGATTTGTACACGTCACAAATGACTCATGGATCGTTTTCCTAAAGTAAAAAAACAATCTAAACATGTTTTCTTAGTTTTCCGTATGTCAGTAGTTCATAAGAGTCTCTCATTAAGTTATTCTTTACTAGAAACTCAAATCATTTCTAAAACCATTTTTCATAATCTAAGGATATGAAACATAATAAAGGGTGATCATAGATGCTCAATAAGTGTAAAAAAGGGAGATATCAATGATCATATAAAGATAACATAAGTATTAGGAATTCACCTTCATTGTCCTATTTGTTTACATTCTTCCATCAGGTACGCTGCCCATTAATTTCTAAACACATCTATATCATCTTGTGAATATGAGTTTTTGCGACAGTCATAGTAGTACTGAAAAAATATAAATACACAAAGGATTAATAAATATTTTAAATGAACTAGTAATTATTTTCAAAAATACCTCTTTAGGGATGCTAGTTTGTTCATGAAATATGATCTCTTTCATAAATTTACAAACAAAATGACCGCAGTCCTTTCCATTTGTTTGTTTCGGAAACTGCAGAAACATCGAGAAAAATAAGTAATCTATTTTGATATGTATTTGGATAGTGCAGTATAATTATATATACCCTGATACTTTTCCATTTGTATATCTCATGCGCCTTGTCGTCCTTAGACCCTAGATTCATTCCAGCCTTTAGACGATATTCATACACCGCCCTATCATAACAGAATCCTCATTAAAAGATAATATAAATTATATAACTAGATATTTAGTTCTAAAATGTTGGATCTAGTGTATTAGAAATTGATAATCGCCATCATGTGTGGTTGGTTTGTTGGATATCTATGCAGTGAATCCAGAAAATAAATCTTTGGAGTATCCAAATTGACTGTAATGAGCATCCAATGCTGCCTAAAAACACAAAAAAGAATAAGTAATGATATAAATGAAAATATAATTGATATGATTAAAATTTAGAGTTTTACCCCTGCAACGTTGGTATTAAAAAGATCCTGTCAGTTGTAATTTTTCATTGAAACGTTTTGAGCAGCTTTGACATTAATTTAGCCTGAAATTCAGAATCTATTTCTTTTTTATTGTGTAGACATGGTGCGAGGAATAACAAGTCCAAATTTGTATTCACGGGAAAATCCCTTCAATTGTTTTTCATATATACGTCTGTGAAAAATATGAAATGTATTTAGCCATAATTATCATAGTATATCAGCTTCTATAAAATCAAATCATGAAAACATACCTCATGTATACATTTATAACTAAGAAGCTTATCCAGTTGTATGTGATGATTTCAGCTACAACGTCAACACTAACAAAATCTAATGTTTCCTCTCCGTACATATCTTTTTCACAAATAATTGTGTGATTATTTCCGTATTTCATTTCCGTATCCACATAAGCTTGCAATGATATTAAATGTGGATATAGAATGGGCGGGGTGAAGGTGCCCTCAATAGATCATTTTGATCGGTTGGTTGATCCTTTTGAGCTGTTATTTTGTTTTAGATAATTCCTTTTGTCCTTCTATAACATTCATCGGTTCAGACCTTTTCTAATTAAATGTTAAAGGTTCTGCTTGAAAAATGAATTGGAAATGAATACCTCCTGGTTGACATGTTTTTTTACAAGATTCAATGGCCATGCAACGAATTTTCCAACAGCTGTTTCCACCGTATAAATGTCGTCATCATCATTTGGCGCGGGTAGCTCGGCGCTCGGCTCATGAGCTAAGTTAATCGAAACTTTGACATGACTGGTTGGAAGTGGTCTGGAGTGTAGCATGTCATTCTGCATATTGAACACCATAGCCGTCGCTACAAGGAGATGGGTGGGAGTTGAAAGATATAAATCATATTCATTTTCACCCTATAGAATATCATTACAAGAAAGGTATCAGTGTCTATGTGATTCACATTTCACAGAAACAAATATTAGAACATTAATTACCTCGGTTAAGTCAGGTATTTGAGGGGAATGGATCGCCTCAAAGCTGGTGGGGGGTGGGGCGGGTTGTTCTTGAGTTGTTTCTTCTCTTCGCCTCTCCCCCATCAAAGTTTCTAGCAACTCTCCCTGACTTTGGAATTTTTCTTCAAGGGTAGCTAGTCTAACTCTCATCATTTGAATTTCTTTAGTTTGTTCCTCCTCTTGTTTTTTTTTCTGATAATATGCCCAGGGTGTCACCCCAAAACCCGCACCTCTGACGCGGCTATACTGTTCTGGCTGTCTCAAGGAAGCTGAAAGTATGTCCGCATC
This sequence comes from Viscum album, assembly GCA_963277665.1. Lineage (NCBI taxonomy): Eukaryota > Viridiplantae > Streptophyta > Magnoliopsida > Santalales > Viscaceae > Viscum > Viscum album. The sequence continues at coordinate 1,428,659,923 of OY728120.1, read as the reverse complement.
TGGTCCGAGTGTTGTTGATTCCTGTGACTATGTCAAATAGAAAATATGGGAAAATAAGTAATCATTGTGATGTAATAGTGATTTAAATCAAAACAAATTTATATCATGCCATACTTACACATGTTTCCCGCACTTTTTGTGTGTTTTCATCTACTAGTTTCCCCTCTTTATTAACACGAGCCTCCTTCCATAGCACATGACATGAGATGGAAGTGGCTTGGGATTTAGATTCATCAATCTGCATATAAACAGAGAAACATGGTAAGAATGTTGTTTTATGTCACATAAAAGTATTATAGTACTTTTAAAATACATACCAATTGTTTTTCAATTGAAGCGTACCCCAGCCTTGCTTTACGGTAGGGGTACACTGGTTTTGCTGCCCGTTCTTTATTTTCAGCACTCAGTTGCTGTTTTATAAATAAAAAACTATCAATCAAAGTGATGAATACAAGAAATGTTAAACAACGTGTTACCAAACACAATGTACCTGAAAAGTCTGCTCCGCACGATGGTTGAAAAATGCATCCCACGCTCCTTGGGATATCAAGTGTGCATAAAGAGGAGGTGGGTGCGGCTTTATTTTCCCTTCAACATCTTTCATATGACATTTCGTTAAAATGGTGCGAAAGCCTCTATGAACCCTTCCTGCCAGTCTTAATACATATTATTTGTGTGAGACATCTACTATAAATGCACTCTGCAAGATATGATGTAGAGTTAGTCAATATTTCAATATTTTATTTTATTTTATTTTAATAAATTAAATAAATGATATCGTAATGTTACTGTAATCTCTTCCCACATTAATGTTTTCAGCCCGCTGACAACATGGTGCCACGACTCTATATCAATCGACACACGTTGCTGAGTGACGATTCCAATGTAGCTACTAAACATGACTTTGTTGGGGTTTACATGTTGACCTCGCTTATTCCATCCCACCTCATATTTGATGCCTTTTGATTTTTCCTTAAGGATTTTGGCTAAAATTGTCAAACTACGGCGTGCCTGTTTTTTTTGTGCCGCCGGGGTTTCATTGCCTACCATTTCCTCGGTTTCTACATCATCATTATATTCCTATGAAGTTCTAGCATCAACACTGGGACCATAAAAAATAGGTTGAGAAACCTGTTGTACCTCAGTAGTGGGACCAGCAGCAACAGGTCGAGAGACCTGTTGTACCTCAGTAGTGGGACCAGCTGCAACAGGTTGAGAAACCTATTGTGTCTCAGGATTGGGTGCATCAGCAGGTGTAGAAGTCATTATCTACAGAAGTGGTTTAACATTTAATTTAGATCACATAAAAGCAGCAGTGAACCGATAATAACATAATGTAACACAATCTATATTACAATAAAAAAATAACCTGATTATCGAACTCTTTTTTTTTTAAAGTTTGAAGGGATTTGACCCCTCTATTAACTATCCATATCCCTTCATTGTGGTCTCCTCTAACATACAAAACGTCGTCTACATTGGGACCACTATGAAATGATTGTGAAGTCCCAATTAAAGGGTCATTCTCCATTGAATTTTCATATGCACCTTCAGTTGTTTTGGTCGATAACAGAACAATTGACTAGTTTTGGTTTGTGGGATCTGGAACCTAAAATACTTGCATTGCCTGTGATGCCATTATAAATGGTTCGTCTTTATCCCCTTCCTTACTGAAATCAACTTTCATGAATCCCAATTCATCTATTTTAATATCACTCCTGTTATCAACCCACTTGCATTGAAAAATCGAAACTTGGAATTCCGTATAATCCAACTCCCATATTTGTTTGATGATGCCAAAGTATGACATATTCGCATAAATTGGATTTCTATCCTTAGCACCGGAAACATGCATCAATTCACCCACAAGTGTAACTCCACTATTCTACATGGTACTGTCTTCATCATGTTCATTAGAGAGACATGGTTATGGTAAAATGTATAACCATTAACTACATAAGAATTGTAAGATGATACATACACACTTGGTCCTTCGGATAACCATTGAAGTCGGTCTGAAATTGAATCTAGATTTTCATCTGACTTCTTAAAAATATGGTCTCGAAACCATCCTATAAACTGTCGATTATGTGTATCTGATATCCATTTTCAGCCCTAGATGGATTCAAATGCCTAATAATTTCTTTGTGGGTTTCAATATATGGGTCAACGTTGAAATTGTTATGCAAAACATAAAGGTGGGCCTGCTCCCGATCTGTAATATTGATTGTGACAACCTGTCTTCCATAAATTCCTTTACCCTCAAGCTGCCCAGTGTGACGAGATTTCGGTAGGCCAATGCTTTCTACACCAGACAGGTATTCGATACAGAATTCAACGAATTCCTTAATAATATATCACTCCGCAATACAACCCTCTGGATGACTTCGATTTTTGACATACCCTTTCAAAATCTTCATATACCGTTCAATGGGGTACATCCATCTGTAATGTACAGGACCACATAGTTTAATTTCTCTCACTAAGTGGACCATCAGATGAACCATCATATCAAAAAATGAAGGCGGGAAGAACATTTATAATTCACATAATATGATGACAATTTCTCTTTCCATAGTTGGAAATTTCCCCGGGTCTATAACTTTGCTGCATATAGCTTTGAAGAAGAAACACAACTTCGTTAATGTATGGCAGACATTCTTGGAAAAAATACAACGTAAAGCGATAGGAATGAGATCTTTCATCAAAACATGACAGTCATGTGATTTCAGACCTTTTAACTTCAAATCGCTCATTGACACGAGGTTCCTGATATTTGATGAATACCCCCATGGAACCTTTATGTCATTCAAGAAGTTACAAAACTGATATCTCTCCTTCCTGGAAAGAGTGTAAGTAATAGGAGGAAGAAATGTTCGTTTTTTACCCTTCACTGGTGCCAAATCTTCTTGTATTATCATCTCAACCATATCCAACCTAGCCTTAATTCCATATTTTGATTTTTCTAGGTGTATTTAGCAACGTGCCGATGACACTATCAAATACATTTTTTTCTACATGCATAACATCAAGAAAATGTTTGACATACAGACAATTCCAGTATGGTAATTCAAAAAAAATGATCTCTTTTTCCAACTGATTTTAGTAAGGTTTTTTGAATCCATTTTACCAAAAGTAGTGTCCACATTTTTAACTTTCTCAAACAATTGATCGACTGTTAGTGGAGACGGTGCTGTATGTTCTTCTGAACTTCCATCGAATGATGTCATCCAAGATCGGTACTTATGTCGTCGGGGTAGAAATCTGTGATGTCCTAGAAACACGGTTTTTGATGAATGTTTCAACCTAATTGATTGTGTACCTTGTTCGCAAACAGGACACCCTTGAGTTCCTTTAATGCTATATCCTGACAAATTTCCATAAGAAGGGAAATCATTTATCGTCCCATACAACGTGGCTCTCAAAGTTAAATCTTTATTTTTGTAAGCATCATATAAAGTAACACTTGAATCACACAATAATTTCAAATCTTCGATCAATGGAGCTAAATAAACATCAATATCATTACCCTGTTGTTTTGGTCCTGATATAATTATAGATAACATGATGTATTTTCATTTCATTCATAACCATGGTGGTAAGTTATAATTTACCAACATAACCGGCCATGTACTGTGACTGTTGCTTTGAAAACCAAAAGGATTCACTCTATCTGTAGATAACGCAAGATGAAGGTTTCTCGACTCGTTTCCAAATTCAGGATACTCATGATCAATTCTCTTCCACTGAGGAGAGTCAGCTGGGTGACGTAGTATCCCATATTTAATTCTTGTATTTGCATGCCATGTCAATTGTCCTGCAATATCCTCACTTCCATATAGGTTCCTAAACCTTGGAATGATTGGAAAGTACCATACAAATTTAGTAGGACTGGATTCATCTTTCTTGTATCGAGAAACACCACACTTTGGGCATTCTTTAAGTGATTTGTGGTCCTTGCAAAATAGTATACAGTCATTCGAGCAGGCGTGTATTCTTTCAGAGATCATACCCATCGAGCGTAGCATTCGTCTGGCGTCGTATGTTCGGCTTAGGAGCTCATTATCTTCTGGGAGCATGTCATTCAGGAGAGCAAGTAGTTCTGTAAAACTGGAATCACTCCACCCATTTTCTGCTTTCAAATTATACTACTTCAGTATGGCTGATAGTGCTGTATATTTAGTGCAACCAACATACAATGGTGTCTTTGCACAACCTTTTAACTTCTCAAACAATTTTGGGCAATCACGAAGTTCATCTTTGACGGTCCTTTTCATTTCCTCAATACGATCTTCATCATCATTCACATCTGTAATCACATCCTCCATACGGTCATCTTCATTGTTCATACTTGTAATCATATCAGATGATCTATAAAATGCAGTGTTATCATAGCCACTACCTACATTAGTTGTTTCCCCGTGTTTATTCTAGCATGTATAAATCTGATCTATTCCATGACAGATCAAGTGTTCTTCCAACTCCTCTGGACTAATTTGTTTTGAATAAAAACAGTGTAAACACGGACAAAGGATTTGAGAAGGGTCATATGCATGATATTTTGGAAACTTGATAAACTCATTCACGCCTTCTTCATACTCTTTTTTCAATCGATTGGAATTCATATATTCTTTATTTATATTCATACTATTTGAAATCCAAAGGATGAGTATATAGGTTAGGGGAGAAGGAATATGAGTATAATTTAGATAAAAAACTAGATACTTCAAAAATGGTGGGGGGAGTGCTCATTAATAGTCTTGGTTGAGGAGTATAGCCTAGTTAGGTTTTCTAAGTCTATTTGAGTAGGTATTAGAGTCTTAGGCCTAAAGAAGATGGATAATATAGTTTTATATATCACGTATGATGGGGAACACCCTCTTAAGGATATATAAGAGTCATGGTATGTGTGATAAGTAGGATATTCCATATAGGGATTGGTGAAGTGTGACATAGAATATTTCCTCCTTATAATTAGATTAAGAGATCTCCAAGGGGAGATATGATATAAGTGAGGGTCATGGTAATAGTCTGGATGACTTATCATAGGGTATCCAAGGCCCACCTAGGCATTTTATACATAATACCATCAACCTACTCTTGTATGATCACTTATAATATGTGGTAAGAATCATTAATCTTATATAAGGTCCATACATACACTAATGATCTTGTGTAGGTTGAATGATAAAATATTAGTAGGACACCAATAACGGGGAACCTAATATAAATCATAATATAATAGGTTTATCTATATGAATGAAAATAAATAAACAACACACATTATAAAAGAAATAAAGTAAGATTGTTGTATGGTAACCAATAAAAAAAAATAACACTATATTCAGTGAGAATCAATACATTAAACCATGGGTTCTAAAAAACAATCTTATCTCCTAATAAAACCATACCACATACATCACAGATATTTTCTGAAACCCAAACATACCCAAACCTTGGGAACTATGCATCTCATATGGGCTGATAAGAAACTGATACACATGAACCATGGATCCTATTTTGGAATCTAAAAACTCATTCCCTGAGGACCATGTATCTTATCTAGACACCTAAAATCTAGACACCTCAGTCACCATGGATCCTTTCTTGTCTCCTAACATACCACAACATTGGGAACCATGGATCTAGTTTGTGACCCAAACATACCAATACCATTGTCACTATGAATCAAGTCTATACCCCTAATATACCAATACAATGGTCACCATTGGTATAATCCATGACCGTAGTGTACATATAAGGGGAACATGGATCACGATTATCCCCTAGAATATGAACCCACTTAAATAGATAAACGTCACCTTATAAGCATGTTGTATTATCATGGCCTGATGAAAAACCATCACACATATAAGACATACACAAACCCTTTCCTAGTTCTCCACTAGAATTTTTTAATCTTCCTTTTATTGTTTTTAGACCCATACACTATAATATAGTCACTCCTGAAATATACCTTTATATATAAAACACAACCGAGCACTTACTAATCCATATATTCCATCTCCACTATAAAACAAACAAACAAACTAGTTAAACTGAAATGGTCAGAAATATCATCACATTAATGAGAATGAATTCCACATTCTTCCCTAGAAAATATATTGGGTTTTTACTTGTGGATGTCCACCCATATCCATCATCTATTTTATAATCTCATATCCCATAAGATTTACCTGATTCTCTCTCAATACAACAATTCAAATTCCACCTTTTAAATACTATCACTTTTATTATGGCCATTATACCCTATGAGCATTTCAAAAACAAATCATGAAGAAGTCATAATGGTGAACACATCATAATTCCAAACACCCAACTACAACTAGGAAGGATAGTTAACCATGCATACAAGCAAAAAAACTAGGTGAGAGTAGAAAACTACTTAAAGGTGGGGGTGAATCAATGGTTACGAAAAACTCATAATCTAAATGCATTTTCGAATTCTGATTAGTGAAAAAAGGATCTTGATAGTGATGGTAAAATGATGATAGTAATTCAATGAAATAACTCACATGGATCAAGGGATAATTACATGGTTCACAAAATCTTGTTATAAATTTTCTTATCCTTAGTGTTCATGATGTCCTGAATCTTGTTCTTGGTTTATTATCAATAAGAATAATGAACAGAGTAAGGATATAACTATATAGTCTCATGTACACGATACAATGATCTAAATCTATAAGTTCATTGATTTCCCCTTCGTCGACCATAAGTGCCTATAGAATTTGGATTATGTGTGCACCCCTATTATTCTCCTCAAATGTTAACTAAACCATCATTGGAACAATCTATGGATTGAATGGTTGGGTAACTGAAGGATTCTTCATTAAAACCAAATCATTGATTCAGATTATGTAACACTATATTTATAGAGATTAAATGTTATTTTATGTGAATTATTTCCATAGGGAATGAATCCTAATTCCAAATGACTTAGAAACTAAATCCCAAAGATCCTTCACCACCTTTATGGCCTAACATAACATATCATGAAATGCGATTCATGTCTTCTCATATTAACCACTAACTATAGAATGCCATTCATGGTGTGACCATTATAGTTGTGGAATGGTCTGAAACATCCCTTTAAACAATGATACACTAATTAATAATGAACAATATACTATAGTATGAAATAACACTATTATAGCGTGAGCCTTTTCATTACATACCGATACCACTGGACCCCCAAACCAGTGCAACATTTATTTTCATGAGCTAGGTATCCTAATGAAATTATCTCTTCATATTCCCTTAGAGACATCAATTATAGTTAAATGTTCCATATTACAATATGTCTCTCCTACATCTCAAACCCTTCATAGTTACACCAGTGATAATATGGTGTGATATCTTACACTAGAGTGAACATCGTCATTTGGAACACTCCCATAAAAGTGTAATCACGTTCTCTTTGTTCTGGGACACTTGTTATCCACAAAAAACATAATTTTTTTCATATTTTCTCACCTTTAATGATCCTCTAACTCATATATGATAATTTTTTCAATAAATATATTGGTAAAATACATCTAAAACCCATGAGTAAATTTCCTTTTAAATCTAGTAATAATATGTTTCCAATTTTTACTCCATCTACTCACCATACCAAATTGTAGAATGGTTGGTGGGAATACTCCTACTCTTAGTGTAATAAAAATTATACTATGATCATGACTTTACTAAAATCAAATTGCATATGAACCTTTTCAATTCACTTATTGAGGGGCTTATTCAAACCACAAAACTCATTAATTACCCCAAACCATCAAGGGCACTTAAATATCCCAATGGACCCTCAACCGACCTATATAAGTCATTCACTTAAGTCTTATCTCTTTTTGATCATAGGATGTACCACTAAATGGATCTTATATCTCTTGAACCATATACTTTTACTCATCCATTAATAAAACCCATGAGGTAGAACTATATTTTATCATTAACCAACCAAACACCTAGATATGTTATTTTAGGTTATAGTAATCAAATCCATATATAAAATATAAATACACCCCTTAATCCAAGGTTATCAATGGTTAAAAACATACCAACTGCAAAAACTTGTAATGAAATGATCCATTAAAAACATTATACCACATAGTATTTAATCCTCTATAAGATTCCATAAATATTTCCTCACATTTTTTCTATCCAAGGAATCTAATTAAACTACTCATTCAGGATTCTATAAAGGTAATAGTCATATGGTTTACACCCCAAATCCTGATGAATTGTCACACACACAAGCATCACACACAAGAATCATGCCAAATCACAATTAATCTCAATATTGAAAATAAATGCAAAAATAATTAATTCATGCAAATTCAATTTTACTCACCTTAAGAAGGAGGACCTGGTGGCGGAGGAGGAGGAGGCATCGATAGTGGACGCAACGGAGGCAGCGGAGGCAGCGCGGAGGCAATGTGGAGGCAGCACAGAGGCAGTGGAGGTACCAGAGGCAGTAGAGGCAGTGGAGTAGACGAAGGAGTAGGAGGAGGAGGAGGAGGAGGAGGTGCCGGTGGTTGTGGAGGAGGCCACGGTGGAGGAGGAGGAGGAGAAGGAGGAGCCGTGGTGGAGTAGGAGGAGGAGGAGCTGCGACAGAGGAGGAGGAAGAGAGGTAGGTGCCGGAGGAGGAGGAGGAGGCAGCGGCCGCGGTGGAGGAGGAGGAGAAGGAGGCGACAACTGCGACAGAGAGGAGGCAGCGGCGGAGAGGAGGTAGCGACGCAGGGTAGGGCTTCCGCGAAAGCTTGATAGGGTGCGGGAAGGAGGAGGAGGACCCGATGAATTTTATAAATCCCGCATGGACCTTTATCAGCGCTAGTAAAAAGTGCTGATAAAAGGGGTCTTTATCAATGTTAAAATGAAAAGCACTGATAAATACCCCCTTTATCAGCGCTTTTTTAGTGCTAATAAAGGTTGGACTTTATCATCGCTTTTTTAGCGTTGATAAAGGGTGACTTTATCAGCGCTTTTCATTTTAGCACTGATAAAGACACTCTTTATCAGCGCTTTTGTAGCGTTGATAAAGACATACTTTATCAGCGCTAATAAAAGCGCTGATAAAGACATACTTTATCAGTGCTAATAAAAGCACTGATAAATGTATAAATTTAATAATTTGTTTATATTATTATATATTTATTTAAAATGATATTTATGATATATATATATATATATATTTATTAATAATTATAACTCTAAATAAATATATATTTATTTATACTTATAAAATTCTTTGAAAGGTATATTTATATATATCATTGAAAATATAATAAAATATATATTTATTATTTAAATATAATATAATTTTAATTATAAGTGTACATTTTTTAGAACATATATATTATATGGGTAACATAATGAATTATAAATCAATAACACATCAATGTGATATGTAATTATAATCTATAAATGAACATTATTCATGCACATATATATACGCATGTATTATATATTCATTGACCCTAATTCATTGGAAAACACACACATATTAAATAATTTTAATTATACATATATATTAAAAAGTATTATATATTTATAAATAAAACAAATACATTAAATATAAACAAATATAATAAATATATATATTAAATATAATGAATTAATAAATCTATTAAATCTAATAAATATATTTATTATTAATCTTATAATTATTTAATTATATATATATATATATATTTAGTTATAACATGTGTTTTTAATTTAATGTATACAATAAATATCATCAGTGCTAAGAAAAGAGCTGATAAATGTAACCTTTATCAGCACTAAGAAAAGTGCTGATAAAGGGATATTTAAAGCGTTGACAAATGTACCCTTTATCAGTGCTTGTTTTAACGCTGATAAAGGGTACATTTATCAACGCTTTTTTTAGCTCTGATAAAGGCCTACCCCTTTATTAGTGCTTTTCCGTTAGCGCTGATAAAGGCAGGCACCTGCCTTGCCCAGTTTTGTGGTAGTGAATGCATGTAATAATGTCTTAAGGATAACTATTGCATTAAAGGGTCATAGCAGATCCCTACTATGATGAGAACCCAGAAGTGTCATAACACTGTGCTTGAATATATTTTCTATGACCGGATGATGTTATTTGAGGGACACAAATAATACAGGCTATTAGGGGTGAGGAATCATAAAACTTTTAGGCACATTCTCATGGTGTGCACCCTTGGTAATATTCAGAAGGATATTATGAGAATGAGATCCACTAGTAGGAAATCCACATTTCATAGTGTCATTAGATGTTCCTATCTACGGACGTGTGTATTATTCCTTATACTTTAAGATTATTATTAATGGGTATTACAAATTGCGTACTTAGATGTATTAATGAAAACAGTGATGACACACTGTTCGCAATGAGGTAGGATATGTTGGGTGCGTCACAAGTAATACTGCATTAATAGATAATACGAGAAAGGATTTGTCCCTCCTGTTTCATAACAAAAGTAGATATCTCAGACCCTTTGATGGAATTTATATAACCTAAATAAATCCATGTACATAGTAAGGAATGGGCGATTTCAATTCCAGAAAGTCAAAGAAAGAATAATCGAGTACATGAGTTAATGACACTAGCATGCAACCTGCTTGATTCAAGATATTGAGACAAAGGGATTACATTACATGGTAAGCGTTTGTAGGAGGTGAAATGTCATTGCAGCGTTAACTTCTTTCTCTATGGGTGCCTTGGCATGTTGCTAGATGCTAACCTTGGACTTTAGGTAGGTTCTGCCTAATGCCACTGAGAAAGAGTTCTAAGAGGGTCACACACTAAGTGTGTCCAAGTATCTCAGTTAAATATTAATTTAACAAGTTGAATAAAGCTTATTCTCAATTTTGGTTTAATAATTATTTAAGGACGCCTGATCGTATTTATTTCGACACTAGTTATTCAAGAGAATATATTGTAAACGAAATAATATATTTATTAGTGAGTAATGTAGTGATATTTATTTTAGAAATAAATAGCCATTATTCAAGGTCTAATAAATGTGGTGGAGGAAATAAAGAGAATGAAAAAACACAAGTACATACCGTGTATATTAATATATATGCCATGTATTTTTCTAGGAATTTATGAGAAATAATATTATTTATTTAATTAAATAATATTTGGTGTAATTCACTGGGCGCATGTCAAGTAATAATAATAGTCAACTGTTATTATTAGACATGGGGTATTGCTAAGAATTAAATAAGATGAATAAATGATTTCGAGTAATTAGTTCATTTTATTATTCTAAGTAATTAAAATCCCAATTATATAATTCTCATTATCCTAGCCATTTTCGAGGGTTGTGCACAACAGATCTAGAGAAAGCTCTCAAACCAAGAGGGAATTCTTTTCTTCCAAGAATGCTCTCAAGCTACGAAAGAGAGATCATTCTCCACCGGATCAAGGTGATCGAAGGTGGACATCATAAGCAAAGGTTATTCTATGCTAGCACCCAGAGATCCCTTCAGCGACATCCAGAGATACGTGGAGAACATGTGGAACACCGCTAGAGGAATCCTACACTTGGATTCTATGACGCAATGACGGATCACATCAGATCATGATCGGAAACATCAATGGAGAGAGAATTCCATCAAGGTAATTCTTGTTTTTTAATTAAATTAATTATAACCAACATATGATGATCCTCTCTATGGTTCCAAGACTCCCTTATTTTCTTTCATTCTTCATTCTATTTTGAAGATCCGACATTTTATTACCGTGATAGATCTCAGATTAAACATCGTTAATGGAAAAAATTAAAGTTGGGTACACCCACCAACACACTTCCACAGCGCCCAAAACCTACACTTGTTTCATAGGTATTATACCTACAAAAATATCTTCAATTGGATGATGGAAGTGAAGTGTAGAGGGATTCCAAGATAAAAAGGGAAGAGGCAAAATAAAGGGAGAGTATCCATTGCATGTGGAAATATAAGGAAAGAACAAAGGACCTAAATATTTTTGAAAATTTATCCATAAATGACTATAATACCACCAAATAAATTAGGGGTTGGGAATCTTCACTATATTCCCAGTGGTCCCTTGGAAAGATCCTGATTATCTGTCATCGATCTCCTACTGGAAAGGGTAGTGGTGAAATTCTACTACCAACCTACCAGGCTCCCAATAGTATCCTATTGCACTTCCAGTGTATTTTTTTGTAACCCACCTAATGGATTTTAACTCCATAATACCCAAAATATTAATCGGGGTCTTTTATACCTATATTTATACCTCCAAAATCTCTATTTAATCATCCCATGAATTGAAAAATATTTCTTCCCCTGGTTCAAATTACAATCATTCAAATTCAGTCAGACCCCATTTCATTGATTTCCATTATTTTTTCATATTCCACCAATACTATTCAACATGCGGCATTGTATACTCACCAATATATGAATTCTAATTCTTAAGAAACACTATTTTACATCTCTAGTGACCCAATTATCCACTAGGATTCGATTCTTCTATTTTTTCTTAGTACTATACTAGATAAAACCATGTTATAATCATGCTTGATCAAGATATACTGTATCTTATTTTAAATATATCTATCTCTAATCTAAAATATACACCAATCACTTCCCAAACATTTCATTCATCTCTAAATATAACTCGATACAATCAATTACACTTGAAAATCACTTGTAAACACACCACTATACCTTCTTCCCATGGAACCTTGATAGTCCTATGAACTATAGAATTATACTTTTCTTTTCTCCTCAAGACATGATGTGTTAAATGAGGTGACATCCATAGAAGTACCTGATCAATGACATAAATCTTTAAGAATTGACATTCGAGGTCACTAAAAATCATCCATCCACTCAAAAATACACCAAAGAATCTCTTGATTATCTAAACATGATCCATAGTCCCTTGATCAAAAACCAATCTGTTGTAGAAAATATCATTCAGTACAAAGGTTATCTCACTCTATTAATTACATTTAACATTCTTCAAATTTTGGGGCATACATGGAATGTTCACTAAAACTACCTTTCATCAATAACCGTAGGAAATGAATTTGTCTGAAGGCCATTAACTGACTTACAAATCTAATGTCAACTTAAGAACAATATATAACTCACCTTCTTCTATTATGATATTCAAAGCAACACCACATTCACCAACTTACTGAGCTTGTTACCCATTCCACCCTCTACATTCATCATAATTTACCAATCATAGTAATTATACTATAAAGGTACTAAAGAAGTTTTCTTCACCATAATACTTCCTAATAGGATTATAGGTGAAAACGAAGATAAATCGGTAGTTTTCTATTATCAACAAAGGACTTAGAGTAGAAAACATAGGTAAACAAGAAGAATAATGAAGGAAATGAGCCCGTACCCAAGTGGTAAGGGCTCCTGCTTGGCATCCAAGAGACCCAAGTTCAAAACCGGGTGGAGGAAAATTTCCAGGTTACTGTAGTAGTTACTGTTCGGTACTATAATAGCTGGAACTATTCACCCTATTTGGGCCTTTGGGCCACCAGTTTGGGCCTACGGGTCTCAAGGGCCTTCGGGCCATCAAAGACCTTCAGGCCATAGGGCCTTCGGGACATTGAGACCATGGAGGTGCCCAATTCACATAGAGCAGGCCCCAAAAGAGGATCAGAGCAATAAGAATAGAAACCACCAGATGCAGAGCTAACCGAATTGGAAGAATGAGAGGGTATGGCAATCGCCATCGGGACTAGGCACCGTGCAACTTTGTACAAGGCAATGCTAACTGATCAGCAATGTAAGGTGGGGAGATAGGCGATCAATGATGCAGAAGCTGTGGAGGGGCAGTTCTAGTGGGTTGGGACTATGGGTCATGTATTAGTCATGGTATGCCTCTGGCCCTTCGGGTCATGTATTTGTAAGTCATGTCAGGCCTTGTTCCTTGGGCCTATGGGTCATGTACAAGTTCCTCTTCAACCCTTAAAAGGGGGATTATCCATCATAAAATAAAAATGAAGGCCTTCGGGCCATTCGGGTAAGAAGAATAATGAAGAAGAATGAAGAAAGGGACAAGAACTCTTTGAGAAGTCTCTCAAAGCCATGGATGAAGGGTGCCTCTATAATCTTACTGTGTAAGATATCCAAAAAAAAGAAAATTTCTTGATATCCCTGAACCAACTTCCCCAACCCACATTTATTACCTATCAGCTTCCATGCCAACACAACCCTAAAGTAAAAAAAACAATAATTCCCTTATTTAATATCTCCCGCCCCACTACTAGTTTCTCACAACACCCTACGCAATACACCACTTATGTAGCTTCTTATGCAGCCCCTTCCTATCATTTCCCACCTACTTGAAAACCCACCTTGTCCTCAAGGTGGGGTTGAGCTCCAGGAGACGTTCTGGCCAATCATGTTGCATTAGCTTCTCTTGGCATAACACTGAGTTTTTTGACTTCTTTAGGTAGAAGATTATCCACAGCGAGACCAAGTGTAGCCTAAATGCGAGGAAGGGCCAATATTCCAACTTCAATGATCAAAAGAAATCCATCGAAAGACCATATCCTAAAACTAACTTTGGATGGTTCTAAACCTGATAATTATATTCCTTCAAGAGGAAAACTCATTTCTTAGGTTGTAAAAATAACCTGTCCAAAGAGAACTAATAGAATAAATGATGGATACTAAAGGTATTCAATTGTAAGTTGGTCTTCACTTATTAGTCCATCAGTGAATTTTTGGAAATTGATCTATCTGCCAACCTCTAAAAGAACTGTACCAGGAAAGTGACTCAAGGTAGACCGAACTGTAAAAACCGAGTGAGTTGGCTATCGCTCTAATAAAAAATTACCTGGAAGTTCAAGGTTTATTATCATATCAATTTTTCCCTCAAAATAAGTAATAATTCTCACACCAATGGATAATGTGCTTTCAAGCTGCATGGCACTAATTTTTCTTGCAAGTGATATACGTTCCTATAGTCGGATGATTGACAAATTCCCTAGGTCCTTACCAAAATATTGTTGCTTCCTTTCTAAAATGAATACAAAACAATTAGTGAACTTTCCAAAAACTATAATAATACTTAAGAACTCATTAGTAGAAATCCTACTTCCGAACCATAGATGCTTCCTTACTGTATAATCATACAACTGTCTATGCATCGAGAACCCACCCTTGGAGTTGATAACCCTATGTTCATCATCTTTACCATAACTGAATCCCATGTTACCATCTACATAACTAAATTAATCATGTTTAGCATGAATTTATCTACCACTATGAATTCCAACTAATGAAGCAAGATCCATCTCTTGACAAAGTGAAATCCAAAGTGGTGGAAAAAAAGAGATGTTACATAATGAAATTTCATAATTATAGATCATGTCGAACTCCTAAACTGAGAATCAATTTCTTTATCAAGCATATTAAAAAAGTCACCAGGGTAAAATTCTATGTTTTCCATCTCCTTCATGAATTAGATCCTTTTGCCTTCCGGCTAACCAAGAAGTTGAGTTTTCCAACTCCTTGTTACTAAGTCCAAGCCCAACTCATCCTCATAATTTCAAAATAATATATGTTGATACAGCATTATATGACCAACATCATAATGGCCATTATGTATCTAGAAAGAAATGTCTCTGACCAACCTCTTATAAAACCCCTTCCTATCACTTCCCATATCATTGTTTCATCAATACTAATGCACCAAAATTCTAATATTACATGAAAACCACTACACATTATACCAAATCTACATAATGTAAAAAACCATCCCATGAAACTCACTCAATAATTTAAGGTAATAGGAATAATCTACACAAAAAATACATGTAATGTTATACTGGGTTTCTACAGTCAAAATATATCCCAATCATATATGAAAAACCAAAAATACCTCAAAATTATTATCCTTTAGATTATAAAACATGATGACCATGTTTATGCTCACTCCCAAATCTATATTTTCACATGAACATTTCTATAGTACCTCTATAGATACCCCATCTCACCAAAGGTGATATGTTTCTTATGTTCATCCATATAATAAAAGGGAACATTATACATCCTTATATATGGGAAACAACCTACATTTCATTTCTTCTTAGGTTATAATAGTGTAAAATACCCCTTGACCTGACTCAATTAGGATTGCATCAAACATAATGAACTAAGATGAACCACAGGAAACCAAACCAAATAAGATTATAAAGAATAAACCCAAAACGAGTTGAACTAAATAAAGTGGCACTATAAAAACCCAAAATGGATAGAATAAAACAAAATAAAAAATTGAATGAAACTTTTAAAAAAAATTCACAAACTAACCGAACCTTACTAGTATAAATGTAAATCCGATCAACCAAAATAAATCTAGAATGATCAAAATCAAGTAAATGGAATTCAAATAGAAAAAAATTGAATGGAACTAAATTGGAACAAGTCAAACTAATCTAACATGAACTAATATGATATTACAAATGATGAATCAAATTGGACCAAATATAATGAATTCAAACCTATATGACCACAAAAGACATGAACTAAACTGAAATAAAACAAACTGATATGAACCAAATGTAATCAAACTAAATCTATTATAACCCAAATGAATGAAATTGTTCAAGATAATATAAACAATAACAAGACAAAATAAATCTAATAAAAATTTCCCAAACTAACTTATATCAAACAAAACCAAACTAAGATGAATCTCAAGACAAACCAATTATATATCAGTAATAGGATGAGTAATTGTCTGTTAATAGGAATGAACTATTTGATAGTATCATTTTGAAACTTGGATATGTTTCCACCTTACTTGTAGGAACATTATTTAACCCATGGGGAATTGTGGTTCTTATATGTTGGGTGGTGACTTGTATAGTCACAAAAGACATGTATGTTTTAGTCTAGTTTTTATTTTATTTTCTTTATAGAATCGAACACTTAGGCCTTTTACCACTTTCTATAGATGGAGGGTAGTTATATTTTGCGAAGGGGGCCATAAGGGAACTGGAGGCGATGATGCAGTTTTCTTTGTAGGGGAGGGATATTGGGTTAGTAGAGAGATTAATTAGTGTGTTTCATTTTTTCATGCCTTTATACCATGTTGATTATGTTTATTTTATTTTCCTTCAGCATGGATGTCTGACGTATGTATAGGTCATGCTGAAATTTTATTTATTTTACACTACTATTTTAATTAATTTTTTGTGGGCAAAATTGTTCCCAAGTGGCGATTCCTTGATGCTCAGACACTTGCTCCATCCCATAGGAATATCCCATCCACCTTAATCCATCCTATTCATTCCTATATTATAGTCTAACTAGGTCATTACTATATCTGAACTATGAGAGGGCCTAGGAAACATGGAATAACTGGGGGAGGGATTGGGACCATCTTCATAATTCTATTGGGAATGACCATAAAATAATGATTATTTTAGAACATATTTAAGGTATACATGATAAAATCTCAGGAAGTGAGGATAGATTAGAGAGATTCATCAAAACAACCAATGACCAAATCAAGGAAAATCAATTAAATTTCACAAGTATGGATACAAGAATTGACTAACTCTCTCAAAAAATCCAAACTTGTATAAATAGTTTCAAAGATCAGGTGGTGCTACTTGTAAGAATAAATAGTTAAAAGGGAGAAAAAATTAATTCCATTACAAGCTAAAATCCACCCAATTTATTATGGCATGGTCATCACTTTAAAAAATGGAAAGAATATGAGTTATGAAATCAATACCATAATAGGATAGACTAGCTCATGACACATTCTAGTTAGAGACCTAAATATAGTATACCATAAGATAATTTCATTTTTCCTTATCGATTCTAGCTGGAAGGACTTTCCAGTTCTAGTGGAACATTTTAGCCAAATTCCCTTGTCGGTTACAGAGTTGGAAAAATTCTGATGAAGACTAGATTTGAACCTCTTATTTATAAATTTAATAGCCTTAAATTTCATCTAAGGTAGAATTCAACAAGGGTTTCAATATTTCAACCTCCATGTAAATACACACGGTGATATGATGAAAAAAATATTGAATTATATGGTCTAAAACTCAGATAATTCCCAATCATGTTTCCAATAACCGTATGGATGAAAACATTTTTAAAAGGGATGGTTGTGATAGGAAGACTTACCCAAACCATTAAGAGGTATAACCACAAATTAAAAGATAGTTAAAAGACCATATGGGATATTAGAAATGCATAGAATTGAAAAAAATGGGTGAAAGACATATAAGTAATCATGTTTTCATCTTTGAGGAAATTGATGAGAAATTTCCAAGAGTCAATTAGTGCCACCATTTTGTGAAATCTGAAGCCCCCTAAATCCATTTATGTCCTTGTTAAAATTCTTGATAGAGGGGTGGTGGTGGCCAAACCAATATAATAGAGAGAAGAGATTGAGGGATGATGCATATGATACTCAGAATTGGTAAGAAAAATATTGGGAGGACCCTTGAAAATGTTAAATACCATTAGGTACACTGATGATGGGGGAACAGTGGTCAAGAAGACAGATTCATGAAAGGAATAAAACTATATTGGGGATGGAACCAGTGGTCAAATTAGAGCCCTAGTGAGTGCGAGAATGGGAGGTATAATCACTATGTTCTAGTGGGTATGATTATTACAACAGTTCCATAATATAATATAATAAAAACTCGATTACCAGATATAAATAGCACATCCAAAATACATATAAGTGAGAATACTAATGACACAAGTGTGGTCATTATATTTAAAAAGCATGTTAGAGGGAGGAAATAACCTATAATTTCTAAAGAAAAGTCACAAAACCACCCCTAGATCAAAGAGTCCTGAAGTGGGAGGAGGTAGGGATGAATTCCCATGGTTTTCACAAATGGACAGGAAAAATGGGACCTCCCACTTCAAAAACCCAAGGGGTAAATGTTGCAAATTTTCCCCTCAAAAAGACCACCAGTCATCCAGTGGTCTGTTGCAGTTTTTCAATATCCACCTCTGCCCCTCTTTGATGCTTCCACAAGCTCTTGAGAAACATATTGATACCCATTCTGGTGTCCAAAATTCATTTTCGATTGGTTCCAACCCTCATAAATAGAAATCAAACAACTATTGAAAAACCTACCTCTCCAGTAATTGAAAATTCAAGAACCCATCCTCATTACTGAATTCCAGACATGGATAGAAAAATAACCATCATTCATGAACATCCCTGTAATGTATAGGGTTTTCCTTTAAACAATTGGTTTTATTAATAAAACACATCTTTTATCCCTTAAATTTCACACGAGATGTGGTTTTCAACTCACTAAATCCAGTTCGGATAGGCACTCTGATTCAAAGCTATCATGTTTACATGTGATTTCATGTTTATAGGTTTTGGAAGATTAGAAGACAAGCTATCATGTTTACAGGTTTTGGAAGTTTAGAAGAGAATATGTTATGTTTACAAGTTTTTTAAGACTGGAAGAGGTGAATACTATACATATGTTGTTTTCTGGGTTAAGAGGATATACCAACAGTTTACAGAACCGTTGGTATACAGTTAGGCAGCATGATATATGTATACCAACAGTTCCTGAACCATTGGTCTATATATATTCCAATTATTTCAGTGAAATTGTTGGAACATATTATATACTGGATAATATGTACACCAAAGGTTCTTGAACCGTTGGTATAAATATATCCTAATGGGAGACATCCTACACCAACGGTTCTATAACCGTTGGTATACATATATTCCAACAGTTTTAGTGAAACCGTTGTAATAGATTATATACTGGAAATTATGTATACCAATGGTTCTTGAACTATTGGTATAAATATATCCTAATGGTTTCATTGAAACCATTGGGGTAGATTAACTTGAGATATCCTATACCAACTGTTTTATAGAAACCACTAGTATATGGCTATTGCAACGACCAACATACCAATGTTAGCTATTATTAAGGATTTGACAGATTGGATAGTGATTACCATTAATTATAGATATATATAATAATGTATACCATTCCCTTGGTCATCATTTATGATGTATGGTTGCCCCATTAAAAACCACATCAAGAAAAAACTATTCGGGATAAAAACCTTCAATTAAGAAAAAGGAGTACAATCAACATCAAGTCCTCATAGTGTTGCATCATTAAAAATCTTATTAAGAAAACCTAATGAAAAAAATTGACCAAGGGAAAAAGAGTAAAACAATTACATTTTACACTCATAAAGCCATGATAGACTTTTTAGTCTTTGTATCCTAATTTTATAAACCAATTTCTCAAAAGTTGAGGTTGGTAATACCTATGTGAATAAATCTGAAAGATTATAACTTGAATTTATTAGTTGAATATCAATCTCACAATTCTTTTGAAGTTCATGAGTGGAAAATAATTTTGGTGACATATGTTTTGTTGTATCTCCTTTAATATACCCACTCTTTAATTTTGTTACACAAGTAGAATTATCTTCAGAAAATATAGTTGGAATATTACCATACATATCTAATCCATAATCACTTTAGATATGACGAATAATCGATCTCATCCAAACACATTATTGACTAGCTTCCTGAATCTTAATCAACTTGACATGAATAGAGGAAGTCATAAAAATGTTTTTTTATAGAACACTAAGAAACGATAGTTCCACCTATAAATTTAGTGACCCTACTTTTCTTACATGATTACTGCATCATTTTAAAGATAAAAAACATAAAAGGTTACATAAATAGGATCTAAAGGTTTAATATCTTGAAAAAATTAGGACCATACATAAATTTTATATAATAAAACATAAACATTTATTTAATTTCTTATTCTATATATTCTTAGTGGCCCTCATGTTCTCCTTAGTACAAGTATTCACCTGAGGATATACATCAAAAGAAGGGGTGGGCTAAAATCCCAGTAAGAGGATGAATAAGAGACATGAAATATGGGTGAACATAATCATCATTATCATAACATAAGAAAAGTATCATCATCATAATCATGAGAGGAAACATTAGATAAAGGCATGTAATGTGGCAATGCATAAAAATCAAACACCATATCTTAGTGGTCAAATACCACACATAGTTGGGAACAAAAATAGCATCATGTTCATGCATATTTCAGTTTATCTCATGAGATACTTCACATTACCCAATGAATTAGAGCACTATATAATTCTGAGAACACCCATCACATAATAAAATTTTCATGCACTATATAATTTTGGGCACACCTGTCACATAATAACATTTACATTATCATGAATTCCACATAGAAAATATATCAATCTTGGACATAAAATAACCCATGGAAAGAAATGGGTTTCATTTCAAAAGCATAAATTCATGAATAAACTTTTGGGTTACCAAAATAAAGATGTAATAACATACTTGGTATAATAGTCCTCAATCTTGAGTGAAGAAGAAACAATCTCAAGAGAAGAAAAACATGTGTTTTTAGAAGGAATAGTTCTTTTGAAAAAATCTTTACATTTTTCACAAAACCTGGTTGGAATAATGTATATAACAGAAAAAAAAGTGATGAAAAAAGAAATGATATTTAAGTGAAATTAAAGGAACATACATACTGAAAATGGAGTGAAAGAGGGAAAACCCAAAGAAAGAGAGTTGAGTTCAAGAATTCCCTCACCTTATGTCCGAATGCTTTCTTCACTTTAATATCTTGGATAATCAAATAAAATTCATTAATTAACAAATACAGAACCTTTTATACATTAATTTTATTCATTATAGTTTTATTAAGTTCATTTATGGAATTTTAGATGATTTATAGAGTTTAATTTCATCATTTGGGAGTATTTGTTTTCCTTGTTTTCATAATCTGTTCGCTTATATATGAGTATGGAAGTTCATGTATAATTGGAATAACTATACAAAATTAAAATTATATGTTATTAATGAAATTTTATAATATTAAATGATCTTATATATAATTTTGTTATATGGTATGGAGATGAATCATTAGATAAATAGTTAATAAAAATGATTTAATTTATTTTGGCGATTTTTACAACCATTATGAGCTTATATCATTTTATTTAACATCATGTTTATATATTGGTTTTAGAACATTATAAAACTTATAATATGTATAATAAAATCTTATTTAAGCATAATGATGTTTTTATGACCATCCTTGAAGTTGGTAATGAAAAATGAAAATACATCATCCACGATATTGGTAAATCGACACACCATGAACAATTTTTTCATGTTTAGAAAAAAAGATAAGGGAAGAGACTTGAAGATAAATTATTCCATTAACATAATAAAATTATAGTATATAAAATATGCTGGATTTTTCATGCCTCTCAGATAGGTGGAGGTGAGTAGATAATAAGATAATAAATGAAATTTAAAAGAAAAAAAAGAAAAAAAGAGGGTTTTACCTCTTGAATTTCTCCTCCTTGAGAACCTCCTTAGGGAAAATAGTTTGTTCTTTTAATGAGACCAAGGGATCCTAGAAATTGGGGGAGGTTATTGGGAATAGTATTGGGTAGAATTTTGATAAGGATCAAATCTTGGAATGTGTGAGGAGTAGAGGTGGTGATGGGTGGTATTTATAGGGGGGGAGATGAATGTTTTTTCATTATTTTATTCATTAGTTTATTATTTTGGATCAAGATGATGAATAGTTTGAGCATTATCAATAAATATATTAAAATAATGAATAATAGTTCAAGATTATGATTCTTAGATCAACAATTATGCAAGAATAATGTATTTAACTTATAATGTATATATACCATAAATTACTGTATTTCACTATTGATAAAAAATTCATGTATTTTAGAAAAATCCCAAAAATTCATCCTAACCATTTTATGAAATTTAGAATTAAAAAATGATCTCCATTTTATGAGATTTGGTAAGAAAGGAAATTTAGTTGTAAAATATTGATTTTAAAATTATAACTGATTCTGTAACACTTTGAAAAATTAATTAAGGTCTAATAAAATTATCTTATAGTCATAATAAAAATATATATTAGTTTTTGAATCTATTTTATGAAAATACATTTTCTTTTAAATCATTATATTAATAATAAAATTGTAAATTAACATTTATGTTTTATAAAAATACCAACACTTAATTAATAATTTTTAAAATTTTTATTTACTTATACTATGGTATAAATATATCATATTATCATTTAAAAGGTTCATAAATTTTATTTATACTTTTATATATGAGTTTGATATTCTATTGATTGATTTACTACTTCTAATGGTCACATTACTATTCCAAAGGTCAGTTTACTATTCCATTGGTAAAGGTTCCTTAACATCTAAAAATACCTCTTATTTTATTAATTATTCATTTATAAAGTTTTTACTATAATCGCAAAGCGATTTTATGTGATTTATACTATATGAAATAATTATAAGAAGGGAATTTCCATTGATAAAATTTTGTTTGTTACATTCTCCCCCCTTATGAAATTTCTCCCTCAAAATTTCATTTTACATTCTAAATTGAAAAAAGGTGAGGGTACTTATCCTTCATTGCTTACTCCGGTTCCCATGTCACCTCTTCATATATATGGTTTCTCCATAGTAATTTGACTAGGTGAGTAGTCTTGTTGGGTAAAATGTTATCTTTGTGGTCCAATATCATCATTGTATGCTCCTCATAAGAGAGACCATTTTCCAATTGTACCACCTCTTGATTTAGTACATGTGAGAGATCTGGTATGTACTTCCTCAAGAGGAATGCATGGAATACATTGTGTACTTAAGACATGGTAGGTGTAAGTTCCAGTCAATAGGCCATATCTCCAACATGATCAAGGATCTTGAAGGGGCTGATGTACCTGGGGATCAAATTTCCTTTCTTACCAAATCTCATGATCCTATTCCATGGATATATATAGAGGAATACCATGTCTCCAGCCTTAAAATCTAGGTCCTGTTAATGATTGTCTACAAAGCACTTCTGTCTACTTTGGTCTACCTTGATGTACTGTTGAATGGTTTTCACCTTTTACACTATTTCTTCTACCATTTCATCTCCTAAAACCTTACGTTCACTGAATTCATTCCATCATGCCAATGTTCTACATCTTTTCCCATAAAGGGATTCATATGGAGCCATTTGGATGCTTGAGTGAAAACTGTTATTGTAAGAGAACTTGGCTATAGGCAGATGTTGGTCCCATCTTTATTTGAATTCCATAGAACATGCTCTCAACATGTCTTCCAATATCTGAATAGTCTGCTCAGATTATCCATCAGTTTGAGGATGATAAGCCATACTGAAGTTCAACTCAGTGTTTAGAGCATATTGGAGACTTGTCCAAAACTTAGAGGTGAATCTCAGATCTTGATCAGATATAATCAATAGTGTTACTCCATATAGACTTACCATTTCTTTGATGTATATTCGTACATGTTGATCTAGTAATAATTCCTTTCAAATTGTGATAAAGTGAGCTGTCTTTGTAAGATAATCCACAACAACCCTATAAAATTGTTTTCTCGGGATTTCTTTAGAAGTATGGTGATAAAGTCCATAGTGATATTTTCCCATTTCCATGTTGACATGGTTAATGGTTGAATTGTCCCCTTAGAAGTTTTTCTTTCATCCTTCACTTACTAACATACCAGGCACTTTTATGTATATTCATCGATATCCTTCTTCATATTGTACCACCAATAGTTCTCTCAAAGATCTCAATACATCTTTTTTCTCCCTAGGTGAATAGAGAAGGTTGAGCTATGTGCATCATTCAAAAGATCCTTCTTTATCTCTAGTTCATATGACACACATAGTCGTGAACTGAATCTTATAATTCCTTACTCATCAATTTTAAACTTTTAGGATTTCCCTTTTCTCATAGCTTCCACCTTCTTCTGAATTTTCACATCATTTTTTGATCATTCTTTATTTTCTCCATGAGGGATGGTTGAGCAATAATTTAAGAAAGGATTGGTGGTGTTAATTCCTTAATGATTTCCATGTCCATACTTTAAAAATCTAAGAAGACTAGATCCTTATCAATTCTCATCATTGATAATGTTGCAGGATCCTTTCTACTCATAGAATCCACCCATTTATTCGCTTTTCCAAGATGGTAGTGGATTGATCAGTCATAATCCTTGATGAGATTTAACCATATTCAATGGTACATATTAATCTCCTTCTGTTTAAAAATATATATTTTTGGCTCTTTTGATTAGTATATATTTCACACCTCTCCCCGTAGTGATAATGCTGCTAGATTTTCAACATAAAGACCACAACTACCAACTCCAGATCATGTGTGAGATAGTTTTGCTCATGAATTTTCAACTACCATGAGGCATAGGCTATAACTTTATCATTTTGAATCATAAAACAACCAAATATCTTCTTTAAAGCATCTATGTATATAATAAAGAGTTACCCACTTGTTATAATTGTGATTACTGACGCGGTGATAAGCCTCTGTTTTAACTATTTGAAGTAATTTTCATATTCACTAGTCCAGACAAAATTTTCTCCATTCAGAGTTAGATTTTTTAGTGGGTTTGATAATCATGATAAGTTATTCAAAAATCATTGGTAATACCCAGATAGACCAAGGAAACTATGGATCTCTATTACATATGTTATCATGGGCCACTCTTTAATTTTTTTATCTTATAAGGGTCCACATATATTCCTTTTTTAGTGATAACATGCCCCAAGAATGATACTTCCTCCATACAGAACTCACATTTACTATACTTTGCATAAATTTTCTCCCTTTTCAAAGTCTTTAGAATAGTATTCAAATTCTCATCATGTTCCTCCTTGGTCTTGGAGTATATTAGAATATCATCAATAAAGACTACCACATATTTGTCGAGGTAATTTCTAAAGACACTATTCATTAAGTCCATGAATATTGCTGGAGCATTAGTGAGTCTAAAAGGAATCACTATAAAATCATAGTGTCCATACCTCATTCAAAAGGCAGTATTAGGAATATATTCCTTCCTCACCTTTAATTGGTGATATCCCAACCGAAGGTCCACCTTAGAGAAATATTTATCCCCACGCAGTTGATCAAACAAGTCATCTATCTATGAAATGGGATACTTGTTCTTTATCATGATTTTGTTGAAATTACAATAATCAATACAGAGGTGCATTGATCCATCCTTATTATTGACATATAGGACCATTTTACCCCATGGTGAATCACTCGAGCATATAAAACCCTTGTCTATATTCTCTTACAACTGCTTCTTCAGTTCCTCTAACTCAATAGTGGTCATTCTATAAGGTGTATTTGATATAGGTAAGGATCCAAGAATAATTTCAATTGAGAACTCAACCTATCAGTCAAGAGGAAGACCATTCATTTATTCAAGGAACACATCAGTGTAGTCCTTCACAATGGGAATGTCTTTGAGCATGATTCTCTCCTTTGTCTCAATCATTTGTGCTAGATATTCTTTCTCATAAGGCAATAATATCCACAATTGAGACGATGAATCCAAAGAAGATTCGTCCCCCTCCTTACACTTGTACAGAATCAGAGGATGCCTCAAGATGTGAAGTGTGACATCCCTTTCTTGACAGTTGATATTGGATTTGTATAAAGATAGATAATCTATTCAAAAAAAAGCATCAAACTCCACCAAATGAAGTAAGACCAAATTTACCAGGAGTTTATGTCCTCAAACATTAACCGAGGAGGATTTACATACTTTGGATGCAAAAAATTTCCCCATTTTATGTTCTTACAAATAAATCAACCTCCATATTTTTAGGTGGTGTTTGAATAGTTCTAATAAACTTATAAGATATGAAAGAATGTGTAGAACCATAATCAAATAGTATGTTCACTATTATTGAATGAATAACCATCATACCTATCACCACATCATTATCAAGATCCACCTCAGTAGTAGTAATGGCATAAGGTTTCCCTTGATCATTTTTATTTAGTGGCTACTAACACTGATTACCCTCGAGGAAATGAGGTTTAGTACACTAGCTTGTATAGTGCCTTTTATCCCTACAGTTGAAGCATTAAACCACAGGTGGTGCTCTCCTTTCCTCTATCATATCAACCGACTTATTTATGTCTCTAAAATATTCATGAGTTTGGTGTCCTTCTCTCTCACACTTATAGCATTTCCTCTTCCCTTTTAGGTAGTTCCCATGATTCTTCTTTACGCATTTTTAACATGTGAGTGGTTGATCTTTCTTTCCACTTTTCTCATTAGATCACACATCTTGAAACTCCATCTTTCGTTTCTTATCTCCATAGCTATGAGACCATTATCCAAACCCCATATCCACTTTTAGGGCCCATTGAAAAACTACTTATTATCTCCCAAAGTCTCAAATAGATAGATCCTTTCAAAGGAGTGATTTTAATCCACTAAAGAATATATCATTTTTTCTATAATTATTGATAACAAAACCTGAAGTGTTGCTTGAAAGCCTTTTGAAAATTTCTTCACAGGACTTGAAAGATCCAAATTCCTTTTGCTTCAACTATATGAATTATATCTCTATATTTTTATGAAGAGTTTGATAGAAATACTCATTAAGAAACATTATATTAAAGTATTCCCACTCCATATCTTCAATTTAGTCCTTAATCTTGGTGTTTTTAATCAATACCCACCATTAATAGGCCTCTCCACCTAGATGATAAAAAACCACATTCAACTTCTCCTTCTCAAAACAGAGGAGAACAAAAAATATTTTCTCCATAGAGTTGACCCACTATACCGCGATGAGTGGATCATAAGATCCACTAAACATCGTTGGTTATTGCTGTATAAAAGTCTCGATAACCAACTTCTCCCTCTTAGGTTAAGGAGGACATTCCCCATTATTTAGGTTATTATTCCTAGCCTAAGATAGATGGGTAAGAATCACCATGAAATTTTGAACTCCACCACCCAAATGATTGGGGACATCGTTCGGGAAATCACTATATTGTCCCTCATATGTGTTGTTGGCCTGATTTCTCATGGTTCCCACCATTTTCTAAAATAGAAATGATTAGAACAAAACACTAGTCAATAAGTCCTGAAAAAATAATTTATTCCTGTGTACAATTAGATCTAAAGTTATATCTTGTGGGATCCCTATGTTTAAAATTTTTCTAAAAGAAACATTCTCCGGTTCTTACCTATACTTAGTCTCATACTAAGGGTTTTCACAAAATTTCTCTAATCCTAATTCCCAAATTAACTAAACTGTACTCTGATACCAACTATAGCAACCCTAATATTCTCACATGATTATTAAATCATTTTAAAGATAAACAACATAAAAGGTTACATAACCAGGATCAAAAGGTTTAGTATCTTGGGAAAATTAGGACCATACATAACTTTTAAATAAAAAAAGATAAAATTTTATTTAATTCCTTATTCCCTATCTTCTCAGCGGTCCTCATGTTCTCCTTAAAACAAGTATTCACTTGAGGATATACATAAAAATAAGGAGTGATCTAAAAGCTTAGTAAGAGGATGAATAAGAGACATGAAACATGGGTGAGAATAATCATAATTATCATAACATAATAAAAGTATCATAATCATAATCATGATAGGAAACATTAGATAAAGTAGTTGAATGCAACAATGCCTAAAAATGAAACATCATGTCTTAGTGGTCAAATACCACAGTTGTGAACAAAGATAACATCATGCTCATGCATATTTCACTTTATCTCATGAGATAATTCACATTAATCAATTAATTTTAGTTTTATATAATTACAGTCATCACATCATAACATTTTCATGCACTATATAATCTCAAGCACACCCGTTACATCATACCATTTACATTATCATGCATGCCACATAAAATGTATATAAATATTGAAAATAAAATAACCCATGTAAAGAAATGAGTTTCATTTCACAAGAATAAATTAATGAATAAACTTTGGGGTTCCCAAAAGAAATATGGAATTACATACTTGGTATAAGAATCATAAATATTGAGTGAAGAAGAAACAATTTCAAAAAAAGTAAAACATGTGTTTTTAGAAGGAGTAGTTCTTTTGAAAAAATCTTTGCATTTGTCATAAAACAAGGTTGGAAGCATGTATATCCCAGAAAATAAAATGGATTAAAAAATAAATTATATTTAAGGAATATTAAAGGAACATCCATACTAAAAATGGATTGAAATAGGGAAAACCCAAAGAAATAGAGTTGGGTTCGAGAATCCCCTTACCTTATGTATGAATGATTTATTCACTTTAATATCCTAGATAATAAAATGAAATTCATTAATTAAAAAATAAACAACATTTTATACATTAATTTGAGTCATTATAGTTTTATTAAGTTCATTTATGGTCTTTTTGATGAGTTTTAGAGTTTAATTTCATCATTTTGGAGTGTTTGTTTTCTTGGTTTTCATAATCGGTTCGCTTGTATATGAGTATGGAAGTTCATGTATAATTGGAATAGTTATCCAGAACTGAAATTATATGTTATTAATTAACTTTTAGAATATTAAATGATCTTATATATCATTTGGATATATTTTATGAGGATGAATCATTAGATAAATAGTTAATGAAAATGATTTAATTTATTTTGGCTGTTTTTATGACCATAATGAGCTTATATCATTTTATTTAACATCATGTTTATATATTGGTTCCAGAAAATTATAAAAATTATAATATGTATAATAAAATATTATTTAACCATAATTATGGTTTTATGACCAGACTTGAAGGCGGTAGTGAAAAATGAAAATGCATCATCCATGGTGGTTGTAAATCGACACACCACGAACAATATTTTCATTTTTAGAAAAAAAGGAAAAGGGAATAGAATTAAAGATGAATTATTCCATTAACTTAATAATATTATAATTTATAAAAGATACTAGAGTTTTCATTCCTCTTGGATAGGTGGAGGTGAGGATAGGATAAGAAAATAAATGAAATTGAAAATAAAATAAAAGAAAAAGAAAGAGGGTTTTACCTCTTGAATTTATCATCCTTGAGAACCTCCTTAGGGAAAAGGGTTTGGTCTTTTGATGAGAATAATGAATCTTGGATGTGGGTGGAGGTGATTGGGAATACTATTTGGTAGAATTTGGACAAGTATAAAATCTTGGAATGTGTGAGGAGAAGAGGTGGTGAGGGGTGGTATTTATAGGGGAGGAGAGGGGTGTTTTCTCATTATTTTATTCATTTGTTTATTATTTTGGATCAAGAATATGAATATTTTGAAAATTATAAATAATTATATTAAAATAATTAATTATATTTTCAGATTATGGTTCTTACATAAGTGATGACTCAAGGAATAGTGTATTTAACATATAATGTATATATACCGTAAATTACCGTATTTCACTATTCAGAAAAAAATCAAGTATTTTAGAAAAATACCAAAAAATTCACCCTAACCATTTTTCAACTTTTAGAATTAAAAAATGAACTCCATTTTATGAAAATAAGTTTCTAAATATGAGAAATTTAATTTTTTATTAAAATCATCATTTACTTGGAAAATATCGATTTTAAAATTATAACTGATTCTATAACATAATGAAAAATTAATTAAAGTATCATAAAATTATCTTATAGTAATAATAGAATAAAATATCAGTTTATGAATATATTTTATAAAAATAAACTTTCTTTTAAATCATTATATTAATAACAACATTTTAAATGAACATTTATGTTTTATAAAAATACCAACACTTAATTTATAATTTTAAAAATATTTATTTACTTATACTATGATATAATTATATTATATTATAATTTATAAGGTTACTAAATTTTATTTATTCTTTCATAGATGAGGTTACTATTTTGTTGTCCAATTTACTAATACTAATGGTCACATTACTATTCTAAAGGTCTGTTTAGTATTACATTGGTAAAGGTTCCTTAAATTCTAAATATACCTCTTATTTAATTAATTATTCATTTATAAAGTTTGTAGTGTGTTCTAAAATTGATTTTATGTGATTTATACTATATTACCTAATTATAATAACAGAACTTCCATTGATAAAATTTTGGGTCATTACAGTAAAACCCCGACCTTTCTGGAGATGTCTCAGGCTCAATTATAGGCATTTGTTTTCTTGTTTTAAGTAATTTTGTGTGGATTGTAATTGGGGTGCATTTGTATAACGATTCTGTATTTTCTTACATGGAAATTACATCACTTTTGAGGAATAATTAATATATTACACACACAAACACCCAAATACCATATTAGTTTAGTGACTTTGGAAACTTAGAATAGAAACATCTAGTCTAGTGGAAGATTTTCAATGTTTCCCAAAAAGATCATTACCTTTAGTACTCCTACTAAAAACTTTCCTTATAACATGAGGAAAAGAAATATAAAAAGAGGTGAGCTTAGATTCTCAGTAAGGGTAAAAAAAGGATACATGTAAGCATAAACATGAGCATAACATTAAAATATCACACCTTGCATATCAAAGATCGTAAACATGAATCATGGAATAAATCATGGAAATTAATAATATATGAATCATAATGAAATAAAGAAAATAATACATGAAATCATAAAATAGGAATAATATGTTGAATTTTTTGCAGACACATAATCATATAAAATCATATGTCAATGCTACCTACCATGATGTTCACAACATGTTAGGCTAGGAATAATAACCTGTGTACCTACTTCGGGCTTGGGAGGCCCTCCCATGTACCCTATTGTTTTAGGCTTGTGATTTCCACCCATATACCCTCTTTTTTAGGGCTTGGGATGTCCACCTGTGTACCCTCTTATTTTGGGCTTGGGATGTCCACCCATGTACCCTCTTATTTCAATCTTAGGATGTCCACCCATGTACCATCTTATTTTAGGCTTGGGATGAACTACTATGTACAATATTGATCTCATCAAACGTTTATAATTATCAAATGAATTTTGGGGAGATATAGGTTACACCCATCTCATAATGAAATCATTCATAAGTGTTCCATAATAACATAAATCATTCATCATATAATAACCCATGAAAATAAATGGGTTTCTTAAACATAATTCAATCATAACATAACCCATAGAAAATAAATGAGTTTCATAAAAATAAATCATTCATATAAAGAATAATAATGATAAAATTTAATCATATCCCCAGTAAAACATAAGTAACATCAAATAATGTAATCTTAGATGAAAAATAATTTTGAGATATCACCTGAAAACAATTCCTAAGAAAAATATCCTTTCTTCTTTGAAAGAAGTTTCTTTACTTGAAATGATGTGAAATTTTAAAAGAAAAAATTTTCTTTGAAAATAAACTTGTAATATTGTAAGGGAAGCTTCAAGGAATTAAGGCATAATGAAAGCCTAAAAATACATTCATGTCATATAAGTTAAAAAACATTCTTCTCGTACTTTTTTCGAACAATTCAAAAAATCAATTTAGGAAAATAAAAAAGATTTCTTTAAAACCATTTAATAAAAACTCATACATTAGTAAAAATTAATTTATAAAATTTTATAATAATATTAAAAATATTCTGGAAAACAGTTTTAAGAAACATGGACACGGACGATAAATATACCCCAGTAAATACTTACATATAAACAATATTATAAAGTAATGAGATTGTGAAATTAACCATTTTTTATTTTAAAATATCTTGAAATATTATAAAGGAATATTTTAAAAACAATTTAAAACATAAAACAATTCTTTATAATCATTTTACTTGAAAATTATCTTAAAATATCTTTAAAAACATTTCTTGAGGAAAATAATCTATAAACATTTCAAAGTGTCCCATACCACTTTAAAACATTTGTATAATAATAAAAATAAAATAAAAACATTAAAAAATGATTAAAATATCATGAAAATAATTATATTCCTGATATAAGGTGTCAAAAAGAAGTATATTGACCTTGTAAAAGAACATAGGTGCATAACAAAACATGTGTCTCAAAGAAGACAAATTGAGACAAAACTACCTTACTCATTTGGTAAATTTTGAACTGTAAAACCCCATGAAATAGAGATCATAAAATGGATATTTAAATCACCATAAATTAAAGTATACAAGTCATATAATAAATTAATGGGCAGTATGTACACCACAAAAAATAAATGAGTGGTGAATAAGGTATGTATCTCACGAAAATAAAAAGTGAGATTAAATTTTCCTTACCTCATGTTCGACTTTCTTCCAACAAGTTCAAAACTCTTGTATAATAAGTATAAGTTTATTATTAATATATCAAAGAACAATATTCATATTTATAATAACATATATTATTTACTTAAGACATTATATTACCCGTTTATTATTAACTCCGTGTTTAAGTTACGTTTTAGGTGATATTTTCTTTGTTAATCTTATGTGTTTTGACTTTTTATTCTTGATTCTCAAGATTTAATTATTTACATAATATAAAACATGATATAAATATATTATATATTCAATATAAAATTATTTATAATAATATTTAAAGAAAAACTAAAAATATCATTTATGGAGATGGTAGGCCATACATACGCATGAATGCTATTTTCGTTTTCTTGTCATATTGAAAGAACAAAAGTAAATGACATGTATGTAAATATGTATATATATATATATAATATCATTAAATTAGTATTAATATTTCATTAATATAATATATTTTTACAAAAACAATCCTTAATACATTCCATGTGAAGTGTGAACGAATCACATCACTTTGAGGAGGCGGTAGTCCACACGTCCACAATCAAAGTTATCATATATCCACAATATAGAAAGCATGAAGGTATGTTTAATATAAAATTTATATAATGTGAAATAGGTTATAATATAAATATTAACTTATTTTTTATTTATAAAAATAGTTTTAATACTATCCATGAATGAGGTAATGGAAAAATAACATAAACATAATTCACAAAGGTGATTAAT
The DNA here is from genome assembly GCA_963277665.1 of Viscum album. NCBI lineage: Eukaryota > Viridiplantae > Streptophyta > Magnoliopsida > Santalales > Viscaceae > Viscum > Viscum album. The sequence goes on along the minus strand of OY728120.1, from coordinate 1,428,626,021 downwards.
CAACATAACTTGGACAACAATTTTGTTTCTTTGAATAAGTGGAGGTGATAAATAGAATAGATATGATATATTCCATTAAAAACATAAAACTACACTATGTACATGATTATGGAGTTATCATACATTTATGGATTAATTAGGCAAGGATAAAGTAGAAAAAGAAAAGAAATTAAGAGAGGTACTTTGAGAAATCACCTCTTGAATATCACCTCCTCGAGAGACCTTTGTGGACCTTGGATTTGGTCTTTTGGTAAGACCAGAAGTAATTTTACATGGATAGAGTTGGGAGGAGAGTTTTATTCAGATATTTTAGGATCTACAAGGATTTTTGGGTCGAAATGAGGAGGTGATGGGTGGAATTTATACTTGAGGGGAGGTGAGTTCAAGTGATTAAATTATTGATTAAATTATATTTAAATATAACCACATTCAGGTGGAATTAATTTCAACGAATTATAATTTAAATTAATGTTGTTTAGGATTTTTAGGGTTGATCCATACCGCATAAAACCTTTAAATTTTGTAGTTTTTAGGTATTTTAATTTTTTACCCTTTTAACTTTAACATGTTTCATTTTTTACCTATATCTCGATAAATAATTTTTTTTACCTTCGTAACTTTTTTTACCTAAAAATGAAATTGACATTACAAAATAATTTGGACCTTATGATTCCAAATATATAATCCTTTTTTACTAATTAAATTCACATAATTTTAATAATTAGATGTAAAATTAATTCCGCAGACACAATGAAAATGTGGGTTTTTAAAGTGAAATGTGCAAAAGTTTGAAATGTTTTTATATCTAATTTCATTTTGAAATTGATTCCAGTGAACTTAATTAGTTTTATTGATGTATAATTGAACTAATTATAATTTAAAAACAATTTATAATATAATTTAACTATATAAATTAATTGGATGAAAGATCAGTTTTAAACTAATATTTTGTATTATTAACTATTCATCAAAAAATAAAGTTTCTCAGAAAAATTCAAAAAAATAATACAAAGTAAATTTTCATATCCTAGTTTCAATTAAGAGGTTTATTTTATAATATAAAAAATATAAAAGTTTAAAAATTTGAATTTAAAATGGGTTCTCCATTAAAAGGCAGTAAAATTACCCTTTTGAAAAATATAGGGTTTTATGCGTAAAATTGGGTTTGTTCTTATCTTATGCCTATAAAATATATTGGATGAATATCACAAATATTTAATTGAATATATAACATATATATTTCATCAATATCATTCACTAATTATAATTAATTTAATTTATTAAGACTAAACTACTTTGGGTGCATAAAAATAAAACTATTTCCTATATTATTTATTGATATATATTTTCATTTATAATTAATTAGTAACTAATTAATTCATATTATAAACCTTATATTTTCATAAGTTAGTTAATACTATTCATAAACAATAATTTAAAAAATACTTTATATCTTACTATATATTAAATAATAATATTTTAATAATATACCATAGTTTGATAAAACTCGGTCTTGCGTATAACACAAGCTATCAAAGGTACTTGACATTATGTATAACACAAGCCAACAATATTTTTGCATATACCGTAATCTAAGACGATGTTTTGTGTAGATTAATCTTATCTTGGTGTTTCATATAATGCAATCCAAACATAGTGTTTTTCATATAACAAAATCCATATTCAGTATTGTGTGAAATAAAAAATATAAAAAATATTAAATTAATTTGAAAAAAATATTTCATAAAATCTCGGGGTGTTACATTCTAACCCCCTTAAAATTAATTTCTCCCTCTAAATTTGTCTGGGTTATTAAAGGATTAATACTTGATAGTTTCTTTCATAGAAACCCACATCATAAAAATGAATACTAAAATTCCTTTTAAAAAGAAAAATTTGGAAAATAATGGTTACCCAAAGTAAATCATAACTAAGTTTCTACATAGGAGAACATAGGTGCAGATTTTGGTATGGGGAAAAAGTATAGATAATCATAGATATTGATAAAGATCACCAATCACCAGATTGTGGGTGATCCCGAGAAAGTTAACAATCATAAAACCATAAATTAAAGAAGCATAAAAGTGGTCATTGATATCATCAATAATGATGATAATATGACACAATTTTATTTCAATACCCTTTTCCTAATTTTTAAATAATTTTCATTAGAAGATATAATTACTTGGTTTCAGGAAAACCTCACCCTTTTTTATACCTCGATCAATTTCCACTTCATCTCTTATTCCAAGAAATGAAGGTGAATTTTTTATTCCTAAAGTATTAACAGATCATGAGATATGTAAATAGAATGATAAGTCATTCCATATATCTTTATCACAACACAGGGTTAGAATAAGTTATCCAATATGTCATAAATACACATATGGAAATATAATACTTTAATTCTCACAAACATCATCAGAAGTTTATTCTAAACATTCTATAAATGGAAAAACTTGAAACCCTTCCAAAATACAATTCACCCTTTATTCCTTAAATAAGCTCTTATCTTATACTAAAAAAATTATCATTGGAAACTTGGGTCCATACTTGTACTAATATAATATAAAATGTTATTTTATTATTCCATAATACTTGTATAGGGATATTATCACATGAAATCTCACCAAAGGATGAACAATAAGACTTTCACAGGGATTATTCATACAAAATCAAACATAAAATTCCCAACTAAGGAGGTTAGGATAAGTATTTATTAATCATATTGGTTCAATTTATCAATTAAAATAGCATAATATTTCCCTTTGTACATTTTCTTCAGAGTTTTATGTGGCTTATCATTCACATTAGTCATTGGATTGGGGCACTTGTTAGCATAATGGCCAAACTCTATACAATTGAAACACTGGAGTATGGGAGGTGAATTTTGTGGGGATTTCTCATTATTCACATCATTAGATATCTTACTCCCATCACTTTTACATTCAGTATCTTGATGACCTTTCCTTCCACATTTAAAACATTTAATAGTCCCCTTAATATAATTCCCTCCATGTTTCCTCCCACAATTTGTGCATAATGGAAGGTTCATTTTCTTTTCTCCATTGTTGTTAGATTTTACTTTGAACTCCATCTTCCTTTTATTGTCAAAACCATGAGATTGATACACAAATCCAACCACCATTTCCACTTTTATAGCACATATAACCACTTCTTCATAGCTGATAATGTCTCTTATAGCCAAGGTCTTTCGAATACTAGTTTTTAGGCCACCAAATAATCAATCAATTTTGATTTCAGGTTGGATGATAATACCCTAAGATTACCTCGCAAGCCTTGTAAAATTTGATTCATTGATATGAAAAAATTCATCATCCTTCTTATTAAGATCTAGGAATTCCTTTTCTAACCTCGTATAAAGAATCAGAGGAAAGTACTTATTGAAAAATAAGTTCTTGAACTTGTCCCAATCCATGGATTCGATTTTGTCTTGCTACCATGTATTCTTGATTAGATTCAACCACTGATCCGCTTCACCTTCTAAGAGATAAACAACTAGAATGAATTTCTCATGTTCTAAACATTAGAGAATAGAAAATATCTTTTCAATAGTACTGATCCATTATTCAGTAACAAGTAGATCAGAGGACCTGATGAAAGAAGACAAATGTTTCCGCATGAAGGACTCTATAGAAAGTTGTTCCCTCCTCTGCTCATTTGGAATTCTATCACGATTCATAGATTGTGTGAGTATGGCAATAATATTTTTCATTCCTTCTCCCATAACATTTGGTTGCTCTGGAGGAAAATCATTTCATTTACCATCACATCCATTATTAACACGTTTCCTTTAGGTTCCACCCATGAACTAAAACTAGAAATAATAGTGAGAGAAACATTTGCCATAATGGAAAAATACATAATCATTGAAAACAACTTATAGGATGTCTAAATCATGATAACTACTTTTAAATCTATGACACCTTAGGCTTATCCTTAGAGACATCCCTAGAAATATCCTTATAAATATCATTAGGGTTCTTAGTACACTTTCTGTTCCTAGTTTCCAAATGTTGACTAAACCTTCACTCTCTACCAACTATAACAACCCTATTTTTTTGTACATGGACATTACATCACTTTTATATAATAATTAATACATTACATAAACAAACGGATAATGAATGTATTAGTTTAGTGCCCTTGGAAATTTGGAACACAAAAATCTAGTCTGGTGGAAGATCTTCAATATTTCCAACAAAGTTCATTCCCTTTAGTACTCCTACCTAAAACCTTTCCTTATAACCCGGGGAAAGGAAACATAAAAAGGGGTAATCTTAGATGCTCAATAAGGGTAAAAAAAGTATACATGTAAGCATAAACATGATCATAACATTAAGATATCACACCCTATATATCAAAGATCATAAACATGAATCATAGAATAAATCTTGGAAATTCATAAGACATGAATCATAATGAAATAAAGAAAACAATCCATGAAATCATTACATATGAATAATATGTGGAATTTTTTTCAATCACATAAGCATATAAAATCATATTTCAAGGCTATCTACTGAGACCTTCATAACATGTTAGGCTTGAGATAATAACCCATTCACCTGTGCACCTACTTCAGGATTGGGAGGCCATCCCATGTACCCTCTTGTTTTAGGATTGGTATGTTTACCCATGTACCCTCTTGTTTCAGGCTCGATATTTCCAATCGCATATCCTCTTATTTCAGGACTGGGATGTCCACCAGTGTACCCTCTTATTTTAGGATTGGGATGCCCACCCGCGTACCCTCTTATTTCGGGCTTGGGATGCCCTCCTGTGTACCCTATTGAGCTCATAAAACATTTATAATTACCCAATGCATTGTAGGGAGATATATGTACTACACATCTCATAATGAAATCATTCATAAGTGTTCCACAAGAACATAAATCATTCATCATATAATAATCCATGAAAATAAATGGGTTTCTTAAACATTATTCAATCATAACATAACCCACATAAAATAAATGGGTTATATAAACATAAATCATTAATAGAAAGAATAAGAATGTAATAATTGAATTATATCCCCAGTAAAACATATGTAACATCAAATAATATAATCTTAAATGGAAAATAATTTTGAGATATCACTTGAAAACAATTCTTGAGAAAAATATCCTATCTGCTTTGAAAAAAATTTATTTACTTGAAATGCTGCTCGATTTTAAAAGAAATTTTTTATATTAAAATAACCTTTTAATCTTATAAGGGAACCTTCAAGTAATTAATACTTCATGAAATCATAAAAATCCATTCATTATATATAAGTTAAAAAAACATTCTTCTCGTACTTTTTTATAAAAAATTCAAAAAGTATCTCGTTAGGAAAACGAAAAAATATTCCTTTCAAACCATTCAATAAAAACTCATACATTAGTAAAAATGAATATAATATTTTATAATAATAGTAAAAATATTCTGGATTTTTTTTAATAAATATGGGAACGAATGATAAATATACCCTAGTAAATACTTATGTATAAAAAATCTTAGAAAGTAATGAGATAGTGAAATTAACCATTTTTTTATTTTAAAATAGATTGAAATATTATAAAGGAATATTTGAAAAACAATTGAAAACATAAAAAATTTATTTATAATAATTTTCCGTGAAAATGAGCTTAATATATCTTTTAAATCATTTCTTGAGGAAAATAATCTTCAAACATTTCAAAGTTCCCCATACCACTTTTAAACATTTGTACCATAATCTCCATGAAATAATAAAATTAAACAAAACTTAAAATATCATGGAAATAATGATATTCATGATATAACATGTCAAACCGAATTATATACACCTTGTAAAATATCACAGGCTCGTAACAAAACATGTGTCTTAAAGAAGGTAAATTAAGACAAAACTACCTTACTCATTTGGTAACTTTTGAACCATAAAACCCCATGAAATAGAGATCATCAGATGGATATGTCAATACCCATAAATTAAATTATAAAATTCATAGAATAAATTCATGGTAAGTATGTACACCACACAAAATAAATGATTAGTTTATAAAGAATGTATCTCATAAAAATAAAAAGTGAGATGAAATTTCCTTACCTCATGTTCGACTTCCTTCAAACATGTTAAAAACTTTTATATAATAAGTATAAGTTTATTATTAATCTATAAAAGAAACATATTCATATTTATAATACCATATATGATTTACTTAGGACATTATATTACCCATTTATCATTAACTCCATGTTTAAGTTACATTTTAGGTGATATTTTCTTTGTTAATCATACGTGTTTTGACTTGTTATACTTGATTCTCAAGATATAATTATTTCCAGAATATAAAACATGATATAAATATCTTATATATTCAATACAAAAGTATTTATAATAATATTTAAATATAAATGAAAAACACCATTTATGGAGACTGTAGGTCATACGTACGCATGAACGCTATTTTTATTTTCTTATCGTGTTGAAAGAATGAAAGTAAATGACATGTATGTCAATATGTATATATATATATATATATAATATAATTAAAATAGTATTAATACTTCATTAATATAATATATTTTTATAAAAACAATTCTTAATACATTCCATGTGAAGTGTGAACGAATCACATCACCTTGAGGAGGTGATTGTCCACACATCCACAAACAAAGTTATCATATATCCGCAATATGGAAATAATGAAGGTATGTTTAATATAGAATTAAAAAAAAATACAAAATAAGATATAATATATATATTAAATTATTATTTAACCATAAAAATAGTTTTAAGACCAGCCATGAATTCGGTAATGGAAAAAGAATAAAATCATTATTCACAGAGGCGATTAACCGACATAACTTAGAAAACAATTTTGTTTCTTTAAATAAGAGGAGGTGAGAAATGGAATGTATATGAGATATTCCATTAGAAACATAAAACTACAGTATATACATGATTCTAGATTTATCATGCATTTATGTATGGAGGTGTGGAGAAAGTAGAAAAAGAAAAGAAATTAAGAGAGGTACTTTGGGAAATTACCTCTTGAATATCACCTCCTTGAGAGACACTTGAGGACCCTGGATTTGGTCTTTTGATGAGAAAAGAAGCACTTGGATGTAGGGAGAGTGATTATGAGAGTTTTTTTCCAGATATTTGAAGATCTACAAGGATTTGTGGTTCAAAATGAGGAAGTGAAAGGTGGTATTTATACTTGAGGAGAGGTGAGTTCAAGTGATTAAATTATTGATTATTTTCTATTTATTGATATCCACATTGAGGTGGAATTAATTTCAACAAATTAGACTTTAAATTAATGTTGTATATGATGGTTAGGGTCGAGAAACACCTCAAATAACCTTTAAATGTTTTAGTTTTTAGGTAATTAAAGCCTTTACCCTTTTAACTTTAACATGTTTTATTTTTTACCTATACCACGATAAATAATTTTTTTTACCATGTTAACTTTTTTATTCATAAAAATGAAATTGTAATTACAAATGAATTTTTACTTTTTGATTCCAAATATATAATCCATTTTACTCAATTTAATTCATAGAATTTGAAGATTTAGATTTAAAATTAATTCCATAGAAAAAATGAAAAAAAAGTTTTTAAAGTGAAATATTTAAAAGTTTGAAATGTTTTTATATATAATTTCAATTTAAATTTGATTCCAATAACCTTAATTGGTTTTATTTATTTAAAATTTAAATAATTATACTTAAAAAAAATATAATATAATTTTACTATATAAATAAAACTATTTCATTTATAATCAATTGGTATAGATTTTCATTTATAATTAATTGGTAACCAATGAATTCATATTATAAAACTTATATTTTTATAATTTAGTTAATAATATTCACAACCACTAATTAAACGACTAGGTTATATCTTACTATATATTAAATAATAATATTTTAACAATATACTATTTTTCGATAAAACTCATCCTTGTGTTTAACTCAAGCTATCAAAGGTATAAGACATTGTATATAACACAAGCCAAAAACAGTGTTGCGTATACCACAAGATAACCTGGTGTTTCATGTAGTGCAAGCTTATCTTGGTGTTGCATATAACTCAATCCAAACATAGTATTTTTCATATAAAAAAATCTATATTTATTAATGCGTGAAATGAAAAATATCAAAAAGATTAAATTAATTCAAAAAAAATATTTCACAAAATATTAGGGTGTTACAGTTAGGGTGGAAATTTGAGAAATTTTGATGGTAGATGGGTAGTGCATGGTTGACACATGGTTTTCCTAAATAGTGTTCCCTAGCCCTGCACACCATGTAAACTCAAACAGATGGGATTCACATGGCTGATGCATAATTTGTAAAATCATGCACCCTCTTAGAATAAAATGTGCACCCCTAGAAGAGACGCATGGTTAAGGCACACTGTTAGGGAAAACCGTGCACCCTGAGCAGCAAACCTTGTATATGAGATTTTAATCCACTGAAAATTAGTTTTAAAATTTTTGAAACCCCATTTTAACTCCTATTATGCCCTAACTTGACCCCTAACATATTTTCATAATTTTGGATCCTTCCAAATAGATTCCAAGCCATTATGACCTCCGTTATTCATGATCCAAAGCCCGAATTAAAGATATGCATCCCTCCCAGAAAGAGGATATAATCCCATGTGGTTTCCTTTATCTTCTTATTCTTCTTCCATATATTGAAGGATTGTTCTTCCCAATTATTTTGTGGATATAGATCTATAATTGTGGATATATATCTTGATTTGTGAGATCTTTATTATTTGATCTTGATTTAGGGTTTAATATCTAGATCTAGTTCAGCGTCATTATTCTGTTCAAATTGGGGATTTCTGTTGGGCGATCGTTCATCAAAAAATTGTGGTAGGTGGTATATTATTCAAATCCCGTAAGCATGATTTAAATTCTATGTTTTTAATTTTAGAATTTATAGATTTGTTTAGAAATTGAATTAATTAATTAAAGGAATTGTGGAATTGTGGATAATTATTTGTTGAATTAATTATTGAGATATTAAAATTTTCAAATTTGGGGAATAATTAATTGTTGAGTTAATTATCAGAATATTGAGATTAGGGAATGATATTAATTAATTAATGGGATTTTATGTGGTTATGAAATTTTGAATTATATTAATTAATTATTGAATTAATTATGGGCTATTTAAATCATTGAATTGTATTAATTAATTATTGAGATTAAGAAATTTATTGAAGTTGGTTAATTAATTATTGAATTAATTAATTGGTCAATTATTGTGATATGGAAATTGATTGAATTAGATTAATTAATTGTTGAATTAATTAATGGAGGTTGTCATGATTATAAAACCATTGATGTGATTAATTAATTATGGGGTTATTTAATGGAATTGAGGTAATTAATTAATTATAGAATTAATTAATGGAATGATATGGATATGGAATTGTTGAGTTGGATTAATTAATTAATTAATGTGGTATTTTGGTACATGTGACATATGTGATTGAATGAGAAAAGAGTGTGGAACATAAATTGATGCTCCAAGTATCCATGGGGTCCTAGCCATGATGTTCTAGGAACCAAGGCATTAATGCAAATTGTATGGGACAAGGAATGATGCTCCAAATACCCATGGGGTGTGGGACACAGACTGACACTTCAAATACCCACAGGGTACTAGACACAACGTTCTACACCCATGAGATTGACATTAGATTATTTTTCCAATTAGTTGTGACAATGGATTTAAATGAATGGATATTGAAAGACCATTTAATTAAAATTAATTGTGAATTAAATGTGTGAACTAGTTTAGACATCATCATGGGCCTAAGTAGGTATTAAGGTTTGGGTGTCCTTAGGAACCTTGGGGTTTATGTGGTTAAATAAAAAATAAATGATAATGTGATAAATAGTTACTAATGCATTGTACTTATTTCTTTATACAACTGAATACACTATTATTGAATTTATATTGTTTTAGATTCCATTGGTGGTGGCCTACTGAGTCGTACTCACACCCTACTCAGACTACCTGATTGGTACCTGAATAGATTTCATGGTTTCTATTTAGGATAAAGGAAAAGGCCCTATGTTAAATAGTTGAGTCGAGATAGAGCTTGGATGAGGGAAAAAAGTGGTTCAGGTTCCACTTGGGAGTTATTAGTGTATTTAATTTTCAGTTACATTTTGAAACTTGACACATATTGGCATGACATATCTACTATTCATTTTTGATATTGCATTTCCAGTTTGGTTCATATTGTGATACTGGTATTATTCTGGTTATAGTTATATGTCATTGGGTAATTGTTTATTTATTTTCAATTGTGGTATTACTTATATAAATAGGGTATAGTCTCCCCATGACCAATATTAGACCCTTGTTTCTAGTCAGCAGCCTATGGTGTACGGGGAGGCATGCCTAAGGTCATGTGATCAACTGCCTTGGGGAACTGGTGTGTGGAACCTGGGTTGGGATGTGAAAAAGTGGCATCAGAGCCCAAATTTATTTTATTTTATTTTGTATTACTTTTTGGGAAAGGTCAAAAAGATACTAGGAAGAGTTGGGCCTTGGTCATGAGCTTTTTCATGGGAGTTTCAAACCCATGTATGAGGGAAAACCTAAGTACCTATGGTGGGATCAGGGTCGGCCCTAGGGCAAGCCCAGAGAGCCCCTGGGCTAGGGCAACAGGCAATCAAAGAAAAAAAATACAAAACCAAGGGCAAAAAATTCACCATTTCACTGTAGTTCTTAATACATTTTAGGGCAAAATTTCATAATCAGTCTTGGGAAACAGAATTTACCGGGCCGGTCCTGGGTGGGATTGTTGTTATTGATGTTTGCTGTTATAGTTGAATATTATTTCACCTTGGGTGACACACTTATTGTGTGATGTGACCATTATTTTTTCAAATATTTGTTGAGATTTTACTCGTGTCCTAGTATGGGACGAGATTTGAGTTTTCATGCATCATTCTAGGCACTCAGGATTATTGTGACATGAATCATTTTAGACACGGATGGGAAAATGGGTTTTGGGTAAGTTTTTGAACTTGAACGGTTTTTCCTTTCTTGTGAAATTGAACTAAAAATGGTGCCTAACATGAAATTAATAAAGATAGTAAAATGATGCAAGATGAGAATAAATGGATGTCTAAATGAGAAACTTGAATAACGAGAATGTGTTTACCTTTGTTAACCAAGACCTAGGTGTAGGATGGTTCAGGGTAGTGATATCACCTCACTTTTGACCATGTTGTGGGGTTTGGGGAAATGAATTATTGTGGAATATTGTGTTTCCGATAAATGTGTCAATGTTATGAAATGTGTCCTAAGGTGCATGTTTTGAATTGTAGATTTATGACTCCATGATGATGCTTGTTGATAGGATGACAGGAGGACATGGTTGGTGATGATCTAAGAGTAGTGGATCTCGAGGCACCGATAGTTTCGAGTGAGGAAGTTGAAGAGAAGTTCTATGATAACTTTTCTTACATCATTCAATTTATAGAGAGATACCCAGATCAAGTTGTGAAGATCATGTATGAATTGACGCATGAGTTACAGTTGTAGCACCCTCCAACTTTTACTAGAGAGGGTGGACCTGAGGGAGTTGAGTTTTGGATTGACTCTATCCAAAATATGCTTGAACATTTGGATACTCCTACTGAAAAGAGGGTAAATTTGGATGATTATATGTTACATGGTCAAGAAAAGCATTGGTGGTACATCCATACTCAATAGGGATAGCTAGAGACTATGGAGTGGAAGGAATTCCATGAGAAGTTATTGAAGAACTTTTACCCTGAGACGCCTAGGTAGGAAAGAGTAGCTGAGTTCATGAGGTTGACTTAGGGGAGTATGTTTGTGACGGGATATGATGGACACTTTACATATTTGGATCATTTTTCTCCAGAGTTGGTGGAAGAAGAGGCTACTTTAGAAAAATGATTTTAGGATGGACTTAAATATGAAATTAAGTCCCTAGTTAATATATTTAGGCTGAAGAAGTTTTCAGAACAAGTGAATCAGGTTTTCATATATGAGGGGAACCTGAAAGAGGCTTCTAGTGGTGGATATTTTATTTCCTCCATTCGATTAGGAGGTACATTTTTTGAGGGTAGGAAGCATCACTATGATAGTGTTAGCCAGAGAAGTGGGAAGAAGAGTGACCAGGGAGAAGGATCATTTACTTAGGACCTTACTCGAGTGCTTTTACACCAGTGCAGTAGGCCGATGCACTTTCATAAACATTTTCCATGACCCACAGTGGAGTTTTGATCTTGCAGAAAGATGAGACATCTACAGAGGTTATGAAGGAACCCATGATATACATGCAATGATGGAGGATCTAGATAGAACCAGGGTGCAGGAAGGGGATCTTCTGCACCATATTAGTCTGGCAGCTGGAAAAGTATTGGCTATGGTGGTAAAGGCAGTGTACGAGGTACTTCAGGGAAAGAGCACCTATACCGACAGAGTGGTGCAGCTTAGGGATCTCAGACTACATCATAGGGAAGAGGGGAAGGATAGTTACATGACATTCATCCTAAACTTTTGGATAGTAAGGATGGACCATCTATAGCTAGAGGTACTATTCTTATAGATTCTAAATTAGCTAGTGACTTATTTGATACTAGAACCTCTCACTCATTTATTTCTACATAACTTGTGAATGTTTTGAGCTTGGTAGTGGAGTTTGTGAGTGGGGTATTGATGATATATACACCATTGGTAGTAATATCCAGAGACATCTATTTATTCAAGGGGTGTTATCTTGAGGTTGGGGAGTATCAATTTCTGCACGATATTTACATCTTATACATGTCAGTATTTGACTTGATTATGAGTATATAATAGTTAGTACCATTCTGATCCCATATTGATTGTTACCATAGGATAGATACTTTTACGTCTCCTAAGGGTGAAAACTATATTCACCATGGTGAATGGTATATCAAGGCGGGCCATTCAGGGCCAGTTCACCAACAATTGTGGGAGCTTACCACCTAGGTTTCTAGTCTATTTTAAGATGAAAGAGGTGTAAATAAAGATGTCTTTCCACTCGTAGTGGATAGGTTTTAGGATGCATTTCCTGAAGACTTACTAGGAATTCCACTTGATAGAGATGTGAAATTTACTATTGAGATCATGATGAAGGATGAGATAGTTTCAATTACACCATACAAAATGACACTGAAAGATCTTCAATAACTCAAGACTTAACTAGAGGAGTTATAGGATAAGGGGTTTATCCATCTAAGTATGTCTACTTGGGGTTCACTAGTTTTTTCCAAAGAAGGCTTATGTGAGTTTGCACTTGTGTTTCAATTACCATAAGTTGAACTGAACGGCAGTGAAGAACTGATATCCTATTCCACATATTGAAGATATTTTTGACTAGTTAACAGGGGCTTGTGTTTTCTCCAAGATTTACTTGTTATCAAGGTATCATTAGTTGATAATTTGAACTTTTGATATACCTCAAACTGCTTTTATAAGCATTTATGGCCTATATTAGTTTGTTTTATTGTATTTTGGGTTAAAGAATACACTAGAAATGTTTATGGCCTTGATGAACAGAGTCTTCCAACTATAACTAGATCAGTTTGTAGTGGTGTTTGTGGATGACATCTTAGTGTACTCCAAGAATCCTAATGATCTTTCCCAACACCTTGATATCATCCTAATTAAACTGAGAGAGCATTGGCTATATGTGAATATATCTAAGTGTTTATTTTGGATTGATCTGGAACACTTCTTGGGTCACATCATCTCGGAGTAAGGTGTGTTAGTGGACCCAGATTAGGTTTAGACAGTTATGTATTGGGAGCATCACAAGAACATATTCGATATCCGTATTTTTCTAGGGTTATATGGATATTATTAGAGATTCATTTAGGAATTTTCTTGATTATTAGTACCAATTTTAGGATTTATAAAGAATGGGATAATTTTTGAATGGTCGGAAGCACGCGAGAATGATATCCTGGTGTTGAATAAGTGCTCGAAATAAGAACCGATCTTGATCATACCTTAGCTAGGTGAAGATTATACAGTGTTTTGTGACACTTAAAGGATTGGTATTAAAGAAATTTTAATGCTGGGAGATCTATTTGTGGCATATGGTTCTCAACAGTTGAGGACACATGAATGAAACTACCCTATGCATGACCTCGAGTTGGAATTAGACATTTATTCTTTAAAGTGTTGGTGGAATTATCTATTTGGAAAGAATTTTATGGTTTATAAATATCATAAGAGAATAAATTATATCTTCTACCAATGATATTTGAATCTCCAATAGTGGATATGGGTTGAGTATATGCAGTCATTCAAATTTGATCTAGCATATAGACTCGGGAAGGGAAACAATGTAGATGACACTTTAAGAAGGAAAACTCATACTCAAGGAGTTCATGAGTCCAGTTTTGAGTGTAAGATGATGAATCTACTAGATGATATGAATTTTGTGGTTCAAGAGGGTCAGGAGAAGATGAATATAGTATCAGTTTTAGTGGAGTATACATTTTTGAGACAAATTAGAGATAGACAGTATGAGGATCTAGAGTGTTTAATCTTGAGGGAAAGCCTTGAAGGTGGGGAGTCACCTTATGATTGGAACATAGATGAGGATGATATCATCTATGTTAGGAATTAGGTATTTTTGACTATGATCATGTGGTAGGAGCTAATTCATGAGTTTCATTCCTTAAAGTGGGAAGTACATCCAGGTGGAACTAAAATGTACCATGACCTACATTGATAGTTTTTGTGGATGGACATGAAAAGGGACATATCAAGGTTAGTGAAATGATGATACACCTATCAGTAGGTGAAGGCTAAGAATAAAAAACCTAATGGTTTACTATAGTCATTTACCATTCCAAAATGCAAGTGGGACGACATTATCATAGACTTTTTGGTGGGTCACCCGAGGATGCCTTAGAGGAATGATGCTATTTGGGTGATAGTGGATTTTTTGGAAAAGGTAATACATTTCTTGCCTATATGGGAGACTTTATCAGTGGAGAATATGGGGGATTTTTATGTTTGAGAAATAGTCCATTTTCATGGGGTGTCATGGACTATTGTTTTAGATCATGATTCACATTTTACTTCACGTTTCTGGAAGGTCATACATAATGCGCATAGTACACAGGTTTTATTGAGTAAAAATTTACACCAATAGATAGATGAGTAGTTAGAGCATACAATACAGATTCTTGAGGATATGGTGAGAGAATATTTATTTGAATTTGGAGGATCTTGGGAGAAACACATGGATTTAGTGGAGTTCTCCTATAAAAATAGTTATCAAGAAATTATATATATGGAACCATACGAGGATCTTTATAGTAGGCCATGTAGATCACCTCTATGCTGGATAGAGGCACCTAAGTTAGAGTTGTTCGGATCATGCCTCATGCACGAGACATCAGAGTAGGTACAACTGATTCAAAAGTGTATGGATACAGCTCAGGGTAGAAAGAAGTCATATACCGATAAACATTGATGACCCCTAGAGTTTACAGAGGATGATCGTGTATTCGTTCGGGTGTCTCCAAGGCTGGGTTACCACATGATACAAAAATAGGGAAAGATGGAACCCAGGTTTTCTAGACCGTTTGAGGTTGTGGAAAGAATTTGGCTGATGGCATACTAATTTTCTCTTCCATAGAGATATAGTGCTATGATTGATGTTTTCCATGTGTCACAACTTCGACAATATCACCTAAAACCTACTCATGTGATTGATGTGGATGATTTTGAACTTGAGATAAATTCACCCTTTGAGGAGAATCTGATATGTGTGTTAGATCGCAGTGATAAAGTGTTACAAGGAAAATATGTGTTGATAGTTCATGTATTGTGGAAACATGAGTGTGTGTAGGAAGAAACATGGGAGAGATAAGTGGATATGAGGGATCAATGAACTAATATTTTTGACTTGGAATCTTAGAGATTCTTGTGAGTACAACTCGAGGATAAGCTGTTATAAGGTAGAGAGATTGTAAAACCTCGGCTTTTTTGAAGATGTATAAGTATCATTTATAGGAATTATTTTTCCATGTTTTGATTACTTTTTTTGTGGATTGTAACTAGGGTGAATTTGGGTGGAAATTTGAGAAATTTTGAAGAAGGATGGGTAGTGTACTATTGGCACACCATTTTCACAAACCATGCACCCCAACCTATCAAACCTTACAAAACCAAACAGAGGGGATTTTCATGGATGGAACATGGTTTGTAAAACCATTCACCCTATTAGGAGAAATTGTGAACCCCCTATAGGAGGCACATTATTAAGTCACACAGTTAGGGAATACTTTGCACCCCAAGTAGCAAACTGTGCGTACTTGATTTTAGTCCCCCAAAAATTAGTTTTAGAATTTCCCAAGACCCCATTTTAACACCTATTCAGACCTCACTCAACCCCTAATGTATTTTAATGATTTTGGAGCCTCCAAGATAGATTCTAATTCATTAGGAAATCCTTGCTTTGTGATCTGAAGCTCGGATTAAAGATCTGCATCCCTCCCAGTAAGTGGATCTAATCTTGTGTGGTTTCCTTTCTCTTACCATTATTCTTCCATACATTAAAAGATTTTTATTCCCTATTTTTGGTTGGAAATAAATCTAGAATTGTGTATCTAGATATATATTTGTGAGACATTGATTTTTTGATCTTGATTTAGGGTTTAAGATTCAAATCCCATTCTATGTCTTTATTCTATTAAAATTAGGGATTTCCATTGGGCGATCATTCATCAACAAATTGAGGTTGGTGGTCTATTATTTAAATACCATAGTAATGATTTCAATTCTATGTATGTAATTGTAGAATTTATACAGTTTTTTAGCAATTGAATTTTATAATTGCATTAATTAATTTGGTAATTAATTAATTAAAGGAATTGTGGAATTGCAGATAATTATTTGTTGAATTAATTATCAAGATATTGAAATTATGGTATTTTGGGAATAATTAATTGTTGAGTTAATTATTGGAATATTGAGATTTTGGAATGGTATTAATTAATTTCTGAGTTAATTAATTATATTTTTTGTGATTATGAAATTATGAATTGGATTAATTAATTATTGAAATAATAATGGGCTATTAACATTGTTGAATTATATTAATTAATTATTGAATTAATTAATGATAATTGTTGAGATTAATTAATTTATTGAGGTGGGTTAATTAATTTTTGAATTAATTAATGGAGGTTTTCATGATTATACAACCATTGATGTGATTAATTAATTTTGGGATTAATTAATGGAATTGAGGTGATTAATTAATTATTGAATTAATTAATGGAATGATATGGATATGGATTTTTTTAAGTTGGATTAATTAATTTTTGAATTAATTAATGTGGTATTATGGTACATGTGATATATGTGATTAACTGAGAAAAGAGTGTGGGACACATACAAATGCTCCAAATACCCACAGGGTCCTAGCCATGATGTTCTAGGACCCAATGCATGCATGAAAATTTTATAGGACATGGAATGATACTCCAAATACACATGGGATGTGGGACACAGACTAACACTCCAAATATCCATGGGGTGCTAGAAACAACTTTATACACCCATTAGATTATAATTTTACTATGGTTTTAATTAGATAATATAATTAATTGAAGTTAATAGACAATGAAAGCCCATTTTTTTATATTGAATTGTGAATTAAATGTGTGAATTGGTTCAGAATCTGGCATGATCTGAAGCAGGTATTGAGGTTTACGTGTCATTAGGAACCAAGGGGTTTATGTGGATAAATAAATAATAAATGATAATGTGATAACTGGTTACCTATTCATTGAAATTATTTTTGTATACAACTGCATACACTGTTATCGATTGGATATTTTTTTAGAAATCATTGGTGGTGACCTACTGGGTTATACTCGCACTCTACTCAAGATTTTTGATCAATACTCAAATAGATTTCATGGTTGTAGGACATGATAAGGGAAAATGGCCTATGTTAGATGGCTGAGTTGGGATGGAGTTGGATGAGGGAACCATTCGTGGTTCGGGGCCCACTTGGGAGTTGTCAGTGTCTTTACTTTTCAGTTTTATTTTGAAACTTGACACATATTGACACAACATATCTATTATTCAGTTTTGATATTGTATTTCCAGTTTTTTTCATTTTATGATACTGGTATTATTATATTTATTGTTTATTTATTTTCCATTTTGGTATTACTCTGATAAAGAGGGTATAGTATCCCCATGATCGATATTAGACCCTCGCTGCTAGTCGGCAGCCTCTGGCATATAGGAAGGTGCACTTGAGGTCATGTGACCAGCCGACTCAGGGCACTGGTGTATGGAACCCAGGTCAGGATGTGACACCACTATATGTAAATAAATATTCAGTCTGAGATATTGCTTTATATAGAACAGATAAGTATCCAACATTAGTATAACCAACTAATTTTGGATATGAACTTCTGGAATAAAATAATCCTTGATCTTTAAATCCTAGAAGTTATGTTAAGATTAGTTTGATACCATTATAATGTCAATTAATAGAATAAGAACTATAAATTGATAATAAATTTATAGAAAATGATATATATGACTTCTTATTATCTATAAGATACATTAGTGCTCCAATGATACTCAAGTGTGGCACTTCAAGATTGACAAGTTCTTCAATATCCTCTCATGGTTTAAAAATATATTTATCTATATCAAGAGATTGTAAAACCATTAGTGTACTTAATGAGTGTTATTTTTCCATATTAAATATTTGCAGGACTTTTACACTATATCGTGATTGATGAATAAAAAATTCCATCTTCAAGATGTTCAATTTGAAATCCAAGGAAGAACTCTATCCTTCCAAAGTCTTCCATTTCAAATTCCACCATTGAATATTCAACTACCTTAGAAAGAGCATAAGGGGTTATAATAACATTCAAATCATCAACATATACTAAAAGGATCACAAATTTTTATCTGATACTCTTAATGAAGACACATGGACAAATTGAATCATTTTTTTAACTTACATTCATCAAAGATTATCTCAAATAGTTATACCATGTACACCCTAGATTCTTTAATATATATAATGATTTATTCACCTCAAGTGAATAAAGATCTCGAGATCTGGGATATTTTTATGGCATTTTGAACCCTTTAGGGATTTTCATATAAACATCATTATCAATATTGCCATAAATATATACAGTCACAATATCCATCAAGTATAGTTCATGTTGCTCATGTATAAAAAACTTCATGAGGTATTGAAAGGTTATCACATCCATTAAGGGAGATTATGTTTCATTATAATTAATCCCAAGTTTTTGTGAGAATCCTGGAGCATTAATTTGTGATTTATATATTATAACTTAATTATTTTCATTTCTCTTTCTCACAAATAAACACTTAACCAATTGTTTTAATTATTTTAGGTGTTTTCAAAATCGACTGAAAGAATCCATGTTTATAGAGTGAGTTTCGTTCAAATTGGATTTCATCTTTCCCTTGATCTCAATATGGTCTATCATGAAATTCATTACCCATTTTTTGGATCTTGATCCACACTAATAATTTTAAGCACCATATTAAATGAAAATGTGTCATCCATAATGGTCTCTAATTTGTTCCATCATTTTCTAGTGTTAGTAATTTTTTTTTGAAATCACCTATTGATCATGATCAAGTAATTATAGTACATTGATTTATTAAGGAATTTCATGGTCAAGTGAATTTATATTATCCCTAGGTTTATTTATTTCAACCAACATGGGATATTTCCCTTTACTTTGATGAGGATTTTTGTCTCTGGATCGAAGTGGTCTCCCATACTTCAAGCATGGATTTGAATTATTATTGGTTACGCCACCATATTGTACTTAAATGAAATTTACTCTTACTGGAGAATTTGAAGTAGGTATATATAATTTAGTGACCCATTTTGAATCATTGAATGCATTTGGAAACTAATTCACTAATTTTTTTTTAAATTTATAACCCTTTGAACTTCAAGTTCACTCATATTTGTATGAGGATAAATATGTAATAATGAATTCATTTCCATGATATTTATTTTAATGTTGAACTATTCTCCCCTTTTAATGTTGGTAGTATATTTTCATCAAAATGACAATCAATAAATCTAGTCATGAATACATCTCCTATAATTGTCTCAAGATACTTAATATTTTAGGGATATTCAAATCCAACATAAATCCCCAATCTTCTTTAGGTCCCATATTTTTTTCATTGTGGGGGTGTTACAGGCACATATAAAACACAACCAAATATTCTTATATGTGATATATTTGGTTCATAGACACATGCTGATTTCATAGGGGAATATTCATGATAGCTTTATGGAATAATTTGAATTAGTACTACTGCATCAAAAATTTCACATCTCTATACAAGATTGGGAAATTTAGGTTTCATAAGTAGTGGTCTAGAGATAAGTTGTAACCGATTTATAAATAATTTAGCTAGACCATATTGAGTGTGAACATGAGATACAATAAGTTCAACACTTATTCCTAGTGACATTCAATAATAATCAAAATCATGGGATGGATATTTTACATATACTTGATTGAATAACTTGGGAGTTTTACCCTTAAACATATTATTTGGATAAGAAATTTCACAAACGGAAGGCTCTAAGGTGTTGATAAACACACATGAGACCATATAGTTGATGCACCAATCATGTTCATAAAATATTTGAATAGTCAACATGGTGGATGAATCAAAACACACACGTCACCCTAAATCAAGCAACGTATGAGAAATTGCTAGGCATAAGAGTCCTTTTATCAACCAAGGGATGAACATGAGTATATTTAATGTTTTTCCTCATCATTATTGATTTTGGATAGCCTAAATGGTTATTCCATGCAATAAATATATCATGGTCGGTAAACTTATGGTTTACCATATTTTTCACAACTTTACAAATATTAATATAGTACAATCTTGAGGGAAGCCTTAAATGTTTTTCTAAAATCAACCTATGATTATTATTAATTATTATTATATAAGGTATTCAACACCTTCCTAATCTATAGTCTCAATGTGATTCCCTCTCTCATTAATGTCCTTAAAACTTAAAAAATATTTTTGAGACTTGGGTGAAAAAAGAAATATTTATTAGTACATGTGTACCACAAGGTGGAAATATTTTTTCTCTTATAGAGCCTTTAATTAATTTCACACTATCAGTTAATGTACTTATATGAGTACTTCCCATTTTAAGTTTGACTAAATATTTCTCAAATTTAAAAATTTTCTTCATTGTGGATTTTTTAACTTGGAAAATTTCTTCAACATAGAGATTAATCCTAATATAGTGATTAATAAAATTAATTTATATTAAAAATAAACAAGACATACATATAATAAATAAAATAAAACATGAAACATTAATTAAAAAATATTATAAAGAACACATTTTTATCATTAACATTTATGCATAATAAATATTCTCAATACCATCAGGGTTCACAAAATAATCATAGATATCATAATTTAGAATGTTATCATTAGGTTTCAAGGCCCAGTCGGCAAAATTTTATTTAACTCTCTTTTCTTTTCCCTTTATTGAATTTTAATAAATTCCAACAATATGTTTCAACATAAAATATGTATGGGACCTATTCCCCTACACACTACACCAAAAAAATTCATTTTCACCATTCTTTTCTTTATTTGGTTGCGGTTGTTATTTATTTCCCCACATTTGGTGGTTCCCTTCCCTCATTTCATTTGGCGTATGACCACCTCAAGTAGATTATTTTCATTAGACTCATATCCATTTATTATTTACACAACCTTGATTATAATAAATAACATTAACTTCAGAAAATGGAGCTATTCCAGTTGGTATGGATTCATGATTTCTCAGTAGGAGTTCATTGTTATGTTCTGCAATAAGAAGGCAAGAGAGTAACTTTGAATATTTTGTAAACCCCTTTTTAGGATATTATTACTCCAGAATGGCACATAAATAGTAGAGTATTATTTTTATATCATATCAACATTAGTTATATTATCTATATATTACCACATGTTCATTTGGGCATTTAGATTTTGATGGGAATTGGAATGTTTAGAAATATGGTGGATAGTTCATTTTGAGATATAGGTTTCAAATCAATAATTTGAGAGTTTGAGAATCCTAAAATTATGTTTTAAACAATTTTAGAGGCCTAGGTGTTAACTCATGTGATTAGGAGAGTCTTTAGAGTTTTGGTTGTTTCTAGCCAGAGTGCACAGTTTGGTAAGCACGGTTTTGGAGAAACTATGAAATACCTAGAGTGTGAGGAGGTTTTCAATTGAATTTCTATATATCATGGTTGTATGGAAAGTTTAGAACACAATATTGAGGAAACCATGAAAGATTAAGTGGAAACTATGTGGAATGGTTTAATATGGGGTCTTGGAATGTAGTTTGTGCATGGTTTTAGAAAAACTATGTGAGGTGTGCATAGTGATTTCAGAGCCTTTTAGAATAGGCTAACTCACGGTTAGTATATCATGAAAAAAAAACATGTGATATGAGTTTTCTTGGGTAGTGGGTAACACATGGTTGACACACTGTTTGGTAAATTGTGTTTCCAAACCATAAAAACTACCCAATTTAGTTAAAAAATGGCGATTTAACCTTTTCTCCCTATCAAAATTAAAAGGGGGAGCCCCATTTCTCTTCCCTTCATGTGTGAAGACCATACCCTCACCCTCTCATCATTCCTCCTTCTTCCTTCTTCATATTTGAGTAAATTTAGGTGTGATTATTTGGTGTTTAAGGTGAGTTTTCTCCTCTTCCCTATTCCTTTACTCTTTCCTCTTGGATTATTCTAATTTTAGTTGCCTCTAACTTAGGTTTTACTTCTGATTCCACCAAAGCATGGTGGAATTGAAAAATAATATGTGGCTTCCCTTCTTCTTATAATGAGAGCATCCCGATATTACATTTACACTAATTTTCTTGGTGATTCGATAAGTTAAGTAACCATTGTGAATTTTATTAGTTTTTATTCACTACTCTTAATTAAATTGTTTATGGTTTTGGTGATAACATTTGGGGTATCAGATTGTCATAGGCTTAGGTGTGTGTTAGGGGTGGCTGGCACCTTGTGGTATGAGGTTTCTATGGATGACTATGGACTAGTTAGTTATTTGGTATTATACTGATTTGGAATTAATTAATTAATTATAAATTTTATATTTAATTAATTAGTGTTGTTTGGATTTAGTTAGAAGATCAGGTCATTAAGATGAGATCAGTTGAGCATGGACAAGGTGGGTAGTATTAGACATGCCTGGGAAGCTGCTGTGACCCTTGGGATAGATAGGAAAAGATTTGGCATGAGTTAGGTGTCCTCAGAAACAAGCCCTTAGGTTATTATGATTTTGTTATATGGAATGAGATGCATGGGCCCACCTCTGTAGGTGGTGTACTCTAGTTATATTGGAATATTTAGTTGAATTAAATGTGTTAATTAGAATAACTAATAAATTTAATTCCTTGAACAAAATGATTGATAAGCTAATCCATGATGGTCTTAAGATACTTACATGACCATGCAGTTGTTGATGGATGAGACCTTAACCCGAGAAATTTGGAACCCCACAAGAGGTTTCCTCCTCAAACATTAAACAAGCATGACATAGTGACCCTTGAGTAAGATCCTTCTCCACCTATATGTGAAAGTGTATTGTGACCTAAGATGGCTAAACCATTAGGCCATGTGTGGAATCTTAAGACGTTCTTAGCCTAAGTGGATAGACCAGAGGCCATGGATGATGGGTTGGGTGAGCATACTGACGTAGAGTGACCTTGAGAATTGAGATGGTCCATGGCCCATCTTTATAAAATTTTGCTATGTGGTAAACCCTGCATGGTTAGTGAGGCTTTATTTTACTATTGATAATGTCATGGGACACAATGTCCCGAGAGCATCAAGTGTCAACCAGAGACCATATTTGAGACCGAGGACCCATGTGAGGGCGCCTTTGATATATAGTGACCTAGGGGACCTGAGGGGGCGTGCTGTTGATTGAATGCCCCTTTTTGGTTATGTACGGCTATGGGAAGTGATGGTTTCATGTGTCACCTAGAACCCAAATCAATGTATAAGCCTATTGGGACTATGATGAAAATGATGGGCATGAGCGGTTGGATATCCCTTGTTGTATATCAAGTTTTTTATTTTTATTATTAAAGACTAGAAATTTCCCAAGAATCATATGAATTAGCTGTTGGGTATAGAATGGATATGATTTCTAGAGATGATCAGGAATCACTTGATGAGATGGATGATACCCTAGGATGCCCATTATGTTTGGGATCTGGTCTCATAGTATATTGAGTGAAGATTCCAAGATTGGCTATCATCCATAGATAGGGTTGATGAAAGAGTGGTTTCCTAAAGGGGGTACCTTGTATCCAACATCATAGCTATGTGATTTCATGTATATAGAAACACGTGGGATGGTTAGGATTCCTTTGATATAGTGTGAATATTTTCAATGTTTGGGGAGCCTGGGATTCAAATGGAAATACCAGTAGAGCATTTTGAATTCCCATGATACCTTGGATTCAAATAGTGGTATGAGTTTATGAGTGGGTGTATATCCCAGATCATGGATGTTGGAAATATTAAGGGAGACTGTTGGATCCCCTCAATTGATTATTAGGATACCCCATAAGATCAGGTGGACTCACCAGTGATGGTTCGACTGAGGAGCTATGAGATATTGGAATCCTAAGAAGTTAATTATGGGATCTAGGGAGGGTATTTACTTTGATTGTCTTGGTGTCCTAGAAAATTTTCATACATAGAAATATAGGATTTCCTAGGGCCTCCCCCTCAGAGAAATCAGACATAAACCTGAAATTGAGAATGCCCAAATACTACCATGGGGTTCAACCTAAGGGCCTGATAATGAGGGATTACTGTTGATGTCCCAAGGTCTTATACTCATCATGTAGGAGGTGTGAGTGTGGAAACCCTAGTGAGTTAATAGAGGTTCCCTTGAGGTGATTCCCATTCTCAAAGACACTCTAGCACTAACTGAAGAAGGTATGGTCGATCAGGTTCATATACCTGGTGATCAATAATGATTATTGGGAATTCCCTAGGTTATATGTGTATACCCATGGGACGATGGTGATAGAGTGGAGGCATGGTCATCGTGGAATTCTCATAGATGGTTCAACATATGGCCGAAGTAGGTATTGAGGTGGTTTATTAATTTATTGTTTTTATTATGTAGTTAATTTATTTATTTTAGTTAAGAAAGTCACATGAACTTATCACAACATGTACTAGTTAGTATGAGATGATGTTGGTGGTGACCTACTATGTTTTTTACTCACACCCTACTCATAATTCCATTTGACATGGGCACCCAAGCTGATCTCACATGGTAATTACATGCATAGGTTAGGCTAGAGCCTGGAGTTTAGACTGAGCGAGTTAGCTCTGGTGATATCCAAAGATCAGGATGTGGTGTGGATTTTAGTGGAGCAGAGCCTACTATACATTCATTTTATTTTTTTTCCTTATGTATATACTAATTAGGATAGTGGGTGACATGTTTTTATATACTTTTCCAAGTATGATCATTTTTGTTGTATACTAAATTTCATTTTGATATATCATATTTATCTTACTAGTTTATTTATTTGTCTATATATTCTAATATGAATTATGTTTAGTGATTTACCACTATGAATTTCTCTGATACAAGGGGGGTATATCATTCCATAAGTACCTCCTCAGACCCCCACTGCAATTTGAAAGTCTCTGGCATCTGGGGAGGTGTTCCTGAGGATATTTGGGGTATCAATTTGGGGAACCGGTCGAGTGTGATGACCCAGTCTTTTAAATGATATTTTTTTCCTTAGAAAATGTGTGTTATATTATGTAATATTCTACACATAAAAATATAGAGGAACAAAAGAAACCTTATCCCATTAATAAAGATCATTATATTTGTAAACTATGAAACCAATAAAAATTACAAACATTACAATTAAAAAATTTATAAAATTGAAAAGATAAAATGGGAAAATATGGATCACCCCAATCAGCTAGAATAATCTCCCCCTGAAAAGCACTATATAAATGAAACAAAAATATAAGTAAAACAATCAATATCTTAGAAAATTAAAATATAACCTTAGATGAATTGTAGTGAATTTTGAGTAAAACAATGAAGTGGTTTTTATAGGGGGCAATGTGACCATTGAAATAGTAATATGACCATTGGTTAGATATAACTATTAGTAAAATATGATTGTTGATTAATAAAACCAATAGTCTATTTGACCATTGGAAATTATACCATTTATTAATAGTTTTATAATTATAATTAGTGTTTATAAGTAGTAATGAAAAAGGAAAATTGATGTAGAAAGGAGAAATGATGACCTCAACCAGTAGTCATGGAATTTGAATCCCATTTTTCCAAACTTGAGAGGGAGGTAACATCATGAGGGTTTTCCCTTGAGCAATCCCAAGCTGAGATTCAACAAATGAATCTTGAACGAAATTTCTTATGTGATAAGTTCAAGTTAGTGGAGATTATGACTTGGTTGATGTTAGCCGATCCACCCCATGAAACTACCACCATCACACACCTTACCCTTAGGGTGTATGTAGGTATAATAAAAGGTTACATGTGTATAAAAAAGTTACTTAAATTGTAGTTTGAATTGTATAAATAAAATTTTTATTCCATCAATTCCATTTTTAGAATATTTTTTTAATAAAATTTATGTTTAAGTAAGACTAATTTGATAAATTGAATATTGGACGCAAATAAACATAATTATATTTTTTAAAAAAACATATACACTTTTATAATAAGATCATCTATTACGAATAATATTTTTTTAATGAAATAGTATTTTAAAAAACCCTTACTTAAATATAAATGGAAAAATAATTTTATAATGTCCTAGGTAATTTTTTAAAAGTTTCAGAATTTTGACAGTGTCTTAAAAACAAATATTTTTCAATAAATATTTTTTTATATTTAAAATTTAAAATTATAATATTTAGAGATTTTTTGATTAAATAAATATAATATTTTAAATCATCATGTCTAAATTAGGTTAGGTTGAATTTTTAATAATTTTCTAAAATACTTTATTTTTCAGTGAATAGTAAAAATATAGTTTTGGGTTTTCGGTATATTTTATGACATCATAATTATGTAATAATTAATTAACCATAATACACAACCTAAAATATTTTAATTTATTAATATCAATTATTTTAATATATTTTAATAATTTTCCAAACCTATATGTGACTTTAGAAAGTCTAAATTGGAAAATTTGATTTAAAAAAAATCACTTTGTGGAAAATTTAATTTTCCATGCCAAAAGAAGTATTAAAAATGGTCTTTTGTTATAATGGTTTAAAATATCATAAAATGTGACTATAATTTCTAAAACCATGATAAAAAACCACGGGTAAGCTAATGGTTTTTTTACACAAACTATATTTCCAAGACCTATATTTGGAAATTATTAAACAATTCCTCCACTTTTTCTATAAATACCCACCCATTTCACCATTCCCATTCAATAAAAATTCATCCTCCATGATTTTTTGATCAATTTTTCTCCCCAAGAGTCCCCCAAAGTGTCCTTAAAACCTCAAGGTTCCATACTCAAGTTTTAGGAACAACTCTTCAAGGTAAGGAAATTATATTTCCTTTATATTCAATTCAATAACCTATATTTTGTATATTTCTTGTAAATGTTATGTTACTCTCTTTTATTACCTTGTTTTTGTCAAACTGTTACTGTCAAATTATTTTTTATCAATGGGAAGCCTTCATTCTTCATCATTTCACCCTTGTCTAAACCCACATTTTATACCCATCATGCTGCTGAATTTAGTTATCAATTTTCTCCCTTTTAAATAAAAAATCCATATATTGTGAATACCTAAACCATTTATTTATCCATTAGTATTCAAATATATGTTAATATAATTTATTAATTCGAGGATTTACATATATGAAACTCATATTCCCTTTCTATGGGTTAAAAATTATTTTAGGGTTAAGCCTTTAAGAACTTACGTACTCAATTATTTTATATGAAAACTGTACTTTATTCTCCTTGGGTTATTGAAAAAATGATTTATTATGATCAATGTGGATCACATGATGTTAATAAATATGAAATTTTCACCCTCATGTCACTCCAATGCATTGGCTAAAGAATTTAATCTCTAGAGATGACATGTTTTACAATACCTTGGTGAATAACAATGGTAATTTTGATTTATGACACATTGGTGATAAAACTTTATGATATGATTATGAATGCCTCATAAAAATGCTATAGCCACATTTAAATGTTATGATTCATGTTATTTTTATTATGATACAACTCATGTTCTCTTTATCATGTTATATTTTTATACCTTATGTTCTTATTGATATTCCTTATGATCATATGCTAAATGTCTCCCTTGATTATTTACCTTACTAGGCTCA
Organism: Viscum album; assembly: GCA_963277665.1. Classification (NCBI taxonomy): domain Eukaryota; kingdom Viridiplantae; phylum Streptophyta; class Magnoliopsida; order Santalales; family Viscaceae; genus Viscum; species Viscum album. Next base: position 1,428,597,482 of record OY728120.1, on the reverse strand, counting down.
TGATCACCCCTTTACTTTGATGTATTACCCAAGATATGAGATATAGTAAACTTAACTTAGGGTGAACCCATTAAGAATCCTTTCACATGGATTCAAAGAATGTTTTTTTATCTTCATATATTATATTCCTAATTTCCAAGAAACTAAACTTTAAAAGATCCTATATTTTGTTCCTTGTAATGAAAAGTTTATGTAATAAAAAAGTGGGACGCCATAGTTGGTATTAGAGGATGGTTTATTTATTTGTGGAACTTATGAATTGAAAAATTTAGTAATAACCATAGGTATAATTCTAAATATAAAAAAACATACTTTAATTTTGGTGAAGTATTAAGCGAGTGATTTCCAAGAAATGAAATCCCTATCTAGATACTATAAGTAGATGTGGATCTAGAACAAATGTACCTAGGGGTAACAACCCCTAAAAAAACATATTGATATAGACTCGATCAAGAACTAGTGCATGACAATGGGCCTTGTTTAATACCTAGTTTGACACTCTCGAGGATATTTTTGGTTAATCATAAGATTTTTATGAACCTTTATGAAGGATATATAGAAAATTTAATTGTTATTATAGGAGATTAATACATTTTTTAAGAATGATGTCTTAAGAAATAAACTCCCTTTAGAGTTATTAGATTACTAAATGTTATATGTTTCTCACTAAGGTTTTCTTCTTTTAGAAAAAATGTTAGGAAATAAAAGGAACTGCATAAAGGATGAGTAAAACATATGATACAATGGAGACCTTATAATGGAATATAGAATGGAAAATTCCTGAGGATGATGAATCAAATATCTCAAGTTATTAATAATAACTTTAATCAAATTGAGTGACCAGATTCACCTTGAAGGGAAATAATTTTAATTAATTCCTTCATGCATCAACAAACACCTTATTTTAGTGGATCTACTGAACCATTAATTTTTGAACAATGGATTACTTCTATAGAAAAAATATTTCCTATACTCCACTACTCAGAACTAGATAAATTCACCTGATTAGTATACTGATTAGAAGGAGAAGTTGATCAGTGGTGGACAATGATTAAAAACATGAATCCAAGAAGTGAGATTGATTCTATGGAGAGGGAAGAGTTTAGGAGAATCCTTTTTTAATAAATATTTCCCCATTCAATCTAAAAAATGGAGAATTAATTCCTAGATTTTAATCATAAAGAAAATTAATTAGTGTGAATCTATGAAATTAACTTTACAATACATTCTTGATACACCTCTAGCTTTGTTATGGATCTTAAGGTAAAGGTTGATAGATTCTTCGGTGGCTGAGACCCCATATGAAGAGTAATTTAGAAAATTGAGACTATGAAAGCATGAGGAGATAATGTGGAGTGCTATGAAGTTTGAATTGGAGTTCGGAGAGACACAATGGCCACATAGGTCAAATTAAAATAAGAGAGAAATGAAGCCAAAATTAGGGAATAATTTTGATCACAAAAGAGGAGGAAAGAAAGTGAAACTTATCACCTGTAATAGATAAAGGAAGAATCATTTGGGGAAATAATTTCTTAGGAGCGGAAAGTGATACAAGTGTGGAAGAGATAAATTATATATCTCATAAGTATCATGGTAAGGTGAATCCTCAACTTCTCAACACTAATGAAAAAGGGAAGATGGTAAAACCCAACCTAGATTTCGATGCTACAAGTATGGATAACTTGGGCACTTTTTCAATCAATGTCCAAATCAAAATATAATAAAGGGAAACCACCATCAACCATAGCGTAAGTCAAAGGATAATGGTTGGGAATTTTCTATCACAAAGGCTAAAGTATAGGCTCCAAATTATGTGGTGGTAGGTACACTCATTATGATCTCAAAGCTATAAAGTATTTTGTTTGACTCTAGTTTTACACATTCCTTTATTTCATACAAGTTTGAAAATAATATAGAATCAATCTTGGAAATTATAGAAGTAGTGTTATGAGTCAATACTCGTGGAGGGATTATCCTAGCATCAATAGTGTTTAGAAACTCAAATATTAACTTTGTTGAGTATAAAATCATGAAAAATCTAGTATTCATTCCCATGGTGGAATTTGACACTATACTAGGTATGGATTGTCTCTCAAAGTATAATGCTAAGATCAACTGTAGGAGTAAGGAAATTTCAGTAGTCTTGAATGGACAACCTAGAGTTATTTTCAACGGAGATAAATCCCAGCCCGAGTTTTGTCTAGAAGCACCTCATATAGACTTCTTTATAGATATGATCAGTGAATAGGAATAAGGAAATTAAAGTATAAGGATAGAAAATGTACCCATTGTTCAGCAATACATCGATGTATTTCTAGAATAATTACTTATACCTCTACTAGAAAGAGAGGTAGAGTTTTCAATTGAAGTAATACTTGGATCAAAGATGATATCAAAGACCCTATATAGAATAGAAAATATGGAGTTAGAGGAATTAAAGAAATAAATTACAGATATTTTGGGGAAGGGATTTATACAACCAAGTGTGTCTCCTTGGGGAGCCCCTGTTCTATTTATAAAGAAGTAGGATGGATCAATGCGACTATGAATTGATAATAGAGCACTTAATGGGATCATAGTTAAGAACACGTACACTCTAACTAGTATTAATAATTTGTTTGACCAGATTTGTGGGGATCAATTATTCTCCAAGATTGACCTCTAATCTGGGTGTCATCAATTAAGGGTGAATAAAGAAGATATTTTAAAGACTACATTCTAAACAAGATATGGGTATTATGAGTTTGTTCTTATTTCTATATTATTGACTAAGGCTCCTACTATATTTATGGATTTGATGAATAGAGTATTTAAGGACTACCTTGATAAATTCATTGTAGTTTTTATTAATGATATTTTTATATATTACAAGAGTCATTAGGAGCATGAGGATCATCTAAGTTTTATATTGAAAAATATGAGGAAGGTAAATCTATATGGAAAATTCAGTAAATTTGAATTCTAGTTACAACAAGTTACATTCCTGGGGCACATTTTCTCCAACGAAGGAATATCAATTAACCCTTCCAAGAAAAAGGCTATAGAGGAGTGGAATCATCCTATAATAGTAACTAATATTTATATTTTCATTGGTTTAGAAGGATATTATAGGAGGTCTATGAAAACCTTTTCACAACTTTCTAATCCACCAACCAAGTTACCTAGAAAAGGTGATAAGTTCATCTGGATAAAGGAGTGTGAAGAAAGTTTCCATGAAGTGAATAATATATTGGTTATTTCACTTGTGTTAACTCTACCCTCTATTATAGAAGGATTTTTTATTTATACTGATGCATCTCTAGAAGTTCTTGGATGTGTCTTGATGAAAAATAGCTATTCTCTGAAGTCGGGCCTTGTACTCATTTAAATCCTCATGAGAGTAATTATTATACACATGACTTGGAGTTAACTGTAGTTATTTTTTCTTTGAAGATATGAAGGCACTATTTTTATAGGGAGGAATGTGACATATACATAGACCACTAGAGTTCGAAGTATATATTCAAAAAAAGGGATTGAACATGAGACAAAAAAGATGGTTGGAGCTTCTTAAAGATTATGATTGTTCAATTCATTATCACCTCAGAAGAGAAGAAAAAGTTACAGATGCATTAAGTGGGAAAGGCCCTATTGCACTGGATATGATGAGGATTGAAGGATATCCATTGATCAAGGACCTAGTATGGTTTGACATGGGAAACATAAGGTAAGGTAAATCATAAATAATATCCTAAATGATTTCTCAACCATCATTACTAGAGAATATATAGATATCTCAAAGAGAAGATCCTTTGATACAAAAAAATATAGAGGATGTGAATAATGGGAAGTTTCCTTAGTTCAATATTTACCAAGAAGATGTACTAAAATTTCATACAAGGCTATGTGCCCCATATATCTTGGAAATAAAGAAGAAGATGATGGATGAAACTCATAGCTATCCATTCTCTATAAATCTTGGAAGCACTAAAATTTATAGGGACCTTAATGATCATTTTTGATGGGATAATTTGAAAAGGGAGATTGTTGACTACACTAAAAGGTGCATGGAAAGTCAATAAGTGAAGCCAGAGCAACAAATTTCTAAAGGGGTAATGCAACCCTTACCCATAAAAACACGGAACTGGGACAATATCACTATGGAATTTGTCACTGGTCTCCCAAGAAAATCCCAAGGAAACAATGTGATATGGGTTATAGTTGATCGACTCACCAAGACAACCCATTTAATTTCTATTCATGAAAATTTCTCTCTTGACCAACTTTCCAAGATATACATAAAGGAAGTGGTGAGGCTACATGGGGTACTACTTTAAATAATTTCTAATCATGATCCAAGGTTCACATATAAATTTTGGATAAGTCTTCAACATGATATGAATACTGAATTGAATTCTAGTATGACTTATCACCCCCAAACTAATGGAAAATATGAAACGACTATTTAGACACTTTAGGACTTATAGAGAACATTATCAATAGAATTTAAAGGTGGATGATATCAACACCTACCATTAGTTGAGTTATTATACAATAATAGATTCTACTCGAGTATTCAAACGGTACCCTATAAATATCTATATGATAATAAATGTATAACTCCTACTTGTTGGGATGAAGTTAGTGAGAGAAAGATACTTGGGCTTGATCTTGTGCAAGAGATGATAAAAAGGTTAATTCCATCTGACAATATATAAAAGCTTCTTAGAGTTAGAAGATGAGCTATGATGACAACCGTCGAAGGGACTTGGAGTATGGTATTAGAGACAAAGTTTTCCTTTGGATATCACTATGGAAGAGATTCATGTGGTTTGGAAAGAAAGGAAAGATTATCACTAGGTAGATTTGTTAATTATGAGTTGATTCAATAATTTCATTAATTTCTTTTTTGATTTTTATTCACATAAACACCCGTATTTATGTTACTAACAAAGTTTCTTTTAAATGAATTTCAGTAATATGGTATTCATTAGAATGTTTATTCTAGAAACATCCACAAGTTATTAATCTATGGGAGTATATTTGATTAAGTGTTTTGGATGTGTTTTTAAGTAATCTGGAAACACTGTTCATACCCTACGTTTATAAGCATAACATATAGATCAGATACCCTATGCTATTGGAAAAGTATGGATCAACAACCCTAAATTTGGTGGAAACCCTAAATTTGAAGAATAAACATATGGTTTATAAAAACTACTTTTTTAATCAACCATATAGTGACAACTATACTTTTGGAGTTTATCGTTATGTGAAGGAACCCGATATTTGACTTGGTCAACAATAGAGTTTTAGATTTAAGATATTGTCCACTTTTTCTACAATTGTCTCATTGGGAATAAAAATATCTTTAAATCTGTTTTGTGACCGATTCAAAGGCTCATACTCAATAGATTAAATTTTTTATATTCCTAAGAGAAGTTTTTAATCTCTTTGAATAATTTGGATGACTTGAATTCAAATATTTTCAATTTATTATGTGGTATTCTTGGAGCTAGTTTGACCTGGATCTGTTCGACTCTCAGGATAAATATTAAGATATTATTTTTCTAAATATATTGATATGCATTGAAAATAAATAATTGTGTGAAGGAAAATAACAACAATGTATTATTGTATTTAGATATATACTTTGGAGACATACATGTTTTGATCTAGCTGATCAACTCGCTGTTGTTGTTTTCACTGCTGCTTCATCTTATTATTAATTATTCTTATGCTTGTTCACTAAAGAATTTTTTAAACTAACACTTTGGAGAAATACATGTTTATTCATATGTCCAGTATCTTCTCTATCGCTAGTAAAAGTAATCCTATGTGATGTTTAAGATCCATTTGTTTTTTCTATGTTTTATTGGATATCAACACATCTATCATTTGCTATTTCAACTGCGAGTAAAACTCATTTTCTCAATCAAATCAATCTCTATTGATTTATTGGATTATCTGATTCTTAGACTTAGTCATGGTAGAATATCAGCTTCTTAGACTAAGCTGTGGATTTTTGGTTCCCTGTAAAAGAACTAGAAGTCCCTATAAAATACTTATTGTAATGGTTTCAACTGCCTATGATTAGTTGTTAAAGGTCTTCTAATAAGAGGACCTGTCTAGTGAAAATCACCTAGCTCACTGAGAGAGTATAGGTGGAGTGGACTAGGTGATATTTTTTCCCTAAACCACTATACATCACTCTATTCTTTTCTTTATTAATATCCATTTCTCAATCATCTTTTAGAGAGAAGGAGAGAATCACTGTATTTCAAGAGGAAAGTTTCAAATCTATTGAAGTTTTTAAAGGGTAAAAATTCACTTCCATCTCGTGTCTTTGTCATAATCAAATCTAACCAAAAAGTGGTTTCAAAGGTTGGGATTCATTGGATATATTTATCTTTTTTAAATCCTTAAAAAATATATTGTTTCTATTTTATACCAATAAGTGGTATCAAAGGTTGATCTTCATTGGATATATTTCTCTATTTGAAATCCTTTAAAAATATGCTATTTATAATTGATACCAATAAGTAGTATCAAAGAAAGGAATATATTAGAATATTTATCTTTGAATATTTTCTTGATTACCGAAAATTACTATCAAAAGAATCTTTTGGATTTAACAAACCTGAGTTAATGATTTAGACAAAGAAAAAATCTAAAAACTGGTTTATCTCAAAGCAGGTATGTTGATGATCTATGCTCTTTACTTTAATGGTGATAATTATGGTTACTGTAAAGATATCATGAGTATTTAATTGAAAAATATTGGAATATGAGTTTATTTAATGGTTTTCAATCCTTATTATATTCCTAAGGAAGATTTGGAAAAATGTTATAATGATCTAGAAAAGGAATACGATCTTAATTAAAGAGTAATAAATGATATTGTTTGTGGTTTAGGGACTGATGAGTTTAATTAGGCTTCTCAATATACTACTATATATGAGATGTGTAAGACTATTTCTGTTACCTATGAAGGAACTGATAATATTAAAAAATTGAGGTATAATATTTTAAAGTTAAAGTTTGTTACTTTTAGAATGCATGATGATGAAAATATTACTTATATTAATGTGATATTGACAAAATTTTTCAATAATGTTGCTGCATTTAGAGAACCAATTAAAAAATTAGATAAAGTGTTAAAAGTACTTAGAATCTTACCCTCTAAGTGGAATGGAATATCTTCTACTATATGAAAATTCACACCAGTTAAATAATTATAAATGAAAGAGTTTATTGGAATCGTAATGATTTATTGAGTTGAGATACATGCTGAAGTTGAAAATCATTTCAAATATGAAGAAGCTTCTATCAAAACTATTTTGGATTAATCATATAATTCAAGTTACCCAAATTTACATAATGATTTATCAAATATTTTTAAAAGGTTTTAAAAACTATAAAACAAAAAGAAAGGGAGTGAAGATAATATATGCTGTGAATGTAAATAAAAAGGTCATAAAAGTTTAAATGTTCTTTACTTAAAGATAAAAGGAAATCAGAATATAAAAGAAAAGGAAAGAAAATTATGAAGGCTACTTGGAGTGATCCTTCAAGTTCAAATAATGAATCTTATAAAAATTTTGAGACTGAGCATAAAAATAAAATTGTATGTATTATAACTTATGCTGATGAGGTACAATCTTCTTAATCTCGAAACTCTAATTTTGAAAAAAATAATTATAATGAAATTAATAAGTATTTTTTTATGATTCATGACAAATTTTATTCTTTAAATAAATATAATAAAAAACTTAGAAAATATTATCATATAGTTTTAATATATAGAGAAATTTTGTCAGAACAAATTATAGATTTAAAATCTAATTCTTCCAAAATTTAATGTGATTTTCATGAAAATAAAATTAAATAGTTATTAGATAAATTTGATAATTTAAAACAAGCCTATATTATGATTATAAAAGGATAAAACTATTTAAATAAAATTATTAGTAGAAACTAAATCCTTAAAGGAAAACTTGGAATAGGTAGTAATAGTGAAAAATCAAAATTATATAGGAATTATTTTATTCCTAGTTCAAATAGAAAAACATGTCAACTATTAATTTTTTTATTCTGGTTTTATTGGAAATTATGAAAATTAAAGTTGCTTTAGAAAACCTCAATGTTTTTTCTATTAAACCTATTCATTAATCAAAAGAATTATCTAACTTAAATAGTATAATCTCAACACAAACTAGTCATATTTGGTTACCTAAAACCTTACTTGCTAACACTACTAGAGCCAAAAGCACATGGTTACCAAAATGCACTTGTATTTTATGTTATACAAGAATAAACCACTGGAATAACATCGTTAAATCATTAAGTGGTCATATGATATGTATATGGAAATATCTATCAAAATAGTGATCAACTCTGAAGTAGTTCATTATAAAAAAATTCTTATAATTAGAACTAATAATCTAGGAAATATTTCATTAATATCTTCATATATATTATTTTATTACATTAAATATTATAAATGGAGGGAGGGATATATTTTATGATTAAATGTTTAATTCTTCCTTACTCTTTGAATCAAGTTGTTGAAAATTAGTCTATGTAATTGAATAACTAAATAGTTAAAATATTCAATATTCTATAAGCATTGTTTTAATTTTTGTTCTTTAAATAAGAATTTAGAAAATAAAATAATTGTTTGAAATGAAGGTTTATAAAAAAATATATTCCTTTTTTAAACCTATTTCTATTTTTAAATTTCATGCTATGAGAAATTTTAATCATCTGGATAACTCTCCTTTCAGAATAGTTTTCTTTTATAAAATATCTTTTCAAAATTTTAACTCAATATTGATTAAACTATTTTTTAGCTGATGAATGTGAAGCGTTGTGTGAAAATTATCAAAACAAAATGTATCATCTTACTCTTTAGAACCCTAGAGTCTTCTTATCAAAACCTCTTAAATTTTTTATTCTTATTCTTTTAGATATATTTTTCAAGAACATATAAAATTAGTTTGAGAAAAATGAATCAATATAGAACTAAAAGTTTAGAGAAATTTTTTTCACAAATGAAAATGAAAGAAAATTCTTATTCTAATCCATTTAAAGAATAATCAATTTCTTATGTTAAGTATTATTTTGGAAAATATTCTAAAAAAGAAAAGGTAGTTCATGGTTATGAGGAGCAATAAGTTTCATCATCTTAAATTATTAAATATGGATTATATTATAAAAATATTCTGTGTAAGGTTAATAATTTTAATAAAGAAATTGTGAAGATTCATGCTAATTTAAATACTTCTATAAATTCATATGAAGATTTAAAAAAATTTCTATTTTGAAAATAATTTTTGATACTGTTAGGGCCAATAGGGGCCTATATACCCTGAGAGGGGGGGGGGGTGAATCAGGGTATGAATATTCTTTTTCAAAGTTCTTCCTACCCCACTGGATCTTGACCTCTTTATTACAAGGGTCACTTTGTTTGCTCTTGTGTGTAAACTATGACCACGTATTTACTTCTTTATCTAATGATGATGCTTTGAATGCAATGCAGGGAACAAACAGTCAGACACAGAGATTTTAACTTGGTTCACCCTCACTGGGCTACGTCCAAGGAGCATACGCCGACAAGTTGCCGGTCGTACCAAATTCCACTAATCTTCACTAGATGTGGATACAAAGTTCGGGCTAGATCACTTCTATGCCCAGGCTCACTTCCTTTACAAGTTTAGGGTCAGCTCACTGCTTTCCCAAGGGTCACTCCCTATTTCTCTCTCTCTGGCTCACTACCGGTGGAGAGGATCACCTTCTTCCTCTTCCTAAGCTCACTGCTCCAGAAGGGAATCCACTCACAGTTTGTAGACCTGTAGGTCTGTTCATTTGCATGAAAGAATGCATCTTCCTCTGTGTGTAGATGCTCTGTTGAAGTACAACTTTCACCCGTAGATGAATATCTCTTTGCACCGAAGGTATCAGGCAAACTTCCAGCTTCCACGTAGTCCGAAAATCACTGCTGGAACAAAACCTTAATTGGCACGCAAGTCAATATTGGCGCGCAAGTATCGGCGCGCAAGTCACAATGGGCGCGCAAGTCCTCCTCAGACACTTGTGCGACTCAAGCTTCCTCAAATCCAAACTTGCGCGACTCTCTTCCTTTTACACCCAAACCAATATTGGCACGCAACTGCCAACTGACGCACAACTTCTAACACCGGCGCACAACTTTAACTACTGGCGCGCAAATTCACCTGCGCGACCCACACTCACCACTTGCGCGACCACCACACCTGCGCGACGGGAGCTCTGATTTCTCAAAGTGTTGAACTCCGTTGAAGAATGAGGAGGGGTGGTCCAGTATTTATAGGCAATCTGACCACCCTGCGCGACGGCACGCAAATCACCTGCGCGACCCAGTTTCGGCGCGCAAGTCTTCTGTCCTTTTGAACATTTGCGCGACCAACTCCCAAACTTGCGCGAACCTACTTCCTTTGCCATTTTTTGATATTATGATCTTGAAAAACATATGGCGTGCAAGTTTCCTATTCTACAAGTCCTCGGCGTGCAATTCCTTTTGCCAAAAACACTTTTCTTCATTTGCCGATTTTCAGGCCCTAACATTTGGCAAACACTGGAAAACGGCGCCACCTTGTATCTGTTCTTTTGTACCGCCTCCAGATCATCCATTCCTTTTATTGACATTCTTGAATCAAACATGGATCGTTGACCTCATCTCTTGAACTCGACATTCCACCATGAAATCCTCTTTGTCAACAAGTTTGTATGTCATTGTTTTTCTTTGTCAACAATCACTACTCAGATGTCCACTTTTTCAACAAACACAATCACCTCAAAAATACTTCAATGATACCTTGAGGGATTTTTGCCCAACAATCTCCCCCTTTGGGTTTGTTGAAAACTCTTCTAAAACAAAGATACGTCGTTGATTCTTCAGCCTCCATTCGCCTCATTGCGATTCTGATAGCGATCAAGGATTTACTCAACACATACTCTAAGCCCACATGTGCAATGCTCGGCGTGAGAAACAAGAGTAAATGAAAAGTTCATCAATGAATCACTTTATCTCTGACATCCACTGTTGACACCAAAATGATACCAATTTGTACTAAACTGATACCAATTGTTGATGGATTTGTTGGAAGACCAATGTTTGGTTTGGAAATAGTCTTACCACTTTCCAACACCACTCTTCTGCTTTTATCACGATCCTCAGCTGTCGTGATATCTATTCTTTGATAGATCACTTCTAGCATCGTCAGATTTAATACACTCCCCCTTTCTCATTGCTCCCCCTTTCTGGCTGCTCCACCTGTCAGCTTCTCCCCATATCAATTATGATTTATCAAATCTCCGCACTGTCTCCCCCTTGAACAATCACTATTTTCTCCTCCTTTAACAAACACTTTTCTCCCCCTTTGTCAACGAACCCAAAGGACAGTCCTTTGTAGTCTGTAACATAGTAGAGAACACATATCATCATATTAGGGAAAAACACATCATACCTCGGGGAGAGAGGGGAGGTCCCACATCCACACTATTTCAAGTGCGGGGAATCGACTGAACTCCCAGAGCCAGTCGATGCCTTTCAAATGCTTCCTTGGGTAAGGCCTTTGTTAGAATGTCTGCAACCTGTAGCTCTGTAGGCACATACTCCAACTTCACGATTCCCTGCTCAACTTTCTCCATGATAAAATGATACTTAATCTCAATGTGCTTTGTCATTGAGTGATGAACTGGATTTTTTCTAATATTGATAGCACTTGAGTTATCACACTGGATTCTGATTGGAGACTTCACTTCAACTCCCATATCATCAAGTTTCTGCGTCATCTATAGTAACTGTGTGCAAGCTTGAGTGGCAGCAATGTACTCAGCTTCTGCGGTGCTCAATGAAATGCAATATTTCTTCTTTCTTAGCCAAGAAACACAAAGTCTACCAAGATAGAAAGCACCTCCTGACGTTAACTTCCTGTCATCCGCTGAACCGGACCAATTTGCATCAGTATATCCCAATAATTCCAACTGATATTTTCCATTATATATCAAGCCGAAGTCCACTGTGCTCTTGATATACCGAAGCATTCTTTTCACTGTAAGCATGTGGATTTCTTTGGGGTTTCTTTGATATCTCGCATCAGAAACTTCTTTTCATATTTCTGAAAGACACCTCCACTATGCTTCATTTGAATCACAGATTCTACAAATATTGATTCCGCATTGAATGTCATTCTCTCAGTGCTTGTTTCAGCCCATAAAAGGTATTCTTCACCCGAAAAACCTTATTCTCATCTTTATGAATGAGAAAACCATTTGGCTACTCGATATGCACTTCTTCCTCCAGAATCCCATTTAAGAATTCTGATTTTATGTCCATCTGGAATACTTTGATCTTTATTTTCACTACAATGGTTAGGAATAATCCGATTGTATCCTGCCTTGCAATCGGTGAAAATGTCTCCTCAATACCTATTCCCTCTATCTGGGAGTCTCCTTTGCACATCAGTCGTGCTTTGTTCCGAATCACTGTGCCATATTCATTCATCTTGTCTTAATAGACCCATTTAGTCCTGATGACATTTTTATCTACTGGCCTCGAAACAATCTCCCACATCTGGTTCTTCGCAATCTGATCAAGCATTTTATTCATAGCATGAACCCAGTTTTCAACGTCAGCTGCGTCAGCAAAGCATTTCAGCTCTACCTGAGGTAGGAAAGATGTCTGCTGTAGTGACTTCATTCTTCTTGTATAAACTGGAGCTCACTAATCAATAATGATATTCTATCTATCAGTTTCAGCTTAACTCTTTGGCCTCCTTGTAGACACATACTTTACACTCTCTTGTTCATCATCAGTGTCTTCTTCTGAATCAGCATCAGCCACTTCTTCTCCCTCTGTGTTTTTTTTTATTTCTCAACACTTTTGCCAGGAAACTGTTCACTGACTCATTTTTCAGTGGCTTCATTTATTTCAGCTACTTTTATCTGTGTCATTGTTCAATGACGTCATTTCCTTGAACATCTTCTCTCATATTTTTGTTGACACACCTTTGATTTTCTCTCACAGCTTTTTGGTATCCTGAAAGCAGTCAGCTGATACCACATTGTTAGAACAAAATAGATAATCATGAAAACCTCTGTGTTGCTGCTTTTCCACCAATCATTCTTCATGAGCATAAACATTCATCCTTCATATCATATTGAGATCATGCATCTGATTAGGATATAGAATGCTCCCCCTATGTTATGCAACTCTTCCAGTTGTTAGGCCCAACAGTTTAGACCCATAACACGTCTTTTCCTCCTGCATCATTTGTTCTCATCTTCCACTCAGATTTGAGCCATTAACAAAATCTCTAAGCCTACTGAGTTGAAACTCAGTATAGGAAACAAGAGATAAAGTTAATAACACAATCACTTCCTATTGTGCTCTGTTGCTCCCTTTCTTCGTCAACTCTAGTACCTGATTTGAATCAATTGAAACTCTAGAGCATATCTTTTCTCCACTACGCATCCTTAGATGCCACTTCCCCTTGGATTGTATCTCCCTAAAACCTGAAACACACGGATCATTAGTTAATAGCATTTATATACATAGGGAGAGGGGTTTCCTTCTGGACTCCTCAAGATGAGGATTGTGGTTGACCCTGATGGGTCAACCCATTGATTATTTCTTGGAGGGCATCACACTCTTTTCTTGCTTCCTCCAGCTGCCTAGCCAACTTCAACTGTTCTGGCCATATGACTAGGAATTCATTGCCTACATTTTGATCCTTTTTCTGATATGTAGATTTGGTAGGCTCGACCTTCCTCACTGCTTGGGGTATAAACCCGCTAGTACACATTTCCTTCTTTGAGGTTCTATCAAAATTCCATGTTCCTTGATTATTTCTCTAAGTAGGAACCTCTCTGTTTGGAATCTTCCCTTTCTTCTTCTCCCATCGTAGGGGTCTTCCTCTTTCCTTCACTTCTCACTGAGAAACACGACATGCGAATTTTTCAATACATTCTTTGTTCATCTTTCTTTTATCAGATGTGTGAGTCACCACCCTATTTTTCATTGGTGGTGGGTCCTCTATTGAACGTCCATTATTCTTACTCACAGCTGGAGTAGATCTCCCCTTAACCTTCCAGGTTTGATCACATTCTCTCCTTGAGAGCGGTTGTGAGTACGACAGAGGAGGTGATTGATACACCTTTTGTTCAGCTCCATGTGATTCCCTTGAGGCTCTAAGACTATTTTTCACCTTACCACTTTGTTTCCCAGTGTATAATTTCTCATTATGTACCACTGGAGTTGGTAATCTCTTTCTCAGGTCTTTTTTCCTTCCCCGCTTTCTTCTTGCTGCACTGTCTGGCCAAATTCCAATGTTCAGAACATATGAAACATTTTCTATTAAAGGCATACCTCATTTCATCACTTCTATAATGAGATGTTGATGCAACTTGTTTTCTTCTTCTGGCATCGATCTCCTGAGCTTCCTGACACATATGAATTGTGTGTCCCATCCTTCCACAATAATAGCATCTGATGAATGTTCTCCTCTGAGAAAATCTTCTCTATGATTTATCATGATGATTCATCTTATTCTCAGATTTAGTAAAGTCTCTATTTTCACAACCTGAAATGTATTCCAGAGCCTCTGAACAGAAGCTTGATGTGTGGCCATGAATCCCACAGAAATAGCACATGTTATCACTACTTTTTGTAACTTTCCTTTTAGGCCTATCTCCAGCACCTATAAGATTTCTTTCACATCTGGAATTGTTCACAACTCTCTTTCTATCTTTCACAGGAGGGGATTCATCAAATCCAATACCAGCTTTTCCGAAACTTGCTGGTCTTTGAGCTGAGAAAATATTCTGTTGTTTCCCTTTAGAAATAGCATATCTATTCTTCATTTTATCATCACTTGTCGAAGGATGATCAAATAGCAAGTGTAAGGCATGCTTAATTTTTGGCATTCCTTTAGCATTGGATTTATCCACTTCCTTCTTTACTGATTCTAGATCCTCTTCCAACTTTTGAATCTTCATATCACTTGATTCAATTTGGGCATTGAATTCCCTTCTGTGATTATTTACATGACTCATCTCATCTTCCAATTCTTGTGTGAGATTTTCTACCATACCACCTTGCTCCTTTACTTTCAATTTTTCTTGAGAAACAAATTCAGAGATAGATTCATTCTCTTATTGGAGCCTTTGATTCTTTTGAACTTGTTCAGACAACTGGGTAGCTAGATCATCATTTCTGGATTTTAGATTCTGTACTTCATCTGACTTTTGATTCTCTTCATAATCATCAGCCTTTTGTTTTCCTTTCATTTTAGCCGTCTTTTGTAGTTCATTGGCATGAGAATCATTCTTCTCTGTTAGGTCAGTAACTATGTCAATAAGCCTTTGATTTAAGCCTCTTATCTTGTTGATCTCAATCTCCAATACTTTGATCCGAATATCTTTAGATTTGACTTCTTCGGTGTTTCCAACGTCAATTGTAATATTAGGTTCTTCGATGCCTTTGACTTGATCTCTCACTTTTCTATTCAAGCCATCGATCTCCCTTTTCTATTCTTCAATCTTAATCTTATACTCACTAACTGATTCTGAGTTCTCTCATGTTGATAACTTGAGTTTCTCAATTTCTTCCATCAACTCAGACTTCTCTTCTTCCTGCTGCTGCATATAGAGTTTGGCATCGTGAACAACTTTGTTGGATTTCTTTGTTTTTGCTCTCCAAACATCTATCTCCTCAAGAGCAGCCTCCAACTCAGCTCACATATCTATTCTTCCTTCAATTTCTTCTTCTGTTTCAGCATCAATCTGATGCTCATGTACTTCACTCATTCCGACATCATGATTGAGTGAATCAATCCTTTCCCTGTCAGATTCATCCAGACCTTCCTTCAGTAAACTGTTGGATTCTTTTAATTGAATCACACTTTTTCCATACATTCTTCCACACTGAGGAATACCACCTGACTTCTGCTTCTTCTTGGATGTTTTTCCCTTTTCCATGGCTCACCGAGATAAGAGCAGACAAATTCTTTAAACACACAGATCGACTGCACCAAGCCGGAGCAAACAAATCTGATAAAAGAAACCTATCCCTTTAATACCAATTGTTAGGGCCAATAGGGGCCTATATACCCTGAGAGGGGGGGGGGGGTGAATCAGGGTATGAATATTCTGTTTCAAAGTTCTTCCTACCCCACTGGATCTTGACATCTTTATTACAAGGGTCACTTTGTTTGCTCTTGTGTGTAAACTATGACCACGTCTTTACTTCTTTATCTAATGATGATGCTTTGAATGCAATGCAGGGAAGCAAACAGGCAGACACAGAGATTTTTACTTGGTTCACCCTCACTGGGCTACGTCCAAGGAGCATACGCCAACAAGTTGCCGGTCGTACCAAATTCCACTAATCTTTACTAGATTTGGATACAAAGTTCGGGCTAGATCACTTCTATGCCTAGGCTCACTGCCTTTACAAGTTTAGGGTCATCTCACTGCTTTCCCAAGGGTCACTCCCTATTTCTCTCTCTCCGGCTCACTGCCGGTGGAGAGGATCACCTTCTTCCTCTTCCTAAGCTCACTGCTCGAGAAGGGAATCCACTCACAGTTTATAGACCTGTAGGTCTCTTCATTTACATGAAAGAATTTATCTTCCTCTGTGTGTAGATGCTCTGTTGAAGTACAACTTTCACCCGTAGATGAATATCTCTTTGCACCGAAGGTATCGGGAAAACTTCCATCTTCCACGCAGTCCGAAAATCACTGCTAGAACAAAACCTTACTTGGCGCGCAAGTCAATCTTGGCGCGCAAGTATCAGCGCACAAGTCACAACGGGCGCGCAAGTCCTCCTCAGACACTTGCGCGACTCAAGCTTCCTCAACTCCAAACTTTCACGACTCTCTTCCTTTTACGCCCAAACCAATATTGGCGCGCAACTGCTAACCGACGCACAACTTCTAACACCGGCGCACAACTTCAACTACTGGCGCGCAAATTCACCTGCGCGACCCACATTCACCACTTGCGCGACCACCACACCTGCGCGACGGGAGCTCTGATTTCTCAAAGTGTTGAACTCCGTTGAAGAATGAGGAGGGGTGGTCCAGTATTTATAGGCAATCTGACCACCCTGCGCGACGGCGCGCAAGTCACCTGCGCGACCCAGTTTCGGCGCGCAAGTCTTCTGTCCTTTTGAACATTTGCGCGACCAAATCCCAAACTTGGGCGAACCTACTTCCTTTGCCATTTTTTGATATTCTGATCTTGAAAAACATATGGCACGCAAGTTTCCTATTCTCCAAGTCCTCGGCGCGCAAGTCCTTTTTCCAAAAACACTTTTCTTCATTTGCCGATTTTTAGGCCCTAAAATTTGGCAAACACTGGAAAACGGCACCACCTTATATCTGTTCTTTTGTACCGCCTCCAGATCATCCATTCCTTTTATCGACGTTCTTGAATCAAACATGGATCGTTGACCACAGCTCTTGAACTCGACATTCCACCATGAAATCCTCTTTGTCAAAAAGTTTGTATGTCATTGTTTTGCTTTGTCAACAATCACTACTCAGATGTCCACTTTGTCAACAAACACAATCACCTCAAAAATACTTCAATGATACCTTGAGGGATTTTTTCCCAACAGATACAATTCAAAGAGAGTATCAAAGTGTGAAGGAAAGTTTTATTTCAAAAGAAGTATTTGAAGAATTACAAATGGAAATGATAAGTTAGATGGAGTCACTCAGAAAGGAAGCTATAACTAAGTTAGATATTGATGAAGAAAAGGAGTTTTTGGTCAAACATTTTTTACTCTCTTCACTGTATCAAAGTTCTATAGATGTTCAGCATAGAATATAATAACTATCAATAGTTTTAGCTATTTTAGATTAAAGAGTTAAAATATTTTAAAATTTAGATGAACCATCTAAACCTTCATAATATCCTAAAATTTTCATCTTTGTAGTTTATTTAAATTCAATATCATATATATTTTTTGTTTAAATATTGTGTTTAGTTTAAATTTGTGTTATAAATTATTTTGTAATTTATTTTAATTTTTTTACTCTTATGATCTTATAAATAGTTATCTTACATGTACACATGTGTTTAAAGTTTGAAATTTTTTCATTTATCATATGTGATAAGTTAGTCTGTTACTGTAAGTAATAAATACTTTTTATTAATATATTAAATGTTTAAATTACTTGAAAATATTTTACTATCATGCCATGAATTAGGGGGTGTTATTTTAAATGTTTAACAAATATTATAACATAGATTAAATAATTTAATACATTCATTACAAACCCTTATTATTCATTGAATAAATATCTTATATTTTTTCATCAATTCTTTATTATATATTTTTATCTTTTTAATGGAAAGCATGAATTTAAGGGAAGTTTATATTTTTTTAATTTCATTCTCATTTTTTGATGTACTAAAAAGGGGGAGAAATTTATGAGAAATTTATGAGAAATTTATTTTTATAGAATAAGAATTAAATTTATTTATACAATTTTAATATATGTTTTATGGGTTTATTGATCATAAAAAGGGGGATATTGTTGGGAATTTTTTTGATTCAACATTTTTTAATTTATTTTTGATTTTTATGCTCACAAAACCTACATTTGTCTTATGAATAAATTTGATTTTAATTGAATTTTTGGAATATGGTATTCATTAGAATATTTATTTTGGAAACGTTCACAAGTCATTAATCTATGGGATGATATTTGATCAAGTTTTCTGGATGTGTTTATAAGTAATTTGGAAACACTATTCATACCTTATGTTTGTAAGTGTAACATATGGATCAAATAACCTACATTGTTGGAAAAGTATGGATCAACAAACCTATGCTTGAAAGAAACCCTAAATTTAAAGACTAAACGTATGGTTTATAAACTCTAATTTTCTAATCAACTGTACATTTTGAATTGTACTTTTGTAGTTTTTTCATTATGGGAAGGAACCCTATGTTTGACTTGGTCAATGATAGAGTTTTAAATTTAAGACATTTTCCATGTTTTTTACTACAGTCTCACCAAGAATAAAAATATCATTAAAGTTGTTTTGTGACTTATTCAAAGGATTATTCTCAATAGATTAAATCACTTCTATTCATAATGGAATTTAGGACTCTCTTTGAATAATTTTTATGATTTGAATTAAAATATTTTTGATTTATTATGAAGTATTCATAAAGATAGTTTGACCTATAGTTGTTTGACTTTCAGGATGAATATAGATATATTTGTCTTCCAAATATACATATATTCATAGAAAATAAAGAGTTGTGTGAAAAAAACAAAAATAGTGTGTCATTTCCTTTATTTATACACTTTGGAAAAATATATATTTTGATCTAGCTAATAAAATCACTACTATTTATTTCATTGATGCATTATCTTATTGTTGAATATTATTCTGCAAGTTCAACAAATCATTTGTTAGAGTTAAACTTTAGAGACATACATGTTTATTCATTTTTCTAGTGTCTTATCTATCATTGTTTAAAGGAATCCTGTGTGATGTTGAAGATCTTTTTTCTATTGTTGTGTTTTATTGAAGATCAACACATCTTTCAGTTGCCACTAAAACTATGAGAGAACCCTATTTTCTCAATCAAATCAATCTCTATTTATTTATTAGAGTATCGACTGCTTAGACTCAGTCATGATGGAGTATCAGCTTCTCAGACTAAGATATGGTTTTTTGGTTCTCTATAAATTTACCAAAAGGTCCTGTAAAAGCCTCATTGTAAAGGTGCCAACTTCCTATACTTAGTTGTTAAAGGTATTTTGATAAGAGTATCAGTCTAGTGAAAATCAACAAGCTCACTGAGAGAGTGCTGGTGGAGTAGACTAGGGAATCCTTGTACCCTGAACCATAATACATCACCATGTTATTTTCTTTATTAATATTCAATACTAAATCATCTTTAATAGAGTACTAAATAATCACTACATGTCAAGAGGAAAGTTTCAAATATATTGAAGTTTATAACGGGTCATAATTTGCCTCCATCTTATGTATTCATAATAATAATATCTAACCAACAACAATGACCCCTTTGAAATCCTTGATCGCATAGGAGTAGTGGACAATATGCTAAAAATTACACCAAATTTAACTCAAGTTCATGACATATTACACATATATCTCATGAGGAATTACATAAATGATCCCTCACATGTACTGAATCTGGAGGTGGTACAAATAAAACATGAGCTCTCTTATGAGGAGAAGCTCGTGGATATCTTAGATCATAGAGACAAAGTTATATGAAAAAAGACAACCCATCTTGTCAAAGTGTTGTGGAGGAATCATATGTATGAATTGGAGACATGGGAAATAGAGGAAACGATGAAATACAAGTATCCTCACCTATTCTCAACCAATAATATGATTTGAAATTTTGAGGATGAAATTTCTAAAGGGGGAAGAACACAACGATCCAGGATTTTAAATGATATTCATTTACTAAGAAAATGTGTGTTATATTATTTAATATTATACATTTAAAAAATATAAAAGAACCAAAAAAACATATCCCATTAATAAATATCATTACATTATTTAGCTATGAAACTAATGAAAATTCCAAACATTATAATTGGAAAAAAATAAAAAATAAAAAAGCTAAAATGGGAAAATATGGATCAACCTAATCTACTAGAATCATCACACCCATGGAAAACACTATTTTAATGAAACAAAATATTAGTAAACCAATCAAAATCTTATAAAATGAAAATATAACCTTAGATGAATTTCAATGAATTTTGAGTTAAAGAATAAAGTGGTATTTATAGGGAGAAATGTTATCATTGGAATAGTAATATGACCATTGGTCACATATGAACATTAGGAATTATAACCTTTAGTAATAATTTTACCATTATAATTAGTGTTTATAAGTAGTAATTAAAAAGGGAAATTTATGTAGAAAGAAGAAATAATAACCTTAACCAGTAAAGTCATGCCATTTGAATCCCATTTATCAGAACTTAGGAGGGAGGTAGCATCACTAGAGTTAAACATTGGAAAATCCCAATATTATATTTAATAATTGGATCTTTAATTAAATATCATATGGGAGAAGTTTAAGTTAGTATATATTACCACTCAGTCGATGTTAGGTGAGCCACCCCATGAAACTACCACCATCGCACACCTTACCCTTAGGGAATATGTGAGTGTAATAAGGGGTTACATGTCAAGGAAATATTTAATTAAAGTGTTACTTCCCTTTTATAAATAAAATTTATATTCCATAAATCCCATTTTGATAATAATACTATTTAATAAAATGTATGTTTAAGTAAGACCAATTTGATAAATTGAATGTTGGGCACAAATAAAACATAATTATATTTAAAAAAAAATATAAATACACTTTTATAATAAAATCAGGTATTCTGAAAAATATTTTTTTAATAAAATATTCTTTTAAAATACCCTTCTTTAAATATAAATTATAAAATAATTTTATAATGTCTTCGAAAAGTTTTTATAAGTTTAAGAAATTTGACTGTCTTAAAAACTACTATTTTAAATAAATAAGGATTTTTATATTTTAAAGTTAAAATCATCATATTTAGAGATTTTTTTGATTAAATAAATATTATATTTGAAATAATTACATCCAAATTCGGTTATGGTGAATTTTTGAAAATGTTCTAAAATACTTTATTTTTTAGTGAATAGTAAAAATACAATTTTGGGTTTTCGATACGTTTTAGGAAATCATATTTATTTCATAGTGATGTAATAATTAATTAACCATAATATATGACCTAGAATATGTTATTTTATTAATATTAATTATTTTAATATATTTTAAACAATTTCCAAACCTATAAGTGACTTTCCAAATTCTAAAATGGAAAATTTGATTTTAAAAACACTAATTTGTTGAAAATTTAATTTTCCCTATAAAAATAAGTATTAAAAAATGGTGTTTATTTCTAATTTATTAAAATATCATTAAATTTGACTCAAATTTAAAAAATATTGAGAAAAAATCATGGTTAATCCAATGGTTTTTCATTTTCTATAACCTTTATTTCTAAGGCCTGTTTTTGGAAATTATTAAACAATTCCTCCACTTTTGTTATAAATACCCACCCATTTCACCGTTCCCATTCACTAAAAATTCATACCCCGCTAATTTATGCTCAATTTTACTCCCAAAGACCCCTAAGGTTTCTTTAATCCCCCAATGTTCCATCCTAAAGTTTTAGGAACAACTTTTCAAGGTAAGGGAATTCTTCTTCCTTTCTCTTCAATTCAAGAACCTCCTTTTTTGTATATGTATTATAAATGTTATGTTACTATTTGTATTAAAATTTTTATCATACCCTTAATTATAAATTATTTTTTATCAATGTGATACCTTCCATCTCTCTCATTTCACCCTTTTTTAAATCCACATTTTATACCCATCATGCTTCCAAATTTACTTCTCAAATTTCTCCCTTTTAAATAAAAACTTCATATATTGTGAATATCCAAACCATTTCTTTATCCATGGATATTCACATGGATGTTAATATAATTTATTTATTTTGGTATTTACATATATGAAACCCACATTTACTTTCTGTGGGTTAAAAACAATTTTATGGTAAATCCTTTAAGCACTTATGCACTCAATGCTTTTATATGAAGCCCGTACTTTATTCTCCTAGGGTTATTGAAAAAATGATTTATTCAGATCATTGTAGATCACATGAAATTAATAAATATTAATATTGTTCACTAATAGAACTCCAATTCATTGGGTAAATAATTTAATCTCTAGACTTGACATGTTTTATGATACCTTGGTGAATAACCATGGTAATTTTGATTCATGACACCTTGGTGATAAACCTTAGTGATATGCTTATGAATGTCCCATTTAAAGTTTATATCCACATTTCCATGTTATGATTCATGTTCTTTTTAATATTATACACCTCATGTTCTATTTATCATGTTATATTTTTATACCCTATGTTCTTATTGATATGCCTCATGATAACATGCTAAATGTATCCCTTTCATATACCCCTTACTGGGCTCATACTCACCCCTTTCCTTTGATGTATGTCCCTAAGATATGGAATGAAGTAAAATTAACTTAGGGTGAACCCATAAAGAATCCTTTCTCATGGATTAGAATATTTTTTTTATGTTTTCAGGTATTATGTTTATAATTTTCAAGAATCTAAAAATTAAAAGATCCTATATTTTATTCCATATAATGAAAGGTTTATGTAATAAAAGGCAGGATGCCATATCGAGTGTCCTATGGAATAGGGAGTTACAAAGTGGTATCATAACTGGTTTTTTTACTTTCTAGGAGTTGGTATACTGGATACATAGTAATGTGTCATAACTTATGATGGAACACATAATGGTGTGTTATGAACACCTTTTCTAGTGTAAGTCCAAGTTACCAGGGTTATGATTAATGTTCTTGTTTTCAAATGTTATAGTTATATCTGATTTCTCCTTGGGATATGAACATTATTTTTGAGAGTGATGATGTATTGTTGAATTTTTAGCTCTTAGATATCAATAAGAGTCCATTTATTAAATTTTGGATCTTGTCTTATAAAGGCAAGGGGAATCTCATGTATCATATTAGGAACACAAAATTTATATGAATATAGGCCTATTAGTGTGATTTTTTTCACTAATGACTGAGGATTAACTATTTAAATTTTTATCAACTTCTCATACAACATTTTCTTGTATAGTTATTTGGAATCATTTTAATTAGTTGGTAAAAATTGTATACATATGTTTTTTTATAGTGGTAGGTTTTATGGTTCCTATAGATATGATGGTTATATGGCCCCTTTTGGAGGTCATGAGTAGAGACCCTAAGGGGAAAGTAAAGGGGAATTTAAATCCTTATAGATGAATCCATTTGGGGTGAGTATTATTCAGCTCTGGTAATATAAAGTTCTAGTAACAAAATATATGGTGTTTTTTAACATATCTTGGAATGAAACTCTACTTAACCTCACCATGTAATGGCGGTTCCTAGGTTATAGATCATATTAGGGTGATTCCAACTATATTTGTGTACTTGTGTGGTGTTACCAGGTATTACAAGGATTATTCCAGTGTGTAGATGCTTGGAGAGGGTGAGTAACATGGGTTTAGTTATATAAAGTGCCAATAACAACCTATATATCATTATACCATATATATTGGAATGAAATTATTTCTAACTGAACCTCATAAATATGGTTCCTTAACATGGATCATCCCAGAATATGTCACAGGGGGATCAATATCATATTTTAGTTCCTAAGTGAGTAGTCCTGTAGGAGGATGCTCAGTGAAAATCAGTGCCTTGGTTCATTGATGGGTTGACATGTAATGCCTATGATATATCTATGACCATATATATGGGTGTTATGGTATGGTTGATTCCATTGGATGTGATATGTCATGGGTTTTGACCTGTACGTGAGACCTGGTAGGTTGGGCTTGGTGGGCATCCTAGAGACCTTGGATTATGACTCAGTGTTTAGTGAGTCAGTGAGTTGTGTGTGAATTATGGAAACCCTCTAGTGGCTTGGCCTAGGTTTATTAGACCCTTATAGATAGGGATCATAGGTAGGGCCTTGTATTTTGGATCAGTGGTGGGAGGTGAAATCAAGTATATGATATAGGCATGGTGATTCCTAGTTTTCTTGGGTAAGGCACCTCAAGTGCTAGTACTTGGGATGCTCTAATGAGCATGGTTAAAGAATGGGTAGATGCTCATGACTTGGAATGACACTGAATTGTGGCTAAGCGTATGGTTTTCCTTAACATAGGTGGAATGATAGGCCCTCATATGGAAGCATCTGGGATGCTCTTATCTTGACAACTTGACATTTTGTGGAGGATGGTCAACCCAGTTTGGTGATGTGTGACTTGTAGGAGTGTGGGTTAGGTTTTTCTGCGATTAGGTGGCACTAAAGAATACTACCATTAATTTTCAAATGATATTGAGGTAGAGAATTCTGGATACGCATGACTTTATTGAGTTTTGAATTAGTGAGTGGTCATGTGTGGGATGAGGAATGATGGAATTCATGAGTTTCCTTCAGGCCTGGATGCATGATAATTTCATTGAAATCAGGAAATGTACATATGTGGTATAGGTGACATCATAAGTAGACTAGGTGTGGTGACATAGTTGACTTGGGAGCATTTCTAGGTATGGAATGAGCGTGGCTTGAAATCAGCGACACATATGTGTTAATGGAACCATATGAGGTTGCACTCAAGGAGTGGTTTAAGGAGTGTCTTATAGTGAGAGTGTACCAATGAGAATCAGAGGGAAGGGCCCCCATTATAGACTAGATCTTGCTAAATATCATGGGCTTCATTCCCAAATTCTTGGAATGGGTGTTATTAATATTTTGATTGTGCTTTTGAGTGAGTGGTTTTGGTTGTGTCCAATCATCTTGTTTGGGGATAGATAGAGCAAGGACCATAGTGTTTGGGTTTCAATCGAGTAAAGAGATGATATGGATGCTCTTATGGCGGTGAGTGGGATATTGGTCAAAGGTGAAATTAACATTGTTCTAAAGGGGATTGGTGTATAGGATCAATAGTTTGATGATTTTTTTTTTCTTTCCAATGATGGTGAACAAATGGCCCCAGATACATATTAATTGTTCTTTGAATGCAAGGTATAATTTTGATAAAATATCATATGGAGTATAAGAATTGTTTTCATTCTTAAGATGAGTTGAAATTATCTAGATATGTTGGATTGTAGGTTTGTCAATTCTCATGGTATGGTAGGGAATGACTATTCTTTTTAAGGGTTGGAGATCTAACCAAGAAATCTCACCAAGAGTTGGGTATAGAATCCAGTGAGCATGTTTGGATGATCTGAGGATACCTATGGGTAGGAAGGAATATTTATTGGGTAAGTTATGGAATGTTAATGGTTGAAGCCAAGAATTTTTAAGATAATTCTACCAAAGGGGATTTGGATATAATTTTGTGTTCAATTGGAATCTAGTGATCTAAAAATTGAATAAGGTACATCATTTTTTATATGATGAGTACACTTTGGGTTTTGGGTGGGTCTTTTTATGGGAATCCGGTGTGTTCAATGACCTTATACATAGATAGAGAAACTCTTAGATTTTGGTTAGAATTGATCCTGGGGAGCATTAATAACCCTTGATTGGTGTTTTATTGCATGATCAAGCATAGTAGGGTAGAAAATGCACTAAGGACATCATTGGAATGTGATTATTGAATTTCAATAAACAATTTCAATGGATGAGTTTACAAATCATTGAAATTGGAAGTTGAGCCATGCCTTATGGTGGGGATCACTATAGGATGGATAAAGAATTGGATGGTGACACCATAAGTGTTTTATAAACACCACCATTGTTTTAGTAATAATCACTGGTGTTGGCTTGAGTTTTGGTGTTTTGAGAACCATGAGTTAGAAGTTGTGCCTTGGATGTTATTTGGGTGCTCGAGGATGGAACAATATTCGTTGGTGATCAATTATGACCTATATAGGTTGGGTTGGATAATTGGATGACCAATGAGACTTCTCAAGTATGATAACTATTATGTTGGGGTGTATTTAATAACCTATATTTGTACAAAAATTTTGATTTTGAGGGGAATTTGAATTTTGGGAATTTGGTGGATGGTCCTTTTTGAGATCTAGGCTTGAAATAAATAGTCACAGAGTTTGAGTGTCTTGAGATGATATTTTAGAACTTGGTTGGAGGCTACAGTGCTTTCTTGGGTGTTTGAGTTAGTCTCATGAGTTTTATAGGTCTTTGGAATGGGTTTGTGGTTTTGTGTGCAAGTTTTAGGAGAAACCATGTGACACCCTGAGTGTGAGGAGGTTTTTAGTTCAATTTATTTAGAGAATAATTTTCAATAATTATTAGAAAATGATTTTGAAGAAAATGCATGGACTCAAGGGGAAACTGTGTGGCATGGTTTGGGTTGGAGGCTTAACACACAATTTTCACATGGTCAAAAAAAAATCATGTGAGGTGTGAAGAGGGGTTTTAGATTCATTTGAAATGGTTGGTACATGGTTAGTAAACCAAGTATCCAAAACTTGTGATATGGTCTTTCTTGGGAAGTGGATGTCGTATGGTTGGTGCATAGTTTGGTAAACCATGAAATCAAACCATAAAACCGACCCAGTTTTCTTAAAAAATGGTATTATAATTTCAATGTAACAATTAGGCCATACTTACACCCAAAACACCCCACCTTAACATGGTCGTCAGGTTCTATACCTCTAGAAACAACCAATTTCCCCAAAGACATGGGGTCCCCTACCTGGAGCCCACCCACATTCCCAAACGAATCATCAGACTAATGACTATCCCCACAGGAAAATAATTGTTCTTTCAATGATATTTTTATTCATTCACACACACCCTAAGAAACTTATAGGAGGTAACCCATCCATATCATGACTCCAGGACAACATTCTTAACTATGGAGTTCTAATTAGGTAGGATCCCAAAAATAAAGGTGCACCTTGTTGAAATTATTAATATCATTCATCCATTTAAACCTTTTAATATTATAAGGTGTTGTATTCACCCCCATTTAGATCAATATATCCTCATTGTGGACCCTATATGGTTAGTAAACCATGTGTAAAAAACTTGTGATAAGGTATTTCTTGGGAAATGGCTGGTGTATGGTTGGTGCAAGGTTTGGTAAACAAATGAATTTACCCACAAACCAATACTTGGGACCCACCCACATGCAAGAATAGATCATTAGAATAATGAATATCTCCATAATCCAATACTTATTCTTTCAGTGTGTTTTTATCACTCACACACACCCTAAGAAACATACTAGGAGGTCACCCATCCTGATCACTACTCTAGGACTGGCACACTTAACTATGAAGTTATAATCAGGTAGGATCCCAAAAATAAAGGATCACCTTGTAAAAATGAGTTGTATAATTTATCATTTTAACACTTTTAATATTTTGAGATGTTATAATCAATCCCTTTAGAGCACAACATCCTCGTTGTAGACCCTACATGGTTAGTAAACCAT
This sequence comes from Viscum album, assembly GCA_963277665.1. NCBI lineage: Eukaryota > Viridiplantae > Streptophyta > Magnoliopsida > Santalales > Viscaceae > Viscum > Viscum album. Next base: position 1,428,569,404 of record OY728120.1, on the reverse strand, counting down.
GCATCCAAAACTTATGATATGGGTTTTATTGGGAAGTGACTGACATACGGTTAGTGAAAGGTTTGGTAAAATAATGTATATCCCCAAATTATAATACTTTTTATTTCATTGTGATTTTCCCTCACTCACACACACCCTAAGAAACTTCCAAGGAGGTCACCCATCTAGATAATTACTCTAGGCTAAGCAAGCCTAACTATGGAGTTATAATCAAGTAGGCTCCTAAAAAGAAAGCCACACTTAGTTTAAATGAGTCACAATACTTCAAATTTTGATCCTTTTAATATTCTAAGGTGTTACATTAACCCACTTTAGAGTACAAGATACTCATTTTGGACCCTACATGTTTAGTAAACCATGCATCCAAAACTTATGATAAGGGTTTTCTTGGGAATTGGATGGGATAAATTTGGTGAAAGGTTTGGTAAATTGTCCAGAAAAACCGTGAATCCTACCTAGTTTTGTTAAAAAAATGATATTTTTATACCAATTTAATTGTTGGATATCACTGAAAGCATATACACCCCGCCTTAGAATTGTCATTAGGTCCCGACCCACCAAGAACCACCAGTTTCCTTGAAGACATGTGGTCCCCTACCTGGGGACCACCCACAAGCCCAAACAAATCATCATTATAATGACTATCTCCATAGGCCAACACCTGTCATTTTAGTGTGATTTCCTCACTCACACACACCATGGTAAACTTCCCAGGTGGTCATCCATACCTATCACTACTTCATGATAGGAACACTTTACTGTGGAGTTATAATTAGGCAGGCTCCTGTAATGAAAGGTGCACCTTGTTGACATGAGTCATATTATTTATCCTTTTAAACCTTTTAACATTATTAAGTGTACATTCAATCCCCCTTTAGAGAATACAATCCTTATTATGGACCCTACATCTCAACCCTGGTTGTGCCCTCACACTTCCGGTTGGGTTCCTCCTCTAATACAAATGTAACAACTGGGCCTCACTAATAGCATAGAAGGTTACCCATCCTGATCACTACTCCAGGAAAATTCAATTAAATATGGAGTTATAATCAGGTAGGATCCCATAATGAAAGATTCACCATGTTTACATAGGTCATATCATTTATCCTTTTAATTATTTTAACATTATGTGGTGTTATATTCACCCTCCTTTAGAGAACAATATCCTCATGGTGGACCCTACATCTCAACCTAGGTAGTTCCACCACTATTTCATATATGTTCCTCCTCTGGTACCAATGTAACAACACCCATGTAGTTCCACCACACTTCTAACTGAGTTCCTCCTCTAATACCAATGTAACAACTAGGCCTCACTCACAACACAGGAGGTCACCCATCCTAATCACTACTACAGGACAAGAACGTTTAACTATGGAGTTATAATAAAGTAGGATCCTATAATGAAAGGTGAACCTTGTTGAAATGAGTCATATAATTTAGAATTTAACCCTTTTAATATTCTAATGTGTTACATTACCCCCCCCTTTAGAGCACAGTATCCTCGTTGTGGACCCTACATCTCAACCCAGCAAGTGCCACCACACTTTTGGATGGGTTCCTCCTCTGATACCAATGTAACAACTAGGCCTTGCTAACAACATAGAAACCCCACCTTAACATGTACATCAGGTATTAGACCAATAAGAATCACCAATTGCCTCATAAACATGTGGTCCTCTACCTAGGGCCCACCAACATGCCCGAACAAATCATTAGGCTAATGATTGTCACCATAGGCCAACACTTGTTCTTTAAGTGTGATTTTTCCTCACTCACACACAATTAGAGAAACATCCTAGGAGTTCACCCATCCCGATCAATACTCTAGGGTAAGCATACTTAATTGTGGAGTTCTAATCAGGTAACCCCCCCAAAAGAAAGGTTCACCTTGTTGACATGAGTCATATCATTTATTCGTTTAACCCTTTTAACATTATGAGGTGTTACAATAGGTTATAAAATCCATCAATATATCCTCACAAATTCACTGTGAAATATTAAATGGTATAAACAATCCTAATAGAAAAATATATTGGTCATTCACTAAATTAAATAATAGTCATCGAAACATAATACAAACCACCAATCACTTGATTCCTAACCACAAAAATTATCTCCTAAAGGAAAGAAACATTTTGGTAATACTAGGATATGATTGCAAGTGTGGGAAATGGATATGAAAAAGAAAAAATTCTCGTGATACTAACTAAATAAATATTTTACCATAAAATAAAAACCAACGCTGATCAACATTATAACATTGGATAGGTGAATCTCTATAAACGATGTGATCCATCGAAACATCCACCAAGGAATATCCTACCTAATACTTCAAAACCAATATCAATAAGAATGAATGTAAAAAAATATTTTACATGAATTATTAATGACCAAATTCTCCATATCATGATATATGGGTAAAATTTACTCAATCACCTTCCTTTCTTACACTAACTCATTAAACATAATAACCCATGACTATTTACTCAGTGCAGTATTAAACACATTTCCAATCTCTAATGTACAGAAGATCTAAATGTCATAATACATAATAAAATACATATAACCTAGATAATTTAAATAAAATTATCAAGGATAAAATATATACCTCAATTTATTATTATCAATTAATACTATGAATCAATTTCTAATGAGGTAATACCACCATTTTTTAATTAAAATTAAAATTTCTCAAACTCAAAATCATTGTTGGAATAGTTATGTACTTATGTATGTAACTACCAAAACCCATATGAGATAAACTCCCCCAACTACATTAATATTAAACCTAAATTGATATAATAATAATCACATAATACCTTGAACATGACTTCCTATTCTATAAAATAAATAATAGGATCACAAACCAACTTATCATTTAGGTACTCAGACAACAACACACACTATTTTATCAACAAGAAGGCTATATAATTCCTAGTTAAGACTTTAAATGGGGATATAATATAAGTTAAATTCAAAAGGATCCTATAATAATATCTTTATAGGCTAAGGAAACAATGACCCTATTTAAAATTATTTTTATCCACCCATGAAAAAACCACCTCGTTAATGGATGCTCCACTTGTTAACACCCAACATGTATAACGAAATGATCATTGAATATTTCAATCATGCATATTTATAGAATCAAATAGAACTGATATCATCACTGGAATTCTTAAAATAGACCTCAAATTCCAATCTTGATCTTCCATTTACCTCAAATACAATAGTATGCAATCAATGAAAACTACCATAAACTAATCAAGGAACAATTGAAACATTGAGTTCATTATTGATGTGAAAGTAGTTGGGGTGTCCATAATAGTAAAGAGTGTAACTACATACATTATCTATCCATAATGAAAGTTACATATTCATGATGTGCTCCTTCATCAGTCTCATTTGATGACATAAATACCATATATTAGTCCACAAGAATAAATTTCCCCCCTTCAACTAACCTCATAGATCATTAATCCATGGAAGTTTATATTAGTTTTGTACCATCACTAGGTTTAACCTTCAATAGTATTTTGAAAACCCTAGATGATTTTCCACTATATGTTATAATGACAATGGATACCCTATGGGAAAAAATAGGCTGTATGAAACTTTTCTATAACCAATACTCAATATAAATCCATAACACCCAAAACTCCAAAGGACCCATCTTATAAGAAGTCATTGAAATCAAAGAGACATAGAGATAAAAGTCTATCCCAAAAAATATATAACTATTAGGGTCATAAAATATCTATTATAAATCTCAATGAATCAATCCATGTCCTTCATAAACACTACTACATAAACATATATTGAAATCATCATTAACACATTCTATTATGGAGAAAGGGGATCTATAGAACTTTGTCCCATATAATGATCCGCATCAACAATGAAAAATTCACACTATTTCCATGATGATATTTATAATGCGTGCTTATATCTATAATATTATGAAATCCAAAAATGGTTGATGCTTACCCACTATCAACCCACTTCCTCCACACACCACATAAAAATTTGATAGAGATTAAAGTGGCATGGTTAACACCAAAGAAACCAAAAGACTATCCATTTTATTTAATTGAGTTTGGAATAAGTTTAGAGCTATATAGGTGTATGATGATCTTCATAAAAAAATTCATAGTAAAAGGATGAAAATAAATAGATTGAACTATATAAAATATATATCCTCTATAGTGCTGGATTCTCCATGGAATATAATATACTACACTTTGAAAATTTACCTTATTAACCCTAATGAATACCACATACGAAACAATACTCAACCATATATACATGATGATTAGGAACATCCTAAGGTATTCACCTACAGAACCTCTCTCTTATTATCCTCTCAAAATCCTATGGGTGATAATACTACCAATATAGACTTAAAAGAATGTATTATTTCAATGATAAAAGAAACATACCTCATTAACCTTGTTGAGAATTAGAAATATTATGGAATTATAACATATAATAGCCATTTCATACAGATGTGTGTAAAATTATTCTATAGATCTAGTTATATTCAAAAGAACTTCATACACTTATGAAGTAGGTATAAGAGACCTATGGCCAACCCCCTAGAAGAAAAATCCTTGATATCTTTTATAACCATGATCTTCTATGTACATCCCTAATACCATATAAGATCTAGTGAATCCCATCTTGAGATATTCCAAATCATGCAATAATATTCTATATCACATTTTCCATCATCAACACCTCATAATGTGGTGGAATTTTAAATTTGGTAACATGATACTAGATTTCATGATTCAATTCATCCTTGATGTTTCATTCCATAGACACGTTATATGGATAATGTTATGGAGAATATCAAATATTATTCATGAATAGAACCTCATACTCCTACATAATCAAGATCCCCTTTTAGCGAGATTAATATTTAGCCCTACCATCCATCAATTCCGAAGAGAGGAACTATATAAAGAACTACTGCATATAGTATTCTAACGATACCTTTTATTTTTCATGGAGTCTAAGAATCAAAATATTACATAGATGATAAGATCATTAAATTAGATTTATATTAAATAGAAACCAATTATCCTTCATTTCATTGGTTATATTAAATGGAATATGAGCTCCACTATTGACCTCTTCATCCCCAAATTAGAGATTGATACCTTATACTTTAGGATGATCTACCATTGATACTAATGATTTACTATCTTCCATGAATCATCCACATTTGGTTATACCCTCTTGTGATCATCTAGTTCATCCCAATAAAACGCTGTATTCTGATCCACCAACATATTCCTTCAGAAACCATCTATACTAATATAGAATAAAGAACCCCTAAACCCTAGAACATGAATTTAATTTAAAGACCATTTAATTAAATTAATTTTATTTTCTCAATTTTTTTGAATTAAATAATAGGAACAAATAACCATGATGCATCTATCACAATATGGTTTCTATAGAATAATCATCGTCATTAAAATTATTTGTTCATTAGGCCTATACTCCTTGAATTAAATCAAAATTCACCCCAAATACTCAATATATAAGTGTCTAGATTATATGTATTAAAACTCAAATCATGTTACACTATTTACCTACCAAAAATATTTGATCCCTTACCATAGTTTAACTCCATACTCTATCTAAACTCTTATCAGTAGATTTGAAACCCTTTCCCACAAACCATCCCCTTAAAATACCACCTAGTCTAGTAGGGAAGCCATTTGTAAGCATTGAAGACTTCCACAAGTAGGAAATTGGTTAGTGATTGGGACATAGGGTATAAAACACATATAATGTGTGGTGTTACCCACATAATCCCTAGAATCAAAAAGATAAATTTTTATTCACCTATATATAATATAAAATCAATCAAATTTTATGACTATTATAATGAAACACATACATAAGTCTCTAAAATTTAAATAACCAAAATGAAAATTTCATAAAAGTGACTCTGTTAGGCCCTGACTTGAATCATATGGTCTGAGCTAGAGTGCCACATGACTTCATGCACACCACCCTATATGCAAGAGGTTTCAAACTAGTATCGGTGGTATTAATGGTGCAGTGTGGTGACTATATCCCTTTTATGAAAATACACACATTATAATCACATCATGAATGAAAAAGAACAAAAAAGATAACATCAAAACCAAAATAATATCTACATTTTAATAGATGACATGTCATGTATCCTAGATTCACATATTTAATAACAAAGTACACCTAATCTAAAAGGTCTATCTTAGATATAAGTAAATAAAAAAAATAAATTAAGGCATCTTGACAAAACTTTAGAGTCCACCCCGGTACCACCACCAAACACCAAAGTCCTCATCCTTATCACCATATTTCTGGGTCTATACCCTTTTTAGGATCACTAATCATGATGCCTGTATGCACATTGATATTATGATATATTGTGTCATTATAAAATCTATTATGAGACTAATATTGTGTCCATAATATAAGTGAATATATATATATATATATATGTTTTATTCCACAGCATGAAAGGAATTCATAAGTAAACCATCATCCACACAAGTGTCGATTCTTAATGCACCATCCAAGATTCAATGAACCCCAGACACACCGTCTTTAACACTATAATTGTAAGGATTCCAAAGTCACTCATTGTTTGTCACAAAATATTCCACAAGGTCCATCCATCAGGTCAACAACATACACCCATCCGTCATATTTCCTCATTCCAAAATTAAGGAACACCTCACACCCCACTGTAAAGAGGTCTTATATCCTTACATAATGGTATGTAAACATTAATTTCCCTATGAATTTTATTATAATCACCTCTGAAATGTATTTCTCCCATGTCGGAATTCTAACACATTTGTTACACTTCACACTATCATATTCTACCCCCAAATTAACAGATCATGTCCAAGATATCTTAATAAAACAATTAAGAAATCACATGTCCTTAGTTTTTTTCACATATAGTGATCCATACATTTCATACCTAGATATAACATTTTAATAGATTAATATTTATTGCATAATATTTTGATCCATGACATAATTGATTAGGTCAGGTTTCTTTAGAAACTTGGAAACATAAAAATGTAGTTCGTAAAATATATACATGTTCTCACACTTATTTCTTCATAACTAGCAGCCTTCTTAGAAATTTAATACTTAATACCTTTCTTTATAACCTGGATAAAGGAAACATAAGAAAAGGGTGAGCTCAGATGCTTAATAAGGGAAAGTAAGAGATATATCAATGATCACATAAGAGTAACATAAGCATAAAGGTATAAGAACATGATATTAACATTTAAAAACCATAACCTATGTATAAATGATCATAATGTTAAGTCATGGCATAAATCATGGTAGTTTATAATTCACGAATCATAAAATATTGAAATAATATGAACTATGAGATCATAATATTGGCAAAAGACTTGGAATTGTGGAAAAAACATAAATATAGAAAATCATTTCCTTAGTAGTCAAAGATCATTTACAAGGCTCTCATAGTGGAATGAGTTCATTTTACAAACCATTTTAGTAGTTAAGGTTCACTCCTAAGACTATCATAGTGGATAGAGTCCCTTACTAAATTGGGTTCACTTCACATTACATTCCTATTTTTCTCATGAGATATTAATATTTACCCAATGCGTTGGAGGGAGATATAGTTCCCACCCATCAAATAATGAAAATAATACATATGTGTTCTATAATATCATAAAACAATAATCAAATAAAAAACATGAAAAGTAATGGGTTTCATAAACATTTCATCATAACATAACCATTGGAAAAGAAATCATTTCATAAACATTTCATCATAACATAACCCCTAGAAAAGAAATGTTTGTCATAAAAATTTCATATTTTCATAATAAACATAAACCAGCTAGAGAAATAATAATGATGGTATCCTTAGATCATATCCTTATTAATGATTAAGTAACATTATAAAATGATTTTGGAAGATCACTTGGAATAATTAATGAGGAAAATGATATTTCCATTTCAAAATCATTTCTTTTTAAAATATGAACAATTATAATGGAAAATATTTTCTTTGAAAAGAACCTTGTAAAAATTTAATAGAATATTAAATAAAAAATTTATTCAAAATGGATGTAAATTTAGTTCATGCTGTATAAGTTAAAAAAACCCCTTCATTATTTTTTGCTAAAAGGTCACAATGTACCTCATTTGAAAATGAAAAAAAGATTCCTTTCAAACCATTTAGTCAAAAGTAAAACATGGGTAAAAATAACTGTAAATAGTCATAGGATAATGGGATAATAATTTTTTAATTTTTAGGTAATAATTTATATGGAAGTGAATTATTCCCTAGTGGATACTTAAATATAAACAATCCCAAATTTTGATGAGATTGTGAAATAAACCCTTACCTTGAGTTTACCTTACATTGAAAGCACTCTTACCTCATGTATAATAAATTTAAATTTATTATAATTATATATAAGATTAATTTTTATACTTAAAATATTATATATTATCCTTTTATAACACACCATTTTACAAAATTTTAACACACCATTTTTCAATAATTATTTATTAAAATTGTTATTTCCGGGTGTTAAATGTTTTGTTTATCATGAGTATATCAGTTCAGAAGTCCCAATACTTGTAAATTTATCTTTGTTACATCATATCCATATTTATTTATGATAATATAAATATCATATATATTCATTATATATATATATATATATTTATAGTTATCCATAAAAGTTAGAGATAGAAAAATTAATTACACCATTCACGAAGACGGTAGGTCGTACGTACGCATGAACATTGTTTTCATTTTTCAAGGGATATAATGAAATAAAGGTGTATATTAATTAACATATTAAAGATAATTATTATATCATATATATCATATATGTCATATATATTCATAAAATTAATCCTCATTAAAAACCATGTAAAATATAAATAAAAAATGAATCACATCACTTTATGGAGTTGACATTCCACACGTACGCACGAGCAACGTTATCATTTCTCAAATGATTTGATGGTAAGAAGGTAGAAATGAAATTATTATTATATAACTATAAATGTTTTATTAATATCACACACACACACACACACACATATATATATATATATATTAAACCAATCATAATACCAATACATAAAATATGGCGTTGAAAAATGAATCGTATCTCTATGCGGAGACGGTAAGCCTTATGTATGCATGAATAATAATTTCACTACACATTTAAGGAGAAATAGGGTGTTTAATGGGTTTTACCTAATAATAATAAAATTTTAGTATATTTAGGATAATAAATTTATTATTTTATGATAATACCATATATTTATAGAAGTTAAGAAGATTAGAAAAGAAAGTGATCGATTAAGGCAATTACCTCTTCTTAGATACGACTCCATTAGATCCCCTCTAAAGGGATATAGGGGTGGCCTTTAGGGATTAAAAAAAACTATAGAATGTGTATAGGGAAGTTTATAAAGAATTATTTTAGATTTTTTTAATCTATAAGGTTCAACATTGTGTGAGGAAGTGAGGTAGGAGGTTCCCTTTTATAATTACGGTGAGGGTCACTTTCAGAATTTCTCAAAATATTAAATTATAATAAATTAATTCTCAATAAAAATGACTCAAAATATCCATGTATTGAAATATAGGTAGTATTGGGTTTTAATCACATCAAAAAATATAATTTATACAAGTTTTGGCGTTATTTTAAACTTTATCATTTTGATTAACCCTTCGTTAACCAATTTTACTTTTAACTACAATAACAAATTTTTCACTATTAAAGAGGTTTAATTTTCTTACTTATATGGTGAAATTGGACTATAAATTACCAATTTATGTAATTTTTGATAATATCATATTAAACTTTTCTTATTTGAGTATTTTTATGATTTTTAAATAATTTAATAAAATATTATTTTGATAAAATATCATTATTTTTAATTTTGACAATATTCATTTAGTTTAACTTTAAACACATAAAGAAAAAGGGGAAATTAAAATATAATACTTTCACACCTAACTAATATTTCCTATAGAAATATAAAATTATTGGGCTATATTAATTAATTCAAATTATAACACTTTTACTATTTTTAAAATCATTTATTATATTTTTTATTAAATGGAGACATACTGCATCGATGTTACATAAGAAATTAAGAACAATATATAAATACTAAAAATTAAAAACAAATTTATATCATTAATATTTTTTTATTAATATAATAATAGACACTTATATTTTTTTATAACTTACTTTTTTCCTTATGTTTACACATAATGGATATTAAAAACAAATAGAGTGACATTTTGTAAATTCCTTTGACTTAAATAATAAATAAGTCATTTTCTTGGAAAAGAGTCCATTAAACAACTAAAATTCTGTACTAATGTGATAAGGGTAAAATTAATTTCATCCATTAATAATTTTTGTTAATAATTATGGCCTTATCACTTATTTTTTTTTAGATGAACTCGATTTACCATTTATCACGGTGATAAATTTTATCACGGATACTATTCCTATTGAGAAATAATAAAAGGGGCCTATCTACATAATTTAAATCTTATAATTATAAATACTTGATTAATTTTATGTAATTAAATTCCTATAAATTTTATAAATTAATTTTAAATAATGTGTGGAAAATGTGACAAAAACTACTTTTTAGAAAAAATACATTTTTATGCATAGTCTTAGATTTTTCAATCTTATACATAAAAAATTATTTTTTTATTGTTTAAAACATTTGTTTAAATAAATAATATATAAATTTAATTAAAATAATTCAAAAATATGGATTATTTTATTTTATTATGATGAAAATATTTTAGGTTCATAACAACTATTTTTTAGAAAAAATATTTCTTTTTCTTTCAAATGATGTTTATTTTCATTTATAATCAAATTATAAGAAATGAATTAATTTTATAGAAATATAACCATATATTTTTCATAATTTAGTTATTACTACTCATACCCACTAATTCGACAACTAGGTGATAAATTTCATTTTAAATAATATTTTAATAGTATATCGTGGTTTGTTTAAACTCATTGTTGCATGTAACATAATATATCAAATAAATAAAACTATTTTAAGATAAATATTTCATAAAATTTTTTTTGGGGTTACATTCTAACCCCCTTAAAATGAATTTCTACTTCTAAATTCATCACTATGATAAAAAATTAGGATACCTCTACCTTATCACATCTTTAGGTTTCCTCATAGTTTCCTCAAATTAGTGGTTTTTCCAAAAACATTGACCATTTGAGTGGTCTTGTTTCATATCACTTTTTACCTATGATACAAATCTCTACTAGTCAATATTTATAATAAATTTCTTACTTTAGTTGTATAAATTATGGTTTAAATAAATATGAATGATCAGGTATGTACTTCCTCTTGATAGATATATGGAACACAAAATGAAATCGAGAGAGATTCAGTGGAACTGCCAATTGATAAGATACCATCTTGATATAATAAATAATTTAAAAAGTATTGATTTTTCCAAGTTCATCACCCTCTTCCAGGGATATATTCATAGCAATAAATTTTCACAAACTTCAAATTCTATATCTTTTCAATTATTTTTAACATAAATTTTTTGTTGACTATGAGATGGTCTTATATACCATTTAAATTATTTAACCTTTTATTCCATTTCCTCCACTAGATAAAGTCCCAATAGATTTATTTATACAACTTCATTCCAACATGTTGGATTTCATCACTTCCTACCACATTGGGCACCATAAGTCCCAATCTGAATACTAGAGTGAATGATATTTTTGTAAGAAAATTCCGCCAATGGTAGGTGTTGATACCAACAACCTTTAAAATCCATAGAAAAAGATCTCAACATTTATTTTAGAGTTTGAATGGTCCTATTAGATTGAAAATATGTTTGAAGATGATAATCAATTCTGAAACCTAACTCCGAATCTAGGGCCTACTGAATACTTCTCCAAGACTTAAAGGTAAACATCAAATATTAATAAGAAAAAACTAATAGTGGTACACTATGAAATCTTACCACTTATTTAATGTATGAATAAGTCTGTCAATCAAGAGAGAAATCTTATCTAATATTAATGAAGTTTTCTAACTTTATAAGGTGATAGACTGGAACCCATATAACATTATGCCCTTTAGATTTTTTGGGGTTTTTGATGACAAGATCCAGGGTGATGTTTTCCCATTTCTATTCTAGTATGGGTAATAGTTATAACATACCATTAGAATTATATCTCTCAGCCTTAAATTACTGACATACCAAGAACCGAGAAACATAAAATGAATTATCTATCTTTAAGCTATCCCAACTGAAATGCTCTTTCAAATTTTTATACATCTTCATACATCTTGGATGAATAGAGAATGAGGAACTATGAGCTTTATACATCAATTAATTATTCAAATCTTATATTGAAGGGACACATACATAGTTCCTAGACCTTATTATTCCATCAAAATAAAATTTTAACTTAGGAACAATTATGAAATTATTTATCAGCTCAACATATTCTTTATTTTCCTCTTTAACCATCACATGGATAGATGGATGAACACTCATTTGAGAAAGATAAAATTTATCCCATTATTTAAAGATCAATACTTTTCAAGTCCATAAATATTGCATCTTTTGTGATCCTCATCATAGATAACCTAGCATGATCCTTTAAAATCAGATCATTTACCACTTAGTTCACTTTTCCAGGGTGGAAATGTATTTAGAAGTCATAATATTTTATTAATTCCAACCATATTCTCTAGCACGTACTCAACTATTTATATATGAATATATAATTTATGTTTTTTTGATCAGTATATATGTAACACCTTTCTCAATAGAAATAATGACTTTATATATTTAATGTAAAAATAACCACAAAAAACTCTAAATAATGAGTTGGGTAATTTTTCTCCTGGATGTTCAATTTTCATGAGGAATAATCTATAACCATATCCTTCTTCATTAGAAAACATCTAATCCCATTCATTGATGCATCACTATAAATTAAAAACCTTTTCCCACTGCATTGTAGTGTAATAAATGTCATACTAACTATAATTATCTTAAGCTCCTAAAAACATTCCTCATATCCATCCATCCAAAGGAACTTGCCTCCCTTCCGAGTTAACTTGGTGAGTGGATTAGATAGATGTGAAAAATTATCCACAAAGAACTGATAATATCTAACCAAACCAATGTGGATATTAGTTACATTGGATGGACTGGACCAATATTAAATAAGTTTTCTCTTTGAAGGTCCTACTAGTATACATTCACTTGAGGTTACATGACTAGATAGTGAGAATTTTTTATGCCAAAATTCACACTTGGTATATTGTGGATAAATTTTATCCTTCATTAGATTCTTTAGAATAATTATAAAATTACCTTCATTCTATTACATATTCATTGAATAAATAAGATTATCATCTATAAAGACTACCATAGACTGATCATGGTAATATCTAAAAACTCTATTAATTAAATCCATAACTATCGTATGGGAATTATTAAAAACAAATGGAATCACTTTAAATTCATAGTGTTCATATATTGTATGTAATGATTTCTTGGGTATATCCTCCAAATTTACCCTCAATTGATGATATCCATAATGAAGATAAATCTTGTAAAAGTATTGATATCCACAAAGATTATCCAACAAGTCATCAATATGGGGTATATTATACATGTTCTTGATAGTGATTTTGTAATGTTATCTTTAATCAATACATTGTTTCATTGAAATATCTTTCTTATTAACAAATAAAATAGATTCTCCCCAAGGTTATACACTTGGATGAATGAATACATTTTGATGATTCTCCTATAGTTTATTCTTAAATTATTGAAACTTAATCGAGGAGATTCTATATAGAGTCTTGAAAATATGTGTAGCCTCAGGTATGAGTTATATTGAAAACTAAAATTCATGATTTAGTGGAATATTAGAAAAATCTTACAAAAAGACATCAATAAACACCAAAAAAAATAAGCATATCTTCGATGTTGAGTTCCCCCCCAACTATTTGAGATAAACACCCCTATTAAATAGAAATCATAACCCATAAAATGGATTTTATTTGCATTATAAGATCATTTTTTATCAAAATTATAGGTGATAAATGGTTAGTTTGAAATATCAAACATAAATTTTCTTCCTCATAAATTGATGTGGGATTTTTATAAAGAAATCCATTCCATTCCCAAAATGACATAAAAATCAACTAGAAGAAGAATGAAAAGATTTTTAGGAAACACATTCCCATAAACATAAAATGGAGAAGAATCATAGACATGGGTTATGATCATCATTCCAATATAGTTTTTTACTGCTAACTCAACATATAATTTTTGATGTGGTACTATGATACCCTCAGAAATGAATTTATATATAAAAGAGTATGTATATATAGAATCAAATACAACATTAGTAGTTATAGAGTTGATGGTAAGTGTACCTTTCACCACATAATTATCATATCCCTCATAAAATATAGCGATTTCATGATATTTCTCTTTTTCTATGGGATTAAGAGGTTGTTGATGTTGATCATCATCATTATAAACCATCATATTTGGTCACTAGTTAGCATAATGCCCATACTCCTTTCATTTAAAACACAAGAGTGTGAGTGATGAATTCAATGGAGATTTATCTTTCTTAGTATAATTATATAACTTTATCCCATCATTTCATCATTCAATTTCCCATTAACCTTTATTTACACACTTAAAACATCTACCGATTCCATTACGATAAATTGTCCTATATTTCCTTTCACATTTTGAGCATAAAGGAAAGATCATATTATTCTCTCCATGGTTTTTAGAATTTCACATGAATTCAATTTTTGACTTATTATAAAAAACAAGTGATTTATGGGCAACAATGATCTTTATCACCACCTTGATAGCACATATAAGGATTTCTTTTTGTCTACTGAAGTCCCTTATGGATAATTCCCTTGAGATACTTGTTTTAAGCCACTAAAGAATAAATAAATCATAAATTTAGGTTAAATGATAATACCATAATCATACCTCACAGGTGTTGTAAAATATTCCTCATAAGTATGAACATATTCATTATTATTCTTCTTTAACTCAGTGAATTATTTTTCCAAATTTGAATAAAGAATATGAGGAATATTATTATTGAAAAATAGTCATTTAAATTTGTCCCAATACATTGATTCAATTTATTATTATTATCTCATGTTATTGATAAGACTCTAAGACTAATTTTATTCACATTAAAAATTATAAACTTTAACACCTTGTGTTTTTATGATTTTTTGAATAAATTAAATTTTTTTGATAACTTACATTACACGGAACACCGAGTTTTAACGAACCGTGAAAAACTATTACTATTATTATTTAAAAAAGACCATTACTATGAAGTCATTAAACATGTATTAATGAATAGTAATATTTAAATTTTAAATATTAAGTATAATGGTTTCATATAAATAAATTATTTTGATAAAAAATACTTAACTTTTGGTAAAGTCTTTATATGTTTTAAAAATACTATTTTCTCAAAAAATGTTTTTTCATTTATTTTGCTAAACACTAAAAAAAATATTTTTTGACAATTTTATAAAATTAATTTTATAATATAAAATTAATTTTTGAAATCATAATATAAAAATTATATTAGGGTGTTTTTTTAATTTTCTACAAAAATTAAATTTTCAATAAATAGTGAAAATACTAGTTTTTATTGTAAACTGCCTTTCTATATAAAGAATTTATAAGGTTAAGTTATTTTTGATGGTTTTAAAAGTAAAATTAGTTCCATAGTATATAAAATAATCCAATTTAGTTTATTGTAATCATTTTAATATTGATTTTCTAGAAAGTTTTTTAATATTTTGAACATTTTCTCTTGGGAAAATTGCTTTCTCATCGCATTTTCGGGTTTAATTTTAAATTTTAAATTTCTAATTTTTCTAATGGAATTTAGAAAAATGAATTTAATATTTTAAATTACCATAATTTATATTATATAATAAATTAAAATTAATATTTTACCATAATTAATAGTAAAATCAGTAAATCTTATTTACTAGAGTTAAGGTAAAAATGGGTTTAGTTAGGGGTTAAGCTAAAAAATATGGGTTAAAAATGATAAAAAATAGATCTAAAACCTATTTTATGCCCATATTTAGAAATTATAATGTATAATTCTTGATAATGGTCCATTTTTATCCTTATTTAATTTGAGAAATGTGGGTACTCCTTTTCTTATTGAAACATTACCAGTGTGCCACTCACCTCACTTATAAAAGGCCACCCCTTATCTTATTCTATTAATGCTTACAAAACCAATTGGATAAAAAAATAACTATCCAAATTAATTATGTATTTCAATATTATAATCTTAGAAGCCTTATTTTGTTTATAAATCCAGCATAGGAAGGATTTAGTGGAAACCTAAAGAGGTTACCTGAAGAAGAAATAACGTTCTTCAATGAGTGTTTGTACTTTTTTTCTTACTGCACCTCTTTCAATTATTATTAAAACGTTATTATATAATAAAATTAGTATTTTAAATACAATTAAAATTTTTATCTTAAGTAATTGAACTAAAACCATCTCCACTTCTATCAAATAGGACATAAAATAATCATTCATTTGTATGACATGCTACTACCTTGCAAACCAATGTTATTCATTTTCCATCACCACCTCTCAAAGCTAGATATAATGATGAATTAAATATTTATATATATTATATTTATTATATTATTATAATTATGTAATTAATATATCCCATATACCTTCTTACTTTCCATTACATGGGAATATGATAACGTTGCTCCTATATACGACGGACTACCGTCTCACGAAGCGATGCGATTCATTCACCCTTTACATGGAAGGTAATAAAGATGATTTTAATGAACATATGTGATATATATGAAATAAAAATGATTTTTTAATGTTAATATATTGTTTAAATTTATTTCTATCAATCATATAAAATGGAAACAATGTTCATGTGTACATACGACCTACCATCTCCATGAATGTTGTATTTCATTTTATATCTCTAACTTTTATGGATTATAATAAATACATATATAATTAATATATATTATATTAATATCATGGTTAAAATTATGGATATTACAGAACCATGATTAAATTATTAGTATCAAAAATAAAAAATTAAAATATACATGAAAAACAAAGCAGTTATTACCCAAAATGCGACTTTAACAAGGAATTGTTAATAAATGGGTAATAAATGGTCATAAGTAAATAATATATGGTATTTTATAAATAATAATGGTTCTATAATATATTTATAATAAAATTATATTTATTATACATGAGGTTTGAATGTGTAAAAATGAAGTTGATACTTAAGGTAATGTATTTTTTTCTCAATTTTCCTTCATTGAGACACATGTTTTTTATACACCTATCTTCATTTATGAGGTGTATATACAAACCATTTTAAATGTAATATCATGAATATATATTTATTCTCATGATATTCTAATTTTCATTTAACATTATTGTCTCATGGGGCTTTTGATTCAAAGTCTTTAAAGAGGTTTGGGTTTTATGTTACAATCTCATCGCTTATCGGGATTGCTCATGATTATGCTTCCAATGTTGACATATTATGATCTATATATATAGAAAATCATGAATTTTATTCTAAACTAATTATTGTTATAGAATATATTTTTTCCCTTCATTTTAATCTCTTTATGTACTCTTGATTTCTAAATGACGTTTTTAATAAAAATAATATTTATTTATCTCTTCGATCGAAAACTATTTTCTTCCAAAACCATGTTTTCTAAAAATGTTAAAAAAAAATGTTTTTAACATTATAAAAATTATTTACTAAAGAAATTTTCACCCATGTTTTAATTTTTTATTTTTTTAAAGTAATATTCTTATTATTTTCTAAATAAGGATTGTTTATCTTCTACTAAATCTCTGAAAAGAATCCTTATTTTAATGTATAAAACATGAATGAAAAATTCCCAACATATTGACCATTATTTTCTTTGAATATTACATTATAATTTTTCAAAGTTATTTCAAGGAAAAATATTTCCACAATATTTTACTATTTTTAATTAAAAAAAGTGATTTTCAATAAAATGATATTTTCCTTAAGAAATGTTCCTAGTGTTATTTATTTCAATATAATTTTCTATATAAGATGAAATCATTTAATGTTACTTATTATTTACTAGGGATATTATCCAAGGATACCATTATAATTATTTATTTTAATATTTTATGGTTATGATAACCAGATGTTTAAAAAATCTATTTTTCTTCCATGAGTTATGCCATGATAAAATGCTTACGAAACCTACTTCTTTTTCCATGGGTTTTTCTTTGATAAAATACAGAAATGATTATTAATCTTGTTTATTTTCTATAGGTTATGTTATGAGTAAATTTTTATAAAACTAATTTCATTTCATGGGTTCTGATATGATGAATGTTTTATGTTCTTATGGCACACATATATATGATTTTCATTATATAATGGGTGGGACCATATCTCCCTAAAATGAATTGGGTAAGGATTGATATCTCATTAGATTAATAGGACTAGAATGGGGGAGTGAACCTATTTTAATAAGGGACTGTGTTCACTATGATAGTCTTGGGAGTGAACCTTTATTACTACGATGGTTTGGGGAGTGATCCCAGTCTACAATGATAATCTTGGAAATAAGACTTGAACTATTATGGATATTATTTTCTATGATTATGTGTATGAAAAAAAATCTATTTCTTATTCTAATGTTATACTCTCTTGGTTCATGTTCTTTGATTCCATTATTATTTATGTCTTATAAAATACCAAGAATAATTCCATGACACATTTTTAAGATCTTCTATATGCAGGGTATTTTTTTAAATTGTTATTATCATGTTCTCATCCCCCTATGTTCATGATATTTTGATATCTCCCTTGTTAACCCTTATTGATAATCTAAGATCACCCTTTATTATATTTCTTTCCCCATGTTAGGATGAAAGGTATTATGTTTGATATGTCTGAGAAGGGTTAAGGTTATGAAGAACATAGTGGGAGATGACATAACTCACTTATGAACTATTTTTTATATGTCCAAATTTCCAAAGGTACTATACAATTATAATAATCAGACATGTTTTTATGTAATGTAATTAACAATCATCTAAAAATATTTAATATCTATATTTGAAAAGTTTGGATTTTTACAGTTGCTATCTGAGGATAGATTTAGTTAACCTTTAGAAACGCTGATATGAAAACATTAGTAATAACTCTAAGGATTTGTCTAAGGATATATCTAGGGATAAGTCTACAGATGAGTAAAAGTTTAGGAAAATAGCCTATAATTTTTGTAAAGGATATATCAAGTGATTTAAAGAAATTATATCCCTATCTAGGTATTAAAAGTGAATGTGACTCTAGAACAGAGGTACCTAGGGGTAATAATTCCCAAAAAGGGAGACTTGAGCTAGACTTGATTATCACCTGGTGTATAAAAACATGCCTTACTACACACATGGTCTAACACTCCCATAGGACATGCTTTAAAAATTCACAAACTCTTTATGAACCATCATGAATGATTTAAATAGATGATGGTTTTGAATTACCTAGGATAAAAAAAATGTTTCATATATTAACAAGAAGGGGCCATGATTTATAGACCCCATAAGTTGTTTTTATGATTATGTGGTTCCCCACTATGATTATTGTTTATTACACTATGATTTTTAGTTTTATTCAATTGTTGAAACCGAAAGGAATTGTGTTAATATTTAGTGTGATGAAAAAAGCAATGATTTTCCTCCTGAACAGAAATATATAATGATATATGGAATAAAAAATATCATTTCTATGATACTAAAAATTTGTAAAGCTATTAATGATTCTAAACTTCCAAATAATAAAATGAGGGGACAATTTTTTTTTGATTCCTTTATGAGGAAACATCTACCTTTTTTTAGCGGTTCTTCTAATCTGCTAGTTTCTAAACAATAGATTGGTACCAATGAAAAGATATTTTCTATTCTCCATTGTTCAAAACATGAAAAAGTTATTTTGGTTATCTGTCATTAGGAAAGTGAAGAAGATCAACGGTGGAATCTCATCAAGAATACAAAGGCACAGAATGAAATTGAATTCATGGAGTGTATTGAGTTTAAGAGCTTATTTTTCAATAACTACTTCCCTAATATCCTTAATAAAAAAAAGAGATGGAATTACTTGAGCTAAATCAGAAGGATTATGTTTCTATTGGTTCATATGAGTGGAATTTTGTAGGACTTGCAAGGTATGGTTATAACATTATCATTTAACCTAAAAGTAAGGTTTTTCAATTCTTTTGTGGCTTAAAACCAAGTATTCGATGAGAATTATACATAAGGGTCTTTATTAGATATGAAAAAATCATTTATTTTTCTCTCAATGTTGAAATGGATTTTTTATTTACCCATAAATTTCATGGTTTTTACAAGAAAAGTATGATGAAGTTCAAAGGAAACTCTAAAAACCATGGAGAAAAGAAGATGATATTTCATTCATTCTCAAAGTGTGGAAAGAAATATAAAGGAAATGTACTAATGGGACTAATAAATGTTTTAAGTGTGGGAATTAAGGTCATCGAGAAATTGATTTCTGAAGTGATGCAAAGAAGTTAGCTATTGATGTGAATAGAGAGAAAGATGTACAGAATGCACCAACCACACTTTAGTGTTTAAAATGCAAGGAGTATGGGAACCTTGATAACCAGCTCCCAAATTTTAAATATAATGATGATGATCAATGTTAGAAAAATATTAAGATGAGGGAAAAGAGGAAATATTATGCGATCACTATTTTTGACAAGGGTTATGTTAATAATGTGGGAAAAGTTACACTTACCAACCACTCTAGAACTGATAATATCTTATTTGAATTCGAATCTACCCATTTTTTCATATCTAAATAATTTTATAAGGTTATCAATATGACAACTAAATTATTTTATGTATAATTGTAATTTAAAACCCCTAATGGAAAAATGATTTCATTTTAAGTATATGATACCTCTCTAGTTGATGTTTTTGGGAATGTGATTCCTACAAATCTTGTTATTCACCCTCTAGTTGAATTTGATGTTATATTAGGAATGGATTGAATTTCTCTACATAAATCCCCTATAAATTATCATGGAAGGTAAGTTATGTTTTATATTACGAAACAAACTATGATAGTCTATAAATGTGAAGATAAATATAAAATTTTGATGGATATCACTGTAATACTCCAAGAAAATTTAAATAGTAATATATCTTAATTATGGGTTTATTTAATATTTATTATTAAAATTTTAAGATTAGTTTGAAGTAAATAAAACATGATAATTACATTTTGTTTTTTTAAAAAATATTATAATTAAGTGTAATCTTTTTATAAGAAAAATATTATTTTTATTTTAAAATAATATATTTTATAAATATATAAAAATATATTATGTTTTCATTTTATGAAATTTATAAATTTTAAATATATATAATTATTCTAATACAAAAAAAACACACTTTAATATATGTTAAAAAAATCAAATTTATATATGTATATATATAAAATTTACACGTTCTGATTTATATATATAAAATAAAAATATATATATATATATATATAAAAGATACAATATTGGTTTAAAAAAATGGTGTTTTGAAAATGTTCAAAAAAAATATAAAACCCTAAAGGTTAAAAAAAATAAAGTTATATGTTTTGGTTAAATAAATTAATTATACAATAATATATTATGATAACTTAACAAAAATTTATAATATAATAACCTATTATAATTGAGTAGAAAATGTGTAAAACAAAATGAAAAACACAAAAAATAACTTAACAAAGTCAAAAAAGGAAAAACATGAATAAAGAAAGAGTAGAAAACGAATTTCATTCTCATTTTTATTAAAAAAGAAACATGATTTTTTTAATATGTTAAAACAAAAAACAAAACTTCAGTTTTTAAGAAAGAAATTCCTATGACTTAAAAAAAATAACAACAATAAAAAAAATTGATAAAAAAATATAAACATGATTTCTTGGTGGAGTGTCAACACAAAAGAGGAAATGTTGGACAAAAGGATAATAATAAAATATAATTTCAACTTGAAAAAAGTGAGAAAATGGGATGATTGGATAAAAAAATAGTAATAAAGGGTTCCTATTTTATAAAGGGTTCCTATTTTATAAACCTAATTCTTAAAGGGTTCCTATTTTATATGTATATATATAAAGGGTTCCTATTTTATAAACCTAATTCTTAAAATCTACGATTGTAAGGGATTTTTGTTTTGAATGTTCTCAACCTCATACACATTTATATATATGTACACACACACACATACATATATATGCACATATATATAAACTTGTTTAAGTATAGTTAATCTTCTTTATTTATTTTCAAAAGACATAAATGGCATTTCAACCATCCATTTAATATTTAAGTGTTTATGTAAGTTAACTTTGTTTACGAAATACATATGTTCCTTGATAAATCTTATCATTTTATGTGAAATTATGAATCAAGCTATTATTTTATGTTAAAAAATTCATCACTATCCCCTATCATGTCTTTCATAGATAGGTATGGACATCATCTAGCTCATATGTGACATTCCAAGCATTATGAGATCATGCACACACTTATTTAATTTTTTATACAATTATGGTTTTCAAATAGTAATAGTTATTTCAAGCATGGGAATCTTCTTAAAATGATTTTAGAAATTTTCAATAAAATTTTGATGACATGGGAATGATTATTATATTATGTAAGTAAATTTTAAATGTTTTGGGTAATAAATGAGAAAGGTAGGTCCATGGAGAAATATTTTTAGAAATTGGAATTTGTGAGTTATGTGATGTTATGGGGAGTGAACCCATAAGTCTTAGTTATGAATAGTGGACTTATGTTTTGAATTTTAATATGGTTTTCCAAGTATTATTAATGAACCAATAGAAAATTATTATTTTGGAAGGATAAATCCCAATGATTTTTCAATTATAATTATTTTTGTGAAATATTGGTTTTCTAAATATATTCAAGTTTCGGGAAAATCTATTTTAAAGAATGTATACTTATTTTCAAGAAATGTTTTAAAAGAATTTATTAGTTATTTAAGAACCCCCTTACTGAGAATAATTAATGACCACCCTACATATTATAATCACTTTTACAGGTTTAGAAATTGTGCTACAATGTAATCATTTTGTGGAGGCAACACACTGAAGAATCTATTATTTATTTAATTTTAGTTTGTACAATTTTTTTTTGAAATGTAAGTCATGTATCTAATTTTCCAGAACCTAGACCGGTAAAAGATCATGATATGTAATTAAAATGTTGGGTATTTAATATATTTCTTTTGTAAAAAATATGCAACATTTATAATGTGATGAGTCCGGTGGCTCGGACTCGGGGCATTATAATTGTTACCAGAGCAACGATCCAGATAACTTTGGAAAATTAGAAAAAATCAATAATTTAAGTATGCCACCTTTGGAAAATTCTTTTTCCTACATGTAAGGTTGAATTGCGAGGATGCAATTCAGTTAAGTAGGGAAGAATGTAACACCCCAAGAAAATTTAAATAGTAATATATCTTAATTAATGATTTATTTAATATTTATTATTAAAATTTTACCATAAGTTTGAAATAAATAAAATATGACAATTACGTTTTGTTTTCTTTAAAAAAAATCTTAAAATTAAGTGTAAAACATTTTATAAGTAAACTATTATTATTATTTTTAAGATAGTATATTTTATAAATATATGAAAATATATTATGTTTTCATTTTATGAGATTTATAAATTTTAAATATATATAATTATTATAATACGAAAAAACACACTTTTATATATGTGTTTTTTAAAAATGATCTCATATATGTATATATATATTATTTACACGTTCTGATTTATATATATATAAAATATAAATTAATATATATATATATATATAATATACATGATGGGTTTAAAAAAATGGTGATTTGAATATGTTCAAAAAAAAAAATCCTAAAGGTTTAAAAAAAAGAAATTTAAATGTTTTGGTTAAATAAAATAATAAAATAATAGTATATTATAATAAATTGAAAAAAATTTATAATATAATAACCTGTTACAATAGAGTAGAAAACATGTAAAATAAAAGGAAAAAGACAAAATTAACTCAACAAAGTCAAAAAAGGAAAAATGTGAATAAAAAATGAGTTAAAAAAAACTAATTTCATTCTCATTTTTATTAAAAAAGAAAAACATGATTTTTTAATTTGTTAAAACAAAAAAACACCACTTTCATTTTTAAGAAAGAAATTCCCAAGACTTTAAAAAAATAATTACAATAAAAAAAATTGAGAAAAAAATATAAATAATATTTCTTGATGGTGTGTCAACACAAAAGAGAAAATGTTAGACAAAAGAGATATAATAAAATATAATTCCAACATGAAAAGTGAAAAAATGGTATGATTGGTTAAAAAATGAAATATTAATAATTATAATATAAAAAAATGTACACCGAGATTGTGTTTTGATTCCTTGTTTTGTTTTAAAATAAATTTATATTACTTAGATTCTCATGGATGCTTTAGGAACCTACCATTTATTTCCTTTATAAATTTGGAAGAACTCCTCCTCTACCATTAGAAGAAGCTACCCAAACCACTCCTTTGGTCTAGATTCTTAAGAGATTAGGAGATTTATTTTCCGCCTTTGGTTCTTACAATCAAGTAAGGGAATTATTATTTTCAATTATATCTTTCAAGGGTGTATTTTAGTTGTTTTACAAAGAGTTATATATATATATATGTGTGTGTGTGTGTGTATGAATATACACACATATATATGACTTATTAGTTTCAATATATATATATATATATAAGTTAAGGGTTTTTACCCAAACATTATTTCTAAAACTTAAGTATGTGAGGGTTCATTTTAGTTTTCAAATTTTTTATTGTTTTAAAAAGGTGATATATATATATGTGTGTGTGGGTGTGTTTTTATATACATGAATACACACACACACACACACACATATATATATATCAAAATGTTTCTGTATATATATATATAAAGGGTTCTTGTTTTAAAAACCTAATACCTAAAATGTATTATTGTAAGGGATTTATGTTTTGAAGGTTCTCAAACGACATACACATTTACATATATGCACACACACACACACACATAAACATGCACATATATATATATATATATAAACGTGTTTATGTATATTTAATATTCTTTATTTATTTTCAAAAGACATAAATGGTATTTTTACCATCCAATTAATGTTTAAGAGTTTATGTAAGTTAGGTTTGTTTACGAAATACATGTGTTCCTTGATAAATCTTATCATTTTATGTGAAATTATGCATCAAGCTATTATTTTACGTGAAAAATTGCATCTGTATCCCCTGTAATTTTATGCATGGATAGGTATGACCATCATCTAGCTTATACGTGACATTCCAAGCATTATGATATCATGCACACACTTATTTCTTTTTTCATACAATTATGGTTTTCAAATAGTAGTAGTTTTTTAAAGCATGATATTCTCCCTAAAATGATTTTAGAAATTTTTTAGAAAATTTTGATAACATGGGAATGATTATTATATTATGTAAGTACTTTAGAAATGTTTTGGGTAACAAATGAGAAAATCAGGTCCATGGAAAAATATTTTCAAAAATTGGCATTTGTGAGTTATGTGACGTTATGGGGAGTGAACCTATAAGTATTAGTTATTACTAGTGGCCTTATGTTATGGATTTTAATATGGTATTCCACGTATCATGAACATCCCACTAGAAAATTATTATTTTTGAAGGAGAAATCCCAATGATTTTTCAATTATAATTATTTTGTGAAATACTGGTTTTCTAAATATATTCAAGTGTAGTGAAAATATATTTCAAAGTATGTATACTTATTTTCAATAAATTTTTTAAAATAATTTATTATTTGTTTTAAAAACCCATTACTGGGAATAATTAATGCTCACCCTACATATTATAATCACTTTTAAAAGTTTAGTAATCATTCCACAATGTAATTCTTTTGTGGAGGCAACACATTGAAGAATATTTTATTTATTTAATTTCAGTTTGTATAGTTTTTTTTGAAATGTTAGTCATGTATATAATTCTCCAAAACCTAGACTGGTAAAAGATTCTAATATATAATTCAAGTGTTGTGTATTTATTATGATTCTTTTATAAAAAAATATGTAGCATTTATAATGTGCTGAGTTCGGTGGCTCAGGCTCAGGGCGTTATAATCACATCCATTGTATGGATCTTGATTCCAATTCAGAAGGGGTGTTTATCTCATATGGTTTGGGAGAAAAATGAAATCAATGATATGCCTATTATATGGGAATTTATTGATGTATTTATGAAAGAGTTTCCCATTATTCCATTGAATCATGATGTTGAGTTTTCAAAAGAACTCATACATGGTTTCACACATATTTTAATGACTCCCTATAGAATTGACCCAATTGAGTTATAGGAATTGAAAAAGAAAATCTATAAAAAATATGACATGTAATTCATTTGGCCAAATGTGTCACCTTGGCATGAACCTATTTTTTTTAAAAAGAAAGATGATTTAATATGACTCTAAATTGATTATCATGATATTAAAACAATCTCAATTAATAACAAGTATCCTCTACCCTATATTGGTGACATTTTTGATCAACTATGTGGCACTTAATACTTTTCCAAGATTTACCTTTATTCTGGATATCATTAGTTATGTTTTAAGTAGGAAGATATACCCAAGACAATATTTCGTACAAAGTATAGACACCATGAATATATAGTGATTCCATTTGGACTTTCTAATACCCCTATATCTTTATAGATTTAATGAATAGAGGCATTATAGATTATCTTGATCAGTATGCAGTAGAATTTATTGATGATATTATTATCTATTAAAAGAGAAATGAAGAGTAGGAATATCACTTGATAATTTTACTAAATACCCCAACTAAGGAGAAACTATATTAAAAATTGATAAAATATGAATTTAACTCCAAAAGGTTTCATTTTTGGGTTATATAGTCTCAAGAAAGGCTATATCGGTAGATCCATCAAATATGGGGTTATTAAATGTTGGTCAAAACCAACCATGGTGACTAATATCCATATTTTATTTGTTTGGATGGATATATCAACATTTTTAATAGAATTTATCATTAATATCTAATCCACTAACAAAGTTAACTCATAAGGGACCCATGTTTTCCTAGATAGATGAATGTGATTAAAATTTCAAGGAATTGAAGAGAAGATTAGTCAATGCACCTGTGCTTACATTACCCAGTAGTGGAGAAGGGATTGTAATCCATAGTTATGCATACAATAATGGAATAGGATATTATCTTATATATAATTACTTGGTTATAGATTATTCCACATGACAATTGATGGTTCATGTGAAAAATTACCCTACTCTTGATTCAGAGTTAGCTATGGTATTTTTTTCATTAAATACATGGAGGCATTAATTTTATGGAGAAAAGTGTGATATATATACCAATAATAAAAATTTAAACTATAAATTCACACTAAGGGAGTTTTATATGTTCCATAGAATATGGTTATATATTATTAATGATTATGACTACATAAAACATTTCCACCCTGGGAAAGCGAACAAGGTGGATAATGCTTTGAGTTGAAATGATCTTTCTAGAATATCTATGAAAAGGATCACAAAATATCTAATATTTTTGGATTTAAAAATTATGGATCTTGAAATAATGAATAAAGGGGAGAAATAATATCTTTCTCAATTGAATTTTCAACCATCTATCCAAGTGAAGATTATAGAGGAATATTAGAATGATTTAGAGTAACAAAAGAAGGAGAGAAATATTCTTGAGTTTAACCTTGATCATTATGGAATGATACGGTTCATGAATTGTGTATGTTTTCTAACCATAACATATTTGAAGAAGTATTTTTTATAGGAATCTCATAGTTATTACTTATAAATTCATCCTGTAAGTATAATGATATATAGAAATTTGAAAGAGTATTTCTGGTGGGATGTCATGAAGAGAATATCACAGTGTTTTTATCTCAGCCCTTGGTATGTCATCAAGTTAAGGATAAGAGACAAAATTATAAAGTTATTTTATATCCATTACACATATAAAAATGAAAATGGGAAAACATCACCATGGATTTTTTTCATTCGATCCCCCAAAACGTCTAAAGAGCATAATGCTATATGGGTTGTAGTCAATTTCCTTACAAAGTCAGCACAATTCATCATTATCAAAGAATATTTATATATAGATTATATTTAAAAGATATATATTAATTAAGTGGTACAATTTCATGGAGTTCGAAATTCAATTATGTCTAATCAGGATCTGAGGTTTACCTCAAGTTTATGGGGAAGTCTTCAACAAGATCTTATTATGGAGTTGAGTTTCAGCACTATGTATCATCCTCAAATAGATGTTCAATCCATGTAAAACATTTAACCCCTATAGGATATGTGGAGATCTTATTATCTAGATTTTAATGTTTGTTGGGATCAACACATTCCTATAGTTGAGTTTTAATACAACAACAACATTCACTCAAGCATTCAAATGGATCCTCAAGAACCCGTCTACGAAATAAAGTGTAGAGATCCAACATGATGGAATGAATTTATAAAAAGAAATATATTAGGACCTAAAATAGTTGAAGAAATGGAAGAGAAGGTTATATCCATTCAACAACACTTAAGGGTAGAACAAAGTCGATAGAAAAGTTATGATGATAATCATCGATGTGATATAAAATTTGAATTTTGTGACAAGGTGTTTTTAAGAACTTCTTCATGAAATAAGATAATGATATTTGGAAAGAAGGGATAACTAAGACATATTTTTATCAGTAAATTTAATATTATTTATCATATTAATATGGTAACCAATCATTTGGTGCCTCCATCAAACCTATCTCAATTTCAAGATGTGTTCCTTGTATCGCTCTTGAGGAAGTACATACCTGACCATTAATATATACTAAACTGAAAGGTTATACTATTTTAGAAAAAAAATTATTATGAGGAAAATCCGATGGATATTCTAGACCATACAGAGAAATTTCTATGAAACAATACCAATCATATGGTCAAAGTTTTTTAGAGAAACCACTAGTACGAGGAAGCTATGTGGGAACTTGAGGATATGATGAGGCATTAGTATCCTCCTTTGTTTGTATAGGAGTGACATAATATTGATGGATAAATTCATTTTAAGTTGGTTAGAATGTTAAAAATTTATTTTTAATGATTTTTTTGAATAAAATAAATTTATTTGAAAGCTTTCATTACACGCAACAATGAGTTTTAACGAACTACAATGAACTATTAATATTATTATTTAAACATGAATGTTATTACATAGCCATTAAAATTTACGAAATGATTATTAATAAGCCTAATTTAAATATTAATTATAATTGTTTTATATAAAGAAAATATATTGATAAAATATACTTAATTTTTGGTTATGTATTTATATGTTTTGAAAATACTATTTTCTCATAAAATGTTTTTACTTCTATTTGTGAAAAATATTAAAATATATTTTTAAAACTTTCATAAAATTAATTTTATAAGATAAAATTCACTTTTTAAATCATCCTATAAAAATTATATAAGGATGAATTTTTGGGATTTTACTGAAAAGTTTAACTTTTCAATGAATAGTGAAAAATACTTGTTTTCATTGAAAACACCATTTTCATTTAAAGAATTTATAAGGTTAATTTTTTTAAGTTAATTTAAAAGTAAAATTATTTAAATTATATATAAATTAATATATTTTAGGTCATTTTAATCATTTTTATATTGACTTTTGATCAGAAATTTGTTTTTAATCTTTTGAACATATTTTCTTTGGAAAAACGCTTTCTCATCACGTAGGTAGGTTTAATTTTAAATTAATTATTTACAATTAAGTAAATGAAATATTAAAAAATTGATTCCATATTTGGAACCATTGTAAATTATATTATATAACAAGACTAACTTAATTTTTTTACCGTAGTTAATAGTAAAGATAATATCTTTTTACCATAATTAAGGTAAAAATGGGTTTACTGAGGGGTTAAACTAAAATTATATGGGTTATAAATGAACCAAAACTTATCCAAAACCCATTTATGGACACACACAGACATATATATATATTATAATAAATAAGTCTCAATAATGGTCTATTTTTTTTATCATTTTGGCATGTGAAAAATGTGAGCATATGTTTTTCATTCCAAAAATTACAAGTGTGCCACTCACCTTACTTATAAAAATCCACCATTCTCTTCTCCTATTAAAACTTAAAAAAAATTTATTGTCCAATAACAGACCAAATATATTCCTTAATTTCCTAATATAATCCTTATATTGGTCATAAATATAACCTAGGATGGATTTTGGTGCAAACCTAAGTTGGTTACTAGAAGAAGAAGTAATGTTCTTCAATGAGCATCTTTATTTTATTTATTCGTAAACCTCATTTGATTCTTGTTAAACCATAATTATATAATAATATTAATATATTATATATAATTATAGTTTTTTATGTTAAGGTAATGACCAAAAACCATCCCCACTTTCATCAAATGGGATCTAAAATCATCATTCATGTGTACGGTGGTCTACCACCTTGCGAACTTATGTTATTTATTTTCAATCACCACCTCTCATGGATGGATATAATTATGTATTAAATGTTTATATATTATATTTATGATATTATTATTCTTACTTAATTATTATATCTCATATACATTCTTACTTTCTATTCTATGGTAACACAAAAATATCGCTCGTGTGTATGTCGGACTACTGCCTCACAAAGCGATGCGATTCATTCATGCTTTAAATTGAAGGTAATTAGGACGATTTTAATGAAATTTTTTGATATAAATGAAATTAAAATTAATATTTAATTTTAATATATTCTTTACCTTTCTTTCTTTCAATTCCTTGATAAAATGGAAATAACACTCATCCATATGTATGGTCTACCATCTCCATGAATAATGTTTTTCATTTTATATCTTTAAATTTTAATGAATTACTATAAATAAATACATACTAAATATATATTATATTTAGATAATTTATAAAATTATTGAGATGATTTAAACATGATCAAATTAATAGGACCAAAAATAACCAATCAAAACATACACGAAGATCAAAGCAGTTATTACCCGAAACGTTACTTTAACATGGAATTGTTAATAAATAGGAAATAAAAGTTCATATGTAAATAATATATGGTATTATATATTTAATTAATATTATATAATATATTTATAAAAAAAATTTATATTTATTTTAAAGGTGGTTTGAATATGTACGAAGGAATCGAAGACTTAATGTAAGAGAGTTTTTTCTCAATTTGCCTTCTTTGAGACATATGTTATGTTATGCACCTATATTATTTTATAAGGTGTATAAACAAACTATTTGAAATGTAATATAATGAATACATATTTATTTTAATTATTTTATATGTTTCATTTAACGTTATTCTTTCACGGGACTTATGCTTCAAAGTTACCAATGTGGTAAGGGTTTTATCTTAAAATCTTGTCATTTGTTGGGATTTATCATGATTATGATTCCAATGATGACATATTATGATCCATATATAAAGAAACTAATTTATTTTCTTATACAATAGTTATTTCAAGAGAATAAATGTTTTTCCTTTATTTTCCTCTCTTTATGTAGTCAAGAGTTCAAAATGATATTTTTAAGAAGAATCCTATTTATTTCTCTCTTCGAATGAAAATCCTTTTTCTTAGAAAAAAATATTTTCTAAAAATGTTTTCAAAAAAAGTTTTTTACATTCTCAAAATGATTTATTAAATAAATTTTTACCAATTTCTTACTTGTTACAAATTTTTTGAAAGGAGACTTCTTTTCATTTTCCAAACATGGCCCGTTTGGATTTTACTAATAATTTGAAAGGAATCCTTGTTTTAATGTGTACAACATGAACACAAATTTCCTGATGTCATGACCATTATTTTTTTTGAAGATTTATTTTTATGATTTTCAAGGTTATTTTCAATGAAAATGATTTCCAAAATATTTTATGAATTTTTAATTTTAAAAAAGTGATTTTCAAAGAAAGGATAATTTCCTCAAGAAACATCCCTAGTATTTTTTTATCAAAATCATTTTCTATCTAAGATGACATATTTTTATGTTATTTATGATTTATTGGGTATATGATCTGATAATACCATTTTTATTCATTATCTTAATGTTTTATGTTTATTATGACTATATTTTTATAAAACCCATTTTTCTTCCATGGGTTATACCATGATAAAATTTTTATGAAAACCGTTTCTTTTTACATGGGTTATTATTTGATGAAATGATGACATAATTATAAAAACTATTTATTTTCCACAAGTTATGTTATGATGAAATGTTTATAAAACCCATTTCATTTCATGGGTTATGACACGATGAATGTTTTATGATTTTATGGAATACATATTTACGATTTTCATTATGTAATGGGTGAGACCTATATCTCCATCCAATGCATTGGGTAAATATTTCAAATAGCCAGGGAAGGAGAATTAAAAAGATACAAAGAAACACACAAACACACACATATAGGAATCTAGGGAGACTCAAACCTGAGACCTCCCAAACACCCCATAGGGCCCTTTTCCACTAGGATAGGCCCTAGGGGAAATGAATTGGGTCAATCACTACTGGAAACTAAGGCATTAACAACATTTTTAAACTATTGGTAAAGGCTGTCAAACCATTGGTATACTATATACCAATGGTTTGGAAAATCATAGGCAAGTAAGGCATTGGGATACCCCATTACCAACAGTTTTAGTACAACCGTTGGGAAATGCAGTGTAATCTAGAGTTTCCCAATGGTTATTTGAATCGTTGGTATATAAAAGTACCCCCAACGGTTTGAAAACCGTTGGCAATACTGTGTGAAATAGGAGTATTCCCAATGGTTTGAACCGTTGGTA
This sequence comes from Viscum album, assembly GCA_963277665.1. Taxonomy (NCBI): domain Eukaryota; kingdom Viridiplantae; phylum Streptophyta; class Magnoliopsida; order Santalales; family Viscaceae; genus Viscum; species Viscum album. The sequence goes on along the minus strand of OY728120.1, from coordinate 1,428,536,240 downwards.
ATACTGGGCTACTAAATAGGAGTATTCCCAACAGTTTGAAAACCATTGGAAATACTGGTTGTTGGTGCTGTGAAATATGAGTATTCCCAACGGTTTGAAAACTGTTGGAAATACTCATTTTCATGTTTTATCACTATACCAATGGTTTTATTAAACCGTTGGTATAGTGTTATACCATAATTTGCAGACCATCCACCTAGAATCTCCTCCACTCATGCACAGTCAACAAAACCATGGAATATAAAACCATGGAATACAGAACAAACACCACTCCTTCACACTCAACAAAACCATGGAATACAGAACAAACATCACTCCTACACACTCAACAAAACCATGGAATACAGAACAAACACCACTCCCGCACCAAAAAAACCACCTGCTACACTCAACACCAACAAAACCACCTGCACACTCAACTACATACACCAACAAAACCACTGCACACTCAACTACATAGACCTGAATACACTCTTAACAGCAACAAACACCTGCTATAACACACAAAAGCACATAAAAAGAGGATACTCTTATAACCATGGAATGTACCACAATTATAATCATGTATATGAACCCAATTACCCTATTAAATACAGAATTCATAATGGAATTCTCATCATCATCATCTAATTTTTAGTTGAAAGAGGGGAAAAGTACAAAGGAAAAAAAGAAAGGAAAGGGAAAAACAAGAAACACAGAAGAGGCCCCGAGGGAAGACCCCTCCCCCCCTTAGCCAAGATGGCCTAGGGTGGTTTGAAGTGATGAAGACCCAGTGCATCCCCTTTGATACAGTCAATCCCCTTGGGTTGGATACTCCCTGCAGTGTGAAGAAACACCTCCTCCATGCTGTTGACGTCCACCGCGGCCAAGTGATCCGTGACCTTGTTCCCTTCTCTCCAGGTGTAAAGGATACTCACTCCAGTATTAATCATACTTATACATTTTCTGATGACATATTTAATTGACCAAGGAGACTCGGTGTACCCTTTCAAGGAGTTGTGCAAAATAATGGAGTCTGTTTCGATTTCAGAGATTGCAAGACCCTTTTCCATGCAAAGGTTGAGCCCAGTGAGAATTGCCTTCGCCTCCGCTTGCAGAGAAGACCCCTGGCCCAGTCTGGCTGAGAAAGTGAGGTAAACCGAACCATTGTGGTCACGTACTCCTCCTCCATGCAGGTTCCCTTGGATGCAAGAGCCATATGTATTAAGTTTCAAACCCACCGAAGGAAGCTTCCATTGAACCCAATTTCCTTCCCTGCTTCTAGGTGCCATGTCCATATTGGAGCCCATTTAGAGCCAACGAAACATAGGGGCTTCCTTCCATGTCCTCACAGCTACGTTCAGATCCAGTAACATATTTTTAACCCAAACAATAATGGCACGAGCCGAAACCCCCACCCCCTCATGCTTCGATTTGTTCCAAGCCTGCCAAATGGTCCAGCACCCCACATGCAGCACTACTGCATGGGCCACCCTCTCCGGACCTCTTCCCTCAGAACCTTGGAACCACATATCAAGAAAGGTAGGGACGGAACCGTCCGAGGGAAGGAATGCAAAGTCCCCAGGATTTTCCAGACCTCGCGTGCCCAATCACTATCGAAGAGCAGATGGCCAGTGCTATCTTCACTATGAACACTACAGCATACGCACCTGGACACAAGGGGGATACCACAGCTACCGATATTGTCATCCGTTGGGAGGCCTTTGTTACGAATCCTCCAGGTTAGGAAGTTGATCTTGGTGGGGATGTTTTTCACCCATAGAAGCTCATCCCAGCCCTCATTCTGCTCATGTTCATTACCAATGTGGCAGAAATCCTTTGACGATAATAAGACCGAGGAGGAGGCCATGAACACACACTTGTCCTCCTCATCATTAAGCTCAATGAGTTGAAAACACTGATTTTGTTCCTTATAAAAAACCGAGTCGATGAAGCTAGGAAAGAGGCTGGCCTCCTTGAGAGAAATATTCGTAGCCGAGCATCCAGGGAAACCCAGCACTATGCCACACCAATCTTGATTCCAGAAGGATATCTCTCCCTTCCCCACCACCCATATCGAAAAGGGAAGAAGGATCTCAACAATAGGGCCTATCATCGACCAAAGGGAAGAAAGATGCCCCTCCCCCGGAGCTCTAAGGCATGTCACGTACGCATGCATGGTAGTCCCCCATAGGGTACGCTGTTTCAAGACGCTCCATGCACGCCTCACATGCATGTAATAAATGGTATCCGCTAGGTTGCGCACCTCGATGCCTCCTTCATTCACAAGCCACACCATTTTCCCCCAGGCTACCTAGTGTTTCTTTCTCTCTGATAACAAATCCCATATGAAATTGGCAAGTATCCTATAAATCGATTTAATAACGCCCTTGGGAACTTTGACGGAGGACAGACCATAAATCTGAGAGGCCACCAGAACGCTGTTCACTAGGGAAATGCATCCGCCAAAGGATAAGAATTTATTTTTCCAGTTAAATACCCTATCTGAAACCCTGGTGCAGAGTGCGTCGAAGTCCCAAATCCTAAGTCTCCCAGGCGAGACAGGTGCGCCTAGATAGACCATAGGAAACTCGCCCCTTTGGATGCCAAGCAGACTACTAATAGTTTTCTCTCTCTCTATGGAGCACTTGTGGGAGATAAAGAAATCACTTTTCCCCTTGTTGATGGAATGGCCAATCCAACGACAATATTTCTCCAGCACTCCATTTAGACTTCGTATTGATATACACTTTCCATTCAGGAATAAGATGGTATCATCGGCAAACATAAAGTGGGAAATTGCTGGGGCCCTTGATCGACGATGATACGACAAAATGCATCCATTATTAATACTCCTATGGATGAGCCGGCTCAAAACATCCTGAATGATGATGAACAACAATGGCGAGATAGGGTCCCCTTGTCTGATGCCTTGGGTAGACTTGAAGAAACTGTAAGACTTTCCCATGAAGTTCACCGGGAGCCAAGAGGAACTGAAGCAGCGAAAGATAATATTGTCAAAGGTGCGCGGCACAATAAGGCGCAAAGACTGTTTGGGGATGCGGCGTGAGGCACAACGCGAGGCGCGGATAAGGTGCATGTGCACATAATTATTTATATATAGTTTTGAACAATATTTTAAATTTTTAAAAACTTAAATTCAATAAAAAAATTCAAATTAAAATACATAATGATATTTTTTAAGATGTTCTGCTGTGAGTGATGTCACAATAATGTTTTTATAGTCTGCTATGTTTTTCTTTGCAAAATTTTTTTTAGTCTGTTGTGTTTTTTTATTAATATATTAAATATTCTATTTAATTGAAATTAGGACTGCCCTGATTTCCATCATGGTGCATCGTGATTTCTGCCTCCTACCCCAATCTATGCTACAATGATTCATCTGTCGCGCACTCAAAACCCCAGTCATCGCCGACATCATCCGCTTCTCTGCCTGCCAACACTATCACCTCCCAACAAGGAAGATGAGAGTGAGGTGTGCCTTTACAACACATGGAGCCTGAGTGCCTCAAGGAATAGCATGTGAGGCATGTGCCATTGGCGCACCTCAGTGAAGTCTCCTTGCCTTGTAGGTGGCGAGGCACTCCGGCCTCACCTCACCGCGCCCATTTCCAAGGTGCACGCCTCAGCGCGCCTTTAACAAAAATGATCAATAACACATAAAAAATGAATTATGTTGCATACAGAATTCTGAATACGTTTGCTCAGTTTTCTATATACCGGTTGTTTTTACTTAAAGTGATGTACATTTTAAACAAAAGACATACACTTGGAGTGATACCGGACACACCGTGCCTCAGATTCAGGTGGGGTTGACTCATACACATCACAGATGACTCATGAATCGTTTTCATAAAGTATCAACAGAATATGAATGCGTTTGGTTGGTTTTCCGTATGCCAGTTGTTATTTTCACTTAAAATGTTTTCTATTTCAAAGAAAGGTGAGACACTTTGAGTGGTGTCGACCACACCGTGCCTTAGATTATGGTGGGTTTGACTCTTACATGTCACATACAACCCATGGATCTTTGTGTTAAAGTATCAACAGAATATGAATACGTTTGGTCAGTTTTCCGTATGCCAGTTGTTTTTACTTAAAATGATGTCCATTATAAACAAAATATAGACAGTTAGAGTGATACCGACCACATTGCGCCTTTTATTGAGGAGGGTTTGACTCGTACACATCACATATGACCCATGGATTTTTGTCCTAAAGTTTAAATAGAATCTGAATGCCTTTGGTCGGTTTTCCATATGTCATTTGTTGTTTTCACTTAAAATGTTGTCCATTTCAAACAAAAGAGAGACACTTCGAGTGGTTTCGGCCACAACGCGCCTCAGATTGAGGCAGGGTTGACTCGTACACTTCATATATGACCAATGGATCATTTTCCTAAGTTTTCAATAGAATCTAAATGCATTTTTTTGGTTTTCTGTATGTCATTTGTTGTTTTCACATAAAATGATGTTCATTTTAAACAAAAGAGAGACACTTTGAGTGGTGCTGGCCACACTATGCTTTGGATTGAGGAGAGGTTGACTCATAAACATCACATATGACCCATGGATAGTTTTACCAAAGTTTCATCAGAATCCGTATGCGTTTAATCGGTTTTCCGTATGTTAGTTGTTGTTTTCACTTAAAGTGATGTCCATTTTAAACAAAAGACATACACTTGGAGTGATACCAGCCACACCGTGCCCCGAATTGAGATGGGGTTGAATCTTACACATCACATATGACTCATGAATCATTTTCATAAAGTATCAACAGAATCTGAATGCGTTTTGTTGGTTTTCCGTATGCCAGTTTTTTTTTTCACTTAAAATGTTTTCCATTTCAAAGAAAGGTGAGACACTTTGAGTGGTGTCAGCCACACTGCGCCTCGGAATGAGGCGGGTTTGACTCATACATGTCACATATGACCCATGGATCATTGTGATAAAGTATCAACACAATCTGAATATGTTTGGTTGATTTTCCGTATGCTAGTTGTTTTTACTTAAAATGATGTCCATTTTAAACAAAAGAGAGACCGTTAGAGTGATACCAGCCACACCATGCCTCAGATTGAAGTGGGGTTGACTCATGCACTTCACATATGACCCATTGATCGTTTTATTAATGTTTAAACAAAATATGAATGCGTTTGGTCGGTTTTCCGTATGTCAGTTGTTTTTTTCACTTAAAATGTTGTCCATTTTAAACAAAAGAGAGACACTTTGAGTGGTTTCAGCCACACCACACCTCAGATTGAAGAGGGGATGAATTTTACACATCAGATATGAACCATGGATCTTTTTCCTAAATTTTCAATATAATCTGAATGCATTTGGTCGGTTTTCCGTATGTCATTTGTTGTTTTCACTTAAAATGATGTTAATTTTAAACAAAAGAGAGACACTTTGAGTGGTGCCGGCCACACCGCGCTTTGGATTGAGGTGGGGTTGACTCGTACACATCACATATGACCCATGGATCATTTTCCTAAATTTTTAACATAATCCGAATGCGTTTGGTCGGCTTTCCGTATGTCAGTTGTGGTTTTCACTTAAAGTGATGTCCATTTTAAACAAAAGACATAAAATTGGAGTTATAACGGCCACACCATGATCCGGATTGAGATGGTGTTGACTTGTAAAAGTCACATATGACTCATTAATCGTTTTGATAAAGTATAAACAGAATATGAATGCGTTTGGTCAGTTTTCCGTATGCGAGTTGTTGTTTTCACTTAAAATGTTTTCCATTTAAAATAAAGGTGAGACACTTTGAGTGGTGTTAGCCACAACGCATCTCAGATTGAGGTGGGGTTGACTTATACACGTCACATATGACCCATGGATCATTTTTCTAAAGTATCAACACAATCCGAATATGTTTGGTCAGTTTTCCGTATGCCAGTTGTTTTTACTTAAAATGATGTCCATTTTAAACAAAAGAGAGATAGTTAGAGTGATACCTGCCACACCGCGCGTGACCGCGGCGTGACCGCGGCGTGACCGCGGCGTGACCGCGGCGTGTTGGCCCGATCCAACGACATCCGTAGGGTAGCATCTTCCAGCCAGGAGTGAAGGGAGTAGGAAGAAGCGGGGGAACATTCCGATCATCGCTTCCCTCCCCATTAACTATGGATGGGTAATGTATCTAAAAATATATCTAGGTATAATACATCGAATTCCGATAGGACTATGAACCACCCAAGGGTGTCGTCCTGGAGGAGGGCCAAATCACTGCATTACTGCAGCGTGATCGCGGCGTGACTGCTACGTGACCACGGTGAGACCGTGGCGTGTTGGCCTAGTCCAGCGACATCCGCGAGGCAACATCTTCTAGCTAGGAGTGAAGGGAGCGGGAGGAAGCGGGGAAACATTCCAGTCGTCACCTCCCTCCCCATTAACTATAAATGGGTAATGTATCTAAAACTCTATCTAGGTATCATACATCAAATTCCGACAGGACTGCGAACCGCCGCGGGGTGTCATCCTGGAGCAGGGCCAAATCACGGCGTGACCGCAGCGAGACCGTGGTGAGACCGCAACATGTTGGCCCGGTCCAGCAACATCCGTGGGGTAGCATCTTCCGTCCAGGAGCGAATGGAGCGGGAGAAAGCGAGGCAACATTCCGGCTGTCGCCTCCCTCCCCATTAAATATGGATGGGCAATGTATCTAAAACTCTATCTAGGTATCATACATTTAATTCTGATAGGACTACGAACCACCGCAGGGTGTCGTCCTAGAGTAGGGCCAAATCACAGCATTACCGCAGCGTGACCGCGACGTGACCACGGGGTGACCGCGGGGTGACCGCGGGGTGACCGCGGGGTGACCGCGGGGTGACCGCGGGGTGACCGCGGGGTGACCGCGGGGTGACCGCGGGGTGACCGCGGCGTGACTGCGGGGTGACCGCGGGGTGAACGCGGCGTGACCGCGGCGTGACCGCGGCGTGACCGCGGCGTGACCGCGGCGTGACCGCGGCGTGACCGCGGCGTGACCGCGGCGTGAACGCGGCGTGACCACGGCTTCAGGATGACGTGACCGTAGCAAGAGCGCAGCGTGTTGGCCCAGTCCAGCGACATCCGCAGGGCAGCATATTCTGGCCAGGATTCCAAATAAATCCTATGTAGTTGTCCTTCACATTATAGAAACCGATCTTATGTTATAAAAATCAGACTCTTGAGACACATGAAGAACGAGTCACCCTTGACTTGGCGACTCGAAACCAATGAGAAGGGATCAACTTCTTACAAAAAGGATATTAAGAACCTTAAAACAAATGAAGGATGCTACATAACCAGTGAGAAACCAACCAATGGCATTAAATCCTTACCTAGATTGTCAGCGGAGAACCAAATCCACCCAAACCAACACAAAACGATCCAAGGCCCTACCAAAAACATAATATGGATTCAAAAACACAAAATCCCCAAATACATGAGGTGAGAGACAAGTAGTAACCATATAATATTACCTCGGATAAAATTTGATGGACTGAATCAATCTAAACTCCTTCTGGAACCCTTCGTAGAATATAACTACCCTCTCTCCATAGAAAGCAGTCAAAGATCTAAGTGGCCAATGCGATAAAGAAAATAAAATAAAAACTAAACTAAAACATACCTATCTCCTGTGACTATACCTATCACCGCCCAACATATAAGTACCATAGCGCCCCATGGGTCAAATCATGTTCTTGCAAGAAAAGGGGAAACAGATCAATGTTTCAAAATGATACTATCAAATAGTACATTCCTATTAATTAACAATTACTCTTCCTATTAATGGTATATAATCAATTTGGCCTGAGTTTCAACTTAGTTTGGTTTTGTTCGATACAAGGGATGAGGTCTTATTATTATTGGTTTTTATGTTTACACTTGAGATATTTATTTAAAAATTATATATGTATTTGGCATTATTATTTATGGTTTTAGTTATTAATTTGTTGTTATGGGGCCTGTCCACAAGAATAATTCTTGGAATGTAGGGTTCAGTTGACATTTACATGCTTTAATGTGATTCATGTCACTAATGATGATGATTTAGATCAAGTAAAATATTCCTAAGAGGATTGGGCATTGTAGTGATTGGTGTGGAAATTGTACATCTAGCGTTTGATGAGGCAATACTTATGAGGATGGATTGGAATCTTGGTAGGTTCTTAGAGTGGGATGGTCCCTCTGAGTATATAAAATGTATTATGAAAGGTTTTACTCCATTTAATGATTCAAGAGTTCAACTAAAGAGATGAAGGATGAGATGCTAGTGTGGGTATTGGGTATTGTCGGATAGATTGGCATTATAATGCCAAGAGGCTTGGTGTGATTTAGCTTAGGATGGAACTTGGTTAGTGGGGCTGGATTATAATACAATATTTTGATGAGGTTCTTGACCGGATTGTTGAGAATATAATGTAGATATGTTCAACATGGTGTGCTTTTGTGACTAGGACAATCATAAGGTGAATAATCCTATTTGTGTAGTTGGATGATGAGATGTTCATTGAGGTATGGGATAATCCTCGAGAGATGAGTCTAGAATATGTGACTAAGAGGATAGAAAATGATAGGTTTGATAGGATTGGGTGAGTGGCCAACCCATGCGAGGATGATACGATGCATGGAGACACTTGGAGACACATGGGGTTATTTATGCTATCTCATAGAGACACTTGGGGTTATTTCATGACTCCAACATACTCCAGAAATGTTCTCACACTATGTTTTAGAAAAACAATTCCCTCTCATGGAAGACCCCAAGGCTCCTCTATCTTCCAATGTTTCCTCACACTCACACCTCATGGTATTACAGTATACAAGTGACCTACGTCAACTAGTCAGGATAACATAACTACCCTTCATCTGTAGAAGGAAGTAAAATACCTAAGTGTCAAATGCGATAAAGAAAATAAAATAAAAACTAAACAAAAACATACCTATATCCTGTGACTATACATGTCACCGCCCAATATATAAGAACCATACCGCCCCATGGGTCAAATCATGTTCCTGCAAGCAAGGGGGAAATAGTTCCATGTAATAATATCTTCATTTTTCATTATGTTCTTTATATAGCACGTTGTTGGAAACACCATACTAGTACACTTAGCCATTTAATATGCACCTATGCTACATTAGTTAAGTTGAAGATTGTGTACATAACCCTGCTAAAACCCTGCCGCATCGCACCATGATCTGAGATTGACTACTATGGTGAATAATAACTAATGCATCATAAAATGAAATTCGGCATAGATTTCCCTTGTGTCTTAAATAGATATCCTGCTAGAATCCACCATTCCCCGGTCAATTTTGAACTCGGTTTATAATGAATTCAAACAAAATTAATACATATATCAATCCAACACTCTTAACACACCATCTTACTAGCCCGTTGAGTGGTTATAATGTAAAATAATTGCCGAGAAAGTGGTTGCTGTGTTGGGGATTGGAAAAACTGTAACATTGCAATGTTTATTTAAGTAAAAGTTCTATTCAAAGTAACATGAATGTAATAACGCAATTTTTAGAGTCCAAAAATACTCTTGAATGTAAAAAACAATAACATAACAACTTATTTGTTAAACTCAATAGGGGTGTAAAAATGGCCTGATTCCTAGCGTGGACTTGGACAGTCTGTGAGACATATTTCTTACAATGGGCCCAGCCCAAGTAGTGTTTAGGGTAGGACTCGAACTAGTGAAGGCCCAACAAATCTAGACCAAACCCAAGCCCAGACCAATCCTGGCCCAACCCAATTGATAATTTTTTTCAATCTTATTTTAGTTTGATGAATTGTAAGTTTACTATATTTATTTTTGTTAATTTATGTTATTTTTTACATTTTACATTTTTTAAAAGACTTGGACCCGAACCCGGACCAAACTATTGATATGTAACATGCCTCATTATATACCTATTCAGTAATTTGTATAACACCAGATGTCACAACCGAACCCTTTCCATTTAGGTTTGTAATTGGGTTGAAGTCATTGGAATTTCATCCCCCCCTCTCCCACCACACCAAACTGTCTAATTTCATACTTATGCCCTTTAATGAGTGAAAATGATTCGTTTTCTGCGCCTTTGGATTTATGATCTATAAAATATAACCAAACTACTAACATTTTTATTTTTTATAACCAATAGACTCCTAAAAGCAGGCTACTAAGAACTCATTATGTTTATTTTCAAACCAAATTTTTGCACATTTCCAAATGCCTACTGAACTTAAAAAGACATTTTTCACCATTTACAGTCTAATAGATTCCCCTAATCCTATACCTCTCATCACATGTAGTATCTATGATCCAACTATTTAAATTACAAGCATTATGGGAATAAATAAACCATTAATTGTACATTTTAACAAACAAAAAAATAACATGGTTGATCTAGACATGTGAAGAATTAACAGATGATTTTTTTGGCCATCCGGACTATACAAACAAATGAAAAAATGGAAAATTGGGATTACACCTAAACTATAAGAAAATCATCAACTAAATATCCACAAACACAGAAACCATGATATTAGACTTTAGGAGAGGTCAGGTCTACCTCAGATGGTCAGTCCGACGCATTGATTTGGAAAATATTTACCTCTAGCTCTTGGGGGGTAGGGGTCGGCCCCGAAAATATTATTTCTCAGGTGGGAGGAGAGGGAGCCGAGAGAGGGGGACGTCCCACGGGGTGTTCGGCCATGGGGGGTCCCGCGCGCGGCTAGAGAGGGGGTCGGGGGACATCGGAGGAGGAGATTGATCCAAGAGGGGAGGGGGATGTCGCCAAGAGAGGGAGACGAGAGGGGAGGGGGGAACGTCGCTGGGAGCCAAGAGGGGAGGGGGGCATCATTGTCAAAGAAGGAGCCAAGAGGGGAAGGGTAACATCATCGGAGGAGAGGGAGGGGGGCCGAGAGGCAGAGGCTGGGAGGTAGAGGCGGAGGCTGGGAGGCAGAGGCGGAGGCTGGGAGGAGGTCGAGGTCAGGGAGGGGAGGAGTGCACGGGGATGAAATGTCATGAGGGAGGGAGACCTAATTTGGGTATAATGTTTCCCAATGGTTAATTAAAACCATAGGTAATAGTTATCTTTCCCAACGGTTTTCTTAAACCATTAGGAAAACACAAAATAAAACAGACTACACCAATGATTTATTAGAATCGTTGGTATAGGTTCTTTTTCCCAACGAGTTTTCTAAACCATTGGGAATAAAGTGTTGGTATAGGATCGATTTACAGTAGTGGGGGGATAACCCTTAAGGTCATATAGCCTAGAGTGTAGGGGTGTAAATTTTAAGTTCTTGTATCAAGGAACAAGGGGATAGATGGAAAATAAATAAATAGGGGGAAAATGAACTTATCATGTTTTCATAGCCTAGGGATTATTAAGAACACCTCAGGTATGAGTGCATAGATTTTAAAGTCATGGTGTTTGGACTAGCATATTTCTATAAATATCGTGATCATGTACATAAGGATGGGAAATGCTATGATGGGAAATAATTATTTATGTGAATTTAATATGTCCTTATCACCCAAGAAAAACCAAGTGAACCTCTCACAAAAATATAGCTAATACTCAGGGGAAGGGGCATCATATGAGAATTAGGCTGGGCAGGGGCTCGACTTGAGTGTGTCACAATCCCTAAGATCCAGGATGGAATGAAAATATTGTTAGTCTAGGACATGATGTCTAGACATCACTATGTATCATGTATAGTGGTAATTTAGCCATACATTTTCCTAGAGGGAAGTGTGGTGGGAGTCCAATGTCATGTAGGGATTATCCTCTGAGGTGGAGACTAAGGTATCACACAGTTTTAGTAAATTGAATAGGGATAACATTATATAGTTTAACATATAATGGAAAAGTGGTTGAAAACATATTTTAAAATACCCATAAAATCATCCTTAAATGGAAATATCCAAGATGAGGATTATGAAGTTAAGACATGCAAGGGTTAGGCCCATTTTGATGGTTCGATTCAAAATACACGAGACATGTTACTAGAAGGAGAAATTGACATTAAATTCAAAGCCATGTAAAATCGAGTCGATGATAATATTATAGGACCAAAATATTGTGAATGATACAAAAACAAGTCACATGAAAAAAAAAACAGAAAGTACCCCCCCATCTGGGGAAGGGAGCACACTCCTAATGGTGGAATGACATATGATGTGTGAAACAGGTAGAATTTTTTCTCAAGGACTAGAAATGGTGTGACATAGATATTTTTCCTTCAACAAGTGGTCTTGAGAGCTCTTCTGATACTGATATAACACGGTACCTGAGTTAGTGTGGTGGTGAGGACTTGTAAGCATAGGCAGACTGGAAATGTCACATAACACGCACATCATATATATATATATTTTTTTGTAAAGGAAAATAATTTTTCAAAATGAATCCTTCATATAGTGTTGTTATTCTACTCTGTCACTTCCAATGCATCCATGAATCTCGGCTGCACAAAGCCCCAACTGAAAATGCTTATTCAATAACTAATAAAATTGATTTTGGGAAAACCCCCTTGGAATAAGATGAAACATTGAATACCTCAATGGATCGATGTGAAAAAACAGGAAAGCATGAATAACCCTTCCTAATTATAGAAAAATTGATGAATAACCCTTCCTAATCCTAATTATAGCAAAAATTGAATATGAAACATTAAATAACCCTAAAACAGAATACAAAACATTGATTTTGGGTTCCCCTGTTCCTAATTATAGAAAAATATCTATCACAAATGATTTATTTAACCATAATTTAGTGAAATCGATGAATAAACCTGAAACATACACTTCTGAAATCAGAAATGCTACCTTTGTGCACTTCTTGTGGATGACACGTGGAGCACAGAGATTGCAGGGGAGGGGCGAGCGACGGCTGCTAGGGCTCGAGATGGGAGGAGGGAAGAGGTGAGCGGCGAGCGGTGAGCGTTGAGCGGTGAGCGGGAGTTGGAATGGGGGGAGGGGAGCGCGAGGGGTATGAGAGTGGTGACGAGGGGGATCAGTATGGGAGCAACGGAAAGGGGGATCAGGATGGGAGCGGCGGAGAGGGGGGGGGGTTGGGAGGAGCGGTGACGTAGGGCTAGAGAAGTGGGGCGCGAGGGGTTGTGCAGATGGGAGAAGAATCCCGATGAAAATTGGGTTTAAGTGTTTCTATTCCAACGGTTCATATGAACCGTTGGTATTTGAGGTGGTTTTTTCCCATGATTTCCTAAAACTATTGGAAAACCCAGCATATATTACTCTATACCAACGCTTTTCAAATAACCATTGGTATAGATTTTTTATCCCAACGGTTTGAAAAAACCATTGGGAAAAAAGTGTTGGCATAGATGGGATTTCCAGTAGTTAATATTGATATCTCATGAGATAAAAAGGGTTAGAATGGGGAGTGAACCTGGTTTAGTAAGGGAATTTTTAAATTATGATAGTCTTAAGAGTGAACCTTGAATACTATGACAGTTTTGAGAATAAACCCAATCGACTATGATATTCTTGGAAATAATCTTTGATCTACTAATAAAATGACTTTCTGTACTTATGTATATGCCAAAAATATATGTATTATGCCAATGTTATGCCCTTATGGTTCGTTTTACTTTTATTCCACTATAATTCATATCATATGAACTTCCAGGATTAATGCCATGACTCAAGATTATGTTCTATGATATGCATGGTATGGTTTTAAAATGTTATTATCTTATTCTCATACCCCAATTATCATCATATGTTGACATATCCCTTATTTACCCTAAATGAGCACTTTAGATCACCATTTCTTATGTTTCCTTTACCCAAGTCAATATGAATGGTATTATATATGATATGTCTAAGAAGGGTGCTAGTTATGAATAACATAGTGGGAGATGACATAGCTCACTTATTGATATGTTGTTAACATGTTTAGATTTCCAAAGGCACTATAACTTTAGGATCCTCAGGCATGTGTTTATGTAATGTAATGAATATTCATCTGAAAATATGTAATATCTATGTATGAGAAGTTTTCATCTTTACATAAACATCCAAAATAACTTTTTCATGTTCTGAACATTGAAGAACAAAAAATATCATTTCAATGGTAAGGATCCCCTACTCAACAACTATTTGATCAACAGACCCACTAAAAGAAGGTGGTCAATGCCTAATGAATGACTCAAAATTACATTGTTCCCTCCTTTTCTCATTTTTAATCTTATCATGATTCATATATTAATAAATTTTTGTGAGAATATAAATAAGATTTTTCATTCTATCTCTAATAAAATTTTTTTCTATAGAGGACAATCATTGCATTTTCCTTTTCATTCAATATTAAAATGATTCATTTTTTTATATCCATTTGAATAAAAAACCCATAGTGTGTGAAATAATAATCATTTTGGGAAACCACATAATCATTAAAAATAATTTATAAGAGTTCTAAATCATGATGCCTTCTTCTATGACACCTTATATTTAACCTAGGTCATTCATGATCATTATTAAAAATTTAGGGTTTTTACTGTAGTTACACTTATTACTATGGGTATTACTAATGTTTTTCTCATCATAGTTTCCAAATTTAAAAAAAAACTTTCTTTGATACCAGTTATAGTGGACTATACGTTTCATACATAGATATTAGATTTTAATAGATGAATATTCATTATATAATATTTTGATCCACACCAGAATCATTTAGTTATAGTATATTTGGAATCATGGAAACATAAATAACTAATTCACGAAACACATACATAGCATCCTGCTTATTTATTCGTAACTATCTCCTTTTTTAGGAATATCATGCTTAATAATGTTCTTTATAACTTGAGGAAAGAAAAAATAAGAAAAGGGTGAGTTCAGATGCTCAGTAAGGGTAAATAAGGAATATATCAATGATCAAATAATCATAACATAATAATAAGGGTATAATAACCTGATATTAATATTTTAAAACTATAACCTCTATATAAAATATCATAATATTAAGTCATGGCATACATCTTAGCAGTTTATAAGACATGAATCATAAAGGAATCAAAGAACATGATCTAAGAGATCATAATATTGGCATTAAACATTGAATTGAGGCATATAAATAAGTATAGAAAATAATTTCCTTAGTATATAAGGATCACTCTCAAGAATATCATAGTGGACAAAGTCCCTTATTGAAAATGGTTCACTCCCCATTCTAGTCCTATTTATCACATGAGATATCAATCATTACTCAATTAATTAGAGGGATATATTGGTCCCAACCATCACATGATGAAAATCATACATATGTGTGCCATAATATCATAAATAATTCATCATATTATAACCCATGAAATGAAATGGGTTTCATAAAAATTTCATCACAACATAACCCATGTAAAAAAATTGGATTTTCATAAACATTTCATCATAACATAACCCATTAAAAATAAACAGGTTTCGAAAACATTTAATCTATTCATCATAAAGAAAACCATTCAGAGAAAGAATAATGATGGTATAATTGGATAATATCCCTATAAAATCCTAGGTAACATCAAAAAATTATTTTTAAATATCTGTTGGAATAATTATTGAGGAAAATAACATTTACATTTAGAAATCATTTCTTTTTTTAAATAGTTATGAAATTATAATGGAAAAAATTTTATTTTAAAAAACCTAGTAAACATGAAAATTATTCTTTAAAGAGAAATTTATTCATGATGGATGGAAAATAATTTATTTTTGTATAAGTTAAGAAAAAATTACTTTCATTTTTTTGATTAAAAATTCACAAACTACCTCATTTGGAAGATGAGAAAAAGATTCCATTCAAACCATTTTCAAAAAATTAAATCATTTGTAAAAATGAATTTAAACAATCATAAGATAATTGAAAAAACATTTTTTTATTTTTTTATAATTCATGGATATTCAATAGAAATATTCTTCATTAGAGACTTAATAAAAAACAATCCTGAAAATTGATGTGACTGTGAAATAAACCCTTACCTCGCACTTTCCTTGATTTAAAAGAATTCACACCTCTTATACAATAAATTTAGACTTATTATAATTATATAAAAGTTTTATGTTCATACTTATAATATCATATATGATTCCTTTATAATATTTCAATATCCCCTTTTGTCAATAATCCCTTATTAAAATAGTTATTTCCAGGTGTCAACTCTTTCGTTTATCATGAGTATATCAGTTCATTAGTCCCGATACTTGAACATTTATCTTGGTTCCATAATCTCCATAATATTTATCATAATATAAATACAATATATTTTCATTATTTAAATATTTATTTTCATCCATACAAGTTTGATATAGAAAAATTAATTACATCATTCATGGAGATAGTAGGTCGTATGTATGCATGAACGCTGTTTTCATTTTCAACAGATGAAAGAAAATAAAGGTATATATTAATTCAACTTTAAAATGTAATTATTAAATCATATATGTAATATATATTCATTAAACTAATCCACATTACCATCTAATTAAAATATAAATGAAAAATGAATCACATCTTTTTGTGGTGGTGGTAGTCCACACGTATGCACAAGAAATGTTATAATTTTTCAAAGGATTGGACGATAATAAGGTAAGAATGATATTATTTTTAAGAAGTATAATTATTTCATCAATATCATATATATACATTTAACCCATTATAATACCCATCCATAAAATAAGGTAATGAAAAATGAATTGTATCACTACATGGAAATGGCACACCATACATACACACGAGCGATACTTTCACTTCTAATTTAATGGGAAAGAGGGTGTATAATTGGGTTTTAATAAAAAATAAAATTTATATATTTTTATTATAATTAATTTTTTGTATACATACCATATATTTATATGAGGTAAATAATAAAATAAAATAAAGTGATTGGTTAAGGCAATTACCTCTTCTTAGAAATGATTCTTTTAGATATATTCTAAAGGTATTTAGGGTTTGTATATTGGGAATACTAGAACCTATATAATGTTATAAGGAATCTCAGAAGGTAAATTTTAAGAGTTTTTTTGAGGTATAGGGAACAATGTGGTGTGAATAAGTGAGGGAGGATGTTCCCTTCTATAATTGAGGAGAGGGGATTTTTTTGGAATTTCTCGAAAGATTAAATTATAATAAATAAATTTTCAATATAAATGCATAAAAATTGTAAATTATTTTAAGATAAGGTAGTATAGGGTCGTAATACCATCAAATAATAGAATATAGGCAAGTTTTGGTGTCATTTTTAACCCCATCATTTTGAATAACTCTTAGTTAAAAATATTTAATTTTAACTATGGTAACACCTTTTTCAGTATTAAAGGGGTTTAATTTTTACTTATAAGGTGAAAATTTTCCATAAATAGAAAATTTATGACTTTTTAGACCATATCATATTCACATTATTTTATTTAATGATTTTAAATGTTTTTAAATAATTTAATAAAAGATTATTTTGATAAAATATAATTATGTTCAATTTTGATAGTATTAATTAAATTTAACTTTAATTACATAATAAAAATTTGGGAATTACAATATAATTATTTCAAACCGCCCTAATATATTATATAGATCTATAAAATTAGAGGGTTACATTAACTCATTCAGTTCATGTAATGGACATTATGCCTCTGGGACTTCAGGTCATGTACTGGGCCTTGTGACACTGGGCCTATGAGACATGTAAGGTTTACCTATCAACCCATTTAAAAAGGATATTATCCAAAAATAAATATAAATTCAATGCCTTTGGGCCATTCAGGCTTTACCAAGGAGATTAGTTTTACCACAGATACTATTCACATTGAACAAAAATAAAAGGGAAATCTTTACCAAATTTTAATATGTTGATTCTAATTGCATAATTAAATACCTATGAATGGGAAAAATTAATTTTAATGTAATTGCATAAAATGAAACAAAAAGAACTTTTTTATAAAAATAAATTTAAAGCATAAAATTAGATTTAATCTTATCCTATACCTAAAAAAATATTTATTGATTATTTAAAACATCTAAAAAAGTAAATAATATTGAAAATTTCATTAAAATAATTCTCAAATAAAGATTTATTTAATTTATTAAAATAAAAATAATTTATACGTATAACTTTTTTCGAGAAAAATATTTCATCTATTTAAAATGTTTTTTTTATTTTCATTTATAATCAATTTATAATCGATAAATTAATTTTAGACATATATAACCATACATTTTTTTATAATTTAGTTAGTCCTATTCATACCTACCAATCTAACAACTAGGATATAACTATCATTTATTTAATAAAATTTTAATAGTATATCATAGTTTGTTTAAACATGGTGTTGTATGTAACACAATCTATTGAAGAAATTAAATTATTTAAAGATAATTATTTCATAAATATCTCAAGTTTTTACAACACTACACCCATGGATCACCTCAAACGGGTCATCTATAAAATCCTGAGCTACCGAATAATCTTGATACTTAAAGAAATGTTTCATAGGCTATACGATTCCCATAAGTAAGTCATATTATTGCAAGATCCATTAGGTATATCAAGAAAGGTTCTAAAAATTCCACACACTTCCACATCCACAAGGATCACACATCAAGAATGGTTTTAATTTCATGCAATCACATTGTATTATATCATTCCAACAACCATATGAATGGACCTTAATGGTAAGTATATTCCCACCTCAAATATGTGATTCCATCCTCCTGGTTTTCCAAGTGATGATACCCAAATTATACTTACACACTAACTCGATGATGCCCACACACTATGGATATTGGCAAAAACCACTTCCAATGGCATATCATGATCTAATATAAGGAAATAACACTCACCTAGAACACATATCAAATCATCAGTCACTCTCCATATATTTCATTGTTTATCTATATTCCATGATCAAAACTCCTTCTCACATGAAGGATAAGTTGACAACGTTATAATAAGTGAGGATAATCAACATGAATGTGAGAGGAACTAACCAATATTCAAAAAGAGTTGATCCTCCTAGGACATTGATGGATCAATGATTTTTTGGGATAAAAGTGTTCTTAAAGATGCCTTAGGATCACACATTGTTCGATAGGAATATATAATAATTTAAAGGGTTTGAGGTGACTCAATAATTTATAAGTAATTTTGGAAAACTAGTGTCATGGTGAGAATCTCTACGCCATAGAGAGATGGGGTTGGAACAACAAAAATCTATAGTGGAAGGGAAAGTACAATGCTTCATGCCACCTAGTAAAATATTCATTCATTAAATATAGTGTGGTCCATGCCATAGATCATAAAAACTTGGATTAGGGGCCATAAGACAAAGAAATAACCACATCGTATAATTCTAATGCTAATAAAGAAGACCACACCATAGCTCATTTCCACAGTGTACCAACCTAGATATTTTAGGAACCACCAAAACATATTCTCCTAAGCCTTCATGCTGTAAATATTCATCCAATTTTCAGCCTCACCAACCATCCATAGTCTATGGTACTGCCTATTTATCCATGTCACAACACTACTATACATCTAAAAGTTTAGTTCAACTTCCCTTTATCCTCCTTAGAGCCTTATCCAAGTACCTATAAAACTTCCAGGAAGTCTCCAAAACACTATTATGTTATGATTTTTTTCTACCTTGTAAATTAGATGGAGTTAAAAATCAAACCATCTGATGATATCTTATCTTTGGTATATGCCTCCAGTAGTCATTCACATAAAAGTTTATCCATTTCACCTGAAATCATGACTCCCACTACTACGTCTCCTCTTGGATCTATTTATGCTTCCATAAGACTTGATCCCATGGTACCATATTCCCCATCAACAAATTTCCATTCCATTTTATAATTTTCACCCAGTGCTCCACAAATGATACATCTGGTTCCAACTCAACATCATTATAGTCAATCACATGCATAGGTTTGGGCTTGAAAATGCTACTATATAAGTCATGGAACACATTAAGATCAACTAAATATAATGGAGGAAGTTCCATTTGGTATTCTATGCTCTATACACTTAGTGGTCTCAATAATTATATTAAACAGTGATGGCATTCTCCTCTACCTTCATAAATAATGATGCCCGAACAGAGGTGACACCCTGAAAAAAACCTAATCACCTATAGAAAACTCCATAGGTCATATCCTCTAGTATAAATATGATTTTAAAATACATTAAATGATAAAAAACCACTTCTTGATCAACTTAACCCTCTAAGAGGCCCCTTATGACTTGTCCCGATGGACGTTGTCTCACCCGCCTTGCGCCAACACAGTAGTGAGGAACACGATTGAGTGTAAAGAGCCTCAATATGGGACATCATAATATAATCTTAGAAAATATTATTTAATACAAACTCCACTAAGTCCATATGATCATATCATGCTCTAATGATGAATACGATGCATGCACAAATCATTTCCTTTATGATATGGATTATCCTCTCCAAAATTCCATTAGTCCGTGAATGATACATCCAGCTAAGCTTTATATAATTCCATAAGGCCTTATATAATCCTTTATAAAACCATGCTATAAAAAATGTGTACCTATCCAATAGGATACCATAAGTAACAACATATAGTAGTAAAATATCCCATACATAAATCATTCCCATGTAATATATAGATTTTGTATCTTAGATCAGTAAGAAATGTGTTACTTTCATAAACTGATTAAATATCACGCAAACAACATCTCAAAATCCAAAAATCCTAGAAAAATAATAATTATGTCTATAATCAAATCTTCCCAAATCCACATGGTCATATGAAGTGGTGGAAGATATATTCTAATATTAAAATGATCAACCATTACTATATGATTGGTAAGGCATCATAAAACAAATCCCACAACATAATTATTCATACATCGCCACTAAACTACCATATAATATTCTGATACAACTTCATCAAACTAAGGTAAAATTCTTACAAAGAGGAATGAGAGACCCTTATTAGATATTCAACCGTTTATTTAGGAACCATAAATCTCCCATGAACATAGATAATGTTATCTCCATCCATCACCAACCCTGGAACTGGGTTACTTCCCACCAACTATTCCAAAACCATTAAGAATTTAGGATCATACTCCTAGATTTACTTCACCCAGACTATAAATTATGATGTTATAACCAACATTGAACATTTAATCACCCATTGTTCCATATATGCATCCATTTCCCACTCAGCCATTAATCTCAACAAGAACCATTCCTCCTTTAACGACATCTCTTCCAACTCTTTCATCTTCATACTAAGAGAATATGAAAAAACATTAACATTCCTGGTAGAATAAGCCATCTAAATTTCAAACCTCCACATATGATCCACCCAATTCTTTTGTTAGGTAATAATTTTCCACTAAGATAAGAAACACTATAAGATATCTTGGTCTATGTATATGAAAAAACTCTCATCAAATGGTTAATGTATACATAATTTCAGGGAATAGATCTTAGATTCCAACTCCATTCCATGAGTTGGGTAGTTCTATTCATGGGGTCAAAGCTAGAAATAACCACAAGGTACAACTTGTTCGTTCTATGTCATCAAAACTCCCAAACCGACACTTGAGTCATCATAGTAAACATGAAATCAATTCCCATGATTTGGAAATGTTAGGATCTGTGATATTATCAATCTCATATTTTTCTCCAAGAAGTACTTTTATCATAGGTATTTCTATTTGAAATTCAATCCCGACATGGTAACCCCAGAAAAAGGTGCTGCCAAATTGGAAAAGTCTCATATGACCATCATTAGTGCCCAACTGATCTAAGGAAACTCATAATATCAAACATATTTTTGGGTCATGACCAAGACATCATAGCCTCAACCTTATTTGGGTCTATCGTAATCCCTTACTTAGATTATGTAACACCCCGAGCTTCCACGATACGCTTCTCATTCAATAATGCAATAGCTTGCATTGTACGCAACTTCGAGTTCTAAAACACCGCGACTAATCAAAGTAGCCGTTATGAATAGTAATAACCACTTTTTAAAATTATAGAAATTTTATATTTCAAAATGGACTTCATTTTTGGATTCGGAATATCGAAATTAGCCTATGTTTAATTTTTGGTATTTTTCTGAGAACTTCTAATTTTTTATGAATAGTGAAAAATACTTAAAAACAAATTTTTAAATAAAAATAATTTATAGTGATAAATTATACTATTTAGTGGTTTTAAAGTATAATTAGAATATATTTTTACCATTTTATCCAATGGTGGTCATTATAATTAATTTAACATTGAAATTGGACATAAACAATTGCCAATCTTTTGATATAAATTGTTTCTTAAAAACATGCTATTTGTTGTGACAGCGGGAATTAATTATAAAATTAATTAATGCAACTTATATGTTTGGAATTTTTTAAAATAGACATCATTTTTGATTTTGGAATATCAATTATATCTTAGGGTGAAATTTTGGCATTGTTCTGAAAAACTTCAATTTTTGATGAAGAGTGAAACCACTAAGTGGTAGTTAAATAACTGATTTTTCGTTTAAATGAAATATTAACACTTCTGTTATTTGATTTTCAAAAATCTGACATACATGGTTGTCATTAAGAAGTAAAATTTGGTTCAATGAGATTAAAATAATTTTTTGGTGAATAGTAACTTTTAAGTTCTTAATCGCGATTAGAGGTAATTAGTGTAGTTTAATATAAAAATAATGTTTTAATAATATGAGATGAGATTGACACATGTCCTACCCTCATTGGATGTGCCATGGCCGACCAGGACAATCCATGGGTCAACTTGGGGACCCCATGGAGCCACATTATTTGGAAAATGACATAAATACCTTTTATTTAATGTTAAAGTAAAAAAAATGACCCAAACATGAAATGTTTTACTAAAACAATTTTTACATGGGGTTATACAAGTCATAGTTTTAACTATGAATAGTAATTGGAAAGCTAAAAATATTTCCTACATCATAGTATTTTTTTTATAATTTTTAGACATTAAATAAATTAAATTATTTATGACATCATGATGATGCAGCGATGACCTCATCATTTAACGATTTAAATAAAATGGAAAGATAATGTAATATCTAAGACCTAAACATGTCTAAAACCTATTGGATGGGTCTATTTCGAACCCTTATCACCTTAGCCTCGAATTGTAAAATTGTGGGACCTTTGGAATCCGAAAATCATTGTGTAATAATGTAACATTTCCTTACTTTCCAAGAGTGCCCCTCCTCTCCACTTATAAAAGGCCCCCACCACTCCCACCTTATTCACACATTCAAGCCATTTTGCTCGGCCAAACTCTGCCCAAATACTCTCCCAACTTCCCTACCTTACTTCTAGAAGCCTCACTTTGTGCATAATTCTTCCCAAGGAAGCCTTTGGCTCAAATCAAAAGAGTTACCCGATTTTAAGGTAATGTCTTCTCTAATGTTATTTTGTTTTATTTTGCTTCTCCAACCCCTTAAAATATTTTTATTACTTTCTTTTGTGACAACACCAGTATCTAAAATATACTAGGATGTTGTTATAAGAAGTATTCGAGCTACACTTACACACACCTACATCAAATGGTTAAAGAACACACTGTTTCTGTGGATGACGAATTTTTGCCTCACGAAACGATGATTGTTCAATATTCTTGTAACACCTCTAATGGTGGCCATTTTGATGACACTATTTTCATATATGACATATATATTATGTTTATGTTTTAATTATTCTTCTGTATTTCTCATTTATGTTATTCCTTTATGATTTCCATTATGTGTAAACACGATAATTTCATTTTAGGAAGTTCGGACTACCGCCCCCTCAAAGTGATTTGAATCGTTAATGCCATATGTGGGATGTATAAAGGATGGAGTAAATGGTATTATACACTATATTATACTGGAATTATATTACACATTTCTATCACTATGATTTCATTCCATTAAATATGAAATAGAAATGAAAGTAGCGTTTATGCGTACGTACGGCTTACCGTCTCCATGAACGGTGCATTTCATTTCTTACCTCTAAATGTTACGTAATATTATAAATGCATGTATATAATGGATATATATGAGATATATGATATCCATATCAGGAATATAATTCTGTATATAATGGATATATCACCACATGAACAACTTGTAATTATAAGAATGTTATTTTTGACTCAAGTACCTAAGATCGACAAAATGACCGTTATAAACTTAAATAATTACATAATGTTCATAACATTGTAATAAGTGATATAAAAAGGATAATGAAATTGAAAATGGTTCTTAATAAGGTAGATATTAACTCTAGTTTATTATTCAGGAGGTTAAAGAACGGTTGAGTCATGTCAGACACGAGGTAAGGTAATTTCTTAACCCAACTTCCATTCTTTGGGTTAATCTCCTACTTTCAAATTATGTCATGATATTATTATGTCCTATTTTGCATTTTTACGTTCTTTATGTGTACCTATAGTGAATACACATAATAGATATATTTTATTTTAAAAATCGTCTCAATCTCCTTTCATTGAGGCATATTTGGTTTTATACACAATTTTCTTTTATACGGTGTATAAACCCCTTTGACTTTTACGTTTATTCAAAAGGAATTTTTTTTATACGAAGCGTTTTGCTAAACGACAAAAGGGAATGTTTTTCTTTCCGTACTTATGCGGCGACAACGACTTTTCTGCCGCCGTGACCATTATTTGAGTTTCGGCTTTCTCTACAAGCCATCATTTTTTTAATGAAAAATAAATACAAAGTTTTAACTTTCTTTTATTTTGGTATTGAAAATGGTTTTGAAAGAGTTTTTATTATATCAATGTTTTGTATTGATATATTGTGATTGAAATGTGGAAATGTTATGTTTCCTTTATGAATGTTTTATGTGATACGATTATGTTATGGTTTATGATATGTTTAAACCTATTCATATGAGGAATGTATTGGACTTAATAAGTGACGGGTGGAGCCCGCTATAGCTCCTCGATGCATCGGTAGGTCTCATGAGACAACAAGACATGGAATTGGACAAGGCCCTTTCCCAATTTGATTTATGGTTTGGGCCGAGGCCTTAATCATTTTAGACGTCTTGGTCGAGGCCTTGACAAAATGTTTTAGAATGTCTGGCATTATACATTCCCTCATTATGAAAGTGGTTATTGATATTGCATGTGATTGTTCGACCAGTAGAATATCCATGTGAAGAAGTGAATGGAATTATCTCATTTTACTTTTTCCATATTATGTTTATGTTCAAGTTTAAAAGGATTTTGTTTTAGTTATACATTGCCTTAAATTTTTATGTTTATTTATGAAAGCTTCCGCAATATTGTTATCCTTTCTGAGCATCTGTGCTCACCCCTTTCAATGTTTTAATATTTTCCAGGATGTGAAGAAGTATTTTATGAATGACCTGTAGGGATAGTCAGAAGAGGATATGAGTGTGGACTATGAAGACTTTGTTTTTAGTTTTTCACTTTATGATTTAATGTAACATTTATGAATGTATCTAGTGTTTCCAAGGCTACTAAACTAATCGGTCTTTCGAGACTTGATATTTTGTGATCATGACAATGTTACGAAGTAATGCACCGACTCTGGGAAGCTGGGGTTGGGGTGCTACAGTTGGTATCAGCGGCAGTTTAGTACTAACCTTGGAAGCTAGATTTAGATAACCTCTGATTAGAGCACATAGCCCGAAGATAGACTTTAAGGATTAGTATAGAAGAACTTCCTAGAATTTTGGTATTATAGAGATTTTGTGAGTTTTCTGAGCAATAAATCCCTGTCTGGATACGAGCAGGTAGAGGAGGCTCTGGAACAGATGTACCTAGGGGTAAAACTCGAAAACACCGCTTTGAGCTAGACTCGAACGGGAACTGGTGCACGACAACGGGCCTTGCTGCACTCTTGGTTACAACACTCCCGAGGGATATGCTTAGGATAATTATCATTTTCTTTACAAACCACTATGAAGGGTTATGAGTATATACTTCCTCAAAGAAAATTTTTTTATGGATTATATCCATAAATAGTTCAATTTATGTTAAGTATCTTACAAGTATGGAATTATGTATTTTGATTCATAAACTAATATAGTTTATGCCATTGTTTAGAAATGGCGCCTAGTGGAAGGAATGGAAACTGTATCAATGCACACACTCCATGCAGAGATTTCCCTCCTGCTCAAGATAATTATTGTGGAGTTGGAGATACAACTGGTGCTGATCAACTTATTACCATACTGGGACAACTCACTCAGGTTATGAATAATAACCTTACTCGTATGGAGCAGCCTGATCTGCAACGTGGAGGATCAATGTTAGACCGCTTCATGAGGAAACAACCACCAACATTTAATGGGGGTACAAATCCATTAGTAGCTGAGCAATGGATAAACTCCTTAGAGAAAATATTCCATGCCTTGGGGAGTAGTGAAAGGGAAAAGGTTATCATGGCAGTTTACCGCCTCACTGGATATGCTGATCAATGGTGGTCATTGATTCAAAACACAAAGGAAGATGATGACATATTTAATATGGAATGGAGGGAGTTCAAATATCTTTTCTTAGAAAAATACTTTCCTCATGACCATAGAGCAGATATGGAAAAGCAATTTCTGAGTCTGAAACAAAAGGAGGATGAGAATGTCACAAAGTATGAGGCCAACTTTACAAGGTTAGCGAGGTATGCTGCAGATTATATACGTAACCCAAGAGGTAAGATTGATCATTTCTTTGATGGGTTAAAACCATTTCTCCATCGAGCTTTAGTATCACAATCGTTCTCAACATACGAATATATTGTATCATGTGCTATCAAGACAGAAAAGGAATTCTCTAAGTCTTATGACAACAAAGTAAAGCAAGAGAAGAAGAGAACGATGGAACAAAAGACAGATAAAGGGAAAAAGGGAAAGAAGGATTTTCCATTATGTGATAATTGTGGGAAGAATCACCCTAGTACTTGCCTAAAAGGAATGGGAGTTTGTTATAAATGTGGAGAAAAAGGTCACCAGGCGCGTGATTGCAAGGGAAAGAAAGAGGATATCAATGTTGAATGCTACAATTGTAGGGAAATGGGGCATTATGCAAATGAATTTCCTAAGCGTCAGGGAAACTTACCTCAGAAAAGGCCAAGGGATCAAGGAAAATCTTATGCTGTTACTACATTTGAAGCAGAATAATTAATGTATTGGTGCTTTTGGACTCATGGATTATATTCTGGTTATTAGAATAATGTGATATATATATATATATATAAGGATTGTACTGTAGTACTTGTTGATTTCAATAAGGTTTTAATATGATGAAGGTAATCATATTTTTAGTATGTGACAAAAAGAGAAACTTTAATTTGTTTGGGGAATCTGATAAATTGATTTTGGAATTAAGAGACCTTTTAGAGAAAGTCTGGACAGAGGTATAAAGGTTGGAGTGGATTAAGTTGATCTTTGGATAGTATTGTTTAAGGTTAAAAAATTTATGAAGATTATTTTTGGAATATTATAGTACTATAGTTGTAGGAAAAGGACAACCTGCAGGGTGGGGCATAACCCGTCGCGTCGGACAAAGATGCAGGAATCGAACCCACAACTATAGTACGACAGGCCTTTATTTCCTACCACTAGCCTACAGGAAGTCCCTGGTTATTAAAAAATAGTTTTACTAATCTAAATGGTGTGTGTTAATATTTGGAACCTTATACAATTAGGATATATAGAATATTTTTGAGTTGTATTACATTTTAGAGTGAAAGATGGGTTTGTGGTAAAAATTTATTAAAGAATGAAAGTCTACATGACAAGTATGTATATTCCCTTACGTTCTTAGTAAATCACCTAAATAAATTCCTGAACTTTATAAAAGGTAACTCAAAACAAAAATGTTGTCGGTTAACTTTTCCTACTGGGGAATCAATGATCGTTTAACCAATCACAAGTTTGTGATTTTCTTGTAGTTAAACTTTCTCCTAATCCTGTTTTCTATAACTCTCCACCAGACCTTGATGGTTTGTTTCTCCTCCATATCCATATTTTCATAGAATCCTAGAATGGGCTATCCCGGGTGACCTTTGTACTTATTTTTCGTTCTTTTAATGTTATATTTTTATTAACCTTATTTCCGATGTGAGTTTTCCACAAAGGTATTTTCTATTTTCAACCTTTTATTTTCAAAGAAAAATTTCAAATTGTGAGGACGCAATTTATTGAAGGAGGGGAGAATGTAACACCCCGAGCTTCCACGATACGCTTCTCATTCAATAATGCAATAGCTTGCATTGTATGCAACTTTGAGTTCTAAAACACCGCGACTAATAAAAGTAGCCGTTATGAATAGTAATAACCACTTTTTAAAATTATAGAAATTTTATATTTCAAAATGGACTTCATTTTTGGATTCGGAATATCGAAATTAGCCTATGTTGAATTTTTGGTATTTTTCTGAGAACTAATTTTTTATGAATAGTGAAAAATACTTAAAAATAAATTTTTTAATCAAAATAATTTATAGTGATAAATTATACTATTTAGTGGTTTTAAAGTATAATTAGAATATATTTTTACCATTTTATCCAATGGTGGTCATTAGAATTAATTTAACATTGAAATTGGACATAAACAATTGCCAATCTTTTGATATAAATTGTTTCTTAAAAACACGCTATTTGTTGTGATAGCGGGAATTAATTATAAAATTAATTAATGCAACTTATATGTTTGGAATTTTGTAAAATAGACATCATTTTTGAATTCAGAATATCAATTATATCTTAGGGTGAAATTTTGGCATTGTTCTAAAAAACTTCAATTTTTGATGAATAGTGAAACCACTAAGTGGTAGTTAAATAACTGATTTTTTGTTTAAATGAAATATTACCACTTCTGTGATTTTATTTTGAAAAATCCGACATACATGGTTGTCATTAAGAAGTAAAATGTGGTTCAATGAGATTAAAATAATTTTTTGGTGAATAGTAACTTTTAAGTTCTTAATCGCGATTAGAGGTAATTAGTATAGTTTAATGTAAAAATAATGTTTTAATAATATGAGATAAGCCTGACACATGTCCTACCCTCATTGGATGTGCCATGGCCGACCAAGACAATCCATGGGTCAACTTGGGGACCCCATGGAGCTACTTTAGTTGGAAAATGACATAAATACCTTTTATTTAATGTTAAAGTAAAAAAATGACACAAACATGAAATGTTTTACTAAAACAATTTTTACATGAGGTTATACAAGTCATATTTTTGACTATGAATAGTAATTGGAAAGATAAAACGATTTCCTACATCATAGTATTTTTTTTATAATTTTTAGACATTAAATAAATTAAATTATTTATGACATCATGATGATGCAGCGATGACCTCATTATTTAACGATTTAAATAAAATGGAAATATAATGTAATATCTAAGACCTAAACATGTCTAAAACCTATTGTATGGGTGGATTTAGAACCCTTATCACCTTATCCTCTAATTATACAATTGTGGGACCTTTGGAACTCGAAAAGCATTGTGTAATAATGTAACATTTCCTTACTTTCCAAGAGTGCCCCTCCTCTCCACTTATAAAAGGCCCCCACCACTCCCACCTTATTCACAAATTCAAGACATTTGGCTCGGCCAAACTCTGCCCAAATACTCTCCCAACTTCCCTCCCTTACTCCTAGAAGCCTCACTTTGGGCAGAATTCTTCCCAAGGAAGCCTTTGGCTCAAATCAAAAGAGTTACCCGATTTTAAGGTAATGTCTTCTCTAATGTTGTTTTGTTTTATTTTGCTTCTCCAACCCCTTAAAATCTTTTTATTCCTTTCTTTTGTGACAAAACCAGTATCTAAAATATACTAGGATGTTTTTATAAGAAGGATTCGAGCTACACTTACACACACCTACATCAAATGGTTAAAGAACATACTGTTTCTGTGGATGGCGAATTTTTGCCTCACGAAATGATGATTGTTCAATATTCTTGTAACACCTATAATGGTGGCCATTTTGATGAAACTATTTTCATATATGACATATATATTATGTTTATGTTTTCATTATGCTTCTGTATTTCTCATTTATGTTATACCTTTATGATTTCCATTATGTGTAAACACGATAATTTCATTTTAGGAAGTGCGGACTACTGCCCCCTCAAAGTGATTTGAATCGTTAATGCCATATGTGGGATGTATAAAGGATGGAGTAAATGGTATTATACACTATATTATACTGGAATTATATTACACATTTATATCATTATGATTTCATTCCATTAAATATGAAATAGAAATGAAAGTAGCGTTCATGCGTACGTACGGCTTACCGTCTCCATGAACGGTGCATTTCATTTCTTACCTCTAAATGTTACGTAATATTATAAATTCATGTATATACTGGATATATATGAGGTATATGATATCTATATCATGAATATAATTCTGGATATAATGGATATATCACCACATGAACAACTTGTAATTATAATAATGTTATTTTTGACTCAAGTACCTAAGATCGACAAAATGACCGTTATAAACTTAAATAATTACATAATGTTCATAACATTGTAATAAGTGATATAAAAAGGATAATTAAATTGAAAATGGTTCTTAATAAGGTAGATATTAACTCTAGTTTATTATTCAGGAGGTTAAAGAACAGTTGAGTCAAGTCAGACACGAGGTAAGGGAATTTCTTAACCCAACTTCCATTCTTTGGATTAATCTCCTACTTTCAAATTATGTTATGATGTTATTATGTACTATTTTGTATTTTTATGTTCTTTATGTGTACCTATAGTGAATACACATAATAGATATATTTTATTTTAAAAATCATCTCAATCTCCTTTCATTGAGGCATATTTGGTTTTATACACAATTTTCTTTTATACGGTGTATAAACCCCTTTGACTTTTACGTTTATTCAGAAGGAATTTTTTTTATACGAAGTGTTTTGCTAAACGACAAAAGGGAATGTTTTTATTTCCGTACTTATGCGGTGACAATTACTTCTCCGCCGCTGTGACAATTATTTGAGTTTCGGCTTCCTCTACAAGCTATCATTTTTTTTAATGAAAAATAAATACAAAGTTTTAACTTTCTTTTATTTTGGTATTGAAAATGGTTTTGAAAGCGTTTTTATTATATCAATGTGTTGTATTGATATCTTGTGATTGAAATGTGGAAATGTTATGTTTCCTTTATGCATGTTTTATGTGATACGATTATGTTATGGTTTATGATATGTTTAAACCTATTCATATGAGGAATGTATTGGACTTAATAAGTGACGGGTGGAGCCCACTATAGCTCCTCGATGCATCGGTAGGTCTCATGAGACAACTAGATGTGGAATTGGCCGAGGCCCTTTCCCAATTTGATTTATGGTTTGGGCCGAGGCCTTAATCATTTTAGACGTCTTGGCCGAGGCCTTGACAAAATGTTTCAGAATGTCTGGCATTATACATTCCCTCATTATGAAAGTGGTTATTGATATTGCAAGTGATTATTCGACCAGTAGAATATCCATGTGAAGAAGTGAATGGCATTATCTGATTTTACTTTTGCCATATTATGTTGATGTTCAAGTTTAAAAGGCTTTTGTTTTAGTTATACATTGCCTTAAATTTTTATGTTTATTTATGAAAGCTTCCGCAATATTGTTATCCTTACTGAGCATCTGAGCTCACCCCTTTCAATGTTTTAATATTTTCCAGGATGTGAAGAAGTATTTTATGAATGACCTGCAGGGATAGTCAGAAGAGGATATGAGTGTGGACTATGAAGACTTTGTTATTAGTTTTTCACTTTATGATGTAATGTAACTTTGATGAATGTATCTTGTGTTTCCAAGGCTACTAAACTAATCGGTCTTTCGAGACTTGATCTTTTGTGATCATGCCAATGTTAAGAAGTAATGCACCGACTCTGGGAAGCTGGGGTTGGGGCGCTACAGATTATACTTTCCCAAGAAATCATAAATCCTAGAACAAAAGTTATAATCTGAGATAATTGAATAAATATAATGTTCCCAAAGTATACTCGATAGAATATCTAGGTTTCTATAGCGAATCTCTGTGGTCATTGAATACATGTGGATTTCATAAAAAAAACAACAATGAAGGTGTCACAATATGGATGGAAGATCTTTTTCATGGGAACTATGAATAGTAATTGTGTTTTTTAACCTAAAAGTCATTAATAGTTACTCTTATAGTCCATATATACTCATAAATGATGTCTTAGGAATATTATCTTCTCTATCCTAAAGCTGAGGGTAGACCGATCATAGATAAATATTGGAGAACCACTGGGAACAATGAAAAAATAGAACAAGTCAATATTAATTGTAAATATCTATATATTATTAATAGTTAACTGTTTAATAATAATATAGTACAAACATAAAAAATT
This sequence comes from Viscum album, assembly GCA_963277665.1. Taxonomy (NCBI): domain Eukaryota; kingdom Viridiplantae; phylum Streptophyta; class Magnoliopsida; order Santalales; family Viscaceae; genus Viscum; species Viscum album. The sequence goes on along the minus strand of OY728120.1, from coordinate 1,428,503,810 downwards.
ATTATTTTTCACCTTCCTTGCGAATAACCCAAGAGCACCACATGAAGATGTTCTTGGTCTTAAAAAATACTTCACCTCTAAATCCCATATTTCACTTTGAGTCTCTTCAACACTTCTATATCTATGAAATAAAGGTTAATCAATATTGGATTTTCTACTAATACTATTTCAATCTCAAACTTAATTCCTATTTAGGTGGGATACCTAAAAAGTCGTATAGAAAAAAATCCTAATAGCAATCCAACCCTGGTGTAAAAGACGAGGGGACTAATGATGGCTCCACAAAAAGTTGTCATCCCACTACCTATATCATAATATATATAATCTATCTTAGACCCTATCCTATTATTTCTACTCTAATATCACATTCAATAATCATAAAAAACTTCTTCCTCTTTGTAATGGCAAGGGACACTCATCTTTGATAACACTCCACATGATCCTAAAAACTAGATATTCATCAATTCCATTGATCACATTAAGTATATGAATCTCTATAATCACAATTTTTCCCAAATTTCAGTAGCTAGAAACTATAATGGGACATTCTAGAAATGTGTATAGATAATTCACATTTATCACCATGTGTGTGCCATGAGAAATAGATTCATACAATAACTTAATCAGTAAAATCATGTTCAAGATTAACTTGAGTATATATGAATGAATGATAAGATCCTATATAAAATATTGTAGTATAAGTAGTATTTGTACTCAATAACATACCAAAAATAGTAGAGGGTATATCTACACTAACTATGGGAATCTATTCCATTGTTTACATATACCAGTATTAGGTCCATGATAATTCCCCTAAGGCCCCTTCCTTTTGCAATTCAATAATGTTTAAGGTGTTTTTATCCTGTGATGAGGTCCTTAACCCCCATTCTTACATGATATTTCATAACTCATCTATGAATCCATCAAAAAATAACACCTGAGAAGGCCAAACTTTTCAAAAATTTTACACTCCACAAGAAGTTTCTTGCAATTCTTGTTGAGAATCTGGAAGAAGCCCTCATAGAATCATGTGGTATTAAACTAATTAGTCCCCTAAAAATTTAAAGTAGATTAGTAGTTCTATCCTCTTTTAGACCCTTATCAATGGATAAGTCCTTACAAAGAACTTATGAGTTTGTAATATTGTCTAATCCCCTAATATAGAACTTTATTTTTAGTCAAAGTATAATAACATACTTATTTTAATTCTATTCCTCAATACCATCCAAGGGGAGAGTTAACTATGTGAATCAAGAAGAGAAATCAAACACCAATATCAGTCTCTATAGTATCTCCATGAAATCCTTAGTCCAGTCTAACATTAGTGTTTCTTATAATAACTCATAAAAGATATAATCCTTGAAGGTTTCCCATGTAAGTCCACCATGCACACTTTCCTGGAACATAAATCCCAACCATCTCCCTGTGGGTCCCTATAACATGAAAGAAGAAGCTTCACCCATCGATCCTTTGGTGTCTCTACTAGGTGTAATATACCCAAAATGATGTCGATCAATTCCTCAGTATCATAAGTTTCCATAGTACAATGTATGACTAGTAGATGATAATGCTTACAATATTATGAATAATCGATAATTGTCCTTTATACCCCTTCATTATGAACTAGAACTAATCAGAAGACTCTATTATATAAATGTTCCACATCCTAAACCACTAGATCGAGTGCGGGAGAATGATCAAATGCATCCTACCACATCACCATTGGTGGAATAAGTGTATACTCTATAGTGATAGAATTTTGGTTTTCTTTTCTATATGGTCCAATTAAATATCTGTGAGGAAACATTATCAAAAATTCCTTCATTACTTAGAATTACTAAAATGGTTCTTTTAAGAAAACAACCTATGTAGTTTATAGGAATACATAATGGATTTTTTCTAGAGACTCAACCTAGGAGGCTACCCACAATGATAAGGCATAACCCTATTAGTAGTATCCATTGTGAGAACCTAGTTATCCATACCTAAACATTAGTCAAGCCACACACACACACACAAGTACAATAATTCTCAATTTCAAATAACTCAAATTTCAACACCGTAAATCATATAATCACAAATCATAATTCAATACATTTAATTAAGTGAAAGACCTTGAATCATAAAAAATGGTTATATATATATAACATTTGATCCCAGGTTCCTAGTCATGTGACTCACCCACACACATCACTGAATTAATGTGGGATGAGACTAGATTAAATATTTAAAATCCCAAACTACACTTACTACAAGGGAATAGTAAAGTGGTAGTATAGGGTCGATCCCATGAGGAATAATGGAAGGCCATCAATCATTCGAACAAAACACTTAGAAGTATTACTTAAATTTACTATTTAGGTTTGGGGTTTATCTAATATGAGATACTTTTGTTTTTAAATAAGATTAATAAAGAAGGTATCAATGTCAATTTCAAGGCTCTTGACAAAAGATAATCCTAGATTTAACTGGGTGTGGTCCTATGGATTAAGCTACGAAGAAGTGAAAAAGTCACCAATTGGTTTTGGCCAAACCAATTGGATCTAATCATGCTTCCAATATCCCATGTATTGGATATAACCAAGAGAATACATGCATTATTCTTGGATTCTATGAATAAAGTGTCTTAGGCTAATGGTCACAGTCCTAATCAACTCCAATTAGGCTAGGTTCATTCAATAATACTTACCATGGTCAAGGTTGTGTGAAATAATGTGATGAAAAATTATCATTAAACTAATTACTATCTGTAGAGTTACCAAGGTTCAATCTAAAGATTTATTAGGTTTGTAAATTATCCTACTATCGACCCTAAACCCTAAGAGGATTATCCCCTCATGGCGGTGATGATTAAATGCCAGGAGGTGTTATATATGCTAGGCATATTGTAAAAGTAGTTTCAAAAGAAACAATCCAGGATTAAACAACAAGAATCAATATCAAATAGTTGTAAACAATGAATATCTAAGTTGGAACTAGCTTCACATGATGAAACAATGGAGAATAAGAAATTCACAATTAAAACAATTAAGAAAAAATCACAAACTTACTACAAATGAAGTATTGATAAAGAAACATGTTCTCTTTACTAAAGAATATAGTGTGGTATTGAAAGAGGATGTAAGAATTAAAATAAGTTATTCAATAGTTTAATAATGATAAAGTAATTATTAAAATCTCATTTGGATTCAATGTAAAAATTAAATGAATGAAAGAAAACTCATTTAGAAAAAGATGGAATAAAAACTGGAGAAGAAAATGAGAGAAAATAAAATGATGTGTGAAATCCCTATTAATAGAGGCATTGAAAAATATAAATAGGCCCGAGAAGTAGATGGAATGAAAGTCTTACACTTCATGTACTAGCTTAAATGAATTAGGTCTTAACATATGTATGTCATGTAATCCAGTTGCATGATGTGTAACTCAGATCATCTTTTCCCGTCGAAGAATATTCTAAAATCTTTGACCAGGTGAGGTTTTGAAGGCTTCATGTCATGTAATCTCCACACATCATGTATGAAATTCACTTTTTGAAGGATTCATAATTTTGAAAGCTGCACAGTGTGTAATTGAGTTATACGCTGTTTAATGTCTTCACAACATGTAGAATCTTCATAGGTTGGTTTGCGGTCTTGCAAGCATGCTATGAATTTAGTATACACATCATGTATGAGATAAATGGTATATAACAACTATTTTTGTTCTTTTAAGTCCAAAATTACTAATTCCTATGAAAAAAACCAAAACCCAGTGAATTATCAAATAAATCATTAATAAACCTTAAAAAAATGTATCCAAAATGTATATATAATTTCCACTAATCAAATTCCCCCACACTTGAACAATTGATTTTCCTCAAGAAAAAAAGCATCTAAATAGGGATTGTATAAGAATAAATTTTAAAAATTGGAAATATGCATTATGAACAGGAAAATAAAACTAAGTGTAAGAAATTTTTTTTTCCCTCCAGAACCAATCCTATAGAGAAGACCATTCATGCATCATAGTTCTATTATTTATTCATATTCTTAATCCTTTAATTACAATTTCATAATTTTTTCTTAAATTCTATACCCATTTTTCAATTTACCTCATAATTAATTTTCTCTCATCACTTAGAGTAATATGTAACTAGAGTTATGCTCATACCCTGAATACATGTTCCTAACCATAGGCTTGCATTAACTATATAATATCTACTTTGTGAAGACAAATACAAAATCAATCACGAGGGCTTCAGAAAAATGGGTTCAAATGACTCTAAGGATGAGGGTAGGTGGGTAGAAAGTGAAAATAAATCTAAAAAAGGAGGGTAATCTCTAAAGTATAATCCATGATAAATGGGAATAGTGCAATGAAATGGATCCTCTGAGATTAAAAGAATGTCCATACCCCAAGAAGTTTAAATTGGATCTATGAATGTATCATGTATTTATAAAAAAAGCACCCTATTCCTTTATTTTTATTTTTATTTTATTTATTTTTCAAATTTCATGATCATGATAAATGTAACATCCATTCCTTAACCACATATAATCCATCAGAGGATTCATCGGTCTGGAAATGGTGAATTTTTACCTTCCTAATACACATCCCAAAATCTTTTTTTAGGGAATAGGGTAGGTGATAAATGATAGAAAGGAATCATGGATCATATCATATTAGTTTGGTAAAATTACCATAATACATATCCTCATTAAATACATATCGTTTCAACTGGATGAAAATTCCATCACACTTTTTTGAAGGATAATCACATGTAATACCAAGAGCAGGGTATGAAGGGATAATCAACTTGCAATAGCTACATCCTTACAATGTTATTCATGGAAACTATGGGATAATGAAGAAAATATATAAGCTGGTTCTCAGGAAAAATTAGCAAAAAAATATTGCCTAAATCATATTAAAATTTTATTTGTACATTCATAGCCTCAATAAGATCTAAATGAAAGTTCTGATAGGTTTACATAATGCAGGTGTCACTCAAGAAATATGCTCAAATAAGAATATGAAATTGTGGGTCCAAAATCCTCTTGGGAATGGGAGTATACAAAAATATTGTAAATCATTCATGGTATATATATCAAGTAATAATTAAATTAAAAACAATATAATTTTTTTTTATTTTTAATTGAAATAATAAACTTAGTAACTATTATAAAATTCTAAACATGAGTAAAACATGGATTTAAAAAATTTCCAACTGATATTTTACTTTTATTTAAATGAGTGAAATGATTTTTTATGTTTAAAGAAGTATTTTAATAAAAAATATCTCACAGATAAATGAAAACAAATTAAAATCCAACTATATTGATAATAAAGCTCAAGAAAGACTCCCCACACTTAAAATGTGATAATGTCAATACTATCTTGGAAAGTATCGTGTGAGATATATCACAGATATAACATAGAAAAAATGAAAATGAAATTTTAAAATTGAATTTTGGGAATAAAGAGATCCCGGTATGAGTTTCATTCCATGGGAAAACTTAGTGGATGAGTATTTTAGATTGGGATTCCTACATAGTGTGTTAGAAATAAAAATTCTGTACTAGATAAATCATTAGTCCCCAGAGTTTGAACATGATTAGAGAAATGTAACGGGTAGGTGCACATAGTTAATAGTAATGAAAATAATCTTAGATACATACAGATATATGGGTACAATGAAGCTAGAAAATGTTCTATAAAAAAATGAAAAATAAAACAAAAATCCTAAGTAAAAGAATGAAAATAAAGAAAACAAATCAAATATGGGTTACCTTCCATAAAGCAATAACAATGAGGTTGTTAGCCAGATTAGTTTTTACTCAAGTGAATTTGAGAGTGATTAGGTATGATTTATAGAAGGTTCTAAGTTGACTTTCATCCTTTTCCCATTAATATTGTATGGTGGTTCTTCACCTTTCTAAATTTCAATAGTTTCAAATGGGAAAACTGTAACAACATGATAATAACCCATCCATTAGGATTTCATCCTTTTAAGGAATAATTTTAAGCTCAACTTAAATAACAAAACTTTATCTCTATGAGTGAATATCCGAAGTGTGATTCGGTTGTCATGCCACTGCTTTATTTTTTGTTTAATGTTTTTGGAATTCTCATATTTATCCTTCCTAATGTCTTCTTTCTCATCCAATTGGAGATTTATAACCTCACTAAACTTCTAAGAATCTATGTTAAATTCTTTTATTTCCCAAAAATATCAGTGCTCTAATTCAACTGGTAGGTGGAATGGTTTTCCATACACCAGTCAGAATGGAGTAGTGCCAAATACTATTTTGTAGGACATGAGATATACCCAAATTGTTTCATATAGTTTGAAACTATAATCCTTTCTACTAGTATTCCCTATATTCTCTAGGAATTTTTTATTTCCCTATTTAAAAATACTTGTCTGCTTGTTTGCGGGTGGTAGGGAGTACCAAGGTTATATCGAATACCATATTTTTCAATCTGGCCTTCCACATCAGTGTTATTGAAATGAGTTCCTAGATAACTAATGAGTAATTGGGGGAATCTAAGTCTAGAGAAGATATTTTTATTTTAAAATTTCTTCACCACCTTTGTTGTTTATGAGTAGCGTCTTCATCTTTGACCCATTTAGATACATAGTCATTGCCGACTAGGATAAAAAACTTACCACAATAACTAGGAAATGTACGATGAAATCAATTCCCCAAACATCAAACAATTCGAATTCTGGGATAGTGTTTTGGGGCATTTTGTTTCTTTTTTCCTATGGTTTCTGTTTTCTGGCATTGATCACCGGTTTTCTATAATTTCATTGTATCTTAGTGAAGCATTGTCCAGAATAACCCACTTTGAAGGATTTTGGCCGTAGTATGTTCGGGTCCATGATGACCTCCTACTGGTGACATATAGAACATTTTGAGAACATTTTTTTCATCCTATAGGATGCATCACTGCGTTAATCCATCATTGTAGTGCTTCAAAAGTAGTAGATCATCCAAGAATTAATGTGAGGCTTTAGCTAAAAATATCTTCCTCTATTGAAACTTAAAGTTAGGGTAGAGTGATCCTATAGTGAGATAATTTTCATCAACCTAAAACCATAGTCTTGATTGCATATTTATCATGATAAGGGTTTCATCAGGGATGTAACACCCCAGGATTTACAGTATGCCTTTTTTTCAAGTTTAACTTCTTCAATAGCTTACAAGCATAACAAATGATTAAATATTATTATTTAATTATTATAGTTATCTTATAGATGTTGGTAATGGTTATAATTAATGAGATTAATTAAATTATGAAAATATAGATTACACATGTTTATAAAATTAATTCATTGGTTACCAACTAATTAGAAACAAATAATTGAACATAAAGGATGCATTTTGTATAAAAACTATTTTTATTCCCACAAAGACATTTTATATTAATAAATTAAATTTAAAAATATTTGTGAAATATATTAATGAAATTTATATATTATATCTTCAATCAAATATTTTTACATTCATCCAAAATATTTTTTGAGACATAAGATAAGAATAAATCCAGTTTTACACATAAAAAGTTTATATTTTTCTAAATGAAAATTTACCACCATTTAATGAAGAACTTATTTTAAAAATAAATTTGACACTTTTATAAATTATATTTGAAAAAATATACATTATTTTTGAAAGTATAATATCAAAATTTTCTTTGGTAAAATTTTTGGTATTTTTCTAATAAGTTTTATTTTTTATAATTAGTAATACGACCTTTAGAATAATAATATAACCATTAAGAATAGTAACATGAACATTAAAACAATAAATTAACCTATGAAAGTATAAAGAAAATTTAGGTATATTATAAATGAAAATATTGTATATTTATATCATGGAATAAGTAAATAATAGTTGTAAAAATAATAAATTAAGTGTTGGTTTTTTGTGAAGCATAAATGTTTATTTTAATTTTTTTAATTAATATAACTATTTAATAGAAAATTATTTTCATAAAATAAATTTATAAATTAATATTTTTTGTCTTATGGTTATAAGATAATTTTATGAGACCTTAATGAATTTTTCAAAGTGTCATAAAAATAATTATAATATTAAAATTGATATTTTTTGAGTAAATGATGATATAATTTTAAATTAAATTTATCATATTTAGAAAATAATTTTCATAAAATGTATTTCATTTTTTAATTCTACACATTGAAAAATGGTTAGGTTGAATTTTTGGGATTTTTCAAAAATACTTGAATTTTTTGTGAATAGTAAAATATGGAAATTTACAGTATAAATACATTATATGTTAAATACACTATTACTTGAGTCATTGGTGATGAAATAGAAAAATATATAAATACCATAAATTATTTTAATATATTTATTGATAATTCTTAGACTATTCATAGTCTTCAGCAAAAATAATAAAAAAATGAATAAAATATTCAAAAAACACCCCTCTCCTCCACTATAGATAACTTCTCTCATAACTCCTTATCCTCACACATATTAAGCCTTAAATATTGTCTAATTTTTATCCAATAATCTTCACAAGAATATTACCCATATTAAGGATGTTTTTATTTCAATAAAAGAACAAAGACAATTTCCCTAAGGAGGTTCTCAAGGAGAAGAATTCAAGAGGTAAAATCCTATTTCGTTTCTTTATTTTCTTTTCACTTTCTATTATTTTCATATAAATTTATCACATAAACTAAAAAAACATACATGATAACTCTAGTATATTATATATACTATAATTTTATTATGTCAATGGATAATCCCCCATCAAGTCACTTCTCATCTTTCTTTTATTCTAAAAATGAAAACATCGTATGTGAGGTGCTGATTTACCACCTTCATGAACGATATGTTTTATTTTTTCAATACCGAGTTCAAGGATGGTAATAAAACCATTTTTATATTTATCAAATCTTATATAATTTTTTTAACTAGTATACATACATAATATTAATTAATGAAACCAAACTAGCTTGTGATAATAAAAAAACTGCTAAAATAATCTAAATGATGATCAATAATGTCTTATCTAACAATTCATCCACACCCAAAATAACCAAATGACTTGTATAAAAATTTTATCTTGTATAATATCATCAATAATATATAATTTAAATTCTATACAACTATTTTCATTTCACATGATCTTCGATATACGTATAAAAGCAAACCGATCATGAAAAAGAAGGAAATGAACATCCCGTGTGATAAAAATGTATTTTATAACTCATCAAAAAGGCCATAAATGAACTTAATAAAAGTATAATAAATCAAATATATGTATAAAGGTTATGGATTAATTAATTAATGTATTTCATCTAATTATCTGGTACATTAAGATCAACTATAGAACACATTTAGACATAAGGTAAGGGTTTTCTCATCTCACTTTTATTTCTGTGAGATATGCCTTATTCACCACTATTTCTTATGTGAGGTGTATGTATAATACCATTTTATGTATAATATAATTAATCTATTTACCTTAATTCTATTTAAATTTTCATTTTATGATCATTAATTTTATGGGGCATACTGTTTGACTGTTTGCAAAGTGGTAAGGGTTTTTTCCCGAACCTCCACTTTTCATTTAGGTTATTCTTTCTCTCTATTTACACCAAAGTAATTATACTTATATTTATATAATTGTTATAAATTATATGTATAATTTCCAAACTCATTTATCCAGATCATTTCATATTTCTTTTACGGGGAAATACAAATTTTATAAGGTTCTCTTTTCAATTTATCTCGATAAGCAAGATCGATTTAAGGGAACTTTCAAATTTCATACCAATTTTTAAATACACTCCATAATCTGTTTTAAGCTACCAATTTTTTTCTAAAATAAATATTTTTATCATGAAAAATCTATCTTATTTAATTTATGTTTTTATTCAAATATTTAATCCTTTTACCATTTTAGAGACTCTTTAATATTTCCCCTTATACCACACTAAAGAGGCTTATTTATAATGTTTTTAAAAAACTATTTTTTCACATTTTCACTTAATTAGGACATAATTTATGACTCAAACATAATTTCATTGTCCTTACATTTTATTTTCTGGGATATACATGTTTATAATCTGATTTTATGAAAAATATAAATGATTTTCCAAAAGAACTCTATTCTCTAAAGTAAAAGGGTATTTCTCTCAAGAACATATCAATGATTTTATTATAGTATTTTCATCTATGATCATGATTCAAATATTTCAAAGTGGTATGGGAAACTTTTATTTAAATATATCTTTTTAAATGTTTTATTTAATATATGAGGAATGCATTTGACTTAGTAAGTGACGGGTGGGGCCTGGTATAACCACTCAATGAATCAGTAGGTCCCATGAAACAAACTAGACCTGGTTTTTGAAAATTACTAACCCATTTATGTATAATTATTATACTTGGACTTGATGGTATTTTTATTATTTCCCTCATTATTCATTCCCTCATTATGATACAAGTAATTTATAGTTTAAATGATTTTTTGATCAGTATAATATTCATGGTTAAGTTTCTTTATCATGTGATTATTTATGAAACTATTTAATTATTTTTTATTCCTACCATATTATGATCAAGATTATATTTTAATGTCATGTGTTTTTAGTTATTAACCATGTATTATTTTTTATGTTTATTTATAATAGATTTTTCTTTATTGTTTACCCTTATTAAGCATTTTAGCTAACCATTTTATTATGTTTTATTTTCCACTAGTATGCGATGATGTATATTATTAATGACTTGCTAAGATAATATAGGAGTGTATGGATGTTTATAATAGTGTTTATTTGTTGTTTTTTACTTTAAAGCTGTAATTTGAAAATTATGTTTATATTTAGTTTTCCAAAGCTACTAAACTTTTCTATCCTTCGAGATACGAACTCTTGTTCACAATACCAATGTAATTAAGTAAGGTACCAAATCTAGGATATTAGGGTTGGGATCTTTATAGTTGGTATCAGAGGAAGTTTAGTAGAATATTTAGATACTAAATTTTGAAAAAATTGATTAGGAAACATAATCCTAAGATATATTTTGAGGATAAACATTTAATAACATCCTAGAATTTTGGTAAGGTAAAGATTATGTGTGTCTTCATATCAATAAAAACCTATCTAGATAATAAAAGTGGACATGGTTTTGAAATAGATGAAACTAGGGGTAATAACTCTTACAAGGTGCATCCGACCTGACTCGTCGTAACCTGGTACATGATAATAGTCCTTACTGTTCACCTAGTTTGACACTCATGAGGGATATTATTAGGATAATTCAATTTTTATTTACAAACCATTTTGAAGTATTTAATAGTAAATATGTCCCAAAAGAAACCATGTTTATGATTATGAGATTAAATATGCATAAAATTTTCAATTTATATTAAATATTTAACAAGTTTTAGGATTAAAAATTATGTTTCATAATGTTATGATCTAATTTAGTGTATTCCATTTTTTAGAAATGGATCCTAGGAGAAGGAATGAGAACCACATCAATACACATAATACAAAGAGTAAGAATGATTATTTCTTCAATGGATTTGAGTTAGTATTTTGAAGGGAAGTAGTCTCCCAAATATTCTCATCATATGTGGAAATAATATCATGTTATAAAAATATAGAGAAAGAATTATCCAAGTCATATGGATTCAAAGGGAAGAAAGGGAAGTAGTGGAATTCTAGGAAAAAGATATACAAAGGGAAAAATGTAAATAAGTATTTTCCCAAATTTGATAATTATGGAAGGAAACATCTTGGTATATGCTTAAGAGGAAAAGGATTTTGATTAAAGTGTGAAGAAAAAGTCCACCATGATAATTATTTTAAGGAAAGGATAGAGTTTTCCAATGTTGAATGCTTCAACTCTAAAGAGATGGGACACTACAAAAATCAATGTCTCAAGTTTCAAAGTAATATACAGAAAAAGAGGATAATTGATCATGGTCAATATTTTTCAACTTCTATAAATGAAGAGTAATTATTAATATGATTGTGTTTGGATTCAATAATTATGTTATTTGAGTATTTTATCAATAATAATTTGGTTATAAGAATCATGAGATATATAAGGATTGTACTATATCACTTCTTCTTTTAGGAATTTGAAGCATGTGAAGTGAATATATTGTAAGATGATATTAATGAAAACACATGACACGGGAAAGATAACCCTAAATATGTTATTTATATTGAGGTAATAATAAATAGATGGTTATGGGATAGTATTGGTGACTGCGAAGGTGGTTAGTGATATGTTGGTTTGTGTTATACTGTAATTATTAGATGTTTGGATTTAAGGACAACCTAAGATTGCACTCTTGGAAGAATGCATGTTTCATAAAGGTTTAAAGGATATTAAGGTATTCATTTATTTTTAATGTGGGATTAAGAGATAAATTATTTGGAGAATATTATCTTATATTGATTTAGTGACCTTCTTTATAAATTTTTGGTCATTGAATGTGGAGAAACAAGTTTTAGACGAGTCTTAAGGTTAACTACTTTTGGAATGGATCAAGTTTAACTTTGAAAAATATTGTTCATTAATAATATATGATGATCTTATTGGTTTAGTTAATCATTTAAAGTTAAATGGAATGACTTAAGGACCATATGATTCATTAAAAGTTCTCCAGGCATGAAAAATTCATCTTGAACATTAATTTCCAGGAGTAAGGGATGAAGTGAAAATAGATCGAAGCACAACCAAAGGATTAGGTTATGATTATGAAATGGAAAGTAATGAAGTAAGTTTATTTCCTCAGGTTCTTATATGAATATTAAAATAATCCCCCAACTCTAGTAAAAATATTTTGGAACAAAAACATTATATATTTACATTTCTTTCTAAGAAATTTATGGTATCTTAATGGATCAAAAGATTTATGATTTTGTGATGGTTAACTTTATAATGACCATGTTTTCTATCACTCGACATCAGAATATGATAGTTATATTCCTATTCCATTTCTATGTTATCGCTTTCCATTAATGATTTCCTACCTGAAATCCTAGTTTTGTGGTGACCTTTTATTTTCTGCTTCCCTCTTATTAAGTTGTTATTTTATTAGCTCTATTTATTATATGGGATTTACACAAAAGAAATTTCTTGTATTGACCTTTAATTTTTGTAGTTAAATTTCAAATTATGGGGATTCAATTTATTAAAAGAGGAGTGAATTTAACACCCCAAGATTTTATGGTATGTTTTTTTAATAAATTTAACTTCTTTGATAGCTCATGAGATTAAAAAATAATTAAATATTATTATTTAATTATTATAGTTATCTCCTAGATGTTGGTAATGGAGGGAATGAATTATATTAAGTGAATTATGAAAATATATATTACACATATTTATAAAATTAATTTATTTACTACCAATTAATTAAAAATGATAACCAATTAAACATAAATGATGTATTTTTTATAAAAAACTATTTTAATGCCCACAATGGCATTTTATTTTAATAAATTAAATTATTTTTTTTGAAATATATTAATGAAATTTATATATTATATAGTCAATAAAATATTTTTACATTCATACGAATTTTTTTAGAGACATAAGATAAGAATAAATCTAATTTTACACATAAAAAGAATATATTGTTTTAAATGCAGTTTTACCAACTTTTAATGGAATAATTATTTTAAATATAAATTTTTATACTTTTTTAAATTATATTTGACAAAATAAACATTATTTTTGAAATTTAAATATCAAAATTTACTTTGGTTAAATATTTAGTATTTTTCTGATAAGTTTCAATTTTGATGAATAATAATGTGACCTTTGGAATAATAATGTGACTGTTAGGAATAGGAATGTGGCCATTAGAAAAATAACCTAATCTATGAAAGTATAAATAAAATCTAGGTATCTTATAAATGCAATTATTATATATTTATATCATGGAATAAGTAAATAAATGTTTTAAAAATGATAAATTAAGTGTTGGTATTTTTGTGAAACATAAATTTTTATTTAAAATTTTATAATTAATATAATGATATAGAAGAAAATTATTTTCATAAAATGAATTCATAAATTAATATTTTTTTGTCTTATGATTATAATATAACGTTATGAGACCTTAATGAATTTTTCAAAGTGTTATAAAAATAGTTATAATATTAAAATCGATATTTTTTGAGTAAATGATGATTTTATTTAAAAATTAAATTTATCAAATTTAGAAATATATTTTAATAAAATTTACTTTTTTTTGAATTTTACACGTTGAAAACAGGTTGGGGTGAATTTTTTGTAATGTTCTAATATACTTGAATTTTCGGTGAATAGTAAAATATGATAATTTACAGTATAAATACATTATAAATTTAATAAATCATTCCTTGAGTAATTTATGATGTAATCACCATAATCTAGAAATCAACTTACATATTTGAAATCATTTACTGATAATTCTCATACAATTCATATTCTTTATAAAAAATAATAAACAAATTAATGAAATATTCAAAAAACACCCCTCTCCTCCTCTATAAATACCACCCCCACTACCCCTTCTCCTCACACCTCTTAAGCCTTGAATATTGTACAACTTATTCCCAATGCTGTTCCAAATAATCTTCCCCATGTCTTGGAGGTTATATTTTTATTAAAATTCCAAAACCAATTTCCCTAAGGAGGTTCTCAAGGAGAATAATTCAAGAGGAAAAATCCTCTTTTAGTTTCTTTATTTTCTTTTCGCTTTATTTTATTTTCTTATAATTTCCTCACCTCCTCCATAAAAACATGAATTATTACTCTATAATATTATATATACTATAATTTTATTATTTCAATAGAAAATACACCATTAATTCTCTTATTCTTTTCTTTTTATTCTAAAAATGAAAATATCATTCATGAGGTGCTGATTTACCGCCTTCGTGGATGACGTGTTTTTGTTTTTAAATACTACCTTTATGGTTGGTAAAAAACTATATTTTTTGTTAAAACAGATTAAAATATATTTATCACATCTTATATAATGTTTTGGAACCAGTGTATATACATAATATTAATTTATGACACAAAACTAGTTTGTGATGATTGAAAAACCGCCAAAATAATCTAAACAATTATCACTAACATCTTATCTAATGATTCATCATATACCCAAATAACCTAATGACTTATATAACAATTTAATATTATATAATATTATTAATAAAATATAATTTCAGTTTTTTACAACCATTTTCATTTTACATGATCTTCTATATGTGTATAAAAGTAAATTGATCATGAAAACCAAGGAAACCAATGCTTCCGAATGATGAAATTATATTTTATAACTCATAAAAAAGGGTATAAATGAATTTTATAAAATTACAATAAATAAAATACATTAATAAAAGTTAATTAATTAATTAATTAATGGATTCAATCTGATTATCCAGGACATTAAGATCAAGTGTAGAACACATTATGATATAAGGTAAGGGTTTTCTCATCACACTTTTATTTATGTGAGATATGTCTTATTCACCACTATTTATTATGTGTGGTGTATATATACTAAAATTCGATATATAATATCATGAATATATTTATCTTTATGGTATTCAATGTTTCATTTGATGATCATTAATTTTATGGGACATATAGTTTGACTGCTTTCAAATATATAAGGGTTTCTTCCCGAACCACCATTTTTCATTTTGGTTATGATTTCTCTCTATTTGCCACTATATAATTCTTATTTATTTTTATCTATTTATTATAAATTATATGTATAATTTCCAAACTCATTTATCTAGATCACTTAATCTTTCTTTGGTGGGGAAATATAAGTTTTATAAGGTTCTCTTTTCAATTCCTCACAATAAGTAAGCCTGATTTAAGGGAACTTTCAAATTTCATACCCATTTTCAAGTACACTCCATATTCTATTTTAAGCCACCAATATTTTTATATAGTAACTATTTTTATCCTGAAAAAACTATATTTTTTCAATTATGGTTTTATGAAAACATTTAATCCTTTTACCATTTTAAAAACTCTTTAATATTTTCCCTTAAACCGCACTAAAGAGGCTTATTTGTAATGATTCTTAAAAAATATTTTAACTTGTTTTCACTTAATTTGGACATCATTTATGCCTAAAAAGTAATTACATTTTTATTCCCTATTATTTTATATTATATACATGTTTACAATATGATTTTATGAAAAATAAAAATTATTTTCCAAAAATAACTTTTCTTTCTAAAGTAAAAAGGTATTTCTCTCAAGAATTTATCAATGATTTTATTAGAGTATTTTCATATATGATTATGATTCTAATTTTTCAAAGTGTTATGGGACACATTTATTTAAGGATATATTTTTAAATTAATTATTCAACATATGAGGACTATCTTTGACTTAGTATGTGACGGGCGAGGCCAGCTATAGCCCCTATATGCATCGGTTGGTATCATGAGACAAACTAGACTAGGTTTTGGCCAAGGCCTTACCCATTTATATAGAATTCTTGGATGAGGCCTTGATGTTATGTTTATGATGTCTGGAATTATGCATTACCTCATTATGATACTATTAACTGATAGTCCATGTGATTATTCGAATAGTACAATATCCACGATTAAGTATCTTTCTCATGTGACTATTTATGTTATTATTTAATCAGTTTTTATTCTTTCTATATTATGATCTTTATTATGTTTTAATGGAATTTATTTTAAGTTATTCACCATACCTTATTTTTTTTATTTATGATAGATTCCTCTGTATTTTTTATCCTTAGTAAGCATATGCAATCACCCTTTTCTTATGTTTTATTTTCCCCAAAGATATGAAGATGTATATTATGAATGACTTACAGAGATAATCTAGGAGTTTATGGATGTTTCTAATGGATTTTATTTTTTATTTTTCCTTTTATGTTGTAATGTAACAGTTATGTTTGTATATGGTTTTCCAAATCTACTAAACTACTAGGGTCCTTCAGGATGAAACTTCCTTGTTTATTATACCAATGTATATAAGTAAGGAACTGACTATAGGCTACTTGGGTCTGGGTTTTTATAGGGTAATTCATCCTTGATGTCAAGATCGTCATTATCTTTTATGTTGGGTCATGGAGTTCTAGATAAATGATCCGTGATGATGTTCTTAGTTCCTTTTTTTATATTTGATTTTGATATCAAATTCTTGAAGTAGAATAATCCATCATATCAGCCATGGTTTAGAATATCTTCTATTCATTAGGTATTTAAGCATGGAATGGTTAGTTTAGACCACAACTTTTGGTAGTACAAGGTATGGGAGAAATTTTTGAAAAACAAAGATGTCTTTTGGAAGTTACTTTTTAGTTGTCATATAATTTACTTGAGAATCATTAATCATGTGACTGACATAGTAAATGAGAAAAAATATATTTCTAAATCACTTTCCTTGGAAAAAATCAACAATGATGTCACTTGAATCCCACATTAATTTGAAATCCTTGTCCCAGTCTGGTGAAATTATGATAGGGTTGGACACCATAATATTCTATAAGGAAAATAATGCCCATAAAAACTCTTTGGTGAACTAAAAAATGGTGTATTTTGATAATATTTTTGTTAAGGGCTGGGTTAATTATATAATTTTTTATGAAGCGATGATATAATGTTGAATGGACCAAAAATATCCTTATCTATTTTACTATATTAGGATCTAGTAAGTCTTCTATCACTTTTATTTTTTCCAAATTGACTTTCATACCTTGTTTTGAGATTTTTTGACCAATAAATATTCCTACTTGGACCATGAAATGACACCTTTCACAATTTAATATTAGATAGTTTTCTTCACAACATTGCAAGACTAGATCCAAGTTACTTAGAAATACCTAAAAGAACATTCCATACACCAAAAATTCATCTATAAAAATCTCCAGAAATACCTATTCCATGTCATATATTATATTTTTCATACACTACTAAAAAGTTGATGTTACATTTCACATACCAAATGAAATTCACTGATAGGTGAAGGTTCCAAAGGGAAAAGTGAATTTAGTTTTTTAGTGGTCATCTGGATCAACTTCAATTTTATTGTATCCTGAATATCCATCCTAAAAATAATATAATTCATACACTTCTATTATTTCAATCATTTGATCTATAAATGGTAGTGGAAAATTATAATTTTTTATACCCATATTCATATTCCTATAATTGACACATACTTTCCATCCAGTGATGGTATGATTAGAGATCAACTCATTTTAATAATTTTTTACAACACTTATTCCACCCTTCTCAGGAATGACTTGTAGTGGACTCACCCATTTTCTATTATATATTTAAAATATTATTCCAACATCTAGAAGTTTCAACCCTTATTTCCTAACCATCTCTTTCATTATTGGGGTAATTCGCCTCTAGGGTTGGTGTTTGGGTTTTTCACCTTCTTCCAATGAAATTTTGTGAGTTTAGATTGTGGGGATGATCCTATTAAGGCCAGACACTCCCTAGTCTATTGAGTTTTTATGTCTTTTAAGGACATAAATCAAACTGTCCTCCTATTTATGGATTAGCTCTGACATGATAATGACTGATAGTGTTTCCGCAGTCTCAAGTAATGATTACTTGAGTATGACTGTAAAAGTTTTTAATTCCAAATATGGTGGAGTAATGAAAGAAGATATGAATGGTGGAATATTTTCCCTCTTCTATGGTAAAAAGTATTTTTAATTATAAGGATCACTATCCTCATATTCATTAAGTGGAAGGATCTCCCTATCATTCTCTATGGTCATAAATTCTTCTCCTTTATTAGTATAAAATATGGTTTTCTTTTCAAAAGAATCATTATCTTACTTGGTGGATTTTGCTAAATTGAAAAAAACTTGTTCATATCCCACTCAAAATATTTGTCTCCCTTGGTTAAAATATATTAAAGATTTTTCTATCTCTAGAAATAGTCTTTTAAGAATAATTTGAATGTCTCATTCTTCTTCCATATATTGTATTTGGAAAACTATATGAAATATTAACTTTAAAACCATAAATAAGATATCCTCTAGAAGTCCTTGAGGGTGATTAATTGAACGATCATCCAGTTAAATATAAAGACTTTTCAATTTTAATTTTTTGAGTCATATATTCTCAAAAAAATCATAGTCACGAGATTTATTCTTGCACCCAAGTATCGTAATTCCTTTCTGAAATTGAATTCTCTAATGGTTCAAGGGATTGAGAAAATACCAGGGTCTCACATATTTTGGGGAAGCTTTTGCTGAATGATAGTAGAAAATTATTCATTTAGGGATATGACTCTTATTTATTCCATATTTCTCTTGTTGGAGAGCAGTTCCTTTTTTTTGCATAATCCAAAATTTTGGAAATGGATTCAGAAAATGGATTGTTGATATGTAATTTCTTGAACATTGCTAGAAACATTTTATTTTGTTCCTAGATTTTGTCTTGACTCATCATTTTTGGGAATGGTAGAGGGGAATTTTACACTGGTGGTCCTACATTAAAGTATTCCTCTTCAGGTTGTTCTTTTGTTGAGGTTTGTCCAGTTGATTTTGATTCTAGACACATTTCTTTATCTGATTCCTCTTCTCTATCAATGTAATTTTCATCAATGATAGTATCCCAGATTCTCTTCCTACTCATTTTATAGTTTTTGAAAGTGTATAATTTTTCTAGTCTGAAGAACAACTTCCTTTCCTTATTCTCTTGGATTAATTATAAGTGTTAACTGGTAGTTGTTCTGATAGGGTTTTTGAACTTCGACCCATCTGGTGCTTAATATTTCACATGGCTGCTCTTTGGTTTTTCATTTAAAATTATTAGGTATTAATCATTTGGTTTGATTTCTATATAAATGAAGTGATCAGGTTTTCAGGATTGGTTTGGAGAGGTTGGGCTTGAGGTGGTGGTCTTGGTGGGTCATTCTAGAATTACTATTGTGGTGTTGGTGGGTACTGTTGAAATCTAGGGAAAGGTGTTGGAATTGCTATTATGGTCAAGGAGATGTAACTTTTGGGGGGAAACCCGGTGGTCCTTGATTTATTTTTGGCACCTATCTACTGCTTTATTGAAATTAACCTTGATTTTTTATGGATAAGCTGGCCTTTACTGGTAATTTTTCTTATATTGAAATTATTATGGTTGTTGGTACTATTGGATTTGTTGATTCTAATTGATGTAATTACAATATTGATTTTGGGGTTTTTACATCCCTATGATACAATCTTGGTATGAATGTGGGACTCTACCCATCTTGTAAGATTATATTTCCATTACTTGAGTGGGATGGGGTGTCACAATAGGTAATTAGAATGATTAAAACTTCTTGGTAAACGCCTCAACTTGAGAAACAAGATAGTTGGTCTCTTTAACCTAATTAATTCCATATCAAGGTGTTCCTAAATCACTTTTACACAGACTATAATTGTATAAGACTTCATCCTAAATTTCTTGGCTGACTTCTGGCATTTTAATCATGAGTTCTCCATCAGTAGTGGCATCTACTATAGTACGTGCAGTAGGCTAGAGTTATAATGACCTCAGTTTTTTTAAAGATATTTTTTCCTTAGAAAATGTGTGTTATATTATATTATACACAAGAAAAACATATCTCTTTAATAATGATCAATACATTAGTTATCTAAGAAATAAATTAAAATTCAAAAAATTACAACTGGACAAAAAATATAAAATAGAAAATCCGAAATGGGAATATGTGGATCACACCATTCTATTAGAATCATTACCCCCAAAAATAACACTATATAAATAAAACAAAATATTATTAATAAAATTCTTAGAAAATTAAATTATATAACCTTGTTAGGAATTGTAATAAATATTTGTAGGACCCCGGGACACCCTGAGAGGGGAGGGGTGAATCAGGGTGACATTTTTTTCTAAAAACAAGGATCTTGTTCCCACGTTTGTTGAAACTAGTTAAACCTGTATGAAAAATATGATTAGCAATGAAACATTCACATAAAAAGAGATGACTGAGCAATTATTACTTGGTTCACCACTAAGGTCTATGTCCAAGGAGCATACACTGACAAGTTTCTGTTTGTACCAAATTCCACTAATCTTCACTAGTTGTGGATTACAAAGGTTTGGGAACAGTCATTCTGTCCCAAGCTCACCGCCTTTACAAAGGTTTAGGGATAGCTCACTGCTTCCCTCAGGTCACTCCCGTTGACTCCCCCTCACTCACTTCCTTTGGTGAAGTCCCACTCATTTTATAGACGTCATGATATCTTCATCATTGCAAAATAATGCATCATCTATTGAATGTAGATGATCTGTTGAAGTCCAAATTTAACTCATATACTAATACCCCTTTGCACCGAAGGTATCGAACAATCTTCCAGTTTTCATGCAGCTTCAAAAAGGACCGGCGTACAACAACCTCACCAGGAATGCTTCTCCAAGACCGACATGCAAGTTTCAAGAACGGCGCACAAGTCACTTGAGTGGTACAAAATCGGCGCGCAGGTTACACCAACAAACTTTCTTGACACTACCTCCTTCAACTCCAAACTTGCGCGGCTCTGCAGCTTTAACTCCCAAACCGCCTTGGTCGCACAACCAACAAACAACGCGCAACCTCTACTTGTGCAACCCAACTACCACTTGTACGACTCAACCACTTGCGCGACGAGAGCTCGAAAACACTCTAAGTCTTGAATTTAGTTACAAATGAGGAGGGGTGGTCCTCTATTTATAGGAAAATTGGACCCCCTACGCTGTGGCGTGTAAGTCTTCCCTCGGTACGCATGTTCCTAGTTCGCAGCTCATCCGCCCTAGCCTCTGTCGCGCTGCTCACTTGTGCGACCACACCAACACTTGAGAGACCCTCTTTCCTTTGCCATATTTTGAAGTTATGATCATGAAAAATGATAGGCACGCAAGTTTCCAAACCTCCTAGGCACCAGCACGCAAGTCCCTTCTCGGCGCGCAAGTCACTTGCGTGACCTAACCAATACTTGCGCGACACTTATCCCTTTGCCATTTTTCCACGTTCTGATCCTGAAAAACTATAGGCACTAAATTTTACTCTCCTTCAAGTACACGGCATGAAAGTCTCTTTTCCAAAAACACTTTTCTCCATTTATCGATTTTCAGGCCCAAAAATTTGGAAAACACTAGGAAACGGCGCCACCTTCAATACTGTTGTCTACTTGAACTGTATGATCTCTTTGCTGGTACACATTCTGAAATTCTACTGAGGATTGAAAACAAACACAAACCATACTCCAATTCATGCATAGAAGACCATGGTTCCAACAATATTAAATGAAATGATGAAGTCGTATTTATAGAGTATAAAGAGAAATGTAACCATTAGGATTTGACCATTATAAGACCGTTGGTTAGATATGACCATCATTCAATATAAATACCAAAACATTTTATCATTGAGAACTTTACCCATTTTTTAATAATTGTAATGTTATAATTCATGTTTATAATTAGTAATGAAAAATGATAATTAGCGCAGAAAGAAGAAGCGATGACGTCAATTAGTAGAGTCATGTCGTATGAAGCCCATTTGTCAGAACTTGGGAGGGTGGTAGGATCACTGAGGTTTTCCCTTGACCAAGATCATTACGATCTTCAACAAGTGAAGCTAGAATGAAATATCCTAAGGTATAAGTTCAAGTTAGTGGAAATTAACACTCGGTCAATATTAGCCTAGCCACCCCATGAATCTATCACCAATGAAAAACTTACCCTTATATCATACACGAGTGTTATAAGGGGTTACATGTCCAGTACTTAGTTACTTAAAGTGTAATTCCTTTGTATAAATAATTTTTTTTATTCTATACATTCTATTTTAAGAATAATTTTTTTAGTAAATTATATGTTTAATTAAGAAGAATTCGATAAATTGATTTTTCACACACAAACTGTACTTTTAAGAAAAGGTATATTGTTTTATAATAAAATAAGGTATTCTTAATAACATTTATTTTAATGAAATAGTATGTTAAAATAAATCTTATTTAAACATAAATTATAAAATAATTATATTTTTCCCTAGGATATTTTTAAGTGTTAGAAATTTGACTGTACCTAATAACCTGCTATTTGTTTAATAAATAAGTATTTTTATATTTAAAAGTTAAAATTATCATATTTATATAATTATTCGGATAAAATAAACATCATTTTTAAAATTATCACATTAAAATTAAGTTAGGGTGAATTTATAAGAATTTTCAAAAATATTTTATTTTTCCATGAATAGTAAAAATACAGTTTTATGTTTTTGATATGTTTAATGAATTTATAATTATTTCATAATAAATTACTAATTAATTAAATACAATCCACAACCTATAATTTTTTATATTTTTTAATTTTTTGTATTTTATTATATTTTAATAAAATTCCAAACCTCTAAGTGTCTTTCTAAAGTCTAAAATTGAAACTTTGACTTTAAAAACATTACTTGGTGGAAAATTTACTTTTCCATGACAAAATAAGTAATAAAGAAATATTTTTAGTTATGGTGGAGTAAAATAAAATAAAATGTGTCTCAAATTTTCTAAACCATGGGAAAACCATGGATAATCTTGTGGTTTTTCATTTTCCACAACCATGATTTCAAAGGCCTATATTTGGAAATTATTAAACAAATCCTCCACTTTTTCTATAAATACCCTCCAATTAATCCATTTTCTTTCACTCCCAATCTATCCTACACAAATTTATGGTTATTTTAAATTCCAAGGAGTCCCCCCAAGGTGTCCTCAATCCCCCATGGTTCCATTACTCAAGATCAAGGAGTAACTCTTGAAGGTAAGGGAATTATCCTTCCTTTCTCTTCAATTTAAGAACCTATTTTGTATATTTATTCTAAATTTTATAGTTACTATCTTTTATTAACCCTTTTGATCATAAAATTATTTTAAAATTATGTTTAATCAAAGGTATACCCTTATCCCTTCTCATTTTACCCTTTTCTAAAACCATGTTTTATACCTGTCATGCTGTCGAATTTACTTCTCAAATTTCTCACTCTACTTAAGAAATTCTATTTTTTCTTGTGAATAACGAAACCTAAATATTTTTTAAGGGTGTTATCCTAGATGTTTTTTATTTTTTATTTAGGTATTTACACATAATAAACCCACATTCCATTTTCATGGGCTAAAAATGTTGCGATGATCATGTCTTTATGAACTTTTGAAACATCATGATTTTGATAAAAAAACATGTTCTTTATTATCTAGGGGTTATTAATTAAATGTTTGATTATTATATATGTGGATGAAATTAATTAATACATATGAATGGTGTTCCCTGATAGTGGTTCGATGCATTGGGTTTATAATTTAATCTATATAGATAACTTGTTTTACGATTCCATGGTGAATAAACTTGGTAATTTTTATTTATGACACCTTGGTGACAAACCATGGTGATATAACTAATAATATCTCATTTAAATGTTGCATCCAAATTTACATGTTATAATTCATGTTATTTTTATAATTATATGCCTCATATTCACTTTATCATTCCATAATTAAATTCCTTATGTTCTTATTGATATTCCTCATGATCACATGTAAATTATTTCCTTTGCTTATTACCTTACTGGTCCTAATTCTCACCCATTTCCATTAATGTATGTCCCCAGGATTTGAGATGTATTAAATGTACTTTGTATGAAACCATGAGAATTTCTTCAAGTGTATTTAGAATAATATTTTAATTTTTCATGTATTATGAACCTTATTTATAAGAAACTAAACTTTAAAAGATCCATTGTTTGTACCATGTAATGAAAAGTTATGTAATAAAAAGGCATGATTCCATAGTTTTTATAAAATTATGGTTTATTTATTTTTGGGAATTTGGAATATAAATCCTCAGTATGAACCCTATAGAAATGTTTAAATATAGCAAAAACATCATAGTATTTTAGTGAAGTATTAAGTAATTGGTTTTTGACCAAATAAATCCTTGTATGAATATGAATAAGTGGATGAGGATTTATTAAAGATATATCAATGGGTAACTCTCAAAAAAACCATATTGAGCTTGAATTGATCAGGAACTAGTTCATGGAAATGAACCTTGCTTCACTCTTGGTTTGACACTCCCAAGGGATATGTTTGGTTAATCACAAGCTTCTTATGAAAATATATAAAGGAAAAATATAAAATGTAATGGTTATTAAAGAATAACATATTTAAGCATGATTTTTTAAGACATAAAATTCATTTAGAATTATAATATTCTTAAAAATAAAAATTTTCTCACTAAGGTTTTATTATTTTAGAAAAATGGCGGGAAAAAGGAGTAACCACATAAATGATGAGCGCAATAGATGATGCACTGACAACCCTCTGATGGAAGAAGAAATGGAAAATTTCATAAGAATGATGAATCAACGATATCAATTTGTGAATAACATCTCGAATCAAGTTGAGAAGTTAGATTCACCTCGAAGGGAATATCTTTCCATTGATTCCTTCATGCATCAAAGACCACCTTCTTTTAGTGGATCTACCGAACCATTTATTACTGAACAATGGATTAGATCTGTAGAAAATATCATTTCTATACTCCACTATTCAGAGTAAGAGAAAGTCACCCTGTAAGTATACCACTTATAAAGAGAAGTTGATCAGTGGTGGAAACTGATTAAAAAAATGGGTCCAAGAAGGGAGATTTATGATATGGAGTGGGAAGAGTTTAGGGGAATCTTTTTCAATAAATATTTTCCCCATTTAATTAGAATAAAAATGGAAAAGGAATTCCTCAAGATGAAGTAGAAGGAAAATGAATCAGTGGGGAACTATGAGATGAAATTTTCAATACTTTCTTGATACACCACTAGATTTATTATGGAACCAAATGGAAAGGTTGATAGATTATTCGGTGGGATAAGATCCCATCTACAGAGGAATTTGGAAAATTGAGACTATGAAAGCTATAAAATATAGTGTGAAGTTCTATGAAGGTTGAATTGGAGTTTATAGAAACGAAGTGGTCACATAATTCGAATGAAAAGAATATATATATGGATCTAAACTTAGAGAGGACTTTGATCATGTAAGTGGAGGAAAGAAAGTGGAACTTACTTTACGCAATAAACATGGGAAGAAGAATTTGGGGAACTGCTTTCTTGGGAGTTGAAAATTCTACAAGTGTGGAAGAGAAGACCATCTCAAAACTATCATGGTGAGGTGATGCCTCAACTTCTAAACACTAATGAAAATAAGAAGATGGTGCAAGCACAACGTGAAGTTCAATGCTTAAAGTGTGAAAATCTTGGGAACTTTTCCAATCAATATGAAAATATGAAGTTAATGGAGGTGAATCACTATCAACCTCAACATAGTCCAAGGGAGAAAGTTTGACCATTTTCTATCATGATGACTGAAGTAGAAGATCCAAATGATGTGGTGGCAGGTACTCTCATTGTTCTCTCAAATATATCAAGTAATTTTTTGATTCTTGTTCTATGCATTCCTTTATTTTATCTAAGTTTTCAAATAACATAGAATCAATACCTGAGATACTAGAAGTAGAGTTATCAGCCAAGAATTATGGAGGGATTATCCAAGTATCAACAATTTATAGAAACTCTAGTATTGACTTTGGTGAGAAAAATCTCATTATAAATCTAATAGTCATTCCCATGGTGGAATTCAATACTATATTAGGGATTCATTGGATCTCAAAGTATAGTGCTTAGATCTACAATATAAGTAACGAAATATTAGTAGTCTTGAATGGAAAACCAACAATTATTTTCAAAGGAGTGATATCCAAGATTGAGTTTTGTCTAGAAGCACCTCCCTTAGCCTTCTTTATGAATATGGTCGGTGAATAGGAAGAAGGAAATAAAAGTATAAGAATATAAAATGTCCCCATTATTTAGTAATACATTGAAATATTTCTTGAGGAGTTGCCTGGACCTCCCCAAGAAAGAGTGACAGAGTTCTCTATTGAAATCATACCTAATTACAATATGATATCAACCCTATATATAATATAAAATGTGGGCCCAGAGGATTTAAAGAGACAAATTTAGGATCTTTTGGATAAGGGATTTATTTGAACAAGTGTGTCTCCTTGGGGAACACCTATTTTATTTTTGAATAATAAGGATAGATCATTGCATATATGCTTTGATTATAGAGATCTTAATGGAATCACAATAAAGAAAAGGTACCCTCTCTCAAGGATTGATGATTTATTTGACTAGATTCATGGGGATTAATAATTCTCTAAGAGTGATATTTGATATGGGTATCATCAATTTAGAGTGAAGAAATAATATATTCCAAATGATACTATCCATTCAAGATATGTGCATTATGAGTTTTTTTGTTATGCCCTTCGACTTTAATAATGCTCCTGATATATTTTTGTATTTGATGAATAGAGTCTTTAAGGACTACCTTGATAAATTTTTGGTAGTTTTTATTGATGATTTTATGATATATTACAACAGTTTTTTAGAGAATAAGGATCATCTAAGGGTTATGTTTGAAATTACAAGGAAGGATAGGCTCTTTGAAAAATTTAGTAAATTTGAATTTTATTTAGAACGAGTTGATTTCTTTGGGAAGATTTTAACCAATTAAGGAATATCAGCTGACCCTATCAAGACAAAGGTTGTGGAGGAGTGTCCTCATCCTATAATAGTAATTGATATTTGTAGTTTTCTTGGTTTAATAGGTTATTATAAGAGGTTTCTGAAAAAAATCATGAATTTATAATCCACTAACCAAGTAAACCCAAAAAGGGGAAAAGTTCATCTGAAAAAAGGAATGTGAATAAAGTTTCCATGAACTGAAGACGAGATTGGTTACTACACCTATTTTAACTATTCCCTTTACCAGAGAAGTATTTTTTATTTTTAGTGATTCATAGTTAAAATGGATTGGTTGCATCCTCCTGAAAAATGACAAGGTGATTTCTTATGCATGTTGATAGTTAAATCCTCATGAGTATAATTATCCTATGCTTGACCTAGAGTTAGATGCAGTTATTTTTGTTATGAAGATATTGAGGCACTATATTTATGTGGATAAATGTGATATATACACAAACCACCAAAGTTTTAAGTATATATTCACATAGAAGTAATTGAACATGAGACAAAGAATATGGTTGTATCTTCTTAAATATTATTACTATTCAATTAATTATTACCCTAGAAGAGAAAAAATAGTCTATGATGCATTAAATAGGAAAGACCCTATTGTGCTAGAAATGATGAGGATTCAAGGAGATCTATTGATCAAAGACCTAGTAATATTGAACTTTGGAATCATGAGGTAAGGTAAATTATCGATCCTATCCCAAATTATTTATCAACCATCATTAATAGATAAGATCAAGAAATATCAAAGATAATATCATTTTTTAAAAAATAATATAGAGGATGTGAAGAAGGGGATGTTTCCTAAGTTAAATATTGATCAATAAGGTGTACTGAAATTTCATACAAGTCTATGTGTTCCATCTATTTTTGAGATAAAGAAACAATTTATGGATGAATCATATAGATCTACATTCTCTACACCTCCTAGAAGCACTAAAATGTATAGGGACTTTCATGATCATTATTGGTGGGATAATATGAAAAGGGAGATTGCATACTATGTTGTAAGGTTCTTAGTATGTCAACAAGAGAAGTCGGAGTGAAAAATTACTGAAGGGGTATTGTAACCACTACCCATACCAACATGTAAGTGGGAAAATATCACTATAAAATTTTTCACTATTCTACTAAGTACATGAAAAGGAAAAAAATGAGATATGGGTAATATTGAACCGAATCACCAAGAATTCCCATATTATCAATATTTAGAAAGATTTATCTCTTGACCAACTTGCCAATATATACGTAAAGGAAGTGGTGAGGCTATATTGGGAAATAATTTATATCATTTATGATCATGATAAAAGGTTCACATCTAAATTCTTGATAAATATTCAACATGATCAAAATACTGAATTGATCTTTAGTATGACCTATCACCCCCAAACTAATGGCTAATCTGAAAGGACTATTTAGACACTCGAGGAAATGCTGAGAACATGCTCAATGGAATTTAAAGGTGTATAAGATCAACACCTCCCATTAGTTGAGTTATTATACAAAAAAAATCTTCCACTCAAGTATTAAAATGGAACCCTATGAAGTTATTTATGGGAAGAAATGTAGAACTCATACATATTGAGATGAATTTGGTGAGAGAAAGCCGCCTGGGCCTGATCTTGTGCATAAGATGATAGAAAAGGTTCATTCAATCTAATAACATATAAAAGCTTCTCATAGTCAGTATAAGTGATTTGTTAAAAACCATTTAATTGACTTGAATTTTGATGTTGGAGGCAAAATTTTCCTCAAAATATCACCATGTAAGAGATATATGCAGTTTGGGAAGAAAGGGAAGCTTAACCCCAGGTGCATTGGCCCCTATGAAATCTGGGATCTCATTGAAGTAGTGGCCTATCAAATTGAACTCCCACCAAATGATTCTCAAGTTCCTGAAGTATACCATATATCTCTCTTAAGGTATTACATACTTGATCCCTCAAATGTATTGAATCTTGATGTGGTACAACTGGAACATAACCTCTATTATAAGGAGAAACCAGTGGAGATAGTGGACCGTAGAGACAAGGTTTTATGAAAAAAGACTACTGAACTTGTTAAAGTGTCATAGAGAAACAATAGGTTTGAAGAGGTGGCATGGGAACCAGAGGAAACAATAAAGAAGAAGTACCCTCACCTTTTCATAACCAAGAATATGAATCGAAATTTTGAGATGAGATTTCTAAAGTAGGGAAGAATGTAATGACCCAAGATTTTTTAAAAGGTATTTGTTTCCTGAGATAATATGTGATATATTATATTATACACAACAAAACCATATCTAATTAATAAATATCAATACATTAGACTTCTAAGAAACCAATTAAAACTCAAAATTTACAACTAGATAAAAAATAAAAAATAGAAAATAAAAAATGGGAAAATGTGGATAACTTAAATCTATTAGAATCATCACCCCATGAACAACACTATAGATATAAAACCAAATATTACTAATTAAAATCTTATAAAATAAAAACATAGAACCTTGGAAAGAATTTTAATAAATATTTAATGAAATAATGTAGTGGTATTTATAGAGTTTAAAGTAAAATGTGACTATTGGGATTTGACCGTTATAAGACCATTGGTCAAATATGACCATTAGTCAATATAACCATTGGAAAATTTGAACACTAATAACTATACCCATTTTTTAATAATTATATCTTTATAATTCATGTTTATAAGTAGTAATAAAAAAGGATAATTAATGCAGAAATGAGAATTGATGACCTCAACTTGCAGAGCCATGACATAGGAATCCCATTTGTCAGAACATGGGAGGGAGGTAGCATCACTAGGGTTTAACCTTGACCAAGCACAATCTGAGCTTCAATAAGTGATGTTATAACAAAATCTCCTTTAGTAGAAGTTAAATTTAGTAGAAATTACCACTCAATCGATATTAGATGAGCCACCCCATGAATTTATCACCGTCACAAACCTTACTATTAGGTCATACAATGGTTTTATAAGGGGTCAAATTTCCAGGACATAGTTACTTAAAGTATAATTAATTTGTATAAATAAATTTTTTATGCCATAAATTCCATTTTATGAATAGTTTTTATTAATAAAATATATGTTTAATTGAGACCAACTTGATAAATTGATATTTCAAAGAAAAATTTTACTTTTAGAAAAAGATATAATTTTTTATAATAAATAAAATTATTATGGGTAATATTAATTTTAATTTAATATTATGTTAAAAATAATATTATTTGAACATAAATGATAAAATAGTTTTATTATGACTTAGGATATTTTTAAGTGTCAGAAATTTGATTATGCCTTACAACATGCAATTTGTTTATAAAAATGATTTCTATATTTAAAAGCTAAAATTATAATACTTAGTAAATTATTATGGTAAAATAAAAATTATTTTTGAAATCAACATATCTAAATTATGTTAGGGTGAATTTATGAGAATTTCTTAAAATACTTTATTTTTCCATGAATAGTAAAAATATAGTTTGTGGTTTTCAGTATGTTTAATGACTTCATAATTATGTCATAATGATATCAAAAATAATTAACTAAGATACATGACCTAAAATATTTTATTTTATTAATATCAAGTATTTTAATATATTTCAATCAATTTCTAAACCTATAAGTGACTTTTCAAAGTCTAAATGGAAACTTTGATTTTAAAAACATTACTTTGTGGAAACTTTAATTTTGCATTCCAAAATAAGTAATAAAAAACGATGTTCAGTTTTTTTGGATTAACATAACATAAAATGTGTCCCAAATTTCCAAAACCATGGGAAAAAACCATGGGTAATCCAATGGTTTTTCATTTTCGACAACCTAGATTTCTAAGGCTTATATTTGGAAATTAGTAAAAAATTACTCCACTTTTTCTATAAATACCTACCCATTTATCCATTTAATTTCACTCCCAATCAATCCTCTACAAATTTCTGGTTATTTTTCCTCCCAATGAGTTCCCAAAGGTTTCCTCAATCCCCTATGGTTCTATTCCTCAAGATCTAGGAATAACTCTTCAAGGTAAGGGAATTATCTATCCTTTCTCTTCAATTCAAGATCCTATTTTTTGTATATGTCTTATAACTGTTATGGTAAATCTCTTTTATTACCCATTATGATCATACCATTACTTCCAAATTATATTTTATCAAAGGGAGACCCTTTTACCATCTCATTTTACCCTTTTCTAAAACCATATTTTATACATGTCATGCTGTTGAATTTACATCTCAAATTTCTCTCTCTACTTAAGAAATTATCTTTTATTTTCTATTTGTGAATAATAAAACCTCTTTATTTTATAGGGTTATTCACCTATATTTAATAATTATTTATTTTATTGGGGATTTACACATAATTAATCCAAATTCCCTTTTCATGGGATAAAAAAGACGTACTGATCACGTCTTTAAGGACTTTTGAAACTCTATGATTTTGTTAAGAAACCCTTTCTCCATTATCCATGGATTATTAATGAAATGGTTTATTATGATCTATATTGATAAAATTAATTAAGACATATGAAGGGTGTGCCTTGATAGTGCTCCAATACATTGGGTAAAGAATTTAATGTCTAGAGATGACTTGTTTTTTGATACCTTGGTGAATAACCTCGATGGTTTTTTATTTATGACATTTTGGTGACAAATCTTGGTGATATTCTTATGAATGTATCGTTTAAATGTTGTATCCAAATTTCGTTGTTATGATTCATATTATTTTTTTAATATATTCCTCATATTTAATTTCTCACGTGATAATGACATTCCTTATTTTCTTATTGATATTCCTCATGATCACATATAGATTATTTCCTTTTCTTATTCCCTTACTGGGCCTCATGCTCACCCCTTTCCATTTATGTGTATCCCCATGATATGAGATGTTGTAAAATTACTTAGTATGAACCCATGAGGATGGATTAAAGTGTATTTAAAATAATTTTTTATATTTTCAGGTATTATGTACCTTACTTCCAAGAAAGTAAACATTAAAATATCCGTTTTTGTACCATGTAATGAAAAGTTATGTAACAATAAGTCAGTATTCCATATGAGTACTTCATAAAATTTTTTTAATTGAAGCCACACATCTAGTCCATTATGTGGGTATTTATTGGTCAATTACTTGAATCTGTCCCAAGATTACCATGCTGATTCTCCATCTACCTGGGTGATGTTTTGAATTTATTGTTACAAATTCCATGTCCAGATGGATGGGAAGTAATTTTCTAGGAACTTATTTTTTAATTCATCCCAAGTCATGGTTGACTCAAGAGTTTGAATTTTTAGCCAGTCTTTCGCTTTATCATGCATGGAGAAATAGAAAAATCTTATGCGAATGAGTTCTGATGATACACCTTGATTGTGAAAGGTATTTTAAACCTTAATAAAGTTCAAAAAGTGTTCGTGGGTTTTTTTTTCTGTAAATCTTACTAAACTGCACCATTTTATGGATTATATGAATGATTTCAGTTTTGATTTCAAACATGTGTGCCTGAATTGGAGGGTGAACAATGCTAAGTGTAGCACCAATAATGGAATGAAAATAGTATTCCATGTTGATGCGCTCCTATAGTGTTGGTTTCTAACCTTTATTGGAAGGTGGTGCATAATTGGGGTCTTAAAGATGTGGTG
The DNA here is from genome assembly GCA_963277665.1 of Viscum album. Lineage (NCBI taxonomy): Eukaryota > Viridiplantae > Streptophyta > Magnoliopsida > Santalales > Viscaceae > Viscum > Viscum album. Next base: position 1,428,470,539 of record OY728120.1, on the reverse strand, counting down.
GTGAAAGATTATTACACTATTCCATTATGTAGTGGTGGTTCTATCGATCTCAGGATCACCTATAAGAAGTTCTTGCGTGTCCATACTTCTTGAGAAAGTCAAGGACCCCCAATGCATGCAATATCCATGAGGAAAATATGGAGAGGGATAAAGAAATAGAGAGGATGCAGGTGCACCGAAAGAAGAAAAATAAAATAAAAAAAGAAAAGGGGAAATAAATGAAGAAAGGGGGAGGGGGTGAGGTAATCCAAGTTCGGTCTGAAGGTCATTGTGCATGAGCAAAAATTGACCCCTACAAAGACACTAAAATTTGAATCACCCACATGCGTCACTGAAATCATGTGAGCTGAGGTCGAATTAAATATTTAAAATCCAAAACTACACTTACTACAAGGGTATAGTAAAGTGGAAGTGAGAGGTCAATCCCAGGAGGACTACTAGCAGGCTAATGATCATTTTAACAAAACCCTTGGAAGGATTCCTCACTTTCACTCTTTAGTTTTGGGTTTTAGATAAGATGAGGTTTTTGGTTTTTAAATCATATTAAAAAACAATGGATCATGGTCAATTTTAAGGATCTTTAAAAAAGATAATACCATATTTAACACGAAATGGTCCCATTTCTTGGGATGTGATGCAGTACAAAAGTCACCAATTGGTTTTGGTCAAACCAATTCGATCTACTCGTGCTATAATTATCCCATGATCAGGGTATAGCTGATAGCCTAAGTTCATTATGCTTAGATTCTATGTAGAAATCATCATAGGATAATGATCATAGTCCTTCTCAACTCCAATTAGGATAGGTATGTTCAATTTCACTTCCCATGGTCATGGTTGTGTGAAATAACATGATGAAAAATTATTATTAACCTAATTACTAGACATAGAGTTACTAAGGTTCAATCTTAAGATTCATTAGGTTTGTAAACTCCCCTAATCTCGACCCCTAACTCTAAGAATATTATCCACGCATGGTGGTGATGATCAAAAGTAAGTAGGTATTAGACATGTTGTGCTTGTTTTAAAAGTGGTTGAAAAAGAAACAATATAGGATTAAACAGAAAGAATCAATATAAAATAGTTGGAAACAATGGCTATCTAATCAATAACTATCTTCAAAAGATGAAAAAATTAATAATAAGAAATCCAAAATTAAAACAATCAAGAAACAATCATAAACTTGATAAAAATGAAGAATTGATGAATAAATATGTGTTCTTTTTTGAAGAATGGAGTGCGGTGTCGAAAGAGGATGCCAAAAATAATAGTGGTGTTGTAACAATTAAATAATAGTGAAGGAATTATTAACAACTTACTTTGATTCAATGAAACAATTAAAGGAATGAAAGAAAACTCATTTAGAACAAGAAGGAATGAAAAAGAGAGAATAAAATGAGAGAAAATAAAATGATACCTGAAATTCATATGTGCAAAGGCGCTGGAAAATATAAATAGACCCAAGAAGTACAGTGCTTTAAAGTCATAAATGTTGTGTACTAGCTTAAATGAATTGGGTCCCGAAATCTATATGTCATGTAATATGGTTGCACACTTTGTAACCGAGATAATCTTTTCCTACAAAATAATATGCTCAAATATTTGACTAGGTGATCCTCCTAAGGCTTCACGTCATATAATTTCTACACATCATGTATGAAATTCACTTTTGGAAGGATTCTGAATTTTGAAGTCTGGATGGAGTGAAATTGAGTTATACGTTGTGTAATATATGCATGTCATGTATAATCTTCACGGTTTGGTCTGCGACCTTGAGGGAATGATGTGAAGGAAGTATAAATGTTGTGGAAAGGCTGTTTTTGGCACTTTTTCACAATTTATTCTTTTATGTCTAGAATTCCTAATTCCTACAAAAAAACTAAAACCTAATGTATTATCAAATAAATCATTATAAAAGATTAAACAAATGTATCCCAAATTTATATACAATTTTGGATAATCATAATGATTCATGAATACACCAAATCCCCATAAACCATAATAATACAACATACTCAAGATCACTATAAAACTATAAATCCACAAATATAATAACAGTCCCATCATGATTAACTCAAAATCCCTTCACATAAGAGCTATCCAGACACTTATGTGACTAACCTAAATGAGTTTTAAATATACTATCTGATTTATAAATTTCCCCAAAAAACATTTATAAAGGAAAAAATGAAACCACATTTGATGCCACTTTTTAATGTATCACCTTGATTCATATAGTTTGAGAAGGAGTGCCACAAGACATAATTTTCACCTCCCTCAATATAAGAGATTTCCAATGACCAGTGAGGGTCCAAATGATATATTGTGGAGACTATACCCTCATTATAAAAACATCTACATCAGAATCATATCATGAATTTATTATAATATAAAAAGTGATAAAAAACTAAATAATTAATATAAAATAACTAATAAACTATCAAGAATACTAGAGTCATATGTGTAATAACTTGGGATACCCAACATGGTAGGCCAAACTAGAGTATAATAATATAAATTAAAATAAATAAATACACTATGTAATTACATTAGAGACTATAATGTGAACACCTCCAAACACCATGCTCTATCTCCCAAGCTCTCTTTTTTGAGGTCCTTTCCCTTTCCTTGAACACTGATCATATAGTTTGGATGTTAATTGAGATTTCCCTATTGGGTGTGAGTATAAAAACTAATAAGAAAACATGAATGAATCCTTATCACAATTATATATATGTATGGTATCTCCCACAAAATTAATGTAATTTATAAGTAAACTATTAACCACGTAGATGTCAGGTCATTGTGTGCTAACCAAGATGTTAAGAACCCAACCCTATCCACTCCATCACTATTCTAGTAAGGATGCTAAATTTAGTCCATGAATCTCATGGATCATGCCACAAGGTTCATAAGTTTGTTAAGTTACATAATCACATTTTTTTTATGTTCATATTCCACCTTTATTGTACACCTAATTCCCCACTCTATGGTGCCCGTCTTTCCTTACAAGATGGTATATACTACTGGAATTCTTGAGTATTTGAATCAAAATCACCACTGTATGGTCTTTATTCTATGTTGTCATTTTGAAATATTTAATAAACTTAACCAATAAAAATTCTACTCCCACATAGACTAAACATGTCTATTATATTAAACTATTACCAACACATAAGACCATATCTATTACCATTGTAACAATACCCATCATCACCCTCAAAGGGGACATTTAGCAATTTATGAGCAACCAAACAATCCTGATACCTAATAAAAATTTCACAGGATTTGAAACACCCATATGAAAGTCATATAATATAATGAAAAACTTGTTCATATCAAGCATGGTTCTCATTGAGCTATACACATTTCCATTAGAAACACACATCAATCATGGTCTCAATGAACACAAGTGCACACAATCATATTATGCCAAAAACCATAAAAAAGACCTACGTTGTAATGAGATTATTAACTCAAGTGTGTAGTTATTGTGATAAGTTTTTCAAATATCCAAGATGAAAATCACCTCCTTATGCCAATAAGATTAAGAACACACACCAAGGATCCCAACAACTACCACCATCAATGATAGATCTGGATTTGGTTCAAGTAAATTCATCAAATCATGAATAAATTTCCCTTCATCAGTTTTCCACCATAGATCACATGGTTCATCCAAAATACATTACTACATACCCTTACCGGGTTAAGTATGAGTAGAAAACTAAATAAAAATTGATGGGAATGGAATAAAATTGGATAGGAACTCACCTGTAATTTCCAAGTGTTGATCCTATAGTGTTAGGGATAATTCTAATAGTTTGAGGTCTCTAAGTGATCTTGAAGATAACCTAGAGTCACCCAATGTTTGAGAGGATAGTATTGGAAATTGAAGGGTTTTAGTGTCCTCAATAATTTATAGGAAATCTTAGAAAATAGGATTCTTGGAATAAATGCCTACACTACGACACCATGGGGTTGGCACAAGACAAAACTATGGTGTCAGGGAAGGGACCACACTATTTTCTACCTTGTGTAATCCAAAACTATGAAACACATTGTATTCATTGGAATATATCCTATATAATGGGATAAGATACCATGACACAATGAAACCACCTAACCATAGAATTACAAAGATAAATAAGAACACAAAACCATAGCTAAACTCCATGGAATTATAACCCTAAAATTAAAAGAAACACAAATAGCTCCCCTGGAGAATCACATAAAAATATTCATCCACCCTGCAACCAAATCTTCTAGCTAGACTCTGTGGAATAACCTATTCCTCTACACCAAAATGCTTATATACATCTAAAATTCCAACTCAACTACTCTCTATCATCCTACGAACCATCTCTATGGAACCAATAAAACATATAATAATTCAAAAAAATACCATTAAGACATGTAAAAACATAAATTAAATTCTTCATAAATTCCAAGTTGTTACAAACTCTATGAACAACTATGTACACTAAACATCAAGACTTGCTAGTAATTTTTAGCATCATCACTAGCACCATACAACAAATTTGTACAAATCTAATATGTATAGAATGGGGTTAGAATAAATGTATGCATAGTTGGATCCTCCCCAAATAGTCTAATATAAAAATTTATGAATTATACTTATCCCAAAGTGATTAAATATTGAAAAAAACTTGTTATATAAAATTGGTCAATTACCACACAGACCTAACCATGGATCACACACAAAATCTGTCTACAAAAATAATAAATTATTATTGACATACTATACCAAGAAGATGCAATGAAACTGAATACTCATAAAACTATCCATCCTCACATACTGGAATCATTTGACATAGCACTCCCGTCCCATCCACAATAATATTACTATGTCATATAAAATACTACATACTATATATCACATCCATTTCACAACAATATGACCCAAATATGAAACTACACATCCGTGTAACACAAAATCATATCTACCCATCACAACCACCAGATGGTAGTATATGTAATCAAAGAGGAAATCAATATCTCACTATAACCATTCTATATAGAGATCCTATATGATAATAAATAATATAATCACTATATATCATCTCTTTATATGATGACTTAAAGTCATCATAACCTATTTTACAATAAAACATGTTGGTGATGTAGGGGTAATATTCTTCTATTTGTATCACCAATATCATAAATTATTGAGAAAATTCCTATAACCAAACACCATATAGGTGCATTGGTTTTGTTACCCAACTCATATCATTGTGAATAAAAAATTACTAAATGTAAAATGAATATATAATATCATATAATCCCATCCATAGTGTAAAATAACAATTAAATAACCAATCAAAATGCGGTAAAAATAATAATTGATTATAAGTTTTCCATTTCTACTAGTATATATGTACAATTTTTAACTAAATTATACCATGTATTAAATCCTTAATGTGACCATGATTTATAGAATCATGTAATTCAAAATTAAATTAGTAATAATAATAAATTATTATAAAAAATATTAGAACACATGTGAAACATGCTCAATAAGACTGTTCACACTATTTATTTATATCAAGATTATTATCTTTATTAGACTAATCTAAAATAATTTCTCAAATGTAAATAATACATGATAATTACATGTAAATATAGAAAATTAAAATTCAAAATTTTTAATCCCCTATATCAAATGAAACTTTAGAAATCACAACATAAGAATGGGTCAGAAATAAGTATTAAGCTAGATGAAACACACAATAATTTTACACAAAACCTTAATTTGATAAGAATTTAATCTCACAAGGACTATATAAATATCCAAAAATAGACTACCAAATATCATTAAATATGAATAAAAGAACCCATTAGGTTTGAATAAGGACATAAGAATTTAATAGAATTTTATTTGGCACACAAATTAATATTTTAAAAATTAGAATCATAAAATAATGTCATGACAAGGATGATAATGGTGTAATGAGGGTCTAATCTAGGAATCATGATCTAATATCCCTAATTCATAGTGGTTCACGATATTTCTAAATTGATATTAATAGAGAAGATGATGGTGCACCTAAGAAATACATACTTCAATTTATATATTCTAAGGAATCGTAGTGAAAACCTTATGCCTCCCCTAAAAACAAGATGCCCCTCAAACCAAAAATCCAGTCCAATATAAACCAATATCTTGTAATTAATGGAAAACACTATGATTTAATTAGAATGGAATTAATGGAATAACACAATATTTCATGAAATAATCTATAACTCCAGAGTGCAATTTCCAAACCTCAAACATATAGAGGGACAATAAATAATAAATTGTAGGCTAGATGACACAAATTGTCAGCTCATACTATAAACTCATAGACTGTGGTATATCAACATCAATCCAATTACCCTTATCTTCTTATTGAGAGGATCCATTACATTTATTTATTTATTTTAGATAATGAATTATCCCTCACATTTTTACTATTTATTATTTATTATTATAATAATTTTCTTATCATATTCAATGTTATATGGAATATAGGATTCTTTATTAATTGTTTGGTTATTGAACAACATGTAAACAAAAATATTATATTAATCCTAATTGAATATTTTTTTATTGTATATGACTCTTATTCATGGTGTGGTTACATTTAAATATTCATTGATCTATGAATTATATGAAGGAAACAACCCTTACACATTATAATGGACATTAGATACGACACTTATATATATGGAATAGTTCAAAATAATTTCAATGTAATTGAGACATATGTACAAAATTATTCCATTTATGTATAAGGAAAATAAATAAAAATAGATTTGTGTATAAATATTATGAATGTTTAAAAATGATAATATTTAATCTTATATATTTATAATTTTTCAATGTAAAGATATTCACATATTTTGGGATGTTACTTTTATGTATACAATCAATAGTGAATAACCATAAATTTGGATAATTGATTGACTCAAACATATACAAGGAAAATATTTAGAAGAATCCTATATGATTATTTCTTAAAAATGATATTGTATTAACTTATTTTGTTGAAGTTAATTATAAAATTAATGTATTGTTCAAATGATGATTACTACGATGTTATGAAGCGTTATTCCAAAAGAAGAAATGAATTATTTATGTGTTGATAATTTTTAAAAGGGAAATAATTTTATTATAGAACTTATAATGACCAATAATTTATATATATATATATATTAATTTTTTTAATGAAAATTAATTACATCACACAAACACGCACTTGAGGATTATAAAGTTATAGTGCCTTTGGAAACATGTAAACATAAATAACTGGTTTATAGGTTAACTAAATCATCTCCCACTATGTTCTTAATGACCAGAACCCTTCTTTGTAAAGACATAAACTTTCCATGTAATATTTTTAATTATATATAATTATTAAGAGTCTGTGAAAATTGACGGAACATGATTCTGAGGCCTAGTGTGCTCAGAATGAATTTCTGAACTTTTTTTAAGGTATGTTCAGTAAACGCGCAAGCAAATTTTTTTAACTTTTGAACCAGTGCTCGGATTAAAAATCCAATGGCACTGTTGAATCCGCAGTGCTTGGATTTTCTTAAGGGAGGTTTAACCTCGACCGTAGTGAGTCGAGAGAAGAAGTTGGTTTTTTCATTTTTTCATGGAGGATAAAATAAAATAAATATATTTTATTTTTAAGAAGAATATCCTCCCACATATCCTTTTAATTTTTTAGTGGTGGGGACCACAATAGGGAGGTCGGGAATTTAATGATGGGAATTAAATACCTGGTTACACAAAGCTTGTAACCACTAATCCATTTAATTAATAGGATTCATTAATTCTAAATTAATGAACCACCCCCCTTTAATGGTCGAAAGATCCTCTTTCTTATTGGTGGAATTTTTGAAATCGTTGGTGAAGGAGGAGATCTGGAGAGGAGAAATTTGGAGGAACCCTTCGGTGAAGAACCGATCCACCAAGTAAGCTCGGAGGATATCCATTCCAGTGGTGTCGTTGGAAGCTTGTTGTGAGAACAAAAAACAATGACCCAACTTCAAGTGAAGATATTCTCCAATGGATTTACGAGGTAGGGTTTACTTTTGGTTATAGTTTCAAGATTTGTTGAATCTTATTCCAACCAATTTCTATCAAGCTAACGCGGAGGGCACGAGCCAAATGAACAAGGCCTGATCCCTTAGCTATCTTGATTTATGTGTGTGTTCTTCATAGGCAATTATTCAGGATGGATGAAACCAAATTTTGATGGGATATAAGTGATGATGATGTCCCGAGAAGTTCAAAAATGCCTTTGGAAGGAAAAACAGGCCACCAGAGCTCTCCTGGTGACCCGTGGAAGGTCGTTGGTGTGGCAGTACCGGCGACTTGTGCCGACGGGCCCCAAGGCGGCGACCGACACCGGTTGGCAGCAAGGGAGGAGGTGGGGCATCTGTGCCACCAAAGGAACTAGCCGTGGCTCGTCATCTGCGGAGGTCAGAGGAGGCGACAAACACACCGATCAACCACGGAAGAGGAGGGCGGTTTGACTAGCGCACTGCCGAAGGACACGGGCCATGGTTCGTTAGCCGCAGCAGACCAAAGGAGGCAGCCAACACAACAAACGACCATGGGAGGTGGAGCGGCATACTATCATGTGTTGATGGAGATGGCGGCTGACACCAGCCAGCCGAGAAGGGAGGCAAGATCTGCTCCATAGAGTTTCGTATGCCACCGGGCGGCGCCGCCCCTGCGGAGGAAACCAAACGACCCTCGCGGCCGTTCGAAAAAACCGGGGGTCACTCCCCTGGGTGGTGGATAGGGTGGGACCTGCCATAGTGGGCCGATCCACCCAGCCACGGGTTATGCCTCACGTAGCTGGGCCACCTGCCCAGCGGGCCATGCCCACCTTGTAGGCCGAGCCGCGCCGTTGCGGGCCGGGCCACCCCCTGTTGGCCGTATCAGACCATAACCCAGCGGGATGAGCTTGCCGTGGGCTAGCCCAGCTAGGTTAGGCGTCCTGAACCGGGTTGGGTCGTCCCAGGACAGGTGGTTCGGGTCGGTCCAACTGGGTGGGACCGGACCCGGGCCCAACCGGACCCAGAGAAACTTAAAGGGCCATATCTTGAGAACCGAACCTCCCTTTGATGAACCATCTATGAAACTAGGATACATGGATCGAGTCGGTCCTTTTGGTATACTCCAATTGCATTTTGGAGTCAGTTGGAGTATGGTCGGGTTGGATCGAACTCGAATCCAACCGGGACCTCGGAACAAAAACGCTTATAACTCACAGACCGGGCGTCCGATTAACGCATCATCTGCCACGTTAGAACCCTTATGACATGGAGGTCCTTTAGGTCACTCATTTGTGGAGAATACTGGTGGTCGAGGTATGACCGATATCTCGAGGGGTAGATTCTATGGAACTCGAGTGCACCGGGTGTGAGGAATCATGTGGCAGGCTGTAACGTGAAGAAATAACATCGATCCTAAGTGGGTTAGAATCTATTGATCTTGTGTGGGTAAAAATCTATCAAATACTGTGTGGGTCAGCGCTCAGTGATCCTATGTGGGTCAGTGCACACTGATCCTGTGTGGGTCAGATCCTGTGTGGGTCAACGAGGGTTATTACGTATCGATCAATAACAGAATAAGATGATCTAGCCTATGACTAATCATCTATATTTATGTACTTAAGTTATACCTGATTGTGAGATAAGTCTTTTACCATTATGGTGTTAACTTAATGGTGTTAACTATGTGGTACTCCTATCTTCATGGTGCTACCTATGTGGTACTTCTACCTTCGTGGCGTTGTCTTCATGGTGTTACCTGTGTGGTACTTCTAGCTTCGTGGTGTTACCTGTGTGGTACTTCTACCTTCTTGGTGTTACCTTTGTGTTATTCTTCCCTCATGTATGATATGAGTATATCTTGATAACTTAGGTATATGTATGGGCATATACCTAAGTAGAGTTTATGTCTATCACTTCGTGCTTGAGATGGAGATCTTACTTTGTGGTTTTTACTTTGTGGAACTCTGGGAGACCAACGAGTGTCTCAGGGTCTTTATTGAGTATCGTTATACCCACCCCTGCATGGGATATACCTACAACTTTTTGTGTCTTGTGAAGATAACAAACATCATTAATCGAGGCTAAGAGAGCGAGGACTGGATGGTGCTTGGAGGTGGGCCTTTTGGCATGACGTGACACAGGGACTACTAATCCTGAGCTGTACATAACCTTCAGGAAGGATCCTCAGTGGATGATCCATGAGCTATTTTTCCCTTTTCAGTTGTATTTTTTACTTTCCAGTTGTACTTTCCCTTTTCAGTTGGGCTTGTATTCTAGCCCTTTACTTTTAACACACTTTTACTATAGCAGTTTACTTCATGGTTGCTTCTTGCTGTGTTCTTGGACTGTGTGTTTGTACAGGTTAAAAGGAAATGCCTTCCAATTTTAGGGATACACCTTTCTGATACTAGTCACTAACCCCTGACCTATGGAAGGCGGGATTGTAGTCGTCACGACATGGGCCCCAGAGGACGGGTCATGACAAAGTTGTATCAGAGGAGTCAGTTCTACCGAAGAACTAGGACTCTGATCTTCTCTATGTGGAAATAGTGTTAAGTATTATGAGTGTGGTTTTCAGTTTGGGGAATCTAGTGTTGGTGCGGAAATTGATTTATCCATACACCAAGACCCTGGATTCTGATTTCTGACTCTGTGCACGGAAACACTGATTGCATATCTTTTTAAAAAGTTTTTCTTATGATCTCTTTGAGTTAGCTCACAAGGTGTTACTTATTGATCGTGGAACACCTGTCTTCTTTCAAGATGGCACCAAATAGATAGTCAACCAGGATTCCCAATAGAGTACGAAATGACGGACTACTGAGCGATGAGGCCTTGGTGCAGGGACCTCTTATGGCGTTAGGACCATCGGGTGGTGTACCATCACCACCACTACCCGTTGGGTAGCCATTTCCACCAGCCCCACCAGCAAAGGGTGCACGCCGAATGAGCATGTTGCATGAGTTTCTACGGAAGAGGCCTCTGAGGTTCCGAGAGTAGATAGATACGCAGGTGGCTGAAGACTGGTTGGAGGCTGTGGCTAGAGTTTTTTGCTTAGTGGGGACACCAGTTGATCTCATGGTGATCCTAACTTCCTGTCTCTTCCAGGGAGTAGCTAAGAGATGGTGGAGTCTGACACTTTAGATACATGATGAGGAAAACCTCATCTGGGTGGAGTTCAAGGGCATTTTCAGGGTAGAGTTCATCCTAGTGACTTTACGATCAGTTCATATACAGGAGCTACTGCACTTACAACAGGGAAACATGACTGTGGACCAGTACTCAGTGAGATTCACTGATCTCTCCTGCTACTTTATCAACATGGTATGAGACAATTTCTTCAGGGCCTGAAACTTTGAGCAGGTTCTCCGATGGGAGATCAGAGCATGTATGACATCGCTCAGCATACCAACACCGGATGGGGTTCTAGAGAGAGCACTTTCGGTGGAGAGCTTCCTAGCTGAGTAGGAACCGATAATGAGAGACACCACTGGACGTTATGTAGTAAATTCATCTACAGTAGGCAGTAGGTGGATGGCACAGGGGCCCAAGCTGGCCAGAACTTTTGGCGGATGACCTTAGGATACTAGGTTAGTGGTGTGGGGCTCACGGGACAGAGGAGGGAGGATTAGGAGTAGGCGATGTTACTCATGCGGTGGGTAGGGCCACATGGCACACGACTGCCCAACCCGCTATACGGACGACCATTAGACGATGAGGGGCTGCCATTGAAGAGGTAGATATTCAATCGGAGAGTTCCGTAGGCAGTAGGTCGACATGGAAGAGGAGCTGGTTGTGCAGCAGGTAGTGGGTGACGATTCGAGGTTCTACCACTGCCACCTTCAGGTGGTCCACCCTAACCACAAGGAGCAGGTGGATAGAGACGAGCTCAGATCTAGGTAACTGAGGCCTATGACCACGACACTACAGATACAATTAGAGGTATGATCTTTGTCTACTCCACCTTAGCTGATTTACTTATAGACATAAGTGCCAGTCACTCTTTTATTGCCATGGGCCTCGTTCGGAGCCTGGAGATTCCGGTGGAGCTGTTGGGTCAATCCTTACGGCTAGAGACTCCTACAGAAGGGGATTCAATGATTACACACTAGTACCGATAGTGTGAACTTACTCTAGGAGGAGAGAGCTTTGGCTGGGATCTTCTAGTAGTGGCATCGATGCCTTATGACGTCATCTTGGGTATGGACTAGTTATCCATATTCCATGCTTAGATTGACTGTATTAGGCACAAAGTGTGGTGTGTCCAAAATGATGAGACCATGTTTTCCTTCACCGATGAGAAAGGAACCTTTGTAGAGCAGGATGGAATTACCCAGAGGAGGGTGCAACTAATCACACATCAGTTGGTCAGCCTTACGCTCAGGGTAGTTGATGTTGAGAGTCCGAGCTATCCTGTAGTGATGGACTAGTATGCTAATTTCTTCCCAGATAATGTTCTAGGACTACCTCATCATAGAGAGGTAGACTTTTACATCGACCAGTACCCCAAGATGACACTGATATCTAAACCATCATATCGGATGGCTCCCGTAGAGCTTCGTAAGTTACGGGTTTAGTTGGAGGACTTTCAGAGGTAGGGGTTTGATAAGGTCTAGTGTTTCTCCATGAGCATACCGGATTTTGTTCTCCAAGAACGCAGATGGGAGTTTGAGACTCTATTTGGACTACCGGTGCCTGAATCAGGTGACTGTGAAGAACAATTATCCAATTATTAAGATTTATGATCTTTTCGATCAGCTGAAGGGAGCTCATTGGTTTTCTAAGATAGGCCTTAGATCAGGCTATAATCAACTCAGAGTACGAGATGAGGATGTGCCGAAGACAACCTTCAAATGTCAGTATAGACACTATGAGTTCTTGGTTATTCCATTTGGCATGAACAATTCCCTACTAGTGTTCATGGGACTCATGAATAGGATCTTCTAGTCATACCTTGATCACTTTGTGGTGGTCATCATCGAAGATATCTTGATATACTCAGTGTTAGAGGAGGATCATGTCTATCATCTGTAGAAAGTTCTAGATACACTCTGAGAGAACCAGATTTATGATAAGATCTCAAAGTTCCAGTTCTGGATATGAGAGGTCCACTTTCTAGGACATGTTATCTCAGAGGCTAGAGTTACATTGGACCCGGTGAAGATAGAGGTTGTGCTTTCTTGGGAGCCACCTAGGAGTGTGACCGAGGTGCGGAGTTTCCTGGGGTTTGCTGGATACTACTGGAGATTTGTACCTGACTTTTCAAGAGTTACGACACCCTTGTCAGCATTGATGAAGAAGGTACAACCCTTTGTTTGGACGAAGATATTCCATCATAGTTTTTAGGAGATGAGGCAGAGACTGATGAGTTCCCCCATCTTGAGGATACCAGAAGAGGGAGTTGGGTCTGTGGTCTACTGTGAAGCATCAGGGACCGAACTTGGGTGTGTCTTAATACAGGAGTGAGCAGTGATGACCTACGACTCCCAACAGCTGAGGCAACATGAGTAGAAATATTCTACCCATGACCTAGAGTTAGAAGCAATGGTCTTCACCTTGAAGATGTGGTGACATTACTTGATGGAAGAATGTTTTACAGTCTACTTTTATTACAAGAGTCCCAGGTATATCTTCTCATAGAAGGACCTGAACCTAATACAGAGGCAATGGATGGAGTTCCTCCAGGACTATGACTTTGAGATAGTGTATCCTCCTAGGAAGGGGAACGTGGTAGAAGATGCACTGAACAGGAGGTCTGGTCTGCAGTTGCTGAGTGAGGTGATAGAGTAGCTAGCTGCATTGCAGATATCCTTCGTGGATAGAGATGGAGCAGCTTACCTCTAGTCTATGAAAGTCACTCCCCCACTTCTTCAGCGAGTTAGGGAGGCACAACTTGGGGACTTTTACTGCGAGGCACGATGTGCTCAGATATCCACAGGATGAGTACCTGATGGATTTTCTAAAGGTGGGGATCACATCATCCTCTTTAGAAGACGCACCATGGTACCAGTGGTTCTATGAGAGGAGGTGTTGAGGGAGTGCTATATTTTCACTTGGGAAGTACATCCTTGTATGGAGAAGATGTACTAGGACCTCCGATGTCAGCACTGGTGGCCAGGGATGAAGAAAGTAGTGTAATAGTATGTTTCATTATTCCTCACTTTTCAGAAAGTGAAGGCAGAGCATCATGTTCCAGCAAGCTTAGTGTAGCCACTAGAGGTGCCAGAGTGGAAGTGGGATAAAATCTCCATGTACTTTGTTACAGGGATTCCATGTACGTCTAGGGGACATGATTCCATCTGGGTGATAATTGATTGACTCACCAAGTCGGCCCACTTCCTACCTATCTAAGAGTAGGGATCAATAGAGGTCTTGGGATGCCTCTACGTATAGGAGATTGTGCGACTTTGTGGGGTGACATCGAAGATTGTCTCTGACCATGACACATGTTTTACTTCCCGGTGGTGTAAGGGATTTCATGAGGCATTCTGGACTTAGCTATGTTTGAGCACTACCTTTCATCCTCAGACAGATGGTTAGACGGAGCAGACCATTCAGACGCTGGAGGACATGCTTTATGCATGCGTCCTAGATTTTGGTTACAGTTGGGAGGATCACTTGCCCTCGGTGGATTTATCTTAAAATAATAGTTATCACTCCACCATCGGTATGACACCATTTGAGGCCTTGTACGGTTGACAATGCTGATCATTTCCATGCTGGACAGACCCAGGGGAGTCAGCACTTATGAGTCCAGAGTTGGAATGGGATACCACTGAGAAGGTGCAGATCATTCGAGAGTGGATGAAGACTGCATATAGCAAACATAAGTCTTATGCTGATAGGATTTGGAGACCTTTGTAGTTCAAGGAGGGAGACCATGTCTTCCTATGGGTCTCACCTCAATGAGGTTTGCAGAGATTTTCCTGAGGTGGCAAGTTGTCACTGAGGTTTATCAGACCATTTATAACACTTTAGAGGGTAGGTGAGGTGTAATACCCCTTGGAACTTCCACCACAGTTGGATAGGGTTCACAACATCTTCCACATATCCCAGCTGAGGAGATACGTGCATGAACCATCTCATATCATCGACCATAGCGAGCTGGACTTTGATGATGGGGTGATGTTTATAGAGGTTCCAGTAGATATTGAGGATCGACAGGAGAAAGTCCTTTGTGGGAGGTTGATACCTATGATGGACGTTCACTGGCGGCACAAGAACCTTCAGGAGAGCACTTAGGAGTGGGAAGCTCAAATTTGAGCTCAGTACCCCCATTTGTTTTCTTAGTCTATATTGTGGATTTCGGTGATGAAAATACCTATAGTGGGGAGAATGTAAAGACCCATATTTTCCATGTATTTTTTTAATTATATGGAATTATTACGAGTTTTTGAAAATTGACGGCGTGTGATTTCGAGGCCCGATGTACCCAGAATGAATTTATGAACTTTTTTTTAAGGTACGTTTAGTAAACACGTGAGCGACATTTTATAACTTTTGAACTGGTACTCGGATTAAAAATCTGAGGGTAACATTGAACCCAAAACACTAGGATTATATTAAGGGATTTTTAACCTAGATCGCAGTGGGTCAAGAGAAGAAGTTTTTTTTTTCATTTTTTCATGGAGGATAAAATAAAATAAATATATTTTATTTTTAAGAAGAATTTCCTCCCATCTATCCTATTAATTTTTTTGGCTATGGGGACCACAAGAGGGAGGTCAGGAATTTAATGTTGGGCATTAAATACCTAGTTACCCAAAGCATGTAACCACTAATCTCTTTAATTAATAGGATTAATTAATTCTAAATTAATGAACCAACCCCTTTTAATGGTTGAAATCCCCTCTTTCCTCTTGGTGAAATTTTTGAAATCGTTGGCGAAGGAGGAGATATGAAGAGGAGAACTTTTTAGGTACCCTTCGATGAAGAATGGATCCGACAAGAAAGGTCGGAGGATCACCATTCCAAAGGCGTTGTTGGGATCTTGTTGCTGGACCAAAGAACACTGACCCACCTTCCAGCGCATACATTCTCCAACGAATTTACGAGGTAGGGTTTACTTTTGGTTATAGTTTTAAGAGTTGTTGAATCTTATTCCAACTAATTGCTATCAAGATAATTTGGAGGGAGCAGGCCAAACGAACAAAGCCCGGTCCCTCCACTATCTGTATTAATGTGTGTGTTCTTCATAGGTGATTCTTTGGGATGGACAAAACCCAATTTTTATGGGCTAGAAGTGACGGTGATGTCTCAGGAGGTTCAATGATGCATTTGGAAGAAAAAATGGGCCACCAGAGCTCACCTGGTGACCTGTATAAGGCTTCCGGTGTGGAAGTTCTGACACCAGTGGGGACCAAGGTGGTATAAGACACCGGATGGTCATGAGGGAGGAGGCGGTGCATCCGTGCCGCCGGAGGAACAGACCATGGCTCGTCAGCCGCGGTGGTCAGAGGAGGAGGCCGACACATCGACCGACCATGGAAGAGGAGGTCAGCTTGACCAGTGTGCCACTAGATGACGCAGGCTATAGCTCATTAGTCGTGGAAGACTGAAGGAGGTGGACGACACACCGGCCGACCGCGGGTTGCGGAGGGACGCACCATCGCGCGCTGCTGCGTATAGTGGCCGACACCGGCCAACTGCGATGGGAGGCAGGACCCACTCCAGCAGGTCCTTCATGCCATTTGATGGTGCCCCATAGTGCCACTACTATGGAGGAAACCGAACAGACCTCGTGGCTATTCGGGAAAACCGGGGGTCACTCCCCCGGGTGGCTACTAGGGCTGGCCCCGCCAGAGCGGGCCTCTACACCCAGCCACGGGCCACGCCTCATGCGGCTGGGCCACCCCTGCTAGTCTCACTCCTAGAAGGCCGATCCTACCATGGCCCAGCCCAGCCGGGTCGGACCCGGACCGGGTTGGGTCAGCCTAGGCCGGGTCGGGTTGGGTATGTCTGACCAGGTCAGACCAGACCCAGGCCCAACCAGACCCAGAAACACTTAAAGGGCCATATCTTGAGAACCGGATGTCCATTTGACAAACTGTCTATGGAGATATGATCCTTGGATCGAGACAGTCCTTTTGGTATACTCCACTTGAGTTTTAGAGATAGTTGGAGTATGGCTTGGTTGGATCGAACCCAAATCCAACCGAGCCCTCAGAACTAAAACACTTATAACTCACAGACCGGGCGCCCGATTGACACACCGTTTTCACGTTGTAACCCTTACAACATGGTGGTATTTTGGGTTACTCCTTTATGGATCATAGTGGAGGTCAAGGTGCAACCGATATCTAGAGGGGAAGATTCTACGGAACTTAGTCGCACTGGGTGCGAGGAATCCTGTGGCATGTTGTAACGTGAGAAAATAACATCGATCCTAAGTGGGTTAGCATCTATCGATCCTATGTGGTTCATCATCTATCAGATCCTATGTGGGTCAGTGCTCATCAATTCTGTGTGGGTCAGTGCACACCAATCCTATGTGGGTCAGTAGGGGTTATTACCTATCGATCCAGTGTGGGTCAGAAGTAGTGCCTCTTAACAGAATAAGATGATCTAACTTACAACTAATAATCTGTACTTATGTACTTATTTTATACCTAATTACGAGCTGAGTCTTTTACCTTCATGGTGTTACCTATGTGGTACTTCTATCTTCGTGGTGTTACTTGTGTGGTACTTATACCTATGTGGTGTTACCTATGTGGTACTTCTATCTTCGTGGTGTTACGTTTGTGGTACTTCTACCTTTGTAGTGTTACCTTTGTGGTATTCTTCCCTAATTTATGAGATGAATATATCTTGATAAATTAGGTACATGTATGGGCATATACCTAAGTATAGTTTATGTCTATCACTTTGTGCTTGAGATGGAGGTCTTACTTTGTGGCTTTTCCTTTGTGGAACTCTGGGAGACCTATTGGGGTCTCGGGGTCCTTACTGAGTATCATTATACTCACCCCTGCACTGGCTATGCGTGCACATTTTTGTGTCTCTTGCAGATGACAGACATCATTGATTGAGGTTGAGAGAACCAAGACTTGACAGTGCTCAGAGGTGAACCATTTGGCGTGACGTGACACAAGGACTACTGATCGTGAGCTGTACCTACCCTTCAGGTACGATCCTCAGTGGATTATCCATGAGCTATTTTTTATTTTTAAATTGTATTTGTACTTTCCATTTGTACTTGTCCTTTTCAGTTGGGCTAGTATTCCGGCCCCTTTACATTCCGAACACTTTTTATATATCAGTTTACTTCGTGGTTGCTTCTTGTTGTGTTCTTGGGATATGTGTCTATACAGGTTAAAAGGAAATTCCTTCCCGTTTTAGGGATATTCCTTTCTAGTGCTAGTCGCCAGAATCTGACCTATGGAAGGTGGGTTTGGGGTAGTCATGATACGATCCCATAGGGATGGGTCATGACATTCTTAAACATATCACACATAATAAATTTCATCATAAACTGGAGATATGAAACTTAAAAAAGGGTGATATCATATAATCAATAAGGGTAAAAAAGGGACATATATAAACTAAACATGAACATAAGTGTATTAGAACCTGAGAAAAACATTTGAAAACCATACCCTGCATATCCAAGATCATAATATTAAGTCATGGAATAAATATTGTAAGTTCATAAGATATGAATCATAAGGGAATCAAATATCATGATACATGAGATCATAACATTGGAATAATACATTGATTTGTGATATACACATAAGAATAGAAAATCATTTCCACAGTAGTTAACGCTCACTTACAAGGCTATCACAGTGGAATGCGTTTACTCTAAAAACCATCATAGTAGTCAAGGTCCACTATCAAGAGAATCATAGCAGAAAAAGACCCTTACTAAACCTGGTTCAATCCCTATTCCAGTCCTATCTGTCCCATGATATATAAATCTTTATCCAATGACTTGGAGGGAGATATAGGTCCCACTAGTCACATAATTTAAATCATATGCATGCGTACCACAAGATCATAAAACATTCATCATATCATACCCATGAAATTAAATGGGTTTTATAATCATATCATAACCTTTTTAAATATGAAAAGTTTTATAATCATTTTCTTATTTCATCATAGTATAACCCATGAAAAGGGGAGGGTTTCATAACCATTTCCTCATGGTATAACCCATAGAAGAGAAATAGTTTTGATAAGTATCATTACATAATAAACATAATGAATTCAAATAAATAATTAGAATGGTATCATTGAATTATATCCCCAGTAAGGATTATGTAACATCAACACATGTCATATTATATGGGAAATTATTTTGAAAATAGACATGAAACATTTCTTGAGGAAAATGTCCTTTCCTCTATAATTTTTTTAAAAAATGAGATATTTTGAAAATAATTTTCTTTGAGTATAACATTGAAAAAATATAAAGGAATATTCAAATAAAATAATGTACATGATGGCAGTAAATTCTATTCATGCCCTACACGCTAAAATAAATATTACTTTTACATTTTTGGTAAAATCCATATAGTAATTTCTTGGAAAATGACATGAAGATTCATTTAGTTTTTTTAAAAGTAAAACATTGGTAAATATGTCATTAATAAATCATTTTTGAAAACATTTTTAGAAAACATGGTTTTGGATGAAAAATTAGTTTTCAACTAAAGAGATAAATAAAGATGAATTTTCTTACAAAAATATTTTAAACTCTTGAGTACATAAATTGAGGAAAGCTAATAGAAAAAATTTATTATTATGAAATAATAATAAAATTATAAAATTAATGATTTTAATGAGATATTTATAATAATATTTAATTATTGGAATTATTATCATGAGCAATCCTGATAAATGATGAGATTGTAACCTAAAACCCTTACCATTATGGTAACTTTGAATTGTAATTCCCACGAAATAATAAAATTAAATGTAACTTATAATATTATTATAATAAATTAATTAATGATATTTCGTGTTAAATGGGATATATATACACCCCATAAATTAAGATATGTGCATAACCTAACATATGTCTCAAATAAGACAAGGTGAGAAAAAAAATATCTTCCTACTTTGGTTACTTTTGAACCGTAATACCCATAAAAGAGAGATCCTAAAATGTATTTGTAAATACCAATATTTTTTATGATAAAAATAATAACATACATTATTGGGAATTATATACACCACATAAAAGAAACATGGGGTGAATATGGCTTGTGTCTCAATGAAAGTAAAAGTGAGACATAAATCCCTTACCTTAAGTATCATATTACTTCGTAGACATCAAAAAATCATATATAATAAATAAAATTTTATTATAAAATAATTAAATTACCATAAATATATATCATACCATCTCTAATTTACTTATTACCTCTTATTACCCATTTATTAACAATTTCATGATAAAGTCACATTTTGGGCAATAACTGCTTTCTTTTTCGTGTATGTTTTGATTTATTATTTTTGGAACTCTTAAGTTTATCATGGTTAAATAATATAAAGAATTTTTTCCATGATATATATATCATATAGATTTATTATGTGTTTATTTATATTAATCCATAAAATTTAGAGGTATAGAATGAAATACACCATTTATGGAGATGATAGGATGTATGTACACATTAACATAATTTCTATTTTCTCAATGTATTGAGAGAGAGAAAGGTAAATAATATAGTAGCATTAAAGAATAATTTATATGTAATATATATAAAATAATTTCCTTAAACCCATTATTATTACCTTAAATGTAAATTATGAACAGATCACATTGTTTGGCGAGGTGGTAGTCCACCGTACACTTGAGCGACGTTATCATATTCCCATAGAATGGAAATTAAGAAGTTTTATATGATATAATAATTACAGAAGTATAATATTAAAAAATATATAATATAAATATGTTATATACTTCATTATATCCATCCTTTAATGGTTTTTATGGAAAAAACTACGTCGGTTCGTGTGGCGGTAGTCTACCATACACACAATTGATAATTTTGTTTTCCATTTGATGGAAGTAGAGATGAATATAGGTTATTAAATTTGGATAATAAAATATAATTATAAAATATATAATAGTTTTATTATATTTTAAGTGTTAATATATAATTTAAGGTGAAAAAGGAAGAATGAAAAAGGAGCTTAGTGAAGACAATTACCCTCGCTTAGAAGCAGCTCCTTTGGACTTATAATTAAAGAACACAGTGTTGGTATTTTTGGATGACCGGAACCTCTATATAATGGATAATTATGATGGTGAGGTATTTTGGTAGGGTTTGGGTGAACTATATGACTTAATATGTGTGAATAAGTGAAAGGTGGTGGTGGCCTTTTATAAGTAGGGGAAAGGAACCCACTTGGAAACTACTTGGAAGTTTCCGAAAAAGAATCCAAAATAGTAAAGTCATTCAAATTAAAAAAGAATATGAATGAATCTATAATATATATTAGGAATTATAATATGTAATATTTTC
Source organism: Viscum album (assembly GCA_963277665.1). Taxonomy (NCBI): domain Eukaryota; kingdom Viridiplantae; phylum Streptophyta; class Magnoliopsida; order Santalales; family Viscaceae; genus Viscum; species Viscum album. Next base: position 1,428,448,985 of record OY728120.1, on the reverse strand, counting down.
ATAAAATAAAATTTAGACATGTTTTGGATCATTTTTAACCCTTATCTGTTTTAGTTTAACCTCTATTTTAGCCTTAATCGTGATTGTTAATTTTTTTTACTATTTTCACTGTTCATTATGAGGAAAAATTAGTTTTAACTTATTATATATTATAAAATATAATTATTCCAAATATTTAATAAAATTTTCCAAATTAAATTCACATAAGTGGAAAAAATTAATTTAAAATTAATCCTGCAGATGCGACGAGAAAGAGAGTTTTCAAAGAGAAAATGTTCAAACGTTTACAGAGTTTTTATATCAAAATTTAATATAATCATGATTAAAGTGAAAACATGTATTAATAGATATATATTTGAACTAATTATACTTTTAAGGCCATATTAAAATAATTTTTAAGTTTTTAAATGATTTAAAAGGAATGAAAATTCTTAACAAAAACCAGTATTTTTCACTATTCATTTAAAACTTTAGCTTTTTTTGAAAAATCAAAAAAATTCACCGAAAGATAATTTTTAAATTATGTTTTAAAAAACGAAATTTATTTTTTCAAATTAATATTCAAAAATTTTAAAAATTAAATTTATTATAAGTGCACAAAAAGAGAAAAAACAATTTTTTAGAGAAATACAGTTTTCAAGTGTAAAATTGGATTTATTCTTATCTCTTTTCTAAGAAACACATCAGATGAATTTTAAAATTTTTATTGAATATATAATATATAAATTTCCTAAATTTTTTACCAAAATTTATTTTATTAATTAATTTATTTAAAATATATTTGTGTGCATAAAAAATAGTTTTTTAGAAACTGATATCCTTAATTTTCAAATGGTTCTTATTTTAATTTATAATTTGTTGGGCTCTAAATAATTAGTTATATATATATATTTAAAGAATATATTTTCTTAATTATTTTTAATATTATTCATACTATCCATTATAATGGAAATGTTATAACTATCATATTAAATAATAATATTTTAATTGAATGCTATGTTTTGTTTAGACTTGGTGTTTCATATAGCGAAAGATATACTAAATGTTATGTGTAATTCCAGAAAAACTATGTGTTTCATGAAATTCAAGTTAAAATTATTTTTTCATGGAATATCAAAATTATCAAAATTATTTCAAAAAAATATTTCAAAAAATCTATGGGTATTACAGTCTACCCCCCTTAAAAAATTCACATCCTCACAATTTGAACTAGTACTTGGTAAATAAGGATTTAACATTTAAAATACAATTTTGAGAAACCCGCATAATAAAATGGGTTAATAAATATTCCTTTTGAAAAGAGACAAATGGATATGCGAAGGTTATTTGGAATTACACATTCTAGGCATCCAAATTGGAGAACATAGGTGGGATGTGAAAACATGGACATTAAAGAGAGAACTTACACCCAAATACTTATAGAGAGTGATATAGAACATGGTTAGGATAAAGTTAACAACCATAAATCCATAAATTTGTGATTGGTGAATATACCATTCATCCATCATAATTTAAGGTAAAAGCTTACCATTTTATTTTAAGATCCTTTTCTTAAAGTTGCGGGAATTTTCATGAGAAGATATAATTACTTAATTTCTTTCCATTTAGTAAGAATAATATTTTGCATTATTTGTTCCTTTATCAAATTCCACTTCATCTATTACATTAAAAGTTGAATTTTTCATGTTTGAAGATTCAAAAAATAATGATAATTCATTCCTTCTATCTCGAGTTATTATAAAAAAATTATTAGAAAATGTTGTCCAATAACATCCAAAGTTCAACTTAATCTATTTCATGAATAGCTAACCATAAGGCTCCTCTATATCTGGAAAAAATTAAAATACATAAATTTAGAAATAAGGTCACTAAATTTCTAAAATCAACTTATCATTAATTCCCCAAACAACATTAAGTAGCCATTAATGTCACATACCAAATATGTGAATACATTGATCATATATTCTACTAAAACAAGGTAATATCTTGAATAACCAAAAAATATTAATGAAAACATACCTTACTAAAAAAACCTTTCCTCCTTACTTAAAAAACACAAATTATTAAATATATTTCATAAATCAAATAATTTTGTAAACTTAATCAATGATAACATAAACCAAGTTATCTAAAAATAATTAATTAATTCTAAGGTCATAAATACTATCAAACTTAATTTATTCATATCCATCATATATTTATCCCATCATAATTATCTCAACAAAAAAGAAATATTAATGGTTATCTTCCCTTAATCATGTGTTTTTTCATGAAATATCACCTTGCTTTTAAATCTATTTTCCAGGACATTAATACCATTCAACATATTCTTGAAAATAATTATCGAACACTTATACTGAACAATCATTATATATTTTATAATTCTTGAATTCCAATACATAAACACTTGAATCTTCTATATTCTTTATCAATCCATTTACTAGGAATTATCATCTTATTCATTAATACTTATTTCCTTTAATATTTCATTTTAGTCTCTTCATCATCAAAAACAAAACCTTTACTTACACCTCCTTGATGACCCTAATATTGAGATTTTCCCCCAGTAAATCAATTTGTATAATGCCCATACTTTCCATATTTAAAATATTCATCTATTGATAATACTTTTGGGAGAATGATATTCCCATCCATTTTATTAACTGAATTTTTCATTTTTTCATTGGAAATTAGTTTCTTTGATTTTTTCCACACTCAAAATATCTTCTCATTCCTTATATACATTTAATAGAGTTTTTTTTACCATATTCTTGAGATATAAGAAACTGAATCTCCTTTACTCCATGGTCTCCACCACCCAAACTATCAATGAACTCTATCCCACTCTTCTATCTTGTATCAAAGAGTTTCTTATGGTGCGAGTTATTAATAATATATGTTTTTAACTGATTTGGTATAATCACAATATCCTTCAATCAAGTTATTATACCATTTGGTTTCTCATCAACACATTTTATATCACATTCAATGTTTATCAGGTTCCTTCTGGTTCCTACCATTGACCAAAACCAAAAAGCATATTGTAATAAAAAATAATAAAATCGTGGAACCAAATAATAATGAAAAATAACTTACAGGATATCAAAATAAAGACATATTATTTTTAATCTATGACACCTTAGGTTTATCCTAGGTTATTCATAGTCATATTATATTTATATCTTTCATGATGATTCATAAAGTGTATGCAAATTTCCAAATCACATTTCCTATGAGTGTCAAACTAGGAGTGCAACAAGGCCCATTTTCATGCACGAGATGAAAATCAAGTTTAGATCAGAACACCCTTTTTAGAGTTATTACAACTAGGTACCTCTATTCCAAAGCCACATCAACTTGTATTATTCATACAGGGATGTAATTTCTTGAAAACCACTCACTCTATCCTTTACCAAAACTTCAAAACACTTTACTATACTTTGAATCATACTTATACTTATCTATAAACATATCCATAGAAACATCCTGACAAATATCCCTAGGTGTATCACTAATGTTTTCTCATAAAAGTTTCCAATGGTTAATAAAACCATCCTCTAATACCAACTATAACGACCTATTATTTTCATTCATAGATATGATACCATTTATTTATGAACATTCATTACATAACAAAAACACATGACTAAGGATCATAAAGGTATAATGAATTTTGAAACATGGAAACATAAACAACTAGTTCGTAGGTAAACTATATCATATCCCACTATGTTCTTCATAACTAGAAACCTTCTTAGAAATATAATACACAATAAATTTCTTCATGACATGGGGAAGGAAAACACAATAATGGGTTAGCTTAGATGCCCAATAAAGGTATTCAAAGGAGAAACTTAAGCATAGAATAAACATTAGGGTTTGAGAACATGAGAGAAATATTTGAAAAAAATACCATGCATATAAAAGATCTTAATCTCAAGTCATGGATTAAAGGTTTGCAGTTAATACAATATGAATAATAAGGTAATTAAAGAAAATAATCCATTAGATCATAAAATTTTCATAATACATAGATTTGTGGCATACAAATAATCATAGAAAATCATTTACATAGTAAATGAGACTCACTTCCCAGGATATTATAGTGAAATAATTTCAATGCCCAAACCATCATAGTAGTTAAGGTTCACTTCCAAGACCATTATAGTGGGAAAAAATACCTTAATACGGTGGTTTCACTCCATATTCCATTTTTGTTTATCTCATGAGATATAAAACATTACCCAATGCATTGGAGGGAGATATAAGTCCCACTAGCCACATAATGAAAATCATACGTATGTGTGCCATAATATATTAAAAAATTCATCATATCATACCCATGAAATGAAATGAGTTTTTTAGTCCTACCATAACCCATGGAAGTGAGATAGGTTTCATAATCATATAATCATATAATCATTAATAACCCATGAAAAGAAGTGGCCTGTATAAGAATTTTCACATGGTATAACTCATGTACAAGAAACAAATTTCATAAACATCATTATATCATCAACATAAACCATTCATAGAACAAATAAGAATGGTATCCTTGTATCATATCCCCATTAATAATAGGTAACATCAACCGATGTCATCTTAGATAAAAAATGATTTTGAAAATACAGAGGAAATATTTGTTGAGGAAAATTTCCTTTCTGCATTGATTTTTTTAAAAGATAAAACACATTGAAAATAATTTTATTTGAAAATAAACTTGAATTTTTTTAAATGAAGCTTCAATTAAAATAATTTTCATGTTAGTGGGAAATTTTGTTCCCTACATACATGTTAAGACAAATATTTCTTTCACATTTTTAGTAAAATATAAAGAGGCATTGTTTAGAAAATTAAATAAAGATTAATTTCAAAAGATTTTTTAAAAATTCAAACATGGGAAAAAATTGATTTAATAAATCATTTTAATAATTTAAAAAACATTTTTAAAAAACATGGTTTTTGATAAAAAAAGTATTTTTCGACCAAAGAGAGAAATACAAATGATTTTTCTTAAAAATATTTTTTTAAACTCATGAGTAAATAGAGGAAAATGAAGAAAAAACATGTATTCTCATGAAATAACCACAAGGTAAGATAATTTTTGAGTTTCATAAGAGATATATCATAATATTTCATTATTGGAAGAATAATCATGAGCAATCCTGAAAAATGATGATATTGTAACATAAACCCTCACAACTCTAGAAACTTCGAATCACAAGACCCATGAAAGAATAATGTCAAAATAAATATAAAATATCATGATAATAAATAAATTCAATATATTATATGTCAAAGGGTCTATATATACATGGCATAAAAGAATATATTTTCATTGCATAACATATGTCTCTAAGAAAGAAAATTTAGAAAAACTTCTCTTTCCACATTGGTAACTTTTGAACCATAAACCTCACAAATGACAGATCCTAAATTGGATATTTAAGTAAAAATAAATTTTTGTATAATAATCATAAAAAACATTCATGATAAGTATATACACTACATGAATGAAACATGGGGTGAATATGGCATGTGTCTCACAGAAAGTAAAAGTGAGATGGAAAGCCCTTACCTTAAGTATCGAATTCCATCATACACATTCAAACCTACCATATAATAAATATTATATTATTATAAATATATTATAGAACCATAAATATATATATCATACCATATATAATTTTCTTATAACATTTTATTACCCATTTATTAACAATTCATTCTTAAAGTCAGGTTCTCAGCAATAATTGCTTTGTTTTTCATGTATGTTTTTATTTTTTATTTTTGGTACTCTTAAATTAATAATGGTTACATAATATGCATAATTTTAACCATGTTATAAATATCCTATATATTCATTATTTATTTATTTAGAGTAATCTATAAAAGTTGGAGATAGAGGATGAAATACCCCATGCATGGAGATGATAGGTTGTATGTATGCATGAACACTCTTTCTATTTTGTCGAAGAATTAGAATATAAAAAGGTAAATAATATATTAAAATTAAAAATAAATTTTATTTAATATATTCCAAATATTTTTATTAAACCCACCCTTATTACCTTCCTTTTAAAGAGTGAACAAATCACATCGCTTCACGAGGTGGTAGTCTACTATGCACATTAGTGACGTTATTATATTCCCACTGAATGGAAAAGTAAGAAGGTATATGTGATATAATAAGTTCATAATTATAATAATATCTTGTATATAATATACATATGTTAAATATATCCTGATATCCTACCTTGAAATTCGATGATGTAAAACAGACTACATCTGTTTGTGAGGCTATAGTCTGTCGTACACACGATCAACAATTTTGCTTTAAATTTTAATGGAAGTCAAGATAAATATATGTTATTACATTAATATAATAACATATTAGTATATATGAGATACTGCTGTTATTATATTTTAATTTTTAAAAATTAATTGAAGTTTTAAAAATAAGAAATAAAAAAGGAACCCAATGAAGATAATTACCTTAACATAGAAGGACCTCCTTTGGATCTCTTATTAAGGAACCTAGTGTTGGTATTTTGAAAGGAAAATAATCTCTTGAAAATGTTTAATGATTTTCAAGAGGAATTTTTTAATGGGCTGGATGAACTATATGGATTCATAAGTGTGAATATGTGAAGGGTTGTTAGTTGGGGAAAGAAACCCACTTGGAAACTACTTATAAACTTCCTAAAATAATCCAAAATGATAAAGTAATTTGAATGAAAAAAGATTCCAAATTACCCTAGATTCAAACTTGGGAAGTATGAAATGGAGATATATCCATCCAATAGGATTTTTACATGTGTTGTGTAACACCCCGTTACCCACTTTCAAGAAATTATCTTCACTCTTTTTTTCCCTTTTTATATTTGGTGCATTTTGGGACTCCCATGAATGAAGATAAATTACTTGGTAAAATTACCTAAAGTCCAAGGATTTATGTTTTGGAGTTTGGGTATGATCTGTTAAAGTATTTTTAGGGTTCTTTATGATTTCATAGAACCTTAGAGTTGTTTTGGGTTTTTCAACTAGAACTAGTCTTTTTGTGGTTTGTAGGAGAAATAGAAACCCTGTAAAGTGATTACACATAGTGTATTGGTCATTAGGAATAATCCATGAACCCATTTAGGGTGTGAGAAATTTATATTCCTTTAATATAAATTATATACCATTTAATGGTAAAATAACATTTTTAATAAAAATACGACGTGTTTTTCAGTGAACTTGGGTTTTTGGGATTACACGACATGAAAAGGGGTTTCAAAACATGTAAATCAATGATTTAGGATTTTTAGGGAATTGTACTACTAATATCTCTTTTATTAAGCCACAAACCCTTCCTTGTTAACCTAGGATCTCTCACAAGTGATTTTGGAGACCTCCACTCCTTCTAGATCATTTTATTCAACAATTGATCATCATTTTAGTTGCAATGCATTTCTATGGGTGTGTATTCCTTTCTACTTATTCATTGAATTTTATTGAAGTATGTAATTCATTACATTTATAGATCATTTGATCTATTGTGTTGATTCTTCTTGATCCTTTCTAGATAATTCATGTTATCTTCCTCCGGAGGCTAACCCTTTCCTTGGTTGTGGTGTGCCATGTGGGTTTCATTGAGGTATATTGTGATATATCCTCTTCACCAACCATTTTTTTCTTATTGAATTTATTATAAGAAATGCGAATCAATCTATGGGCCTCTGTTTTTGACCTTGTGTTCCTTCATGGTTAGTTAATCCTATTTTGGGTGTCTGTAACCTGAATTTATGGTAGGTAGTTCCATCACTATCCCATTTTAGATGAGTTTCATTACTCTGGTGTTATAAAGATTTTTTGTAAATGGAATAGCATGATTAATTTATTGATTTGTAAGCGTGGAAATGGTTTTTTGTTAAAAGACAGTTTCCCCTTATTTTAGTAAAGGAAATGGGTATTTTGAAATCATTGTGTAATGTAATTATGATCATTTTTTAAATAATGGTTATGAGGAAATAGTTTAGAAAATAGGGAACATGGAATGCCTTGCATACTTAGCTATAAGGTTTAGCTTAGGGCCATAATCCATGTGTTATTGGGGAATTAAATCATGGGGTGGTCCTCTATTAACAAGTCCCTTTGTTTTATGGAATTGATATTGAAATTATATATGGATTCACTCTTGGGGTGTTTCTCTTCTCTTTAGGCCCATGTTCTAAGGACTTGATTATGTACTAGTCATTGATTATGGTATGACCAGTTTGCTAGCCTAAACTATAGAGATCCTTAGCATCATATTAACTGTATTTTTGTCTTGTACTATTTTATATTTTACTTCCATGGATATGATATGATATGTGATACCTTATTTTATTTTATTTGATATATTTGAAATGATCTGAAACTGTTTTACCTGGACTATTTTAGAACTATGGAAAAGGGAAAGTTAAATGTTTTTCCATGACTTTGATATAAAAATTATAAACTGTTTATCATTATTTTTTTTTAATGTTTAGAATGTTCAGATTATTGTACAAATACTCGTTATAGAACACCTGAGTGGGATCCTACTGATCTTGTTAGCACACAACCTGCACACACCTTTGGTGGTGCATAGACCTTTTTTTGTTTTTTGATGCAGGGAAAGTCAAGGTGCCACATTGAGGCAGCAAGGTTTATGTAAACTATGTCTAGGTAGATGGTTGTGAGATGTTGAGAGTTTTCCCATGTTTTCACATGGAATATTTGGTTTATTTTTTAGTTTTCCTTTTATGATTATAATTTTACTTTTGGATATTTTGACTATTTTTGAGTTGTATAGTTTTCATTGCTTTCTTTCAGTTATGACATATGTTTATCTATTCTGCTATTTCACTTTGTTATATATATACATTCCATGTTGTTACTTTAGGTCGGGAGAAATCATTATCTATCGTTCTTATTTGATGCCCGGGTGCTAGTCACTAGCTCAATGGGATTAGGAACTCCCTTCAAGTATGTAGAAATTCATTATGGGTACCAGTTAGAGAGGGAATATAAGCCGAGTTCACCACCGGTTGGTATTGGAGGTGGTCTATCCTCTAGAGTTCTTATCCTACGACATTGTTTTGACTAGAGATATAATTATTAGAGATTTATAGGTAGATTTTGGTGAGTTCATGGACACCGATTTTGATGATGTGACTCAAGTTACCATGGGATGTTGGGATGTGTGTCACCTATTTCGAGTTCTCAAATTTATTTTTAGTTTTTTTCTTAGGGTTTTTGGGTTGAAATTTAGATTATTATATTGTTGATAGTTTCTTCTATTTTGATGTGTAGAAGTATGCCTTTGAGATTTGTTCCATAGGTTTCTTAGGAGGATGTAGTATAGGCTCCTCAAGGTAATACTCTTATAGATTAGAATCATATTGAGGTTTTCATGAAGGTAGTTCAGGCTAGAGAAATGAATGTACTACAATTAAAAAATAAAATTTTAGAGGTAATACTAGGATCTAGAGTAGAAAGGGATCAATTATAACCGTTATTGCATGAGAAGTCACCATTATTTAAGGTTAAAAATGAACCTAAAGAGGCATAGGATTAACATGACAATATCGATCAGATTTACACCTGATATTATCAAGGTAAAGTGTGTAGTGTTCATACTTAAGGGCCCTAGAAAGAGATGATGGGATTCCATGGTATAAGAATATTAGCATGTGGGATTGGACTAGAAGGGTTTCAAGGCCCTCTTATTTTAGTATTTTTATCCAAAATTACTGATGATAGAAAATTATATAGAGTTACTATATTTTTAGAAGAGAGATCATTGGGTGTTGGCATGCACCAATTGGTTTGCTGATATGGCTCATTTTACTATAGAGGTATTAAAAAATGACCTATTAAAGGCTCATATAAACTTGTAGGGTTTTCAACCAGATATCATGTCATAGGTATTCATTTTGAAGCTTCTATCTGATGTAGAGATGGTAGAAAGGGTGATGATGGTAGATGTGAACATGACATGAAAGGTTGGATATTCTACTCCTTCTCTTCCACCCAGTGGTAGATGTAGTGGAATGAAAGGGGAAAAGAGGAATTGGAAAGATCATTACAAGGGTGGTGAAGGTGGTTCTCTGTATAATTCCTCCTTTTCACCCTCAGTTATAGCTAGCAGCGTTCCCCTGACTTTATATCATTGTGGAAAGTTAGGACACACCCGAAATTCCAGTACTGCACCTATGAAGATGTGTAATAGTTATGGATGTTATGTCTATCTGCACCATTTTTTTCAGTCTATTTCTATGCCTCGATATGATTAGGTATCATCAAATCCAGAGGCTAATTATACACAATCAAATTCTTAAAATACTACATGTCTCTAGCCATAAGACTTAGGAGTAAAGAAACTTTATGTAGTAGATGATATTCTAGTAGAGGTAGACATAGGTCTAGTGACAGTGAGAGGCACCATATTTATTTCATCTTCAGTAGAGATTTCTTTTTTTGATACTAGTGTTTCCCACTGGTTTATATTTGTCCATTTTTTATATGAGTAAACTTTAAATGGTGGTCATTCCTTTCATTTTGGAGTTAGACACACCAATGGGGAAGAGGAAAGAGCAGGGGTTTCACTGTCCTTCTAGTTTGCTATCAGTAGATGATGCAGAGTTAGTCTAGGATTTTCTTATTCTTGATATGGATTTGTTTAATATTGTCAATGGGATGGATTGAATTATCACTCATTATGATAAGGTTGATTTCTATCATCATCATGTCTCATTTCTTTTAGCTGACGAGAGATCTTGAGCGTTTTAGGGAGAGTGGGATCCGAGGTCTAGTCATATAGGGCTTCCTTCCTAGAGCTCAGAAGCTAGTTTTTATAGTAGAATTTTATCTTGATGAAAATTATTTTATTCTTGATATTCAAACTATTTTTTAGGACTTTTCTAATTTTTTCAAGATTATTTTTTTAGAATTACTCTATAGGGGGAGATAGAGTTTAGAATTATTTATTTGGTTTTAGGTACACATCCAATTTCAATACCTTCTTATCATATAGAACTAGCGAAACTGAAAGTGATCAAGATTCAGTTGTGTGAAATAATGGGAAAAGGTTTTTTTCTCCCTAGTGTTTCATCTTGGGTAGCCCCTGTACTCTTTTCCAAGAAGGCAGATGGTTTACTCTAATTTTTTGTGGACTATCGAAAGTTCTGCTAGGTGAAAATTAAGAATAAGTATCATTTACTTCATGTGGATTATTTTTTTGATCAGTTAAATGGGGGAACTTGGTTCCCAAATATTGATCTTTTGTTAGATTATCATCAGCTTAGATTTTTTAAGTATGACATATCGAAGATGGTTTTTAGGAGCAGGTATAGAAATTAAGAATATATTTAAATTCCCTTTGGTTAGAATAATTCTCCTTCAGTTTTTATGGATTTTAGGAATAGGATATTCCATGAGTATCTCAACACCTTTTGTTAGTGTTTGTGGATGATATTTTGGTTTATTTGAGATCCTAGCATGAGAACCATTTTATTTTGGTTTTCGAAATCTTGAAGAGTCACTATTTGTATGAAAATCTTTCAAAATTCATTTTCTGGATCCAAGAAGTGATATTATTGGGGGAATGTGATTATTGATATTCGATTATTAGTTGATCTTGAGAAGGTGAAATTTGTCTTTTCATGGAAATAGGCATGAAATATATTAAAAAATTTGGAGCTTCCTTGGTCTTGTTGGATATTATCAATGGCTCATTAGGGATTTCTCAAGTTTGGTATCACTATTTATTGATCTTACAAGGAAAGTGGTGAAATTCAGATGGGATGTAAAGTTTTAGTCTTCTTTAGATGAGTTTAAATGACTTCTAACATCAACTGCTATTTTGATCTTACCAAAGGCCGGTAAGGGGTATGTGGTTTTAAATGATTCTTCTAATTCTAGTTTGAGTAGTGTGCTCACATAGGATGATTTTGTGGTACCATACGAATCTCATCAACTATGAATACATTAGATGAATTACCCCACTCATGATTTAGAGGTTTCTATGGTTATACATGAGATTATGTGTTGGTGATAATGTCCTTTTGGGGATAGGTTTACAAACTTTTCTTACTATAAGAGTTAGAGATATATATTTTCATAGAATGACTTGAATATCATACATATGTGATGGGTCGAATTACTTTAGACATTTGAATTCGATATTTCCTATACGATGGGGAAGGGGAATGTGGTTAGAGATGCTCTTAGTAAGAAAGTACTATCACATGATATTTTGGAATCAAATAAAGAGTGGAACCTTCTGTTAATCTTCACTAAGTTTCACAAATATGCTTAGGATGATGTTTCAGGTATGGTTTTGGCCAGTGCTCAATTATTATCATCTATCCTATAGTTTTTTCTATAGAGTTAGTAGTAGGATGATGAGTTAGGTGGAATTCAAGAAACCTTATATAGTAGGGTTACCATTGATGGTTGGTAACTCTATTCAGATGGAATACTCCATTTTGGGGATTAGTTTATTTCCCTAGAATTAGGGAGGAGATACATTTTTTTGATTGTCCTAGTTCTTTAGGGTTTATTCATTCAGGCACTATAAAGATGTATTATGACATGAGATAGTGACTCTGGTAGCTGGGTATGAAGTTTGAAATTGATGATTATGTTTATAACCATTACACCTTTTAACATTTAAATGAAGAGCATATAAGACAATCTAGTTTCTCCAATATATTCTAGTGATGGTTTGGAAATGGGATGGGGTTTCCATTGACTTTTTTGTTTGATTACAACAGACTCCCCAAGGGAGGAATGATATCTAGGTGGTGATTGATCATTTGAAAAAGTAATCTCATTTCATTCTAATCAGGGACACTAAAAGAGTTAAATATATGGTTAAGCTATATATGTAGGAGATTGTGAGGTTACATGGGGTTCCTTATTCCATTATTTTATATAGGTATTATAGGTTTACTTTGAGGTTTTGGATGAGTCTCAAAGAGGTGATGGGGACTTAGGTCAGGTTGAGTATACCTTATCATCCAAAAAAAAAATGTTTAGATGTATTTTACTATTTTGATAATGGAGGATATTATCCATGCACGTGTCTTATATTTTAATGGATCTTGGGATATACATATGGGACTATTTTATTTTTATTAAAACAACAGTTACTACTCATTGATTAAAATGGTTCCTATTGAGGATTTTTATGGTCACTCAAGAAAGTAATATCTTTGTTGGGAAGTGGTTGGTGAAGCTTATTTAGTAGGATTGAGTCTTGTTTAGGATACATTAGCAAGGATTCATGATATACATCGACATCTGGTTGGACCTCAGAGTTGAAATAAATCTTATACAGATTAGTGAAGTCATCCTTTGGAGTTTTCTATAAGTAATCAATTTTTTTAAGGTTTATCCTCTGCTGGGTCACCATCATCTTGGAAAGTAGGGAATTTTGGATTCGAGATATATTGAACCATTTTATGTCATTGAATGGACTGGGAATGTTTCTTATCGATTGGTATTTACAGAATAGTTGATAGTAATTCATGATGTTTTCCACATATCGCTAATCAGGAAATACCATCCTGACCCCTCTCATGTTTTGAGTTAGGAAGAGATCGAATTGGAGTGAGAAATTTATATTATAAAGTAGCCAGTACAGATCTTTGAATCTGAAGTGAAAGTATTGTCTAGGAATTCGATTCTATTGGTCAGAGTGTTATGGAAGAATGTATCATATTCTTATGAGACATGAGAGAATGAGTCATTGATGAGGGAGTAGCAATATCACCTTTTTTCCAGACATCATTATTCCACTTGACTTCCTAGGAATGGAAAGTATTATGGTGGGGAGTTTGTAACATCCCATTACCCTCTTTTAGGTATTTCTCTTCACTCTTATTAGTTTCCATTTTATTTGGGTTCATTTTGGGGCTCCCAAGGATAGAGATTATTTTTTGGGGAAAATGAAATTAATTTTAGGGATGTATGTTTTTGAGTCTTGGTATAAATGTGTTAAAGGCTTTGCAGGGTTCTCCCATAGTTTGGAGAATTCTAGAGTTGGTTTGATTTTTTAGCTGAAACTAGTATTTTATGGTCTATAGGATAAATGGACATCATGTAAAGTGATTACACATAGTGTATTGGTTACCAGGTATAAGCCGTGAATCAGTGTAGGGTGTGAGAATTTTACACACCATGAATGTGAATTACATGTTATGTAAGGGTAAAATTAGTTTTTTTTTATAAAAAGGCAATGATTTTTTCAACATACTTGAGTTTCATGGATTATATGACATGAAAAGGGTTTTCAAGTCAGGTAAATATCACAAGTTGTGATTTTTTGGGTGCTTCACACCATATATCTATTTCATTTTTCCGAAACCTCTTCCCTCTCTACCTAGGAGCTATCATAGAAAATTTTGGAGAGATCCTATCCATTCGGGTCATTTTGTTCAGTGATTGATCTTTATTTTGGTTATGGTGTGTTTCTCTTGGTGATTGTTACTTTATGCTCATTTTATGCATTCGATCATGATAGCATCGTGGTATTTCATTTATAGATCATTTTATTTGTTGTGATGATTATTCTTGATCATTTATAGATTGGTCATGTGATCTTACTCCAGAGGAAACCCTTACATTGGTTGTGGTGTGGAATGTATCTTCTTTGAGATATGTTGTGATATGTTCCCTTCACTGGCACTTTTTTTTTCATATTTAATTGATTATAAAGAATTTGAATCAATCCCAGGGCCTCCAATGTTGAACTTGTGTTCATTTTTAGTTTATGGATCCTGTTTCAGGATTGTGCGACTTGAGTTTGGGGTTGGTTGTTTGATCTCAATCCTATTTTGGATGAAATACATTGCTAAAGTTTTATAAATTATTTTGTAAATGAAATAATACAAGTTATTGGTTCATTTATATGCGTGGAAATGGGTTTTTAAAAAAATACCGGGTTTCCAATGTTTTAGAAAAGGAAAAGGGTATTTTTAAATAATTTTGAAATGTATTTAAGAAATGGTTTTCAAAGAATGTTTTTGATGCAATAATTTGGAAAATAATGCACATTGGACTCCTTGGCTACTTATGTGAAAGGTTCATCATCCATGTGTTATTGTGAGGTGTTCCTATGTTTCCTAGGATCATTGTTCTAGGAAATTGATATTGAAATTGTTGGGGGAATTCACTCATGGTGTGTTTCAATACTCCTTAGGCCTAAGGACTTGATTGTACACTAGTCATTTTTAACGACCTGAATGTGGAGCCACTCAACTGGCGCCCTATATCCGGTTCGCCACATGACCTCAAGCGCGTTTCCCCAAATACTAGAGGCTACCGACTAGATGCGAGGGCCTTGATGAGTCAGTGGGGAAACTATGGCCTCATTTGGTAAAGTATGCAGTGGAAGGAAATAATAAACAATAGTGGAAGTAGTAAACAGAACACGAAAACTGAACTAAAAAGCAGAAGCAATGTATAATATAATAATGATGTGGCATGACACATGTTTCTATGGAAATCAGTAAACAAAACAACATGCTGAAACACAACTAAAACCCAAGTAGTAAAAGTAAACAGTAAACTCCAGAAGCATCGCAAGCCTAAGTTTGGTCCCAAGCTCTCCAGCTCTAACCAGCAATAAAACGCCTGAGGTAGAAGGGCCATAATCCCTATCCACACCTACAACCATATAACCTGTTTGGGCCGAAAAGCAGGACCCAAATAGGGTGTGAGACTAATTCCAGTAGGAAACCACCAAAAGATCTATGCCCTATTGTCAGTGAGCAATATAGCAAAAGTTATAGAAATAAATGCAGCATAGAAAGATGGCACACTAAAGTAAACAATCCTACAGTTATCCATTCACATTTATTTATTAATTTAATTCAATCATTTAATCATTAACCAAAGAATCTATCAAAAGCTCTATAGTCCAAAGGCATATCAAGTAACATAACAGATATCTAAACAGACTACCTAAACTACAAGCAGTACAAACCCAAGATTGTTCTTTGGCTTGGTGGACTTGTCACAACCAATGAACAATATTTATTACACTGACCCTATGGGTGGCTCACGTGGGTAGATCCTTATGGTCAAGCATTTGAACAAAGGCAAAGACACTCTGAGGAAGCACTCAACGTCAATTCCCCCTATGGACTTGTAGCGATACTACAGACTCTCTGAGGAAGAAATTATATATAATTCCACCTTTAGTCTAGATTTGATAATTATCAGACCCTCTGAGAGAGTATAAAGTCAATCCCCCTTATGGTCTCGTAATGGTAATAATTAAATAGGCCCTCTGAGGAAGCACTCAACACCAATTCCCCATATGGTCTAACTACACCAAGTTCCAGCAGCCCTGAGTAAAATAAATCATAAATAAACGATTCGTAGCATCCCTAAGTATGTTCACCAACTACTTGGATAATAGATACAATGAAAAAAAATCATTTAAACAGTAGGCAACACATGAAATCATTCATACCAAGGCAAGCAATTAATGCAACAAGGTTTTCCTCATAGGAAACCTAAGATAAATGGTGGTAAATAGCCAAAACGAAGGAAAACACCCATGGGGTGATCCTTGAACATGCTAACAAGAAAAAATTATTCATTTAATAGCCTCAAGCACACAAGAAATCTAAGGTAGATAAATAAAATTGGTTCAAAACCCTAACCCGAGATACCCGATACATGGATATACAGAATTTTTGCACAAAAACTCAAGGACATTCAATGTAGGGCATCAAACCACCTACCTAGATCCTCATAGAATGATATACTTGAACCTTGGCCTGTGAATTGTCCTAGAATTAAGTAGATCTACAAAAATGTGTAAAACATTCAGCCTCAGATAACTCACATTAGAGGAAGAAATAGGAAACGAGGCCAAAGAATAACCAAGAACTCACTGCTATGATTCTATTACAGACGACGGTGTTTGATTCGGATAATCGGTGATGGATTGGTGGCTTGGAGAAAATTCGGCCTCCTCGGACGCCCTGTATAGAATTAGGCGGAGAAGAAGACAAAAAACAGAGTTAAGACGCGACCTCGGTTTGATTAATGAAATAAAAAAGAAAAGTACACGACATGTACTTTGGTTTTCCGTACTCCGCTTTAAGCGGTCTCCACGTCACCCCACATGGCCATGTGTGTGGACCAGACACGACTAGTACATGGCCTCGCGCGGTGTCGAAGTACGCGGCGTGTACTTATAAAGTACACGGTGTGTACACTGAAAATTTCCAGATTTTCTCCTTTTTCTCAAAAATGACCAGAAAAGGAAAAAAATACCTGAAAAGAAGGTCCGTGGTCTTACAAACTTCCCCCATTAAATAAATTCATCCCCGAATTTCCTAACGAGGTGTAGAAAAAGAACCCTTGGACAACTCTTGCCACTGTGATCGCATGTCGGCCTCCCTTTCCCAAGTCTCATCTTGTACATGGCCGTGTTGCCATAGCACCCATACTAGAGGGACATACCGACCACAGAGTACCTTTGCACTATGATCAAAAATTCTGATTGGATTCTCCTCGAATGATGTATCCTGCTCCAGGTCAACCTCCTCGGGTTGAAAAACATGAGACGGATCTGAGAAATACCACCGAAGGTGAGAAACATGGAAGATATCATGCATAGCCTGATACCTCTGAGGTAACTGAAACCTGTAAGAAACCAGCTCGAATCTGTCCAGAACCTCAAATGGCCCGACGTATCTCGGTGAAAGATTTTCCTATCTTCTAATCCTCTTATGTCCCAACCTCGGGGTAACACACAAGAAAACCTGATCTCCGACCTTGAACTCTAAAGGTCATCTCCACTGATCAGCATAAGATTTCTGTCGAGACTGTGCAATGTCCATCCTCTTCCGAATCAACTCTAACTGCTTTGTGGTCTCCTAAACAAGACGAGGTCCCAACACAGCAGCCTCTCCCGCCTCCAGCCAACACAAGGGTGATCGGCACGACCTATCGTACAAAGCCTCGTAAGGTGCCATCAGAATAGTTTATTGAAAACTATTATTATAAGAAAACTCCACTAGAGGTATATGTTTCTCCCATGAACCTCAAAAATCAAGGATGCATGCTCGTAGAATGTCCTCCAGCACCTGAATCGTGCGCTCCGACTGGCCATCTATCGGGGGATGGTAAGCTGTACTTAGAAGTAACTGTGTACCCAAATCCCTATGTATCCCCTACCATAAATGAGAAGTAAAGTGGGAATCCCTATCAGAAACTATAGAAATCAGAACCCCATGAAAGCGCACAATCCCCCAGATGTACAACCTCCCAAGCTCATCCACACTGAAGGTCTCCTTGATCGGTAAGAAATGTGCAACCTTCATGAGCCTGTCCACTATAACCCAAACCGTATCATTCCCTCAAGGCGATCTCGGTAACCCTATCATGAAGTCCATCATGACATCATTCCATTTCCACTCAGTAATGGGTAACTGCTATAGAAGCCCTGATGGTCGCTGGTGCTTTGCCTTCACCTGCTGACAGGTGGAGCACCACATAACAAAACTAGCCACATCCTTCTTCATAGCCGGCCACCAATACTGATGACGTAAGTCTCAATACATCTTTGTGACACCAGGATGAACTGCCCAAGATGAAGTACGAATCTCCCGCATCATCTCCTAAAGTATGTCTGCTAAAAACCATACACGGACATGAAAAAGTAGCACCTCATCATCGCCCACTGTCCACCCTGGAGTAGGGTATCTATCTAACACACCCTCCCGTAGGACTAGGCCTTCTAGGTCTGATAACTGCCTCATTAGAACTCGATCCAGAAGAGTGTAGGTAACAACTATAGAAGAAAGAACCGTATATCCCTGTCTATCGTGCAACTCCAAATGCATCTCAGAAAACAGAGCCAAAAGCTGCCACTCGCTGCTGGCCTCTCGAACTGCCTGTAACTAAGTTCTCCTGCTCAGTGCGTCTGCCACAACATTACCTTTCCCAGGCATATAAGAAAGCTCCAAGTCGAAAGAATGTGGGTAATTGACCCACCTCCGTTGTCTCAGATTCAAGTCACGCTACGTGAAGATATACTTGAGGCTCTTTTGGTCAGTATATACCACGAAATGCTCTCCCAAAAGATAGTGTCTCCAATAATGCAAAGCATGAACAACAACAGCCAACTCCAAGTCATGCGTATGATAGTTATTCTCATGTGGCCTCAACTTCCAAGATCCATATTCAATAACACGATCCTCCTACATAAGCACTGCTCCAAGAACAATGCTAAATGTATCACCGAAAACTGTATAACTCTTGCCCGGCTCTGGTAAAACTAGAATTGGTGCTGAAGTCAATCTCCCCTTAAGCTCCTGAAAGGATGAATCGCAGGCTTTTGACCAAACGTACTTCACACCTTTCTTAGTCAATCCTGTAAATGGCACTAACAAGAGAGAGAAGTCTTTTATAAACTGCATGTAGTATCCAGCTAGTCTTAAGAAACTCCATACCTCGAAGACATTCTTCGGTTGCTCCCAGATAACTACCAGTCTCACCTTCTCTGGGTCTATTGATACTCCTGTCTCTGAGATGACATGACCCCGGAAGTGAATCTCATCCATCCAGAAGTGGCACTTAGAGATATTAGCATATAACTGATGCTCTCTCAGTGTACTCAATACGATCTCAAGATGGGTAGCATGATCGTGTCGAGTGTGAGAGTACACCAAGATATTGTCCACGAAAACCACCATGAAGGAATCCAAGTAAGGATGGAAAACTCTGTTCATCAGTGCAATGAAGACTGTTGGCACATTCGTGAGACCGAACAACATAACCAAATACTTGTACAAACCATACCTGCTCCTAAAGGCTGTAAGAGGTATATCCGATGGTCTGATGCGCAACTGATGATAGCTGGATCTCAATTAGATCCTCAAGAATACCCTGGATCCTCAAATCTAATAAAAAAGATCATCAATCCTCATCAAGCGATATCGGTTCTTGACAGTTAACTGGTTAAGCTTATGATAATCCACATAAAGAAGTAAAGTACCATCCGCCTTCTTCCCAAACAAAACAGGCGAACCCCAAGGGGAAGTACAGGGTCAGATAAAACCCTTTGCCTACCACTCCTCCAACTGCTTCTTGATATCTTGCAACTCAGGCATAGCCATCCTATAAGGATGTATGGATACCGGTGCTGATCCTGGCACAAGCTCAATAGAGAAGTCTACCTCATGCTCCGGAGGCAACCATAAAATGTCTTCTGGAAAGACATCTGGAAAATAATCAACCACTGGAGGATAATCCATCTGAGAAGTCCCATGATCGTCTAGATATAAACTAGAAATCTGGGCTGTAACACCGCCCAACCAATGATGCTCTGGTCTAGATTTTCTTGCCTGGATGTCCCATTTTCCCTTGTGAATAAAGGATCTGCCCTCTGGTGATGTGAAACTCACCCTAAAACGATAACAATCGACAAGGGCCTGAAAAGGAACTAGCCAGTCCATTTAGAGAATGACATCACAACCTGTCATCTCTAGGACATAAAGATCCCACAAGAAGTGACACCCACCAACTTCAAGGGGGCACTCCTTGCACTGACTCAAACTAGCAGTTCTAAGTCCCAAGGGAGTGTCTAGTGTTATCATATCCTCGGAAGTAAAGATAGTAAGTCTAAGGATCTCCATAGTGTGCATCGAAATAAAGCTATGAGAAGCTCCTGTATCAAAAAGTGTAGAAGATAAAACTGAGGCTACCAAGATTGTACCTCACACTGTGGAAGGTCCAGGATCCTGCTCCTGATGAATCTGCTCCACCATAAATGTCTGGCCAGTACCGTGGCCCTATGCAGTAGCCTGAGATAACTGAGCTGATCCTCCCTGAGCTTGAACATTGCATCCACGACCTCTACCCTGTGCTGAACGGCCTGTAGAACTCCATCCCCCAGTATACTGTGGAACTGGTAAACCTAATTATGTATGCGGAGTCTAAACTGATCCTCCTTCGCTAGCCGCTGGAAGAAGAACCTTGCAAAACCACTGAAGATGACCCATCTTTCCGCAATATTGGTACTCTAATGGGTCCCTCAGGTACTGGGGCTTTTATGCCCATCCTTCCCACATTGGTAGCACACAAACTTACTACATGAAGGAACATCTCTCTTCCTCAAGTCACCTCGTGTGGACTCTCAGTGGTGCTTACTACTGTTAGTTGAAAGAGTACTGACTCTGGATGCTGAACCGCCCTAGCTTACTGCTCTAGTATCTCTCAGATTCCTCTCCATGATTAATTCCTGGTTGACTATAAAAGAAATAGAGGTCAACTGAAAGAAGTTAATTTGTGATATGATCTCTGGTTTGAGGCCCTCCTCAAACTTCCTCGCCAAAAACATCTTCTCATTCCCCAGAACGGGAGTGAAACACTGTAACTCAGTGAAATGGGAGGAATACTCTATAAATAATAGAGTACCCTGCTGTAGGTTCATGAAATCTCTGGATCTATCAGCCCTCAGTGTTTCTGGGTAGAAGTTGTCATATAATGTATGCTGAAACTCCTCCCAATCAACTATCTGCTGGCGCCCTACCTGAGAAACTACGTGCCACCATCCCTTGGTGAAATCTCGCAGCATATAAGTCACGAGATTGACCCTTCTATCTGGGGGTGTCTCGAGATGATAAAATATATAAACCATTGCTTAGAACCAAGATTCAACAGCCTGAGGTCCACCATCCCCAGAGAACGTGGGAGGATGCTGCTGCTGGAAGACTCGTGTAAGCTCTTCCATAGACTGAGAAGGTTACTGAGCTCTCTGAAAGGTCTGTATGAACCTCATGAATCACTCATGGAACTATGCGTCTGCACCAGTATCCAGGGTAACTTCCTGTGCCATATTCGACATATGATCATCGTTAGATCCCTGATGTGCAACGGGGGGATGTCTTGGCGGCATGACTCTGCAAGGTCAAAAGAACACCTTTATTAACAATGAGCAGAGTTGCAAACTCATAGAGCGGAAACAGAATAGAAGAGAAAAAATTTTAAAACTGGAAAACATGGTTACACGGCGTGTAGTTCCCACACATGGCGTATTCCTAAAAGATTTTACTTGGGCGTGTACACCGGCCAACCTGGCTGTGTAAAACCCAACTACACGACATGTTCTTTTAATATACACGACGTGTACCGTTATTTTTCTGCCTTCTCGGTTACTCCTACACGACTAAATCACACTGATTGTTCCAGCCGAAGACTACATGGAATGTCTATCAACTACATAGAATGTCCTTAAGGTTTTCCCCTATGCATGTCATTAGTCACACATACTGGTACACATGCCACAACTACACGATGTGTCAACAACGTACACGGTGTGTTGTCCCTAAGATTTTCCAACCCATGTATTCAAATACACGACTGGGTCATACGGACCATTACTACATGGAATTTCAACATGGTAAACGACATTTTGTTCTTGAGATTTTCCAGCCCATGTATTCAACTACACGGATGGATCATATGGAAGAAGAGTACACGGTGTGTACTTCAAAGTACACAACATGTAACCGTGAAAAGTAGTTCTTCCCAAACAGAAGAACACATGGCGTGTGTTGATAAGGCCACACACTGTGCTGTCTGGGTTTCTGGGCAGTAGTCATACAAAACTCCCCAAAACCACTAAAAAACACTGTAAACCAGCACCTATGTGTCAAATTCCAATCCGTGGGGGCCCATACTCCCCGCGAATCAAAGCTTGACATCATAACAATGCATATAACAAGTAAAAAGTATGACAATCCCATGATCCTACAAATTCCGATCCTCAAGGGCCCATAACACCTCTAAGACCAAAGCTTGGCGTCCATGCTAAATAACCTATAAAATAAACAACACCCTATCAACATAGAAGGTATTTCTATCACAACAACTATCACTACATCATGCATAATCTATCACAACATTTATTACAACAGCATGAAATTTATAATTCACCCTAGATGGCATGGTAAAATGCATGACGTGTGATTTTATAACTAGTACCTATATGATGCATGAGATGGCATACCCTCATCTCATTGGGTTACAAAAAAATACAACCACACTCATATAAACTTTAATAGCACAAAACAAGTGCATCACCCAACGGTGAAATATAATCAACTGTAACACTTGTAAAAACTAAAAATTGAAATTACGAGGTAATATAGCTTTTACCTATACACGGGTTAATTACTCCCAGGCACAGTTAAGTACCAACTACCCATCTCTTCCTATCCATGTCTATTGTTTCCAAACAGAAAGGAAAAGAGAAAAGAAGGATGACTGCTCAGATACCAATTTGTAACGACCCGAATCCAGAGCCACTCAACTGGCGCCCCGTACTCGGTTCGCCAAATGACCTCAAGCGCGTTTCCCCAAACCCCAGAGGCTGCTGACTAGCAGCGAGGGCCTTGATGAGTCAGTGGGGAAAATATTCCCTCATTTGGTAAAGTATGCAGTAGAAGGAAATAATTAAAAATAGTGAAAGCAGTAAACAACACACGACAACTGAACTAAACAGGGGAAGCAATGTATAATATAATAATGATGCGGCATGACATAAGTTTCTATGGAAATAAGTAAAAGAAAACACGCTAAAACTCAACTGAAACCCAAGTAGAAAAAGTAAACAGTAAACTTCAGCAGCATCACAAGCCTAAGCTCGGTCCCATGCTCTCCATCTCTAACCAGAAATCGAACACCTGAGGTAGAAGGGACACAATCCCTATCCACACCTGCATCCATATAACCTGTTTGGGCCGAAAAGCAGGACTCAAACAGGGTGTGAGACTAATCCCAGTAGGCAACAACCAAAATATATGTGCCCTACTATCAGTGAGCAATATAGAAAAAGTAATAGAAATAAATGCAACAGAAAAAGAGGGCACACTAAAGTAAACAATCCTATAATTCTCTATTCACATTTATTTATTAATTTAATTCAATCATTTAATCATCAACCAAGGAATCTAGAAAAAGCTCTATAGTCCAAAGGCATATCAAGTAACACAACATGTATCTCAACGACTACCTAAACTACAAGCAGTACAAACCCAAGCTTGTTCTTTGGATTGGTGGACTCGTCAAAACCATCCAACAATATTTATTACACTGACCCTCTGGGTGGTTCATGTGGGTGGGCACTTATGGTCAAGCATTCAAACGAAGGCAAAGACACTCTGAGGAAGCACTCAACGTCAATTCCCCCTATGGTCTTGCAGCGATACTACATAATCTCAAAGGAATCACTTACATCTAATTCCCCCTTTAGTATCGATTTTATAATTATCAGACCCTCTGAGAGAGCACAAAGTCAATCGCCCTTATGGTATCGTAATGTTAATAATTAAATAGACCCTCTGAGGAAGAACTCAACGTCAATTCCCCCTATGGTCTAACAACACCAGGTTCTCGCAACACTGAGTAAAAGCAATCATACGTAAATGATTCGTAGCAGCCTTAAGTATGTTTAGAAACTACTTGGCTAATAGCTACAATGCAACAAAAGAATTTAAATGGCAGACAACACATGAAATCATTCATACCAAGGCAAGCAATTAATGCAACAAGGTTTTCCTCATAGGCAACCTAAGCCAAACGGTGGAAAATAGAAAAACTAAGGAAAACACCCATGGGATGATCCTTGAACATGCTAAAAAGAAAAAATTATTCATCTAATAGCCTCAAACATACAAGAAATATAAGGAAGATAAATAAAATAGGTTCAAAACCCTAACCCGAGATACCTGATACATGGATATCTGGCACTTTTGCACAAAAACTCAAGGACATTCAACATAGGGCATCAAACCACCTACCTCGATTATCGTAGATTGATATACTTGAACATTGACCTGTGAATCAGCCTAGAATGGAGTAGATCTGCAAAAACACCTAAAACGTTCAACCTTAGATAACTCACATGAGAGGAAGAAATAGGAAATGAGGCCAAAGAAGAACCAAGAACTCACCACTGTGATTCTATTGCAACTGACGGTGTTCGATTCAGAGAATTGGTGACAGATCAGTGGCTTGGAGAATATTTGGCCTCCTCGGACACCCTGTGTGGAATTAGGCGAAAAATAAGATGAAAATAGGGTTAAAACGCAACCCCAGTCCGATTAATAAAATAAAAAGAAAAGTATATAGTGTGTAATTTTAGAGTACATGACGTGTACATTGGTTTTCCATACTCTGCTTTAAGCAGTCCCCACATCACCCCACATGGCCATGTGTGTGGATCGGACACAGTCAGTACATGAACTCGTGCGGCGTTGAAGTACACGGCATGTACTTATAAAGTACATGGCGTGTACTCTAAAAATTTCCAGATTTTATCCTTTTTCTCAAAAATGACAAGAAAAGGAAAAACATACCTGAAAACAAGATTCGGGTTCTTACATCATTGATTTTGGTATGATTTGTCTGCTTTCCTGAACTATAATGATCCTTGGTATGGTGTTACCTCTGATTTTTTCTTGTAATATTTTATCTTATACTTCCATGAATATGAAATGATATTAAATACATGGTTTCATTTTATTTGATATATATAAAATGGTTTGAAACTATTTTACTAGTATTGTTTTAGAATAATGGAAAATGGGAAAATTAATTTTTTTCCATGATTCTTATAAAATACTATAAACTATTAATCATTCATGGTTTTCTTTAAATTTGAGCATGTTTATATTATTTTACTAAGACTTATTATGGAACACATTGGTGGGATCCTACTAATTTTGTTAACTCACCCTCACGCTCCCCTTTGGTGGTGCATAGACCTTTGTATGTATTTTGGTGAAGGGAAAGGAAAGGAACCATAGAGAGGTGGTGAGGTTTATGTCATTTCTTTCTAGGTAGTTAGTGGTTAGATGGTGGGATTTTTTCCACAAATTGACATGGAGTAGTTGGTTTCATTTTTTAGTTGTCCTTTTATGCTTATAATTTCATTTTGGGTTATTCTTACTATTTTTTAGTTGTATTTTTTTATCTTCTTTAAGTTATGGAATATGTTTATCTCTTTCACTATTTCTCTCTTGTATATATATATATATTCAATGTTGTTTTGTCTGGTTGGGTAGAATTGCTCCCTCTGGTTCTTTTTTGTTGCTTGGGTGCTCGTTGTCGGGCCATGGTGGATCAGGGTTGTCCTTCCGATATGTGGAAATTCAAGACATGTACTAGTTAAAGAGGGTACTCGGGTTGGTTTCACCACATTTTGGGTAATTTTATCTCTTTACTTTTTAGTTTAATACCCCGATAAACCCATTTTATCCTTAACCATGATAATTAATTTTTTAACCATTTTCACAATTCATTATGAAAAAAATTAAGTTGATATTATTAGATAATATAAATTATGTTGATTCCAAATACGGTATAAAATTTTCCAAATTACATTTATATAAGTGGAAAATTTTAATTTAACATTAATCCCACAGACGTGATGAGAAAACATGTTTTCAAGGTGAAGATGTTCAAAAGTTTACAAAGTTTTTATATCAAAATTCAATATGAAATTGATTCAGATGACATAAATTGGATTAATATATATAATTGAACTAATTTTACTTTTAAAACTATATTAATTCTTTTATGTTTTTAAATTATTTAAAAGGAATGAAAATTCTTAATAAAAAATAGTATTTTTTACTTTTCATCAAAAACATTGTTCTTTTAGAAAAATCCAAAAAATCACCCTAAGATAATTTTTACATGATGATTTAGAAAATGAAAATTATTTTATCAGTTTAATTTTCTTAAATATTCAAAAACTAATTTTACTATAAGTGTGTAAAAGGCAAAAAAATTGTTTTTTTAGAGAAATACAGTTTTTAATCGTAAAATTGAATTTATTCTTATCTCTTGTCCAGAAAGCACATAATATTAATGTTAAACATATGAGTGAATATACAACATAAAAATTTCATTAAATTGATTCAAAAAATGTTATTTGGATAATTTATTGATGTAAAACATATTTTTGTGTATAAAATATAGTTGTTCACAAAAAGATTCCCTTTATTTTCAAATGGTTCATATACTCATTTATAATTAATTGGTCACTAATTAATTAATTTTATTTACTTATTTAAATAATATATTTTAATTTTGGTTAATATTATTCATACTCTCCATTGCAATGATAAAGTGATAACTATCATATTAAATAATAATATTTTAATAGTATATCACATTTCATTTAATGTTAGTGTTGCATGTAACAATAACTAAACTCGGTGCCGTGTGTAATTAAATCCAAACTCAGTGTTTCATTTATCTCAAGATAAAATCTATGTTTTGTGAAATATTGAAATGGTTGAATTTATTTGGGAAGAAATATTTAAAAAATCCCAAATTATTACAGAACTCTATTTATATTTCAGGCAGCTGTATAAAATTATTCATTACTGATTACAACTAGAATATCAACCATATCATCTAATTTATAAATTAGGAAAATTTTGGAATTTATAATTGATATTTTCAAAACAAGTATCCCATGATTTAATGAATGATTATTATAATAAATTTAAAAAGGATTTAAATAACGATATTTGTAAGGATTTAAATCAATATTTTTATTGAGAAATTGATATTTGTTTCCAGTAGACCTCGAATTTTTAATGCACTGGTCATTATAGGGAATTCCGTAAATATAATTTTTAAATATTATTTATTATTAATATTTATTTTAAAAAAGTTATGAGTATTTAGAAATCATCCTACTTCATATTCCCATTGATTATAATACAATTAAGATTATGAAGTATGAATTGAAGTGATGTAGACATTACATTTTCATTCCATTTATGAGTATTAAAGCTACTGGAAGTGGAATACAAGATAAATAAGACACCATATTTTATACAAAATAGCTGCATGACTTTAATGAAAATTATTCACACACTTCATTGATATATTTACTGAGTATTATCATTTAGTAAATATGAATGGATGAAATAATTTACATTACACTATAAAATTCACCAGCATTATATCATTTGACTAATTTTTTACCATATCATTATATGGAATTATCAACTCTCTATTATTTTACATGGTGTATGTTCATTAGTGATATGCCTATTTATAATTACATGGTTTTTATTATTTCCTAAATAAAGGCATGACATAGATTTTTTCTAAACCCAAAAAGGAAAGGTTTTTAGTTCCAACCATTCAAAAGGGAATGTATATTTTTATGGATTCTACTTGAAAGTATTTGTTTTGTCTTCTCCCATAAAATGAATCGTTCTATCAATACTCATAAAGGGAGGAATTTGGTTTTTTTACTATAGGGTGAAAATGGAATGTATGACGGAATTTTAATAATATATAATTTTTTCTATCTATAGTTTATATATATATATATATTATTGGGTTGAGTGTGTGAATAATAGATTTAAGATAAATTTGATTCTAGCTACTATAGAAACTATTATGTTCTCTTATTTATTATTATTTTACATACACTCTATTCACATAACTAATTTATTTTTTATAGTAGAATTAATTCACCATTTTATCCTATTTAATAGGATTTATCATTTAATTAACTCTATTTTTTTACATTAGAAATTCACACTCCATCTCATCTCTTAGGCATCTAAACTGAGACCAATAATTGATCTCAAAGCCAAACCCTTGGAGCTATGATTTCCTATATTCTTTTTTTAATATATAATTTGTTCAATTTTTTGTATTTATATTTTTCCTCTACATTATAAAATGTATCATGAGATTTTTTTTCAATATAGACACGAAGAATGTTAAAAGAGAATTATTATAGAAAAATTATTACAAAATATTATTTATATCATAAAATACACATGTTCATTGGATATAGAAAACCTAGACACTTTAGGCCAAACTATAAAAAAGATAATTTAATAAGGATGCTATATCAAAATAACAAGTCATTTTTATGAGTTTTCTAGTTCATCAATTAATTTAATGTTATATTTTTTCAATATATTCTTTAAGGATAATTCTATTGAGGTAACTTCGTTATCTAACACCTATTTCACATTATCTTCTTAATCTAACCTTGATTTTGGATATAATTTACCTATTTTGAAAAATTATAAGTTATGGTTCATGAATTATAGAATAGTTTACTCATAATTAATTATGCATATGTGGTAATAATAAATGAATGAGAGAATATGATATATAAGTAAAATTAAATTCATTATAATGTTTTATTGCTTAGAGAGGAGAATAAAAAAAATAACAGGAAAGTGAAAAATTGAATTATAATATACGAACGAGTTATAATATAGAGTGAATAAATAAAATAAATGTCCTTTTGGAAGATATATTTTAGTTCAATAGAGAATACTATAATTTTATAGAAGAAATTATTACTTGAGAATTACTCCATATAACGTTTCTTACTATATAAATATCAAAATTTGTGATGATTTAGAAGATATTAAGAAATAGAATGGTAGTCATAGATGTTACATAGATGAAATTACATAGTAGAAGAATATTATTGAGAAATACACTACCTCATCTGGTTGTTTCAAAGGTCAACATTTTTCATCATATTCAATTATTTACATCTAATGATATGTGTAAAAGAAAGGGTTTTTAATAAACTATTACTTACTTTAAAGGCATCTTACAATACCAGTATGCTTCCTGTTATTTTATTAACCATAGTTAACTACTTGAGTAAAATAGTACATTTTTCATCATAATTGATGTGATTATATTTTCATAATGTTCACTCTATTTCGGTTTATAAAGGATCAGTGAATAATGCTAGGGAATGTCAACTGCTCAATTTTACTAGGTGATGTATTTAGGGTGAAAGATATGCATTCCCATTATGTTTCTTTATTTGTTTTTTATACATGAGGTTTATGTAATTCATTTCTATATTTTTCCATTGAGAATGTAATTATTTTATTTGTATTTTTATTACTAAAATATTCTTAAATAGTATTTACAATTTAATTTAATGCATATCTCTTATGATTCTTTGATTATCATTAGCAATTTCGTGGTTCCATGTAGATTTTTATTTTATATACAAGAAGTTCATATGATGATAATTCAATATCTAACCATTTCAAGTAGAGAAATCATGGATATAGGTAGACCCTATATATATATATATTATTAAATAAATTTTATTTTTTATACATGATTTTGGAGGTTGTTATTATTTTAAAATATTGGATAATTTTTATTGAAAATGATATATTATATGTATTTTAAAATTAATTATGCATGAATGTGCTGTGAACATGATATATAATATTATTTTTTAAGGATATTAGATCTAGATATGGGTTATTATATAGGATTTAGTTTTCAATAGGTAAATCATATTTAAATAAAATATGAGGAATGAAATAATGTTATTCAATGAAATCAAGGATTTTGTGTGTGTGGATAAAGATACATAGTTTGGAAAAGTATGAAGTGTTTTTTAAGAAGGTTGGAAATTATTTAAGGTGGCCCTCAGGCAAAGTGATTCCATTATGTAATTTTCCAACTGAGAAAAACATGGTTTATTTATGTGTACGTGTAGTCGGTCCACTGACCGTAGATTCATACAGTCACTTGTTTGTGTGGTTGGTTCTTTGTTCATTGGTTCCCATGGTTGATTTAATTTATCACGCGGTTAATCCATATATATGGTCAAGCAATTATAAGACATGATTTTTCCCAAGGTTTTTTATTTGGTTGATCCAGTTGGTTAGTATATTTTATATGCGGTCACATCATGTGGTTGACATATATGGTGCATTTTGTTTTCTTGGTCAATCTAGAATTATACATACAGTCAAAATAGATAGAGAAAGATGGTTGACTCTCATAGTCGATCATAGTTATATAGAAGAAAAAATAAAGTCATGGATGATCCAAGATATAATGTATTTTTTATTGGATAATTGATAATGTGAGTTTTTATATTTTTTATATTTTGATGAAATATTATAAGATAATTCATGGAATGTTAGAGTACCTTTTGGAGTGACCACACTAAGGTGGGGGGAATCATTTTAGGATAATTTTTTTATCACTTTATACTTTTATCACTTTGAATACCTATGTCACTTGTTTAGTGAATGGTTCTCTATTCTTCATCACCTGTATTTAGCAAGCATGGATATAAAATAATAAATTATAATGAAAAATAGGGATTATTAATGAGGTTTTCCTTCTGTGTGGATGACGACACCCCTGGTGTATGGTGTTTTTTATAAAAATAAAACAAAACTTCTTTTTAATTTCAAATAAAGAATAGAAAATGTTATTAACTTGAACTTATTCCCATAAAATCGACCAAGTATGAAGAAAAAATTATCTTTTAAGAAAAATATATAATATTTTGGCCAACCCCTTCAAAATTGATTAGAAAATGAATAAAAATTCATCTTTAATAAAAAAACTTCTCCATTTCCTATTAATGTAGGAATCAGATGGTTTTCTATTTATCATAGAAATTATTAGGCTATCTTAGAATACATAGAAATAAAATTGTATTCCTCTATACATTAAAACATCTAAAATATAAAAATATACTATAGAATGGATTCTAAAGATCATTGTTTTATATTTGATCAAATATATAATTCCACACTCTGTGTCTTCTTCCATTCTTCTTCAATGAAAATGAAATATTTTTAAATGTGCATTATTAGTTCCTCATTACCTATTTATTCAATATGTGAATGTATAAAATAAATGTTGTATCAGATCTATCATATTACACTAGAATATTTCTCTTCTAAATTGCATCGACAAAAATCCTTTTCTTAATCACATTTTATCTCAAATATAAATTTACTATTTTTCAATATCATCTTTAAATTTTGGATCTCCCTAAATAATTATTTTTTTGACCTCATTTTGTAATTTATATTTTCTTAATGATATAAAATTCAAGGGGTATATTGTCTTATTAAAATTAAATATATATTCTCACATTTTCACCTTGTATATCCAATGGAACCTGGTTCCTTCTTTTTTCAGCCTAGTTTGCAAAACCTCTCACTATATATTCAATACCAGTTCTAGATTTTAGGCATTGTAAATACTAATTAATGGATCTAGGTATCTCATTAGTAACTCAAAATTTTAACATTGATCTTCTAATATCACAAATATTTGAAAATAAGGCTTCTTCAACCACATGTTTACAATACTAGAGATTTTAGTTTTGCGCTACAAGAATTGGGAGAACACCATTGGAAACCACTAGAAAGGGTATTAGCGACTACCAAAGGCAGTCACTAATACAAGAAATAATAGGATTTACCCATATCTCTCTCTGAAACTACTAAAACTCACCCCTACATCACCCTCAATCACTGACATCACCCACAATCAACCTCCACCACCATTGAAATACCTTCTTACCCACTCATAACCCATTAAAACCCCCTTGTGGCCCTCTAGATTACACCATGATCCATCTCTACTCCACCATGATCAACTTTGGAATACCTAGGTACCCTTTGACCACTGTGTATCGGTCGTGGCCCATGATCGAGGTTCATCATCTTCCCCAATGTCCCACCATCACCCCAATTCCCCCACATGATGAAATGTATCCTGCAACACCCATATTAGGTGGAATTTTAGCGGCCTCCATAGATGGTCACAATTGACCTTCAGTAACCAAGAAACTGATACCGCCAAAAGTGGTCAGTTGGTGGCCACTAAAGGCCTTTAGAGGCCACTTTTGGGGGTCACCAAAGGCCTTTATTCTAGTATTTTTAACATCACAATCATTCTATCTCATGCATGAATTAAAACAATATGGTGAAATTATTTTTTTTTTCAGTGTGAGGCATACCTTCATGAAAAAATCTTCCAACATACTATGACATAGTTTTCTCTTCTTTATTACAACCAATACTATTTTCCTTAACTTTTTATTAATGTTAGTCTACTATAGAAAAGAAAAATTAACCACAGAAAATCACCCATGTATTTTCCAAAACTATCCAAAAGCATCAAAATTTAGCTTATGGTGTAACATCTTCTACTATAGTATAGAAATTATTTCAATGTGTGGATTTGAAACCATTTGTACATGGTTGTTATTCTATGGTGAAACATGCTCTTATTTTCTAGAACCATATAAAAAATTATCTTCTTATAGTGAATGATCATGAACAACAACCTACAACTTTTTTTGTTGAAAATCTATTCCCTTTGTCAACTTTTAAACTTCTATAGTGCATAGTGATGCTACGACATAGAAATTGTGACTTCAATGGAATTATGGTGAGATCTCCCCTTTATATGGAATAGTGAAACTAGTGAATAGAAACCAGAAAAGGTTTGAAGTTTTATGTTGTTTAGATGTGATCAAATGGTGAAGATTCATTTGATCTGGCAGTGAATGTTATATATGCATCTTTTAAAGTTGTAACTATAAAAGTGCATTAAAATTCATACATAAGACTTCATTTTATCTAGGATAGTCTTTAATATCATTCCAATGTCATTTTAAATTCAAGAAATCATTAGGGTTTGACACTTGAAACACATTCTCAAACCTACCACATGGGCCATGCCTCATATGAATGGTCTATTGGGAACACTATGCAGGTGCTATGTTCTTATCAGTCTTCTTATGCATACACAATATATGTTCTCCCTATGAGTTCTATGCATTCTCAATCACTCTTCCATCATGGTATAGCCCCATCGAGTGCCTCACAAGTATTTGATCATAGGGGTTCATATGTGTGGTTGAGGTGTTCTTTGGTTGGAATATTTTTGGAGATTTTTTTGGCTAAGGTAAAAAAAATGCTTTGTAATTTTATAAGTGTATAATTGTCAAGATGACCAAATTCCATCTAAAAATGACCCATCATGAAACATATATATTTATTCTCAATTTTATGTATGGGATTCATGAATTCATTATGATGATAAATATTTTCATGATCATTATAAAACTCCTCACACAATAATTAATTATAACATGAACTTCATTTTAATTCCTCAAACTTCATCCAATTAGAAACCCCATTTTTTGGGTCATTTCCATTCTTCATTACTGAAAACAATATTCATTATTCTCATATCACTTGAAAAGGTCATAATTATTAATAATAGTTCCAAAATTGTCAAAATTATAATATTAATCATCTAAAACATAATATGTAACCATAAATATTCTTATTGATGGAACTTATTCTAATTTTCAAATATATTATAATTTTCTTTAAAAGGAATAACGAGATCCTCTAAGAGTGTTATTTGGTAGTACCAAAATAATTCCAAGATTTATAAATCAATTTTGAGCTTCATAATATAATTCTAAACTTCAAAATTTAATTATATATTGGGAAATTCACATCAATCTTAAAAAAACACGATTATGGACATAATCGACTTACAAACTATTCATTATTTTCAATAAACATTGACACAATAATTGAAAAAAAAATAAAACACAGACACAAATTAGGATCATGAATCTCCCCCTTTTTGTTTTTTTCATGCCAATATAAAATGGTATGTTAATATAGTTTTCAAATGTTATCCATGTTATAATTATGAGTTTCTTCTCTCTAACTTTCTCTAGGACATTTTAATTTTCTACTCTCCCACTTATTAATAAAAAATTCAAAGTACATAAGAGAATGGTATAATTTAATTCTTAAGAAATGTGATATCAATTACTCCACTTTATGTATATATGGGCTATCCAGGTATATAAAATAACAGGGTATAATTTGGACATAAATGATATAAATTCTCAGTTAAGAATATGATTCTAAATGACATTACACAACATACTTATTTCCTCTGATACTATTAAATTTTTTACAGGTTAAAAATAATTGGTTGATTCTATTTGATAAAATATAATTGGAATATTTATAATACCACTTATTAAAAAACAATTCTCCAAAAAAATATAACTTGAAATCTTATACTAATTTTAACATGTAGATAAAAAACATTTAGGTATAATTTGTAGGTATTTATCATTAAATTTCTCATACAACTTCTTAAAGATTCTTTTATTCATATCATTGATTATTTTATGTTATTCCCATTAAGACCAGACTTCATTTAAATTTTGAATAGGAAGGAGACTATGAATTCACATATCTTATCAATGAATTTAAACTATGTACCTTCCAATGATTTCATATTTTTATTGAGGTATAGTACTATGGGAACTTCACTAGAAACTCCCCCCCAAGGGAAGATATCCAGTTTCACATTATCAATATTTATCATTTTTTTTCTTTTCTTATAAATCAAAATTACTATAAATATCATTTTTTCTGATCTTATACATAATAGTGACTTTATATTTTGTTGATTAGCTATGATAGATTAATAATGTTAATCAAAATTGATCTGTAATATTTTTCAACAAATAATATTCATGATTACACTAGATAGATAAATCTAGGACGATTACTTCCATAATTCATAGAATGAACATTAGATCTTATAATTACAGTAATATAACATTCCACTCAGTTCTCCCCCTTAGTGTCTGCATCAACTTCAATTCCCCACATGTAGTGATAAAAAAATACATTGGAATAAGGTGTATCTCCTTTGATTTTTAGTGAGGAGAACAAGGATGAGAATTTTTTCTCAACAATGAAACTAACTTATTTTCTACTATAGGTGAGGGTTAACTCTTTATGCTGAATTTTCCAAATTTCATGGGAGTTTGGGTAGCATAAATCATTAATTTTATTTTTGAAAAGTTTTTATGGAATATTCTTTTTCACAGTGGTTATCATAGAACATTCACCATGAGGTGATTTTTTATTCTTATTTATAATTTCTTCATGAGTTGGTGTTTTAGAGAAACAATAATAAAATATATATTTAACCCTATTGAACCTTCCACATAGTGATTTTGGAATTTTATAGTTATTATCTATTGATAACCACTCATGAAATTTGATTTCATCATGGGAGATATTCTACATGTTTTTAGAATCCATATTAATATGTGACTCTTCCAATTTTACATCGCTTTCCAAATCAGTTGGAATTATTAGTAGTATATTAGCTGGAATATGCACAACTTACTTTCTAGATTCACATGGATTCTTAGGTGTGATTTTTCCCAGTCTAGTCCATTAATTTTTTTCTTGGACCGGTCATCCACTTTATTTTTTAATATTACTTCAATTTGTTATGATATCTAGGTTATACTTATAGTGTTCTATAGTGTGAACTATTTTTTCATGAAATAATAAACTTAATATCTTTGTTTTAGTAGCCTTATTGACCTTCTTGGACTTACTTTGAACAACATTCTTCTTTTGATTATCACCTAAGGTAGCCTTTATGTTCTTCTTTATAAAAACCATGGGAATATTTTCCATGTGCTTCTTTATCATGGTTAGTTTCTCTCTATTAACTAGAATCTATGGTATTTTCTTTTGAATTGTTCCAATGTAATTCTTGACATATTTATACTTGGACCTCTATTTAGTTCGACTAATTCTATTGATAATACCACATATATTATTCAAACTTTAAAATCCATTGGTAATAGTTATATTATTTCCATTTATCCATGATCTCTGAATCATCACTAATTCTCTCCCCTTGATGTAAAAATACTTTAATTTTTTGATACTTTCATTTTATACCAACAATCAGATGCTCTGTACTTGAATCTATCACAACACTAATAGTAAAAAAAACATGATATTTCCTTTTGAGTAATATTCTTACCTAATTTATATATTTTATTTTTCCATTTCTTTTCATTATTTAGGTGGAATTTTTATGGTTAACAACTTCCTTCACACTTATATTATTTTACAACATATGTAGTGGTAAGTAATTCATTTCCATTCGTCATTCAATTTTTCATAGGTTTTATTTTTGAACCCACACTATCCATAGAAGTAGAATTGGAACAAACATTATTATAAAATATAGATGGTGTAACATCCCATTACATAACCAATTTTGGTTAGTGGAGGCATTTTGGAGAAGTATTGATGTGGTTATATGGTGTTTGGAGGTACAACAAAGCTCTGGTAGAAAATTATAGTGAAAGGGGTACACAATGTGAATCAGTGGTTTATGTCTTGTGTAGAAGACCAGTTTCATAGCTTTTATGTGGATGGGTGGGGGACCAAGAATTTTTTACATCATTAATAAAATTCATAATGTGTAATTAAATAAAGTCTTAGGTGATATCTGTTTAGGTGGAATTCATAAAATCCTATAAAATTCACATTGTGAATGGGTTACATGATGTGAATGTGTCAAGTTCAAAGTTTTAAAAAGGTATTTCTTCCAAATCCCTCCTCATTTTTCTATTTTATTTTACTTCTCATGTTTTAAAAAACCTAGTTTCCTCTTAGAGGATATTTATCTCCATTCATCCTATATAGAACCATTGGTTTTGGTGGATCCCCATTGGAAATCTTTAGTGAGTTCTTTCTTTCTTGTGGTTTTATCTTGTTCTTCTCTCAAGGATCCATGATGTTGGTGATGTTTTTGTTTGGAGTGTGAGTATGAGATGATTTTTTATAACCCTTGATGCAATGTATGTTGATCTATGGGTTTTGTGTGTAGTTATTGTTTGGGGGTGTTTCTTCCTCACCCTGTAATGTAAATCATGATTAGAAAGCTCTTTTGAGGTAGGAAATCCCTCATTTGTCAATTTTTGTGTATCATATGGGAGGGGTGTACACTTATTTATCTTTGGGGGTTGGTTTTCATTGGCATAATCAAGATAAATAAATCATTTAATTGAAATTGATGGGGAATAAGAACGATTATAACGCTTTTATATCTTTAATGTTATTATGATATTTTGTTTGTATAGGCTGAATGTTACAATTAAATTCATGTCCATTGAAATCATTTTCTGTGTTTTAATTGTTATGATATGGAAACCTTGTTTCATATTATTCTGATATCACCACAAATTGGAAGTTCAATAACCACTTATATTTGGTTGATAAAATGGATTTCCCAGGATTTATGGATTGTTTGATGACAACCCTAAAATAAAGTGGAATGTGATAAAATACCCTTAGTTAAATATATAAAAGTATATTTTATGTTTTCTGGCATGTGACTATTCTATGGGTCAATGATTTGTGGTTGCGATGTGGTTTGGGGGGATGTGAAATTTGTTTAGACGTACTTCTAGGGAAGCAAGGTGATGGTTATTTGGACATTCTTTTAGTGTAGTGAGGTGATGGTTTGTTTGGATGTTATTTTGAGGTGATTAGGTTTTGGTTTGTTAGTCCAAACTTTTGGGGTGGAGAGGTGATGGTTTTTTTGGACATGATTTTAGGGAGTAAAGGTTATGGTTTTTTGGCTATGCTTTTAGGGTGGGGAGGTGATGATTTTTTTGGAGGTTCCTTTAGGTTTTTGAGGTGGTGGTTTTTTTGGATGTGATTTTTGAGTGGTAAGGTGATGGTTTGTTAGGTTGTGATTTTGGTTAGGTCAGTTGATGGTTTGTTTGGTTATTATTTTGGGGTAGCGAGGTGATGGTTTGTTTTTTTATGCTTGTGGGGTAGCGGGGTGATGGTTCAATTGGAATGAAGATCTACTTGTGATGTGTGGCTACGTTGTGGTAGAATCCCGGGTAATGATGGACAAATTAATTAATAATTGTTGAAATGGATGGGTTTTGGTTTGGTTAATTGGTTATAAATGACTAATTAACAAATAATTAATGTGTTGTGTGGTTAAATATGGTTGATTATAAATAATAAAATGGCGGTTTAAATAATGGGATTAGTTGGAAATGCAAAATGTGGCTTGTGGCTTGTGTGGTGTTCTACATTTATAGGTGGTATTGAAAGTGAGGATGTCTTGAGTTGGTTAGTGTTTTTTTTCATCCCATAGTTTTGGATTGTGTGTGGCTATATATATACTTTTATATTCCTTCTGATTTCTATATGCACCCCACCCACGTCAAGCTCTATTTTTAAACACCTATATTTTCATATATAGGGTGTTTCTCTGAGAATCCCTATAATGAGGTTGGATGGATGGATACCCACTCTTCCCTACTCTCTCTTCTCAGAGAGTAGATATGCAAAGGCTACAATGGATGGAGGTTTGTTAGCGCACTAGATGACAGACTAGGTGTCTTTGGGTGAGATGTGATATTACCATGCTACGAGGATGTGGACTAGGAGTCTTTGGGTGGGATATGATATGATTGTGCCATGGGGTGGTGTCCCAGGTGTCTTTGGGTGGGATGTGATATGATCATGCTGTGGGGCGGCTTATCATGAGGGTTGTGCATGGTAGGAGGAGGAAATAAAGTTGAATTCCTTTATATTCATGATACACAACTACTCTAGTTATGGAAGTGGTTTTTATATGATGGGATAAGTGTTTGTGGGTGTGATGTGATGTGACCATGCCTGTGGGGTGGTGGTATATGTTATTTAGAAGAGATGGGTGCACCAAGACGTATGAAATTGGGGCGTGAGAGAAACAAATTAGTAAGAAAGTGGTGCGGGGTTCCCTTTATCAATATTATTATAATTATGTTATTATACTTAGCGTGAGTTATTTGGTGAATGTGCCTTGGTGAGGTTGGGATAGATAGTTGACCTATTTAGGTGTTATTGGTTCTACTATTTTCTTATGGGTTCATTAGTATACTTTTTTCACATGTACATGTGAGACTTTGGTTTTCCTACAAAGTATACTTATATGCTCACCCTATATGGACAAACTAATTTTCATGTTTTCTAGATTATTATGTTGATAATGTTGGAAAGTACTAGCTCAAACCTTTTTGGATAGTTTTTGTGTCACTGATTTAGATTTTATTTTGGATATTTACTTTTGGAGACCTTTATCTGTATCAGTTTAATTTATACATGCTTGTGGTATGGTTTTGGTATCTTTTTATATTATTTCATATAGTTTCTTGTGTATTATTAATCTTATATCATGATCCTATATTACTAGAGAGGGTAATTCCTCCCAAGTTATGTGATTTTTATACCCTCAGTGCTAGTCGCCAAC
The DNA here is from genome assembly GCA_963277665.1 of Viscum album. NCBI lineage: Eukaryota > Viridiplantae > Streptophyta > Magnoliopsida > Santalales > Viscaceae > Viscum > Viscum album. The sequence continues at coordinate 1,428,408,980 of OY728120.1, read as the reverse complement.
CCGAGGCCTACTGGAGGTGGGACATGGGGATCCTTATCTATCTCCCCTATTTCTATATCTTTGATGGGAGGGGGTCATGACATAGTGGTATCATATGTCATAGTTGAGAGATAGAATGAAGTTTGGAGTTATCAATTGTGAGGATTACATGGGTTGGTATAATATAATTCTAGTTTACCTTGGAGCATGACATAGTTCAGGGAGACTGACTAGGACATGTGATTTTAGCCCCCCATGATCGAGTGTGCAGACTCTAATATTATTTAATGAGCAAGTGAGGTGGGCCTATTTGTAGGGTAGATTTCTAAGAGAGGTACTTGAATCCTGATAACTTGTGGCCCTATTTGTGATGGGTTGTTATGGGAAGGATACAATAAATAAAGTGAATTAAAATGAATCTAAATAAAATTACATACTACCAGCTTAAGACATTATTGTTTTATTTTTAGCCGTGGATGCTAAATTTAATCCATGAGTGGCTTATAAAGTTGAGGTTTAGTAGGTTGATCCAGTTGATCCCCGTAGGGTTGGTCCGAAATAGGAGGATGAGGCTTGGCTGTGGGAATTACAATCTTTTTTGCATAAATATTTTTGGAAGGATGAGGGAAGTGTTCAGATGTGAAGATAAAGAGCTGGATAAAGGATTTTAAGATCAATTTCAGTTTTATCTAGGCCTCGGTGTGATACTGGGTCCCTTTTTAAGTAACTCATATATAGGGAGTTTCACATCATTGGTGGATGTTGTATCTGTGAGAGTGGAAGGAGGCATGTGTTTCATGGGAGAACTTTCATAAGGAGTATCCAGTAGAGTTCCTTTATTCAACTATGAAGGTAGTGAATAGGTATGAGTTTTTTTCAATTCAATAGGGGAGTATATCAGTGAGGAATTTGGGAATCAATTTCAACGACCTTATGCATTTTCCCCAGATCTTTTTCCAGATGAATAGTCTCATGCGAGAAGTCTTGAGGAGGTTCTCCATCCTTCTATATATTATGTATTTACTCATTTTAAATTTCCAATGTATCTAATGGTTCTGAATAATGACAAGGTGATTGAGTGTATTCACTCACGAGGAGGTTTACCATGAGAGGGGAATTAGTAGGGTCCCTTAATGATTAGGGTTGTCAGTGGAAGGTCTCAAGCACTAGGACCTTCAAAGTTTTAATTAGTAGGGAGTCAACCTAAGAAGATTCCCTTCCAACCTTCTATGGATAGTGGTTTCGAATTTTTTCCTAGGGATATCAAGTAAATGTGGTTTTTACATGGGGTTCATGGAAATTAACAAAATTGGTTCCAAACAGTTCTTTGGTCTCATTTTTGTGGAGGCGAGTAGGTTCAACACTAGCCTTAATAGTAGTTTCTAGTACGAAAATTTCAATAGTAGGGACAATATGATTTTACTTCTCCAAGGGGATATGGATAGGGTAGAGGCCGAACTCAAGATGTTCCTTGTGTTCAGTGACATATATGCAAGCGTGGTTATAGTGGTGTTCATCATAAGAGAGGTATAAGAGATGGGCATGGTCATTTTAACACAGTAGAGGCAGAAGTTCTAGAGGGGTAAGAGATCATTCAAGGTACACTTAGTTTTTCTTTTACCCCTATTTTTTACTTGTTTTATTTAAGAAATTTACACTCCTTTTTTTCACAAAATATAGTTTTAGCTCATGGACTTGAAAAAGAGAGGCTTCCCAATCCCCTGGTATTGACTATGCTTGTCAAAGACCTGACGAGCTTGTTTGATGTGTGTTGGGGGTGTAAAATGATGATGGGGACACATTAGTCCCATGGGGATATTTTTTTTTAGAGATACAACCATATGATGTCATCCAAAGAATCTATTGGTTTTATTCCATTCATGTGGTTATTGAATGATTTTTAAGGAGAGTTGCATTCTCCGATGTGGATAGCCAGTGTGTAGTTTTCATTGGCCAGCAAGGTTGTTAGGTGGGAAGTCGACATGTGGATCCCCATATTTAATTAGTGATGTATATTTATGTAGAGGCATAGATTGGGGGTGTTCCTAGAGTTGTGGAGGAGTTCCTGTATGTTTTCTTAGAGGAGGATATAACACTACCTTATTGATGTGATGTTGAGTTTTGGATATAGTTGCATCTAGGTGGGTGTCTAATTTTAATGGATCCCTATCAAATAGATCGTATATAGTTGTGTGAGTTGAGGTTATAAGTGGATGATCTGATGTATAGGGGTTTCATCTGACCAAGTGTGTCATTATGGGGTGCTACAACATTTTTCTCCTAGAAGGAGGATGATAGTATGAGGTTGTATATAGACTAATGGGGGTTGAATTAGGTGACAGTAAAAACAAATTAGCCTCTTATGAGGGTATAAGATCTTTTCGACCATAAAAAATGGGAGAGTTTGTTTTTTAAGATCGATCTATGGTTTCGATATCACTAGTTGAGGGTGAAGGAGGGTAATATTCTGAAGACTACCTTTAGATATAGGTATGATCACTTTGAGTTTATAGGTATTCCATTGAGTGTTATAAATGCAAAAGCTGTGTTCACGGGGAATATGAACTCTATGTTCTGTGAGTTCCTGGACTAGTTATTCATCATATTCATTAATGATATATAGATATACTCAAAGTTAGTGGTGTATCATACTGGGATTATCAGAGCTATTTTATAGGTCTATTGACATCACTATATTTATGGAATGTTTTCTAAGTGTGAGTTCTGGATGCATGGTGAATTTACTTGGGAATGTGGTGTCTCAAAAGGGTGTGGTTATGGACTTTTTGAAGGTCGAAATAGTTATTTATTTTGAATAACCCAAGAACATTGAATAGGTTCACTATTTTATTGGTATTGTAGTATATTATTGGAGGTTTATACCTGATTTCTCTTAATTTGTAGCCCCATTAACATTTTTGACCAGGAAGGAACAATCTTTTTTGTGGAATGATCAGCACCAGGAAACATTCAGTTACCTGAAAGGGATGTTGTTCAGTGCTCCAATGCTTTAGTTTCCCAAGGATGGTATGATTCTTAAGGTGTTTTGTAATGATTCATGTTTTGTATTTGGATGAGTGTTTATTTAGTAGAGGGAAGTGATCAGTTATCGATCTAGTAATTTGTATTCCTATGAGAATAACCATTCTACCCATGATCTAGATCTAGCAGTGGTCATGTTTTCATTTAATTTTTGGTGGAATTACCTCTTTGGGGAGTTCTTTTTTGTTCTTCACAGATCATAAGAGTTTGATGTAAATATTTTCTAATGTTTATTTAAATTTTTGGTAGCATAGATAGAGTTATTTTATTCAAGATTATTATTTTTAGATATCCTACACCTCAAGAAAAGAGAATTTTGTGGCTGATGCTTTGAAAATAATATTATGGATGGATGTTGTTCATGTGTTTAGGGATGTATGGAAAGGAATGAAGGATTTGGAATCATTTCATTTAGATGTTAGTTTGGATGATGGTAGAGGCTATGTGTTTATGATGAATATGTAGTCTTATATGATTCAGTAGGTGGAGGAGTCTCAACAGGGAGACTCATAGGTAGAGGTAATGTGAGATCTTGTTGAAAATGGTGATTCTCTAGAGGTATGATCACAAGATAGTTTGATCTAGATTCCTTTTCATGGGAGGTTTTTTGTTATAGTAGTGATGTGTGAGGGAGTCCTTTGTGAGTTTCATATATCACCTTTTGTGGAACACCCAGGAGTATCCTCGATGTACAATGTCTTGAGGAAGTAGTTATGGTGGTTTGAGATGAAACTGCCAGTGGAAAAGTTTGTGGTGAGGTGTTTAGTTTTCTATCAGGTAAATTCTGAGCATTGTGTTCCTTATGGTTTGTTGTAGAGTTTGATTTTAATTATTGGAAATTATATGACATATCTATAGATTTTTTATAGGGTTACCCCTAGTTTTGGGAGGTTGAGATGCATTTTGAGAGATCATGGATCATTTGAAGACATTATCCCACTTCTTAGTGATCAAGGAGTCAATAATAGTGGATTACTTGGCCTAGAGGTATGTGTATAAGGTCGTGTGGTTTCATAGTGTTTTAAGATCTATTGTCTCGTTTCCATACACATGTTTTACCTCAAGAGTTTGGAGGGGATTACAACATGATTTTAGAACTCAATTACTCCTCAAAACAACATTCCACCCTTAGACAGACATGAAAATATATTGGACTATTCAGATGCTGGAGGACATGTTTCATGCATTCATTTTAGACTGTAGTAGATTATCGGAACATTAAATTCACTTGGTTTATTTTTCTAATAATAAAATCTATTACTCATCCAATGACATGGCCCCATTTAATACTTTGTATGGGTGACTATTTCATTATCTGTTGTGCTGGATGGAGGTTAGGGAGACAACAGTTCTTGGTCTTGATGTGGTGTAGAGCATGAAAGAGAAGTTTCAAATTGTTCATGAGAGGATGAAAGTGGCACATGACTGGAAGAAGTATTATTCCAATAACAAGAGGTGGCCCTTAGAGTTTGACGCTGGGGACCATATGTTCATGAATGTTTCCTCTCGATGTAGGAAAAAAGGTTTGATTTAGGGATTAATATTTATTCTAGGTTTTTTGGGTCTTTTGTGGTTCTTGGGTGAGTTGCTGAGATGGAATATCAGTTGAAATTGCACCATGATTAGAGAGAATCCATGTTATCTTATAAATCTCTCTCTTCTCTCAGTATCTTCTCAATGAATCCCATATATTTGAATGGGATAGTTGGATATCAAGGATGATGTGATCTTTATGGATAAGAAAATAGAGATCCAATATCTTTCGGAGAAATTGTTTTGAGGGTGAACCTCCATTTGGTTTGTGTTTTGTGGAGGCATGGTAGCCAAGAGGAGAGTACTTGGGAATGTGAGGAGCAAATACGTTACCAATACTTGGAGTTGTTTTGAGTTTTGACTTAATATGTTTTCCTTGCGATGCGATTTTTGTATCCTTCTATGTTATGATTTTTACAATTTTCTTGATGTATGAAATGTGATAAAATGTAGACATATGAAGGGGGACCTGATTCCAATTGAAATTAATTATACTATGATGAGATTAAACCCATTAAGTCGAGTCAATTTCTCAAAGATTAGACAATATCAAGACATGGATGATGGAATTCGCTAATTTGCGTGTTTTGGGAAGTGTAATTTGTTAGTTTTAGACATTATTGGTTTAGGCTATGCGGAGGCTGATATAGTCTTTTAATGGTTGTTTTTGTGGTGTAGTTATGTGAGAGTAGGTAGTTTTTAGTCGTGTAGTGTGTTTAATTGGTGTTTCATTTGGCATGTTTGGATAGTGTTAGCATCAAGGAGTAAAGAGATCAATGATAAGTATCTTTCATGGTGGTTTTCCGGACCCCTTTTTATTTTGGGGCTTGGTTTTGGATTCTTGAGGGTGAGAATAATTTTAGATATACCTAATGTAATGACCTAAGCCTTCCTGACCCATTAATTTGTAGGTTTTGGTTGTTAGAGTTATTCCACAGGAGGCATGAGGATGTTCCATAGTGGTTTGAGGTGAAACCGAGATTTAGTGGGAAATTCACATCATGGAAGGGGTACAAAACATAAATTGGTTGTTCACAACTTGTGTAGATGGCCAATTTTATGGATTTTATGTTGATGAGGAGGGGGGGTGTACCCTAAAATAAATTCACACTGTGAAATAAATTCAAAACAAGTAATTATGAGATGTAAATATTAGAAGAATTGGGAAAATAACATGAAATTAACATTATGAATGTGTTACATGACGTGGAACTGTAGAGTTACAGGTTTTAAATAGGTATTTTTTCAAAATCCATCATCATTTGGCTGTGGATTTCCTCTATCATTTTGGTAGAACCATAGGAGGATCTTTTAGGATGTTCATCCCCCTTCCTTACACTTGGATCCATTGGTTATGATGGATCCTCATCGGTGATCCATGAAGAGTACTCCTCTCTTTACCATGGGTTTCTCTTGTTATTCTCTTAGAGATCCACTATAGTGATGTGGTTTTGGTTTGGGGTGTGAGTATTTGATGCATTTTTGGTAACCCTTGATGCGGTGTAGGATGATCCATGGGTTTTGGGGGTGGTTGTTATTTTTTGGTATTTGCTCTTTCACCCTTTGGTGTACAGTAAGACCGTAAAGCTCTTTTGGGGTAGAGAGTCCCTCATTCATAAATTTTGTGTATCATGAGGAAGGGTTTAGTATTTTTTATCAATGGGGGATGGTTTTTTATGGCCTAATGAAGATAAGTGAATTGGTTAGTTAAAATTTATGGGGAAGGTGAATGATTCACCAGATTTTATAGCTTTAATATTATTGTGATGTTGTGTTTGTATGGCCTAAACACCCCACTGAGAATCATGGATGTTGGGATATATTTCTTGCATTGTAGTTGTTGTGATATACCACACAATCAATAATTTTATTGAAGATAGAAGGTTACCCCTCTAAAATTGGGGAACCAAATACAAATAGGGCTATGTGGGTCTAAAGATGTGCAGAGAAAGTGTGTCCCTGATAACGATGATCATACATTCATAAGTAAATGACCTTGTTTTATAAAAAAAAGAGTGACTAGTATCTAAAGGAAATTTTTTTGAGGGATAGTCCGCCGCTCTATTTCCTTCTCTCCAAGTGTGGGAACCTCTATGCCTTCATGAGTCATATTTCTACTCTTTCTAAATTGGTAAATAATTGACCAAGGGTTAGAGTGGTGGCCTTGTAGAGACTTAAATATCACATGAGAATCCATTTCTAGAAAAGAAATGGGGTATGTTCCTCCTCTTTCAAAATTCCAGGCTAGAAAGTAATGAATTAGATTCTTCCTAAAGAGAACACCCATTCCAAAAGTGGTCTAAGAATTAAAAGATAGAATATCCCCTATTATCATGGAATAACCCCCCGCATGATTCTAGAGCTACAAGACCCATCAGTATTAAGTTCTAGCCCAAAAACGTGATGATTCCACTTGACCCATCTGCCAGTGGGGAGTCCGGGCTATGTGGGTGTGAGCGGGTTTGTACCCAGAATCAATCTAATGGATGGAGATTTCTCCTAGTGCTTGAAGATGTAGACCATTTTAGTCATTAATCTTCAAATTCTTATAATGATGGATGCACATGAGATTTAAATTCCCTCAAACCAGGATATATTTCTTTCTTTCTAGATACACCAATACCCTACCACTAATATTCATGTTATGGATTTTCTTTCCTTGCGATTATTGTCCGACCCTTGGAACCAAAGATTGAGAAAATATGTGGCAAAAAAATCTTGAGAGGTAGTACATGTGAAACTCCCAAACATGCGCCAAAAATGTCTTGCCCATTGTCCCTTAAAGAAAATAAAACATATGGTTTCCTTCTTAGGCTCGGTACAACATGAGAACTGATACACCGATTGAATACCCATTCTATTGATATTATCATCTATTTAATTTATATTATTCCTAACCCACCTCACAAGGAAACCATATTTGGCTCGAATATCTTTTCACCAAAACACATCTCCCCAATCATAATTTTCAGCTGGTGACACCACCACTCTACAGAATTCCTTCCCCAAGAAAGTACCTATAGATAACCTAGTGAATACATAGAAGTCGGGGGCTGTGGATAGCTCGATAAGATTAAATACTCTATGCTTATTAGTGTCAATCACATCTTATGTAAAGGTTGGGTGGAGGCTCACTTTACTAAAGGAGAGTTGTTGTGATAGGTAAACCTTGTTTCTTATTATTGTGATATCACCCCAAAATGTAAATTGGAAAACCACTTATAATTTTTCAATAAATTAGTTTCCCCTAAATTTATGGATTGTTTGATAAAGCCTCCAAAATAAAACAAAATGTGATAAAATCCCATTTGTTAAATCTATAAAATGATCTTTTATGTGTTCAAGAGTATGGCTGTGCTATGGGGAAACTACACATGGTTGCGATGTGGTGTGGGGTGATGTGATATTTATTTTTAAATCCTTTTGGTGTAGCAGGGTGATGGTTTTTTTGCCATAATTTTGTGGTTCTGAGGTGATGGTTTTTTTTTTCATGCTTTTGGGTTGGCGAGGTGATGGTTTGTTTGGATATGATTTTGCGGTAGTGAGGTGGTGGGTTTTCATATGTTATTTTGGAACCAAGAGATGATGGTTTGTTTGGGAATGATTTTTGGGGTGGTGAAGTTATGGTTTATTTGGCTGTGCTTTTGGGGTGGGAAGGTGGTGGTTTGTTTGGCTGTGCTTTTGGGGCGATGAGGTGATGGTTCGTTTGCCCATGACTTTTGGGTGGTTTGGGGATGATTTTTTTGGCTGTTCCTTTAGGTAAGTGAGGTTATGATTTTTTTTTCGATGCTTGTGGGGCAGGGAGGTGATGGTTTGATGGGAATGATTATATGCTTATAATGTGTAGTTGTTCTATGATAGAAGCCTGAATAGTGATGAAATTATTAATTAATAATGATTGAAGTGGATGGGGATTAGTTTGGTTATTGGGATAGAAATGACTAATGAAAAAATTAATGATGGGATTTATGGTTAAATGTTTTTGATATAAAATAATTAAATGATGGTATGGATAATGGGATTAGTTTGAAATGTGAAATGTAGATTGTGGATTGTTTGGTGTTATGAATTTAGAGGTGACAGCGAAAGTGTGGAAGTTGTGAGTTGGTTAGTATTTTTTTGTGAACCCATAGTTTGGGATTATGTGTGTCCATATGTATATAGACGTATATTATTTATGATTTCTATACGCACCCTACCTGAATTGAACACTATGTTCTGACACTCGTAGTTTCATCTGAAGGTTGTTTTTCTCATCAGCCTGGTGATGAGGATAAATATATAGATACCTTTTCTTCATCTCTCTCTCTATCTTCTAGGTTAGTAGATATACACATGCTATGATGGTTAGAGGTATGTTAGTGCACTAGGTGATAGAACACGTGTCTTCGGGTGGGATATGGTATGACTGTGGCATGGGGAGGTGGCCTAGGTGTCTTTTGGGTGATATGTGATATGATAGTGTTATGGGATGGTATCCCAGGTGTCTTCAGGATGGATGCGATATGTCTGTGTTGTGGGGTAGCTTATGGTGGGGGTTGTTCATGGTAGGGGAGGGCACGAGGTTGATGTCCTTCTTGTTTCTAATACCCTACTACTCTGGTTATGGTATTGGATATGATGTGATGGACTTGGTGTCTATGAGAGTGATGTGATGTAGTCATGCTTGTTGGGTGGTGGTATATGTTAGTCAGAAGATATGGGAGCACCAATATGTATGATGCTGGGGTATGAGAATGGAAAACTAGTGGGAAAGTGGTGCGGGGTACCATTTATAAACAAAATTCTTTTTATGTTTTTATACTTGGCTTGTGTTATTTGGTGAGCATACCTTAGTGAGGTTGGGATAGATAATTGACCAATTTTGGTGCTATTGGTTATGTTTTTTTCTCATGAGCACATTATTGTGCTTCTTTCACATGTTCATGAGAGATTTTGGTTTTCCTACTGAGTATACTTGTATGCTCACCCTATGTATATAAACTAATTTTCAGGTTTCTAGGAGGATTCTATAGATCATGCTGTATAATACTTGCTCAGACCTTTTTGGATAGTTTATGTTCTGTTAATTTGTCTTTTATTATGGGTATTTACTTTTGGATTATTTTATCTATATTTGTTTTATTTATAAATTCATGGGGGATGGTTTTGGTTTCTTTTAATATAATGTCATGGAGTTTCTTGTGGATAATTTATCTTATCCCCCAATCCCATATTATTATAGATGGTAACACCTACCACTTCATGATATTTTCCACCAGATAGATATCTTTTTGGATAATATTCCTCCTTAGAAGTTTGTGCAGCTATAACTCTTGTAGTAATAGATCTTTGTTCATCTTGTATTAAAGACTTAATGTGATCATTTTCAATATTCCCTAACTTGGCCCCAAGTTCAATATACTTCATATTAAGGATGAATTTCTCATCAAACATTGACTTAAAATTTTCTTTACATTCATTCTTGATTTTTACACCTTCATCACCATGAATTATATTCTTATCATGTATCATAGTGTTAATATCTCTTATCATGTTTCCCTTAATCTCAAATTGAGAAATATTAAAATATATGATATAATTTTTTCTTCTAATTCATGATACTTATTTTCAAATTCTATAGTGAAACATTTTTTCCCTAAATTTTATTTAGCCACTAATATTTAAAACTGGAGTATATTTATTCGTGATCGTCTATCTCAGCTTCATTAGTTATAATATTTTAGGATATCTAAATATTTTCTTGTATTAATTAATAAAATCCTTTCTCTATTATCTACATGTTTTATTCAATCATTGTGTTCTCTTTTTTCATTCCTTTGAATGTGCAACAAATAAAAGTACGTATATAATTTTATAAGTTTTCAGCATATCATTCAAAGTAGAAAGTTATTTGACATTAAAATCCTCAGATATATGATCACTTCTACTAATTCTTGTAATTTCATGGGGATAGTTTTGGAAAGATATTTTTATTTACTCCACTTCAAGTAGGTATAAAAAACCACATGAGATAGGACTATTGTACTTCACCATGGTGGAAGATAATACCACCAGAACTTCTTCATCCTTGTCTTTAACCAAGAGGGATCTTTTCGTCATCTTTATCAATTATTTATTTATAATATACTTTAAGGTCATGGATAACATTGAGTTCTAATCTGAAATAGATAAAATTCATCCATGTTTGAACTCTATTTTTTTGAGATAAGATACAACAAATCATCAATAATATTAAAATTAGAGTATCCAATCATATATGTGATAATTCACTCTGATACCAATTGTTGTAATAAACTTTTGTATGAACAAATTTATAGGAGGGTAAATAATTGTGGGATTACTTTTTATCACATTAAAATTTTATTCATTTTCAAAATTATATCACTTTTTTAGTGAATGATTCCCTGTTATTTTTCACATGTTGTTAGCATGCATGCACATAAAGTGGTAAAACAAAATGGATAATAGATTTTGTAAATGAATTTCATCTATAGTGTGAATAAATATATCCTAGGTGTATGGTGGTTATTATGCCACTCAAAAAAAACTTATATTTTTTTATTATCAAAGAAATCATAGGTAAGAGTATGACCTTGAACCTTTTTTTCCTTGCAATGACTAGGTACAATGAAAGATTTATCATTGAAGTAAAAGTTGAAGGATGTTAGCCTTCCCCTTATAAAGTGATTAGAAATTTTTTAACATGAAATTTTTAATATAAACCTCTAAATCCTATCCACTTCCTCTAAATGAAGCAATCCAATGGATGCCCCTTTCTCAAATCAATCATTAGGAAACCATATAATATTTATTATTTGAAAGGGATGCCTTTAATTCTTTAGAAATATATAGTATAATAATATATTTTAGGATAATATATATGAAAATTTGGATCGTATTAGTTCAAATATAGAATCAATAATCTGTATCTTTTTGTCTTCTTCTTTAGTTCACAAGAAATATTCTTCTCTGTACAATACTGGTTCCTCATTCTCTATTTATTTGATACATCAATGTATGTAGTAGATACTACATTAGATATCTGTATTTACACTATAATATTTCTCTTTAAAATCATAGTGTAAAAAATCCTTTTTTTTCTTTCTCATTTTAAATCAAATATATATTTACTATTTGTGAATACCATCCACAAAACTCAGATCCCCATCAATATTCATTTTTTCAAATATAGTATATAATTTAATTGTTTCACATGTTCTATATTTCATGTAGTATATTGAATCATTCCAAATAAATATATTTTTCATCATTTATCACCTTTTATATCATGTGGAACATAGTTCCTTCTTTTTTAATTATTTTAAATAGAACCTCTCTCTATATATTTAGCACTGAATCCACATTTTATACTATGAAAATGATGTAAATTTATTAGGGGAAACACAAGATTTGAATGTAGATATGTTGATATCCCTCATAAACAAAAATAAAGGATTCTTTATTTTTGTGTTTATAAGCACAAGAATGTTATCTCATGTGTGAATAAAAATACCATGATGTAATGTATATTGATGTGTTATAAGACAAGACTTCATAAAAAAACTTACAACAGACTATGGAATGTCATACTCTTCTACATCACAAAATTTTATCATTGAATCAAATTTTTATTCATGCTAGGATATATGGAATGTCCAAAATATCCATGGAACAATACCCATTTATTTTATAGAACCACCCAAAAGCGTAAAAATTTATATTATAGTGAAATTTCATCCACTAAGGTGTAGAAAATCCTTTAAAGTATAGAAATGAAATACTTATGGTGTAACTCATATTTCACTATGAATCAAGATCTAATTTTCAAAAACCATAGAAAAACATGTATCTTCTCATGGAATAAGATCAAGAAAAATTATGTAGCTCATTATAGTCTGAAATCCATGCCCTCTGTCAGTTTTGAACCTTCTATAAAATAGAGAAAAGTTGTGATGTGGCTATTGAAACTTCTATGACATTATGAAAATATCATTTCTTGATGATTGGTAGTGACACTAGTGAAGAGAAACTGGATTGGGTTTAGAGTTTGGAGATTATTGGATATGATCAGGTGGTCATGATTTATTTGATCGAGTGGTGGATATTATATAGAAATTAATTAATGTGGGAATAATAACTACTCTTCATCAGTCCCAAATCATACCACATTTTATCTTGAATCTTATTAATAATAATTCTTGTATCATTCAATGTTCATGTTGGTAGTGGGGTTTAGCATCCACAACACCTTCACACACTTACCTCATGGGATTAGCCTCACCCATATGGTCTTCTAAGCACACAATGTTGGTCCTATGTTCCTATTGGTCTTCTTGTGTGTTTTCTATGGACATGATCCATGTGGGAACTATTCATTCCCAATCTCTCCACTATAATGGGATGGACCTACCGACTGGTTCCCACATGTTTGATCATGGGGTCCCAATTGTATAGTTGAGGTGGTCTTTAGCTGGCCTATGGTTGACCAATTTTTAGGATAAGTCCCATCATAAAAATATTAGTAATTTACTATTTTTATAATTGTTAATCCAATAAAATACCATTTCCAAAATATCCATCATGAAAAAATATATATGCATTATAAATTTTTTCTTGGGATCCAAGATTTCCTTATTAAAATTAGTATTTTCATGATATTCATGGAACTCTCCATGTAATAAATAAATATCTATTATCCTTTATTTAACTTCTTCAAACTTTATCCAGTCAGATACCCCATAGGATGGATCATTTCTACTCTTCATTATTATAATCAATGTGCATTCTAAAAATTTATCTTTCACATTTCTTTGGAATTAAGATGAATTAAAAAATCATCACACTTATAATGTGATTCATCTAAAAAATAATATGTTACCTTTGATATTCTTCTGGATGGAGATTATTATAAGAATTGACTACATTAAATTCTTATTTGACATGCATGAAGATATCATCTAAGAGTTATCTTTTACAATACATAAACAATTCAATGCTTCATAAATAAATGTTTAAGAATCAAAATGTATGTCTCAATTTCAATGCACATTATGGATTTATAAATTCACTTTAGTCATCAACAAACATTATTGGGAACATCAATCAACATACAATATACTAATACTCTTTATGACATATTGACATATTGACATACTCATTAAAATCAAATAAAATAGAAACAAAAATTAGAATCTTCATGGATAACTTTTATTTATGTATTATTCATCCTAATCATCAAATGGGAACCAAGAAATGACATAATGATAAATGAGAAATAGGACCTCACCAGAAGAGGTCCATATCGAAGTTTTTAGAGGGAAAACATGTCAAGTTTTTAAAAGATTTAAAGTGATAATTTTTTTTGATTTTATGATATAAATAAGCTTAAGATTTTTTATAGATGTAAAAGGGTGATTTGAATTCATATTATTAAATATCGTGTGGTTATTTTGGGTCTAAAATAGATTGAATTGGATTACCTTGACTCAATTTAAAGGAGTTTGAAAGTTTTTGAAAAGTTTGATAGAATAATAAAATAACCTACATAAAGTCATGGTGATTTTGAAATATAATTTGAAAATAAAACTCAAATAATATTAGTGATAATATTTTGTGTATAGATATTTAGAAGGTTAATGATAATTAGTTGAGAATATAATGAGAAGAACTAAAATAACGAAGCAAAATACATTTATTTTATAATATAAGAATTATGATAGAAGAAAAAGAAGTTTATAATTCTTATTTTTGTGCATGGTATTGAATAATTGGATTATAAAACATTCTCCATTATGTGTTTGGAAAAAACTTGGAACATGGTAACGATATACTAGATGTATTAGGCTATAAGTGAATTTTATGATATTAAAAAACAATCTGAACTATAATTACTTTGTGGTAAGAACTTTATTTTAGGAAAATATATAGTATCTTGTGGTCATGGGTATCAAATAACTATTATAATACCCAAGATTTATTCATGTTGTCCCTGTGATCTCACATGTTTCTAGGTCATGCAGAGAAAAAGATACCCATATTGAATAGTGAACTATATAATATATGATGTGTTGTGTCTATGTGTTTTAATGTGTGTTTTTAAAAATGAATTCAAATTACTATATCTAGAAGTTATGGTAATTGAAAAGTGAAAACATAAAAATAAATTATTAATCACAGGTTCACCTATATCTCTGTGATTGAATATATCATGTACAAGGATTCTTAATGAGTATTAAAGATAGGATTCTTCATCAATTTAGGGTTATTTGAAGGTTTTAAAAGAAGTATTTTTGTTTCTGGTTTCCTTTATCATGAATGGATAATATAAAATTAGTTAATAGTAAGTGTATTCCCACATTTAGATGATTTAATTATAATGTTTTGAAGGATATGATGTGTCACATTCTATTGTATTTTAGTTATGATGTTCATAAATATGCTATTGATGGTTTTACTCATCACGATCAAGGCACTATAATGAAAGAAATAGATAATAAGGTTAATAAAAATGATTTATGTTCTTGAAATTTTATATTATATTATCTTTCAAAAACCAAATTACTAAATTTGAAATTAATCACCCCAACTTAAGGTAGAAAAGATGAGAAAAATTTATTTAAAGAAAAAATGACATAAAGAAATAAAAGTTATATATCTAGAGATTGAAATATGAATATATAAAAATGAGTAATGAAGAGTTAGTTAAAGAATTATCACAAATGTAAATTATATTATAACCACTTTCAAGAGTGTTGGAGAAAATTTAGATGATTGATCTATAATTGAGAATATTTCTGGATTCTATAAGATAAAATTGATGCATTGATTTAATCTTTGGAAGATAAATATCAACGTTATATTCTTATTGAAAAAAATAAATAGTATGCTCAAATATTATATGGTGAGGAGGGATAATTATACAATTAAGAAGAAATAGCCTATTAAATATATTTCATTTAAAGTATCTTTGAAGGAGAAATGAATGAAAAAAGGTAAAATGATAGATCTAACTATTTTTGGAAATGAAGATCTGAAAAATTAGAAGTTTAAGGGTATTTTTTTCACATTTATATAGAAAATTTAAAAGGGACACAAGAATTTACTTAGGTAATTTTCCTTTTAAATGAATTTACTATGGATATATTAAATAATTTATAGAAAACATCGAAAAATTATTGTAAGAGTAATATAGTCATGCAAAAATGAGAGACCTAGAAGATCCATTAGAAAAAAGACTAACATGTTAAATATTTTTCATAAATAGAATGGGTAGAAGATCTATAAATATAAAAAGACACAATTTATACCAAATAATTAAAGGATTAATTATTGTGAATATGGTGGAGAAGTTGGGACATACAATAATAAAGATTATAATATTCTTGTTTCCTTGGTGAATGATGAAAATTTTTCTAGTGATGCAAGTAGTTTTTCAAGAGGTGAATAAGAAGAACCAAAAGTGGAATTTAAGATAAAAAGAGTACAGAATGAATGCATATCAAAAGAATATAAGCTTAGAAAAGATACCAATAAGCTAAAAAAATGATCGACAAACTAACATTGATGAATTAAAATGTTTTAATGGAAGGTTCATGTAGGTGAAAGAAAGTTTTGATCTCTAGAAACTTTATTATAAAAATCCGTCTTTTAACATCAATAATTTATATAAAATAAAAATGAATGAAAAAAACATGGAATTTGTTCAACCGTCACAGGTCAATGAAGTAGAAGAATCGAGAAACACTAGCTCAAATTTTGATGATTTGATTTATAATTTTGGGAGGATTCTCAAAGAAGGAATAGGTCTATTATGACAAAAAAACCACCATTTATGGGACAAAATATAGTTGAAAGTATTTTTGGTAATATTATAAATAATAGGAATATTTGTAAGACTATGTTTTTTGATAAATTAGGTAAATAATAGAAATATGAAAATTATGGATACTATAACTCAAACTCAAAACTTATTATAATAGGGGGAACGTAAGAGGATAAGAAAATGATGATGATGGAAAATAAGTTTTTAGGATATTATAATAATATTTCCAAAAAAGTGAAGCTAATAATTATAGTGAAATGAATTAATAAATGAAAGAGGAAGATCGTAAAAATAAAAAGTCATAAATAGAAGGTATGCATTCTATAACTACTAATATTATTGTGGATACTTTTGATATAAAAAAAGAATATATTTGTTTATCCGTCATTATTAATATAAATATGAATGTTTTAGGAATAAAATTTAAAGATGAAATAAACCCGATTATATGAGACATATTCAATAGAAATAATGGAATTATAGATAAAAGTTTTAGAAGTGGTATCATGTTATTGGGGATTTTTTTGGTATATTTGAGTAGGGTAGTCATCATGTAAATTATTTTCCAATAATTCTATATACAAAAAAATGTTTAAATAAAAACTCTTAAATGAATTTGTAGATAATTAATGATGATAAGTAAAAGAATATATTTATTGAATTTGCATCCAAGGATTCAAAATAGGAATGTACCTTGATATTAGATAGTGGCTCTATGTCATATATGATAGGTGATTTTAAACTATTGAAGATTTTGTAATACAAAAATTAATAATCATTAATTTTTTTAATGATGGGTCCCTAAATTATAAACAAGTTAGTTTAGTTTTTATTTGTAAATAAAATATAATATTAATGAATAACTTATTTTTTTGGTTAAAACGCAATATTATATGTGTTTATAACATTTAAGATTAAGGGAGTGAGGTGATTTTCTATAAATTAGTTTCTGGGTGAATAGTATTGAATCTCTATAGATCATGATAAGATGATAATATACAAGTTGAATCTTATTATAAATTGGAGATGCTTAATATCCATTATACTTGAGTATAAAAGAATAAAATAAATTATGGAATAAAAGAATTATCTATATTTTATATTTTAATATGAGAATCTTAAAAAAGTAGAATGTGTTCATGATGAACCTAAGTTGATTTGATAAATGTACTGGTTATTCTCTACATGATAGAAGCTGAAGATTACGATTTTTTACATAATAAACCTGAAATTAATATGTCATATTTATTAGAGGTTATTCATTTTGAAAGATGTTGACCAATGAGAAAGAAATAAATGAATGGTTATATGAATTTAAATTCATTTTTTGATGAATTTTTTTAAATTACATGAATCATACTTATGAGTTCTAAGTCAGAAGAAAATAAATTGTTCAAGAGTTTCAGTAGCAATGCTAGAAAGGATCGTGTTAACCCCTTGATAAAGACTTAGTAAGACAATGGTGTTTAGTACACCAATGGTAAATTTTAATGTTTCCTTGAGATTCATGATATATTTCCTGAGCTCAATACACTGTATACACTTTAAAGAAATAGATTTTTAGAATAGATGAATAGATGCATATAAGTGATTGTTCAAACAATGTTGAAAAGGAATGAAACCTCTCAGTATTTTTTGAAATAGGATATTAGAGCACCATTTCATATACATAATCATTATGTTTATAGTCCAAACATTGAAATATCATTATATGATATTTTTTACAAGAGAACACAATGTTTGATGAATTTAATGGAATTTTATAGCCCTTACATTATCAATGTATAAGTTAAAAATAATGGAATTTTTTATAGAATATGTATTTATGGATTATTTATTATTTATCCACAA
This sequence comes from Viscum album, assembly GCA_963277665.1. Classification (NCBI taxonomy): domain Eukaryota; kingdom Viridiplantae; phylum Streptophyta; class Magnoliopsida; order Santalales; family Viscaceae; genus Viscum; species Viscum album. The sequence continues at coordinate 1,428,390,751 of OY728120.1, read as the reverse complement.
AATAGAAGGTAATGTTGATGAAACAACATGTAGTAAAATAAAATCTTATATAGTATTGATTTTAAAGTTTTGTAAAATTCAAGGAATGTTGACACACCGAAAATGATATGTATAAATGGTGTTGAATATGAATCTAGTTAAGTTAAATATTAAGACGAAGTTACTAAAAATTGTGTTAGTTCTAAATATGTTTAGTTCACTAATAAGGATTGATATGACTTATTTGATAAAGGGAAACTCTAAATATATCTTCCATGGATTAGAAGAGGGTTTTGGGTTAAAAAATTTATTATAAATGAATGAAAACAAGATCAAATAAAGAAAACTTTCAGGAAATCATTACATACCTCACTATTTTCATAGGGTGAACCATGAGGTTTTGAAGATGGTTTGTAGCAAGAATAATGGAATGATTCCATGAATGCGTAATTAGACCAGATAGAGAATAATGACACATAAAATTTAGTACCCAAACATAAAAAAACATCATCGAAACTTAATGGGTTTTCTAGAACATGTTTTATATAAATGTTATGGTTATTAAAAGTAAAGAAAAAATTATTTATAATGGGTATTGTCAATATAATGGTGTGGAATGTTATTTGACTTTACACTAGTTTCCAGGTTTAAAAGAATAAAATTATTTCTTTTTTATTTCTTCCAAAAGGGAATATATGTTTTATCAAATAAATATAAAGTATCCCATATGAAATAACACGCAAGAACTATGGTGTTTTATAAAGAAACCATTTGGTTTCATATTGATAGAATATGAAGATCATGTTTTAAGGTTAATGATGGATTTAAATAGGTTGATACAATATCTATATAATTTTTATTCTATGTTGGACTCATTATTAAAGAATTAGATATTCTAAAAAGTGATATTTTACAACAATATCTATATAAATGATGCTAATAAGGCATTTCTAATTATTATTATTTATTTAGAAGATATAGTTTTTGATGAAAATAATGAAGAATTTTTTGAAGAATTTTCAAAATACAAGAAAGAATTGTTTGAAGTTTCCATGCTTGGTGAGATGAGATATTTTCAGGGCATAAAAATTTCTCAATAATGATATATAATCCTTTATTTACAGGAAATTTATATTAGATATTTATTTTAAAATTTTGGCACAGAGGATTGAATATTGGTTTCTACACCTATATCATTAGGAACCGAGCTATCTAATGTTTAGAAAGGAAATGAAGTGGATCAAGTATAATATCAAATGATGATTAGAAGTTTGTTATACATCATCATTATTTATTTATTTAATAAAAGAGATAAAAGTACCAAGAAAATTGAAGCCTATCGACCTAGAGAGGTCTAAAAAAATGGAGTCTGAGGGAATCCACTACAAATATATTCAAGGACATATATAGTTAATGTTTACACCCTTTTTTCTATATTCCAATGTTTTCGAGGAATTTCAAAATTTATTGAAAGCAGAAATATACATAGATTCATAAAAATTACCAAGTTATTTTTTCTTTAAATATTATATAAATTTAGAGTTTAATATGTATGGATTTTTAGATAAAAATCAACAAGAGGTGTTGATTAAAAAAAATTCATTTCCAGTGGAGTGTTCTTTCTTGGTGAAATGTATTACTATTGGCTCCCAATTAATTTTAATTCTATTACCCTATTAACTATATAAGTTGATTATATAGCTATTATATTAGTCAAAATTGAAATGATGTCAATGAAAAGACAATTAGAAGGCCTCAAGGTGAATGTGTTTTCCACTTCTCTTATTTCATGATAACAAAAGTGCTCTAAAAATTTCAATTAATACTTTCCATCATTTACAAAGAAATCAAATTGATGTAAAATATAACTTCATGTAGGAGCTCATTTTTATAAATGAGTTAAAGATGAAATTTTTCCTATAATGGATAAAATAGATGAAGTATTCACAAAATAATATTTGAAGGATTGTTTTGAATTATCAAGGTTGGAAATTGGAGTTAAATATACCCTATCATGGTTCCATGGAATGGGGTTCTATCCCATCTCTATCCAAGTTCTTTTTAATTTTTTTAATGGTTAAGACATGAAATCATAAGTCTTATTGTATTTATTTCATTACTTCATTATCCTATGTATTATAAATTTTTTAATTTTATTGGGTATTTTTCGATATTTGTTTCCCACCGATTCAGGGGGAGAATCTATTTTGTGGGAGTAAAAGGTCGATGTTATGAATTCAAAATGTGCATATATGAACTGTTATTACATTTTTTTGAAGTATATTAAGAACTATTAATTCAATGTTTTAGAAGTTTTAATGAAGATAATTAGGGATTGATGTGGTTGAATAAAAATAACTATTTTATGGAAAATATAATATTGTTTTTAGATATTCTTATTTCCTACACCAATTTCACTAACATAGTCATAAAACTATTACATGATGATTCATTGTAATGCTAGTTATGTTTGAAGGTGATTTGTGTTCCTTGGTTTACAAAAAATCAAAATGATGAGATATAAAATTGAGGCTGGAGACTCCGTTTATTCGAGGAAGGGGCTATAGTATAAAGAAAAATAACCAACAGGATATACAAGTACGAACTTAGTGAGACTCAAACTCGAGACCTCTCCAAGACCCATAGGGTAAAATACCAATTTATTTGTACCATAGGGGCTCAAAATGAGGATATTGTTAAGCCAAAGATTGAAAATTTATGTTTTAAGTAAGGTTTGAATTGATATGGTATAATATGTTGGATTTAGTTGTCAATTCATAAATCATATTTAATTAAATTATGATGACTGATGTAATTTTATTCAATGAAACAAGGACATGTGTTGGTGAACTAATGGAAAATGTATAAAAAAAGATGAAAGTGATTTTTTTAAAATTAATGAAGGTTGGAGAGGATTTGAGGAGGTATTAAGTTGAAATGTATCTAGTCTATAATTTCTAAACTAAGAAATACATAGTCGATTGGATATTTACATATGATTAGTCCCTCGAACTCTATATCATATGGTCTATTTGTTGTGTTGTCTATCTAATAACTATTTCTTCATATGGTTGATTTAGTTTTTCATTTAGTTAATCAAGACATATATTCAATCCAAATATAGATATTAAAGTGATCAAGGTTGCTTCACAAAATCGATCCCCACATGATATAAATTATACATTCTTTCAATTTTTAAATTTGTTCAATATTGTGTGGTTTGGTGAAATTTTATATCCAAACTCATAAATTCATTTGATCCAAATTTATTCATATAGTAAATCCTCACATTTGATTTGTGTAATCATGTGATAGATTGAATTTCATGCTCGAACCTGAAGTTATAAAAATTTTAATATATTAGGTGAAAATGTGTGTTTCTTGAATTTTTATATTCTATTAAATTAAAATATTTATATGATAGAGATGTTTTTATTCATTTATTATTCTTGGTAATCATTGAAATATTTCCATTTTTTTATCAAAAGAATCATGAGATGATGTATCATGACTTATGTGGGTCATAATATATGGTTTTGTTCTAACATGCACATATTGTTAACAAAATTAATTTACATTTAGATTCATATATTTTTGAAGATGAATATAAGATTAATTATATTAGATATTTAGAAATTGGTTTCAAAAATATATATTTAAATATTTCATTGTAATTTTTTTGGTTTATAAGTAGATTTTAATAAAATATGGGGATTTGGTTTAAAGGTGTTTAAATGTTTTTGAATTAGTTTTATAAAAAAGATATGAACCTCCAAAGAATATGGGAGATTTTATGATATCGAATATGGATATGATATTAAGATACTATTAAAGATATTATATTATAAAAACAATTGAAGTATGTGAAGGTGTATTAGTGGTGAATTTTGTGAGAAGAAATGATTCTTTGATGCATGATAACTTGTATTGTATTAAATAAGAAATAATATATAAAATATTGAATAAATTTTCTTTCTTTATAACTAATATAAAATATTTAAAGTAAGGATAAATGGAGGAAACTAATTTTGTAAGTTGTGAATAAGGAAGAAAAATAATAATAATGTACTCAATAATTCAGGCTAGGAGAGATGTTATTATTGTTACAATACTCTTAGGAAAATAATTTCATTATTGGTTTCACATGCACCATAGATATACTATAATGTATGAAAAGAACTGGTTTATTTCTTTATTTTTGAAATCTAAATGATTTTATTTAGTGAACTACGATATATTACATTATTCTAGATCCTGGAAAGTTATAGATACTCATATTGAATAGTTAAACTTCTAATATCTATAGTTCCTTGACCATGTGTTCTTGTGGGTTTTTATAATATTTTTTAATTTTAAACCACCTGGTAATGAACTTTTTTGAAATTGGAAAAATAAATGAATTTAATAATCATAGATTAACCCTAAACTCAATGATTGCATCAATATTGTGGTCTTCCTTTCTTCTTGCTTTTTCTAAATTTGTTTTTGGTTACTATCATTATTTTTTTGTGAGAGATGTTCAATTTTAAGGGATATTTTTTTATCTATTATTTTATAACTATTCATGTTTTTTAGATTTATTTTTGAAATATTTAATCAATATTTTGATATATGTTTCATCTTTACAATAAAGGGGGAGATGTGTGGGATATAAAATTATAATAATTTGTGAGAATTTTTAGTGGTCCTTTTCCTTTATTTATTTATTAAGATTTAAAAATTTCTTTTCCCTCACATTATTCTTATTAATTATTATTAATTATTATTTTCATATTTTGATAATTCATGTCTAAAGGGAAAAAAATCTACAGTCATTATTTAGAGAATGTATTACTTATATAAGAATAGAATGATGTAGACTATGATGGAATAATTTTTCAATATACATAACTCCTATGTATTGAGAAGATACATTTGAATATTCAGTGTTTGGTACATTTTTCTATAGGAATGAACCTCAAAAATTAAATGTGTATTATTTTTAACCCCTATGTATATGGTAGATTTTCAATTTTTTATTTACTCATGGAAACTCACATATTGAGATAGTACATTAATGTTTGAGGTTATTTGTGAAAAATTAGATATGTGTTTGAATTTTATGTATGCATCAAACATAGAAAATTGAATCTTACATATTATGAAATAAATTATGTATTTAATTTTATGTTTTTGTAGTTTTATCCTTTAAACACACAATCAATGGTGCAAAATATGGTATTTTTAATAGTTATTGAATCTTATGTAGAGAATAAGAGTTTTTAAAAGAACATTAATTGTAGAATTTTAAAAAAGAGTACCAATTTGAAATATTTTATAGAAGATTTGTTTTTATTTAAAGTTCTTTTTATATGATAAATAATATGAAGTTATGTTATTTTAGTCTAAAAGATTAATCAAAAGATGAATGAGTAAAATATTTTTTTTCCAGAAATATGTTTCAGATAGAATAAATTTTACATTTTAAGATGACAAACGGAATTATTTACCATTGATTACTATTTTAATATAAATTATATACTGTTCTTGATGAATTAAGAAAATAATTAAAATTACCAATGGATATTTTTTATGGATTAACCAATAATTTAATTGATTATGGTTTTCATAAATTGAATTGGGATTTAAATTCCAATTATTAAGTGAATTTAAAAAATGTTTTTTTGAAGAAATGTGAAATTAAAATCAAGAATATTTTATTGATTAATGAACTAATCATTTCATAAATTTTTGCAACAATATAATTCTTATTTTTTTATTTTAACTATGTCATTACAAGTACTTATGAAAATATTGGAAACATCCCATGTGAGCTTGTTTTTGTTAATTGTATAACAGAGATATGGGAGTTTTAATCCAAAGGATATGTCAATTATTTTTTTTATATTTAAGAGGATTGGAGCTATTGGATGTGAACAATAAGATTTATGAGAGACACTATTTGATTGAAAAGTGTTTCAAGGATGAAAAGAAAATTGTAACCTTAGTGCCTTGATATATTTCTTGATTGGCATCAATTGACAATTACTTTGGGGAGAAATCTATTTTTTACACTAGAAAAATCATCAACATAATATTATTATTATAATTTATTATTTTTCATTATATTTTATAGGATACTCTTTTACATTTTTAAGAAACATTAACTATTTATACATCTATTAAATGGCATGTGTTGGTTATTCTAACGTGAATAAAATACATGACATAAGTTCTTCTAGATCATATAAGAGGAATGTTTGGTTTTTCCTCTACAAAAAAGCATTGGTATAGGTTTAGTGATGTAAATACAGTTCCCATGATTCATTTGATCCTATAAAAATATTGGGTTCTGTATGTATCTATAAATGTAGGGACACTTGGTTTGTTCATCCAGACTAAAAAATGTATATTGTGAATATTTATCACTCTATAAAAATTGTTACATGTATTGTTGAAATACATTATCCATGGTTTAGAGTGTGAATATTATACATAGAATCATTTAAATAAGAAGTAATATAAAACCACATGTTTTATCTTATTAGTTATTATTTTTCATACAGTCTTGAAACAGAACTGCCTTATTGTTTATGGTTTAATTACTTAATTTTTTCATATACCATATTCTATATTATAGTTTATTTTACTTTATTAGTGATAATATTGTTAATTCACCCACTTTTTGTCTCTTGTCCACCTCTATATGAGACCAAAGAATCTAACCGATCAACTAATTGAATAAAATATCTATTCATAACATGATCTAGTATCCAACTAATATTTCAATTCAATTACACCTTTCTTTGAATAAAATCCTATAAATAACCTTATAAATTTTCAATCACCACAAAAACATAAAATTAGTTTACTAGAAAAATTAATGGAATCATCCTAGAATCTATTATTGTTAATATTATAGATCCTGTCATAATTTTTCTCTCACCAAGGATGGATCATAAACATCTATGAATGTAAGGGAAGTAACTTAAATGGTTTATCATACTATTTAAAATTCATGAGAGGGTCAATAAGGATGATTAATTTTTTCCATTAACTCACATATATAGTTTTATCTATGTTGAAATTCCTTTATTACAATTAAGAAATATTAAGAAAATCCATCTCTTTTTCTTCTATATGATGATATGGAGTTATATTTTGAATTTTATTTTATTGAGAGAATGGTACGTATTATTGAATATAGTGAAAAGACAATTCCATGGAAATTCCATTCTATATATAAATGATTTTCTATAGATTTACCATTTATTTAGGATGCATGGTATTTTAAAGTAGAAATTACGTCCCAAGGGGAAATTTCGTTTAATAGAGACACTTATTGGTGATATTTGAGGATGAGAAGGAATATTGTGGGGATTTTTCATCATCTTTAGAAATGGTGTCTATTTTTTGTCCTTATTTATGATGTACTTGAATTTAATTATTTTTATTTTGGATTGAATTTGATGTGATTTATGGAAATAAAGTAAGAGGAAAGAGAGATGGATATATAACTTTAATGAATAAAGAAGCAAATTCCACCAGAGAAAATGTGGTAGGGTATTGACTACAGTTAGATCGATAAAGGTATGGGTGTATCTAGACTATCCACCTGGTGGCTGGAATCCAAATAGTAGGTGGCCATTGATCCACCCTAATACTAGTGTCTAGTTATCATGTAACATGTAGTGTATTGGGATATTTTTTAATAGGGGATCTAATAGATATATAAGTCATGGGATTTGGATTAAATAATTAGACTTCAATTTCCCAGGGGTAAATCATATTAAATTATCTATCATAAATCTACAATTTATCATCATTACCATCTAGTGTTGATTTCTTATTCATTAGATAGTGGTATTATGACACATTTTTGGAATTGGATTTTTCTTAGTCATATCATTTAATGACCAATGTTTTTATGTGACAACCTATATGGTTAGTCACTCCATGATTTTAATTCTTATTATATTATTCTATTTATATGAAATTTGAGATATATTTTTGAAGTGGTATGATTGAACATTCATGATCAGCATGATTCCATTTTTATATTTGAGGTAAGTGTAAATTTTCATCATTTGGAATTTTATTGAGTGATTATGAATGTAATGTGTTTTTAATTTGATTTAATGAGACATGTGTTCTTAATTCCCTATCAATAGTGTTTAAATATTTTAGAATATTTTTTTGAAAACTGTAATGTGTAAAAAATATTTTATAACTTTGTATTATTGATATAATAATGTAATTTCATATTAAAAATGATGATTATATTTGTGGAATAGTTAATAAAACATTATGATATATTTTATCATAATTACAGAAATTAATAATCATTTTATATAATTAGAAATCAATTTTTTTGAATTATTTTGATATACATATGTGGTTATTCCTACTAAATTAATTCATACTGGCATAGGATTAATTATTCTGAGTTAATTGAATTTATTTATATTATTTTATATATGTTTATCTGGGGTATATTGTTGGGAAGAATTTTTTATTACATGAAATTAACTATAGAACGGGGTGAAATACAAACTAAAGACAATATGAATAGTTAAATATCAATCTCATTACTTGGGATTTTTATTAAAGGGTGAGAACACCAAGAAACATCCTCTATGTGATCTAAATTATTAATGTTTAATTGAATAACCAAAAACAATATCCTTACAATCTAGAGGAAGAGACCTAGTTTTAATGAAAAAATTTAGAGGTTCCTCATTCACATCTTATAGTCCATAATATCATCCACTATATTAACCACATTCCATGTGTCTAATATCTCTACAGAATTATCGATCATACCACTACACACTATGATGTGATATATGATAGGACAACAAGTAGGTAGAAAACCTAAAAAATTCTTTCCATGAAGATAAAATTTATTTCCTCCATAGTCTTTTCCAAATTGAAAAGTTTATTCAAGATGGGTCCACTAAGAAGGTCTAATTATACCTACACCAGTAGGACCCCATGAACATTATAATTAGATAAATCCAAAAAGATAGAGATAAAGGAGTCTATAATAATTCAGGGTCCACTTATAATTCCATGGTTGAATGATACATAAATATTCATTTTTATCCAAAATATGTGGAATCTCTATCCCACCAGGTGACCCAGATAACTATAATAAGAATTGTTTTGTCTTGATAGTGGTGTTGAAGGAGTTTCCTTCTATTTAGTTAGAGATTATTTTATTTTATCATTAATTATTGTTCTATCATCAAAGAAAATCCTCATCATTTTTTTATGAAGTCGGAATTTATTTATGGTATGTTTTTATGAGGTTCGAGCAACTATGATAATACTATAGAAAACTAAATTTATAATTATATGAATATGGGGTTCACTATAAAAACAGTTAGAGTTTTATAACCATTAAAGAGGAAGATATTAGTGGAATCATGCTAAATGGTTATTTTGACATAATTGATAAGTCAACACTGGTTAAATCGATAACATTCCACCTCAAAAATCATGTGTCATATAGATTTTGGAATACCATTCAAAAAACACTTGTATCTTGATGCTAGATGAATAGACTTACATAGAATACTACAGTCTATAAGGATATAGTGGTTATAAAAGTACCAAACCAATATGTTATATTTTATTTGGATATCTTTACACCAGAGCATTTTACCCTATGAGTTTGTAATAAATGGAGGAAAAATTATCTTATTAGACTGTGATATACTAATGTTACATAAACATGCATGCTTAAAAACAAAGAGATCCTTCCCATTTGACTACTTCATTTTAGCATCGTGACCCCTTTTATCATATTCAAGTACAAAATTGATGAAGTATAGTTTATTTAATTCTTCTCAGAAATAGATATCATGAACCCAACATCAGTGAAATAATATTAAAACCACATTCTAACTAGAAATAAATAAACCTATACCACCACATCCCATGACCCAATAAGAGTGATTGTAAATAATATGGATGAAAACTTGAAGGATACTTTAAAGAGTTATATAAAATAAATTTATCATTATTAAAGTATGATTATGGTATTAATATTTTTCTTTAATGAAAGTACCCTTTGTTTTGATACTATCCTTAACCACCCATACGATCTTAGCCTACCTATTATATATATAAACCTCAATTCTACATAAATTGATCTCTACCTATTTAATTCATTTTTAATAATTTCAAACCTAGAAGAGTTTAACCTTCCTCCATTATGTGAGTCCTTAATATAAATATTAATTTCATCATCAATTCAATAAATAATAGACTTCAACACTCTGATCACATATGCTAATTAATTCCAATGGAAATAAGAACCCTTTTTCCCAAAGTATTTTTTCCTATGAAATAAAATTGTATCATATTCTATTTTTGAATTCATGTGGTTATTTTTTGATAATCATATCATAATGAGGAATTTTGATTCTCCCTAACGAGAGGGGAGCACCTAAATACATTATGGGAAAATTAAGTGTTCTGATATCGTGTCCTGATTTTATACATCTATAATGAGTGTAAATACTTAACATTTAAAAAAAATTATTTTAGTTTTATTGTTAGCTTTTCCTCCAATTTGTTTTACTCACTCAGGGCTTGTTTAAAGGAATTTATGGAATTATATCCACCATTAATAAAAATTAACATAAAATTCGTAGTCATTAGGTGTGAAATTCTTTTGAAAATAAATTCAACACTAAAAAAGAGGAATCTATCTACTAAATATGAATTTTTTATTTTTTTTACTAAGTACATCATATGAAAAAAATATTCATTGTAATAACCCTAACCTTAATAGCACATAGTCATTGGTTACAATATTAAATTGGAACTCGATAAAAGGTATTTCTTCCCAAGGAATAAGTAGTTTAGTAATCTTAGTAAGTTATAAAAATACATTATTTTCATATATATTTTAAAATATAAAATACAAGAAAGTATTTTTTTGGAACTCCATATTTCCTCTTATCATATCCCTTCATATCAATCAAAAAACACTTCCTAGTATCCTAGTGAAAAAAATGTAAGAAAGGGGTGAGCTCGGATTCTCAGTAAGGGTAAGTGTATAATGTGAGATATCATAAAAAAATAATCTTAATAAATATTAGAAGATAAATAACTAAAACAAATTCCATTTAATCAATAACATGATCATAATATGATAGGAATAATTAATGATCAAATTAATCTATATATAAAACCCCAAGATCTTGAAACTTATTCAAGGATAATCTAACCAACAAAATAATTACATATACATCAATAAATGATCTCATAATTTGGTAATTCATAATTTTAGACATCTAAAAAAATAATATCAAGACCTTTCACAAGATAGTTTAAATATGTGGGAACAAACCAATTTAATTTTTCTAACTTATTTGTCTCATGGGGCCTACGAATTCATCAGGGGGCTATGTAATTTTTCTCACCACCCATAACTTAATAATTATAATTCATTACTCAAATTAAAGGGGTGAAACATACTAAAAATAATAATTTATATTGGAAAACTAACATATGAAATGTTAATACTTACCCCAATCAATAAACATGATCATAAACCATCTAGAGTAAAATGTCGAATGATAAAAAAAACTGTAAATCCACTGTCAAACTGATCATAAAATTTTTAGATAAATAAAAAGGATGGTATCAATGAAAAAATTCCTTATTTTATCATAAGTACAATAATGCATTTATGTCATTTATAAATATAAATACCATAAAAATGTCGTTAAAATAATTTTGAGGAAAATAACTATCTTACGTTAAAAATATTTTTAAAAATAAATGTTCAAAAAATATTTTGAAAAATATTTTATTTGAAAATAACAGTTTAAATTTATAAAATAATTTTCAAAACATTTACTAGTCATGATTAAAGGAAATTCCATTTGTTCTATAAATGTTAAAATAATGATTCCTTTCATATTTTCAGTAAAATTCAAACATTACTTGTCTTGAAAATGACATGAATATTCCTTTGATACAATTTTTTTTTAAAAATTAAACTATAGGTAAAAAATTTATTTAATAAATAATTTTTAAAATTTTAAAAAAAAATTATGAAAAAATATTTAGAAAACATATTTTGGATGAGATTTTTTTTTCGACTAAAGAGAGAAATGAAATTGGATTTTATTATGAACATTTTCTCAATAATTTTATGTACCAAATAATGGGAAAATGGTAATATTACTTGTAAATTTCTTAAATAACTAAATTATATTAATATTTTTTGGTTTTATGATAGGAATACCAAATAATTACACAAGGAGACTTAAATATAAACAATCCTGAATAATGATGAGAGTGTGAAATATACCCTTAAAAATTTGGTAACATTTTAATTGTAAGACTCATGATAGAGATAATGCCAAATGAAACATTAAATAACACAATGATAAAGTGATTCATGTTATAAAACATCAAAAGGGAAAGTATATACACCACATAAATAAATATGTAAAGAATATTTTGGATGTATCACAGTAGTAAAAGTGAGACAAGAAACCCTTACCTTAGGTTTGAATTCATTAGTATGTTTCTAAACCTCCTGTATAATAAATATTTGTTTATTATGTATCTATTAAACAAACATACTAATATATGTAATAAAATATATGACTTAATTATAGTATTTTATTACTTGTTTAATAACATTGTTTTTGTTAAAATCACTGTTTCATCTGATAATTGCTTTATTTTTCATATATGTTTTGGTTTGGTAATTTAGGTCCTTTTGAATTGATCATGTTTAAATAGTATATATAATTTTAAAAATGATATAAATATCACACATATTATTTAAATATGTATTCAAATTATTCTATAAAATGTAGATATTGAAAATGGATTACACCATTCATAGAGATGGTAGGCCGTATGTATGCATGAACAATCTTTCCATTTTTCTCAATGCATGGAATGAAATTAAAATATATATTAATTAAACTTAAAAAATAATTATTAATTTATATATAGAATATATATTAATAAAACTTATCCTCATTACAATCCATGTAAAAATAATGTGAAAAAATGTCGCATCACTATGTGGAGGCGGTTGTGCGCACATATGATTGAGCGACGTCATTGTTTTCAAAAAAATTGGAAGATACAAAGTTAGATGTGATATTATTTTCCCAAAAGTTTTTAAGGTCATAAATATAAAATATATTTCATTAAATTTATCCTTACTAACTTCTATGTATATAATAAGTAAAAAATAAATTACATCGCTTCGTGAAGAGATAGTCCACTATGCACATGAGCAATGTTATCATATCTCCCCACAGAGTGAAATGTAAGAAGGTATATGTGATAAAATATTTTAAAAAGTATAATAATTTCATAATAACTATATGAATATATTAAATCTCTTATTATATCCATCCTTTAATGGTGGGGATGGAAAACAAATTATAATGATTCGCGAGGTGGTTGTCCATCGTACACACAATCAAAGGTTTTTTTACATTTTTTTAAAGTGGAGATGGATATAAATTATTACATTATCATAATAACATATTTTACATGTGGGATAATTGTGTTATTATATTATCATGATTTAATAATATTTTATAGAGGTTGAAGAATAAATAAAACAAATATGTACGTTAATAATTTTAAAATATCTTTATAGAAATGTGTTAGGTTTATAAATAAAGCCTTACTATATTGGAATTATGATAAAACCAAGGAATATAAGATGTTGAGAGAGGATTAAGTATGGTATTATTTTAGTTATTGGATGAACCAAATGATTTTTTATGTGCAAATAGGATAGGACATGGGGTGTCCTTTTATAAGTAGGGGAGAGGACACACTTGGAATTTTTGTAAAGAAAAAGTGATTCCCATGTTTTTATCATAAAAAAGACTCCAAAATAAGTCATTATAAAACATTTTAGGTGATAAAGTCAAACTATTTCTAGAAAATTGGTGTTGTATATGTTTTAAAACATTTTAAACCCTTATATTCTTAGTTTAACCATATGATAAACCTATTTTTTCCATAACTAAGACTATTATTTTTTATTTTTTTGACTATTAATTATGGTAAAAAATTATGTTGAACTTATTAGAAAGTATAAATTATTATTATTCAAAAATTTGACTCCATTTTTCCAAATTAAATTCACAAAAGTTATAGAATAAAATTTATAATTGAGCCTCTAGGCGCGTTGAAAAAATTGTTTTTTTGAAGAAAAACTTTCAAAAGTTTAAAAATTTTTATATTAGAATTCAATATGAAATTTATCTTAATAACATATATTAGTTAAATTGTAATATAATTTAATTATTTTGACTTTAAATTTTTTTTAATATAATTTAACTTTTTAAATAATTTAATCTAAAATTTTATTTTCAATAAAAACCAATATTTTCATTATTCATCAAAAAATTAATCTTTTCATAAAATTATAAAAAATTCACTAGAGGATAATTTTTTCATGTATATTTAAAAAATTATGTTTATTTTTTAAAATAATTTTTCTAAAGTTGGTAAAAATTAATTTCAAATCATGTTCGCAAAGCACGACTAAACCGCCTTTTAAAAATATATAGTTTTTTAGAAAACATTTTCTTTCATTTCAAATGGTTTTTATTTTATTTCTGATCAATATATTTAAATTTAATTTATTTAAAAAATATGTAAAACATATGATTATCATAATTTAGTTAAGCCTATTAATACCCTCTATCTTAATGGGCCGGTAATAATGGTTATGTTTAAATGATAATATTTTAATAGAGTATCATGTTTTGTTCAAACCCAATGTTGCGTGATTTTAGAGAGATTAAATAAGATTAATTTATTTAAAAATAAATATATTTTAATGTCTTGGGGTGTTATATTCTTTTATAAGTATGGTGTTTCGTGTCATATACTCTTTCAAACATGTTTCCCTCTTTTAAGATCTGGGCGTGTCACATTATACCCCCTTAAATAAATTATATCCTCACAATTTAATCATGATCTTTCTAATCAAGGACTTGGAATTTAAAATTACCTTTTTCAGAAAACCCCATTGTAAAAATGGTTAATAAAATTTGTTCTTTATAAGAGAAAAATGGATTTATAAAGGAAACATTACTATATTTCCATGTTGGAGACCATTGGTGGGAAATGAATACATGGACACGTAATATAATACCAACACCCACAGATTGATAGAGAGTGATAAATATTTTTGATCACATAAAAGTGAATGATTCTTATTATATTAAGGACCTCAAAACTCTAATGAGTTAATAAACCATTAGATTTATTAAAAATTTAGGTACTATGATAAAGTTTTTATTTCAAGATCCATTTCCCGGAGTTGAAGAATTATATTACCATTATGATATAGAAAACCAAAAAATATACTGACAATTTCATCCAATGGTTATGCTTCAATTTCCTTCTTCCTCTCTTACTCCATGAATTGAATATCCAATGGGATTTTTTGTTCCTAAAGGAATAAAATTAAAATTTAACAAGTGAATAGACTAGTAAAAGAATGAAAAGTCATTCCTCATATCTATAAATATTTTCTATGAACAAAATGTTTTGAAAAATTTATGAAATAAAAACCAAAGATTGACATAATACATTCTAAATTAGTTAACCTTATGACTCATCCAAAATTTTTCTGACCAAATTTAATGTCTAAAAAATTACAAGGGAGGTCACTAAATCAATATTATATTCCCCAAACAATATAAAGTGGATCTTAATGTAACATTAAAAATATATTAATACCTTTATCACTATTAAAATTTAATGAAATCATGAATTCTTCCAAAAATATAATATCAGGTTATTGAATATTTTTAATAAATACAAACATACTGTAAACTACAACAAAGATAACATAAACCCTCTACTAAATAACCAATTTAAAGGTAACCAATACAAAACCATAAACATATGTTTATCTTTATTATCTCAAAATAGAGAATATATTAATTGTTATCCTTACTCAATCATTTATTTTCCAGGAAGTTCAAATTTCCACTGAATCAATTTTGTTGGTCATTCGTACCATTTAACATATGCTCTGACATCCTTACAGAAAAAGTAATATAGTAAAATACTTAAACTCTTAATAATTATT
Organism: Viscum album; assembly: GCA_963277665.1. Taxonomy (NCBI): domain Eukaryota; kingdom Viridiplantae; phylum Streptophyta; class Magnoliopsida; order Santalales; family Viscaceae; genus Viscum; species Viscum album. Next base: position 1,428,374,682 of record OY728120.1, on the reverse strand, counting down.
ATAACTATAATATCATTGATAAAATACTTATAAAACATAATTTTTGAATCCAAACACAATAACATTAATCATTCTACTTTTTCTATTGTAATAACATAAGCTTTAACTTGAACCCTTAACTTCTTTTTTGGTATATTACCTTGATTATTGGGGAATTCATTTTTTAGTGCCCTATTATCTTATAGTTAATGAATTGATCATTAAAAATGTATTTATTTCCCTTTAAATTATGATCATGGAGACCTTTCTCTATATAACTATAGTAAAACCCCATTACCTTCAATAAAGTATTAGGGTGTCTCTTCCCACAATTATTAAAAGGGGGAAAATATTTCTTTCCCATATTTCCTTTATATGTCTTTTTGTCTACCATCCTATTCTTCTCTTGCTTCCCTTAAAATCTTTAAGCCTCAGATAATTCTTTCTCTATATTGATATAACATGATACTATGTCCTCGTATGATGAGAATGATTATGAGATGAGTTCCCTTAGATGTATTTGTCTTAACCAATCAAAGAAATGATCAATATTTATCTTTGTATTATTCATGTAATTTGTATCATGCCTTTATAACCTTGTAATGTTTTATTCATACATAGAAAAATTTTACTCTTCCTTTTGTCTTATACTTTGGAATTGTCTCTCCATATCTTCTCATTAATCACGAGGAAAATAATTTATGCAAAAATAGTTCCAAAAAATTATTCCATTCCATGGAAGTTATTTCCTCTACATCTTTAGTGTTTTGAATCAATAATCACTAATGATATTTATCTCCTAAGATATGATAAAATTTCTTGACTAATTTATTCTTTTCATTAAAACCCAAAGGGAGAAATATATTCATTATTAAACTTATCCATTTAATAGTTACAAATGTATTTGTAGTTCCATTAAATGATAGAGGTTGTTGACACATGAATCTTTATAATATTATTGAACCTTATTGTGGATTAGTAGGCTACTCAGTAAGGGAATTTTTATTCATAATAAGAAGAATTAGCTACCCTAATATTGTTAAAATTTGTATAGTTCCAACTAAAGATCCATCTTTAGATTCATTATCTTTCCCCAGGGGGAAATCTCTACATGGAGTACATGCATTGATATGATTCCTATTCCTTCTCAAAGGAACCAGTTTTAAACAATGGAATACACTATATTAGATCATAATTTTGTGAATCATTATGTATAGTCCCATAAAAAGAGATACAATTAATATGAATTAATAAATTTATGTATGGTTAATCTCATAATCATATACATTGTTCCGACAAGAAATTATTCAAATCATAAAAATATTTTCTAATTCTTCATAATGTTTTGTATGGAAAATGTTAATTAACTAAGGAATTCCCTCTTAGAGTTTCAAACTAGGTGCGTAGTATGGATCATTTTTGTATACCAATTAATGCTAAAGTCAAGCCCAACATACCTTTTTTGGAGTTATTACTCCTAGGTACATTTGTTCTAGGACCAAATCCTATTGTTGTATCTAGATAGATATATATTGTTGGTTGGATCAATTATGATGAAGTCACAAGAGGGGGGGGGGGGGGTGGTGGTGAATTGTAATCCTTTATAAACTTTAACCGATTTTAATATTCCCTCATGATATATAGTGATTCTTTCCTTCTCTCTTAAATATGAGTAAGAATAAGATAAAAATAAATAAAATAACACAATGATAAATAGGGGTTCCGGGAAAAAATATCCCTTATCCTTCTCCACCAATGATATCTCCATGATATTGGTGATTTTCACTAGTAATTCCTTTTATTTAAGACTTCTACAACAGATTATAGTTAGTTGATACCTTTACACTTAGGAATTTACAAGGCCTTCTAGTTCCTTTTCATGGAACCATAATACCCACAACTTGGTCTGAGAAGCCGACACTCAACCACGACTGAGTACAAATGGCCTATACTCCAATAAATCAATAAAAATTCATTTGATTGATCATAGTTTTAATAGAAACTAAAAGACATGATGATCTTCAATAAAACACTACAACAGAACATCAATATTCAACATTGTATATGATTCCTTTAAACAACGATAGAGAAAACACCAGGCAGATGAATAAACATGTATGTCTCCAAATTTTAACTCTAAAAAATGATCTATTAAACATGAATAAGAAATTTTAACAAAAGGATATAGTGGAAGATAAAAAAAATTATAAAGTTGATCATATAGATCAAAACATGTATGTTTACAAAGTTTATCTCCAAAGGTAAAAAAACACTCTTATTTATTTTTTACATAGTTATTTCTTTTCTCTTCATATATATTGAGAAAAATAATATCTTAGTATTTATCTTTATGATCAACCAACTCAAGGTAAAATTAGCTCCATGAATATCACATAATAAATCACAAATATTTGATTTCAAAATCATTTGACGGGAGTCATAACATCCCTTATAAATAAGAAAGATTTAATCCATTGAATACGATCCTTTGAATGAGTCGTAAAAATTATTTAAAGAGATATCTACTCTCGGTGATACTTTTGCAAAAAACACATATAATATATTTTATTCAAAACACCTTCATTGATTTTTCAAACATAGGGTTCCTTAACATAACAACAAAATCCAAAGTATAGTTGAAAATGTACAGTTGATTAGAAAAGTATGGTTGGTGAACCATATGTTTATTTCTCAAACATAGGGTTTCTTCCAAATGTTGGGTATTTGATCCATAATTTTAAAAACATAGTAGGGTACCTGATCCATATGTTTCATTCCAAATGTATGTTTCCAAAACCATATATTATATATATTAGCATAGGGTATAAATAGTGTTTCTAGATTACTTTCAAAACATATCTAGAAAACTTAATCAATTTTTTTTCCGTGGATTAAAAACCTATAATGTTTCTATAATAAATATTCTAATGAATATCGTCTCCCTAAAATTAAATTTAAAAGAAACTTTATTATTAACATAAATGTATGTGTTTGTGATCATCAAAATAAAAAAAATGAAATTGTCAAATAAGCACATCCTCATCAGTCTTTCCCTTTTTATGATCACAAAACCTATATTATAAATATGAAAATAAACACAAATAAATTTTAAGCTTCTCATAATTTTTTATAAATAAAAATTTATAATGAATTTCTCAAAAATCTCTCCCTTTTTTTTTGAAATAAAAATTTTAGAATAAAATTCATCACATATAAACTCCCCATGAATTGTTGTTTTCCTCTAAAAATAAAATGTATAATCAAGAATCCTTGAGAACACATAAGAAATTATTCAATGAATAAAAACAATTTGTGTGAAATAATTTAATTTATAATAATAAAACATTTAACCACATGTGAAATATTTAAAATAATTCATCTTGTGATATATCAAGATTGTAAAAGATATTTAAGTAATAAAAATAACCTTTTCACATTTCATAATGTAGAAAGATAATTTATTACTTATTGTGATAGAATAATTTATCAAATGAAATGAATTGGAATAGTAAAACTTTAAACATATATTTACATATAAGTTGACCATTTATACAAAATATTAAAATTATAAATAGTTTAAAAATATATTATGAAACAATTTATAACATGTAGTTATACTAAATATTATATCTAAAAAAATATGTATATAATATTGATTTTAAATGAACTATAGAGATGAAAATTTCTGGGTGTGAGGATGGTTTTGATGGTTCATCTAAACTTTCAAAACTTTGAAATTTTTCACTTAGATATACTAAAACTTTTAACTACCATTCTATTCTATTTTGAACATTTTTTATATCTTTAATACAATAAAGATGATGAAAAGTATTTGACCAGAAACTCCTTTAGGTCATTTGGAAATTGTTTAGTAAAATATTCCATTCTGAGTAACTGCATTGGACTTAACACTTCTACTTTAAATAATTTAATGTATTCTTTTAAAATTGTACTTTATTTCATATTTTGACAATACCTATGATGTGTATCAGAAAATATTTTTGAAATTGATAAATTTTATAGGTATACATAAAACTTTCTATACTTACTTGGACCAGCATGTAACTTCACTATTTATTCATTCAAAGTAATAAACTTATAAAAAATATCTTAATAAGACATTCCACCTTTAATCATTTGAATGATGAAACTTATAGTTATTTATAACCATGAACTCCCTTTTATTTTTCAGAATATTTTTAGAACAAATCCTTTATATAAGAAACCATACATCCTCTAAAAATATTAGAATAAGGATTACCTTTCATTTTTATTTTGAGAAAGTATTTTCTCTGAAGTTAAAGTTCTTGATCACATCATGTTTCTCAAAATTATTTTAGAAGTTTTTTAAAAAGATATTTCGATGAAGAAAAATAAATTTTCAGAGTGTTCAAGAAGAAGATTTTAGGGTTCTAAATAGGAAGATGGTATATTTTATTTTGAAAATTTATAGATGGCACTTCACATTGTTGAGCTGAAAATATAGTTTAATCATTTCATAGTTTTTTATTTTTGAAAATAAATTTTACATAAGAAATATATTATAAAAGATAATGTTACATGAGTAAATAAATAAGATAATTTAGTACCCAGAATTTAAATACAATGACAGGTTAAAAATATTAAACAAATAATAAAGTTATTCATAAACCTATTTAATATTAAACAATTATTGGATTTTCAAAAGATTTTTTTTATTATTTTAAAGATAAATATATAAAAAAATATTTATATAAATTTGAATATTTTAACTATTTAGTTATGCAATTATATAAACCATGTTTTAAGAAATTAACTCAAAGAGTAAAGAAGAATCTATCATTTAATCACAAAATATCTCTTCCCCCCTATATAAAAAATTTAATTCAATAAGTAAATATATAAAGATAATAATGAAATATATCCCAAATTATAGGTTGTAATTATAAGGATTTTTTGATAAGGAATTAATTCAGTGTTGATCAATCCTTTGTAAAAATATAAATTTCCATATACTTCTCAGATGACCACTTAATGATTTCACAATGTAGTCTAATGATTTATTTCTATAAAACATCAAATACAAGTGCATTTTGGTACCCATATGATTTTATGTCCAGTAGTGTTATAAAGTAAGGTTTTTGGTAACTAAATCGGTTTATTTTGTGATGAGATTTTACTGTATAAGTTAGACTGTTATATTGAAAAAAGAACGTGTTTAATACTAAAAAATTGAGGTTTTCTAAAGAAATAGTAATTTTCATGATTTCCATTAAAACCACAATAAAATCATTTAATATTTGACATGAGTTTTCTATTTGAACTAGGAAAAAATAATTTATATATAATTTTTATTTTTCACCTTTACTACATGTTCCAAGATTTCCATTATATATCTTATTTTTTCTTAGAATTTGATTTAAGTAATTTTCTCCTTTGATATGAATACTAGATAATTTTTGTAAGGTATCAAATCCATCCAATAATTCCTTAATTTTAGTCTCATGTAGATCACTAGAAATTTTTGAAGAATTAGATCTTGAATATGTAAATTTTTTTGACATGATTTATTTATCTTATAAAATAGCATCATGGGATTTTCTATGTTTTGTATGATATTTATTTAAGTATTCAAATTTATCTTGAATAATTAAGTAATACTTATTTAGTTCTTTATATGTAAGTTTTTTATAATTACAGTTTTGAGTTTTAGAAGATTGTACCTCCTTAGTATGATCCATAAGACATACCATTTGATATTATTGTTAGCCTTGGAATTTTTGGAAGATTCTTCTTTTTAACTAGAAGAATCACTCTAATTTTCCTTCATAATTTTATTTCATTTTCTTTTATATTTAGGTTTCCTTTGATATATATGAAAAAGATAGTTAAACTTTTTATGACATTTCCCTTTTCATTCATAGTGTATACTCTCTTCAATCCCTTTATTTATTTTATTAATAGAGTTTTACAAACCTTTTAATAAGATTTGATAAATAATTTTCTAAATCTAGATATCTTGAATTATATGATTCATCCCAATGGCTTTGAGAGAATATTCTTTACAATTGACATGTTTTTTAACTTCTTCCTCCATCTCAACTTCATACATCATGAGGGTTACAATCAATTATTACATTGAAAATTATTTAACTCATGTATATTTTCATATAGGAGTATATATTACATTGAAATTATAGGATAAAACTCGAATTACTTTTAATTCTTGATCTAATTTATTATCTTCTTCTCTAAAGGAATCAATATTATTGACAATTTCTGTCAATCTCCCATTCATTTGAGTGATATTTTCTTCTTCCTGAATTCTGAAAGTATATTCCTTTGAATTTTCAGTATTATATCTCTGTTGTATAATATTTTCAATTACTTCATAAGAAATAGAAATATTCTGACACATATTATATTCATTATAACATTGATAAACTCGATTAAACTCATCAGTCCCTAAACCACTGAAAGTACCATTCATATATTTTAAATTAAGATCATACTATTTTTCTTGATCATCATACCATTTCTCTAGATATTCCTTAATAATTTCATATGGATTGGAAATATTTAAATAATATGATAATCTAATATTTTTAATGTAAATACTAATGAAATATTTTTGGAAACCACAATTATAACCGTTAATTTATAGAGAAAAAATCATCGACATACCTTCTTTGAGATTAGCCATTTTGAGATTTTTTCTTTATCTGAATCTTAAACTCAAGATTTTTAGCATACAAAGAAATCTTAAATATAGCATAAGTGCACAAAATTTTTATGGAATTGTTAAAATAAACTATAATAATCAATATATTTATCAATAGAGCACAACCTTTTATTTTATTTGTTGACATTGATTTGAAACAGAAGAATTTTTATGGATTTCCAAAAAGAGAAAAATATCCAATGGGTCCCTTCCTTTGATACAAATTCTTTTTAAAATTAATTATGATGAATAAAAAAGAAGGGGTGAATTATGATCCTCTATAAACTTCAATATATTTGAAGATTCCCTCTTAATATGAAATGATTCTTTATTTATCTCTTAATGATTAGCAAACAAAAGATAAAAATAAAGAAAATAACATAGTTATATATAGTGGTTTAGGAAAAAAGATCCGCCAATACACTCCAACAATTCTCTCTCTATGAGCTTGGTGATTTTCAATAGTAAGCCTTTTTATTTAGGAATTATACAAATGTGTAAATGTAGTTGATAACTTTATAATAAGACTTTTACAATGCCTTATTATTATTTTATAGTGAACCAAAATATTTACAACTTATTTTGACAAGATGAAACTCCACCATGAATGAGTACGAAAGGCAGATACTTCGATAAATCAATAAAAATTGATTTGATTGAGAAATTAAGTTTCTATTATAATTACAGTAGTAACTGATAGATATAACGATTTCAATAAAACACATCAACAATAAATAGACCTTCAACATCGTAGAAGTTTCCTTTAAATAATGATAAAGAAAAAACTAGATAGATGAATAAAAATTTATGTCTCAAATGTTTAACTCTAAAAAATAATTTATCTAACTTGAAAAGGAAGATTTAACAATAAGATATAGTAGCATAGAAAATAATAGTTGTGAGTCGACCAGATAGATCCAAACATGTATATATCTACAGTGTTTCTCTGAAGGAAATGACACATTATTTTCTTTTTTCACACAACTCTTTCTTTTCTTTGCATATGTTTTGTAAAGAATAACATCTCACCATTTATCTAGAAGATCAAACAAATATAGGTCAAACCAGCTCTAGAAATATCACATAATAAATCAGAAATATTTGAATTCAAAATCATTTAAAGTGAGTTGTAAAATCACTTGCAAATAGGAATGTTTTAATATATTGAATATGAGCTTTTGAATTAGTCATAAAACAACTTAAAAGAGATATTTACTCCTAGGAAGACCATTGCTGAAAATGCGAACAATATCTTATATTTAAAACATAGTCCATGAATTTTCAAACTAGGGTTCCTTCATGTAATGACAAACTATGAAAGTATAGTTAAAAACACATGGTTTATTACAAAAATAGGGTTGATGAACTATACATTTATTTCTCAAATGTATGGTTTCTTCTAAATATTGGGTATTTGATTCATAATTTTCCAACAGTGTAGGGTATCTGATCCATACATTTCATTCCAAACGCATTGTTCCCAAACCACACATTATGTTTATAAATGTAGGGTATAAAAGTGTTTCTAGATTAATTTAAAAACATTTCCATAATACTTAATCATATATCATCCCACAGATTAACAAACTATGAACATTTCTAGAATAAATATTTTAACAAATATCCTCTTCTTGAAATTGATTTAAAAAGTAACTTTATTAGTAACATAAATTTGGGTGTTTTTGAGCATCAAAATAAAAAATAAATTAATAGAATTGTTGAATAAACACATGATCAACATATATTTCTAGGATTATGACATAATTTGTGGCTTATAAAAACATTAGGATGTTATACTATAATTATACTTATTCTTAAAGAAATTCATAGGTTTATATTTCCTAATAAATGTTTTTTGAAATATAGTTTTTAAGTCTTCTACTAAACTTCCTTTGATACTAACTATAAATATGTAACACCACAAGATTTTATAGTATGTTATCTCTTTAAAGTATTTCAATAACATGCGCTACACGCAACACCGAGTTTGAGTGCACCAGGACTTATCAAACTAGACGTTCAAAGAAGGAGGTTATGAATAGTATTAACCACATTTTAAATTTTATATATCCTATATAATTTTAACATTCATATTTTTTGTTTCTTAGCCATAATATAAAAAAATTCATTTTTTTAGGTAAAAGAAGTATTTTTCAAAAAATGCATTTTTACCGACTTTTAATAGAGAACCATTTTTAAAACCAATATTTGACACTTTTATATATTAAATTTAATGAAATTAAATTCTTCTTTAGAAGCTGGACATAAAAATTTAGTTTGGATAAAATTTGGGTACTTTTCCTGATAATTTTCACATTTGGATGAATAGTTAAAAATACTAAATTTTAATTGAAAAAAACTTTTTTAATCGAAATAATTTATAGTGTTAAATTATGAATTTTAATTGTTTGGAAGTATAATTAGATTATATTTTTACCATTTAATATAATTTAGGTCATTATAACTATTTTCACATTCAAATTTGACATAAACACATGTCAATCTTTTAATAGTTTTTACTTTTTGAAAACCCGCTTTTTGGTTTTGACAACGGGAATTAATTTAAAATTAATAAATTCAACTTATATGTTTCGAATTTGGTAAAATAGACATCATTTTTGAATTCAGAATATCAATATTATCTTAGGGTGAATTTTTGGTACTTTTCTGAAAACTTACAATTTTTAATGAATAGTGAAAAACACTGTTTTATTATTTAAAACCAAATTTTTATTCAAATAATTATTAATTTTATTTAAATTTATTTTAAGTAAAAGTAGATATATAATACCTATATAAGTTCAATGTAATTCATTAGAGACATTTTATAATAAAATTAGATGTATAAAATTTTATTGAACTTTTTACCGTCTTTTACCCACCTTCTAGGAGCATTTTCAAATTTGCATAAAACATAATTTTAGAACTTTTGTGAGTTGAATTTCAAAAATCCAAGAGACATAGTTGAAATCAGTAAGTAAAATGTGTTTCAACAAGATGAAAATAATTTTTGGTGAATAGTAACTTTTGAATTTTATTTACCACGGTTAAAAGTAAATATGGTAATTAAGGGTAAAAATGATATTATAATTACCTTAAAACATGTCCAAAATCTATTGGATAAGTTAAATTCGACCAAAAAAAAGCTGAGGAATAAAATATGATCCTATTTGGTCCACTTGGATTAGATTATAACATTTATTATTATTTTATTTAAATAAGAGTTAAAAGTGTTAAATTCAAAGTTTAATAACTAAACAATTTTTAATATGGGGTTATACATAAGATAAATTAGACTATAAATATTAATTTGAAATATTAAAGGGTTCTATACATCATGGTATTTTTTTTATAATTTTTAAACATTAAATAATCAAATTTATTTATGACACAATGATGATGCAGTAATTCCCTTATTAATGAACGAATCAAATAAATAGTATTATAAATATTAAAATAAATATAATTTCAAAGTTTTTATGACATACACAAATTTTCTAGGTGAATATGACCTGTTAGGATTGATTTAATGTATATTTTTTGAAGTAATAAAGTTTTGATGACTTTCACAAAAACCAAATACTAAATAGTGTCAAAATTGACATAAATGATTCTTTAAAATAAATATTATATTATTAAATTATATAATATTCCTAAAAATAAAATATTTGTCCAAAGGGATTAAATAATATTATATATGTCATTAATTAACCAATTTAGGTTCTCTTGGAAGTTTAGAGTAATTTTATTAACCATATTGTGTAAGAATACAAGAAGTCATGGTAAAAGTTAAACTATTTAACTAAGAGTTAAATCTATAAGATCAGGTTAATATGGTGACCTAAACCGGTCTAAAACCCATTTTTGAAGGGTTTTCGACCGATCACCACCTTATCCTATAACTAAATCATTTTGGAGCCATTATAAATCGAAAATTATTTTATTATAAAATAATATTTCAAGTTTTTCCTAAAGTGACCCTCACCTCTCTTATAAAAGGGTACTTCCCCTTCTCCCAAAATCACACCTCCAAATCCATTTGTCTTGGCCAAACCCTACTAAAATATACTCTTAACTTCCCTCATATAAACCTAGAGTCTTTAATTTTATCATAAATCCAACCTAAGGAGCCCTTTTGATCAACTCAAATGGAAACACCTGAAGAAGAGGTAATAATTTCACCACCCTCTTTCAAGTTCTTCTCCTCTTCCACTTCCTCTTTCTTTATTGTTTCCATAAAAAAATAATAAATCCAGTACCTCCTAAATACTGTTATGTTAATATAAATATGGTACAACCATATTCGTTATTCTATCCATCCTATAAATGACAAAGTCACCAAACGTGCGTACGTATGTCTTACCGTCTCCACGTCGTGGTGTAGTTTGTTATTCAAACACTTCATTATTTTGATGGGTATAATAATGAGTATAACTAATATAAATAATAAATATAAAATTTTAATGATTCTTTATATATGATATACCATCCAATACATACTATTTCACCATCAATATAATGATATTGCCGCTCATGTGTACGTACGAATTACCGTCTCCACGACGCGATGAGAATCATTTCCACATTCACTATTCAATGATGATTATAAAAATATATATTATTAATAAGTATTTAATATATGACATAATAATTATACTTAATATATATATATATGTATGTACTTACATATATCTTACTCAATTACTTCCATTCAATATGATATGTAAACAGAAACAACATTTATGCGTACGTATGGCCTACCGTCTCCATAAACGGTGCTTCCATTTCATATATCTATCTATTATAAATATTTATATTCTAAATATATATGATATATAAATCAAGGTTTATATTCTTGAAGTATTTATATCATTATCAAAATGATACGATGTAATAACAAGCTAAAACACGTATGATAAAGAAAGCGATTATTACCCAAAATGTTAAATTAACATGAAAATAATTATTAAATGGGTAGTATAATTTCATAAATGAATCATGTATGATATAATAAATATGAATATGGTTCTGGTATAATTTAATAACATACTATGGTCATTATACAGGAGGTTAAACATACCCTCGACCAAAGGAAAGTGCAAGGTAAGAGTTAATTTCTCAATCTCATTATTATTCGAGATATTTTATGGGTATGCTTTTACTGGGATATATTTATTATCCATATCCATGTTTCATAAAAATAGTTTTCAAATTTATTTTTTAAGGGAATATTTTATTAAAATATCATTTTAAAAGTTTTAAATATTTATTCTTCTAAATCATTTTCATTAATGTCCATATTTTCAAAATGGTTTTATAAGGATTTATTTATATAGACATGAATGTTTTTAAAATGTTAATTACATTAAAAAGTTTCAAAGTGGTATGGGAAAATTTGATTCAAAAATGTATTTGAAGGTGTTCCTTTATATATTGTGTGACTTTTAAATTTTTCTATGAAAAACAGATATTTATCTCAAAGAGTTTTTCAAATCATTTTCATCTATGTCAACATCCTTTGATGGATTTTAAACTTATTTGAAGTTGATTTAATATGATACAAATCTTCTATATTGTATTTAAGGTTTCGTGATATTTCTGACTGTGGATGTGTTATTTTTATACCATTCATGGTTTATAGATAAAGTATTTACATTTCGTATGCTAGTTCTAATATGAATGTTTATGTTATGTTTCAACTTTTTTATATGAGCAATGTATTGGAAATTGTAAGTGACAGGTGGAGCCCGCTATAGCTCCTCGATGCATCGATAGGTCTCATGAGAAAATTAGAAGTGGAATTGGCTGAGGTATTTCCCAATTTGATATATGGTTTTGGCCGAGGCCTTAATCATTTTTAGATGTCTTGGTAAAGGCCTTGACAAAATGTTTCAGAATGTTTGGCATTATACATTCACTCATTATGAAAATAATATTGTTGTTTCATGTGGTTATTCAACCAGTAGAATACTGATGACTATGTTTTATTATGGCATTATTTAATCAGCTTATATTTATTCCATAAAGTGTTCATGTTTATTATTTGTAAAGGCTTGTGTTTTCAATTATTCACCATGCCTATTGTTTATGTTATCTTTTGCTAAATTGTTTACCCTTACTAAGTATCTGAGCTCACCCCTTATGTTTTATTTTACCAGGATTTTGAAGAAGTGTATTATGATTGATATTTAGGGTTAAGATAAAAGGGAATAATGGCATTCTAAAAGAACTCTCTATGCTGTATTTTATGTTTGAAATTGTAATGTGAAGTTGATATATGGAATCTATTTCTAAGACTGCTAAACTGATCGGTATTTCGGGACATGATTTTCTTGTATCATGAAAATGTATTAAAATAATGCACTTACTCTGGGTAACCAGGGTTGGGGTGTTATAGTTGGTATCAGAGGAAGTTTAGAAACAACCTCGAAAATAGATTTAGATAGACTCTGATTAGAGAACATTACCCTAAGATAGACTTTGAGGATTAGTATTGAAGAACTTCCTAGAATTTTGGTAAAGTAGATATTTTGTGTATTTTCCAAGAAATACATCCCTGTCTGGATACGAGTAGGTAGAGGTGGTCGGGAACAAATATAACTAGGAGTGAAATATCTGACAAAGAGTTTGGGGCTTGACTCGAGGTATCCTGGTACACGAAAACGGGCCTTTATGCACTATTGGTTACGACACTCCCAGGGGATATGCTTAGGATAATCCACATTTTCATTAGATTCCATTATGAAGGATTCAAGAGTAAATAATTTCTCAAAGAAAACATTTTATGATTACATATTATATGAATAATCTTTTTAACTTATGTTAGGTATTTTACAAGTTTGGAATTATGCATTTCGATTCATAATCTAACCTAGTGTATGCCATTGTTTAGAAATGGTGCCTAGTAGAAGGAATTAGAATTCCAGCAAAACACATGATCAAAAGATTAAGAAGGATCATATCTTTCATGGTATTAACCCAACATTTAAAAGGGAAATATTCTCCCACATATTCTCATCATATGAAGAAATAATATCATGTGTTAATAAGATAAGTAAATAATTCTCTGAGTCCTATGGCTTTGAAGGGAAGAAAGAGAGAAAAAGGATGGTAAATACAAAGATGTATAAAGGGAAGAGGGGAAAGAAGGATTTTCTTATATGTGATAACTGTGGAAGGAATCACCTTGGTAATTACTTTAAGGGAGTTGGAGTTTGTTATAAATGTGGAGAAAATGGACACCAAGTACGTGATTGCAATTGTAAGAAAAAGTTTTCAAATGTACAATGCTTCATCTGCAAGGAGTTGGGACACTATGCGAATCAATGTCCAAATCATCAGATCACACCCCAAATGCTTCTATTTGATAAGAATAAAGTTATGATACTACCCAAGATGGAGAGGAATGATTATAGTTCTTATTTTGTCATTAAAGTATTATGTCATTTGAGTATTTTATTAATGATATACATGTAATAAGAATTATGGAGTATATAAGGATTGTACTGTAGTACTATTTCATTAAGGACTTGAGATTGTGTGGAACCAAGAAATGTGACTTAATAGAGAGTTAAATCTTTTGGAAAATATATGGTTGAGAGAAAGATAAACCATAATATGGTTCTGATACTAAGGTAGTGATTTTGGAATAAGAAATGATTGATTTGTATAAATTATATTGGATATTATTGACTACCTTGAAACTGATTAATGATTTGTATATTCCATCATTGTTGGAGTTTACAACATTTTTAGATATAAGGAGTATATCTAGTATTCTGTAATGAATAAGGGAGCATGAATGTAATCAATAAGTTTTTATGGTAATTTATGGTGTTACAGTGTTTTAAAAGAATACATGATGAAGGTATTCACATGTTATTACATGGAAAAAAGGGTCTTCATTGTATTTACTATCCTTATAAATATTTTACTGTGAGTTGGGAAAAAATGTATTTTGGATAAGTCTAAAGGTTGTAATGAATTAATTTAAACATTGGATACTATTTTTTAAGGTTTAAAAAAATTCTTAAAATATATTTTTTGGATTATTATAAAAAGGACAACCCGGAGGTCGGGCGATAACTTGTCACGCCCGATAAGGCTGTGAGAATTGAATCCACAACCGAAGGGCGACAAGGGTGAATCACCTACCCTTATCCCAAGTGATGTCCTGGTTTGTATAATGTAATTTTTTAAAATGGGCTGACAGATGAATTATAAATTCATTTCTTTGGAACCCTATACAATTAGGATAAATAGAATATTTTTGAGTTCTATTATCTTTTGGAGTGAAAGATGAGTTTTTGGTAGAAATTAGTTAACAGATGGAACTATACTTGTCAAGTATTCTTTTTTATACTTATTATATGAAGAAATTAATTCTTAACATTTAGGGAAGGTATTGTAAAACCAAAAATGTATTATCCTAATACCTTATCTTTTATTGAACCGATGATATTTTAAATCATCATAGATTGATGGCTTTGAGGCCCACACTTGTTTGTGATTGATGACCTCAATCACTCATTATAAATATTTATATTTTACTCTAATTAGGTGTCTCTAATTTCCACCAATGTTCTCCCAATCGAGATCATAATTTGGTGGTGACTTTTTCATATCCTTTTCCCTCTTATTAAGACTAAATTTTATTAACCCAATTTTCGATGTGGGTTTTCCACAAAGGTATTTTTCTATTTTAACCTTTTACTTTAAAAAAAAAATTCAAATTGCAAGGAAACAATTTATTGAAGGAGGGGAGAATCTAACACCCCAAGATTTAATATTATGTTATCTCTTCAAAGTATTTCAATAAGTTGCGCTACACGCAACACCGAGTTCGAGCGCACCTCGACTTACCAAACTAGCCGTTCAAAAAAGAGGTTATGAATATTATTAACCCAATTTTAAATATTATATATCCTATATAATTTTAACATTCATCTTTTGTGTTTCTTATACATAATATAAGAAAAATTCATTTTCTCAGGTAAAAGAAGTATTTTTCAAAAAATGCAATTTTTCCGCCTTTTAATGGAGAACCCATTTTAAAACCAATTTTTGACAGTTTTATATATTTAATTTAATGAAATTAAATTATTCTTTAAAATAAGGAAATAAAAATTTAGTTTGGATAAATTTTTGGTACTTATATGATAACATTTTATTTTGATCAATAGTTAAAAATACGAAATTTTAATTGAAAACAACTTTTTTAATCAAAATAATTTATAGTGTTAAATTATGAATTTTAATGGTTAAAAAGTATAATTAGATTATATTTTTATCATTTAATATAATGTTGGCCATTATAAATATTTTCACATTTAAATTTGACATAAACACATGTCAATGTTTTGATGGTTTTTACTTTTTAAAAACCCACTTTTTGGTTTTGACAACGGGAATTAATTTTTAAATTAATAAATGAAACTTATATGTTTTGAATTTGGTGAAACAGACTTTATTTTTGAATTTTTAATATCAAAATAAGAAAATGGTGGATTTTTGTTACTTTTTTGAAAACTTTCAATTTTTGATGAATAGTAAAAAACACTGCGTTATTATTTAAAACCGACTTTTTATTTAAATAATTATTTATTTTATTTAATTTTTTTTTTAAGTCAAAATAGATATATATTACCTATATAATTTCAATTCAATTCATTGGAGTCATTTTATAACAAAATTAGATGTATAAAATTTTATTGAACTTTTTACTATCTTTTACCCACCTTCTAGGAGTATTTGCAAATTTGCATAAAACATAATTTTACTGCTTCTGTGAGTTGAATTTCAAAAATCCATGAGACACGGTGGAAATTATTAAGTAAAATGTGGTTCAATAAGATGAAAATAATTTTTGGTGAATAGTAACTTTTGACTTTTATTTACCATGGTTAAAAGTAAATCGGGTAATTAAGGGTAAAAATGATATTATAATTACCCTAACACATGTCCTAAATCTATTGGATAAGTTAAATTCGACCAAAAAAATCTTAGGAATAAAATATGATCCTATTTGGTCCACTTGTATTAGATTAGGACAGTTATTATTATTTTATTTAAAGAAGAGTTAAAAGTGTTAAATTCAAAGTTTAATATCTAAACCATTTTTAATATAGGGTTTTACATATCATAAATTCGACTATAAATATTCATTAGAAAGATAAATTGATTTCCTAAATCATGGTATTTTATTTATAGTTTTTAAACATTAAATAATTAAATTTAGTTATGACACAATGATGATGCCATAATTAGCTTATTAATGAAAGAATCAAATAAAGGGTATTATAAATATTAAAATAAATATAATTTCATAGTTTTTATGACATACACGAATTTTCTAGATGAATATGAATTTTTAGGGTTTATTCAATGTATCTTATTCTGAGTAATCAAGTTGTGATGAATTTCACAAAAACCAAATACCAAATAGTGTCAAAATTGACATAAATGAGTTTGTAAAGTCTTATATTATATTATTAAATTGTATAATATTCAAAAAAATATAAGGTTAATCCAAAGGGATTAAATAATATTATATACGTCATTAATGAACCCCTTGTGGTTATCTTGGAAGTTTAGAGTAATTTTATTAACCATATATTGTAAGAATACATGAAGACACGGTAAATGTTAAACTATTTTACTAAGAGTTAAATCTAAAAGATAAGGTTAATATGGTGACCTAAACCTGTTTAAAACCTATTGGTTGAGTGTTTTTCGACTCATACCCACCTTATCCTAGAAATAAATCATTTTGGAGCCATTATAAACCGAAAATGATTTTATTATAAAATAATATTTCAAGCTATTCCTAAAGTGACCCTCACCTCTCCTATAAAAGGGTACTACCCCTTCTCTCAAAATCACACCTACAAATCCATTTGTCTCGGACAAACTGTCACAAACTAGGCTGGGTCACCATTCGACCCAGCACTCGACCCAGTCCATGACAAGACCCGAATGGCGTTCCCGATCCCCACGGGCTGGTACAAGTGCCTAGGTATCATTTATCTTGTTTTGGGAATGATTTACCCGAAACAAGAAGCAACTAATTTCTTTAATAGAAAGAAACTGATTTTATACAACCAAAACTGAACCCTAAAAACATTTCAACTTCAAGTTTTACAAATCAATAAGACAATGGAAACTAAAATAAAGAAACAAAAATAAAACTCTAACCCAAACCTCCCAGCAACAAGAGAGGCCACATCAACACCAACCTGGATGGGAAGACCAACTGCAACCTGAGACAAAAAGACAACAGAGGCTGAATACACCCAAAGGAGTATGCAGGGTGTGAGCCAAAGGCCCATTAGGATACCACCAAATAAAACATTCAATTCCACAACATCCAAGAGATAATCTAACATGCTTATTTAAAACCATACTTTTAAAACACTTTGATTTTAAGGAAAACATTTTACATGTTAAAACTAAAGGAAAAGACAACACTATGAAAATCCATTTCACAAACATTACTTTAAAGTAGAAAGGAAATTTATAATAACACACACGCAAACACTCACTCGCACACACAAAATCACACAAGTGGTCCTCCGTATGCCGGAAGAAGGCACCATGTCATGGACAGTATAGCACTATGGGTAAATCCCCTAAGGTCTATCTAGCTCGATTGGGACCCTAGAACCTCATATATTGGTGAAAGTAACCATAAAAATATATGTTCTCGTGCACACGAGCCACTAGTAGGGAACATACCCATAACCTAGTGGTCCCCCAACATCATCATCATCATAGTTTAGTTAGTGTTATCATCGTCAAACTTGCTACGTGAAACAGGGGCCAAACCCCACTGAATCACTAGCGTAATAGTTCTAGTCATCCCACCTAGATACCCGATGTTTTCCCTTGTGCTCAAACAAGGTGCACATTCACATCACACGTCACTTTTATGTTTCAAAAATCAAACATGGCATCACACACAAAAGCCACCACTGACATACCCAAAACACCTCTTTAAAAAAAACACCCACACACCAAAATGCCTTTCCAAAAATACATTTTCATCACTTAATCATTTCACATATCCCAATCGACAACACTCAAATAAGAACATAGTCAATTCACCCAACTTAGAAAACATACTTAAATAACACCACAAAGGCCTACACAATAAGCATACTAAATTCCAATTAGGAAATCCATTTAAAATCATTTTCTTTACAAATTCTCTTTAAAACTAGTTTCACACAACTCATACAGTCAAATGAACCATTTTCACCACTTATAAAGCACTACCAAGTGATGAAAAGTGGGTTTACACCAAAAACATGCCTCATTTTACGTAGATATACTACTTTAAAACAACAACATATTTAACTCTTTCAAGGTACAAATTTCAAACAATATAAATAAATTGATAAATTATTTAAACATTTTTATTAAGTCACCTCAAGAAAAGATATGAATACCTTGCCCCAAAATATACCCATTTTAAATCAAACACACAACCAAAAAACGTTCAAAATACAAATCTCACTTATTATGAAATTTAGCAGTTCATTTAAAAAGTCTCCAAAGTAATTTCTGAAAGCACTGCAAAGCTTTACTTTTGAATACATACTCAAAATCCACTTTCTTAGACCAAAAACAAACCCAAACCATTTCACATCAAAGATCACAACACATGCATGACTCCATAAATTATTTAAATAATTAATAAAACATTTCTAATTGGAACATTAGGGGTTTGAACATGAAAGACTCAAAACCTTTTCACAATAACACCACCTAAAATTTAACACATGTTCAACCCTGTCAAATACCACATCTGCACATCTCATTTAATTAAACAAATTCAATTAAATAGTTTATAAAACATTTAAAATTGATACACGATAGTGTATACTAAAAAAGAAGTTGTTTTCATACAAAAACACCACTTTAAAACCGAATGTACAACACCACCATACCAAAAAAATATTTTCCCGCTACTCAAAATATTTACAATTTAAATTAAAAAGGTTTGAAATGAGTTCAAAATAAAAAAATAAATAATATTTTTTCCTTCAACCCATTTATTTTTATATACTCAAACTTTAAGTGCTTCAAAAAATATTTCTTACCTTTAATATAGGACCCGAAACTCTTTTCCAGAGACACTAAAGTATTACACACAAGACGCACAACCAATTCTTATAAAGAAAAACACATTTTTAACTCAAAAACATATTAAGCCATTACCAAAACATATTATGCAAACATAAAATAATTAATTGAATGTTTCAAAGAACTCTCACAACAATACCCATGTGAAATGTGTTACCATTTTTAAAGGAAGACTCAATTTCATTACATGTGCATGTCGAAAATGTTTCTGGGGAAATTTCGCACCACCCAAACAACCCCTAAAACTCATTTTTCAAAACATTGCATCAAATCACACACCAACTTATAACCAATATCTATATAAGAAATGCAATTCCAATATTTAAACACACAAACAATTTTGAAAACTCCAAACACACCACATGATAAAACAAAGGACAACATAAATAAATTTAAACAAACATATTAAATTATTCTAATGATGTTAAGGCACATAATCACCTAACTTGTACCATGAATCTTCCGAAGAAGGTGTAAAATCACCATTGAACCTCGAACACACCACAAGAAACCACAAATTGACCCTAAATCAAGCATTTGAACCATAAACAACAAATTAGGACCCTAAAATCACGCTTCTAAAGAGAGGAAAAACCCAACAAGGAGGGTGTACCAGAATGGGTTGTGCGAGCGGCCGTAGGAGGGCCAGCGATGGCGGCTCCTAATGGTGAGGAGGCCGAAGAGGGAACGCTGGCTAGTGAGGAGGCCGACGAGGGTGGAGGAAGACCGCGACTACGGCGGTCTTGATTGGAGTGACGGGTCATCACGATTGGAGGCGGGGAGGCAGGGAGGTTGGTGCAAGGCGGCGTCGAACAAGAGGAAGGGGCTAGCCAAGGGGGTGGGGTGCAGTGCGAAGGGTTCAAGGGGGAAGGGTAGAGGTGAAGCGAACCAGAGGGTTCTAGGGGGAGGGGTGTGCACCGAAACAAGAAGAGAGAGGGGGGGGGGAGAAAGGGGGGTGACAGGTTGGGTCACCCTAGCAAAAAAAAACTAAAAAATAACAATTAAAGGAAACTAAAACTAATAATAATAATAATAAATAATAATAATAATAATAAATATAATAATAAAAATATCATCAAATAATAATAATAATAATAATATTATCATTATCATCATTAAAATTAAATCCATTAAATTTTTAACACACTTTTTTTTCTCATTTGATTTTATTTCCATTTTACCATTCATTTAATTATATTAATTTATAATTAATTAATTTTATTTAATTATTTGAACAATGGGCGGGTCACATGACGACCCTAGGGAAGTCACACAGCTTCGAAATTATGCTTTTCCCGTGCGTCGCATGATTTCAAACGCCAAAAAACTTGTTTATCGACAAAAACAACAAATTCAACCGGGACTTAGCCCGTGGCTTAAAAAAACATTTTAAAACCAAATAAGATAAAAAAAGTAATAGTAACTTAATTTGGTGTTAACAATAATATCAAATCTTATAATATTAATAACTTAATAAAATTTACATTCTTGACATTATCAATTACAATAATAATATTCTCAGACAATGTCATTATCATCCTCATTAAAATAGTCCTTTGAATCCAATTACACTTCTTATTTTTATTTTATTACCATTTTATTATTCCTTACATTTTATTCATTTTCCTTGAATATCGGACATGCCATGCGGTGAGCCAGGCGAGGTCGCGCGGATTCGACCGCGGTGTGTTGAACGATGTCAAGATCAAAACATGAATTTCTCTAAATAAGAACTCAATAATTAAGTCGAGCCTTAACCCAGACTACCCGATGCCCAGAAATTAATAAAATAAGTAATTTGAAAATGATAGGTGTGACAATTCTCCCCACCACAGAGCTTTTCGTCCCCGGAAATCCACAACTAAGGTTGAGCCCCATAGTAGGAAGTGACACCCCCTTAAGGTTCAAGAGGATCTCTTGTGAAAACAAGCTGAGGGAGGCAAACACATTGTGCTCAGAGAAAGTGTCTTAAATGAAAACCTCAAGAGACCCTTAAATGACTTTTCACTATGTTCCACCTACCCTAAAGAGTTATAACACCTCATGTTAATTGATAAAGGGAAGGAACTCTCGCACTCACAGAAACTAACTTCACAAACAGAAACAAGACTGGGGAAACCAAGATGAGATTGGGAAACCGCCACGGGGCGACTAACATGGGGTAGCCCAAGTGGAATCCCCACCATGGAAATAGGCCATCATCGACTCACTCCAAAGGGATTTCAATTATACTTTCAGTAGGTCTCCTTACCATTAGAACTGATATAAGATACACAAACTTTTAAAATCACGTCATTTCAACTTAAAAATTCAGATTTTTTTTATAAACTCTCAAACGGTGGTTATCAAAAAGCTTTTTTTTACAAAACCCAAAGGAACAAAAGACAATTAGAAGGGGAAATTAGTGTCAGCGGGTGACTTAGAAACATGGTTAGCGACTATACTCCAGTAATTCCACCATTACAGAGAGCGTACTAGGGTAATGTCATCGACTCCACATGGCTTGCCAGAACCTGTGAGATTGATGTGACCATTAAACCTAACTCGCTTTTTCATTTCCCCCAAACAAGACTAAACATGAGGACCAAAGACTCAGGAAAACCTCAACTTACCCTGGTAACTCATGTCCCGCCACGAGGTGTGTTGGCCAGACACCTTACCCGTAGCCAGAACATTGAGTTCCAACAACCTTAACTCTAGTCTAACATGAATCTTCCTAAAGAAACACAACCCAAGAGAGTAAACCAACCTCCCTTTGATACCATTTTGTCATGAACTAGGCCGGGTCGCCATCCGACCCAGTGCTCGACCCAGTCTGTGACAAGACTCGAAGGGCGTTCCCGATCCCCATGGGCTGGCACAAGTGCCTGGGTATCATTTATCTTGGTTTGGGAATGATTTACCCAAAACAAGAAGCAACTAATTTATTTAACAGAAAGAAACTAATTTTATACAACCAAAACCGAACCCTAAACACATTTCAACATAAAGGTTTACAAATCAAGAGGACAATGAAAACTACAATAAAGAAACCAAACTAAAAATCTAACCCAAACCTCCTGGCAATAAGAGAGGCCACATCAACACCAACCTAGATGGGAAGAACAACTGCAACCTGAGACAAAGAGACAACATAGACTGCATACACCCAAAGGTGTATGCAGGGTGTGAGCCAAAGGCCCAGTAGGATGCCACCAAATAAAAGATTCCATTCAACAACATCCAAGAGATAATCTAACATTATTATTTAAAACCATACTTTTAAAACACTTTACTTTTAAGGAAAAAATTTTACAAGTTAAAACTAAAGTAAAAGGTAACACTATGAAAATCCATTTCACAAACATTATTTTAAAGAGGAAAGGAAATTTATAAGAACACACACACAAACACTCACTCACTCACACACACTCACACAAGTGGTCCTCCGTATGCCGATGGAAGGAACCATGTTATGGATAGTAGAGCACTATGGGTAAATCTCCTAAGGTCTATCTAGCTCTATTGGGACCCTAGAACCTCGTATCTCGGTGAGAATAACCATAAAAATATCCGTTCTCATGCACATAAGCCACTAGTAGGGAACATACCCATAACCTAGTGGTCCCCCAACATCATCATCATCATAGTTTAGTTAGTGTTGTGATCGTCAAACTTGCTACGTGAAATAGGGGTCAAAACCCATGAAATCACTAGCGTACTTGTTCTAGTCAGCCCACCTAGATACCCGGGGTTTTTCCTTGTGCTCAAACAAGTTCCACATTCACATCACGCGTCACTTTTACGTTTCAAAAATCAAACAAGGAATCACAAACAAAAGCCACCACTTACGTAACCAAAACACCACTTAAAAAAAACACCCACACACTAAAATACCTTTCCAAAAATATATTTTTATCACTTAATCATTTCATAAATCCCCATCGGCAACACTCAAATAAGAACATAATCAGTTAACCAAACTTAGAAAACATAATTAAATAACACCACAAAGGCTTACACAATAAGCATACTCAATTCCAAGTAGGAAAGCCATT
The DNA here is from genome assembly GCA_963277665.1 of Viscum album. Lineage (NCBI taxonomy): Eukaryota > Viridiplantae > Streptophyta > Magnoliopsida > Santalales > Viscaceae > Viscum > Viscum album. The sequence goes on along the minus strand of OY728120.1, from coordinate 1,428,350,823 downwards.
TCAAATCATTTTCTTAACAAATTATCCGTAAAACTAGTTTCACACAACTCATACAGTCAAATGAACCGTTTTCACCACTTATAAAACACTACCAAGTGATGCAAAGAGGGTTTACACCAAAAACATTATTCATTTAACGTAGATGTACTAATTTAAAAAAACAACATATTGAACTCTTTCAAGGTACTACTTTCAAATCATATAAATAAATTGATAAATTATTTAAACATTTTTATTAAGTCACCTTAAGAAAAGCTATGAAGACCTTGCACCAAAATATACCCATTTTAAATCAAACACACACCCAAAAACCTTTAAAAATAAAACTCACACTTCTTATGAAATTTAGTAGTTCATTTAAAAAGTTTCCAAAGTAATTTCTGAAATCACTACAAAGCTTTACATTTGAAGACATACTCAAAATCCCCTTTCTTAGACCAAACACAAACCCAAACCGTTTCACATCAAAGATCACAGTACATGCATGACTCCATAAATTATTTAAAAAATTAATAAAACATTTCTAATTGGAACATCAGGGGTTTGCGTATGAAATACTACATACCTTCACACAATAACACCACCTAAAATTTTACACATGTTCAACCCTGTCAAATACCACATCCACACATCTTATTTAATTAAATAAATTAAATTACACAGTTTATAAAACATTTAAAATTGATACATTATAGTGTACACAAAAAACACATTTGATTTCATGTAAAAACACCACTTTAAAACCGAATGTACAACACCACCATACCAAAAAAAATATTTTTCCTGCTACTCAAAATATTTACAATTTAAATTAAAAAGGTTTGAAATGAGTTCGAAATGCCAAAATAAATAATTTTTTTCCTTCAAAACATTTCTTTTTATACACTCAATCTTTAAGTGCTTTAGAAAATATTTTTCACCTTCAAGATAGGACCTGAAACTCTTTTCAAGAGACCCTAAAATGTGACACAGAAAACGCACAACCAATTCTTTTAAAGAAAAATACTTTTTTAACTCAAATACATATTATACCATTACCAAATCATATTCTGAACACCTAAAATAATTAATTGAATGTTTCGAAGAACTCTCAGAACAAGTCCCATGTGAAATGTGTTACCATTTCGAAAGGAAGACTCAATTTCATTACATGTGCATGTTGAAAATGTTTCAGAGGACATTTCACACCACCCAAACAACTCCTAAAACTCATTTTTCAAAACATCTCATCAAAGCACACACCAACGTATTTCCAATATCTATATAAGAAATGCAATTCCAAAATTTAAACACACAAAACGTTTCAAAAACACCAAACACACCACATGATAAAACCAAGGGCCAAATAAATAAATTTAAACAAACATATTAAATTAATCTAATGATGTTAAAGCATAGAATCACCAACCTTGACCCAAGAATATTCTGAAGAAGATGAGAAATCACCATTGCACCTCGAACACACCACAAGGAACCACAAATTGACCCTAAATCAAGAATTTGAACTATAAAAATCAAATTAGGACACTAAAATCAGGCCCCTAAAGAGAGGAAAAACTCAACAAGGAGGGTGTACCAGAATGGATCGCGCGAGTGGCCGGAGGAGGGCCGGTGATGGCAGCGCTGAATGGTGAGGAGGCCGGTGAGGCAGTGCCAGCTGGTGAGGAGGCCAACGAGGGTGGAGGAAGACTATGGCTATGGTGTTCTTGATGGGAGCGACGAGTCATCACGATTGCAGGTGTGGAGGTTGGTGCAAGGCGACACCAAACTGGAGGAAGGGGCTGGACAGGGCGACGGGGTGCGGCGCGAAGGGCTCAAGGGGGAAGGGTAGGTGTGCGACGAACTAGAGGGTTCTAGGGGGAGGGGTGTGCACCGAAACAAGCAGAGGGGGGGGGGGAGAAAGGGGGCGACGAGTTGGGTAACCCTAGACAAAAAAAACTACTAAAAAATAACAATAAAAGGAAACTAAAACTAATATTATTAATAATAATAAAAAATAATAATAATGATAAATATTATAATTAAAATATATTCAAATAATAATAATAATAATAATATTATCATTATCATCATTAAAATGACATTCATTAAATTTTTAACACACTTTTTTTTCTCATTTGATTTTATTTCCATTTTATTATTCATTTAATTATATTAATTTATAATTAATTCATTTTATTTAATTATTTAAACAATGGGTGGGTCACACAGAAACCCTAGAGAAGTTTTACGGCTTAGAAATTATGCTTCGCCCATGCGCCGCATGATGTCGAGCACCAAAAAACTTGTTTATCGACAAAAACAACAAATTAAACCGGGACTTAGCCCATGCCTTGAAGAAACATTTTACTACCAAATAAGATAAAAAAAGTCAAAGTAAATTAATTTGGTATTAACAATAATATCAAATCTTATAATATTAATAACTTAATAAAATTTAAATTCTTGAAATTATTTATTACAATAATAATATTCTCAAACAATGTTATTATCATCCTCATTAAAATAGTCCCTTGAATCCAATTACACTTCTTATTTTTATTTTATTTTCATTTTATTATTCATTACATTTTATTCATTTTCCATGAATATTGGGAAGGTCGTGTGGTGAGCCGGGTGAGGTCACGTAGCTTAGACCATGGTGCACTGAACGATATCAAGACTAAAACATGCATTTCTTTAAATAAGAACTCTATTATTAAGTCGGGCCTTAACCCAAACTACCTGATGCCCAGAAATTAATAAAATAAGTAATTTAAAAATGATGGGTGTGACACAAAACCTTCCCAAACATCCTCCCAAATTCCCTCAAATCAACCTAGAGTCCTTACTTTGATAAAAAAAGGAAACCTAAGGAGCCCTTTTGATCAACTCAAAAGGAAACACCCAAAGAAGAGGTAATATTTTCACCACCCTCTTTCACATTCTTTTCATCTTCCACTTCCTCTTTATTTGTTGTTTCCATACCAAAATAATAACTCCAATACCTTATACATACAGTGATGTTATTATAAATATGGTACAACCATATTCGTTATTCTATCCATCCTATAAATGTCAAATTCCCCATACGTGCGTACGTATGGCTTACCGTCTCCACGCCATAGTGTAGTTTGTTATTCAAACACTTTATTATTTGGATTTGTATAATAATGAGTATAACTGAGGTAATTAATAAATATAACATTTTAACGATTCTTTATATATGATATTCCATCCAATTACATATGATATCACTGTCAATATAATGATATTGTCGCTCGTACGTACATATGTACAGATTACCGTCTCCACGACGTGATGAGATTAATTTCCACATTAACCATTCAATGATGATTATAAAAATATATATTATTAATAAGTATGTAATATATGACATAATAATTCTGCTTAATATATATATATATATTTATGTACTTACATATATCTTATTCACTTACCTCCATTCAATTCGATATGAAAGCAAAAACAACGTTTATGCGTATATACGGCCTACCATCTCCATAAATGGTGCCTTCCATTTCTTATATCTATCTATTATAAATCTTTATATTCTAAATATATATGATATATAAATCAAGTTTTATATTATGGAAGTATTTAAATAATGATCTAAATGTTACGATCAATAATTACAAGTTAAAACATGTACGATAAAGAAAGCGATTATTATACAAAATGTTAATTTAACATGTAAATAATTATTAAATGGGAAGTATAATGTCATAAATGAATCATGTATGATATAATAAATATAAATATGGTTTTGGTATAATTTAATAACATACTATGGTCATTATATAGGAGATTAAACGTACCGTCGACCAAAGAAAAGTGCAAGGTAAGGGGTAATTTCACAATTTCTTTGTTATCTGAGGTTGTTTTTAAGTAGGTATCTTCTGGGAGATATTTAATATCCATGTCCGTGTTTTATAAGAGTTTTCAAAGTGTTTATTTTTAAGGGAATTTTTTACTAAAACATAATTTTAATTTTTTTAAAGATTTATTGTTCTAAACCTTTTTCATTAATGTCTATGTTTTCAAAATGGTTTTAAGGATTTATTTATATGGAAATGAATGTTTTAAAATGTTAATTCCTTTAAAAAGTAACAAAGTGGTATGAGACAATTTGATTAAAAACTATATTTTAAATGAATTCCTTTATAAATTATGTGAATTTTAAATGATTTCATGAAAAAGGGATATTTCTCTCAAATATTTTTACTGATCATTTTCAATTATACCAACATCCTTTACAGGATATTATTCTTGATCGAGGTTGATTTATTATGATTTAAATATTCCATATTGTACTAAAGGTTTTGTGATATATTTGACTATGGATGTGTTATTTTTATACCATTCGTAGTTTATTTTTAAAGTATTGGCATTTCGTATTCCATTTCTAATACGAATGTTTATGTTATGTTTCAACCATTTCATATGAGGAATGTATTGGACATAGTAAGTGATGGGTGGAGCCCGCTATAGCTCCTAGATGCATCAGTAGGTCTCATGAGATAATTAGACATGGAATTGGAAAAGTATTTTCCCAATTTGATATATAGTTTTGGCCGAGGACTTAATCATTTTTAGATGTCTTGTCCAAGGCCTTGACAAAATGTTTCAAAATGTGTGACATTATACATTCCCTCATTATGAAAATAATATTTATGGTTCATGTGGTTATTAGACTATTAGAATACCCATGACTATGTTTTATTATGTCATTATTTACTTATCTCGTATTTCTTCCATAAAGTGTTCATGTTTATTATTTGTAAAGGCATGTGTTTTCAATTATTCACCATGCCTAATTTTTATGTTATCTTCCTCTAAATTGTTTACCCTTACTGAGAATCTGAGCTCACCCCTTTATTATGTTTTATTTTCCAAGTATTTCAAATAATTGTATTATGATTCATATGTAGGGTTAAGCTAAAAGGGAATAATGGCGTTTTCAAATAACTATCTATGCTATATTTTATGTTTGAAATTGTGATGTGAAGTTGATGTATGTAATCTATTTCCAAGACTTCTAAACAGATCGGTATTTCGAGACATGATTTATTTTTATCATGCCAATGTATTAAAATAATGCACCGACTCTGGGTAACTGTGGTCGGGGCATTACAAAAGACCCTGACCCTAATAGCCTGGAGTTATTGGTAAGTTTATTACATTGGTACTAGATAAAATGTATTGCATCCCAATGGACCAAATAGTTTAGTAGTATTTTTAAATTAGATACATACTTTAATTTCATGTACATTTTAAAATACAAAATACAACATGGTATTTTATTTGATTACGCCATATTCCCTTTAAAATATCCCTACATATCAATCAAAAAACACTTCTTTATATCCTATGGAAATAAAAAATAATAAAAGGGTTAACTTAGATGATTAGTAACGGTAATCATACAATAAAATATGTCATAAATAAATAATCACAATTAATATGGAATGTTAAATAACTAAAACACATTCCATTTAACCAATAAGATGATCATAATATAACATGAATAAATGATGATCAAATAAAACCATATACATAATCAAATGATCTTTAAACTTATGCATGGATAATCTAACTAATATAATAATCACATGGAAATCAATAAATAATATAATAATTAGGGAATTAATAATTTTAGACATCTAAAACATACTATCAAGATCCATCACATGATAATTTAAATCTATGTGTAAAAATCAATTTAACTTAGCCAAATAATTTGTCTCATTAGACCTACTAAAGTATTAAGAGGTTATGTAATTACGATCCCCACCCGTCACTTAGTAAGTCCAATTCATTCTTTATATTAAAGGGGTCAATAATAATAAACATAAACTTTTATATTGAAAAACTAACATATGAATTGTTAATACTTACCCAAATCAATAAACATAATCTAAAACTATACATAGTAAAATAGTGAATGGGAATAAAATTATACATCACCAGTCAAAATAATCATAAAAAATCTTGAAAAATAATAATTATGGTATCAATACAATATATACTTAGTTTATTATTTGTATAATATAGGGTTTATGTCATTGATGAATTTAAATACCATAAAAATGTCATTAGAATCATTTTTGATGAAAATAACCTTTTCTATTTAAAATATTTTTAAAACTAAATGTTAATTTTTTTTATAAAAAACCATTTACTTTGAAAAAAAACTCTGAAGCTTATAAATTAATCATTAAAACATTGAGTGTTCATGACATCAGGAAATTCCATTCATTCTATAAATGTTAAAACAAATATTTCTTTCACATTTTTGGGAAGAGCCTAATGAGCCTTGTATTTAAAATAACATGAAGTTTCATTTAAATTTCTTTTGTAAAAAATTAAAATATGGGTAAAAATGTATTTAATACATCATTTTTATAATGTTAAAAACATTAACATTTTTATAAATCTTATCTTTAGAAGAAAAAAGATTTTTGATCGAAGATAGAAATGAAATATGATTTTATTATAATTGTTTTCTAAATCATTTTAAGTACTAATGAGTAGAAAATGGTATGATTACATGAAATATTCCTGAGTATCTATAGGATATGAAATATATTTATTGAAATATATAAATAAAAAATAATTCCCCCAAGTAATACTGAAACATAAAAAATCTTAAATAATGATTAGATTAGAAAATAAACCCTTACCACTTTGATAATTTTTTAACCATAAGCCCCGTGAAATAAATAATAGAAATTGAAACATTAAATACCATGAACATAAAGATATTATTGACATAAAATATCAAAAATGGGTAGTATATACACCACAAAAAGGAATAAGTGGTGAACATTGCACATGTCTCACACAAGTAAAAGTTAGAAAAGAAACTATTACCTTAGGTTTTACTTCCTTCGTATGTGTCTCAAACTAATGTTTAATAAATATGTTTTTATTAAACATATATTAAAGAACCATACTCACATATGTCAGAAAATACATGATTTACTTATAGTATTTTATCACAAACTTAATATTAATTCACTGTTATAATCACAATTTTGGGTGATAATTGATTCATTTTCCATATATATTTTGGTTATGTAATTTTGGTCCTTTTACATTGATCATGGTTAAATAATATACTGAATGTTAAATATGATACAAATATATTATATATTGGTTATAAATTTATTTAAAAAATTATATAAATTTTAGAGTTAGAAAATGGATTACAGCATCCATGGAGACAATAGACCATACAAACTCATGAATATTGCATCCATTTTTTTAAAGTTTAGAATGAAAGGAAAGTAAATATTAACTCAATGGATTGGAAGATAAAACGTTAAATTTGATATTATATTTTCATAATTATTTTTAGTTTATAAATATAACATATATTTTATTGATATTATCCACACTAACTTCCATGTAAATATTAAGAGAAAAATTTATCACATCGCTTCACGTGGCGGTAGTCCACTGTACACAAGAGAGATATTATTGTATCCACCCAAAAAATGGAAAGTAAGAATGTATATTTGACATAATAAATATAGATTAATTATAATGTCATAATTATAATATAAATATGTTAGATATATCATTATATCCCTCATTTAACAGGGGATACTGAAAACAAATTATATTGGTTCACAAGATGACAGTCCACCGAACACATTATCAATGATTTAGTATTCCATCTGATGGAAGTGGAGATGAATATAGGTTATTAAATTAAAATAATAGAATATATGTATATGGGAAATAATGATGTTATTATTTTATCTTTATTTAATAATATTTGAAGGAATTGGAATAAGAAATAAAAAAATACACATGTTAATAATTATACCTCTTTTTGGGGAGAACTCTTTTAAGTCTATATCTAAATTATTTCTAGATTGGATTTATGATCAATATAAGGAATCTAGTATGTTTTTAGGTGTTTAAGGAAGGTATTATTCCATTTATTGGATTAACCAAATTATTCTAGAAGTGTGAATAGGAGAGAATATGGGATGACCTTTTATAAGTGGGAGAGATAAGACACTTGATATTTTTGAAAAGAAAAAGTAATAACCATGTTTTTATCATGAAACAATACTACAGAATGGGTCTTTATTATACATTATACGTTACAAGAACTAAATATGGACATAAAATGTGTTTAAAAATGTTTTAGTAAATTTTAACCCTTATCTTCATAGTTTAACCCATGGTAAACTCATTTTTACAATAACTATGGTGATTAATTTTTCCTGTTCTCACAATTAATTTTGATAAAAAATTAATTTGACATTATTATATAACATAAATTATGTTTACTAAAAAAATAGAATGCATATTTCTAAATTAAATTCATTTAACTGATATAATTCAACTAAAAATTAAACTCGTAGGCATGTAGAAAATAATGGTATTTCTGAAGAAAACATTCAAATGATTAAAATTTGGTTATATCATAATTCAATATGGAATTGATAAAAATCTGCTAAATTAGATTTTATGTATTAAAATTTTACTAATGTGAATTTAAAAACAATTTAAAATATAATTTAACTTTATAAATAATTTAAAAGAAAAGACATTTTCAATAAAAAATCAATTTTTTTCACTACTCATCAAAAATTTAATATTTTTATAAAATTATAGAAAATTAATTGAAGGATAATTTTTACATTTAGATTTAAAAAATTATTTTCATTTTTTCAAATAATATTTTTAAAAAATTAGTTAAAATTATTTTTAAATTATGTGTTCAAAGCACAATTAAACCGCCTTTTATAAAAGTACATCTTCTCAGAAAACGTATCATTTTCTTTCAAATGGTTCTTATTTTATTTTTAATCAATATATAAGAATTGAATTAATTTATTTATGTATAAAAAATATAATTTTAATAATTTATTTAGTCATTTTTGTACCTACCAACTTAATGACTATGTCATAATAGTCTTGTTTAAATAATAATATTTTAATAGAGTATCGGGTTTCATTAAAACTTGATATTTCATGCGTTTCTAGATATTAGAGATATTGAATTTATTTAAAAGGAAATATATTTTAAAGTATCAGTGGGTAATATTCTCTTCTAAGATTAGTGTTGCATGGCTTATATGCTTTCAAACATGATGTTTCTCTTTTAGGATCTTAGGGTATTACCATCATTCTAGGAGGGATATGATATTCTTGATGAATTCCCCATTATGATATGAATAATCCAAATTTTCTACCCATATTTTAAACTAACATCCATAGGTACTAGTAACTATGGAATAAATAATTAACACACCATATCCAAATAAATATTTATTCACAATAAAAACCAAAAGTTTTATGTAATTTTCTAATAACATGGGAAATATGTGGTTAATGGGGAATAGTTTAGAAAATGTTATTAATGATCTCAAAATATATAATTTTATATAAAAAAAACTTGTAAGAAATTTTGTGTTAATGAATATAAAATTTTATTATTGTTTAATAGTTTCTTCTTAATTGTTTTATTAATTTTTTTATTTTAGTGGAATAAATATTAGATGATTTAAGGAATTATGAAATTGAATTAAAGTTATGCTTGTAAATTCATAACATGATTCACTTATTTTTATTGTTCTAAGAGCTTATTCACTTGTAGAGAGCCCTCGATTATTTTGACACTTGAGATGATGATATATAAGTATGGGTTCTGGTTTAGCATCATGTCTGGTCTGTAGATATATTATATATCCTTGGATTGGTATAAATATTACATGATAAATTTTTTTGGTAAATTTTTATATGGTTGGTATAAAATCATATAATGAAACTAGTTGATGTTGGTAAAATTTTTCTCAAGTCACATTGTAAATAAAAAAACATTATTTTTAATAATTTACATGTATTTGGAAAAATATTTAATAAATTTTCCCCAGTAATATATGAATACCTTTAAAATAAAAATGATGATTTTTTATATTGGTTTCTAATGTGGATTAATTTCTTATTTCCATTACAAACACTTCATGTATACATTCAAATTATATTCATATTATAGTAAGTAACGTCAAAAGGTCTTAGTAGTTGAGTGATGAAGTTATGAGATGTCTTGATGATATTTTATATAACATTTATACTCATATAAATGGGTTTTTAACATAATATCTTTCTAATTATTTCACTTGTATTATTCAGGTTTCAGTTCATTAGTTTTCTATTAATTCCTTTTATAGATGTATAACTCACAATGACATTTTAGGGATGTTGATTTTAATTTATTTTCATTTATTATTATTATTTTTCATTATTAATAATATTATGTTATTTATTTTCATATTATAAACCATTATAGGGTAAATGAATCTCTATAAACCTTTAATAAAAGTTGCTAATAATTACAATTGTCGTGTTATTGGAGAGAATACTTGAAGTTAGGTAGTTTTTTCCTCAGTGTAAATGTTGTAACATTGTGAGATGACTCAACACACCCTGATCATTGGTACATCATGTACAATAATTTTTTTATATTACCACATTCCCCTTATCATGTGCCAAATTTCCAAGTGTATAAATATATTATGTAATATTTAAATTTTTTTGGGTATTACACAACAAAACTGTGAGCATATGAGGTTCACTATTTTGATGATGGATCTTGTTATCTATTCCAAATTGTTTTTGTTGATATATTTTTTGTTCATAAAATCCTTTCCAATAATAAGAATATTTCTCCTTTAGTGAATGTTGTAGACTACATTATACATTTATAAGGACACAATACATGGGAATTTTATTCTAACATTAAATTCAAACAAATTATTCACTCTATTTTTAATTCAATATAGGATGTAACATTGTATTTTATCACCATTCAAAGAGGTCAATGATTTATTATTTAGGTACTGGGAAAAAAATATGGATATACTATATATAATTATGAATGGAATAAAAACCCATGTAGATAGATTCTATTTAATATGGAATGTTATAACTTTTATGCTCAGGTGAAAGGGATGATAAATGTGGCTTTTAAAGTCATTTATCCATCATTGAAAGGGTTTAACAGTTTAAGTATATACTTATAGGAATATAATGGTACCTTTTAATTTTATGAGTCCATGATTATTTGTGTCTTGTAGTTTATAATTAAATGAAATAGACCATAACTGTCCCCTTTATGGTCTTGAATCCATTTCTATTGGTGTCTTTCATTTTAATGTTATACGATTAGAAAAATAATGATTTATTTCATTTTTATAAATAAATTATCAATGTTGGTACATATTACTTGTAAAACATGAAGAAATGTGCCAATAAATAGTCATTTGTTGGAGATATGCATGAGATTACCACTCTTTATTCTCTTAATAATTTAGTTAGCTGAGGGTATTATTGGGAACCAAGAGGAGAGAATTAACTAAATGTATTTTTGGGGTCCAGGAGAATGATCTCAGCTGAAATAATTTTAGGTAACCAAAAAGAATATCTAGGCTCCAGGATTTTTTTAACTATTTGGAATAACTAAACTCGATGATTTTTTCTAAGCCCTGAAGAGGTTCGAAACTCAATGAATTTTTAGGAAAAAATTTAATGGTTTAACCTAATGGAATATTTATGAATCAGTAGTACTATCTCTATAAGTGAAATATTTGGGAACCATTGTGTGGATATTGATTTTAACTATTTTAGGGAACTAATAGGAGGATATTTATTATATGTATATTAGGTGTCCATGTGGTGGGTCTCAACTCATGAAATTTAAATGAACCAAGAAGAAGATCTTTACTCAGTGTATTTTTATCCAATATTTGAGTGTTGATTATTACCACTTCTATAGGATAATAAAACAATGTAAATTCTTAAATTAGGTTTATATAATTTTTTTTTGGAAAGTTAAATTTATTTTCACTTACAGTTGATTTAGGTGATGGTTAGGCCTAATGTTTTTCATGAGGGCTTGGAGTATCCACTCTTACAGGGGATAAATTAGGGGGAATGTTCTCCAATAAGGATAAAAACACCACACAAAGTGGTGTATGTTCACAAAAATAGATGAATTATGTCTGGTTTGGGAAAAACTACCTTCATTATAGAATGAAAGGGTGACTCGGTGTTATAATTGTTTTGGAGTCCAATAATTTGAAATTGTGGAATTTCTATTTAGTATTACAACATGGAAACTAGGTGCTAAAGTGTTATTTTTAAGGATATAGAAAACAAAAAATTTAATGAAACTTTTATCGAGAAATTTAATACCCTGATATTTTAAAAGCATACAATATTCAATATTGTACAGGACATGAAACTCCAAGCTTTAATGACTAAGAAAAAATATTACAAAAATATGACCACAAAGACCTATACATTGAATAAGAGATAATTAATTATAGTAGAAATGTTATTATATATATTTATATATTTAAAGGCACTTCTAACTAAAAAATTACTAATTAATTGTGAAGAAACAATCAATAAATTTTCGTTAACATCCCTTTATGCTTTAACAATACATTTTATTAAAAACAAATTTTATTAAATTTTTTAGTGAATATTGTAATTTATTTCTTCTACATTTGTAAATTTTATTTATAAAAAGGAAATAATGTTTTAATAATTATATCAAATGATCTAATGGGGAATATTTTTGATTTTATTGAAATGATTAGTTTTTCATTGCATAGTGAATTTTTTTTGTAGAATTTTTCATTTCAATTCATGTTTTTTAAAACTCTCACATGGTTTTGAATTTATTTTAAAATTTAAATAGTTCCATTTGATTTAATATAATCCTATTGATGTAACTTTAATTAAAATTTTGATTAATTTTTTTATAGACACATTTTTCAACATATTAATACATAATTCTTCAAAACAATGTTTCATCTCATTTAATGGGATTATTTTAAAGTAATTTATACCCATTATAAATTCTTAATTTGATAAAATAGATTACATATTTTTGGTTATATTTAATTTTTTTGTTAATATGTGAACTTTTATATTTTCCCATAAAGAATATTAACTGTAGTTAAAATTTTGTCACCACGGTAAGGGTAAAACATGAAGGAAAAGGTTAAAACTATAAAATATGGATTCAAAATAAAAAATAAAAAATATAATATTTCATTTATGAGAATAATTTGACAAGACCTTAATAAATTCTAAAATTGGTAATTTTGATTCTATTTTTCACTCATAATGACTTTAATATTATTCTAAGGAAATGAAAATTTTAAAATGTATCTTTCATGATTTGAATATCTATAATAATTTTTGATACTGATAGATACAAGTTATAATTGGTTATGAAATATTATTTTTTTTAAAGATAATTTTTTTATGTCGGTAATTTATTCATAATTTTTATTTATTTTATAATTACCTTAAGTGCTTTGGCAACACATACACACTTCTTCTGCATGTAGTAGAAAATTTACGTAAATGAATTTAATAACATACAATGTAATATTATTTTAGTAATTTATGATGATGTGATAATGTTTTAGAAAAACAAATACATTATTGAATTTTTAATAATTTATATTCTAATTAAATTAAATATTATTATTTTTAAAAGTACAATTATGGGAACAATCATGAAAAATGCTTTAATGTCACTTTATGATAAATAATATTTTATTAAATTTTCAAAACTTCCTAAATATATTATACATTGAATATTTAATAGTATATGGACTATCATATGATTAGTTTTCCATTTAAGGGTTACTTTTCCGTATATCTTAACCGTATTAACTTCTAATATGTAAAAAACTATGTCATCATGGGAATCATTAAAAGGGTTAATGGGAGGTTAAAACAATTTAAAATTGTTAGAAAATCATCTAAAGTTGTATAAATTTTATTTTATGAAAATATTAATATTGATAATCAACTTATATTCTAAATATACTTTATTGGTTCAATATGAACCAGAATAATAATTTACATTAATTTAATACTTAATATAATTTAAATGGCGCAACTCTCTAATATTATATAAAGACACTGCCTATCCTCTCTTCCTTACACTTTATGATCCATGTTGATCATCCAATTCTTTCTAAAATCTCTTATAAAATTCATTAAAAACATTTTAGATGTTATGGTGTTCTTGAAAATCCATCCTTAGGGTCTTTAAAGGGAGATAAAAATGAGGTTCTCTATAGAGGATATAATCATCTCATCAAAGCATTTTCATGGAACTAATTATTATTCCTCATTCTGTTATATTTAAAATAACCAATATAACGAAATCATAATATTCCATATAAAGAAATAATTATATTCCATTTAACGAAATCATTATATTCTATATAATGAAATAATTATATTCCATATAATTATATGTTATTTTTTAATTCCATAACCTTTTTCATCTCTATTAATCATAAAATGGGAAACAATACCATTTTTCATGTGTATAGGCAGACTAATACCGGACAAACTAATGAATTGAGTTTCTCATTAGTGTCATTCAATGTTTTTTATTATATTGGATTTAATACACACACACACACACACAGATATATTATTAATTAATTATGATTCATGAAATATAATATATTATATAACTCTTAACCATTCCATTCATCAAAAAAAAATCATCACACATACACACATATGGACAACATATGGGTCCAGAGTTAAGATGGAATAATAGCCAAGTGTGTGTGTGTGTGTGGGGGGGGGGGGTGAATTATCCTTTTAAAATTGAATTAATGTATTAAAAATATTTAAATGCTTTTATATTAATGAATTTAAGTTAATTTAGTGAAAAATAAAATAAACAACATCGAAGATTTTTAAAGTTGTTTAGAACTAAATAAGAATACTCCACTCTTCTCACCTCTCACAAACTAAGAGTGATGAAACCCACAATGAACGATATAATGGAATTTTATAATGAAATTTGTCTAAATGGAGTCATAAAACAATTAAAAATCTTTTTTCCCTTAGATTATTAATCCAAAATAAACCTTCATTTTTCTACCTAGATGCACAACCAAAACAACTTTTTTTTACCCTTTGGTGGAACATAATAATGCTTAATTTATTTTGTGGGATCCACAACCTGGAATCCAACTTTTAAATGGGAAGTTAACTTGTCAAAATTACACACACAAAAAATAATAGTAATAATTGAATCCATAGAACTAGATTAAAGTTTCAATGTATGAGTGTTGAGGTAGTAATCACTTACCCTCCACGAAAAGATCAAACGATTTCAGTTCGAATGGGAGTTGTACTTGATCAACAGAAAAATATAGCACTTTTATAGTTCATGATTATCCTTAACCTAAGTATCTTTCACTGGTCATATCAACTCTATATATTGAGTATCTTTATGTAAAATAATATCAAAACATGAAGACCATTGCATATTTTTTTTATTGAATCAATAATCACACTTAAATATTAAATGAACAAATTCATGTTTATTTCCTAAAATATATTCCATGTGTATATCATTTTTAAATAAAAAAATATTTAAGAATGTTCACCGCGATATTCTATAAAACAAACCAAATATACAGTGGAACCAATTATAACTTTGAATGTATCATTTCATAATAATAATTAAAATGATTTTAATACTACATGATAATATTTAAGACAAACTCTTTATGTTTTAGTCATTTTTAATTTAAATATATCAGGTTCAAAATTTTCAGTGTGAATATCCATGAATGCTTGGATCCTTGATAATCCCATTTAATTCATCATGAAACAATTTAAATCACGTTCACTAGGATTATAAATAATTAATATGTATTTACATAATAAATAAACCACTAATTACATCTATAATATTTTTTTTTGAAAATTTAAATTTAAAGTATTACGTAAAATAGAACACATTTCAATGTTTTACAATATCCTCTAGAAAATCACATAACCACATAGGAAAATCCACATATGGTTTTTTCACATAGACATTTTTAACTATATATCAAAATATCACGATGTATGGGAATTAATGTAGATGATTCTATATAAGCGATTCACATACGCGAATTACTCATGCATGCGAATGGATCACTTATGCGATTCTAGATATTTGAAAATAAATTGACTTGAAAAATTTTATTTCTAAAACAATCCTGAAAAACATCATAATAAAATTTAGTTCCAGTTTAAATATATTTATATAATTTCATGATAATTCCATATAATCAAGAATAAACTTAATATGACATTTATAGGACATGTTATTATCATCATATAGTAGAAAATTAGTTTTGAAAGTTGTAGAATTCAAACTGAAAGCATACAATGAGTTATATCCTAATTTAGGACATGATATTTATCAATTTAGATTTTTATGTACTATAATGAAAAGTAGATAATTTTTTCCTTCTAATTCAATAATAATCATACAAATTGGAGTTTTGTATACACTTTCTGGGTTAAAACACATATGGTATCTGATTCTAGAAAATCGACTACGAGAATCGAGTATGTCGGAGAATAGGCTACGTGAATCAGTTACCTGGCACAATTGGATACATGAATGGACATTGTAGTAACAGTAAAAAACACATGAAATTATATTTTATGGTTCCAAATAACTTATTTATCCTAGGAACACGATATAAAACATGTATACAATGAAATGAGAAATCAAAACATGAATTCAAAAGGTATTTATAGAAATGAAAAATTAGGATCTAAACAAAGATATGCATACTTTGATGAAAATGAAATAAAATTTATCAAGTCTCTTAAAGGTAATAAATTAATTAAACATTTGTAATTATTAAGAAATATAGTGGTTCAAGGAGCCACTCAACATTCTACCCCTTTTTGATAATTACAAAACCTTGTTTAATTTAAAAAACTTCTCCCCGTTTTTGAACGCAACAAAAAATTATCTTCTCTTTGAAATGATAAAGATTCATTATTTATTTTTAACATATTATATTTCATAATAATGAATATAAACACTGGGAATAATTTTCTAAACATTTATATTTCAATACTAAATGTCAAGGAGAACATTTAAATAGAGAATTTTTAAAAAAATATATTTCTGAAAAACAATGAGGAACCCTTCACAAAATAATCTTTTAGGAAAAATAAAAGTTTAAATAGTAATTTAACATAATCAAACATGTTTGAAAAGTATAAAATCAGTAATATAAAACACAAATGGAATTGAAATAAATTAATATTAATATAAAAAACTTATCTTAAGATTTATAGATTTCTTGAAAATTTCAGCATCTAAACACACACGAACTCCCCATAAATTATTTACATATAAATATAAATTTTGAAATCTATCATACCAAGTTAAAACTTGATTTTATAAAACCTTTTAATTTCCAAGAGCTTAGTGAATATATCTTAAATTAGATTTTATATTGAAATAAATTCATAATTATATTTTCTTTTTGTACATGGTCTCTAAGAAATTGGAATTTAACATCATTTTTTGGTTCTGGTGTGTTATAAGGTATTTTTAGAAATATAAATATATTAATTATTATAGAAGAAAATAAGACTATTTTAAAAATAAAAACCCAAATAAAAAATATCCTTCATAACCCATAACAACTAAGCGCAATATGATATAATATTTATATATTCATATTTAGTAGTTGAAAGAGGAATATATTTTTTCTTCTTTAAATCCCATGAAACTAATGAATTACGAAGTGAATTTATCATATCTGATGTACTCATTCGATATATATTACATACACAAAAATTATAATCCTAATTTCTTGTTCAATCAAAGTATTTTTTAGAAGAGTAAAATAATCCATCTTTAAAAGATCCTCTAATATATCTAATTTTACATTTAATAGATTTATTATGACTTACCTTAGGGTCACTTTAATATCTAGAACACATAAAAACTAAAAACATTAAATATATAATACATGTAGTTAAGTTTAATAAACAACCAATCATACCTCTATAAGTTATAACATCAAAATTTTTTACAAATTTATCCAAATCTAACTTTCATGTACTACACAAGGGAGTATATGGAATTTCATAAGATTCTATACCAAATCTATTTACTAATTATTTAGTAAAAATAGATTTTTTTAGAAAAATACCATCATTTCTTTGGAAAAAATTCCAAACCAAGAATTAATTTTAATTGCATCATTATACTCATATCAAATTCTAAAGTCATCAAATTTTAAAATCTAGTAAAATATTTTCATTTAAAGATCAAATATAATTTAATCGATATAAAATTTTATAATCAAAATATAATTACAATTTTTCTTAAGAAACAAATTAGGATCAACTTTTCCTTTCTAAAAAATTTTTAGAAGAAATTTTGTCTAGATTTTATACCAAGCTCGAGGAGCTTATTTAAAACAATATAAATCCATAGAGAATTTGAATACAATATTATCATGTTTTTCATTTTGAAAACTAGGTGGTTGTCTAAAATATTATTCTTTATAAATATAACCATTTATAAAAGAAGTCTTAACATCAATTTGAAATAATTTTAAACCATGAAATGGAGAATAAGATAACAATTTTCTAACTGATTCTAACATAGAAATAATTATAAAAGATTCATCAAAATCAATACCATCTTCTAGAGAATAACCATGAACAACTAATCTAGATTTTTTATCTATGTTTCCAAAGTCATCAAGCTTATATCTAAAGATCCATTTTATTCCCATAACATGATAATAATTTGTTGGAATAACAAAAGTCCACACATTATTCCAAGTAAATTGATTTTATTCATATTTCATAATAGTGATCCAATTTGTATAATATAAAGCTTCATCAATATTCTTTGGTACAAAATAAGAAGTAAAATCATGACAACCAAAATCATTCATAACAATTTTTCTAATTTGAAATTTTTATTCAACATTACCAATCACAATATCTATGGGATGATCTCTATGATCCATATAATATCTATCATGAATAATATTACATTCATAAGAAATATTTTCCCCCACCACATGAGTATCTTTATCTTGAGGAACTTTCTCTTAAAAATTAAACCCTCTAAATTCTACATTAATTAGTTCAGTGTCGTCATATCTTTTATTTAATGATATTTCACAAAAATTAACATGATTAGATTCTTTAACAACCTTGTTTCTTTTATTGTAAAATCAGTATGACTTACTATTATTTGAATATCATAAGAAAATACATTCATCAGATATTGTATAAAATTTATCCAAAGCATCCTAGTATTAATATTATAAACATTACACCCAAAAACTTCATTAAAACCAATCTTTGATTTTCTTCCTTTACAAATCTAATAAGATGTATTTCTCAAGAAAGTTCTTAAAATGATTCTTTTAAAAACATAACAGTAATAATTCACACCTTATATCCTAAAATATTTAGTAAAATGAATCTTATATAACATAGTTCATTCCATTTCTTGAATGGTTCTATATTCATTATTTGTGACACAATTTTATTGTGGTTTCCTAGGGGATATTTTTTTTTAAAAATATCTATTTTATTAAAAAAATAGATAAATTAAAGAGTATATAAGTCACCACCATGATCAATTATAGTTTATTTAATTAAGTGACCTTTATCATTTTGAACCAATTTATAAAAAGTAATAAACATAGATAATGTTTTAGTTTTAAGAGTAAGAATGTAAACCCATGTGTATCTTGTAATATAGTTAATAATAACAAAATAGTTTCTTTTACCTTTCTAAATAGTAGGATTAATAGGATCAAATAAATCTAAATGAACAATATCAATATTACCTATAGTTTATAAATATTTAATTGACTTGAAACATCTTTTGTGCTATTTTCTTCTCAAGAAAGTGCTCTAAACAAAGGAAAGGATCACTTTATATTATAGTAGTTAAAGAATAGTTTGGTTTTTTGA
Organism: Viscum album; assembly: GCA_963277665.1. Classification (NCBI taxonomy): domain Eukaryota; kingdom Viridiplantae; phylum Streptophyta; class Magnoliopsida; order Santalales; family Viscaceae; genus Viscum; species Viscum album. The sequence continues at coordinate 1,428,330,999 of OY728120.1, read as the reverse complement.
TATCTTGTGCATTGACCAATAAGTAGAATGTCCCAACCCCCTAAGATAAAAAAAGTTATCAGTGTTTATAGTATTTAGTTTTCTTTATATTTTGAACATTTAATTCATTAAAATTAGTTGAATAAATATTATATTTTAGGCTTTCATAGAAAAGTATATTTATCCTTGAAAAAATGAATTTATCATTTTGAGATTTAACAAACATTATATCACGACATATCTGAGAAATGATTATTAAAAAATGTTTCAGACCTTCAAAAAAATAAAACTTTAGAAATATTAATAGAATTTGAAATTCTAACCTCACAAAAAACTTTTATGTTTCCCTTATAATTATCAAAAAAGTGTTACATTAACTCCATCATATTTATTGAATGATATAAAATTATAGAAATAACCAGTCATATGTATTGAGCATCCAATTTCCATATACCAAACATCCCTTTTGATCCCCCAAGTCATATTTTCAATAAAAATATTTTTAAGAAAGATTTGGTAACCTTGAAAACTTGGGTCTAATGGGATTAGAATTTGAATTATTTAGGATTGAAATTGACTTAAAACATTTATTCATTATAAATATATAAGGTAAATATTTAAATATGAGAGCCTTAGTATGCTCAAGGTATTGTGAGAATCTCAGAGAACACTAAATTTCGTAATGACCTTTCTTATGAAATCTAATATTAGTAGTAGTACATGTATTTCAATTAGTGATTTTAATAATGAAATTCTTGTGCGTTCTAGGAAAATTATTTTTATAACCAAGACCAAATATGTTAATATTTATTTTATTAAAACTCATCATTTTAACAATGTTTCTCTACGTAAAAGAAAAATGGATTAATTTTTCTTTAAAATTTTGACTTCATTTTTAAACTGTTCATTATCCTTAAGAATAATATCAAAATATCTTACTTCAAATTCATGAGTTTTTTAACAGGAAGTCCAATTCTATATTTAATTTATCATTTTTACCAAGATATTTTTTCATATATTCTTCTTCAATTTCCAAATCTTTATGAGCATAATTTTTTCATCCTTGATATATTTTATCAAATTTCCACCCTCCTTAAAAATACTCTTATATTATTTCTTTAGGTTCTTATATATATAAATAATGTTTTCAACCTTATGTTAAAATATATAAAATTATTTAATAAATTCCTCAATAATGGATTTTTTATATTTAAATTTAGAAGGGGAATATTAATTATAGTCAATTACTTGATTCGATTAATCTATTAAACCCATATTTTCAACATCCTTTTCAAAAATTGATTCTTTAGAAGTAATTTAATCTTTAGCACAACTCCATCCAACCACTATGTCATTTTTTTCTTTTATTTTTTATATTATTATTATTATCATTCTTTAGTCATAGCCAATTAGGCTTGGTATTACCAATTCTCCTACACTCCTAAAAAAAATATTGAATGTAATTAGAAATGAAATTAAATTTGTTCTTTTCTTTGTAATAATCCTTAAGATAGTCTTTTTAGGATCTCATTGAGTAGCCTTTTTTCCTTTTATATCCACATTTTGTAACATAGGCTACATCATTGTTATAACTACTCTATAAATCATAATCTAAAAAGTAATTAGTAACATTTGATTTAAAATATATTACCTACTTATTTGAATTATCTTCATCAACATGTTTTTTGGGTATTAACTCATATTGTAATAGTAATCCAATAATATCATCAATTGTGTATTCCTTGAAGTTCTTACTTTCATATATAGCTATAGTTTTAGCATTCCACTTCCTAAGATGTACTATAACTACTCTTTCAATAAGAACATGATTTTCAAGAGTCAATCATAAATAACTCATACCATTTACAATACTAGTAAATTTTTTGAACATTTGATTAATAATGTTTTCTTTACCCATTTTAAATGTTTGATTTTAAGCTTTTAACATACCCAATGTAGTTTTTATAAGTTTATTTGTACCATGATGTGTAGCTTATGTAATTTTCCATATTTCATGTGAATTATTACAATAGGATACCTGAATATATAAATTTTTACTTATTACACAATATAATATATTCACAACCTTGTAGTTCAGTACATACTTAACTTTATAATTACTGTATAATATTTTAGGTTCCCATTCATGTAACTTATATGGATTTTCCATGGTTTTCCATTGATCAATGATTTGTTTCTTCAAGAAAGCTTCTTTTTTATTTTTCCAATATCTTTAATTAATACCATAAACATGAGATGGTATTTGAGGTATCCATATGTCATTTGAACTAGTTCCTTAAATATTAAATATAACTTTTCCACTTGATGGTTAAGTTATAAAATGGTTAGATGAAATAAATAATTTTAATATGGAGATAGATGTCTAGCTCTGATACCAATTGTTGTTTTGAAGTTAAGATAGAAAAATACCCAAAATTGGGGTGAATTGTCATTTTAAAATTTACTTAATTATTTTAAATATTTAAAGGTTATTATATCATAAAATTAATGTTAGAAAATCAAATAAAAAATAAAAAAACATATAATATTTTTATAGTTGTTCGAATATAAATGATCTTAATCCACTCTACACCCGTCACAAAAAATGAGAGTGATGACATCCACTATAAAAAATATAATGGAATATTCCAATGAATTTTTCCCACCTTGAGTCACAACCCAATTACAAGGACTTTTTCCCTTACAGGGTTAAACCCAAAAATACATGCCTTTTTCTATATGGAGGAACTACATTAATAGTCTACCTTTCACCCTGGAGGTAAAATCCAATTCCAATTTTTTATGGGATTCACAAAATAGAACCCAACCTTTTAATGTGTTGTATAAATAATTACAGTTAAACACATTGAAAAATAATCGGAAGAAGTGAAACCACAAGAACAAATAAAAGATTCAATGTATAACTATCAAGGATATAAAAAGAGATTCCCTAACAATAAAGGGTTAAATGATTTCAATTCAGTTCAAATCTATAGTTGATAACTAGAAAACCAAAACACTTGTATAATTCAATAATATCCTCAAACTCTTTATTTGTAATGGTTATTTCGACTCTATATATAGAGTTTCTCTAAGAAAAAAAATTTAAAATCAAAATACCATTTCATCATTTATTTTCATAGAAAAATAATCATTCATACATTTTTATAATCTTCTATATGTTTATTTCCTAAAATTAATTCCAAATGTATACCATTTATAAATGATTTTTTATGAATTTTTTCTTCAATATTCTATAAAAAAAATTCTACAATGGAACCAATTAGAACATATAATTCAAATTTTATTAATAATAATTAATTTCCTAGTAACACTACATGATAATATTTTATATTTTATATTTATATTTCAATCGTTTTTAATTTAAATATATTAATTTCAAAAATTTTAGCATGAATGTGTACACATGCTTGGACCCATGAGAATCCCATTTAATTCTTCATAAAAATATTTAAAACATTTTATCATGGATTATAAATAAAAAATATGTAATTTTTTAACAAAGAAAACACTAATTATATTTATAATAAACTTATAAAAAATTTAAATTTTATGTATCATATAAAATAAAGAATATTTTTAGGTTTTACAATATCTTATAAAAAACGATAGTACTATATATGGAAGTATAAATAGGGGATTTTAAAATATTTGTTTGTAACTATATAACTAAATCTCACCATGTAAATGAATCAAAATAGCTATATCTACAAGTGATTTATATAGATGAATTTCTCATGTATAAAAATTTCTCACGTTTTTGATTTAAGAAATTTGAAAATATATTGACTTAAAAAAATTTAGACCTAAAACATGCCTTTAAAAATGATATATTTAGGTTTAGATCTAACTTTATTATATTTAGATAATTTTACTAGATTACTATATAATCAAGTATCACCTCAATTAGACTTATATAACACATGTTATTATCAAAATATAATATCAAATTAGTTTATAAAAATACAAAATTCAGTCTGAAAACATACAATGATTCCAACATAATTTTGGACATGATAATAATCGATTTAGGGTTTTATATGTTCTAATTAAATGAAGATAATTATTTTTTATTTATAATGGGATAATAATAACTCAATTCTATGCTCAATATTCAATGTTGTCATTAAAATACATAAGGAAAATGATTCTGAAAAAATTATATATTTGAATAGGCTATGTGAAATGGATGTGTAGGAGAACCAGATATGTGAATTTGCTACATTTCTCAATTGTTTATGTGAATTGGAAATGTTGTAACAATAAATATATCCCTAAAAATGATAATTTATGGTCCCATATAACTTATTTAGTCTAGGAACACTATATGAAACTTGCATAACATGAAATGGACAATAAAAACTTGAATTTAAAATATATTTAATTGAAAAAATATTATCTAAAAAAAGATATGAATACATTAATAAAAACAAAAAAAGTATCAAGATACATAAAGGAAATAAAACAAATTGATCTTTATAATTATCAAAACATAATGTGGTTCATATATCCACTCAACACTACCATCACCATGTAGGGATATACTTCATTTTTTTTAAAACCACTTATAATAGCTTGAAATGGGGCAGGATTTAAGGATTTAATTTTATTTTTATAAAATTATAATGATTCTGTAATGGTAATATATTTTTTTTATTTTCCCTCTAACAAAAAGTAACAACTTCTCTTATGTGTATATTTGGGATACAGTCTAGTGAGTTGATGCATATTGTTTTATGTCACCAAATTTTATGGTTGACTCTAAATTTTTTATTTGGAAAATAGAAATTATAATTATTTCATGATTTTTATTATATATATGATGGAATAATTACCCATCTGAACATGAAAAACCTATGAAATTAATTTTATAATTGTTAACAGAATTTCCTCCAGACACCCTATATGAACTATATCGATTTATCAATTAAATTTGAAATTGAAAAAAATGAAAAATATTATTTAATGATACAGTAATAAACTTGGATAATATTATTATAAAATAAATAAATAATATATGTTTATTATAATATTTTTAAAATACATACATAGAATATTTTGACTTTTTGTAAGGGTTTTATTAACTATATTCCCACACATTGGTTTTTTATTATACTTCATTAACTATATTATCATATTATTATCTATAAATGGCATCAAATTATGTTAGGTTTTATTTTCATGTGTTTTATATGGTTTTAAAATTGTTACACATGATCACCCATATGTTTAACTCTCATATCAGTGATATGATCTTTGTAAGTATTATTCGTCTCAATGTTGTTTCTTTAATAAATATCCCATATTATGTGCGTACTTTCTTTTAAAATATAAATATTGTATACATTAATATCCTATATGAGGGATAAATCTTTAATCATTATATTTAATTTTCCTTTGAGTATATATTTTTCACGAGACATTGATTCAAATGTTATAATTATTATATGAATTTTTATGGTCCCAATTTCAATTCATTGAAACATACTTCATGTTATAAACCATTATTTATTTTTTATGATGTACTTAATTCACCATGAGTTTTTTTTCATTCATTAAATGATATAAATTATGGGTTTTATAGAATCATGTTATGTTCCTGTATTTAATTGATTTTTGATTCCTGTATTACTAAAGTTACAAGGGTTTTATGTCTCAAACATTAATTTTGAGACAGGAATTTATTGGACGAAAAAATATTCATTTATATTGTGTATAGACACCTAACTTATAATATCATGTCACTTTTTATACTCCTGGTATTTTATGTTCCTTATTATATTCTTTCTTTCAAAGGGTTTTTTTTATAATTGGTTGTAAATGGGTTTTCTTTAAAATAATTTCTTTAAGGGTTTTAAATATATTTAACCTAAATCTCCATCTATTTTCCTTATCATATTTCAAGAATGTTATTTACTACATTGAAATTATTTATTAAATTTATTTTCCATCATCTGTTTCCTTATTTAAATTTTTTTAGAGAAGGAAAAATTTTCAACTTTTTTTTCCCGAGTTACTCTTTTTAAAAACGGTTGAAAAAAAGTTAAGCTTAAAATTTTATGAGATGGATAGATTTTATCACCATAATTACTATTATTTTCATTAAATGTTCCATTATAATACCAATTATTATTTTCCAAATAAATTCCTTTTATTGACTTAATTTATAATTTTATGTTTATGAAGCTATCGAAAAATTTCACTTTCCCATGTTTTCCAAGAAACATTTTAAAAGTTATTTTAAAGGTATTTTCATCTATGTTAAAATCCTTAAATGATTCAAATGATTCACTAGGGATATGATATTTTGATTTTATCATATATATTTTTTTGAATTATTTAATATAATATCTTAATTATATTTTCTGGAAACTCATTTTTTTTCATGGGTAGATCATGGTATGGTTTTTTTTATGAAATGATATCTTCCATGTTCTTTGTTTCATGATATGGTACATTAAAATTATTTATAAAATAATGATTGGGAAGTAAACCCAAAACCTTAATGGATTTTTTTGATATATGGAGGGATGGTCCTCTATCACCCTCCAATGAATTGGGTAATTGGAAGGAGTTAACTTGTTAGATGTTATTGGTAAGAGATAATGAAGTTATGTTAATCTGAATAGGTGATATAGTTTAATGATTTTATGTTAATCATAATAGAGAATAGAGTTTACCAGTTATATGATACTCCTTTGAGAGATGGGATTTATCTGCTTTAGTTATTTCCTAATGAATGTTTGATGTTTCATGAAAATTACACATTTTCTCAATTCTTGATATCAGTTTTAATGAATCCTTTTCTCGATGATTATTTCCACAAGGATCATGATTATTGACATATATGGATATTTTATTATTCTAAGGCTTTATTCCATGAATCATGATTTATGATCTAAATTTTCAAGGGTATATATTTTCTTATATTAGGCTAATGCCTTTTTATTGTCTTATCATACGCATATTATCATATGATGATCACTAAAAATAATAATTTTATAATATTTATATTGGCCCTTATAGAGAATTTGAGATTACCCTTTATATGTTTTCCATTTCCCCAAATTGTTAACAGTGATGGTAAATTAATTATGTGTATAAAGGTTTCATGTGTGTTCTATTTTATAGGAGATGATGAATATTCATTATAAAATAAGAAAATATATGTATAATTCGAATAAAAATGATCACTTGTTGATATGGTTATTATTATGGAAGAGTTTTTCATAAGTCACAAAGCTATAAACTAAAAATGACCTTGGGTATTTATGTGATAAAATATTACCATTTTAGTTTTTATGTTTGGGATGGGTAAAAAATGGTCATGTTTATTTGTATCAAATAAATAAACCTAATGATTATGTTTTTAACACTAGATCTAGGAGTGTAGGTTTAGGGTTGTTATAGTTCATATTAGAGAATGGTTTAGATAATGTTGAAAACTAGGATATTTTCAAGTGAGGTTAACTTAATAGTTATGGGAACCATATTGGGTTTATATATTTAAAGTTGATTATTCATTCAGATCTATAAAAACCCATTTTTTAGGTTTTAATTAATGGTATTTTTGGGTTATTATTGATATTTTAGGAGATGTTTTTTTAGGGTGAGTTAAATGATACCCATAGGTTTAATGTGTAGGATTATTTTAGAATAATTCTACTATATTTTTGGGGATATACGATAAAATGAATTAGAAAACAATTGAGGTTAAAACATTATTCAATGTTGAGGTTATAGTGGTAAATTGAGATAAAGTGATATTTATTTATTGAATAATCTGATTTGATCTTTTTTTTTGTTGTGGAAAGTTTGAGTTAAATGTATTATATCTTCATATAAAGGTTTATTTATTTTCAGTATCACATTACCTTATTCCAAATTTTTTGGGATTTAGTAAATACATAAGGATTATCTTTTTATCCTTGTTTAGATCCTGTAACACCCCAATATTTCATAGTATGTTATCTCTTCAAAGTATTTCAATAACTTGTGCTACACACAACACCGAGTTTGAGCGCACCACAACTTACCAAACTAGCCGTTAAAAAAAGAGGTTATGAATAGTATTAACCACATTTTAAATTTTATATATCCTATATAATTTTAACATTCATCTTTTGTGTTTCTTAGACACAATATAAGAAAAATTCATTTTTTAAGATAAAAGAGGTATATTTCAAAAAAATACAATTTTTCCGCCTTTTAATGGAGAACCATTTTTAAATTCAATATTTTACACTTTTATATATTATATTTAGTGAAATTAAATTCTTCTTTATAGTAGGGACATAAAAATTTAGTTTGGATACATTTTTGGTACTTTTCTGATTACTTTCATATTTTGATGAATAGTAAAAAATACTAAATTTTATTTAAAAACAACTTTTTTAATCGAAATAATTTATTGTGTTAAATTATACATTTGAGTGGGTTTAAATTATCATTAGATTATATTTTTATAATTTAATATAATTTAGTTCATTTTATGTAATTTCACATTTAAACTGGACATAAACAAGTGTCAATCTTTTGATATTTATTATTTCTTAAAAACATGTTTTTTTTGGTTTTGACAACAATAATTAATTTTAAATTAATAAATGCAACTTATATGTTTTTAATTTGGTAAAATAGACCTCATTTTTGAATTTTTAATATCAAAATTAGCTTATGGTGAATTTTTGGTATTTTTATGAAAACTTTCAATTTTTGATGAACAGGGAAAAACACTGCGTTATTATTTAATATCAACTTTTTATTTAAATAATTATTTTTTATTTAAATTTATTTTCTTTCCAAATATATATATATATATAATACCTAGATAAGTTCAATGTAATTCATTTAAGTCATTTTATAATAAAATTTTATGTATAAAATTTTATTGAACTTTTTAACCTCTTTTACCCACCTTCTAAGCACGTTAACAAATTTGCATAAAACTTAATTTTACCACTTTTTTGAGTTGAATTTCAAAAATCCGAGAGACACAGTTGACATCATTAAGTAAAATATGGTTCAATAAGATGAAAATAATTTTTTTTGAATAGTAACTTTTGACTTTTATTTACCACAGTTAAAAGTAAACAGGGAAATTAAGGTTAAAAATGATATTATAATTACCCTAACACATGTCCTAATTCTATTGTATAAGTGTAATTCGACCAAATACAACCTTAATAATAAAATATTATCTTTTATGTCCACTTGGATTAGATTAGGACATTTATTATTATTTTATTTAAATATGAGTTAAAAGTGTTAAATTCATAGTTTAATAACTAAACCATTTTTAATATAGTGTTATACATAAGATAAATTCGACTATTAATATTAATTATAAATATAAAAGGATTACCTACATCATGGTGTTTTATTTATAATTTTTTATATTAAATAATTAAATTTATTTATGAGATAATGATGATGGAGTAATTACCTTATTAATGAAATAATCAAATAAATGTATTATAAATATTAAAATAAATATAATTTCAAAGTTTTTATGACATAAAAGAATTTTATATTTTAATATGAGATGTTAGGGTTGATTCAATTTATCTTTTTCAAATTAATCAAGTTTTTATGACATTCACAAAAACCAAATACCAAATAGTGTCAAAATTGACATATATTAATTTTTAAAACAAATACTATATTATTGGTTGATATAATGTTCCTAAAAATATAAGGATCAGACAAAATGCTTAAATAATATTATATATGTCATTAATGAACCAATTTTGGTTCTATTTTATGTATTTAGTAACTTTATTAACCATATAGTGTAAGAATATAAGTAGACACGGTAAAAGTTAAACTATTTAACTAAGAGTTAAATAAGAAAGATAAGGTTAAAATGGAAACCTAAACATGTATAAAACCTATTGGTTGAGAGTATTTCGACTCATAATCACCTAATATTTAAATAAATCATTTTTGAGCCATTATAAATTGAAATTTATTTTTTTATAAAATAATATTTCAAACTCTTCCTAAAGTGACCCTCACCTCTCTTATAAAAGGGAACTCCCCTTTATTTCAAAATCACACCTCCAAGTCCATTTGTCTCGGCCAAAACCTACCCAAATATCCTACAAACTTCCCTAAAATCAACCTAGAGTCCTCAAATTGATCCTAAATAGAACCTGAGACACCCTTTTGATCAACTCAAAATGAAACACCCGAAGAAGATGTAATAATTTCACCACCCACTTTCAAGTTCTTTTCATCTTCCACTTCCTATTTCTTTGTTGTTTCCATACCAAAATTATAAATCCAGTACCTCCTACATACTGTGATGTTATTATAAATATGGTACAACCATATTCGTTATTCTATCCATCCTATAAATGACAAAGTCACCATATGTATGTACGTATGGATTACCGTCTCCACCTCGTGGTGTAGTTTGTTATACAAACACTTCATTATTTGGATGAGTATAATAATGAGTATAGCTGACATAAATAATAAATATAACATGTTAATGATTCATTATATATGATATACAATCCAATTACATACTATTTCACCATCAATATAATGATATTGTCGATCGTGCATACGTACAGATTACCATCTCTAGGATGCGATGAGATTCATTCCCACATTCACCATTCAACGATGATTATAAATATATATATTATTAATAAGTATATAATATATGAAATAATAATTCTACTTGAGATATGTATGTTTGTACATATGTTTGTACTTATATATATCTTATTCACTTACTTTGGTTCAATACGATATGAAAATGGAAATAGCGTTTATGTGTACGTACGATCTAGCGTCTCCATAAACGGTGCCTTCCATTTCATATATCAATCTATTATAAATATTTATATTCGAAATATATTTGATATATAAATCAAATTTTATATTCTGGAATCATTTAAATCATGATCTAAATGATACCACCAAGAATAACATGTTAAAACATGAACGATAAAGATAACGATTATTACCCAAAATGTTAATTTAACATGGAAATAATTATAAAATGGGTAGTATAAAGTCATAGACGAATCATGTATGATATAATAAATATTAATATGGTTCTGGTATAAATTAATAACACACTATGGTCATTATACATGAGGTTAAACGTACCCTCGACCAAAAGAAAATGCAAGGTAAGGGTTAATTCCTCAATCTCATTATTATTCAAGATTGTTTATGGGTAAGTTTTTACTGGGAAATATTTATTATCCATGTCCATGTTTCATAAAAAAAGTTTTAATATGGATTATTTTAAGGGACACTTTTATTATAACATCATTTTAAATGTTTTAAATATTTATTCTACTAAATCGTTCTCATTAATGTCTATGTTTTCAAATTGGGGTTTTAAGGATTTATTTATATGGACATGAATGTTTTTAAAATGTTAATTCCATTCAACAGTTTCAAAGTGGTATGGGAAACTTTGAACCAAAAATGTCTTTAAATTTATTCCTTTATAAATAGTGCGACTTTTAAATGTTTTCATGAAAATCATATATTTATCTCAAAGAGATTTACAAATAATTTTCATCTATGTCAACATCCTTTGATGGATTTCAAACTTTTTTGAAGTTAATTTATTATGATACAAATTATCCATATAGTATTGAAGGTTTTGTGATATGTTTGACTATGAATGTGTTATTTTTATACCATTCATGGTTTATGGATAAAGTATTGACATTTCATAAGCGAGTTCTAATACAACTATTTATGTTATGTTTCAACCTTTCCATATGAGGAATGTACTGGACATAGTAAGTGACAGGTGGATCCCGCTATAGCTCCTCGATGCATCGGTAGGTCTAATAAGACAATTAGATGTGGAATTGGCCAGGGACTTTCACAATTTGATATGTGGTTTTTTCCGAGGACTAAATCAATTTTAGATGTCTTGGATGAGGCCTTGAAAAAATGTTTCAGAATGTATGACATTATACATTTATTCATTATCAAAATAATATTGATGATTCATGTGATTATTCGACTAGTAGAATACCCTTGACTATATTTTATTATGACATTATTTACTCAGATCATATTTCTTCCATAAAGAGTTTATGTTTATTATTTGTAAAGGCATGTGTTTTCAATTATTCACCATGCCTATTGTTTATGTTATCATCCGCTAAATTGTTTACCCTTTCTGAGCATCTGAGCTCACCCCTTTATTATGTTTTATATTCCAAATATTTACCAGAAGTGTATTATGATTGATATGAAGGGTTAAGCTAAAAGGGAATAATGGCATTCTCAAAGAAACATCTATGCTGTATTTTATGTTTGAAATTTTAATGTGAAGTTGATGTATGTAATCTATTTCCAAGACTGCTAAACTGATCGGTCTTTCGGTAAATGATTTCCTTGTATCATGCCAATGTATTAAAATAATGCACTGACTCTAGGTAACTGGGGTTGGGGCATTACAAATCCTATTATATATTAAATAATGTTTATATGGGAATATGAATTATTCATCATTGATAATAATTTCTCAGAATATGGAATGAGATAGAAGTTTGAAATTGTTAAAAAATAGAAACAAAGGTGGAAATTATTCTTGTTGGACTCCTCATGTTTTAATCATGTTTTAATGATCACAAATTCTGTTAATAATATATTAATATATATCAAATAATATTTAGATATGGTAGGTTTCCCTATGCTTTAAATAAACTTTCACAAGATTTTGGTTCATATAAATCATCTTTTTATTATTGTAAACTATATTTAATATTAATATATAAAGCTTTATTATATGAATGATTAAGTCTAACTAAATCTATGAATATTACTGCTTAAGACTGTTTACTGATATTTGGCTAAGTCTGAGAAACCGTGAGTCTTCCATCGGTTCTGGTTTTCTAGTAAAGGACCAGACACTGTGACCCAGACACCATGACCCATACCCCGTGACCTAGAAACCATGACCCAGATACCGTGACCCATACACCGTAACCCAGAAACCACAACCAATTTTAGATTTCATGAAGTCTGTGAAACCGATTCCTTACTATTATCACCAAGACACCATTCAAAGTTTGGAAAAGGACCAGACACTGTGATCCTAACACTATATCTGTGCTACCAGTTCCTGATCTCAATGCAACCATAGCATCATGAATGTCTCTCCACTCAAAGGAAAAGAAAAAGACACTATTTTGTCGTGACACCATTTCCAAGTGATGTATTTTCAAGAAAAACCATGACACTATTCTTTAATCTATTTTTTCTTTTTTAATTTAATTTCTAATGGTCATATTTGAGTCATTTAAATGCACTGACATAATTAATGCTTCTTTGTATACATGTCACCTAAAATTACGAGGTACGAGGTATATAATACACGCATCTTGTCTGTTCAATTGTGTGCACCCGCAATTAAAAAGGAAGATATACCAAGAAGCAAATATACATAGAAATAACGAAGAAGGGTGAGCATTTTGATAAAGAGAACTTATGCATGCAACAAGAAAAAATTGAATAACACAAGAAACACTCTCGATTCAAAAAAGGCTAGACTACCATAGTTCATAGCCAAAATCATCTTCATAGTACCAACTCTAAGAAGAAGACGCGCTAGATCTAACTGGAAACCAAAGTACTTGACATGTGATACTATATTTTACACAAGAAGCTTGATACTTGAATTTGCTTCATCCTAGAAGTCCAGAGTTGCATAGAATAACACTCAGAGCACTTCTAACCCTTTATCATCATCTTTTCTCTATTGTTTACTATTTTTAGCTTTCGATCAGTGAGTGTGTCTGTATTTAAAACACACACTATCTCTTGTAGTAAACTGAAGGATACAAGATATCCTTCCTCTCATCACTTCTTAATTCTGTTTATTCCCACAGATAGGTGCGTAATAGCTCCTTGTGTGACCTGGTAATTTATATCCATGAAGAACAGTGGAAGAGGTCATGTTACCTCGACAGTCCATTGCACTGTTTTTTACCCCGATCTAGGGTGTGGATCAAGTTTATTAATATAAACTGCTTGGTGGAAAGTGATCACTGAGTGAAGCGGATTAGGTCTCAAGCTTGAGATTGAACCAATTGTTTTATCTAGTGTTTTTTTAATTTATTTTTTCTCTGATTTACTGTATATTTCAGAAAACACTAGATTATTCTTTGATAGTCAGTATTGGATAGAATTTATAACTGTTTTTCCTTATTAGAATAACCTCAAAGGTTATATCGATAACTCACATTGATATTACTAAAAATTAATCAATATTCTAAGAAGTTATTTGAAGAGTCACACTATTATAACCTATTAAATTGATTAACTTAGATATATTCTTTTTAATTGGGGGAAGTTTTCAAAGAACATTTTTTGTTAAAGAAATTTATATAAATACTCAATTCACGCCCCTCTTGAGTTATCTACTCTGACCAACAGTTCTTATAGATTTGGAGGAAATCAAGTATGTATAATTTATATTCTTCCTATATAGTATTATAAAATAAACTATCCAATTATAAAAAGGTTATACTTTTAGAATAATTTTGGGTGAATCGATGACATCAACTCTCTATTTTTAATTCATGATTTTGTGGCTGTTAATATTATTCTTTCCTCTTATATATCATACATCTTTATTATTTTGACATTACATTTGTCCTACATGTATATAATTTCACTTCCCACTAATAGTATCTTATTTTGAAACCTAGTTATGTGTTATTACACATGACCATAATATTTCCATCACTCTTTTAAAAAGGACATTATATCAACCATTTTTTCATCGTGGGTTTTCAACATAGGGATTATAAAATATTAAAACCTTGAATTACCATGTTTGAGATAAAATTGAAGACATATTTTATTTAGTGGGTTGGGGTATGTAATAACCTATGATTTTAAAATATGACTATGTTTGATTTCATATAGGATATATAACACCGAGCTTTAACAATCGTAAAATATTATTATTTAAATATGGCAGTAATAACACATTTTTTGTATTGGTTTGTATAAATAGAAGTAAATACATTATAAAAAATATATAAAATTTATACTAAATAAAAATTATTTGATTAATTCATAGGAAAGAAGAATTAAATTCTTTGTAAAGTTATTTTATGCTTAAAAAAAATTTCAAAAATGATTTTTGTTTATTTTTTTGAGAATATTATAATTAATTTCTTACAAAAATATAAAGTTTATATTAGAAAACTATATCATGTTTGAAATAATTATATCAAAATTATTTTTATGTGAAATGATTGATTTTTTCTAAAGAGAGTAATTACTCAATGAATAGTGAAAAATTATTGATTTTATAGAAAACTTCCTTTTCCATTAAAATATTTAAAAATATCCATTTTTTAAATTACTTTTTAAATTTAATTTTTCCATTTTATTAAATATAGTCCAATATATGTCATTAGAAACCAAATTATTCATAATTTTGGTTGAAAACCTTTTTATAATTAAAAATTTCCTTTTCAAGAAAAATATTTTTCTTCACATCTTATGTGTCTTTTAGAAAATTAAATTCTACGATACATAGAATTGAATAAAATAAAATGGATTCCATATTTAGAATCAAAATGATATTTTTTTAAATAATTTAACATTATTTTTTTACATAATGAATAGGAACATTGGTAAAAATTATATCACTATGGTAAAGATAAAATAGATAGAATAAGGTTAAAATAATGAAATAATGCTCCAAATGAATCTATGTTCTTTCCTATATTTCATTGGATGAGTTTAATTTGTCCAAGAATTCATATATTGTAAATTATTACTTTATATTCCATTTTTATTTGATAAATACCTTTATTTTTTTAAGTTTGGGAATATTCTGAAAAACCTATTTCATGCCTAAAATATAAGTAATATTTTATATCATGAATACTGACAAGTTATGAATTGTTATGTAACATAAATATTATGATGGATAATTTTTTTATCATATTTTATTAATTTTTTATTATTAATTTTTTACCTTAACTGCTTATACAATGTTGGCATAGTGCTTGTGTAAGTCACAAAAAATCAACTTAATGATTTTTAGAACCTATAAAATAATATTATTTGTGTGATTTATAGGGTTCCGTATAATTTTTATAAAAATATAATGTATTATATAAGCGTAAAATATTATATTATAATTAAATTACTATATTTAACTTTTGTAAAGTAAAATTTGGTCAATAGTTCTAAAAATTACTTTTCAGGTATTTTATCTCTAATAATATTTTATTAAATGTTTAAAAATTCATAATAATATTCTAATTAATGATGAGAATTGGTAATGGTCAATAATTTAATGAAACTGACCCCACAAACCCTAGATCCGATGCCTTACTTTATTACATTTGCATAAATACAAAATTCCAATCCCAAGAGACTAAATAGTTATGTATTTTTGGAAAACTAGATTACATTCATGACACCACATTTTACAATGGAAAATAAAATAAAACATAATACATAAAAAAATATAATAAACATATTCCATGAAAAATCATTCAATGATTTATTCTTCATAATTTGGGGAAAGGAAAAAAAAATAAGGTTGAGATCAAATGATTTGTAAGGATTAAGTACAATGGAAGGTGTAATGAATTAATGATCCTAATTAACAAAGATAAGTAATTAACTGGGCACACATTCCATTCAATAAATAAAATAAGAATGAAATGCATCCATATATTTTATCATAGTGAAAATCCTCTAGTTATTAATAAATGAACTTAAAATATAGGAAATTATTAATTATTAGATGTCATGTATCTAGAACATGAACCACTACCTTCAAGACCTTTCACAAGATAGTTTAATATATAGGAAAAAACCAATTTGATATTAGCTTAACTGATTTTCCCATGAGACTAATGATGTATCTATAGGATATTTATAATTGGTATCTACCCATGTGTTCCAATCCATAGCATTCCTCATATATTTAATAATTTATTTAATTAATAAACTGAGTGCTTTATATATTATCTATATTGAATAAAAAATACAGATTTATCAATATTTCCAAAATTGATCAACTAACATTCAAATTAAACATTGTATATAAAAATGGAACACAGTTTAGGCTAAAATAAACTCAATCATACAAGAATATGTATATTTAAGAAAAATTTAATGTCTAAAGAAAAATTATTATAATAAAGTGATTGTTTCAAGAGAAAGTTGACAAACACCAAAGAAAGTGATATTTTATAATAACTTTTATCACTTGGTAATTTAAAAAAAAATCCAATTGGATGAAATAATTCAAATTAAAACTTAAAATACCATGATTAATGAATAAATCCTGATATTACATGTCATAGGGATAATATATACGCCACATATAAGTGAATTGGTTCATAATAACAAATAAGTCTCAATGAAATGTAAATTGAGACGAAATGTCATATCATATTATAATCAATTGAATCGTATGACACAAGAAAGAAATAAAAAATAAATGAAACTTTGGATAGCATTAAAACAAATATATTCATGAATAATATATCCAATGGGAAGCATATGAACCACAAAAAATAAATAAATGGTGAATATGACATGTCTCATGGAAGTAAAAGTGAGATTAGAAACCCTTACCTTGCTCTTTCCTTTAGTTTAATGTGATTTAACCTCCTGTATAATATTTTAAATTATTTTATTAATTTCTAAAAGAACCATATTAATAATTATTATATAATATATGATCCTATTATATCATCTTATCACTTTTTTGTTAATAACATTTCATTATAACCATCATTGTGGGGGTTAACTACTTCATTTTCTGATGAACGTTTTTCTATTCAAGTCCCAGTTCTTGTGTATAGGATATTGATCTATAATGTAAAGAATTATATTAATGTAATATATATCATATTTATTAATTATATATTTTTTAATCATTCTTGAATGGTGAACATGGAAAATGAATTGCATCACATCGTGGAGATGGTATACCATACATACAAACGAGCGATGATATCATTCCCTTAATGGTGAAAGGGTAAGGAAGTGGATTGTATATTAATTTTTTTAGAATAACTATAATTTCCTATTTATCATATATATCTATTATTTACATCATTATATCCAACCAATTAAAGTGGTGATGAAAAAACAAGTTACACCATGATGATGAGATGGTAAGTCGTACGCCTGCACACATAGTGCCTTCATTTTTACTAGGATAGATAAAGGTAGAATATTGTTGTAACATAATCATAATAACATCTCATAATATAGATGATATTGGATTTATTACTTTATCCTAGAAACAAAACATGAGGAGGGATTAAAAGAAGAAATAAACTAGAAATAGTTGGTAAAGATGATTACCTCTTTCATCAATGGACATCCTTTATAACTTCTCTTAAGGAACCTAAGGTAGGTATTTTGGAAGAAAAAAACCTATATAACCTAAAAATGATATTTATAATATAAATTATCAGGTTTTGGTCGATATATATGGCTCAATGTGGTGTAGATATGTGAAGTATGGTCTACCCTTTTATAATTGAGGTGAGTGGCACTTTTAGAAGCTCTCCAAATATTAAATTAATATAAATTAAATTTCAATTCAAAATTAATAAAAAATGAGGTATTTGGAATATAAATGTGCATGGGTAAAAATAATCTCATAAAATAATTTTTATACATGTTTAAAACATATTCATACCCTTATCTTTTGGTTTTACCCATAATTAACCCCTTTAACTCTTATCGTGACAACATATATTTTTACTCTTTCAGGGTCAATATTGTCACTATAAAGTAAAAAAAGACCCATAAATGTATCATTGATGAAATTTTAAACTTTATTTAAATATATTTTCTTGATTTAATATTTTTAACAATTTTATATCATTTAATAAAATATTTTTTATTTTAAAATATTATTAATGTCAATTTTTATAATATTCATTACATTGATATTAAGAAAATCAATAATATAAGATAAATTATAAAAAAATATTTTAATACATCCCTAACATGTCAATTTCATCTAAACTATATTTTTATGACATTAATTATCTCAAATCATATTTATTTTAATATTTTCAATATCATTTATTTGATATTTCCATTAACAAATTATTACTGCATCATTGTTGTCAACAAAATTAAAGAAATTATTTATTCACTAAGAACAAATTAATATGATGAATATTATTCCTTTATATTTAAAAATACAACTTATAGTCGAATTTACCTTCAAGATAACACAATATTAAAAATGTTATAGTTATTAAAAATATGAATGTGACATCTTTGAATTTTCTTTAAATAAAATATTATAAATGTCATACCCTCATCCAAATGGCAAAAAATGATCATATAACTAGACCATATTTTATTTTGGATAAAATTTCATCATTCAATAACATTTTTTTTAGTGTTATGGTCATTTTATAGTCCTTATCATTTAGTATTTAATAAAAATTACCCAATTTACCCTTTACCATGGTAATAAAAATTACAAATGATACTATTGATATTGGCTAAAAATAAAATCGTAATTTTTAATTTTTTTTTGCCTTTTTAAAATTGAATCCAGATTTAAAAATTAAAAATACATAATTTTTTAAATTTAATTTAAAATTAATCCAGCAAAACACAATGAAAAGCAGTTTTTATTGAAAAAAGCATTTTGAGAATAAAAATATACTTATACCCAAATAAACTATAAGTATGGTAAAAATGAAATGGATTAAATGATTTATAAAAAAATATTTCTTATTTTCCATTGAGATCAAATTCATATCACAAAGATACATTAATATAGTACAATTGACAGTTTTATAAAAATTAGTATTTTTCACCATTCACCAGAAAAATCAATATATTCAGAAAAATACACAAAATTTACCCTTGGATAATTTTGAAATTAATATTTTAAAAATGAATTTTATTTTATCAAATAGAATTTATAAAACTGTAAAAATTTAGTTTTAAAACAAGTTCACTATTAAAAGGCGTCAAAACCACCTTTAGAAAAAATATAGCTTTTTATGTGTAAAATTAGATTTATTCTTATATTATGAATATAAAATCTGTTGGTTAATTTCAGAACATTTTTTTGAAAATATAATATATAAATCTCATAATGTTGTTAATACTATTCATTCCAACAAATTTAACAGCTAGGTCATAGTAATATTTTATTGTTCGTTTAAGTTGGGTGTTGCATGCAACGTATTCTCTTGAAGAAATTAAATTTAAAAAGAGATATAACATAAAATCTTGGGGTGTGATATTCTCTTCTAAAATAAATTTCATCCTCGTAATTTAAAATTTCACTTTAAAAATCATATGTAGATACTTGAAAATTTCTTTTTGGAAAACCCACATTGTAAATAGGGTTAATAAAACATTCTCTTAATAATAGGGAAATGGAAATGCGAAGATCACCAAAAAATTAGGCTTTGGAATATGAGAAAATTATAGGGAATTGAAAATATGGACGTCAAAGAGAAATATAACTATCAAGTTCTGATGAAGATTGATAGAGAACTTGGTCCATAGAAAGTTAACCATCATAAAACCATAAATTTATGATCAGTTAAAAGACCATTTATTTCTTAGAAATTAAAGTAAATGGATGATATTTTTTTCCACAATAATTTTTATAGACTTGAGGAATTCATTTACTATCTAGATAAATAACTAAATAAAACAAACTTACTTGGTTTCATTCTATTTCATAAGCATAATCTAATCCTTTTGGTTGAGATTCCATCTATTTTCACTTCACCTATTATGCTACTCAATGGATGTTTGGGATGAGTTTTTAATTCCTTAAGAACTTTAATGAATCATAAGATCCAAAAGTCATTCCTTCCACTATTAAATGATTACTAAAACCAAAATTGTCTGAAAAGGTTATCTAATATGATAAATATTATTTTAACCTTAACCAATAATATCCTTAATCTATTCCATTAGTAGTTATCCTTAAGGCTCATCCAAAATACATCTATCCAAATTCAAAGTCCAAAAATTTAGAACTAAGGACACTAAATATATAAAATCAAATTTATAATTGATTTCCCAAACAGAATATTGTATCGATTATTGTCACATATCAAATATTGTAATACCTTTATCACCTTAAAACATTAATAAAAACATGAATTCTTCTAAAAATAAAAATATTAGGTTGTTTAATACATTCCTTAAATCCAAACAAATAGTAAACTCCATCAATGATAGCATAAACCACAATATTAGCAAATCATTAATAAGTTACAAGGTAGTTAGTAATATCCAATTTACAATATTTATTTCAATAATATCTTTATCCAAAAATCATCATCTCAACATTAGGAACATATTAAGGATTGTATTTCCGTCAATAATATGTATTCCAAGAAGTTAAACTTGTTATTGAATCATTTTTCCTGGCCATCTGTATCAATTAACCCATTATTTTAAATCCTTGATGAAAAATTACTTTACTAAACTCCTTATACATTCCATAATATTTATTACCAACATATTATTGATAAAAAATTCATGAATCATTATTTACAGATCCAAATATAGGATAAAATTAATCATTCCACTTTATTTATATCTATATGATAATCTTGAACTTTATCCCTTAGTTTCTTCCAAGGTATATTATCTTGATTCTTGGGGAATTCATTTGCATAGTCCCTATATCCTTGCAGTGGTAAGAATGAATAATATCCTTTTTATCCTTTAATTTTCATTCATTTTCCCAGTGATCCTTATCTCCATAATTATAAAAACTCCTAAACCATTCAAGCACTTCCTAGGGAGATTTTTTCCATAACTATCACATATGGGAAATATTTATTTACCTTCTTCCCTTAATCCATATTTTTCTATACCTTCATCTTCTTATCCTACTTCCCTTTGAAGCCACTGGACTTGGAGAATTATTTCTTTACCTTAATAGCACATAAAACTAGTTTATTGGATAAAGAAAAGTTTTGGGATACCAGTTCCATTTAGATACTTAGATTAACCCCTTAAATGAAATGGTTGATCTTGCACTCCATGTTCTGTATGTAATTAAGAGAATACCTAGCTAACCTTGTAAAGGTAGCTTCATAATCTACAACACATTTTCTCCCTTTTTTAATCAAAGGAACATTATCTTCACTTCAATTTGTTTTTCATGAGGGAAATATTTTTTGAAGAATGCATCCTTAAAAACAATTAAAATCAATGAGTTATTTTTCTTTCTCCTCCCTTACATTCTATATAAATGATCACCATTACTCAAAATCATATTTGAGGTAATATACTATAAGTGTGACCTTTACCTTTTTATAACATCCCCTCACTACAAATATCTTCTCCAAATACTTAATCCATTTATTTTAGCAAAATATGGATTAGTAGTCCCTCTAAAGGATGGGGGATTCTATTGCATAAAGTGATCCAACATAGGAGAGTCTCAATATGTAATAGTTTTCTCTATATGGGAATAGTTATTTATTATAACCTAATTAAGATACACTAAAATAGCCATAATTCTCTCAATTCTAATACTAGATGTATTGGTTTCTTTGTTAGGGTAATCTCTACATTATCCATGAGTATAGATTCTATTCTTCCTTATAGGATCCATTTATAAACAATGATATGTGTTGTATTAGATCATATCACTCTGAAACATATTGTATAATCCCATAACTAGTGAAATAAATATCATAAATTTAAAAAATTCATGCACAATTATTCTCATAATCATAAACATTGTATCTTTGGGTTGTTCATCTAAACTTATCCTCAAGTTATATCTTATGGATATGTCCCATAATATAGTTCCCAAGGTTTCTACTAAACTTTCTATAATACCAACTATAAAAACCCAAAACCAAAAAACTAGAGTTGGGGCCATAATGTAACGTCTCGGTTCCGGAAGCCACCCAGGGGCGCCCCGTACTCGGTTGGTCATATGGACTCAAGATAATTTCACTAAATGCCTGAGGCTTCCGACCAGTAGTGAGGGACTTGGATGTGATAGTGGGGAAACTATGCCCCCATAGGCAGAGTACACAACGAAAATAAACAAAACATGCAATAGTGGAAGCGGTAAATATCCAACAACAATGCACATGTAAATAGCGAAAGACTAAAGCAATAAACCACTAGAGGGCATATGTATATATCAAATGATACATGATACATATCTAGGAAAACATCCAAATAGATCACAATGTTGGAAATATACCTAGTACCAAAACAAGTACAAAATAAAAGATAAAAATCTCCTTAGCATCGAAATCCTAAGCTTGGTCCCATGCTCTCCTTCTCCAAAGAAATAAAGTACCAGAAGTCTAAGGGCGCTTGCCCTTATCTATACCCGCAACAAAATAGTATTTTTGGGCCCAAAAGCATGACCCAAACAGGGTGTGAGACTAAATCCTAGTAGGAAACCATCCGAAGATATGTGCCTTATAGTCAGTGAGCATATGGTAGGTAATAGTGCAGTAAGCAGTAAATAGTAACAGTAAACAGCAGGCAGTAATCAGTAAGAAGTAACAGGATGATATGAAACAGTAATCAATCCATAGAACAACAAGAAGTAGTGAAGCAAATAGCTAACCACAAGAAGAACCCCTCTGGGAAGTACTCGCATCCAACACCTCTGGTCCTATCTAAGAAGTACCCACATGCCCTCTGGGCAGTGCACTCAGCCTAACCCCTCTGGTTTGGTCATACAAAATTATAAGACTCTCTGGGAAGCTCCCTCGGTCAATTCCCCTTATAGTATAGGGTAGTCAAGGACTCTCTGAGGAAGATCAGGTGGTCTAACCCTCTTATATCCCCAAGGTCTAGAAACTCTCTAAGTAAGCTCACTCCGTAAATTCCTCCTATAGTATCAGGTATATCACATACTCTCTAAGGAAGCTCACTCATTCAATTCCTTCTCTAGCCAGGAGATGTTTTAAGGAAATTCAAACAAGTAAAGACTCTCTGAGGAAGCTCACTCGGTCTACCCTACTGTAGTCTATAATATCCAAGACTCTCTAGTAAGCACACTCAGTCTATCCCCTATTTTCTATAATGTCCAAGACTCTATAAGGAAGCTCACTCGGTCTACCCTACCATAGTCTATAATATTCATGACTCTCTAGGAAGCTCACTCAGTATCCCTTATAGTCTATAACAACAGGTTCTCACGGTCCCGTGCCGGTCAGTGCATAATAATTCTATAAGGCCAAAGTACACCCATAGAGCTACATGTCTAACTAAAGTACACCTATAGAGGTACTTGGCTAACCAGTCTACAACATAACAATCATGTCAAGAATATCATTCCATCCTATGGTCACAAGGCATGGAAAACAGGTATAACGACCAAAAGCTAAACAAGACCAAAAGGGTCATAAATAGAACAAGGCATGTGAAAAGCATCCAAACACAACAAATTGTCCTAAAAAATGATCATATTACCTCTACAAAATCATACAAAAAAGGCAGGAAAACAACATGGGAAAAAAGGTAAACACGCAATACCCCGTTCACGGGTATTGGTGGAATTGCACATAAAACTCAAAGACTTTGAAAGGTAAGGCACAAAACACCTACCTTGATGCTAGGAGATCAATATAATTTTACCAAGAGGCTTGATTCTCCTTAGAATGACGTATATATATGAAAATGCACAAAACTTTCAACCCATGATATCTTGAGAAAGAGGGAGAATCATGGAATGAAAATCAAGAAGAAAAAAGTGATCACTGCTGCGGTTCCAACGCAATCGACGAAGATTGATTTGGAAAACAGATGGAGGATCGGGGGCTTGGAGGGTGTTTGTGGCCGTATGGGTCACTCTCGGTCTAGGAACCTGGAGAAGAAGGTGTTTTCATCAATTAGGCACGACCCTGATCCTTTTAATGAAAAAAAAGAAACTACACGGCGTGTACTTAGTTTTTTCGTACTCCGATTTGAGCAGCCTCCACATCACCCTTACACACCGTTTGTGTGGCCTAGACATGGCCAGCATAAGGCCTATCGCGACATCAAAGTACATGGCGTGTACTTCGAAAATTTACAGATTTTCCTATTTTTCTCAAAAATTACCGGAAAAGGAAAAACATAACAGAAATGAAGATCCAGGTTCTTACAAACTTCCCCCCTTAATGAAATTCTTTCCTGAATTTCCCTAGAGAGGCGTAGAAGAAGAAGCCCCGAACAGCTCCGGCCATTGCGATCATACATCGACCTCCCTCTCCCAGGTCTCATCCTGTACTCACCCGTGCTACCATAGCAATCGTACCAGAGGTACATACCTGCCACAGAGAACCTTCGTACTAGGATTGAGAATCCAGATAAGAATCTCCACAAATGACGCATCTAATTCAAGACCAACCTCCTCAGGTTATAAGACACAAGACGGGTCTGAAAAGTAACATCAGAGCTGAGAAACGTGGAAGACGCCGTGCATAGCCTGGTACCTCTGAGGTAACTGCAACCGATAAGCAACCGACCCAACTCTCTTTAATACCTCAAACGGTCCGACATACTGCGATGAAAGCTTACCCTGTCTCCGAATCCTCTTGTGTCCCAATCTCGGTGTGACACACAAGAAAACCTGATCCCCGACCTCGAACTCCAGAGGTCATCTCCGCTGATCAGCATAAGACTTCTATCGAGACTGTTCTATAGCCATCCTATTCCGAATCAACTCTATTTGCTTTGAGGTCTCCTGAACAAGATGAGGTCCTAGAAACTCTGCCTCTCCTCCCTCCATCCAGCACAAAGGTGATCGGCATGGCCCACCGTACAAAGCCTCATAAGGTGCCATCTGAATAGTCACCTGAAAACTGTTGTTATAGGAAAACTCCACAAGAGGAATATGCTTTTCCCAAGAACCGCCAAAGTCTATAATGTAAGCTCAGAGCATATCCTCAAGTACCTGGATCATACGCTCGGACCAGACATCTGTATAGGGATGGTATGCTGTACTCAAAAGTACCTATGTACCCAAATCCTTATGAAGCCCATACCAGAACCGAGAAGTAAAAAACGCATCCCTGTCTGAAACAATGAAGTGTGGAACTCCATGCAGACGTACAATCTCTTGGATGTAAAACCGCCCTAGATCATCAACACTGAAGGTATCCTTGATCAGAAAGAAGTGAGGAACCTTCATAAGCCTATCGACGACAACCCAAACAACATCACTCCCTCGAGGTGACTTGGGTAACCCGGTCATAAATTCCATTGCGACATCGTTCCACTTCCACTCAAGAATGGGTAACTGGTTTAAAAGCCCCGCTGGTCACTGATGCTCCGCTTTCACCTGCTGACAAGTAGAACATCTCATGGTGAACCCAACAATATCTATCTTCATACCTGGCCACCAATACTGGTAGTGTAGATCACAATACATCTTGGTGACTCCAGGATGAACTGCCCAAACTGAAGAATGAAAGTCCCACATCAACTCCTTGTGTATATCTACTAGCCCCCATACGCGTCCCTGAAAACGTAAGATCTCATCCTCTCCCACTTTCCATCCAAGAAGAGGGTCCTCTCCTAACACACTCTCTCATAGGACTAGGCCTTCTGAGTCTGATAGCTGCCTCATCCATACCCGATCGAGAACGGTAGAGGTAACAGCTACAAAAGATAGAAAAGTCTATCCCTGTCTGTCGTGCACCTATAAGTGCATCTCATAGAACAGAGCCATAAGATACCACTCACTACTCGCCTCCTGAAATTCATGAACCTGATTTCTCCTGCTCAACACATTAGCAACCGTGTTTCCCTTTCTCGACATATAGGTATGCTCAAAGTCAAATGAATGAAGATACTTGAACCACCTATGCTGTCTCAGATTCAGATCATGCTGAGTGAAGATATACTTCAGATTCTTGTGGTCGATAGACACCACAAAGTGCTCTCCCAGAAGATAGTGTCTCCAATAGCATAAGGCATGAACAACAACTTCCAACTCCAGAACGTGTGTCGGGTAGTTCCTCTCGTGTGGCATCAACTGCCGAGACCCGTAAGCAATGAATCCATCTCCCTGCATAAGCATAGATCCTAGCCCGACACCTGAAACCTCACAATAGACTGTATAGATCCTGCCCAACTCTAGAAAGAATAGTATCGATGCTGATGTAAACTTCCCTTTAAGCTCTTGAAAGGCTGTCTCACAAGAATCTGACCATAAGAACTTCGCCCCCTTCTTGGTCAGACCCATCAGCGGTGCTTCAAGGAATGAAAAGTACTGTATGAAACACCTGTAGTATCTAGCCAACCCTAGAAAACTATGAACCTCAGAGACATTCTTTGGCTAGTCCCAAGAAACCACAAGTCTCACTTTCTCTGGGTCTACTGATACTCCTGTCTCTGAGATGACATGACCCATGAAGTGAATCTGATCCATCCAAAAGTGGAATTTTGATAGCTTAGCATATAAATGATGCTCTCTCATTATACTCAGAACGATATCAATATGGTTAGCATGGTCATGTCTAGTGTGAGATTACACCAAGATTTTGTCCACAAAGACCACCACGAAAGAGTCCAAGTATGGATGGAACACTCGGTTCATCAGTGCCATAAAAACTGCTGGCACATTCGTGAGACCGAAATGCATGACTATATACTCGTATAGATCCATACCTACTCTTGAAGGCTGTAAGAAGTATTTATGATGGTATAACACGCAACTGATGATAACCAGACCTCAAGTAGATCTTTGAGAACACCCGGGATCCTCGAAGCTGATCAAAGAGGTCATCGATGCTCAGTAAGGGATATCGGTTCGTGACCGTCAATTGGTTTAGCTTCCGATAATCCACGCAAATACTAAGGGTGCAGTCTGCCTTCTTTGCCAATAGGACAGACGAACCCCAAGGAGAAGTACTGGGTCAGATGAAACCCTTTTCCTGCAACTGCTCCAACTACTTCTTGAGCTCCTACAACTCAGGTGTAGCCATCCTATAGGGAGGAATGGACACTGGTGCCACTCCTGGAATGATCTTAATTGAGAATTCCACCTCAAAATCTAGAGGTAAACTTGAAAATTCCTCTAGAATGACATCCCTGAAATGATCCACCACTGGAGGAAATTCTAACTGTGAAGTCCTCTGGTCATCCAGATAAAGACTAGAAATCTAGGTTGTAACTCCTCCTAGCCCATGATGCTCTGGTCCAGCTCTACCCACCTGGACATCCCACACGCCTCTATGAAGAAAAGAACCGCCCTCTGGTGATAAGAAACTCACCCTGCGGCGATAACAATCGATGAATTCCTAGAAGGGAACTAACCAGTCCATACCAAGAATGACATCATAACCCTTCATATCTAGGACATAGAGGTCCCATAAGAAGTGAAACCCTGCAACCTCAAGAGGACAATCTTTTCACTGACGTACGCTAGATTTCCTCGTCCCCAATGGTGTATCAAGAGTCAACATGTCGGCATAAAAAAGATATAGATCCCAAGGTTATCCACAATAGTAATAGAGATAAATCTATGCGAAGTAGCAGTATCGAAAAGTGCTGAAGATAAATCTGAGGTTACTAAGATCGTACCTCAAACTGTGGAAGGTCCAAGATCCTGTTCCTGATGGTTTTTCTCCATAGTGAAAGTCTGGCCTGAACCGCAGCCCTGCGCCCCTGGCTGACCACTCTGAGCTGATCCACTATGCTGTCGCTGGTAACCCGGTGACTGACCACCACGTCCGTGACCTCCACCTCGGCCTGAATGGCTGGAAGAACACCAATTCCCAGATTTGTGAGAAACTAGAGATACATCTCCTGCATGTGGGGTCATAGAAGAACCCCTACCACCAGCTGTAGGTGAGAAGATCTGACAGAAACGCTGAAGATGACCCATCTTGCCGCAAGATCAGCACTCCATCGGGTCTCTCTGGAACTGAGGCCTAGTATGCCCACTCCTACCACACTGGTAGCATATAACCTAGCTGCTCGAAGATACATTCCGCCTACCATGATCTCCTTGAGTAGACTCCCTACGGCATTTCCTGCTATCAGTGGGAGGAACATTGACTCTGGGTGTTGAACCGCCCTGACTCACTGCTCCAGAATCCCTCAGATTGCACTTAGTATTAAGTTCCTGGTAAATGATAGATGATATCGAAGTCAAACTAAATATATTAACCTAGGAATGGATCTCCTACCTAAGACCATCCTCAAACTTCCCAGCAAAGAACAACTCATCACCTGCTGGAATCGGTGCGAAGCGCTACAGCTCGGTAAAACGAGACGAATACTCCATAACAGAAAGAGTACCCTACTCGAGACTCATAAACTCCTGGGCTCAGTCAGCCCTCAAGGTATTTGGATAAAATTAATCATAGAAGATGTGCCGAAACTCATCCCAAGTCATACTTTGCTGGCACCCTGACTGTGAGATCACCTCCCACCACCTCTTGGCCGTGTCTCGGAGCATATAAGTAGAAAGCTTTACCCTTTTCTCTGGAGGTATCTTCAGGTGCTCGAAGATTGTCAGCATGGCCTCTAACCATGACTCTACATCCTAGGGTCCCCCATCCCTTGAGAGAGTTGGAGGATGCTACTGCTGAAAAACCCACATCAACTCAGCAATCGATGGGGCAGGATACGACACTCCCTGAAAGGTCTGTTTCATCTTCATGAATTCCTCCCTGAACTGTGCATCAATGCCTACAATGGGTATAATTACTAGTGCCAAGGCTGGCACAACTGGAGGATCTGCAGGATGTCCCTGATTTTCCATATCCGGTGTCTGATCACCGTCTGGCAGCTGACGTCCAACCAGAGGATGACTCGGTAGCATAGCTCTGAAAGAACAAAATCACACCTTAAGTCAGGATTATCAAGGACAGAGAACACAAGAGTAAAAAATGGGAACAGGAGAAAAAAACAAGAAAAACACGACAAAAAAACGTGTATAAAAACTACATGATGTGTCATTTTAAGCTAGACACATGGGCATGTACTTCAGCCACAGCTGGTTGTGTAATACCCCAGACTACACGGTGTGTTTTCCCCACACACGGTGTGTACTTGAACTCCATTCCCCTACCTGAGATACTTTACATGGATAACTCACACGACCCTTTTAACCCTAGAATACACGGCATGTTCACTAAGGACACGACGTGTAATAGACAACGTTTTGGCGACCCGTGTTCTTAGTTACACGGCCAGCTACACAGAGAACCCTTACATGGTGTGTTCCGAACAAACACGGCGTGTATAGGAGAGATAACACTGCCCCGTGTTGTTTGTGACATGACCGGGTACCTATAACAAGACTAAAAGGCATTTTCATATAAAACACGGTGTGTTCTGCATGAGCTTCCCCAACCCGGGATGTTAGTGACATGGCTGGGTACACGGATCACTACTACACGGCGTGTAACTACCGTACACGGCGTATTCCTGAAAACTTTATCACCACCCCGTGTTTCTACTCACACAGTCAGTGACATGGTCTAAAACTACACGGAATTTAGTCAAGTACACGCTGTTTATTATAGGTTTTTCCAGGCAGTAGCTCAAAAACTGCACCGAATCCCAGAAAACACTGAAAAACAAACATGGAGTTTCCAAATTCTGATCCGTGAGGTCCCATACTCCCCGCGAATCAAAGGTTTACATCTCATACATATTAAATATAAGGGTAACAAGTCAATGATCCACCATGTTCCGATTCATGAGGGACCATAACACCTCAAGAACCAAAATTTTCCGTTCATTTAAGCAAGGTACAATACAACCAATTTCCCTATCAAACTGCAGGGATTCTATCAAAGCATCTATCACAACAACATGCATAATCTACACAACGTCTATCACAAAAACATGAAATCACTAACGCACCCTAGATGGCATGGAAAGAATGCATGGCATGTGATTTCTAACAAGTTGCTATATGATGCATGAGATAGAACACCCACATCTCATCGGGTTGCGACAGAAATATAACCGCAATAGCACAACAATAAAAACACAAGGTATGTGAATAACTCTAGGTGAAATAATATCAACCGTAAAATCTCAAAACTAGAAAAATGCAATAACGAGGTAGATTGGATTTTACCTGTACACAGGTTAGCTAATCCCTGGAACAACTTATTACCAAGTACCGAATCCGTGTTATTCCTAGCTAAAGGCTAATCAAGAGAAAAGAATTCCTCTGATACAACTTTTTAACATCCTGGTTCCAGAAGCCACCCAGGGGCGCCCCATACCTGTTTGGTCACATGACCTCAAGCACATTTCCTCAAACGCCAGAGGCTACCGACTAGAAGCGAGGGCCTTATATGTGATAGTGGGGAAACTATGCCCTCATTGGGAGAGTACATAGAAAAAATAAACAAAACATGCAATAGTGGAAGCACTAAATATCCAACAACAATGAAAAAGTAAACAGCAGAAGACTAAAGTAATAAACCACTAGAGAACATATGTATATACGAAATGATGAATGATACATATCTAGGAAAACATACAAACAGGTCACAATGCTAGAAATACAAACAGTACCAAAACAAGTACAAAAGAAAAGATAAATAGCTCCTCAGCATCACAAGCATAATCTTGTTCCCATGCTCTCCTACTCCAAAGCAATCAAGTACCAGAAGTCGAAGGGTGCTTTCCCTTGTCTATACCTGCAAAAAATTAGCTTGTTTGGTCCCAAAAGCATGACACAAACACGATGTGAGACTAAATCCCAGTAGGAAACCACCTGAAGATCTGTGCCTCACAGTCAGTGAGCATATGTCAGGTAATAGTACAGTAAGCAGTAAACAGTAACAGTAAACAGTAGGCAATAATCAGTAAGTAGTAACATGATGATATGCAACAATAATCAATCCACAAAACAACAAGCAGTAGTGAAGAAAACAGCTAACCGCAACAGGAACCCCTCTGGGAAGTACTTGCAGCCAACCCCTCTGGTCCTATCCAAGAAGTACCAACAACCCTCTGGGCAGTGCACTCAGCCTAACCCCTATGGTTCGGTCATAGGAAATTATAAGACTCTCTGGGAAGCTTGCTCGTTCAATTACCCTTATAGTCTAGGGTAGTCAAGGACTCTCTAAGGAAGATCATGTGGTCTAACCCTCTTATAGCCCCAATGTTAAGAAACTCTCTGAGGAAACTCACTCGGTCAATTCCTCCTGTAGTCTCAGGTATATCACAAAATCTCTAAGGAAGCTCACTTAGTCAATTCCTTCTCTGTCCTAGAGAGGTTTTAAGGAAATTCAAACAAGTAAAGACTCTCTGAGGAAGCTCACTCGGTCTACCCTTCTGTAGTCTATAATATCCAAGACTATCTGGGAAGCTCACTTGGTCTATCCCCTGTAGTATATAATTTCCAATAATCTCTGAGGAATCTCACTCAATCTACCCTCCTGTAGTATATAATATCCAAGACTCTCTGGGAAGCTCACTCGGTCTATCCCTTATAGTCTATAACACCAGGTTCTCACAGTCTCGTTCCTTTCAGTGCATAATAATTCTATAAGGACAATGTAGACCTATAAAGAAACTTGGCTAACCAAAGTACACTTATAGAGCTACTTGGATAACCAGTATACAATATAATAAGAATGTCAAGAATATCATTCCATCCTATGGTCACAAGGCATGGAAAACAGGTATAATGACCAAAAGCTAAATAAGACCCAAAGGGTCCTAAACAGAACCAGGCATGGGAAAAACATCCAACCACAACAAATTATCCTCACACATGATCAGATTACTTCTACACAAGCATACAAGCAAGGAAGGAAAACAACATAGGCAAAAAGGTAAACACGCAATACCCCGTTCACGAGTATTGTTGGAATTGCACATAAAACTCAAAGACTTCGAAAGGTAAGGCACAAAACAACCACCTTGATGCTAGGAGATCAATATAAATTGACCACGAGGCTTGATTACACTTAGAATGGTGTAGATCTATGAAAACTCACAAAACGTTCAACCCACGATATCTTGAGAAAGAGGGAGAATCATGGAATGAAACTCTAGAAGAAGGAAGAGCTCACTACTGCGGTTCTAACACAATCGACGATGACCGATTAAGCAAAAAAACAGAGGCTTAGGGTCTTGGAGGGTGTTCGCGGCTGTACAGGTTGCTCTCGGCCGAGGAACCTGGAGAAGAAGGTGTTTTCATCGATTAGGCACGACCCTGGTCTATTTAATGAAAAAAAGAAAATACACAACGTGTACTTCTGTGGTACATGGCGTGTACTTAGATTTTCCATACTCCACATTAAGCGGCCTCCACATCGCCCTAACACACCATGTGTGTGGCCCGGACATGGCCATCACACGGCCTGGTGCAGCATCAAATTACACAGCGTATACTTCGAAAATTTCTAGATTTTCCTCTTTTTCTCAAAAATGACCAGAAAAGGAAAAACATACCTCAAACGAAGATCCAGGTTCTTACACTTAATTTATTACATTATTATAGATAAAAGATTTAAATCCCAACTTACCTAATTATTTAGTTGTTTTGGAAAACTATATTACATTCATGAGACCCCATTTTAAATTGGGAAAAGAAAATAAAACATAACACATAACAAAATATAATAAACCACGTCCTTAAATACCCATTCAAAGATATAATTTTCATAACCTATGGAAATGAAAAAATAAGGGTGAGCTCAAATACTCAATGTGGGATAAGTACAAAAGAATAAATAATGAATCAATGAGCATAATTATCTTGGAAATGTAATTAATTGAGAATACATTCCATTTAATCAATATACTGAAAATGAGATGCATCCAAAGATTTTTTCACAGAGAAAATTCTATGGAAAACAATAACTAAATTATTATTGTAAGAAAATCTTAATTATTGGATTTCATGTTTCTGGAATATGAACCACTACTGTCAAGACCTTTCACAAGATGATTTTATATACAGGTAAAAACCATTTAATGATAAATTAACTGATTCATCCCAGGAGTCTACCAATGCATTTATAGGCCCCACATATCTTTTATAGTCCAAATAATTTCTCATATATCTAACAATAAACTTAATGAATAAAAAATGGCTTATCGAATATTTTTATATAATAAAAGATACAGATTTATCAATATTACTAAAATTAATCAAATAAATTTCAAAGAAAAAATTGTGTGTGAAAATTTAATATGGTTTAGGATATAATAAAATAAATCATACAAGAATTTGGATATTTAATAAAAATTTAATTTTCTATAAAAAATGATTATAATAAGTGTTTTTTCAAGAGAATGTGAAAAATCACAAAATAAAGTGATATTGTAAAATAACTTTTATCACTTGGTAAATTTTAGGTCAAATTGGCTTGGATGAAATTATTCAAATTAAAACATAAATTAATTTAGTAATGAATAAATCATTATGTCATATGTCAAAGGGATAATATATACACCACATAGAAGTGAATTGGTGCATAATAACAATTAAGTCCTAATGAAATGTAAAGTGAGATGAAATCCCATACCACTTTATAATTAGTTGAATCATTTTCCCCATAAAAGAAATAGATTCAAATTAAACTTTAGATATAATTAAGAAAATATATTCTTGATATAATATATCAAATTAGTAGTATATGGACCACTCAAAATAAATAAGTGGTGAATATGACATATGTCTCATTGAAGTAAAAGTGAGACGAGAAACCCTTAACTTACACTTTTCTTTAGTTGAACATTATTTAACAACATGTATAGTGGTTCAAATCATATTATGAATTTATAAAAAACCATATTAATATTTATTATATCATATATGATCCCATTATATAATCTCATCACCTATTTGTTAATTATATTTTGTTATTACCATTGTTTTGGGTGTTAACCGCTTCATTTTCCTATATATGTTTTGTCATGTAAGTCCCAGTTCTTATGAATAGGATGTAGTTACATAATCTGAAGAATTATATTAAGCTCATAGATATCATATTTATTAATGATATAAGTTTTTATAATCACTCTTTAATGGTGAACATAGAAAATGAATCACAAAATGTCGTGGAGACGATAGGCCGTATGTACGCACGAGCGATGATACCATTCATTTAATAGTGAAAGGGTAAGGAAGTTGATAGTATATTAATTTTTATAAAATAAATATAATTTCATATTTTTCATATATATTCATTATTTATATCATTATCCTATCCCATTAAAGTGGTGATGAAAAAACAAATTACACCACGACGTGGAGATGGTAAGCAGTATGTACACATGTGCGGTGCTTTTATTTTTTGTAAGATGAATAGAAGGTGGAATATGGTTGTACCATAATCATAATAAATCTCAGAGTATATATGGTACTTGAGTTATTAATTTATTATGGAAACAACACATGAATAGGCAGTATAAGAAAAAATATACTTGAAGGGGTCAGTATAGACAATTATCTCTTCTTCTACAAACTTCCTTTTTAGCTTCACTTAATAGGCCTGGGGTAGGTATTTTGGATGGAACTGAATCTATTGAACATTAATAATGATTTTTAGAAGAGAAATGGTTTGATCTAGAAATATTGATCAATGTGGTGTAAATAATTTAAGAGCATGTTCTCTTTTATAATTGAGGTGAGATGCACTTTTGGAAACTCTCGAAATATTAAAGTAATATAAATTAATTTTAAATTCCAAAAGGCTCTTAAATGAGTTATTTTGAATATAAGATGATAAAGGGACGAAATAGTATCCTAAAATAATTTTTATACAAGGTTAGGTCACATTAATACCCT
The DNA here is from genome assembly GCA_963277665.1 of Viscum album. Lineage (NCBI taxonomy): Eukaryota > Viridiplantae > Streptophyta > Magnoliopsida > Santalales > Viscaceae > Viscum > Viscum album. The sequence goes on along the minus strand of OY728120.1, from coordinate 1,428,295,268 downwards.
TATCATTTTGTTTTAACCCTTATATAATTACTTTAACTCTTACAGTCACAACATGGATTTTTACTTTTTGAGGGTCAATATTTTTAATATAAAGTGTCAAAATACCCATAAATGGATAATTTATCATATTTTGAACATTATGAAAATAATTTGGGTGGATATAATATTTTTAATATTTTTATATCATTTGATAAAATATTATTTATTTTAAAATACCATTAATGTGAATTTTGACACTATTCATTACCTTGACATTATGAAAATCAAAAAAACAATATAATATCAACAAAAATATTTTAATAAATACATAACATTAATATGTCTAATATAATATTTTTTTATTATATTAATTATCCCAAATTGTATTTATTTTAATATTTTTAATATCATTTATTTGATATTTCAATTAATAGAATAATCACGACATCATAGTTGTGCAAGAATTTAAGGTAATTATTTATTCACTAAAAATTAAAAATAAATTACCATTATGAAGATAATTATTATATATTTAAAAAAATATTTCATTCAAAGATAAATTCTAGATAACACAATATTAAAAATAATATAGTTATTAAAAATATGAATATGACATCTTTGAATTTTCTTTAAATAAAATATTATAAATATCATACCCTCATCTAAATGGACATAAATTTTATTATAACCAAACATTAATTTAATATGGAAGAAATGGTATCATTAAATAATATTTTGGTCAAGTTTTTGGGTCATTTTTAGTCCTTATAATTTAATTTTTATCCTAAATTACCCAGGTTATCCTTTACCATGGTAATACAAATTATCTAGGTTACTATTCATATTGTCCAAAAAATAAAATGGGAATATTTAATAAATTTGGTACATATTAATATTTAATATATTTTTTCAAATTAGAAATGTAGATGTTGCTGAATTTAACTTAAAATTAATCCCTCAAAACACAGTGAAAGACAATTTTATTGAAAAATGCATTTTTAGTCCCAAAAATGTACTCATACAAAAAAGTTATATAGATGATTAAAATGAAATATATTTCATTATTTATAGCTAAATAGATATTAATTTCTATTGAGATAGAATTAAAATCATAAAGTGACTTCAATACAATGCAATTAATATTTTTATAAAAATTAGTATTTTCACTATTCATTGGAAAATCAATATTTTCAGAAAAATACCAAAACTTCAACCTAAGATGAAATTAATATTTTAATAATTAGGTTTATTTTTTCAAATAGAATTTATAAATGTTACAAAATTTATTTTTAAAATAAGTTCACCATTAAAAGGCGACAAAAACACCTTTAGAATAAATATAGCTTTTTTATGCATAAAATCAGATTTGTGCTTATCTTATGCCTATCAAATCTATTGTATGAATTAAATTTTTTTATTGAATATATAGTATATAAATTTTATAATGTGGATAATAGTATCCATTCCTGCCAATTTAAGGACTAGTTTATAATAATATTTCATTATTCGTTTAAGGTGGGTGTTGCGTGCAACGTAAGCTATCGAAGAAATTAAATTTAAAAAGAGACATACCATAAAATAATATGGTGTTACAAAGAATATAAAACATTATAAATTTATGGATTATTTGTTCTTGTATAGTTACTCTCTTGAGCCCTAATGAGTAAAACCAATGTTATCATAGTAATCGTTAAACGTGTTAATGGGAGGTTAACTGTACAATAAAATGGTTAAAACATAACCTACACTTATGTGTAAATTTTATTATAAAAGAGTATTTATAGTTGTATTCAATCTATAATTTAAATATATTATTATTATTATTTAACATTAACATGAATATTAATTTATATTAATTGAATAATTTAATTAATTTGAAGGGTTCTACTCTCCTCTCTTATATAATGGGAACACATTTTCACTCCACATCACACTTAATTAGAAAATGTATCTTAACTAAACCCATAAAAACTATTATTAACTTCCTTATATACATTTTAAATGTTCTAGTTTTCTTAACAACTAATACCTGGGGTCTTTAAGGATATATGCAATATAGGTTCTTTAAAGAAAGGGTAATCATCTCACTCATGAATTTTCATTTTAATTCTTCTTATAGCTACTTAAATTCTTTCCTATCTCTTCAAATATAATAAAATCATAATATTCCATATATTTGGAATTTTTTTAATTAAATAATGATATTCATCCCCTTTTCTCATCAAATGGGTAAAAAAACCAATGTTCATGCATATGTGTAGACTACCGCCCCACAAACTGATGAGTTTTATTTCTCATGACAACCATTTATGGATGGTTATTATGATTGATTTAATATATATATATATATTATATTTATCACATATTTAGTTATCATGAAATACATTATATCATATATATTAACAGAACTCCAATCACTAAAAATGTAATAATCTCATGTGCATACGTATCGAGTATCGTCCCCACGTTGCGATGTACACCATTTTTCAAAAACATCATCTCATGGATTATCATGGGGAAGGATTTAATGAATTTTAACATGATTATAAAATTATACTGAATCTTTAAAGATAATATTTTTTTTATTATTTATTTTCCATCCTAAAAAATGTAAAATCATCGCTTTTGTGTATGTGTAGACTACCACCCCAGGATATGATGTTTTTTTTAACAACTTATCATAGTTGAAAATATAATATAATTTTATGTATAAATATTACAATTATGTTATTTTTATTATTCTATTGGTGATGGAACAATTTTCCCCATGAAAATGTTAGACCTACCAGACTCATTTTTCAATTATGAACCAAACATCCTCAAAACTCCAAACTTGGACTCAACCAATTAAGGAATTAAATATGAAGTTGAAATTATTGAAATAAATTATTTAATGATAATGTAATAAAATAACAATATGTTACTAAATAATTATATGAATAATATAAGTTAATTATAAAATACTTAATGGATATACAATGCAATTATGGACTCGATGTATGATGATTCTTAACTCAATTTTCAGTAATTATGTTATACTTCTACTTCATTGCCTATATTATGTTATGATTCATCTCAAATTAACTCTAATTATATTATGCCATATTTTATCTTGTTTTATATGGTTTTAAAATTTCTACACATAATCACCAAAGTGATTAATTCTCAGTTTAGTGATATAATCATTGTAGTGATTATTCATCTCAATATTGTTTCATTAAAACATGTTTCATATTATGAACTTAAATCCATTTAGAAGGTGTATCTGATACATATTAAGATAATATATCATGAACAACTCATTAATCATGATATTTAAACTAACATAGATGTAATTTATTTTAATAGATACTGATTCAAATGTTATATATGTTTCAAGGTTTTTCCAGGTCTCAATTTGAATTCTCCATGGAATAAATACCATTTTGAACCATGATATATTTTATATGGTGTACATACTACCCCAAAATTTTTCTCTCATAGATTCATTATTGTAATTTTTTTTTGGTTTTATAGAATCATGTTACATTTCATGTTTCAATTCAATTTGAATTAAATCATTGCCTATGTTGCGTGTGTTTCTATTCTCAAACATCCTTCTTCGAGACATGTTTTTATTGGTGCACCTATATTTATTTATACGGTGTATACACTACTACAAAACTGATGTTTAACAATGCTGGTATTTATTAACGCTAAAAATAGTGCCAATAAATGGAATATTTATCAGCACTAAAGAAAGCCCTATTTAATTTAACCATTTATCAGTGCTTTATTTTTAGTACTCATAAAGGAGTCCTTTATTAGTGGTTTTTAGTGCTGATAAAGGTATGAATAAATAAAATGAAATAATTAAATAAATAAAAAATAAAAAAGAGTTTATTAAAAAAATATTAGAAATTTTATTAATTAAATTATTATTGATAAAAATGAATAAATTGATTATACTATATATAAATTATAAATACTAATAAATAGTATGTATTAAATATATTGATATGAAAAATTAAAATTAAACAAATTAAAATAAAAAATAAGTAAATTGAGAAAAATATTAAAAAATTTATTAATTAGATGATTATTGATAATGATAATAAATAATATATATATATATGTATTAATATATATAAATATGATTTATATGTCCCCAAATATTTACACGCTTTACATTAAATAGTCATATATTTAGTGAATAATGGGTTATAATTAAAAATTAATATGAATTAAAAATATTGACTAATTACATAGAGTAATGGACATATAATTAAATATCGTTTGATTTTTCAATTTAACATAGATAAAATGTGCGTTATATTGATTTCAAATATACACAATTAATGAATTTTTATATAAACTAAACACACACAAATCTCATCCATTTTTTCAATATTATTGAAGTGTACTTATTTTTAATTTTTTTCAATTTCACAAGAACTCAAAGTGCTCTATTTTTATGAACTATCACCATGTTCCTACTATGTATAGATCGGTTGGTACAAATCAATTGAGATGGCATGGTCCCATGAAGGAAAAACTAGTATACCAGTGTAAAGTTCCCATTGATAAGTCCTAGAATGTTGGGAGTGTCTCCTTTGCGGATATTGTCAAATAAGGAGCTAGAAATAGTGATCCACCAAGAATCCTTGGTATAATATCTTCTCATAAAAATTGGACTCATCATGGTGGTTCTTCCCATATAATTCATGGACATGGTGTTTTCAAAATATTTCCTGGTAAGCAGGTTGTAGAACAGAACCAAGAAACATCTGGTCCTTCAACTTTTGATCCTACTTCATGGGATGAAATAACTTTAGAGGAATAGAAAAAACAATCTGATTTAGAGGCTGATGTTCAAGAAGGAGTGGATTTTGTAATGAGGGAGGAATATATTGTCAATGGTAAAAGAAAAGGTAAGACCAAGGTGGTTGATAATGATTGTTTTCATATGGTAGTTTCAAAAAATTACAAAGCCATCAACCATGATGCTGCTGTTTATTCATTAGGTATTCAAGGTGAAGATATAAATGTATGTGACTTGAGTAAAATGGACATGTCTTCTCTTTGTAAAGACACATGCTCCAACTGCGACACTATTGAGCATAAAATTGAAATGGAAACACCCAAACAGGTTTTTTCCACTATAAAAACACCTAGAAATGATCTGGTTGAGTCTCCCATACATGTTTCCAATATACACACTGCTACAATTCATAGTGAGAATCAAAAAAAGATGAAGAAACCTTCATTCTCATCACATTTTGTTCCAGGATCTTCATCCCCATTGGATGTAGAGGTTTTAACCCAAGTCTGTCATGACACTTTGGGATCTTCTCATTCTATAAATCTTTATGGTTTCCTCAAACCCCTTTATGAAATACATGATATTAGAAAGGATTATCAAGAATATAAACTATCCCTTATAAAGAAAGGAGTGGAAACATTGAGGGAAAAATAGTTTCATGATAATAATGTGAAAGTTCCCTTTGAGAATTATGTCTCTGAATCTAGAAACGATGAACATGAAGGATCTTGGAAACAAACTAAATCGGGGAAGTGAGGTTATCATCCACGAAGTCATGGTTGAGGATGTGGACATTTATATTGGGATGCTCGAAAGGAATATTTTCAACCATTGATGGAATCTAACTATGATGACATGAACATAGAAATCTTCCTTCAATAGGAAAAAGGATTAGAAGAGAGAAATTCTAGAGGTTGTGGTCATGAGCATGGATGATGTATAAATTGGGATAACCTTTGAGAAGAAGAGAAACAAATTGGATATAATATTTGGAAAAAACTTTTTCTTTGATTTCTTTGATGAGGGAAGTGATTTTCTGTCTAACACCATCCTCTCACTCTTTTTTTTTTCTTGTTTTTCTATTCTATTTAAGGGGCATTGACACCACATTTAAAAAAAACTATATATATATATATTAAATATATATATAATAATATAAATATATATAATGATATATATATTATTTTTAAAAAATATTACTATAATTATAAATAAATAATTATATATTTAAATAATTATAAAATTAAAATAAATATATTGAAAGATGGATTATATTTACTATATTTAAATTTATAAATATTTATTAAGTATATATATACTTACAATTTTTTTATTTATAATTATAATTATAAATCCTTTATTAGTTCTTAAGTAATAAGAGTTGATAAAATAAATCTTTATTAGCACTTTCTTTAGTGATGATAATGATAAGGCTTCATTAGTGCTACAAAAAGAACTGATAAAAGTCATATTTAACAATGCTAAAACTATAGCGCTGATAAATATGGATTTTATCAGCACTTTTTTAGCACTGATATACACCGAACATTAATATTGCAAAAAAAAAGCACTAATAAAAGTGTCCTGATCTAATTTAAGAAACCTAACCTGTTGAAAACTCATTACAATATCAGAAGCTTTCCATGGAAGCCGCTTATTTCCAGTTCTCCTCCTTGGTGAATCGAAGATCAAATCACCCAAACTGACTCGAATCACACAAAACCACTGCCTCAAGTTGCTCAAACATCATCTGACATCCGGTGTTCAGTTGAGATTTGGGTTTCTAAAGAAAACATCGAGATATAGATCCGAGGGTCTTTTATTTTCTTCAACCTATCAAGGGAGGCATATTTTTTCTTTTATAGGGTCTAATATTTTTTCTGTATTTTTTGTTTCGAGATATAGATCGGGGGGTTTCAAATTTTCCTTTATAGGTTATAATTTTATTTCTATATTTATGATTTAGTTGTTGTATAGTGTTATTTTTTTTATGATCCATTGTTTTCTTGACTATTATATTGGATATCTTATTTTGGTCATTTTAAATTGTTGTTTTGAATCAATTTTCTTTGATTCTATATCTATACCACATCTTCCTCTAATGGCCCAAAGACCTTCATTTTTTATTTATTTTGATAATCCACCTTTCAAGGGGTGAGGTGGAACCCTTACAAGGCCCTTAGGCGTAAGTATTACATGACCCATAATACTTAGAGGAATTCATTTCCCATAGGCTTCAAACATTACATACAAACCATACTAACTACTTGGAACTGCTCCTCCCCAGCCACTGCATCGTGAAATTATTTCTCTACCTTCGCATGACTGTTTGGATAGGCTTTCCCATTCATAAACAGGCTTTTTCCGATGGAAGATGCCATAGCCTCTCATTATTGCAATCCGTTTAGCTTTTTCTATGGTGAAATATCCTTACCCATCCTCCTTCTAGAGCTTGTTCCTTGTAGGTTGTCTAGTTTCCGTCTCCACTTAAGGTGGCCCGAATGCCTTGAGATGGCCTGAAGTCCTTACTGACCTGAAGACCTGGGTGGCCTGAAGGCCTTAAAGGACTTAGGGACCAAATTAGTGGCCAGAAGTCCTAAACATGGGAATAATCCTGGGTTCTATAGTGCCAACAGTACCTGCTATAGTTTCTGCTACAGTACCTATTGCAGTACCTACTACAGTACCAGCTACAGTACATGCTACAGTACCCCTCAGGGTAGAGGGGCCCATGAGAGGTTTGTTAGAATATAGTGCACGTTGCCTTGAGAGGACTCGAACTCGAAACCTCAGGGTCTAGACACCACCACCTTTAACCAACTCACTCGTTCCCTATGGGCTAAATGTGTTAATGGTTAACGCATTTATAGCTGTGACCTTACACCGCCCGCATGCCACACATCCCCAGTGAGGCCCAAGGTGGCCAACCTTGGGCTTGGGCAAGTTCCCTTCGGGGTAGAGGGTCCCATGAGAGGTTTGTTAGCATATAGTTCATGTTTCCTTGTGAGGAATCGAACCTGAAAACTATTTGTCAGGATGCCACCGCCTTTAACCAACTCACTCGTGCCCCACGAAAATCTATACCCTATCTTTATTTTCTATTTTGAATCAATTTACTTTGTAGGTTCTAAGAATATTGATTTATCAAACCAATTATCAGTATGATGATGTTATGAAGCAACAACAAGAGCTGATTTTCTGAAATTCATTTAAGAGAATTTTTTATTTAACTTCTGTTTTAATATTCATATGTAAGGCTTTTTCCATAAAAATTTATTTTCTCAGAGTTGTGTTGTTTTATTTTTAGAGAAGTCTTAATAAGGGAGATACCATATTTATTTATTTTCAATGGATCTCTATTTTCAAAAATAGTATGGTGTTGTATTTATTTAACTATGTTTTGATATTCTGATATAAGGGTTACATATATTTTTATCAATTTAAGTTTATTTTATAAATACATACATACATATATATATATATATATATGTAAAAATATATCTTTATATCTATTTATATGTGTTTTTAGTGCTTAAAATATACGGGTGATTTTATAAATATTAATTCACAAATTATAGTTCTGGTTTTCTAAATTTGGAAGTGATTATATTCATTTTATTTAAAATTTTTGTTTGAATGTGTATTTTTTTTCAATTTTTTGAATTATAAATTCCATGATATATATATATATATATAAATATGTTTAAATGCGTATGGGATAAACGTTTCAAGGGATAGTTTTTTTTCTTCTTTATTTATGATATATCTTTTTGATGTGTATTATTTCTTTCTTCCAAATTATTTATATACCTCCCTAGAATATCAAGAACGGGTCAATGTATATTAGATGGACTCCCAAGAATTCTTTGGTTTCTGCATCATTTGTTCCAAAAAATAGAATGGAAGTTATCAAATTATATATATTAGAAATTATTTTTAGTTATTCATCATTTTAGGTCTATATATACATTTAATTAATAGTAATATAATTTATACTTAAATAACTAATAAAATATTGTAAAATCATGTTACTTTCAAAATAAAAAAATTCGGTAACTATATATACATTTTTTTGAAATAATTAAACATTACAGAATTTAAATAATTATATTTTATAAAAAATAAACCAAAATAATAATTATTTATAATTAATATAATTTAAAAATTAATATTAATATTATTTTTGTGTTTCATTTTAAAAAATCAATATATATATATATACATTTAATAATATATTGTATATTTAAATTAATTTAAATATGATAATATATATATATATAATTATATTAAAATAAAGTTAATAACATAATATATATATATATATATATAATATCTATATGAAATATTTCGGTAGATTCACATTATTTATCAATGTATCAAAAGAGGAGAGACCTCTATTTTATAGTTTTTGATGCTAGAATGCGTGAACGCCATTCAGGTTTATTGCCTATTGAGGTAAGTGTGAATGAAGTACACACCTCCATCAACCAATTTTTCCAATCATATAAAACCCTATAATTTTTAAATAAAATAAAACCTATTAAAAATCCATGTTTTATAAAAAAACAATAGAAAAAAAATCCTCACCCAACTATTTTATTAAAGTTTTATTCAGAACCTTGTGGATAAATTAGAGGATAAAAAATTAAATTAATTCATCATTAGTTATGAATCTATTTCAAATAAAATAAATTAATTTCAGAAACATACACTCATCAACTAAAATCACACTGTTGTAACCCAAGACCCTCAGAATGTGCCACACTACAGTTGTATATTCTGATTCTTTCATCTCCACCCTCTCCATTTCATTCCCTCCCTTCACTCTATCATTTCTTAGGTTGTGTGGAGATTTTCCTTGGAAGTAGTTACTGGAAATAGAGGCATATAGTTAATAACTTGTGTCAATGGTGTAATTCTCACAAATGGGATGAATCTTCCATTTATAGAACATAATGTAGAAAATGGGAGGCATTGCCCCTTGGAATTCATTGTGTTTTCTAAAAGGGGAAATGCCTCCCTTTTGTGAAAATTACACCATTGACATTAGTTATTAACTCGATGCCTCCATTGTCCCAAAATCCTTCTAGATAGATTATAAATAAAAAAAGAGAAAAAATAGAGTATAGGGTTGGAAATAATTAGAGAGGGTGGAGACAGAAGAATCAGAATACATAACTACAATTATATGCATCATAGAGGTCCGGGGTTGCTACATTGTCATTTTGGCAGGCTAGTGTTTGTTACTAAAATTTATTTATTTTATTTTACATGGAGGTAGAGTTAATGACCAATTAAATTCATTTTTATATTTGAATTAATCCAAAATGATCTGAATTAAAATTTAATAATATTATTGGTTAAGTATTTTTTAATAATGTTTTCTTTGATAAAAATTAATTTTTTAATAGGTTTTATTTTATTAAAAAATATGATAGGGTTTCATATGATTGTAAAAAGTGTTCAATGGAGGAGTGTACTTCATTAAAACTTAGTAAAATGATCCATAATTCATTTCAGGTGTATGGGAATCAACCACACCTCAATTCGACGCACAGTTTGAAAGTTATGAATCAATGTGTCTGTTATCAATTTAAAATAGACAATTTAGTTCAAAAAATTTCACTCAAAGAAAAAAAAAAACTTGCTCATAGTTTCTTGATAATTTAAAAAATAAATTCATAAGAATTTTTTGATGTTTAGGAATCAGTCTCAAATTAAACTGATACATGATTTGATCGATATATGTCAAAGTGCATGTTTTAGTTTAAAATGACATTTTATTAAAAAAGACTAGTTACGTACTAAAAATCGAGAAAACACATTTGGATTGATTTAATAATTTTTTTAAATGATCCATAAGTCATTTGAGATGTGTTGGAATCATTTTTACCTCAATCCAACGCACTATGTGACAGGTATGACTCTAAGTAAATCTTCTTACTTTAAAATGACATCAATTTTGATAAAAAGGAATGATTACCTTCTCAAAACTGAGAAAACAAATTTATATTGTTTTGGTAATTTAGGTAAATTATCCATAAGTCATTTGTGATGTGTAGGAATGAAACAAACCTCAATCCAATGAACGATGTTCCCGATATGACTCAATGTTTCTCTTATCAGTTTAAAATCGATAGTTTAGTTTAAAAAATGTCACTAATTGAAAATAGATAAAATGCACTCATATTTTTTTTGATAATTTAGTGAATTGATTTATATTTCATTTGTGACATGTAAGAATTATTATAATTTCAAACCAATACATGATGTAATCAGTATGAGTCAAAGTGCATGTTTCTACTTTAAAATGACATTTTAGTAAAAAAGACAAGTGACAAACTTAAAACCGATTGAACACATTCAGATTGTTTTTATACTTTATGAAAGAGATCCAAAATCCATTTTGGATGTGAAAGAATTATCCACACCTAAATGAAACACAAGGTGTGACAGATATGACTCAATGTGTGTATTTTATTTAATATTTACATTAGTTTTAGTAAAAAGGACTAATCACCTACTTCAAACTGAGTAAACACATTCAAATTTTTTTGATGCATTAGAAAAATGACACATAAGTTTTATTATGACATGTAGGAATCATCTGATGTTTAATATTATTCATGGTGTGATCGGTATGAATCTGAGTGCGTTTTCTCAATATATATGTATCATTTTAATTTAAAACAAATTTTACATCGCCAAAAACAAGAAAACAAGCCTAGATTGTTTTCTCTTAATTTAAATTATGTATTCAATCAACGATGAACCTTTCATCGAGAAATAACTATAAATTCATGATAGTCCCAATGTAGACAATTTATTTTATGTTAGAGGGGACCAAAAAGAAGGGATTTGGATTCTCGATAGATGAACAAAATTATTGAAACCTTTAAAAAAATAAAGAGAGTTCAATGAGAAGGTAAAAATGTTTTTTAATACAGAATTTTTTTCCTCATAATATTATATGTTCTATAATGAATTAACATAATCTAAATTAAATGTTTAACTACTCATGCAGTCAATGTTTTCTATACATGTTGATGTTACCAATCCCCAGAAGAATAAAATGCAATGAAGTAAACCCTTTGTAAATATGTAAAGGTAATGTTATGATATACGTTTTCTATTTTACTAAAAAATTATGTAATGAAACATTGATTTAATTTTCATTATTCCTTATAGAGTTTAGTTATTTTAAATGATTTATATCCATGTGTCATTCCTTTGCAAGAAGAGAAAAAACACTATCTCTGCTCAATCAGTTAGGTAATCTTCGTGTTTGTACAATAAAATCATTGTCTATAAAATTTATATATTGTTTCATATTTATGTTTAATTTTTTTATTTTTAGTATTACTCACATAAAAATTGATTTATTATATAGTTGGATTATTTTTTTTGAGTTTGGGTGGTATGTCCATCTTTATTGCCTTTACGCACCAAAACATCCATATACTTCTTCTCCATCAAAACCTTTTCACCCTTACAGTGTTGCATTTATCACTTTATTTCAAGTTCTCTACACAACCTTTTAAGGAAGATAAACATTTCCACCACTAATCAATTATATAGGTAATATTGATGTTTTCATCGTAAAATAGTTTTCCATATAATTAATGTATTGTTTTTATATTTATTTTTAATTTATTTATTTAGTATTACTCACATAATAATAGTTTTCTTACATAGATGGATTATTTTGTTCATGTTTGGGTGGTCTATCCATATTTTATGCATTTCTACACCAAAAAATCCATAGAATTATCCTCCCTCAAAATCTTTTCACCCATACGGTAGTACATTTATCACTTTCATTCAAGTTACCTCCACTACCTTTGTAGGAAGAGAAACGAAGTTGTCTCTGCACAATTATAGAGATAATTTTGATAATTGAAGAGTAAAATAATTTCCCATTGAATTAATGTATTGTTTCATATTTATGTTTAATTTATTTCTTTTTAGTATTACTCACATAATAATTATTTTCATATCAAGTTGGATTCTTGTTTTTGAGTTGGGGTGCTCTGTCCATCTTTCATGCCTTTCTACACCAAAACTTCCATATACTTCTTCTCTCTCAAAACCTTTCACCCTTGTAGTGCTAACATTTATCACTTTCCTTCAAGTTCTATCCACTACTAAATCAAAGCGGTATCTTGATATTTTCACAGTAAAATAATTGTCCATAGAGTTAATGTATTATTTCATATTTATGTTTAATTTATTTCTTTTTAGTATTACTCTTAATAATTGTTTTCTTATACAGGTGTATTTTTTTTGAGTTGATGTGTTTTTTTCAAAGCTTCTTATGCAATGTTGGCAGTTCAACAAATAAAGTTAATGGAATCATGTTAACTCACATAGTTAGGTTTTTTTGAGACTTTGAGACTAGTAGGAATCAACTAGACCTCAATATGACACACGATGGACCAGTATGACTCTAAGTACTTCTTTATATTTAAAATTGATATTAATTTTAGTAAAAAATACAACTGACTCAATGTGTCTGTTATTAGTTTAAAATTAATATTTGACTCCAAGAAAGTGTCACTCACTAAAAGCCGAGAAAATGTTCTTGGATTTTCTTGATAATTTAGGGAATTGATTCATAAATCATTTGTGACATGTAGGAATTATTCTCATGTCAAACTGATACATGATGCGATCCATATGAGTTAAAGTGCGTGTTTCGATATTAAAATGATATTTTAGTAAAAAAGATAAGTGATGTAATCAAAACTGAGAAAACATATTCAGATTTTTATTGTTCATTAGGGGAAAAAAATACTAAACTGATATGGAACTTGGAGGAATAACTCACACCTAATCTGATGTAGGGTTTGACCGGTATTACTCTAATTGCATCTTTATTTAAAACTGACAATAATTTTAGTAAAGAAAAAACTAACCTACTCAAAACTGAAAAAACACAATTACATGGTTTTGATACTTTAGGAAAATGATACATAAGTGATTTAAGATGTGCATGAATCAGCGACACCTCAATTTGATACACGGTGTGACCAGTATGACTCCAAGTACGTGTTTTTATTTAAAATTGACATCAATTTTAGTAAAAAGACCAACTAGCATACTCAAAACCAAGAAATTCATTAAAATTGATTAAATACTTTATAAAAATTATCCATATATCATTTTTGATGTTTAGGAATTAGCTGCACCTCAATCTGATAGACAATGTGATTGGTATGAGTCAAGGGGCATGTTTTAGATTTAAAATAACATTTTAGTAAAAAAGAAATGATACATACTCAAAATCAAGGAAACTCATTCATATTATTTTGATATTTTATGACAATGATCCATAAGTCATTTGGGATTTTTTTTGAATCCACTGAACCTCAATATGACACATTGTGTGACCAGTATGACTCAAAGTGCATGTTTTTATTTAAAATTCTCATCAATTTTTGTAAAATGGGCAACTATCCTACTCAAAACCAAGAAAACACATTCATATTGTTTTGATACTTTACTAAAATGATCCATAAGTAATTTTTGATGTGTAGGAATTAGGAACACCTCAATCTAATACATGATGTGCATAGTATTACTCAAAAGTGTCTGTTATCAGTTAAAAATTGACATTTTAGTTCAAAAAGTGTCACTCTTTGAAAACCAATCAAACATGCGCCGATTTTATTTATAATTTAGGAAAATTATTGATAAGTGATTCTTGGAATATAAAAATCCATTTCACAAAAAACCGATACACTATGTGATTGTAATGAGTAAAAAGTTCGTGTTTCTAATTTAAAATGACATTTTAGTAAAAAAGATGACTGATGTACTCAAAATCGCGCAAAAAAAATCAGATTATTTTGATACATTATGACAATGATCCAGAAGTCTTTTTGGATGTGTTGGAATAAATAAAACTTTAATATGATGCACAGTGTGACTGGTATGACTCCAAGTGTGTCACTTTATTTAAAATTGACATCAATTTTAGTAAAATTAACACTTTCTGTTAATTTATTTCTTTATATTTTTACTAAAATAAAAATTATTTTCTTATACAGGTGCGTTATTGTCTTTATGCATGGGTGGTTTGTTCTGAAATTGTATGAGTGTATTCATGATTAAAATTAAAGGAACATTGATGGTTTTGAATATATGTAGTAATTTGTATTTATGTAACAGTATAAACCAATGTTTTAAATGTCTATAATATAGTGTTTTTTTCTTGTGTTTGTGTTGTAAATTTAATTTTATTTAAATACTGTATTGGGAATTATTATTTTTTGATATCTAGTGTGTTTCTGGTGTTGTGGTGTACTGTTACAACACACTATAGTATGACCTTTTATCTACACTAATAAAGGTCTACTTTATCAGAGCTTTTATGAGCACAGATAAAGGTATACTTTATCAGTTCTACTATAAGCATGGATAAAATACCATTTATCACCAGTTTTATAATCTCAGATAAATGGTGCCTTTAGCGGTACTAAATTAAAGCGCTAACAAAGGTCTCACTTATCAGTTCTTTTTTTAGTACTGATAAAGGACCCATTTATCAGTGCTTTTTCAACGCTGATAAAAGACTTGGGCTTTTAACCTCTCTCATGTAGTAAGAACCACTACTAGAAATAGTATATTTACCAACAGTTCCAAACTCTTGGGATAGGCTGCAGAACCGTTGGTATATCTTATACCAACGGTTCCTCCAACCATGGGGAAGTAAGCCATTGGGAAAACGTTTTACCAACTATTTATGTAGAACCATTGGGATAGGTTAGTTACAGTAACCTATGCTAATGGTTTGGTTTAACCGTTGGTATAAGTTTTTCCAACGGTTCAACCAAATCGTTAGAAAAAACCTCTTCTAGGAACCTTTTCCAACGGTTTTGTAAACCATTGGAAAAAGGTTTTTACCAACGATTATCATAGAACTGTTGGTAAAAACATCCTATAAAATGTATGCCAACAGTTTGAAACTGTTGGCATAGGCTATGCTGTCCAAATTGCACAGCAGCCTGCAATTTGAAAAGGTTTTCAATCCCATTCCTGTCCATTGCTGTAATTCTCCATTCCCTCTCCTTTCCAATTATTTAACATATAATGCATACACATTTAACATTTCAGCCTAGAACTATACACATCCAGAATTAAATCATAATTCATAATGTAATTATAAACATACATAATTGATTTAGAATCCAATTTAAAACTTAGATGACAATTATATGTCGAATCCGAAATTCAATTCATAATTGAATACATATGTAATTTTATTATCAATTATTAATAAAATACATAAAAAAGTGATTATGTAATTATATGTGTTATACACAATCAAGAATACATACAAGTGGTTTTTACTAAAAATGATGTCCATTTTAGACATTATACATACACATGGAGTGATACCGGCCACAATGTGTCTCAGAATGAGGAACGGTTGACTCGTACATGTCACATATAACCCATGGATCATTGTCCTAAAGTATCAACATATTCCGAAAGAGTTTGGTTGGTTTTCCGTATGCCAGTTGTACTTTTCACTTAAAATGTAGTCCAATCCAAATAAAAATGAGAAACTTCGAGTTGTGATGGCCACACTACGCCTCATATTTAGGCAGGGTTGACTCTTAAACATCACATATGACCCATGGATCAGTGTCCTAATGTTTCAAGGGAATCCGAATGCGTTTGGTCGGTTTTCTGCATATCAGTTGTTGTTTTCACTCAAAATGATGTCCATTTTAAACAAATGAGAGACACTTTGAGTGGTGTCGGCCACACCGTACCTCAGATTGAGGTGGGGTTGACTTTTACACATCACATATGACCCATGTATCATTGTCTTAAAGCATCAATACATTTATAATGCATTTGGTAGGTTTTACGTATGTCAGTTGTTGTTTTCACTTAAAATGTTGTTTTTTTCAAAAAAACAAGACACTTTGAGTGGGTCCAATCACACCATGACTCAGATTAAGGCAGGGTTGAATCTTACATGTCATATATGACCCATTGATCGTTGTTCTAAACTATCAACACCTTCCAAATGCGTTTGGTTGGTTTTCCGTATTCCAGTAGTTGTTTTTAATTAAAATGTTGTCCATTTCAAATAAATGTGAGACACTTTGAGTGGTTTTGGCCACACCATGCCTCGTATTGAGGCGGTGTTGACTTGTACACGTCACATATGACCCATGGATCATTTTCCTAAAGTTTCAATGGAATCCGAATGCATTTGGTCAGTTTTCCGTATGTCATTTATTGTTTTCACTTTAAATGAAGTCTACTTTAAACTAAAGAGAGACAATTTGAGTTGTTCTGGCCACACCGTGCCTCAGATTGAGGCCAGGTTCACTCGTAAACATCCAAAATGTCCCATGGATCTTTGTACTAAAGGTTCAACAAAATCCAAATGTGTTTGGTCAGTTTTCCGTATGTTAGTTGTTGTTTTCACTTAAAACGAAGTCCATTTTGAACTAAAGAGAGACACTTTGAGTTGTGATGGCCACACCGTGACTCAGATTGAGGCGGGGTTGACTTGTTCACATCTTATATGACCCATGGATCATTGTGCTAAAGTATCAACACAATCAGAATCTGTTTGGTTGGTTTTCCATATGTACCTAGAATGTTGTCCATTTTAAAAAAAGAGAGATACTTAGAGGGATATTGACCACAATGTGACTCGGATTGAGGTGAGGTTGACTCTAACACGTCCCATATGACCCATGGATCATTGTTTTAAAGTTTCAACAGAATCTGAATGCATTTGGTTGAATTACCGTATGTCAGTTGTTGTTTTCAATTAAAATGAAGTCCATTTTAAACTATAGAGAGACACTTCGAGTGGTGTCAGCAACTCCATGCCTCAGATTGAAGTTGGGTTGACATTTACATGTATTATACGACCCATGGATCATTTTCCTAAAGTTTCAACTGAATACGAATGCATTTAGTCAGTTTTCCGTATGTCAGTTGTTGTTTTCATTTAAAATGTTGTCTATTTCAAATAAACATGAGACACTTTGAGTGGTGCCGGCCACACCTGGCCTCAGATTGCGGAAGGGTTGACTCGTACACAATAAAAATGACTCATGGAACATTTTACTAAATTTTAAATAGAATCTGAATGTGTTTAGTTGGTTTTTCGTACGTCAGTTTTTGTTTTCAATTAAAATGAAGTCCAGTTTAAACTATAGAGAGACACTTCGATTGGTGGCAGTCACACCAGGCCTCAGATTGAGGTAGGGTTGACTCGTACATGTCAAATATAAACCATGGATTCTTGTACTAAAGTTTCAAGGGAATCCGAATGCATTTGGTTGTTATTCTGTATGTCATTTATTGTTTTCACTTAAAATGAATTCTATTTTAAATGAAAGAGAGACAATTTGAGTGGTTTCGGCCACACCATGCCTTGGATTAAGACGATGTTGACTCTTACACGTCACAAATTACCCATCGATTGTTTTACTAAAGGTTCAACAAAATCTGAATGCGTTTGGTCAGTTTTCCGTATGTCAGTTGTTTTTTTCACTCAAAATAAAGTCCATTTTAAACTAAAGAGAGACACTTTGAGTGGTGCTGGACACACCGCACCTCAGATTGAGGTGGGGTTGACTCGTTCACATCATATATGACCCATGTATCATTTTCCTAAAGAATCAACACATTCAGATTGTGTTTGGTCAGTTTTCCGTATGTCAGTTGTTGTTTTCAATTAAAATGTTGTTTATTTCAAAAAAAATGAGACACTTTGAGTGGTTCCGGTCACACCATTGCTCAGATTAAGGTAGGGTTGACTCGTACATGTCTCATATAACCCATTGATCATTGTTCTAAACTTTAAACACATTAGAAATGTGTTTGTTCGGTTTTCCATGTGCCAGTAGTTGTTTTCAACTAAAATGTTGTCCATTTCAAATAAATGTGAGACACTTTGAGTGGTTCCAGCCACACCAGGCCTCGGATTGAGGCGAGGTTGACTCATACACATCACATATGACCCATAGATCGTTTTCATAATGTTTCAATGGAATATGAATGCATTTGGTTGGTTTTCTATATGTAATTTATTGTTTTAACTTAAAATGAAGTCTATTTTAAACGAAAGAGAGACAATTTGAGTGGTTTCGGCCACACCGTGCCTCTGATTGAGGCAAGGTTGACTCGTACATGTCACAAATGATCCATGGATCATTTTACTAAAGGTTTAGTATAATCTGAATGTGTTTGGTCGGTTTTCCATATGTTAGTAGTTGTTTTCACTTAAAATGAAGTCCATTTTAAACTAAAGAGAGACACTTTGAGTGGTTCCGGCCACACCGCGCCTCAGATTGAGCGGGATTAACTCGTGCAAGTCATATATGACCCATGGATCGTTGTGCTAAAGTATCAACACAATCAGAATCCGTTTGGTCATTTTTATTTATGTACTTAAAATGTTGTCCATTTAAAAAAAAGAGATACACTTAGAGTGATCTCGGCTACACTGTGACTCAGATTGAGGCGCGGTTGACTCGAACACATCACATATGACCCATGGATCGTTTTCCTAAAGTTTCAATAGAATCCAAATGTGTTTGGTCAGATTACCGTATGTCAGTTGTTGTTTTCAATTAAAATGAAGTCCATTTTAAACTGTAGAGAGACACTTTGAGTGTTTTCGGCCACTCCATGCCTCGGATTAAGGCTGGGTTGACACGTACACGTCACATAGGACCCATGGATCGTTTTCCTAAATTTTCAACTGAATATGAATGTGTTTATTCAGTTTTCCATATGCCATTCGTTGTTTTCATTTAAAATGTTGTCTATTTCAAATAAACCTGAGACACTTTGAGTGGTGTCAGCCACAGCTAGCCTCAGATTGAGGCGGGGTTGACTCGTACATGTCAAAAATGTCTCATGGAACGTTTTCCTAAAGTTTCAACATAATCTGAATGTGTTTGTTCAGTTTTCCGTTTGTCAGTTGATGTTTTCAATTAAAATGAAGTTCATTTTAAACTATAGAGAGACACTTAGATTGGTAGCGGTCACACCAGGCCTTGGATTGAGGCAGGGTTGACTCTTACACATCAAATATAACCCATGGATCTTTTTCCTAAAGTTTCAATGGAATCCAAATGCATTTGGTTGGTTTTCGGTATGTCATTTATTGTTTTCACTTAAAATGAAGTCTATTTTAAATGAAAGAGAGACAATTTGAGTGGTTTTGGCCACACCATGCCTCAGATTGAGGTGAGGTTGACTCTTACACGTCACAAATTACCCATGGATTGTTGTACTAAAGGTTCAACAAAATCCGAATGCGTTTGGTCAGTTTTCCGTATGTCAGTTGTTGTTTTCACTCAAAATAAAGTCCATTTTAAACTAAAGAGAGACACTTTGAGTGGTGCCGGACACACCGTACCTCATATTGAGGTGGGGTTGACTCATGCACATCATATATGACCCATGTATCGTTGTCATAAAGCATCAACACATTCAGAATGCGTTTGGTCGGTTTTCCGTATGTCAGTTGTTGTTTTCACTTAAAATGTTGTTTATTTTAAAAAAATGAGACACTTTGAGTGGTTCTGGTCACACCTTGGATCTAATTAAGGTAGGGTTGTCTTGTACACATCACATATGACCCATTGATCTTTTTTCTAAACTTTAAACACATTCCGAATGCATTTGGTCATTTTTCGTATGCCAGTAGTTGTTTTCAATTAAAATGTTGTCCATTTCAAATAAATGTGAGACACTTTGAGTGGTGTCAGCCACACCAAGCCTCAGATTGAGGCAGGGTTGACTCTTAAACGTCACATATGACCCATGGATCATTTTCCAAAAGTTTAAATGGAATCTGAATGCATTTGGTCGGTTTTCCATATGTCATTTAATGTTTTCACTTAAAATGAAGTCTACTTTAAACGAAAGAGAAACAATTTGAGTAGTTCCGGACACACCATGCCTCAGATTGAGGCGAGGTTGACTCTTACACATCAAAAATGACCCATGGATCATTGTAATAAAGGTTCAACAGAATCCAAATGCGTTTAGTTGGTTTTCCGTAAGTTAGTTGTTGTTTTCACTTAAAATGAAGTCCATTTTAAACTAAAGAGAGACAATTTGAGTGGTTTCGACCACACTGTTCCTCAGATTGAGGTGGGGTTGACTCATGTACGTCATATATGACCCATGAATCTTTGTGCTAAAGTATCAAGACAATAAGAATCCGTTTGGTCAGTTTTCCGTATGTACTTAAAATGTTGTCCATTTTAAACAAAAGAGATACACTTAGAGTGATCCCGACCACACTACGACTCAGATTGAGGTGTGGTTAACTTGAAAACCTCACATATGACCCATGGATCATTTTACTAAAGTTTCAACAGAATCCGAATGTGTTTGGTCGGATTACCGTATGTCAGTTGTTGTTATCAACTATAATGAAAACCATTTTAAACTATAGAGAGACAAATCAAGTGGTGTCGTCCACTCCGCACCTCGTATTGAGGCTAGGTTAACATGTACACGTCAAATATGACCCATGGATTGTTTTCCTAAAGTTTCAACTGAATACAAATGTGTTTAGTCCATTTTCTGTATTTCAGTTGTGGTTTTCATTTAAAATGTTTTCTATTTCAAATAAACCTGAGACACTTTGTGTGGTGCCGACAACACCTGGCCTCAGATTGAGATGGGGTTGACTCGTACACATCAAAAACGAATCATGGAACGTTTTAATAAAGTTTCAATATAATCTAAATGTGTTTTGTTGGTTTTCCGTATGTCAGTTGTTGTTTTCAATTAAAATGAAGTCCATTTTAAACTATAGAGAGACACTTCGATTGGTGGTGGTTACACCAGGCCTCGGATTGAAGCGGGGTTGACTCATACACATCAAATATGACCCATATATTTTTGTCCTAAAGTTTCAACAGAATCCGAATGCATTTGGTCAGTTTTCCATATGTCATTTATTGTTTTCACTTTAAATGAAGTCTATTTTAAATGAAAGAGAGACAATTTGAGTGGTTCCAGCCACACCATGGATTAGATTGAGGCGAGGTTGACTTGTACACGCCAAAAATGACCCATGGATCGTTTTACTAACGGTTCAACAGAATCTGAATGCGTTTGGTCAGTTTTCTGTACGTCAGTTGTTGTTTTCACTTAAAATAAAGTCCATTTTAAACTAAAGAGAGACACTTTGAGTGGTTCCGACCACACCACACCTCAGATTGTGGTAGAGTTGACTCATACACGTCATATATGACCCATTTATCATTTTCCTAAAACATAAAAACATTTAGAATGTGTTTGGTCAGTTTCCAGTATGTCAGTTGTTGTTTTCACTTAAAATGTTGTTTATTTTTTAAAAAAAATGAGACACTTTGAGTGGTTTTGGTCACACCAAGGCTCAGATTGAGGCAGGGTTGACTCGTACATGTCACATATGACCCATTGATCGTTGTTCTAAACTTTCAACACATTCGGAATGCGTTTGGTCAGTTTTCTGTATGGAAGTAGTTGTTTTCAATTAAAATGTTGTCCATTTCAAATAAATGTGAGACACTTTGAGTGGTGCCGACCACACCAGGCCTCGGATTGAGCCAGAGTTGACTCGTACACGTCACATATGACCCATAGATCATTGTACTAATGTTTCAACGGAATCCGAATGCATTTGTTCAGTTTTACGTTTGTCATTTATTGTTTTCACTTAAAACGAAGTCTATTTTAAACGAAAGAGAGACCATTTGGACACCCCTACCCCCACACCCCACTTGGAAAACCCAGCCCCCCACCCCACCTGGACAGCCCTACCATTACCCCACTTGGACAACCCATCCCCCCACCCTACCTAGACAGCCCCTCCCCCACCCCATCTGCACACCCCCACCCCACTTGGACAACCCTGCCTGGACACCCTCCCCCACCCCACCTGCACACCCTCCCCCACCCCAAACATACCTACCCCCACCCCATTTTGACAACGCATCCCCCTCCCCCACCCTACCTAGACAACCCCTCCCCCACCCCACTTGGACAGCCCTACCCCCACCCCACTTGGACAACCCAACCCCACACCCCACTTGGACAGCCCTACCCCCACCCCACTTGGAAAACCCAACCCCCTACCCCACTTGGACAGCCCTACCCCCACCCCACTTAGAAAACCCAACCACCCCACCCCACCTGGACACCCCTACCTACCACACCCCACTTGGAAACCCAGCCCTCCCCACCCCCACCACACCTGGACAGCCCTTACTGTATTTATGGATAACCAACGAAATCAATTCAATAGACCTTAAATTTAAAATAAACCAAGGATAAAATAACTCAGGATCATATTGACCTCTTCAATATCAACCAAAATTATTCTATACAGATAAATCACAACAAAACCGCAACCTAAAATAATATATTGATTGTGTTCATAAGGTAATCATAATACACAATACATTGCAGAAAAATGGAACGAAAAAATCTAAAATAAATGAAGGCACACCTACGAATTTAGAAAGGAAGAACAAAAATTACTTGAATCAAAGATATATGTCCCGTTGGAAATTAGATTTAGCACCCTCTAGAGTAGGTTGGGAAGTAGGGTTCGAACCATAACCTAAAATTATATATGCCTTATTTTCATAAGGGGATCATAATACATACTAGATTGCACCAAAATAGAATGAAAAAATTTAAAATAAATTAACACACACGTACTGATTTAAACGGAAAGAACAAATCTAATATTAATGAACTCACACATAACGATTTAAACGGGAAGAAAAAATCATTGGAAAATAGAACTGTTGTGTTGGGAAGTAGCGTTTGTGTCGAGATTTAGAGGCAAACCTTCTAGACAGTTGAGGTTTAGGGAAAAAATTTCGAGAGGGTGCGTCCAGCTCTCGGTTAGGGAAATTTTTTTGAGATCTCTAGAGTTGCAGATCGATGATATTTGGGGATTTTCATTCCCAAAGATTTTAAAAATATGTTGGGAAAGTTAAGTTATGCCAAAGATTTAAAAAAACCGTTGGGAAAATCATCTTAATACTATATATACCAACGATTATACAGAACTGTTGGTATAAGAGTCTTCAGATTTCCCAACGGTTTCACTAAACCGTTGTGAAAACTCTTTTCTTCCCATTTTTCCCAACGGTTTCATCAAACCGTTGGGAAAACTCCACCTATACCAACCTTTCAAAGAAACCGTTGGTATACAAGCATTGGGAAAATTATGATTTCCAGTAGTGAACTTTTCTATCCTTGATAAAGGTCATTTTTAGTGCTATTAAAATCCTATTTTGTAGTAGTGATAGACTCTTCACATATATTTCCATGAACTTTCTTTTATCCAGGGTATTTTATGTTACCGTTTATTTTGTTGCATTCAAATTAATTTTTGTTTTAAAAGGATGTAAATAGTTTTCTTTAAAAACATTACTTTAATGGTTTTAAATACTTTTTAGAAAAACATTCTACAACCACAACTACAAAACACTCAATATACAGTGTTAACCTTTTTCATTGCTAAAAAAACATTGATATAAGTTTCCTTTATTAAGACTAAAAAATGTTCTGATAAAGGGTACCTTTATCAACGATTTATTTGTAGTGATGGTAAAGTGTGACATTTAATAATGCATTTTCTAGCGTTGAAAAAGGTCCTAATCACTCGTGCAAGTCACACATCGAAATATCAAATGTTCGATCGCTTATTTATATATAATTCCATTGTATCCCAACTTTAGAAGCCTAATACAGGGATGATCTCCTATATACACTGTCCCCACAAACTCATATTGGCCCATCTCTCCAAGCAAGGCTTGGCCCAACCTCTCCTTCCTACGAACTTTATCCCACCCCCATACAAATCGTTGGGTCCAACAAAACCTGACCAACCTGCCCCACCATTCAGGCTTGTACACGGACCGACCAATGGCCCATATTTTTTGTATATAACAATAAAAACTTAAAAAATATAGGTACTAAAAATATTAAAAAATTGAATTAATTTTAAAAATAAAAAATAACAATGAATAAATTAAAAAAAAATATTCAGAATTTTATTAATTAAATAATTATTGATAACTCTAATGTATATGTATATATAAATTATAAATATAAATAAATACAATATTATATATATATATAAGGAATATATTGAAATAACTAAAACAATAAAAATTAAAAAATGAGTAAATTTTTAAAAAGTAGATTTTTTATTAATTAAGTAATTATTAATTAAAATAAATAAATTTAATATATATATATATATATATAATATAAATTTTCATTAATTGTATATATTCAATATAGAAATATAAAATGAATAAATTGTAATAATTAAACAAAAAAATTTAAAATTAATAAAATACGAAATTATTAAAAAATTTAATAATGAAAAAATTATTAATAAAAATCAATAAATTATATATATATATATATTAAAAATATTAATAAACAATATAAATTAAAAATTAATATATAAAATGAATAAAATTTAATAATTAGAAACATATTAATAGATTATTCCTTTTTAATGGTTTTTATACATAATTATTCATTAATATATTTAATAATTTTTAATATAGAAATATATTCATATATATATTTCAATATATTTATATATCAATATATATAATATTTCCTAAAATAATAATTATACAATACAAAATATTTATTCTAAAATTAAATAACTCATATATTTAATGAAAAAGGTTTTATAATTAAAAATTAATATTAATTAAAAATATTGACTCATTGTATTGTGTAATGGAAATTTAATTGAACATCGTTGGATATTTCAATTTAGCATATTTCAAAAGTGTTTTACATTGTAGGTAATTAATGCATTTTTATATACAACAGATATACACATAATATTTCTGCATTTTTTTTTTAATTTTTAAAATTAATTTTAGAATTATATTTTTGATCATAATATATGTTATATATATTATGTTTTTAATTGGTAAATTTTATCATTTTTTATATTTTTATTCAGTATATACTATTTGTTACTTATTATTATTATTTTTAAATTTTTTCATTCTTATTCATTAATAATTTTAATTTGTTAATTTTTTTTGTAATTTATTCATGTTCAATTTTCATTATTTAGTATGTTTGTAATTTTATCCGTTTTCAATATTTATTTAGGTATGTTTATTCATTAAAATTTATTTTTTTAATATGGTTGTCATTTATCTAATTAATATGTATTCATTTAGATTTTAACATATATAAATATTCATTTTTGATATTTTTAAATTATATATATAATTAATAACTATTATTCATTTTTTAAATTTATGCATTATTCTTCTAATTTATTTCATTAATAGATGTTACATATTATATAATGTTAGTGTTTAATTTACTATATATCAAACATACATATATATATATATAAATTAATTCTACACACCCAAATATTTACGTAATTAATGAAATCTTATATAGAAACACACACACCAAATATTTATGCAATTTATTCAAATTTTAATATTAATTTTAGTATTTTTTTTAGTAACATGATATATTAATATGTTATGTTTTTAATCAATAAATTTTATTTATTTATTTTTCAAATGATTACAGTTAGTATTTTTTTATTCATTTTCAATATTTGTTATTTTTTATTTTTTTAGAATTTAATCATTTCCTAACATTTATGTATACATATTTATTTACTATGTTTTTATATTTTCAAAATGTATTCATCTTCATTTCAATATATATAGCCATATTTTATTTTTTTAATAATTTGTATAATTATTAAATCTTATACATTTTTTCAATATTTTTGAAGTATACTTATTTTTAATTATTCAATTTCAATCATTTTTGACGTTAATACATTTAATATTATATATTCATTTATAAATTTAAAAATAATTTTTTAATAAAAAATTATAAATAAATATAATTTTAAATGTATATTTACTATATTTAAAAAATTATATATTTATAATTATATATAAATATAAGTATTTATATAATTATAAATAAATAATTAATATATTTAAATAATGAATATACTTACTAAATTTATATATTTTTAGTAAATATATATAATTATATAAATATATATATTGATATTAATATATTTATAATTATAAAATTATAATAAATATATTTAATAATAAATATTTTTACTATATTTATGTTTATATTTATATATATTTATTTAATATATATGATTATATAAATATATATAATTATATAAATATATTTATAATTATAAAAAAATAATTATAATTATATTTAAAAATATATTTATATATAAATATATTTATAAACGTATATATACTGTATTTACAATATTATATATATAATTATAAAAAATCAAATATAATATTTTTTAAAACATATTTATATAATTATAAATAAATAATTATATATTTAAATAATTAAAAAATTATAATAAATATATTTAAATAATTAATATATCTAATATATTTATATTTATATTTATATATATTTCTTAAATATATATATATATATAATTATATAAATTATTATAATGATATGAATATATTTATAATTATATAAAAATATTTATAAAAATATTTACCAATATTTTTATATATAATTATAATTATAAATCATTATTAGTGCTAAACAAACATTGATAAAATCCATCTTTGTTAGAGCTAAACAAGTGTTGATAGAGAGGTAGTTTATCAGCACATATTATTCTTGCAGTGATAAAATCCCTCCTTATCAACGTTTTTTTGGATGTGTTGCTAAAACCCTCCTTGATCATTTAAAAAACCCACAACTAAACTAATTTTCGTCATTCCGTTCAAGCTCTTGTGAATGTCCTGTGTCCCTACCACACCCCTTAACCTTCTCTTGGATGAATCAATCCCAAATTATAAGGTGTGTTATTTTTTCTCCTCCTCTCTCATTGATTTCTTATTCTAATTCAACAGTGTACGATAGTATGACATTATCTTGACTCAGTGGTCTTGTGTTTCCACATTTAAGAGTGTTTTTGTGGATTCCCCCACCACAATTTATCCTTCTCAGACTATTCATTATTTTTGGGTGTCTTCATTCCTAATTTTACATAACTATGACTCACATAGGTCTTTCTCAGTGCACATTGTTGTGTTTTGGTTTTTGTGTTTCCAACCCACTCCATGACCATTATATTCCTCCTGGTCTTAGTGTCACAGCATTCCAGGAGATCTCTATCCCTACCCCATATTGGTTCTCATCTACTTCTCCAATTCTCCACTTCCTAGGTTTCTGTAGTAGAGTTTGGTTGTTTCCTCAAGGTGGAAGAGCATATCTCGTATTGATTTCTTAAGATTGGAATATATTTTAAAAAATATTTCATATATTCTATCTTATAACATGTTTACCTAAAGTTTTTATTATTTTCCACTAACACTCATGGAATATAACATATAAATTTTATGCTTTAAACAATCATTATTTTTTCATTTTCACCAAATATCATCTCAAACATAGAATATGTTCAACATAATTGAAGGAATCATCGATCAGTCTATGTCCTTCTTTGTTATGTTCCTACACATATTAGATATCTGATAAAGTATCCAACATAGTGTAGGGAGTGTATCCTTCACCAATATACCCAAAAAAATTTATCTTCTTCAAGACTCTAAAATAACCTCAACATACATTGTCAACAAATTGATTAAAAAAACTCTCTTGTTTGTAATTATGGATTGATATTAAAATTTTTAGATATTTAATGTAACATTTTTAAGAGAAACTTATATAGAATACATTATAGTGAATGAAAAAATATTTATCTATTAAATCCATTAACTAATTAGAAAAAATATTAAGGGTTATATAGTGAACTACTAATGATCTTTACATTTTGTTTTTTATAGAACCTCAACAAAATTAAAAATTAATATTTTTTCCATTAAGGGTTTTTTAGTGTCTAATTTCAAAACAAAATATTTTATTTATATAATATTTTGATTTTAAAATCTCAATTTTTTTTAAGGAAAAAATGTTTTCAAAAATTTCATTCTAAATTTCTAAAACCCTCATGTAGGGTGATCAATTTTTAAGATATTCTTATTTCTAATTTTTTTTTAGATTTTTAAATGAAACATTTTATATTTAAAGAGGTAAAATATATAATTTGAATTTTTAAATAAATTTATTGAAAATATAACTCCCTTTTAGTGTTTTTTTAGAATATTCTAGTTTCAAGTTGCTTCAAGAAACTTTATGTGATTCTCATGTGTTTTTTATTTTAAATGTTGATAAGTATTTGATTAATAAATATTTATAGTTTTCAGGTATATATCTAAATTTTATAATTACAATGTATAATGATTTAAACAACTATTTATTTTTCGTATAAAGGATACCTAAATTATTTATTAAATGATTCTTATTATGCAATGAAATGTTTTAAAGAAAGAGTTGAAGTGCATTGTTTCCTGAGTTAAATTATAAAATGAATTTTTAAAGTGAGGAAAAGTAATTAATATTGAATAAAGTCTCATTTGCGTATATTAAAATGATTATTATTTTCATATATACATAAATTATTTTCTAATGGTATATTTGAATGAGTTGAAAAGTGTTTATAAATTAAATTTATGGTTGTATTTATTGTTTTTAAGGTTTTGTCTTGAACAAAAAAGTTTTTAAAGATTTTGATGATGAAAATTTATTTGTTTCTTTAGTTTTAAAGGTTTTTACAGAAAAAATAGTTTCCGTATATTCTTCTTAGTTTTATGTTTATTTAATTTTTTTTTCTGTAAATTATAATGATATATTAAAATCAAAGTATGTGATCGATTTTGATCCATTTCTTCCTCTTGAACATAATTGATTTTAATTTTCCTAAATGGTTTGAATAGTCTATACAAAGGTGATCTTATTTGTCCTTGATCAAACTAACTAATTTCCCACCTAATCTCTCTATCCTTGAGCCATTATTGATTCACCCTATCCCTAACCTTCACGTTCATTTTCACTCATTCATCATTATATATCACTCTGATTGGATGGAGTTCATTGGAGTAAACCACAAAAAAAGTTTCCACTTATCATGTAAGGTGGGGACTATAAATTATAATTAGGAAGTGTTTTTACATTGCACATATAGAAATCGGCTCAAAGTTTCACCCTTCCTTCTTGCTCTTATGGATTAAAATCAAACAATTCTACCCATTTACAACAAATTATCCCTCATAGTCTCATATATTAAAACCATATTGTCTTTTTAAAACATGTAATTACCTTTTATATTTTATTTTTATTGACCATTAGACCATCATCTTTCAATATTGTTTTCTTTTCAGGAAACCAAAATATAGTGAAATATGGTTTCATTACACACTCAATTTCATTTTGATATTAGTTGAATGTTTATTTCAATATTCATTAATAAAGGTGGTCTTCTTATTTCTTTTTTTATGATTTTATTAAATCTTTAATATCATTATGAAAATTTTATGAATTAATTTTATATCAATATACTATGCATTATTCAATTTTATGGAATTTTATATTTTGAACTCACATTCCTTTAATTCTAACTAAAATAGAATGTGCATGTTTTGTATGTAAAATATAATTTATTTTAACATAGATTCCATTTACACAATAGTATTATTGGATTTATCTATTGTGTATCATTAGGATTGGTTTGAGTTTTCCCTTAAAAGGTTCCAATTTAAAAAATATTTATCTCAGACATATACAAGATTTGAGGATACAGGAAGAATTTAATAAAGTTTTTTATAATCTCTACTAACCATACATGTGGTGTGGATTTTATTTAGAATCTATATACTCTTTGTATATACCTATTAATGTTTTGACAACTAGATATGGGAGATATCTTATAGTGATTCATGTCATTGTTAGAGGTGGAATCAGAATGTTTTGGATCTCAATGATGTGAAATCCATGCTAACATAATTTTTTGATATGTTTTTAATGGAATGTATTTGTTGTGTTTTTAAGG
The DNA here is from genome assembly GCA_963277665.1 of Viscum album. Taxonomy (NCBI): domain Eukaryota; kingdom Viridiplantae; phylum Streptophyta; class Magnoliopsida; order Santalales; family Viscaceae; genus Viscum; species Viscum album. The sequence continues at coordinate 1,428,264,516 of OY728120.1, read as the reverse complement.
AAATTGAATAGAGGTTTTGGATATTGTAAGATATTTGAAATATACCTAAGATTGATAACACTAATATTTTTGAAATAGGGGTTCGTCAGTGGGTTATAGTACAAATATATTTAATGATATTCCTATAATAAATATCCAAGAATAATATGTAGAAAAAGAGAGTAACATTGAATCTAACCTCATTTACGTTTTCAAAAAATGTTTCATCCATTCATTTATTGAATTTCTAAGATCCTTGACCCTGTGTCAAGATACATTGATTAAATGACCTTGTATTTTTTGAGGAAATATATTTTTACACAACTTAAGAAAGCCATGTCACAATTAAATGAAAAGAAGGAATAATAATTTACATTGAGAGTCTATGATCCAGTAATAAATAATTTTTTTACCAACATATTCATTACCACCTTTTTGTCCCACATGAAATTAAATCTAGAACCTAGACCGACAACCACATGTTTACCCCATTCTCTTTCTTTTTATTTCACCCTTGTGTAAAATGATGGATTTTTAGGAATCATAGTTGATTACATTAAAATTATGGATTCCCCTTATTATAATAATCTTAAAATTTCCTTTTATTATGAATATATTATGTGTATTTATTTATTTTTTGTACAAAATGAATATTTTATAAACCTAATAGGATGAATATGAACAAAAAATGTATTTATGATAATTATATGGCATTAGAGTATGAAGATGGAGTTAAAGAGTTCACCAAGTTTTCAATAAATAATGCATATAACCCATCTCAAATCCTTTTTCCTTGTTTTTGTTTTTATTCAAGAAAAAAGTATTTTGGAAGAGTTGGAAGAACATTTAATTTTTCAAAAAATCGGTCAGTGCTATAAATGTTTTACTAAACACTGAGAAAAACAAATCATACACAATGATTGGGATGACATGGTTTTGTAGATCATTTTATATGAATATAAGTTTAAATGATGATGTAGATTGTAAGGAAGTAATGAAAATGTAAATATAAGATGATGTTCATGATTGTATAAAGTTGTTTGAGAAATCAAATTTCCATTATAAGAGATCATTTCATACAAAATGTACTAAATACACTACATTTTCAGCTTTATTAACATTATATAATCCAAAAGATGGAAACATATGGAGTGACACCAGATTTATAGAACTACTTGGTCACTTGAATGATATGATACGAAAATAAAATGAACTTCCATGTTGAACATATGATTCTAAATTAATTTTACATTCAATGAGAATGATCTCTAAAAAAAATACATTCCTTTACAAATGGTTTCATATTGTTTCATAGGGACCCTAATCACTCATAAAATGACCTACATGTGTCACAAATTTATACATTAAAGATGAATCAAGTCCTTCGAAATATGCATGGAACTTTCATTAAATTACATTGTTTAGAAGACTATGTGGATGTCAGAAAACTAAAAGATAATTGACATAGCATAAAAATTTAATAATTAATGTTGGGAAACAACATCATCCAAAAAAATGTCCTTAGTGGAAGAAAATTAATTATGAGTGTCCTGAATTTAGAAATTAATATAGAAAATTCCATCACGAATTATCTACATATGGAATAAATCCTTTTGGTGTTTATATTAGTACTCACAATACATGTACAATTATTTTGGAAAATTATAACTTACTACCATGGTTATGAATGATGCGTAAATAAATTGTATTGTATATACTTATTTCTTTACCAAAACAACCTAGTAATGATATTGATGTACATCTATCTCCATTGATTAAAGATCTAAAATTGATGGGGGATATAGGTGTTACAATTTATAATACTCATAGAAGTGAAGAATTCACATTGAGGACCATAATGTATGGGATGATAAATGAATTTCCTTATTATAGAAAATTTTTGGGCTATATAATTAAAGGAATGCTGGGGTGTCCTATTTGTGAAGAATGAATAGACTAAATTCATTTGAAACATCTCTTAAAGGATGTTTTTTTAGAATATCATTAATTTTTACCTCAGGGAAATAAATACTGACCCGAGATGACAGATTTTAATGGGAATAATGAATAGGGTACAACACCACCTCCACTAATCATTGATCAACTATTCGATAAAGTAAAATATTTTAACACTTTTTTTGAGAAACAATTTTTGAAAAACTTTATGAAATCAGGTTGAAAAAAGTGATCAATTTTTTTAAATTAGCATATTAGAATTTTTTTTACACTTGAAATTTTATTAATGTCATGATTGTAGAATAAATATATGTAATGGTGTTGTTATCACATTAATAAATTTTCCTAGAGAAAAAAAGATGGAATAAAATATAGGTTGGACATGATTGACATACGGATAATGGAAGAGTTGGTACTATTAAAGGGTAAAATTTGTAATTTTTTTTCTTCTAGTAGCTTACAGTCTATCCATACATGAACAATTGAAATTTTTAATTTTTCTTAATGGTGCAAATGGTCCTAAGGTGTATTCATAAAATACCATGAACATTGTGAAAATGACTAATTTGAATTTATATGGATTAAAAAGACATGAATTATATATGTTGAAATAAGATTTGATGCCCATCACTTTATAATGCATTCTATGAAAAAATGTATGACATACTTTAACCAGAATCTTATTATTTTTCAAATCCATATACAGTAAATTTATAGACTTGGAAAAGTTTTCAATCATCCATAAGGAGGTTACAATCATATTACGTGAATTAAAGATATTCTTCCCAATATCATTCTTTACTATAACGGTCACTTGATGGTTCACTTGTTTAGTGAATTTCTACTATATGGTCCTATTTATTATAGATGGATGTACCCCACTAAAAAATATATGAATATTTTTAGAGGGTAAGTCAGGAATCAAAGTTATCTATACGGTCTTACTGTAGAATGATATATTATTAAGGAAGTTGTTGAATTATATATTGATTAGCTATTAGATGCTGATAGAATCCATCTCCAAAAGAATCATCATAGTGGAAACATTATGTCCAAAGGGATTTCTAGAAGATATTTTGTTACCATTACCATCATAGAGTGGGATAAATCTCACCTTTACATTTTACACAATAGTGAAGATGTTGATTCATATGTTGAATCCCATAAATAAATTATTTGAAATTTTAATCCATGAAGGGATGAAGGATGGATATCAAATACACATAATCATCAGTTAATAGTAGAGTTTTGAGATCATATTTATAATGAGTTTTCTAAAAATATAAATTCAATTTTTGAATGACTTTGATGGCTATCTAGGGGATCAAATGAAAATGTTGTATGTTACACTGGTTTTGTAATTAATGGTTATGTAATCTATACAAAATAACATGATGACCAAAGTATGATGAAAAATAGTGAAGTTACATTTGTGAATAAAGTTATGCACATATCTTGTTCCAAGGATATAAATCTATTTTATGTGAATATTTCATATTTCAACATCATTAAAAATATATTTGAGTTGGATAATAAAACATTTCAAGTGCCTATTTTCCATTTCAAATTGTTTGAAAATATGTGCATAATGAAAGTTAATTAAACGGCCCTCGTAAAGGTGAATTTAATTATGGAATGGGGAAAAGATGCACCATTCATAATATCATCACAAGCTGTGTAGGTATTTTATATCTCAGATCGAGAAAATAATTATTTGTCAATTGTTCTAATGGATACTAAAAAACTATAGGGTTTGATGAAACTTATATCAATGATGAACCTTTCATTGTGAGATAACAATCATTTCAAAGTGGTCTCAATGTAGAAAATGTATTTTACATTATAGGGGACCACAAAGAGGGGATTGTGGTCCTCTATAGGGGTGCCAAATCTCTTCAATATTTAATGAAAATAATGAGAGTTCAATGAGTAGGTTAAATTATTTTTTAATATACTATTATTTTAATCTTAATATTATATCTTATCTACTATATTTGTGAAATATAAATTAAATGTTTGACTACTTATGTAGATAATGACTTCTGAATATGATGATGTTTCTAATCTCGAGGAATAATGGGTGGTTGATACTGAAAAAAATAAATTTGTTGGGGATCAAAACGATGTTGATGAAAGAAACAATAATGAAATTGAATCACAGTGTTGACTAAAATTATAATGGAAAGAAGTAAGTGTATAAAATTTGAGGTAGGATAGAATCAATGTGGAAAACTTATTAACCTGAAAAAGTTAATGTTTGTTTGTTATGTTGGTGGCACAATGGGGATTAATGTGATGATGGATATAGATTCATGGATCCATGTTTAACTTGTAAATAAAGAACCCATTTGGTAATATATAAAGGAAATGTTATAATATAATTTTTTATATTTTACTGAATATTTATATAATGAAATGTTGATTTAATTTACATTATTACTTACATAGTTCATTTATTTTAGATGATTTAAAAAAGAAATATGTATTAATGGACACTAGAAAATACCATAGAGGCTTCTTGAATTTTCTTACCAAGTTTTATCTTAGGGATGCTAAGGGGAAAGTAGAGCCCTACCCACCAGTTAGTTATTAACACATTATAATGTAGAAAATATGGAATTATTTCAATAGTCATCATGATGAGAAATCACTTCAGGTGCATTTTAGTTGATAATATATTATTTGAAAATGGTATGTATTTTAAATAAATGATTAATGTTTTATGTGATATGAAACAACATGTGTTCAATTGATGATATGAAAATTGATGGATCCAAATGATAAGAAACTTACACCACACATCATGTGCTATGAAATGAGGATTATGTAAATATGGAGGGAAAACTAGTTGATGAAAACACAAAAGTAGTTTGAGAAACATATATACAAATGACATAATAGTAATTCATTATGATTTATATTAGTATTAACTAAAAATATCTATTTATGTTAATATGTTTTTCATATAGTTTAGACAAAAGAATCGGCAGTCACTATACATGAAGAAAAAAAATTTCAATAGATTTAATGTTGCTGAAAAAATATGGTCATGTTAGAAGTGTAGGTTTTGGAGTGTCTCCTAGAATATATTTTGATAAGATAAAACCAGAAGAAGAGACATATCAGATGATGAAAGGATTGTAGGCACAAAAAGATGTTTTATAAGATATTAATGTCTGGTCTTGTTTGGTAGACCAATATATGTGAATGATCGATGAAAAATTTGAGTGAAACAAATATCAGATCATGAAAAACCAAATGACCCCACTATCATTGGTGCTTGTCCTTCCCCTGAACCGCAAACCTCACCTAAGGTAATAAATATCTTCATTAATATTTCTCTTAAAAGTGAATCAAACAACTTCCCATAAATTTATATGAAAAAAATTCTAATGGGTAATGTTTTATATGATTTATATCTATCAACAACAATGCATCACCTTGTGAAAAGGGTTACAGTTTATAATATACTTTAATTCATGCTACAGAACAAAGAACTCCCAAAATATTAATGAGAGTGGGGAATGAAGTATGTCAAGAACCAACTGTTAAGTTTCACCTTCCAATTGGTTATATATATATTTTAATGGTCAATGATACTATTGGATCTTTTATAGTATGTAAATCTAATCTTATAAAGATATATCAGATATGTCCCTAAAAAAATTTCAAATGAAAAACTTGTAATAGTTTAAAAAAATGTATGAAGTGAGGTATGGTATTACAGATGGATAAAACGATAGAGAATTATAAGGTCAAGTCAATAAAATCTAGTGAATCAACCAAGAAAACAAAAATACACTCCCAGAGTAACTTTCCCCTACCAGTTCCACTACAACATATATTATCATTAAAAATTCATACAAAAACCACATTCAAAGATAGAGATGTGTCCTAAATTCTATATAAATAAGAAATATTCAAACCTTTAGTTATAGAAGTGGTTGGTATTGAGAGTATAAATGAGATTCACATGTTTTAATGAATGGGAGTTTCAACTTTGAATACATATATAGATACATTTTCATAAAATTCTAATCTAAAAAATTATCTAATATTTTAATTAAATTTAACAAATATACATATTTTCTACAGGGATTTATATTATTATTATATAAAGGGAATACCCTAAGAATAATGATTTGGATTCATTAATACCGGTATCATTTCTCAAAGTAAAATTTGATTGGATTTTACTGAAATTGATAAGAAAATATATGAGCTAAATGAGGTTTTTGGAATGAAAATAATAGATTATATATTATTTTCGATGTCTACAATGTTGAGGTAAAACTATACAACATAATCATATAAAATATATTTTTTTATTACTTATTTGTTATTATTTTTTATGAAGCACTTAATTATCATCTTAATCAATCAGGATAGTCCAAATATTTATTTTTTTGGATCCAATTCATGGATTTCCATTAAACTGACCACACATTATTTGCATTGTGAATTTTTATTACACCTTAATAAATATTTTATTGATAAAATTTGTATTATATGCTTCAGTTTCTGTTTTAAGTAGAATTATTAATGATATTTTGATCTCTAAATATAGACTAAGTCATGGTTTAATGCGAGTGACTAAAAATAAGAAGCCTACATATTATGTCTAATGGAAATAGATTATGGTATATATAGAAATATTTAACCATCAAAATATATTTCAATTTTTTTTCTTATTTTTTTCAATGTTTTTGCAGTGTTTGAAAAAAAATAAAAACAATTGTGGATATTATGCTTGAAAATTTATGAAAGATATCATATACTTTCAAAGGACTAGAATCCCTGAATAAGTAAAATTTCAAGGTAATTATAATTTCATTAAAAAAATCTTAATAATTTTTTGGTATATATTTCCTCAGTACTATGATGATTGTCAAAATTATACTTACTCAAAAGGAGAAGTATATGTATTTAGAGTTGAGTGGGTAGAATACATGGCGCCAAAATGATTTCCATCATACAATTTTGGTGATTAACTACTATGTTTGTGATTTAGTATGGTCTATGACTTTAGAGATACACTTGTAATTTGAATCATTAATTTTAGAATGATTATATATTATTTTTATCTATTTTTAAGGACAAGTATAATGGTGTAAATTTATTTTTTTAGAAATGAATTATAAAAATAAATAGAGTAAGAATCTATACATACATAATGAATAGTTGACTACCCACTACTTATTTAGTTAATTTCTCATAATTTTATCTACTTATTTATTTAACATTCTTATCATTTTTGTCTCATAGTTATTTTGTTAAATTTACACATTTGTTCAAGAAATACATCACATGATAAAAACCATTAAAAAATTAATTTTTTTATTACAATATAGTAAAATGGTCCATAATTTCTTTTTGACGTGTAAGAATTTACCGCATATCAATCTGACACCTGATGTGGTCAGTATGACTCAATGTGTGTGTTTTTATTTTAAAATGATATTTTAGTAAAAAGCAAGTGACATAATCAAAACCAAGGAAACACATTCTGATTTTTTTATACATTAGGATAATGATCCATAATTCATTTGTGACATGTAAGAATGAGCTAAACATAAATCTTGTACCGGGTGTGAATTGTTTTACTAAAACTATGCGGTTTGAGTTTAAGATTGTCATTTTAGTTAGAAAGACAAGTGATACAATCACAAATAAGAAAAATAATTAAATATTATTTCAAAACATTAGGGAAAATATCTCTCTGTTGTTCTATGATGTGTAATAATTAGCCCACCTCAATCTGATACATGGTGTGGCCGACATGAATCAATTTTTTTTGTTTTTGGTTTAGTATTGAATTTTTTGTTCAAAATGCATGCCACTAACTGAAAACTGTGAAATTTCACTTGGACTGTCTTGATAATTTATGAAAATTATTCTTAAGTCATTTCTTATGTATAAGAATCAATTTCATGTCCAAATGACACACGATGTGATGAATATTACTCCAAGTACATGTTTTCTATTTAAAATGATATTTTAGTAAAAAAAACTGATACAATCAAAACCATGAAAATTAACTTGTATTATTTTGATATTTTAGGAAAAAAATCCATACATAAATTTTGATATTTAGGAATTCGTTGAATTTCAATATGATAGAAAATGTGACAAGTATGAATCAATGTGCATATTTTCAGTTTAAAATGAAATTTTAATAAAAACCACAAATGAAATAATAAAAAAAAAGAAAACATGGTAATATTATTTTTATACTTTAGAAACATTATTGATAAGTCATTTTTGATGTGTAGGAATCAATAAAACCTCAATTTGGATTATGGAGTGAACAATATGATTCTAAATGTGTCTTTTTTATTTAAAACTGAAATGTTAGTAGAAAAGGAAAGTGAAATACTCAAAAAATGAGAAAACTCATTCAGATTAATTATATTACTTATTAAAATGACCAATAAGTCATTTTTGACATATAGGAATTAGCCTGACCTCAATCTGATACAGTATGTTCCTGGTATGTCTCAAAGTGTCCATTATTAGTTTAAAGTAGACATTTTAGATCAATACACGTGTTAACTAAAAACCAATAAAAAATTATCATATTGTCTTGGTAATTTAGGAAAATTATTTATAAGTTATTTTAAAAATTCAAGAATTATTCTCGCATAAAACTGACACACGATGTGACTACTATGACTCAAAGAGTGTGTTTTTAGTTTAAAATAAAATTTTAGTAAAAAAAGTGACATACACAAAACCAATAATAAACTTTTGGATTAGTTTTTTTTCTTTAAGAAAATTATCCATAAATCATATGTTAAATGTAAGAATCACCCTTACCTCAATCTGATGCATGGTGTGACCAATAGTACACAATTTTTGTGGGTTTTTTTTAAAATTGAATTTTTTGTTGAAAATGGATGTTGCTGGCATAAAACTGAGTAAACATATTCCAATTATTTTTTACTTCTATAAAATAATAAATATTTACTTTTTGATGTTTAGGAATATTTCATACCTCAATCTGATACAAGACGTACTTGGTATAACTCAAAGTGATCATTAATAATTTAAAATTTAAAATTTAGTTCAAAACGAGTGTCACCCACTGAAAAACCGAGAAAACATGCTCAAATTTTCTTAATAATTTATAAAAATGATTCATAATTCATTTTTAACATTTATGAATCATCCTCACAACAAAACAACACATGATGTTACCAATATGACTCAAAGTGTGTGTTTTTAGTTTAAAATTACATTTTAGTAGAAACGTAAGTGACAAACTCAAAAATAAGAAAACACATTCAGATTATTTTGATAAAGTATGAAAAAAAATCCATAACTCATTTTTGACATGTAGGAAACAAATTCACCTCATTATGATGCATGAAATGATCAATATTACTCAAATTGTGTGATTTTAGTTTAAAATTGACATTTTCCCTGAAAATGAAAATCACATAGTCAAAATTGATAAAAAAATTATGTTTGATTTGATACCTTAGGTCAATAATATGTAAGTTATTTTTGATGTGTAGGAATCATGCTCACCTAAATATGATATAAAATGTTCCCGATATGACTCAAAGTGTCCGTTATGAGTTTAAAATTGACAATTTCATAAGAAAAATCTGCTAGATATTGAAAAAAAGAAAAAAAAAATGCTTGGATAGTCATGATAATTTATGAGAATAAATCATAAGTCATTTTTCATGTCTAGGAATTATTACCACATCAAAATGACTGTAGATGTGATTGATATTACTCAAATTGGTGGTTTTTAGATTAAAATGAAATTTTAGTAAAATCAACATGGAATACTAAAAACTTGGAAAACACATTCATATTATTTTGGTACATTATGAAAATGATCTATAAGTAATTTTTGAAATTTATGAATCAGTCACATGTCAATATGATGCATGGTGTGGCTGGTATGACTCAAAGTGTGTGTTTCTAATTTATGATTACATTTTAGTAAAAACTAAGAGTTACATAATAAAAACAAATAAACCACATTCATATTGATTTTATAATTTATAAAAACAATCCATAAGACATTTTTGACCTGTAGAAATCATTTACACCTCAATCTAATGCACAGTGTGACTGGTATGACACTAAGTTTGTAATTTTTTTTAAATTGACATTTTTGTAAAAAAGATAAGTCTCATACTCAAAAGTAATAAAAAAAATTATAATTGTTTTTATACTTTATAAAAATATAAATAAGTCATTTTTAATGTGTATGAATCATTTAAACTTCAATGTGATACAAGATGTTACTAATATGACTCAAAGTGTCTATTATTAGTTTAAAATTGGCATTTTAGTTCAAAATGTGTGTCAATCACTGAAAGATAAGTAAACATGATCATATTATCTTGAAAATTTATTAAAATGATTCATATGTTATTTTTATGTGTAGGAATTAGTCTCCCTTCAGACTGTCACATGATTTTACTAGTATGACTCAAAGAATGTGTTTTCAGTTTAAAATTATTTATCCGTAAAAAAAACAAGTCACATAACCAAAAATAGAAAATGCATTCAGATTGTTTTTATAATTTATGAAAACGATCCATAAGTCATTTTTTACATGGAGTAATTATACACTCCTCAATTAGACATATGGTGTGACCGGTATTACTAAAACGGTGTGGTTTTAGTTTGAAATTGATATTTTAGTTGAAAACACACATCACATACTCAAAACTGAGAAAACTCATTTTTATTGTTTTGACACACTTAATAGAATGATCCATAATTCATTTTTGGTGTGTAGGATTTAGAAAAACCTTAATCCAATACATTCTCTACCTATTATAACTCAAAGTGCCCATTATCAATTAAAAATTCACTCACTTAAAACTAATAAAACATGCTCAAATTGACTTAATAAATTATGAAAATGATTAATATGTCATTTGTGATGTATATAAATTTATGACACTTAAATATAACACAGGATGTGGTTGGAATGACTCGAAGTTCCTATTTTCAATATACAAGTTCTATATTGGTTAAAAACGTGCATCACATCACCAAAACCTAGAAAACAAGCTCAGATTGTTTTCCCACCATTTTATTTTCTATTACTTAATTAATTTCCTTATCATTTTATTCTGATATTTTTTTAGTTAATTTTCATAGAGATAATGATTGAAGGAAAAAAAATGGTGTGACAGTTTGAGACTTTTTCTAAAATAGTAGGTCCTCTTAAATTGGAACTCATCCTTAGTGAGTTTTTATCACTATATATGAGAAGAAATTTAAGAGAAATTTCTTTTGAGAACAACATGAAATGTTGTGATGTGTATGGATCAATATCAACTCAATATGATACACAGTTTTCTTGTTGTGACTTAATGTATATGATTTTAGTTTAAAATTGACACTTTGTGTTTATTTTATTTATTTATAGTATTACTAACATAAGAATTGTTTTCTTATACATGTGAATTATTTTTCTCGTTTTGGGTTTGTTTGTTCGAAAAATAATTGTTTGATAGCGATTTAAGGTCCATAGAGAAAGAAATATTGATGTTTTTGAATGTCTATGATAATTTTTACTTTCTCATGTAATTATACAAACAAATTTTTGAAATGTCTAAAATATAGTTTTTTTCTTGAATTTATTTTTTAAACTTTATTTCAATTAAATTTTCATTTTGAAACCTATATTTGAGATTTTTCTACTATAGTGTCATGTTATTTAAATATAAAACTATAGTAGTTTGTAGCTTTATTATCACTTTTTATCCCTGATAAAAGCCCAGGGATTTTATTATCTATCCTATTATTAGGGTTTTTTTGTGCTACCAAAGGCCTATTTTAGCCTAATTAAAGGCCTTATTTGTATAAGTGAATTCTATTTATTATATTCCATGAATTATTTTTTATGAAAATAAATTTATTCTTAATTTTATTTTCCATGATTATTGGCTTACATTAAAAAGTATAAAAAAGGAAATTTAATAACATCTTCCACACCAGTCACTATAGACACTCTTTAGAAAAATTTGAGAATAGTTATTATTTTTTACATTGTTAACATGATTTTATTTTCTCTCTTTCAAAACTATTCATTATTTTAAACACACAATTACAAGTATCTATAATTATTTTCAAATACAATACCTTTTAAATACCTTAGGAATTAATAGTTTCTAATTGTATAAAAAACCATTATTTCCACTATTTTCTGAGAAATGTTTTAAATATTCTATTAAAGTTAGTTTCACCAATATAAATATACATAAATGATAAATAATATTTAATTGGGATAGGATGTTATGATACCATGTATTTCCTTTCTTGAATTGGTTTACACAATATCATAATGACATTTTCAGGAAATCAAGTTCGTCTTTATAGGTTAATCAAACTAAATTTTTTAATGAAATTTTATAATCCATTGGATTTTTTCACGTTATTGTAACATCCCAAGTAATTAAAAAATTATATATTTTCATATATATGTCTATTTATGAATTAGATAGTGTTTCAGAGGCTTAAAATGAGAATAAATCTAATCTTAAGCATTGAATACACTAATATTTTTAAAATATTGTTTTACAGCCTTTTGATGGAGAACCATTTTTAAATCTATATTTTTACAATTTTATAAGCTTTATTTGTCAGAAGAAACTTATTCTTTAGAATCATTGAATGTAAATTTATTTTGGATAAATTTTTGTTATTTTTCTAACAATGTTCATTTTTAATGAATAGTGAAAATACTGCATTTTACTTCAAAACTGAATTTTCATCTAATTTAATTATATGGATAGATTATATTATTAATTGGTTTTAAAGTGTAAATAAAATATATTTTTACAATTTAATTCAATGGTGGTCATTGTAATTAATTTCACTTTGAAATTGGACATAAACAATCATCAAACTTTTGATAGATATTGTTTCTAAAAAACCTACTATTTGTTTTGACAACGAGAATTATATTTAAATTAATTACTACAATTTATGTGTTTGGAATTTATTAAAATGGATTCCATATTTGGAATCAGAAGGTCCAAATTATTTAATTAATACTCTTTTTTTTGGACATTATGAATAGTAACGATGATAATTATCTTTAATTATCGTGATTAATTAGTAATCGGGTAGTTAAGGGTAATAAAATAATATCATAATAATAAAAAATGACCTAAACATGTGTCATAATGCTACTTTTTGTTTCATGTCTGACTATGGGATTCCTTGTGCCAAACTTTGGGACCCCATGGAATCACTTTTGGGTGATAGTGACACTATCATTTTATTTTTTTAAAAAAGGAAAAGTATAACCAAAGTATGCATCACCCAAGTAAAAAAAATTAGTTTTGTCTGTGTAAATGATCTATTAGACTATAAATATTAATTTTACATCTAAAAATATTTCCTACATCCTGATTTTTTTTTTAATTTTTAGACATTAAATAAATTAAATTTTTTATGACACCATGATGATGCAGCGATTACCTCATTAATGAACGATTTAAATAAAATGAAACGATAATGTAAAATCTAAGACTTACACATTTAAAAGACCTATTGTTTGGGTTTGTTTCAAACCATTATCACCTTATCCTCGAAATATATAATTTTGAGACCTTTAAAATCCGAAACTCATTATATAATAAAGTAACATTTCTTGACTTTCCAAGAGTGCCCCTCCTCCCTCTTATAAAAGGCCCCCAACTCTACCACCTTACCCACACCTCTAAAGCCATTGGCTCGGCCAATCTCTTCTCATTTTGTCTCTCCACATACCTCTATTCATCATAGTAGCCTTACCTTAGGCATAAAGCTCTTCAAGAAACCCTTTTGGTTCAAACCAAGAGGAGTTACCCGATTTAAAGGTAATTTATTCACTTGTGTTCTTTTGTTTTATTTTGCTTCTCCAACCCCCTAAACTCTTTTTATTCCTCTATTTTGTGACAAAAACAATATCTTAAATATAAAAGGATTTTTTATGAGATGTATTTTATTTAAAATTACACACACCTCCGTCTAATGGTTAAAGAACATACTGTTTATGTGGTTGGCAAATTTCTTCCTCACGAAACGATGATTGTTCAATCTTCTTTTAACACCTTTCATGGTGGCCATTAATATGTCAATCTATTTATATATGATATATATATTATGATTATTGTTTCCTTATTCTTTTGTATTTTTCATTTATGGCATACCTTTATGGTTTCCATTATGGGTAAACGCGATATCTTCATTTTAGGAAGTGCGGACTATCGCCCCCTCAAAGTGATTTGATTCGTTAATGCCATATGTGGGATGTATGAAGGATGGATTTTATGATGTTATATATGATATTATAATGGAATTATAATATACCTTTATATCAATATGATTTCACTCCATTAAATATGAAATAGAAATGAAAATAGCGTTCATGCGTACGTACGACTTACTGTTTCCATGAATGGTGCATTTCATTTATTACCTCAAAATGTTAGGTAATATTATAAATGCATGTATATACTGGATATATATTATATATATGATATCTATATCATGAATATAATTCTGGATATAATGGATATTTTACCACATGAACAACTTGTAATTATAAGAAGTTTATTTTTGGCTCAAGTACCAAAGATCGAAAAAATGACCGTTATTAACTTAAATAATTAAATAATGTTAATAACATGGTAATAAGTGATATAAAAGGAATGATGAAATTGAAAAAGGTTCTTAACCAAGAAGAAATTAACTCTAGTTTATTATTCAGGAGATTAAAGAACGATCGAGTCAAGTCGGACACGAGGTATGGGACTTCGTCTCAATCTCCTTTCATTGAGGCATATCTTGTTTTATACACAACTTTGTTTTATAAGGTGTATAAAACCATTTGAATTTTAATTTTATTCAAAATGAATCTTTTTTATACGAGGTTTTTTACTAAATGACAAAAGAGAATGTTTTTGTCGTACGTATGCAGCGACAACGACTTCTCCGTCGCCGTGACCATTATTTGAGTTTTGGCTTCCCCTACAAGCCATAAATTTCTTTAAAATGAAAAATAAATACCATGTTATAATTTTCTTTTATTTTGATATTGAAAATGTTTTTGATAATTTTTTGATCATGTCAATGTGTTGTATTGATATATTGTGATTGAAATTTGGAAATATTATGTTTCCTTTATACATATTTTATGTGATACGATTATGTTATGGTGATTGGGAATTGTTTATAAAGATGGGTGGTTACATGATAAACTAAGGACAGGTGAGCCCGTTATTGCTATCTAATGAATTGGGTAATGTGAAGGAGTTAAACGCTAAGGTTTCTCCGAAGAGATTTAGGGAATATACTGTGATGGGTATTCCAAACGTAACCATGAGGGTTAATCCCTACGTAGGAATGTTATGAATGCCTCAAGTTACCTTTATGTATTATTATTTCTATGAGTTATTCATAAATTTTATGATTTCATGAGGTATGTTAAAGTTCTTATGTTTTATGAGTAATGTATGATTTTATTGATTCGTATGAATACATGGACTAATGTTTTCATTCCGTACTTTTATATCCCTTACTGAGATTTTTATGCTCATCCCACGTTTTTGAAATGTTTTTCACAGGTCAAGGGAAAGGTACATGATGTGATGATAGTGTTGAGGAAGTGTCATGAAAGAATCCATGTTTTATTTTAAATATGTTTCCTTGATGGGAGAAAATGAATATTGTGTTTTATATAACCACCTTGTTTAAATGTGGAATGTAATGCATGATTTATGATCTAATTATCTAAAATTCTAAACCTGAAAAGATCCTCAATGTGTATTCTTTTAATAACTCAAGATTAAGTAATGTTTAAGGCTGAGGCCTTATAGTTGGTATCAAAGGTTAGTTTAGATAACTTTAGGAGTTAGAATTCTATTAAATGATTATCCAAAAATATTTTTTTATGGTCAAATTGAAATGATATAGCATTTGAAGATTACCATGTTCCTTCTTCTAATACATGTTTGTTTAGAATGGTTTTCCGCAAAGGAAACAGGGAAGCAGTGCTAGGAAGGCATACATAACGAAATAACCTTCCAAATCCGCATCCTTAGATGGTCGGAATTGGAACTGAATAGTTTGTTGCAGTAATGGCACAATTGACTCAAGCGATAAATGGTGGTGGTATCCATGCACGAGATCAGCCAAATCAACTGCAGAGGAATATGTCAGTGGTGGAACATTTCATGAGGAAACATCCCCCATCATTCAGAGGATCATCTGAGCCTGTTCTATCTAAAGGGTGTATTAAAGCAATGGAGAAGATTTTTGATGTCATGGGGTGTAAAGACAATCAAAAGTTTAGTCTTTCTGTTTATTGTTTGGAGGGTGAAGTAGATCAATGGTGGTCTATGGTTAAAAAAATCAGGGACACTGATGAGATTGATGCTCTTGACTGGTATGAATTCAAAGGTATGTTTCTTGAGAAATATTTTCCCAAAGCTGTTCGAATTAGGATGGAAAAATAATTCTTGGAATTGAGGCAAGAGGATGACTCAGTGGATACTTATGAAGATAGGTTCACTCGATTGGCAAGGTATGATCCAAATTTTATCCGAGACCATGATAGTAAAATCAATCATTTTTACTTAGGATTAAAGACAAAATATCGAAGGGATTTAGCTTATCATGAGTTCAAAAGTTATGAAAATATTGTTCGATGTGATGAGAAGGTGGAAATGGAGTTTTCCGATGATCAAGTGTTCTATAACAACCAACAGAAGAAGAGACCAAGGTGGTAGGAGAAAGGGACGAATCCTTCAAAGAGGTCTGATAGTAAGAGAACTAATTTTTCAATTTGTGATAAATGTGGTAAAAGGCATACTGGGGTATGTATTCTGAATTCTGGAAAGTGCTACCGATGGGGTAAGATGGGATATAAGGCTCATGATTTCACTAAAAAAGATCAGGGTGATGGTAAGACCAAATTTTATTTGCAGTTAGTGAAATGTTTCAAGTGAAATGGGATGGGTCATTATGAAAACAAGTGTTTGAAAAAGATTTCAAATGATGGTAAGCAGTCAGATTACAAGCAGAAAGGTATGGTGAAATTCTTTGCAACTACTTCAGCAGATGTTGGGCCATCAAATGAAGTGGTATCAGGTACTTTGTTTGTTTTTTCAGATTCTGCCAATGTGTTGTTTGATTCGTGGTCTACACATTCTTTAATCTCTGAGAATTTTTCTAGTAAATTGGGAATTCTATCTCATGAAATGGCTCTTGAACTTGTGGTAAAAACACCTGGGGGAAATGTTGAGGCGAAAAGAATTTATAAGAATCTTCTTATCCTTATCTGTGGAAAGAACCTACTTGCAAACCTTATTTTTATTACCTCTAGTAGATTATGATGTTTTCTTGGGTATAGATTGGCTCTCTGTTTACCATGCTAAGATTGATTATAGAGCTAAAGAAGTTTCTTTTCAGAAAGACTTTCAGTTTTTGTATAAGAATGAACCCTTAATGTTGATAACATATCAAGAGGCTGAGAAACTTGTAAAAGATGGAAATGAATGTTACCTTGAATATATTGTTGAAAATAAAGGAACCGTTCAGATTAATGATGTGCCAGTGGTAAATGAGTATCCTGATGTTTTTCCTGATGAGTTGCCTGGAATAATACCAGATCAGAAAGTTGAATTTACTATTGACTTAGTTCCCGATGCTAAGCCAATTTCAAAACACCCTTATCGAATGGCTCAAATTGAACTTTTAGATTTGAAGGAGCAATTGCAATATTTATTAGAGAAAGGTTTCATTAGACCTAGCACATCACTATGGGGTTCTCCTATCTTATTTGTTAAAAAGAAAGATGGTTCTATGAGACTTTGTATTGATTATAGAGCCTTGAATAACATCACTGTTAAGAACAACTATCCTTTGCCTCATATCGATGATTTGTTTGATCAGCACCAGGGAGCTCAATATTTTTCAGAGATTGACCTGAGATCAGGGTACTATCAGTTGAAGGTAAAGGATTCAAATTTTCCAAAGACCGCGTTTCGTACAAGATATGGAAATTATGAATTTGTAGTAATTCCTTTTGGGTTGATCAATGCACCTGCTGTATTCATGGACCTTATGAATAGAATTTTCCATGAGTTCTTGGATAAGTTTGTGGTTGTTTTCATTGATAATATTTTGGTGTTTTCTAAAAGTAAGGATGAGCATGAAAGTCATTTAAGGGTTATTTTCCAAACCGTAAAAGAAAATAAATTGTATGCGAAATTCAGAAAGTGTGAGTTTTGGTTGCAAAAAATTTCTTTCCTGGGTCACATTGTTTCTAAAGAAGGAATAACTGCTGATCCTTCAAAAACAAAGGTTGTTAAGGAATGGACAAGACCCGCAAATGTAACCAAGATTCTTAGTTTTCTTGGTTTGGCAGGATATTACAAAAGTTTTGTTAAAATATTTTCACAGTTATCTAGTCCAATGACTAAGCTAACTCGAAAGGGTGTTAAGTTTATCTGGACAAAAGAATGTGATGATTGTTTTCAAGAATTGAAAAGAAGATTGGTGAATGCTCCAGTTTTGGCACTACCTTCCAGGAATGGTGAGTTTGTTATCTACAGTGATTCTTCATTGAATGGACATGGATTCGTCCTAATGCAGAATGATCAGGTAATTTCTTATGCTTCATGTTAGTTGAAAACTCATGAGGTAAATTACCCTACACATGATTTGGAATTAGCTGTTGTTGTTTTCTCTTTAAAAATTTGGAGGCATCATTTGTATGGTGTAAAGTGTGGGATATATACTGATCACAAAAGTTTAAAGTATATATTCACTCAGAAATAATTGAACATGAGATAGAGAATATCGCTAGAATTAATCATGGATTATGATTGTACAATTCTTTACCATCTGGGAAAATCAAATAAAGTGGATAATGCTTTGAGTTGAAAAAGTAATGCTTCATTAACCATGTTACGTTTGGAACGTGATCCTTTGGTTAAGGATTTGATGAAATTTGGCATAGAAGTTGTTGGTGCAGGATGTTCTTCTGTTTTGTTTTAGGTATCAGTGAAATCTTATCTATCAGACAGAATTAAGCAAGAATAGAAGCAAGATAGTGAGTTGCAGAAAAAGGTAGAGTTGGTTCAGAAGGGTAAGTTGCCTGAATTCAACATTGATAATGATTGTGTTTTGAGATTTGGGAATAGGTTGTGTGTGCTGT
Organism: Viscum album; assembly: GCA_963277665.1. Classification (NCBI taxonomy): domain Eukaryota; kingdom Viridiplantae; phylum Streptophyta; class Magnoliopsida; order Santalales; family Viscaceae; genus Viscum; species Viscum album. Next base: position 1,428,245,393 of record OY728120.1, on the reverse strand, counting down.
GTGATTCACAGTTGAAGACAAAGTGGTTATGTGAAGCTCATAGTTCTCCGTTTTCAGTTCATCCTGGAAGTACTAAGATGTATAGAGATCTTCGGGAGTATTGTTGGTGGGATGGAATGAAAAGAGATATTGCTTATTTTACTATGAAGTGTTTGACTTGTCAATAGTTTAAAGCAGAGCGAAAATTACTAAAAGTGATACTTCAGCATATACCAGTTCTGGAGTGGAAATGGGAGAATATATCCATGGACTTTGTTGTGGGGTTACCGAAGACACCTCGAGGTAATAATGCAATCTGGGTTATTGTTGATCGCTTGACTAAATCTGCTCGTTTCCTTGCTATATGAGATACTTTTTACCTAGTTCGACTTTCTAATTTGTATCTTAAAGAGATAGTCAGGTTACAAGCAGTTCCCCTCTCCATTGTATCTGATCGTGATCCGAGGTTTACTTCTAACTTTTGGAAAGGCCTTCAGAAGTCATTGGGTACTGAATTAAATTTTAGTACATCTTTTCATCCTCAATCAGATGGGCAGTCAGAACGAACAATTCAGACATTGGAGGATATGCTACGTGTTTGTTCAATGGATTATCAGGGAATTTGGGACCAACATCTTTCTTTGGTTGAGTTTTCTTATAATAATAGTTTTCATTCCAGTATACAGATGGCACCATTTGAGGCATTATATGTGAAGCGGTGTCGAACTCCAGCTTTTTGGGATGAAGTGGGTGAAAGGAAGTTGATGGGACCAAAATTGGTAGAAGAGTTGGTAGAAAAAGTTCATCTAATACCGAAACCCATGAGAATAACTCAGAGCAGGCAGAAAAGTTATGGGGACAACATGACGAAGGATCTCTCTTTTGAGGTAGGTGATTTTGTCTTCCTCAAAGTTTCACCATGGAAAAGTGTGATGCGATTTGGTAAGAAAGGGAAGCTGAGTCCAAGGTTCATTGGACCATATGAAATTCTGGAGAGAGTTGGATCAATTTCATATCGAGTGGCTTTACCTCCGAGTTTATCTCAGGTACACAATGTTTTTCATGCTTCAATGTTAAGGAAGTACATGCCATATCCATCTCATGTTTTGAGTCCAGAGGTAGTTCAGTTGGAAGAGAACCTATCTTATAAGGAACAACCACTCCAGATTCTTGACCACAGGGAGAAAGTATTGGGGAATAAGGTGATTCATCAAGTAAAGGTTTTGTGGAAAAACCACATGATTGAAGAGGCAACTTGGGAATCTGAAAATGCAATGAGGGATAAATACCCTCACTTATTTGGTAAGTAAATAAATTGCGGGGACATAATTTTCTAAAGGGGGGAAGGATGTAACATCCCAAGTAAGTTATGAATTATGGATTTTCATATCTATGTCTATTTATGAATTAGATAGTGTTTTAGAGGTTTAAAATGAGAATAAATCTAATCTCAAGCATTCAATACAGTAATATTTTTAAAAGATTGGTTTACCGCCTTTTGATGGAGAACCATTTTTAAATCTATCTTTTGACAATTTTATAAGTTTTATTTGTCAAGATAAACTTATTATTTAGAATCAGGGCATTGAAATTTACTTTGGATAAATTTTTGGTATTTTTCTAACAATGTTCATTTTTTAATGAATAGTGAAAAATACTGCATTTTACTTCAAAACTACTTTTTCATCTAATTTAATTATATGTATAGATTATGTTTTTAATTGGGTTTAAAGTGTAAATAGAATATATTTTTACCATTTAATCCAATCTTATTCATTGGAATTAATTTCACTTTGAAATTGGACATAAACAATCGTCAAACTTTTGATAGATATTGTTTCTAAAAGACCCACTATTTGTTTTGACAACGATAATTATTTTTAAATTAATTACTACAATTTCTGTGTTTGGAATTTGGTAAAATGGATTCCATATTTGGAATTATAAGTTCCAAATTATGTAATTAAGACTCTTGTTTTTGGGCTTTGTGAATAGTAACGATGGTAATTATCTTTGATTATCGTGATTAATTAGTAATCGGGTAGTTAAGGGTAATAAAATAATATCATAATAAACAAATTCCCCCAAAATGTATCCTAATGATACTGGTTGTGTAATGGACGACCATGTGATTCCTTGTGCCAAATTTGGGTCCCCATGGAATCACTTTTGGGTGATAGTCACACTTTATCATTTTATTTTTTTAAAAAGGGAAAGTATAACCAATGTATGCATCACCCAAGTAAAAAAAAATTAGTTTTGTCTGTGTAAATGATCTATTAGACTATAAATATTCATTGTAAATCTAAAAATATTTCCTACATCATGATTTTTTTTAATTTTTAGATATTAAATAAATTAAATTTTTTATGACACCATGATGATGTAGCGATTTCCGCATTAATGAACGATTTAAATAAAATTAAAATATAATGTAAAATATAAGAATTACACATGTCAAAGACCTATTGGATGGGTGGATTTCGAACCCTTGTCACCTTATCCTTGAAATATATAATTGTGGGACCTTTAAAATTCGAAACTCATTATATAATAAAGTGACATTTCTTTACTTTACAAGAGTGCCCCTCCTCCCTCTTATAAAAGGCCCCCACCTCTACCACCTTACCCACACTTCTCAAGCCCTTGGATCGACCGAGATCTTCTCATTTTATCTCTAAACATCCTTCTATTCATCATATAATCCTTACCTTAGGCAGAAAGCTCTTCAAGAAACCCTTTTGGTTCAAACCTAGAGGAGTTACCCGATTTAAAGGTAATGTCTTCACTTGTGTTCTTTTGTTTTATTTTGCTTCTCCAACACCATTAACTCTTTTTATTCCACTATTTTGTAACAAAACCAGTATCCTATGTATAATAGGATGTTTTTATGATATGTATTTGATTTAAAATTACACACACCTCCGTCTAATGGTTAAAGAACATACTGTTTCTGTGGTTGGCGAATTTCTGCCTCACGAAACGATGTTTGTTCAATCTTCTTTTAACACCTTTCATGGTGGCCATTAAGATGTCACTCTATTTATATATGATATATATATTATTCTTATGTTTTCCTTATACTTCTTTATTTTTCATTTATGGCATACCTTTATGGTTTCCATTATGGGTAAACGTGATATCTTCATTTTAGGAAGTGTGGACTACCGCCCCCTCAAAGTGATTTGATTCGTTAATGCCTTATATGGGACGTATAGAGGAGGGAGTTTAGGATGTTATATATGATATTATACTGTAATTATAATATACCTTTATATAATTTTGATTTCACTCCATTAAATACGAAATAGAAATCAAAGTAGCATTCATTTGTACGTACGACTTACCGTCTCCATGAACGGTGAATTTCATTTCTTACCTCTAAATGTTATGTAATATTATAAATTAATGTATATACTGGATATATATGATATATATATCATGAATATAATTCTGGATATAATGGATATTTTACCACATGAACAACTTGTAATTATAAGAAGTTTATTTTTGGCTCAAGTACCATAGATCGAAAAAATAACCGTTATTAACTTAAATAATTACATAATGTTCATAACATTGTAATAAGTGATATAAAAGGAATAATGAACTTGAAAAATGTTCTTAATTAAGTATAAATTAACTCTAGTTTATTTTTCAAGAGATTAAAGAACGATCGAGTCAAGTCGAACACGAGGTATGGGACTTTGTCTCAATCTCCTTTCATTGAGGCATATCTTGTTTTATACAAAAATTTATTTAATACGGTGTATAAACCCCTTTTACTTTTACTTTTATTCAAAATGAATCTTTTTTATACGAATTATTTTACTAAATTACAAAAGATAATGTTTTTGTCGTATGTATGCGGCGACAAATACTTCTCCACCGCCATGACCATTATTTGAGTTCCGGCTTCCTCTAGAAGCAATAACTTTTTTTTTAAAATGAAAAATAAATACCATGTTTGAATTTTATTTTATTTTGGTATTGAAAATGGTTTTGATAATGTTTTGATTATATCAATGTGTTGTATTTATATCTTGTGATTGAAATGTGGAAATGTTATGTTTCCTTTATGCATGTTTTATGTGATACGATTATGTTATGGTTCTTGGGAATTGTTTATGAAGACAGATGGTTCCATGATAAACTAAGGGAGGGTGAGCCCGTTATAGATCTCCAATGCATTGGGTAATGCAAAGGAGTTAAACTCTAAGGTTTTTTCGAAGAGATTTAGGGAATATACTCTAATGGGTATTCCAAACGTAACCGTGAGGGTTACTCCCTACGTAAGAATGTTATGAATGTCTCAAGTTACCTTTATGTCTTATGATTTCTATGAGTTATTCATAAATCTTATGATTTCATGAGGTATGTTAAAGTGCTTATGTTTTATGAGTAAAGTATGATTTTATTGATTCATATGAATACATGGAATAATGTTTTCATTCCGTACTTTTATATCCCTTACTGAGCTTTTTATGCTCATCCCATGTTTTTGAAATGTTTTTCATAGGTCAAGGGAAAGGTACATGATGTGATGATAGTGTCGAGGAAGTTTAATGAAAGAATCCATGTTTTATTTTAAATATTTTTCCTTGATGGGAGAAAATGAATACTGTCTTTTATATAACCACCTTGTTTAAATGTGGAATGAAATGCATGATTTATGATCTAATTCTCTAAAACGCTAAGCCTGAAATGATCCTCAATTTGTATTCTTGTAATAACTCAATATTAAGTAATGTTTAAGGCTGGGGCCTTATAGTTATTTTACTTTACAATTATTAATGAAATTGGGATTTGGGAGTGAGATCAATTAATTAAGGGACTTTGTCCGATATGAGGTGGTTGGGTACCTTATATCCCTCCAATAAATTGGGTAATGAGGATGAGTTAGGTGGAAGTAAATTACTCCTAAGAGATTATAGTGTTATGTTACTCCTAAGAGACAACAAATATAACTAATTATAAGTCACTCATAAGAGATGGTGGAGTTTACTAGTAATAGGTTACACCTAAGACATTTTTTCATTCTCATGTTAAGTGATTCCATGGTTCATTTTTTACCTTCCATGATATATAAAAAGTGTTCAATTCTTCATATGAGTTCTAATGGATCCTTTTCTTAAGTTTTTTGTTTTTTATGGCTGATGATTTTTTTATTATGTTAATATATTATTACATTAATTCTTTATTCCATGTCTCTATATTTATGAACCACAATTTTATGAGTATGAATTATAAAATGTTATACTCAAGCACATTGATTACAACATCAATCCATTAATATCATATTTGAATCAATGATTACATTCAACTGTTAATTCTTATATTTACCCTTTTGTGAATTTGAGATCACTATACATATGTTTTCCATTTTTCTAGGTTTTGATGAATGATGATAAATGAATTATATAAATAATGTTTCTATTTGTGAATAATTCTTGAGGATATTTTGAAGACATATTATGTAATAAGAAAATATAAGAATACTATAAAAAATTGAATGCATGAATACATGGGTATTATTATATATTCATTTTTCCTAATTATAAAAAAAACAAAACCTAATGGGTCCTTTGGTATGTAAGTGATCCAATTATTCTATTCGATGTTTTATGTTTTGGAAGGATAAAATTGGGTCACATTTAATAGTATCAATACCATTAATATAAATATTATTTTTTTAACTGATGTGAGAGTATATGTAAAGGGATATTCTAATCATGCTTCACCCTTCATTCTACGAGGCTCATATTAAATAGATCCCTTCTCCCTATAATAGATTTGGTATTTTTAAAATATTCCATTCTATTATTTATTCTCTAGTTTTGGTTCTCGAATCACATGGGTGAGGGTTTTTGATGGCTTTGATATGTAGTAAAAATATCTAAACTCCTTGGTTGATCATGGTCATACCTTCATGGAATGGTGTTGAAAATTGGATTATCTAGGTCCATTTATAGGAAATCCCGACCTATGCACCAGTAATTGGATGGTAACCACCCATACCCATCTCAATAACCCATGTTTTTTTAAGTTAATGCATACAAATTAACCCAAGAATATAGAAGGAACCAACTCTACAGTTTTTTTAAAGATCAACCATTAACTTATGGTATTTGGTAGTGTATAAATTAAAGTTAATTATAATATCTTTAGTTTATGGGTGCTGTAATTTGAGATGAGGGTTAGAATTTTTTTATCTATGGGTGTTTAATGGATCATAAGGATCTAGAAAGTCCCAAATGTTAATATTGGGAATGTGTCTAGGGTTTCAAAATCATTATTTTGATAATAGAGGGAACCTTGTAGCTGTTGGGATGACACTGGTCTCTCAGTGGTAGTGGCATGAGATTATGTGGCCTTATGAGATCTACTAGCCATCCAGTAGACCAATGATAGGTACACAAAGATGAATTAGTACCATATTAAAGGGGTTTACGTACCGAGTTTATTCCTAGATTGATTTGGGGGTTTTAGTTTTATTTAATTATTTAATTAAATATTTATTTATTTTAATTTTTTAAGGGAATTATATTTGGCTAATTGGATATCCATACTACTCCCTATATAATTATCACTTCTCTTAAGGGGTCTCGGCCATCACTCATTAGTTCTTGGTTCATCTAATTAATGTATATCATTACTGGTATGTCTTACCCTCTATATTTTTTCTTTAGTATCTCTTTACTATTCTATAATAGTTGGCACAAGTTTCATAAAATATTTACATTTATAGTGTTTGTCACAAGATTTTCAAATTTTTCCTTGTTTTCATATCAATCTATTAACCAACCATGCAATATTATTCTTGTGTGAGGTAGGTGGTGTCTATCTATTTCATTTTTGTAATTTTTTTATTCATTTTTTACAATTTGGGCATGGGTAGGGTCACGTGAGTTATAAGAATAGGAAACAATAATTTTTTCTGGGGAACTCTAGGGCTATCAAAGGGGTAAATGGGCTATCTCATATAGATTTTATTTGAGCTATGTTCATCGAATGACCAATGGTTTTCATTGGAAAGATGGTTTAAACATGAAGTCATATTTTATGGCCTTAGATATGGATTTATTTCTTATGATTTATATAGTTTCTAGATATGAGTATTTTGGGATATGTTGGTTTGACATGGAAGATGTATATTAGTTATGGTGTGTTGAGAGTGGATCAACCAGTATAATGCAGTTAGGGATGATTGTTTCCATAGGTGGTTATTGTTGTTCACTATACATGTTATAGAAATAGTTTTTTATTGATTTTACTCACAATGGTTCCTAGTAAATTGGATTCATGTACACAAAAGATGAGGCCCATGAGGTCTTATAGTCCCTGATATATTAGATATATCATCCATAGATTGTATTGATTAGGTAAAATGGCACTTACAACAATTTTTGGTGATGAATAAAATGTTTTCGGACTTATGGTCATTGTGTTGATTAAGATACCCAACTTAAAGAAGTATTATGTACAAATATATGTTATATATTAAGACTTATAAATCATTTTTAGGGAAGGATAGTGATTTTTGAATCCTTGGGTTTTATCAGTTTGTTTATTTAATAGCATGTAAAAGCCATGATATGTTAATATAAGTTTTGTTTTAATTCAAGGATTTAAATTTAAAAACTTTGAATGGTTCAAATTAGTTCATATGATTTTGGATTTCCTATACCACCATGTGTCATGAGATGGGTTTGAAGGAAAAGTGAACATATATTATCACAAACCTTGGGTGTCTTATATCACTCTATCACTAAATGAAGAATATAAAGTATCACTCATGGCTAGTAGAGTATTGTTGTACTGTATTGTGATAAATGATTTGGTTTCCATAATTTACAAAATATATACAACCTTATATTTATTGTTATAATCTTGGGATAACATTATTAAACAATGTTCATACTCAAACCCTGATCAAGTCTTCTAAGAAAAACATTTAATTTTTTGTTTCAGGAATCCTGAAGGGGAAAAGAAATATCATATTGATTATAAAATCCAAAAGTGTTGTGAATACATAGGATGGTTGTCAATGGTTGTAGTTGGACTCAATTGATATCCTTTATGATGTTGGGGGTTTTAATTTTCTTTTATTAGACCTGATTGTGTATGATAATCCTCAGGGAGATCCTATTTAATATTTTATGACTAACATGAAATTTTCATATAAATATTTTGTAACATGTGTGACATATTATATTGTACCTATAGTTGGCAATGTCTAGTGTATATAGAGGCATGCATGGGGTCTTTTGGTCTTTGGATTGAGTGAAATTCGAGAGATCTAGGTCTTGGATTCTATACTGTTATTTCATAATGGTTGAGTTGAAAAGATACATAGTGGGATTTACTATAATTTGGGTTATAATAGATTATATTTTGTGACATTTAAGGAATTTTTATAGACATCATGATTTGTGTCTAGCCAGAACAAGTACAGGCTATGTTATTGCTTCATTAAAAACCAAAATTTCTATTTCAGTTTTCAGGATTATTGTTGAGTTATTTTTATTTAGATAAAATAGTATTCTATTTTTTTTATATATACACATGACACATATCCCTAAGGGGAAAATGTTGTATTCATGTGTCATTATATATACGTTGGGAAACATGACCTACACCTTCCTACCTTTGGTTTCCATATTGATTATAGATATTGAATGGAAAAGTGTTAACCAATATAAATCCTTAACAACAATAAATAATCTTTTTCCAGTTAATATTCTTTATGGAATTCAATATAGATAAACTATGGTTGTTAATTAGTGTTACTGGGTAAATGGATCCTCTATGGTTGTGTGGTGTGTGTGCTTCCTGCACCAAACATGTGTAGAAATACAACAAGGATAGGTTCTTGAAGGATTATTTTTGGGTAGGGATGTTTATATGTCATTGGGATTCACTATGTATTCTAGATTTCCCTATTTTGAATTTTTGGATTGTTAGATTTTTTTGAGAAATGTATTTAGTTCTAAATTAGATACCTCCTTGGTAGACTCTATTGATAATCTAGAGGGAATAGATGTGGTTTCACTATGTATTTGGAACATTGAGGCCCTAATGGGAAGAGAAGATCATATGTTATAGGTATATATATTAAGGCCTGCAGTACATACAGAGAGGTTAGGTGAGATAAATCATTGGAATGCTGATCAAATAAGGGTGATTCCAATGTATGTTATATTTATAATCGATTGTGGTTCTTAGGGAGTTTTTAAGTCAATGTAATACCCAATATAAGAGTTTTGGTTGCAACATCCACCCTTTTACTAGTGAGTGGGTAGACCCATGGTAGCCTAGTGCTAGATTAAGTGAATTCAAATGATCTTTATTTAGATAGAGATGTCAAAAAAAGTAAATGGTAATGTTATCTACACATATTCTCTAGTTACAAGTAAATATTTTTTGGTATGTGAAAAAAAAGGATTGCTAGAAATAGGGGATTACCTTTATGTGAAGATCCCAATGAGTAAATTGTATTTGTCACTAATAATGTTTATTAGTTTAGTTGTGACCTGATATAAATATATGAAGAGATAATGGATTATTATTATAATATTATTATGAGAAAATATTAATTTTTTTTGATTGTATATCTATTCTTTTCGATCCAAACATGCACAATAAATTTTGGGAGAATGCATATTTTTTATATAAATATTGAATTGCATATTGATTTGGAATTTATGATTGAATTATAATGTTTTAGAGGATGGGAATTTGAAGATGAGTGATTTGAAGTTTGAAATGAAGACTATAAATTTAAAAAATTCAATAATTAAAAATGGATAATTGAATTGTATATATAGAGATTTATGTATTTTTATTTAATTTTATTGATTTTATGGAACATAATTATTTCATGGATAATATTGTTATCAGCCTTTATTAAAATATAAAAAACCATGTTCTATCCAAGGAACCAATGATCTACTACTTATGGGGTCATTTCAGTCATCCCATACCATCCATGGTGGTTGGTGATCATGCATTTCACCCATAGTGAGTTTATAGGCGAATTCATGTACATGGTGGAAACATAATTCTTACAAGGTTGTGCATGGGTGGTGTGAAGGGGAAAGCTGGTGAGATCACCTCATATAGGTTTTTAGATGTGTGTTAAAGTTCCTAACCCAATTCCATCATTATCTATTAGTATAATAGAATGTATTATTAAGTGTTGTGAAGACTAATAAATAACCAATGTGGGACTCAGATGTGCCGTACACTTTTCCTCCATTTTAAAATATATGGATCAAAGTATGGACCTTTGATAATCATAGATTATTTTCATATATGGACTCTATGTACTCCTATTTTACTTTTTAATAATAAAGGTATATAAAAGTTTTTATTCTTTATGTCATTCTATGCTCATCTAAAAATTAGGGTTCCGTGACCATTCTATAGAAAAGTGATGTTTTTCATGTGATATCAAGCATAAAATATTCATTTAAGATTTTTTATGTATATTAAAAAATAGAATCAAATAATAAGATATTATTGATATTAATAAAAATTTATGATAGTGTTGTGAGTCATCAGTCGAAGTTGTTGTGTACTAAAATCTATATTCCTAGCTAAAACATATGGAGAACCACATGTATGATTCTCTAATTGATTGATATTAATTTTTAAAAAGCTATATTTTTATGTTAGCGGGGAACACAATATAAGATGTTGTGTATATAAGTTAGGGATGTGAAAAAAAGAGGTATGAAAATATACATAGGGTACTGATTAGGTGGCCTTTGCCTATAAATACACCAGTCCCATTCCATTTATAGTATGTGCACCAAGAGAGAGAGAGAGAGAGAGATCGGAGAAGTTGAAACTGAGGCTTGATGGAGCTCTGTATTTATGTGATAATTATATGTGTCATTATGTTGTGATTTTTAAATCCCGAACAAATGCGTGATGTATGTTATACTACTACGAGCTTATTCATGTGAAGATCATAATCACATATCTATTTGAAGATACTAATCCTTTCCGAAAACTGTGATCCATGTTTTTATTTTCATTAATTGAAATCATAAGCTTTGTAATTCATGCTTGTGATAATATGAATTAATGAGGCTGATTCATATAGTACTATGAGCATGAGGGTTTCATTTAAAAGTTTTAGATCCTTCATACATAATAAGTGAGAAATATACATCCCATGTTATATCATTTAAATGAGTGATTTTTATTGAAGAATAAGATAGTGTATGAGAAGACTCACTATGAGTTATAATGAAGTAGTATATATGGTTCATGCATAATTGTGAAATATTCATAAAACAACATGTGCATGTTGATATTATTTTATAAATGATTAAAGTAGAGTAATGAACATGAAATATATTTTTCATGTATAATGTGCATTGAAGACTAAGACCGATGCCAATAAGTATTTTGAAATGTATTCATTATCAAGTTATCTTCATATTGAGATAAGTCTAGATCATTTCAAGATCAATGGACAAAGAGGAAGATCATGTATTTTTTATTTTGTTTCTAATGGTGTTTAATGTTATCTTGGTGAGATATGGTGATGCAATTAGATTCTGGAGAAATATTTTATCTAAAGGAAATGAAAAATCAATAATAATTATATAGTTATCTTTATTTTTAGTGGATAATAGTTTGAATAGAATTTTATGTCTCTAATGGGACTCTAAATAAGGATTATCCATATTGAGATTCAATGTCATTCACTTATGTTGGTGGGATTTTGTGATCGATAATGAGACTCTTGAGTGGTAACACCTTGGGAAATTGTGTTGATAGGAATGGGAATTTTTCACTGAATTATTTAGTACTATTTCTGACATGGTGAGGCTCAGAATTAATGTTTGGTTATAAGATATTAATTAGCGACACATGTTTAATTCAAAGATTATGAATTTGAAAAAAAAATCTAGCAAAAATTCACCCCACCTCTTAGTGGTGCATAACTAATCATTGGGTATATAAATTGGTATCAAAAGAAGTTTCCCTATGAAGATCCATAAATGTTATGAAAATAGAGAACTTGAATTCAATTAAATCCAAGGAAAAGCTATTTTGATGGAAATATCTACAATAACTTTAGTAATAGGATTTTACCTTACAACCTTTCTATTTTCCATAAATTTAGAGAAGAAATAATCATTGTATTTACACCTGTTATTGTGGATTTTTATATTAATCAGGCTGATATTAGAAATATATATGTTAATGAAAAGGTTCATAATTATATATTAATCGATTTACCATAAATTTTGTACACTAAAGCGATGGGTCTCTCATCATCCACAGAGATATGAGATAAATAAAGAAACCATTATGAATACAATTTCAATGTTAATGAATCTATGTTTAAAATCTATGGAATAAAATTTAATGATATTAAAGTTACTATTGTTGAATGAATTGATGAATATTTCATGTGGTTTAATGATATAGTATGAAATATAAATGGATTTGGTGAGAATATAGAGGAATTAATGTAGAAAGGATTATGAAAAATTTCCCTAATATATTTGATCCCATGGATTCATCCATGGAAGATAGGGAATACATTTTATTGGTTGAGATACATAACAAACACCTAGATTGTGGAATAATAAAGGATTTATCTTTTAAAAATAGGATAAATGATGAGGTAAACTTTGATGATATAAGAAAATGAATGTTCAAAGAAGTGGATATTAGGGATCATTTGATTATAATATTTTTGAAGTTGATGAAGAAAATAGTGAAATTTTTACTCTTATTTGAAGATGTTCTTTAAAGGGAAAATGGAAATGAAAATGTAATTACTATTATAGTGCTGTAATGGTAATGGAACTGGAAACCCTTCTATAATTTTCTGAAAGAAAATAGAAGAATCAAAATATGATGAACAAAATGAGAAACCTCGATAAAAAAATTGATTTGAAGATAAAAAAGTATTATTTTACATGAATTAGGTATTTTATGAGAAAGTATATAAAAAATATTTCATTATCTACTATTTGTTCATAATATGAAATCAATTTTCTTGCTCATATTTTGAAAGGCCCATATTATTCATGTAGCGGTAATGATAAAGAGTTCAGAATAGATCTGAAATAGAGGATAAATGAAGGGTTGTTGGCTTCCCTTGAAAAAAATACAATGCTAAATAAAGAGAATAAGATACTAGGGAAAGAGAACAAAATATTTTCTATTGAAATATAGTAGTATGAAAGAAATTAACTAGAATATTTTATGATAATAAGTTATATAGATTGATGGTGTCTAGGCTTGATAATATTATAGGTTATATAGATGAGAAATTACTAAGAAATAGAAAGTTCTATCTATGACTAAATCAATTTATCATATATTAAAACATGAATTGAAAAATATTATAGTGGTCCTTAGTAATCTTGTTTATGTAAACTTTTATTCCTCCCAAGATGGTCAGATGAAGGGTTCCATCAAACATGGTTTATCTTCTTCTAAATAGTTCCACAACATATATGATAATAGTAATAGTTCCAATGAGTTAGCGTGGTATAGAAAATCAAGTGATATGCATTTTACCACATCAAATGATGAATTTAATATTATTATATGCCATTATCCCGCAAGGGAAAAATCATTTTTTATAATATAATGAAACCATGAATTTTTTGGGTGTCATTAAATAATGATAATGATCATATTTCAAATGATTTTTATTACCTTATGAAAAATTTGGACATAGATCCAACCCTTACTGAAACAACTTGTATTTTTTTGGGAAACATGACTTAATCAAGTGGGTTATATCATTAATAGATGATAATAGATTGTTAATTAAACAATTCAGTGACCATAAATCTATCTAAGTAACCGATAAAAAACTTGTTTGAATGTATAAATGATGTGTTCAACATAAATGAATTATAGGGTCATAGAGTTGAGGTATAAATAACCAAATTAACTAGATAAGTTACCTATGAAATTAAAGGGTTGATTATTCATAAGAAAAATAGTGGAAGCCATGTACATATTGTAAGAACCAGGATCTTCGTTCAGGTATGTTTTTCTTTTTTCTGGAGTTTTTAAGAAAAAATGATTTTTCTAGAAATTTTCAAAGTACACGCCGTGTACTCTGATCCGGCTCGAATCTGTGTGCTGGCCATGCCCGGGCCACACACACGGTGTGTAGGGGTGATGTGGAGGCTCATTTTGGTGGAGTACGGAAGGGACCCAGTACACGTCGTGTACTTTGTTTTCACTAAACGGACCGGGGTCGCGCCTAATCCCCACTTTCATCTTCTTCTCCAGATTTCGTCCACCCGAGAGCGACCGTACGGCCGAATATTCGGAGAGCTCCTGCCTCTTCATCCGTTATCCGATTCGAGCGCGGTCAATTGCGTTGGAATCACAGCGGTGAGCTATCTTTTCTGCTTGAGTCTTGTTTCTTGATTCCTCCTGGTTTCCAAGTTATCTTAGGTTGAGCGTTTTGTGCGTTTTCTCAGATCTACATCGTTCCAAGGGGAATCTGTCATCGTGGTTCACATATATCGATCACCTAGGATCGAGGTAGGTGGTTTGTGCCTTTCTGTAGAAAGTGGATGAATATTTTGTGCAAATTCCACCAATACCCTTGAACGGGGTATTGCGTGTTCCTGTTTTTCCCTTATTGTATTGCCTGCTTTCCTTGATTGCTAGAGTAGATGTTTTGCCTATGATTATGGTAGCTTTACTGTACCTTGAATGTTTTCTATGCTTGTTCCTCTTGTTTGACTTTTTTCCAGTTGCCATGCCTATTTGTAGGATTGTGGACTGCTGCCTTGTTTTGCTGCTGAGCCTTAGTTGATATCCAAATAGTTCTTGAGGTTTACTTGGACGATGTACACATGAGCTGAGCATATTTAGTTTCACTCAGGAATGTGAGAACCTCGAGTAGTAGACCAAAGGGATAATTGACGGAAGGGCTTCTCCAGAGTGTCTTTCAAATAAGATGCGAGACCACTGGGGGAATTGAAGATGAGTTCTTCCTCAGAGAGTCTGTAGTTCCTCGACGCGGGACACAAGGGGAATTGATGTTGAGTGCTTCTCGAGAGAGCCTTTAGTACGATACGAGAATATAGGGGGAATTGATGGTGAGTGATTCCCCATAGAGTCTATTAATTTCATAACTGAACCATAGGGGTGAGAATGTGTGTGCCACCTAGAGGGTTGCTAGTACTTATAGGTTGAACCATAGGGGTTAGGCTGTGAGAGCTACCTAGAGAGTTACCATTTTCCTTTGTTACTGGTTGTTTACTTGTGCACTTCTTTTGTTAGAACTGTAGATTGTAGCTTCTTGCGTTTCTCTTTACTGCTTCTTGTTTTATTACTTGCCTTGTATTCATTGATTATTAGGCACAAATCTTTGGGTGACTGCCTACTGGGATTTTATCTCACACCCTGTTTGGGCCATGATTTTGGGCCAAAGCAGACTATGTTGCTGCAGGTATAGATAAGGGAAAACACCCTTCTACTTCAGGTTCTTGATTGCACTGGAGCTAGAGAGCATGGGAGCGAGCCGGGGCTGGTGATGCTGGGGAGTTTATCTTGTTTTCCTTTGCACTTTGTTTTTTATTTTTACTTCAGCACATTATTGTGTTTGCTGTTTTCCTTAGATACTTGTACTTGCTGCATCATTATTATCATTTACTATATAGTTATTATTTCCGCTGCTAGGTTTTAGTTGTTGTATGTTGTTTATTTCTTCTGCTGTTTATTGTTGTTCTTCTTACCTTGTATACCTTACCGAATGAGGGCATAGTTTCCCCAATAACTTACCAAGGCCCTCACTACTATTCAGCAGCCTCCGACGTTTGGGGAAACGCGCTTGAGGTCATGTGGCGAATCGGGTATGGGGCACCAGTGGAGGGGCTCCAGATTCGGGTCGTTACAAAGTGGTATCAATGGAGTTCTTTTCCCTTTCTTTACTGTTTACAAACTTTATACAACGATAGGAAAGATTCGGTACTTGGTATTAAGCTGTGCTCGGGAGTATCTAACCCGTGTACAGGGAAAGTCCATACTAACTCCTTAATTGCAGTTTGCTGGTTTTGAGTTTTATGGTTGATATGTTTTCACCTAGAGTGATTCACATGACTTGTGTAGTTATTGTTTTGATATTTCGGTTCTATTTCCATCGCAACCCAATGAGATGAGGTTATGCCATCTCATGCATCATGTAGGCACTTCTAGAAATCACATGCCATGCATTCTTTCCATTCCATCTTAGGTGTATTAGCGATTTCATGATGTTGTGATATGCCTTGTGTAGATTATGCATGATGTTGTGATAGATTCTTGATATAATACCTACTGTTATGTTAGAGATCTGTTGTTTTTCCTTGTATGTGGCTACAGGAGATGCCGAGCTTTGATTCGCGGGGATAATGGGCCCTCACAAATCGAAATTTGGCACCTCTTTCCCTTGTTTTTAGTGGTTCTGGAGGTCTGAGCAGTTTCTGAGCTACTACCCAGAAAAACCCAGAATACATGGCGTGTAATTTTTGGATACACGCCGTTTAGTTTTCAGGCCATGTCACTAACCGTGTGAGAAGAACATAGAGTCATTGGAGTAACTTCGGGAACAAGCTGTATATGATTGATACACGCCGTGTATGTTCGGAGCCGTGTACCCGGTCGTGTCACTAACAACACGAGTCAGGGAAGCTCGGGTAGAACACGCCGTGTCCTTAGTGAACACGCCGTGTAGTCATGTCCAGGTACCGGCCATGTCACGAACAACACGGGCCAACGTTACCTTCTTTTCCTCATGCCGTGTTTGTTCGGAATATGCCGTGTAGTCTTGTCCAGGTACCTGGCCGTGTCACGAACAACACGGGATGGGGTCACCTTGCTTATGCACGCCATGTTTGTTAGGAGCACGCCGTGTATGGTTCAGCCGTGTAGACGGCCATGCGTTTCTCAAATACGGGCCGCCGAAGCCTTTTCTAGTACACACCGTGTGTGTTAAGAACACTCCGTGTAGTCTCGGGTTAAGTCGGACCGTGTGGGTTAGCCGTGTAAGGAGACTCAGGCAGGGGAATAGTTTTCAAGTACACGCAGTGTGTGGGTGCAACACGCCATGTAGTTTGAAGTGTACACTACTTTTAGGGCAGGAGTACACACCCATGTCAGTGGGTTAAGAAGACACACTGTGTAGTTTTATATACTCCGTGTAGTCAAGTTTTGTGAACCTGTGTGTTTTCTTCCCCTGTTTCTATTTTGTACTCTTGTGTTCTCTGTCCTTGTTTTCATGATCTAAGGTGTACTTTTGATCTTTCAGACCTATGCCTCCGAGACATCCTCTGGTCGTACGTCTGTTGTCGGGCAGTGATCAGACGCCAGATAGGGCTGATCAGGGACTTCCTGCCGATCCTCCAGTCAGGCCAGCCTTGGCACCTGCTGTTATACCAGTTGCAGGCGCGGATGCACAGTTTAGGGAAGGTTTCATGAGGATGATGCAGGACCTCCAGGGAGCACCGCCTCCTTCCATGTCTATGGCATATTTGACGCGGGTTTTTCAGCTGCAGCATCCTCCCACGTTCTCGGGGGAAGGAGGACCTCAGGCTGCGGAGTCATGGCTGGAAGCCATGCTAACTATCTTCGAGCATCTAGAGACGCCTCGTGAGAGGCGGTTCAATCTCTCCACCTACATGATCTGAGACTCCGCCAAGAGGTGGTGGGACGTGATCCCATAGGAAGGTCAGCAGCAGGCTATGGTTTGGGAGGAGTTCCAGCGTGTGTTCTATGACTACTTCTACCCAGAGACCCTGAGGGCCGACCGAGCCCAGGAGTTAATGAGCTTAGAGAAGGGTACTCTTTCTGTCATGGAGTATTCTTCTCATTTCACCGAGCTACAACATTTCACGCCCCTCCGGGATGAGAGTGGGGTCACTAGTGCAGAAAACATTTTTTACGTCGGTTATTTTTCATTATTTACGTCGGTTCTTAGGCGACGTTAATATGGACGACGTTATAAATAACGTTTTTTACGTCGGTTATTTAAAACCCGACGTAACATCCCTAACATCACGGTGTTTATAACGTCGGTTCATTAATAACCGACATGATAAATATGCACGGGGGGGGGGGGGGGGGGTTTATCACGTCGGTTATTTTCTAAACCGACGTGATAAAACGCCTGGGATATTGTTAATCACGTCGGTTATGACATAACCGACGTGATTAACCCTTCCCCGGGCCTATTATCACGTCGGTTTCTTAAATAACCGACATGATAAAAAGGCCTGGGAAACGTTTTAGCATGTCGGTTATCCAATAACCGACGTGATAAAAGGCCCGGGAATGGTTTATCACGTCGGTTCTCGAAAAAACCGACGTGATAAACCCCTACCGATTTATTTACCACGTCGGTTATTTTATAACCGACGTGAAAGCGATATATATATATTTAAAATAATTGCACTGCTCTCACCAAAAAGCAACCAGAAACCAAACAAAAATAACCATGCCAGCCCTCCCCCAAGCCCCAACTGAACCCCACCCTCATCTATACCCTCATAACAACCTGGACAGCCCTCCCCCACCACATTGGAGCCCCACCACAACCCTTGGACACCCCCCACCCCTTGGACAGCCCCCCACCCTCATTTACACCCCCACGACCCCTAGTACAGCCTCAAACACCCATTGGACACCCCTCCCATATCCATTGGACACCCCCCACCCCTTGGACACCCCCACCCCTTGGACAGCCCCCCCACCCTCATTTACACCCCAAGACCCCTAGTACAGCCTCAAACACCCATTGGACACCCCCCACACCTTGACAGCCCTCCCAGACCCCTTGGACACCCCCCCGACCCCTAGGACAGCCCCAAACACACCTTGGACACCCCTCCCATATCCCTTGGACACCCCCACCCCTTGGACACCCCCCACCCCTTGGACAGCCCCCCCACCCTCATTTACACCCAACCGGCCCCTTGGATAGAACTTCCAGACACCTTGGACACCACTCCCATATCCCTTGGACACCCCCCACCCCTTGGACACCCCCCACCCCTTCGACAGCCCCCCACCCTCATTTACACCCCCCGAACACTAGGACATCCCCAAACACCCCTTGGACACCCCTCCCATATCCCTTGGACACCCCCCACCCCTTGGACACCCCCACCCCTTGGACAGCCCCCCCACCCCCTGGACACCCCCCTGACCCCTTGGAAACCCCCTACCCCTTGGAAACCCCCCCATCCCCTTGGACAGCCCCAAACACCCCTTGGACACCCCTCCTATATCCCTTGGACACCCCCCCACCACTTGGACACCCCCACCCCTTGGACATCCCCCCCACCCTCATTTACACCCAACCGACTCCTTGGACAGCCCCAAACACACCTTGGACACCCCTCCCATATCCCTTGGACACCCCCCACCCCTTGGACACCCCCCCACCATCATTTACACCCCCCGACTCCTAGGACATCCCCAAACACACCTTGGACACCCCTCCCATATCCCTTGGACACCCCCCAAACACCCACCCACCCCCTTGGAACCTCTCCCCCATACCAAAATCCAGACCAGAAAAACCATCAACAGTAGAGCAAAACAAGAAGTAGAGAAAAATTAAACATTCACTTATATAACATTCAAAACTTACACTGTCAACTTCAAAAAAAACTAATTCCAACCTAAACGACTACGAAATACACAATTACATTGACAATATTCAAAATTACATTTTACATTACAAACAACTAAAAGTCAATCAAACCTGTAAAATAATTTGACCACTCCACTTGTATGTGTTTAATATCTTCAGCAGTAAAGGGTTGAGGGTCATCAAAAAGCTACAAAGGAAAAGGATAGTAGTCAACGTGTATAATGAATAAATCAAATTGAAATATTATGAGAAAGAGGAAATCTTACCAGGTCAAAACTCAGAACTGTCCCAGTTGTTATTATTTCATACATAAATCTTAACATGTAATATCCGCATTCGATGATGCCTTGTTGATCATGACATTTATGTTTGAATGAGTGTAAATTCAATATATTATTTTAATGTAATAAATCAAAATGTACAAATTATAAATGGATATTTACCTTCGCATGTAAATATTTGATCTTGAAATTCCTTTTCTTTGCGCTTTTTTGAAAGTGGACCCATGCCCTGTTAGAAAATAATACGAATGGGGTAAATTTAAAATTCATTATAATATATAAGACTATTGTGAAATTGAAACTTATGTTTCCAATATATTCTTAAAACTTTCTCGCACATCATTATGGAGAGAGCATATCCAATAAAGTGTTTTCTCCCTAGGGAAAAAAACCCCTAACATCCAATGATCCCTGATAAAAGGAAATTTAACGTTAGTGGTTTTTTATGTTAAAAGATAATTAACTCTTTGAGAGGGATGTGTTTCATACCTCTCACAAAAAGGCATCATCCAACACTGTGTGATTACATTCTTTTCAAATCTATCAGCAATATAAAGCATTCTTTGTTCCTCATCCAATGCACATGCTTCAGGGGAAATCAATTGTGGGTCCATGAATCCATATACATCTGTCAGCTCATTCCTATCCCAAATTTTATACAGATACCTAATACAAAGCAGACATAAGTATACATTTTTAATAAATATAATGCAAGGAAAAGGTGTTAAGACTTACATGATAAAAATTTGCACCACGTTGATGCCCAACTTATCTCCAGTGACAAACTCCATGATATCAGTTTTCATAATCCCCACACTTAGTTCACGTCCACAGACATGAGCTTCCATTGTAAAGTCATAATGATCCAACAACAAATTTGAATATCTTGACAATTTGTCAAGACTGCTAGTATCTGCATCTGATGTCATAGCTATCTGTCATTGTTGTTGTCTATACAGTATTTCTTTACCTTTGAAGTATTCCTGTAAAAATAAATTGAAAAATATATTAGTTTCCAAATGATAAAACATTAATAAAAATATAAAATAAAAGATATAACATCCATACCTCTATGGTAATGAGTCGAAGAAGTCTGGATGGCCAAAGTAAAAAATGGCCGATACTATGTCCAACTGTCGTCACCTCATCTGTAGGTAATGGTATCCGAGCTGATCTATCTATAATATCCTGTACAGTGACCCTCTGATTCTCTACCTCTAACTGTTGATGATGAACTGTATCTCTTATACAATATACCATCCCATATGCAACTATATGATGTTGAGGATCATCAACATACAACTCACAATAAGTAGGTAGCTGCGGCGGAGGAGGAGGATCAAAAATGGGGTCCGCAGGCTGAGGTGGGGGAGTGGGAGCTACTGGGAGAGGTGGAGTGGGAGCTGCACCCTGAAATTGTCTTTGCAAGTCTGCAAACATAAACTGCACCGATGCTCTAATCTTGTCCTCCATTGTCGCATTAATATTATGGACTTCAGCCTCCAAGGATTCTATTTTTTTTATAAACTCCCTCAACGTTAGAAGTTGAGGAACGTGGCAACACTTTTCTTACCGATACACCTGCCGGATATCCTCTTACACGGCCAGGATGTTCAGGATTTCCCAATGCCACAGATAAAATATCTTCCCTCCCAGATGGTGTAAATGTCCCCTGTGAACTCTGCTCCTCAAGAGAGTCCTGTAATAATTAATTGAACATTTCTATAATGATTGGAAATATATGACGAAAATAGTAAACTTAAATAAATAAAATAGATATCTTACAATCCTCTCAACTACGAGTCTCGATTCTTCCGAAAGATATTGTCCTTTTTTGCCCTTCCGAGCTCTTTTCCATTTCTCATGTCTAGATGGAGGGGATGGAGGGGCCACCTCTCCAGAGCTTGAAGACTCAGCTCTTAGTTGTTGAAATTTTTCTGCCATCATTTGTTCTTCCAATAATGCATATCCTCCCCTAGATAAACTACGAGGGTATACATTTTTAGATTGGATCTCTTGATGAGCTTTCCTTGTTTTCTCTAAATTAAGAATAAGTAATCATTAACAAAACAATAATAAGATCATTTATATAAGAAAGCTTATAAAAGTTTACATTGCCCTTACCAAAAATGATTCTTTTCTTCTACTTTCAAAAAATTGTCTCCATGTGTCTTCATCTATAAAAGGATATATACGACATGGATTCTCACGACTCCTATGACCATAAATGAAATCAGATGAGAGGGTTGATTTGAAATCCCTCCATCTCCTAGCATCCAACGATAATCATTTCTTCCTGACTCCTCCAGTGTCAGGAATATCAAATTTCATCTGATAAAAAAGAGGTTAAAAATATTATATATACTAGAAACATTTAAAGAACAGTCAAACAATAGAAAAAGATCTTACCAAAATGGTCTCCCACATCTGAGAAATTATCGCCTTATCCACACTTCTCCAATCATCATAGAGAATGCTTACTTTTCTCTTAGCCTGAGTTGCTACAAAACCCTTAAAATCTTTAGCATTTGGACTTCTAGGAAGATCATCATCATCAAACTCCACGACTATACTCTCCTCCTTCGTACGGGCAAGTGATAATTTTGGTAAACGTGTGCACCCACGCTTACCAACCTTTGAACTCTTTTTCGTAATAGGAGCATTTGAATGTTCCTCCCCAGATGTATGACCAATATGCTCATCTCCAGAATCATGTGGCTGATCAACTGATTGATCTGTCATTTTCCTTCAAATCAAAAAAACAAACATTAGTTCACAAATATACAAATTCAAATATTGTAGTACTACTTAATCAGAAAATAGAAAAGTGTACTAAATTACATAATAGTAAAAATTGGTAATATGGTAAGCATGTTAAACAATGATAAACATGGTAAACACAAGCAAAAGGCTGCCAAGGAGTTGGCCCAAGAAAGCTGAAAAGTGGACTCACTGAGTCCACCGGTCAGCCGGTGTGAGCTCACCGGCCAGCCGGAGGACCCAGGCAGTAGACTAGCCCACTGCCTGGTGCCACCGGCCGGCCGCTGGCTCACCACCGGCCGGCCGCTGGATCACCACCGGTCGGCCGCTGGACCAGAGCCTTGCTCTGTCTGGACCACCGGCCGGCCGCTGGATCACCACCAGCCGGCCGGTGGACCAGACAGAGAGCCTTCCTCTCTGTCTGGACCACCGGCCGGCCGCTGGATCACCACCGGCCGGCTGGTGGACCAGACAGAGCCTTCCTCTCTGTCTGGACCACCGGCCGGCCGCTGGCTCACCACCGGCCGGTCGGTGGACCAGACAGAGAGCCTTCCTCTCTGTCTGGACCACCGGCCGGCCGCTGGCTCACCACCGGCCGACCGGTGGACCAGAAAGAGAGCCTTCCTCTCTGTCTGGACCACCGGCCGGCCGCTGGCTCATCACCGGCCGGCCGGTGGACCAGATAGAGCTTTTCTCTGGACCACCGGCCAATCGGTGATCCACCACCGGCCAGCCGGTGCGCCCAGGACTTCTCCTCTTTCTGGTTTTTATTGTTTTATCGTTTTGGTTTGATACATGTTTTAATAAGTAAAAAATTTACAACATCTAACATTATATGAAAAAACTAAATGTAAATAAGAAATAAACATGTGTTACCTGTAATTTTAGGAATGTACAGTTGGATTGTTTTCCCAAATTCCTTCGTCGTGATCGTTCCTTATGGCACAAACCATGTCTTCAACATACTCATCATTATGTTCTGTTAATCTTTCCATGGAAGTAGGGATCTCACATAAATCAGCATCTTCATCAAATTCATCCTCACCAACATATTGTTTTTTCCCTTGTAAAACAACAGCCCACTGCATATCTGATTGATCTACTACATAGAAAATTTGTTTGGCCTGTGTTGCCATTATAAAAGAATCAGCTGTGTCTTCCAATCTATTCAGATTAACAAGTGTCATTCCAAATTCATCGTGTCTGACACTGTTGTTACCGATAAACCATTTACAGTTAAAAACAGGAACTTTAATTTTAAAGTAATCAGCCTCCCATATGTCTTCAATCACTCCATAATATGCACTTGATGCCGAAATTGGGTTTCTGTCCTTAGCACTCGAAAAATGCATTGCTTCTGCAAACACCAATACACCACTATTCTGAACTGCACTTCTGTTGTCCTGAGCTTTCGTATTAAATGTATAGCCATTAATGTCATAAGCAGACCATGTTATCACATTTAAAGATGGACCACCCACTATCCATTTTAATGTCTCTGATACATCTGATCTACCAAGCAAGGTCTTTTTAAACCATGGCAAAAAAGTTTTGTTGTTCTCATTCAAAATCCACATTTCTTTCTTCTTTGGATGACATTGTTTCAACTCATTAATATGCAATGTGATATACGGTTGAACATCAGCTATGTTATTCAAGATGTATGATTCTAACTTCTTCATATGTTCAGCTGACTGTGATTTGACTTTCAAGCCACGAATCCCCTTTCCCTCATTATTAACCCGTTCATGGAGAGATGGAGGCAAACCTATGTGTTGCACCGTAGCCAAGTAGCTCGTACAAAACTCTGCTACCTCCTCAGAAATATACTTTTCAATAATGGAGGCTTCAGGTCGATATGGATTTTTAACATATCCCTTTAATATTTTCATATACCTTTCAAAAGGATACATCCAACGAAGATATACAGGTCCACAAAGCTTTATTTCTCGAACCAGATGAATCATTAAATGCACCATCATATCAAAAAAAGTTGGAGGAAAATACATTTCCAAATGACAAAGTATAAAAACTACATCCTTTTCCAAAATGTTCAAAGCATTCACATCAATCGCCTTGTTACAAATTGAATTGAAAAAATAACACAACCTCATTATAGTCTTTCTGACACGGATGGGTAATATTCCACGCAGTGCAACTGGTAGAATTTGTTGCATCATGACATGACAATCATGTGATTTCATACTTATCAACTTCAAGTCTTTCAATGAGACAAAATTTTTTACATTTGAAGAATAACCTTGAGGCACTTTGATATCATGAAGACACTGAAAGAAGCTACTTTTCTCCCTCTTCAATAATGTATGACAAGCCGGGGGAAGAAATGTTCGTCTTCCTTTAGGAGTGGGAGCTAACTCCAAACGTATTCCCATTGATAGTAGGTCTAACCTTGCATTCAACCCATCTTTTGTCTTTCCTTTAATATCTAGCAATGTTCCGATCAAAGAATCACATATATTCTTCTCCACGTGCATGACATCAATATTATGTTTGACTTCATGATACCTCCAATATGGTAGCTCAAAAAATATTGACCTTTTCTTCCAAATATGTCTATCATTACCAGATTTCTGTGTCTTTCCCAATGTCACATCAAGGTTTTTCACCCTCTCAAAATACAAATCTGGGGATAAAGGTTTTGGAGCAGTATCAAATTCATGTGAGCCATTGAATGCCTTTTTTAGTCTTCTATAAGGGTGATCCATAGGCAAAAACTTTCGATGACCCATGTACACTGTTTTCCTCCCATGATGCAATTGACAATATGACGTCTGTTGTTCGCAAATTGGACATGGTTTATGCCCTTTAACACTGTATCCAGACAAATTTCCATATGCTGGGAAGTCATTTATAGTGAATAGAAGCACTGCATGCAGTTGAAAATATTCCATTTTATAAGAATCATACACCCTAATACCATCAGCCCATAACAGTTTCAAATCATCAATCAGCGGTGACAAGTATACATCAATATCATTGCCGGGTTGCTTTGGACTAGAGATCATGATACTCAACATGACATATTTGCGCTTCATACAAACTTCAGGAGAGAGGTTGTAAATTACCAATAAAACAGGCCATGAACTATGTGTGCTACTGAGGGTTCAGTATGGATTCATTCCATCTGTGCACAAGCCTAGTCTCAGATTTCTAATTTCATTTCCAAATGTAGGGTACTGGGCATCAATTTTCTTCCATTGTGGACAATCAGCTGGATGACGTATTTTTACATCACATACCCGCTCATCAGCATGCCATCTTAACCTTTTTGCATCATGTGAATTAGAAAATAAACGTTTGAAACGAGGAATTATAGAAAGATAACAAAATACCTTTGAAGGGAGCTTTGTAATCTCTACATCAGCTTGTGATTTTTCTTTCACCTTATACCGTGATGTCCCACATTTAGGACACTCTTTCAGAAATTTATATTCCTTCCTATATATAATGCAGTCATTCAGACATGCATGTATTTTCTTGTATCCCAATCCCATCGGGCATAATATTTTTTTGGCCTTATAATGTGAATCTGGAAGATCGTTATCTTTTGGAAGAATGTATTTCATCAATTGTAGCAGCTCTGTAAAACTTCTGTCACTCCATCCATGTTTCGCCTTCAGGTTAATCAATCTTAACACCGCCGACAAAACCGTAAAATCTGTACAACCAGGATATAATGGTTTTTCGGCATCACCATATGGACGTGCAACTGTCGGTTCTATCTCAATTTGTTCTGCTACAATATCGCGAATCATTTCTTCAATTCCATCGGAGTTACCATCTTGCGATTCATTATCATCAGTGACATTCTGTCTAGTTTCGCCATGCCAAATCCAAGGGTTGTAACTCAGATTGAAACCATGACAAATCAGATGATCTTTTATCTCTCTACTTTTCAACTTCTTCATATTCAGACATTTCAGGCATGGACAGAAAAAAATGTCACTACTTGGAACATTTCGTTTAGAAAATTCCAAAAAGGCATCAACACCTTCCTCATATTCATTGCTCATTCGATGTTCCGTAATCCAACTTCGACTCATTATTACCTATAACAAATAGCAAAAATATATATATTTTTTAGATAAGACAAATATATGTTTATATGAAAAAAATCATAATTTGAATGTAAACAATTTTGAAATATAAAACAAATCGATGTGTATTTAAAAAAATATGCTTGAATATTATTTTTTAAACAAAATATAGTAAGATATAACCCCCCATGGACACCCCCCAACCCCTCTGGACAGCCCCCCGCCCCTCCTGGACACCACCCCCCCACCCCCTACCCCCTTGGACACCCCCTGGACATCCCCCAACCCTCTGGACAGCCCCCCACCCACCCGGACAACCCCAAATACCCTCTGGAGAGGCCTCCACCCACTTGGACAGCCCCCCACACCCATCCAACCCCTTGGACACCCCCCTGGACACCCCACCGACCCCTCTGGACAGGCCTCCACCCCCTTGGACAGCCCCCCACACCAACCCATCCCCTTGGACACCACCCTGGACACCCCCCGACCCCTCTGGACAGCCCCTGACCCCTCTAGAAAGCACCCCCACCCCTCCTGGACATAACCCTCCACCCCTGACCTGCTTGGACACCCCCCTGGACACCCCCAACCCTCTGGACAGCCCCCCACCCCTCCTAAACACCATCCCCACCCCCTACCCCCCTGGACACCCCCCTGGACACCCCCCAACACCCACCCACACCCTTGGACAGCCCCCCACACCCACCCACCCCCTTGTAAACCCCCCTGGACACCCCAACCCCTCTAGACAGCCCCCCGCCCCTCCTGGACACCACCCCCCACCCCCTACCCCCTTGGACACCCCCCTGGACATCCCCCAACCCTCTGGACAGCCCCCCCACCCACCCGGACAACCCCAAATACCCTCTGGAGAGGCCGCCACCCACTTGGACAGCCCCCACACCCATCCAACCCCTTGGACACCCCCCTGGACACCCCACCGACCCCTCTGGATAGGCCGCCACCCCCTTGGACAGCCCCCACACCCACCCATCCCCTTGGACACCACCATAGACACCCCCCGACCCCTCTGGACAGCCCCCGACCCCTCTAGAAAGCACCCCCACCCCTCCTGGACACAACCCCCCACCCCCGACCTGCTTGGACACCCCCAACCCTCTGGACAGCCCCCCACCCCTCCTAAACACCACCCACACCCTCTACCCCCTTGGACACCCCCCTGGACACCCCCCAACACCCACCCACACCCTTGGACAGCCCCCCACACCCACCCACCCCCTTGTAAACCCCCCTGGACACCCCCGACCCCTCCGGACAGCCCCCCGCCCCTCCTGGACACCACCCCCCACCCCCTACCCCCTTGGACACCCCCCTGGACATCCCCCAACCCTCTGGACAGCCCCCCCCACCCACCCGGACAACCCCAAATACCCTCTGGAGAGGCCTCCACCCACTTGGACAGCCCCCCACACCCATCCAACCCCTTGGACACCCCCTGGACACCCCACCGACCCCTCTGGACAGGCCGCCACCCCCTTGGACAGCCCCCCACACCCACCCATCCCCTTGGACACCACCCTGGACACCCCCCGACCCCTTTGGACAGCCCCCGACCCCTCTAGAAAGCACCCCCACCCCTCCTGGACACAACCCCCCACCCCCGACCTGCTTGGACACCCCCCTGGACACCCCCCAACCCTCTGGACAGCCCCCCCACCCCTCCTAAACACCACCCCCACCCCCTACCCCCTTGGACACCCCCCTGGACACCCCCCAACACCCACCCACACCCTTGGACAACCCCCCACACCCTCCCACCCCCTTGTAAACCCCCCTGGACACCCCCCGACCCCTCTGGACAGCCCCCCACCCCTCCTGGACACCACCCCCCACACCCTACCCCCTTGGACACCCCCCTGGACACCCCCCAACCCTCTTGATAGCCCTCCCACCCCCCTGGAATCACTGAATAAAGTAGTAACAACTGTAAAAGGGCAACCCATCCAAATGGACACGCCCCAACCCTCTCGGGGATTTATAGAAAACGATGAAAAATTAGTGAAATCATAAAATTAGTCAATATTCCAAGTCGAACTAATAGATCTAGGGATGATAAATAAGATTATGGTGCCAAAACGAGTTAAAAGGGTTCGCAATCGAAGAATCTTAGCTAGTTTCAACAAAAAAATCACAACACATATATATATACTATCCACGAAAAAAAAAACGAACGAGTGGGAGGATTACCTGAGTGCTGCGAGTTTAGATGATTGATCCCAGGAGATTAAATATGAGAAACAATGATCGCAAAACGAATCTAAACCAACGAAATGGACGAGTCGATTCGGGTTTACGCGCGAGAGAGACAAGTCGCGACTGTCGAAGGTAAACTCGCGAATGACAATCCACGGGTCTGGGTAAATTTTTAAATGAGTTATCACGTCGGTTATTCAATAACCGACGTAAAAACCTTCCTCCGATTATTTTTTTACATCGGTTATTCTATAACCGACGTTATAAAGGGCTCAAAATCCGCGTTTTATTACGTCGGTTATTCCATAACCGACGTCAAAAACATCTGCGGATTCTTTTTTTACGTCGGTTATTTTATAACCGACGTAAAAAGGCCTTCAAAAACCGCGTTTGTTACGTCGGTTATTCAATAACCGACGTAAAAAACGAAGCCGCCCGATTAATAACGTCGGTTATCAAAATAACCGACGTTAAAGGTGTACTAAACACAGGGTTTTACGTAGGTTATTAAATAACCGACGTAAAAAACCTCGTTTTACATATTATGACGTCGGTTTTATATAACCGACGTAAAAAATGGTGACGTAAAAAACGTTTTCTGCACTAGTGGGTGTTCCTAGAAAAGAAGTTCGAGGATGGTCTTAGGTGGGATATCCTCTCACAGGTGAACATATTCAAGCTGGCTTCCATTACTTCCATCGTCAACCAGGCACTGATTGTGGAGCACAATATGAGAGACTCTAGAGCTACGAGCCAGGGCAGTTCTGCTTCCAAAGCTAGTCTTCCTCTAGATAACAGTAAGAAGCGCCGTAGAGAGCCTACACGCGTTGATCCAAGGAAGGGAGATGCATCGTCCAACAGCCAGGTGACATGATACTAGTGTGGCGGGTCAGGGAACACGAGGCCGCAGTGCCAGAGGGACCCCGTGGAGTGCCGATCTTGCAGAAAGATGGGTCACCTTCAGCGTTTCAACCATGTTTTCTCACCAACAGCTTGTGACCGAGGTTCATCCATGACTCCTCGTTCAGGAGCAGCACCACCAGTTTCTCACCAGTCAGGGAATTGTAGTTCTTCCGGCCATTCAGGCTGAGGTGGAGGTCGAGGCCATGATGGTCAACCACCAGTTCCTCAGCCCCAGAAAGGAGGTTTAGCTCAGAGTGGTCAGCCAGGGGTGCAGGGCCGCGATATAGGCTAGTCTTTCGTCATGGGGAAGACTTATCAGGAGCAGGATCCCGACCCTTCTACTGTTCGAGGTACGATTTTAGTAGCCTCAGTTTTATCTTTAGCCCTTTTTTATACTGGTAATACACATAGATTTATCTCTTTTTATTATGGAGAGCCTTGGACTCTGCATCTTTTCTTGTGCCAACTCATTGAAACTAGACACACCTTTAGGGACGAGGACATCTAGTGTACTCCAGTGTAGAGAGTGACCTCTCGAGGTTGTAGGGTATCACTTCTTATGGGATCTCTATGTCATAGAGATGATAGGCTATGATGTCATCCTTGGAATGGATTGGTTGATTCCCTTTCAGGTAGTCATCGAATGCTATCACCACAGAGTGAGTTTTGTTTCACCATAGGGCGAGTCTTTTCTTCATAAGGGTGAGTGGGACATTCATGCAAGTCGAGCAGGACTCGAGCATCTTGGGCTAGGAGGTGTGACGACCCAGATTGCTAGTCTTTATCTGGATGATCAGGGGACTCCACAATTGGATTTTCCTCTAGTGGTGGATCGCTTCAGGGACGTCTTTCCAGAGGTCTTTTCAGGTTTGCCTCCGGAGCGTGAGGTAGACTTCTCTATTTAGCTCGTAAAAGGAGTGGCACCTGTGTCCATTTCTCCCTATAGGATGGCTACACTTGAGTTTCAAGAGCTTAAGAAGCAGTTAGAGGAGGGACAGGCTAAGGGTTTCATCCAAACCAGTACTTCTCCTTGGGGTTCGCCTGTCCTGTTTGCAAAAAAGGCTGACGGTACCCTTGGACTTTGTGTGGATTATCGGAAGCTGAACCAGTTGACGGTCAAGAACCGATATCCTTTTCCGAGAATTTATGACATTTTCGATCAGCTTCGAGGAGCCCGGGTGTTCTCAAAGATCAACTTGAGGTCCGACTATCCTCAGTTGCACGTTAGACCATCTGATATACCTCTAATAGCCTTTAGGAGTAGGTATTGTCTATATGAGTATACAGTCATGTCATTCGGTCTCACGAATGCGCCTGTAGTTTTCATGGCACTGATGAACCAAGTGTTCCATCCTTACTTGGACTCTTTTGTCGTGGTCTTCATGGAAGACATCTTGGTGTACTCTCACACTTGACACGACAATTCCACACATCTTGAGATCATTCTAAGTACACTGAGAGAGCATAAAATTTATGAAAAACTCTCGAAGTGCCACTTTTGGATGGATCAGATTCACTTCTTGGGTCACGTCATCTCAGAGGCAGGAGTATCAGTGGACCCAAAGAAAGTGAGAGCTATAGTTTCCTGGGATCAGCCGAAGAACGTCTTTGGGGTATGGAGTTTCCTATGGCTGGATGGATACTACAAACGCTTATTTTAGGACTTTTTTCGTCTAGCAGCACCTTTGGCTGGTCTGACCAAGAAGGGAGAGAAGTTATTATGGTCAGATTCTTGTGAGTTAGCCTTTCAGGAGATGAAAGGGAGGTTGACGTTAGCACTGATACTAGTGTTGCCGGAGCCAGGCAAGAACTAAACTGTTTACTGTGATGCTTTAGGAATCAGGCTGAGAGCTGTGCTTATGCAGGGGGATGGAGTCGTTGCGTACGAGTCTCGGAAGTTGAGGCCACATGAGAGGAACTACCCTATGCACGATTTGGAGTTGGTAGCTGTTGTTCATGCCTTACACTATTCGAGACACTATCTGTTGGGAGAGCACTTTGTGGTCTTAACTGACCACAAGAGTCTCAAGTATATTTTCAATTAGCGGGATCTGAACCTGAGACAACGCAGGTGGGTTGAGTACCTTTAGTCTTTTTATTTCGGGCTTGCCTATACGCTGGGAAAAGGCAACACTGTGGTAGATTCATTGAGCAGGAGAGCTCAGATTCAGGAAGTTCAGGAGGCCAGCAGTGAGAAGCAGCTGATGGATCTGTTCTTTGAGATGCATCTAGAGGTGCACGACAGATAGGGACATAACTTACTATCTTATGTAGCTATTACCTATACACTTCTTGATCCAGTACGGATGAGGCAGCTATCAAACTCAGAAGTCTTAGTCTTGCGTGAGAGTTTGTCAGGAGAGGACCATCTTTCTAGATGGACAGTGGGAGAGGATGATATCTTTCATTTCCAGGGACGCGTATGGGTGCTAGCTGACATACGCGAGAAGCTAATGTGGGATTTTCATTCCTCAGTTTGGACAGTTCATCTTGGTGTCACCAAGATGTATCGGGATCTTCAACGCCAGTACTGGTGGCCAGGTATAAAGAAGGATGTTGCTGGTTTCATCATGAGATGTTCTATTTTTCAGTAGGTTAAGGCAGAGCATTAACGACTAGCATGCATTTTACCACAGTTACCCATTCCAGAGTGGAAGTGGAACAATGTCGCGATGGACTTCATGACTGGGTTGCTGAGGTCGCCTTGAGGGAACGATGCTGTTTGGGTTGTCGTCGACAGGCTTACGAAGGTTGTGCACTTCTTGCCGATCAAGCAGACCTTCAATATTGATGATCTAGGACGACTTTACATCTGAAAGATCATTCGTCTGCATAGAGTTCCACACTCCATTGTTTCAGACAGGGATGCACGCTTTACCTCTCGGTTCTGATAGGGAATTCATAAGGCCTTGGGTACACAGGTACTTTTGAGTATAGCCTACCATCCCCAGACTGATGGCCAGTCCGAGCGCACGATCCAGGTGCTTGAGGATATGCTCCGAGCTTGTATCCTAGACTTTGGAGGTTCTTGGGAGAAGCATATCCTTCTGGTGGAGTTTGCCTACAACAACAGTTTCCAGGAGACCATTCAGATGGCACCATACGAGGATTTGTACGGTAGGCCATGCTGATCACCCTTATACTGGATGGAGGTAGGAGAGGCAGCTTTACTGGGACCTCATCTCGTTCAGGAGACCTCAGAATAGATAGAGCTGATTCAGAAGAGGATGGATACAACACTGTCTCGACAGAAGTCTTATGCTGATCAGCGGAGACGACCTCTGGTGTTCGAGGTTGGGGATCAGGTTTTCCTGCGTGTCACACTAAGGTTGGTACACAAGAGGATTCAGAGACAGGGTAAGCTTTCACCGTGGTACGTCAGACCATTTGAGGTCATGGAGAGAGTGGGACCGGTCGCCTATTAGTTGCAGCTACCTTAGAGGTATCGGGCCATGCACGACGTCTTCTACGTCTCTCAGCTCCAATGTTACTTTTCAGACCCATATCATGCCTTTCAGCCTGAGGAAGTAGAGCTTGAAGTGAATGCATCATTCGAGGAGCATCCTATTCGGATTGTGGATTAAAGTACGAAGGTTCTCCGTGGGTGGTCTATTCCTCTAGTACGAGTGCTATGGCAGCACGGGCGAGTACAGGACGAGACCTGGGAGAGGGAGGCCGATGTACGATCGTAGTGGCCGGAACGGTTCGAGGATTCTTCTTCTACACCCCATTAGGGAAATTCAGGGATGAATTTCTTTAAGGGGGGATGTTTGTAAGAACTCGGATCTTCGTTCAGGTTTGTTTTTCTTTTTTCTAGAGTTTTTAAGAAAAAATGTTTTTTCTGGAAATTTTCAAAGTACACGCTGTGTGATTTCTGAGTACACGCCGTGTACTCTGATCCGGCTTGAAGCTGTGTGCTGGCCGTGCCCTGGCCACACACACGGTGTGTAGGGGTGACATAGAGGCCGATTTTGGAAGAGTACGGAAGGGACCCAGTACACGCCGTTTACTCTAAAAGTACGCGCTGTGTACTTTTTTTTCACTAAACGGACCAGGGTCGCTCCTAACCCCCACTTTCATCTTCTTCTCCAGATTTCATCTGCCCAAGAGAGACCGTACGACCAGATATTCAGCAAGATCCTGCCTCTTCGATCGTTCTATGATTCGAGCACGGTCAATTGCATTGGAATCATAGTGGTGGGCTCTCCCTTCTGCTTGAGTCTAGTTTATTGATTCCTCCTGGTTTCCAAGTTATCGTAGGTTGAGAGTTTTGTGCGTTTTCTCAGATCTACCTCGTTCCAAGGGGAATCTGTCATTGTGGTTCACGTATATCAATCACCTAGGATCGAGGTAGGTGGTTTGTGCCTTTACTTATAATGTTGATGAATATTTTGTGAAAATTCCACCAATACCCTTGAATGGGGTATTACGTGTTCCTGTTTTTCCCTTGTTGTATTTCCTACTTTTCTTGATTGCTAGAGTAGATGTTTTGCCTATGATTATGGTAGCTTTACCGTACCTTGAATGTTTTCTATGCTTGTTCTGCCTGTTTGAAGTTTTTCTAGTTTCCATGCCTAGTTGGAGGATTGTGGACTATTGCCTTGTTTTGGTGCTGAGCCTTAGTTGATATCCAAGTAGTTCTGGAGGTTTACTTGGACGATGTACACGCGCGCTGAGTATTTTTAGTTTCACTCAGGACTGTGAGAACCTAGAGTAGTAGACCAAAGGGATAATTGACGGAAGGGGTTCTCCAGAGTGTCTTTTAAATACGATGGGAGACCACAGGGGGAATTGAAGATGAGTGCTTCCTCAGAGAGTCTGTAGTTCCTCGACGTGGGCCACAGGGGGAATTGACGTTGAATGCTTCCCCAGAGAGCCTTTAGAATGATACAAGACTATAGGGGGAATTGATGGTGAGTGCTTCCCTAGAGAGTCTATTAATTTCATAACTAAACCAGAGGGGTGAGACAATGTGTGCCACCTAGAGGGTTGCTAGTACTTATAGATTGAAACATAGGGGTTAGGTTGTGAGAGCTACCGAGAGGGTTACCTTTTTCCTTTGTTACTGGTCGTTTACTTGTGCACTTCTTTTGTTAGAACTGTAGATTGTAGCTGCTTGTGTTTTTGTTTACTGATTCTTGTTTTATTACTTTCCTTGTATTCATTGATTGTTAGGCACAAATCTTTGGGTGATTAACTACAGGGATTGTATCTCAAACCCTGTTTGGGCCATGCTTTTGGGCCCAAGAAGAATATGTTGCTGCAGGTATAGATAAGGGAAAGGGACCTTCTACTTCAGGTTCTTGATTGCACTAGAGCTGGAGAGCATGGGACCGAGCCGGGGATTGCGATGCTGAGGAGTTTATATTGTTTTCCTTTGCACTTTGTTTTTCAGTTGTACTTCATCACGTTTTTGTGTTTTCTGTTTTCCTTAGATACTTGTACTTGATGCATCATTATTATCATTTGCTATATAGTTATTATTTCCGCTGCTGGGTTTCAGTTGTTGTATGTTGTTTACTACTTCTGCTGTTTATTGTTTTTATTCTTACCTTGTATACCTTATCGAATGAGGGCATAGTTTCCCCAATAACTTACCAAGGCCCTCACTGCTAGTCGGAAGCCTCTAGCATTTGGGGAAACGCGCTTGAGGTCATGTGGCGAATCGGGTACGGGGCACCAGTGGAGGGGCTCCGGATTCGGGTCGTTACACATTTGATAAGTAGAATGAGATACACAAAAAGGAAGAATACACAATGAATGGATGTTTGATAGTTTATCTAGATCAACTAAAAATTGGTAATGAAATTGAAAATACCCAAATAGATGTTTCATCTGGGCGTAACAAAGGTATTTAAGAATAATATTCTAAATTTCACAAGAATCTATATATTTTTTATGATCTCAAAAACCAACATTATTAGTGTGATTATGATAGGCATGACATGAAAAAATATAATTCTATATTCCCAATCCAAGATGAGTTGATGAAAATATCTATGTAATCAAATTAAAATAAAGCATCACTACTTATAAGGGTAAATAATACTATCCAAAATGATGATAAAATTCTTGGTAATAATATGATCATGTAACCTGTGAAGAATACTAATAAGAAAACGATCTATTAAAAAATGGATATCAAAATAATGAATGGTAAGAAAACATGGAGAAGAAAATCACAACATATTCCCTATTTATAAGATGAAAGAAGTCTTCATTATTCCAACATATATGTATATATATATATATATATTATTTTGTTCTTATATTAATGAAATAAAAGGAAATTGATAAATACCTTGAGGAATATAACATTTTATTTGAAGACATGAAATATTTACAATTCAGTGAATATGAAATTCCTTAATATCATTCTAAGTAAACACTCAAATTCATAATCAAAATATTTTTGAAAATTTTTTATCAAAAGGGAGTTGATATAGAGATAAAAAGGGGGAACAATATGTTTTTTTCACTTGATATTTTAGTTGTGTTTGTTTAGATAACTACGTGATAAATATTTTTTATTATTTTACTTTTTGTTCATCTATAAGTTATAAAGTGATAGATATATGATATTGGCATCACAGTAATGTCTATTTATAAAAAATATTTACCACCATAGTTATATTCTCAAATTTTCTACACCAATTTTTCCCATGTATACTTAGATTTTTATATCTAAAGGTTCATTTCAAAGTAAAATATGTTTTTTAATCCAAGAATGAGATTATAATATATGTCATATATGCACTATTTTGATTAATTTTCAATAAGGGGAGTAAGAAAAGTATAAATATTGACATATAAGTATTGATAACAAATCTGATGGGGGGAGATTCTATATCCCTTTGAGTGGATTTAATTTGTTTTCAATGTGGTTGATTGACGTGGTTTTAAGAAGATTTTAATATGTGTTGAGATAAGTGACAGTGCTAAGAAGATTTCTATAGGAATATCCATGACATAATTAAGATGACATTAGAGATATTTTTATTGTTTTAAACATTTTCATGAGTTATTTTTTTAGATTTTATATTATTTATAAAAATATTGAAGTGAAGATTTATTTTTAATTCCTTATTGAATTGAAATATTTTTGAAGAATAGAATTTAAAGGTGAGTGTTTTAATTTTTGAAATGAAATTTTGGAATTTACATAATTTAGAAATAAAGAAGGTTATTTGAAATGGATATATTGAGAATTTTGTGTTGGAATTTAATGTTTAGAATTTAATGTAAAGGAAATAATTTTTGGCTAATATTTTTCCCATTAATTAATAAAAAATGGTCAACCTTGTGCTATCCAAACGACCTATGTGCCGCTATTCAGGTTAGAAAGATGGCCACCCCAAACATCTCTAGAAAAAAGGTGATAATTCTTAATAATACCCTGATATTTTATGATATATGTGTATTCAAATAAAATATCATTTCCTTAATATCTTTATTAACATGTGACATCGAGCATTAAGAGAACTGTATTATAATAGGGAAATATTATTTTTTAAATGTGACTCTTATATCATAGCCTTTGAATTGGATGGTTGGAATATGAGTATATAAAACATTAATTATATATATAATAGTCATATATAATTAAAATATATTAATTAACTCTTTTAAAATAACAAGTCAATTTTTAGTAAATTCATTTTATGCTTTAAATATACATTTTCATCAAAAATAGTTTTTATTAATTTTTGTGAGAAAATATTATATTTAATTTCTTCTACTTTTAAAATTTATATTTAATAAAAAAGATACCATTTTGGAAGTCAACATCTCAAAATTATCCAAATGATAAATTTTGGGTTTTTATAAAAACATTATTTTTTCAGTAAATTGCGTCAAATACCCATTTTATAAAATTATAACTCATATTAAATTTTAAAAAGTATTTTTCAATTATATAAAATATAAATAATTAATTTGGATTCATCATTATATATGAATCTGTAATATATTCATTTTTAGTCTTAAAAACATAATTTTCTAATTTGTTTTTCACCATTATTTAAGAATTTATATCAAAATCTATATATGATAGTTTTAGAAATTTATTTTTTTAAATTATGTAAAATGTTTTAAATCATGAGTTAAAATTTGGTAACTAATGTCCATTTATTTTTAGTCATTATAAATATTAATCCTGGTAAATATTTGTCACTTTTATAAGGGTAAAATTTGAAAAACTTGGTTAAAAATATGATATTAGGCCAATAAATCTACAATAAACTTGAAATTATCCATTTTTATGAGTTTAGTTCATCCATTATATTCAATGTTTTAAAAATATGTCATCATGAAGTAATTTTTCTTTGATTATGACATTTATATTATTTTAAGTAAATAATAAGTCAAAAATATTACAATCATTGTATTAATAATTATAGTAATTTATCATGGGGATAATTTATCTCAAATATTAATTATTTATTGTCTTCATGGATTTTTTTTAATTTGTAGTTATGGTATAGTTGTTTTAAATTTTTACGCAACATCGACAAAATACTTATTCAAGTAATAGAGAAATAAAATTAATATTTTTAAAAATATTCAAAGCAACACAATTTATTGGAATGATTGAATTACATAAATTTTATAGAAAAAAAAATGAAATATTAGTGTTGTGTTAAATGATTTTATTTATATAAAATTTCACTGTAGTTTTCTTTAAATTCAAACAATGTGAATAGAATCAAAAATGACTTTAACGATATCTATTATTAAATAATATCTTATGAAATGAATAAAAATTCATAAAAATATTAACGTTAATATTTTAATGGGATATGGTATATAATTTCATATATTTTCCACTTATTGTCTAGTTATCCTTTTATAGTGAAATTATTGACTCCAAAATATTAAAAATAATTGATATCACAGTTATTGGAAAAAAGGTTAACATGGGTTAAAACCTTGGAATAAGGGTTAAATGATCACATAAACCTATATAAATATTATTTTAAAATAAAATGTATACTTAAAGTAATCATATCCTTAAAATAAATAATTTTAGTTCCACATGAACCATAAAATTAATTTATTTTAATTTAATACTTGAATTAATTATAAGGGTTCCCCTCCCCTCACTTATAAAAGAGAACCTCCTCTCATCCCATACTGTAAAATATTGAGCACTCTAGATTAGTAAATAAATAAAATAATATTCCCCTATCCACTAAACATAAATCTAATTGATTATTTTCAGTCAAAACCCATCTTTTCATGGGTTAAGGTGTAAGCTAATAGAGGAATCTCAACGAAGTGGCATAATTCTTAACTGAGTACATTTAATTTTATTTTATATTATACCTCATATCATCCTATGGAATCCATTATAAAATAATAAATGCACTATTATAAATATAATTAATTCTTTTTATGATGATGTAATAATTTTTATCCACCTCATTTCCATCCTTTGGGAATAGAAAACATTACTCATTTATACATGTGTACGACGACATCCACAAACCGATGCACCTAACCATTTAGTAATCATGGTTATAATGATGGATTTGATGAATATATTTTATATTTATGATATGATTATATTTCCATTAAGTTGAATTATTATTTTATGTTCTTCCCTTAAATCCATCAAAAATGAAAACATCACTCGTGCGTACAAATGAACTACTGTCTCCACGAAGTGATGTAATTTAGTTTTCATCACTACTTTTTGTGAATAGTTATAAAAGTACACATAATGATTAAATATGATTCTAATTAAATGAATAAAATTATTTATATTATGTAACTATGATCAAATTTTTAGGACCAATATAGCACAATCAAGACATGAATGAGAAAGGAAGTAGTTACCACCCGAACAATGATCTTAATAAAAAATTGATAATAATTGGTTGATAAGATGCTAAAAATAAATAATATTTTGTATGATATATTTGTGTATAGTTACATAATTTATGTATAATAAATCTATATTCATTATAAAAGATATTAAAACACGTAAAGAACAATAAAAAACTTTTGGTAAGGGATTTATGTTTTAATACCATTTTAATTTGAATTTCTTATGCATGAATTTCAATTGAGGAAATTTAAATGATATTTGTATAATAAAAATATTAAAATTTTAATTTCATAGTTATTTTTGTAGAATACATTTTTTTCCTTTCATTTTTCAATCATTATGTACTGAACATGATAAAAGGATGGTTTTTTAGGAAAATGGACTTTGTTTTACTATTCAGTCGAGAATCATTTTATCATATGTCCATGTTTTAAGTAAAATAATTTCAAGAACATTTTTACTTATCTTAAATGAATATTGAAAGTAATTTTTACACATTATTTAAAATTATAATTTTTAAATGATTATTCTCTTCATTTTATTAAATTATATTCTTTTAACAATTTATTGAAAATGTGAAGGTAATCATTATGTTAACAAACTTGACATGATAAGAATATCTTTTTTTACAACCAATCAATGTTATGAATCTTAATTTAAAATTTTACATTGTTAATATCAAAGAATATTTTTTCCATAATATTTACAAAATATTTATATTTTAAATAATTTATTTCAAAATAAAAATGGTATTTTACTCATGAAATATTCCACTGATCTTTTAAAAGGAATTCATCATCTATGATAACATCATTTTTTGTTACTTTTTCATCACAATGGATATGATTATATAATAAAGCCTCCATTATTTCATTGTTTTATTTATTATTATGAAGATGAAATACAAATAAAATCTATTTTCAATTCCATGGGTTATGTTATGATGGAATTATAAGTGTTTTCATGATCTTTTTCAATACATATGAATGGATAATGAATATGTTCTTGGTTGGAATAGAATTATACCTTCTCCCAATGCATAGGGTAAATATTAACATTTTATGACATCACAAGATATTCATTAGGATTTCCCAAACCCAAAAAATAAAAGATAGTAGGTTTTACCATTCCTTAAATAGAGTACATAGAATGTTATCCCATACCCGAAAGAAGGTACATCAAAGGGATCCCATGCCTAAAAGATGGTACAAGAGAGGTTATCTCAAGCCCAAAGTAGGTACATAGGAGACTATCCCATGTATTGACATGCGATGAATGTCTTGGTGGGTAGAATTAACATATGATTTCTATGATTATTATTTTTCTACAATTCTTACCATTTTTTAAGATATTATCTAATGCCACTATTATACTCTCATGGATCTTGTTCTTTGATTCAATTTTTATTCATGTTTTATGAAAAATATAAATTTATTAAATGACACTTTATTATGATAAATAAATTGATGTGTGTGACTTTGAAATGGTATTCCCATGTTTTAATACCCTTAAGCTCATGTTATGCTTAAATTTTTAGTGTTATCACCACATTTTAGCAATATTGAGCATCAAATTCCACCCTATGTTTTTTTCCATTTCCCAAGAATTTGAATAAAAGTTTTATGTATGATAGGACTAAAAAAGGTTATAATTATAAATAACATAGTGGGAGATAACTTAGATGCTTTATATACCCATTTTTTATGTAATTTTTTTTCTAATAATAGTCCTATACGATTCTCATAGGGATTGTAATAATATGTATTTAATATCAAACTAATTAGAATTAATATTTAATAATGAAAAGTATGGGTCTATATAGTTGGAATGAGATAAAGGTTTAATAAATTTTAGAGACTATGATTAAGAAAAATTGGTTCGAACACTTAGTATAAGCCTTATTATATAGGAACAACATAAGTTATGGTAAATAATGAAGTGTGGTTTCCCTATAAAATACAACCATGTATGGATACTATAAAGTGGATACCACTATATAATAGATTCACCAAGGGGTAACAACTCTAAATTTGGAATATTTGGTATTAACATGATCATAACTAGTGTATGATGAGAGTGACTAAGACCAAACACCTTGTTAAAAAATATAGGGGGGATATTCTTGGGTTAATTTAAAATTTATTTATGAAAAAATATGGTAGATTTAAAATGATTATGTCCATTAATGACTTAAGTTAAAATTATGGTTCCGTATATTAAAATGAAAGTGTAATGTTTTAGACATCCTAATTATTTTTTTCGTTATTATATGGTTTATAACTATGATTATTGTTTCTCACACAATTATTTTTGTTTTTTGTCATTTTACAAAATCTAAAGGAAACATGATAACACTGAATATAATATACAATGTTTTGATTATATAGATGAGAAATCAAATAAAATGAGATATCTAATAAAAAATATTGTTTTTATCCTTATGAAATATTTTCATTATAAGAATCACATAGATCTTCATAAATATAAAAGTATTGAATAATGTTATATTGAGTCCTTTATAGAAAAGAATCCACCACAATTTAGTGGGTCCATTGACGCTCTAGTTTCTATAAAGTGGATCACTACTATTGAAATAATATTTTTCATTCCCTAGTGTTTAGGGGATGGAAATGTTATTTTTACTGTTTATTGTTTGGAAGGTGAAGCAAGTCAATGGTGGATTCTCATCATAAACAAAAAGAAATTGGATCAAATTAACTCTATTAAGTGGAATAATTTTCAAAGTTTATTTTTAAACAATAACATTATTCACATTCTTCATATAAAAATGGGGAATGAATTACTTGATCTAATATTGAAATATGATAAATATTTTGATGTTCCACTAAGGTAAAAATAGAGATTAGAGGTACCCATAAATCATAAGGTTTTAATAAGAAAATAAATGTTTAATTTAAATGAAATTATAAAAATATAAAACATGGAGGGTATAATATGATCCTTCCATAATGGTTTAAAAGATAGAAAGCTCCACACAATACACCACCTACACTCAAGTGTTTCAAATGAATGGATTATGGGTGTTATATTATCCAATGATCAAATTTGATGTTTAATGATGATGGTTGAAATCAGTAACTTCATAATATTAAAGAAAAACTGAAATATAATTTAATCACTATTAATGATATGGCATATGAAAATGATGTGGTGAAATGTACACATATCATAAATACTATAACACTAAATTTCTTATTTAATTTTCTATCTACCCACTCTCTTCAATTAGATGATTTTTATGGGAAACCAAATACCACCCAAATGATTAGATATTGAATTAGTAGTCAAAACTCCCAATGGTACAATGATAGAATTTAAAGTCTATGATTTTTCTAAATTTTATATTTGGGGGAATATTCCTCCTAATTTTTTTTAATTATCCCTATAGTAGAACATGATGTTATTTTGGTATTTTATCAGCATTATTTATAAAAATTTTATGTTAAATTTCATGTAAGGGTAGTCACATTTAATATTTTGAACCAATCTATGATCTTATATCTGTGTGAGGATAAATAAAATATTCCACTAGAAATTACATCCATCATATGGATAAAGGTTACTATTAAGAATGGGACTTTATCTAAGATGGATGGGAATAAACTCATCATAAATGATATAAATCTTGTTCAGGAGTTTTTTGATGTCTTTCTAGAAGAGTTTATAATTCCTCAACTGAATAATGAAGTTGCTTTTTAAACAGATTTCGTACCTAGTTCTAAATAAATTTCAAAAACTTTATATAAAATGGTCCAATTGAGTTATAGGAATTGAATAATAAAATCTAAGAGAGTCATGATAACGGATTTATTCATACATCCACATCACCACGGGGAGCCCTTTTATAATTAGTTAAAATAAAGATGGATCAATGTGACACTGCATTGAATATAGTGAACACAACAAAGTCAAAACAGAGAATAAATATCCTCTGTTCTATTTTGATGATTTGTTTGATCAATTATAAGGATCTATATATTATTCTATGATTGATCTATAACCAAGATACCATCAATGGAGTTTAAAACATGAAGGCATACCCTAGAGATATTTACTTATAATGTATTGAAAAAAATATTTATAATGATACCATTTGGTCTTAATAATTCCTCCTATATGCTCATGGATTTAATGAATAAGGTCTTTGTATATTACATGGATTAGTTTTTGGTAATGTTTATAAATGGAAATCCTATATAT
The DNA here is from genome assembly GCA_963277665.1 of Viscum album. NCBI lineage: Eukaryota > Viridiplantae > Streptophyta > Magnoliopsida > Santalales > Viscaceae > Viscum > Viscum album. Next base: position 1,428,201,506 of record OY728120.1, on the reverse strand, counting down.
TCTAAGTGAGTATAATATAATGGAGATCATATGAGAGTTTTACTTATGACCCTAAGGAATGATATGCTATATTCAAAATATACCAAGTGTGAATTTCGGTTATATAATGATTCTTTTTTGTTTTATATAATCTCAAGAGAGGGTATATCACTGTCTACTTGAAAGAATAATGTTATTGATCAATGAACTAGACCATCCATTATGATTAAATATATATTTCTATTTTTTTCTGGATATTATTAATTAGTTATGGATTTCTTCTCATCGATGTTTTATCATCTCACCATGTTAACTTTGATGATATTAATGTTAATTTGGAAAGATGAATGTGAGTATAATTTCAAGGATCTAAAATAAGGTTGTTTAGTGCACCTATGGTCATAATACATTGATATGGAAAATAAACTTTCATATATAGTGATGAATTAATGAAAAAATAGGATGTGATGTCACATAGAATGATATAGTGATATTGTATGCGTCATACCAATTGATGGTTTATCAGAAAAATGAAAAGACACAAGATTTGAGGTTAGTGGTGTCAATTTTTTCATTAAAAATATGGAGGAATTATAATTAGGGTGAAATATATGACATTTATAATGACCATAAAATTTTAAGTCATATATTAATTCTTAATGAGTTTCATATATACCATATAAGGTGGTTGGAGTTGACTAATTATTATCATTGTTCAATACAGTACCACTGTGAGAAGGTGAAGAAGGTGGATGATTATTAGTGTTAAAAACATCATTCTTGACAATCATTGTTGTGGATCAAAAATGTGTATTATTTTATGATTTTAAAATTATGGGTATGGAAATATTTATGGTAGGGGACATATCATATCTTTCTCAAATGAGTTCTCAACCATCTCGCCATATGAAGACTAAATAGGAACAAGATAAAGATATAGTGTAGAAAAAGATAATGATAAATATAAACGAGTATATCCTTAACTGTGATGAAATGATAATGTTTAGGAATTGAGTCAATTTTTCAATAATAACTGAAATGAAGATGTAACTACTGTATGAAGCTCATATCTTATCATTCTCTATTCATCCTAGAATCATAAATATATGAAAGAGTGTTTCTAGTGGGAAAACATAAGGAATAATATTTCAAAGTATGCATCTTTTTTCATTGTAGATCAGAAATTTTGGGTTGAGATACATAATTCTAAAAGGATGTTACAAACATTACCCATTCCATAATGTAAATGGGAAAGCATCCCCATGTATTTCATTATCAAATGGCCTAAAATTTCAAATGTTCATAATGATATTTTTGTAATAGTTGATCACCTAATGAAGTCATCTCGCTTAATTGTTATCTGAGAACATTTCTCTACTATTTATATTTCCATAACATAACGTATGTATGTGGTAAGGTTTTATTGAGTTCTACATTCTATTATATCTTATCTAGATATAAGGTATACCTCAGTTTTCTATGAAATTACTCAAAAATATATGGATACAAACATGTTTTTCAGTACTATTTATTATCATTAGATAGATGGAAATTTTTATAGAAAAATTCACTCCCTAGAATATATGTTGATATCCAATTTTATTTACTTCAATGGTTTTTTGATCAACACATTCCTCTTTTCAATTTTTTTTAATTTTATCATTAACTTGTGTAATTATATCACTATTTTTGAAACCCTCTATGGAATGAATTACAGAATAGAAATGTGATGGGATGATGTTTGAGAAATGAATATATTGGGAATTGAGATAGCTGACATAGTGGTAAATAATATGATATCCATTCATTATAATTTCTATGAAGTTCAAAGTTGATATAAAAGTTATTCTGGAAATCAACGGTGAGATCTATAAATTATTATTGGTGGTAATGTATTCCTAAAAATTTCACCACGAATAAATTTTATGAAAATTATAAAGTGGATAAATATAAGTCATTATTGTATTTTCCCATGTAGATTCTTGATTGAGTGATGAATTCATCTTAACACTTTTCCTTTCCACAAACCTCTATCAAGTGCACAATGTGTTCCATGTATCTCTAATAGGGTTTTAAATACCCAATCATTCACATGTAATGAATCCATAAGTTTTAATGATATATAAATATATTTTATAGATTGAAAAAACTAATGATGTTTTGGATCATAAATATAAATTGTTATGAATCAGGAATATATAGATGGTTAAAGTTCTCCAGTAGTATCATAAGTTCAAAGAAGATATATATGAAATAGAAAATGTGATGAAACAGAGATAACCCAATTTATTTGTATTAGAGATAGGGAATTTTGAGGGAAAATTATTATAATGGGGTAGAATGTAACAACCTATGAATTTAAGATATAAATATATTTATAAAAATTTTATTTCTTTCATAGATTGGTTAACAAAAATCACTGAGAATTATGTGAATTTCTTTGTACTAAAAAACTTTATTTTTTAAATGAGACCATTATAGCATAGTTATTGAAGTGGTTAGTATGATTATGAGTAATTAAAACATTAAATATATTTATAAATTTATTCCTTAATAAAATTTATTCTTTTAATATTTGGAAATAAGAACTCAATTTTTAGTAAAACCATTTCACGCTTCAAAAATACTTTTTATTCTAAAATTTTGTTTAATTATTATTATAGAAAAACATTATAATTAAATTCTATGAAATTTTGAAATCATATTCTATAAAAAGAACATCATTTTTGAATGAGTCATTAAAAAAATATATTAAGGGGAAATATTTAGTTTTCTTGAAGGATTATTTTTTCAAAAAATATTAAAAAAACATACTTTTTTAAATTGTTAATATTTTCATTATATAAATAATTATAAATGTTCCATCATACATTTAAATTGTTTTTAATATAATATAAACCAAATTTAATTATATATTATCTAATTAGTTAAAAAGTAGTCATCATTATACATTTTTAACAAGATTTTTTTGGGATTAAAAACTTATTTCTCTAAAAAAAATTTGTTTCAATTTTATGAATTTTTATTAAAATTTATTTCATAAAATTCTATAATTTGAATAATCAATTATAGATTCCATATTTTGAATCAGGTGGATCAAATTTGGTATGTATTACCCCTTTTATTTTTTAGTAATTATGTATTCTAATCATGGTAAATATTTGACACCATAGCAAGGGTAAAATGAGTAAAACAACAATAAAAGTATGGTATAAGTACTTGAAATATCTAATACACATTCCTTTATACTATTTAATGATTTGAATTCATCCATAATAATCAATGTATTTCGAACATGGAAATGTGGTTCCTTTTTTTATTATTACCTCTATATTATTTTAAGGATAGGATAACAAAAATATCACTTTTTTTAATAACACTCATAATTTATAATATGGATTAAAGGATTTGATTCTTATTTATAAAAAATTATTTAAAAAATTAAGGAATAATTTTTATCATGGGTTCTTATTTTTACTTTTTACTAATGAAATAATTAATGTAAATGGTTACACAAGGCTACCACAACACATGTTCAAGTAATTGAAATATGAAATAAATAATTTGAATAATATTTTATGTAAGAAAATATTAAGTTGTCATCATGTTTCATGAATTTTGAAGAAAAATACAGCTTTTTAGTTATGCATTAAAATTTTAATGTGAGGTTAGTTTTCAATATTTTGTTTCATCCAAATAAAATAATGTGAATAGTCTATAAAATGAAATTAATTGTATCTTATGATAAATAATAATTTATTAAATATATTAAACTCATAAAAATATTCTATTCATCCAATTGAATGGGATACAGTTGATGATATAAACCATTGAACACTTATTGGTGAATTTTACATTACTGACCCATAATGATTAAAAATAACTAACATCATGGTAATTATCAAAATGGATAACAATTAGTTTAAAAAAGGTGATAAGGGTGAAAAATTCACCAAAAAATTTCTAAATATTAATTTGTGAGATTTTTTATACTTATAATCATCCTATAATTGGAATATATTGATTTTGTGCCACATGAACTTGAAAATTAATTTATATTAATTTAATAGTTTTTGTAATTCCAAGGGTACCCCTACCTTCACATTTAAAATGGAACCTCTAAACCATCTTAATTAAAAAAATTTGAGCAATATAAATCAATTAGGGCCAACATTAATAAAATCATAAATTAATTATACACACCCTATAACTTATTTTCTTTCCCAAATACCATCCTTCCATGTCTTATGCAGTAATCCAAAGGAGGTTTCTCAATGAAGTGTTGGTTTCACCCAAATTTACTCTACTGGTAAAAGCAGTCGATGTAGTACATATAGGGGTCGAATCCACAGGGACCGAAGAAGAAACCTTGAGACACTATGATTTGGTGAAGGATGGGCTATGAAGTAGCCAACTTTGGGTTTGATTTTGGATGGTTTAAAGAACACTAAGAAACCTAATTGAATTAAATTCAAATAAAATGGGTTGATCTTAGGATTATGCTCAGGGTGGATTGAATGAATTTTACTTCTTTAGACAATTTTGGTTTTATTAATTCTTGATGAATCTATTCTTCAAAAATTACACTACCTTAATCATTTTCTGGTTTGGTGCTTACTAAACACAATTACTAATCCCCTATATACTTAGAGAAGAAAATTAATTATCTCTATAAGGTATATGGTCATTTAGAAATTGAATTTAGTTTTCTCAAACACAGTAAAGATGAAGACTAGAAATAACTGAAGAATGGATGTCTTAAATTAATTATCCAATTAACAACAATTCATTCATAAAATAACATTCAATCCAGCCTTTGAATCCTACTAAGATCAACCCATTAACGGGTTAAACCTCCATTGATGGTATACTCTCAATGGTGGGTGGAATATGGTTAATAAGAATTGGATTGAAGAAATTAAAACCGCAGAAATAACGAGCACTCCTCCGTGTGTGTGAATGAAATTCACACATATGTGTGAACTAATTCCAAACAACATAGAGATATCACTGTGCTTTGTCATAATAAAGTTTTAATAAGTTAAATGGAAAATATAAAATATAAATAAGTTGATTAATAACATAAATATACAAAAAATAAACTTACATGGAAATGGAAAACATTACAAAGGAAATTTGGAAGCATAACCTTACAATGAAACAAGGAACAAAGATGATAATAAAAATATCCACCCTATTCCCTTCACCACTATCTACTTATATAGGCATATTAGGAGTGTTATATCCACCCCCAACAATTAATTTACCCCCCAATAATTAATAGAGTCAAAAGGAGGGTGAATAATCAAAAGGAAATTGATGTTTCGAATTTGACCCAGAAACGTGTCCAGATTCATCCACCATATTGACATGTGAATTTGTAATTGAAAAGCCGAATCCAGAGGGGTTGTAGAAGAGAAATATCTTCGTCCATCTATCATATATGATCTGTAAATATTTCAGGAAATTTGGCTCAGCCGTTTGGAAGTTATGGTCTAAATGGTGGGATGGATTTCTGTGCATTAATGTCAGATCCACCATTTAAATCTCAAATTCACATCCCTTTATCATCATGAAAACATCAGAATTAGCTCCGGACACAGTTTAATAAAATGATCCTCATGTTTTTATCTTTATACTGTATAAATTGGAGCTTCATTGGGCTTGGTTTCTGGGCCCCACATTTGTTTGATGGGCCTTAGGCCCATTATGCTTTTTCCAGCAAGTTTCTACCTTCAGGAACATAATTATCCTTCTTCCTTTAGGATTCATCCATCTGACCTAAAAGATAAAATGTTCCAAACAAAGTGATAAATCATATCCCAAAATTTCAAATTCCGAAAATGAATATAATGTTGTCCACAAACAAATGAATTATTGGGCCCAAATTTTCATTTTAATCATGAGTTGCATTTTTGATGAGAAATAAAGTTCTATTTATGTAATGCACTAAAAAAATGTTTATGGACATTGGAACAATGAATATAAAGATATTAAAAATTAATATTATCCACTTTCAGTGACTAATCACACCCCCCAACATGAGTTTTTCTAGTCCCGAGCAAAATAAATTACAAATATGAAATTCAAATCCCCTTTTCCAAAAACATTTAAATACACATTGCTCACCCAAAGACCTCATACCAAAAAATAAATGAAAACCCATCAAAATAATTAAAAAAAAGATAGGTCCATAATAATATCCCAAGCCCAAGCCCATTCCTTTGTTCAAATTCATCACCACATTTCATCCAATTCCAATTAAGCATGATAAAGTGTTGTGCATCATAAAAGATATGAGGCCCATTTTATTGTTCAAGGGGAAAAATGAAAGCGCTGGGTGAGAATCACATTAAACATTAAGATGAGTATCCATTTTTTTTGATTTTTTTGATTTTATTTTTTTAACCACAATAGATATCAAAAGACTAACTCTGGGAAAGACAAACTATGGAGTCACGATCCCCAACTGCCGGACGCCACACATATTGTCAATTTCATACTCTAAAATAGAGATATAAAGCCTAACTCTGGGCAATAAAACTATGGAGTCACAATCCCCAAGTGCCGGACGCCACACATTTGGACAAAACATTGCTCCATGTGGTCAATTTTTTTTGTTTTTGTTTTTTTTGGATACTCAAATTAAACTAAAAGTGACCCCAGAACCCTTTGCTATAATGAAAGGGACCCAAGAACTCAAATTTACACCCACGATCCAGTAGACGTGCATTATGGAATTTTTATTAAGAGGATGAAAATGTAAAAATAGAAAAATCACATCGGAAAACCGCAATTTCCAAAAACTATGCTCATGAACTTAAACTTGAATTAAAATCATAATCAAGGCATGAAAAATTTATTTGATATCCAATTTTAGAGTTTGCAATGTTTGTTATTATGTTTATGGTTAATGGAATTTTTCTTTTCATGCATGTTTTTATTCATAAAAAAAATCATTTTTTATCTCCCCCCAACATAGAATAACACTGTCCCCAGTGTTTAAAGAAAAGAAAAGTTAGAAGGGGGTGGGATAGGAGTTAAAAGATGAAATTGAGAATGATAAACATGGAAAAAAATCACCTGGTTTTTGACGTTGAAGTTCATGATGATCCAGATTACTCCTTTGATCTCTTAGGGGATGTAGGCACCTCCTTTATTGAACATGTATCACCCAAAATAGTTCCTGAACCATAAAAATAAGGAGAAAGCAGAAAAAACAGAAAAAACAATGATTTATTTAATTCCAAGTACTATCATTTTTATGGTTTTCCATGTTTTTTTAAATCAACCTAATGATACATTGTCTTATTTATATTTTCTGGGTAAGGTATTACTCAGGGATCACACCGCATGGCATGGATGAATACGGTGCCCCCCTTTCATACCCATCCATACTCATAAAAGAATAACATGTCAAGAGTATAATTTTTTTAACCTACAAAAAAATAAATAAAATAAAATAAACTGATGATACATTGTCTTATTTATATTTTCCGGGTAAGGTATTACTCAGGGATCACACCGTGTGACATGGATGAATAAGGTGCTCCCCTTTCATACCCATCCATACTCATAAAATAAGAACAGGTCAAGAGTCTAATTTTTTTTAACCTACAAAAAAATAAATAAAATAAAATAAACTGATGATACATTGTCTTCTTTATATTTCCTGGGTAAGGTATTACTCAGGGATCACACCACGTGACACAGATGAATATGGTGCTCCCCTTTCATACCCACCCATACTCATAAAAGAAGAACAACTTAACAGTCTATATAATAAAAAATGACAAAATGAAGCAGAAGGAAAAAAAAGATGATTCACAGTGATTGGAAACATGAAAACCACGGGTTTCCTCCCGTGCAATGCTTTTGTTTAACGTCGTTAGCCCGACTTGTACCCTAAATCTATCCATTTTTCTCTGGTTCATATGTTGGATCACTTAACTCCTCCTTGGTTTGTTTTTTATTGAATGATTCAATGAATGGTTTTAACCTATGACCATTGAATTTGAAGACATGACCACTTGTGGGATCCTGAATCTCTATTTCCCCATGAGGGTACACATGATGCACTAGGTATGGACCAGACCATCTAGACCTTAGCTTTCCTGGGTGTATATGATGTTTTGAACTATAAAAGAGCACAAATTTTCCCAGTTCAAAGTGTTTTACTTTCAAATTCCTAGATTTGTAGGCTTGAACTTTAGGTTTATTGATCCTTGAATTTTCATAAGCCTCCATCCTAAGTTCCTCATGTTCATTAAGATCTAATTTATTTTTTGTTTTAGCCAAAGATATGTCAAAGTTCATTTTTTTTATTTCCAAAAAGGCCTTATGCTCAATTTAAACGGGCAAATGACATGATTTTCCATAAACCAATCTATATGGTGACATTCCTAGGATAGTTTTGAAAGCAGTTCTATATTCCCAAAGTGCATCTGAGAGTTTCTCGGACCAATCTTTCCTAGAGGTATTAACAGTTTTTTCAGGAATTTGCTTAATTTATCTATTTTCCAACTCACTTTGACCGTTGGTTTGAGGATGGTATGCAGTGGAAACTTTATGAGTAATACCATACTTAGACATGAGTGAAGAGAATGGGCAGTTGCAGAAATGGGTTCCATGATCACTGATTATAGCCCTAGGAATTCCAAATCGAGAAAATATATGCTCTTTCAGAAATCGGATCACAACATGGTGGTCATTGGACTTGGTGGGAATGGGTTCAACCCATTTTGAGACATAATCAATAGCTAAGAGGATGTAGAGGTATCCCTTAGAGTTTGGAAAGGGTCCCATGAAATCAATTCCCCAAAAATCAAAGATTTCAACGACCAGAATGGAAGTGAGGGGCATTTGATTCCTTTTGGTAATGGATCCTAATTTCTGACACTGAGGAAAACTTTTGCAGAATTAGAAGGGATCCTTAGTGAGGTTAGGCCAGTAGAAACCACTTTGGAGGACCTTTTCAGTGGTTTTATTTGTAGAAAAGTGGCCTCCACATGCCTCTCCATGACAAAATTTTCGAATGGACTCTTGCTCAGACTCGGGAATACATCTCCTGATGATTTGATCAGGACAGAACTTGAAGAGGTAAGGATCATCAAAAACATAGTGTTTTACATCAAAAAGGAATTTCCTCTTAGCTTGGATCCCCATGAATTTTGGAATGTCACCCGTCACCAAATGGTTTGCTATGTCAGCATACCAAGGGCAATCACTCACTAAATATAGGTGCTCATCAGGAAATGAATCAGACACAGAGAGGTGGTGTGAGTTGTCTTTGAATTCCATCCTAGAGAGGTGATCAGCTACAATATTTTCAACACCCTTTTTATCCTTAATGGTTATATCGAACTCTTGAAGAAGAAGGACCCACCTAATCAATCTAGCCTTGGAATCTTGTTTTTAGAAAAGGTATTTTAGGGATGAATGGTCAGTGAAGACAATGATGGGTGATCCTAAGAGATAAGACCTGAATTTCTCTAAGGAAATGAAAACAACAAGCAACTCTTTCTCAGTTGTGGTGTAGTTTAATTGTGCATCATTTAAATATTTTCTTGCATAATAAATGACATATGGAGTTTTCTCACGCCGTTGTCCTAAGTTTGCTCCTACAGTGAAGTCTCTTGCATCACACATGAGCTTGAAAAGAAGTTTCCAATTTGGATATTGCATGATAGGTGGAGATATAAGAGTTGACTTGAGTGTATAGAATGATTCCTCACAGCTTTCTGTCCATAAAAATGGAGAATCTTTTACCAATAGAACACAAATTGGTCGAGAAATAGAGATGAAATTCCTAATGAAACTTCAATAAAAACCAGCATGTCCTAATAAGGACCTCACTTCCTTAATAGTTTTAGGAAGGGGAAGGTGAAGAATGATTTCAACCTTAGCTTTATCAACTTCAATCCCTCTACCAAATACCAGATGACCTAGAACAAGTCCTTCCCTTACCATGAAATGGAATTTTTCCCAATTCAGTATGAGATTCTTATCCTCACACCTTGAAAAAACCTTTTCAACATTTATAAGGCATCCCTCAAAAGTATCCCCAAATATGGAGAAGTCATCCATGAATACCTCTAAAAAATCACCCACCATATCCGAGAATATTCCCATTATGCACCACTGGAAGGTACCAGGGGGCATTACATAACCCAAAGGGCATGCGATTGAAGGCAAAAGTTCCGAATGGACAAGTGAAGGTTGTTTTTCCTTGATCCTCTAAGGAGACTTCGATTTTATTATACCCTGATAATCCATCTAGGAAGTAATAGAATTGATGACCCACCACTCGCTCGAGGACTTGACCAATAAAGGGTAAGGGGAAATGGTCTTTCTTGGTATAAGAGTTGAGCTTCCTATAGTCAATACAAACTCTCCATCCACTACTGAACCTTGTTGGAAGCATCTCTCCATCCTTGTTGGTTATCACTGTGATTCCAGTCTTCTTTGAAACCACATGGATTGGGCTAACCCACTCACTCTCAGCTATAGGTTAGATGATACCAGCTTTAAACAATTTCAAAAGTTATTTTATCATTACTTCCATGAGATTAGTATTGAGTCACCTCTGAGGTTGACGACATAGCTTTAACTCAGATTCAAGAATAATTCTACGAGTCCCGATAAGTTGGATAATCCCAGGAATATCAGATAGGGTCCATCCAATGGCTTTCTTGTGTCTCCTAAGGACATCAAGAAGCATCCTCTCATGATCGGCTTCAAGAGAGGAAGAAATGACAACAGGAAAGGATTGATTGTCCCCTAAGAACACATACTTTAGTGATGAAGGTAATACTTTAAATTCAAGATCATATTGGTCATGACTTTCCACGAAAGGATGAGACTTTGTATTGAACTAAGTTTATTTGTTCAGCTTTCTTGAAAAAATTGGTTCCTTGTGAACAGAATTTTCATCCACTAAATTTTCCAGAGTAGTGTCATGAATGGCTATGGACTTAATGTTATTAATTTCAACCATGGTATCATTGATTGGTGATTCTAGAAATTCATCAATAGAGCTATCTGAAAGAGATTCAATCCAAGGAGACAAATTTCCCTCATGTGAATAAATAAAATCAATCTCTTCTTGAATTAACCATCCTTCAGTAATTCCTTGATGTTCATTGAGTTCATTATCAACACTACTAATCCAATTAACCTCATGGATCTCTTCATCATCCCCAATTTGAGAGTTTTCATTGCAGATGTTCAAGTCTAGACTCATGTTTCCAAAGGTGTAGGTCATGTTTTTATTTCGGACTCGGATAAAAGAGTTGATTGTTGGAAGGAAGGGACGACCAAGGATGATTGGGGTTTTCTCTCTAGGACCTAAGCTTGGGTGATTGTCCAGAACAATGAAGTCAGCTGGGTAAATGAAATTTTCAACTTTCACCAAAACATCTTTTAAGATTCCCTTTGGAACTCGAAAACTACGATCATCAATTTGAAGAGTGACAGATTTGGGTTGGAGTTCTTCGAGCCCTAACTGAAAATAAATGGAATAATGAAGGAGGTTCACGCTGGCACCTAGATCACACAAGGCTTTGACAACTTTGTTATCTCCTATTTCAACATTTATGTAAGGGCATCCTGGGTCTTTTATCTTAGGAGGAATGGTCCCTTGAATGGTGGTACTCACATTAGCAGCCAAAAGGACTTGGTTTTTATGTGAAAATTTTCTTTTAAAAGTGCACAAGTCCTTAAGGTACTTTGAGTAGGAAGGTTTGGTTTGGATGGCATCGAGAAGAGGAATGTTAAACTTGAATTGTGAGAAGATTTCCCTCAATGTTTCACTCAATTCAGGCTTGGTTTTCCCCCTCATGCGTTGAGGAAATAGTGCAGGTTGTTGAGTTGTTTGTTGAAGTGTTGTTTCTTTCACATTGTTATTAGTTTCTTTAGTTTGAGCTTGTGGTTCATTTGAATTTTCATTAGAGTTTGAAGCTTCACATGGTTTCTGACTTATTTTTTCAAGTTTTTCAATTGATTTCCCACTTCTTAAAACTGTCACAACATTTAGTTGTTCGTGATTTGTTTGAGTGAAACTTGTCTCTCCCCTTGATGTTTGTTGTGGAATGGCCTTTGTGGGCATGGGTTCCTTTCCAGGTTTGATGCTTTGAAGTTCTTGTTTAATAGATGAGAATTATGAGTTCATTTTGGGTTGGTACTTGAGCTTGTGGGTTTATCCCAGAAGGATACTTTGGTTGTTGGATAGTTTGTTTAATGGGTTGTTGGATAGGTTGTTGATATTGGACATGAGGATGTTGGAATTGGACCAGTTGTGGTTGGAAATGATTATGAGGTTGAAAGTTTTGTTGAGGGTATGGGTTTATACATTGTTGTTGTGTTGGTTATTGATTGTCCTTCCAATGAAAGGCTGGATGGTCATTATACCTTGGATTGATGGTGTTCGTGAATTGTGGCTTTTGAAAGTTCATTCCATTAACTTCTTCTGGTGGTCCTCCTAAAAGAACATCCTTGATGGAAGGAATGGTTGGGCAATTATTAGTATTGTGGTCATTCTTGTCACAAATTCTAGAAACAAGCTCAACAGTTTGGGTTTTGTGGACCTTCCTAAGATCAATCTCCTCAACTTTCCTCATGAGTGCAACAAGTTTTTCTCTAAGGTTTTATTCTTCTCCAAGATTGTACATTCCACAAGATTTGGGTGGCTTCTCATAGTATGGTGATGTTATCCAGGTTTGGTTTTGTTCAACAAGATTTTATAGATACTCATAAGCATCATTTGGGGATTTGTTTTTGAAGGTTCCATTACACATCATATCAATGAATTGTTTGTTTCCAAGACCCAACCCTTCATTGAAAATTCTCACTTGTTCTGGGATTAAGAAACCATGGTTCGGTACCATGTTTAATGTGTCCTTTAACCTTTCCCATGTTTCATAGAATGTTTCTCCCTCTCATTCAAAAAAGATTGGTATGCTCTTTTTAAGTGCAATTGTTTTGTGATGTGGGAAGTATTTTTTATAAAATTCTCATTGAAGTTGGTCCCAAGAGTGAATGGATGCTGGTCTCAAATTTTTTAACCAATTATTTGCTCGGTCCTTAAGAGAAAAAGGAAAAAGTCTCATTTTAGCAGATTCAACTTGATTTGGTGGGCACATGGTTCTGATAATATCATTAAATTCTTTAACATGAAGGTAAGACATCTCAGACTCCATCCCATAAAAGGTTGGAAGGTGGTTCAGGACATGGGGTTTGAAAAAAATTTGGGCATATCCTATGTTATTATGCTTAATGCATGAGGGTTCATTGGTCCAGGTTGGTGTGAGGTATTCATTCATTGTCGAGTCTGCAACAATTCCCAAGTTAGGGTCTTGCCCGTTATTTTGGTTCCCTCCCCGGTTTATGATTTGGTTTTGTGGGAGATTCTCCATTGTATTGAACTCAATGTCTTAATTTGGAGTATTATGAAGATTTGGATCTAAAGTAAATAGACCTCTTTTAGTGATTGACTCCCCATCCCTAGGAGTATCCACCCTAACTAATCTGTTTGAGTTATCGCGGGTGTAGGCGGACATGCACCAAAAGAAAAAAAAAGAGAGAAAGGGAAAAGATAAGAGAATTGTGATGAGAATAGAAGAATGGGGGTAATAAAAGAAGGTTTTTGGTATAAGGAACTTACTTGGTCCTCGACAACGGTGCCAAAATTTGGTTGCGCCCAAATTTTCCCTATTGGTAAAAGCTGTCAATGTAGTACATGTAGGGGTCGAATCCACAGGGACCGAATAAGTAACCTTGAGACGCTATGATTTGGTGAAGGATGAGCTATAAAGTAGACAACATTGGGTTTGATTTTTGATGGTTTAAATAACAATAATAAACCTAAGTGAATTCAATTCAAATAAAATGGGTTGATCTTAGGATTATGCTCGGGGTGGATTGAATGAATTTTACTTCTTTAGACAATTTTGGTTTTATTAATTCTTGATGAATCCATTCTTCAAAAATTACACTACCTTCATCATTTTTTGGTTTGGTGCTTACTAAACACAATTAATAATCCCCTATACACTTAGAGAACCAAATTCATGATCTCTAAGAGGTATATGGTCATTTAGTAATTGAATTTAGTTTGCTCAAACACAGAAAAGAAGAAGAGTAGAAATAACTGAAGAATGGATGTCTTAAATTAATTATCCAATTAACAAAAATTCTTCAATAAAATAACATTAAATCAAGACTTTTCATCCTCCTAAGATCAACCAATTAAAGGTTTAGCTCTCCATTTATGGTATACTCTCAATGGTGGGTGGAAGATGGCTAACAAGAATTGGATTGAAGAAATTAAAACCACAGAAATAACGAGCACTCCTCCGTGTGTGTGAATGAAATTCACACCTATGTGTGAAATAATTCACAAAAACACAGAGATATCACTTTTATTTGTGATAATAAAGTTTTAATAAGTGAAATGGAAAATATAGAAGATAAAGAAGTTGATTAAGAATATAAAGATACAAAAAAGAAACTTTCACGGAAATGGAAAAATTACAAAGGAAATTTGGAAGCATAACCTTACAATGAAACAAGAAAAAAAGATGATAAGAAAAATATCCACCCTGTTACCTTCAACACTAGCTCCTTATATAGGATTATTAGGAGCATTAGATCCACCCCCAACAATTAATAGAGTCAAAAGGAGGGTGAATAATCAAATGGAAATTGATGTTTCGAATTTGACCCGGAAAACTGTCCAGATTCGTCCACCATATTTACGTGTGAATTTGTAATTGAAGATAGCCGAATATGGAGGGGTTGTAGAAGAGAAATATCTTCTACCAGATGTCCTCTATGATATGTAAAAATATCAGGAAATGTTTCTTATCCGTTTGGATGTTATGGTAGAAATGGTGGGACAGATTTCTGTGCATTAATGCCAGGTCCACCCTTTAAATCTCAACTTCATAACCCTTTATCATCATGAAAACATCAGAATTAGATCTGGCCACAGTTGAATAAAATGATACTCAAATTCTTATCTTTCTACTATATAAATTTGAGATTCATTGGGATTGGTGTCTGGGCTCCACATTTGTTTGATGGGCCTTAGGCCCATTATGCTTTTTCCAGCAAGTTTCTGCCTTCAGGAACAAAATTATCCATCTTACTTTGGGATTCATCCATCAGACCTAAAAGATAAAATTTTCCAAACAAAGTGATAAATAATATCCCAAAATTTCAAATTCATAAATTGAATATTATGTTTTCCACAAAAAAATGAATGATTGGGCCCAAATTTTCATTTTAAACATGAATTGCATTTTTGATGAGAAATGAAGTTCTATTTATGTAATGCACTAAAAACAATGTTTATAGAATTTGGAAAAATTAATATAAAGATATTAAAAATTAATATTAGCCACTTTCAGTGACTAATAATGTGTTCTAACACTCAACTGAGTAATTTAAATATTACTTTTTTCTTATAACACCTATAAACATATGGTTTTCATTATAAAATAACGACATAATTATATTAAATATAATTAATTTTTTTTGGTTTATGGAAAAACCATTTTGAACCTCACATACATCATATGTGAAAAAAACTCTGTTTGTGTGCACGTGTGCACTACCACCTCCACAGAGCTATGCATTTCGTTTTTCATCACTATTTCAAATTAATGGTTTTAATGAAAAATTAAATGAATTTATATTATATATATGATATTATTATAGTTTTATAATGGTGAATTATTATTTAATTTTCAGTTATGCAAACCATAGAAAAATGGAACCATCACTCGTGCATGCGTATAAACTATCATTTCCACCAAGTGATGCAATTCATTTACCACCACCAATTTATATTGATAGATATAAAAGTTTATATAATTATTTTATATTTTATTAATGAAATAATAAAAATTATAGTTATTTAGGAACTATAATCCATGTATTAGGATCGATATAGCCAAACCCAAACATGCATGAAAAATGAAATTCTTATCACTTGAACAATGACTTTAATTATGAATAATTCATAAATAGGTGATAAAATGTTATAATTAAATAATATATGGTATAATAAATATGATATTGTTACTTTAATATATTTATAATAAAACTAAATTTATTATATAGTAGGTTTAAACATATGTGATGAAAAACATGGCACGAGGTAAGGGATTTGTGCTCGAATCTCATTTTAATTGGGATTCCCTATGGTTGAATTTCCATTAAGAGAAATTATATGATATTTTTATGATAAAACCATTTAATTTTAATCTCCTAGTTATTTTTTATATATTACAAGTTCTTATTTAATTTTCCACTCATTATATAATGAACAGTCTGACTGAATATTTTTACGGAAAACAATCCTTATTTTACTATTTAGTCACCAATTATTTTTTTCAATGTACATATTCTTTTTAAAATAGTTTTTTGATTTTTTTAATATTATCCTATGAATTTTTAAATTGATTTTATGAAACATGTTTTCATTTATATAATATTTTTTAAAAGTAATATTCATGTCTTTTTTAACAATGTAATTTTTTACTTTTTACCAAAATTGTGAATGGTATCACTATTTTAGCATTCATGGAATGAATGGAATTTCCCACCGTTATGGTCAACCAATGATTTGTATCATATTTTAATTATTTACACTAATCATTTTAGTGGAAAAAATTACATAATTTTTTTTATTTTTAAAATTTTTAAATAATTTATTTCAAAATAAATTTAGTATTTTCCTTAAGAAATATTCCACTGATCTTTTATAGAAATTTTTCATTTATGATAAAATCCATAGATGTTACTTATTTTTCATTGGGGATATAATTATATGGATTAGTCCTTATTTCTTGACTATATCATTTATGGTTATGATGATGAAATATCAATGAAGCACATTTTCTATTCCACAAGTTAAGTTATGATTTAATGAATTTTTTTTCTTGATCTTGTGGAATATATATAAGTGGACATTTAATATGTAACATGTGGGAATAGAAATATATATCCTTATAATGAATTTGGAAATTATTAAATTTTTAGGACCTCAAAGTTAATATGTGAAGTTATATCCAACCTAAAAGAGGGTTGTCAATAGGTTATCCCAAGCCCAAAAGAGGGTACATGAGTGGTTATCCAAATCCCAAAATTGTGTACACATGAGGTCATCTAAATATCAATAAAGCGTAAACAAGAGGTTATATAATTATTTATATAAGTAAATAGGTGACTATCCCAAGACTAACATGTAATTAATGTATTGGTGGGTATCCTTGACATAGTATTTTTCCCATTATTATTATGACACACTTTACACCACTCTTTTAGGACATAATCTTATGGAAATGTTATTTTATTATGGATCATGCTCTTTTATTCCATTATGATTCAAGTATTTTTAATTTAATATATTTTTTCCATCACTCATTATTCCAACAATTGAATTTTGGAGTATATTTTTCAAATTTTAATCTCTTGTTCTCATACACTTATGATCTATTATGCCTTAATAATCAGTGATACCTCCTTTGTTTACCCTTAATAAGAATTTGAGCTCACCTTTTCCTATATTTCATTTTAATAAGGATATAAAGAATTTATTTATGTATTATTTGACATTTATGGTTTCTATTTGTGAATAACATATTGGGATACAATGTTGATATTTTATACACCAGTTGTTTATGCATCTTTGTTTCTAATAACAGTAAACCATTATAGTTCTAGTGTGGCTTCTAATGATATGTATTGAATATTAATATAATAATATGTAATAATTTTTATGAAATATATTGGTTTTCATATGAATAATATCTATAGAAATCATATAGGCTTATTCATGAGAAATGTAGATGCATTACACCTATAGGGTTTCACAGTAGTTGTGTGTAGGGGGAAAGTTGGTGTGCTCACTCCAATTGGGTTAATGAAATTATATATGATTTCCAATCCTCTATTCCGACACCAACTTTCATTTGAATTTAATGTATTTTTCTGCATTGGTAAGTTAAAAGAAACTGATGATGTTGTAATTAAATTTCTAACATAGTATTCCACTATTTAAAGGTATATTAATATATGCAGGGTTATTCAAACATCGTAGAACTGATGCTTATCTGACACCCACAAAGTCTTCTTAAACATTTGAAATATTGATGATATTTTTGTGTTTTGTTATTTATATCATGTAGATATGGTTCAATGTGGAGGTTTTCATGACCATGCTATTTCAGAGTGTAGTTGTTCATGTGTTACCTAATGTCGAATATTCCTTTATGAGGTGTTTCATAAACATGAAATAATAGAATTAGAAACTGATCTATTATATTGATTAACAAAAAACGCATGATAGTTCTACGAGTCATAATTAAAAGAAGAAATGTAATAAAATATATATTTTGGAATAAGATGAAGGTCAACCGGCATGGATGATGCACTGAATGACTATGATTCATTTTATAAAGATGGTGTATTATCATAATCATGAAGCATAAGATTAGGCATTTCATATTTAAGTGAGGCAGTGTGGATAAAAGAAGTATGACAGTGCACTTGGGTTTTGTGTTCACGGTTCTTGTTTATAAATAACATTGACCTAAAAAAAATTAGTATGTGCATCAGGAGATAGATTTGACAAGATGAAATTGAGGTAAGATGGTGCTATGCATTTGATTGAGAATTCCAAATGTCATTGTGTTATGATTTCTAAAACATTCACGATTTCACGAAGGGTGTCTTGGAACCATCTTATCATGCATATGGAAATAAAAATAACATAGTTACACAAAGATACTATTATTTTGGAATATCTATGAACAATGTTCTTATTTGTGATAAGGGATATCATATGATTTTTTATTCATTCATGATATAATATTCATGAATATAGATGAGTGAAAAATACTATGAGCTTGAGGATTTCATGAAAAACACTTGAAACTATCACAATTAAGATTTAGAAAGTGTGAAGCACATGTGATATCATTTAAATGAGATATATACAATAAAAGAGAAGTTAGTGTATGTGAATATTTTGTACAAGTTATGGTAAAGGAGTATGTAATTTTCATATATGATTTAAAAAATATGCAAGACATGGCATGAATATAAAGAATGTGTGTTATGGATTCAGGAAGAAGAGTGAAGAACAATAAATATATTTTTCTTATATAGTATTTATTGATGAATGAAGATAAATCCATCATGTATTTATGTATGTATTCATACATGAGTAATATGTTTTTTGAGAGAAGTCTATATTATTGGATGATCCGTATATAGTGAGAAATATCTGAATACTTTTAATCAGTTTCCAAAGTTCACCAATCTATACAAAAATAGATTAGGTTATCTATTTTTTATGGAGGATGATTTTATCCTTTTTAAGTGCATAATATTTAAGAAGACTATAAATTTCATCCCTATCAATGGATCATATATTTAATAGAAGTTTAAGTCTCTAATGTGAATCTTGAGTAGGAGAAAACATATTGCATCTATCTATCAATTTATTGTGTTAGTGGGAGATTTTGATTAGTGGTGAGACTCAAGATTGGGAACACATTGGTATTAAGTGTTTATAGTAATGAGAATTTCCCTAGATGTAAACACCATTATATAGAGAATAATATGTAATCAGGGGGAATAATTGGTTTCAGTAAGGATTAGGTCTTTTGAATAAAGGGGGATTGATATTTTAATCATTCACACTGGTTGAATTAAATGAGAATGAATTTATAATAACTACGCACCACTGATTCACCCCCCTCTCAGTGGTACCTATTAGATCCACAGTTAATTTAGTATAGGATATAATAAAAATTTCATTATGAACATCATTATAGAGATTTGTAGGGAAAATAAAAATCATAATTTTATGCATCCAATATAGGGAGAGAAATTTGGAAAGGTTTGTGCCAAAAAAATTATAGACCAATTCAAATTTTCCTATATATTGGTGTGATATTATATCATAATGGTTAATTTTATTGAGTATTATTTATAAAAATCTATCTAGGTAACGTTGGATGCCTATATGTTGGCCTTGTTTACAGTGGTGGTGAACCGAACACTAATACTAGAGTACAATTTCATCTTTGGGAGTATTCTGTGATTTATAATTATTTCATGTTATATTGGTAGTGGGACTTCATATAGACAATGCATGGATATAAGGAGTCCTAGGGAGGCATACAAAGTATAGGAACAATGTATCCACCATAGATTTAGTTATCATATTTTTTTCCCAATGTTGGAATAATGATAATGTATGGTCCTAATGTTATTGACTATTAAAGGATTATATATCTTGTGGGATATTGGGAATTCATTGAGGTTTGATCGTATGGCCACATAGTTAGATGGAGGTTGGGCATTAGATAACATTGGCATTTGACATTAGAATAAGGGCTACGTTTGGAGGCTAAACCTAGTAATCATCATCATGAACTACTCATGGAAGTATATAATATATCAATCTATAGTGGTGGGGGATGACATGAGATTTGACTTCCTAGAGATGATATGCATTTTGGAATTAAATCGTCATGTTTATTTCACATAATACAGGTAGTGTATGTTTTAAATATTATAGTGTCTATGATAGTTAGAGGTTTTCTATGAGTTTGTTGGTTTTTGGTTTTATGTGATGTATATTAGTGAACTCTATTTATAAGTGTTTAATTGAATGACCCAGTGTTTGTTCCATCACAATCATCAAGTGTCATGAATTATTGCTACAATTTTTTGTGATATTATTTGAATTTAGGATGATGGTATGAGTTAAATTACACCAATGTGTTTAGAATTATTTGTTATATGATATAGGGTATATTTTCCCTATGGAGGGGAGTGACCATGCAAGGAATTTGTAGCATCCTACCCTATTTTCCACTAAAAGTACCCCGAGATGGAGGGCCACAAGACCTCAAGAATGCCTACCCAAATTACATAGGCTATAAAATATTAGTGAGGGCCTAGGTTGTGTCTATGAGAATACTATTTACTCATTGATCAGAGTCTGGATTAGAAAGAAAAAAATATTAAATAAAGGAAACAGTAGAACTAGTAATTAATATGACCAA
The DNA here is from genome assembly GCA_963277665.1 of Viscum album. Classification (NCBI taxonomy): domain Eukaryota; kingdom Viridiplantae; phylum Streptophyta; class Magnoliopsida; order Santalales; family Viscaceae; genus Viscum; species Viscum album. The sequence continues at coordinate 1,428,180,444 of OY728120.1, read as the reverse complement.
ATCAGTAACCCGTCGTAGCAGAACCAATATGAAAAATAGATAGTAGTGGATCCAAAATAAATAATAATCATGAAAGATAAATAATAAATATAAGTATATGAAGAAATAATAGATACCAAATTATGATTATATTTTAGGTAACTAAACAGAATAAGAGTACACAGTGAACATGAGATATAAGGATATAACACATGCTAACAAAAATATACAGAAAGGAAAAAATTGCTACTACAATAATATCAACCAATAGATTGGTCCTCTGCCCCATAATAAAACATAAAATGTCAATAAAGCATCAGAATATGGATGCTTCCCTTTGTCAATACCTACAATCTTGAAGTCTTCTTGGTTTTCAAAGGTAACCCAGGTAGTTTGTGAGATATAATCCCAGTAGACCACCACCAATAGTGTCTAGGAAAATCTTTTTTTTTGTGAAATATAATTGAGAATTGTGCCACAATAAATATAATATTAAAGTAATTAAATAAATAAATAAATAACACTTCATCCCAGGTTCCTAAATTTATGCCCAATCAATTCTACCAGCTTCAGTTTAAGTGGGATTTTTCATCCAAGTAAACCTGTACATGTGACACGGTGAACACATGGGACAACATGAATTACATAACATGTGTTTACTAACCCTGATATTTTGGTTTTTCTTGGTATTTGTGTCTTTTTTTATATAAATAAAAAATGTTCATAATTCAATAAAGAGGTAATAAAAAATAAACAATCCAGGAAATCCATCAAATCCCATGCTGCATACTGAGCCTTTCCAAGGCGATCCATATGGAATCCTAAGGGTTGCTGTAGGTGCCTATGATATAACCAATACCTTAGAGTCTATCCAAGTAAACCTGTAACAATGTCCCTCATATCACACATGGCATGGTAAAATCTAAGTCTATACTAGGTATCTCACATTAGGAACTGATGTATCACTCAAGGCATGGCACAACCATCTTTCCAACGAGTCCTTTCATGGTTCCTCCCCTTGGGAACCTTTTTCAGTCAGAGTATATGTAATATTAACAAATATCCCATCCAAGTCATGCCAAGGTCTCTCTCAACATGTCAAGAAGAACCAAGCTAAGCACAATGAGTCCATCCATGACATCCTTAGGTCGGAACCCGTGTTCTCTCCTGAAGTGCCCAGATCAGTGTGAATCACTGAGAGGGGGAGGGGGTGAATCAGTGATCCTTTAAAACTTTTTACTAATTGATTCTTAATCAATTAAACCTCTATGGATGGTTAAAGCCTCGATCCACTCTTCTTGTATCTCTCACCTTTCCACGAATGATGCAGTAAATGTAAAGGCACTGGACACAAGGATTTACAAGGTTCGGCACCAAAGGCCTACATCCTTGCCATGCTCTCTCAACATGGATTCTCCCATTATAATCGGTTAGTATTACAATGGTCGATACAGAGTCCCACTGTATCTCTCCTGAGTCCCACAGGAGGGTCTTTATACTGCGTCCCACAGTGTTACCAGAGTCCCACTGGCCTGCTCCAGAATCCCACTGAAGACTTATTCTCCCTGAGTCCCACAGGGTCTTCTCCTGGCTCCTCGAGTCGCACGAGTAGCTCTTCTTCACTTTAAGCTTCTTCAAGTATCTTCAGCAGTCTGGGATAAAGACTGCTGGCCTTGCTCTTCTTCTGATCACTTGTGGTGAACAGGTCTTCTCATCTTGCTCGGGCTTTATCACCTTCTTCTAAGGATGCCCCGGCTTCTCTCCAATTACTGAATGCTCAGACAAATAATATCTTTATCTTCGGTCTGGTCCAGTCTCACACCAATTCAACTTCATGCACTGAATGCATGGAAACTCTGATTCCTCAAGATCTTCTGGTCTTGGACAACTCAGATGCACACCACTGATTTAGCACTGTTCACGTGTGCACGTGCATGCATGCATGCATGCACTCTCCTCTTTCCTTGGTGTGATAAACCCACTAAGGGTGTAGTCAATTTTAAGCACACACCTTCACTGAACAACACACACTTTATTCTCTTTTGATTACACACATAAAGTGTGTTTTACTTTAGTGTGGGAGTCTTCCACTTCTTCTAAGTGTATACACTTCACTTAGTGCACACACACTAGGTTCGGCCTTCTTGTCTCTTTGCACACAAAACTTCTTCACTTTGGCACACACTTTGAGCTTGGCCTTCACACTTCTTGTTGCACACCCTTAAATGGCCGTAGGGTGTTCCTCTTCAATTTGCACACACACACTCAAATGAGGTGTGGTCTTCAATTCACCCACACAAGGCTACGGCATATTCAATTCTAACACACAATTTGTTCTTTCTCTTTTAATCTTCAAGTGTGCATACCCAACAAGGGCTACGGCCTTCTTCTTCAAATTGCACACAAAGTGCCTTGGGTACTTCTTCTCCACTTAGCACACACACTTGGCCCGTAGGTATTCTTGTCCACTTTGCACACACACAAATAGTGTGGTCTTCACTTGTTGCACACACATGAGGCTACGGCCTTCCACTTCTCTTGGCACACCAGGTTTATTCTTTTATTCTTCTTTGCACACACACTGCCCAAATATCAAATGAAGGCGCGCAAGGGTGCGGCCAACTTCTTTTCTTTTATCGTGTAAGGACTTGGGTGCACAAGGCAGCGCGCAAGGATGTCACTGCCGCGCAAGGATCTTGAGCCACGGGTCGCGCAAGCCACAAGGCACAAGGGTGCGCAAGTGCAAACCGCGGGCTCCAACCAAGGGTGCGCAAAGCTTGCTGCAACCCCGGTTCTTCCTGCCGCGCAAGGATCAGCACGCAGGGGATCTCCTTCCACCTCTTTCGCGCAAGGGGTGCGCGAAAGGAACTCTTTCGGGCCTCGGGTGGCACCGAGAACAATAGCCGCGCAAAGTATTTGCACGGTGGCTTCTTTCTTTGCGAGGAAGAGAAAGCTCTACGCGGATCTTTAAGTTTTCAGAAAACATTACCGTGCTTCGGGTTCTCTTTTTATAGGCAGAGGGATGCTTCACCTCTTCCGCGGGATTCAAATCCAAACTCCCGAAATATTCGGATCTTCAAGATTTTTTCAAATCTTGAACTTTCTTTCCTCTGTTTCAACGCGGCTTCCCTAATTTTTCGGTCCCTCTACGTGTATGTGCATGGAACAACATGCAGAGCCTCATTAAAATCCCTCCATGCAAAATACGAATACACCGAGGCCTCGACAACGTTGTTTGCCTCGGCCGATACTCGAAATTCTCCTTCGATGCATGCATGCAACATTTTAATGCATGCATGAGTTCGTTATGGCCTAACGATCACAGTGAAGGTCTTGGTTTGCTCAGAGGTGGCCGGGAACTCGAAATCCTTCTCTCGGATGGCCTTTGGTTCGTCGGCAGCTCGCGGGTGGTCTTCGTTCGAGCTCGAGGATGAAGATAAGCCGGGAGCCGTTCGATCGGACGAATGAAGGACATCGGACGGCCGGATTAAATCGGGGGCGCGGCGGATCAGATGAGCGGTCCAGATCGAGCGCGCGATTGCTCGGACGGCGGAGATTTGCTCCCGGTGAAAAATACGCGTCCCACATCGAAACGGCGCGGGATTTTGCCGCGGCTTATAACCCTGGCACTCACCGCTACTCGCCAGTTGAATCCTCTCCCTCCACGGTGCCGCCCCGCACCGTGTTCTCCCTGCGGGCGCGCTCTGCGCCCACTCTCTGCTCCTGCGGGCGCGCTCCTAGCGCCCACTATGCTCCTCCGGCGCGCGGGTTTCACCACCGCGTGTCCTCGGGGGCTTATACACGGCCCCCTGCGCTCCTCCGGGCGTGCCCTAGCGCCTCTACGGCCCCCTGCGCTCCTCCGGGCGTGCCCCAGCGCCTCTGTGGTGTCTGCGGGTGCGCCCCTGCCGCCCTGAGCTCGCCCCCCGGGTTCCCCCTTGGGCGTGGCGCCTTAGGCCCACATGAGCCTTGGGGTTGAACCCACAAGGTGCTCACGGGCTGGCCATATTTTTTGGCAAAGGAAAGTGTTAAACACTTTGTTAAAAAACAAAGTATCCCCATATGTAAAATGCCAAATTCCAAGCCACGTCTCCCTTCTTCTAAGCCATTCTTCCTCTTCTTTATTTCTTCTTCTTCTTCATTAGAATTCATCATACTTCTTCAACATATAATCATTATTTAAGAATGGAATTCTTGAAGGTTCTTCCATCAACCGATGCTCCTGAATCACTTATAATCTTCAATGTCTTCGTTGATCTAATCAGAGATCAAATTGGGACTTCTTCAGATTCACATGCACTAAGTGTTAGTGCATGGACTTCATTAAACCACTTCACCCACTTAGAAGTTGTGGATGGATCTTCTTCTCATCTCCTCATGCATTGTCAATACAATGCATGGTCTTCTAAAGCTTGTTGTGACATTGTATCCAGTTGATACAAGTTCTTGGAACTTTAAAGATCAGTTCAACAATCGTCTGATGTAATGATGCTCCATCATCATTCATTCTTCAAGTGGTGTAACTTAGTATCATATTGATACAAGTATTGAAACATTAAGATCAGTTCCACAATCGTCTGATATTCATAGAGAATGTTTCAACCACAACATCCTATGTCACTTAGTGAATCTCCTAAGTGACATGTCTCTAAATACCATGGCCATTCTCCTTCACCACCATCACCATCACATCCTTTGACATTCACATCTTGACTCCTTGACATCCATTCATTCCAAGACAACTTCATGTCTCATTGACAACAAATGCAACACAATGCACTTCAATCTCCCCCTTTGTATTTGTTGTCAATACACTCCTTCAGCACATATGAATGGGTCAATATGTGTGCCAATACTTCTCCCCCTTATTGGCAATCAAATGAAAAGGTGTGGTGTGGTTCACTTTCAAAAATCACTTCCTCCCTTTGAATAGTATTCTTCTTGAAAAACACTAGGAGAGGGATGATGTCACATGTTCACTTGAGCAATGAACCTTTAGTAAATCAGCTCTAAGTCTACTTGGGCAAACCCGGTGTAGAAAACAAGAGTGATATGACCAAGGAATTCAAAGCTGTCCATAATTCTCTACACATGTGAGATCATGCTCGGGGGTTTGAAATTTTTCAGATATAACAATGAATTTGCTAAATCCTGCACATACTTCACAAAAAATATTAGAATGTTCAGGTGCAAAGATAAAGCTCCCCCTTTCATCCATTTGTCTTCAATCAATACTCCCCCTTAATTGTCATGATGAATGCAATTAAGAAACAAGGGATGAAAGTATGATTGGAATACCTTCACTTCTCTCAAGATGGTATTGATCTCAGAATCCCATCTTCTTCAGATTGGCTCCCCCTCAAGGGGTGCACTCCATTCAATCAAAACCATCCTCCAGCTGAGAATGATCATCATCTTCAATTCCCTGCAATGTCAGCACATGTAAATACCAATAGTACAAGGGAATAAGATGGAACCTCCTTGGTTCATCAATGTGAACAACAAGGTTGAGAAGATTCTCTCAACCGAGATGTCCCATTTTCACCATTCTTCACACTTGCACATTTGATCTTCAATGATGTTTGTGCTGGTGTGGATCTCAAAACATCTTCATGTGAAATCTTCTTCTTCTCTTTTGCTTTAGCAATTGCCAGTACTTCCTCTTCAGCTCTTTGTAGATCTTTGGAAAGTTGCAACTGATTTGGCCATATGACTAGTAAATCATTTGGAAGAGTGGCCTCAGTTTTGGAAGTTCCACATGGTTCCTTAGATACTGTCAAGCTACCTCTCTTAGGCAACTTGTTTTCAATCAATCCCTTCTTCTTCTGGATTGATTGTCTTTTGGAGTTCAGTCTGCTTCTATTTAGTTTCATGGCTTCTTTACAAAGGTCCATGATGTGTCCTTTCTTTCCACAGTAGAAGCATGTTTTCTTGGTGGTCCTTCTGGATGCATCACCCTTCTTGGATTTCAATTCCAAGGACTTCTCTTCATTCTTCAAACTCTTCTTGGGAGCATCTTCCACTTTCTTCTGCTTGCTTCCCAAGGAATCTTTTTGAGCAAGGTTCAGTGATCTTTTCTTCTTTTGAGCTCTGGATACAGTTGGAGATTGACATGTATCTTTTTGACCACTTTTGCAAACATCCCAGATGTTGTCAAGCAATCCAAATCTGTTAGCAGTAAACAGATGTCTCTGGACCTGTGGATGCTGCTTCTTTTCTTCTGGCTTGCTCCCCCTAGGCATGGGCTTTCTCTGTGCTTTGGCATTCAGTGGATTGTACCAACAATCCTTTGCACAATGCCCATACTTGTTACAACACCAACACTGACCCACGAATCTTGACCTCTTCAGTCCTTCTGATTGTAGGGTACTTTTCTTGACCTGTTGTGCTGTTTCAGGAGAGCTCTGCTTCTTTACTGTCTTCATCCATATTTGTTTGGAATTATTCTTCCATCCTGCACTTTTTGTGGAAACACAATTAGAAGCATCAGTACAAGATGGTATGGATGGTACCTTCTTTTTAGAAGAAGTTTCCCTTTCATTAGAGGATGTCTTTCTTTTAGAATCATCCTGCTCAATGCATACTTGAGTAGCAACATTTCTCCTTTCAGCTGACTGGGAGGCTTCAGCTTTGGGTGATTGTAGATTTTTCAATATCACCTCTAGTTCTAAGCATTTCATGTTAAGAGAGTTCTTCTCATCCTCAACAGTTCTTAGCCTTCCTTCCCATTTTTCTTCCAGCTGTTTTATCTGGTCTTCATGCACCTTCTTTAATTCTTGCAATGAATTGTCCAGCTCCTTCACCAATTTGACTTTTTCTTCAAGTTGAGCATCTCTGACAACCATTGATACTTTATGCCTCTTTTCCAGTGCATGGAAAACATCTTTGACCACAGTCTTAAAGAATTCTTTCTCAGAAAGGCTTCTTTGCAATTCTTCACAAGTATCTTCATATCTTTCATTGCAAAGAGATACTGTTTCATCTTTAGCATTTACCAGCTTTCTGAGAGTGTTGGTTATGCCAACCCTTTTAGCCAATTGATCTTCCATTGCATTGGCTTCTTCTTCTAACTGTGATTTTTCTTTATGAAGATCATGGATGCCTGTAGCTATACACTTTGCCACTTCCATGGGAACTTTCTTCTGAAGATATTTGAGTGCACTCTGAAGATCATTCATTGTTTCAACTTCATCACAGCTAGGACAGGCTTTCTTCATCTTCTTGGCATGTTTCTTCTTTCTATTTTTCTGAGTCTTGGCAGATATCTCCATTTGAGGCTGGTTGCTCGTTTCCTCAAATCTGCACTTCATAAAGACTCCCTTGGATCTTTTAGAGGAACCTCCCTTTGATACCAATTGAAGTGCCCAGATCAGTGTGAATCACTGAGAGGGGGAGGGGGTGAATCAGTGATCCTTTAAAACTTTTTACTAATTGATTCTTAATCAATTAAACCTCTATGGCTGGTTAAAGCCTCGATCCACTCTTCTTGTATCTCTCACCTTTCCACGAATGATGCAGTAAATGTAAAGGCACTGGACACAAGGATTTACAAGGTTCAGTACCAAAGGCCTATATCCTTGCCATGCTCTCTCAGCATGGATTCTCCCATTATAATTGGTTAGTATTACAATGGTCGATACAGAGTCCCACTGTATCTCTCCTGAGTCCCACAGGAGGGTCTTTATACTGCGTCCCACAGTGTTACCAGAGTCCCACTGGCCTGCTCCAGAATCCCACTGAAGACTTCTTCTCCCTGAGTCCCACAGGGTCTTCTCCTGGCTCCTCGAGTCGCACGAGTAGCTCTTCTTCACTTTAAGCTTCTTCAAGTATCTTCAGCAGTCTGGGATAAAGACTGCTGGCCTTGCTCTTCTTCTGATCACTTGTGGTGAACAGGTCTTCTCATCTTGCTCGGGCTTTATCACCTTCTTCTAAGGATGCCCCGGCTTCTCTCCAATTACTGAATGCTCAGACAAATAATATCTTTATCTTCGGTCTGGTCCAGTCTCACACCAATTCAACTTCATGCACTGAATGCATGGAAACTCTGATTCCTCAAGATCTTCTGGTCTTGGACAACTCAGATGCACACCACTGATTTAGCACTGTTCACGTGTGCACGTGCATGCATGCATGCATGCACTCTCCTCTTTCCTTGGTGTGATAAACCCACTAAGGGTGTAGTCAATTTTAAGCACACACCTTCACTGAACAACACACACTTTATTCTCTTTTGATTACACACATAAAGTGTGTTTTACTTTAGTGTGGGAGTCTTCCACTTCTTCTAAGTGTATACACTTCACTTAGTGCACACACACTAGGTTCGGCCTTCTTGTCTCTTTGCACACAAAACTTCTTCAATTTGGCACACACTTTGAGCTTGGCCTTCACACTTCTTGTTGCACACCCTTAAATGGCCGTAGGGTGTTCCTCTTCAATTTGCACACACACACACTCAAATGAGGTGTGGTCTTCAATTCACCCACACAAGGCTACGACATATTCAATTCTAACACACAATTTGTTCTTTCTCTTTTAATCTTCAAGTGTGCATACCCAACAAGGGCTACGGCCTTCTTCTTCAAATTGCACACAAAGTTCCTCGGGTACTTCTTCTCCACTTAGCACACACACTTGGCCCGTAGGTATTCTTGTCCACTTTGCACACACACAAATAGTGTGGTCTTCACTTGTTGCACACACATGAGGCTACGGCCTTCCACTTCTCTTGGCACACCAGGTTTATTCTTTTATTCTTCTTTGCACACACACTGCCCAAATATCAAATGAAGGCGCGCAAGGGTGCGGCCAACTTCTTTTCTTTTATCGTGCAAGGACTTGGGTGCACAAGGCAGCGCGCAAGGATGTCACTGCCGCGCAAGGATCTTGAGCCACGGGTCGCGCAAGCCACAAGGCACAAGGGTGCGCAAGTGCAAACCGCGGGCTCCAACCAAGGGTGCGCAAAGCTTGCTGCAACCCCGGTTATTCCTGCCGCGCAAGGATCAGCACGCAGGGGATCTCCTTCCACCTCTTTTGCGCAAGGGGTGCGCGAAAGGAACTCCTTCGGGCCTCGGGTGGCACCGAGAACAATAGCCGCGCAAAGTATTTGCGCGGTGGCTTCTTTCTTCGCGAGGCAGAGAAAGCTCTACGCGGATCTTTAAGTTTTCAGAAAACATTACCGTGCTTCGGGTTCTCTTTTTATAGGCAGAGGGATGCTTCACCTCTTTCGCGGGATTCAAATCCAAACTCCCGAAATATTCGGATCTTCAAGATTTTTTCAAATCTTGAACTTTCTTTCCTCTGTTTCAACGCGGCTTCCCTTATTTTTCGGTCCCTCTACGTGTATGTGCATGGAACAACATGCAGAGCCTCATTAAAATCCCTCCATGCAAAATACGAATACACCGAGGCCTCGGCAACGTTGTTTGCCTCGGTCGATACTCGAAATTCTCCTTCGACGCATGCATGCAACATTTTAATGCATGCATGAGTTCGTTATGGCCTAACGATCACAGTGAAGGTGTTGGTTTGCTCAGAGGTGGCCGGGAACTCGAAATCCTTCTCTCGGATGGCCTCTGGTTCGTCGGCAGCTCGCGGGTGGTCTTCGTTCGAGCTCGAGGATGAAGATAAGCCGGGAGCCGTTCGATCGGACGAATGAAGGACATCGGACGGCCAGATTAAATCGGGGGCGCGGCGGATCAGATGAGCGGTCCAGATCGAGCGCGCGATTGCTCGGACAGCGGAGATTTGCTCCCGGTGAAAAATACGCGTCCCACATCGAAACGGCGCGGGATTTTGCCGCGGCTTATAACCCTGGCACTCACCGCTACTCGCCAGTTGAATCCTCTCCCTCCACGGTGCCGCCCCGCACCGTGTTCTCCCTGCGGGCGCGCTCTGCGCCCACTCTCTGCTCCTGTGGGCGCGCTCCTAGCGCCCACTATGCTCCTCCGGCGCGCGGGTTTCACCACCGCGTGTCCTCGGGGGCTTATACACGGCCCCCTGCGCTCCTCCGGGCGTGCCCCAGCGCCTCTACGGCCCCCTGCGCTCCTCCGGGCGTGCCCCAGCGCCTCTGTGGTGTCTGCGGGTGCGCCCCTGCCGCCCTGAGCTCGCCCCACGGGTTCCACCTTGGGCGTGGCGCCTTAGGCCCACATGAGCCTTGGGGTTGAACCCACAAGGTGCTCACGGGCTGGCCATATTTTTTGGCAAAGGAAAGTGTTAAACACTTTGTTAAAAAACAAAGTATCCCCATATGTAAAATGCCAAATTCCAAGCCACTTCTCCCTTCTTCTAATCCATTCTTCCTCTTCTTTATTTCTTCTTCTTCTTCATTAGAATTCATCATACTTCTTCAACATATAATCATTATTTAAGAATGGAATTCTTGAAGGTTCTTCCATCAACCGATGCTCCTGAATCACTTATAATCTTCAATGTCTTCGTTGATCTAATCAGAGATCAAATTGGGACTTCTTCAGATTCACATGCACTAAGTGTTAGTGCATGGACTTCATTAAACCACTTCACCCACTTAGAAGTTGTGGATGGATCTTCTTCTCATCTCCTCATGCATTGTCAATACAATGCATGGTCTTCTAAAGCTTGTTGTGACATTGTATCCAGTTGATACAAGTTCTTGGAACTTTAAAGATCAGTTCAACAATCGTCTGATGTAATGATGCTCCATCATCATTCATTCTTCAAGTGGTGTAACTTAGTATCATATTGATACAAGTATTGAAACATTAAGATCAGTTCCACAATCGTCTGATATTCATAGAGAATGTTTCAACCACAACATCCTATGTCACTTAGTGAATCTCCTAAGTGACATGTCTCTAAATACCATGGCCATTCTCCTTCACCACCATCACCATCACATCCTTTGACATTCACATCTTGACTCCTTGACATCCATTCATTCCAAGACAACTTCATGTCTCATTGACAACAAATGCAACACAATGCACTTCATCTCCCGACCCACTAGAAGATAAGGAATATCTTTTATAATCACATGTCACCAAATAAGTCATGGAATGTACAATGAATTAAAAAATCTATCCAACACGGTTTATTCATTTCAATTAATTATGTCATAAGACACATGACAATAAGAATAGGGCACCAAGTGTATTAAGGCATGGGAATGAGAGAAATTAAAGAAATCATCCAACTTCATGAAAATAGAGAAAAGTATCTTGCAAATAAATAGAGAAATAATATGGGGAAATAAACTTTAAATAGAGGACAGAGGATCATAGAGGTTACCAAGAGCTTTCTAAGGGATCTAACAATGAGCTATTTGGTGAATGGAAAATGATGCAATCATAAAGCCTAGGATGAATTGAGGAGGAAACCATGGGTGGACATAGTTTGAGAAGAACGAGTGAGGAAAAATTGGTCAAGTGTTTTAAAAATGATAAGGGAGAAATTGAAATTTTAACTACATAGGTAGGGCCACATGGTTTGGAGGCAGGATCTTCCAAACTATGCACCAAAAATGCAAATGACCACTATCCAAACAACCCACAACCTCATGTAGCCATGTGCATAGGGTCACACAGTTAGAGAAAAATTATGATTCCCCTAGAAATGCACTTTCTTAAGATACACAATTAGGGAAACTGTGTGGGATGGGCTGCATGTTGTCTACTAACCATGCATCCCAGTCTACCTCTTAAAATTCCTTGGATCTAGGAACCAAATGGGCCCCAAAAACCATCAAAACCTCCTTGAATACCATATATATAATTTTTAGGGATATACCGAAGAAATTAAACTAAAAAACTAACAATCCATACCTTTGAGAAAAGCTGAGATTTTACAGAATTAATTTTTTTAGTTTATTAGTGACTGTAATTGAGATGTGGTTGATGTTTCTAACATCATATCTATGTTTTAGGAGTCTTATAAGAGTTACAAATAGGTTTTCAGATTTTTTTCAGTGTTTTGGACTAATATTTAATTATGATAAGATGTTTCTTTGGGAGTTAAAATAGAATTATATTTAATTTTATGTAATTTATTCATGGTACTTTTCTAGTACTTTGTATCTAGGAGATTTTAGAGCATTTAATGGGTTAACATGGGTTTTATGATCAGGTTTTATAATGTTTTTTGGTGTGTTCATCTGTCTCTATTAAAGAAAAAGAGCATCAGGTAATTTTTGGGCATACATAATGTAAATGATGGTAGTGGAAAGTGGAAAGCTGGCTTTGTGAAGTCTATGGACCACCTAGTGGAATCATGATGGGTACCCTATGGCTAGAAGACACCCAATGAAATAGTACTACTCACCTAGTTCCTCCATATGATTTATTATAATTTTTATTTAATAATTACTCAATTTCTTATGTTATTAAATAATTAGAGGGAGTAAATTTAACTAGTTTTTTAGTTGTATCCATCACTTTAAAATTTTACCTTATATTTAGGAGAAAACAACCATCAATTTTTTGTTTTTAATTTCATATATCTTAGGATGTCTCCATTTGTATGGGTTAACTTCATTTACTATTCCTTTATATCTGTTTCTTTTTTTCCTACAGCCCCATTGAGTTTCATAAAAAAACTATATAGGGGATTTTATTTATTTTATTTTATTTATTTCTTCTCATGTTGAATTAGACCACATGATCTATCTTGTGAACCAACACTATAAATAGGTAGTCGAAGAGTAAGTTTTTCTTTTATTATATGGGTGTAAATAAGTCAAGTGAAATGAAATCATGGATGGGTTCATGTGAGAAAACATAAAAGAATCCAATTATTTTATCTAGGAAATATAGTAGTTGAACAAGTGTGGTATTACGTTGTTTTATTTGGATTTTTAATTACCTATCTTGATTGGATATGTAGTTTTATTTTTTGGATCGTTGATTTGAATAAAATGTCACTGGTGGGAGAATTAGATGGTATTTAGTTTCTTTTTTCATGGTATGACTCAAGGATACTTGTTATAGGGGATAAAAAAGTAACATGTGTGTGATGTAGATCAATTATTATGGGGGTGATAGTGGTTTCTCAATATGATGTGGGTGGGGATGTCCATTTATTAAAGGTGGTGATTGGGGTTCATCATATATGTTGTAGATGTAGTTTGTTAGTGATTTCCACTCACTCTGGGGCTATGGTTTTGGGGTCACGAGATCATAGTATGGGGAAAAAAATGAGTTTTATAAAACTAGTTTTTATAATTATTATTTATAGATGGGGTGGATTATGGGAGATGATTTTTTAGTGACATGGGAGGAGGGATAAACTATAAGTGGCCATGGGATCTTGGGGCTAATTGAGATCACTAATTGGGAGAATGATGTTTATAATGTTTGTGGTATATGATTGGTTTGGTGGTATATAATTGGTGAAGGATGGATACTCAAAATGATTTGGGTTGGATGGGGCTATTTAACCAGTGGTTGGAAAATAGAGTGGGATGGCCATGGAACAGATTATTCGATACAACGAAAAATATTTATTTATTATTAATGGATCAAAAATATTTTATGGGTATCAATTTTCATGTAATAATATGTGAGAAGAACATTGTTGTATGCTCAAGAGAATGGTATTTATGATTCATCATGGGTTTATTCACAAATATTAGCACCAACATTTTCTTTGAAAGGCTCACTTATAGTGGAATGAGTATGGAGAGAACATATTTTTATGGTATATTTGGTTATTATAATTTCTATATTTCATACAATAATATACATATGGAAATTAATATGGGAAATTATTTTTGTTGGCCTACTATATTCATATTCACACCCTATATAGGTCCTTCAGGATTCTTAAAAACAATATATTTCATGATGTGAGAAGGAGAAATGGACGAACTTCTGAAGTATAGTGGATATAAGTGCTTTAGATGTAGAAGACAAATTTCAATTTTTGGAGCTGGAATATGTGGATCCTCAAGGATTATATGAGTATTTACTTTTCATTTTATTTTGTGTGTTTTAATATATTTTCCTTTATTCTTATCCAATTTGACATTTAATAACAAAGATGGAATTATTGATGTAAATTTTTATAACATATGACATATGGTCAATTTTGACTCACCTTTTATGTTGTAATGGTCTCTTTATGTATGAGAATGAATTTTTATTTTCATTTTTTTATTCATAGGGAACTATAATACAACAATAATGAATTTAACCCCTCAAATAGTTGAAAGACTCTACCTTAGGAGGTGGTATGTTTTAGGCCAGTTGGTCTCTAGGTCATGTGATTTTCAATAAATCTGAGTTGAGGATGAAATAATTAACTAAGGAAAATGGGTTGAGTTTGGTAGGTTTTTCATATGGGAATGGATATAATACCCATGTAGTGTTTTTGAAGATGGAAACTAGCTCAAATATAATAAAAATAATTCTATAAAATTCTACCTTAAAGTGGTCATAACATTGGTTCTTTTTCCCATTTTGGATCCACAATCCATGAAGTCTACTGATACAATGTGTATTAAAACCCAAGATATTTTTCCCCATGGAATTTATTTCCATTCACCATCAAATGTTGTATGATTTTATTTTTTTCACTATACATGTCATGTTGGAAGGAGAGGGCATATGATGAATTTCTCAGTGACATACTTGATTATAAATCTATAAGGGAAAGTGGTAGTACATGGAGTATTTTTTAGTGTTGTAAAATATTTTAAGCAATATCTCCTAAGTATGAAAGAAATAATCATATGTATAATGATAAGATAATGACTTGGATGGTTCACATGAACCGTGGTAATGTACTCTTAATGTCGGTGTGTTTTCATAAAAACATTTTAATTGGAACTAATTAGGTTATTCATATCCTTTTATGTTTTGGTAGATACATTGAATGGTTTGGATGCTACCTTGTTTGGTTGTTGTATGACTTCATAATTCAATTTTGTAAAATAATATTTTTTTGGGAGATTATAGTATGGTTGGAATGTAATTTCATAAGGTTTATATAGACCATTATATGTTTCATGGGATATTCCTTCATATTTGGGTCCTTATATTATATGATTAACCATGATGTTCACCAGGTATCATATAGATGTTTTGAAATATTAATTGGATTCAACTTTGTATCCATCTATTGTTTTCACACTACCTCATTTGATCTCATACAAGTGTATAAAAAAATTCCATGCTATTTTATTTAGAATATTAATTATCAAAATTTATGGATATAAATAAAAATAATGGTTTTAGAGAACCATGGTATGGATAAATCATTTATTAGCATATTTATAATAGTTATATTAATATGTATTCGATTAAAATTAGTAGTAGGTAATAAATTTGTAACTCAAGGTAGTATTATTCCATGTTATTTGGATATTTTTAAGTGATAATAAGGCTAATTTTTTTAACCAAATGTTACAATATTGTACATATTGGAAATGGAATTTGATGACATGTGGGTTCCTACAAGTACATGATGAATGTGTTTTTAAATACATGTTATGGGAGTAGGTTTCCATTATTGTCTTTAGATTAAGGATACAACACGGAAGGGTTATTTTCTTGATTTAGGGGGAAGGGATTGTGGAGTTTGGAATAAGGAGTTGACATAACTCCAAATAAAATATTATTGAATATGAGATGAAAATAAAATATTTCAATATTATACCCCTTTCAAGTAGTTTATTTTAAAAATGGATTAGGGAGTCAAGAAGATGATATTTTTTTAATAAAATATAAAAAATGATTAAAATATATTTAGATGAGAAAGAACTAGTATCCCAATTTTTAAACTATATAGACCAATATTAATTGAGTATTTTTATAGATATGTCAGTAGAAAAAGGATTGAATAAGAGAAAGGAAAAGGTATATCTATTTTCTAAAATAACTATTCCATCAAAGGAGATATTTTACATCCAAAATATATGGTTTGAATCCAATATCATTTCTATGAAGAATGGGTAAGAGAGAAGATGGTCACTACCATCTATGGTAGTCTAAGGATAAAATATTTCTACAAAGCATCATTGGTGAGGATATTCATCCCAAATTACTAGAAGGATAACAGTAATCCACACTTATTTTGTATAAAAAGAATCATGGAGTTTCTTGAAGTACCAGATAAACAAAAAAATGTTTTCAAAGAGATATTCATATTAGGTATGTGTTAAAATAACCATAATGTTCAATACCATCCCATAATTACTGAAATTCCTAATATTAGCGAAATTTTTCATTTTTATCCTATGATCCACGATTATTTTACCTTTTCATAAGTGTTCAAAGGGTAAAGTGTGAGGTACTAAGTTGTGGAAATAATTGTACCCACCTAAATCCTTTTTTAATGGAGTTACCCTATGTAGTTGTGAGAAAAATAATTGTTACTACTAATCAGTGAGGTAATTGGTTATTTAGTTCATCAATACACATTCAATAATATTCTAAAAGTATTATCTCTTTTTAAATGAACTGTGTAAAAATACTTTATTCCCTATATGATTTATTTTTACAATTATATTCTCTAAAAATTAATAATATTGCATGTTGAAATTCCAAGGTAAACAGGTTATAATCTAATGAAAATAGGTAAAAAAATGGCAAACCATAATAACAAATAATTGAAACATATAATTAGTTGGAAAGTTCACCACATGAAATGAGGTAATTAAAGTAAAATATTTTTAATTTGAAAAGATTCCATACCCCTCCCTTGCGCAGGGTGTCATTTACCTAAGTCACTTATAGTTCTTACAAGTTAAGTTATACAAAATATTTCCATATATTGGATTTAATTTTCTATAACATGAAATGATTTTTTATGGATTTTATGTTTATTTTTTTCAATACACTATTTTGACCCATGGTAAAGGTAAAAATTCTGAACAAAAAGAAGATGCAGAACATATTTGGAATTTTATATTACTGAATTGAGTATTTAATTTTTGAGAGATATATGGTTTATTACTACATCCTTGATGAGAAAGATATATATAATACATATTATTAAACTATTAATTAATTTAATTATACTATAGGAATGAATAAGTGACATGATATTACCTATGTAGTTGAATCCACTAATGACGTTGGGATCACAAGGAGGACAAAATTTAATGTTGTCTATTTATCAAAATAATTTTATTAGCCTTGAAAATATGAAAATATAAAATAGATATATTATTAAAAGTTTGAAAATATTCAAATAAAGGTTCTATAAATTGATGTTGGTATATTGAATAGCTTGAACACGAGGCTTATTTAAGTTTCTATAGACTTGATGTAGAAAAATGAATCCTGAGATAAATAATTAGAGTTTTAGTTCATAATAATTTTAAAAAATACTAGATGACTTCAATGGGATAAATTTGAACCCAAAATATGTGAAATTTTTAAATACACTGAAGGATGAATTCCTAGAAAATCTGGCTAAATAGATCATGGAAAAAATGATAAACCTTGAAAATTATTTCCTTAATTAAATTTTAAACCAAATAAAAAATATGATGATGGAGGAAGGTGATATAATGGAAAAACAATTCCATGAATTATAAGATTCCATGTTTAGCATATTGAATATGAAGAAATATATAAATGATCTTATTAATAGTAAAAATATATACATTTAATAATTATAAAATGACGTGATCTTTACTAAGAAAAATGTGGAACAATCAATTTACAATGATAATCTAAAACATAAAGATGACATACGATTATGCTTTGGTAGTCCTTTGATAAGAGATAATGCGATGAAGAACTATTATAATGTATTTAAGGGTAAAAATTAAGAAATTTTAAATTCATAAAGATAATAATACATGGGAAAATATTTTATTGGATATGGTGAAACTTTGCTAAGTAATTACGAAAATATAACTATGTGAAATCCAAAGAAAATTGAAAATTTGGTTTTTTTGATATATAAAAAAGACAACCCTAATAGAAAATAAATACAATGATATGAGTTCCATAAGAAAGTATTTAAACATGGTTTATTTTTATAGAATGTGTAGAAAATTTTATAGTTTACATTAAATGTAATTGGAATAAATTAAGTATTATAAAATCAGATGAATGTTCTTACTATTTTGTTAAAGTGAAAAATAAAGAATATATATTTATTATTCTGATAATTTATACCATGATAACCATATCTGATGTAAATATTTTAGATATTTTTTATATAATATTTAATAAATAAATCATCTTGAAATTATTATCCAAATCGATTCCCCTGAAAATTATATTTCATGGACTAACTGAAGAATACCAATAGGATGGATGTAGAGTGAATAAGTGTTCAAAAATACTTGTTGAACCAAAAATTCCATGGAAATGAAAAAAAGAATATTTAGAGGCATTATATAAGTTCAAATGTTACTAAATTTGATAATTATTATATGAAAAGAGTTTCTAATTGAGTGATATGTGTTGAAAATTACAATCAATCCTACAAGGACAATCAAACTAAAAAAATGTTTTAAAAAATAAAGATCCACCAATTCTAAGAGGATATAACTTCAATGGCGAGGCAAAAAAATAAAGATAAAATTTTGGTTTGGGTTGTGTTGAAATAATAAATGATCAAAGAGGCTAAAGTGTATTTTTTTAATTATATTAACATAAAAACAATAAATGGATTCCAATTTGAATGAAAGAGGGAAAATAGAGTTCCATAGTGGCTCAAAAACATCTTCCTCAACATGAGGAATTATAAAGGAAACCCAATTACCTTTTAATTTGATGTTTTATAAAAAAATAATTAGTGAATAATTAATCATGATACATCATAAATGGTTTATTGATGTTTATAATGAAAAAAATAGTTTAATACATATCTAGTTTAATGATGAGAATACATGAATGAAGTGAATGTTAGAGGTATTATCATAAACTGAAATCTAAAATCTACATTACTTGTAGAATATCCTTAGGAATATGAAATTTAGATGGATTTGATTCTAATATAGAATAAAATAGTTATCAAAGTCTACTAGAACCAACAAAACGACATATTTTTAAGATTGGTGAAGAATAGAATGATCTGGACAAAATCTAATACATTAAAGATATTCTTAATGTTTCCTGATCTAATACAGTTAAATATAATTGGTGAGAGGATATTCTGGATCATGTTGTAGTGGAATAAACACACAAAAAGGATAAGTATAAAATAAGTAAGATGACTTATATATTACATGTTGTAATGAATAAACAAGTGGAAACTATGATTGATTTCTTGAAAAAGTAGTGTTAAAAACATACATGTGACAAACAATTATATCATGGTGATTTTAACTTATAAAATATGTTATAGGGTAATAGATTTATTTTGATCATCCCTATAAAATAAAATAAAATATTTTATGTAGTAGTAATGATGTTTGGATTTGAATAATTGTTTTTTAATGATATATATTATTAGTTCATGGTTAAAGGATAAAAAATGGAACTAAAGTATAGAATTTTTTACCAAAATGTGGTGTCCCTGAATTGGTTAAACCGATAATAGAAATGAATGTGAAAATAATGGGGATACGATAAATTTTTTAGGGTTGTGTTTCAATATTTGATATTTAAAATTCTTTTGAACACATAGGGACTTACATATTATATTGTGTCCCTAGTTTATTTATAAAAGTGGTATGAATTGATTCAAAATGTTATATATTTTTATTAGTTTTTATTTTATTTATTATCTTATAATTGATTGGTTTTTCAATGTATTGAAATCAATGGTTGAGTTTTGTTGAAGAAATTGGATTGTTTTTAGTCATAAATTGAAAAGTTTGTAAGTGAAATATAGAATAGTTATTTTATTAGATTAAACAATTTTTTATTAGATAGTTCCAAAAATCATTAAGAATGGTGGATTTATTGATTACCTATTTTTATGTGGGTGTCCACTCACTAATATTTTTTTTTAATTTTAATACACAATTTAAGATGAATTACATGAGTTTTCAAACTAAATATGAAGTTTTATTCTAAAAAATTATTATCCATTAATAACATGTTTTGTACAAGTGATGAGTATCCTAAAAATTATAAAAACCATGATGTGAGTTGTAGGTGGGAGAGATGTTGAAGTGGGAGAAGTTTTACATGGTACTAAATTTGGGCATTAATTAATATTTCAAAGATATAACAAACTTTTTATTTTACATCATGATGACATGAACAATATGAAAATGGAGAAACCATCTACATTATCTCGATAAAGGGGGAGAAAATATGATTTATATACTAGAAATTTTTTCCATTTAATTTCTTTTTGAATATTTGGGAAAATATAATACATATTAAATATAAATTAATTCTTAATTATTTAGTGGATTTGTTTATATTGGATTTATGGTCATGATATCAACAAAACCAATCTAGATTGATTATTAACAACCAAAGGTTATTTGATTGTAATTTTTTTAATAAATGTTGTATTATAAGGAGTTAGAAAAATATTACATATTTGGTGAAATTCATGATTACAAAGCTATTGGTGATTGTTTTGATCCTTGGAGGATTATTTTAGATTCCCCCTTAAAGGGATAAAATCGAGGAGTTTGTATTTTTTAAATTCTAGATAAGGTTGATGTCATAGAAAGTATAAGTAATATTCAAGGTATTCTATGAAATAAAATACAATGGTGTTTGAATATCATATCATAAATTATATTATAGGTTCTAATAAATATGTGTAAATGTTGAAAAAATTTCTGACAAACATAAGGCTGAGAAAACCATATGTATGGTTAAGGTAATCTGAAAGATTGTCCTCATAAGTTGGTTTTAGTTTCAATATGGTTTCTACAATCACCACTTAATGTTAGAGTGGGCCCTCATATTAATTTTGTGCTTCCTCATATGGGTTGGATTCTACATCATATGGTTTGTGTTTCTACCCATAATGACGAACTGAGAAATCATAAGGCTGGTGTGAGGTACTAGTAATGATTTGGGACAACATAATAAGATGGATAAATACCATCATAACAATTGTCTAAGAAAACCATATGGTTTTGAAAATTTTTTTTGAAGTTAAATGTGATGTTCACCGATCTTTATTATACAATGTATATGTGATTTATATATGTTACCATATAGAGTTTCACATAAACACATCATATCTCATGAAATCCAAGCATGACATTAAATACAGTACTAATGTTATTTAATTGATCATGATTTATGGTTAAAAACATAGTCAATTAATGAATTTGGAATTCCAAAATAATGTAGAAAATCAACCAACATAATATTATGGATATTTTGATGATTTTTTAATCTTCCATATTTGAGGGGAGGTAATCAAATCAAAACCTCTGGAGTTTCATGCCATGATTCTTTTCCACTTGTAAGGGTGATTGAGGATAATTTTTTGAAACAAAAAATGAATATGTTGCACATAATTTAAAAGGATGTTTATGATATATAGTTTTGTCTAATGAATTTTAGATTTGTTTTATGTACATGTTATGTTGGTAGTTTTTTGAATTTTTTTAGGATGTGAAATATGGAGGTTATTTTAATGATTTTAGAGAGTATAAATGATGTATTTGGAATGATTAATTTATCAAGATCCTAATAAAAGATTATAGAAGATTTAAGTAAAATATAATATTCCCATATCTTACATAATTCAAAGATTTGATTCATCCAATTGATTTGATAGAGGAGAATAAGAGATATATTTATCCTAAAATATATTAAAACACGAAAAAATGTAAGGAAAAATAAAAACATAGGTTTCAATATTTTTATACAATGGAACAAGAAATTTCATGAGTAATTTTCTGTATATATTATCAGTATATGGAGGGAGAATAAGTAATCAGTACTGTATCTATTTTCTAAAAAACCATGAGAGTCAATGGATTGTTTTACTAACAAAAAATATGGTGTATATCCACTATAACATCCATGATGAATAAGGAATATAGATTATATTCAATACTATGTCTAATTATTGAAGGAAGAGATTATAGATATAGTGTATAAAATTTGAAAATATTCTTGCCATTATACTAGAAGGTTGAATGTGCTCCAAACAATTTTTTGGGGAGAGTGAAAAATGGTATTTCATAAAGTATGGATCAATGAAGAAGATATTGTTTATAGTGATATTCACATTATTTGTTTCATCGAGAAACTAACAATTTTTTGGAATAAACCTATACAAATTAAAATTCATTACAATGGTGATAATATTATGCTTTGTCCTATAAGTAATTATTTTTTCACTTTAGTGGAGTGAGAAACAGAGTAAGTGTGAGGTCATGAGCCTTCAGTATTATTAATCCAAATAATAATAATAGTAAGGTGAAATACCTAACAAACAAGTGACCTAACCAAAACTGTACCATTGATATGTATGTATTATTCTTAATTGGTGAATAAAAACACAGTCTATCACATGTACATTTTATGATCATGTATGTGTGATTAAAGTAAACTAATATTTACCATGTGTGCTCTTGTTTCATCTATAATATACATAATAGAAATGAATTATGTGGGATGGACTTATTCAATGGTAAATTTGTTAAGGGTTAATAATAAGAGGTAAAATAAATGTATTAACATTAAAAAAATATAAAAATAAGTGATCCTTTTAATGAAGAGGTGATGATCACCTAGAGATGTGTGTAAATCAAAGGAAATGTTTTCTAATTTTAATAGATTCCTTAACCAAATTCAAACACCCCCCTCTATTAGAATATCAGACAATAATGTCCCCTATGGGTCGAAATATTTTCTAGGGTAAACAAATTTCCATAGAGGCACCAAAAATACATATGATTATCTAGGAATCATTTTCTCTAGAAGTGAATGAAATCAATGACCAACTCAGGATAGGAGGTTCTCACCACTAAACCATTGTATTGGGAATTTTTTTAAATGATTTAAAACCACAATTTCTATAAAAACATATAGAATATACAAATACCATTTTTCTATTCTTTACAGAATTAGGTACTCCATTATCTTCATGTTATCCATGAAAAAAATCGTATTTTTGACTTCACTAAAAAGTTCACAACATAATTTTTTTGTTTCAAATAAATATCAAATTCATATATCTTCATAATATAGAATTAATCATTATATAATATTCATACCACTTACCTTCTAATACCTCATAAAATATAATACAATAATTTTGAAATTAATTACTTATGAAAAATAAGTGAAAAACCAACCTCCCACTTTTCACAATACCAAAAAAATACTCAAATTATAATAAAACCACAATAAATGTAAAAATAAAAATTATGAAACTATTAATTTAAAAAATTTCTTTTATTTTTTAGTCCGTAGATTTTTAAAAGTATTTCATTTTTGTTCAATCCAATTAAACCAAAATATACCATCATCATCTCCATATATATGCATAAAATATAAATAATATTTCCTTAATGCATATATAATGTAACATCTTGCCTCTAATCATTGGATTGAGAATTGGAAGTGGTGTTTCTAGCATTAGGTAAGATCCCCCTGACACAAAATGTTAGCAACAAAAAACAAGGGCATACGATAATGTTTGGGGATATTTTTCCATTAACATCAAAACAACCAAACTATACAATAATAAAACATCCATAACCACTAATTGATGCATGAGTATAATAGAATAATCAATAGTAAATCAAAAATCTAAAATTTTTTAGTCACAATGGAAACATGTGACAATAAAAATGATATAAAAAGGATTCAAGAATTAAAGGAAACAAAGTTATATCATCCCAAGTAAATCCTAGAGCAGCTCCAAGAACCAACTCAACTTTTTAATCCCCTCGTATGACAACACATAATAGAAACAATATGATAGATTCACTTTTTACTATATCATGATAAAATAAAACTAAAAATTCAGCAAGTTTACCAATAATAGGGTGTTCATAAACTCATTATCATTTCCTCAAAGAATTCCCAACCCATTCCACAGGTACAAGCACCAGTTAAAACATTTTTTGAAAAAAATGAATGTAGATAAAATTGTTTAAATTAAAACCATAATAATGTTTCATGGAAAGTAAAAAACCAAAGTCATTGTACCATTTCTCATCATATTTAATATCTACTTATGTGTCCTCCCCCCACAAAAATGCATGCCAAGAGAAAAATTCATACTAATGAGAGGACTATCACCAATTCACTAATTAATCATACGGTTTCCAGTCTCTTGGGGCCCTAATGGAACATGCCCCATATTATGGATCATGTTAGAATACCCCAGTGGCACACACCCCTTATTCATGGCCATGTTTAAACTAATTACGAACATTTTAACTAATTTATATTCCAAAAAAATCTTATAAAACCAATTATTTGTACAAAACATTTTATCCAACAACTTGTATACAAAAAAACTCCAACATAATTTTATAACCATCAATTTAAAATTATAAAAATATGATTTTATAAAATCCATCAATATCTCATAATTTTTAAATACATATCCAAATGGTATTTCCATCCAGAGTAACACTAGGATTTAATTAAAATTACTCGAAAATAATTTGATGAATACTAAGAATTCTTGTTCTAGAATGGTGTATATGAGAGAGAATCCACCTACCTCTCAATGGAGGAAGAAAATGAAGAATGACACTAATATTATGTATATATGGGATAAAGAAACCTTCCCTTCTATAGATTTAAAAAATATCATTAATATTTACATAAATGATCATGGAAATATCAATAATAGACTATATTTCTGGTTCCATTAGAGAAGAAAAGGGTAAATATAAGAAGAACAAGTAAGAAAAAGTACTTATTGATGAATCCAGAGATCCAATGAACTTCTATTTTCCGAAATAATACTTTGGATCAAATAAAATTTCGAAATGAACCATGAGAGGGAGAGGAAATTGAGATCCTACTGAAATAGGGGACTAAAGAGTAATTTATTCATTGATTAAGAATAAAACTACAAATATCTAAAGATTAACCTCACATTCCATTGTTTGGTCACAAAATTTATGAAATCGTGTTCTAACAGTGAATGTTCTATAGGAAAATCCATATAGCTACAAGTTTTGGGATTAACTATTTTTAAAACCATGCACTAACCATAAAATTTTACTATCTTAATTATATATACCACATGATTATCTCACACATTTAAACAAACTATGCACCATTAATGCTTTCCCCTCAGATTTTTTTTCATTGTTTCCCCTAGGAGCTCACACAGTTTGGCCAAACAATGTTCCCAAAAATGAACCTTATTAGTGGGAACCAAAAATTTGTTGCATGGTTTCTTAGTGATGGATCATGATTTATACTAACCGTGAACAAACCATAAACCTCTAAAATCACCTTCAAAACATGTGAAAAAATATACAAACCTCTTGAAACATTCCTAAAGAATTATATAATAATAAAGTATGTAAAACAAGGATAATGTACCTAAAAATAGGGTTGTAAAATTCCCACATCCATTGTACTTTACATCCCTATAAATTAAAAAGTAATTGGTTAATTGGAAGGGTTCAGGCCATCACTATAATATTTTATTTTTATTCTCACTTGCTTCTTCCTGCATCATACTTTTCTTCCAAAAAAAAACAATACCAAACCAGTGATCTTATCATATAGGATATTATCTTACATATCCACAATCCAAATCCCCACATGAATCAAATTTTCTTCTTGTTCAAGATCAA
The DNA here is from genome assembly GCA_963277665.1 of Viscum album. Taxonomy (NCBI): domain Eukaryota; kingdom Viridiplantae; phylum Streptophyta; class Magnoliopsida; order Santalales; family Viscaceae; genus Viscum; species Viscum album. The sequence continues at coordinate 1,428,154,829 of OY728120.1, read as the reverse complement.
CATGATCCCATCGAATCACATGGTCTTGATCAGGATGGTACTTCTTCAATTGAGATACATGAGACACTTTTTACATAAACTGAACATTTCCACTAACACCAACTAAAAAGACACATCACCCAAACATTCGAGTATATTAAATGGGTTAATTAATTAAGGACAAAACATGTGTTTATTAAAAAAATTATGATGTCTTAAACATGGATATATTTTTAATAAAAATGACCATCTAACTAAAATGATAATAGTTATCGATGATGATTCATTTACTATTTTGGATGATTATATGTAGTCACTATTCTATTTTTGATCAGTAAAATTTTTATTTGTATCAAGAACTAGGCGGGGTATGATAAGTGAAGTATCACCTATTTCCCCCAAAAAAGTGCTAAATAATGAGGACTTCCATTAAATGCTTCAAAAGTTTCAATATATATCGATTTCGGATAACTGTTATTATATGATAACTCCATTAGTGGTACACATTATTTCTATTGGCCTTAAAAATCCCTCACAAAAATCCCTAAGTATGTGTTCCAACTTCTAGACCATTATATAATATTTTCCAACCATTTTAGGTGGACAAGTCATTTTATGGTGAACTAGGTTCCAAGGCATTTCTACATAGATATCAAAAATTGAGGTGTGAACCTGAGATCCCAATCAAACATAGTGGAAGTTGGAATCCCATTCATCATTAACACTTTATAAGTAGTGTGTTTTGAAAAGTCCTTTACCGTACTATATTATCAAAGAGGGATGAAGTGATATGGCTTTGTGAGTCAATCCAAAATCACCCATATGTAATTATTTTTCCAAACCATTCAAGGTATACCTATCCCCAAATCCATATATATCTATTCACATTTCCATTCACAAATTGGTATAGTGTTAAACATAGTAGCTGACCATTGATTCTTTTCCTTTCCCTATTTATAGATGAGAAATATGAAGAAAAACTCTACCACTACAATTTTCATACCAACCCACCAAAAATATGATTTAATAACTTTATACATATTCAATATTTATGTATGTAAAACCCATTATGAAAGGTGTAAGGCTGAAAGAATATTTCCATGATAGGTTGATATAAATACAATTCTCTCTCTAAATAGCATCTTAAATAATCCTTTATAATACATCCTATATTGGTATCACCACTATTTAGTTTTGACCTCAATTTAAATCATTTTGTATTAGATGTTTTAGCATCTTCTACATGATCAACCAAAATAGGAAAATATGAAATAAAAAAAAAGTTATAGTGTCATCTTTTTCAGCACACTCCAATTGCCTATACACTATGAATGACATTAGCTTCCACATATTCAAAGATTCATTAAACATATTATTATATGGAATCCTAATAAATTCATTATCCATAAAGATACATTTACCTAGTGTGTACATTAATTCAAATTCATACATTTAATGTTATTCTATCCATATTTGTTTCCTTAGATTTAACACCCTTTGTGAGAAAATATGTTACAAATACTTATGATGTGTAAACACCATAAATTTATCACAAAAAAAAATAACGACACCTTTTATTTAAGGAATAAACTACAGTAGACGATTCAAATTATATATTGGGTTGTTACTTTCATGCACCCATTACTATATTGATCCGTAAGGAATAATGTGGTCTCCCAACATGAGAATACAACCAATCCCTAATCCAAATGATTATCTATATACCACATAACCCTATCATAACTATAGAAACATTTTGTTTGGTACTAAAATAAGTAAAAACTTTAGTTCTTAGAAATATTTAGGGCACTCATCATTCCATTAGAAGGGAATTACTTTCCTTACTATAGCTATCACTGGTGAGGAAAGATATTAAAAATTATGGAAAAAGTGTTTGTAGTATACTTCTAAACTAAGGAAACCGCATATCTCAAAAATAATATTTTTTGGATTCCAAGAGAGAGAAAGTTCTATTATTTCAGGATTCACTAAAACACATTTTTTAGAAATAGTATGATAAATCAACATACCTATTATATCCCAAAATCCCATTTCGATGGATTATCATAAAGGAAATGCTCCCACAATATTCCAAACACTATAGCTAGTGTTTCTCATGGTCTACATTTTTCCAAGAATACACCATAATGTAATTTACAAACACCATTATAATGGAATCAAGATACATATGAATAATAATATTCATCAATAACCTAAAAACCACTATTGAATTTGTAAGTCCAAGGGGAATGAATGCATATTCATAATGTTGATAAGAAATCCTAAAATATAATCTCCAAATGTACTCCCTCTAAACTCGTAGTTGGTGATATCCGGAATGTAAGTCAGTTTTAGATAACCATTGGTATCCCTTCAATGGATCAAAAATATATTCAATTCCAAGAACATGATATCAATTATTAATCATAACTTTGGTAATATTACATTAATTCACACAATAACTAAAATTCATATACATATTCTTTATAAAAAGAATTTGTGATGTCCACAAGGATGTACGTGGTTGAATGAATCCTTTAATTTTCAATTCAGTGATTTGGAAATTCAATTCTCACAATTCTATTGGTGACATACTATTAGATGGAAGTGAAACTGGATTGGTACATGGTAGGATATCAATCGTAAAATTTAGTTTTCTTTTGGGTAGAAACCCCAAGAAATTATTTAGGAAAACATCCAAAAAGTGGTCAAATATCATTAGAAATTATTTATTTATGATATCATTCACTGATGTAAAATTAATATCTACCAACTATTAAGAGATAGTTCAAAATACTGGTAGAAAATTAACCTTTCTTCTTGCATATTCTACTCAATATTATTTAATGAAATATATCATACCATCAGAGGTTCTTATTTTTTTTGTTTAATAAAGGAGGATTGAACCTCAACCATTTCAAAAGAAAAGTATCAAACCATCAGATGATTTGAAACTCACCTTTCAAAAAGAAAAATGGAATTGAGACTTAGTTTTTTCAAACCAATATTTACCTAATTTCAATTAATAGATATCCATATAAAAAATATAGAAGTCCCAATTCAACTCAACCTCATCAATCATTATAGAACATTTTGCACAGATAAAGGATTAATACTCAAATTGTCCTAGAATAGTTTACAATTTAAAAAAAGAAGAATTCAAGTGAACATACAATACAATAAGATCTTCCTCATGTGATGAAAAAAATTAATGGGATGCAACAATATCAAACAAGAATTTCATAAGTGTTTAATTAAAAATAATATTACATCTTACTATTTAGGGACCAATATGATATTCTATGATCACTTTCTCAGTTCCATACATTTTTTTACTCTATGTCCCTTGCATTTTGTTTCCTTACTATGATTTCTTAGTCCGAGTAGTCATTTTGATTCAAGATTTAACTTGGACCACTCAGTTCTGAGGAAGAGAATTATTCTGGTGGGATCTCCCAGTCAAAGCCTAAGATATATGGGTGAATTAGTATGTATTACCAACACTAGTCTTTGGTGATCTAAGAAAATAATTTTGTATATGTCCCATTTGGTTATAGTTGTGTCATGATATAAGTGGTTCCATAAAATATCATTTTATATGATTAAAAGAGCCAAATTGGAGACATTAGGGCTAAATATTCAGTCTTGGAGGGTGGTTTATCGATCCTATAGTCTGATTTTGAATAATACCACCACTAGGGAAGCAGGTGTCCGTCGTTCACTTATTCTTAGAATAGTATTTCCCATAGATTACCATTGGGATAAACGTGATCAATCTAATTGTGTTTCAAGAGATATCCCATTTTCCAACCATCACTATATTTACCTTTTTTGTATAGTCTATAATACAAAATTTAACTATATTTCTGTGAAATTATAATCATATCCCCAGTCAATAATTCATTCCATCAATTTTGTAGTTGCCTATAGTTGTAGTGAAAATAGAACTAAGTTCATAAACATAGTTTTAAACCCTTTCAACTAGAGATACTCTTTTTTATACTAAATAAATACATTTTTCTTATGATTTGAAAGGTGTGAGGTTTGAATTTCTTGTTGATTTTTTTTTCAATAACCTCCTAGGTAATTATTTGGTCAATTTTATCTTGGATATCTTAATCCCACTATTGGAATGATATATCCTAAAGTATGTACATTTTCAACGTGAAATTTATCTCATAAAGCGTACTAAGGAAATTGAAGATTCATTTTATTATATTATGCCACACATATGATTTTTTTATATTCAGAATCCCACCAAACGATGGGTGGGTTATAATTTTAAAAAAACTGCATGGATTAGCTATCATGGTTAATGAGTCCAATTTCTACCATCTACTGCTTGAAAAATACAAAAAATTATTTCAACTAACTATTGGCTCACCTATGGCTTAGGTGAAACCATATTTTCTACTGCCTCTTCTTGTTATTTCCTATGATGTCTACCTATTTCCATTTTCTTTAAGAAAATAAAACTCCATTTAGCCATAAATCACTAAAAACCAAAATCTTAGACTAGTTTTCCAAATTATCATGTCATAAAATATCATAACCATTATTTTTATAATCCAACCAAAGTAATAATTTTAAACAATTTTTAAAAATTAAACAACTAAATACGATCAATGTAATCCCAAAGGTAAGCCTAACTACTAATTCATGATATAAAATCTTCATCAGCTAAGTCCAATATGACGAGATGATAACCCACATAAATGTTTTATAAAACAATTGTGTTCCCAATCCACCCTACTGACATGATGTTCATCATATAGTGGTTAGAAATGTGTTTTTATGCTATAAATATCATTTTTAGATGACCTTATCTCCTTTCATGCACCCCAAGACAATAAAAGAAAGACTAAGACTGACACCATTTGTAATATCACACATCTCTTCATCTTCTTAAAAAGTGATGAAGTTCTTACAAGACTTAGGTGACTTACCAAACACACCCAAGGCTAGAAATAAATGACAAGGGTGTAAAAACATAAGGTGAAAATTTAACCTTAAATTGAAAACAACCAAACTAATTAATAATAAAGCATCCTGAAACAATGGATGATGCCCGATTACAATTGAATAATCCATGGTAAAAAAATACAAAAAATTATAGTGGCAATGAAAAGATGTAAAAATAAAATAGAAATTCCAAAAGACTGGAAGACTCAAAGACCCCAAATATACATTATCCTAAGTAACACCCAAACCTTCTACAATATTAAACTCCATCAACTAATTCTATTAGTAACATAATTCATAACATAAAAAATAAAATACCTTCCCTTTTCTTGTAACTTGATTGATGTAATCTACAAATACACCATGGTTACCATGAAAGAGTGAGTATAAACTCACTAGGATTTTCCCAAATACTTCAAAACTCATACTAAAAGGACAATAACTAGTTAGAAAAATTTATTTAAAACATCTTACAAGAAGTTAAAACATTTTATATAAAACCATAATCATGTTTCCGGGAAGTTAATAAATAATTCCAATAAACCATATCCCAAATTTTGGAAAACAAATCCCCTATTTCCACATAGACATATACACAAGTTCATGAAAATTTATAGTTATATACTCATGTGCGGTCTGTCATCAATCCTCCAAGAAGTTATAAGGTGTCTAATCTACTGTTGTACTAATGAAACATGAAACATATTATGCATCATGTCTCGGTACCTAATGGAACACTACCACTTTTTAGGGTCACATAAAATGAAATGAACTCATCACAACTATATATTCTAATTTCTAGGAAAAACCATTTCAAATTAAACCAATTATTTCCTAGTACAATTCATCAAAAAAAATTATGTGTGTCAGAAAAATAAAATAATATTAAAACCATAATTTTTAAACTATAAAAATTGTGTTTTTTCAAAATCCAAAAGACTCATACAATTAACAAATCCATAATGAAAAGGTATTTATCTATAATCACACATGGATTTTACAAAAAAATGTATGAAATTAATTTAATTTAAACTAATCCTTCATTTTCTAGAACAATGGATATGAGTGAGAAGACACCTAATTCTTAAAGTATGTTTTAAATGAGTAATGACACAAAGATATTCCACATTTGGGTTTATAGTGCCTTTTCATTGGTAGATAATTTTAAAAATCATCAATATTCCTATAATAAAACATATATCTATTCATTATATAATTGATATATGGTTCTTTGAGTGAGGATGATAGTTTCTCCAATAAGAACAAGTAAGAACAAAGGGTTATTGATGAATTTTGATGCCTAACACACATTTATTTTCCAAAATATGACTTTGGTTAAAATGGAATATCCAAAGGAGCCCTAGGAGGTAGTGAAATTTGAGATCCTAGTAAAATAGGGAACTAATGAGGCTTATAGACCTTAATTCAGAATAAAACCATAAATTCTAGGACATTAACTTCATGTCACATTTTTAGGTTTCATGTTAAGTCATCCCATGCAAAAAAATGTGTATGTTCTTCTAGAAAAGCGATCTATCTACATGGTTTGGGCCACATGACTTTTCAACCCATGCACAAACGATACAGTACTACTATCTTCATGCCACACCCCAAATTGTTGGATCACATGGTTATAAAAACTATGTGCCAACCATGAATTTCCATATGTTTTCCTTTGTATACTTTTCCTTGGGAACTCACATGGTTTTTCCAAACCATGCACCAACTATGGTGTATCCTAGTGTAGGATCCCAACACCGATCTAATAGGTATACCTTTAAAACTGTCATGAGTTTTCATTTTCTTTGGATGGGTAGGGTTGAGAATGAATTGGGAGGATGCCTATAATGTTGAAGTTAGATATTTGTTTGACTCTCAAAATTAACTGGCCTTTTTATATAGGTTGTCAGATGGTTACATGTCATCTAACAAGGTTAGACGTCGTGTAATGGTCTTACACATATGCCATAAAGTGTTCCCATTGTGAAGGGTACATGACCTGATGAGTCGTTACACATCATGATTGATCTATATATTAGTTTTAAAATCAGAGCACTGATTTTTAACTAGAGGTATCTTGTTTTTCGGTGGTTTCCTATATTAACTATTTCACGTCGTGTAATACCCTGACTGTAGTTTGAAAACAAGCAGTGAGGTTGAGATTATCTTTTCTCTTTCACTAAGGTTTTTTATCCCTCAACCTAAGGCCTTATCCAATAGATCTTGAAGCTATAAAACACTTTTAGATCATCTCATTCAATTTTTGATCCTCACTGCGCTGGTGGTGTGATTACCAGGTAATATTTATCCCTCATTCATAGTCATCTTCTCTTTCTCCTCCTTTGGTATTTCAATATATCATCCATAAATTGATGGATCTATGCTCTGTGATGTTGGATCTCATATCTATGTTGTTTTTTGAGGTCTTCTACACCTTCATTCTCATTGAAAGTTGTCATTACGAGTGTTGAGTTTCAGGAAAATGATGTTTATTCTACCATATTTGAGCAAATTGATTAACCTTTAATTTCTTGATTTATTTAAATTGTATATTTAAATTAAATTTCTCAAAAATTCTTTTAATTGATTTTATAAAACCCAATTCGAGTGAATTGGGAGATATGAAATGTTTTTGGCCTGAGAATAAAAAAAACCCCCAATTCTATTAATTCAGGGTATGTTTATAGAAAATGGATAATTTTAATTGTTTAATTTAAATTGTAGATTTTATGGAAATGATTTCAATTAAAATTTTAAATTTAATTGTTGAAATTAATTGTGAAATTAATGGAATGACTTTTGAATTGATTTCAACATGTGAAAAATGATTAAAGTGTTGTGATATAAACCTAGTGTGTTTATCTTATTAAGGAGACATGTTTTTGATTAAAAACCTGTTTTGGTTTTTAAATGGAAAATTGACATTTTAAATGGGAGGAATGGGATTTAATTGTCTTTTATATGTCTTAAAATAAATTTCCCATCATTTTTTTATAATATAAATTGAAAGCCTTTGGTAGCTTGTGAGTTATTTCGACACACTCTATACTTGTACAACATTCTAGAAAATAAATTTAGTAGTTCACAATACTGATGGGATGGTGAAGAGTCACCATTTATCAGTGTCAGAGAGACATGTGTATACACATATTTTCATGATCATTAGAGAGTTTGTAGTCCTATAGACTTCAAATTGTAAACCCATTTGGAAGATGACTATGTTGCTCCCTTGTTATTTATATTTGAGATATAAAAATAATTCCAATGTTGTAAAATCTATTTGAATTCCTTAAAAATTTACAAAAAACTATTTTATGAAACTGTTTTACATAATCCATTATTTTGAAAATATTCCATCACTTTTGAATCCATTTCTTAAATTATTTTTCCATCATTTTAATTGTATGACATGATTTGTTTAAATTTTATTTAAAGTGCCAAAACTTTTTATTATAAAATTGAAAAAATTACTTTGGTTAATATATCATTTTACTCCGATATTTAATCCTTGGTGATACCCTTCTATTATTTTTATCTCACACCCTACTTATGCATTTGGGTGTTTGCAGATTATCTCCTTCTAGGTTCGATCAGGGGGAAAAGATATCATGGTGGTTGATCCAACTATTGAACCTTGGACGTCGTGATTTTTTTCCTTAAAAGATTGGGTTGTTTTTAATTATATATGAGTACTTGGTTTTTAGTACTTTGATATTTAATTCCGTGATGAATTCTGGTAAATTACTCCTAGTGGATTTTCTTTTATATGAAAATTGACTTGCTTATCATGTTTCCACTATCATTTGTGGAAAATGCATTCCCACTTGCAAGTTATATGATGCCAGGTGTTAGTCAGTGACCCGTGGGGATCATGAACTCTCTTGAGGATGTGTTAAGACTAGCTCATTTTTCAGGTTACCAGGCTACCCGAGATGGTTTGTGACAATGTGGTATCAAAAGAGGTTGTTGATATTTTTTTATAAATTCAGTATGAATTTTTTAAATCTTGTCCAGACTTAGAAGGTAGTTGTGATTGAGTACCTAGTGAGATCTCAACAAAATAAACCTTAATTCTCCAGGTGTTTTTTAGGGAATATATCTTGTAGATTAGTTATAGTCTTTTCCCATTTTTTATTTGGATAGAGTGAAATCAAAATCTCATAGTTCCATTTATTGGGAATAATTTCCCTTGTTTTTCAGTTTAAGTGTTAGTCTAATTTCTTTGTTGTTATCTTCTAATGAGGTATAGCATCATGACTCTGAAAAGATGTGTGAATCAGATATAGGATAAATATGCTACTAAACCTTAGCGAGAAAATCATCCATTGGATCCAAATATTGTTTAGTTGATAGCATGCATTGTTCAAGCTCTGGGAAAAGAATCACCTTCAATCCCTGTTCAGGATCCAACTATGGATCCTCAGGTGGATGTTCTTAGAAATCATTCTAAATAGTTTCTTCACCAGAAGCCACCATTTTTCAATGGCTCCACTGATCCTCAATATGTTGAATAATGTTTGGGTAGGGTAGAATGTATGTTTGAGTTATTGGAGACCCCGGAAAACATCAAGGTGAAGTATTCCACCTTTGTGCTAGAAGGACCAAGCAGGAGTTGGTGGGACATGATGGTGACCACCATGAAACAAGAGGACTTAGGGTGGAAATAATTCAAGGTTCTTTTCACTGACCAGTTCTTTCCAAAGTTAATGGTGTATTCCAAGGATGGCGTGTTTTTCAAGCATGAGTAGGCCAATATAATCATGGGTGAGTATTCAAACTATTTTTCTGAGCTAACACAATTTTCACACAATATTTTATCTAATTATATAATGAATGCTCAATGATTCAAGTTGGGACTTTAATCAGATATCCATTCTAAGGTTTTCATACTAAATTTTCCCTCACTTGCTGATGTTTTGGATAAGGCGATGATGGTCGAGATGGAGCTGGCTAGAAATCTAGGTTATCAAGAGTTTCTTTCTCTACCAGTGGTAGCATGAGTTCCTTCAAGGGAAAACTGAAGCACGATGATTCTCATTGTATTTCTTGAAGGTAGGGTCATTCCAGAACTACTAAAATTCCCAAAGGAATTATTTTATTTTATATTACTGTGGAATGAGATGACATTCTAAGAGGGTTTTCCATGAGGAAACCAAGAACTGTAGCTCTTTTGGTTGTTGAAGACACCTATAGAGATTCTTCAATAACATTTGTACTATTTATAGAGCAAAAATATCATCAAATCCTCCTAATACTTTGGGGAAATCAGATTATTCAGGTGTAAAAGTCTTTCACCCATAGACATATAGAATGAATCTACTTCACGCCGTGGAAGAGTCTCCAGAGGAAGTAGAAATGGGTCCCCCAACTGTGAGAGGTACCATTACTATTTCTTCATCATTAATGACTGATCTATTTGATACTGGTTCATCTCATTCATTTATTTCAACATATATTTTTAATTTTATAAACCTTAATACAAAAATTTTCTCTTGTGCAATGGATATTAATACACACCTTGGTACAAAGAGTAAATAGGGTCTCCATAGTTTTTCTTGTGTCCTCTCTATAGCAGATGTTGAGCTGGTTTTTATTTTTTTTGTTCTTGATATGAAATATATTGATTTATATTTAGGATGGATTGGCTCATAAAAAATAAATCCAAGATTGATTGTTATCTTCAGTGGGTCTACTTTACTACACCCAGTGGTGTGTCCCTTGTCTTTCAAGGAGAATAAGAATCATGGTTGAGAAAATTCAGTTCTTCTTATCTGGAGTTGGAGAAATTAATATCAGTGTTTTATTTTTATCTGATGAGGAATATTTGATTAGTGGTCTCCATCTAGTTTTCATCATGTTTCCCGACGTGTTTCCTTATGATTTCTCTGGTTTACCACCAGTAAGGGATGTCGAGTTTTCCATTGACTTAATGTTTAGAACTCAACCAGTTTCAATTCCCTCTTACCGAATGGCTCTAGCTGAAATGAAAGATTTGAAGCCCCAATTGGATGATCTTCTTATGAAATCATTTATACACCTGAGTGTTTCACCTTGTGAGGAACCAGTTCTCTTAGATAAGAAAGATTATGGTTCTCTTCCTCTATGTATTGACTAACAAAAGTTCAATCAAGTTATTGTGAAGAAAAAGTATTAGTTTTCATATATTTTGGATCTGCTTGAAAAATTGAAAGGGGTGAAGTGGTTTTCAAAGATCAACCACAAATCTAGTTACCACCAGTTGAAGATAAAAGAATATGACATTCAGAAAACTACCTTACAGAGAAGGTACAACTATTATGAGTAACTTGTTATGCCATTTGGTCAAACAGATGCTCCTATAGTTCTCATATATTTGATGAATAATATTTTTCAAAAGCCATTAGATACCTTTGTGGTAGTCTTTGTGAATGATATACTCATTTAATCCAAGACTGAGGAGGATCATATGAATTATCTGAGAATAGTTCTACGTCTACTAAAAAATCAGTTTCTTTACGTAAAGCTTTTAAAGTGGGATTTCTGTATTCAGGAAGTGAAATTAATGGGACACATGGTATCTAAATAGGGTATATCAGCTGATCATGAGAAGGTAAAGGATGTTATGACTTGGGAACAACCACGTAATGTCTTCCAGATTTAGAGCTTCTTGGGCTTAGCCAGATATTTTTACTAGTTCATGACGGATTTCATGATGGATTTCTTGAAATTGGATTCTCCAATGACTAATTTAACACTGAAGGGGTTTATGTTTTCTTCAAATGGTAAATTATAGAGTTCTTTTGTTGAGATGAAAAGCCATTTTACTACTTCGTCAGTGTCGACTCTTCCATAGTTCGGGCAGGGCTATGTGGTTTTTTGTGATGCATTGGGTTCAGGATTGGGATGTGTTCTTATATGGGGAGATCATGTAGTATCTTATGGGTATCATCATCTTAGAACACATGATATGAATTATCATACCCATGAAATTTAACTCGTAGTTGTGATACACGTTCTTAAGTGTTGGAGACACTACCTTTTCTGAGAAAGGTTTATTGTGTATTCATACCACAAAATTTTGAGTTATATATGCTCTCAAAAAGATTTGAATCTTTTCCAGAGGCATTGTGTGGTGTACCTGAAATATTTTGACTTTGACATCATTTAATCCCTGAGGAAAGGGAAGGTTTTTGTATATGCGTTAAGTAGGAAACTTGCAAACTAGGTAGTGAAAGAATCTTTTAAAAGAGTGGAATTTGATGGATCTCTTCGCATAGTTGCATATTGGAGTTCAGGGGAAATGGGATGAAGTTTCTTTAGCCAATGTTCAGATGATGTCCACCCTTATCAAGATGATTCTATGGGATCATGTTCTTAATGATGAATTGCATATCATTAAATACTCTCTTTATAGTGGATATATAGTTTCCCAGTGGACATTCTCCAAAGAGGGTATTCTAATCTATCAGGATCGCTTCGTTGTACCATTTTTATTAGGGAAATATGTAAGGGTGAATTTATATAATTCCCAATGGGATGTGTAGCCAAGAAGCAATAATATTTTTTATGATATGTAGCTGAATTTTTGGTAGATAGGTATGAGACGGGGAATTGTTGAGTTTTTCTTGCGTTTCTATACGTGCCTGTAGGTTAAGGCTGAGAAATAAAAACCTTTGGGTTTTCTTCAGCCATTTCTAGTCCTAACATGAATGTGGGATGATATATTTATGAACATTGTGGTTGGGCTTCCATTTACCTAGAGAAAGAAGAATGTGATATGGTTTATGATTGATAGGAAGACCAAGTTATCTCACATCATACACACCCATGATACCACCAAAGTTGAGGAGTTAGGAAGTATCTAAGTGAAAGTGATTTTCTGTTTACAAGGAGTTCCATATGATATAGTTTCCAATAGGGATCCTAAATTCACTTATTTCTTTTAGAGAGGCCTTCAGGTGGCACTAGGATCTTAGGTCAATCTGAGAATGACCTATCATCCATAGTTGGATGGCTAGACATAAAGAGCTATAAAAATTCTAGAGGATATGCTCCATGCATCTATTTTCAAATTTTGTGGAGTAAGGGATAATAATTTGGGGATGGCTGGGTTTTCTTATATCAATATTTATTAGTCCATGATTAGAATGGTACCTTTTGAGGACTTGTACGGGTGACCTTGTAAATCTCCATTGTGTTGGTCGGAGATTGGTGAAAGTTCCATGGTTAGACCGAGTTTTGTGAAAGAGAAGATAAAAAAAAGATTCAATTAATTCATTAGAGAATATTGACAACACAAATATGATATAAGTGTTATTATGATCTTCACTATAGAACTTTGTAATTCTTAGTTGGTGACATGGCGTTCCTAAATGTTTCACCACGATTGGGTTATTGAATGGTTGGGAAGAAGGGGAAACTTTCTCATCATTTTATGGGACCTTTTGAGGTTGTTGAAAAGGTTGGGAAAGTTTCATAACTTTTAGCACTTCCAACACGGTTGATATTGATAAATAATTTATTTCATACATCACAACTAAGAAAGTACATATCTAATACATCTCATGTTTTGAGCTGGAGTGATCATGATAGTAAATTTGATTTATCAATGACTAAGCGGCCAGTCAAGATAGTTGACTATGAGACCATGGTACTTCATGGGAGGATGATTCCTTTGGTTCATATGTTATGGTAGAACGGTTCTGATAGTCATGATATGTGGGAACATGAGGTACTAATGAGAAAGTAGTGGCCTCAACTTTTTGGAATCGAATATTCTTCATAGGCTTTTGTGAGAAATAAATTTTTTATGTTGGGGATGTTGTAACATACCCATACCGATCTAACAGGTATTACTTTAACCTTTTCATTAGATTTCTTTTTTGTTGACTGGGTAGGTTTGAGAATAAACTGGGAGGATACCTATAATGGTGATTTCAGAAATTTGTTGGAATCCCATCTTTAATAGTCCTTTTTTTGTAGGATTCTAGAGGGTACACGTCAGGTAACAAGGTTTCACATCATGTAATAGTTCTGCATGTATATCATGAAGGGTCCATACTGTGAAGGGTACATGACACGACGAGTCATTACACATCATGAGTGAACTAGAGATCAGTTTTAAACTTCGAGCATTAGTTTTTAATTAGAGGCGACACATTTTTAATGGTCTTGGATATTAACTATTTCACAATGTGAAATGGAATTACATGTCATGTAATACCCTGAAAGTGGATTTTAAATAGGTAGTGCTGCTGAGATTATCTTTTTTCATCCACTCCAATTTCTTCTCACTCAACCTAAGGCATTCCCCAAGAAATCATGAAGCTCTCCAACCCTTCCAGATCCTCTCGTTCATCATTCGATCATCGTTATGTTGGCGGTTCGATTCCTGGGTAAGATTTCTACCTCATTATTCAACTTTATCCCTCTCTAATCCTTTGGTATTTCATTATATCCTTATGAAATCTATGGGTCTATGCTCCATGATGTTGTATCTCATCTCTTGGTTGTGTTTCGATGTCTTCTACACCTTGATTATCATTGATAGGTGTTGTTGTGAGAGTTGTGTTTCGGGAAAAGGTAGGTGATTCCATCCCATTTGGAAAAGTTTATTAACCATGAATTTCATGATATATTTTTATTATATATTTATATTAAATTTTTCAAACATTCATTTATTTGATTTAATAAAACCCAATTCTAGTAAACTAAGTGATTAGAAATGGTTTTGGCATGTGAATTTGGAAAACCCCCAATTCCATTGATTTGGGATGTTTTTTTTGGAAATTGGAGGATTTAAATTGTAGATTTGATGGAAATAGATTATATTAAATTGTTGAATTTAATTTTGTAAATAAATTCGGATGTTGATGGAATTGGATTGGAATTGATTTGAAACAAAAAAACAGATTAAACTATTTTGATATAAACTTAGTGGGTTTATCTTATTTAAGAGGTGTGCTTTAAATTAAAACCTTTTTTTTGTTTTTAAGAGGAAAATTGGAATTTAAAATGGGAGGAATGATATTTAATTTTATTTAAATAATCATTAAAATAAATTCCCCATAATTGATTATGTAAGGGCACATGAAAACCTTCGGTATTTTGTGAGTTCTTTGGACTCACTCTACGCATAAAAAACATTCTAAAACATAAATACAGCAGGTCACATTGCCAATGGGATGGTGATGAGTTTCCTTTGAACTTTTTCTGAGGGATATGTGTATACACATATTTTCATCATCTGTTAGAGAGTGTATAGTCCTATAGCCTTGAAATTTTATACCTATTTGTATGATGACCTTGTTGCTTTCTTATTATTTATATTTGAGATATAAATGGATGAAAATTTTGTAAAAATGATTTTCATACCTTTAGAATTTACATTAACTATTTTATATAACAATTTTACTTAATCTGTTGTTTTATAAATATTCCATCACCTTTGAATCCATCTCTTAAAGCATTTTTCCATCATTTGAATTTTTTAGGAGGATTTGTTTAAATATTATTTAAAATTACAAACCTAATAATTATAAAATTGAAAGTATTCCTTTGGTTAATATATTATTAGCATATGATATGGAATGCTTAGTGAGAACCAACTGGGATTTTTATCTCACACACTACTTGTGACTTCATGTGTTTGTCGGTTATCTCCTTCTAGATTCAAGAATGGGGAAGGGATAGGTGGATCCAAATATTTAACCTTATACATGGAGAGTTGTGTCCTTATGGAATAGGGTTGTTTTTCCCAATTTTGGTACTTCAGTTTTATTACTTGGTGCTTTAATGAAGTGTTTAATTCTGGTACATTACTCCCAGTGGAGTTTCTTTTTTATGCATATTGACTTGACTCTCTTTCTTCCGATATGTTATGTGGAAAATTCATTCCCACTTGCATGTTTTATGATGTGAGGTGCAAGTCACTAAGTTGTGGGGATCATGAACGCCCATAGGGATATGTTACAGATAGCTCAGTTATTGGGTTACTAGGGTACTTGAGATGGTTTAGGACACAATTGTATCAAAAGAGGCTGTTGAGATTTTTCCTTAAATTCGATATGCATTTTTGAAATATTGTTGGGACTTAGAAGGTAGTTTCCATTGAGTATCTATCCAGATCTCACCAAATTTTACCTTAAGTCACCATAGGTGGTTAGGGAAAACATATTGTGGATTAGTTCTGGTATTTTCCCTATTGTGATTCAGATAGAGTTAAATCCAAATCTCATTGTTCCATCTGTTTTTAATAATTTCCATTATTTATTCATTTGAGTGTTTGTCTAAGGTCTTCCTTTTTGTCTACTGATGTTTTTAGCATTATGCCTGCAACAAGATGTGATAATTAGATCTAGGAGGATGATGATGTTGAACTGCAATGAGTTAATCCCCTAGTTGACCTAAATCTAGTTGAGTTGATTGCATTCACTGTCCAAGCTCTAGGTCAAACATCCCCTCAAGTCCCTATTTAAGCGCTAGTTGTGGATCCTTTGGGGGATATTCTTCGAAATAATTTCCAATATTTCCTTCTCCATAAAATACTATTTTTCCAAGGATCTACTAATCCTCAACAAGTTGAGGAATGTTTGGGAATTATAGAACATCAATTTGAGTTCTTGGAGACACCAAATAAGATCAAGGTGAAGTCTGTCACTTTCATGCTGGAAGGACCAAGCAGGAGATGGCAGGACATAATGGTGACATAATATAAATATAAGGAATTAGCATGGAAAGACTTAAATGTTCTTTTTAATGACCAGTTGTATCCAGAGTCAATGGTGTTTGCCAAGGATATGGAATTTTTCAAGCTTGAGAAGGCTGACAGAACCATGACTGAGTATTGCTATCGATTTGTTGAGATGTTGTAGTTTTCATCTGATATCTTATCCAATGATAGGATGAAGGCCTGATGGTTTGAGTTGGAACTTTGATCAGATATCCATTATTAGTTTTTCTTTCTAAAGATACCCACTTATGCTGATATGTTGGATAGGGTGATGAAGGTTGATATAGACCTGGATAGAAAGTTAGGGTTATCAGGAGTTTCTTTCTCACCCAATGATTTCATGAGTTACTTCATGTTAAAATGGAAGCATGATGATTATCAAGGTATTTCTTGAATATAAGCTCATTTATAACCTTCTACATATCTAGGAGTAACTCATTTTATTTTCTATTAGTGTGGAAAGCTAGGATATTATAAGAGGGTTTTAACTGAGGAAAGAAAGAACTGTTTCTCCTATGGATGTTCATGAATCTTATAGAGATTTTTTCATAACGATTCAACTCATCATAGTGGAACATATTCATCAGATCCCACTAAAACTTTAGGGAAATTTGATGATTCACATATAAAAGGGTTCTGTTCATAGGAATCCAGAATGAAGCTACTTGACGCAGTGGAAGAGTCCCAAAAGGAAGAAGAAACGAGTCCAAAAAATGTGATAGGTTCCATTACTATAACTTCATCATTAGTGACTAATCTATTTGATATTGGTTCATATAATTCATTTATTATAACCGGTATTGTTAATCTTCTAAAACTTATTACAGAGCTTTTATCTTGGGAAATGGATATTACTACACCCCTTGGTATGAAAAGAGATCAGGGTATTCATAGTCCTTCTTATGTCTTATGTCTATCATATGTCAATATGACTTGTAGTTTTCTGGTTATCAATATAACATCTCTTGATTCCAAATTCGGGATTGTTTGGATCATGGCTCATAAATCCTAGATTGATTGTTATTTTCGGTGGGTATACCTTACTACAGACAGTGCTATGTCTCTTGTCTTTTAAGAAGAATGGGACCCAAAGTCGAGCATAGACATACCTTCTTATCCACAGTTGGGAAAAGTAATATAAGTGTTTTCTTTTTATATGGAGAGGAAATATTTGAGTAGTTATCTCCCTCTAATTTCTAGCAAGTTTCCAAATATATTTCCTTCTAATTTTTCTGGTTTACCCCCTGTAAGGGAAATTGAGTTTCCCATTGACATAATATCTGTAACTAAAATAGTTTTCATTCCCCTCTTACTAAATGGATCGAGATGAAATGAAAGAGATGAAGTCCCTATTGGATGGTATTCTGGAGAGAGGACTTATACACTAGAGTGCGTCACCTTGGGTGGAGACAGTTCTCTTCACTAAGAAAGCTATTGGTTCTCTTCCACTATTCGTTGAATACCAAAAGCTCAATAAAGCTATGGTGTAGAATAATTATTCTTTTCCCTAGATTATTGATCAGTTTGACCCATTTAAGGGGGTAAAGTGGTTTTCATAAATCATCCTCTGATTTGGTTACCAACAGTTGAAGATACAAGAATCTGACATTCATAAAACCTCCTTTTAGAGAAGGTATGACCATTATGAGTACCTTATTATTCCCTTTGGTCTAACAAATGATCATACAGTTTTCATAGATTTAATTAATTGTATTTTCTATGATCATCTAGATATCTTTGTGGTATTCATTGTCTATGACATCTTCATTTACTCCAAGACCAAGGAGGATCGTACACATCATCTGGGAACAATTCCGAGTCTATTGAGAAATAACTAGATTTATAAAAAGATTCCAAAGTGTGATTTATGGATTTGAGAATTGAAATTATTTGGACACATGGTGGATAAACATGGTATATCAGTTGATCCTGAGAAGGTAAAGGCTATTATGACTTGGGAACAACCACATAATATTTTTGAGATTCAGAGCATCTTGGGATTAGCTAGATATTATCACTAGTTCATGAAGGGATTCTCGAAGATGGATTCTATGATTACTTCTCTAACTCAGAATGTGGTGAGTTTTCTTGGAATGATAAATTTCAGAGTTATTTTGTTGAGATTAAACTTCATTTGACTACTATGTTGGTGTTGTCTCTTCTAGAGGTTAGGCATGGCAATGTGGTATTTTTTTATGAAAGGGGTTTAGGTATGGGCTACATTCTTATATAGGGTGATCTTGTAGTTGCTTATGGGTCTAATAATCTTAGGACACATGAGAAGAATCATCCAACCCATTCCCATGAACTTGAAGCTATTATGTACGTTCTTAAGTGTTTGAGACAATACCTTTTCAGAGAAAGGTTTACTATGTATTCATACAAAAAAAATATTGAGTTACATCTTCTCTCAAAAATATTTGAATCATCATCAGATGCATTGGGTGGAGTACCTAGAATCTTGTGAATTTGACATCACCTATACCCTAGGGAAAGGGAATGCCATTTCAGATGCGTTATGTAGGAAACTTCCAACCCAGGTAGTGGAAGAATCTTCAGAAGAGTGAAATTTGATTGATCTCTTTGCACAGTTGCATATTAGAGTTTAGGATAAAGGGGATAAATTTTCTTTAGCTTGTGTTCAGTTAATGTATTCTCTCCTCAAGATGATTATTCAAGATCAATATCTTGATGATGAATTTTTAAGCATTGCAAACTCTCTTTATGGTGGGGAGATAATTTCCCAATAGTCGTTCTCCAAATAAGGTATTCTATTATATCACGATTGCTACATTATACCATTTTACATAGGAAGGTTGTAATGGGGAATTTCCATAATACGGAGTGGTATGTGCACCTAGGAATCACTAATATGTTTTCAGATATACGACGATATCTCTAGTGGCTAGGTATGAGATGAGGTAGTGCTGAGTTTGTCCCGTGTATCTATACATGCCAGCAGGTTAAGGATGAGGACTAGAAACCAATAGGTTTTCTTCAACAAATTCCAATCCCTACAAGGAAGTGGGATGATAAATCTATGGACTTTTTGGTTGGGATACCACATATCCAAATAAAAAGTAATGTTATATGGGTTTTGATAGACATACTGAACATGTCAACTAACATCATACCCATCCATGATATAGGCAATGTTGAGGAGTTGGGAAGTCTCTACATGAAATAGATTTTCCGTTTTCATAGAGTTCCATCTTCTATAGTTTCTTAATAGGGATCCTTTTTTCACTTATCTCTTTTAGAGAGGCCTTCAAGAGGCACTGAGGTCTTAGGTCTGTTTGAGGACGGCCTACCATCCACAGTCGGATGGCCAGATAGAGAGTGTTATATAGATTCTAGAGGATATACTATGTGTTGGTGTTATCAACTTTTGTTGAGCATGGGATGAACATTTGGGGATGTTTGCGTTTTATTATTAAAATATTTGTCATTCCATGATTACAATAACACCTTTTGAGGCCTTGTATGGACATCATTGTAAATATCTCATGTGTTGGTCAGAGAATTGTGAATGTTACTTGGTTGTACCAAGTTTGGTGAAAGATATGATAGTAAATATTTAGTTAATTAATTAAGGAATATTGAAAACACATATTTGATATAAGTACTATGCTGATCGTCACTGTAGAATTTTGGAATTTTTAGTTAGTGACCAGGTGTATTTGAAAGTTTCACCCTGGTTGGGTCATCGATGGCTTAGGATGTAAGGGAAACTTCCTCCTCTTTTTGTGGGACCTTTTTAGGTTGTTGAAAAGGTGGGGGAAGTTTTATACCATATGGATATTCCCCCCAAAAATGGTGTTGATGAAAAATGTATTCCATGTATCACAGCTGAGAAATTATCTATCTGATCCATCTCATGTTTTGAGCTAGAGTGATCTTGAGATAGAACTTGATTTATGTATGACTGAGGAGCCATTCAGGATAGTTTATTTTGAGTCCAAGTTACATCATGGGAGGATGATACCTTTGGTTTGTGTGCTATGGTAGCATGGTTCTGATAGTCATGAGATATGAGAATTGAAGGTACTGATGATTGATTTGTGGCCTCATCTTTTTTGGCATGTAAGATTCTTCATAGAATTTATGATGATATAACGTTTTTTTGTGGGGAGGTCACAATATCCCATTACTGATATGACAAGAATTCCATTAAACTTGTCATAAATTTTCCTTTTTTTGACTTGGTAGGGTTGAGAATGAATTGGGAGGATACCTATAATGGTGAAGTCCGATATTTTTTGGACTCTCAGCTTTAATCAGCCTTCTTCTATAGGCTTTTAGAGGGATACACATCATGTAACAATGTTTCACATAATGTAATGGTTTTGCATATATTCCATGAAGGGTTCACACTATGATGGGTACATGACATGGTGATTTGTTACACATCATGAGTGAAGTGGAGATCAGTTTTAAACTTAGAGCGCCTGGTTTTAATTAGAGGCGATGCATTTTCAGCGATTTTGGATATTAATTATTTCACGATGTTAAATTTTATTAAATTTCATCTAATACCCCAACTGCAGTTTTTAAATAGGCAGTGTGGCTAATATTCTCTTTTCTTCCCAAATCCAGTTTCCTATCCCTCGACCAGAGGCCTTCCATAAATGATCCTGAATCTCTCAAACCCTTTCGTATCCTCTCATTTAGCATTTGATCATCGTTTCATTTGCAGTTTGATTACCAAGTAATATTTCTCCCTCATTATTCTTATTTATCTCTTTATCTTACTTTGGTATTTAAATATATCATCCTAAAATTGATGGATATATTCTCTATGTTGTTGGATCTCATCTCTAGGTTGTGTTTTTATTTCATCCTCACCTTCATTCTCATTGACCTATTCCATTGTAAGTATTGAGTTTTGGGAAAGGTAAGTGATTTTGTCTCATTTAGCCAAATTGATTAACCTTTAATTGCTCAATTTATTTCAAATTTTTTTAAATTAAATTTCTCAACCTTGATTTCAATTTATTAAAAAAAACAATTATAGTGAATTGGGAATTTTGAAATGGTTTGGCATGAAAATTTGGAAAACCCCCAATTCCATTGATTTGGCGTGTGTTTATGGAAATTTGATAATTTAAATTAATTAATTTAAATTTAAGATTTGATGGAAACTGTTTCGATAAAATTATTGAATTTAATTGTTTAAATGAATTTTGAAATTGATGAAATTGGGTTTAAATTGATTTCAAATTGTGAAAATAACATAAAATGTTTTGATAGAAAAATAGTGGTTTTATCTTGTTAAAGAGGCATGATTTTGATTAAGAAACATTTATTTTACTTTTAAATGGAAATTTGGAATTTAAGTGGGAGGAATGGGATTTAATTTTATATTAGGGAGTCTTAAAATAAATCACTCATCATTGACTGTAAAAGATCACGTGAAATTCGTAGGTAGTTTGTGAGTTAATTGGACACACTATATGTTTATACAAAGTTGTAAT
This sequence comes from Viscum album, assembly GCA_963277665.1. Lineage (NCBI taxonomy): Eukaryota > Viridiplantae > Streptophyta > Magnoliopsida > Santalales > Viscaceae > Viscum > Viscum album. The sequence continues at coordinate 1,428,132,704 of OY728120.1, read as the reverse complement.
AAATAAATGTAGCAGGTCACATCCCTGATGGGATGGTGATGAGTCACCTTTTACCAATGTCATAGGGAAGTGTGTATACATATATTTCTATGATCACTTAGGGAGTATAGATTCTTATAGCCAGGAAATTTCATATATATTTGGTTGATGACCATGTTTCTCACTTGTTATTTATATTTGAGATATAAATGTATGCCAATTTTGTAAAACTAATTTGCATGGATTCATAATTTTGATAAAATATTTTATTTAATCCAGCGTTTTAGAAATACTCCATCACTTTTGAATCCATTGGTTAATGTATTTTTCCATCATTTGAATTGTATAACATGATTTCTTTAAATATTCTTTAAAATGGAAAACCTGTTTGTTCTAAAATAGAAAGAATTCCTTTGGTTAATCTATTATTGGAATATGATATTAAATACTTGGTGAGACACTAATGGTCTTTTTACCTCACACCCTACTTATGCCTTCGGGTGTTTTTATATTTTCTCTTTCTAAGTTCAATCACGCAAAAGGATCTCTTGGAGATGGATCTAGCTATTGAACCTTGGATGTGGTGATTTATGTGCATAAGGACATGTGTTATTTTTCCCTATTTGTTACATAGGTTATAGTAGTTTGGGATTTATTGTTGTTTGGACTTTTGGAACATTATTCCCAGTGGATTTTATTTTGTATCATTACTGACTTGCTTATACAGATTTAATTATGTTTTGCCAAAAATTCATTCCCACTTGCGTATTGTACGATGTCAGGTTCTAGTCATCAACCAGTGGGGATCCAGAAATCCCTTAAGTATATGTCAAGAATGGTTCATTTATCGGGTTACCAGGGTACTTGGTCTGGTTTGTGGCACTTAGTGAGCCTCAAAACATGTTGCACAATTTCCTAGAGGTGGTGCATAGTTTCTACTAATTATGAACCTCTAGAAACACCTCCAAAACATTCCAAAACATCCCATAATGTCCCAAAACATAACCAAATCTTTTTAGAATCTTGAAATACATAATGAAAGGGTAAATTACTTGAAATTTTGGGTGTCACATACCATCCATTCGATGTTGATAATTTTTTATTAAATGATAAATGGGGACCATGGCCTAAAATGAATCAACGAGGTCTAAAATAATGCAGACCTATGGCATCAATGTGAACCAGGATGACACACTCATGGGGAGAGATCCAATACAACTATAAATAATATTATGGTTAGAAGGTGAAGCCCATGATTCTAGGAAGTCCACAACTTTTTTTCCTTCTCTCCACGTGTGATTAAGACTAGTGCCCCCATGAAGAAGCCTCTTGCAGTTTTGGTGTAAATAAGTGGTATCCCAGGGCATTCTAGAAGTACCTTGAATTGATTTGAGGAGATTCATGGAGTCTATTTCCATGTGGTTAATAAGGAATTTTTGGGAGCGGAACATTTCTAGCCCTGTGAGTAGCGATGTAGCCTTTTCCATGAGGGAATCACCTGGACCGAACCACCAACTAAAGGTCAAGAAAATAGGTCCCAGATAATTGTGAATCACACCCCCACCCCTCATGAAACCATTTATATATGAACCATCAATGTTAAGTTTGTGGCATGACCCGAGAGGGTTCCATTGAACCAAATTACATTGAGGAGACACCCTTGGAGATAAAAATATTATCGTGATTTTATCCATGAAGTGCTAAAGATAAGGGGATAGTCCACCTCGCTTGAGCAGCATCAAAAGCTCCATCACAAGGGACTTCTCCCTGGCCCTCAAGTAAATGTTGGAGATGGAATGACCCTCACCTCTAGCCCTATTACACGTTGAACATAAAATCCAGTAGCCTACCATTAACACCACAAAACATGCCCTTTGTTCATGCACATAGTCCGCCGAGCCGAAGAACTAGGCATGGAGAAATTCATCCCTGAAGAGACCCTATACATCACATGTAACGCCCTGACCACAGTTACCCAGAGTTGGTGCATTATTATATAACATGGGCATAATCCCGAGAAAGATCAAATCTCGAAAGACCGATTGGTTTAGTAGCCTTGGAAACACTAGATATATTCATAAAGTTTTACATTACATCATAAAGTGAAAAACTACTACAATAACATAGTCTCCATATTCCACACTCATATCCCCACATTCTATCCCTGCAGGTCATTCATAAATTACTTCTTCACATCCTGGGAAAAATAAAACATAGAAAAAGGGTGAGCTCAAATGCCCAGTAAGGATAACAATATAGCGAAAACTTTCATAAATAGGAATAAACATTTAAGGAAAAGTATAAATTAAATCAAAAGCCTTTTATACTTGAACTTCAACATAGTATGGAAAAAATAAAATAAAATAATGCCATTTACTTATTCACATGGATATTCTACTAATCGAATAATCACATGCAATATCAATAACCACTTTCATAATGATGGAATGAATAATGTCAGACTATCATAACCACATAGCCAAGGCCTTGTGCCAAGATACTAGTCTATCTCATGAGACCTACCGATGCATCGAGGAGCTATAGCGGGCTCCACCCATCACATATTAAGTCCAATGCATTCCCATATGAAAAGGTTTAAACATAACATACACATTCGTATTAAAACTAGAATACAAGATGTCAATAATTTCACAATAAACCATGAATGGTATAAAAATAGCACACCCATAGTCAAACATATCACAAAACCTTCAATACAATATAGAAGTTTTGTATCATAACAAATCAACTTCAAATAAGCGAAAAATCCATCAAAGGAGGTTGACATAGATGAAATCAAAACTCTTTTTAGAGAAATATCTCTTTCTATTTTGAAATCATTTATAAGTCATATATTTATAAAATAAAACATTTTCTTTGAAAATATTCTTATAAGCTTATAAGGGAAGCTTCTACAATTTTATAACGGCGGAGAATAACCGCAGCCGCCGTATAAGTTAAAAAAAACATTCTTACCTTTATTCTGTCGAAAAGGTTAAAAAGCACCTTGTTTGGAAAACGACAGAAAGATTCCTTTATAAACCACTTATAAAAAGTCAAACAAGGGTATAAATGACTTTAACCCATATTCTTTTAAATAGTAAAAATGATTTTAAATACATTTTTAAGAAACATGGATGTGGATGATAAAGAGATCCTAATAGATTATTACGTATAAACAACCTCGGATAATGAAGATATTGTGAAATAACCCTTACCTTGTACTTTTCCTTGGTTGGGGTCAGTTAACCTCCTGTATAATAGTGAAATAATTGTTATTAAATTATACTAGAATCATATACATTCATATGATATCATATATGATCTTTTAACATTGCTTTGTTAATAATATCTTAGTATTATCGTCGTTTCGGGTGTTAACTTACTCGGTTTCTTTTATATGTTTTGTTACATAAGGCATGTTTGTCATGGATAGGCTGTATATTATTCATATACATAATGATATCAAGTCCTTAAACATTATTTTTAAATCATCAAATGATAATTATACTTGAATGGATACGATGGAGAATTAATCTCATCGTGTTCGTGGAGACGATAGTCTGTACGTACGCACGAGCGACAATATCATTATTTTGATATTAAAATAATATATAAATGGATGGTATATCATATATAAATAATCATTAACATGTTATATTTATTATTTACATGAGTTACACATCATTATTATACACATCCAAATAATAATATATTGAATAACAATTACACCACGACGTGGAGACGGTAAGCCGTACGTACACACGTATGGTGAAATGTTATTCAAAGGGTGGATAAAATACTGAATATGGTTGCACCATATTTATAATAACATCACAGTATATATATGATACTGGAGTTATTATTTTAGAATGGTAATAACAAAGGAAGAAGAAGTGGAAGAAGAAAGGAACTTGGAAAAAGGTGGTGAAATCATTACCTCTTCTTCGGGTTCTTCCTTTTGATTTGATAAAAAGGGATCCTTAGGTTGGCTTTCTGATCAGACTAAGGCATCTAGGTTGTAGTGAGGGAAGTTGGGAGTGTATTTGGGCAGAGTTTTGTCGAACCAAAAGGCTTTGAAGGTGTGACTAAATGAGAAGGATGAGTTCCCTTTTATAAGAGGGGTGAGGGGCACCTTTGGAAAAGCTAGAAATATTAATTTATAATAAATTCATATTCGGTTTCTAATGGCTCAAAAGTTGATTATTTAAATTCTAAGGTGGGGATATGTCGAAAACCATTCAACCAATAGAATTTAGACAGGTTTGGGTTACTATATTAACCCTATCATTAAGTATTAACTCTTAGTTAATTAGTTTGACATTTACCATGTCACTTTGTAATTTTATATTATATAGTTAATAAACTTACTATATAAATCCAAGAGACCCCCAAGTGGTCCATTAATTACATTAATATCATGATTTAAGTCTCTTGGCCGAACCTTAGATTTTTAAGAATTTAATATCAATTAATAATATAATATTTTTTTTAAAACTGTTTTATGTCAATTTTGACACTATTCAATAGTTGATTTTTGTGAAACTCGTAACAGAATGATTACTTCAAAAAAAGTTAATTAAATAAATCCTAATATGTCCTATTATCCTATAAAATTATTTTAATTCATTAAAAGTCTCACATTATATTTATTTGGGTATTTATAATATCAATTATTTTAAATTTTCACTATTATGGTAATTACTGCATCATCACTGTGTCATAAATAAATTAAATTATGTAATCTCTAAAAATTATAAATAAAATATAATTATGTAGGAAATATTTTTATATTTCTAATGAATATTTATAGTCGAAATTACAACATATATAACCCTATGTAAAAATTGTTTTTCTAAAAGATATATGCCTGTGTCATTTTTGTATTCATTTTAACTTAATTAAATTAAAGTGTCCCTATCACCTACAAGTGGCTACATGGGGTCCCAAAATCGACCCAAAGATGACTATGGTCGAACATGTATCAAAAAATAAGTCTAGGACTTGTTTTAGGGTAATTTAGTATTATTATAATATTATTTGTTTAACCCTTATTTACCAGATTTACCCTTAACCATGGTAAATAAAATATTTACCGAAGTAATTCTTCAAAATGTCTAAAAATAAAAGTTACCAATTTACACAATTTGAACATCCTGAATCCAAATATGGAATCCATTTTTTAAAATTCAAAACACAGAAGTGGCAGAAATTAATTTATAATTAATTCCTATTGTTAAAATAAAAAGCGTGTTTTTAAGAGATAATAACTATTAAAAGATTGACACTTGTTTATGTCCGGTTTAATTGTAAAATTATGTCCAATGAACAAAATTATATTTAATGGTAAAAATATATTCTAAATATACTTTAAAACCACTCAAATTCATAATTTATCACTATTAATTAGTTTGATTAAAAAAGTTGTTTTTAATTAAAATTTAGTAATTTTCACTATTCATCAAAATATTAAAGTTATCCGAAAAGTACCAAAATTTCACCTTAGGCTAAATTCGATATTCCGAATCCAAAAATAAAGTCCATTTTAAAAAATAAAATATATATAATTTCAAAAAGTAGGTATTACTATTCATAATGGCTAGTTTGATTGGATATGGTGTGTTAGAACTCGGTGTTGCGTACAACACACGCTATCACTTTATTCAAAGAGAAGCGTACTGTAGAAGTTTGGGGTGTAACATTCTCCCATCCTTCAAATAATTTCGTCCTCGAAATTTCTAGAATACTTATCACATGAAAAGACTTGGGTGGTTCTTCATCATAAGTTTATCTGGTTCCCACGTTGCCTCTTCCATCTTATGGTTTCTCCACAAAACTATTACCAGACGCGTCGTCCAGTTTATCAGTACTTGTTCTCTTGTATCAAGAATCCTGGCGGGCTCTTCACAATAAGACAGATCAAGTTCCAGTTCTAATTCTTCATAGGTGAGTACATGCGTTGGGTCAGGCATGTATTTCCTCAACAGAGATACGTGGAACACATCGTGAACTTTGGAGAGACTTGGAGGCATTGCCAATCGGTAAGCTACAACCCCAATTCGTTCTAGAATTTCGAAAGGTCCGATGTACCTGGGACTCAATTTACCTTTCTTACCAAAACATATGACTCCCTTCCATGGAGATACCTTCAGGAAAACATGATCACCGATTTGAAATTCCAAATCCTTCCTTCGATTATTGGTATAGCTCTTCTGCCTACTTTGAGCTGCTTTGATGTGATTTTGGATTACCTTCACCTTTTCAATCATTTCCTCCACCAGTTCTAGACCTATAAGTTGTCTTTCACTAACATCATCCCAACAGGTTGGTGTGCGACATCTCTTTCCGTATAACGCTTCATATGGTACCATCTGAATACTCGAATGGAAGCTATTGTTATAGGAAAATTCTACCAGAGGTAAATACTGATCCCACATACCCAGAAAGTCAAGTGAGCAGGATCTCAACATGTCTTATAAGGTTTGAATAGTCCGTTTTGATTGTCCATCTGTCTGAGGGTGGTAGGCAGTGCTCAAATGAAGTTCAGTATCTAGGGATTTCTGAAGACTCTTCCAGAATCTTGAAGTAAAACGGGGATCACGATCAGAAACAATCGATAGGGGTACTCCATGAAGTCTCACAACTTCATTAATATATAGTCTTTCTAGACGTTCCAGTGGTAGATCTTCTCTTATAGCAAGAAAATGTGCTGACTTGGTAAGACGATCAACAATAACCCATATTGCATCATTCCTTCTAGGAGTCTTTGGTAGCCCCATGACAAAGTCCATCGTAATATTGTCCCATTTCTACTCTGGTATAGGAAGAGGTTGCAGGACTCTTCCATGGAGTTGCATTCCAGTTTTCACTTGTTGACAAACCATACATCTTGACACAAAATCAGCAATCTCCCTCTTCATATTGTCCCACCAAAAATGTTCCTTCAAATCTCTATACATTTTGGTGCTCCCAGGGTGTATAGAGAAATTGGAACTATGAGCATCATCCATAAATTCTCTTTTTAGATCAGGTATATCAGGAACACAAAGTCTCTTCCCGAATTTCAAAATTCCATTTTCATACACAAAATCTATCAATCTCCCATCATTCATAGCTTTAATCTTCTTTTGAAATTCTCTATCATTAGTCTGAGAACTCTTAATCTTTTATAGTAAAGATGGTTTGGAAACCATTTGAAAAAGCATTGATGTTTCTCCTTCCCTGGTTATTCCCATGTCTATCTTCACTAGATCCATGAAAATTGGATCTCTTTCAATTCTCATATTGTTCAAAACTCCATGATCTTTTCTGCTCAAAGCATCTGCCACCTTGTTTTCCTTCCCCGAGTGGTAGTATATCGTGCAATCATAATCCTTGAGTAATTCAAGATATCTCCTTTTCCTCATGTTGAGTTCCTTTTGTGAGAAAATATACTTCAAACTCTTGTGATCAGTATAAATCTCACATTTTTTACCATAGAGGTGGTGTCTCCATATCTTCAAAGCAAAGACCACAGATGCTAACTCGAGATCATGAGTAGGGTAGTTTTGTTCATTAATTTTCAACTGTCGTGATGCATAGGTAATAACCCTATCATTCTACGTAAGGACAAAACCAAGTCCTTTCTTCGATGCATCACTATAAATAACGAACACATCATTCCCCGATGGTAGAGTCAATATAGGAGAATTGACTAATATTATCTTCAGTTCTTCGAAACATTCTTCACACTCTTTTTTCCAAACAAATTTAACCCCTTTACGTGTGAGCTTCGTTAATTTGTTTGCCAATCGGGAAAAATTCTGGACGAAACGTCAATAATAACCTGCCAAACCAATAAAACTACGTACCTCAGTTATATTCGTTGGTGTTGACCATTCTTGGATTGCCTTGGTCTTAGAAGGATCAACAGATATTCCATCTTTAGAGACAATATGGCCAAGAAAAGAAATCTCATGAAGCCATAATTCAAACTTTCTAAACTTTCCATATAATTCATGTCTTCTCAGAGTCTTCAGGATAATGCGCAAGTGATCTTCATGATCTTCGTAGATTTTGGAGTATACCAAGATATCATCAATAAATACCACCACAAATTCATCGAGATACTCCTTGAAAACTCTATTCATTAGATCCATGAATACAGAGGGTGCATTAGTCAATCCAAAAGGCATTACAGTAAACTCGTAATGCCCGTACCTGGTTCGAAATGATTTCTTTGGAATGTCTTCCTTCTTCACACACAACTGATGGTATCCAGATCAAAGGTCAATCTTTGAAAAGTATTGAGCTCTATGCAGTTTTTCAAATAAATCATCAATGCGAGGTAGGGGATACTTGTTCTTTATTGTTATAGAATTGATCTCCCTGTAGTCGATAAATAACCTCATGGACCCATCTTTCTTTTTAACAAAAAGAAGATGGGCTCCCCATGGAGAAACACTAGGGAGAATAAATCCTTTGTTACTCAATTACTATAGTTGTTTGTTTAGTTCGACTAATTCTACAGTGGCCGTTCTATAAGGGGTCTTCGATATATGCCTTGATCCAGGAATTAAATCAATGGAAAACTCAACTTCTCATTCTGGAGGATGTCCAGGTAAATCTTCTGGAAATACATCTACAAATTCTTTCGCAACAGGTACATCTTCTATTTGAACATTCTTTTCCTCACCCACAGTTATTTCATTCTCTTCCTCCCCAATAATTGAATTTAGTTGAGCTACTGGGGGTGGATCTAAATAAGAATTAGGTGGTGACAATTCTACTCTAAAGATAAGGTGTTCCTTATCATCATCATCAAGAATCGTAACCTCTTTCTTCTTACAATAAATCTTCGCATCATAGTCCGAAAGCCAGTCCATACTGAGGATTATATCAAACTCAATCATAGGTATGACGACGAGATCAGCAGATAAAGAACATTTATGTCCTCTAATGGGGACTGATTCACAAAACTTTGTTGCAATGATACTTCCCTTAGGAGTTTTAACTGACAACACCCTTGTTAAATCAAATTGGAAATATCTAATTTTCTTAGAAAACTGGGAAGATATGAAACAATGCGATGATCTAGAATCAAATAATGCATTTGCTAAACTTGAGGAAACCATTAAATTACCTGCCACCACGTCTTTCAGAGATTCTACCTCAGCAGTAGTGATAGCATAAGCTTGGCCTTGATCCCTTGGCCTTTTCTGAGGTAAGTTCTCCTGACGTTTAGGAAATTCATCTGCATAAAGCCCCATCTCCCTGCAATTGTAGCACTGAACATTGGTAGCTTCCTTCATCCCCTTGCAATCATGAGCTTGGTGGCCTTTTTCACCACACTTGTAACAGACTCATGTTCCCTTCAAGCAAGTACCAGGGTGTTTCTTACCACATTTACCACAGGATGTATATTCAACCTTTCCCTTATTCCCCTTATTTCCATTCCCAGATTGATCAGTAGGTCTCTTCTTCTCTTTCTTTTCTTTAAAGTCATAAGACTTAGAGAATTCCTTTTCGGTCTTGATAGCACATGATACAATGTCTTCGTACGATGAAAAGGATTGTGAGACTAATGCTCGACGGAGAAATGGTTTTAACCCATCAAAGAAACTATCAATCTTTCTTCTTGGGTTACGTATATAATCTCCAGCATACCTTGCTAACCTTGTAAAGTTAGCCTCATACTTTTCGACATTTTCATCCTCCTTTTGTCTCAGACTCAGAAACTGCCTTTCCATATCTGCTCGGTGGTCGCGAGGAAAGTATTTTTCTAAAAATAGATCTTTGAACTCCTTCCTTTCCATATTTGATACTTCATCATCTTCCTTCATATTTTGAATCAATGACCACCATTGATCAGCATCTCCAGTGAGGCGGTAAACTGCCATGATAACTTTTTCCCTTTCACTACTCCCCAAAGCCTGAAATATTTTCCCTAGGGAAAATATCCATTACTCAGCTACTAAGGGATTTGTACTCCCATTGAACAATGGTGGTTTTTGCCTCATGAATCGATCTAACATTGATCCTCCACGCTGCGGATCAGGGTGCTCCATACGGGTAAGGTTATTATTCATAACCTGAGTAAGTTATCCCAGTATGGTGATTAGCTGATCAGCACCAGTTGCATCACCATCTCCACTATAATTATCTTGAGAAGGAGGGAAATCCCTACATGGAGTGCGTGCATTGATACAGTTTCCATTTCTTCCACTAGGCGCCATTTCTAAACAATGGCATAAACTAGATCAGTTTATGAATCAAAATACATAATCCCATACTTATAAAACACTTAACATAAATTGAACTATTTATGGATATAATCCATAATCATAAAAAAAAATTCTTTGAGGAAGCATATACTCATAATCCCTTCATAATGATTTGTAAAGAAAATGAGAGTTATCCTAAGCATATCCCCCGGGAGTGTCGTAACCAAGAGTGCAGCAAGGCCCGTTGTCGTGCACCAGTTCCCGTTCGAGTCTATCTCAAAGCGGTGTTTTCGGGTTTTACCCCTAGGTACATCTGTCCAGAGCCGCCTCTACCTGCTCGTATCCAGACATGGATGTATTGCTCAGAAAACTCACAAAATCTCTACAATACCAATATTCTAGGAAGTTCTTCTATAATAATCCTCAAAGTTCATCTTAGGTCTATGTGCTCTAATCATAGTTTATCTAAATCTAGCTTTCAAGGTTTGTACTAAACTTCCTCTGATACCAAATGTAATTCCCCGACCCCGGTTACCTAGAGTCGGTGCATTATTACATAACATTGCCATGATCACGAGAAAGATCAAATCTCAAAAAACCGATTGGTTTAGTAGCCTTAGAAACACTAGATATATTCATAAAGTTTTACATTACATCATAAAGTGAAAAACTACTACAATAACATAGTCTCCATATTCCACACTCATATCCCCACATTCTATCCCTGCATGTCATTCATAAATTACTTCTTCACATCCTGGGAAAAATAAAACATAGAAAAGGGGTGAGATCAAATGCCCAGTAATGATAACAATATAGCGGAAACTTTCATAAATAAGAATAAACATTTAAGGCAAAGTATAACTTGAAACAAAATCCTTTTAAACATGAACTTCAACATAGTATGGCAAAAATAAAATGAAATAATGCCATTTACTTATTCACATGGATATTCTACTAATCGAATAATCACATGCAATATCAATAACCACTTTCATAATGATGGAATACATAAGTCCAGACTATTATAACCACATAGCCAAGGCCTCGTGCCAAGACTACAAATAAGATTTTTCCAAGGCCTCGTGCCAAGACACTAGTTTGTATCATGAGACCTACCGATGCATCGAGGAGCTATAGCGGGCTCCACCTGTCACATATTAAGTCCAATGCATTCCCATATGAAAAGGTTTAAACATAACATACACATTCGTATTAAAACTAGCATACGAAATGTCAATACTTTCACCATAAAACATGAATGGTATAAAAATAGCACACCCACAGTCAAACATATCACAAAACCTTCAATACAGTATAGAAGTTTTGTATCCTAATAAATCAAGTTAAAATAAGCATAAAATCTATCAAAGGATTTTGACATAGATGAAATCAAAAATCTTTTTAGAGAAATATCTCTTTCTATTTTGAAATCATTTAAGAGTCATATATTTATAAAATAAAACATTTTCTTTGAAAATATTATTATAATATTATAAGGGAAGCTTCGATTATTTTATAATGGCGGATAATAACCGCATATGCCATATAAGTTAAAAAAACATTCTTACCTTAATTCTGTCGAAAAGGTTAAAAAGCACCTTGTTTGGAAAACGACGAAAAGATTCCTTTATAAACCAGTTATAAAAAGTAAAACAAGGGTATAAATGACTTCAATCCATATTCTTGTAAATAGTAAAAAAGTTTTGAAATACATTTTTAAGAAACATGGATGTGGATGATAAAGAGATCCCAGTAGATTATTACGTATAAACAACCTCGGATAATGAAGAGATTGTGAAATAACCCTTACCTTGTAATTTTCCTTGGTTGGGGTAGGTTAACCTCCTGTATATAGTGAAATAATTGTTATTAAATTATACAAGAATCATAAACATTCATATGATATCATATATGTTCTTTTAACATTGCTCTGTTAATAATATCTTAGTATTATCGTCGTTTCGGGTGTTAACTTACTCGTTTTCTTTTATATTTTTTGTTACATAAGCCATGTTTTTCATGGATAGGTTGTATATTATTCATATAAATAATGATATCAAGTCCTTAAAAATTATTTTTAAATCATCAAATGATAATTATACTTGAATGGATACGATGTAGAATTAATCTCATCGCGTTCGTGGAGACGGTAGTCCGTACGTACGCACGAGCGACAATATCATTCTTTTGATATTAAAATAATATATAAATGGATGGTATATCATATATATAGAATCATTAACATGTTATATTTATTATTTACATCAGTTACACATCATTATTATACCCATCCAAATAATAATATATTGAATAACAATTACACCACGACGTGGAGATGGTAAGCCATACGTACACACGTATGGTGACATGTTATTCAAAGGGTGGATAGAATACTTAATATGGTTGTACCATATTTATAATAACATCACAGTATATATATGATACTGGAGTTATTATTTTAGAATGGTAATAACAAAGGAAGAAGAAGTGGAAGAAGAAAGGAACTTGGAAAAAGGTGGTGAATTCATTACCTCTTCTTCGGGTTCTTCCTTTTGATTTGATCAAAAGGGCTCCTTAGGTTGGCTTTCTGATCAAGGTAAAGACAGGTCACACCGGGATTTATTCTAGGGTTAATAACAAGTAACATTCCTAGTCACAACATCGAACACCTCATATGCTGGAGAACTCTCCCTCTATCGAGTATAGTGGGCTTTCCATGTAACACAGAGGTGCTTCACACTAACCTTGGACTGCTGAGCTACCCCTCCTTCTGAGTAATGTGGGTCTTTCACGTAGCACAGAGTTGCTCCCCACCATTGGTATACCACGTCACACAGAGTCACCCCCCACCGTGGGTCTTCTGAATCATACAGTGGCACTCCCCACTGGGCATGTCAAGTCACTCTGAGTTGTAATTGTCAGCAGACATCCAATCTCATCCAGTCGTTGGGTTCCATACGTAGCGTGTTTGGGAGAACCGATTCCCAATCCATCATTCATACCTAAACCATCCAAAATTTCCATGAAGAAGTATCCCAAAGGTTAGTCACATTATAAGGGACCTAATTCAATAGATGGAATGTCAATCAGACACCCGGTCTGTTTGTTGTTTGTGTTTCCGCTCCGATGGCCAGGTTGGATTCAGGGTCTGATCCAATCCAACCATAATAAAAAATTATCCAAATCTCAAGTAGAGTATACCAAAAGGACCATCTCAATTCAATGATTCTAGTTCCATAGACGGTTTGTCAAATGGACTCCTGGTTCTCAAGATATGGCCATAAAGGCAAAATGGGTATGAATGGGCCTTGGTCCATCCCGACCCGACATGGGACGACCCGACCTGATTCGGGTAGTCCTGACCCAACATGGGTTCAGCCCGAATGGCCAGGGCCTTAGTGGGCCTGGCCAACTTGGCCGTAGTCTAGCCCGACCCGTGAAGGGGGGTGGCCCAGCCATGCCCAGTAGAGCGACCCTGTGGCGCGACCCAGTGGCGTGGCCCGGCCAGCGGGGCGTGGTATATTGCTGTGTGGCCCGCTCGGCTGGTGGTCCGCCGAGGCGGGGTCCATCATGACTGACACCCAGGGAAAGGCACCCCCAGGTCTTCCTGAACAGTCTGTGGATCGTTCGACTATTGGATCGTGGGACTCACCAGACGGGTCCTGCCTGGTGTTTCAGAGTCCCTATGGCGTGGCATTAATTATTGAAATAGTTTCCCCGTCATTGCGCTGTAGCGAATGTTTCTAGAAAAAATAAAATAAAAATTTCTTTATTTAATTTTAGTGTATTTTATTTTACTAAAAAAGTCCGAGAATTATCTTTTTCCCTAGACCTATGCCGGTCGAGGTTAGGCCCGTTCTTAGGTAAATTCATTATCTAGGATGTAATGGTGCCCTCAGATTTTTAATTTGTTCATCTGTTTTGAAATTTCCACAATGGCGCACACTCTCCAACCCAATTAACATAAAAAAAGTTCAAACCACCATTCCAGGCTCACTGGGCCTCAGAATCGCTCGCTATCGAAAATCCTAGTCTCATAAAAAATTCCATATAATATTTAAAAATAATACATGGAAAAATACGATACATTACACACATGAATTGGAGTATCAAATATATCATACAATATAAGAACAAAATTCATCACTTTTAATACTATGATTAAAGAGTGTGGGTAAAATATATTGATGTTTCCATTCAATGAAGGATAGTTACATCTTGGTGAATACCCTTGGATGTATGTAGGATTGTGTATTTACATAAAAAAATATTGGCATAGAAGATCATTGGATAATTAGGGAAAAATATGTGATGTAGAATATCATTCATGGGATGGAATAATGAGAGAGTAAGGTTTAAAATTATTAATTGGATTCAAAAGGATAGTAAATATATGTGTAAAAATAAATACAAAATGAACAATTGAAATTATAATAGCTTAACATAATGAAGGTGCATGAATGAAATTAAGGTGAGGGATATCCCTTACATTATTATGGTAAAGATTTAGGTAAATGTCATAGTGATAAGTGATAAATAATCTCCAATTCATATAACATCAATTGGATAGAAAGATTTATAATCACAAAAAACACATCAAATTTTGATACATATGTTTAAATAAGAATGAATTACTTGAATGAAGACGATGAGGAAGAAAACACATTACCTGATAGGTTGGTTGAACAAATCTTGGGATGGGATTCATAAGATCCTATGAACACTTTTAGAGGCCATTATTGATTTATATATAGAGGATATCCATGATTAATTGGTTCTGTGAAAAGTGTAATGAAGGGTTTTGTGGGTATTTATATTAAAGTAGAGGGGAATTACTTATTGTTTTTTAAGCATCAATTTTGGACTACAAGAACTAAAATAATCAAAACAACAAACCATTAATTGTTTTATTCCTATGGTTTCTTCCT
This sequence comes from Viscum album, assembly GCA_963277665.1. Classification (NCBI taxonomy): domain Eukaryota; kingdom Viridiplantae; phylum Streptophyta; class Magnoliopsida; order Santalales; family Viscaceae; genus Viscum; species Viscum album. Next base: position 1,428,117,592 of record OY728120.1, on the reverse strand, counting down.
AAGAGGAGTGGAATGAAACATGTAATTATTTTTAGAATATAACACAATAAAATAATACAATTCATGATTTATAAGTCCATCATGTTCATCAAGATTTTTTTTTGAAAATCATAATATATAATATATTTTTTGAGGATTCAATATTTGTGTTTAAATTTAATAGAATAAGATAAAAATAAAATACTTTAAAGGGTGAAAATATTGTTATTCATGAATTATTTTTATATATTTTTTTAAATCACTTTATGTGTATTATGATATAATAATACCTAACATATATTTATAATGTATATAATGTTTACCCAAAAAAAATTCAATCTCAATTTAAAAAAAACACTAGTGGATAATTTTGTAAATTTTAATTAATTTTTTTTACAGATTTTACCAAATTAATTTTATAAATATAGAAATTACATCCCTAAAAAGATCCTCATTTCTTTAAAAATACTAGTCCTTATGATATAAATAACTTTATAACCAATTTAAAAATTACATTTGACTTCATTAAATTATATCAAATATTTATTTAAATAAATAAGAATATTCATGGAAATAATATATATATCCAAAATCTAATATTTATTATAAATATTTTTTTAATTATATAGATTTGAAAAAATACCACTTTTGTTTCTCTGTATCAAAATCTATTTTTTTACCAATATCATTATATATTCATATGTATATAAAAAGTAATAATGAGAATTCATAATTATAATCAACAATTTAATAAAAAAATATTAATAAATTAATAATACTAGGGTGTAGATATATAATTTATTATTACAGTAATGCCTACCTGAAGGGTATGTTGTATGATGATAGTTCTTTCTTGTAGTTATTTTGGGAATATAGTTTGGTCAATTAATAATAAATGGTTTGTTGGGAAATGTTTTTTATTTTCTATCAATGTACTGTAAATATGTTTTTGGTGAGTTAATGGTGGGAGGGGGTGATTCTAGGATAATTGTTACAGACTCACTTTATGGAATTTGATGTCATTTTTATGCTTTTATCCTTATGTCATTATTATGATTATTGAAATGAACTATATTTTCAAAGGCTTGTGAAAGTGAAATATAGAGAATTCACATTGTTAAATGTGATGAATAAGAAATATAACGGAATGAAAAATGCATGAGGAACTTAAATGAAGGTCATTAAAAAAATATATTTATATTTTTCATAAGGAATTATTTAGGAATCTTGAGTTTTTCTTTGTAAATTTTATTCAGTTATTGACATTTTCACATAGATATTATTCTCTGTGATTGGAAGAATAGGGTAACAATATTTTACCAAGGCTCTAAATCAATCCAAAACATGTGGTAGGAAACCTATAATTTCTTTGAGATCCATCCAATAAGGGCTCTCATCGCCGCATGTGGTAAGGTAACCACCTACATATGAAGAAAAGGAAAAGTGAGTACACAACATCTGCATGGTACCAATGATGGCACAAGGGGTTGAGAAGGTCATCCAACCCCTTGTGATGTGTGACTATTTTTTCTATTCTAACCTTGGTTCTAAGGCTTGTGTAGTGGGTGAAATTATGAGTATTATTAGGTACACAAAAAATTAATGAATATTCAATGTTGTATAGAGAATTCATTTATCACATTTCCTTTACTACAAACATACAAACAGAACACTGGATTTCTGATCTATGTAAGCTAAGTTATACAATCATGTCACCAATAGTTTGATCCTTCAATACATATATTGACTCCCTAACACCAATGATTCAATGATTAATTATATACCTACCATGGATCCATATTCTATGATTGATACTTACTTCAAAAATAGAGAGAACGAGTCATCTCGATATCATTCATTCCATGTTTGTCTAGTATTCATGCAATAAAACCAAGATATTTTTCTACTGAGGATACTGTAAATATATTGGTATTATTTTTAGAATCATAGAAAAATGGTTGATTTTTGGAGTCAAAAAATAATGGATCATTTTATCATCAATTCATACACATGAGGAAGAATCCAATATCTAGTAGAAGGTATATTTTTTAGCCCAATATAAATTGACAGACATGTGATATTTGGGTATTTATAAATCCATGGAATGAATTAAAACATCCCTCTGTAACATAGTATAAATATTAGATCTGAGGCTGTGAATGGAATTTGTGTAAATAAGCTATAAAGGGAACAATAATAAGTTGATGTACACTACACTAGATCATGTGAGAGATCTAGTTTTTTAATAATAATTCAGCATCATGAATCCTTTTGGTTTGTGAAGAGGAAACCCAAATAGAAAAATACTTCTATGAAGAATAATCCCTCCCATGATACTCTTATGTGGAGAATAATAGGATATTCTATGGAAATTGTAATTGTGTTTAACACTCTCAAATAGATTTACAAAGAACTAGTACCACAAAACCATTTGTAATTATGAGATACCATTGTGCATACCCTTCTTAGTTTGCAAGAAATTCTTTCATGAAAGAGGAGATAACATGAGGAAGTATGAAAAAAGTTCATCTTTACATGAATACGTGAATGTACACACACTTTCACGAACATAGTGAGAAACCCTAGGTGCATATATCTCTATCATTCCAGAAGATAACTAGATGCACATTATCTATCATGCATGACCCAACATACATTAAAGATACCATACGAATGATTTAATACACAACTAAATGTGTTAAATCATTTAATGAATACTATGGAATCATTATATGTATAAATATACATGAGGGTGAGTGAAGAAGAAGACATAAAATTATAAATCACATAAAATAATAATGAAAATATTGTGTTCTGGGGTTTTTGATGAGATTTCGATGTATTATACTATATATGAATGAATATTTTGAAATGGAAAAGAGATATGTTTTTCATGTGTAGTGTATATCACTTTATCGAATCTATGTAAGATAAGGACTTCACTTTATGATGGAAGAATTTCCTAAACAATGTTTCACTAAGGAATCTAATCATATACATGTGATCATAATTATTGTATGAAGAATGAAATTCATAACTAGTGGTTGTTGATGGTACATTATGTGTACATGATAATGTGTGATCTAGAAAACTATTCAGGGAATATCATGAGAACAACATACAATGTGTTAGAAATTATAAATAAGAAGATGGATTTAATTACTAGGGGTATTACAAGTTGTTGGAGAAGCTCAAGACTGGGGGTATAAATAGTCAAGGACCATAGGACATTTGGGGGTATAAAAAACCTGGGAAAAAGGGTTGGATTTTTATGAGGGTTATAACAAGGAAAAATTGGAGGATTGACTGCTGGGTTTTATAACTAGTTTCTAACTAAATAACAATAATTGGTAATAACATTATATTGGGGAATCCATGTTTGGGGGGTATCACTAGTATGGAAAGGAGTAGGTATTCATTTCAAACCATGTAAATAATATGAACTAATATATATATTATTAATATTTTACATGAGGTGGGTTTGAGAGATATTACATAATGGATAAATAAACATAACAAGTTTAAGAGGTTCCATTCAAAATAAAAATGAATTCATAAAATGATAGTACGCGTGATTCATCCACTCCCAGTGTCACCTAATCAGTCATGGGTAAATATAAGTGGTATTAGACATGGGTTACATCAAATGATCAATGAGAGTCTTTATGAAGTGAGGATTTTAGGAAATGAGAAAGCATCATCAGATTGAGATTTATTCAAACAATAATAACAATTGAATTGAGTGACATGCAAGGAAGCTGAAGAAGAATATTATAGTAATGTTGGTGAAACCACTAACTAATGTTAATCTAATTATTATATTTTTATATAATTAGATTGATTATTATTCATCTAATGAATCATTATCATGTTGTGATGAGTTTTTATCTCTTAGTGATCATTATTTTTTAATAAATGAATATCTAAAGAACATCCCCAATGAATTGGTAAAATGTATTGTTGGTGCAATCAGAGGTCTTAAGTATGAAAAATTAAAATAGGAAGAAGTGGATAAATTTATGCAAGAAGCATTGGCTAATAAGGTTTACATACAAAAAAATCCCAAGACCATTTTAAGGGAAATTATGAAACAATATATCATAGAAACGAACGATCTGATGAAGCTATTTAAGAGTTGTGAGGATATGATTGTGAAAATGATAACCAAGGGTTTGTGTTTGGGGATTATTTCCAAATACATGAACAATTACCCAAAGTTTCTATTGTTCTAAAAAATGAAAAACTAGAGGATAAAACAAAAAACATAAAGGATCCTTATGATTAATTATTGGAATCATGTAAAATGAACACATAACAGTTTAAAAATTGTAAAGAATATTGGGAATAAAAGCATTGTCTTTTAAAGGATGAAAATAATTCCCTTAAAATGATTTTTTAGAGCTAGAGGAGAGTCTGAAAAATCAAGAATCAAAAAAATGATAAAACATAAAATAATTATGAAAAAAGATATTCTTTTACATAATATTTAATTTAGGATCATGACTCTTAGATAAATATTGATATTAACCTATAATAAGATTCTAAATTTTCATTGGAAGAATGTATTCAATTACCCAGAATCTACCTTATGAATTTATATTTTTTCAAATTTTAATATAGGTCTTGAACTAATGATTAGAAAAATATGGATGGGGAAAAATTATGATCATCCCACCACATCAATGGTGGCGGAGATAATATATATGAAGATATATTACCCAATATGTTTCCAAAAGAGTAGTGATTCCACTCAAAAATATAAAGTTTTACAATATGTGAAATCTAAATAAACTACACTAGAAATGAAGTTAAAGAGATCCATTGGAATTATTGGTGTTGTTGGATGTTTGGGGACAAAACATTGGAAAATTTCAATAATATTTTAATTCATTAAATTAGCATAATTCCAGCATTTATAGGGAGAAGAGATAAAGATAAGATAAGTAAAGATTATTTAACCAATTTAACTAACATTAGAGGACAATCATCAAGTTACAATGTAATGAAGGGTGGAAACATGAAATATAGATCTTCCTAAATTATATCTCAATGAAATACTATTATTTTTAATAGTGAAGGGGAAAAACCTAAACCTAAACCTTGTTAGACGAGGAGGAAAATTTAGAGATCTTCTACTACATCAAAGGAAGAAATAAATATTTTAATAAAATATCATCCCCCAAGGGAAGATAAATCTCATTTTATGGAAGAATAAAAAAATAGTTTCCTAGATAGAATATATATGAGGGTGGAAAATTTAGCTTCTATTTTTTTCCTATGTTGAGGTAGATACGGTCAGAAATCCTATTATTGCTGGTATAAAAACTCATTTATAGGAAAAAGGAATTAATAAAAGTGATATAATGTTTAAAATATGATAAAAAGTTATCATAGAAAAGATTTTTTGACCTGGAATCCTTTTAGTAATCCAATTTAGAATAGATAATAATGCATAGAACAAGTTTGTGGTATATGTAAGTTGAAGGGTCACACAATTGAGAAATTCATGACATGATTACCAAGGTGTAACACACCGTGATTTTATGAAAAATATTCCTTTTAATTTCATTGATATCTTGTGTAGTACGCTACACCAAAAGTAGCTTGCACTACACGCATCCCTGACTTTTCTTGTATTACACGTAATCGCGACCTTCCACGATAGCGTGTGTTGTACGCAATACCGAGTTTCACTAAACAATGATATGTTATATAAACTAGCTGTTAAGAATATTAATACCCACTTTTTAGAAGTATATAAATTTTATCTTTCAAAATGGACTTCATTTTTGGATTCGGAATATCGAAATTTGCCTAGGGTGAATTTTTGGTATTTTTTTTTGAAAACTTTCAATTTTTGATGAATAGTGAAAACACTAGGTTACTATTTAAAAATCGACTTTTTATTTAAATAATTATTTATTTTATTAAAATTAATTTTAGGTAAAAATTTATACTTAATACCTATATAAGTTCAATTTAATTCATTGGAGTCATTTTATAGTAATTTTAGAAATATAAAAATTTTACTAAACTTTTAACCGTCTTTTACCCACCTCCTAGGAGAATTTGAAAATATACGTAAAACATAGTTTTACCACTTCTGTGAGTGGAATTTCGAATATCCGAGAGACGTGGTTAATATCAAGGACTAAAATGTGGTTCAATAAGATAATTTTTTTGGTGAATAGTAACTTTATATTTTTTTTACCACGGTTAAAAGTAAATAGGGTAATTAAGGGTAAAAATGATATTATTATTACCCTAACACATGTCATAATTCTATTGGATAAGTTTAATTTGACCAAAAACAACCTTATTAATAAAATATGACCATTTAGGTCCACTTGTATTAGATTAGGACATTTATTATTATTTTATTTAAAGAAGAGTTAAAATAGTTAAAATCAAAGTTTAATAACTAAAACATTTTTAATATAGTGTTATAAATAAGATAAATTCAACTATAAATATTAATTACAAAGATAAAAATATTTCCTAAATAATTGTATTTTATTTATAATTTTTAGACATTAAATAATTTAATTTATTTATCACACAATGATGATGCAGTAAATACCTTATTAATGAAATATTAACATAATTGATATTATAAATACCCAAATAAATGAAATTTGAGACTTTTTATGAATTAAATTAATTTTATAGGTTAAAATGACATGTTAGTATTTATTTAATTTACTTCGTTTGAACTAATAATGCTGTTATGATCTTTAAAAAAATCATGTACCAAATAGTGTCAAAATTTACATAAAATAGTTTTTAAAATAATTATTATATTATTAATTGTTATTTTATTCCTAAAAATATAATGTTCAGCCACATGACTTATATGGGATTATATTTATTAATTATGAACAACTTGGGGTTCGTTTGGCTTGTTATTGTAAGTTTATTAACCATATTGTGTAAGAAAACAAGAAGACACTGTAAAAGTTATATTATTTAACTTAGAGTTAAATCTAAATTACAAGGTTAAAATAGTTACCTAAACTTGTCTAAAACCTATTGGTTGTGAGTATTTAGACCCATACACACTTTATATTTGGAATAAATAAATTTGGAGCTATTATAAACCAAATATGACTTTATTATAAAATAATATTTTTAATATTTCCAATGGTGCCCCTCTCCTACATTATAAAAAGGGCACCCCTTCCCTCTTCACTTCACACCCTTTTGAGCCTTCAAGATCAGAAAAACCCTAAAAATTCCTCTTCTAAACCTCTCTAGTTATATCATATATGTTCTAGTATTCTCAAAATACCAACTCTAGTGCCCTAAGATGAAGTTTAAAGGAGGTGTGTCGAGGAAGAGGTAATCTCTTCTACAGAATCTTTCAAGTTTCTTTCTTCTTCTACTTCCTTTTCTTTAGTTGTTTTATTATAAAGTAATAAAATAAGTATTACATATATACTGATATGTTATTATAAATATTAAACAACCCTATTTCACCTTCTATCCATCCTATGGAAAACTAAATCACTGCACGTGCGTACGTACGAAATACCGTCTCCACGCCGTGGTGTAATTAGTTTTTCCACCACCACTTTACTTGGATGGGTATAATGGTGTAAAGAATAACTTTATATTATTATTATAAAATCCTACTGATTCTAAGATATTATATCATCCACTGCAATTCCATTTAATAAATATGGGAACGATATCATCGCTCGTGCGTATGTACAGATTACCATCTCCACGACGCGATGAGATTCATTTTCTATGTTAACAATTCAAGAATGATTATAAAGTATATATAATAGGTAATCATGAAATATATGACATAATAATTATACTGTATTTATGTATTTATATATATGTATTTCACCTACTTAATTCCATTCAATTCAATAAGGAATTGAAAAACAGTGTTTATGCGTATGTACGACATACCATCTCCATGAACGGTGCATTTCTTTCCATTTATCGATCTATTATATATATGTATATTATGAATATATAATATATATAAATCATGTTTTATATTATTTAATTAATTAATCATGATCTAAGTAATCATATTAATAATTAAAAGTCAAAACACGGACGATAAATGAAACGATTTTATCTAAAACGCTACTTTAACATGTAATTGACAAATGAACGGATAATCTAAATTCGTAAGCAAATCATATATGATATCATAAATATTATTATGGTTCTATTACAAGTTAATAATGTGTTTAAACCCACTATACAGGAGTCTGAAACACATATGGAAGAAATTGGACATAAGGTAAGGGATAATTATTCCAATCTCATTCTTATCCGAGATTGTTTATTCATAAGTATTTATTTGGGGTTATGTTTATTATCCATGTCCATATGTTCTCAAAATGTTTTCATAAAATGTTTAATTTTCTTCCATGTATGTTTAAATTCATTCTTACCCTTCTTTACTTTTACCACATCGTATGGAAGGAATTTTTCTTTTGTTTACCATACGAGGTACTTTTTGACTTTTCCGACAAAAGTACAAGAAGAATGTTTTTATAACTTATACGACAAGAACAGATTCATACGGTTTCATAAAGCCTTATTTCCATGAAGCTTACTATACAAGATTTCATGATTATTTTCAAAAAAACCATTTCTTTTAAATTACATGGTATTATGTGAAAAGAAGATGATTTTGAAAAGAAAGGATATTTTCCTCAAGAATTAATTTCTAGTGTTTTATCAAAACCAATTTCCATCTAAGATGACATTATCTCATATGTGTATGTTTAAAGTATAATGTATCTATGATTTACATGGTTTCACTTTTCTTATGATGAAATTATGTCCATTTGTTTTATATGGATTATGTGATGATGGGATGATGTTTATGAAACCAATTTTATTCTTTGGGTTATGATGAATGATTTATGCATATTTTGTGGAACAAGTAAGAATGATTTCATTATGAGATGTGTGAGACTTATATCTCCCTCCAATGCATTGGGTAAAGATTTATATCTCATGAGATAGACATGGATGGAATGGTAAGTTAATCCGGTTCAGTGATACAGGACTAGAACGAGGAGTGAACTCGATTCAGAAAGGGACTTTGTCCACTAAGATGGTCCTGGTAGCAATGCCTTGGCTACTATAGAAATAATATCATGTGCTTAATGGTTGCCATAATTACATTCTTTATTCCCATGATATTTTATCTTGATTAATGATCCATTATGATCTATGCCTTATGTACTTCCATGTTTTATGTCATTGCTCAACATTTTGATGTTTAAATATTATGTCCATGTTTTGAAATTAAAATGTACATGGTTTGTTTTATTTTCTCCATGATTAGCATTACAGAGCATTTGAGATCACCCTTTACATGTTTTCTTTTCCCCAGGATATAAGGAAAGGTTTTAGGTAAGAAAAAAAAGGAAGATCTTTATGGGAGATGTTGAAGATCTTTCACCAAGATTAGAAGATTATATTACGAGTTTCCAAAGACACTAAACTATTATGGTCCTTTGGTGTCTGTTTTTGTTATGTATTAGATATTCTGAAAAAGTAATCTAAAGTCTATGTACGTCAAGATTTGGGTCTCTACAGTTGGTATCAGAGGAATGGTTTAGTCATCCTTTGGAAACTAGGATGCGAGAACTTTAGTGTGATCCCTAGAGATATTTCTAAGGTATGTCTAGGGATGTCCCTAAGGTTAAGTATAAGTATAGTTTATAGTCCTATAATTATGGTAATGATAATAGAATTAAACCTATGTTTTTAGATATTGAAGGTACTCCCCCTTTATTATGTTGTTTTCCTAGCATGATTTTTGCCTCTCACACTATTCTTTTTGGGTTTTAGACGATGGATGGAACCCAATGGAACCATGTTGAACAATGTAATGGAAAATGCAATTATTTTCTACCCAAACAACCAAATGTGATGGGAGATGGAGTGAAAAATATTATTGTTATACTTACACAATCTATGAATCATTCTAGATTTCCAAATGATTATAGAAGGGAAAAGTATTCCGTTGAGTCCTCTATGAGGCAACGCCCACCTTCTTTTAGAGGGTCTTCTGATCCACTTGTTGCTGAAAAATGGATCAGTACCATTGAAAAGATATTTTCCATACTTCACTGTTCGGAACATGAAAAATTCATTCTGGATATTTACCATTTAGAAGGTGAAGCAGATCAATGGTGGACTCTAATTAAGAATACGAGGCCCAGAGATGAAATTGAATACATGGAATGGGATGAGTTCAAGAACTTATTTTTCAATAAGTACTTCCCTCGTATTCTTTAAACAAGGATGGAAAAGGATTTCCTTGAGCTTATGCAAAAGGATGATGAATCTGTTGGTATATACAAAGCGAATTTTACAAGGCTTGCAAGGTATTCATCTGGCTATATCATCCAACCTGAAAGTAAATTTGATCGATTCTTCAGTGGATTAAAACCAAGTCTTCAAAGGAAATTATCTATATGACACTTCAGTAGCTATGAAGAAATTGTGTGTTGTGCTATCAAGGTAGAAATGGAAGTTGATGTTACATATCCATCTCATGGTTTTTCCAAGAAACGAAAGATGGAGTTCAAGAAGAAATCTCAGAATAATGGTGAAAAGAAGATGAATGTTTATTTATGCTCAAAGTATTGAAAGAATCATGGTGGATATTGTATTAAAGGGACTAGAAAATGTTTTAAGTGTAGAAAGGAACGTCATTGAGCAGCTGAGTGTCAAAGTAATGGAAAAAGGGTGGCTAATGATGTGAATAAATAAAGGACTGCAGAGAACGCACCACCAACACTTCAATGCTTCAAGTGCATGGAAATGGGGAATTATGCTAATCAATGCCCTAATACAAGGGTTAATGATGATCAACGTGAGAATCCTCTTAAGGAAAATGATAAAGGGAAGTCACATGCGATCACTATTTGTGATTCTGAGTATGAAAATGATGTTGTGTAATGATTAAGTGTTTATGTAATGGAATTTCAAAATATTATCATGGAATCTAATTTATGGCATCGTGGAATTTTGGAATATGTATGTATTGGTTTTTAATAATTATATGGTACCGGTAACCATGAATAGTGATTGAAACATTTTTGGAAGGAAGTTGATATGCGCATAATGAAGCGATACAGAAAAAAAATGAAATGAGCTCATGACTGATATAAGGACAAAGTTATATTATGGTTTGAGTATATAAATTTTTTGGGACTTTGGTATGTGGAAAGTGATAAATTTTTACAGCATTCATGTTTTCACTAAGAGTCAATGGGTATTAATTTTTCAAGAGAATACATGATTAATGTATTCACATTTTTTTAATTTGACCAACAAGATATATCATATGATATATGGGGGATAAATGATGGTATTCACATGCTCGGCAGATGAAATTTCTAGTAATTGTTTTCTTTATACTATGAGCTTGGACAAAAGTATTTTGGATAAGCCTAAAGATTGGAATGGATTATGTTGTAAAAAATTCAGTATTTTTTAAGGCTAGAATTTTTTCAATATTATTTATGGAATGTTATAATACTGTAGTTTTAGAAAAAAAGGACAACCTGCAGGACATGCGACAACCCATTGCGTCGGACAGGGCTGTGGGAATCGAACCCACAACTGAAGTGCGACAAGCCTTTATTGCCTACCAATGGCCTACAGGAAGTCCCTGGTTTATATAAACTAGTTTTATTATATTATGCGGTATGATAGATGAATTATAAGTCCATTTTTGGTATCATATTCGATTAACCTCACCATATATGGACTTATGTATATTTGATTACTTTTGCTAACCTTTTGTTTGAGACATATGGAACGACCCATCATTATATCACATGATATTCTAACACTTCATGAATGACAAATTCAATTTAATTTCTTTAAGAGATGAAGTGGAAATTGTTCAAGGCATGAACAATGGTGAGATTATACAGAAATAAAGTAAGCATTTCTTTTAATTACAATTTCTTCAACTTTAGGGAAATGATCTTGAAAACCAAAAATATTGTCCTAGTGCCCTTATATCTGAAGAATCAGATGGTACCTTAGATCATCACAAATTTATGGCTTTGTTATTGTTGGCTTTTTCATAGCCATGTTCTCTACCACTCTCCAGCAGAAGTTGATGGTTAGATTTCTCTCCCATATCCATATTTTCACCTATGTTCTCCTATAAGAGAACCCAGTGAATAGTTAATTTGGGTAACCGTTACGTTTGATACTTTAGTTTTTAAAGATAAGTTTTGGTATTCCTTTTTACGATGTGGGTTTCTATTAAAGAAACTTTCGAGTAGTAAACCATTTATAACCCTGACAAATTTCGAGGGAGAAATTAATTTTAAGGGGGGTAGAATGTGACACCCCAAAATTTTATAAAAAATATTCTTTTTAATTTCATTGATGTCTTGTGTTGTATGCTACACCAAAATGAGCTTTCACTACACGCATCTCTGACTTGGCTTGCATTACACGCAATCACGACCTCCCACAATAGCTTGTGTTGTACACAATACAGAGTTTCACTAAATAACGATATGTTATATAAATTAGCCGTTATGAATATTAATACCCACTTTTTGAAATTTTATAATTTAATCTTTCAAAATGGACTTCATTTTTGGATTCAGAATATCGAAATTCGCCTAGGGTGAATTTTTGGTATTTTTATGAAAACTTTTAATTTTTAATGAATGGTGAAAACACTGGGTTACTATTTGAAAATCAACTTTTTATTTAAATAATTATTTATTTTATTTAACTTTATTTTTGGTCAATATTGATACTTAATACCTATATAAGTTCAATGTAATTAATTTGAGTCATTTTATAATAATTTTAGATATATAAAAATTTTATTAAACTTTTTACCGTCATTTACCCACCTCCTAGAAGAATTTGAAAATTTACATAAAAATTAATTTTACCGCTTCTGTGAGTGTAATTTCAAAAATCTGAGTGACACAGTTAATATCAAGAGTAAAATGTAGTTCAATAAGAGAAAAATATTTTTTGGTGAATAGTAACTTTTAACTTTTTTCCACAGTTAAAAGTAAATATCGTAATTAAGGGTAACAATGATATTATTATTATCCTAACACATGTCCTAATTCTATTGGATAAGTTTAATTCGGCCAAAAACAACCATAGGAATAAAATATGACCATTTAGGTCCACATGGATTAGATTAGGAAATTTATTATTATTTTATTCAAAGAAGAGTTAAAATAGTTAAAATCAAAGTTTAATAACTAAAACATTTTTAATATAGGGTAATACATAAGATAAATTCGACTAAAAATATTCATAAGAAATATAAAAATATTTCCTACATAATGGTATTCTATTTATAATTTTTAGACATTAAATAATTTAATTTATTTATGACACAATGATGATGCCGTAATTACTTTATTAATGAAATATTAACATAATTGATATTATAAATACCCAAATAAATGTAATTTGGGACTTTTTATGAATTAAAATAATTTTATACGTTAATATGACATGTTAGTATTGATTTAATTAACTTTTTTAGAACTAATCATTCTTTTATGATTTTCCCAAAAATCAAGTACCAAATAGTGTCAAAATAGACATAAAATAGTTTTTAAAACAAATATTATATTATTAATTTTTATTTTATTTATAAGAATTTAATTTTTGTCCAAATGATTTAGATAAGTTTATATATATTAATAATGAACATCTTGGGGTTTTTTTGGCTTGGTATAGTAAGTTTATTAACCATATAGTGTAAGAAAACAAGAAGACACGGTAAACGTTAAATTATATAACTTAGAGTTAAATCTAAATGATAAGGTTAAAATAGTAACCTAAACTTGTATAAAACCTATTGGTTGTGAGGATTTCGACCCAAACCCACTTTATCTTCGAAATAAATCAATTTGGAGCTATTATTAACAGAATATGACTTTATTATAAAATAATATTTTTAGTTTTTCCAAAGGTGCCCCTCTCCTCCCTTATAAAAAGGGCACCCCTTCCCTCTTCTCTTCAAACCCTTTTGAGCCTTGAAGATCACCCAAACCCTAAAAATTACTCTTCTAAACCTCTCTAGTTATATCATAGAGGTTATGGTCTTCTCAAAATACCATCTCTAGTGCCCTAAGAAGAAGTTTAAAGGAGGTGCATTGAGGAAGAGGTAATCTATTCTACCGACTCTTTTAAGTTTCTTTCTACTTCTACTTCTATTGTTTAGTTGTTTCATTATAAAGTAATAAAATCAGTATTAATTATATACTGATATGTTATTATAAATATTAAACAACCCTATTTCACATTCTATCCATCCTATGGAAAATGAAATCACCGCGCGTGCGTACGTATGGAATACCGTCTCCATGCCGTGGTGTAATCAGTTTTTCCACCACCACCTTACATGGATGGGTATAATGGTGTAAAGAATAACTATATATGATTATTATAACATCATACTGATTCTAATATATTATATCATCCACTACAATTCCATTCGATAAATATGGGAATGATATCATCGCTCGTGTGTACGTACAGATTACCGTCTCCACGATGCGATGAGATTCATTTTACATGTTAACAATTCAACAATGATTATAAAGTATATATAATAGGTAATCAAGAAATATATGACATAATAATTCTAATGGATTTATGTATATATTTATGTATGTCATCTACTTAATTCCATTCAATTCAATAAGGAAACGAAAAACAGCGTTCATGCGTACGTACGACCTACTGTCTCCATGAGCAGTGTATTTCTTTCCATTTATCGATCTATTATATATATGTATATTCTGAATATATATTATATGTAAATCATGTTTTATATTATGGAATTAATTAATCAGTATCTGAGTAATCATATTAATAATTACATGTCAAAACACAAATGATAAATGAAACGATTTTACCCAAAACGCTGTTTTAACATGGAATTGGCAAATGAACGGATAATCTAAAGTAGTAAGTGAATCATATATGATATCATAAATATTATTATGGTTCTGTTACAAGTTAATAATATTGTTAAACCCACTATACAGGAGTCTTGGACACATACAGAAGAAATTGGACATAAGTTAAGGGATAATTTTTCCAATCTCATTCTTATCCGAGATTGTTTATTCGTAAGTATTTACTGGGGTTATTTTTATTATCCGTGTCCATATGTTCTCAAAATATTTTCATAAAACATTTAATTTTATTCCATGTATGTTTAAAGTCATTTTTACCCTTTTTTACTTTTACCACATCGTATGGAAGGAAGTTTTCTTTTTTTTACCATATGAGGTGCTTTTTTACTTTTCTGAAAAAAGTATGAGGAGAATGTTTTTTTAACTTATAAGGCATGAAAAGATTCTTACGGTTTCATAACACCTTATTTCCATGAAGCTTCCTATTCAAGATTTAATGATTATTTTCACCAAAATCCTTTCTTTTAAAATTACATGGCATTTTCTGAAAGGAAAATGATTTTGAAAAGAAAGGATATTTTCCTCAAGAATTCATTTCAAGTGTTTTATCAAAACCAATTTCCATCTAAGATGACATTATTTCATATGATTATGTTTCAAGTATAAGGTCTCTATGATTTACATGGTTTCACTTTTATTATTATTAAATGATATCCATTTGTTTTATATGGATTATGTTATGATGGGATGATGTTTATGAAACCCATTTTATTCTTTGGGTTATGATGAATGATTTATGTATATTTTGAGGCACAAGTAAGAAATATTTCATTATGAGATGGGTGGGACCTATATCTCCCCCCAATTCATTGGGTAAAGATTTATATCTCATGAGATAGACATGGCTAGAACGGAAAGTTAATCTGGTTCAGTGATACAGGACTGGAACTAGGAGTGAACTCGATTCAGAAAGGGACTTTGTCCACTAAGATGGTCTTGGAAGCAATGCCTTGGATACTATAGAAATAATATCATGTTCTTAATGGTTTCCACAATTACATGCTTTATTCCCATGCTATTTTATCTTGATTCATGATCCATTGTGATCTATGCCTTACGTACAACCATGTTTTATGTCATTTCTCAAGATTTTGATGTTTAAATATCATGTTCATGTTTTGATGTTAAAATTTGTATGGTTTGTTTTATTTTGTCTATGATTACCCTTACTGAGAATTTGATCTCACCCTTTCCATGTTTTCTTTTCCCTAGGATATAAAGAAAGGTTTTATGTAAGAAAAAAAAGGAAGATCTTTATGGGAGATGTTGAAGATCTTTCACCAAGATTAGAAGATTACATTCCAAGTTTCCAAAGACACTAAAATATTACAATCCTTTAGTGTCCATTTTTGTTATATATTAGATATTCTACAAAAGTAATTTATTATCTATTTACGTCAAGGTTTGGGTCCCTACACAAGGGATATTCCCTATGTTGTTAAAGAGAACATATTTCAATGATAAATAGTGGTTTACCATGTGATGATTATAAGAATATGAGGAATGAATATAATAAATGCCAAATTATTTGGCCAAATAAACTAAAATTTTCAAAGTAATTGGAGGAAATTGAAAAAATTATTAAATATAAAGGAAATAAATTGGGTACTAAAATTAAGAAAGGGATAAAAGAATGGACTAGTTTGAGTTGAAATTATCAGTTTGAGTTCTACTCATAAATAATGATAATGTCTCTCATTAATCTATATTATTTTATGTATTTTTTTAATTAAAAAGAAAATAATTATAGGAGATATATGAGGCATACAATTCTATACAACATGAGGAGATTGTACATCATAGTCTCAACTAATTTCCATGAAATTGATGAATAAAGTTATTGGTTTATGAAATGATGTGGAAAATGGGGAGTAATTATTGTTCACCCTAAAATTTTTAAATGTTTGTTAATTTTTGTGAACTATTAAATATTTTATTGATAACTCAAATTACATACAACTCAAAAAAAATCGGAATATATGAACACCATTTCACAATCATGGTAATTTATAGAAACACTAGATAACCTTGGTTGTTACCATATTATTTCCTACACCAGTTTAGAAGATGTAGAAATATATTAGATTAAATATTTCCTATTTGAAAAATAAAACATTATGATATCATCCCTCTGTTAGAAGGACTAATGAAAAAATATTTTATGGGTGAAGAACATGTATTTTAAAATTAAAAAGATGAGAATACACCCATATTCCCTTGAAATTTTATTATCTACAAGGGGGAGAATTATTTGAGAATATATATTGAATGTCAATGATATGAAGATATATGGACAAAAAACTGAAATGGCTGTAATTTTTGGGATCATTGTTGTATTTTTTTCAATGATGTTTTAATATGTTTTTTGTGAGTTAATGATGGTAATTGGTGATTCTTGGAGATTTTATTTTGACTCAAATTATAGGAATGGATTTCATGTTTGGGAAATTATTGTGGTTTAGTTATGATGATTGTTGGACTAATATTTAATGTCAAATACATGTGTTAGTGATATTAAGAGATTTAATATTTTTTATAATAATTAATAATGAAGTGAAGGCCATTGAAAATAAATGAAGAATTTATTTGAAATACATGAAAAAAAAATATTTATATTTTACACTAGGAGGTATTGAAGAATCTTGATTTTCAGTTTGGAATTTTAATTTTAATTTTGAAGATTTTACATTGATATTGGTTTAGGTGATTTGAAAGAAATCCTCCAACCACATGAGCCCAATGGGTAGTATAGATACCACACAATTGGGATGAAGCCTCTAACTTGAGGAAGAGATAACTCAAAATATTTTTCATGGATTCATTGGTGATGGTTGGATCCTATATAAGAAGGAAGAATAAAGTGATATCACAGATCCTGCATGGCATGCACATTGGAACAAAGGGGTGAGTCGGTCCGCCTACCCCATGTGGTGTCAGATTGTGATTTTGATGTTAATCCTGAAGCCTTGGATTGAGTGGTGAAAAAAATTCTTAGTATTATTAATAACACCAATAATGAAAGAGTATTTGTTGAAGGAAACATAATGCACCAATTATTGTTTCTATGCTAAAAACATAAAGATAAAAATTTTCCATCCAATCTATGTAATAAGATCCATACTATCACCCAACCGTCATCTTTAAAATTGAATACACTTATGAACTCTCTGAAGCCACTGGTTATTTTCTACATGAGACACCTAGTGTTCATCCATCTTTGGTGATCGATAACTTCATAGAAAACTGAGATAACATGTCATCAAAATATCAGGCATGGAAACTCTATCTTTCATGCATGTGATAATATGAAAATATGTTTCTTCTATTGGTGATATGAAATTACTACTGTGAATTCATTTTTTTGAGGTTCTTGGATATGGTTGAGATTCAAAAAATTATAGATCACGTGGTCATCATCAATTTCATGTGAGAAATAATCATGTATCATGAAGTGTCTAGGTATTTCAATGTAAGAAAATTTTATGAAAACAATATTTCCATCTGTTTACAAAATCTATGACATGGCATAAATCTCATATCCACGATACAAAATTAATATTGGATATGAGGAATTTCATTGAATTCATGGAAATCTCCTATATATGAATTAGTACAAATCCTTGGAGAGATTTTATTGATTTTGATAAAGTTCTCATTTTTATGAATTAAAATAGAACACTGTGAAGCCTTCTGTTTCATGAAGAGGAAACCCACATAACACTCTTCTTTCATAAAGAATAATCACTCACATAAAGAAGAATAGGATATTCCATGGGTATTCTATATGTGTTTAACACACTCAAATAGCTTCCTATAGAACATGTTCCATAAAGCACTTTGGGACTGTCAAATACCCTAATATGCACCCTTCATAATTATCATGACCTACTTGGGTGGAGGAGGAGAGAGCATGAGGAAGTGGGAAGATTGTACATGTGTACATGAAACCCTAAATGCACACTCACTTTCATGAATTTAGTATGAGACCCTGTGGTCCTATATCCAAATCCTTTGGGAAGATAACTAAATGCATTGTATGAGTTGTGAAGGATTGTATATATGTGAAGAAGACCACATACATGATACAATACAAAAAAATGTGTGAATCATTTAAAATAATACTAAGGATTCCATATATGTATAAACAAACATGTGGTATCATGTGGAATAATAAATAAAACCACAAAGCATATAAAATACATAATGAAATGTTGTGTGTTAGGGTTTTGGATGAGAAGTCCATGCAATATAGTATACATGCATGATTATTTTTAAATGAATGTATGATATTGTTTTATTATAGATTATAAATCAATGGAACACAACTAAGCATGTTTGGGAAATCATTTGAAAAAGGAATTATTTCCTTCGTACTATTTCACCATGGCAATTGAACATATACTAATTCTCAAAATTGATTGGAAAGAACAATAGACTTGACTAGTTGTTGTTGTAGGTAATTGAACTGTAAATGAGACAATGTGATCTTGTATACACATGGAGAAGATTTGGATATCATACAACACTGTATTAGATTTTCTAAAGATGAATAATGAGCTCAAGACTTGGGGGGGATAACTTTTTTTTGACGAAGATCAAAACCAAGTGGTGTATATAGTTAAGGGAAAGAAGACTGTTTGGATGTATAACCATAATAGGTAGAACATTGGTATTTTTGGGGTGTATAACCAAGATCAAATTGACCATTGAATATTGTTGTGTTTAAATAGTTTCTTTCTGGAGCTCAAAAAAATGGTAATATGATTATTGTGGGGATTCTATGTTGTGTGGTATAAAAAATGGAATAGAGTATAACATTATACCAAACCTTTTAAATATTTTGTTCTACTCTCTACAATATTACTACTACACATGAGGTTATTTTGAGAGATATCACATACTGGATCAATAAACATAAAAATTTCAGGAGGCTGAATTAAGAATTATAAAATAACTCACAAAACATGTGTACCTATAATTCACCCCTCTTATTGGCTGCTAGTCCAGTCCAGGGCTCTACAATCTTGAGCATATACCAGAAATGGTTTCACTTAAGTTTTATTTGTCTAATACCATCTTAGTATTAGTAATTTTCAAATCCTAGTGATCCCATTACCCTCATAAGATTTGAAATTTGGACATTATAGGGTCTGGTTCTACAGGTCATGACATCACTTCTTCCTTCTCTATTAATTTGATTTTATTATATAAATTTATATAAACTAATAATAACAATAATTAGAACACATCTATATTAAATTTTTTTATCATTCGTAATGGCCTTTTAATCATGAATATATTTTTATGAATACATTTAAAAATGATCCAAAAAAAGAAAGAAAATTCATTTTGTTTCAATAACCATATAACAAAATAAGGCATATATTAGTTAATTTTTTTACTTAATTTATAAATTTATATCTTTTTAATGGAACTATCTTTTTGAAGTGAAATATTACTCAAGAAGGAAAAGGCATGAAAGATGAGAAATAACCCTCTCAAACACCAAAGAGTTTACCCATATGTTGGTTTCACAAAGCACATGTGCAACCAACTATATATAATGTTTTCCTTCATTATAAACTATCATGAATGAGATATGTGACCAATATGAATAAAAACCCTCCATCTCCTAGGGTCTTATATTTTCCTATAAATAGGATCCTTGGGCTCCACATTGTACACTCTTGGGAGACCATGATATAATTTTAAGATCTATGAGCCATAGTCTCTCGCCCTAGTCTCCAAAACTCATATGTAGATTTATAATTATAAAAAAGAATAGGTAATTAACAAGTTTTAAGACAGTAGAGTCTATTAAATGAATTATACATCATGAACCTACTTTTGGAACTACATCCACCTTTTTTCCAAAAATACTTGTTCTAAGGACCCCTCCCTGAATCAAAACTTGTTCCCTATACATCAGAAGGCACCTGATGAAACCATTGGAACGTAGATCAAATTGCTTCTCAAGTGGTGTTTCTTGATTTATTATACACTCAAGAAACTTATCAGCTCACCTAGGTATCACCTTGGAGAATATAAAATCTTCTTCTCTAGGTATCACATGGGAAAATCAAAATCATCCTCTCCTAGGTATCAACTTATAAAGGACTAATCTACTTCACTAATATATCTCCTAGGTGAGTCATCCCTCAAGACATAAGTCATTATCATACACAAAATGACAAAGAACCCATTTACCCATTTCTATAACATGAAGGGAAAAATACCATGGCCTCCTCCATGACCTCTAGACATTCACAATCATAGCATCAGAAACATGTATGTGTCCCCTCGATCATGAATTTATATTGAAAAATAGATCCCACATTTATCCTCTTTTTTAGAAAGGGTCCTCAGAAGATTCCAAAATTTTCATTCCTATGGTCATGAGTATTGTAGCTTGTGGGGTTCAAATAAGAGAATTTATGATTCAGGAAACAATATATGGTGCATGAAACTATTAGTGAATCCGGATGTGTCAATGCATTTAATAGATATGTAATCCGAGAGGGTGATTTTTAGAGAAATAAAATAAGTCTATAATTAGCTAAACCCTTCATTATTCCCAAAAAAACCCTTTATAACCTCACCCAAATCCACCTAAGGATGAGATAAATTTTATTCCTTAATGGTTTAATTCCCTAACCTATCTGGAAGGATATAATATTTCTCTTTCTTTCCATATCCCCACCCATTTTCACCAGTGTATTAAGAAGAAATTTCAACTCATGGGCTTCCAATTTGGGTATATGTACCACTGAACCATAATTATATGATGTAGTAACCTCATCATATTTATTATTTCTCAAACATACTATGACATGCGTGGGAATAGACATTGTAACACCCCAATCTTCCACGGTACATTTCCCTTTGAATAATGCAATGGCGTGCATTGTACGCAACTTCGAGATTCTAACACACCACAACCAATCAAACTAGCCATTATGAATAGTAATACATAATTTTTGAAATTTTATATATTCTATATCTCAAAATGGACTTCATTTTTGGATTCGGAATATCAAAATTATCCTAGGGTGAAATTTTGGTACTTTTCGGATAACTTTCATATTTTGACGAATAGTGAAAAGTACTAAATTTTAATTAAAAACAACTTTTTTAATCGAAATAATTAATATTGATAAATTATGCATTTGAGTGGTTTTAAAGTATATTTAGAATATTTTTTACTATTTAATTCAATGTTTGTCATTGGACATAATTTCACAATTAAACCAGACATAAACAAGTGCCAATCTTTTTATAGTTATTATCTCTTAAAAAACGCTTTTTGTTTTAACAAAGAGAATTAATTTTAAATTAAATTCTGCCTATTATGTGATTTGAATTTGGAAAAATGGATTCCATATTTTGAATCAGTATGTTCAAATTGTGTAAATAGGTAACTTTTATTTTTAGACATTTTGAATAATTACTTCGGTAAATATTTTATTTACCATGGTTATAGGGTAAATCCAGTAAATAAGGGTTAGAAAATAATATAATAATAATACAAAATTACCCTAAAACGTGTCCTAACCTTATTTGGTGATAAATTTCCGACCATGGAGATCTTTGGGTCGATTTTGGGACCCCATGGAGCCACTTGTAAGTGATAGGGACACTTTATTTTAATTAAGTTAAAATGAATACAAAAATGACACATGCATATATCGTTTAGAAAAACAATTGTTAAATAGGGTTATATATGTTTTATTTTAGACTATAATTATTCATTAGAAATCTAAAACTATTTCCTACATAATTATATTTTATTTATAATTTGTAGACATTATATAAATTAATTTATTTATGAAACAATGGTGATGTAGTAATTACTAAATTAGTGAAAAATTAGAATAATTTATATTATAAATACCCAAATAAATGTAATTTGAGACTTTTTATAAATACCAATAATTTTATAGAATAATATGACATGTTAGGATTGATTTAATTAACTTTTTTAGAAGTAATCATTCTGTTATAAATTTTACAAAAATCAATTATTGAATAGTGTCAAAATTGACATAAAAGAGTTTTTAAAAACAATATTATATTATTAATTGATATTAAATTTCTAAAAATCTAAGGTTCATCCAAGATAATTATATAAATATATTTTTTTCATTAATGGGCCACTTGGGGGTCGCTTTTATGTATATAGAAAGTTTATTAACCATATAATATAAAAATACAAAGAGACATTTTAAAAGTGAAACTAATTAACTTAGAGTTAATACTTACAGAGAAGGTTAATATTGTAACCCAAACCTGTATAAATCCTATTGGTTGAGTGTTTTTCGACCTAAACCCACCTTAAACTTTAAATAATCCACTTTGGAGCTGTTAGAAACCGAATATGAATTTATTATAAAATAGTATTTCTAGCTTTTCCAAAGGTGCCCCTCACCCCTCCTATAAAAGGGAACTCCCCTTTCTCCTTAATTGACACCATAAAAGCCTTTTGGTTCGGCCAAACCTGCCCAAATAATCTCTCAACTTCCCTCAATAAAACCTAGAGGCATTTTTTTGATCATAAAGGAAGCCTAAGGAGCCCTTTTGATCAAATAAAAAGGAAGAACCCGAAGAAGAGGAAATAATTTCACCACCCTTTTTCAAGTTCCTTTCTTCTTCCACTTCTTCTTTATTTGTTATTTATATTATAATAACTCCAGTATATTCTATATAATGTGATTTTATTATAAATATGGTACAATCATATTCTGTATTCTATCCATCCTTTGAATAGCATGTCACCATACGTGCGTACGTACGGCATACCGTCTCCACGTCGTGGTGTAATTGTCATTCAATAAATTATTATTTGGATGGGTATAATAATGATGTCTAATTCATTTAAATAATAAATATAACATTATAATTATTCTGTTAATATGGTATACCATCCAATTATATATTATTTTAACATCAAAAGAATAATATTGTCGATCGTGCGTACGTACGGACTACCGTCTCCACGAACGTGATGAGATTCATTCTCCATCGTATCCATTCAAGTATAATTCTCATTTGATGATTAAAAATAATGTTTAAGGACTTGATGTAATTCTGGATATGAATAAGATACAACCTATCCATAACAAACATGGCTTACGTAAAAAAGAATATAAAGGAAAACGAGTAAGTTAACACCCGAAATGACGATAATACTAATATATTATTAACAAATCAATGATAAAAGATCATGTATGATATCATATTAATGTAAATTATTATTTTATAATTCAATAACAATTATTTAACCATTATATAGGAGGTTAACCGACCTTCGACCAAGGAAAAAGTACAAAGTAAGGGGTTTCTTATCTCACTTTTAATTTAGTGAGATTTCCATTGTTCACCACTTATTTATTGCATGTGGTGTGTGTACTGCCCATGATTGTAATCATTGTGTAATATACTTTAAATTTATGGGTATTTACATAATCATTGTTTGATCCTTATTTCATGGATGCATTTTTCATAAGTTACCAAATCGATAAGGGAATTTGAAATTTCAATTTCCATTCATTTGGCTTTACGCATATTTCATTGATTATTTTACTCCAAGATTATGTGTGGAATCACTATTAATTTGATTATGTCATAATTTCCACTCCCCTTTCTATGGATATAATTTTTATACACATAATCACTCCATTGATAAATTCTCAATTCATCGGTATGAACTTGATAAGAGTAATTTTTACTCAATCTCGATTTGTTGAGATAAACATCCAATTCATTGGTGTTGTTTTTACAAGAATATGTGTGATTGTATTTGGATTGTTTTACACTAAATATCAAATCATATTTAGTGTATTTATATTTTTGACACATAGTTATGTCGTTGATTTATCCTTAACCTAAAGATACGACCTTTATGAGAGATTTCATCTCAATTTACATTCCATTGAGACTTCTTTGTTTTTATACACCAAATCACTTTTATGTGGTGTATAAAATGTAATTTGACATAGTATATAATGAATCCCTTTATTCTCATGATATTAAAAAGTTTTGATTACCTAAATTATTTGTATTCAAGTGTCTCTCCTTTTGTTATAAACTCTAACTAAAATGCCATTTTTAAATGTTTTAAATACTTTCTCTTCTAAATCATTCTCATTATTGTCCATGTTTTAAAAATGGTTTCAAGGATTTATTTATATGGACATTAAATTTTTAAAATTAAAACTCATTTTAAAAGTTTCAAATTGGTATGGGACACTTTGATTCAAAAATCTATTTTTAAATGGCTTCTTGACAAATAGTGTGACTTTTAAATGATTTCAATAAAAATGGGGATATTTCTCTAAAATAGTTTTGATGATTATTCTCAATTGAGGTTAATATGATACAATAAAATCTCCCATATTGTATCGAATGAGTTACCTTTGACTGTGGATGTGATATTTTTATACCATTCATGGTTGGTGGACAAGTATTGAAATTTCCTATGCTAGTTTTAATACGAATGTTTATGTCATGTTTCAAACTTTTCATATGAGGAATGCATTGGACTTAGTAAGTGACGGGTGGAGCCTGCTATAACTACTCAATGCATCAGTAGGTCTCTTGAGACAAACTAGTATCTTGGCACAAGGCCTTGACAAAATATTATTTGTAGTCTTGGCACGAGGCCTTGGCTATGTGGTTATGATAGTCTGGCATTATGCATTCCATCATTATGAAAGTGGTTATTGATATTGCATGTGATTATTCGTTTAGTAGAATATCCATGAGAATACATAAATGACATTATTTCATTTTATTTTTTCCATACTATGTTGAAGTTGATGTTTAAAAGGATTTTGTTTTAGTTATAAATTTACTTAAGTGTTTATGCATATCTATTAATGCTTCTGCTATATTGTTATCCTTACTGAGCATTTGATCTCACCCCTTTCAATGTTTTATTTTTCCCAGGATTGTGAAGAAGTAAATTATGAATGACCTGCAGGGATAGTATGAGTGTGGACTATGGAGACTATGTTATAGTAGTTTTCATTTTATGATGTAATGTAAATTTATTAATGTATCTAGTTATTCCAAGGCTACTAAACTAATCGGTCTTTCGAGACTTTATCTTTCTTGTGATCATGCCAATGTTATGTAATAATGCATTGACTCTGGGTAACTGGGGTCGGGGCATTATAGTTGGTATCATAGGAAGTTTAGTACAAACCTTGGAAGCTAGATTTAGATAAACTCTGATTAGAGCACGTAGACCTGATATTAACATTGAGGATTAGTATAGAAAAAATTCCTAGAATTTTGGTATTGTAGAGATTTTGTGAGTTTTCCGAGAAATACATCCCTGTCTGGATACGAGCAGGTAGAGGCGGCTCTAGCACAGATGTACCTAGATGTAAAACCCGAAAACACCGCTTTGAGCTAGACTCAAACGGGAACTGGTGCACGACAACGGGCCTTGCTGCACTCTTGGTTACGACACTCCCGGGGGATATGCTTAGGATAATTTACATTTTATTTACAAACCGATTTGAAGTATTATATATATAAGATGAGAGTAAATGACCTTGGTTAATCCTAATGTGTTACAAATTGAGAATATGGTGACATGTTAATCTCTAAATGATTTTATGACCACTGTTACTCACACAATTCTTTAAAGTTTTAGTCAATGGCTGGATTCAAAGGAAGTCATAGTGACTTTGAGAATGATGTACAAGTTGGGAACGGTGGTGGCAATGAGCATCAAAATGGAATGTTGATAGGAGTAAAAGATATCGTCGTTATTCCAAATCAATTTTCCAAAAATATCATCAAAAATATATATATTAACCAATTCCCGGACTCAACAAAGAAGGGAAAGGTGATGAATGATAAGAGCTCCAGTAGTGGAGACCATGGAGAAAGATATCCTTAATTTCCATCATGCAGGAAATGTGGAAGGAGACACCCAGGAAAGTGTCTCAATGGGACAAAGAAATGCTTTACGTGCGGGAAGGAAGGACATAAAGTGAATAATTGCTGAAGAAAAATGAAGAGTACTATGGAAGAAGATAAAAATGGTCCCAAGAATCCATTTACAGTCATTTACCGTAAATGTAGGGGACCTGGCCATTACCCGAGTGAATGCCCTATTCTATAGGATATTTTCTTAGTCAAAGAAGAAGTTATGTGGAAATAAATGATTGGAGAAATGTTTAAAAATTATTAGTGCTCCTTGTTGATGGGTTTACTTTGGAATAATTTTCTCTTGTATTTTTAACCCTGCATTTTTCCATGTGAGAATGATATTTGAGGAAGAATTATCTTTTCTCTTGTGGATATAGTTATAAATAACCATTTGGTTTTATATGATCGTTGGGTTTGAGGCAATTATAAGTTATCATAATTTGGGATGAAAATTCAAGGTATGAGATAAGATTTGTGGTTAAATTATGTTATGGTTATTTTGAGGAATTTATCTCATTTGGTAAATTTATAAAATATATTTTTTGAAAAAGAAAAACACGCAGACCGTGTGACAACCCGTCGCGTTGGAAAAAAACTGTGCGAATCGAAACCACAACCAAAGTGCGATTGGGATTTATCGCCTACCACTGGACTACGTGAAGTCCCTGATTAGTGTGACTATTATTTTTAGTTAAATGATTTTATTGATCAATAATAATTTGATTTGGGATCTTTTGTCTTATCAAATGAATACCCTTAGTATAGGAAAATGATTTGCTGATTAAGTGATAGATGTTATCTTGGAAGTTCTTCGCTTTGTTGTGAACACTATATGCCCAAGGAAAATTGAATAGTATGGTATTTCATTTGAGGATTAATGGTGGATTTTTATCTATGTTTTTATTGTGGATCTATAGTGATTTGTGTTGTTTATGGAAATGATTAGGTTAATTACTTTTAAGTATGTGACTTTAAGAGTAATTAATGTCATTGGGAGATACAATTTAACGTGGAAGACTACATTATTATAAGTTTTGAGTTTAAATATTAGTTTGGATTATATTGAAGTATTTTAAGGACAATTGATTATTGAATGGTTTTTATTTAACTTTGGGTTATTGATGGTTTAATTTTAGAAATTAAGATTAGTGTTTTTTCCTCTAATGGAATATCCATTTGGGGGGTCATTAGATATTATACTAACCATTTTGGTTTCGATTAATCTCTAAAGATAAGGTAAATATATAGTTTATCCTATGTGGATCATGTATTTCTATAGAATTTTATTCTAGCTCTTCTATTGTGACCAAGTCTTCTTGAATAGTCATTGTTAAAAAAAATGAGTTAGTGGTAAAAAGTTAATAAAGAATGAAACTCTACTTAAAATGTAATTATATCTCTTTATGTTGTTAGTCAATATCATAAATGAATTCCTCGTCCTTATGAAATGTAAATTAAAACAAAAAAAAGTTGTCAGTTTACTTTTCCTATTGGGAGACTAAGGACCGTTTTTCCCAACACATGTTTGTGATTTTCTTATTGTTAACTTTCTCCTGATCATGTTTTCTATCCATCTCCATCAGAACTGAACACTTAGTTTATCATCCATATCCATGTTTTCTTTCATGGAATCCTAGTTTGGGTTATCTTGGGTGACCTTTATGCCTCTCTTCTTTTCTTTTAAAGTGATAGTTTTATTGACTCTTTTTCCGATGTGAGACTTTCCATTATATTATCAAGCCCAATTTTAAAAAAATTGTGAGGAGGAAATTTATTGAAGGAGGGGAGAATGTAACACCACAATCTTCCACAGTACGTTTCCCTTTGAATAATGCAATGGTGTGCATTGTACACAACTTCGAGATTCTAACACACCATGACCAATCAAACTAGCCGTTATGAATAGTAATACCTAATTTTTGAAATTTTATAAATTCTATCTCTCAAAATGGACTTAATTTTTGTATTAAGATTATCGGAATTAGCCTAGGGTGAAATTTTGGTACTTTTCTGATAACTTTCATATTTTGATGAATAGTGAAAATTACTAAATTTTAATTAAAAACAACTTTTTTAATCGAAATAATAAATATTGATAAATTATGAATTTGAGTGGTTTTAAAGTATATTTAGAATAAATTGTTACCATTTAATTCAATGTTTGTCATTGGACATAATTTCACAGTTAATCCAGACATAAACAAGTGCCAATCTTTTGATAGTTATTATCTCTTAAAAACACACTTTTTGTTTTAACAACAGGAATTAATTTTAAATTAATTTCTGCCACTTATGTGTTTTGAATTTGAAAAAATGGATTCCATATTTGGAATCAGGAGGTTCAAATTGTGTAAATAGGTACCTTTTATTTTTAGACATTTGGAATAATTACTTCGGTAAATATTTTATTTACCATGGTTAAAGGGTAAATTCGGTAAATAAGGGTTAAAAAATAATATTATAATAATAAATAAATTACCCTAAAACATGTCCTAACCTTATTGGTTGATACATGTCTGACCATGTGCATTTTTGGGTAGATTTTGGGACCCCATGGAGCCACTTGTAAGTGATAGGGACACTTTATTTTAATTAATTTAAAATGAATACAAAAATGACACATGCATATATCTTTTAGAAAAACAATTGTTACATAGGGTTATATATGTTGGATTTTTGACTATAAATATTCATTAGAAATTTAAATTTATTTCCTACATAATTTTATTTTGTTTATAATTTTTAGACATTATATATTTTATTTTATTTATGACACAATGGTGATGTAGTAATTACTAAATTAATGAAAAAATAGAATAATTGATATTATAAATACCCAAATAAATGTAATTTGCGACTTTTTATAAATAAAAATAATTTTATATAATAATATGACATGTTAGAATTGATTTAATTAACTTTTTTAGAAGTAATAATTCTGTTATGAGTTTTACAAAAATCAATTATTGAATAGTTTCAAAATTGACATAAAAGAGTTTTAAAAAACATATTATATTATTAATTGATATTAAATTCCTAAAAATCTAAGGTTTGGCCAAGAGACTTATATAATGATATTTGTATCATTAATGGACCACTTTGGGGTCTCTTGTATGTATATAGTAGGTTTATTAACTATATAATATAAAAATACAAAGAGACATTGTAAAAGTGAAACTAATTAACTAAGAGTTATTACGTAATGATAAGGTTAATATAGTAACCCAAACCTGTCTAAATCCTATTGGTTTAGTGGTTTTCGACCTATACCCACCTTAAACTTTAAATAATCCACTTTGGAGCCATTAGAAACCGAATATGAATTTATTATAAAATAATATTTCTAGCTTTTCCAAAGGTGCCCCTCACCCCTCTTATAAAAGGGAACTCCCCCTTCTCCTTAATTGACACCATAAAAGCCTTTTTGTTCAGCCAAAACTGCCCAAATACTCTCTCAACTTCCATCAATAAAACCTAGAGGCCTTATTTTTATCATAAAGGAAACCTAAGGAGCCCTTTTGATCAAATAAAAAGGAAGAACCCGAAGAAGAGGTAATAATTTCACCACCCTTTTTCAAGTTCCTTTCTTCTTCAACTTCTTCTTTATTTGTTATTTATATTATAATAACTCCAGTATCTTCTATATAATGTGATTTTATTATAAATATGGTACAATCATATTCTGTATTCTATCCATCCTTTGAATAGCATGTCACCATACGTGCGTACGTACGGCATACCGTCTCCACGTCGTGGTGTAATTGTCATTCAATAAATTATTATTTGGATGGGTATAATAATGATGTGTAATTAATTTAAATAATAAATATAACATGATAATTATTATTTATATATGGAATAAAATCCAATTATATGTTATTTTAACATCAAAGGAATGATATTGTCACTTGTGCGTACGTACGGACTACCGTCTCCACGAACGCAATGAGATTCATTCTCCATCGTATCCATTCAAGTATAATTCTCATTTGATGATTAAAAATAATGTTTAAGGACTTGATGTAATTCTGGATATGAATAAGATACAACCTATCCATAACAAACATGGCTTACGTAACGAAGAAGATAAAGGAAAACGAGTAAGTTAACACCCGAAATGAGGATAATACTAAGATATTATTAATAAATCAATGTTAAAAGATCATATATGATATCATATTAATGTAAATTATTATTGTATAATTCAATAACAATTATTTAACCATTATACAGGAGGTTAACCCACCTTCAACCAAGGAAAAAGTACAAATTATGGGGTTTCTTATCTCACTTTTAATTCAGTGAGATTTCTATTGTTCACCACTTATTTATTTCATGTGGTGTGTGTACTGCCCATGATTGTATTAATTGTGTAATATAATTTAAATTTATGGTTATTTACATCATCATTGTATGATCCTTCTTTCATGGTTGCATGTTTCATAAGTTACCAAATCGATAAGGGAATTTGAAATTTCAATTTCCACTCATTTGGCTTTACGCATATTTCATTGATTATTTTACTCAAATATTATGTGTGGAATCACTATTCATTTGATTATGTCATAATTTCAACTCCCATTTCTGTGGATATACTTTTTATACACATAATCACTCCATTGATAAATTCTCAAGTCATCGGTATGAACTTGATAAGAGTAATTTTTACTCAATCTCGATTTGTTGAGGTAAACATCCAATTCATTGGTGTTGTTTTTACAAGAATATGTGTGAATGTCTTTTTATTGTTTTACACTGAATATCCAATCATATTTAGTGTATTTATATTTTTCACACATAATTATGTCGTTGATTTATCCTTAACCTAAGGATACGGCCTTTATGAGAGATTTCATCTCAATTTACATTCCATTGAGACTTCTTTGTTGTTATACACCAAATCACTTTTATGTGGTGTATATAATGTACTTTGACATAGTATATCACAAATCCATTTATTCTCATGATATTGAAAAGTTTTGATTACCTCAATTATTTGTATTCAAGTGTCTCTATTTTGGTTATAAACTATAACTAAAATACCATTTTTAAATGTTTTAAAGACATTCTCTTCTAAATCTTGCTCATTAATTTCCATGTTTTAAAAATGGTTTTAAGGATTTATTTATATGGACATTAAAGTTTTAAAATTAAAAGTCCTTTTAAAATTTTCAAAGTGGTATGTGACACTTTGATTCAAAAATTTATTTTTAAATGGCTTCTTGGAAAATAGTGTGACTTTTAAATGATTTCAAGAAAAATGGGGATATTTCTCTCAAATAGTTTTGATGATTATTCTCGATTGAGGTTAATATGATACAATACAGTCTCCCATATTGTATCGAATGAGTTATCTTTGACTATGGATGTGCTATTGTTATACCATTCATTGTTTGTGGATAAGTATTGACATTTTGTATGCTAGTTTTAATACGAATGTTTATGTTCTGTTTCAAACTTTTCATATGAGGAATGCATTGGACTTAGTAAGTGACGAGTGGAGCCCGCTATAGCTCCTCGATGCATCGGTAGGTCTCATGATACAAACTAGTGTCTTGGCACAAGGCCTTTACAAAATCTTATTTGTAGTCTTGGCATGAGGCCTTGGCTATGTGGTTATTATAGTATGGCATTATGCATTCCATCATTATGAAAGTGGTTATTGATATTGCATGTGATTATTCTTTTAGTAGAATATCCATGAGAATAAGTAAATGGAATTATTTCATTTTATTTTTTCCATACTATGTTGAAGTTGAAGTTTAAAAGGCTTTTGTTTTAGTTATACATTGCCTTAAGTGTTTATGCTTATCTATTAA
Organism: Viscum album; assembly: GCA_963277665.1. NCBI lineage: Eukaryota > Viridiplantae > Streptophyta > Magnoliopsida > Santalales > Viscaceae > Viscum > Viscum album. Next base: position 1,428,084,876 of record OY728120.1, on the reverse strand, counting down.
AACTTCTGCTATATTTTTATCCTTACTAAGCATTTGAGCTCACCCCTTTCAATGTTTTATTTTTCCCAGGATTGTGAAGAAGTAAATTATGAATGACCTGCAGGGATAGTATGAGGGTGGACTATGGAGACTATGTTGTTGTAGTTTTCATTTTATTATGTAATTTAAACTTTATTAATGTATCTATTTATTCTAAGGCTACTAAACTAATCGGTCTTTTGAGAATTGATCTTTATTGTGATCATGCCAATATTATGTAATAATGCACTGACTCTGGGTAACTAGGGTCGGGGCGTTATAGACATTAGTAGTGATCATGACACTAGTATGATCAAAACCCTAAATGGTCCTTGGTCATTATTATAACACACAACATGTATGAACTACATGTGATTTGATTCTTGTACTAATTTGATATATAGGAATCTACCATATAGATCAATCCCAACAATTTCAACTGACCATCATCTTTACTAGTCATATTACCAATAGAATCAAATTGCCGCTCAGGGGTCCAAATTCCTTCTAGTGTGAATCATTTCAACTTTATTGGTCTTCATCCACAATGATATCTCTCATTAAAGGTCCATATTAATTTCATGATTAATCTATTACCATTCGTATATATTCCCCATAGGGTTAAGCATCAATGGTTGTTCATGTGGGAATCCCTCATAATCCTTTTCGAGGAACCATTCACCTGAACATCCTAGCCACATGATGTTAGAACAAATGGTTCAGTCCTTGTCACTTGGTCCTAAGAGGTAAAATGTAACCCATTAATCGACAATAAACTATGTGGTTTCTAATTCCTTTCACGATTATACATAATAATCCCTTCTCATAGGCTAAAAAACATCAAAACTCTACTCACCATGCTGGAGATAGTAATCCCCAAACTTATCAATTATGAGTCATTAAATCATGATCTATTAAAATAAAGTATAGTAAAGTAAATAATGTGATGACATGGGGAACCTCATACATACATAAGGATATCTTGATAAAGAACCTATGATACACAAATATGGATATATATATATATATATATATATGTAAACATTACCACATACAAATGGTTACACCAGTATGTATATGTGATTGATTGCAGATGTGATGGATTAACAATATTAAATAAGTTTTTATAAAGGATTCATGAATATGATAAATATATATACATACTAACATATAAATATGAGTCCTTTAGTGGGGATAAAATTCTCCAAAAATGGTTTTATGAACCTGATCTCCCATCCTCTTGACCAATGTGAGTCCCTAATAATCAATGGAATAATTATTGTTCGTCACCTGACATTAGAAATAATTTCCTTATCATGGATACACAAGTTGTTTGGTGTTTTAAATTCCCCAAATAAACCCCATTTTAAAATCTATCCACATTGTGATAGCTCACATTTGTAGAATATGTTCAATATTTAATAAGCATTCCCTGTCAGATACTCTAGCCATAACTACTAGGCTATAGTCTGAGTTAGAAGCTCTATCTATCACACCTGGAATAAAAAGATGATGGAATTAATTGAACTAATGTCTACTAGTACTAAGGAAAGATTAGAATAAGAACAATTCATACCTTAGATAATCACATGTACATTTTGGCATTATTCTTTCATGGTCAAAAATTTCCCATAACCCTAACTACTAGCACCATGATCTTGATGTGAGCCACCTAGTGGCGGTGGTTATATAATATCATATCGTCATGCTCCATCAGATTCTCTTACATATGGAATGGATCCTACCCCTCAAGCACCACCGCCTCCCTGAGTGTCTCCATGGATACTCCTGAGAGATCCATGATCATGGTACTGCCTCCACCAAGGAGGTTTCATCCACTTTATAATTGTCCTACTCATCGAAATTGGATAGAAAATAATTGGAAAAGTGACCTCACTAAGTACAATCATAACATCACCCCTATTTTTTATTACTAGATCCACTGCATGATCCTTATGTCATAGATCCATGTGCTTGAGACTTGTCTTGAGTATGCCTCCTCTCTAGAAAACTTGACATCCAATTCCTTTTAGAGGGTAAATAAAATTTATCCCCATGATATCAATCGCAGGCTTCGAGTACCCAATGTCCCTCTGCTAATATGTTCTCAGTCACTAGAGAAAACTATTGAACTCTAGTACATGTCATTAGACACAAGGATACTACATTTTCTGGAATGTCTCTATGAAGACTATACTTGAACTTTCACTCTAGGAATAACTTCATTAATACCATATTGAGGGAATATTGTGAATGTTTGGTGAACCTAATGGCATAATCTGTCTCTATCATATCCCCCTTTTGTATCCCAATAATTTCATAGATATGAACTATGTTAAAGAATGAGTGGTAATAAACCTCATTCAAAAACTACTTGAAGTCAGACCACAAGAGTATCATCTCATCATGATTATACGTAACTGGATTCTACTAGTTCCCTATTTATTCATATAGAAGACTAACTACCTGTGAAATCATCTAGTCATTCGGGGTCTAAATGAGCCTACGGACTTGGGTCATCAACTTATTTTAATCCAATTCTACCTGAAAATCAAGCTCCCCACGGAACCTCAGTGATATCTAGTGTTATAACTGACATAAATCACTAAGACTAGGCATATCCTCAGCCTTATCCACTTATACCAACTTCTATTCAAAAGGTGTTGGCACTAATCTTTTCCCACCTGGAGGTAGCATCTCATGAGATGACCCCTGAATTGAGGTATCATCACTCCTCAGATAGAAGTCAGGATCTTGGATTGGTAACCTGGATGGATATTTTTATAGAGGAATCATAAAAGTTGTCAGGATGTTCTATAGTAAGATAAGCACATGCACATATACATATACCTATATATATATATGGGGAGCTAACTCTTGTTGGTCAAAAAAAGAATTAATCCCATATGATGCATGAACCCTTGTTCCCCACAACCTCTATCTCAGTATGAAGAGTAAAAAACTAGGTTTTCTAGATTCATAGTGTATTGATATTTTGACTGCCACACCAAAACTGGGTACCCTAGCCTGAAAGATAAACTCAAGACTCTTTGAAACCATTTCAGTATGTCCCTACCAATCCTTATTTGTAGAAAACTCTGAGAACTATCCAATTAATTAAATTCTTTGATACCACTATGTAATGACCCGACCCACCATAGCTCACCTGCTTAGTGTAATGTCAGGCTACCACAACCCCAAGACCACCTCACATCATATATGGGATAATTAAAATTTCAAAAATTCATAATATAAAATGGGAGGTATTTTTCTAATGTACCGATACACACTCACCCAACCATATTCATGTAATGGTGTTGAGGAATAATAATGATAAAAACATATATAGTGTAATAATGTATAAAATTACTTCTAGGAAAAATACAATAGAGTATGTAAATATAAACTAAAAGAAAAGGGTAAAAATACATACCCAACTGTAAAATAATTTCAAACATAAAAGAAACTAGAATGAATGAAAACTAAGATAGACCAACTCACAATCTCCATGTACTGACCATATCACATTGTAAATAAACTAATGTATGAAAAAGATCCACCAAAGTCACCTCTGATATGTCCATCATCTATATAACTCTTGAAATGTGTGGGAAAATCCCATTCAGGGGATAGTATATACATACATAGTATGATTCATTGAAAATTAAAGTGGGGGAATTATAAAGATACAACAACAGGGCATCCAAACCTATATTAATAGGGGGATCAAAGACCTATCAGATACATATATACTCAAAATTAACAAAATATGATAGGGAATGGGGACCTCAGTCCATATACCCATACAAAGATATTGATTCATTGTATTGCTCCAAAATTCCATTTCCAATTCACAATATCAAACAAAACCTCACCTGAATCTATATAGAGGGGCTTGATCCCCACTACTTCCCTCCATAGTCGATGGAACAAAAAATTCCATTGAGGACCCACTCATTTAAAGAGATCAATGATGAGAGAGTATCACTCAATAGATAGAGGACCCACACCCAGTGTAGTGGAGTACCATCTCTATCATTATAAATATTTTAGGTAACCCGCTCCCGGATGCGATAAGCGAGTACCGACCCTGGAAACTCTCTGATGATCCTTCCCTAATAAATACCATCAACGAGAATCACTAAGAGAAGCATCATTCTTGGAACACCATGAATCCTATCTTGTATAGCACAATGATGGCCACAACCAAATTCTACATGGAAAAAATCTTGTTAGCATATTCTCAAAAAAATATCTGATTCCAAATGAAGTATATATGAGAGGAAGAAGTTTTATGAGGGAATACAAGAATTGTAAGGGGTCCACATGACCTGTGTCCTGCCTCACTGCCTTACCATGTTCCCTTATAGAAATGGATTAGTATAAATTTTATTATACGTGGTTTTTATGGGTGGTACATAGTGTGTCTTAGTCACACATGTCCTATCCATGTGCTATGGTGTAACGCCCGAACCCCAGTTACCCAGAGTCGGTGCATTATTATGTAACATTGGCATGATCACAAGGAAATAATGTCCCGAAAGACCGATCAGTTTAGTATTATTGGAAACAAGATTAACACATCAGTTAAACTTTACAACTTGAAAAGAAATACCACACTAATTTATTCCATTAGAAACATCCAAGCCTCCTAGATTATGCCTGTAAGTCACTCATAACTAAATTATTCATATCCAAGGAAAATGAAACAAAATAAAGTGGTGAGGTAAAATGCTCATTAAGGGTAAGTAATACAGTGGATGATAACATAAATATTAAGCATGGTTAATAATTAAAAACACATGCCTTTACAAGTAATAAACATGGAAACTTTTATGGTAGGAATATTAGATTAGAAAATAATTCCATTAAAAAACATAATCATGGGTATTCTACTAGTTGAATGACCACATGAACCATCAATATTATTTTCATAATGAGGGAATGTAAAATGCCATACATTCTGAAACATTTTTTCAAGGCCTCGGCCAAGACATCTAAAAATGATTAAGGCCTAGGCCAAAACCATATATCAAATTGTGAAAGGCCTCAGAAAATTCCACATCTAGTTGTCTCATGAGACCTATCGATGCATCTAGGAGATATAGTGGGCTCCAACCATCAATTACTAAGTCCAATACATTCCTCATATGAAAAGGTTGAAATATAACATAATCATTTAAATTAAAACTAGCATAAGAAATGTCAATACTTTATCCATAGACCATGAATGGTATAAATATAACACATCCACAATCAAACATATCACAAAAAACTTCAATACAATATGGAAGATTTGTATCATAATGAATTGACTTCAAAAAAGTAAAAAATCCATCAAAGGATGTTAACATAGATGAAATCAGAACTATTTGAGAGTAGAATCTCTTTATTTTTTTCAAACCATTTAAAGTTACATATTTATAAAAGAAAACATTTATTTTGAAAATATTCTTATAGTCTTGTAAGGAAATATTCGACGATGTTATTATGGTGGAAAATAGCTGCACCCGCCGTATAAGTTAAAAAACATTCTTATCTTAATTTTTTCGAAAAGGTCATAAAGAACCTTGTTTGGAAAACGACGAAAAGATTCCTTTAAACAATTTTATAAATAGTAAAAATGGGTATAAATGACTTTAACCCATAGTCATGTAAATAGTAAAAATGTTTTGAAATACATTTTTAAGAAACATGGATGTGGATGATAAAGATATCCCAGTGGATACTTACATAAAAACAACCTCAGATAATAAAGAGATTGTGGAATTAACCCTTACCTTATAATTTTATTTGGACAAGGGTAGGTTAACCTCTTATATAATGGTGAAATAATTGTTATTAAATTATAAAATAACTATATACATTAATATGATATCATATATGATCTTAATATTTCTTTGTTAATGATATTTTAGTAGTATCATTGTTTCGGGTGTTAACTGATTTGTTTTCATTTATATACTTGGTTACGTAAGCCATTTTGTTATGGATAGGAAGTATTTGATTCATATACAGAATGTTATTATGTTCATAATCATTTTTTTAATCATAAAAGGAAAATTATTCTTGAATGATTCCAATGGGGAATGAATCTCATCGCGTTTGTGGAGACCGTAATCCGTACGTACGCACGAGTGATAATATCATTTTTTTGATATTAAAATTGTATATAATTGGATGATATATCATATATAAAGAATAATAATCATGTTATATTAATTATTTACATCAATTATACATCATTATTATACCCATCCAAATAATTATGTGTTGAATAACAATTTCACCATGACATGGAGACGGTAAGCCGTACGTACGCACATATGGTGACATGTCATTAAAAGGATGGATATAATAATGAATATTGTTGTAAAATATATATAATAAAATCTCAATATATAGAAGATACTGGATTTATTATTTTTTAATGGAAACACCAACGAAATAAGAAGTGGAATAAGAAAGGAACTTGAAATAGGTGATGAAATATTTACCTCTTCTTCGGGTTCTTTCTATTTGGGTATGTTTTTCCAAATCAAAATTCTTTAAATGTGTGAATTAGAGAAAAGGGGGAGTTCCCTTTTTAAAGAGGGGTGAGAGGAACCTTAGGAAAAGAAAGAAATATTATTTTATAATAAAATAATTTTTGGTTTATAATGGATAAAAAATGTATTATTTAAACACTAAGGTGTTTATGAGTCTAAAACTACTCAACCAATTGGTTTTAGATAGGTTTGGGTCACTATATTAACTTTATCTTTTAGAATTAACTCCTAGTTAAATAGTTTGACATTTACCATGGCTCTTTGTATTTTTTTATTATATGGTTAAAAAGCATACTATATACTTCCAAGAGAACCCCTAGTGGTTTATTAATTATATACATATCATTATATAAGTCATTTTTTGAACCTTAGATTTTTAAGAATATTATATCAATTATTAATATAATATTTGTCTAAAAAACTCCTTTATGTAAAATTTGACACTATTTAATAATTAATTTTTTTTAAAGTAGTAACAACTTTAGTATTTCAAAATAAATTCATTTAATCAATCCTAACATGTCATATTAAACTATAAATTTTTTGGACGGCATCAAAACATTCAAATGATTTTTATTATAACATTTATAATACCATTACATTGATTCTTTCATTAATAAGAATCGTACTGCATCATTATTGGGTCATAAATAAATTTAATTATTCTATCTCTAAAAATTATTAATAAAATAAAATTATGTAGGAAATTTTTTTATTTTTCTAATAATTATTTATAGTCTAAGAGATATTATATATAACCCTATGTAAAAATTGTTTTACTAAAAGATAATACTTATGTCATTTTTGTATTTACTTTAACATAATTAATATAAAGTGTCATTATCACTTACAAGTGGCTCCATGGGGTCCAAAAATCGACCCAAGGATGCCAATGGTCAGAAATGTATCAAAAAATAGGGTTAGAACGTGTGTTAGGGTAATTTAATATTATTATAATATTATTTTTTTACCCTTATTTACCAGATTTACCCTTTAACCATGGTAAATAAAATATTTACAGAAGTAATTATTCAAAATGTCTAAAAATAAAAGTTACCGATTTACACATTTTTGACCTCCTGATTCCTAATTTGGAATCCATTTTCTAAGTTCAAAACACAGAAGTGGTAGAAATTAATTTAAAATTAATTCCTGCTGTCAAAATAAAAAGCGTCTTTTTAAGAAACAATAACTATCAAAAGATTGATACTCGCCTATGTTTAGTTTAAATGTGAAATTATGTCCAATGACCAACATAGGATTAAATGGTAAAAATATAATCTAATTATACTTAAAAACCACTCAATAGTATAATTTATCACTATAAATTATTTTGATTTAAAAAGTTGTTTTTAATTAAAATTTAGTATTTTTCACAATTCATCAAAAACTGAATGTTTTTAGAAAAATACCAAAATTTCACCCTAAGATAATTTCAATATTTTGAATCCAAAAATTAAGTCCATTTTGAAAGATATAATTTATAAAATTTTAAAAAGTGGGTATTACTATTCATAACAGCTAGTTTGATTGTTGTGGTGTTTTAAAACTTGAAGTTGCATACAACACACGCTATTGCATTATTCAAAGAGAAGCATATCGTGGAAGCTTTCGGTTTTACATTCTACACTCCTTCAAATAATTTCTTCACCGAAATGTCAAGAATATTACTACATAAAAATACTTGGGTGGTTCTTTATCATAAGTTCCTCCGGTTCCCACATTGCCTCTTCCATCTTATGGTTTCTCCATAGAACTTTTACCATACGAGTCATCTAGTTTCTCAGTACTTATTCTTTGGTATCAAGAATTTTGACAAGGTCTTCACTATAAGATAGATCAGGTTCCAGTTCAATTTTGTCATAGGTGAGTACATGCATTGGGTCAGACATGTATTTTCTCAAAAGGGATACGTGGAACACAACGTGAACTTTGGAGAGACTTGGCGGCATTTCCAACCAGTAAGCGGCAGCCCCAATTCGTTCTAGAATTTTGAAATGTCCGATGTACCTGGGACTTAGTTTAACCTTCTTTCTGAATCGTATAAATCCCTTCCATGGAGATACCTTCAAGAAAACATGATCTTCTTCCTAAAATTCGAAATCACTCCTTCGATTATTAGCATAGCTCTTCTGGATACATTGAGCTGTTTTGATCTGGGTTTGGATAACCATCACTTTTTGAATAGATTCCTCAAAAAGTTCTGGGACTATGAGTTTTCTTTCACCAACATCATCCCAATAGGTTGGTGTGCGACATCTCTTTCTGTATAACGCTTCATAGGGTTCCATATGAATACTTGAATGGAAGCTATTGTTATAGGAAAATTCTACAAGAGGTAAATATTGATCCCACATACCATGAAAGTCAAGTGAGCTTGATCTTAACTTGTATTATAAGGCTTGAATAGTTAGTTATAATTGTCCATCAGTTTTAGGGTGGTAGGTAGTGCTCAAGCGAGTTTCTACATCCAGGGATTTTTCAAGACTTTTCCAGAATCTTGATGTAAAACGGGGTTCACAATCAGGAATAATCGATACTGGTACTCCATGAAGTCTTACAACTTCACTAATATATAGTATTTCCAATCGTTCAAGTGGTAAATCTTCTCTTATAGAATGAAAATTTGCTGACTTGGTAAGACGGTCAACGATGACCCATATTGCATCGTTCCTTCTAGGAGTCTTTGGTACTCCCAAGAAAAAGTCCATCGTAATATTATCCCATTTCCAATGAGGTATGGGAAAATGTTGCATGAATCCTCTAGGATTTTTCCTTCTATATTTCACTAGTTGACAAACCATACATCTTGACAGAAGATCATCAATTTCCCTCTTCATGTTGTCCCCCCAAAAATGTTCCTTCAAATCTCTATACATCATAGTGCTACCAGAGTGTATAGATAAAGTAGAGCTATGAGTATCATCTAACAATTCCCTTTTTAAATCAGGTATATTGGGAACGCAAAGTCTCTTTCCAAATTTCAAAATCTCGTCTTCATATTTGAAGCCACTAAATCTCCCATCATTCACAGATTTAATCTTTTTTGGAAACTGCTCATCATCAGCCTGAGACATTTTTATCTTTTCTAGTAAAGATGGTTTGGCAACCATTTGGAAAAGCATTGATGTTTTACCTTCCATGGTTATTCCCATATCAATCTTTACTAGATCAATGTATATAGGATCCTTTTTAACTCTCATCTTGTTCAAAAATCCATGATCCTTTCTACTCAAAGCATCTACCACCTCATTTGCCTTCCCGGGTGGTAGTTTATGGTGCAATAATAATCCATGGGTAGTTCAATCCATCGCCTATGCCTCATGTTGAGTTATTTCTGTGATAAAATATACTTCAAACTCTTTTGATTGGTATATATCTCACATTTTTCACCATATATATAATTTCTCCATATCATCAAAGAAAATATTACAACTACTAACTCAAGATCATGAGTAGGATAGTTTTCCTAATTAATTTTTAGCTATCATGGTGAATAGGAAATAACCCTATCATTCTGCAAAAGGACACAACCAAGTCCTTTCTATGATGGATCACTATAAATAAAAAACCCACCATTCCCCAATGATAGAGTCAATTTAGGAGAATTGAATAATCTATTATTTAATTATTCAAAAAATTCTTCACACTCTTTTGTTCAAACAAATTTAACCCCTTTACGTGCGAGGTTGGTTAATGGGTTTGTGAATCGGGAAAAATTCTGTACGAAATGCCGATAATAACCTGTTAATCCAATAAAACTACATACCTCTATTATACTCATTGGTTATGGACATTATTGGATTTCCTTGGTCTTAGAAGGATTAATAGAGATTCCATCCTTAGAGACAATATGGGCAAGAAAAGAAATATCCTGAAGCCATAATTCACACTTGCTAAAATTCCCATATAATTAATGTCTTCTCAGAGTCTTCAAGATAATGCGCAAGTGATTCTCATGATATTCATAGGTTTTGGAGTATACTAAGATATCATCATTAAATACAACTAAAAATTCATCAAGATATTTCTAGAAAACACTATTCATTAGATCCATGAAGATGGAGGGTGAATTAGTCAATCCAAAAGGCATTAATGTAAACCCATAATGCCTGTACCTGGTTCGAAATGCTATTTAGGAATGTATTCCTTATTTACACACAACTGATGATATCTAGATCGAATGTAAATCTTTGAAAAGTAATTATCTCCATGAAGTAGGTCGAATAAGTCTCATTGTGAGGAAGGGGATACTTGTTCTTTATTTTTATAGCATTGATCTCCCTTTAGTCAATGCACAACTTCATATATCCATCTTTCTTCTCAACAAAAAGGACAGGGGCTCCCCATGGAGAAACACTAGGGAGAATAAATCCCTTGTTACTCAATTCCTCTAGTTGTTTCTTTAGTTCCACTAATTCCACTATGTCCATTCTATAAGGTGTTTTGGATATGGTCCTTGAACCTGGAATTAAGTCAATGGAAAACTCAATTTCTGTTTCTGAAGGATGTCCAGGTAATTTTCTGGAAATACATCAACATATTCTTGCACAATATGTACACCCTCTATTTGAAAATTCTTTTCCTCACCCACAATTATTTCATTCTCTTACTCCCCAAAAATTGAATTTATTTGAGCTACTGGGTGTAGATCTAGATAAGAATTAGGTGGTGAAATTTCTACTCTAAAGATAAGGTGTTCATTATCATCATCATCAAAAATTGTAACCTCCTACATATTATAATAAATCATTGCATCATGGTCCAAAATCTAATCCATACCAAGGATTATATCAAATTCAATCATGGGTATGATGATGATATCAACAGATAAATAACATTTATATTCTCTAATGGGAACTGATTCACAAAACATTATTGTGATGATACTTCCCTTAGGAGTTTTTACTGAAAACTCCATTGTTAAATAAAATTGGAAATATCTAATTTTCTTAGAAAACTGGGAAGATATGAAACAATGTGATGATCTAGAATCAAATAAAGCATTTTCTAAACTTGAGGAAACCATGAAATTACCTACCAATACATCTTTAGGAGATTAAACCTCAGCAGTAGTGGTCGCAAAAGCTTGAACTTGATCCCTTGTCCTTTTTTGAAGTAAGTTTATCTTACTCTTAGTAAATTCATTTGCATAATGTCCCATCTCCCTGCAATTGTAGCATTAAACATTGGTAGCATCTTCATTTCCCTTACATTCACCAATAATATGGCCTTTCTATCCACTTTTTTAGCAAAATCATTTTCCTTTTAGACAGGCACTATGGTTCTTTCTTCCACAATTATCACAGGATGGAAATTGAATTCTTCCCTTCTTCGCTGTTTCCTTATTTCCTTTCCCAGAGTGTTCAGTAGATCTCTTCTTCTCTTTCTTTTCTTCAAAGTCGTAAGACCTAGAGAATTCCTTTTCTGTCTTAATAGCACATGAGACAATACCTTTGTACCATGAGAATGATTGCGATACCAATTCTCATCAGAGAAATGGTTTTAACCCATCAATGAAATGATCAATATTTCTTATTGGGTTATGTATATAATCTGCAGCATACCTTGCTAACCTTTTAAAGTTAGCTTCATACTTTTCGAAATTCTCATCCTCCTTTTGGCTTAGACTCATAAATTGTCTTTCTATATCCGCTCGATGGTCCTGATGAAAGTATTTTTCTAAGAATTTTTTTAAACTCCCTCCATTCCATATTTGATACTTTATCATCTTCCTTTGGGTGTTGAATCAATAATCACCATTGACCAGCATCTAAATTGAGGCGGTAAACAACCATTAAAACTTTTTCCCTTTCACTACTCCCCAAGGCAGGAAATATTTTCTCTAAGGAATTTATCCATTGCTCAGCTACTAGTGGATTTGTACCCCCATTGAATGTTGGTGGGTTTTTCCTCATGAAGAGATCTAACATTGATCCTTAGCGATGTGGATCCAGGTGCTCTATATGGGTAAGGTTATTATTCATAACCCGAGTGAGTTGTCCTAGTATGGGGATAAGCTGATCCGCACCAGTTGCATCACTAGCTCTGATATAATTATCTTGTTTAGGAGTGAAATCCCAACATTGAGTGCATTCATTGATACGGTTTCCATTCCTTCCACTAGCCATAATTTCTAAACAATGGAATACACTAGATTAGTTTATGAATCACAATACATAAATACAAACTTCTAAAACACTTAACATAAATTGAACAGTTTATGGATATAATCAATAATCATAAAAATGTTTTCATTGAGAAAGTATATACTCATAAACCATTCATAATGGTTTGTAAGAAAATTAGAATTATCCTAAGTATATCCCCCAGGAGCGTCGTAACCCAGAGTGTATAAAGGCCCGTTGTTGTGCACTAGTTCTCGTTTGAGTCTAGCTCAAAGCTGTGTTTTTAGGTTTTACCCCTAGGTACATCTATGCCAGATCTGCCTCTACCTGCTCATTTCTAGACAAGGATGTATTGCTTGGAAAACTCACAAAATCTCTACAATAACAAAATTATAGGATGTTCTTCTATACTAATCCTCAAAGTCTATCTTAGGATAATTTTCTCTAATCAGAGTTTATCTAAATCTAGTTTCCAAGGTTTGTAATAAACTTCCTATGATACCAACTGTAATGCCCCGACCCCAGTTACCTAGAGTTAGTGCATTATTATATAACATTGGCATGATCACAAGGAAATCATGTCCCAGAAGACTAATCAGTTTAGTATTATTTGAACCAAGATTAATACATAAGTTCAACTTTACAACATGAAAAGAAATACAACACTAATTTATTCCATTAGAAACATACAAGAATCCTAGATTATTCTTTCAAGTCACTCATAAATAATTTCTTCATATCGTGGGAAAATGAAACATAAGAAAGGGGTGATCTCAAACGCTCAGTAAGGGTAAGAAATACAGTGGAAAATAACATAAATATTAAGCACAATGAATAATTGAAAACACATGCCTTTACAAATGATAAACATAAAAACTTTTATTGCAGGAATATTAGCTGAGTAAATAATTCCATTATAAAACATAATCATGGGTATTCTAAAAGTCGGGTGACCACATGAACCATTAATATTATTTTCCTAATGAGGGGATGTATAATGCCAGACATTTTGAAACATTTTGTCAAGGCCTCAACCAAGATGTCTAAAAATGATTATGGCCTTAGCCAAAACCATATATCAAATTGGGAAAGGCCTTGGCCCATTCCACGTCTAGTTGTCTCATGATACCTACTGATGCATCGAGGAGCTATAGTAGGCTACACCCATCACTTACTAAGTCTAATTAATTTCTCTTATGAAAAGGTTGAAATCTAACATAAACATTAGTACTAAAACTAGCATAAAAAATGTCAATAGATTAACCATAAACCATGAATGGTATAAAAATAACACATCCATAGTCAAACATATCATAAAACCTTCAATAAAATATGGAATATTTGTATCATAATGAATTGACTTCAAATAAGTATAAAATCCATCACAGGATGTTGACAGAGATGAAATCAAAACTATTTGCGAGAAGTATCTCTTTATTTTTTTGAAATAATTTAAAATTACATAATTATAAAAGAAAACATTTATTTTGAAAATATTCTTATAAGCTTGTAAGGGATGCTTTGACGATGTTATAACGATTGTAAATAGATGCACCCTCTATATAAGTTAAACAACATTCATATCTTAATTTTGTCGAAAAGGTCATAAAGTACCTTGTTTGGAAAACGACATAAAGATTCCTTTAAAGCATTTTATAAATATTCAAACAATGGTATAAATGAATTTAAACCATATTCTAGTAAATAGTAAAAATGTTTTGAAATACATTTTTAAGAAACATGGATGTGGATGATAAAGTTGTCCAAGTAGATACTTGCGTAAAAACAACCTCAGATAATAATGAGATTGTGTAATTAACCCTTACCTTGTACTTTTACATGGTCGATGGTAGTTTAACCTCCTGTATAATGGTGAAATAATTGTTATTAAATTATACAATAAACATATACAGTAATATGAAATCATATATGATCTTAATATTTCTTTGTTAATGATATTTTAGTAGTATCATCGTTTCAGGTGTTAACTGATTAGTTTTCCTTTATATGCTTGGTTACGTAAGCCATGTTTGTTATGGATAGGATGTATTTGATTCATGTAAAAAATGATATTATGTTCATAATCACCATTTTTAATCATAAAATGAAAATTATTCTTGAATTATTCCAATGGGGGAATGAATCTCGTCACGTTCGTGGAGACGGTAATCCGTACGTACGCACGAGTGATAATATCATTATTTTGATATTAAAATCTTATATAATTGGATGTTATATAATAAATATAGAATAATAATAATTTTATATTAATTATTTACATTAATTATATATCATTATTATAACCATCCAAATAATAATGTATTGAATAACAATTACACCGCGACGTGGAGACGGTAAGCCGTATGTACGCATGTATGGTGACATGTCATTCAAAGGATGGATAGAATAATGAATATGGTTGTATGATATTTTTAATAACATCACAGTGTATAGAAGATAATGTATTTTTTATTTTATAATGGAAACAACAAATAAAGTTGAAGTTTAAGAAGAATGGAACTTGAAAGAGGTGATGAAATATTTACCTCTTCTTTGGGTTCTTTCTTTTGATTTGTTCAAAAGGTCTCCATAATTTGGATTTGTGACTAATGGAAGGCCTCTAGGATTAAGGGAGGACAGTTGAGAGGGTGTTTGGGCAGGTTTTGGCCAAGCCAAAAGGCTTTGAATGTGTGAATTAGAGAGAAGGGGGAGTGCCCTTTAATAAGAGGGGTGAGGGGTACCATAGGAAAAGTTATAAATATTATTTTATAATAAAATCATTTTTGGTTTCTAATGGATCAGAAATGGATTATGTAAATGATAAAGTGGGGATGGGTCTAAAACCAGTAAATCAATAGGTTTTAGACTGGTTTGGGCCAGTATATTAACATTATCTTTTAGATTTAACTCTTAGTTAAATAGTTTGACATTTACCATGTCTATTTGTATTTTTATATTAAAGGTTTAATAAAACTATTATATACTTCCAATAGAACCCCAAGTGGTTAATTAATGATATATATATCATTATATAAGTCATTTGGCCTAATATTAGATTTTTAGGGATATTATATCAATTAATAATATAATATTTGTTTTAAAAACTCCTTTATGTAAATTTTGACACTATTTAATAATTCATTTTTTTTAAAGTCCTAAAAACATTATTAATTAAAAATAAATTCATTTAATCAATTATAACATGTCATATTAACCTAAAAATTAGTGTATGTCATAAAAACGTTCAAATTATATTTATTTTAACATTTATAATACCATTTATTTGATTCATTAATTAAAAAGAAAAATATTGCATCATCATTGTGTCATAAATCAATTTAATTATTCAATGTATAAAAATTACATATAAAATACCATTATGTAGGAAATATTTTTATCTTTCTAATTAATATTTATAGTTTAAGAGATATAATACATATCCCTATGTAAAAATTGTTTTACAAAATGATATATGCTTATGTCATTTTTGTATTTACTTTAACTTAATTAATATAAAGTGTCATTATCACTTACAATTGGCTCCATGAGGTCCCAAAATCAACCCAAGGATGCCCATGGCCGGACATGTATCATCCAAGGGGGTTATAACACGTGTTAGGGTAATTTAACATTATTATAATATTATTTTTACCCTTATTTACCAGATTAACCCTTTAATCATGTTAAATAAAATATTTACCGAAGTAATTATTCAAAATGTATAAAAATAAAAGTTACCTATTTACATAATTTGTAACTCATGATTCCAAATATGAAATCCATTTGTCTAAATTCAAACCATAGAAGTTACAAAAATTTATTTAAAATTAATTCTCGTTGTCAAAACAAAAAGCGTGTTTTTAAGAAACAATAACTATCAAAAGATTGATACTTGCTTATGTCCAGTTTTAGTATGAAATTACATCCAATGTACAACATTGGATTAAATGGTAAAAATATAATCTAATTATACTTAAAAATCACTCAACAGTATAACTTATAACTATAGATCAATTTTATTTAAAAAATCGTTTTTAATTTAAATTTCATATTTTTCACTATTCATCAAAAACTGAATTTTTTCTGAAAAATACCAAAACATCACGCTAAGCTAATTTCGATATTCTGAATCCAAAAATTAAGTTCATCTTGAAATATAAAATTTATAAAATTTCAAAAAGTGGGTATTACTATTCATAATGGCTAATTTGATTGGTTGTGGTGTGTTAGAACTCGAAGTTGCGTACAACACATGCTATTGTATTATTCAAAGAGAAGTGTACAATGGAAGTTTGAAGTGTTACATATGGGTTTTCCCTCTGTTCTTGGTCATGTACCTAGCTGTGCCTTGGTAACAACCCATGCCCATGTAGTCAAAGACTACCTGACAATTCATCCTGTATAGGGTTGTGGGTGTATTCCACCAGTCACATGATTTAGTCTTGAGTGGTGGATCACATGGCATGTGGGACTGAATACACAATGGGTGATCCTAAACTCATATAGAAACCAAAATTGACGTAGAAAAATAATTACATGACATGTGTTCTTCATAATTACATGGCACACACTATATTTTTTCATATAAATTCCATAAGCTTCATGTGTTTTATATATCAATTATCTCTTTCATGAATATCACCCTTTCACCACCCAAAAAATAAAGTAAATCACCTTTGACTATCATTTTTTCACCTATGATGGCTGAAAAACAATAACTAGTAGTCTGTGTGAAGCTTTCACATGTCCCATGAACGTATCATCGCCCATCAGCACACATAGATCCCAGATATATGAATTTTCAACTATAATACATACCAATCCAACCAAAATCATTGATTTGTTTGCCTTTTACACAACCACAATGAATTCAGTGTTTTGATAATGCTCAAACTCGATTCAACATTGTATAATTGTGAACCTGTGGTCTAACAATGATGAATGTAAAGAACAAGTGGGGGAATTGCAAAATAAAAACTAAGTATCCATAATTGAACCATTTTTATTGTCCAATAATTACATAAACTCATAAAACAATGTGAGAGAATGGAATAATAATAATAAATTGAATGTAAATAAAATATTTTCATACTGGGCACATGAATAGGATCAAATAATCATAGATCAGAAGTAGATAGCAATATATTCATGAAAAATTTAATCAAGGGTTGGGAAACAAAATTAATGAGTCCTAAATAGATTTGGTTCATTTTTAGGTGAATAATGTATTCCCAAAGGAAGGATAATTCCCACTGCATTGATTGTCTTTCAACCCACCTCGATCTGATCACTCATTGTACTCGAATATCGATCTATTAAGAAATAATGTTCAAATATCTTTTCAATTATCCGAATGTTTATGTGGATAAATATAGTGAAATGTTACAAGTGGGTACTTATAGAGGTTTCTCTTGATTAGGTCATTTAGAAAAATAAAGGTATAATTTAATTGTTTATTTTATTAAACACACCCACTAACTGCAACCTCAATTGGACATCCATCACTGGTAAACATTAGGCCACATATATGGTTAAAAATAGGTTCCAACATCAACCGTGGTCTAAGATTTATAGTATAAGACTTCTTTTGGGAGTTATTCCACTATATTAGGAAAAATATGTCCACATGATTTTAATAAAATTATTATTTTTAGAATATTAATTTTGAGTTCATTGAGTCATGTAATCTCACAATACCTTAGAACCCAACTCAAAAAATATTCCAATGTCTTATAAGTAAAAAATAGTTCCACTACAATTATTTTTTATGCACACATTATATTTTTACATTATTAATGTTTTACCCAAAAAAATTGACAGTATCATAAAATTAAAGAAAACTCTTCATTGTCTAATTTTGATGTCCTCAATTCAAAAATAAAATTTATTCTACCAAAATTATTTTCTAAATATATTAATTTACAATTTGAAATGAAATTTCTTGTTAATTTTAAAATACAAGTTTTTACGACCAAAATAACTTTTTTTCCTTATAAATATTTCATGGGAATTTGTTAATTTTTATCACCATTTATATTTAAATATCTTTTAATTATTATGAATATTACATTAAAAATTATTTAATTTCAAAAATCTTTGATTTATCAAAAATATTGTTTAAAATTATGTTACACAAAAATAAAATATTTTATTTTTCATTTCAAAAACTTTTTATTAAGATACACATTATATAACAAGGTATGTATTAAAATTAATAATGAAAAAAGAATCTGTATCATAAAAAAAATTAGAAAGAAATTTTATGAATTCCTATCATAATGTTATTTATACATACACCCTTATTACACTAATATAGTCTGTATTTTTAAGGTGTGATATGGTAGTAACTCATCTAGGTGGTTCAAAAAATATTTTTTGGGAGGCGATGTCCATAAGCCTGAATATATTTAATAAATTCTTTCAATTGAGTCTTAGTTATTGAATCTCATATTGTGATTGGTCATGGGAAAAAACAATGATTCCTTCTCCATTGGATGTTCTGATAAAAAGGATTCGTAGGGTATGTTTGTATTAGTTACGTCCATCACTTCTTTCTTATATTTTAATTATATTTTGTTATAACCCTTAATATTTACTACTTTTAACATTATCTATAATATGGCTTTGTTAACAATGTTTGTGACAATTAATGATATTTGAATCATGAAAATAAAATTATATCAAAAATTTGTAATGGTCCAAAAAAAGAAATGAAATCTATTACATGTGTTTGGTTAAATACATTACGTAATATGAATATGTTCATTCTAGAGATAATTTTATTTAAAAAAAATTAGAGTTGTTAACACCTCATAATTTTGAGAGTGTTTATATATAATCATAGAAAAAATTACATATTTATGAATTATTCATGAATCATTCTGAATATTATTTGTACCAATATCAATTTCCCATTAAAAATTTATATAATTATACCATGAAAATAAAATGACACTCTATTTTTGGATTATATTTTATTATATTTAATCCATTTATTAAGCCACTTTATTGTTTGGATCTATTTTAAAAGCACACTACAGTTTATCTCTATCACTAGAAGAATTGGGCAACTTTAAAATAAGATAGAAGATTTTTTGGAGTTTGGATCATGACCACAAAATGGAATTTTTATATTTCCTATTAATATTAAATAGAACACAGATATTTGAATGAATCAAAATGAGACTGAATATTCATTTTAATTTTTGTTGATAAAGATTATCATGGTGACATATATATATATATATATATATACAACCAAGACCTTGTGAAGTGCCTTTTGAGGACATTTTTAAAGACCATGGTGGGTTTTTAGGTAATACAAACATGGAATAGTTGAGTTCATTTTAAAGTCATGTGTAAGATCCCCAAACTCACACTCTTAGATGTGGTATTAAAAAAATTATATTTCAATATATGATACCGAGGAATGAGACTGAATTTTTTCCATACCAAACATAAATCAATCAACATATTTATTGGATAACTTACACATATAAGGGTATTTTAGGTATAGAGTTTCAAATAATTAGCAAAAACTATTACAAAAACAATACCCAATTACTTAAGTAATTTTTCCTCCAACTAAACTGATATTTTATTATTTCACATTAAGTTATCATAATAATACATATGAAACCCTTGTAGATATACTTCATTTCACATCATTCATGATAATATAGGGAAAAGTAAACATATAAAGGATGATCTCAAATGATCATTTATGGTAAACAAAACACTACTAGAAATTTATCCAATACCAACAGACATATACCAATAGTTTTCTAAAATCATTAGTATAGGTTTCCAATACTAATGGTTTGGCTAGAAATATTGGTATAGGTATTAAAGTGAGACCCTATACAAATGGTTTTAAAAAATTGGTACAGGTCATAGCTATAGAAATGGTTTATCCAAAACCATTTTTATTACTTCAATAAAAAATCATATACCTATGGTTTTGTAAATTCCTTTGTGCATATTTAAATAGTTATTCATAAAAACATTTCCTCTAATTTTGATTTTTTTATTTTCATTTTTAATTAATTCATTACCTAATAATTAAGTATATATACATGTGTAAAACATATTCTCATTATTTAGTTAATCTGATACATACCCACCAATATAACATCTCATCTATAATGGTTTCATTTAAATAACAATATTTATGTATTTATTTAAGCTAGATGTGGTGTATTTTATACGCTACCTATATCGTTTTTCATTTTAAAAAAACTCATGATGTTACAACTCCCTTTATAAAATCTATATCAGGATCACCTAGTGATATCTAGGTGCACTCATCATATAAGCTATATTGATATCACCTATGATCATCAATAATGTTCTAGTACAGTTCATGATTTAAATATTTAGAATCATTCACTTTTTAACAAAACAATAATCATTTTTCTCTCATTGCTTGATTCACCCTTTGAAAATATATGGGCTCTATATAAGTCTCATAATCCATCAAAATGATGAATAAGGATGGTTTAAATAAACCACATCACCAGTGGAGTGTAAGTAACATCAAGGGTTGTTGTATTTGATAAATAGAAATAATTTTAAATGGTTTTTAAAAATATATTCATAGAAAATTACATTTTCATTTTAAAAATAAAATTAAAAAACTAAAAAATCCCAAAATATTGTGAAAAAAATAAAATTGAAAATAAAATTTGAAAATTATAGTGAATGATTCAAAAAAACAGTGGTAATTATAGTGGTAAAGTATTTAAATTATATAACTGTTAGAAATAAATATTGTTCTCAAAAATTTTGTAATGAGTGTAAAAGTGGCCGATTTGGAAAACATTAAGACATTTCATTTTAAATCCTTTTAAAAAAAGGTCAATAACTACGTCAAATATATTTTTAAATCATTTTTTATAAATAAAAAAATTAAAAACATTTTAGAAATCATTGATTTCAATGAAAAAAGATTTTTGTCTGAATTGAGAAACAATGTTGTATTTTCATAAAAAAAATTATAAAAACATTATAAGTACTAAATAATTTAAAAGGATACTATTAAATGAAAATTTCTCAAATAAATAGATGAGGGTAGATTAATTTATTTTATTAGAAAATTATGAAATAATTTCCTTCAATATAGATTTATGCATCAAAAAACAATAATGAACCAAATGGATTCCTAAATATTAATTATTTTAATAAAAATAATCATAAAATAAATTATATTTCATTATATCTAAAATAAAATGATTTTTTTTGTAAATATGGAATATGTCTCAAATAAATAAAAAGTGAGATAATTAATGTTTCCACTTTTCAATGATATTTATTTGAAAGATGTTATGATATATTTTATCCTTATAGAATTTAAATAAAATAGTGAATAAAATTTGTTTCAATAAATAGACTTATATATATCATCCATGTGATGTGTTTATGAAAAAAATATTCACATCACTATATGGATGTGGTAGTTCATACGTACGCATGAACAACATTATCTTTTTTCATTGACTAGAAAGGTAATAATGAAAATGATATATTAACTTTAAAGAAATATAAATATGTAATTAATATCACAATTTTTTCATATATGTCACATATATTCATTGAATTCATCCTTTTCAACATCCTTGAATGAGTTTGTGAAAAAAAATCACATTGCTTTGTGAGGTGGTAGTCTGTCATACTGACGAGCGACATTACTGTATCTCATACGAAATGGAATGTATGAAGGTATATGTGATTTAATTTTTATATGAGTATAATTATATTTAAAATATCAAATATATATAATTTAAATATATCATTATAACAAGCTCTGAGAGATGACATTGAAAAATGAATGACATCAGTTTACATGGTGGAAGTCTTTCATACACACGAATAATGGGTTTGTTTCTAATTTAATAGAATAAGATATTGATATATATTATTAAATGAACATAATAACATCTCATTATTGTTGAGTCAAAAGTTTTCCTTTGAATTCTATATCATGTATTAGAAATCACAAATGTCTTTTATCTTGTATCGTACAGACTCTGTCAATCGTATCGTACTGACTTTGTCAATTGCTGATCGTACTGACCATGCTGATCGTAATGACCATGCTGATCGTACTGACCATTCTGATCGTACTGACCATGCTAATCATGCTGACCGTGCTGATTGTACTGACCATGCTGATCGTACTGACCATGCTGATCGTACAAACCATGCACATCGTACTGACCGTACTAATCGTACGGACAATAATACCGTACTAACTCTGTCAATCATATTCACTTTTGTGTATCTTAATTTGTATCATATCAGTACATTACATTTAGTAATAAATATAATAATCATACATTCATTACTTGCTTCTTTTGGTACTCAGTCAAAAAACACAAGTTTCATATTAATCGTACTCTTTTTTATCATCTTCATATGTTTTTTGTTTTAACCAATACGATGTCATTGAGTTAGTTGCAAACTAATCAAAACGATGTCATGCTTTCTGTTTCAATGTGACCGTTATAATGCCACATGTCCAAGTCCCTCCGAGTTTTTCGAAGAAATATGACCGTTGGAGGAAATATGACTATTGAAACCTGAGGCCTATAAATAGGAGGTCATTTGAAGCCAAGAAAGAACGATAGTGATACAACTATGATACTTTGCTTTTATCAAGTTCCAGAGAGAGACGATGTGACTTCTCTGATGCTTTGTGCATTGTGTGACCGATCTTCATATCGAGGGCTTTCAGGTGATTTAAAGATAGAGGTACCGATTACCTACAAAATCGAGGGCTGCGAGGGATAGGCAGATAGATGAACCGATCATCATATCGAGGGCTGCCGAGGATAGGCAGACAGACGAACTGATCATCATATCGAGGGCTGCCGGGGATAGGCAGGCAGATGAACCAATCATCGTATTGAGGGCTTACCAAGGTGGTGGTAAGATAGAACTCTTATCCAAGGTGAAAGGATAACCCTTCTCTTTGGGTCAAAAGAATTGTAATACTTTGACATTTCCGCTTCTGTTTGTATTAGAAAAGAATTTGTATTGTTTCCTTTCTTCATTACACTTTCAATTGTAATTGTTTCAATTACAATTATTCTATTACATTTCGTATTAATAGATTCTATACGCTTTATGGTAGAGTCTCTCACAATTGTATTACTCTGATTACTGTATTCATCTTGAATACAATTAGTTTACTTTTCTAATAGTATTACATTCCTTCATACCTTTATATTCAATACAATTGTGGCTGTTTGAATTGTATTAGTTTATGACCTTTTAAAATTATCTCTAAGTGTTTAAACACAATTTTTTTAAACCTACAATTCACCCCCTCTTGTATTGTTCCATCTAATATATAAATACACCTACACATTGGATCCAAAAATTGGTATCAGAGGAGGTTTCCACTAATTTGTATTACTAGCTTTATTTCTTTCAAACTTTCATTATAACTACTTACTACACTAACGTGTGGAGTAAAAAAGTCTTTGTTTTATTAGATGGAATGAATGAATATTGGGTCAATTGACAACCTAAATCCTTCTAAACCACCTATATTTGATGGAAATGATTATGAGTACTGGAGAGATCGAATGAAGACAATTGTTATCAATACTAGTGTAGAAAATTTTATTATGCTTACTAGAGGTTAAAAAATTCCTAACAAAGAAGTCAGTACTTTTACTAATCAAGAGAAGAAAGAATATCAACTGAATTACAAGGTACACAATACTTTAATATGTTCTATGACCAGGAATATATATAGTTAGATATCTTCTTGTGAAGCAGCCAACTGTATTTGGAAGAAATTGCAAGTCACACATTTCGGTACATCCAAGGTTATAGAAACAAGAAGAGCAATGCTTCGAGCTGAGTATCATGGATTTGTTTTTCCTTATGGAGAGCCAGTATGTAAAGTGAAAAAAAGATTCATGACAATTGTCAACGGTTTACAATCTATGGGGGAAAAAGGCCTTGATGATGATGCTCTTGTAGATAAGATTATAGATATAATTCCAAATGAATGGGAGTCAAAAAGTAAAGTTATTTATGAAAATAGAAAAGTTTCCCAGATTACTCTTGATGAACTATTTGGAACTCTTTTACAGCATGAGACAAGAATGAAAAGAGATGTTGATCTCAACAAGAAGAAGAATGGAAATGGTAGTGTAGCTTTTACATCTAAAGCTAAAACACCTGAAAGGATAACAAGATCCAAAGCTAAGAAAGTTGTTATATCTAATTCAAGTGATTATGATCTTTCAGATAATGAGTTAGCCAATCTTTCTTAAAGGATGAACAAGATTGTAGGAAAGAAAGGCTTCCAATACAGATTCAAAAAGAAAGATAGGAAGGATAAGAAAGATTCTGAGGTAACTTGTTACGAATGTAAGAAAGCCGGACATATAAGGCCTGATTTTTCTTTACTAAAGAGAAAAGACAGAAAGGAGAAATATTCTGAAAGAAATAAGAAAAATTATTATAATACAAAGAAAGTCTTGAAGGAAAATGATACATGGAGTGCAAGTGGTAGTGATTCTTTAGACAATTCTTCAGAATATGAGTCCTCAGGACAGAGAAATATTGGTCATATTTCCAGACTACCAATTGAAAATCATTTTCTTACGGCCAAGTTACATAATGAAGAAGCTATTAAAAATGTCTCTTTAAATGAAAATTAAATTGATAATAAATATTATGAATCTTCAAATGATGATTCTTCATCATCAGAAGATGATACACTACCTTCTTTTGAAGAAGTATCTAGATTTGCTGAATTACTTGAAAATAAAAATTCTAAACTTAAGAAAAACCTTGATAAAGAAAATTCTAGAATTTTAGTTTTAACTAAAGAAGTATCAGATCTTTCTAAAGATCTTGATATGGAAACTTCTGATTTTGAAATTATTTTAAAAACCCTTGAGAAAGTTAAATATGATAAGGATAAAATTTCTAAGGACCTAGAAAATGTGATTTCTAAGAAAAATGTTTACAGCCTAACTCTAGTTTAAAATCAAATGTTTTGGAAGATAAAAACATAGTTTTAAAACTAAACTCATACAATTTCTCTTTAAAGAAATGTTTGTCAAACATTACTCATGGAAAAGAAAACTTTCACAAGATGTATTATCAAATCAGACCTTTGAGGAATTATTCTGGACTTGGTTATACTTATTCCAAACCGATTTTTAGTAATAACTATTTTGTTCCACAAAAAACTCCTTTTTGTTCTAAGTGTCAATTTGGTGGAAACTGGAAAAAAGTTTTCTATTAATAAAACTCAATCTTTAAGATTTCATAAAGCTCATTTTGAAAAACAAATGCGGATTCCTAAAATTCTCTTGTCTAACCGATCTGGATCCAAACATGTTTGGATTCCAAAAAACTAATTGTTTCTTTTTCAGGAAAATGAGAAGTGTAGCAACAAAAATATTTGGTACATGGATAGTGGTTGTTCTCGAAACATGACCAGAAACAAAGATCTCTTTAAAAAGATTGTCAAAACAAAAGGAGGAAAGGTTACCTTCGAAGATAATGCTCAAGGAAAGATTGTTGGTATAGGTAATATTGTTTTTCTTGGAAAAGTTCTTATCTCAAATGTTTTGTTTGTTAAAGGTCTTAGGTACAATCTAATCAGAATAAGTCAATTATGTGATGAAGATTACCTTGTGAATTTTAGAAATGATTAGTGTCTAGTTCACAATTCCAAGGATGAGTTCATTCTATCTTCCCATAGGCAAGAAAATGTATACACTATTAACTTAGAAGACCTTAGAAGCCAAAATTCACCCTGCTTAAGTGGAATAGAAGACCATTCATGGCTATGGAATAAAAGACTAAGACACTGTAATCTAAGAAACCTTTGTAAACTCTCAATGAAAAGACTTGTAAAGGGACTACCCAATCTTAGATATGATTCTTCAAAAGTCTGTGATCCTTTTCAATTTGGAAAGAAACATAAAACTAGCTTTAAATAAATTATTGAAGTTTCAACTTATAATGCATTACAACTAGTGCACATGGAACTTTTTGTTCCTTCAAAAACTAGAAGCATTGGAGGCAAATACTATGTATTTGTTTTAGTTGATGAATTTACTAGATTCACATGGGTCTATTTTCTAACAAAGAAATCTGAAGCCTTTTCCTTTTTCAAATCTTTTACAGCCCAAGTTAAAAATGAGAAAAACCTACCATTGATAACTATTCATAGTGATCATGGTGGTGAATTTCAAAATTGTTAATTTGAAACCTTTTGTAGTAAGAAAGGTATTACTCACAATTTCTCAGCTCCAAGAACTCCTCAGCAAAATGGTTTTGTTGAAAGAAGAAATCGAATTCTTCAGGAAATGACTAGAACCATGTTGAGTGTGTACTCAATTGATAAGAACTTCTAGGCTGAAGCTGTAAGTACTACTTGTTATACTATAAATCGCCTTTTAACTAGACCTTTTCTTAATAAAACACCTTATGAGTTATGGGCTGGACGAAAACCTAATGTTTCATACTTCAAAGTTTTTGGATGCAATGTATTCATTCTAAATACAAAATATAATCTACACAAATTTTCACCAAAATCTGATGAAAGAATATTTCTGGGTTACTCCAAAACTTCTAAGGCTTATAGAGTTTTCAATAAAAAAAATTGTACTATCGAGGAAACAGTACATGTAAAATTTGATGAATCTAATCCTTTTGTTTTTAAAACATCCCAACCTACATCCTCAGATGTGTTTTCAAAAACTAATTATCAACCATTGTTAGAAGATCCTTCTGACAAGGAAAATGTTCAAGAAGATACTTCTAAAACATTTACCACAAAATAATTTCTACCATATGTTGATGAACATGTTTTACAAAATCCAAATCAATCATTTCTTAGGAATAATCCTATTGATAATATCATTGGTGATGTAAATCAACCTGTAAGGACCAGAAATTCCTTAAGAAATGAAATAGAACATCTTGCTTTTCGTTCCCAATTTGAACCTAAAATACCAAGTGAGGCCTTAGGCGATGAAGATTAGATCAAAGAAATGCAAGATGAACTAAATGAATTTGAGATGAATCAAGTCTGGAATTTAGTTGAAAGACCTAAAGAAACAACTGTAATTGGAGTAAAATGGGTTTTCGGAAACAAATATAATGAAAATGGAATCACTGTACGAAATAAAGCAAGACTTGTTGCTAAGGGCTATAATCAACAATAAGTAATAGACTATGAAGTAACATATGCTCCGGTAGCTAGACTTGAATCTATTCGTATTCTATTAGCCTTTTCAGTATACTTTAACTTCAAACTATTTCAAATGGATGTTAAATGTGCTTTTCTAAATGGTTTTGTTCAAGAAGAAGTTTTTGTCGAACAACCTCATGGTTTTCTAGACCCAAAACATCATAATCTTGTTTTTAAACTTACCAAAGCTCTATATGGTCTTAAACAAGCCCCTAGAGCATGGTATGAAAGACTTACAATATTTCTTTTACAAAACAATTATACAAAAGGTACAACAGATCCAACCCTTTTTATAAAAATGGAAAATAAAAATGTTTTAATTGTTTAAATTTATGTTGATGACATCATATTTAGATCAACTCAGAAATCTTTAACTGATTCTTTTGCTAATTTAATGAAATATGAGTTTGAAATGAGTATGATGGGTGAGTTAACATTCTTTTTATGTTTTCAAATTTCTCAAAAATTAGAAGGGACATATATATCTCAACATAAGTATATTAAATACTTACTCAAAATGTATGGATATGACAAAACTAAAAGTATTGTCACTCCAATTGGTACCTCAAATACACTTGATCTTAATGAAATTGGGAAACCAGTAGATCAAACAATATTTTGAGGTATGATAGGAAGTTTGCTATACTTGACAGCTAGTCGACCATGCTTAATGTTTTCTATATGCTTATGTGAAAGATATCAATCTAATCCAAAAGAGTCTCATTTGAAAGCCATAAAGAGAAAATTTCGTTATTTAAAAGGAACTATGGATTTATGACTTTTTTACTCTTCGGGAAATGATTTTGTTTTAAAACGTTTTTCAGATGCTGACTTTGGTGGTTGTAGAATGGATAAAAAAAGTACATCTAGAATATGTCATTTCTTAGGAGACTCTCTAGTTTCTTGGTCCTGTAAGAAACAACACTTGGTAGCACTTTCCACTGCTGAAGCTGAATATGTAGCAGCTAGAAGTTGTTTTGCTCAAGTGTTGTGGATGCAACACACACTCACTGACTATGGTTTGAGTTTTTCCAAAACCCAAATTCTATGTGATAATACTAGTTCCAAAGCTCTTATTAAGAACCCAGCACATCACTTTCGTGCAAAACACATAGATGTTAGGCATCACTTTCTTAGGGATCACACACAAAAAGGAGATATTATTTTACAATTCATCGGAATGGAAGAACAACTTGCTGACATTTTCACAAAACCATTATCTTCCGATAGATTTGAGTTTATGAAACAGAAGCAAGGAATGATTATAGTAAAATAATAATTCATATCCACTTCTCATTTTACATTTCTCCTTACACCAAAAAACTCCACTTATAAAGGGGGAGAACATTTCTTATTATGTTTCTTTTTTATCTTATGATCTTTAATTATTTACTCTCCTTGTATGTGTTTTTATTTTTCTATTTATCATATTGACAGTTTTATCGTATCATTTTTTTTTTCTGTTTATTGTATTGACAGTGTTATTGTATTATTTACCTCTCTACCTATCATATCGTCAGATCATGGTAATTATTTTCTTTTCCATCGTATTGTCATATCATGGTAACGAATTTCTTTTTAATCGTATTGTCAAATCATGGTAATGAACTTCTTTTCCATTGTATCGTTAGATCATGGTAATGAATTTCTTTTACATCATATCGTCAGATCATTGTAATGAATTTCTTTTCCATCGTATCGTCAGATCATGGTAATGAATTTATTTTCCATTGTATTGTCAGATCATGGTAATGAGTTTCTTTTCCATCATATCGTCAGATCATGGTAATGAATTTCTTTTCCATGGGCTTGACCGATCATGGTAATGAATTTTTTTCCATCGGCCTATCAAATCACGGTAACAATTTTGTTTTCCATCGGCTTGTCAGTTCATGGTAACAAGATTATTTTCCATCGGTTTGTCAGTTCATGGTAACAAGATTTTTTTCCATCAGCTCGTCAGTTAATAGTAACAATATTGTTTTCCATCGGCTCGTTAGTTAATCGTAACGACTTTTTTTTCCATCGGTATGATGATTGATAGTATTCTTTTTCTTTATGTATTATTGTGTTTTCTTTTGAGCTCTACTAAAACCAACAATTACCTTACGATCTCCGGAAGGTACATACTTTCTTCATTTTTTTATTTGTTTTCATGTTAAGCATAACCGTTGATTTTATTTTTTCTAATCTTGACTATCGAAGATCAACAGTCACCCCTATACCGCCTATAAATATCCCCCCTCCCCATACCCACATCGTTTTTTTTCGGATCTACACCGATGCTCTACCTCAATGATTTTATGTCATCATATGATCTTTCATCATCAACATCTCTATGTCTCAGTCTTATTCCAACACTCTCGCTGATATGTCTTCAAAGGCTTTCTCAGAAAAAGGCCTTTTCAGAGAAAGGTTAGTTTCTCGCGACTTCGTTGAATTGTACGATTCCACAATCAAGAGGATTATAGTGTTTCATGGATGGGAGCATTTCCGTGTTGAAAGACCTGTTTCTCAAGATCTAGTTCTCTTTGATGAAGTTAGTCAGTTCTATAAAACCGTATCTCTCGACAAAGACATGACTATCAATTTTGTTTTGTATGATAGAAAGTTGTCTATTCCTGTGAAACAAGCAGCTCATTTTCTGAATTTTCCAATAGAAGGTGATTCTTTCCGTCCATCTCATAAACTACCAGAGGAGGTCAGTACATTTAATAGAGAAAGTGCCGAGAAGTCTTTGTTTGTTATAAATGAAGAGAAGAGAAAAGTGGCACATCTTTCTCCAGACAGCAGGTTTGTGGCTCTATGGATGTAGGGTTTTCTTATCCCAATTAAAGGGTTAGAAAAACTCTGAAAGTCTCCGATATCTTCATGTTGGACTATATTGTAAATATGATAAAAGTAAATCTCATGGGATATGTTTTTGAAACTATCATGAATGTAAATTCAGGAGCAATCAAATCTCATTTGATTATGTATCCATCTATCCTTATAAAGTTTATTCTCGAGAGAATGAAGTTTTGCAACATTCCTTTGAAAGGAAAGCTGATAGATCTGAAGCCATCCTAGATTAGTAAGAGCACGATGAAAAAGTTGAATATTTGTTTTGATCAGAACAAAAAACTTTTTGTTAATGATGTAGAAGCTGAATCGGCTCAGAAACAATCGACACCTATGCCAGTAAAAGACAATCAATCTGTTGGTATTACTCAAAAGTCTGATCGGCAAACTAGCTCAAATCTAAAGAAGAATCCAAAGTATAGTAAGGAGGTTGTAGCTAAATGGAGAAAGAATAAGGAATAGAGAAAGGAAGGTGATCCAACGTTTGGACTTGATCCAGCCGAAGCATTTGCTGAGAGATTAAGGGTAGAATAAACCCTTAAAGCTGAAAAGAAAAAGAAGACCGTTTTAAAAAGAAAGGCTCAAGACTTTGATATATCTAAAGTCTTGAAAATGGTTGAGGATGATAGTGCTAAACTAACAGATGATGTGCATCAAGAGCCCATCATACAGAGTCCTCCTGAGAAAGAAAAAGGAAAACAAATGTTGGAAGAGATACAAGAAGTTGAAGAAGAGGAGGGAGAATTTCTTTTAGAATTCCTTCATAGTTCGAAGAAGAATAGAGAGGAATTGGTTCAAAAGCAAAGTGAAGGTATTCAACAAACCCCTCTTGATGATCAAGAACCTTTTCAAACATCTGAAACACCAGATATAATTTCTTCTCAAGTAAATCAAGGTGCTCAATCTTCTCACACTGAAAAAGTTATTGTCATTAGTGACAAAATAGAAGATGAAAGAAAGGAGAAAGAAAAAGCTAAAGGAAAGCAGCCAGTTGTAGACTCAAGCCGATCAAATGAACTGGCTTCGTACGATGAGGATACTGATTCATAACACACAATCTCTCTCATGATGAGTGATTACATTGTACATATTTTGAGAAGAATTGGGAAGACTATTCCCTATTTCCCTTGGCTGGAAGGGAAGATTGATTTTATCACTGACAATCAAATGAATGAATTTGGTTCTGTAAAAGAATTGAAAAAGAAAGTTCTATCAGTTGAAGCCGATTTGAAAGTTCTTTCAGAAACTTTAGCTGCTCATAAGAAGGCATGAAACAGGATGACCAAGTGGTCATATAAAATAGAAAGCTTAGTGAATGAACATGAGATAGAAATTGAAGATATATGGTGGTTGTAAAATGATCTTTCTATTTCTTTCAATAAGTTTAACAAAGAAACCGTTGAAAGGTTGAATCAGGTAACGCATAGAGCTAATATTCTTTCAGTGAAAGAATTGCAAGAGAGAATGAATTCATTTCAGTCTGAATTCTCAAAGGATTCATCTTTCAAAGATGAAATGGTTTTGTTGAAGAAACAAAATTTTGTGTTATCCAAAGATAACAAGAATCTGCAAGATAGAATTGATACCCTTGAGAATGTAATCACAGTCCAGGAGGAGACTATCAAAAATCAAGATCATCTTTTTTCCAACCAACAAGAGATTCTTAGAACTCAGGGCGATTCAATTTTTGAAGACAAGAAAGAAATAAAAAATATGAAAGCTGTTCTTCATGAGATGATAAATAAGGAAAAGGAAAGAGAAAACAAATGACTGTTGTATTTGTTTTTCTTTTCTATTGGAATCTGTCTTTGTTTTGTAATGACATTTATGTTACTCTTTCTTTTGTCCTGCATTTATTTTATCTAACTCTTTCAGGAAACCCAAGGTTACGCCATTATTTTTGTAAATCACAAAGGGGGAGAAGGTTTAACAAAGGGGGAGAATATTTTATAAAGGGGCAGAATTTTTTACAAAGAGAGAATGTTTTGAACCAACACTTCTAAATCAGGGAAAATCAAAGAATATAATCCTTAAGAAGGTACATACCTAAGGGGGAGTTAGTTGTATTCAATTTCCTATTTAGAAGAGTTTCCAATAACTCTGGGGTAGATATGTTTTTCTTGTTGTCTTTACTTTGTTTTTTGTGCTTTCCAAAAATGGGGAGATTTTTGAATCAAATGTTTTCCTTTGTCTTCTATATCATGTTTTGGAAATGACATATGTCTTTATCATGTATCGTACTGACTCTGTCAATCGTATCATACTGACTCTATCAATTGCTGATCGTACTAACCATGCTGATCATACTGACCATGATGATCATACTGACCATGCTGATTGTACTGACCATGCTGATCGTACTGACCATGCTGATCGTACTGACCATGTTGATCATAATGACCATGCTGATCGTACTGATTAGGCTGGTCTTACTGACCATGATCATTGTACTGACTATACCGATATTACGGACAATAATATCGTACTAAATCTGTCAATCGTATTCACTTTTTTGTATCTTACTTTGTATCATATCAATACATTACATTTAGTAATACTTATAATACCCATACTTTCATTACTTGCTTCTTTTGGTACTCAGTCAAAAAAAAACACATGTTTCATACTAATCGTACTCTTGTTTATCATATTCATATGTTTTTTATTTTAACCAATACGATGTCATTGAGTTTGTTACAAACTAATCAAAACGATGTTGTTCTTTCTATTTCAATGTGACCGTTATAATGCCAGATGTCCAAGTCCCTATGAGTTTTTCAGAGAAAAATGACCGTTGGAGAAAATATGACAGTTGGAACCTGAGGCCTATAAAGAAGTGCTCATTTGAAGCTGAGAAATAAGGACGGTGATACAACTGTGATACTTTTCTTCTATCAAGTTCTAGAGAGAGACGTTCTGACTTCTCTCATGCTTTGTGCTTTGTGCAACCGATATTTGTATCGAGGGATTTCAAGTGATTGAAAGACAGAGGTACCAATTACCTACAAAATCGGGGGCTAATGGGGATAGACAGATAGACGAACCGATCATCGTATCGAGGGATTCTGAGGATAGGCAGACAGAAGAACCGATCATCGTATCGAGGGCTGCCTGGGATAGGTAGACAGACAAACTAATCATCATATCGAGGGCTTACCATGGTGGTGGTAAGACAAACCTCTTATCCTAGGTGAAAGGATAACCCTTCTCTTTGGGTCAAAATAATTGTAATACTTTGACATTTCCGCTACTGTTTTTATTAGAAAGGAATTTTTATGGTTTCCTTTCTTCATTACACTTTCAATTTTAATTGTTTCAATTACAATTATTCTATTACATTTCGTATTAATAGATTCTATATGCTTGATGGTAGAGTCTCTCACACTTGTATTACTCTGATTACTGTATTCATATTGAATACAATTACTTTACTTTTCTAATAGTATTACATTCCTTAATACCATTATATTCAATAAAATTGTGGCTGTTTGAATTGTATTAGTTTAAGATCTTTTAAACTTATCTCTAAGTGTTTAAACAAAAAGTTTTCAAACCTACAATTCACCCCCCTCTTGTATTGTTCCATATAATATACATATACACCTTCATATTCTATCCAAAAATTATATGGGATATATTATTGTTATTATAAAATCATACTTTAAAAATATTTTAAGGAGGTGAAGAAGTGATAAAATAAAGACACTCGGCTGAGAACAATACATCTTCGATCAACCGGTTTTGGTAATCACCAAAAGGCTTCATATGATGTAAGTATGATAATAATAGTAACTTTAGGTCATAATAAGTGGTTCAAGGAAGACAAATTGTTAGATATTAGTTGATCCAATGATATTTTAATGTGTGAAGAGGCGAGGAGAGGGGGTGACCTTTTATAAGGGAGGTGAGTGGCACACTTGTTATTTTTGAAAAGAAAAATGTGTAACCATATTTTATAAATGGTAAAAGGATATAAAATTGACCATTATTGAGACATAGAAATTTTAATGTTTAAATATGATGATAAAATGAATTTTAGAAAATATTTTAGTTTATTTTAACCCTTATCATTTTACTTCACACTGAGTAAATCTGTTTTTTCCTTAACCATGATAAAAGATTATTATTATTTTAAATGTTAATTATGAGAAAAAATTATGTTGAACTTAGTAAAAAAAATAAATTATTATGACTCAAAATATAGGATATATTTTTCCAAATTTAATTCATATATGGACATAATTTATTATAAAACTAAACCAATTGATGCGATAAAAAAAACGTATTTTCAAGATGTGTACTTCTCATGAAAAAAATAATTTTATACTAACTTTATAGTAGTTAGAAAAATTATATGAATTTTAATTCATATTTATAGATAATAAATATATATATATATTTAATTTAAGTTATTCCTCATTAGGGGTTGTTTTTGTAACATCCCGACTTGAATCATCAGGTACATGCATGA
The DNA here is from genome assembly GCA_963277665.1 of Viscum album. Classification (NCBI taxonomy): domain Eukaryota; kingdom Viridiplantae; phylum Streptophyta; class Magnoliopsida; order Santalales; family Viscaceae; genus Viscum; species Viscum album. The sequence continues at coordinate 1,428,049,641 of OY728120.1, read as the reverse complement.
TGCTTCGTGACCTCATGTGCACCTCCCTATACCAAAGAGTTTATGGAATAGTAGCAACAGTTTGAGTCAATTAGTGGGAATAATAAAACATTTATATCATTTCATAGGATATATAATAAAAAAAACCAATATAATAAATAACCAGAGTAAAAATGTTGAAAGGTAAATATGGCATACATGGTATAAAATTAAAGCAACTCCAAAAGTAGAAATCTTAAACACTACAAATAATATATATAAACAAACAAATGATAAATTGTATGTCTCGACATTTTCTATCCTATCCCACTTCCATCTCCACACTCATCATCTCATTAGTCTTCCAGAATTCATTTCCCTTCACAATATCCCTTATGAAATCTACAAGCACACAGAAATGCCCATCTAGGGTGTGAGTACATGGCTCAATAATACACTACTAATGAATCAAAAACCTGATGTGATCAAGTGTAAAAATTTAATCCATAATAATGTGAAATTAATAATAGGAATATAAACACACAATCATAAACCAGGTGGTCATGTGATAACCAAGATTCCACAAAACCTCAGTTGTACTTGCTTCGGGTCCATGTAGAAATTGTATTGTAGGTTGATAATTATCCATACCAGCTAGAATTCTATTGATGAGTCACTCAAAATCCACAATGAATCGAGTGGAAAAAAACATACCCATAATCTATAAGGTATTTGGGAATACTCGAACTCCACAAGGAATTAGGTATTTGTAACCTACACGGAGTCAACAAGGAATAGAGTAACACTCGAAATCCACAAGGAATTATGTGTCTAAAATCTTTTTAAAATCCACAAGGTATGATGTTGATTTCAGGTTTCAAGGTTGTCATACTATGCCATTTTCATCATCATAGATCTTGCACACACCCCAAAAGAAGTAATCATACCATTGTTTCCACCTATCATGTATACACAAACCAATACTCTAGTGGAAAATATGATAAGTCATAACAAGATAACAACTATAGAATAGATCGTTGAGAAATATATCATCAACATATACATAAACAATTGAATCAAACATCATTATGGAATCAATCTATCACATCAATATCATGGATTCAACCATACCATATGATTGACTACACACACATATCATATCATTAAAAGTACAACAGCACAAGAATACATGCAATCAATACTGAACATGAACAATAAGCTAAAAAGTACTCATGGATCCAAGTGTCACTTAAGGTTCTTATGGAAATGCATGAACCCACATGTTATCATAATCTAAAATGGATATAAAATATGTCTACACGTAAATAATATTAAGTAAGTATGTGTAAAAAATCCCAAAATTGTAAGGAATTTCCTACCTCAAAATTCATTGATGTTAAAGGAAAGGATAATCCACCTTGTGTGGTTCTATAACTATAGTGGAAATCTTAATAGTAAAGAACACCTCTTCACAACCTTACCATTTTAAGGTTCAAGATGTTAGTACTCAAAGCTTCTCAAGAAATCAAAGAACTAAAACATGTTATTTTATGTCAAAATATTAAAATAAAATATCACAAGCAATGATACATCTCTCCTAGAAAAATTCTGAATTATAATTTTAGGAAAACACATGCACTCACAATTTTCCACTCAAGAATAATTATCTATTAAAAATTTCCTATAAAGTTTCCTTTTATAATCATTTCTTGATAATTTCTCTTAAATTACCGTTTTAAAATTATATTTTTTATAATTTCTTATAAATTATCATTTTATAATTATCTTTTGATAATTTATTATAAATTATCGTTTTATAATTATCTTTTTGATTATTTCCCATAATTTATCCTTTTATATTTATATTTTGATAATTTGTTATAAATTATTCTTTTATAATTATCTTTTGATAATTTTTCATAAATTATCCCTTGATAAAATCACAATTATCATTTGATAATTTTAATAATTATTCTATAGTAATTCAAATTAATTATCACATAAAAATTCTATAAATTATCTTTTTATAAATCCATGTAGTTATCCCTTGATAATTTATATCCTCCAAATTATCCATTGATAATCTAGAAATTATCATTTGAAAATTTTAGTATTTCTTATTTGATAATCTCGTAATTACCCTTTGATAATTTTTTACACAATCATATTTTCATAATATATATAATATTTATCAATGATAATGAAAAATAATTATCTCTTGATAATTTTAATAAATTTTCCTAGAAAATTTTATGTGTTATTTTGTCATAAAAACATTATATTTTGATAATTTAGTGCAATTATGTTTGATAATTAAATGAATTTATTGTTCATTAATAATTAAAAAGTATCCTTCACTGATTTTGATTAATTATCCAAATTATTCATTTTATTATCTTGTCTTCTAATCCAATATTTTTTTCTTGTTTTAAAACCAAATTTTTTTCTACATTTTTAGAAATATGAAAAATTGTGAAATTATAAAAATAAAAATAAAACAAGATGAAATCACATACACCACCAGGAGAAGATGAATAAGGCCGGGCATACCAGGCGACTCACATGCAGCACTTGTTGAGTTCACTAATGGTGCACAATGGAGTCATGGGTTGGGTTAGATTCAATGATGTCAAGAAAAAATAGTATATAATTGGATATTAATTTCCAAACCATGTATTTTAGTGCTCAAAATCCATAATCCCTTATTAATCTACCATTTCTGCTAAAATTTAATGAAAAAGTGTTTTAATTTACCCCATTAAGTCATTTTTAATTTCCCTTTTGTCAAAATAGGTGATAAATGAAGGTTTTGAATCTTATTGGTGTTATAAATGGTGCCCATGGCCCTTTAGGGAGGAAGACAAACAATAGACCCTTATTAAATAAATTAATAGTTTTGATTATTTAATATAAATACTAAATAACTTTAAAATCACTACTAACCTAACTAGACTCCCATTGCGCATAATATTTATGTCTCACCCATGGTAAACACAGCTTTCCAGACCTAATAGAGTTCTGGGATTTCTCATACGTCACACTGTTCAAGATATATTAATTATTTATTCTTTAGAGATCAGAATAATAATATAATTATATATAAATAGGGCATGATCATGTGTGATTTTTCTAAACACATGATGCATATAAAAGTTATACCCAACCTTGGGTAAATTAATAGTTTTGATTATTTAATATAAATACTAAATAACTTTAAAATAACTACTAACCTAAATAGACTCCCATTGCGCATAATAGTTATGTCTCACCCATGGTAAACACAGCTTTCCAGACCTAATAGAGTTCTGGGATTTCTCATACGTCCCACTGTTCAAGAGATATTAATTATTTATTGTTTAGAGATCTGAATAATAATATAATTATATATAAATTGGGTATGATCATGTGTGATTTTTCTAAACACATGATGCGTAATAAAAGTTATACCCAACCTTGGGTAAACACCGCATTCAATACATAAAAGTGGTTTGGATTTATCATACCACACATCGTTTGGGAGATATTAAATTATTTTCAAAAAATAATATTAAATAATATTAAATAATTTATGCTCACATGAAATCAGAGTAATCATCTAACACACATAAATTTTTTATCCCACATAAGTAAAATCCCACATCTCGGACTTAACGGTTGTCTCATATTTTTCATATGACACACCATTTGGGTGATATTCAATTATTTTTGATAAATTATGCACACATAATTTAATATATTTTATATTTTAATCTATCTACGATGAGACTATACGAGCATCAGAATCCCTCACATACTAAGCGTATTATTTTTAAAATATTTGGTAGAATATTTTGAGTTGTTATCTAGACTTTTAACTTTAACAAAATCTTTAAAATATTTATTAATTTTTTTTAACTAAAAAATGTTTCGTATAAAACAACTTATAAATTATCAATAAGTGGGATTTTATTATCTTAAAAAATTCATCATATTATAATTATTCCCTTTTTTCGGCTTCTCAACCTTGATATGTATCTCTAGTGATAACCCTCAAACAAATTATCCCAATGAGCTCGAATATCATAATGGTATTTCCCCATTTCCCCATTGATTCGTTCATGTTAACATCGGATTTGGTCTAGTGAAACCATCTTTCCCCATAAAAGATTCTCGATTAGATTCGTGATCTACACCAAACACTCCTTAAAAGATGGATCGATATCCATATCAATTTCCTCAGAATATATAAAATGTGTAGTGTCAGGTATGTACCTCAGAAGCCGTGACACATGGAACATTCCATGAATATATCGATAGTGATAAGGGAGGCCCATGAGATACACTACTACCTAAGTATTGATAAACCTCTTCAGGGGTATCTTACTCTAACTAGCATAAGATCTCTTTATAATCTAAGTATTGATAAATCCCTTCAGCATCTTATACACTCTCTTAGAGGAATTTTGAACCAAACTAGGCGCACAACTGCTAGCTCAACTACCTGAAACCAAAAAGCCATGATTAAAGTGGTTTATCATAAAGAGCCTTGTAAGTTTACATATGAATAGAATCCTCGTAACTATTATATGATGAGATATCAATAAAGTATTGGTGGTCATCCCATTCTCCACCATTGTCAAGAACACAAGATTAGAGAATATCCTCTAATATTCATATTGTCTACTTGAACAATTTTTCAGTCTGAGGATGCTACACTATGCTCAATCATAGCCGAGTCCCTTGGGATTTTTGTATGCCCTTACAAAAGCGCGATGTAAACCATGTGTATTTATCTAAAACTATTCTCATGGGAACTCCATGTAGTCATATGATATCTCAAACATAGATATTTCCTAGATCCTCTATTTAATGAGTCTCTCTAATTAGTAACAAATGAGAAGACATCATTAGTCGATCGAAGAAAACTCAGACTACATCAAGACACCTTGAGGTTCTAGTTTACCATGTAAAAAATTAAATTTTGATTTACACCCACTTATACATATGTATCTGTTGTGGATATAATATCCCACTATAATGATGGTTCACATCCTTTACCCTCTATCAAGAAAGGATTCAGGATACAAAATCAGAAATTTATTTCTTCATTCTTGGATACATGAACTACCACCTATGGTCATGATACATATCAGTCACACTAGGATGCACTTTCAATCTATAGCTATGGTAATCTCTCATTAGCTCTTCTCTAATATAAATATGGACTACTACTCTCATATACACCAATATCACATCATCACCATCCATTGACTATATGGGTATCATGAAACCTTTAGCTAGTTGGTTTCTCATCACAACACACTTTGGTTCTAACTCTAGACCAATCTTTACCCAGTCCAAAAGTGATTAATTTTCCTCTAAAAGGAATAAATCATAGAAACATGGTCCACTATGGCATGCATCCGTCAATCAACCAATAATCTCACCAACTGTTACTAGTCCTCTAAAGGCCTCCTACCGTGCCCCTGCTCTGTCTGGGTCTTACAACTAAGTGTATCAAGAACAATGTCACCTTTTCTAAGTTAATACGTAATTAAAAGGTAAATTTTTTGTAGATACTAAACCCATAGCCTCTATCATAGGTTTAGGTCCCCTTATGTGGAGATATAGTGAAATATCTTTATGTTCATATAAAAAAAATCTCTCACCAATAATATTATGTCACTGATACTTTAGAGCATGGATTATAAATACCGGATTCATGTTATTTATAGTATAACTCTTCTAATAGGGTCATAGGAAGTCATACCCATAGGCTAAACCTATGCACTTTTCATCATCGCTACTCCTAGACCAATTCCTAATGCATTATAGTATACTGCATTACCAATCCTTGGCTCAGGGAGTGTTAGTACTGGAGCTATCATCATCCTTCTATTTCTTTTCAAGGAACACATCTTTCCATTGGTCAAACCACTAAAACATCACTTACTTCATTTTCAGCACTATAATGAATGTAGATAGTTTATAGAATTCCTTGATAAATCATTAGAAATGTCCTGATAAACTCAAAAATCCTATAATCTCAAACATGTTTTGAGGAGGAGTGAAAGACATGACATCCCCAAATTTATCTATATCTATGGATATGCTGATCTCAAACAACACCTGTCCCAGGAAATTCACCTCTCGAATCCATAATTTTTTCTTTGGAAACATGGTGTAAAGTCTAAATGTTCATAGTGTTCTCAAGACTTTATTTTGGCACCTAACATGATTATCTAGTGTCGAGGAGTTGATCCGGATATCATTGATGGATACTATGATGAATGAGTCCAATTATACAATAAATAACTTATTCTTGAAGTACATAAACACTTACATCATGTTCATAAGCTCGAACAACATCACCACGTTCTCATACAGTCTATTTATACTCCCAAATTTTATCATTAGAATATCCACCTCTCTAACTTCCAACTTGTGATATCCAAATTGATGATCAATCCAAGAGAACCTCTAGCATCCAGGTAGATGATCTAAAATATCATTGATCATGGGAAACAAATATCGATACATCACCATCAGCTGGTTTAGCATCCATTAATCAACAAATATCCAAATACTACCATCCACCTTATTGGAAAAAACATAGGTGAACCCCATGGAGAATTAGTCACCCTTATGACTCCCTTCCTCTCCATGTCATCCTATAAAAATTTGTGCTCTTTCCTCTTGGTTATCACTATATAAAATGAGGTATCAAAATGGATGTAGTTCCAATATAAGCTCAATCTCTAGTTAACTTGTTATTCATTAATAGTCTCTAATAGTTCAAATATACCAAATAATATTTCAACCCATTATTAAACATCAAAAGGGCCATTAGTGCTCTAGAAGGATAAAGAATGATGGAGATGAAAATTATGGTACATTCAATGATAGTTCTGAAATTATATTCCTCGGATATATCCTAAGACAAAGAATTTTTAATGATGTAATATCACTTTTTATACCACAAATCAAGTGTGAGAAAAATATCAACTATATTACCCTATACATACAGAGGTAATGATGAAAACTCCTCCCCTGAGGATGTATTTCATCTTGCTTCCCAAGTAGTTCCGTAAACTACATCAAGGAAACATCTTCAATAATGTGAAGGAAAAACATCAGAAAAAATATATTCATTTGGATAAACCCTAATTATTCTATAGGATTATACAAGGTTTCTCTTTAACAGTTCGTGGGATCAAACTATGTTTTCCCCGAAGTCATCCCCTAATCCAAGGTATACCCTTCCTAGAACTAAACCTTATTTAATGAATTAACATGATTAAAAATAAAAATATATATATTAACACAACATAATGGTCTATTTAACTAATTAATTACAATAAATATATATCACACTACATTGAAACACAAATATATCACATAACATAAACTATCCCAAATAGATAGAACAAAAAAGACATTTAATTAATGAGATATTTTGCAAAAAAAAATCATATATATGTAATATGGACCTATTTTCGTTGTCATGATGATTAAATTCACCCAAAATTTAAAAAATCACATCTAAAAATTCATGTACATCACCCAGGTTAAATTCAATAGAGGGTAACAACAAAACATAAATTCCCTTTTTTTAGAAAATCAAAGGTCCACTACGTAGAGCTGGATAGACATTGACATATTTCCCTTGCCTGAGTCCAATTTTCTTATATTCTATCTACCATGTCTCAAAAAAAAGACATGTGAATAAGAAATTTATCAAGTCCTAATTATCTGATACCATTTTATAATATCCTAACCTAAACCATTTGGTCAAGGATGGACGATATGTGATCTCATGTGCACCTCCTTGTATGTAAGTGGATGATGACTAGTAGTGAGGGTCTGATTCTGCCAATGCGGAGACTATAACCTAATTATTATGTTAGAGGATTGATAATAAACAATAAACAATATAATAAATAACGTGATTAAACATGCATAAAGGTAAATATGGCATATATGTCATAAGAATAAAGAATCTCCCAAAGTGGAAAGCATAACCTGTTTAAATAAAGAAGATAAAAAAATCAAATGATAAAAATTATGTCCCACTAATTTATACCATATCCAACCACCAAATCCACACTCTTAAGCTCAGTAGTCTGTGACAGGTCCTCCCCCCTACACCAAATTCCCCATGAAATCTATAAGGGCACTGAAATTCCCAAGTAGGGTGTGAGTACATGACTCAACAGGACACCACCAATGTGTCCTTAAACCGGATTTTGACAAGTATAAATGTATATTCCATAATAATAATAAATTCCTAAAATGCATAGAAACACCAATTCCAAGACTGAGTGGTCATTTGATAACTTAGCCCACCAAACCCCTGACCATAATTGCGTTATCTCCTTTCCCAAAAATATGTTGTATGTTGATATGTATCCTTAATAGACATAAGGATCTTGGAATGTCACTAGGAATCCACATGTCATAAAGTGAAAACAACCGAACATGAATTCTCAAGGCATCGAGTAATAATTGGAGTCTACAAGGCATCATGTATATGTTACCTAACAAGAAGCAACAACGAATCGGGTAACACTCAGAATACAAGAGAAATCATGTGTACCCCATCTACTTGGAATCCACAAGGTATTGATTATATGGTCGGTTACAAGGTTATCATGTTGTGTAGTCATCATTATTTCACATCGTGTGTGAAATCGACAAGGAGTAATCATCCCATGATTACCACCTGTAAAGTATACACATACCAATCCTACAAAGGAAAACATTACAAGTCATAGCTTGATAAAAACCATAGGACACATCATAATAAATATAGAATCCTCATATACATCAACATGTGACTCAGACAACATCTTGGAATCAAGATATCACATCAATATCATGGATTCAACCATAACATATCATGGGCCACACACACATAACATATAATCATAAGTAAGGTAGCACAACAATACATGCGATCAAAATCAAACTTGAATAATCATCTACAAGGCACCCATCACACCAAGTGTCACATAACATTCATAGGGTTACACACACAACCACATGTGATCATAATCTAACACGATCATCAAATATATCTTTCAATAAATTATATTAAGCCAACATGTGTAACAAATCCCAAAAATGTAAGGATCTTCCTACCTCAAAATTCATTGATGTTAAAGGCATGGATAAACCACCTTGTGTGGTTTGATAGTTGGAGTGGAAACCTCAATAGTCAATAACTCCTCTTCATAGAATTATTGTCTAAAATGTTGACACACCACTACTTAAGGTTCATTAGGGGTTTCTCGAACCAACACCAATTATTTTATTTAAAAAAGAAGTAAAATATCACATGTGATGATACTTTATCTCTCCTTGATAAATTCTAATGTATCATTTTAGTCCAATGCGTGGACTCATAATTTTCCACTCAGGAATAATTTTCTTATGATAATTTCTTATAAATTATCATTTTATAATTATGTCTTGATAATTTCTGAAAAATTATCACTTTTATAATTATATTTTTATAATTTATCATAAATTACCTTTTTATAATTATCTCATGATAATTTCCCATAAATTATCCTTTTATAATTTTATTTTTGATATTTTATTATGAATTATCATTTTAAAATTATAATTTTATAATTTAATAAAAATTATCCTTTTATAATTATTACTTTATAATTTCTCATAAATTATACTTTAATAATTATATTTTGATAAATTATTATAAATTAAAATTTTATAATTGTCTTTTAATAAATTTTCAATAATTATCCTTTGATAAACTCACAATTATAATTTGAAAATTTTAATAATTATTCTTTGATAATTCAATGTAATGATCATTTAGAAATTCTATAAATTAATCATTGATAAATCCATGTGATTATACTTTGATATTTTTTATTTATTAAATTATCCTTTGAAAATCTTGATTTTTTTAACAATTATAATAATTTTCCTTTGATAATCTCTCATTTTTCATTTTATAATTTTATACATAATCATATTTTCATAATTTTTCTAATAATTATCTTTAATAGTATAAAAATATTTATCACTTGATAATTTTAGTAAATTATCCCTTAAGATTCAATGTGTTATCATGTCAGAAAACTAAAATTTTCTTTTGATAATTTAGCACAACTATTTTTTTGATAATTATATGAATTTTTCATTTGTTAAATCATTAATATTATCATTGAAATTTTTTGTAAATTATGATTATATTAATCTTTGTTTTATTATCCTTAATTTATTTTAAAAAAATTTCCATGTTTTCAAACTACCTACATTACAGATTTTGAGAATGAATTTTTTTTGAGAAAATAAATAAATAACAACAAAACAAGAGGAACTCAGATGCACATTTTGAAGAATATGGAGGTTTAGCGTGCCTGGAAATGCACGTGCAGCCCTTGGTGAATTAACTAATGGTGCACATCTAAGTCATGGGATACGTCATATTTGATGATATGAACCAAAAATTGGGAGAAGATCAGGTATAAAATACAAAACCACATATTCCATAACCAAAAAATTGAGACATCACATTAATCCACTGTCTCAACCAAAAATTGATGTCAGATGGTTTTAATTCACCCAATTAATTCATTTCTAAGATACATGTGGATAAAAATTGCAATAAATGAAGGTTTTAAATCTTCTCAGTGTTATAAATAGAGTTCATTCCTCTTTAGGGAGGAAGATGAACAATAGACATTTATTAAAAAAATGAACAATAATATTTATTTAATATAAAAATTAAATAACTTAAAAAATAACTAGCGACCTGACCAAATTCTCATGGCACATAAAATATATGACTTGCCTAGGGGAAACACCTTGTTCCAGACCAAAAGGTTGTGTCTAATTTCTCATATGTTGCACTATTTGAGAGTTATTAAGTATTTTTTATTTAGAAATTGGAAGAATAATATAACTAAATATAAAAGGGTTTAATTTCTTGTGATGTTTCCAAACACATGACGTGCATAAATGTTATACTCTACCTAAGGTAAACACCTTGTTTTGGACCTAAGCATGGTCTCAGATTTCTTAAACAATTCCCCATTTGATTGATATTAAAATATTTTGAGAAAAATAATATAATAAGAACATTAAATAATACATCCCCTCATTCAGAATGACTAAAAGTATGACACACATAACTGTTATACACCACTTAGGATAAACCGATATCTCTGACCTAATAGTATTCACATATTTCTCCATGATCTACCATTTGAGAGATAATAAATTATTTTGGATAAGTTGTCCATGAAAAATTTAATATATTTATTAATTTTATTCCGTATACACTGAGGCTATATGAGACTCAAAATCTCACACATACATAGAGCATGACATCTAAAATATTCGATCGAATATTCTATGGTTTTGACTGGGATTTTACCATTATAAAAAATCATTAAAACATTTATTAAGTGATTTTTTATTAAAAAAATTAAAATTTCATATAAAAAAACTTATAAATTAGAAACAAGTGGGTTTTCTATTATGTTTAAAAATTCATTATATTAATATTTCAATTAATTAAAATGGAGAAACAGTATTTATATTAAAGGTGTTTTCTAAAAAGAACACATTTTTAAACCAAAAAATAGACAAATATTAAAATCATAAATAATATTGATTAAAAATTAATTAATTGGATTTAATATATAGAAACTATAACAATGTTACTTTAAATCATATTTAAAAAAATGTAAATTTAATTTTTATTAATTTATTGAAAAGAAATGACATTTTTTCAAAAATCATTATTTTATTACAATTCACTGAAAAATCTATATTTTATGAAAAATATAAATAATTAACCCCAATATAATTTTGATACGTTGAATTAAAAAAATAATTCCACTTTATAAAATAAATTTGAAATGTGGAAAAAATTAATTTTGAATTTATGTGTGAAAATTACGATAAATCTTTATTATTGAAAAAATGGTTTTTTCTAAAAACATTATTTTTTATTTGAAATAGATCTAATTTCATTTTCTAATATGTAGATAATAGTTGAATTGATTTTATGTATGTGAAAACCATATATGTGGGGACCCCAACCTGATTATCCACCCTAAAAATGTTTTTGGGTCGTGTGCCATTGGCCTTAGGCACACCTCCCCAAATTCCAAAGGCTTACGACTAGCAGCAAGGGTGTAGATAGGGAATAGTGAAGAGGATATTCCATTAAGGGATAATATAAAGATGGTCTATATACATATATAACATGAAATGGAAGAAAAGACTCATTAGAATCAAACCATATGCTCCAATGGTGGAATCACAATCAACATCAACCAATAGTGGAAGCGTAATAATCAACAATAATGGAAATAAGTAAGCATGCCAGTATAACCCTTGAAGCTATCAAATAGAACATGAAATGAAATACAGGTCATACAATACAATGTCATTAAGGGGTCACTAATGGTTGACCATAGTAGATATAAACATATAAAGCTTGTTGATACATAAAGTTAAAAAAATGAAAACTCCATCTGAGGTAATACCTTAATGACCCTTGCCAACATCCCATGTCTACTCAACTAAGATACCAATCCTAAGCCTGAACCCTTACAAGATTGTAAAATCATAATGTATACTCATGTCTTGATGGGAGCATGTGGGGTGTGAGAATGAGTCTCAATAGGATACCCCCCATGTCTACATTCCCAATATATGTGTTTAATAAGGTGTGATATAAAATTAAAAACAAGAAAAATTTCATGATTTTTTTAAAAAAAACTTCACTAGTACTCAACAACCACCAGAAATTGTACACGTGCTTCGACCAATGACATAATCACTAATGATCAGAGGATCCTTGGCCAATGGCCTATGGTATCCTAGGATATCAAATAGATCTGGTTAACCCTTAGGATCCACATCCAACAAGTACATCGGTACTTGATGCCAACTGACACAACATGTCCCAATCAAGTCCTCATAGTCTCAATGGAATGAAAAAGAAAATAGAACCATGTTCCCTCAAAACCCTAATTTAAATAACCCATTGGCTCAAAAACCAATGTTTATAGGAACATAAATATCCATCCAAAAATAAAACTACCATTTTCTCAAAGCATGATATCTTGATGAACAAAAATCTTCATCCTCCCAATATACTTCATCCCCAACAGCCTCAATACGATGAGCCTCATCCATGAACTGATAGTCTCAATTCTATCATCCGAAGTCTCCCCACCATCCTCTTGACTTTTTAAACAATATCCCCCAATACAAAAACCTAAGATTCACTATCGGTGACCTCTACCAACAGGTGCGGTAAAAATGACCTCATAACTAAGTCAACCAATGTGTTCATGAATCCAATCAATGATTTTTCCATCAATGGTGAGTGGAAATACCCAATAATTACCCAATCCACATAAAACTAGCACCTTGTTCCCTTGTTAATAGGTCTCTCCAATATGCTAGCCATGCCATCTAATAACATGGGCTATGAACTCAACCTCATGAAATTTTTTCCTCAATCCGAGAACTTAGTCACCCAACCGTTGGTCAAAACCACCCAAGTAACCCAAGACTGATCCATACTAATGATCAAATCACCTCAATTTCCAAATGGTCACTGCTATTATAATCATGGTGTTGATCCAATCAAGATCCCCTAGGTCTCTATAGAATATCACAAGTAGAACATATATTTAATTTACTTCAATATATATAAACAATTCAATATAATTTAATTGAACAACTTAAATTTATTAAACAATACAATTTAATTAAATAACATATTCGGCCATACCAACAGTGTTGGTTGAAGAACTCTAACCCCACCTTAAATAAAAAAAATAAGGCTTGGAAATTCCCAATGATATCTCATATAGTCGAATAGTTAGTTTAACATCAATCATTAGGGTCTCACACAACTACCCAACAACACGCTAAAATCTAAGCCCCCAAAACAACTGCGAAAACATAATGAAAGTTATGAACCACTGACATTATAATCTTAGACATAGGAACATCCTGTATTAGCCTTAATATAAATATGTTTTGGAAGAAGTCATCATTTCCGTCGAACACCTTGAAAATAAAGGAAAACCAATCTCATGTATTTATATGTCTGTGAGGAAAGAGAAAATAGAAATAGAATCTCAAATGAGTATAGCCTTATTGAGACAGATCTAATGATGAAAACAACATGAATAATAGAGTTCATATGACCGATTGGGACTAAACCCTAGAGGGGGAGAAGAAAAATGAGTCCACTACTGTTGTACACAACCAGAGACGAGAGAATAAAAATAAGGGAGGAAATAGAGAGGAGAGAAGTATTTTCATTTCACTCTTTTTAAAGGCCGCATGGTTACCTCAAAATATTTTCCTAACCGTATGAAAACCATGCAGGATACAGTGCATGGGTCCTACCTAAGTGTCACTAACAATATATAAGGCAGAAATTTTTCTCAAACCCTGCCCAAACCATAAAAAAGTACACTATAAAACTGTATAGGTTCCCGTACGTCCATGAACCTCACCCCACCTATTTTTTTGATCTATGCGACTATTAAAAAATGGGCAGCATGGTTTGCTGGAAGTGGCCGAACAGTTTACCAAAACCATGCACCATGACCTGTAATTTCGAAAATAGGCATTCGGGCCTCCAACACACCTATAGCCCTTCTGAACACTCATTAAACTTTCCAATCCATCAAACATGACTAAAGTTAAGGTATTGGGTGATCCAAAAACACAAAATTAGATTCCAAAGACTAAAAGATAAATTAACAAACCCACCAATTAAAAAATTATAAATGGGAGAGGTTTTAGACTAGCTCAAAAAACCCAGGGTGTTACAATCTCCCCACTTTAAAATCTCCCATCCCTGATCTATAAAAAATCTTTATGATGGTACCGAACATACACATCCTATTCAAATTAACACAGACTACCCTGGTCAGAAGGGTAAAATCCAAATTCCTCATGGGGGCTCCCCACCATAGGAGTGACCTGCCCCGACCGCATTTCAATCAAAAGATAAAATCAAAAAAAAAGTCCGTTGACAAATTCATGGAATCAAAAGTACTCCTGTGACACATCGTCACTCCTCCACATCATAAGGTTATCATGTTTCATATTTCACACCCATTAGGATCTCGTACTACATCAGTGACCACCTCATGCCCATATCACACAATGAACAATTGGGTTCTAGCATCTTAATAGATGATCAATTTATTCCTAGTGTGTTGCATCTTAATTGAAAACTGCATCACAATGATGCTCATATGCCTACACTCCAAAGCATTTCTTGAATCCAATGATTCTCAAATACAAAACATGGTTCCACACACCTCATATATATATATATATATATATATATATATCAGATTTGATATAATGAAAACCTGCTAACCAACACCTGGGTAGTCCATACACGTAACATGTGCCCCACGTGAACCCAAAAAAGGCAAGTCTCAACATGGAATGTGAGAAAAAGGCTACACCCATGGCGTAACTCTAATAGTAATCATCTCACTATCCTGCTCATCCCATGGAATCTCCATGACATACATCTAGCCCAAAGTTCGAATACATGAAGCCTAGCATCTCTATAGTGCTATATCATCCAACGTCCACTGACCTCACTGTTTGGACCCACTATCTCTGCCACATCATCTTCATGCTGCTGAAGCTTGACTACCATCACCTACAACCAATCCTGGTCTGCTGTTAAAACCCTAATTGTTCCCTGATCCTTGTCTTATGGCTATCTAAGAAGGCATCCGGTAGATCCCCTCGAGATTCCAAACCTGTCCATATGCTCAAAACTTATTGGAGGCCACTCACACTAAATCTGGAATTCTCCTGGCTTCCCACAGTGAATAAAAACCATCAAAGGCCCATTGTGAAGTGGTCTACTCAAGTCCTTGGGCTAACTTCAATACTAGAACTAATTCGACCCTTGATTCCTTCTATTTAATGAATTTCCATTGAAATCACCTGAATCCATTACCCGTATCATGTTTGACCTATCCATCATGATTCCTTAGTATATGAGTGTCTGGTTCACCACCTCTGAGAATAAGGCCAACCAGAAGATTTTTTCCTACACCCGAATAGCTTTCCATAAAATGACCACTAAGCGGTTCACCCATAAGGTTTCACCACTCACCATATTGTGTGCAATGTGGTAAAATTGCGTTAAAATCTCCATATATTCCATGATAGACATGTAAACCAATTGAAGAGTTATGAACTCCGATCTATCTCTCCCCTCAGCATCTTCGGGAATAAGTGCTCAAATAACTTAGCCTTAAAGTCCATCCTGTGTAGTCCCTCGTGTGTCACTTCCTACACCTGAATGTACTGTGATAGATTATCCAATCCTATAAGAATATATGTTTTAAATTTCACCCACCACCTTGGAGGCATCTTTTAATTCACAAGGATCATCTGCACGAACTTGATCCAATTCTCAATCACCTATAGACCACCCTCACCCTAAAAAAGTGAGAGGTTATGCAATTGGAACTACCAAGTATGATAGGCCATAAAAGGATCTACTCCTTACAATCCCATATCGATACCCTAGATCACACTTTCTGGGCTCTCTTAGAGTTACTCATCATGCCATAACCCCAATAAAGTTAACTCTAGTGGCTGTACCTCCTACCCGAGAACCTATTCAAGAGCCTTTCCCAGATCCAGTACCTAATCCTAAACCTACTCTTCCTCACCCTTAGGTATCTCAACCTGATCGTGATCCAAAGACATTCTATCTCTGCCTACCTGATACTAAATCTGACATGTAAAGGTGGAAACCCATTAAATACCATCAACATGGTTAGCCAATCCACATAACATTTATTTGTAAAACACATATAGAGAAATTAGTAATAGGAATCACATCCCCACTACCCTTACTGTTTCCTTTCAAAAACATGCCATATAGAATCCCAACCATATGGCCTCCTTAACTACCATCAATAGAGACAAGTATCAGTTATACCTCAGGCCACTCCCATCCCAATGAACTACATCTGCACAAACCGATGACCAAATCAGCCAACCTGGTGATCAACATCACCCCCTGTAATAATACCTTCTTGATCCTATAAGACCCATTCCCATTTTACACATCACAATCATTTTTATATTACAAGAATATATATATATATATATATATATATATATCGTACCACATTTTATGATAAATTCTCATAGGTACAAGATGATACATAATTAGACATTCTATTATGCCAGTAAAAGCATAAACAATCACTCATTGCCTCATCGGGCCAAGGGTCCAAGTTCTCATCCCTTTACATATTGGTCTGAAGTCACTAATTATAGTAGATTACAATTCACATTTCAAGAATACCACATGATGGGGAAATCATATAAATTGTCAAATGAACAAAACAAAACAACATTTACACCCATGGAAGTTTGGTCCATCCCTCATACATAGGGCTATAGACACCCAATCATGAGTTGTAAACCCAATTTTGAAAACACCTAACCCACTGTGTACCATAAACAAAATGGTAAAACCAAAATAAAGGAAAAAAATTCTCAACAAAATTAGTAGCCATATGAACACCATTACTAATTCGTAGTCAAAAACTACTCCGATTCCACTTGTAGAATCCCCGACCTAATTAGTCACCCGAACAATGGTTTCAGGATGGGTTCCACTATCCTTAGGTTCACCTCCTCTAGAACCAAAGGATTCAAACTAGTAATTAGGGTGTAAAGAGGGAATAGTGGAGAGGATATAACCATAGTGGAACATATAATGATGGTTTGAGTACATATATTACATGAATTGGATGAAAAGACTCATCACACTCAAACCATACTAGCCAATTGATGAAGCACAACAAATATCAAGAAATAGAGGAAGCATAATAATCAGAAACATCAGGAATAAGTAAACATTATAGCATACCATTTATAGCTACCAAACCGAATATTCAATATAATATAGCTCATACAATTAAATATCAGGATGGGGCCTCCAATGGATGACCACATAACTACATATATATAAAGAATTCAAATAATAAAAGTTAAATGAAAGGAAAACTCTAGTTGATGAATGATCTTAATATCCCTTGCTAATATCCCATGCCAACTCAAATAGGATCCAACTCCAGAGCCCTAATCCATTCCTGAATGTAAAATTATAAAGTCTAATGGCCCGTGTATGGTGCGAGAATGAGCATCAGTAGGTTCCCACCCAGTTGTGCATATGCAGAATATGATTTTGAGTAGGTGTGATATAAAAATAAATAAAAGAAAACACTCATTCAGTTGAAATAAAAAAACTCCCTTGGTTCTCAATAACTGCCAGGAATTTGTCACCAACTTTTCCCAATGATGGAATCACTGAAGAGGAGTGGATACTTAGCCCATGGATCAAGGTATCCCTTAATATTAAATAGCCTAAGATAACCTTCAGGTTCTACTTCCCAAAAGTAACCTCAAACCTCATGCCTACCACCACCTTATGTCCTAATCAAGTCACCGATGTCCCGAAATCATGCAAAAGAAAATAGAACCCTGGTCCCGGAGACCCCTTATTAAAATAACCCATCGAATCGAAACCCAATGTCCAGAGGCATAACAATATCTATCCTAAAGTAAAATAAATAATGGTTCATATCACAAATTCATGAGGAATTGAAATCTCCACCCTCTAGTAATAGTTGAGGCCCACAACCTCAATACAGAGAGCGTTACCCCTCAACTGGTAGTCTTAAAACTATCATCTAAAGGCTCCTCATATTCCTCATGGATTTATATAAAACCCCCCAAAAAAATGCACCAGCCTCACTACCAAGGGTCTCTACCCACATGAGTGGTTAAAACAACCTCATCACTAAGTCAACCTATGTGCTCATGACTCTAATTGGCACTTTGGCCATAATGAGTGAGCAGAAATCCCCAATTTAGTACCTAATCCACATCTAACTAGAACCCCATGCCCCTGAAACCATGTCACTCAAATTTGATGGCCATTCCAACCAATAGAATGAGCCATTCCCTCAACCTGAAGGCCTTTCTACCTCAATTTGATGATTGAGTCATTGTACTGATAGTCAATACCACCCATGTAACTTAGGGATAGCCCATCCTGATGATCAAATTGCCTTAGTTTAAAAATGGCTATCATCATTCCAAACATAAAAATGATCTTTTCATGATCCCCTGTATTATATTAGTATATCACAAGAATATAATACATATAATTTACATCAATTTAGATAAAAAGTTCAATTTAATTGAATTGAAATACTTAAATTTAATAAAAAATTCAATTTAATTAAACAATACACCCAACCTAGCCACCAAAGGTGGTATAAGACCTCTTTCACAACCTATCATGAAATAATAAGGTATGGTAATGCCTATTTACATCCCATACGTTCATATAATTAATTCAACATCTAGCATTAGGGTCCCAATCTGCTACCTAATGGAACACTAAAAGACGCTCCAAAAAAACATCTATGAAAAAATAATAAAGGTATTCACCACCTACCTAGGAATCCTAGACATATTCACATCTGGTATTATCCTCTAACTCATTTTATTTTAGAAGATATCACTATTTCTGATGACTACCCTAACAATAGGGAAAAATCACTCACATGGATTTAGTGGTCCATGAGGAAATAAAAATGATAAATAGAAGAATGGATTAGGAAATCCTTACTGAGATGGACCCCAAACCATAAAAAACATGATGAATGGAGCTCAGAAGAAAGATTTAGACCACACCCTTGAGGGGGGGAAGAAAAACGAGCCCCCTACTATTGTTCGCAACCAAGATAAGAGAAAAGAAGAATAAGGGAGGAAATATAGAGGAGTAAATAATCATCATTTAACCCTTTTTAAAGGATTCATGGTTCTCTCACATGGTTTTCCTAATGATGTGGAAACTGTGTGAGCTACAATGCATGGGTACTACTTAGGTGGTACTACCTATGAGGCTTGTACATTATTTTTGAAAAACTTACGCAAGGTTTTACAAAAACATTTGAGAACCATGAGGAATACATTTATAAAAACTATAGTGCTTCCCACATGGTCGTGCACCTCACCCTATATAAATTTTCATACCATGTAGATGTTTGAGAATTGGTTGCACAGTTTACAAGAATTGTTTGCAAAGTTTACCCAAACCGTGTGCCTTGAAATGAATCTTCCAAAACAGGACCTAAGGCCTCTAGAAACCCCCACAGCCTTTGAACACCCGTGAAACGGTAAAATCCTTAAAAATGACTAAAATCAATGTATAAGGTTACCAAGAATCACAGAATTAGGTTTTAATGAGTGCAAAAGAGATTTTCATACCCACTAATTCAAAAACTCAAAAACAATACATGTTTTTGACTCACTCCAAAAACATAGGATGTTACAATATAATTTTAATAATTTAGTTAATAATATTCATACGTACTAGTTTAATTTCTACGTTATAACACTATACTATATTATAGTTCATTTATACTCAAGGTTGTATATACCATAATCTATTTAATAAAATACACTTTGCATGTCATTTAGGCTTGTTGTTGCATGTCAAATATTCTATCAAACATAGATTCCAATTTTTTAAATATAAGGTTATCATAACAAGACTATATATAAAATTAATAGAGAATAAATTTATATTGAATGAACTGATAGGTGAATGTTATATTGAAATGTCTATTGAATGTCTTATTCATGGGAGGACCATTCAAGTTCATCCAATATATTAGTGACAGAATATGGGAGGATATGGTTATAGATTTGACATAGTGGGAGAAACATATGTGGTTCTCAACCACATTTTTGTTGGTAAATAGATAATGATGAATGATTAGAAATGTTGGGGATTATGACTTACAGAGGGATCGTATATGTTAATTCCCCTCTTATTATTTGCTGGTAGATAAGGAAGGATGAATGGAGAGGTTGGGGCTTATACCTAGTTAGATGCCCATATATTTTTTTATACAATATTTTACATATGTATATAGAGGGGGTTTTATGATTTTATTGTTGAGGCTTACAACCAACATGAGGAAAATATATGATTATCTTACCTCATATTCATCGATAAATATAAATGGAAGAAAGGAAATTTAGTTTAGGTTTAAAACTACTAGGAGGCCCATATAGGATTGTCTACCCTCATATCTATCATTAAATAAATGATGATGGATGAATACATGGTTAGGTATTGTACTTAGTTGGAATCCAAATAATAATATTGGGGTTTTTAGGATGATCCACAATGATTAATCCTAAAAATCCTTATTAACAAGAATCAATGTCAAACTATTTTTACTTATAAAGATTATGATCATGTGTGAAGACCATCCATTTAGTTTAGCATCATGGTTTATGGATATTGTCATTTATTTTTATGTTGGGTGACTATGATGTGTGTGATGTAAAGAGGAAAAATAAAAAATTTCTAAATGGGTCTTACGCATGGTTATCCCTCTTTTGTTTTCTACGGATGATGATCCATGTGAATATATTTTGGGAAATAAAGAGGAGTATCACAACTCAAAGTGTTAAAACAAAACCATGGGGGGTATCTGAACGTTATAAATTTATGTAAAACCATGTGGAGTGTCTTGACTTATTTATAAATCCATATACCAATCTGTGATCACCCTTTCCCTAATATCATGGGGCTGATATCTACTTTATCACATTGATACTTGATACAAGGTATGCATCCTGATGTACCAAATAGTTTAGTATTCTTGATAAAATATATATATTTTTTAAATACATAATAAATCTTAAACATAAAATACTAAAATTGTTTTATTTATGAATTATATTAATCCCCTTAGAATATCCTGACATATTAATAAAATATCACTTCCTTTTATAAATGGGAAAATAAAACCAAAGAATGTAGTGAGCTCAAATTCCCATCAAGGGTTTGCGTACAATAAAATTTATCATGAATAAATAATCATAATCCTTATTTCAAGGTAAATAACAGAAACAAATTCTATTTAATAAATAAACTGAGCATAATATGGAAGAAATGAATGATTATCAAATAAATCCATATAAATAATCACATAATCCCAAAAATAATCCATAAATAATATTACAAATATAATGATTATATGGAAATAAATTATCTCACAATGAAGGAGTGCATAATTCTAGAAATTTTAATCTTCCATGACCTTCCTAAAGATAGTTTAAATCTGTGGGTTGAAACCCATCTAATTTGGCTAACTGATTTTTCTTATGAGACTTATTGATGCATCGACATTCTATCTATAACTTGGAACCCCATAACATACCGAGTTAAATTAATTCCTCACGTGAAAGTGTTGAAAAAAATTAGAAATAAACATTCATATTACAAATCTAGCATATGAAATGTTAATACTATACCAATTTAAATAAACATATTTACAAACCTTCTAAAATAATATAGAGAATAGTAAAAAAATTATACCACATTAGTCAAATTGATGAAAAAAATAAAAATAAAGAATCAGGATGATATCAATAAAACATATACCCATTTTATCATAATTATAATAAATATTTGATGTTTTAAATGAATATAAATACAATTATAATTTCATTTAAAATATTTTTATGAAAATATCCATTGCACTTTGAAATTAACCATTTAAAAAAAGTTTAGAAAAAATTGAGAATAATTTTCTTTGAAAATATACATTTAAATCCTCTAAAATAAGCTTTAAAACTATGATTTTTCATGATAGTATATTTTTTCATGCTGTAAATGTAAAAAAATATTCCTTCCAAATTTTTGGTTAAAGACAAACTATATTTTTTATGATAATTACAATAATATTCAATTTAATTTTTCTTAAAAAAGTAAAAATAAGTAAAAATTTATTTAATAAATCATTTTTAAAGGTCAAAATGATTAGTGAAAACATTTTTAGAAAACCTAGATTTTTATTTAAAATAATTTGTTATCAAAAAGATATTTAAATATATATTTTATTAAATATATTTTCTCAATCATTTTAAGTAGAAATGAGTGTTAAAATTGTACTATTACTTGAAAAAGTTCATAGACAACTAGAAATGAAGGAAATATATCGATTTTAAGTTTGAAATATCAAATAATTCCCCCAATGGAGGATTATGAAAAAATATTACTAAATAATGATGAGATTGTGAAATAAACCTTTAACACATTGGTAGTGTTTGAATCATAATACCCATGAAACAAATATCATGAAATTAAACATTAGATACCATTTTGAGAAATAGTTTCATGATATAAAATATCAAACTAGGTAGTATATACACCAAAAATGGAATACAAGGTGAATATGGTATATGTCTCATGAATGTAAAGGTGAGATGGTAAAACGTTACTATAGGTTCAATATCCTTCATATATTTGAAGACATGATATAAAATAAATATAATATTATTATAAAAATATTAAACTACCACAATAAAATATTTAATTACATATATGATCTAATTATAGTCTTTTACCCCCTTTTTCTCAACAAATCATTATTAAAATCACTATTTAATTTGATAATAACTTCATTTTTCATGTCTATTATACTTATGAAATTTTTGTTATTTTAATTTGATCCTAGTTACATTATATAAATAATTCTAACCATGATGTAAATAAAATATTTACTTATTATATATTTTTTCAATGTAATATATAAATGACAGAGAGGGAAAATGGACTACACCATTCATGGATATAGTTTTCCGTATGTACACATGGAAATTGTTGCCATTTTTATCAATGAATTGAAATAGAAAAAAACTAATTAAATTTTAATTAATCAATAATATGTTATATATATAATTTATATTAATAAAATTTACTCTTATTTTCATCCATGTGAAAAATTTGGGAAACATTTCACATCACTTCATGGACGAGGAAATACAAAAGTATGGATGAGCGATGTTACTATTTTTCAATTGATTATATTGTAATATGTAATATATGATATTATATTAAAATAATTATGGTTAGAAAATAAATATAAAATATATAAATTAACTTTAACCTCTATATCTCTCATGTAAAGCATATGTAAAAAATGAATCACATCGCTTCATAAAGAAGTAGTCTGTAATACACATGAGTGATGCTGTTTTATTCCCCATTGAATGGAAATTAAGAAGGTATATGTGATATGATAATTTAATAATTATAAAAATATCATAAATATCACATAAATATTTTAAATCCATCAATATATCATTGCTTTAGAGTTGGGGATGTAAAATGAATTACATTAGTTTGTGAGGCGATAGTTCGCCTGGCACAAAATCAATGGTTTTGTTTTTGAGTTGATCAATGTGGAGATGGATATGGGTTAATCCATTAACATAATACCAAAAAGGTATATATGGGATATTTTGGTTTTTATGTAAATATATTTTGATAATATCTTAAGGAGTTAGAAGAAGAAGTAAAATGAAATCACGTAGTTAACAATGTTACCTCTTCATCAGGCAACCATTTTATGTTTAACCTAAAGCCTCTGTAGATTGGATATATGATCTAACGATAGCCTCATGGATGTGTAGCATTGAGAAAATAATTTATTTTAGAAGGTATTTTAATAACCAATGGTATTTTCAAGTGTGAAGAGTGTAGGATAGGGGGTATCCTTTTATAAGTGGGTGAGAGGACATATTTGATATTTTTGAAAAGAATCAATTACACATGTGCTTCCATAATGAGAAAATCCAAAAGATGGGTCATTATCAAAACATGTAGGTTATAGGACATAAATATGTCCAAATTGGAATAGGAAAAGTATTAGGTTTATCTAAATCCTTATCTTCTTAGTTTAACCCTGAGGTAAACCAACTTTTGTCGTAATCACGATAATTAGTTTTTATTGTTTTTACTCTACATAATGGTAAATTATTAATTTCAACTTATTAGATAATATAATTTTTTTCCAAATACGAAATATATTTTTTCAAAATTAAATTAACATAACTGGTAGCATCCAACTTAAAATTTAACCTAGAGACGTGATGATATGATGGTTTCCAAAGATAAAATTCCCATAAGTATATAATGTTTTAATATCAAAATTAAATATGAAATTGATTCAAATGACACAAATTAGTTATAATGTAACTAAGGATACTTAAATAAATTTGAAATATATTTTAACTTTTTTAAGTATTTTATATGAAAAATAGATTTTAATAAAAATTACTATTTTTCACTATTCATAATAAATAATATTTTCATAAAATTGCTAAAAATTAACCCAAAGATAATTTTAAAATTTCTATTTCAAAATTTATTATTATTTCTTCAATTTGATTTAAATTGGAAAAAATTAAATTTAAATTATGTATGCAATGTGCGCATAATATACCATTTTGAAAAATATTGTTTTTTTGGAAGGTATTTTTTCTCTTTCAAATGGTTCTTATTTTTTATTAATAAATAGAAAACAATTGAATTTATTTTATACATGTGTAAAAAATATAATATTAATAATGTTTTATTATTATTTATAACTAGTATCTTATCTGCTAGGTTATAAGGGTTATGCTTAAAGAGTAATATTTTAATAGGTATCACATCTCATTCAAACATGGTGTTACATGTGTTGTAATCTATCAAAGTGATTGAATTTATTTAAAAAGTAATATATTTTAAATTATAGTGGTGTTATTTTATTTTATAATATTTTCTTCAAGTCATATATAATATCATTTTTGGTTCCTTGTTTATAAAATCATGGGGTGTTACATTCTACCACCCTTAAATAAATTTCACCCTTGAAATTTAATCTTGACCTCAATAGTCATGAATTTTAAAATAAAATTATTAAAATCCCATATCATGATAAGGGTGAATAAAACATACTATTGATAAGAGAGAAATACATCTGGAGACGTCATCTGGAATAATCACATAAATATTTTTCTGTCAAGGTGAATATTGGTGGGAAGTGAAGATATGGATATAGAAGAAAATAATAATTCACAAATAATGATAGAGGGTGATAGAGGTATTTGTTGAAAAAAATGTGATTAATAAAGAGAATTTAAATAACTAAAAAACCATAAATCTATGATGAGTAAAGGGAACATTTGATTCATTAGAAATGATGTTACTAGTATAAATTTTTTCTTTAAGATCCTTTTACTAGAGTTTAAGAATTATTTTAAAATCTCAAACAAGAACATATGAAAATATAGATACTTGATTTCTTTCGATTTTATAGGAAAAATTTAATCATTTGGTTTTTCTTTGATTAGTTCACACTTAATTTCTTAAACAATGAAATGAATTTCCAAAATTAATTTTTATACCTAAAGCACAAAAAATAGATCATTAGAATGAAAATTCATTTTTCCTATTTCTAGATATTTTCAAAAACTAGTTTTTATCAAAAGTTATCCAATAATAACCAAAGTTAAACTTAATCCATTAAATATATATTGAACCTTAGGAATCATCCAAAATATGTCTTTCTAAATTCAACATCCAAAAATAATGAAGGCCACTTAATAGTTATTACATTCCCCACACATTATAACGTTTCTCTTAAGGGAACATTCAAAATATTTGATTACTGTTATCACCATAAGACATTAATTCATTCATTATTACTAAACTAAAATTTTATGTTGTCTACTATATTTTATAAATCAATAATTTTATTGAAATCTCGCAAAGATGACATATTCTATCAGACCTATAACTAATTTTTTGGTCACCAAGAGTATCCTATAAATATATCATCAATATCTCCAAATCAAGAACATTCTAAGAGTTACACTTTATTAATCATTTGTTTTCTAAGAGGTTCAACTTGTCACTAAATCACTTTTCTTGGTTATCTACACTATTCATCATATTCACTCAAATCCTTTAATAAATATTACTTCAATAAAATCCATAAACATTTCCGGACTCTTATAACCATAATATCATTGATAAAATACTTCAATAATATAATTCTTGAATCTAAGAACAAGGAAATTTATAATTATACTGCATCTGTTGTAATAACATAAACATTACCAAGATCCCTTAGCTTCTGTTGAGG
This sequence comes from Viscum album, assembly GCA_963277665.1. Taxonomy (NCBI): domain Eukaryota; kingdom Viridiplantae; phylum Streptophyta; class Magnoliopsida; order Santalales; family Viscaceae; genus Viscum; species Viscum album. The sequence goes on along the minus strand of OY728120.1, from coordinate 1,428,022,627 downwards.
TTTATTCCCTAAAATCATAGGGAATTAATTTTCATAAATCCCCATATCCTTAAATTTTAAGTATTGAAAATTTATTTCCTTTAATTTTAATAACATGAAGGGAATACTTTCTCTCCACACTTGTAGCAGGCTCCCATTTTCTACAAGAAAGTACCATGGTGTTTCTTTCAACAACTATCTAATGTTGAAATACAATTTTTCCCCTTCATTAACTTATCCACTTTTTTTCTTCCATTCTCTTCTTCTATGATTTCCCGTTGAATGAATAATTTTTGAGAATACTTACATGATACTATGAATTCATATGATGAGAATTTTTTGGATACTAGTTTACATTGAAAGATAGCCTTAATCCCATTTAAATAATTGTTATTCATAATATTTGGATTACATGAATCAACATGGTTACCATTACATCCACTTGGATCCATTTCTAAATTATGGTATACATGTGATTAGATCATAAAATTATAAATCATAATGTATAATTTAAAAAATAGTGAACCACATAACCAAAATAAAAAAAATTATGAATTGTTAATCTCAATATCTAAAAATTGGTTTCTTTAGGGTTATATTTATTTTAAAAACTTTCATAACATTTTTAGAATAAAATGTGATATATCCTAATCATATAAATCAATAGTTTCAAACAAAGTGTTCAGTAAAGATCAATTTCATGCACTAGGAGATGATAATGTCAAGACTAGTGCTCCCTTTTTAAAGTTGTTACGCCTAGGTAAATCTATACGAGAATCTTGTCAAATTATAGTATTCATATGGGGATTTATTTGAAGAAAAAATCACAAACCAAACTCCTCAAAAAACATTAGAATGTTCTTACATACTGATCCTAACAGTCTATCAATGTTTTTTGTTCCCTAATATTTGTTTTCATTATTTTAAATCCAAAGTATTCTATAGAGCTATAATGTATTGGATTTGATATGTATTATTTCTGGACATTCTATGGATTGATTCTAGGACTATGTGTTGAGATGTTGTGTGATCCTGAGACCTATTATGCTCGGAATAAATTTTTGAAATATATTAAATATCATGTATGATGAATTTCCCAAAAAAAGTTGAATAACCCCTATATGGGTTCCCAAATCGGAAATCTAAGCGCACCATTGAGTTTAGAATGTTGGTTTTACCCTAGGCATGTCTTAACATTAGTCGGCACATGAAGTTTTTAGAATATTCATCATAGGCGTAGAAATGAATAAAATAAATGATTAATTTTTTTTATTACTTTTATTAACACATATATTTGGTGGATCTTTAAACATACTCTAATGTAATAATTCTTGGGTCAATTACATAACCCTATATCCTCTGGAGAACTGTTGGAGAGAGATTTGGGGATTCTATCATAGGTTAATAATGAAGTATCATGAATCGATGATCATTGCACCTCAGATTTGATAGTTCATTCCAATGACAATGAAATCACATCATTATTTTTCAAAAATTAAACTGAATCAAGGAAGGTCCTATTTTTTATTTGGATTTCTTCCCCATTCTTAATTTATACAAAGAACACAAATCAATCAATAAAAAGATTGATTTACGGATCGGTCTCCTTGTGGTATGGGTTTGATTTTGGTGTAATTTTGGACGGATTTCTTATGTTTATATATATATTCATTGATTAACTTATGATAACCAATCAAGATCGACACGAACATCGATCGAGGTTTATTCCAATTGTTTTTTCTGGTGTTTTTCTTCCCCAGTTATGCGATTCACTATGAGCATTCTATACTTCTCTCGAGATTCGATTAATTACGATCGATCAATTATTTTTCAACACTGAAGGAATAACATCAATTTGATACATTCTTTTAGAATATATGAGTCTAAAACATGGTGATTGTTGATGTAAAAGTATAGGAAAGGTTTTTCTTGGTATTTTTCAGCAAGGAACAGCCAAATCGGAGGCGGGAGCGATGAAGGGTGCTTGTAGGGGGAAGAAAAAGTGTTTCTAGAAAATCCCAATACCCAAGGAATGTATTCCATTAATACACTACATGTAGTCCCCTTTGTATTACTCAACATGTACATGGGAAGTGACTGAAAACAAGGTTCAGAACATGGGTTTCCTTCATTGTGTATACTCCCCCACATGACATGACCTGGACTATGTACATGTGCTACCCCTTGTAATGGTACAATGGCATGGGTACACTATTTGACACCATTTACTAGCACATTGATTGAGTACACGAGCGAGACCCCAGATATAGAGACATGGTATGTAACCCCTCTACATTTCATGTAATTTTATTCTACATGGACATAGTTTGAATGACACCTGCTATTTACATGGCCAGGACCTGAGGTCAATGGACACAATGTGTAACCATTCTACAGATTGTGTACTCCATGAAAGAGTGCTTAGGGGTCTTTATTTTCTTCTTTTGGATCTATATAGGTTGAGTTAATTCTCTTATTCCTTTCCCTTGAGGGTACTATGGATAACTACATCCATGTCACAAGATTATGATCCCCTTTAGAGGCCGAGTTTGAGATAGAGTTATGAAGTCCCTTCGTGAGACTCGAGTGAGATCCTCAATCATCCTTAATTCCATAGTTGTAGTTTATAGAATCAACATGAACACCTAGTGTAGACCATTGATCCTATAGATAGAAGACTATATTGTTGGTGTTAGTGGAATCATAGACATATGATCCCCTACGTTATCGGTTGATCTAGATTGGGTTCATGGTGTCCCCCATCAGTTTTGGGAGTGATGACCTATATGTGTATCAAAGTCATATTAGGCTAGTGTGTTCTCTTTGGGTGGGGACCTATGAGATAGACCTGTTTTTTGAGTTTCTTTGATGATAGCATGTATCATGGAGAGATTTCTCCTTGAATGATCATTACTTCGAGCAGAATCCTATGGCTGATAGTTCATTATGATTTCCTGATGGTGTGGTGTCTTTCCTGCGTATATCAAGGTGTTTTTATTATACATTTGTTTTTATATCTTGTAAAATGATGGCTATACTTGGTGCTTGATTTATAGTGTTTCCCGGGTGCCTTACTAGGTATTTTTATACTCAACCCTGGATGAAGTTTCTTATACATTTCTTGTATTATATAGATGATGGCCCTTTTGATGATGTCCTTAGAGGGAATGGAGCGGGTGAAGCATAACTAGATCTAGAAAAACTGAGGTTTTTATCGAGAGTGTACTTATGAATTAGTCCCCACACTTAGAGTAGGTTGGAATCTTTACAGTTTTGGATTTAATTTTTTGTCCTCTTTCATATTTTCAATACTTTACTGTCATACTCTATTGGGGGATCTTCAATATATGCATGAATTATTTGAATTGTTTTACATTTTAGCATTGTGTGGTCTTGGAGTTGTGTGCATGTGTATAGGAACTTTAGCATAATTTCTTCCATTATTGGGATATGCCTACTTGACCCTGGTCACTAACCCCTGACTTGTTGGAGATGGGCTTGGGGTAGTCACGGGTCGGACCCCAGTGGGTCATGTCATGAGTCAGTGGAATCAAAAGAGATTAGTTCTACCTTAGGACTTTATTTGGTGAGATTGGTTTGGGAAAATAGTGTTTAGGGTTTTGAGTTCTACTTTTTGGAAATGGATTCCAGTTTTGGTATGATGGATTGAATATCCATATACCTGAACTCTTATCACCTACTTTTCAACTCAATTCATGAGAACATTGGTTATAGGAAAAAGAATGGTACATGCATAATATTTGAATGGGTTGAATTTTCCATTTCCATCTTGAGACATCTCCCTAGAGGTAATATTTTGACCATGGTACATCTTGTTTTATTCTAGGATTCCTCCACATATACAACCGTTGAGGATTACACCACATGTTCATGAGGATGATCTTCTTAGTTATGTGGCATTAGTATAGGGGCTTGTACCAGAGATAAAACCTCTGGGTGGTTTACCAGCTATAATACCACATGTTGAGTAGTATTTAGAGCCATCATTAACAACTGAGGTTGTACGCACACTATAGCATCCCACCTTTTTAGCACATAAACTTTCATTACATTATACAAAAATGAGGATCTTTAAGGTTTTGTGTCTTGGAAACTAGGAACTTATTACATGAGAAAAAAAACATTCTTCTTAAACACTTGAAAGTCTTCTTCATTTGTTCATCCTATGTTTATTACAACATCTCATAACCTGGGAGCATACATAAAAGGAATGGGTGAGAAAAAGGACCAGTAAGGGAAACAAGGGAAACATTTTACAAGAGAACTTGAGATACATCAAAAGTCCGGAAAAATAAATTTAAGGCACGAGAAAGAGATCATGAGGCATATCATAATAAAAATAACGTGTTTCATGACTTGAAGATGTGGCTACAACATTTAACATAGACAATCATTTCTGTTTCACCAAGGTCCATCCCCAAGGTGTCATTAAAAATTACCAGGGTTATTCACCAAGGTATCTGTCAAAATGGTCATCTCTAGAGATTAAGTCTTTACCCAATGCATTAGAACTCTATTAGGGTGCACCCTTAAAATTGACATTATTATCATGTGAGACACATATATCATCATCAATAATTTCATAAAAAACTCATATAGAATAAAATAAATGGGTTTCATTTCATAGTCATCACATTTTTAAAAAACTGCTTTTAAAGACGTGATCTTTATGTCACTTTAAACTGAAGAAAAAGAAAGCAGGTTACGTGTATGTAAATCCCAGAATTTAAAATATAAAATTTTTATATATATATGTGAATACCCCTGTATAAGAAAGATCTTTGAGTATTCAATTAATAAAATAAAATAATTTGTGAAAAAGAGAGAGACGTTTTGGGTCGGAAATTCGGCAGCATAACAACTATTTTTTAGAAAACATTGAAAAGAGAGGGGACATGGGTAACCCACTCCTGAATGATCCATAAAATAGTAGGGGGACAGAATATAAAATATTTGAGAACATGGTTATTAAATTTTAAAGATATACCATATGAAATGATGAACATGAAATGAAGACAAAAATAAGATTTCTCTTATGACAATTCGGCAGCCTAACGACGTCACTTAGAAATTGTATTCCAAATAATAATTTTATTATTTAAAATCAATTTTATTATTTTAGTAAATATTAATATTAATTTATGTTCTCATATCATGAATAAACTATATTCTAGAAAAATACAATGTTTCTAAAACATTTTTATCTTTCAAATGGTTCTTATTCTATTTCTAATCAATAAAAATCCATTGAATTTATTTTATACATTTGTACACCATATAATTTTCATAATTTATTTAATATCATTTATAATAACCATAATATCAGCTGTGTTATACTGGTCATGTTTAAAAAAAATATTTTAATAGAGTATCACATAATATTCAAACCAGATGTTGCATGCATTGAAAAATATCAAAGAGATTGAATTTATTTAAAAGGAAATATATTTTAAAGTATAGGTTTTGTTATATTATCTTATAAGTTTGGTGTTTTATATCATATAATCTATCATTTATGGTTCTATTTTTTTTTAATATCTTGTGGTGTTACACCATGCAACAACATCAAGTTCGTGAAATATACTCCTTACATGTTTATTTAGAATATAACTAAATTTATCTAAGACTAAAAATCTATAATCCTATTTATATTAACATAATATGTGTAACACCCAAAGATTTAAAAGTAATTTATCTCATTAAAGTAATTCAATAGTGTGTGCTACACGCAATACCGAGTTCGAGGCACCACAACTTACTAAACTAGCCGTTCAAAATGCTGTAATGAATAATATTAACTACATTTTGAATCTTATATACTATATATAATTTTAAAAAACATATTATGTGTTTCTTAGACATAATATAAGAACAAATTCATTTTTTCATGATAAAAGAGACATTTTTCAAAAAAATGCAATTTTACCACCTTTTAATGGAGAAATGTTTTTAAATCCAATATTTGACACTTTTATATATTCAATTTTGTGAAATTAAATTCTTCTTTAGAAGAGGGACATAAATATTTTGTCTGGATAAATTTTTGGTACTTTTATGATAGCCTGAATGGCCTGAAGGCCTTCATTTTTTTATTGATTTTTGATGACCCCCCTTTCAAGGGATGAGGGGGAACCCTTACTAGGCTCGTAGGATCAGAGATTACATGGCCCGCAGGCTTAAGAGATTATATGACCTGAAGATATTAGGGAATTCAACCAGACTATCTATAAGGAACCGCCCCTCCCTAGCATCTGCATCTTGATAGTAGCTCCCAATCTTTTCATGACCTTCTGGTTAGGCTTCCCGTGCAAGAACAGTCTGGTACCAATGGAATAACCATACCCTCTCATACAAACGTTTAATTAAAAACAACTTTTTTAGTTGAAATAATTTATAGTGTAAAATTATAGATTTGAGTGGATTTAAAGAATCATTAAACTATATTTTTATCATTTAATATAATTTAAGTCATTTTATGTAATTTCACATTTAAACTGGACATAAAAAAGTGTCAATATTTTGATAGTTATTATTTCTTAAAAACATGCTTTCTATTTTAACAACATGAAATAATTTTAAATTAATTTATTCCACATATTTGTTTTGAATTATGAAAAATGGATTTAGTATTTGGAATCATTAGGTCAAAATTGTGTAAATAGGTAACTTTTATTTTTAAGCATTATGAATATTTACTTCAGTAAATATTTTATTTACCACGGTTAAAGGGTAAATCTGGTAAATTAGGGTAAAAAAATAATATTATAATAATATTAAATTAGAATAAAATGTGCCCTATTTCTATTGGTTTATATATGTCCGACCATGGGAATACTTGGGTCGATTTTGTGACCCCAGGGAGCCACTTGAGAGTGATAAGGACACATTATATTAGTTAATTTAAAGTAAAGACAAAAATGACATAAACATATATCTTCTAGTAAAACAATATTTACATAGGGTTATATAAGTTATCATTTTGACTATAAATACTCATTAGATATCTAAAACTATTTCCTATATAATTATATTTTATTTATAAATTTTTTACATTAAATGATTAAATTTATTTAAGACACAATGATGACGCAATAATTACCTTATTAATGAAAGAATCATATAAATGGTATTGTAAATATGAAAATAAATATAATTTTAATGTTTTGATGACATACAAGAATTTTATAGGTTAATATGACATTATTGGATTGATTTAACGTATTTTTTTCTAAGTAATAATGTTTTTTTGACTTTCACAAAAAACCAAATACCAAATAGTGTCAAAATGGACATAAATTAATTTTTAAAACAAATACTATATTATCAGATGATATAATACTCCTAAAAATCTAAGTATTAGAGAAAGGTATTAAATAATGTTATATATGTCATTAATGAACCACTCAAGGTTCTCTTGGAATTTTATAGTATTTTTATTAACCATATAGTTCAATAGTATAAGAAGATGTAGTAAAAGTTATACTATTTAATTAAGAGTTAAATCTAAAAGATAAGGTTAAAATGGTAACCTAAGCTTTCCTAAAACCTATTGGTTGGGAGGGTTTCGACCCATAACCACCTAATGCTCGAAAAAAATCCATTTGGTGCCATTATAAACCTAAATTTATTGTATAATAAATTAATATTTTAATATTTTCCTAAAGTGACCCTCACCCCTCTTATAAAAAGGGCACTCCCCCTTCTCTCAAAATCACACCTCGAAAGCCATTTGGATCACCCAAAACCTGCCCAAATAGCCACCCAACTTCCCTAAAGTCACCCTAGGGTCCTTAATGTGATTATAAATCCATCCTAAGGATCCATTTTGATCAAATCAATAGGAAACACCCAGAGAAGAGGTAATAATTTCACCACCCTCTTTCATGTTCATTTCTATTCTCACTTCCTCTTTCTTTGTGGTTTCTATATGAAAATAATAACTGAAGTACCTCCTATATAATTTGATATTACTATAAATATGATACTAAAATATTTGTTATTTTATCCATCATATAAATGAAAAAGTCACCATACGTGCGTAAGTACATCTTACCATCTCTACGCTGTGGTGTAGTTTGTTATTCAAACACTTAATTATTTGGATGGGTATAATAATGAGTATAAATGATGTAAATAATCAATATAACATGTTATTGATTCTGTATATATGATATAACATCCAATTACATACAATTTCCCCATCAATATAATGATATTTTCACTCGTGCGTACGCACAGATTGCCATCTCTACAACGCGACGAGATTCATTCCCACGTTCACCATTCAACAATGATTGTAAAAATATATATTATTAATAAGTATGTATTATAGGACCTAATAATTCTACTGGATATATATATATATATGTATGTATTTATGTACTTACATATATCTTAGCCACTTACTTTTCTTCAGTACAATATGAAAACAGAAACAACGTTTATGCATACGTACGACCTACCGTCTCCATAAACGGTGCATTCCATTTCATATATCTATCTATTATAAATATTTATATTATAAATATATATTAAATATAAATCAAGGATTATGTCCTGTATTTATTTAAATCATGATCTAAATGATACGATCAAGAATAACAAGTTTAAACACGTACGATAAAGAAAGGTATTATTCCCCGAAATTTAATTTAGCATGGAAATAATTATTAAATGGGTAGTACAAAGTCATAAACGAAACATGAATGATATAATAAATATTAATATGGTTCTAGTATAATTTAATAACAAACTATGGTCACTATACAAGAGGTTAAACTTACCCTCAACCAAAGGAAAGTGCAAGGTAATGGTTAATTTCAAAATCTCTTTATTATCCGAGATTGTTTTTACGTAAGTATCTAATGGGACCTGCTTATCATCCACATCCATGTTTCATAAAAATATTTTCAAAAGGAACATTTTAAGTTTTTATGGAAGGTACTCTTTAACTAGATCATCATTTTAAATAGTTTAAATATTTATTGTTCTAAATCTTTCTCATTAATGTCGATCTTTTCAAAATAGTTTCTAAGGATTTATTTATATGGACATGAATGATTTTAAAATGTTAATTACTTTCAAAAGTTTCAAAGTGGTATGGGATACTTTGATTAAAAAATTTCTTTAAATGTATTCCTTTCTAAATTGTGTGACTTTTAAATGTTTTCATGGAAAATGGATATTTCTCTCAAAAAGATTTACAAATAATTTTCATATATGTCAACATACTTTGATGGATTTTAAACTAGTTCAAAGTTGATTTATTTTGATAGAATTATTCCATATTGTATTGAATTTTTTCTGATATATTTGACTGTAGATGTGTTATTTTTATACCATTCATGGTTTATGGTTAAATTATTGACATTTCATATGCTATTTTTAATACGAGCATTTATTTTATGTCTCAACTTTTTCATATGAGGAATGTATTGGACTTAGTAAGTGACGGGTGGAGCCCACTATAGTTCCTTGGTGCACCAGTAGATCTTATTAGACAATTAGATGTGGAATTGGCTGAGGCCTTTCACAATTTGATATTTGGTTTTGGCCGAGGCCTTAATTATTTTTAGATGTATTAGTCGAGGCCTTGAAAAAATGTTTCAGAATGTCTAGCATTATACATTCCCTCATTATGAAAATAATATTGATGGTTATTGTGGTTATTTGACAAGTAGAATACCCATGACTATGTTTTATTATGGAATTATTTACTCAGCTTATATTTCTTCCATAGAGTGTTCATGTTTATTATTTGTAAAGGCATGTGTTTTCAATTATTCAGCATGCCTATTGTTTATGTTATCTTCTGCTAAATTGTTTACCATTACTGAGAATCTGATCTCACCCCTTTCTTACATTTTATTTTCTATGGATTTACCAGAAGTGTATTATGAATGATATGTTGGGTTAAGCTAAAAGGGAGTAATAATGTTCTCAGAGAACTATATATGCTCTATTTTATGTTGGAAATTGTAATGTGAAGTTGATGTATGTAATCTATTTCCAAGACAGATAAACTGATCGGTGTTTCAGGACATGATTTTCTTATATCATGCCAATGTATTAAAATGACACACCGAATCTGGGTAACTAGGGTCAGGGCGTTACAGTTGGTATAAGAGAAAGTTTAGCAACAATCTTGGAAATATAGTTAGATAAACTATGATTAGAGATAATTACCATATGATAGACTTTGGGGATTAGTATAGGAGAACTTTAGAGAGATTTGGTAATGTAGATATTATGTGAATTTTCTAAGCAATACATCCCTGTCTGGATATGATCAGGTAAAGGCAGCTCTGGAACAAATGTACCTATGAGTGAAAACTCTGACAAGGATTTTCAGTCCTAACCTGGGGCATCCTGATACATGACAATGAGCCTTGCTGCACTTTCGGTTACGACACTCCCAAGGGATATGCTTAGGATAATTTACATTTTCATTACAAGCCATTATGTTGGATTTAAGAGTAAATACTTTCTCAAAGAAAACATTTTATTATTATAGATTATATGAATAATATTTTCAATTTATGTTATGTATATTACATGTTTGTAATTATGCATTGTGATTCATAAACTAACCTAATGTATTCCATTGTTTAGAAATGGTTCCTAGTAGAATGAATGAGAAATCCAACAATACGCATGATCCAAATATTTAGAAGGATCATATCTTTCATGGTATTAAGCCAACATTTAGAAGGGAAATATTATCCCACGTATTCTAATCATATGAAGAAATAACATCATGTGTTCATAAGATAAGTAAATAACTCTCTGAGTCTTATGGATTTGAAGGGAAGAAAGAGAAGAAAAGGATGGAAGGGAGAAATGTGGATAAAGGGAAGAGGGGAAAAAAGGATTTTCCCATATGTAATAACTGTGGAATGAATCACCTTGGTAAATTCTTGAATAGAATGGAAGTTTGTTATAAGTGTGGAGAAAAAGGACACTGAGTACATGATTGCAAGGGTAAGAAAAAGGTTTCAAATGTATAATGCTTCATCTACAAGGTGTAGGGACACTATGTGAATCAATGTATAAATCATCAGAGTATACCCCAAAAGCTGTTATTGGATAATAATCAAGTTATGATACTACCGAAGATGGAGAGGAATGCTTAGTGTTCTTATGTTGTTATAAAAGTATTGTGTCATTTGAGTATTGTATTAATGACATGCATGTTATAATAATTATAGAGTATATAAGGATTGCACTCCAGTACTATTTCATTAAGGACTTGAGATTGTGTGGAACCTAGAAAAGTGACTCAATAACAGGTTAATTTTTTTTGGAAAATATATAGTTTAGAAAAAGATAAACCAAAATATTTTTCTAACACTGAGGATTTGATTTTGGAATAATATATCATTGATTTGGATTAATTATATTGGATATTCTTTACTAGCTTGAAACTAATTAATGATTTTTATATTCCATCATTGTTGGAGTTTACAACATTTTGGATATAATGATTATATCCAATATTATATAATAAATAACGGAGTATAAATGAAATCAATATTGTTTTATGGTAATTCCATGTGTTACCATTTTTTAAAAGAACACATGATCAAGGTATTCACCTGTTGTTAGGTGAAAAAAAGATCTTCATTGTGTTTACCTTCCATATGTATTTTTTACTATGACTTTGGACAGATGTATTTTGGATAAGTCTAAAGGTTGGAATGAATTAAGGTAAACATTGGATACTTTTGTTTAAGGTTAAAAAAACATCTAAATATTATTTTTTTGGATTGTTATAAAAAGGAAAACCTGGAGGTCGGGCAACAACCTGTCGCATTCGGTAAGGCTGCAAGACATGAACCCGCAACTGAAGGGAGACAAGGGTGCATCACCTACCGCTGGCCCAAGTGATGTCCTGGTAGGTATAATGTAGTTTTTTAAAATGGGAAGATAGATGAATTATAAATTATTTTTTTGGAACCCTATTACATTAGGATAAATAGAATATTTCTGAGTTCTATTATCTTTTGGAGTGAAAGATTAGTTTGTGGTAGAAATTAGGTAACGGATGGGACTCCACTTGTCAGGTATTCTCTTTTTCTACTTATTCTATTAAGAAATTAATTATTAACCTTTATGGAAGTTATCTTAAAACCAAAAATTTGTTATCCTGATACCTTATGTTTTGTTGAACTAATTATATTTTAAATCATAATATATTGATGGCTTTGAGGCCCTCAATTTTACACTTGTTTGTGATTGATCAACTCAGTCACTCACTATAAATGTTTACATTTTCCCTCCTATTATGGGTCTCTAATTTCCACAAATGTTATTCTAATTGATATAATAATTTGGTGGTGACTTCTTTATTTCCCTTTCCCTCTTAATAAGAATAAATTTTACTAACCCAATTTTCAATGTGGGTTTTCCACAAAGGTATTTTTCTATTTTTAAATTTTTATTTTTGAAGAAAAATTTCAAATTGTGAGGATTAAATTTATTTAAGGTGTGGAGAATGTAACAACCCATGATTCCATAGTACATTATCTCATTAAAGTAATTCAATAGCTTGTGCTACACGCAATACCGAGTTCGAGCGCACCGCAACTTTCCAAACTTGCCCTTCAAAAAGTGGTTATGAATAGTATTAAATTAATTTTGAATTTTATATAGTCTATAAAATTTTAACATCCATATTATGTGTTTCCGATACATAGTATAAGAACAAATTCAGTTTTTTTAGATAAAAGAATTATTTTTCAAAAAAAATGCAATTTTACCGCCTTTTAATGACGAACCCTTATTAAATCCAATATTTGAAACTTTTATGTATTAAATTTAGTAAAATCAAGTTCTTCTTTAGAAGAGAGACTTAAAAATTCAGTTTGGATAAATTTTTTGTACTTTTATGATAACTTTCATATTTTGATGAATAATGAAAAAATAGAAAATTATAATTAAAAACATCTTTTTTAGTCAAAATAATTTATAGTGTTAAATTATAAATTTGTGTTGTTTTAAAGCATAATTTGACTGTATTTTTATCATTTAATATAGTTTAGGACATTGTATGTGATTTCAAATTTAAATTGGACATAAACAATGGTCAATCTTTTGATAGTTATTATTTCGTAAATACACGCTTTCTATTTTAACAACATGAATTAATTTTAAATTTATTTCTTCCACTTCTGTGTTTTGAATTTGGAAAAATAGATTCCATATTTGGAATCCGTAGGTCAAGATTGTTTAAATAGGTAACTTTTATTTTAAGACATTATGAATATTTACTTCAGTAAATATTTTATTTACCACGATTAAAGGGTAAATCTGTTAAATTATGGTAAAAAAATAATATTATAATAATATTAAATTACCGTAACATGTGTCCTATTACTATTTATTGATACATCTACGACCATGGTCATCCGTGTGTCAATTTGGGGACCCCATGGTGCCACTTGAGAGTGATAATGACACTTTATGTAAATTAATTTAAAGAAAAGACAATAATGACATAAACACATATCTCTTAGTAGAAAAATTTTTACATGGGGTTATATAATTATATTTTCGACTATAAATAATAATTTATAATAAAAAACGATTTCCTACATAATTATATTTTATTTATAATTTATAGATACTAAATAATTAAATTTATGTATCACACAATGATGATGCAGTAATTACCTTACTAATGAAAGAATCAAATTAATGGTATTGTAAATATTAAAATAAATATAATTTGAAAGTTTTGATTCAATAAAAAATATTTATAGGTGAATATGACTTGTTATTAATGATTTAATGTTTTTTAAGTAATAAAGTATTTTTGTCTTTCAAAAAAACCAAATACCAAATAGTGTCAAAACTGGCATAAAATAATGTTTAAAAAAATACTATATTATTGGTTGATATAATATTACTAAAAATATAAGGTTCAGAAAAAAGGATTAAATAATTTTATATATGTCATTAATGAACCACTTGAGGTTCTCCAGGAAGTTTAGAGTAATTTTATTAACCATATAGTGTAATAGTACAAGAAGATGCGGTAAAAGTTAAATTATTTATCTGAGAGTTAAATCTAAAGGATAAGGTTAAAATGTTAACCTCAACTTATCTAAAACAAATTGGTAGAGAGGATTTAACCCCATAACCACCTAAGGCTCAAAATAAATTCATTTTGAGCCATTATAAACCGAAAATTATTATATAATAAATTAATATTTTAATCTTTTCCGAAAGTGACCCTCACCCCTCTTATAAAAAGTGCACTTCCCCTTCACTCAAAATCACACTTCAAAAGCCATTTGGCTCGGCAAAAACCGGACCAAATATCCTATAAAATTCCCTCAAATCAACCTAGAGTCCTTAATTTTATTATAAATATCTCCTAACTATCCATTTTGATGATCTCAAAAGGAATCACCCGAAGAAGAAGTAATAATTTCACCACCCTCTTTCAAGTTCTTTTCTTCTTCCACTTCCTCTTTATTTGTTGCTTCGACAAAATAATAATAACCCCAGTACCTCCTAAATAATGTTATATTATTATATATATGGTACAACCATATTATTTATTCTATCCATCCTATAAATTACAAAGTCACCATACGTGCGTACGTACGGTTTGCCGTCTCCATGTTGTGGTGTAGTTAGTTATTCAAAAACTTCATTGTTTAGATGGGTATAATAATGAGTATGAATGATATAAATAATAAATAAAACATGTTAATTATTCTGTATATATGATATACCGTCCAATTAAATATATCTCACCATCAATATAATGATATTGTCACTCGTGCATATGTTTGTATTACCATCTCCACGACGCGATGAGATTCATTACCAAATTCACCATTCAATGATGATTATAAAAATATATATTATTAATAAGTATTTAATATATTAAATAATAGTTCTAATATATATATATATATATATATCTACATATATCTTATTCACTTACTTCTGTTCAATAAGATATGAAAACGGAAACAACATTTACGCGTACGTACGATCTACCGTCTCTAGAAAAAGTGCCTTCCGTTTCTTATATCTATCTCTTATAAATATTTATATTCAAAATATATATTATATATAAATCATTTTTATGATTTTTAAGTATTTAAATAATGATCTAAATGATAGGATCATGAATAACAAGTTAAAACACGTAAATAAAGTAAGCAATTACTACCCAAAATGTTAATTTAACATGGAAATCATTATTAAATGGGTAATATAAAGTCATAAATGAATCATGTGTGATATAATAAATATGAATATGGTTCTCTTATAATTTAATAACATACTATGGTCATTATACATGAGGTTAAATGTACCCTCATCCAAAGGAAAGTGGAAGGTAAGTTTTAATTTCACAATCTCTTTATTATCTAAGGTTGTTTTTACGTAAGTATCTACTGGGAACTCTTTATCATCCACATATGAATTTCATAAAAATACTTTCATAATGAATATTTTATGGTTTTATCTAAGGGAATCATTAACTATATCATCATTTTAATTGGTTTAAATATTTATTCTTCTAAATCATACTCATTAATGACCATGTTTTTAAAAATAGTTTTTGAGGATTTATTTCTAAGGAAATAAATGTTTTTATAATGTTAATTCCTTTACAAAGTTGAAAAGTGGTATGGGAAACTCTGATTCAAAAATTTATTTATATTTATTACTTTCTAAATTGTGTTACTATTAAATGTTTTCTTGAAAAAATGGATATTTCTCTCAAAAATATTTACAAATCATTTTCATCTATGTCAACATCCTTTGATGGATTTTAAACTTGTTTGAAGTTGATTTATTATGAAACAAATCTTCCATATTTTATGTAATGTTTTGTGATATATTTGACTGTTGATGTGTTATTTTTATACCATTCATAATTTATGTTTAATGTATTGAAATTTCATATGCTAATTTTAATACGAATGTTTATGTTATGTTTCAACCTTTTCATATGAGGAATGTATTGGAATTAGTAAGTGATGGGCGGAGCCCGCTATAGGTCCTCATTGCATTGGTAGGTATCATAAAACAATTATACGTGGAGTTGGCCAAGGCCTTTCCCAATTTGATATATGGTTTTTGTTGAGGCCTTAATCATTTTTAGATGTCATGGTCGAGGCCTTGACAAAATGTTTCAGAATGTCTTGCATTATACATTACCTCATTATGAAAATAATATTGATGGTTCGTGTGGTTATTAGACTAGTAGAATACCAATGATTATGTTTTATTATGTCATTATTTACTCAGACCATATTTCTGCTATAAAGTGTTCATGTTTATTATTTGTAAAGGCATGTATTTTCAATTATTAACCATGCCTATTGTTTATGTTATCTTCTGATAAGTTGTTTACCATTACTGAGAATTTTACCTCACCCATTTCTTATGCTTTATTTTCAAAAGATTTCTATGAAATGTATTATGATTGATTTATAGGGTTAAGAAAAAAGGGAATAATGGTTTTCTCAAAGAACTATCTATGCTGTATTTTATGACTGAAATAGTAATATGAAGCTGATGTTTGTTATCTATTTCCAAGAATACTAAATTGATTGGTGTTTCAGGACATTATTTCCTTATATGATGCCAATGTATTAAAATAATTCACCTACTCTGGGTAACTGGGGTCAGGGCATTACAATATGAGTAACATGGATACCCATTAACTTTCTGTATTTATTGGATAATTTAATTTTTAGAAGCGTTACATACCAAAACACATATAACTCTCTACAAATGGGAATGTGTCACATTATACATGGATTTTATTATTCCATAATAAGTTATCAATATCTTTTTCAAATTCTACAAATATGGAACCCATATAGAAATATCTTATAAAATTCATTTCTAAGGAATTTTTTAAATAGAAATATAAGAAACCATTATATCGAATAAATAGTTATGGTTAAAATGAGGATTAAAAATCAATGATCATAACTAAGAATAAGATTATCCCATGGGTATGAGAATATAATTTTGTTTCATACAAAAAAAACATGGATCATATTATAGGTGTTTGTACAAAATTATTTTTCATGAAATAATATATGAATCATATATAGATCATCAACTATGAAATATAAGAGAATAATATAGCCTAAAAATAAGTTATTAGAGTCTGGAATAAATACATGCATAGACAATAATAACACTGGGAACATAGAAAAATGAAATTATTTCCACCCACATACATATGAAAAAAATACCCATAATCATTTCCACCTACAATCTTATGAGCATTGAAAACCACAATCATATACAAGCCCAATCATTTGAATGTATTTTACCAAAATCATGTGGATGTAAAAAACACAACACCACTTGAGACATAAAACATTAAATAATGATTTGGTGGAATATAATAGACCAAACTGTCCAATATTGATAAATATTAGTTATTTATTTCATATGAACATGAGGTATCTTCTCATTCTTTAATTTATTAATTAATACATGGAAAAATATATTATTGAAAATTTCGAAAATATATTTCCATAAGATCTCAAGAGATGAATATATATGGTTTAATTATATCATATACAAATTGAATTATATTTACTATCAATGGATTTCAACATTAATGAAAAATAAATTTATATTTAATTATAATTTTTCAATTAAAATAAAAATATATACCATTTTCTCTTGGGAATTTAAAAAAACTAAAAAAAACATAGAATAATGGGAATTTTATTTTGATTTATAAACCATGGAAACAATTAATGGTATCTTTTTTTAAGAAAATTTATATTATTTAGAAAATAATTTCTTTTTATAATAATTTTTTAAAATATTATATTCTAAATTTTGTTGAAAATGTAAAAAATGTCCCATTCGGAAAAGAACATAAAAATTCTTTTGAAATGTGTTTTATGAAAGTTAATGAAAGTATTAATTTATTTATATTTTTATTTTAAAATTAGATATTTACTTTTAATAAACATATATAAATAATATTTGTTGATTAAAGACCCTCAACATTTCCTCTCTATGTTTTTTGGGGTGATTGTTTTTGTTGACAAAGCCAGATGACCAAAATGAGTATGGATGAAGTTTTATAAAGAAGGTGCTTATGATGGCATAGTTTCCCAGTGTTTGAAAAATTTTGGGGCCTCAATATCGAGAGTTTGTTTTATAGAAAACTAATTTTTTTTACAAAATAGTTCATGGAATTGAAAAGAAAAATCGGTAAAGTTGGGGCTTCTGCATAGCAACTCTATGAGGATCGTGAAGGATGGAATGAAAACCATGAAGGAAGGTATATGGACCGTGAAACGGTTCAATGAACATATAGGGAGAAAGATTTGCTATAATATATGCAGTTCACGAGAGGCAATTTGTTAAAGGGGGCCTGATTGTTCATGATAAGGATCGTTGTTTACAGAAGTGAAGGGGTGATTTGTAGAGGCATGACGAGATTTATTTTTGGAAGAGATCGACTACCGTAGATGATCAAGATAGTATGTGAACTGTGTAGAAAATGGTTCACTGTTGGAGCAGTATGAGTTGAATGGTGTACCACATCCAAAATTTGAGTATCCTAGATTAACATATTTTACAGATCTATTTTCCTATATAAGGACATATAATCCCATTAATATAGAGAGAGTTTTCATTATAAAAAATCATTTCATTGGAATGAAATTTAGTAATGTCTGAAATAGTTCACAGGGAGTCCGTGAAGGAGAAGATGTTTGGGAGTAGGATTCCATGAAAGGAGGAGGATTTTGTGGGAACAGTTCATGAAGGGGTTTGTAGAGCATAGTACCCTGTAATGGAAAAAATGATCCATGAAAGAAGGAATTGTGAAGAAGTGGAGGTGGTCTGTTGATTCGGTACATGAACATGGTACATGGAGCATAGTACATAGAGGTGCTAAGTAGAGGTAGCACATGAAGGTGGTTAATGGAGGTAGTACGTGAAGGCGATAAGTGGAAGAGGTGGTTCGTGAAGCATATACACTATATGACATAATTTAGTTCACTAAAGAAGCAGGTTATTCGTGAAGGGACATAAATAGTTTTCAAAATCAATTTCCACTAATTAACATTATACAGAAAAGTGGATTTCATCTATAGGTGAAAAAATAACTTCAACATAGCAACTGCCTATAGTTGAGGATGTGTCCATATATGAAAATTAAGGGACCTACAAGTCTATAAACTATGAGTGGATCCTTGCCATGAGTAGGGTGTAAAGGATGCATAAGATAGTTATCCTTTCCACCGAATGTGATCCAAAAAAAGAGACATTGTGAGTGACCCTTGTTAATTCAATTTGCAAATCCTAAATCTTATAAAGGTAGTGATCCTAGGAATAGAAGTGATCTTGCTCGAACCTTTTAATTTGGAAGTGATCCATAATGGATTTGGTTCAATCACCATATTTTTGTTGTATGATTATTGGACATAGCTCAGTGAGGGTGAACCAAGAAAAAATCAACATGTCTCATGCATGATTTTAATCTATCATACCTTGATCCACACCCCCTCTCAGGGTATTTAACCAAATTTTGATAACAATAATTATATGGATGAAACTAGTTCATGAGAAAACAATAAGTCTTCTTTTTCATGAAAATATTCTTTCTATATTTTTTAGTAATATATATGGGAAAATAGAAGGATTATATCAAAAAACCATAGAAACGACTAGAAGATAATAAAATAGTTTTGTTGTAATAGATAAATGACATAAAATTGCACAAATGTAAATTGAAATATAAAAAATCCAAATAAATGGTTAGACCATAACCTAAATCAATACCTCAAGTCCTCACATGTTTCAAATATAGAAACCTCATTTAATTTTTTTGATTTATTACCATTATATATAATACTCATATTATAACTTATCATTTTATAATCATTTTATTTTAATTTCTAATCATAAATTTATTTAGTAGTTTTTTAAATATCAAAATTTATATGTAAACTATTATGATTTCTGCATATGTTTTGGTCAGGTGAATTTAATCCAGGTGTCCCACCACAACATTAGATACTCCTTCATTTAATTTTTTATTCTCCATGTTGGATCTTTTGGTTGAGGTTCGAGTTGGGTCTCCAACAAAATTCCTTATGTTTTGGTTTTATTAGTTTTATTCTAGACATATTCATGGTTTTTGTGAATGTTGTGGGAAGAAAGTGTCATGTTGGAGAGTTTGTGATGCCCTTAGTGTCTCTATATTGTGTTTAAAACATTGAAGGATCATTAGAAGAACTTATCTAGTGTCTGGGATGTAATTTGGAGGGTTTTGGAAATTTTTGGGGGTCACACAGTTTGAGAACGGCCCACCCAAACTGTGAAACCAAACCATGCGATGTTGCAAGAGTTTTCTAGTAGCCCTCGCACGGTTTGCGCACAGTGACAAATCATGCAGCAAAACCATGTAGCTACTTGAAAGATTTATAAATTTTGACATGGAGCTCTGATTTGGGTGATTCCACCTCCAAAATTAATCCCTATCTATTGGGCATCGACTATAGGATCCTTCCCCTCATTCATGCTTATATTTGGGCGATTTTGGGGAATGTTCTCAACAATGGTTGGTGATTCTTCATGTTTTCTTCACCAAATCTCCTCTCATTCTCTTTCCCTCTTTGTTTCATGGGTTCTCATTGGTGTTTCCTCCCTTGTCCAAAACCTACTGTTAGGATTGGATTATTTGGTATGTTTTTCTTGTGTCTAGGGTGTGCAGATGGTCCATCGGGCTTAAATATATCTTCCCTTGAGGTTTCATCGCATTCACACACTGTTGGGGTAGGTGTTTCCATGATTTTCCATTCCATTGAAAACCATTGATGCTTTAACCATTTGGATTAGTTTTTAAACATTCTTTGCACCTACATAAGTATTATAGTTAACTTATTTTGGTATTTTTATGTTGGTTTCAATTGTTAAAAATATCGTTTAAAATGATTCATTGATTATGTCTATGTGCTAGTGCCTTGGAAGTGTTTGATAAAATTCATTTTGTTTTATAAAAATGAAATTAAGACCTTGTTATATTTTTTAACTTGGTTTTATATATTTTATTGTTTGAAACATGAATTAGAAAATTAAAGGTGATTTGGGTGCCTAATTAGGGCTTGATTATTTATGGTGAAGTGTTTTGGAAAAGTCCTTCGGGTTTTTGAAATGTTTATGAGAGGCGTTACAGTTATGTTGGTTTTAAGGGATGTAGTATTTCTGGAAAAATGTTTTTGGGTACTCTTATTGATCTTCAAAGGGTTTCATTGGATGTTCGCACATCCATGGGTTCACTAGGAGCACACATCGGTGGGAATTCAAGTTGAAATGACACTTAAAAACGATGTTACACATGAACCTGGATTTATCAAATGTTGTCTCTTCTCTCTCCTATTATCATACTTCTAAAATGGATCTTGATTTCTAAAAAGTGTATTGGCATTTAATTTGTCTTTAAATTGATCTTGGTTTCTTTTAAATTTGAACTGTGGGGCATTTTGGGACACAGTTGGTTTCAAATAGATTAATATACTTTTTGTATTTGTATACTTAGAAATGGATTTAGAAATGATTTGGAACTGCTTTGGTATATGTATTTGGGTGCATAATATTTACGGCCTGTTTGGAATTGTTCTTTTAAAGGTGATGTTTTGTGTTGATTTACGAAAAGAATTTGATTCAGAAAATTTGAATGTGTGGTGGGAAACTTTGAACATTTTATGACACAATTTGAATGTTAAATTAGTTATAGCCATGTTGACCCTTTGTTTAAATGAAATGATCGAATGCGTATTTGTGGGGAAATATTAACTAGGGAAACCCTTTATGGGTGAACATATAGAAAGGGTCCATGTTTGGGGTAGGCAAGTGTGGTGATATGAGTCACGGGTACGAGGGACTTTTTTACTTACATAGTATTATTATCACAACAATGGGTTCATGTGAATCTTTTCGATGATTGAGTGACGGGTGCGGATCAACCCTGATTAGACGGGTTTTTACCCCTTGTATTTTGTTAGGCCAGGCGGGCTTTGCCCCAAGATTGTTCTATTAGGGAGGCTAGCTGATTATAGACTTAGGAGCTTCACCATACGCCAGTAGGTGGTTCTAAAACTGAGTACATCCAAGGGACTTCTAGGGATGTTTAGGATCACCAATGGTTACTTTCTATATTGGTTTTCAACTTTCTGATACATTGAATGTTTGTTTGTTTAGTTTATTTATTTTCAGCATAGACCTGGTGTTGTTTATTTGATTTTTATTTAAAATTAAATGTCTATTTTGAATGTGGAAACATGGTGTGCACAGTTTGTAAGAAGATAATGAAATTTTTTTATTTATAAAAAGAAAGAAAACCTATTTTTATAGCCTTATTTTCAAACTAGTTTAAATGGATTGTTTTGGGAAAGGAAACACATAGACTCTTTGGTGGTTGCCTACTGAGCTATCTAGCTCACACCCTACTTGTACAATTCAGTGTTAGTAGACCCGAACTATTTTGCAGGTTCAGATTTTGTTCAGGTTTTTCTTGTTCAAGTATCTCTTGGAGCAGGGTGGTCTTATGGTTGGAGGTGATCAAGAGTTCACAAGGATATCATGCTAGTGGATGGAAATTTTATTTTATTGTAGCTTATGGTTCTTTCAGTGTTAGTTTTATATAGTATTATTCATATTGGACCAGATTTTTCTTTTATTGAGATTTAGTTGTGGTCACCTCTATTGTGTTTTTAATGTTTTATAATTTGATCCTATTATTATTGGGTAAATCATTCCCTCTTGTTTTATTTTGATGCCCGACACTATCTACCAGCCTGTGGTGATTGGGAATGCCCTTTGGGCCATGTCACAGATCGAGTTGGGTGTCAGGTCAGATGGTATCCCAGCTTGGTTCGTGACAGCTAGCACTATAGTTAAGGTTTTATAATATATTGAATCTAAAAAATTTCATAAATACCATATTTATTCATTATATACATGAATAAATTTTATTTATGGAGGGGATAAAAAATTAATTGCATACTTAATCAAGGTGGTAGTCCATAGGTATGAAGAAGTGATGTTTTAATTTTTCATATGATGGTGTGAAATGAAGGTAAAAATTAATTTATCTTCCCAGAATCATATTTATGGTATAATTACCATATATATCCATTAATTCCATCTATATTAAGATTTATAAGAATAAATGATGAAATAAAATTTACACTACTTCATGGAGGAAGTTATGCACATGTATTTAGGAGAAACATTCTCATTTTCTGTTAAATGGAAAGGAGATAGGAATTTTTTTGAAATTAACATCCCAAATATTTAGTATAGTAAATAAACCATTGTAATTATTTTAAAATTTATTAACAATATTTGAATGTGGTTTAATATGGGAGAAGCATTAAATTTTTTTGAAGGACCATATACATATTCTATGGATAATCCCCTTTGATAAACATATTTTGAAAACATTGGTGGGTATTTGTGGAATAAAAAATCACTAGTAAATGGTAATGATTTTTGGTATGCTACATGGGAAGATCCTGGTTTAGATTACATGAAAATTTTATCAATATAAATGATAAGTTGATTTTTAATTTTATAGCTTATAGGTGTTACACTTTTTTGAATTCTCTAAATATTATAATAATATAGTAATTTTATAGTGAAGGTGGCTCAAAATTTACAAATTGCTATGATAGTTTAAACTATGTTCTAAATCAACTCATCTAATTAAAATTAGATTTGTTTTAGTGATATTTTAAACATTTTCTCTTAGTATAACCCCTAAGATATCAATTTTAATTTATAAAAAAGTGAAATACATTGACCATGGTAACTATTCATTACGACTAAAAATGAAACAAGCCTTATGACATAATTTGAAAATTATGATTAAAAATATTTTATACATTTTTCAAGACTCAAAATATATATGTGGAAAAAATTAATTTTAGTATATGTATGAAAAATTAACAGATAAACAAGATTTTGAAAAAATGTCATTTTGAAACTGAATAATAATTTCCACCAAAATAATATATAAAATTTGTTCCTATGTAATTTATTCTGTTATGAATAAGAAATGGGGAGTTATGTTGTTTTTCAAACACTACAAACCGTAATGCGAAATTCTTATTACATAATTAAAAAAAATGTTAAAAGTATTTTTATTATTCATGTAAAACATTAGTTATGTTCTAAAATATCAAATATTATTTTCCAAACCCATACTAATTATTACTAAGTTCATTATTTTTATTCCTTAATATATATTTAGTATATTAAAATAAATTCCAAAATTTTTAATTCATTATTTTTTCATAATTTTTATATAATGTTTGTATAATTTTAAAAAATGTCTTTCAATTACCCACCCAAAATTCACATATTACTGAAAAATACCTAAAATTCACCCTAAGATAATTTTACAAATTGAATTAAAAATGGGGTTTATTTTATCATAGTAGAATTGAAAAATTTTAAAATCCATCATTCTAGAAACAATATGGGGAAATCATTTTATTAGAAATTAACATTTAATAGATTATGTGTCATTAGTCATATTTTAAAAAATTATCAATTAAGTAACTGAACAATTATCTAATTATAAGTTTTAAATATGATAGATTATCATAGATGAATTCTAATGGTGTTCATGTTTTATATTCTTATTCCAATGTATTATTTATTATCAGCACAAATGTATTGGAATGAGGGAGAACCCTAATATGTGTTGATGTAAAATCGGTTTGATGTTTCCTAAAAAAAGCTTGAATATTAATATGAATAGGTTTTTCCAAACAATATATGAATATGTGATGATTAGAGAGTTGTTATCAATGTCTAAAGTCATGTTATAATGTTTTTTAGAATGTCAATTTTTATAAGATAAAAAATTTTATGTATGGAATGACTATTTGAAGAAAGTCTGTAAGATGAGTTGTGTGAAGTAAATTTTTATATGGTCTTTAATTTGATGGAACTTTGATTGAAATTATATTGTTATTATTTTTTATGTGTTTAATTTTTTTAGATAAAATAAAATATATTGACCAACCAAATCCATCTAGATAAGAATCATTTTATTGAGTACACTTGTCAATAATGAATACCATCAGCCATGTTGTTTTGTGGGATAGAGTATAGGGATCACACACAAGGTGCACACATGATAGGAATAGATAATGGGGGTCCAATCATGGTTGGAAATGATTTTTTTTCATCTTATGTGTGGGTCAGGGCTATTGGCCATAGAGTGATCAGTGAACCCCAATTAGTCTTGTTCTAGAAGGATTGACCACATGTGTGAAAATTATAGAGGAGTATCATGAATAGAGTATTGATGTGGCACACAACAATAACAAGAGAAATATTTTTAATATGTCGTGGAATATGTTTTAATCTATAACCCATTAATGTCATATTCTACCTTGGGAATATAATTTTTACTATGTGGAGTCTATAGGACATGGTTTTGTAGTCATAAAACCGTGTATTGAAAAGATTGATGACTCCAACATTGGTTGGATCGCCATCCAACATGCAGGGGATCATGTATCATTGGGGATTATAATGAGGATGAGTGGTGGTCCCTAAATAACAGTAAATATTCACACATGAATGCCACATGGTTGATCCGTTGGCCACATTCCACATGGTTGATCCAGAAACTGCTAACCTCATATGGGTGATTTGCTGAAAAATACCCAATATACATTCCACTGACCACGTGCCTCATAGTTTATCCTATAAATTGAACTACCCGTAATCATTATTTGGAAATTTAGATGTGATCATGCATGTATATATAATGAAGAATTTTAGGATCCCACGAAAATAATGAGGTGAAATTGAGAAATATAGTTTTATATAAAGGTAAGTATGATCAATAATATAGTTTCTATAATGGACGGATGTGGTGATGATGATATTGATATATAATGAATGTAATCTCATGAGAATTTCTCTAAAATAAAAAATATCAACGTGATGTGTTTATTAGTATTTAATTCAAAAAATGATTAGTTTTTTCATAGAAACTCGACTCCCTAGGAATGAATTTCATTGTATATGTTATTTGAAGAAGATAATGCAATGTGAAAATAAATTTGATTCACACCGAAGGGAGATTCTAGAATTATAAATATTATTATATCAGTGTGGAATTTTTCTTAATAATAGTGGATATTAAGGATTAGGTTATCATATTTTCATTTATCATAAATGTGATAATTCCTAGGTATTTCATTGGATAAATGAAAGATTAACGACTGATATTAAATTGAATTTATTGTTGTAATTTTTCTAAGAACTCATGTTTAAATATTATGATGAAATATTGTCACACATCATTAAAAGTATATAAATGAGAGGAGAATTAAAAAATTGTGGTCTGTCACTTCTATTATTGATGAACCAACTGAATTTTAAAATATTAGAGATAGAGGGAGAGCCACAAATTTGATGATGCTAAATATTATATGAAGTTTAATGATAAAGGAAGAAGAAGAGAGACTTAGATAGTGTAAGAACATTTTGTCAAAGAAGGGACTGAATTGAAGATGGGATTTTCCCTATATTATTCTTATATTGATGAAGAAAATAATGGTGTATATTATATATAATAGATTAATGTTGTAATTATTTATTATGTATTGGTGTTGAGACTCTATGATATTAATAACCACTATCATAAAATATCATTTTTAGTCTTTCTGGATATTTTTTCCAACCATATTTGTTATTTTTTTATTCATATAGTAGTCTAACACATATTTTACATGGAATGTGGTTGAATTTAAGATTATAATTAACTTCTATAAACAAATCGATTGATGAATTGGTGGTTCTAATTTAAAAAATGACATATAGGGATGTGGATGATGCTTTCGAGATGGATTTTTATGACTTTTAAAATACGTGTAATGAATATAATTCTCATTGTTAGGAGAATCTATATAAAATCCTAATATTTTATGGTATGTCTCTTTATAAATTAATTTAATCTCTTCGATAACATGTGTTTCATACAACACCAAGTTCAAATGAACCACAATCTATAATTTTTCAACCCATATAAACTAGCTGTTAAATTGTTCAGAATAAGTGGGAAAAACTAAAATTTTAACAATATGTGGTTTATACATTTATATAATATATAATTTATTTTTCAACTTATTAGAAATAAAAATATTAAAAAATAAATTAATTAAATGAAGTGTTTTATGAAAAACTATTTTTTGGCGTGCAATATATTTATATAATAAAAAATTGAATTATTTACTATTTTTGGATGATTATAATTAAAATTATATATCATATATTTAATCAAATTCTTTATCATTCATATAATATTTTTATTAAGCATGATATAAGAATAAATTAATTTTTCTTCTTAAAAACTACATTGTTAAAAAGCTTGTTTTCCGAATTTTGCAAACACAATTTAAAATGTATTTATGGAAATTATTGGTATAGAATTTGATAAAATGAATCACACATTTAGAATCAGGATGGTCAAATTTGGGAATTGGGCCCATTTTATTTTCGGTCAAAATGAATAGTAATCATGGTAAAATGTATCACCTAGGTAAATGGTAAATTGGTTTAATATAGGTAAAAACTAAGTGATAAGGATATAATGATTCATCCAAATTATTATTGGATTATGTGTATCCAACCCTTATCATCGTAGCCTCAAATTTTGAGTTGTTTAATTGAAACTTGTCAATGAACATAACTTATATAATATTTAAATCAATGATAGTTACAAAATGTCATTCACATTGCTTTTAATATCTTTTTTTTTGTAAAAATAGGGATAAAATATTAATATAAATAAATGTATATTTTTAGATTAATGATTTTTTTCATTATAAAAATTTATTTTAAATTTTTCGAAACTATAAAATTACCTTAAATTATTTTTCAATGCTCATAGTTCATTTATTTAATTAGTAGAAAAATACAATAAATTATTTGAAAAAAATTAATTTTTATATATTTTGGTTAATTTAATGTGTACGATGAATTTATATAACAAATTATATCTGTATTAAGGCATTATATTTAAATTACCCTTTTCTTGATGTATTTTATGTCAAATTAAATGAATAGTGTAAAAATTAACACTAATGATAATTTCTCAATAAAATAAATTAATAAATTGTTAATTTTTTTTAAAAAAATTATCTTCAAATATGTTAATGTAATATTTTTTAAAACATCATGGATGGTCAATTTATGAATCATTTTACCATTTATAGTAACATTAATAGACCTTTATTATTAAAATAGTGGTAAACATGGTTAAGGACCAAAAAATATTAACCAAGGATTTAATCAAAATGATATGGTTTACAATTACACTTAAGGTTGTCTAAATTATATTAGTTAATTATATTAAAACCCTATAATAACTGATATTAAAATAACATTCCATTTGGAAGAATTTTGCATGATAATAAATTTATTATAAATTATTATTATTTTAATTTCAATAGTCTCCCTCACATATATTATGAAAGGTAATCTCCTCCCTCAATTATTCACACCACATTGATCCATATAACTAGAAGAATCTCTAAAAATTTCTCTTCTCAAAATCAGTATACAACTTTTAGAGGTTCAAGTATCCCTAAAAGACCAATCCTATGTTCCTTAATAAATGATCTAAAGAAGGTATCCTATAGAAGTGGTTATTTTTTTATCTAGCCACATTGAATTTATATCTTATTCTACATCTTATGAATCTCTAGAAGTTATCATAAAATAATAAATTTAGTATCATCAATATAATGTATATACGACTTATTGTGTCTGTGTAGTGATAAAATTCAATTTTCATTTCCATATTTTATGGGTGTAAATTATGATGGTATTAATATATATAAATATATAGGATATTAATATAATTATTTAAATTCTAGAGATTATCTAACTGGTCAAAATTTAAAATGACTAAACCTAATGAACCAAAACATATGTGAAAAACACTGTTATTATTTCTAAAAAATAGTGATTTAAAAAAAGTATAATTAAAAAAAGGGTTATAAAATATTATAGATAAGTCATAAATAGTATAAAATATGAAAGTAATATTATGGAACATATGTATAATAAATCTACATTTATTATACCGAAGGTCTTAGCATATATAAATGATGTCAAAAAAGTAAGAGTTTATTTCAATGTCTCGTCATTATCGAGGATTGTTTCTATTAAGTATCCGCTATGGAATATTTATCTCCCATATGAATGTTTTATATTTCTTTTCAAATATGGTTTTAATATTATCTTATCATTATTTAAATAATTTTTATCCATATTTTTTGTTTAAAACATGGTTTGAAACGATTCTTTTTTTATTTTCCAATCATGGTACTTTGTGACTTTTCCAAAAAATAATTGGAAAGGAAAGATTTTTTAATTATACATAGTAAGAAAAATTTCCCACTGTCATGATGAATTATTTCTTTTAATCTTTATTTACAATTTTATAAGGTTCTTTTCAAATAAAACACTTTTTTAAACGTTATTCCTTGACCCAAATGGCCAATGAACAAAATTTATTAAAAAAAGTTTACAAAATTTTAAAGCACGAGATCATATTACAATATTTTTATTGGAAGGAAATAAGAGCGGCGGGGTGGTCTTCACACTAGGTTATATCTTGATTAACTCCCATGTTGGCCAAGACATCATCAACCATGTTTATTTCTTTATAAACATTTGTGATGACGTAGTTCATATCGATGAGCGAACTGTTGCATTCCTTCCAATGGGTAGTAATCAGAAAAGAAAGATAAATTATGCCATTCTAAATTTATTGAATGATGGTCGTCGAGTCACATTCAATCCAAAGTTTCTTCCAACCAAAATCCATGGAAAATTTAATCACATGAATCAATCCCATCATCTCAGCTTCAAGGGAGGTGGTTATTCCACAACGACCCATAAAAAACCTAGAAGCTGACCAAGGTGATTTCTGAAGACAACCCCACACCCTGTAGATCCTAGATTTCCCTTGGAGGCACTATAAATGTTAAATTTGATACATCCAGGGAGAGGAGTTCTCCAGATGACCTCCAGAGTGTGATGTAGATGACAGAAATTGTCGTTGATCTGTTGATGTTTCAAGATTCCAAAGTCATGCATGGTGTTGTGGAAGTTTCCAATTCTGTATCAAAGCAGCTTCATGTATATAAATGAGGATCTGTATCTGACCTTCACTAATATTGAGTGAGTAATTGTTATGAATAATTTCATTCCAATCATACAAGATAACATGGTGTTGTTCAGAAACTATAGCAAGGAAAAGGTTCTATATTTGCTAAGAGCCTTCCATCTTTGCACATTTCATAAGTTGAGGATTGACAGAGTCATGTATCAACCATCTACAATCAAATATGTCAAAAAATAAAATTTAAAAAGAATAATTAATAACACAATAAAGGAAGAGGAGGTTAGAATATTCTCTATGTGGATTATAGATTTTACATTTATAGAAAATATGAATTCCAAACAGTTGAAGAAAAATATTAGTGGGAACTCTTTTGTGAGAAAGGCTCCAGTTGAGACTGAATATCAAGGACTTTATCCAAGGTTTTTTGAAGTTTTTAATCTAGTTGTAATCATTCATGGTGTTAGAGAAAAATATGATTGTAGTAATTTTTTGAACTAGGCATTCCATTGTGAGAAGGATCCCAAATTAAGAAATCATTATTGTAAGTAAAAGTTTAGTTTTCAATGAGATTAAAAATAATATATGGGAGATGATATTATTAGGAATTTAAAGTATCTCTGATAGAGATGTTGTTGTCTGTAGGTGTTTTATCAGGAGAAATAAAATAGATTAAAAGCATTCTAGTCCATTTATCTAGCCATAATTTCATGGAGGAATTTTTAGAGACCATCCGTATAGAATTATTCATAATGTTGGAGAAGGAGTGCTCGATGACATCCCTAATAGAATAATTAATAAATATAAAATTTCTAGTCTTATGTTTTTCAAGATATCTATTTTTGAAAAAGGTGATAGAGTCAGAAGAATTGTGAAAAATATTCCAAGATTTCCGATCTTGAAGAGATTCGTTAAAGTACATTATTTTTTTATACCAATGCCACCATTCTCAATAGGTTTGCACCAAATTGACCAAGGGACCATTACGATCATTCTTTCAAGAATACTAACAGTCCAGATGAAATTTTCAATAGTGGTGTTCATTTTTCTATAATACCAATAGGCCATTTGTAGACCATCATGGAGTAGATCATCTTAGATACAATAGAGGATTTAACAAGGCAAGTCCTACCTTCCATAGAGATACATTTACCATTCCAAGAAGAAAGTTGGTGTATTAGTTGACTAACAATAGTTACAAAGTGTCAAGACTTGGGCCTACCCCAAAATATGGGGACACCAAGGTAAGTGAAGGGGTGAGATCCATATTTAAGACATTATTCTTTGATAATGTTGAATTTTTATATAGAGGGGAATGTTCTTCCCAAAGAAGATGTAGTATTTATTAAAACTTATGGTTTGTCCAACAACCTCCTCATAGTGAGAGAGGGCGGTTTGGTGGTTAAGAATGTTTCTTTTGTCACCTTGAAGGAAAATTATGATGAAATCAGTATAAAACAGGTGAGTGGGAGCATTTACATTCTGGGAGACATGAACGAGTTTTAGTTTATTTTGAACCACCAGATGATTGATCAGATGACTGAGTTAGTCTTCCACTTTTGTGAAGAGAATGGCATAGAGGGGTCACCTTATATCAAACATTTGGTGCATTTAAATAATCATTTGGGATATCCATTGATCAAAATGGAGATAGTGTCCAAGTTGAAGAGAGTTATGATAGTAGCGATAAAAGGGGTACTTAAACCAAGGATTTGATGGAATTTGAAGATAAAACTCCAATCCATGGTTTCAAAAGCTTTTCTGATGTCAAGTTTAATCGTAAGAACCTGGATCTTCATTTCAGGTATGCCTTTCCCTTTCTGGAGTTTTGAGATTTTTTTGAAATTTCTAGAAAATTTTGAAGTACACGCCGTGTACTCTTCTCTAGCTCGAAGCCGTCTGCTGGCCATGCCCAGGCCACACAGACAGTGTGTAGGGGTGATCTGGAGGCCTATTTTGGTGGAGTACGGAAAAACCCACTACACGTCATGTACTTTAAAAATACACACCGTGTACTTTTCTTTTTTACTAAACGGACCGGGGTCACGCCTCATCACGTTATTTGCCTTCTTCTAGGTCTGGTTCGTCCAAGAGCAACTCGTACAGCCAAATCTTCCCCGAGATCCCGCCGCTCCGTCCGATCTCCGATTCGAGCACGATCGATTGCATTGGAAGCACAACAGTGAGTTGTTCCTTCTACTTGAACCTTGTTTTCCAATTCTTCATCCTTCTCAAGTTATCTATGGTTGAACATTTTGTGCGTTTTCTCAGATCTATGATGTTCTTGGGTGAATTAGCCATCATGGTTAAAGTATAACGATCTCCTAGGATTGAGGTAGGTGGTTTGTGCCTTACCGTTCAAGGTCACTGAGTTTTATGTGCGAATTTCCACCGATACCTGTGAATGGGGTATCGCGTGTTTAACTTTTTTCCCTTGTTGTCTTCCTGCCTTGCCTGTATGCTTGTGTAGAGGTAATTTGAACATGTTAGGGGATATTTTTTCGTGCTTGGATGTATTTTCCTTGATTTGTTTTGTTTTCTACCTTTGGGTCTCGTTTTCCTTTGGCTGCTACACTTGTTTTCGTGTCTTTCCATTATAGGTTGAAGTGAAATTCATGACATGCTTGTTACCTTGTAGACTATTTAGCTAAGTAGCTCTATAGGTGTACTTTGGTTAGCCAAGTATCTCTATAGGTCTACTTTAGCCTTATTGCATTATTATTCACTAACTGGCACGGGGCTGAGAAAACGTGGTGCTATAGACTATAAGGGATAGACCGAGTGAGCTTCCCAGAGAGTCTTACATATTACAGAACACAGAGGGGATGGATCGAGTGAGATCCCAGAGAGTCTTGGATTTTATATACTAAAGGAGGGTAGATCAAGTGCACTTCCTCAGAGATTATTACCTTGTTTTAATCTCTTTAAGAACCTTCCCAGGCTAGAGGGGGAATTGACTGAGTGAGCTTCCTCAGAGAGTCTATGGTATACCTAAGGATATAGGAGGAATTGACCGAGATAGCTTCCTCAGAGAGTCTCTAGACCTTGGGGCTAAGAGGGTTAGACCGTGTGATCTTCCTCAAAAGATTCCCTAACTACCCTAGACTATAAAGGGAAATTGACCGAGTGAGCTTCCCTAGAGAGTCTCATAAATGCTTATAACCAAGACAGAAGGGTTAGGCTGAGTACACTGCCAAGAGGGTTGAGGTAATTCTTGGATAGGACCAGAGGGGATGGCTATGAGTACTTCCCATAGGGTTTCATGTTTGTTATCTTTGTGCTTCACTGCTGTTGTTAGTTGTGGTTTAATTTCTGTTGTATCATCCTGCCTTTCTGTTTACTGTTACTGCCTATTGCTTGTTGTTGTTGTTTACTACTTATTGTACTTTTACCTTCCATATACTCACTGAATATTAGGCATATATCTTCGGGTGAATGCCTACTGGGATTTTATCTCACACCCTATTTGGGCCCTGCTTTTGGGCCCTAGCAGACTGTGTTGCTATAGGTATAGACAAGGGCAAGCACTTTTTGACTTCTGGAACTTGATTGCTTGGAGCATGGGAGCATGGGACCAATATTTGTCTTGCGATGCTGAGGAGCTGTTTATTTTACTTTTGAACTTGTCTTGGTAATGTAGTGTTTCCAGCATTGTGACTTTTTCGGATGCTTTCCTAGTTATGTATCATACATCATTCCTTATATACATATGTGCTCCAGTTTGCTGATTTAGTTTTGCACTATTATATCTTCAGTTATTCCTGCTTCCGATACTATATGTTTATTTTTCTTATGCTATGTACTCTGCCAATGAGGGCATATTTTCCCCACTATCACACCCAAGGCCCTCGCTGCTAGTCGGCAGCCTCTGGCGTTTGAGAAAATGCGCTGGAGGCCATGTGACCAACCGGGTTCAGGGCGCCTCTGGGTAGCTTTCTGAACTGGGACATTACAAAGTGGTATCAGATGAATTCTTTTCACTTGCATTACTATTTGGAGACTTTATCTTGGGATAGGATGGATTTGTTACTTGGTAATAAGCTATGCCTGGGAGTAGCTAACCGGTGTAAAGGGAAAAGCCATACAACCTCGTTATTGCAGTTTTCTGGTTTTGAGATTTTACGGTTGATACGATTTCACCTAGTGTGATTCACAAGATTTGCACTATTATTGTTTTGATATTATGGTTCTATTTCTGTCACAACCCAATGAGATGAGGGTATTCCATCTCATGCATCATCTAGGAACTTGTAGAAATCACATGCCATGCATTCTTGCCATCTCATCTAGGGTGCATTAGCGATTGGATGCTGTTGTGATAGACTTTGTGTAGATTATGCAAGCTGTTGTGATAGATTCTTGATAGAATATCTGCTACTTTGTTAGATGATTTTTTTACTACACTTTTCTCAAATGAACACCAAATTTTGATTCTTGAGATGTTATGGGCCCTCTTGGATTGGAAGTTAGTGGATCATGATCCTGTTATCTCTTATACAAGACTGTTGGAGAAGGCACGATTTGATTCACAGGAAGTATAGGCCCTCATAGATTGGAATTTGGCACCTCTTTGCTTGGTTTTCTGTGTTTCTGGGTATTCTGTAAGATTTCGGTGTTACTGCCTAGAAAAACCTATAATACACGGCCTGTACTTTCTGGTTACATGTTGTGTAGTTTTCAGGCCGTGTTACTGACTATGTGTGCAGGAACACAATGTTGTAGAAATAACTTCAGGAACATGCCATGTATGGTAGGTACATGCCGTGTAGTTAGAGCCGTGTACCCGGTCGTGTCACCAATAACATGGTTCAGGGAAGCTTGAGTGGACACACCATGTTGATTTCGGAACACGCCGTGTAGTCTTGCCCAGGTATCTGGCCGTGTCACGAACAACACGGGACGGTGTCACCTTCACCTATACATGCCGTGTTTGTTCGGAAGACACCATGTAAATGCCAATCGTGTAGACGGCCGTGCAACTAACAACACGGGCCGCCGAGTCGGTTTTTAGTACACGTTGTGTCCCTAGGGAACACACCGTGTAGTCTGAGGTTTGTTTGACCGTGTGAGTTAGCCGTGTAAAGGGACTCGGGTAGGGGAATAGTATTCAAGTACATGCGGTGTGTTGGGTCAACACGCCGTGTAATTGGGGTGTTACATGACCTTTCGGGCATGGGTACATGCCCATGTTAGTTGCTTAAGTAGACACACCGCGTAGTTTTTATACATGCCGTGTAGTCGTGTTTTGTAAACATGTGTGTTTTTCTTCCCCTGTTACTATTTTGTACTCTTGTGTTCTCTGTCCTTGTTTTTTTGATCTAAGGTGTACTTTTGATCTTTCAGAGATATGCCTCTGAGACATCCCCCTGTTGTACATATGTTGTTAGGCAGTGATTAGATGCCTGAAATGGATGATTAGGGACTTCCTGCTGATCCTCTAGTTGAGCTAGCCTTGGCACTGGCTTTCATACCAGTTGCAGGCACCAAAGCGCAATTCAGGGAGGATATCTTGAGGATGATGAAGACCTTCCAGGGAGTTCCGCCTCCTTCCCCATTGATGGATGAGTTAACACGAGTTTTCCAGTAGTAGCATCCTCCTACATTTTCAGGGGATGGAGGACCTCTGGCTGTAGAGTCGTGGATAAAGGCCACACTAACTATATTTGAGAACCTAGAGATCCCTCCAGAGAAAAGGGTAAAGCTGGCTACTTATATGCTCCGGGACATCGCCAAGAGGTGGTGGGAGGTGATCTCACGGTCCGGGCGTCAGCAGGATATGTCTTGGGATGAGTTTCGACGCACCTTCTATGACTAATTCTATCTGGAGAACCTGAGGGCCGATCGAGCCTGAGAGTTTATGAGTCTGCAGCAGGGTACTCTCTCTATTATGAAGTACTCATCTCGTTTCACTGAGCTGCAACATTTCACACTGATCCCAACAGGTGATGAGTTGTTCCTTGCTAGGAAGTTTGAGGACGGTCTCAGGCAGGAGATCCGTTCCCAGGGGAATATCTTCTAGTTGACTTTGATATCCTCCATCGTCAACCAGGCGCTGATCACTGAGTGCAATCTGAGGGATTCTGGAGCAGTGAGCCAGGGAAGTTTGATATCCAGTGCTGGTGTTCCTCCTACGGACAGTAGGAAGCGTCGTAGAGAGTCTTCTCGAGGAGATCGAGATTCACGGGATGCATCAACTGGCAGCCATGTAGTATGCTACCAGTGCGGTAGGAGTGGGCATACTAGGCCTCAGTGCCAGAGGGATCCGATGGAGTGCCATTCTTGCAGCAAGATGGTCCATCTTTAGCATTTTTGTCACATCTTTTCACCTTCATCTGGTGGTAGGGGTTCCTCTATGACCCCGCGTTCTGGAGATGCTTCACCAGTTTCCCACCAATCAGGGAACTGGAGTTCTTCCGGCCGTTCAGGACAAGGTGGAGGTTGTGATCGTGGTGGTCAGTCACCAGGTCATCAGCGACAGTAGAGTGGATCAGCTTAGAGCGGTCAGTCAAGGGCGTAGGGTCGCGGTACATGCCATTCTTTCACCGTGGAGCAGACCTATCAGGATCAGGATCCCGACCCTTCTACGGTTCAAGGTACGATATTAGTAGCCTTAGTTTTATCTTCAGCTCTTTTTGATACTGGTTCTTCATATAGATTTATCTCTATTGTGGTTGTAGATAGCCTTGAGCTCTCTATCTTTTCTTCTACCGATTTGTTGACTCTTGACACACCGTTGGGAATGAGGAAATCTAGCGTACGACAGTGCAGAGAGTGCTCTCTTGAGGTTGCAGGGAGTCATTTCTTATGGGACTTCTATGTCCTGGAGATGACGGGCCATGGTTTCATTCTCAGGATGGACTAGTCAGTTCCCTTCCAGGTAGTCGTTAATTTCTATCGTTGTAGGGTGAGTTTCACATCACCAGAGGGCGGATCTTTCCTTCATAGAGGCGAGTGGGATGTCCAGGTGGGTAGAGCTAGACCAGAGCATTATTGGCTAGGGAAATTTACAGCCCATATTGTCAGTCTTTATCTGGATGACCAGGGGACTTCACAGTTAGACTTTCCTCTAGTGGTGGATCATTTCAGGGATGTCTTTCCAGAAGAATTTTCAGGTTTACCTCCGGAGCGTGAGGTATACTTCTCGTTTGAGCTCATGCCAGGAGCAGCACCTTTGTTCATTCCTCCTTATAGGGTGGCTACACCTGAGTTGCAGGAGCTCAAGAATAAGTTGGAGGAGTTGTAGGCAAAGGGTTTCATCCCACCCAGTACTTCTTCTTGGGGTTCACCTGTCCTGTTTGAAAATAATGAAGAGGGTACCCTTTGGAATTGTGTGGATTATCCGAAGCTAAACCAGTTGACGGTCAAGAACCGATATCCCTTGCTGAGGATCAATGATCTCTTTGATCTGCTTCGTGGAGCCCGGGTGTTCTCAAAGATTTACTTGAGGTCCGGTCATCATCAATTGCACATTAGACCATCAGATATACCTCTAATAGATTTCCGGAGTAGGTATGGTCTTTACGAGTATACAGTCATGTTGTTCGGTCTTATGAACGCGCCTGCAGTCTTCATGGCCCTGATGAACCGAGTGTTCCATTCATACATGGACTCTTTTGTCGTGGTCTTCATTGACGATATCTTTGTGTACTCTCACACTCTACACGACCATGCCACACATCTTGAGATAATCGAGTACACTAAGAGAGCATCAACTATATGCTAAAATCTCAAAGTGCCACTTTTCGATGGATCAGATTCACTTCCTGGGTCATGTTATCTTGGAGAATAGAGTATCTGTGGACCCAGAGAAAGTGAGAGCTATAGTTTCCTTGGAGCAGCCGAAGAATGTCTTTGAGGTACCGAGTTTCCTAGGGCTGACCGGGTACTACAAACGCTTTATTCAGGACTTTTTGAGCCTAGCAGCACCATTGACAGGTCTGACCAAGAAGGGGGCGAAGTTTTTACGGTCAGATTCTGGTGAGTCATCCTTTCAGGAGCAGAAGGGGAGGTTGAATTCAGCACTGATACTAGTCTTTCTAGAGGCGGGCAATACCTACACTGTTTACTGTGATGCTTCGGGTATTGGACTAGGAGCCGTGCTTATGCAGGGGGATGGAGTCATTGCTTACGGGTCTCGGCAGTTGAGGCCACATGAGAGGAACTACCCGACACACGATATTGAGTTGGCAGTAGTTGTTCATGCCTTACGCTATTGGAGACACTATCTTCTGGGAGAGAACTTTTTGGTTTTCCCCAATCACAGGAGTCTCAAGTATATCTTCACTCAACATGATCTGAATCTGAGACAGCACAGGTGGGTCGCGTATCTTTAGTCTTTTGACTTTGAGCTTGCCTATACACCGGGAAAGGGAAACGCAATGGCTAATGCTTTGAGTAGGAGAACTCAGATTCAGACAGTTTTGGAGGCTAGCAGTGAGTGGCAGCTTATGGATTTGTTCTCTGAGATACATCTAGAGGTGCGCGACAGGCATGGACAGACTTTTCTTTCATCTCTGGCTGTTACCTCTACACTTCTTGATCGGGTACGAATGAGGCAGAAATCAGACTCAGAGGCCTTGGTCCTATGGGAGAGTGTGTCAGGAGGGGACCCTCTTCGTGGATGGACAATGGGAGAGGATGAGATCTTGCATTTCCAGGGACACATATGGGTGCCAACAGACATACGTGAGGAGCTGATGTGGGATTTCCATTCCTCAGTTTGGGAAGTTCATCCTGGCGTCACCAAGATGTATCAGGATCTTCATCCCCAGTAATGGTGGCTAGGTATGAAGAGAGATGTTGCTGGTTTTGTCATGAGATATTCTACTTGTCAGTAGGTGAAAGAAGAGCAACATCGACCAGCAGGTCTCTTACTATAGTTACCCATTCTAGAGTGGAAGTGGAATGATATCACGATGGACTTCGTGACTGGGTTGCCAAGGTCACCATGGGGAAGTGATGCTGTTTGTGTTGTCATCGACAGACTTACGAATGTATCACACTTCTTGCCAATCAAGGAGACATTCAGTGTTGATGATCTGGGTTGACTGTACTTCGGAGAGATTGTATGTCTACATGGAGTTCCACACTCCATTGTTTCAGACAAGGATGCGTGCTTTACCTCTCAGTTCTGGAAAGGACTTCAGAAGGCTTTGGGTACACAGGTACTTTTCAGTACAACATACCTTCCCCAGACTGATGTCCAGTCCGAGCGCACGATCCAGGTGCTTGAGGATATGCTCTGAGATTTCATTCTAGACTTCAACGGTTCTTGGGAAAAACATATACCTCTTTTGGAGTTCGCCTACCACAACAGTTTTTAGGTGACTATTCAGATGGCACCATTTGAGGCTTTGTATGGTAGGCCATGCCGATCACCCTTATGCTGGATGGAGGCAGAAGAGGCAGCTTTATTGGGGCCTCGTCTTGATCAAGAGACTTCAGAGCAGATAGAGTTAATTCGGAAGAGGATGGATATAACACAGTCTCGACAAAAGTCTTATGCTGATCAGCGGAGATGACCTCTGGAGTTCGAGGTCGGAGATTAGGTTTTCCAGCGTGTCGCACTGTGGTTGGGACACAAGAGGATTCATAGACAGGGTAAGCTTTCAATGTGGTATGTCAGGCCGTTTGAGGTAGTGGAGAGAGTTGGGAAGGTTGCATATCTGTTGCAGCTACCTCAGAGGTACCGGGTTATGCATGACGTCTTCCACGTCTCTCAGCTCCAACGTTACTTCTCAGACCCATCTCACGTCTTCCAACTCGAGGAGGTTGAGCTGGAAGTGGATGCGTCATTTGAGGAGCATCCTATCCGGATTGTCGATCACAACACAAAGGTTCTCCAAGGCCGGTCTGTTCCTCTGGTCTGGGTGCTATGGAAGCACGGGCGAGTACAGGACGAGACTTGGGAGAGGGAGGCCGAGATTCGATCACAGTGGCCGCAGCTGTTTGAGGATCCTTCTTCTACGCCCATATAGGGAAATTCGGGGACGGATTTATTTTAGGGGGGAAGTTTGTAAGAACCCGGATGTTCATTTCAGGTATGTCTTTCCCTTTCTGGAGTTTTGATATTTTTTTTGAAATTTCTGGAAAATTTCGAAGTACATGTCGTGTACTTTCTATGTACACGCCGTGTACTCTTCTCCAGATTGAAGCCATGTGCTGGCCGTGCCCGGGCCACACACACGGTGTGTAGGGGTGACATGGAGTCTGAGTTTGGTGGAGTATGGAAAAACCCACTTCATGCTATGTACTTTAGAAATAAACGTCGTGTACTTTTTTTTTTCACTAAACGGGCCGGGGTCGCGCCTCATCACGTTATTTGCCTTCTTCTAGGTTTAGTTTCTCCGAGAGCGATCCGTACGGCCGAATCTTCCCCAAGCTCCCGCAGCTCTATACAATCTCTGATTCGAGCACGGTCGATTGCGTTGGAAGCGCAACGGTGAGTTCTTCCTTCTGCTTGGACCTTGTTTTCCAATTATTCCTCCTTCTCAAGTTATCTAAGGTTGAGCGTTTTCTGAGTTTTCATAGATCTATGACATTCTAGGGAGAATTATCCATCGTGGTTCAAGTATAACGATCTCCTAGGATCGAGGTAGGTGGTTTGTTCCTTATCATTCAAGGTATCTGAGTTTTATGTGTGAATTTCCACCGATACCCGTGAACGGGGTATCATGTGTTTACATTTTTTCCATTGTTGTCTTCCTGCCTTTCCTGTATGCTTGTGTTGAGGTAATTTGACCATGTTAGGGGATATTTCTTTGTGCTTGGATGTATTTTCCTTGCTTTGTTCTGTTTTCTACCTTTGGGTCTCATTTTCCTTTGGCTGCTACACCTGTTTTCGTGTCTTGCAATTATAGGTTGAAGTGAAAATCATGACATGCTTGTTGCCTTGTGGAATATTTAGATAAGTAGCTCTATAGGTGTAATTTGGTTATCCAAGTAGGTCTATTGGTGTAATTTATCCTTATAACATTATTATGCACTGACTGACATGGGGCTGAGAGAACCTGGTGCTATAGACTATAAGAGATAGACTGAGTGAGCTTTCCAGAGAGTCTTAGATATTACAGACTACAGAGGGGATGGACCGAGTTAGCTCCCAGAGAGTATTGAATTATATAGACTACTGGAGGATATACCGAGTGTGCTTTCTCAGAGAGTCTTACCTTGTTTGAATCTCTTTAAGAACCTTCCCAGGCTAGAGGGGGAATTGACCGAGTAAGCTTCCTCAGAGAGTCTGTGGCACACCTAAGGCTATAGGAGGAATTGACTGAGATAGCTTCCTCAGAGAGTCTCTATACCTTGGGGCTAAGTGGGTTAGACCGCGTGATCTTCCTCAAGAGAGTCCCTGACTACCCTAGACTATATGGGGAATTGACTGAGTGAGCTTCCATAGAGAGTCTCATAAATGCGTATGACCAGGCCAGAGGGGTTAGACTGAGTGCGCTGCCCAGAGGGTTGCGGTACTTCTTGGATAGGACCATAGGGGATGGCTATGAGTACTTCCTATAGGGTTTCCTATTTTTTAGCTTTGTGCTTCACTGATATTGTTTCTTGTGGTTTGATTGTTGTTGTATCATCCTGACTTACTGCTTACTGTTACTGCCTATTGCTTATTGTTGTTATTTACTGCTTATTGTACTTTTACTTGCCATAGAATCACTGACTGTTAGGAATATATCTTTGGGTGAATTCCTACTTGTATTTTATCTCACACCCTGTTTGGATCATGCTTTTGGGCCCAAGAAGACTATGTTGCTGTAGGTATAGACAAGGGAAAGTGCGCTTCGACTTCTGGAACATGATTACTTGGAGTTGGGGAGCATGGGACTAAGCTTTGGCTTGTGATACTGAGGAGTTGTTTATTTTTCTTTTGTACTTGTCTTGGTACTATAGTGTTTCTAGCATTGTGACTTGTTTGGATGATTTCCTAGTTATGTACCATGCATCATTCCTTATATACATATGTACTACAGTTTTCTGATTTAGTTTTCCACTGTTATATCGTTGGTTATTACTTCTTCCGCTACTGTATGTTTATTATTCTTCCACTATGTACTCTGCCAATGAGGGCATAGTTTCCCCACTATCGCACCCAAGGTCATCGCTGCTAGTCGGTAGCCTCTGGCATTTGGTGAAATGTGCTTCAGTCCATATGACCAACCGGGTACGTGGCGCCTCTGGGCGGCTTCCCGAACCCAGACGTTACATTAATAGCTATGTTTCCTCCTCTATTAGTTTTTTTTCAAGTTTTTGATACACTCAGAGGCAAGACAGACATAATATTGAATGGATCTACCCTTTACAAATCCATATTGGTCCTAAGAGAAATTTTTTTCAGTAATATCTGAGATCTTATTAGCAATGAACAAAGAAAATGCTTTTTATGTGTGTAATGTTTCAAAAAATAAGTGTTTTAAAAGTGAAAAGTGTATTTTCATCAAATGTTTTCAAATGATATTTTATGTTGTATTTATCCTTTTTAATATATTGTGTTAAATTTTATATTTACTAAGGGTATTCTATTATGGTATCATTTACAGTATTTTATTTTATTATTTTTGATCAGTTGTATTGGATATGATCCATATGAATACCATTCTCCATATTATATTGGATGGGTTATGATTACCCTTATTGATTAGGGTAATTATAAAAATTTCATATGTTAGATTCAATAATATTGTTTATATTTCTTATGTTTTACCAATTTCATATGCGGAATTAATTAGACTTATTTTGTGGTGGTCGAGACCACTATATTATCAAAATGTATAGGTAGGTCTCATGAGATAACTTTGGCTTGAAATATGGATAAGGAACAACCCATTTATGTTAGTTGTGTTGGAATGAGGCCTTGACTATATTTTATGATATCTGACATTATGCATTTACTTCACTACAAGAATATATATGTATAACTTCTTATCTCATGTCATTAATTTTTGTAGTATTATTTATTTACTTTCATATTATCCATTCCTTATTTAGCTTCTACTGTATGCATACCCTTACTGAGAAACTTATCTCACCCTTTTTCTGATGTTTATTTTTACCTAGTTTTCATAGAAGTATATTACGATTAATATATAGGGATAATATAGAAAAATAATGGTGTTATCAAATTAAATACAATGTTGTATTTTATGTTTTCAATTATAATGTATGATTAATGTATTTTTGTAGTTTTCTATGTATACTAAAATATTTAGTCCTTTAAGATGAAATTATAAGTATATAATTCCAAGGTAATAATGTAACCCTAAATATGGGCTACTGGGATTGGGGTCCTTGTAGTCGGTATCAAATGATGTTGAGTAGATACCTTGATTACTAGATTTAGGAAATAATGATATGGGAAACTTTTTCCTATAACAAACTTTGAGAATATTCCAAATGAATTCAAGATTATGATTTTTCATTTATTTATATAGAAATTTTCAATTTGATTAAAGTGGTACACTAGTTTTGAAATTATTATTTTTTATTCGTAATAAAATATTTTTAATTCCATTGTTTCGAAATGATTCCAAGTATAAGGAATGTAAACTATATCAATGTATGTAATACATTTAGGGATTCCCCTAATAGGAAGGATAATGATGCGGGAGTTGGATTTTTAGCTAGATCTGAACC
Source organism: Viscum album (assembly GCA_963277665.1). NCBI lineage: Eukaryota > Viridiplantae > Streptophyta > Magnoliopsida > Santalales > Viscaceae > Viscum > Viscum album. The sequence continues at coordinate 1,427,978,817 of OY728120.1, read as the reverse complement.
ACTTATAAATATATCAGGACAATTGACTTTTGTTACGAATAATAACCTTTCTTATATGGATTATCCTACTAATCCCCAATGTGGTGTTACAATGTTAAACCACTACATGAATCAGCAACCACCAATATTCAATTAGGATACAAATCCATCTGAAGCTTACCAATGGATAAGTTCTATAGAGAAGATATTTCTATCTTAAGGAAGTTATTATTGGGAATATTATTTTCAGGATAGTTTATGATATATTAGGAGATATTAATCTATGGTTGTCATTTATTCCAAACACTAAGGAGGGGGAGGGAAAAAACATAGAATAAAATAATTTTAATGATCCTTTCATTGAAAAACATTTTCCTCAAGAACAATGCACATATATGGAGATAAAATTCATGAGACTATGATATAAGACATATGAGTATTCATACATGTATGAATATAACTTGAAAAGTCTATAGAGGCATGATATAAACTATATTTTTAATCCAAATACAAATTTTGGCCATTTCTTCGATGGGATTAATCAAATTATTTTACAGGAAATAGTTTCCCAAACATTCTCATTATATGAAGATATAACTTCATGATCTATTAATATATATAATGAATTCTCCCTATCATATGGATTCAAAGGGAAGTAAGATAAGAATAGGGGTGTTTAGTACTCTAGAAAAGTAAATAATGAATATTTAAAGAAGGGAATAGTGGAATTTCCATCTTATAAAAAATTTGGAATGAAACATCATTGAACATTTTTACTCGGAACATGCATTTTCAATAAGTTTTGAGAAAAAATACACAAATATCTTGACTGAAAGGGATATAAGGAATCCAATAATGTGAAATTATTTTGCTGTTAGTATATGAGAAACAATTCACATTATTTTTCAAGGTGTGGAGGGAACATTCACTAAACAAGCACAATGGAGAAATGATAAGATTATGTGATCACAACTAATGAGTTTGACTTTTCTAATGATGTGGTGGTAGGTAAATTAATCATATCCTCAAATTTAGATAATAACTTATTTGATTCTGGATTGTCACATTATTTTATATCTTCACTATTTAAAAAAAATAGACATTTCCAATTCACCCTAATAAGGTATTTGTGAGAAAAAAACTCAAATGGAAACATCACTACAATAGGGACATGTCATGAAGTTCTTATCATGACACATAAACATTTCTACCCGCTGATTTTATTTATAGATATGATTTAATTTCAAATAACCTATGGTATGGACTATATTTCGAAATATAATGAAAAAGTTATTGTAAAGAGAAGTAAATTATGATTCATGATGAATATATGAAATTCCTTATCTTTTATGGGGATACTTCATCATCTAAGTCATGTATAGATCAACCTTTAGTAGATCTACTAAATGATATTCATGGAGATAAAGAGCAGACATAACCTATTATAAAAAAGGTAATATTCAAAATGATTATATACCTATTATATAGGAACATGTCGATGTATTTATTGAAGAATTACCTATATATCCACCAGAGTAGAAAGTTGAGTTTTCAATTAATTTAATCAATAATGAAATCACTATATCATATACACCATATAGAATAGCCCCATTGATGTTTGTGGAGTTGAATAAAAAACTACTTGTTTTGAGTGGTAAGTTATTTATATGTCCTAGTGTTTCACCTTATGGACCACATGTTCTTTTCATTAAGCATACATATTTATCTATGAGGTTGTACATTGTTCATTGATAAATCAATAATATTATGACAAAGAAAATGTTTCCTTTGCCTCACTTTGAGGAGATATTCGACCAACTTCACAGAGATCAATATTTTTCAAATATTGATTTTCACTCTATATATTGTTCATTATGATTAAAGAAGGAAGATATCCTGAAGTTAGTGTTTTTAATGAGTTATTTACATTATTATTTTATAGTAATTCCATTTCGATTGACTAATGTACACTCTTTTAGTATGGATCTTATGAATATAGTATTCAAGAAATATCTTGATAATTTTTTTCAGTGATTATTGGAGATATTTTCATGTAATATAATAACATAGTGGACAATGTGAACTAGTTGTGGATCATTCATGGGACACTTAAAATAGAAGAGTTATGTGGGAATTTTTTCAAGTGTGAATTTTGGCTTTCAATATTTTCTTTTCATGGACATATTTTCTATAAGGATATAATTTTAGTTGATCGTTTGAAGAAAATTTTAGTGTAATAATGGACTATAGAAATGAACATAATCTACATATGTAGTTTCATTGGTTTGGCAGGATACTATTAGTGATATGTTTAAAAATTTTCCTGATTAGCTAACCTATAAACCACGCGTACTAAAAAGGGTTTATGTTTATTTATATAAAAGAATGAAAATAGTGTTTTAAAGAATATAAGAGGGGATTGGTGAATTATCCAATATTGACTCTACCATTTGTAAATGGTATATTTGTGATATATAGTGATGCATTGATGAGGGTAATGGGTTTTGGTCTTATATAGATTGATAGATTTTTTTCCTTTGCATCAAGGAAATTAAGAAATCATGAATACAACTGTCCAACTCATGAGATGGAGTTATTATACATAATATTTAATCTGATGATATGGAAAAACTCTCTCTATGTTGAAGGATTATAGATATATAAAGATAAAAATATATTTAAATACATCTTATCTTATAAATAACTCTTCTTCCCCTTTTTTTTCTTTTCCCTCTTCGTGCGGATGCTGTGGTCCTCACCTCTTTGACAAAATTCAAAAAATAATAGAATGGAATGGAATTATCTTATAAATAACTCTACTTGAGGGAAATTAGATGACTCAAGTTACTCAAGGATTATGATTTATCAATACACTACCACCCATTGAAGGAAAATAAGGTAGTAGATGCAGTGAGCAGGAAGGATCACAGAGTTAGGAAAAAAATTGGGATTGAAAGGGATCATGTGTTCATGGATCTAGTGAAGATGGATATGGAAATTATTATAGAAGGGGAAACATCATGCATTTTTCAAATGATTTCTTAACCATCATTGTTAGAAAAGATAAAAAGATCTCAGTATGATGATAACAATTTCCAAAATAAATTTATAGTAGTGAATGAAGAAAAATTGTCATAATTTTTATATAAAATGAATTTTTGAAATTTGGAAAGAGTATTTGTGTTCCGTCAATACCCAAGATAATAATGAAATTATTATATTATTCTCATAGCTCAAATTTCATTGCAGTCTCAAGTATCACCCTGATGTATAGGGATCTGAAGTAACATTTTTGGTTGGATAATATGAAGTGAAAAATTTCTATTTATATGTTAATATATTTGGGTTTTGAACAAGTTAAGGCTGAGATACAATATCCTAGAGGATTTAAATAACCTATACATAATCCGACATGGAAATTTAATGTCATAACTAAGGAATTGTTAATTGGATTACCAAATACTATGGGAAAAAAGATGTGATATGGGTTATTGTTGATCAGCTATCCAAATCATAACATTTAATCACTATAAGAGAAGATTTATCAGTACATGACCTTGACCGACTCTATATTAATTATGTTATAAGACTTCATGGTGAGCCACATTCAATAAAAAGTTATCACAATTCAATATTGACACTAATATTTTGAATAATTATTTAAAAGGATCTTGATACCATGCTTTATTTGATCACCACATATCACCCACAAACTAATGGGTAATTAGAAAGGGAAATCCAAAATTTAGAAGAAATTTCGAGGTCCTTCTCACATGACATTTACGGTATGTGGGATCAATATTTACCTTTTGTTTAATACTCCTATAATAATAAATTATATTAAAGTATTCAAATAGTGACAAGTGAAGCATTATATAGAAAAATATTTTATATATCAACTTATAAAGATTATTATGGGGAAAGGATGGTTATAGTCTTAGAACTTGTGGTGGAGTCAATGAAAAATGAAAAGATTATTGAAACCTATATCAAAGCACCTCAATGTAGGCAAAATAACCCTTCCAATAACTTGATTAAAGACTTGTAATTTTAAGTGGGAGATCTCATTTTATTGAATTTATCTCCATTTAAGAGTGTTATAGGATTTAATAAGAATAGAAAAGTGAGCCTCATGTACATATAAACTTTTGAAACCTTGGAATTAATTGGGGTTGTATCTTACCATTTGGATATACTATATAGCCTTTATATAGTACAAATTTTTTTTCATTTCCCATTGTTGAGAAAGTACATGAAAATACTGATACATGTTTTCACAATAGAATAATTTTAATTATAACATGATTTATCTTACCATGAAGTTATTATCCACATTCTGAAAACTAGAGAATAAGTGTCGAGGAATTGGTTGACTTGGATGTTAAAGGTACTTTGAAAAAATCGTACTATAGAAAAGGAAATTTAGGATCGTAAGGAAATTATGATGAAGAACTACCCAAATCAATTTATACGGAAAAATTATAAAAATATATAGGATGAATTTTTCTGAAGGGAAAAAGAATGAAACACCACAATATTTTATGGTATGTCTCTTTTTAAATAAAATTAATCTATTCGATAACATGAATTGCATGAAAAACTAAATTCAAACAAACTACAATATATTATTATGTGATCATTATAACATTGGTGTTAAATTAGTGGGTATAAATGAGACTAAATAAATTTTAAAAAATATATGGTTTTTATATTTATTGACTAAACTATTTGGTTATCAATTAATTATAAACAATAATTTTTTAAAAATGAAATTAATTAAAAGAAGTTTTTTTCTAATAAACAATTTTTGTGCATGTATTATATTTATATCATAAAATATTTGCATTAGTCACTATATAGAATTGATTTTATAAAAATTTATAAATATTATATATCCAAATAATTTTTTAACTTTTATACAATATTTTTATTAGATATGTGATACGAATAAATCCAATTTTATTCCTAAAATCTGTATTTAATAAAAATCGGGTTTTGTCACTTTTTTTGAATTAAATGTAAATTTAATTTATGCCACTTAGAGATATTGAATTTAAAATAATTGATTATATATTTTGCATTATTTGGTACAAATTTCTTTATTGTAACCCATTTTTTGGTAAAAATTAATGGTAATCATAGAAAAATAAATCACCTTAGTGAAGCGTTAATTAGTTTAATTTAGGTTAAAATAATTTGATAAGTACATAATTATTCATTATAATTATTATCGAATGAGGAGTATTTATCCCTTATCACCTTATTCTCTAATTTTAGTTATTTAATGGACACTATTCTCTTGAAATAACTTAAATATTATTTAAATCAAAGATAGTTAGAGAATTTTAATCTCATTTTTTTTAATTTTTTAATTTTTCCACATTGAGAGAAATGCAGATATTAAAGAGCATTAATTTATATTTTTATATATAAAAATATTTTTATTATATAATTTTTTTTTAATATTTATAAATTATATAGTCACATTAAAGGATAATGCAATGCTAAGGTAGAATTTATTCAATAACAACAAAAATAAAATAATGGATTTTAAAAATATTAATTTTGATATAATTTTAATTATTTAATATTTCAATGGTAATTTTACTCCTATATGACATATTAGAGAGGTGTGAAATAATTATAGTCTTATTCCCCCATTTTCTTAATGTATTTTAAGTCAAATTAAATGAATCGTGTCAAAATTGACTCTAATGATATCTTATAAAAATAATATATTATTAAATTATTTAAAATCCGTAATAATATTATATCCAGGCATGTGAATTTAATATAGTTGAAAAAATAATTCATTTTCCATTTATGAGTAGTTTTACCATTTATTTTAACATTATTAACCATTTATTATTAAAACCATGGTTTCCTCGGTTAAGGTCAAAAATAATTAACAAAGGGGATAATAAAAATGATAATGTTTAAAATGACACAAAAAATGACTAAATTACATTATTTGATAGTATTACAACCTTATAATACCTTATCTTCAAATAAATTTCCATTTATTAATTTTTCATGAGATTTAATTTACTAAATTTTAATCTTTTTTGAAATTCCTAAAGTGCCCCTCACCTTAATTCTAAATGGGCACCTCCACCTACTCATCTTCACACCACATTGTGCCATACATATGATCAATCCCTTCCCATTTATATTATAAAAATAATTATATAACTTACATAGCTTCTCTTATCCCTAAAATATCAGTCATAATTCCCTTAATAAATAATCTAAATTAGGTCTCCTATAGACGAGGTAACTGTCGTTTCTGACCCCATTCAACTTATTACTCCTTATACCTCTTTTAAATCACTATAAGATATAAAAAAATATAACATAATAATACTGAATACACTGAAATTTTATTATTATTATGAAACCACAATTACCCCTCTTTTCAATGAAATGATAAGTGATCGTATCACTCATTATTACATATGACTAACTGTCTACATTTGATAATACAATTCAATTTTAATTACAATAATTTATAGATTAGAAATGTGATTTGTTTACTTTTTTTATATGATAATTTTATAATTATTAACATTCATATATGTTTTCATCATTTATAAATGTAAAAAAGACTTAAACTATCGAACCAAAATAGACATTGAAAATGAAGTAGTTATTACTTAAAATTGAGATTTTTAACAAAGAATTTATAAGAAACGAGTAACAAAAGAATATAAGTGTTTCATTAATAGTCTGATATATATAACTAATTGTTCTGAAATATATTTATCAAAAAAATAATTTTTATACTTGAGGTTCCAACATGTACGAGGGAAGCCAAACCAGAGGTAAGAGTTTATTTCACAATCTCATTATTCTTCAGAATTGTTTATTTGTCATTATCCAGTGGGGAATATTTCTCTTACATATATATGTTTTCGAAAACATTTATCAAAAGTGGTTTTACTATTATCTTATGATTTATTAATTTCGTTTGTACCCATGTTTTAATTTTTAAAAAATTATTTGAGTGGAATATTTCTGTCATTTTCCAAATGAGGTACTTTGAGACTTTTATGAAAAAAGTTGAGGATGGTTTTTTAATGTATATAGATTGAGTGGATATTCCAATTTTAATGATTCATTAATTCATTAAAACCTCTTTTATATGTTTTTAATGTTATTTTCAAATAAATATTTTTTTATAGGTGCACAATTTTTTTAAAAAATAAGTGATTTTATAGTGAAAAGTGTATATTCATTGATTTTTTTCATATTAAAATTTAATATTATTTTCATCAATGTAAACATACTTTATTAAAATTTATTATTTAGTGAGGTTATTATATTATGATATAATGTACAATATTATATTTTATTATATTATATTTTTTTTGATTTTATATGTACTATTTTAATAGGATTCACAATATTATTTTTTATGGGCTCTAATTATGTTTATTGATTATGGTAATTGTTAACATGATTAATATTAGTCTCAAAACTTTTTTTATGTTGATTTGTCTCACCCCTTTCGTATGAGGTATTCATTTGACTAAGTAAGTTATTGGTGGGGCCCATTATATCCCCTCTTTGAATTGTAGGTATCATGAGACAAACTAGCTTGGGTAATGGATGAGGCCCTACACATTTATGTAATATATCTTAGCATGAGGCCCTGATGTTCTATTTATGATGTCCATTATTATTCATTTCCATAATTATGAGAATATTTATTTATCTCCATGTGATTATTTTATTATTTATGATATCCATAGATAATTTTTTAGCTCATGTAATTATGGAATTATTTTATTTTTATTTATTTTCTATGATATTATTCATGCACGATTTAGATTCGTATGTATGAATACCCATATTGAGAATATAAGCCCAACTATATTCGTATTATTATTATTTTTATTAAGATTAAAATAAGTGTATGATTATTGATATGCCGATATTTTCTACGATAAAAATGGGGTTCTGAAATGAAATATCATGATGTATTTTATGTTTTTAGTTTTAATGTGATATTCATGTATGTATCTAGTTATTAAAGTTTACTAAACTATTTAGTAATTTAGAATGTGATTATTTATATCTAATTATAATATAATAAAGTAACCATTGACACTGTGAAACTTGGGTTTGGGTATTTAGAATCTATACATTCTATAATAGGACAACATTTAAGGGAGTAGTCTATCACTTCAAGGACTAAAACTATACATATTATTTTATTCTGTTATTTTTTAATATAAAAAAAGAATTCTAGGATGATATTTGAGGGAAAATATATTTATTCATTCCATTTAAATTTTGGAGGATTTTTATTTCGAGAGGGATTTATTAATTGAAAGTAAGAAAAATAAAATTTTATAGTACTGATCCACCCGCACAAACTCTCATTGTCTATACACGCTCAACATGAGCTCTATAAGTGGTGTTAAAGAAATGATCTACGTTTGATTGGATTAATATTTTACCATTATATTTTAACAAATTCAATATATAATGATGATTTAGAGTTTAATCATATACACATTAAGTGGAGCACTTAGTCTCTACTCATATTAAAGAACTCATGAACATTTCTATCAAAAATAATAAAAAATGAAAAACAGGGGAGGTAATGAAATAAAGAATAATCACAATATATAATAAGGAACATACACTACATAAGTCTATTTATTGTTCAAAATTATCATATATTAAATCATTTAAAAGTAAACCATTTTAATTGCGAAGCTCAAGTTGTGATGAATTTGGAGGTGATCAATCTATCAGAACTGTTGAATAGTTATACTCTAAATTTGAAATGAATATAAATAGTTTCAAGTTTAGGTAATCTATATATATATATATGTATAATTGTTAAGGAAATTATTTAAGATAATTCACAACTATAAATGTTTGTTTACAAAATGTTTTATTAAATAGGAAATAAATTTAATACTTTCAATTATTTAATAGAGAAGATTAATTCAAATGAAAACTTTTTAAAACATTAAATAAAAATATTACACTAATTAAAGAAGAATTTCAATGTTATATATGAAATAATTATAGGTTAATTATTGTTCTTGATGTTTTAATCCTTGAATTTTTGAATTTTTATAATACCTCTAAAAATGTATGAGAAAATAAGATAAGTAAAAAAGAATAAAGAGACTGATTCATAAGTACAAGAATAAAAAATATACAAGAAGATAAGTATTATAAGCTGAAAAGGTATTAGTAATGAAAAATTATATTAGTTGAGTAGGATAAATATTATTCATAGTATAAGTTTTGTAAGATAAAGATAAAACATAATGATTTGGAATGTAGTTCAGTTGAGCCATCTATTTTTTGGTAAACATAATTCTACCACACTATCATCAGAAGTAAAAAATGTCCAAAAATGGGGCTAATAATTGTAGCATAATGAAAAAAACATATAATTAACCATCTACATATTTATCCTTTGTAAAAGTGAGTCATAAAAATTGAATCATCTTGATAATACTAAATTGATTTTTTAGATCACTATAGGCTTTAAAAAAATATGATATATAATAATAAATGAGTAAAATGATAAGAATCAATCCACAATTTTCATGGTGGGTAGAATAATATATGAAGGAGATATTTTTTTAATAAAAATCTCATGAAATTTAGAATAATACCCAATTATATCGTGAATCTAGATCTACGTTTTTTGATATCATGAACTCCATTGAATAAGAAAAAGGGTTAATGATTATTTTTGGAACTATTATAGGTTTGGTAAATGGAATATATATAGATGTCATAATATTTAATTTATTCATTTTCAATGTATGCCTCAAATATATGGGAGAATACTTTAATCAATAATAGAATATATGATAATAAAGAATAATTCAAAAAAAGTTAGTAATATGTATATCAGTATTATATTTGAATGAATTAATTTTTCTGATCATGGTAGTCTTTATTGTTAAAATATTAATTAGTTAAAATGTGTTCAAATATAGCACAAATCATATGTTAATTTGTAAAGAAAATCGTAACTGAAAATAAGTAAATTACAAAGATAATATAAAGATACCGTATAAAAAATAGATAAAAGGAGGTGTTCAATAAAAGTCAATAATTATAAAATCCACTCATAGAAATCCTAAGAAAAAAGCCAATAAGTATTTCAGAACAATAGTGAGTTGTTATATTATGGGTAATTTAATCACACTAGGGACTATTATAAACAATAAATGGAGAATAATTTAAATAGTATGATAGAACTAATGGGAGAATCGATCCATGTACAAGATTATAGAATTATATTATGGGTTAAAGTAATTATTCCAGAATTGGTAAATATATTAAAAATGTGTGATAACTCTAGTGACTAAAATAAACTATTTTGAGATTTAGAATATGCTACATTATCTCCAAAAGATATTTTGATAGTATATCCACGAGAATTGTTAATGGAAAGAAGAGTTTTGGAACCTCAAGCTATGAAGAAATCTAATTAGAATCTAGTTATTCGACACAAAGATTTCAAATTTAATGAGAGGTCATCAAAAATAAAAAAAATAAAAGTTTTATAAGAGACCTATGTGAGGTTTCATAATGGTAGAAAAATTTCACTAAATTTTATAAAATTTTTAATACTGATGAAAGATGTCAATTAATATAAAAATTTTATAGTTGGAATCATGATTCTTAATAGATTTTAATAAAGGAACATCCCTTAATAAGAGGTGATAAATATTGATAGTTCTATGTTTCTAAATTCTAAAATAGATTTGAAATATTAAATTTCATGCATGAGGAAGTGGAAATCTTGGTTGATAAAATACTCTCAATATTTTGTTCATGATAATTTAAAAAATGTTTCATATTATTTCTTAAATATTTTTTAATATAATTATTTGACGACAATAATGGAATTTAATTTAAAACCCTAGAGAGTAAGAAATCAATATGAGACAATAATGTTAATCAAAATCCATTCAGAATTAATCTTATAGTTGGTAATTTTAAATTAATATATTTTTTGTGATCCATAATTATGAATATGGGTATAAATTGATGGTTCAATTAAAAAGGTATTTGTTTACACACTCTCATCATTTTTACAATAATTAAATCCTAGCACGTAAAGATAAAATTGTTTTATTGTAAATATCATAAATGTACCCATTTAGAGAGACTAAATTATGATTCTGAATCTTAACAAATATAATTTTATGTTTTAAGGTTCTAATCATTATGTTTATTAATGTGAAATAAACAATATTGAAAAATTTATAGGAATCCTTACGAAAATTTTAATTAACCATTTTTTTGATTGAAAAGTATTTGAATAAGTATTGAATAACATTTCCTGATTATCCAATATGTATAATCTTATATATTAATTTATTTCTAAGTTACTTTAATGCTTTATGTTTTAATGAAGGAATGCGTGCCTTATTCCTGAGAGAGTTTCTACAATGGATGATTCTATAAAATTAAATCATATTTGAGTGAAGTTTATTTCTAAACAAAATTCTATTTATTTGGTTAATGAGGTATTCCAATCAACCTTTCCTAACATGAATTTGTTTTATTAAAAATGTTTATGAATGGGGGGTGTGCTCGTGGATAATAAAATCGAGCCAAAGGGGGAGTTATACATCTTGTACATTAGCATTATTATGTGTTATTTTATGTTTTATATAGTATATATAGTTTTGAGAAAAAATGTTAATATATAACCCTAGAAAGATATTTTATAAAGGGTTCATGTGTATAATCATTTAATTGACCATTTTAGAGTTCCTTTTTTTTGTCATTATTAGTTTTTATATAATATTATCCCGTATAGATAGTGATTTTTGTAATATGAGATCACTAACTAAGGGTATATGTTGTTCCAATTCTCTATTCGTGATTTCTAGAATAATTAACAATTCAAAACAAGAAATAGAATCTTATTGATGATAATATTATAACCCTATTAATATTTTTTTATTAAAATGGGGGAGGGATAATAGATGTAAAAACACATATATTGACATTAATATTATTGAGGATATTGAAAAAAAAGCAAATAGAGATTAAATTTCCCTTTCAAATAATTTTAAATTTTGAATATGTTTTTCTTGGATAAATGGTAAAGAACAATATTTAAAAGGGTGTAAGACATTAGATATCCCATAAAGAAAAAAGAATATTTTTACGAATAGGAATATCCAATCAGTGTATAATCATATGATCAATAAGAAGATTTTCTTAATATATAGGGGCATCTCCTAATGTTTTTTAGGGTGTGCACTTTGTTTAAAACACGTAAAATGTGATTTTTTGGAAGTTTATTTGAATAAATTTGGGAATATGATATTGGTGTCTATAATAGTCATATGGTATTTAATATAATTTCTCTTAGTTGGAAATCAGGTAAGGTTAATTTTTTAAAAGGTTGATTTTGTACATTTTATATAAGAATTGACCAATCACTAAGATCCACATAAGAAGAACTATAATAATATCACCAGTAAATTTTCAAAATAGTTGTCCATGGTGATCTTAGGATAGATAAGAAGAAGCACACAAAGGTTATGCATAGGTCTGGCTAGGTGTATGTGAGTTATAATTCCGTTTTCTCAGGATTCATAGCCTCACATGTGTTGGGAGGCATAAGTGGACATTTGGTGGAAATAGGTATACATTTATCCTTATTATAAAAAAATTAGAGTTTATTAAAGCATATTATGGAGGGGAAGGATGAATACACTTTATATATCAGACTTATTGATTCTAGGAAAAATCAAATTTTAATATATGTGGTGCATTTTTTTAAGAACACCACTCAAGCATTGTTTTCTAGCATAGGAATCTGATTTTTTATAAAGGGTGTATATTCCTCTTGGATTTGATGAGATAAAATAATGACATGGAAAAATCAATGAATATATTAATTATTATACCAATTGAGTATATTCATGATGACTGAGTAGTTTTGGGTTTCTTAAGGAGCATGAGTAGTGATTTATCAATAAAATTAATGATTCACTCAGTAAAGACACATGATTGATCTATTAACTACATGAGACACGATCGACCCATTCACCACATGGCTCATAGTCAATCAATATGGTCATACCACTTGACTTAATTATCTATGAATTTGAATGAGGTCATTCATGCATATCCCATGAATAAATTTAGGATTCCACAATAGCCGTGAGGTGAATGCGAGGGATATAGCTTAATATAAAGGTCAATAAGGTCACTCATGTAGTAGCTTTGATAAAAAATGTATTTATTTTGGTAATGATGTATATATTATCAATATTAAGGGGATTTTCCCTACGATAAGGAAAAAAGTCAATGGAATGTGTTTATTATGATTATTGTTTTTGGAACCTATCACTTTATCTATATAAACGTGACATTAGGTGAATAAATATCACTATATATACGATTTCAAGGAGAAAATAAATCATGAAATAATAATTCACATTATAATTAAAATATCCATAATAATATGAATCTACTCATTCTTGCATGGAATTTTTATAAAAGATTCAGATATTAATAAGAGTGTTTTTATATTTTTATACCACATAAAGATGAATAATTTTGGGTCTTAGTAGGATAAAATAAGACTTAAGGAATGAGATTACTGTAATTAAATATCAAAGATTAATTTTTTATTCTGTGATTTAATGTATTAATGAAATAAAATCATAAATATAAATTTTTCTCAAAATGATACTAATCATTTTTCACCTTCTATAAGTCTAGATACAATTAAAATAATGTGTTTCTTGGATTAAATGATTTTTAACATTATTTAAATATAAATGATAGAGGAATAAGAAGATATCCCTTAATAGTACAATTATGATCTTTATAAGTAGATATAATATACACGAAGAGAGTTATCTTAAAATATTACTATATAATGAAAGAAAATGAAGAATGATCTTGAGGAGAAGGGATAAATGTTGTAATTTTAAACTAAATATTTTCACTATTGCTATTGAATATTATGTTCCATTGTGATGTAATATCACAGTGTGTCTGAGTGGAAAATTAGGAAAACTATCATGTGTATTTGATGATCATTATCATTTGGTAAACAGAATTTTACCAAGCTTGTGGGGGGGTTGTTATGAACATGTGGAAACTGTCTGAAAAATACCATTTAAGAATTAGTTGTTATAATATAAATAAAACTTCACTTGTGTAGTGGATTACACTTTCTTTAAACATGTGTAGACCATGAACTTCCCAAGCGAGGATTATGATTATTAATGATTATAATTTAAATGTAATTGAATAATATTGAAAACGATAAAGATTATTCTTTCACATCATTTCCGAAATCAGATAAATATCAGGTGATGCTGTTCTTTTTTTAATTGAATTATAGGGTGGGGATAGATATCAAATATTCTGGCCTATTCCTCTTAGGTGAGGAAAAGTTTCATGTTTGAGACGGAATTGATAAAATAAAGGTAAATTTTGTAAAAATAATTTTACAAATTCAACCCCCTTACTATCCTTGTATAGTATTTACGGGTTTTAAAATTTAAATTTTAATTATAAATTAAAAAAAACATTAAATATATACCACTAAAAATAGTAATATTATCATATTATCATATTAATTTTTTATCCTATAAAATATATATTTTTTTAATTTATTAAAATTATTTTTTGTTAGAGGCTATATTATTATAATTTTGTAATAATGTGCATCTAATATGTCATGCCTTTTTCTTGTTAAATATTTATTGTGAAAAAATTATATAACAATATTAATCTAATGTATAATTACATATTAAAATTGTAGGGAATTAAAATATTGCATTAAATAAACATGGTCCTCACAGTTATTATTGTCTCCCAAAAATAGAAATAAATGAGATTATCAATGAGATAGACTTGATATGTTATATAATTTCTAGTCAGATGTCAGCCACACAATCTTAAAAAATACAATGGATACTCATATTATCCCTCCAGAATAGGACTTAAGAGACATATTATGAATTTAAAAGCTATTAGAAGTTAATTTTACACCTTACACTAATTCATGATCATATGCTGATTTGAAATATGAAATGTGAATTACATATCCCCCATTAATTTTATCTTTGTAAGGTAAAATCCATCTCATGCCCAAAATCCGAAATAATATCTCTAAAGGAAGAATAATATTCTTATGTATCATATTCCTCTAAACAACAATCATAAAAATGATATAATAATAAGATTCAATGATCATACTAACAATATTTTTCAATAATAAATATTTATATATTCGATGATTTTGTTATTTAATTTCATTAGAAGAACTTTTCAACAATATGGATTGGGTAAAACCACAATAAAATAGTAAATTTATAGTTTTGATATGTATGATGAGTTTAAATTATTCAACATTGTTACCCTGAGCATAATTAATGGTTGGAATCAAATAAGTTGTCCCTTTTTCCACAGTCTTAGGATGTTTTTTATGTCAATTATTTTCATTGTCCCATCAATAAGGGAATTGATTTGTACATAACCTAAATACGTGTAATTCAATGATTGAGGTATAGGTGCATAATAAGTTGGTTCCATCATAGAATTATATTAATTTTATATAATATTTATCTCTCATAGAAAATCATATATTTAGTGAAAAATCATTCTACAGTTGAAGCTTTCTCCTATTCATTTTCAGAAAATTCATGTGTGCTTCATACCATATTTAGGACATGCAAGTGAGTGTTTTTTCCATCCTTTCAAAAATAATTAGAGTTTTCCTGAAAATCTATTTTTCATTTATTTTATCTAAAATAAAATGGAATTATGATAGTATGTTTTTATTATGTCCACCTTAAGAAGACATTTAACAATTTCTTCATAGAGACTGATGTCTCTTAATGATAATTACTTAGGAAGATTTATTTTTAATACACTAAAAAATTGGACAATCCTTATTTAAAAGTTCTTAATAATTAAATAGGTATAACGTGTTGTTATCATAATGTATTTCTCATAGGTTCTAATGGAATCATAATTTTAGATATGGGAAATATCTTTCCATTTTCATGTGAAGTGTTGCACAAAAATACTTATTGAAAAATATATTCTTAAAAATATTCCATTTCAGATATTCAATTTATTCCTGTTATTCATTATTATTCATAAGGGTTTACCATTGATAAAAATATCCTTCCATTTAATAGATTATTTATACAACCATCACCTTCTTTGATTACTAGAAAATGGAAAATATATTTCATATTGCATTGATCCATTACTTATAATTGATTGGAATAAAGGCAATCTAATGGAAGGGGGATATTTCAACAAAGTGGAATCCATTTCACGTTTCAATTAAATTGGTTAATTATATAGCTGCTCATGGTTCCCATTTTTATTGTTTTCATTATAATATTGATTTATAATTTCAATAAAATGTTTTACTCCAACTTACATCCATTTTGTTTACTCTAGTGTATAATTACATCATTTTCCTGAGAACCCATTATTAACATAGTTTATTCTTATTCCATCCATTTAATCAAATTAATGAAATTTAGGGATTATAGTATTGATAAAGGAATCATAATTAACTTATAATAAATAAATCATAAATATTGTGAACAACCTCACCAAACATTGTTAAAAATATACTAATATTTTCCAATATATCCCTAATCACATTGACATAAAACCATTATAAAATCATATATTCCTGTAAATGATTAGTAAATCGTTCAAATTAAAATAATATCAGATAATTTTACATGAAACAACATAATAAAAAATAACACTCTATACAAAAATATGTAATTCTTCGACATGAAAACATTTCCCAAAATGAATTTAATCATCTTTTAACAAAATAACATTTCAATCCCTATGGTTGTTCACATGTTTTAATACCCAAATAAATTGACCCTATATGGTATCCATAAATCCTAAAATCACTTATTTTGATAAAATCATTACTTTTAAAGTTATCCAAACCCTAATTTGATACCAACTTTAATGCCCCAAACCTATACAAATTGATTTAGTGATAAAAACACATTATTTAAAAGCCACAAATGGCACAAAAAATGTAACCAAAACATAACCATATATAATCATACATTAGATGAAACATTGTGTCAATTATATACCCATTTCCTTTTTATGTTTATAAAATTAATGAATTAGGAAAATAATTAACTAAAAATCCCATATCCTTTACAACCAATTGACATTTTAACAAATATAATCTATTTTTTATATTCTTTAATAAGTATTTAGTATCTATCACGAATTAGTTCTCATTTTTTACCATTAAGGATTATCATTCATATTTCTTTATAACATGGGGAAATGTGAAGAACCAATGGTGACCTCAATTTCTTAGTAATGTTAAACATAGGACTTAACAATCAGTGATCATATGTGAGCATTAGATGATCACGTTGGTATGATGACATAATAATTATACACACCCAAAGTTCCATAGGTTATAAATTTTGAGTTTTAGAATAATATTGTTTTATGACGTAAGAAAAAAATCATAATAGGATCATAAATGACGATTGATAAGAGAATAATATAGGAATAAGAATATGGATTAAGAGTATGAAAAATATACCTTTATAAATAAATATGAAATTGTGAACATATATAAATAAAATAAAATACACCCAAAAACCTATGAAAATCAATACATTCTATCATTTCCACTCACTAACTTATGAATATATCCACCAGAATAATTTTCATTCACAAACATGTGAACATGTCTACCTATAATCGTGTCCACACACAAGCATCATTATCTCCTAAAAAATAAAACATTAACTAGATAATTGGTGATATATAATATAACCACTAATAAAATAATGACAAACCAAACATAGATATTCCATATTAAAATGTTATAATTCAACAATATTTAATACCACATGAATATATAGGAATGAAAAATGTGATTTATGAAAAATATTTCCCCCAAAAATATATGGCATCAAGTGAAAGATGGTAGATGGTTTCATTATAGAATAAATATATTTATTTATATGAATCATTAAATTATTTTGACACATAAAAAAATAATTTTATAAAACCAATTGAAATTTTATTGAAAAAATGAGAAATACCACTTTTTGGAACATTTTAAAAAGATAAAAAAAATATAATAATATAAATTGGATTCTCTTTGAAAAAGTGTAAACATGTAAATGGATATTAAAAATTATTAAATTA
Organism: Viscum album; assembly: GCA_963277665.1. NCBI lineage: Eukaryota > Viridiplantae > Streptophyta > Magnoliopsida > Santalales > Viscaceae > Viscum > Viscum album. The sequence continues at coordinate 1,427,960,640 of OY728120.1, read as the reverse complement.
CATGAAAAATGGAAAATTAATTCATACCTTCAAAAATAATAGTATCATTATTTTCATACATTTATAAAGAAAGTGAAAAATAAACTTCGGGAAAAAGTAAAATCATATTGCTTTATAATTTGTTTAAAAGTAAATTATAGTAGAAAATACATTTATAGTTTATTTAAATTTACTTAATAAATTTCATAAAAATATTTATAAGAACATGGATGTAGAGGAAGAATATTTTTGAAAAAAAAGAAATAATGTCCACATTTCATAAAAAATCATTTAGAATGTTTATTAAAATATAGGGGGAAATTGAAAATAGAAATTAAACTATAAGAAAAAAATAAAGGATAAGTAAATATAAGAGTATTATTAGAGAAAAACCTCACAATCCCCCAAAATAAAATTGAAACATAAATAATCTCACTAAAAAATTAGATTATAACAGAAGCATTACCTAATGTTCTAACTTTATTCGTACATTATATATTATACTATATGATAAATTTAGTGTTATTATAAATATATAATGTAATAATATTAATTATTAGAATAAAATATATAATTATCTTTTAATTTCCAGTTAACCATTTATTAACAATTTATTTAAAATGATTATTCCTGAGTATATTATTATATTTTCCACCTATGATTCAGTTTAGTGATTATGGTCCTTGAACCATTGTAGAGACCCAAAGCATGACTCACATAGACATTACATTACATTTCCGGAATACTTAATACATAAAAAAACAGATGCCCAAAGACTGTATTAGTTTAGTGTCTTTGGAAACTCGGAACATAATCTTCTAATCATGGTGAAATATCTTCAACATCTCCGATAAAGATATTCCCCTTTGTTTTTCTTACCTAAAACATTTCTTTATATTATGGGGAAAATAAAACATAAAAAGGGTAATATCAAATTCTCAGTAAGGGTAAACATGGAGAACATAAAACAATCCCTAAACATTTGAACTTAAGAACATGAACATAAAATATCAAAATTGTAGAGACCAAAATCTTGACGTACATGGACATTACATTACTTTATCGGAATACTTAATACATAACAAAAACAGACACACAAGGACCATAATATTTTAGTGTCTTTGGAAACTTGGAACGCAATCTTCTAATAGTGGTGAAAGATCTTCAACATCTCCAATAAATATCTTCCCTTTTTTTCTTACCTAAAACCTTTCTTTATATCCTGGGGAAAAGAAAACATAAAATGGGTGAGCTCAAATGCTCAGTAAGGGTAAGCATGGATAAAATAAAACATACCATATACATTTGAACTTAAAAACATGAACATAATGTTTAAACTTCAAAATATTGAGAAATGACACAAAACATGGAAGTGCGTAAGGCATAGATCATAAAGAAACATTAAGAATGATAAAATAGCATGGGAATAAAACATGTAATTATGGAATCCATTAAGCACATGTAATGATTTCCATATTAGCCAAGGCATTGCTGTTAAGACCATCTTAGTGGACAAAGTCCCATTCTCAATCGTGTTCACTCGTCGTTTCAGTCCTGTAACACTGAACCAGATTAACTTACCATTCCAGCCATGTCTATCTCATGAGATATAAAATATTTACCCAATGCATTGGAGGGAGATATGGGTCCCACCCATCTCATAATGAAATCATTCTTACTTTTTCCACAAAATAAACATACAACATTCATAAAAACCCAATAAATAAAATGGGTTTCATAAACATCATCCCATCATCACACAATCCATATAAAAGAAATGGATATCATTTCATAATAAGAAAAGATAAACCATGTAAATCATAGAGACATTATACTTGAAACATAAACATATGAAATAATGTCATCTTAGATGAAAAATGGTTTTGATAAAACACTTGAAATGAATTCATGAGGAAAGTATCCTTTTTTCTTCAAAATCATTTTATTTTCAAAAAATGTCGTTCAATTTTAAAAGAAAAGGATTTTTTTGAAAATATTCATGAAATATTTTTGAGTAATATTCATGAAAATAAGTCTTTATAAAATCGTAAAAAATCCTTTCATGCCGTATGCGTTAAAAAACATTCTTCTCGTACTTTTGTCGGAAAAGTCAAAAAGTACCTCGTAACATAAACAAAAGAAAGATTCCTTACATACCATGTAGTAAAAGTAAAAAATGAGTAAAAAGGACTTTAAACATACACGAAAAAACTTTTATAAAACATGGACATGGATGATAGAAATAACCCCAGTAAATACTGACGAATAAGCAATCTCGGATAAAAATGAGATTTGAAAAATTATCCCTTACCTTAGGTCTGATATGCTTCGTACGTATCCGAACCTCTGGTATAATGATTTAAATAATGTTATTGACTTATTACAGAATCATATTAATTGTTATGATATCATATATGGTTCAATTATGACTTTATATTACCCATTCTTTTGTAAATTCCATGTTAAAGAGCGTTTTGGGTAAAATCATTTCATTTGTCATCCGTGTTTTGACTTGTAATTATTCATATGATTACTTAGATCATGATTAATTACATCCATAATGTAAAACATGATTTATATATAATATATATTCATAATATACATATATATAATAGATCGATAAATGGAATAAAATACACCATTCATGGAAACGGTAGGCCGTACGTATGCATGAACGTTGTTTTCGTTTCCTCATTGAATTGAACGGAATTAATTGGATTACATACATATATATGTATATACATAAATCCAGTATCATTATTATGTCATATATTTCATGATTACTTATTATATATACTTTATAATCATTTACGAATGGTTAATCATTGAGAATGAATCTCATCGCGTCGTGGAGACGGTATTCCGTACGTATGCACGAGCGATGATATCGTTCCAATGATCGTGGAATTTTATTGGAGTGTATGTATACTATTACAGAACCAATATCAATTTACAATAATCATATATAGTTATTATTTACACCATTATACCCATCCAAGTAAGGTGGTGGTGGAAAATAGATTACACCACTGCGTGGAAATGGTATTCCGTACGTACGCACGCGCGGTGATTTCGTTTTCCATAGGATGGATAGATGGTGAAATAGGGTTGTTTCATACTTATAATAAAATATCAGTATATGAGTGATACTGATGTTATTACTTCATAATGAAACAAGCTAAGAACAAGAAGTGGAAGACGAAATAAAGGTGAAAGAATCGGTAACAGAAATTACCTCTTCTTTGAAGCGCCTCTTTGAGACCTCCTCTTAGGGCACTAAAATTGGTCTTTGAAGAAGACCAGGACCTCTAGGATGTTTCTAGGGAAGTGGAGAAGAGAATTGGGTAGGGGTTGGCCGAGCTTTAAGGCTCAAAGTGGTGTGTGTAAGAGAGGGAGGAGGTTCCCTTTTATAAGGGAGGAGAGGGGCACCTTTGAAATTCTTAAAAATATTAATTTATAATAAATCTAACCCACTTAAAAACCACACAAAATGACTCATATTCGAAGCTTAGATGATATAGGGTTGTAATATCATCAAACAATCAAATTTATACATGTTTGGATCTTATTTTAAACCTTATCATTTTGATTTATCCTTATTTAATCTATTTAAGTTTATTTGTGGTAATAAAATTATAAATTTTAAATTATAACCAATAATTACTTATTTGTTGTGAATATTCCATAATTGTTTACTTTATAACATTATAGACCATACAAATTTAAATTTATAATTTTTGAATATTTTTGTGAATTTTGAACAATTTTATAATATGTTATTTTTATAAAATAACAATAGTGTGAATTTTGACACTATTCATTTATTTGAATTTAAATAAAATATATACAGAAGATATGTTCTAACTAAAAGCTTTAATAGATTAATAAAAGGTCATATGTATCTATAATATTAGTGGATCACATTAAATAGTTCATATAATATTTATTTTATTATTTTTAAAACCATTTATTTGGTTTATCTCTTAATAAAATAATTACTACAACATTTTTGTATAATTATTTAATATACTGACTTGTTGCATAAAAATTAAAAATAAAATCTTATGATGAATATAAATCTATTAACTTTCACAATAATACTTTTACTCTAATTTATCATCTTAAAATCACAATATTTAAATTTTTATATTTATTAAATTATAAAGGTGACAACTTTGGCATCATTTAAAATAAAATAATATAAGTGTCATAATCACTTTTATAAGGCTACAAACGGTTATATATTAGGTCATTGGATTATTAAGGTGTAGATATACACTACCAATAAGTTTGGGTCAGGTTTATGGGCCTTTTAATGGGTATTATTATTTCAATAAAAACTATATTACTTATTTTCCACTTTATAAATAATTTCTGTATCATTAATGACAATTATTTAATCCCTAAAAATTCTAAATAAATTATCATGATGTAGATAATTTTAATATGTTTCTGGAGACTATTCATGTTCGATGTTTTATGATGTTTATCACTAAATTAAAATTATTATACTTATAAGATTTAAGAGAGTGACATGTTGCCACTTTCTTTTGTTTTAATAATAATTAAATTATTTTTATGGTCCAAAGTCCATAAAATGAATATAATCCGACCCTTATTTGATATGGGTTTACTTTTAGCCATCCAATATAATTTTGGCATGTGTTAGGGTAATTTTATAATATTATATTTACCCTTAATTACCCGATTTACCTTTAACTACGGTTAATAAAATTTACCGCAGTTACTATTCATAATTCCCCAAAATAAAAAGTAGCCTATTAACATAATTTGGACCCACTGATTCCAAATATGGAATCCATTTTTTCAAATTAAATACAAAGAAGTTGCAGAAATTAAAATAAAATTAATCCTGTTGTGGAATGAAAATTGGTTTTTGTTTAAAACATTGCAAAAGATTGAATTAATTTAAACTACGAATTCAATATAAAATCAATTATAATGACATACATTATATTAAATGGTAAAAATATATTCTATTTATACTTTAAAACCATTCATTATTATAAATTATCCATATAAATTATTACGATGAAAAAAGTTTCTTTTCATTAAAATATAGCGTGTTTTTACTATTCATCAAAATATGAAAGTTACCAGAATAATACAAAAATTTTATCCAAAGTAAATTTTTATTTCTTGATTCCAAAGAAGAATTTTATTTTGTCAAATTGAACTTATAAACATTTCAAAAACTATATTTAAAGTGGGTGCGCCATCAAAATGCGGCAAAACTGCATTTTTTGAAAAATACATATTTTACCCGAAAAATTTATTTTGTTCTTATACCATGTTCTAGAAAATGTGTAAGATGAATAATAATGTTATTAAATTCAAAATTTAGTTAATACTATTCATAACAGCTAGTTCATAATAATATTATAATAATATATTGTTGTTTAGTAAAACCCGGTATTGCGTACAACACACACTATCAAGGAAGGTTGTGATTGCGTGTAATGCAAGCCAAGTCAGGGTTACATGTTGTGAAAGAATCCTTCGTTGTTTCGTATAACAGAATCCAACCATATTTCATTTATACATTGAATATATATATATATATATATACTCAATGTTGCGTAGAATAACTATTATCAAAATTGTGTGTAACACGATCCAAGAATAGTGTTGCGTATACTGCAAGCTAATACGGTGTTGCATATAGCACAAGGTAATATTGGTGTAGCATACAACACAAGACATTAATGAAATTAAAATAATATTTTTCATAAAATCTCGGGGTGTTACAAAAATCATGAGTAATGACATAAATCTTGGCAGTGCATAAGGCATAGATCATAAAGGAACACTAACCATGATAAAATAGAATGGTAATAAAACCTGTAATTGTGGAATACCACTAAGCACATGATATGATTTCCATAGTAACCAAGGCACTTCTTCCAAGACTATCATAGTGGACAAAGTACGTTACTGAACCATGTTTACTTGCCATTCCATCCCTATATTACTAAACCAGATTCACTTACCATTCCAGCCATGTCTTTCTCATGAGATATAAATCTTTATCCAATGCATTTTAGGGATATATAGGTCTCACCCATCTCATAATTAAATCATTCTTACATGAACCACAACATAAACATAAATCATTCATCATAACCCAAAGAGTAAAATGGGATTCATAAACATCATCCCATCATAAAAAAATCCATATAAAACAAATGGATATCATTTCATCATAAGAATAATAAAAATATGTAAAAAATAGATACATTATACATAAATTATAAACTTACTAAATAATGTCATCTTAGATGGAAAATAGTTTTAATAAAACACTAGAAATGAATTCTTGAGGAAAATATCCTTTCTTCTTCAAAATCATTTTCTTTTCACAAAATTCCACACAATTTTAAAAGTATAAGATTTTGTTGAAAATAATATTGAAATATTGTAGAGTAATCTTCATGAAAAATAGTCTTTATGAAACCATAAAAATATGTTCATGCCGTATAGGTTAAAAAAACATTCTCCTCGTACTTTTAATGGACAAGTCAAAAAGTACCACGTATGGTAAACAAAAAAAGATTCCTTCCATAACACATTTGAAAGTCAAAGAGGGGGAAACATGACTTTATACATACATGGAAGAATGTTAATCACTTTATGAAAAATATTTTTATGGACATGGATGAAAAATATAACCCCAGTAAATACTTACGAATAAGAAATCTCGGATAAAAATGAGATTTCAAAATTCTCCCTTACCTTAGGTCCAATTTCATTCATATGTGTCCGAAATTCCTGTATAGTGGCTTTAAACATATTATTAACATGTAATAGAAACATAATAATATTTATTATATCATATATGATTCACTTATGACTTTATATTACCCGTTCTTTTTTCAATTCCATGTTAAAGCAACGTTTTGGGTAAAATCGTTTCATTTATCATACATGTTTCGAATAGTTGTTCTTGATATTATTACTTATATCCTGATTTACATAATTCTATAATGTAAAAAATTATTTTTATATAATATAAATTTATCATACAAATATATATTATAGATCGATAAATGGAATGAAATACACTGTTCCTGGAGATGGTAGGCTGTATGTATGTATGAATGCTGTTTTTGTTTCCTTATTGAATTGAATGGAATTAAGTAAATGAAACATATATTTACATAAATACAGTATCATTATAATGTCATATCTTTCATGATTATTTATTATATATAATTTATAATCATACTTGAATGGTTAATCATGGAGAATGAATCTTATCACGGTGTGGAGATGACAATCTGTATGTACGCACGAGCGATGTTGTCATTCCCATAATTATTGAATGTAATTGGAGTGGATAATATAATTTATCAGAATAATTATGATGTTATAACAATCATTTATAGTTATTATTTCCACCATTATACCCATCAATGTAAGGTGGTGGTGGAAAACAGATTACACCACGGCATGGAGACGGTATTCCGTACGTTCGCACGCGCGGTGATTTCGTTTTCCATACGACGGATAGAAGGTGAAATAAGGTTGTTTAATATTTATAATAGCTTATCAGTATATTATTGATACCAATTTTATTACTTTATAATTAAAATAATAAATAATAGGAAGTAGAAAAATAAATGAATTTGAAAGAATCGGTAAAGGATATTACCTCTTCTTCGACGTGCCTTTTCTAAACCTCCTCTTAGGGCACTAAAGTTGGCCTTTGAAGAAGACCAGGACCTCTAGTATGTTTCTAGGTATGTTTGAAGGTAAATGGTCTCGGGTTGGCCGAGCATGAAAGCTCAAAATGTTGTGAGGAGGGGAGGGAGGTGGTTCCCTTTTATAAGAGAGGAAAGGGGCACTTTTGGAAACCTCTAAAATATTTATGTATAATAAACTTAAACCCCACTTAAAATCCTCAAAAGATTACTCAAATACGATTATTAGATGAGATAGGGTTGTAATATCATCAAGAAATAAGATTTAGACATGTTGGTAATTTATTTTAAACCCTATAAACTTGATTTATCGTTATATAATCTATTTAATTTTATTTGTGGTAATAATATTCTAAATTTTAAATTGTTATAAATAATTACTTATGTGTTGTGAATTGTCCATAATTGGATAAATTATGACATTTTAGACCAAATAAATTGTTATTTTTAATTTTTAAATATTTTTGTGTTTTTTGAACAATTTCAAAATATGTTATTTTTATAAAATAACAGTAGTGTCAATTTTGACACTATTCATTTATTTGAATTTAAATAAAATCCACATAGAGGATATATTTGAAGAAAAATACATAATAGATTCCTATAATGTCATATTTATCTATAAAAGTTGTGGAGAACATTAATTAGTTCATATAATTTTTATTTTAATATTTTTAAAATCATTTATTTGATATTTCAATCAATAAAATAATTTATTCCCCACTATTATGTCATCATTAATGATAATTATTTAATCCCTAAAAATTCTAAATAAATTCTCATGATGTATATAATTTTATTAGATTTTTTGAACTATTTATATTTGATGTTTTATGAGTTTTATCCCCAAATTAAAATTATTACACTTATAAGATATAAGAGAGTGACATGTTGTCACTTTCTTTGGTTTTAATAATAATTATATTATTTTCATGGTCAAAAGTCCATTAAATGAATCTATTTCGACCCTTAGGTGATACAAGTTGACTTTTATTAATGAAATGGTATTTTATGAGGTTTTAGGGTAATTTTATAATTTGATTTTTACCCTTAATTACCAGATTTACCTTTAACTGTAGTAAATAAAAATTTCTATAGTTACTATTCATAATATAAAAAAAATAAAAGTAACATATTAAAAAAATTTGGACCCACTTAATCCAAATATGGAATCCATTTTTCAAAATTCAAAACACATAAGTTGAAGTAATTAATTTAAAATTAACCCATTTGTTAAGAAAACATGTTTTAAAAGTTAAAACATTATCAAAGATTATAATGTTTTTACCTATGAATTCAATGTAAAATTAATTCTAATGACATAAATTATATTAAATGGTAAAAATATATTATTTTTAAACTTTAAAACAATTTACAATTATAATTTATCAATATAAATTATCTCGATGAAAAAAGTTGTTTTTAAATAAAATTTAGCTTGTTTTTACTATTCATGAAAATAAAAACGTTGTCAGAAAAATATCAAAACATTATCCAATGTAAATTTTTACATCCTAATTCAAATTATTAAGTTTATTTTGTAAAATTGAAGTTATAAACTTGTAAAAATTTAGATTTAAAATGGGTGTGCCAACAAGAGGTGTCAAAACTACATTTTTTGAAAAATACATCTTTTATCCAAAAAAATTATTTTGTTCTCATACCTCATTCCAAAAAATGTGTAAGATGAATTATAATGTTGTAAAATTAAAAATTTGGTTAACACTATTCATAACGGCTAGATCATAATAATATTATAAAAAAATATCATTATTTAGTGAAACTCAGTATTGCATACAACACACACTATCGGGGAAGGTCACTGTTGCGTGAAACACAAGTCAAGAATAGTTATTGCATATACTACAAGCTAATACGGTGTTGTGTATTTCACAAGCTAATCATGGCATAGTGTATAACACAAGACATCAAATAAATTAAAAATATTATTTCTCATAAAATCTCGGGGTGTTACATTCTACCCCCTTAAAATGATATTCCCCCATGAAATTCATCGGGGATATAAATCGTTTACTACATAAAAGTTTATTTAATAGAAACCCACGTCGTAAAAATGAATACTAAACCATTATTTTAAAAAGGAACATTATAAACATAATGCATACCCAAAGTAACACATCACTAGGTTTCCACATAAGAGAATATAGGTGAAAATATGGATACGAAAGAGAAATATAACCATCATGTTTAGATGAAGAGTGGTAGAGAACATGGATATAAAAAATCAACAATCACAAAGCCATAAAGTTGTGACGATCTAAGGTACCATCTGATTCATCAGATATGAGGGCACTAGGTCAACATTTTTGGTTTTCAATAACATTTCCCTAATTTTGAAGAATTTTTGAATTATAATAAATACTTACTTGATTTCGGTACAATACCACTTTTGTTCATGCCTTGAGCAATTTCCACTTCATCTCTTAAAGAAATGAATTTGAATTTGTCTTCCGTGAATTTCTTGAAAATCATGCGATAGAATGATAGGTCATTCCATCTGTCTCAAACATAAGGTTAGGAAAAGTTATACACATAAGTCTATATTATGGTGACATTAATCGTATATGGTTCCAAAAATGGACTTATACTTCATCTATCATATCTCTTAATAAAATAAAACTTGTTTCTACTAACCAGGGACTTCCTGTAGGCCAGTGGTAGGAGATAAAGGCCTATCGCACTTTGGTTGTGGGTTCGATTCCCTCAACCTTTTCCAACGCGACAAGTCGTCGTCCGTCCTGCAGGTTGTCCTTTTTCTAAAACTATACTATTATAACATTCTAGAAAAATGTTTTTTCTTTAAACAATATTATCTGATGTCCAACTTAATCCATTGAAACCGTTAGTATTATAAAAAATACTTCCATCCAATCTCATATTATAATGAAAACGATTACTCGAAATGTCATCTACCAAGCATGTGAATACCATCATTTATCCCCCATATATCATACGATATATCTTGTTAGTCACATTCCAAACATGTTAACACCTTAATCATGTGTTCTCTTGAAACATGAATTACCATAGAACCATAGTGAAAACATGAATGTTGTCAAAAGTTAACTCTTTCCACATAAAAAAATCCAAAAATTTCTATATACTCAATGCATGATGTCACTTTGTCCTTATATAAATTATGAGCACATTAATACTATCAAACATATTATTTTCTCCTTATCCCTTCATTTTTCACATATCATCTGCTTTGAAAATATATTTCAATCACTTTTCATGGTTAAAGGTATTATATTCATATGGAAAACCATAATGGACCAATACATAGATATTCTAATATACCATAAAAGTACCTCAAAAACATTATTCTTGAATACCAATATATAAACACCTCAATCCATCCTCTTCAATTATTGTCATGGAATAATTCCTTACTTGATTTAGAAGTAACCTTTTAGGTCAAGGCATTGAGTTGGGTAATGCCCATGTTCTCCACAGATAAGACATTGAACTCCACAACAGTCTGTCACTCTATGACCCTTCTCCCACACAGATAACATCTTCCCGTCCATTTGATGTATTCATCAAGGTTCTTATTACTTTCTTTAGCTTTCTCAATCTTCCTTTATCTATGCTCCTCACCATGAAAACATACATAAAATTCCATCTTCCTCTTATTTGATGAATTATGAATACCACTAAAGTTAACCTTATTAATCATATATCGTGATGAATGATTCAGCATAATCACAATATCTTTATTTCTAGGAATTAGGAAATTTCATTGATCACAGTCCCCAATTTTTCTATTGGATTCAATGTTGACCCAATTCCTTCTGGTTCCCTCCATTGACTAAAACCAAAAACCATGGTGTAGGAAACAATTAAAATAACAAGGAACCACTTAATCATAAAAATTATAACTTATCACACATTCTCTTATCCACGACACCTTAGGTTCACCCAAGGTTATTCACGATCTTCAACATAATTCTAGGACTATAACCTATAGTTATAATAAACCATAGGGAGATCCCTAGACATACTTTATAAATATCTCTAGGGATCTCACTAAACTTTTCACATCCTAGTTTCCAATGTTTAACTAAAACGTTTCTCTGATACCAACTGTAGAGACCCAAAGCTTCACGTAATACATAAAAAAACAGATGCCCAAAGACCGTATTAGTTTAGTGTCTTTGGAAACTCATAACATAATCTTCTAACCATGGAGAAAGATCTTCAACATCTCCCATAAAATCTTCCCCTTTGTTTTTCTTTCCTAAAACCTTTATTTATATCCTGGGGAAAATAAAACAAAAAAATGGTGAGCTCAAATGCTCCGTAATGTTAAACATGGAGAACATAAAACAACCCCTAATCAATTGAACGTAAGAACATGAACATAAAACATCAAAATCATGAGTAATAATATAAATCTTGGCATTACATAAGGCATAGATCATAAAGGAACATTAATCATGATAAAATAGCAGGGGGATAAAACATGTAATTATGGAAAACCATTAATCACATGATATGATTTCCATAGTATCCAAGGTATTTCTTCTAAGCCCATTATAGTGGACAAAGTCCTTTACTGAATCGGGTTTACTTGTCATTCCGGCCCTATATTATTGAACAAGATTCATTTTCTGTTCCAGCCATGTCTATCTCATGAGATATAAATATTTACCCAATGCATTGGAGAGAGATGTTGGTCTCACTCATCTCATAATGAAATCATTCTTACGTGCGCCACAACGTAAACATAAATCATTCATCATAACCCAAATAATAAAATGGGCTTCATAAACATCATCCCATCATAACATAATCCATATAAAACAAATGAATATCATTTCTTCATAAGAATTATCAAACCATGTAAATAATAGAGACCTTATACTTGAAACATAAACATAATAAATAATATCATCTTAGATGGAAAATAGTTTTGATAAAACACTTGAAATGAATTCTTGAGGATAATATCATTTCTTCTTCAAAATCATTTTCTTTTCACAAAATTGCACACAATTTTAAAAGAAAAGGATATTATTGAAAATAATAATGAAATATTGTAGAGTAAGCTTCATGAAAAAAAGGCATTATGAAACCGTAAAAATACGTTCTTGCCATATAGGATAAAAAACATTCTCCCCATACTTTTAATGGAAAAGTCAAAAAGTACCACCTATGGTAAACAAAAGAAATATTCCTTCCATAAAAAAAAGTAAAAGTAAAAGAAAGGTATACATGACTTTAAACATACATTGAATAATATTAATCACTTTATTAAAAACATTTTTATGGTCATGGATGAAAAACATAACCCGAGTAAATACTTAGGTAAAAGCAATCTCGGATAAAAATTAGATTTCAAAATTACCTGTTTCCTTAGGTCCAATTTCTTCAATACGTGTCTGAAACTCTGTTATAGTGGGTTTAAATATATTATTTACTTGTAATAGAACCATAATAATATTTATGATATCATATATGATTCACTTAGGACTTTATATTACCCGTTCTTTTGTTATTTCTATGTTAAAGCAGCGTTTTTGGTAAAATCGTTTCATTTATCATACGTGTTTTGACTTGTTGTTCTGGATATTATTACTTATATCATGATTTACTTAATTACATAATATAAAAAATGATTTTTATATAATACAAATTCATCATATAAATATATATGGTAGATCGATAAATGGAATGAAATACACCATTCATGGAGACGGTAGGCCGTGCGTACACATGAACACTGTTTTCGTTTCCTTATTGAATTGAATAAAATTAAGTAAATGAAACATATATGTACATAAATCTAGTATCATTATAATTTCATATCTTTTATGATTATTTATTATATATAATTTATAATCATACTTAGATGGATAATCATGGAGAGTGAATCTCATCGCGTCGTGGAGACAATAATCTGTATGTATGCACGAGCGACGATATCATTCCCATAATTATTGAATGTAATTTGAGTGGATGATATAATTTATCAAAATCAATATGATGTTATAATAATAATATATAGTTATTATTTCCACCATTATACCCATCCAAGTAAGGTGGTGGTGGAAAATAGATTACACCACGACGTGGAGACGATATTCCATACGTACGCACGCACGGTGATTTTGTTTTCTGTAAGATGGATAGAAGATGAAATAAGCTTTTTTAATATTTATAATAATAGATCTGTATATGATTGATACTTATGTAATTACTTTATAATGAAAAAAATAAATAATAGGAAGTATAAGAATATATGAATTTCAAAGAATTGGTAAAGGATATTACCTCTTCTTCGACGCGCCTCTTATAAACCTCCTCTTAGGGCACTAAAGATGGTCTTTGAAGAAGACTGGGACCTCAAGTATGTTGACAGAGAATTGGAGAAGAGAAATTGGCAGGGTTTGGCCAAGCTTGAAGGCCCAAAATGTTGTGAGGAGGAGATGGAGGGGGTGCCCTTTTATAAGAGAGGAGAGGGGCACTTTTGGAAACCTCTAAAATATTAATTTATAATAAACTCAAAACGCACTAAAAACATCCAAAAATGACTCAAATCCGAAGCTTAAATGTGATATGGTTGTAATTTCATCAGAAAATAAGATTTATACATGTTCGTAATTTATTTTAAACCCTATCAACTTGATTTATCATTATTTAATCTATTTAATTTTATTTGTGGTCATAATATTCTAAATTTTAAATTGTTATAAATAATTACTTATGTGTTTTTAATTGTCCATAATTGGATACTTTATGACATTTTAAACCACATAAATTTTAATTTATAATTTTTATATATATTTGTGATTTTTAAACAATTTTATAATATGTTATTTTATAAAATAACAATAGTGTCAATTTTGACACTATTCATTTATTTGAATTTAAATAAAATCCTCATAGAGAATATATTCGAAAAAAAATATTTAATATTTCGTATAATGTCATATTTATCTAGAAAAGTTTCCGAGAACAATAATTAGTTCATATAATATTTATTTTAATATTTTTTAAAATCATTTATTTGATATTTCAATCAATAAAATAATTTCTACACCACTATTGTGTCATCATTAATGATAAATATTTAATACATAAAAATTCTAAAAAACTTCTATTGATGTAGATAATTTTATTATATTTTTGGAGACTATTTATAATTGAAGTTTTATGATGGTTATCAGAAAATTAAAATTATTACACTTATAAGATATAAGAGTGTGACATGTTGTCAATTTCTTTGGTTTTAATAATAATTATATCATTGTCATGGTCAAAAGTCCATGTAATGAATCTAATCTAACCCATACATGATATGTGTCAACTTTTATTCATCCAATAGAATTTTGGCATGTCTTAGGGTAATTTTATAATCATATTTTTACCCTTAATTAATCGATTTACCTTTAACTGTAGTAAATAAAAATTACCATAGTTACTATTCATAATTTCAAAAAAAAAGTTACCTATTAAAATAATTCATACCCACTGAATCCAAATATTGAATCCATTTTTCATAATTAAAAACACATAAGTTACAGTAATTAATTTAAAATTAATCATGTTGTTATGAAAATGTGTTTTAAAAGTTAAAATATTGTCAAAGATTGAAATGTTTTTACCTATGAATTCAATGTAAAATTAATGTGAATGACATACATTATATTAAATGGTAAAAATATATTCTATTTACACTTTAAAACAATTTACTTTTATAATTTAACCATACAAATTATCTCGATGAAAAAAGTTGTTTTTAAGTAAAATTTATTGTCTTTTTTACTATTCATCAAAATGAGAACGTTGTCAAACAAATATCCAAACTTTATCCAATGTAAATTTTTTATATCCTAATTCAAAAGAATAAGTTAATTTTGTAAAATTGAACTTATAAACTTGTCAAAAATTATATTTAAAATGGGTGTGCCAACAAATGGCTGCAAAACTGCATTTTTTGAAAAATACTTCTTTTTTCAGAAAAATTGATTTTGTTCTCATACCTCATTCCAAAAAATGTGTAAGATAAATTATAATGTTATAAAATTCAAAATTTGCTTAATAATATTCATAACGGGTAGTTCATAATAATATTATAACAATATATCATTTTTAGTGGAACTCGTTATTGCGTACAACAAACGCTATCGAGGAAGGTCTCTCTTGCGTGTAACACAAGCCAAGAATTGTGTTTGTGTCTACTACAAGCTAATACAGTGTTGCGTGTAGCGCAAGATAATCTTGGTGTAACCTACAACACAAGACATCAATGAAATTAAAAATATTATTTATCATAAAATCTCAGGGTGTTACAACCATAGTCATGGTATCAACATATTTTGAATATTAATCCTTTAATAAATATTATATATATTCAATGAATATTCTTTTAGATCCATCCACTATTTATGTTTATGAAAAATCAATTACATCTTATCATAGAGGTAGCTGTATGCATATATCCTGGTTTGATGTTTTCATTTTTTTAATGTATGTAATGATAGAAATAAAAATTAAAATTTACCAATAAAAAATTATATTTTTCTTGTAAAAATAATATATATTCACTATATCCATATATATAACTCATATTGAGGATTATTAATAATAAATGAAATTTATTACATTATAGAGAATGTAGTATGTACATATGCATGAGTGATGATTTCATTTTTCATTAGTAATAGAAGAGATACAAAATGGAAAAAACATTTTCATAAATCAATTTTAGTATAATAAATATTTTATATGTATATATTAGATTTGTTAGTGGTTTTTTAAGAAAACTACATTGATATTGGTAATAACATATAACTATTTCATATATAATATTCTTTTAAAATCACCATATAGATTCATATATTGATATATTTGGATGAAAATTACTTCAAGAAGATGAATAAGGGGTTTAAAAGTTATTTAGATTGTTCGCGGCTGATCTATGGTTATTTGGGTGTGTGGGAATGTGTGGAGTGTACGTTTCCTTTTTTAAGAGGATGGGTGGAACCTTTCTATATACACTAAACATTATATGAAAAAAATAAATTTTATTTCCATGTGGATAAAATTATTAAAAATTTCATAAATAGTACATATTAAGTAAAAAATTCATCCAATAAAATTTGAAAAGTTATAGTGACATTGGAATCATTAACTCTTTGATTCTCCACCTTGTTAACACTTTTAACCCATATAAAGGTGATAAAATTTCCCTTTGTGTCTATTTATTATATCTTCAAATTAAAATATAAATATTAAATATTTAAATATACATATAAAAAATGTGTAATATATTTTAGATTATTGGGTTTTTGAAGACCGTGAAAATTAATTATAATATAAGTACCCAAAATACAATGAAAATAGTTATAAATTAAATGTATTTTTTAAAACTAATAATGAATTTTCACCAAACTAATAATTAGAAATTATTATCTTGTTATTTAATAGTTTATGAAAAACTAAATAATGAAATTATTCTTCAATTTTTTTTACAAAAATCAAATGTATCAATTTAATTCATTAATTAATTAAATGGATAAATAATTGTTCTATTATTAAAATAAAACAAAACATATTTTATAGAATGTGAATCATATGGTTCTAAATTAAAAAATAATAATTTTAAATTATTTATTTTTGTTCATAAATATAATTATTTTCCATAAAAAATAATGTTTTAATTTTTTTTGTTTATAGTTATGTCATGATGATGCAATAAAAGTGAAAGTATTTGTAAAAACTCTAGTTTCATTTTTCAAGAAAAAATTAAATATTTCAAAAAATTCACCAAAATTCATTATAATATATTTTTTATGTGCTGATTCCAAACATGATTTAAATTTTATCAAATTAATATTAAAAAATTTATAAATTTATATTTTTAATGAAAATAAAATATATAAAAGAGGAGATCTCTTATAGAGAAACTATCTCTTTAAACATTATGTGTTCTTAATCTTATTTCATATTAATTTATATCTAATTTAATATTACAAATTTAGTTTATAATTAATCTTTATTAATTAGTTATCATTTAAATGTATTATTGTTTTATTATAATCATTTAAATTAGTATATGCTATATAAATACTCAAATTTTCTAAAAAAATTCATCTAAAATATAGAACCCTATTTTATATTAATGATGTTTTTGAAACAAGGTATTTAACATAGTATTTCATCAAAGGATAATTATGTAGTTAAATTTTAGGGTATTAGATCAATGAACTGATACAGTTCATACATATAAGAAATTATGACACAATCCTCCTAAAAATAATTTTAGATGATTTTTAATATATATATCCACTTAACACAACCCCAAAGATCCACGAGACTATTTTCTTTAGGAGACTATGTAAATAAAATATGATCATGCAACAAAAATGCAATATATTTATAATAATCTCCATAGTGAGTTATTAAATCACACTAAGATTCTAAAACTGAAATGGAATACCTAAAATATAGATAAATTAAGGGGGTGATCTATAAAGCCTTGTATGGGAATGAAAATAATACAAAATCATATTATACGTGTCAAATGGAATAACATGACATCTTTACAGGAATGACTAATTAACAATCCTATTGGATCATTACACAATGAATATTGAATGATAATTTAATCTAACCATTAGAATTTTCTATCATCATATAATATTACACAATAATATGTCATGTACTATACCCAATACTGCATAACATAGAGTAAAAAATCCCGTAGTGGATTATGATTACTCCTTAATATGAAATATACCATCTCATGATATATAATCATTACCCAATTCATTATAGTACTATTTTGGTACAAGAATTATAAAATGAATATGAAAATATGTAACTCATAAGAAATTATGTAATAATTAATCAACATTATAAAACATCATTGAAAGTAAATGGGTTTTATAATCATGTATAATACCACAAAAATAGAATATCATAACAATTTCCATGAATGATGTGGTTCATTTTTTCTGGGAAATTAAAAAATGAAAAATAAAAAATTACCTTGAAATTTAGCATCCATGTGAAGTAAATACTTGAAAGAGAGAGGTAAAGTCACTTTTAATGTGTACTTTTAAAGTGAGGTTTTAGGGATAAGGGAATAGATTCATTAAAAATGGTAAGGGAATAATAATTTCCATAATAGAAGAAATGGACTATAAAGGTTTCTACATATTTAAATGATAAAATATTGACCAATTTTTTTTTGAAAGATTTTGTGGATACGTACATGATGTGTTATGTGAAATAGAGATATTATATTTAATCAGGATTTATTATCTATCAAAATTAATAAGAGAACCTCAATAATGTGTATTTCCTCAAAAAATATTTATAATAATTTCAAGGTAAATATGAGGGGGAACATGCATATATATTATTAAATAATTACTTGTTAATGATGTTATAGTGATGTGATTTTTATATTAAAAAGGTACGAACCAAAGTAAATGTTGGTGGTTCATAAGTTCCCTTACCTTAGGCAAAAATTATCCTAGCAAATTCATTTAACATAAAAATATAAAATTAGAATTATTAAAAACATGATTGAGATCACAATTAATATATATTCCATTTTATATAAATTATTCTTATAGTTTATATTCATTTAATTAATATTCTATGTCTATACTCACTGTCCCATGGTCGTTCATTTTACTTTTCCAAGGCTACATTAGTTTATAAGCAATTATGAGACTTCTTATAGTTTGTTTCTAAAACTAAAGAATTACGATTATTGTTTTTATTGTAATTTATTGAGTGTTAAATTATTGTAAATTTCATATTTTATTAAAATTAACCGAGCTCCCAAATTATAAACATAATTATCATATGGTTCATTCACTTATGCATTTTTTTAGAAAACTATAAATTTACTTGGTATTATTTAATCATATGACAGTTTATGCATCCCAGTGTTTTAAATAATTTATGTTTAATGATTTATTATATTTTTTCCATGAGAAAGGAATTAAAATTTTCCTTTAATATAGTGGTGAATGATGCAAAATGTTCCTGGAGGTGGCGAACCAACCATAACTTAGACAACATATTCAATTTAAAATTAGATTAGAAGAGGATGGATAATGGATAAACAATATAAAATGAAAAACTATAGTTTAATTATAATACTGATTTAATTTTTTCATCTTGTATTGGGGTTATGTAACACCACAATATTCTCGAATAATAACGTTGTATTTGATCGTATCGAGCCACTACTGGAAATAATGGCATTTGCGATGGGGAATTTGCGTCAGGATCCCGTTGCTAATAGGCTTTTACGACGGGCCCCCCGTCACAAATAGCTCGTTGCGGAAAACGGCGTTGCAACAACAATTATTTGTGACGGGCCCGTCGCTAAAGGCATTATTTGCGACGAAGATCCTTCCCGTCGCAAATAGTAGTCCGTATATTTGCAATTTTTTTTAAAAAAAAGTATTTGTGACGGGCCCGTCGCAAATACTATTTTTTTTAAAAAAATTAAAAAATATTAATAAATTATTTTAATGAATATAATAATAATACTATTTGTGACGGGCATAGTATCCCATCGCAAATACTATAAAAAAATAAAAATAAAAAAAATTATTAATAAATTATTTTAATTAATATAATAATAATTTAATTATAATTCAAAAATAAAAAAATATTAATAAATGATTTTAATTAATATAATAATATAATTATAATTCACAAATTAAATAATAAATTATTAATAAATTATTTTAATTAATATAATAATAATAAAATTTAAATATTATAAAATTTTAATATATATATATAATTTTATATTATAAAATATAAATAATATTATCATTCATATTAATATTGTTATTTCAAAATATAATATTATTAATATTTTATAATGAGACAGAAACTACGAATAGAGAAAAAAATCATATTTTGATTTATCAAACTTTATAACATAAAAAAAAACTCTAATCTGAAGGAGAGGGGGAGGGGGATCTGCAGATGCTGGTGGAAGAAAACTCCATCCCTAAAGCCTGAGTGAGTCGACGCATGTACTCCATCTGCTCCTGCTGCTGCTGCTGCCACCGAATCATCTACTCCTCGTACAACTGCTGCTGGCGTCGACGCTCCTCCTCATGCTGCTGCTGCTACTGACTCATCTGCTCATGCTCCTGTCGGAGACTCTCTATCAGTGCAGTCTGAGATCGCAACTGATCCTCAAACTGTGTAGCAGAAGAAGATGCACGAGCTTCTCTCGAGCTGGACGCCGACATCACAACACTGCCATAATAATCTCTGGGAGTCAGTCGAGAGCTGATACCAATTACCCGGCCCTTCTCGAAGGCATACTGGGTGGCCATTATCCATGCCGCCTCATCAAACTGACGGCCAGTGGTCTGATCTGATGACTCAGCCTGACTCTCAGGCCGGGTCTGTGACGTTACGACCTCATATGACTCCTGTATTTGCAATTTAAAATTAAAATTGTGAATATATTATATGCAGTTAATTTTTAAACTTGAAAATAAATAATACTGACCACGATGTGACGCTGACGATCACCTCTGAGCTCCCCAGTAACAGGATCACTATACATCTTCTGATATACGTCATACTCCCTAATATCGGGGTGCTCGACAGCTTATAAGAATAAAAAATAAACTATTAATATATATAGTTATATAAAATATTTAGAAATAATGTACGTACCATATTCTATCTATGAGTACTGAAAGTATGACTCCCAGCTCGATGAGTCACCTCCTGTCTCCCCCGATTCTTCCTCCCCACCGATGATCTCCTCTGAAAGGCCTCACTCAACCAGTGCGCACATAATCCATCCCATACATGGGATGAAATGTACTCTGGTCGGTGTTCTCTACATGACTCGTCAAAATTTGACACTCCTGCTTTCTTCGTGGCAGCTTTTCTTAAATTGTGAAAAAACTGACCAAAGCGATCACGCATGGCCACCTCCCATGCCTCGTGGATGGCGTCACGCATGGTATCCTCAATCGGATACCATAAACCCTACAAATAAATAAAAATATCAAATTATAAATGAAATAATTTTCAAAATAAAAATTATTTATTTACGTACGTACCAACCAATGGCCGAACATGGCCTGCTGCACATCAATGGGAATCTGCTCCCATGTGGTCCAAGGCTGAGAGAAATAGTTGCGCAAAATAGCGATGTCCTGTCCGACTGCTATATGCGAAAAACTGTAAAAATAATAAACATTTATTATGTGAATAGATTAATGAAATCTTAGTCAAATCCACAGGTTATCACATAGGTTATCACACCTCCATGTGCGTGGATCAAACCCAAGATGGGGACGTCGCTCGGGGACGGGGTCAGGAATAATCAATCGTGCAAGACCGCGCCCCCTCTCTGTTCCCTGGAGCGCCTGCAGGCTGAGGGTCATCTACCAGCAACTCATCCATATCGAAAGGCAGGTCAGCATCTACCAACTCACGAAATGTGTCGTCGTCCATCTGAAACAGAAAATGTTAATGTTGTTAGAAAATAATTGATAATTACTATTATATATACATATATATTTGTTATGATTGTATATAACTACCATGGAATTCTATCAGTGTTCATCTTCATCATCATCTTCATATATGTCAATTCTATCTTCATATTCCTCCTCAACATCATCGATATACATTCAAGTTCCAGTTGCTTCATCTCTTACCATTTCCAATTCATATGTGACATCATTAAAATCATCGTCATCACCGACTCTTAAATGTGGGGTGTCGTCATCGATACTCATGTCTCTTTGCAAAAAAGATTGATTTTGAGTACTCTCTTGAAAAACTTCAATTCTTTTCACATCAGTGAAAGCACATTCACTTTGACTAAACTGATTGTCTCGAATTTTGATTTTTATTATACTCCACTAATCTGTCAAGTCTCTTGATGTAGCAGAATAATTTGCGTAATAAACTTGATGTGACTGTTGAGCCAATAAGAATTCATCATTTACTGCGAGAACACTATTACATTTAATATCGATGATTCCATGAGTTTGATGAACACGCACGCCTGTCACTATATCCAACCACCGACATTTGAACATGGTTATGTAATGTTGTCCAAGATAACAGAGTTCAATGATTTCATCACGTATGCCATAAAAGTCAACTTCATTTTCTTGATGATGAGATCCTCTCAAGCTAACTCCACTGTTCATTGTTTTTTTGATTCCTCATATGCTTGTGTGTGAAATCGAAATCCATTCACCACATATGCATTATAAGTTTTAACAAGTTTGGAAGGTGGGTTACTCAATATACACAACCGTTTATCAATTTTATCAGCATGTCGAGACACCTAAAAATTTGTGAAATTATTATCAATATAGTAAACTATACATTGAATGAGTTGCTAAAAGATAAAGAATTTATGTTACCGGTTTTTGAAACCACTGATAGAAATTTTTCTATCGGCGTTCTTCGAGAGAAGCTGCTGTAATTTATGGAATTTGTTTCGTGATATGATTATCATACAACCAATAAAAAACAAAGTTATTTAATGTAACATAAATGATAGAATAAGTGATATAAACACTTAAAGTACAACTGATGTCATCTCTTCACAGTTGAGTAGAACATACGTATGAGCTCTATGATGTTCATCATCCGAAATCCAGCATTCATAAACTCCACTAAAACCAAGCTCTGGCTGGCTGAAAACAGATAATTGATTGTTGATTTCATCAATATTCCTCTCGTTCCATCCCATTCGGTTGTGTTTTGATGGATAATCAGATTCAAAATAATGCGAGCAGAAAAAAGATATTTCGTCTTGCAAATAATCTTCTGCAATAGATCCTTCAATAGATGCTTTGTTACGTACTTTTCTTTTCAATTTTTGCATGCATCTTTCAAATGGGTACATCCATCGAAACTGTACTGGACCTCCACATTTGGCTTCATATGGAAAATGTAACATCAAATGTTCCATTGAGTCAAAGAAAGACGGCAGAAATATTTTTTCCAATTTACATATAATTACAACAACATCTTCTTCATGTTTGCATAGAGCATCATAATCTGCTGTAGCCGCACAAATTTCCCGAAAAAAATGATACATGTCTGTTATGGAATCCCAAATCACAGAATTTAACAGACCTCTTAATACAATGGGTAGAAGTCTTTCCATTATAACATGACAATCATGACTTTTTAATATAGTAATATGACCATTATTTACACATCTAACCAAATTGGAAGCACAATCATCTGGAAGTCTCAAATCTGCAATACACTGAAAAAATAATAAACGGTTTTCTTTAGACAGTGTATAAGCTGCTTTTGGTTTCAGTAACCTTTCTGTTCTGACATTATCAAACAGTTCTAGTTCTGGATGCCTGCAAATTTGGGCAAGATCTAAACATGCATTTACATTGTCTTTGATCTTTCCTAGCATATCCAAAACTGTATAAAAAAAAGTATCAAAATAGTTCTTCTCAATATGCATGACATGCAACATGTGGCGGACCAACAAATCAGACCAATATGGAAAATCCCAAAATATACTACGTTTAATCCAATTGTGTTTTTCCCAAAACTAGAAATTTTCTGTTGGTTTATTGTGGGACCAAATGTGATGGGAGGTAATGAAAATACAACTGATTTTAACTCCAAACCTGATAGCATTTTTGGAGGTTCATCCCTTTCAACTGTTCCTTTTCTAAAATGAGATCTGTTTCTGCGAAAAGGATGATCAGCTGGAAGAAATCTGCAATG
Source organism: Viscum album (assembly GCA_963277665.1). Taxonomy (NCBI): domain Eukaryota; kingdom Viridiplantae; phylum Streptophyta; class Magnoliopsida; order Santalales; family Viscaceae; genus Viscum; species Viscum album. Next base: position 1,427,936,185 of record OY728120.1, on the reverse strand, counting down.
ACAGTCAAAATAACAAGGTTTCTCTCCATGAATGAGCATAAATGCTTTGTTCTCTCCCATACAGTAAGGACATGATTTCTGACCATGTGTACTCCAGCCAGATAACATCCCATAATCTGGGAAGTCACTAATTGTCCACATCAATGCTGCTCTTAGTATGAAATTCTATTTCATAGCAACATCATATGTACTGACACTAGTACTCCACAATAAACTTAATTAATCAATCAATGGTTTCAAATAAACATCAATATTCTTCTTCGGATGTCCTGGAATTAGTAAAGTCAAAAAGATATATGGATCCTTCATCAACATCCATGGAGGTAAATTGTACGGAGTTAAAAAAACAGGCCAACATGAATATTGACTATCATAAGATCCGAATGGATAGAAACCATCAGTGGAAAGGCCCAGTCAGACATTTCTAGCTTCTAAAGAAAATGATGGATGCACTCTATCAAAATGTTTCCATGAATCACCATCGGCTAGATGATTCAAGCTTTTATCGGTTGAAATATTCGCTTTATGCCATGAAATCATTGTCGCTGTATTCTTAGACATGAATAAACGCTGAAGTCTGGATGTAAGTGGAATATATATCAACTATTTTACAGGAATCAAACCAGACTTCCCATGTTTCCCTTCTTTATATCTCAGTTGCCCACATGTGGGATAACTATTCAATGAATCATTTTCCCCAGAATATAAAATGCAGTCATTTGAAAAGCATCAATCTTCTGACAAGTAAGTCCCAAATATCGAACCAGCCTCTTACTCTTATAGTAATTTACAGGAAAAACATTTCCTTCAGGTAATAGTGTTTTAAGCAAAGAAAATATCTGGTCAAAACAGGTGTTTGACATTCTGTTATCTGATTTGATATCCATAAATTTTGCAACTGCTTCTAAATTGCTCATCTTGTAGCCAGGATATAATGCATCCTCAGCAGACCTCAACAACTCATAAAATTCAGATGGTGCCAACTCAGGATTTGAATCTATATTAGCCGGAGTTTCTGTATGTTGAACAGATGAACCTACAACATCATGTACTAAATCATGAAACCGGGATGGATTCGAAATCAAGTTGGTATCACCTACTCTGGAACTGTGTTCACCGTGTTGATACCAAAAAACATAATCTTGTTGAAAACCAAAACGCAAGAGATTTCCCCCCACTTTTTCAAACGTGTCAAACATTCTCAATTCACATTTTCTACAAGGGAATTTTATTTTTCCTTCTGAAACAAATTCTTGATTTGATGCCGCAAATGATAAAAAAGTCTCCACACCCTTTATATATACTAGATTTAAACCAGAACTGTTTGGATTTCTACGTTGATTTATCTATATGCGGTCATCTAATAATGACTGTGGACGACCTCGTTGTTCCATATTTTTCTATAAAATATAAACGCATTACTAGTTTTGAATAATTTGTCAGAAAAAAATCAAGGAAGGATATTTATAGAGTTTACATCAGACACGACTGATGCAAAATTTTCATTGAGATAGACCTAAAAATTGACCCTTTAAGAATTGAATATGTTGAGAATAAAGAAAAACCTGTTACAAATATTGATAATTTTAATATTATATAAATTTTTTATTATTTTAATAATACTAATATTATTTTTTCATAAATATTAATTATATAATAATAACATTATTACATTATTAGTATATTTTATTATTAATATTAAAATAATATAATTTTCTATATTATATACAATTCTCCTTTCATCTGTGTGTTTAACATTCTGTCTCCACATGTAATATTTGCATTCACTTTCACCTCTCCATTGGTGAGTAGGTTGATAATTTTGAAAAAGAATGCAAATATTACATGTGGAGATAGAAAACACACAGATGAAAGGAGAATTGTATATAATATAGAAAATTATATTATTTTAATATTAATAATAAAATATACAAAAATGTAATAATGTTATTATTCCTAATTATTGGTAATTATTCCTAATTATTGGTAATTATTCCTAATTATTGGTATTTATTCCTAATTATTGGAAATTAGGACTAATCATTGGTAATTATTACTAATTATTACTAATTATTGGAAATTATTGGTAATTATTGGTAATTATTGGTAATTATTACTAATTATTGGTAATTATTGGAAATTATTACTAATTATTGGCAATTATTACTAATTATTACTAATTATTACTAATTATTACAAATTATTAATAATTATTGGTAATTATTGGTAATTATTGGTAATTATTAGTAATTATTACTAGTTATTTGTAATTAATGTTAATTATTACTAATTTTTGGTAATTATTACTAATTATTACTAATTATTACTAATTATTACTAATTATTACCAATTATTACTAATTATTTGTAATTATTTGTAATTATTGGTAATAATTGGTAATTATTACTAATTATTGGTAATTATTACTAATTATTACAAATTATTACGAATTATTAATAATTATTAATAATTATTGGTAATTACTGGTAATTATTAGTAATTATTAGTAATTATTGGTAATTATTACTAATTATTGTTATTTATTACTAATTACTGGTAATTATTGGTAATTATTGGTAATTATTACCAATTATTAGTAATTATTGGTAATTATTTCTAATTAATGGTATTTATTGGTAATTATTTCTAATTATTACTAATTATTGGTAATTATTACTAATTATTGGTAATTATTACTAATTATTGGTAATTATTACTAATTATTGGTAATTATTACTAATTATTGGTAATTATTACTAATTATTAGTAATTATTGGTAATTATTGGTAATTATTACTAATTATTAGTAATTATTACTAATTATTGGTAATTATTACTAATTATTGACAATTATTACTAATTATTACTAATTATTAGTAATTATTGGTAATTATTGGAAATTATTACTAATTATTACTGATTATTGGTAATTATTACTAATTATTACTAATTATTGGTAATTATTATTAATTATTACTAATTATTGGTAATTATTAGTAATTATTTATAATTATTACTAATTATTGGTAATTATTACTAATTATTACTAATTATTGGTAATTAGTTATAATTATTACCAATTATTACTAATTATTGATAATTATTGGTAATTATTACTAATTATTGGTAATTATTGGTAATTATTACTAATTATTACTAATTATTGGTAATTATTATTAATTATTACTAATTATTGGTAATTATTGGTAATTATTTCTAATTATTACTAATTATTGGTAATTATTACTAATTATTACTAATTATTGGTAATTAGTGATAATTATTTCCAATTATTACTAATTATTGGTAATTATTGGTAATTATTACTAATTATTCCTAATTATTGGTAATTATTACTAATTATTACTATTTATTACTAATTATTGGTAATTATTACGAATTATTGGAAATTATTACGAATTATTGGAAATTATTACGAATTATTGGTAATTATTGATAATTATTGGTAATTATTGGTAATTATTGGTAATTATTGGTAATTATTGGTAATTGTTGGTAATTCTTCCTAATAATTGGTAATTATTCCTAATTATTGGTAATTATTCCTAATTATTGGTAATTATTCCTAATTATTGGTAATTATTCCTAATTATTGGTAATTATTCCTAATTATTGGTAATTATTCTTAATTAGTGGTCATTATTCCTAATTATTGGTAAATATTGACAATTATTTGCAATTATTGGTAAATATTTGTAATTATTGGAAAAAAATATTGACAAATATTGTCAATTATTGAATTTTGAGAATTATTATTAATTATTACTAATTATTAGTAATTATTACTAATTATTGGTAATTATTATAATTTATTACTAATTAATGTTAATTATTTCTAATTATTATTAATTAATTCAAATTAATTTTAATTTTTCGTAATTATTGCTAATTAATTGTAATTACATCTAACTATTTTAAATTAATTAGTGTTTAATTGTCTCTAATTACTATTAATTATTAATACTTATTCATAATTATTTCTAATTAAAAATCAGAAAAAAAATTCTAAAAATTTAAACTAAATAAATATAATAAATAAAATAAATATTAAATTAAAATTCAGATAAAAACCTTAAACTTGATGTCAATGTTGAGCCGCTGTAGTTGTAGAACACCACCAACTGAATCCTCGAAGTCGGGAAAAAAAATTTATCATTGAAAATCGTAAAAGATTCAGAGTGGAAAAATTAGAACGGTTGAGAGTTGAGAATGAGAAAATTGTAATGGTTGGTAGTATTTATAGGTTAACTTAATTGCAACGGGCTTTTTTGCGAAGGGATTTCCGTCGCAAATAACCCTGACCGCATTTAATTATGGGCGGCATTAAAATGGTTATTTGCGACGGGGCCCGTCGCAAATAACCCCTGTCGTCGGGGTATTTGCGACGGGCCTGCAGTCCCGTCTCAAATAGTCTTTAACCGTCGCCGGTTATTTGGGACGGGGATAGAACCCCGTCGCAAATAACTCTGACCGCATTTAATTATGGGCGGCATTAAAACAGTTATTTGCGACGGGCCCCATCGCAAATAACCCCTGCCGCCGGGGTATTTGCGACGGGACTGCAGTCCCGTCGCAAATAGGCTTTAGCCGCCGCCGGTTATTTGCGACGAGGTTCTGTCCCTGTCGCAAATAAACTTCGCGCGGTTTGGTGCACATTTCGTGCCAAACTATTTGCGACGGGTAAAAAAAACCCGTCACAAATAACAGATTATTTGCGACGGGAAGAGTAGCATGTCGCAAATACTCCTTTGTGAAAGGTATTTTCAACGGGAATAATTCCTGTTGCAAATACCCCGTCGCAATTAAACATATTTCCCGTAGTGAGCATATGACAATGAGCTTAAACAACTTACCTTGTATATTTCCTAAAATTTAGTATATTCCATAGCTTGCAGAATAAGCAACCCCAGGTGGACATGAACCGTAATGTATTATAACTAGTAGTTAAATTTTAGGTTATGAATATTAATTACTAAATTACTTAAAATATGGTTATCTATTTATTATAAATAAAATAATAATCATTTAAAATAAAAAGGAATGTTTTTAAAAGAATTTATTTTTCTAAAAGATAATTTAGTCTCTATTTGGGAACATATTTTAAAATATATTTTTTAAAATTTTATAGAATTTATTTGTAAAAGTAACTATATTTCTAAAATAATTATATCAAAATTAGCTCATTTTGTTGGTATTACTCTAAAATGATTAAATTTCAATGAATACTGAAAATACAAAATTTTAATTGAGAAATCCCTTTTCTTTTAAGATTTTTATATAGTTAAATAATATTTTAATTGTTTTTAAATAAAATTAGTCATAAAATATATCAATCAATCCAATTTTGGTCATTTTAATAATTTTTATATTGAATTTTGATATCAAAACATTGTTAACTTTAGAACATTTTTTCTTTGAAAGTTCGCCTTCTCATTTAGTCTACGGGGTTAATTTTAAATTAAAATTTTAGACTTAGTTAAATGGAATTAGGAAAAATGGATTCCATAGTTTGAACCATAAAAATTTATATTTTAAAATAATTTCAAATTATTTTTTGACTTAAATTAATAGTGAAAATAGAAAAAATTAATTACTACAGTTAAGGTAAAAACTGATTTACCGGTGTGTTAAAATAAAAATATAACAAAAAAATGACCAATGTTTTTTCTAAAATATATTATATATACATATTTATATAATATAATTAATAATTCTAGATAATAATCCATTTTGGACCGTTGTGTTATCTGAAAAATATGGGTACACCTTTTTCTTTTAAATCATTACATCTTTGTTATTCACCATACTTTTAAAAGCCAACCCACTCTCCTCTATTCTTCACACATTAAAACTATTTTTAGTTAGTTACAACCCAAATCAGTTCCCAAAATACCTCCTCTAATCCTAGGAATCTTATTTTTGGGTTAAATCCAATCAAGGTATGATTTTGGAGCAAACATAAAGCGGTTACTCGAAGAATAGGTAATATTCTTCAAAGATTGTTTTTATTTTATTTCTTCGAAAACACCCTAAAATTATTATTAAAACATGATAATATAGAAAAAATATTCTTAAATTTTAATAATTTTTTTTATGTTATGGTAATGACCTAGAGGATTTTGATTAGAAGTGAGGTTATAAAGATGTTATGGTGGGTAGACTATACCCTCATGATTCGAGTAGATCAATGATTTATCAGAAAATTAATTATAGACAATAGCAAAAGAAATAATTAATTATTAATAGAATAACACAAGAATAATACCAACAGAATATAAATGTCCTACACCAATATATATTAATTCATGGATTTTCAGATAGAGATAAAAAAAACTAAATAGTAAACACACATTAGATGGAATTTTACATTGAATTAATCAAATAAATAAAAGTCTCAAGGGAAAACTCCATGGGAATCCTAAGATATAGCTTCTGTCACGACCCGTCCTCGGGGCCCGTGTCGTGACTACCCCAAGCCCGCCTTCCATAGGCCAAGGGCTCGAGACTAGCACCAAAGGCGTAAATCCCGATAACTGGGAAGGCATTGCCTTTATAAAAGTAAACAAAACACCACATAGTACAAGCAGAAGTAAAACACTAAGTACAAAGAGAAGTGCTGAAAGGTAAATGAGCCAGAATACAAACCCAAATGAAATTAAAACTACAACTGAACAAAGTACAAAAGAAAAAGACAACAGCTGCAAGAACGGAAGCAGCTCATGGGTTGTCCTCCTCGGATCCTACCTGAAGGGTAGGTACAGATGGCGCAGCTCCTGGATCATCCACCACGGATCCTACCTGAAGGGTAGGTACAGATAGCCTCCACAACGCTCTCGCCCGTCAACCTCCTCCGTGTGTCGTCTCGTCGTGAAGTCCACCTCCGGATACTGACTTGTCGTGTGGTCCACCTCCGGGTACCGTCCACTCTTCGAACACTCGGCCTCCGTCAGCACTGTCCGTCGTCTGCAACCAACACAACAAGGTGCGGGCATAGCCCGAGTAGTGGTGAGTATAACGATACTCAGTAGGGACCCCAAGACCCTCAAGGTCTCACTAAAACCAACATGGATAACCACAATGAAGATCTCAACAGATAACCTCTACTTAGGTATATGCCCATGCATATACCTAAGTTATCAAGTAACCCATCTCAATCATGAGGAAAACACCAAGATCATGAAATCAACGGATAACCACTACCCAGGTATATGCCCATACATATACCCAAGTAATCAAGTGACCCATCTCAATCATGAGGTAAACACAAAGGTCAAAAGTCTCAACTCAAACTAGGATTTTCATTATCGAAACTGAAACTGCTGAAGTGCTCCGTCTCTATAGTGTAAAGTGGTCATGTCACGACTCCGAGGTACTTCTCACTAACCTAAGACTGCTGAGGTACTCCTCCTGTCGAGTACCGCGGGTCAGCCACCCAAACACAGTAGTGCTTCCCGCCGGGGTATGCCACCCAAACACAGTAGCGCACACCCCCTAGTAGCCTGCTGAGGTACTCTCCGGACGAGTACCGCAGGTCTGCAATGTCACACAGGTAGTGCTCCGTCCGCCATGGGTCTGCACCCAAACAATGTAGTGCTTCGTCCACTGGGCTAGTCGACTCACTCAAGTCGAGTCGGTCAAGCAGTCGTCAGGTCTCAGTCGGCTACACGGTCTCCGTACTCTGCACGCTCGTCTCTGGGAGGGTCCGCTCCATGAGCTACAGGTCGATACTCCTAGTATCTCAAAGTCCCACGAAGAAGTATCTCAAAGGACCGCCTCGTCATAGGGGTCTCAACGCAACAGACGGCGCGTCAATCAGACGCCTGGTCTGTGAGTTATTAGCCTTTTCGTCCCAGGGGCCCGGTTGGATTCGTGAGCGAACCAACCCGGCCGTATCTCAGCTATACCCCGAACTGTTATAGGGTATACTTATAAGGACCGTTTCTCAACGAGATCACCAACGCTGCTGACGGTTCGTCAAACGGACGTCTGGTCTGAAAGATAACAGTTTTTTCGTTCCAAGGGCCCAGTTGAATTTCGGATACAATTCAACATGGCGACTACCCAACAGCAACCAAAACTCGGGTGAAGTATGCAAAAAGTTCCGTCTCATCAAGAGGAATTCAACGAGACAGACGGCGCATCAATCGGACGCCCGGTCTGTGAGTTATTGGCCTTTTCGTTCTAGGGGCCCGGTTGGTTTCGTGAGCGAACCAACCCGACCACACTCTGACGGAATCCAAACCTCGAGCGGAGTAAGACAAAAGATCTGTCTCACTTAGAGGATTCCATCAAAGTTGATGTCACGTCAATCGGACGTCTGGAGCTCAAGATATAAGCGTTTTCGCTCCGAGGGCCCTGTTGGTTTCGTATCCGAACCAACCCGGCCGAACCCAAAGTGTTCCGAAACTTTGAGTACGATAAACCAAAACGACCGGTTCGATCCAAGGATCGCATCGCCGCTGACGGTGTGTCGATCGGAGGTCTACAACTCAAGATATGGGCGAAAGACCAAAGAGGTCCCAAAAACAGGGGGTCTGGGCCCGGACCGACCCGGCCCGACCCCCCTGGGTCGGCCCGGCCGGCGCGGCCCGGCACGGCCGGCTCGGTCCGGCCCGACCGGCCGGCCGTTGCTCGGCCAGCGTGACCGAGCGGAAGCCGCGGGCGGGGTGCACGGATCCCCCCCCCTCGCCGCTGATTGAAGCCGGCGGCGAACCGCCACCGCCAGCCTTCCGGCGGGGCGCCGCCACTGCCTTCTACGGACCACCGGACGCGCTCCGGTGGTCCATTTCTCCTTCCGTCTTCGCCAACGGTCCTCCTGGGACCCGACCTTCACTGTAAAGGGATTCAAATGCCATAGCGGTCTGCTTCGTCGTCGTCCGTTGATCCGTACATCGATTAACAAGCTGCGGAGGGTTTCCGGGCCGTGTTTGTTCGGCATGTGGCCTCCGCGTTAGGTGTTATCAATTGGAAAATCATAAACTCATGTTTTTAATCATTGACGAAGGTATAATTTATCCAAAATAAATTATACGAACACCTTGAAATCAAATACCCACGCACGAGAGTTTAAAAATTTGAATGCGCGGCGCGACGATGTCGCGCATTCTTGCCGCTCAATCCCGCGCGATGTGACGATGTCGCGCATCCTTGTCGCTCGATCCTGTGCAGTGCGACGGCACCGCGTCAATTTCATTCGATCTGCAACAACAATAAAAACAATAAGGGAGGGGGACGGCCGTGTTTCTGCGGTCCGGCCTCCTCCCGTTAACTGATATCATGTGTTCCATATATCCCGGATAAAAGACGGAAGAGAATAACCTAAGGAAAATCACGTAAACCCCCTACCTCGAGCGCGGCTTGAACGAGGTTTTTGTCGTGGAGAAATTCATCGCAGAGAAACCGTCGTGGAAAGAGGATTTGAAGACGACGTCGGGGTGCGTCTGAGGAGGAAGCGGCGTCTCCTCACGTGTTGCGGTGAAGAGGAAGGAAGGCACGTCGTCATTCTTCGTGGAAGGATGGTGTTCTTCGTTTAAGATGAAGAAGATGATCTCTAAGCTCCTTGCCTTCTTTTTCCCACAAGTCCTCTCCAGTAACAAAGGAACTAACCCAAAATAAATTAAGTCACACTTAATTTATTAACTCAACATGGATTTTGAAATTCAAGTGTTTGAATTTCAAAAACTCACATTAAACTCCCTACATTAATGTCATAAGTTATTAACTTAAGTTAACAATATTAATGGTGAGTTGAGGGGGTTAGAGGATTTGAAGGGGTGGGGTTCGTGTGGGCCCCACCACCCTCATAACCTCCCAAGGGAGGTTGGGTAGTTACCCAACTTCCATCCAAAGGATTTAAACACTTAGAGTAAAATAAAAATTGTTGTTAAATTTTTATTTTTAACTTCTACAATTTTTATCAACTTCTCTCGAGTAAACGCAACTCTGGAATAGGTGTTCATAAGATAATACCAGTGCTGCGGTTCCATCGGTGCCCTCAGAATTTGATTCCGAGCACCAGTTCAAAAGATAGAAAAACCTGCTCGTTCGTTCACTGAACGTACCCGAGCTAAAATTTGGAAATTGATTCCGAACACACCGGGCCTCAGAATCAGGTGTCGTCCGAAACTGCATTCTAGTAAAATTACAAAGAAAATTAAGAAAAAATTTCTCTTGAATTTTATGGGTTTTAACAGCTTCTTCCTATACTCATAACTCCTTGGTACAAGTAATTCATCATAATAAATAATACATTGTCTAGTGAACATGATATCTGCTCAGGTACGCCATCAAAATGGCGTCTAAGAAGAGTGTGAGATAAAACCCCTGTAGGCCACCATAAAATATTGATAAATATAAATCTAAACCAAGAATATAATGTATATAATTATATAGGTTTATAGAATAATAATAATTTCAGGTAAATAAATACTTGTCTTCTCTGGTTTTAATAGGATACGAGACCGACTCCACCTTCTTTAGCATATTCCAAAATGATAGTCTAATAAAAAACTATATATATACAATAATAATATATATTATAGTTATATACTTAATCAACCTATATGGACTATGTACGTGTAGACGTATGTAGCCACATACCTAGAATAGTAAGTGATGGATGGACTTGGGTGTAACTCTAACATCCAAAATTAGTCTAAATGATCCTATAAAGATCAAGAAAAGGGTACAATCCTTACATATCTTAATTATTGAGAGACATCAATAACAAAAATAAAAATGGTCGGTGTATTGTCATTTAAACACCCAAATAAAGGGATGATGTGCATCATTCCCACCATCCAAATAGTGTCAATGGTGTGAGATTCCATGCTCAATAGTTGATGTAAGGGAGAGTAAAACATCATGATCAAAAATTCCCTTATTCATTGAATCATAACCAATATCAATGATGAATTAATATTAATATTAATATATTACAATTTAATTTAATTCATAATCCCAATGTAACCAAGGATGTCACATTTATTATAATTCACTTAATTTGTCCTTATTTAAATATTGAAAGTGGTGTTGTTATACCACCCAATTCAAATCCATTTAATTCATACCATACAATATAAAAAATCCATTTAATTAATAATGGCATGTAAATTTATAATCAAGACACACTAACAAACATAGAAGGTGTCTGGTCTTTGAAATTGATAGTCATAGGGAAGGCCATTCCCCCACATTCAATCCATTTAGGAATATCAATAGAGGCCATATACTAAGCATGGAAAATATATGAAAATAACAATAAGGAGTAGGAAATCAAAATAACATAAATACATGACTAATTTAAATCAATAATCTCTGATTTTTAATTTTGAATACAATGAACCTCGACCATGGGTTTTATTATACAACATAAAGCAGTTAAAAAAATATAATTAGCTCCACTAGGCCTCACATTCAAGAGGAATAACTCAGTTAAATAAATTTCAGTATTTTATAAATCTTCCAAATATGGAAAATAAATTTCATGGATAAATGAATCACTTATAAGGTTCCATTAACAATTTGGAAAATACCTACATGAGAAATTCCATTCACTGTGTAAGCTAAATTCATAGAAGACATTATGAGAATTTCATTTGTTAAATAAATAAAGATATTTCAAGCCAGAAAACCCAAAGTTTTGGGTAGAGTTGATATTCTCATCCTCTAATTACATAGGATCCCTCAAAATAAGTAATTAATCTTGCACTAAATAACATAGAAATGAAGAACACATTTTAGCGTAATGCATGGAAAGGACCAGCACATTACATTATGGAAATGTTTAAAAATGAATGGAAACATGGGGGAAGGGATATATATATCCTACCTTATACCAATGAATATTCACTCAAAAAATATCAAGGCTATATTTAATATGGTTTATATGAAGTTGAGGAAGTGGAGATCCACTTTGAAAATAGGGCAAGTGATCTCACACAAAAATAGTGCAAAAAATAGGAAGAGAAAGTTAGATAGGAAGTAAGTGGAGTTGAGATCTTATTGAGAACCATACAATGCTTCAAAATGATCTTAATTTGAATACCAGATGTATGATATATCAACTTACCTATGTGAGGGAGGAGGAGAGTTTAATGTGGGGAAAGGGACGGTGTTATCCACTAGGGACAGGAAGAAAATAGGACAAGGGGGTTAAAACATTTCAGGGGTAAAATTTTAAATTAATCCTTAAAGATTATATCAAATAGTTTGGACACACGATTGGCCAAACCATGCACCAATTGGGATTCCTCTACTAATTTGTAAGGGGGATCACAAAATTTATGCACACAGTTTGAGGAAAGTATATGCCAACTATGTGATTTTCCTCAGTCAAAAACCTACAAGAAAACACATGGCAGTGTGGCCACTCTCACACGGTTAGACTAAACCGCGTGAGTCCTCCATATCCACTAGTTCAGCCATATAATTTCTACTATAGGGTTTCACAATTTCATACACTATATATTACCCTATCACCCTTCTCTAGTTTTGAGTTTGTGGGGTCTATTACTCCCAAAACTCAACGGAACACTAAAGGAACCTCTTAGGCCACCAACTATGAGTAAAAAAACTTGCGTGATTAAACACATTCAATTTAATTTCCAAGGCTGAATCAAAAAATGACCTATACACCAAACTCAAAAATTCACATTCCCTTGTAATTATATATTTTCTTGAAACACATGTCATTATAACCTCCCCACCTTAGAACATCCCCTCTTCAACAAGCCTTCAGAAAACAAAGAAAATATCACCTAACCTATAAGGGTAATGAACTCTCATTCAAATAGCCACATTGTACACCCGAATTCCCAAATAAAATCCATGAATTTATGAAGCGTATGACATTTAATCCATCAAAACCTAAGCCAATTCTCATCTTCCAATTGAATCATTGAAATGGTGATTACTTGAGCCCATTTATCTTCAAAAACAATCACAAAATGCTATATTTAAACATCTGGATAACTGTACTTCCCACCATAGGTTTTAAAATTAAAAAGGTACCAATTCGGAGCTGTGGTACCTTTTCCATTATAATTTCCTATAATGAATGACCTAAAAATTCTAGTGAATCTCCTAGAATTATTTTGAACTAGTAAAACAGTTGATTCCACATTGACCTAATTCTTCCAGGTCAAGCAGGATTTTCAAGAAGAGCGACGACCGACACATGCTTCACTCATATATACCTAGATACATTCCATAACTGATTCTTCAATGAACATAATACTTAAGAAAAAAGAAGAAAAAGTCAATCCACCTTTGTATAACCTATATGAAAACACTCGTCTTAGATGGCCGGCATAATACAAATTAAACCACAACGCCTTCTTCTAAGCCATATCATGTATAGCACAAGAATAGTCATTGAATCCTATAACTAACTTCCTTTGATGTTCCTTGATTAATCCATCACCTAAAAATTTAATCTTTTGTGATTTATAATTAAATTGGTTGTATCCTAGATACAATGCACTAGAATCATCACCCTTTAAACACCACCTCTGAGCCCAAAAATAATTCTGGGATAACCTTAGATTCATTAAACTAAACTACAAGGAACTAATCCATGGTAGTATATTCTCCATGTTTATAATCGAGGAATCGGTAAAAATCCAAGTCACCCACATCAGGTCACTGATTGAGATCAGAGTGGAATCCTTTTAGTGGTTATGTCAAAGGAAGAGGGATGGTGTCCCGAAATCCATCCAAGGATTTCCTAAACAGGAACCTAGGTATCACTCAGGACTAACCATGCCTTGATAAAAATCATGTTTCCAACAAACAACTATGATAAATAATTTTTATTGAAATGGAAGGATATTTTATACTTTTATCTATACGTATAACTAACACTCTACTAGTAAATCAAGGATGATTTCAAGATAGGGGACATACTCATCCCTATGTACTATTACACTAATGGGGTATCAAATATTACTATGAATATTTGGGACTCTTCTATCATATCTAATAAAAAGTGCTCTATGGATTCACCCAAACCGAATTCCAACTACCGAGAAGTGAAGTTGAATCACAACTGGATGGATTCTCCTAATAGAAGCTCAACTTCACCTATCGATGCATCGTCAATAACCTTTCATGATTCCAATACCACATGAGGAATCCCATTATCACCTAAGATTTACCACTAATGTTTATCCATGACCAAAAGTGTTTCCCAATGTCTTGTACACATCCAAACATTACACTATCTCACTACCTTAGAAGCACCAAGACGTTATCAGAATCACTAACCACATAAGAATTTGAAAAAAAAGAACTAACCATATTTTAAATGGTATTTCTCTGTAGTGTCCCTTATACCTAAAAGGACACATATTCACTTGATATGGCGTGATGCTACCCACCTTAGGAGTGTTCTAGTCTTTGAAAGGAGGGATAAAATAGCCTCCCATGAGTGTTCTAGGTAAGATCCTCCTTAAAAATGTATATAACACTTATCTGATCTATGATCACATACGCTGTACCTTTAGGATTTGATCCAAACCAACCTGAAAAGTGTGTCAAAACACCCAATCCTCTTGTAATGAAATTCCATGAATTTGGAACAATTTTACTCTATTAAAGACTAGGTCACTCAACTTTGGAGATGACCCTAGAATGTACTCAACAACTCAAGGGTCAACAATTCTATGAAACTCAACTGGTTTGTCAAATAATTTAGAAACTAGATGGATACTATGTATATGAACGCACCCTACCACGAGGTTTCCAATGTAAGATGTAACACCATTTATACTATCCATAGGATATCCTCTCTTTGAATCAAATTATTAGGAGGTATGAACAACTGATTTAATCCAACATTTAGTTTCCCTATATGACTGTTAACCTAGATGACGACATACAAATTCATTCATCACTGAGGAAGAAGGGAGGTTCATGAAAACTAATATGTATCCAACCACACCCTAGGAATTTCTAACCTTCTAATATAGATCATTTATTGATTCTCATTACAATAAAAAGGGTCAAGGATACAATGAACACCTGTCCAAACTATAGTATCTTAGAATTTAAGCATCCTACTATGGAAAACAACACCTGAATGATATCAGACATCAGAAATATCACATAATTTAGTAAGGAAGTTAATCTCTTAGTGTGAAATATATCTCGGTATAGGCCCTTATGAAAGAATAATTGTTGAACCTATCACTAGGTCCCATAAAAAATTTTCACTATGACCTACACCAATAATTTAAGACCTTGTTAAAAACGAAAAAGGCCTATTGAAAACACATAGGATTCCATTTCAATAATATTTAGAATGATTTATAAGATACCCATACATGATGGCTTAAAGTAAGGATACCACCAAGGGATTTATTTTAAGTCATCACATTGATTCAAATTCAAACATTAAACACTTAAAAGATTTAAATCAGAACTCCATGTTCAAATTATAATACAAAAACCACTCGATACCTAATATAAATAGTGCCTGAAGGAATAATACGTAATTCTTATCAAATATCATTTTAAATCATCAATAGTTTACTTAAAACCCATCAAAATTAGGTAATTTATTATCTAATTCCTTTTTAATTATATCATTTATCCATAACAATTTTAAGAATTGGTCTTAGTTAAAAAAATATAATTTCAAATCCAATAATAGTTTTTAATAGATAAGGTAACCTTTGAGGGTCTCATTAAGACAAATTGGGTTCATTGGAATGCAACTTAATATAATTATTTAATTATTAATGTTTAAAAACACCCATAGTGGGTTGTAGCATAAGAAACATACCCCAACTAACCTATTTAGATTTAGTTGTGAATTTAAGAAGTTAACTCTAAATATTTTCATTCCCATGTGATAGAGTCATGAGTTTTATAGAGGCAACCATCAATAGTTTAATTTTTTAAATTACCCTTCATGGGTTTTATCTAATAAGCTTAAATACCATAATTGACCAATTATGGTCAAGTAACGTAAGTGTTCCATGACAAAAAAATAATTTTATATAAAAAATAAAAATATTTTACTTTTATAACTATCTAAAAATATATAATGATCACATATAACAGTTCAATTATATGGGTTTTCATCTCCAAATATATAATGTTCCAATAAAATTTGTAGATTGAAGACTAGCTCCCATATAATCAAAACCAATTCACTTCAAAATACAAATATTTGAATCTTTTACATTTTCAAAATGGTATCTAGATATATATAAAAATATAAAAACATGGTTTGAATACATTGTTTACCTTTCCCTCATTTATATGGAACCAATGAACCTTACAAATGGAAACTGGATCACATTTAATCGAAGCCAATATATTCATCCCATGCAACCTGTTATATATCAAGATCATAACTAGGAAATTCCTCATAAGAAGTAAAAATAAAGGAACATGATAATAAGAAAATAATCACATTACATAGGAAAATAATTCTAAATAATTACACAGTATGGAATAAAATCACATAATCTAAGAAGTAGAATAACATGTTAAATAAATCACCCAAGCATGTTATATAGGAAAGAATGTTGAAGAAATAACTAAACAGGTACCAAAACATATAATGTCACCAAAATAACAAACATGGTAACAAAACATATCATGTCACCAAAATACCTAACATGGTGCAAAATAACTACGCTAATAATCACATAAGGCACATCATCTCAATTAGTATACAGCCTAAAAATTCAGTTACATGGAATGGAATATGCATAGAATGTGAATCTATATGTGCCTATAATAATCCAAGTGATCATAATTTCTTTCGATATTTAGCTAAGGGAAAAATACCATAAATTTTATAAATCAATAAGTAGTGGTAAGTATACTAATCACTCATTGTGAAAAAATAATGAACTACAATAGTGGACGACATGAACAACAATGAATTCCCTGGCTAGATGGACTTTTCCCTGGGGGAGGGTTGATCACTCCTAGAATCAAATATTTATGAAGCATAGACACATTCCTAGTATCCTATATACCACCTCTAATAAATTAGAAAATGGTAAAAGAAACAAATGATACCACTTTGTAACATCCTAACCTGAATTCCTATAAAATTAGTAGTCGAACCGGTCACCAAATGTCCTCAGTTGTACTTCCTTGTATTCCAGAGGCTGTCGACTAGTAGCAAGGTTCATAATATGTTACAACAGTGATAATATTCCCTCATTATTAGAGTAGTATAATGGAATATAAGAAAATAAATAATAGAAAAATAGATGACGAAACAATAAATGAAACACATAACTAGGGAAGAATAATATCAACTAAATATAAATGGCCTTTTCTAATATAAAACAATTCATATATGTTTGTATGATGATACATAAACTAAAATAGTATACACATACGAAAAAGCATGATATAATTTAACAATAGAATAAGGGAAAAAATATAAAATCCCCGTGTGAGAACACTACAAGAAGCTTATGCTCCGGCTCTATCCTATGCTCCTAAATCATAGGTACATGCAAGTCAATAAATGCCAAAATCCATGGTCCTACTAATTTGATATTTCTCAGGTACCCATATGAAATTTTAGTCTAGATGCCCACAAAATTAACAGTGGAAATTTAAAAAAGGGATATATACCTGAAAGTGGTTATTCATTCACCCACAAAATTAAAAAAAGGAGAAGGTGGCTGAGACCTGTGAATTGCATAGGCCTCTAAGAGATATGTGATCACTCGACTATACTAATGTCAGGAAAAGGAACCATGTAAAAATAATATCAAGTGTAAGATACTATGAATTCCTTTCAATATGACGTTTTACTCTCTCAAAGGTGCCCCAAACAAATAGTGGTCACGTGGTGGCAGCTAGATGAGATTATATAGGTCGTGGGGTTTTTCAACTAGAGGGCACATAGAAACCCATCAAAAAAAACATCAAAAATGGGTGAAAATGTTAAAACGTAAGAGGCATATTGATGTGACAAAACTCATACAATAGATCACTGATAATGGGAATGGTTTTCCATAACAACATTTAAGTAGGCTCATAGGACCCACAAGCAATTGTAAACTACAATAATGGAAATAAAAGGAGAGGAGGAAGGAGACACTCACAGTCATAAATGTTACATGATGATCCTCTTAAGATCCATAAGACTCTGTAAGACCCTGAAGACATGTCCACATCATCTCGTGATGGACCTCTGGCATGTCATACTAACCATGTGAAGTTGCTCAGGTATTTCCAAGCAACCTCACACTACCCTGTTTGCTCCCTAAGGCAAAATAGATGTAATTTTCCATGAAATTATCTCACATATCCATTGAACCTTTATTTGTCACATGATGTATCACTAAGATGTATAGTATTTTTATTTTACACTACTCATGAAATCATTAATTACTCCCAACCCTTGTAAAATAAACAAAGAAAATAAAAGGCAGAGGAGGAAGGAGAGTCTCACTGTCATAGAACCCTTGAGACATGCTAAGACCACCCACAGCATGATCCCACAAGACTCCTTGAAAATTCATATAGATCCCATAATATTCCCCTAAAAATACATTTTTGTCTCAAAGAACATCCCAAAAAAGTCAACTTGTGATCACATGAAGTAATTTTGAGAGGACACATGATCTCACGAAGAAACTTGTCAAGGTAAATATGATAATGTAAAAGTCCATAAGCATGCCAACAAGAATAATGAAAAACCCATTAATTGAAAAGAATTCATTAAATGAGATGTCGAATAAATGGACTCTTAGTTTCTGAAAAACAGGCGATGACTTAGGAGTGATCCCCAACAGAGACTCGTGAATACTCAGGGTTGCAAATCCCTTTGTTGACTGCAGCTTGGACTTCTGTGATATGAACTACACAAAGTATTGAGAAACTCAGGTTGTGAGGCCTAAAAAACCTCCACCCTAGAATGAAAAATGCATGGCTATCACAACAATGACCGCTACCACTACTATATATATGAGATGTTGTCCCTTTTTCATCAAAGGGTTAGAGAATATTTCTCAAAGTGGTTGATATTGTGACTGGAATGTTTTCCATTAGGTAAGATACAATATAGTATTCAGAGAAATCTTTCAACATTAATAGGTGATTCATGCGATCCCTCATAGATCACATGATGGACATCTAGAAAGACATTTGAAGAACATACCCCACACCATCTAGATAATGCTAGACATAATACAATAAAACACTAAACAAATCTAAGGCATTAAAACTATAAAGGATATAATAAAGACTAAAGGTGGGAGAAATAAGAAAATAACATATATGTTGACCCTCATTCTCTTCACGTGAACCACCCAGGACACGGGAAAACACTGTGTTATGTCACCCAATATTGAGACGTTCCTTTAGTATATTATTTGGGTCATGTGACGTCCTCTAGTTATTTCAATTATAGTCACATGGAACCCCTTAGGAATTCCACCCATGTCCCGCAAAACCCTTCATGCTCACTATTTAATCCTCAAAATTTTCTTTAGACATGTCTCTAGACTCATATGGTAATAAAAATTCATTTTAGCTATGTATTGTTGTATCACTCGGGTATATCGATTAGCTCTCGTGATGCCCTCCAATCATATCATCCAGGTCTCGTAGGTACCTCAAAACAAGTCATCCAAGACATGAGACACCCTCTAAGATACGTCACACCAAATTTCGCGATACACACAGGTATTAGAGCTTGCTCTTGTAAAGAAACCAAGGAAAGTCAGTCAGATCATGCAACCCCTATTAGTCATGCCAACCATGATCATGAGATGGATTCAAGGATAAACTATCCAGAACATGAAATTTCCTTCGTAAAATCCTTCCTTGATCATGAGATAACCCTCAGACATGCCACCAATGTTATGTGTAGTCCTCCAAAAAAAGTAAATTGAATTATACCATATTTTTTGGACATCTTAGAAAGACACTCTAAAAAAATGTTAAGTAGGAAATCAAAGAATGATTTGTGGAAATCAATGCATGTCATGTATGCAATCAGTCCACATAGATAAAAAAATACCACAATTCGATGTCATATTTTAGCCTGAGTGTGTAAGCCCCGATTATAAGGGAAATTTTGGTGTCTAAGCCCCGACCAGGGGAACTACAATGACTATGATTCCTTCCATAACTAGGTCATGTAGGAAACCTACCTGAGGTTCGAGGTCCATATTAATCTTCTAAGGACAGTCCCAAAATATAATTCCCACATCCGTAAGTATTAAAATTGATTTATTCCCATACCTTATTTCTCACCATGAGCATGGATACTTTGGACTTAGGGAGTTTCAATAATCAGATCATCCGCACCAAAAAACCTTAGAAAGAGTATGAAAACATCATTGTGTAAGGACCGATCAATTTAACTATGAGGAATTTTATTCCAACTATAACCATGAAATGTAGGAACCCTTCCAAAGGTCTAGTCTTGAACTCCCAAGGGCATCCACTATAGTATGGGTCCACCATGTCTTTGACATTTCAACCATCAGAAACCAATCATCCCTATGGGAGAATCACTCTCCCTCATCAATTAGTGGACTGAGAAATAAACTGAATTGCAGTGAATATGATTCCTACCATAACCTAGATATATAGTTTTTCTCCTTGTGGCCTGATCTCGATTTTGAACATCCTAAGGGAAATCCAAACACATAATCCCCACAACCATATGCAGTAAGACTGAATAACTTTTATCCATTTTTCTCACTCCAAGAATAGTTCATATAGTATTAGGGGGTTGAAATATTCATATTATTTTCATTATGATTCTAAAATATCTAGGGTAATGTCAAAATTGAATCCCTAATGAGTGACATGATATAATTTCCCCCATAAGAGGACATCTACCTTGGTGCCAGTCCCAAGGGAATGAATGGACGAAGAGAACTCTGATTCCTACAACAAACAAGATACATTGGTCACCTTTCCTAGGTTAAATCTCAAATAAAGAACCTACTTCAGAGTAATTCATTCAATGTCTTTGACATATCAACCATCGGGACTAAATATTTCACATGGACTAATGATTTGAACTCATCTGTTAGTAGACTGAGAAACTAAATGAACTATGAGGAATATGATTGTCACTATCACTGAGATACATAAGATGTGTCCCCATGACGTGAGCTTGAATATCTGGTTCCATAGAGCACTTATATAAATCGTTTCAATAATATGTTAAACTGTATTGTTTTACTAAAATACATGGTTTTTGATTCCTATAACAATTAGGAGACGTAGGATGTCTCATAATGGATCATTCACCTCCTTGAAATATTAACTTCCTCCCAATGTGGTAGAAAATTATTAATCTCCTGGTTATATGGATTCAGCACATAAGAATCCATTCATTATTGAGAAATATATGATCAACCTCAAATACATATAGATGGTTTCACAGATGAGATCCTAGTATTCAAAAAAATGGGGCTTAAACCATAATCATTTTTTTGGGTAACCGGCCTTGTATCTGGATTAGGGAGAGATTTGCGAAAAATATATTAAAATTATTATAGATCATGGATTAGGTGAAATATTTTCCCAAAAGGGTGCCTCGAGCCCATCCTCCCATTATCTCGACTAATGTGAGTCTCCAAGTGTCATCGGGCCAGAAAACCCAAGTGGCTTCCTACCTAGGGAAGACAATCCTATACCCAGTTACGGATGAGGGAACCATTGGGAGATTCTCTTAATGAGAGAAAATGGTAAAAAAATGTTAATGATTGTACACGAGATAAACCCCACCCCAAATATACCATCATACCAAAACAGACCAACCTTGATGAGGATTCTAGGTCGTATTGTTTTCCCTGGTGAAATAATAGTGAACCCGACATGAATTTATCTCATAAAAAAATGAATGGTTTTTCATATGTCTGGCCTTTTTTAAAACTATATGAAAAAATGGAGAAACCGATATGAATCTATAAAATAAAAAAATGATTCGGTTATTATCCATATATTCATTTTGTTTGCACACAACACACAAAAAAATTGAGAACCTGATGAGAAAATCTTGAATAATGAAATGATTGGTTAATCATATATCGTGCCACTTGTTTTTCATGTTCTATAAAAACAAGTCTTATAATACTAAAAAGAATCTTAGGTATGATATTCTATTATTGGGGATCCCATAAATAATTCTATCATATCTTTAACAAGTCCAAGGGATCAGAATGGCTGAATCAAGAATGAAAGGACAATTGTGCTAACCATGAATATTTGATTGAGCCTATCATGCATATGATATTAAATTAATTAGTAACCTTATCCCTTTTTATCTATATGAATTTATATAACTCTATCATTAATATAATTCAAATATGAGACAATGTATTCTTTATCCCGCGATCACTCTAGTAAATCACCTATGACTTCAACCCTTAGGGGTCACAAAATGGTATCACCTTCCCAACAACTCCGATTTCAAGTAGAGAAAACTATAGTCCAAGAATACCAATGATGTGGTATAATCCTGATGATCGAGGTGGCCTGTGAAGGCCTGTAAGTATCAAAATAGGAAAGTCCGCATCTCCCTTGGAATGTTATAGTTAAGTTAGTAGCCCACATCACTATAACCACCTACTTTAGGTGCCTATCCTCAGAGTATGACAACACTACTACAAGAAATACCTTTAATAGTACTAGTCATTATCAGTGCTAGAAAAAAGTAAAAATAAAGGGAACCTTTACCTGTACTAAAAAAAGCACTGATAAATTATACCTTTTATCACCGTGTTTTAGCACTAATAAGGGGTACCTTAATCAATGCTTTTTTAGTGTATATAAATGTTTACATTTATGAGTACTCATTTTTTAGAACTGATGAAGGGTACCCTTTATCAAAAAATTATGGTTAGAACTAATAAAGGGTACCATTTATGAGAGTTTCAATTTTTGTGTTGAAAAAGGTCTAAATAGAATGAAATAATTAAATGAATGAAAAATAAATATGATTCTGCTAAAAACTTATTACAAATTTTATTAATTATATAATTATAAATAAAAGTGAATAAATTGACTATAATATATAAAAATTATAAATACTAATAAATAATATGTATTAAATATATAAATATACAGAAAATGAAAATTCTGCAAATAAAAATTAAAAATAAGAAAATTTTGAGAAATATTAGACATTTTATTAATTAGATAATTATTTATAATTATAATTAATAGTTTATAATATATATAAATTTGATTTATATAATACAAAATATTTATTATTTATATTAAATATTAATATATTTAGTGAAATGGTTTATAATTAAAAAATAATATGAATTAAAAATAATGGAAATTGCATAGTTAAGGGACATAATTGAATGCCATTTTATTTTTCAATTTAACATGGACAAAACATGTCTTATAATGATTTAAAACATATGTAATTAATGTGTTTTTATATACAACGCATACCCAAAAAACTTATCCATTTTTTTAACATTGTTAAAGTGTAATTATTTTTAATTTATTCAGTTTCCCTTAATTTAAACACACATGCACTTAAGATTAGTTGTAAATTAATAATGCTAAAAAAATATTTGCAAAAAAATATTTATAAATAAAATATATGTAAAAATATATTTTCAAATAAATATATTTTTAAATGTACGTTTACTATATTTATACATTTATATACTAATAATTTCAATTAAATAATTTTTTAAAATTATCAGTGAATAATTATATATATTAAAATAATTATTAAATTTAAAATAAATTTATTCTAATAATGAATATATTTACCATTTTTATATTCATATATATTCATTATATATGGATATAATTTTATTAATATATATTATGATATAAATATTGTTTTTTAAAATTATTTATATAATTATAAATAAGTAATTATATATTTAAATAATTATAACATGATAATAAATATATATAAATAAAGAATATATTTACCATATATATATTTATATATATTCAATATATATATATATTTATAATTTTTTATTTATAATTAAATTATCAAACGTTTATCACCACTTAAATAATAAGCACTCATAGAAGGATTATTTATCAATGCTTTTTTGTCCCTAAAAAGGAAAAAGCTTTATCAGTGCAGAAACAACACTGATAAATAATCCCTCTTTCAGTGATTATTACTTAAGCCCTGATAAATGGTATCATTATTATTAGTTTGTTGGAAGCACTGATGAATGTGTACTAATTTAATTTAAAAAACCATATCCAATCGTGAACCCCTTGTGAAATCAAATGATTTTAAGGGAATCCACCCACTGTTGGAACTCCTCCTTGATGAATCGGAGATCAAATCAAAGCACAACAAATCAAAGGCTCAAATTAAAGTCTCAAACTATTAAATGGTCATATGAATCCAAGTCTCGACCATAAGACTTTCTCTACTTTCTTTTGAATGTAAGTCATTCTCTACTTTCTCTTGTGGAAATCAGGGTGTAAAAATTCAATGGTTCTAGTCATAGTGGATGCTCTTTTCTACTTTGAGTGTGGTGAGTTATCCATTTTATAGTTTTAACTATATAGATCTTCCATTTTGATTCTTGGAATTTTTAAAGAGTAATACACCTATATTGTGAGCCTTCTCAACTTTAATCATACAGCTTACAAGAATCTTCTTATCAATTGTAGTTGTGAATTTGTGAGGTATTCTTTTATTTTGGTGAAATAGTGGATTAATCATGCTTTTTGTTGGATAAATAGTTGAATTAACCATATTTTTGATGTCCAATCCCATTTTACATCTTCAATATAATTTTGTATGTATTAATTTCCATGATAGTGGTTGGGTAGCCAATGATATTGCTTCATAATGTATTAAACTCACTGGTTATTATCATATTTGTATAGTTGGGACTTTATAGGTGGAGATATGTGTTATAGATATATTAATTTTCAAATTCCCCTTATATTTATAAGTGAATTAATGGTATTCCACATAGAAAATGGGACCTCATAGGATTCATCCCGTCTCTATAGAGGATAATGTGTTTGGATAGATATTGCAAGAGTTTGTATGTTTTATCCCTTGTTTGTTATATATATTTTCAATGTGTATTATTTCTTTATCCCATATTCATTATGGAACACCCTAGAATAGCAAGGAAATAGGTCAATGTGTATTAGATGGCCTCCCTTCTTTCAAATGGGTAGAGCTGATGTGATGAACTCCCTAGTATCCATACAGTGGGTCGGTGTGGTGATTTGACAACCCAGGAGTCTTGATATGTATTCAAATATTTTATATAATTTTAATATTAAATGTAATAATTCCATAGGTTGTTACATCACTTGTTCCAAAAAATAGAATAATGTTTATAAAATTCTATATATTAGAAATTATTTTTAGGTATTCATCATTTTAGGTCTCCAAGTACCGGTTCCACCCCTAGGAATCATGGATTACCAACCATGTATATTAAATAACACTTTATTTATTAAAAGTTTTCTTCAATACATTTTTATATATTCTAGAGGATTGAATGAGAGTTTATTTTTCTTATTTATCACATTTGGGTTTCTTGTTACTCATTAACTGTGTATATTATATTTTTATTTGTTTAAGGGATTTAGGAAAGGATTTATGTCTGTCAAAAATAGTTTTAATTTCAATTTTCTTCTTGAGAATCATCCCCCATATCTTTTATAGACAACTATAATCCTCATCAACATCATATATCAAATAGTTATTTTTGTAATTTCTTAAATAAGACTCATCCTCCATCTATTTTATGTTTTTTATACTACTATGAGCCTTAGTCATCCCATGGATGACTACTACTTAGATTAATTCAAGAAATATAAGTGCATGTCCAGAAGAGATGGAAAATGTGGATCAGACAACAAAATTCAATGATAAATTTTCGGGAGAGGAATCAATGATGATGGAATTTATCTATAACTATACCCTTTGATTGAATTTAGAGTATAACACCTTCCATATTGGAGTAATTATTATCTTAAATTAATATACTAAATTTATTCAAAGCATGATGAAATTATTTGAAACAATCAAATGTTGGGTTTCCCTTATTATAATTTTCTAGAACTTTCCCATATGATAATGAATATATTATGTTTAATTAATTATTTATCATCATAATTTAATATATTATGAACACTACATGATTTATATGGATTGAAAATGGATTACCACTAATCGTTTGAAAAAATAGTATGAATATGGATTTAAAGAGTTCATCATGTTTGAAAGAGAGCATGCATAAGACCCTTCTCAAATCTCTGTCCATTTTCACGTTGTTTTTATTCAAGAAAAAATAGTCCAAAAGAGTTGGAAGAAAATTATATTTTTCATATATTAGATCAGAGAAATAAATTTTGGAATACATATGGGGTAAAACTAACTGGGGAAAATGATTGGGATGTGACTACAGATTATAGATCATTTGATATGAATACCAATGTAAATGATGATGAAGATCACATGGAAAACATGAAAATGACAATTGGAGATGAAATTCATGATTATCTAATATTTTTTGAGAAGTTAAATAGCCATACCAAGAGACCATTATCTACCAGTTTTACAAAATACAAAGCATTTTCATATCTATTGAAGATATATAATTGGAATGATGGAAGAAGATGGAGTGACACCATATTTATAGAACAACATGGTTTTCTGATTGATATTCTATAAGAAGAAAAGGAAAAAAATTGTAAAACATATCATGGTAAATTAATGTTATGTTTAGTGGGAATGATCTCCAAAAAAATACATGTCTGTATTAATGATTGCATATTGTGTCATAAGGATCATGAATAACTCGTTAAATTCCCTAAGTGTCACATAGATTGATACAAGAAAAATGAATCAAGTAATTCAAAATTTTTATGGTACTTTCCAATCATTCAATAGTTTAGAAGAGTATATGGGTGTAATAATACCACGAGACAATTGAAAAGGCATGCAGATACAAGAATTAAAGATTGTAACCTACATAATTAAGAAGATTCTTCTCAATGGAATAAAATTGATTTTGAGTATCCTGAATTTAGAAATTTATTAAGAAACTTTCGTATTCTGTTAATTATTTATGGGATTAATCTTTTTGGTGTACAGATTAGTACTCATAGTAGAAGGCCTGTCATGTTGGTATATTATAACTTCTCTCCATAGTTATGCATGAAGTGAACATACATTTTGTTATCAATGCTTACGTCTAGACCAAAGTCACTTGGTAATAATATTGATGTATATTTGTCTTCATTGAACAAAAAATAATTTGACAGTGTTATTGTAACCTTACTAAATGTTCATAGAAAAATAAAATATGGAATCAGGTCTAGGATGGACTTGATTAAAATAGGGATAAGGGAATATTTGGCATTGGTGATAGGTAAAAGGCAAACATTTCTTCCTCCGATAGCTTATACTCTATCCAAAAATGAAAATTTACAATTATTTCCTTTAATTAATTGTGTAAAAGTTTCATAGGGGTATTTATCAAATTTCAAGAATGTCATTTTAGTGACTAATTTGATGTTACAAGGACTAAAATCAGATGACTATCATGTTTGGATGTAATATTTGATGTATATTTCTTTTAATTGAATTCTACTAGAAAATGTACGACATAAATTAACAAGACTCTATTTATTTTTCAAAGACATGTGCATTAATGTTATAGACCCAAAGAAGTTTCCCATCATGAATAAGTAGGTTCTAGTCATATTATGTGAATTTGAGATGTTCTTCCCACCATAATTCCTTGATTTAATAGTCCACCAAATTATTCACATGGCTAGAGAGGTTTAGCAATGTGGTCATGTCCATTATATATGGATGTACCCCATTTAATGGTATATTAATGTTTTGAAAGGGTATGTCTAGAATAAAATTTCTCTAGAAGGTTTTATTATAGAAGAATTTATTGTTGATGAAGTTATTGAATTACATACCGATTACCTATTAGATTTTAATAGCATCAGTATCCCACTGTCTCATCACAATGAACACCTTTTGGGTGATGGGATTTTCAAAAGAGATGTTGTTACAATTACCATGTCAACATGGGAGAATTATTACATTTAAATTTTACATAACATTTAAGACGTTTATCCATACATTTAATCCTACTAATTTTTTTTGAGTTTGGAATCCACTAATGGATGAAGGATGGATATCAAATAAATATAATCAACACACTATAGGATGGTTCTATGATAAAATTTAGAATGAAATATCTCAAAATACGAATTAAATTTCCAAATGACTTCACAGACAAGCTAGGGTATTGAATTCAAATGTTATTTCTTACACTGGTTTTGTAATCAATGGTATAAGTTTTATTCAAAATAAAATGATGACTATAGTGCGATGAAAAAATAATGGTGTTACGCATGTGTTTGTAGTGATTCAATTATCTGTTTCCAAAGATAGAAATACAATTTAAGAAAATATATCATATATTGGCATTATCAAATGGATAAACTAGTTGGACTATATAGCATTTCAAGTTCCAATTTTCGGTTGCAAATGGTTTGAAAATATCAATGTAGTGAAATTTGATGAAATGGGCTTCGTGAAGGCGATTTTCACTATGGAAGAAAAAAAGAGGTGTTCATAAGGGAATCACAAGTTGTGCATGTATTTTATGTCTCTGATAAAAAAAAAATTTTGGATTGTCCAACTGGATACTGGAACAAATGTCGGGTCAGATGAAAATTCAATGAAGGATAACCCTTTTATTGGGAGATCATAATCAATTCATGTCGGTCCTAATGTAAACAATTTATAATATGTTAGAGGATACCACAAAGAGGTGACTTGAATTCTTGATAGAGGAACCAAATATTTAAAACTATTATAAAAAGTAATTCATCTAAATGATATGGAAAAAGTGTTTTTCAATATAATTTTTTTCCACACAATATTATATGTCATCAACTACAATCACATAATCTAAATTAAAAGTTTGACTACTCATATAGATAATGTCTTATGCCCATGATGATGTTTCAAATCCATCAAATGAACAAACTATAATGGTGAAAACCCTTTTGAAAGATGTAAATGAAATATTACGATATACTTTATCTATTTTACAAAAATTATATAATGGAATGTTTATTTAATTTTCATTATTCATTGTAGAGTTTTTTAATTTCACAATATTTCTATCCATCAGTCATACCTTTTTAGGAAGAGAAACAATGCTATCTCTACTAAATCACAGAGGTAATAATGATGTTTTCATATTAAAATCATTTTACATAGAACTAGTAAACTTCTTTATAATTATGTTCAATTTATTTATTTTTACTATCACTCACATAATAGTTTTTTTCTTATATTGTTGAATTATTTTGTTTGAGTTTGACTGGTCTATGCATCTTTCATGACTTTCTTCACCAAAAATTCCATAGAATTGTTTTGCCTCAATTTTTTTCACTCTTACAATGTTTCATTTATCAATTTACTTCAAATTTCCTCCATTGCCTTTGT
Organism: Viscum album; assembly: GCA_963277665.1. Taxonomy (NCBI): domain Eukaryota; kingdom Viridiplantae; phylum Streptophyta; class Magnoliopsida; order Santalales; family Viscaceae; genus Viscum; species Viscum album. Next base: position 1,427,906,709 of record OY728120.1, on the reverse strand, counting down.
AGTAATAACAATGATGCTTCCTATTCTAAATAAAAGATGTAATATTGATGTTTTCAATGTAAAATAAATATCTATATAATTAATGTATTATTTCATATTTATGTTTAATTTATTTCGTTTTAGTATTACCCGAGAAATAATTTTTTTCATACATAGGTGGATTATTCTATTTGAGTATGGGTTATATGTATATCTTTCATGCCATTATACTCCAAAAAATCCACACACTTCTTATCCCACAAAACCTTTTCATCCCTTTAGTGTTGTATTTTTTACATTTCTTTAAGTTTCCTCCACCACCTCTGCTCAATTACAATGGTAATATTGATGTTTGAATAGTAAAATCAATATCCATAGAATTAATGATTCATTTCAAATTTAGGTTATATTTGTTTTGTTTTAGTATTTCTCATATAATAATTATTTTCATATATAGGTGGGTTCTTTCTTTTTTGATTTTGGGTGGTTTGTTCGAAGCTGCTCATGCTCATGACATATTGGATTTTGAGCCAAAAACCGAGGTAATGAAAATAAGGAAATGTTTGAGGAATACATAAAACCATTATGAAAATGTGAGTCCATAATACTTAATTAATTAATTTTTTCATCATCCTATAAACTATTTGTATGTTAATTTCCTTATAATTTTTATCTAATACTTATTTAAATTTTTTCACTGATATTTTGGGAAGTCATGTTGACTTGATGTTCTTTTCCTAACAACATTTATCATTGTAAGACAGAAGAGTATTGGAAGCTAATGTGGTCATTATGGTGAATTCATATGATATAATGTGAACTTGAGATTCCTATACTCTTCTTGATTTCAGTAATGCGATAGGGTTTTTAGCTAAGAACAATGAGTCAATATATAGGTTTGGATGTTCCAAAAATAAAGGAAATATAAATCATTCCTACAATTTGAATTTGGATTATTTTGAGACATTGGGACAGGTATGAATCCTTTGTACCTCAATCTGAACATGGTTTGATAGATATGACTCAAAGTGCTTCTTTTTATTCAAAATTGACAATAATTCCAATAATAAAGACACTTGAAAAAAATAAAAAAAACCATAAAACATATTAATATTATTTTTATAATTTATTAAAATTATCTATAAGTCATTTTTATGTGTAGGAATCCACCACACCTCATTCTGATACATGATGTGCCTGATATGACTCAAAGTATCCTGTATCAGTTTAAAACTAATATTTTATTCCAAAAACAAAAGGTCACTAAAAACAGATAAAATGTGCATTTATTTTCTTGATAATTTATAATAAACATTCATAATTCATTTTTCTATGTAAGAATCTGCCTCATGTCAATCTGATACATGCTGTGATCGGTAGAGTCAAAGTGTGTGTTACTAATTTAAAATGTAATTTTAGTAAAAAAGAAATGTTACATACTCAAAAGACAAGAAAAACATTGGGATTGTTTTTATACATTATAAAAATGATTCATTAGTGATTTGTGTCATGTAAGAATTATCCACACCTCAATCTAATATAGGTTGTGCCAAGTATGACTCAATTCATCAATTGTTAGTTTAAAATCATCATTTTAGTTCTAAAATTGCATCTCACTAAAAACAAATCAAACATTATCATATTTTCATAATAATTTAAAATAATTATTTATAATTCATTTCGGATGTTTAGGAATTGGACTCACTTCAATTCGATACATGATTCAAACTGTTTGATTCAAAGTCTTTGTTTCTTATTTAGAAAAACATTTCAGTAAAAAAGAAAAGTGATGTAATAAAATTCAGTAAAATGAATTCAGATTGTTTTTATACTCTATTGAAATGATCCATATTCAATTTTAGACGTGTTGGAATTGGACTCAGCTCAATATGATTCATTGTGTGATTTTTATGACTCCAAGTGTGTCTTTTTTATTTAGAATGGGCATCAATTTTAGTATAATGGACAAATGGCCTACTCAAAACCAATAAAATTAATTAATATTATTTTTATAGATTAGTAAAATGATTCATATGTCATTATATATGTGTATTATTCTTCTACATGTCAATACAATGCACAGTGTGATCGGTATTACATTAAGTAAGTCTTTTTATTTGAAATTGACATCGATTTTACTAAAATGGAAACCTGACCTACTCAAACGAAAACAAATTTATTCTAATTATTTTGATATAATACATAAATGATCCATAAGTCATTTATGATGTTTAGGAGTCATATTTACCATAACTTTATACAAAATGTTCCCAGTATGACTCAAGTGTTTATTATGAGTTTAAAATCGACATTTCAGTTCAAATAATTACACTCCCTAAAAACTGATCAAACGTGCTCAATTTTTTTAATAACTTAGGAAAATGTTTTATAATTAATTTATTATGTTTATTAATTGGTCACACCTCAATATAAAACATGATGTGATCTTTATTATTCATATTGGTTGTTTCCATTTTATAATGACATTTTAATAAAAAAAGTCATGCAGTGTACTAAAAAAACGCTAACACATTCATATTATTTTAGTACTTTTAAAGAATGATCCATACATAATTTGAAAATTTTAAGAATTGTAATCACTTCAATATGATGCATGGTGTGACCTTTACAACTCCAAGTACCTTTTTTATTTAAAATTGACATCAATTTTAGTAAAATTCAGAACTGGTGTACTCAAAACCAATGAAAAAATTTGGATTATTTTAATAAACTACGTAAAATGATACATAAGTCATTTATGATTTTTAAAAATCAGCCACATCTCAATATAATTCATGGTGTAACCAATATGGCTTCAAAATCGCTGTTTTATTTAAAATTGACATCTTTTATAGAATAATGGAAAATTGACCTACTCAAAATGATAAAAAAATTCATTCCAATTGTTTTGATACTTTAAGACAATGATCCAAGTGTCATTTTTGACATGTTGGAATAATTCATACCACAATATGATACATTATGTTCTTGGTATGCCTCAAAGTTTATGTTATCAGTTTAATGTAAAAAATTTTAGGTCAAAAAATCTCACGCACTAAATTCAGGTCAAACATTCATAAATTTTCATGATAATTTATGAAAATTATACATAATTTATTTATGTTGTTTAGGAGTCAATATCACATTAAACTCATACACGTGGTGATCGGTATGAGTCAAAGTGCATGTTTCCAGTTTAAAAAATACATTTTAGAAAAAAAAGACAATAGAAATACTCAAAACCATGCTAATGCATTAAAAATGATTTCATAGTTTAGGAAAATTATCCATAATCCATTTGAACATGTAGTAATCAGACGTATCTCAATCCAATGCATGGGGTGATTGTTATGACACCAAGTGTGTATTTTTATATAAAATTTACATCATTTTTAGAATAATGGACAGTTTGACTACTAAAAATTGATCAAACACATTCAGATTGTTTTGATAAACTGTGAAAAAAATCCCTAAGTCATTGGAGAAACATAAAAATCCTATGAATCTAAATACGATGTATGGTGTGATTTGTATGACTTCACATGAAAAAATTTTATTTTAAATTAAGTTCAATTTAAGTATAATGGACAACCAACCCACTCAAAACTTATAAAACACTTTCAAATTTATTTTTATACTTCAGAGAAATGATCCATAATTAATTTTTGATATTCATAAATCATAAATAGATCGATATGATATGTGATGTGCCAGATATAACTCATAGTGGAAGTTAATCAATTTAAAATTAAAATTTTAGTTCCAAAACTGTCACTATTGCAACCACTTGGTTGCGCCCATGGGGGTTTTACTTATTCTTATTTAATTAATTTTCATAGGGATAATTCATTAATATGAATAACAAATGGTGTAACGTGTCAGAATTAACCATAAATTAATCCGACACATAGTGCCCTTGGTATGACTGAAATTTTAGTTAAAAATGGTCTCTTTCTATTAATTTATTTTTTTATATTATTACTAACTGATGAATTTTTTTCTTATATATGGGAGTTCTTTTTCTCAATCATGTGTAGGTTGGTTTGTAATAGCATGAGTTTGGCTCAGGATCAAAATAAAAAGGAACATTGGTATTTTTGAATATATCTAATAATTTGTACATATGTAAGTGTATAAAACAATGTATAAAATGTCTATAATAAGATTTTTTTCTTGAATTTTCATTTTAAATTTATTTTCATTTAAATTATATGTTGGTAATTGATTTTGTTGATAACTAGTTGGTTTTTGGTGAATCGGTGTGTTGTTACAGAACATTGCAACGGTGCTACAATGAGGTCATACAACAAACTGCACCATGACCCTTTATTACTGCTTTTAAAAGCACTGAAAAATGTGCACTATATCATTACTTTTGAATGTTCTGATATATTTATCCGTTGTCAGTGGTTTTAAAAGCACTGATAAATGTGTATGTTATCTCTGCTTTTAAAAATGTTTATTAAAGTAGACTTTATTGGTACTAAATAAAACCATTGATAAATGGGTCCTTTATCAATGCTAAAAAAGGCATTGATAAAGGATCCAATTATTAGTATTTTTATAGTGTTGATAAAGGACCCATTTATATATTCTTATTTACAACTGAAAAAATTAAAGATCATTTAATCTATATATGGTTTTCAGTTCTTCTCTAGCACTGATAGAAGCTATTTTTTAGTGTTGTTAAAGGCTTATTTTGTATAAGTATAATGTCCACCTTTAGTCTCTGATGAAGGTGGACCAGGGAGTCAAATATAGCTCCCTTCCGATTTAGGTTTTCCGGAGGAGGTCTCCTTTGAACCACCATCATCCGTACTATCCCACCGGTACCCACCAGCCACTTGTCGAGGGTACAACGTGACACACTATTACCACTAATGCCCTTGAACGTGTAACTAGGAAGACACATTCGTTGAGGAAGGATCTGGATACCCATTAGTGGGCTCATATCCCCAATCCCACTAACAACGTTGGCTAGTATATTCTAGTAGTAACTAGTGAGCATGCTCATTTCCCTACTCATTCAGAACAAATATATGGGAATATTTCTAGAACAGGCATTAGGGAGTCACATATCCCTACCCTCGTGCATGAATCACATCTGCATATTCCAGTGGCACAGGGTAGAGAAAAGAGGGTGCATATCCCTGATTCAATTGATTACATCTGCAAGTATATAGTGAGGATGGAAAATGTGCTGGATTATATCCATGCACACACTTTTCTCAAATTCCATTACATCTTAGCAACAGTTGAAGAACATTTCTCACATATTCCGATAATAGTTTAATTGTAGGGATAAAAGAATACCTCTATCCCTATAGTTAAGATATCTTTACACTCTGATCATTATGAACATTTGTCTTTTCTAGAGGAAGCACACATTCTTTCTACCATCAATGAGGATTATCAGTATATTATGATATGGGAAAAGACATCATATTAGGCTCATAATCCCATTCAAACTTGGGATCACTATGTGATTGTGGTACATGCCTTGGGATAGGGGCACATGCCTGTCGAAAAATCATGGTTTCATATTCCAAATCCCTAATATTGGGCACATATCCCTATTATTGATAGGAATCACCATGTAATTGGGTTACTAGCCTTTATACATGCTCATATTCCTATCAAATATGTTTAGTGACATACTCCAAATGCCTATATTCAAGCATATATCCCCTGTTCTAGCCAGGGATAACCAGTGAGAATGGCACAAGCCTCAGGATATGAACATATTAAATTCATTTAATCTTCCTGGTATATTCCAATAGATCATGGATCCTTGGTTCATATTCATACTTCTTATGAAGATTGACTATACCATCATCATTTTGAGCAATACATGAGGGTGTTCCTATACCTTCTCTAATTCCAAAGGTATGTCAGAATATTATGGTGGTGAATGTACCTTCGGACCAGGATCATATTATTATTCAAACTAGTGCTCACCATGTGATTGTATAGAAATTATCACTTTTCAAACATTAACATTACATGACCTTGGAAGAATACAAAAAAAATTATACAAACAGACACACAATGACCGTAGTTGGTATAGTGCATTTGGTAACATGGAACATAAACAATGATAAATCTGTGAGCTATATTATCTCCTACTATGTTCATCTTGACCAGAAACATTCTTATACACATCAAACATAGTACATATCTTTACAACATGGGGATGGAAACATAAAAACAGGTGAGCTCAAATACTCAGTAAGGGTAAACAAGGGAGACATGTAAGTGTAAACATGAGGATATGGGTATGAGAATGTTATCATGAAAATATAAGATCATACCTTTCATATCAAAGATCATATACATGAATCATTTAATAATTCTGGGAAGTTCATATTACAAGAATAAAATGGAAGTAAAGGCCACAATCCCTAAATGAAGAATATGAAAGTAAGACATGGAATTGTGGAAAACACATAAGCATAAAATGATTTTCATAGTAGCCAAGAATTTCTGCCAAGACCATCTTAGTAGTATGGGTTCACTACCCACACCACCATAGTAGCCTGATTTCACTCCTCATACCATATTAGTAGTCAGCGTTCACTCCTATGGCTATCATAGTGGTCACGGTTCACTCCCAAGACCGTATTAGTTTATCTCATAAGATTGAAAACATTACCTAATGCATTGGAGGGAGATATAGGTCCCACCGGTCACATAATGAAATCATACATACATGTTGAAAAATATCATAAATAAAAATATCATAATCCATGAAAAAATGGGTATCAAAAACTTGTAAACATATCATAATATGAGGAAATAGATAGGTTACATAATCATTTCATCATAAACATAACCTGTGAATAGAATCAGATTTCAAAATCATATAACCCGTGAAAAGAAGCAGGTTTGAAAAGTATATAACCCGTGAAGGATAAACTAGTTTCATAACATCATACCACAAAAACATAATCCATTTAGAGAAAGTATATGAAAGGAAGAATTGAATAATTTCCCCATAAAGTCATGAGTAACACTAATGGATGTTATCTTAGTTGGGAAATAATTTTGAAAGATTATTTAAAACATTTCTTGAGAAAATATCCTTTCTTCTCTGAAGAATACTTTTTATAACATAAAACCTTTTGAAAAACATTTTCTTTGAAAATAGTTTTGAAAACATATAAAGGAATCTTTGAAAATAGTAAAACATTTTTAAAATCCTTTTTCCTTGAAAATATTCATCAAGGATATTTGGAAATAATATTCAAAAACTTGGTCTTTGAATACAATAGATTCTCTAATGGAGTGAGTGACTGTTAGATTTTACATAAAAAACACTATCTTAAGTACCAAAGAGTGAAAAGATGGTTCTAACAATAGATGATATCATGAATAAATAGTGGGTAAGGAAACACATGATTATTATTGAGATATGGATCATAATATTTAATCAATTTAATCAAAAACATAAACTATCTCGGAAAACATTGATATTATCTCTATAAACTCTTATAAATCCATAACTTGGGATCATAATCTCTATATAAGAAAAGGAAATTACATGAAAATTAATATATCATTAAAAGAAGGTGATTCATGACCTGACAAGTAAAATGGAAGTATATAAACCTCAAAAAAGAGTTTTTGGGCATAACAAAACATGAATATCAACAAAGGAAAATAGAGACAAAACTATTCTACCGACTTGGTGTCTTTTTAAAGTTAAAACCCACCAAAGATGGTTCATAAAAATGGCCAATGAATACCCATAAATTTATGTAAAAGATATATAGAATATAATAATTGGAAGTACATACACCACTAGAAAGAAAAGAGTGACAAATATAGCTTCTATCTTATAGAAATTAAAAGGGAGATGAAATCCCCTTACCTTGTGTCTTGACTCTCTCCGTACTTGTACAAGCTTCTTATATAATAAATATAAGTTTATAATATATATTTATAAGAAGAAAAGTTTTATATCTATTTCCACATATTTTTTTATTATGACCTTATATTACCTTCTTGTTAGCATTCCTATGTTAAGGTTTCCCTTCGGGTAATATTTGCTTTGTTTTTTGCATGTGTCTTAATTTGATATATTGTTGGAAATTTTACTTATATCATGATTCAACAATGTATATAATGATATAAATATCTTGTATATCCAGTATATCTATATTATTATTATCTATATAATAATGAAGTATGAAATGGAATACACCATTCATGGAGAAGGTAAGTCAAACTTACGGATGAACGTTGTTTCCATTTTTGTTGTCGCACTGAATGAAAGTATGCAAATGACACACACACACACATATATATGTATAAATATCATTAATATCGTAGCCATAATATATAATATATGTAAATTTAAACCATTCTTAATACATTCTATGTGGTTTGTGAATGAATCACATCGTTTGGAGGGGGTGGTAGTCCACACTTCTTAAATAGAGATTATCATTTTAACACCAAATGGAAAGTAAAGAGGTGTGTGTTGTAAAAAGAATAACAAAGATCAAATAAATAATAAATTTAATATATTATGTATTTAAATAGTGTGCCTTTCATAATATCCACCATGATTAATGGTAAATGAAAAATGAACAATCATCATTTCATGAGGTAGTAATTCACCAAACACAAAAACTGTATGTTCGATATCTAATAGATGAGGGGTGTGTAAGTGTAGGTCAAACCATTAGAATAAAGAAATAAAATAATATTTAGGATACTGGTGTTGTCACAAATAATTTATTAAAGATAGCGGAGGGGGTGAAGAATGAAAACAAGGGAAAGGATCTTGAGAGAAGACGTTACCTCTAAATTGGGTAACTCATTTTAGTTTATTCCTAAAGAATTCCTTGATAATAATTTTCACCAAATAGAGGATTTAAGGATGAAGGGAGGATTTTTGGAAGGATAAATTATTAGATCATTCCCAAAAATAAATGTTTTAAAATGTGTGAGGAAGGGGTAGATTTTGTGGCCTTTTATAGAGACAGAAAAGGAATGACATGGAATTATTAGAAACAAGTTAGTTGTGCATGTGTTTATACATAAAATAAGTATTAAAAAATGAAGAAAACTCAACAATGGAAGATTCATGGCCGAACTATGGAAATAAAATGAGTGTTGGACATGTGTCTAGTTCTTATTTTTTCTTATATCTAAGGTTAATTACTTTATAAACCTAATATTTCTCTTAACCGATGTAATTAATTTTAGTCACCTTCACTAATATTGTGTTTATAAAACAAAGTTGAAATTTTTAGAAATTATACATTTCTTTGGATCCAAATATGGAATCCATTTAGAAAAATTCTAAACAAGGAAGTGGCATAAATTAATTTAAAATTAACCCCGTTGTCGGGATGACAATGCGGATTTTTACAGTGAAAAGGATTATAAGTTTTTTAAGCCTTTATATCCAATTTAAATGTGGAAATTGTTCCAATGACCAAAATAGGATTTATTGATAAAAATATTATCTAATTAAACTTTTAAATCAAAATAAAATATATTTTATCTGTATAAATTAATTTAATTAAAAAGAAATTTTAAATTAAAACCCAATATTTTTCAGTGTTTATCCAAAAATGATGTTTCTCAGAAAAATCCGAAAATTTTGCCATAATATAATTTAGAAATTATAATTTCAGAAAATGTGGTTTACATTATCAAATTAAATTTCTAAGTGTTTCTAAATTTAATTTTATTAATGTTACATGAAAAATAGTATTTTTAGACATAGATAAACTTTACCAAAAATCATATGTTTCATTATAAATATGTTTTATTTATATATAAAAATTATAGAAAATATTTGAAAAGTACTTATTACTATTTATATTACTAATTTTAATATATAGGTTATGATTATCTTATTTAACTAATAAAATGATGTTTCTTAGAAACTCAATGTTGTGTGTTTCATACCCCAACTCAGTGTTTCATGTATCATACACCAACTCAGTGTTCCATGTAATGTATGAAATTTCAGTGTTGTGTGTTACATAATACAAGTTTGTTTAGTGTGAATGTAATATTTGACTTAGTGTATTGAAAGATGAAAATTCTAATTTATTCGAAAAAATAGGTCCATAAAAACTCAGTGTGTTACATTCTACCACCCTTAAAATGAATTTCACCCTCCAAATTCGTCACTCTGGTAAAAAATGAAGATACTTATAATTAATAATATCATCAATTTCCCACATATCTTCCTTTAACTTGTGATTTCTCAACAAAATATTGACCGGTCATGTTGTCGTTTTTCATAGAGATGTGTGTAATTGATCCCTAATTTCAATAGGTTGTTCCTCATAAGAAAGATATTACTCCAGCAGTATGAAATCTTAATTCAGTACATGATGAGTCTCATGCGTTTAATTCCTTAATAGTGATACATGGATGATATCGTGAACTTGAGAGAGATTTGGACAAAGTACCAAGCGATAGGCTACCATCCTAATATGATCCAGAATTTGAAAGGGGCTGATATACCTAGGGATTAGTTTCCATTTCTTCCCAAATCTCATAACTTTATTCCTGCATGACATTTGTAGAAACACTTTTCCACTAATTTCAAATTCTATATCACCCCGATGGATATCAACACAAATTTTCTGTCAACGTTGAGCTTCCTTGATATATTGTGGAATGGTTATAACTTTCTCTTCAATTTCTTTAGAAGTCTCAGTTACTAATAGTATTCTTTCTCTAACCTCATCCCACCATGTTGGAGCTCTATATTTCTTCAAATGTTGGGATATATAATGTGACATCTCAAATATTGAATGAAAACTATTATAGTAAGAAAAATAAACTAGAGTAAGTGGTTGATCCCAAAAATATTTTAAGTCTAGTGAACAAGATCTCAAAAAATCCTCTATTGTTTTATTTTTTCTTTGAGAATGTCCATCTACTTGAGGATGAAAATCATTGCGGAAACCCAATTTTGTATCATGTTCTTTCTGAAGACCTCTCCAAAACATTGAGGTATACTTCAGATCCCGATCTGATAAAATATAATGTGGTACTCCATGAAACCTTATAACATCCTTAATGTATATTCTGGAAAGCTGATCAAGAAATAAATATTCTTTGATAGAAATTAAGTGTGCTGACTTAGTATGGTGATCTATTACCACCCATATTGCATTAAACCATTTATAGGTTTTGGGTAGTCCAATAAAAAAATACATATTTATGCTTTCTTATTTCCATTATAGTATGGGTAATGGATGAAACACCCCATTAGACATTTTCTTTCAGCCTTAACATGTTGTCATGCCAAATAAAGAGATACAAACTCTATGATATCTAACTTTATACCATCCCACCAGAAGTATTCTTTTATATCCCTATACAGATTCATTCTTCTAGGATGAATAGATAATGAAGAAATTTTAGATTCCTCTAACATATCCTTCTTCAAACCTAGAATGGAAAGAAAACATAAACGGTTCCCGAACCTTATCATTCCATCTTGATCGAGGTTAAACATATGAACATTTCTAACTTTCTTTTTTAGTTCTTTATATTCATTCTATGCCACCTTAATGTTCACTTATATATAGGGTTAAACAATCATTTTAGAAAGATAATATTTTTTCCCTTCCATCAAGATTTCAAGATCCATACTTTTCAAATCTAAAAACATTGGATATTTTTTATCCTCGTCATTAATTAGATAACATGTTCTTTTTGAATCAAATCATCGGCCACCTCGTTCTCTTTGTTAGGGTGGTAATGCATTGATAAATCATAATCCTTTATCAACTATAACCATCTTCTCTAGTGCATGTTTAAATTCTTTTTGTGTGAATATGTATTTTATACATTTATGATAGTTATATAAATCATACTTTTCCACATAAAGTTAATGCCTCTATATCTTTAATGAAAAAATTATTACTACTAACTCCAAATCCTGAGTTGGGAAATTTTTCCCATGAATATTCAACTGTCCTGAGTAATAGTCTATAACCTTGTAATTTTTTCATAATAAAACATCTCAATCCCTTATTGGATTCATCACTATAAATTACAATCCCTTATCTAGTATAGGGTAGTGTGAGCACAGGTTCACTGACAAACCTTCTATTCAGTTCCTTGAAATTTTCCTCACATTCATCTTTCCATAGGAAGAAAACACTCTTCTTAGTTAACTTGTTCAAAGGATTAGAAATTCATGTAATATTCTCCACAAAACTTTGATAATATGTAGATAAACCAAGAAATATACAGATCTCATTCACTGTGGTTGTTCTAGGACAACTTTCAACAGCCTTCTTCTTTGATGGATCTACTGATATACCATCAATTTAGATTATTTGACCCAAAAATGAAACATTTTTTAGCCACAATTCACACTTTGTAAATTTTTCATATAACTTCTCCTTCCTTAGGGTCTTAGAAACAATTCTCAATTTATCTTCATGGTCTTAGTTTCTCTTTGAATAGATAATATTACCACCTATACAGACTACCACAAACATATTAAGGTAATCTATAAAGACTATATTCATTAAATAAATAATGATATCTAGGGCATTAGTAAGACCAAAAGTCATCACTATATATTCATAGTTCTTGTATGGAATGTCATCTTAAATATATACTCCTTCTTGATCCTCAATTGATGATATCCATAATGAAGGTCAATATTTGAAAAGTACTGATCTCTATATAATTGATTAAACAAGTCATTAATACATGGAAGATGATAATTTTTCTTGATTGTTATCTTTTTTAACTCCCTATAATCATTGTAGAATCCCATTTTTGCATATTAATTTTTCACAAAAATAATCACTACACCCAAAGGTGACACACTTGGCCGAATGAATCCTGTATCAAAGTTTTCTTGGAGTTTCTTCTCCAATTAATACAACTCAATCAGGGAAATTCTATAAGGAGTCTTTGATATTGGCATGGAATAAGGTAAAATTTCCATTGAGAACTCAACTTCATGTTTTAGTGGAATAATGGGAAACTCTGCCAGAAGGATATCCAAAAAATCCCAAACAACATACATATCATCAATTTTGATCTTCTCCCCATCCATTTGAGAAAACAATTGAATGAGAATTAAGACAGATACAATGGATGAAATCTATAAAATAAGTTCATACTTATCATCACATTGATGTATGATCATAGGTGGGTTTGAAATTTTGAACCCCACTTCCCTTCCTAGAAAATTTATGTTAGTTTTACATATCGAAAGTTAATCCATTCCTAGGATGAAATCAAATTTGACCAAAGGATGAATGAAAAGATTCTTAGGAAGCACATTCCCACAAAAATCTATTAGAGAGGAATCACATACTTGAGATGAATTCATTATACCATTAGGGGGTTTCACTACTAATTTAACCTCTATTTATTTTGGAGGAATCACAACACCCTTAAAAAATTCTTTAGATATGAAAGAGTTGGTAGATCCAGAATCAAATATGACATTAGCTGTTTTAGAGTGGATTATAAGTGTAACTTTGAACATGTCCTTATCACACCCCTAATTAGAAATAGATATTTAATGTGATTTCCCGATATCCTTCATCATAAGAGGTTGTTGATTTCTATCATCATCACGAATCCTTAGGTTTGGAATATTGTTAGTATAATTCCCATTATCCTTACACTTGTAGCACTGAATCGTGGGAGGTTCATTCTATGAATCATTGAAACCATAGGTTTATCCTAGGTTATTCATAGTCAACATAGGTTTAAATCCATAATAATATTTCATGAGGAGTTTGTGAATTCCCAAACCATGTCCCTCAAGATTGGTAAACTAGGTGTGCAGAAATGCCCATTGTTGGGTAGTAGATTACCCTAGGTCAAACCGGAGGCATCATATCATATTTGTTACAACTAACTACAAATATTATAGATCCACATCCATATATACTGTATAGACTTGGATTTATTTCTAGGAAACCACTCACTCTATCCTTCACCAAAATTCCATGACATTTTCTTATACTTTTCCTTACCCTTAGACTTACCCTTTAAACATGTTCTCAGGGTTCTCACTTTGTTTTTCTCATTACAGCTTCAAAAGTGAACTATAAATTTTCTCTTATACATACTATAGAAGACCTAATTTTTCGAACATTAACATAACTATACTTTTCTATAATACATAAACATTTTACCAACAGTCGCCCAATGACCATAGTTCGTATAGTTCCATTGGAAATATGGAAACATAAACACTGATTCAAAGGTGAGATACATTATATCGCAATCGGTTCTTCTTAGATTAAAAACTTCTTAGACACATCATAAATAATACATATCTTCAAAACAATGTAAAGGAAACATAAAAAGGGGTGATCTCAAATTCTCAGTAAGGGTAAATAAGGGAGACATGTAAATAAACATGAGAATAAGGGTATGAGAATGTGATCATGAACATAGAATATCCCAACCTGCATATCAGAGACAATATACATGAATCTTAGCATAAATAATTGTAGTTCATAATACATGAATAAAAAGGTAGTAAAGGGAATATGCCATGAAGGAATAATATAGGATTAATACATAGAATTTTGGAAAACAAATCAGCATATAATTATTTCCATAGTATCCAAGGAATTACTTCCAATACAATCTTAGTAGTATGGGTTCACTACCCATAACATCATTGTAGTAATGCTTCACTCTCGTGGCCATCATAGTAGCATGAGTTCACTCCTCATACCATCTTAGTAGTTGTGGTTCACTCCCATGACCATCATAGTAGTCATGTTTCACTCCTAATAACATCTTAGTTTATCTCATGAGATATAAAACATTACCCAATGCATTTGAGGGAGATATTTGTCCCACGCATCACATTATTAAATCATACACACATGTTCCTCAAGATTATAAATAAAAATATCATAACCAATGAAAGGAAATGGGTATCATAAAAATGTAAACATATCATAACCTAGGGAAATAGTTAGGTTTCATAATCATTTAATTATAAACATAACTCATGAAAATAATTGGTTTTTAAATGTATATAACCAATGGAAAGAAGTGTTGTTCCAAATCATATAACTCGTGAAAGAGAAACGGGTTTCATAACATCACACCATCAAATCATGACCCATTATGATTACGAAAATGAAAGAAATCACTGAATAGTTTCCCCATAAAGGCATGATTAAGAAAAATGTATGTTATATTAGTTTTGAAATAATTGTGAATGATGTTTTAAAACATTTCTTGATGAAATATTGTTTCTTCTTTGAAAAATGTTTTTTATAACATAAAACCTTTAGAAACCCATTTTTCGTGAAAATATCTTGTAAAAATTATTAAGTTTTCTTTGAAAATAAAAAAAATTAAAATCCAATTTCCTTGAAAATTATCATTAAGTATCTTTTTAATTCCTTTTTAAAAACATGGTTTTTGAATACAATAGATTTCCGACCGAAGAGAGAGATAACCATATTTTACATTATCTTATGTACCAAAGAGGGGGAAAATGGTTCTAACAATAAATTATTTCAAGAATGAATATAGGATAAAGAAACTCATTAATATTATTGAGATATGGATCATAAGATTTAATCAATGGAATCATAAACTTAAACCATATCAGAAAACAATGAGATTATCTCAATAGACACTTATAACTCGGTAACATGGGATCATAGTCTATATGTAAGAAAATGAAATTACATGAAGCTAATAATATCATGAAAATAAGGAGATTAATGATAAAACATGTAAAATTTAAGTATATACACCTAAAAAAAGAGTTTAGGTGCATAAAAAACATGAATCTCAGTGAAGGGAAATTGAGACAAGATAATATTACCGACTTTGTAACTTTTTAAAGGTAAAACCCGTGAAAGAAGGTTCATAAAATGTTCATGTGAATACCCATAAATTTAATTACTAGATGAATTGAACACAATAATTGACAGTACACACACTACACAAAAGTAAAGAGTGGAGAACATAGCGTGTATCTCAACGAAATTAAAAGTAATATGAAATCCCCTTACCTTGTGTCTTGACTCTCTCCGTACCCACATAATAATCCTGTATAACAAATATAGGTTTATTATATGTATTTTATAGAATCATATTCTTATATATATTACCATATATTGTTTTATTATGTCATTATATTACCAGCTTGTTCATGATACTCTGTTAAGGTTTTACTTCCGATAATATTCTCTTTGTTATTTGCATGTGTCTTAATTTGTAATATCATTGGTACTTTTACATGTATCATTAATCATGAATATAGATCATGATATAAATATCATGTATAAAAATTATATTTATATTATAAAAACCTATAGCATAATGAAAAATGAAATGGAATACACTGTTCATGGAGACGGTAAGCCGTACATACGCATGAATGTTGTTTCCATTTTTAATTTAAAATTTAATGAATGTATGTAAATAACACACACACACACACACATATATATATATATATATCATTATTTTATTATCATTAATATATCATATAAGTTTATTAAATAGATCTGTAACACATTCCATGTGGTGTGTGAATGAATCTCATTGCTTTGAGGGGGTAGTAGTCCACACATCCTCAAATGAGATTGTCATATTAACACCAGATGGAATGTAAAGAGATGTTTGTTGTAAAAGGAATAAAAAATAATTAATAAATAGTAATATAATATATGACTTATATAAATTTATTTTCAATGATAATGGCCATCATGATTGGTGGTAAATGAAAATTGAACAATCATCATTCCGTGAGGTGGTAATTCACCACACATAGAAAGATTTTGATTGATAACCATTAGATGGAGGATTGTGTAAGTGTATATAAAAAACATATAATAATAATATAATATTATATTTATTATTCTAGTGTTTTCCCAGAATAATGGAATAAAGAGAGTGGATGGGGTGAAGAAGGTAAATAAAGGACATGAGTTTTAGAGAAGACATTACATCTAATTTGCATAACTCCTTTTGGTTTATACCAAAAGGATTCCTTAAAAAGATTTATTCCCAAAGGGGGGATTTAAGGTTTAAGGGAGGATTTTAGGGAGGCTAATTCAGTAGATATTTTCTGAACATAAAAGGTAAGAGAGGTATGATGTATGGGTATAAGTGGGGGCCTTTTATAGGGAAGGAAAATGACTCATAGGAAATATTTAGAAACGAGTTTGGTGTGCAAATTTTTATACCTAAAAAAAGTCATACCAAACCGAAATATATCATGAATAGAAGGTTAATGGCCAAAATATGGACATATAATTGGTTTTTTTGATGTTTATCGGTCCTTTTGGGTCTTATATTTATGTTTTAGTTGTTCGTTAACCTGATTTTTCTCTTAACCGATGTAATTAATTTTAGTCACCTTAACAAATATTTTTTGTCAAAATCAGATTTGACCTTATTAGAAATTATAAATAATTATTATTCCATATATGGAATCCAATTTTCCAAATTCTAAACACAGAAGTGGAATAAATTATTTTAAAATTAACCCTATTGTCGGGATGACACTACAAGTCTATATAGTGAAAATGATCAAATTTTTGTTAAATCATTACATCCAACATAAATGTGTAAGTGGTTACAATGACCAAAATTGGATTACGTGATAAAAATATTATACAATTACAATTTTAAATAAAACTAAAATATATTTTAACCTTATAAATAAATTTGATTAAAAATTGGTCTTGAATTAAAATCCTATATTTTTCACTATTCATCCAAAAATGACGTTTCTCAGAAAAATACCAAAATTTCACCCTAAGATATTTTTGAAATTATAAATTAATAAATTAGTTTTATTTTAGAAAATTAATTTTATAAATATGTGTCAAATTATTTTTTTATAAGTACATTAAAAATATTATTTTTATGCATAGGACATTACTAGAAATCATATCTTTCATTTTCTATGTGTTTTATTTGTATGAAATAATTGTAGAAAATATTTGAAAATAATTTATTACTATTCATATATCTATGTTTAATGATTATGTTTTAATTATATTATATAAAAAATAAAATGATGTTTCATAGAAACTCTATATTGCGTGTATCATACGCCATCTCAGTGTTGTGTGTATCATACGCCAACTCTGTGTTCCGTGTAACATATGAAAAGTCAGTGTTGTGTGTAACGTATGAAATTCGGTTTACTGTGAATGTAATATTTGACATAGTGCATTCCAAGACGAAAATTTTAATTTATTTGAAAAAATAGGTCCATAAAAACATGGGGTGGAATAGAGAGTGACACATGCCTCAGGGTAGTAGCATATCACTACAATGAAAGACCAGGGGTATCTACTGTAGGCTCAATATTGGGCTCATACATTTGTTATGACTGAGGATCACCAATTTAGATTGGAACATTCCCCATGAAATTCTCACATTCTTTGCAATAACGAGGAAACACTTTGGAAAATTGTAGAAGCTTCTTAGTAGAGGGATCATATTTTTATAGAACCATACAAATATAAGCTAGTTCCAACAATCATCATACAATTGGCTCATATCCCTGAACAATTCCAAAATTCATGTCAACATATTCTGACTACAACATAGATCGAAACCCATATTCCAAATTTTCTTAATGGTTGAGTCCTTGAGGTTGTTCAAGAAACATTCCAAACATCAGAATTTACATCAACTCTTTAACCGAACGATAAGATATTTATTATTGAGACATTCCTCCTCGTTTGTAGTTTGTAGATAGATCGTAGGGAATCTACACCTAACATACACCAAGGTCACCCTACCCATGATGATATCCCTAGTGGATAAGGAAATACTCTACTCACCTGGACACACTTTTATATAGAGGTGTTCAAAACTAGGATTCTTTTGTATATAATGGTGCTCAAAGCATCAGGTTCAATTTCATATGGTTCCCCATCAATTTATAGAAATAGTCCACTCTAGTCGATAGGCAACCCTCGAAAGCATATTTTATGGTCTGACATAATGGAAGCATGTAAGTTTGATGAAGAGGAGTTTATCATTGACATATAGAGAATTTTATTTGGAAACAACATCCCCATCATGTTCTGGCCCCCACCACTTCTGAATATGAAATCCCAAATGATTTTGAAAAGAATTTCATCCCTTATCTATGCCAAAACATGTGGATTACTCATTAGTGATTAATGGATTGACATCACACATATCCAGGATATGAGTGTCACCTTCATGAAATCAAGATATTATATTATTAGCAAAACCTGGCCTCTTTCTCCATGGAATGAGATCCAAAACCAGAAAAAAACAGTGAAAATATGCAATATACTTAACAACATTTCATCATAACCCATCGACATTAGATATTTGAAACCACATCATGAATTAAAATTCATGTATGGGGATCAAACGAATCATTACACTATTTCAAACCCTTGGAACAATAGAACCCCTCATATTCCATGTCTTTTAATGTAATAGCATCCAAAGAAATTTGGGGAACAGGTAATGCTCGGGCCAGTTAGTCACTACAACATAATACCCCCACTTCAATGATGCCTAGAAATCATAGATAGAGGGAGAGTGTATCCAAAAGGTGTTTGAACTTCCCAATGTTGCAATGAGAATGCATTTCAGACTTGGTGAATAAAGTTTCGATCATCTGAACAACTTCCTTTAATGAATGATTCTCATCATGGTCTGTCATCACAACCAGATCTTATGTGAGCACACATGCGCCACATCAAATAGGTTGTCATAGTAGATTCCATATCTTCTGTCTAGGAGTAGACCAAACCCACCAGGTTGGGGGAATATCTACCACTACCTCCACCTATCTTATCATCAATTTTTGATAGGATCCTGGACATAGCCCCATCATTTTCAAAAAAACCCTGCCCTGCTGGGCTAGGGGAATTTATATCTCAATCACTATCACCAGGTTCTCCATCTCCTGATAAGTTCCTGACGATATCCAAGGTGATTTCAGGTCTCTAGCATCCCACTAGGCTGGGGGAATTTATATCTTAGTTTTTCCCCTGGATTCATCAAATCCCTACCAAGAATCATTGGATCCTCCGTAACAGGACCAATCAATGCCAATTTTAGACCCAAATAAACCCCATCCCATATGGCTAGGATTTTTTAACCATCATCGTCATTATAACGAGAATCGTCCTTCTCTAGTTTTGGAGGAAAACATCAATGGTGACATCCCTCCTATTCCTCAAACCAAAAGAAAAACTGTTGCTATTCTGGGTTCATTCAGTGATAAAAACCATAAACTCCCCCAAGGACATTTTTAATAGTCCAAGGAATGAGGAACATAGAAAAATGGTGATCATAACTTGTTGGGGTCCCAATCCAAAATGACCCTTTATGGACAAGGGTTCAAAGAAAAACCGTAATGAAGGTAGTGTAGAATCCTCCTATGGAATTGAAATTAATGAAACAAAAATCATTGATTTATATTTTTATGGGAATGTCATCAATATAAATAAAGAATATATTTATGAACAAATTATAAATGGAGGGGGCTATAATAAGGAAATCATACCCTAAGAGGAAGATGTTCTGGATACACAACTAATGTAGAATGCACCCAAAACCATAGAAGACTCCAAAATATGAATCCTCCAAATAATTAGTGGCTACCCCCATTGAGGTTCACAACAAAATAAAAACAGAAAGATGTTGCCAGATCCTAATCACCATCGAGTAGAGTTAAGGTTCCTTTAATGAAGAAACACCTTTCACAATATGAGAGTTTAAAACAAACTCTCCAACAACTCAACAAGGAGTTATATTGGAGAAATATTCACTAAAGTTATCATCTTCATGTAAGGAATAATATCCTTCCTTTGATAAGATATAATCCTCTAACAAAAGTGGAATTTGAGTGTCAAACTACCTCCGGATCGAGGTAGCCATTCTACATATGTTAAGAATTCGAAAATGGTTTTGGCTTCCCTTTGTTTTCATATAGACTCTCCCTCTATAGGGTAATCATTCAATATTAAAATGAATCTAGAATTAACGGGAGAGGAAATCAGGGCCACATTATCAACCTCATCCCACCCCATGTTGATGAGAGTTGGCTCACACAGTAGTTCCCCAAGAGTTACTTAATGTCATCGAGTCTATTACCACTAAAATGGAATCCATGGAAGGAAGACACGAACCTGTGAAGGATGAGAGGAATCCATAACTAGTTTGTGTGGACAACACTTTTCCTCCACCCAATTCTAGAAATACTACCTTCTTTACCTTTGTTGGTGTGGGAAATTCTGAACAACATCTCACACACTATGAATCCTAATACAGGCTGATGATGGGTCCTCAAGGATCAATAGGAGGTGATAAAGCTAAGGTGTACTGTATAGACTCTAATAGGGAAATCTTTTTTAATTTAAACAAATTTTCAGTAGGTTATGTACCATGATGGTAAGACCATTGTTATAAATCCCTTTATCAATTCAGCACCACACTAAGGAAAATGACAATCTTCCATAAAAAGAACTACAAGCTACACACAAATGAGAGGGTGTCTAACTTCATATCTAAGTGAATGGGTTTAACCTATTCTATCAACATACCTATCTCATAGGAATAATTAGTAGACATCAATGTTGAAAACATCTTGGATGAGCTGCAAACACCATTGATCCCAATGAAGTATCCAGGTGGATTATGAGATTTTATAGAAATAGCATAGCATTTATAAGACACCATTCAATAATCCCAATCCTAATATCAGCTCATTGACCAGCACAAGGGGGAAGGATAGGCATAGTCTAAGCTACCACTATCACTCACATGTAAGAAATGGTTCCCATCAAAGCACCCAGGCTGGTACTGAACCTACCAATGCCTCATATCGAGCGATAAAAACCATAGAAGCACCCTCGCTCAAAAGATTAGAGAATTCAGTGTCACCCATGATATGGGGAATGAATTAATAATTCACACTCTTTCTGAATGGAAGAAGTCCCTTGTTATTTTCTATTGGGAATGGAAAATAACCTACTCACACTTTCATAGAATCGGAATCCAGATGAGGTCGACCTCACTAACCGTCCAAACTACTTCCCTTTCAATAGAAGGATGGGTTATAATATTTGGTACTACTTCATATTCAAAGACTTTATTCATGACATGGTCTGTTTTGGATAGTTGGTGCTATAAAAATCCTCAGTGATGATTTCATGCATAACTGTTTACTGTTAGAAAAGGAGAATGGTTGGAAGAAATTCCCATCCAGGTGTGTTTAGAAGTTTGAAAACATGATTACTTAGAAAATAATTGACGGAGATCATGCCATCCTTTAGAGGACAACTACACAGGCCAACAATATCTCTACCACCTAAGAAGGTAACATCAAATATTCCATCTAAAAGTTGAAAAAACCTCTATAAATAAAAAGATATAGAAGATAAAGTTATAATATCTTATTCAACACAAGATCCAACTCTTGAAGATTCCTTACCTAAAATTTTTGAACTATAGGTACCACCCCCACCAAATGGAATCATTAAAAGATGAAGGACTCGTATTTGGATATTTTAACATGAAAAACAAAGAATACCCCTTCTCTGATGTTGAATATGCATTTGAATATGAGTTCACTATACATAATAGGGGGAAATTATTCCATATTCATAGGAACCAATAGTACCAGAGATTGAATGACCATAGTCGGTCCCAATATTTAGGTCACATCCCCACCATTGAAGAACATGATTTTGTGACCCCTGGGAAGGCACTATTATGAGTGATTAAAAGTCCTGGAGGTGTCTCAAAAACCTCCAGTGGCCATCGGCAAACAATGTTCTTGCATTACCACTTCATGGGGGTATAATTATCCTTTCATCCTAGACAATAGGGATGGCTAGCATGACCCACATCACTGGAATCAGATTCCCCCATGACCTTTGTACCAACACCATAATTTTCTACCCAAAATACCTCTATTATTGAGTAACATTCCCATATAAAATCCCATAATTGGAATCGTATACCTTAGGAAAAAAATTGGACATTCTTGTGTAACTAGATATTATCATAGCAGCACTCTGAATCCAAGATGCGCTGCCTCTTCTAAAAGAACTCTGAGTGGAAATATTTAAATCAGTCCAAACCCATTCGATTTTGAGACATAGGTCACTGCTGCTGAGGTCTATAAAATGGTGACCATTTCATCAGAATCTAATGATATTATTTTTTTAGAGAGTACGACCAAAAGGATGTCAATTAGGGGTACATCAGAACCATGTATGTCTTGAGAAGAATTGATAATGTCAAAATCCAAAGGGATCTAATTGAAAAATGATCTATGATCAATCTCATCCTCATTCGAACACTTTGATGTTTGGGATTTATATAAGTGTATTTGTCTCCCATAATTATAACCATTCAATGGTATGATATGCCTGATCAAAGACAATTTAAGAAGATCTATCTCAAAATTTGGTCTGGTGAGCTCACATCTGTTGCTGAGTTTATCGTCATCTAGTAAGACACCACATACAATGTAATACACATATGGTTCTGGCTCTATAGCCACACGTAGGTCCCATTAACATTCCATCAATGCATGAAATTACCCATCGATGGAATGGTTGAAAAAATACATGGAGATAATCTCCCCTTTAAAACATGTGAAGCCATGTATAATGAAGAAAGATTGTAATAAAAGGAGGAAAACAAAAAATGATGGATGATGATACACAGGTTGCCGATCCTAATGGATTAGGGACAATAACATAATACTCCTGGAGTATGCTTGACAACAACATTTTTCTCCCCATAAATTCAGTTGAGGTTATAGAGCCAATCCAATAGATTCCAATTCATCATGTACCTAGTGATAGTGTAAAAAATAATCATATATGATATATATAAAAAATGAATCTGAAGAATGGGGATGATAGTATAACATCTATTGGACTCCCTCATCCTGATAGTTATATAGAAGACATCAGATTTCCACCTTCATCAAAAAATGTCTCCACATTCTCTGAATTGGTTTATGATGAGGATGAACTCAAGAATTCCCCTCATGCATTGAAGGAAGGTGTCTAAAACATAATTATTGAGCTCTGAAAAATAAATCTGGGAACTTAAGAATAGTCGTGACATACACTGATTAGTTCCAATATCACCCTTAATGATCTAGATACAAACATTTAATTTCTAAAGAAGTGCCAATATGTGTTCGCTTGTAACTATACAAAAATGCCTGAACATAATCTAGATGTGGATATGAACCATCTCGGCCTACCCGATAATCCCCAAGGCTTCAATTAGGTTTCCAGGAGGATACCCCCATATCATTCCAAAAATTGAGCAAAGGGAACTTTTTTTTCACGAAGTGTAATACCCAATATGGTCAGCCAAAATCATCCTAGTAGATAAAAATAATTCATAGATTAGGGTCTTCATAGATTTTAGATACATTAATCAAAATTGACTAAAGTATTATTTCCTGTTTTGGAAAATATAGCACATGATTGATGGAACTATTGGCTTCGAATCACTTTCCTTCATGGATTAGTATCCAAGATATAATCAAACGAATATGTACACTAAATATGAGGAGGCATTACCTTCAGAGCACATCCATGGGATATTATACTATTAGGTAATGCAATTGGGGTTAAGGAACAATGTCACCATATACTAATGTGCCAAGCATTATATCTTTAATCCATTCTATGGAAGGATAATCGATTTTCTTGTTGGAAACCTGGTTATAAAATCCCGATAGCAATGTGATCACTTCATAGTTATTAAAATATTCTTTAAAAATATGAAACAACATAGTATGAAGATGAATCATACGAAATTCACTATTATGATGACATCATGGATGTTTCTTGGCATTGTGGTGCATCACTATAGCATCGTGGTTGACCCCGAGAAGAATAATGCTATTTTAGTAATGTCACCCCCAGAAATATCAAAGAAATGAAGGGATACAAGGGAAAAATTCCTAAATTTAGTGATTCATTACCAAATTGGTAGGAAAATATCTCCCCTTCACCAGGATAATGAATATGGGAATAACATATCAATGGGCTGATGACTATGAAGAACCCATCAAAAGTATGAAGAATTTTCTACTGTACCCACATGTTCTGATGCCTTTGGTGGAAGGGAGAAAAGTCATATTGAATGTGGAATCCATGGAAATGTCACTAGGAACTATCATCATAAAAATGATGATATGAGGAGTGAAAATATTATATTTTACAGCATTTGGACAATGCATGGTAATAAGATTAGATACTCAGATATTGAGAAAAACTGCCTCTCACTCATCTTCATAGTGTAAAAGATTAGGCATTACTTATAGAAACATGAATTCTATATGGTCTCTCATCTCAGCCCGCTTAAGTAAAACCTTGAACGACCTATTTTTACTGGGTTCATGGCTCGATGTGTGGTCCTATGTAATAAATACATTATTCATTTCATATCGAAGACGTTATTGAAAGGGAATGCCTAGGTGGATTTATTTGATGAAAATCATGACCTAGAACATACACTGGTGGACACAAAGTCTCCATATGATTAGGTATTTTATACCAATTACACTCCTTGGGCATGGGAGATGTATTTTTATGGCGCCTCCTCAAGTCTTGTCGATAATGGAATAGAAAAAACCAGGCTCAATTGGGTTGGACAAGGGATTATATTTGTATCCCTAGAAAAAGATGTTTTCCCTACTCTTTCTCACTATTTGAAATCTGCATAATTATTGAGGCAGAATACCAAGCCCCCACTGATGTGTTGGAAGTATCCCTATAGCTGCACATAGATTACCTGAATATCAAAGGTGATTCAAAACTAGTGATAATGTAAATCAATGGAGAATATTCCATTATAAAGGAAGAACTGGACCCTCTCAATGGCTACATTAGGGGACTTATGGAGGAGTTACCTTTTGTGACCACATTACATCATGTTACATGGAGACATAATGGTTTTGCTAAAACATATTATAATGCATTTGCCATCTTAACCGACACAGATGAAGAGGAATGAATCTTTCATATCACACATCGAAGAATTGTATCGTTGATCATCATATCTGATATGAAAGAAGTCAATTAGTTCCACATCCCCACATTACATGATGAACTGATAACCAACCCTGGATATATGGAGTCCATAATTAGTTATATCTAAAAAACAAATCTCCTAATAGACCATCCCAAAAGGGAACAAATTTGATGTTGTACAATGAACATCACCTAGCGAGATGGTTCATATGAGTAGAAATCCCTCTAAAAGTGATGATTTGATGGAATCCTCTGTAAATGCATAACATAGGAAAATATTTTCATCATCATGGAGGATGTCCAAGGAAGATCTTGTAGTACCCATCAAATTGGGAATAATATTTATCATGAAAATAGATTGTAGGGATATTACTAGAAAACCATGATTCATGATAGCATATAATTACCTGAGAAATACAATTTGTTCTAGATTTTTGAAGAATTAATCCATAATTCCCTATAATTTTACATAAAACTAAATATTCCTAACTATTTTATATTTTGGGGAATGAATGTTGTGGGTCTATATCCCTTGCCATAGCTAAGCAGTTCAAGTACATCCTAACCACTACTTACTTCTTCTACAAATGGGTTGAGAAAATTGCCCTCAAAGAAGTCAGGATGAAGAAAATTTTCAAATTTCATAAATTCTCATATTATAAAGACCCTAATCCCAGTATCCTAGAGCAGGTGAATTTCTTTATTAAATTGGTACTAAGAAAAATTGATTGCATCCTAAATGACTAAATATTTTTGTATCTTTGGAAAATAGATAAAAACACATTTGTTACATTATAACTTGAAAATAATTTCAGTATTGAAACTCCTATGGAAACATACCTATTCTCTTATTTTATCACTATATATAAAAAATAATACACAACATGGAATCCCAGAGAAAAATAAAACAAAAAAAAATGGGGTGAGCTCAGATGCATAGTAAGGGTAAGCAATACAATAGAAACTATCATAAAAAATATAAATAATATGGAAAGGTGAATAACTAAAAAAATATTCCATTAAAATGTAAAAGTGAGTCTAATATGGAAGAAATAAAATCTAACCAAATATTTTTTTATAAATAATCACATGTAAATAATATTTACCCATGGATATTCTTCAAGTCGAATAATAACATGGATTATCAATAACTAATCTCATAATGAGGGAATTCATAATATGGGACTTCATAAACATACAATCAAGGAATAAAACAATACACCTTACATAATCATATAATACATTCACCAAAACAAAACTAGTTTGTCTCATAAGACCTACCGATTCATTGAGGGGCAATAACGCTCCAACATGACACATACTATGTCCAATGAATTTCTTATATAAAATGGGGGAAACATAATAAACATGTACAATCATATTGAAACTAGAATATGAAATGTAATTTATATCCCAAATCAGTTAAAAAATCCAAAATTATCTATAGTAATATGGTAGATGGTATCAAGAAAGTACATCAAAAGTCATAATAATCATAAACCATTAAATAAAATATGGTAGATTCTATAATAATAGATCAATCTCAACTGATCATAAGATTAAGTATAGGATGTTTAAATGGATGAAAATACTATAATAAATTCATTGAAAAATTATTGAGATGAATACCATTTTACTTTGTAAATAAGACTTGTTGGGGAAAATCATTTGTATTTGTCATAAAAATCAAATTTTAAACATGTATATCCAAGAAAAGAAATGGTAATGATCATGAAATAATATTTTAGGAGTATTAAAAGAATATTCACACATAAATTTGGAATGGACCATGATAAATTATGTCCAATTGATGTGAAAACATGTAAAAAATATAGTTTAAGTACAATAAAAAAGATCCACTTTTATGCGGTTTAATAGAAAATATGATAGAACTTTTAAAGACAAGAAAGAAATAATTGTTTACAAAAAACAAAATATGAAATAATATGGGTTTTAATTATAGAAAGAGTGATTATAGATATATTTTTATTTTTAATATAGAATATGGATTATAATTTAAAATGTCTAAAAATTTGGAAGCTCCCTTTATTTGGATTTTCTTATCAGGAGGAATTGAAAAATGATCCTTATAAAGAATTTATTTTCCCAATAAATGGAATGAGAAATGGGAATGGAACATTTTTTGGACCATAAAAATATAATTTGGGAGGATTATTAAATAATAATTAATATTTACAGTGGGGTAAATATAGAGAAAGTGTATCTCGAAGGAAAAAATGGATGTTCGGGAAGAAAACCATACCTTATCTCTGAACGAGTTCACTATTTGTAGTTAATGCCCTAGAAAATGGTATTACATTAACTAATAATTAAATTCATAACGCATTAAAATTTTATTTTATTAAGTTCATTTATGGATTTTTTAATGAGTTATAAGATTCAATTTTGTCATTCGAGAGTGTTCGTTTCCTTTGTTTTCATGATTGGTTCACTTTTATACAAGTATGAAAGGTCATGTAAAATGGGAATAGTTATCCATAATTGAAATTACATTTTATTAATTTTCATATTAATTATTAAATAGTATTATTAAACATTTTTCCCATATATGATGGTGATTCATTAGAAAAAATGTTAATGATAACCATTTAGATTATTTCAGTGTTTTTTCTATCCTCAATCACTAGTTTTGCTTTATTAATTAATATTATGTATATATAACAGTTCAGTAACACTAAATAAGTTTTATTATATACTCTAAAATAATTTTAAACCATTATAATAGTTTTATGACCATATGTGAAGGCTGTATTAGAAAATGAGAAATCATTATCCATGAAGGTGGTGAATCGACACCTCATGAATGATGTTTTCAATTTTATAAAAAAAAGAAAAGAGAAGAGATTTGATATTTTATATAACATTAAAATAAAAATATTCTAGTATATATATATACATGATATTATATTTATCATATTACTTTGGATAGGTGAGGTGATAGAAGGATAAGTAAATAAAATAAAATAAAAGAGAGAGTGTAAATGTTTTACCTCTTGAGGGTCCTCTAAATGAGTACCTACTTAAGGGACGAATAAATGGAATTTTTATGATACTATAAATACAAAAACATGTTTAAGATGTTTAGGATAATAATTCGGTATAATGTTATCAATTTTCAAGTCCTAGAAGGTGTGAGGGCAATGGGTGGTATTTATAGTGGAGGAGAGGGGTGTTATTGATTATTTAATTCATTAGTTTATTATTTTGGATCAAGAATATGAATGGTATTTATTCCCACGACTAAATAGATTAAATAATATATTATAGTTATATATTATGGTTTTTACATCATTAATGACTAAATAAATAGTTTATTTAACTTATAATTTTATATACAGTAAATTACGGTATTTCTTTATTAAAAAAAATCAACTATTTTATAAAAATAACACAAATTCGCCCTAAATATTTTTTCGACATGTTGATATTAAAAATAGTATTTTTTGAGGAAAATAATTCTCTAAATATGATAAATTTAATTTTTAGTTCAAATTATAATTTACTCAAAAAATACATATTTTTAAATTATCACCGATTTTACGACATATTGAAAAATTAACTGAAGTCTCATAAACATATCATATAATCATAAAAAAATATATTAATTTATATATGTATTTTTGGGAAAATAAATATTATTTTAAATCATTATATTAATTGTATTGATGTTGATAAATATTTTTGTTTAATAGAAATTCCAATACTTAATTTATCATTTTCAATACAATTATTTACTTATTCCATCAAATAAATATATAATATTTTTATTTATGATATACCTAAATTTTATTCATAATTTCGTCGGTGAGATAATTTTAAAATAATATATAGAATTTTAATGTAACAAAATTTAATGTTTTATAGAAATGTATATTTTCAATATTCATTGGAAAATAAATATTTGTAGGTAAATACCAAAATTTTACCCTAAGAAAGATTTGATTTTAAGATTTAAAAAATGGAGATTATTTTATACAATAGAAATTATAAAATTTCCAAAATTTAATTTTTAAAAAAGTGTTTCATTAAATGGAGATAAAAATACCTTTTGAAAAAATATTTTCTTTTGTAGGTAAAATATGATTTATTTTTATATTATGCCGATAAAAATCATTTCATTCATTCAAAAATATATATTTCCTAATATTGAGAATACTATTCATTCTAGCCAAATTAACATCTAGGTTTTAATAGTCACATTTTAAATATTATATCAATTTATTAAGTTCAGTGTTGTGTGTAACATAAGCCATTGAAGTTATTAAATTTAAAAGTGAAACACTATAAAATATTACAGTGTTATATTCTCCCATACTTCAATAAATTTCATCGTCACAATATGAACTTGTGATTAGAAGTCATGAAGTTGTCATTTTATAATACCCTTGTGTAAATCCCACATCAAAAAAGGGTTAATATAAATTTGACTTAAAAAGATAGGAAGAAAAATATGATGGTAACTACAAAACTTAATTTTCTTATAAGAGAATATTAGTGGGAAGTGAGAACATGTGAATGTAATAGAAATATATTTATCATTTTATAATGTAGACTGATAGAGAACATGATCATTATAAATATAACTATCACAAGATCAAAAATATGTGATCAGTTAATAGACCAATGATTCTTAAAATAGAAAATTAAACGGATGACATTTTTGTTCCAAAATCCTTTTTCCTAAATTTGAGTGATTAGTTTACTAACCAGAGAATGACTTGAGAAAATAAACTCAATTTATAAATTTCCATGTCATAATCTCATATTTTGGTTGTTCTTCTATTTATCTCCATTTTTTCCTTCAATCTGTAGAAGGATATTCTAGAAAAAAATTCCCAAAGAACTTCAATGAATCATTGGATCCTTAAGCCATTAGTTAAGACTTTAAATGTTTATTGAAACCAAAATGGTTATAATAGATTGTCCAATATAATAAATCATATAATAAACGTAATCTATAATATCCTTAATCTATTCCGTAAGTAATTAACCTTAAGACTCATCCAAAATATGTCAACCATAAATCAAAGAATAAAGAGAAAGGCTTATAACATCATATTTACATCAAAATAACAAAACATTTCTCTTATTGTCACATAAAAAATATATGAATACCATGATTACCTTCATCATTATTGAAAACATGCATGCTTTAAGAAGAATAGTCTTAGGTGGTTAAATACATTCTTTGAATCCGAACATCTAACAATCCCGGTAATGATAATACAAAACAATAAAATATCTAACCACCTTCATAGCCACCAATAATATACCATAAACATCTACTTTTCATTATTATATCAACATTAAGAAAATATTTAGGGTTATATTTCCAAAGTTATGTGTTTTTAAAAAGGTCATCTTACAACATAATAACTTCACTTAGTTATTGGTCCCACCCATCACGTAATTCTAATTCATTATATTATAATTGATATAGTACAATCCTTATATATCTCATGATTATTATAACCTGATAATTATTTATAAAATACTCAAATAAAATAATTCTCTAATCTATGAAAAGGCATAATAATCATTCCACATCATCTTTGGATGTAGAATAAGATTGTCCATGATTCGTTATCCTTTTTTGGGGTATATTACTTTATATCTTGGGACATTTATTTGGGTACTTCCCAATCTCATTACAATTGAAGCATTGGAAATTAGAAAGATTTTTCATAACCTTGAAATCAGAATCATGGTGGAATTTCTCTTCAGACTAGTAGAAAAATCCCATTTCTTTTAAGGAAGTACGGAGGTGTTTTTTCCATAATTATCATATGTAGGAAAATAATTATTTCTCTTATTTACTTTATCCATATAATTCCTTTAATTACTCTTGTTCTTGTTCTTCCCTCCGAATCACCCATACTTAAGATAATTATTTCTTGTTGTCATTATCATATAATACTATATCTTCATATGATGAGAATTTTTGGGAGATTTTTCCTTTAAAAATAATGGCATAAAACCATAAAATATATGATTCTTATTACTCTTGGGATCATGTTCATTGATTTGGATCTAATTTCTTCTTCTTGGCACAATTTCTAAATGATAATGTACACTAGATTAGGTCATTTCAATATGTATAGTCTCCAAACTAGTGAAATACTTAAAAAATTGATAATTTCATGTGTAAGTAATCTCATAATAATAAACATGGTTTCATTGGAATGTTCATCTATACGTATCCTAAAATTATATTATAGGGTTATGTTTTCTAATATTTGTTTTCCTAAATATTTTTTCCAAAGATTCTGTTAAACCTTCCTTGAAAAAAACTATAAATACCCAGACACTTTTACCCTGAACCAGGTGCCTTACATTGGTAATACAAGAAAGAAATCACATCCTAAAAGAACAAATAGTTTATTAGAATTTGAAAATAATATAAAAACATAATTATTACATTATAACATGAAATGAAATATATAATAGAAACTCATTTGGAAATATCTTTATTATCCTGGATTATCCTTACATATCAATCATAATAAACATCATGACATCTGGGGGAATAATAAAACATAAAACGAAGGGGTGAGCTTAGATGCTCATTAATGGTAATTAATATTGGGGAAGCTATCATAAATAAAAATAAACAATAAGGTAGGGTGAATAAAAAAAATAAATATTCCATTAAAACAAAAAATGGAGCATAATATGTCAGACACAAAAGATATCCAAATAACACCAAATAAATAGTCACAAGAAAAAAAATACCCATGGATATTATATTTGTCAAAAAGTCATATTGATTTTCAAAAAGTAATCTCATAATGATGAAATACATCATGAAGGAAATCATAAACATAATTTGATGTCTTCATTCAAGACACCATACAGATATGTGTAAGACATTACCCAATACGCAAACTAGATTGTCTCATGGGACCTAACGATGCCTCGGCGGGCTATAGTAGGCCCCACCCAACACTTAGCAAGTCTAATTTTTTCCTCATATAAAAGGGTGAAACATAATCAATATATATATATTCATATTGAAACTAGTATATGAAATGTACATAGTATCCCTAATCAGTAAACAAAGTCATCAACTATCCAAATTAACATAGAAACTGGTATCAAGATAGTATATCCCCAGTCAAAATAATCAAAAACCATTCAATAAAATAGGATAAATAGTATCATAATACATCAATATCAATTAATTATAATATTAAACAGAGGGTGTTAAAATAGATTAAAATACTCAAATATAATCACTGAAAAATTCTTGAGAGAAATTCTTTATGACTTTGGAAAGAAGTTTTCTTTTGGAAAATCATTTTTATTTGTCATAAAATTCATATTTTGAACATTTATATCCAATAAAATAAAATATAATGAAATTGAAATTATATTTTTGGATTATTAAAATAATATTCACACTGATGTTTGGCATAGATCATGATTAATAATGTTCAAATGATGTCAAAATATGTAAAATGAGTGAAACAACCCAGGTAAATAAAGAATAATACATATTTCATATTTATTAATATTTGTGAATTAAATATTAATTTTACTTTAAAGGGGTTGCTATGTTCGATAGCATACCCGATTCGCAACTACTTGTTTCTTTGGAATCTTACGTTGTACACTAATAATATAAAATTAATATTTTAAATTGTATTTAACTCCTAGACATTGTATTGGCGGGAATGAATAAAACTAACTAAAATATGATTATACATGATTATTAAATGTATTTACATTTATCCAATAAAAAGTTAGAGGCTTAAAGTATGAATGAATCTAATTTTAAGCATAATTTACATTAAAAGGCCGATTTACCTCCTTTTAATGGAGAACCATCTTGAAATATAGTTTTAGTCACTTTAATACATTATAATTGACCAAATATAATCCTTATTTAGAATGGGGACATCAAATTTTACTTTGGGTATTTTTTGGGTATTTTTCTGATAATGTTCATTTTTTAATGAATAGTGAAAAATACTTTATTTCAATTCAAAAGTGCCTTTTAATATAATATATTTATATGGTTAGATTATCATTTTAGTTGGTTTTAAACTGAAATTTAAATATATTTTTACCATTTAATCCAATGTTGGTCATTGGAATTAATTTCACTTTGAAATTTGACATAAACAAGTATCAAATTTTGATAGTTATTGTTTCTTAAAAACACGCTATTTGTTTTAACAACGGGAAATTATTTTTAAATTAATTAAGGCCACATATATTTTTTTTATTTGAAAAAATAGAAATAAATTATTATTTCGGAATAACAATAAATGCTTATGCTGATTTTTTGGTATTTTTCTGAAAAACTTCAATTTTTGATGAATAGTGACACCAATTAGTGGTAGTTAAAAAACTGAATTTTTCATTTAAATGAAATTTTACCACTTCTGTGAATTGAATTTCAAAAATCCTATATGCATGGTTGTTATCAAGAAGTAAAATGTGGTTCATTAAGATGAAAATAATTTTTGGTGAATAGTAACTTTTGACTTTTATTTATCGCGGTTAAAGGTAAATAAGGTAATTCAAGGTAAAAAGAATATTATAATAATTAAAAATTACCATAACACTTTTCCTAACCTTATTTTATGAGTAGTGGCCGACGATGGGTATCCTTGGGTCAAATTTGGGACCCCATGGAGCCACTTATGAAAGACAATGACACTTTATATTAATTAATTTAATGTAAATACAAAATTGACAATAACAAAAATCCTTTAGTAAATTAATTTTTATATGGTGATATATAAGTCATATTCTCGACTATAAATATTATTTGGAAAGATAAGAAGATTTACTACATGATAGTATTTTTTTTTATTATTTTTAGGCATCGAATAAATTAAATTATTTATGACACAATAATGATGCAGTATTTACCTCATTAATAAATAATTTAAATGAGTAAGATTATAATGATTAAAATATTATCTAAAACATGTCCAATTCTGATTGGATGATTTTCTTTCGACCATGAGTCATCTTATCTTCGACTATTATGATTTTTGGACCTTTAGAAACCGAATATCATTATATAATAAAATAATGTTTTCTCACTTTCCTAAAGCGCCCCTCATCTCCCTTATAAAAGGAGACCACTTATAACCAATTCCTCACACCTCTCAAGACATTTGGCTCGTCCAAAATCTACCCAATTAATCTCCCTACATACCTCTCCTCCTCTTAGAAGCCTTACCTTAGGTAGAAGGCACTTCAAGAAGTCATTTGGTTCAAACCAAAAGGAGTTACCCAAATTAAAGGTAACAATTTCTATTAAATTGTTTTATTTTATTTTACTTCTCCAACCCATAAACTCTTTTTATTCCTTTATTTTGTAGAAAAACAATATCCTCAATATACTATGATGTTTTTATGAGAATAATTCAAACTACACTTACACACACCTCCATCTAATGGATGAAGAACATAATGTTTCTGTGGATGAAAACTAAGGCCTCACAAAATGATGATTGTTCAATTACATTTTACCGCCTCTCATGGTAGAAATTATGATGGAACTGTATTTATATATGATATATATTATGTTCATGATTTCCTTATGCTTCTGTACTTCCCATTTATAGCATTCCTTTATGGTATCCATAGTGGGTAAATACGATAATCTCATTTGAGGAAGTGAGGACTACCGCCCCCTCAATGTAAATTAATTCGTTAATGCCTTTTGTGGGATGTAAAAAGGATGGAGTTAACGATATAATATATGATATTATACTAGAATTATAATATACCTATGTATCATTATCTTTTATTTCCATAAAAATAAGAAATAGAAATGAAAGTAGCGTTTATGCGTACGTACGACTTATCGTCTCCATGAACGGTGCATTTCATTTCTTACCTCTAAATATTCTGTACTATTATAAAAACATGTATATACTGGATATATATATGATATATATGATATCAAAATCCTGAATATCATTCTGGATATAATGAACCTTTGACCGCATGGACAACTTGTAAATATAAGGTGTTCATTTTTAGTCAAGTACCAAATATCGACAAAATGAACGTTATTAACTTAAATTATTTCATAATGTTTATAACATGGTAATAAGTGATATAAAAGGAAAAATTAATTTGAAAAAGGTTCTTATGCAAGTAGAAATTCACTTTAGTTTATTATTCAGGAGATTAAAGAATGATCGAGTCAAGTCGGACGTGAGGTAATGGACTTCGTCTCAATCTCCTTTCATTGAGGCATTTTATGTTTTATACACGGCTTTATTTTATACGGTGTATAAACCCCTTTTAAGTTTCATTTTATTCAAAGGGAATCTTTTTATATGAATCATTTTACTAAATGAAAAAAGGAATGTTTTTGTAATGTAAGCGGTGACAATGACCTTTCCGCCGTAGCGAGTATTATTTGATCTTTGGCTTCCTTATCAAGAAGACATTTTTTTAAAAGGAAAAATAAATACCATATAGTCTTTTTATGTATTTTGGTATTGAAAATGACTTTGAAAATGGATTTATTATATAAATATCTTGAAATTATATTTTATTATTTCATTGTTGAAATGTTATCTTTTCTTTATGCTTATGTTATGGGTTATGATCATGTTATGGTTCTTTGGAATTATTTACGTATACTGGTGGTTCTGTGATAAACCTAGGGCGGGTGATCCCGAGATAGATCTCCAATGCTTTGGGTAACGTGACGGAGGTAAACATGAATGTTTCTCCTAAGAGATTTAGGGAATATACTGTGATGGGTATTCCAAAGTAACTCCCTATGTAGCTGTGATAGCTACAATGTAAGTACGATATGGATGCCACATGTAAAATTTATGATTGACGATTTCTATGTGTCATTCATAAATCATATGATTTCATGAGGTAAGTAATAGAGTTCACGGTTTTTATTTATTTATGAACAAATGTTTTCATTCTTTGTTTTATAACCCTTACTGAGATTTTTATGCTCATCCCCAGTTTTGAATTTTTTTCACAGGACTTAAAGATGAATAAGGTCAAGGATGGGATCAAGGAAAAGTCATGCTGTCTAAAACATGGAACAAGACATGAATATTTTTTGCAAGATTTTTTATTTTATGGAAAAAATGGAAACTATGTAGATATGTCTACCTTGTAATCTTTTGAGAGGTAATAGTTATGTCCTAATTTTCTAAAACTCAATACTTGAAAACATCCTCAATGTGAATTATTCATTTAATTTAGTATTGTGTAATGTTTAAGGCTGGGTACTTATAGTTGGTATCAGAGGTTGGTTTAGATAACATTAGGAGTTAGGGTATTGCTAAATTAATATCCATAATGTAATTTATGTTAATACGGATATCATATAGAATTTACATATTACCATGTTGCTTCGCCTAAGATGTTTCTACGTTCAGAATGGTTTTCCGCATAGGAAATAGGGCATCTATGTTGGGACAACCTCAGGAGGAAGAAAACCTTCCAACTCAGTAACCTGGGATGGTCAGAATTAGAACTGAATAGTTTGATGCAGCGATGAAACACTTGACTCAAGCTATAAATGGTGGTGGTATCCACGTACGAGATCATCCGGATCAACCACAGAGGAACATGTCAGTAGTGGAGCATTTCATGAGGCAACATCCCCCATCATTCAGAGGATCATCCGACCATGTGCTAGCTAAAGGGTGGATTAAAGAATTTCAGAAGATTTTTGATGTCATGGGTTGTTCAGAACATCAAAAGGTTAGTCATGCTGTTTACCATTTTTAAGGTGAAGCTGATCAGTGGTGGTCGATGGTGAAAAATATCAGGGATAGCGAGGAGATTTACGCTCTTGATTGGGATGAATTAAAAGGTATGTTTCCTAAGAAATATTTTCTTAAGGTGGTTCATCTTAGGATGGAAAAAAAATTCCTGGAATTGAGGCAGGAGGATGACTCAGTGGCTGCTTATGAAGAAAAATTCACACGACTGGAAAGGTATGCTCCAAATTTCATACGATATCTGGATAGTAAAATCAATCGTTTTTACTCAGGATTAATTCCAAAGTATTTAAGGGCTTTAGCTTCTCATTAGTTCAAATGTTATGAAAAACTTGTTCGTTGTGCGGAGAAGGTGGAAATGGAGTTTGCCGATGTTCATGTATTCTTTGACAAACAATAGAATAAGAGGACGAGGTGGAAGGTGAAAGAGAAGAACTCTTCAAAAAAGTCTGATGGTAAGAAACTTAAGTTTTGCAGTTTGTAAAAATTGTGGTAAAAAGAATGCTGGGGAATGTCATTTGAATTCTGATAAGTGCTAACGATGAGGTAAAATGGGACATTAGACGCGTAATTGCACTAAAAAAGATCAGGGTAATGGAAAAAAAATATTATTTATAATCTGTAAAATGTTTTAAGTGCAATGAAATGGGTCATTATGAAAATGAGTGTCCAACAAAGAACTAAACTGAAGGAAAGCATCCAGAATACAAGAAGAAAGGGGTGGAAAAATCCTTTGCAACTACTTAAGTAGATGTTGGGCCATCAAATGAAGTTATATTAGGTACACAGTCTGTTTTTTCAGATTATGGAAATGTGTTTTTTGATTTAGGGTCTACACACTCTTTCATTTCTGATTAGTTTTCTAATAAATTGGGAATTCCAACTCAAGATATGAATACAGAACTTACGGTAAAAACACCTGGAGGAAATGTTGAGACAAAAAGAAAACATAATAACATTCATGTTCTTGTGTGTGGAAAGAATCTACCTTCAAACCTTATTCTTTTTCCTCAGGTAGAGTTTTCTGTTATTTTGGGCATGGATTGGATTTCTGTTTATCATGCTAAGATTGACTACAGAGCTAAAGAGGTTTCTTTTCAGAATGATTTTTAGTTTGTATACAAAAATGAACCCTTGCTGTTGATAACATAATAGGAAGTTGAGAATCCAGTAAAAGATGGAAATGAATGTTACCTTTCAAATATTGTTGAAAACAAAGAAACTGTTTAGATTAATGATGTGCTAGTGGTAAATGAGTACCTTGATGTTTTTCCTGATGAGTTGCATGGTATTATACCTGATCATGAAGTTGAATTTACTAATGACTTAGTTCCTGATGCTAAACCAATTTCAAAACACCCTTATTGAATGGATCAAATTGAACTTTTAGAGTTAATGAAGCAATTGTAGGAATTATTAGATAAAGGTTTCGTTTGACCTAGAATGTCACCATGGGATGCTCCAGTCTTGTTTGTTAAAAAGAAAGATTGTTCAATGAGACATTACATTTATTATAGAGCATTGAATAACATCACTGTTATGAATATGTATCCTTTGCCTCATATCGACGATTTTTTTGATCAGCTCCAGGGAGCTCATTATTTTTCGAAGATTGAATTTCCGTTGGGGTACCACTAGGTGAAAGTAAAGGAAGTAGGAGTTCCAAAGACCGCGTTTTTTACTACATCTGGCCATTATGATTTTTTAGTTACGCCTTTTTGGTTAACCAATGCACCTACTGTATTCATGGATCTTATGAATAGAATTTTCTGTGAGTTCTTGGATAAGTTTGTGGTTGTGTTCATTGATGATATTTTGATTTATTCCAAAAGTAAAGAGGAACATAAAAGTCATTTAATGGTTGTAATTCAAACCTTAAATGAAAAGAAACTATTTGGGAAATTCAGCAAGTGTGAGTTTTGGTTACAACAAATTTGTTTCCCTGGTCACATTTTTTAAAAAATGGAATAACTATGGATCCTGTTAAAATGAAAGTTGTTGAAGAATGTCCAAGACCCACAAATATAACTGAGATTCGTAGTTTTCTTGGTTTGACTGTTTATTAATGGAGGTTTGTTGAAAATTTTGCACGGTTATCTAGTCCAATGACTATGTTAACTCAAAAAGGATTTAAGTTCATCTGGACAAAAGAATGTGATGATTTTTTTTCAGGAATTGAAAAGAAGATTGGTGAATGCTATAGTTTTGGCACTTCCTTCCAGAAATGGTGAGTTTGTTATCTACAGTGATGCTTTGTTGAAAGGAATGGGTTCTGTCTTAATGAAAAATGATCAGTTAATTGCTTATACTTCATGTCAGTTGAAACCACATGAGTTAAATTACCGTACACATGATTTGGAATTAGCTGCTGTTGTTTTTGCTTTGAAAATTTGGAGGCATAATTTGTATGGAGTGAAGTGTGAAATATATACTGATCATAAAAGTTTGATGTATATATTCACTCAGAAAGAATTAAACATGAGATAGAGGAGATGGATGTAATTAATCAAGGATTACGATTGCACGATCCTTTATCATCTGGGGAAAGCAAATAAAGTGGCTGATGATTTGAGTTGAAAAATTAATACTTCATTAACCATGTTACATTTGGAATGAGATACATTGGTTTTTTATTTGATGAACTTTGTCATAGAAGTTGTTTTTGTAGGAAATTCTTCTATTTTGTTTCAGGTGTCAGTGAAATCATCTCTATCAGACAGAATTAAGCAAGTGCAGAAGGAAGAAATGAGTTACAGTAAAAGGTTCTGTTGGTTTAAAGGGTAATTTTCCTGATTTTAATGTTGATAATGACTGTGTTTTGATATTCGGAAAGAGATTATGTTTGCCTTGTGATTCACAGTTGAAGAATGGGTTGTTATGTGAAGCTCATAGTTCTCCATTTTCAGTTCATCCTGGAAGTACTAAGATGTACAAAGATCTTCAGGAGTATTACTGGTGGGATTGAATGAAAATAGATATTGTTGATTTTACTGTGAAGTGTTTGACTTGTCTACAGGTTAAAGTAGAGTGACAGTTACCAAAAGGAATGATTCAGCCTTTACCGGTGCCAGAGTGGAAATGGGAAAACATATCCAGGGACATTGTTGTGGGATTACCAAATACATCTCGAGATAATAATGCAATCTGTGTTATAGTTGACCAATTGATGAAATCTGCTCATTTCTTTCCTATTAGAGATACATTGTCTTTATATCTACTTTCTCGATTGTATGTTAAGGAGATAGTCTGGTTGCATTGATTTCCCCTCTCCATTGTATCAGATCGTGATCTCAGCTTCACTTATAACTTTTGGAAAGGCCTTCATAAGTCTTTGGGTACTGAATTAAATTTTCATACATCTTTTCATCCTCAATCGGATGGGTAGTCAAAATGAACAATTCAGACGTTAGAGGATATGTTACGTGCTTGCTTGATGGATTACCAGGGAAGTTGGGACCAACATCTTTCTTTGGTTGAATTTTCTTATAATAACATCTTTCATTCCAGTATACAGATGGATCCATTTGAGGCATTATATGGATATCATTGTCAAACTTTAGAATTCTGGGATGAATTAGGTGAAAGGAAGATGATGGGACCAGAATTGGTAGAA
This sequence comes from Viscum album, assembly GCA_963277665.1. Lineage (NCBI taxonomy): Eukaryota > Viridiplantae > Streptophyta > Magnoliopsida > Santalales > Viscaceae > Viscum > Viscum album. The sequence goes on along the minus strand of OY728120.1, from coordinate 1,427,865,349 downwards.
GAGATGGCATAGAAAGTTTAGTTAATTTAGAAGCACATGAGAACAACTCAGAGTGGACAGAAAAGTTATGCAGATAACCAGAGGAAGGATATTTCCTTTGAGGTAGGTGATCATGTCTTTCTCAAGTTTATCCATGGAAAAGTGTGATGCGTTTTGGTAAGAAGGGAAAGTTGATTCCAAGGAACATTAGACCTTATGAAATTTTGGATAAAGTTGGATTAGTTGCGTATAAAGTGGCTTTACCTCTAAGTTTATCCCAGGTACACAATGTTTTTCCTGTTTTGATGTTGAGAATGTATATGCCAGATCTGTCTCATGTTTTGAGCCCGGAGGTAGTTTAGTTGGAAGAGAATATCTCTTACGAAGAACAAACAGTCCAGATACTTGACCGTAGAGAGCAGGTGTTGTGGAATAAGGTAATTCACCTGGTAATGGTTTTGTGAAAAAACCATATGGTTGAAGAGGCAACATGGGAGTATGAAAATGCTATTAGGGACAAATACCACCACTTAGTTTGACAAGTGAATAAAAATTGTGAGGACGCAATTCCCATAAGGGGGGAAGGATGTAACATCCCAGGTAAATGAAGAATAAGAAATATTTCATATTTATTAATATTTTTGAATTAAATATTAATTTTACTTTAAAGGGGTTTATATGTTCGATAGGATACCCGATACGCAACAACAAGTTTTTCTTTGGAATCTTACGTTGCACACTACAAATAAAATGTTATTATTTTAAATTGTAGTAAACTCCTAGCCATTATATTGGCGTGAATGAATGAAACTAAATACAATATTATTATACATGATTGTTAAATGTATTTACATTTATCCAATAAAAATTCAGAGGCTTAAAATATGAATGAATCTAATTTTAAGCATAATTTACATTAAAAGGCCGATTTCCCGCCTTTTAATGGTGAACCCTTTTTAAATATAGTTTTGGTCACTTTAATACATTATAATTAGACTAATATAATCCTTCTTTATAATGGGGACATCAACTTCTACTTTGGGTAATTTTTTGTTATTTTTCTGATAAAGTTCATTTTTTAATGAATAGTGAAAAATACTTTATTTTAATTCAAAAGTGCCTTTTAATATAATTTATTTATATGGTTAGATTTTCTTTTTAGTTGGGTTTAAATTGAAATTGAAATATATTTTTACCATTTAATCCAATGTTGGTCATTGGAATTAATTTCATTTTGAAATTGGACATAAACAAGTATCAATATTTTGATAGTTATTGTTTCTTAAAAAACGTTATTTGTTTTAACAATGGGAATTAATTTTTAAATTAATTAATGCCAATTATATTTTTTGAATTTGGAAAAATATATATCAATTTTGATTTCGGAATATCAAATAATGCTTAGGATGAATTTTTGGTATTTTTCTGAAAAACATTAATTTTTTATGAATAGTTACACCATTTAGTGGTAGTTAAAAAATAGACTTTCATTTAAATAAAATTTCACCCCTTCTGTGAATTGAATTTAAAAAATCCGATATACATGGTTGTTATCAAGAAGTAAAATGTGGTTCATTAAGATGAAGATAATTTTTGGTGAATAGTAACTTTTGACTTTTATTTACAACGATTAAAGGTAAATAAGGTAATTCAAGGTAAAAAGAATATTATAATAATTAAAAATTACCTTAAAACTTTTCATAACCTTATTGGATGAGTAGTGGCCAACCGTGGGCATCTGTGGGTCGATTTTAGGACCCCATGCATCCACTTATGAAAAATAATGACACTTTATATTAATTAATTTAATTTAAAGACAACATTGAAAATAACAAAAATCTTTTAGAAAATTAATTTTTATATGGTGATATATAAGTCATATTTTCTACTATAAATATTAATTGTAAAGATAAAACTATTTCCTCCATGATAGTATTTTTTATAATTTTTAGACATCTAATAAATTAAATTATTTATGATACAATAATGATGTAGTATTTACCTCATTAACAAATTATTTAAATAAATAAGATTATAATGATTAAAATATTATCCAAAACATATCCAATTATGAATGGATTATTTTATTTCTACCACAAGACATCTTATGTTATACTATAATTATTTTTGGACCTTTAGAGACCGAATATCATTATCTAATAAAATAATGTTTTCACACTTTCCTAAAGAGCCCCTCCTCTCCCTTATAAAAGGATACCACTTCTGACCAATTCCTCACACCTCTCAAGACATTTGGCTCGTCCAAAATCTATAAAATTAGTCTCCCTACATCCCTCTCCTCCTATTAGAAGCCTTACCTTAGGCATAAGGCACTTCAATAAGTCCTTTGGTTCAAACGAAAGGGAGTTACCCAAATTAAAGGTAACAGTTTCTCTTTAATTGTTATCTTTTATTTTACTTCTGCAACCCCTAAACTCTTTTTATTCATTTATTTTTTAACAAAAATATTATCCTCAATATAGTATTATTTTTTTATGAGAATAATTCTAACTACAATTACACACACCTCCATCTAATGGATGAAGAACATAATGTTTCTGTGGAGGGAAAACTAAGGCCTCACGAAAAGATGATTGTTCAATTACATCTTACCGTCTCTCATGGAGGCCATTATGATGGAACTGTATTTATATATGATATATATTATGTTTATGATTTCCTTATGCTTCTGTAATTCCCATTTATAGCACGCCATTATGGTTTCCATAGTGGGTAAATACGATAATCTCATTTGAGGAAGTGCGGACTACCGCCCCCTCAAAGTGATTTGATTCGTTAATGCCTTATGTGGGATGTATAAAGGATGGAGTTCAAGATATTATATATGATATTATACTTTAATTAAAATATTAATTTTTATCATTATGTTTTATTTCCATTAAAATATGAAATAGAAATGAAATTAGCGTTCAAGCGTACGTACGGCTTACCATCTCCATGATCGGTGCATTTCATTTCTTACCTTTAAATGTTATGTACTATTATAAAAACATGTAATTCTGGATATATATGATATATATGATATCAAAATCATGAATATCATTCTGGATATAATTAACCTTTGACCAAATGGACAACTTGTAAATATAAGGTGTTCATTTTTAACCATGTACCAAATATCAACAAAATGAACGTTATTAACTTAAATGATTGAATAATGTTTATAACATGGTAATAAGTGATATAAAAGGAATAATAAACATGAAAAAGGTTATTAAGGAATTATAAATTCAAATTAGTTTATTATTCAGGAGATTAAAGAACGATCGAGTCATGTCGGATGCAATGTAAGGGACTTCGTCTCAATCTCCTTTCGTTGAGGCATTTTTAGTTTTATACACAACTTTATTTTATACGGTGTATAAAACACTTTGACTTTTTAATTTATTCAAAGGGAATCCTTTTATACGGATCATTTTACTAAATGAAAAAAAGGAATGGTTTTTTTAACGTAAGTGGTGACAACGACCTTTCCACCGCCATGAGTATTATTTAATCATTGGCTTCCTTAACAAGATGGAATGTTTTTAAAAGGAAAAATAAATACCATATACTCTTTTTAGGTATTTTGGTATTGAAAATGATTTTGATAATGGATTTATTATTTCAATATGTTGAAATGATATTTTATTATTTCAATGTGGAAATGTTATCTTTTCTTTATGCTTATGTTATGTGTTATGATCATGTTATGGTTCTTGGGCATTATTTACATATACGGTTGGTTCTGTGATAAATCTTGGGTGGGTGAGCCCGAGATAGCTCTCCAATGCATTGGGTAACACGATGGAGGTAAACTTAAATGTTTCTCCAAAGAGATTTAGGGAATATACTTTGATGGGTATTCTAAAGTAACTCCCTATGTAGCTGTGATAGCTACAATGTAAGTATGATATAGATGCCACAAGTTAACATTATGATTAATGATTTCTAAGTGTCTTTCATAAATATTATGATTTCATGAGGTAAGTAAAAGAGTTCATGTTTTGTATGTATTTATGAAAAATGTTTTCATTCTTTGTTTTATAACTCTTACTGAGCTTTTTATGCACATCCCTTGTTTTGAAATGTTTTGACAGGACATAAAGATGAATACGGCCAAGGATGGGATCAAGGAAGTGTAATGCTGTCTAAAACAGTGAAGAATACATGACTATTTTTTTCAAGAGTTTTTATTTTATGAAAAAATGGAAACTATGTAGATATGTCTACCTTGTAATCTTTTGAGATGTAATAGTTATGTCCAAATTCTCTAAAACTCTACACCTGAAAAGATCCTTAATGTGAATTATTCATTTAATTCAATATTATGTAACGTTTAAGGCCAGTTACTTATAATGAGTGTTTAATAATCTTTTGAAATGATCTAATTTTGTACAGTTTATGGGAAAATATTAAATTGTCTTTAAAAGAGACAAATGCATAATTTTAACACCCTAAAATAATGTGAAATAATTTTTTGAATTAATTAAATGTTTTTGGTACTTTACATTTCAAACACAACTGAAAATAGTTTTGTTATAATAAAGCACTATATTTGGATTTCATTATACACTACATCATGTTAATCATGCATGACATGCCACAAAGGATTTATCTTGATATACATGGGACACATAGGTTATATTACGTTACATGCATGATTGAATTTCCTCGATGGCTTGTGTAACACGCAAGACCAAGTTTTAATGAACAATAATATATTATTAAAAATAATATTATTTAATATAATAACATAAAACCTAGATTTTAATATGGAGGTTATGAATAGTATGGACTAACGTATGAAAATACATATTTGAATTCATTAGTTACAAATTAATTAGTAATGAATATAAGAACCAATTGAATATAAAGGGAATGTTTTTATAAAAACTACATTTATGATCACTAAGGAATTTTATCCTAATAAATTAAATTAATTAATATTTGTGAATGATATTAATTAAATATATTTTTTAAATAATCAATAAAATATTTTTTACATTCAATGAAATTTTTTGATTGGCATAAGACTTGAACAAACACAATATTACACATAGAACCTATATTTTTATTAAAGAAGTGTACCGCCTTTTAAGGGAAATCCTATTTTAAATATAAATTTTTGAAGTTAATATTTTTTTGAAAATTAACTTTATACTTGAAACAGAAACAAAAAATTATTGTAGGGTTAATTTTTGGTATTTTTCAGTAAAGTATCATTTTTTGATGAAAAATGAAAAATACTAAATTTTATTTCAAAACTTCATTTTCTTCTAAATTTGTTATAACGTTAAATTATATATATAATTGTTTTTAATGTCTAATTATATAAAATATAAATAAATTAATCCAATTTAATCCGTTTTAATAAATTTCACTTTGAAATTGGTTATAAAAACGTAGCATACTTTTGATCATCTTCCTTTAAAACCCGTATTGTCAACCTTTCTATGGGATTAAAGTTAAATTAATTTCTATCACTTATGAGACTGAAATTTTAAAAAACTGGTTCTATATTTGTAATGAGAATAATTTATAATTCTTTATAAGGTAATCATAGTTTTTTTATAAAACTATTATTGGAAGTAATTAAAATTAATTACAACAATTAAGGGCAAAATTAGCTTAATAAAGGACTAATCCTTAATCTTAACATCCAAAAAAACATAGAAAATTCAAAAAAATATATTTTATAAACATATATATTCCCCATAATTCCTTTGATATAATATTTTTCATTATTTTATCCAAATTTCATTGGAAAACATTGGAGGGATTCCCTTTCATAAAATTTACAAGAATGCCTCCCCTCTTCCACTATAAAATGCACTCACCCCTCCCAGTTGTTGACACATATGAATCCCTTTTTATCATCCAAAATCTGATGAAATAAGTTCCATAAATACCTACCAACCTCTTTGGAGCCTCCAATTGGGCATGAATCCTACAAGGAATCCGTTTGGCGCAAATAAATGTGTTACCAAAATAATAGGTGACTTCCTTCCCCGAGTGCCTTTTTATTATTTTCATTATTCATAAAATAAAATATAACTATTAAAAAATTATATATCAACATAAGTATAATAAATATAAATATTTATTTATTATAAGGGTTTGACCTTTAATTACACACACTTTCATCAAATGGGTAACGAACTAACCATTTTTTGTACGGTGAACTGCAGCATCACAAAGTGATGTTGTTCATTTTTCCTTTACCACCTCTCATGGATTGGAATTAGGATTTAAAATAAATTTTTATATAATAATATATATGTGTGTGTGATTTATTTTTTACTTAACAATTTATTATATAAATTATAACATCATTATTTCCATTTTTTGTAAATGATATTACTTTGTTTGTGAGAGTGTGGACAACCGCCTCCTAAAAGCGATGTGATTCATTCACACTTTACCTAGAATGTATTAAGGATAGATTTCTTAAAAATATATTATAAATATTATAATATAATACTACTATAATGATTATATATATATATATTTTTCATTTACTTTCTTTCAATATGATAAAAAAACTCGAGCATCATTCATGTGTACGTACAGTCTACCGAATCCATGTATAATGTATTTCATATAATATTTATAGATTTAATTTAATAATATAATTATTTATATAATGATGGTATATGATTTATAAATAATGTTTTAAATTCTATAAATACATAAATTATGATCTATATAAGATGATTAAGAATAATAGGTCAAAACACTTACGATAAACAAAGTTTTATTACACGAGACATTACTTTAACATGGAATTGTTAGTAAAAAGGAAATATAAAGTCATAAGATAATATTATATGATATTATATATAATAATATGGTTCTATGGTAGATGTATAATAAACTTATATTTACTATACATTAGGTCTTAACATGTAAAAAGAAAGTCAAGACTTAAGGTTTGAAAATTTTCTCCCGCTTTTTATTTCAATGAGATACATATCTTATTCACCACTCATTAATTTTGCCTAGAGTGTATAAGTCTCATATATTTATTGTATTATTATTATACTTAAATTTTTGGGTATTCAATATCCATTTTATGATATTTATTTGATGGGGTTTATGTTTCAAGAGTTACCAAATTAGTAAAGAAATTTGGCTCAATTTTCCTTTTTGATACACCTAGCATGTTATGAAGCTATATTATTCAATGAGGTATGTATAATTAAATTGACATAATAGATCATTAATATAATTATTTTAATGATATTTCAGGATTAATTTAATTTTAATCTTTTTTATTGTATTACGATTCAAATTTACCAATGTGGTAACAGTTTGTAACTATAGTCTCATCATTATCTAGATTGTTTTTTATTATGTTTCCATTAATGAAATATTATGATACATATATCAATAAATATCATAAATTTATTTCCCTCTTTATATTAATGTTATATACAAGTGAAGTACTATTTTTTACTTATTAGTACTAAATATAATTAAGAATATGTTTTTATTAAAATCTGATTTATTTCTCATTTCGATCAAAAATATTTATTATTTCCAAATTATGCTTTCTGAAAAAAATAAAAAATTATTTTACTATTATCCAATAATTTTTAAATTAAATTTTACCCATGTATTACATTTTTTAATTTTTTTTTTAAAAATGAATATTCATTTTTTTCAATAAAGGTACTTTTCTAATCTTTAATGTTGAAAAAGTAATGTTCAACATGTATGGAATTACCCGCCATAAGGTCTGTCATTTCTTTGATGTTTACTTTGTATTTATACAAGGTTATTTTAAAAAAAATGGATTTCCAAATATTATGGAATCTTGTTGATTTTAAGTTGGTTTTCAATGAAAGAGGGTTATTTTAAAAAATAAATATGTTTAATAATTTTTTAAAATGTTTTCAATATTCTTTTATAGGTTTTCCTAGAAATTTTTTTCTAAATAATTTCAAGCCTAATTTTTATGTTTTCATTGTATTTTCTATTAAAATGGTTTTCAAAATATTTTGAAGGTTTCATTATGAGTGTTCACGGTTTTTTTAACGAATAAGGTTTTTTCATAATATTTTCAACCATCGTTTATATGTTTTAAAGGATATTTTAAAAGAAAAAGGTTTTAAAAAAGCATTACGTTTTAAAATGTTTTTTCCAAAAAGGAAAATATATTTTCCAAAGTAAATTATTTAAATTTAATTATAAAACTTTCCGGATATGAAAATTATTTTTTAAATTATTTTATAAAAAATATTTTCAATGAAATATTATTTTCCTTATGAAATTACTCAAGTGACCTCTCAAAATACTTCCCCATCTAAGATGTCATATTTTTTATAGTTTATGATTTATTGGGGACATGATCCAATAATATCATTCATATTCTTACATTAATTATTTATGTCTTAATATCATGATTTTTAGGATACATGTTTCTCTCCCGCAGTTCATATGACTTTAAAAACAGTGTCTTTCCACAGGTTATGATTTGATGAAATGATTATGAAACACATATATTTTATTTAGTTTATTATGTGATGAAATGTCTATGATACCCATTTTATTTCATGGGTTATGATATTATTTTTATGAAAGTTATCTCTTTTTACGGGTCATGATATGATGCATGTTTTATTATCTTATAGTAGACGTGTGTAAGATTTTACTATATAATGGGTGAGACCTATATCTCTAAATAATTCATTGGGTAAAGTCTTATATCTTGAGAGATAATTAAGGTAATCATGTTAATGGTATTTATCCTCTATGGGAATATTGGGAAACCCGATCCCTTATAAGGAAATGACTATTACTAGGGATGGTGGTGAGTCCTACCCAATAGGTGTGGTCCCCATGAAGGTGGGATGATAAGGAAACCTGATCCACTATGGGATAATGGGGAAACCAGATCAAATATTGTAATACAAGGAATATTGGTCCCTTAAATGGAATGTATTGTGACTGTGGATTGTGGTGTATCCCACCAAATTGGTGTAGTACCCATGAAGTGACTTGATATGTTCTAGAATTGAGAATTGACTTGTAGGGAATGAAATCACATGTTTATGTGTATGCCAAAATTCCATGTCATACTCTTATGTTATGCTTTCATGTATTATGATCTTGATTCTCTTATGATTAATGTATTATTAATAGCTAGCCTTCATTCCATTACTTGTGTTTCAGATCTTTGATTTATAGGGTAGTATCTTATAATGTTATGATCACATTCTCATACCCTTATACTCATGTTTAAACTTACATATCTCCCTTGTTTACCCTTATTGAGAATTCAAATTCACCCCATTTCATGATTTCTTCCCTTGGTTATGAAGATATATTTTATGTATGATATTTATAATATGGGTGAAAGTCTTGTAGAACCCTATGAGAGATAATGTAGACCACTCATATACTAGTGTTTACATTTCCACATTTCCACAGGAAATAAACTAATACAGTATTTGGTTGTCATTTTGTGTAATTTTTTTAGTATTATGAAAATATTATCTAATGGATTCATACATTAGGACTCAGTTGTTATAGTTTTTATCAGAGAAATGAATTTTCGATCCTTTTTAAACTAAGATGATAATACATTAATTATAACTCCAAGGACATGTCTAGGGATAACACTAAGGATAAGAAAAATTATAAGAAAATGTATTGGAATTTTTGTAATGGATAGAGAGTGTGGTTTCATAGAAATACATCCCTATCTGGATACTACAAGTCGATGTAGTTATGTAACATATATTCCTTGGAGTAACAATTATGACATGGTGCATCAGGCCTAACTAGAGCGAAACCTGGTACATGACAACAGACCTTACTATGCACCTAGTTTAACTCTCCTCGGTGATATGATTTGGGAATTCAAAAACTCTTAATGAACCATCATAAAGTATTTAAAAATAATTTGGCTATTAATAACCAAGGATAAGCTTAAGGTGTCTTTTATTGAAGAAGGTTTCATAATTTAGGCATCCTATAAGTGTTTTTCTTAATTTTGTGTTCCTATCTATGTCAACTATTTCTTAATCTATGTTTTTTGGTTTAGGAAAATGGAAGGAACCAGAAGGAACAAGTTTAATGACGAATGTGATGGAAAACCTGCTTAAGAGTAGTCAAATGGGATTATTACTGGAGTGATGGACGTTCTAATCATGCCTAATTAGTTATCATGGAACATGATTAATATTGTATACCTTATCCTATAACCATACTCACTGAATAAGAGAAGGAAGGAGTTCACTGAGAGATCAGAAAATAGAGACCATGGAGTAAAGAAGATTCATTTTCCTACATGTCAACAATATTGGTCGAATAACCCTAGTGAATGTTTTAGAGGCATAAGAAGATGTTTTGACTATGGGAAACAAATACACATATCAAGTAACTGTAAAGGGCAAATTAAAAGTATTGTTAAAACAATGGATGAGAATATTGCCCCTATTGTATTATCAATTTATGTATACATTATATGTCGAATGTATGATAATTATGAAAATTTATTTCTGAAGTGGAATTCTCATGAAGATAATCAGAAATGTAGTACATGTAATGGTTTTTCTATTGAAGATGAAGAGACCATGAATAACATATGAAAGGTATGTGTAATTTAAATCGTATTATTTACATCCTGATTAAACTTATTTTGATAAATGTTAAGACATGATTCATATTTAATATTTTATGAAATGGGTATAAATGAATAAGATGATAAATTTTAGTAAATAGTTAAAGAAGAAATTTGGATTAAAAAAGTATTTATGTTTTGGGATTCAAAGATTATGTTATAAGAATCATGAAACATATAATTATTTTCAGTAAATTATTCATTAGGTATTTTAATGTATATTTTGAATGGCTCTAGAAATGAAAAAAGCGATTTCATGGAAAGGTGATAATTTTCATTAGTGGAGGTAACCCTTAATTTATTTCTGATATAGAGATAATGTGGTTTGGATAAAGATATTTTGGATATGAATGAGTAAATGGGATGGTACAAATTGCCTTAGAGTTGATAAATTATTATTTTAAAAAATATTCTTTGTTATCATTGATGAATTTTACAGCTTCTTGGATTTACAAAATACACGCATTAATCATTTGAATAAGGAATCATGCATGTTTCATAAGAGAATATATAGTAATTCATGTTATGACAATGTTTAAATATGATACAATATGAGGATATTCACTTGTTTGTAATTTTATAACCAAGAGAAACAATATGATATATGAGGAATCAATGTTAAGCTAATTTAGTGACTATCTTTCTAGTGTTTAGGGTTTTCATCTTCCAGATGTGTTATAAGGCTAACCATTTATTGAATGGTTTATGATAAACATGGGATAAGGTTTTAGAGAATAAAGTATCATCACACCATATGTGGATTTATAAATATTAGATAACTTGTGATAACCTTTTTTCTTTGATATATGGAATAACCAATCATTCTATTTATGGATCTCATGATCTGTTAATTTTTCAAAAAAATTCAAATTCAACTTAATTATTTAAAATAAAAGATGACGTGGAAATTATCAAAGACACAACAATGGGTGAGATTTTATTAAATCAACTAAGTATATCATCTCATGAAAATTCATCATCTTTAGGAAAAAGGATCATGAAAATAAAAATTCTTATCGTAGTACCTCCATTTTCAATGAACCAAATGGCCTCTTCAATCATCACAAATTTATGTCTTTGTGATTGTTAACTTTCTCTTTACATTGTTTATTTTCATTCTATATCAGAACATGATAGTTATATTTTTATTCCATGGTAATATTTTCGCATCAAATTTATTCTCTCCCATATGGAAACCTTGTTATATGTTAATTTAGGCAATCATTAGGTTTCCAACATTCCCCTTTAAAGGAAGTTTTAATATTCATTTTTAAGATTTGGGTTTCTATGAAAGAAACTTTCATGTATTACACCTTTGATAAACTAGTTGAATTTAAAGTGATTATTCCATTCTTGGGTGAGAGAATGCGAAATCCCAATATTTTTTGAAATATAATTTTCCAAAATAATTTAATCTTTTCAATATTTCACATTTCCTAGAAAACTAAAAAAAGTTTTTTATATTAACGAACTATATTTTCTTGTGTTATATGCAACACCAAGTTAAATTTTCACTAAAATAGAAATAAATGTTATCTTACTCTACAAGGAACACTGTGTTTTTCTTATGTTAAAGGAAAAACTCTCTTTCCTTCATGACTTGCATAACACATAAGAACAGATTTTACCAAACAATAATATATTATTAAAAATATGATAATTTAATATAATAATATTTAACCTAGACATTATGTTTTTGTTATGAATTGGATTAAATAGATTATGAAAGTAAATGGTTGAATTCACTAGTTACAAATTAATTAAAAATGAATATACGAAAGAATTGAATATAAATGTTATGTTTTAACAAAAACCACTTTTATGATAACAAAGGAATTTAATATTAATAAATTAAATTAATTACTCTTGGTGAATGATATTAATCAAATTAGTATTTTATATATTCAATAAAATATTTATTAGATTCATTGAATATATTTAAAATAAATAAGATAGAAACAAACACAATCTTATACATAAAAACCTATATTTTTATAAAAGGAGTATTACTCCATTTTAATAGAGAACCTATCTTAAATATGAATTTTGGAACATTTAGAAATTTTATATATTAAAATAAAATTAATTTTTGATAGATAAACAAAAAAATTATGTTAGGGTGAATTGGGTTTATTTTTATATGAACTTTTATTTTTTGATATATAGTTAAAAATATTGAATTTTTAATCAAAAATTATTTTTCATATAATTTATATAAATGGTAAAATTTTATTTAATATTTATTTCAAATTATTATTAGATCAAATATATATCAATTAATCTAATTATGGTCATTGGAATCAATTTCAATATGAAATTGGTTATAAAATCATACCCAACTTTTGAACATTTTTACTTTAAAACCCTAGTTTATCATCCCTTCTATAGGATTAGTATTAAATTAATTTCTACCACTTATGTGGTTGAAATATGGAAACATGTATTAACTATTGTAAATAATCAAATTTCAAAATTTCTAATTTGTTAAAATTAGTTTTCAACCAAAAATATTAGTGAATGTAATTAAAATTAATTAAAAATTTAATAGTAAAATTAGTGTAATTAAGGACTATACCTTAAACATAAGGACCAGAACGACTTATAAACTTTTCAAAAATTAATTTTAGGGAATTTTAAAAACATATCCTCATTTTTATATAATTATTTTCATTATTTGATCCACTTTTTATAGTAAAAATGTAGGTGGAATTCCCTTTCAAAAAAAGTTTCAAGAATGCCACTCCTCCACTATAAAAAGGAACTCACCCTCCTACTTATTCACCCATCTCATGAAATTTCTATCACAAGAACAATATGAAAATAATCTCAAAAACTCCATAAACCCGTGTTTTAATAATCACATTGGGAATAAATCTAACCAAATAAACTCTGTTTTGAAAAACAAAATGAGTTACCCAATGAAGACACAACATCCTTTCTCAAGATACATTATTTTATTTTCATTATCCATCATCTAGAATCTTATTATTACAATATTATATAATAAAAAAATATAATAAATGTATTTATATTTTCTTATTTTATGGTTTCTAACATCACTTGCACACACTTCCATATAATGAGATGAAACTTGCCATTTTTGTGTGTGGTGAACTACTGCCTCACACAACAATGTTGTTAGTTTTTACTTTACCATCTATCATGGTTGGGAATTATAATGAAAAATATGTTTTTATAAGTTATAAAAGATATTTATGATGTATTTAAACTTATTTATATATTATATATTTACTATATTAATTATTTCAGTTTTTTGTAATTACGATAACATTGTTTTTGGAAGTGTGGACTCCCACCTCCACAAAGTGATGAGATTCATTCACACTATATGTTGAATGTATTAAGGATGAGTTTTGAAAATATTTATGATATTAATGAAATAATAATTATACTTTAATTATTTTATATATATATATATATATATCATTTACTTTTTTTCTTTTAATTTTATAATAAAACAGAATCATCATTCATGCGTATATACGCCCACCGTCTCTGTGAACAATGTATTTTGTTTAATATTCATATATTTCATATATTAATATACATATTTATATTTTGAATATATATTATATATAAATAATTTTTTACATTTTTTAAATAAGTAAATCATGAACTATATAAGAGAATCAAGAATAACAAGTCAAAATACATATGAGAAACAAAGCGGTTATTAACTGAAACGTTACAATACATGGGATTGTTAATAAAAGTGTAATATAATGTTATAAGTGAATATTATATGGTATTATATATAAGAATATGGTTCTGTGGTATATTTATAATAAACATATATTTTCTATAAATGTGTTTTTAATGTGAACAATGAAATTCAAGACTTATGTTAAGGTAATTTCATATAACGTTTTATTTCCATGAGATACACATCTTATATTCCAATAATTTATCTTCTATGGTGTGTATAATAAACATGTATTTGTTATATTATTATTATAAATTAATTTATGGGTATTAAAATATCCAATTTATGATTTTTATTTCATGGGGTTTATTTTTCAAAATTTACCAAATTGGTAAAGTAATATTTTCTCAATTTTTCTTCTTCGAGATATATGCCATGTAATACACAAATATTTTTTATGAGGTGTATATAATTCCTTTAAAATTATATATCATTAATTTAATTCTTTTAATTATATTTAAAGCTTCATGTAATGTTATTATTTCCATTGTACTATGATTTAATGTTACCAAAGGGGTAATAGTTTATAGCTATAATCTCGTCATTATCAGGATTGTTTATGGTTATATTTTAATTAATGAAATATTATTATGCATATATCTATTACTCTGATTAATTTCACTACCCTCATTATATTCATGGTATATCCATGTAAAATTACCAAATTTTTTCTCTTTGTTACTTATGATAATTTTGATTTTTTTTATGAAAATCCAACATTATTTCTACTTTCGGTCAGAAATATGTGGTCTTTCAAAACCATATTTTCTAAAAATGTTTTCAAAAATATTATAATTTTATAATATGATGTTTATAGTAAAATCTTTCGCATGTATTTTATTTTTAATTTTTTTAAAATAAATCCTCTTTTTACTTTCTAATCAAGTAATTTTTATAAACTTTTATGGTACAGAAGGAATGTTGGGAATGTTCGGATATACCTGAAATCAAGAACATTATTTACCCAATGCTTCCATTTTATGATTACTAGGTTATTTTTTCAAAGAATTTTTTTCCTAAAATTATGGGATTTTTGGGATTTTAAAACATTTTACAAAGAAAAACTGTTTTCAAAAAAATTATGTTTAAAATTTGATTTAAATTTTTTCAAGATTATTTTATTTGTTTTCAAGAAAAATTGTTTTTAATGTGATTTCAAGCCTTATTTTTTATTTTGAAATGTTTTTTCCAAGAAAAAGGTTTCTTAAAGGTTTTTAAAATTTCATTATTAGTGTTCATGGTTTTTTTAAAGAAGAAGGTTTTCAAAAATATTTTCAAGCTTCCTTTATATGTTTTCAAATCTATTTTAAAATAAATTTTTTTAAAAATGAATCATTTTTAAAATTATTTCTTCCAATTATAAAATATATTATCCTCAAGAAATGTCTTAAATTAAATTTTAATTATTTCTTTATCAAAAAATATTTTAGAAATGGTTTTATGAAAAGGCTATTCAAATAAAGGATATTTACTTTAAGAAATGTTTCATGGGATCTTTAAAAATCCTTATCCATATAATATGTCATAATTCATTATAGTTTATGTTTTATTTTTTACACAATCCAAGAATATATTTCATTGTCTATATTGAATGGTTTATGTATTAATATAATGATGTTTATGACACTAGTTTCTCTCCCACTAGTTATATGTGTTTGAAAACAACTTCTTTTCTTTAGATATGATTTCATGAAATGATTATGGAACCTATATATTATATATAGGTCTTGATGTGATGAAAAGATTATGATACCCATTTCATTTTGTGGGTTATGATATGATGGTTATGAAACACATCTATTTTTATGGGTTATGCTATGATGCATGTTTTATTATCTTGTGGAACATGTATGTATGATTTTATTATATTATGGATGGGACCCATATCTCTCTCTAATGAATTGGGTAAAGATTTTATAATATGAGGTAATGATGGGAATCAATTCCATGGGCCCAATCCATTATCAAAAGATGTGGAAATCCAATACTTTACAAGGAAAGGACTATTACTGGGGATGATGGTTTGTCCCATCTAGTAAGTGTAGTCACCATGAAGTAAAGAAGATGGGGAAACCCGATCCACTCTTGGAAGATGGGGAAACCCGATCCATTATGGGAAAATCAGGAAGCCCGATCCCTAACAAGGAAATGACTATGACTAGGGATGGTGGTGTGTTCTGCCGAGTAGGTGTAGTCGCCATTAAGTACAATGATAACTTATTTCAATATTTCCTAACTTAAATGTAATGATACTACAAGTTTATGAGTATGCCACAATTCCATATATTACTCCATATTATTATTTTGTGTATAATGCTCCTGACTTCCTTCTGATTCATGTCTTATGAACTACAAAACTTCAGGCCACAATTAAGGTTTAAGTTCTATGATATGAAATGTATGATATTATAATGCCATTATAATGTTCTCATGACCTTATTCTCATGTCTATGGTAATATATATCTCTTTTTTACCATTAATAAGAATCAGATATCACCCCTTATTTATGTTTCCTTCCTATGGTTATGAAGATATATTTACGTATGATATGTCTAAGGGGTGAAATAGAATTAAAGAACCAAGTGGGAGATAATGTATCTCACTCATGTACCAAATTTTATAGTTCCGTGTTTCCAAAGGAACTAAACTAATATGGAATTT
Organism: Viscum album; assembly: GCA_963277665.1. Lineage (NCBI taxonomy): Eukaryota > Viridiplantae > Streptophyta > Magnoliopsida > Santalales > Viscaceae > Viscum > Viscum album. The sequence continues at coordinate 1,427,848,354 of OY728120.1, read as the reverse complement.
GGGCATCTGTTTCGGTAATGATTTATGTATTCCGCATAAATGATGTAATGTTTTTATATGTTAATTTTGTGTGGTGATAATAATTCCTTCCATAAAATGAAAAATAAAATAAGATATTTTTTAATGATATAAAGTGTTACTTTATAATAATATTTTTTGATTGAAATTGATTATGGAGTGTACATGAAAATGGGTAAGAAATCGGAATGTTCCATTTAATCGGGCATACTTATCAGGAGGAGTTAAAAAATGAACTTTGTAAAACATGAATTTTACCGATAAAATAATGAATAATTGAGAATATTATATAAGTTTGGGACAAAAACATAAATTTATGAGTGGTACATAAGATGAATAAATAATTACATTGGAGTAAAGATAGAGAAAGCTTATCCTGATGGAAAAAATGGTGGTTTGGGAAGAAACTTTCACTATATGTCTAGAAGTGTTCTATACTAGCACTTAATGACCTGTAAAATGGAAATAGATTCATTAATAATTTAATTTAGAAAAACTTAAATATTTATTTTATTTATTATAGTTTTTGAGTTCATTTATAGCCTTTTCCCTAAGTTATAAGCTTCAATTTCGTTGTTCAATAGTGTTCTTTTCTAGGGGTTTCTTGATTGGTTCACTTTTATAGAAGTATAGAAGAGCAAGTTAAATGGGAATAGTTATCCATAATTGAGATTATATGTAATTAATGTTCTTAAATAATATTTACTGGTCTTACATACACTTTTATTTCAATATATATGGATTATTCATTAGATAAAAAATTAATGATAACCGTTTAAATTATTTTAGCATTTTTTGATAATCCCACACTAGTTTTGTATTATTAATTAATATTAGTATATATACCAGCTACATAACACTAAATAAGTCATAATATAAAATTTTTAATACCTTTTTTAACAAATATAAATATTTTATTACTATCCTTGAAGGCAGTATTTGATAACGAAAAATCATCGTCCATGAAGGTGGTGAATCGACACCTCTTAGAAGATGTTTCCATTTTTAGAACAAAAAGTGGAAGATAATAGAATTTATAGTGGATATATCACATACAAAATATCATTATTGTTTATATATATACAAGTTCTAATAAATTTATCTTGTTACTTTTTATAGGGGAGGTGAGGTAAGGATATGAAAAGAAAAGAATTTGAAAGGGATAGAGGGGGAAGGTTTTTCCTCTTGAGGGACATCTCCCTGAGAAACTCATTAAGGGACATTGAAATGGTATTTTGATTGGACCATCAAGACAAGAATGTTGTAATCATTTTTCTATAGTAATTGATTAGAATATTATCCTGATCCAAGGATTAGTAGTTGTGTGGAGAAGGGGTGGTGTGGGGTGATATTTATAGTAGAGGAGAGGAGTGTTTTTGGATTATTTTATTCCTTAGTTTATTATTTTCTCTCAGGACTATGAATATTTTTTATCCCCAAGAATAAATAAAGTAAAAAGGGAAGGGTAGTTTGAGAGTATGGTTGTAAAATCATCTTATACATATGAAATAGTGTAGTTAACTTATAATTTTTTATATCATAAATTATCAATTTCACTATTTATCCAGAACTCAATTATTTTAGAAAAAAACCAAAAAATAAACTTAATTTTATTTCAATTTATAGATTTCTAAAATGGAATCCATTTTATGAAAATAATTTTCTAAATATAAGAAATTTACTTTTCTTTTTAAAATCATAATTTGTTAAAAAAAATACTAATTTTAAAATTATAACAAATTTTATGATAGTTTGAAAAATTAATTATGGTATAATAAAATTATCTTATAATCATAATAGAACAAAATAATAATTTATTAATCTATTTTTTTGAATAAAATTTTTATTTTAAATCATTATATTAATTATAAATTTTATAAATAAACATTTATGTTTTCCAAAAATTTTAATACTTAATTTTCATTTTAAATACATTTATTTACTTATTCCATGATAATAATATTTTGTATTTTCATTTATGAGATACCTAGACTTTATTAATAATTTCATAGGTGAGATGAAATAAAAATCATAAATAGGCTTTTAAAAAAATGAATTTGATTGTTTTATAGAAATTGTTATTTTTCACTATTAATTAGAAAATAAATTTGTTTTGAAAAATAAATAATTTTAACCATTACATAAATTTGATATTATGATTTTGAAAATTAATATTATAATGTTCAATGAATTTATAAACGTGTAAAAATTTATTTTAAATTCAATTGTTCCATTAAAAGTCATGAAAACATCTATTAGAAAAAATAGAGTATTTTAGGAATAAAATTGGATTTATTATTTTATTATTTAAATAAAAATCATTTTGATGAATTTTATAATGTATTTAATTCAATTAATTATAAACAAAATAATGTCTTGGTTATAACAATCACATTTTATATAGTATATCTCTGTTTTAAAAAAAGTTTTGTATACAACACAATCTATCGATGTTTTCAAATTTAAAAGACACAATATAAAATCATGAGGTGTTACACATATCATCATCAATTTTTGGGTATGTAACACAATATTGACATACAATGAAAACAAATTCTCATTTATAAAGTTGTAGAAACTATACCAGAAGTGCCATATGATGTCCAATCCCTCATCACTCTATCATGTAGTGAAAATGGATAAATAGAGGCCTTCAATAAGACTTGGTCCAATATACTCCCGAAGTTGGTGAAAAAGGATAAACAATTATGGCTTGACTAGATTCATCCTGATTTATGGACCCACCATACCACCACATATACTTCCATATAAGCAATTCCCTAGACATTGGTCTGTGAGACCAAGGTTGTGTTACCCACAGAAGTCCAGCTTCCATCGCTCTGAATATCCTTTTTCAGATAGCTCTCAAATGACGAGAAATTGAAAATGTTTTAATACTAATTGGAGCGGATTAATGAGATAAGGTTGGAAACATTACAAGACCTGGAGGTCTATCAGAATCAGATTGCCTGATATTTTAATAATAAGGTTCACCTACATTCATTCCTCCAAGGTGAACAGGTGTTGGATGTCAAGATCTCAATGATACCAGAGATGAATCCTCCAAAATTTGTACCCTAGTGGTAAAGGCCATATATCATAAATATGATTTATCATAACATACCTTACTCATTTCCCACCATATATGGGGAAAATATCACACCTCCCACAAATGAGAGATTTTTCAATAAATAATTTTCACAGCTTTCATCAGGTGTTAAAGTCCAAACAGTAAGACATTAAACTTCAAAATATCTGTCATCCTGACCACATGACAGTAAACTATATAAATAATGCCTTAATAAAAAAACCTTAAACTACGTAATATATTCTATCCTCACCACATGATGATAAAATATATTGAGATAGTCCAAACAACAAGACTTTAAACTGCATGGTATCCCTCCTGCTAAACCCCATGACAAGAAACGGTATGAAGGTCATTGTAACCACATGATAATAAACTATATTGAGATCATCCTGAAAACATGACAATAAATTATGCGAAGATCATCCTCGCCATATGATGATAAATTATATGAATATTGTCCTAACCACATGACGATAAACTCTTCACTGATCATCCTTACCACTTGATGATAAAATATATTGATATCATCCTGACTACATGATGATAAAATGTATAGAGACTATCCTAGATCATGATGATAAACTACACAATACCACTAATTCCTAATAGAAGGACTTTAAACTGCATGACATCCCTCATCCTGAGCACATGAAACTAAACAATAAAGATATATTCTTAATAGAAATACTTTAAACAGATTTATATCCCTCATCATGACCACAAAATATAAACTTTACTGAGATTAACATAACCATGTGATGATAAAATGTATGAAGATCATCTTGACGACATGCTTATAAACATTATGGAGATCATCCTGATCACATGACGATAAACTGTATGAAGAAAATCCTGACCACATTTTGATAAACTATATAGAAATTTTCCTGGCATTAAAATGATAAATTATACAGCACACACAGGTCCTAACAAAAAGACATTACATTTCCGTTATCCTATATTTATAACACATAACATTAAACTACATTGCTCATTTACTCACTACATGATGTTAAATTGCATGATTCCCAATGAAATATGTATTTCTTTATTCATTCCATTGCATGATACTTAGTGATTCCAAGACCTTCATTTTTGGGTCTCGCCACAGTCTTTCTTTTCTTTCACACCGGGTGATCCATTTACTTATCGTAAAATGTTAAAATACATGGCTAATGTCCTTTTCACATGAAATTAAATTACCAAGTTCTTCTAGAACTATGTATGACTCAGTTCTCATTTTCAATGAGATATATATGCCTCGATCCAATATCTTTGTCTAGCCAGTCCATAATGAAAAATACCCCTATACAGTCCTTAATTCTCTCTATATAGTGAGAGTAACCCTTTTGATTTCTTGTTTCTAACACCAAGCATTGGTCATGTGATATTATAAACTTCAGTAAAGGATCCCCCCACACAAACAAGTAATATAATATTACGATAGGCTCATCATGGTATGGGATTCAAGACCATAAAAGGAATATCATGAGTCCTCCTCGCATGATGTTAAAAATACTATTGATATCACTTGCATGACATAAAACTATTCATTCTTAGGAACCTCACCCTAGAGGAAAACATTTATTGGTGTTTTTATCCTACCACAAATCCATTAAAGAACTAATTGTGACTTTATTCCTTACATAAAAAGAAACATAGTGATGCCTAGATCTTCAATCATAGGTCTAATCAAGAATAGTATAAAAATTCCCCCTATCTGTTTATAGACCAGACTTGTTTAGGGAGATAACTCTCCTAAAACTACATGGTGCTTGATTATTATTCTCACGAGATATGTATTGATTCCCATAATTACAGCCTTGGGCCCAACCACAACATTTCAATTCATTCACATCACTTCATATTTTTCCTCACCACAAGACGTTAAACTGAACAGTTCTTCAAGAAATACATGTGTCTTGATTCCTATAATATGAGGATATGTAGGTAATCCTAGATCAACAATGTTGGGACCAACTTCAACAATCATTTTAAAAAATTCCCACCTCTATTCATGGGCCACATCTTTAGAGTTTTTCCCATTAAATATCTATTTTTCACATGATTCATTTCATCATTGGATATATGGTGACATTAAAAACTCCAATATCGGTACAAGCATCAAAAATAATAAAAAATTCACACCAAATGCATTGGAGACAAGTAACAGAAGCTCATGTTTCCTATGTATGAGCCATATCTATGCAAAACATACTTGTGTAAATAATATGTCATGAAAAAGTTTTCACATAGGTTCCTGCATCCTTACTACATGAAATTAACATAATAAGAGGACAACCTGGTCAATTGACATTAAAACTATATAATAATAATGTCCTCACCAGATGAAAATAAACTGCATATCACATGTCTTTACCATATGCAATTAAACTACAAGAAAAATATTCCCACTAAATGTTGATAAAATGTGCAGGACATCAGCTAGTTTTCATCCCCTATGAAAGGACCAAAGGAACCATACCCTTGTTAGCCAGATGACAAGGTACTTCATTTATATTTTAATTCACCTCAATCCTTAATCCGCACTTCATGCCTTAGGTTCTTCATATCACCACAACCTCCCATGGACCTTGGAAAATATTCTTGTCATCAAGGGACCCTTTTCTTTACTATGAATGTATGCATATGGACCCTACATATGCTCCTGTGGTCATCAACAAAATTTGTCACTCTACCAAAAGGAAATTATAATCCTTTTGATCCCTAACATCACCATGGAATTACTCAACAACTATGCATGTTCTAAAATAATCCTGATATGATTATCCCTTATTTTTACTCATGAATAAATACCTTGATCCATGATTTACAACATTTTCATCTCCCACTCAGAAGGTTGATGGTGTACTCTTGACCCTAGATATCTTAATGGGGATCTTGTATATCATCCTCTATATTAGGTCCATATATACCATGACCATAAACTGCCTGAAATTTGGTCAGACCTATATGACCACAAAATCTATCCTCTAATGGTCTATATTTCAGGACCTTAAACTACAAGAGAAAGATACATAAAACTGTCAGATCGAAAACCTACAAAATGAGGTCTATGAAAAATTAAATTATTCACTTTCCAAACCCTTCATCATTATGTTATAGGAATAAATTACGGAACAAAATAAATATGTAATAAAGATTATAGGGTCTTATTTTAACCCCTAGTAAAGGAAAAGCTAAGATTTCTTGTCCCCCCAAGTTCTAGAAAATTATAGAATAATGATTTGTGACATCTCCTCAAGGAAATAAATTTTTTTCTAGGTGATGATAAAACATTTTGGGTTATCAAACCCTTAATGGATATTATTCATTCTCCATGTAAAACTTCATCATTTAAGTATCTCAGATCAAATTTATCTTTTAAGGCCCCTAGAATGGATTCGTAGATTCAAGGACCCTTTGATTGATTATTCATGTATAACTACAAATCTTTCATATGAACCTATGGTCATCAACCATATGTGTCACCCTAAAAAAAGGGAAGTTTGATCCTTGTGATCCCTGACATCACTATGGCAGAACCCAACATCCTAGTGTGTTTTGGGTTTTTCCTTGTATGATTTTCCCACATCATTCTCTTAACATGAAAAATTTGAACCATGATGTATTGTATATATACTAAATAATCTAAGTAGGTTTTACAACCTCAATTCTCCATCACCATCTTTTATAGCCTTTTTCAAATAAAAAATGTTGACATCAATTCCTGAATCCTTGATGGACCATGTCTCCAGACTTGAAATATTAGGGAATGGATATCGATCTTTAAAAAATAGCATCCAAACTTCCCTGGGGTGCTATAATCCTTCTGGATAGCTGTCCCCTCATTCCCATCATTGTCATCTAAACATTTGGGTGTTAATAAATCTTTTATTGCCCTATAATGGAGTGAAGATAATCTTTTGTTTAACCATGAAACAATCACGTGAGGGCCTTGAACCCCCAACTAATGTAATCTCCACATTTCAAGAAAAGACCATTAATACATTTGAGCCTTAGTAACATCATATTGGATCTTGACACTGTAGAGATTTATGGGTCATCCACAACATGTATTTCCCATATAATATTCACAAAATCAAAATTTTATGTTATAACTTACATCATCCATGCTCCAACTATATAGGCAGACCTAGCATCCATAGTATTTTACCCAAGACTGATATTAACTCCATAAATCATCCATAACCCCAAGAAATGATACCCAACTTCAATATACCATTTTATTGACTTTTCATGTAAGCATATGGATGCTGCATATGCAGGTGTGGCCATCAACCAAATGTGTCACTCTATTAAAAGGAATTTCTGATCCTTATGAGCCATTGCAACACCACAGATGAACCCAACACCTCAAGGTTTTTTTTCATTCTTATAATGTATTCACCGTTTTCCATGATCATTGATATTCTTGGAGCTAAAATACCCTTAAATAAATCAATATAATGTCTGAGATAAAAGACCCTAATATATAGTGATAGATGGTCTATGATAAATTACACTAACCAAAATAAATATAATGTAAAAGCTATAAAAACAAAACTAAAGAGATAGATATCCTGACCTAAAAGACCATAAAATAAATCTATATATTGTTAGAGCTAAAAAACCCTAAACTAAACCCATAGAAGGTAGGAGCTAAGAGACCATAAACTAAATTGATATATGGTCTAAGATAAAATAACCTAAATTAAAGAGATTAAAGGTACAATATAAAAGACCGTAAAATAAAGTGGTAGGTGGTATAAGATAGAAGAACATAAAATACAGAGGTTGAAGGTCTGAGATAAAAGACCCTAAACTAAAGAATTATAATGTTTGAGCTAAAAGACCCTAAACTATAACACATCAGCGATTTAGACTACTAGATCTTGTAAAGACTAGCATATGGCCTTAACAGAAATCAAGCTATGATCACCAGGACAATTAGCTTTGGGAAACAAAAGATAATCTTCCCTCCAAGGCATGTATATTATAATAAAGAAATAATTCTACAAAGTGGGTTATATGAAGATAGTAGGAACATAATTATCAATGGAGACTCTCATGATGGGTGGAATTAATGAGTATTTCCCAATAAGAACCTATTAGAATTTTACTATTCAATTACATGAATTCATGCTTACATGATATTATTCAAAGTATGGGTATCATTGGTGATTCCTACAATATAAAATAATCAAAACGTCTTGAATATCACAGATGGAAGGAAAACTGGATAATAACATGGAAGATTTAAGACAATTAATTCATTGATAATATACAAAGATGGTGGAGTCATGAAATTTTGGAGTTTCTCCAAGTATCTCAACAAAAATAGAGTACATGCAATTATGATAGGATTGGACCTATTGAACAAGACATATTGGTGATGGACTATTGGGAAGCATCTGTAGAAGGTTAGAGTCCTGCTAGCCCCACCTCTTCTACGTTTTCTCTAGGATGGAGAGTCTGAACCAATGTAGTCATATCATAAGATATCTTGTTAGAAGTTTCCAATGAATATAATGATGTTGAAAAGTAATAAATTATATGGGATATTATTTCCATATTTCTCTATATTTTAACAGTCCATGAATCTATATGATCTTTCAGTTTAGATATAAATTGATGACACTACTCTAATTCCTCTGACATCTCCTTCATCTTCCCAGTAAGGGGATCCTTGTATGAAATATCATTCAATTACCTTCCATGGGTGGATAAATATTACAATTTTAGAATAAATTTTATCATGATTTCATATTGTGGTTTTTGGTCAAAACCAAATTCAACCATGTCACAAAATAGTTGATGATTGTGTTATCCTTGGTCATAAAATATATCCAAAGGAGTCTCAATAATCAAGGAATGAATACTTTTCCAAATCATCCAATATTGATTATTAGCCTTTGTGACTAATGGATCTAGTGTATAAGGAGAAGGAATAACTAGTTGAGCCGGTAAAGAACAAGGAGAGGAGACCTCATATTCTCTTCTCTCGACAGGTGTATCATCTATAGACTATATTGGAGGACTAAATTTCTCGACATATTTTGTCTCACTATAAAGGAATTCATCACTGGAATGAGGTTTCTTCCTTGATAGCCCACCCAGATCTTTAGTCTATTTCATTATCGCCATAGACATAGGTATTGGTGAGACAAAAGGAATGAGCACATAAAAGAACAACTAGCTTAGTACATCATCCCAAAAATCTATTACCCAAGAATGGGCATAATCCTAGGTAAGGAATGTAGTAGAATAAACATGAATAAGTACGATCTTAGCCTTAGTATCATCACGTTCCAAGATCATCCAAAACTAGTGAATGACCCCAGGATGATGCTCTCCTTGCACACAAGCCCAAGGAAGAGGGGAGAACCTTTTGTTTCATACAAACTAATAAAAGAATCAATAAGGTTTATATGAATTCTAGATGATTAGATCTTCCACCCTGTAAGTAGAAACCCCATCCCAAAAGGAGATCATATACGCCTTTCATCAATGGAACCACTGCCATTATAAAAAATCATCACATTCGGTGCATGGTAAAGGGAAAAATCCAAGCTACCAGATTGTCTCAACACATCCCTACCCATGGAAGTTATAAGTGAAATTGTTTCAACCCTATATATGTTTATACATATGGGATTGTATAAGGAATATGGGATACTAGTGGGATTTTAGTATTAATAACAATGGAAATTCTCTTCTATCATGCCAAAAAATTGTAAAGGACCATTGATCCAGTATGGAGTGATAATTTGTTGAATATGGACGAAGAGTTGATAAAGGAATGAAAAGTCTAGCATTTCTAAATTGTGGAGATTTACTTCCGCAATACATTCACCCATCACCAATGTGCTAAAATGAATATGGGAACAGCATCCCTATCTTGGAAAATCCAAACATTAAAAAACATCTCCACAAATCCTATAATTATAGGGTTTGAGAGATCTTTGAGTTCAATCGGTATCCTCATGAGTTGTGGTCCCCATCTCCCATGATATCCCAATATAAGCCCGCACTGTCTCGTTCCTTCTTGGAATGGAATCGATGGTGGCATATGGCAGTTTTCTCGACCACACATTGATAATGGAAAATATCAGCACAATCCTCAAAATAGATGAGTGAGAGCACCATCGTCTCCTTCCTCAGTTTCTCCTTAAAATGTTTACAATTCTATTCAACATAATTGGGGTATATAAGGGGTCACCCCAAAAATCTTCAATAACGAGGAAATCATCATACATATCTTCAAGTGGGGGAATCCCACCCGGTTGGTATATGACTCATAGGAAAATTCCCACTTCACCATTCGAAAAATGGAATGTGTTTGTACCAGGAAATTAACAGTCAATCATTTATCATAGGAGATTGAGTAGGTGATAGATGATGAATTAGAAAATCCATGCAACTTCATAATTATGAATCCTTTATAACAGATCAGTGAATTCTATGCAACTTTTCCTGACCCAGAAGGAACACTACAATTTGTCAGAAAAATTACTTCCTAGATAGAGATCCCAATTTCAACATCATTCACTACCTAGATTTTCCAAATTAGGGTAAAATATAATCTATTAGTAATGAGTGGAAGTCTAATGGGTGAGATCTCTACCATTTGGACCAAAGGGAGTGTTTTAAAATATATAAGATAAACTCTATGGTTAAACTACGCCGAACTATCCTTCATTATAAATTGACATATGAATGTAGTGAGAGGAATTTGACACCTAGCGAGATTGAAAATTGATGTCCATAGGATTTGTGAAAATATCGCCTAGAAAACCGAACCTGTATAGAGGAAGTCTGTGAGATAGAGGATAATATGGAATCCCGTATTAGAGGAAAAAATTGAGAACATCATTATCATAATACATGCAATATCCGAGGTCAATATTTCTGTTTCTTTCAATCATGTCCCTTTGATTGGCCATGGAAGAGGAATCATAGTGAGAACCAGAAGCCATCTTAAAATAGTATGTGGCATATTTCATATAGATAAAATAAATTCATGTAAAATCAAAGACATGTTAAATCGGTAGAATCATGTTTATCTCATGAATCAGTTAGGGTTTCATGAAAAATATAATTAATTCAGATATCTCTTAAATCTCAAATATCTCGTGGGTCACATAACACTATAGGGAATCATGTAATCACATGACCCTTAAAATATTTTTTAACACATCACCCATACATGGTCACATGAGTCACGTGATAGTAAATAGATCATAGGATAATGTCATAAGATCATCTGGAACATTCAATAAAATCTCAATCTTCATGTGAAATGCTCAACGAATTTCCAAAATATAGATTTTAATTAATTTGAATTGGTTCATGAGAAAACTAGTATTGCAGATCAGTTTTCTTGAAATCTAGATCGCAATTAGGTCTGGTGATTAAGGCTTGTAGAAGTGTCTTACGACATGGTCACGTGATAGAAGAATGAGAATATATTTCTATGGGAATGAGTAGCCAATGAAATGAAGGGATTTCCACCCCCTATTTATAGGTAATCCTATAGAATATCAAGTGTTTTAAGGAAAACCAAGCATCACCCTGGACACTGATTGACGACAATGCCAAAGACTCTTGTGGGCAGGAAATTTCCTCAAAACCAAGAACTTGTCATCATTGATATCATTATTGAGTGGGGGACTTTGTTGACACCTTCTAAATGAGTTTCAAAAATTGAAAATAGTAGAAATACCAAGATGTTGGTATTATTTTACACACAAAAGAAAATGAAGGGGAAGGTAACTAAAAATAATAGTCATGTAATCCTATAAGAGACACGTGATCATGTGACCATAAAAAGTTCATATAAAGGAAACATTTTAAATTCATAGCTAGTGAAAGACCACATATATTCCCCTCAACAAACACCTTTTCTATCATAAATTCACCAAAGAGAACTAGTGGTCATGCAGCGATAGTCAGATGAGATCCCCAAGGACACACAGTTTGTCAACTCGAGGGAACCATGAAACCTATCTGAAATTAATTCAAAAATGGGGGAAAATTTTCAAAAATATGGAGGCCTCTTGCGGTCATAAAACTAACATGATGGATCACTCATGGGGTGAAAGGTTTCATTGGAAACATTCAAGAAGGGTCACGAGACCCCTAAACCATTGTAAAAGAAAACGAAGGAAATAAGAGGAGAGTAGGGAGTCACTAGTGTTTGTAAAACATCATGTGACAAAACCCTAGAGATCCATAAGAAATGATAAGACATTAGAAACATATTCACCTAATCTCGTGAATGACCGCTGACATGTCATCCTCACCACACAAAAAGCCTTAGGTATGTCCAGGTGACACAACAATACCACTTTGGACCGCTAAGGAAAAACAAAGGTAATTATCCATGAAATGACCACGAATCTCTATAGACCATTTTATTGGTCACATGATGCATCACCAAGAAGAATATTATTTCTCTTTAACATTACCCCTGCAATCTCGTATGACTCCCATCCTTTGTAAAATAAAAAAAATGAAATGAAAAGAAGAGGAGGGGAGATCCTCTCACAGTCATCGAAACCGTGCAGAAAACAAAGGTTATCCACAAAACGGTCTCAAAAGTGTCCTTAAAAATTTGGACCGATCCTAGGAAATACCCCTAACCACTCATCCTTGTCTCGTGTAAAGTACCAAAAAATTTAGCCTGAGATCATACGAATTCTTTTTGAGAGGCACCCAAATATCATATATTCACATGGAAAAGTCAATATGAAATTATAGAAGTCTATAGAAATTCCTAAATGAGTAAAAAAGTCCCCATTAATTGAAAATATTCCAATAAAGGATTCACTTTTTAGATAGAATCATGGTCACTGAAAATCACTTGACAACCTTAGAGTGATCAATGGAAAAGTCTCGCAAATATGCATGGCTATGAATTACATCTTGGAGTATATCCTAGACTAAAACAATATATACTGTGTGATGTGCTAATCAAATGGGGTGCTAAGGCCTATGAAGCTCCCACCCTAGTATGAAAAATGATTGAATATCACAAGGAAAACCATTACCAGTAGTATTGGAATGAGAAGTTGTCCCTTTTTCATCAAATAACCAAAGTATATTTCTCAAAGTAGTGGATCTCATGAATGGGAAGTTTTCAATCAAGAAAGATATCGAAAAACATCTAGAGAAATAAAGAAACATGCATATTCACTTCACATGGTCACCCATATAACCCTAAAATGACTTATAGAAGGAAACACGGAGAAGATATCACACACCAACTAGATCGCACGAGACTTAATACAATATAAGATTAAAAAAATATAAGGAATTCACAATATATATTCTAAGAAATATAATATAGGTGGGAGAATTAGGAAAAGAACATATATGCAGACCCTCATGCCCTTCATGTAAACCACCTAAGACAGATGACAACACTTGGGCATGTCACCCAAATCTTTCAATGTTCCTTCAGTGTAATATTTAGGTCCTGAAAAGACCTTTATATATATATATCCAATAATGCCACATGGCGCACCTTGGGTATGCCAACCAAGTCTTGTGAAACCCTTTGGACTTAACATTAATGACTCACAATGTCCTTCAGATGTGTCTCCAAAATTTTATGGAGACACCAATTCATGTCAGATAAGTCTGGCAGTAGCAATCTGGTTTGTCTACTAGCTCTCATGATGCCCTACGGACATGCCATCCAGGACTGGAAATGCCCTCCAGGCGTGTCATCCAAGAAATGTGACACCCTCCAAGATATGTCACACAGACTCTTGTGATTCCCTCCAAGTGTTTCATCCACATCTTGCAATGATTCCAAGGAATGTTTTCTGAATCATGTGACACCAACTAGATAATCCAACCGAGTTCATGTGATAGCTTCAATGACCAATCTTCACAATATTGGGATTCCTCCATAAATTCCATCCTTGGTCATGTTATAAGCCTCAGACATGCCACCTAGATTATGTGATGTACTATAGAAAATTCAAATTTATCCTATAATTTTATTGGGTCATGCCAAGAAGACACTCTTTGATTTGTCAAACAGGAAATCCAGGCATGATGTGTTGAGAATCAAAGCATGTTGAGAAGGTAAACAAGCCTGGTCGAAAAGGGAATTCCAGGATTTGATATCCTTTTCCACCTTGATCTATAAGTCTTGATTATCAGGGAAATTTCGGTGTGTATGTGGTGATCAGGGGAACTATGATTACACATATTCATTCCATATATTGAATACATTGGTCCCAGCCTCATGGTTTGTCCCCATATTAATCTTATAAGGGTAGTCTCAACACATAAGTTCCATATCCACACGAAATGACATTTATTACATTCCATCCATTATTTCTCACAATGTGAATTCCTCACGCGGGATTAGGAACTTACAATAATCATATAATTTTCACCTCAAACCCCTATAAAGAGAAGGTCAACATTAGTGTGCAAGACCTGATCAATTAAACTACAAGGACTTATAATCCTTAAATATGTAGGATATGTAGGACAACTTCCTAAGGCATGATCCCAAACTCATAACAGAATCCACCATAGTGTGGGACCCTGTAGGTCTTTGAAATTTGAACCATCAGTACCCAATAATTCCCATGGGATGATCACTGTATTTCATCTATTAGGGTATTGATATATAAACTAATATATGATGAATCTGATTCCTACCATAACCTGAAAATGCAGGATGCCCCCATGAGGCCAGATCTTCATATTGAACATCCTGAGGGTTCTCCTATCACATAATCCCTAAATCTATTTTTAGTGACACTGATTACTCATTATCCCTTTTTTTTCACTGAGTATAGTTTAAATGGGCTTAGGGAGTTTCAATAGTCATATTATTTTAATTATGAATCTCAACAAACTAGGGAATAGTCATCTTGTAATCCCTGATGAGGGTCATGATATAACCTCCACCATATAAGGGAATCTACCTTGGGTCCAGTCCTAATGGAATAAATAAACTGTGAGAACTTTGATTCCTACAAAAACCAGGATACATCAGATTGCTTTCCCATGCTCAAGCTCAAGTAGGAACCCACTTCAATGTATGTCATTCCTAGTCTATGATATCTGAACAATCGAGACTCACTCGTTACCATGGAATGATCATCTGACCTCATCAGTTTTTTGACTGAGAAACCAATTAAAAAATAGAGAATCTTATTATCACCATAATTGGGAAAGTTAGGATGTCCAATGGTAATCGAGCTTGAATATCTAGTTCCCCATATAATTAGTATATGTCCCTTCCATATGATGTCTAAATTTCAGGAGTTTGTTAAACAATGTGGGTTTTGATTCTTGGAATTACCAGGATATGTTGGAAATCTCATAATTTCTTATCTATCCTCAGAATATTAACCACCTCCATGTGTGGAAGTAAATTACAAATCTCCTGATTATATAGCTTCAACACACAAACAATTTCTCATTAATGGGAAATGGATGATGCACCTCTGATATATACATATGGATTCAAATATGGGATCCTCATAATCTTTAAAAAGAGATACTTAAACCAAAATCATTTTTTTATAGCCACTGGTCCTTTATCAAGATTGGTAAGTGATTCACGAACATATCATTAATCTATAATAGAGTCTTGGAGTAGGAAAAAATTTCCCCAAAAAGGGTGTGATGAGCCCGACCCACCATCCTCTCAACCAATGTGAGTCCCCAAGTGTCATTATGCCTGAAAACCCAGGTAACCACCTACTTTGGGAAAGCATGTCTGTATCCGGTTATGAATGGGGGGAACCTTAGGAGTTTCCATTAAATATTGATACTGGTAAATAAATATTAATTATTTTTCATATGATAAACCCCCCGTAATCAACCATTGGGAAAAATTGGACCTTCCACGATAGGGATTCTCGGTCTCACTCTTTTCCCTCATGTAATAGGTGGCCCGAGCAAGGTGTGACATAAAATCCCAGTAGGACACCACCAATGGTTCCTACAACTAAATAATGTTCATGAATATAAGTCACAATAGTGTATAATTATAAATAATTATAGGCAATGCTAGATAAAAAATACCAGTTTTATCAAGTTTCAATAGGACACTAGGATGACTCTTCCTAATTCAGGATTGGCTAGAATGATGGTCTAGTCAATAACTATATATATAGTAATATATATATTATAGTTATATATTGCATCCTACTATATAAACTAAGTACATATGAACATAAGTACCCATATACATGGAATAATAAGTGCTGGATGGACCAAGGCATAACTCAGTCATCCATAACCAGTCTAAATGAGTCTATAAGCCCAGGTAATGGAAAAAACACTAAATCTCATAATGTATTAGTGATTTAATGCTAAACACTTGAGATAGTGGGTGTGTGTTCATTACACAACCCAAAACAAGGGACATGGTTCATCATTCCAACCATGGAAATAGTGTCAATGGTGTGGTACTCCATGCTCAACACCCAATTTAAGGAAGAGTGAAACATCATTCCCAATAGGTACCTTAACCATTAAATCACAACCAATATTAATGGAGAATTAATATTAACAATACGGCATTTCCTATTAAGGTACTACATAATCTTAATATAACCAAGGGAATCAAATTTATTACAATTCACATAATCCATTATTACTTAAATATAAAATGTGGTGTAGAGATACCACCTAATCAAAATCCATTTACTATAAAAACACAATTAAAACAAGCCATTTAATTTATAAAGGCATGAAAATTTATAATCAAATATTTCCGACAAAATTAGAAGGTGGTTGGTCTTTGAAATAGTTGGTCACAAGAAGTACATACCCCCATTTTCTCTCCATTTAAGAAAATCATTAGGGGATATGTACCATGTTTTCCAAAATTAAAACAATAATAAAAAGGAATAAGAAATCACAAATTCTATAAGGCCATGAATTATTTGAATCACTAATATCCAATTTTTAGTTTCGAAGACAACTAAAATAAACCGAGGGATTTTATTATAAAACATACGTTGTTAAAAAAAATTAGATCCACCAAGAATCACATTCAAGTGGAATTACTCAATTAACTAAATAATAGAATTTTAGAAAGCTCCTAAACTTATTAAATAAATTTCATTGATTAATGAAGCACCTAGATAGTTCCATTATCTGTTTGGTGACTACCTACATCTTCAATTCCATTCACAATATATGTCTAAATCTTATAAGATGATCTGAGTATTTAATCTATCAAATAAAGAAAGGAATTCATTCTAGAACACCCAAAGTGGTGGATAGAATTAAGTTCTACATCCTCTAATTATATATCTAGCCTAAAAAAATAATACATCATGTGTATACAATTTTGAAATGAAGAAATCATTTTAAGGTTCCACATGACAAAGGATGGCACACAGTGCAAATACAATATTTATAAAACAACAGAATATTGGTGAAAGATATATATACCACCTACCGTAAACCAAAGATGATTCACTATTTCAATTTCCAATATTTATTCATTCTGGTTTGGAAAAAAACGAATGAAATGGATACCCACCCAAAAAATTTGATGAATGCGCTTCCACAAAAATAACATAATAGATTGGATGAGAAAATAAGATTGGAATAAAGAGGAGTTATAGTCTTACCAAGAGTGATCAAACACTCCATACAGATCTTGATTTAGAGCCTAGATTTATGTTATATCTAAATCCCTAGGATAGATAGGAGGCATCCTGAACATTGGAGAATGGGAGGTGTTTTCCACTATAGAGAAGAAGAAATTAATGGGATGGGGTATTAAAAAATTACTAGGGGAAAAATTTTAAATACCCCTAAAAAATTTTGTCAAATAGTTTTACCTCATTTTTGTCCAAACCATTCTCCAACCGTTCTTCCTATACTACTTTGGAAGGGGGATGACATGGTTTGTGGATGGTTTGAATAACCATGCACAAACCATGTGATTTTCCTCTATCCAAAAACTTATAGAAACACACATTGTCTTTTGTACCCTACCCCATAGTTAGACTAAACTAGGTAACACCTCCAACTCAACTAGTTTAGCAACTCTATTTCTACAATATGGTAACACTATTTTTGAAAAAAAACACACCCTTGTTAGTCTTCTCCAGTTTTGAGTTGCTGTATCTATCACTCCGAATACTCAAAAAAACACCCAAGACACCTCTTGGAAATCTAACCAAGCCTAAAAAACAATTTTGAGTGTTTTGACTCTCAATATTACTTCATGAAAATTTCATCGAAGAACAACCTATCTACCAAATTCAAAAATTCAAATTCTCTTGGAATTTTACCTTAGATCAAAACAGGAGTTGTTACAACATCCCTAAAGAATAGAGATACCCTTCCTTTACCCATTCCTTGATATGTGAAATCTTAAAATTCAACAAATTCCCCTATGAGGGGGTGGGAATAAAACTTAATATGATGTCCTCAATTACTTCACAACTCATGCCAATAGGATAGAAAACATTAGTACATTTAAATAAAATAATTTAAAATTTTTTAAATAAGTTTATATACAAACCAAAAAAATTATAAGAAAATTTGTTTTCCATGGAATGAAACCAAACATGTTTTTCAAACCATTCTTCAATTCCACTATACATAACCTATTCCGTTCCACTGATTCACACATGCTTGCAAGCATGGAACTCCCAATACTCTTGAGTAGTGAGTCTTATTTTCCCCAAGACTTCACATGGTGAACCATTTTTAGGGGGGATTTCATACCCTTATCTATACAATCAATAACATTGAATATTCATACAATTACCCATTCAAAATTCATGTGAACACATGTCAACCATTTATGTCAAATACCATGAAAAACCAATTGTGCTAAACCATTTCAATAAAACCAACCTTTTATTGAAAATAATTATACAATCCATTTTCCATGAATCAAAACCAACCTTAATTTTAAAACTATAATTTTAAAATCATGAACCCAAATCATTTTCCATCACACCAACCAATTTAAACATTTCACAAAACCATCACTAAGGAGGGTTTTTTGTCAGGCATTGAAAATAAGTTTCACAATTCAAATAAATAAAATAAATAAATTTTCCATAAAACATCATGTCATAACTAAGAGGAGCATAGAGTGAATCCACCCACCATAAAAATGTAGAATAATCCAATTAATGACACAAAACCTTAAAAAATCAGATTGAAACTCCAAAAACCATCCTTAGATCTTGTTCAATTAAACCAAAACAACCATATCTCAACTTGATCGTCAAAAAACAATATAGATTTGTCCCCAATGGATTAAGGTTATGATTATATGGAGAGAGGAAGAAGATAACTAAGGTAAGAAACCTAGAACGAGAACTTACTAAGGAATAGAAGACTCCAATGAACTTTGATTCACTAACAGATCACTCTCAAATCAAGAGGAAAGTTCTCTCTAGTAATTGGAAGGATTTGAATTTGTGTTTCGTTAAGATTATTGAAAAATGATTCATTAAGGGGGTAAATTGAGTTAGATATATAATATCCAGATCTTTTTTAATGTTTCATGGTTAGGAAAACCATGATCAAACCATTCACTAACAAAAAACTCCAAACACCCCTCACATAGCCGGCCTGCATGGTTAGAAAAGATAAGCCCCAACCATGATAAAACCAACTATCCAATTTTTTTTGATTTCTCCTAGGTGGATGCCTGGTTTGGAGTTTTACACCTACCTAGTACCCACCTTTTGAATTTCATGGTATCTTATAATGTGTTTCATAGTTTCTACTAATCGTGCTCAAATTGTGCACCTCCAAAAAATTGAAAAAACATTCCAAAACACCTCCAAACCTTCCGAAATGTATCTTAGTTACGTTATATTAATAAAATAAGTAAATAAAGGGTTAATTAAATGAATCCATGGGTGCTACACATAATTTTTATAAATTTCATTTTTACTATTCCACCAAAATTAACTTTTTAAGAAAAATCCAATAAATGAATCCTTAAAAAAATTACATATTGAATCCAAAAATGATGTCAATTTTTCCAAATTTGTATTTGGAGAGTCATAATTTCATATTTTTAATAATGATAAAAAATATAATGGAAAACTTATTTTATAATGAAATATTATTTTTAAACATTATTCATTTTTTAAACCTTTTGTTTTTTACCTCATGGATTGCTCTTCCATCTCTGCGGGCAACAACTCTTTCCCAGATGGGGATTCTTCAGATGACCTTTTTGTGGGAAGGGTGTTTCTAGGTTTGGAGGGTTTGAAAAGGCCACTCACAAAGATTACCTATTCATTAATAATTTATATTAAATTTATTATGAATAAATTAGTTTATATATTTTAAATAAAAAATATTATCAGAATAATATTGTAAGGGTGATCTATTGTTTTTATTGTAATAAAATATAAAATTCATTAATAAAAAAATAAATGAAAAAAATATTTTTAATAGTACATAATATTAATTAAATTCTATATAAATGTAATATTTCAAATTTAATACATTAATTATAGTATTATAGGTAATATAAATTCAATAATATTTTAAATAATGGTCATTAAAAATGTCGTGTCTTTTTTTAGTTGGAATATTTCTGTGGAACAAGTTATTTACCATAGTATTTATTTAAAGGATAATTTTGTATTTAAATTATATAGTATTACATCAAGGAAATTATATATTTCTTCTTAATTTTATATATTTTCCTAGGACTCATAATAATAGTATTAAATGAAATTTAATATACCAATCTAGTTAACAAAACAAAATGATCCAGAAACAAAGTGTCTTTGGGAGATTCAGTTCATAAAATAATGACATGAATCTAAATTAAAAATTCATTATTTTAATGGATATAGTGAGATAAAATATTTCATTGATCTTTTATGAATGAATAGGCTAACTTGAAAAATTCATTAAGAGTAGGGGAGACCTATAAATCCCAATAAGGCAATGCTCATAATAATGAATTACAACACATGATTCAAATTGAATAACATGATATATTTTATAGAAGGACTAATAAACAATCCTATTGAATCATGACACAAAGAAACAGAATCATAACACCATAGAATAATGTAAATGTTGATTCAACATAAAATATGACTTAATCATAAGTGATGTCTAACAAAAAAGAATACATAACTTAGTGGAAAACATCCCGCTAGTGATGAGGTTAACTCCATAATCCCATGCATATCATACCATTAGAAATAAAAATTATATAACTCATTGGAGTGCTATTTGGTTACAAGCATGATGAAATGTACATTTATATGCATTCCTCGTAAGGAAATCAAACACAAGTCATAAGCATTAGAAACCCCTATGAAAAGTAAATGATACTCATAATCATGTATAATAGAGTAAACAAATAGAATATCCAAATGGTGTCCAAGAAAGAATTGACTAAGAAATTATTATACATCATGGTTTAAAGAAAACATAGTCCAAGAATAGTAACATCAATGTGATGTGAAAAAATGAAAAATTGTGGTATACTATCTTTCTAAATGTACATTTTGTATGTGGTTTTTGGGAATAAGGTAACGAATTGACAAACATGGAAAGGGGATAATAATTCCCATAAAATAAAAAATGGACTAAAAAGGTTATCGATAATTAAATAGTAATTTTTAGTACCAATTTTATTTTTCAAAAATTTAATGTACATGAACAACAAAATTGGTGTGAAACATAAAGATCAATATTATCTGGTTTTCTCATCAAATTAAAATGAGTGGTAATACTTAAAAATATGTATATCCCAAACTAATAAAGGAAATAGTAACCACATATAAATGTGAGAAGAACGTGTATATATAATTTTAAAGATATAAATGTGAATTATAGTGCGATGAATCATGTTTTATAGTGAAATAGAATAACCAAATATAATGGATGGTGAATTATAAGTTCCCTTACATAAGTTTGGGATTTGTTCAACACATTTTAAAAAAAAAATTATACAAAAAAATTTTCTTTATAAAAAACATTATTGAGTTCTTAATTTATATATTTTTTATTTTTTACAAATTATTTATGAAAATTTGAAGACATTTAATTTAGATAGTATGTCTATATTCACTATACGAAGGTTATTTTTTTCCTAGTTCGATAGTCCCATTAGTTTAAATGTAAATAAGGAAGTTATTATGGTATGTTTCCATAAATAATGAACAATAATGAAATATTATTTTGGTAATTCATGTGTTATTAACTATTTTTATAACTTTCACGTTTCAATAAAATTAATATGGTTCATAGAGTATAAATACTATAATTTTATGGTGAAATCAATTATATGGGTTTTTCGACATATTTTAAGTTACGTGGTTTTATTTAAATTTGTTTTCCAATTATCCATTAAAAAATATAAAAAAAATATTTTATTATTTACAAAAAATATTCACCATAATATATGTTTTAATAAATTCCTTGAATTATGTTGTGAAAAATGAAGAACACTATTCTAAGATTTGGTGATCCAATCATAAGTTGAACAATTATCTTATTTTAAAAGGAAATTAGAAGAAACTAAATAATGATTATCCTATTTATATAGTAAAATTAATGTATATTTTTTTAATTGAGTCATTATTTAATGTTTTATGGGGGATGAAGGTAGAGGGTAAAAGATGAGAATATTTTAAAGGAGTTACATTGAGAATATTACCTCTTTGAATTTTTTATCTTGAAATAAACATTATGGAACATTGTTTTTTCATTTTTGTGAGTGTTGATCTATAAAGATGTTTGTGAGATTGTTGGGAATAGAATTGGGTTGATATTTAACTATGTATGATAATTAGATTTTATGGGGGGATGGTGCAGTGAGGAGTGGCATTTAGAAGGGGACGAGAGGGATTCTTTTTAATACAATATTATATATTTTTTCATTATTGATCAGGAATATTAATTTTGTTTAATATTTCTAATATATTTTTTAATTAATACAAGTTAATTTTAGAAAATTATTTCATCTATCATGGGGGACTGAATAATTTATATATTTAACTTATAATGATAAATTTTTTATTTTTCTATACATCAATATTCTTTAAAAATTTAAATATTTTTAAAAAATACTAAAATATCACTCTAAAAATTTATTGATTTAATATGTTGAAAATATATATAAATTTTATTAAAATCTCTTTATTTATATTTATTTTAAAAAATCCATATTTATTTAAAACAGACTAATTTTGTTATTAAGAGAAATTTCATGACCCTTTGAAATATTTCATATTGTCTCTTAAAATTATATTATCATTATTAAGAAACCTAAAATTATTTTATTAACCCATTTTTTTAAAAATATAAATTCATTAAAAAATTTATCACTATTGGAAAATTTTCCAATACCCTTGGTTTTAAACCATTGGTATATCCCTTGAAATAGTGGGTATAGACAATATCTATTGTTTCAAGGAACCATGGGAAACTGAGACATCAGTATATTCTCAAGCTATACTTGCGGTTTTGGATACCATGTGTATAGGTCCACCCATCTGTGTCATTAATGTATACCCATGTTTTGTAAAACCATGGGTATAACTTTGTCAAAATATCCGGCCACTGGATTGGATCCCAGAACTGCCCCTTTACTCATCTGGTGCCTTACCTCTACGCCATTTAGATTAATGGTATATAAATATTTATTTACATATATATATATTTATATAAACTATGGTTATGGGTATAAAACCATAAGAATAGGTGTTCTCGCGAAATGTTTTTTGTGTCTCGTGAATTTTTTCCCCACCATAACATAGGAAAGCTATACCAACATTTTTTGAAAACTGTGTGTATAGGTCCTCAAAAAACAACACTAAACCCAAAATTTTACCAAAATCATGTTTATAGGTCTCAAAAAACAATCCTATACCCACATTTCTTATAGAAATGTGGGTATAGGTCTATTTTCCAATAGTGCATAAATATCATAAGTTTTATAGAAGACATATGACTTCGAAAAAAACCTAATTCTTATTTCAATAATTTTAAAATGCTTATTTATTTTTATGATGATATAAATTCTATATATTTTAATTTTATAAGGAAAATAAATATTAACATATAGTTCCACTGTTGATATTAAAATTCTTGTTCTAATGTTTTTATTTCTAAAATTAAAATCAGTATTCCAACAGTCATATTACTATTCAAAAGGTAAAATCTTTAATGGTAATGTGGGTTATAACCATTCACAAATACATAATATTTCATTCATTATTAATTCATTCATATGCTACCTCATTCATATATATTTTTTCTCAATTTAAATAATTGATATTTCCATAATAATATTTTGTTTCAATTATATTGTATTTTCATACTGCGATCATTCTTGATGATCAAGCAGATTCAATATTTCGAACTTTAGTTATCATATGTTATATTTTTTTCTCAATTATAATGTTATTTATTTAATTAAGTATAATTAAATTCTAAATTTATTTTTCATGTCAAAATGGTAAAATATTTTTTTCTTTATGATGTTGCTTTTGCACTTTATATAATTATACTTCAATTGATATGATTAATATATATATTTGTAAGGAAAATTTCTTTGTTAATATTTGTGATAATTATACTATTCAACGTTACATAATTTCCCACAAGAAATTTTATTTAATCCACTATAATTAATATGAATGAGGGTACATCTATTTTAATTATTCCTCTAATTACTGTGATGCCACCTCTTATTTGTGGTTCATCTATTGTATATTGAATGGGTGAGTAATAGTATTGTGTAGAAAATTATATATATAATCCAAGATCTCTTCTTATTAATAAATATAAGAGATATATTTATACAACTATACCACCTATTGATTCAATACATGTGAGGTATTCAATATGTACTTCCTCAATAGATATTCAAGGAACATTAAATGTACTGGAAAATAGTAGGTATGATTTCTTGTCATATTCTGTTTCTTTGATGTGATTAATAATTTCAATGGGAGAAATATATCTAGGTCATATCTTGCCTTTATTTTTATATTTTATGAGTTTCTTACATGGATATATATATATATATATATAGGAACAATTTTTCTCCAACCTCAAACTCTAGATCACCCTAAAGGGTATCAAAAAATTTCCTTTTCCAGCGTTGTGCAATCTAGATGCGGTGCTGGATATTCTTGTTTACATGTCAGGTATCATTATCTTTCATTCACCAACTTCATCACAAAAATATTTTTCTTCCAACTCTTCACATATAAGGATTCATGTGGTGATATTTGGATTCTTTATTTAAAGTTACTATTGTATATGAAATCAACTAAAGAAAGTTTTTAACTAAAACCCAGATTTTAAGTCCATTAATAATTATTCCAACATATCATAATCTTTTTTTATTTTATATTCAAATTGGAGATTTGTATTATATATATAGGAAATACTAATGTTCCAAATACTGATAAGAGAATGTTGGGTTATTTTCTACAATTCAGAGTTAATTATGATATCTCTATAAGATACAATTATATCTTGTGTTACAAGTAGCCTCACATCAACTCAATTGTATAACCTTGAATTATGATTGAGTTAGGAATCCTTCAAACTGAAATTGAAGTGAGATGTTTTTGTAATTTGATCCACTATTGCATATAGGGAATTGTTTCTTCTATATGTCTTCATATGTCATGTCATAAAATCAATTATGGTGTTTTCCAAATAATATTTAATGGGTAATAGTTTCATCAAATCATCATTATTATTTTTACATTATAATATCAAATGACATTATATGATAAATTTAATGTATATTAAATGATATAAATAATTATTTATTACCAAAAAATTATCTTAGATACCATGTTACAATTCTTTTCTCCATGGGTGGATGGGTAATGTCAAGATATGTGAATCATTCAAAAACATCATCATTATCACATGATTTTTTAGTACACAATATTGTGTCCTAAATATTATAGCTCATTATTCATAACATTTTAGTTATAAGTATTTATATTTTCATTTACATACCCTATTCGTTAATATTACTACATCAACTCAATGATAATATTTTACATTCTATAAAATATAGGGTTGAGTAATAATTTGACCGATGTAGGATTATAACCCTTCCTATATCACTTACATTGACATGATTTAAATGTCTATAAATAATGATTCCCACTCAATTTATATCATTGATTAGGTTTCGACATCCTTTCTAGGAAGAGAATCTTCCAATTTATTGGCCTTACCAGGATTGTAATGGATTGACAAGTCATTATCCACTATCCTCTCTAACTATCTATGATGGTTCATATTACTATATTTCTAAGTGATTTTTTTAGGATATAATTATCCTCATATCATTCACATTCCTATACATAAAGACAAGGGTATTAAATAATCAATGAATAAATCAATGATTCCAACTCCAGCCCAGGTGTTGGACAGTTTTTCACATGAACATTCTATTTCCTTGAAGAATAATCTATCTCTTTATGATTTTCTATCTGTACACAAAAAATTTCCTACATTGAATAATCACTATATACCATTAAAAAATACCAACATTAGGATAGTATGACAAATGGTGTAGTGATATTTATTAATCCCAAAAAACAATAATCCATTTTAATTTTTCAGGGTTGTAGAATTTTTAATATTGTGTGAAGTTACTCACAAATAATTGATATTGACATGCTAGTCTATGTAATCTTCAAATCACTATTTTAAATGTTGTTCTAGGAAAATTATCAATAACATTTGTCCTTTATGGATACAAATATATCCTATTAGTAGTGATAACAGAACTCATGAATCTTAATTTCAACCACTCAAATTAAAATTTAGAATATGTTTCATATAAGAGAACTGTTCACAATGTGTTTAACATAGTAGTAAAATTAACTTCATGATAATTCATTCTTTTGGAGTACATCAAAATATTATCTGTAATGACAACAATGAATTTTTTAACAAAATATGTATAGTGTCTATTCATTATAAATATAGATATATATATTTTGAATTAATGATTCTATAAGAAATCACTAGGAAGTCAAAGGGCCTAGAATATGTTAATTTATAAGTATTGAAAGTATTATCCTTCATCACAAATAATTGGTGATATATCTACCATATTTCCCTCATAAAGAATAAATGGTCCTAAAAAATCTGATCAATGAAGTCATAGATCCTTGGTTGGGGATACTTTTAGTTTACCATAACATTTTTGACTTCAGAATAATCTATGTATAGGCACATTAACATATCCATATTCTTGAAAAATAAGACTAACACACCCCATGGTGAAACATATAGGTGTATAAAACCATTTTCTAATATATCTTATGACACCTTGTTCAATTCATTCAATTATATAGTTTAATTTATCTAGGTAGATATGGGTAAGGGAAGAGGTCTAGATAAAATATCAATTGAATAATAAATCTCTTAATCAGAAGGAAGGACAAGTCACTTTTTAAGGAATGTATATGTATTTTCCCTCAAAAAGGGAATTATTTCACGAATTATTCTCTCCTTTTTCTTACTCATTTTTATGTTGTTATTAAAAATAAGGAAATAATATCAATTTTTGAAATGAATATTGCAATGATGATTCATCCTCTTCCTTATAGATGTATTTATTATATGGAAGATTTAAGATATATGTAGTTACTTCCATATCTCAAATTATGATGTTGGCATTATATGAGGAAATCAAAATCATTCCAATTATGGAATCTAATTCCCATAAAGTCAGGATGAAAAAAATTTGGGAGCATTAGTCCCAAATCATTGACTGTGGGGGAGTTATGCACTTGAGATGTAATAATAATTTTTTTTCTATTCTAACTTAATACGCAACCAACATATTTTGAGTTGGTGTTTGAAATGATCTTTTAAACAATCATAATATTAATGAATGGTTAGATCCAAAATCAAATAATACATTCTCTGTTTATGAGTGAATAATTAGCACACCTATCACTAATTCAACATTAGGGTCCACCTTAGTAGTAGTGATTACATAATCAATTCCCCTATATCTTGGACATTAAGGCCATTATCATTGATTATCACAAACACCCCCTAGCTTAGGAAATTGGATTGAATAATGTAAGTGTTCCCTCCAGCTAAAACACTTTAATATAGGATTATAATTTATTGAAACCTTTTTTCCAATACATTAGTCGGCTTATTCATATACCTTTGGAATTGATTATACTAATTTCTATAAGTTTGACACATAAAAAATCTTCCCATTCACTTGAGATAGTTTATAGGATACTTCATCCTACAATATTGACACATAGGATGTTTGGATTAATTTTTCACCTAGGTTTTTTCCACTAATACCTAAAAAATACACTCAAATTTATAATATTTGTCTCTATCCCCTTGGGACTATTGATAATCCCAAATCTCTATCTCCAGATTAAGGTTGAAATAGATAATTCCCTTATAACTATCAATATCATGAATCTAAATTTTTTTTAGACACAAATTTAAACCACCATTGAATCAGTCCACCATGGATTAAATTTTGGAAAAAAAGCTAGACTCACATCACGCAATACTAATGATGTATTAATTATTGTACATGATTAGATCATACTCATATTTATAATTTCTATGAAATTCCTTCTCTAATTTATTATCGAGGGTGTGAATAAAATATTTACTAAAAAATATTTTCCTCAATCCTCCCAATTCTATATATACTATTTTCTCAAAGGGATTCATGTTGTTGAGTAGCATCCACAAAAATTGGGCTCTCCCTTAAGGTGATAGAATACTAGTACAATATTCACTTTTTATGAGATCTAGAGGATAAAAAATATATTCTAAATAGTTTCATTCCTCTATTTCATGATGAGGTTATCATAAGAACCACTTATTGTTGGATTCCTTTGTAACATGAAGAATTCAAATAAAACATGATATTTCATATAATATTTGGGAATTATCTATGAGTATACATACTATGATTTAGTTGTTCTTTAACTTTTATGAAGTATTTACCTATCATAAATGAAATGTAAAGAATCATATGGTAGAATCATTAAATTTATTCATATATTATTTCCTCGCATCGTTCCACCCATTTCATGATATTAACTAAAATTAAGGAACATTAGGGATGAGAACAATTAAACTAATAATCATATAAAAAACAATATATATATATATATTGACAACTATAAATGGAATTTATGTCCTAGGTTATGAGTCTATTGGATTCAATATTGGTTATATATTGTAAATTTTCTTTTAGGTTTCCTTGACCTAACAACATATTCATTCCTAATATAATGGTTGGAAATAGTTTCTGAATTTATCAATGCATATCCCATATGATTGTAAGAAAATGTGTATAGAAAGGATCCTTATCATGTATAAGGTACAGATTTATTTGTTAACCAACATGAAAATCAGGTTTATTTCCACTAGGTACATTTTTTCCAGAGCCAAATACACTAATTGTATCCATACATGGATTCTATTATTCTGAAACCACAAATTCAATAATTTACAAAAATATTATGATATTTTCCGATAAAAATACAAATTGATAGTATCTTTAATATTTTTTTCTTGTATAAATCCCAAAAAGTAACTAGGCCTCTATTTGATAGAAAAAATAGGGACCGAAGAGTCTTGCACATATTATCAGAAGATTTTTTTAAAATATCCAACAAAACATCACATGAATATAGAGTCCTTGAGATTTATGGAAACTAGGAAAATAAAACATCATAATGAAAACAAAATAAAAAATTATTATTTTAATATCTAAAATGATATCCAAAATTACATGGAGATTCTATCCTAGAATAGGAAATCCTTGAGAATACCAAAAATATTATGATCTAGAGTGCCCATTAATAGAATGAGCATGATACCATACCATATCATATAAGTCCAAAAGAATAGCATGATATCCTCAATGGTAACATTACTGTGTAATTAAATGTAAATATGACTTAGTGAAGATGGGATAATAAATTCATTGAATCCTAGAATGTTTCCAAAACAAAGTACATCACATAGGTATATGGAAAGGCTAATTTCCAAGACAACATAACATAGTTGAAAAAACTTCATTTTGTGTTAGGTTTACACCATAATGCCATGAACATCATCCCATGAGATATTAACATTATCCAATGTGTTTAAGAACTATCTAGACATTTCAATCAGGATATGTAAATGAACATGATTACAATATAAATAAATCCAACATTAGTTAAGAGAATCAAACAAACCTTGAATATGAAATTGGATACATAATTATGCCTTATAGAATTAGAAAATTGAATAAAATAATGGTTCCATAGAAATAAAGTATCACATAATCCATAAAAACTCATAGATTTAAAGAAACCTATATGAAAAAGTATTTCCTTGTGAAGTAGAGACAAGAAAATGAGTGCAAAGTGTCTTAAAAAATGTATGTTAAGTGAGGATTTTAGAAAAGGGTAACTAATAATTAAAGACTGCACATTAAAAATAATTTCTATAAAACATGAAATAAACCAAAAATGGGTTTCAAAAATCAAATGAGAAATTTTATAAACCCTATATGTTTTGGATCTCTGTAGGGAGTGGCACTTTAAATTTTTTATTAAATAGAGAAGTTCCCTGTAATTGGGTTTCCTTAAATAATGAAGCTATTAAGTAAACCATAACAAAGTGTATATTCCTAAAAAAGAAATATAATAATAATTAGGTATATATATGAGGTGAAAATATATTTTTATTATTAATTAAATACATGAAAATTATAGATTTATAGAATAATTTTTAGAGGGAAAAGGAATGAACCAAAATGAAGGAGGGTGGTTCAGATGTCCCTTACCTCAAGTACAGATTCAATCTGTAGATTAACTTAACGTCTTGAATAATCACTATATATTTCCTAAACACACTACCGAGAACATAATTAAACTATTTTTGATTTATAATTAATTATTTATATTATTATAGAGTCATTTAATGGATATAGAGTGTGTATATTCACTAGATAATGGTCATTTGTTTGACTATTTGATGGACACATTGGTTTATAAGTATATATAAGTGATATTTGGTATGGTTAGATAAATATACAAGTGTGATGTCATGTTTTTTATTTCATTCATGGATTTTTAGTTGTAGATAATTTAAATTACTATAATAATATACATTTTCAATAGTGTATAAATATTATCCTCTTATGTTTAATTCACATAGTTTGTTTTTTCGAAAATAGTTATCTTATAAGATATTTTTGATCCACATTAAAATATATCAATTCCAAAACATTAAAAATAAAAATATAAAATATATATACTTTTTCATCAAAATAAAATAATTAAAACCATCCTTGATCATTGATGAAAAACAATCTACGTTTATCTTGGAGGTGGTCAAATGATTGTAATATAAACAATTATTTCCTTTTAGAAGGACATTTATAAGTATATGATATTGAAAATTCTATTAAAAAAATTAGATTATAGTATATTTATTTTACTAAATCCATTATGTCATATTGAATGGTGGATGTGAGGTTGATGAGGAAGAAGAAAATAATTTAAAATAGATAGATTATAAATATAACATTTTTGAATTTCGTCTCTTTTAATACACCTATAACAACAGTAAATTTCCCTTTTGGGTGAGATACAAACTATGATGACATGTGGGAGAGGCCTAATAGGTTAATTGGGTTGAGAAATGGTATTATCCATGGATTACAGGGTGTGAGGATAAGAGGAGGAATTTATAATCCTAGGAGACAATATTTCTGAATATAATTTTAATTACTTTATTATTTTCCATAATGAATACAAATAGTGGTGAATTTTTTTTCTATATATAAAAATTTATTATTGTGATTTTAGGATAATTTCTACATACATAATACAACACTTAGTTATTCAAGTATTTAACATATAATTTTAGATACTTTATACGTCTATGTTTCACTATCACAAATTTGTTACGATTTTATAATAATATATATATACACATTAATGAGTTTTTAACCTGTAGATTCAAAAAATGAATTGTGAAATTACGAAATAAATACATTTGATTTTACAATTTCCCATTAATTTCCAATCATAGAATACATTTAATTTTTCTATTCTGTAATATTTTATTGTTATACGAGGCTCACCATACTCACATTAGTTCAACATCATCACTCAATTTTCATTGTCATAAAAATGGGGATAAGATCCACAAAAAATCTCATTTCATATCACTAATATGCGCTGATATAAAAGAGTATGCCACCACTTCATTCAATAAATATATATAAATGAAATTGAAAATTAACATGTCCAAATATGTCCCACTAAAAGAAAATATGGAACTCCATTAGTATGATAGGAACAATATGTGTACCTTAGTGTATGTGACATATAATCAATCAACCTACTCTTGTATTGTATGTACGCCTTAAATAAAACACATTTTCGAAATACACATATTTCCTCAACGAACACAGGACGTGTAGAAAACATGGTTTACTGAGTAATGTAACCTCTTTAAGATAGGTTCTGAGACATGACATAGCGTGTTATATTATACTCAATGTTCCCAACATGTTGTATCAAGAAACATATTTAGAACCTTCTAGATTCATGTACCTAATTGACCAACACCTCATGTCCATATAGAAAACACACCTCATGGTCACCATATCATTTTGTTTTCATAACTATTAAGCTATACTATTTGTGTCTATATATCTACACATCATTGGATTGGGAATTCTATACACAAACACCCTTTAAAATATCTTTATCACCCATTAAATTAGAAATTTCACCTCAATAGTTCTCATCAATTCCATAATTTAAATAACTGAAAAAAAACATAAAATTGAATATAAATATGAGAGAATTGAAAATTGATATAATGAGAAATACCTATTAGTGAATAAATAAACATTTAAGGATTCTCACTGATTATTAACACACAGTTGGTACAACATTCCCATCTAGTTCTTATAAGAATACTCAAACATGGATCAACTATTGACCCCCTCTAAAAATGTATATCTAGTAGTTTTAATAAGGTAAGAGTTTTATTTCCCCCATTGATGAATCTGGATAAAATTTGGTGTGTGGAAAAATAAGAACTAAATATAAAATTGATAAAAGGTCTTGACCCAAGGATGAGAACACAAAAAAACATAGACTTTTCCTGGCTATAACCGCTTATTCTATACTCACCTAAAATAATTGAATTCCCTTATAAAACTATATTTAATACATATTTTTTGTTTACATTGGTTAGAATAAATAATAATTATTTATTGAGAACTAGATATCATGATAAATACACCTACCTCAAAATGGAATAAAATTCATATACATGGGTAAATATCGAATACTGAAAAATAAGGTGACAAATAAAAATTATAACACAGTTATTCAATAGGAGGAATTTCTAATAAACAATATATATTGATATATGGATCCAAAACATAAATATGGGCCATTTATTCTAAACATGAAAACTAGTGCTAGTACATCCTCCCCACACTCAATAATTTTCATCACCTAAAATGTTACATCATAAACAACTCTATATGATTCACATATACCATCCCCATAGGGGATGAAACAAACCTGTGAAATACCTCCTCTATTTTCGAATAGTCCATAAATCTAAATGGTTCTAGAATGTATCCCCATATAGGAACATATCCACATTTTATAACTCCGATCATTGATATAACATATAAGGGACCCATTTCACCATGAGCACCACAAAATTAACATACTATAGGAGAATATCAAAATAAAATCATGAAATTCCACATATAAATTTTATAAAAACATTAATAACAAATTAATTTTTTTCAATTTAAGAGATACTCATAATATATAGGGAAAAAATTACCATAAACCATCAGTATCACTATGATATGATCTACCAACCCTAGAATTTCTCATATAGGTTGCATCATCCTAGCTAATAGAAAATGGATTCCCAAGAGACTATAATACATTGAAAATCATACCACAATATACTACATGTCTAGCTTCCTCAACAATGGAACCATAACTCCCCTCAAGGACCTAACACTACACCTTATCATAAGTTGATAAAGCACATGCACAATCACCATCTTACTCTAGGAATGGATATAACATCAAACCTTTCATTCCATTATTTTCAAACCACTTCAATGGAAATTTGATGATCCGATAAAATCCACCTAGTTTTTATTCACAAAATACTATCTGATCCATCTCTCAGGGATCCAATCCTCGACATCTGACTGATATAAAAATGATTATAACCACCATCTTATAGAACTCTATACCTCATCATACATCATGTTATATTAATTTGGGTCTCTTTTTTGAACTTCAACCAAAATATCAATGTCAAACCATATCTACGATTACTAGTTTTTGATATATTGAATATTTACAACTAATGATATTTCACCAAGTAACCACATTAGCACATTTTTACATAGCTAGTAAAAATTCTAAGGATATCCAAAATAACCATACACGATCATCTATTCACTAGAAAACATAGATAGATAGAAAAAAGGAAAACATATTTTTCAAATCTATAAAATATCGTAATGTATGCCTTCTCATAAAGCTCAAAATCTATCCCCATTAGCTCATATCGGATTAATCATATGGAATAGCACTTTACCCTTATCTACATCTTCAAAACTCTGGATATGAGCATACTATAATACTAATATTCTAGCACACCACCCTATAAGAGAACTGGTTTTTTCTTATTGTGTGGATATATCCACCCATCATTTAGGTCCCTTTTACTAATGAATATTGAGAAAAATTAATCTTATCGATATTGAAATATGAACCATTGATGATAACACACCGAATCTGAAAATGAATTTTATTATCCATCACTAATAACATCATCACTGGGAGTCACAATATTATAAATCACCCAAGGAAAACTCTCTGTAAATGATAATTTATATCAGCTGATGAAATGGGAGGTGACGATCTCCTATAGTAGGATATTGTATTTATAACAAACTAATATATGGAACATACTTGTTTATATTGTCCCCGATCATTAATGAAACTATTAGAGAATAGAATATGATTTTGGAAAGTATGTAAAAGCTTTAAAAAGGGAACAATTCACTTCTAGAGCCTCATCAAGTGAATCCCAGTCAAAGTAATCAGTAAATCACCACTACCACAGATCTGGGAAAGGGATGTGCTGGCTGTTATCAGTGTTAAATAGAATTCTCAAATAAAAGGGAGGCCGAAATATACACTAGATAAAAATTATGATAAATATACCATTAATTAGTGCTAAAAAGAGCATTTATAAAGAAGAACCCCTTATTAGTGTTTTTCAGCAATGATAAAAGTTTTTAATAAAAAATAATATTAATTTATATTGAAAAATAATGTTTATTTATATATATTAAATAAAAAACACATTTTTATAATTATTATATATTTTTTAATAATTTAAGTTTATATATATACATAATGTTTTTAAAAATGTATTTCTAATATTATCATATAATAAATAGATATTTAAAAAATTATAAGATTATAATGAATTTAATTAATAATAAATTTATTTATTATATTTATTATATTTATAATTATATATAAATACCATTTAAATATATATTTATAAAAATAATTTAAAATGTATATATATATATATACATTTCTAATGAATTTGGTCAATAAATATGTTGTTGCGTTAGTACAATTGATGTGCATATATGTTACGTATTGCTCATGAATTTTCATTTATACATTACACCCGTCTTATTATTCATGTTGTCCATATGTGATGGATCATATTTTTTTTCATATTCTTTATTAGGTATATGATTCATTAATTTTATACCCATGAATCTATTAGGTGCTCCCAAATACTTATAAAATTAAAATAATTATATTAAAATAATAAATATATTTATTATATTTATTATTATAAAATATTAATTATATATAAATACTTTTTAAATATATTTATTAATAATTATAATTATAAATAAATTTATATAATTAAATAATTATAAAATTTCAATAAATACATCTATTATAATTATATATATATTTATAATTATATAGAAATATTTATAAATATATTTATTTATAGTTATAATTATTAATATATATGCCAATAATTATAAAATTATAATAAATATATTTATTATTCTTATAAATGAATAAATATATATAATTAAATCAATATATTTATAAATATAAACTAATAATTATAAAAAAATACAAATAGTTATAATTACAATTATAAAAAAATAGACATATTTAAATAATTATAAAACTATAATAAATATTATATTTTTATATATTTATATAAAAATATTTTTAAATAAATAAAAATACTTATAATTATAATTATAAATTAATATATATATATATTTAAATAATTATGAAATTATTACCAGTCGGGGCGAACTGTGGGATGGCTCAAGGTTTCGAATGTTATATAAAAAATAGACAAAGAAAAAAAAAGAAAATGTTGAATGTAGTCAAGTGAAAAATCACTTCACAACAAAAAAAAATCATTTGTGGAATCAACCACCACCTCTACCTCTTGGGTGAAATACCCATTTTCAATGTTTTAGGCTGCTGCTATGTCCCATCGTAGACCTCATCTGAGGGGGATTGATCATCCACCTAACCTGGGACCAATGTTCACTTGTTCATCTCAATGTCCTCGCCTCAATGAGCATTACTGAATTCTTTAGAAAATATCTCTTTTCTATTGTACCTTTTCAGTATGTCATTAAAGCTATGTGATCTTACCTGAGAACCTTCAGGAATGTCCTCCATGCTACTTTTTTCGTCCTTTATCCCATGCTCTCTGTCGGTAGATTTAAATGAAATGTTATCCTTTAGTTGGTTGTTTCCATTAGGATCACTTGGAGGATCAAATTTTGTCAATGCAACACTTTTTTCCATGATGAATTAAGATATAGTGAATTTTGTGAACTTACTTAAAATTATATAGTCTATGTCAGATTTGTTTCTTACCCTTACAGTCAAAATATGTTCACATACTTATCTCATGTCTCAGTTGGTCTCCAATCCCTTCCTTCAAGGTGATTTCATTTTCAGATTTTGCAAGATCAAGATAATTCAATCATTGAACACCAAGGATTCCCATTAAACATCAGTTCCAGACTAATGTCCCTGGGGGATGCCAGATTTATAACCAGTCTTGTTCAATACTAAATAAGATCCATGTTAATTAATTGGAAAGGATGGATCATGCACACCGCGATCTTGTCCTATCTTGTCACCCACATTTTTCTCACAACCCATTTATTCTTGACACCCAGATCTCCCTCCTAAATCCTTTCAAGAAGTGATCAAAGGATTTAACACTATAGCCTTATCCCTCATTTCCTATTTTTATTGGGTGTACAATTTTCATAACCTAAAAGTTCTTCACATGTTTGCAATCTAATACCATGTAGCCAATAGACTTGAATAATTCACAAAATGAGGAACTAATTCATACTCAAAATTAATCTCAAATCTCATCCCATTGAATGTGATGATTGGGTTATGATGTGGAGGTTTTAGAAAATCAACTTCCACCATCACCATTGAAAAATATCCCATATTTTAATAAATGGTATTTTCATATAACTTTAGTAGAGCACCAATGCTAGAAGAAATGTCACTATGAATCAGAGGGTGCCAAAAAAACAAGCTATGACCATGCATCCGTGCCCATATCTTGGAGTTGGTGTGATTTTTATTATGAAGTTTGAAATTGAGATCTCAAGAAGAAACTCTAAAAACACCAGGATTGAGGTTGTAAAAACCAACATTCTAGAATTCTTATACTCAGACTAAAAAACCAGATGAAAATATCCCTTACCAATTGGAATAATTTTCTAATCAATAAAACTCCATAACCTAGAATGGTTCGATTTGCATTTATCACAAACCCAATGATTATCACTTTTTTCAAAAATAAAATATCCAATCAGGGTGAAGCGGCACAAATCCAACCTATCATTTAACGTACCTTCATCCTCGTTGACAACAAACCTCCCATCTTCAGATCTTGAGATCCATGGCATGTCTGTGGTTGTTTCAGTTGGAGAGTCTCCATTTCTAAGGACATTCGAAAAGGTGAATCCCCTCTTAAGAGGGAGATTGGGAATAGAAGAAGGAAGATTCAAAGCCTCCATTTCAAAGAGTCTGAGCCCGATGCGATTATAACAATAATAAATATTTTTTTTATAATTTTATAAATACTTATCTAGGAATATATTTATATATTTATAGTTATAATTATATATAAATATATATATTCATTAAATTAACAATAAAACTTTACGAAATATATTTATTATATATATAATCTTATATATATATATAATTAATATATTTGTAATATATATTTCTTTGATTAAAAAATATTAAGTATATTTCATATATTGTTATAATTACCTAAATGAATAAATAAATAAATAAATATATTTATAATTGTAACTATATATACATATTTATTTAAATAATAACAAAATTATATCAAATATACATATTATATTTATAATTTAATTAATATATATAATTAAAATATTTATATTAATTTTGAAAATATAAATAAATATATGGTTATTTATAGTAATATTATATATATATATATTTTCATATATAAATTTTTTTAAGTATATATAATAATATTATTAAATTATTAACATTATATCATTATCAGCATTTTTCAGCACTAATAAAGAAATCATTTATCAGTGCTTTTTTAGCGATGATAAAGGATTGTTTTCTCAATGCTTTCAATTTTAGCGCTGATAAAGAATTAAATTATCAAAAAAAATTACTAGTGTTGATAAAAGATTCACCTAATTTTATAAATGAACCCAAATAGTCAGCTCGTTCTCTTGTACACCTCAAGCTCTCCTGGAAGTCAGCCCATGCATCACTGACCCCTCCACTTCCCCAACCTCACCTCTTCCACCACCGACGCCTCCTCTGTCCCCACAATTCCCTCCTCAGATGTTGTGAACCCTCCTCTACTTCACACCCACCTCCACCATGAATCATAATCCACTAAAAACCCTCCTCCACTACGAACCCACCTTTGTCGCGCACCGAACCCCACCTCCAACCACAAATTTATCCTCCACTGCGAACCCTCCTCTTCCAAAAACATGCCTACACTTTGAACCCACCTCTTCCATGATCCCCACCTCTGTTGTGAACCCCTCCATAGCCTTCACTGCCGTCGTCACTGCCACCAACCCCAACTCTATCATTGCAGAACCATACTACTACCACCAGATGGGTATGCCATTTTCCCCAGTATTTTGAATTCATAATATATAGATTGATTTTGTCTTGTTTTTTTCTATCCTTACATTACATTTAATATTCAAGAAATTCTTTAGAATGCCTTCAAATGGAGTATCATTGAATCAAAAACCCTAGTTGTATAATGCAGATCCTGTGAAACATCTATATTTTCTATATTTTACACAATAATACAATTGTATTTCTTGATAGGAGATGTTTTAGAAATAGGTCTCTCCCATATCTAAACTGAAAATCCTCTATAATTAACATTCCCATCTCTTGTGAAAGGAAACAATAATATTGAGATCCCCTAAAACTATTTTCAACCTGTGGAATTCAAATACCTTATATCTTTTAAGTTTCTATTACTATAAACTGATCTTCATTCAACTTCTTCGATGTTGTAACATTTTCCATAAACTTGACCAAAACTCAATTACATGACATCCCTTCATATTATGTTTATTTTATTTAGATATTAATTTAGAGCATTATTCAAAACTCACCTTTTCATTCCATTCCATATGCTCCACAAAATGATGTTTTCATAATTTATTTATAGTCAAATACCTTATATTAATCCATAAAGTGACCCATAAAATTACATAACATGAAAAATGATAAAATAATTTCATTTTCAATCCTTAAATAAAGTTATTGGAATCATTATTGTTAGAGATAGACCAATATATCTAAATAACATTGTAATTTAAATTTCAAAAATATGTATAAATATTTATATAATATAGTGATTATTATTCTTTTTAACATTAATTTTTAATGTCCTTGGAATATAATTCATTATTAATTAGTTTTAAAAGTTTCCCACTATAATGAGAAAAAATATATTCAATAAAGATATTCTTAAATAAATATATCATATAGTCTAGATACATTAATCTTATATGACATATATTATGGTTGACGATCAAGAGATGGAGTATCATACGAAATTGATACATCTTCTCATGAAGTTCACATTTGGTGATCTCAAAGGAGAATTTTCCCAAATAAAGACCCACTAATATGAATTATACATGTTTTATGTGTGATTTGATAATACCATATGAAAACATGTTTACTTCCAAGAAAACAAGAATTTTATGGTTTGTCTTAAAAAAATGGTATAAAATGTTTGATGATATCCTAATAGGATCTCTACTCACACCATACATATACACATTGGAGGGTAGATAGACATAGTTTTCAATGATATAGGTAAATGTAAAGTGTCACACTTTTATAGTGGGGTTCCTTCATCACTTGTTAATGATATAATGATAATGGGATGTATAAATCACCAAAGGGTATAATGAGACTATATTCATCTCTCTTGAAAATAAATTTATTTTTGGTTCACATTTATATTTTTGATCATGTGGATGTCTTTTTTAGAATTTTATTTTATAAAATGAAGGTAGTTTTTGTGTCATTTATCTCTTTTAACGTACCCATCTTGGGATTTATATCTCTGTGAAAATTCCTTAGTGGATCTTTTAATATAGTTTAATTTGTTTTGAATATTTTATAAAAAATTATATGTTTTCAATATAACCTTTTTTGGTTTTAAATAGCTTTAAAATTATTTAAATACTTGTAATGGACGTAGGTTGCCTTCCAAGTTCTTTTCAACTCACCTGATTGGCTTTTTTAATAGGATATGAATTTTTTGGAAGAATATTTAATACCAGTTTCATTTTAATAAGGGGTGTGTGATGTTTTAACTAAATATTTTTAAAATATAGAGGGTTTTATATAATTTTAAATGATTAAGGCTATTTGGTCATGAAGTTTACATAAGTGATTTAAAAAATTAATTGCTATTTTGACAAATATGTCCCGAAATTGGTTAGTTTATTTGAAAAATGGTGTGTTATTTTAAAGAGGAATTTGTGAAAAATGGTTGGTTTTTAATGGTATTTCAAATGTGATTTTATAAATTGTTTTCAAAGGGCATATAAAATGCATTTTTTTATAATCTTTTAATTTAAGATTTATATATAACTAGGAAAATTGGCACATTGTATAGAGAAGAAGAGTTGATTGATTATAAAACCATGGATAGGTTATGTCACTAAATCTATCCAACCCATAGAATATCCATCATGACCTCACTCCCACAAAAGGTGAATTAATGCTTAACCCTATTGCAGCCCCAAAAACAACATTACATCCAACATCACCTACATGGTTTAAATTATGGAGAACCATGTCTAATATGCCTGTTTAGGTTGTTTCCCTAAGTGGGATTTGATTGATTATTAATATGAAATGTAGGATGATTATTCATAGATTTGAAAATGGTCTCTCTCTTGTGAGTGTGTTAGCGTTGAAATGTGATTTACTAATATTATTATATTTATTCATGTGATGATCATTGGCCTGTTATTTCCCACTTCCACTTTTTTGGCTGCATGGGAACCCTATAATTTAAGAAATACAACTTGATGTATACTACAATAGTTTGCTCACACACTATCTTGTTTCCCTTAGTTGTATGGTTTTTTAGTTTATAGGAGTGTCCCTAATGAAGAAGATGTGGGTATGTTAGGTGGATTTTATATTTTTTAGGAATCAAAATTGACTAACTAATGGCCTTGTTGTAGTGTTAGTACATAATCAAGGAATAATTGAAATCCCTCTATGTTTTTTATACATTGAAGATAGTAGAATTGAAAACAGGAAATGGGGATCTATAGAACAATTAGATTTATCATCTGAAGGATAAATTTTATGATAGAAAATATTGAAAGGTGTCTATAGTTGTAAATTAATTTCAATAACTATAAGGATTAGATTTCAGTTATATTTTACCACCAGCTATAAGGCATATAATAATTCGTATGGTTCTCAACATGGTTTCCATTGAAGGTTTATTTCTTACAAAAAATGGATGTCATTATTATATTCTTTAGTTGAGATTCGAAGGAAGATATCTACAAAGATCAACTGGAAGGATTAATTCTAAATGGAATAGAAGGTTCGGTTCCATCCTCAAATGGGGTTTTTGTGGGCTTAAGTAGGCACCAAAATAGTGTATCTAGAATTTAAAGTCTTTTAGGGTTGAATTAATGTTATTTAAGTATAATTTAAATAATAACTACTATATGAAGTTTTATTTTGATATGAGTTTTTACATTTTAATTCATTATGTGGATGAATTACTTTTAGTGGGACCAATGAAGGAATGGCTGGAATATATGAAGATTAATTTGTCTAGAAGATCCCAAATGAAGGACCATGGTTATGGAAGGTGGATATTGGTGATAAATATTGAATGTGACTTAAAATCTATAAATTGTTTTAGCATTGGATAATTTTAATATCAATGTTTTATGTATTTATTTTGTTAAATATTAATATTACAGAATCAAATAGGATAGATATGAATAAAGAATGGGTGGATGCCAATTTTATAACAAAATAGTATGAATATGGAATGAAAGAGTTCATTATGTTTGAAAAATATCATTAATATAAACCTTATCATATTATTATTCAATTTTTATGATACTGTTATTCAAGAAAAATTAGTCTGGAGGTGTTGGAAGATCACTTGATCTATCGCAGAATAGATTTAAGTTATAAATGTTGGAATAAACAAGGGGAAATAAATTGTATCTAGTGGATAGGATATAAATGAATTTTATGTATCATATGATATTATTAAGAGTGTGTACAATGAGGAAGATTGTATCAAGGATGTGATTATATATGTGAATGATGATGACGATCAAATTATGGAAATTAAAAGGATATTTGAAGATTAACATCATGATTGAAAACAATTGTTTGAGATGTTAAATAGTTGTGAAAAGATGCCACTGTATTCTGGTGGAAAAAACATACATCATTGATAGCCATACTAAAGCTGTATTATTTTAAATTAGGAAAAAAATGCAGTGAAAATAATTGTATGGAACTACATTCTCTCATGAATGACATATTCCAATAAGATAATGATGTCCTGATACAAACATATGACACCAAAATAGTTCTACACTCAATGGGTATGATATCTAAAACAATACACGCCATCCCGAATGATTGTATACTATTTCACAAGGACCATAAGACACTTAAACAATTACCATAGTGTGTAACTTCTCAATACAAGAATGTTAAATCTGGTTATACGAATGTTGTATGGTACTTTCCAATCACTCTAAGGTTTAAGCACTTTTATGGAATTGAGGAGACTGCAAGGAAATTGATGTGGCATGTAGATACAAGAAATAATGATGGGAAACTATGTCACCCAATAAATTCTCCTCAGTTGAATAGAATTGATCATGAGTATTTTAAATTTGGAAATTAACTGAGAAACCTTTCTCTTGCATTATCTATAGATCGAGTGATTCCTTTTGGATTTCAAATAATCACACATTGTACATATCTCTTAATGTTGGTAAATTATAACTTTTCACCATGGTTATGCATGAAGGCAAAATACATTAGGTTATCTATGCTTATATCAAGACCAAAACAATTGGGTAATGATATTGATGTTTATTTGGTTTTATTGATAGAGGATTAGAAATTATTGTGGGATTCAGGTGTTATGTTGTATAATGCCTACCGAAATGAATATTTCTTGTTGATAACCATATTTTATGGGGAGATAAATGAATTTCCTAATTATAGAATTTTTTTTGATATAGAATTAGAAGAGCACAATGGTGTCCCTTTTGTGAACAAGGAACATAGTCAATTAGGTTGAAACAATAATAAAAACCACGTCTCCAAGACATCATGAATTTTTTCCCAGATGACATAAGTATCGATCATGAACAACATAATTTTATAGAGATTCAGAAGAACATACATCACTATCTCCACTAATAGGTGGTCACCTAGTTGATAAAATAAAATATGTGGACACAAATTTTGGTAAACCGTATTTTATAAAACATAAAAAATCTGGTTGAAAAAAGTCATCAATTTTTTTACCATAAAATAGTTGTGCATATTTCATGAATTTTCATGATTTTATGCATATTGAAAACAATGTTTTTGATAGTTTAATCTACACATTTCTAAATTCACCCAAAA
Source organism: Viscum album (assembly GCA_963277665.1). Lineage (NCBI taxonomy): Eukaryota > Viridiplantae > Streptophyta > Magnoliopsida > Santalales > Viscaceae > Viscum > Viscum album. Next base: position 1,427,803,903 of record OY728120.1, on the reverse strand, counting down.
AATGGATGGAATTAAGGCTGGGTTGTACATGGTTTACATGGGAATATGAGAAGAGTTTCCACCAGTGAAGGGTGAAAAATTAACTTTTCTTCCTACAACTACATACAATTTTTCAAAGTAGAAGAGATATCAGTTTTTTGAAGTTCTTAAATGATGTAAAGGTCCTAGAGGGGTATTCATTGAATATGAAGAACATCGTGTCAATAACTGATTTAATGTTAAAGGGAATGAAATCATATGACACCTATATTTTGATGCAATATATAACTTCTAAATCATTATGTTTCATTTTATACAAGAATGTACATCATACATTAACTAATATCTATTTATTATTCAAAGTTATATGAATCTAAGTTATAAAAATGAGAAAAATTACAACTATGGGAAAACAAATTTTTATCATATTATGTGAATTGGAAATAATCTTCCTACCAAAATTATTTAATATGATGGTTTTCTTCATTATATAGATTCCATTATGTGGTTTTATATACTATAGATTTTTGTAACCCATTGCATGGTTTATGATGATTTTGAAAGGGTAAGTCTAAAATTGATGTCGGGCATAGGGTTGTATAGTAAAGTGATATGTTGTTGAGAAATCCATTAAATACTGTACCGAATACCTATCATTTTTGAAAAGAATTGTTCTACAAAAATATCATCACACTTGGAAGCTTGTAGGTGAATTAATTTCTATAAGAGATATTGCCACAATCAATATTATAGATTTGGAGCAGACCAACCATTACATTTTTTAATATATTTTTGAGGTTTCCCTATATGATGAAGCCCAGAAATAAATTCATTTTCATTTTAATCCATCAAGGGATGAAATATAGATATCAAATATATATAATTAATATTTTATAGGATGGTTTTAGGACTCTATTTTTATGGAGATAGATGAAAATTCTTTTTCATTTTCATAAAAACATTGGTGGCTAGAAAGAGGACCAAGTGTGTATGTGTTATATTACAATATTTATGCAATTAATGGTTATATGTTCAATAAAAATGAATATTATGAATACAATACCATGAAAAATAGTGGAGTTACACTTTATTTTAAACTGATACATGTTTCTAGTGCTAAGGATAGAAATCCAATTTACACGAATATGTCATACTTTGGTACGAACAAAAAAATATGGGATTTGGTTTATACAACATCACATATGCCAAATTTTCAAAGAAAGTGGGTTTATAACAGGAGTTCTATTAAAATAGATGAATTGGGACTCATGAAATTTTATTTTAATGTAGAAGGGTCAAAGGTGAACCCTTTATAATAAAATCATAGGAATTACCTATATTTTATGTTCCTGATCCTACAAGAAAAAAAGTTTCAATTCTTCTATTAATGACAAAAAACAATTGAAAGGTCAGATGAAAATACAAGTTAGGGTGACCCATTCATTAGGACATCCCAATCATTTTGTAGTATACCCAATATTGATGGAATTTTATAATTCAGTGGAGACTATAATGAAAGGATTTGGATAGTCGATAGAGGGATTAAATCCCTTTAACAATTAAAAAATAAAAAGTGAGTTCAGTAATCCTGATATTTTTTTTGTAATATACATCATTCTATATTATGTTATAATCCATTCTCTATTGTATTTATCTAATCTAAATTACATTTTAAGAAAATTATATAGATAATAAAATTTCCATGTATTGGTGCTCCCAATTCCGAGGAACAATAGGTCTCATAACCTTATACTGATCGTAGTGAAGAGGAAGAACGACCTTCTACATGTGTTAGTGCTCCTAATCCTGAGGAACAATAGGTTTCTCAGCCTACTGCTTCTGCCAATGAAGAGGTACTATGAACATCTGCACATGCCAATGGTAAAAATACAAAGGAACATATTGATGATGAGGAACTCAAGGAAATAGTAAGTGATGAAGGCCCAACTACATAGAAAAATTAGAGAACCGTAGTTTGAAAGTGTTAATAAAAGACATTATGGTAAAATTAGAAGGCATAAAATACGAGGTTGGGTGGAATGTGTGGTGCCAACATGTTAACCCCAATATGGCCATGTTCATTAGTTACATAGGAATCATCACACAACAACTCATGCTGATTGATATAGATTTGTGGCACCACGTTGTATCTGTTCTTAATACATTAATGTGGGAAGAGATCATTGTAACATTATGATATCATTTCTTTATTTTACAAAAATATAAAATAATGAAACATTTACTTACACATCATCTTCTATTACAAATTTCATTAATAGTGGAAGACACCCACCAAAAATTTGTATTATTTCTTGATGAAAGGGTTCATAAAGTATTTTTAACAATTCTAAATAGACATCATCTTAGAGATGTTTAAGGGAAAATAATCCTATACCCACTAGTTATCTATGAACACACGATAACCCAAGAAGCATGGGATAAATTTATGGGCTATCGTATGGATGTGTCTTTTCAGGTAAATTTTGTATAGCAATATATTATTTGAGGATACATGTATTCATCAATTAGATTGAAAAATTTTAATTTATGAAACAAAAAATGAGTGCTAGAAATAATGGATTAGAAAAAAACCACCATATATGTACCATAAAGCAAGGATGAAGTGTCCTTCACTTGAAAAAAATTAGTACATACTTTAAATCTACCCTAATACTTTTAGGTGACAAGAAGAAACATATTAATTATGTTCCTCTATTTATATACAGATTGATGACTTCAAATCCAATGCCACTTACATCCCCTTACATGTGATCTTAATGGAGGCACATATAAATAACGACATGATAATAATAGATGAAAAACCGAAAAATTGTGTGAAACAAGTGTAAGTATTACAAAACAAATTATTTTTATTAAAATCACTATTAATTACCAATTATCACTTATTTTCCTATATTTTATATCTGATATATTCATATGAATCAGCAAAACCAATACCGGATGATCATATACTATCGGGGGCCATAATGAGACCAAAAAAGTATAGCTGTATCATTAGTGTGGGTTTAGGGGTGACACCCCAAACATATTTTGAGAAAAAAAAGAGGAGGATCAAAGTGAAGAATTGAAATAGATGATATAAAGAATATCTACCCTTGAAGAACATTTCTAATTTAATAGAGAGATGATGTAAACTTTTATGGGGGAATCAAAGTGAAAAAAAAACTAAAAAATTACAAATGTGGGGAGATACCACCCCACCTCCACCATCTATTATGTGAGATACTCCATTCAAAGAAATTTCTTTGCAGGTTTAATCAATGTTCTAATAAAAAATTAAGTGAAATTTGAATCACAGAGACACTGATACCATTCCTATAATAATATTTTATATGGTCATAATGACTATGATTTATATCTATCATCTCCCAACCATCACCTTATAATGATGCCATGTGTGTTCAATATCTAGAACAACAAGATACACAACAGACCACTTCTAAGAGGTTATGTGAGAGTGAGAATTAGTGTTGGCCATGAGCCGGGCACTGATATACCTATTCCAATTCATGAGGAAGATATTCATGTGACCAAAAAATTTATTGGATCATTCATCATATGGATTATACATCTTGTTAAAAACATTTTTACTTGGTGATATTCATTTACAAATTATTTTTCTTGGTAAACCGTAAAAAACTAATGAAAAATTCTTAAAACGATGAATGTTATCATATATGTAAAAATGGAAGGTGATGAAATGAAATACCAACTCAAAACCATATAAAGGATCGACCAAATGATCAAAAATATCTACCAAAATCACCATTATCCATCCCATTCTATATATACGTTAACTAGAATTTGAGGTTCATGTGAATACATAGTTAAAAGATAGTAGTAGTCAGATAGTTTATTTGGAAGAAAATTTGCATGAATAGGATTTTCAAGACTTTATTTGTGATGAAACTATAAGTGAAATCCAGGACTATTGATTATCCACTGAAATAGGCTAATATTCATTGTTAATATATATAATATTCATGAGATTAATTATTCATAAACACCATTTTAGTGCATTTTACACTTTGAACATTATTTCAAATACTAAAATAAAAAATGGTCTTGATTTTATTTTCATATTAGATTTTATGGTCTCCCATGCTATAAGGAACAATTCATTTTTTTAGCAATAGAATATTCATATTAGAAGACCACAAAAGTTGGCCTTAAACCAACAATATTCTTGACAAAGTAAAGTGGGAAACATACCAATAAAGAGATTGTAGAGGCCAAGATACAACTCCAATGATTCTAAGAATATATCTAAAGATAGATTACACCATTGGTAACATTTAACTATAAAATTTCCAAAGCTAATTCGTATGTGTTAGTGGAATTTTAGGCGGCCCAAGTGGAAGATGAAATTCTGGGCCATATTCTGCGGCCCAAAAAAACATCCCACTATTTTGATAATATCTTGAAAAAATTTCCATTAGGGTTGAAATTTACAGGCGGTTAGCAGAAAACCATATCTACATTTTCTTTTTTTATGAACCACTCTAATTCGTCCATCTAGAAGGGCATTTTGATGCATCTGTTCAGTGGATGTAAGCTGGATGCCACTTCAGGTCATGAATAATGAAGTCCACTCTCTCTTACTTTCCACCACCCTAGACCTACCATAATCAAGTGGGATCCGTTGTAATTTTGGGAGCTCAACCCCTGCCTCTTGAAATTCCTATTTAAGGTAGTGTTGGTTTATGAGTTTATCATATTTTGAGATTTTATCCATTGTAATGTTATACAATGATTTTGTTGTCTCAAGTTTGTCTTTCACGTGTACATTGTTCAATTCACTTTAGTTTCATAATAAAATTCTTATTCTCCAATTATTCTATTGTTCATCATATTAATTTGATACCTTTGTTTCAAGGTGTGAATTTATTCAAATCATACCTTGGGAAATTATCACAAAACGATGGAGTGATTTTTATTTCATTGTTTTTTTACTTATCTATTTCCTCCCACCTGAGTCTACCTTCCCCTTCCATTGAAACCATAGAGTAAATAGAGGGACAATCCACTTATGGGGTAAGACAAGGGAGTATAAAGGGGCTTGATGGGATTTTATTTATCACCCCATTAATTTCTAATCACCTCTTTCAGTTGAGAATTTTATTTGATTATTTTGAAACTACTTTGTCCTTGTTGAATTTTAAGGCCGCATACATCAAGTGCTAATACAAACCTTTACATTGGAGTGCTCCGAAATTTGATCCTCCAAGTGTGTAGGTGATTATTATTATGTTGTTTTTGGTATTAAACCAGTAAGTGATGATGTTTTTTAATTTTAATGAATAAACCTATCTCAAATATAAGAATTTGAAACAGTTAAAAAAAGAATTTCTTCCTATCCACCCCTTACGATAACCTAGTAACAACTCATTATTTTAATTTTAATTCACTTAAATCTATTTGAATTAATTTAAAACCATCTAAAATCAACCCATGTTGGAAACTTCATAGCCAAAACAATCCATAGGATGTATGTGTCTGTAGGCTACTTGTTAGGACTTTGAGGATTTGACAACCCAAGCTAAACTACAAGGGACCACTTAAACCTAAAATATTTGGTAAATTTGGGAGAGACCAAATTTTGGTGCCATTTCTAGGTACCTAGGTAAGTTATCTTTGAAACTATCATATTTTTAGTTTATCCCACTTCTCTATTCTCACCCCACACTCCTATAGAAGGAAATTTTGAACAAATGAAAACATGGGGAACCTATCCTTACTTTGATCACCCAACCCCATTGTGATATACAATGAACATCCTAGTTTCTATTATGGGTTCCTCAACATCCTAATGAACCAAAATATTTTAACTCCTATACTCCACAGAACATTCCAACCTATGATTAATTTCAATCCCAACAAGGACAATATGAACATCCACCAATGTTATTCCTACAATATTATTATACTCCCAGAGAAGACCATTTTTTTCAACCCCTTTTCCATCCAGATCCAAAATCATTACTTGAGAAATTGTTTTAGAGAATGGAGATAATGACTTATGACGTTTCATCCTTGAGAGTATAACTAAAAATCATTGAAACATTTATTGATCCCATTCCCAGTCAGGTTGTCCATTCTTCATCATTCATAGATGAATATTTTCCCCCAAAAACCACACACGAAATTACTAAAGAAACAACCCTAGGAATTAGGATATATGAATAAGATCAAGGAATTGTGGAAGGGTCTTTAAATCAATATAACATTTATTTTTTGTATTCAAAAGAGGAGAATTTTCCATCATGGATTTAATGTCCAGATTATAACTTCATTGATGATATTTTCTAAACACCAATCACTGAACCATTTGGAGAAATACCAAAAATTTACAACACACACCTACCTGAAACAATTATTTATAATTTTTTTGGTTGAATATTATATTCCAAATGCATCAATTCTGTTGAGAAATTTAGAAAATGAAACTGAGTTGGATTCAAAATCTTGACCTGTGTCTGAATGTCCTATCCAAACAGAGCTCAAAATTATTGTCCTTACATCCCTAATCAAGTATCCCTTCATAAGATTTAATCAAGACCTTTCGGTTGGAATTAATTATTCTCTTGAAACCAAAAATGTTGGAATGATTGTTGATGTCTTTGGCTAGACTACAATTGAAACCATATCAACCATTTTTGACCTTCCTTGGATTTTCCAACTCATTACAGAACAACAGTTTTTACATGACACAAATTATAAAGGAATATTCAATATAAACCTAGTATAATTGGTGAAACATGTGGAATTTAAAATTTTGAAATTTGGTAATGGGTATGTTGGGGGTCCATGTCGAGCTAGTGATGTTAAACAAGAGCGTTGTAAGGGAGGCAACCCGTTGTTTTCTTGTTTCCAATATTTGTGAATTGTCTTTATTTAAAAATATAATTAATGAATCATTTTAATAAATAAACTCTAAATATTATAGTACCATTGACTATTGACCTATTCATCTTTTATGAGAATGGATGGGTATGAAAGGAGAGCATCGTATTCATTTGTGTCACGTGGTGTGATCCCTGAGTAATAATTTACACAAAAATTTAAAAAGAAGACAATGTATCATCAATTTATTTTATAGTATTTTTATGGGTTTTTTGGATAAAATTAAAATATAATAATAATTAAAAAATATAAAAGGAAACATCATATGTAATGGGGAAAACCCCATCACAACCGGCGAAGCCTTGAGGACTTGAACCCAGGACCGAAGGGAGACATGGGAGCGTGCTTACCACTGAAATACGGATTATAGGGATTCATTATTATATAATTTTTGTATATATACTTATATTTTACTTTTTTCATATTATATGAATATATATATATATATATTGTTTTTTTTATTTTTTTATTTTTCCTTTTTCCACTAGCGAACTCTACAAATGACACAGATATCAAATGACTATATTGGAGAAGTATGAACTTCTACTTCAACCACCAGGTGACTTATTATATGATCCTCAAATTTCAAATTTCGTTTAGAAATCCTCTTATCTACCTATACCAGCTTCTAAATTTTATTTTCTTTAAACACTGGGGACAATGTTATTCTATGTTTGGGGGTGAAAAAAATTTAAAAAAAATTGTGTGCATCAAAAAATGTGTGGAAGGAAAAATTTCTATAACATTGAACATGATAATACACATTACACACTTTGAAATTGAATATCAAATAATTTATCATGCCGTAATTCAGATTTTAATCCATGTATAATTTCAAGAGCATAGATTTTGGAAAGTGTGGTTGTCTAATGTTAAATTTCATCATTTATATTTTCATCCAAATAAAAAAGAAGATAATAACACACATCCTTTATATAGTGGGGTATTAGTTTGAGTTCATGGCTTCCCCAAAATAAATAGCACAAGTTTGGTGTTCATTTTAGTTTTAATATGAGTATTCATTAAAAAATAAAAAACCTAAATAAATAAAAATAATAAATTTGCATGTAGAGAAATGAAATGACCTGATGTGTGGCTTTCTACATTTTGAGATTATGAATCCATAGTTTTCGGGACATGAGTTGGTAATTTTATCTATATTTGAGGTAATTTGACTTTTTTGTCTGAGTTAACTCGAGATGGTGCCCGATTATGTGAGCTTCACTTGGTACCCTATGGTCTTCGATCCTAGGAGTCATCGGCAAAGTCTCACTTCATGGGTTGACCCTTTTGAGTGCAATTTCAATTAACATGGAAAAATTTCAAAAAAAATTGAATACTCATTTTAATATTGAAATGTGATTCTACCTATCACTTCCATCATTTCCCCCTTGAATAAAGTTGAACCCCCATGTCTATTGTGATACAGAAAAAATCCTCATGGTTAATTGATATTGGATGAAATATGGCGATTAATTTGAACAAAGAAATGGGATTGGGATTGGTAATGTTATGAAACTATATTGTATTAAAATATTTGGATGGGTTTCATGATTGTTTGGTATAATGGTTATTTTTTTTATCATTATTTATTAAAATTATTTTGGAAAGGGGAATTCAAATTTCACATTTTTGGGATATATTTTTCTTGGGACTAGAAAAACTCAAGTTGGGGGGGGGGGTGTGATTATACACAGAAAAAGGAAAATATTTCTTGTTAATATTTATAATATTCATGATATTAATTAATCATAAACACTGTTTTAGTGCATTTTACACTGTGAACATTATTTCACATTATGATTATAATTCATTGTTAAAGTGCACTATTATATTGTACATATTTTAACACATCCTAAAATATGAAATGGTCTTGATTTTATTTTCATATTTTTTCCAAGTCTCCCATGATATAAAGAACACTTCATGTTTTTTAGCACTAGAAGATCCACATTAGAAGACCATCCAAGTTGGCCTTGAACCAATAATATTCTGGGAAATGTAAACTAGATAACATACCAATAAAAATATTTTAGACGCCAAGATACAAGCCCAATGATTCTAAAAATTTAATTAAAGATAGAGGAAACCATGGGGAAAACTTCATTCAATATTTTCCAAAGACAATTCGGATGTGTTATTAGATATCTAGGTGGCCTAATAGAAAGAAGAAATTTTGGCCCAGATTCTGCGGCCCAGAAAAAAATCCCACTATGTCGATAGTATCTCTCAACCAAAATTCCATTGGGTTGAAAGTTTATAGGCAGTTAAGATAGATCTGTAGCTCTATTTTAATCCTTTATGGACCACTCTGATTTGTCAATTTAGAATGTCATTTTGATGCATCTATTTGGTGGATGCAAGTTGGATGCCACATTGAGTAAAGGATAAAGAAGTCCACTCCCCCTTACTTTCCACTACCATAGGCCTATCATACTCAAGTGGGATCCTTTGTACTATTGGGAGCTCAAACCAAGCCTCGTGAAATTACTATTTAAGGTAGCGACGGTGGATGATATTATCATCTTTTGATCTTTCTTTCATTGTAATGTTATACTGCGATTTTGATGTATCAGGTTTGTCTTTCACATGTATGTTGTTCAATTCACATTAGTTTCTTAAATAAATTTATTCTTCTCCTCTTATTATGTTGTTATTTATATAAATTTGATATTGTTGGTTCATGGTGTGAATTTATTCACACCAAACCTTGTGAAATTATCACACAATGGTGGAGTGATCATTATTTCATTGTTTTTTAACTTCTCCATTTCCTCCTTCACGAGTCTACTTTATGCTTCCATTGAATCCATAGAGTCATTGGAGGGTTATCCAACATATGGGTTGATCGTGGGGAGTTTAAAGGGGATGTATTTGATGTTATTTATCACCCCATTAATTTCTAATAAACTTTTTTAATTGATATTTTTATTTTATGTTTTTAAAACTTTTTCGTCCTCGTTGAATTTTAAGGCCACATACTTCAAGTGCTAATATGAACCTTTATATTAAAGTTCTCATAAATTTGATCCTCCAAGTGTATAAGTGATTATTATAATGGTTTGTTGGTATTAAACTAGTAAGTGATTTAGTTGTTTGATCATCTGAAAAAACCTGTCTCTAATACAAGAATTTGAGACCATTAAAAAATAATTTCATCCAATCCACCCCAAGTGATAACCTAGGATCAATTCATTATTTTAATTTGAATTCAATTAATCCTATTATAATTCATTTTAAACCATCTATAATCAACCCAATTTGGGAACTTCATATCCAAAAACAATTCATAGGAAGTACATGTTTGTTGGCTACATCTTAGGTCTCTAAGGATTCGACAACCCAAGCTAAATTACAAGTGACCGCTTAAACCAAAAATCTTGGGTAAATTTGGGTGAGACCAACTATGATTTTCTAGGTGGATCAAATGTAAATTTATACATAAGGTATGTTTTCATAATTTTATTTTCCAAAAGTTGATATACTATGTTAATTAGGACTAAATAAATTTCATATTTTTGGAATGCGTATATATCAAACAAAAATTGAAGGGATTTTCCAGTTATTTTTTTGGACTCCTTAAGCCTCATATCGCCTCTACAGAAAAATAAAAAATGAATTTCAAAAAAATGAGATGAAATGATGGTGGTTCTTGTGAAATCATTTGAAAGAAAACTTTTAGATGACATAATATATTTAATACCAATGACCCAGGGTGTAAAAATATACAATTTAATATCAAAAATAATTTAATTTCATTCATTACTTATTCCTTTTTGTGTTTTCAAGAAGATTGGATGTTCATTATGGTCAATTTGGATACTCCAAGGGTTTATTTCCTTGTTTCAATGCATGGATAACCAAAAAACCGTCCAACCATGATGGAATTTTTCAATTTTTAATAAACTATATAAAATGTTTTAGAACTAAAAATCATGATATATAATTTATATTTAATTTTAATTGGGATTTTTTATGTTAGGGAGGTGTATCAGTGTTGTGAAAATTAGGGAATGAAGATTGGGGATAAGCATGATGACGAAAAAAGTTATATGACTAGAAATGAATCAGGGTTTATATAATAAGATTTCACTATCCAAACACATATAAAAAATTACTTATTCAACTCAATGTTTCTGTAGTGTTCAAAACAAACCAATGGAAAATATTATGGTTTTTAGGTTTATAAATTTATGAGTGAGATCATATTCCATGAACAAACTGGTTTTCCTTAAGAGGTATTTTAAAAGATAATAATTATTTCATATTAATTAGTTTTTAATCATTGGTTTATTTATATTTTTGTAGTACTATTATGAATGTCTAAAAGGCTAATATTCACAATACTATATAGATGTTATCATAAATTAATGGAAAACATACATGATGGAAGAATGTAAATGAATAAAATAATTATGAAACTTCTATAAAAGAAATGTTTTTTTAATATTTATGTTTAATTTATTTACTTTTAGTATTACTCATATATTAATTTTATTATTATACAGGTGGATTCCATTGTTCGAGTCGCGGTAGATTTTTTAAAGATGCTCATTCTTGTGAGATACAGGAATTTGAGGCTGCACCTCAGATAATGACAAAAAATAAGTTTTCCAAGAATGTATAAAGGTGTATTCCTACTACTTTTGTAATTAATTAACTTCTTCATCATTTTATCTTTTATTTGTTAGATATTTTCTATATCAATTTTATCTAATAATTTTTTAGTTTTTTTACATATCTTTTGGGAAGTCATTCTTTCCCTTCAACTATCTGCCACAAGCTAGAAAATGGAGATCATGTTTCTTTGGGGTGGAAGAGGAAACCTGATATTGCATGAAATATGAATTAAATCATAAAAATGCATCTACAAAGGGATTTATTAGTAGTTGAATACAAATTATGACTTCCAAAAAATATTTTCGAAGAATATTTTCCTGAATAATATAGTAATCAGCCATAACCTAATTAGTCGTACCTCAATGTGATACACAATGTGCTTGGATTTACTTAAACTATATGTTTTTAGTTTTTAATATACTCTGATCCTTTAAGATTCATTTCTTCTTAACTAACATAAATTTATCCATGACTCATTATTATGATCTATGATATACATGGTATGAATTTTTAAGGTTAATATCACCTTCTTATATCTTTATACTCATGTTATCCTTATACGACCATTGATAACTACCTTGTTTACACTGAGTGAGCATATATGATCACAATTTCTTTTTTTAATATCCTTAGGTTATTAATAATGGTTTTATAAATGATATGTCTATGAATATTTATAGTAAATAATATCATAATGAGATATTATTATGAACTAGTTCTTTATGTTTCTATGTTTCCAAAAGTAGTAGACGAAAGATATTATGGCATAGATCATTTTGTTATGTAAGGAATATTAATATACTAATATTTTATATCATTGTATGAAATGTTTGGGTCGATATAGTTTGTATCAGTTCAATTGACCTATTACAAACTGAAAAAATAAACAAGTGACTAGTATCACTCAAAGTGTCTCTTTTTATTTAAAATTTACATGACTTTTAGTAAAAAGAATAAACAGCATACTGAAAACATAGAAAATGCCTTCAGAGTTTTTTGATACTTTTGGAAAATTAACCATATGTAATTTAATGTATAGGAATCATTCTCAACTAAATTTTATTCATGGTGTGACAAGTATGAAATTAAGTGCATATTTTTATAATAAATGGACATTAAATTTAGAAAATAGAACAAGTGACATACTGAAAACTAGGGAAATTAATTACAATTGTTTTGATACTTTAGTAAAATGATCCTTGATTTATTTGTGATGAATAGGAGTCAACCCTACCTCAATCCAATGCACTATGTGACTGGTATGACTACAGGTGTCCATTATGAGATTAAAATTAACATTTTAGTTCAAAATTGGTCACTTACTAAAAACAAAACAAATACAGTCTAATTGTCTCGATAATTTTTAAAAGAAATTCATAACTCACTTATGACATGTATGAAGTATATTCATTTAAAATAATCACATGATGTGATAGGTATGACAAATAATGCATGTTTTCAGTTTGGAATGACATCTTAGTAAAAACAACACAATTAACATACTAAAAACCAATAAAACGCATTATATTATTTGATTCTTTAGGAAAATGATATATACATTATTTTTGATGTCTAGGAGGTAAAAAAACACAATATGATTCACAATGTGACAAGTATAAGTCAATGTATGTTTTTTTATTTAAAATTGACATTAATATAAGTAAAAAGAACAAGTGACATACTGAAAACTGAGTAGAAACATTCAGATTTCTTTGATATTTTAATTCAATTATTCATGAGTCATTTTTTATGTGTAAAAGACAACTGAATGACAGTACTATGCATGGTTTGACAGGTATGAATCTAAGTGTGTCTTTATATTTAAAATTACCATTAATTTATGTAAAATGAACATGTAACATACTGAAAATTAATAAAATGAAATTGGATTGTTTTGATATTTTTAGAAAATGATCCATTAGTAATTTGCGACGTATAGGAGTCAACTTCACCTCAATACGAGTTATAGTGTCACAGGTATGAATCCATGTGTGTATTTTTATTTAAAATTTCCATCAATTTAAGTAAAAAAGAACAAATGAATTAATAAAAACTGAGAAAACAAATTTGTGTGGTTTTATTATTTGTATAAAATTATCCATTTGTCATTGTTGATGTGTTAGAATAAACCAAACCTCAATCTGACTCACATTGTGACTGATATGACTAAAAGTTTTTATTATCAGTTAAAAATTTACATTTTATCTCCAAACATGCCACTCATTTAACACCATTTAAACTCACTCTGATTGTATAACAAATTTAGCACATAAATTCATAAGTCATTTGTAAGGTTTATGATGAATTCCCACATCAAATTGATGTATGATGCGACCATTATGACACATAATATTTTATTCCACTTTAAAATGACATTTTAGTAAAAACCACAAGTGGAATACTGAAACCCAAGAAATCACATTCGTATTATTTTGATACAATAGGAAAATGATCTATCAGTCACTTTTGTTGTGTTGGAATTATATTCCCCTCAATACAATACATGATGTTACAGGTATGAATCCATGTATTTCTTTAAAAAAAAAATATTTACATCATTTTTAATAAAAACAGAAAGTGACATATTGAAAATAGTGAAAACACATTCGAATTGTTTTTATGTTATAGTTAAACAATCCATGACTCATTTGTGATGATTAGGAGTCAACTGAACCTCAATACGATGCATTATGTGACCATTATGACTCCACATGTGTATTTTAATTTAAAAATGTCATTAATTTAAGTAAAATAGAACAAGTGACATGTTGAAAACTAAGCAAACACATTGATACTATTTTTATATTTTAGGATAACTATCCATGATTATTTTTTGATGTGTTTGAGTAAACATCATGTGGGTGTTTTTTATTTAAAAATGACATTAATTTATCTAAAAAGAATAAGTTAAAAACAGAAAAACAAGAAAATTCATTCATATTGTTTTTATACTTTAAGATAATTATCAAAGAGTCATTTGTGACATATAGTAATCAGCCAGCCCTCAATCTGATGCAGAGTGTGATCGGTATGACTAAAAGTGTCTGTTATCAGTTTAAAATTTACATTTTAGTTCAAAACATGTCACTCAATGAAAACTATGTAAATGTTCTCTGATTATCTTGATACTTTATGAAAATGATTCATAAGTCATTTGTAATGTGAATGAAGTAGTTTAATGCCAAACTGATGCATGATGCGACCAAAATGACTTGTAATGCTTGTTTCTAGTTTGAAATAACATTATTTCAAAAAAACAAAACAAAAATAACATACTAAAAATTTGAGACAACATATTCAGATTATTTTGATACTTTAGGAAAATAATCCATTAGAAATTTTTGACAGGTAGAGTTTAGATGCACCTCAATCTAACACACGATGTGATCGGTATAATTGAAAATGTTTCATTATTTCAAATTGACATTAATTTTTGTAAAAGTACAAGGGACATACTAAAAACTGATCGAACACATTCATATTGTTTCAATATTTAAGACAATCATCTATCACTCATTTGTAATGTGTAGGAATAAACACCACCTCAGTAGGACGCACGATGTGATTCCAGTGACCAGAAATGTGCCTTTTTTGTTAAATATTAACATTTCTTTAATTTATTCATTTATATTAATGTTTAATTTATTTCATTATAGTATTAATATCATAATATTTATTTTCTTATATAGGTGAAATATTTTTCTTGTGCTGATATGATTTTTTTGGAAACTGATACCTTGGGAGGACATTTATGAGAGGGGATCACGTGCATCAAAATATGAAATATTAATGTTTTAAAAAGTTGGTTAGATAATATTAAATATAATTATATAAAAAATTTAAATTTAAATAGTAGTGTTTTTTGTATATATCATTGGTGTAATGTTTTTGTATTCGTGATGTTAATTAAATGTGTATATCATTATTTGAAATTACAGGTTGAATATTGCATTTTTTTGAAATTATAGTGTTTTTGGGTGTGTTGTTATATTAACATCACAATTTAGCCATATAATACATCATCAATGACAAAAATAGCACTGATAAAGGTGGTGTTTATCAACACTAAAAAAGTGCTGATAAAGGGGTCCTTTATTAATGCTCCTTTCGCACTGTAAAAATCCTATTTGTTTGTTGTTAAATGACATTTGTGTATCAGTACACAAAAGAAGAAAATTATCAGGGATATCATCATCAGAAATATGAATAAAACCCATGAGATTGGATAATTATATAAAGGATGTCCCATAGGCATGGGAAGGAAAATCACATAAAGCTAAGGCTCAGAGCCTTGTATCTTGTTCAATACACTCAGAGTCCACTGTATGAAAGTGATTGATAAGATACACTAACCCATCTTTATGGGTTATCTTGGAGATAAAATTTTAATTACAAGTTCCCAATTATATGTTACAGATCTACAATTCTCCTACCAATCACAATGTAATGGAAAGAGGCTGGTGCCTCATTGTGTGTCTCTGAATTGTTCGAGGGGACCAATATATCGTATTGATTATTGAAAAAACCAAAAAACCACAGATAATGTATGATTAATACCATTACAAGGTAATACCAAATCCTCTATAGTGTGGGGGTCTCACAACATAGAGGAATAAACATTTATCTAGGGAGTACCATAATTTATTTATCTATAAGTATCATTTCACTAATAAAAAAATAAAGACATCAATTACATGAAACTTGTGTACCCTCACTATGAAAGTATTTAGAGGATGAAAACCTAAGATAAAGAAACATAATTTTAGGGAAATTAAAACCCAAATGGAGGTTTTTGAAAATGGATCCGACTTTGGTTCTAGAGAATGCACCACACACACCATATTCTATTTAATTTTTTTGACCGTTAACAAGATCTCACCAGTACTGCCATGGGTGGTTATGTTTCTTGTGACTTTAGAACTTCTCCTTCCATCCTCCCTTTCCAATCCATTAGTAGCTACCTCAGTGGTTTTGTCTCCCCATCCATTGGGATGTGCGATTCCAAATTGGACCTCTCTCAAGGACATCCTATATCTACCTCTACCTCCTTACTCATTACCTTCACCTTTATTCCCTAAAAACACCATGGTATTCTATAAATCATGTTTGGTGAAGGGTATAATGGGGATTTCTTTATCTAGTGATTTTTCTAATACTACTATTCTCTTCTCAAATGGATGATTTTTTCTTGTTTATGGTGGGAGAAAACTCTGCTGGAATATTTTTTATTGGGTATTTAATTTTTGTGATAAATGGGATAGGGTTTTAGGTATTATTAAAATGGATCATGAGATGCATGAACCCAGTTCATGCATATCTCCTCACCGGGAAGAATGAAAGGGGTTCATGTTTACCGTGAAAATTTAATGAAGGAAACGTGAACTCGGTTCACTAATCCTCTTGAATAATTAATTTAAAAAACCATCAATAGTTATAAATACAAATGAATTATAAATATAAAACAATTAAAAAATCATTAGTATATATAAAATATAAATAAATATAAATACATATAAATACATATTATTTGAAAAATCATCAATATGTATAAGTTATCAATTAATATAATGAAATTACAATACATATTAATTAAATAATTAAAAATATTAATAATAGTGTTCATGACCATTTTGATCAATCGATTTGATTCATTGTGCACTACTCAATTGGCAGTACTATTTATTCATTATTTTTTGTGGTAAATCCATACATCATGATTTCATTCCAACTGAATATGTAAAAATATTAATATATCAACCTTACGTAACAAAACATCCATTCCACTTTCTATCTTGTATATTAACAAGAAGTAAAAGGTTCAAGGGAAAAAGGTATCGGTTTATACTTAAGAAATGATTCATCCATTAACTCACTCTAAGTCTACATGAGTCATACTCAGTCTATAAAAAAATAAGATTTGATTTGGGAAACCATGTTGTCATATACAAACTAATCATTATAGCACATAAAATGTGACCACATGTAATTATTATAAAGGAAAATCCAATTTAATTTTAGGATGAAGATTCTAATTGAGATATTTGTCTTGTATTATAATATTCAAACTAAAACTCATGAAATCACTCTAAGGAATAAATAAATATCATTCTAGTGAAATAAGAAGCATAAGAAAAATTCGACTGCATTCATACTTCAAATTTTCTTATGTCATTGATTAATTCAATTACAAGCCATTTCTATTGAGTATATTTTTTGTTAACATAAGAAGATATATTTAGAAAAATATACCTATTTCAATAACATGATCATCCTAAAAATTCTACAGTAATTTGATTTGACTCTAATAGGTATACTAATTCTATAATGACCCATAATTTACATACATTGTTATTACTTTATAATTGAAGCATACTTATTACAACATATAAAAAAACCATGATAGGACCGTATAGGTATAGTGTCCTTAAAAACTGGGAAACATAAACAACTGGTTCATAAATCGTCTACATTGTCTCCCATTTATTTCATCATATCTAGAGTCAATTTTGGCATATCCTACTTAATATGCTTCTTCGTGACATGGGGAAATGAAAACATACAAAAGGGTGAGATCAAATGCTCATTAAGGGTAAACAAAAGAAATATCAGTCATATCATATTCCTATGAACATAACATTTTGAAAATCTTAACCTGAAAAAGAGATCATAATATCATAACATGAGATAAATCATAGTAGTGAAATGTAATCCCTATAATGATTACTTAAAACATGAAACTTTTTGGCATACATACATAATCCTAGAAAATCATTTCATATTAGTCAAGTATCATTTCCAAGACCATCATAGCAGACAAAGTCCATTACTGAACCGAGTTCACTCCTTGTTCCAGTCCTGTATCACTGAACCAGATTAACATTCCATTGCAGCCATGTCTATCTCATGAGATATAAATAGTTACCCAATGCATTGGAGGGAGATATAGGTCCCAACAATCTCATAATGAAACCATTCTTATGTGTTCCACGAAATCATAAATCATATCAAAACCCATGTAATAAAAATGAGATTCTTAAACATCATGCCATCATAACATAATCCATATTAGATAAAAGGACATCATAAAATTAATTCCATCATAAAATAATCAAATCAATGTAAATATAGGGATAGAAACAGAACCTTATATTATCTTGGATGGAAAATAATTTTAATAAAACACTTGAACTCCATTCTTGAGGAATATATCCATTCTACTTCAAAAGCATTATTCCTTTCTTAACATGTAATACAATTTTAAGAAAAAATAAGTTGATTAAAAATAAATTTGAAAACATGTAAAGGATGATTAATGGAAATAATGTTCTATGAAATCATAAAAATCCATTCATGCTGTATAAGTTAAAAAAACATTCTTCTCGTACTTTGTCCGAAAAAGACAAAAAGTAACTCGTACTAAAAACGACAAAATATTCCTTTCATATATTTTACTAAAAACTCACCAATGGGTAAAATTGGATTAAAAAAATTGTAGTATAATAGAAATAATATTACATATTGAGGAAGCATGGATGTGGATGATAAATATTCCCCAGTAAATTATGAAATATAAACAATCTCGGATAAAAATGAGATTGCGAGATTTTCCCTTACCTTAGGTCTGATTTGTTTCATACATATCCGAACCTCCTGTATAGTGATTCAAATAATGTAATATCCTTATCACATAGTCATGTTCACTGTTATGATATCAATTATGGTCATATTAATATCTACTTATTAGTAATATTTCATTTCTACTTGTTATTTGGGTGTTCATTGCTTTATGTTCTTAGGCATGTTTTGTCAAATAAATTCTTATTATTATTTTCATGTTATAGATACCTCATTTCCAGAATGGTATTACTGTAATATATATCAGATTTATTCATTATATTCATTTATATAATCATTATTCTATTAAGATCATGTAGAACGAGTCACATCACATCGTGGAGACGGTAGGACGTACGTACGCACGAGCAATGATATCATTCCCATGATCGTGGAATTGTATTGAACTGTAAGTATATTAGTTAAGAATAAATATCACTTTACAATAATTATATATAGGTATTCTTTACACCATTTTACCCATCCAAGTATGGTGGTGGTGGAAAACAGATTACAGCATGATGTGGAGACGGTATTCCGTACATACGCACGTGTGGTGATTTATTTTTTCATAGGATGGATAAAAGGTGAAATAGGGTAGTTTAATATTTATAATAACATATTATCATTTTAGTGATACTGATGTTATTACTTCATAATGAAAGAACTAAAGAACATGAATTATAAGAAGAAATAAATTTTAAAGAATCGGTAATGGATATTACCTCTTCTTCGACACGCCAATTTGAAACCTCCTCTTAGGGAACTAAAATTGGACTTTGAAGAAGACCAGGACCTCTAGTATGTTTCTAGGGAAGTTGAGAAGGGAAATGGTCCGGAGTTGTCTGAGCTTCAAGGCACAAAGTTGTGTAAATAGGAGAGGGAGGAGGTTCCTTTTTATATGGAAGGAGAGGGGCTCCTTTGGAAACCTCAAAAATATTAATTTATAATAAATTCAAAACCCACATAAAAAATTCCAAAATGACTGAAAATATGAATATTAGATGTTATAGGGTTTTAATATAATCATCCAATAAAATTTAGACATGTTGGGAATTTATTTAAACATTATCAAATAGATTTATCCTTATTTAATCTATTTTGTTTTATTTGTGGTAATAAGATTATAAATTTTAAATTGTTAAAAATAATTACTTATGTATTATTAATTTTCCATAATTGGATAATTTATGACATTGTAGGCCATATAAATTTTAATTTATAAATTTTAAATATTTTTGTGATTTTTAACCAATTTTATATTATGTAATTTTTATAAAATAACAATAGTGTCAATTTTGAAACTATTCATTTATTAGAATTTAAATAAAATCCACAAAGATGATATATTTGAAAAAAAAGCATTAATAGATTCATAACATGTCATATTTCTCTATAAAATTAGTGGAGAACATTAAATAGATCATAAAATATTTATTTTAAAAATTTTAAAACCATTTATTTTATATTTCAATCCATAAATAAATTTCAACATCACTATTGTGTCACTTTTAATGATAATTATTTAATCCCTAAAAATTCTAAATAATTTCAAATGATGTAGATAATTTTATTATATTTCTATATAATATTCATTTTAGAAGTTTCATGATGTTTATCACTAAATTAAAATTATTATACTTATTGGATTTAATGGAGTGACATGTTGTCACTTTCTTTGGTTTTAATAATAATTAAATTATTTTCATGGTCAAAAGTGCATAAAATTAATCTATTCCGACCCTTAGGTGATATTGTTTTACTTTTAGTCATCAAATAGAATTTTGGTAGGTGTTAGGGTAATTTTATATACTTATTTTTACCCATAATTACACGATTTACCTTTAACTGAAGTAAATAAAAATTACCGTAGTTACTATTCATAATATCAAAAAATAAGAGTAACATATTTACATAATTTGGACCCACTAAATTAAAATATGGAATCCATTTTTCAAAATTCAAAACACAGAAGTTTTAGTAATTAATTTAAAATTAATCTCGTTATTAAGAAAATGATTTTTAAAAGTTAAAACATTGCCAATGATTGAAATGTTTTTTCCTAAGAATTCAATATAAAATTAATGGTAATGGAATAAATTATATTAAATGGTAAAAATATATTCTATTTATACATTAAAACCATTCAATATTATAATTTAACCCTATAAATTATTGCGATGAAAAATGTTCTTTTTAATTAAAATATATTGTGTTTACTATTCATTAAAATATGAAAACTATCAGAATAAAATGAAAAATTTATCCAAAGTAAATATTTATATCTTGATTCCAAAAAACAATTTTATTTTTTCAAATTTAACTTATAATCATGTCAGAAACTATATTTAAAATGGGTGCTCCATCAAAAGGTGGCAAAACTGTATTTTTTGAAAAATACTTATTTGACCTGAAAAATTTAGTTTGTTCTCATACCATGTTCTAGAAGATTTATAAGATGAACAAAAATGTTATAAATTACAAAATTTAGTGAATAATATTCATAATAGCTATTCAATAATAATATTATAATAATATATCATTGTTTAGTGAAACCCGGTATTGCGTACTACACACGCTATCAAGGAAGGTCATGATTGCAAGTAACGCAAGCCAAGACAGTGTTGTGTGTAGTGAAAGATTACTTTGGTGTTGCATATAACATAATACATAAAAAGTATATTTCATATAAAATCTCAGGGTGTAACATTCTACCCCCCTTAAAATGAATTTCGCCCTCAAAATTGGTCATTTCGTAACAAACAGAAGAGGATACATCTCCCTCATCATATCCTCATGTTCCCATGTAGCTTCTTATAATTGGTAGTTCCTCCATAAAACATTAACCAAGCGAGTGGTCTTGTTTCACATAACTTTTTCACTATGATTCAGAATCTCTATCGGTTGTTCTTCATAAGAAAGATCTTGCTCCAGCGGTACAACTTCTGAGCTTAGTACATGTGATGGATCAAGTATGTACTTTCTCAGGAGAGATACATGGAACACATCATGAACTTGAGAGAGATTCGGTGGAAGCGGCAATTGGTAAGCTACATTCCCAACATGATCCAGTATTTCAAAAGGACCAATATACATAGGGCTCAGCTTTCCCTTCTTTCCAAATCTCATTACTCTCTTCCAAGGAGATATTCGTAAGAACACTTTATCACCCACTTCAAACTGTAGGTCTTTTCTTCAGTTGTCAGCATAACTTTTCTGTCGACTATGAGCTTCTCCTATGTGTTGTTGAATAGATATGACCCTTTCTTCCATCTCATCATCAAAATTAGATCCTAATAGATTTCTTTCCCAAACATCATCCCAACAAGTTGGAGTCCTGCATTTTTTTCCATAGAGAGCTTCATAAGGAGCCATATGAATACTGGAGTGAAAGCTATTATTATAAGAAAATTCCACCAAAGGTAGGTGTTTATCCCAACCACCTTTGAAATAAATAGAGAAAGCTCCCAACATGTCTTCTAGAGTTTGAATTGTCCTCTCAGAATGACCATCTGTCTGAGGATGATAAGCAGTTCTGAAAATCAACATCGCATCTAGAGTATGCCGAAGACTTCTTCAAGACTTCGATTTAAACCTCAAACCCCGATAAGATATAATGGAAAGTGGTACTCCATGAAATCTTACCGCTTCCTTTACATATATCATGGAAATCTGATCAAGAGATAAATGCTTTCTAATAGCAATGAAGTGTGTCGACTCCGTAAGATTATCCACTATGACCCAGATAGCATTATTTCCTTTGGATGTTTTAGGAAGACCAGTGTCAAAGTCCATAGTTATGTTTTCCAATTTCCATTCGGGTATGGGTAATGGTTGTAACATCCCCTTAGACTTTTGTCTCTCAGATTTAACTTGTTGACAGACCAAGAATCCAGAGACATATTCAGCAACATCTCTTTTCATTCCATTCCCCCAGAAGTACTCTTTCAGGTCCGTATACATTTTCGTGCTTCCAGGATGAATAGAGAATGAAGAACTATGAGCCTCATCAAGCAGCTTCTTCTTTAATTCTGGGATGGGAGGAACACAAACCCAATTCCTGAACCTTATTATCCCATCACAATCAAGGTTGAATTCAGGAAAATTTCTCACCATCTTTTGTAACTCTACATTTTCTTTTTGTGCCTCTTTAATCTTCACGTGTATAGATGGTTGACCATTCATTTGATAAATATAAGAGTTTTCCCCTTAAATTATTATTCAAAGATCCATCCTTTGTAAATCCATAAATATTGGATCTTTTGTGATCCTCATCATGGATAAGCTAGCATGGGATTGTCGACTAAATGCATCTGTCACCTTGTTTGCTTTCCCAGGGTGATAATGAATTGAGCAGCCGTAGTCCTTAATCAACTCCAACCATCTTCTTTAGTGCATATTCTGCTCCTTTTTTTGTGAAAATATACTTTAAACTTTTATTATTAGTATAAATATCACACATTTCACCATAATGATAATTCATCCAAATCATTAATGCAATGATTACCGTAGCTAACTCCAAATCATGAGTTGGGTAATTTTGCCCAAGGATTTTCAAGTATCGTGAGACATAAGCTATCACCATATCATTTTTAATGAGAACACACCCCAGCCCCTTCTTGGATGAATCATTATAGATCATAAAACTTTCTCCACTACAAGTCAGTGTGAGCACAGGTTCACTGGATAATCTTCTTTTTAACTCCTTAAAATTCGCTTCACATTCCTCTGTCCAAAACAAACTTAACTTCTTTCTAAGTCAATTTGGTGAGTGGGTAAGATAATCTTGAAAAATATTTCACAAAACATCGATAGTACCCAGCTAAACCAAGAAAACATCGGATCTCAGTTACTTTTGTTGGTCTCGACAATCTTTTAATAACCTCCATTTTTGCTGGATCCACAGATATCCCCTCTTTTGAGATTATGTGACCAAAAAATGAAACTTTTTGAAGCTAAAATTAATACTTGGTAAATTTGGCATAAAGCTTCTCCTTTATCAGGGTCTTCAATACATTTCTCAAGTGATCTTCATGTTCTTAATTTCTCTTTGAATAGACAAGAATATCGTCTATAAATACTACCACAAACTGATCAAGATAGTCTCTAAAGACTCTATTCATTAAATCCATGAAGATAGAAGGGGAATTAGTAAAACCAAATGGCATCACTATAAATTCATAGTGTCCATACCTTGTACAGAATGTCGTCCTTGGTATATCCCCCCTTTTTACCCGTAATTGATGATACCTTGAACGAAGATCAATCTTGGAAAAGTATTGAGCTCTGCGTAGTTGGTCAAATAAGTCATCAATGCACGGGAGATGATATTTGTTCTTGATAGTGATCTTGTTAAGTTCTCAATAATCAATGAAGAGTCTCATTGATCCATCTTTTTTCTTAACAAAAAAATAGGTTCTCCCCAAGGTGATGCACTATGGAATATGAATCCCTTATCAATATTCTCTTGGAATTTCTTCTTCAATTCCTACAACTCAATTGGGGCCATTATATAAGGTGTCTTTAAAATAGGTAAAGCACCCGGTACAAGTTCTATTGAAAACTCAACTTCAAAATTTGGTGGAAGACCAAGAAATTCCTCTAGAAAGACATCATCAAACTCACGTACAATGGGAATATTTTTAATCGGGAATTTCTCTCCAACCATTTGAGATAAATAACCTTAATTTAGTGGAATCAAGACCCATATGATGGAAGAAATTTCCTCTGAAAGGTTATATTCATCCTTGCATCGATAGATGATCATAGATTGATTTGGAATATGAAATGTGACTTCCCTTCTTTGGAAATTGATATGAGCTCCACATAAGGAAAGCCAATCCATGCCAAGAATCACATCAAATTCCACTATAGTAAGGATCACAATATTTGCAGGAAGCACTTTCCCACAAACTTCAATCGGAGAAGAATTGTAAACTTTAGATGCGACTGTTGTTCTATTAGGGCTTTTCACGGCTAACTCAATATCTAACTACAGAGGTAATATGGTGATACCCTTTGAAAATTCTTCAGAAATAAAAGAGTGGGTGGATCCAGAATCAAATAAAACATTTTATACTTTAGAGTGGATGGTAAGTGTACCTTTCACCACTTCATTATCATACTCCACATTGCCGATAGAAATTGAATGTGAAATTCCTTTGTCTTTTACCTTAAGAGTTTGTTGATGTCGATCATCATCAACAACCCTTCAATTAGGGCATTCATTGGCATAATGCCCCATTTCCTTGCACTTGAAACATTGAAGTGTACGAGGTGAATTATGTGTATCCCTTTCTTTTTTTCGCATCATTAGACATCGTCTTCTCATTACATTGACATTAAACTACCCGATGACCATATTTTCCATGCTTCAAATATTTACTTGTCCCTTTAAGACAATTCCTTCCATGTTTCTTTCCCCACATTGAGCATAAGGGAAAACTCATCTTTTTTTTCAGTGTGGTCTTTATATTATCCTTTGAATTCCATTTTACTCTTCTTATCAAACCCATATGATTGATGGGTTATTCCAATCTCCATATAAACCTTGAGAGCACATCGAAAAATTTCCTCGTAGCTGTTGAAGTTCCTTATGGCTAACGCCCTTCGAAGACTTGGTTTTAAGCCACTAAATAATCGATCGATTTTACTCTCAAGATGGATAGTAATTCCGGAAGCATACCTTGAAAGTCTTTTAAATTTTTCTTCGTAGGTACCAACAGATACATCATCCTTTTGCATCAGTTCAAGAAACTCCTTCTCCATATTTGATCAACGAATATGAGGGATGTACTTATTTAAAAATAAGTTCTTGAACTCTTTCCGTTCCATGGACTCAATTTCATCCCTTTTCCTTGTATTCTTAATAAGATTACACCATTGATCGGCTTCACCTTACAAAAGATATACTACTCAGATGACTTTATCATGTTCAGAACATTGTAGAATGGAAAATAACTTTTCAGTGGTACTGATCCATTGTCCAGCCACTAATGGATCAGAAGACCCGCTGAATGAAGGTGGACGCCGCCTCATGAAGGATTCAATGGAATGTTTCTCCTTCCATTGCTCGTTTGGAAGTCCCGAAAGATTCATAGCTTGAGAAAGTTGTGTGAGCATGGCTACAAGATTTTTCATTACAACTCCCATATCTTTTGGTTTCTCAGGGGGATAATCATTGCATTTCCCGTCTTATTCAGCATTGACACGATTCCTTCGGGTTCAAGCCATTGACTAAAACCAAGAAGCATAGTGCGAGAAACACATATCATAACAGGAAAACCACATAATCAAGAATAAAATTTCACACATTAGGTCTTATCATAGGTTTTTCATGGAAATTTCTAAAACACTAATATTTTTTTCTATGTTTAGACATATCCTTAGAGTTCTTACTAAGGTTTTTACATCCTAGTTTCCAAAGGTTGACTATACCTTTCCTCTCATACCAACTTTAATGAACCATAATTTTAATACATGGTTATTACTTCAGAATTGAAGCATACTTATTACAAAATATAACAAAACCATGAAAGACCATATAGGTATAGTTTCTTTAGAAACTGGGAAACATAAACAACTAGTTCATAAATCATCTACATTATCTCCAGTTTATTTCATCATATCTAGAGTCCCTTTTGGCATATCCTACTTAATAACCTTATTCCAGACCTGGGGAAAAGAAAACATACCAATGGGTGAGCTCAATTTCTCAGTAAGGGTAAACGAAAGAAATATCAATCATATCATATTCATAAGAACATAACATTTTGAAAATCTTAACCTATAAAAGATATCATAATATCATAACATGGGATAAATTATAGTTGTGAAATGTAATCCCAATAATGGTAACATAAAACATTATACTTTGTGTCATACACACATAATCATAGAAAATCATTTCATATTATTCAAGCCTCATTTCCAAGAACATCGTAGCAAAAAAATTCCATTACTGAACCGAGTTCACTCCTCGTTATGGTCCTGTATCACTGAACTAGATTAACTTTTCTTTCCAAACATGTATATCTCATGAGATATAAATCTATACCCGATGAATTGGAGGGAGATATAGGTACCACCCATCTCATAATGAAACCATTCTTATGTGTTCCACAAAATCATAAATCATAGCATAACCCATGTAATAAAAATGGGGTTCTTAAACATCATGAAATCATAACATAATCCATATAAGATAAGAGGAAATCATAAAATTAATTCCATCATAACATAATCAAATCAATGTAAAAATAGAGATAGAATCAAAACCCTATATTATCTTAGATGGAAAATAATTTTGAGAAAACACTTGAACTCCATTCTTGAGGAAAATCTCCTTTCTACTTCAAAAACATTTCTCCTTTTTTAACATGTCACACAATTTTAAAATAACAGATGTTGATTAAAAATAAACATGAAAAGTTATAAAGGAAGATTCATGGAAATAATTTTCTATGAAATCATAAAAATCCATTCATGCAGTATATGTTAAAAAACATTCTTCTCGTACTTTGGCCAGAAAAGTCAAAAAGTACCTTGTACTAAAAACCAAAAAAGATTCCTTTCATATCTTTTACTAAAAACTCAACGATGGGTAAAATTGGATTTAAACAACTATATGAGGATAGAAATACTATGAAATATTGAGGAAACATGTATGTGGATGACAAATATTCCCTATTAAATTATGAAGTATAATCAATCTCGGATAAAAATGAGATTGTGAGATTTTCCCTTACCTTAGGCTTCGTACGTATCTGAACCTCCTATATAACGATTTAAATAATTTCATTGAATTATTAAATAATAATTTTCATTGTTATGATATCATATATGTTCATATTCTTATCTTCTTATTAGTAATGTTTCATTTCTACTTGTTATTCGGGTGTTCATTGATTTATGTTCTTATGTATGTTTTGTCAAATAAATTGTTATTATTATTTTCAGGTTATAGATACCTCATTTCCAGAATGTTATTAGTGTAATATATATCATATTCACTCATTTAATTCATTTATATAATCATTATTCAATGAAGATCATGTAGAACGAGTCGCATCACATCGTGGAGACAGTAGGCCGTACGTACGCACGAGCGATGATATCGTTCCCATGATAGTGGACTTGTTTTGAAGTGTATGTATACTATTTCAGAATAAATATCACATTAAAATAATAATATATAGTTATTATTTACACCATTATACCCATCCAAGTAAGGTGCTGGTGGAAAACAGATTACACCACGGCATGGAGACGGTATTCCGTACGCACGCACGCACGCCGATTTTGTTTTCCATAGGATTGATAGAAGGTGAAATAGGGGTGTTTAATATTTATAATTACATATCAGTATATTATTTATACTTATGTTATTACTTCATAATGAAAAAACTAAATTATAGGAATTAGAATAAGAAATAAATTTGAAAGAATCGGTAACGGATATTACCTCTTCTTCGACACGCCTCTTTGAAACCTCCTCTTAGGGAACAAAGATTTGTCTTTATAGAAGACCAGGATCTATAGAATGTTTCTAGGGATGTTGAGAAGAGAAATGGGCTAGGTTATGTCGAAAATGAATGCTCAATGTTTTGTAAATAGGAGAGGGAGGATGTGCCCTTTTATAAGGGGGGAGAGGGGCACCTTTGGAAACCTCAGAAATATTAATTTATAATAAATTAAAACCCCACATAAAAACTTCCAAAATGACTAAAATAATAAGGTTAGATGAGATTGTCTTGTAATATCATCAACAAATAAAATTTATACAGGTTGGTAATTTATTTCAAACATTATCAACTTGATTTATCCTTATTTAATCTATTTAATTGTATTTGTGGTAATAAGATTCTAAATTTTTAATTGTTACAAATAATTACGTATGTGTTTTGAATTTTCTATAATTTGATAAGTTATGAAATTTTAGACCATATAAATTATAAATTATAATTTTTAAATATTTTTGTGATTTTTAAACAATTTTATATTATGTTATTATTAAAAAATAACAGTATAGTCAATTATGACACTATTCATTTATTTTAATGTAAATAAAATCCACAGAGAAGATATGTTCGAACCAAAAGAATTAATAGATTCATAACATGTCATATTTTTCAAGAAAATATTGGATCACATTAAATAGTTCATATAATATTTATTTAAATATTTTTAAAACCATTTATTTGATATTTCAATCCGTATAATAATTTCAACATCACTATTATGTCACCTTTAATGATAATTATTTAATCCCTAAAAATTTTAAATAAATTTACATGATGTAGATAATTCTATTATATTTTTATATACTATTAATTTTCTAAGTTTCATGAATATTATCACCAAATTAAAATTATTATACTTATAAGATTTAAAAGAGAGACATGATTTCACTTTGTTTGGTTTTAATAATAATTAAATTATTTTCAAGGTCAAAAATCCATAAAATTAATCTATTCCGACCCTTAGGTGATATGGGTCGACTCTTAGTCGTCCAATAGAATTTTTTCATGTTTTAGGGTAATTTTATAATTTTATTTTTACCCTTAATTACCCAATTTACCATTAACTGCAGAAAATAAAAATTAGCGTAGTTACTATTCATAATATCAAAAAATAAGAGTAACATATTAACATAATTTGGACCCACTAAATTCAAATATGGAATCCATTTTTTAAAATTCAAAACACAGAAGTGGCAGGAATTAATTTAAAATTAATCCCGTTATTAAGAAAACAAGTTTTAAGAGTTAAAACATTGCCAAAGATTGAAATGTTTTTACCTAAGAATTAAATGTAAAATTAATGGTAATGACATAAATTATATTAAATTGTAAAAATTTATTCTATTTATACTTTAAAACTATTCAATATTATAATTTAACCCTATAAATTATTGCGATGAAAAAAGTTTTTTTTAATGAAAATATAGCGTGTTTTTACTATTCATTAAAATATGAAAGTTATAAGAATAATATGAAAATTTTATCCAAAGTTAATTTTTATATCCTGATTCCAAAAAAGAATTTTATTTTGTCAAATTGAACATATAAACATGTCAAAAACCGTATTTAAAGTGGGTGTTCCATCAAAAGGTGGAAAAACAGCATTTTATGAAAAATACTTATTTTACCAGAACAATTTAGTTTGTTCTCATACCATGTTCTAGAAAATGTAAAGATGAATAATAATTTTATAAAATTCATAATTTAGTTAATACAATTAATAATTCCTAGTCCATAATAATATTATAACAATATATCATTGTTTAGTGAAACCCGGTATTGCGTACTACACACGTTATCCAGGGTAGTCGCGATTGTGTGTAACGCATTCCAAGACAGTGTTGTGTGTATTGAAATATCCCTTTGGAATTGCGTATAACATAATACATAAAAAACAAATTTCTCATAAAATCTTAGGGTGTTACAAATTCAGATAGTAATTTCATTTTTTTTGTTTACCTCCCCCTCAAGGGAAACACTCACAAATATATTTATAA
Source organism: Viscum album (assembly GCA_963277665.1). Classification (NCBI taxonomy): domain Eukaryota; kingdom Viridiplantae; phylum Streptophyta; class Magnoliopsida; order Santalales; family Viscaceae; genus Viscum; species Viscum album. The sequence goes on along the minus strand of OY728120.1, from coordinate 1,427,773,248 downwards.
TGGTGTATCTCTTTAAATATGGTTTTCAAGATTTTCTAATATAACTAATACACTAGAATTCATATTCAACTTATCACTTTAAATATTTGAAAACATATGTAACTTCACCAAGAATTTTCTTATTTTCAACACTTATTCCTCATGAAACAAAAAACATGATCAAATAATGATTATATATTCTTTATACTTATTTTTATTGGATATGATAACACATTCATAAAACTCATTAATTATTACCCTCTTTTTTTATTAGTATTTGAAAACCAGTGGTGGAATAATTAAATAATAATAACTTCTTTATAAGTGTGATCAAGAATTGATCGAACTCACTATTTCTGATGTTCTCCCTCTAAGAACTTGGTTCAAAGTCAATTCCTTATATCATAATAATAGATAAATTAAATAAAGATTAAGGAAATATGGTGGGTCTTCCTTACTTTTTAATGTGAATAGGAAGGTTGAGTTTTTTTTCAATTATGTTTGTCCTCTTCCTCTAGTATTTATGATTTCATATCTGAACATATGTTATGATTTATATTGGTGTAGAAGGGATCTATTCACAATACATTCTGATTTTGTGGAGATATTTTCCTTATTAGCCATCAATTATGAGGTAGCCATAACCATCTTAAGGATTGATTTTGATTCAATAAGGATATTAAATCAATATTTTTCACAATGTCTAGAATTTTGTCACCAAATGGAGCTATTTTAACCTTAAAAATCCTCCATTAAGGATTTTGAATCAGTAGAAATTGTTACCCTTTTTGGTAGTATGAAGATGTATCTTCATAAAGTTGGCCAAATGAACATCTAATTTAATACATCTCATATTGTGGTTTTTGGGATCTTCAATCTTAATTACAAACTCTTCTGAAATATCCATTATTCATTGTTTTACTTATTCATAATGTTTTTTTAATAAATATTCACATTCCATGATATTCTAGGATTTTACATCCAATTTGAAATCATTGGGATAAATAATATTCTCATGGTTTCTTCAAGTTCACAAATCTTTTCATCCAGAGTCTTTTTGAATTCAAAATAATTAGCATAATTAATATTTTTTTACTGAATTTATGAATATAATTTATTATAGAAATATTTATAATAATACTAACTATCATTATGAATATCAAAAGTGGATATATTGATATTGGTAGATAATATGATAATAGTAAGGGACTTATTAAAAAAAGGAAAGAACAAAATAAATCAAAATAGTAAGGCACATACAACATGTATCATAAATCTAATATCAACCTAATATACACCTCTGGTATGGATGCTCCTCTATCCCAAAATCAGGCGTATAATGTATGTGTCCATGATGTTTCTATCCGTGTCTCCAATCTGGCGTATGATTCTGCGGTATATTATCATCAGCAGCCACCTCCACATCCTCTAGTGTGACATGTGGTGGATGTATATCCTCCACCCCTGTATCTTATTTTTCTTCTAAGGATAGTTTATTCTACATGAAACTTTCACAAACATGTAATGAAGATAGTTTCTGTGATGTAGATGTTTGTATTTTAGGTAGTAATAAAGAATCCAGCTCTGTCCAATCAATGTCTATATCATCGTACGGATATGATTGAGAATATGGAGGGGCATCTAACTAATCATGATAAACACCCTCCTCTTATGAAGGATTAGCATCTGGATGATCATAATTAATTACCTCCTCCTTTGGAACAACAAAATCCATAACAGGGTTGTCCCCCTGGTACATCCATATTAGGTTCAATTGGATCTGCAACGTCATCATCATGAGGTGGATCAAAGAACATTCCTTGACAAATCTCATTTATCAAGGAATAAACACAACCATAGTTCCATGAAAATGTGTTTGGTCAAATGATCCTCTCTCCACTAGATCATACATGTGATGTAGATGACTAATACGATCATCCTACGAATACAAATTCAACTGTTAAGTAATGATAATAAAAAAATTACTTAACAGTGGGAGAAATAATGTATACCAACTCACGAAATCCCAATTTGTGTCATGTTAGAAATCTTACTGGGGACCTGTTGTACTAGGGAGCATAATCCCACTGATCCAAAAAATGAAAATGTACTGTCCCCACCCCTCATAATTGGGACTCATGTCATCTATAATGTAGATCAATATACATGGAAAGGCATATCATCTAAATAAAGTCTCTCCTCCCTAACATCTTCAGGTAATGTAGTGAAGCTAACTGACTTGGTGGGTTTGGAATAGGCTAAAAGAATCTGAACTACCTCATACATCTATCAGTCTGATGCCACTTGACTTCATAAAAATGAATCAATGGGGCCATGCAAGAGCTGATAGCATGCATCATCATAGAATATCATGGAAGACTCGGGATGATGTCATTTTTATATAGAATACATGTAATCTGAATTAAAAAATGAATAATAACTTAAAAATGATGAGATGTTTAATAAAGAATAAATTTTTAACAATATAAATAATAATCACTTACATCATCTGGTTGAGGGTTGTCTAGCATAATTTTATAGGCATAAATGATAGGTTTGATAAAATCTAAATGTCGATGTTTCTGTCTCAAAAAGTAGTTAAAATTATTATAGTTACATTTCATAATAGAATGTTATACAATAAAATTAAACAACAAAAGGCAGGAATAACAAACCATTGTCCACATTGAGACTCTAATACAAAATCTTCTTGAAATGGTGCACACAAATGTGGAGATAAAAGATGGTTGTTCTCTCATACCCACATCTATAAAATAACAATGTATCCTATGATATGCATCTTATCGATGTGACATGTGTTGCATTACACCCTATATATATATTATAGATAATATTACCCCTAACTACACTTTCCTACCTGGTTGTTTCCTCCAAAAAAGGTAAATACATCATATGTACAAAATTAGAGTAGTAATCCACAAAAAGCATGCCACAAATCAACCTCAAAATATAAGCACGTGAAAATCGCACCATGGTAATCTCTTCAGCATCCTATGCTAGATGTGTGATGTGATTATATAACATGGGAATGCATAATATACCACTTTCCATGGACCTACCATCATCGTGGACCTCTATTCCCAGTAATATATACACAATCTTGATCCAATATTCTACAACTCATCATGTCACATCCACACCGTCGATGAGGAGGCCCAAAAAAATAAACACATCCTATACGGTGATAGTCATCCCCCTTATCTAAAATGGAACATGTGTGGCTCTGGATTCCATCTATCTACAAGTGAGTAAATGATTCGATGATCAAAATAGGTGAAGTCACACATTTCTATGCCATAGAATCCATCACAATGAAGATAGGGGGATGATAGTGGGAATTGGTGTGGAATGATGGAAATGATGATATCTACGTACACTCAAAGGAGGCACATGACATCCTTCTAAAACCAATCATCAAACACGAGTATCCTGGGATGTGAGTAATGAAAAACCTTCCGTATTCAAAAACGATATCATCATTACTTTTTTATAGTTAATTCAATTAAAATTTTCAACTTTTATGAAAATAGACTATGACAAGAAAAATAAGGTTGAAAATATATGTGGTCAGTATTGTTGGTTTAGGATATGAAATTCTTGTTTTATTGATCTCGAATGAAGTTTAATTTATTCTAATTTTTTATATAAATCATAAGTGATGAAAAACCAACATTGAAAATGTGGAATCATGATAAATTCATTTTCATTGTATGTTTATTTTTTTAATTGTTATAGTATCCCAATATTCATTATGATACAGTCCTGAAATGAGACGATCCAAAATTAAAACATATCAAAAGTTGAGAAAGTAAAAAATAAAATGATTCATTGCTGAAAATACCTCATAAGAAAAATAAAAAATATATATTATTAAATACACATACTTGATCAATAATGAAGGGATGTGGAGCCCTGTCCTGCCACTCAGGGACATATTTTATTGGTATGTCCTCTGCGTGAAAAATATTGCATTGTAGTCCCCCTATTAATTGTTGATTCCAATACATCTAATTAATTATTTGAGTATAATTTGGTCATCCATGGGGTTAAAACTTGTTTGTATAAATACCATTATTTAAATTGTGGTAGAAATTTTAAATAACATAAATGAAAAAAAACGGAACTTACAAAACCTGGAAATATCTGAGATGATAGTTGGCCGATTAGTAGGTTATGATATTGAATGAAAGTCACCAACATGAACCCATGTTTCACTATAGAAGTTAACCAAAGTGATCATGCGATACACTAGGTCAAAATAGCAATCCCATGAGATATTTACCAATGAAAAAGTGGTAATGACATGTGCACATGGAAATTTCATTGCCTGAAAGATTCCACAATCACAGTACCTATTATCCATAATCACCACTAGCACTCGATCACTGGTTCATGTAGCCCAATCATAGAATTATATTTCCTAAAATCTCTTCTTTTCCCTATCAATGGCTACAACAATTCATATTGAAGACTCATTCATTATCTGATCAATATTACGTTCGAAATGTGGAGTAAAACAGATTCTTTTTTCTTTCCTCTGATAGGCCTTTTAGGGAACAGTCAAATAATCACCGAACACATCTATAAAATGTATAATGAAATAACCCTATGATTGGGAGTTTGTACACACCCTTTAAAACCCCATTTATGCACTCCACTATATTAGTGGTAACATGACTTTATCTCCAGTAACCATCATATGCTAATTTTCACTTTTCCATTGAAATATGCATCATATATTCATAAAAATCTACATTAGCACTCAAAATATCTTTAATACATCAATCAAAACATTCATGTTGGGGATAATATTCTGAAACTATAAGAGAATAATTTTTTAAAAAGGATATTCAATTTTCTTTAAAAAATAGTATGTTTGAAAAAACATACCCAACATGGGGATCGCCTTCTTTATTGCTTCATCTCTGAAATGCATATGCACATTACTTGAAATATGTATAATGTAATATTGATGATAAGAATTAAGATCAGTACACAAGACCCCATAACTATTTACTATATCTATAATCACTCAATAATGATCAGATATCAGACACACACTCTGGTCTTGTGTGACAAGAATGCATACACATGCCAAAAACCAGATCCGACATTCAAAATTAACCTCTTCAATAATGGATAATGCAAGTCGTAAAGGAGAAAGATTACCATCCTATATGGTAGGAATGAGGAGAACACCTATATACTTTACATAAATAATTTTCCATCCGCCATAATGAATTTTTTACAAGAAGGAAAAGTGTCCATGCATGGCCTGAATTCCCAAAATAATTCTATTGAACTTCAAATTTGATAGATCGACTCAGAGATTGGAGGACACATACTCAATAATGTCCAAATGATAAGAAATATGATTATTGAGAAAAAAATTCCATAAGTTGTAGAAAAATTGCAAAATATTCACCCCAATCAACATATACTTTTATAATTGCCTTCTGTTTTTCATTTCATGCTTTGTTGCAGGATATCTTATAGTTAAAAAACTATTCCATTATTTCTTGAAAAGGGGAAATGGGAACATCTTGACATGGTTATATCACCTCAACAATAAATGTTGATATAAATATTGCATCAGGTGAAAAGTGATCCGGTGACAAGCTTGGATTCACCCATTTGTGTGGGCCATCTAATTTGGTTATATTATACCATGGAAAAAAATTATCATATATTTCCCTTAAAAATAATTTTCATTTTGGCCAATATTTTTTAGAAAAAATGGGATATTTTTCCTTCTGTGAATCATCAACCACAAATGTCAAATGATTCTCTACATGGTATTTTTTTTAAAAAAAATCAGGTCATGATTACATTCAAACTCCTGACTGACATAGATGGTTGTATCATTTGATGAAAATAAACTCCCTATATTGCTAGGGAATTCAGAAGCTGGTGTATTTAAATCCCAATCAAAATGATGTTCATGATTCATTCAATCAATTAAGAAACTCAATAGCAAAGGATGATTACCACTAACAAGTGGATGTCATGGATGCCTGTATCTCATAGGAATCTCAGAAGGTTCATCACCCACATCACGTTGTAATGGATGTATATATCTCAGTTGATCCTTAGAAGGTTCAATACCCACATCACCCTAACCCAAATATTCTCCTAATTCCTCAACAGACTCTTCTTCCTTAGACAAAATTCCATTCACTATATCATCAAGAAAGTGATGTCATATACATTTTCTTCCAAATTCTTTTCATCTTCTACATTGTTATGTTCTATCACTACATTTATATGTGGATGAGGCAATTACTAATATTGTTTTGAATTCCCAAAATCCAGGTAGCTCACAAAACATGGTTATATAGTAATCGGTTTCACCACATCAATATCAAAAATCGCCACATACAATTCCATTTGACCATTAGAACACTATTTCCTGAATGAAAAAGATGCATCAATATAATCCCCAACATCGGCCAGAGGGTATTCGATGTTCCCATTTCTCAATATATGGAATATATCGATATTTTATTGAAGTAATTGCTTAACCATCCCCCAGTTTTAACTGATTATGAATATTGTTGCGAACTTCATCCAATTTTAGACAACCCTGAAGATTTACCAATCTTATCGGTGGAAAAATATAGCTAAAACCCTACTAAGTATAAATGTCCTCATCGTTGCCATATATTTTCAATGACATGATTACAAAAAAAATATAATTAATACCATATTTTATACCACATCATTATTTTAATTTATTTAAATTGGTTATGATTGAATAATTGACATGATCTTGAGACTTTTTCTATTTATTGGTTTATCACTATTGAGGTATAGAGATAGTGATATTATTACCAAAGAAAATTTAATATAATGTAATATATTTTTATACCACTTATAAAATGTTAAATAAATTTTAATTACATATAAATAAATAACAATGAATTGATCTTGAGAATTAGGATGGATTAGTTTATCATTATTTGATAAATTATCCAAAACTTATAAGTGGACTCCTAGAGTCTCTGTTATCAAATTTTTCAGCAACCACTAGCATCCTTTCAAAAAATAATTCATTTTTCAAATTCCTATCCGTGAACGCATCTTCAGGAATGCCTCTTCTGGGACGCCACTTATTGATCGTCTTTTAATTAAAAAATTACTCACATGCATGTGAGGGGGTCTAGGGGTATGAAATATAAACTGTTTTTTAAGCGGACACGTAGGTCCATATATACTTAGTGAGGAATGATTCATAGGTCATAAATGAGAAAAAATGCAATTATTTAAAATTATATTACCCCATACACAAAAATGACTTATAATTTCCATTATGAATTGGTCTTTTATCTTAAGATCAGTCATCAAAAAATACTCCTAACATGTTTTTGGATATACTTATTATGTTTTACATATTATATAACATTATATAGTACTAAATTAAATATGTATTAAATTTCTACACCTGTTTTCCAAAAAATTATCTTTTCAATTTGTTTATATATGTATATATTTAATAATAATATTTAATAAATACAATTAAAACTGATATAATTAACACTTACATAACAACCAATACAATACTAAACACTGAAGTTATTTTCTATTTTATAAAATTTCATATATATATATATATACTGTTTTTTTGTCATTCTACTACTTTCCAAAAGATAAGTAAATATAATTTTTACATTATTAATTGAATGAATAATTATTTATACCTAATATTATGTAAATTTATTGATAAAAATTATAATTAGAAGTAAATAAATGTAATATAATTGACACTTATATAAAAACCATTACAAATATAAACCTATGCAATTTTTATTTTATTAATTATATATATATATATATATATTTTATTTTTATTTTTTTAAAATATTTAATTAATTATTTTCCAAAATTTATTACTAAAAATAATAATTCGTTACACTTAATGTAATTTAAAATCATAGTTTATAGAAAATAGTTTTTATTACATTAACAAAAATAATTTTCCATATATTTTTTAATAAATATAAATATGATACTTAATGTAAGTAATATATTTTTTATAAATTATATAGTTAGTGTATAGAATATTATAATTTAAATTAATATATATTTAAAAATATCATATAATATACACATATAAATAGTTTAATCTCTCCATTTAAAATAAAAATATATATAATATTTTTAAAAAATTATTTCCCTATATATAAATATCATTTTTGAAAAACCATCTTTTAAATTTCCTAATCATTTAATGTGATTTCATACAGCAAACAATAACTCATTAAGAAATAAAAGCATACAAAAGACCTTAATTTACACATTCATTCATGCATCAATACATATTAAATAAAAAATACAAGCAAACACTTATTTCAACACACCATAATTTAAACAAATAAACTATAAAAAAATAAACACAGTAAAAGAATTAAATTTTTAATTAAAAATTATACCTTCTTAAAAGTAGTAAATATATATTTAGAAAATAAATTTAGTTCTTCACAATAATATTCCAAGTTAAAGAAGGATATTTTAGGGGGTATTCTTTTATAGAAACTCCCCAAGCAGATGCGTAAACCCCATTCACACATCCTTCATCCAGTTTTAAAAGCATCCCTAAACAAGGTTTACCCATCCTCCTCTGTTCCTGGGATGTGTGAAAGGGGTTCACGCATATATGGAAACATAGAGAGTTGCATGAACCCATTTAGGCATCTTCCTTGGATCGAAGATGCATGAAAAGTTTTTCACACATCTCAGCTCTCTTTTTTTAAAAAAAAAATTGGGGATCCTATCCCCTTTAAAAATTTATTCAAAAACATGTTTTAAAAAAATATCCTGGATCACTTATAAAAAAATTATTATTTATTTTGGTATAACAGATCCTTCTATGGTTTTGATGATGAAAAATTGATATATTTTCATGGTCACTTCTTCCAAGGACGAGTTTATGAATTCTTGGTCTTGTAAAATCTCTTCCATTGGTAGGTAGAGGTTTACACTATTATGGTGGACTATAGAGGTTCACCCAGGCTGAAATCAACCTTTAACAACTACCGGGATCGATTTACATGGTATTCAACTCCCATTTCATAATTTTTCATTCATAAAAGTGATTTTAAACTCCTTGTGTTTGTTTCTATGTGTGGCTGAAAGGACACTCCAAATTGATAGTGTGAAAGCCACTCACAATTGTGTGGAACTCAAAATATTCAATCCTCCTCCTTCTAATATTATTCTTCATGCGGTTGAGAGTTTTATAAGGAAGTAGTTTCATATTTTTCCTTTACTAATTATGTATTTATCATTAGGCCACCTTCAAAAGTATTCCGTATCTATGTGAAGGATGTCATGTGATCAGGCTATTGTATCTCGTCACTGGTTTGGTTCGGTCTATCCTTTTGATCATCAATTGTCTATAAATCTATATGGATTAGACTTTGTCGATCAGGATATTCCTAATATAATCATTAAGGATATCTCATCTTCCTAGGTTTTAGTTACATCTCCTTCTAAGCTTTCATTTCATTTATACATTCTTGTAGAGTCCATTGAAAATCTATGGACAGATTGTGTGGTTCTCAGATAGGGATGATTTTTTTGGATTTTTTAAGATCATCCTGTTTCTTTGGCTTCCTATTCATTGAAGGACTTTAAGAAAGGGAAGGATAATTTCCTTCCTTTTTCAGTAGTAGATGGTTAATTGATTTCTAATCCAGTTCCTCTAGGTGCCACTCCTTTACTAGAGTTGAATAAATTTGATATTTTAGCAAACTATTCTAAGTAATTTTGAGTCTTGAATGTTTCTATCAATGCAAACAATGGTTTAGTTTCTCTAGTGAGCCTTGTTTATACCAAAGCTCAATATAAAAGTGAGTTGGGCATTTTTTCTTCTTCATCATCAAAGTAACTTTTGAAACCTAAGGACAAGACCATGCATCCCAACTCAAAATGATTTCCATTATCGTTCAAAATTATCATGAAATTAGAGCATGGGTTAAATTAGACTACATAATCTCTAAAATACATCATTCGAAAGCCTCCATTTTTGTGGTGTTTCAGCCCAAATATTACCATTCCAGAATCCATAATTTTTCTCAAATGTTCGGCCTTTCTAATTTTATTCCTGGTGATGGTATGAACAGTCATATATGTATCTTTTGTAATAATAAACTCATGGTTCAAAAGATGATGTTTTGAGCCAGAACCTTTCTAGTATAATTTTTATGGAAAATCATTTTTATTTTTTTCCTTTGTCTATAAAAAAATGTGATATCCATGAAAGGGAACATTTGTGGCCCGATCTATGTACTCCTAAACAAGGGTACATTTCTTTGGTTTTTGGGAGGTGATTTTAACATGATACTAGACAAATTAAGGAGAAGAAAGGACACAATCTCTATCTATGGAAATCCTAGAAATTTTATTCCTCCTTTTATTATTATAAAGCATTACATGATATGGGATTTATAGTGATTAATATACATGTTGAAATAAATAGAATGGAATCTAACTCACAGAGAGCTAGCTTGACCATTGCTTTTCTAACCTATATGCTTTATCCTTTTATGAGAATGTGAGACTATCTAGACTTATTAGATCATTATCATACTAGTATCCCATTATTATTTCTATCATTCATAAAATATTTATTTCAAAGAGTTTTTCTTCTCTAATAAGTTCCCTTTGGACACTGATTATCACAATTAGGTTCATTCCTCCTAGAGAAATCCTTTGTAAGGCATTCTATGGGTATTATTTCATAATACATTTGTCCATTTAAAATATGATCTTCTCACTAGGAGCAAGAACCAACCTTTTTGATTCATTGAGCTAGAGGTAGTTAAAGACGAACACAAAAATGCAGAGACTAGATAAAGGGACTCTAGGATGAGGTAATTTTTAGTGAACTGGTGTACCAGAAAAACCATTTTTCGGAGAATATATTAGAAGGAGTCTCATGGGAACATTCTCGTGCCTTGTGTCTTAAGGAAGGTCCTTGTAATTATTATTTTCCCCATCATTTCATCAAAGATATGAGTATAACTCTTGTTCCCAAAATCCATAAGGATGATATCTCCTTCACTAACTATTTGGAGATAGTGGGAGGTACGATTGAGAATCATTTTAAAGCACTTCTTATTGATCCAAACCATTACATGAAGAATGGTTACCTAGTGGGTAGTTCATGATTTTTTATGCATTACTAGGGTGGTATGAAAGGATTTTTTTTCGTTCCAGTATTCTAAGTGATAGAGAGGTATGAAAATATATTCAGTCTCTCAACCCTAAAAGCACTCCTCTGCCATATGTATTTCTAGGTTGTTTCTATGTGGAATCCTTGGATATAATGCTGACAGAACACGTTAATATAATTAAATATTTTTAGGGGTGGTAGCCTACCATGGGTGGATCATGATACAACCATATTGTTAATTATAAACTTAAAATATCCATATTCTTTCAAGAAATTTAGACCCACAAGAATGAATAATTTTCATTACATGCTATTAGCCACAACTATCAATAAAATAATTCTTTTTCACCTCAGCCTGTGGGTCTTAGAGGAAAAACATAGATCTATTAGAGTATGTTTCCCCCTTGCATCCATTTTCCTAGCTCAAGAAATGATTTGAGATGTTAATATTAAATTTACCTATTCTAATGATAAAATTAATGTGGACATGGATAATGGTTATGAAATAATAGAATAGATCTTCATAATTAAGCGGATGAATAACAGGTGTTTCCTAAATTGGTTTATGGATTTCTACTTTAGATATTACATTTGTTGTTGGATTTTTATTTCCCTCATGGAGAAAATTTGGTTTCTTCTAGTCGGTTCTATGGTTACGAAAAACGAATCCCATATCTCCATGTATCATTATTATGGGACAAGACCCCCTTAGAGAATCCATTTCTCTGATCATATCTAGTTTTAGTATTAGTTGTTTTGGATACAGGGACAACCATAATATTATTTATCACCTATAAATCATTTATGACATTCTTCTCTCTTTATATGGGATAACCTAGTCTATTTGTAACCTTAAATTGATGTTAGAAGAGTATATAAAATGGAGTGGCCATTATAACAAGAAAGATACAAGAAATGTCTTTATTTTAATCAGTGTTCAGAGAGAAGGCTAAAAAAGATAGATGATTACCATGGTATCATCAAAAATCACTTTCCCCTAGACTAATTGGGTTCACCTATTGGTCCAGGTACACTTTGTATTCATCATTTGTAGATTTTGTTTGAAAAAATATCGAATCTCATTACAAATTTGAAAAACAATTTCTTGTATTTTGGGGGCCGTATGAATCTTTTTAACTAATACTTATTATCCATTTCTATGTATGATTTATTTTCATTAGGGTTCTGAAAATATGCCTTCATGAAATTGAAAATATCATTTTGAATTTTATTAGGCATACTCATTCTAATGTGTCTGTCATTGGGCTTTGTGGGAGAGACTAGAGAAATTACTAGAGGCTCGTTTTATCAATCAAAGAAGTGTAAAGGATTCCATGAACTGTATATTGGGTAAACTGGTATGGTAAGCACTATAAGGATATTCAATTTAGGTAAAAATTATTAATAAAAGATATGGACGAAATCTCAATGTGCATGTAGGTCGGTCATTGGGGTTTTAGAAGTACTTTCATGTTTATGTTCAAGCTCTTCATCTTCACTCATATAGAAAATATTGTTATGGAGATATTAACTTCTAAAGAATATTTGGGTAGGTTAAAGGATATGATTTCCAGTTTTCCCCACTCCTAATATTACTTCCTCCCAAGAGAGTTCCACCTATAATTTATTCAATACATATAGAACCCTCAACCACATGAATTCTTTAGTAACATCATAATAAATAATGAAAACGAAAAACTGGTGTTAACTTTATTCACGTCAAGTATTATCTCATCTAAGTCTGGAAATGACCTGATACCTGAGAATTTAGTCCCATGAAATTGGGGGGGGGAGTGGAATTATCTAGTATCTGAAGATACCCATGAAATTCTGCTTCTTGGATTGACGTATTATAGGTCATGTCATATCCATAGATAGAGATTTTATGTGAAATATAACTTCACTTGCATCAAAGTTCTAATATTTCCCTAACCCCGTGGAGGAAACATCCACTCATTTAATCTTCCAAGAAGAATAGGAAATCTCTATGTGGGGGTAATATATGTGTTTTTACAGGTTTTATCAACAAGTTGGTCCCTTCAAAAAAATTATAAGAAACTAGTTTTTTTAATACAAAAATATTAAATAAGAGAATGAAGAAGTGATTTTAATAGTGGTGGGATGTTGGTTCATATGTAAGCCTAAAAATAAGGAATGGAAAGATGGTGTAGTTATCTCCCGTAAGGATGTAGTCATTGGATCTAAGTATTTTGATGTTGAACTTGGTCTCCTGTTGAAATGAAGGGATAATGATCCCTCCTTAATTACATGAATGGAGAGTATAAACTAATTTTAATTTACCCATAGAATGAGTTTATAGAGAAACTGGTTGTAATTATCCCACTATTATTTGTTTAAAACGTAACATGGATGGAGAATGTATACATAATGCCATGAGGTGTGGGGGTGTGATTTGAGATTCCGTTGGTTTGGTTGTAGTGGAATTTTCAATGGTCTACAGGTCTAGGGACTCCCTTTTGGTTGAGTCTAGTGATTTTATTAATGGGAGAAATATATATTGAGACAAGAATATTTTCATTGATTTGGTGGAGACATATTCTACAATATTTTATAATTCTATTCACATGTAGGATATAAACCCATGAACCATTATTTATCATTTTCAGATAAGTAAGCACCTTTTGAACAACTTAGTGTTGGTAATTTTCACAAGGCATGAATTCCAACCCCAAGGGACGATCCTTTCCTCGAATGAAATCATAAATAAGAGAGAGAGAGAGAGAGAGAAAGGACATCCTCATAGAAAGAGGATCTTGACCTTGATTACATAAGGTAAGTACTGAATCTATCGACTACTCAACTTAGGGATCTAACATCGATAAGGGACACATTTTATTAAAAAATAACTTTAATTTCCATAGAAAGAGCGGGTCCTATAACTCAATGAAACACACCTCAATCATGGGAATTTCACCCACATGAAGGCTCTGATAATCAATATCAAACCTCATTAAAGATATAATAGAGATAAATCCTATATAATCCTAATATATTTTTATATTTAGAGAGTGTGTCCTTAAAATCTCAAACATCTTTGAGCTTACAGGTAACTCCCATATGTCTCAACAGATCCATATCACACATAGATAGAATGAATTCCAATGTCTGAAATTAATATCTCACAACAAGGAAGCATATTCAAGAAATTATTTCATTACATGAAATGTCTAATGAACTAACCATTATATCATTTCTAGAAAAAATCTATTTTATGGTTCAAAACACTACCTATTCTATCATGTTAGTAAAAATATTATCAGATTCCATCTTAAGGAATGAGATGGCTTCCACATCCGAAGTATGTTCCTAGAAGTTCAACAAATCCTCATGAACTTATATCCCTTTTCACAACTTATCAAAAATAACCCATGAGAAAAAAATATCATAACTTCTAATACTATAAAAATTTATTTTGAATCAATAATAAATGATCTAACCCACTGGTTCCCCTCTTGGGATGTTGGAGAGTTAGGTCGGCCACCCCATTCCAACAAATAAGAGATCGGATTTTTTTTACTTGAATCAATAACTCTTAAATAACATTAGGGATGACTTATATTATTTTAACAATGAATTAATACATAACCGATGATCTATAGAATTATATCCCTATTGAAAATAATAAACAACTAAAAAAGTAAAATACATGAAACCATATTTAAAACTAAAAGGATTACAAAAAAAATGCCGACACAAAATCTATAAAAAATTAAACCAATGTCCAACACCCCAAAAAACTTATAACATAATGCAACTTGAAATAAGGGAATCACAATATCATGTCAACTGAAATCTAGAGATATAATGGTCTGGAATCCCATCAGCTCCACTATTCTCCTTCTTTAGTAGATTTATGACCAAAATTCCCCTTTATATCACCATCAACATATGAATATTCTATATAGACAAGAACTGTGGGAACCAAACCCTTAAAGGGATGAGTATAAATTTAAATACAATGAATTAATGGGGAAAAGGGAAATACAGCTATAGGAAAATATGTTATAATGGGATAAAATGTACTATTACATAACTCCTTTAATATTGAAGATAACAGCTAAGGAAGAATCTATAACATCACATCTCAATATGAGCCAAAAAATATCATATAGAAATATAAAAGGGAAAAAATCAAAATATGTACTTGTCCATTAGAATGAGGATGTGATGAAGGAAAAATCTGAATTATGAGAAAATAACTCAATATAAATAAAATCATTGTGATGAAAATTCCCAACCTATATAGAATAGTTACTCTACATGCCTCATGGAGAATCACATATCTACTCCACCATGAATTAAAAGATACAACTATAGTAATCCACAAATGGGGAATATAACTGAAATCAATTCATTAGGAAACTAAGATATATTGATTATTATCAAATATTGAAGTGCCTCATCATCTATGAGCCCCATCTCCTAAACCCTAATAATCACTTACCTATTATATAGGCTGAACAACCCATTTTTTGGGAGAATGATGTTTCCTAGACAAATGACTCTATCCATAGAAGGACCAAATGAACATCCCAATCACAATGTACATAATCATTATTTTAAATAAAGTGTGGGAATAAAATTAATGAATATATTAATGGCCAAAAAATTTTCCAACCCAATATATGTGTTACTCACACCCTATTCTATGCTTGAGTTCCAAACCCAAATCTTCTTGATGGAGAACACAACCTTATCCACACAACATGAATACCACTAGTATCAGACAATCTATATGGGTCCTCATTTGGTGGATTCATGAATTATAAAATATATAGACATGATAATAATGTAATAAACCCTAAGAATTTGATACATCCTTTCAATAGAACATATAAACCATAATATTTATAGTTATATTAAAATTAGGGATCTTAGTCCCTACCAGAGCAGCTATAAAAGATGGGGGAGTATTGAAACATTAAAGGACCATTCCCCTTACCAAATTATGTGTTTGATAATGTAGAAAGATTTATTCACCCATGTATAAATAAAATTTCATATCAAATTGGTTTATCCAAGAAACTATCACGAAAATTTGGTGGCATTCACAAAACATCTCTTGGTGAGATTTATCAACATAAATATTGTGAATGAATTTCACATTGATCCAATATAAATCCCCAATAGAGGACCCAAATCCAATCTCTAATCCACTGTCACCTCATAGATAACTAGGATTATGGTCTAATGGAATATACTAACCATGACTAGTGTGAAATCACCTATGACATCATTTATATTAGTTCACAGAATACTAATGCAGAGTAAGAACATCAAACATCCCTGGAAGGAATTATTCATCTAGACCATAACTTAATGTGAATATAAAACTAACTAAAATCCTCCTATCCAGTATATATTTTCGCATTGAACACCAGGTTCACTTGAGAGAGGGAAATATATATGAGTTCCATGTCTCTATATATTTCCATTTTCACCACCATATCATATAAAGGAACTAATAATGACTTGTCTAATAACTACATATGAAAATCATGTGTCTATAAGAAGATATATCCATTATAAATAGAAAGTGATTTATAATTTCTTAATAACTTTTAGTCACACAAAACCTTATATCTGAATGTTACTAGGGGTCACTATACTCACTCCTACTATACATCATACCGATATTCTTATCATTATTTCCATAGGGAAATGATTCCCAACCAACCATGAATCCTCTTGATAATGGTATCTAATGTTTATGAGGACCACATAATCACAATTTATTAGAAAATAATTTTATAGTTGACTATATAATTTTCCCAATCCTATCCCATGGAAATAAAGCACGATAACAATCATAGAGGGTATCTGAATTTTTTAAATTATTGTATAGGTTGTCTACACCAAACTACCCATTCCTTCCATGTACCTATTCTTTAATAGATATATATTTACCAAATAAATTACATCTCATAATGAAAAATAGTTTTAAATTCCCAAGAGTTACTATATGATGTGAAACACTCTTGTCATTTCATGTAACCAAATTTGGAAAGTATGAATATAAGAATCATACACTAAATGGGGTGTCTTGGTGTGTATTTTTCACTATCACGATTCATATACTCAAAAAATACAAGGAATATCTATATGGACAATATTCCTTTTCACCATCATGTCCTACCAAATTTAGCACTGAAAAACTACACAATGCGTCTTTCTTTGAATACCTTCCCTATGATTAAGAATTAAAGGTACAAACACACTATGAACATCTAGGTTCACACGTTACACAACAAATCCTTACAAAATGACCCTCATCCACCCTGAGATGGTTCAAATTCAAAAAAAAATTAAATGGAAAATAAATTACAATTAAGTGGAAATAAAAATAGAAAACCCTGAATCATGAAAAAACACCAAATATTCATCATCACATGCCAGTGATCCATACTTATAGGATGCTTATTCCCAATATATCTATAATATCCCTCCTCAAATATGGATCTACACCCATCAAACTCCTCCTCCCTTTGATCTAGTCAAATTACTGATTAATTTTTTTCTATTTAAATTATGTGTGGATTGTGAGAAATTAGGGGTGGGGGAACATATTAACAAAACATTAAGCATTTATAATGGAACAAACTATGTCCAAAAAGATGAATGGATTTTATACCCCACGTGGTTAAAATTTTAAGATCTGGAGTAAACCACAATGTCAAAATTTCCATAAATAGTTCAAAATAAGAGATATAAATGTTCCTTCTGAAAGTAATAAAAAAATATATTTAATATATATTAAATATCCTAAAAATATGGTTGGTTTAGAATATCACCAAATACCCGAACTATGGTAAACATCCCATCTGGAGAAAAATGATAGAATTCAGAATTTTTTCAAAGGTATTTTAGTTTGTAAATCTACCATTCTTCCAACTATAATGATTCAAGGTTACAAAAATTGAATAAAAGGTATGGATTTTTAATGGAAAACATAGGACACTATAACATTATCATGACTAGTCATTAATCAAATGTCTATTAGGTATTTATCTCTTAGATAATTTTACTTGATGAATCCAAAGTCAGTATTGAGACATTAATTTAGTACTTCTATATCTTTTTATTCAATAATAGGGTTTCAATAACTGATTTGGGGGAAACATGGGATGGTGCATTTAAATCCAATCCGATATATATTGGATAGTATATAAGATGCAGGTTCCATATAGTGGTGGTTCGCATAAACCCTCAATATTGTGTAATTTACTATAATTTGGATAGATATATTGTTATCTAGATACAAGGTCATCATAAATTCATTTTATATTATTATATAGAAAAAGAAAAAAATCATTATAGTATCCCCAATATAAATTCATGGTCTTTAAATTTGATTCAAATTTTATGATTCTAGATATGGTCACTATTCTTATTATGAATTATTCCCCAACTATGATGTTTTTAGTTGGTGTGGTCCAACCTTATAAGGGAAATATTGAATTGGGTCTTTATAAGGTAAAAAATGAATATGTTTTGGTCATGAAAAAAAGATTTCATGCAAACCATCACCTTTTCAGGTTTAATATTTCAAACTCTTAGTGTCTATAGTAGATTTCATAAATATAATTGAATTTATCTCAGTATCCATGGAAACCCATCATGTTACAGATATAATATGTATGGAATGAAACTATTTGTTCAATATGATAGATTATAAGAGGATTTTATTTTCTCATACATTATTCATGTATTTACTCACTCTATAGTATTGAGTCGTATTATCATGAAGTTTAGTTTTTATATAAATACCTGGATGCACAGAGAATTTTCATGAAGATGATAGAGGTGTTGTGGAATTATGAATGGGATCATGAATGGGGATTCATATATATCCTTATATGTTGAATTATAACTCATTTAGTATGAAACCACTTATTGAGGAACATCATAAATTTTATGGTCATGTGATAAGGGTAATCATGGATCCTTTTAAGGACATGCATCACTAAAAAAGTAAATTTTTCTTTTATGTTCACATATCGTGGACCATTTTGGTTCCTTTTATACTCATGAATCCATGAAAAAGTGATTTTTTTATAATTAGTTATTAGAGTACAATTATGTGATGTTTAATTTTATATAAAATGGGATACAAGGTGAAAGGTACCTAGAATGGTCTTCTATGGGTTTATTCATGAGTGTCTATTTATAGTTTATCCTATATAATTTTGACTAGATATAAGAGGTTATGTTTACAAATTAAACATAATAGAATACCCATATATAGATATCCACATCATTAATTTTTTCAACTATATAATGAAGGAAGACTCGAATGGTTGGGGGTTACACCTAGTAAAAGGCCCATTTTGGTTTTCCATCTCATGTAAATTTGTAATTAATAGTGGAAAAAATATTAGAATGATTAGGGTATATTCCTTATACATGGAGAAAATAAGGATTTATTCCATTTCATATTATCAAAAATAGTATGGGGAAATAATAAAATATTTTGGGCTTATACTATTAAGAATCCTATATCTGGTTATCTCTCCTCACATCTATTGGTACCGAGATAATGAAAGAAGGAGATATGGTTGGGTTTTAAACCAAAATTAAAGTTCATATATTATTTTTTATTCTCCTATACATTAATAAATAATTAGGGATTAATGATGATATAGTTGAGAAATATACCTATAATGATATAAAGGATTCGTATTGAAGTTTAGGGTTGAATATTAAAATTTTGTTTAATATTTCCTTTTTAACATGTGTCAAATCTGATGATGTTTATATAGAATTGTTTAATGTCAGGTTTCAGGAATATACCACATAGATTAGAATAATATATTAAGGAAATATTCTTATAGTTTTATGTATTGTGTTAATGGATTATTTATCATGAAAATGAGAAAAAATAAAGGAAAAAATAAGTCTAATGAATTTCATTTCTTCTTGATCTTACTCTCATAGATGAAGAAGGTTAATATATTTTTAGAAACCCAGATGAATGTCTAGTATTATTTAGTTATGATAAACTAAGATGAGTATATCTCATCTTCGAATTAAAAAGAAACCCTAAGGTGTATCTAGACTCATGACGTTTATATGGGTCTTTCACGTGACTAGTATAGATATTCCTAGTATATTATGTGGCAATTATTATGGATTAGTTTGAAAAAATAAAATTTTAGGGAATTTAACTTGTTAATAGAAGGGATATATGTTTATTTAAAATTATTTTCTGTATATTTATTAACATTATGAATACAATGAAACAATGTTGGGTTGACTACCAATGTGTAGGAATCAATATTAAGTTAAAAAATCGACTGGATGATTTCTGGTATGGTATTATTTGATAGTGGGTTAAAATAACTCTAAAGGAATCCAATTATTATATAATCAATGTTATATGGGATATGGTTCGTGGTTGAAAATATTCCTTATCAAAAGGAATTTCATTGTGAGATTTACATTGACACCCCCCTTATAATGTTTCTTCAAAGCATCACGAAGGAGCTTTTTGGGTTTGGACATGTGAAGATGCTTCATATACATGGCCACATGGATGTTTTTTATAAATGTTGCTTTAGTAATTCATTTTAAAAATGTGGTATTAGAATGGTTAATCATGGAAAGGACTCCGGTAGTTGCTGGAATATTTCCTCATCACAAAGGGACTTTACATATGCAACCCCTCAGACTTTCTTCACTAATGAGGCATCCTGAAGCTACTACATTAAGATATTCCGAAGAATTTATTAATTATAAAATTTATATAGTTCCTCCAAAACGTATACATGAGAATTATCTAGATATATTTCAAGAGGCTTTTACCATGTTAGAATGGATAACATTTAAAAATGGTGTTTTATGTAATTATAGAAAATGGCACAAAATCCCATCATAATGTATACAACTACATTTGAAGTAAGTTTCCATTGATGGAACCACATGAGTATTGAAATATTTCATCACTCCACCTCCACTATTCTTGAAACAATATTTTATTTCACAAAAAAAAAATCAAACTATAAATGTCATTAAAAACATAAAAGGACACTCATTTTGACATCATAATTGAGGGAAACCATAATGTGTGTTACAAAATGTCATTGAGACTATGAAATAATTAAGGTTTTATATAGTATAGAAGGGACTATGAAGTGATGAAGGGTATATATGGGCACATTGGATTCTTTTTTTTTATTTCTTGAAATTTTTATAGAGTTTTAGGTTTTACATGAACATGTGATTTGATTTGTCTTGAATCTTCCATCACAATAATTTTCCCTTTCCCTTATTTTCTAAAAATTAAGCCAATTACAAATTGAGAAAACAATAAAACTCTCCAATTATATTTTCGCTCCATTAATCGCCCATTCAATGACTATGAAATAAAATACATCACTGGATATCTAGTTTCCCATATCTTTTGTTTTTTAGGTCAAAATG
Source organism: Viscum album (assembly GCA_963277665.1). NCBI lineage: Eukaryota > Viridiplantae > Streptophyta > Magnoliopsida > Santalales > Viscaceae > Viscum > Viscum album. The sequence continues at coordinate 1,427,751,635 of OY728120.1, read as the reverse complement.
TTTTACTAAAACCCAATAAAATAGTTTTTTGGCGTCCAAATCATTTTCATAAACAATTTATTAAACCCACATCCTACTCCATGTGAGTTGATCAAACCAAAAAAATCACTGGACATGGAATCCTTTTTATTGAATCTCTATTCATCTGTTTGTGAAGAATCATGGGACACAAGTAGAAGACCTTTTATTATTCTTTGGGAATGTATATACTTTATACTAATAGTTGATATATGTTGTCTACCCCTGGACCAAATTAAGGATTCTATAGAAGTGTCCATGGAAGAGATTTTTCTTTAAAATGTCTAAATAGGTTTCTAATGATATTTTTTTGGTGGTCTTACATCTATAACTCTAAAGAAAGAGAATTATTTTCCCATGTTCATGATGATGACGAATTCCCTGAATCACTTATTATAATATTTATTTCTTATTTATAATGATGATAAATTTTATAAACACTGAGACAATTGAAGTTATCATGGGATATGGGCATATATTTAATTTAATATTGGAATTGGAAGAAAAATGAAATTAATATGAGATGATGATGATGATAAAGAGATGATTTAGAGGAATAATAATGAAATTATAGTTTCATATGAAATATGAAATTATATAGAATTTCAATAATTTATATTTTGTTTAATGTTCATTTTAGATATATCATTTCTTTTTTCATCTCTTAGAGGAGATATATGTTGAATAATATCATATAGAATCATTTTCCACTATCTGCATTATGACAAGTTTTCTATGAGATGATAATCTCTCAGAAAGAAAATTTAAAAATATCTTATAGTGAAATCAACGTATGATGGAGGTACGATTTGGATTTCACCAATAGGGATGTGATTATAAAAAAACTAAAATGTTATTTTTTTAATATGTTCAACAGTTTTTTATATCCTCCTAAAGAGGTATCCTTGGATTTACATAAAACATGATATATAAGATGATATTATAATATAGAAAATATTTTATTGAAATAATTATTTTGTGTGTATTTGAATAAAATATATTGACATAATAAAATTGAATCATCATGGGAATTTGAATATATTATGGTTAATGGAGAAAAATTTATAAGTAAAAAATCACCCCAAATTGAAAGACAATGAAATTTCTTGATAGATACCCAAACTATAAAATTTGATTTAATAGTGTTTTTTTAGAAAATAATGTTGAATAAGTTTTAGAATGAAGAATCCTGAATCAACCATGATGATATGGTCTTGAAAAGTGTTATGGTAATTTTTTTAGATAATAGTTCAAATATATTGAAAATTATGATGTTCATGAATCATTTGGATAAAATGAATAAATCCTTTAAATGAATTGTAAGGAGGTAAATTACACTAATAGAATTAAATTTAGTTTTCAAACATTTACATCAAGTGAGGGTGTAAAAAAATATTTTTAAAGAGGCTTAATCCAATGAATGGTTTCTATAGAGGACTTATTTTGTATATTTTTTTGAAGAGCATATATTTTTATTGACAGTTAAAAAATGATGTTAATATATCTTGAATGATTGATATTATATGGGTCAAAAAATATAAAATAATAGTCGAAAAATAATAATAAGAGTATGTTATTTAATAAAATATAGAATAATATTTTCCCAAATAAATAGATATTATATGGAACCTATTTTCTAAGGTTAATTTTATTTAAATATATCCATAGTTTCCTTATATGGAATGGTTAATGATATTAGGGGAAGATAAAAAGATATCAAAACAATGATTTCACATAGTGGGGAGTTATGGGAAAAATTATGATGTAAAATATTACTACCCAATAGAATTACATGAATAATATATTATAATGAATAAAATATATAGGCTGGGTAGTGCCATGATGAAATTATATTATGAAGATAGAGTCATGTAACACATTTTGTATAATTTTTTTTTCCATTCATATCATTGGAGATAAAAAAATATATGAATAATATTATAAATATAAAAACATTCCGTCCCTGAAATTAATATAAACTAAAGGGTAATTCATATACATGTTGAAAAAGGGTCTTGATATCACACAAATTGTTGTTCCAATTTGTTTGAGTAGGTTCAGAATGATTGTTAATTCTACAAGCAGAGTATTGAGTTTAATTAAGTAGATAGAACAAGGAATTATATTTTTTAATTTTTTTATAAACAGCGTTTATATTGATTAAACTCTTAACATGTCAATTTTTATTAACTTTAGATAATTTTGGATTAATTAAATGTTTTGAAGAGATTATATTTACACTAATCCATTTATGGGTTAATGATGAATTTTTTTGTCACTTTATTATTATTATTTTCACTATCCATTTTCTTGGGATAAATAGAGAATTTAGTTTTGTATTAATTTTTAATTACATTAATAATGGATTTTGTTTGAACTATAATACCCTGATTCAACCTTACCTCCCACTTACGGTATTTTCACTAGTACAAACAAAAAATTAGTTTAAGAGAAGAAGGATCAAATGTTATGAGTACTTCTATTTAGAAGTATATTCTATCAAAATCATTTATATAATTGATTGAAATAATTATAATATATTAATATTTTCATTGAAACTATAATTATGATCCTCATGAATGTATATTTATACTAATTTTTTTTTATTTTTGATCAACATGGATATAATAACTTTATTGGAGAAATGCAACAATGATTTAGATGTTTACACCAAAATTATAGACATGATTTGTGGGACTTTATCATACCAATTAAACCATATTTTAATGTCATTTTAATCCTTACAATAAAGGTGGGAAAATATTATATATATATATATATATGATGTGAAGGTACCTAATCTAAATATTATGTTTATTGGAACAATCATGAGGAATTTATGTTGAAACTGATCGAATCTCCTGATACATTCCGTCTTTAGGAAAATGACTTTGTAGAAGACATGCATAAACATAAAGACACAATTAATGGCATCATTATTGTGATTATATTTGTGATTTTATATTTATTTTTATTCAATCCAAAAGATTCAATGAACAAGGACAATGAATCAAAGGATATAAATATAAATATTATTTATAGTTCTCTCCTTGTAAATGAGATGATGAAAAAGGGTAATAGATTTTTATAAAAGGACAAATATAATTTATTTTAATTATATGACATGAATAATAATTAAATATAAAATTATTAAAATTAATGGGAAGTTGATAATGGTTTTTTATTTATTTTCATAAATATTAAATCTAGAAAATGAATGTCTAAAAGAAAGCTTCATATATCTCTCTTTCTTTGTATTGTAGTTTGGAAATAAATTGAAGTTTTTCTTGAGAAATCTTGAGTCTATGATGGATATTAAGATTATATGAGGATATTTTAACACATTTTAATTCTATTATATGGTTCCCTTTAAAAATCATTTCTTTCAAGTACTTTACCAACATGAAACACTGAACTAAAATAAAACTGTGATATATTTAAACCACTAAAATAATATACGCTGAAATGGTATGAATGAATAGGTTTAAAATAATTATAAATTATATTTTTATATAAAATATAATATAATTTTAATATGAATAAAGTTTAATTAGTTTACCTAATCTGGTTAATATAATATTTAATTTTTCAGAAAATTTATTTACAAAATAATTCCTTTTACAAAATAACCATTAGAATTTCATAAAAAAATGATATATTATGTTTCATATTAACAATTTAATAACACCAATTTATATGATATATAAAATTAAATTAATATAATTAGAATTAATATTTGAAAATTAAATTTTTCTATTTAAAATGGATTTAAATTATGTTTTTAGATTTTATTCAAAAACTCAATATATATAGTTTTGAAATTGAAATTATAAAAATTATTTTTTTATGAATTCATCTTATCAAATGTTACTTGGTATGAATTTTGGAGGTTTTTGAGAAAATGATTCCTTTTATAGGAAAAATTAAATTTTCAAAAAACCTATAAGTGGTATGACATTATCATTATATAAAAGTTTTCAAGAATTATAAAAACAATTTAAATAATAAAATATGAATTTTAGTAAAAAAAATTATTAATTTGAAAATATTATCAAATATTTTAAAACCATTTTGATTTTTTATAACTAATTAAAATGTTACATTAATTTTAAAACTCTTTTCTACCGTTTTCATTGATTCATGAATTTTTTGGGGTATATTTTGTCTTGGGTTTCTTTTGAAGCATGATATATTTTAATTCTTTTATAATAAATATATTTTTTCATTAATATATTAATCTAAAATAATTAATTTTTATATAAAAATTTAACATTTATAATGATTATTTATCCCAACAATATTTTCATGGGATTAAGTGTATTTATTTTAAAAATAACATTTATTTCATTTTGAAATATTATTTGGTAATTTTTTTTAAATTTTGGAAATATAAGAATCAAATTTGGTAAAAATTTCAATACTATTTTTAATTAATTTTAATTTATAATAATAGAAACAAATTACCGAAGTAAAAGTAAATTATGGTAAAAATTAATAACATAATAAATATTTCATTAAATATTTTTCCCTAAAGGAATTTTGGAATATTTTCTACGAAAACTAATTTTCATTTCATATTTTTTCCAATTTTTTAACTTGAATTATAACCTTAAATTTTTGAATATTTAGGGGCTACTCCCCAAACTAACATTATCCAAACTTATAAAAGGGTAGCATCTGCATCACAATAAAACTCATCTATCATTAGATTTTACCCAACAATATATTTAATATTTACCGAAATTGAACCTCATTCAATGTTAAAAACATTTTGTAAACAATTATTTAGACAAGGATTTTATTTCCAAGGATACTTCAAAATAATGTTCGACTCCCTAACATGAGTATTATCGAATACCATTCTTTTTTCCTCATTTATTTTCAATAAATTTGACTCTATAAAAATAATATTTTTATATAAGTAGAGTTAATATACATTATTGTTACAATAAAAGTTGTTGTATTAAAGTCTATTCATTTACCCAACCCATTAAGAAAAAATCATTCTTTGTACTTTATGCCGATTTACACCACCATTATGGAACACATTTTTTTCCATAAACGCATTACAATTATGCATTCATTGATGGTAGTAAATGATAAATAAAATTTTTATTATATATTTAATTTATTTTTATGATAAATTAAGGATCATATTTATTATATTATCAAGAAATGATCATTTCAAATTTAATTATTAAAAATAAGCATTGAAATGGGGTAACCTTTTATTAGAAATTTTTAATATCCACATATCCAATATTTATTCATCTAAATCTATACAATTTTAATATATTAAACTAATAAAAATTTCATATTATCTTATTTTATTATTTTATAATGATATTAAAACTCAACCACCTCATAATCATTCATTAAATTATGTTATATTGAAGTTCATTTTTCATTTACCTAAAATGAATAGTTTTATGAATCATTTTACTGTATTTATAGGGAATATAATTAATTTTATAATATGATATAAATTATTAAATAAAAATTTTTCTCTTGAGATGTTATATCAATATTCAATTCATTAATTATGAAAACACCATTCGATAGTCCAGAGTCATTTAAACAATATTATTTTCCATTTTCTATTTAAGGATAAAGACTAAAACACTGATGAAAAGAATTTTTATAATCTTAAATAATTATAAATAATCCCTAATAATAGATTTATTGAACTATTAATTATTAAAATTAAAATTAGAATAAACATAGACACCACCATTATGAAACTAGTAAAAATTATCCAGACAATAAACTCACGATGTGTAAAATAAGAAGAATTATTATTAATAAAGATTATTTATGAATAATATGAATGAAACAATATATAAATAATTTGATAAATTATATGTTTAAGATGGATATTATTTTGATACAAGATGTTGAAGTAATTTCATGGATTTCTAGAAATGACGTAAGGATTTTCATCACACATTCCTCTCATTGAGACATATTTTGCATTATGAACCTTATTTAATTTTTAATTCTAAATATTATAATTAAATGAGATAAAATATAAAAATATAATATTTAATCTTATTATTTGATGTTTAATTATAGGAAACCTCTTTTATGGTGTTTTTATTGAAGTTTTACTCATGATGCAACTGCTTTGTTTGTCTTAATTTAAACTAATTACCACCTAGTATATATATTGACCATGTTTTCATTGAATGTAGTAATTTCTACCCATGTATATATTTTTATTTTAATATTTATATTTCAGGAGATATACAAAAAAAATCATCTTTACTTATTCTTTTTGTTAATGATTATATTTTCCCCTGGTATTAAGATTTTTTTGGAAAGTTGATATTTAATTATTTTGTTATAATCATTCCCTTAAACATATATCATATAAGTTGAGTTCATACCACCATTTAATTTTATTATGTGCAATTTGTTTTTCATTTTTTATATAGATATACATTCCTACCACCTAAACTACCTGAAAAATATTTCATCTTCATGTGATATGTTCTTTTGAAATCATTTACTCTATTTATCTAGAAGGATTATGATCATGTTTTTCTAGTATTGATATTGATATATGATAATTGTTTCATAAAATATCACCATCAAATTTTAACTAACAATGATTAGTTTATGTTCACCTATAATGGTTAATATTATCATAACATGGGAAAATATATTAGTATATCAAATATTATCATCCCAATATAGACAATTATTAGCATACTAAATATGCCTTTCCTGACCATCCAAATTTTCTCATAGGATAAGTTATGATCAGGTAATACCTTTATTGAAATGTAGAAAATTTCTAAAATTCATGATTATTGTTGGATGCTAATATTGGATGATCTTTTATGGATATTTTTTATTCTGTATTAGGATAGGATGATCTTTTCTCATAGGATAGGATGAAAGGTCTGGCAGAAACATATGTTGAATGAATTTAGATCCATCCAGTCATGGGTGGGACAAAAATTATATATCCCCTCAGTACACGAAGGTACTATCTCAGGCATCAGTCCACATACCGAAGCCTCATCACTATGTGGACCAACCTCATGGTCACTCCCTAGGAAACACTAGTAGCTAAGATCACCATAATATCTACAAGTATCTAAACTAGGTGTAGAACTCTAGCAATCACCTCCAGCCAGTCCACTGCTTCCTAGGTATCTATCTCTCCTCATAACTCAGAGGCCTCTATTGCTGGAACATGTGCAACATGCTCTGTCAGTGTGCACCGTCCACTAGTATAGCTGGTGGAATCTGCTGCCCATCATGTTGTGGTGATGCTAGTACTCCACCCGAATGTTCCATCATATAAAGAGGGTCTTGTACCAGATCCTCGTTTCTTGGTGGACCGTTATCGAGTACTCTCTCGGAACTCTAGCTAGGCCTACGTGGGAAAATCCTCGAAAAGCAACAGATGGGACACGGTTATTACAATATACCCAGTGAGCTGACATAAAGTAATCACAAAGAAAACTTTTGAAACACACATGCAATCAATGTTTTTGTGTACTGAGTTGGAAAGTAGAAGTCGGGGTCCTAGTGTACGGATACGTCAGCCGCCGCACCAACAATGGATTCCCTGTACTGATAACCACACTCAATACTCTTAGAACTATTGATTCACATAAAGAAATTATCAGAGTCCTATGTTCTGCAGTAGAACCGACTCCTTTGATACCAATTTGTCCCGATCCATCCTCGGGGCCTGTGCCGTGACTACCCCAAGCCTGCCTTCCATAGGCCAGGGGATGGTGACTAGCACCAAAGGCATAAATCCTGATTAAAGGGAATTAATTGCCTTTATATAAGTAATAAAACACAACAGAGTACGCAAGATGAAGTAAACACTAAGTAAACTGAGAACAAACGTAGGTGCTGGAAAGTAAATGGGCCAAAATACAAACCCAACTGAAAGTACAGTACAACAGTAAAGAAAGAACAGTTGCAACAAAGTAAACCAGCAACAACTGAGTTGTCCTCTGGATATCCCACATGAACGGTGGGTTTATATTATCTCCTCAGCTCCTCGGGTTTGGTTGTCCGCTCCGAGTAAGTCCCGCCAAGTGATCCACCTCCAGGTATCGTCCCGCTCCCGAAGTCTCCACCTCGATCAGTACTGTATATCGTCTGCATCCAACAGAACATAGTGTGGGCATAGCCCATGTAGGGGTGGGTAAACGATACTCAGTAGGGACCCCAAGACCCCCAAAGGTCTCCCAGAATCAACAAAAGATAAACTACAAAGGAAATATACAAATACAAAGTATCAACCAACTCTACTTAGGTATATGCCCATACATATACCTAAGTCATCAATTCCAGTTCGGCTCCAACTCATGAGCCCAAGTACAACCCAGTCCACAAAGGAATTCACAACCCAGTCCACACATGAAAGTAAGTCAATCATATCGAGGATATTGATTGCAGGCCAAGACTCAGCTCACACAGGAAACCACAACCCATTCCACACAGGAAATCACAACCCATTCCACACAGGATATCAAAACCTAGTCCACATAGGAATTCAAGAAAATGACATCAATGAAAAAGATTGAAAGTCAAGACTCATCTCACGCATTTATACATCTTTCGTAAAGTGATAAAGATGATCAGATGCAATCACCGATTCTTCTAAGCTGGTGGACCCACGTAGGATACAAGTCTAGCTTTGTTGTCGGACCCACGTAGTATACTAGACCAGCTACTCTTTCGGACCGACGTAGGATACTAGAATACAAGTCCAACTGTCGGACCCACGTAGGATACAAGTACAGTAATCATCTCCATCTAACCTAGGGAGGATTCCAGTATGGTAGTCGTCGTCGTCAAATCCACGGAGGATTCCAGTACAGTAACCATCGCTACCGAACCCGCATAGGATCCAAGTACAGTCGTCCACACTGCTGAACCCACATAGGATCCAAGTACAGTCGTCCTCACTCCAGAACCCACGTAGTATCCAAGTGCAGTATTCCTCGCTGTCGAAGCCACGTAGGATCCAAGTACAGTCGTCAACGTCGTCGTAGTCACAACCATCTATAGGGTTCCCGCACACAGCACGCTCGATTCCGAGAGGGTCTGCTCTACGAGCCAAGAGGGTCAATAAATCAACTGTCACAAAGTACAAAGTTCATATTTCCCAAAGTACCTTCTCATCAAAGGGATATCAACGCAATAGACGGTGCATATATCGAACGCTTGGTCTGTGAGTTATTAGCCTTTTAGTTCCGGGGGCCCAGTTGGTTTCGTGTATAAACCAACCCAAAATTATCTCAAATTTACCCCAAACTCTCATGGGGTATAATCAAAGGAACTGTTTCCCAACGTGATTACCAACGGCATAGACGGTTCGTCAAACGGATGTTCAGTCTAAGAGTTATTAGTATTTCTTTTCCAGGGGCCCGGTTGGTTTTCAGGTACAATCCAACTCAGCCATACTCCAACTGCATCCAAACATCAAGTGAAGAATTCCAATGTAAACTTCTCACCAAGAGAAAACCAAAAAAGTTGACGGCTCGTCAATCGGACATCCGGAGCTCATGTTATATGCGTTTATGCTTCGAGGGATCAGTTGGTTTTGGGTTCGAACGAACCCGGCCATAACCATAATTTTCCGAAACCCTGAATGTAATATACCGAAATGACTTTCTGGATCCAAGGAATCATGTACAACTCATGGAGTGTCGATTGGAGGTCCTTAGCTCATGATATTACTGTTTAACCGAAAATGGTATGAAAATAGGGGGTCTGGGCCCGGTCTGACTCGGCCCATCACCCCCATGGGTCGGCCCGAAACGGGTCGGCCCGAACATGGTCCGGGTCTGGGCTGGTTCGGCGCGGCGCAGCGCGGCCCAGCCCGAGAGGTCTGCGACCCGGCTCTGAAGCCGGCCACGGCTCGATGTTGGCCGAGCGGGAAGCAAAGGGGCGAGGTCCCCTTTTTCTGTAATCGGCGGACACAGTGGGATCCGACCTAGAAGCAGGTCGGGGGGGGGGGGGGGTTACGCCCCCCCAGTTTCATCGAAATGGCTGGCCACGATGGCCGGCCTTTGTGTAACCGCGGGACCCCCTCGGGTCCCACCTCTGGGTGGTGTCAGCCGCCCCTTTGAAATCAGCTGCGGCCTTAGGCCGTAGCTTTGTTCGACTAGCGCGGCGCGACGGCGCCGCCCCCCACCACATCCCTCCCTGGCCGCGACCCCTTGTAGCTTCGGCGCGCCGCGACGGTGCCGCGCCCCTCCACCGCTGCCCGACAAGGCCGCGGTCTGACTCTACTTCGCGCGGCACGACGGTGCCGCGCCTTTGCGGTGACCTGACAACCATGAATTGAAAATCCACCTGTGATCGGCCTGACATCGGTCAGTTCTTCAAAGTCTGGCTCCATCATCCCTAATCCACAAACGGAAAGGGCAGGGTCAGACCATGTTCGTGCGGTTCGAGACCTTCCCCGTCAAGATGGAATCAAGTGGCCCAACAAAACCCAAAAATTGGAGAACCATGAAGAACGGTATTAAAACCCGATCATAACAACCCCTACCTCGATTATGAAGCTTTTTGACAATGTCGCAGATAGAGGATGAAGTTGACGTCGATCATTGCGTCTGCCTCCCACTTCATATTCGAGCATGAGCGTTGGGAATTCCTCGGAATCCCACCCCCGTTGAAGGATTGTTCTTCGTCAAGAGGGAACATTCTTCATTGAAAGCGAGAACCTCTCTTACTAACTCTTCAATGATTTTCCCCCAGCATAAGGTTTTCCAACAACAAAACTAAAATAAGGCCTTGAATTATTTTAATAAATTTTCCAAGCCTTTAAAAATAAATTCTCCTCATTAATTAAATGAAGAATACTCCATTTATTAATTAGAGTGTTGGCAGTAATTAATGGAGAGTGGAAAGTGATGAAATTTCATAAATAAGGGGGGTTTAGGGAGTTGCAGGGGAGGTGAGGAGTTAGGGTCATGTGTGGGCCCCACTACACCGAACCCTTCCATTTGTAGGTTAATAACCACATTCCATAATAAAATTTGTACCCAAAAAATTTTATTTATTTTATTCTAAATCCCAAATATTAATCCTCAACCCGCTCAAAATGCCACTATGAAAAATGTTCCCCTAAGCAATTACTGGTGCTGCGATTTCATCGGTGCCCTCAGATTTCAATTCCGAGTACCGGTTCAAAATATATAAAAACCCGCTAGTTTGTTTACTAAACGCACCCGAGCTAAGTTTCATAAATTTATTCCGGGCACACAGGGCCTCAGAATCAGGTGCCGTCAAAAACTGTGTACTCGTAAAATTTCAAGGTATTTAAGAAAAAAAATTTCCTTGAAATATTCAGGTCTTTACAAAATTAAATGTGAAATTAGTTAAATTATATTATAATTAACCAAATATTGTTCACTAGAATGAATTTTATGTTGAAATTTTATATAAAAACATTAATATCCAAAGAATACTTTCCTTTGGAAAACTATTTTACATCATGTTTGTGGAATTAATTTTAAATTAAATTCTACCACTTTAATGATTTATTTTTATAAAAATTGTATCCATATATGTAATAATCAATAATCATATATTTTGATAAATTAATCAAAATTCATGATTATAATTAATTGTAAAAACTGTAGAAATTAATTACCCTAATTATGGTTAAAGTGTGTTTACTTGGGGTGGGGGTTAAACAAAAATATAAAGGAATGTTTGTAAATTAAAGTTATAAAAATCCTATTTTATGGATATATTCTAAAATTATAATATTTAACATTATAATAAAATTTCATTTTAATAAATTTATATTGGGAATTAAAATATCATTTTGTAATCTTTTGGGTACATTCTATGTGATTTCCATAAATCTCCCATCCCACAATTTTAAAAGTGAACCTCCAACCATCACTTACTCAAATTTATTAATCCAAAATGATTAACCAAACCCTTCAAAAATTTCACCCAAATATCCTTATCCACATTTTATATTCTATGCGCCTCCCAAAGACCAACAATAGGTTCCTTAGATATCCAAATTATGATTTCAAAGAGAAGGCAATTGACTTAACTAAGATCTCTATTTTTACATCTTCTCGTACCAGTATCAATCAGGTATTAATAATTATAATATAATAAAAACATATTATATCATATTAAAATATTTTATTTTATTTATGGGATAACCTATATCCTTCTTCTCTTCTATAAAATTAGAAACAAAACTGTTGAGCATGTGTACAATGGACTATATCCTCAAAAACTGATGTAATTCATTTTCCATTACCACCTTTCACGAATTGAAATAATAATATTTTTAAATTATATACATTAATTATATTATATAATTATACCTATGAAATTATTATAAAAAACACATACATTCTTACCATCAATTTCGTCTGAAAACCACAACATTTCAATTTTGTACGTGTAGACTATGACCTCCACAAAGTGATGCGATTAGTATATCATTCTATTTAGAAATAGATTGTAATAAGTATTTATAGGATGAACATGAATTATTATTATTATATAGTATTGATTCTATAAAGGAGGATTATTATTTAGATTTTTTATTCCATCTATAAAAAACAACTTTAATACGTACGTACAAACTACCATCTCCATGAACGGTTTAACACTTTTTAATATATCTAATTTTTATGGACTATTATAATTACATATATAAATAATATATATGAATTTTTTATCATGTATGAAATTATTTTGATTATTTAATAATAATAAAATTATATATACCAAAACTACCAACCCAAATCATATATGTAAAATGAAGTAGTTTTTACCCAAAATAGCAATTTTAACAGAGAATTATTAATAAATGGGGGAAGATATATAAAAAATATAATGTGGGAATTAAATATACATATGGTTTGATAATATATGTATAGTAAATATATATTTATTATATTGTGTTTTCTTACACTTATGAAGGTATTGATATTTGAGGTAAGGTTTTCTTGTCAAACTTTTACTTCCATGTGACATATTCAATATTCATCACTTATATATTTTATGTGATATGTATATATCCCATGAAGGCATTTTATTATTATTATAATGAAAAATATAATGGATTTCAATATCCATATATTTCTCTATATTTCATGATTATTATGATTGAATATATATTGAAGTGGTAAGGGTTTATGTTGTAATGTCTATATTATTAGGGATCATTTATCTTGAAGAATCCACTTAGAGAATTAATTTATATTTCTATAATAAATTCAATATATTTTCTTCTTCTCTGATAATTTATTGAAATAAAATGTTTTAATTTCAATTTCCAATTTTTAAGAACTGATGAGTCTAAAAAAATCATTATATGGAAAATCAACTTCATTTGTTAATTTAGCCAATAACACATTCACTTTTGGGATCATGTTTTCTAAAAATGTTTTCTAAAATGATTCCACTATAATCATTATAATGTTGAAAATCATTTTTACCAATGTGTTATGTTTTAAATAACGGTTTAAATGGAACCTACTATTCCTTTTTGTAAATCATATTCATTTTGACATTTTACTAGATATGTGAAAAATGTATTTGTTTTAATGTAATCAATCGGAAACTAATTTCAAACTATCACGACTGATCATTTATTTTGACCATCCTATACATAAATCCATTATTATTTTCAAATAAAATTATTTTCATTATATTCTATAGTGTTTTTGTTATGAAAAGTGATTTTTAATGTAAAAAGGGTATTTTCATCAAAAATTGTCTCAATGAAATTTTTATAACATTACTATTCATCAATGTCAACAGTGATAATATAATTTAAAATGTATATTTTGTAACGATACAATATTTAATTTTTATCTTGATTTTTTTATCTTTTTCAATGGATATGTACTGTACAAATAATATTCGATATATTGCATTGAATACTTTATGAATTTGTTTATTGATTAGAGAAATTATAAACATTTCTTATGATATTTTTTCCACAAGAATGTTTATATTGATTATGTTTATCCACTTTAATATGATGAATTCATTGGCCATATGATGTGATGGTGGATTCCCTCTATATCCCATCAATTCATTAGTAGGTCTCATGAGATAAACAGGCAGTGGTATTTTTTGGAGGACTTACACTTTTTAATAATATTTCATAGAATAAGGACTTGATGGTGTGGTTATAATGTTCAACATTATGAATTCTCACATTAGTATTTTTTTTATCCACTTTATTATTTAAATATTTAAGAGATTCATGTATATGTTTTAATATCAAGTGACTGGTTTTATGGTATTATTTGAACATAATTTTTTCTTTCCATATTTTTCTATATGCAAAATTTATTGATTAACTGGAATATTTTTTTCAGATATTAACCATTCCATATTGATTACTCATATTTATTCTTGACATATTATGTTGTACACATAACCTTACAATGCATTTTTTATCACCACATTATTATCTTTCCTACCCCACGATTCTAGAAATAATTTCATGATTTATTTTTAGGGATATTATTAATGAAATAATGTTTTTCCCAATGAAAATTATTTGATCAATTACACATTAACAAATATAATAAGAGATTTAATTATATAAATATTTTACCAATACTAATATACTATTCTGCCTTTTGGGATGATATAAATTGTATCTCGTTCCAATGTTATAAACCATCAACTCTAGGCTACAGGATTCGGGGGTTTTATAGATGGTATCGAAGGAATTTTAGTATAAATTTTCATATCCATATTTTTGAAAACATAGATTTTTTAATATATACGTATGAAATTTTTTGAGGATAAATGTAATTATTTTTTAATATCCTAATTTTTTTGTAATGTGGATATTATTATTTTTTCTGTAGAATACACTTACTAAGCATCTGATATCAACTCTTTCTTGTGTGTCCTTTCCCCAATATGTGAGGAAATATATTAAAATTGATATATAAGGACATGATAATGGGTAAAATGGTGTTATCAAAGAAGATAATATGTGTTATTTTATTATTTTAAATATAATTTGATATTCAATTATGTGTCTAGACTAAAAATATTACTGAACTATTTAGTTCATTGGGATTTTATTATTTTAATTGTTTAATTATGTAATAATGTTACTACTATTTGTAGGATACAGGAGTAAATGTATTTATAGATCCATTTCCCAATATTGAATATTCTTATTTGGATATTGTTAGCTGCAAGGGTTCAATGTTAATTACATTTGATAAGATATAGATTTTGTAGATAATTAATTTCATATAAGGGTGGTTTGGGTATCATGGTAGTTTGATTACAATATTAAATCAAAAAACAATGTGTTTACATTTTGTATGATCTATTTCACTATTCATTATGAATCTAATATATTTTAATCCCGATACAATGTAATTATTAGTTTTATATTTCTACGTCTACAGACACTAGGAGAGTATGTGTCCCTTCCTAGAAATGTAAAATTTAATTTTTATAATGTTGGATATGTAATGTACCCATAAACAAGTGGTACCATATTTTATGTGGATGTTATGTAAAATGATAGTGTCTAGTATAGAGAAGAATATATCTACAGATTTTTATATTAATAATTATTGTATCTATTATAAATGTCTTTATATTTGGAAAATAAATAAGAAGCATTATGAAGTTTTAGACAGATATAAATATATATTACATGGCCTAGAACAGTGAACTATTACTACGATAATTATTATTTTTACTAATACTAAAAAAATGTTTTATAGTAACAAAAACTCAGGTGGACTAGGCCATTGACTCTATAAATGGTACAAATGAATTTATTTGGATTTTTTCAGTTTTTGGGCCCTATTAAAGAAGATCGATGATTTTTTATTGTTATAGAAGAACTGGGTATGTAAATATATTATTTATATCATCGATTTTCTAGTTAAAATTGTTTTATGGGATATAACCTCTGTTTTTATGGCTTATTAATGTGATTTCTAAATATTTTATCATATTGAAGAAGGCAATTATTTATGAGATTAGGAACTATAGTTAGAAAATAATAGTAAATTACATGTGTTTAATTATAAGTTTCTCTAGAGTCATGACATTACTAGAAATAGTTTAATATAAATTATACTCTCGGAAATATATTTTATAGTATTTTATTATAAATCATATTGATCTGTATTTAATTTATATAGTTTTATAGTGGCTATATTACTATTTTATAATTAAATTTCGTGTCTTAAGCGAATAGTAATGTTATCAGGTGTTTTAAATGAAAAATATATGAGATAAAAATTTGAGGATTGATATGAATAGGAATATATCGATATATTAGTTCATGTAGCCTTCTATTTTTAAATGGTATGATACATGATTCACATGAAATTATTTTATGATTTTTCATTTGGTTTCTGTTGATTTTTATATGATATTTTTCATGTAATTGTAATGATATTTTACATGTACATCATCTATAATAGTTTTAGGAGTTATAGGTAATGCATGTACCACCTAAGGTAGATTGAAATTTTCTTCTCCTTTTGAAACTCATAATGACTTTGATCAAGATATTTTTTTCAAATAAGCATAGGCTTCTAATAATTTTATATATGATAATTGAATAATCCTTGAATTTTGGATTTTACACCAATCCGTTTAACAGGATTAATATGGATTATAATATTTAGAGGATATGATAGAGATGATCCATTATATATTGAATTTAATTCGAACAACTACTGACTAGATGATATGTTTAGTACCGATCATGATAATGTGAGAATCACACAACTAGTGGGGGGTTTTTAGATAGACCAATATGGATATTTGTGTAAATCTAGATACTTTATAGGACCCATATTGGGAGAAATTTTTATTTGAGGTGCTAAATATTTTTAATGCCTTTAATAACCTAGATTTCACCAATATATATACTTAAATGATTTTTTATGTGTTGTGGTTTAATATTTTATTATGAAATTGACATGAATAGAGTTGTGATGTATTTTTGAACAACCATTTATTTGAGATTAGACTATATGAAATTGTAAGTTGTTAGTTTTATCTATTTTACTTGAAACCTATATAGACAAAGGTAATATTGAGATAATTGGGAAACATTGCCTAGTAATGTTGAAATGAGCTTAAAGAACATCATTGGCAAGACAATAATTTATCAAAACATCGTGACTTATGAGTAAGTAGTTTAGTGGGAGGAATTAGAGGTATGTTAAAGGTTATGGATTGATTAATCGAAAATTATTAAAAATAAAAGGGTTATATCCACTTATATTTATCAATAAGTATATATTTGAGAATATTAGTGAGAATTTGAAACATCCCCAACCTTTTAGCCTATTAAATTTCAAAAAATACGATGAATGTGAAGTCTGAGGGATGTTTGAGGTATTTTTGAGGGAAACTGTAGATTTTGATGGTAAAAAATGTATGGTTGTGAGTCATTCTGGTAGAAAAACATTTTTGGTGGAATTTCATACTGGCGGTAACAAATTTTTGTTGATGAGTCATTCTGGCTATCAAACATTTCTAGGAGTGATTCATTATGGCGGCTAGACATATCTGGTAGGGAGTCATTTTAGGGGTCATATATTTCCTGTAGTGGGTCATTATGGAGGTCAATCTCTTCCTGAAGTGATCCATTTTGGGGTGGGACATTTTGGAGGTTATTCATTCATGTTATTAGACATTTAAGGTTGTGATTCACTCTAAAAGTTAGAAATTTTTTGTGGGGGGTTATAATAATGGTCAGAATTTTTTGGTAGTGAGTCATTGTAGCGGTCACACATTTCTGGTGGTGAGTCATTCTAGCGGTCAGAAATTTTTTGTTGTATGTCATTATAGATGTAACACCCAGATGTTTTTAAAAAATTTTTATTCTTTAAAAGAATTTTTTTCACACAATCATGAGTTTATATGAAACTTGAGATGACCTTATTATAAAATTACCTTTATTGCCTAGTCGTTAGGTTAGCTGAAATAATTATAACCAACTTATGAAAACGTTTTATGAAAAATATAAATCAATTAGATATTTTTATTTTATATTAAATTAATTTTTTAATTAAATTAATAATATATATATGTGTTATATTCTTAATAAAATATTTTTCATATTCATCCAATGAATATTGTAGGCATATGTTATGCATAAAACACTATTTGATGTATTTTTTTAAAGGTTAATTTTACACCCATTAATGGAGGAACCATTTTAAATTTATATTATGACACATTAATAATTTCTCTATGACAAAATAAACATATTATTTTAATGTTGGATATCAAAATTTACTTTGGATAAATTTCTGATAAATTTTTAAAAACATTGTATTTTGATGAATAATAAAAATACGCTAAAGTTTAATTAAAAACCAATTTTTTCATCGAGATAAATTATATGGTTAAATTTAAATATTTAATAGTTTTAAAGTATAAATAGAATATATTTTTTACCATTTAATATAGTTTATTTCATTACCTTTAATTTTACATTGAATTTGTAGTTAAAAACATTTCAATCTTTTGCATTGCTTAATCATTGAATTCCAATTTTCTCAACAACATGAACAATTTTAAATTAATTACTGTAACTAATGTGTTTTGAATTTATAAAAATGGATTCCATATTTTGAATTTGTACGTCCAAATTATATTAATAGGATACTTTTACAACTTAAAAATCCAATTGGATAACTAAATTCAACCCCGATCATCTATTTCTCTAATTTTAATGACTTTATGGAAACTTGCCTATGAAAATGACATGAATGTAATAAAAACTAATGAAATGGATAAAATTTAACAATATCATTATATATATGTATATTAATTTCAATATATGGATAAATAAGATATAAAATCGTTTATAGATAGTCTCTGGAAATCTGAAAGTATCACCTACATCATAGAAATTTATTTATAATTTTTAGATATTAAATAATTACCATTAATGATGACACGACTAAGGTATAGTAATTATTTTATAAATAGAATAATGAAATAAATGGTTTAAAAAATATTAAAATAAATATCATATGAACTAATTAATGTGATCCAATAATGTTACATGTGCATAATACATGTTAGGAGTGTATTAAATATTTTGGTTAGAATTTATCTTTTGTGTAAATTTTATTTAAAGTCTAATAAATGAATAGTGTCAAAATTGACACTATTGAAATTTTGTAAACATACAATATTGTTAAATTATTTACAAATCATATAAATATTTAAAAATTACAAATTGATAATTATATGGTTTAAAATGGAATAAATATCCATTTATGGTCAATTAACACCACATAATTAAATATTCATTTCCATTAAATATCCAGAATGTTTTTACCAAAATTAAAATTTAGTAAAATAACTTAGTGTCAATTAAAAAGATAATGTATAAATTGAAAAAATAAGTTGTCAAAAATTTATTGGTTTATGGGATTATATACCTAGATCATATCATATTCCAATTTGGGTGACTTTGGAGGTTTTTTGGTTAGGTTTTGATTTTATTATAAATTAAAATTTTTGAGAGTTTGGTAAAGTGCCCCTCCCATCCCTTATAAAAGGGAACCTCTTCCATCTCCTATTCACTCCATTTTTACCCTTCAATATCAGTAAAACCCAACCAATTTATCTTCTAAACTTATCTAGTTACAATCTATAGGTTATGGTCTTCCCAAAAGACCAACTCTAGTGCCCTAAGAGGAAATTTAAAGGAGGCACATCGAGGAAGAGGTAATCTCTTCTATCAATCCATTGAATTTTTTTCTTCTTCTACATCATATTCTTAATTTGTTTGATTATAAATTAATAACATCAGTATACATTATATACAGATATTTTATTCTAAATATTAAACAACCCTATTTAAAATTCTATCCATCATACAAAAAAGGAAATCACAACGCTTGCATATGTACAGCTTACCGTCTCCACGTCATGGTGTATTATGTTTTTCACCATCACCTTAATTTTAAGGGTATAATGGTATAAATAATAACTATATTTGATTAATATAACATAATACTAATTATTATATACTATAAACCATCCAATTCAATACCATTCAATAATTATGGGAATGATATCGTCACTCATGCGTACGTATGGCTTACCATCTCCACGATGCGATGTGATTTGTTCTACATAATTTTCATTAAAACATGATTATATAAATGAATGGAATGAATAAATATGATATATATTATACTAATACCATGTTGTAAATGATAAATATTTTTAATAACATATCCAAAAAAACATACCTAAAAACCCAAACTGGTTAACAACGGAATAATAAGTAACAATGAAATGTTACTAACAAACTAATGAAAATATAATCATAAATGTTTTCATAAAAATTATTATGATTCTGTAATAAATTAGTAAAATTATTTAAATCATTATATAGGGGGTTCTGATATATAGGTAGAAAATCAGACCTAAGGTAAGGTATTATTTTACAATATCATTTTTACCCAAGACTGTTTTTATGTAAGTGTTTTTTTTGTATATTTTTCATCAACATCCATGTTTTATGATTTTGTTGTATTATTTTTATTCATCTATAATTTTTTAAAGTTAATTTTACACTTTGGAAATTTTTTTAAATGGTATGAAAGGAAGATTTTGTCATCATTCTATTTGAGGTACTTCATGACTTTTTAGAAAAAAATACAAGGAGAATGTTTTTAAAACTTATATAGATTTAATGGATTTTTACGGTTTTATGAAGCATTATTTCCATGATGCATCCTCAACAAAATTTAGAGATTTCATTTAAAATAAATTCTTTTCTTTTAAAATTTCATGGCATTTTGAGAAAATAAAAGGATTGGAATAATAAATGACATTTTCCTTAAGAATTAATTTCATGAGTTTTATCAAAATTAATTTTCATCTATGATGACGATTTCTAAATAGGGTTATGTTAATATCCCTATTATTCATATTATTTTATTTTGTTAATTATTGAATGATATTTTATATAGACTATGTTATGATGGATTTTTTTACGAAACCCATTTGATTCATGGGTTATGCTATGGTGAATGTTATTTTGTTTTGTGGAACATGTAAGAAATATTTCATTATGAGATGGGTGGGACCTATATCTCCCTCCAATGCATTGGGTAAATATTTATATCTCCTAAGATAGACATTGGATGGAATGACAAGTAAATTTGGTTCAGTAATATATGGATGGAATGAGGAGTGATCTCAGTTCAGTAGTGGACATTTTGCGCTAGGATGCTCATGGAAAGGATCCTCTATTAATATGAAATTATATTATATACTTATGTGTGAATGCCACAAAATTTTATGTCTTATGTTATTACTATTTGGATAACATTTCACTTTTATGATTTATCCCATGACTTGAGATTATGATCCTTTATATACAGGACATGATTTTCAAATGTTATGTTCTTATGAATACGATATGATTGATATTTTCTTTGTTTTACCTTACTGAGAATTTGAGCTCACCCTTTTATATGATTCTTTTTCCCAGGTATGGAAAACGTTATTATGTAAGATATGCCAATCATGAGTCTAGTTACAAAGAAATAAACTGGAGACACTATAGATGTTTTATGAACCTATTGTTTATGTTTCCTAGTTCCTAAAGACACTATACCTATAATGTCATGTGATGGTTTTGTTATATGGTGTAATAAATTTACATCAATTTTGAAGTAATATAAATGTATCTAAATAATGGGTCGTTATAGTTGGTATAATAGGAATTGTAAGGTTAACCTTTGGAAACTGGGACGAGATAGAATTAGTAAGAAAGATAAGGATATGTCTAAGTATAGGATACAATACTAGGGCTCTAGAAATGACCATCAATAACCTGTTATGAAACCAAAAGTATCCAAAATTCAAATTTTAATCTTTATTATGTCGTTTTCCTATTCTGATTAGTGTTTCTCACACTATTCTTCTTGGTTTTAGTATATGGATGGAACCTGAAGCAACCGCATTAATGCTGAATGTGATGGGAAATTAAATGATTGTCCCCCTAAGCAATCAACTGTTATGGGATCAGGAATGAAAAATCATATAGCCAATCTCACACAACAGTCTCAAGCTATGGATAATGTATAAATTAAAAACAAGAAATGGAGGGAGAAACATTCTGTTGATTCCTTCATGAGACAACGTCCACCTTCATTCAATGGGTCTCCATATCCATTAGTGGATGAACAATGGATCAGTTCCATTGAAAAGATATTATCAGTTATATATTGTTCTGAACATTATAAATTCATTTTAGTAGTAAATCTTTTTGAAGGTGAAACTGATCACTGGTGGAATCTAATCAAAAATACGAGGCAGAGAGATGAAACTAAGTCCACGAAATGGGACAAGTTCAATAATATATTTTTCAATAAGTACATTCCACGCATTCTTCGATAAAATATGAAGAAGTAATTCCCTGAACTTAAGAAAAAATAATGATGAATCCATTTGTACCTATGAATAAAAATTTTCAAGACTTGCAAGGTATGCTTCTAGAATTATTATCCAACCTGAGAGTAATATTTATTGATTCATTAGTGGCATAAAACGAAGTCTCCTAAGTGAATTATCCCTAAGGTACTTCAATAGCTATGAGGAAATTGTTTGATGAGATCTCAAGGTCGATTTAGAGATTTGAGTGATCGATTAGTCATACGGGTTTGATAAGAAGAGGATATTAGAATTCAATGGAAAATTTAAAGACCACACTGAAAAGAAAACGAGTTTTCCCTTATGCTCAATGTGTGGAAAGAAACATGGAGGGAATTGTATTAAAAAGAATAGTAAATGTATTATGTTTGGAAAAGAATGTAATTGGGAAATTAAATGACAATGTGGTTGGAAAAAGATGTCTAATGATGAAAACAAAGAAAAGGCCTCACAGAATGCACCTACTACACTTAAATGTTACAAGTGAAAGGATTGGGGATTATGCCAATCAATACCCTAATACAAGGGTTGTTGATGACGATTGATTTCAAAAATCTCTTAAGGATAAAGAAAAAGGTAAGTCACATGAAATTACTCTCAGTGAAATGGATTATGATAATGAAGTGGTGAAAGGTACACTTACCATAAACTATACAGTATAAACTGTTTTATTTGATTATGAATCCACCAATATTTTATTTCTGAAGAATTTATTAAGGTTATCCTTGTATTACCTCCACAATTATATGTTGAGTTAGCTGTGGAAAATTATAATGGAAAAATAGTCACATCAATAGTTTATAATTCTTCTCCGATTGAATTTTGTGGGAATGTGCGTCCTAAAAATCTTGTGATCCTTCCTATAGTGGAATTTGATATGATTCTTGGCATGAAATGAAATTATTTATATGGAGATCGTATCAATATCCAAAAAAGGGATGTGACATTTCATATTCTAGATCAATATATTATCATGTATTAGAGAATGTATGAATATAACTTCCGATGGATATTTATTTCATCCTAAGGGTCTTGATTCCAATAAAATGAGGTTATTTTTTTCAAATGGTTGGGGGGAAACTCACCATTAAGAATAAACCCATTTCATGTGATTTTGATGATATATTTCCAAAGGAATTACCCGGTCTTCCACCAAAGTGTGATGTTGTGTTTTCAATAGAACTCATTTTGGGTGCTACGAATAATTCAAAGAGACCTTATAGAATGGCCCAAATTGATTTATAGGAATGGAAGAAGATACTCGAAGGGAATCACGATAATGGAATCATATGCCCTTTTGTGTCACCTTGGGGACCACTTGTTCTATTTTATAAGATGAAAGATTGATCAATAAGACTTATCATTTATTATCCAAAACTTAACCAGATCACTATCATGAAAAAGTATCCTCCAACCCACCTTGATGACTTATTTGACCAACTAAGTAGAGCTCAATATTTTTCCACGACTGATCTTCGTTCAGGATATCATTAATTAAGGGTCAAAAAGGAGGATATACCCAAGACGACATTCCAAAAATGGTATAAACTCTATGAATTTATAGTGATGCCTTTTGGTCTTACTAATTCCCATACTATCTTCACGGATATAATGAATAGTGTCTTTTGTGACTATCTTGATCAATTTCAGATAGTCTTTATAAAAGATATTCTTGTCCATTCAAAGATAAAGGAAGAACATGATGTTCACTTAAGAATTGTATTGAAGGCCCTAAGAAGTGGAATCATTAGGCCAAATTTACTAATTGTGAATTTTGGCTAAAAAATGTATCATTTTTGCATCACAAATTCTCAAGAGAGGGGATATATGGGGATCCAACAAAAATAGTGGTTATTGAAAGATGGTTGAGACCAACCACGATAAATGAGATATGATGATTTCTTGGTTTGACTTGATATTATTGACGTTTTGTGAAATATTTTTCAAAATTATCTATTCCAATAACCAATTTGACTCGGAAATGAGTTAAGTTTATTTGGACGGAGGAATGTAAATAAAATTTCAAAGAGAAAAAAATAAGGTTAGCCAGTTCACATATTCTAACACTACCTTATAGTGGAGAAAGTTTTGTGATATATATTGATGCATCCAAGAATGGGTTGGGGTGTGTTCTCATGAAAAATGTTATGGTGGATGCTTATTCCTCAAGAGAGTTGAAAACCCATGATAAATATTACCCAACTCAGGATTTTGAGTTAGCTGATGTAATCATTTAATTAAAGATATGGAGGAATTATCATTATAGTGAAAGGTGTGATATTTTTTCTGATCACAAAATTTATGGTATATTTTCACACAAAATGAGTTGAATTTGCCCCAAAGAATATGGTTTCAGTTGATTAATGATTACGACTTCTTAATATAATACCACCCAGGGAATGCAAATAAGGTGGAAGATGCATTATGTCAACAAGACCATGCTAGATAATCTTTGATGAGGATCATGAAAGATCCCATATTTATGGATTTTCAAAGGATGAATCATGAAAGTATAATGTAAGGGGAGAAATATTATCTTTCTCAATTTAATTTTCATCCATCTATTCAAATGAAGAATAAAGAGGCGCATAAGGAAGATGTAGAGTTACAAAAGAAGGTGTGAAATTCTCCTAAATTCAACATTGATTGTGATAAAGTAAAAAGGTTCAAGAACCGTATTTGTATTCCTCCCATACCAGAATTAAAGAAGGAGAGATTGGATGAGGCTCATAGTTTATCATTCTCTATTCACCCTAGAAGCGCAATGATATATAGAGACCGAAAAGATTACATCTGGTAGGTTAGAATGAAAAGATATATAATTGAATATGTCTCTCAAAGCTTGGTTTTTCAACAAGTTAAGGCTAAGAGATAGAAGTATAAGGGGATGTTACAACCACTACCCATACCAGAATGTTAATGAGAAAACATCACTATGGACTTTGTCATAGAACTTCCCAAAACATTCAAAGGAAATAATGGTAAATGGATTATAGTTGGTCGTCTTACGATGTCAACACACTTCATTGATATTAGAGAGTATTTATCTGTTGATCAACTTTCCAGGGTATTTGTAAATGAAGTGGTAAGATTTCATGTAGTACCTATTTCTATTATATATGATCTAGATCCAAGGATTACCTTGATGTTCTGGAGAAGTCTTCAGCATGATATGGATATAGAG
This sequence comes from Viscum album, assembly GCA_963277665.1. Classification (NCBI taxonomy): domain Eukaryota; kingdom Viridiplantae; phylum Streptophyta; class Magnoliopsida; order Santalales; family Viscaceae; genus Viscum; species Viscum album. The sequence goes on along the minus strand of OY728120.1, from coordinate 1,427,725,987 downwards.
TTATGTTTAAACACTTCTTATCACCCTTAGACAGACAATAAATCTAAGAGGACATTTCAAACTCTGGAAGACATGTTAAGATATTTCCTAATAGACTTCAACGGAGGTTGGTATCAACACCAAACATTGGTGGAATTTTCTTATAATAATTGAATTCAATCCATTATTCAGATGGATCCTTATGAAGCCCTCTATGGAGATTAGTGAAGAACTCCAACTTGCTTAGATGAGGTTCGGAAAAGAAAGCTATTATGACCTGATCTTATTGATGAAATGGCAGAAAAGGTCAGATATCTTAAACAACACATAAGAGAAGGTCAGATTCGAAAAAAATGTTTTTCTAACAACCGAAAAAAGACCTCAACTTTGAAATTAGTGATAAGTTTTTCTTACGAATATCTCAATAGAAGAGAGTAACGAGATTTGGAAATAATGGAAAGCTGAGCACTAGGTTTATCGACAATTTTGAAATGTTTGATTGTGGTGGGAATGTATCTTGCTAATTTGAACTTTAACCAAATACCTCAAATGTTAATGATGTGTTCCACGTATCACCCCTCAAAAAGTACAAACCTGATCTTTTACATGTATTACTCTCAGAAGTTGAACCGCCAGTGGAAGATATTTCTTATGAAGGACAACCAATTGAGATTCTGGATCATAATGGAAAATTTCTATGAAACAAGACCACTCTCTTGGTTATTTTTTTAGGAGGATTGAACAATTTGAAGAAGCTACTTGGGAACTTGAATATATGATGAGGATGTTGTATCCCTATCTTTTTTCCTCCATGTGACGAATTTTGAGGGTAAAATTCAGTTTAATAGGGGTATAATGTAACACCCAGATCTTTTTATGAAATATTTTTTTTAAATACTTTTTATTCATTAGTATATTTCTTTGCACACAATCATGTGTTTAAATAAACTATGAGATTCCCTTATTATAATATTAATATTACAGCCTAGTTGTTAGGTTAGTGGGAATACTTATAACTAACTTATGAAAATGAATTATGAAAAATATAAATCAATAGGGAATTTTTATTTTAAATTGAAATACATTTTGTAATGAAATTAATAATATATATATGTGTTATATACTTAGTAAAATATTTTATATATTCATCAAATGGATATTTTAGTCATAGGTTATGAATAAAACCCTATTTTATGTAATTTTTTAAAGGTTAATTTCCCACCTTTTAATGGAGAACCCATTTTAAATTAATATTTTGAAACATTAATAATTACTATATGACAACATAAACATTTTATTTTTAGGAGGGATATAATAATTTACTTTAGATAAATTTCTGATAAATTTCTGATAACTTTCATGTTTTAATGAATAGTAAAAATAAGCTAAATTTTAATTGAAAACATATTTTTTCATCATGGTAATTCATATAGTTAAATTATATAATTTAATCGTTTTTAAGTATAAATATAATATATTTTTATCATTTAGTATAATGTATTCATTTAGAATTAATTTTTTGTCATTCATAGTTAAAAACATTTCAATCTTTTACAATGTTTTAACTTTTAAGACCCGTTTTATCAACAATGGGATTAATTTTAAATTAACTGTTTCAACTTTTATTTTATGAATTTTGAAAAATGGATTCCATATTTTGAATAAATTAGTCCAAAATATGTTAATATTATACTTTTATATTGGGTTATTATGATTAGTAACTTTGGTAATTATTTTTACTACCATGTTTAAAGGTAAATAAGGTAATTAAGGGTAACAATAATATTATAGAATTACCATAAAAACTGTAAAAATATTATTGGATGAATAAATCCATCCCTTGTCATCTATTATTAGAAATGGAATTAATTTACGGCCACTAACATCGGAAAATGACATGAATGTAATAAAAACTAATGGAATCGAAAAAATGTCACAATCTCATTCTATATAAGTATATTGATTTTAAAATATGGATAAATATGAGATAAAATTGACTATAGATATTATCTAGATATATAAAATATTTACCAACATCATATTAATTTATTTATTATTTTTAGAGATTAAATAATTACCATTAATGATAACACAACAGTGATATAAAAATTATTTTATTAATAAAAATATCAAATAAATGGATTTATAAATATAAAAATAAATATAATATAAAATAATTAACACGATTAATGAATTTTATAGGTTAATATGAAATTTTAGGAGTGTATTAAATATTTTGGTTCTAATTTATCTTCTATGTGAATTTTATTTAAATTATAATAAATTAATAGTTCCAAAATTGACGCTATTGACATTTTATAAAAACAACATTTTATTAAATTATTGAGTAGTCATTAAAATATTTAAAATTTACAAATTGATAATTATAAAGATGAAAATACAATTTCTTATTTATGGTCAATTAATACTACATAAGTAAATATTCATTACCATTAAATATCTAGAATGTTTTTACCAAAATTAAAATTTAATTGAATAACTAAGTGTAAATTAAAAAGATAAGGTTTAAATTGACAAAATTAGTTGTCCAAAATTTATTGGTTCATGCGATTACAACCCTATATCATGTCATCATTAAACATTGAATACATTGGAAGTTTTTTGGTAGGGCTGGATTTTATTATAAATTAATATTTTCGAGAGTTTCCTAAAGTGCCCCTCTCTTATCTTATAAAAGGGGACCTCCTCCGTCTCTACTTCACTCAATTTGGAGCCTTCAATCTCATCCCACCTCTGCCCATTTATCTTATCTACTTATCTAGTTAAATTCTAGAGGTGCTGGCCTTCTTAAAAGATCAACCCTAGTGCCCTAAGAGGATATTTAAAGGAGGCACGTCGAGGAAGAGGTAATATATTCAACCAATTCATTCAAATTTCATTCTTCTTCTACTTCCTCTTCATTAGTTTTTTAATTCTAAATTAAAAACATCAATATGAATTATATACTTATATTTTATTAGAAATATGAAACAACCCTATTTTACCTTTAATCTATCATATGAAAAATTATACCACTGCACGTGCATACGTACGACTTACTACCTCCACACCGTGGTGTAATATTTTTTTCACCATCACCTTGCTTGGATTGGTATAATAATTGAAATAATAAATATATATGATTAATATAACATGATACTAATACTGATATACTATAAACCATGAAATTCAATATCATTCATCAATTAGGGGAACAATATCGTCACTACTGCGTACGTATGGCTTACTGGCTCCATGGTGCGATGTGATTCGTTTGACATAATATTAAATAAACCATGTTTATTTAAATGAATTGAATGAATAAAAACTAAATATACTATACTTATACCATTTTGTAAATGATAAAGTGGAATAATAACTTATTTGAAAAAATGTACATATGAACACAAACCAGTTAATACCCAAATAATGAGTTACAATGAAATGTTACGAACAAAGAGATGAAAATATAATCATAAATTTTATAATAAAATTAATTATGATTCTGGAATAAATTAGTAACATTATTTAAATCATTATACATAAGTTATGGATACATATAAAGCATATCAGACCTAAGGTAATGGATAATTTAAAAATCTCATTTTTATCCAGCATTGTTTATTTGTAAGTGTTTTTTGGGGTATATATATCATCCAAATCCATGATTTCTAATTACATAATATTATTTCTATTATTATAAAAAAATTTAAAGTTAATTTTACCCTTTTCTAATTTTTTTAAACAGTATAAAAGGAATCTTTTATTGTTATTCAATTTGAGGTACTTGTGGGATTTTTCGGCAAAACTACGAGGACGATGTTTATTAAACTTATACAACAGGATTGGATTTTTATGGTTTCATGATGCATTATTTCCATGAAACATCCTCTACATGATTTTAAGTGTTTTATTATAAATATTTTCCTCATGAATTAATTTCATGTGTTTTATCAAAAATATTTTCCATCTAAGATGATTCTCTTTAAATAGGGTTATTTTATATCCCTATTATTAATATGATTTGATTGTGATAATTAAGGAATGATATTTTATATGTATTATGTTATGATGGAATGATGATTAAGAAACCCATTTTATTTCTGGTGTTATGATACTGTGATATTTTTATGTTTTGTAGAACACATAATAAGGGTTTCATTATGAGATTGGTGGGACCTATATCTCTCTCCAATGAATTGGTTAAAGATTTATTTCTCATGATATAGTCATTGGATAGAATAAAAAGTAATTATTATTTAGTAATAGAGGGATGGAATGAAGAGTGAAATCAATTTATTAATGGACTTTTTCCGCTATGAGGGTCTTGAAAATGATCCTTTACTAATATGAAGTGATTTTATATGAATATTTCTATTTGAAACAAAATTTCATGTCTTCTGTAATGACTATTGTAATTACATTTCACTTCTAGGATTTATCCTATGACATGACATTCTGATATTTTATATACAGGATAATATATTCAATTGTTATGTTCTTATGTATATGATATGATTGATATGTATTTTGTTTATCCTTGCAAAGAATTTGAGCTCACCCTTTAATATTTCTCATTTCCCTAGGTGAGGAATAAGGTTATTTTGTAAGATATGTGAAAACAGAGTCTAGTTACGAAGAAATAAACATGAGATAATGTAGATGTTTTATAAACTAGTTGTTTATGTTTCCCAATTTCTGAAGACACTATACCAATATGGTCATGTCATGGTTTTGTTATATGTTGTATTTAATTTACAATAATTATAAAATAATATCAATATATGTAAAGTATGGGTCATTGTACTATAAGTGTGAAATTTATGGTGTTGAGTGATTCTAGTGGTTATACATTTCTAGTGATGATTGATTCTCGTAGATATAAATTTATTACAATGAATAATTTTTGTGGTGAGACATTTATGGTAGTATGACATTCTGGAGGTCATCCATTTCTTGTGGAAACTCATTCTGGAGGTTATCAATTTTTAGTGCAAAGACTTTTCTGGTGGATACTCATTATTAGTGTTTCCTATTTTCCCTAAAACTATATATTTTCTATTTTTTGACGTTTCTTTGATGAAATATTGTTTTAGTTACTTACATAATGAATTTTGATGCTATTTCAAAGGTGATAAATCATATATTCAATTTCTAAATTGTCATGAGACCATTTTGATGTTTAAAATGGATTGATATAATAATATCCCAATTTAATGTCCAATCTAAAAAGTATATAATCTTCTATAGTTGTTTCATGTTCCTCTAATGAGGTTCCCTCTTGTGCACACATCCCCAATTTTGGTGTGGTTAGTTTTTGTAAAGCACCATTTTCTAGGTAAGAAATGATTTTTTTCTCTTTTTTATGTACCATGTCATATGGTTTACTCATTTTATGAAGTGGGGTCATATTTTCATTTGTCTTAAAAAAGATAACTAACAAATTTATATGAAATGTGAAGGGTAAGGGGAATACTTCTCATACTATTATTTATTTTTATTTTGAAATTAAGATAATATATGTTTATTGTGTAATGGAATACCATGGATTTCAGTATCGCATGCTTTTGTGGTCTTCTAATATGTTTTGATTCCAATTTTGTGCTATTTTTTATAAACCCAGCATAATGAAATGGTTAATCAACTATATGCAGTTAATTAAACGTGTACATTGAATTAACCAATCTTGAAATTCATTAACATTACATTACATTCGAAGAAGACTTACTACATTACACAAAAATACACCCAAACACCATATTAGTTTAGTGTCTTTGGAACCATAAAAAACATTCTTGTAATTTGGTGAAATATCTTCAACATCTCCCATAAATATCTTCACCTTTAGTTTTCTTACATAAATAATTTGTTAATATCATGGGGAAAAATATGAAAAGGGTGAGATCAGATGCATAGAAAGGGTAAACAAGGAAAACATCAAACAAAACATGAACATAAAAATGTAAAATCATGAACATAACTTTTAAAAATCATATAACATATATCATTTATCAGAATAATGATTCCTGAAAAAACTCTTTTCAGTTTATAAGGAATAAATCATTAAGGAACAGAAGTTATGAAAAAATATCATTGCATAAAACATGGAATTTTGGACAACACGTAATCATAAAAAAAACATTTCCATATTAATAAATTTTCATTAAAAAGACCATCATATTGGATAAAGTCCTTTACTGAATCGAGATCACTCCTTGTTCTATCCCTATATTACTAAACAGTGTTTACATACTATTTAAGCCATGTATTACCAAACCAATATCATTTCACATTCTAGTACTATCTATCTCATGAATTATAAATCATTACTAAATTGTTTCAAGGGAGACATAGGTTCAACAAATATCCTAACGAAATCATTCATACGTGTTCCACAAAAATGTTAATCATTCATCATTGCATAACCCATGGAATAAAATGGATTTCATAAACATCATTCCATCATAATATAATCCATGTAAAACAAATGGCCTTTATAAATAGCATTCCATAATAAACATAATAAAACTATAGGAATAATATGAATAGTTCAATTGAAACATATCCCTATTAATGAATTCCATCTTAAATGAAAAATAATTTTAATATAACTCTTGAAATTTATTATATATCCAAATATCATTTCTTCATTAAAAATGTTTTCTTTTCTCAAAATGCCATGAAATTATAAAAGAAAATAATTTCATGGAATATAACTTTGAATTATTTTAAAATAATATTCATGTAAATAAGTCAATATGAAAACATAAAAATCCATTCATTCCATATAAGTTAAAAGAAAATATTATTCTCGTAGTATTTTCAGATATGTTAAAAATTTCCTCGTATCAAAAATGAAAAAATATTCATTTTCATTGAATTAAATAAAATCACCAAGGGTAAAATTGAATTTAAAATTTTTTATAACAATATAAATAATATCTTAGAATATATATTTAGAAAACAATGACATGGATGATAAATATATCCAAGTAAATACATATGTATAAACAATCTCAGACAATGATGAGATTGTAAAATTATACCTTTCCATAAGTATGGGTACCTTTGTACATGTTAGAACCTTCTATATAAGGGTTTAAATAATTTTATTATATTATTCTATAATCATATTCTTTTTTATCTTATCATAAGTGATAATATTATTACCCAATTTTTAATAAAAATATTACTCGTCTATTGGGTATTAACAGCATTATTTTCCCACATATGTTTTTTTCAGATAAGTTTTTATTCCTAATAATATGTTATAGTTGAATCATTTACATAATGTTATTAGTATAATATATATCATATTAATTAATTCTATTAATTTATATAATCCATCTTTAATGAAGATCATGTAAAATAAATCACATCGCATTGTGGAGATGGTAAGTTGTACAAATAAATGAGCGATGATACCATAATCGTAATTGTGGAGTGGTATTGAATTTGTTTGTCTATATAATATTTTAGAAACAATATAATGTTAAAATAATCATATATATTTATTGTTTACATCATTAAACTAATATATGTAAATTCGTGATGTGTAACGCCCCTACCCTAGTTACCCAGAGTCGGTGCATTATTACATAACATTGGCATGATCACAAGAATGATCAAATCTCAAAAGACTGATTGGTTTAGTAGCCTTGGAAACACTATATATATTCATAAGTCTTACATTACATCGTAAAATGAAAAACTACTACAACAACATAATGTCTCCACAGTCCACACTATTATCCCCTCATAATATCCATGTAGGTCATTCATAACTTACTTCTTCACATCCTGGGAAAAATAAAACATAGAAAAGGGGTGAGCTCAAATGCCTAGTAACGATAACAATATAGCAAAAACTTTCATAAATAAGAATAAACATTTAAGGCAATGTATAACTAAAACAAAAGCCTTTCAAACTTGAACTTTCAACATGGTATGGCATAAATAAAATGAAATAATTCCATTTACTTATTCACATGGATATTCTACTAATCGAATAATCACATACAAAATCAATAACCACTTTCATAATTATGGAATGCATAATGCCAGACTATCATAACCACATAGCCAAGGCCTCGTGCCAAGACTACAAATAAGATTTTGTCAAGGCCTTGTGCCAAGACACTAGTTTGTCTCATGAGACCTACCGATGCATCGAGGATCTATAGCGGGCTCCACACGTCATATATTAAGTCCAATGCATTCCCATATGAAAAGGTTTAAACATAACATAAACATTCGTATTAAAACTAGCATAAGAAATGTCAATAATTTCAACAAAAACTATGAATGGTATAAAAATAACACATCCACAGTCAAACATATCACAAAACCTTCAATACAATATAGAAGTTTTGTATCATAATAAATCAACTTCAAATAAGCGTAAAATCCATCAAAGGATGTTGACATAGATGAAATAAAAACTCTTTTTAGAAAAATATCTCTTTCTATTTTTGAAATAATTTAATATCCATATAAAATAAAACATTTTCTTTGAAAATATTATTATAAGCTTGTAAGGAAAGCTTTGAAGATTTTATAACGGCGGAAAATAACCGCACCCACCGTATAAGTTAAAAAAACATTCTTACCTTAATTCTGTCGAAAAGGTTAAAAGGACCTTGTTTTGAAAATGACGGAAAGATTCCTCTTATAAAAAGTCAAACAAGGGTATAAATGACTTTAACCCATAATCTTGTAAATAATAAAAATGTTTTGAAATACATTTTGAAGAAACATGGATGTGGATGATAAAGAGATCCCAGTAGATTATTACATATAAACAACCTCGGATAATGAATAGATTGTGAAATAACCCTTACCTTGTACTTTTCCTTGGTTGGGGTAGGTTATCCTCCTGTATAATGGTGAAATAATTGTTATTAAATTATACAAGAATCATATACATTAATATGATATCATATATGATCTTTTAATATTGATTAGATAATAATATCTTAGTATTATCATTGTTTCGGGTGTTAACTTACTTGTTTTCTTTTATTTGTTTTGTTACGTAAGACATGTTTGTAAAGGATAGGTTGTATATTATTCATATCCATAATGATATCTAGTCCTTAAACATCATTTTTTAAATCATCAAATGATAATTATACTTGAATGGATACGATGGAGAATGAATCTTATCGCATTCGTGGAGACGGTAGTCCGTACGTACGCACGAGCGACAATATCATTCTTTGGATATTAAAATAATATATTAATGGATGGTATATCATATATACTGAATCATTATCATGTTATATTTATTATTTACATGAGTTACACATCATTATTATAACCATCCAAATAATATTATATTGAATAACAATTACACCACGACGTGGAGACGGTAAGCCTTACGTACGCACGTATGGTGACATGTTATTCAAAGGGTGGATAGAATAATGAATATGGTTGTACCATATTTATAATAACATCACAGTATATATATGATACTGGAGTTATTATTTTATAATTTTAACAACAAAGGAAGAAGAAGTGGAAGAAGAAATGAACTTGGAAAAAGGGTGGTGAAATCATTACCTCTTCTTCGGTTTCTTCCTTTTGATTTGATCAAAAGGGCTCCTTAGGTTGGCTTTCTGATCAAACTAAGGCCTCTAGGTTGTAGTGAGGGAATTTGGGAGAGTATTTGGGCAGAGTTTGGCCGAACCAAAAGGCTTTGAAGGTGTGAATTATTGAGAAGGAGGAGTGCCCTTTTATAAGAGGGGTGAAGGGCACCTTTGGAAAAGCTAGAGATATTAGTTTATAATAAATTCATATTCGGTTTACAATGGCTCCAAAGTTGACTATTCAAAGTTTAAGGTGGGTATGGGTCGAAAAAAACTCATCCAATAGAATTTAGACAGATTTGGGTACTTATATTAACCTTATCTTTAAGTATTTACTCTAAGTTAATTAGTTTCACTTTTACAATGTCTCTTTGTATTTTTATATAATATGGTTAATAACATACTATATAAATCCAAGAGACCCCCAAGTGGTCCATTAATGATGAACCTATCATGCTATAAGTCTCTTGGACGAACCATAGATTTTTAGGAATTTAATATCAATTAATAATATAATATTTGTTTTAAGAACTATTTTATGTCAATTTTGACACTATTCAATAGTTGATTTTTTTTTGAAACTCATAACAGATTGATTACTTCTAAAACAGTAAATTAAATCAATCCTAATATATCTTATTATCCTAGAAAATTAGTTTAATTTATTAAAAGTTTCATATTATATTTATTTGGGTATTTATAATATCAATTAATCTAATTTTTCACTATTATAGTAATTACTCTATCATCATTGTGTCATAAATAAAATAAATTATTTAATGTATAAAAATTATAAATAAAATATCATTATGTAGGAAATATTTTTATCTTTATAATGAATTTTTATAATCTAAAATCCAACATATATAACCCTATGTAATAATTGTTTTTCTAAAAGATATATGCTTGTGTCATTTTTGTATTCATTTTAACCTAATTAAAATAATATGTCCCTATCACCTACAAGTGGCACCATGGGGTCCCCAAATCTACCCAATGATGCCTATGGTCGAACATGTATCAACCAATAAGGCTAGGACACGTTTTAGTGTAATTTAGTATTATTATAATATTATTTTTTAACCCGTATTTACCAGATTTACCCTTAACCATGGTAAATAAAATATTTACCACAGTAATTATTCAAAATGTCTAAAAATAAAAGTTACCTATTTACACAATTTGGAAATCCTGATTCCAAATATGGAATCCATTTTTCTAAATTCAAAACACAAAAGTGGCAGAAATTAATTTAAAATTAATTCCCACTGTCAAAACAAAAAGCGTGTTTTTAAGAGATAATAACTATCAAAAGATTAACACTTGTTTATGTTCGGTTTAAATGTAAAATTATGTTCAATGACCAACATTATATTAAATGGTAAAAATATATTCTAAATATACTTTAAAACCACTCAAATTCATAAATTATCACTATTAATTATTCTGATTAAAAAAGTTGTTTTTAATTAAAATTTAGTAATTTTCACTATTCATCAAAATATGAAAGTTATCCGAAAAGTACCAAAATTTCACCTTAGGCTAAATTCGATATTCCAAATCAAGAAATGAAGACCATTTTAAAATATAAAATATATATAATTTCGGAAAGTAGGTATTACTATTCATAACGGCTAGTTTGATTGGTTATGGTGTGTTAGAACTCGGTGTTGCGTACAACACACGCTATCACATTATTCAAAGAGAAGCGTACCATAGAAGCTTGGGGTGTTACATTCTCCCCTCCTTCAAATAATTTCTTCCTTAAAATTTCTAGAATACTACAGCATGAAAAGGCTTGGGTGGTTCTTCATCATAAGTTCCTCGGGTTCCCACGTTGCCTCTTCCATCTTATGGTTTCTCCATAAAACTTTTACCAGACGCGTTGTCCCGTTTCTCAGTACTTGTTCTCTTGTATCAAGAATCATGACAGGCTCTTCACAATAAGACAGATCGGGTTCCAGTTCTAATTCCTCATAGGTGAGTACATGCGTTGGGTCAAGCATGTATTTCCTCAACAGAGATACATGGAACACATCGTGAACTTTGGAGAGACTTGGCGGCATTTCCAATCGGTAAGCTACAACCCCAATTCGTTCTAGAACTTCGAAGGGTCCGATGTACCTGGGACTCAATTCACCTTTCTTACCAAAAAGTATGACTCCCTTCCATGGAGATACCTTCAGGAAAACATGATCACCGACTTGAAATTCCAAATCCTTCCTTCGATTATCGGCATAGCTCTTCTGCCTACTTTGAGCTGCTTTGATGTGATTTTGGATTACCTTCACCTTTTCCACCGTTTCCTCCACCAGTTCTGGGCCTACAAGTTTTCTTTCACCAACGTCATCCCAACAGGTTGGTGTACGACATCTCTTTCCGTATAACACTTCATATGGTGCCATCTGAATACTCGAATGGAATCTATTGTTATAGGAAAATTCTACCAGTGGAAAATATTGATCCCACATACCCTGATAGTCAAGTGAGCAAGATCTCAACATGTCTTCTAAGGTCTGAATAGTCCGTTCTGATTGTCCGTCTGTATGAGGATGGTAAGAAGTGCTCAAATGAAGCTCAGTATCCAGGGATTTCTGAAGACTTTTCCAAAATCTTGATGTAAAACGGGGATCACGATCAGAAACAATCGATAGGGGTACTCCATGAAGTCTCACAACTTCATTAATATATAGTCTTTCTAAGCATTCTAGGGGTAGATCTTCTCTTATAGCAAGAAAATGTGCAGACTTGGTAAGACGATCAACAATAACCCATATTGCATCATTCCTTCTAGGAGTCTTTGGTAGCCCCATGACAAAGTCCATCGTAATATTGTCCCATTTCCACTCCGGTATGGGAAGAGGTTGCATGACTCCTCCAGGCTGTTGCCTTCCAGCTTTCACTTGTTGAAAAACCATACATCTTGACACAAAATCAGCAATCTCCCTCTTCATGTTGTCCCACCAAAAATGTTCCTTCAAATCTCTATACATTTTCGTGCTCCCAGGGTGTATAGAGAAATTTGAACTATGAGCATCATCCAACAATTCCCTTTTTAGATCAGGTAAATCAGGAACACAAAGTCTCTTCCCGAATTTCAAAATTCCATCTTCATACACAAAGTCTCTCAATCTCCCATCATTCACAGCTTTAGTCTTCTTTTTAAATTCTTCATCATCGGTCTGAGAACTCTTAATCCTTTCTAGTAAAGATGGTTTGGAAACCATTTGAAAAAGCATTGATGTTTCACCTTCCCTGGTTATTCCCATGTCCATCTTCACTAGATCCATGAAAATTGGATCCCTTTCAATTCTCATCATGTTCAAAACTCCATGGTCTTTTCTGCTCAAAGCATATGCCACCTTGTTTGATTTCCCCGGGTGGTAGTGTATCGTGCAATCATAATCCTTGAGTAATTCAAGCCATCTCCTTTGCCTCATTTTGAGTTCTTTTTGTGAGAAAATATACTTCAAACTCTTGTGATCAGTATAAATCTCAGATTTTTCACCATAGAGGTAGTGCCTCCATATCATCAAAGCAAAGATCATAGCTGCTAACTCGAGATCATGAGTAGGATTGTTTTGTTCATGAATTTTCAACTGTTGTGATGCATGGGCAATAACTCTATCATTCTACATAAGGACACAACCAAGTCCTTTCTTTGATGCATCACTATAAATAACGAACCCATCATTCCCCGATGGTAGAGTCAATATAGGAGCATTGACTAATCTTATCTTCAGTTCTTCAAAACATTCTTCACACTCTTTTGTCCAAAAAAATTTAACCCCTTTACGTGTGAGCTTCGTTAATGGGTTAGCCAATCGAGCAAAATTCTGGACGAAACGTCGATAATAACCTGCCAAACCAATAAAACTACGTACCTCAGTTATACTCATAGGTGCTGGCCATTCTTGGATTGCCTTGGTCTTAGAAGGATCAACAGAGATTCCATCTTTAGAGACAATATGTCCAAGAAAAGAAATCTCCTGAAGCCAGAATTCACACTTGCTAAACTTCCCATATAATTCATGCCTCCTCAGAGTCTTCAAGATAATGCGCAAGTGATTTTCATGATCTTCGTAGGTTTTGGAGTATACCAAGATATCATCAATAAATACCACCACGAATTCATCGATATACTCCTTGAAAACTCTATTCATCAGATCCATGAATATAGTGGGTGCATTAGTCAATCCAAATGGCATTACGGTAAACTCGTAATGCTCGTACCTGGTTCGAAATGCTGTCTTCGGAATGTATTCCTTCTTCACACACAACTGATGGTATCCAGATCGAAGCTCAATCTTTGAAAAGTATTGAGCTCCATGTAGTTGGACAAATAAATCATCGATACGAGGTAGGGGATACTTGTTCTTTATCGTTATAGCATTGATCTCCCTGTAGTCGATACATAACCTTATAGATCCATCTTTCTTTTTAACAAAAAGAACAGGGGATCCCCATGGAGAAACACTAGGGTGAATAAATCCCTTATTACTCAATTCCTCTAGTTGTTTCTTTAGTTCAACTAATTCTACAGTGGCCATTCTATAAGGGGTCCTCGATATAGGCCTTGATCCAGGAATTAAATCAATGGAAAACTCAATTCTCGTTCTGGAGGATGTCCAGGTAAATCTTCCAGAAATACATCAACAAATTCATTCACAACAGGTACATCCTCTATTTGAACATTCCTTTCCTCACCGACAGTTATTTCATTCTCTTCCTCCGCAATAATTGAATTATGTTGAGCTACTAGGGGTGGATCTAAATAAGAATTAGGTGGTGACGATTCTGCTCTAAAGATAAGGTGTTCCTTATCATTATCATCAAGAATCGTAACCTCTTTCTTCTTACAATAAATCTTCGCATCATAGTCCGAAATCCAGTCCATACCGAGGATTATATCAATCTCAATCATAGGTATGACGACGAGATCAGCAGATAAAGAACATTTATGTGCACTAATGGGGACTGATTCACAAAACATTGTTGCAATGATACTTCCCTTATGAGTTTTAACTGAAAACTCCCTTGTTATATCAAATTGGAAATATCTAATTTTCTTAGTAAACTGGGAAGATATGAAACAATGCGATGATCCAGAATCAAATAATGCATTTTCTAAACTTGAGGAAACCATTAAATTACCTGCCACCATGTCTTTCGGAGCTTCTACCTCAGCAGTAGTGATAGCATAAGCCTGGCCTTGATCCCTTGGCCTTTTCTGAGGTATGTTCTCCTGACTCTTAGGACATGCATTTGCATAATTCCCCATCTCCCTGCAATTGTAGCACTGAACGTTGGTAGCTTCCTTCTTCCCCTTGCAATCACGAGCTTGGTGGCCTTTTTCACCACACTTGTAACAGACTCCCATTCCCTTCAAGAACGTACCAGGATGTTTCTTCCCGCATTTACCACAAGATGGATATTCAACCTTTCCCTTCTTCCCCTTATTTCCATTCCCAGATTGATCAGAAGGTCTCTTCTTCTCTTGCTTTGCATTAAAGTCATAAGACTTAGAGAATTCCTTTTCGGTCTTGATAGCACATGAGACAATGTCTTCGTACGACGAAAAGGATTGTGAGACTAATGCTCGACGGAGAAATGGTTTTAACCCATCAAAGAAACGATCAATCTCACTTCTTGGGTTACATATATAATCAGCAGCATACCTTTCTAACCTTGTAAAGTTAGCCTCATACTTTGTGACATTCTCATCCTCCTTCTGTCTCAGACTTAGAAATTGTCTTTCCATATCTTCTCGATGGTCGCGAGGAAAGTATTTTTCTAAAAACAGATCTTTGAACTCCCTCCATTCCATATTTGATACTTCATCATCTTCCATCATATTTTGAATTAATGACCACCATTGATCAGCATCTCCAGTGAGGCGGTAAACTGCCATGATAACTTTTTCCCTTTCACTGCTCCCCAAAGCCTGAAATATTTTCTCTAGGGAATTTATCCATTGCTCAGCTACTAAGGGATTTTTACTCCCATTGAACGTTGGTGGTTGTTGCCTCATGAATCGATCTAACATTGATCCTCCACGCTGTGGATCAGGGTGCTCCATACAGGTAAGGTTATTATTCATAACCTGAGTAAGTTGTCCCAATATGGTTATTAGCTGATCGACACCAGTTGCACCACCATCTCCACTATAATTATCTTGAGCAGGAGGGAAATCCCTACATGGAGTGCGTGAATTGTTACGGTTTCCATTTCTTCCACTAGGCGCCATTTCTAAACAATGGCATAAATTAGATCAGTTTATGAATCAAAATACATAATCCCATACTTATAAAACACTTAACATAAATTGAACTATTTATGGATATAATCCATAATCATAAAAATGTTTTCTTTTAGGAAGTATATACTCATAAACCCTTCATAATGATTTGTAAAGAAAATGAGGGTTATCCTAAGAATATCCCCCGGGAGTGTCGTAACCAAGAGTGCAGCAAGGCCCGTTGTCGTGCACCAGTTCCCGTTCGAGTCTAGCTCAAAGCAGTGTTTTCGGGTTTTACCCCTAGGTACATCTGTGCCAGAGCCGCCTCTACCTGTTCGTATCCAGACAGGGATGTATTGCTCAGAAAACTCACAAAATCTCTACAATACCAAAATTATAGGAAGTTCTTCTATACTAATCCTCAAAGTTCATCTTAGGTCTACGTGATCTAATCAGAGTTTATCTAAATATAGCTTCCAAGGTTTGTACTAAACTTCCTCTGATACAAACTGTAACGCCCCGACCGTAGTTACCCAGAGTCGGTGCATTATTACATAACATTGGCATGATCACAAGAATGATCAAATCTCGAAAGACCGATTGGTTTAGTAGCCTTGGAAACACTAGATATATTCATAAGTCTTACATTACATCATAAAATGAAAAACTACAACAACAACATAATGTCTCCACAATCCACACTATTATCCCCTCATAATATCCCTGTAGGTCATTCATAACTTACTTCTTCACATCCTGGGAAAAATAAAACATAGAAAAGGGGTGAGCTCAAATGCCTAGTAAGGATAACAATATAGCGGAAACTTTCATAAATAAGAATAAAAATTTAAGGCAATGTATAACTAAAACAAAATCCTTTCAAACTTGAACTTTCAACATGGTATGTCATAAATAAAATGAAATAATGCCATTTACTTATTCACATGGATATTCTACTAATCGAATAATCACATAAAAAATCAATAACCACTTTCATAATGATGGAATGCATAATGACAGACTATCATAACCACATAGCCAAGGCCTCGTGCCAAGACTACAAATAAGATTTTGTCAAGGCCTTGTTTCAAGACACTAGTTTGTCTCATGAGACCTACCGATGCATCGAGGAGCTATAGCGGGCTCCACCCGTCACATATTAAGTCCAATGCATTCCCATATGAAAAGGTTTAAACATAACATAAACATTCGTATTAAAACTAGCATAAAAATGTCAATAATTTCAACAAAAACTATGAATGGTATAAAAATAGCACATCCACAGTCAAACATATCACAAAACCTTCAATATAATATAGAAGTTTTGTATCATAATAAATCAACTTCAAATAAGCGTAAAATCCATCAAAGGATGTTGACATAGATGAAATCAAAACTCTTTTTAGAGAAATATCTATTTCTATTTTTGAAATCATTTAATATCCATATAAAATAAAACATTTCATTGAAAATATTCTTATAAGCTTGTAAGGAAATCTTTGAAGATTTTATAACGGAGGAAAATAACCGCACCGGCCGTATAAGTTAAAAAAACATTCTTACCTTAATTCTGTCGAAAAGGTTAAAAGGACCTTGTTTTGAAAACGATGGAAAGATTCCTCTTATAAAAAGTCAAACAAGGGTATAAATGTCTTTAACCCATAATCTTTTAAATAATAAAAATGTTTTGAAATACATTTTGAAGAAACATGGATGTGGATGATAAAGAGATCCCAGTAGATTATTACATATAAACAACTTCGGATAATGAAGAGATTGTGAAATAACCCTTACCTTGTACTTTTCCTTGGTTGGGGTAGGTTAACCTCATGTATAATGGTGAAATAATTGTTATTAAATTATACAAAAATCATATACATTAATATGATATCATATATGATCTTTTAATATTGATTTCATAATAATATCTTAGTATTATCATTGTTTCGGGTGTTAACTTACTTGTTTTCTTTTATATGTTTTGTTACGTAAGACTTGTTTGTAAAGGATAGGTTGTATATTATTCATATCCAGAATGATATCAAGTCCTTAAAAGCTATTTTTTAAATCTTCAAATGATAATTATACTTGAATGGATACGATGGAGAATGAATCTCATCGCATTCATGGAGACGGTAGTCCGTACGTACGCACGAGCGACAATATCATTCTTTGGATATTAAAATAATATATAAATGGATGGTATATCATATATACTGAATCATTAACATGTTATATTTATTATTTACATGAGTTACACATCATTATTATACCCATCCAAATAATATTATATTGAATAACAATTACACCACGACGTGGAGACGGTAAGCCGTACGTACGCACGTATGGTGACATGTTATTCAAAGGGTGGATAGAATACTGAATATGGTTGTACCATATTTATAATAACATCACAGTATATATATGATACTGGAGTTATTATTTTAGAATGGTAACAACAAAGGAAGAAGAAGTGGAAGAAGAAATGAACTTGGAAAAAGGGTGGTCAAATCATTACCTCTTCTTCGGTTTCTTCCTTTTGATTTGATCAAAAGGGCTCCTTAGGTTGACTTTCTGATCAAAATAAGGCCTCTAGGTTGTATTTAGGGATGTTGGGAGAGTATTTGGGCAGATTTTGGCCGAACCAAAAGGCTTTGAAGTTGTGAAGGAATGAGAAGGAGGTGTGCCCTTTTATAAGAGGGGTGAGGGGCACCTTTGGAAAAGCTAGTGATATTAGTTTATAATAAATTCATATTCGGTTTCCAATGGCTCCAAAGTTGACTATTAAAAGGTTAAGGTGGGGATGGGTCGAAAAAAACTCAAAAAATAGTGTTTAGACATATTTGGGTACTTATATTAACCTTATCTTTAAGTATTAACTCTAAGTTAATTAGTTTCACTTTTACAATGTCTCTTTGTATTTTTATATAATATGGTTAATAACTTACTATATACATCCAAGAGACCCCCAAGTGGTCCAGTAATGATGAACCTATCATGATATAAGTCTCTTGACCGGACCTTAGATTTTTAGGAATTTAATATCAATTAAAAATATAATACTTGTTTTAAGAACTCTTTTATGCCAATTTTGACACTATTCAATAGTTGATTTTTTTGAAACTCATAACAGATTGATTACTTCTAAAAAGGTAAATTAAATCAATCCTAATATATCATATTATCCTAGAAAATTAGTTTAATTTATTAAAAGTTTCATATTATATTTATTTAGGTATTTATAATATCAATTAATTTAATTTTTCACTATTATAGTAATTACTGTATCATCATTGTGTCATAAATAAAATAAATTATTTCATGTCTAAAAATTATAAATAAAATATAATTATGTAGGAAATCTTTTTATATTCCTAATGAATATTTATAATCTAAAATCCAACATATATAACCCTATGTAATAATTGTTTGTCTAAAAGATATATGCTTATGTCATTTTTGTATTCATTTTAACTTAATTAAAATAAAGTGTCCCTATCACCTACAAGTGGAACCATGGGGTCCCCAAATCGACCCAAAGATGCCTATGGTCGAACATGTATCAACCAATAAGGCTAGGACACGTTATAGGGTAATTTATTATTATTATAATATTATTTTTTAACCCTTATTTATCAGATTTACCCTTAACCATGGTAAATAAATTATTTACCACAGTAATTATTCAAAATGTCTAAAAATAAAAGTTACGTATTTACAAAATTTGGACATCCTGATTCCAAATATGGAATCCATTTTTCTAAATTCAAAACACATAAGTGGCAGAAATTAATTTAAAATTAATTCCCGCTGTCAAAACAAAAAGCGTGTTTTTAAGAGATAATAACTATCAAAAGATTGACACTTGTTTATGTTCGGTTTAATTGTAAAATTATGTCCAATGACCAAAATTATATTAAATGGTAAAAATATATTCTAAATATACTTTAAAACCACTCAAATTCATAATTTATCACTATTAATTATTTTGATTAAAAACGTTGTTTTTAATTAAAATTTAGTAATTTTCACTATTCATCTAAATATGAAAGTTATCCGAAAAGTACCAAAATTTCATCTTAGGCTAAATTCGATATTCCAAATCCAGATATGAAGTCCATTTTAAAATATAAAATATATATACTTTCGAAAAGTAGGTATTACTATTCATAACGGCTAGTTTGATTGGTTATGGTGTGTTAGAACTCGTTGTTGCGTACAACACACGCTATCACATTATTCAAAGAGAAGCGTAACATAGAAGCTTGGGGTGTTACATGATGAAACACATATTACAGCACGGTGTGAAGATGGTAAACCATGCATACACATGCATGGTGATTTTTTTTCGTAAGATGGACAGAGGGAGGAATATGGTTGATTCATGAACATTATAATACCTCAGAATATAAGTGATGGTGGTGTTTTTAATTTCATATTAAAACCACTCATGAATATCTTGTAGAAGAAGAAATAATTTTAAAAGAACCGATAAAGGAGATTACCTCTTATTCGACGAGCTCCCTAAATATCTCCTCTTGAAGTTACTAGAGTTAGTGTTTTGAGAAGAACATAACATCTATAAAGTTACTAAAGAATATTATAATGAAAATCCGTTGGGGATGTCTGATATTAAAGGCTCAATGTCTAGTGAAGTTGTATGGGACAGTGTGCCCTTTTATAATTGTAGTGAGAGGGATATTTGGAATCTCCAAAAATAAAAATTTATTCATAAATAAAACCTAACAGAAATACTCCATAATGAAATATATTAGAATATATGATGAGATAAGTTTATAATCTCATTAAATAATAATATTTAGACAAGTTTTTCTATCAATTTAATCCACATCCTATTTTTTAACACATAGTTACTCTATTTAATTTTTATCGAAGGTAACAAATATTTCAATATTAAAATAGTGTAATTTTTACATATTTGATTTATATTAGAATATAAATTTAACATTAAGAAACATATAGGCCATATAATAATAATTTTTTATTTTGATAAATGTATTATTATTTTTAAATAATTTTAGGAAATATTATTCTAACAAAATATCATTACTTCCAATTTTGACACGATTCAATTATTGGATTTTAAAAAAATATAAAGATAAGGTTCTATACTAAAAAAAATATTTTATTATATCCCTAGGGGGTAATTATCATCTATTAAACTCATTTTATATATCAATTGTCTAAAATTATATTTATTTTAATATTTTTAATAACATTAATTTAACATTTCCATTAATAATATAAATACTCCATCATTTTTTGGGTAATTATTTAATATACATATATGTTGAATAAATATTAAAATTAAAAATACTATTATCAATATAAATCTTAAATATCTCATAAGAATATATATAGTTGAGTATAGCTTCAAGAAAATCCAACATTAAAAATGTAATATTTATTAAAAAATGAATGTGACAACTTTATTATCACTTTAAATAAAATAATATATCTATCATAATATTTTAAATAAGGCTCTAGATGGTCAAAAAATCAACCCTTTAATGATCATGGTAGAGATTTATTTGACCAATAAGAGTTTTTAATGTTTTTTGTCCTTTTATAGTTATTTTAATTTTCACAATAATTATTTTATTAATTTTTCATTAATTAATTAATTAATGCATCATCAATGTATAAGCATTTAAGGTCTTTAATTTTCTTCCTAAAATTTAAAATAAATTATCGGGATAAAGAATAACATTTTAGTGTTAAAATTATTATTTATAGTCTAGCATTGCTTCTGTATAATATTTTATTAAAAGTTTAATAGTTATTCAAATTTTATTAAGACATATTTAACTTTTCCTAAAAATAAAATATATTAAACATCTTAATACAATCCAAGTGGCTTCTAACAGATAATATTTCCACACAAAGATGATTTAGGTAAAAATAAAACCATAAAATTATATTTATAAAAGTTTTAGTGTCATTTTATAATATTATTTTTACCCATAATTACACAACATACCCTAAAACCTTATTAATAAAAATTACCAAAGATACTATTCATAATATCCAAAAATAAAAGAATGATATTTAAATATTTTAAACATGCCGATTAAAAATATGGAATTCATTTTTTAAAATTCAAAACATAGAAGTTTTGTTAATAATTTATAATAAATGTCATTAGCGGAATGAGAAAACATGTTTTAAAAGTTAAAACACTGTAAAAGATTGAATTGATTTAACATCGTAATGTAAAATTAATGAAAATGAACTCTTTGAAATTAACTGATAAAAATATTATCTATTTATAAATTAAATCAATTAAATAATAAAATTGATCCACATAAATTATTTTGATGAAAAAAGATTCTCTTAATTAAAATATACTATATTGTTACTATTCACCAAAACATGAATTTATCAGAAAAATATTAAGAATTCATCCAATGTATATTTATATACCCTATATCCAAATATGAATTTTATTTTTTCAAATATAATAGATAAATGTGTCAAAAACTTGATTCCAAATGGATGCACCATTAAAATGCTGCAAAATTACATTTTTTTAAATATAGTTTTATATGGAAAATGGAATTTTTTGTTATATATTGTTTATAAATAATATAATATGAATATTAAAGATTGTATTTAATATATTAAATATAAATATCATTATTAAAATCCATCAAAATTTATTTTATCATTTTGTAAACTCACTTATTTTCATTTAAATCGTTTTTTCATAAAAACATTTCCTTTTTTAAAAAAGTTTTTATTTTTATTTATAATTAATTTTAGTCAAGTTTTATTTATAATTAATTTATCATCAAAGATTTATTTATATATATACATATTTAAAACATATTTTCATAATTCAAAAAATATTGTTTATATTCACTATTATAAATCGCTAGCTTATAAAGTAACAAAATAATATTTTGTAGTTCACTAAAACCTAGTCTTGTGTGAAATAAATTCTATCAAAAGAACTTGAAATTTTGTATAACACAAGCCAAACATAGTATTGCGTATATCATAAGATAATACGTTGTTTTTTGTAGGGAATGGTTATCTTGGTCTAATATCCATCCCAATACATCAAAGAATTAAAATGAACAAAATTAAATGAATGAAAATAAAAAATCTATCACATAAAAATCATGGGGTGTTAAAGTACCTCATTACATGATTTTTCTTGTGTGAATTGTTGTGAAACACTATGAATAATGATGTATAATTTAATTAAAGCTCAAATGATTAATCTAGAAAGGAATGTGATATGTTCTATGATATATGTGTGGTTTGTTTTATGTGTTTTGGCATGGATGTGATGATATGATGCATGGTTGTGGATTTTTTGAGATGGGTATTGAAGAAGTTAATGTGAGAGGCAGAAGATCTGCGATGGTGGTGCTGGTGTGGTTGTGCATTTAGGCTACGATTGTAGTTGTGGTGTAGTTTCACAGTAGGGTTGCGATTGATGTTGGTTGTGCTAGTTGTTTGAGTAGTAATGTGATTAAATTCATGATAATTATAAGAAATTGTATTATGAAAAATGTTGAGTACATAAAGTAAATGGTGATATTAAAGTATAATGTTTTGATATTATTAAATTAGGAAATTGGAAAAATGGGGTTTAAAAGTGGACAATGATTTGTGGATTTTGTGTGGGGGTATTCATTTACCTTTAGTAAAAGTAGGGGCGTATCATTTGAGATGTTATATTCTTTCATTGTAAAAACTTAATAGGGATCTTGTGTTTGTTTTCTCTTTGTTTATATATGCAATATTTTCATGGTTATTTTTATTTTCACCCACATCGAGCACCATGTGCCAACCCAAAATGTTTTGGTGGGTGTTTTTCAAAATATCCT
This sequence comes from Viscum album, assembly GCA_963277665.1. Classification (NCBI taxonomy): domain Eukaryota; kingdom Viridiplantae; phylum Streptophyta; class Magnoliopsida; order Santalales; family Viscaceae; genus Viscum; species Viscum album. The sequence goes on along the minus strand of OY728120.1, from coordinate 1,427,702,321 downwards.
TGTGGGAGGATAGACATCCCACTAACTGCTCTTTACTTCTCACAGTTACAAGAATTGGGGATGTGCGCGACCTATGAAGCCCAGAAGTCAAAATTACTTCTAAATACATTATATTTGATGTGTATTAGAGAGTTAAGGTGTCTTCAGGTGAGATGTGATGAGATGGACTACGGTGGGGTTCATGCATGGTAGTAGGAAGGAATGTGGTTTGTGTCCCTCATGTTCATGATACCCAACTAAAGTGGTTACGATATGAGATGTGATGTGTTAGGAGAAGTGTCTACAGGTGGGATGTAATGTAATGTGATGTTGTTCATAAGGGTTTGGTGTTTCAGGACATATGGTGTTGGGGTTTGAGAGTAACAAATTAGTGGGAAAGTGGTGAGGGGAACCCTGTCATTGTAATGCTTCATATAGTATTATTAAACATGGATGAATTAGTTGGAGAGTGATACTTGGTGAGGTTAGGGTTTTAGTTAGTATAAATGTATAGGTGTTGTTTGGCTAATAAATTTTCTCACAAGTGATTTAATATTCCCTTTCACATGTGCCTGAGGGAGAATGGTTTTTTTAATGAGAATACCTACATTTTCATCCAATATATATAAAATAGTTCTCAAGATTATAAGAGGGAATCAATAATTGTTATGGAAATTATGAGCTCAGACCATTGGAAAATTATTCTGTTACTACTTTAGAATTGTTTTTAAATATTTAATTTGGAGAATTTTATATGTATCAGTTTTATTTATTTAATAATTGTGGGATGTTTTAGATTTTTTCTATAATGTCATAGAGTTTATTATCTATGATTCATCTTATCTCATTATACTATATTATTACTGTGGTTAATGCATCCCATATATGATATTTTTATACCCTCAGTTCTATTCTCCATCTTGGGTTCTACTGGAGGTTGGAATCATTGGTCAATATATCTCTCCCCTCACTATAGAATCTTTGGAGGGAGGGGGTCGTGATAGAGTTCTTTCATAGTACTTTGATATATAATATGGGCTTTAGAGTAATTCATTGTGAGGATTTCAGGGTTTGATATAAAAATAATACTAGTATACTTTGGTGCATGAAATTAGTTAGGGATACTGGTTATGAAACTTGATTTTAGGCCCCCTTGTAATCCAGTTCACAGACATTGAGCATATTGAATGACCAAGTGACATAGAACATTTGTTAGGGTAATAACCAATATAGTTTCATTAATCATGATGAATTTTGTTAATGTTTTAATTTGTGTTTCTTGGGATGGTTATAATGAAAATTAGAATTCAAATTAATCCTAATACAAACTCCACACTACCGAGATTTGGAAATCTTTTTTTCTCTTTCATGTTTGTAATTTGGTCACCATCCACATGTCGATATTCTAGTGGAGACATAGTAGGATAAAACATTTTATAAATAGAGTGTCTACTTGGTTTAGGATGATGATTATTGTCATAAGATATTCTGATATTTTTATCCCAAGGAATTTGTGAAGATTGAGGGATACATGTTTTTGTGGAGAAAGAGGTTGGGATAAAGGAGATATTGATCATTTTCTATTTGATCTGGGACATGATGGAGTATTGGGTCACCTTGAAAATTAGTCATACGGGAGGATTTGGATGTTATTGGTGGATATTGTACATTGGTGATAGGAAGGGGTAGATGTTTCATGGGTTGACTTATAGAGGGAGTTCTAGTTAGAGTTTCTTTCATCGATCAGGAGAGAATTAAAGAGCCATGTGATACTCTCCATTTAGTAGGGGATAATTTATGTGAGAGATCTTGGGATAATGTTTATGTACCATCTATGATTTTCCCAAGATCGTTTCCTAGTTGAGGAGTCATAAGAGTGGTGTCTTGGGGAGGCACTATGTCCTTCAACTTATTATGCAGTTACTCATTTTACCTTGAAATTGTTTCTTTTAGTTAAAAACAATGAAGATATTGTTTAATGGATTCAATCATGAGGATGATTCCCATAAGAGAGGAAACAAAAGGGTCCCTTGGGGAGTAGAGTTGTCAGTGGTAGGTCTCAGGAGCTAGGGCCATTGATGTTTTGACCGTCTTAGAGTCAACCTCGAAAGCATTCTTTCTGATCATCTAAGGAATGTGGATTGCATAATTTTCCTAGGGACATATGACAAGTGTGTTCCATCTATGTTGTTCGTGGTAATAATCATTATTAATGGTTAGTGGATTCTCAAAATCAGTTCAGTAGAGGTGTACATGTTCAACACCATCCTCAATGAAAATTATTAGAGAAATTGCTCTAGTAGCAGGGTAGATGGATTATGCTCTTCCATGAAATAATGTGATAGGTGATGGTAGAACCCATGTTGTACCTCTACCTTAGGTATCTCTACCAAATAATTATAATGGGGGTGTTCATTATTATAGAGGTATAGGTGGTGGTTGTGGTCAGTGGTAGGTGGTGGATGAAATAACACTAGACGAGCCATATACCATTTGATGTAAGTTTATATTATCATGTACCCTTATTTTATCCTTATTTGATTGGTGATATTCCCCCTACTTTTTCTATCCCTCTATATTCCATGAATTGAGAAAATATTTGTAGAGGGTTCCTAGGCCCATATTGTTTACTTTTGCAATCAGTGGCCATATTAGATTGTTTAAGTGTTCTATGGATGTTCATTAAGGATTGGGAAGAATCAGTCATGGGTGGATCTCTTCTTAATTTATATGCTACCATAGAATGTCATCCTTAATATCGAATAGTTTTATTCTATTAATTCTATTATCAAATACTTCAATATGAGAGTTGTGTTCTCTTATGTATATGGATATTTTGTGGTTTTCATAGATGAGAGGGGATTCCAGGTGGGTTGTCAGTGCTTGGAGTACTTTTTTCCTTGGTGGTTGAGTGTTCTATGGAATTAGTAAACACATGTATAGATGATGGTACCATGTATGTTATAGAGTTCCAGGATGTTTTCTCTATGTAGTTTGGGATATTACCCTTCAACACGCCATTGAGTTCGGGATAACTCGCAACATTGTACTTCTATGAAGTGGTGGACTGAGTTTCTCTAGGACTATGATATTCAGATCTAAAACACCTTAGGAAATTTTAATATTGTGGTTGATTCTTTAAGAATATATTCATAAAGGGATGTTTTCCAGGTGTATGTAGTTACTTGGAGAGAAATATAGTTATTGGAATCCATGTACATAGATTCATGGGTGGATGATGGTAGAAGTTTTTTTATTTCATATATAATTGAAGTCTTCTTTGATGAGGTATGTGGAGTCTGACTGGTGGAATCATAGGTACTGGTGATGCGTAGTCATGTTGTCCATTGTGATGGCCCTAGGGGATAATCAAAGGATGGTCGGAACTGGATGCTGTTTTGGGGAAGGTTGTTTGTTCTTTTACCAATGCATGAGGAAATCCTTCATGATTCTCAAAGATATCCTTTATCGATATACCCACAAGTATCCAAAATGTAGAATGTATTGTGGATACAATTTTGGTGTCCCCTGGTGAAATTGGAAGAGGGGGAGTTTTTGTCTTGGTGTATGGTTTTTCCAGTAGATAAAGGCTAGGGATCGGGTTCTTAGAAGTTTTTTTGCAGTATATGGATGTTGACAAGTTTAAATTAGAATACATCTCAATGGACTCCACCACAATGTTACCATGAGATCTGGGAGGTTTTGATGTTATTTGGGTAATTGTTGTTTAGTTGTCAGAATCAACCCACTTCCCAACAATCAAGTAGTATGGTATAATGGATGTTTTTGAAAAAAGGTCTGTTGATGATGTGGTTCTTCTACACAGATTCCTTAGGTAAATTCTATTGTCTTGGGATACATGTTTTTTCATGTGACTCTGGAGGGGATATCATCATGCTGTTGGCTTTCAATTTTTTTCACATAATCACTTCCCACCATCAAAAAATGAGGAGATAAAGAAAATTGTCTAGATGTTGGATGATTTGGTTTGATCATGTGTTCGGGACTTCAGTTCATCATGCCCATGACACATTCCATTTTTTAGTTTTCTTACAATAAAAACATTCACAAATACATTGATATGGACCCATTTGAGTATTTTTATAGATTTATAATATGTTCTCATTTATTTTGGAATGTGGTTGGAGGGAAAATAATTCCTAGACCCTAATTGGTGCAGACCATAATAGAGAAGATTTTGTTTATTTAAGAGTGGCTGAAATTAGCATAGGACCGGAAAAAGTCATACATCGGTCGCTAGAGTAGGTCCAAAAAGTTTTATGTTTGGGGATAATATTTATTTATGGTTTTCCCTCAACATGGGATTTAGAGGTTTGACAAAGGGTGTATTCTCTAACCCTAGTCTATTGGGCTCATTGAGGTTTTGAGGTGTGTTTATGAGGTGGATTATTAGTTAGTACTTCTTCCTCGACTAGAACATATCCATGAATACATCAACATCACTAAACTCCATCAATATAATCATGAATAATCCAATGTCATTGAATGATGAGTGTTGGATATCGAGGATGAAATGACATTCACTGAGTATCCAATGGATATCCAAGACCACTGAGAGAAGTTTCTACAAGGACAAGCCATTCCCTTGGTTCATGTGTTGTAGAGGAATGTTGGTATGGAGTAGAGTACTTGTGAGCATGAGATACAAATGTATGCACAGTACCGAAAGTGTTTTGAGTTATTCTTTTATCTTTTTTTCTTTGTGATGTTCTTATTGGTCCACTATTTTTGGTATGATATGTTTCCCTACCATGATTTTATGCATGATAAAGTACCATCATGTGAAAAAGGGAAGAAATAATTCCTAATCAATACGTATTATAATATGATGTAAATAAGTCCTTGCAGAAGAGCGCGTTCTACCCAGAGCTGACAGAATCTTGTTATGGAGGATGTAATTTCTTGATTTCTATGTTTGAGGATGTATGATTTGTTCAGTTGTTGTGGGAATTTGGGATAGCAAGTTATGTTTTTGGTGGGTTTTTAGATATAATGAGATCCTTGAGAGGTATCTTTAGGGATGGTTATTTAGACCATTTTCTCCTTACTTTTGGATTGTTTTTAATTCTCTAGTGGAATAGGTAATTGATGTAATATCCAGAACCATCTACCCCATTAATTTTCTGAAAATCTGATGATTGACATGATTGGGTGAGGTATGGGTGGTTGTCTGGTGGTTATTTATTTATAGAAGTGAGTCAATATTGTAGTTTGAAATTTTTGGCGGAATTTAATTCTTGTGGTTAAAAATTTCTATTAATGAGTCATTCTGGTGGTTGTACATATCTGGTGGTAAGTCATTCAGGAGGACCAACATTTATATCGGTGAGTCATTCTAGTGGTAAGATATTTCTATAGGTAGTTCATTCTAGCGGTATGACATTTTTGGTTGTGATTCATTTTGGTGGTTAGAAATTACTAGGAGTGATTCATTCCTGGTATCTGGGATTTTTGATAGTGAGCCATTCTGGTGGTCAGAAATTTGATGTGAGGATTCATTCTAGTGGTCAAACATTTTCAAATATTTGTCATTTTCATGATCATACATTTCTAGAAATGATTCATTGTGGTAGTATAATTTTTTTGGGGATAGGTCATCCTGGTGTTCTGAAATTTCAAATAGTGATTCATTTTAACTATTATACATTTATAGTGGTGATTCATTATTGGGGTTAGACATTTATAATGGTGAGTTATTCTGTCGTTCAGATATTTCTAGCAGCTGGACATTCTGGTAGTTAGAAATATATAGTGGGCAGATATAGTATTATTTGAATTGTTGGCATTTAGTCATGATGGAGACTCTTTTTAGGTGAATCACGAGCGATGAATTTTTGGAAATTAATTTTCAGCAGTGACTCGCAGGTGTTGGCTCGCTAGTAGTGACTCATGAATAGTGTTTCCAATTTATCCAAAATATACAGATTTTTCATTTATGACATTTCACTGATGAAAAATGGTTTCAATTCATTAAATAATTTAAATTTTTTAATGGAGATAAATCTTATTTTCAATTTATAAAATGTATGGATGCCTTTTAATTGCTAGAGATCTGTGTATTTAGTAATACATGAAATTAATGGTCAATCTAAACCATATATAATCCACTAGTTCCATGTCAAATCTTTGAAAAGAGAATACATATTCTTTCTTATTTTAGTCTCTCTATATCATTAGACATGAGGTTCCAAACACTTCTATCCATGGAGTCGTATAATTATGTTGTTGTAGTTCATTCGAGTTCCCCAAAAGTGGTTCCCTTCTTTTCCCACTCCACATATTTTGTTGTTGAACATTATTGTAAATATCTCTTCCTCTAAGTAGATATTACATTATTTTCCATTTCATGAGAAGAGGGGTTCTCTTGTTACCTCTCAGGATAATAGTTGGGTCAATCATAACAAAAAAATTTATTAGTTTAAAAAAAATGAAAAGGTGTAAAAAATTGATTTGGATGATTCTATGTCTTTTGATTTGGATATTGATATTATCTTTTTTTTCTGTATCACTTAATTCCATGTCTTTTGTTATCCAATATTTTTTCTATTTTATTATATGTTATGATTACCTTGTCATGTGAATTGTTATTTAACCACTAAAGAAAAATGGTTAATGAAATATATAAAGTTACATAAATGGATACCCCTATCATTATTTCTCCTGTGGGAGTTTTTGTGACACCACAGTAAATAATGAAGCTGGATCAAATGAAATCCCCTATGCTTAATCCAGAAAATTCTATAGTATGTTCTATTATATGTTTTTGGATACTGTTATATGTTATAGCTTTTCTATGATGATGGGATAAATGGGGGGTGGGTTTTTTTTGTGATTGGAGTGGGTGTAGTGAATTTGATATGCTATGGGGATTTGATGGTGGGGGTGTTGTGGTTGTGCAGTGGGGTTGTGATGAAACTGGGGGTGTGGTTGGGAAATGAGGTTATGATGGTTGTAGGATGCGCTAGATTCCCAAGTACTAATGGAATAAAATACCTGATAATTATATGAAATTGGATGCTAACAAATTTTGAATTCATAATGTAAATGTGGAAATTTAAGTGGAATTTATTGATATTAAAAAATTTTGAAATTGAAAAAACGTTGTTTGAATGTGAAAAGTGATTTGTGTATTTTTTTTATTGTGTGGGGATATGCATTTAGCCTTGGCAGAATAGGTGGGGAATCTTGTGAGATGTTTTATCGCTTTGTTGTGAACCCTTAGGACGGGGATTATGCATAGTTTCTTTATATATATGTACATCATATATTCTTTGGGATTTTTACACATGAACCACCATCTTCGAGAATCATGTGTCAGCATCAAATGATTCTAGGGTGTTTTCCCAAACATCTCGGTGGGAGGATAGATGTATACTACCCAACCATCCCTACTCTCTATTCCTAGCATTGGTGATATGCCTGGCATGTGCCATCCATTAGTCAAAAGTTCCACTATCTACATGTGATGTGATGAGAATGTGATGACATAGGTGTCTTCGGATGAGATGTGGTGAGATGAATTATTATGGGGGCCATTCATTATAGGAGGAGGACATGAGGATTGTGTCCTTAATGATCACGATACCCTACTACTATGGTTATGAGATGAGATGGGATGTGTTCGACCAGGTGTCTGCAGGTGGGATGTGATTTGATGTGATGTTATTCAGAAGTGATGTGAGATCCAATATGTATGATGTTGGGGTAGTGAGAGTGTAAACTTAGTGGGAAAGTGGTGTGGGGTAACCTATATTCATTATTCATAATATTATATTATAACCCTTGTGTGTGTTATTTAGTGAGTGATCCTTGGTGAAGTTGGGGTTTTGGATAATATGCCTGTAGGTGTCATGTTTAGTTTTGTTGTTTTCTCATGGGTGAATTAGTATGAACATTTCACCTGGGCATGAGAGACTTTGGTTTTCTTATTGAGTATACCTATATTCTAAACCTAATTGTTTTTAAAAATTTCATAATTCTTGGAGGAGATAATGTACCATGATAGACATTAAAAGCTCAAACAATTGGGTACTTGATGTGTTTCTTCTTTATCTTTGTTTTCAGTCATTTACATTATGGAATTTTATATATATCAATTTTATTTATACCTGTGTTATGGGATGGTTTTGAATTATTTTATAATATGCAATAAAATTTTTTATGATGAGTCATCTTATCTCCTGATCTTGAATTATTATAGATGGTAATTCCCCCTATACCTTATATTTGTATACCCTCATTATTAGACAACCACACGAGTCCTACAAGAGGTGGGACTCAGTGGTAATTATCTCTCTCCCCTTATAGAGAAATATTTGGAGGAAGGGGTTAGGTCAAAATTGTTTGAGTAAATCATGAAATATCAATATTGATAAAAAATTAATCATGTTAAATTTTTGTGATAGGATATTCCGTGGTATGATAAAGGGAAGATTGAATAGATGATAGAAGGTTAAAAAGAGTGTTATAATAGATTAGTATTAGTTCATTATTATATACTTGACTAAAAGGTCACGATATGTAGTCAATTAATTATTATAAAAACCATCACACAAATATTAATATTTAGAGGGATTCAAGTGTTTTTAGCCAAAAAACAAATATGTGGTCCATTGAACTAATTATGGTGTATTCTATAAAATATATTCTAATTATTTGTGGTTTGATATGAGTGATATAAATATATTCTAATGTATTTCAGGATACAGGTGCATCACATGAATTTATTTATAAAAATTTAATAGATGTTAAGGGCCTTGAGGTTGAGTGGCCACCATGAGTATTATTAAATATACACTTCTAGGTATATGGTTATAGCCAATTATGATTTCCTGTACTTTTTTCTATAATTGTGTCTTTCTTGGGTGATATTTGTTATTCATAAACACTTGATTTTAAAAATTCTCAGGTCCTCATTAGGATAGATGTATATTAATATATTCAGTATTATATGTAATTTATTCCCATGTTTGTATTATTTTTATATCAAGTGTTGTTTTTATGCATTCATTAAAGTATAGAATGAAAAGATAAGTATGAAAAAAATGTTATGTTGAGTATTTGGAATCCATTATGACATAGGTGGATTTTAAGACGTGTAATGAATAATGTTAAATTTGTATTAATTTCTTATGTTCTTAGCAAATGTGTATCAATTATATATCTATTATTGATATTATTATGAGTAGAATGCTCTTTAAATTTAGTAGTTAGGAAAAAATTAAGGTGGTTGAAATATTCTTAGGGGGAAATTTTCTTGCTAGATGCATAATTAATGGCCTTAAATCATATACTGGGCAAGTAATATGGTACTACACCAATAAAAAGTGGACCAGTGAGTGTGAACCAAAACCATGGTGTCCCTTAAGAGTTCTAGTGGGAATTTAAAACAATATTTTTATAGTAATTTAAATTCCATTAATTTATTAATAAGGTATTTCTTATCCTCATTAGGCTTTTGAAACTGGGTGTTTCTCCCCCATAATCTTCATTAAATGATTTGTCTACCTCTAATCCATTTCTCCATGTTTCAATCATTATTAGTTATGATCTGATTATATATATATAAAAATTATATTACTAGTAATATATGATTTCATTGAAATTTTTATTGTTCAGCATATTAAATCCATGAAATTTTAATTTTCTTACATTATTTTGGGAATTCATTTCATTTCTTTGGAGTCAACATGTATCACAAAAGAATTGGTGTCGTGCATATATATTTAAGTTAATCAATTTTTTTTCTTGTAAGTCTATATTTATCTTGATGGGGTGTTTGGTGTATGGTGTATTTGCTTGTATTTCATGTCATATGGAATAGGGAGTAAGGATTGATAATAGAATAATTTGTTTTCATTATTATAAAACTTATTCATTTGTAATTTAATAATATATAATTAGAATATGTTTTCCCAATCTAATTCCTACAAAAATAGAGTTGAATTTGTTTATATGATGAAATAATAGACCACAGTAAGTGCCCATCCAATAAAACACTGTAATAATGAACTCATAAATTTCAGTACAAACTGTGGGTTCATCTTTTTATGTAGGATTACACTTCTTTTATTCATTTATTCATTAATTTGATGTTGGATTACTAAGGAAAATTTATTTTTATTGAAATTGTTTATTGTGAGTTGTTCAAGAGTGTATTGAATGGGAAGAAATATTTTTATGTGTCTAACAAAAACTAATGTTCAAATTAATATCAAACAAGATTTTTTACAAATTCACCTATCACATGAAAATTTTAATGGATGTTATAATATATTAGTGATTAGATAAATTATGTTTTGGGATTCATATGTGATATGTGGCATAATTTTTATATATTATATGTGTTTTTGATGTTTTATGATGGTAATGGATAATATTTATGATTTTATTTCATATAACATGACATGTTACATTATTATGGTAAAAATTTTGAACCCTATAAAAATATTCTAGAGTTTATAATAGGAGTAAGAAATAATTTTTGTAGCCCCCCATATTATAGAAGAATAAAATTTTATTCAATATTATATGCGACACACAAAACTAATCTTAAACAGCCCATGAAATATATTTATTTATCATTAATCTCTTCGATAGCTTCTAGAACAATAAGCCACAATATTAAATTATTTTTTTATATTATATCGTTAAAACATATCCATTAAACTGTGGGTAATGAATAATAATATATAAAAAATGAAAATTATATCGTTTAAATGAATAACTGTATTTTTTTTCCAAAAAGAAGGTTATTCACACTTTATAAAAATAAATTTAATTTGTTTTTTTTATAGTTTAGAAAACATAATTTAAAAATGAACCTAATTATGAAACTATCATATCAAAAGAATTATAGGGGTGAATTTTTGGTTTTTTCTGAAATATTTCATTTTTTGATGAATAGTAGAAATACAAAATCATAATTGAAAGATGTATTTTAGTTTAAAAAGTTTATAATGTTCAATTATATTTTTATTTGGTTTTACTATATTATTTATTCACCTATATATAATTTAATCGAGTTAAGGTCATTTTAATTATTTTCATATTACCTTTTGATATAAAAACATTGTAAATATTTTGAAATTTTATAATTAAATACCAACTTTTTGATCGCATTTTCTAGATTAATTTTTATAATTTTTTTTATCATTATATAAATTGATTTTCGAAAAATAGACTAAATATTTTTAATATGAAAAATATTAATTTTTGAATAAGTTATATATAATTTTATACCAAAAATAATAGTGAAATAGTAAAATATAATAACAACAATTATGGTAAAAAGGTATTTTCTGGTGGATTAAATAAAAAATATAATGGTTTAAATGACATAAATACAAGTATATTATCTATTTTAAATTCATATATAGACCCTATAAATACTAAGTATATATAATATTACATTTTATACCATTTCATAATATAAAAAACATGGATAGAACTATTTCTTTTAAAACATTTCATGTGTGCCAAACATCTCACTTATAAATGGCCACCACATATCCTCTCTTATTAACACCATAAAACCCTTTTATTTTAGACATTATGTTCACAAATAAAATTTAAATGTCACACTTATAATCCTATAATAATAAGTTTGGTGATAAATCAATCCAAGGATGTCTTTTGGAGCTAACATATGAATGTTACCTGAAGAAGAGGTAACGTTCTTCAATGAGTATTTTAAATTTATTTCATCCTCCACATATTAAATTAGTATTAAAACCGGATTTTATATTAAAATTGGTATCATAAATATAATTGTATATTTTTTATTTAATGTTAAATAAATAAAATATTATCCACTTCCATCAAATGTGTTACATAATCGTTATTCGTGTGTACTATGGACTACCACCTTGTTAACAGATGTCATTGTTTCTTTATTACCAACTCTCACAGTTGGGTATGATTATGGATATAATTTATATATATGATATTTATAAAATCAATGTATATCCAGATTAGATATATCTTATATTCCTTTTTTACTATCCATTCCCTAGTTGGTACGATGACGTCGCTCGTGTGCATGGTGGACTACTGCCTCACAAAGCGATGTGATTCGTTTTTCACTAATTATTTACATGGAATTTAATAAGGAATATGTTAATGATTATATGTGGTATAAATGAAATTTTAATTACATTAATGATATATTTAACATTCTTAAAATTTTATATATATCATTTTAATTATTACCTTTCCCCTCAATGAAAGATGTTAACGTCATTCGTCTACTTGTGGACAACTGCCATCATTGAACGAGGTGACTCACTTTTCATAACCACACTGAATGGATGATATATATAATTAATATGATATTATGATCATTTAGAAAGTTAATATATTACTTCCCCATTTCCATAACGATCATTGAAAAATGGAACATTAATCATGTATACATATGATTGTCCATCTTCATGATTATAACATGGTCCATTTTTCATAAACATCTTTCATGATTGGTTTTAAAAGTATATATAATGTAAAAATATTATTTTAACATCGTTATTATTTATATATATTTAAAAACTATATAATATTCACAAGAACATTAATTTTCAAGATTAGTCACTCTTGATAAAACAAGGCAATTGACACCTGAAAAAATAAAAATAATGAAATATTATTAATGAAAGGGAGATGCGATATTATAACAGGATAATATATGATAATATAAATATTAATATAATTCTATTATAAGTTAATAAAAATTTTAAAACCAATATATGAGAGTTTAAATCATGTTCAACAAAAAAGAAGCTTGAGTTATGGGACTTCAACTCAATTTCCCTTCATTAAGGAATATTGTAATTTCATGCAACTTATATCTTTTATAGTGTAAATAAACTACCCCTTTGATATATAATATAATTATTCCATTATAATTCATGTTATTCAATGTTTCAATTCGAATGATTCGATCCAAATTGATTTGACTTAAGAGTATCGAAGTTGTAAGGAATTTCATACCTCAATTTCTTTTCATTGGATTACATTAATTATTCGTCATCATTGATACTATATGATTACGTGTGAAATGAATTTTGATTATCTTATGTTTATTTGAAACTGTTACATTTTTATTTAAAGATGATACACCTAATAAATTCATTTATTAATTGTCACTTCAATGTTATCAAAATTGTAAGTGTTTATTTCACAATCAAAATATCATTGATAATGTTTACTATTGATTTTATAATGAAGGAATTTTTTTTATCATTATCTAATAAAACCATTTATATTCTTATAAAATGGTTATTAATGATATTTTCAAGTAATATTAAAAACATTACAATCTTTGTCAATTGAAGTAATTGAGTAAATGTTTTTAATATAATAGGACATCATTTCTCACTTTGGTCAGGAATCCATTTTCAACCAAAACAATATTTTCTAAAAATGTTTCCTAAATTTTTTTGAAAAATTACAAAAATGGTTTATTAGAGAATTTTTTTCTCATTTTTAATTTTTAAAAAATGTTTTTAATGGAATTTTCTTATAATTTTCCAAACAACGCCCATTTGGAATTTACCAAGAATATTAGATGAATCATTATTTATACTTTCTCAACATATATGGAATTTCCTAAAATAATGTCTTATAAACGTTATTAAGCTTAATTTATATGTTTAAAATATTATTTTTAAATGAAATTATCTTCAAAATGTTCTGTAGTATTTTAGTTTTTAAAATTTATTTTCAAAATGAAAAGGACAGTTTTATGATGAAGGTATTAAATGATATTTTTATGGTATTTCTATTTATAAATTAAAACAACCCTTTATTATTAATCTTGTGGTTATATGATGAGTTGATATTATATTTATTCTTTATATGTATGGTTTTGGATATTTTGAATAAGGAAATTATTGAAATTAAATTTATTGATAAATTTTTTTTATTCATTACCTTCCCATCTACATATTCACGTTCCATTGATTATTAGACATTAAATTTTCCATAAATATATATATTATTCTTATTTGATATAATAATTTATTAAATTATATCATTTGTACACAGGGTGTGTCACTTTGAATGTTAACTTATTATCTCAAAAAATATTGATAATCTATATTCTTTCATCAATAAAGGTGTTTCATGATAAGGCACATTATGATGAATTAAATCACTTATTTGATATATGAGGAATGATTTATATATTCATACATGGATGAGACATAATTATAGATATCTCCTAGATGAATTTACAGGTTTCATGGAATGAAGTAGTAGGTTATCCGGAGTTACATGAATATCTAACCATTAGTTTTAAGCTTTCTTGAGGAATGATCCTGAGAGTCGTGGTTTTAATTATTACTGAGATATTAAAATTCAATAACTATGTATATAATTCGATGAGAATTAAATTATTTTTTCCATGATAATTTTAAAATTATATTTACTTGTGGATTCATTTCTTTATTAGTTTATTTGTCTAATGGAATGTTTTTTTATTTATTTAACATGCTTATTGATTATGCCTTATCCATTTATGAAAATCATGTTACTAATTAATTGTAATTTTTTAAAATTATTTAATATTCCATTTATTATGATATCCTATTATTAAAATGTAATGTGTTTTAGTTATTTACCTTACAATATTGTTCATTACTTATAGATTATTTTCCATTTATTTGTTATTTCTTCTACTATAGTTATCCCTTACCAACCATTTAATTTCACCCTCATTTTATTCCCTTTAACAGAGATTTTGTGAAGTGTACTATGATTTATATTCAAGGATATTCTAAAGGAAAAATATTATTATTGAAAACATATTAGGTTGTAATTTATTTTTTCAAATGCAATTAAAGACAGAAATTTTATCTAGTTTACGAAGTCTACAAAAATATTTGGCCCTCCTGGATGCGATTACGTGTATCTTATTCCAATGAAATAAATCACACACCTCCTCCATGCTACTGGAGTTGGGGTCACTAAATTTGGAATTAGTGGAAGTTTAATAGATACATAATGAAATATATTTAGGAAAACATAGAATATGAATCATAAACCTTTGATATAACTTGAGGATGGCAATAGATGATCATCATAATATTTTTATAAGGAACAGAATATGTGGTTTTACCTATAAATATATCCCAATATAGATAGTAAATGTTTATGTCGTTTATGAAAATTTGTATCCAAAGGTAACAACTCCAAAAATGGAATATTTGGAAAGACTCGATAGTCACCTGGTGCATGAAAACAGTCATTACTACACACCTAGTTTTACACTCCCATTTGAAATGATTTGGATAATTCAAATTTTCATAATAATAAATTATGAACTACTTTTTTATATAATGAGAATGAATGACATAATTTTATCATAAGGTGTGTTATATTGAAAATAAGATGTCATAATTTAGACATATTATAAATGATTAAATGGTTTTACCCCCATGGTTATATTTCTCAAAATATAATTTTTGGTTTTGTTCAATCGATGGAACCCAATGTAATCCTGTTAAATATGAATATGAAGGACAATGCGGTTTACATAAGAAACCCAATGGGTTCATGACCGGTGTAAAAGATACTTTGTTTATTCCTAATCAGTTTTCCTGAAATATGATGGACAACATATACCATAACGAACTCTAAGACTCACCAATGAAGAGTATGATGGAGTTTTTTAAGATATAGAGTGATTGATACCATATAAGAAAGAATTATTAGTTTCCATAATGTAATTAATGTGGAGAGAGGACCTAGGATAGTGTATCCATAGTATTCTAAAAATTTATATGTGTTGAAGGGGAAGGCATAATGAAAAAATATTAATGAAAAATAATGAGTACAATGAATGGAAATAAATTTCACTATAGATATCCATTTAATTTTATTTCTCTTAAATTTAGACTACATTTGAATTATCTATGTAAATTAAACAATTTATAGGTAAAAACCTATGTTAAGGAAGAATCTATTTTGATATACAGAATATTATGTATTTAATGGAATTATAGAATTATATTTCGGAAGTATTTTACCAATGGTACGTTTTTAGGAATATGTTTAGAGGATTTTATAACCTTTATGGTTTATATGATCCTTGATGACATTGTAATTATAGTCAAATAAGATTATTTGACTTTTTGAGAAAAGGTCATATCGAAATCCATAGTAGATAGGTTATTTAATGATTAATTTTATTGCAAATATTTCCTTCATATTTGTTGGGAATGTTATAGGAAATATTTTAAAATATATTATAAAATGGATAACACTTATGTTGGGTGAACACCTAGCACATAAATAAATTCATTTAAGGATGAACCCATGAGCGAAGGATGAAAAATGATTAATACCAAACACAATCCTACAAGATGAACTTGTGAATATGTTATTGTTTTTAGTTAATTTATTTGAAAAATAAATATTAATGATGAAATAATGGATTTTTTTATTTAGATATCAATTTTTTATACTTGATACATTATTCTAACTATATTGGTGTTGGAAAATAGTTAGAGACAAAAGGAAGCACTTTTTACTCTTTTGTGGATATTATGATCAATTAAAAGTTAATTTTAATTATTTAGGTGTCAAAAATCATTTTTGGGTATTCATTTCGTGGAGTAAGGTATGAATCACACATTAATAGAATAAAAACCAAAAGTTTGAAATTTTTCTTCTGAAATTGAACCATATCATGATAGTATATTTCCTTATATTTTCGACAGTAAAATAATTCCCCAACCTTTAGACGATAAACATGTAACAAAAATGTTATTCTATTAAATTAATATATGTTTAATAATATGGTATCTTAAATCATCAAATAATTATTGTTTATAGGCCGTTAATGTTTCATTGATCATTCTCAGGTTTGTGATCTATGACCAATATCACTCTCTATAATTATTTACACTTTTCTTCTATGTCCACAAATTCACATGACACCAACATTCACTTACATAGTATCATAGGTATGATTTATTCCATATGAATATATTAATTCCCTTTATCTCTTATTTTTGGGATATTTTATTCACCCTTTTATAGTTTGGGTTTTCCAATAAGGGTATTTTTTAATGTCGAACCCTTGACTTCTGAGATAAAGTTAAAATTAAAAGGGACAAATTTATTTAAGGTGGGGAGAATATAACTCCCAAGGATTACAAAAGATGAAAATTGTATTTGATATAATATTTTACATTAACCATTGAGATTAAATAACCCCAGAAATATTTTTTATAATTTTATTCACTTCGATGGCTTCTAGAACAGGCAACCCCGTGTCTAAGTGAATCGTAATATACTTTATAATTATAATCAATAATTTAAATTTATGGGAATGAATAATACTGAAAAATTATAAAATATATATGGTTTAAACAAATGAAAATAAAATTTTGGGTTATTTATTCATTATTAATAGAATAATAATTATTTTAACAAAAAAGAAATGATTTTTAAAAAACTGTATTTTTTTAAAAGATGATTTAGTAACGATTTGAGTATATCATTTAAAATTATTTCTCAACACTTTCAAATAATTTTTTTGAAAAATTAAATATAATTTTTTTAATTATAATATTAACATTTTCATATATTTTACTTTTTTTTTTGTTTTGGAAATATTACATTATTCAATAAATAGTTAAAAATCCTAAATTTTAATTGAAAATTTCCTTTTTAAGTTAATTATAATGAAAAATTATATTCTGAATTGATTTTAAAGAAAAATTAGTTTAATTTTATATCAATTAGTAAAATTTAGTTCATTAGAAACATTTTAAAAATGAACTTTTATATAAAAATATTGTAAATTACAGAACATTTTCTCTTATAAAACATGATTTCTAATCGCGTCTGCAAGAATAATATTAAATTAAAATTTTCCATTTATGTGAATTTAATTTCAAAAAATGTAATATATATATATAATAAGAATTATTTATAATTTATAACAATAAAAAATTAATCTTTGACCAATATGAATAGTAAAGGTAGTATAACTTAATTAGAGTAGATAAGGAAAAAATGGATTTACTTTGGGGTTAAACTTAAAAGTTAACATTTAAAATATATTAAAAGGTTGTCTAAAATATATTGGATAGAAATATATTGATATTATAAAGTATATATATCAATAATACTATACTTTTTACCCTTTTTCATGTAAAACACATGGGTACACCTTTTACTTCTCATAATGTACTATTGTGCCGCTCAACTCACATACAAAATTCCACCCCATATCTAATGTTATTCACATATTAAAAAATTTTCTACCAATAAATATGAGAAAATATTCTTAAAATCCATCCAAAAATCCTATAATCCAATATTTAGTTAGAAATTCAACATGTGACGGAGAATAGGGTAAACATAAAGAGGTAACCCAAAGATGTGGCGACATTCTTTAATGATAATTTTTATTTTATTTCATCCTCCTCCTCAGTAAATTATTATTCAAAAATTATGTTATAGTAACCCTAATATATTAAATATAATTATATGTTATTATGTTAAGTTAATAAACTTTAAAAATCTCCACTTCCATAAAATATGTTACGAAGTCATCATTCATGTATACTTCTGACTAAGGCCACTTGAACAGATGTCATTGTTATTGCATTATAACCAATAAAAGTTGTGTATGATGATATATATATATATAGTATATATATGATATTTTAAATTATATACACCTCTATTTTCATTGTATCAAATATAACTATTTTATTTTCTATTCTATATGGGGTATGATAACTTCACTCGTGTGTATGGAGAACTACCGCCTCATGAAGCAATGTGATTATTTTTTCACATACACTTTACATGGAAGGTAATAAGGTTATTTTCATTTATTATTTCAAATAAATGAATGAAATATTGGTAATTATTAATATATAATAAAAATCTTTTTCATTTATACCTTTTCAATTAATGATTGATGATAACATCATTTGGGTACATGTGGACTATTGTCTTCATGAAATGATGTGACTCTATCAAATATAATGGATCATATATATATATATATAATTAATATGAAATTATAGTAATTATGTGAGTAAAATATTTTACATCCCCCCTATCCAAAATAATCATTGAAAAAAGGAAATGTTACTTGGGCATACGTATGACCTATCGTGTCCATGATTATAACATTGTCCAATTTTCATAATCATATTTCATGACTATTTTGAAAGTAAAATTAAAGTAAAATGATTATAATTAAATCATTATTATTTTTATTTATATTTTTTAACTATAAAGTATGTGAAACTTCTAAATCCTTCATAAAGAAATAAGAATGAGAAAAAACAAGATCATTTACACCTGTAACGATGAAAATATTGACATATTATTGATAGAACAGTTATATGATTTAATAAAAGAATAATATATGATATTTTAAATATTAATATATTTCTTTATAAGTTAATAATGTGATGAAACCAACTATAATATAGTTTAAATCACGTTAAACCAAAAGGAAACCCGATGAATGAGACATTGTCTCAATTTCCCATCATTACAGAATACAAACATTTTGTAAAGCTAATTTATTTTATAAGGATTATATACTAACACTTTTATTTTTGATATCATGATTCATTGACAAATAAATTTACTTTAAGGATAATTTTGAATTACTTCATTCAATGAGATTTCACTTACGAGTTACCCAGTGGTAAATAATTTCATAACTGAATTTCTTTTCATTGGGTTATATTACTTCTTAGTCATCCTTGATATGATTGGATTATGTGTGAAATGAATTTTTATTATCTTAAATACTATTTAATTTTTTTAATGGGGATTTTATTTTGATACATGTAATTTATTCATTGACTAATTCCCACTTCAACATTACTCTCATTATAAGGGTTTATTTCAAATTTTAATTCTCATCATGATTATTAATTTTTTTATTTAGTGAAAGGAAATTATTTTACAATTTTCTAATAAACCCATTTCAACTACATATCTCTATTTGATTCATCATATCTCCAATTAATATTACAAATTTTCAATATATTTTCTCTTAAAATAATGCAAGTTGTTTTAATAAAATTCGATTGTATTTCTCTCTTAGATCAGAATACCTTTTTCAATAAAAAAACCTAGTTGTATTTGTTTTTTTTAATTTTTTTACCTTTCTAAAATTTATTTATTAAATTAATTTTTACCAATTTTTTAGTTTTAGAAATATAAATTGAATATTATTGTTCTTTTCAAAACAATACCAATTCAGAATTTATCAAAAAAGTTAAATAAATATTTATTTTGACATATTCTGAAGGAATGGAATTTCCTATCATCATGACCAATCAATGATTTAAGGAATCCTTTATAAGCTTCTATGATTATTTTCAATGAAAATTATTTAAAAATTGTTTTTTAACTTTTTGTTTTAAAATAGAATTTCAAAATTTAAATGATATTTTCCTCGTGAATGATTATAAAATCATTTTTCGGTATTTATATTCATAAATATAAAAAACTATTAATTATTTATCTAATGGATATATGATGTTTTTATACTGTCCTATTTATTTCTACAAAAAATATTATGATCACTTTACAATATAATCATTTAAATTTCACATTCATTATTTATTTTTTGTCATCAATTTTACATAGTAATATTGACTTCCATATGATCATTAAACATTAAATTTACCCTAAATATCTATATTATATATCATGGATTTGATTATTTATTAAACTGTCTCACATTTCTAAATATGATGTTTTAATTTCAATTTTATTTGATGGACTTTGGAAATATTAAAAATCCATATTTTTTCATTAATATGGATATTTGATTATAAGGACCATTTTAATGAATTAAATAAATTATTCTATATATGAAGACTTCATTGGACATGAAGACATTGGTGGGTTACATTTACACACTGACCCTTGATGAATTGAACAGTCTCATGATGTGAATTTATTGCATATCCTTAGATAAATGGGTTTCTAACCATTAGATTAAATCTATCTTGAGAATATATCATAAGAGTAGTGGTTATCATGATTATTGAGATATTAACCTCTAGAAATTAGTCATTTCCTTCATTGTGAATTAACTTATTTTATCCTTGAGATTTTATAAATGATATTATCTCTCTATTAATTTCTTTCTTAGTTTATTGAATAAATGTGATGGGTTTTAGTTATGTTCCTTCCAATTTTAACTTTTCCTTAACCAATTAGGATAGTCATTTTATTGATTAAATGTAATGAATTTTTATTACTCAAGATTACATTGATTATTATTGTCAATTAATTTAATGAATTGTGTGTTCAAATATTTACCTTCACATGTTGTTCATTCCATATAAATTATGTTCTATTTATTCGTTATAACATCCATTATTCTTAACTGTTATTAATAATTTTAGATCACCCTTATTTTTTTCCTTTCCACATGTTTCCTTGATGTGTACTATGATTGATATGCAAGGGAATTGTATAGGGAATAATGTTTTACGTGAAAAAAATTATGTTATAATATTTTTTTAAAAGTAATTCATGAATCAAGTTTGAATATATTTTAACAAGATTACTAAGAATTTTAGTCATTCGGGATGTGATTCCTTCTATCTTATTAATTTAATAAATCACATACCATCTTTTATCTAATGAAGTTGGGGTCACTACATTTCTCATAAATTTAGAGTTATGGTCAAAGTATAACGTTGCCCCCATCAGTGTTTTATCAAAATTTTGGATCAGTATTTCATTCTCATTAATCATAGTTAATTATTATGGAATGGAATGTTATGAACACTAACTCAAAAAATTTCATATTGAATGGATGGTTAAGGTAATTAACCATCTTTATTTATTATTTAGTGTCATGTTATGCACATTAACTTATGTCATATGGTATATAATTTCCATCAACTATACCCATGATATATATTATTGAAAGTAATGTTCTGCATATTTAAACATAAAATTATACATAGTATGGGATTTAATTCATATTCACCCATGATATTAATTTGTTTTCATTTTAGGAACATATGACAATTTATATGGAATATTGGTTTAAAACTATGATACAAATGACATTTCTTCCAAATATCATGTAAATTTAAATTTAATACCAACTTTATTATGTTACATGACTATCTAGTAATGAATAATGATTATCTATATTTTTGATTTGTTTGATTGAAAATGGAATTATTGTTTTATTTTATATTAATAATAATTATTTTTAATATTATTTAGATTAATATGGCTATTGGTAATATCATTTATAGCTTCATAAAATTTTTACTTTTAGTTATTCATGTTGTGATATGTTCTTTCATTATTAATGACTTATATATTTTTTTTTCAATACAAATAAAAATTTATATTCTAGATATGGTTTTGGAGATTGTTTTATCTAGGTTATTGAATTCTAGTGATATCCACCTTAAAAATTTTGTTTTATGTGATGAATTTATTATTTATTGTATATGTATGGGAATTTTCCTATTAGGTGATAGGCGAGCCTACAAGATAGACACTGTATGATACAGTTCCCAATGGAGAAAGAAATTTAGTTATGTATTTATCTAAATTCAATCATACTTCTAGAAAATATTTTGTATGATGATCCCATGAGATGATCCTACATATATATGTTTCATAATGTGAAAATAATGTTTTTTCTTATATGGATATAGAAAGTTATTTATTATAATTCTAATTTGACCCAAATTTGATGGTTTTATATCCATTGAAAATAATTTATTATGATTTTTTACTATATCCACTTTTAATTGGGGTTATCTAGTAAATATGGTATTTTTTTAACCACAATATAGATATTACAACACCATTAACTAGTAGTCTCTATCATAATAGGTTTCTGTTAATGTCATCTGGCACCACATTACTCATCACTCATTTGAATGATTGGGATAAGTATATTTCATGGTTGTATGAAATAATTATTTTTATATTTCGTAATATATATGATATGAGATTTAGGTAAGGGATGTTGTCAAAACACTGAAAATACCTTATTATAGGCCCTAGAATAATAAAACACAATGTTAGATCAAGTTGTAGTGAAGATATTGTTAATCATTATATTTAGAGATTTATTTATTCTAATCTATAATAATTTGATATGTTATTTATTTTTAATTGGTTACTCTATAATAGGACTAGAAAGTGATAATTCTATTACATGTAATATTTTTCACATAAGAGTCAAAATATATTCATTTAATTGAATATGATTTATAACATGGTTACGATACAGGGTTAAACATTTAATGTATCAATATCCCTTTATAAATAACTTTCATATATATATGTTTCTACTAAGAGATCACCTAATTTGACTATAGAATATATTTCACTTGTTACTACTAATTTTGGTAGAATTAATTGAATACATAATTTTTTATAAACAATAACAGGGAGTGGGTGTACTAGTCCAGAGTATAGTTGAGTTGTTTAGGATCATTTAGTGGACTTGGTACAAATAAATTTACCATATAAGATACATATTTCATTATTACTGAACTTATTTAATCATGTAATATTATTGAGTTCATTTAATTAGTGAATCAAGTGGGTTTATGGTATTTTGGACTCATATCATATTTTTCATTGATAGACTTGGTCAATGGGACTCAATGACTTCTTATGACATATGATGGTTAAATATTTTGGTAGATTTTGTAGACATGTTGATCACTGACACAAAAAGAGTAATTCTTAATAATAGATGACATTAGTGGATGAAACTAATGGATCCTAAGGTTTACAACGCTCATGGACTCATCATCACACATCGATATAAGTGGTTTTTAAAAGTATCAGGTAGTTGGTTTGGGATTCATCATTTTCAACGAATTATATTTATTGGTTGGTTAGAGTATTGCAGTATGTTTAACATATTTTAGTTGATATGAATTTTTATACTTATGTATTATACATTGATTGGGATCTAGTTTTTGGATGTTCTAGTACTAAGAATGTTGTTTGTTGACTTTTACATTATTTGAAGGGGTGCCAATTTTTATTTGTAAATAAAAATAGATGTAGAGATAGTGATATTCCATAATGGGGGACTCTAGATGAGTTCCAAGATAGTTAGGATGATCATTCCCACTAGTTTTGGTGCTAAATCACCTTTATGTTCCAAATTTTGTTTTGATGATTATAACTGGGATAAACTACATTGAGGTACAAATGTCTTTGAATATTAGGATCCTCTATTGTTTAATTGTTTTTTATATTTAATGATTAATTTTTTATATCTCTTTGTCGGTGTGTGTGTAACACCCCATGTTTTTAATAAAGGAATAAATGTTAGTAATTATAATAAATCAAATTTGTAACTAAATATTTCAATTTTGATTCTTTTTTTATTAAATAATACATTTCTAAATGTGGTATTATTTATAAAAATATGAAATTATAATTTATAAAGAAATATAAATACATTCTATTATTAAAATAAAATTGTAAAAAAATATGTTTTAATAATATCATTTTTGAAATATTTTTTAAATGCTATTGACATATAAAATTTTATTTAATTAATAATATTTAAAGAAACAAACTATAATATATAAGTGATATTTAAGAAAAATAAAAAAAATAATTATAATTTTGTATGAAGATTAGAGTCGCATTTGGATATGTTTTCGAGTCGGTTGAGTTAGGTGGTCTTTCCAAATGGAATTCTATTGAAAACAACTTCTGATCTACCTTGTGTTGTCCGATACTGCAAGTAGGTCTTCATAAATTAATTTTTGTTATCTGAATCTTCCTTAAGTCCAAAACTTCTATATTCTGGTTCTTCCTCTTGGAATCCATTTATGGTTATCCTAAATTTTTTATTTCATTAAATAGCTGTATACCACTAATTTGTGTAATTATTTTACAAAAATTTCAATCAATTTAGATTATTATATTATGTTTTTTATCCATTTATTGTCTAATTAAGTTTCACATCATTTTCTAGAAACCATTTCATGTTTATTTTTATATTTATTTATGGAATACACTATTTATTTTCATTGTTGTCGATCGAAATTTTGAAAAAAGAGATACGCTAGAGAAATAATCATTTTATTTTTTTGAATTTTTGTTCAACTGTCATTGTATAATGACTTAATGATGATTATCGACTTGCCAATTTTTTCATTTTATCTTGTTTTCATTCTACAAAGATTCCCAATGAAGATTCATCAACTAGTTATATTTCTTCATATTCATCATGTATTCATTAAATGAATTCTATTTGATGTCATTTTCATTTGTGTTCAAATGTAATTTAATTTCTTGTAAATGAGAATTTAATTTGAACCTTAAGCACTTCTATATATAAAGATGTTCTCTTCAACAATAAGGTATAATATGAGTGCACTATGTGTGAGGCTAGAAAGTCAAGTAGTAGCCTCTTCCTTCTTTTCCCCTTAGTATTATTTCTAATTATAAGTTCATCAGTGTTTAATGTTGCCAATCAGAATAAGATGAAAATAGTTAGTCTACGCATAAAACATGTAAGGGATTATTTGTTTTCATATACAATCTTTGTGATTCCATTTTATTTATGGACAATGTTTGATTATTGAAGTAATTATTTATTTTATGTTTTTATTTGGATTTAATTATTTTTTATCTATATGGGGAATTTATTTTTCATAGTTCAAGTACTAAAAATCATATTTTCTTTTGGGAAAACATTATACTTATTTATTTCAAAATAATTGTTTCTGGTTTTACGTAGGGCATTTCATTTACATAAATTATGGTGTTAAGGGTTTGTTTTTATTAATAAAACTATCTTCTATAAATATGCACATATATATATATATGTGTGTATATATACGTATTTATCAAAATCAGACATGTTTAATAGTTTGAAAATTTTGATAATTTTTTAGAAAGTTGTAGCTATGAATTTTGTTAGACGTTCTATTTAATTAAGTTAAAATGTTGATTTTTATTTTTATAATTCAACTTAATTTGGAAGAATCATCTCATATAACTATATGTTTTTTTATTTTGTATCATTTATCAAAGTTTTATTTAAAATTTAATTTATTTTGGTAATTATTTAATATATGTTAATACTTGTATAATTTTCAAGTATATAACAATTTTTTTATAAAATATGATCAGTCATATATTAGATATGATATTATATATTAATAATTTCATAAATTCATCGTTTCATATGCATGTCAAGAAAAATACATAATTATTTCCATATATCGATGATTTGTTTTGGTTATGTCACTACATACCTACATATGCATATGTATATAGTTATATAGGTATATAAAAACATGTTTCATAATTAAATAAAATTTTAAAAAAGATGGATCTTTTTTGGGATTAAGAATGAAATTTAATTATATGAATGCTAATTGAACATCAATGTATTTCCAAATGAAAATGAGTATTTATTTGTATTATATATATATAAGTAAAAGTGAAAATTTTTATTCCATGAATGATTATATATTTATATTTTCAAAGATAAAACTCCAGTGAAAATGAAATTATTGTAAGGAAGGATAAGAAAAAATATGTTTTATAAAAACAGGTACTTAAACATTGTAAATATGATGGAGAATTGGAGGGTGGATCTATCCCTCATGTGGGTATGCCCTATAAAGGCTTCAAAAATTCAAGTGGTATCAGTTGTTTTGTTTTTATGATCTAGATTAATATTTTCAAATGAATCACTAGATCAGTTTAAAAGCATTTTTGAAGTATAATTATTTTTCAATGAATTATAATATTTTAGGAAAAGTTATTTTCCATATGTATTTTTAGGATGTATTATATTAGGGATATTTTAATGTGATTTATAAAAGGTTTTAAATACTCCTTAGTGGATAATTGAACACTCATCTAGTAATTTGAAATGATTTATTACATGTATCTTAGATGTTTGTTTACATATGTCATCAATTTTTGTGTAAAATCACATGGAAGCATAGTGGATAATTGTTTTATTTGTGATTTAACTCTGATAAATGTAATGTGTTTTCTAATTATCTATAACCTAGACCGTTAAAATATCCTCATTTGTTTAAAGTGTTTTGTAATTGTTAAGTTTCTTTTATAAAAACATTACACAACATTTTAAAGCACTAAGTCTGGACTGGTGGGCTCGAGGCGTTATAGTGTGAAATCGACATTATATCATGTTTAAGATCATGTTCTTTTAAGCTATATTTTTCTATATCAAGCCACTACACAATGGGAGGATAATTCTTGTGGTGAATATACTTCAATGAATTGTGATTGGATCATGGGATATGTTTTATTTGGCAGAAAAAACTGAAGGAATGTCTAATAAAAAGTACTAGACTTGTTTCATTAAGTAGTTTATTTTTTATATTTTTTTTCTAAAATTTAATCTGATTTAATAAGTCACACCTTGTTATTTTAAAATATAACAATGTTCAATAGTGTATACAACACGTAACATTGAGCATAAATGAGCCACATTTTTTTTAAAATATGACCATTATAACATATCCACAAAATTGTTGGGTATAAATAAGAGTAATGAAAATATGATATATATTTATAATAGTCTTAATAAATTTAAATTTATTGATTAATTATTAAGAAATATTGACTCAATTAATTAGTAAATTCATTTTTTCTAAAATAATAAATTTTCCTCAAAAATGGTTTCAAGGAACATTATAATAAAATATTTTAACTAATTTTTATCACTAATATAAATTGGGAATTATAAAAAAAATTATTATTTTATTTAGCATATAAAATTTATTTTATGCTGAAATTATGGGATTTTCCTAAATTTTTGATTTTTTACTAAATATTGAGCAACTACTGATTTTATAGAAAACGATCATTTAAATTAAATTATTTGAAAGTTTCATATTTGTGATGAAATTATATATATATTTTATGTTAACAAATTATATTCCAGTTAATTTCATTGGATTCAATGTAATGCATTATTTTTTATATAAAAATATGTTTATTCATAAAAAAGAAATTTTTGGAAAAACTTTTTTCCATGCCTTTTATAAGTTAATATTATGACAAATTATGCCTCATATTAAAAATAAATTTCAAAAATTTTTTTAAAAATTTTGATTCATCATTTCTAATTTTGGTTAAACTTTTAAATATATATTTTTTCAAAATGAATTACAATTTTGGTCGAACTTTTGACACCATAGTAATGGTAAAACGGTTAGCACAAGGTTAGAACTCTGATATAAGGCTTAAAAATAGAAAATACACTTACCTATATTTTATTGGATGAGTGTCATTATACCTAACCACTTAAATATTCAATGATATATAATTCTAGTGTGATATGTCTTTGATATTGATATTTTTAATATTTTAAGTATAGATTAATTGAAAAATGTCATTTTGTTCATTTGAACAATAATAAGATTATTTCATAGGGTTAAAAAAATAAATGAATGATTTTAAATTATTTTTAATATGAAGACTAATTTTATTATATGTAAATTTTAAATTAATTTTTAATGATAAAATAATATCTTTAAATACTTACATTACACTAACACATTGCATGTGAAAGTAGAAGAAAAGTCCATTAGATGGTTTTAAACATTAAAAAATTATAATTTTAGGGTATGTAATTTTATTAAATTTAGTTTGTATATAAATATAAATTAGTAGGGACATTTTTAATGTTTATATTAAAACTATATTAATGTCTTGAATTCTGTTATAGTCGAATTATGTGAATATTTGCGAAAATAACTTAAATGGTATTATATGTTAAATAAAAATTTATTAAATTATTTAAAATTCATAAAAAATATCAATTGACATTTGAATTTTATATTATAGTGAATATTAACCATTTTCCACTTATAGATCCCATTCCATTTTATTATAAGTATTTTTACCTAAATTGAGTAATCTTTTTATTGTGGTAAGCATTTAGAGGGTTAATTCGAGTTTAAAACTAAGATATAAGTGTTTTGAATCACCTAAACAACCCTAAAATTTATGGGCTGAGTGAATATTGACTAAAATTAACACAATATATCTTATATATAATTTTTATCACATGGTTAGGAAAAATAATTTATATTATTTTAATACTTTAATTATTTCTCAAGTTTCCCCTCTTCCCTCTTATATAAGTACACCACATCTCCACCCTTACTCATGAATCTAGAGAAACTTATCTCTACCAACCACTAAGATTTTTATATTAATATAATTATGTAAATTATAATTGTGATTGTATTCTTAAAATACCATCCCAAGGGTCCTTAATGTGAGATGCAATGATTGTTCTTCAAAAAGGAGATAATCATCTTAACTAAGTATTTTCATTTTAATTATTTTTATACTCAATATATTTTTTTCTAAAAATATCAATTTAACAGAATAATATATTACATATATTGATATATTATTATGATTTTTAACCTTATTCACCTCCTTTTCCGTAAAATAGGATACAAAACCATCATTCATCCAGATGTGCGGACTACCAGCATGGGAATCGAAAAGTATTGTTTCTCATCACCACCTTTCATTAATAATTATTGTGATACAGTACATTTATATATATGATATTAATGTAATTAATATAATAATGTAAATAAAATATAAAATATATCTTTATATCATTACAAATCATTAAAAATGAAATCCTCATATGCACATTCGTACGGACAACCATTTCCACATAGCGATAAACATAATTTTTTAAAAGCTGCTAGTAATTGATGATAATTTGAATGAATTAACCAAAGTTATTTTATTTTACTAATATTTTAATTATTATTTATGTATTAAATGAAATTTTAATTCATTATTTTCCATCCAATAATGAGTAATATCATCACTCATATGTTAGTGTGGATTACCAGAACACAATCTAATGTATTCTTTATCAAGAATTATTTTTAGGACTGAATATTAAATTTTATTTCATGAACATAAATGATAATTATTACATAATTATTATTATATATTTTTCATAATAATTACCTCATATTACCATGGTCAATTTAGTTATGTGATTAGTTACACGTAAAATAAATATCCTAAAAACATCTGACAAGTATTTTATTGATTAATTATTTAAATGTATCATTTTAATAAATGAAATTAATATTATAATGATCATAGATTAATGCTATAATGGGTTCTTAAATAATTAAATAATCATTTTAGGTTTATAATATTGGAGATAAAGCCCATACATTGCAAAATCAGACTTGAGGTAGAGGGTTTGGTAACTCATTTTATATTTGTTAGGTTGTAATTATATATAATTGATATTGTTATGAAATTATTATGTGTGAAATAAAATATTTGTGAATTATATTGCATTTTTTTTTGAATTATTACTAATAATATCATCATTTATTAATTATCACATCAATTATATGATCATTGTAAGTATTATTCATCTGAATAATGTTTCTTTGATTCATTTTTTGTATAATATTACTATAACATTTTTATGTTTTAAATATATAAATTTTATATATTGTATCTTAAATGAATTTTTTTGATGATACTTAATTTTCCATTAAACTAAATTCTTCCGCAATAAATTTATTCAATTGATATAAATGTTACAAGGATTTTAATTGTCTCAATTTTAGTTCTTTGAGATAAAATTCATGTCATGAACGATGTTTTATTATATATGATTTACTTAAATAAAAATATTCATGTTTATACATATTATATTATGGAAATAATTTATTATATTGAAAATTAATTTTTTCTTTCATTGAATTAATTTCTGATTCATGCATCACTAATGTTTCAAGGGTTTCAATTAAACCCCATACATTTTTGAGAATATAGGTTCTAGTTTATTGTGAAATTTTAAGTTTGGTTGATGGGGGTGTGTCTAAAACCATGGGTTGTAATGATATTTTTACAGTTAGATCATCATAGTGATATGTGTGTTGTATTTTCTTTGAAGTGTGAGAGGGACGTCTGGGGGAATTTTTTTTTGGAAAATCAGGGATCCTAATTCCGGTATTATGAAACTCATCATTGGGTGTACATTTACATATTTCCATAAACCAAAATAATATAACCTGATTTTTTATGTTGATATTTTTATTAAACCATTTATAGGGCTCCAAGAGACCATGAAACCACTATAGAATATTAGAAGGGAATGTGAACGATATTTGAAAGGTGTGTGAAATGATGCACCCAAACTATATTAATGGGGGATCACTAGACTATGAGTTTTACATGGATGGTGAAAATTTTAGAAATTAATATAGTCATACAATTCACCTAATAAAAATTGGATAGTTTATAGGTTTTATGCTATATAATATCTATGATGTAACCCATTTGTCACCCTTTTTTCCATAGCCTAAAATCCTCATCCCTATCTTCACTCTCATAAACTATAGTGGATATCCATTATTTGTTTTATGAATTGGATGTTGTCACTTTCATTGGATATATGGTAGTATGCGTAGAACTCCTTTTTCAAATATTTTTTTCCTTTTTTATCGAATTTCCCTCTACTAATTTTTTCTCATATTCCATATCTATAGGTAATTTTTATTTGTTCATTTTTAGTCATATTGATGTTGAACCTACAAGATATTCTTGATGAGTGGACTTTTCTGAGATTAATATTGGTGGTCCCTCCATTTAATGAATATTCTATCTTAGTTTTGGTTCATCCTTGTGTAGTTTTATAATTAATAAATGAGATGAAATTGAAATTAAACTTAGGTTTTAAAATTTGTTTTTCCATGATTTGTGGTTATCAATCATAGATTGTTTTTCCATTTTTTACATTAGGTTGGCACACTTTTTTCATTATTTCTATTTATACATCTTGGATTTCTGTTATTTTAACTGATGATAGTGAAATGAAATTCCAAAACCATCTATTATAAATGGAATTTATTTATAAATTAAATTATAGGGAGAGTAATGGGTTTTATAAAGTGATGAACAAGATTTTTTAATAAATTGAAAAGAATAAATCATTTTTTTAATGGAAAATTATTTTTCCATTTTTATTTTCATAGCCATATTGATTTTATAGAAAATTAAAATTATTATTTAGGAATTTATTTTTTATACTTATTAAATCTCATTTATGTTTTGATGGGAATTTGAATAGATTGAAAATGGGTTTTGGAAGTATAATAACTTTTTTCAATTATAATAGAAATTATGTGGATTTTTCGATAAGGAATAATTTTTTCAATTTTTAGATATTAAATATATTTGAAAACAACCCCTAAGAGTTGTTAATGATCGAAAAATTAGAATGTTAAAAACTAACCATAATGGATTATATTTTTTATTATTGATATGTGAAATCTATATATTATATATAATGGATTGGATGGTTAACATGGGGTAAAAAGGACCCATGGGTGACCTAGAGACATATAAATAACCTCAGGTGAACACTCCCATATAGGGAAACATGGATTTGATGGTCAAACTAGGTTGTATATGGACCTATGGGTTTCATTGATTATTATTTTACCTATGGTATTCCTAGAACATGATATATGGAAATATGTTTTGATAACCAAGGGTCAACATGGCCCCTATGTGATGGTTGAAAAAGAGAAGGGCATATAATACCTAGTCGAGAGTGGTTGGGCTGGAATTATCATCGTGAAGTTCTTCTAGTCACCCTGCCATGAGATGATGTATGTTTTGAGAACTCCTAGTGTGAACTTGTTTCCCAAGATTGGTGATTATATTTATTGATTTATTTTCAGTGTTGAATGATTGAATTTATACCTTCTTAGATAAATAACTCCATTAGGAACTATTTTGGACCAACAATTTGATGTATAATTTTTATAGTGTCTTACTGACCAGTAATCAAAACCTAATAAGGCTACCATGGAAAATGGGTACCCGAGAAAAAGAAGATATATTTTTGGGGAATATTTTAGGAAATTTTCTAATGCATGAATGAACATTTGGAATGTTAGTGTGAATATAGGTAATGTTAGTAGAATGGAATTCGGACCAGTTAGGGTTAAAACATATTTAAATTAATATTTTATTCACTATAATTTTATATGATCCACCCTTCATGGACCTTTTAAGAAATTTATTTCATACCATATATATTTTTATCATTATAATTTTGTTATTTTATTTGGACATTCCTGTTTACCTATGATAGTTTTCGGATCTTGGTAATATATTTACACAATTTCTATTTTTATTGAATCTATTACTAGAGGTTATAGCCTACCAATAGTATATCCTAGTCAATTATTTTGGTAGTTATTCCAGAGGTCATATTGTGAACCCGTCAATATAATGTTCCTATATTGAGTTTCTATGGAAAATTATAGATTCATATTAGAAGGTGTTATCATTTAACATACAATTTATGCAGGGTAGAATGTTGAATATGATTGTTCTAGGGATTGGTAATGACATATGGCTTAGGACAGATCAAACCACCCATGGGGGAAACCCATGTTACCAAGGATGTGACTTGTTCTTTTTTGGGTTTAACTAGTGAATATTATATTTCATTTTCACCACGAATAGTGCTCATAGTTGGTGATGTTACTAGGTAATGGGATTTAAAATACTAGACCATTATAAAAACATGAGGTGGGTGCAATCATGAATTATTTATGGAAAACAGAGGATCATAAGGAATATACATATCGAGGACATGGGTCTAGATATCTATTTCTTTATAATTTTTATTTTTAGTTTTTTTATATTATTTTGATGATTGAATTATGATTTATATCTCCCTATGTTATGTATTTTTTATTGTATGATTTTTATTGATCATTAAATTTTATGAAGTGTTATATATATATATATATATATTTTAATATATATACGGTGGAATCTTAGTTGACCAATTTTCATAATGATTTCATGATATTGGATAATATAAACGGGTTTCTGATTGTATTGGACAAATAATATTCATATATGAAAACTATAAAATTTGTTCCATAATAGATTATGGATGATATTCTATTTATAAAAAAAATTCAAATTTTTTATCTTGGAAAGTTTTAAAAAAATTTATAAATCTAATTTTATGTCCTTTAGAATTTAATGAAAAAAAATTACATTATAAAAAAACATTGGAAACATGATTTTATAAATAATTTAATAATAATATTAAATTGTAATGTTTTGAAATATGGGGTTTTTAATGAAAGGAATTTATAACTTTTTAAAAATAGGGTTTTTGTATTTTTTTAGTAATTAGAAACCCAATTTAATGAGTATAGGAGAAATGATGTTATAGTGTGGGAAAAATTGTACATATGAATTATCCATGTTTATTTTTGTTGGATTGCATTGTGATTGGCCATGTTATGGTAATTTTCTTGGGGAATGTATTATGTAGACATTGTCCAATATAGTTTGGGGATAGGCAGAGAGATTTCATTGTATAAACCCTATTTATGATAATTGTATTGTATGGTAGATGATACACCTATTATAGAGTTGGTTTAGTCTGACTATTGGGATTTTTTCTGACATAGTTGGGGATATAATCATTTTGACTTGGGCTTCTATGGAGATCCTATATATTTTTTCTTGTAAACTCCTAGAGAGTTTTAGAATGGCGAGGGATTAATCACATAAGAGGTGGATTTAATGAGGCATTAGTGGATAAGCTAACTAGATAGACATTGGTAGCCTTTTCACCATCAATTTGAACAAATTATAGGTGTTTAGAAAGTATTTTGTGATACCTATAGTGATGAGAGTTAGGTGGATGACATATCTCATATGATCAATGTGTGTTCAGGGATACCAAAATTTACGCACTTTTTTTTACATACCCAAATACATAGAGCCTTGTGTTTAGGATTGTCGGGATGAGTATAATATTTTTGAATACTATATTCTTATAGTAGTGGAAATGTTATTGGTATGTGGTGCTCACAGGGGTTTATTATTTGGGTTCTATAAATGATGCAAAAGTTTATGGGTAGTCATGAACTTAGTCGTTATAGGTGCAGAGAGTGAGGAAATTTATGATAGAATGTAGTATTCTATTATTTATTGAGAATGTCATGATGAAATCATGGTATATTGTTTGGATTGTATCATTATTCTCGGTGTGGAGGGGATTGAATCCCATTAGGATGTGTTGGGATTTGTGGAGCTATTTCAATAGAGTTTTTGACCATTTTCATTCGATGAGATTGGTAGTC
Organism: Viscum album; assembly: GCA_963277665.1. NCBI lineage: Eukaryota > Viridiplantae > Streptophyta > Magnoliopsida > Santalales > Viscaceae > Viscum > Viscum album. The sequence continues at coordinate 1,427,667,138 of OY728120.1, read as the reverse complement.
CAATAGTGGAGACATTTTTTCTAGATGGAATCAAATTATTGGTTAGTGCTTGGATCTATGCAAGGGAGGTGATACCATGTTTATTCAATAGAATTGGTGATGCGTTGAAGTGATCTAACCTAAATGGAGATTTTTTTACTATGAATTTGTATCGATGTTAGGGTTATGGGGAATGATTGGTTGGGTGTCATTACCTACAATGTATCAGTTATTTTCTAGAATATAGTATGAGACGATTATGAAGATCGTTGTTTTTGAAGGATTATACGGTGTTTGAAATTATTTTTTTCACAATGGAATAAGTGGAGTACCCTATTTTGAAGTGGATAATAGAGTGTACTGTAGATTAATTACGGCTAATATACTATGTAACATAGGAAGTGTATGTGGTGTGCGTGCCAAGTTGGATGAAAAATAACATATAAGAGAATGTGTTATGCTCTCCAATCACATGTCTACGCATGGTCCTACACCAATCTCGGTTATAATGCAATGACTTGGTAGATCCAATGAATCAATCAAATTAAAGAGTTAATGAGATGGTGCATGTCTCTTAGAAGAAGTGGCATGATTGTGACAATGGGAGCTAATGTCAAGTTTATGCTCAAGGGAGTTTCACAATGATTTTTATTTAGATGGAAAAAAACAAATATAGTTTTACTAAGTGATCCATTGTTCAGAAGGACATTAGAATGTATTAAGGATGGTGTTCTAGGAGATATAAGAGGAAAATTATTAACATCTACAATAACACTTGGGTATATGTGTGATGGCTATGTCTGAATATTTTGTGTTGTGATGGATGATATAAGTGATATTGAGATAGTTGTTAACCTAGTGGGGATATAATAAAGACAACATGTGGTGAAATGTTTCAAGATAAACATGGGTGTGTGAACCTGAGGATAGAAAAAGAAGTGATGTGTGGTGTTGGTTGCGAATAGTCATGATGGCCCAGAGTGCTGGTGCATGGATATTTAAAATTCTGTCCGCATCCCATTGGGGATATTGGATATTACCTTATGTGTGGTGGTTATCATTATCTGAATGATTATTTTTAGACTACAGTGAATTATATGGTCAATGATTGATTCAATGTAGTGTCACATTGGTCCTCAAATAAGAACATGGTGAGTACTATTCGTGATCAATTTCCTGACCATGGAATCAAAATCAAGGTTGTGTAAGATCTCATTATATCACTATTTTATGGATTTTTAAAGTGATCAACACATCATACACTATTCTTTAATAGTTCATTAATAATGAAATATGTTCAGTCTCATGGGTTGTTGGATAGAGTGGGGGTGGGGGTGGTGGGTGTATGAGATTCTAATAGTTTCACATTGAATTTGATGTGAGGGTTGGAAACACATCAGGAACCTCCATGGAGATATTATACACCTAGTTCGAGAGTGTTTTTTGTGAATTTCCAAGGGCTGATTTATTTTTTTAAATTGAATGTAGAAGGTGGAGACATTTCTAGGGAGATCGTAATTTTCGAATGATTATGTAAAACATTTTAGACTGGAGTCCCATTTATGGTCCGGGGATGTGCATTTTATGTGGAAACAATTTTGTCTAAGTAGAAATAGACGTGGAGTTTGGGAGGGAATTATAACCGTGGGAGGTGCTATCAATCATAATTGGATTCAAGAGATACATCATATAGTGGGGTGTCCCCTAGGTTGGATATTGGATTAAATGTCTTGATCATTATGTCTCAGGGAATACAATATCTGATATACATATACTTTTTGTTTGCATTATGGTTATAAATGTTGGCTTATGTTTAGGATTCATAGATAGCTCTGATGGGAGATTAATTTTTGGAATGTGAGTTGGGTATTTTGTAATGGAACATGAAATTTTTCCCTCAACTAATGAAGGACACATATTGGATGCAGTTGTTGGTTGACCATCAGGACTTATCAGGGATGGTAATTATTTTTAAGGGAAGATTTTAGTGACCCATTCCATTATAAGGTAGAAGGACATGGGGTATCAAAATATTTTAGATTTGTGGTTGGCCCATTCTTAAAACCATGGTTTTGAGTGGGTATTAAATATTAAAATCATTTTTATGAGTTTTTTTGGATGTGGTATGATGGATGGGAGTCCCAAAAGGTGCTCAAAATAATTTAGGAGCCTTGGGGTTTAGTATTTATATTTCAGGGAGTGCAACTTGGAGAACACATTTACTACTATCAATGAAACCCAAATATATAGCATGATTTATAATGTTTTCTTATTTGTTTATACTATGAAAGTGGCACTGGGATACTGTGAAACATCGTCAGAGGATTTAAATAGAATGCACAATAATTGTCCACCATTTATTTAATATTATGAATGAAAACTTTCAAATTAAAATCCCCGATTGTGATGTCTTCATGGATGGTTCGTGATTTAACGAGCCCTTTGGAAAAAAATTCACATCATAAAAAATCATCAATTTACAGTTTTTCACCTCAACCCATTTTAGTAATTAACTTAATTTACTCCATATTTTTTTTTTCAGAACCACCCACACATGACCATACCTTCCCCCTCCCCTCATCATTCCTAGATCTCAAGAACATACTATCTAAATTATATGTGATCAGTAGTGTTTGAGTGATTGATGTATACCTTTGACTCCACTGTCCTATACATCTGTTTCACTAGATTTTCATAGTAGTCCATATATATATATATATTATTTTTATCAATTTTTATTTTCCTAAAATTAATGATGAATCAGAAACTAATACTATAAATTTCTAAATTTATAATATCAATGTATTTTTCACCATAATTTAACCCATATCCATGATTAGTTTTTGGTTCTTGTGTGTAAGGCATCATCAGTTTGTAATGAGATGACTCTATAATTAATGAGTTATTAAAATTTATTTTTACTTTATCAATTGATCTCTATTTTAGATCCTCCAAAATTTTCAATTATGTATATTAAATGGTTATATATTCTTCATCCCTTCAAACATGGGTTTATGATTTGGGAATTGATGATTGTGAAATGGAATTTCACAACCATTTATTAATGTAAATAAAATTTATATCTAAATCATATAATTGAAAGGTTAATTGGTATTATTAAGTGATGGAAATGAGAGTGGTTTGGAATTAATAAAAAAATTAATAAATGGATTTTGAAATGATTAATTATTTAGCCCTTGTGATTTTCCATGACATTTGGTTATTATAAGAATAGATAACTATAATTTTGGATGTGTGTTTTATAAAACACAATGAACCAAATAATAGTAGTATTGTGAATTATATTAGATTGAAAATATATTTAGAAATAAAATAAATTTTAGGAATAGATATGGAATCCATTTTCATTAGATGATAAAGAATTATGTTTTTTGTTTTGTGTTGTTCAATGTTAAAAAACCCATTGGAGACTGATTTTTATTCAAATTAATAATATGAAAAAAAGAGATTATACAATGAAAATTGTGTCTATATTATTGATAAAGAAATGGATTTTATGGTTAACCTAGGGTGATCATGATCTCTAGGGAACATAGATACCTATATTTAAATCAGCGTGAACATGACCAATGGGAGATGCAAATATTTGGTTATTAACATAGGGAGAAATGTTACCTAGGTAATTAGTGAATTTTATTGTTATCCCAACAAGAACACAACCCCTAGAGGGAAGCTGGGGCCATGGATGGTTATATTAACCCCAGTAGATAGAGCTTGGGTTGGAATGGTAATTTGGGATGCTTATAGACATCTCAACATTGGAAATATAATATTTTTACCATTACAATGATGATTTTGATCCCTCAAGTGCATTTATTTATATGAATTAGTTCTTTATATTGAATGATTATATTTATAACTTCTTATCATGATTACTATAACATTCTTTGTAATTGATGGGTAATTTTTGGGACAAAATTTGTGGTGTAATACATAGTTTTACTGACATAATTCTCATGATGCTATGGAATATGGGTACCCAAATGAAATTATTTATATTAATAGGTCAAAGGATAATTCAATTATCATTTCATGTTAGTATGTTAAAAACTTTAGGATGTGTATGGACAATGATACCAAGACAGAATAGGGACCAGTTGGGGCTACATCGTAGTATATATTATTTTTTAATCTCTATAATTACATAATATTATCACATGGGGGGATTCATTAGGAAATTTTTTTCATACACCATAAATTTTTATTATTTTTATGTTTATTATTTTATGGATATTTTCATGTTTATTTGGTATTGTTATTTAATATGGGTTATATATTTTTGATAATTTTATTTTCTTTTTTACTCTAACTAGTTGGAATATTATACCCATATACTCTCCTATATCCCCACCACAAGTTAGTATCCTCTACCATACATGTATGTGAATAGATATATTTATTATTCCAAGAGTGATCCAGAACTAGATTCTATAGTTTCTCATCTAGAATAACTATAAACAACATATGTTTTGATTGATGTAACTTTTAAAATTTATATGGTGCATATACTGAATTGTGAAATATAATATTATTACTCATTATTAATCAGGATATTTTAATTATTTTTTTATTTCATTCAATGTGTTTTTGTTATAAAATAATATAAACAGATTTTCATTAAAAATTTCATTTTAATGGGTTTAATTTATTTATCCAAACACAACCTCCAAGTAATTTTTTTATGTTCAAGAATGTTATTTCCTGAACATAAATGTTTTACAAAATTAATATTTCAAGATCATTAACTATCATTTAATAGGAATTTTTGGAAATTTATATAATTTATTCCAGACATGTCTTATTGAACTATCAATAATTTTGTTTGAACATAATTTTTGCATTTAACCTTTATGACATGAATAGATTTCCCTACTATCGTTACTATAATATTTTTAATTATTCATTACAATATTAAATGATTATTTTTAACTAAAAACATTTTTTAAATACATTGATAATTTTCAGATTTTCTTATCACTAAAAAAATGTTATTTTCCCCTATTTTCCAAAATTTTGTAAAAAAATTAAATTAATTTAAATTTTAATTATTTCCACATCCGTTAATAATTCCATTATTTTGCAAGGTACATGATTTTATTATTATATTCAATTCTTTTATATGATTTGTTTATATATATGTTTTTAATTATATTATAATTGAACCTATTCCATTCCACTAGATGATTAATAAAAAAGGATTTATGTTTTTTCAAGGGTATTATATAGAAATGTGAAATCATATAAATTTCATTTTCATTATATGATAATATTAAATATGTATGGTAGATTAATAAGTGGGTACAATATTTAATATTCATGGGTGGGATGATTATATCCCTATAATGCATTGGTAAATTAACCCTCTCAAAATTTTATCAAGTGAATTTACCCGTCTTTTAATTGTATAATATTTAGTGACATTGTATAAAGCACACACACAACATGATGGTACCAAATACATTTTATAATATTAACTTTTAAATAAATTACAAGAATAAAATTTTTGGGATGAATCAAAAGTATTATAATGGGACCAAAATAGAATATTAGGGAAACTACCAGAAATAATTGGATATTCTTGATCAAAAATAATAATTATACATAAAAAAATGTACAAGTGACAAAAAATACTTGTTATATAATAAACATTTTGAGAATGAATATAAATATAAATATATATATATTTCATAGAATATAATTTAAAGTAGAATGAATGAAATATAAGGTATTTCTATACTGTCATGAAACCATATGACCATTACAAATCTATTAATTGAAATAATAATATGGCTGTTAGAATAGTAATATAAATGTTGGAATAGTAATAGGGCATTTTTTAATTGTAACATGTCTATTATAATATTAATATACACTGTATTAGTTTAAAATAAAATTTTTGAATCATAAAAAACAAAATATGGCATATTTATATAGTTATAGATAGAAATAAATGGTTCAAAAAATATAAAATATTTTTTTTATATTTTTTTATTACATATATATTTTTTTTTATAAAGTAAAATATTATAAATAATTTTTTATTTTCATAGAAGCAGATTTTATTTTAATATATTATTTTATATTAATGAATGTACTTGTTAATGATAAATGAGTACAAAAATTGATTACAATATTAAAATTAGGGTTTTAAAATAATTGAGGATTTCATTTTTAAATTAAATTTCTCTTATATATAATGTTAAATTCTTTAAAATGGATTTAATTCCTAGAATCTACATTTTGAAAATTGGTAGGTGGATTTTTTAAAATATTCTAATACAGATAAAGTTTTAGTGAGTAGTGAATTTCCGCAAAATACATAATTAAAAATAATATTCCAAATATATGAATTTTGTGTCATTGATGATGTTGGAACCAACTAGATCCAAATAAAATTCACAATTTATTGTTTAGAGTCTTATGAATCAATACAATTGATATCCTACAACTAAAATAATAAACTAATGATTATAATGTTCAATGGAAACCCCTTATCAAAAACATCTGTCACAACCCCATCTCCTTACACATTATAAGACTCATAGAATATTAAATTTCTATCCGATTATTCTTCCAATAATTACCCCCATTTCCTTGTTATTATGGTCCAACAAAAATTCGTATTCCATGTTCCAAATGTAGTTTAAATAAATAACATTCAAAAGGTAATATTCTAAAACCACCTCTTTTAATTTCATTTATTCATCTACATTCTCCTTAAGTCCCGAAAATGAAATGTAATAATAATTATTATATAATATATATAATTTAATTTTATAATTATAAAATAATATCAACCATTTACCCTGTTATTCATAATTTTGAATCATTGTCTATATTTTTCTAGTTCACCACCTCTATGGATAATTTTTTTTTGTTTTTCATTACTGCCTTCAATACTAGTCATAAAAATATGATTATTCTTAATTAAGATGATAAAAAATATATAATAAATTATTTAATAATATTAAATAAATATACCGGTATAATATTAAATAAAATAAAACTTTTTCGTGATAGTCAGTGAAACCACCAAAATAATCTAACTGTATAATATTAATGTTTTTAATAAATGAATAATACCTATATAATAACTTTTATAGGTATTTGGTAAAAATAAAATTTAGTTAGGTAAATGAATACAATTTCATCTAAATTACAGATTTATAGTCCCAGTATACATGAACATAAATAATTATGCCCATGTGACCAGACCTTGGGACTATTAAAGGAATTCCCTCATAATAATGAAATTAGTCTTTATATCTCATTGAAATGGTTTAAAATTAACAAAATTAAATTTTAGTTAATAATATATATTTTAATTCTTTTATAATTCTTGGATTAATGAAATTAATTGGATTATCCATGTTTTTATGTGGTAGTGAAGTATGATTCTAAAATCTATGGTAAAGTATCTCTTCAATCCATCTATTTTCTTTGGGCTGTGAACATTCTCTCTCCACCAAACATTATATCTTTCAATGATTTAATGTAATGATTATATATTTTATATATATTTCACATAAAAATATACCTAGCTTATTCTTCCTTCCATTTAAGGGGCAATACATGCCATAACAACATTTTTGGAATGCCTTCTCTAAAATCAACATTATTTAAGAGAAACATTTATAACCAATAATCTATTTATGTAACACTAATTTTTAGTATATATTAAGATTAAAAATATCATTAAATAGATGGAAATTTTACCTATATGATTTATTTATTTCCACTTTTTTTTTAAAATTATAATTCTATACTTATTCCTTTTATAAAATTATTTTACTAGTTCTGTAAAATTATCTTTTAAATGTTAATTTTAATACCCAGTTCTCTACCCACTATAATTATTATTTTTCAAATGAAAACCACAATTTCAGATCTATTCATATATGATCATATGTTAAAATCCAAAATATTTCATTTATCATTCTATTTATAATAATTATTAGATCTCTTTTGATTATGATAAGAGGAATGACTATGTAACCAATTTCTTTATATGTGTAAATATTTTTTATGACATATAATTGATTTCATTTTATATAAATCATAAGAATTTAAATATTATGATTAGTCTTTCCAAATAAATAAAAAATTTAGTGGTTATAATATTTTTCTCATGATACATTATATATAGGAATAAGGATTAAACCAAATAGAGGATGGGACTTGGTCTACCATGTGATATTCTCATGGAGGTTAGACATTACTTACATTTATGTAATGATTTATAATTCTTTCAATTTTCTATTTGACCATATCTTATGATAAAATTTTCATTATGTTATTATATTGTTCTATTATTCACGAGCGTTACCTTTTATGGTATCATTTTTTGATGATTGAGTCACATATTATGCCTCATTACAATGTTTATTTCCTTACTGTGTTTTTTAGCTCGTCTATTTCTTTCATATATTCCCAGGCTATCCATTCTTTTTTTAGGCACTAAAATGTATTTAGGAGATCAGTATAGAACGAAAAATATGTTTTTCTATATATTTTTATATATTATGAACATATTATTCTATATACACTAGGGATCATGATCTTTAGTTTCTATTTGTTGTATATTTATGTTAAAAATATTCTATGAAATTTTATAAGTGTATTTTATTTATATTGTTTTTATCAAATCATAGGCTAGAAATATTTTCGGTTAGGAACAAATACTTTTGGTGAAATCCCTAGGGATTTGTGTACATATAGGAAAATATATTTTACTTCTGTTGAAGTATATAGTGAGTGGTTTCTATGAAATTATTTATATTTATAGTTACTACAACTAAATATGGATATGGAATAGTTTTGCATAGGGTTAATAACCTCAAAATGTGAAAATTTGGTATTAACATGGATGTCGCCTGCTTAATGTCATCATGGACTTGTTTTTTCCCATGGTATAATATTCCCAGGTTATATGAATTAGGAAATTGAAGAACTCGTAATGAAACCATAATAAATAATAGAATTGATTGTTAGGTTAGAAATCATAATAGGAAATATTATCATGGTTATCATAAATTTAATCTTACAGATTGATATGTTATGATTTACATTTAAATTAAAGATTGTTTCTCATTTGATCAAGGTTTCTTTTTTATATTCTTATTATTTAAGGAATTATCCTCCCTGTTATTATATTATTTTTAAAGTTCCACCATGTATGAATTCATGAGGTTAATTTTTTTATGATTATACTTCTACAGAATCTTTCATCTCATAAATTTCTAGTAGAACTATTTTATGGTGACATCAAAACATCAATGTTGCATTATTCATGACAATAAAAATTGGAACAATTATTGAATCCCAAATATATAACTTCTCGCAATTAATTTGTTTTACTTTACCTTCAAAAAAATAAGTTCTTATTTCAATTTGAAGAGATTTAAGGTATATTTGGAATGGATTGTCTCTCCTTATATAATGAAAACATAAACATTCATGATTGGGAGTTCACCCTTCATATCCAGTGAAATACCTAAATTTTTTATATGTTTGTGGAGGAGTATGAATATATATTGGAATATTAAAATAAATAATTGATATTAGTTCACTATGAGTAATCATTTATTTCAAAAATGATTGATAAAAAAGATGCGATAATTCTTGAAGACATTCCCATTGTGGGGGATTATAGTAATGTATTCCATGAATATTTACATGTTATTACTCTTATTTTAGAGTTTTATTTTTCAATTTAATTTATACCAGGATCTCTACCTATATATAGGACCCATTATAGAATTGATACTATTGGGGATGACTAACTGAAGAATCAAACACTAAAGAATTTGAACAAGGGGTTAATATTCTTGAGTTCTTATCCATGGGGTGCACTGGCCCTCTTCATAAATATAAATAATTTTTCAATATTATTATTAATTTATTATCATGAGTTCATGAAAAAAATTATAAATAAAAATTATCCCCTACCATAGATAAATGGATTGTTCAATCTATTATGTGAGCCCAGTATCTAACTAAGGTGGACCTTTAGTCGGGATATCAACAATTAAATACAAATAAGGATGTCGTTCCTCTAGGAATCCTTTTAAAAATGTTATGGGAACTACGAGTTCAAATTGATTCCCTATAGACTCATTAATTTTTTTAGGAATATTTATTATATTACAGAATAGATTCCTTAGAGAATACATTATAAAATATTTTTTGTCTTTATAGATGGTATTTTAATATTCTCCAAGAAAAAGGTGGTGTGTTTAAAGAATTGGAATATTTTTCTAATGAAATTTATAATGTATACGATATATTAAATGTACAAAAAATGTGAGATCTAGTTGGGGGATATATCATTAATCGGGGATTTTATCACAATCAATAGAATATGTATATACATTTCCTTGAAAAATCATATCGAGGAGTGTACCATACCAGCATCTATAATAGATATCCATAGTTCCATTTAACTTGTTAGGTATTATGAATGATTTTTTAGTAACATCTAATGAATTTAAAATCCACTAACCAAGTTTTCTCAGTATAGAGACCTTGTTTTATAGACTGATATATGTGAAGAGTGAACCAAGAAATTTCAAAAGGGTTCTATCATAATATCATTCCTTATCCTTCCCTCATTTTGGTAAAATTTCATGTTAAACATCAATGATTCATTGAATTTATTAGGTAGTACACTATAAGAAAATGAAAAAGTGGTAGCTTATGCCTCAAGAATTTTAATTTTTAAGAGAAGAACTACAAAATATATGATCTAGAGTGGAATTTTGTGATCTACATGTTCATTACCTACCCTCATTATATATATGGGGAGAATTGTGGATAATATATGGATTATAGGATCCTTAAAATATATATTCAGATAGAAGTAATTTTATTTTCTCTAGTGATGATGGTTGTTTCTAATCAAGGACTATAACAGCCCAATCAACTATAATCATGGGAGAGAAAATAATGTGTAAGACTCATTATGAATAAAGGATTTCAAGCATTATGAATGTTGGGAATTGATAAGGATCCAATCATCATAAACATGAAAATGGTGTGGATTTGAAATAGGAAAGAATATTATCATTCCTTTCTTAAATTATTTCTCCACTATACCATTTAGATATGATTAAGGATGCTTAAAAATATGATGTATAAATTGAGAATATGGTAGAATATACATGAAAAGCGATGTATGAAGATTTCAAAATAAATGCAGAAAGATTTCTGGGATTTAAAGAATGTATATTTCTGCTTCAAAATTATGATATAAATAAGAATGTTTTTAATTTTTTAGAAGGATTTACCTTCCCTATACACCTAAGGGGAACAATGTTCTCATAATATATCTGAGATAACAACTGGTGGGAACATATGTAGAAGGATATCATAGAATATATATATGTTTTCTTGTAATTTTAATAGGTTATGGTTTGATAAAAAAAATCAAAAGCGATAATACAACCATTTCTAATAACATCATGGAAATGTTAAAATATAACCTTGGAAATAGTTAATGTTGTTTTGAAGAAAAAATTATGAAATAATTCTATATGGGTTGTGGTGGACCATATTACAGTGACTGCTAACTTCATTAGAATTCTAGAAGAAATCTCACATGATCATCGTGAGTGGATATACATTCGAATGTTGGTGGTGTTTCATTGAAAACCACTATCAATTGCATCTGATCAATATATATTATTTAAAAAATTGATTGGATGCATCTCTAATATTCTCTAAAAATAGAGTTGAAATTAACGATAACATAACACTCCCCAAACCGATGGACAATTTAAGATTACCGTCTATACACATCAGTAAACATTGATAACATGCTCAATATACATCATAAGATAATGGGACTAGTATCATCTTCTAGTTGATTTCTCATTAAATATTTTCTTTAACTCAAATATAGAAACCTATATATAAAAATCCATTTCTTGGATGATATGGATAACACCTAGTTTAGTGATATTTTATTAGAATTAAATATGTTGGGTCCTAAAATAGTTGATGAAGTTGTTGAAATGGTTAGAAACACTCAATAAGGAAATTGGGATTCTCTAAATGGAAAATTTTTTTGTGAATAAAATACATAATGGGTCCTAGAGTTGGGGATAGAGTGAAATTATTCCACTAAATATATCCATGGAAGAGATTCATGTGATTTTCGATGAAGGGAATGATATGTACAGGGTATATAAACTATTGGGAGTGACTTGAAAGTCTCATAGTTATAGACTATTAGTTTTCACTCCCACCAACCATTTCTCATGTACATAATGTGTTCCATGTATCTCTCATGAGTAAGTAAATTCTATATATATCATATGTACTTAATTAATAGGATGAACAACTAAAAAGTGATATCTTTTATGAGGAGTATGTTAATAATATCATTGATCACAACAACAATGTTCTATATAAACAAAAATATAACCTACCCTTATACTATGTTGATGTCATATATACTAGGAGGTGACATGGTACCCATGTAATGACAAGATGAAAAAGTACCTTCACCTATTTTCCCCATATTATATAAAAATAATATTATGGAGAGAAATTTCCTATGGACGGATAATGTAATGAAAATGAATTTTTTCAATGAATTTTCCCCTTGTTATAGTCGTTTCATATTTAGTAATATTGAATAATAAACATGGACCACATGATGAATCCAACTACATTTTATTAAATTAACATTATCATTACATTTAGAGAATAGTAAGAAACATAATAGCTGAATTTTGTACAGTGGGGAAAAACTGAAAATAATATATCAATAATAGGATAATTTATATGATCTCTACACCTTATAATAATATCAATCATGAAACATATTATAGAAATGAAGAATTTTTTTACTAATGATATATGAATTATGAGAATTAATATATATACATATATATATTTGTGACAAAATAGAACATAATGGTGATTAAATGAAATATGTGGTCTTTATAGAATGCATGGAACTCATGTTACCATTACAAATATGAAATTTGGAATAATAATTTGACCATTGGAAAAGTAATATGATAGTGGAAATAATAATCGATCCATTATAAATATAAACAAACCATTATAATAGTAACTTCACTTTGGAAATGTAATATAACAAATAATTATTTTTTTGAAATGAAAATATATCTTATCCTATCAAGATATATGTAAATGAATGTTTTATAAATGATAAAATAAGTTCTTATGTTTCTTTAGATCTTATATATTTTAATTTAATTTTTATAAATATAAAAATATTTAAAATTAATTTTATTTTCATTTAATGTGTTTATAAATAAATGTCTTACAATATTATAATGATAACAAAGTTTTATGATATCTGATGTAATTTATAAAAGGGACTGAAAATTGATCATAATATCAAAATTGGTGGTTTTCAAATAAATAATTATTCTAATATAAAAAAATATTTTATGATTAAAAATTATTTTTATAAAATGGATTTTATTATTCGAATAAAAATGTTGTAAAATGGTTGGTATAATTTTTTTGTAATTTTTTAAATAGTTGAATTTTTGGAGAATAGTGAAATACAAAAAAATATGATATTTCACATTATAAGATCAATAAAATAATTTTCAGTAATTTATAATATAAACACACACTATACGAAAGTCATAGGAACTATTTAATGTTTATAGCCTAAATAATCTGTACTATTGGCATTCTTGAGAAAAAACAATAAACTAATGATTCTAATATTCCAAAACACATCTCTTTTCCCCTTTTAAATTACACTCCTCAGAAACCATAAAATCCTTGTTTATTTCATAATATCTTCTGAATTCTATTACAAATTTCCACGACCATTTCCTATTTCTTCTTACACACAAATATACTAATCCCATTTTTTATAGATTTTTCAAGGATATATGTTTCAAGGGGTAACATTATCAAACTACATCATTTAATTTCTTTTCATCTTCTACATTATACTCACCTACCTCATCTAAAATGTCATAATAACTCTGTGTCATAAAAATATTTTCATTTTATAGTTCAAATATTATATTTATTATACGTAGTCTTCTATTTCATAGAAATTCTAAAACCATACTCACATTCAATATTATGTTGATTAAGCACCTCTATGGATGGTGAGATTTTTTTTCCGTTACCACCTTCTAGGATCAGCAATAATGTTTTATTATGGTTATATATGATGATAGTAATTATATTATATCTTATCACATGTTCTAAAATAAATATATAGACATGAAATTAGATAAAATGAAACTAGATTTTTATGGTCGGTAACTTAAATGAACTGAAAACATAATTTAAACATTTTTTCTAAAATATTAAACCCTGTATATATTAAAATATATATATTTAAGAATATTTAAATTTATAAAAAGAAATTAATTCCATTTAATTTATCTTATATTGTTGTATTCCCATTTTATAAGAACATCAATAATTATGCACTAGTGGTCCAAGCAAAGAATAATGAATCTAATGCTATCATAATAGTTGAATTTGTATTTACATCTCATTCAAATAGTTATACATGAAATTAATGAAAATTTAGTAAATAAAACCTATAGAGAAATTTTTCTTAATTATTCTTTTAATGAATCTAATTTTACTATTCAGGATATGATGTGCATGTGTTGAATGTCTTGAAAGCTTAGTTAAGGGGACTCTTTAAACCCATAATTTCTATATGTTAAGAACAATGACAATGTAGGTATCTTTATCTCAAAAATTTATGTTATTTAATGATTATTAATTATATATAAATGGAAGGTACATATTTACCTAGTGTAGCCTCCATTCTTATGATGGTGTAAAAAATTCCATAACTTTATTTCAAAAATTCCTTTTTTAAAATGAAACCTACATATAGAGCAAATTACTATCCAAAAATCATTTTATATAATGATCATTAAAATTCATTATTAATATTCAATATTTCATTAAAAAGGGAATATTTTAGGTATAACAATTCATTTTTACCTTTGGTTTTTAATGAAATTTCTATACATATTTATTCAAAAAATATTTTTTATTGGTTCCTAACAATAGTAATTTTAATGTTCATTTATAATTCCAATTTTCTAATGTTATGAAAGTTGTTTTTTATTGTTGAAGAACATATTTTGAGACCTGTGATTATGTTGTCAAAAAATGAACATAAATAATATTTAATTCCACATTCCCTTTGATATATTTATGAAATTTACGTTGATTATTATTTGTGGAAGGATCATGACACCCATTTCTTTATTTTTGTAAGTATTATGTTTATGAATTATAATTCATTTCATTTTATATTTGACATATTCAAAAACAATTTATTATGGATGAAAAAATATTAAACTACAACTCATCGGGTAATTATTTTATATGATGAGAATTTATTTATGCAATTTTATAGTAAAAATAATCCATAATGGGACTTTATCAACCTTGTGATGTTGTCTTGGTGGTTATCTTTGAATAATTATGTCATGTATTATGCTTCTTAAACAATCCTTGGGTGACATAATATTATGTATCCATATTATTTATGTCAAGACTCTATGTGATTAATGATAATCCTTATCTTTTAATATAACATGTTATAATAATTAACTAATTTTTTTTATCACTTTCAGGTTTATTCTATTACAAGGTTATCTCTTGTCCCTTTCTTTTATGTATTCCCTAGGTAATGATATATAGTTTTATGATTTAAAAAATCACTTATAATAGTGAATAAAATAGGATTTATTTAGTTTCTTGTGTGGAATTTTGAACCATGTATTCCCAAGAAAAATGGCCTAAGAATCATTGGTTATTATTCATTTTATTTTATTGTTAAAATTAATATATTAATATGTATAAATTTATGTGGAAACTATAGGTAAAATATTAGAGATTATTTATTTTATGTAACCCTAATGAAAATATAATGTTAGATATATTATGTTACTCCAATGAGACAGTGTATTTTATTGAATTTGGGAAGATCTTAAGTGATTATAGAGTAAACTAAAATATGTTATATCTAATAGAATGTTTGATTTTTTGGTTAGGTGATTCCATGATATATATTTGATATTCTATTCTAACTATATATTTTTTCAATGACTAATTTGAGTTATAATGGATGCTTTTCAAATATATTATTTTCACAGAGCTACTTATTTTTTACATATTTGAATCTTGGATTTCGATAAATCATTACACCATATCTGATAATCCATGATCCATATTCTAATGGGTATAAATTCTTTGATGTTATGCTCATGAACATCGATTTTTTCATCTGACATGTAATTCAATCTTATGATCTCAAATGAAATTCAATTGTTATTTCTTATATTTACCATTTCTGAGCATTTGAGATCTCCCTTCACAGGCTTCCCATTTACCAAGGTTTTGAACACTAATTAAAAATTAATTATCTCTAGAATGATTTTATTTATAAAATTTCTTCGGGATATTCTTAAGACCTATTTTGAAATTTGAAATGTTATGTATGTCATAAGAAATGATCATTTTAAGACATGTCTATTTTTCTGTAACAGGTTTTCCTAATTCTCTCAAAATATTCTATTCATTTTTTTAGTATATAAGTGATCCAATATTTCTATTTTATATTGTAATTTTGGGATAGAATTATTATTCATGGTATCTTTATCAAATATAGAAATTATTTTATTAGAATGTAATTTATGAGTGTGGAATTTTGGTAATTATATTATACATATTTTTCAAGGGTACATATTTAGAGTGATTTAAATTTCATTTCTTATATATAATCATATTTTTTTACCCACGATGATGTGGGAGGAGATCACTTTGGTTCACTCTTTTGACAATGGATTGATACATGAGATTATAGTTTAGGGGAATGTTTCTCTAATACTATTTTCTATGCTATAGAACCACTACAACATCTATTAGGGGAATATTTAATCCAATTTTTTACAAGGTTTCTTGAGTATGTATGTTGGATCCTAAAGATTACCATTTAAGGTATCAATAATTGATTTGATGGGTCTCAAAATTGTGGTTATAGGTAGAAAAAACATGTATACAAACCATCACTTCCTCTATAATGGTGAGTCCATATTATGTGTTAACTTTTAAATCAAATGTAGAGAGTTTAAATTCATAGACATCATCCTATCTTGGAGTTTCAATGAAATGTTATGATCAAACCTCTATAATATTATTGTAATAATAATTATTAGTTATTTATAGGGAAAAGCGATGGATAATAAATAAGGACGTTATGAGAGGGTGGTTTTTTAATTCTACAATATATTTGATTTTGGAAGAAGGCCTCTATTACTAGTGGTTGGAGTAATAGAATAAATAAGGTGGTTCTCTTTTGTAGATTCTAAAGAAAGGATGTTACTGTAGAGGTTCTATCTTAGAGAATAATTATTCCTTCATAGAGACTCTTGATTAACATGTAAAATGTGCATCAATAGTTTAATTTATGGTTATAAATATATATAAACCAAAGAATATGCTTTATAGTATAATGTTATGTGACACTAATTCATATACACTCCGTTTTTAGTGTTCAATGTATTATAATAGAGTTTCACTTTCATGTGATTATTTTAATTTATACATGGGGGTGTGATCTAATGGTATTCATTGGATTCTATGGTAAAATAGTATGATTATTAGATATATAATGACATTTTATTTTAGTGTATTTATGTTTTTTAACATGAAATATATGATTTATTATAGTGGTTGTATTGATTTTTATTAAATAGTAGTGTTACTCACTTCCACAGTATGATAATAATAAGAATGAAATAGATATTGTTAATTTTAATCAATAAATTATTTTACAAACTATCACCCTACTGGTATAATCACTTCCCTATTCAGTAGTGATGTTAATGAATATTATGGGTTGTGAAAATTAGTTTTCCCCTTTTTTTATATTAGTTCAATATGACTTTTAAGAAAATTTATAATGTATTTTGAATGAAAGGTAAGGTGGAGTTTCCGATAAATATACTTCTTAATATAATGTATGAACACATTCCCAATTACACGGTGAGTCCTTATAAACTATGTGAGTATAATAATTAGTTGGAGACCTTCAAAGAAACATGAATTATCGAAATGACAAATTTTTATTGGGGTATTATTTTCACCCAAAAAAATGTAATCATAGTTTATTGTCATGTGTAGATTACTAGAGGGTGAAAAAATTTATGGAATAGGGAAAAATTAGCCTTAACCATATAAATAAATAATTCAATAAACTTCATTATACCAGGAGGTTCATCATTAATGATTTTAGTTTTCGTTAATCCTAGTTGTGTGTGGGGGTAGAAAAAAATCTTAAAGATTAATTCAACAGAACATATTGATTGTCAATATCATTTTTAATTCAATGTGGATTGATAGATTCAATAATTTGATTTAAATAATGGATGAATTTTTCATTCCATCCATATTTGGATTCAGTAATATAGTGTTACTCACTCAAGACATTTATGTTAATAAAAAATTAATCGAGGATCTTAGTCAACCATGCCATATCATATTTCTCATATAGAGATAGAATAGATATTATAATAATCTCACTAAACTTCATTTATATTTAATTAGGATGAACTCATACATTAGAAACAGGTTACATGAATCCACCCTCATTTTACAGTTGATTAAGAGTGTTTTAAAACTTTTAATATAAAAAAATTTAATATTAGAGGATGTGTGTTTCTATATATAAAATAAATATGTTAACGTCTTTAAAGTATCACTCACATAGAATATTAAATTAAATTACCTGATATGATGACCAATAAGAATTATTATATCAATATTCCCAAATAAATATGTTCTACAAAGAGGTGAAATCTATCTAACATAACACATAAGATGAGTAATTTTTGGGGTAGGGGGATCATATGAATTTTATCCATATTATATTGATTTTATCATTTGGTAATATTCAATAGAGGAGGATATGATAAAAGAACATGTAGTAGAAATCCAATACTTTATATCTTTCAATTTATATTCCAATATGAAAAATAATTTATTGGTCCATTAAGTTGAGATTTTTATTTATTTATATCCTCAATTATGTATTAATATATATTGATGAAGACTATGAAAATATATGGTAATGGAATTTTAGATTTTTTTTGTGTATCACAATTGATATGAAATTATTGAATATTCCAAAAATGGATTTTTCATATTCGTGTTTATAAAAGTAGACATCTCAATCCCTTTGATTGGAATGGAACCTTCCTATTATCTTCATCATCAAAGTGTTTTAAATTATGTGTTCATTTCATGAAATTAAAATAATATTATATTAATATTAGAGGATAATGATATACATTTGAAAAATTCATCTTGATATAACCAAAAAATGGGGTTATTATTAACATTTATTCTTTATATAAGGTTTATGGAATTGTAACATTAAAAAATTTATCTATGGTTTTCTTGATAATTTGTTGAAAGGATAACATAATCTTTAGTGTGGCTTCTATAAAGAAACTAACAATGAGTCCAAGATAGTAATAACTTATTTTAACTTTGAATCATATTTAAATTATATTATAACTTAATATTATAATAAATATTGTTCTCATGTGGTGAAAAAATAATTATTATTCTAGTTTTTTTGATCACATATTTACTTAGAGAATTAATAATAGATTAATATGTACAAATATATTCAAATAAAAAAGAATTATTTATGTTTCGATAAAATGTATTTATATTCTAAATTTTCAGTCATGATTCCTACCAAAATGATATATGAATTTTCTATAGTTAATACTCATCATGGAATGAAAAATAATATTAATGTTAGAAAATATTAGGTTTGATAAGAATTAAGTTGTATAATAAATACTATGGTGACCTTCCTTTTCAAACAAGATTCTTAACATTATTCATTAACATAATATTATATTAATAACACTAAAATTAATTATTAGGTTTACATTATTTGAAAATACATATATAAAACATGAATTATAGAAGGAAAACATAAATATAATCTTTATTTAGTCCTCCTAAAATACTCGTGTATTATTCCATCCTAGTTCACCTCATTTCATGTTTTTTCTTAGGGACATACGTTAGTAAGAAAGGGTATGTATAAATCGCTAATAAGGGATAAATAATTGAAATGGAAAAAGAAAAATCATTTTAGAAAAAATGGTTGGTAGGACATTACAGTACACTCAAAAGTATTTTCTATATAACATAGAATATTTCATACAATAATAATAGATACTTTCATAATCATATCATGATGGCTAAATAATAAGGTGTCAATAAACATATTAGTAATGTAATTCTTCAAGGTATTATAAAATATATCATATCTAATTAGTAATTACATATCCAATTTAATGGAGTGATATTTGGGTGCACCCATTATATGTAATTACTCATGTCTTCCTCGTTGATCTTAAAAAACAATTTAACCAATTAACCATAAATCATAAATATTGGGCTTCAAAAAAATCATATATTACTAATGTGTTTATAAGAATAAAAATTTCAACATTTTTATAACATGATAATGGAATATGGGTGTATAATATTCAACCTCACCCATTGGACTAAGAATTGGATAATGGGATACTAACCTTCGATGAGATTTCTAAGACACTAAAGGATGAAAATAAATTCCAAGGGATTAAGAGAAAATAAGGGGGGTGATATTACCAAGGAACAAAAAAACCTACAATGAAAATTCACTACATCCAACAAAATATATATGATACGAGGTAAAAATTAACATATCACAATAAAACACCAACAAAATTAAAATATTAATGTAAAAAAATGAAGTGAAATAAATGTGTAAGGACAATAATAAAAATGTAAAGTACTTAGTTCCAAAGTGGAATAACTCCAATCTAATATAAAAACTCCCCCCATCTCTTTCTACAATTACCAAGTCAATGTTTTCAAGGAACACCACTAGAAAATTATAAAATAGGCCCCTTCCCTTTATATTGGTGGAAAATATCTAAAAATTCACAAATGTGCCAATAAAGGGGGATAGTATATCAATTAGTAGGTAATCCTCAAAGAAATACAATCACAAACAACTTTAAAAAGAACAAGTTCACACAGATTATATAAACTATATGAAAAATAGATAAAAATTTGATACTAGATATAAAATTTCCATGGGAAACATTTAAAAATTAATTTAAATCATTATTACTACATGAAATAACCACCCCATATTCGCATCCGCACACACGCACATGAAGTCAAAAAATTGTATTTTCTATGATCATGAGTGTTAATTCATCCTTTCACCCAGATGTTTCTTAGTGAACCATTTTAACATGTTTACTTCAATTCCCATATTCACCACATAATTTTGAGGGTATCATCATGACCTTATTCCATCTCATGACCATGAACATGAACTCATTTCAACACAATGATATTAATCTACTAACTAAAATGATTATTCAAAACAAATATTTCATAAACCATATTTAAAATACTTCTTATTTTACATCATTTAAAATAATCCCTTTTGAAATCTAATGAAAATAATGATTTTACATATAAAATTTCTCTTGGGAATTAAAATCAATACAAAAAAAAATAATGGAAAATAAAGCCATCATGTTTGAGATTAATATTATAGGAGAGAATCAACATACCACAAATTTGTGTGAAACAATAAATATCAAATGATTCCTATGATCTAAACTCATTCATTAGTTCATCAAATAATTCCCAAGATGTTATCATAAAAACATATTAAAACTAATTGATTTGAGTATTATAACATTATTTAATGGTTTTTTTTAAAAGAAAATGATGAGATACAAGATGGGAAGGAAGAAAAATATCCTATCATTTTATTTCCACAATTAGCCCCCAAATGATCCATTGTAAACATATTCCATGCTAAAATAATCATAAAAAATTTACATGGGATACACTGGAATTCAATAGGGATGAAAAAAAATCATTTTAGAGATTTCATGTGTATGAAGAAAATAAAACAAGTTGAACCCAAAATATTCACAACATAAATTCACCATTATTGTTCTGAATTTTAACGATGTCATTTTTTCTAAAAGATCGTCATATTAGTATAAAAATACTATTAAGTGCTTTAATGATGTAAAAAATATTCAGGAATAAACTTCCCCAACCATAAACTAAGAAAATAATTTTATTATTTTTATCCATCTATTCAATATATCCTTAAATTATTCACATCTTTAAACCACCATTTACAACATGATTTGTTTCAACAATATTTCTTGTAGCTATTTTTTTGGTTCATCTACTTCTAAAAACTCTATAAAATTCATATAGAGTATCCCATATACTCCAACCATAAAATAAAATCATAAAATGATGAAAAACCTAGAAAAGTGGGTGTGATATATTCTCCCAACAAATAGGTTTTCTATATTTTGAACGATATGTGTCAACATTACAATTAAACCATTCAAACAATTTCTCTAGTATAAAAATCACCCAATACCATGTATCTTCTTGAACAAAATAATGATTCCATAAAACTCACAACATGGAAATAGATTTATATTTATTTATCTTTTGATGTTAGTCAAGAACTCATTCGAATTAATGGATAAACGTCACATATGAATAAAGAGTCACGTGATCCCAACTGATCACATTATAATGATACGAGTGATAATTATTCAGTTCAGAAATATTGTAGAAGTTATGGACAACATTAAATATTTATTGTAAAGATAACATACATGAAATAATTCCAAACCTATCAATATCCTCGAATGGTCCCACATATCATGGTATTAATTTTCCATATTTCCCTAAGTGTTAATAAATAAGTAGGAGTGAAAAATTAATGTATATTTGGTCACACAATAGAAAGATAATGATCACTGATAAATAAATGTATATTATTTTTATTTTATTAGAGAATTATGTAAACACTTTTAGACTATCGGGATATTTTTTGAAGTCTCATGGACAATGATCAGTCCAATAAATGATGTCTCTCATGTTTGTACCAATCATAATGATGAAAAATAAATATGATTATAAAAAAACCTAAAAGAAATAATTTTTATTATCACCAAATAGTTTTCATTATACTTTAATTACACTAATCGATTATGATATCACCTAGTGCTTGTAATATCTATGAAAAAAGTCCAAAGAATACCATTTTATGTCTTATTTATATGTTTTAACAATGCATATTCCTAATTATGACATGTTCTTATCCTATTAATCTTACTTCGAATAGACTTTAGTAATGATTTCTAGAATCAAGAAGTGAAATAGGAATTTATTATGTATAAAATTGAAACTTGGACACTGTGAAACTTCACTTCTTATCATATATATATATTTTTTAATATTCTTCACTATAATTGACTCTATAATAAAAAGAAACATAAAAGACATAGTAAACTAGTCCAAAATTATCCAAATAGGATCATGTTATCATAATATTCTCTATAGACTAGTGGAAAAGCTAATTTTATATATTACCCCTTCAATACAAGTTTGTGCATCAACTATACTGTATTGTTATGCCACTGATGCTCCTCTTTTAACTATTTACATGATATTCACTTCATTAAATAATTAGTAATCATGCATCTTGTACCTAAACACCAAAAATTAGATTTCATTTACTTGTACATTTTATGAACAACAAGATGAATATACCATTTCGAATAGTGTTATGTGGAATGAATTTGTTCCTTAAATATTTTGGGAACACCGAATTGTTTTTGAAAATGTAATAAGTAATTTAAATCCATTGTATATACATCATAATTATACCAACCATTTAGGTTATTTATAATGGTTATACAATTAGCATCATCTATCTATGACTCCATAAATAAATCCCTATAGTTAGGGATATGATTAATTGAGATGAAAATTTCATTTTCAACAAGTTTTTTGAAATCATGATGGATTTAATTAATCATTCTCATAAGCTACAATTTTTCATGAAAATCAATGAACACTACAATATAGGACATTCAACTAAATATATCTTCCGCATAATTCCATTTTATAGGTGTGTATATTATGTCAAAATGAGCGATATAGAGGTATTAGATACATATTTATTGTCTCATTTTCATGTATCATTATGAATACCTGAATTTAACTCTTATGACCAGTGAAAACTTTGAAAAAATTTCTAAGTAGGTAGGTGTTATATTTTTTAAGGCATTAAAAGTGACATCAAATTCCATTTCATTCATAGTATAATTTTTCTACTGTCATTACAACTTCCCCGAACCATATTCCCTAACATTGTGTCTATAAATTTTAAATAAAACAATAAAAGATATAGAAATATCATAATTTACCACATATTCCCACCCATGTAATAGTAAGATGATTATTGGCACTGAGGTGGGAAATTTTTTATTCTATACCAATATTTTCAAATTATCATCATTCTTTTTGAATTGAACACTCATTATTGAAACTGAATTTATGGTAGAAGCAATAATATAGAATTATTAAAAGTTGAGATGATAATGTCTTGGTAATCCAAAGAAATAATATATTTTAAAAACACTCAATTGTGGGTTCTTAGAAACAACTAAATTAGTATTTACAAGTTCAACCGACATCCATTCTTTATAAATGAACTGATAAGGAAAATAAACTTCTTTGACCAAGAAAGTGTAGTTAGAATTCGTAACAGAAAATTGATAGTCCTAGAATATACTATATATAATTTCTATGTATTATTTAGGGTCATTCTTGATTTGAGAGTAAACCAAAATATTATTATAAAATATAATAATAAATGGGATGAGGTTCCTTTGGAAGGTGTGGTTAATCAATTACATTAAGATGAGATGTGAATTCATTAACCCAAAGGGTATAATTGCATATAAATAATGGACATAAGAACTATAAAACACATAATTCATGATGTTATCTTTTCTAAATATTAGGTGATGATATCCTGGGTGTAGAGAAAACATTGAGAACCAATTATATTAATTTAATATATTAAATACGTTACAGATTCATAGATGAGGATATCTAATTTTAAAAATAATATGACAAAATATTATCTTTTTTGTACATAACTAGATACATGTTTCCTCATTATTTATGAATAAAATTGTAGAAGCCCATAGAGATATAATGCTTATGATGAAGGATTCATATTATAAAAATTATTAATAGTTATTTATCCCTCACAAATAAGATAATTCCATTCTCTATATTAGTAGTAAAATACATCCAATTTCATGAAGTAGATCTGTATAAAATATTATTTCCAATATAGGGGGATCATCTAAATAGATAATATATAAATACATCCTGGTATTGACCCTATATATAAATAGGTCACTCAATTCATGTTTTATTAGAAGTGGCTTGATTCATGGCTCCAATCAGGATATGGATGGTTCAGTCTACTTTCAAAAACAGTATTACAATTAAAATTTTATATCCCAATCCCCCTCGAATATATATCTAGCTACATATAGGGATGTTAAAATCCCATGTAAAGTGTATCCAGGAATATGGGAATTATATCAAAAAATCGAATCCATACCAAAGATGAAATGAAAAACATCCATCTTTTGTTCTATAAACTCCATGAGAAACTTAAGTGCAATAATAGAAATTGATAATATAGGGCCTTTGAATCCTAAAAAATATTCTTATCTGTGGGGTGTCTTGATAGTTAGAATATAATTCATAATCCCAATGTTTCTTTATAATTGATTATCATCATATGAATAATGGAAGGAATTATACACACTTGTATTGAAAAAACTCAGGCAAATGATTTATTTTAGTAGATTGATACATTTTCCTTTAGAGGTACAAGAATGCTTCTACATAATATCCCCCTCTTCTCTATAAAGAGAATGATCCAATACTATAGGATATATCTTACCAAATTGATGAGGTTTTCATCATAAAATTGATGTGTTTTTGGAATAATATTGGTTCACTTATGTCTATCTACCAGAACTAGACTAATTAGACTATTTTATCTGAGCATTAGAGATATAAGGTAATGTAGACCCTATTCCACCCACTAATTTCATTACCCTATGAAAATACCTCCCAATATTTCATTTCATAATTTCATGTAATATACTCATTTTTTGTTCAGTTCATTCTTTTTTCAAATGAATAAATGAACCACACTATAAATAATTTGACATTCTATTGGATCATGCATGAAAGTTAAGTAATTCTATAGACTCGGTCTGAGGTGTTTTAAATTCTAGAGAATTATTGTCCCTCTTCCACTTGTTCCTAGAACAATAGATCCCACATATTCCAATGTAAAATTTTATATTTCCTCCAGAGGTACCCCCATAAGATCTCTTTCAATATGTTTTTTCAAGTTAACTATCAATATATTATCCATAATTCATTGGATGGTTATTGTGGTTCAAATATCTAGTTATAATCTAAACACTAATATGTGTGCCTCCAAGGATAAAGTAGCAAAAAATTATAGAGAAAATTGGATAAAATCATTAAAATAAATATATTATATATTATATATATGTTTTATTTTTTATATTGTTAATTTTCCCAATTTTTCCATCTTCAATTTTTTGGGGATATAATGTTTTTGAACAATTCCTAAAAATCCTCTCACATAAGTCCCTAGTCCTCTCTATTTTAGAGAGGGTGATACAAATCTTTGTATGAAAGATACTATAACATGTATTTTTCCAGTTTAATGTTTACCATCCCTATTATCCCAAGAAAATGAATGATTCATTTCATTCAGTTGATCCACGTTTCTTCTTTTTCTAAATCAGAATCCACAATGAAAATAGGTGGATTATATTTCTAGAACTAAATTTAGTGATCCACATATCACGATCGATAATTTTTCTTCCAATTATCAATGTATTTAAAAACATAAATTATTATATTTATAATTTTTTGGGTGAAATGTTTCATATTAGGTGAAAATAAATTTTATTTATCTTTATTATGCTAATTTTAATGGTTTCTACAAAGACCAAATTTCTATGGCTAGAAATAAATACCATTCTATAATCAAACTCTAGAAACTAAAGGCTAGAAATTTATATTTCCACACGTGTTTCCATCATAGTAATTTTATAATGTCTAATTTTTATCCATTTTATTTATTTCATTCATTTTAAAAAAATCATCAAATTATAGATGAAAAATTCCTCTCTAGAGGGGATTTTCATTACTAAAGAATGATACACTATACTCATCAGCTCAACCCATGAAGATGATATGGAAAAATTATTAGAATTTTGTTATAATAATTTTATAACTGAACAATCATAACATGAACTTCCCTAGGGAAATTTTATCTACTTATTGTCTTTTTATAAATTTATTTTTTTTGATATTCTATACTCCTTACTACGAAGAAAACACAACAGGGAAACACAACTAATACTATATGTTACTTCCTTTATCTCACCCATTCTATTATGAAGATGTGTATGTTATAATATGTATATGTGACATCCCAACACCACAAAATAATGGAAATAAATAACATGAAATTTGGAGAATGTTGTGGGATTTTTTTCTATAAGAACTGAAAAAACTCTCATGAAAAGTCATTAAAACCAGTAATATATAAATGATTTATGTAAAACAAACTACATAACTAAATAAAACACCAAAAAATTAAAATATCAAATTAAAAATGGAATGTGGAATAATGTTGAAAGGATATGTCTCAAAATATAATGACTAAGACCCCAATGTCAAAAACATCAAAACAAAGAGGTAAACTCTCCCCAACCCCAGCTGTAGAAATCAAGACAATGATGTGTTGTCACACCTATACATAAGTGAGAAACACGCTACTAATCTATATCTTGGTAGATGACCTATATATATTAAACAATGATCCCATGATTGAGGTGAGCATATCCCATAGTAGGTAATCCAATGAAACATCCCAATAAAATCCACTATGACAAGAACCAGTTAGCACATTTTATTTAAAATAGCTTATAAATAGATAAACAGTTGATACATACTATAATATGTTCCATGTAAACATTAAAAAATAGATTTAATTTATTATTAATACATATAATTACACCCCCTAGTTCACATCCACACACACACATATGCATCGCAACTATGGAACTCTCTAAACTCATGATTGGTAATCTATCCTTAAACATTGTCATTTGTTGCTAACCATTTTAATGGTCTTACTTTGATAACCATATATATCCCAATTTTACAGGGATTCATTCATTCACTTATTATTTCCCATGCACATGATCATGAAATCATTCCAACACAATCTTTACAAGGGTCAAATTAAAATATTTATTGGAATAAAAAATTTCATCATGCTTCTTTAGAAAACAACACTGTTTCAATGGTCAAAAAATAACCATTACATAATCACAAGAAAAATGGATATTCCTTAAATATTTTAACATCATATATAAAAAATATTCAATAAAAATAAAAAAATCATGAAATTGTATTCTAGAACATTAGAGTGGGATAGAATGCACATAACCTGAATTCATTTGACACAATGATCTAATAAAATTCAACTGATATCAATAGTTCCTTCCATTATTATATTAATAACCATGAAAATTTTATCAAAACATTTCCAAAGTCATATATAATAGTATTTTGAAACCTATACATTGATTCCTTCAATAAATTCCAAACAAATCCAATATGTGAAGAAAGAATGAGATGTTAACCATTGAATTACCCAATCCAAAACATAATGATCCATTAAAATTGGAGTCTATGAATTAAAAATAATCAGAAATATTCTACGTAATCAATGAGACCTGATAAGGATGAAAAATAATTTATGTGGAAGTTTTCATTGATAAGTGGAAAATAAAATAGTATGGAACTTGAATATTCATGGGGCGAATTACTGATTCCCATTTTCAATAGTTGAGGGGTCATGTATTCCAAAAAACACATCCCATCGGGTTAAATATCTATTTAAAGCCATTCATGACATGAATTGTTTTCATGGCCTGAAATACCTTTTCCTTCAAATCAATGAACCATTTTACACACTGAATCTATTTAATTCATATAATTTGTGAAATTTAACATAATTAATCCCCAATTCACAAGTTCAATATTTACTAAAAATATTCATTTATCAATATTATAGGTTTTCTCTTTTTATAAAATTTTATCCCTTCGTACAGACCAACCCATTGACTCCACGTATAAAATAAAATCATGAAATAATTTTATAACTATTTATTGGATGGGGGTTCTATAGTTGTTTTCATTCTAGGAGATCCCCACTAAATTACATATAATCCCAATAAATGAATACCACTAAATATAATTATGTTTGGTTAAATGTAAATAAAAAGTGGGGTATATAAAATAAAAGAATTATTTTGGTTGCATAATGTGTGTAATGTTTAGTTTATGGAACATGATTAATGTGAAATAGTGTAAGTCCCTCATTAAAAAAACATAATTCAGATACTAATAGAATTTTCATAAGGTCATAAAAAATAAAATAACATCAAAATTAGAATACTATCTAGAAAAGAAGTAGTGCGGTAAAAAAATGTTGGAAGTGAATCTCATAAAATATGAGATAGCTTAATGAAGTTTCAAGAGAGTTCATTTTAGCATTATAATGACCGTAAAAAGGCTCTATTGAGGGAGAATATAAGGTGAGTTCAATATTAATCTCATGGGAGTGAATGAATTTCATTATAGAGTTGGGAATTTATACAACATGTGGGGGGATTGTTTATTAATATCAATATATAGGCCTTGGAAATAAATGTTGTGGAAATCGGAAAACATTTTCCCAAAAAAGGTATTGGCTCGGGTTCTGTGACATTAATATGGTAGTTTTAGATATTAACTAATTTTTATAACCAAAACATAATATTTTGTATTACTTTTTCTATGGAAACTTGTTTTTCTACAAAATAAATTTTTTAATCCTTATTTTCAATTTTAGACATGGAAAGGTTATTTTTAATTTTAGAAATTTATATTTATACATTAAAATAAAATATATAAATAACATACCTTATTTTTATTCTGTAATTCCATTTTATAAAATATACTGCATTATTATAAATTTATAAAGTCATCAAACATATCGAGATTTCAAAAATGTATTTTTATTATTTATTAAAAACTAATTTTTTTAGAAAATACTCAAAGTATTATCTTTACATAATTTTGATGTACTTATTTAAAAAATAAATTTAGTATATATAGATTTCTATATATTAGAATTTTTTCTTTTAAAAAATAGTACATATTAATTGAAAAATAATAGCTTTTATGGAAAGAAATTACAATCACTATAATAACTAACCATCATATTATAAAATAAAATTATCATTTATATTTTAAAAATTATTTATATATGATTATTTCATTATATTATCATTTATTAAAAAAATAAATTATTAAATATATATATATTAAATATATACTTTTCAAAAATATAGTTATTTTTCATTATATCGAAAAATAAATTTATCATATTTATCATATACTTATTTCTACTCTATTAAATTTTAAAGTAAATAAAATGGTAATGGAGAGACCCCATTTAAATTTCTAATTACAGTGAAGCCATATAATACCATGGTCTATATACATGTCCCCTTATTACTATAGAATAATCTATAAAGTTTTTTTGTTTGATGATTGTACTTCCATGGTGTGGAAAAAAAAATACATCAACCTAGTGGTGATCACCTATAACATGATCATCAATTAAAGTAAATTTTTATATTCCCTTTGCTATTGAAACTATTATTGGGCATGTTCATTGGAAAAAACTTCTAATGAAACCTCCCTACACATTTTAGATTCATGTCCTTAAAGAGGAATCATTATACTTATTGAGGTAATAATTTATCAACTCTATATCAATTATATTTTTTCGTTACCATTTACAGACACTGTTTATATTATTAACATTATTAATAATTGTTATAAAATTCAAGGGTTATATTTACTATCAGTTTTATTTTTAAAATATTTATGTTGGATTATTTTCATATTTCCCAACAATCATATATAAATGGTAACATGGATTTTAGTACTCAATATATAATCCAACATTCTGATTACTCAACATTCATCACTTTATATAAAAACGCCAAACACTTCTGTTTATATTTTTTCATCATATTCCTTTGTCAATTATTAATTTTTAACTATTTATTTATTAGGAGATAACATCATTACATAATATAATCCTATATATTTTACATTATTTTGTTCATTTTTCAATTCTTTAATCTCTCTATAATGATTCTAATATTATAATAAATATCAATTCATGTGATTTGATGTTATTTTAAATTATATATGTCCCTATATGTACTAATATTGTATAATATAATTAAATAACTAAGAGTATGATTAATATGGCGATTTTATAGTCCTTACCTTATATATAAATACCCGAACATATCATAAATATATATAACATATTTTTAAAATGAATATGCAATACATTCCAAAAATACACTCCAAGTAACTAAAATGGTTTAGTTTAATTGGATACTGGGTACAAAATCTACATATTTTGTAAATGATCATCAACTTCTCCCATAATGATCATCCCATTTTGTACACTTTATAAAAATACTTTTTATAAAACCATTCGTCATAACTTAGCGAGATGAAACCTTAGAAAGTGTAATATCATATTTTCAGTGAGGCTAAAAACGTGAAATACTTAAACATAATATGAGCATATGGTTTTGAGAAAATGAGAGTAACATATTAAAACCATACCTTATATATAAAATATCAAAATAATGAGTCAAGGCATAAATATTGACAGCTTATAAGACATTAATTATAATGGAATCCAATAATATTATCCATGGGAACATAAAATTGATGTAAAATATATATTTGTGTCACACACAGAAGAATATAAATTCATTTTCATATTATAAAAGGATCATTTTCAAAAAAATCATATTTGAATGGGTTCAATCATTAAACCATTGTAGTATCCATTTTTCACACCCAAGACTATCATAGTGGATAATGTCACATATTGAACCAGGTTCACTCCCCATTTAATTACAATTTTTCTCATGAGATAGAAATTGTTACCAAATAATTAAATGAAGATATAGGTCCCACCAATATTTGTTAATAAAATGACCAGAATACTTAGTTATAACATAACTGCCTTGATATAATGAAAATGAGATATAGGAATTCCATAATGTCATAAAACATTCATCACATAAGAACCCATGAAAATAAATTGGTTTCACAAAAATTTCATTATAAAATTACATGTGGAAAATAAATAGGCTCATAATATTTTCATTATGTCATCATAAAATAACTTTTTGAAAAAGAGGAAGGTTTCATATGAATTTTATTATGTTAAAACCCATAGAAGAGAGTAGATTTTCATAATCACTATGTCAACATTAACATAAACTATTTAGAGAATGAATAATAATTATATAATTGGTTTATATCTCTATTAAATCATAAGTAACATCCAAGTATGTTATCTAATATGAAAGATTTTTATGAAACATTTGTTGGGACTATTTCTGAGTAAATTACCCTTCCTAGAGTGAAAAATATTTTTTAAAAACATAAAAATTTATAAAAAAACATTATTTTTTAAAATAGTGTTTTAAAATTATAATTAAATCATCAATGAAAATTATGGTCATGATTGATTAAATATTGATCATTCCATACATGTTTAAATAATGATTCCTTTCACATTTTTTTCCAAATACAAACATGCCTTGTTAAGAAAAAGGCATGAACATTACTTTTAAAATTGTTTGTACAAAATAAAAAATAGGTAAACATTTAATCAATAAATCATTTGAAGAATGTTAAAAAAATGAAAATAGTTTTAGAAGATATAGTTTTGTTATAATAAAGGTTTTTTACTAAAGAGTGAAATAAAGACAATTTTTCACAGAAAAATTACCCTGAAATCAGGGGTACATAAAGAGAGGAAAATGAAGGGAAAAATGTGTTCTCATGAAATAAACATATCATAAGGAAATTAATTAACCTCATGAGAAATGGATCATAATATTTCATCGTCAAAAGAATAAACATAAAAATTTCCTAGGAAATAATGAGATTGTATCATAAAACCATTAAAAATTTGATAACATTGAATCAAAAGACTCATAAAATAATCACATTTAATGAAATAGAATATTTTAGTAATAAAATTATATTAATGATATAACATGTCAAAGGGGTAGTATATACACCTCATAAATTAATATATGTGCATAACCCAGCATATGTCATAATGAATGAAAATTGTGAAAAAAACTTACTATTTTGTTATGTTTTGAACTATAGAACTTATGAAAAATGGATCCTTAAATGGATATGTAAATCCCCAAAATTTTCAGTAAAATAAAATTAAAATTAATTAATGGTAACTATATAATATATATATATATAATAAATAAGTTATTAATATTTTTTGAAACTTACTACTATAAAATTTAGATGAAAAATCTCGTGCCATAAATCATGACTTCCTACGTACCTATCCAAACATCATGTATAAAAAATATAAGTTTATATTAAATTTATTGTAGAGAAATAAATAAATAAATATATATATATATCTTTACAAACATTATTTATTTATCTCCATTTACTAGTAGTCTTTAAAAATACCCTTGTTAATATAACCTTTTAAGTAATAACTTCACTGTTTTTTGGGTATGGTTTGATTCATTATTTCAGTCCCATTACATTGGTAATGGTTAAATAATGTCCATAATTTTAAACATTATATAAATATAATATATATTTCTTTATATATTTATTTATATTAATCCATAAAAAATATAGAGATAAAATGAAATACACAATTTATAGATACAACAGGCTATTCGTACACATGAACAATAATTAAATTTTATAGATGGATTAAATAAAAGGAATTGAAACTATATTTTAAAATTCAAAAATAATTTATATTTCATAAATATCACATATATTTATTTGATATATCTTTATTAAATAAATTATATGTGTTAGTAAAAAATGAATCAAATCGATTCACGAGCAGTAGTCCGCCATACACAAGAATGACATTGTCGTAACCCCATGGAATGGAATGTAATAAATTATATTTGATATAATTATGAAATTGGTATAATTATATTACAAATATAATATATTTTTATTTAATAAATATTTATTACCATCCAAGAAAAATTTAAATTGAAAAAACACATCATATCTGTTCGTGAGGCAGTAGTCCTCCGTATAGTCCAACAAAGTCATTGTTTTCAAAAGGGATGGGTTATAGTTGGTTAGATGTTTTATTATATCTTTTTTATTATAATAATACAATTTATATCATATATAATCATTAAATAAATCATTATATCCATTTATGAGAGGATGTGATGGAAAATGAGTAACATCATCTAGTGAGGTGGTAGTCCACCATACACATGTATGATGATTTTATATCCCATTCAATGGAAGAAGAAATCAATATTTCTTTTCAAATTAAAATAATAAAATATATTTATATCACATGTACTAGTGTCATTAATTTATACTTGTTTATGATTGTTTGAAGTA
Organism: Viscum album; assembly: GCA_963277665.1. Lineage (NCBI taxonomy): Eukaryota > Viridiplantae > Streptophyta > Magnoliopsida > Santalales > Viscaceae > Viscum > Viscum album. Next base: position 1,427,632,578 of record OY728120.1, on the reverse strand, counting down.
GTTTTAAGAAGAAGTAAAAGAAAAATGCATAGTTAAAAACTTTTCTTCTTTTCAAAAATCCTCTTTAGATCTAATCTAGATTCTTCCTAGATTAGAATTATGATGTAACCATGGTATCTATTATATGGAGATGGATTTGAGGAGTATATTTTTTTAGTGATTTTTTGATCCAATTTTTTATGTGTGAATTGGTGAGGAGAGTGGATGGCCGTTTATAAGTGAGATAAGTGACACACATGTAATTTATAAAGAAGAAAAAGGAGTACCCTTGTTTTTTACTTGAAACATAGATCCAAAATGCGAAAACAATAATATTTATGAGTTATATGGTCAAAATATTTATATAAAATGTCTGAATGAAATGTTTTGTTAATGTTTAATTATTTTCTTTTTATATTAATGCTTGGTAAACCCATTTTTTTCTTAACCTTGGTAATTGATGTTTTATTTTTTTTAAAATTACTTATGGTAAAAATATATTTGATATTATAAGATAATAAAAAATTGTTTTGACGCTAAATATTGATTTCATTTTTATATATTCATCTTATAAAATTGGAAATTTTTAAATTATAATTAAACACGGAGATGTGATGAAAAAGATGTTTTCTAAAGAGGAAATCATGAAATGTTTAAAAATATTTTATAAAAAAATTCAAAATTAAATTGATTATAAGGTCCAAAATTGGAATTAATGATATATAATTGGTCTAATTTTTCTTTTATAACCATTTTTTTCTTTAAACCTTTTAGAATAAATGAAAATTCTTAATAAAAACCAACAAATTTCACTATCCATCAAAACATATATCTTCCCAGAAAATTATAAAATACTCAGAATAAAATAATATTTAATTGATTATTTCATAAGTGATTTTCTTTTTAAATAAATTTTAACAAATTTTCAAAAATTAATTTTAATAAAATTCATGGAATATGACAAACATACTCTTTAGAAAAATACAATTTTAAGCATAAAACTGGATTTATATTATCTCATGGATGGAAAATGATAAACGAATCTTAAATAATATAGGTAATAAATAATATATATATATATATTTAATAGAAAAAAAATTATTGTTTTATTTTATTGGAAAAAAAAATTGTGGACATAAAAATTATTTTTCACAAAATTATTATCTTTATTTTTAAGTTGTTATTATTTTTATTTATAATTAATTTTAACAAAATAATAAATTGTATATACATGTGTAAAATATATATTTTCCTAATTTACATAATCCTACTCATAAGAACCATTTCAACAGCAAGGTGATAACATTATATCAAATATTATTATTTTAATAGTACATCATGTTTCCTTTGAAATCTGTCATATGTGCAACACAATATAAAATCAGTGTTGTGTGTACAATAGATATAATAAAAATAAATTTATTTGAATAAATTATTTCACTTAATCTCTAGGTAATACATTATACACCCCCATAAATTAATTTATTCCTCACAATTTGAACTTGTGTTTGACAATCAAGGTTTTTAAATATTTAAATCCCTTTGTGGGAAACCCACATAGTAAAAAGGGATAAAAAAAATTCCACTTTAAAAGAGAAATATTTGTGGGTTGGTCATTTGGAATTAGACATACTAGGTTTCTAAATAAGAGAGATTATGTGGGATGTGAATATTTGGACATGGAATAAAAATACAATGCCCAAATAATGTGGAGAGTTATAGAGATCATTGATCAAAAGAAAGTGAATGTTTACGAGAAAATAAAAAACCAAAGAACCATACACCAAAGGGGTGTGAACACATTCATTAATATCATTGGATATAATAATAAATAGAATTTTTTTAATAAAATTTTCTTAATGTTGGGGAATTTTTATGAGAAGATATAACAACTTGATTTCATTCCGTTCATAAGAAAAATCTCATCATTTCTTTGTGACTTGATAAAATTCCACATCATCTCTACTATAAGATATGATTTTTTCTTTTTTAAATAACTAAAAAATAATAATATCCATAAAATGGTAATTCATTACTTCTAACTCTAGTTTTCATAAAAATAGATATAATAAGTTATGGATAAAATTTCATATGGGGATATAATACATTAGTCACTAAAACAAGATTCAAAATTCAACTCAAACAATTCCATAAATGGTTAACCCTATGACCGTTTTAGAAGTAAAAATACATAATAAAGATCATTAAACATAACAAAATAAACTAATCCATAATCCCAAAAATAAAAATAAGTAGTTATTAGCGGTGACATATAAAATTTGTGACTACATCATTTGTATACTCTAATGATTCTTGGTAATAATTGGAATTACCAAAAAACCCCAATGAAAATATAAAAAATTTAAAAAATTAACTATTTCCCCATAAAATCAAATATTATTAAATATATTGCACAAATCCAAAAAAAATTATAAACCATCAATGATAAAATATACTAGTTTTTAACAAATCATTCATCAGTTGTGGAATCAACAATACTTTCCAATTTACATTATCCATATCAATTAGCACTTTATAAAAACTAAACACTACTTTCTCACCACTAGAAACAAATTAAATTTTGTCTTCCATCAATCATGTTTTTTTAATTATTAACATTACATTATATAACTTTTCTCCCCAATAAGTACGATTGAACACATTATTATAAATTATTAATGTAAAACTCCTCCAGAACAAACCTTTTATATTTCACAATTCATATAACAGAATTTTTCAATTCCAATACATTTGAACTCAATCATTATACATCATTCATAGTATTTATCATCCTATTAATTAATAAATATTTACTAATATATGATATATGATTCATTTACTAACATTAATAAATCTCAAATTAATTTTTCTTCTTACATTTAATATAAAAAATATTGTTTTGACAACACATACCATTAATATTTCATTAGTGGTCTCCTTATCTCCAGTATTATAACCATCACTCATACCAATTTTTTATTCTCTTTAGGACCATACCCCTAGAAATTGATTTATATAATTCCCAGAAATTCCCAAATTTAAAACATTAAACAATCAATGACACCTTAGGGAGACAATTATTATCATCCATTTCATCAAACACACTTTTCATTTTTCTCTGAAATTATATTTTCTATGTCATTTCTTTCCATAGTAAAATCATATGCCTATTACTCTAAGACATTCAAATGGGTGATTCTTCCCATTTTCGTGATGTATAGGAATGTTAATCATCTTTCCTTTATGTTATCCACCATATACACTATTAGTAAACTCTATTCTTATCTTCTTTTGTGAGTTGAATAACTAGTTAGGGTGAATGTTGTTCGTCATATATTAGGATAAATGTATTGGCATAATAACAATATCCATCACTGTAATCTTCATCCTATTTTTTCTCATCAACTCATTATCTAACTCACTTCGCGTTAACTTAGTTCCTTCTTCTTCCCTCTATGAAAAAAGAGTAATGCATAGTGTCAAAAACTATATTCATAATAGAAACCCACTTAATTATAAATAATCATTTGTATGAGTTCTATATTCAGACATCTTATTTTTAGTTTTTGAAACATTGGGTTAAAAATATTCCATTAATTGTCATTACATATCTAAATCCTTCATGATGGTTCATAAAGTTTTTTGTAATTTAAAAATAATATTGTTCAATAATGTCATACTTAGTGTGCAACAAGGATTGATTTCTTACACCATATGATGATAGATTCAATCTCAATGCACCATTTTCTGAGTTATTAGACCGAGGTACAACTATTTTAGAACCACATTTAATTATAGTGTACACACATGGATTTAATTTCATGGAAACAACTAACTTTATCATTTAGTAATATCCGAGGACATTTTCCAATACATTTACCCATAATTAGAAATGTCATTAGGTATATTACTAGATTTTATTTCATTCTAGTTTCCCAAATACTAATAATCATATCCTTTGATACCAAATGTAGAGACCCAAACATATCATACGTAAATATCACATCCATTTAGAAAAATATTCAAAACATTTCAAAAATAGATGCCCAAGGAACATAATTTTTGGTCCCTTTGGAGACTAGGTACACGATATTCTTATTTAGTAATTGAAACTCAAATTCTAGTATAAATATCATCCCCATTTGGGAAATTATATTCAAAACATTCATAAAACCTTTTTTTATAAATCAAAAAATAGAAAAATAAGAATGTCTGATCTCATATGTTAGTAATGGTAAAATTGGGAACTGCGTACACATAACATGAGCATAAGTGTATGAGAACATGACCATAACATATTAAAACAGTACCATACACATCCGATATTAAAATCTTTAGTATCGGAATAATTATTGGTAGTTCATAAGATATTAATCATAATGGAATCAAAGAACATGATCTATAAGAAAATAACATTATAATAAGACATATAATTTTGAATACACATAATCTTATAAAATAACCTCATTATGAGTCAAGACTAATTTTCAAAACTATAATAATGGAATGGGTAAACATATTAAAGAATTATAATAGACAATGTTCACTCCCAAGACTATCATAGTGGAAAATGAACCATATAGAACAAGGATCACTCCCCATTCCAATACAATTGTTTTATTGGATATCAATATTTACACAATTAATTTGATACAGATATAGGTTCCACCTATCTTTGGTTCAAATTTTACCACAATCCTTGCTTATAATGAAACCACCATAATATAATTAAAACCATTAATAGGTTTGACATAATATCAAAATACATTGATCATACCAGAACCCATGAAAACAAATGGTTTTCATAAAAATTTCTTCATTTCATAAAATTGGGAAAAGAAAAACTTTTTTGTAATCATTTAATCATTTCATCATAGCATAACCAATTTAAATGAGTATGATTCATAAGTATTGTATCATTGTATAACCGATAAAATAGAAATATATTTCATTAACATTATTTTTTCATAAAAATAAACTATTAAGAGAAAGAAAAATATTTTTATACTTATATCATTTTCCCATTAATGTATAAGTAATATCAATGGATGTAATCTAAGATGGAAAATGATTTGAAAATATCAATTGGGACCTTTATTCTGAAAAACTATCCTACCAATTTGAAACCAAAATTTTAATCATAAAACAGTTGAAAAAATAGTTTTTATTGAATAAAATTTTTTAATATTATAAATTATCCATCAATGAAAATAATTTTTATTATAATGTAAATCATGTAAATTCCATACATGTTAGAACCATTATTCAATAAAAATTTATGGTAAAGGCCAAACATGCCATGTTTCGAAAGTAACATGAATATTCATTTCAAAAAAATTATTAAATATAAAACATGGGTAAACATGTCTTTAATAAGTTATTTACAAAATGTTAAAATTATTTTCATTTTTTTTTATAAAACATGATTTTTGGAAAAAAAATAGGTTTTTAACTGAAGAGCGAAATAAATATGTTTTTTCATAAAAACATTACATTGAACTCATGAGTAAATAAAGAGGTAAAAATGAAGGTAATAAATTTATTATAAGGGCATAAACATAGGAGAAAAAAATCATAGTTTCTTTATATATGGATCATAATAATTCTAACTCCAATGAAAAAACATAAACAGTCCTGTTAAATGATGAGATTGTATAATAAAATAATTACCCATTTGGTAATATTGAATCATAATCCACAATTAAAGAATAAAATTAAATGAAAATTAATATATCTGTAATATATGGGCAATGATGATCTATGATATCAAAGTTGAATTATATACTCCCCATAAAATAAGAACTGTTCATAATAAAATACATTCCTCAACGAAAGACAATTGAAAGAAAAAAAATATCTTATCGCTATGGTATACTTTGATACATAAAACATAAGAAAGTGATATCAAAAAATTGATATATAAATCCCCATAATTGTTTTTAAATAAATATAAATTAAATTCATTAGAAGTATATAAACCACATATATTGAACAAGCAGTGAACATGGAATGTATCTCATGGATATACAAGTGAGACGAAAAACACCTTACCATAAGTCGTGTCATCAAACATACATGTTTGAACATCCAATATATTAAATATATTTTTATTATAAATTTACTAAAGAACCATATATATATATATATATCAAAACACATGTGATTTAATTATGAAATTTTATTACCAATTTTAAAAAAAAATCCGCGTTAAAATAATGATTTAGATAATAACTGTTTTATTTTTCATAGATGTTTTTATTTTTAAATTATTTTCCTCATACGTTGATTATGGGTATATATTTTAGATAATTATATCCATTATATAAATATAAAACATTTTTATTATATATTTATAATTACTAATCCATAAAAATAAAAGAGAGAAAATAAAATACACCGTTCATGGATACAGTAGGTTGTACATACACATGAAAGATTTTTTTATTTTATCGATGGATGAATGAAAATAATTTTAAATAATATATTAAATTTATAGATGATTATTTTAAATATATAACATCTATTTATTTAATTTTACCATATTACATTCCATGCAAAGATTTAATGAAAATGAATAACATCACTTCATGAGGCGGTAATTTTCCATACACCCGAACAACGTTATCATATCACCCGTGAAATATAAATTAAGAATGTATATATGATATATTTATTAAATAGGTATAATTTTGTTAAAATTATATTATATATTAATTATATATATCCTTATTACCATCCATGTATAATTGAAATTGAAATATACATCATGTCGGTTCATGAGGCAGTAGTTCTTCGTTCACCCAAGCCACATTATTGATTTACAATGTATAGTGAGATGAAAAAGTAGATATGTTATTATAGTTATAATGGAATTAAAATATTATAATTATCTTATAAAAAAATTAATCCATCATTATATCCAACTGTTAGAGGTGGTGATGTAAAATGAATTACACTAGTTCGCCAGGAGGTAGTATTCTGTACACATGTATGATGAATTCGTATCACCTTGGATGGAAGAGGGGATGAATATAGGTTATTAAATTATAATAATAACATATATGTAAATTTTTTATTTATTTTATTATATTACCATATTTTATGATTATTTTAATGTATTACATGAATTAGTATAACAAAAAACCACAGTTAAAACCATTAAGTATTCTTTAGACATCCACATTAAGTTTCACCTAATTCCTTCCTATATTGGATTTATGATCGCACAAGTGAATATTGGATGTTGGGAATGCTATAAGGAATATATTTGTGTAGTTATTGTTTGAACCAAATTGTTTTGGATTTTTAAATACGAGAGTATAGGGAGTGACCTTTTATAAATTAGGTGTGTGGCGCACTTGTAGATTTTGAAAAGAAAAAGAGGTACCCAAATTTTTCACAATATTAAAGCCTAAAAATGGTTAATGATTAGAAATTATTTGTTATAAGGTAAATATAGGAGCATAAAATGTGGTTTAGACTAGTTTGGTGTCATTTTTAACTCTTTTCCTTGTAGTTTAATACATAAGTAAACCCATTTTTACCTTAATCATTGAAAATATTTTTTAATTTTTTTCTACTATTTATTGAGGTTATTTTTCTTCGAATTATTAGATAATATTAATTATAATTCTTCCATATATGAAATAAAATTTTCCATTTCCAACTTAGATAATGGGAAAATTGTAAATTTTAATTAAACCCACAGACTCAATGATGTTGCAATTTTACAAAGAGAAAATATTAAATCCTTTAAAGAGTATTTGTATAAAACATAAATTTTAAATTTATTAGAATAAACTAAATTATATTAATAGATATATTATTTTACTAATTTTACTTTTAATCCGATATTAATTTTTTTTGGTTTTTTAAATTCTTAAAAGAAATGACAGTTCTTAATAAAAACCAATATTTTCATTATTCTTCGAAAAAAATTTATTCTTTGGAAATTCAAAAAAAATTGAAAATAACAAAAACAATAATGTTCTATTTTAAAAAATAATTTTATAAAATAAATGTCATAAAATATTCGAAAAATATTTTCAATTCCTTTCAAAATATGGCAGAACTACTTTTTAAGAAAAAACAGTTATTATTCATAAAATTGGAATTATTTTTCTCATGTCTAGAAACAAATAAGATGATTTTTATATATTTAATTGGATATATTATACATAATGTTTTTAAATATAATTCAAAAAAAATTATATAAATATTTAAGGATGTACAAAACTTATTTGCGCAAATAATTCTTTTCGGAAAAATATTTTATCTATTTTCAAATTGTTCTTATATTCATTTCTAATAAATTTGGCACCGAAGAAATAATTTTATATAAATTTTTAAAACATATATTTTAATAAGTCTTTTTTTCCTCTTCATTTCAACCATTCCAAGGAATATGAGATAACTAGTATATTAAATAACAGTATTTTAATAGTATGTTGTGTTTTGTTTGAACTCAATGTTGCATGAAACACAATAAAGACATAATGTTGCGTGTAAAAAAAAACTATTGATGAAATTTAATTTCTTTGAGAAATAATTCTTCACAAAATCATAGGTTGTTAAATTCTCACCCACATAAGAAATTTCATACCCCAAATTTGTGCCCCACCTCAAAAAAAGGGTGATATTTATTTCTTCCATCCCCTTTATAGGATATTATCTTTCCTCTTTGAACATTTATTCTCTCCACAAGACATTCATGATCCAATATTCTTTTTCCTCAACACATATTATGATTTATCATAAATATTGATATTTTCTTCTTTATATTATATGTTTAGACACAATTCCATACAATATTTTTATAGCATATGCATTACATTTTAAATATATATCCATCGTAGGGAAATGTGGAAGTACTTAGTAAAATTGGACTAATTTGGAGGTTATCCTAATTGATAGTAATCAAAATAAGAAATACATAAAATCCAAAACTTAACTAAATACCTTTGATTTACTTTCCTCTTATTTCAAAATCTCATTACCACTTTATATTCTAATATTTTTATAAATACATTATCCCCAACATTATAAACAATATCCTACATTTGATTGTCAGCATAACATTTTATTGATTATGAGAATTTGTGATATTTTTTTACATCACTTGTATATAATCATAAGTTTATTTCAAAAAATGTGGTCATAATATTTTTCTTTCCCTGACTTTATCCCTTCATGATAGATTTATACACCTCTTAAAATTAGGTACTTCATTGGGATCCATTAGAATTCTTGATTGAAAAGTATTGTTATAGGATAATTCAGACCATGGAAGTTTTCTATCCCAAATACATTGAAAATAATTTTATTTATTCCGTAACAAATATTATAAAATATAAATAGTCCTCTCAAATATCCCATCAGGTATTGGCTGATACGATGTGCTAAGAATCATGTAAGTATTCATATCCCTTTTAGGCTCCTCTAGAATATAAAATTTAATATTAGTTCAGGTTATAAAACAATTAATAGTGGTTCCCCGTTAATTATCACCATGTTATGAAAACCAAAATTAGGATGGAAATCAATAGATAAAATCAATCATATAGTGAGAAGATGATAATACAATATTAATATATCAGCAGTAACCAAAATGTAAATGTTTCTTATGTATATCTAAGAAAGTTTATACATAATTTAATTACAGATGTTGTACAACATTTAAATTATATGGGTAGAGGTTTCATCTCTCCATTATGGAGGTTTGTCTCCACTTTTAATTAGATATATACAAAACATCTTTATGTATAGTAAAAAGTATACCTTTTCATGTTATCCAACTAATAATTATATCATGGATCACTGTATATTTTGTTGCATCTAAGATGTATAGGGAATATAGAGATATGATATTTATCACATAATTATTTCTATAACTATTAATCATATGAAATATATAATATTGTTCCAAACCCTAGCATTCAATCATGATCAACATTGAGCTCAGAAAGGTTCCTATTTTTATTGATTTTATGCTCACTTATAATATATGGTTGTATCTTTTTTCTATAATATTCTTATATTCTAATAATGGTGTAAAAATATTTTTGTAGATGAATGATGATTTCCCATACCTGATTACTTCCACCTCCATATTTACCAAGTCTCTGGTCAATGGTTCTCATTTAATCTTTACATTATATAAACAGAAGGATTTTTCACACTCAAAACATCATTGAAATTACATGAATTTCCTAGTTCATAATGGATAAAATAGTTATAGCCCTTAATATATTCCAACCATATCATTTTTATATTTTTGAATTCGTTTTCATTGAATAGATACATTAGAATCAATTTCACAATTTATATATCAGACTTCCCCTTATAAGTATAGTTTCTCCGTATTATTAATGAAATGATTTGTACACCATACTTAAAATATGGTATTAGGTATTACTAGGTATTTAATGTGATATTTACCTAGATAAGGGGTGAATAAGTGTATCAATTCAGAAACAATCTAAAAAACATACTATAAATATGTCACTACTCTGTTAGGATATTGTCATCTTAATCGTAGTGGTATTATTTTTTTAATTCTAATCAAAATGATTTCATTACCTATATAGTTGAAATTTCATTTTGGTGTGCATGTAGAATGTAAATAGGACATTGATAATTTAAATTGACCTCCCTCACTATGATACTCCAATGATTACTTTACGGTTATGTTCATTCACCGTAATACATAATCCACATTGAACAATGGTGGGTTTCAATCAAGGTTACTCATTGTGCATGATAAATACCCTACAATGTAGTGGTTTTACACACTATAAACCAATTCATATAACCCCCAATTTGGATATGTGAAATTATTGTCTGATATCAAAATTGTAACACCTCCTCTCAATGAACCAAGATAAGATATCCACATAGATTATGGACATCAATTCCCCTTAAGTAGTACTGACTACATGGTTACACCCAATGTTGATAGTGATTTTTTAGGTCCTCTTGCTACTCCATCCCAATCTAAGAATGTGTTCATGTTAAATATTATCAACCATCAAAAATTAATCTTAAGATATTTATCTCTTCTTTATCATTCTATAAATTTTCACATTGTGTGTAGACACCCCTTTTGTCTGTTTTACATGAATATGCATGGTGTTCATAGTGACTACCTTAAATATCCATTCATAATGTTATATTTTCTCTCCCATATAATAATAGGGATGTGGAGATTAAAAATAATCACTTTTAAAGTACATAATGGTGTCCTAAAACATATTACTGACATCGATATAAATATCTTACATGATTTCCTCTATTTTCTATAATGGAATCTAATTTAGGGGAAATTGATTTAACTCTTTATAGTGTGAATTAATTTTGTATTAATCAATAAACTTGAATACTATATATAGACTTAGAAATTAACTTGAATTAAGTATTAAAACAATTTTTCATGATATATTATCATTTATCATCATTCCTACACATCACTTAAATAATAACCTTTACATTTAGTGAATCTACTATATAATAATAAACCAAAATTTCATTTATCCAACCACCGTGGGGTGGAATGTGAATATCTAGAAAAAATATATTCAATAGGACCATATCCACATCTAGTTATTAGTTTTATTCCTTCAAATCCTTGAGATCCCATTTCACGTTTCTACGACGACCTTTAGAACACTTGTTTTGGGAATCCATTTTTTAATTAGTTGAATTAAAATCCCCGATGTTATTATCCATGGATATAGGTGACCCTCATGTATCATAGGAGAATTATTTGGTCCCAAATCCTTGATACAAACCCTAATTATAAACTATTTACTTTTTCCTCTATAACAACAAATGACACATGTGTGGTCTCCTACTTCAATATAGTTCATCTAGGAAAATAAATATAGTCACAAAATTAATTACCATATAAATTTTATATATTATTATATATATTTGGGATGGATTCTTTATATACCATTTTCATAGTACAAATGGTGGACCACATCCACCAAAAAAGCCCCAGGGGACATGGTTGTTTAACATAGGCACTATCCAATTTTTTTGAGGGCAACACCTGGATCTTTGCTCACCTTAACCACACCCATTGACAATGAAATGATGTTGCCTTTGTTTTGTACCTAGAAAATACCATTCATTAACCATTGGAATGGTCATTAACTCCCTTCTCAAAAATTCATTATCCTTATTTATCCCTTCTAATGACTATGTTGGCTCCCAGTTGAAATTATAATGACCACCAAATATCAATCAAACACCTAAAACATGAAATTTAGTATATAATTTACCCAAAACAACAACTATCAATAATAAAATATCCATTAAATCAATCCACATTTCAAAAAATCTAACTACTGATTTGGGATTCCTAAGAATCTACCCCTTAGTATTTTATTGGACTAGATTTGAATTCACATCATTCACCCCTATTTTCATTGAAATTAAAATGGTTTATATTCTCCCACATCATATTAATCATTATATATGAGGATATGGAGTGATGACCTATCTCAAATCATCAGTACTTTTTCAAAACACATTTACCCTTTAGAATCATCCATATGATGATTATAATTATCCATTTAATAATATTTCAAGTTGTAATTTCAAGGATAATAAAACATATATAAGGAAGTATCTATTAAAGATAAAGTTTCTTAAGAGTTTCATAGCCTGGATTTAACATAAGGGAAATGATATCTAAATAAATCCTTTAGGACTATCGTTACTAATATTAGTTTAGGAAACATGATTTCTTAGAAAATATAAAGGTAATATATGTTACTAATGAATACCAAGGAAGAACTGATAACATATTTGTATTTTCTATCCCTAAAAACATTGTATTTCATATCTATCACCATACACACCATAAAAGTGTAGAAATACAATAATAATCATTTTGTGAGAGTCTTATCATTATATTAATAAATTGATTGAACATGAATTGAACGTGAATAAATGACTTTGTTTATAATCCAATTCTTTTATATATTTACAAGAATTTTTAAAACAATAAGGCTTGATATAATTTAATTTTACACACAATACTCCATGAGTATTTTTTATATTAAAACTAATTGTTTATGTTCAGTTTGGGGGTACTATGATATGAAAACATAGTAACAAATACATAGTGTTTTATTATAATAAAATATATTAGAAGATACTTAATACCCAAAAAATATATTTTAAAAAATAATAATTTATTTTTTGAGGTACATACTAATTCCCATTTCATCTACTCATAGCTTCAAAAAACAACTAAATTTAAGGGGGAATTAGATCCTATTTTATGCACCCATCACATGTTATTTTTTATAACAATATCCCCAATGATCATATTTATCCTTTAACATTACACATATTCACAAATAGTTACAAAACATAATTTATATTGGTAGGGAAGTATAGTAATATTCTTTAACTTGAGGATGATGTTGAGTTAAAATATACAACTATTTTTCATTTTTTATTCCTTTTAGAGTCTATATTCAAAAATGAACATGATTTCTTGGATTCCAACCACCTCTCATAATATTGCAATTGTTATTTTTCACACAACCCAACTCATGATAATTTCATTCCTCGGATTCATCAACAAAATTAGTTGATAATCTCATAATATAAATTTTTTTATTTCTCTAAATCGTATTGATTCCTTAAATCCCAAGAAATATTATTTGGATTTATTTTATTAACTTTTCCTGGCCTATAGGTTTTTCAAAAGAGTTATTAGTTTCATCAATGAGTGACTATCTCTCATAATTATAAAAATATATATTTCCTCCATGATTAAGGAAATTTAGTTGAAATTTTTGGTATTTTATTTGTTACATATTCATCATAGTAGTCTTCTTCAAACAATATTTGAAATATGTTTCTCTATGGAACAAATTTTCCAATATATTTTTATTATACCTATTTTAAATTTGTATGGAGTATTGTATAAATAATCTTCATTGAAAATATTTGGATAAATCATAATGGCGATAATAGGTCACACACTTCTTTTTCAATTATATGTAAATGAACCTTTAATGTTTTCCACCATCTCTACACCATTTGATACACTCCATCGAATCAAAAAAATAAATTTTTTCTCTATCGATCCGATGAATATAGAATATGATACCATTACATCATTGATACATTATCTGGTTATGTTTCTGACAAATAGAGTATTTTTAATATCCATTTACCACAACTTAGTAAATTTACTTACAATTGGGAATCTTTATTTATCACTTATTCTCATCCTTTTTGGTTTTCCTATAAAAGAAAACCTTATTTACACAGTGATTATGTTATTTGTAATATGAGAATATTTTCATGTTTAACCCCTGAGATATATTAATTTTTTTCTCATTTATTATGGTCATATGATTGATGATCAAACAAAAGAGGTTAATAATTCTTGAGATTATGCATATTATTGGAAGCTAACTAGTGAATGATAATGTATATTTATTCTTTAAAATACTAGATATTCATACTATTTGATTCATGTTGGTTATTAAATTATGCCTCTAGAGGCTTACCACTAAACATATCTTTGTTCTTTGTGAGTTACTGATTTTCAATAACATAAAATTTATAATACATTTTATAATTAATTTGAGAAAGATATTATTTAAATATTATCATTTACTATTGAAACCTTTTATTCTATTTGAAAACTTTAGAAATGTGTACATTGAACTCAACCTTCTTATCCTTTAGAATTTTAAATCATTTTGAGATTTCATTGTGTTCTAAATATTTTTTGATATAATTTTTAATAATTATTATTTAGAATTATTCTCTTCCAAGAGGTTAGTTTCAAATTCAACAAACTTTTTTATAGGCCTCTCATACTTTTTATTCAATTTAAAACACTTTAATTATAATTACTACAAACATGTTTTCCTATTCAAGTCTAAATGAATATTTTTTTAATGGTTTTGCAACATTTTTTAACAAATGGGTATCTTAAATTATTTGATTCATTAGGATATCCTCAGAATTTTTTCCCTAATATTACATTGTATTCATGGTTTTTGGTTCATTCCTACAGTTTCATTAAATGTTAAAATAAACACATTATCTAAAACATTTATAGTTTTCATTAGTGGGATGAAGGTCTTACTCCATATGAACACACTATTTCTATAGAAAATTCCTTAATATGGTTTTCTACAAGATTTAATCATATTTTCCGATATCCTTTTTTTCAAATGATAAAAATTGATAATAATATTAGGCTGAAAACTCATCTTTAACCACCATTAGAATCATTTCTGAGAAAAAATGTACAAAAAATTAAAAAATCAATTTTATATAACATATAATGTTCTAATAGTGTATTAATGACAGATATACTCTTATATGGGTGAATATTTAAATGATAGCAAATAATAATTTAAAAAATATAACATAAATATATAACATAGATTTTATGATCATAAACTCATAACCATTGAGGTCACACATTCATCTATTGTGATCCATAAGATTTAGATACCTCTTCCGATGAACTTTGATTTTAGTTTTCATGATAAATGTAAATAGAAAATATTGAATTTAGATTGTTTACCCTCACAGAAATACACCACATATCGTACTATCATGATTTTTTGTGCAATGCGAACTAATATCTCCACTATACAATGGTGGGATTTGGGCTAATTCACTATTTAGATTAGATCACCACCCAAAAATATTTTTTATGACTCAATATCACCCAAGGTTCACTACCCACCCATTAGCTCACAATCATTGTTGGCTCACTACTGTCTTCCTCCACATTCAATACATAGTGTTGGGATCTAGATTCAACTGAAGGAAATATAGGTCCATTAAAAAATATTTATTTCTTAGTTGAACAAGATGTGGATGGGTTTTTTGATGTCCTCTTTATCCTGCTTCATTATCTATAAATGCATCCATGTGCTACACCTTCTTCCATCCCGAATGGAACTATGAATCCTATCATATTTCTAATCCTAAAAATGTCCTCATTTGGTGAAAAATAATCTTTTCTATATCTCTCATTAATATGCAACATGTCCAATGAGACTCACTAAAAAAATCATCCCCGTGTATAATAGTCAATAACCTTTATAATAAAATAGATATTTAGATGAAAATTTCAATTGGTCGCAACTTTAAAGGGACCTTGAAACTATACAGAAACACCCACATAGACCACCTCCATGATTTCTGAAATTTTATACCATGTTACTACTTTGTGGAAAATTTCAGTAACATAATTCATTAGGAATTAATTCTAATTTTTATTCAAAATATAAACTTCAGAATATATCTTATTTCATTAGATATAATTAATTATTAAAACCAGAGAAATTGGCTCACCATAATTTGACATGTATCTCATGTATAACCTAAATTATCATCTCCACATTTGATTATTTTCCACCTAAAACATTCATCAAAATTCCCTTCATGGGAACACCACCACATGGGATTTGAATTTCTAGTAAAAAGACAGTAAATATTTAAATCACTATGACTATTTATATATTTTTTATTTCCAACTAAGGTACATCTAAATACTCATTCATATATCCACAATGAATATCAAAATTCTTATTTTAGGCTTTCCATTTATCATAGGTGGACTTGAAAACCACCAGTATGGGATCTATGGGAGTAAGTTAATATTAATGGAACATGGTTGAACGGGTAGGTTTCCATGCCAATCACCATGGAATAGTGATATTTTTTGGATATTTTCCTCCAAAACTATGATTTCTATGGTTGTGGTCTCCTACATCTAGCAATTTTTTCCTGAAAACCCGCTATAAACCATATATTATTCAACATTAGTTTGATATATTCCTATATTGTTATTTTTCCCTTTGATCGATGGATATTAACCATTCCAATATTGATGGATCATGAGCATTAAAAAACCCATAGGATTAATGAATCTAGTTTTCTTGGATAAGTCATTCAAATATTTCTATGCATATATCCATATTTTTCCTTTGAGATGGTGTTGTATTGGGGTGTCTCAAGACCCTATAATTTAATATATAAATATATTATCATTTTTTATAAAACCTTCATGATTCATTATAATATGAATGTATTACCTTTTTTAGGAACTACGTATTTGATATCCAAGATCACAATTGATTCCAAAAAAAGGGTTATACATTATGAATAAATGAATGTAAGCCATTTTCAAAAACAATTATAAGGTAGACATTCGAGGAATCATTTATTGAAATAATTAAATATTTCTTTATTTTTTATCAAATTAACTAAATTTTTTTCCCATATAGAACACCGAATATGGAAAATCTGTAAAGTTAGCTTCAATGCTAGAGGAATATTTGAGTGGAGGAGGAGCATTATTTATTGGAATTGGGAAAACATAGGATGGTTATTGATGAACAAATTGAGGTAGACCATGAAATTGATGGATAATATACACGATATTTTTATATATCAATAGTAGATACATTCTTCACCAATGATCAATCATGACACATAGTGGGTATCATTCTTTGGGGTTTCATCCCATTTGATAAAATGGTTAAATAATGAATTTTATATTCTTGATTCCATTTATGTTCCTCACATGATCCACTTTATAAACTATGATTGAAACTAATTTATTATTTTTATTCAATTTCATTCAACCTAGTTCATTATAATTTGATCATTGGCCAAGACATAAACAGCTAATAATTTATTCCTCTAATTCATATAATTTACCCCAAAAATTCATCATGCTATTTTTTTGGACCACATAGTCATTGATTTCCATTTATATTTTAGGTTTTATCATGATAAAATGCCTTTATTTTAGGTGGTTTTTTGAGGAAAAATAGATAAATGGTTTAAATATGAATTGAGGATATATGTGGGATGTGTGTGATAGCTTCATGGGTTTTTGATATAAAGTTGAAACTGGAGGCATGCTGACTTAGAATGGGTAGCCAAAGATTGGATTTCATGCCACCAGATGCTAGATATCAACATTTTTCAATGTCACTTTTTAATTCTAGTGGTCAAACACCTTGGTTTTTGGAAGAAAATGTAAATTGAGATTCCACAAAAACCTAGGCATCACTCCCTCCAAACATATTTAATACATGAATTCTGATTCATATGACCACAGGTTGAATTGTTCCCAAAAAGAGGTAAATAAGTTTTTGAGAATATAAATATATCACATATTTTGTGTGAACAATAAAAATAGTTTGACCCAATTCTTTAATCTTGGAATGTACTCTTGGAATACACTAGCTTTGACAAGGCTAGTTTTATATACATAACTAGAGTACATGGGAATGACCACATACTCAAACATGACATTTGTACATCGGTATAGGCTTATATATTTGGGCATAATACAAATGGATTCAAGCTATATCAGGGTGTCCAGAACATATCATGTACCATAATTACACACTAGGTAGTATTACATGGCCAACCAAAAAATGTGAAGGATAAGGCATGGAATGTAGTGAAATATAGGTCACACACCTTGTGACCTTAGGGAAATGTCGTATACCTCCTTCAGGATCTTATAAATTTTTTATATCTTTATTTTAGACTCTAATATTTTCCCAAGATTAGCCTATCTAGAGTGGTAATCAATATAGAATGTGATGGTTAACTTATTTTTGGAGTAAAAGATATGTTATGAGAATTTTAAAAAGTGATTATTAATTACGAGACACTTTAATACGACTGTGACAAGGTAGGATCAAAAGAGAGATGTCGTCATTGGTACTCCTTGTCACACTAAGGAACTAGTACCCCATACTCTTTACATAGGTTGAGTTGCTACTCCCCCGTACTGTATTAGAGTATGGTTCCTATATCTACATAGTGGTACTCCAAAATATTTTTACATTAGTAGGGATTAGGCCTGCTATTAGAGTTTTCTCTCCTTCAGCCATAGAGAATAATAATGGGGTTCATTCACCCCATACAAGCTCCTATGAGATTGTTCATGATACTGGGTATCAATTATTGACCTTTGGTTCTATATCCATATTAATTTTACATAGTTTATCTATTGATATGGAGAACCCATTTCACTTTTTCCTGGGTTTCATTTTGAGAAAATATGTTGGGTTTTTTATCCCACTTTCAATTAGTGGACATTAATTCCATTTTATCATTGTATTTCTCTATTTGGATTTTTATGACCTTTTACTAGGTCTGTATATTCTCATCAATATATGGGATTTACCTAAACTTTTATTACATTATAATGATGATATATATTTTTTTATATAAATTTATCCACTAGAATATGGTGCAGTATAAAAGTACTTAGGTCCTCTGACTACGTTTGGTGGTCAATCATGGAGATAATGAGACAGGATATCTTTGTATTCATTTTTCTTTTTTTTAGTTTAGAAATTTTTTCCTAGTATGGAATGTATTTTTCCATTAATGATTTTTTTCCAAATTATCATACTATAAAATATTATTTATAAGATATATCATGCATGGTTTTACTCGAGATATTGTAGTAATTTATTATTCCTATGAAACCCATAAATGGATTGGGTTGTGGGCATACAGAGTGGTATTATTTTCTTTGGACTCCCATGGTAGTTTACACCTTATGAAATCCTTGTTTTTCTATAAGATCTATCATATTATAGGAATTCATTACATGTCACACATAGAATGCCATCGGCAATGTGGGCTTGCATAATTGAGGCCATAATAGATTGGTATCATATTAGTTTGTCATCTGGTCAGTGTTAGATCATGACCCATGGTGAATATTGGTTTCTAAATAGGGGAAAAATTTTCAATGGGTCTCAAGTGCATCTTTAAGTCTACCAAACAAAGTGATGGTGTAGCAGCCTGAAAATCCAATCAACAGTACTCTGACACCCATATTGTTGACCCATAATTTGAACACATTGGTTATAGAGAATAAATAGAACATGAATAATATAGTCAAAAGTACATTTATTTTACATCATTATTAAACAACACATATATACATATATATTCATGGTATGTCATGATCACTTTCTTGGCGCCTCCATGAAAATAGACATGAATGTTATTGATTCAGGATAATGATAAGGATTCATTGAATGATGAGGCCTCATTTTAGGAATAATATCTTGAGGTGTTTCCTCTATGAATACAGGGATTTGAGACACTGACTGTGATGAAAATATAGTTCTTACATGCTATGATGATGATGTGTATATGATTAATTCCCTATTTGAGTTCGATAGATAAGGACATTTGAGTATTCATTTAAATATATACTTATAGGACCCAAAGAATTAGATTGAATTAGTGATTCGGGTTATCAGCTGTATTAATAACTTGTATACATCTTTCATCATGGGGTAGTAGGGCGATGGATGAGTTTGATGATTCAGGCTTAGGATGATTGTAGTTGACTATTTTAAAACATTAACTAACTCCAAAAATTTCCATATTTTTATGGTGTGAGATTTTTTCTTACTGGATAATATTATTAATAAGGGACACTGTAGGGAAGTTTTTTCTAGTGTAGACTTATTGCACCTTTCTACATATGATATTCTTTAGGAATTTTCCTTTATAATTGTTAGGTCCACAAGGCTAGATACCCTGAGAGGGGGGTGAATCATGGTATGAAAGATTAAAACAACTACCCCTTTTGATATTGTTTTTATGTTAGACAAAACCCTATTCTCACTCCTTCTGGATATAGAGTATGAATAAACTTTAAAGCATACATAGGACACAACGATTTTTACATGGTTCACCCTCACTAGGATACGTCCAAGGAGCATACAATAGCAGTGTGACAATGTACCAATTCCTCTCTAAACGAACTACTATTTACAATTTCGAAGCGAACTAACTATCCCTCCTGGTTTACAACCACTCACAATTTGATAACTCACTGCACTCTCAACTGAAGTGAGCTCATTGCTTCTTTTGAAGATCCACTCAAAATTTATAGACCTTTAGGTCTCTTAATTATCACTAATGAATACATCCTCCACTGTATGTAGATGCTCTATTGATGTCCAAATTTCATCCACTGAAAAATACCACTTTTCCCCTGAACACCAGGGAATTCCTTTGGAAATACCTTCGCAAAGAACCCTACTTCGTGATGCTCCCAATTTCACGAATCTCAAACCAGCCTTTGCGAAGCTCCTGCCATTTGGAAAATCCCATTCCTTCACAAATCCCAGGCCGTCGCAGAGCTCATATCATCGTAGAGTGAATTCCCTCACAATTCTCACTGAGCCAATGTGGAGCAACCAACATTCACGGAGTTAGAATAGCCGCTGCGAAGCACCTTCTTTTCGTGAAGAACACTGCCTTCGCGAACTACCTTCACGAGAAGAGATAAAAATATTTTCGTTGAAAACTCACTATGTCTCCCAAGGGGGTTGAGGTCTATTTATAGGCAATTCCACCGACCCTTGAAGCTTCTGCACGAAGTCGACACCATGTCATCTAAAATCATGAAGCTCCGATGTTCCCAAAAAAATTATCTCAAAATCACGAAGCACCACGACAAGTTTCTGATTGCAAAGCTCATTGTAATCACAGATCATCCAATCAATTCCTTCACGCCTATTCCATGAAACTCCACTCATAATTCCTTTCACCACTATAATGATCTTTAACTCTATAATTTGTCAATATTATCGTAATCACAAATAATCACCATCAACATTCTTCTAGTCTTCGTGAAATCCAATCCATGGAGTCAATATTCTTATGTTATTTTATATCACCTCCAGATCAACCATTCCTTTTTCATGGTTCTTTGTCAACTTGGATTGTCAAAAAAATCTATGGAACATGACAAATCACCATGCAAACCTACTTTCTCAACAAACACAATCACCCCAAAAATGATTCAATGTTACCTTGAGGTATTTTTCCGAACAATAATCCTGATTTTACCTAGAGAGGGTTACTAGGAAGTAGGGACAATATGGGATAATATATGGTTGAGATGTATGCATTTTCTAGCAGGCATCATATGTGAATGTATCTATGCTGGAGGTATACTCATACCCGTACGTAGAAATTTGGTTTTGTGTAAAAGGGATCATGTAGATGGTTTATTTATCAAGGTGAGGGTTGATTCTATGATTATGATAGGTGAGGTCACACGGATCATTATTACCAAACCTAAAATTTTGTGGATGTTTGGATGATATTGAATGGAAAATTATGGAAGAGGGAGCACCATGATCTAGGATCCGCTAGTCCTAGTTAGGTTAGTCAACAGGGAGTTAGTTCTATCAGAGGACTATGTTTAGTTCTAGGGAGAGGATGTGTGGGTGGGTGTCAATGCTATGAGATTCTACCAGAACTATCCCTCGGTGGCCAATTACATGCATTTTGATCTGGTGGTTGATGTCACTTGTATCTATAGTCTATAGAGGTATATGACCATTATTCTCATGAAATGATTCAAGTTATCAAATCTATATTTTTAACTATTTTCCCAATACTACTTGATATATGGGTGATCCATTACTTCATCTCTTTATCCCTCATGTGAGGGATTGGGAACCCCATCAAGTCATTATCCTAGTAGATATGGCTATAGGTTCTTAGAGAAGGTAATTCCAATATAATTCACATCTTTTTGTTGTACGAGCTCACACTTAGTAAAGTGACATTTTCATCAAACGTCAAGGTATTCTAAAAGAAACAACATTACGTCATCTTTGATATTAACCAGTTATCCATAATTCATTACAATAATAACTATCATCATTGGGAATTTATATTCCACTAGATCGATGGAAGATATCCCCCTTTACAAGAAATATATATTTCATATCAGAGTTTGTGGGAATTGAAAATAATAATTTTCATTATATCACTCATCATTTGGTGAGTTTAACCATTTTTTCATCATGATTTCGAGGCATCTGGATTCCCTTAATATTGTAAGACTATATAGGCATCTTCCCTAAGGATGTTTCAGGAAAACCACTAATTTAGATGATATACTTTTGCATAAACATTCACCCCAATACTGCACTAATATTTTCAGTTGTATATTGGATGATCCCTATCGGGATTCGAGACGTGACGATGGAGTTTGATTACCATTAAAGGAATGGTTTTATTGGACCCAGTGTTTCCCCCATATCAGCTACTATTTTTTTAATGAAAAAGGATGAAACAATTTTTTTTTATTTTCATGGATTATCATCACAAGTGTTACAAAACTATAAAGAACATGTATCCCTTTCCAAGGATTTATGAACTCTTCAAATATTTGATTGGTGAATTTTGTCACTAATGTTGATCTTAGGACTGACTAGCACCTATTGAGGGTTCAAAATGTTGATATTTTGAAGATGAAATTTTTATGTCACTATATAAACTAGAATTTCATGCTATTTCATTCTAGTGTGATAAATGATGAAAATGTGTTGAAGGATATTATGAATCTAATATTCAATTCATACTTTTATTTATTCATAGTTTGTATTTATTGATGACATAATTATTTAATCTAAATCAATGGTTGATCATGATGAGTATTTGGGGACATACATAGTCTTACATCGAAAGAATATACATTATATTAGGATCTCAAAGTGATTGTTTTGGATATGTGGGTTTCATTTCCTATGGTCTATATTCTTTGAAATTTGTATAGATCTGCATTCAATGGTGACTGATGCAGCTCAAGATTATGTTTGACCCAAGGGAGTTATGGTGGTGTTTCCATGATTTACCAGGGTAATACATGTTTTTTTTGATAGACTTCATCCATATAAATACTCCATTGTTTACCATGGAATAGAAAGAGAAGCATTTTTACTAGACTGAGCAATGTCCAAGATCTACAAAGGAGATGACATTTTGGTTGACCCATACTTCTATATTGGGGAATCCAAATGTGGTCATTGAGTATGTAGTGTTTTATGATTCCTCATGAGTTGGTATTAGTTTCATGTTGATGCATAAGAATGTAGTGATCACATATGGGTCCATGATGTTAAAACCAATTGAGATGATCTATTTGACTCACAACCTATTATTGGAAGTGGTAGTACCTTTTTGGTTCTATCTCCAAGGTGAGTATTTTGTTTTTTGCATAGACTGTTGAATATCATATACGTATTCAATCATAGAGATGTTAACATGATATTGAGCCATTTTTTGGAGTTTATCTAAGAAAATTTCATCAATATAGTATATATTCCTATGAAGGTAAAAATTGTGGTAGATTCCCTGAGGAGGAAGTCTCATTTTCATATGGATGAGGAGGTCTCCAATTTGATAGATTTTTTATGTTGGACAGGGTACAAGATATGGGTGAAAATTTTCATCAGTCGATGGTAGTGTATCCTCTGATTATTTAGTGTGTTAGAGAGGCTCCATTGGTTGATATAAACTATTATGTTCTATATGACCAGATATTCTAATGAGATGCACAAGATGGATTTATTTAAAGAGGGTATCACATCGTCCTTTTTTAGGGATGCATAGTAGTTCTTGACACATTTCTTGGGGATGTGTTGATGGAGATTCACACATCTCCATTCTCTATATATTCTACTGTGGTAATGATTTTCCAGGACATTCATTAAAATGTTTGGTGGGATGGAATGTGGTGGAGTATCACTAATTTCTTCTCTTAATCTCTGACATGTTAGCAGGTAATAGTTTAGCATCATGTTCTAGAAGGTTTGGTAGAACCTCTTGGGATCCCATATTTGAAATGAGATAAAATATATATGGACATTGTTATGAAATTTCTATGAACAATAGGATTCCATGATGATATCGGGGTGATCTTTGATCAAAATACCATGTCATCAAAATTTCATTCCACTAGGTATTAGAGTTGGTTTTATAGTTTGGGGTAGTTATTTGTAAAGTTGATAATCTAAATTCATGGGGTAACCTCGATGATTGTTTCTGATCATGATTCATGGTTTACATTAGGAATATAGAGAGGCTTGTAATTGGATTTTGGGACCCAATTGAGGATGGGAACAACATTTCAACACTTGGAAGAAAGGAAGACCATGAGGACCATCTAGGTGTTAGAGGATATATTGAGTCCCTCCATTTTAGACATCATCAAAATCTGGGAAGATCATTTTCTATTGATGTTTCTTAATTATAATCTTATATATCACTCTTATATATGAATTATACCTTTTAAGTACCTTTACAATAAACCCTTCCAATAACCTTTATCTGGGACTAAGGTTGGATATTCATCGCTTTTTGGGCCAGGGATATTATAGGGGATGAAAATAACGATTCAGGTGAACCATAATCATATGATGAAATCCTATAATTGATACAAATCATATATGGATCCACATTGCTGGCCTCTATTGATTGAGAAGGTATACCATGATTTCCTTAGAGTCTCCCCATGATAGGTATTATAGATATTTGTAAGGGAAATAAACACATCCTTAATTTTACTTAGGACATTCATGATCATTTGGATGGTTAGAGAGGCTACTTATCACTTATCCCATCTTCCATAGTCAGGTTGGGTAAATGAAATCATCCTTGCGTCTCAGCTGAAGAGATAAATGTCTTATTTATTGAATGTTATTGATTTGGGGGTAGATGGACATCAAGGATAGATCCACTATCTTAGAGTATCATGTGGTGAACAAGGATTGATAGAAGAGGATCTTGTGTGGGTGGGATATCCACTTGCTTTGTGTGTTTTGGTAGCACAAGTGAATGCAGAAGAGTTTTTGGGAGCATGATGTCAAGATATTATCTTAGTGACCATCCTTTTTCTTTTTCTACTGATTTTTAGTTTAGAAATACTTGATGTTTTTTAGAATTTAATGTCATCACTTTTATTGTATTATTCATTTCAGAAAACCTATACATATATCTATATTTTTTTTATAATCAGTGATGTTTTTGATAATCTCAAGACTCTAAAGAATAATATATTAAATTGTAAATATATTTTAACGCACAGGAACACATATTTCCCTATTTATTGTAAAATATAAGACAAATGTTGAATTTGGAATCTGTGTTCTACCCAAGGTAATATCTAATGTTGGTTAGAAACAAAATTCTTGTTAGAGGGATGAATTTAAATTTGATTTTTTCACCCCATTGAATAAATATTTAATGAATGGATTTTATCAGCATTGTGAAATTTATATTATTCCAAAGAGGCCAACCATAAGTTTTTATTTAACCAAAATTATTATCACTATGCATATTCTTACAACTTGGTTCCCATTAATTTTATTTTTTCTGATAACAATCGTGTATTCGATGAATAATTTTTCTTTTCTCCCCACCATTTTCAAATTTGTTTTCATTTCATAATAAGGACATTCTATAACATTACTGTGGCTGCTTTGATCATAATAAAATCCCCAGATTCATAGTAGGTTTATGAAAAATTATTGAATCAATGGATTTCATATGGATCAAGGATATATGTGGGGTAATGGTGATTGATTATTTGACTGGGGATCTGAATAAAAAATAAGAGTAAATATGAGTTCGGTCGAGTGTCTATATTTCTGATTTACAGCCACTAGAGTCCAGAGATCGATGTTCAGTGTGGGACCCTTATATTTTTTGTGGTCAATCCTAGAATAATTCAGGGGATATGGTTGTTTTGGAATCCCTATGAAGATTAATATTAATTGACTTAAAAAAATGACTACAAACAATGTGGTTTGGATAAACACATGATGTATATTACACAAGTTGTGATGTCTAGGGTTTTAGGTGGGGATAAATGTCATAGGAGGTAAAATCATATTCAATAAAAAAAGCATAAGGTAATTGACATTGTCTCAATTTCCTTTCATTGAGTAATATTGTAATGTCAGGAAACTAATTTCTTTTATATATTGTATAAAATACCCCTTGGAAATATAATATCAGTATTCCCTAATAATTCATGGTTTCTAATGTTCCAATTCGAATTATTCCATCCAATTTAATTTGACATAAGAGTATCCAAGTCATAAAAAAACTAATAACTCAATTTATTTTCATTATATTATATTACTTATTACTCATCATTGATATTATAAGATTATGTGTAAAATGAATTTTAATTTCCTTATATTTATTTCAAATTGTTTCATTTTAATTTAATTTTTGTAAACCTAATCTATTCATTGATTAATTATCACTTCATTGTTATGATAATTGTAATAATTTATTTCACAATCACATTCTTATTGGTATTTTTTATTCTTAAATTTATAAAGAACGATATCATTTGAAAATTTTATAATAAAACCATTTAATATTATTATGCTTTGGTTATTAATGACATTTTCATGTAATATTACCAATTTTAAACTCTTTGGTAATTAAAATAACTGAGAAAATGTTTTTAATATTATAGAACATCATTTTTATTTTGGTCGAGAATGTGTTTCCAACAAAAACTGTATTTTATATAAAATCTTCAAAATGGTTTTTAAACATTTTCTAAAATGATTTATCAGATATATTTTTATTATTTTTAATTCTTTAATTTTCTTAAAGGAATGTTCAAGTAATTTTCAATAAAATACACATTTTGAATTTACCAAAAAATCGGAGGAATATTTCGTTTAACTAGCTTATAATGTATGAAATTTACTACCATAATGTATAATAAATGTTTTAAAGCTTCCTTTATAAGTTTAAAATATTATTTTCAAATGAAATTATTATCAAAAGAATTGTAATCATTTATTTTTAAAAATTTATTTTGAAAATGAAAAGGATTCTTTTTTGAAGAATGTTTTTAATGATATTTTTATGGTATTTCTATTCCTAGGTAATAAAAACCTTTTATTATTACTCTAATTGTTATATGATGTTTTCATACTATACTTTTTCATACATTGGATGTTTTATGACCATATTAATAAGGTGTGTGTTGAAATTAACTTTATTGATTCATTTTTGTATTCATTATCTTTCCTTCGACATATTCACTTTACTTTGATCATTAGACAATAAATTTTCCATAAATATATACATTAATTTCCATTGATATGATAATTTTATAAACATTTTCTTATTTATGCATATAGTGTTTTAGTTTGAATTTTATTTTATTTTTTGACTCAAGAAATATTGATAATATGTATTCTTTCATCAAAATAGATATTTTATGTTAAGTTACACTATCATGAATTAAATAAATTATTTTATATATGAGGAATGATTTGTATATTCATACATGGGATGGACATGGTTATAGATATCTCCAAGATGAATTGACAAGTCTCACAGGACAAATCAGTTGCTTTTCTTCAATTAAATGAGTTTCTACCCATTATTTTTAAGCTTTATTGAGGATAGATCTAGATAGAAGAGATTTTTAATGATGAATGAGATGTTAATATCCAACAAATATTTATTTGATTCCATGATAATTCAATTAATTTTTTCCAATAGAATTTTTCAATTATATTTTCCTATATATTAATTTCATAATCATTTTATTTATTTTATATAATTTGTTTTTAGTTATTTAACATGCATATATAATTGGCCATATCATATTATGATAACATTGTTACTGATTAATTGTAAGGTGTTTTTAGTTATTTAACAGTCCATTTATTATGATATTCAATTATTAAAATTTAATGTGTTTCAGTTATTTACCTTACTTTATTTTTCTTTACATATTGATTATGATCCATTTATTCCTGATTTCTTCCACGATAGTTAACTCGTACTGACAATTTAAGGTCACACATATTTTTTTACTCCAACCAAGATTACATGATGTGTACTATGATTGATATGAAAGTATATTATAGAGGTAATACTGTTATTCTTAAATAAAAATTAGCTTATTGTTTATGTCTTCAGATGTAATGAAAGAGACAAGTTTGTTTCTCATTTACAGAGACTACTAAACTATTTAGTCCTTCAGGATGAGATTCATTAAATATTATTCCAATGTAATAAATCATACAACAAATCCATGCTACTGGAGTTGGGGTCACTGAATTTGGTATCATTGGATGATTAGTAGATACATTGCAAACTATATTTAGGAAAACATATAATTGGTATCTTAAACCTACGATATAATTTTTGGATTGAAATATATGATCATCATAATGTTTTTTGTAAGGAAGATGATATGAGGTTTACCCAATAAATATATCCCTACATAGATTCTAAATGTTTATGTGGTTTAGTAAAAGATGTATCCAAGGGTAATAACTCTGAAAATGAAACATCAGGAAAGACCTGCTCATCACCTAGTGCTTGAAAACAAGCAATACTGCACACTTGGTTTTACAAACTGAGTGGATATGATTAGGATAGTTCACATTTTCATTGAAATACATTATGATAGATTGGAATATATAATTACAATAAATGATAGAGTTTAAACCTAAGGTATCTTATATTGAAAATAAGGTTTCACGATTTAGAAATATTATAAATGAATATATTGTTTTCCCTCCGTAGTTATATATCCCACAATATACATTTTGGTTCTAGTTAATGGATAGAACCCCAAGAAATCTTGTTAACTATCAATATAAACAACAAGGTGGGTATTTTAAGCAACCAAATTGGATGATGACTTGAGTAAAAGATATTGAGATTATGCATAATCGGTTTTCCACAAATATAATTGACAACATATACCTTATCCAACTCTATGAATCGCCAATGAAGAGTATGATGCTATTTTCTATATGATCTAGTGACTGAGAACAAATAGTAAAGAATAAATAATTTACATCCTGTATTAAATGTGGTGAGAGACACCTAGGATCTTGTATCAGTGGCATGTGAAAATTCATTATGTTAAAAGGAAGTCCATAATGAAAAAATTATTAAGGAAAACTGAAGAGTATGATCGAAGGAAATAAATTTCATCATAGGGATCCATTTATTTTTATTTTTCTAAAATTTGGATTACCTAGGAATTAACCGAGTTAAAAAAATACCCTAAATGATAAACCCTAGACTGAGGTAGAACCTATATTGTGATAAAAAAATAATTATATTTAATGGAATTAAAGAATTATATTTTTGAAGTATATTACCAATGATATTTCGGTTTTATTAATGATAAATAATCTATGAATTATGTTTTTTCATAGAAGCACATATGTATGCATTAACATAAGAGTTGTGAATACCATCATGGTTTAATGAGTTCAATATTTATCATATGTTCGACATTATAAACACCCCTTTTAGGGTTTATGAGATGGGAGTCTACCATGGTTAAATATACTTTGGGAGAACTTTATAGGAATACAACATGTTGGATTATTATATGTATTAGTGTAAATTTATTTGATAAATAATTCCTTTACTTTTTATAGCATATGTTTAAATAATTTGATATCCTTTGGGGATTATATGATCATTGATGAAATTGTAATTATAGTCAAATAGCATTATTTGACTTTTAAAGAAAGGATATATTGAAAACTATAGAAGAAAGTTTATTTATTGAATAATTTTATATCAAACAATTCCATAATATGATTTGGAATGTTATAGGAATTATGTTAATAGATATTATTAAATAGAAAAACACACATGTTGGTGACAACCTATCGCATCTAGAAATGATGTGATGGTTGAACCCATGACTGAAGGATTTTAAGGGTTTAACACCAACCACTATCTTACATGATGTGCAAGTTAATATGTCTTTGTTTTTGGTAAAATTATTTGAAAATTAAATAATAACGATGAACTAATGGTATTGTTTTATTATTTAGAGATCAATTTTTTATGCTGGATAACTTTTTCGAAACAGATTGGTTTTAGAAAATAATTAGAGAAAAAATTAAACCCTTTTCACTCTTTTGTGGACCATATGATCCATTAAAAGCGAATTTTAGAGCTTTAGGGATAAAAAATCATTTTTGGATATTCATTTCTTGGAGTAAGGGAAAATTAGACATTGATAAAAGTAGAACCATTGTTTGAAATTGGGCTTATGAAAAAGAAACGTATCAGGTTTGTATATTTCCTTATATTATTAGACAATAAAATAATTAATCAAATTTGAAAAATAATCATAAAACCCAAAAGTTATCCTATAATATTCATATATGAAGAATCCTATGATATTTTAATTCCTCAAATATTTCCTATTTGTAGTCAATTAACATTTCAATGATCATTCACTTGTTTGTGATCAATCTCATCCATCACACTTTATAATTATTTACACTTTTCTTCAAATTCCATATATTCACGTGACACCATTATTATCCTTAAAAAATATGACTATTTGGATTTTATCAAAAATGTGAAATTACTCTTTATTTTGAAATATTCAGAATGTATATAATTTCCTATCATCATGAACACTCAATGATTTAATGAATAATTTATATGTTTCAATGATTTTTTTCAATGAAAATTATTTTCAAAATTATTTTTAACATTTAGTTTTAGTAATAAATTTCAAAATTAAAAGTATATTCTCCTATAGAATATTTTTGAAATCATTTTATAATATTTCTATTCATAAATGTAAAAACCCCTCTATTATTACTCCTATGGATATATTATGCATCGATACCATCATTATTCTTTCTACAAAATGATTCTGATCAATTGACCATGGAATCTATTAATATTGACTCTCATGAATCATTTTCTTCTCATTAATTTTCCATACCAACATTTAGTTTCATATTATCATTAAACATGGAATTCCACCTAAATATCTATATAATTTATATTGAATTTTATTATTTATTATACATTATCACATTTCTAATTATGGTTTTTTACTTTCTATGTCATTTAATTGAATTTGGAAGTATTGATAATCTATATTTTTTCATTAATTTGGATATTTGATTATATGGAAAATTTTCATCAATTAAATAAATTATTTGATGTATGAAAAATGCTTTAGATAGGAAAACATAGATTTGTACCATTTACAGATATTCCATTTATGAATTGATTGATCTCATGAGGTGAATTAGTTGGCTATACATAGTTAAATGGGTTATTACCTATCATATTTAAACCGTCTTGATGATAGATACTGATAGTATAGGTTTTCATGATTCATGAGATCATTACCTCCACGAAATAATCATTTCCTTCATTTAGAATTCAGTTATTTTTATCCATTATATTTTACCAAGGATATTTTATATGGAATAATTTCATTATAAGTTTATTGATTAAATGACATGTGTTTCTAGTTATGTACCTTCCCATTTTAA
Source organism: Viscum album (assembly GCA_963277665.1). Classification (NCBI taxonomy): domain Eukaryota; kingdom Viridiplantae; phylum Streptophyta; class Magnoliopsida; order Santalales; family Viscaceae; genus Viscum; species Viscum album. The sequence continues at coordinate 1,427,600,425 of OY728120.1, read as the reverse complement.
TTATTCCTTATCCAGTTATGATAGTCATTTTATTAATTAAATTAAATATAATTTTTATTACATATCATTCCATTGATCATGATAGTAAATTATTTAAATGGATTGTGTGTTCATATATTTACCTTCACATATTTTCCATTCTTTATTGATTATGATCCATTTATCCATGAAAACATCCACTATTCATAACTCATACTAAGAATTTGAGCTCACCATTATTTTTTTCCTTTCCCTAGGATTCCATGAAGTGTACTATGATGGATATGTGAGGAAAATATAGAGGTAATAATGATATCCATGAAAAAATGAAGTTGTAACAATTTTTTTAATTTTAATTCAATACTTAGTTATGCATCTATTTTATGAATACTAATAAACATTTTTGTCATTTAGTATGTGTTTCCTTGTATCAAGTGATATTGTAATAAAACACACACAATATCTAAGGTAATGGAGTCGGGGTCACTAAAATTCTTATAAATATGTAGTTGGGGTTATGGTAGAATGTCATCCCCATTGGTTTTTATTGTACCTTTGGATTAATATTTCATGCCAATTCATCAATGTTATTTATTATGGAATGGAAATTTATGAACATTGACTTGTGAAATGTCATATTGAATGTTAGGTTATGGGTATTAATAATTTTTATTTATTATTTAGTGTAATTTTATTCAAATTAACTGTTGATATAAGTTATAGAATGTTCATAAATTATAACCATGATATAAATTTTTCAAAGTAATGTTATGCATATTTTCACATAAAATTATACATAGTATGGGATTTAATTCATATTAACCCATGATATTAATTTTTTTATATTTAAGTACATTTGATATTTTATATATAATATTTTGTATAAACAATTATAGAAATGATATTAATTACTAATTTCATGTGAAATATAATTTAATACCAACTGGATTATTTAACCATTCTATCTAGTAATAATTGATGATTATCAATATTTGTGATTTGATTGATTGAAAATTGATTTATGGTTGTGTTTTGTCTTTATAATTATTTTTATTATTATTTTTTAGATTAATATGGTCATTGGTAAAATCAATTATAGTTTCACAAAATTTGTATTTTTAGAAAATCTTGTTGTGATATGTACTTCCATGACTAATGATTTATATTTGTTATTATTATTTTACAATACCAATTAGTATTTATAGTCTAGATATGGTTTTGGAAATCCTTTTATTTTGGTTACTGAATTCTAGTGATAACCTACTTATAAATATTGTGGTATGTGATGAATTTTATAATTTACTGTATATGTATGGGTTTCTTTTATTTGGTGATAGGTGATCCTACAAGATAGACAATGTATGATGTAGTTCCAACTGGATACTCAAATCTAGTTATGTTTTATCTAAATTCAATTATAATTATCGAATATATTTTTATAAGAAAGTCCCCTGAGATGATCCTAATTATATATATTTCATATTTTGTCAATAATATTAGTTCCTATATTGAAATATCATTTATGTATTATGATTCCAATTTGACTAGAATTTTATGGTTTTATGTCCATTGAAAATGATGTATTGTGATTTTCTATTAGTTAATTTAATATAGATTGTATTATTTTAACCAAAATATTGATATTACCACACCATTAGTAAGTAGCCTCTATAATGATAGGATGTGTGTTGTGGTCATGTTGCACCACATGACTCAACACTCTTCTAGATGATTGAGTTACAGATACTTCATAGTGGTATGAAATAAATATTTTTCCATTTCTTAAAATATATAATATGATATTTAGGTAAGGGATGTTGTCCAAACATAGGAAATAGATTATGATATTCTATAGAATTAGAATACACAAAGATAGATCATGTTGTTAGTTAAGATATTGTTATTCATCGAATTCAAAGATTAATTGATTCTAATTTATTATAATTTGATGTGTTATTTATTTTGAAAATTTTCACTATAATTGGAGTAGAAAGTGATAATTCCATCACATGTCATATTAATCACATAAGATACAAAATATATTAATATAAGTTCATATGATTGAAAATATTTTTACGATGCAAGGTTAAACATTTAATGTATCAATATCTGTTTATAAATTACCTTTTTATTTTCTTGTTACTCATAGATCACATAATTGGACTGATGAAATATATTTCTCTTGTTACTACAAATTTTTTAGAATTAATTGAATATATAATTTTTTATGAAAAATAATTGGGACTGTGGGTACTAGTCCATAGTATAGTTAAGTTGTGTAAGAAACATGAGTTGAGTAGGTACATATAAATTAACAAGATGTTCTATCTATTTCATTGTCACTGAAGATACATTATCATGTAATATTATTGAGTTCATATAATTAGTGAATCATATTTTTTCTAGGTATTTTGGATATGTATCCTATTGTTCATTGATAGATATGGTCAATGGTACTCGATGACATTTTATGCTATATGATGGTGAAATTTGTTGGTGGATTTTGTAGACTGGTTGATCACTGGCCCGAAAATAGTAATCATTAATGACAAATAATATAAGTTGTTGAAAATATTGGATTCTGAGGTTCAAAAGTATTATGGATTCATCATACCCCACCTATAGAATTTGTTTCGTAATGATTTAGGTATTTTTTCTGATTCCTCATTTTCTATGAGCCTGGTTTATTGGTTGGTTAGAGTATTGGGTTATGCTTAACATATGGTAGTTCAAAGAAATTTTTATATTTATGTTTAGGGAAATTATTGGTGTGTTGGTTTTGGATGTTCTAGTTCATATAATGTTATATGTGGACTTTTCTACTATTCTAAAGGGTCACTCTTTTTATTTGGAAACAAAAATGGTTTTAGATATAGTGATATTCCATAACAGTGGACTATAGAGGAGTTCCATGATCATTTTTTGGATCATTCCCAGCATTAATGGTGATTAAAAATGTTTATTTCTCTAATATATCATAAGTAAGTATCACTGGGATAGGCTACGCAGAGTTTCACAAGTCTTTGAATATTAACAGCATCCATTGTTTAATTATTGTATGATTTAATGTTAAATTATTTATATAACTTTTGGGGTGTGTGTAGTCCACATTATATCATGTTTAAGATCATTTCCTTTGAAACAATATTTTTCCAAATCATGTCACGACACAAGGGGTGAATGATGTTTGAGGGTTATATACTTATATGAATAATGATCGGCTCATGGGATATATTATATTTGGTAAAAAACCAAAATTAATATCTAATAAGAACTACTATACTTATTTTATTATGTAGATGATTGGAGGTAATTTTATTTCAAAAATTGATTGTTCGTTAATAAGTTACACCATAATATTTTAAAATAATGTGTTCAATAGTTTATAAAACATGTAATAGTGAGCACACAGGAGCCACAATTTTTTTAAATATGGCCTTTATAACCTATCCATTGAATTTTTGGGTATGAATATGAGTAACCACAATATGATATATATTAATAATGGTCTTAATATATTGAAATTTATGTATTAATTCTTAGGAAATATAGACTCAATGAATTAGTGATGCCATTTCTTCTGTAATAATGAATTTCCTTCATAAATGGTTACAATGAATATTATAAAAAAATTATAACTAATATATATCACTATTATAAACATTTAATTATAAAAATATTATTATTATATTATTCAGTATATTAAAATTTTCATATGGTCATATTTTGCGATTTTTTTAAAAAATTTATTTTTCAGTAAATAGTGTGAAACTACCGATTTTATAGAAAATGACCATTTAAATTAATTTTTTGAAATTTTTTAAATATGTGATGAAAATATTTTGAAATTTTATTTTAGTAAATTATACTCCAATTAATTTTATTTTATTCAACCCAATGCATAATTTTGAAATAAAAATATATCTATCCATCAAAATGAAATTTGTAGAAAAACTATTTTCATTCCCTTTTGTGAGTTAATATTAAAACTATTTTATACAAAATATAAGAATTATATTTCGTAATATTGATTGAAAATTAAGATTAAAAATTTCTACTATTGGTAATACTATCATATATATATCTTCCCATAATCAATACCTATCTTGGTAGAAATATTGTCACTGTATTATGGGTTAAACGGGTAGCATATGCTTAAAACTGTGATATAAGGATTCAAAATAATAAATACACGTACCAATATTTGATTGGATAAGTGTAATTATACCTACAAATTTAAATCATAAATGATATTTAATTCATGTGTGATATGTCTTTAATATTGATATTTTTAATATTTTTGGTTCAGATTAATTCCAAAATGTCACTTTATAGGTTTGAACATCCATAAGATTATTTTAAAAAGGTTTAAAAAAATGAATGAATGATTTTAAATTCTTATTAATATGATGAATAATTTTTTTTTAAAATTATTATTAAGTTTAACTAATAAAATAATATACAAAAATAAATACGTAACGCTGACACAATGCATGTCAACGTTGAAGAATAGTCCAGTATATTATTTTAAACCCTAAAAACATATGTTTTATGGGTATGTAATTTTCATAAATGTAATTTTTATACAAATATAACTTAGTTTGTTCATGTTAAAAATCACATAAACATTCCTCAATTTTATGGGATGAGTGAATATAGACTATGTTTCACCCCAGATATGATATAAAATATTTTGGTGCAACATTAATTGGAGTATTAATTTATATTATTTTAATACCTTAAATAATTATAAGGGTTCCCCTTTCCCCTCTTATATAAGTGCACCCAAATCCACCATTACTAACACATCTAGAGAAAATTATCCATAAAAACCATGAATTTTTTTATTAAATTCCTTATATATATTAAAAATGTGATGGACTTCTTAGAATACCATCCTGAGGTTCCTTAATGTGAGATGCAATGGTAACTCCACAAAATGGAGATAATCATCTCAGCTAAGCATTTTCATTTTACTTAATTTTATACTCCATAATTTTTTTTAAACATTCTAATGTAATATAATAATATATTAAATATACAAATATATTACTATGATTTTTTTTAACCTTATTAATATCTTTTTTGAAAGGTTGGGGCCGAAGCCTCATTTATTATTTAAAGCAAATACCTCTTTTAAACTGGGTAGAGGGGGACCCATTACATAGCCCGAAGGCCCAAGACCATGTAGTTTGAGTACATGGCATGAAAGCCAATTTTTTGGCCCAAAGAGCCCTTCAGTGAATATTACTACTACAGTACCAAGGCTTCTACAGTACCAACTATAGTACCGCCGCCACTATAGTTCCTGCTACAGTGCCTCCACCGCTACAGTTCTACCACTACTACAGTCCGACAACTGCTATAGTACTGCTACAGTACCTCCAGAAATTATTCCCTACCCAGATTTGATCCTGGTTCTTTTGGATGCCAAGAAAGAGCCTTTACCACTTGAGTACAGGCTTGTTGGCTTAACCTTATTAATATCTTTTTCCATAATATAGTATACAAAACATTCATTCATCCTGAAATGTGGATTGTAGCCTTGCGAATCGATGATTATTTTTTCTCATCCCCACCATTCATTAATATTTATTAAAATAGAGTGAGTATATATATATGACATTAATAAAATTAACATTACAATGGAACTAAAATATAAAATATATCTTTATATCATTCCTATCATTAAAAAATAATTCCTCACATGAACATCTGTATGGAAAACCATTTCCACAGAATGATAAACATTATTTTTTAAAAGATGCAAGTCATTGATGAGAATGGGGATGAATTTAATGATTTTATTTTATTTTTATGACTATATAATTATTCTTTAAGTATTAAATCATATTCTATTTCATTATTTTCCATACAATAAAGATTAATATCATCACTCATTCATAAGTGTTGACTACCACATCATAATATAATGTATTTTTTATCTTGAATTATTTTTAGGACTAAATATTAAATTTTATTTGATGAATATAAATGATAATTATTACAATATCATTCTTATATATATGAGGTAATAATTACCTCATTTGAAAATTTTCAATGTACTAATATAATTTTTTATTTATAAACTAAATGTCCTCAAAACATCTAACATTGATTTTACCTATTAAGTATTTATATATGTCCCTATAGTAAATAAAATTAATGTTACAATGACAATGAAGAAGTGCTAAAATGTTTTCCTAAATAACTAAATAATCAATAGAGTTTTATTATTTAGGAGGAAAAGCCTGTACATAGAAAAATAACACTCGGGGCAATAGGATTATTAACTCATTTTCAATTCATCAGGTTATAATTTCACATAATAAACTATGTTATGAAACTATTATGTGTGAAATAAAATATTTTAGAATTATATTGTTTTTATATTTTTTTGAAATCATTTCCCATAATATCTTCATTGATTATTTCACAAATCAATGATATTATCATTGTATGGATTATTAATCAGAATATTATCTCAATGAGACATTTTTGTATTATCAACCTAAATCCTTTTAGAATATTTATATATAAAAATTTGATATATTGCATCCTGAATGAATATTTTATTATGATATATAATGTTCCATTACTGAATGGTTATCCATGATAAATTTATTCAAATTATATAAATGTAACAAGGATTTAATTTGACTGAATTATAGTGTTTGTGATAAAATTTATATTATGCCCAATATAGTATTCTATATGGTGTACTTAGTTACCCATATTCATATTTATGCATATTATATCATGGAAATAACGGGTTACATAGAATCATGTTATGTTCCTCCATTAAATGAATTTCTGATTCATGCATCACCAATAATGTAATGGTTTATATTAAATAATATACATATACGAGTCAGGAGGTTCTAGTGTATTGTGAAAATTTTAGGTTGGTTGTTGGGGTGTTATTTTCAAGCATGGTATGAAATGATATTTTGAAATTTAGATAATCATAGTGAGAAGTTTTTTAATTTTCGTTGAGGTGTGAGAGGGACTTCTAAATGAAAAATATTTTTCATGAACATTGGGGTTCAATGTTTAGGTCTCAAGAACTTCATCATTGGCTATATATTTACTTCTTACCCTAAAAAATAGTAATACTACCAGATTTTTACAGGATGATAGTTTGATTAAACCATACAAGGGGCTCTAAGAGACCATGAAGAAACTATATAATATAAGAAGGTAATGTTCATGGTATTTGTAATGGTTTTCAAATGATTCACACAAACCATATGAACGGGGGAGAATGTGATTGTGAGGATTACATGGATGGTAAAAAATTTAGAAAAAATAAATCTATGCTCTTGACCTCATAAAAAGTGGGAAATTTATTGTTTTAACCCTACAACATTTTTAGGTTTTAAACCATTATCTAACCCTTTTTTCTAAAACCTAAAATTCTCATCCCTATATTTACTCTCCCCAACTCTAGTAGATATCCATCATTTCTTATTTTAATTTGTTTTTTTCACTTTCATTCGATATTTGGTGGTACATATAAAAATCTTTTTTCAAATATTTGTTTTTATTTTTATATCTAGTGGTTCTTTACTCAATTTTACTAATATTCCATATCTATATTAAATTTTTATCTATTCCATTTTCTTCATATTCATGTTGAACCTACAATATATTCTTGAGGTTTGGACTTGTCTCAAATTATTATTAGTGGTCCCTTAATTTAATTCACATTCTTTCTTAGTTTTGTTCATAAATGTGTGGTCTAATAATTTCTAAATGAGATGAAATTTAAATTAATATAAGGTTTTAAAATTTTATTTTCCAGGCTTAGTGGTTACATATCATAGATTGTTTTTCCATTTTTTACTTTAGGTTTGAAAACATTTTCCCATGTTTCAATAGGCCCAACATGGAGTTATGGTATTGGAATTGATGATAGTGAAATGGAATTTCATAACCCTCACTTAATATAAATCGAATTTAGTTATAAATTATATTATTGGGAGGACAATTTTTTTATAAAGTAATGACCGAGATTTTTTTATTAAATTGAAAAGAAGAAATAATTATGTTGTTTTTGAAATGTTAAATTATTTTTCCATTAATATTGTCATAGTTTTCTATGTTGGATGGAAAATTAAAATTATGATTTATGATGTTTTATTTTATAGGTAATAAACCAAATTAATGTTTTTATGGGAATTACATTAGACAGAAAAATGGTTTTAGATGTAGAATAAATTTTTATAATTTAAATAGATTTTACGTGTATTGTGTGGTAATTAACGATGTTATCAATTTTTAGATAATCAATAGAAATTAAGACACCCCTTATAGGTTGGTCATGTTTCCAAAATGATTTTGTAAAAAAACATACCTTTATCTATTATGTTTCATTATTATTGATATGTGAAATCTGAATTTTAAATATAATTGATATGACAGTTAATATGGGGTAAACACACCCCCTGGGTGACATAGAGACATATAAATTGCCTTGGGTTAATACTCCCCTACGGGGACACTTGGATTTGATAGTCAAACTAGTTTTTTACATGGAACCTTTATATTTCATGGATTTAATGGTTAAACTGAGGTAGTACTTTCTCTTAGGGTATGTAATGATGTATTGATAACCTGGGGCGAACCTGGACCCTAGGTGATCGTGAGAAAAGAGAAGGGCACATTATACCTGGTTGGGAGTGGTTAGGTCATAATTATCATCATGAAGTTCCAAGAGTAACCTTGAAACTAGATGAAGTATGTTTTTTTCCACTCCTAATGTGAACCTAGTAACCGAGATTGGTGATTATTTTTATTGATTATTTTTCGGTGTTTATTAATTGTATATATAACTTCTTATCTAGAGAACCACTTAATGCACTCTTTTGGCCCAGTAATTTGAGGTATAATTTTTGTAGTGTCTTAAAGAACATTAATGAAAACCCGACAAGGCTACCATAGAAACTAGGTACCCAAGAAGAAGACAATCTACTTGAATTTCATAGTTTAGGAAATTTTTTATTTCATGAATGTACATTTTGAAGGTTTCTGTTAGTATGGAAAAAGATAGAAGAATAGAATTAGGACCAGTTGGTCAAAACCATATTTCAATTTATCAAATAGTACATTGGAATTGTATATGGTCCACCATTTCGGGACCTTTTGAGATATTTATGGAATATCACATCTCTATATATTATTGAAATGTTGTTATTTTATTAGGACATTCCGATTTACCTGTGAAGGGTTTCTAATCTTGGTTATATATTTCCACAATTTCTATTTCTATTTATTTTATGACTATAGGGTATATTCTATCAACCTAATATCCCACTCTAGTATATAGGTAGTTATTTTTGAGGACATGTGGCGAACATGCCTATAAAATGTTCTTATATTGAGTTTCTATGGGAAATTTTGATTTGGTATTAGAAACTATTTTCTTTTAAAATTCTATTTCGGTATGGTGGAATGGTGAATAAGATTGTGTTAGGTCATGGTAATGACCTATGGATTAAGAGTGATCAAACTACCCAAGGGGAAAACACATGTTACCAAGGATGTGACATGTTCTTATTTTGGGTTTCATTGGAGACTATTATAATTTATTTTCACATTTAATGCTACACATAATTGGTGATGTTAATAGGTGATTGGATTTAAAATACACGACTAGTATGAAAACATGGTCTTGGTGCAGTCATGAATTATTTTAGGAACACATAGAATAATATGGAATATAAATGTCGAGGACATGTGTCTAGATATCTATTTTTTTCTTATGGTTATTTTTTGGTTTGTAATTATATTTTTTTATGGTAGAAATAAGATTTATATCTATATATGTTCTCTATTTTTTATTGTACGTTATTTTATTTATAATTAAATTTATAAATGTGTTTTCTATATTACTTTATATATATATATGGTGGAATCTTAGTTGACCCATTATCATGATGATTTTATGATATTGGAAGATATAAATGGGTATCCAAATGTATAGGATAAATAAGGTTCCTATAAGAAAACTATAAAAAAACATCGTCAACAGATTATGGATGATATTATATTTAACAAAAATTTATCCAATTTTTTATCTTGTTAAATTGTGAAAAGTATTTTAATTTCAGTCCTACGGTCGGACGAATTTAATGAAGAAGGCGAACCTTATAAAAAAAGATAATGTTGGAAACATGGGTTTATAATGCATTTAAGAAAAATTTTAAATTGGAATGTTTTGAAATGTGGGGTTTCTGATGAATAGAATTTAATACTATTTTAAAATAGGGTTTATGTATTTTTTTAGCAATTAGAAAATGATTTTAATGAATATAGGTATAATGTTGTTATGGTGTTGGAACTATTGTACATAAGGATTAGCCAAGTTTATTTGCATTTTGTGATAAAACCTATGTTGGTAAGGTTATTGGGGAATGTATGGTGTAGAAACTATTCAATATTTTTTGGGGATAGAGAGAGATATTTATTTTTTGATTCCCCGTTGATGAGCAGTGTATCATATGGTAGATGATACATTGATTACAGTGTTGGTTTTGTCTGACCATTGTGATTTTTTATAACATATTAGGGGATATGATCATCTAGACTTGGATATATATAAGGAAACTATATTTCTTTTCTTTTATTTTCTTATAAATTTCAAGAGAGAATTATAATTGTGAGGGTCTAATACCTTATGTGGTGGACTTAATGAGGCCTTAGTCGATGAACCGACTGGATAGACATTGAGACCCCTATCAGAATTAATTAAAACTAATTAGTGGTGTTGAGAATGTCTTGTGTGATACATATAGTTATGAGAGGTAGGTGGATTACATAGCTCATAAAATCAAACTGTATTCAAGGCTATTAAATTTTATGTACTTTTGGATAGGTACCCAAATTTATATAACCTTGTGTTTAGGATAGTTGAGATGAGTATAATATTTAGAATACCACATACTTACAGTAGTGTACATGTAAATTTTATGTGGTTCCCACATGGGTATGTTATTAGTGTTCTTTAAATGATGCACAAGTTGATGGGTGGTCATGGACATAGTCATTATAGGTGTAGAGAGTGAGGAACTATTATGAGAGAATGTAGGATATACATATTGAGTGAGAGTTGAATGACGAAATCACGGTATTTTGTTTGCATTGGATCATTATTCTATGATTGGTGGTGATTGAATCACATTAGGATGTGTTGGGTTTTGTGGATCTATCACAATGGATTGTTTGACCATTTTGATTTGAAGGGATTTGGTAGTCTAATGGTGGAGTCCTTTTTTCAAGATGGAATCAAAGTGTTGGTTAGTTCTTGGATCTATTCATGTGAGGTGATAAAAAGTGTATGTAATAGAATTGGTGATGTGTAGAAATTATCTAACATGAAAGAATATTTTTTACCAAAAATTTGAATCAATGTTATGGGGTATGGGGAAGGATTGGATGGGTTCCAATCCATGCAAATTATGGGTTATTTTCCATAATCTAGTACGAGCGAGATAAGAATATTATGGATTTAAAATGATTCAAGGGTGCATGAAATCATTTTTTGGACATTGGAACAAGTAGAGTACCCAATTTTTTAGTGGATAAATGAGTGTAATATTGATTAATTATAGATTACATACAAGGGAACATAGTTAGTGGATGTGGTGTGGGTTTCTAGTTGGATGAAAAAAAAACATATTGGAGAATGAGTTTTGCAATATGATCACATGTCTACATCTGGTCCTACATCATTTTGAGTTAGAATGAATTGACTTGGTAGATCTAATGAATCAGTAATATTAAAGAGATGGTGAGATTGTGGGTGTGGATTAGGAACATAGAGATGATTGTGGCAATGGGAGATAATTTCAATTTTATGCTCATGAGTGTTTTAAAAGGATTATTATATAGGGGGGATAACAAAACTAGTTTAATGGTGTGATCCATTGTTTAGACGAATATTAGAATGTATCAAGTGTGGTGTTCTATAAGATAGAAGTGGGAACAACTTGACATCTGGAGTAACACATGGGTACATGTGTGATGGACACATCTGAATATTGTGTGTATTGATGGATGATATAAGTGATACTGAGTTGGTGGTTAACCTAGTGGGGCTATAATTAGGGAAACGTGTGGTTTGATGTTTAGAGATAGACACGGGCGTGTGAAAATAATGGTATAGAAGGTATTTATGTGTGGTGTTGGTTGCTAATGGTCATGATGACACAGAATGTTGGTGAATAGAAATTTAAAATTAAGTCTACATCCCATTGTGGATATTTGATATTTCCTTATGTATGGTGGTTATCAATCACTGAATGATTATTTTTAAACTAGGATGAATTATGTGGTGAATTATTGAATCAATGTCATGTCACACTAGTCCTCCGATAAAAATATGATGAATACTATTAATTATTCATTTCTTGACCATGGAATCTCAATGATGTTCGAGTAAGATCTCATTATATAACTATTTGAGTGCATTCATAAAGTGATCAAAACATCACACACTATTCTTTAACAGTTGCTCAACAACAAAATATGGCCACTCTAATGGATTTTTAGACAGACTTGGGATGAGTTGAGAGACTAATAGGTTCACAATGAATTTTATGTGGGGGTTAAAAAACATAGGAGGGTCATCTATAGAGATATAAGTAACATATTTCAAGAGTTTGTTTTGTGTATTTACAATGGATAATTTAATTTTTCATTTTTAATAAGGATGGGGGGAAATTTATTTGGAGTTCATAATTTTGTAATGATTTTGGGGAAAACATTGGACTGGAGTCTCATTTATTTTCGGGGGATGTCTATTTTATGTGGAACAATTTTTGACTTTGTGGAAATAGAAGTTGAGTTTGGAAGGAACTTATAACTTTGGGAGGTTCCATGAATCGGAATTGGATTCATGAATTACGTAATTTAGTGGGGAGTATCCTATGTTGGGTATTGGATTAAATTTACTCAACTTCATGTCTCAGGGAAGACAAGATCCTGTATACATAGACTTGTTGTTATGATTATGGTAATAAGTGTTGGCTACTCAAAGGATTCCAATATAGCTCTGTTGGGAGATTTATTTTAGAGTGTGAGTTGGATATTTTGGAATGGAACACAACTATTCGGAATCAACTAATGACAGACAAATATTTTATGATGTTGATGGTTAACCACCAAGACTTCTATGGAGTAATAAGTTTTTATAAGGAAAACTATTAGTGACCCACCACATTACTTTACATGGGGATATGGGGTATTTCAATATTTCTGGTTTGAGGTTGTCCCATTTTTTAATCTATGATTTTGAATTGGGATTCAATATTTAAATCATTGTAATGAGTTCTTTTAGATGTGGTATGATGATTGAGAGTTCCAATAGGTTCATGGATAATTTTTAGGATCCTTGGGGTTTAGTATATATATTTTAAGAAGTGCATTCGGGGGAACATGGTTACTAATAACAATGAAACCAAAATATATGTCATGATTTATATAGTTTATTGGTTTTCTTACACTATGAACGTGGAATTGGGAGACTTTGATACTTCATCAGATGATTTTATAGGCATACACATGATTTTTCCCCAATTTTTTTTATCGTGTGAATGAAAATTATCAAATGAGAATCCTAGAGAGTGAGGACTTCATGGTTAGTGCGTGATTTAACTAACCCATCGAGAAAAAAATTACATAATGAAAAATGATCAATTTATCGTTTTTCACCTAAACCAATTTTAGTTATTAAGCCCCTTTCCTATATATTTTGGTCAGAACCACTCATCCATGATGCTCCATTTCCCTCTCCTCTCCTCATGTCTTGATCTCTACAACTTGCTATCTATATTTTATTTCATCAATAGTTTTGGATTGATATATTTATATCTATAACACCACTATCCTATACATAAGTTTCGATTCCCTGTCAAGTGGTGTTCCAATAGATTTATCTAGTAGGATATATATATATATTTATTCTTTTTTTATAATTTTTTATTTTCATTAAATTAATGATAAATCAATTGTTGAAACTAAAAATTTGTAAATTTATAATATTATTGTTGTTTTCATCACTATTTAACCTAGATCCATGATTAGTTTTTGGTTCTTGTGTAAAAGGAATCATCAGTTTATAATTAGATGACACTACAATTAATAAGAGTTATTAAAATTTATTTTTCATTTCTGAATGGATATCTATTTTAAAGTTTTGTCTATTTTTAAATTCTGTATATTAAATGTTTATATTTTCTTCAAATCTCAAATCATGGGGTTATGTTTTGGGAATTGATGATTGTGAAACAAAATTTCACAGTAATTAATTATTATAATTGGAATTTATATATAAATTAGAAAATTGAATGGGTAATTTGTATTATAGAGTGATGACCATGAGATTGGTTTGGAAATAATACAATTGTATTTTTAACTGGTTTTTGAAATGATTAATTATTTAAGACGTATGATTTTCAATGTCATTTGGTTATTATTACAATAGGTAATAAAAATTTAGAAAGAGTATTTTATAAAACATAATGAACCACATAAAATTAGAATTTTGAATTATATCAGATTCAAAAGGGATTATGTAATTAAATAAATATTGATAATTGAAATGGAATCCACATTACTTATATGATAGAGGATTATGTTTTTTGTTTTGTGATGTTCAATGATAATGAAAACCCCATTGGTGTCAGATTTTCATCCAAAATAATATTTGAAAAAATGACCTTACTCTATGAAGTTTTCTTATCTATTATTGATAATGAAATGGATTTGATTGTTATCCCATGATGATCGTGATATCTAGGGAACATAGAAATTTATATTTAAATTACAATGAACATGACCCATTGGGGATGTAAGGATTTGGTTATTAACCTATGGAGAACATGGCCGCTAGGGGATTAAGAGATTTTATGGTTATACCATGGTGAACACAACCCCCAGGAGGATGCTGGGACTAGGGATGGGTATATTAACCCTAGTAGAGAGTGTTTTGGTTTTAATGGTTATTGTTGAGTGCTTAGAGACAACTAGACATTGGCTATAAGATATTTTTTCCATTACAATAGTGAACCTGGTCCCTCACGTTTTTCAATTATTTATATGAATTAGTTATTTATATTGATTATTATATTTATAAATTCTAACAATGATCACTAAAACATTCACTCTAATGAATGGGTAATTTTTTGGACACAATTTGGGGTGGAATACATAGTTTTACTGACATAATTTTCATGACACTATGGAAGATGGGTACCTAAATATAATGATTGATATTAATAGTTCTAGTAAAATTCAATTATAATTTCATGATAATATGTTAGGAACTTTAGGATATGGATGGAAAATGATAACAAGACAAACAACAGACCAGTTGGTGCTACATCCTAGTATTTATTATTTTTTCATTCTCTATAATTGTATAATATTATCACTTGGGGGATTCATTTTGAAATTCTTGTCATTCCTCATCACTTTTTAGTGTGTTTATGATGATAATTTTATGGATATTTTCTTGTTTATTAATGATTTTTTTAATAGGGGTTATATTTTTCTGCTAATTCCATTTCATTCATTACTCTAACAAGATGGAATAGCCTACCCAGAAAATCTCATAGACCCCCACCACAACTCAGTATCCTCATCCATAAAGGGATGTGAATCAGGATATTTATTATTCAAAGGTTGATCCAGAACCTGTATTCAATTCCTTCTCAAATAAAAAAACCATAAATGAGAAATGTTTTGATTGATGTTACTTTTTAAATTTATATGGTTTATATACTGAGTTTTGAAATATAATATTGTTACACTTTTTGTAATCATGGTATTTTTTTTATTTTTTTCAATAATTGTGTTTTTTGTTCAAATGAAGAAAAATTGTTTTTTTATAAAAAATTCGTTTTTATGGGTATAAATTCATTTATCCAAACTCTTCTTCCATGTTATGTTTCTACGATCAAGAATTTTATTTTCTAAATAAAATAAATTTCCAAAATTTATATTTCAAGATCATAAACTATCATTTAATATGAAATTATGGAAATTTTTATAATTTTTTCCACTAATGACTCTTCAAACTATCAATTATTTATTCGAGCAGAATGTATATATTTAACTTTTATGACATGAATAGATTTCCCAACTGTGATTACTATAATATTTTTAACGAATCATTAAATGTTTCAATAATTATTATTAACTAAAATACTTTTATAAATACTTTATTAATTTTAATATTTTATTTTTTCTAAAACAAAATGTTATCATCCCCTATTTTCCATGAAATTTATTAAATTTTATAATAATTTTATTTTCATCTATTTCAACTTATGTTTATAATTCCAATGTTTTTCAGGGTACATGATCTTATTATTTTATTGAGTTTATTTCTATAAATGGTTTATATTAATTATTTAATTATATTGTAATAGAACATATTCCATTCTAATGGAAGATTAAGAAAAAAAAATATTGCTATTTTTTTCATGTGTATTATATAGAAATCTGAAATCTCTTAAATTTATTTTTCATTATATGGTACTTTTACATATGTATGGTTGATTAATATGTGGTTCTATTATAGATAAAGTATGAGTGGTCCTATTATATTCCCCCAATTCACTGGTTAATGTAGCCTTTCAAAATTTTATCAGTTGAATTTAACCTTCTTTTAATTATGTCAAATTTAGTGACGTTGTATAAATCACATGCACAACATGATGATACCAACAAATGTTTATAATATTAATTTCAAAATTAATTTTAAGAAGAAAAACTTCAAGAGTAATCAAATGTATTATAGTGGGGAAAATTTAAAATAATATAATATAATATAAATAATTTGATTTGATTGATCCTATATAATAATTGTAATTTAAAAACATTAGAAGTGAAGAAAAAATTTAGCAAAGTAATATGAATTATATATATATATATATATATTAGAGAGAATAGAAGTGAATTAATAATGAATGAAATATGAGATATTTATAGAATTTTATAAACCCATATAACCATTTCAAATTTGACTATTGAAATAGTAATCTAGCCAATAGAATAGTAATATAAATGTTGGAATAGTAATATGGTATTTCGTAATATTAACATTCCAATTAGAATAGTAATATAAAATATGTACGTCTAAAATAATATTTATATATCTTATAAAATGAAAATAATTCATATTTATATAATGATAGATGGGTAAATTTTTAAAAAAAATTATAAAAAAATTATTTATATTTTTGTAGTATAAATATAGTTCACTTTAATTTTGATAAAAATAAATAATTTTAAATTATTTTTATTTCCATATAATGTGATTATAATGTAATATTTTCAGGTATATTAATTAATGTATTTTTACAGATAAATGTGTGAGAAATTTGATTAGAATATTAAAATTGGGGTTTCCAAATAAATGTGGATTTAATTTTGAGATTATATTTCTCTTATATAGAAAATTTTTTTTTGTAAAAATGATTTAATTTCTTTAATCTACAATTTCATAATGGATAATGAGAATTTTTTTTAATTTTTCTACTATAGTTTAATTTTTAGTGAGTAGTGAAATACAAAAAACAATAATAAATAAAAAGTATCATCAAAATATAGGAATTTTTAGTCATTGAAGATGGGGGAACCAACAAGATCAAAATCAAATTCAAAATTTAATGTTAATAGTCATATAAATTAATAAAATTGGTATCTTACAACTAATATAGTAAACTAATGATTTTAATATTAAAAGACCCCCTATAAATATCATCCATCACAACCCCATCTCCTCACATATTATAATACATATTTAATTTAAAATTTATACCAATTGTTTTTCTAATATTATCCCCCATTTTCTAGTTATTAAGGTATCAACCAAATTCTAATTCTATGTTCATTAATTAGATTCAAATAGATGACTTTCAAAATGTAGTATTCAGAAACAACCTCTTTAAATTTATTTTCTTAATCCACCTTCTCCTTTGATCCCTACTCTTAAATAGAATAATAACACTAAATTCATATATAAATTGAAATTTCATAATTATAATATAATATCTACCATCCACCATCTTACATTCTCCTCTTATTTTAAAAATTAAATCATTTCCCATATTTTTTCAGATCCCCACCTCTGTGGATAATGATTTTTTCCCTTACCATGTTCAATTCTAGTCATAAAAATATAATTATTATTAAACAAGTAGAAAAAAATTATCATAAATTAATTACTATTATTAAATAAAAAATTGTATATAATATTAAATAATACAAAAGTATTTTGTGATGTTCGGTGAAACCACCAAAATGAAATAACTGCATAATATAAATGTTTTTAATAAAAGAATAATCCCTATATTATAACTACTATGTGTATTTAGAAAAATTTAAATTTAATTAGGGAAATGAATAACATTTTATTTCTATTCAAGATTTATAATTCCATTATACATGAACGTAAATAATTATCCATAACTGATCTAACCTTCAAACTATTAAAGGAATGCTCTTGGGATAATGAGATTAGTATTTATATCTCATAAAAATGGATAAAAATTAACATAATAAAATTATAGTTAATAATATTTTTGAAATTTTTTCATATTTATGGGATTAATGAAATTAATTGGATTTACTATGTTATTATGTGAAAGTGAAGGATGATTCTGAAACCTATAGTAAGGAATCTCTTCAAAACATCTATTTTCACAGGGTCATGAAAATTTTCTACCTAGATAACATTATCTCTTTCAAGTATTTAAGGTAATGAATATGAATTTTAATTATATATCCCATAATGTTATACCTAGATTAATCTCCTTTCCATTTATGGGGAAATACATGCCTTAACATCATTTCTGGAATTCCTTCTCTAAAATCAACCTCATTTTAGAGAATCATTTCTATCCCCTAATCCATTTATGTAACACTAATTTATAGTCAATATATTAATTCATAATTTCATTAAATATAGTATTATTTTACATATATGAATTATTTATTTCCACTTTTTTTCAAAAATATAATTCCACACTTATTCTTTTTTAAAATTATTTTACCATATCATTAAAAGTTTCATTTGAATATTTATTTCTATACCTAGTTCCCTTCCCACTCTGGTAATTTTTTATCAAATGAAAATGAAAATTTGATACATATTCATATATGAATATATGTTAAAATCAAAAATATTTAATTTATTATTCTATTTAGAATAATTATTAAATCTCTGTTGATTATGACATACGGTAGGATTATGTAACCAATTTAAAACTATGTGTAATTATTATTTTTATAACCATTAATTGATTTAATTTTGAGTAAAACATAAGAATTTAAATGTTATGATTAGTGTTTCTATATAATTCACAAATAAAATGGGTATAATTATGGTCTCATGATACATTGTGTAAGAGATTATGGAGTAAACCTAATCTGGTATGGGACTTGGTCCACCATGCGATATTTTCATGGAGGTTAGACTTCACTTATATATATTTAATGTTTATAATTATTTAAATTTTCTATGTAACCATATCTTATAATAACATGTTCATTATGTTATGATACCATGAAATTATTCAGGAGCCTTCCCTTTTATGGTATCATTTTTTTATGATTGAATCACATATTATATATTATGCCTCAAAACACAATTTATTCCCTTACTGTGTTTTTTATCTCATGTAATAATTTCATGTATTCTCAGGCAACACTTTGTGGTTTATGTGAAAAAAGGTATTTAGGAGATCATTATAGAAAATAAAATATATATTTTTTATTTATTTTTATATATTATGATCACAATTTTCTATAGACCCCAAGCCTCCCAATTTTTTTTCTATTTATTGGATATATGTTTTAAAAATATTGTATTAACATTTATAAATGGATTCACATAGGCATGTAATTTTTTATGTTAAGGATTGAATACATTTAGTGATAACCATAGAGATATGTATATATATAGGAAAATATCAATGATTTTTGTGAAGTATAGAGTGACTGGTTTCTATGAAATTATATCTTTTTAGGGATACAATAAGTAGATTTGGCTATTTAATTTATTTAACTTGGGGTAATAAATTCAAAAATTGAAAATTGAGTATTAATTTGATTATCACCTTCTTAATTTCAATGTAGACTTGTTTCACCCATGGTTTGATAATCCAAGGTGACATGCATTAGGAAATATAGAAACTCTTAATGAACCCTTATTAAATAATGGATTGGATTGTCAGCTTAGAAATCAAAATAGGTAAAACTATCATGGATATCATAAATTTAATCGTAGAGATTGATATGTTATGATTTAAATTTTATTTAGAAAAATTCTTATTTGATAATTGTTTCCATTTTATATACTTATTATTTTAAGCTTTATCATCACTATAATTATTTTTTATTTAAAAAAATAATCTAACTAGGATAATGTTTTTAATGTTCTACTCTGTATCAATTCATGAGGTTAATTTTTTTATTATTATACTTATACACAATCATTCATCCCATAAATTTCTTGTAAAAATATTATTTTTCCACTTCCAAAAATAAATATTGAGTAATTCATGATAATAAAAAAATGATACAATTGATGAAAACAAAATATCTAAATCATCTCAAATAAATTTTTTTTTATCTTCCGAAAAATCATTTCATATTTCCATTTGTGGAGATTTAAGTTTTATTGGGAGTAGATATTATATCCTTATATAATGACAAAATCAAATATCATGATAGGGAGTCCACCCTTCATATCCAATGACATACATAAATTTTGATATGTTTATGTGGGAGAATAAATATCCATTGGAATATTAAAATAAAAAATTTATATTATTTCACTACGTGGAATCATATCTTTCCCAAATAACTAAGAAAAAATAGTAATTAATTCTTGAAGACATTCCTATTGTGAGGGATTATACTAAATATTCCATTAATAGATATGTGGTATTCCTCTTGATTGAGTTTTTGAGTTTTCAATTAAATTTTTACCTATATATCTACCGATATCCAAGACTCATTATTTAATGGAAACTGTAGGATTAGATTAATGTATAAAGCATGTACTAGATAATTTGAAATGGTGATTAATATGATTTAGGTCTTCACCATGGGGTGAACTGGCCCTATTCATCATGATGAATAAAGTGACAATATGACTTTGAATTTATTGTCATGGAATCATGAAATTAATGATAATGAAAAATTATCCCCTACCCCAGATACATGAATTGTTCAATCATTTATGTAGGGCCCAATATTTTTATAAGGTGGATCTTTAGTCGAGATATCACTAATTTAAAGTAAAGAAGGATTTTATTCCCTAGTAATACTTTTAAAAAAGGTATGGACACTATGAATTTGTAGTGATTCCCTATAGAATCAGTAATGTTATAAGAATATTTTAATTCATACTATATAGAATCTTTTGAGATCACTTTAAAAAATATTTTTAGTCTTTATAGATGGTATTTTAATATTCTCCAAAGGAAAGGTGGTGCAATAGTATAATTTAACTACCATGCTAAAGATATTTATAAAGGAGAAGTAATATAAAATGTACAAAAAAGGTGAGATCTGGTTGGTTGATCTATCATTCATATGGGATTTTATCTTAATTATAAGAATATTTATATACCCTTCTTTGAAAATTCTAATTAAGGAGTGACCCATACCAACATCTATAATAGAGATACATTATTTCATTTAACTAGTTAGGTATTATCAATGAATTTTTACTAACATCCCATGAATTTGAAATAAACAAACCATTATAGCTCAGTAGAGAGCCTTGATTTTCTAGACAAATATATGTGAAGAGTGAACTAATAAATTTAAAAAGGGTCCAATCATAATAGCAGTCCTCATCCTGACCTCATGTGGGTAAACTTTCATGGTAAAAATTGATGAGTCATATAGTTTATTGGGATACATACTAATGGAAAATGAAAAAGTGATAGATTCTACCTCAAGAAATTTAATGTTCAGGTGAATGACTATGAAACACAGGATCTAGAGTACACTGCAGTGATCTACATGTTCAAAATCTACAAAATAATTTATATGGGGATAAGTGTATAATATATATGGATTATATTATAAGGACCCAACCTTATTAGATACATAATCTTGAATTTAGACAAGAAAAAACTTCCATTTACATTGAATATCTTTTCATGTTTAGAGTTTTAGAGAAGTAGGACAATACAATCACAACATTAAACATTATTACAGAGTGGATACCATAAAAATAGTTTCTATTTTTTTCAAAAAATAAAATAGTAAAACCTAAACATGAATTCTTGAAAATTAGTCAACATTTAACATGGATTCCTTCTTTGTATTATACATCCATTAACCTACGAAAATCATTTAAAAACATGGGATGAGCATGAAAGCCCAGTAAGGGTTGAAAAAGAAGGAATGAGCACATTAGTCCATGAATACTCGTAACATATGAAAACATTTTCAAAAGTCATGCTTTTCTCCCATATATACATACTTTTTGTAACATGATATTTACACAAGATCAACAAAAAACATGATAACATAAAGGTATCTTGGGGAATTACTTATATAATCTTGTAATCATTCTTGGATAACTTTTAATTTGTAACCCTCACGAAAACCTTACATTGTGTAACCATCGTAGTTACAGTTGGAGTAAACATACAGCCGACCTCTAACATACTCATACCCAATGAATTTTAGGGAAATATATTTCCCACCCTTCATCATAAATAATTAACAATAACAAAAACATAATCATACAACATGAATAATTCCATAAAAACATTACTCTGGAATTTTGTACAACTGAATTTAAAATGAGGATTTCTAAAGAAAACCCCCATATAAATATCATAAAATTGAAGAGATACTGAATAGATTGGAATGAGTATGTATATATATTATAAATAAACATAAAAACATAATATAAACAAAATCTATCGCACAAAAAAATTTAATACCACATAAGAAATGGAGTATAAGGTTAACCAAATGAATGGAAATCGGGTTAAGAATTCCCTTACCACGGGTTTGTCTTACTTTAAACTTGTATAAAATTATTGTATAATGGTTAAAAGAGTGTTATTAGTATTTTAAAGAAACATTTTCATGTTTATAACATCTTATATTATCATTTAATAACATCATTTCAACCTTTAATTGTTAGTATTTTCCTCCTTGCATTGTTTTTGGGTGAGTTCTTAACATGATTTCCATGATGGGTTCATGGTGGATATTCTGGTTGATTGGAAGTGAAATTACAGAATTTGAATGGAAAGGTATTTACATATTTATAGTACCATAATTTATACCATTTTTCATTTTGATGTTTAATATGAGGATGATTCAAAAGTTAAAACATTAATGATTTTCGTTTATATCATTTTAGTGGTCCCTTGATAAAAATGACCTCATTTTGTCTTATAAATTAGAACCATGTGTAAAAAAAGAATTAAAAAACTATGTGTGATTCGTAACACAAATATTATAACATGGTTTGACCATATAAATGGTTTCTTGACCATACTTTATATAATTAATGGAAATTGAAATCACATCGTCCATGATGTCAGTAATTCGACACATAACGAACAATGTTTTTATTCCTTAAATAAGTGAGAGAGGAGAAGAATAATGATGAGTAATTTTACATAAAATTGATAAAATCCATAATATACATGATTTCAGGAGATTTCATGCCTCTTGGGTAAGGATATATGAAGAAAGAATAAGGAAAGAACTCAAAATAAAAGAATAAATGAGAACTCTCTTACAAACATTCGGCAGCCCAACGGCTAAACGGTAGGGTTTTAGAAAACATTAATGAGAGAGGGGAAAGGGTCACCCATCCAGAAATGAATCATAATATAGAATAGATCATGAATAGGATGTAAATATGAACATAGAATGGAAACATGAAAGTTATACCACATAATAGAGATCTTGAAAGGAAAAAGAATGAAATTGAGAGTTTTCTTACCTTATATTGTAACCATTTGAACATGATGTTTGGGACCTTGGGGTCTTGAGGAAACCTTGTGAGGAAAAATATGGAGGTACAAAAGAAATATCTTCATTGAGGAGAAATTTGGAATGATTTTAATGAAGAAATGCGTTGGTATTTATAGGAAAAGTAACAGAATATTTTAATAATTTCAAAGGAACACCTCATTGGTGGTATTTGCAAAACCATGGGCCTGCCCATGGTATTTTCCAATGGTATAAGCCACTAGGGAAACCTCAAATATTATTTAAATATACACAAGTCGACCAGATTTATGACATAATTATTATATCATTAATGATGTCATTAACACACCGAAACTAAAAACTGTATTTTTTACTATTCATCGAAAAATCAACTGTTTCAGAAAAATTCCCAAAATTCATCCTAACCATTTATTGACGTGTAGATTTCAAAAATAAAGTCCAAATTTTTAAATTAATTTTCTAAATATTATTAATTTAATTTTATAATAATAGCATACTTTATTCAAAAATTAACAATTCTAATTCTGTAACTACTTCTATATCACAATGAAAAATTTAACTAGATGCTATTATCTTAAAGCCTTACTAAAATAAAGTAATAATAAAATTTACTATTCATTAGGGTCGTATTAATATTCATATTACTATTCATAAGTTATTTTCCTATTCACCAAAAAACATGTTGGTTCCAATATTCTCCAAATAACATACTGAATACAATTATAGATAACATTTTCTTGAAATTCAGAATATAGAAGAAGAAAAATTATGTTTGAAAGGTTAATTAAAAATATCTACTTAAAAAAAGTTCCATGAATTTCTATTTATTTTTAGAAAAGCATGGGGTGTTACATTATCCCCACCTTCTTGAAATTGCGTCCTCAAAATTTTATTTACTTATTAATCAACTGAGGATATTTTTCCCTCATAAAATTTTCTGACTCCCATGTTGCTTCTTCAAACATGTTTTTCCTCCACTAAACCTTTACCTGGTGGATTACCTTATTCTGCAATACCTATTCTCTTTGATTAAGAATTTGAAATGGTTTCTCTTCATAAGAAATGTTCTCTTCTTGCTGAACTACTTCTGGGCTCAAGACATGTGATGAATCTAGCATATACTTTCTCGACATCAAAGCATGAAAAACATTGTGTACCTAAAACAAACTCAGAGGAAAAGCTACGCGGTATGCAACTGTTCCAAATTTCTCCAAGATATAAAAAGGACCAATAAACCATGGGCTTAGCTTTCCTTTCTTATTGAAACACATCACACTTTTCCAAGGAGATACTTTAAGGAAAACATGGTCACCTATCTCGAAAGAGAAGTCTTTCGTTCTATTTTCTTTATAACTTTTCTGCCTAATCTGAGATGTCCTCATGTGCTACTGGATGGTCCTCATTGTTTTATCCACATATTCAACTAATTCTATACCCATCAATATTTTTTCACTGACTTCATCCCAAAACACTGGATTCCGACACAGCTTCCCATACAAGGCCTAAAAAGGTTCCATCGGAATACTGAAATGAAAACTGTTATTATAAGAAAACTCAACTAAAGAAAGATGTTGATCCCAACTTCCCTGATAGTCCATTGAACAAGATCTAATAATATCCTCCAATGTTTGAATTGTTCATTCTGACTGCCCATCTGATTTTGGAAGAAATGCTATACAGAAATTAAACTCTTTTCCCAATGACTTCTAAAGTCCCTTCCAAAAGTTAGAAGTGAACCTGAGATCTCGGTCAGATACAATGGAAAAGTAACTCCATGTGACCTGAAAATATCCTTGAGGTAAAATCGAGAAAGATGATCCAAAGACATTGTATCTTCAATTCATAGAAAATGTGCAGACTTTGTTAGCTGATCAACAATAACCCAAATCCCATTGTTACCTTGAGAAGTATTTTGTAGTCCCACAACAAAGTCAATGGATACATTCTCCCATTTACACTCTGGCATTGGAAAAGACTGAATCATCCCCTTCATAAACTTCCACTATGATTTAACCTATTAACACATCAAACATTTCATGGTAAAATAAAAAATATCTCTTTTCATTCCATCCCACAAATAATACTCCCGATGTCCTCTGAACATCTTAGTACTACTAGGATGAACTGGAAATAGAGAACTATGAGCTTCACACAAAAATTATTTCTTTTACTAGGAATCACAAAGAAAACACAAACTTTTTCCAAATCATATGATACAATCTTTATCAAGGTTAAATTCTAGGAACATACCCATTTTAACAAATTCTAACTCTTTCTGTAGCTCATAGTCTTCCTTATGTGCTCTCTTAATTCTGTCTGACAATGAAGACTGCACTAAAACCTGAAAAAACAGATGTATTCCCTACACCAACAACTTCTAAGCCAAAATTCATCAAATTATTAATCAAGGGACCAAGTTCCAAACGTAGTATGGTTAATGATGCATGATATTTCTGACATAAGGCATCAGCCACATTGTTAGATTTCCCTAGATGGTAATTGATCGTGTAGTCATAATCCTTTATCAGTTCTTGCCATCTTCTCTGCTACATGTTTAAATCCTTTTGAGTGAATATATACTTCAGAATTTTATGGTCAGTATATATTTGACATTTGGTTCCATATAAATGATGCCTCCAAATTTTCAAATCAAAAACCACAACAGCCAATTCCAAATCATGTGTGGGATAATTTAGCTCATGAGGATTAAGTTATCTCGAAGTATAAAAAATTACCTGATCATTCTGCATCAAAACACAATCAAGACCATTCAAAGAAGCATCAATATAGATGAAAAACTCACCATTTCGGGAAGTTAAGACCAAAACTGGAGCATTCACCAATATCTTCTTCAGCTCTTGAACACAAACATCACATTCTTCTGTCCAAAAAAAATTAACCCTTTTTCTTGTTAGCTTAGTTATCGGTCTAGATAACCATGCAATGTTTTTAACAAACCTTCGGTAATAACCTGCTAACCCAAGAAAACTAAGAATCTCTGTAATAGTTGTGTGTCTTGGCCATTAATCAACTACTTTTGTTTTGGCCAGATCAACTATTATTCCATACTTATTTATAATGAGCCCAAGAAAAAAAAATCTGTTGCAACCAAAAATGACACTTGATTAATTTTCCATTCAGTTTCTTTTCTTTTAATGTTTTTAAAATAACCCTAAGATGTTTTTCATACTCATCTTTGTTTTTAGAAAATACTAGAATGTCAGCTATAAATACAACCACAAAACTTATCCAAGAACTCATGAAATAATATATTCATAAGATTCATGAATACAGTAAGTGCATTAGTTAATCCAAATTGCATAACAACAAATTCATAGTGCACATATCTAGTACAAAGGACTTTTTTTGGATTTCATACCAATTCACCTTCAACTGATGGTATATGGATATCAAGTCATTCTTGGAAAGTTACAGAGCTCCCTAGAGCTGATCAAACAAGTCATCGATATGATGAAAAGGATACTTGTTTTTAATAGTGATGTTATTCAAAGATATATAATCAATGGAATGTCTCATGGAACCATATTTCTTTTTGACAAACAAAACAGGAGCTCCACATGGTGAAGTGCTAGGACGAATGAAGCCTTTGTTAAGAAAATACTGCAATTTATTTTTCAATTCAAGAAATTCTATTGGAGCCATACAATAAGGGGGTTTGAAATTGGCTTAGCATCAGGAAATTTCTCAATTTGTAATTGGAATTCTCGATCAGGTATGAAACCGTGTAACTCATTTGGAAAAACATCAATGTATTCATTTACCACGGGAACATTATTAATTTGAATAGTTCTCTTGTTTTCAACAATTTGAGCAAGATAACATTCATTTCCATCTTTTTATAGTTTCTCAGCTTCCAGATATGTTATCGATTTATGGGTTTATTCTTGTATAAAAACTGAAACACTTTTTGAAAAAAAAACTTCTTTAGCTCTACAGTCAATCTTGGCATGATAATCAAAAAGCCAGTCCATCACCAGAATAATATCAATCTCAACTAAGGATAAAACAAAAAGGATTGTAGATAAAGACTTTCCACATACCACAATAGAATGTTTTTTATAATTCCCCTTTGCTATAACATTTCCCCCTTGTGTTTTAACAACACGTTAGGGTCTCATTTGTTGAGGTGATATTTCCAATTTAGCAGAAAATTTCTCATAGGTGAAAGACTGTGTGGACCCCATGTCAAACAAAACATTAGAAAAATCTGAGTGGACTAACAAAGTACTAGATACAACATCATTGGATGGACTGACATCTTCTAACGTAGTTGCAAAGGATCTCACTACACCTTTCTTCTTGTAGTATGGCTTCTTTGCATCATTCGGATCACCCTTTGGGAAGACATTTGCATAATGACTCATCTCACCACATTTAAAACACTATAATATTTTCTTATCAGGATTAGTCTTTGGATCATTTTTATTACAATCCCAGGCCATATTTCCAAACATACTACATTTAAAAAACTTCCTAGTTTTTCTAAGACATTCCCCAGGGTGCTTCTTGCCACACTTTTCACAAATTGGAAATTGGATTTTCTTACCATTAGATTTATTTGGTTGATTTCTACCCATTTCTTTCCATCTAGACCTCTTATTCTCTTTGTATCCAAAATGCATGTGATCATCATCAAACTCTTTTTCTACCCTCTCAGCACATTGGACAAGTTTCTAATAACTTTTGAATTCATGGGAGGACAACGCCCTTCGATGCATTGGCTTAAATCGTGAGTAAAAGAGGCTGATTTTTCTATCATAATCTAGAATAATATTTAGACTATACCTCATATATCAGGTGAAGTTTTCTTCATACACATCAACTGAATCTTCCTCCTGTTTCAATTCAAGGAATTTCTTCTCCATTTTTAGTCGCTCCACCATAGGAAAATATTTTTCAAGGAAAAGACTTTTAAATTCATCCCACTCTAAGGTATAAAAATCCTCTCTATGCCTGATATTCCTTACCATTGACCACCACTAATAAGCTTTCCATTAAAAATGATAAATGGAAAGACTTACCTTTTGATTGTCTAGACATCCAATAACATCCAATATATTTTCAAGGGCTTCGATCCATCCTTCAGCTGCTACTGGGTGAGAATATCCATTGAACGTAGGAGGATGTTGTCTCATAAATTGTTCCACTACTATCATGTTCTGTTGTGGTACGTCTATTGGTTATCTTTCATGGATTCCACCACCATTTATTTCATTTTTTAGCTGAGCCATTACTGTCACAAACTACTCAGTTCCAATCCCTACCATTTCGGGATATTTTTCCCAATGGATGTCATTTTGTCGGTGCCTCCCCTCTTCTGCATCCCTCTTCCTTTTTCAGACAACCATTCTGAATAAAAATGTCTTAGATAAATAAACATGTTAATATTTAAATTCTATACCATTTAAAATTTAACATTGAGTGAAAATAATTTATGTTACTCTATTAACATCACCCTGACCACTAAAGTTATCTAAACCATCCTCTGATGCCAACTACAAGGACCCAAACTTATTACATACATAATCATGAATTTAGTCTAGAAAACACTTCCTTTTACATTGAGGATATTTTCAAGTTTATAGCTTTATATAATTTGGACAATACATTCATAACACTACACATTATTACAGAGTGGATACCATAAAAACAGTTTCCATTTTTTTTTCAAAAAATAAAACATTTAAACTTAAACATGACTTCTTGAAAATTCTTCAACATTTAACATGGCTTCCTTCTTTTCCTTACACATCCATTAACCTGTGAAAATCATTTAAAAACTTGGGATGAGCACGAAATCTCATTTAGGGATGAAAAAAGGAATGAGCACATTAGTCCATGAATACTCGTAAAGTATGAAAACATTTTCAAAAGACATGCTTGTCACCCATATATACTTACTTTCTGTAACATGAGATTTAAAGAAGATACAAACAAAACATGAGAACATAAATATTATCATAATTTTATCATAGGTCATTAATTACATTATCTTATAACCATTCTTGGATACCTTTTAATTTTTAACCCTCACGGCTACCTTACTTTGTGTAACCATCATAGTTACAGTTGGAGAAACCATACGGAAAACCTCCTACTTAATCATACCCAATGTGTTTTAAGGAGATATAGGTCCCAAAATTCATCATTAATGATTCCCAAGAACCAAAAAATAATCATACAACATTAATAATTCCATAAAAAAACTTTCCTTGGAATTTCGTAAAACTGAATTTAAAATAAGGATTTCTAAAGAAAATCCCCATATAAATATCATAAAATTGAAGAGTGACTTAATAGAGTGGATTTATTACATATATATACAATAAATAAACATAATAAAACATTATATAATCCAAAACCATCACACACAAAATTTTAATACCACATTAGTAAGGGAGTATAAGTTTTACCCAATGAATGGAAATCGGGTAAAGAATTCCCTTACCTCAGGTTAGTCGTACATCAAACTTATTTAAAATTATTGTATATAGTTTAAAAAAAGTGTTATTAGTATTATAAATAAATATTTTCATGTTTATAACATCTTATATTATCATTTCATAACATCCTTTCATCCTTTAATTGTCAGTATTTTGCTCCTTACACTGCTTTTGGGTGCGTTCTTAACATGATTTCTATGATTGGTTCAAGGTGGATGTTCTTGTCTATTGGAAGTGAAATTATAGAATTGGAATGAAAATGTATTTACATATTTCCTATTCCATAATTTATACCATTTAAATTTTCGATGTTTAAAATGATGATGATTTATAAGTTAAAATATTAATGATGTTCGTCTAGATCATTTTAGTGGTTCTTTGATAATAACAACCTCATTTTGTATTATAAATTATAACCATGAGTAAAAAAGAATTCAAGAACCATGTATGAGTCATAAAACATATATTATAACCTGTTTCATCCATATAAATGGTTTTGTGACCATACATGAATGAATTAATGGAAATTGAAATCACATCGTCCACGATGTCGGTAATTCAATACATAACAGACAATGGTTCAATTCCTTAAATAAGTGGGACAGGTGAAGAATAATGATGAGTAATATTTTATAAAAATGATAACATCCATAATATACATGATTTATGGATATTTCATGCCTCTTGGGTAAGGATATATGAAGAAAGAATAATGAAGGAACTCAAAATAAAATAATAAGTCAGAAATCTCTTTCAAATATCTGGCAGCCCAACGCATAAGCGAAAGGGTTTTAGAAAAAATTAAGAAGAGAGGGAACATGGGTAACCCATCCATAAATGAATAATAATACATAATAGATAAATAATAAAAATTAAATAATAATGTGTTATGGAAACATTAAAGTTATACCACATAAAAGGGAACGTGAAAGGAAAAATGAATGAAATTGAAAATTTTCTTACCTTGAAGTGTAACCCTTAGAACATGAAGGTTTGGACCCTGGGTGCTTGAGGAAACCTTAGAAGGACTAATATGGTTGTAATGAGGCCATAGCTTCATCATGGAGGAATTGGGAAGGATGTTAATGAAGGAATGGGTTGGTATTTATAGGAAAAGTAAGGGAATATTTTAATAATTTCAAAGGGACACCTCATGGGAGGTATTTGCAAAACCAAGGGCTTGCCCATGGTATTTGACAATGTCATAAGACACTTGGGAAACCTCATATATTATATAACTATAGAAAATTATAATAGATTTATGACATCATTACTATATCATTAATGATTTCATTAACACACCGAAACTAAAAACTGTATTTTTTACTATTCACAGAAAAATCAACTATTTCAGAAAAATTCCCAAAATTCACCCTAACCATTTATCAATGTTTAGATTTCAAAAATGAAGTCCAATTTTTGAAAAAAATTTCTAAATATTAATAATTTAATTTTTAAATAATATCATACTAAATTAAAAAATTAACAATTCTAATTCTGTAACTACTTCTATATCACAATGAAAAATTAACCTAGATTCTATTATCTTAAAGCCTTAATAAAATAAAATAATAATAAAATTTACTATTCATTAGGGTCATATAACTATTCATAAGGGTATGTTACTACTCACCAAAAAACAATTTGGTTCCAATATACTCCAAATAACATACTGAACACAATTGTAGATGATAGTTTCTTGAAATTCAGAACATAGAAGAAGAAAAGTTATGTTTTAAAGGCTAATTAAGAATATCTACTTAAAACAAAGTTCCATGCATTTTATTTATTTTTAGAATAACACAGGTTTTTACATATATGATCCTTAAATATATATTCATATAGAATGAGTTTAATTTGTTCTAGTGGTGATACTTGTTTCTAAACAAGGACTGTGACCGCTCAATCAACTATTATTATGGGTAATAAAATAAAGGGGAAGATTATCTATGTGTAAAATATATCCAAGCCGTAGGAATGTCTGGAATTGAGAAGGATACCATACATGTAGATATGAAAAGGATGTGGATTGTAAAAAAGGAAAGAATATTATCATTCCTTTATTAAATTATTGATCAACCTTACTATTTGGATAAGAATAGTTATGCTTAAAGAGATGATGTGGATATTAGGTAGAGTCTATATGAGAAGGGATCTCTATAGAGTATAAAATTGATTAAATCCAAAATGTTATTACCCATAGATATAGGTGACCCCTCATGTCTCAGAGGAGAATTTCTAGGTCCCCACTCCTTACTCCACACACTAATTTAAAATTGTAGGCTATTTTCCTCTATATCATCAAAAACCACATGAGTGGTCTCCAACTTCACGATATTTCATCTTGGAAAATAATATATTGTCACAAAATTAATCACCATATGAATTTTCTATATTATTCTAGATATTTAAGAAATATTATTTAAATATCATCTTCATAGTATAAATGATGAACCACATCCACTAAAACATCCCTAGGGGACTTGGTTATTTCACAGAGGCACAGTGGAATTATTTTACATGGCCACACTTGGCTCCTCATTCACCTTCACCATTCCCATTAACAAGGGAATTATCTTTCATATGTTTTTCACCAATAAAATATCGTTCCATGACAATTTAATAGTCTTTCACTACATTTTCCAAGAAGTGTTATCCTACTTCGGCCCTTCTGATGACCATGTTTGCTGCTGGAAGAAATTATATTGACCACCATATATCCATCAAATACCTATAACATAAAATTGTGTAGATAATTTAACCAAAATAACAACTATAATCAATAAAATATTATTCTAAACAATCCAATTTTCAATAAATCTTACTCATTAATTTTGGATTCCTCAGAATCTCACCCATTGTATTTTTTTTGGACTAGATACCAATTCACATCATTCACCCAACCCCCCTTGCATTAAAATTAAAACATCTCACATTATCCCCCATGGAAGTAAACATTATATATGTGTATATGGAGTGATTCCCAATATCGTACCATCTATAATTATTTCAAAACACATTTTCCCTTTGGAATCATCCTCATGATGATTGAAAATATCCCTTGAACCAAATTTATAAAATGAATTTGAAGCACTAAAAAACATTTATAAGACAATATATATTCATGATGAATTTTCATAAGAGATTCATTGATAGGATTTAAAATAGCAGAAATGATATAAAAATAAATCCTCTAGGCCTATTGTGCCTAATCATAGTTTATTAAACTTTATTTTTTAGGTAATATCAAGGTTATCTATTTAACTAATGAATTCCAATGAAATACCAATAACAAGTTTACATTTTATATACTAAAAAATAAATCATGTAATCACTATCACACGACACACCAAAAAAAATTATTAACAAACATTAATAATCTTATTGTGAGAGTCTTATCATTATATGAAGAAATTTATTCAACATGAAATTAATGTGACTAAATGACATTGTTTGTACTCCAATTTTTTAGATATTTATAAGCTCTAAAAAATTATAAGGATTGATAAATTTTAATTTTCATCACAACTCTCCATGAGTATTTTAATATTGAAACAAATTTTTTATGTTTAGTGTGGGGGTATCATGAGATGTAAAAATATTACCAAATGAATAGTGTTTTGTTATACTAAAATTATCAGAAAATAAGAAACAAAAAAAAATTATATAAATAAAAATATATTATTTTAATTTTTTAGGTATTTACTATTTTCTATTTGATATACTAGTAGTTTCCTAACCCAACTAAATTTAATGGTGAATTATATATTCCTTTCTACTCTCATCACAAGTTATTTTTTATAATAGTATCCCCAAGGATCATAATTATCCCTTAATTTGACATGTCTTCATGAATAGTTAAAAAAATAATTTATATTTAGAGAGAAGTACCCCGATATTACACAATTTGAGGATGATGGTAGGTTAAAATATACCAATATTTTTTATTTTTCATTACTTTTAGACTCTATATTTAGAAATAAATATTATTTTATTTAATCCAACCACCTATCATAATATTTAGGATTGTTCTTTTTCACACAACCCAACTCATAATAAATTATTTGACTAGCTTCATCACCAATAATTGTTCAAACTCTCACAATGTGAATATTATTTTCTCTGAAAACCATCTTGATTCATTAAAAACAATAGAAAATTTATTCATATTTTTATTTCTTAACATTTCTTGGGATGTATTTGTTTTACAAGAATTCATTATTCATTAATGAGTGGTTATCTCTCATAATTCCAATTAATTTATATTCCCTCCATGATTAGTATGATTTAGTGAAAATTTTGGGTATTTTATTTATGTAATATTCATCATATGAGTCTTCTTCAAACTATATTTGAAATATGTTTCTCAAAGGAATTTTTTTTCAAAATATGTTTATTAATACTTTATTTTAATCACCATTCAGTATCCTCTAAGTCACCTATCTAGAAAATAGTTGGATGAATAATAATGGATAAAATAGGACCCACACATCCTTTTATATTATATTTAAATTAACCATTCATTTTTTCCACCAACTTTATGCCATTTGATTCTCTCTAATGAATTGAAAAAAATCAAATTTCTATCTGTGTATCCCATGGATTTAGAACATGATACCACTCCATCATTCAGGCATTATCTTTTTATTTTTCCCATATATGGAGTATTTTTAATATCTATTTAAAACATATTTATAAAATTTCATTATATTGGGAATCATTGTTTATAACTTTTCCTTATAATTTTTAGTGTTCCTTCTGGAAAAAGAAAATTGTCTTTACACATGGAGTATGCAATTTTTGACATCAGAAAATTTTCATGTGTCTCCAAGATTGTGGAATACTTTTTTCTCATTCATCTTGGCCTGATTAATGTTTATCAAACAATAATGGTTTATATTTCTTGATATTCGTCATTTTTTTAGAATCTTTATAGTTCTTGACAATTTCTCTTTATTCATCAAAATACTATACATTCTTAAACTATGATTCATGTTGGTCACTAAATTATTCTCTAAGAGCCTTACCACTAAACAAATATTTATCCATTGTGATTGAATTATTTTCTAGAATATAAAATTAATAATTTATTTTAGAATTAATTTTAGAAATATAATATTTAAATCTTATCTTTTCCTATTGAATCCTTTTATTATCTTTCACCACATCATACATGTGTTCATCCAACTCAACCTTCTTATCACTTAGAATATGAAATCATTTTGATATTTCATTGTGTTTTAAAAATTTATGGATAAAATCTTTAATCCTTATTCATGAGAATTATACTCTTCCTAGAGGTTAGATTCAAATTAAAAAAAAAATCTTTTTTTAAGCCTCCAATATTTTTTTTTCTATTTCAAAAACATTGATCATAATTACGAGTGACTTATACTCCTCTTCAATTATAAATAATTAATTCTTTAATTGTTTTCTCATATTTTTTTGATAAATGGAAATCTTCAATTACTGTATTTATTTGGATATCCTCATCATTTGTAGTCCCAATATGACTTTTTATTCCAGGTTTTTTGTTTCATTACTACCATGTCATTAAATGTTGAAATGAATTCATTCTCTAAAACATTTATACATTCCATTACTGGGATAAAACTCTCACTCCCTATGAGCACAATATTTCATAGACAGTTTCTTAATATGGTTTGATATATGATATATGATTATTATTTGATGTACTTTATTTTCTAATGATAATAATGATAATAATATGAGCTTGGAAATTAATCTTTAACGACCAATAGAATCAATTTTTAAGAAAATGAGTACAAAAAAGGAATAATAATTTTAATAAAACATATAATGTATTACTAATGGATTAGTGGTAGCTATACTCTTATAAGGGGTGAATATTAGAATGATAGTCAATACAAATTTAAAATATTTACTATAGATATATAACATACCTTTATATGATCATGAAATTATAACTGTAGATGTCACAAATTTTTCTACTTCGATCCATAAGATTTACTTACCTCTTCAAATGAACTTCTATTTTAGTTTTCATGAAAAATGTAAATAAAAAATATTAAATTTATACTGTTCACCCTCACTAAAATACACCAAAGATCATGTTACAGTGAATTGTTGTGAACTAAGAACTAATATCTTCACTAAACAATGTTTGGAGTTCAGTTAATTCATTATTAATATTGGATCATCACCCAAAAATATTTTTTAATGGGTCACTATCACTGAAGGTTTACTACACACACATTAGCTCACTGTCATTGTTGGCTCACCACCATCTTCCTCCACTTTCACTCCCAAAATTTGGTTAGGATCTCCACACAATTAATTTACATGTAGGTCCCTTCACAAATATATCATTAATGGCTGAACAATATGTAGATGGGTTTTTTAGAGACCTCTTTATTCTCCTTCATAATTAATGAATGCATCCATGTGCTACACCGTCTTCTATCCAGAATGAAACTATGAGTCTTATCCCATTTCTTCTACTAAAAATGATCTCATTGGGTGAAAATCATCACTTATCTATTATACATTAATATTCAATGTGTGCAATGAGATTCACTAAAAAAATCCTCCACTCATATAATAGTCGATCGCCTTTATAATAAGTTGGATATTTAGCACAAAAATTTCAATAGGTCACAACCTAAATTGGTTAATGAAACCATCAATTTACGTCCACATAGACCTCCTCCATGATTTTTAATATTTTTCAGACAATTTTACTAGTTTGTGGAAAGTTTTAGTAACTCCTTTTATTATGAATTAATTCAAAAAATTTCAAAATATTACCTGCTAAAAATATTCTATGTCATTGGATATAATTAATCATTAAAATTATGGAACATGGCTCAATATAATTAGAAATGTATATCATGAATTACCTAAATAATCATATCTACAATTAGAACTTCTCCACCAAAAAACAAGCATCAAAATTCCCTTCATGTGAACACCACCACATGGGATATGCATCTTTAGAAAATACACATTCAATATTTCAATCACTATTAGCAGTTATATGGTTTTCTATCCACCATAAGAACATATAAATCCCCATTAATATATCCACAATGAATATCAAACTTCCCATTTTAGGAATCCTGTTTATCCTAGGTGGACTTCAAAACCACCAGGATGAGATCTATAAGAGAATGTTTATCTTTATAGAACGTAGTTAAAAAGATAGGTTTTCATGCCACTCAATGTGGATTTGTGAAATTTGTTTTGGATATTTTCCATGAAAACTATGATCCCCATGGTCATGGTCTCCTACTTTGGGGCATTTTGGCATGAAAACCCACCTATCAACCATGAATTATTCAACGTTGGTGTGATCAGTTGTGAAATAGTTATTTTTGTCCCTTGAACAGTGGATATTTAACATGCTAAAATTGATAGATCATGACCATTAAAACCCCTATAGATATAATGAATCTTGTTTTTTTGGATATGTCATTTAAATATTTCTATGCAAATATCCAATTTTTTTCCCTGAGATGGTGTTGTTTTGTAGTGTCTCAAGCCCCTAGAATTTAATATTTAAATATATTAACATTTTCGGAGAACCTTCATGATTCATTTTTTAATGAATGGTATTACCTATGTTTGGGAATATTTATTAGATATCCAACATCCCAATTGATTAAAAAAACAAGAGATTTAATTTATTAATGACCAAATGTTTGTTGGCATCTGAAATTTATTGTGAAGTGAACATTAGAGGATTCATTTAGTGAAATAAACAAATAATTTTTTTATTTTTATTAAATAAACCAAAACCATATATTTCCATATAAAAACAAACGTATAGAAAATAAGCAGAGTTAGGTTCATATATCAAGGAATATTTGAGAGGAGGAGGAGCATTATTGGTTGGTATTGGGAAAACATAAGATACTGAATGATGAATAAATTGAGGTTGACCATTACATTGATTGATAATATAGAATATATTAGTCTACATCAATAGTAGATACATTCTTTACCAATGATCAATCCAAACTCATGGTGGGACTCATTATTTGGAGGTTCTCTTCCTTTGATAAATTGGTTAAATAATGGATTTTATATTCTTTTACTCCATTTATGTTCCTCACTTGAGCTGCTTCTTAAAATATGATTGAAACTAATTTATTATTATTATTTAATTTTTTTCATCCAAGTTAATGATAATTTGATCATTTTCCAAGATAACACCAACAAATTGTGTACACTGATAATTCTTATACCTTCCCTAGACAATTCATCATGTTATTTTTTTAGTCCATGTTGTCATTGTTTTCCATTTCTATGGTAGGTTTGATCATGATAAAACCCCATTTTTTTGTGGGTTCATGATAAAAATTTAGATATTGCATTTATAGATTAATTGAGGATCTTTTTGAGATGTGTGTGGTAGATTCATGGGCATTGGATCCTAAGTGGAAACGAGAAGCATGATAGATAAGAATGGGTGATAAAATTTATGATTTCATGCCACAAGATGATGGAAATCAACATTTTTCAATGTCCCCGTTGTTTATAGTGGTCAAATGCCATGTTTTCTAGATGAAAAAACATATCAAGAATTCACAAAAATAAAAGGCATCACTCCCTGTAGAATTATTGAGTACATGGATTGTGGTTCATATGAACACACAGTGTATAGTCCCCCAAATGTGGTGAATAGGGTTTTGATAAGAGATAGATATCACATGTCATGTATGGACCACACACATAGTGTGACCCAATGCTAGAGTCTTGGCATGTAAACCTAGAATACACTATATTAGACATGGCTTATTATACATGCATAATTACCGTACATGGGAATGACCATGTACTCAAACATGACATGTGAACATGCGCAAGGAATGATGTATATGGGTGCAATATGAAACGATATATGCTATACCGGGGTGGAAAAGATATATCGTGTACCATTTTTACACATTGGGTAGTAAGAAATTTTTATCCAGTCCATGTATAGGATAAGGAATGGAATGTAGTGCAAGACATGTCAAACATAATCTGACCCCACATAAATGTCATATACCTCCATCAGGATCTTATACATTTTGTATATTATTTTATAGACTCTAATATTGGCCTATGATTTTCCTATTTTAAGTGGTTATCAATATAGGATGTGATGGTTAACTTCATTGTAGAATAAAATATATGTTGTGAGAAGTTTTGAGAGTGATTCTAAATTATGACACTCTTGACCGATGATAGTGACCTTGCAAGATTATCAGAAAGATGTCATCATTGGTACTCCTTATCACACTAGGTCACTAGTCCCCCATACTCTTTATACAGTTTGAGCTGGTACTCCTCTATACTATATTAGAGCATGGTTTCTATATCTACAGAGTGGTGCTCCCACAAATTTTTTCTCATGTAGAGAGTTGTCCCACTATTGGAGTTTTTCCTCCTTCAGTCATGGAGCACAATGATGAGGTGTGGGCCCCCATATAAACTCATATGAGGTTGTTCATGATATTGGGAATCATACATTGACTTTTGGTGTTATATCCATACTCATTGTACATAGATTCTCTATATATATGGAGAACCCATTTCCATTTCTCTTGCGTTACCTTTTGAGAAAATATATTGGGTTTTGTATCACACTTTCTATGGGTTGACTCGAATTCCATTCTATCATTTTATTTACTTATTTTTGGTTTTTAGGGCCTCTTAATGAGTATATATATACTCACCATTATATGGGATTTACAAATAAAAATTAATTCATTATAATGGTGACAAATATGTTGGTGTTGACCTTGGTTAACCATAATATGGTGGAGCGTAGAAGTAATTGGGGTTTTTTTTACTATATTTGGGGATCAATCATGGATATAATTAATTAGGGTCTCTTTATTATTACTTTTTTCCTTTTGTTGTCACTTTATAGTTTTATTCCTTTAAGGGTATATAGTTTTCCATATATGATTTGTTTCATATTAATATAGTCTAATATATTATCATAAGGATATGTCATGCATGGTTTTACTCCAGATATTGTATTAATTGTTTATTCCTATGAAACCATTTCATGGAGAGGTTTTCATGCATGTATAATGGAATTATTTTATAAGTAATACCATTTCAGTTTATACCTTCTAAAATCAATTTGTTTCTATAGTATCTATCATATTAGAGGTAGGAATTTCCTATCACACATGGGATCCCACCGTCCAGGTGGGATTAGTAATTGAGGTCAAAATAGATTGTGATCAAATTAGTTTCTCCTCTACTCAGTGTTAGATTATGACCAATATTGAGGATTGGTTTCGAAATAAGGGGGAAAAAGCCAATGTTTCTCATGTTTAGCTTTCATACTACAGAAGAATTTGATGGTGTATCAGATAAAATGTCCAATCACAATTACTCTGATTCCCATCTTGTCGAATCATCATCTAAGAACATTAGTTGTAGGGAATAAATAGTACTTTTATGATATTGTAAAAAGTTCATAGGCTTTCCTTCTTGTTTAAAAAACAAAAATATACTAATATATTCTTAGTATGTCAAGATCAATCTCTAGGTACCTCAATGAAAATACCCAAGAATGTTATTGATTCAAGATAATGATAATGATACATTGATTGATGAGGCCTCAGTTTAGAAACAATCTATGGAGGTGTTTAATCTAAGAATAACGGGATATTAGACACTGACTATTGATAAACGATAGTTCAGGTATGCTAGGTTGATGATGTGCATTGGATTAATTCACTATGTGAGTTACAGAGATAGAGACTGTTGAGGTTTCATGTAAATAAGTACCTATAAGAAAAAAAGGATTATATTGAATTTGTTATTTTGTTCATCAGGTGTATACATAAATTGTACACATCCTTCATCATGGGTTTGTAGGGTGATGTATGAGTTTGATGATACTGGTCTAATATTATTGAAGTTGGGTATGCTACAACATTCACTAACGTCAGTAATTTCTCTCTTCTTTTATGGTGGGAGATTATTTCTTACATGATACAATTCATGATAAGGGACTCTATAGGGAAAGTTTTTTATAGTGTATTCTTATTGTTCTTTTATATTTAGGCTTGAGTGTGATAATATGCTCTTATAATCAAGATTTTCCATGTAGAGGGATACTGGTATGTAGAGACAATAGTGGACAACATATGGTTGAGTTGTCTTGAGCAGCTAAAAAGCATTATATGTGATGGTCTCATTGTCAGAGGCATTCTCATACCCATAAATAGAAATATGTAATTGTGTAATTTGGATCATGTAGATTACTTAGTTATATAGGTGAGGTTTGATTCTATGTTTTTGACATGTTAGGTCAGATGGGTCATGATTTCCCAACCAGACATTTCATGGGTGTTTGAATGATAGTGGATGGAAAACTTTGGAAGAGTAATCACTATGATCTGGGATCACATATTCATGTCTAGGGTAGTTAATGTGGACATCGTTTGATAAGAGGAATATTTTGATTTCCAGGGAGAGGATATGCTAGTGCGTGTTAATGCTATGAGCTACTACCACAACTACCACCACGTGGTCAATACCTATCATAGGGATCTGGTGGTTGATGTCGCATGTATCTATTGTCTATGCAGTTATATGAACATGATTCTCATGAAATTATTCATGTTATGATATCAATATTTTTTACCATTCCACCTATACTAGTAGATACATGAGTGAGCCATATATCATCTCTTTATCCCTTATGTGAGGTATTGAGAACAACATCATGTCATTATACCAGTAGATATGGCAAGATATTCTCTATGAAATTAATTCCATTATAATTCAAATATTTGGTTGTAAAAGATCACTCTATGTAGGGAGACATTATCATGAGATGTCATGGTGCTCTAGAAGAAACCATATGACATCATCATGAGTATATACTAATTATCCATAGTTCATGAACATAATTACTTTGATTATTGGAGATTTATATTGCATTAGATTGATAAGAGATTTTCCAGTTTACTGAAAAGATATATTTCATAGCTGAGAGTATGAGAATTATGAATAGGTAGTTTCACCCCATCACCCATCATATGTGGTGTTTAACTATTCTTTCATAATGAATTCTAGGTATCTAGATTCCTTGAATATTATAAGACTATATATATGTCTTCCTCAAGGACGTTTTAGGAAATCCACTAAGGTAGAAGATATAATTCTACATCAAATTTCACCCCAATACCACACAAATACTTTAGGATATATATTGGATGATCCCTATTGAGATTCAAGAGGTGGGGATGTAGTTTGAGGACCATAGATAGAATGTTTTTATTATACCTAGTGTTTCCCCTTTATTAGCTCCAGTTTTTTTAATGAAAAAGAATGGTAGGATTTTTTTTATTTTCATGGATTATCATAACAATAGTTAGGTAGCAATAAAGATCATATATCCCATTTCATGTATTTATGATGACATCAAAATGTTGATTTGTGAATTTCTTCTAAAATATTGATCTTTGGTCTGGCTACCACCTGTTGAGTGATCAAGATGATTATATTATGAAGTTGAAATTTCGATGTCACTATATACAATATAAGTTCTTGATGATGCATTCTAGTGTGATAAATGACACTACTGTTTTTATGGATATTATGAATCAAATCTTCCATTCTTTCTTGTAACGATTTGTAGTTGTCTTCATCGATGACATGGTCATTTACTCTACATCAATGGATGACCATGATGTGTATTTTAGGATGGACTTAGTCATACTAAAGAAGAATAAACTTTATTTTAACATCTCAATGTAATGGATTTGGATATATGAGGTTCATTTCCTGTGGACTGTATTATATGAAATTGGTTTATCTCTAAACTCAATGATAATCGATGTAGTTCTATCTTTTGAGTGACCCAAGAGTGTTATGGTGGTGTAGATTTTCCTTGATTTTTCTAAGTAATACATGAGGTTTTGGATAGACTTCATCAATATCAATACTCCATTGTGTACCAGAAAATATAAAGGGAAAAATATTCACTAGATTGAGCAATGTCAAAGATCTATAATAGAGATGACATAGAGTTTGACCATTAGTTCTATAATGGTACATCTAGATGAGGTCATTGAGTATGTGGTGTTTTACAATTCATCTAGAGTTAGTATTAGTTTTATGTTGATGCATATAAAGGCAATTTTCACTTATGGGTCAAGGAAGTTAAAAACCATTAAGATGAACTATTTTACTCACAAACTATTATTATAAGTGGTATTCCTTCATTAATGATATGAAGGTTTTATCTTCTAGGTGGGTATTTTTTTACTTTGAAAATATAATACCATGTAATTTTTTTAACAGAGATATATT
The DNA here is from genome assembly GCA_963277665.1 of Viscum album. Classification (NCBI taxonomy): domain Eukaryota; kingdom Viridiplantae; phylum Streptophyta; class Magnoliopsida; order Santalales; family Viscaceae; genus Viscum; species Viscum album. The sequence continues at coordinate 1,427,556,662 of OY728120.1, read as the reverse complement.
AACCTGATATTGAGCCTTTGGTTGGAGATCATCTAGAACTATGACTTAAATATTTTCTTTAGTCCTATGAAGTCAAAAATTGTGATACATTGCGTAAAGAATAAGTCCCGTTTTCATTTTGTTGAGAATGTGTCTAATTTGTTGTATTTTTTTCAACTGTCCATATTCGAGGATAGGGGTGAAATTTTCTTCAGTCAATGCTAGTGTATCCTATAATTCTTTGTGTTTTAGATAGGATCTTTTGTAAGATATCAATTGTGATTTTATATATGCCGAGATATCCTAATGAGAAACAAAGGATGTATTTTCTTAAGGAAGGAATCACATAATCCTTTTTCAGGGATGGATGGTGGTTCATGAAACTTTACCTTAGAATGTGTTGATAGAGTTTCACACTTCTCCATTCTCTATATGTTCTAGTGTTGTAATGATTTACTAGGAGAATAAATGGATGGTTTGGTGGGACAGAATGAGGGGGAGTGTCATTGATTTCATCTCTTGGTCTCCCACATGTCTATAGGTTATGGTTTATCATCAATATCTATTAGTTTTGACACAACCTCTTGGGATCCCATAGTAGAAATGGGATGGAATATATATAGACATGTATATGGGGTTTCAATGAAAAGTAGGCGTCCATGATGATATCTAGGTGATGTTTGAACAAAATACCATGTTAGTACAGTCACCTTCCATTAGGTAGTAGAGTTTGGTTTATATACTAGGCTACATACATGTGTAGGAGATAATATCAATTCATTGGGTACCCTCAATGATTGTTTCTGACCATGATTATTCATTCATGTCATGACTCTGGAGAGGCTTGTAATAGGATTTTGGGACCTAGTTGTGGATGAGCACACTATTTCAATCCTAGTAAGAAAGGAAGACATTGAGGACAATACAGGTACTTGAGGATATATTGAGTTCCTCCAGGCCAGACTTCATCCAAATCTAGGAAGACCATTTTCCATTGATACTGTTTAATTTTAATTTTAACTATCACTCTTATATAGGCATTATATCTTTTAAGGTCCTTTATGAGAGTCCCTTCCAATCACCTTTATGTGGGAATAATGTTTTCTATACTTATTTTCTATGCCTTAGATAGCATAGGTGATGAAAAATAATGTTTCAGGTGACATGTAATCATATGAGGAAATCCCATAACATATAGAAATATTTTGTAGATTGATATTTTTGGAAACTATAGTTTGATTAGGGATACCGTGATATCCTGAAAGTCTCCACATGATAAGGAAAAAAGTGATTTAGATGTTGAATAATCCTATCATAAGGTTTCTTCTGACTTTAATTATCCTTTGTAAGGTTAGAGAGGCTTCATATCACTTATCCCAAGCACTATAGTTGGGATAATTAAATGAAATTTCCATGTGTCTCAACTGAAGAGATAAATGTCGGATTCACTTCATGTTGTTAAATGGGGTAGAAGAAAATCATAGATATATCCACCTTCATATAGTATCTTGTGGTATTCAAGGATGGATGTGAGAGGATCCTGTGTGGTTGGGATATCCATGGGCTATCTGTATTTTGGTAGCACAAGAGAATATAGGATATTTCCCGGGAGTATGAGATTCAGATTTCATATCAAAATAAAATATTTTAACTTATGTTGTGGTTTTTAGGGGTAATACTTGATGTGCTGTAGAATTTAAGGACTCTAGTATTCTTGGATTACTCATTTTGAAAATTCTATACATATATCTAGATTATTCCTTCTAGTCAGTGTAGTTTTTGGGTATCCCAAGACTCCAAAAATTAATATATTAAAATTTAAATATCTTTTAAATCACAACCACACATCGTTTCCTCATTATTTTTTATTAGAAGACCATATTTGATTTTGGAATTTAGGGTTTACCCAAGGTAAGAACTATTGTAGTCTAGAACCAAATGTATTATAGAGGTTACCATTAAGGGGTGTGTTTAATAGAATGAATAATTTATTTTCTAATTTTTGATAAAAGACCAAAAACATAATCCTCCATTATAAATACCAATTTATGGAAAATTTTCTTGGTAATCCTAATAAATATATAATGATCTGAGTGGATGAGTACCATTCTAAATTTTTGTAGAAAACCTAAGGATATGGTTCGATGAATGGATTGAAGTGGATCTTGATACATATGGATAAAAAAGTAGATCATATTCTATATCACTAGAGGAGGTCTTATTCACTAATGATCTATCTATAACTGAGTAGGAATGGTAATTTAAATTTTTCACCCCATTGATTATATTTTTAATGAATTGATATTATTAGCATTGGGAAAATTTTTGTTTTTCAAAAGATCCCAAATCATATGTTGTTATTGGACCAAATTTATTATTATTTTTAATTTCCCAAGACCATAGTTACAATTAATTATTTTTATAATAATGGTGTATTTAATGAATTATTATTCCTTTCCACACCATTTTTCACATTCATTTTCATTTCAGAATGGGTACATGGTTAAACATTACTATGGTGGGTTTTAGCAAGATCAAAGACCTAGACTCCTAGTGTTTTTATGAAAAATTTATGAATCGATAGATTTTATATGGATCAGGGATCGATGTGGGATAAAGGTTTTTTATTCATTAATTTGGGATATGAATCGACAATAGGAGGCATGGAGAGTTCTCTTGACTATCTATATTTCTGATTCATAGCCACTGGAAACCAAACATCGATGTTCGGTGTGGGACCCTTAAAATTAAGGTTTCCTAGCCTAGAGGCATTTAGTGTAAATGGATGTTTTTAAATCCCTTTTAAGATAAATCACAATATCCTTTAATAGATAATACTAAAAATATGGTTTGGATAATAGCATGATGTGTAATCCACTGGATTAGATTTCTAGAGTTTTAGGTGGGGATAAATGTCATAGGATGTGTATAAATCATATATGTAATGTAGAATATGATGGAATCGTTGCAAGATATTTGTGAATAAATTGGTATGGAAATATCTTTTTCCTGGGAAAAACTACAGTATAGAGGCATGAATGTGTAATTGGACATGTCCAGGGAACCTGAACATGACCAATGAACATTGGATTGTGTTGAAGTACACTAGAATGGGCCAAAAGGACATAGATATTCCCCAAGTTTCCAATTCATGTTGTGTACTACCTTTGACCACCATGTAGCACCATGTGTATAAAAACCCCATATATAGGTGAGGATATGACTAGTAGTCCACATATGGTCACACGTTGTGTGGCCCTAGGGACACACTATATAACAATATCAATATATTCTACCTTGATAATATATATCTTCATGACATTGAATTTGGCATATGAGTAGCCTCTCTTGATTTATTTCTTGTGTGGTACATAACTGTGGAAGTTTTAATGGTATGTGAGATATGATGTGAGGTGCTCTGAGCATAACTCTACTTCAGGTGATGATTGATCGATGGGATTGACCGGGAAGGATCATCAAAGAGATTCTAGGGATTGTACTCCCTTATCTCACTAGGGAGAAGGTCTCACATACTCTGTACAGAGATCTATTTAGTACTACTCTGTACTATATAAATGTGCATGTCAACTATATACATAGTGATCCTCCCCCATATTTGATTTTAAATAGTGTGCGAGTACTCCACTAGAGTTTTGGGTCAGCATACTATGGAGTGTAAAGAGGATGTGAAAACCCAACAATACAAGTTCATCCAAGGTTGTGTTATATATTGGGAATTAGATATATATAAATTTTGATCTGAAGAAGACTCATTGTACTTAATTGGGTTTTAGATATGGGTACCCCCTTTCTCGATCATATAGTTGTTTTTCATAATCATATATATAGTGTATCATTTCCTTATTTATATGTGTTGAGTGGGGTTATATTATATATTTATATTTCTCAATTTATGTTTTTTTTTGTTTTTATAATGGCAATTTATATTCTCTCCACTACATGGGATTTTACCACATGTATTATGTCTTATGTAGATGACAAGTAAATCATATTTGACACTGCTACACCAGGACATGGTGGATTATAGTATTACATGGGTTTTGTGACTACATTCGGTGTTCAAACAAGGATATTAGGATATATGGTGTATTTACTTTTCCTTTTTACAATTATTTTTAGGTGTGAAGTTCATTTCTAGTTGGGCATGAATTTTTTTCCCATTAAACATTATTTTATAATTCCATGCTCTAATGTTTTAATTACAGGTTATTCCATTCATGGGTTTACTCTTGATAGTTTTATCTTTATTATTCACATGAACTTTGTTGTTATAAATATGGTTGTGTTCATGTGTACAGGTATGTTAGGAGTAGGTTACCTATTTCAGTTTATTCCATCTTGGTGCCTTTCACCATCCCCTAGCCTAATGGATGTAGGATAGGGGGTCACACTAAGATTACCACTGCCTAGGCATGTCCTGTAATGATGGGTCATGACTATAGGAGACTTGGTTATTTCAAATTTTTACACTAGAATTCCACCAGGGAGATATTACCTAGTACCCACTTCACCTTTACCATTCCCAATTACTTGGTTGTGGTTTTTATTATTTTATTCACCTTCAACATATAGTGACTTGTGCTAAGGTGTAGTCCTCCTGTACCTTCTCCAAGAATCCTTAAACCGTATTTAACTCTTCTAATGAACCTATATGAACATTATTGAAATGATATTCTCCTCTAGATTTCCACCAAAAATTATTCACTATACATTTTATAAATAATGTACCCATTATAATTTACATTAAGAATCAACTCTTCTAGCCAAGAATACTCATGTCATGAAATCCAACACCTATTTTCAATAAATCCAATAAAATTCATTAGGATTCCCAATATTTGGGGTAGGATTATTCAATTAAATATGTATCAACTAAAAGATTAATATTAATTCAAAATTTCATTTAAAAATATTACACCTCCAATTCTATTCATAATTTCATCAGTATAAATTTAAAAACCTTTCTCATTATTTACTAACAATATCATAGGTCTATTGACCTATTTATTCTGTATTTCTTGTAATCCATCATCATATTTTCTTCTAGTTAAAAATAAATCCATTTTAGTTTAACATGAATAGGTTTTTTAATTCCATGAATTTTTTCCCTAAACATTCTATAGAATCATACACGTTATAAGAAACATAGAATCATAGTAACTTTTGTATATTAAAACTAACCAATACAACATTTTTATTTACTGGATTATCTGATATTATTCTATAGGGAACTTTGTTTCATAAGAACAAGATTTTTTATAACTATAACACACCCTAGCTAAAGTTTTCATAAAGTTTTGTCTTCTATTGTTTTTTGACAAGACTCTTATATTATCCCAATATTTATCATGAATTTTGAAAAATATCATAATATCATCAATAAAGGCCATAAAAAATAAGTAATGATAGTCCTTAAAGACTTTTTAATCAAATCAATAAATATGTAAGGATTTTTAGTCACGATAATGATCTTAATAAAAAGACATATAATTTCCATATCCTGTTTTGATAGTCATCTTCAGGATATCTTCTATCATTACCCTTAGATTATGATACCCCAATAAGAGGTAAATAATAGAGATGAACTAATCCCCTAAAATATGATTGAGCAAATAATCAATCATTTTATGAGGGTATTCTTTCATCACCATTTTCTTATTTTGTTCTCTATAATAAATTCATAACTGTATTGATCACTCAATATTCTTCATAAAGAGAATAGGTTCTCCCTAAGGAGACAAAAATGGTTGAATAAAACTCATTTATAATGGATATTGAGGATTATTCTTTAATTAAGCATACTCTATATGTTATATTAGATATGGGGTCTTCAATATATTCTTAGATTATGGTTAGAGGTTAATTGAGATCTCTTCCTCTCTTTTTATGGGTGTTCTTGGTAACATTTAATGAAATACATTGATGTAATCCCCCAAAATGGGTTCATCTCATTTCATTATTAATTATATTTATTATATTCATTCACCAATATATTCCATATCGATGGGAATATGATTTGGTTCTTAAAAATACCCAATTATGATACCTCTCAATTAATAATAATAACATGTTACACCCTCAACAAAAATAGAATTTTGATGCTTTTATAATTAATCTTATCATTACCCATTTTAATATAATCAATACCATGTATTATGTCAAAAACCACAAGTGGAATGAACACCAGTTTTTTGGAGTGATTTTTTATATCATACCTAATATATGGATCCTTATATAATATTCATGCTTGGGTAGTTCTTCATGGTGTTTAAATTGATGACTCTACCACTTGATGTTCAGGGATTAAAATGATATAAATTGTAAAAATGAATTGAAAATTTAATAAACATAACCAAGAGAGAACAATGTTCTTTATACATTTGAGTTTATGATTATGGTACCTATCAGAACATCATTTGAAGCCTCTACTTCATCCATCTTGACTGTAAAATCAGGACCATTATCCATTGACATCTATTGAGTTTGATGTTCGTTTTCCACCACCATATTCTAATTTTGAAATTAATTACTGAAATTACAATTTTTCCTGTACATAAATCATTGTATATTAGTTTTATCATGTACCATCTTCCCATTGACACTAATATTTTAATGTTTAGTTTTTATATCTCCATGGATTTTTGAGATATATAAATATCTTCTCCAAAGTTTTATCACATTACACATATTTTTAGGGAATTCCTCAAAAAGCTTCTTACATCAATTGTGTCACATTGATAGTTTTTGTTTCTTTCCTTCTCTTAAATAATTGATATGTTTCCAAAATTTTTTATACATCCTTCAATTCGAATGCATTATTCCTTGAAACCACTATAAATCTACAAAGTATAGTTCATATTTTAGAGAACAACAAACTATTTCTATTTACTCAAAATTTATTTAATTTCATGATCATTCTCTAGATGAGTAATTTTTCACAAAAATAATCAATCAATATTTCCATCAAAATCAATTACGATTATTTAAACATATCACATATGTCTTGTATTGTTTATCTCAAAACATCTCAGAATAAAATTCTCCCTTTTTCGTATAATTTAATTCTATCTCAATATTATATTAGAGGGAATATAGAAAATACATAGTGATAAAAACTAGTTTGAAAACATACTGCTCTATGGATTCCACCACATTACTTAGATTCATCTTCTTGATCACTATCCCTAACTAGTCAGATTCTCCATATAAGAAATATACTTCAAACTGTAATAAAACTTTATTAGAATAGTGTAGTATAATAAACTTTATATCTATTAAATTATTAAACTATTCTATAATAATTTTATTAGTGGTTCGATAAAAAATTGATGGTCCTTGTTTCATGGAAGATTCAACTAATATGTTCTCATTGCTTTGTGAAGTGTAATGCTTAACATTGTTTTTGTTGTAATTCGTGACATTAGTAAAATAAATCATTATAATCATGAATTTTTCATTTATTACTTCTTTAATATTAGGAATGATGTCAAAGAATTATCCCACACATCCATTATTTACACAAGTCCCCCTATATAGTTCCCTTTATCAAGAATAATAAAACCGATATGTGAGATTGTTTTAATATTTTTAATCATATAATAATAATTATAAATGAAATACTAATCCCAATATTTTGTAATATCATTATTCAATAATGAAAAAAATAAATCTAGTTTTTTTGCATTATAAATATATCCATGCTAATGGTTTCTAATAAGAAAGTTATTATCCAAAACATTTCCCCATAGTGGGTAAAACTATGTTTATAGAAAGATAACTTTTTTTGGGCGCTATTTTTAGTCATGTTATTAACCCATATCCCATTTTAATGGATATTACCCCTATGTATAGTTGTTACTGAGCCACATACCCTTTTATTTACAAAAAAATGATTTAGTTACATAGATACCACATACATTATACATCAGAAAAATTTCAGGAAGATTTAATATATTTATATATATCCATATGGTATTTAATTTAGTATTTATTATTAATTTTAAATAATATAAAATCAATTCCTTTAATATAAACTATGGATACATGTATTTTAAATACACTTTTTTTGTATAATTAGTTAACAAAATATTACATTAATAATATCAAAAGTCAATTATAGATTTACAGTCATTGAAACTAGTTAAATATGACATGTATAAAATAATGAAAATATAAATATAATCTTTATATAATCCTCTTGAATGACTCCTTTAAAATTCTGTCCATTTTAACTATAATATACAAGAGTTCTGAGGGAACTACATCAAAAGAAAAGGGAAATCATAAATCCCAGAAAGGGATAAACAATTGAAAAAACTAAATGATCACCATGGATAAAAAATGAGGCAAAACATGAGAGAATAAATGTATGTATATGATATAGAACTAAAATATAGGTTAAAATATAAAAATGAGACATTAATAATCATATAATCATATTTAAATACCAAGGATTCAAAAAAACATATTATTATGGTTATTCACCAATGTATTATAAAATTAATCTCCACAAGAGATTAATTAATTATAAAGATAATTGGATAACTATAATGGAACCCCCTTAATTTTTATATATTAATTTTTGGAATATAGATCACAATAAAAAGTTACCAAAATAACTTAGATAGAATAAAGGATGGGTTTCCCAAAAAAACATCATGTATATTTTTGTTTAATGTATGGACAATTTACTCATTTTTTCTGAAGATAAGGGAATGTAGGTAAATTGAAACTCCCAATAATTAATGTAAAAATAAATTTATATTAATTCCCCAACATAAAGATATATTTTTTTATTAAAAAAATAAATAGATATGAATGGAATTTCAATGGATGATATCAGCATTGTATTGAGTAAATAAATTGATTTATGTGATGAGATTAATGAGAGAGAATGAATGTATCTGGTTGATATGAAAATTTTATTATAGTGAAATAATGTATACATGCGCATGAGAAATGTAACACCCTGAGTTTTTATGGACTATTTTTTCGAATAAATTAAAATTTTCATTTATATTTTTCAATTCACTAATTCAAACATTCCTTTCACAATAAATTGACTTGTTGTATATTAAATGAAACACCGAGTTGGCCTACGATACATGAAACACTGAGTATAGATTTTATACAATGTATAAAAGAAATAATTTTGGATTATGTTATATGAAATACCATTGAAAGCGTGCATTATAAACAACACTGACTTGGCTTGCGTTATACGCAAGGGTAACCTTCCTCGATAGCTTGTGTTGTATGTAATAACGAGTATCACAAAATAATGATATATTATTTAAATATTATTATTTAATGGGATATAAAATAACCATTATGAATATTGTTAATCAAATTTTTAATTTTATATGACACTAACTTTAATATTATGTATTATCTAGAAATCATATAATATAAAATTCAATTTTTGGGACAAAAGAAGTACTACTAAAAAATGCAGTTTTGCAGGCTTTTGAAGGAGAACCCATTTACAATTCAGTTTTTTTCACTTTTAAATATTATAGATGAAAAAATAAAATTTTTCTTTGTAATAGAGATATCCAAATTTAATTTGGTTTAATTTTTCGTATTTTTCGGATAAAATTCATATTTTAAGGAATTGTGAAAAACACTATATTTTAATTCAAATCTATCTTTTCATCTAATTTTTTTTATATAGATAGATTATATTTTTAGCTGGTTTTGATATTTAATTGGATTATTTTTTATCATTTAATCCAATTTTGGTCATTAGATGTAGTTTCAAATTTAAATTGGATATAAACACATGTCATTCTTTTGGTAGTTTTAACTTCTTAAAAAACCTCCTTCGGGTTTTAACAACGACAATTAATGTTAAAATAATTTATACTAATTAAATGTTTTTAATTTTGGAAAATTGATTCCATATTTGGAATCATAATGTCAAATTTTTTTAAATTGGTACCTTTTATTTTTGGAAATTATGAATGGAAACTTTAGAAATTATTTTTATATACCCTGGTTAAAGGGTAAATCAGGTAATTAAGGGTATAAAATAATATTATAATAAGATAAAACTATTTTAACATGTGTCCTAATCCAATTTAATGATATATTTCTCACCATCAGTATTTTTGGGTCGATTTTAGGACCCCATAGTTCCACTTGGGTGTGATAATGACCATTTATAATTTATAATTTAATGTAATGAGAAATATAACATTAACATGTTTAATTTACTAAAATATTTTTAAGGTAGAGTTATATATATGATATCTATGACTGTATATATTAATTATAAATATAAATATATTTCCTAAATCATGGAATTTAATTTATATTTTTTAGACATTAAATAAATAATTTTATTGATGACACAATGATGATGAAGTGATTACCTTATTAATGAATTATTAAAAAAAATGATATTATAAATATTAAAATAAATATAACTTGAAAATTTTGATGTCATAATAAGATTTTATGGATGAAAATGGAATATTATTTTTGACTTAATTTTTTTTTTTAATTAATCAAGTTGTTATGACTTTAACCAAAATAAATTACTATAGTGTTAAAATTGATATAAATGAGTTTTTAAAACAAATTCTATTTTATTAAATCTTATAATTAACATAAAAATAAAAGATGTTGAAAAATGACTTTGGTAATGTTAAATATTTAAATAAGGATCCACTTTATGTTCTATTTGAATCTTATGGTACCAATAGTAACCATATGTAATGAAAATACAATAAGACAAAGTAATAGTTCATGTTTTTAACTAAGGGTTAAAGATAAAATATATTGTTAATTTTGTGACCTAAACATCCATAAAACATATTGTTTCAGATGATTTTTACCTATAATCATCTTATCCTTGAAATATAACACTTTTGAACTATTATTAATCGAAAATTAATTTATAATAAAATAATATTTCAATATTTTTTTAAAGTCCCCTCTTCCCTCTTATAAATGGCCACCACATCTACCCATTTAATCACACCTTTCAAGAACTTTGTATCATCCAAAATCTTCTAAAATATGCTCCAAAAATCTATCCCGTAATTCTTGAGGCAATATGTTTGGAAGAAATCTATTCCATGGATACATTTTGGGAAAATCAAAAGTAGATACTCGACCAAGAGGAAATTGTTTTATCACCTCCATCAAAATTATTTTCTGATTATAATTCCTCTTATTATGTGTTTTTACATAATATAGTAATAAATAATTTATTTTATACATTCTGAGATGTTATTATAATTATGTTAAAACCTTATACCTCGTTTTATCCATCCTATGAATAACAATAGCACCATGCGTGCGTACGTATGACTTACCGTCTCCACTAGTGGTGTAATTTGTAATTCAACAATACTTAATTTGGATTGGTATATTGATTATTATTACCAAATTAAATGATGAATATAGTTGGATATTATTTCAATAAAATTAATATACCATCCAATTCCATACCATTTAACCATCATAGGAATGATATCATCACTCATGCACATGTATGGCTTTCTGTCTCTAAAACACGATGAGATTCATTCCCCACGTTAACAATTAATGAATGATTATAATTTATATATAATAAATAATCAAAACATATTTGACATATTAATTATACTGTATTTATCTATATATATATATTTCATCCACATTCTTCCATTCATTTCAATAAGTAAATAGAAACGGCGTTCAGGTGTATGTATGACCTGTTGTCTTCAGGAACAGTGTATTCCATTTCATTTATCAATCTATTATATATATTTATATAGTGAATATTTATGATATATAAATCATGTTTTACATTATGGATATAATTAAATCAAAATCTATGTATATTATCATGAATAACAAGTCAAAACATGTACGATAAATAAAATGATTATTACCAAAAACATTTCATTAACATAGAATTGATAATTAAATGTGTAATGTAAAGTAATAAGTGAATCATATATGATATAAAAAATATTATTATTGTTCTTTGACAAGTTTATAATTATTTTAAACCCACTATACCCTAGTTTTGGAAACATACAAAGAAATTGGACCTATGGTAAGGGATAATTTCACAATCTCATTATTATTTGAGGTTGTTTATACGTAAGTATTTACTAGGGTATATATGTCATCCATATACATGATTACTAAATATTTAATATTATTTTAAATAATCTAAAATTTTTTAAATTAAATTTTAACCATTGGTGAATTTTTAATTAATTGTATTAAAGGAATGTTTTTTCATTTTTGGAGACGAGAAACTTTTTGACTTTTCTGGTATAAGAATGAGGATAATAATTTTTTTAATTACATAGGATGAACCGATTTTTAAGTCTTAATAACACCTCATTTCCATGAATCTTAATTTATATTATTTCATGTTTATTTTCAACCAAATTCTTGTCTTCTAAAATTACATGGTATTTTGAGAAAAGAAAACTTTTTTGATGAAGAAAGGATATTTTCCCCAAGAATTAACTTCATGTATTTTATCAACATTATCTTCCATCAAATATGAAATTGGGTTTTGTTTATATCCCTATTATTTATTTTATTTTGTTTTGTTTAGGATGAAAATATTTTTATGAATTCTAATTATTTTATATGTATTATTATTGAATGATGTTTAAGAAACCCTTTTTTATTCCATGGGTCATGCTATGTTAAATGGTTGTTGTTTTGGTTGAACATTTATGAATGATTTCATTATGAGATGAGTGGTACCTATATCTCCCTAAAATGTATTGGGTAATGATTTATATTTCATGAAAAATACATTAATGGAATGTAAAGTAAATATGGTTTAGTAATACAGGGCTAGAATGACATGTAAATTTGGTTTATTAATAGAAGGTTGTAATGGTATGTAAAATCAGTTCAATAGTGGACTTCTTCCACTATGATGGTCTTGGAAGATTTGACTTGGATACAATAGAAATCATGTTATGTTCTTATTTTCTTTCCAAAATTCATTTTTTATGTAAATTCTATTTTATCATGGTTCGTGTACATTTTTTATTTATGCCTTATGTACTTCCATGCTTTAATTCAAAACTCCTGATTTCGATTTTCAAAATTTATGTACATGATTTTACATTCTTAAGTTTATGTTTTGTTACATGTTCTTCATGATCACCCTTAATGATAATTTTATGTCACCCTTTTTGTGTTCTCTTTTCCCCAGGATATTAATAAAGGTTTAAGGTAGAAAAACTAATGGGAAAGATCATTATAGGAGATATTGAATATCATTCACCAGGTTAGAAGATTATGTTCTATGTTTCTAAATAAAATAAACTAATATGGTATTTGGTTGTATATTTATGTAATTTTTTATGTATTGCACAAAATAAATGATGTAATGTCCATGTATTTCAAGCATGTGTTGTTAAAGTCGGTATCAAAGTGTAGGTTTAGTAATCCTTTGGAAACTAGGATGTGTAAACTTTCGTGAGATCCCTAGAGATTTTTATAAGGACATATCTAGGTAAGTCCTAAGGATAAGTCATGTATAGGTTAGAATCATGTAGTTTTTTTTATAATAATGTATATCCTAGAATTAAACCTATGATATCATATATTGAAATAATAAAATTAATTTACCATACATATGTGTTTTTAATCTCTGATATATATTTCTCACACTTTTTTTCTGGTATTTGTCAATAGCCAATACTACATAGAACATGGTTAACCATTGATTATTTCATATTTGGGAATTATGGGAATAATAATTATATATTTCCTAAGAGTAAATATCATGAAGATAATAATGATGATGGTATGACTATTGGTCATATTTTTTAGGATAAATAGATTATAAACCACATATGAATGGTACGTGATGTGCTTCCAGTATTGATTACATTAACTCTAAGAATATTGAGGTTTAGAAACCATAATACATGATTCATATTTTAGGAAAGACATAGATGATGGATCCCAAGGAATTTTTTAAGAAGAATTTTGGATTATTGAGGTGTATATGTTTCAGATTTCAATGATTATGAAAGTGAATCATGAAATATATAATTTTTTTAGTATATTTTTTTAATTTTGGATTCTAAAGGATATGTTTAATAGTTATAAAGAGAAAAGAATGGATTTAAGGGTAATGTGATATACTCAAACAACAAATGATTAAGGGGAAGATAACCCTTAATATATACCTTATGTTAAGATAATGATTCTTGTATAAACATAAGTTGGATTTGAATAAGTAAATTGAATGATGATGGTTTCTTGAGATCTAATTGGGGAGTTATTTATAAGTGAGGTTTTTCTATCATGGATGAAGTATAGAACTTTTTGTGTCAAAGGAATGTATCCAATAAGTTTGGGAACAAAGAAACATGCATGTTTTCAATTAGGATATCTGATAATTTAGGTTGTTACCTTGACTTAAGAGAATATATGATGAATGTATTCTCATATTTGGAATTTGACAACAAAGGTCTACCTTATGAGATATGGGAGATAAATTTCTGGTCAATTTAGTTCAACTCTCTCAAAATATTTATATTTTTATTTTTTGGAACGATTCTAATTTCATTCATTTATGGCTGGTATAAGTTATATTCTTCTTGGAGTTTGTTAAATTTTTTATTATCTCACAATAGGTGGAGATATGCATATTTGATAACTAGAGATAACATTTTTTTGTAAAGATAGATGGAGTGACATATCATTAAATTTATGGAACACGTGATTAGATAACACTTTAGGAAGTATAAATTCAACTCAATTTCTTTGAATACGAGTTAAATTAGAAATTGTTCAAGGAACGACCAATTGTGAGATTGTACCAAAATAAAGTAATTATTTATTCTCTTGAAAAACTATTCATCATTAGAGAAAGGATCATGAAACCCAAAAATTTTATCATAGTTACTCATTACCTAATGAATTGTATGGTCCCTTAAATCATCACAGATTTATGGATTTCTAGGTGTTAAATTTATCTAATCGTTGTTCTCTATCAGTCTCCATTAGAACATTTTGTTTATATTTTTTTCTTCCATATCCATGTTTTAGCTTCCCACCCATGTTCTTCTATATGAAAACACAGTGAAGAGTTATATTAGGAAAATGCCATGTTTCTATCTTTTCTATTTAGAAATTCAGTTTTAGTATTCCTTTTTTGCGATGTGGGTTTCCATGAACCAAACTTTCAAGTAGTAAACCTTTTATAACTCTAATGAATTTCAAGGAAGAAATTCATTTGAAGGGGGGTAGAATATAACTACCCAAGTTGTTATGTACCATTTTTCTTGAATAAATTAATTTTTTTTATATTTTACAATTAACTATGTCAAACCATCTTATCACCCTAAACCGACTTGTCATCAGTTACACGCAACACCGAGTTGGTGTATGATACGTGCATCACTGAATATTGATTTTTTACAAATTTTAAAATAAATAGGATTTAATATGTTTTATGAAACACTAATTTAATCTTTAAGAATCATTGACTTGGCATGAGTTACACACAAGAGTCACCTTCATTAATAGCTTGCATTGTACGTAATACCTAGTTTCACTAAACAATGATATATTATTAAAATATTTTTATTTAATGGGAAATAAAATAGTAGTTATGAATATTATTTACCACATTTTTATTTTTAGATAACCTTAAAATTAATATTATGTAATTTTTAGACAATATATAAGAACTAATAAAATTTTTCAGATTATAGAAGTATTTTTCAAAAAATGGAGTTTTCCGCCTTTTGAAGGAACTTCCACTTTAAATATTTTTTTTACAATTTTATAAATTCAATATGAAAAAATCATATTATTTGGATGTTGGATGTCCAAATTTACTTTTTTGTTATTTTTGGTATTTATCTGATAAAATTCATATTTTAATGAATAGTGGAAAATACTGTATTTTAATTCAAAACTGCCTTTTCATATAATTTATTTATATATTTAGACTATAGTTTTAATTGGATTTAAAGTGTAATTAGATTATTATTTTATAGTTTAATCTAATTTTGGTCATTTTATGTAATTTCAAATTTAAATTGGACATAAACACTTGTCAATATTTTTATAGTTTTTACTTCATAAAAAATCACCTTCTAGTTTTGACAACGAGAATTAATTTTAAATTAATTTCAACCAATTATGTGTTTTGAATTTTGAAAAATGGATTCCATATTTGAAATCGTATGGTACAAATTTTTTAATTAGGTACGTTTTATTTTTGGACATTATAAATAGTATCTTCAGTAATTATTTTTATTTACAATGGTTAAAGGGTAAATCTAGTAAATAAGGGTAACCAATAATTTTATAATAATAGAAAACTGTCCTACCATGTGTCCTAATAAAATAGGATGAGATATGTCCCACAATGAGAATACTTTGGTCTATTTTAGGTCCCCACAGAGTCACTTCGGTATGATAATGACATTTTATAATTTTTAATTTAAAGTAAGTTGAAATATAAGATAAACATGTATCTTTTACTAAAACATTTATCAGATAGGGTTATGAATATGATCCCTTTGACTAAAAATATTAATTATAAAATAAAATTATTTCCTACATCATGGTATTTTATTTTTAATTTTTCTATATTAAATAAATATATATATTAAAGACACAATGATGATGCAGTGATTACCTTATTAATGAAATATTCAAATCGATGATATTATAAATATTAAAATTAATGTTAAGTGAAGATTTTGATACCATAATATAATTTTATTTATGTCAATGATATATTATATTTTTGTGAATTAGTTTTTTTAAGGAATCATATTTTTATTACATTAAAAAAATTAATCTCTAAATAGTGTCAAAATTGACATTAATGAGTTTTTAAAAGAATACTATTTTATTAAATGATATAATTCACCAAAAAATATAATATTCGGCCAAATGACTAATATAATGTTATAGATGTAATTAATTATCTAATTTATGTTCTCTTTTAATTTTCTTTTAAATATTGTAACCATATATTATGAAAATACTAGAAGACATGGTAAGAGTTAATGTTTTTAACTAAGAGACAATGCTAATAGATAAGGTTAATTTTGCAGCCAAAACTATTCAAAAACCTATTGGTTGAGATTATTTATACCAATACTCATATTATGCATGAAAATTATCTATTTGGAACTACTATAATTCTAAAAAAAATTTATAATAAAATAATCATTCAATACATTACTAATGTGCCCCTCCTCCATCTTATAAAAGGCCACCACATATAACCACATAATAACCACTCTAAAACCCTCTGTCTCATCCAAATTCTGCTCAAATAATCTCTCAATATCTCTTCATTAATCATAGAGGCCTCACTTTGGGCATAAGTATATCCCAAAGATAACTTTTGTGAAAATCAAAAGGAGATACTCGAGAAAGTGATAATTGTTTTATCACCTATTTAAAAAACATATTCTTCTACCTATTTTTCTTATGTTGATTCCAAAATAAAGTAAAAAAAATAAAATGTTTGATACATTCACAGATTTTTTTTATAATTATAGTAAAAACATATACCTCCTTTTATCCATCCTATGATTAACAATATCACCATGTGTGCATACGTACAGCTTACATTCTCCACACCTTGTTTGTACTGTGTTATTCAACAATATATAATTTTAATGGGTATATTTATGAGTATAGTGGCTGTAAATAATTAATATAACATGATATTATTTCATTAAAATTAATATTCCTTTCAATTCCATAGCATTCACTCATCAAGGGAATGATATCTTCCCTTTTGCGTACATACAACTTCCATCTCCATGACGTGATGAGATTCATTCTTCTCCTCAACCATTAAAGAATGATTATAAAGTGCATATAATAAATAAAAATTAAATATATGACATAATAATTCTATTGGATTTATTTATATATATATACATATTTCTCATTTACTTTTTTCCATTCAATTGAATAAGGAAACAAAAACTGTGTTCATTCGTACTTAGGGCCTACCATCTCTATGAACAATGTATTCCATTTAATTTATATTACTAATATATATATTTATATAATGAATATTTATGTTATATAAATCATTTTTTACATTACGTAAGTTAATAAATCTCAATCTACGTAACACGATTAAGGATAGAAAGTTAGAACTTGTACGACAAATAAAACGATTATTACCCAAAACGTTGCGTTAACATAGAATTGATAGATAAACAAGAAATATAAAGTAATTATTGAATCATATATGATATAATAGATATTATTATGGTTCTATTACAAGATAATAATTTGTTTATACCCACTATAAAGGAGATTTGGATCCATATAGAAGAAATCAGACCTATGGTTAGGTATAATTTCAATATTTATTTATTATTTGGGATTGTTTTTAACTTAGTATTTACTGGTGTATATTTATCATCCAGATCCATATTTCAACAATTATTAATATTTTTTATTCATTTAGAATTATTTAAAGTCTATTTTACCCTTTAGTGAATTTTTATTAAACGGTATGAAAGGAATCTATTGGAATTTTTCTATATGAGGTATTTTTAGACTTTTCTAGTGAAAGTATGAGATGAATGTTTTTTAACTTACCCGGAAAGAATATATTTTTACATATTTATAATTCCTTATTTCCTTAAATATTCCTTTAAAATATATCAAAAATAATTAAACTAAAAAAAATTTCTTTCAAAATCTTATGTCATTTTTATAAAAGAAAACAATTTTGATGAAGAGAGGATATTTTCCCCACGAATTAATTTCAACAATTTTATCAAAATTATTTTCCATCTAAGATTACATAAGGTTATGTTTCTATTACTATTATTACATTTAATTGATTGTGTTTATGATGAAATTAGTTTTATGAAATCCATTTATTTTATATGTATTATGATGGAATGGTGTTTAAAACACCAATTTTTGTTTCTTGGGTTATGCAATGATGAATTGTTTATGTTTTTGTGCCACATGTAAGAATGATTTAATTATGATATTGGTGGGACATATATCTCCTTCCAATGCATTTGGTAATTATTTATATCAAATGATATAGACATGAATGGAATGATAAGTAAATTTGGTTCAGTATTATAGGGCTGGAATGACAAGTAAATCTGGTTTAGTAATACATGGATGGAACGAAATATAAACCTGGTTCAGTAATGGAATATTTACACTATTATCGTTTTGGTAGAAAATCATGGACTACTATGGAAATCAAATTATGTGATTATTTTCTTACCACAATTCCATGTTTTATGTGAAGGTTATTTGACCATGGTTCATATTAATTAATGATTTATGCCTTACGAACTGCAAAGATTTATTTCATGACTCACGAATTTGATATTAAAATTTTTTCTTCATGTTTTTGTGTTATAATGTTTATGTTTTGTTTAATATTATTCATGAATCCCCTTACTATGTATTTTATCTCAACCTTTGTATTTTTTATTTTCCATAGGATATAAATAATGGTTTTAGGTAGGAAAAATGTTGTGGAAGATCTTTAAGGGATACGTGGAAGATCATTCCCCAAGTTATACGATTATGTTCCATGTTTCCAAATACAATAAAGTAATGCGATCATTGGGTGTCTATTTTTGTAATATATTATGTATTTTGAAATAGAAATGTAATTTCCATGTACATTATTATTGAGTTGTTATAAGAAACAAATTGAAATTAAAATACTAACTATAAAAGAACTACATGCATAGAAGAAAAACATGGAACAAAACCCATTTTAATTGAATGATCTATTATTTAATATTTAAGTGAGTTCATTGGAACCATAAATACGCATTGGATGTTCTTAAGAAAGGTAAAATTAATGCTAAATACTTGAATAAATGCATTGGGAGTGAGTGTAATAAGTTTCACATGTGGGTATTTATAGTAAATGGTGGGGGAATATTTATTATTTTCCAAATATAAACCTTCCATATATATGTTTTGTGAAGTAAAAAAATGATATATTCCATTTTTTCTTATCATAGATTAAGAAATTAGAGAAATTGTTTTTTTTATTTTTTTACAACCAAAAATTAATTTTTCATATAATTTTTTCTATTGAAAAAGAAAATTCCTAAAATTTATTTTTTCAAAACCATTTATAAAATTTAGAGTTTGGAATGCCATTTATATCTTTTAAAAATAAATTTAATTAATTAATATATAATATATTACTGAAATAATTAAATTTTTTTCTGGAAATATTTTTTATATTATTAAATCATTACTAAATATTTATGAATTCATAAAACATAATGACGAATTAAGAAAATAATTTTAATATTGAATAAAAAATATTTTATTGTGGGAAATTATCAATATTTCAACCTATCATAATTTTTATGTGTTAATATAAAAGATATGTCTCTTTTATGAAAATAATTTTTTATTGATGGTTTTTTTACATTGAAAAAAATATTCATTATATAAAATAGTATTTTTTGTCACATTCAACTGTATTACCCTTATAAAAATTTCTTCGGTCATTATAAAATTATATTATCATCATATAATAAAAGTTTTTATTAATAATGTTTTAATGAATTAAATATTATTTTAAATACCAAAATTTATAATAAAATCATATTTTATTTATAGATATTCCAAAAATAAAATTGTATTCTCATAATATCTATACATATATTTATCATATTCAATATATATTCATGTATATTTCCTTAAATAAAAAAATAATGAAAATGGGATTACATAAAACACTTTTTCATTTCTAAGAAAATTACACCTTTTAAATCTATGGTGAAGATAAATAACCCAATATTACACCATAATTAAATATAGGGGTTAGGTGCATGATGGTGGTAAATTCATTGTGCGACATAGGGACCATTGATCATGTTTTGATCTCCACTAACATGAAAATATCACGATGATGATTTCAATAATGTCTTATATGTTGAAGCTCTCCATGGTTTTGGAAATAGGTGAACCCTGGTGATTCTACCTCCCTACCCATTTATGATAAATGAGATTCAAAAGGTATGTATTAAATACCTAGATATTTTGGAGAATAATTATCTTTAAATAAATTTCTTTTAATATCATACATTTCACACAACACTGAGTTTTAACGAACAGTGATACACTATAAAAATATTGTTATGTGAAATATATAACTTTTCCATTAATTTTTATGGTAGGAATATTATTAATGACATTATTAAATACATATAAAATTTCTAATAAATATAATTTTATTCTTAAATTATTAGAAAATAATCACTAAATTATTAGTACAATAATTTTATACTTAAAAAATAAGACTTCTACAGAACTTATTTTATTTATTTTTGGGGGAAAATGTTATAATTAATTTAAATAAGATTATAAATATAAATTAATAAAAATATTATCATTTTTTAAATTGTCATATCAAAATTATCATAGGGTGAATTTTTGGGATATTTATGAAAAGAATTATTTTTCAATAAACAATGAGAAATAATGAATTTTATTAAAAAATTTATTTCTGTTTCAAAAATGGTGAATTAACAAGATTTATTTTATAATGGTTTCAAAAAAAATTGAATTCTATTTTATATTTAATAATCCAATAATGTTCATTAGAATCTATTTTAATACTGAATTACTTATAAAAAAGTTTTTATTCATAAAGTGGAATTATTTCATAAAATCTGACATTAGTTGTGCTTTATAAATTTATATTCAAATTAAGTTATCTCAAATAGAGAAGTTTATCTTTGTGAAATGGAATTTTTTTGTCATCTTGTAAATTTTAACCTATTATGATTTTTTCATATTTATGTAGAAGATAGTTTTTTGGTGAATAAATTTTTTCTATTTTTATAAAATATAGAATATTTTATATTATCCCAAAGAAATAAAAATAATATAAAAATTTGTGAAAAATATGTCTTAAATAATGTATGATAAAATACTGAAAATATAATACATTTGTTAAAAATGGATTACCATGTCAAGGTAGAAACAGATTTACCGTAGGGTAAAACCAAAAGTTGAATGTTTAAAATAACATTCTAACATGTCAAAATTCTATTGGGTAGAAATATTTTAATTATATCCTTTCATATATGGAATCTATTTTTATTTAGAAACAATTTTCTGGTGAATGAATTTAATATATTGGATTAGTTTAGTAAATTTCTAGGTAATTTCCAAGAGGGTTCCATCTCCCCAAATTTAAAAGGAAATTTTCTCCCCTCACTTCTCCACAAATAGGAATCCATTTGTATTGAAAAACCCAAAACTAATTCCATCCCCAACAACCTTAGTAACATTGTAGATTTTTTGTTCTCCCAAATGAACATCTATAGGTTCTCTGAGATAATATCCAACCTAGAATTCTCTTACAATATGTAATTATGTTAATAAAGCTCTTCCATTATAATTCTAAAATTTTCCACATTGAAATATGTATCAAAAATTTCAATATAAAAAACCACTACATCTATTATACTGATATATTATTATGTTCATTTAATAATAATGGTATGCCACTACTTCCGTAAAATTGGTTATGAAATCATCATTCATGTGTATGAAAGACCTATCATAGACCTGCTGAGTCGCCCTTGTACCCTGAATCCCATGGTGACACTACTTTGGTTTAAAGGGTGTTCCCAATCCCAATGGGTTTGAGACCAACACCTATAATACTAAAAAAATGAATGTTAAATTAATTTTCCCAAATCATCACAGAAGCTGGATAAATTGGTCAATATGAATACCTAGAAAACACTACTTAGAGAACTATAAAAGAAGTTAAATAGACCTAAAAACCCCAAAGTACTATATAGTAGTGAAAAAAATAAATAAAAACAAAATCCAAATGGAAAAAACTCTCCAACACCAAGTATCCATAGATACTATCAACACTAAGTGGTGCCTTACCCATGATAGAACCTCGAAGAAGGTAATATACAATCTCTCGAAGGCGCATGTAGGGTGTGATATATATTCCTAATAGGGAATAAATAAAGATTCCATGATAAGATGGAAACATTTAATTAACCAAATAAATATTTTCGTTAAAAATAAACAGGGGTTTCATTTAATATCGTATTTTAACAAATTATTCATTACATTTCAAATAATGGAAAATAATTTAATCATATGGATTACTAAACATTTTATATGAAAATTTTTATATAAATTTATATGGAATGTGAAAATTGTTTACAAAAAATAGTGTTATATTTATTTAGAAAAAAAATAAAACAATATGGCCATCTACCAAAAGGTATGATAGTTTCAGTATATGGTTTTCCCTTACACTCAAATAGTTGTCACAAAAATATTTGTACACATGTCCTGCCTAATACTGATAGGAGATGACACATCACCATCCCATCGGGGATGTGACCTACGGTATATGTACAATTAGTGTTGTAAATCATATAGTGTTATCCTAAATAAATCACTAAATTCATAGGCTTTCATGTGTTCTTAAAAAAATAATGATCGGAATTTAATTTTATGGATGTATAAAATACATGACTTCCCATTATACCATTTCAAATATTAAAATATTCTATTTAGAAACAAAAACGGGATTTTTAATTAAATTATGTCATTTCAATCACAAAACTAATGGTTTTATATCCAAACCATTTAATCCATTTTATAAAATACCAATTTGAAATCGATTTAATTTAATCAATTGAAATTGAAATTGCACAATTAAATTCCATAACTAATTTAAATAATTTCCATCCAATTTCCCATTAAAACCCAATTCAAGGGATTATGGGGTTTTCCCACATTCCTGGAAAATCCAATTTTAAATCCCCATTTCAATGGAACTGGGTTTTTAATAATAAAAAAAAATAAAATTCATTTATATCAATAAATTTTATTTGAATCAAAAAATTGAATTTAAATCATTCAATTTAGGGTTAATCACTATTGACCATCATAATAGAACCACCTACCACAGGACGATGGGATCTCAAAAAGAAAATCCCTAATACAGAAAATCCAATGTAGAATATTGACAACCAAGATTAGAGAATATAACCAAGGTAAAATATTAAAAATAGTGCATATTATATCTCCCAACAACATGGATATCTATAAAACCATAGGAAAGAATGAATAGAGAGATGGAGAAAGAGAACATGAAGTTGAAACCAACTTGGTAGCGATCAATCAACATTTTAAAAGCATTAATACACTTAATAAAAGGTATATAGAGGAAAAATTAGCTCTTGAGCTCCCTCAAGTAATAACAAGTCATTAGAGGTTGATCTAGGACTGTCGTGAACATAAAAAGTCGTTTTCAGGATTTAGGAGAAATGATATTAAGAATTATTAAATTTCATGCATGGTTTCCTTAGAAGGGATGCATGGTTAGAAAAATCATGTACCATAACCATGCAACCCTTTCAAAGGGGCTACAAAGTTTCTCTTAGCTAGATGTATGTTTTTCCAAAACATGCAACAACTGTGCATACACTCTATGTCTATGTTATTAAGGTTTTTAATAACACGTCACACTATTTGGGAAAACCATGCACAACCTAGAAAAATTCACATTTTTCAAATGTATCACCGAAATAATCCACAAATGAAACTCATACATGTAATAAATAATATTTTCGTTTATGAATACCTAAAAATATTAAAATAATTTTACAACCTCCCCACCACAAGAAACATTTATTCCCCAAAAATCCTACTCAGAATCATCCATGTCAAAAAGATGATGGCAGTATTATCTCATCAATTCCTGCCTGTCCCGCATCACATGATCATAAGAAATTTGATTGCATAGAACATGAACCAAAGGTATCATCCTACCAAGATTTACCTTCATTTAAAATTAAATTATCCTCACTATATGCTCATTCAGGGATAAATCAGGTTCATCCTCAAGATCGCTCAAGCTCAAAACATAAGATGAATCAAATAGATACTTTTGTAGTTGTGATACATGAAATATGTCATGTATCTATGTCAATTGTTGTGGAATAGATAAATAGTAATCCACTTTACCCACCCACACAACAAACTCAAAAGGACCCACAAAATAACGAGCATGATACTCTTACCTCCCAAGCCATCGAATTCCCAAACGGGGTGAAATTTTCAAGAACACATGGTCACCAACTAATATTTCCAATGGTATGTAATGAATATTAGTAGAAGAATTATACTATCTTTGTGTTGTCAAAATTCTCTACAAAATAATCTAAATCTTTTATATCTTATATTGAATGAAATTCGATCCCCCGAAATTACTTTCACCATTCTATGACAAACATAATGAGGATATAAAAATATGTCTATACAAGGCCAAAAAAAGATCCATTATGATTTTGGAATGGTAACTATTGTTATTAAAAAACTAAACCATACCAAAATGGTCATCCAAAGCCCCACAAAATCCAAGAACATAGGTGAAGAGCATATCTTCAAGAATTTTTATAACACTTTATATCTGGATATTTGACTGTGGATGTAATTCCATACTCAAACAGACCTAAGTTCCCAGTGCTCCATAAGGCTTCTCCAAAAGAGATAAGTGAATTGATGATCCATATCAGAGACTACAGCGGACAAAAAATTCATGCAAATGAAAAATCTCATCCATATAGATATTAACAACTCTACCACTTTGGTTATATCTAAATGTTTAAAAGTGATTTTATTTATTCAATTGATTGATCAAATGCCATATTGAATTATTCTTTCTCTAGGTACGTGACAACCCAACAAAAATTTTCATATAGATCTCATACCACTTCCATGTAGGATCTGAATGTGTTAGGAGAATACCCACTGGTTCTTTTTCTCTCCCTTGGGATTCTAGAACTTATAAAATTGAGAGTAGAATTAAAAAATACCATTTCTCATACATGGACACTAGAATCTATTATTCATGTCATAGAACATCATTTTTTTCCTTATTTCACACCCCACTACGAATTATGGAAACCCCCATCATAATTTTTATTACCACTTACAGTGCAAAAAAACTGATCTTGATAAAATAGAATCCTTTCTGGGTAGAATGACTAGACATCCATGGTCTTCCCACCATAAATATAGTCTTTAATGCTATGAAATTTATAATGGTGGTTTTATTTGGAAAATATACTAAAAACGAGTGGATTTAAACCAAAAATTATCCATGCAAGACTCAAACCATGAATCCCAGAATCTAATTTGAAACTATGTAAAATTATCCATCAACTTCCACTCTTTTTATGATTCATTCATGGAATAGGTTGGATGATTCTTTATCAATGAATCTGTAATGAAATCTCCTTTTCTTGTGGTAAAATTAATGTCAAAGTCATCATATTAAAGATACTTCATCCAATTCCATTGAAGGCGATTCCAATCATTTTTAGGGAAGATATAACTCAAGATTTAGTGTTTATAAAATATGGTAAACCTTCCTCCAAAAAGGTAGTTCCCCCAACTATTATGTGTTTGAATCACTAATGCAAGTTAAATTTCACGACTTGGATAATTATTCTTATGTGGCCTATTCTGAATATAGTCTTATGAAATGGAATGATCACCTTGCATAAGAACATAGCCAAACCTAAACACAATGAATCATAGAAGACCATATAGCCGTGTCTGGGTTCTGGGAGAGTTAAAACCATCATAGTATACAAAATACATTTTGAATCAATAAAATAATATTGAGTTTTTTCATCACAATTAAACATTAGTCCCTTATAAATTATATCTATCATTAGAGAATCCATCTTTGTGAAGTTCTTAATAAACCGTTGATAATAACAAGCTAAACCCATGAAGCTCTGAAGCATGAAAATATTTCATGGTTTTACACTATCATAAAAGCATTTACCATTTTAGGATCAACTAAGTTACCTTCTAACCCCATGTTTCCCAACAACGTCACTTCTTTAATCCAAAAATTATATTTTGAAATAATTTCATGAATTTGGTGATTTATTGATAATTCTAGAGCATCTCTTAGATAATGCACATCATCTGCCTTAGGCAGAGTGAAAACTAGGATATCATCCAAAAATAATACCAAAAAATCATAACGGTAATCAGGGAAAATCTTATTTATTAAATCCATAAAGACTACATGATAATTGGTTAAACCTAAAGTCATTTTAACGTACTAATAGTGGTCACATATTCTCTGAAAGGTGGTTTTCTAAATGTGAGATTCTGTAATTCCTAACTGCTGGTAACTATATTGATGATAAATCTTTGAGAATGAATTTTCCACATAAATATGATCTAAAAATAATCAATCCATGTAAATTGATAATTTTTCCTTACTATGAAAAAATTGAGTCTTTAGTATTCAACACAAAGAAAAAGTGAACCATCAGATTTCATATCATAGAGTTTAAGTGCCTTCCAAGGGGAGGCACTCTAGTGCATAAATCCTTTATCCATATGATTATCCAAATATGTATTAAAATCATTCATTTAATCATGTTCATTGAGGTAACAAGGAATAAAAATTGGTTTAGTACTAGAGACTTAATTGATATAAAACTCTACCTCCCTTTTCGACAACAACCTAGAGAAGTCAAACAAGAAAATTGTTGAAATACTCATAAAAAAATCGGAGATATCATCACTAAATGATTCTCACTCCATATAAAAAAAAGAAACATATATTACGTTCCCTAACTCTAGATAAGAAGGATGATCTCTACATGACCTTTGGTCCCACTCTCCTTGAAATACACTAAACACCGCATCGTGTGTTGTAAAAGAGACCCATTGAAGATAACAATAAATCCGATCTTTATTTAAAATGATCCATTTCATACTGAATTTGAATTCATGATATTTAATTTTGAGAACTATTAAATCCCAAGTAATAAAAACTTTTTTTGAAGGGAAAGATATCACAGGACTATGAATTCCATGTTCTATCTTTGTTCCAAGTGGTGTATTAAAATCTGTTAATGAATAAAAAATATACATATGAAGATTTATAAGATTAACAATATGGGTTTAAATAAATAAATCAGATACAATAGTAAAAAATAAAGAAGTAACTAGTGATGAATTTGTTTTGATGGTACCACTAACAATTGTTGCACCTCTATCATCTTCTTATGGAGAATCTTCCAATATGTGAAGAAGCATTAGTATGGATACATGTGGTCGGAACTGCTCTTCTAATGAATCATCTAATTTCCCCACAATAATAACATTAACTAATGATCCCATTATACTATAAGAAGTAAAATAAAAATTTTATTTATTCTTTAGGTGACCTGAGGATCCCCAAAACATAGGTGCCTCAGTGAAAACCCAAATAGAATACCCATGGCTTCCACACTGATAGAAAACCAAAGGGCCCCTTCCTGGAATATCATGAGGACTAGAAAATCCATGTTATTGAGAACCACCATGAGAAACAACCCCCATATTTTTACCATTAGAATAATTACAACTGTCACTAGGAGAAATGGGAACTCTCATCAAACCTGAGTTTCCTGCCATTTCCATTTCAACCATGAAATCTCTATCCATCACATCAGCATAAGAGGGAAACATCAATAAGAAAACATAAGAATGAATATCAGATAAAATTCCAAACTTGAACAATATATTCTATATATTATAATTTTATAATATCTCAGGTAAAAAAACTATACTTACTCATTAAAATGGTTTGCATGCTCCATCATGGTATTGTCAGCTTTCTCATGTTTGAAAAACTAAATAGCCTTGGAAAACACCCTGGACTCTGGAAATAACTAGTCAGAGAAAGGATCTTTCAACTATTTCCACACTAATACCTTATGCTTCATTGTCATCACAATCATGTCCCACCATCTCCTACTTAGTCCCTCTAATATTAAGGTGGAACAATTCACATTCATTTCATTAGGTATATATAAGTACTCGAAAATCAAACATTTGATCCTGTATATCCATTCCTCGGCTTCTTGAGGATCATTGGGCCATTTAATGCTAGTGGATTCTTTTGAAGTAAATTTTTTTAATGAACCTATGAAATACCCATTGGAGTTTTCATAGCTAGAGCCTAAAGGGGAAATGCTAGTGGGACATGATCTAGAGCCTGGACAGTACGCACAATCACTTCAACCAGCCTCAGGTCCATAAGGGGATTTTCTCACCCAGGTTCCTCAACATCTTCTTTTGGGATCTTATTTACATGTCTTATTAGAGCCATTAAGTTACTAAACATTAGTAGAAAACATAGAATACATAATGTTAACACTCACATAGTGCAACTAGGGAAAATCAATCCCATAAGATAGAAAAACGAGATTTACATTTAAATCTATCCAAATCTAACGTATGAAATATACTAGAACTAATTCTATATATGTATTTCCCTAAACACCCTTTTTGACATAAGGATCATTATATTGAGAGATGGCTAGACACTCAATCACAACTACCTCCTAAGTCTTGACAAGATTACACAACTACCTACTATCATCATGACAAGAAGCTCAACCTAATTCTCAGATACAACTTTTTCCCAAATGGGTCAAGACACCCCGGTACCCTGATGCCCAGATTGATTCTGACATGGCCTGATGGGAACTCCTAATCCATTTTAGTTGGTGACTAGCAAAATCCATCATACAAATATAATGTGGGATCAAATTTTCCACAAGAATTGCAAAAGGAAGATAATCTAGTAAGTATGTATACAAGGAAAACAACACTAGGAGAATTATTCCTGATGTCAAACTATCTTAAAAACAAAATTTTCCATAACAATGTTTTTGAAAATAGGATAAAAACGTATTTTGGTTGTAAAAATTCTCCATATCCATGGAGAAACCAATACTATCACCTCCAAGTGGAATTATACCCTTTCTCAAACCTGGAAAAAGATAATCTACAAATTCCTGAAGTTATAGGTAGGGTGTGAGCTAAAAGAACAATTAGGTCTCAAAAATGATTATATAATATGATGAAAACATTTAATTAACTAAATAAATATTTTAATTTTAAATAATCATTCCTGAATTTTCAATGAATATTTAATCATATCATGATTTACATTTCAAACGGAAGTTATTTTAAACAGATGGCTTAATAAAAATTTATATAAATCTTTTTATATAAAAAATTATATAAATTTGAAAGGAATGTGTAAAAAGTTTACAACAAACATTGGAATTTATATTTCAATTAAAAACAATTAAGAAACATGGTTATATATCGAAGGGTATAATGCTTCAAGACTATGTGAATCCCTCACACTCAAATTTTTGTCATGAAAATATGTGTAGATGCATTCTTCCTGATACTGAAAAATGACGACACATCACCATCCCATTGTGGATGTGACCTTCTACATATGTATTTCTAGTATTATAAATCATAGAGTGATGAAAAAAATAAATCACTAACTACATATTCTTTCAGGTTCTCTAATAACAAACAATCATATCATATTTTTTTAAGACTCATAAAATAAAATTCATCAAATTCTCCCATTTCAAATATGCCAATTTTCCATTTGAAAACCAAATTTGCGTTTTTAATGAAAACATGCCATTTCCATGATAAAAATGATGGGTTTATATCGAAACGATATTAATCAATTTTATAATATACCAATCTGAAATAAATTTCCTCAATTAAATTTCACAATTAAAATTCCACAGTTAAATTCTAGAATTTAATTAAAATAATTTACACACAATCTCCCAACATTCCCCAATTCAATAAAATTTAGGATTCTTCCAAAATTCATTTTTAATCCAATTTAAATTCCTAAATTCTATTGAATTGGGGTTTTAATCAATAAATAAAAATAAATTTAATTTATATCAAGAAATTTAATATAAATCAGACAAATGAATTTAGACCAAGAAATTTAGGTTTAATCAAAATTGGCCATCAAAATAGAACTACCTACATCGGGATCATGGGATCATGAAACACATATCCATAACTTGGTAACTCAAATGAAGAATGTAAGAAATGTATATATGAAAATCAATCCAATACCCAAGATCTAAAATGGAAAATATTAGATCCTTCAATTGAAAATAGATCTAAAAACCCAAGGCATGAAAGAGGAGATAGTAGGATGAAGATAATGGGAAGAGGAAGCCAACAGGGTAGAGATTGAATGTCATTTGGAATGATTAGATCTAGTAAATAAAAAGTATATAGGGGCCAAAATTTCACCTTTTGTTCTCTTGAGGTATAGTAAACCATATAAAGTTAAGGTATGTCCATTGGGAAAATAAAAAACAGGTTTAGGGATTTAAAAAAAACATTTTCATATTTATTAAATCTAATGAATAGTAATTAGGAAGGGAAGCACCATTATAAAAAAACAAGCTCCCTAACTATGAACCCATTTTTATGATGTTTCCTGGTTTCTCCTAGGTTGGAAAAAGCTATTCACAACTGTGAACCAACCATAAGAACCCTCATTATCTATGTTATCACATTTTAAACAACAGGGAACACCGTTTGATAAAATTGTTCCTCAACTGTAGACAACCTATAAAAAAATTTTATTTTCAAAATTTTAACCTGAATCATCGCCAAATAAAACCCAACCACAGAATGAATCAAATTATTGTTTAGTAAGACATGATAACAGTAATAAGATGTTACAGGACAACTGCCCTGCGAACTGATGTCATTCATTTATCAATTACTACCTCTTATGGATGGATATAATGAAGGATTTACCACATGTATGTGATATTTATCATGCCATTATATTTCCATAATTTTAATATCATTTATATATTTTTATAATCCATTTCATTTAAAATAAGATAATGTCACTAATGTGCATGATGGTATATTTCTTCATGATGTGATGTGATTCGTTTTATAATTAATATTTACATGGAATGTATGATGGATAAAATTAATGAATATATGTGCTATATACGATATGATATCTATTATTTAAATTTTATATATCACCCTCTTTCTTACCCTTTCTCTCATTAATGATATGGTATCATTGCTCGTGCGTACGTATATCCCACTATCTCTACAAAATGATGTGATTTATTTTCCATTTTCAATATTCAAAAAATGTTCCAACAATATATATATATATATATATATATATTGAGTAAATATGATATTTAGAAACTTGATATCATTTTTTATATTTTTTATATATATTATAAGCATGTGAACAAGAACCTTCATGAAAAAATGTATATTATTAATGAAGACAATTGACTCCCGAAATAATGAAAACAATGAAATATTATTAATAAGAATGTGGTAAAATGTAATAAAAGGAACATATATGTTATTATAAATATTAATATTTTTCTATAATAAATTATTAATTTGATTAAAATCATTATAATGGCAGATAAAACAACTTCAACCAAATAGAAGCTTGGCGTAACGGATTTCATCTAAATTTCATTTCATTGAGGCATACTATAATGTTTTTCATATAGTTTATTTTATCTGATGAATATAAAACCCCTTTAAAATTTAATATCTTGAATACATAATTCTACTTGGTATTTTATATTTTAATTTTAATTATTTCATATAATGGTACTTTCCTTAAATACTACCAAGTGTTAAATAATTCAATAACTCAATTTCATTTCATTGAGTTATATTAATTTCTCATTTTGATTGATATTAAAACATTATGTGTGAATTTAATATTTAATATCTATTTTTTATTTATGTGTATTTAAATTTCATACATAATCAATTCATTGAATAATTATAACTTAAATTTTATAAGTAGTTTAATGGGTTCATTTCAAGATATCATTGTAATTGATATTTTTTTTAAATGAAATTTAGTGGAAGGAAATAATTTCATCATTATATGATAATACCATTTAATTTTATTCAACACTGGTTATTCCTGATATTATCATGTAATAGTACTATTTTCCACTCTTTAGACTTAAATTTTTTAAAATATTTTTCATAAAATCTAATTTTATTTCTCTATTCTATATGAATTTATTTCTTCTGAAACTATGTTTTATAAAAAGGTTTTTTAAAATATATTTTATTAAATTTTCAAATTAATTTATTAATGAAATTTTTACCCATTTTTAATTGTTATAAAATATTTCAATGGAATATTTATTTCATTTTCAAAACAATTCTTGTCCAGATTTTACTGAAAAAATAAACTAAATTTTGTTTATCTCCTTCTAAACAAGGAACTTTTATAACATTTTTATGGTGAACAATGAATTTGTTTTTAACTTGTATGGAATGTATATAATTACCCATTATCATGACAAAAAATTCATTAAATCTTTCTTTGGATGTTTCTGAGTATATTTTTAAGGAATTTTTTTATAAGTTTATTTTCAATGAAAATGATTTTCAAATTTTTTTTTGTTTTAAAAATAGATTTTCAATATTAAAAAAGATAGTTTCCCCAAGAATGTTTTTAAATATATTATTCTTTATGAACCACAAAAAAACAATTTATTTTTCATATATTACACTTGGTATATGTTGAATGTATACCATCCTTATTCCACCTTGGGATGGTTTATGATTATTTTGTATAAGGATTGTATTAACATTATTATCCTTGGTTCATGTTTTATGTTATCAACTTCCCCTTGAAATATTCACCTTACTATAATCATTGGAAAATAAATTTATCTTAATTATCAATCTCATTTATCATGGATATGGTTATTTCTTAAAATTTATATTATTTATATATATAATGTTTTTCATTAAATGTTATTTTATTGAATGGTAAAATATTGATAAATCTTAATTATTTACTCTACATAGATATTTGATGATAAGACGTGTTTTTATGAATTAAATTGATCATTTGATATTAGAGGGATTATATGGACATTTAATAAATAGGTGAAACATAGTTAATGATAGTCCATTAAAGTATCAACAGTCTAATGGGATGAATCAGTTGGCTAGACATAGTTAAATGGGTTTCAAAACATTATTATTAATGCATATTATGAATGGTCTTGATGGAAAAGGTACCATATTCATAGGAAACATGACACCTAATCATTAATAATTTCATTAATTAAGGATTCAATAATTATTATACATAATATTTTGACAATGATATTATCTATAGATGAATTTCATTCACAATTATTTATAAAATGGAATGTTTTTCAGTTATATACATTTCTATATTGATTATTGCGTATCCAACTATGATAATCATGTTATTGATTAAATCGATTGAATTTTTAGTTATTTAAATAGACATATTGATTATTATCCACGATATTATAACATTGGTAATATCATTAGATGCACTTCTTTGAAATTGTATTGATTAAAAGAATTTTTTTCAATTATTTACCATGCCATATAGATTATTTTTTCAGATTCATGATTTATTATTATGTACCCAACACTTGTTTAAAATTTGAGATCACCTTTATTTCATTTCCATTCTCAAGAATCCATTATGTGTACTATTTTTGACATTTTATATAAAATAGTTCTTTTTTTTTCAAAAAATATATAGGAGTTGTTTTTTTCAACTATAATGAAATCATCAAGTATGTTTCTATTTTACCAATATTGCTAAAAAAGTTTTGCATTATTTATATAATTCATTGTTTCTTATGACAATTAAATAAAGATAACACTAGCTCTAGGATAATAGTGTATAGGTCACAATAATATCTAGCATAAGATGTTTAGTTATAATTTGGGAACAATATTTTTGAACATAAATATTATGAAACATTACCATATGATATAATTAGAGTATTATTATAGAAAAAAATATAAGTTTGATAAGGTAGATATTATGTGGGTTTTCAATGAAATACATCCCTATCATGAAACTACCAGTGGATGTTGTTCTTGAAAAATGTACCTTGGGGTAATAACTCTGTTAAGGGTCAATTGGACCTGACCCATTAATTACCTAGTAAACCAATATTTTCCCTACTGTACTCTTGGTTTGACACTCCTAGGGGTCAAAAATAGGGTAATTCAAATTTTCCATATAATCCATTACGAAGGATTTGAATAGATGATGATAATAAATTACATTTTTTAAACATATGATTTCTTAGATTGGAAATATGCTAACTCAATGGAATGGGAAAAGTTTTTACATGTGGAAAATAAGGTAATAATATAATGAATTCCAGATAAAAAATGAATATTATAATGGATGGGAAGAAATCTCATCCTTGGGATCCATTTATAGTTTGTTGTCTTAAATGTAGAGAATCCATGCATTATCTGAGTCAATCAAAGCTTATAAAGGTTAATAACTATACCATTGGTATACCTATAATGAAAAAAAATACATTGATTATTTATTAGTTTTCAGGAATTGTATTATAGAAGTATTATTACCAATGGTATTTTTGTATAAGATTCAAGAAAAGCCTAAAGATTGTATTAAATTTTCTAATCACATGTGTATTAATTAAATTAATTGTTATGGAAACCATCATGGGTTATGAGATTATAGTTTATATTATGTTCAAAGTCTTAAACGCCATTTTTTTTGGTTTTTTGTGATGGAAGTCTCTAAAGAGTAAGAATATATTGGGATAAATTCATTAAAATAAAATCCATTGGTTTTGTATATGATTTTGTGAAACGTTTATTATGGGTAATAATTTATTTCCATTTTATATAAATATATTTAATGGTATTGATAACATTTATAGTTAATATGATCAATGATGACATTGAAATGTTAAACAAATAATATTATTAGACTTTCTGTAAAGAATAAGTTTTTTTAAAACAATAGAGAAAAGGTTATTTAATGAATAATTTTATTTTAAGGATTTCAATAATATTATTTTTTAGAACATTATAGAAATTTTATTAATATGTTTTAGAAAAATAATATCTTGCATTTGGGGTGACAACCCAACACATCGAGAATGTTTATGGGGATTTCACCCCTAACTGAAAGACGATAAGGGTTTATCACCTACCTATGGCCTACATGATGTCCTGGTTAATATACCATTCTTTTTACTTAAATTATTTGAATAATAAATATTATTGATGAACCCATTTTTTATCTTTTAGTTTTATAGATTAATTTCTTCGAATGGATAACATCTTTTAACCATGTTGGTTTTCAAATATTGTAAGAGAATGACGGAAAGACTGGTCATTCATTTATGGATATTATGATATACCAAAAGTGATTTTTAGTGCTTCGGGACTAAAAAATTAATTTCTTGATACTAATTTCGTGGATTAAAAGAAAAATTATAAATTTATCTAATAAAAACAATTCATTGAAATAGAAAAGTATCAAGTTAGTATATTTACTTATATTCATAGATAGTAAAATAATTTTTCAACATTAGTAAAATTATCTTGAAGTATAACTATAATCCTACTAGAATCATATATGATGAATAATATGGGTTTTTAAATCATCATGGATTTATAGTTTTGAGGCCCTTAACTTTAAAGTGATGATTCAATTTCTTGTGATCAATTACCTAAACCAACCACTCTATTAATTTAGGTTTTTCTTCCATGTGCATATCTTTACATCCCACCAACTTTCTCCTACCTAGAAATATAGTTATGTGTTATTCCTTATAAACATTTTATTTACCTTTATATATGTTTAATATGATATTTTATTAATCCTTTTCATGTTTGGATTTTTTATAATATAATTTTCAAATATCAAACACCTAATTAGAAAGATTAAGATAAAATATTGAGGATTCAATTTATTTAAGATAGGGAGAATGTAATACATTGAAATTATAAGAGAATAATATTTTATATTACAGTGTATATGAAACAAAACAACAAGATTAAATGACCAAAAAATATGTTTATTTAAATTTAATATATTCAATAGATTTTATCACACACAACACTCTGTTTAGCTTGCACTACATTCATGGCCGAGTTTAACCGAACAACAATATATTATAATTTTTTTTTATTATTTAATATGAAAATTATCGCATAGATGTTAGAAAGGAAAGTATGCATTGGATTATCTAAAATATTAAATTTTATATTTAAGACAAATTTATTTGTTATCATTTTATGAGTAATAAAATAATAATCATTTATTAGAAAATGAAATGATTTCTAAAAAACTGTATTTTTTCTAATAGACAGTTTCTTCATGATTTCCACACATAATATAAAATTATTATTTTTTGGGTAATATAAAATTTATCTAATAAAATTAAATTATTTTTTTAAATCATAAAATAAAAAATTTCTTAGGGTGGTTTGTTTTTCTCTAAAATGAAACATTATTTGATAAATAGTGAAAAATACTGAATTTTAATTGAAATATTCAATTTCATTTATATTATTTATAATGATAAATTTTATAATAAAATTGGTTAATGGTAAAATTAGTTAAATTATATATAAATTAATACAATTTATCTTATTAAAATAAATTTCAAATTTAATTTTGATAAAAAAACATTGTAATCTTTTGAACATTTTCTCTTAAAAACCAACTTTTTCATCGCATGGGTGGGATTAATTTTAAATTAAACTATTACACATATATAAATTGAATGTATAAAAATGGATTATATATTTTCAATGAAGATAATTTATAACCAATAATGAGATCAATTTCATTATTATCATAATTAATATAGAAAATAATAATATTTTAGTTAACACGATTAAGGTAAAAATGGATTTCCTATGGGGTTAGACTAAAATGATAAGTGTTAAAATGACCTAAAATCTTTTAAAAATCCAATTGGAAGGCCATATTTCTATATAATACTTCCCATGTTCTAATATATATATTTTTTTAATGTAATTCCCCGACCCCATTTACCCAAATCCGGTGCAATATGTTAATACATTAGCATGATTACAAGGAATTAAGTCTCGAAGGAACGACCAGTTTAGCAGTCTTGGAAATTAGATTACATATAATAACATTACATTAAAATTTCAAACATAAATCACAGAATAGATAGTTTTTTGATAATTCCATTATTCCATTTATATTAACCCTTCATATCAATCATAATACACTTCTTGGAATCCTAGGATAATAAAACATAATAAAGGAGTGATCTTAGATGCCCGTATAGGGTAACTAATTTAGCAGAAGCTATAAAATTTTATGGAAAGATGTGTGATAAAAACAACATATTTTTTAAAAATAAACATGAACATAATATGGAAAAATTAAATCCAACATTACCATATAAACATGGATAGGGGAAGTGACTTTTTTATAAGAGGGGTGAGGGGAACCTTAGGAAAAACATAAAATATTATTTTATAATAAATTCATTTTCAGTTTCTAATGGCTCCAAAAAGAATTATTTCAAGGATAAGGTGGTTATGGGTAGAAAACCACTCAACAAATAGGTTTTAGATAGGTTTATGTCACCATATGAACCTTAAAATTTAGATTAAACTCTTAGTAAAATAGTTTGACATTTACCATGTCTCGTTGTATTTGTATATTATATGATTGATAAACATACAATAAAAAGGAAATAGAACCAAAATTGGTTCATTAATGTCATATATATTATTATATAAGTATTTTGGCCGAGCCTTCATTTTTTAGAACTATTATATAAATTAGTAATATAATAGTTGTTTTAAACAGAATTTTATGTCAATTTTGACACTATTTTGTATTTGTTTTTTTTTATAAAATCATAACAACATGATTACTTCGAAAAAACTATCTTAACCAACCATAAAATGTCATAATAAACTATAAAATTAGTGTAATTAAAAAAAAGTCTCAAATTACATTTATTTGGATATTTATAATAGAAGTTATTTTAATCATTCATTAATACAGTAATTAGTGCATCATTATTGTGTCATAAATAAATTTTATTATTAAAAGTCTTAAAATTATAAATAAAATACCATTATATAGGAAATAGTTTTATGTTTATATTTAATATTTATAGTCTAATTTATCTTATGTATAAACCTATATTAAAAATGTTTTAGTTATTACACTTTGATTTTACCTCTTTTAACTCTTCTTTGAATTAAATAATAATAAATGTTCTAATCTAATCCAAGTGGACCTAAAGGACCATATTTTATTCCTAATGTTTTTTTTGGTAGAATTAAACTTATCCATTAAAATTAGGACATCTGTTAGGGTAAGAATAATAACATTTTTACCCTTAATTATCCTTTTTACTTTTAACCAAGGTAAATAAAATTAAAAAGGTAATATTCACCAAAAAATATTTTTATCTTATTGAACAACATTTTAAATACTGATATCGACCTTGTCTTTTGGATTTTTTTAAATTTAACTCACAGAATCAGTAAAATTATGTTTTATGTTAATTTGCAAATTCTCCTTGGAGGTGGGTAAAAGACGGTAAAAAGTTCAATAAAATTTTAATATATCTAAAATTATTATAAACTGACTCCAATGAATTACATTTAAATTATATAGGTATTATGTATCTATTGTGACCTAATATAAATTTATATAAAATAAATAATTATTTAAATTAAAAGTATGTTTTAAACAATAACTCAGTGTTTTTCACTATTCATAAAAAATTGAATATTTTCAAAAGCATACCAAAAAATCACCCTAATCTAATTTTTATATTCCAAATTCAAAAATAAAGTATATTTTACAAAATTAAAAAAATATAAATTTCATTTATTATTTTAAATTTAACTCCCATTGTCAAAACCAAAAGGCGTAATTTTAAGAAATAATAACTATCAAAAGATTGACACTTGTTTATGTCCAATTTTAAATGTGAAATTACTTACAATGACCAAAATTTGATTAAATAGTAAAAATATAATCTATTTATTCTTCCAAACCATTAAAATATATAATTTAACACTATAAATTATTTTAATTAAAAAAGTTGTTTTCAGTTAAAATATAGTATTTTTCACTATTCACCCAAATATGAAAGTTATCAGAAAAACACCAAAAATTTATTGAAAATAAATTCTTATGTCTCGATTCTAAGGAAGAAGTTTATTCTATCAAATTGAAAATATAAAAGTTTCAAATATT
Organism: Viscum album; assembly: GCA_963277665.1. Lineage (NCBI taxonomy): Eukaryota > Viridiplantae > Streptophyta > Magnoliopsida > Santalales > Viscaceae > Viscum > Viscum album. The sequence continues at coordinate 1,427,516,719 of OY728120.1, read as the reverse complement.
ATATTTAAAAAAAGAATCTCCATTAAAAGGCGGTAAAATTGCATTTTTTTCAAAAAATACTTCTTTTATCTGAAAAAAAAATGATTTTGTTCTTACATTATTTCTAATAAACTCATAATATGGATTCTAAAATTATATGGATTTTATAAATTTCAAAATTCAGTTAATACTATTCATAACTGCTTTTGAACGACTTGTTTGGTATGTCATGGTGCGCTTGAACTCGATGTTGTGAATAGTGCAAGTTGTTGAATTACTTTGAAAAAATAACGTACTATGAAATCTTGAGGTGTTACATTCAATCTTATTTTATTTGAAATAATGTAATATTTTTTGATTCATTTTGGAAGTTTCTTTGAAATTTCAGGGAGGGTTCCATTTCCCCTCTTGTAAAAGGTCACTCCATCCTATCACTTATTAGTACCTCCAAATCCATTTGTCTCCATAAAAACCTAACCAATTATCAAACTATAACCATTATTTATTTTATTTATTTTTTTAACTCCAAAAAATTCATCACTATGGTCCTTGAGAGGAGATCTATATGTTTTTTCTCTTATAAAAGTTAATTTTCTTAAAAAATATCTTTTTGTTTCATTCATATCATCCTAATTTAAATTATGATTTAATGTATACAATGTAGTAAAACCTGTATATCCCATATAATTATATGTTACTATTTTAATGAAATAATAATTATCCATATACACATTCATCAAATGGGTTAAGAAATCATCAGGCGTGTGTACAGTGGACTACCACCTCGCAAAACAATATCATTTACTATTCCATTACCACCTCTCACAGTTAGCTATAATAATAGATTTTCCACATATGTATTGTAACAAACCAGGTATTTATTGAATAATAAATTTTGTTTTCATTTTATACTTATTAATATGATATATATTTTAAGTTAAAATGGATTTTTTTGGATAGCGTACTCGACACACAACAATAGGTTTATTTGAAATCTTATGTTGCACAGAACATTGAGTTGTACTGAAAAATAATATATTATTATTATTATTTTATATAGTATTTAACACATAACCATTGTCTTACTTTTAATGAACATAACTATATAAATTATTATTATAAATTTTTGTTAAATGTCATTACATTTTTCAAATATATTTAGCGGCATAAAATAAGAATGAATCCGATTTAAAGCATAAAGTACTCTACTTTTATTTAAAAGGTCAATTTACCGCCTTTTGAAGGGTAACACATTTAAAATATACTTTTGACACTTTTATATGTTCCATTTCACAAAATAAACTTTTTATTTAGCAGAGGGACAACAAATTTACTTTTGGAAATTTTTCGCATTTTTCTGAAAAAGTACATTTTTTAATGAATGTGGAAAAATACTACATTTTAATTCAAAATTTCCTTTTAATCTAAATTATTAATATGATTAAACATTCCATTTAATTGGTTTTAAAATGTAAATATATTATATTTTTATAATTTAATCCAAATTTGGTAACTGTTAGTAATTTCCATTTGAAATTGAATATAAACACATGTCAATCTTTTAGTAGTTTTTACTTCTTAGAAACACGCTTTTCGGTTTTGACACCTGAAATTAATTTTAAATTAATTTATAAAAATTATTTTTTTTATTTGGAAAAATGGATTCCATATTTGGAATAATGAGGTAAAAATTATTTAAATAGGTAACTTTTATTTTTTGAAATTATGAATAGTAACTTCAGAAAATATTTTATTTACCATGGTTAATTGGTAAATCTGGTAAATAAGGGTAACAAATAATATTATAATAATATTATGATACCCTAAAACATGTCCTAACCCTATTTTCTGATACATTTCCAACCATGGCCATCCATAGGTCTATTTTGGGACCCCCTAGAAACACTTGTAAGTGAAAATAACATTTATTTACTTTTAATTTAATGTTAAGGAAAATATAATATAAACATGTATCTTCTACTAAAATAATTTACATATGGGGTTTTATATGTGATATCATCGATAATAAAGAGTCATTAGAAATATAATGATATTTCCTAAATCATGGTATTTTATTTATATTTTTTAGAGATTAAATAAATAAATTTTATTATGACACAATGATGATGGAGTTATTGATTCATTAACAAAGGATTCAAATAAATGATATTATAAATGCCAAAATTAATGTAATTTGGTTATTTTGATATCCTAAACGAATTATATGGATGATATTTTTATGTTATATTTGTATTAATTATGTTTTTTTGAATCAATAAAGTTATGTGATTTTAAAAAAGTCATGATATGAATAATGTCTAAATTGACATAATTTAAATTTTAAAATATAATACATTTTATTAATTATTATAAAACTTTTAAAAATTCCATGATTCATCCAAAAAGTTATAACATGTCTAAAATTTTATTATTAACTCTTTAATTTTTTATTTTTCATGTTTTCCTAACTATTTATATTCTCAAGGTGTTAAATAATTGATAAAATGGTAAGAGTAAAAAGGGTTAAATAAAAAGGATATATATTAAAAATTATCCAAAACCAGTACAATTCTTATTGGATAATTTTATTTGGAAAAATAATCATCTAATAATATAATTTAATGATATTTGGACCTTTTGAAACTGAAAATAATTTTATAATAATATAATACTTTCAAGAATTCCTGAATAGCCCATCCTCCCCCTTATAAAAGGTCATCACCTCAAACCCAATACTCACAACTGTCATGCCCCTTGGCTCATCTATCATTTTCCTAAATAAGCTCCCAACATCCATCTATTCCTCCAATAATCCTTCCCATAGTAATAATTAAATAAAATATATCCCTTTGGCTGAAATCAAAAGAAGTTACAAGATTTGAGGTAACATCTTCCCTCATGTTTCGTTCCAATATTTTTCTTTAGCCACTCCCTATGATATTCTTATTATTTTTTTACATAACAACTGATGTATCCTTAATATGATAGGTTTTTTATGATAATTATTATATCTACACTTTCACACACCTCTATCTAATGGATATGAACACACTCATTCTTTGTACGGAGAAAGACTACCTCATGAAACGATAATTGTTTGATTTTCCACTACCACCTCTCATGGTGGATATGGTGATGGAAATAAAATTGTATATGATATATATGATATTTATTTTATCTCTATTATTCTGTAATTCTCATTTATAACATAACTTTTATCTTTTCATATTGTATAAATTCAATAATTTCATTTTAGGATGTGCGAACTACTGCCCCGCAAAGTGATATGACTAGTTCATGCCATACATGGAAGATAGAACGGATAGTGTTAATGAACTTATGTAACATTTATAACATATATTTTATACTATAAATATAATATACCTATGTATCATTTAGTTTTATTTCCTTGAAATATTAAATAGAAATGAATGTAGAGGTCATGCATACGTACGTCTTACCGTTTCAATGAACGGTGCATTTAATATGTTATATCCAAATGATATGGACGATTATAAATAAATTTATACTAGATATATATATGATATATATGATATAAAAATATATAATATCATTTTGGAGGTAATTTAATTTTTACCACATGGACAATTTATAATTATATCAAGTTCATTCTTGAATCAATTTCTGAACATCAACAAAATGATCGATACGAACTCAATTAATTAAATATTGTTATATCAAGGTAATATGTTATATAAAAGGAATAATAAACTTGAAAATGGTTCTGAATCAATTAGAAATTAACTTATGTTTATTATTCAGGAATAACAAGGAACATATGAGACAGGTTGGACTCAAGGTAAGGGAACCTTACACCATCCGCTTTTAGTCAAAGACATGTCTTATGTTATGTCTTTTAATTTCTATTTTCTTATGTTGGGATATGTTATTATATATCCTTATTTATTTCCATTTTATGTCCATGTTATGAGATACCCTTTTCTATCCCATCAAATCATTTTATAAATTTTAATGTGACATCGTCAGTCAACCGAATTTCTGAAACAGACATTGTCTCAATATCCTTTCATTGAGGCATATTTTTTATTTATAAACGACTTGATTTTATACAGATTATAATAATTTTTGACTTTTAGTTTCATTCAAATGTAATATTTTTCTACAATGGGTCTTACTACATGACAAAAGGATGTTTTTTAACATATACGGTGACAATGACCTCTCTGCCGCAATAATTATTATTTGGCTTCCTCTATATTCCTCAATGATTTATTTAATGGAAAAGAAACCCATTATTCTTTTTTGGGGTGTTTTCATGTTGAAAATGGTTTTTAAAATGGATTTAATATTTCAATATCTTGAAATTGTTTCATGTGATTTCAAATGAAATGTTATTAGGGAAATGTTGATATTTGTAATATTTTATGTGTTATGGTTATATTATGGAACATGGACATTTGATAGGGATTACGTGATAAACAAAATGATGGTTGGATACGTGACAAACCAAGGATGGGTGGTTACTTTATAAGCTCAAGTGAATTGGGTATTAAAGTTGGCTATATATTTTGTTCCATTTTGTGATATATGTGGAAGCAGAACGTATGGTTATTCCATTTAAGTATGTTTATATCCCATGTTACCCTTATATAATACATGTAGTTTTCTATAGGAATTAAAGTAATATTTTGGTTAGAAAAAGGGTAAGCAATGAGATTATATTTAGTAATGTTTTTTTCTACTTCTTTAAGATAAAAAGTATTACATTATGATTATGTATGCATGGTTTACATGTTTTTTGGAAAACTAACAGCTTTCCATCTTTCTTTATCCCTTACTGATGTTTTTATACTTACCCTAGTTTTTGAAATGTTAATAACATGAACTAAGGTGGAATGGGGTCAAGTGTGGGATCACGGAAAAGTAATGATGTTTGAAACATGGAACTAAGCCTATTTATTTTCTTTTGAGAGTTTTTATTTAATGAAAAAATGGATACTGGGTAAAAGTGACTACATGTAATATTCAAGATGTTTTTTACACAATATGACCTAATTTTATAAATCTCTAAACCAAAAAAATCCTCAATTTTAATTATTAGCTTAATTCAGGATTATGTAATGATTAAGGCTGGGGCTTTATAATTGGTATCAAAGGTCGTTTTAAATAACTGTATAGGTTATGGTTTCATTTAAGAAAAAGTTATATAACCATAATGGTGAGAAAATTAGAAAGAGTAATTTTTTTAGATAAATTTAATGAGTATAAGAAGACATGAATAATTATATATTTGTGTTTACACTCATAATAAGATATTATATGACGATTTTACTGATATACTCACTCTAGACTTTTTGTTTTTTGTAAATGGATGGATCTAGCATGAAAAAAATTAACAATAGATGTGAAGAAAACTATTATAGTTTTCTGAATAAGAAACTGAATGAAATTAGAGTTGTAATGGGAACTCTTGTGGTTATTCTCAACCAACTATCAAGAGTCATGATTGACTACTTGATCCTTGTATATTTTTATAATTAATCTTATATGTGAGAATCAAATCCCTACAAAAGTTCATGTAATAATCATAAAGGTATGTATATTCAAAAATCTGTTTGTCATGGATGTGGAAAGAAACCTATATGAAAATGCTTAAATGTTAAGGTAATATGATATAGATGTGGAAATTATAGTGATAAATCAATAACCTACCATGGAAAAAATAAATCCTCTAGTTGACTCTAGGAAATGGAAAGAAGTTCTTTCTGAGGTATCAATTGAATGTTTTAAATGTGGTGTGCATGGTCATTATACCAATAGATGTCCTATGAAGAAGGTTTTGGAATGGGATAAGAAGGGCCCTATAAATATATTTTTATGAATATAGAATTCCATTCCAATTGAGGATTAGGAAACTCACAAAGACCAATAAAAGGTATGGATTATTTATTAGCTGATGTTTTCACATTATTGAATCATAGGTTATGATTCATGATTTTTTTCTTGGAAGGATGTATTATAGAATAATTTTAAAAATAATGGTTAATAGATTACGAATAATTTTGAATGAGTAATAATTCTACACACAAGGGACTCAAGAGTTATGTTATATTTTAGGATGATGACATGCTTAAATGTATTAACTCTCTTTTGATTATGGGATTACTTTATAAGAATGTTTCCAGTGTGTGTAACCCTGAAGTTTGATATTTTAAAATTTTATTAAAAAGTATTATCTTTTCTTGTGTGGAGATTTTGGATAACCTTATGGGTTCATATGATCTTTTTTTTATGTGATAAATTGTTATTACTTTTTGACATGAAAATTGAAAGGTATTAAATAACCTTTGAGGATAACATAGGTTATGGTTATTTTTGAGGAAATTATCTTATTTTTTAGAATTTAATAATAATGATATGGTTTTAAAAACAAAAAAATAGGTAGGATGGGTGATAAAATGTCACGTCTGACAAGGCCATGGGAATCTAACCCACAACCGATGGGCGACAAGGGTGCATTTCCCACCACAGGCCTACATGAATTCCATGGTTAGGATGATGTGTTCTTTTTAGTTAAATGGTTTTATTGATCAAGAATAAGTTGATTTAGGGTCTTATGTTTTATCAAATATATATTCGTAGTATAAAACATTTATTTGATGATTAAGTGATAATGGTTATTTTTGAAGACATTTTCTATTTCGGGAACACCATATGCCTATGGAAAATATAATACTTTGGATTCTCAATTGAGGAGTAATGGTGGATTTTTTAGATGAATTTATGTTTTTATTGTGGACATATAGTGATTTGGGTTATTTATGGAACTTATTAACCTATCATAGGGAATATGTGACTAGGTTATTTACTTTTCATTATGATACTTTAAGGGTGTTTGGTGTTATTTGGAGATAAATATTAAGATTTTTGCGGAAGACTATGTGATCAAATCCTTATGAATTTGTGATTTCAAACATAGGTCAAATTATTTTTAATAATTTTAAGGACAATGTTTTATTGAATGGTCTTTGTTGAACTTTTGTTATTGTTTGTTCAATTTTAGGGATTTAGAGTAATATTTCTTTTTAAAAAATATTATCCTCTTTGGGGATTATTCGATCTTTTACTAACCATTTTGGATTTGGATAATGTCTGAAGATAGGGGAAATATATTTTTTATCTTTTTTGGATCTTTTTATTCTCTATAAGTTGATTCTATCACTTTAGGAGTGACCAAGTCATCATGATTACTCATCGTTTGTAGAAAAGATGAGTTTTTGGTAGAAACATACTAAAGGATGAAACTCTACTTGAAAAGTAACTATATTTTATTTTGTTCTTAGTCAATATCATAAATAAATTCCCTAACTTTATGAAGGAGAACATAAAATAAAAAAAACTTTCTCCATGTAATTTTACTATTGGGGAATCAAATACCATTTAAACTACCACAGGTTTGTGGTATTATGGTGGTTATCTTTCTCCTGATCATATTTCTATCACTATCCATCATAAATTGTCACATAGATTCTCTTCCATATCCATATTTTTATACATGGGTCCGTAGTATGTGTTATCTCGAGTGACATTTTTTAATTTTCTTTCTTTTTTAAGGTGATATTTTTTTGACTATTTTTTCAACATGGGACTTGCAATGAAGATTCCATGCCCAATTTTAAAATTGCAAGGATGCAATTTACAAAAGGCTAGAAGGATGTAACGAACCAAATATTTATAGAGTAATACTCTATGATTTCAATTAATAATTATGATTAATATGTTAATTTTATGTTAAATGGCTTTATTTTTCCGATAACGTACTCGACACGCATCAACAGTTTTCTTTGAAATCTTATGTTTCACACAAATTTGAGTTATACTGAAAAATAATATAAAAATAATATTATTTTAAATGGTATTTAACGCATTGTTGTTGTATTAATGGGAATGAAAATAACTAAATAAATTATTATTACACATTTTTGTTAAATTTAGTTACATTTATCTAGTAAATTTAGAAGGTTAAAATAAGAATTAATCTAATTTTAAGCATTTAATACTGTAATTTTCATTAAAAGGTCGATTTACAGCCTTTTGATAGAAAACCATTTTTAAATCTAGTTTTTGCCACTTCTATATATTCAATTTGAAACAATTAACTTCTTCTTTAGAATATGGAGATAAAAATTTAATTTGGGTATTTTTTGGGTATTTTTCTGATAAAGTCCATTTTTTATGGAACAGTGAAAAATACTTCATTTTTATTCAAAATTTCTTTTTAATCTCATTTATTTATATGATTATGCCATATTTTTAATTGATTTTAAAATTTATTTAGATTATTTTTTATCATTTAATCCATTTTTGGTTATTGGAAGTAAATTTACATTGAAATTGGACATAAAAACATGTCAATCATTTGGTAGTTTTTACTTCAAAAAAACACACGTTTTGGTTTTGACAATGGTAATTAATTTATGTTACCTCTGTGTTTTGAATTTGGAAAATTGGATTCAATATTATAAATCATGAGGCAAAATTTGTTTAAAATGGTAACTTTTATTTTTATACATTATGAATAGTAAGTTTATTAAATATTTTATTTTCCATGGTTAATGGGTAAATTTGGTAAATAATGGTAACCAAATATTATTATAATAACTTTAAATTACCCTAACACGTGTTCTAACTCAATTTCATGATACAAGTCTAACCATGGGAATCCATGGGTCGATTTTTGGACCCCTTGGTGCCACTTGTAAGTGAATATGACATTTAATTACTTTTAATTTAATGTTAAGGGGAATATAAACCAAACATGTATCTTTTAATAAAATAATTTTTATATGGAGTTATATAAATGATTTAGTTTACTATAAATAGTAATTAAAAATATAAAAATATTTAATAAATTGTGGTATTTTATTTATAATTTTTAAGTATTAAATAAATAAATTTAATTGTGATACAATGATGATTCATTGATTACTTCATTAATAAAAAATTCTAATAAATGATATTATAAATTTTATAATAAATGTAATTTGGTTTTCTTGATTTCATTCAAAAAATTTATGGATGATAGTTACTTGTTATCTTTTTATTAATGATGTTTGTTCAAATAATTCATGTTGTTATGGGTTTTTAAAAAAATTCATGATATGAATGGCATCTAAATTGACATAATCCATATTTTAAAATATAATATATTTCAGTAATTATTATAAAATTCCAAAAAAATATATAATATTCATCCAAAATGTTATTATAAAATTAAAATATTACTATTGACTCTTTAATTGGATATTTTTCATGTTTTGGTAACTATGTTGATTCTCAAATTGCTAAATGCATGATAAAATGGTAAGAGTTAAAAAGGTTAAATAAAAAAGGTAAAGATTAAAAAATATCCAAAACCAATCCATTTCTTAATTGGATGATTTTATTTAAAAAATTAGTCATCTTATCATCTATTTTAATGAGTTTTGGACCTTTTGAAACCTAAAATAACTTTATAATAAAATAATACTTTGAAACATTCCTAAAGAGCCCCTTCTACCCCTTATAAAAGGAAATCACATCTATCCCATAACTGACACCTATAAAGCCCTTTGTCTCATCCAAAATCTGACAAAATAATTTCCAAGAATCACTCTCTTCCTCATATAATCCCACCCTTATGAAGAAGGCAATTCAAGAGCACCCTTCGGCTCATATCAGAAGAAGCTACCTAGTTTGAGGTAACATCTTCCCTAAAGTTTCATTCCATTATTTTTTCTTCTATACTTCCTATGAAATTCTTATTATTTATTTACATAACACTAGTATCATCACTATACTAGGTTTTTCTATGATATGAATTCTAACTATAGTTACACTCACCTCCATCTAGTGGATAAAACAAAATATTTCTGTATATGGAAAACTATTGCGTCATGAAATAATGATTGGTCAATTTTCCCCTACCACCTCTCATGGTGGACATAAAGATGGAACTATAATTATATATGATATTTATGATATTTAATATATATATATATATATTAATCTTTAATTATAATTTATAACATACATTTATGCTTTTCATGTTGAATAAATATGGTAATTTCATTTTTGGAAGTGTGTACTACCACCCCCTCAATGTGAGATGAATCATTCATGAAATACATGAAAAGTATGAAGGATGGTTTCAATGAACATATGTAACATATATAATGTATATATTATATAGTAAATATAATATACCTCTGTATCATTTAGTTTTCATTCCATTAAAAATGAAAAAGAAGTGAAAGTAGCATCCATTCATACGTACAGCTTACATTCTCTAGGAACGATACATGTCACTTCTTATATACAAATTTTATTGACCATTATAAATACATATATACTGAATATATATGATATATATGATATCTAAATCATGAATAATATTCTGGAGATAATTTAATTTTTAACACATTGACAATTTATTATTATAACAAGTTCATTCTTGACTCACGTTCCGAACATCGAAAAAATGACTGATATGAACACAAATAATTAAATAATTGTTATAGAAAGGTAATATGTGATATAAAATAAATAATAAACCTAAATAATTTTGTGAATCAAGTATTAATTAACATAAGTGTATTATTCAGGAATAAAAAGGAACATATGAGACAAGTTGGACTTGAGGTAAGGGAAACTTTCACCATCTTCATTTAGTAAAATAATTCTTTAATGTTATGTCATTTAATTTCTATTCTCATATGTTGGGATATGTTATTATATATCCTTATTTCAATCCAATTTATATATAGTCATGAGAGACCATTTTCTCTCCCATAAAATCAATTTATTAATTTTATAATGATGCTGTAATGATGCCGAATTTTGGTAAGGGGATTTGTCTCAGTATCCTTTCTTGGTGGAATATTTTGATTTATACACTACATTATTTTATACAGTTTATAAACCCCTTTGTCTATTAATTTCATTCAAAGGGAATATTTTTCTATGAATTGTTTTACTAAATGACAAAATAGATTTTTTTAATGTATGTGGAGACAATATCCTCTCTACCATTGTAATTGTTATTTGGATTCCTCTATATGCCTTAATGTTTTATTAAAAGGAAAAAACCCCTTATTCCCTTTTTGGGTGTTTTCATATTGAGAATTGTTTTTTAAATTTATTTATTTTTCAATAACATGAAATTATTTATTTTGATTTTAAATTATATGTTATTAGTGAAATATTGATATATACATTGTTTTATGGGTTGGGATTATGTAATGGTACTTCGACATTTGACAGGTGGTTACATGATAGACCAAATGACGAGTGGTTCTCATATAAAGCCATGATTGGTGGTTACGTTATAACCTTCAATGCATTGGGTATGAAAGTCAGCCTTATGGGTATTCCATTTAGTGAAATGTGTGGAAGTTGACTGTATGGTTATTACATTTATGTATGTTTATGTCTAAAGGTACTTTTATATGTTGTACATTCTTTTCTATGGGATTTATAGTAATATGTTGGTTACAAAAAGGGTAAGCAATATGTTTATATTCCGTGAAGTGTTTTTTCTTCTTCATTAAGGTTAAAATTATAAAATTATGATTAATTATTCATGGTCTACATGTTATTTTGAAAACTAACAGCTTTACTTCTTTGTGTATCCTTTACTGATCTTTTTATGCTCATCCCTTTATTTTTAAATGTTTTCACAAAACTTAATGTGGAATAGGGTCAAGGATGTTATTAATGAATTCTAATTATACATATAATATGTAACGACACATGTCTATTTTCCTTTAAGAGTTTTTATTTTATAAAAAAATGGATACTAAGTAGAAGTGTCTACATGTAATAATCAAGATGTTTTTATATGTTATGATCTAATTCTCTAAAGGTCTAAACCTAAAAATATCTTCAATGTGAGTTATTAACGTAATTCAATATTATGTAATTTTTAAGGATGAGAGAATATATGTTTGATAATTATCTTATTATTATACTTTTTAATTTAATATTATATTTGGCTTTTTATGTTTGATGTTTATAAGAATTAAATAACATTGCTTATGTTTATGGTAGACTACCTTGTCGTGAAGTGATGTGACCTGTTTTTCAATAATTATTTACATTGATTGTATGAATTGAAAAATTAATAATTATATGTGACATATATAATATTTTATTACTTCATGAAATTTAAAATATCAGCCACTTCTCTTACCCTTTCATGCATTAATGGAAAGATATTATCACTTGTATGTATTTGGAACCAAACATCCCCAAGAAGAAATGTAATTCATTTTCTATGATAAACATTATTAAATGGTTATAGAAATGTATCTACAAGGTAAATATTATATTTATAACATTAATATAAATATTAATATAATTTATATAAATTATATTCAATTGAATCCGAACATTCCTGACAAAACACATATGATTAAAAAAGAAAATTAACACCCGAAAAATTAAAATAATGGAATATTCTTAATACCCATATATTAAAATATAATAAAAGGATAATATATGATATTATAAGTATTATTATGGTTAGTTAATTTTATAATATTATGTTTTCATGAACTTTTGACTATCTATTTATTAATTTTCATCTTCTTATGTGGATTTACAATTTATACACATAAAAAATCAATGATTAATTCTCAATTCAATGATATAATAGTTTTAAAGGGTTTATTTCATAATATAATTCTAATAATGATTAAATATTCTTGAATTTTAGTCAAATTATTTCATTTGTTTATTTTCTTCTAAACCTGTTTTATTTTTTTATCCTCTAGATATTCCTGATATTTTCATGTCACAGTTCCATTTTTAACTCTTTGGAAGTAAATTGTTTTAGAAAATGTTTTTAATAAAATCCGACATCATTTAAATATTTTAAAGCGAATATGTTTTCATTTAAAACTGTATTGTATAACACTATTTAAAAAATTATCTTTCTAAAAATTATTTTTTGAAGGAATTTTTACTCATTATTACTTGTTTTAAATCAAATGAATCTTTTTTTTAATTTTCAAAAAAATAACATTTCATATTTACTAAAAATGTGAATGGAATATTATTATCTTCTTAAAAACTATGTAATTTTATAGTCCTTTTACAATAAAAAAGGAATTTCAGGTTTAAATTGGATAGCTTGTATAGAATTACCCACTATAACTAAAGTCTTGTCTTCGATGATTCCTTTGGAAAATTAAAAGGATATTTTTAAATGATTTTTTAAAAATTTATTTATAACAAACATAATTTTCAAAAGTTTTTGGGTTTTAGAATGTGTTTTTCCCAACTAAAATGATATTTTCCTCAATTCTATTTTAAAATATATGTTTATTCATCAATAAAAACCATAATTTATTTAAACACAACTTCATATATGATGAATTTATAACATCATTAATCCTCCTTTATATGGTTAATGATTATTTTGACCAAATTAGGTAATTTCATTCACATCCTTGATTCATTTTTATAGTTATTAACATTCTATTAATATATTCACATTTGAGTGACCATTTCACATCAAATCTTCTCTAATAATAAATATCATTTATCATGGATATTATTATTTCTCAAACAATATATTATTTCTATATATTGTTTTTTACATTGAAATTCACTTGATTAACTAACAAAATATTGTTAAATTCATATTGTTTACTCAATATATATTTTTGATGGTATGTAACATATTTAATTATTCAATATATAAGGAATTTTTTGGACATGAATGTCACTATTGGGACCTAATTAATCATAGAATCTTAATGAACTATTAGTTTCATGTAAATAATCAGGTGTCTATCATTTGTTAAATAGGTTTTCACCATTTAAATTTAATCTATCATGTGAATGGTCTTTATAGTAATGGTATAATGTTCCTAGAAATCATGATATCTAACAATTAACAATTTTCTTCATTCAGAAATAAATTATTATTTTCCATGATATTTTCATACTGATATTATATCAAGATGAAGGTCATTTTAATTATTGATTAAATGATAGGTGTTTTTAGTTATTTACCTTTCCATAAGGACTATGCCTTATCCATATATGATTCTCATGTTATAGTTTAAATAAAATGTGTTAAACGTTATTTACCTCACCATAATGTTTTTATTATTGATATTTTCACATTGATAATATACGTGGATTCACCTTCATATTAGTTTAATCATTATATGTCTTGTGTGTTTAGTTATTTACCTTACCATATTGATTATTATTATTGATTTGTGATTTCTCCAGTCATGATTAATCATTACCGACCATTATTTTAGACACTTATTTTTTTCCCGTTATCCATAATCCGTGAAGTATACTCTGATTGATATGAATGGATATTATATATTGAAATATATTATTATTGAAAAAAATTATGTTATAGTTTTTTTTCAAATATAATTCTAGTCTCAACTCTGTATCTAGTTTACCAAGAATAATAAACTATTTGTTCATTTGGTATGTGATTCCATATATCCTATAAAAATGTAAAAATTTATACATTGAATCATATCTATTAGAGTTAGGGTTAATACATTTTTTCATGGTTATTTTAAAATAAATAAATATCATAATATTCTCGGAATTTTTTATATAAGAATTTATCAAACCAAAATATATTTTCTTCATGTTTAAAAAAAATTAAAATTTTATTTTATTGAAATATTTTATCTACATCAATATCCATTTATGATTCTTATTCTTAACTATGTATATTATCTAATGATACCAAACATGTTAATTTATATGCTGGATTATTATTATTTGGTCATGAAGTATTTATAAGACTTGTATCATTGAAACATGTTATGATATGATGAATAGATGAGTGGTCTTATGATCCTGTAGCCCACATACATATTTTATTAATTATGTGAGGGGTTTTTCATTGAAATTACTCAATTTATTTGGGATATGATTAATAACACATGAGATAATATGATTTTTATGGGGAGTTAAATAATTCCATTAATGGAAAGATGTTTGGGAGTGAGCCAAATCTATTATGGACCCATCCATTTTATGTGATGATGACCTTGAAAGTAATCCATGAAAAATGAAATTGTTTTATATTATTATTATTTTTATGTAATTCCAATGAAATATTTTTATTTTTATAACATTCCCTCATGGATCATAATTTATTAATGATAACTTCTACCTCTTTTTTACTCATGTATTTTGAAATGGTAATTCTTTATGGATGTAATCATTATATAAGATCTGTGGATAATTAAGTGGTAACATTATATGTTATCATTACAATCTAATAAAATTATTCATATGTTAGGATTTTATAATATCATTAATTTATATCTCACATGTTTACCATTACAGATCATTTGAGATGAAATATTCTTATGATTCCATTTTCCCAAGTTTATGAAGATTGTTTTTAAATAACATATTTTATTAAAGGGTATAATGAGAGTTAAAATTTCGTTGATATTTGTATGGTCTACATGAAATAACCTTATTTGATATATAGTCTTTGAATACTATAAACAATTATGGTTATGGGGGAATAATTATTTGGTAACATTTTATTAATTCATCTAAAATTATGACACATGAATATACATTTTCATCATGTCACCTAAATCACATCATCATGATTTGGGGAGTTCATTTTTCACCTTACATATTTTTATCCAAAAACATATTGAATTTCACCCAATAAATATGAGAAATTATCCAATATAAATTTTTTTTAAATACAGGGGTTTAGCTATATATCATAATGATTTATATGTGTATTCCAATATAATTGATGAAATTGTTTTAATGAATCCTATACCTGGACTCTATTATCCATGTGGGTCACTTTAGCTATATTGTTTTCCCAACATTACTGAATTAATGTGTATTTTAGAAGTCACTCATGTGATTCTAGATAATAATAGATATTAATAAAAAAGTCTCAAAACATAATTTTCCAACCTCTAGTACATCTCATTATTTTCAACACTTCTCATAAATATTTTAAATATATGTCCTTTATATATCCATATAATTCATTGATTCCTACATTGAATATCAACATAAATATCATCAAAAATATTTTTCCACGTTATCATGAAATTCTCCACATCATTGCTTCATGTTGTAGCTTCATGATTCATTTTCCATAGATCATGGTAGTTATCCAATAATGTTATGGGATTAAATATATTCTTAATCAGGACTTAAATCTAATAAATCATAATGAATCCACAACATTCCTTTAAGAATCATCATCAAATTCACTAAACAAATATATAGTCATTAATGAAAAAGTAAATTCATACTTGGGCTCATCAATTTATCCCAAATAAATAATTTGAAATAAAAATCCTCAATGTTAGTATTTTTTCTTTGTTGTATTCTACCATCTTATATTTATCTAAAATAAATGAATTGTTCAATGTATGTGTTTCTCAAAACACATAATTTATAATGAATTATAAGGAATAGACATTAAATTCCAACTTATTCAGATATAATAAATAGATAATGAGTGGTTCTTTTTGAAAAAAATACTCTAATTGGAATACTCTATGTCTCACTATTCAGACATAGTGTTTAAAACTAGATATATAAACCTCGGGTTCTCTATGATTCCCTTTATTAACCATTGAAGGGATACCTTTTATTGAAAGCAATCATTTTTAAAATTTCATTTTTATATAATTGAATTTATCCTAAGAGATTAGTATACTACACCCAACTCAACAAACCTATAAAAATTGTTTATGTGGAAGAAAACACCCCCTATTTTCTTATCATTTATCAACTACTACTCCCTCTTGTCTCATCTCCTTTTTCCATTGTTGTGGGAAATTTTCTCATGTTCTTCTGGATCTGATCAACCTCAGATTTACCTCATTCATCTATATTTTATATAAATTTATCTAATTTAAATATGAGAATTTTTATATTTTCCTTTTTTATTTTGAATATGTCCTATCACAATTTTGAGAACACTCCCCTTTAACCTCACTTGAGTTGTTGAGTCCTTTCATTACATTCTCATCTCTTTCTACATAGTGAGATGCATGGTATGTGTAAAAAATAAATATTCTTCTCTAGAATAATTTTCATCAATAACACTAAATATATTATTAATGTAATCTGTCTTCAACCTATTCACCATGATTTTTTTAAGATGATTTTTTTCTTTTTGACCAAACTCTTCCTTCTCAGTTGCAATTTTTTATTTTCCATTTCGATTAAATTATTTTCATTCATGGGTTTAGAGATATTCTACCAAAATAATTCCAATTGTGTTTTCACTATCCTTTATATATCTCTTTATTTATCAAACTCAACACCATTGTTCGATGGTTTCATTTCATTTTATAATTTTTCAAAATATTAACATCATCCTTCAGGAGCTATATGATGATTAGTTAATGTCCTCATGTATTCCCAGTATACATTTTCTCCCGATGATCAATACCTACATATTATAATTGTTAATTTTTTGTTTTTACTATTTCATATCTATCTCCTAATATTTATTATCATCATCATTTTTCTTTAGATAATCATAACAATATTTTCTAGATGATCATAATTTCAACACATTGGTGATATTTTTATTTTAACCAATAAATTCATCTTCGAAATCATTTCAAAAAAAGAACACCAATGTTTTGGAATCCATCTTCACCATTATTATCTTCTAAATCATATTATTTAATATCTTTTTATTTATTGATCCATTATTTTCTCGAGGCATCACTGAAAATTTCATATTTACATATATTTTTGAATATTGTGGGATTACTCATCTAATATGTTATGAGTATGTTTTTTAACAATTCAGTTATGAAATATTATCGTTATTTTATGGGTTACAATATTGAATCAAACTACTCAGGAAAATGCCTAATTATTTTCTTTAAAAATTAATTAATTATATATCATCTCATGAAAATTATAGAGGCATATCACAATCTCATTTACCATTATAAATTAGTCATCAGTAGATTCCACACCAGCCATCCTTATGTCTTCAAATTGGTTCCTCTATTTATTTAACATGGCTTTATTGAAACTGAAATTATGTATATATCATCTTTATAATTTCTCTATGATCCCTTTTTATTTTTGAATAACCATGACATTGGTATACACCTTTTCTTATATCAATTCAACGATTGAATTATGAGTCATTCCATTTATCCCAAAATTTCTCTTCTAAACATGAGTCATAGACTATTTTTTATTAATGTGTGGAGATCCAACCAATACATCATATCTCACTTACATGATGAGTGATAAGCGATATTATAGAATATTATTTATCTATCTATGATAAAACTTTATATCGAATGTGGGAATACATTGGTTGTTAACTGATTAGAGATTATTTAAAACACAAAAATTAGTCAGGGGTAATTAGATAGTACCTAGAAAATGTATACCTTCACCTAATATGTATACTAAATATAGTTACATGATTTTCTATTTATGTACATGAGTTTTTATATAAAAATTTAATATATCACTATATTCTCCTTTGTTGATCCAAAATGCATATGTGCATCTTGTATGTGGATAGAATTCCCAACTTATGTGAGTGATTTATCATAATATATACTTTATTTTTTTCATTAGGGTAATATATGTTAGATTAAATTTTTTATATCCACAATGAAGTATTAATTATCATGATATAATTCCATTTACACTGGTTTTCATGGGCTTGGAAAAAATACTGGGGATTATTCTACCTTATCCAATGAGAGGTAAGACCATAGTAATAAAACTATAATGAACTAATAATGAGTTTCATTAGTCTCCTCTATGTTGGTTAATTGGTTATTTGAGAATATTTGGATTAGTGATAGGATATGTAGAACATTATGTAAACCAATAAAAACCTTTCTAACTATTTCATCAATTGAGATAGTGTTCTGACCTCCCTATTAGATGGTATTTAGTTGGTGAGAATCCCAAAACCAGTCTCCAAGATCTACTGAAAAAACACAATTTTTTTCAATCAAATTATTTAACAACACTAAAAATATATATATTTGAATGGTCATCTGAGCCAAGAGTATTGGAAGATTTGGAGATATCTAAACAAAACCAACTCCATCAAATAATAAATTCCTTTTGAAACTAAATAAATTAAAAAACATTAGATATTATCCCCATATTTGAGAACCATCTCAATATTACTTAAAAATTCAAAAAGCCCTATGAATTTTTATTCACTAACACAAATTTGTGTAAGGGATGTACCAACTTTTGTCAGTGCTAAAAATAAAGGGATAATAAAAGCCAAAAAAATTTTAGATCTTGGTAAAATAACTAATAAAGGATAGATTTTTAAGTTTTATTCTTAGCATTGATAAAAGTTTTTAAAAAAATATTATTATTGTACTTCTAATTCATATATTTATATTCAAAAATAATGTTTATTTATACACATTAATTAAAAATGAATTTTTATAATTAATAAGAATATTATATACTAATATATATATATATATATATATTAATAATTCAAATATTTATATAATGTTTTAAAAACAATATTTATAATATTATAAATATATATATATTTATTTAAATAATTATAAATTTTTAATATTTTTTTAAATAATAAATATAATAAATATATTTATAATACATATTTATGATTGTATGTATGTACTTTTTAAAAATATTTATTTATAATTAATTTTATAATTAAAAATAACTAAAAATATATCTCTAATGAATTTTTTAATAAATAAATAAACAAATATCATGAGATACTGATGATGTTCTTGGACATGATTAATATTATTTATGTTCATATATTGATATATGCATGAGTATAATTGATGCTATATGATCATTATTTTATTTTTGGACATGATTGTGTGTTGATATATGTTAATATTACCTCAATTATTATGACACATGCATATGTTATGTATTTGTGAGTATAAAGATGGAGTGAGTATTCATGCATCATTTAATGACCCTAGTTTTCTCAAAGGTACGTATTGATGTTTTGAAAAATATAATAAATTATTTTTTTATTAATGAAACAGATATTTTGTTAAATATTTATATTTTCTATTAAGAAATGGGTTTTGAAAGTAATATAACTGTTATTTTTTTCAAATATTATATTCTAACAGTTGAATTTATAAATGGACTTCAATAAGTTTTTGTTTTTGATCATGTGGGATGATAATTTTTTTTTGATATTTTCATTTTTATTCAACAAATTCATGAGATTCATATTCAACTAAAAGTATTTTTTATTTATTTTGTTAAATGCTAAAATTACCGAATCAAATAAGATGGATGTGAATAATGAATGGATGGATGAAAATTGTATGATAAGATTATAGTGATAGAGTGAAAGAGTTCATCATGTATGCAAAATATCATGAATTTGACCCCTGTGAAATCCATTTTCCTTGTTTATGCTATTGTTATTCAGGATTAATTAGTCCATAGAAGTTTCAATAACACGTTATCTTTCATTAAATTGAGTGAATTTATTATGGTTCAGATAAACATGAGGAAAAATAGAATGTAGCCAGTGGCTAGGATAACACTGCATTTTATGGATCATCTAACATGATTAAAATTATAGACAATGAATAGGACTATATCGAGTTTGTGATTACAAATTTGAATTATATTGAATATTTTATTGAGAAAATGACTAGAAGTTTTTTAGATAAACATAGTAATTGCACAAAATTATTTTAGTAGTTAATGAGTTGTGAAAATACACCATTGTATATCGGTTGCACTAAATTTATAGCCTTCTTAAACATACTGAAGCTGTATAATTTAAACATGGAAATAGATGGAAAGACACATTTTTTACTACATTACTTTCTCTATGGAATCATATGGTCCCATATGATAATGAGCTTAATAGACAAACATACGATGCTAAATGAATGTTATTCTTGATGCGTATTATATTTGAAAGAATACATGCCTTCTAGAATGAATGTATACTGTTTCTCAAGGACAATAAATCCCATAAAGAATGCACAAAATTTGGTGATTCTTGATACAATATCCAAGAGGGGAGGCCAAACAATATACCACATCCAACGGGTTATGTGAGTGTAGAGATTAGTGTAGCACATGAGTTGCACACCAAGCTATTTATTCCACTTTATGATAAAGATATTCATAGTATTGACCAATATGTAGGAACATTTGTCATATGGCCTTCGGATTTTTTAAAAATTAATTTTTTGTAAATATCTATTAAATTCCCAATTTTTCTATTTTGTTCTAAACATCTAATGATTAATTAAAAAAGGTTTGAACCATTGAATTATATTGCAGATTGAAAAAGGGAAGGGGTGAAATAAATGGTCAACTTAGAACCATCTAAATGATCAACCAACTGATTGAGATGATCCTATAAAATTACATTCACCCCTCCCCTTAAATATCCACATTTACTACCATTGATGGTTAATTTGGATAAAGAGTCACTAAATAGTTTTAGTTGTGTAGTATATTTTGAATAAAAAATGTATGGAGAAGCAGTTAGAGATAACAATTATGTTCAAAATTTGAATGAAATAATGAACTATGGATATCAAGGATCCTTAGCTGTAAATTCATACATGAGGTATGTTTTCATGATTTGATTTTATAAAGGTAGATATAATATGTTAATTATGACTTAATACATTTCCTATTTTTTGTTGGTGTATATATCAATACCAATTCAATGGATTTCCCTATAAAAAAATTTGGAATCACTAATCATCATGTCACAACTATAGAACAAAAAGAAATAGAATCTGATATAATTATTAATATAGGTGGAGGTCCTAGACAAATTTCTTGAATGAAAACTTATGTATAGCTTTGTCTTATTAATACCAACAATGCAGAGGTAAAACTACATAATTTTATCATATCAAATATATTTCCATCTCTTTCATTAATATTTCCAGTTTCTATTTTAAGGAATCATTAGATGCTTATTGTGGTCAATTTGGATACTCTGTAGAATTATATCCAAGATTCACTGCATATATACCCAACAAATTGACTACCCATGACGATGTTTTCAATTTGAAAGATACTATGTCAAACATTTTAGAAAAAAATAATGATATATATTTTATAATATCTTTTAATGAGAATTCTATTATGATAGGGCGGTGACTAAATATTGGGAAAATCATGTCATGAGGACAGACCCTGTTCATAAGGACCCTGATAAGTTCTACAACAGGACAAGTATCAGGTTATATACAATAAGATTCCACTATCCAAACACAGAAAAAATTACTTATTTTTATCAATGTTTTTTTAGTTTCTATAAAACTAAATTTAAATGATTGGGGTTAGTAAGTTTGTCAATTTATGGTAAATATCATATTCCAGTCACAAACTAGCATCCCCAAAAAGGTATTTCAAATATAATTACTATTTAATCTAAAATATGTTTTTAATTATTTTTGTATTTATATATTTGCAGTTACATTTTGACTATAGAATTAAATCATACACATGAAGATAATATTGATTTTCTTGAAAAAGAATTGGCCGTATACTTAATTGTAGAATGTACCAAAATAGAATAAATATGTGACTACCATAGAAGTAAAGGATTTTTTCATATTTATGTTCAATTAATTTTTTAGAATTACTCATATTATAATTGTTTTATTATATAGGTGAATTCCTTTATAAGTGTTATGTTGGTTTGTTCAAAACAACTCATGCTTGGGAGATATTGAACATCAAGGGTGTAACTGAGATAATGAAAACCAGAAAATGGGACAATAATGTATATAATAATCATGAAAATGTGAATTATTTTACTTATTTAATTAATTTTGTAATAAATTTATCTACTATTTTTTTGTTAACTTTCTTATCATTTTTTTCTAATACTTATTTTTTTATTTCAAGAATATTTTGGGAAGTCATATTTTTCTTTCAACTATCTGAAACAAGCCACAAAATAGATAAAATGACTTTTTTCCAATGTTACCATGATTTTAATTTCCTTTTATTTGTCAAATGTCCGATACTTTTTATTGACTCGATGTTCTTAGCCAAAAAACCTTCCATAATTTTGAAATATAGAAGAGTAGATGAATATCATATGCCCGTTGTGGTGACATTTAACGATACACTAGTCACATGAGATTCTTTTTCTCTTCTGGGTTTCAACAATTAGAAATGTTTGTATGCTAAGAACATAGATTCAATATGCAGTGTTGGTATTTTGATAAATAAAGGTAATGGAAATCATGGTAACATTGGTAGTTTGGATTTGTTTTGAGATTTTGGGACATATAGTAATCATTTTAACCTCATTTAGATACACGGTGTGACCGTTATGAATCTAATTGTTTCCTTTTATTTAAAATTGACATTATTTTTAGTAAATAAGGCAACTAAAAAAATAGAAACTAATAAAAAAAATATTTAGACTCACTACAAAAAACAAGTGATGGTTAGTGGCAGTATATTCGCAGTAGTACTAGTAACTACTATGAAATAGATCCAGTTAAAAAATAAAAATAATATACTTGTGGTTTCATAAAACTTCCATAGTATTTTTTTCAATTGTAATTATCTTCTGTTAAAACACAAATAATTTTTTTTAAAAACCATAATCCCCCTCTCACGAACCCTTTGTGTGACCTGGACCCCTTCCCAACCACCCCACCACCCATACCTCCTCCTCTCCTCTCCCTGACTGTGACCCCGATCCCATGACCCCCTTTCCCCACACCCCTCCACTCCTCTCCTTTGCAACAACATATACCCTATGACCACAAATCCCCATAAACCCCCCATGACCCCTACCCCCAGAACCCTCCCCAGTCTGACCTCCTATCTAGCTGGCTCGTCGGCAACGTGATCCCCCCCACCCTCCAACACCCCTCACCCCAAATCGATTACACTCTTCAGCGGCGACACATCCGCCCCCCCACCAAAGCTCACTCTACCTGGCTCAGATCCCATCGTCCTTGGTAATATAGATCCCTCATTAAAATTTTAATTATATTCACTCTAAATTTATTATTGAGTCACTTTTGATAGAAAATAGTGGGTGATAAAAGAAATATAAAATTAATTTTATATTTATTAGATAGTAATTATATATGTAATTTTGGTTTATAATTGGTTATTTTAAGATTTTTGTTGGTTGTTTTGAGATAAAATAATAATTAATTTTGGTTTTGTTGTATTAAATATGTAAAATATAGTCATTTATAATATATTTCAATTATGGAGTCCAGATCATTCATAATTTCATGGCATGTAATTCATATTAACAAATTCCACTTTGTTCTATACATGTTAATGCCTCCTATTTTTAATAGATACAAAATTGAGGCTATTTTCCAACCCATTACCAATTGGTTATAGGATTTCGCATCACACATTGATTCATCAAAAAACCTAGAAAGGTCTCTAAGAATTAAGACCTTAAAAATGATATATTAGACCCTTTTTTAATTTATCACAACGCTTCATGTTTTCTGATTATGCGAGGAACCATTTTGTTTAATAAAAACAATATAATAAGGATATAGTAGTTATCATTTTGTTTTACACTCATGATAATAAATTATTGATTATAGTTAATGGAAAAACAAACATAGTTTCATTTATTTTATTTTAACTGACATGATTTTTAATTGAATAAATTATAGTGTGTAGTTTGTTTTTTTGAGTTAAATGAATAATTTTTTCATATGATTTCAAAATAAAAATAGACATTATTCATATTTATGGTATCATCATGTTTTTTATATTTATCTCAAATTGATGAGAAATCTGATTTGAGGTGATGTGAATCGAGTTGATTTATATAATTCTTGGAACAACATGAATTCACACTAAACTAGTTCAATAGAATATAGAAAAATAGAGTAAAATATTATTGGTTTTCAAGAGATACCATGATATCCAAATAAATTATACTTTTCATTCATATTTTTAATGGGGTGCTATTGGTATTAGTTAGAACATGGTAAATGGTTTTGACATTGATCAATTTATCTAATTTTTCAATGGAATAAAACCTACTTGGTTATAACACTAGTGTAGAATACACCATTATAATTTATTGTATTCATCCCATTCATCTATGACTAGGAGAAATTGTAATTTACTTGATTCATGATTTTATATTATATTTTCAGTAAGAAAATTTTCATTATTTGATTTATGCCATTAACCTTTATAGCTGTTATGAATGATTCAATGGAAAACATGGGTGATATTTGAGTTTTATTTTTCTTGTTTGTTTAAAAATTTAAAAATTTAAATATAAATATAAATGGAGAATAAAATCCAATATATATGGATAAAAGTTGAATTAATTTTCAATTAAACACACCTTGATATGCCAAGATTTTGGAAGAAATTATAGATTATGAAATTTCAAACTGATCAATGGAAAGTACAATAAAATTTATGTGACATGACTATAAATAAGTGATGTTTGAATAGAAAAAATATATATAGTAATTTGATATTGAAATAATTTCCTGGTTGATAAGTATTTTTGATTTTTCATGGTGAATCAAATTTTATGGATAGTAAAAATAATGAAAATAATGTCAATGAAATACAATGTGAATCATCATAAGATAATTTGGTTAGAAATTTGTTAAATGACGCATTTTGTGCTACAAAATACAATGTTTGAGATTTTAATATATCCAAAGACCATTACTTGATCAGAAAAGGTTACACATGCTCAAAACATTATTGACCAAAAAAGATATTTTCATGAATTAGTTTAAGACAAACAACAAGAACTATATTATGGTTATGCCATGTATTCAGTGTTGTCTATTATACTTATGTTTATCACACCAATTTTCTTTATGGAATTATTGACAATGAAATATCCATGATTTTATATTTGCTTCATGATGCATTTTGTTAAGCTACGATCCCTACATCATTCTATGAGATGAATAAAGTCATCAAAAAAATATGGACATCAATATTCAATGATATATGGATACCCTAAGGTTTTCATGCTTTACTAGGGGGAAGAGTATAATAAAGAAGAGTGTGAAAGATTTCATATAAGTATATGGAAATCAATGAACAATATTGAAAGACTAAATCAATGAAACCCCTTGAAGGAACAGAAGAATAAAACTCATGTAATGGTATTGCATTACTTTCCTTTGAAACCACACTTACAAGAATTATACAGGTTGTCTTATACTATAGATTATATTAAGTGGATTGATAAACATAATAATAATGGATTGATAACGAATCCAAAAGAATCAACATCATGGATGATGTTTTATTTTCTATATTCATATTTTCATTGTAACCTAGGAATTTCTGTTTGGGATTGGCTACTAATGGTTTTAAACCTCTTTGTATTTTAAGTACAAATTATGACATTTGGCTAGTTGTTTGGATTTACAATAATCTACTTCTATATATGTTTATGAACATGAATTATTTCATTATTTTGATGATTATTACTAGAAATAAAATCTCTGGTAATTTTATTGATGTATACATTCACCATCAAATAAATTAATTGAGAGAACTATGGGATGATGGAATGAAACAATGTGGTGTTTGAATGAGATAACTATTTAAAATTCATCTTTCTTTAATGTAGACAATTAATGAATTCGCTGGATTAGGAAATTTTTCTTGTTAGAAAAATCATACTAGTTTGGGTTCTCCAGTTTTGAATTTTGATTTTGAAACTCAATGATTACCTCATAGTAGAAAATGGTGGTTTATGTGTCATTGTTGATTTCTTTATGTTCACCATACATTATGGTTTAACAATTCATGATTCAATGGAGATATTTAAATGATAATGTAACTGAAGGTGTTATCTAGTTTAAAAATCGTGGTATAATTTATGAATGTTGCTGATGAATTTAGAAAATATCAACATATTAAAGAAGGGGGAAAAGGGTACAAGGTACAATATACAAAGTATGTAGAAAAAATAATGTAATAAAAAGAGTATATTTTTCAAACATCCTTATTGTGTGTTTAATTGGATATTTCATAATCTTGATGTAATGAAAATTGAAAAGAATTTATATGAAAATGTAATTTTTACAATGCTTAATTAAAAGGGTAAATTGAAGGATCACCTTAATTCTCATAAGTATTTTAAGTTAGTGAATATAAATCATGATTTTTAGGAAAATGCGAATGTAAAGTATCCTTTATAAATTTTTACGATGAGAAATCATGAGTAAGTTGTATACTTTAAAACATTAAAGAATGTAAAAGTGAAATATGGATATTTAAGTAACATATCACGGTGCATTGACCTAATGCTGGTAAAGTTAGATGGGTTGAAAAGTTATAACTAACATATTTTGATGGAAATATTTTCTTGTTTTTATTCATGTCATACTTTTCCTAAAAAAGTAACTATTGTTGTAGTTGAATTTTTTTCCTTTTTCTACATGATTTGTTGAAAAAAAAATTGAATCCAACCAATATTTATAAACATCAACAAGGAATTTTTTTGAACCAATTTTATTTGGAGATGTTATTTCACCATTCATTCTACACATTAGTGATCTATTTGAATTATCATTTGGTTGAAGAGGATATACATTGTGGACCACTACAATATTGATGGATGTATCCAATTGAGAGGTACTTTAATATCATTCATATTTTAATTGGTGAATTCTATTTTATCAAATTATTTAGTAATTTTTTAAATATGTGTCTTATTTATTTCATTAGGTACTTTGGTTAATTAAAATAAAATGTGAGGAATAAAGCTTATATTGACAGATCTATTGTAGATGGTTACATAGCTAAAGAGGGAATGACCTTTTGTTATCAGTATTTGGATGTGATTGAGAATAGATTGAATTATGCTTGATGTGATAATGATGTCTCCACTAATTAACGTCCTGAAAATCAGTCCTTGAAATTTCCAACTATTAGAAAACCAGTTGAAAAGGGCTCAAATTTTACAATCACTGAATTGGAGTTTCTACAAGAACATAGATATGTTTTACTCAATAGAGTTATTGTAGATCTATTTATTAAAGAATTGGGAATACAAACAAAGAGGTAACTAAGGGTTCGAGTTCAAAATGACATGGAATTAATAAAATCTATTAATAATAGGCATATCGAATGGTTCTCCCATCATGTAAGTATATACTCATATTCATATTATTGATGTGTATTTAATATTACTATATTAAAATTAAAAACATTGATCTTTTTTTCAAGATAATTAATGTAGAAAATTGAGCATAAATATCAAATCATTTGATGATTTTAACATGAGGTCCTCAAATTTATTCTAAGATATTTGATTCTGACAACATTTATAGATTTAATTTTCTTACAATTTATCATGAATATATCGTGACAACTCAAAATACTGGTTTATTTTCATTTGAAGATGAAGGATACTATGTGAATCTAATTTATATTATTGAATTTAACTATCGTGGAAAAATTTTAGTTGTCTTGTTGAAATAGAAGTGAGTGATCATTGATAGGTTTATAATGATATATTCACTACATTTTACTTTTGTTAATTTATCTCACTTGATGGATACCGATGAGCATGCATAGCATGATCAATTTTTCATGGATTTACAAGAAAAGTTGGTTTATTATGTGGATGGTGATATACATGATGGTTAGAGATTTATCATACACCTAAAGCAGACAGACATATATTATATGGGCGATGAAGATCAATGAGTGATTTTTGATAATTAACCTCATCAACCAAAAAATGCTGAACAGTTTTTTCCTGATAATATATAAGTGGTAGAACTGGAATGAAATGGTGAAAAAAGGAATCATTACAATGGAGTTTGAAAATAATGAATATATTGAAGTTGAAGACAATTGAATGTATAAATTGGTTAGGAAATTATATTAAAATTTCTCATGGATAAGTGTTTCATACATATATACATTGTTCTTTTTTTTTCTTTTCATTTTTGTAAAAATATTTTAGTATGAAATTTTTAATATACATAATATACATTATCCATTTGAAATAAAGGATTGTTGAGAACAAAAAAAGCCAAGATTATAGCCTATCATTATTAGGGAGCACACCATAACTTCCATTGTCTTTTATGGATCCTAATGATTCTTTTATACCTGAGACTGAGATCAATCCAACCATTTCTCAATATTTCTTTGGTATCCCACCGCCTAATTCACTTCCAAAGATGAAGAATTTGGTCAGCCATCCATCTAGGGGATATTGATGAGTTACCATTACTGGTATGTATTTTATTTTTCTAAATAACTATATATTTATTAATCTTGTAATGAATTTATAAAATAGACAATTAAAAATATTGATGGTATATAAATATAAACACAAAAGTTGTGTCTATCTTGAATTATGTCAAGGTTATCAATCCATTTGATGAGATTGGGGTGCCTACCAGTGATGTTGTTTAAATATATAGGGACATTCTTGGGAATATTTCTTAGGAGACAGTGAGATTTCCCATTAATTATAAATATTGGAGGCATATTCCTACATCTTGGAAAAATGTCATCTTCAATACTCAATTATAGGTAATATTAATTTAATATTCCATGATAAGTAATTCAAAATGAATGGGTAAATTTTTTTAATATACTTATTATGTGTTATGTATTCGGTTCCTAAATGTTTTTTGGATGTCTTTCACTGTATTTCACACCCATGGACTTTATAAAGAATAAAAAAAATACATAGAAACATCATATTTACTATAAATCATGGGGAATTTACCTTATATTTAATGGTATAATATAGTAACTCAAGGAATGTTCTTCTGAATGACTGTTTTCCCATTATGCCCATAAATTCATTCTTAGTGTTTTAAAACAATATAACTTGTATGAAACTATAAAAACAATATAAACGATGTCATATTGTTCTAAAATCAGGGGAAATTGATTCTATATTTAATTTTAAAATGTAGGAACTAACAACATGTCATTCTAGATGACGGGTTTCCCATTATGGTCATCAATGTATTTTTAGTGTTTTAAAAGACTAAAACGTGTGTGGAACGGTTAAAATAAGAAAAATGATTTAGAATTATCAAAAAATTAGGGTAAAATATAATATATTTAATTGATAAATTTTGGTACTGATGGTATGCCATTCTGAATGAATGTTTTCTGTTATGTTTTTAAAAGAGTATTTATTGGTTTAAAACACCAACAAGGAATTTTTAGGACACGATCATGCTCGGTCCTAAATATTTGTTATGAAAATGAAATACATAGAAGCCCAACACAATGAATTGTGAAAAACTCCACCAAACATAAAATCATCATGCAAGACCCAATGAAAATAAGGCCCATAGGTCCTACACCGATCAATCCACTCACAGTTAAGGCCCAAAACAAAATAAAGCCTATGCAGTCCAATATGAAAATTAAAACCCGATAGAACCCAGTCCATCATGATTTTTCCAATTATCCTCCACCTCACATCCCATGAAACTCCCATATTCCTTGAATTAATCACTCCTTACATGAGTTCATCACCTCGATCTCATGAATCTCTCCATTTCCTCTCTTGATGTTCCAAGCCCTCAACATCCTAAGATATCCTCCAATCAACTCCCTACACTAGCCATGCAGGCCCCAAGAAAACCCCCAAGAAGTCATCAGCTTGATTCATGGTGATCCCTAATCACGTCTTAAATCCATATTCCATGATCACCACCTATACCAAGGAATTTTCCTTGGATATTATGGGGTTGTTGCCTCCCTGTCAAGGTCATCTGTCAGCCAACATGCAAAATGATGGCATCATACTGTGCTCTAGACAGAACCTCCAGTTTATCTAAAAAAGGAAAAACAGACCACCTCACCACCCACATCCACCAAGCTACATTAGGCTCCTAGAGTCCTGGTTCCTCCAGAATACATCCATCACCAACGTGTTTCGAGTACGTCTCTCAAACCATGAACCTCAGTTATGAAAATTTCAATCCAGTATTCAACATCTTCATCATCATAATAGAACCTCTCCAACCTCACCTACCATGTTATCTATAATAATGGGATTGGAACATCACCATCTTCCATTGTATGAAACTAACCCTCACCAACAGGCATATCTCCAATCGTCCCCCGTTCCAAGAAGAGAACCAATGACACCTTAGGCTGAGTTTCAATCACAATATTGCAGCAAGCATTTTCATCATTTCCGGTTTTTTGTTTTTAGCCTCAATTTATCCCCACAGATAATAATGGGATAATATATATCAGATCCCACCTTTCCCCTATGAAATACATGAGAAAAAAATCCTTTTATGTGCTCATAGGTTCCCCAGGATGAGAAATATCTATGACTACTCATCTTGGTCTTCCTCTTCTCGGATGATCATAGATTGTTGCCTATTCCTTTATACGGATCTCCTTTAGAGATACAAAAAACTTATCCTTACTCAAAGGGACAACATTCTCAAATCCAAAACACCGGAGAAGAAAATCACAAGAGCGACCTTTTGGATTAAGAGAGACAGCCTCTCCACTAATGAAATGTTTCCACTCGAACCTCCTCTATATACTAATCATGAATGGTTTTAAAACTTTAAAAAATGAATGTAATGGTAAAAACAATAAAAACCACCAAATAATGTTGTTAAATAATGGGAAAATCAAGGATTAGTTATTTTTATGTGTATGCATAGAAAACATGTCATTATGGTGTGCAATGTTGTTAGAATTACTCATTAAAAACATATGAATGGTATATAATCCATTAAGAACAATTTTTGGGGTGTAAAAACTGGGAAAAAATTATTTATTTGCCTAAAATGATGGGAAAATGAATATAGATTTAATTATGAAATGTAGGAACCGACAGAACATCATTCTGAATGATGGTTTTTCTGTTATGGCTGTAAAAATATTTTGTATGTCTTAAAACACTAAAATGTGCATACAATGGTCAAAACCAGAGAAATGATGACATACTTGAAATCTTGGAAAAACCAATTCGTAATCATTTTTCACATGTACGTACAGACAACACATAAATATGATGTGTTTTGTGATCAAAATTCCTTGGTAAACAATTTTGATAGGTACATAATCCTTTAAAACCAAGTTTCAAGGGGTAAAAACTAGGAAAAAGACGTTAGAC
The DNA here is from genome assembly GCA_963277665.1 of Viscum album. NCBI lineage: Eukaryota > Viridiplantae > Streptophyta > Magnoliopsida > Santalales > Viscaceae > Viscum > Viscum album. The sequence continues at coordinate 1,427,484,618 of OY728120.1, read as the reverse complement.
TGTCATGAAACCGATGGAAAATGGTTGTAGATATAATTGTGAAATATTGGAACCAACAAATTTTCATTTTAAATTAGGATTTTCTTGGTAGGTTTGTAAACATGTTTTTACGTTTTTTTAATTCTAAAACGCGCTTAGACCAGTGAAAATAGGAAAAATGATGTCATATTAACATAAAATATAGGGAAAATAGCTATAGATTTAATTTTGAAATGCATGAACTAATAGAAAGTGATTCCAAGTGACAGTTCCCCGTATAGCCATAAACACATTTTTAGTGTTTTAAAACACTAAAACCTGCATGGAATAGTCAAATCATGAAAAACAAGATTGGATTTCCATAAAATCAGGGGAAACGACTGTAGATTTAATTATGAAATATAGGAAGATACGACTCATCATTCTGAATTACCATTTTCTAATTATGTTCATAAATGTGTTTTTAGTGTTTTCAAATAGTAAAACATGCATGGAATAGTAAAAACCAAGAAAACGATATTAGATTATCTTAAAATCAGGGGGAAATGTCCGTATACAGAATTTTGGGATATTATAAATGAAATAACAACATTATTAATTGTGGGGTTCCCGTTATGGTTATAAACATGTTTTTAGAAGTTTAAAATACTAAAACGTGTGTGAAACGTTCAAAACGAGAAAAAAGACGTCGTATTGTCCTTAAATCAATTGAATCCCATAAAATATTTAATTCTAAAATGTTGGAACCAACAATGCATCATTCTTAATTACACATTTCCCATTATTTTCGTAAACATGTTTTTTGTGTTTTTATATGATAAAATTTTCATGTGAGAGTCGAAAATTGTCAAACAATATTAGATTTGTGCTAAAATCATGGAAAACTGAGCATAGATTTAATTTTAAAATATTTTAATATATGGAATTTCATTCTGAATAATGGTTTTTCCAATATGGCAGTAAACAACTTTTTCATTTTTTTTAAAACACTAAAACATGCGAGGAATGGTAAGACATAGAAAAAACATCGGATTATCTTAATATCATGGGAAGCCCACTATAGATTTAATTTTAAATTTTAAAAACCTAAGACACATCTTTCTGAATTGTGGTTTTCCTATTATGCACAAAAATGTGCATGGACCTATCAAAACTAGTAAAACGATTTCACAATGTCCTGAAATCAGCAGGAAACTACTGTATATTTAACTTTGAAATATTGAAACTAACGGTACATCATTCCAAATTATTTTCTACATGTTATTGTAGTAAATAGGTTTTTAGTGTTTTAAAACACTAAAACGTGTGTGGAATGGTTAAAACCAGAAAAACAATGTCATACAGTCCTAAAATAAGGTTTGACCCATCGTATATTTAATTTTGAAATGTTGGAATCGATGACAAATCATATCAAATGATGGATTTTTCTGTTAAAACATTAAACGTATTTTAAGTGTTTTAAAATACTAAAACGTGCATAGAATAATCAAAACTAGAAAAATGACATCGGATTGTCCTAAAATCAAATAAAAATGACCATAGATTTAATTTTGAAATATTGGAACTCGTGGAACGTCATTCTAAATGTTTTTTTTCTTGTTATGGTTTAAACACATTTTTAATTTTTCGAAACTCTATAGCATGTGTGTAATTGTTAAACACATATAAAATTATCTAAAATTGATGTGAAATCATTATAAAACCACCAATTAGTTTTTTAAAATATAGGAAATGTTGTAATATAAAAATATTTTTTAAAAAATTATTAAATAAATTCCAAGAGCACAACATGTCGCTTTAAAATTAAATTACAATATTGACTTATTCCTTTTAATTTTTAATTGTTAAATCTTATCTTAAGTATACGTGTTTCTGTTGTCAATGTTTTTGGATTATATATTTTTTATATAAAGCTCAAATTCATTCCATTTTATTAAAAATAGTAAAAATGTTATTTGAATCATTATGACTATATTCATTGTCATTTCTCTTTTTCATTTGTTTTACTAAATGTTTTTGTTTTAATTTTAGGTGGAAGATTCCGGTATTATGTAGGAGGTTGATTGTTCTGATCAATGAAATTTTTTTGAAGGAAATCATGATGATATTTAGTATATATTTTAGGTTAATAACTTATTAATTATTCTTTAGTAATTTTCATTTGTTATGTTTTTCTTTAATTTTTGATTCATTTATTGTTATAGCTAATGAGATTTCATGGCCTGTTTTAGTTGATGAGATGATGTTGAGGAATAAAGATGCAGTGGATTTCATGACAATGATATATAATGGGAATGGGTTGTTTTAGGATATATTTTATATGTATATATTGATGAATGAGCTGTTGGTTGATGTATGGGTTGACTGAGACTTATGTTATGTTGATCATGGCTATTTTTTTATGACGGTATGTGTGGTGTTTGAATGATGATTTTTTTATATATTTATGTTTTAGATTTTAAAATGATAGTTTTGAATACTTACAGTTTTCGATTAAATATTTTTCAAAAAATTCCAAAAAGGTTTTGTTATGGTTTTTACTAAAAACCACAAAACATATTATATTGAATGTATTTAGCATTGGGTCAACCTATTCGTCTCTAAAAATTACCTCCACAATATTTTCTGAGGTAGTTAGTTTTAATTTAATTATATTCCAAGTGAATATTATTTATTATGAATCAACTTCTCATTAAGAAAAAACTGCTCCTAAATTCACTAAAAATAAATCTTAAAAACCTGCTACAAAATAAAGAAATTGCCGCTACTTGACTAGCGACCACAAAATACACTATGATTATAGGAACCATTTCTAGTAAATTAGTAGTTTGTTTATAATGCCCCTAGAACACTAAATAACAACTTCTAATGACCCTTTAATTTTTAGTGATTCTTTTAATAATTTATGAAAATTATTCATAAGTCATTTGAGACTTGTAAAAACTAGTTTCATCTCAATCTACTACACGATATGCCCGGTATGACTCAACATATCTTTTATTAGTTTCAAACCTACATTTTAGTTCAAAATGTGTCAGTAATTTAAAACAAAGCAAAAAAAGGTCAAATTTAAATGAGAATTTTAGAAATTTATTAATAATTCATTTTTGATGTGTACGAATCTGCCTCATGTCAAAATGATACACGATGTATCTAATATGAGTCAAAGTGTGTGATTCCAGTTTAAAAATACATTTTAGTAAAAAAAAGGTAAGTGACACAATATAAACAATGAAAATACATTCACATGCTTTTGATGCCTTATGAAAATGATCCATGAGCCATTTCTGATGTGTTGGAATCACTGTCAACTCAATATGATGCACGATGTGACTGATATGTCTACAAGTGAGACTTTTTATTTAAAATTGATATCTATTTATGTAAAAAGTACAACTGACCAACATAAAAACAATAAAACATATTCTTAATGTTTTTATAGTTTATTGAAACAATCCATAAGTGATTTTAGAGTTATTGGAATGAGACTCACCTCAATCTGAGTCACGGTGTGACCGGTACGACTCTAGGTGCACCCTTTTATTTAAAATTAAAAAAAATAGTTAAAAAAATCTGACCTACAAAAAACATACAAATGCTTTTGAATTATTTTATACTTTAGTAAAATGATCCATAATCCATTTTTTATGTACATGAATCAATAGCACATCAATCTGATGCATAGTGTGATCGATATGGCTCCATGTGTGTATTTTTATTTTAAATTGTCATTAATTTCATCAAAAATAACATGTTACATAGTAAAAAATAATCAAACACATTCATATTGTTTTAATACATTAGGAAAATGACAGATGAGTAATTTGGGACAAGTATTATTCACCCACAACTCAATATGATTCATGGTGTGACCAGTAAGATTATGAGGGAATCTTTTTAATTAAAATTGTCATCAATTATAGTAAAAAGGAAAACTAACTTACAAAAAATCAAGAAAACACAATTTTATTATTTTTATACCTTTAGGATATGATCCATAAGTAATTCAAAAAATAATAGAATCAGACTTAGCATAATCCTATGCACGATGTGACCGATATGACTCTATGTCTATCTTATTATTTAAAATTGACATCAATTTTAGTAAAATGGGTAGCTGACCAACTCTAAATTGAAAAAAATGCATTTCTATTATTTAGATAATTTATGAAAACAATCCATATTTCATTTTTGACTTGTATGAATCAACCTCACCTCAATTTGATACATGGTGCGACCGATATGACTCTTTGTCTGTATTTTTATTTCAAATTGACATTAATTTTAGACCAAAGAACTTGTAATAAACTAAAAATCAATTAAATGATTTCAGATTGTATTTATACTTTATAAAAATAAACTATGAGACATTTATTATATATAGGATCACCCTCACATCAATCTGATTTTATGGTGTGACTGATAAGACTCCTAGTGCATCTTTTTATTTAAAATCGATATAAATTTTAGTAAAAGGACCACTCACCTAATCAAACCTAATAAAAAACATTAAAAATGTTTTTATAATTTTGTTAAATGAACAATATGTCATTTGAGATGTGTAAAAATCATCCCATTTTCTATCTGATGAACAATCTGACCAGTTTGACTCCAAGTGCATCTTTTTATTTAAAATTGAAATCAATTTTAGTAAAAAGGATAACTGACCTTATCCATACTGAGAAAATTTATTTGTATTATTTTCCTACATTAGAAAAACTGTAGCACCAATAGTTTTAGGTATGTGGACTTTTTGTATTCATTTTTATGTGTTTAATGTGCATGGGATGAGTTGGGAAGAGGTTGGGAGAGTTTTGAATGGTTTTTGATGAGTTTGGAGGCTTTTAAAGGGGTGCACAGTTTGAGCACGATTAGTGGAAACCATGCGGGTTATCTAGGAAACCATGCAGCAGAGACTGTAGGCTTCGCACGACCTGCACACGGTTTTCCAAGCGGTGCAAGGGAACCATGCGGACCCTTGCTCTGAAGAGGGTAAAGTGCACACGGTTAGCACAAGGATTTCCAAACCATGGGGGCTAAACGTGTGGCCACTTAAAATTAGGGTTATAAAACCCAGGCTCACTCAAGATTGCCTCATTGCACTCCAATCCTCCAACCAGTCGAGCCCCATTGGGTATTTTTTATTCTCAGGGGTTAAGGGTGCTCTACCACTCGATTTGGAAGAGCTTTAAAGGGGTTTTGAGGTGGTTTGAAGGTGGTTTTTCCAGGGTAAGTCTCTCCTTTTGTTTCTCTTGTGTTTTCCTCTAGATCTACTTCCCTCTCTTTTGTGTTTTTATAGATCAACACTTGTTGTGTGTAGATCTAGGGTTGGGGTTTCCTTTGATGTTAATATTAAGGCTTGTATATGTTAGGGAAAGTGATCTAGAGAGGTTTCTTTGGTGCGTTCTCTGGATTTTAGGTGCGGTATCTTGTGGGTCGATTTCTCGGAAACCCTAAAGGTTGGTGGCTTCTCTCTCGACTTCACATGGTTAGAACTAGGGGTTCCTTATTACAATTAATTGGTGTGATGAAAATTAATTTTGAATTGATTATGCTAAATTGGTTTGAAATCCCTTGGGAGATGTTTTGGGGATTTTTGGGAAAAAGGGTGTCTTATAGTGAAATGATATTCTTGTGGATTTTAAAATGATGATTTTAAAATGGGATGATATGGTTGATTTGTGAAAATGATTGATGGAATGGGTTTTCAATAAAAGGGTTGTTTTATTGAAATGTTTTTTGGCATGGAAAATGGTTTTCAATAAATGGGTGATTTATTGAAGTTGATTGATATGCAATGGAATTGGTTGATTTCATGTTGTTTTGACCTTTGTGGGTTTATGCTTGGTTTGGTTTCATTGAAATGTTGTATGGAAGTGTGTGGGAAGTCTCACTATAAAAATGGGATGGATAGTGGTCGGAATAACCACCATATGAGTAGTGGTCGGGAAGTACCGCTAGTTGTGAATGGGTGAACGGGTTGGGAAGAAGTCCCACCATTTTGATTGTTTTGGTGTGAATGGGTGAACGGGTTGGGCGGAAGTCCCACCGTTTTGGTTGCCTGTTGTGCATCTCTTTGCAAGATGGAATTGTTGTGCTAATGTGAATATTTTGGGATGATTTTTGATTGTTTGGTTGTCTTTCCCATGTTTTCTTGGGTTAGATGTGCTGGCTTGTTAAGGACATGTTTGGCTTATGAAAATGGTTACACTTTTGATTCATTTTATATAAACTGTTTTTTATAAATGCTCTAACGGTTTTACCATAGTGGCATGTATAGGGAAGTCATTTGGGGAAATCCTACTGAGTTTTAGTACTCACCCCCTACTTTGATAGTGTGTTGTATTTACAGATGTTATGTACCGTGACATGGGAAATGGTAAGGTGTCACCCTCCTTTAGTAGAGCTATTTGATCCCTTGGTGGAGCATGGAGCTTGTAGCTTGGCGTGGAGTTGTGGTGGTGTCATGGCCTGTGGGGTTTGGTTGTTTAGTTTCAGCTTTGTACTCTGATGTGTTGTGGAAATTTCTAGTTTTATTGGGTTTGGATTGTATTTTGGAACAACTTGGTTTTTAATGGATGGGTTTGTTGGGTTGGTTGACATGCATCATATAGTTTTTGGATTGTTGGTTGGTTTTGTCTTAATGGAAAATCGTTCCCCATTTTTTTCTCGGAGCCCTCGAAATTTATTTCCTGCCTTTGGTGCCTTGGGAACGTCGCTTAAGGCCAATTAACCCTCACTGCCTCCTCAATCCAACAGGGTAGGGGTATGGTGTTACAAGTGGTATCAGTTTTTTCGGTCCTTTAGAGTTGATTCTCAGATTTGGTGTTGACATTCGTTGTGGTATACTCCTTGAGTCGGGATGGTAGCAAGGCGTAGGAATGTGTAACGTGGAATGTATAGCATAAAAGGATGTAGTTATCCATTTTATGCTGAAATTCAAGTTACCAGGGAGTTGGGTACATAAGTGTTTTGGAGACACTTATAGGCATTGGATATCTCATTGTCGTGGGTGTAGCCAATGAGATTATCATGGCATGCATGGTAGAAATGAATTCCCACTAGGATTCATATTTCGTTTTGGGATAATGATTTAAGGGATGAATTGAGAAATGGATTTTATATGAAACTCAATGTGAATAAATTTGGTATTTTGAAAATGGTTTCATTTTAAAAATAGTGAATCATGGGAAATGTGAACTTATGGAAAGCATTGTTGTGATAATGTTGTGTAATGGGATTTCAAATGAAAATTATTGATGTCTACAGAAGTGGGACTCATGGTTGTGTGTTTTCTGTTTATAGAAATGGCACCAGGTAGGCATCGTAGAGACCAACCAGAGGTGGCCAATGAGAACATGGTTTCACCTGAGCCTCAAGTGAACTAGCAGCTAATGCAGAGTATATTGAAAGCTTTCAAAGCTGTGAAAAGTGGAAATAAAATGGATGAAACAAGGCATGTGGATCATGTGGTTCAGTTTCAAAAGTAGAATCCACCCATCATCAAGGGTGATTTAGAGCCAGAGTGGTCAGAAGCATGGTTGAATAGAATGAACAATATCTACGATTTCTTGGGAATACCGGTAGAGTTAAAAGTGAAGTTGGCCACATATATGTTGGAATATCATGCCCTTAAGTGGTAGGGGTTGGTAGTCCAAGCGGGGACGGACTAGGGTATGATGTGGGAAGGATTTGAAGAATTGTTTAACAAATAATTCTACCCACATACATTTTTAATTCAGCGTATGACTAATTTCTTCAGTTGGAGGCAAGAGATTATGTCTGTGATACAGTATGCAGCTATGTTTATGAACATAGTGCGGTTTTCACCAGAGGTGGTGGGTAGCATGTCGTTGAAGGCAAGGATATTTGAGGTGGGGTTAAGGCACGAAATTTGTTCAAAGATAGAAGTGTTGTGAATGGATGATTACACATGGATGGTGAATACAGCCTCGGTGGATGATCGAGATCTTTTGGGAGCTCCGGGCGGGGGAAGCATGGTGGTACCCATGGGGAATAGTGGGAAATCTAATGCTGGGTTCAAGAGGAAGAAGAAAAATTATTCCCAGGGTGGTAATATGGCTTATAATCCTATGGTAGGATCAGTAAATCTTCCTCCGAAGCCCTAGAGAAAGCTGAGATGTTTTCAGTGTGGTTCGATGAGCCACATCAAGCGGGATTGTACGACACAACCTCGAGCATGTCATTATTGTAAGAAGATGGGGCATCTTCAGTGTTATTTCCAGAATGCTCCAAGGTGTGGTGCGCGTGACAGTCCTCTGGGATCGCAGACGTCATATGCTTCGACGGGATGGGGACATCATCATACCCCTCTTCAGAAGAATAATGTGGGTCATGGTGATTCTCAGAATACCACGACGCCTCATCAGGGCAATAAAGAGCAGAGTGTGGAAAGAAAACATCTTTTTGGAGCTGAGCAGGTTGTGGTGGATGATCAGTCGGGACCATCCACAGTGCAAGGTACTATTATTTTAAATTCTACCTTGATACAAGTGCTGTTTGATGTGGGTGCTTCACACTCTTTTATTGTTTCATGTGTTGTTGATTTTCTGGGTTTAATGGTAGAAATGACGCCCTCGGTTTTGAAACTTCAAACTTTTCTGAGTCGAAGAGAGTGTCAGGCCTTCTTGTGTTGAGAATGTTGTATCATTGTGGGAAAAGTTGAGATATTGTAAAATTTATCAATGCTTGAGATGGATGGGGATGATGCATTCTTGGGAATGGATTGGCTGGTGGATTTTAAGGCCCACATCAATTGTGATGCGTGAACAGTGGCTTTCAGGACACATGATGGTGTTAGACATCTCTTTAGAGGAGAGAAGCATGAAAGGCAGAGTGCAACGTATTTGTTGGCACCAGTAGTGGGTACGTTATCGTATCGGTTGGAGGTTTTTTCATTGGAATCGGTAGAGGGTGTTGCACAGACTATTCTTCCAGTTGTGGTGGATCAATTCATGGATATTTTTCCTGAATAATTCTCTGGGTTATCTGCCGTAAGAGAAGTGGAGTTTATGATTTATCTTATTCCAGGGATAAGTCCTATCTCACTTCCGTCTTACTGGATGGAACCTATGGAATTGTGGAATTGAAAGTCCAGTTGGAAGAGTTAGAAAACAAAGGGTTTACCCAGCCTAGCACATCTTTGTGGGAAGCTCTAGTGTTCTTTGTGAAAAAGGCGGATCAAACTTTGAGGCTCGGTGTTGATTATCATAGACTTAACCTCATTACGATAAAGAATAGATATCCACTTCCACAAATTGATTATTTTTTCGACCAGTTGAGGGGATCCCAGTGGTTCTCCAAGATCGACCTCAGGTCGGGATATCATCAATTGCGGGTGAGGAAGGTGGATATTCCTAAAACAACATTCAGAAGTAGATATGGACATTATGAATATGTGGTTATGCCCTTTGGTCTAACGAATGTGCCAGCAGTGTTCATCGAATTGATGAATCAGATATTTCAGTGATATCTAGATTCATTTATGGTGGTGTATGTAGATGAAATTCTAGTGTATTCAAAGACAAGGGTAGAGCATGAGAAGCACTTGGCGATAGTGCTGGGGATCTTGAGGGATCATCGGTTGGATTCCAAATTTTCAAAGTATGACTTTTGGATACATGAAGTTTGTTTTCTTGGCCATGTGATTTCTGAAAGGGGTGTATTAGTGGATCCAGAAAAGATAGAGGCTATTATCTCATGGAAACCACCAAAAAAATGTGTTTGAGATACGGAGTTTCCTTGGTCTAGCGGGGTATTATCAGCATTTTGTTCATGATTTTTCATGTTTGGCTTTGCCGATGACAGCTTTGACAAGAAAAAATGTTCCATTCCAGTGGAATGAGCAGTGTAAGCAGTGTTTCGAAGAGCTAAAGGATCACCTTACGTCATCACCAATATTGGATTTTGTAGAACTAGGAAGAGGGTATGTGGTGTATTGCGATGCATCGGGATCATGGTTGGGGTGAATTCGCATGCAAGGAAATCATGTGGTTGCTTATGGCTCCTGGAAATTGAGGGTGCATGAGAAGAACTGCCCAACTCATGATTTGGAGTCAGCAGTGGTGGTCCATGCTTTGAAAGTGTGGTGTCATTAACTCTTTGGTTAGAAATTCATGATATATACAGATCATAAGATCTTGAAGCACATTTTTTCACAAAGGGATTTGAACTTGAGATGAAGGAGATTGATGGAATATCTTCAGGTGTTTGATTTTGACATAATGTACACACCAGGTAAGGGAAATTTGGTTGCGGATGAATGAAGTAGAAAATTATATGCTCACGTGGTGAAACAAACATCAGACTAGTGGCAGTTGAGGTCAGTTATAACTAATATGTGGTTGGAATGTGAGGACCGGGGTGATAGAGCGGTCTTCTTTCTGGTTTCGTTGATTCCTTACTTGGTTGGCCTAGTTAGAGAGTCATAGGTATCCGATTTGAAGTGTGTGGCCATGGGGTCAAGACTCAATGGAGGGGAGACCATTGAGGGTTGGAAACTGAATGGAGATTCAGTTTTGTTTTTTCAAAATTGGATGGTTGTACTAGTTTCTTTTCAGGAGGATCTTCTCTGGGCATATCATCATTCCAGGTGGGTTTTTCATCCTAGAATTCAGAAAATTTATAACCGTTGAAAGCATAGTTCTGGTGGGCTGTTATGAAAAGAAGTGTGGCTGAGTTTGTTTCGAGATGCTTGACTTGTCAGCAGGTCAAGGTAGAACATCAGAGGCTAGCGGGAATGATGTAGACTTTACGAATCCCTATTTGGAAGTGGGGGAAAATAGCAATTTATTTTTTCATAGGTCTCCCAGGAACGGTCAAAAGGCCCGATGCCATCTGGGTGATAGTGGATCTGCTAACAAAATCGGCCCATTTCATTCTGATTCGTGAATCTCATACGGTGGAGGACTTGTCCAAAATCTATATCAGGGATGTGGTGAAGAGGCATGGTGTTCCTATTTCGATTTAATAATATAATGATCTGAGGATTACATATCGTTTCCTGATATCCTTACAACAAGCCCTTGAAACTGAGTTGACAATGAGCACGACGTATCACCCTTAGTTTTATGGTCAATCTGAGGGGACGATATAAACTCTAGAGGATATGTTGCGGGCTTATGTCATGGATTTTGGTGGATCATGGGAGGATCACTTTTCATTGGTTGAGTTCTGGTACAACAACAGTTATCATGCATCCATACATATGGCTCCGTATGAATCATTGTATGGGAGGCCATGTGGTTCTCCACTATTTTGGGTGGAAACGGGTGAGTCTGTGATGGTTGGACCGAGCCTTGTCTAGGAGACAACAGAGATGATCAAGTTGATCAGGAAGAGAATGGAGATGGATCAGAGTCAAAATAAATTGTATGCGGATCATCATCGTTGGTAGTTGTCGTTCGAGGTGTGTGATCATGTTTTCTTGAGGATCTCTCCTAGGTTGGGACATCGTTGGTTTGGGAAGTAGGGAAGGTTATGTCCAAGGTATATTGGACCTTCTGAGATTTTTGAGCAGGTTGGTGAGGTGGATTATCATTTGGATTTTCCACCATGGTTTAGTGCGGTGCACAATGTGTTTTATGTGTCATAGTTGAAAACGTATCAGTCGGATCGTGACCATGTGTTTTGATGGGATCATGTTGAGTTAGAACCAGATGCTTCATTGGGGCATGTTCCAGTGCAGGTTGTGGATAGGCAAGAGAATGTATTGTGTGGTAAAATCATTGGTTTAGTTCATGTTTTGTGGAAACATGGTCAGATTCAAGAGGAGACTTGGGAGCGGGAGAAAGAGATGGTCGAGCAGTGGCCCGAGCTCTTTCGGCAAAGGGCATGTTCACTAATTTCTGAGGACAGAAAGTCCAATGGTGGGGAGAATGTAGAACCACTGGTTTGAGGAATGTGGCCATTTTTTATGAATTATTATGTGTTTAAAGTGAAAGGGAGGATTTGGGAAGAGGTTGGGAGTGTTCGGAATGTTTTTTAATGAGTTTGGAGGCTTCTAAAGGGGTGCACGGTTTGAGCATAGTTAGTGGAAACCGTGCGAGTTCACCAGGAAACCGTGCAGGGGAGACATTAGACTTCACACGGCCTGCACATAGTTTTCCAAACCGTGCGAGGCAATCGTGCAGACCCTTTCTCCCAAGTCAGTAGAGTGCGCACGGTTTTCCAAACTGTGCGGGCTAACCATGCGGCCACATAAAATTAGGGTTATAAAACCCGGGCTCACTCGGTGTTACCTCATTTCACTCAAATATTCCTCCCACTTGATCCTCACTCATGATTTTGGATTCTCAGGGGTTAAGGGTGCTCTCCCACTTGATTTGGCAGAGTTTTAAAGGGGTTCCAAGGCAGTTTGAAGGTGGTTTCTCCCGGGTAAGTCTCTCCTCTTGTTTCTCTTGTGCTTTCCTCTAGATCTACTTCCATCTCTTTTGTGGTTTTCTAGATCTACACATGATTTATGTAGATCTAGGGTTGGGGTTTCTTTGGATGTTAATATTAAGGCTTTTAGATGTTAGGGAAAGTGATCTAGATAGGTTTCGGTGGTGCGTTCGCTGGATTTGAGGTGTGGTGGCTTGTGGGTTGATTTCTAGGGAACCCTAAAGGTAGGTGGCTTCTCTCTTGACTCCACTTGGTTAGAACTAGTTGTTCCTTGTTACAATTAACTTTTGTGATGAAAATTATTTGTAAATTAATTATTCGAAATTGGTTTGAAATCCCTTGGGTGATGTTTTGGGGATTTTGGGGAAAAAGGGATTTTTATGGTGAAATTATATTCTTGTGGATTTTAAAATGACAATTTCCAAATGGGATGATATGTTTGATTTGTGAAAATGATTGATTGAAAGGGTTTTCAATAAAAGGGTTGTTTTATTGAATTGTTTTTTGGCATGGAAAATGGTTATCAATAAATGGTTGATTTATTTATGTGGATTGATATGCAATGGAATTGGTGGATTGCATGTTGTTTTGACCTTTTTGGGTTTATTCTTGATTTGGTTTGATTGAAATGTTGTATGGAAGTGGGAAGGAAGTCTCACTATAAAAAGGAGATAGATAGTGGTCGGAAGAACCACCATATGAGTAGTGTTCAGGATGTACCTCTAGTTTTGAATGGGTGAACGGGTTGGGTGGAAGTCCCATCGTTTTGATTGTTTTGGTGCGAATGGGTGAACGGGTTAGGCAGAAGTCCCCCCATTTTGGTTTCTTATTCTGAATTTCTTTGCAAGATGGAATTTTTGTGCTAATGTGTAAATGTTTGGATGATTTTGGCTTATTTGGTTGGCTTTACCTTGGTTTCTTGGGTTAGATGTGATGGATTGGTGAGAAATTTTTTTGCTTATGAAAGTGGTTTCACTTGTGATTAATTTTATATAAACTATTTTATATAAATGTGCTAATGGTTTTATCCTTGTGAAGTGTGTAGGGAAGTCATTTGGGGAAATCCTACTATGTTTTAGTACTCACCCCCTGCTTTAGAATTGTGGTGTCTTTGCAAATGTTGTGTACCGTGACGTTGTTAACGGTAAGGCATCACCCTCCTTTAGTGGAGCTTTCTGATCCCTTGGTGGAGCATGGATCTTGGAGCTTGGAGTAGAGCGGTGGGGGTGACATGGCTTGTGGTGTTTTGTTTTTTAGTTTCTGCTTTTTACTCTGATGTGTTATGGACATGTATAGTTTTATTTGGTTTGGATTGTATTTTGGAACAACATGGGTTATTAATGGATGGGTTGGTTGGATTTGTTGAAATGAGTCATATAGTTTGTGGATTGTTGGTTGGTTTTGTCTTAAGGAAAAATAATTCCCAATTTTGTTCTCGGATCTCTCCGCATTTATTTCCAACCTTTGGCGCCTTGGGAACATCACTTAAGGCCAAGTAACCCTCACCTCCTTCTCAATCCAATGGGGTAGGGACATGGTTTTACAAAAACAATCCATAATTCATTTTTTATTTTGAGGAATGAACCAAAACTCAATATGTTGAACGATGTGACCGATATGACTCTAGGTGTGTCATTTTATTTTAAATTGAAATTAGTTTTATCTAGGTTCCCATTATTTGTTAAAAATCAACATATTAGTTCAAAACGTGTGTTACTCTTTGAAGAACACACTTTTTTTCTGATTGTTTAGATAATTTAGGAAAGAAATTTATAAGTCATTTATGACATGTTGCAGGAATTATCTAATAAAACTGAAAAATGATGTGATGAGTATGAACCAAAGTGTGTGTTTATAGTTTGAAATTACATTTTCATAAAAAACACATGTGACCTACTAAAAACCAAGAAAACACATTCAGGTCATTTTGATACTTTAGAAAAATAACATATAGGTAATTTTTGATGTGTAGGAATCAACCTCACCTCAATCTCATGCATGGTATGACCGTTATAACTCCATGTGTGTATTTAATTAAAACTAAGATTAATTTCATTAAAAATAACAAATCACATACTCAAAACTAAGTAAATGCACATCTATTGTTTTGATACAATAAGAAAATAATCTATAACTTATTTTTGATGTGTGGGAATCAACCACATCTCAGTATAATGCATGGTTTGACCAGTATAACTCCAAGTGTGCCTTTTTATTTAAAGTTGAAATTTTTTAATAAATTCTTTCATATGAATGATTAATTCAGTACTTAATAATATTACCACTGTAATATATCTTTATTAAATAGGTGGATTCATTTTCCCAAGTTGTAGTGATTTGTCCAACAACATATACCATGGGCATACCTTTTTGAGAGGAGACCATGGGTGCCAAAAAGGATGACACACTAATGTTTTTAAATTTTTCTGGTTAATAATTTTAAATTTTATTATATAAATAATTGTTTTAAATGTATATAGTTGTATTTTTCTGTATTCATGAGGTATAATTTAATTTAATTTATTTATATATTTTGTGAACATTTTAGGGGATTCTGAATTTTGTTGTTATACAAACAGCACACTATTGTAGGTGGGTAATTTATCTGTACTATTTCTTTCACTAATAAAGGCCCTATTTAACATAGTTGAGGTTAATAGTGAATTTTTTCACAAATAAAATAATTTGTTGTGCATTGTTGATTGACATATTTGTAGTAGTGATTCAACACTGAGTAATAAAATGTATACGTATGGAATATAAATATTTATTTTACTATTTTCTATTGAAAAAACATGATTACTTTTTTAATATTATTACTTCAAATTAAGAAAAAATTTAATTATATGAAAAAGGTTTAAACATAATATTCTAGTTTTATATAATAACACAAAGACTTTTCCAACAAAAAAAATAAATATTTAGGAATAATTTTCTTGAAATCAATTTTAAATACAGTTTTCATAAAATAAATGATCCATGAATAAAATCATGTATTACATAAAAACATAAATATATATTTCAAAACATGGAAGTAATTTATTATTAATGAATTCAAGTTATTTATCAAAAAACAACATTCTGGCATGGAAACAACATGAGGAAACATAGAACATTGATGTCTGTAGAGGGCTACATGTTTTGGTAGACAATTTCCCATGAGGTTTTGTGTTTAATGTACATTCCTCATCACATTTACAATGTATGTAACCTAAATTCTAGTAAAATATTTTTATGTTTTCATTTTCACTAGAGTTTTTAATCATATCATCAAAGGTATAGAATTGGATACATAAATATATGTATAAATATATATATATATATATATATATATATATAAGTTCATATACATAAATCTATATATGTATATGTATTTCCAGAAAAGTTACTAAAAAAATTATGGTTGTAAAAACATGGACGGATGTATGTAAAATATACATGGGAATCCAATCTATATATAATATAGTCATATGATAAATCAAATACATATAAAATCAATAGAAGTGAAGATTTCATGGAGGTAAAAATATTCCATAATAATTAGGTTCTAATAAAAATGTTACACACCAAAATGATATATTTGAAAAAATATTTATATAAATTGATAATTCAAATTTTTGGAACAAACTATAAAATTGTACAAGTATTAAAAAATATTCATCTTAATAAAGAGTTATATTATTAAAATAAAATATTTAATTATTCATTTTATATCAAAATGATAAAATTTGACATTGTTATCCACATAAAAAATTACCGGGAAACTATAAATAGATAAATCAAATAAATACACTATATACAGAGATGTGTATCTTTTAATCTTATTAGAACTAGTTTATGAAATCATAATTTTTTTAAACACATCCTGTTTCATGACACATGATATTAAAATCATATATTGAAATGAGGTTGTTCAATACATAAAAGTATACCTTCAAAATTTCATTTCTCCTTGTAAAAAATGGGGTTTGCTGAAATTTTAATATAATTATTTTAAATAATTTTAATTTATAATTTATTTATGTCTTGGTTTAAAATAATATAAAGGAGTTTTTGAAACAATAAAAATTGTATTTTAGGAAATAATTCCCAACAACTATGATTGAAAGTCAAACATCACTAAACACTCCATTGTTGCTCCTAAATTTGTTTATCATTCCTCAGTATCACACATATACTCACTCTAAATAGAAATGGAAAATGAATTTATTTTAGATGAAATATTATATCGTTGAAACTCTATATAATTCTAATCTACATAGCTTCATTACTAGGTGAAGAGGAAATATGTGTGAAGCACCCCTTACACAATATGGTATTCTCCAATTTCACTATGGATATGTCATAACGGGCCATCCCAGAAAAATATAATTCTGTGATTCCAACTAACAACATCATATTTAATACAGATCATTAATATATGTATATAAACATTTATATCTATTCATTTGATAACTAATACACAAATATATCCAAGAGGAAGACTACAAACTACATCTCAAATCATTAGTTGTTCATCCCTTGATTTTGTGAATTTTTTAATCGAACATTGAATTATAAATATAAATATACATATATTCTTGAGACCGACGATGAACAATACAACCATTTGGAAGACAATTATGAGGATAATGTGGGAGAACTGATCATCCTGAGTCATGTGTTTTAAGATATATGCAGTGGTGACTGATGCTGACAGATGTTGTGGGTTGTCGATGAGGGGGAAAATGATTGTGGATGGGTGTAGTGAGATGTTAGTGTAGGATGAGGATGATGATGATCCCTACATAGTTATAATTATTTAGTATTTTCTATTTCCTTTCTTTTATTATTACAATAGCTTTATATTATTTTTAGTTATATGTAATATATTTATATATATATATACAACACGTATATATGTAAATATTTATTAAATACTATTTTTATTAATAAATCATAAATATTTAATTAGTTATTTACGTATATTTTCTATCCTAATTATAAATACATATAATATTTTTTTAATCTCATATAATTTTATTTTTCATATTTATAACAATACATTATTTGTTGACATGATACTTTTCTAAAAATAGAATGTATTTGTGCCCATATATATATATTAATAATTAATATGTCATTATGATTAATGTAATGTTATTTATAATTTAATTTGAATTGGTACCATTCAATATTGTTTATTTCCAAATAACATTTCATTAATATTTATCAATATGTATTATTGTTAGATTTCATTTTTATCATTCAATAACTTTGTATTTGACTAATATCTTATCAATTGAAATATATACATTTCATAAAAATTGTTATACTACTATCAATACAATTTTATAGAAATTTTGTTTTTATAAAATAAAATATATATATATATATATATATATAAATCTGTGTGTTCACCAATACATAATATTTCATATATTATTTATATAATCACTTATTTGAATTTATCTACCATAACCGTGGTATTTTATAAGTGATAAGAACATTTTTTCACTTTAATAATATATATATATATATAAATATTAAAAATGTAATTTATATTCTCTAAAAAATATTATTAAATAACTATATTTAAAAAAAATTATATATGTTATAGTCATTATGTTATTACTTTTTTTTTGAAAAATAAGGAAATTACCTTACATGATAAAAGATCATAAATTACAAGAGAAAGAAGCCAAGAAAGAAAATCCTCCAACTGAATATGCGACTCTCCAGAGAGACCACAAGAAGAAATAAAATGAGAAACCCAATTTCCCTATAATTTAATGAAGGTAAAGGAGCAAGAATAAAATAGGGGGAGAAAGGATTGGATCTTCTGCACCAGTAATCCAAAGAATTGAAGACTACACTTCAGTGAATTGATAAAATTGACAGCAGCCAAACAATCAGACTCTTTGATGTTATAATTTCAGCCTTTCTCAGTAATGAACACCAAAACATCACACAAATCTTAGGTTCCATCTTCTATTCGTTCCCAAAAACGTCTACAGCCATATGACTAGCAGCAATAATGTGAACCAACGAATTATGCTCCATAAATCCCAAACCAATAGATCATTTACCAAAAATCATATCATCATCATTAATCTTAACTACATGAGATGTGGTGGGATCCATTTTTAGTGGAGAGGGAGAGGAAAAAGTCTATAAACCCGTATATTGTTGTATTTTCAAATATCTAACAAAAAAATATTATGTGTGACCAAGAATGTTTTTGTTCTAAATTATAATTAAAGAATAGATTATTTCTCTTAACTGAGATGATCCAAGCCAATGTGAAAAGAGATTCAAAAATTTCCAAGGGGGCATAATGGAAAATTTTGAAAACATAATAATAAATCCATTTTCCATCTACAAAAACATATCTGCATTGGGATTCTATACTTTCCAGATGGTGCGACCCCCATGATGGAGGAAAATAGCATACATGGAAGTCTCCCTTTATCTATCAATGAAGGGGAAAATGATCCAAATATATATGGCATCCCATGAGGGTCTCTTTTTTCGAGCGGATTCCCATAAATACTTTCCACTCTAAAAATCAAACCTTGGATAGAACCTCTAGGTTCCACATATTCTTCTAGAAGATATCGTTTTTAGAACTATGAATTATGAGGGCCATCCTATATCAGTATTTAACTGAGTAGCACCCAGATTTTTCATTTTTCCAAGACAACCTGTTGTGGCCTAATCAATAATATATGGGATAATCATAATTATACTCTTATTGCTTTCATTGAACATATAAATAAATTTATCAACACTCCATCCATTCCCCACATCATTAAAAAGGGCACATACCCTATCATCCTCCCAACAAAAAATCATATGGGACGAATCCAAAATCTCGTTACAATAAATAATCCATGTGGAATACATATATTGACTATAGAACCATCCTATATTCTCTGATAGAGTCTCATCCATAGAATATCAGTTGATCCATAGAGATTTCTCTAATTTATGCAACATTGGGGGTCGAGTTCAACATCGCAAAAAATTGAATGTGGTTAATATTTTTCATTAATTATCTGAGTGAAATGGGATATGAGGTTCTATGTTAACCCCCATAAATTATTTTCCAACTGATCCAAATTGATCGAGTTCATGTCCCAAAAGCCCATACCACCACTAGATTATGGTAGATACAATTTAACCCAATCCAACCAGTGATCTTTGTATCTTCTGTCATTCTTACCCCAAAATAAATTATCAATAAGGGAGTGTATTTGGTAAATAAAATAACCATGCGGTTTAAAAAAACATAAAATACATCAAAATTTATTGGGCCACCTCCACAATAAGTTTCACTTTCCCTCTTCAAGAGATTCTCATAAAATTTAATCACTAGATTTTTTTGTCCAACCTGCCCAAAATGACTGACCAAACCACTCTTTTGGAATGACCAAAAATCATAGAGAGTCCAATATATTTATTATTTTTGAAATCCAAAAAACTCAAAATTCTAGAACGATCTCCCTTTATACAATGAGAAACACATGAACTGAATGATAATGAAGATTTACCAAAATTAACCAACAGACTAGATGTCTTCTCATATTTTTTTTTCATAATAATGTTCATATACTTGTATTATTCAATGGAGACACTTGAAAAAATTTATAATTCATCAGAAAAAATAGGTGGGAAATTAATATACTTTTCTTTCATACCTTTTCCCCATGAATTTTTTTTCATTATACAGTACTATAATAAAATTATTGAAAAAATTTACCATGAGAATAAAAAAGAATGGGGAAAGAGTGTCTCCCTGACATAGACCCCCAGAAGGGGAAAAATCCTGAGATAGAGTGAAAATTATGTTAATCCTAAAATATACCAAGGAGACAAACCAAATGATGATGTCAATACCTTTAGGGTATACACCCATTTTTTAATAACAAACTAGTGGAATGACCATTCATTCTTTTCATATTCCATCACCATATCAATCTTCCATGGAATGAATCTCATTTTTTGCAATAGTGTGTGTTTTCATCAAATTGATCACATCATTGGATAAAATGGAATTATCCAATATAATCCATTTAAGGATGAACACACCCTGATTTTCAGAAATAAAATAGGGAAACCAAGGGAATAGTTGTTGACCAAGACCATAGAAAATATTTTTAGATAACTTTTGATAGATTTATAGGAATGAAATATTTTTTCATAGATAGTTTTATGACTATAAGAATGAGAGTCATAAATTTTTCGTTTAGATTATGAAATTAACCCTTCCCCACCAAAAGATCTTTCAAGGGTATCAAAATATCCTACCCAAAAATATACATATATTTTTGAAAGAATAAGATGTGAAATTATCTCGGTCCTATAAATTTAGTTGGGGGGTATTTTTAAGCCTGAAATCTATTTAATTATTGGATGAATCACGTATAAAACAATGGTTCATTTTCACTGTGATAACTGGTTTAATACATGAGGAAAATCAGAATAAATTCCTGGCTCCCTTTTATATAAAGATCCTAAAAATGAAAGATAAGATCATGGATTCCCTCTTCAGTTTCTTGATTAAACTCTTCATCATTAACAAGAAATGAGAAAGAATTTTTATACCTTTTAGTAGAGGCTTTCTAGTATAAATATACATTTCTGAATCACCCTCTTCAATTTTATTTTCATGTTCCAAAACCACCATATATGTCTCTTTAATTTTATCTGACACCTCTATGTCTTTTTCCATCCTCGAAATAATGATAATAAAAGAATATTTTCGATTAAAAGCATAAATATCGTTTAGTCCTTTGTCAATAAAGTCACAATTTTTTTCAAGTTAGAGGATTTTCTAGAGACTCTATATTTTCAATCCCAGAATATCTTTGTGGGTATTAATGTCCAAATGTACCTCCCCTGCATTATATCAAGAGTGTACTACCTATTAAAATCCCATTTCCTTTTTTATAATAATTTTAATCATAATGTTTTTTGTTTCGTAACTTCCTAATACCATGATCCATATTAATAATTATTGGGTTGTGATTCTAGGTATAATTGGTCAAATGGGTCTCCTGTACAAATCCAAACAAGTTATTCTACTTAAAATAACCTAAGAAGTGATCTAAATGATCTATAATATGATTATGAAATGAAATACAATGGAACAACGAAAACGATATTCCAGAGTTCCCAAGATCAACAAGTTCCACATTAAAAACATAATGATTAAAAAATCTCATAGGTGTGTAGGGTCTAAAAGAACCCATTGTTTAGATTTTTGGAAAATTATCTAATTGAAATCCCCACCAACAAGGAGAGGGCTCGAAAAATCCAAAAATAGTGTCTCAAGAAGCCTCCAAGATTTAAATATTTCCACATGACATGGCTATAAATAGATGCTAATGAATTTCCACACCAGGAAATGAATCTAATGGATGGAATCAACAATGTGGCTAAGGGAGAAGGGCTTCACCGTAATAACTGTGTATTCTTTATAGATAAGTCCAATTCCGCCTAAGTGACTTGAATGGGAGAAGGAAAAATAGTCTTGTAAACCTGACCATTTCACAATAGCTTCCAGGTCATTACCTTATAACTTGGTTTAAGACATATAGATCAAATTAGGTGGAAATTTAGCTCACTGGCACTGAGGCATCCAGACTAAACATGGGTTTCTAGTCCAATAGAAGTTCTATCATAATATATTCATTTTCTAGGTGAGGATGTTTCAAGATAGCTTTCACATATAATATTTCTAGAATAGAACCATCCTAAAAAGTAATCTATCTCTTGGCCTATCTTTAACCAATTGTTGGGTCCTCAAATCCTTTTTTGGGACATCCTTTATTTATTGCAATTGGATCACATCCATTATCTCCTCTCACTTTTCTTTTCTGTGTCCCATATATTTTATGTCCAACAAATAAACATTCTCCCCACTCTTCTTCCTATAATGACGGTATCTTATATGTGCTGACATGCTGGGTAGTGACCTGATATAGTGGTTCAATTCCTAATCATTTTTTATTATGGGGTGGGAAAGAGATTCCTTGTCTTCAAGAGATATTATGCTCTCCCCAAGGAGATCTATCTTCACTCGTGAAGGTTTAGCTATGTATGATTGATGATTTCCAAAAAAATAATTAAATTTATAGAATACTATTTATCCTTATCCAAAGATCCTGAGTGAGTATGATAATCCACTGAAAGAACTGGATGCCCTATTAGGATGGTATTGTTTTTTGATGGGTATTCATACATGCATGAAGCTTTCAAAGTATTATCACTATCTTTATGTTTCTCTGCTTCGGAATGAACAATGTCATTTGATTATATACACGCATCTAAGGTCCATATTACAATATTGAGTTCCCATTTATCATCACTTGAATTTGAGATACAATATTTTACTATATATCCCATACATCCACAGATGAAATAGAAGAATAGAAAGATTTCATATTCCAAAGAGATCCATACCATTATAACATTAAAAAAATATAAAAACATTTCATATGATGTCGGACCATGTAGATTTTAACTCTGATTCAGAATGTTACTCCCCAGTGTATAGGATCTGATTTATCCCATTCAAAAACTATCAAATTTGGTCCGTTATTTTATTTATAGTCCTTTCCAATCTATCACTAAATGGGGTTCTACTAAGTCAAATCTATATTTTTTTTAGAAAAGGCATTATTCTGAATGTCTCCCTCATTCTTATGACCTTCCATGATAATATAATTATTATCATCTGTCCATTTACAACAATTAAGAATATTTTTTTAATAAAATATTGAAAAATTCCAATATCAATAGGTTGTCACATATTTCTCAAATATCCATTCTATCGTCAAAATACCCTATGGATGCATTGAACATTGAATGGTGGCCATGAACTTTGTATTTAAAAATTGATTATAGGATCCTTTGATTATTTGCAAATAATTAGATGAATTGTTTGACTGTGATTACATCCCTCATAATATTCGTTTCAATTAGGGGAATGAAATCAGGAAAACAAGGTGGTAGTATTAAATGAAAGGGAATTTGAAAAAACATCTTGTGCTTGAGGGAAAATCAAATATGTAATGTTTTAACTTGTTTTAGGTGAGTTTTTTTGAAATGTGACTGTATTTATATTTTTTATTCTAATTCATCAAGGATTCAGAATAATACAATGTTTGATAGCATATAGGACACAGAAAACAAATCATTAACAATCAAGATTGATTTTTATTTAAATATGATTTTTATAATGTAGTCACCTCATCTTCCTAGTATGGGTTAGAGTATCATCATTATAATATATATATATATATATATTAGTATAACTCAATAAAAATTGAATGATATATTTAATAGAAGTAAGAACACAATTGTTTTGTAAAGAATTTTTTTGAGTTAAATCTATACTATCTTCAATGAAATTATTTTTTTCCTTTATTTGGGATATTACATAAAGAAATTTGTATACTAATTATAAATTTTATTTTTTAAAAAATATATAATTTTAAAAATCAGCATGTCCAAAATACATTGAAGTGAAATTTTTCAAAATTGGTTAGAAGAATAATTTTGTACTGAATAGTGTAAAATTGTCTATTTTATAGAAATGTTTCTTTTCCATACAAGTATTTACAATATCTCATTTTTTTAAATGAATATAAAATTTCATTATTATATCTTTATTAAATATCATCAATTAAAGTAATTTAAAATTAAATTATTCTTTATTTTGGTATAAAAAAAATTCTACACATAAAATTTCATTTTTCTAGAAATAGATTTCTGATCACATTTTTTTGGTTTAGTTTAAAAATAATTTCAAAAAACTATTAGAATTGAATTTTATAAATTGGGTTCTATATTTAGAATCATAACTTACAAATTTAATATATTAATTATATTTATATTTGGCCATATTGAATAATATCCTTAGTAAAAATGTTTCCACCGTGGTTAGGGTACAATGTTTAGAACAAGATTAAAAAAACAAATAATTCTTCAAAACTTCTTATAAACATCCATTAATTTAATTGGATTACTATAGTTTTAATACATCATTTTATATTTTTAAATATTTTATTTTAGTTTTATTTTTATTATAAACTGATTTATCTTACTTTAGGAAGAAGAAAATTCATAAAATTCTCTTTACATTATTTATTAACTAAAATATTTCTTGAAAGAAATAAAATAATATTTAGATCATGTATAAAATTTTATTTTGGATATGTATAATATTTTTTTGTTCTGTAGATATATTTTTTATTTTTAGTTATGATATAAGTACCTTAAATGCTTGCTCAATGAAAACACATTTCATGTCCAAGAATCAAAATATAATGTACATGATTTTAATAGCATAAAAAGAAATTTATTAGATATTTTTTACGATGATAATTTTTTTAAAAATTTAATGTATTAGTTAGGTATTAAATTTTTATATTATTATTATAGAAAGTTCTCTTTTTAGTTCCAAAAAATTGAATACTGTCGGAAATGACTTTAATCATATTTTATGACAAATAATATTTTATTAAAAGTTTAAAGATTAATAAAGATAATATATTTTACTATATGAATTTTATTTGGTCAATAATATCATGTATTAACTATTTATGCACCAATTATGATCTTATAATATATTTATTGTATTTTAATGTGTAAAAAATTGTTACATTGGTAATCATTGTAATATTTAACACTAGGTTAGAAAGAAGAGATAAGGGTTTAAATATCAACTACAATTTTATGAATTTTATGTAATGGTGGAATTTTATCATTTATTGACCATATATATGATATATATCATTTTATTCCTACGAATATGAAAATAAATTATAGTGATTTAAATGACTATGTAATTCTATGTGTGACCCTATCCTCTCTTCTATAAGAACACCCCCTCTCTATTAATATATATAATTTTTTATCAACATAGATCAACCAAACACTACAAAGACTCTTATTAAAATTTTTGGATTCATTTTATATGTTTTTTATTCTTAAAAACCATCCATAGGGTCCTTAAGACTGATCCAAAAGAGGATCTCCAAAGAGGATATAATCATATCATCTAATATTTGTTCACTTTTCTTCATCTTATACCTATATATATGTTATCCTATACTTATGGATTCAATAAAATCAGTATCTCTCATATTTTGAGATATTTTTTTGCTAATGGAATTACCTTATTCATCTATTTTTTCATCAAATGAGAAATGAATCCATCATTCGTGAGTATGTGTGGATGACATCATTATAAACCAATGAATTTAATTTCACATCACTATTATTTTTGGATATTTATTATGATGGATTGAATTTATAATTATGAGATTCATGATATACAATTTTTTTTAATTATAATATATCATATATCTTTATACCATTCTGATAACTAAATATGGAATCATTCCACATACGTACAGATGAACTAATATATTAACATAGCGATGTACTTTGTTTTTCAAAACATCCTATCATGGTTGGTCATGTTGATAAATATAATGAAGTTATAAAATTTTTATAACATGTTAATTAATCTAGAAAGATAATAATTTATTTTCATTATTAATTTTCATTCAATGAAAAGTAAAAACACCCCTCTTGTGCACGTGCAAATTACTATTTCTGGATATGATGTATTTGGTTTTTTATAAATTGTTATTATAGATGACTATGAAATTATATTTTATGTATTAAAATTTTAATTAGGTAGTTATTATTATTTTATATATTAAAAATAATTACCCCATTTCCAATAATAAACCAACCAAATTCAATTTTCAATTATGAATAGAAAATCATCAAAACACCAAAAGTGGATATAACTGAATAATTAATTAAATATGTCATTGAAGTAAATTAAATAATATGTACAATTATATTTTGGTAACATATAAAAGGGTCATAAATTATTTTATTATTAATAATTTTTTATAATATAGTTGTTAATGGAAATACATATCATGTATAGATTTAGGGTAAGGGGTTTCTTAACTCAATTTCCATTCACTGTGTTATACTTATGCTTCATTTACTATATTATGAAATGATTATGTTTGAAATGAAAATTTATTTTATTATCCTTCATTTAAAATTTTATGTGTCTTTCCGATTTTTAAATTTAATACCCCCAAATGATTAATTACCACTTAATTGATATCACATGTTTATAGTTCATTGGTCTCAATATAGTTTCTTTTACACCTCATTCATTTTCTACAACTACATAATTAAATATGATGAATGTGTAGAATATTGAGAAATTATATATTAAATTAAAAATTGATCAGGATATTTAATGTTAATTTTATGTTAAATTTCATGATTTGTGGATTAAAATATTATATATGTTATAAGGGTTTTTATTGTCTCAATTTAAATTATTTGTGACTTAATTCATGTTATAACCATGTTCTATTTTGTATTGTGTACTTACATCCCCATGAATTTTTTTCCAATGATTCCTTAAAAACCATTATTAGTTCTATATAATCATGTTATGTTAATTAATTAAATGTATTATTTATTCTTTTGGTATCCGAGTTGAAAGGGAATCTTGGTTCACATATATTTTCTTAGTCATGTTTTGATTGTTACACCAAAATTAATTTTTATGCTGACTTGGATCTTGACATATCATATCATGATTGTTTTAATACTAATGGTATTTTATGTTTCTTATCATATTCTTTTCATTACCCTAACCCTCCAATAGTATGCATCCTTGGCTAGGAAGAGAGGAAGATAGATAATGGACACCAAGTCCATGCTTAGTGGGCCTCGGGTTAGGGACTGACACATAGGGTATAAAAATATCACATATGATTTTCATTGCCCTCTTTTATTTTACCATAATCAAGGGATAGAATAAAATCCACCATGATAATAAATCTTATAAAATAAATGGGAAACTTAGAAAATTATATCATAATGCAATTATATAGTATTTAAATACAAAAAAATGTCCTTAAAAAAATACCAAACAAGGTTATAAGGAAAATAATGGAAATATACTCTAATCTCTGAGCTAGTAATATGCATTTTGGTCAACGAAGTCCAAATTAAATCTCCAAAAAATAGATTATATAAATGGGGTTAGCATAAAATCTATACAAACTCAGATCAAAAGCAAAGTATATTATGCACATTGGAAAAGAGTATACTATTGCACTTGTGTGTAAACTACAAAACCAATATTCAATTCAATAAGTCAACTATCTATTCATATCTTCATTATAGAACACTAACCAAATAATAATTTTAATATAGTAACATGAAAATAATTATATTTATAATGGGTACCCACACTATGTTCCCATTGATTTTCCTCTCCCATGCCCCAACATCATATGTCCAAGAATAGTCATCCCTTCTGTACCAACCATGGGAGAAGACACCTGCATAACTAAATTTAATTCCACCCATAAACACAAAATAAATAAACATCACAGAATTTACCACATGAGACCTAAAATAACATCCAAATCATCCCACAACCACTTCCATGTGGCCAGAAATATTAGGGTATCATGAATATGAAGGAAAAAACATCATTCCCTACTACTATGAATGACCCCAACTATAGTGAACTTTAACCCTCATCAATCACCACATTTAAGGATATTTTTTCTTATGTTCATCACAATGCATGCATATCATTATTTCCAAAAAGAGTGTACTATGAAGAGGGGTAACTAACCAAACTCATCCACACCTTCATGGAAATTTATAGAAAATGCATGGAAACCAAAACCTTCAGTTATCATTGTAAAGACATTAATCTGCTGTGGTTCATATTGAAATAACATTAAATTACATGAAATATAGATAATAGGAAATCCCAACCTAGAGGATCACTACAACAAAACCAATATATCTCAAAAAATTCCCCAATAGTCTTAAATCCTCTTTTTGTATTGTTTCCACATCTAAATACATTATAACCCAAAATAAATCTATAAACACAAGACACATTTCAAAATTCATTACATGTTGAACCATTTATAGATTTCAAAATTACCATCCATATTAAATTTTAAAGTATATTGATTTGATATTTAATTCCCTCATACCCAATATACTTTTCAACCTTGAATATTCTTACACAAAAATCAATTTCCACTAACATTTATTCTGATGTTGATGTTTCATGTTTAATCCACAACATCTAGGAAACTTCAAAATAGATCCCAAAATATCCCATCACACTCATTATAATGAGCCTCACCTCACAACCACCTCAAATCACAATCACCTCACATTAGATGAAATACATACGTCATCCACCATAGACATCAACCAAAACCCATGGCAACTGCCATAGATTTCATTTAGGACATAAAAATGGATTTCATGAAATGTATTTATTATTTTCCAAGGGTATTAAAAAAAATTAAATTACATGGTAAAATAACATATTTTCCAGATATAAATTCCCAAAAATTTTCATGGTTGGTGAGATAAATTAAACAATCAAATAATAAAATAAATATAAATAAATATCAAGTTCAGATATAGAAAGGAATAACAACCATATAATAATTAACACAATAATAAGTAAAATTCACATTATTTATTCAACTCCACGTAAATTATAATAAATACATGATTAATACAATACATACTATCTATAAAAAACATGTCAATGTATTGATATTACCACATGTAAATATAAATATGGATAGATGAAGGATCCTATAACTTGATTGAATATTCAAATTATACCACTGTTCTCAATGATGAAATTAGATATAAAGGCTCACTATTCTTAGAGTAGAACCTTACACAACCTATCCATGACATGAAATGAACAAACCATAATAACAACAATAACATGTAGGGATTCCCATTACATTTATACTATGTGGAAATGACAAATTAATGAAAATGGGTAGAGTGAAGAGGGGAGGTCATACCTTGATCCGAAAGACGTGATCCAATTATCCCAATGGGTATGAATAATACAAGAATGGATTGAGAGTGGAATGGAGTTTTATAAGTGTCCTAGATAGTAAAGGGAGAAAAATGAAGTCAAAATAAAGGATTTAGAGTACATATTTATTAGTGAAGTTCACTAGACTCCACCACAGTGTGGTAGGAGACAAAAAATTTCATTGTTTTTCAAGTCAAAGGTAGATCTAAATCACAAGGTCATTTATACTATTCTCTTAAAGTATTAAAAATATTATTTTTCCTATAAAAATTCCTTGACCACGGTGTGGTCAAAGACACTGTGGATATTCTATCATCATTAAAGTCTAAAAATTGTAGAGTGGAACCCAATAAATTGTCCCCTACCCCTCTCCATTCCCTAGACCATGATGTGGATCCCTCTTCTTAACTATTTTTCATAGATGGTCATCCAAGTAACCCAACATTGTTCCATTATATATATCGGGTATTTTTATTTTGTCCTATTAATGGTTGGAAGTCCCCCAACCAAAACAGCATCCACCACACCAACCAATAGAGTATGATGACTCCCGTAATAGCGCAAGGCCCTCTCTTAGCCTCTACAAAACCCCTAATGTCTCCTCAATAACAATTTTCAATGTAAATATATAATGTAATGGTCAAGAGGTAAAAACTGTTACCTTAGATACCTAACAATTAGTTCAAATCCAAAAAAATAATGAATCATAAATGAGGGTCTGAGTGATGTTCCCATGAGATACCTCTTAGAGAACATTTTATAACTAAAACACTACCATATTATCACACCACCCTCAATAAACCTATCTCACAAACAATAATTTTCACGATAAATTCATCCTATATATGGAATGATAAATGGACTCTCAGAGCCATCACACAAAAATTCCCTAAAAAAAATTAATAAATATCAACCTCTATAAAATTGTATTTTTTTAGTCGAGTTGAACTGTCTCACCAACATGGTCTTAAAATTATGTGTAAATATTATACATCATGATTTTTATTTTTATCTCCTATATATATGTGTGTTGGAATTCATAACAAAAAATCAATAAAATAAAAATAATCACATTTCATAAATCAGTAATATTACATAATAATATAATCAATGAAAAAAACAAGGAAAAACACAAAAAATCATGATATAGGGAATAAATCAACATTTCGTACTTCTAAGAAATCTCTTGGAAGCTATAATGAATCCATTGAACATGATCCAACATAATGGTTCATCTACATTGGACCTTCGCTCAATGATCTTGGATCTCTACTAGTCTCTCAACTAATACAATGTCCTCTATGATATACATATCTCAATAGTCTATGACATTGGAGTCCCCATGAGTATATCGATAGATCTATGATGCATAAAAGTAATTTTGGATCTTGTATAGTAATGGTGGGAGAACCCAAAAATATACCACCTCACCAATGTGATCCCACACCTCAAAATCCATGATAAAGAATAGTGAATGACTACCCCGCTCCAAAACTCTCCTACACCGGATAAGGGGAAACCATCAAGAACTCATGGTCCCCTACCTCAAAATCTATAATGTAACACCCGATATTTTTATGAGAAATATTATGTTTTCATGTTATATACATCATCAAAGTAATCTTTCACTACACACAAAACTATCTTGGCATTCTTTACACGCAATCGCGGCCTTCCTCAATAGCTTGTGTTGTACGCAATACCGAGTTTCACTAAACAATGATATGTTATTAAAATATTATTGAAACTAAACGTTATAGTAATACCCATTTTTTCAAATTCAGTAAATTTCATCTTTCAAAATGGACTTCATTTTTGGATTCAGAATATTGAAATTATCCTAGGGTAAACTTTTGGTATTTTTCTGAAAACATTCAATTTTTGATGAATAGTGAAAACACTGGGTTACCATTTAAAAACCAACTTTTTATTTAATTATTTATTTTATTTAAATTTATTTTAGGTCAAAATTGATACATAATACCTATATAAGTTCAATGTTATTCATTGGAGTCATTTAATAAAAATTTTAGATATATAAAAATTTTATTGAACTTTTCACCGTCTTTTACCCACCTCCTAGGAGAATTTTCAAATTTACAAAAAACATAATTTTACAGCTTCTGTGAGTGGAATTTAGAAAATTTGAGAGACACGGTTAATATCAAGAACTAAAATGTGGTTCAATGAGATGAAAATAATTTTTGGTGAATAGTATCTATTTACTTTTTTCACAACTGTTAAAAGTAAATAGGGTAATTAAGGGTATAAATGATATTATTATTACCCTAAAACATGTTATAATTCTATTGGATAAGTTTAATTCGACCAAAAACAACCTTAGAAATAAAATATGACCATTTAGGCCCACTTGGATTAGATTTGGACATTTATTATTAATTTATTTAAAGAAGGGTTAACATAGTTAAAATCAATGTTTAATAACTAAAGACTTTTCAATATAGGATTATACATAAGATAAATTCGACTATAAATATTCAGTAGAAAGGTAAAAAGATTTCCTACATAATATTATTTTATTTAAAATTTTTATTCATTAAAAAATTTAATTTATTTATGACACAATAATCATGCAGTAATTATCTTATTAATGAAATATTAACATAATTGATGTTATAAATAAACAGATAAATGTAATTTGAGACTTTTTATGAATTACAATAATTTTATAGGTTAATAATATATGTTAGTATTTATTTAATTAACTTTTATAGAACTAATAATTATGTTATGATTTTCACAAAAATAATTTACTAAATACTTTCAAAATTGACATAAAATAGTTTTTAAAACAAATATTATATTATTAATTGTAATTTTATTCATAAAAATCAAACTTTCTGCCAAATGACTTAGATAAGCTTATATATGTTAATAATAAACAACTTGGTGTTCTTTTGACTTGTTATAGTAAGTTTATTAACCTTATAGTGTAAGAAAACAGGGAGACACGATAAAAGTAAAATTATTTAACTTAATGTTAAATCTAAATGATAAGGTTAAAATAGAAACCTGAACTTGTCTAAATTCTATTGGATGAGATAATTTAGACCCATCCCCACCTTATCTTCGAAATAAATAAATTTGGCGCTATTAAAAACTGAATATGACTTTATAATAAAATAATATTTTTAATTTTTCCATAGGTGCCCCTCCCCTCCCTTATAAAAGGGAACCTCCTCCCTCTCTTCCTCACACCACTTTGAGCCTTCATGATCCGACAAACCCGGAAAATTTCTCCTCCCCACTTCCCTAAAAACATCCTAGAGTTCCGGGTATTCTTCAAAGACCATATTTAGTTCCCTAAGAGGAGGTTAAGAAGAGGTGCTTCAAAGAAGAGGCAATGTCTGTTACCGATTCTTTCAACATTATTTCTTCTTCTACTTCTTCTTATTTAGTTGTTTCATTATTAAGTAATAACATCAGTATCACTCATATACTGATATTTTATTATAATTATGAAACAACCCTATTTCACCATCTATCCATCCTACGAAAAACGAAATCACCGCGCGTGCGTACGTACGGAATACCGTCTCCACGTCGTGGTGTAATCTATTTTCCACCACCACCTTACTTGGATGGGTATAATAATGTAAATAATAACTATATATGATTATTTTAAAGTGATATTGATTCTGAAATAGTATGCATACACTCCATTACAATTCCACGATCATGGAAATGATATCATCGCTTGTGCGTACGTATGGAATACCATCTCCACGATGTGATGCGACTCATTCTATATGATCTTCATTGCATAATGATTATATAAATTAATTGAATGAATAAATATGATATATATTACATTAATACCATTCTGTAAATGAGGTATCTATAACCTAAAAAGAAGAATAAGAATTTATTCGACAAAACACGCATAAGAACAAAAAGTAATCAACACCCGAATAACAAGTAGCAATAAAATAATACTAATAAGAAGCTAAGAATATGACCGTATATGATATCATAAAAATGATTATGATTCTGGAATTAAGTCAATAAAATTATTTAAATCATTATACATGAGTTTCTGACACTTACGAAACAAATCGGACCTACGGTAAGGGAAAATCTCGTAATCTCAAATTTTATCCGAGATTGTTTTTACTTCAGAATTTACTGGGGAATATTTATCATCAACATCCATGTTTCATCAATATGTAATATTATTTATATCCTCCTACAATTTTTTAAATCCAATTTTACACTTCGGTGAGTTTTTAGTAAAATATATGAAAGGAATATTTTTTCATTTTTCGTACGAGGTACTTTTTGACTTTTTCGGCCAAAGTACAAGAAGAATGTTTCTTTTTAAATTATACAGAATGAATGGATTTTTAGAACATTATTTCCATGAAGCTTCATTTACAAGTTTTCATGTTTATTTTTAATCAACTTCTTTTAGTTTAAAATTATATGAAATTTTAAACAAGGAATTTTGTTTTTAAGTAGAAAGGATATTTTCCTCAAGAATGGAGTTCAAGCATTTTATCAAAATTAATTTCCATATAAGATAATATAGGGTTCTGTATCTATCCATATTTTTACATTGATTTTATTATGTTATGATGGAATTATTTTTATGAAGTCGTTTTATCTTATATAGATTATGTTATGTTGGCATGATATTAAAGAATCCCATTTTTATTACATGGGTTATGTTATGATGTATGATTTATGATTTTGTGGAACACATCAGAATGGTTTCATTATGAGATGGGTGGTACCTATATCTCCCTCCAATGAATTGGGTAAAGATTTATATCTCATGAGATAGACATGGCAGGAACAGCAAGTTAATCCGGTTCAGTGAAACAGGACTGAAACAAGGAGTGAACTCAGTTCAGAAATGGACTTTGTCTGCTAAGATAGTCTTGGCTATGAGTCTTGACTACTAAGAAATTATTCTATATGATTATGTGTGTACTCCACAAAGTGTCATGTTTTAAGTTATGATTATTGGGATTACAATTCACTACTATGAGTTATCCCATGTTATGAAATTATGATCTCTTTTGCAGGTTAAAATTTCCAAAATGTTATGTTCTTATGAATATGATGTGATTGATATTTCTTTTGTATACCCTTCCTGAGCATTTGAGCTCACCATTTTGTATGTTTTCTTTCCCCAGGTCAAGAAGAATGTTATTAAGTAGGATATGCCAACAAGGACTCTAGATATGATGAAATAAATGGGAGACAACATAGATGATTTATGAACTAGTTGTTTATGTTTCCCAATTTCTAAAGACACTATACCTATATGGTCCTTTCATGGTTTTTTATATGTTGTAATAATTATACATCAATTATGAAGTATTAAAAATGTATGTAAAGTATGGGTCGTTAAATTTGGTATTAGAGGAAAGGTATAGTCAAACATTGGAAACTAGGATGTAAAAGCCTTAGTAAAAACCCCAAGGATAAGTCTAAGCATAGAACACAATCTTAGTGTTTTAAAAATGTCCATGAACAACCTATGATAAAACCTTAAGTGTGAAATTTTATTCGTGATTATGTGGTTTTCCTATTATAATTAGTGTTTCTCACAGTATTTTTCTTGGTTTTAGTCAATGGTTGTAACCTGAAGGAACCGTGTTAACGCGGAATGCGACTGGCAAAGCAATGATTGTCCCCATGAGCAACCAAACGTTATGGGAGCTAGAATGAAACATATTATAGACATGCTCACACAACTTTATCATGCTATGAATCATGCAGGACTTCTAAACGAGCAAATGAAGGAGAAACATTCTGTTGAATCCTTCACAAGGAAATGTCCACCCTCATTCAGCGGGTCTACTAGTCCATTAGTGGCTCAACAATGAATCAGTACCACTGAAATGATATTTTCTATTCTTAAATGTTCTGAACATGATAAATTCATCTTAGCAGTATATCATTTGGAAGGTGAAGCTGATCAACGGTGTAATATTATCAAGAATACGAGGCCAATAGATGAAATTGAGTCCATGGAATTGGACGAGTTCAAGAAATTTTTTTTCAATAATTACTTCCCTCATATTCTTCAAACAAAAATGGGGAAGGAGTTTCTTGAACTGAAGCAAAAGGATGATGAATATGTTGGTACCAACGAAGAAAAATTTACAAGACATGCAAGGTACGCTTCTGGTATTATTATCTAACCTGAGAGTAAGATTTATCAATTATTTAGTGGCTTAAAACCAAGTCTTCGAAGGGCGTTAGCAATAAGGGACTTCAATAGCTATGAGGAAATCGTTCAATGTGATCTCAAGGTTGCGATGAATATTGGAGTAACCCATCAGTCATATGGGTTTGATAAGAAGAGGAAAATGGAATTCAAAGGAAAATCTAAAGAGCACACTGAAAAGAAGATGATATTTCCCTTATGCTAAAACTGTGGAAAGAAACATGGATGGAGTTTTCTTAAAGGGAATAGTGAATGTTTCAAATGTGGAAAGGAATATCATCAGGAATTTGAATGCCGCAATGATGGGAAGAAGATGTCTATTTATGCGAACAAAGAAAAGGCTACATGGAGTGCACCTCATACACTT
The DNA here is from genome assembly GCA_963277665.1 of Viscum album. Taxonomy (NCBI): domain Eukaryota; kingdom Viridiplantae; phylum Streptophyta; class Magnoliopsida; order Santalales; family Viscaceae; genus Viscum; species Viscum album. Next base: position 1,427,448,756 of record OY728120.1, on the reverse strand, counting down.
CAATGTTACAAGTGCAAGGAAATGCGGTAATATGTCAATAAATTCCCTAATTCAAGGGTTTTGGATGATTATTGACGTCAACAAACTCTTAAGGATAAAGGAAAAGGAAAGTCACATGCAATTTCTATCAGCGATGTGGAGTATGAGAATGAAGTGGTGAAAGGTACACTTACCATCCAATCTAAAGTATCAAATGTTTTATTTGATTACAGATCCACCCACTATTTTATTTATGAAGAATTTTCTATGGTTATCACCATTTTAACTCAACAATTAGATGTTGAGTTAGCCGTGACAACCCCTAATGGCACAAAAGTTGCATCAAAAGTTAATAATTCTACTCCGATTGAAGTTTGTGGGAAAGTGCATCATGCAAATCTTGTGATCCTTCCTATAGTGGAATTTGATATGATTCTTGGCATGGATTGGGTTTCTTTATATGGATCTCATATCAATTTCCAAATAAGGGAAGTCACATTTCATATTCTAGATCAATCTATGATCGTCTATCGATGAAAGGATGAACATAACCTTCCAGTGGAAATTTCTTCCATCTTATGGGTCTTGATTCCACTAAATGAAGGTTATTTATCTCAAATGGTTGGTGAGAAACTCATGATTGAGAATATTCCCATTGTACGGGAGTTTGATGATGTCTTTCTAGATGAATTATTGGGTGTTCCACCAAATCATGAAGTTGAGTTTTCAATAGAACTCATTCCGGGTGATTTGACTATTTCAAATACACCTTATAGAATAGCCCCAATTGAGTTGCAGGAATTGTAGAAGAAACTCCAATCTAATCTTGATAACGGATTCATACACCCTAGTGCGTCACCTTGGGGAGAACCTGTTCTATTTGTTAAGAAGAATGATGGATCAATGAGACTCTGCATTGATTATCGAGAACATAACAAGATCACTATCGAGAACAAATATCCTCTCGCATGCATTGGTGACATATTTGACCAACTACACGGAGCTCAATACTTTTCCAAGATTGATCTTCGTTTAGGGTATCATCAATTAAGGGTCAAAAGTGAGGATATACTAAAGACGGCTTTTCCGTACAAGGTATGGACACTATGAATTTATAGTGATTCCATTTGGTCTTTCTAATGCCCCTGATATCATCATGGATCTAATGAATATAGTCTTTAGAGACTATCTTGATCAGTTTGTGGTAGTCTTTATAGATGATATTCTTGCCTATTCAAAGATCAAAGAAGAACATGAAGATCACTTGAGAAATGTATTGATGACCCTGATAAAGGAGAATCTTTATACCATATTTACCAAGTGTGAATTTTGGCTTCAAAAAGTTGCATTTTTGGGTCACATAATCTCAAAAGAGGGGATATCTGTGGATCCAGCAAAAACAGAGGTTATTGAAATATGGATGAGACCAACAACAGTAACTAAGATCTGAAGTTTCCTTGTTTTGGCTGGATATTATTGACGTTTTGTGAATGATTTTTCATGATTATCTAACCAACTCACCAGGTTGACTCGAAATGGAGTTATGTTCGTGTGGATGGAGGAATGTGAATAGAATTTCAAGGAGTTGAAAAGAAGGTTATCAAGTGCACCTATACTAACACTTCCTTGTAGTGGAGAAAGGTTTGTGATCTACAGTGATGCATCCAAGAAGGGGGTGGGGTGTGTTCTTATGAAAAAAGATATGGTGATAGCTTATACCTCACGATAGTTGAAAATACATGAGCAAAATTACCCAACTCATTATTTGGTGTTAGCTGCAGTAATCTTTGCATTAAAAATTTGGAGGCATTGTCTTTATGGTGAAAGGTGTGATATTTATATTGATCATAAAAGTTTAAAGTATATTTTCAAACAAAATGAGCTTAATATGTGCCAAAGAAGATGGTTGGTGCTGATTAAGGATTACGACTGCTAAATTCATTACCACCCTGGGAAAGAAAACAAGGTGGTAGATGCATTAACTCGACAGGACCATGCTAGCTTATCCATGATGAGGATCACAAAAGATCCAATATTTATTGATTTACAAAGGATTGATCATGGAATTATAATGGAAGGGAAAAAATCTTATCATTCACAAATGAATGTGCAACCATCTATATATGTGAAGATTAAAGAGGCACAAAAAGAAGATGTAGATTTACAAAAGAACATGAGAAATGTTCCTGAATTCAACCTTGATTGTGATTGGATAATAAGGTCCAGGAATCAGGTTTGTGGTCCTCCCATCCAAGAATTATAGAAAGAGCTGATGCATGAGGCTCATAGTTTTTCATTCTCTATTCATCTGGGAATCATGAAGATGTATAGGGACCTGAAAGAGTACTTCTGGTGGGATGGCATGAAAAGAGATGTTGCTGAATATGTCTCTCGATGCTTGGTTTGTCAGCAAGTTAAAGCTAAGAGACATAAGTATAAGGGGATGCTACAACCATTACCCATACACGAATGGAAATGGGAAAACATCACTATGGACTTTGTCACTGGACTTCCTAAAACATCGCAAGGCAATAATTCTATCTGGGTCATAGTTGATCATCTTAGAAATTATGCACACTTCACTGCTATTAGAGAGTATTTCTCTTTGGATCAGCTTGTCATGATATATATAAAGGAAGTGGTAAGATTTCATGGAGTACCACTTTCCATTATATCTGATCGGGATCCGAGGTTTACCTCAATGTTATGGAGAAGTCTTCAGCATACTCTAGATACAGAGTTGAGTTTCAGCACTGCTTATCATCCTCAGACAGACGGTCTGTCTGAGAGGACAATTCAAACTCTAGAAGAAATGTTGAGTGCTTTCTCTATGGATTTAAAAGGTGGTTGGGATCAACAACTACCTTTGGTGTAATTTTCTTATAATAATAGTGTTCACTATAGTATTCATATGGATCCTTATGAGGCTCTCTAGGTAAAGAAATACAGGACTCCAACTTGCTGGGATGAAGTTGGGGAAAGAAAGCTATTAGGGCATGATCTTGTTGATGAGATGGCAGAAAAGGTCTGTTCCATTCAACAACACATCAGAACAGCTCAGAGTCGACAAAAAAGTTATGCTGATAACTGAAGAAAAGACCTAGAGTTTGAAGTGGGTGATAAAGTGTTCTTACGATTATCTCTTTGGAAAAGAGTAATGATATTTGGAAAGAAGGGAATGTTGAGCCCTAGGAATATCAGTCCATTCAAAATACTGGATCGTGTTGGGAAGGTATCATACTGATTGGCACTTCCACCGAATCTCTCTGAAGTTGATGATGGGTTCCATGTATCTCTCTTGAGAAAGTACATACTCGATCCTTCACATGTACTTAGCTCAGAATTTATACAACTGGAGCAAGATATTTCTTATGAAGAACAGCCGATGGAGATTCTGGATCGTAGGGAAAAATTCCTACGGAATAAGACCACTCTCTTGGTGAATGTTTTATGGAGGAACCACCAATTAGAAGAAGCTACATGGGAGCTTGAGGATATGATGAGGGACAGTTATCCTCATCTGTTTGTTACAAAGTGATGATTTTAGAGGGAGAAATTCATTTTAAGGGGGGTAAAATGTGACACCTAATATTTTTATGAGAAATATTTGGTTTTTATGTAATATACATCATCAAAGAAATATTTCACTACACACAAAACTAGCTTGGCTTTCTTTAAATGCAATCACGACCTTCCTCGATAGCTTGCGTTGTACGCAATACCGAGTTTCACTAAACAATGATATGCTATTAAAATATTATTAAAACTAACAGTTATAGTAATAACCTCTTTTTGAAATTTATTAAATTTAGTCTTTAAAAATGAACTTCATTTTTTGATTCGGAATATCGAAATTATCCTAGGGTGAGATTTTGGTATTTTTCTGAAAACATTCAATTTTTGATGAATAGTGAAAACTCTAGGTTACCATTTAAAAACTGACTTTTTATGTAATTATTTATTTTATTTAAATTTATTTTAGTCAAAAATTGATAAATAATACCTATATAAGTTCAAATTAATTCATTGGAGTCATTTTATAATAATTTTAGATATATAAAAATTTTATTGAACTTTTCACCATCTTTTACCCACCTCCTAGGAGAATTTTTCAAATTTAAATAAAACATAATTTTACTGCTTTTGTGAGTGGAATTTTTAAAATTTGAGAGACATAGTTAATATCATGTACCAAAATGTTGTTCAATGAGATGAAACTAATTTTTTTGGTGAATAGTAACTTTTTACTTTTTTTACCACGGTTAAAAATAAATAGGGTAATTAAGGGTAAAAATGATATTATTATTACCCTAACACATGTCCTAATTCTATTGGATAAAAATAATTCGACCAAAAACAACCTTAGGAATAAAATATTACCATTTAGGCCCACTTGTATTAGATTAGGACATTTATTATTAATTTAATTAAAGAAGGGTTAAAATAGTTAAAATCAATGTTTAATAACTAAATAATTTTTATTATAGAGTTATACATAAGATAAATTCGAATATAAATATTAATTATAAATCTAAAATGAATTCATACATAATGGTATTTTATTTATAAGTTTTAGACCTTAAATAATTTAATTTATGTATGACACAATGATGATGCAGTAATTATATTATTAATGAAATATTAACATAATTGATGTTATAAATACCCAAATAAATATAATTTGAGACATTTTATAAATTCCATTACTTTTATAGGTTAATATAACATTTTATTATTGATTTAATTAACCTTTTTAGAACTAATAATTCTTTTATGATTTTTACAAAAATCAATTACCAAATAGTGTCAAAATTGACATAAAATAGTTTTTAAAAAAATATTATATTATTAATTGTTATTTTATTCCTAAAAATATAAGGTTCAGCCAAGTGACATAGATATGGTTATATATATTAATAGTAAACAACTTGGGGTTCTTTTGTCTTGTTATAGTATGTTTATTAACCTTATAGTGTAAGAAAACCGGAAGACACGGTAAACGTAAAATTATATAACATATAGTTAAATCTAAATGATAAGGTTAAAATAGAAACATAAACATGTCTAAATTCTATTGGATTAGAGTATTTAGACCCATACCCACCTTATCTTTGAAATAAATAAATTTGGAGCTATTAAAAAACCAAATATGTCGTTATAATAAAATAATATTTTTTGTTTTTCCAAAAGTGCCCCTCTCCTCCTGTAAAAAAAGGAACCTCCTCCCTCCCTTCCTCACACAACTTTGAGCCTTCAAGCTCAGCCAAACCCTGAAAATTTCTCCTTTACACTTCCCTAGAACCATCCTTGAGGTCCTGGTATTCTTCAAAGATCATCTTTAGTTCCCTAAGAGGAGGTTAAGAAGTGGCGCTTCAAAGACGAGGTAATGTCCGTTACCGATTCTTTCAACTTTATTTCTTCTTATACTTCTTATTCATTATTTGTTTGATTATTAAGTAATAACATAAGTATCACTCATATACTGATATGTTATTATATGTATGAAAAAACCCTATTTCAAAATCTATCAATCCTATGGAAAATGAAATCACCGCGCGTGCGTACGTATGGAATACCGTCTCCATGCCGTGGTGTAATCTATTATCCACCACCACCTTACTTGGATGGTTATAATGGTGTAAATAATAACTATATATGATTATTTTAAAGTGATATTGATTCTAAAATAGTATACATACACTCCAAAACAATTCCATGATCATGGAAATGATAGCATCACTTGTGCGTACGTACGAAATACCGTCTCCACGATGTGATGCGACTCGTTCTATATGATATTCATTGCATAATGATTATATAAATGAATTGAATGAATAAATATGATATATATTACATTAATGACATTCTGGAAATGAGGTATCTATAACCTATAAATAATAATAAGAATTTATTCGACAAAACACACATAAGAACAAAAAGTAATAAACACATGAATAACAAGGAGCAATGAAATATTACTAATAAGAAGCTAAGAATATGACCATATATGATATCATAAAAATGATTATGATTCTGGAATAAGTCAATTACATTATTTAAATCATTATACAGGAGGTTCAGACACTTACGAAGAAAATCGGACCTAAGGTAAGGGAAAATCTCGCAATCTCAATTTTTATCCGAGATTGTTTTTACTTCAGAATTTTCTAGGAATCATTTATCATCAAAATCCATGTTTCGTCACTATGTAATATTATTTATATCCTCCTACAATAGTTTAAATCAAATTTTTTCCTTTGGTGAGTTTTTAGTAAAGGATATGAAAGGAATCTTTCGTCATTTTTCGTACGAGGTAATTTTTGACTTTTCCAGCCAAACTATGAGAGGAATGTTTCTTTTTAACTTATACGACATGAATGGATTTTTAGAACATTATACCCATGATGTTTACTTTACAAGTTTTCAAGTTTATTTTTAATAAACTTATTTTAGTTTAAAATTATATGACATTTTAAATAAGGAAAATGTTTTTGAAGTAGAAATGATATTTTCCTCAAGAATGGAGTTCAATCATTTTATCAAAATTATTTTACATCTAACATAATATAGGGTTCTATTTCTATCCCTATTTTTACATTGATATTATTATGTTATGATGGAATTATTTTTATGAATTCGTTTTATCTTATATGTATTATGTTATGTTTCCATGATGTTTAAGAATCCCATTTTCATTACATGGGTTATGTTATGATGTATTATTTATGATTTTGTGGCACACATAAGAATGGTTTCATTATGAGATGGGTGGTACCAGTATCTCCCTCCAATGCATTGGGTAAAGATTTATGAACCAGTTGTTTATGTTTCCCAATTTCTAAAGAAATTATACCTCTATGTTCCTTTCATGGTTTTGTTATATGTTTTAATAAGTATACATCAATTTTGAAGTATTAACAATGTATGTAAAGTATGGGTCGTTAAAGATGGTATTAGAGGAAAGGTATAGTCAACCTTTGGAAACTAGGATGTGAAATCCTTAGTAAGAACCCTAAGGATAATTTTAAGTATAGAACACAATATTAGTGTTTTAAAAATGTCCATGAACAACCTATGATAAAACCTTATGTGTGAAATTTTATTCTTGATTATGTTGTTTTCCAATTATAATTAGTGTTTCTCACACTATTCATCTGGGTTTTAGTCAATGGATGGAACCTGAAGGAACCGTGTTAATGCGGAATGCGACGGGAAATGCAATGATTGTCCCCATGAGTAGCCAAACGTTATGGGAGCTGGAATGCAAAATCTTGTAGACTTGCTCACACAACTTTCTCAAGGTATGAATCATGCAGGACTTCCAAACGAGAAAAGGAAGGAGAAACATTCTATTTAATCCTTCATGAGGCAACGTCCACCCTCATTCAGTGGGTCTACTAATCCATTAGTGGCTGAACAATGGATCAGTACAACTGAAATGATATTTTCAGTTCTTTAATGTTCTGAACATGATAAAGTCATCTTAGCAGAATATTGTTTGGAAGGTGAAGCTGATCAGTGGTAGAATCTTATCAATAATACGAGGCAAAGAGATAAAATTGAGTCCATAGAATGGGATGGGTTCAAGAACTTATTTTTCATTAAGTAATTCCCTATTATTCTTCAAAAAAAGATGGAGAAGGAGTTTCTTGAACTGAAGCAAAAGGATGATGAATCTGTTGGTAAATAGGAAGAAATTTTTACAAGACTTGCAAGGTACGCTTCTGGGATTATTATCCATCATGAGTGTAAGATTGATTGATTCTTTAGTTGCTTAAAACCAATTCTTCAAAGGGCGTTCTCCATAAGGGACTTTAATAGCTACGAGGAAATCGTTCGATGTGCTCTCAAGGTTGAGATGGATATTGGAGTAACCCATTAGTCATATGGGTTTTATAAGAAGAGGAAAATGGAATTCAAAGGAAAATCTAAAGATCACACTGAAAAGAAGATGAGTTTTCCCTTATGCTCAAAGTGTGAAAAGAAACAAGGAGGGAGTTGTCTTAAAGGGACTAGTAAATGTTTCAAATGTGGAAAAGAAGGTCATCAGGCATTTGAATGCCGCAATGATGGGAAGAAGATGTCTAGTGATGCAAACAAAGAAAGGGATACACAGAGTGCACCTCCAACACTTCAATGTTACAAGTGCAAGGAAAGGGGGCATTATTCCAATAAATACCCTAATCCAAGGGTTTTGATGATGATCGATGTAAAAAACTATTAAGTATAAATAAAAACGAAAGTCACATGCAATTTCTATCAGCGATGTGGAGTATGAGAACAAAGTGGTGAAAGGTACACATACCATCCACTCTAATGTAGAAAATGTTTCATTTGATTCTTGATCCACCAACTCTTTTATTTTTGAAGAATTTTCCAAGGGTATCACCATATTACCACAAAAATTAGATGTTGAGTTAGTTGTGACAACCCCTAATGGCACAACAGTCGCATCAAAAGTTTATAATTATACTCCGATTGAAGTTTGTGGGAAAGTGCTTCATGAAAATCTTGTTATCCTTCTTATAGTGTAATTTGTTGTGATTCTTGGCATGGATAGGATTTATTTATATGGAGTTCATATCAATTTCCAAAGAAGGGAAGTCACATTTCATATTCTAGATCAATCTTTGATCATCTATCGAAGAAAGGATGAACATAATCTTCTAGTGGACATTTCTTCCATCTTATGGTTCTTGATTCCACTAAATGGAGGTTATTTATCTCAAATGGTTTATGAGAAACTCATGATTAAGAATATTACCATTGTACCGTAGTTTGATGATGTCTTTCTGGAGGAATTTCCGGGTCTTCCACCAAATCACGAAGTTGAGTTTTTAATAGAACTCATACCGGGTGCTTTGCTTATTTCAAAGACACCTTATAGAATGGACACAATGTAGTTGCCAGAATTGAAGAAGCAAATCCAAGAGAATATTGATAATGGATTAATATGCCATAGTGCATCACCTTGGGGAGAACATGTTCTGTTTGTTATGAATAAATATGGATCAATGAGACTCTGCATTGATTATTGAGAACATAACAAGATCACTATCAAGAAAAAATATCATCTCCCATGCATTGATGAATTATTTGACCAACTACGCGGAGCTCAATACTTTTCCAAGATTGATCATCATTCAAGGTATCATCAATTAGGGTTCAAAAGGGAGGATATACCAATGAAGGCTTTCCGTACAGTGTATGGACACTATGAATTTATAGTGATTCCATTTGGTCTTACTAATTCCCATGTTATCTTCACTGATCTAATGAATAGAGTCTTTAGAGACAATCTTTATCAGTTTCTGGTAGTCTTTATAGACGATATTATTTTTTATTCAAAGGGCAAGGAAGAACAGGAAGATCACTTGAGAATTGTATTGAAGACCTTGAGAAAGGAGAAGCTTTATTCCAAATTTAACAAGAGTGAATTTTGGTTTAAAAAAGTTTCATTTTTGGGTCACATAATCTCAATTTAGGGGATATATGTGGATCCAGCAAAAACAGAGGTTATTGAAAGATGGACGAGAACAACAACAAAAATTGAGATTCGAAGTTTTCTGGGTTTGGCTGGATATTATCAACGTTTTGTGAAAGATTTTTCACGATTATCTAACCCACTCACCAGGTTGAATCAAAAAGGAGTTATGTTCGTGTGGACGGAGGAATGTGAAGAGAATTTCAAGGAGTTGAAAAGATGGTTATCAAGTGCACCTGTACTCACACTTCCTTGTAGTGGAGAAAGGTTTGTGATCTACGGTTATGCATCCAAGAAGGGGATGGGGTGTGTTCTTATGAAAAATGATATGGTGATAGATTATGCCTCACGACAGTTGAAAATCCATGAGAAAAATTACCCAACTCATGATTTGGATTTAGTTACGGTAATCTTTGCATTAAATATTTGGAGGCATTATCTATATGGTGAAACGTGTGATATTTATACTGATCATAAAAGTTTAATGTATATTTTCACAGAAAAGGAGCTGAATATGCTCCAAAGAAGATGGTTGGAGCTGATTAAGGATTACAAATGATCAATTCATTACCACCCTAGGAAAGAAAACAAGGTGGCAGATGCATTAAGTCGACAAGACCATGCCAGCATATCCACGATAAGGATCACAAAAGATCCAATTTTTATGAATTTACAAAGGATGGATCATGGAATTATAATGGAAGGGGAAAATCATATCATTCTCAAATGAATGTTCAACCATCTATATATGTGATGATTAAAGAGGCACAGAAAGAAGATGTAGAGTTACAAAAGAAGGTGAGAAATGTTCCTTAATTCAACCTTGATTGTGATGGGATAATAAGGTTCAAGAATCGGGTTTGTGTTCCTCCCTTCCCAGAATTAAAGAAGGAGATGCTGGATGAGGCTCATAGTTCTTCATTCTCTATTCATCCGGGAAGCACGAATATGTATAGAGACCTGAAAGAGTACTTATGGTGGGATGGAATGAAAAGAGATATGGCTGAATATGTCTCTCGATGCTTTGTTTGTCAGCAAGTTAAAGCTGAGAGACAGAAGTCTAAAGGGATGTTACAACCATTACCCATACCCGAATGGAAATGGGAAAACATCACTATGGACTTTGTCACTGGAATTCCTAAAACATCTAAAGGCAATAATGCTATCTGGGTTATAGTTGATCGTCTTACAAAGTCTGCACACATCAATGCTATTAGAGAGGATTTCCCTCTGGATCACCATGCCATGATATTTGTAAAGTGGTAAGATTGCATGGAGTACCGATTTCCATTATATCTGATCAGGATCCGAGGTTTACCTCAATGTTCTGGCGAAGTCTTCAGCATAATCTTGATACAGGGTTGAGTTTCAACATTGCTTATCATCCTCAGACAGACGGTCAGTCTAAGAGGACAATTCAAACACTAGAAGATATGTTGAGAGATTGCTCTATGGATTTCAAAGGTGGTTGGGATCAACACCTACCTTTTGTGGAATTTTTTTATAATAATAGCTTTCACTCCAGTATTCAAATGGATCCTTATGAGGATCTATATGGAAAGAAATGTAGGACTCCAACTTTTTGGGATGAAGTTGGGGAAAGATAGATATTAGGACCTGATCTTGATGATGAGATGGAAAAAAAGGTCAGCTCTATTAAACAACACATAAGAGCAGCTCAGAGTCGACAAAAATGTTATGCTGATAACTGAAGAAAAGACCTAGATTTTAAAGTGGGTGATAAAGTGTTCTTAAGAATATCTCTGTGGAAGAAAGTAATGATATTTGGAAAGAAAGGAAAGCTGAGCCCTAGGTATATCGGTTCTTTCGAAATACTCGATCGTGTTGGGAAGGTAGCTTACCTATTGGTGCTTCCACATAATCTATCTCAAGTTCATGATTTGTTCCATGTATCTCTCCTGAGAAAGTACATACCCATCCTTCACATGTACTCAGCTCAGAAGTTATACTGCTGGAGCAAGATCATTATTATGAAGAACAGCCGATAGAGATTCTGGATCGTAGCGAAAAAGTCTTACGGAACAAAACCACTCGCTTGGTGAAAGTTTTATGGAGGAACCACCAATTAGAAGAAGCTACATGGGAGCTTGAGGATATGATGAGGGAGAGTTATCCTCATCTGTTTGTTACAAACTGACGAATTTTGAGGGAAAAATTCATTTTAAGGGGGGTAGAATGTAACACCCAATATTTTTATGAGAAATATATTGTTTTTATGTTATATACACCATCAATGTATTCTTTCACTACACACAAAACTAGCTTGTCTTGCTTTACATGCAACTGTGGCCTTCCTCGATTGCTTGCGTTGTACGCAATATCGAGTTCACTAAGCAACGATATGCTATTAAAATATTATTAAAACTAACCGTTATAGTAATACCCAGTTTTTGAAATTTTGTAAATTTCATCTTTCAAAATGGACTTCATTTTTGGATTCAGAATATCGAAATTAGCCTCGGGTGATATTTTGGTATTTTTCTGAAATCATTCAATTTTTGATAAATAGTGAAAACACTAGGTTACCATTTAAAAACCGACTTTTTATTTAACTATTTATTTTTTTTAAATTTATTTTAGGTAAAAATTGATACATAATACCAATATAAGTTCAATGTAATTCATTGGAGTCATTTTATAATAATTTTAGATATATTAAAATTTTATTGAACTTTTCCCCGTCTTTAACCCACCTCCTAGGAGAATTTGAAAATTTACATAAAACATAATTTTACCACTTCTGTGAGTGGAATTTCAAAAACCCGAGATATGCGGTTAATATCAGGGACTAAAATTTTGTTCAATGAGAAGAAAATAATTTTTGGTGAATATTAAATTTTTACTTTTTTTACCACGGTTAAAAGTAAATAGTGCAATTACGGGTAAAAATCATATTATTATTACACTAACACATGTCCTAATTCTATTGGATAAGTTTAATTCGACCAGAAACAACCTTAGGAATAAAATATGATCATTTAGGCCCACTTGTATTAGATTAAGAAATTTATTATTAATTTATTTAAAGAAGGGTTAAAATTGTTAAAATCAATGTTTAATAACTAAATCATTTTTAATATAGGGTTATAAATAAGATAAATTCGAATATGAATATTCATTAGAAATATATAAATATTTCCTACATAATGGTATTTTATTTATAATTTTTATACATTAAATAATTTAATTTGTTTATAACACTATGATGATGAAGTAATTATCATATTAATAAATTATTAACATAATTGATGTTATAAATACCCAAATAAATGTAATTTGAGACTTTTTATGAATTACAATAATTTTCTCGATTAATATGACATGTTTGTATTGATTTAATTAACTTTATTCGAACTAATAATTCTGTTATGATTTTTACAAAAATGAATTACCAAATATTGTCAAAATTAACATAAAATAGTTTTTAAAACAATTATTATATTATTAATTGTTATTTTATTCCTAAAAATATATGGTTCGGAAAAAGGACTTAGATAATGTTATATATATTAATAATAAACAACTTGGGGTTCGTTTGGCTAATTATTGTATGTTTATTAACCTTATTGTGTAAGAAAATAGGAAGACACGGTAAAAGTAAAATTATTTAACTTAAAGTTAAATCTAAATGATAAGGCTAAAATAGAAACTTAATCTTGTATAAATTATATTTTATGAGAGGATTTCAACTCATCCCCACCTTAGCTTCGAAATAAATCAATTTGGAGCTATTAAAACTCGAATATGATTTTACAATAAAATAATATTTTTAGTTTTTTCAAAGGTGCCCCTATCCTCCCTTATAAAAGGGAACCTCCTCCCTCTTTTCCTCACACAACATTGACCCTTCAATCTTGTCCAACCCCTGCCAATTTCTCCTCTCTACTTCCCTTTAAATATCTTAGAGGTCCTGGTCTTCTTCAAATACCATCTTTAGTTCCCTAAGAGGAGGTTAAGAAGAGGCGCTTCAAAGAAGAGGTAAGGTCCGTTACAGATTATTTCAACATTATTTCTTGTTCTACTTTTTGTTCATTAGTTATTTCATTATGATGTAATAATATCAGTATCACTAATATACTGATATGTTATTATAAGTATGAAACAACCCTATTTCACCATCTATCCATCATATGGAAAACAAAATCACTGCGCGTGCGTATGTATAGAATACCATCTCCACGCCGTGGTGTAATCTATTTTCCACCACCAACTTACCTAGAAGGGTATAATGGTGTAAATAATAACTATATATGATTATTGAAAAGTGATATTAATTCTGAAATAGTATACATACATTCCAATACAATTCCACGATCATGGGAATGATATCATCGCTCGTGCGTATTTATGGAATACCGTCTCCACGATGTGATGAGACTTGTTCTATATGATCTTCATAGAATAATGATTATATAAATGAATTTAATGAGTAAATATGATATATATTACAGTAATACCATTTTGGAAATGAGGTATCTATAACCTAAAAAGAAGAATAAGAATTTATTCTACAAAACACGCATAAGAACAAAAAGTAATAAAAACTCGAATAACAAGTAACAATGAAATATTACTAATTCGAAATTAAGAATATGACCATATATAATATCATAACAATGAGTATGATTCTTTAATAAGTCAATGACATTATTTAAATCATTATAAAGAAGGTTCTGACACTTACGATGAAAATCAGACCTAAGGTAAGGGAAAATCTCGCAATCTCAATTTTTATCCGAGATTGTTTTTACTTCAGAATTTAATAGGGAATATTTATCATCCACATACATGTTTCGTCAATATGTAATATTATTTATATCCTCCTACAATTTTTTAAATCCAATTTTACCCTTCGGTGGGTTTTTAGTAAAAGATATAAAAGGAATCTTTTGTTGTTTTTCGTACAAGGTACTTTTTGACTTTTTTGGCCAAAGTACGTGAAGAATGTTTCTTTTTAACTTATACGACATGGATGGATTTTTAGAACATTATTTCCATGAAGATTCCTTTACATGTTTTCAAGTTTATTTTTAATTAACTTATTTTAGTATAAAATTATATGACATTTTAAACAAGAAAAATGTTTTTGAAGTAGAAAGGAAATTTTCTACAAGAATGGAGTTCAAGCATTTTATCAAAATTATTTTCCATCTAAGATAATATAGGGTTCTGTTTATATCCCTATTTTTACATTGATTTTATTATGTTATGATGGAATTATTTTTATGAAGTCGTTTTTATCTTATATGGATTATGTTATGTTGGCATGATGTTTATGAATCCCATTTTTATTACATGGGTTATGTTATGATGTATGATTTATGATTTTGTGGCACACATAAGAATGGTTTCATTATGAGATGGGTGGGACCTATATCTCCCTCCAATTAATTGGGTAGTGATTTATATCTCATTAGATAGACATGGATGGAAGTGCAGGTTAATTCGGTTCAGTGAAACAGTGCTGAAAGGAGGAGTGAACTCGGTTCAGAAATGGACTTTGTCCGCTAAGATAGTCTTGGCTATGAGTCTTGACTACTAAGAAATGATTCTCTATGATTATGTGTGTATTCCACAAAGTTTAATTTTTTAATTTATTATTATTGGGATTACATTTTACTACTATGATTTATCCCATGTTATGAAATTATGATCTCTTTTGCAGGTTAAAATTTCCAAAATGTTATGTTCTTATGAATATGATGTAATTGATATTTCTTTTGTTTACCCTTCCTGAGCATTTGAGCTCACCCTTTTGTATGTTTTCTTTCCCCAGGTCAAGAAGAAGGTTATTAAGTATGATATTACAAAAGGGACTCTAGATATGATGAAATAAATGGGAGACAACATAGATGATTTATGAACCAGTTGTTTATGTTTCCCAGTTTCTAAAGACACTATAACTATATGGTTCTTTCATTGTTTTGTTATATGTTTTAATAAGTATACTTCAATTTTGATGTATTAACAATGTATGTAAAGTATGGGTAGTTATATATAATATTGCTTATATGATCAACATAAGATCACAATCAGTCGTTTCATATCTTCATACTCTCATGAAATACCAGAAAACTACTTTTTAATGCCATTCAGAACATTGGAATTGAGAATAGATGACTCACTAATATCTATCCAAAAAAGTGTGGATTGAAAAAACCTCCCAAAAAACACCTCAAATAGATCAATGATGATTGAATAGTGGTTTCTGTTGTTATAAGTGAACTCAAATAAAGACATGTTCATTTCCTAAAATCCACTAGAATCTACTACGGACACTCAAAAATTATTATATAGGAAATTGATGGTCTGCATGATCTCTCCATTTTTATGAGGATGGAATGTAGTATTGAGGAGTAACTTTTTGAAAAAAGAATGTGAAATAATCTCCAAAATCATGAAGTAAACAATGTATCCCAATATAAAGTAGTGGATCAAGGAATTACATGATGATTTATGACCACATTCATATTCCTCAGTGAAAAATCACTAATGGATCCCAACTCCTTGACCAATAGGATGTGTTAATAATTCTCCTATAGTTCAATGATTACCCAGATGAAATTTTTGTCTCCCAGATCATCGAATAATATTATAAAGAAATAAATTAAGACTTTATCCCAATTTCACTAGGTGTTATACCAGGTTTAATACACACCACTAGGCACCCAATTTTCTTTCTTCAAATACTGGAATGACAGAAATAAATTTATAAACTTCACCACAAAATTTCAACCTAGGCCTCATAAATTGTTTCTTCAACCAATAGTACATCTTATATATTTATAGATGAATCACTGAATGATAAATTTTTAAAAAAAAATGAAGGAATGATCCGTGAATTTCTAGGCAGATAAAAATCCTAACAGAAAATAACATAAGTTTCATTCCATCTCCTCACTATCCCTATAGGGAATCACCCTAGACAACATGGTCTTACATCACTAATACCCATGAGTATCCCCATTTATAATCATCCAACTATTCAATCCTAGAAGATAAAAATTCATTTAAAAAAATCAACCCATGTAATCAATTACCTCAACCTCTAGGTGTGTGGTTGTCAACTCCTCTATTGCCCTGCAATCAACTCCATACTCTGAAAAAAAATCCCTTATTACATCTTCATTATTGTCCAGCATATGAAATTTCCCTCACCATATTTGAATTATATCTACAAGTTTTCTTCCAAAAGAAACTAAATCAACCTATATTTCCATTGATTTATGTCATGCTGGTAGAAAATATACCTCAATCTATTTTGATCTTTGTTGACCACAAAGCATTCTACGATGAGGCATTTCCAATAAAACTTAATTGAGAACAAAATCACGTCAAGATAAATATTATGGTTGGAATATTTAAAATATTGGCAACATAACATCCCATACAGATAATATATCACCACCTTCTGTTGTATCAAGACACATCCCAATTCCATAAAGGGTGTGTCATAGATAAACTCAAACATCACACCTTCGAGAAACCAATAAACCAGTGCACTGATGAATCTCTCCTTCATGTAGAAAAATTATATCTTCCACTAGTCGGTCTAGATGAAATGATCGGTTGTACTATTTAAAATTTAAATGGGGACACAATCAATGATAATACAAAAACAAACCTCCTATAATATCCTATGAGACTGAGGAAACTAAGAACCTATAACACATTCATTCATTCTACAGAAGAAAATAATCCATTTATATTTTATGGGTCTACGAATCAACTTTTTTGGGACACCAATTAAGCAATTTAATTCTCCTTCCATTTTCAAAATATGTATTTAGTAATCAATATATAGAGTTTGTTTAGTCAAATGACATGGAATATAATATGATCAGTGTGATCCTCCTCTTATATCATGTAGAAAAAAATTTCATCAATGAAAATGACTACATACTAGTTTATGAAATCATGGGTCATATATTTTACAATATATCTAAACATATATAGTGTTTTTTTATCACCGAATATAATGAACCCAAATTTAATTGTCCATACTAACTTTGGAATGTATTATCCCTTATTTCTCCCAACTTAACTGACATATGATGATATCTTATCCATAGATTGACCATAGAAAAAAATAGATCCTCTCAACTAGTTGAAAAGAATATAAATCCATGAAAGAGGGTTATATTATTTAGCATCTCCTTATTTATCATTTGGTAGTTCATAGACACCCTCATAGCAGAATTCATATTTTATTGAATAACATTGGGGCACCACACAACATTACATTAGCCTAGATTAAAGCCTTCAACTTTAGGAAATATATATGAATCTTAAAGTTCCATAACCCAATGGTTTCCATCCAATTAATATAAATTGAAATTACCTATGCTACAAGATAAATATCTATCCAAAAATAAATATATCATTGAAGAACAATGTCACATCCACCATTGGAATGACTGAACAAATTCATTTAAATCTCTTGGAGTCTCTACTATCCTAGTTCCTACTAATGTTATAAAATATTCTTCTATCATAGAAATATGTGGTTCTAAATATTTACTTCCCACTTGACATTACCATTATCTGATAAAAATAACCCATTTTTCGTCCATATATGTAAATGTGGCCTTCCATTATAAGAAATTGTTAAGGAAATGTCCAGAGTACGTCCAATTAAATTCTAATGATGACATATTATAGAACTGTTTTTAGTAAAAATATATTGATACGTGATTTTTATTTCCCCAGAAGTATCATACACCCTTATAAACAAAAAAATATGGTATAGACGTTCACTAGAATAGTTAGTATCAACTAAATGGGAAGCCTCTCTAGACCCAACCCCAATTTAAAGACTAATGTGAATGTAATGAGAGAGTGTGAGGCTCCATAATTAAAAAATTAACAAATAAGGTTAGATGGTAATCTAATCATACCACTAACCATCAATGGCCTATCTAGTTCTAATATATCAAATAATAAAAAATCAATTCATTTTTCCTCTACCTTTCCATGGATGACCACCTCAATAGACACCCATTTTCCTAGGTCCCCAAGGATGAGGGCCATTGTGGGGCCAGACCCTATTAGATCCATCTATTCTATGATACTAAAAAAGTGGAGTAAGAAACTGTTACTACTATATATGGGATTTTCAAACCAAAAAAAATCATTCTCCCAGATTATTTTGGTAATAATCTTGAATGTGATGATAAACCCTATCTCTATAGAAAAAGAATAAATATTCATTAGAATATTTTTGGGTATGATTGGACACATAAAAATAGGAAACCAATGGATACGTATGATTTTCACCTTTATGACTCCTTAATGTACATATAATTTTTATGGAGAAAAATATATTTCAAATATAAATATAACATATTATTCAAGGAATATTCAATATGTAACACTACAATCCATTCTAAAACTATAATGGTTTATTATATTGGAATAAGTGGACACATAAAAAATTGGTTCATAGAAGATATAATTCCCCTATCACTTAGTTATTAAAATATATCTCCCACTATATACATATCAAACACAAAAATTTATTTATATTATTGTGAAAAAGAAAACATAATAATCAGTGAGTGTTGATGAATAGTAATGGTAAAAAAAATATAAAAACCAAATCTTATTTTTGTATAACATGATGAAAATAGTATGATAACACATTAACAACCTTTGAAAGCCATACCAAAAAAATCATATTTCATAATCATGAGTCATGGATGAATTCTTGGGAGTTTTTAAGACAATATTCATAAATTAATTAATGAAAATGATCCATGAGAGCATAAAATTTGCGTAAAATCTTGACATAGACAAATAGAATAATGTGGCACCAAATAATAATCACAGAAATAATATATTATGTAGACCCACTAAGACCTTGATCACATTTTTGGATTAGGGTAACCACCTATGTACCTACACCATGATTCAGATAACCTCTCATGTACCCTCTTTCTAGATTGGGTTAAAATCCCTTATATCCACTTCCATTCTTTAGATAACCTCTATGTACCCTCTTTTCAGCTACAAAAAAAATAACATGTACCCTTATGATTATAAAACATTAATGATTAACCATTTATATGGAGTTCTATATAACACATAACAAAAAAATTTAATATGTATACCACAATATCATAAAATGTTCACCATATGATTACTTTTTTAAAAATTATAAATATAGTTATGGGTATTGGAAAATATCGTCATAAAAAGGTTCATGTATAGGTATGAAAATTCACAAATAAAATTGAGTTTCATGGGCATGGAATAGATTGTTCATTATCTAAATTTGAAATAAGGATGACTTTTCATTTAAAAAATTCTCAATCATTTAAATTACAAATGATAAATAAATAATTAATATACCTAAAAATCATGAAATAAATAGAGGAGAGTATAAATTAATTGGGTTTATCAAATAGGGATCATTTAATTTCCATAAATAGAAATTGAAGAACAATCAATACTGATTAAAATATGAAATAGACATAGTTCTGTTACCCCAAGCCTTGAAATTATTTTCACATGTTTGAAAATCTTGTATAATATATTTATATATAATATGTATAATTTATAAAAATTAACATACATATAATATTATATATGGTTTACTTATAACATTTTATCACCCATTTATTAATAATTCATTATTAAAATCATTGTTCCTTGTGAAAACTTCTTCATTTTTCATGATTTATTTGTTTTGGAAGTCCCAATACTTTCACATAGATTATGGTTTAATAATATTAATAATTATAATCATAACATGATTATAATATTTACTCATTATATAAACAGCTATAAATAATCATTTAAACTGGTTATGAAAAATTAATTACACTACTTTTTGGAGATGGCAGTCTGTTTGTATGCATGAGTGATCATTTCACTTTTCAATGGATGTAAGTAAAGAAAATTAAAAAAATAATTACCATTTACATAAATATAATGATATAAGAAAAATAATTAATATACACTAAATCAATCATTATAACCCATAATTATATATGGTTATGAAAAATGAAACGCATTGTTTATGGTTGTGGTACTCCACAAGTAAGCATGAGGGATGTTTTCTTTTACGAAAGGCTGAAAGGGGGGTAGTTATTGTTACATCATGAGAATAGAAATTTATTATATTTAATTTAATTATGTAAATATTTTATATTTAATACCTTTTATTTTAAGGAATTATAATATAAAAAATCAATGTAATTGGTTAATGGTGATACCTCTTTTCTGATAAACATATTTTTATTACATGCTAAGCCTTGAATTGATGGAATTTGGAAAGATAAATATATCTATGATGTGGGTAAGGAATAAATTATGGTATTATGGTACGTAATGGAATAGATATATGTATCAAACATTGTGAATAAGAGAGGAAAAGTGGTAACCTTTTGTAAGTGATTGAAGGTACACAAATGGAATTTCTCAATACAATAAGTAATATATATATATCATTTTCCAAACATGTGTCACTATGGAACCAAAAATTATAATTTAATATGCAATTGGGTTAAACCCAACTCAACCAGTAACATTTTCATAGGTTTTGGATACATTATAATTCTTATCTCTTAGTTAAACCACAATAAACCCATTTAAACAGTAATTTCTGTTAATTAATTTTCTTCTAAGATGGCATAATTATACGAAAAAATAATTAGACACATATAATCAAATTTGAAAAAAATTTATTATATTTTCTGAATATTTTTTATGAGATTCCATTTATATACAAGGATGAGATTAATTTTAATATAATAACCCTAAGCACAATGAAAAGTTTATTTTGGGAAAATATATGATTTATGAATAAAAATCACAGAACCTTCAAATAAATAAATAATATTATTTACAGGATTTTTTGATAAAATAATAAATTAGGGAACGTTTTTATACATTTAGATCATTCCTAACCAAATTTAATATTCCATATATTAAATTGATTTTATTGAATCAAAATAGTTCTTAATTAGAATGAAATACAACTTATCATAAAATAAGTCAAGATCGGGTTACCAATTTGAAAATATTTTTTATAAAATTTTTTTTATGTATTTATAATTTTATTTGGTAAAGAAACACTCATCTAATAAGAAAAAGAAATTTGTTATATATATTTTAAAGCTTTACCCCTTTTTTTTAATCGAGTTTTAACTTTTTATTCTGCTGGAAAATATTTTTCATAGTTACAGTTCATAATGAACAAAAAATTATAATATATTAAATAACAGTATTTACTATGATAAAAAATGGTATCTAATTTACATTATTCAATTTCCATATTTTACTGAAATTTATTTGAATAAAAATTTGTGAAATCTGTTGAACCATAGTTATTTGGAAACAAAAATTAAGTGAAAAAGAGAACATATACCAAAATAATGTATAATGTCGATTAAAATAAAATTAATTTGAAAATTTATAAATACGAGAGAAATATATTAATTATAGAACATAGTGATTTCGTTATGAGTGTTTTTTCAATTTTAATAATAGACAGTTTTAGGAAAATGAATATTTTTCGCTACTAAATAAAAAATTGATGTTTTCAAAAAAATAAAAAATATCATCTATGGAAATTTCAATATGTTAATTTAAAAAATTATATCATTGTTATCAAATATAATTTCTAAATGTTAATGGTATCAAATATAATAAGTACCCACAATTTGAAACAAAACCATTTTTTAAGAAAATTTACACATAAAGCAAAAAAATGTCTCTACTGAAAATTGAGTACCTATTTATTTTTTATTAATAAATGAATTTTCATTATAAAAAACCTTTACACATATTTTTAATAATTTGTATATTCATTTTCATAAAAAAAATTATATTCTTGGTTATAAGGGTATTCTATATTATTAGTCAATTAGATTCCCAGTTGTATATATCATAAGATATCAATGAAAATTGAATTTATTTATGTATAAATATATCATAAATATGAGAAATTTATATTATACACCCATTACAATAAAATTACAATTAAATTTAACTCACTCTCATATAAAATACTAAGTATTTGTTTTCCACACCACATCTTTAGGATACCATGTATATTCCACAAATTTATGATTTCACCATGAGACATTAACCATGTGATTGTTCGTATTTCCTAAAACATTCTATTTATGATGAAAAATACCTACTAGTTGTTCCAAATAATTGTGATCTTTCTCTAGTAGGTTGATGCCTCAGATCAGGAAAAGTGAATTATTAGTCATTTATATCCTTAGGATAAATATATGGAAATAACCATGAACCAGAGATAGAATCAGTGGAAGTTCTAGATGGTAAGATATCATCCTGAAAAAAAAAGAATTTCAATTTGAATTATATATATAGTGATCAAATTTATCTTCTTCCAAAATTTTAAAAAATAATTCCGATGATATATTCAATGGAAATACTTATCACCAATATTGAATAATATAACTCAATGAATATTTTCAGCATAACAAAAATGTTGACCATGTGATTCTAATTTATTTTATTTTAGGGATATAATATTTCTTTTCAATTCTATGATAGTATTGGTAGCTATAATTTTCCTTCAATAAATACACCATAGTATGTTGTTGTTTGAAACTTATTTCTATATGGCGTATCCTACGGATCAATATATATTCATGAGTGAATTTTATTATTGTAGTAAAATTTCAAAAAAAAATCAATGTCTTGATCAAAAACTCCTTTTAAATCCATATAAAAATATCATAACATGATCTATAGAGTTTAAATGGTCCACTTAGTATAACTATATTTATGAGGATGATATAATGTATTGAAACTCAACTCTATATCAAAATTTTTTAGCAGTAATCTCTAGAATATCATGGTAATCATCAAATAATAATAAGATACAACAGAATGCTATAATCTATGAAAAAATATAACATCCATAAATTATATCCTAAAAAAATTGATCAATATTGAAATCACATCTGTTGGTAGTGAAATATTCTAACATAATAAGGCGATCGACTATAACCCTTATAGAAATTTGGCATATAGATTTTTTGTGGAGCCTCACAATTAAATCCATTGTAATGTTTTTTCCCATTCAAGTGTTTTTAATAGTTTTAATATCCACATATAATTCCATAACACATCTTTAACATTATGAAAATTCATTATTCAAGATGCATACATTAAAATATTTTTATTCTTTTTTCCCAATAAGAAATATTAATTCATATCTATTATTTTCTTTGTACTTAAAGTGTAAATTTCAATTATCATATTTGAGTATCTTTTAGGACATCCAACATTATTTCTATTATTTATGGGAAATATACTTAGTTTATGAACCTCATAATTAAATCAAAATAATAGTTTATGCTAAGAAAATTTTTATCCTTTTCTTATAGCTCCATGCCCTCCTTCAGAGGCTCTTTAATCCTCCCATGGATCGATGGTTAATATTTTTTCAAATAATTATATGATCTACCCACTTTTCTAATGAGTTTTGGATCCTTATTTTATACATAAATAATTAATTGATCAAGACGGGGACTCTCTATTTTAATATTTATTGTAGTGCCCCCTTATCCTGATAACGGTGGTCTTGGCCCCCTCCCCATCAGAGGGGGGGGGGGAATCTTGGCCTTTCTCTTCATATAAGGACTAGATGTTACCCATCACTATTTCTAAAAAGAATATTTTTTACCACCTTTTCCATCTATTTTGGTTAGTGCGAAGGTCCCACTTCTGTTTAATGGATCGATTAAAATATTGATTTCTTCCTCAGAATTCAATTATGCCTTAGGTCATCTAAATCTGACACTAGTTAAGTGATTATTGTGTCATTGGTCTTCAGTTGATAAATTTGATGGGGGTTTCTTTGGATCTGTGGATTTTAAGGAATGAAAAAATGTTGGTGTTCTTGATAAAAGATGCATTATGAACCATTTATCTTTTATGGAAGACTTTTATATAACCTGGTCCAGAGCTCCGCATAACTGTAATGAATGTCACCATTATCTTTTTAGGTGGACTTATCATTTTTATATTAAGTAAAAATAATCCTACCACATCAATCTGGGTAATTTCCCCCAAACACCCATTCCATTTCAAAATATATCTATATTTTATTTTCTGGTAAACCTTGTTAGTTAGTATTTGTGTTCATATTGTTGAACATGTTTTTTGTTTCACCCAATTTCTCTTAGAATTTGTGTTGAAGTAGATTAATCAAAGATGTTGGTGGAATGGGTTTGGATCACTATTGGGGAAAAGTTCTTATTAAAAAAATTCATTGTTTTTCATCATAGAGGGACTACTATATGCCATACCAGTGTTTGGGTCATCATCCTTCATCAAAACATTGAGGCCATTAAGAGGAATATAGGTCTACCGATTCAAGGTTTCAACAAAAGAAGGATACTGAGAAATCCACTACTCTAACCATGGATGAGGTTGGCCTGGGTGGGTAAATTCTATCCAACTCCACCCAGGAGGAGGTGAGACCAATGATTTCTAACCCAATTATTAATGAAATGTCAAGCTGTTTGAGGAATGATATGGTTGGCCACAAGCTAGTACAATCTCCATCTGCATTTTTTGGAAGCGGGGGAGTTGAGGTTGTCTTGGAAACTAACCTTGGTAATTCAAAATTTATATTTCATGTAGGGTTCATACAATCTCACAGTTCTCATAAGAATGAAATTTTGTTGTATGTGTTAACTGGAGAGGTTCTATTAGTTCTAAGGTTTGAGATAGGTCAATAAAAAACTCATAGGGATGTGTGAAAGAAGTAAAGGGTTATATTACAAGATAGACATTTCCATTGATAAATCATGGCACCCAGTTTGAGTCCTTGGGAACTGAAGAGACAGTCCTGGATAAAATTTAACATGAACAATTAATGATCTGTAAAGAGGTACAATGACTTCCTAGGGATTATTAAAGTAATGATATCTTTAGTAATTAATCTATATATAGTGTTTAGGAAAAACATAATAGAGGGGTCTGTAGCCCTAGGATAAAAAAATGGAGGAAGGGTTCCTAGGACTCTAGAAGCTACATTCCTTCCATGTAGAAGATAACTAAGGGGGGAAATGATTATTCCTACCTTTATAAACCAATTAAGAAAAGATAATCTTTCATTTAAAGGTCTAAGGAGATGAGCACTGACTTATCTTCCATTTATTTCTATATCAAAGGTGGGTATCCAAAAATAAAATTAAAGATAGGTGAGACAAAGGATGTTATTAACATGAGGTACATAGGCTCTATGGTAGAATATTATGAAAATAGTGAGGGCACCACCATTCCAGGTGTTGCAATGAAGGCTAGACCATCATTAGGAATATTTTGAAAAAACATATACCAAAGAAGATGTACTTCGTTATTGCTAGTATTGATCATTTTTAGGGAAACTCCAAACCAACAGATCCTGATAACGGTGAGGCCATGTCTAATATGGTCATTCCACTCAAGGGTGTCTTGACTAGTCAACAATAGGATATAGTTTTATAGGATTAAATAAATTGAAAATTACTATAGCTAATTATACATTTAGAGGAATAGATGGTGGCTGAGGCACTTTCGATTAATTCCACTATGGATGAGGTTGATAGGATGATGGAATGCATGATACTTGTGGATACTAGTTTTCATATGCATGCATGGATTGACAAGAAAGATCATATACAAATAAGAGTATTAAATTACGGGAAGGTCAATAGAGAGGAGTACAATCAATCTTAGGACAATATAGATTATCACATTGAAGAACTTATAATGGACGATCTACAAACCAAAGAAACCAATCCCTCCTGAAATTTATTGAGGTAGAATACTTATAATTTACATAGGTTATTTTTCAACTATTTTGTGATATATTATATTGTATATATTCCTAATTGAACCTATGTAGTTTCTCATATTTTTGTTAAAAAAATTTGAAATTAAAATACTTATTTTTAAGTCATTATTATTTGATAACATTCATTAATGATCATGGAAAAACTAGTATGGTATCTTTAACTCATAACATCAGCCATCTTATATGATTTCCTTTGGTGGTAATATACTGAGAAGTCATATTCGTTAATCAACTCTAAAATACAATCCTTTATTTCATGTTCAAATCCTCCTAAGTAAAAATATTTTTAAATACATTTGTATAGTTATATATATATCACATTGTTTAAAATATAGACAAATTTTCTATATTTTCAAAAGAATAATTAACACTGTAATCTCAAAATCAAAAGTCAATTAATTTTACTGGGAAATTTTCAATTGGTGTGAAACATAATTTATCACCATATTATTATACATGAGGACTCATTTGATTCCTTAATTGATGCATCACTAAATATTAAAAATACCTAAACACTATTCAGGATAATAGGTACTAATGTGCTGACCAACCTTCTTGTTCACATCATTAAATGTTTGATACATTGAATAGTTTAAAGGAACATGACACCATTCAAATATAACTTATTTATTGGAAAAGATAGTAATGAAAAATATCTCACAAAGCGGTGGTAGTATCTCACCAACCCATGAAAAATACAAATTTATTTTAAAATAGTTATTCTTGTCTATTGTTTAATAACTTCCAACAATAAATTATCCATTGAAATTCACTGATAAAAGATTATATAACTCCATAATGGAATATTTAAATAAAAATTCAACCATGGTAAATTTATCACACCACTTTTCATTCCTCAAGTACATTAGCACAATCCACAAATTTTCCTCATTATCTTGATTTATATATGAATATATTTTAATATCTACTACAAATACTGCTACTAGAGGATAAGCATAATCTCTAAAGACTATTGATTAAATCCATGATTATAGCATAAGCATTGGTAATTCCTGAATGAATTACTATAAATTCATAATGGTCATAACTTATAAGGAATTATAACTTTGTTATATTACCCATATTAACTCTTTATTAGAGATACCCATATCTATGATTGACCGTAAATTTTTTTTACCACCACATATTTAATAAAATCGGTTATTGATATAGTGTATAGTATTTTTGTCCAAGAAGGTGGTCTTGTACTATTCTCAATAATCAATGCAAAGAAACAATGAACCATATTTCATTTCAAAAAATATAATTGGTGCACCCTAACACATATCTCTATGGTTTATGAATTCCCTATAAATATTCTACAGGTGTTTAATATCAATTACTTTAACTCAATCAATGTCAATCTATAAGGGGAGTTGAAATAGGTGTAATACTAGGATTAAGTTCTATATAAAACTCAACTGCATGACTAGGGGGAAGACTGGGAGTGTCTTAGGATAATTATTCATCATAATCCTAAACTATTGGTATAACATTTATTGCTAGTGAATCCCCAACCATTTAACATAAAAATCTACCACAAATAGGAATTATTACACAAAAAATGGAAGTAACATCCATTTAATGTATATATTCATCCTCTCACCAAGTGATGATTGAGGGTTGATCAAAAATATCAAATGTGACATCCAATCCTAAAGAATTTATATGATTACTATTTACATTGAACTAATCAATGACAAAAATCACAAAAAATTTAATGAGACTGAGATTTATAATATTTTAATGAGGTAAATTCCCAAAATATTTTAGTGGATAGGAGCATTAAATAATAAATGTGATAATCATACCATTAAATGTATTTACTAACAATACAACAACTAATTTTTCGGGACTTGAATAAACTTTCCTAAATTTAGTACATGATATTATTGAATTAATTTGAATAATATAAAATAATATAAATCATTATTTTAGCATCCCTCATAGATTTTCAACATCATCATTTAATCTTCATTCCACTATGAATAATAATTGTTTATATTGGAAATCAATATTCATGTTTACAAATCATGTAATCCTAAAAATAATTCATATTATTCCTAAATAATGATGCATTCTTTTCAATCAAAATAACATTAGGAATATTCTTGGCCATCTATGGTTATTTTCATTTCAAATCCTTCCTAATGGTTTATAATTTAAATTTGAATTAACCTAAGAATAACCTTAGAGAGTTTCAAACTATGTGTATAGTAATGTCCTATTAATGAGGCCCCACAATCATATATAATATATAATTAAAGAAACTTTTTATGGGTTGTAACCCTTATATGCATATTTTCTAAAACAATTTCCACATATTGTATCGATAATTGGATTTACATTAGGAAAACCACGATCGTTTTTACCCTGATATAGGATACTATCCTATGTTTAGGCTTATCCTAAATTTCCCCACTAAGAATTTCTCTCCATTATTTACTAAATTAACTAAACCATTTTTGGATACTAGTAATGGAAACCCATACTTTTTTCAAAATAGATATTACAACATTTTAGACGAATATTCATTATATAACATTATGATACACACCAAAACAATAATGTTTTAGTGTCAATAGATACATAGAAAAAAATATTGGTATATAAAATATATATCATGTCAAACATAATGTTTCACATATTTTTAAATTTATATAAATATATTAATTAAAAACCTTATTCATTTCATATGGAAAATTAAACAAAATAATGGGTGAGATCAGATGCCGAAAATGGTAAAAAATAGTGATAAAAAAGTTTATTTATTTATAATAAGTGTATAAGGGTATGATATCATGATCATAACCATTAAAACCCATACCCAAATACTCAAAGATCATATTAAGGATTCTTGGAATAAGTCGTAGTAGTTCTTAAGAAATGAATGTTAAAGGAACCAATGAAAATGAGCTAAGAAGTCATATTATTAGCATAATTGTTTTTATAAAAATATGGAATAATATGAGAAATAATAATAATAGAAATATTATTTAATGGAAACCCACAATGAACATAATAAAATTTTATTAATGGAATAACAACCCATGTACTTGCTTCCATGTTGGTATAATCTCCCAGGTAACCTCATTCAATCCTCGGATAACCTCCTATATACCCTCTTTCTAGATTGGGATAATCTCCCATGTATGAATTGAGATAATAGAAAATTAATCACGAGGTAATAAATTAGAGTGATCTATAATTTCAGCATTACCCATTCAATAATAATAATTCGATTTATATATTTTCACAATTTTATAAAATAGTCACTATATAATCCTAACATAACACATAAAAAATGGGTTTTGTAAAAATCTTTTCATCATAATCATAAAACATATTGAGAAATAATAAGATGGAATCATTATATCATATCACCAGTAAATTATATACAACATAAATGTATGTTATCATATATTAAATATTACTTTAAGTGAACATGGGAATATTTTAAAAGGAAAATACCCATTTCATTTCGAAAACAATTATTTTAAATCTAAATTTGTTGAAAATATTATGGAAAAGAATATCTTGGAAAAGAACCATGGAAGAAATTTAATTCATTCTATAAATAAAATACCATTCATGATGATAAGAAAATTAATTTATACGTATACATAAAATGAAATCATTAATATCATATTTTTTAAAAAAAATATAAAAGCATACTTTTTATAAAACATTTAGAATGAATCAATTTTTAAAAAATTATAAATAAAAGGGATATAAAATGATATTTTAATATATTACACGAATATATAATAATTTTTATAATTTATTTCTTATTTATTATGGTCAAGGAAAACAATGTTCATCATCCCAAGAAGAAATAAGGTCACCCTTTGATTAAAAAAATGGATCATTTTAGGCACCATTGTTTGGAAATGATGCTAATAAATATATATAGATGGAACAAATTTTGGTTAAAAAAATTTATGGGGGGCTTCAATTGAGTATCATATAATTTTCCTCAATGTAATTTCCATGTCAATCAATTATTATTATAATAATATTGAAATATAAATATTACACCCCATGTATTATCTTGAATCACACATGTTCAAACATCCTATTAACTAAATTTAAATTTATTATATATATATTCCAATACATTAATCATATATATTGTATAATATATAATTTTCATATAATGTTTTATCAACTATTTGTTAAAAATTCTTTATTTAAATCATTATTGCATGTGATAACTACTTTTTTCTTTATCCAGGATTGGGTTAAGTATTCATAGTCCTCGTATATTTATTATGGTTCCATAATATCTAGAATGATACCAATTCCTGGAGTATCATATGTATTCATTATTTATACTTTTATAACTATTCATATGAAGAGGTGATGAAAAATGAAGTACATCACTTCTTGGATACGGTAGCCTCTACGTACACATGAGTGATGTTTCCACTTTTTAATGGATGGAAAGAAAAATAATTAAATTATAATTCCCAATTCTAGAACTATTATAATTACATAAATATGATATATATTTAATCAATACATCATCCTAAAAATTAATGTGAAATTATGACAGAAATCGAAAGACATTGCTTCATTGAGGTTGTAGTCGTCGTATACACATGAATGATGTTTTATTTTCCATAGGATGGAAAGGAGTTTTATATTTTGTGTTCAATATTAAATATTTAAATTAATTCTTTCGAAGATACTGAATTAATTATTGGATAAAGGATATAATATTATTAGTGGAGTTAGAATAAGAAATAAAATTCCAATAATTATTTATAAAGAGTTATACCTATTCATTTAAACCTCTCTTTTAGTATACAACTAAAGCATGGAATTGATGGTCCTTTATGAATACCAAAATCTATTGGGTGTGAGAATGGAATATATAAATGTATTATGGTAGGCATTGTTTTAAATATTAGGAAAAAACATTATGAATAAAGGGGGTAGGTGGATCCCTTTTATAAATGAGGGAAAGGTCATACATTGAACTAATTAAAAGATTAAAATTTATTTATATATAATATCAAATTGAAGTTCTTCAAGGGGACCCCATATGCAATGATAAGATTTTATAGTGTCAATAAAAACTCATACAATCACATTTGGACATGTTATTTGTATATTATACTTATTATCTACTAGATAATATACGTTTAACACTTTTAAAATGTAAATGTGATAACATAATTTTATACATTAAGGTCAAATTACAAGGCCATAAATAAACGTACCCTTTTGAAAAAATATGTACATGAATAGTGATAATTTTGAAACCATTTTATAAAATTTTGTTTCTATATGTTGATGAAATGACATTTAATATAATAACATAGAATGAATGAAAAAATAATAAAATACTTGATTTAAGAGGAAAAATAATTTCAACAAGAAATAATGTAATAAGTTGGTTTTA
This sequence comes from Viscum album, assembly GCA_963277665.1. NCBI lineage: Eukaryota > Viridiplantae > Streptophyta > Magnoliopsida > Santalales > Viscaceae > Viscum > Viscum album. Next base: position 1,427,417,037 of record OY728120.1, on the reverse strand, counting down.
ATTATTATTAATGGTTTTAAAAAAATAAAATTATGTATTTTTGTAACACCCAGATAATTTAAAATAATAAAATTATGTATGATAGTATTATTGTAGGAAACACTAAACTAAGATGATAATGTAACTCCCCAATAATTTATGATATATTTCTTTTCAAATGAATTTAATCACCTTAATAGCATTATGTACATGAAATCGCTACATTTTGATGTTCGATATCATATTCAACTTGGTAAGACGAACATAAACAAACCATGACATATATAACCATTATATCCCAGTATTTAAATTTATGTGTATAAATTGTATTTACTACATAATTATATGTATATCTATTTATTTTATACTAAATATGAATAATTGATAAATTTTTAAAAAAATTTAAAGACTCAGAAATTCTGTATAATTTTATATAATTATATGAAATTATTACGAAACTATAAAAAATGAAACCACGTGATTCTAAGGCATGGAGAGCCCAGAATGAAATTTTGAACTTTTTAATGGTGCATTTAGTTAATGTACATGTAGTATTTTCTAACACTGGAACCATTGCTCAGATTGAAAATCTAAGAGTACTGGTGAATTTTCAGCACCAGGATTCTCTTTGGCGAAGATTAATTTCGATCAACAATGGTCCGACTAAATAGTTATTTTTTATTACCTTTTAAAATAAAAAAATAAAATAAATTTCTACAATGTTATTTTATTTTTCAAACTATTGAGCGGTGACACCACAGTTCCAGTGAGATAGCTTAATGAAGGTCTTTTAATGGTTCACTTATGGGCCATTAATGAGCGTCATTAATGATTCATCCTCACATCATAAACAAAATGTTGTGACATGTTTCTTTATTTAATTAATCTTTTGGAAAAAAATCACAATACACGAGAGGAAGCTTGGACAAAATGTCGACGACATCACCCTCAAACAAAGAATTATGTTTGATCGATGGCTATTGGAGGATTCGTACCAGATATCAACGGGTGATGACGAGATCCAATGAACATGGAACATCTATGTACTTGAATCTTCTCCTTTGTCCGCAACACGAATTCTATGTAGGGGAATTAAATTTATTTCTAAGGGTTTATGATTCCTCCCATCTCATTCATGTAAAATAAATCAAACTCAGATAAAATGACTAACGGGTTGATCTACCACACGTTTGTTCTTACGAGTGGTTGTCGTGGGGTCTTAATTTCAGGATTGTTCTTTCTAAATGATGATTGTTATAACCCCTTGTTAAATTCTAACACGAAGGGTGAGGGACAATCCAAACAAGGCCCAGAACCTCTGCTGCTCTTCAGTTTTTAGCATTCTTTGGGGCAAATAGAGAAACGAGGCAAAAAGGTGGTTCTGTGGGATTGACAATAAAGGCAGTGACCCAGGAGGATTGTAGGTATATACGGGAACGAATACAGACAACTAGAGCGTCTCCAGTGGCCTATGGACGCACCCATCGTCGTGACACCGCCAACTCGACGGTGTTGGCGACTGGTGTCGTCTACTAGTTCAAGCCGGATGCGTGGATAAGTGGCACATGTAGTCATAGTGGTGCTAAGATCCATAGTGGGTGGAATGGCGTAGCACAATCGTCTAGCGTGGGGGAGATGAGCAGCCCACTCAAGCTGTCTAGTTGGAGGGAAACAACAAGTTACAATCGGCTGTTTTGGAAGGGAAGGTGGCACTGCTAGCTAGGTTGAACCATATACCTAGAATCTAGTTCAGTGCGACCAATCCACACTATGGGGGTTGGGTTTTCTATGCGGGGCGGACCCACTGGTCAGGCTGGACCACTACTGGAACCAGACCCGACCAGTTCTGTTTCACTAAAACATGAGTATCACTCAAACCAGGTGTCTGATTGACACGTCATCTATGACATTGGGATCCTTTGGAGGTGGTTTTCCTTTTGAGATACTCCACATTGGTTTTGGAAAAAATTTAAATATGACCAGGTTGGATAAGACTTGAATCTAGCTGGGCCCTATTTACCTTTTTTATTATAACTTATAGACCGGGCGTTCGATTGACGCGCCATCTATCACATTGGAACCCTTACGATAAGATGGTCCATTGGGTTACTTCTTTGTGGGAATTAGTGGTAGTTGAGGTATTTCTGATATCTTGAGAAGAATAATTACTGAAAGACAAGCACACAACGTGCGGGAATCTAGTGCCTGGATGTCATGTGAAGAGAGATCCTCCGTGGAACAATATAGAATTGACCCTCTATGGATAGGTATAAAAGTGAGCCTTCTTGGATCAGACCTAAAGAGACCCTATGTGGATCAACATAAATGTGACCTTTGTGGATTGATATAAAAGCGACCCTTCATGGATCAGTATGAGAGCGACCCTCTGTGGATTGTCTATAGTACGATCCTCTGTGGATCGGCAGTTGAGCGACCCTATATGGATCTACAATAGAGCGACCCTTTGTGGATCGACAGTATAGAGACCCTTCATGGATCTGTAGCATAAATTCTCAACATAATAAACCGATATATCTCAAATCTAATCATCTTTATTCACATTCTATATTTTTCATACCTGGTGTGAACTATCTTTTACTTTTTGCTTTGTGATTGAGATTTTGCTTTGTGGTTTTTCCTTGTGGAATTATAGGATACCTTCAGGGGTCTTGGGGTCCCAACTAGTTATTGTTATAGTCACCCCTACATGGGCTTCACCCACACCTTGTTGTGTCTTGTGTAGACAATGGATAGCTTGACTAGGACTAGGGGGTCTTGGACTAGACAGTTCTCAGAGGTGATTGGTAGACTTGGTGAGAGGCGGAGATGATAAATGAAGATTTTTACCTACCCTACAAGTAGGATCCTTGGAGGGTGATCATAGGAGCTTGTTTTTTCTATTTTTATATACATTTTTTCAGTTGGGTTTGTATACTGGCCCTTTATACTTCCATTTCATAGTTTTAATATCTTCAGTTCGACTTTGTGGTTTTATTTTGTTGTGTACCTAGTTTTCATGTGTACAAGTTTATAGGCAATTCCTTCCCTTTTATGGATATACATTTCCAGTGCTAGCCACCATCCCCAAGCCTATGGAAGGCAGGCTTGGGTAGTCATGGCATGGTCCCTAGGGGACCAGTCATGACAAACTGGCATCAGTGGGTGGTCGGTTCTACCAAAAGAACTAATTGCCCATGTTTTTCAATGTAGCAATAGTTTTAAGTCTCTTTATATCAGATTACAGTTCAGGAAGCCCAGTGTTGGTGTGGTGGCCGATGTATCCATACAATAGGATGCTATGTCTTTATTTCTAACTCGATACACGAAAACATTATTTTCGTCTATTTTGAAAATATTTTTATCTCTTGTGAATCATCTCACCAGATATAACTTATTGACTGTGGTGCAACTGTTTCTTTACATGTTGCCTCTTGATAGAAATCCAAACATGATTTTAGTGTGAGATCATGATAATGATATACCAAATGATTAAGAATTAGTGCATGGCCCTCTTACATCAATAGAACCTTCGGGGTGGTGAACCGATAGCACCACCATCTATAGAGAAGATGTTTCCAGTAACCCCACCAGCAGACTGAGCACACTGGCTGAGCATGTTGTACGATTTCCAGGGATAGAGGCCATTAATGTTTTGTGGTGACACAGACCCGCATGCAGCTAAGGACTGGATGAAGTCTGTTTCATGAGTTTTTTTACTTGTCTGAGACACCAACATACTAGATGATGACTCAAGCTACTATTATCTTTAAGGGAACATCCACGATATGGTAAGGCATGATGCTCCAGACTAACGAGAAGGTGAATATTTCTTAGAAGGACTTTGAGAGAATCTTCAGGGAAGATTCTGTACCAGGAAAATTATGCTCAGTGAGTATTCAGGAGCTACTACCCTTACAATAGTGTATCCTTACAATGGCCTAGTACTCGGCATGATTTATTGACCTCTCTCACAACTCCATCAACATGGAACGAGACCCTTTCTTCATGGCCCAAACCATTGAGTATGGGATCTGACGAGAGAATAGATCATCAATGATATTTCTCTGCATCCCGACGTATGATTGAGTGCTAGGGAGAACACTGTTGGTGGATAACTTCATAGATTAGTAGGCACAGATGGTGAGATCCCCCATAGGATGAAAGGAAACAGAGTAATCTACAATAGGAATTAGGCAGATGACATAGAGGTCCAAGAGGTCCAGACCTTCTGGAAGATTATTCCAGGGTATAGGGTCAGAGGTGTGGGACTCGCAGGGCATATGAGGTCAACCGAAGAGAAGACTGTGCTACATGTTCAGTGGGTAGGGTCAAATGGATTTTGATTTCTTGACCCACCCCACTGATGATCAATTGACGGTCAAAGGAACACCGAGGGAAAGGTAGAGGTTTGAGGGAGGAGGTGTTTTGGGTGGTAGACATGGTAGAGGAGCTTGTTGTGTAGCAGGATGTGGGTGACGGTTTGAGGTACTACCACCACCACCGCCAGGCGGACTACTCGGGCCTCAGGGAGCAGGTGGATATGGATGAGCTCAGATTTAGGTGTATAGACTTATCACCACGACTCTCTGGAGATGATCCGAGGTATGATATGTGTCTACACCTCCCTAGATGTAGTTCCTATAGACATAGGTTCCAGTCACTCTTTTATTATCACGACTCTCTTTCGGAACTTGGATATTGTAGTGGATATATTGGCTCTATCCATTTGATTAGAGACTCCTACAGTAGTGGATAAAATGATTACACACTGGTTCTGGCAGGTTACCTTACTCTTGGAGGTGATTTCTTCGACTGGGATCTCTTAGTAGCATCATTTAGGCCATATGATATTATCCTTTTTATGGACTAGTTATACATAGTCTAGGCTCTGGTCGATTGTTTCAGGAACAAAGTGCGGTGTGTCCGTGAGAATGGGACTAGGTTTTCCTTCTCCGGTGAGAAGGGATCCATTGTAGCACATGATGTACTTTCTCATAAGAGGTTCTAGATGATCACCCATTAGTTTTCTAGCCTTAGCCTTGGTATAGTTAACAAGGGGAGTCTGAGCTATGCTATCGAGGTGGACCAATATGCAGATGTCTTTCTTAAGGATGTTCTAAGACTACCTCATCAACGAGAGGTAGACTTCTACATCGACCTATACCCCTGGAAGACACTGATATCTATGCCATCAGACTAGATGTCTCTTGTAGAGCTTCATGATTTGAGGGTACAATTGGAATAATTGTAGAGGAAGGGGGTGTAAGGACTAATTTTTCCCCTTGGGTAGCCCCAATTTTGTTCTCGAAGATGGTGGATGGAAGATTGAGGATTCTAGTGGACTATTCATGCAAGATTCAGGTGACCGTGAAGAACTTTTATCCTCTAATGAGTATTGGTGATATCTTAGATTAGTTGAAGGGAGCTCAGTGGTTTTCAAAGATAGACCTCAAATCAGGCTATCATCAGATTTGGGTGTGGGATAAGGATGTACCAATGATAGCCTTCAGACTCTGGTATGGCAAGCAAGAGTTCTTGGTGATTCCTCTCAGTGTGAACAATGCCCTGATAGTGTTCATGAGACTAATGAATAGGATCTTCTAGCATTACCACGATCACTTTTTGGTGGTCATCATTGAAGAAATAATGGTGTACATGGCATCAGAGGAGAAGCATACCACACATTTTAAGTTAGTCCTTGATACACTCTAAGAGGACCAGCTATATGGTATGCTCTCAAAGTGTTAGTTCTTGGTACAACTGGTCTAATTTCTGGGACACATCATCTCAGAGGCTGGAGTTGTAGTGGATCCAGTTTAGATAGATGTAGTGCTTTCTTGGGAGCCACCTAGGATCATGACCAAGGTGGAGGGTCTCCTGGGGTTGGATGGGTACTACTGAAGATTTGTACCTGACTTTTTCAGAGTAGCAGCACCCTTGTCATATCTGATAATGAAGTGACAACCCTTCGTATGAAGAGAGAGATGATAGAAGAGTTTCAACAAGATGATGTAGAATCTGATGAGATCCCCCATCTTGAGGCTACAAAAAGAGGGCGTTTGGTATGTAGTATACTGCGATGCATCATTGACTATGATGGGATGTGTCCTGATGTAGGAGGGATCAGTGATCACCTATGGCCCATGATAGCTGAGATAACATGAGCAGAACTATGCGACCCATGACCCAAATTTAGAAATAGTGGTCATTTCCTTGAATATTTGGAGACACTACTTGATGGGTGAGAGGTTTACTATCTACGCTTATCACAATAGTCTCAGGTAAATCTTCTCACAGGAGGACCTGAACCTGGGACAGCGGAGATGGATATAGTTCCTCATGGACACTGACATTGTGATTGTATATACTCTTGGAAAGGTAAACATAGTTGCTGATGCACTCAGCATGAGGTAGGGTCTACAGCTACTGAGTGAGGTAACCGAGCTGCTAGTATCATTGCAGATATCCTTTGTGGATAGAGATGGAGAAGCATATCTCCAGTCTATTACTGTCACTTCCCCACTCCTTCGGTGAGTTTCGAAGGAAAAACTTGAGGACTTTGACTATGAGACCTGGTGTGCTCAGATATCCTCAGGACAAGCTTTTGATGGATTTTTGATAGGTGGGGAGAAAATAATTATTTTAAGAGGATACACCATTGTACCAGTGATATTTTACGAGAAGGTGTTGAGAGATTTTAATACATTCCCTTCGGTGGTATATCATAGAGTGGAAATGATGTAACAGGAACTCTGACAACAGTACTGGTGGCCAGGGATGAAGAAGGCAGTGGTGGTGTTCATTTCCTGATGCCTCACTTGTCAGCATGTGAAGGCTGTTCATGAGGTTCTCATAGGCTTGACATAGCAACTCTAGGTGCCGGAGTGGAAGTGGGAAGATATCTCGATGGAAAAAGGGATGGAGTTACCATGTACATCCAAGGTCCAAGACTCTATTTGGGTGAATGTTGGATGATTCACCAAGTCTGCACAGTTTCTACCCATTCTATAGAAGGGATCAACAGAGGCCATGGGACACCACTACATCCAGAAGATAGTATGGATTCACGGGGTACCATCGACAATCATTTTAGACCGTGACACTCATTTTACATCATTGTTGTTGATGGGATTAAAGGAGGCGTTCGGGACACATCTACACTTGAGCACCACCTTTCAACCTCATACAGATGGTAAGATAGAGTAGACCATACAGACACATCAGGACATTCTTCATGCTATCATCCTTGATTTTGGATGTTGTTGAGAGGAGCACATTCCACTGGTGGAGTTTTCATACAAAAATAGTTATCACTCCACCATCAGCATGGAACCATTTGTGGTCATATACATGCAACCATGTAGATCACCTCTATTCAAGACCAACCTATGGGACTTGGCAATTATGGGTCCAAAGTTTGTACAGGCTACCACTAAGAAGGGTTAGATAATCCAAGAGTGGATGAGGACTACACATAGTAGGCGGAAGTCTTATGTCAATAGGATATGGATACCCTTGGAGTTCGACAATGGAGGCCATGTCTCCCTATGGGTCTCACCTCGATGAGGACTATGGAGATTTGTCCAGGGCGGCAAGATATCTCTAAGGTTTATCGGAACTTCCTAGATCCTGGTCAAAGATGTAAAGGTGGCGTACCGCCTAGCTCTTCCCCCAAAAATTCACTAAGTGCATGATCTTTTCTGTATATCACAACTGATGAGATATAAGAATGATTCATTGCATTTCATCGACTGGGGAAATATGGACTTTGATGATGGGGAGAAATTCATGGAGTTCCTGATGGAGATAGTGGATCAACAGGAGTAGGTCCTTCATGGATGTTTGATTCCTCTAGTGTGAGTTTAGTGGCAGAAACAGAACATCTAGGAGAGCACATGAAATTGGGAGGCTTAGATTTGTGCTTAGTATCCAAAATTGGTTCCTTAGTTTTTTTTTGTGGCTATCGGGGACGTAAATCACTAAGGTGTAGAGAATGTAAAGATCTGTATATTACGTAATTTATTTTAATTATATAGTATTATTATGAGACTGTGAAAATTGATGACATGTGATTCAGAGGCCCAAAGACCCCGAAACGAAATTTGGAACATTTTATAAGTATGTTTAGTAAACATGCAGGATGGATTATTAAACATTTGAACTGGGTCTTGGATTGAAAATATGAGAGAACCGGTGAATTCATAGTTTTGGGATTTTCATAGATGAAACTTCTGTTTCACTCACCAGTGTTGGGTGGAATAAGATAATTTTTCTGACCTTTAAAAAAAATAACTTTCTCCAACATTATTTTTATGTTTGAAACTACTAAGTGGAGACACCACGGTGCATACAAGATGCTTTAATGAGGTTATTTTAGTGGTTCGATTAATGAGGGCCATAAATGAGCGTCATTAATGACAGAACATCATAGTGTAATTAAGACATTACAATGTGTTTGTTTATTTAATTTATCTTTAGGAAAATAAAATTCCCAAACCAAGAGAGGAAGTTCTGAAGGAACGCCAATGATGTTTCTGTCCAATCAAGAATGGTGTTTGATCAATGAGCATGGGAGTATTCAAACCAGACATCGACGGGTGAAGATGAGTTCCAATAAACATGGAACCTCTACATAAATGAATCTTCTCATTCTTCTCCAACACCGATTCCTGGTAGTGAAATTAAATTGACTTCTACGTGTTTAGGAATCCTCTCATCCCATTCTTGGAAAATAAAACTAATGAGGATCAACCGAAAAATTGGTTGATATATGTCACATTTTTCCTTGCGGTTGGTTGTTGTAGGGTCTTCATTTATAGATTGTTCTTTCTAAGTGATTATTGTTATATCCCTATGTAAAATGCTAATGCTGAGGGCAGGTTCCATTCGAAACAACGCCCGAACCCTCCACCGCTCCTGAGTTTTTTTCATTCTTTGTGGGAGACCATGAAACGAAGTGGAAAGGAGGATCTTTGGGCTTCATAGTAAATTCGGTGATCCAAGAGGCTTGTTGGTGTAGAAGAGAATAGAAATAGACCACTAGATTATCTCTGTTGGCCTGCAAAAACACCTGTCGTCGAGGCACCTCCGGTGCGGCGGTGCTGGTGGGTGGTGATAGTGACCGGACTGAGTCGGCTACATGGAGAAGTGGTTCCATAGTGCATGGAACATCGTGGTGCCAACGCAACACATGGGGGAGATGAGCGCCCCACTATGGACACTTAGCTGCAGTGCAATGACCAGCTCTAGCCGGCCCTTTCGGAAGACAAGGCGAGGCCACGCGGTGCCACCGGATGGGAGGAACCAGATGCCCAGTATCTGGTTCAGCTCAACCGTCCTTCACCGCACGAGATAGGTTTTCTAGGTGGGCTAAACCCGTTGGCAGGGCTGGAACTGCAAGTCGATCCAAACCCTCGATCAGGGCTGGACCCATAGGCCGAACGTGTCTTCTGTGCTGAACCACTCTTAGACCTGGACCCAACCGATCTCATTTCACTAAAACATGAGTTCCTTGCAAACCGGCCGTCCGATTGAAGCGTCATCTAAGACATTGGGATCCTTGGGAAGAGGTTTTCCTTTTGAGATAATCCGCTTTTTTTTGGAAAAAGATTGAATATGGCTGATTTGGATTGTAATCGAATCCAACTAGGCCCTATTTGCCATTTTTTTCTTATAACTTATAGTCTGGGTATCTGATTGACACACTGTCTATCACATTATAACCCTTATTAAAAGATGGTAAAATGTGTTACCTTATCATGATACTTTGTGGTGGTTAAGGTATGAACGATATCTTGAGGAGAAAACCCTCTAAAACCCTAGTGCACTATGTACGAGAATCCAGTGTTTGGTTGTCAAGCATAGATCAAACCTTCGTGGATCGGTATAGAAGAGACCTCCCATAGATATGCATAAAAGAAATTATTCATGGATCGGCATGAAATAGATCCTCCATGGATTAGTATCAAAACGACCCTTCATGGATCCGCATAAAAGTTACCCTTCATGGATTAGCATTAGAGTGCCCCTTTATGGATCGGAAGCAGTATGACCCTCTACAGATCGACTGTAGAGATACCCTCTATGGATCGACAGTTGAGTGAACCTTTGAGGATCAGAGTATAGCGACACTTTGTGCATCAATAAAAGAACCTATGAATAGAATAAAATGATCTATCTCAAGACTAATCATCTTTATTCCTATTATCTATGTTTTATACTTCATGTGAGCTATCATTTACTTTATTCTTTGTGATTGAGATAATGCTTTGTGGTATTTCCTTGTGGAATTATGGGAGACCTTCGGGGGTCTCGGGGTCCTAATAGGTATTGTTATACTCACCCCTACATGGGCTTCTCCCAAACCATGTTGTGTCCTGTGCAGATGACCGACAACATGACTGAGACATTGGGAGCTAGGACTAGATGATGCTTAGAGGTGACTGCTAGACAAGGTGAGTGGCGGTGACGAAAAACGACGAGTTGTACCTACCCTTCAGGTAGGATCCTTGGAGGACAATCATTGGAGCTATTTTTTTCATTTTTAATATACTTTATTTTTATTTGGGTTTGTATACTATCCCATTTTACTTCAATTTCAAACTTTTACTATCATCAGTTCAACTTTTTGGTTTTCTTTTGTTATGTACATTGACTGTGTGTGCAGAGGTTTATAGGAAATTCCTTATCTTTTTTATATTCCTTTCCAGTTCTAGTCACCAACCCCTAGAATATGGAAGGAAGACTTGGTGTAGTCATGGAATAGACCCTAGGGGATGGGTCGTGACATAAATAATCAATAATTTTTTTTTGGAATTTTTTTTATTCTTCAAAAATTTGTTTTCTTCACAAATAATTTTCATTTATTTTCACGAAAAAAAATAATTTTTTAAAACATTAAGAATTTATTTTGATAACATTAAAAAAATATTTTGAATTAGAAAATAAAAAAACTAATTTAGGTGAAATTTTAATATATTCATGAAAATATAGATTTTTTAATGAATAGTGAAAATATTTATTTTTATCAAACAATATTTTCATTTCCATAAATTATGAAATTTAAAAACCCAATTATGTTTTAATGTAATATATGTTTTATTGAGTTATATTTAATCAACTTAATTTATTTTTCCGAACTTTATAATGTATTTTTTATACGTTTTTTTTAGGTTTAAAAAAATGGATTTTTTGAAATTTGTTTTAAAGTACATAATGTTTCTCAATATTAACTCCTTAAAATAACCCCTAATGAAGAATTATGTAATTTAAATATCTTATATTAAATAAAAATTGATATTAATTTATATTCATACAAATATTTTATTAGACATAGATTTAATTTAATATTATTTTGTTCTTGAGCAAAATACACTTCTCAAAAAACCATTTTTTAATTTTCTCTTTGGGTTTTGTTCTAAATTTAAATGTTTTCACTTGAAGAATTTTTTTTGGAAAAACAAGATTAATTATTGAAATCATATTTTTAAATTTATATTATGGGGAATTTCTTATAGTCTTCTAAAAAGAATAAATTTTTGACAAATAGTGAAATATAATAAATTTTAAATAGAAACTACCATTTTTATTAAAATTTTTATTAGGATAAATTATATTATAAATTATTTCATCAATTATCACAAATTAAAATTATTAAAATTATTATTAATTAATCTAATTAGTTCATTGGAATCATTTTGTTAATTTTGAAATAAATATATTCTAATCGTTTGATCTTTTTCCCTTTAAAAACATGTTTCTCATCACATATTTGGGATTATTTTAAAACTAAAATTTTCCACATCATTGAATTGATATTTTTAGAAATATTAAATATTTTTAAAAAAAATATATTTTATTTTAAAATATGTTAAATTTACATTTTGGAAAATCTTAACAATGACTCAATTAAAAATTAATTATTGAAATTATGGTAAAATTGGGTTTACCAGTGGTGTTAAACTAAATATATATGGGTAAAAAAGAAAAATGAAAATTTATAAAAGATATTTTATTACCATAATTATACCATTATAACTTTAAGGTTCTATATTAGTCAATTTTTTCCTTTTTGAAACATGGAAAATGGTGGAGCAATAAATTTGTTTTAAAATACCATGTGTGTCCTCTCCCCCACATGTAAAAGGTAACACCCTATACTATATTATTAAAACAACAATAAAACATTTTTAAACTGTTAATAGAAAAAAAATTAAATCCAAAAATTTTCTCTGATAATACTGGAGGCCTTATTTTTGGTATAAATCTATCCAAGGAAGGCTTAAGTTCAATCCTAAGGAGGACACCTGAAAAAGGTGTACTGTTCTTCAAAGGGAATCAATATTTTTTTTATTTATCCCCTCATTGAATTATTTTTATAACATGATGATATATTAAAATAAATATATTCCATATATTGGTATGTTTCTAAAATAATTTCATTTCCTATAACCATCTCCACATCTATCAAATGGGTTATAAAATCATCGTTCGTGTGTATGGCGTACAACTGCCTCACGAATCGATGTGATTCATTTTTGCACATCCATATTTCATGTCTACGTATGATAATGGATATAAAGTTTATATATATGATATTTATAACATATTTATTCATATTTAGTAAATATATCATATATAATATTTTTTCCTTCAGCTATATAGGATATATGTTGTATGAAGGACTACTACCTCATGAAGCGATGTCATGGTTCTTTCACTAACAGTTCACATGGAAGGTAATAAAGATAATGTTAATTATTATATGTGATATATATGATATGATAATTATATTAATGAAATAATTTTATTTTTGAAAATATAACATATATCATTTTATTTCTTACCTTTTCAATCATTTATTAATGATAACATTGTTCATGTATCTGTACACTATCATATTCATGAAGCGATGTGACTCTCTTTTCGTCAAAAAACTACATAGATGATATATATAATTATATAATATGGTATATATGATATTATTATTTTTATGGAAATATTATAAATTAATTACCTTCTTTCCATAATGATAATTGAAAGAATTGAAGCATTGCTCATGTGTACGTATGATCTGTCATCTCTATGATCGTTACATACATCATTTTTCTGAACCATTTTCCCTGATAAGTTATAATAGTATAATTGATATAAAACATTTATAATTATTTCATGATTATTATTATAGAGATAATAAAACAATATTATATTGTTTAGAACCATAACATTTATAATTAAACATAAATGAGAAAATAAGGCAATTGACACCTACAACTATGAAAATAATGGATAATTATTAACGAACAGATGAAAATATATTATAAAAGGGAAAAATATGAATTTATAAAAATTAATATGTATTTCTAATAAATTAATTACATGTAAAAAGATCTATATAGAAGATTAAATCATGATCATCCAAAAGGAAGTGTGAGGTAAGGGTATTCTCATTTCAGTTTTATTTCTATGAGATATATTCCATATTCACCACTTATTTTGTTGTGTGTTGTGTATAATTCCCATGAATATATTTTAGTATTATTATAAATAAATTTATGTTTAATTACCTATCTATTTTATTATCAATCTTTCTTGGGTTTTACAATTTCAATGTAACCAAAGCTGTAAAGGATATTTTTCTAAATTTTCCTTCATTGAGATGTATGTTATGTTATAATGCAATATTATTATATTATTTGTATAAAATGACCATTGATATGTTACATCATGATTATCCTTATTTTAATGATATCATAAGTCTCATATAATTTAATTATTTCATGGCCATTATTATTCAAAGTTACGAATGTGGTAAGTGTCTTATATTAAAATCTCATATTTTATCAAGATTATTTATGATTAAGCTTCCAATAATGAAATATTATGAAATGTCTCAGATGAGTTATAATGAATTATTTCATCCTTTGTATATTATTGGTATTTTTTAGTAATATTACAACTTTCAACTCTTTTCCTCTTAATTTAATTGAAAACTATTTTTAATTAATTATGGCTTCTTCGTTCGGAAATATGTTTTCTAAAAAAAACTACGTTTAAAAAATCAATTCTTATTAACCAACTACAAATGATTTATTAAATAAATTTTTACCCATTATTTTTTTAAACAAAATAAATGGAATCTTATGCCTTTTTCAAAATAATTCACATGGGTCTTTTTCTGCAAAAGTGAAAGGAATCTTTATTTTATCTTGTACGACATGTACTGGGTTTACACACTCCATGACCACTGAAATGTTTTAAAAATTAATTTATGAGTTAAAAAAATTATTTTCATATACCTATTCTTCAATAACTTTTGTGAACATTATCTTATGACCAGGCAGTGTGCAGCCTTGTTTTTTTCAAGGCGTAGGGCTCGAGGTGTGCTACTGTTATTTGAATTTTGAATTTTGAATGTGGTTTTTGGGATATTTTTAATTTTTAATGTGTGTTCAGGGATGATTCTAATTCTCAATATTGAAATTTTTAAGGGTTCCACTTCTCCATAAAGTGAATATTTTGAAATGAAAAAAAGGATTTGGAGGAAACCATCCTTATTTTTGTCTCTAAATGAAATATGATTTTTTTCAAAAAAACATTTTATGGAACCCATTCCTTTTCTATGAGTTAATCGTGTTTAAAAGATATTGTTATGGGACACAATTATTTAACATGGGTTAATCATTATTGATAGAGACTATTATGAAACCGATTTATTTTCTACACATCAATCATGATTCAAATAGGTTTACATTACACGCATTATTTTCATGTGTTAATCAGGTTATTAAATAATAGTGATTTTTTTTATGAGTTTTATGATGATACAAATGTATACATAAATAAGTTTTAGTATTTTGACATTATATAGGATGTGTTTACCTAGATAACATTGGGTGAGTTTGAAATAAATTATACAATGGGTGTTACTATATAGAGCTCTAATTCATTTGGTAAATATTATGCTTTATGTACAATTATATTATTAGTTGTCTATATGGATCTTGCAATTTTAAAGCGTCAATAAGGGTTCTCGAAGTGCTCAATGATGGTGATGTTCCAAGATACAAACAAGTTTTATCTATGATTTACATGAGAATATAATTTTTACATTGGTCATAATCGATATCATATGGTTCATGATTATTTATTCTTAAGAATCTCTCATATGTTAAATTATTATGACTTGTTTTTATATTTATTATTCTACAAATTATGGGTATGATTTCCTCTAAGATTTATTCATTAAATCTGATTATGTTTTCATACTCTTATTAAATTATTTTTCTCATTGATGAAATTAAATTGTTAATAAATATGATTAAAATTATTGAGAATTTGATCTCAAATTTATTATGTTTACTTTTACCAAGGTTATATAGAATGATGTTGAAAAAATTATTTCTGGATGGGAATTTATATGGATGATGATATGTAATTAATGTGAAATAATAAACTCTAGATTATTTGGGAGAAATGATCATCTGAAAAAATGAGTATTTTTTTATGTAGGAGTTATTTCTAATACTATAAAATGATAAACATGAATAGTCCTTGAGAATATAAGTGATAAAGTTTTTCCTTTTTATGTTGTATGAATTTTAAGGAAAAAATTGGGTCACAATTATCTCTATCAGGCAAGAAATTTAAATTTTATGAATTTAGTACCATATCTAAAAGTGTGGGTTCTTGGATATTATTCTTATTATCATAGGAAGGGTTTATATAACTTTGTAAATTAAGATTTTTTTCTGGTGTGGTTATCTTTATTTTCTATGATACTATCATAATTAAATATTTATATGGTTCATGATAAGATAAAATTCTTATACATCATATTTGAGTGTATTTGAAGTAATAATTTTGAGTTCATTAATGAAACATTTTGAGAAGTTTTATTAGTTTTGTATATATTTAACCCCTAGGATACACATGAAGTGTTATTTAGGGTGGAATTATTTATTTTTCGTGCTTAATGAAACAATTCACAACCATAATTCTTGGTGACACACACTCACATCTGGAAAGGCCGTGGGTATTGAATCCACAATCGAAAGTTGAAAAGGTATTAGTGCCTACCACTAGCCTACATTATTTCATGATATGTATGAAATTTTAACATGTAAATATTTTGGTTATTTCAAAAAAATATGGGAGTTTATTTTAAGAATGAAGTATGATTTTCCATAAAGAATATATGATCAAATCCTTCTAATCATCGGGTTTTTAACTTAGTTAGGAAATATTTAAATTTTTTAAGGATAGTTATTTATAGAATGAGTTTTTTTTAATATTTGGTATTACTATTGAAATCTTGAGATCAATGCATGAAGGTTTATTTTTTTGGAAATTATCTAATATGTATGACCATTATTGTGTAGGTTGATGTTTAAAGATAGTAAATATATATATATATTTTTGGGGATTATGTGGTCCTTTAAGAGTTTATTTTTATGCTTTTGGGAAGAAAACTTCTTCATGAATACACATTATTTGATGAAAAATATGATATTGTGGTCGAATTTTATTAATAGATGAAATTATACTCATCATGTATATTTATTTCAATATTCTTATAGTCAATAAGATAAAATAATTTCTCATCTCTAGGAAAAAGATCATAGAACAAAAACTGTTCTCAAAGTATATTTATTTTTGATAAATAAATGCTATTTTCTATCATCATATATTTATGGTTATGGGGCCCTTAACATTCCGTCTATAATTCACATTTTTTTGACCAATGACCGTTACCACTCTATAAAATTATTTACGCTTTTCTTCTATGTTCATATCATCACTTTAACCAATGTCCTCATAATTAGAATCCTAGTAATGTGTTTTTATAGATGACCCCCACACATCACCTTCTATATTATCAAGAAGATGTTTTATTAACCCATTTTATAATGTGTGTTTACTTGAAAAAAATATTTTCAAATTTTAGATATTTTAATACTGAGTTAATGTTTACATTCTAAGGATTTAATTAATTAAAGGGGGAAGTGTGTAACAATATGAGATTTTAATGGAAAAAAAATTATTTTTGATAGTGTAAATGATAATCAAAACAAAAATTCAATGAGAATGTAACTGGATAAGACTTTACAATATAATTATTTTTAAATAATTTTAATATCTTTAATATCCTTCTATACCATGAACCCCTATATTTTTATGTTTTATAACATATTCAACATGGAAGACATGACATAAACAACCCACGATACATATAACCATTATAACACAATAATTAAATTGAAGGGAATGAATATTATTTTCTATTTTATGAAATATATATAAATATAAAAATTTCATACTCAATATAAATTATTGATAAATATTTATTAAATAATCAATATATTTTTAGTAATGTGATTTCATTCTTCGAAAATATGTTTTCATCAACAATAAAGTTTATTTATTTTCATGAGTAATGTATTATAATATTTTTTTTTAAATTTTTAAAAAAACTTATTTGAAACAATTTATGTCATTTTTGTGATTAGAATGAAAAAAAATCTACTTTAGATGAAATTTAGGATTTTTTTTGAAAATATTGATTTTCAAGTGAATACTGAAAAATATCGATTTTTATAAAACTATCTTTTCTTGTTAATAAATTAAGTAATATAAATTATCCATTATACTTTAAAGAAAAATAATTATTCCTTAAATATATTTAATCCACTAAATTTATTTATAATCAACATTATAATGGATTGTAGTATAAGATTGTTTTGGGGTAAAAAGGGGATTTCTATGAAATGTTTTTTAAAGTGCATAATATCTATCACTTTTAAATAATTAAAATAACCACTAATGGGGACTGAATTAACTAAAATTTATATATTATATTACAAAAATTATTAATTTATAATCACAATATGATTATTATTATACATATATTTAATATAAAATTAACTTTTTCTTGATGAATACCCTTCTCAAAAACCCACTATTTGTCACATTGGTTATATTTGTTTTAAATTTAATTATTTTAAATTTTAGATAATATACATCAAAAATGAACATAATGTTTTTAATCACCATTTCAAAAATATTCAATGTTGAAATTTTTGGTATTTTTTGAAAATATTTAATTTTTTTTAATAGTGAAGAATATAAAATTCAAATTGAGAACTGCCTTTTTCGTTTAAATTATATATAGGGATAATTTATAAATTAAATTTGATTGAAAGTTATATTATATGAATTATATAAAAATTAATATAATTTAGTTCATGAGAATAATTTTAATTTTTAATTTTGATATAAAAACATTTAATACATTTAAACATTTTTCCCTTTAAACCCCAACATTATAATCACCTCTGTTGGATTAATTTTAAATTAAAATTTTCCACTAATTTAAATTGAAATTTTAAAAATGCAATAAATATTTGGAATTATAATGATTTATAATTTTTAATAAGTAAAAATTTATTTTTAGTCGAAATTAATATTGAATGTAGTAAACATTAATTACTATGGTTATGTTAAAAATGGGTGCACAAGGGTTTAATTTAAAAAAATAAGGGTAAAAATAACCTATATATTTGACTGAAAACTAAATTTCAGATATATTTTTACCATTAAACCTCTATGATTTTATAATGTACCATTTATGACCCTTGTGACCCACGAACAATATGGAAGTACTCGCATCATATTAAAAATACCAATTTTTCCTCACCATAACTTATAAAATGCCTCCCCCTCTCCTCTCCTATTCACACCTTCAAATTGCTTTGGATCACCAAATAACGTCCCAAATCACATCCAAAAATACCTCCTGTAATACTTTAATCATTAATCTAGGATGAAATCAAACATATGAAGGCATTATTGCAATCTTAAAGACAATACTCGAAGAAGAGATGATGTTATTCAATGAGTGTCATTTTATTATTTCTTTCTCCACAAATATAAATTATTATTATTATATGATGATATAATAACCTTAGAATATATCATATACTAGGATGTTTTAAAAAATAATGACCATCAAACATCTCCACATCCATTAAATGTGTTACAAAATCATCATTTGTGTGTACAATGGACAACCAACTCGTGAATTAATGTCATTCATTCTTCCATTTCCACCTTTCAGAGTTCATTATATTGAGGGATCAAATTTATAAATATTTTATTTAAAACATATTTATACCTCTTTCGTTACTATATCATATATATATTTTTATCTTCCATTACATAGAATACATGATAACATTGATCACGTGTATAGCAAACTATCGCCTCACGAAGCATGTAATCTTTCATTCATCAACAATTAACATTTTTAGGTGATATGGTTAAATTAATGATTATATGTGATATAAATCAAATAATTATGATATTCATTACATATTTATCATTCAGTTAATATAATATATATCATTTTATTTTTTACCATTTCACCTTCCTAAAGATGTTAATATCATTCATGAATGTGTGGACTACCCCCTTCATGGAGTGATGTGACTCTCTTTTCATCATCGAACCACATGAATTGTATATATTTTTAAGTATATAATATGATATATATGATATTATGATCATAGTTTAGAAATTATATATTACCTACCTTCTTTCCATAATGACTATTAAATAGTTGAAGTGTCACAAATTCGTTCGTACGACCTACCGTCTCTATGGTTGTAACATACTTCATTTTTAATAAAACTATTTAATGATTGGTATGAAAATTATAATATGTGAAGATATATTATAATTATTTTATGATTATTAATCTAGATATTGAATAAATATATAATATTTATATGGAATAGAACATTCATAATAAAAAAATGAACATGAAAACAAGACAATTAACACCTATAACTATGAAAATAATGAAGGGTTATTACCAAAAGTTTGATAAAATGTTATAAAAGGATCATATATGAGATTATAAATATTAATATGGTTCTGTAATAATTTATTAATATGTCTAATATAAAATTAAAGGAGGCTAAATCACAATAAACTTAAAGAAAGTGTGGGGTTAGGGTATTCTCATATCCCTTTTATTTCTATGTGATATATGTCATATTTAACACATATTTTATCATATGATATTTATAATATCCATGAATTCATTTTAATATTCTTCAAATAAAATTTATATTTATTAATGATAACTCTCTCAATGGTTTTAATGGATTAATGTTACCACTGGGGTATTGTTTTTTGTCTTAATTTTCTTTCATTGAGATGTATGTTATGTTATACACATATCTTCTTTTATGTTGTGAATATACTTCCCATTGAATTTAATATCAAAAATACCATTACATTCCATATGTTATAATTTTAATTTAAAATTATTAGTTCATGGGGATTACGATTCAAATTTACCAATCAGGAATGTGTGTTATGTTACAATCTCATCATTTATCAGTATTGTTAAATATTTTTATTCCATTGATGTAATCTTATGATATATATCGTATTAATTCTCATGAATTTTATTCTACTCCATTTATTAATTACATTTTGAGTAATTTCACCATTTTTACATTATTTAAAATTTAAAATAATTTAGAAAATGTTATTATGAAAAACTGACCCAATTTTTATATATGGTCAGAAATATATGTTTTTACCAAAACCATGTTTTAAATAAATGATTTCAATTTTTTTTAACAAGAACAAAATTATTTAATAAATATATTCTTACCCAATATTTTCTTTCTAGATTTTTCTCAAAGTAATATTTTATCATTCTCAAAATAATTTATATTTGGTTTTTATCAAAAAGTGAACGAAATAATTGTATTATTATGTACAACATGAACAAAATTTATTGCCTTCATTACCACTAAACAGTTCTAAAAAATCCATTATAATGATAAAATATTATATTCAATGAAAATTATTTTCAAAATTTTATGTGGCATTCTAGTTATAAAAATTGAATATGAAAATTAAAATGTATTTTTCATGATGATTTTTTCGAAGCTCTTTTTATTTTATTTCTATTAATCAACAAAAAACACCCATTATTCATAATAAAATGGGTATATATTTTATCGATATCATCCTTATTATTTCTTGGGATATATTGTGATTATTTAAAAGAGATTTTTGTTGAACATGTTTCTTTTTCTTTTGTTAAAAATGTTTCAAAGAGATTGTAATTCGACCAGTTTCTTTTCAACAGGTTAATAATGATTCAAATAGATTGTACTGAAATGCATTTATTTTCCATATGATATCATGTTTCAAAGAGATTGTAATAGCATCCATTTATATTATATGGTTAAATTAGGATATAAAAGAATAATGATTTTTTTCAATGAGTTTTATGGTAAAATATCCTTTTACATTATTCATGTTGTAGTTCATGGACATTATATATGATTTGTTCTCCAAGATTATGCCAGGTGAGCCCGTTATATCTTATACGATGGGTGCACCAAGATAGTTCTCCAATTCATTAGATAATGACTATGTTATTTGGAGAATTATATTGGATGTTGGTAACATGGTTATTCCAATTTAAGGGATATGTAACTATTTTATGCATTCTATGATGATGATTTCTTAAGATACCAACATGTTTTATCAATGATTTACATGAGATTATATGATTTACATTGATAATGATTGATATCACATGGCTCATTATTGTTTCTTCTTTTGTATCACTCTATTATTAAATCCTAATGCCATGTTTCATTACTGATGATTCATGTATTGATGGATTTGAGTTCATTTTATGATTTCCTCATGAACTCTGGTTATGTAAATATACCATTATGCACTTCTTATGATCATTAATGAAATTATCTTATTAATTCTTATACTTACCCTTATATAGTATTTGAACTCCCCCTTCTCATACTTACTTTTCACCAGGTTATAAATAATTTGGTTAAATTAATTATGTCTATATGGGATTTTATTTGGATGATGATATGACTTATTTTGAAATAATTAAACATAGTTTAAGTGGGATAAATTATTATTTAACATCATGGGAATTATTTACGTGTGAGATTTTCCTAAAAATCTAAAAATATATTTATAAAAGGACGTTTATAATGCAATTTATGTAGTTTTTTATGATGTTTTAAGGTTTGGATTGAAAAATTTGGGTAACAATTATCATTATCCAGCCATAAATTTAATATTTTGTAATTTAGCACTGGGAGGGAGGATTCTAGGATTTTATATTTTTATACAGGTATATCATCCAAAAAACAAATTCAATCTTCCTTCTATGGCATAAAATGTAAATAACCAATTTTTTATTTGAATGGAATATAACTTATCTTCACAAATGTAATGATTGGGTCCCCAATTTCAAAATAATTTCATAAAATACACATTATAACTAATTAAAGATATCATTTTTCAATCAACACATAGAAAATTGGAAATGGGAAAATGTTACTAATATTTTAATGCTTTACCCATATAGTTTTAAATCATTTTTATCTTTTTTTAATATGGGGAAAATCCCTTACCGTAGATAATATTCATAATGGGAAAAAATTATTTTACTATATTGCATATTATTTTTTTCATTTTCAATGTTTTAATCCATTTTAAAATATTAAATTTCTATATGTGGAATAAAAGTTTTTAATATAAATGAATAAAATAATAATGATTTGTTGTAACACCCCAAGCTTCCACAGTACGCTTCTCTTTCAACAATGCAATAGCTTACATTGTACGCAAGTCTGAGATTCTAACACACCACGACCCATCAAAATAGACGGTATGAATAGTAATACCCACTTTTTGAACTTATATAAATTTTATATTTCAAAATGGACTTCATTTTTGGATTCGTAAAATCGAAATTAGCCTATGTTTAATTTTTGGTGTTTTTCTAAGAGCTTCCAATTTTTTATGAATAGTGAAAAATACTTAAAAACAAATTTTTTAATAAAAATAATTTATAGTGAGAAATTATATGATTGAGTGGTTTAAAGTATAATTAGAATATATTTTAAAATTTTTATCCAATGTTGGGCATTAGAATCTATTTCACTTTGAAATTGGACATAATCAATTGTCAATCTTCTGATTGATATTGTTTCTTAAAAACACGCTATTTGTTTTGACAACAGGAATTAATTATAAAATTAATTAATGAAATTTATATGTTTGGAATTTTGAAAAATATACATCATTTTTGAATTCAAAATATAAATTATAGATTAGGGTGAATTTTTGGTATTGTTCTGAAAACTTCATTTTTTTATGAATAGTGAAACCACTAAGTGGTAGTTAAAAAACTAATTTTTCGTTAAAATGAAACATTAACACTTCTGTGAATTGAATTTCAAAAATCCGACATACATGGTTGTCATTAGTAAGTAAAATTTTGTTCAATGATATGAGAATAATTTTTGGTTAATAGTAACTTTTAAGTTTTATTAGTCACGATTAAAGGTAATTAGTGTAATTTAAGGTAAATATAATGTTATAATAATATGAAATTACATTTAAACTTTTCCTACCCATATTTTATGAGTCATATCCGACCAATAAAATCCATGGGTTAACTTGGGGACCCCATAGAGCCACTTTGGTAAGAAAATGTCACTAACAACTTTTTATTTAAAGTAAAAAATAAAATTGTCACAAACATGTGTTGTTTTACTAAAACAAATATTACATGACATTATATAAGTTAAATTTTTGACTATAAATATTCATTGGAATTATAAAACGATTTCCTAGATCATGGAAATTTTATTTATAATTTTTAGGCATTAAATAAATAAATTTATTTATGACACCATGAGGATGCAGTGATTACCTCTTTAATTAACGATTTAAATAAAATGAAAAGATAATGTAAAATCTAAGACATAGACTTCTCAAAAACCTATTGTATGATTATATTTATAACCCTTATAACCTTATCCTAGAAATATATTATTTTGGGACCTTTGAAATCAGAAAATAACTTCATAATAATGTAACATTTCATTAATTTCCAAGAGTGCCCCTCCTCTCCTCTTATAAAAGGCCCCCACCTCTACCACCTTATTCACACCTTCAAAGCCATTTGGGTCGGCCAAAATCTTCCCAAATACCCTCTAAACTTCCCTATCTTACTCCTAGAAGCCTCACTTTGGGCCGAAGTCTTCCCAAGGAAGCCTTTGTCTCAAATCAAAAATAGTTACCTGATTTTAAGGTAATGTCTTCTCTTGTGTTCTTTTGTTTTATTTTGCTTCTCCAACCCCTTAAACTCATTTTATTCCATTATTTTGTAACAAAACCAGTATATTCAATATACTAGGTTGTTTTTATGAGATTTATTTGATTTACACTTACACACAACTTTGTCTAATGGTTAAAGAACATACTGTTTCTGGGGGTGGCGAATTACTGCCTCATGAAACGATGATTCTTCAATATTCTTTTAAAACCTCTCATGGTGGCCATAAAGATGTCACTATATTTATATGTAATATATATTATGTTTATGTTTTCCTTATTCTTTTGTATTTTTCTTTTATGGCATACCTTTATAATTTCCATTATGGGTAAACGCGATAATTTCATTTTAGGAAGTGCGGACTACCGCCCCCTTAAAGTGATTTGAATCGTTAATTCCATATGTGGGACGTATAAATGATGGAGTAAATAATATTATATATGATATTATAATGTAATTTTAATATACCTTTATATCATTATGATTTAATTACATTAAATATGAAATATAAATGAAAGTTGTGTTCATGCATACGTACGACTTACTGTCTCCATGAACGGTGCATTTCATTTCATACCTATAAATGTTATGTAATATTATATATGAATGAATATAATGGATATATATGATATATATGATATCTAGATCATGAATATAATTCTGGAGATAATTTATATTCTACCACATAAACAACTTGTAATTATAAGAAGTTTATTTTTGACTCAAGTACTAAAGGTCGACAAAACGACATTTATTTACTTAAATGACTACATAATTTTCATAACATGGTAATAAGTTATATAAAATGGGCAATTAACTTGAAAAAGTTTCTTAAGAATGTAAAGATTAACTCTAGTTTATTATTCAGGAGATTAAAGAATGATCGAGTCAAGTCGGACACAAGGTAAGGGACTTCGTCTCAATCTCCTTTCATTGAGGCATATTTTGATTTATACACAACTTTCATTTATACGGTGTATAAACACCTTTGACTTTTACATTTATTCAAAACTAATCTTTTTATTCGAATCATTCTAATAAATGACAAAAAGGATTTTTTTTGTCATACGTATGCGGCGACAATGACTTCTCCGCCGCCATGACCATTATTTTAGTTTCAGCTTCCACTTCAAGCCATAACATTTTTTTTTAAATGAAAAATGAATACCATGTTTTACATTTATTTTATTTTGGTATTGAATATTTTTTTTATAATGTTTTTATTATATCAATGTTTTGTATTGATATATTGTGATTGAAATGTGGAAATGTTATGTTTTCTTTTATGCATGTTTTATATGATACGATTATGTTATGGTTTATGATATGTTTAAACCTGTTCATTTGAGGAATGAATTGGACTTAATAAGTGAAGGGTGGAGCCCAATATAGGTCCTTGATGCATCGATAGGTCTAATGAGACAAACAAGTGTCTTGGCATAAGGCCTTGACAAAATCTTATTTGTAGTCTTGGCACAAGGCCTTGACTATGTGGTTATGATAGTCTGGAATTATGCATTCCATCATTATGAAAGTGGTTATTGATATTTCATGTGATTATTAGAATAGTAGAATATGCATGTGAATAAGTAAATTTAATTATTTCATTTTATTTTTTCCATATTATGTTGATGTTAACGTTTAAAAGGCTTTAGTTTTAGTTATACATTTCCTTAAACGTTTTTGTATATTTATGAAATTTTTCGCTATATTGGTATCCTTACTGAGCATCTGAGCTCACCCCTTTCTATGTTTTATTTTTCCTAGGATGTGAAGAAATATTTTAGGACTGACCTACAGGGATAGTCTAAAAGGGATATGAGTGTGGACTATAGATACTATGTTATTATAGTTTTTTACTTTATAATGTAATGTAACATTTATGAATGTATCTAGTGTTTCCAAGGATACTAAACTAATCGGTCATTCGAGACTTGATCTTTAGAGATCATTCCAATGTTAGTTAATAATGCACCGACTCTGGGTAACTGGGGTCAGGGTGTTAAAGTTGGTATCAGAGGCATTTTAGTACTATCCTTGGAAGAAATATTTAGATAAACTTTGATTAGAGAACATATCCCTAAGATAGACTTTGAGGATTAGTATAGAAGAACTTTCTAGAATTTTGGTATTATAGAGATTTTGTGAGTTTTGTGAGAAATAAATCCATGTCTGGATACGAGCAGGTAGAGGCGGAACTGGCATAGATGTACCTAGGGGTAAAACTCGAAAACACCACTTTGAGCTATACTCGAACGGGAACTGGTGCATGACAACAGGCCTTGATACACTCTTGGTTACGACACTCCCGGGGGATATGCTTAGGATAATTCTCATTTTCATTACAAACCATTTTGAAGGATTTATGAGTATATATACTTCCTCAAAGAAAACAACATTATGATTATGGATTATATCCATAAACCGTTCAATTTACCTTAAGTATTTTACAAGTTTGGAATTATTCATTGCAATTCATAAACTGACCTAGTTTATACCATTGTATAGAAATAGCGCCCAATAGAAGGAATATGAACTCCAGCAATACGTATGATCCAAAGAGTAAGAAACATCATAACTTTCATGGTATTAAGCCGACATTTAGAAGGGAAATTGTTTCCCATGTGTTCTAAACATATGAATAAATAGTATCATGTGTTAATAGGATAAGTAAAGATTTCTCTAAGTCCTATGGATTTGAGGGTAAGCCAGAGAAGAAAAGGATGGAAGAGAGAAAGATAGATAAAGGGAAGAGGGAAAAAAATAATTTTACAATATGTGATAACTGTGGGAAGAAACACCTTGGAACTTTCCTGAATGGAATAAGAGTTTGTTATAAGTGTGGAGAAAAAGGACACCAAGTGCGTGACTGCAAGGGTAAGATAAAGGTTTCAAATGTACAATGCTTCATCAGCAAGGAGTGGAGACACCACGCAAACCAATGTCCAAATAATCAGAGTGTGCCATAAATTATGCTATTGGATAATAATCATGTTATGATACTACCACAGATGAGGGGGAATGATTAGAGTTCTTATGTTGTTATTGAAGATTTTTGTCATTTGAGTGTTGTATCAATGATGTAATGGTTATAAGAATAATGTGATATATATAAAGATTGTACTACAGTACTTGTTGTTTTTATTAAGTTTTTAATATGATGAAGGTAATCATATTTTTAGTATGTGACAATAAGAGAAACTTTACTTTATTTGGGAAATTTGATGAATTGATTTTGGAATTTAGAGACCTTTTAGAGAAAGTATGGACGGAGGTATTTTGTATAACTATAAAGGTTGGAATGGATTAAGTTGAACTAAGGATATTATTGTTCAAGGTTAAAATTTTCTGAATATTATTTATGGAATATTATAATACTATAGTTTTAGGAAAAGGACAACCTGCAGGTCAGTGGATAACCCGTCCCATCGGATAAAGCTGCAGGAATCGAACTCAAAACCATAGTGCGACAGGCCTTTATTTCCTACCACTAGCCTACAGGAATTCCCTGGTTATTACAAAATATTTTTCTTCATGGTAGGTGTTAATATTTGGAACCTTATGCGATTAGGATAAATATAAAATTTTGATTTCTATTATCTTTTTGAGTGAAATATGAGTTTGTGGTATAAATTAGATGAAGGATGAATATCTACTTGTCATGTCTATATATATATATATCTTATTTTATTAAGAATTTAATTCTTAATCTTTAGGGAATGGATATTAAAAAAAATATCGTAATATCTTATGTTTTGTTGAACTGATGATATTATAAATCACCATAGATTGATGGCTTTGAGGCCCTCAATATCACACTTTTTTGTGATTGATGACCTCAATCACTCTCAAAAAATATTTACATTTTTCCTCCAATTATGTGTCTCTAATTTCCACCAATGTTCTCCTAATCGAGATCATAAATTGGTGGTGACTTTTTCATTTCCCTTTCCCTCTTATTAAGGCTAAATTTTATTAACCTTATTTTCGATGTGGGTTTTCCAAAAAGGTATTTTCTACTTTTAACATTTTATTTTCAAAGAACAATTTCAAATTGTCAGGATGCAATTTATTTAAGGAGGGTAGAATGTAACGCCCCAAGCTTCCACGGTATACTTCTCTTTTAATAATGCAATAGATTGCATTCTACGCAAGTTCGAGATTCTAACACACCGCAACCCATTAAAATAGGCTTTATGAATAGTAATACCCACTTTTTGAAATTATATAAATTTTATATTTCAAAATTGACTTCATTTTTTGATCCGTAATATTGAAATTAGCTTATGTTGATTTTTTTGGTATTTTTCTGAGAACTTCCAAATTTCGCTGAATAGTGAAAAGTACTTAAAAAATATTTTTAATAACTATAATTTTTAGTGATAAATTATACGATTGAGTGGTTTCAAAGTATAATGAGAATATATTTTAACCGTTTTATCCAATGGTGGTCATTATAATTAATTTTACTTTGAAATTAGACATAAACAATTCTCAATATTTTGATTGATATTTTTTCTTAAAAACAAGCTATTTGTTTTGACAATGGGAATTAATTATAAAATTAATTAGTGCAACTTATATGTTTGGAATTTTTAAAAATAGACATCATTTTTTAATTTGGAATATCAATTATATCTTGTGGTGAATTTTTAGTATTTTTCTAAGAAACTTCAATTTTTGATGAATAGTGAAACCTCTAAGTGGTAGTTAAAAAACTAATTTTTCATTTAAATGAAACATTACCACTTCTGTGAATTGAATTTAAAAAATCCAAAATACATGGTTTTCATTAGTAAGTAAAATGTGGTTCAATGAGATGAAAATATTTTTTGGTGAATTGTAACTTTTATGTTTTATTAATCACGATTAAAGGTAATTAGTGTAATTTAAGGTAAATCTAATGTTATAATAATATGAAATCACCTTTGAACTTTTCCTAATATTATTGTATTAGTCATGGCTGAACAAGAAAATCCATGTTTCAACTTGGGTACCCCATGGAGCCACTTGTGTAAGAAAATGACACTAATAACTTTTTATTTAAAGTAAAAAAAATTGTCACAAACATGTGTTGTTTTACTAAAACAATTATTAAATGGAAATATATAAGTTAAAATTTCGACTATAAATATCAATTGGAAAGATAAAAATATTTCCTACATCATGGTAATTTTTTTGATAACTTTTAGACATTAAATAAATAAATTTATTTATGACACCATGATGATGCAATGATTACCTCATTAATTAACGATTTAAATAAAATGAAAAGATAATGTAAAATCAAAGAATTAAACTTTTTAAAAACCTATTGGAAGAGTATATTTCCCACCCTTATCAGATTATCCAAGAAATATATAATTTTGGTACCTTTGAAATCCGAAAAGCACTTCATAATAATGTAACATTTCATGACTTTCCAATAGTGACCCTCCTATCCTCTTATAAAAGGCCCCCAACTCTACCACCTTATTCAAAACATCAAAGCCATTTTGCTCTAACAACCTCTGCCAAAATACTCTATCAACTTCCCTCTATTACTCCTAGAAGCCTCACATTGGGCATAAGTCTTTCCATGGAATCCTTTGGCTCAAATCAAAAAGAGTTACCCGATTTTAAGGCAATGTCTTCTATTTTGTTCTTTTGTTTTATTTTGCTTCTCCAACCCCCTAAACACTTTTTATTACTTTTTTTAATAACAACACCAGTATCTTAAATATTCTAGGATGTTGTTATGATATGTATTTGATTAACACTTACTCACACATTCATCTAATGGTTAAATAACATACTGTTTCTGTGGGTGGCGAATTACTGCCTCACGAAATGATGATTGTCCAATATTATTTTAACACCTCTCATGGTGGCCATTAAGATGTCAATATATTTATATATGATATATATTATGTTTATGTTTTCCTTATGCTTCTGTATTTTTCATTTATGGCATACCTTTATGATTTCCATTATGGGTAAACGCGATAATTTCATTTTAGGAAGTGCGGACTACCGCCCCCTCAAAGTGATTTGAATCGTTAATTCCATATATTGGAAGTATAAAGATGGAGTAAATAATATTATATATTAAATTATACTGGAATTATAATATAACTTTATATCATTATGATTTAATTCCATTAAATTCAAAATAGAAATGAAATTAGCATTCATGCGTACGTACAGCTTACCGTCTCCATGAACGGTGCATTTCATTTATTACCTCTAAATGTTATGTAATATTATAAATGCATGAATATATTGGATATATATGATATATATGATATCTAGATCATGAATATAATTATTGAGATAATGGATATTCTACCACATAAACAACTTGTAATTATAAGAAGTTTATTGTTGACTCAAGTACCAAAGGTCACCAAATGACCATTATTAACTTTAATGACTACATAATTTTCAAAACATGGTAATAAGTGATATAAAAGGGGTAATGAACTTGAAAAAGGTTCTTAAAAAAGTAAATATTAACTCTAGTTTATTATTCAGTAGATTAAAGAACGATCGAGTCAAGTCGGACATGAGGTAAGGGAATTCGTCTCAATCTCCTTTCCTTGAGGCATATTTTTATTATACACAACTTTATTTTATATAGTGTATAAACCGATTTGAATTCTACGTTTATTCAAAAGAAATCTTTTTATACGAAGTGTTTTACTAAATTAAAAAAAAGGAATGTTTTTTTGTCTTACGTATGCGGCGACAATGACTTCTCTTCCCCCTTGACCATTATTTGAGTTTCAGCTTCCTCTACAAGCCATAACATTTTTTAAAATGAAAAATAAATACCAAGATTTAATTTTATTTTATTTTGTTATTGAAAATGGTTTTGATAATGTTTTTATTATATCAATGTGTTGTATTGATATCTTTTGATTGAAATGTTGAAATGTTATGTTTTATTTATTCATTTTTTATGTGATACAATTATGTTATGGTTTATGATATGTTTAAACCTGTTCATATGAGGAATGCATTAGACTTAATAAGTGACATGTGGATCCTGTTATAGCTCCTCGATGCATCGGTAGGTCCCATGAGACAAACTAGTGTCTTGAAACAAGGCCTTAACAAAATCCTACTTGTAGTCTTGGCACAAGGCCTTGACTATGTGGTTATGATAGTCTGGCATTATGCATTCTATCATTATGAAAGTGGTTATTGATATTGAATGTGATTATTAGACTAGTAGAATATCAATGTGAATATGTAAATGGCATTATGTAATTTTATTTTTTCCATATTATGTTGAAGTTCATGTTTAAAAGGCTTTTGTTTTAGTTATACATTTTCTTAAACGTTTATGTTTATTTATGAAAGTTCCGCTATATTGTTATCCTTACTGAGTATCTGAGCTCACCCATTTCTATGTTTTATTTTTCCCAGGATGTGAAGAAATATTTTATAACTGGCCTGTAGGGATAGTCTGAAGGGGATATGAGTGTGGACGATGGATAATATGTTATTGTAGTTTTTTACTTTATAATTTAATGTAACATTTATGAATGTATATAGTGTTTCCAAGGCTACTAAACTAATCAGTCTTTCAAGAATTGATCTCTTGTGATCATGCCAATGTTACGTAATAATGCACCGACTCTGCGTAACTGGGGTTGGGGAGTTACATTTGTTTCGACAAAAAATTGTTCATCTACAAAAATAAACATATACTAAAATCAGGTATCGAGTTGATTCCTATAAAATATGTAGAATGTTAATTACTTAAGGGTAATTATGTTATTTTAGGATCATATTCAATTTATTTTTGTCATCTTTTAATGAAAAAATGATAGTTATAACAAACAAATTTTTTCTAACTATTTTTAAAAATATCAATATTTTTAGATTAATCCTAAAATATCATAATAAGATAACATCGATATTCATATAAAGAATTATATTTTTATCAAATAAATTGTCTAATTTTTTTATAAATTAATTATAATACTTATTGACATATAGAAGCAAAAAATTATTTTTTTGGAAAAAATGACTTTAATTAATATTTGAAAATCATTTATTAAGAATTAATGAATTCATTTTCATTATAAAGAAATTATAACTATTTTTAACATAATGGTTATTACTATTCATGCCACAAATTTTAATGACCTTGTAATAAACATATAATATATTATGGTTCATTAAGATTCAAGATTGTGTGTTAGAAATCATTAAAAAAATTCTTTAATTAGAAAAATATAATCAAACAAGGGGTGATAAAATATGAGAACTTCTACGAAAAACTCTTTTTATTGACAAATATTGAGTTATCCCCAATTTGTTCATCCCTCCTCCTGAGTGAATATGTTAAATCATGAAATCCTTATTTGGAACTTCCAAATATATCATCACAGACATATAGAATAACCAAAAATTAGATTGATTGGTGGAGAGCCTCTAAAATATGCTACTCATGGGCCTCCCTAGTTGGAAATTTTTTTCTGTAAAATAAAAAGGATCCTTAATCTTTATTAGAATCCCTAAAACTTGTATAATTTTTCTTTTTAGAGAAGCTATCTTATGTATCTTTATTGTATTCATAGTTATGATAAGATCTCTACTCAAAAATCATTCATGAAATCTACATATGAAACATCATCCTCTTGAAAATCACAAGGATAAAGACACCACCACTAACGTTCAAAACCACAGTCTATATGACTACCAAAATAATCCAAAACTCATCCAAAGAATATATTAGACCAAAAAAGATATAATGATCCTTTTAATAGTGATAAATATCCACATCAAAGACACACCCCTCATACTTTTCGAATCATTTCCATATATAATCATTCAATTATAGAATCCATGAATTACCGTCCACATTCTAGTCAATCCTCATATGATTAACCAGAACATCCTATTGAAAATATTCTAACTAAGTTTCCTGAAGATGATAATGTCTTTACATACCTAAAAAATAAATTATAATCATGATGCCAAATTTCAATTTATTTTAGTAAGGACTTTTAATTAATTCATTTTAATTTCCCACGAATCAACCAATTCCAACTTGTTCACAATCAACCATTATTCAATTACCTATTTTAGGTATCTACCTTATAATGGGTGAAACCTCTTATGGTTGTTAGGTAAACGTAGGGTTCTTGTATCTGAAAATGGGTCCCCTTAAATCACCTATCCTCTATAGTCTACCAACCCAATATCATGACCCAAGATTAAGTGACATTTTTTCCCTACCATCCTATAAAATCCCCTATGGGATTAATTCCAAACACTATCATATCTCACAACCTACACCTATGGTAAAACTCTTTCATGACCTCATCCCCCCAAATGGTACTGATCCTTGGTTTAAACTAAAGGAAGGGAGATAATGACCACATGTACAATATTCAGTAGTCCCCAAGATGGAGACTGGAACTATGGGTATTATATTCTCAGATATTAATGAAATTACCAAAAATTATTTATCAATGAATCTAATATAGTATGGAACTCACCATAAAACTCTATCTCATAAATAAAATGGTTAACCAGGGAAACTATCCCATTATTTATGTATAATGTAAATACATTCTAATAAATTTTTTGAATAAATACAAAACAAGGGCCTAAGGAATACACTCAGAAACTATTCCAATATGTCAGCAACTAATGTCCATATTTTTCTCTAATGACCTCCTTGAATACTAAAAAATATTATTTATATATTTGTGGTGAGAATAAAATGTATACACAAAAGTATCATACCAAACATATCATGTTCACATTAGAAAATATATTCCTAATGAATCTATTGGATAAAGAATAAAAACATCAACCTAAATAGGTTAACTGACTGATTGTTTCATCACAATGGCACAATCAACAAATATCTCATCAAATATAGCAACACAATATACTGAATATCGACATAGGGTAATCCAAACATCATTCATAATATATTTACACACTCATTCCTAAAATATATACAACACATACCACCCATACATTTCTTAATAACCATACATGACGATACCAGAGAAAGGCCATCACATTCCACCAATAGACACCAACGAAACCACATAATACCACTAACACTATGTAACATGTCATCACGTAGATTTCCTCCGATTAAAACTTCCTTGTATCCAAAATAGTATAAAATCATGAACATGATGTACATCAACCTCATTCCCTCTAACTACCATGCATGAACCCCTACTATAAAAAATCTCATCATCTCTTCAATCACTACATCTAATGAACTTTTGACCAAAGGATATCTAAAATCATGAGTATCAATAAATCATGGAAGAGATAGTGGTGAGGGTATCTTAAAGACTATTCTCACAATCATAGTATTTGGAAAAAATATACAGAACCCAAAAACAATGTGAGCCTTTGAAAATAGGTGACTCTGGTTGTGAGTCTATAGAAATAAAATAGAATTACATGATAGATAGATAACACAAGATCCCAACACACGAGTTCAAAAAAATAGAACCAATATATCTCAAAAAACTATAAATAGACTCAAAACACCTGTCAGTATAGTTCTCACCTCTAAATTTACCATACCACATAATAAATCCACACACCCAAGACAAATTCTATCATTATTTTCAAGTAATCCCATTTGTAGTTTTTCTAATTACTTATATCATCAATTATAAAGATCACTCATCTCATAAATGATTTTCACCCACTAAATTTCCACATCAACATTAAATTATTTTACACAAATTTATTTCCACCATTGTTCATTAATATGTAAATATTTCTTGTAAATTTTATAAATATTGGGAAACAACACAACATACCACATAACAACACATACATACCAAATCAATGAAATTAACATGCGAACCACCTCCCATAATAAACATTCTGCAACAAAACCCACACACTTATAATTTTAAACACAAATCATCTGAAACATGTCACAATTTCCACAAATCTCATTTAGTTTTTAATAATTTAATCCATTTAAATTAGTTTATTATTTTTGGAATGGTATCCTCACCCAAATATGAGATTCCATGGGACCCAATTTATTATCCAGATATAAATTGATTTATTTTTTCATGTGAGGTGATATTAAAAAAATCAAATATCACAGAATATATCATCGTAATAAAAACAAAAATGTAGTGAGAAATAACAACCATATCGTAAAAACCATAAGAATAATTAAAACTCAATTGATTTCATCCCCTCCACTTTGATTTCAATTAATCATATTTATTATCATGACTAATATGATATATAAAATTTATCCAAAATAATAAGAACACTATATTCTAAAATATATTTCTATATAACTAGAGATGAATGAACCTCAATCTCAATAGATTTATTAAGGATAAACACCACTCACAAGGAAGAAACAAGATATCAACTCTCACTATTTTTCAGAGAACACCCAATACCTGTCCATTGAAATACATTATCAAACAAAATTCAAACCACACTGGATACTATGATTACATTGATATGATCATCAATAGAATTGGTGATGTTTAGAATGTGGGAAGGTTGGAGAGGGCATATTTTTCCATCATCAACAAGACATGATCTAATGATACATAGGGTTAGGTTTCAAAAAGGAATATCTAATGTGGTGTTGAGATATTTGGACATTTCCTAG
The DNA here is from genome assembly GCA_963277665.1 of Viscum album. NCBI lineage: Eukaryota > Viridiplantae > Streptophyta > Magnoliopsida > Santalales > Viscaceae > Viscum > Viscum album. The sequence continues at coordinate 1,427,381,248 of OY728120.1, read as the reverse complement.
AGATATAAAGGATAACAAGGATATAAAAATAGAAGAGATTGAGCCCACTATTTATAGGGGAATCCTAATTGAATCTAGTATTTATTGATAGATAGCCAAAACACAAATTGTAGGTTATATAGATCTGTCATCAAAATCCCCTTAACTTTTACCTTAATTATATAAATTTTAAAAATGTTACTTGATATCTACCATGGCCAAGACCATTGAATTTTCTAAGATATTTTTTGTTATTCCATATTTTTCCAGAGCCTAGTTCCCATTACATTGATGTTTTCCCCAAAAATTATCAATATCATATAATATTTATTTAAAAATCCCCATTTTAGATAGGAGGTCCCCCACTACATAATGAAAATTGATAAATAAATACATTTAGTGTTTCTGAAATTTCTATTTTCTACTGGTTGATATACCTGCTGAGGTATCCTCCACCATGAGCATCACCATAGGTGACCCTATAAATGGTCTAATTCCATCTACTAGAATCTAAAACATGAAAAAATCCTCTTAACTATATAACATTGAAAAACTATAATGTAATGTTTTTTAATTTCTTAGACACTCATTTTCTTACATTCAAATGGTTTTTTAATTATAGATAATTTATAAAATAAAAAAATGATGTAATGAATTTTATGAATTTTAATTAGAAATTACACGTTGTATTATATTATATTTAATGAATTTTATTTTCTAAACATAAATGATTTTATTACATAATTTTCAATTATATTTTACACTCTTTTAAAAAAAGTAAAAAAATGAAATTTCTGCATATTTTCTAGAGAGGTAACTTTTCAGTCTCAATAAAAATTATTGATTTTTTTTGTCTAATCATTTAAAACAATAATAAAACATATCTTAATAATAAAATTATAGTATTTTTAATAATACATTGTAACACTCCATGATTAGTTTCAAATGAAATCCTTCTAGCTATATTTTGGGAAATTTTAGTCTTTTAAGGACCAAAAAAGGGTATGTCCCTTTTTTTAATGAAATGTTTGAAATATTCATTTAAAGGTATTTTCATATATTTCAACATCCTATAATGATTATTTTTATTTAATGTGTATATTATATTTTTACCCCATTAATTTATATTCTCTGAATGGGATATTATTATGTTATGAAGAGACTGTTGGGAATCTTTTTTATTTTTCTTGGGTAGATCAAATCTAATAGATTTTATGAAATTTAATAATCTGTGTGTTTTGTATCATGATATGGTATACGTAAATTATTTTATAATCTTCATTGGGGAGTAATCCCAAATCCTTAAATGAAAATATATGATATGTGGTAAGTGGGGTTTTATGGTCCACTAGTGAATTGGATAATGAGAAAGATTTAACAGGATGGATGTTCCTCCAAATATATGGTGGAGATATGTTAATTCTAGGAGATTAAAAATATAAATGATTAAATGTTAATCCTATGAGATGAAAGAGTTTACCAATTATTAGTTACTCGTAACAGATATGGGATTTATATGGTTAGGTGATTCCCTTATGAATGTTTTCTTCTCTCTAATGCCTCCATATTTTTTAATTCATACTATGGGTTATAATGGATCATATTCTCAAGAATTATTATTTTCACATGGAACATGATTTTTGATTTATTTGAGTCATTTTATATTATCTATATATTCCTTTTCTCATTATTTAATATCTATGTTTCTATGTGTTTGAATTATATTATGGTATGTACATCCATATTATTCTCATACATGTCTTTTATGTGGAATGATGTATCAATCATGTTACAATTTAGAAATGGATTTAGATGTTATACATATATATTTTGACATTAAAATTGGGTGAAATGATATTATCATCTATTACATGTCTTACATATGGTTTGGAATTAAATTTTTTATCCATTTTTTGGACTACTGAAGGAATGTAATACACATTCTCTAATTAAATTAGGTATGGAATTGAACATCATGATAATTCAGTCATGTTTTTTTTTTGAAATATAAGGTTATTCCCATTAATTCTGGCCAATGGGATTTGAATGTATGTTTATTACTATGTAAACATTACTTTATTATCTAATAAAATATTAGAACCATTAAGTTATAAATTGTTTTCTGATATAGAACATGATGGTGATTCAATATTGATATAATTCATAGAATGAGGTGTTATGACTAATCCACCCTTGATATGGTAAAATGGTTGGATGATTATCTACTCATTATTTTTAATTCCTCAGGTTATGTAATTTTTTATGAAATTTATTAAATATTTTTTAACTTCTTTAAATTTCTTCAGGTATTGATTTTCTAATATGTATTTTTCTATATTGATTGTGGATATATTGGGTGAAGAATATATTATCTATTATTAGTATATGTTATAGTTTATAGCTGATAATATATGGGGAAAAATAATATAGGGATATTATAATATGGATTATTGAGTAGTTGATGATGTGATATGAATTTATATGATTATAGTGTATTATTCGTTACTAATATAATATATCATCCCTGTACTTATATATTTCTAATTTCATATGGTAAAACATTTTTTTGGACAACTGTGTAATACGCACACCATACATAAGATCCTTGGTGGGAATATTGTAATTATGAATCATGATATAGATAATATAAAGGATTGTATGATTTATGGTTGATATATAAGGATAAATTAAATATGATATTAGATCGATGAGATATTCGAACCCAATTCAATTTTCACCACAATCCCTCTGTTCTTTTTTGATAGTATTAAATATGATCATCCCATGTGATGACATTTTTATATAAATATGAGATTATAGGATTACTATCTATTTTAATAATAATCTAACAATTGGTATATAACATTTATAATTGGATCATATAATGAATTTTACATTTTCATTTTTATGGGAAATTGAAATTTTCTATAACATCTTGTTTAATTTTTATTATCTAATATTGAGGTTACAATATCCACTCATAATTGATAGAACATAGCCACTAGTTGGAATCCTTTATTGTATTGGGAGGCACTCCTATGGTTATGTGGGACCACCTAGATCTCCCCTATTTAGAAATTATAGCATGGTAAATTTCATTGTGTATAGAGTAGTGGGTGGAATAATATGATTTTCCTCTTCAATACCCATTGAATAGATTATTGAAATATTTTATGATGATTTTTTGTTACTATTTTGAAGAACATTTTTAATTGAGAATATACCTATAGTAATAAGATATATATTCAACCATTACATATAAATTTCATTGATATTATATAGAATAATATCAGTGATGGGGGAATTGAGTTAAATTGATTATTATAACTATGTATGTTTCTGTAGGGAGAAATTCAGTTAATAAAAAAAGATGACATGGGAATATAGAAATGTGGATTATATGATAGATTAAACATGTAATAATATCTATTTGGAAACCATACCAAAAAATAGTAGTCCAATATATTTAATTAATTTTTTCCTATGTGTTTTTTCTGATCACCCTATAATTAGTATTTTATTTTATCAGGGTATTATCAATAGATGAGTTGAAGATAACATTCCTAAGAAATTATAGGTAATAAATTTTTCTTGAGATTCCATTATATTGATTAAATTGCAGAATAATTTTTTATATATCTAATATGTAATTTTCATTATACAAGTAATCATTAATAGTGGGGAACATCAATGATGTGTCAGTGTTCTATAGCTCCATACATTATGAGAAGTACTATATATTTGAATCCCTGTATATATTCCAAAATTAAAACTGAAAATCCAATCATAAATGGTGATTCACATATATTACATCCCAACTCATGTTTGTGTGTAACACTTGAATAAAAACATACATAAAATATACTCATAATCATATGTATAATCATGTTAGTCCCCCCACTATCAATGTGTTAGTTCACCATGATACATTTTGGGTCATCCACCAAAATATCCCCCTCATTATCCCACAATGAAAATATTATAATTAATAGATCTAATAATCATTCACATTGTAAGTCAAACATATACAAATTTGTCTATAAGAGAGGGCACATCAATTTTCACACCAATTTCACCTTCAGAATATTATGCACTAATTATTTTTGAGTTATATAAATTTCAATGAAATTTATAATAACTAAAATATACAATATTGTAAACTGAAATTACATTAAGAACTCAAACTATTTACTTATATAATATTATGGGTCATTATAGGTAGAAAGACATATTAGTACCCTATGATTTATTTCGAAGAAAATATTATCACCAATATATTTTCCATTTGAAAAATTATAGTCTGCAAAACCACAACTAACTCAAGATTATGTTTATGGTTTTCTTCAATATGAGGTCTTTATTAAGGTGATGCATATGTTGATACCCAATGACTAATCATAAACACAAATACTTCATAAATACTCCAAATATTTCTATTTTTATTTATTGATTAGCAATCTCTTGTAAGATGAAAATTTTAGGACCATCATCACACTCTTACACTCTAGAAACTATGAATCACATTTGATTTTTGTAGTCATATCAACTATTTTCAATTAATCTTAAGTAGTACGTGATGAATTCAATGAAAAATATTAGATTAATATTCTATTTTATCATAATAATCAATTAAAAATATAACCATTATTAGATCATGGTTCATGACAACAATGAATGTGTATAGGACAAACATATTTAGATTGTTGAGGAGGAGTAACTTTTATACATCTATAGATGATTTGGGCTTCCCAAACACAAGATATGAATGTAATATATGTGCATCATCTTTCATGATGGATAATTTGGTCAGATTTGTGAAAGTTATACCATGACGCTAAGAGATGGTAAATATATAAATGTATAAACTAAGAAATTTTTTATTTATATCAAGGAGTATACCTTATTAGTAAATAATTGATGAGAATTTGGTATTTTGGGTACATTGTGTTCTCTTCTCAATCATATATTAAAATTAGATGAGGTCATAATGAATTTAATGACTAGAAAAAAATGAACATAAAGATGTGAATTATTGTTTTTCTTGAAGAAACCTAAGAAGGATTCTAATTTTCATTATATTATAATGATATACCTGATGGATGAGTCGTGAAACCTATATGATTAAAATATGGAAACAATTCATTTGGAAAATAGTTACCTAGAATCTGATATGGATCCAAGATTCACTATGGATTTTTTGAAGTGATAGATTAGGCTATTCAATTATTTGAAATTCTCTAAAACAGATTGTTACCCATAGATTTAAAATGAATCAATGTATACAATAGAGATATTGGAATATTTTATAGAAAAATATATTCCTAACTGTATTGACATACTATTTGACCTACATATGGATAATTCATTAAGAGGATAAGTGAATTTGGGTTAAAAATATTAATATAACCTTCCAAATTACAATGTTTCATAATTATTTGAAAAATCCACTCGCCCTCAATGAAAATTTGGAATAAATGAACCATAAAAGTTACATACAGGAAATTTTACTTAGTCTGCATGAACTATGAAATTTCCAAGGTCTATACACCAGATGAAGAGCTAGTGTATCATGAAATATTGAAAGTAAAATGATTTTCATTGAATATTTAGAGTAAACTTAATACACCTCTAGGGTTATAAGCCTTAAAATGAATACTGAAATCTATAAACTCTTCACTCTATAAAAATAATTTATCTTCTAGAGGATATCCATGATATCAATGAACAAAATAAAGATACGGAATTATGATCTATTTAACATAAATTTCTATCATTATTAAAATGATTAACTTTACATGATTCTGAAGATGATTTCATAGAATTAATCACAATCTCCCTCCTTTAATAGAACTCATTATTCAATAATAAATTATTATTTTTAACTATGATTAACTCTTAAACAACTCACTTTTTTAATAAGATATATCTCCAATCTGTAATGTGAATCACTAGGAACACATAATTGAAAATAATTATGATTTTATAAATTCATAGGTATATTAATCCATAAATTCCATCCAAATTTATGTATTCCAATTGAAGAGACAATGAAAATATATCCCCTTAAAGATATAAACATGATTCGGAGATATAAATTATAACATAGCCTACCATGTAATAATATAATTCACTATAGCATAGTGAAGTCATGACAATCACTTGGCATAACTAGACAATTACTGACATTATATTTTATCTTTAATAAAATATAAATCCTACCATTTCGAAAATTTCATTTTATTAAAAAAAAGTGTCATTTTACCACAACCATAAAAAACATCACAAAAAAACACCATTGATTTTAAAATTGTATATCTTTTGATACCAATATCTAGTTGAAACTATAAAACATAATGTTAGACAGCACTATTGAATATGGTTTCTCTAATATTTAGGTTTCCAATTTAATTCTATTATGTATGACATCCACAGATCAAATTACACATTATTCATTACTCCCCATTACTATTAAATAGTTTTAGAATCCCCATCACTAATTAATTAATATTCACCTGGATCAATGGATCCCTTTTTTAATCAACATCAACTACATTATTTTTTAATAATTATTTATCGATTTTTATTGTTTTTTTCATAAAACACCTATTAACATGTCATTTATTCCATAATAGTATGGACTACCATTGTTTTAAGAAAAGTGATTTATCAAGCTAAAATGGAGTCCAAATGACATAACAATGCATAGATTTCAATTTACAGTATATATATGAGAACTATTAAGAAAGATTCTAGTAATCATTCTATTTTCATCAACATGGTTTTCAATATGACTTGTTTAATAATACACTATTATAAAGATTACGACAACCTTAATGACATTAAACATATTAACAGAATATTCCAAATAATTATTCAACCACATAATGTATTCAACATCCACTAATATTACAAATATTAATATGGGTTCAAAATTATACTTTTCAATAAACACAACCCAAAAATACATAAAAATAATTTTTTATAATAATCAAACCATATTGGTTTTTCAAAAACCCCTCTAACAATGAGTTTTTTAAACACTATCATTCATTAATCACAAAGATCTATAAATTATGGTTTCAAATAATAACATAACATTCTCTATAAAACTACTATATTCATACCCATCATTGGAAACAAGATTTAAAATAAATGATCTTTACTAAAACACTAATTCAATAATCCTAGATTTCATTAAACATCTAACATATCTAGAAAAGGAAACACTTGTCTATTTATAAAATACATGCTTCTTTAACATTAGTAAATATCCATTGATTGTATATTACATTTTGATCATCTATACATAATAAAAAACACAAGGTAATTCTATATTATCATAATATCCCATAATCCTTGTGAAAGAAAATCATCCTTCATTGACATAAGGGAGTCATTTCATCACTCTTCTATGATAATTTATTCCCCTATAACAAAATATATGCCAATATATTTCTTTTTTTTCTCTACTCCTTATTCATTGAACACAAACACATTAATTTTGTTGGTCAGAGGGAAAAATAATCTCCCCCAATATACCAAAAAAAGATAGATTTTATTTCTGTGAAAAAAATACTATAATATAAATCATTTATTGTACAATATCATTAATATTAAAACATGTATTGAAAACCTCCATTGAGTTTGGGTTCCAATTAATTGAAATATTTAAAATATCAAATATCATCCAACACCAAGAGATAAATAATGATTCTGAAAACATTCTTTTAGAATTTTTTTTCTTTCTGATACATCAAGATTTACCTTAAGTAGAAACACATTCAATATTATTATTATTATTTTCAACAATACAATTTAAAAAATGATACTTCATATATATATGTTTTTACCTGAATGCTAAATAATATATTTTCTATGGTTAAAAAACTGTATTTATCCCTCTATATTTGAAGAGGAAAACCAACCGTAACTAAATATATTCATGTTAGTTCTTAATCATCAAGAGTTTCATGAAACCTTGATCAACCAATTTATTTTTATTTTCATATGTTCTTAGAGTGATATAATGTTTCTTCTTATAGACACATGAATTTAAAAACTATGTGAAAAAATATTCCACCTAAAATTAAATTCAAATAATCCATTAAACCCCTCCAATATTCATTTTTAACATCCCATAATAGAAATAATGGTGGTAAAATATATATAAAATTGAAATTTGTCATTTCATTATCATATTTTTGAATTTATTTCACCATAAAATCATGTCTTTCATTTGTAAACCATTGATACTGTACAGTATTTCATCAAGTCAAAACCATATTTTGGTATTCATAGTAATGTAATATAATCTCCAAAAGATTTACCAATATTATTTAATAATGATCACATTTTCAAATTCATCCCTTGATAAAATCATTATAATAATTTTGTGGCTATCAGTAGTATACACCAAAGATTAGAAATTGGTAATCATGTTTTAAATTTAATTTAGTAGGAGAATTGTAAAAATAAGTACAATAAATGTTTTTAGAAATACAAGGGGTGAGTATTGTTAACCCCTCTGATTACACTAAACTTTACAATCCAAATTTTTTTTGAGTACCATCATGATTGATAATGGTAAATTTCCAATTATATATATATATATATATATGGAGATAAAGGTGGTTTATTTACTCTATATTGGTGATCTTTACACTTATAGAGTGAGTTTTGTAATATTTTTTAGGAACCAATGGTATGAAATAACATTATCAAAACTGAAAAAAAATCAAATAAAATAATTCACCATATAAAAGAACACCATTTCATATTTATTATATTTTTTAAAAAATATATTATAAAATAATATATATATATATCATGAAATATTGAGTCATTTTTTGAGTTCCATCCATGCTTTGACATTGAATGATATAACTAAAAGAGAAAACATTATAATGAAATTTAAATCATTGTCCTTGATTTATTCATTAGATCTTCATATAATGATTCTCTTCATTTTATGGAATGATCAACCTCATTTTCCCAAAATATTCCTTAAACACAATTAAAATATCCCAATTTATAAAAATATTGAACCAAATACCTTTTTTCTAGGATTATAGTTTCATAATAGAAATACATTAATATTTAACAACCCCATACAAAATTTCCTAGAATAAGTAAAAAAAATGCCATCACATAATTATATGATCTATAATGGGATCCTTTTTCATAGTATAACCCATGCACTAACCACTTTCTTCCAATTCTATTTCATCACTCCTTTATTTTTTATACACATTTTGTAGGGTTCGGTTATAAAAGAACACCATAGACTTATAACATGATGCTGTAATGATTTATCTATGAAATTTAATTTATCCAATGATAATTTTTTCACAAATCATATAAAAATACTAATAACACAAACAATTGATTCTAAATCTATGTCAAATGAACTGTATAAATACACAAAAGTAGCAGAAAATAATTTTTTAATGTAGAACTCAATGTCATCACATCCTTAATAAAATTCATTATAATTAACTCCAATTCCTCTATATCAAATTTAGATTTATAAAAATATTTTTTAGATATTTTTGAATTATTGTTTAACCATTTAATACATTCAAGGGTTTAGGCCTCTATCAATGAAGGTAATGGTAGTCTATTAAAGGTAATGGCACATATGGTAACATAAGGAGGTGATACAAGCAAGTACTAGTGTAGGTAGGGAGTCTAGGACTTATTATATAGAGAGAAGTAAATAATTATGTGGAAGAACTAGATTAATTCCAATACATTATTGGTACTATTAGAAAAAAATTATGCCTTAGGGAAATTTAATGGGATTTCAAGATCTCTAGGCCTTGAACGCTTAAATTTTTATTGGTTTGAATTGTTTTTGACCTATTCTTGTGGTGATGAGGTCTTACAATTACTGGACTAGTGATTGTATGTTTTGGTTTTGTTATATCATGTTCCCAAAATAATAAATTTATTTTACCTTTAAAAATTCCACAAACATATGTTTTCTAATCTCCTAACATTGATACATATTATATTATCTAATGATTGTATCTTCATCATATAGATGAACCGACATAATAAGAAATTTATTATTTTTTATAAAATGAACATCATAAAGTCCTACACATTAGATAATTATATTCTACTAGTATTTATAAATATTAAAATACTTGGTTCTTAGTTCTTTTTTCAGTGCATAAGTAATATTATTTCAACTAGAAAATTTCTTATCATCCTCATAAAATATTAAATCCATTAGGATGATCATTGTAAAAATTATTATCATTTTCTACAAAGAGGAATTATTATTTAGTCTCAATTTAAAACACCATATATTTTAATTTCATATATAGGGATATATAGTATTGAAAATTATAAATCTTATCTAGAGGAGAAAACCTCACATCCAAACCTATCAATTCAGTTTTGGTCTAGTATTTTTATAGGATTCCCTAATTATTCCACAAATTATTTACATGTTCAATGATTTATTATTGAAATACTATTTGGTTCCAATAATAATCTTATCTTTTATGTTGAATTAAATATCAAATAATCAATTATTTTTTATTTGGCCAATTTTTTTATTATATAATTTGATTCAACTCTAATTATTAGAAGCCACATTAAAAGTGATATGGTTTATTTTTTGAAAGAGATCATTATTATCAATAATTAAACCTATTATTTTGAACTATATCTATCCTAAGGCCTCTAATACTAACTCACTATAAATTGAAGAAATCCATGAACAACTATTCCTTTGGTGTGCCTCCTTATAATCAAAATTTTTCTAAATAGGAGTGTCGGTCTAAGGGTGATTGTGGTTTTAATATATCCTAAATTTTAAAGTGACTATAAAATTGAAAATATATATTAAAATAAAAAAATCAAGTATAACTAAAAAGTAAAAAAATATCGAACTCATTAAATTTATAATTAAGATGCATTCCTATAATATAAGAATTAACCCTAAACCAACATAAATTTAACATATTTACCAAAAAAAATTGTAATGTCAATAATTTTAAAGTCATTAATAATTAAACCATCTACCCCATCCATTGAACAATAATGTTAAACTAAACCACTAAATTAATTTCAATATCTAATAATCAGAAGACTGTAAGTTCATACCCATATATATTCCCAAAACTATAATGTATTTATGAAACCTCATGTGCATGTTTCAGGGGCGATTATGTCCTCTGTAGGACACAACCCACAATGTCATTGGATAATATATATAAATAATGTATGAAAATTATAATAAATGACATTTTATTCACATACCTTAATAAAATACAATCACAATATTTTAATAATGACTTAGCCTTTACCAACATTAGCATGCTCTAGCATGGAATCATAAATATATAGATTTTCATACCAGATGTAAGATCATTCATCCAGTATATTACCTATACCATGGAATTAGACACCATCCTATTTATATATAGAAACCACATGTTAACTATGACAGTCAACTGACATTTATATAAATCAAATCAAATTTTATAGGTCATCAAAAATGTTTACCAATAATGGTCTTAACATGGTAAGGAATCCAAATGCGTAGTGAACCACAAAAATTATGAGTCTAGATATATTATACCCAATGTATCTCACATATATCATATGAATCTGACACCCATCCTATGATCACATTTAATACTATGATTCTATAACCAATTATATTATATCCCTTCTCTAAATAAATGTTAAATTCCATCACCCATATTTCTATCGATCTATAGAGCATAATGCCAGCATCTAATGTTCAAAAAAACATAAATGGATATATCCAATGTGAACTTGAAACTAAAGGCCTAAAAGTCATAGTGATTTAAAATGACTGATAACATATGGAAGTAACCATATGGACATCCACCTCTACTAATGGTAATGGTCATAAATATCTTCTTTACACTAGTGAACCATGTTACCAAATTCCTAGTAATCTACTGCACTGAGGGTTACATGGGTTACACCCATAATATTCTAAAGGAATCAATTTATCACTTAATACAAACAACTCTAATCCAAAAACATGTGGAATCATTAAGGTAAAACCCACAAAAACCCCCCAAAATATATTCTATGACCTATCATGCCACAGTCATTATTTTCCTCAAGAGACAACCCCTTGGAATCACCTAAGGTAAATTAATACAAAATTTTTGTCAATTCATAGTCGATCAAATGATATAAATTTATTATATGATTAATATAATAAAGATATAATTTGTAATATATTTGAACGAAATAAATATATATATACATACATTATTGATCATGAAATAATGGTTGACTCAACTTCAATCAGTGGAAATCAGATAAATATAGAATGAAGAAGTATGATTTTGGGGAAAAACTAATCAAAGACACGGAAATGATTATAGAAACAATGATTAAAAACCAAGGGATAATTACCCATACTCAAACAAAGATCTTGTGATAAATGAAATAGAATCAAAGAATCAATAAATAATGATATAACATGAGGTAATAGAGAATGATATAAAGTGTGTAGTCTAGGAACAAGTAATGTATTACTCTATGAGAGAGTTAAATAAATTCATGTTATTTAATTTTACAAAATTATATATTGTTATCAAATACTACATGTATGGAAAATATCTGTATGGACCCTAGAATTATTCTCTAATTTCTTATTTTTGTCCATTATAGTCTATTATCATTCAAATTCATTCATTATATTATGTATTATTGTTACACTTACATATCACAATCGAAAAATTCATATTACATGGTAACACTTAGTTATCATACTAACCCTTTTTTATCATATTTATTACATGATATGTACAATGTACCTATATGATATATTACCATTTTCTAAACCATTGTGTATTATTGTAATTATCATGTATCTTACATATAAATCAGGAATTCCATAACAATTAAATAATTCAAAAATTTACTGAATCATACAAATCATATTAAGGCTTATATATCAGATACATTTCCATATATTTGACCTAAATTTATCAAATAAATTTTTTCATATTCTTTTAAATTTTCCCAATAATTTTGTATCACTCATATACTCCCATATGTATCTTATAGAAAAACACTTCTAAATCAATTAGACAAACTTAACTTATATGATGTTCATGTGGTATTTTAGTTTTTTCAAATTAGAATGAAGACATTACAAATTTTTGACCATGTATACTAATAATTAATTTTTTCGAAACATGATCCCATGATTCTCTATACTCTTATATACATCAAATTAAAAATATAATCTATATATTAAACATTTCATGATAATTAATTATTCCAAAAAATAATTACCCCATGGTCACCCATTTCTATGGTGAGATCCTTTATCAGACACATATATTCATTACTTTTTTGGTTATGTGCAATATCAAAATTCACTACATCATATCCTAAAATACTAAAAAACTTGGTTTATTTAGTGGTATAATTTTAACAGTTCTACTAAAACCCTCCCTTGTCTGTACTTGAAAAAAAAGGTAAAATATTTCTCTCACAATTGTTTTTTGTAGCATTGTTAAATGGGGTCTCTCACAGTGCTATTAAATTTCAGTTAATAGGGGACCTTTATCAACACTAGTAAAGAAGATCTGAAAAAAGTGTCATTTATCAGTGATTATAAAAAATAATTGTTAATGGATGGCCTTAATAAGCACTTTTAAGAAATCACTGATAAAGGGTGACCTTTGTTAGCACTTATAAAAATTCGTTGGTAGGGGTGTTTGCAAGAACTTATTTAGAAGTACTGATAAAGACCCCCATTTGTCAGCACTTTTTTACTACCACTAGAACTGGCTATATTTCAAAGAAAAATATTTAATTAAAAAATATATATTAAAATAAAAATATATTGATATTGATATAAATATACAATATAATTTTTATATATTTTTTAGATAAGGCTAAATGGACATTTACAAATAATATATAAGATATTTAGTAATAAGAGATTATAAAATAATTAATAAAAATTAAATTATAATTTTCTAACTATTATTTAGTTATAATAATTTAGTAAAAAGTTAATGGAAAAAAAATTAAAAAAAATTAAAAGATCTAAATTCTGTTGAAAACATAACTAGAACGTCAAACGAAGAAAAATTTTGACCCTTATATCTGTTTGGGATCTATCACATATCATATCAAAGCCTTCGAAAATATATTTTCCTCATTTTGAGAGGGGAACCCTCTCTCACATATTGAAAGGAAAAAAAAGTAATATATGGCCGCAAAACCCTGAGGTTTTAGGTGGGTTAAAAAAACTTTCAACATTCAATGGATTTTATCCCCATTTAAATTATTGTTTTGACATTTTTCATGGGGGACTGAAATTATTCCTTGGTCGTACATTCATATTGATATGATTTCATTCAATATCTATCATTTTTCATAATGTGATATTATTTATAATCAAATATATAACAATATGTACATATTTTTGATACTTTCACATTTAAATTTTTAATTTTATTAAGAAATAATAAAACATTTTTTCATATAAAAAATAAAAATCAATATATAAACCTTATCTAAATAAAACATAATATCCATTTTTTAAAATTAAAAGTATTAATATTTATATTCTAATATAATTAATATATATATTTTATGTATATATATATATATATTTATATATATATATATATATATATATTCCTGTATTGATACACATAAATATATATTTATCATTATATTATAAATATATATATATATTTTTTGTAAATGAATATAAAATTACACGATTATAATTTTATATAAACATATATACATATATGATATATGTATGTTTTTATGTATTTTTAAACACACCCATACACAGAAACATACACAAAAAAACATATATTATTTATGTATTTATGTATATATATATAAATATTAAAAAACAAATATATATGTATACCAAAATAGTAATATATGTATTAAAAATGTATGAATATATATATAAATATATAGTTATATCATAAAATTCAAAAAAATAGCATAAGGGAGTGGAAAGGGGGAAGGTGTATAAGCTGGAGGACTTACGTTCAAAACTCGATAGAGGCAGGGGCATGCGTTTGAGGGTGGGATTATCTAAAT
This sequence comes from Viscum album, assembly GCA_963277665.1. NCBI lineage: Eukaryota > Viridiplantae > Streptophyta > Magnoliopsida > Santalales > Viscaceae > Viscum > Viscum album. The sequence goes on along the minus strand of OY728120.1, from coordinate 1,427,366,185 downwards.
AGTTGATTATGAGGTAGGGGAATCACTTATAAATGGAGTGTGGATCCCTGACAGGGGATTGGGGCCTAAAAATTAATTATACCCTTTATTAGTGGGACCTCTATCAGCAAAACAAAGTGCTAATAAAGGCCCTGTTTGATAAAGGAAAAATAATAGAAAAATGACCCTTTATTAGTGTTTTAATATATATTAAAGGGGACAATTAGCAATTATTTTTATATTCTTTGATAAAGATAACCGTTTACATCCCTTACATTATCAGTGCTTCCCTAGCACTGATGAACCTCTTTTACTTGTTCTATTAAAAGCCCGATTTATAATAGTGATGGTACTCTACCCAGTAATTTATTTTAACCTTGACCTCTGGAAAAATTATGAAAATAGATTCCATAACAACAATAACAACCTCAACACCTATTTTGGGACGATATAAACATTGCTGATATGAAATCTTACCTAAATCAGGATTCCTGAATACAAGGTCCATTTAATCCTTCACTCAATATGATAACACTTCATGAACAATCTCAAGACACATACTAACCAATACATTTCAAAAATGAGTGTCTTTCTTTCCAAATTTTTGAAACATCTATAATATTCCAAATGCATCTACAACATTATAGTCACATTGTCAACCAAAATAAAATAAATGGATCTTTCATTGGGATCTCACCACTATTGAAATCAATTATATTTCAACGTCAAGAAAAAATATCTAATACGATAATGAAATAAATCCCACCCATCATCATGCGATATATGCATTCAAACATTCCAAAATTATCATCTGATATCATAATGATTACCACTATAATCTTTCATCAAACTTAAATCCATACTTCAACCAACATTTTGTTATTCTAGTTATCTATTATGAACATCATGCACCATTACCCATCATGAAAAACAAAATGAAAAACAATCATAATGAACCTATAATTATTAATGGATCTAAAAACTTCAAAAATTGTATGATGTTGAAAGATTTATCAACAAACTAATAACTATAATTACTAGAATATTTCACACAATGTCATACACAAACCCTTAAAATGTTATCTTATTAATAACCATGAGCACTATGTGTATAATATTATCAAAAATAGATTCTTGATATCATTCCCAATCCAACTCGGACACTAATGTTTGACCAAATTGAAAACCCTAGATGATTTCAAGGTTATCCTATAAAATTTCTCTAGATACTCCATATGGGCACAAACAAGGTTTTACACCTATAGTATTTCACTTGGTCCCCAAAAAATAAATTTCCTCTAGAACATTGAACACAACACCAATGAACCACTCTATTGCTGCTTGATTAAAACCCAACACAGATATGTTTTTAGTCCCCCTCCTATTATTTTTTCAAGCTACCAAGAGCTAGATTTCCCAACCCTCATGAAACCACTATTCGTCATGATGTACTCACATCAACCATAATCCACATATAAATATAATATTGGTTCACCATTGTATAATATAAGGTACACCTAATTATTTTCACCTTTACACTGATAGAATTTTAGGAACATCATTGATTTTGAGTATTAGGGTAATACCATATCTATCTAGTATAAGGGGAAGCGAATTATAATCCATTAACCATGCATCATAGTCCAGGTCTGATGTCTCTCTATACATTAGGTGACTAAAAACATAGTCCTCATACACCCTTAATATATTGAGAATGAATTTAACGAGGATCTAAACATAAAATTCCTTATAGGGAATTCCTTCACTTCATCCTTTCTATGACTCTGTATCTAGCAATATTTTTTCTAGTAATTTATATATATATTCATCAGGCTTCATCATAATATAATTCATCATAATACACTAGTATATTTTCTATCCAAATTAAAATCATCTTTAATAAGTCATTGTTTTACATCATACCCAAGGGTGAACACCATCATATAATAAAATTATTTTAAAAAAATTTAATGTATTCCATTGATGAAACATATCTTCAAGAACCTGAATCCATGATTTAGATAATTCATGGAATAACTCACCAAGACACTACTCGTATAACCCCTAACATTTATACTATAAAAATGTGGAATTCATTCCAACATCCTGAAATATATCTCACTAATATGCACACCACATCCCTTATTAGCCTCATATGATCCATGCCTTGGTAGAACCATATCACTACCCAAAACTCACCAATATAGTTTTTCTATATAGAATCACACTATTAACTGATTACCAAGCACAATAATGATATATAAATTTTTATATTGAAAATAAGGATGATATAATTCATATTCTGAATTAGAAACCCTTTCACATCTATATGACACCCATGTCCCATAACAACTAATCTCATGAACCTACCAACCCATGTTATTGTTGTGAACGATACACTCCATACACATATATGATCCACATCATTAATCAAAATAATAATCACATCCCCATTTTGTGTTAGTATAATGTCACCAACAAGGTATATGTGTAGAGAAAACATAATTTACTTCTTACTCTTTCAATATCCAAACCCATTAACATTATATAACAAAAATATAAAAATTCTATAGGAACATACTTATCATTTGGTCCTAACATGCATAAAATTTTCAGGACTACGAACTCATTCCTCTATATGTCAAAAGCAAAAAATATTATAAAAAGAATAATAAATTATCAATATATATTTACTCTATCATAATAATTAAAATAAAAAATAAATTTCCTTAGAAAAATGTCAATTTTTCTATAGAAGTGTTAGCTAGGCACACAACATGACATCTATACCATGTTTTGAGTCATTCTGGAATATTCATCTATCATAAACCAAATTAAAATAAAATACTACTATGATTTTATCTCTACTTTGATAATCAACTGCAACATCCTATCATGTCTCACTCTATACAAAATTTTCCATAGTTACATAAGACCTTAATCATTCCTCCCCCTACTCTAGTGGCTTATAATTACAATGGATAGAATATGGTCAATAATGGGGAGACTATATTATAAAATTTACAAATAGAAAATAACTAAATAATATCAAACATAATAAATAAATAATATCATGAAGTAATATAAACAAACACTATATAATAGCACATTAATGTAAATTAAATTTATTATGGAATTTTGATAATATAAAATCCATTATATCATCAATTTAATTATAATATATGAATAGGGATACAAGTAACATAAATGTTTTACCAAACGTGTACTATGGAACCCCCTTAATTATCCATAAAAAAATTACATTATTCCTATCCACTAAGGTATACAACCATATCCACTAAAATCATGATGAAAATCACTTACCCTTATTTTTTCTATGAATAATAAAGAACTCACATTTCCTGTTGTGTTAATGTAACGTGTAACTGCCGATGTAGTAACCCCCCACCACTGGAATCCCTAGATAATATCAATACATATACATGTTTATGAAAAATAAAATAATTAAGAAACTATGAAAACAAATAAACCCATCAAAATGATGGTTTACTAGCCATTAGTGATATTATTTGTAATTTTCCATGTTATAAGGTGGAATAATGTATCAATAATTTATCAAAACAAATGATCGGATCTCCTTTCAAATAATATCATATAATATTAAATCTCAAAAGAAACTAAAACTAAGTAATAATCTAATGTAATCAATGATTCCATAATTTCACATCCCCTAACAATATCATAAGACTGATATTCATCAGTACACTTTACTGATCATTGGCTCAAGGGACGTCTGAAACTCAAGTAATAAAAACACATAATCTTAACTAATATTGGAACATCAACACCAACATACCTATCATATATATGAATAACCTTAATCCAATATATAAATCTCATCCCCATCCATGAATCCATGGACCCCTATCATGAATCCCCCTCTATAAGTATGGTCAACAATACCACTACTATGATTATATAAGAATAGAGTATATTTATAAAAAAGCGTTCCAAACTAGATAATGGGACATGTCTAGTATACATATGAATGAAATGGTCTTGGACCCATAATTAGTGTCCATAATTAGTGTAAACCATTAAAATTATATAACCATAACTCAACAAACCTCCTTTAGGGAACATTATATTCATGAACATTATCCCCATCACACTAGTGAACCATGTTTCCCCATTATATGTGCTCAATTTCACCCATTTTCATAAGATTTATATTAATATATTTAACATGGAACCACATCAATCTATATATATCATGAATCTGGGTCTATTAATTTAAAATCATGTACAAATTACCCATCAAAAGTAACGTTAATCAATACATGACCCAACATGATGAACCAATCATTTTTTATATGAGACAACCAAAATATTTCTCTTAAAAATAACTAAATCCTCCAGTGGTTATATTCCCAATCAATAACATGACCCTACACTTTCCTATTTACCAAAAAATGAAAATTAGACACATAGCATAATGAATATCTTCCCATCACTTACATGGAGTTAATAGGACTGGACTCTCTAATAAACATCAGCTGATCAAAATCTGATAATTAAAAATTATATAATTTGAAAACCATGTATTTCTATCCTAACCAATATAAAATACAGATATTCCTAGTGATTCCATGATATGACATCCTAGGTCAGTAATCATTCCACACAAATACTCTATATGATATAAATCATGACATAAATACAATAATTGATGAAGATTTTTCAAATTGAAAAAATGAATGAGATAGAAATATATATATATATATATATATATATATGACTCTCATGGTGTACCCATTGTTAAAAATGTTAAAACATATAAAAAATATTGTAGTATTAATTATAAATAATTAAATAATTATTTCAAAAAATATAACATATGTAATATCACGTCATGATATACTTTTTCACGGTGTGATGAGACTTCTGAAACACCACTATCAAACTTATTCTATCTTATATTTAATAATAATTTTTTTTATTATAATTTATATTTTAAATTTTAAATATCATAGTTTCCATTAGATACCATAGGGTTACCCTTATGTATCACATATTGACCCTTAATCATAATTAAATAATTAATTCAAAAAAAATATAACTTAAGTTAAATATAACTTATGTACAAAATTTACTTTTTCACGGTGTGATGAGATTTATGAAACACCACTAACAAACATATTCTACATTATAATTAATCATAATTTTTTTTCATTATAATTTATATTTTGAATTTTTTTCATTACAATTATTCAACATTTTTTTTTCTTTTTATACCCATATATATGCATACTTTTAAAAAGATACCCATCATTCCACGATATCATTTTGTTGTGAAGTGAACCCTGATCGTCTAAAATAATTTTTTAATTATAAAATGCATCTATAAATTATGACTCTCTATAACACTTTTTGGTATACTTTATGCTACAGAATAGAAAACCAAATTAATAGAAATATCTAAAAATAGAATTCTCACACTATTAAAACACCTATGTCTCCTCAATAAGGTCTATACACACATGATTGGTCTAATATCCCACCTAAAATAAAACTACAAAATACCAATCCCATTAATTTTCTAGTCACACATACTTTTTTCAACATTAATTACATCATTGATTCTATATTTTCTTATAAATGGTCATATTTTTTAATTAATAATGTTTTTGTGACATTTTAGAAAATAACATTGAACCCTTTTTCTCCCATAAATGCAAAAAACAAATTACCTCTTTTCTTCCATTTTATAATATTTTATTGTAAAATCCCCCTTATCTCCAATATAGAAACATCATGTCTTTTAATATTTTATTCCAGATGTTTATTGAAACATTTAAATGAATTTATTACGGATGAAAAATGATACATTTATTTATTTCTCTGTGATGTTCAAAAATTACATTATTTTCATGTGACTTATAATTGGACATTTTTCCCCAAGGTCTCCAAAATATTTCATTATTGGAAACATCCATTACCACATCGCTTATGAATTATTTTATGACCTAGATATAACCAATATATAATTATTATATTAAACTATTTATTTTCAATTATCTTTTAAAATTAATCTCAACGTTGTTTTTTAAATATTTATCATTAATGGAATTTTATTTATTAATCTATTGAAGCTATTAAAAACCACTTAGTAAAGAACTCACCAATAAAACATATTGGATTAACCCATAATGATTTAGATAATACATTAAATTGAAATTTCTTAACAACATTTTATTATAGGTAAATAAAGTAAAAAGAATTATTTTATGAGTATTTTCCCTAAATATAAAATAACATGTTGTAAAATTAACCAACATCACTACTACAGATATAACATTTCATTATGTGAAAAAAAAATCTTTAAAATCCCAAAAAAGAGATGTTATTGAATGTGATGATATGGGTGTCCCCATTATTAGCACAAAAAATCACTGATAGTTTGTGTCCTTTATCCACACTAAAAAAAGCATTGATAAAGGAAAAGGTGCATGTAGTGTTCTATCTATATAACTTCACACCTATAAGCAAATCTATAATTTAAATAGCACACCAAAATGGAAAAATTCTATGTAAATTTAATTTTAATCATGAATTAAAAAATTCCCATCCATGGTATATACTAAATAAACTCTAATATTCACATTTTAAAAAAAATTAATATAATTACATTTACAATTTTCCATAAAACATTATAAAACATTAATATTTCATCTTTTGATTCTCGTGATCCCCTCTCAAAAATTTCCTCCCCTGGTACTTTTTGTCGAACCAATCATCACAACCTAAGAAAAAGATTCCCCCTATACATGGAAACAAATATTTTGTTATTAACACACTAAAGAAATAAATTAAACATTAATATGGAAGAACACAATAAATATTTTCAATATTTAATAAAAATGACACTTTTGGAGTTATATTTTCCTCACTGTGCATCCTATTGAGGTGGGGTTGATTCCTATACATTAAAAATGAGTTATGCATCATTATCCGAAAATATCAATACAATTCGAATGTGTTTTCTTGGTTCTGAGTATGTCACTTTTTCTTTCACTAGAATTAATTCCAATTTCAAATAATGAAAAATTTGGATTCATAAAGGACACACCATGCATCATATTGAGGAATGATTGATTCCTACCCATCAAAGATTACTAATGGGTCATTTTCCTAAAGTATCAAAACAATCTGAATGCATTTTCTCGATTTCCAGTATGTCTGTTGTGTTTTTTTACTAATATTTCATTTCAAAATGGAAACACACATTTTGATTCAAACCTATCACATTGTGAGTCGGATTGGTGTGATACTAGTTCATATATAAAAAAATGACGTATTAGTTGATTTCCTAATTTATCAAGTAAATCAATGAAATTTTTCTTGGTTTTTAGTGGGTGGTATTTTTGAAATAAAATGTAAATTTTAAACTAATAACAAACACTTTTAGTCATACCTGTCACACCATGTATTAGATTGAGGTGAAAATGTCTCACAAACATCACAAATGACTCGTTGAACATTTTCCTAAAGCATAGAAAGAATCATAATGTGTTTTCTCAGTTTTTAGTATGTCACTTGTTATTTTTAATTAATTTCATGTCAATTTTGAATAAAAAAAGATACACTTTGAGTGATATATGACACACCATGAATTTTATTATGATGATGATTATCACTATACATAAAAAATGAAAAATAAATAGTTATCCTAAAATATCAAAAAAATTGAACTTTCTTGCTCCATTTTCAGAATATCACTTGTTGTTTTTACTTAAATTCATGTCAATTTCTAATAAAATTAGCCACTGTGAGATATATTGACAACAATTTTCAACTTATTGAGGTGTGGAAGAGTCATAAATTTTATAAATGACTCATGGATCATTATCATAAAGTATTTAAATCTAATGAACGTGATTGCTTAGTTTTCAGTATCAGACTTGTTCTTTTTACAAAAAAAATTGTCATTTTTAAATAAAATGACACACATGGAGACATACTGGTGACAACATGAATTGTATTGAGTTTATGTTGAATATTAAGTGTCATAAATGAATCATGGATAAATTTTAATAAAATATCAAAAAAATCCAAATATATTTTCTTTGTTCTCAGTATGTCACCTATGTTTTTACCTAAATTGATGTGAATTTTAAATATAAAAGACTCTTTGAGTTATACCGGCCATACCCTGCATCATATTGAAGTTCATATGATTCCTATACATAAAAAATGATTTATAGATCCTATTTATAGGGCATAAAAATATTCATAATAGGTTTTTATGGTTTTCAATATGTTAGTTGTTTTTTTACTAAAATTTTATTTCAAACTAAATACACGCATTTTGAGCCATACTGACTTCATCGTGTGTCTGTTTTATATGAGACTACATCATTTACATCAAAAATGGCATATGAATCACTGTCCTAAATTATCTAGAAAATTATAACATGTTATCTTGGTTTTTAGTGAGTGACACATTTTGAACTAAAATGTCAATTTTAAACTAATAATGGGGACTTTCGGCCATATCGGTAACATTGTGCAATAGATTGCGGTGTATTTGACTCTTACATGTCATAAATGACTCATTTTTAATTTTCCTAAAGTATCAAAACAAACCAAATGCATCCAGTTAGTTTCCAATATGTCAGTTGTTGTTTTTTACTTTAACTAATGTACATTATAAATTAAAAGAGACATTATGAGTGATTAAGGCCACACCGTGTGTCATATTGCGGTGATGATGATCCATACACTTCAAAAATGACTAATATATCATTTTCCTAAAATATATAAAACAATCTGAAGGCTTTTTCTCTATTTTTTGTATAACACTTATTGTTTTTACATAAATTGTTGTTAATTTTAAATAAAAAGATACACTTTGAGTTATATCGGCCACACCATGTGTCTCATTGTGGTGTTTTTGAGTTCTTTACATTAAAAATGACTTCAGGATCATTTTATATAAGTATGAAAAATATTCCAAATGTCTTTTCTCGGATTTCAGTATGTTAGTTGATCTTTTTACATATGTTAATGCCAATTTAAAATAAAAAGACACACTTGGATTAATACTAGTCACACCATTCATCATATTGAGGTAAGGTTTAATCCAACAAGTCCGAAATGGAAAATTGATTATTTTTCTAAAATATAAAAATAATGAAAATGTGTTCTATTACTTCTCAGTATGTCACTTCTTATTTTTATTTAAAGTGATCTAAATTTTAAATAAAATGATACACTTTGAGTTACATCGGCCACACCATGCATTGTATTGTGGTGAAGATGATTTAAACACATAAAAAATGACATAATGATCATTTTATTAGAGTATCAAATAAATAAAAATATGTTTTTTTTGTTTTCATTATGTAAGTTGTTTATTTTTACTAAAATGAAATTTCAAACGGGAAACATGCATTTTTAGACATACTAGTCGTATAGTCTATCGGTTTGATGTGATACTACTCCATACACATCAGATATGACTTATGAATCACAGTTCTAAATTATCCAGACAATAGGAGAAATTTTTCTTTATTTTGAGTGAGTGACATGTTTTGAAATAAAATTTCAATTTTAAATTGATAACAGACACTTTTAGTCATACCATTAACACCATACATCAAATTGAAGTGTGGTTGATTCATACATATCACAAATGACTCAGGATTTTTTTCCTAAAGTATCAAAACAATCCTGAAGTTTTTTCTCATTTTTTAGTGTCACTTGTTCTTTTTTTAATTTAATATCAACTTAATATAAAATTCACACTTAAGAGTCACACCGGACACACCGTGCATCATATTGAGGTGTGGTTGATTATGACATGTAAAAAATGAATCATGGATCATGTTCCTGAATTATCAAAACAATAAAAATGAGTTTGCTCAGGTTTTAGTATGTCCCTTGTTCTTTTTTGGTATAAGTAATTTCCATTTTAAATAAGTATTAGAAAAAAAATTATAAGGAAATTAGCATAAAAATAGTAGATAAAATGAGGAAATTTTAATTAAATAAATATGTAATATTAATTCAAATTTATACATTCATGACCACTTTTCTTATTTATATTATATGTGTTGTAGCCTCAAAGTCCCACCGCTCTTGAGCATGATCAGTTTCGAACATATCTCCCCAACTCGAACAAAGGAATCCAACAATATAATAAAACAATTAATATGTGAGTAATAATAAAAAAAATTAAATTAAACATAAATATGAATTAATCCACTAATTTTATGGAAGTCACATCTTCATGCTATTTGTGTACAATTCTCCATCAGATATGTTACCCATTCGTTTCTAAGAACATTTATATCATCTTTTGAAAATGATTTCTTTTGATAGTTATAGAAGTACTGAAAAATTATAAATATGAAAAGTATTAATAAATATTTAAAATGAAATAATAATGATCTTTGAACATATATCTTCAACGATGCTAGTTTTTTTTGAATATGATCTCACTTATAAATGTACAAACATAACAACCACAATCTTTTCCGTTGGATTGTTTTGGACACTATAGAATCATTAATGATATTAATTAATTTTTTTATGTGTGTTTGGATAGTGAAATATTATTATATATAACCTAATACTTATCCAGTTCTAGAACTCATATTCTTTCTCATCCTTATCCTCAAGACAAAATCCATATTTTCTTTGATTGTGATGCACTACCCTATCATAACATAATAATCCTTAAAATATAATATAAATTTTATAACATGATGTATAGTTATAAAAATATGGATGTAGTTTATTAAAAATTGACAAACTCCATCTTGTGTGGACCTTTGTTTGGATATCCATGCATTGAATCCAGTAAATAAATCTTTGAAGTATCCAAATTTACTATAATGAGCATCCAATACTGCCTAAAAAAAGGGATAAGTATTGAAAGAATTGATACTAAATTTGATATGATTAAATTATAGAGTCCCACCCCTACATCATCAGTATTATATAGAGTCTATCATCTAAAATTAATCTTTCATATGATTTGATCAGACCATCTACTATTTCATGCTTTTTTGGGTTTTATTTTATATTTTTCAATAGAGGTGATGTGATGACTAATTAGTCCAAATTTTTTCTATGGGGAAATTCCCTTCAATTGTTTTTTTATATATTCATCAGCCAATAATATGAAATTCATTTTGTCATAATTAACATAATATATTAGCTTTTTGAAAATCAATTTATGAAACCATACCTCGTGTATAAATTTACAACTGAGGTGCCTAGCCTGTCATAATAGACAATTTTAGTTGCTCTCTCAAAACTAATGATTTCATGATATTTCCCTATGTACATATATTATTCAAATTATACTATGTCGTTGAGACTATCCTTTGACTTTTTATCCTCATGAACCTTCTGTGTTAGTAAATTTAGATATAGGACGAGCTGGTTAATGGTGCTTTCGGTAGATCTTTTTTATTGGTCGGTCGATCCATTCAATGGTTTTGAGGAGGTTCTTCATTTCAAACCCTTCACTTTGTATGCTTGAAATAACATTAATTTTTTCATAACTTTTTCTATTAATTGTTAAATATTTTGATTGAATGGTAAAATTAAAATAAATACATCCTTCTCGGTATGTTTTTTAGAAGATGTGATGGCCATGTGATGAATTTTCCAATATCGTTTTTGACCATATTAATACTAACCTCATGAATTGGAACATGTAGCTCTATGATAAGCTCATTGGCTACGCTGATTGACACTCGCACATGAATTTTTGGAATTGGTATGTCATGTAGCATGTCCTTTTGAATATTGAACACTGTATCCCTCACCACAAGGTGATGGGTGGGTGGTGCTAGATATAATTCATAGTCATTATCATCCTATATAATATCAATACAATAAAGGTATCCATTTATATATGATTCACATTTCATAAAAATGTTTATTATATCATTGATTACCTCTAATAAGACATCTCTTTATGTGGAATGGATAGACACATAGCTGGTGTGGGGTGGGGTGGGATCTCCACATGGCTGTTGTTCTAGATTTTCTTCTTATCTTTGCCTCTCCCTTTCTAAGGATTTAATCATTTCTCTATACCATATGAATTGTACTTCAAGGGAAGATATTATTTCTATCATATGTTTTATTAATTCACATTGATCTTCCTCTTGTTTTTTTCTCAACATATGTTCATGGTATCACCCCAAAAACCACACATCTAATGCGGTCACACTATTCAAGCTACTTCATGGCCATTGATAGTTATTGTTCATCTGGAATAGGTGTTTCTGATTCCTATGACTCTATCAGATACAAAATATCTGAAAATATGTTATCATTGTTATATAATATACATTTAAAGAAAAGAAAAATTATAATTTAATACTGTCACATATTGCCTATACATTTTTTATGTTTTAATCTATTGGTATCCCATTTTTATTTACATGTGCCTCCTTCCAAAGAATAAGGAATGCAGTGAAAGTGTCTTTTTATTTCAAGTCATCAATCTGAATATAAGTAGGAGAATATAATTATGGGTTTGTTTCATGTCACATAAAAGTGTTACAGTTTATTTAAAATATGTACCATTTTCTTTAAGTAAAGCATACCCCATCCTTGATTTATGGTAGGGGTACACTAGTTTAGCTACTTATTCATTATTTCCATTACTCCATTTATATTTCATAAATAAAAAAATTTCAATCAAAGTTATGAATACATTTATCATCAAAAAATGTATTATTGGCCATAATTTACTTGATATGACACATCCACATGACATCTAGTAAACACATCCCACACTTCCTAGGTTATCAGGTGTGCATATCAGAATAAGGGGTGTAGGTTTATTTCCCCTTCAACATATTTAATATGACATCTTTTTAGGATCGTGTGAAATACTATGTGAATCCTTCTTGCAATAATTAATATACCCTTTTTATGGGATTCATCTACTCTAAATTCAATCTAAAATATTTTATTAAGATTATGTCAATGTATGATGACTTTATTTTTTAGATAAATAGAGCAATGATATCTTAATGTTACCATAATATCATCTCACATCAGTGTCTTCATCTTGAGAAGAACATGGTGTTAGGAATCTACTTTAATCGGAACACTTTTCCATGTGAGGATTCCAATATAATTACTGAGAATGACCTTTTTGGGGAATACATGATGGCCGGAAACATTTCATCCCACCAAGAATTTCATGCCTTTTAATTTCTCTTTAATTATTTTTTTCAAGCACCATCAAACTATGACCATCCTATGTTTTCTATGAGGTCACTACTTTTTTTACTACCATTTCCCAAGAATCATCATCATCATCAACATGGTCCTCTAGATCTGTAATAACAGCATGTCCATATGGTCATTGTGCCTCTACACTGGGAGCAGTAGAAGGTTAAGAAATCTATTATACTTCATGAATAAGAACACAATCACATGAAAAAGGGAATTCCTCTACACTCGAGCAGTAGCAGGTTTAGAGACCTAGTGTTCCTCATGATTGGGAGCACCAGAAAGTGTGGAAGGCATTATATGTCGAGGAGTGTTAACATTTAATTTAGATTAAATAAATGTATTAGAAAATGGATAATAACTTGAGGTAACATGATATATATTACAAAAATATGTAACCTGATTATTGAACTCTATTTTTCTTCTTTAAGGACAAAGTGATTTGACATCAAAATCGATGACTCAGATCCCCATGTAGGGGTCTGCTCTGATATACATGATTCTATCTACATTTAAACCAATAGGAAATGATTGTGACACCTCAATGAAAGGGAAATCCTTGTTTGAATTTTCATCTGACTATTTAGTGGTTTTGGAAGATAACAGAATAATTGACCACATTTTGTTTGAGGGATCTCAAACATAAAATATTTGTACTGGATATGATGCCATTAAAAATGATTTTTCATTTTACCCTTCTTTACTAAAATTATCTTTCATGAATCCCAATTCATCTATTTTAACATCTATCTATTAATCAACCCACTTTGGACCAATGTACATCACTGTCTCCACTAATAGGTGATCAACAATTTGAGAAAGTAAAATATGTGGCCACTACTTTTGTAAAACCAATATTGAAAACCCATATGAAAACCTATTGGATAAATACATTGGTTTTTTAAATACCATACTACAATTTTCTATACATAAAAAAATTTCTTGGTGTTATTCATGTTGAAAAATATATATGTTATTGTGTCATTTTTAAATTTCAAAATGAACCAAGAAAAACAAAGGATAGAATTAAGGCTTGGTTGGATATGGTTGACAAGGGAATATGAGAATATTTGGTTCCCAAAAAGGGTGAAAACTGAACTTTTCTTCCTTTTCTAGGAAGGACTGATATTTGTTCTCCAACGTATTGAATGATATAAAGGTCATAGAGAGTATTCCTCTAATACTAATTACATCAAATCAATGACCTATTTGAAGTTAAAAGGACTCAAATCACAGGACATCCATGTTTTGATGCGGGATTTATTCCCTATAGATTTATGTTTCCTTTTTCCCAAGAATTTTAATTATACAATAACAAATATATATTTCTTTTATCCTTTTAGATATTCAAATTTTTTCCATTACAACATTGAAATATTCCAACGAATAATTCTAGAGATAGGTGTGAAGATAAAATGTGACTCTAAGGCCTGGTGTGCCTAGAGTAAATTTTATAAAAATGTTAAGTATTTTTATACAATGAACATGGAGGAAATGGGTTATATCTTAATAGGTATCTTGGATTAGGAATCCAATGGAACATTTGTGTTCAGATCATGCCATTTATCCTAGGTGGGGTGTATGTTTTGAGGGAGCAGGCATGCTGTGGAAAAAGATATCGAGGGATTTTTTGTAAATTAATTAATTTACAATTTTTAACATCGGTTCTCAAATAACACCAGAACGGAGTCTCAAAACTGAAATTTTAGACCTTGTTTGAGTTCCAAACACCATGTTTACCCTAGGTGCAACATAATTTTAGTCGACGTTGGGTGTCGGCTAGGAGGCAAGTCGGGCCAAGGAGTTAAGCGTATATTTGTTTTATTAAAAATATAAAAAATATATTCACCCCTATCCTCTCCATAGTTTCAATGAAACAGGAAGATAATCCTCCTACCCTTTAATTGAAAAACCATCAGATCTAAGAATCAAGGTTTCTTCAAACACAGATCTTGGCAGCGATCACTCCCGGATCGTGGAACTGTAGCTTCAGAGCGCATATCTATTGTTGAAGCGTCTGTCTTTCTCCCACGAGGTAGGTGGTTTGAGTTTTAATGTATTGAACACTTATTTGTTTTTTTTTAATAATGAACTTCTCTTTGAATATCGCATCCCAAGCAATCTAACACTAGTCTCCTATCTATTTCTGGAGTTCTGGGGTGCTCCCAATGGTCCGCGGAAGGTTTCTGGTGGAAAAGGCGGATTCCGGTGGCGGCCATGGAGGACTCTAATAAGGGTGGCTCAGAAATGGTGGTTTCCAATGTTGTGATGAGGTGACATGGTTGTTTTAGGATCTAACACACTGGTTTTTGGTAGAGGTGTGGTGGTTTACAGTGGTTCTTGGGCAACGATCTCGCCAGAATGGTCCGGGAGTGTTTAACCCCTCCTATCTCACAAATCGGGTGTCTGATTCACGAGTTGTCAGGGGTGAAATGACTCTTTATATGTGGTAGACCTTTTAAAGATACATTGATGAATTCCTGTGTTTTGAATGATTGTCATTGGTATGAAGTGTGAAAAATTAATAATATTTTAATTATTGTTATTTAGCGATAATTGAATCAAACGTATCTTCTACGTCTGATGTCTGATTAAGGCACCATCAGCGACACAATAACCATGACTTAAAGGATAATGATTCAAGACTAATTTCATGTGTTGAAATCCAAATTGGTGTGCAAGCCCCATGAGTTCCCCGTATGGGCGTTTGAGGCGTGATGTGACTTTTTCACTGGGTGTCTGATTTGGATGAATGAGTAATCGATCCCGTATGTTTTTCAATAAAATTATAATGGAATAATCTGTTTGATATGTTCCATGATCGATACATGGTCCCCATGAGGGCTTCTTGAGTTAAATAGTAACCTTTTCATCGGTTCTCCATTTTGGGGGAGTGAATATCCCTTCCTGCATGTTTTTTGTGTAAAGCATGATGGTGGATGTGGTTTGTCCTCATGATGTATTGGGTTCGGTGATGTTGCTGGTCATTTTAGTTAGTGAGGTTTGGACCAACAGAAGGTGAGTGAACTCCCTTGGTTCATTCCTATGAGGGTTCTCTTTCCACTACAACCTCAGTAAAGGTTTGTAATACCCCTAGTAAGATGATATGTATAGAGTTTTGGTATCCCTCCAAAGTGGCCAGGGTAGGATCCTCAAGCATATCATTTACCATAGATCGATTTCTTTTTATCTTCGTGAATAACACTACAATGAAAATGATCCCCTATGTTGCATAATTTCTCTATTGGGTTTGTGGTATCATTGTGTATAGGATCACCTACATATCAGACAGTTTCATTATCGTTACAGCATCATCAAGAATACAATTCCCTAATCACTAGATGTTTTTGGTAAGGATTAAGGTATCTTCTGGTTTTTTATCCCCTAATCTACGAGTTATCCTTGTTTGGGTTTGCGGTATCATCATGACCAACATTACATTGGTGATGATCCTCTATCTGAGTGATGAGGTCTATGGGATATCAGATTTTGTTGTGGTATCTCTCAGTAGTTCCTGGTTTTGATCCTCTCTTTGAGATATTAGGGGATATTAGTTAGGGTGGTGGTATCCCCTAGAAGATCCTAGGAGTGATACCCTATCATAGGATTTTTAGTTTATAGTTTTGTGGTAGGGTTCGTAGTATCCCCCAATAGATCATGGGAGGGATCCCCTACCCAAGGAAAAATAATCAATGAGTTTCAGTAATTCATGCTTTGTGGTGAAATCTAATGAGTGTCTTCTCTAGGTTATTTTTACCTTAGATACTCGAGTAGAATCTAATGCTGACTATGAGGTTGTAATATCATGAATTTTGGCACCTGAGATGTGTTTTTCAGGTGTGTTTTCTAGGTTTTCCTTTGCGGTGTTGTCACATATTTGATGACTCACCCTGTGGTTTGATCTGACTGGTCGTGTTTAGACATGTATGGTCTCGAGATGGAGTTTCTCCCTCGTTTAGTTTCTCTCTGGTTGGGATTAGTAGACTAAGTCATTTCAGTTCCTCTTTTTCTTTTGAGGATTTTGCGGCACCAACTATGATTCTTTAATCTAACCCATGCACGATATGTCCCCCACATATGTTTTGTGTCTTGTGCAGACCACATGCCTTTCGAGAGAGTCCCTGGAAGTCCCAGAGAAAGAAAATAATAGTGATCTTGATCAACTGGGGTGTTTACTAGAGATGGGCCTAGGAGCTTATCGAATGGAGTTTTTAGCGATCCCTATCTTCTTAGCAGGTTGGATGATTTTTCAGTTTTCATTTGGTGGGTAATGTATTTTCCATTTTGTACTACCATTGTACTCGGGTTGTGGGATAGATGCATGCATGCATGAATTTATTTTAAATTTTTATTTATCTATGCATTGTTTCATAAAGGTGTATGTGGGTTCATGGGTTTAGGTACCTTAGGCTAAGGCCTCACATTTGTGTGATAGCCTAATCTGCACTGGTCGCCAGCCCCTGGCCGGTTGGAGGTGGCCTTGGGAAACTGCATCTCTAGCCCCATTGGGTTGGTTCGTGAAATAGGGGTGTTAGAGGACGTTCCGCATATGAGAAATTAGAGCATAGTTGGTCTAGCTATGAGTTTTGATTGGGTTACATAGCTGTAGTGTTAGGATATTTCGATTTTTTATTTTAGGCCAGGGACAATACTGTTGGTGCGGCGGCAGACATGTCCACTCACAAGGACTATGATAACCTTTCTTTCGACTCAAGAGATTAGGATACTAGTTTCTGGTAAATAATGGTACATGCATCATGTTGGAATGGGCTTTGGGTTTTCCTTATCCATTTTGAGATAGCTACCTAGATATACTCGTTGAATGTGGGGTGTCTTGATTGTATTTTATAATGCCTACACGATGACAGCCAGTGACTGTTCTGTAGCGGGATTGTGGTGATGATATGCCATGAGTTGAGACTTTAGTATAAGTGAATATTTTATGAGGCTGTACTTCCATGTGGACCGACACATGAGTCACCACATATCGAGCAGCTGGTTATGTTGGGAGTGCAGGATGAGGATGTGCGCTGGCAGAGTGCGCTCACATATTCCAGATACAGCGGCCTCTGAGGTACCGGGGTGATCCAAACTCCCAGGTATCTTATGAATGGGTTGAAGTAGTCACCTGAGTTTTCCTCCTAGTGAGGAACCTACAGATCAAATGGTGGTCCTAGAAGTAAGTCGTTTTCCATGTTCGATAGGGCAATGGTTCAGTCTAGTGACACATTCCCATGTAGACTTGAAACTTATGTGGATAGAGTTTGAGTGTCTCTTTAGGGAAGAGTTCTATCTAGTCCCGCAGAGTCTGGTGCATATATAGGAGCATATACTGCTTCAGTAGGATAGAATGACTGTGGGGGGGGGGGTACTCCGTGATGTTTATAGACATATCACACTACTCCCTGGATATGGTTCAAGACCCGATATTTAGGGCTCTGACTATCGTGAAAGGCCTATGCATAGATATCTAAGAATGTGTGGTTTCATTGTGCCTACCAACCAATATTGGAGTACTAGAGTAGGTTTTGGTGGTGGAAAGATTTATGGATGAGTAGACCCTTGACCATTAGTGCTGGTAACATGGGAGTTGAGACCTCATTATCCAGTTTGGTAGCTGGTAGCTGACGATATGCTCAGGGGTTTGGACATGTGAAACGTTTCATGAGGTAACCCTAGGATGGAGGATCTGAGGCTCAAGCATCTCATGATGGTTTTGGTAAGCCACAGTAGAGGAATTTTTATGCCTGCGATGGACAAGAACATATTTATAGAGATTTTATGACCCACTGTGCTACTGAGAGGGAGCCGACCGATAGGCTACCTAGGTAGAGGTAGCATCTCGAGTATGGAGTTCAACAAGCAGGTAGATGTGGAGAAGGAGTTGGTGCAACAACAGGAAGTGGAAATTGGTACAAGGTACCACCACCATCACCCAAAGGTGGTCCATGTATGGATTAGGTACCTGGAGGATGAGGGTGATAAAAACTACATGCCTTAGAGGCTATTAACATATAGGCTCCACGGATGGACAGAGGTGTGCTTTGTGTCCTTTCAACTTTATACAGTAGTTTTGATAGAAACTATTAGGTGGTAATATTTCTTTTCCATTTATTTTAAATGATTATTCAGGGAATCGGAAATACCATATGCTAATGTTGTTAGATTTGCTTCGAATACACGAGGAAGAGGGATCCTTTCCCCATTGGGACACATTTTTTTGATGTGATTAAAACCATGTGGGGGAGTCACTGCCACCGAAAAAGAATAGCGTCGAGGTATGGTGGATGTGTCCCTCTAAATTAGGCATTTAGTGTAGGGTTGTGAGTTGGGGATTTTTTTGAGAAAATCCGTTGGTTCCCCATAGTGTGGCTAGTTTGTAATGTCCTGATTCCTGATGCCACCCAGAGGCGCCCCGTACCCGGTTGGTCACATGGTCTCAAGAACATTTCCCCGAACGCTAGAGGCTGCCGACTAGCAGCGAGGGCCTTGGGTGTGATGGTGGGAAAACTATTCCCTCATTGGCAGAGCAACACAGCAAAAGATAAAAAATTATAAAATAGCGGATGTAGTAAATATCCAACAACAGTAAACAGTGGAAGAATGATAAAGAAACAATTGGAGTAAAATATATATAAATGATGCATGATACATATATGTCTAGAAAAGCGGCCAAAAAAATCACAATGCTTAATATAGTGCTAAACCAAAGTACAAAAGGAAAATATTTGAGCAACTCCTCTTTATCTCAAGTCTCAACTTGGTCCCATGCTCTCCAGCTCCAATGCAATCAAGTACCTGAAGTCGAAGGGCACTTTCCCTTTTCTTTACCTGTAACAATATAATCTTTTTGGGCCCAAAATCATAGCCCAAATAGAGTGTGAGACTAAATCCCAATATTCCACCACCCGAAGATCTGTGCCTAATAGTCAGTAAATATATGGCAGTTAAAAGTGCAGAAATCAGTAAAAAAGTAAAGCACTATGTAGAAAACAATCCACAGTTTTAAGCATTGAAAACACCACACAACATGCAACAGCAAAACCAATAGCACAACATGTACACCTCTAGGAAGTACCCACAGCCTATCCCCTCTGGTCTTACATATCAAGTACGATAAACCCTCTGGGCAGCACATAGAGTCTCACCCCTCTGGTTCAGTTAAATTATAGACTCTCTGAGGAAGCACTCACTTTCAATTCCTCCTATTGTCTCGTATTGGTACTAAAGGTTCTCTAGGGAAGCACTTACATCACATTCCCTCTATGGCCCATGTCCTGGTACTATAGACTCTCTAGGGAAGCACTCAATGTCAATTCACCATGTGGTATCACATTGTAAATTAATAAGACACTCTGGAGAAGCCCTTACATCCATTCTCCCTATAGTCTACAACACATGGTTCTCACATCCCTATGTAGAGTCAGCAAGTATCGCATTGGTAAACCTCAATAACTACTTGGATAGAATTCTACTGCAAAACAACATATCAAAAAAAGACCACCCCATCCTACAATGCTAGGCATGGGAATGTAAACAACAACCTAATGGGAAAACAAGACCCAAAGGTCAAATACAAGAAAAACATGCATTGGAAATACATTCAAAGCACAAAAAATTACACTATTCACAAAAATAACCTCTACCCAGGAAAAAAAGCAAATCAGGAAAACAGCAAGGGAACAATAGTAAACACACAATACCTAGTTCAAGGGTATTTGTGGAATTTGCACATAATACTCAAAGACTTTCTACAGAAATGCACAAACCACCTACCTCGGGGTTAGGAGATCAATATACTTGAACCAAAAGGATTGAATCTCCTTAGAACATTTTTGATATACAAAAATGTATAAAACATTCAACCCATGATAACATGGAAAAGATGAGGAATTGGAAAACGAATCACCGGAGAAGGAATAGAATGCAGTTGCGGTTCCAAGGAAATCGACGACGGTCAATTCAAAAAACAGATGGAGGGTCGTTGGTTCGTCGAAGATCTGCGGCTGTACAAACTCTCTTGAATGAACAGAACCTAAAAGAATTTGGTTCTGTCTGTCAGACGTGACCCCGATTCATATAATAAAAACAATACATGGAATGTACTTTGGGAGTACACGGAATGTGCTCTCCTTTTCCGTACTCTGCATTAAGCGGCCTCCAAACCCCCTTACAGGGCCGTGTGTGTGGCCCCTACATGGACAACACACAGCCTTCATCGGCAAGGAAATACGGTGCATGTACTCATAAAGTACACGACATATACTTCAAAAATTTCTAGAAACTCTTCTTTTCTCAAAAACTCTAGAAAATGTAAAAACATACCTAAAAAAGAAGGTCTGGGTTCTTACAAACTTCCCCCCTTAATGAAATCCGTCCACAAATTTCCCTAGCATGACATAGAAGAAGAAACCCCAAATAACTCTGGCCACTACGATCGTACATCGGCCTCCCTATCCCAAGTCTCGTCATGTACTTGCCCGTGCTTCCATAGCACCCATACTAGAGGAATAGATAGGCCACATAGAACCTTCACACTGCGATGGAAAATACGGATCGGATGCTCCTGGAAAGATGCATCCACATCCAACTCGACTTCCTCATGTCGGAAGGCATGAGATGGGTCAGAAAAGTAATGTCAGAGCTAAAAAACGTGGAATACGTTGTGCATATCCTGGTACCTCTGATTTAACTACAACCAATAGGAAATCGGTACAATTCTCTCCAAAAACTCAAACAGCCCGACGTACCTTGACCAAAGCATACCCTGTCTCTTGATCTGCTTGTGTCCCAACCTCGGTGTGAAACATAGAAAAACCTGATCCCTGATCTCGAACTCTAGAGGGCATCTCCACTGATCATCATAAGACTTCTGTCGAGACTGAGTAATAGCCATCCTTTTCCGAATCAACTCTATCTACTGTGTGGTTTCTTGAATAAGACAATGTCCCTGCAAAGCTTCTTCTCCGGCCTCCAGTCAACATAAGGGTGATCAGCATGACCTACCATATAAAGCCTTATATGATTCCATCTAAATAGTCTCTTGAAAACTATTTTTGTAGGAAAACTTCTTAAGAGGTATATAATTCACCCAAAACCTCCAAAATCTATAATTCATGCTCGGATTATATCCTCAAGCACCTGAATTGTACGCTCGAACTGGCCATCTGTCTGAGGATGGTAGGTTATACTCAGAATCACCTACGTACCCAAACCTTTTTGTATCCCCTACCAAACCCAGGAAGTGAAACAGTCATCTCTGTCTGAAATGATGGAGTGTCGAACTCCATGAAGATGTACAATCTCACGGATGTACAACCATCACAGCTCGTCAACACTGAAGATCTCCTTGAATGATAAGAAATGAACAACCATCATAAACTAGTCAATGACAACCCAAAATGCATCATTCCCTCGAGGACACCATGGAAACCCTATCATGAAATCAATCTCAACGTTGTTCCACTTCCACTTGGGAATGGGTAACTGTTGCAAAATCCCTACTGGTCGCTGATGCTCCAATTTCAACTGCTGAAAAGTTGAACACCTCATGACAAAACCAGAAACATCCCTCTTCATACCTGGCCACCAATACTGATGGTGTAGGTCTCGATATATTTTTCTAATTCCAGGATGAACTTCCCAAACCGAGGAATGTAAATCCTGCATCATCTCCTCACGTATGTCTACTGGAACCCATACATGTCCCTATAAACACAAGATCTAATCCTCACCTGTGGTCCACCCAGGAATAGGGTCCTCTCCTGACATGCTTTCCTATAGGACTAAGACTTCAGAATCTAATAGCTGCCTTATTCTTACCCGATCAATAAGTGTAGAGGTAACAACTACAGAAGATAGAAAAGTCTGCCCTTGTCGGTCGTGCATCTCCAAATGCATCTCCAAGAATAGATCCATAAGCTGCCACTCACTACTGGCCTCCCAAACTTCCGGTATCTGAGTCCTCTTGCTCAACTCATCAGCCACAACGTTACCCTTCCCAGGCATATAGGCAAGCTCAAAGTCAAAATACTGTTGGTACTCAACCCACCATCGTTGTCTCAAAATCAGATCACACTGAGTAAAGATGTACTTGAGACTATTGTGGTCGATGAAAACCATAAAGTGCTCTCCCAGAACATAATGTCTCCAATAGAGTAAGGCATGAACAACAGCTTCCAACTCTAGATCGTGTGTTTGGTAGTTCCTCTCATGTGGCCTAAACTGCCGAGACCTATAAGCAACGACTCAATCTCCCTACATAAGCAAAAATCCCAGCCTGATACCTGAAGCATCACAATAAACAGTATAGTTATTTCTCAGCTCTGGTAATACTAGTATCAGTTCTGAAGTCAAACACCCATTCAGCTCTTGAAATGATGAGTTACAAGAATCTGACCATAAGAACATCGCACCCTTCTTAGTCAGACCTTTTAGTAGTGCTTCTAAGCATGAAATGCCCTGTATGAGGCATCTGTAGTATCCTTCCATCCCAAAAAAACTCTGCACCTCAAATTCATTCTTCATCTGTTCCCAAGAAACTACTGCACTCACTTTCTCTAGGTCTACTGATACTCCTGTATCTGAGATGACATGTCCCATGAAGTGAATCTGATCCATCCAAAAGTGAAATTTTGAGATCATAGCATATAACTGATTATGCCTTAGTGTAATGAAAATGTTCCCAAAATTGGTAGCATGGTCGTGTCGATTTTGAGAGTACATGAATATATCATCCATGAAGACCACCATGAAAGAGTCTACGTATGGATGTAACAATGAGTTCATCAGTGCCATGAAAACTACAGGTGCGTTCGTGAGACCGAACGACATAACCATACACTCATATAGACCATACCTGCTCTGGAAGTCTGTGATAGGTATATCAGTTGGTCTAACGTGCAATTGATGGTAACCAGACCTCAAGTAATTCTTAGAGAATAATCGGGATCCTCAAAGCTGATCAAAGAGATCATAAATCCTTGAAAAGGGATATAGTTTCTTGACCATCAACTGTTTCAGCTTCCGATAGTCCACAAAAATCCTATGGGTTCCATTTTCCTTCTTCGCAAATAGGACATGCGAACCCCAAGGAGAAGTACTGGGTCAGATGAAACCCTTTTCCTGTAACTCCTCCAATTTTTTCTTGAGATCCTCCAACTCAGGTGTAGCAATATTATATGTATGAATGGACACTAGTGCCGCTCCTGGAACAAGCTCAATCAAAAAGTCAACCGCTCGCTCTGGAGGCAAACCTAAAAATCCTCCGAAATGACATCCCTAAATGATCCACCACTGGAGGAAAGTCAAACTGTGAAGTCCCCTAGTCATCCAGATATAGACTAGTAATATGGGCTATAACTCCTCCTAACCCATGATTCTCTGGACCCGCTCTACTCGCCTGGACATCCCACTCGCCCTTCCTAAGAAAAGATCCACCCGCTGGTGATATTAAACTCACCCAATAGCGATAACAGTTGACGACTGCCAGAAAGGGAAATAGCCAGTCCATTCTGAGAATGACGTCATAGTCTTTCATCTCTAGGACATAGAGATCCCATATGAAGTGACACGCACCAACCTCAAGAGTGCACTCCTTGTACTGACGTACACTAGTAGTTCTAGTCCCCAAAAGAGTGTCTAGCATCAAGAGATCAGCAGAAGAAGAGATGCAGAGCCCAAGGCTCTCCACAACAGCAACAGAGATTAATCTAATGGAATCCATTGTAACGAAATGAGTTGAAGATAAAACTAAGGAAACTAGGATCATATATCGAATTGTAGAAGTTCTGGGATCCTGATCTAGCTAGGTCTACTCCACTAAAAAGGTTTGGCCTACTTCACGACAAAGTGACCCTGCCTGACTTCTTTGAGCTGATCCACCCTATTGTCACTCATATCATGTTGACTGATCACCGTGTCCACGACCTCCACCTCGACCTGAACAGCCGGAAGAACTACAGTTCCCAGACTGTTGAGAAAATAGGGGATATGCTCCTATATGAGGAGTTATAGAATAACCCTTGTCACGAGCTGCCTATGAGAAGATCTGATAGAAGCGCTGAAGGTGACCCATCTTTTCGTATGATTTTCACTACACCGGGTCTCTTTGGAACTATGACCTCATATGCCCTCTCTTCCCGCCCTAGAAGCATACCACATGGCTACTAGAATACGTGTCTCACCTCCTCGAATCACTATGTGATGACTCCCTAGGGTTCTTCCTACTGTCAGTAGGAGGGATGCTAACTCCAGATGCCGAGCAACCCTGGATAACAACCCTGGAATCCCTCAGATTGTGCTCTACGATCAGCTCCTGGGTTATGATAGAAGTGATGGACGTCCATCAGATGATGTTCACTAGGTAACAGATGTCATGCCTGAGACCATCCTCAAACTTCATTGCCATGAATAAGCAATCCCCTACCAGGAAGTGTGTAAAGCGCTGAAGCTTTGTGAAGCATGAGGAATACTCCATGATAGAAATAGTACCCTACTCCAGACTCCATAACTCTCAGGATTAGTTGGTCTTCAGGGTCTCTGGATAGATGAAGTCATAAAAGACGCACTGGAACTCCTCCCAATCCATATTCTGCTAACGAACCACCTGTGAGATCACATTCCACCATCTCTTTGCGGAATCTCGAAGAATGTTAGTGGAAAGATTCACCCTCCTCTTCAAAGGCATATCAAGATGCTCAAAGATCATCATCTTGGATTCTATCCATGACTCTATAACCTGAGGTCCTCCTTCCCCTGAGAATGTTGGAGGA
Organism: Viscum album; assembly: GCA_963277665.1. NCBI lineage: Eukaryota > Viridiplantae > Streptophyta > Magnoliopsida > Santalales > Viscaceae > Viscum > Viscum album. The sequence goes on along the minus strand of OY728120.1, from coordinate 1,427,340,206 downwards.
TGTTGTTGCTGGAAGACCTGCGTCAAATCAGCCATCGACAGTGCAGGAGGCGGTGCTCCCTGAAAGGTCTACATCATCTTCATGAAGCCTTCCCTGAACTGTGTGTCACTACTGGTAATATGTATAATTGGTGGTTCCAAGACAGGGACAACATGAGGATCTGTGGGACGTCCCTGATCAGCAATGCCTAGCATCTGATCACCGCCTGGAAACTGGCATATGACAGGAGGGCATCTCAGTTCCATTACTCTATAAGGTTAAACACACACCTTAGAAAAACATTATCAAGGACTGGAAACTAATTGCGTAAGAAGGTAACAGGATAAATAATGCATTCAAGTTTTTGAAAACCTGACAATAAAACATGTATAAAGACTACATGGTGTGTTCCCTTAAGTTATTTACATGGGCTTGTAATCCTACCTAAACTGGTTGTGTAACACCCCAAACACACAGTGTGCTCCCCAAACACATAGCGTGTTCTAGAATCCTCTTCCCCTGCCCAGGTCCTTCTACACAGTTAAGACACATGGCCCTCATAAGACAAGACTACATGGCGTGTTCAAGATAAACACATCTTGTATCAAACAAGCTTCACCTAGACCGTGTTGTTAGTGACACAACATGTGTACCCAGGTTACACTACACGGCTTGTTCTAGACAGACACGGTGTGTACTAAGAATTTCCAACCGATCATGTGGTTAGATACACAACTGGCTACACGGCTAAGACTACACGGCATGTTCCAGATGGACACGTCGTGTATGGAAAAGGATAACACCGACTCATGTTGTATGTGAAACGGCCAGGTACCTGGGTCAGGCTACATGGCGTTTGCTAGGTGGAAACACCGTGTATAAGAAGAGACTCTACCGACCATGTTGTTAGCTACACTATCGGGTTCCTAGGATCACACTACATGCCATGCATAACAAGTACATGATTTTTTCCCACAAGATGTTCCCTATCCCGTGTATCTACCCACATGACCTATGAGATAGTTAGAGACTACATGACGTGTACATAATGTACATAGTGTGTACTTATGAAATGTTGTTTCTTCCTGAACAAAAGAACACTTAGCGTGTATTCAAAACAACATGGCATGTATTCCTGGTTTTTCTAAACAGTAAGCCTTAGAAACTACTCTAGAGCCCAGAATACACCGAAATGAACACTGAAAGTGCCAAATTCCGATCCGTGAGGGACCATACTCCCTGCGAATCAATGTTTGGCATCTTAAATAAGTTCCAAACAAGGTAAACATGTCAATGATCAACCCAATTCTAGTCCATGAGGGCCCATAACACTTCAAGAACCAAAATTTGGCGTCCATTCAGGTAAAACCTTACACAATCAATGCTCTAAAAAGAAGCAGATATTTTTATCAAGGCATCTATCACAAAAACATGCATATTCTACACAATATCTATGACAACAACATGCATTCACTATGTCATCCTAGATTACATGGAAAGAGTGCATGACATGTGATTTCTAATATGTGCATGTGTGAATCATGAGATGGAATACCCTCATATCATCAGATTGTAACAGAAATAGAACCTTAATCACATCAACGGTAACAGTGAAAAACATGTGAACCACCCAAGGGTAAAATAAATCAACTTTGAAATTAAAAAACTAGAAAATTTTCAATAAACGAGGTAGGATGGATTTACCCTATACACGGGTTAGCTACTCCCGGGCAAAACTTATTACCAAGTACCTATTCCATCCTATCCCTGGCTATAGGCTCTAAACATTATGTCAAGAGAAAATAACCCTCTAATACCACTTTGTAGAATCCCGGTTCCGGAAGCCACCTAGAGGAGCCCCGTACCCGATTGGTCACATGGCCTCAAGAGGATTTCCCTAAACACCAGAGGCTGCCAACTAGGAGTAATGACCTTGGGTGTGATGGTGGGGAATCTATGACCTCATTGGTAGAGTAACACAGTGGATGATAAACAATAATACAAATGCGAAAACCGTAAATATCCAACAACAGTAAACAGTGTATGACTGATAGAGAAACAACTTAGGGAAAAATATATATAAATGATGCATGATACATATATGTCTAGGAAAGTAGCCAAAAAAGTAACAATGCTGAATACAGTGTTAAACTAAAGTACAAAAGGAAAACAGATGAGCAACTCTTCATCATCGCAAGCCTCATCTTAGCCCTATGCTCTAAAGCTCTAATGCAGTCATGTACCTGAAGTCAAAGGGCGCTTTCCATTATCTATACCTATAGAAATATAATCGTTTTGGGCCAAAAATCATGGGACAAACAAGGTGTGAGACTAAATACCAATAGGAAACCACCTAAAGATATGTTCTTAACAGTCAGTGAATATATGGAAGGTAAAAGAGCAGAATGCAGAAAATAAGGAAAGCACTATGCAGTAAACAATCCACAGTTTTAATCATTCAAAACACCACACAACATGCAATAGAAATACATATAGAACAATAGGTAACCCTCTAGGAAGTACACACAACCAGTCCCCTCTGTTCATAACTATCAATTACAAGAAAACCCTTGGGCGGCACACACCGTCTCACCCCTCTAGTTTAGTTAAATTATAGACTCTCTGAGAAATCACTCACCGTCAATTCCTCCTATAGTCTCGTATCGGTACTAAATGAGCTCTAGGGATGCAGTTATGTCACACTTCCTCTGTGGCCCACGTTGAGGTACTATAGACTCTCTAGGAAAGCAATCAGTGACAATTCCCCCTGTGGTCCCGCATCGTAAATTAATAATAAACACTAGAGAAGCCCTTAAGTCCATTCTCCCTATGGTCTACTATACTAGGTTCTCACAGCCCTGTGTAATGTTATTAAGTATCGCAATGCGTAACAGACAAGGTAAACCTAAACAACTACTTGGCTATCATTTTACAACAAAACAACATGTCAAAAAATGAACACCCCATCCTATAATTCTAGGCATGGGAAATTAAAAAGCAACATAATGGGAAAACAATACCCAAAGGTAAAATATAGGAAAAACATGCATGTTAAATACATCCAAATCACATCAAATTAGCCTATTCACAAAAAACAACCTCTACTCAGGCATATAAGAAAAGCAGGAAAAAACAAGGGCTAAACAGTAAACACACAATAACCTATTCAAGGGTATTGGTGGAATTTTCTCATAATGCGCAAATACATTCTACATAATGACACAAACGACCAACCTTGGGGGTTAGGAAATCAATATACTTTAACCAAGAGGCTTGAATCTCCTTATAACATAATAAATCTATGAAAATGTAAAAACATTTTAACCCACAATAACATGGAAAAGATGACGAATTGGAAAATGAAGATCTAGGAGAAGTAAGATCATACTATTGAGGTTCCAATGCAATCGACATTGGTCGATTTGGAGAATGGATAGAGGCTCTGGGGTTCGTCGAAGATCAACTCCTGTACGAAATCTCTTGGACGAATGAAACCTAAAAGAAGTTTGCTATGTCTGTCAGACGCGACCCCGGTATGTTTAACGAAAAAAATACACCATGTGTACTTTTGGAGTACACGACTTGTACTTTTGGAGTACATGGAGTGTACTTTTGGAGTACATGGTGTGTACTCACCATTTCCATACTCCACTTTAAGCGGCCTCCAAAACCCCTTACATGGTTGTGTGTATGGCCCCTACACGGCAAGCACACGTCCTTCAGCGGAAAGGAAATACACATCGTTTACTCGTAAAGGATAGGTCATGTACTTCATAAATTTCCAGAAAAGCCTATTTTTAAGAAAAATCTATAAAAAGTAAAAATATACCTGAAAGGAAGGTCTGGGTTCTCACACTGTTGGTAGCACGGGAACCCTTGATGGCTTTTTGTGGTTATTATTGAACTTTCTTGTGTGGGAGACCTAGTTCAAAGTTCAGATTCATTCCCTTGTGAGTATGGATATGTGGGGAAGAAAATTATTTATGTGGGGAAGATGTAGCGGCCTCGGTTTTTCCCTGTCAGACATCAGGATATTTTAACAAATAATTCCATATTTAGTCACGAAGACGACATGCGATTCTGAGACCCGGTGTATCTGGTATAAATTTTATAAAAATAATAATTATTTTTCTACTATAAACATGTATAAAATTATGTTATCTCTTAAATTTTAGCTTGGATCATAAATCTGAGGTCAGGGTTGCATCTGGATTTTTCTTTTTACCCTAGGAGGAGTGTTTGTTTTGCGGCCGTGGGCCTGCTGTGCAAAAAGATATTGAGGTTGTTTTTGTAAATAAAATAATTTATTAATTTCAACATGGGATATAAAATAAATCCTAAATGGAGTCTCTAATCAAATTTATGAGACTACAGTTGAGCGAATATTTTTTTATTAAAAATAAAAAAAATTATCCTCACCCCACTCCTCTCTATAGTGTTCAGGACACAGGAATCTCATCCTCCTCCACTTAAATAGGTAAACCACCATATCGTAGAAACAAGGTTTCATCAGGCTAAGATTGTAGCGGGGATCGCTCCCAGATCGTGCAGGAGTAGATTCAGAGCGCAGATCTGGTGTAAAAGCATAAGCATTTCACCCGCGAGGTAGGTGGTTTGAGTGTTAAATTTTCAACCACATTTTTGTGTATTTTTTATTAATATTCATCCTTATATGAAGATCACTTTCTGAGATTTCTGAATTAGGTCTTAGATATATTTTTGGAGCACAGGGGTGCTCCCGATGGTCTGTGGATGTTTTTCAGTGGCAAGGGTGGATTCTAGTGGAGGCCATGGAGGAATATAGTGAGGGTGGATATGAAATGGTTGTTTATAGTGGATCTCTAAGGTGGAATGTCAGTTTTCATCTCTGGTGTTGTGGTTTCAGGGGGTGGCGTGGTGGATTCCAGTGACGCCCCTGTAGCAATTCATCCAAAATGGTCTGGGTGTGTTTAAACCCCCCCATATCTCAGAAATTGGGTGGCTGATACATGAGCCATTTGGGGAAATATGATCATAGCTTAACGAAGGACCTTCTGAGGCTTCTTTGATGACTCTTTGAGTCAGGCATTATGCATGGTGGTACAAAACATCCAAAATAATAATTTTTTTTTTATTATTTTTATTTAGCGATAGTTGAATCAGACGTGTCTTCTATGTCTAATGTCCATTCGATGCACTATAAGCAGCATTGTGACCCTATCATAATGAAGAAGTTCTTGAGACCAATTTTGAGTGCTAAAACTAAAAGTAATGTGTGGGCCTCCTGAGGTCATTCTTTGGAATTTGTGGTGAGATGTGATTTTTTCGTCGGGTGTCCATTTTGGAAGAACGTGTAGTCGATCCCATGTTATTTTCTTAGAGCATCAGAATAGTGTAATAATTTTGATATGTCCTGTGATTGAGGTGTGGTCCCCATGACTTATCAGTGCAGTGCATAGTTCCCTTTTCACCAGTTGTCTATTTTGGGTGAGTGAATAGCCTATCCTACTTTTTTTTCACATAAAATGGGTAGGTGGCCACAGTTTGGGCCAAGGAGGTGCATAGAGAGGTGATAGGGTAGGTTTCTTAGGTTAGAAATGTTTGGACCAATGCCAGTTGAGTAAACTCCCATGGTTCAATCCTATGAGGTTTCCATGGCATTACAACCTCAGTACATGTTTGTAATCCCATCAGTATGATGAGTTGGAAAAAGTTGTGGTATCCCTCTAGAGTGGTCAGGGTAGGATACTCTAGCGTATCATTTAACCATGATCGGGTTCTCAGAATCATTGTGACAAATGCTATGTGGGAGGAGACCCTTTATCAAGTATAATATCCCAATAGGAATTGTGGTATCGTTGGGTATCTAATCCCCAAAATTGTAGGCAGTTTCAGTAGGGTTGTGGCATCGACAAGTATATGATCCCCTACTCAACAAGTGTTTTAGATAGAGTTTATTGTATCGTCGGGTGTATGATCTCCTGCTTCACGAGTTATCTAAGAAGGTGTTTTTGGTATCATCATGGCCAACATTACATGGGTGCCGATCCTCTATATGAGTGTTGTGATCTCAGAGATGTGAGATTGGGTTGTGGTATCCCCCATTTGTTCTCGGTGTGATCCTCTATCTGAGAGATTAGGGGCTATTAGTTAGTGTCATGGTATCCCCTTGTAGATCCAAGGAGTGATCCCCTATCTGAGGAGTTATGGTTTACAATTTTCCAATAGGTTTCAAAGTATCCCCTAGTGGATATTGGGAGGATCCCCTATCTGAGGATTGAGAACCGCTAAGTTTCAGCATGTCAAGCTAGATGGCGCTATCGGATGAGATTTTTCTCTTGGTTATGTGTTTCCTTAGAGCCTCTAGAAAAATCTGATGCTATCTCTGATATTAGAACCTCATGTGGCTTGGTACCTGAGATGTGTATGTCTGGTGTGTTTTTTTGGGGTTTCAATTGTGATGTTGTCACATATTTGATGAAATACCTTATGGTTTGATCTGACCAATCTTATTTAGCTGATGATGGTATCTAGATGGAATTTCATTATTTTTTGGGTTATGTCTGGCTGGGATGAGCAGCCTGTTGCCTTTATGTTTCTTCTTTTCTTTTTGAGGTTTTTGGGTCACCTACTGGGTATCTTTATACTCACCAAAACACGGAATTTTCCCACACATGCTTTGTGTCTTTTTCAGATCACCGGACATCAGATGAAGTCCAAGGAGGGCCCAGAGCTGCTGAAGCATAGTTATCCGGACTGACCAGGGTGTTTACCAGAGCTGGGATATGAGGATTACCAATGAGATTTTGTTATTGGTCCCCTCCTTTTGAGCATTTTTAACTCTTTTGAAGTTTTATTTTGGTGGGACCTATATTTGACCTTTTTACTCGTGTTGTATTCTGGTTTTTTGATAGATGTATGAATGTATTTCTTTTCAGTTTTTATATATATTTCTACTATTTCATAGTGGTATATGTGGGTGAATGTGTACAGGTACCTTAACCTAAGGCCTCCTATGTGTGTGATAGACTACTCGACACTGGATTCCATATCATGTCCTATTAGAGGTGGGGTTGGGAGGAATGGATCGAGTCCCATTAGGTCGGGTTGTGATACACACAAGACATAGAATAGTTGGAAAGTACCATATTATTTTTGATGGAACAGATTCATCTTTCTTTGTATCAAGAATCAAAAAACTTTGTTAAATCTATAATTGAGTTTTGGTCCTCGTAAAATGGCAAACCATCATTCTAGGAAATGCGTATTCTTTCAAAGATCATACCCATATAGCGTAGTATTCATTTGTCATTGTATGTTAATCTTTGGATCTCATTATCATCGGGAATCATTTCATTCTAGAGATAATGTAATTCCATTAAACTAGAATCAATCCATCTGTTTGCTGCATTATTATTATATTGCTTAAGTATGGAAAAAAATTCTATATATTTAGTGCAACTGAGAAACAATGGCATATTTACATAACTATGTAACTATTCAAGAAAATTCGGGAAATCACAAACATCATCTTCAACTGTCCATGTCATTTCATCAATACAATCTTCATCGACATTTAAATATGTAATCACATCCTTGATACAGTCTTCCTTATTTTCCACACTTATAATCATATCAGAGGATCTATTAAACACAGTGATTTCCCATCCACAAAATACATTCACTTTTCCCCATGTTAATTCTAAAATTTATAACATTAATCTATTCTATTACAGATCATGTATTCTTCCAACTCATCTAGAATAATATTTCTTGAATAACAACAGCGTAAACATGGACAACGGATTTGAGAAGCATCATATGCATGATATTATTCAAATAGGATGAAATCTTTGAATCCATATTCATAATATTTTTTCTAATGATTAGCATCCATCCATTTTTTTATTCATATCCTGTAAATACCTAGAATTTCTATGTAATTTTTTTTAAAATATAGGGGAATTTTACAAGTCTGCGAAAATTGAAGGTACGTGATTCTGAGCCCCGGAGTGCTCGGAATGAATTTATGAAATTTTTTTCGGGTACGTTCAGTGAACGTTTGAGTGGGTTTTTATAAATTTTATAATGGTGCTCAGAATTGAAATCAGAGGACACCGCTGAACTCATAGTACTTGTATTAGCATAAGGATACTTTCACCTTGATGGCAGTTGGTCGATGGTGAAAGTTAGTTTTTGGGTTTTTCGTGGAAATAATAAAACAAAATAAACACTTTTTTCATATTATTTTATCTATTATAACCACCCTTGTGGAATTTGTAGGTGGGGAACACTACACCTTAACCTCCCAAGAGAGGTTATGGTGGTGGGGACCACCCAAGAATTCAAAACCTCCCAATTTAAATTTGGTTGTGGGGAACATCCGACCCCCCTAATAATGGTGGGAGAGGAAAACCTCTCAACTCCCTAATAAATGAGGGAGAGCCTCTTGACCTCCTCCTACTTTATTGTGCCAGCGCACATGCCATTTAATTGGCCATCCAAAGTGATTAATTATCCTTTTTGAATTTTGTGCCAACAACTAAATAATAGATAACTTAATCTATTATTTTTTCTTGGCTCTCTTTCTATTTGGTGGAATTGGGAGAGGAGAGAACATGGGAGAAATAAAGCTCTCCAATGAAGAACTTCATCGCCTAATGAAGAACGCTCCACCGACGAAGAACAACCATGACTTAGACTTCCTTCCTTTGAACCCCCTTTGACGTAGGATGTGTTCGTCTACAACGAATCAGTGTCCGCCTTCTCGCACCAACGTCGATAAACAACGAACAGGGTATGGATTTTTTTTGAATATGATATTATTCTGAAGATTCATTCCTTTTGAAACAATGAACACGGATCAACTTCTAACTAGTTGATCTGCATGTGTTATCCTTTTGCAGGTTTTGGGATTAATCATTGCAGGTGGGTTTGTTGTGCTTCGTTCTTGTGGGCCAAATGCAACGACCCTAAACGTGGAGGGTGCGGGACAAACCATCATGGCCCGAACCCTTCGTCATTCTCTTTTGTGGTGTTCTTCGAAATGGAGGACGATAACAACAGTGATGAAGGAAATAAAGGCAACTGTCGTGCCACCCGCGGCCTCTGTGGCCCGCACCGCCCCCGCTGCGTTCCACACCGCCGCCGGCCAAACCGGCTGCACCCTCTAGCGGCACCTTGGCCAAACTGCCCTCGCTGTCTCCGCCCTTCCGGCTGCGCCACCCAGGGCCGGGCTGATCCACCCTGGCCAGGTCGTCTGCCGACCGAACTGTCCCTGGCCACCCCGGCCAAACCGGCTTCTGGACACGCCGGCCTCTCGAGCCGCCACGACCCCACTAGCCTGCCTGCCCCGCACCGCCACCAGTTGAACCGGCCCCGACCACACCGCTCCCCAGCCGCGCAACCCCGGCTGTGAAACCCTGGCCCGCTGGCTTCCCGAGCCCCTGGCCGAACTAGTCCCCGCCACGCCACCCCATCCCGGGCCAAGCCACCCTATGTCACACCCCGTGACCCTCCAGGCCAAACTGGTCCCTCTTGTTACCTTCTGGGCTAAGACGCCCTCATGGTGCCCTCTGGGCCGAGCTTCCCTCATACCGACCCACGGCCTGGCTGCACCCTGGTGATCGGTCTGCGCCCTCGTGGCACTATGCGACCCCTCGTAGCCTCCTGGGCTGGGCCCAATGGTCTAGGCTGAACCTAACAGGCTATCCCACCTAATGGGCTGGGCCAGACCCAGCGGGTCCAGCTGGGTCTACCTTGACCGGGTCGGATCAGACCCAGGCCCACTGCGAGCCTTTAATTTTTTTTTGGCCTTGTCATTGGCACCGGGCATCTTTTTGATGAACAGTCAGCGGCCCGGGTAATCATGGAGTATGTTGTTCCCTTTGATTATAACCCACTTGAGTTTGGGAAATAGTTGAGATACGGTCATGTTGAATCGTACACGAATCCAACCGGGCCCCACTGACTAAAAGTATAATAACTCAAAGACTGGGTGTCCGATTGACGCACCGTCTATTGTGATGAGGTCCTTTGGACATGGAGGACATTTGATATACTTCTCCATGGGACTTCGTGATAGTTGGAGTATCATCCAATAGCTTTTTGTGTTGATCCTTCCAATTACGATCAAGCAGAGTGCAAAGACCTAGTAGCAGGCTGAGACCTGACAACTACTGAACGTTTGACTCGGAGTGATTCTACTAGCCCAGTAGAGAGCGTCTAGTCGTGGCAGTAGACCCATTGTAGAGGAACAAACTTGGTGGCGTGGCATACCCATGGTACTCGACAGGAGGAGTAACTCAACAGGCTACGAGGTGGAGTGCCTAGGTGTAGCGGCAGACCTGCGGTGGGGAGTGCCTCTATGTGACACAGTAGACCCGCGATACTCGACCGGAGGAGTACCTCAGCAGTCTAATGATTTTGGGAATCGCCTCTGTGTGACATGAAATTCCCACTATACTCGACTGAGAAGGAGTTCTCCAGAAGCCAATCTTTTGATAATGTGAATAAAATCATGGTTGAGTTGAGTCAGTGCTTTTGTTTTTTCCTCAGGATTGAGATGGATCACTTGATAACTTAAGTATATGTATGGTCATATACCTAGGTAAGGTTATCTATTGATTTCATACCTTGTGGATTATCCTTGTTTGATTTTGTGAGACCATGAGGGTCTCAGGGTCCCTACTGAGTATCGTTATACTCACCCCTACATGGGTTATGCCAGCACCTTGTAGTGTTGGTTGTAGATGAAAAACAATGTTGGCTGAGGCTGAGAGTACTTGGAATGGACCATACCCAGAGGTGGACCATACGACGAGTCAGTATGTAGAGGAGACGGACGGACGTGGAGTACTGAGTAGGCTACCTATACCTACCTTTCAAGTAGGAATACCAAAGGATGACCCAACATCTATTTTTTCATTCTTGAGTTGTACTTGTACTTCCAGTTCCATGTACTTTACAGGTGGGATTGTATTTCCGGCAACTTTTACTTTTCATCACACTTTTGTTATACAGTTTAATTTGTGTTTTGTATCTAGTTATGTGCTCTATTGTGTGCGTTTACAAGTTGTAAAGGAATTACTTTCCCAGTTTTAGTGAATTACGCCTTTGGTGCTAGTCGTTGGCTCCTAAAATTCGGAAGGCGGGCTTTGGGTAGTCACGACACGAGCCCCGGGGGACGAGTCATGTCAAATTGGTATCAGAGCAATCAGTTCTACTATGGAACATAGGACTCTGATATTACTTTCTATGAAGAAATAATGTTAAGGGTAGTGAGTGTGGTTCTTAGCTCAGGGAGTCCAGTGTTGGTGCGGCGGCCGACGTATCCATAATCCAGGACCCTGACTTCTAATATCCGACTCAGTGCACAAAAACACTGATTGCATGCATGTTTACAAAAGTTTTCTTCAAGTCAGATCAACCATGTCAGCTCACCATGAATAATATTTTAATCGTAGAATACCTTTTTCTTTTCAGGATGCCTCCACATAGAAAACCAGCTAGAGTTTCGAGAGTTGTACGCACAGTTAGCCCACCGGGAGACGAGGCTTCTGTGGAGGGCCCTTTTCCAGCAGAGGCACCAGCGGTACCACTCCCCTTTGGGCCACTAATGCCATCAGCCCCAGTAGTAGATGGTGGATGCCGCTTGAGTGTGTTGCATGAGTTACAGCACTAGAGGACTCCCAGGTTCAGTGGAGAGACGGACCCACAGGCGGCTAAGGATTGGCTGGAGGTTGTAGTGAGAGTCTTTCGACTGGTAGGTACACCAGCCGACCTCATGGTGATTCATACTTCCATCCTTCTATAGGAAGATGTGTGTATATGTTGGAGCTTGATGCTACAGGTCCAAAACTAGGTGATGTTTCTCTAGGCAGACCTCAAGAGCCTGTTTTGGGAAAAGTTTGTACTAGAGACCCTTCACGCAGTGCGCATACATGAGCTACTTCAACTGTAGCAGGGCAGTATGACTGTATCTCAGTACTCAGAAAAGATCATATACTTCTCAATCAACTCCACCAATATGGTTCAGGACCAATTCTTCAGGGCCCGGACCTTCGAGAAGGTACTTAGGCAGGAGATCAGATCTTCTGGGATCTCACTCAATATCCCGACGCAGGTAGGGGGGTTAGAGAGAGCCCTATTGGTAGAGTGTTTCCTAGATGAAAAGCCTCCAGCAGTAAGATCTTCCACCAATAGACATGTAGGGGAGTCTTCTACATCTGGTAGCATACAGATGTCGTAGAGGTCCAAGAGGACTAGACCTACAGGTGGACGACCGAAAGACTACGGATCAGTTGTGTGGGGAACCTGAAGCGGAGACAGACATTCCAGGAGTGGGTAGTGTTATGTATATGGAAGGTAGGGTCACATGGCTCGTGACTACCCGACCTTCCATTCGTAAGATCAGCAGACAGTCGAAGGACCACCCAGGAAGAGACAGATATTCGATCGAGGCGACCATAGGGAGTTGGTGGACAGGGGAGAGCTAATCTCCAGGTAGCTGAGGCATATGATCATGGTGCTCCAGAGATGATTCGAGGTACGATCTGTGTCTACTCTACCATAGCTGCAGTACTTATAGACACATGTTCCAGTCACTCTTTCATTTCCACTGCCCTCGTTTTTAGCTTGGAGATTTCGACGGAGCTGTTGGCTCAGTCCTTATATCTAGAGATTCATAAGTTAGAGGATTCAATGATTATGCACTAGTTCCTACAGTGTGAGCATACACTCGGAGGAAAGTGCTTCAGCTGGGATCTCCTAGTAGCGGAGTCGAGGCATTACAACATCATCTTGGGTATGGACAGGTTATCTATAGTCCATGCTTAGATTGATTGTATTAGGTGAAAATTGCAGTGTTTCTGCACAGATGGGACAATGTTTACCTTTACCGGTGATAAGGTAGACTCTGCAGCATAATATGGACTTAATCGAATGAGAGTGCATCCAATCACTCATCAGTTGGCCAACCTTACCCTCAGAGCAGTTGATCCAGACAGTCCGAGCTATCTTGTAGTGGTTGACCAGTAGGCAGATGTCTTCCCTGATGATGTCCCATGTCTACCTCCTCATAGATTGGTAGACTTTTACATTGATTTTTACCCCAGGATGGCACTGATATCTACATGAGTGTATCAGATGGCTCCCATGGAGCTTCGTGAACCTTAGGAACAACTAGAGGACTTATAGGGGAATGGATTCACCTGGCCCAATGTTTCTCCCTAGGTAGCCTCTATTCTATTCGCCAAGAAGGTGGATGGGAGCTTGAGTCTTTTTGTCAAATAGTGACACCTGATCCAGGTGACCGTGAATAACAAGTACCCACTTCCGAGGATTTAAAACCTCTTTAAACAGCTGAAGGAAGCACAGTGGTTCTCGAAGATAGACCACCGATCAGGCTATCACTAGCTCTGAGTTTGAGATGAGGATGTGTAGAAGATACCTTTCAGATGTCAGTATGGACACTATGAGTTCTTGGTTATACCTTTATATGTAACCAATTCTCCAATAGTGTTCATGGGAATCATGAATAGTATCTTCCATCCATTACCTCGATCACTTTGTCATAGTCTTCATCGACATCATTCTGATCTACTCGACTACTGAGGAGGAGCATGCCTATCATTTGTAGGTAGTAATTGGAAAACTATGATAGTATGAGATTTATTATAATCTCTCAAAGTGCCAGTTCTAGATCTGAGAGGTTCACTTTTTGGGACATGTCATCTTAGAGGCTAGAGTTTTAATGGATCCAGTGATGATTGAAGCGGTACTTACTTTGGGGCCACCTAGGAGTGTGACGTAGTTACGGATTTTCTTGGGTCTGGCTAGTTACTACCAGAGGTTTGTACCAGATTTCTCCAGATTTGTAGAAAAATTAGCATCCTTGAAGAAGAAGGGGAAACCCTTTGTGAAGTTGAATAGACGCTAGCAAAGCTTTCAGGAGTGAGGCAGAGGCTGACTAGTGCCCCCATATTGAGGCATCCAGGGGAAGACATAGTGCATGTACTCTACTACGACGCATTTGGGACCGAGATCGGATGTGTCATGATGTAGGAGTGAAAAGTGATCGCATATGGTTTATTAAAGCTGAGAAATAATGAGCAGAACTATTCTACACATGACCTAGAGTTAGCATTAGTGGTCTTCTCCTTGAAGATGTGGTGACACTATCTGATGGGTGACAGTTTTACCAAGTACTCTGATCACAAGAGTCTTAGGTACACCTTCTCTCAGAAAAACCTAAACCTAAGACAACAATGTTGGATTGGTTTCCTCCAGGACTATGACTTTGAGATAGACTATACTCCTGGGAAGGGGAACACTATTACAGATCCACTCAGCAGGAGGTATGTTATACAGCTACTAGGCAAGGTGACAGAGCAGCTGGCTACTTTACAGATATCCTTTGTGTATAGAGATGGAGAATCTTTCCTACAGTATCTTACAATCACTCGGCCACATCTTCAGCGAGTCAGGGAGGCACAACATGGGGACACTGACTGTGAGACATGATGTTCTTAGATATCCACAAGGCCGACCCCTGATGGATTTTCTGAATGTGGGGAGCGCAACATCCTCTTCAGAGGATGTACTATGGTACCAGTTTCACTTCATAAGGAATTGTTGAGGGAGTTCCATGAATCCCCTCTAGATTTACATCTTGGAGTGGTGAATATGAACCAGGATATCTGACGACAACATTGGTGGCCAAGAATGAAGAAGGCAGTTGCAGAGTTTATCTCTTGGTGCCTCACTTTTTAGAAAGAGAAGGTGGAGCACCAGGTACCAGAAATATTGGTTCAGCCATTAGAGGTCCCAAAGTGGAAGTGGGATGGAATATACATGGAATTATTTATAGGAATTCTACGTACATCCAGAGGTCATGACTATGTCTTGGTTATTGTCAATCGACTCACCATGTCAGCCCACTTCATACCCATCAGAGAGCAGGGTTCAGTAAAGAGCATGGGATGCCTCTAATTGTAGAAGATTGTGTGGCTACATGGAGTACCTTCTATGATTATCTCCGATCATGATGCACGATTTACTTATCTTCTATGGAAGGGGTTGAAAGAGGCTTTTAGGATGCAGCTTCGTTTGAGCACCACCTTCCATCCTCAGATAGATGGCCAGACTGAGCGGACCATTCAGACCCTCAAGGACATGCTACGTTCTGGTGTCCTCAACTTTGGTCGCAGCTGGGAGGATCACTAACCTTTGGTGGAATTTGCATACAACAACACCTATCACTCCACCATTGGGATGGCACCTTTCGAGGATTTTTCGGGCGACCTTGAAGATCACCTTTGTGCTGGATTGGCCCAGGGGAGTCAGTACTTGTGGGACCATAGATGGTATGGGCTACCACGGAGAAGGTGCAGATCATCTAGGAGTGGATGAAGACTGCACAGAGCAGGAAGAAGTCGTATTCTAACAAGAGACAGAGACCTTGTGAGTTCAAGGATGGCGACCATGTCTTTCTAAGGGTCTCACCCTGACTATGTATTCAGAGATTTGGCCGAGGCAGCAAGTCATATCCAATATTCATCAGACCTTTCCAGGTCCTCAGTAGAGTAGGAAAGGTGGCTTACCGCTTAGCTCTTCATCCTCAGTTGCACCGGGTGCAATATGTCTTCCACGTATCCCAGTTGAGAAGATATGTTAATGACCCTTCTCACATCATCAACCATAGCGAGTTGGATTTCAACGATGGGGAAACTTTTATGTAGGTTCCAGTAGTGATTTAAGATCAACAAGAGTGGTTCCTTCATGGATGGTTGATACCTCTAGTGTACGTTTGCTGGCAGCACGAGAACCTCTAGGAGAGCACATGGGAGTGGGTGTCATAGATGCATTCTCAATACCCCCACATGTTCCCTTAGTTTGAGTTTTGGATTTTGGGGACGTAAATCCTGAGGTTGGGAGAATCTAAAGACTCATAATTTCCATGTAATGTTTTTTTTAAAATATATGGTAATTTTATGAGACCACAAAAATTGACGGCTCAGGATTCCGAGGCCTGGAGTGTCCGGAATGAATTTTTGAACTTTTTATCGGGCACATTCAGAGAATGTATGAGTGGGTTTTAATAACCATTAAACCGGTTGTTAGAATTTAAATCTGGGGACACCATTAAACTCGCAACACCAGTATTCGTTTAAGGAGACTTTCACCTCAACGACAGCTGGTGGAGGGTGAATGTTAGTTTTTGGTTTTTCGTGGAATTAATAAAATAATATAAAAACATGTTTTATTTTATTTTATCTATTATAACAACCCATGTAGAAGTTGTAGGTTGGGACAAATACACCTTAACCTCCCATGAGAGGTTATGGTTGTGGGGACCACCCATGAATTCAAAACCTCCCAATATAAATTTTGGAGCGGGGACCACCGGACCACCCTAATAATGGTGGGAGAGGAAAACCTCTCAACTCCCTCATAAATTAGGTAGAGCCTCTTGACCTCCTCCACCTTTATTGTGACAATTCATATTCCATTTAATTTTCCAACCATGTGATTAATTTTCATTTTTAAATTTTGTGCCAACAACAAGATAATAGATAACATAATCTATAATTTTTTCTTGGCTCTCTTTCTTTTTAGCGGAATTGGGAGAGTATAGAGATTGGGAGAAATAAAGTTCTTCAATGAAGAACATCATCTCTCGATGAAGATTACTACACCAAAAAAGAACAACCTCAACATTGACTTCCTTCCTTGGAACCTTATTCAACATAGGGCTTGTTCGTCTACAACGAATCAATGTCCGCAATCTCGCGCCAATGTTGAATAACAATGAACAAGGTAGGGATTTAATTTCAAAATGATAGTATTCCCTAGATTCATTCTTTTTAAAACAAAGAACATGGATCAACTTCTCCCAAGTTGGTCTGCATATGTTTTCCTTTTGTGGGTTTTGGGATTAATCATTGCGGGAGGGTTTTTTGTGCTTCATTCTTGAGAGCCAATGCTACAAACCTAGGGTGTGGACCAAACCAACATGGCCCGACCCCTCCTTCGTTCACTTTTCTAGTGATCTTTGAAATAGAGGACGATGACAATGTTGATGAAGGTAATGAAGGAAATGTGCGTGCCACCCGCGGTCTTCGCGACTCGTGCCTCTTCCAGCCAAACTGGTCGCGCCCCGTCACGGTGCCCTGGACAAACTGCCCCAACGGTCTCTTTACTTCGGCCGAGCCACCCCGGGCCAGGCCGAGCCGCCCTAGCCATGCCGTCCGCCAGCCAAATCGTCCCCAACCACCTCAGCTGAACTGGCCAAATCGGCTCCCAGCCACGCCATCCTCCCGAGCTGCCCCAATCGCACCAACCCACCCGCCTCGCTCCACCACCATTCGAACCGACCCCGACTGCGTCGTGCCCCGGTTGCGCCACCCCAGACTTCCAGCTTCCCGAGTCCTCAGACGAATTGGCCCCGGCCACACTGCCTTGGCCCTCTGCCAAGCCTCCCTCGCAGCTCCATCCGGGAAGAGTCGCCCTCGTGCCGACCCACGACCGGTCCACACCCTCGCAGCAGGTCTACGCCCCCGTGGCCGAATGCGCTGTTCCTAGAGGGCCGGGCCGAACCCTATGGGCTGGCCTACCCAACGGCCTAGGCCATACCCAATGGGTCAGGCTGGGTCGACCCAGATCTTGTCGGGATGGGTCGGTCGACCAGGTTGGGCCGGACCCGGGCCCACTGTGACTCTTTATTTTCTTTTGACCATATAATTGTTACCGGGTGTCCATTTTACAAACTGTCACCGGACCTGGTTATCTTGGAGCATGACGGTCCCTTTGAGTTTACCCCACTATAGTTTGGGGTATAGTTGAGATATGGTCAGGTTGGATCGCGCATAAATCAAACTGGGTCACCGTGACTGAAAGACTAATAACTCACAGATCGAGCATCTGATTGATGCACTGTCTGTTTCATTGAGACCCTTATGATGTGTCAGACATTTGAGATACTTATTCTTGGTAATTAGTGACATTTGGAGTATCAAACAGTAGCTCATGGTGTGGATCCTTCCAATGACGAGCGAGCAGAGTGCAGAGACCTAGTAGCTGGCTGAGAACTGACAACTACTGGCCATTTGACTCAGAGTGATTCTACTAGCCCAGTGGAGAGTGCCCTGTTGTGCTGGTAGACCCATGGTGTAGGAGTGCGCTTGGTGATGTGGCAAACCCACGGTACATTACAGGATGAGTACCTCAGTAGGCTACTAGGGGGAGCGCCTACGTGTGGTGGCAGACCCGATGTGGGGAGCGCCTCTGTGTGACGCAGCAGACTCACGGTACTCGATAGGAGGAGTACCTAAGCAGTCCATAGTTAGTGGAAAGTTCCTCTGTGTGATGCGGTTGTCCCACTGTACTTTATTGAGAAGGTGTTCTCTAACATCTGAGGTTTTGATGATGTGAATAAAATCCTGGTTTAGCAGAGTCAATACTTTTGGGTATTCCTCATAACTGAGATGGATCACTTGATATCATAGGTTTATGTATGGGAATATTCCTAAGTAAGGTTATATGTTGATTTAATAACTTTTGGTTTATCCTTGTTGGATTTTGTGAGACCTTGGGGGTCCCAAGATCCCTACTGAGAATCGTTATACTAACCCTTGCACGGGCTATGCCCGCACCTTGTTGTGTTGGTTGTAGACGACAAACAACATTGACTAAGGCTGAGACTACCAGGTCTGGATGGTATCCAGAGGAGGACCTTAAGACAAGTCAGTACGTGGAGGAGACTGACAAATGTGGAGTTCTAATGAGGCTACCTGTACCTACCCTTCATGTAGGAATCCCTAAGGATGACCCAACTACTATTTTTTACTTTCTTCAGTTGTATGTGTACTTCCAGTTCCTTATACTTTATAGTGGGGCTTGTATTTCCAGCCCCTTTTACATTTTATCACACTTTTGTTATACAATTTAATTTGTGTTTTGTATCCATATGTGTGCTCTATTGTGTGCATTTATAGTTTATAGAGGCAATGCTTTATCAATTTGTGGAAATTACGCCTTTGGTGCTAGTCACTAGCCCTCGGCCTATTGAATGCGGGATTGGGGTAGTCACGACACAGGCACCGGGGGATGGGTCGTGACATATCCATCCTATTTGATTCTTTGATATTAATATTTAATAAATGAAATAAATAAATGGTGCCTTTCAAATAAGGGGAACTCAACATTTTAATGATAGTTATTATTTAATTTTATTTCCTAGGACTTTTCCCCTTAAAAGCTAACATGAAATTACATTGAATTTTTTTTTGTAAAATCACACATGAAATCCCATTAAAAAACAAACCAATTACACAAATTACCCTTTAAAATAACACACCCTTTTAAAAATTAAACCATCATTAAATAAACTTTAAAAACATTTGCAACCCTTTATAATAGCTAATTAGGGACTTGACAAACACATGGCATAAAACCTATGTTCATTCCAAGTGTTTAAATCATTTTAAATCTATATAAAACCATAAAAGGGTATGTTGAACAAGTATAATTTTTTAAGAAACATTTCAAAAAACATGAATCATTTTAAAATAGAAACTTTTCCATTTTCACAAAGTCATAAATCCCAATAGCGGAACTTTATAAAGGATACATGAATAAAAAATAATCAACATTTTTTAATATATAAATCTATAAATGGTTTATCATTTCAATCATTAATAAATATCATTAATCCCATTGTTTACTTACATAATACTACTAAGGAGTGAATAAGTGATAGATAGACATACAATTCAATTGTATATAAATTTATATTACTTCAAAGTGGGAAGACATCTTCCACTTGATGTTTGAATCATATTCTATATAGGATGATACTTGAAATATAGTACATTAGAAAAAATGTTCCCCATCTTGAGGATATACATTATGTCAATTTTAGTGGACTATAGGTACTCAAACCTTCTCCATTACCAATGGTTCATTTCACATTTTGATTAAGTAGATTCCAAGAACGTTTTTATGTATTCAAAAAATATCTCACACTAAAGATAATACCAATAACACCTCATGGAAAAGAATAACTATTTAAAAATATAGGAATTGATTTCAGAAGTTTCTTTTATTTCTCCTTAACATTCAGGACCCATAAACAACCAGATGACCGTAATGGACTGGAACTGTTCAAATCCTAACTCTTGATACATCACATTATAAGCCTAACTCATTACCAAGATCATAATTATTTAATATTGGATTTTTCACCAATATCCCATTAATATCGTAGAAGGATATATCATGAACATATATAAGAAAACATACCATAACAAATTATTGGCTAAGGCCTTCTTAGTGCTTCCAATCAAGATGAATCATGGTTGTCCCTCTAGTAATAACTAGAAATTCACAACCAATTTCATAGTGTATGAATGAGTCATTTACTACTCTCATATCTCATTATGGTGGGTCTTCAATACTACCTTTTATCATATAGGCTTCACATATATATATTTTTGTTTTTGGGTGTTGTTTTGATAGCAACACCAAAACATTGGAATCAGTTGGGGAGCTAGATTAATCATCACTATAAAATAGCCTAAGTAAGGATGTTGGTTATCAGATGCTTCATCAGGGAGGTGGACCAAATAGATTTCTATATCCACATTTATGTATTTATAAACCTAGAATAAGATAGACTTTTTACAATGATTTGTTCCCATAGTTATAACTATATACTAAAAATTACATTTTTGACCAATGATTGGGTTGGGATTTAAGTTGGGATCTCTTCCCAGGAGGTGATTCTTTCATGGATTGGGGATGTCCCTTCAAGGTACACCAAAATCATACAAATTTGGATAGTAGATTAGGGTAATTAGGTTATATGAATTTTTCTAGGTATTATAGTATTTATTTATCATTAATAGGATATACATCTCAAAACCTAATCAGTATGTTGATCAAGTACATTTACATGTTCCTATGGGTTCATGAAGAGGTCAGGATAACCCACCAAGAATATTTTAATCATTAATTCATTAATTTTCCCTATTTTTCTTCTTGTATCCATTCCTCTTCTTCTTCCATAGTCTTTTTCTCAACATATCTCCATTTTCACATTTTTTGCAGTGTCCAATTTTTCATAATATAGTACTCTAATTCTTATAAATAATTTATTTCATGGGTTAGGTGTAACACCCCACGCTTCTACGGTACGCTTCTCTTTGGATAATGTGATAACATGTGTTGTATGCAACATCGAGTTCTAACACACCACAACCAATCAAACTAGCTGTTATGAATAGTAATACCTAATTTTTGAAATTTTATAAATTTTATCTCTCAAAATGGACTTTATTTTTGGATTCAAAATATCGAATTTAGCCTCGGGTGAAATTTTGGAACTTTTCGGATAACATTTATATTTTGATGAATAGTGAAAATTACTAAATTTTAATTAAAAACAACTTTTTTAAATCAAAATAATTTATATTGATAAATTATAAATTTGAGTGGTTTTAAAGTATATTTATAATATATTTTTACCATTTAATACAATGTTGGTAATTTTACATAATTCTACAATTAAACTGGACATAAACAAGTATTAATCTTTTGATAGTTATTATCTCTTAAAACACGCTTTTTGTTTTAACAATAGGAATTAATTTTAAATTAATTTCTGCCACTTCTATGTTTTGAATTTGGAAAAATGGATTCCATATTTGGAATCATGATGTTCAAATTGTGTAAATAGGTAACTTTTATTTTTAGACATTCTGAATAATTATTTCGGTAAATATTTTATTTACTATGGTTAAAGGGTAAATCCGGTAAATAAGGCTTAAAAAATAATATTATAATAATAACAAATTACCCTAAAACGTGTCCTAACAATATTGGTTGATACATGTACGACCATGGGAATCTTTGGGTCTATTTTTGGACCCCATGGTGCCACTTGTACGTGATAATGATACTTTATATTAATTAAGTTAAAATAAATACAAAAATGACACAAGCATATATCTTTTAGAAAAACATTTTTTAAATAGGGTTATATATGTTGGATTTTCGATTATAAATATTAATTAGAAATATAAAGATATTTCCTACATAATTATATTTTATTTATAATTTTTAGACATTAAATAATTTAATTTATTTATGACACAATGATGATGTAGTAATTACGGTAATAGTGAACAATTAGAATAATTGATATTATAAATACCCAAATAAATATAATTTGAGACTTTTTATGAATTAAACTAATTTTATAAGTTAATATGACATGTTAAGAATTCTTCAGTTAACTCTTTTCAAAGTAATCATTCTGTTATAATTTTCACAAAAATCAATTATTGAATAGTGTCAAAATTGACATAAAAGAGTTTTTAAAACAAATATTATATTATTAATTGATATTAAATTCCTAAAAATATAAGGTTCAGCCAAGAAACTTATATCATGATAGTAGTATCATTAATGTAACACTTGGGGGTATTTTGGTTGTATATATTATGTTTATTAACCATATTATATAAAAATACAAAGAGACATTGTAAAAGTGAAACTAATTAACTAAGAGTAAATACTTAATGATAAGGTTAGTATAGTGACCCAAACCTGTCTAAATCCTATTGGTTGAGTTTTTTTCGACCCATACCCACATTAAACTTTAAATAATTTACTTTTTATCCATTAGAAACCTAATATTAATTTATTATAAAATAATATTTCTAACTTTTCCAAAGATGCCCCTCACCCCTCTTATAAAAGGGCACTCTCCCTTCTCATTAATTCACACCATAAAAGACTTTTGGTCGGCCAAACCCTGCCCAAATACTCTATAAACATCCCTCACTTTATCCTAGAGGCCTTACTTTAGTCAGAAATACAACCTATGGAGCCCTTTTGATGAAATCAAAAGGAAGAACCCGAAGAAGAGGTAATGTTTTCGCCACCCTTTTTCAAGTTCCTTTCTTCTTCCACTCCATCGCTCTTTGTGATTATTATTATAAAATATTAACTCCAATATCTTATATATAATGTGATTTTATTATAAACATGGTACAACAATATTCAGTATTCTATACATCCTTTGAATGACATGTCACCATACGTGCGTACGTACGGCTTACCGTCTCCACATCGTGGTGTAATTGTTATTCAATATATTATTATATGGATGGGTATAATAATGATTCTTAATTCATGTAAATAATAAATATAACATGATAATTATACTTTATATATGATATAACATCCAAATATATATTATTTAAATATCAAAATAATGATATTGTCGCTCATGCGTACGTACGTACTACCGTCTCCACGAACGCGATGAGATTAATTCTCCATCTTATCCATTCAAGTCTAATTCTCATTTTATTATTAATAATATTATATAAGGACTTTATATCAATATGGATATGATTAAGATTAAACCTATACATGACAAACACGGCTTATGTAACAAAACATAGAATAGAAAATGAGTAAGTTAACACCCGAAACAACGATAATACTAAGATATTATTAACAAATCAATGTTAAAAGATCATATATCATATCATATTAATGTATATGATTATTTTATAATTTAATAACAATTATTTCACCACTATACAGGATGTTAACCTACCCCAACAAAGGAAATGTACATGTTAAGGGTTTATTTCGCAATCTCTTCATTATCCGAGGTTGTTGATATGTAATAATCTACTGGTATTTCTTTATCATCCACATCCATGTTTCTTAAAAATGTATTTCAAAACATTTTTACTATTTACTAGAAAATGGGTTAAATTCATTTATACCATTATGTGTTTTGAAAGGAACCTTTCTATCATTTTCCAAACAAGGTTCTTTTTAACCTTTTTGACAAAATTAAGGTCAGAATGTTTTTTTAACTTATACGGCAGGTGCGGCTATTTTCTGCCGTTATAAAATATGTGAAGCTTCCCTTAAAAACTTATAAGAAAATTTTCAAAGTAAATGCTTTATTTTATAATTATGTGTCTCTTAAATGATTTCAAAATTGGAAGAGATATTTCTATGAAAAGAGTTTTGATTTCATCTATGTCAACATCATATGATGAATTTTAAACCTATTTGAAGTTGATTTATTATGATACAAAACATCCATATTGTATTGAATGTTTTGTGATTTGTTTGACTGGGGATGTGTTATTTTTATACCATTCATATTTTATTTAGAAATTATTGACATTTAATATGGTAGTTTTAATATGAATGATTATGTTATATTTAAACTTGTTCATATGAGGAATGCATTGGAATTAATATGTGATGGGAGGAGCCCGCTATAGCTCCTCGATGCACTGGTAGGTGTCATGAGACAAACTAGTGTTTTGACACAAGGTCTTGTAAAAATCTTATTTTTAGTCTTGGCACGAGGCCTTGGCTATGTTGTTATGATAGTCTAGAATTATGCATTCCATCATTATGAAAGTGGTTATTGATATTGCATGTGATTATTTGATTAGTAGAAAATCCATGTGAATAAGTAAATGGCATTATTTCATTTTATTTTTGTCATACTATGTTGATGTTCAAGTTTAAAAGGCTTTTGTTTTAGTTATACATTTCCTTAAATGTTTATTCATATTTATGAATGTTTCCGCTATATTGTTATCCTTACTAGGCATTTGATATCACCCCTTTTCTATGTTTTATTTTTCCCATGATGTGAAGAAGTAAATTATGAATGACCTGCAGGGATAGTATGAGGGGATAAGATTGTGGACTATGGAGAATATATTTTTTTAGTTTTCATTTTATTATGTAATGTAAAACTTTTTGAATATATCTAGTGTTTCCAAGGCTACTAAACTAATTGGTCTATCGATATTTGATCTTTCTTGTGATCATGACAATGTTATGTAGTCATGCACTGACTCTGGGTAACTGGGGTTGGGGCGTTACAGTTTGTATTAGAGGATGTTTAGTACAAACCTTGGAAGCTAGATTTAGATAAACTCTGATTAGAGCACATAGACCTAAGATGGAATTTTAGGATTGGTATAGAAGAAATTCCTAGAATTTTGGTATTGTAATGATTTTGTGAGTTTTCCGATCAATATATTCCTGTCTGGATACGAGAAGGTAGAGGTGGCTCTGGCACAAATGTACCTAGGGGTAAAACCCGAAAACACCGCTTTGAACTAGACTCGAACGGGAACTGGTGCACGACAACAGGCCTTGTTGCACTCTTGGTTACGAAACTCCCGGGGGATATTCTTAGGATAACTCTCATTTTATTTATAAATCATTATGAAGGGTTTATGAGTATATATTTCCTCAAAGAAAACATTTATATGATTATCAATTATATCCATAAATAGTTCAATTTATGTTATGTTTTTTATAAGTATGGAATTATGTGTTTTGATTCATAAACTGATATAGTTTGTGCCATTGTTTAGAAATGGATCCTAGTGGAATAAATGGAAACTGTATCAATGCACACACTCCATGTTGGGATTTCCCTCCTGCTCAAGATAATTATAGTGTAGGTGGTGATGCAACTGGTGTCGATCAGCTAATCACCATACCAGTATAACTCACTCAGGTTATGAATAATAACCTTACCCGTATGGAGCACCCTGATCTGTAGTCTAGAGGATCAATGTTATATCTCTTCATGAGGCAAAAACCACCAACTTTCAGTGGGAGTACAAATACCTTAGTAGCTGAGCCATGGATAAGTTCCCTAGAGAAAATATTTCAGGATTTGGGAAGTATTGAAAGGGAAAAAGTTATCATGGCAGTTTACCGCCTCACTGAAGATGCTGATCAATGGTGGTCATTTATTCAAAACATGAAGGAAGATGATTAAGTATCAAATATGAAATAGAGGGAGTTCAAAGATCTATTTTTAGAAAAATAATTTCCTCATGACCATCGAGCAGATATGGAAAGTCAATTTCTGAGTCTGAGTAAAAAGGAGGATGAGAATGTCACAATGTATTAGGATAACTTTACAAGGTTAGAAAGGTATGCTGGAGATTATATACGTAACCCAAGAAGTAAGGTTGATCATTTCGTTGATGGGTTAAATCCACTTATCCATCGAGGATTAGTCTCACAATCCTTCTTGTCATACGAAGACATTGTCTCATCTGCTCTCAAGATAGGAAAGGAATTCTCTAAGTCTTATGACTTTAAAGAAAAGAAAGAAAAGAATAGATCTGCTAATGAATATGGGAATGGAAATAAGGGGAAGAAGGGAAAGGTTGAATATCCATCCTGTGGTAAATGTGGGAAGAAACACCCCGATACATTCTTGAAGGGAATGGGTGTCTTTTACAGGTTTGGTGAAAAAGGACACCAAGATCATGATTTCAAAGGGAAGAAGGAAGCTACCTATGTTCAGTGATACAATTTTAGGGAGATGGTACATTATGCAAATGAATGTCCTATGCGTCAGGGGAACTTACATAAGAAAAGGCCAAGGGATCAAGGCCAAGCATATGCTATCACTACTGCTGAGGTAGAAGCTCCGAAAGACGTGGTGGCAGGTAATTTAATGGTTTCCTCAAGTTTATCAAATGCATTATTTGATTATGGATCATCAAATTGCTTCATATCTTCCCAGTTTTCTACGAAAATTAGATATTTCCAATTTGATTTAACAAGGGAGTTGTCAGTTAAAACACCTTAGAGAAGTATCATTGCAACAATGTTTTGTGAATCAGTCCCTATTAGAGTACATAAATGTTCTTTATCTGCTGATCTCATCATCATACCTATGATTGAGTTTGATATATTCCTCAGTATGGATTGGATTTCGGACCGTGATGCAAAGATTTATTGTAAGAAGAAGGAGGTTACTCTTTTTTATGATGATGATAAAGAACACCCTATCTTTAGAGCAGAATTGTCACCACCAAATTCTTATCTAGATCCACCCTCAGTAGCTCAACTAAATTCAATTATTGGGGAGGGAGAGGATGAAATTACAGTGGGTGAGGAAAGGAATGTTCAAATATAGGATGTACCTATTGTGAAAGAATATGTAGATGTGTTTCCAGAAGATTTACCTGGACATCCTCCAGAACGAGAAGTTGAGTTTTCCATTGATTTAATTCCTGGATCAAGGCCTATATCGAAGACCCCTTATAGAATGGAAACTGTAGAATTAGTTGAACTAAAGAAACAACAAGAGGAATTGATAAATAAGGGATTTATTTTCCCTAGTGTTTCTCCATGGGGAGCCCCTATTCTTTTTGTTAAAAAGAAAGATGGATATATGAGGTTATGTATCGACTACAGTGAGATCAATTCTATAACAATAAAGATCAAGTATCCCCTACCTAGCTTTGATGATTTATTTGACCAACTGAATGGAGATCAATACTTTTCAAAGATTGACCTTCGATCTGGATACCATCAGTTGTTTGTGAAGAAGGAAGACATTCCGAAGACAGCATTTCGAACCAGGTACGGTAATTACGAGTTTTCAGTAATTCCTTTTGGATTGACTAATGCACCCTCTGTATTCATGGATCTGATGAATATATTTTTCAAGGAATATCCCGATGAATTTGTGGTGGTATTTATTGATGATATCTTGGTATACTCCAAAAGCTACGAAGATCATGAAAATCACTTGCGCATTATCATGAAGACTCTGAGAAGGCATGAATTATATGGGATGTTTAGCAAGTGTGAATTCTTGCTCCAGGATATATATTTTCTTGGCCATATTGTCTCTAAATATGGAATCTATGTAGATCCTTCTAAGACCAAGGCAATCCAAGAATGGCCAGAACCTACGAGTATAACTGAGGTACACAGTTTTATTGGCTTGGTAGGTTATTATCGACCTTTCGTCCATAATTTTGCCCGATTGGCAAACCCATTAACGAAGCTCACGCGTAACGGGGTTAAATTTGTTTGGAAAAAAGAGTGTGAAGAATGTTCCGAAGAACTGAAGAGAAGATTTGTCAATGCTCCTATATTGACTCTACTATCGGGGAATGATGGGTTCGTTATTTATAGTGATGCATCGAAGAAAGTACTTGGTTGTGTCCTTATGCAGAATGATAGGTTTATTGCCTATGCATCACGACAGTTGAAAATTCATGAGAAAAACTATCCTACTCATGATCTTGAGTTAGCATCTATGATCTTTGCTTTGAAGATATGGAGGCACTACCTCTATGGTGAAAATGTGAGATTTATACTGATCATAAGAGTTTGAAGTATATTTTCTCACAAAAAGATCTCAACATGAGGCAGAGAAGATGGCTTGAATTACTCAAGGATTATGATTTCACAATACACTACCACCCAGGGAAAGCAAACAAGGTGGAAGATTCTTTGAGCAGAAAAGATCATGGATTTTTGAACAATATGAGAATTTAATGGGATCAAATTTTCATGGATCTAGTGAAGATGGACATGGGAATAATCAGGGAAGGTGAAACGTCACTGCTTTTTCAAATGGTTGCCAAACCATCTTTACTAGAAAGGATTAAGAGTTCTCAGACTGATGATGAAGAATTTCAAAAGAAGATTAAAGCTGTGAATGAAGGGAGTTTGAGAGACATTGTGTATGAAGATGGAATTTTGAAATTTTGGAAGATACTTTGCCTTCCCGATATACCTGATCTAAAAAGGGAATTTCTGGATGATGCTCATAGTTCCAATTTCTCTATACACCCAGGGAGCACCAAAATGTATAGAGATTTGAAGGAACATTTTGGTGGGACAACATGAAGAGGGAGATTGCTGATTTTGTGTCAAGATTTATGGTTTGTCAACAAGTGAAAGCTGGAAGGCAATAGCCTGGAGGAGTCATGCAACCTCTTCCCATACCGGGGTGGAAATGGGACAATATTACGATGGACTTTTTCATGGGGCTACCAAAGACTCCTAGAAGGAATGATGCAATATGGGTCATTGTTGATTGTCTTACCAAGTCAGCAAATTTTCTTGCTATAAGGGAAGATTTACCACTTGAACGACTAGCAAGACTATATATTAATGAAGTTGTGAGACTTCATGGGGTACCCCTATCAATTGTTAATGATCATGATCCCTATTTTAAATCAAGATTCTGGAAAAGTCTTCAGAAAGCCTTGGATAATGAAATTCATTTGAGCACTTCCTACCACCCTCAAACAGATGGAAAATCAGAACGAACTATTAAAACCATAGAAGACATGTTGAGATGTTTCTCACATGACATTCAGGGTATGTGGGATCAATATTTACCTCTGGTAGAATTTTCCTATAACAATAGCTTCCATTCGAGTATTCATATGGCACCATATAAAGCGTTATATGGAAAGATATGTCGCTCACCAACCTATTGGGATGACATTGGTGAAAGAAAACTTATAGGCCCAAAACTGGTGGAGGAAACGATGGAAAAGGTGAAGGTAATCCAAAACCATATCAAAGAAGCTCAAAGTAGGCAGAATATCTATGATGATAATCGAAAGAAGGATTCGGAATTTCAAGTTGGTGTTCATGTTTTCCTGAAGGTATCTCCATGGAAGGGAGTCATAAGTTTTGGTATTAAAGGTAAATTGAGTCCCAGGTACATCAGACCTTTCAAAATTCTAGAACGAATTGGGGTTGTAGCTTACCGATTGGCAATGCCACCAAGTCTCTCCAAAGGTCACGATGTGTTCCACGTATCTCTGTTGAGGAAATACATGTCTGGCCCAACGCATGTACTCACCAATGAGGAATTATAACTGGAACCCAATCTATCTTATTGTGAAGATCCCGTCAATATTCTTTATACGAGAGAACAAGTACTGAGAAACCGGACGACTCGTCTGGTAAAAGTCTTGTGGAGAAACCATAAGATGGAAGAGGCAATGTGGGAACCCGAGAAACTTATGATGAAGAACCACCTAAGTCTTTTCATGCGGTAGTATTCTGGAAATTTATAGGAAGAAATTATTTGAAGGAGAGGAGAATGTAACACCCCAAGCTTCTACGGTATGCTTCTCTTTGAATAATGTGATAGCGTGTGTTGTACGCAACTTCGAGTTCTAACACACCACAACCAATCAAACTAGCCGTTATGAATAGTAATACCTACTTTTTGAAATTATATAAATTTTATCTCTCAAAATGGACTTCATTTTTGGAGTCAGAATATCGAATTTAGCCTAGAGTGAAATTTTGGAACTTTTCGAATAACATTTATATTTTTATGAATAGTGAAAATTACTAAATTTTAATTAAAAACAACTTTTTTAATAAAAATAATTAATATTGATAAATTATGAATTTGAGTGGTTTTAAAGTATATTTATAATATATTTTTACCATTTAATAAAATGTTGGTCATTGTACATAAATTTACAATTAAACCGGACATAAACAAGTATAAATCTTTTGATAGTTATTATCTCTTAAAAACACATTTTTTGTTTTAACAACGGGAATTTATTTTAAATTAATTTCTGCCACTTCTGTGTTTTGAATTTGGAAAAATGGATTTCATATTTGGAATCAGTATGTTCAAATTGTGTAAATAGGTAATTTTTATTTTTATACATTTTGAATAATTACTTAGGTAAATATTTTATTTACGATGGTTAAAGGGTAAATCCGGAAAATAAGGGTTGGAAAATAATATTATAATAATTAAAAATTACCCTAAAACACATCCTAACCTTATTGGTTGATACAGGGCAGACCATGGGCATCTTTGGGTCGATTTGTGGACCCCATGGAGCAACTTGTAAGTGATAATGACACTTTATATTAATTAAGATAAAATAAATACAAAAATGACACAAGCATATATATTTTAGAAAAACATTTTTTACATAGGGTTATATATGTTGGACTTTCGATTATAAATATTCATTAGAAATATAAAAAGATTTAATATATAATTATATTTTATTTATAATTTTTTAACATTATATAATTTAATTTATTTATGACACAATGATGATGCAGTAACTACCATAATAGTGAAAAATTAGAATAATAGATATTATAAATACCCAAATAAATATAATTTGAGACTTTTTATGGATTAAAATAATTTTATAGGTTAATATAACATGTTAGGAATGATTTAATTAACATTTTTCTAAGTAATCATTCTGTTATGATTTTCACAAAAATCAATTATTGAATAGTGTCAAAATTGACATAAAACAGTTTTTAAAACAAATATTATATTATTAATTGATATTAAATTACTAAAAATATAAGGTTCGGCCAAGAGACTTATATCATGATATTTGTATCATTAATATACCACATGGGGGTCTCTTGGATGTATATAGTATGTTTATTAACCATATAATACAAATATCCAAAGAGACATTGTAAAAGTGAAACTAATTAACTAAGAGTTGATAATTAATGATAAGGTTAATATAGTGACCCAAACCTATCTAAATCCTATTGGTTGAGTTTTTTTCGACCCATATCCACCTTAAACTATAAATAATCCACTTTTGATAAATTATAAACAGAATATGAATTTATTATAAAATAATATTTCTAGCTTTTCCAATGGTTCCCCTCACCCCTCTTATAAAAGGGCACTCCCCCATCTCGTTAATTCACACCTTCAAAGCCTTTTTGTTCGGCCAAACCCTGCCCAAATACTCTCTCAACTTCCCTCAGTTCATACTAGATGCCTTCCTTTAGTGATAAAGCCAACCTAAGGAGCCCTTTTTATCAAATCAAAAGGAATAACCCGAAGAAGAGGTATTGTTTTCGCCACCCTTTTTCAAGTTCCTTTCTTCTTCCACTTCTTCTTTTATTACCATTATAAAATAATAAATTCAGTATCTTATATATACTGTGATGTTATTATAAATATTTTACAACCATATTCATTATTCTATCTATCCTTTGAATCACATGTCACCATACGTGCGTACGTACGGCTTACCGTCTCCACGTCGTGGTGTAATTGTTATTCAATATATTATTATGTGGATGGGTATAATAATGATTTGTAATTCATGGAAATAAAAAATATAACATGATAATGATTCTGTATATATTATATATCATCTAATTATATATTATTTTAATATCAAAAGAATGATATTGTCGCTCGTGCGTACGTATGGACTACCGTCTCCACGAATGTGATGAGATTCATTCTCCATCATATCTATTCAAGTATAATTTTCATTTTATGATTAATAATAATATCTAAGGACTTGATATCATTATGGAAATGATTAAGATACAACCTATCCATGAAAAACACAGCTTATGTAACAAAACATATAAAAGAAAACGAGTAAGTTAACACCCAAAACAACGATAATACTAAGATATTATTAACAAATCAATGATAAAAGATCATATATGATATCATATTAATGTATATGATTCCTGTATAATTTAATAACAATTATTTCACCACTATACAGGATGTTAACCTACCCCAACCAAGGAAAAGTATAAGGTAAGGGTTTATTTCGCAATCTCTTCATTATCCGAGGTTGTTTATATGTAATAATCTACTGGGTTTTCTTTATCATCCACATCCATGTTTCTTAAAAACGTATTTCAAAACATTTTTACTATTTACTAGACAATGAGTTAAATTCATTTATACCATTATGTTTTTTGAAAGTAATCTTTCCGTCATTTTCCAAACAAGGTGCTTTTTAACCTTTTCGACAGAATTAAGGTAAGAATGTTTTTTTAACTTATACGGCGTGTCCGGATATTTTCTGCTGTTATAAAATCTTCGAAGCTTCCCTTACAAGTTTATAAGAAAATTTTCAAAGTAAATGTTTTATTTTATAATTATGTGTCTCTTAAATGATTTCAAAATAGGAAGAGATATTTATCTAAAAAGTGTTTTGATTTCATCTATGTCAACATCCTATGATGGATTTTAAGCTTATTTGAAGTTGATTTATTATGATACAAAACTTCCACATTGTAGTAAAGGTTTTGTGATTTGTTTGACTATGGATGTGTTATTTTTATACCATTCATTGTTTATGGATAAAGTATTGACATTTCGTATGTTAGTTTTAATATGAATGTTTATGTTATGTTTAAACCTGTTCATACGAGGAATGCATTGGACTTAATATGTGACGGGAGGAGCCCTCTATAGCTCCTCGATGCATCGGTAGGTCTCATTAGACAAACTAGTGTCTTGGAAAAAGGCCTTGGCAAAATCTTATCTGTAGTCTTGGCACGAGGCCCTGGCTATGTGGTTTTGATAGTCTGGAATTATGAATTCCATCACTATGAATGTGGTTATTGATATTGAATGTGATTATTCGATTAGTAGAATATCCATGTGAATAAGTAAATGGCATTATTCCATTTTATTTTTTCCATACTATGTTGAAGTTCAAGTTTAAAAGGCTTTTGTTTTAGTTATACATTGCCTTAAATGTTCATTCTTATTTATGAAAGTTTCTGGTATATTGTTTTCCTTACTGGAAATTTGAGCTCACCCCTTTTCTATGTTTTATTTTTCCTAGGATGTGAAGAAGTAAATTATGAATGACCTGCAGGGATAGTATGAGGGGATAAGAGTGTGGAAAATGGAGACTGTATTGTTTTAGTTTTCATTTTATGATGTAATGTAAAACATTATGAATATATCTAGTGTTTCCAAGGCTACTAAACTAATCGGTCTTTCGAGATTTGATCTTTCTTGTGATCATGACAATGTTATGTATTTATGCACCATCTCTGGGTAACTGGGGTCCAGGCCCTACATTAGGTTTGGTGGAGTAGTTGATGAATGTATATTACTAGATAGGTTAATTCATATAGATGAAAAATATTCTTGTTTATTATCAATGTCTATAATGATATCTATAATCTTATTCTCAAACATCGACATTAATAATATTGATTATGGGTGACATTATGATGAGATATGTGTGAAAGTATAATGACCCAATATCAAAATAGATGATTTAGTTCACTTCTACCCCCAAGAGTGTACATCGATTCACTAGGCTTGGTTATTGTCACATAATTTATTGGATTAATGTGTGGAGTACAATTTTTAACTTTGAGTAAATTTATATTCTAAAATAAAAATATCCCAGGAATTGATATGAAATATTCATATGCCATAAATTCCCAAGAAAAATAAACAAAATAGTCCTCTTTAATGGAATAAAAAAATTAAATTAAACAACAACATCACTATATGAATGAAGTCAGAAACAATAAACCATATCCATATGTAAATAGACGATGAAAAACATGTGAAACTATACTGAAAAAAGATAACTAAAAATGGATGGGTTATATTCTATGACATTATCTCAAAGAAAACATGGACCACTTTATAAAAATTGCCAATCAAACAAACCAATTCCTTTGTCAATAAACATCAATTGGGACACAAACAACCAATAGCTGACCATATAATTATTGAACAAAAAATGTCCACAGAGCATTACAAGAATACTCATAGTGGTAGAAACTATAGAGATGGGTTCGTGGAGGAGGTTGGTTCATAGAGGAGGACAGATTCGCATCAGAGGTGGGGTTAGGTGGCAGAGGTGGGGTATGTAAAGGATGGATTCACAATAGTAGGATTCAGAGGTAGAGGAGGAGGAGGAGGAGGGCTTCGTAGTGGCGACAGTGGATGAGGAAGATTCGACAGTAGAGGAGGAGGAGGTGTAGAGGAAGAAGAGGAGGACATCATGGCCGCGACAGCATAGGAGGTGGAGGTGAGCTTCTTGGTGGTGGCGAAGGAGGGGGAAGAGTCAGCAACCAAGGAGGAGGGGGGGACTCGTGGTAGTGGGGGAGGGATTCGTAGTGACAAAGGAGGAGGAGGTGGAGGAGGATGAGGCTGAGGATGAGGAGGATGAAGAGTAGAAGGATGTGGTGGTAGGGTTTGGCTTCCCTGAGAAATTGAGTCATCTGACAGGAGGAGGAACCTATTAGGGTTTTCTTATAAAAGCAGGTAAACCATTTATTAGTGGCGGCTAAAATGTGCTGACAAAGGTATGTATTATGAGCACTAAAACAGAATGTTTCGATAAAACTTCCCTTTATCAATACAAAAAAAGCACTGATGAAACTATACTGACAATAATTTATTTATATTTATATATATTTATAATATTATATATAATATATATATTTATAATAATAACTATACATAAATACATAATTATTTATATTGATATATTTTATAAATGTAAATTTATTTATAATTATTAATTTATAATAAATATAGTTGTTATTTTTATAGTTATATATAATTAATATATTTATTATAATTTTATAATTATTTAAATATATCTATATTTATTTAGAATTATATTTGTATAAATTTATTATAATTTTATCATAATTAAAAAACAATAAATTTATATATATTTATTATAAATATATATTTGTCACATATTTATTACAATTATTTATTTATTTCATATATATTTTAATTATAATCATAAATATAAAAAAATTACAAATAAATATATTAATTACATTTTTTTTTATGATTTCCAATTTATTAAAATAAATAGTTATGAAATAATAAAAATTATATATATGATACATATTTATTACAAATATATATATTTTTCTTATATATTTTAATGATATTCATAAATTTTTAAAAAAAATAATTATATTAATTACATATATTTTTTATGTTTTCAAATTTATTTAAATAAATAGTTTTGAATTTATAAAAAAATATATCTTATTAATATAATTATTTCTATTTCATAAGTATATATATATATATTTATGACTATAAATAAAGAAATATATACAATTGTATGTATAAATATAATAAATATATCTATTATAAATATATTTAAAATAATTCAATATTTATTCAAATATTAAAATTTAATTATTTAAATAATTATGAAATTTTAAAAAATATATTTAATTAATATATTTATTTAAATATAATAAGTATATATATATATATGACAATGTATAATTAATATATTAATTTAAATTTCATAATTATTTATATATTTAAATATTTATTTATCTTTACGACCCTAAATAAATATATATTGGTTCATAATGAAAATTATATTTTGGATAAATATATTTATAATTATTTATAATTATTTTACAATATTTTTATATTTAATAATTATAAATACAAATATTTTTATATATGTACCAATATTTTTATGAATTTATAAATAATTAATATATTTATATATATTTATAAAATATAATTTCTATAATTATATTTATTATAATATCCTAAAATTTATATATATATTTATAATTATAATTTTAAATAAATATATTTATGAATATTTGAATAAAATTATAAATATATTTATATATAATGGCCTGGACCTCTCTAGTCCATCCCTTTGCTGAAATCTAGTGTTT
This sequence comes from Viscum album, assembly GCA_963277665.1. Classification (NCBI taxonomy): domain Eukaryota; kingdom Viridiplantae; phylum Streptophyta; class Magnoliopsida; order Santalales; family Viscaceae; genus Viscum; species Viscum album. The sequence goes on along the minus strand of OY728120.1, from coordinate 1,427,303,927 downwards.
GAGGTTTTCTCAGAGGTCAAGGCGACTCATTCTGAACAATTTTCCAAATTTCCAGTTCAGTGAATAGTGATTCCATTTTTATGAACAGTGTCACGGTGAGTTAGAAACGGTGAGTTGGAAACGGTGAGTCAGAAATGGTGAGTCAGAAATGGCGAGACAACTCATGAACAGTGCTTCTAGAACTGTTTCATATTTCCTTTGCCAAATTTCAAGATTTTTCTAGTTTCGCCAATTTAATGTTTTTTGACATAAAACACATTTATGGCCTTGTTTTAAGGGATTTAAGGATGATTGAAATCCCATAACTCCTATATTAATTTTTCTATGGCTTGAGATGCATTTACTTGGCCAAACTGTGTGGTTTAATGTGATCTGATTTTAACGGAAAATCCAATGTATCTTAAACCCCTACTCCGTTAAATATTCTAAATGTACAAGATATCTTTCTACATTGTTCTTTCTCCTTGTTATCTTGTGTGATATGCTCTAACCTTTCCTTCTAGTAAGAATTGTGAGATTAATATTTTCTTGGTGGATTGGTTTCCCTCGACGTTCTTCTTGCTGCATGTACACCACTTTTTTTGGTACAACCAAGCAGTATCCATCAATCTTTGATATAAGGTATGATTTATCATCGTTCTTTTGGGTTCACCTTATCATGTTTCTCCTTTCCATATTATGGAATGTGATCTACATGCTTCTAATAGAGTTTCTTGGGTTTCGGTTGGTGAGGTCATGTCGTGACATCCTCGGGTGGATGCAGTTGTCACAGGAGGAGGCGGCCGTGATCCGTTGTGTGGATCGTTCTCATATAAAGATATTTTAGAACCTTTTTATGGTATGGGATTCATTACTTCTCTTTTATTTTTATGTGAAACTATAGAGTTAGCTTGTTTTAGACACTATATCATAATGTAATTCACATAATAAATATTTGAATTGGATAAATCAATCATATGGCATTTCCTCTTGTTTTTGATAGATAATTTGATATCTATTCTTGCTTTGTTTAGCTGTTTTTTCTTGATGGAAATTGGTAAAGAACGGAAAGTGGAATTAATTGATAATTTTTTGGCCACTAATAACGAGGCATGTAAATTAATCGGGTTCTTATTGTTGTATTTTTTGATTCTTGTCAACTTGGTGTACTAATATTGTTTAATTTATTTGTGATATCATACCATTTAGGTTTCCTAAATATGGAACCAAAGAATAATAAATCAGATAATCCAAGATGGATTGAAGAACTGATTATTTGATAATACAATGAAGGGTTCTGAGTTACCCTCTTTCTTGTTCAAGGGCCAAGAGCCCAATCGATATGATTGTTGTTTTCTTACTGCTTCTATTGTGATGTGAGCGCGGATGGATGTTGTGATATGTGGGGGCATGTAGGCCTACTGGTTATTGTACCAGTTGACGCATAGAGTGGAAAGATGCATTGGTTTTTGCATGTGGGTGTCAGGGAGGACACTAGGGATGAAGAAATTGGTTGGATGTGAATGTTTGGTTTTCTACTGATTCTTCTTGGTAGTTTATCTTCTTTACGTTCCCTAATACTCAAGGCAGATGGTCTTGAATACCCATATTCCGAAAGGGGTGAAGACATCTAGGGTATGCCACATGCTTTTTGTGTTTAGCTTCTCAATGGAGGAAGGGTCTACGGTCTTGATATAGGCAGAAAAGACTCGACAAGTAGTTCATCTACTCACCATGTTGATCCCCTTGTGTTTAAAAGAACAGATTATTTTTCTAGTATACCTGGGAATATGTGAAATTAATGCTATAAATTAATAATTGAATAAATGATGTTATCCCATGGTGTTTGGAGCTTGCTTGGGATCAATGCTGAGGTTGTGATTTGAAGGAACAATGTACTTTAGGTATGATGCTAATGAAATTTAATGTGGAATTTTTATTGGTTAATTAAATTTTAAATAATTAATTATCGTAAGGTGAAACTGATAAAAAGGGAATGAAGTAATGTATTAAATCTCTTTAAATGGTTGTGTGCTTATAGGATACCAAATCTTAGAAGTAGCAGCCTGGAGTCCGAGAGACGCTAGCATTAGTTGAGTCTAATACTAGGTTATGCCAATAGTGTGGTTGCGAGTTATAGTATATTATGTACTTTTTGTGTTTCTATAAGCTAATACACCCTATCAGTAAGTGAACCAGACACCCTGGGGATTCTGAGCCCTGGGGTGGTGTTTCCCCAACATTCTGGTGGGAGGATGGATGGCTGACTACCCCCTTTGGCACCGCTCTCTTCTCTAGGTAGTTACTTGTGCTGGCAGGAACATTGGATAGTTTTCCCCATATATGTATGTAGTGGGCTGTAATGGCCTATGGTTATTCAAACACATATATTCTGGATATAGTTTTCTATGGACTACTATAGGTGTAACGTGTATAGGATGTGATGGATTGAGGATCCTTACTCAGTGTATGGGCTGAAATGGCTTGATGTATAATACTCGATGCATGATACACGTTATGCGGGTTGTGGTGGCTCCAAGAAACTACCTGGTACTTTGCATACATGGACTTGGTAGTTTTGTTTCCTGAGGTGCATCTTGTGGTGCTTCGCCAAGGTGTTTGTGGGAAAGCCTTTTTGGAGAGAGATGCCTAGGACGTGCGATGTTGGGGCAAATCAGCAAACCGGTGGAGAAGTAGTAGCGGGGTACCCTTGATATTCTTTGTTATATTATATACTATTGTATCCGTTACTTGGTGAGAGTATACATGGTGAGGATGGGAACATAGTATACCTGTTTAGGTGATGAGTTAGTTTCACATGTTGTTCACTGTGTTTTAGCATGATTTCTTTACTTTTACATGAGAGGCTTCGTGGAGGATCCAACTGAGTATACTGTTATACTCACCCTATTTATATATAAACTACTTTTCAGGTCACTTGGAGCAGGTTGGAGATTATACTGGTTACGACTAACATTCATTTCAGGAGTTGTTCGGGCTTGTGGTTGCTACTATTTTACTTTATTTTTTGTACTTGTAGTTTTTCCCCTTTCAGTTGTAGTAGTTTTTCATGACATTTAGTATTTGTAGATGAGATTTATTTTATCTTACTGGTTGAGTTGGAGTTGGTAATTGTCTATCTTATCTCTCTATTCTGCATGTGTTCTCTTATAGAGTAATCCATCCCATTTGTGTGTTCTCTATAACCTCGGTGTTAGTCTCCATCCCATGGCCTAATGGATGCGGGACTTGAGGGGTCATTTTCTACCTTCTCACATTGATAGCCCAAGATGGGTACACTTTGTGGGGGGGGGGGTCATGATAGAGTGGTATCAAAGGCTTAGGTTGAGAGATAGGATGGTGTTTGGAGTATAGAACAGGTGAGGTTTCATGGGTTGGTAGGGAAACAATGTCATTAATGATTAGAAAGTGATGTAAACACTAAAGAACAGCTGATACACAGGCATTTAGGCCCCCCTATGATCTGATGTATAAACATTTATGTTTACAATGGATACTAAACAAGGTGATACTAGTTGCAGGGTAGAGACCCAGTAAAGGATCATGCATCATTCTTCTCTGTGCTGGTATTTGAAATGGTAGACCTTGTGATAGGTTATCCTAAAATGAATAAAATAAAACAATTATATAATTAATTAATGATGAGTCTCCAATATTTTATGTTTAAGATATCTAATTTTTTGTTATTTTACAGGTATGGCTCCAGTTCAACATCCTCCTCAGGATCTCATAGAAGATGTGCAATAGGTTGTGCTAGCAGATCGTCGCCGGGTAGAGGTTGATGATGATGACACTTGGAAGAGGACACTCCAATAGTTTCAATACTATAGTCTACCGAAGTACGAGTGCTATATTTTAGATTCTGTCATAGTATACTGGTTGGAGGATGTCGAGATAGGATTCAGTTCGATCCATTCTTGAAAGGCTCTCTGGGTGTCCTTGGTTGTGATGATGCTGCGTGGAGTAGTGAGGAAGTGTTGGTTCTTGTTCCTCAGGGATCACGAGGAGTCAGCGATCTCGTGGGAGGATTTCGAGTCAAGTCTAGAGTCTAGTTTCTTTCTTCAATATGAAGGCATTCTGTCTCCATGATTTTCTTACCCTTTGACAGGGGAACTCTAGTGTGTGAGAGTTTGGAATCCATTTTAGGAAACTTTTGCGATTTTCTTCGGACTTATTGCCATATGAGGAGGCCATGGAGAGGCATTTTGATGAGGCTTTTCACCCAAAGATCCATCTCTAGGTCACCCCATTTATGAAGAAGTCGTATCTTGAGGTGTTGGCAAGGGCAGAGGGAGTTCAGAGGACTTTGTCCATAACCAGATCATCACAAGAGGGGAGTAGTCCAGATTCGTCACGAAGAATAGTTGTAGTCCAGGGTAACCGGTTTTATGGGCAGAAGAGTATCTGGTCGGGCATGGGTAGGTCCTAGCCCTCAGCATCTCGTTTCTATAGGGACAACATCTCTTAGGCGTATTCCAAGGGATCAGATTCTTGTTTTCTTTGTGGTGGTCAAGGTCATCAGAATAGAGAGTGATTGACCTCTTAGAGCAGTAATCGTGCACTAGGTTTTCCACTCCAGGTTCCTCCATTGAGGAAGTTCCAGCTAAAGAAGCAGCAGCAGTTTGCACCAGCTTTAGGTCAACAGATGGTAGATGGGGCAGGCATAGGACATCCTCGTGATGCTCCTCATCCTCATAGAGAAGAGAGCGACCGTGGTGGTGGTCATCATCAAGGTCAGAGAGGTCGTGGAGGAGGTCGTGGTCATCTTCATGCATTAGCATTGCCAACACCAGGTGAGCCAGACATCGTTCGAGGTACCCTTTGCTTATTTTCTACCATGGTCTACACCTTGTTTGATTCATGAGAGACATAATCCTTCATTTCACCTACCCTTGTCCATGCTTGGGACTTGAGGAAGAGAGGCTTCCAGTGCCCTTGGCATTGACTACACCAGTTAGAGGTCGTGCTGACTTGTTTGAAGTATGTAAAAACTATGAGCTAGTGTTGGGGAAGCACCGCTCTTGTGATGATTTCTTATGACTACGAATACAGCCATAGGATGTCATCCTCAGCATGGATTGGTTGTATTCAGTGTAGGATATCAGGGATTGCTTCAGGAGGTAGGTTGTGTTCTTCGATGTGGATGGAGAGCCGGTGGTGTTCGTTGGCGTGCAAGACCCTTGGATGGTTCATAGGAATTTTCCATCCTTATCATCCATGATGGCTAATTTGATTATGAGTTCCTCAGAGTTTCAAAAGTTAGTGTTTCCTAGGGTCATAGAAGAGTATCCTAATGTCTTTCCCAAAGAGGTTGTAGCATTACCACCTCGATGAGAGATTGAGTTTGGGATCGAGATACAACCAAGAGTGTATCCTATCTCTATGTCCCCATATAGGATGACCCCTTATGAGTTGAGAGAGTTATGTATACAGCTTGATGGTCTATTACGGTGCGGTTTTATTCGGTTGAGTGTGTCACCGTGGGGTGAAACAGTTTTGTTCCTGATGAAGGTTGATGGAAGCTTGCGGTTATGTTTCGATTATCATTGCATAAAAAAAGTGACATTAAATAATCGCTATCCTCTTCTGTAGATGGATGATTTATTCGATCAACTGAAGGGTGAAATTTGGGTCTCAAAGATATATTTTTGGCCAGGATATCATCAAATACGTGTGAAGGATTAGGATATCCCGAAGGCTATATTCTGTTGTCATCATGGGAATTATGAGTTTGTTGTAATGCCGCTCGGTATGACGAATTATCTAGCTATGTTCATGGGATATATGAACACTCTGTTCCATACGTTCTAGTACAAGTTTGTAGTGGTTTTTATCAATGAAATCATTGTGTACTACACATCTGCGGATGAGCATGTAGAGAATCTACACACCGTATTGGGAGTTCTTCGTCAACATTAGTTGTTTGGGATGTTGTTGAAGAGTGAGTTTTGGGCTCAATATGTCCATTTCATGGGGCATGTTGTGTCTCAATGGGGGGTAGCTATGCTACATCAAATATAGAAACATTTTTTTCTTGGACAACCTCCAAGATAGTGTTAGAGGTGTGAAGTTTCCTTGGTCTCACAGGCTACTACAGGAGGAACATAGCTAATTTCTCTCGAGTTGTGACTCTTCTGACATCTTTGACCAGGAATGATCAGGCGTTCATATGGAAAGATCAATGTCAGGTAGCTTTCGAGTATCTAAAGAAGAAGTCAGTAAGTGATCCATTTCATTGTCTCCCTGTAGAGGGAGTTAAGTTTGATGTTTTCTGTAAGGCTTCACATCTGGTGTTTGGGTGTGTTATGATGCAGCAAAGATCAGTTGTTTCTTATATGTCTCGGAAATTGTGTCCCCATGAATGTAACTATACTACCCATGAGCTTGATTTGGCAGCCGTGGTGTTTTCTCTGATGTTATAGAGACATTAACTCATTGGAGAGCACTTTGTGGTTTTCACCGATTATAAAATCATGAGGTATGTTTTTTCCCAACATGACTTAAACTTATGATAGCATAAGTGGATGGAGTTCTTAAAGGAATATGACTTCAAAATATTGTATACACCTGGAAAGTGAAATGTTGTAGCTGATGTGCTGATTCGAAAGACACATAGTGATGTTGTGTGTGAATCTGGTGATTCCTAAAGAGTAATGGATGAACTGTCAGTAGTACATCATGATATGGGAAAGGTTGGGGGCAGAGGATTTCTTTTCCAGATGACGGTGTAGTCATCTCTGTTGCTGCAGGTGGAAGAGTCCCAGTTGGGGGATCTTGAGGTGGTGGTCTAGAGAGACCGAGTTGTTTGTGGCAAGGCCCATGATGGTTTGACAGAGGATGAACAACACCGAGTGTTATATCATTCAAGCCTTTTTATTCCTTTAATGATGCATATTATGTTTCTCATAGAGTTCCATAGATCTCCTCTATCAGTGCATTCTTGTGTGACAAAGATGTACTGACCCTTGATGAGTTAGTTTTGGTGGCCTGGGATAAAGCACGCGGTTTCAGAGTTTGTGTCTCGATGTTTAGTCTACCAAATGGTCAAGGCTGAGCACCGCGTCCCTGGTGGTTTGCTCCAGCAATTAGATATTTCTCATAGGAAGTGGGAGGACATCACAATGGACTTTTTTACTAGTTTACCTCAAGATCTAGGAGGATATGATGATATTATGGTGGTATTGGATCATTTAAAAAAAATATCCCACTTCATAGCGATCAAGGAGTCAAGATCAGTGGATGTTTTGTCGAGGTAGTTTCTAGAGGAGGTGGTGTGACTTCATGGATTCCCAATGATGATCATTTTTGATCGAGATCCTCGCTTTACTTCTAGGGTGTGAAGAGGTCTCTAGCATGCTTTTGGTTCTCAAATATGCCTTAGCACTACTTTTTATCCTCAAACAGATGGTTAGACATAGCGAACCATCCAGACTCTAGATGACATGTTATACTCTTGTGTTCTTGATTTAGGAGGTTCATGGATGAGGAACTTACCCTTGGTGGAGTTCTCTTACAATAATATTTTTCATTCCACCATTGGTATGACCGCATTTGATGCCTTGTATGGATAGCCTTTCAGTTCTCCATTATGCTATACTGGGGTCGGAGAGTCCATAATTCTCAGACCAATACTAGTCCAGAATACAACAGAGATTGTTCAGTTGATTCGCGAGAGGATGAAGATTGCACAGGATCATCAGAAATCATAAGATTATCAAAGGAGGAGACCCTTAGAGTTTGATGTTGGGGATCACATATTATGGAAGGAGACTCCCCATCGTAGACAGTGATGGTTTGGTCATGGGAGTAAACTTTCTCCTCAGTTTGTTGGTCCATTTGAGGTTTTGGCTTGTGTTGGAGCTGTGGCATATAAGATAGTACTTCCCCCATAGATGAGCCGGATACACGATGTTTTTCATGTGTCACAATTATGTCATTATCTTCATGATAACTATCACTTCATTGATTGGGGAGAGATCGATGATGACGATGATGCAACCTTCTAGGAGTGACCTGTGGAGATCTAATACAACAAAGAAAAGGTGTTGCGCATGCATTCTATTCCCTTGGTTTGTGTCTTCTGGAGACATGGTGGCATGGAGGAGAGTACCTGTGAACGTGAGTCACAGATACATACTGAGTACCCAGAGTTGTTTGATGGTTAAACTCTTTTCATGTAACAGTGTCCCCTTTGTGGTTATATACCATTCTATTTTATAAGATTAATTTACATCATTGCATCTTATGGATTTCTCTCTTCTGAGAGGTATCTTGAGAAGTGGTTTCTCAGACCCCTGTTTAGTTTCCTTTTGGGATGGTTTTGGATTCTCGAGGATGAGAATGTTTTGAGAGGTATATGATGTAATGGACCATACCCCTATGGTCCATCCCTTTGCTGAAATCTATTGTTTGAGGTGTTATGGGAGGTAAAGGTGACTCATCCCCAACACTTTTCTAAATTTCTAGTTCTGTGAATAGTGTTTGCAGTTTTAGGAACAGTGTTATGGTGAGTCTGAAATGCTGAGTCCGAAATGGTGAGTCAGAAATGGTGATTCAGAAACAGTGAGTTAGAAATGGTGAGTGAGAAATGGTGAGTTATAAATGGTGAGTTAGAAACGGTGAGTCAGAAACCGTGAGTCAGAAACGGTGACTTAGAAAAGTTTAGTCAGAAACAGTGAGTCAAAAATGGTGAGTCAGAAATGGTGAGTCAAAAACAGTGAGTCGGAAATGGTGAGTCAGAAATGGTGAGTTAGAAACGGTGATTCCTAGATGGTGATTCCGAAATGGTGAGTCATAAATGTTGAGTTAGAAATGGTGATTCATAAATGGTGAGTAAACAATGGTGAGTCAGAAATGGTGAGTCCGAAACGGTGAGTCAAAAACAGTGAGTCAGAAAAGGTGAGTCAAAAATGGCGAGTCATAAATGGTGAGTTTGAAACGGTGAGTCGAAAATGGTGAGTCAGAAACCGTGAGTCAGAAACGATTAGCCAGAAACTTTGATATAGCTCATGAACAGTGTTTCCAGAATATTTTAATATTTCTTTTTCCAAATTTCCATATTTTTTCAGTTTCACCAATTTAACATTTTCTTTGACATGAAATGAATTTATGGCCTTATTTTATGGGATTTAAGGCCGAATAAAATCCCAAAATCCTATATTAATTTTCCAAAGGCCTAGGATTCATTTAGATCGTCAAACTATGTTGTTTAATGTGATCCGATTTAAATGGAAAATCCACTATATCATAAATAGTTGCTCCGTTAAATCTTCTAATGGGACAATATATCTTCCTCCCTTGTAATTTCTACTTGTTCTCTGGTGTGAGATGCTCAAATATTTCCTCCCTGTAGGAATCTTGAAATTACACTTTTCTCGGTTGATTGGTTTCCCTCGATGTTCTTCTTGCTTCCATTGTAGCCCCTATTTTGGTGAAACCAAGCAGTATCCATCAATATATGAAATATGGTATAATTTATCATCATTATTTTTGGTTCACCTTATCCTATTTATCCTTGCCATGTTATGGCATGTGATATCCATGCTTCTAATGGTGTTTCTTGGGTTTCAGTTGGTGCAGTCGTGCCACAACATCCTTGGGTGGATGCAGTTGTCACGGGAGGAGGCAGTCGTGATCCGTTGTATGGATTGTTCATGTATAAAGATCCTTAAGAAAATTTTTAAGGTAGGGGATTCATTGCTTCTCTTTTATTTTTACGTCAACTATTGAGTTATAATGTTTTAGCCACTGTATCACAATGGAATTGAAATAATAAATATTTAAACTATATAAATAAATAGGTATCAATCATATGGTATTGCCTCTTGTTTTTTGTAGATAGTGTGATATCTATGTTGGATTTGTCTAGTTGTTCTTTCTTGATGGAAATTGGTAAAGAACACAAACTGGAATTAATTGATAATAGTTTGGCTAAAAATAATAAGGCATATAAATGAAACTGGTTCTTATTGTTTTATTTTTTTATGTAAGTCAAATTGGTGTAGTAAGCTTGTTTAATTTATTTGTGATAGTTTATTGTTTAGGTTTCCCAAATATGGAAGCTAAAAATACTAAATAGGTTAATTCATGATGTATTAAAGAACTAATTGTTTGATAATTCCTTGAAGGGTTCTGGGTTACCCTCTTGCTTGTTCAAGGGCCAAGAGCCCAACCGATATGATTGTTGTTTTCCTACTTCTTGTGTTGTGATGTGAGCCTAGATGGCTGTTGTGATATGTGGGACCATGGAGACCTACTGGTTGTTGTATCAGTTGACACCTAAAGTGGCGATATGCATTGCTTTATGCATGTGGGTGTCAAGGAGGGCACAAGGGATGATGAAATGGTAATGTTTGGTTTTCTGCTGATTCTTCTTGGTTGTTTATCTACTTTACTTTCCCCAATTCTCAAGGCAGCTGGTCTTTCTTACCCTTCTTCCGAAAGGGAAAAGATGCATGTGGTATGCCACATGCTTTCTGTGTTTAGTTTCTCAAGTGAGGATGGGTCTATGCTTTTTCTATATGTGGAAAAGACTCGATGGGTAGTTTATCTAATCAAAATGTTGAGCCCCTTGTGTTTAGAAGAAAAGATTGTTTTTCTATAATGTTTGGGAATATCCGATTGTAATGATGTAAATAAATAATTGAAAAAATGATATTAACCCATGGGGTTTGGAGCTTGTTGGGGCGCAATGATGAGGTTGTGATTTGATGGAATGTGTACTTTGGGTGGGATGCTAATGGAATTTAATGTGAAATTATTATTGGTTAATTAATGATTAAATAATTAATTATCGTAAAGAGAAATTGATAAAAAGGGAATGAAGTAATGTATTAAACCTCTTTAAATGGTTGTGTGATTATACGATACATAGTCTTAGAAGTAGCAACCCAGAGTCTAAGAGACGTTAGCTGCAGTTGTGTATAAGACTAGGTTATTCCCAAAGTGTGGTTGTGAGATACAGTATATTCTCTACTTTTTGTGTTTCTATATGATACTCCACCCTACCAGTCAGGGAAACTAAAACCATGGGGATTATAAGCCATGAGTGGTGTTTTCCCCAACATTCTTGTGGGAGGATGGATGGCTGACTGCCCCCTTTGGCCCCGCTCTCTTCTCTTGGTAGTTACTTGTATTGGCAGGGACATTGATTAGTTTTCCTTATATATGTGTGCAGAGGTCTGTAATGGCTTGTGATTATTCACACACATATATTCTATATATATTTTTCTATAGAATACTATAGGTTTAATGTGTATAGGTTGTGATGGCTTGAGGGTCCTTACTCTATGTATGGGCTATAATGGCTTGACGTATAATACCCAATGTATGATACATGTTTTGTGAGAAGTGTTGGCTCCCAGAAACTACCAGGTTACTTTTCTTAGGTGGACATGGTGTTTTGTTTCCAGAGGTGCAGGTTGTGGTTGTTCGCCCAGGTTTCTGCGAGTAAGCCTTTTTGGAGAGAGATGCTTTGGACGTGCGAAGTTGGGGAAAAGAGGTAAACCAGTGGGGAAGTAGTAGCGGGGTACCCTTGATATTCTTTATTATATTATATACTGTTGTACGCGTTACATGGTGAGAGTATCCATGGTGAGGTGTGGAACATAGTATACCTGTTTATGTAATGAGTTAGTTTCACTTGTTGTTCACTGTGCTTTAACATGCTTTCTTTACTTTTTCACGAGAGGCTTTGGGGAGAATCCAACTAAGTATACTGTTATACTGACCCGATTTATATATAACCTTCTTTTCAGGTCACATGGAGCAGGTTGAAGATCATGTTGGTTACTACTAGCTTGCAGTTGTAGGAGATGTTCGGGCTTGTGGTTGCTGTTGTTTTACTTTCTTTTGGGTACTTTCAGTTTTCCCCCTTTTAGTTGTAGTATTTTTACATGACATTTCATAGGTGTACTTGGGATTTCATATATGTTACTGGTTGAGTTGTATTTGGTTTGTTTCTATCTTATCTCTCTCTTCCACATATGTTCCCCAAGAGGGAAATGCCTCCCATTTGTGTGTTCTCTATACCCTTGATGCTTGTCGCCAACCCAGGGCCTACTAGAGGCGAGACTCGAGGGTCATTATCTAACTTCTCACATTGCCAGCCCAGGAAGGGTACACATTGTGGGGAGGGGGTTGTGACATTATATGTATATATAGGTATATATATATAATTAAAATAAATATATTTACTGTGATTTTATAAAAATATAATATATAATTATTAATAAAATAAATATATTTATCATTTAGAAAAAATTTAACAAATATTTTTTTTATTTATAATTATAGTTAAAAATAAATATGCTTAAAATTTTTGTGTATATAATTATAAATATAATAAAAATATTTATCATTTAAACACATTATTGTAATTTTATATATATATATATATATATATTTATATAATTATAATTTTATGTAAAAAAGCAATAATATATAATGAAATATTGATAATTAGAAATACAATAAATATACTTATTATTTAAATTTATTTATCATGATTTTATGTACATTTATGAGAACATAATAGCTTCATGGGAACCTGAATGAATCATACACACTAGTAAAGTATAGATCTCATAAAAAATGAGTCATCATATAAATGGACTACCTGAATAGTAATGAGGGTTTAATGTGTAAATGAACATTCATAATGAATAGATAACATATGAACGCCAATTATATTCATGCATCAATTAATAAATTTCATTAGAAACCTATATTTATTTATAATTATAATTATAAATATAAATATTTAAAAAGTATTTATATATAATCATAAGTATATGTATATATTTAAAAATTAATTATATATAATAAAAATTATATAAATATTATAAATATTATAAATTTATTTATTATTTAATGAAATTTATTTTTTTATATTTAAATTATTAAAAAAATATATTAATTATAAACAAGATTTATTATTCAATGTATACAAATAAAAATTCTTTTAGAATATAAATATAATAATATTATTTAAATTAATAATATTTTTATTACAAAAAATTATCTCTCTTAAAAATTGCGAGGATAGATGGGCCTCTTTTATCAACACTTTCTAATTAGCACTGAAAAGAATGGGGGGGATACCTTCCCTAGATTTGTGGTAGTTTGTTGATTTATAAGTGACCCTAAACAACCTTTCCATCCAAATATTATCATTTATGAGTAGTATAAATAACAAATTCCATTAATGTATATTGGTTAAGTAGTCCCACAAACCATAAAATGATCTAATTCTAAAAATCACTTTGAATTATTATTGTTTGACTTAAAATAAATTTAAATGTTGTTTATATTTTGAAATTTTCAAATTTAATATAACTGTTATGTGTAAATTTATTGATATTGTTGGATTAATAATACCATACCATCACTTTAAATGATATTTAGAAAAAATATATTTTTCATTTTTTACCAATGAATTCATATCCCCCCATATTGGATTCATAAATCTTATCCTCCAACAATGATGTATAGATTTTCCTTTCTTTGTTTTCTCAACATGGCCATTAACAAATATATTACCATGATGATTCTTGTATACTTCATAATGTTAACTTTATACCATGACTTACAAAATTTCAAAAAATTTAATAAAAATTTACCATGTCCAATGAAGATCATGATTTCTTATCATCTGAGGTTCCATCAACTAAATTATGTATTTCTCAGAGATAATTATCATAATGAATTTCTCCATTCAAAACTAAATGAAATTTCTCCTGTCACATTTGATTACCAATAAATGAACATTTTTTCTCACCACATGGAATGTTTATATTCTCTCAATAATGCATCTGTCAAATATATCAATTTTTCTAAAAATCTGTATATTAGAATATTTTTCAACCCTTTTCTACTTTACCCATGATTTTTTCTTTAGATCATTTGTTTTGATTAAATTTTCATCAATTGGGTATTATGATTCATGCTCATAACGTAATGATAAAATTAAATTTTGAAATTATCACATGATCAATTACTCTAAGAGAAATAATTATCTATAACCTTGAGATTCATTTGGAATATTCATTCACATATATTATATGAAATACATGGATTTTTGTCTATATCCACGAAGAAAAAAATATTCATTATAATGATGTAAAAAATAATAATTTATTCCCACATTTCTCAGTGTTTCTTTTCACTTTTAAATACCTCTATTTTATGATAAACAGATTTCTTTAATTTACAATAATTCTAGAAAATATATCTACTTGTATTTAGAGCATTACAATGTGATTTTTTTTAGTTTACTAGTATTGCTTTGGGATTTTCCCAAATCAATTTACTTTTATAGATTTATAGATTCAGGCTTAGACACAACCATAATTGACATTTTCTTATAAATATTCAATAAAAAATATTTTCTTCTAGAAAATACATTATAATTAACTATATATCACTAACTTATTTAATGGATATTTGTGCCTCTTAATATCTATTACAACAATTTTTGCTATCCAAAAACCTGATGTCATCCATCGATGGAATCCTCTATCTTGATCATTTAAAATTCACCTCATCCTAAAGGAATCTACTTCTATTATATCAAAAAAATCTGAATTACTATCCATTATTATCATGACATAATTTTTTGTGGTTATAATATATATTAAGATTTAATGACATAAAATATTGGAGATTTCAAACATTATTGATTTAATATTATCAATTATATCCTTAATACCATATTTTTTCTTATTCGTGGTTTTTGTTTGGAGAGTACAAAACCAAATACCCAATCATGTGAATTTTTAATTTTGAATCTCTAGAAATAAATTTTCTCTTGTGGAAACTCCAAATATTCATTTATTTACACGACACCCTAACATGATTATTTTAGAAAAAGCTTTTCTCCATACTTTGTAGTTTTTATATGGAATCCAAATAAAAAACTTCATTAAAATCCTTTAAAACCACAATCTCTTATCGGCCATTTTTTCAAGTGACATTATTTTCTTATTGAATATGAATTAATTTATAGTGATATTATATTTAGTAATCATTATATTATTGACCACCCGAGGTGATTTTTCCTGGGTACCCCAAATTCGTCATTATTTTATAATTTATTTGGAAATATACTAGTAAGGTTATTAAACATTCCATGTAAAAAATATATATTTTGATGAATTAATTTGAACGTACCCATTAAATTTTATGATTTACGGAATGGTTGAAAATTACTCCAAGAACAATTATTTACACATGTTCACCACCAAAGAAATTATTTTTTATCTCATGAGATTTGAATCAATGAGAATCTCATTTAGCAAGAGATATTCATCAATAATCATCAACATTTATAATATAAAATTACTGTAAAGGATAACGAATGTAAATTTTTTGGTATGATTTTCCAATTTTAATGAGGTTATTAGATTTTATTTGGTTTTAATTTTCTCATGGTTTCTTTCATATTAATGATATCATCAAGGGTTTCCAAGAGTTCATGAATGTAATCTACCATCACATTCACACAATCAAATAATTTATCCTCTAATTCATTTAGTGGAATCCTTAAATCCGCAAACATGTTCAATTAAAGAAATAATTTAGCATCATAATAAATTTTTTAACATTCAATTAATATTATAAACCTTTCAAAATGGACATTGTGGTTTTATATGATATTAATTTTTAATAAAATTCATTAGATAATGGAACAAATTTCAATGAACATTAATAAAGAAATGGTAAATTAAAATTGGTTAAATAACACTAAAATGTTTTAAATGTAGTTGTATTAAAAAAATTAATAGATTTTCCACAGATTAAATGACTGTTGAATAAAGATATATAAAAAAAAGAAAAATCCTAAAGAATAATGTGGGAAGATATTCAATGGAAGTTAATAATTTTTTTAATGTATAAAAATATTTCATTGAAGGAACAGAAGATGTATTTTTTAATATTCAAGTGGAAATACACTAATTATATTTAATCTAATGATGAATAACAATAAATTTTGAAGAATATTTTAGCTCAAGATAAAGGACACTATTAAACCATTAATGGTGATGAATGTGGTGTTGAAATATACACTAAGTATATGTTTGAAGCAATGTTTGATGTGTATCTTTCCTTGAAGTCCCAATATATAAAGGAAATAAAATACCAAAATAAGGATATAGGTAACACGATGGCATTAATACACTATGATATTAGAACTAATCAATTTGAAAATTTTTGAACAAGAAAAAAAATCCAACCAAATTGAAGATTAATATTCTAAAAATGAATAGGCATTAAACAAGACACAATAAAGGCATTTTAAAAATAAATATTTCATAGAAAAAAAGATATATAACTATGAAAAGTATTTGGATGTAAGGATATTAATTTTTTAGATCAAACTAATGTAGAGGAAGGTTCTTTAGAGGATGATATATTTAAATATAAAAAGTGGTAGAATCTATTTGAGGATTAAATTATAGTTGGGAATAATGATATACAATTGTAATATATTAAATTATTTTGGTGTCATAACCAATGAAAAAGTATTCCTCATATATATATCCAAAAATATTTTTTTGGCCATTGAAAAAAATGAATGTATTGATATATCAAATAATGATATCAATCATATTCAAACAAATACTAGTTGGGATATTCTTACCAAGTCAAATGAATGAAATTTTAATGGAACAACGTTTTTTATAAATAATATCATTTATAATTGTGATTCCTCATAAAAAATGTTTTATTTGATTTGAATGGATACTCTTAATATGAAGTACTTGATTATGAAGAGTCATTTACACCCATTCCTTATCTTGAATCCGCAAGAAATGTCATTTTGATTATAACTATATTGGTAGGAAAAAAATGAAATAAATATTAAGTATCATTTCATTTTGGGAGAACATGAAGGAGATGTTTAAATAAACCAAAATAAAGTATTATTATGATAGATAATGGAAACATAGTGTACAAATTAATTAATGATTTATATGGATTAGAATAGTCTTATATGGCATGTTATTCATTGTTGGATTGTTTATGGAGTGTGATTATATTAAATAAATGGATTTTTAACTAAAACCATTATGTAATGGAAGTGAGAAAATATAATCTTATTTTCATTGTTTAGTTTTATAATTATTTTTCATGATAAAATGAGAATGATTTTACTGAAATGTTTAGAATAATAAATTAGAATTCTATATTTATATTCTTATAGTAATGAGTTGTTTCATAATTTTTATAGTTGAAAAAAATACATCATTTCTCAATCCAAATAGAAGTATTCCAAGGTTTTATTGAATGATATTTTTATAGAATATTCAAGTGTGGTGTCTAAACCTATGATAACTACTGATGCAGTGAATAGATGATATACGGAAGAATTTGATTTAAATTGAATTTAGGAAGTTGATTATAACTTTTCATTATTTTAAAATATTTGGACATGTAATTATTAATGAAGTGACATTTTTTAGTGGTTATATATTTAATTCCAAACAACATCACTTGATATGAAAAAAGATGTTTTTATAAATGCACAAAATGGAATTCAATATATGGGTAAATTTATAGATGATGTGATCAACTAATACAATTTGACTGAAATGATACTGATTTTGACTTTGATTTTGAAGATATGATATATATACTAGGATGTATATTTTCTCTAGGAGAATATTATTTGTGCTAGAAATGTTAAATAAAAAAAATCAATGAAATCAATCATTATTGATTAATATTATGTTGTAGCTATATTATCATTCCACTAATTACATTGATAAAGGTGAAATGATAATACTTTATGGTGATATGTGTAAACCCTTGAGAATTTCTAGTTTCAATCCAATTTGAATTTTATATTTCCAATAATCAAGTGCAACAGTGTAGGTAAAAATAATTTTTATTAGATATCCATTAATAAAAGATAATTTTACAAATATATAACTAAGGATATAATACATTAATTATTGTGACGATTTTGATAACAAATTTATAAAAAATAAAAATATAGATTGGATTTTTTATTAAAGAATATGAATGTTAAATCATTTAATGAAAATTGAGGAGTTTTATAATTCTGAATAAATTATTATATTTTTTTGTTAATTGAGGATAATGAAACAAAACTATTTCAATTTAAGCTGTTTAATCAAAATATTATTTTATAGAAACAATGGGGATAAATGTGTGAGTTGATATAGACTAAGACCACATATTCCACTATTAATAAATTTCTATTCATTGGTGGATTTAATTATCTCAATCCCATTTCCTTTATACTACTACCTTATTAGGAAATTTCTCTTTGAGATGTGATTTTATTTAATTGAAGTTTCCTATGAGTCACTAGATTTGACATCATATCACATGGTAAGGATTCAAAAACAATTTAAATTGTATACGTGGTGTTGTATTATTATCCAAAAATTATTTTTAATAATTAATGGTTTATTATTATTCTTTTTATTTGATCTTAAATTCATGTTCTCATTTGATGTTAGTTAGAGGTAAACCGAAATGGATTTTGAGGAAATTTAGTGTATCAAATTCTTGAATAAATCGAAAATATACGTTTTGTGTAATGATATAAATATATTGGAGCTGATTTTTTTAGACTAATTTTGAGATTATTCACATAAAGTAATGGTTATCAGGATCTTAAAGCCTAGAAAATGTTAAATGTATAGTGTTTCCTTTTGATAAATTAAGATAATTTACGTGATATATATGGATTTTCATAGTTTTCAATGTGATATATAATTATATTCATATGTTAGTAAACTATTATAAGGAAAATGAGATGAACATTGATATATATAAGAAAATATAGATTTATAGTTCCTCCATAATATTTAATATACGAATTCATGAGGGTGACTATAATATTCAAATTAATACATAAAATTAAATTGAGAAGAATCTATGGAATAAGAAATATGAAAGTGTAATCACAATATTTTTAATAAAACAAATGATTAACATGGTATTTTTATGTGATAAAAACGATATTTCATGAATATTTATAAGGGAAATAAGTTTCTTATAATTGATTTTACAATTCAATGTAATTAGAAATCTATTTGGATGATAATTAGATAGTTGTGAAATCAACTAAATCATTAGTTTCATTAATTTCATAAATATCATGATTTTGTTACATTAGGAAATTAGTCCCAAAAAGGGAAGAGGATATTAAATTAGCATAAACTGAAAGGATCATGGAATAATAACTCTTATCTTTAAAAAATAATATTTTACCACATTATTTAATATTAGAATATTGGATTTTATCGCGGTATCTACTAATATATTTCAAATAAAAATTATTAATTCCACATTTAAAGGGGTTTTTTGTGTTCAAATAATGGAATTATTATTCAAATGATTTAATAAAAATCTACTAATATGAGAATAAATTGGGAAGCTAGTAAGAGTGATAATGGATGATGAATGCCTTCTACCACTAGTTTCCACATGCATTATGGAAGGAAGGTTGATGTTTTGTTCTTTGGATATATTTATAATTAAGAAGATAAAGATAAAATATTACTTGTTAATATCATGAAAAAATTTAATATTTTAGAAGAATGATGAACAATATGTTTTAATACTATAAAATATACAATAGTGAGGGGCCTCTTTTTATGGAAGAATATCATACGTTCTCGAATAGGGAAATCCGATAAAACTCCATTGATATTATTAGAAAGAGAAGTAAGAGGATGATGTATTATTAGTGGTATATGGTGTAATCCTATCCAAATGAATACTATTTACAAATGTCGATTTTCCTTGGGGTTTCTCATTCAACTATAGCCTCTGGTGTCCTCTTGAATAAAAATCATTAACAATATATGGAGGATTAAATATGGTTTATCCCCACCATTTACAATCTATTTTCATTGTTAGTGATAAAATAAGTGTTTTAAAATCGATATAAACACTGCATGGAGTATAAAACCATATTAGGGGAGAATATTATATATAAAATACTATATTCCATATTTCCCTTATACATCAAATAAATACTTATGGGGGTGGAATTTTGAATATTGTTGAATAATTCATTAAATATTCTTTGAGTTTAATTTCAAAAGGGTAACATTAAAAAAAATATCACTAATTCACTTTCTCCATTTATAGGGATAAATAAACTCTTAACTAGAAACCAAAAATATGATTCAATTTGGTTTATAATATAAAAAAATCAAATTTCATTTAAATTTGGGAAAGAATATGAGAATTCATTTAAATAATTTTTAAATTTTTTAAAAATAATATATTCATCATAAATCATCATCATATTGAATTTTTTTATTTATACAGATTATCATTTTATAAAATAATTGAGTTGAAAAATTAATATATTTTAAAAACAAGGTTTTGGGACCTCCATAAATTCTTAAAATAATAAAATAAAATTTAAGGGATGATAACATTTCAATCAAATGGAAAACTATTCTTTATCCATATGTATGTAATAAATAATTTTTTCATATTTTTTAATGTTTGTACTACTAGATAAAACATTGGTAAATATAAATCAATTTAAAAATAAATTGGGATAAATTTATAATCATATTATCTTAAAGGATTTATTTTTTTATAAATAGAAAAAAAATTGGTATGCTTCTGATATAAACTTATAAATAGTTATTTAAACTATCAATAAATTTCTTTATTCTATTTTTGTGTATGTTGTCACATATTCAATTATGGTGGAAATGATATTATTATTACATTCATTCCAAAATAAAATTATTTTTTTTGAATATCATACTCGTCATTACCAACATTTTTAAGGAACCATATATGTCAACATTAACATTAGGTAATGGGGTTTTATGATATCTTCAGAATAATTAAAATTTAAATATAGTTTAAAATTATTATCCTCATTTTGAAATTACTTGATAGATATTTTTAATAGAATTAAAATCCTTCAACTGATGCAGAAATGTTACATTTAAGTTTAAATAACATTCATTTATAAATTATTAGCACTAAATTGGTTTTTGGTTAAAAAATAATTTTCATTTTCTAGATTCAAAAGGTTTTGTATATAAAGGAAATTAGGTTCATCTAGATTAATTAGATGAAATTGATTAAAATTTATTTGATTCCTTATACTATTTACTCATTGAATCATTCACTCTATATTTTGTACAGGTACACACCTTAGGATATACTTCAGGGAAAGGGAGATAAAGAATCATATTAGGGGGAAGAACTTGATACATGAATAAATATATATCTTCGGAGAGAATAGTAATCATTATTATATCATAATAAATGTTTCGTAATCCAATGTATGATATAAATAGTTGTAAATGAAATTTATTGAAGAATATGAATTATAATGAAGCATTATGACATTGTATTTAAATACCATGTGAATCTTCTGAACAAATACAACATAAGGTTCACACATATCATGTGTGTATCAATCATCATTTTACAAACTCATATGAATAAAAACATTATGATCATATAAAATTCACTTCATATCATAGAATTTATCACATTACCAAATGAATTTGAGGGATATATAATTCCATACCCACCATCCACATCATTAAATGTTCCTAACTATTCATTCCACATAGAAAAATAAATAAATATAAATCATACACATGAAATAAAAATGTGGAATATAAATTGTTTCATATAGAATTCATAAATACTATTTTAAATAATAAATATCAATATAACAAAATAAATAAGGATATAAAATAATTTTGGACATTAAATACAACCATAAAAAATCATGGATCATGTTTATAAGATAAAATAACTTAATAAGAAATAAAAAGATGATAAAAAAATAAGGTCATTGAAAAATCATTATATGTGGATTTAAATCATTATAATTTAATATATTTGTGAATATCCCCATCAAATATATATTTAAATATATAATTTATTTACAATAGATTTAGATAAATCATGTATAAAAAAATAGAAACATGTGGTGGTACCAAAAGGACATAGTTGGGTACATGATTCATTGTATCCTAGATCAACTTTTATTTATATTAATTAATGCCTCAGGTATAATTATCCTAAGATTATGAAATATTTAATCTAGAATAGAATAAATCTAAATTTTATTATACTATATTTTTTATAATAAGTAGAGTCATTTACTAATATTTAATGATATACTTTTATACTATATTTTTTATTATACTATATTTTGTTCTGTATATAAGAAATTATCTAATTTCAATTATACCATTGTGATTGGATTACATTAATTAGGTTATTTTAAAATAATATTTTAGTTAATTTTATTTATAATATTTAGAAAACATTAATTGTTTTGTTACCATATGGGCACAAACAAGCTAGTTTGGTAGAGATATGAATTTCTGGGATGACATACCTAATTAATGTTGGAACTAGCCTTTATGAGGACATTCTTGAAGTGTTGAGTTGAGAGAGAGAGACTATATACTATAGATAGATTAGAAAAGATATAAAAGTATAATGATATCTTAAATATATATATATTTCAAATAGATGATTTTTTTTGTAAATGGTTATTTAATGGGAGAGTAGAAATAAAAGTAGAAATAAAATAATGAAAGATCAATTGGGTTACCATTTAATGGAATATTTACTTTTTAATATATGATAATATGAATGGGTTTGTGTATTTTTTGAATTTTCCTAATGGTTTTATGAATATTAAATGTGGTTAAATGAGTAGGTTGTGAGATTTCAAAAGCGATTGAGAATTGGTTTTTAAGGAAAAAATAGGTTGTATTTATACCAAAGGAGAGGGGTATTTTTAGGGTAAAATATTGATTCATTTATAATTTAGTCCAGATTCATTTCAATGGTAATGGTTACCCTAATAAGAGATGGTTAATTATTAAAAACAGTAAGGTTAATTGACATTTATATCAATATAAAATAAAACATATCCATCCAACCACTCAGTTAAATTAAATGAATCAAAAATAGTTTTTTATAATGATACGATATAATTTAGCTTTAAAAACATAAAATACATGTTTCTAAATAGAAATTTATATTTCGAAATCAATATATTACTCCATTATTAAATATTTTTATGAAAATGGTATAATAATATTTTATTTATTTATCACCTCATGATTATATTATATTTGATACAGTATTTATTAAAATTATATTTTTACAATTCACTAAAAAATAAAATTTTACCCAAAAAGATGAAATTGTATCCCCTACTTAAACTAGATTTATTTATTACGAAATGAAACTAATTTTATTAAAATGATTCCCTCAATATAATGAATTTAATATTAAAAAAAATTTATTTTTTTTGGGAAATACTAATTTTCATGACTCGATTGATTTCCTGACCCTTATAGAAATTAATTATAATTAGATATAAATATATGATTATTATATAATATATATATATAATAATTTTATAAAAATTATTTCCTAATTTTATTTTTGATATTTATCATAAAATGACTCACATTGAAAATAAAAAATAAATATTTTCATTAGAAAAACAAAAATTATAAAATATTTTGGTCAAGAATTTTTTTTTACTATTTTGACACTTTTTTAGTGGTATTCTGCCTTTTATTCAATAAATTGTTATATTAATTATTTTATAGTTTATATTGTGTGGCTCAAGTGGCTTATATTATTTTACAATAATAATTATAGAGTATGTTAAATAATAATTGTTATACCATATATAAATGCCTAGATCATTACACCCCCCGAGTAAATATTTATCATTGAAAATTTTTACATATATCATTAGTTTAGAATAGATGGGGTTACTTCTATTTCATTTTATCCTTAGTTTCCCATGATTCTAATTCCTAATTATAGTTTTACTAAATAATTTTTTCCATGTGAGTTCTCTTGTTTTGAAAAATATTGTCCAAACATTGCATGATGTTTACGGGTTACTCCTCCTAAAAGAGTTCATGATGAAACTATATGAGTATTGTTTTTAACCCATGTGAATGGTCAGTTTCAAACTTCTCTAAAAATAATATAAATAAAACTTTTTGAAATTGAGATTATTCTGGCGGGAGTGCTAGTATAACTTCCATAACTCTAATACATTCTGGAATCACCAAGGGGATAATATATTTAGGTCTATGATTTTACTTATTAAAAATATGACAAATATTTTCCATGTACATATGTGATGGAACACATTACATATAACATAAAACTAAATGTCTCAATTGACATTTTTCAAATATTATTATAGTTTTCTCTGTTCTACATAAACGTGTTACTGAATAGATCTAAAATTCTCCCCTATTTCATGTTATTGTAAGGGAACAAATAGATTAAATTTTAAAAAATCATAATCCTATGTTGGAATTTGAAATTTTATTCTATATATGTAATCATAATTTTCCCTCTAAATACATTTATGGGATTTATAACTGTTTGAAGACTCCTTTAATGGAATTTCATGATCAAAACCACCATTTATGTCTATATATTTGTATATTAGAATATCATCATGCGTTTTTATGAATTTACCCTCAGTTTGTGGTTTTAAATTTATATTGAATCTCATATTTTTTTATATATAATGTTGAAGACATTTATAAAACATTGCGGTCAACCATAAATCTTGAATTGGTACAATTTATAATGGTATTACATGGTTCCTCAATGCTTAATTTATGTATTTCTTTTAATGTTTATCATGAAATAATTCTTCCTAAAAATATATATTGTGGGAACATATTAAATGATAGTCTAAAAAATCATAAGGCATTATTTAATTTTGAAATTTTTATATATCTTTTGATAAATGTATATAATGATATTCCCTCAATTCCAAACATTTATTAGTAATTGTTGCGTCATCCATATTTAAATTTCCCTATTCTTGTTCAGTTGTTTTTAGACATAAAACATTAATGAATATTCATCAATCTATGTTTTTATATTTTTATACTTATAGTTAAATCTAAGATATCTATATATCATTTTGATTCCTAAGTGGACGGAGAATGTTTATATATGAGAATCTGTAAAAATGTCATTATTTATATAAGGCTCAACTATTATAAATATATATGTCCTAAATATCCCAACTAATTCCTCATCAATTCTAAATTCAAAGGCTATTCCCTCTTTGTACATACACGTTCAATTGAATCCCCATGTCCTCCCCCTTTAATATATGTATCCTCTATAAAAAACATGGTTGATAAATAAATTAATCATGTTAGGTTTTTGTTCCTTCAATTATTATTATCATATGAATCCTCTTTAAGAATCTGTGTATTCGATCCTTTTTTATTCTCATCATGGAAAAAACTAAATAATGATTCCTAGTTAGAGGGACACAAAAAATATTAAACATTTTAGGATGGTTGTGAATTGATCAAACATAGATGTAGATAAACTCTATCAATCTTCATAAGTGCTTATTCAACTATTTATATGTTAATATATATTTTATGATCCTATATTTAGTATATATGTAACGCCCCGACCCCAGTTACCTGGAGTCAGTGCATTATTACATAACATTGGCATGATCACAAGAAAGATCAAGTATCAAAAGACTGATTAGTTTAGTAGCCTTGGAATAACTAGATACATTAATAAAGTTTACATTACATCATAAAATGAAAACTACAACAACATAGTCTCTATAGTCCACACTCATACTATCCCTGTAGGTCATTCGTAATTTACTTCTTCACAATCCTGGGAAAAATAAAACATTGAAAGGGGTGAGCTCAAATGCTCAGTAAGGATAACAATATAGCAGAAGCTTTAATAGATAATCATAAACACTTAAGGCAATGTATAACTAAAACAAAAGCCTTTTAAACTTAAACTTCAACATAGTATGGCCAAAATAAAATGAAATAATGCCATTTACTTATTCTCATGGATATTCTACTAAACGAATAATCACATGCAATATCAATAACCACTTCAATAATGATGTAATGCATAATTCTAGGTTATCATAACCACATAGCCAAGGCCTCCTGCCAAGACTACAAATATGATTTTGTCAAGGCATTGTGCCAAGACACTAGTTTTTATCATGAGACCTACCGATGCATCGAGGAGCTATAGAGAGCACCACCCGTCACTTACTATGTCTAATGCATTCCTCATATGAAAAGTTTGAAACATAACATAAATATTCGTGTTAATACTAGCATATGAAATGTCAATACTTATCCACAAACAATGAATGGTATGAAAATAGCACATCCACAGACAAAGATAACTCATTCGATACAATATGGGAGATTTTATTGTATCATATTAACCTCAATAGAGAATAATCATCAAAACTATTTGAGAGAAATATCCCCCTTTTCTTGAAATCATTTAAAAGTCACACTATTTGTCAAGAAGCCATTTAAAAATAGATTTTTTTAATCAAAGTGTCCCATACCACATTGATACTTTTAAAAGGAGTTTTAATTTTAAAACTTTAATGTCCATATAAATAAATCCTTAAAACCATTTTTAAAACATGGACATTAATGAGAAAGACTTAGAAGAGAAAGTCTTTAAAACATTTAAAAATGGTATTTTAGTTTGAGTTTCTAACCAAAAGAGAGACACTTAAATACTAATAATTGAGGTAATCAAAACTTTGTAATATCATGAGAATAAAGGGATTCATGATATACTATGTCAAAATACATTATATACACCACATAAAAGTGATTTGGTGTATAACAACAAAGAAGTCTCAATAGAATGTAAATTGAGATGAAATCTCTCATAAAGGCCGTATCCTTAGGTTAAGGATAAATCAACGACATAATTATGTGTGAAAAATATAAATACACTAAATATGATTGGATATTTAGTGTAAAATAATCAAAAGACATTCACACATATGCTTGTAAAAACAACACCAATGAATTGGATGTTTATCTCAACAAATCGAGATTGAGTAAAAATTACTCTTATCAAGTTCATACCGATGACATGAGAATTTATCAATGGAGTGATTATGTGTATAAAAAGTATATCCATAGAAAGGAGAGTGGAAATTATGACATAATCAAATGAATATTTATTCCACACATAATCTTGGAGTAAAATAATCAATGAAATATGCGTAAAGCCAAATGAGTGGAAATTGAAATTTCAAATTCCCTTATCGATTTGGTAACTTATGAAACATGCACCCACGAAAGAAGGATCATACAATGATGATTTAAATACCCATAAATTTAAATTATATTACACAATTAATACAATCATGAGCAGTACACACACCACATGTAGTAAATAAGTGGTGAACAATGGAAATCTCACTGAATTAAAAGTGAGATAAGAAACCCCTTACTTTGTACTTTTTGCGTGGTCGATAGTAGTTTAACCTCCTTTATAATGGTGAAATAATTGTTTTTAAATTATACAAGAATCATGTACAATAATATGATATCATATATGATCTTTTAACATTGATTTGTTAATAATATCTTAGTATTATCGTCATTTCAGGTGTTAACTTACTCGTTTTCCTTTATATTCATTGTTACATAAGTCGTCTTTGTTATGGATAGGTTGTATCATATTGATATCCAGAATTACATCAAGTCCTAAAACATTATTTTTAATCATCAAATGATAATTATAGTTGAATGGATACGATGGAGAATGAATCTCATCGCGTTCGTGGAGACAGTAGTCCGTACGTACGCACGGGCGACAATATTATTCATTTGATGTTAAAATAATATATAATTGGATGGTATACCATATATACGGAATAATTATCATGTTATATTTATTATTTACAAGAATTACATATCATTATTATACCCATCCAAATAATAATTTATTGAATGAAAATTACACCACGATGTGGAGACGGTATGCCGTACATACGAACGTATGGTGACATTCTATTCAAAGGATGGATAGAATACATAACATTATTGTACCATATTTATAATAAAATAATAGTATATAGAAGATACTGGAGTTATTATAATATAAATAACAAATAAAGAAGAAGTGGAAGAATAAAGGAACTTGAAAAAGGCTGGTGAAATTATTACCTTTTCTTCGGGTTCTTCCGTTTGATTTGATCAAAAGGGCTCCTTAGGTTAGCTTTCTGATCAAACTATGGTCTCTAGGTTGTAGTGAGGGATGTTTAGAGAGTATTTGGGAAGGTTTTGTCCGAACCAAAAGGTTTTGAAGGTGTCAATTAATTATAAGGGGGAGTGTCCTTTTATAAGAGGGGTGAGGGGCACCTTTGGAAAAGCTAGAAATATTATTTTATAATAAATTCATATTCGGTTTCTAATGGATCCAAAGTTGGTTATTTAAAGTTTAAAGTGGGTATAGGTTGAAAAAAACACAAAAAATAGGATTTAGACTGGTTTGTGTTACTATATTAAACTTATCTTTAAGTATTAACTCTTAGTTAATTAGTTTCACTTTTACAATGTCTCTTTGTATTTTTAATTTATATGGTTAATAAAATAACTACAAACATACAAGATACCCCCCAAGTAGTCCATTAATGATACAAATATCATGATATAAGTCTCTTGGCCGAACCTTAGATTGTTAAGAATTTAATATCAATTAATAATATAATATATTGTTTTTAAAACTCTTTTATGCCAATTTTGACACTATTCAATAATTTATTTTTTGTAAAACTCATAACAGAATGATTACTTCGAAAAAAAGTTAATTAATTCAATCCTAACATGTCATATAATCCTATAAAATTATTTTTATTTATAAAAAGTCTCAAATTACATTTATTTGGGTATTTATAATATCAAATATTCTAATTTTTCATTAATTTAGTAATTTCTACATAACCATTGTGTCATAAATAAATTAAATTATATAATGTCTAAAAATTATAAATAAAATATCATTATCTAGGAAAAAGTTATATCTTTCTAATTAATATTTATAGTCTAACATCCAAGATATATTACCCTATGTAACAATTGTTTTTCTAAAAGATATATGCATGTGTCATTTTTGTATTCATTTCAACTTAATTAAAATAAAGTGTCCCTATCACTTACAAGTGGCTTTATGAGGTCCCAAAGTCGACCCAAAGATTCCCATGGTCGGACATGTATCAACCAATAAGGTTAGGACACGTTTTAGGGTATTTTTATTATTATTATAATATTATTTTATAACCCTTATTTACATGATTTACCCTTTAACCATGGTATATAAAATATTTACCAAAGTAATTATTCAAAAGGTCTAAAAATAAAATCTACCTATTTACACACTTTTAACATCCTGATTAAAAATATGGAATCCATTTTTCCAAATTCAAAACACAGAAGTGGAAGAAATTAATTTAAAATTAATTCCGGTTGTTAAAACAAAAAGCGTGTTTTTAAGAGATAATAACTATCAAAAGATTGACACTTGTTTATGTCTGGTTTAATTGTGAAATTATGTCCAATGACAAACATTGAATTAAATTGTAAATATATATTCTAAATATACTTTAAAACCACTCAAATTAATAATTTATCAATATTAATTATTTCGATTAAAAAAGTTTTTTTTAACTAAAATTTACTAATTTCAACTATTCATCAAAATATGAAAGTTATCCAAAAAGTACCAAAATTTCACACTAGGCTAATTTCGATATTCCGAATTCAAAAATGAAGTCCATTTTGAGAGATAGAATTTATAAAATTTCAAAAAGTATGTATTACTATTCATAACGTCTAGTTTGATTGGTTGTGGTATGTTAGAATCTCGAAGTTGCGTACAATGCACGCCATTGCATTATTCAAAGGGAAACGTACCGTTGAAGCTTGGGGTGTTACATTCTCCCCACCTTCAATAAATTACGTCCTTGCAATTTTTTTAAAATTGGGCTTGATAATATAATGGAAAGTCCCTCATCGGAAAAAAGAGTCAATAAAACTATCACTTTAAAAGAAAGGAAGAGAGGTATAAAGGTCACCCAAGATAACCCATACTAGGATTCCATGTAGGAAAACATGGATATGGAAGATAAAATAAGTGTTCAGTTCTGATGGAGAGGGATAGAAAACATGATCAGGAGAAATTTAACAATAATAAAATCACAAACTTGTGTTGGGACAAACGGTCCTTAGTCTCCCAGTAGGAAAATTAAACGGAAAACATTTTTTTGTTTTAAGTTACATTACATAAGTATGAGGAAATCATTTATGATATTGACTAAGAACATAACGAGATATACTTACTTTTTAAGTAGAGTTTCATTATTTAATAACGTTTTACCACTAACTCATTTTTTTGAACAATGAGTATTCAATAAGACTTGGTCATAATGGAAGAGCTAGAATAAACTTCTATAGAAATACATGATCCACGTAGGATAAACTATAAATTTACTTAGTCTTTAGAGATTAATCAAATCCAAAATGGTTAGTATACTATCTGATGACCCCCCAAATGGATATTCCATTAGAGAAAAAAACACTAATCTTAATTTCTAAAATAAAACCATCAATACCCCAAAGTCAAATAAATACCATTCAATAATCAATTTTCCTTTAAATCCTTAAATATAATCCAAACTAATATTTAAACTCAAAAATTATAAGAATGTAGTCTTCCACGTTAAATTGTATATCCAAATGACATTAATTACTCTTAAAGTCACATACATAAAAGTAATTAACCTAATCATTTCCATAAACAACCCAAATCACTATAAATACACAATAAAAACATAAATAAAAATCAACCATTACTCCTCAAATGAAATCCCATTCTATTCTATTTTCCTTGGGCATATAGTGTTCACAACAAAGCAAATAACTTCAAAGATAACATCTATCACTTAATCACCAAATCATTTTCCTATACTAAGGGTATTCATTTGATAAGACAAAAGATCCCAAATAAAATTATTATTGATCAATAAAATCATTTAACTAAAAATAATAGTCACACTAACCAGGGACTTCACGTAGTCTAGTGGTAGGCGATAAATCCTAATCGCACTTTGGTTGTGGGTTCGATTCCCACAGCTTTTTCAGATGCGACGGGTTGTCAAACGGTCTGCATGTTGTCATTTTTAAAATAGTATATTTTATAAAATTACCAAAATTAGATAAATTCCCCAAAATAACCATAACATAATTTAACCACAAATATTATCTCATACCTACATTTTCATCCCAAATTATGATAACTTATAATTTCCTCAAACCCAACGATCATATAAATCCAAATGGTTATTTATAACTATATCCACAAGAGAAAAGATAATTCTTCCTCAAATATAATTCTCACATGGAAAACTACAGGGTTAAAAATACAAGAGAAAATTATTCCAAAGTAAACCCATCAACAAGGAGAACTAATAATTTTTAAACATTTATCCAATAATTTATTTCCACATAGCTTCTTCTTTGACCAAGAAAATATCCTATAGAATAGGGCATTCACTCGGGTAATAGCCAGGTCCCTTACATTTACGGCAAATGACTGTAAATGGATTCTTGGGACCATTTTTATCTTCTTCCATAGTACTCTTCATTTTTCATCGGCAATTCTTCGTTTTATGTCCTTCCTTCCCGCACTTAAAGCATTTCTTTGTCCCATTGAGACACTTTCCTGGTTGTCTCCTTCCACATTTCTTGAATGATGGAAATTGAGGATTTCTTTCTCCATGGTCTCCACTACTAGAGCTCTTATCATTCATCACCTTTATCTTCTTTGTTGAGTCCGAGAATTGGTTAATATATATGTTGTTGATCATATTTTCGGAAAATTGATTTTGAATAAAGACGATATCTTTTATGCTTATCAAAATTCCATTTTGTTGCTCATTTCCACCACTTTTCCCACCTTGTACATCATTCTCAATGTCACTATGACTTCCTTGGAATCCAGCCATTGACTAAAACCAAAAAGCATTGTGTGAGTAACAGTAGTCATAAAATCATTTAGAGATTAACATTTCACCATATTCTCAATTTTAAACACATTAGGATTAACCAAGGTCATTTAATCTCATTATATATATATATAATACTTCAAATCGGTTTGTAATGAAAATGTAAATTATCCTAAGCGTATCCCCCGGGAGTGTCGTAACCAAAAGTAAAGCAAGGCTCGTTGTCGTGCACTAGTTCCTGTTCGAGTCTAGCTCAAAGAGGTGTTTTTGGGTTTTACAACTAGGTACATCTGTGCCAGAGCCGCCTCTTCCGGCTCGTATCCAGACAGGGATGTATTGCTTGGAAAACTCACAAAATCTATACAATACCAAAATTCTAGGAAGTTCTTCTATACTAATCCTCAAAGTTCATCTTAGGTCTACATGCTCTAATAAGAGTTTATCTAAATCTAGCTTCCAAGGTTTGTACTAAACTTCCTATGATACCAACTGTAACGCTCTGACCCCAGTTACCTAGAGTCAGTGCATTATTACATAACATTGGCATGATCATAAGAAAGATCACGTCTCGAAAGACCGATTAGTTTAGTAGCTTTGTAATAACTAGATACATTAATAAAGATTACATTACATCATAAAACGAAAACTACAACAACATAGTCTCCATAGTCCACACTCATACTATCCCTGCAGGCCATTCATAATTTACTTCTTCAAAATCCTGGGAAAAATAAATCATTGAAAGGGGTTTTATCAAATGCTAGTAAGGATAACAATATAGCAGAAGCTTTAATAGATAAGCATAAACACTTAAGGAAATGTATAACTAAAACAAAAGCCTTTTAAACTTCAACTTCAACATTGTATGGAAAAAATAAAATGAAATAATTCCATTTACTTATTCTCATGGATATTCTAGTAAATGAATAATCACATGCAATATCAAAAACCACTTTCATAATGATGGAATGCATAATGCCAGACTATCATAACCACATATCCAAGGCCTCGTGCCAAGACTACAAAAAATATTTTGTCAAGGACTTGTGCCAAGACACTACTTTTTCTCATGAGACCTACCGATGCATCGAGGAGCTATAGCGGGCTCCACCCGTCACTTACTATGTCCAATGCATTCCTCATATGAAATGTTTGAAACATAACATAAACATTCATATTAAAACTAGCATACGAAATGTGAATACATATTCAAAAACCATGAATGGAATAAAAATAGCACATCCACAGTCAAAGATAAATCATTCGATACAATATGGGAGATTGTATTGTATCATATTAACCTCAATCTAGAATAATCATCAAAACTATTTGAGTGAAATATCCCCCTTTTTATTGAAGTCATTTAAAATTCACACTATTTGTCAAGAATCCATTTAAAATAGATTTTTTAATCAAAGTGTCCCATACCACTTTGAAACTTTTAAAATGAGTTTTAATTTTAAGACATTAATGTCCATATAAATAATAACATAAAACCATTTTTAAAACATGTACATTAATGAGCAAGATTTAGAAGAGAAAGTCTTTAAAACATTTAAAAATGTTATTTTAGGTAGAGTTTATAACAAAAAGAGAGACACTTCAATTCAAATAATTGAGGTAATAAAAACATTGTAATATCATGAGAATAAAGGTATTCTTGATATACTATGTCAAAGTACATTATATACACCACATAAAAGTGATTTCGTGTATAACAAAAAAGAAGTCTCAAGGGAATGTAAATTGAGATGAAATCTCTCACAAAGGCCGTATCCCTAGGTTAAGGATAAATCAACGACATAATTATGTGTGAAAAATATAAATACACTAAATATGATTTGATATTCAGTGTAAAGCAATCAAAAGTCATTCACATATATTCTTGTAAAAACAACACCAATGAATTGGATGTTTATCTCAACAAATCGAGATTGATTAAAAATTACTCTTATCAAATTCATACCGATGACTTGAGAATTTATCAATGGAGTGATTATGTGTATAAAAAGTATATCCACAGAAAGGGGAGTGGAAATTATGACATAATCAAATGAATAGTGATTCCACACATAATTTTGGAGTAAAATAATCAATGAAATATGCGTAAAGCCAATTGAGTGGAAATTGAAATTTCAAATTCCCTTATCAATTTGGTAACTTATGAAACATGCAACCATGAAAGAAGTATCATAAAATGATGATTTAAATACCCATAAATTTATATTATATTACACAATTAATACAATAACGGGCATTATACACACCACATGCAATAAATAAGTGGTGAACAAAGGAAATCTCACTGAATTAAAATTGGGATAAGAAACCCCTTACTTTGTACTTTTTCCTTGGTCGACGGTAGGTTAACCTCCTTTATAATGGTGAAATAATTGTTATTTAATTATACAAGAATCATTTTCATTAATATGATATCATATATGATCTTTTAACATTGATTTCTTAATAATATCTTAGTATTATCGTCATTTCGGGTGTTAAATTGCTCGTTTTCCTTTATATTCTTTGTTATGTAAGCCATGTTTTTTGTGGATAGGTTGTATATTATTCATATCCATAATTACATCAAGTCCTTAAACATTTTTTTAATCATTAAATTGGAATTATACTTGAATGGATACGATGGAGAATGAATCTCATCGCGTTCGTGGAGATGGTAGTCCGTACGTACGCACGAGCGACAATATCATTCTTTTGATGTTAAAATAATATATAATTGGATGGTATACCATATATACAGAATAATTATCATGTTATATTTATTATTTAAATGAATTTCACATCATTATTATACCCATCCAAATAAAAATTTATTGAATGACAATTACACCACGACGTGGAGACGGTATGTCGTACGTACGCACGTATGGTGACATGCTATTCAAAGGATGGATAGAATACGTAATATGATTGTACCGTATTTATAATAAAATCACAGTATATAAAATATACTTTAGTTACTATAATGTAAAAAACAAAGAAATAAGATGTGGAAGAAGAAAGGAACTTGAAAAAGGGTGGTGAAATTATTACCTCTTCTTTGGGTTCTTCCTTTTGATTTGTTCAAAAGGGCTCCATAGGTTGGCCTTTTGATCAAACTAATGCCTCTATGTTGTAGTTAGGGAAGTTTAGAGAGTATTTGTAAAGGGGTTGGCCGAACCAAAAGGCTTTTATGGTGTCAATTAATGATAAGGGGGGTGCCCTTTTATAAGAGGGGTGAGGGGCACCTTTGGAAAAGCTAGAAATATTATTTTATAATAAATTCATATTCGGTTTCTAATGGCTCCAAAATGGATTACTTAATGGTTAACGTGGAGATAGGTCAAAAAAAAACTCAACCAATAGGATTTATATAGGTTTGGGTAACTATATTAACCTTATCATTTAAGTATTAACTCTTAGTTAATTAGTTTCACTTTTACAATGTCTCTTTTTATTTTTATATTATATGGTTAATAAACATATTATATAAATACAAGAGACCCCAAAGTGGCACATTAATGATACAAATATCATGATATAAGTATCTTTTCCGAACCTTAGATTTTTAGGAATTTAATATCAATTAATAATATAATATTGTTTTTAAACACTCTTTTATGTCAATTTTGACACTATTCAATAGTTGATTTTTGTAAAAATCACAACAGAATGATTACTTCGAAAAACGTTAATTAAATAAATTCTATCATGTGATATTATCCTGGAGAATTATTGTTATTTATAAAAAGTCTAAAATTAAATTTATTTGGGTATTTATAATATCAATTATTCTAATTTTTCATTAATTTAGTAATTACTACATCCCCATTGTGTCATAAATAAATTAAATTATATAATGTCTAAAAATTATAAATAAAAATGAATTATGTAGGAAATCGTTTTAGATTTCTAATTAATATTTATAGTCGAAAATAAAACATATATAACCCTATGTAACAATTGTTTTGCTAAAAGATATATGCATGTGTCATTTTTGTATTCATTTTAACTTAATTAAAATAATGTGTCCCTATCACATACAAGTGGCTTCATGGGGTCCCAAAATCGACCACAAGATGTTCATGGTCGGACATGTAATAACCAATAAGGTTAGGACACGTTTTAGGGTAATTTTGTATTATTATAATACTATTTTTTAACCTTTATTTACCGGATTTACCCTTTAACTATGGTAAATAAAATATTTACCGAAGTAATTATTCAAAATGTCTAAAAAAAAGTTACCTATTTACACAATTTGAACATACTGATTCCAAATATGGAATCCATTTTTCCAAATTCAAAACACATAAGTGGCAGAAATTAATTTAAAATTAATTCCTGTTGTTAAAACAAAAAAGCGTGTTTTTTAGAGATAATTACTATCAAAATATTGGCACTTGTTTATGTCTGGTTTAATTGTGAAATTATCTCCAATGACAAACATTGAATTAAATGGTAAAAATATATTATAAATATACTTTAAAACCACTAAAATTCATAATTTATCAATATTAAGTATTTCGATTAAAAAAGTTGTTTTTAATTAAAATTTAGTAATTTTCACTATTCATCAAAATGTGAATGTTATCCGAAAAGTACCAAAATTTCACCCTAGGATAATTTCGATATTACAAATCCAAAAATGAAGTCCATTTTGAGAGATAGAATTTATAAAATTTTAAAAAGTAGGTATTAATATTCATAACGGCTAGTTTGATTGGTTGTGGCATGTTAGAATCTCGAAGTTGCGTACAATGCACGCCATTGCATTATTCGAAGGGAAACGTACCGTGGAAGCTTGGGGTGTTACAATATAAATCACACATATATCTATTATTTTAGTACCTATAAATAATCATTGTGAATATTAACGCTACTGAATTCAGAGTAAGTGTATTATTTACTTTATTATAAATAAAAATTTATATAAGTTATATGAAATAACATTATCAGGTTATATTAGTATTTAATAGATTCCCTTCTTTGAAGAATTTATAAATATCACTAAATGAGTTCCAATTTTGGGGAGTGTGAGTATATGTGGAATGATTTAAATAATCCTTATCTAAATTTTTTTTCCACACATTATTCCATCCAAATATTAATTAAATGTTTTTATGTTAACTTATTTAGTGTGACATAAAATCATGAGAACCTTCTCACATAGCAATGAAAACATTTAACTGTTCCATGAAAAATAATGATCTATATGAAACATAAATTTTTAGGGTATTAATAAATCACCATATCCTTCAAGGGGTCTATATATATTATCTTTATTCTGATAAAATGGATTATGAATTTGAATTATTTCATCAAAAAATCACATTTTATAATTTTATCATTCAACATTCCCCATTATTTTTTATAGTATAATCCAAATATTCTCCTCCTGTTATTCCAACCTCCTGATTTATATGTGAATATTTTCAAGAAAGTACCACATCAAATTTATTAATTTAGTATTTTAAAACACCAATCATCAATT
The DNA here is from genome assembly GCA_963277665.1 of Viscum album. NCBI lineage: Eukaryota > Viridiplantae > Streptophyta > Magnoliopsida > Santalales > Viscaceae > Viscum > Viscum album. The sequence goes on along the minus strand of OY728120.1, from coordinate 1,427,266,575 downwards.
CCATGATGATTAGGTGGAAATTATTATTTCTAAATGGCATCACAATGAACTCATAGTGTCCATATCGTGCACTAAATGATATATTCTATATTTCTTATCTCTTAACTGATAGTTGATTATATCAATTGTGAATATATACCTTTTCAAAGTGCATGCGTCCTTGAATTTTAATAAATAAGTCATCAACACTTTTTATCAGATACAATTTAGTTTTTTGAATATATTGATCTCTTAGAAGTAAATAAAAAAATTATCGATACATCCATATTTATTTAAAATAGAAAAGATTACCTCTTGGTTAATGTAGTGGGGTGTATGAAAAATTTATTTAAAAAATATTATAGTTAAGTATTAAAAATATATAGATCTATAGAACCAATCATATTGAAGCTGTTGAAAATTTGAGTGGATTCGATATATATGTTTAATTGATAACTATACATCATGATATAGGTGAAGGCTATCCAAATCATTGGAAATTAAATCAATTTAGTAGATTGAAAATGAAATTTACTAGGGCTTGTTTCATTCATTTGACTAAACCATTTGACCAATATATGTTTCTTTATTCGGTTTCAAAACCATCCAAGTTAAAGTATTTTCGTAAGTGCAATCATAAATGTGCAAACATTTATACTAGATCATAGGATATTTCCAAATAGGTAATTTTATTTCCATTTCCTAATAGATTATGTGAGACAAATATAATGAGATCTCTACCATTCCAAATGTAATTCCTTGAGTTTTTCTAAATAAATGAGACTATTTCTAATAGGGTGTATGATATGCAACATTGAGCCAAAACGAATAGTGAATATTAATGACTGTTATAAGCTATATAATAAATTAGAAGATATGAATAATAGTCAATGAATTAATATATATATATATATATATTAATTTCCCAATAAATATAAATTTATCAATAAATTCCTTATAAATAATCATTCAATTTATAATAAAGTCATTTTTATTCATCATAAAATGCGCTTTCCTCATTTTTATTATTTATTTATTTTGTTGAGAAAATATTATATATAATATTATGAACTTTTATAAAATAAAAATCATAAAATTAACTTCACACTTTAAATCATCATTTCAAAATTATTTTATAGTGAATTATTGAAAATTTTCTAGAAATATAAATATCTTGATGGATTGGGAAAATTGTTAAATTTTATTAGAAGATACACTATGGTTTTCAGAATTCACATGTTCTATTTTGGTTATAATATTTTTATTTGGTTCAAATAAGTTCCATAATATTATTATTAATTTATTTTAGGATATTACAATTAATTTTATGTTAAATATTTATATAAAAACATTTTATACTTAGAAAACAAATTATTGGGAAAATAAGTTTTTCATCAAGTCTTCTAGGTTAAATTTTATAAAACATTACATCACATTTATCATGTTAATATCAACAAATTGATTTAAAATTTTTGAATCAAAACCATTATTATTATATTATATTTTTATTTAATATTTTTGGTCATGATTTTTAGTAAAGACAACAAAATTGATTACCATGGTTTGGGAGAAACCCAGTTTATTGAATGATAAACAAATAGTATAACGGTTAAAATGTCCTAAAAAAATTTCCAATTCTTATTAAATGGTCATATTTCGATGTTTCGCACGGAATCCGGGAATGAACTCCTGGACGAGAGATTCAAATGTTCCGATCGGTTTCTAACGGGTTTGTTCGTAGAACCGGAAACATCCAATGATTCCACATCCGTTTGGACCTACTTTCCAAAGGCGGGCTCTCATTAGCTTGTGGACTGATGAGGCTTAGGAATTTGCATTGGTCGAGAGGATGGGAGGTCATACTCATACACCTTTTTGAGGAGAATTATTGTCTACTCCGAGACTCTCTTTATAGATTTAAGTAATGTTCGTGAATCCTTATTACATTACCAAGTAAAAAATGTGCTTTCCTTTAGTTTTAACAATCAATGATTAAATATGCAAGAAATTTAGAGAATCTTTTATATGTATTCGAGGTTCTTCATCAATAGAGAATCATCTATATATGTTTAGAGATTCTTGGTCAATGGTATCCTTCAAAACATTTATATAAAAGTCTCTTGGTCATTATGATGACCAGGCTGGTTTCAAAGCCATTCAGTGGGGCACTTGAAGTTTATCGTCATTCAGAAGGACATAGATTGTTTCAAAGTTGGGATCGAACCCAGAAATGGGATACCTACGTATCCTTTGTTTTGGAAAAGGTATCAGAACCCACGTAGTTCAAGAAATGGAGTATGATGTTTATGATTGATGGCTCAATGATGAATGTCATAATTACTTTTACACTCTAAGCTCACGTGAGTGATGCTCGGTGTGAGAAAGAAGAGGTATTGGTAAAATTTAGACAATTGTGCCATGAAAGATGCAATAATAAGAATTTGTTTGGGGCTTATGTATGGATGACTGCCCAGATAGATGAAGGTTTAGGATTTACTTTTATGGAGAAAATCCATGAACAGGGTCCATAAAGTTATATGTGCTTCATGGAGATTTGAATACTCTAATCTTGGGGATTACTCCTAAGGAGGATGCCCAAGTTAGGAGGGGACATATGATGGGGTTTTAATCCTGAAAAGGAAACCCAAATCAAAGGTAAATTATGACTGGTTAAGAGAAATTTAAGGGATCTTGGGGCTTATTCCTAAAAAGGAGACCCAAGGTTAAGGGACTTGGGGCTTACTCCTGAAAAGGAAGCCCAAGGTTATGACTGAGTCTTATTCCTGAAAAAGGAGACCCAGGTTAGGGATTTAAAGTTTGGGGATTACTCCTGAGGAGGATGCCCATGATTATGGTTGGGGCTTATTCTTAAGAAATATGCCCAAGATTAAAGGACTTGATTGGGGCTTACTCCTAAGGAGGATGCCCAAGATTGGGAACTTTAAGAATTTGGGGCTTACTCCTGAGGAAGATGCCCAGATTAAAGGTTTTATAACTGGGGATTATTCCTGAAAAGGAGACCCAGGTTAAGATTCTCTCATCTTAAAGGATGAGGTTGAATGAATGAACTCTCCGTATTTTAGTGACATAAGGATATTTAAATCACTAGACTTTGAGAGAGATTCCACAGAATTCCTTTCAGATAAGAAAGTCAAATCAAGAAATCATGCCATAAATGGCTTTGAAGAGTGTCTTGAAGACTGAATCTTGAAAAGGAAAGGTGAAATGGCTTAAGAGGGGTAAAAATGGACAAGATGGGCACCCAAAAAGATAGGGGCGCGCAAGTCTTGCAAGGCGCGCAAGTCTTCCGTGGGCGCACAAGTGTTGGTCGCGCAGGTATACCTGCGCGACACATAGTGTACTTGCGCGATTTTCAACCAGCAAATGAAATACTTGAGCGAATCTTTTTTGAACCCTTTATAATGTTCTCGAGGTTCTTCCAGAAAAGGGACGCACAAGTTATATTGAAGGAAATAAGTCGGCGCGCAAGTGTTTGATAAGTTTCAACACTTTAGGCCTTCCTTCTTCTCTTTAGATCTTCCGTTCTAGGTAATAAATTACCTTAGAAGTGTTCCGGAAGCTTTGAGAAGAGACTTGGGCGTCGGGAGATTCAATCCGAGTTTCTGGAAAATGATCCTCCTCAAATGGGGGGCCCACAGGGTCTATTTATAGGCAAAAGAAGACCCTGGGCGGTTACCGGGTGGTTATCACTTAGGTCGCGCAAGTCACTTGCACGACCATAAGGCATCGCGCAAGTACTTGCACGACCACTAGGCGATGCGCAAGTGTACTTGCGCGACCATGAGGGAACTTGCGCGACCTATGGGCAATGTTCTCCTGGTTCATCCCTTTGTCGATTTTTGATGTTTCTTCAAATGATGAATCACATTGGACTCAGATATTCCCCTTTTCTGATCCTTATATTCTGTGAAGAAAGGAGCGTCAACAAAAGTCCCCCCTCAGAGTTGGATCCGGAGAGAAATGAGGATTTGACTCTGAGGAAATTGAATCCATCCAAAGGAAAATGGGTCGCGCAAGTCTTCAGGGCACAGAGGTCATCGCGCAAGTGTGCTGGAACTTGACTTTTATTCAGATTTCCTTTGTCTTTTGTGGGCAGTTTAAAGTCATGCATGCCGGACATAAAGGGGCTAATGTTTAAGGTCGAAATAGCTTTGACCGAAAATGGATTAAAAATGGATTCAATTCCTTGACAATTTATCTGAAAACATATTACCATACTCAAGTATGAGGGAAAAAATGTAAACTATGGCTTAAGAATATTTGAATCTGAGGAATGATATGAAAAAGAGCTAAAATGCATTAGAAGAAGTAGTTTCCAAGAATGAAGTTACTATTATTTAACAAAACCCGTTAGGGGGTTGAAATATGCAGGGCCACCTATGGGCATTGGCTGCATGGTCAAATAAAATAGCATCTTTTGGCTGACAAGTCTGTTATGTGGACTATTTATGCAAGGCCACCTATGGGCACGTGCTGCATAGTCAGGCAAAAGAACTCCCAAAAATTTACTTTCCTAGTGCTAAAAGCCAGTGAATGTTTATGGAGATTCAAATTTTCTAAAGCATAGAGTTTGTTGTATGGAAAGAGGTACTTGAATATGGAGAAGATATTTCCAAACAAGAATATTGAAGAACTGGATGAATATCACTCCTACGAAGGTCTGACCCAAACGTAGGGAAGAAGAATAAACCATAGACTTGAATACTTTCAAATCATGAAAAATGATATGGGACAAATATGTTAAGGATGGATATTTTTTGCGGATCCCTACATATTGTCGTTTAAGACAAATAAGGACAAAAGAGGCATTCTTCCCAAGAATGAAGTTACTATTATTTAACAAAACCCGTTAGGGGGTTGAAATATGCAGGGCCACCTATGGGCATTGGCTGCATGGTCAAATGAATAGCATCTTTTGGCTGACAAGTCTGTTATGTGGACTGTTTATGCAAGGCCACCTATGGGCACGTGCTGCATAGTCAGGCAAAAGAATTCTCAGAAGTTTGACATTTTTGTAACTAGAAGTCATGAAAAGGGTTATGAAGATCTGAAAATATTTAAGGGTAGGATTATAACACATAAAGATGGGTATTGTCCGATGTATATAGAGATACATAGGTCAATGAAAACCATAATCATGTTGTGGCTGGGTCCTGAATTGAAACTTGGACTTCACTACGTATCTCATAAGAATGAGAATCAAGCCATACGTAGTTCTTGAAATGCATTTTAACGTCGTGCAGGACGAAATTATGAGTAATCTTAGTTTAGGGTCATAGAATTCGGACCATAATAATGAATACACAGTGTGTGTTTTCATGAGGACTTTTCATCCAAGGGACTGAAAGTGAAATTTGGGGTTAGGCCCAAAAGACTTGGGACTGGATTCGAGGGACACTCGAATGTTCCTATGTATCCCATAAGGATGGGAATCAAGTCCACATAGTTCTAGAAATAGCCTTTGTACAAATTTGGTTCGTACATGTGAAGGGTGAAAGGGGACTTTAGTGCAATAATGGTTTAACCTGAGATGAAAAGTTTAGGCATTACCATGTATGCACGTAGTCTTTTGAAAATGAAACATGATTTTTTTTTTAAAAATCAATGTCAATAATGGTTCCTTCTCAAATGAGGAAATCAAAGAATATTGCAGTTTATTGTCGTACCGGACAAAAGTGTTGTATAGTTTAACGTCATATAACAAGGACGAAAGTGAATCAATGTAAAGATATTGATTCCAGGGGCAGTTTCACAAATCAACATCATATGAGGTGGTGGTGAACCGATGTGAAGAGATTGTTTTTGGGCTTGAACCCTGGGAGGTTGCCTACATACCCATCCTGGAGGGCAAGGATCAAAGTCAGTGTAGTTCAATTAAAGAATGAATTAATGATCAAGTTGTTCTTGTGGAAAATGATCTAAATAAAAAATGTTGTTGGGAATTATACATGGTTAGTGGCCCAAAGGGAGTGTTATGGTTGATTTTCGCTCTAAGCTCACGTGAGTCATACTCGGTGTGAGAAACAAGAGGTAATAACAACCTTAATGGTGCACAGTTTAATGTCATGTAGGACATAAAAAAGGGACTATGCAGTTTAAAGTCTTGCAGTTAGGACTATTGGTGCTGCACATTTTAGTGTCATGTAGCAGGGACAAAATAACAGTTTAATGTCATGTAGGACATATCAAGGACTTTCTGTACAGTTTAGCGTCATGTAGTTAGGACGATGGGGACAATACAGTTTAATGTCATATTGGACGAAAGGGGGACTGTGCAGTTTAATGTCATGCAGTAAGGACAAAAGAGTGTACCATTTTAACGTCATGTCGGACGAAAGTGCGAATATTTTAAGGTCATATGCATGGACCGTGAATGGTGCAGTTTAATGTCATACTGGACATTTGAGATTATATAGTTTAACGTCTTTCTGGACATGAGGGACTTTTATACAGTTTAGCGTCATGTAGTTAGGACGTCATAGTTTAACGTCTTGCTGGACATAAAGGATTTGAAAATAGTTTATGGTCATATACATGGATCAGGGATGATGCAGTTTAAGGTCTTGCTGGACGGTTTAGGGAACTTTTTCACAGTTTAATGTCGTGTGGGACGAAGTTGCAATTTAAAGTCATACTGGACCATTGCTGTATAGTTTAACGTCATATAGCAAGGACGAACTGGTGCTGTACAATTTAAAGTCATGTAGCTAGGACTAAGGTGCACCAATATGAGGATATCAGTTCTGGGGACTTTTTATAGTTTAACGTCATGCTGGACAATGAAAGTGCCACACAGTTTAATGTCATGTTGCTAGGACACAATATAGTTTAATGTCATCTCGGACAATATATAGTTTAATGTCATCTCGGACATTGAAGGTGACACAGTTTAACGTCATGTTGGACGAAGTTGCAGTTTAAGGTCATACTGGACCATTGCTGTATGAACCAATTGTAAGAGTCTTGGTTCTGGGAACAATATTTTGTGTTTATAAAAAATACTTCTTCAGAAATCTGGCATTAGTTGGAGTCGTGGTGTGTTCTCCATCCATTGAGATCAGAGAATACGCTCCATTGGAGTAGACCTTATGTGTTGAATAAGGTCCTTCCCATTTTGGTTCAATCTTGGGAGGCTTCTTTCCTGGTATCATTGGTGCTCTGAGAACCAATACCAATTATCCCTGAATGAATGAATGAAGACGAACTTTTTTGTTAAAAGATCATGCTATCCGATTCTGATAGATTTCCAAGTGGTGCAAAGTGCACAATATTTTCTCATCTAACTGTTCCAATTCATTCAACCGCTTTTGGGATTGCTCATCTATTGATAACTGATCACAAATGGATATTCTGAGTGAGGGCAATTGAACTTCAATTGGCAAGACTGCTTCTGTTCCATATACCAATGAATATGGAGTAGACCGCGTTGCATTGCGAGTGGTAGTCCGATAAGCCCATAAAGCATGAAAGAGTTTATCAGGCCATGACCTCTTATCTTTATCCACCATCTTTTGCAGTATATTTGAATGAGTCTTGTTGAAGGCCTCTATCTGGCCATTAGCCGCTGCATGATATCGAGATGAATGGTTGGACTTAATGTTGTATTCTTGATACAATTTCCTTACCTCAGAAGAACAGAAATTGGTTCTGTTGTCCGTCAATATGGTATGAGGGACACCAAATCTAGTAATGATGTTAGACTTGATGAAGCTAACAATGCATTTAGAACTGAATTCTTTGAGAGGTACTGCCTCTTCCCATTTGGAAAAGAAATCAGTAGCAGTAAGAATGTACTTAAACTGCTTGGCCGTAGCTGAAGGGTATGGTCCCACCACATCCATTCCCCATGTGGAAAATGGCCATGAGTATTTAGCTGTATGAAGCAACTCTGGAGGTTGATTAATGAAGTTGTCATATACTTGGCATGAATGACAATTCTTTGTGAAATTAACACAATCTTGTATCATTGAAGGCCATAAGTATCCAAGCCTTCGAATTTGATCAGACAGTCTATGTCCAGACTGGTGGGCACCACAGACTCCCGCATGCACTTCTTTTATGACAGCCATTGTCTCTTCACCATCAATACATCTGAAGAGAACTCCATCAAAACCACGTTTGTAGAGAATTTTCTCGAGGTGGTTTGGACCATCATAAAGAGTAAAATTGACCACACGTCGCAGAATTTGTTCTTTCTCAGCTCTATCAAGTGGAAGTGTTCCATTTTGAAGGTATTCCCTGATAGGTGACATCCATCCTGTGGTATGACCATACGGTTCAGGAATGGGACTAATTTCATTAATTTCATCTGTTCTGACTTGAACATAAGGTGAAATTGCACAACGGTGGGCAATATAGATGGTTGTCTCGTCCCAATTTGGATCTTCTAATGTTGTGGCTATATTAGCCAGTGCATCAGCTTGAGCATTTTGTGATCTTGGGACATAAGAAAATGTCGGTTCTGAAGGGAATTCCGACATTAACTCTCTGACGTAATCATACAAAGGGATTAATTCTTCTTTTCTGATGGCATAATCCACATTGACTTGTTTGATTACCAGGTATGAATTACCTTTCACCTTTAAGTGATTCACTTGTGCTTGAATCACTAACTCCAAGCCTGTAATGAGAGCTTGGTATTCAGCTTCATTATTGGTACCACCTTCCCACAACAAAAAGGAATAAGGTAACACTGCCTTATCTGGAGAAATGAGCACAATTCCTAAACCAAATTTGTTGAATTTAGGATTTTCCATTTTCTTCCCTGTTGGACTTCTAGAAGCACCATCAAAATACATTTCCCATGTTTGAGGACTCTCTTGAATAGAGAAAACTTCCTCATCAGGGAGTTCGATATCTGAATACGTGTCTTCCACTGAAGGATGTTCAGCCAGGAAATCAGCCAGAGCTTGGCCCTTAATTGCATTTTGAGACACATACAGAATGTCGAACTGCTGTAGAATAACCGCCCATCTTGCCAGACGTCCTGTAAGCATTGGACGACTAAGGATGAATTTGAGCGGATTATTACGAGATACCAATTGGACCTCATGATGTTGCAGGTAGTGTCTCAGTTTCTGAACTGCAAAGATTAATGATAGGCAGCACTTTTCAATACTTGAATACCGGGTTTATGCTTCAAGCATAGTTCTACTGAGATAGTAGAGACTATTTTCATTCCCAGCATCATTATTTTGAGCGAGAAAGGCACCCAATGATCGCTCTAAAGCTGTCACGTAGAGGATAAGAGGTCTACCCTCAACAGGTGGCATAAATACTGGTGGACTCAAGAGGTATTTCTTGAGAACATCAAATGCTTCTTGACATTCTTCAGTCCATTGGTAAGTGACTCCTTTCTTCAATAATTTGGTAAAGGGTAAACTTTTGCCTGCCAAATTGGCGATGAAACGCCGAATATAGGCTAAGTGTCCTTGAAGTCCTCTTAATTCTTTCAAATTATGAGGAGGTGACATACCAAGGATTGATTTGGTATTCTCAGGATCGACTTCAATACCACTATGGCGTACAACAAAGCCGAGGAATTTTCCTGAGGTTACCCCAAAAGCACATTTTAAGGGGTTCATCTTTAAATTATGTTGTCGAAGCTTGTGGAATACGACTTCCAAATCAGCCAAGTGATCAAAACGTTGTTTGGATTTAACCACCAAATCATCTACATAGTATTCATCAAACTTCCCTAGAAAAGGTTTGAAGATACGATGCATGGCGCGTTGATATGTTGCACCTGCATTCTTTAAACCAAATGGCATCACCCGGTAACAAAACACACCTTGAGGAGCTCTGAAGGCTGTATATTCCTCATCTTCTGGGGCCATTCGGATCTGATTATATCCAGAATATCCATCCATGAAAGAAAGTACTTCATAGCCAGCCGTCGCATCAATTAAGAGTTCTGTAATCGGAACTGGGAAATCATCTTTAGGACAATACCGATTAAGATCTCTGAAATCGATGCAAACCCTAATTTGTCAGTTCTTCTTCTTTACAGGGACAATATTATCCAACCACTTGGGATATTTAACTTCTCTGACGAAGTTAGATTTGATAAGCTTATCCACATCAGCCTCGATTTTGGCATCATAGGTTGGGTGTGTTCTTCTCGCGGCTTGCTTGAATTCTCGATGTTCTTTTGGAAAACCCAAATGATGGGTGGAAACATCAGGATCAAGGCCAGGCATCTCTGTATAATTCCAAGCAAAAATATCTTTATTTTGCTTTAGAAAAGAAATATACATCTCTTGCTCTTCAAGGGTCATGGCCGCACTAATTAAAGTGGGGCGTGGATCTTTCTCTGTACCCAGATTTACTTCTCTGAGTTCATCCACAGTGGTAGAGATACCCTCTTCAAATGATAGAGGAGCATCTCTAAGATCTTCCTCTTCCTCTTCATCATGTGTTATTTCTTCCGTTTCTACGTTCAAAGTAGATGAAAAAATGAAAATCTCATGATCATAAGAGATGTCAAAATTTTCACATTTTGAAGAAGAAGCTTCCATTTCCGACCCTATTGATGATAAAGGGTCTTCTTTGGGAAATAAAGAGGAGATGATGGATTGAGAATCGACATCAATATTCACCTCTGGTGTTGCTATAACTTCTTCTAGCCTGATTAGCGAAGTATAGAATTTTTGGATTTCAGCAGACGAAATGAAAACTTCACCACTTATGCTTTCATCACTACTTGGTAAGTTACCAATTTCTCCCATGTTGTCTGGCTTGATTCCCGTAATTGACATTATGGATCTTTCCATAAGTGTATTTTGATTTGGGCCTATTTTGTCAATTTTACTGATAGGTAACACATAATCTGTATTCACATGTGAAAATGGATTTATTGGAATCATTTCCAAACCATATGGAGCATTAACTTTGGTAATTTCCTTCATTGTAGATTTTTCTCTTCCTTTCATGTGATAAAATTCCGCCTCAATGTATTGAGACTCACATGTCTTGAACGGGGCCTTATCACCATACAATGTTCCAACTTGACCATTGAAACAGTATTTGAGACATTGATGGTATGATGACGGAATAGCTGCATGCTAATGTAGCCAGGGTCTTCCAAGCAAGATATTGAAAGCTGAGTCTTGATCAACAATCATGAAATCCGAATTGGAAACAAGATCTCCAAACTGAGTTCTGAGCGTAACTTCTCCCAGTGGTTCTTGTTCATTTTTATCATATCCTTGAAACATCATGGTAGAAGGAGATAAATCAGATTCCGTGAGGCCCAATCGACGAAGTGTGCGAATGGGCATGAGGTTGACTCCTGAACCATTGTCAATGAAAGCTCTTCGAACATCTATACCATTGACTTTGCCAGATAAGTACAAAGGTTTTATGTGCCCATGCACAACATCATCTTCATCTTTATCAGTAAAAGATATCACTGCATGGCATTCCGCAGGATTATTCTCTATGTGATAGATTTCAACTGCAGCAATTTCAGCTTCAAACTCCTGAGGACTTGACAAAGCTTCGATGAGTGCTTCCCGAAGATCTCTTGACAGATTCAAAGCATCCAAAATTGATAACTTGGCTGGTACTTGGGCCAAGTGTTTCAATATATCATACATTTGATCTAGAGGTCTGCGTTTCCCAATAGGAATATGCGGTTTAGCAGGTACCTTGGAAGTAGATGCTTTGGAAGCTGATGCATATTGTATTGAAGTTGGAAACATACTTGGTTTTGGAAAATTAGACTGATTAGATCCATTTACATGCTGAGATAAAGAAGATAGAACTTTTAATCGGTCTTCCAAAATAACTGTGCCGAAACTGAGTTCGCCATTGGCAGAAGAACTTGCTTGTTCTTTTTGAGCTCGCTGAAGGGCTCTACCACGAGTTTCTGCTGCATATACAGTGCTATCAGGGGTAGAATTAGAGTAGTAGCTTCGGAAAGATCCACGTCTTCCCCTATATCCTGAACCTCTAGAATTTCCTCGGGTTCCCTTATTTGATACAGGGAATTCAGGTTCATCAAGACTGGAATATGAATCTGTTAATTGAATCATATTAACAGAACCAAAGATTAATTCTTCATCTGATAAAGGCTCTTCCTGGTTAGCCTGTTTAGGCTGTGCCATTTGGTGGGATGGTGCCTGTGGCTTTGAAGTAGATGGCATGAAATCTGCCAGAGTCAAAGACAATTTAGGCTTTGCTACATACTCATCTTCTCCTGATTCCTCTTTCTTCTTTGAATTGAGCTGCCCTTTTGAGGATTTTTCTTTTGATGGAGGCTTTACTGCAGCTTTTGTAGGAGACACAACTGGCTTCTTCAATTGTGTTCGCAAAATGGAATGGGTCCGATTGATTGTCTTTCTGACCATCCAATCATCATATTTTTTCACTGTTTTGCTTTTGACTTCCTGCCACTCACCTCCTTCCTCTGGATCTGTAGCAGTAATACATGCTACATGAGCTGAAAAACCCTTCAATTTTACTTGTCCCAAGTCGACCATCTTTTGCAGGAGGTCTTTAAAGACAAAACACTCATGTATGGGATGCCCCAACATTTGATGAAAGGGACAATAATTGGGATGGTCTTCATCTCCTTCCTTGTTTGGCCTCTTCGGCACTGGTAATTGAACCAAATTATTTTCCAGGGCTGAAATGAAGTAACCAGGAACTTGCTCACTTCGGAAAGAGTATGTTTTACTATTCATATCCTCAAATTGTTTTCGTCGTTGATCTTTTTGATCATTTGGACGAAACAGCCTTTGTTGTTGGCGTTCAGGAGGTGGAGCCCTTCGAGAAGATGAAGGTTTTGAAGTAGAAATAGATACAGGTGCCTGTTTAAGCATAACTGTAGCAGTTTCTGCTTTACCCATTCTTCTTCCTAGAGCTGATGGAATTACACGAGATTTAACCTTAGCCTGTATAAGGGAATCTTCAATCTGTTGAGCGGTTGAAGTAAGGTCTCGAAACCCTCCTGTGTATTTCACAGGAATCAATGGTGTGCGTAATTCGTCACGCAAATTTACCACACAGATTGGCAACAATTCCTCCTGAGGGAGTGCTAAACTCAAGGAATACGTTAATCCCTTCCAACGAGCAATGAAATCAGAGACTCTTTCATTTTCCCTTTTCTTGCAGTTTGTAAGATCGAAAACTGTCGTTTTTGGCAAAGTTGAGCTAAACTGAAGAAGGAATTTTTCACGAAGATCCTCCCATCCGATGACTGACCGGGATTGCAAGCTTGTATTCCAAAAAAAAGCTGGTCTTTGCAAGGTTCGCACGAAGCATCTGAGTTTCACTGCTTCTTGCTGCTCTGGAGTTCCCATCATAGGATCACAAAAAGACACGTAATGCGTCAAATGTTGTTCAGGGTCACCTGATCCATTGAAAGTAGGGAAAATAGGGTTTCCAAAACTGGATGGAGGAGAAATTGAATCCACCCATTCAGGGTAAACTTTCTTTTCAGGTTGAACTTGCGCCCGTTTCCCTTCCATAGTTTCTAACCGATCTGTTAATGACTCAATAGTAGTTATTAAATTTTGAGAAACGTCAAGTTGAACTTGGTTTTGGGTAGGTGCAATGAATGGATCTTGGACAGACGTGGTGGTTGGTGCTGCAACTGATGGTAGTGCTGCCAACCGTTGTTGCGTTTGACCTGTAGGATTAGACCTCTGTGGGTGTACTGATAAAGGAGGATATTCTTGATCCATCTCAGTAGTTACAACAAATTCCTTCGGCTGTCGGACATCAGCATTCTTAAGAAGAAGACTACTCTGAAGTAGTTCTGCATTCAACCTTCTTAATTCTTTCATTTCTTCCTCCTGTTGTGAAAACCTTTGCTCTAATGAGAGCGATTGACCTCCTTCAGAGGAAGGGTGAGAAGTAAACTGATTCTTTCCTTTCCCCTTATTGGATCCTTTTCGGAGAGGGGGAAGTGGGTTACATGAAGGAATACCCAGATTTTGGGTAAGCCTTTGATTACGTGTGCGCACACCTTCTTCATTTAGGTCTATGTGCGCAACTTCTTGAGCAGGAACCTCTTCGTCTGATCCCTCTGATTGAGCCTCATCTGGTGAATCAGCAGCAACGGCATTGATGACATTAATGGATGCATATTGCATGGAATCCTTTCTATCAGCATTTCTGTGATATTGTCTCCTTCTATGTCCATGATGTTGACATGGCATTCCGTTGACTTGATCCCTCAGGAATTTCTTGGAGAACCGTCACTTGGAGAGAATCTCCTAACAGCTTGGCTCTTCGTTCCTCTTGAGGCTTATTCCCTAATCGAGAGAATACTGATTTTCTCTGATGGAGGGATTGACGATTTGAAAAAGTCCCCAGTCCGGTGGACTGGGGATGTTCCTGCTACTTCCTCTCAACTCCTCGAATCCCATTCGTTGACTCTGAGGGTTGGGTTAGAGAAGTCCCCAGTCTGGAAAGCTGGGATGTCTCTTGACATGCTATGTCTGAGATCTTCTTAAAATCTCTCTTGATCTTGCGAATCTTAGTTCGGAAATTAGCTGGATGCATTAACCTGTATCCACTTTTATCACCTGGTTCAACAGACCGTTGGATGATTTCCGAAACTTCTGTCATTTGATGTCGTGTTTGCTCCAGACGAGAAGCTTGTGCAATATTCTTGCCTGCTTGATGTAGGAGCAATTCAACAAGTTGTTCTCTATATACTTGATTTTGAGAGGAACTAGTTGAAGCTTGTTCTTGAGCAAGCTTTTGATTATGAACAAAGCCCATTGACTGTGGCCGGCCATGGGCAATAACATTGCATGATACCATTTTCGGCGGGCTTTCCTGACCGGAAATCACTGTAAAATGTAGTGCTCCGTGAACACCCCATCCTCTGATATGAACATCAGATGGAGCATTGGCAATTAACTGACGCAATCTTCTTAGTGCGCCAAGGCATGAACGTTGAAGGGTTCTCTGTTGCTTTTCAGCCTTTGGATACAGAGAGACTGATAGAGATGCCAAATCAATCTGGCGTTGTAACCCTTCTATTATCTTAAGATGATTTTCATATTCATCGTAAGATAATACCTTATTCTTTAATTGAAAAAGAGTTTTCCATATGTTGAGACGAATATCATGGATTCCATCATCCGTCAACATCTTTGGAATGTCGTACTGGGAGTCATCCAAAGGCCAAAACATGACTGGTACTTCACCTTTTGCCAGTTTTTTCCTCATGTTCAGCATTTCCTCTTTATCATTAAATTAAGATTCTTCTACCTGTTTTGACCAGAGTTGGTGTTTCCTTGCTGCTTCATCGGATTCAACAAGATTGGTAGATATATCACTATTCATGCTGGAAGATGAATGACCCAGGGATGGTTCGGAGAATAACCTGAACCCTAGGCTATCTTCTGATGGAGAAAGAGTTTCACCTGCCGATAGTAAAGCATCAGACATGACTGGTTTTACGTTTGCAAGTGCTTCGAGATAGGAGGGCTTTCTTGTCACTACATTTCCATCTGAAAAATTTTCGAGACAACGTGAATCACTACTGCGGAGAGGACTTTCGCAGCGAAGTTCATCACCATGAGGAGGACCGTCATGATGGGTTACAGCAAAAGATGAAATCTCTTGCTCCTTGGTCTTCTAACCACACAGAGGGTTCCTGTGGCTCTCATCTGAAGAAGAAACTTCAAGATTGACCGAATTTTCATGAACCAAGTCTTCATGAGGAAGTGTCTGTTGAAGACCTTCAGAATTAATGTTCCTGTTATTGGGAACTGAGGGAGTAGAATCTTGAATTCCGACAGATAAATGTTTGAGGGCTTCAAGAACTCCAGCATCGAGCAAGGCCTTGTTTCAGATTGGCCTTTGATCTCCTGACTGTGCTGGGCGGATCTTTTTCTTAGATTCCTTCTTACTCGCTTTAGAAACCACTTGATGACGAAAGTGATTGCTCTGAGCAGGTGTATGTGCCTGATTAGGAAAGATGGTCAGGTTAGGCTGACGATCTCCACTCAAATCAGGTGTATGTGCCTGACTTGGTTGTCCGTATGATATGGGGGAGTATGCCCCATAACCCTCTTGGACTAGAACAGATGTGTGTGTCTGTTCCGGAGTGAATCATTGATGTGTCACTCCATTGCTAGGGATAGATTTATGTGTATGTCCCTGAGATGATGCAAAAGCTGTTATGATATCCTGGCAAGCATCCAGAATATGAGCATGAATTTGCTTCTACTCTTTCACCATTGACAAAATATGTTTGGTGACTTCAGCCGCCGGAACGGGGATATACGTCCATTTCGGGCTTGGAGTAGGTGTATGTGCCTGCTCCTATCCTCCTTTTCCTGTCAGTGAATCCTGAAAGTACTCAAGTGTGGAGACAGAGAGTTGAGTCTGCCTCCTGTTTGTCGTCAGGACTTTCTGACTGACTTCTCCGGGCGCTACGAAGCGAGACTGTTGGTAGGCCTGATTAGTATTAGCAGGTGTATGTGCCTGCTAATTACACTTCGCCAAACGCGGTTGACGAGATCCACCATATGTAGTCAGACGAGCCTGCTGACTAACTAGTGATGTATAAGCAGGTGTATGTTCCTGCCTACGGTACTCCGCCGGAATTGCCTGGCGGGATAGGCTTGATGCTGTCAGATGAGTCTGCTGGACAGCGGAATTAAAACGAACAGGTGTGTATGCCTGCTCGTTGTTTGCCACCAAGTTAGGTTGGTGGACTTCTCCGGAGATGGCAGGGATGACAACATACTTATTATTAACCGGATTCCGTCTCTGGCGGTTCATCTTGCCTGCTCGGGTTCGAGGAACTTGAGCTGAATGCCTGGAGTCGGTACCCTCATCATGTGGAGGGCGCACTACCGCACGAGTCTGGCGGCGATTGTTGATGGGATCCCTTGAGAAAGACTCCTGTATTTTTGAATTAAGGTCCTGCGGGACCTGCTCATTCACTTCCTCAGAGTAAGGGAGTGAATGGAAATTGAGTTCCGGGGATAACGACCCGAAACGGTTGGAGACGGTAGTCAGCACCGCATGCTTCTTGATTACTGGCCGCCGTTGTCCGGACGACCAGGTAGAGTTGTTAACTTGGAGGGCTTTACGAGCGGCCTCCAGAGTTGGGATAGTACCGTTGTGACGGTACTCCTTAACCAGTGCATTAGAAACACAGCGTTGAAGACGCTGAGTTGGTGATGTCATCCTCAGAGCGGATGACGTTCCAGCAGGAGTAGCAGCATTGGTTTTCACAGCAGCGGACCTCACAGTAGAGGTGTTCACAGCAGCAGTATTCACAGGGGTGAATTTAAGGAAAGCCATTTTGAAGAAGATCTTTGAGAAAAGAGTGCCTGTTCCATGTAACAGACATAATCAAGATGAATCCGTCCACTGCATTTTTTGGATGAGAACATGTCAATGATTGCATTTTTTGGCCCAAAGGGGCCTAACAAATAAGAAGAACATCACTTTCACTTGGTTAAGGATTCACGTCGGGTTCACCATTTTTTTTCGCACAGAATCTGGGGATGACCTCCTGGACGGGAGATTCAAACGTTCTAATCGGTTTCTAACAGGTTTGTTCGTAGAACCGGAAACATCCAATGATTCCACATCTGTTTGGACCTAATTTCCAAAGGCAGGCGCTCATTAGCTTGTGGACTAATGAGGCTTAGGAATTTGCATTGGTCGAGAGGATGGGAGGTCAGACTCATCACACCTTTTTGAGGGGAATTATTGTCTACTCCGGGACTCTCTTTATAGATTTATGTTATGTTCGTGAATCCTTATTACATTACCAAGTAAAAAATGTGCTTTCCTTTAGTTTTAACAATCAATGATTAAATATGCAAGAAATTTAGAGAATCTTTTATATGTATTCGAGGTTCATCATCAATAGAGAATCATCTATATCTGTTTAGAGATTCTTGGTCAATGGTATCCTTCAAAACATTTATATAAAAGTCTCTTGGTCATTATGATGACCAGGCTGGTTTCAAAGACACTCAGTGGGGCACTTGAAGTTTATCGTCATTCAGAAGGACAGAGATTATTTCAAAGTTGGGATCGAACCCATAAATGGGCTACCTACGTATCCTTTGTTTTGAAAAAGGAATCAGAACCCACGTAGTTCGAGAAATGGAGTATGATGTTTATGATTGATGGCTCAAAGATGAATGTCATAATTACTTTTACACTCTAAGCTCACGTGAGTCATGCTCGGTGTGAGAAACAAGAGGTATTGGTAAAATTTAGAAAATTGTGCCATGAAAGATGTAATCATAAGAATTTGTTTGGGGCTTATGTATGGATGACTGCCCAGATAGATGAAGGTTTAGGATTTACTTTTAGGGAGAAAATCCATGAACAGGGTCCATAAAGTTATATGTGCTTCATGGAGATTTGAATTCTCTAATCTTGGGGCTTACTCCTAAGGAGGATGCCCAAGTTAGGAGGGGACTTATGATGGGGTTTTACTCCTGAAATGGAAACCCAAATCAAAGGTAAATTATGACTGGTTAAGAGAAATTTAAGGGAACTTAGGGCTTATTCCTAAAAAGGAGACCCAAGGTTAAGGGACTTGGGGCTTACTCCTGAAAAGGAATCCCAAGGTTATGACTGAGTCTTATTCCTGAAAAAGGAGACCTAGGTTAGGGATTTAAAGTTTGGGGCTTACTCTTGAGGAGGATGCCCATGATTAAGGTTGGGGCTTATTCTTAAGAAAGATGCCGAAGATTAAAGGACTTGATTGGGGCTTACTCCTAAGGAGGATGTCCAAGATTGGGAACTTTAAGAATTTGGGGCTTACTCCTGAGGAAGATGCCCAGATTAAAGGTTTTATAACTGGGGATTATTCCTGAAAAGGAGACCCAGGTTAAGATTCTATCATCTTAAAGGATGAGGTTGAATGAATGAAATCTCCGTATTTTAGTGACATAAGGATATTTAAATCACTAGACTTTGAGAGAGATTCCACAGAATTCCTTTCAGATAATAAAGTCAAATCAAGAAATCATGCCATAAATGGCTTTGAAGAGTGTCTTGAAGACTGAATCTTGAAATGGAAAGGTGAAATGGATTAAGAGGGGTAAAAATGGACAAGATGGGCACCCAAAAAGATTGGGGCACACAAGTCTTGCAAGGCGCGCAAGTCTTCCGTGGGCGCGCAAGTGTTGGTCGCGCAGGTATACCTGCGCGACACATAGTGTACTTGCGCGATTTTCAACCAGCAAATGAAATACTTGAGCGACTCTTTTTTGAACCCTTTAGAATGTTCTCAAGGTTCTTCCAGAAAAGGGACGCGCAAGTTATATTGAAGGAAATAAGCCGGCCTGCAAGTGTTTGATAAGTTTCAACACTTTAGGCCTTCCTTCTTCTCTTTAGATCTTCCATTCTAGGTAAGAAATTACCTTAGAAGTGTTTCGGAAGCTTTGAGAAGAGACTTGGGCGTCGGGAGCTTCAATCCGAGTTTCTGGAAAAAGATCCTCCTCAAATGGGGGGCCCACAGGGTCTATTTATAGGCAAAAGAAGACCCTGGGCGGTTACCGGGCGGTTACCGGGCGGTTATCACTTAGGTCGTGCAAGTCACTTGCACGACCATAAGGCGTCACACAAGTACTTGCTCGACCACTAGGCGTCGCGCAAGTACTTGCACGACCACTAGGCGGTGCGCAAGTGTACTTGCGCGACCATGAGGGAACTTGCGCGACCTATGGGCAATGTTCTCCTGGTTCATCCCTTTGTCAATTTTTGATGTTTCTTCAAAGGATGAATCACATTGGACTCAGATATTCCCCTTTTCCGATCCTTAGATTCTGTGACGAAAGGAGCGTCAACATTCGACCTTATATTATATAAGGTTATTTAATGGTGAATTTTGGATCATTTTCGTGTTTAAAAAATATTGTTATATCTTTTTTGTTAAAATTTTCAATTGTGTCATCTCCCCCACATAAAAGGGTACCGACTATTCCCTCTTTTAACACTTAAAAATCCTTTTTTTAATAGCCAAAATATCCCCAAATACCTTTTTTAACTACCTCCCCAGATATTGGAATAATTTTATTGATCAAAAATCCAATCTAGGGAGGATTTAGTTATAATACTAAAGAGGTTTCTTAAGAAGTGGTAACATTCTTAGTGAGGGTATTTTTTCCTTCATCCACATCTATCAAATATTTTGAAACATTTCTTTTATAAAAACATCAATATATATAAATTCATGATATGTTATTAAGTTATGATAATAACCAATATCCATTTCCCCTTCAATAACATGGAATATAAAACCACCATTCTTGGGTTTGGAAAACTATAACCTAACAACCCAATGTAATTTGTTTCCCATCATCACATCTCACATCTATTAATGATGAAGGATTTAATGTTTAAACATTATATTCATGAAAAATCATCCATTATAAAAAATAATATATCATATTCAGCCTCACCATACAATCTATGAAAAAAATGACAATTTTGTCAATGTGTATGGTATAATATTGCCTCTTAAAGAGAGCTCCTTTATTTTTTTACCTTATAAAATGGATGGTATATGTAAGTTTATTTAAATAATTAATATAATATTTACATTATAATTATAAATATGGAATGAAAAATTAATATTTTTCTTATTTTTCGTCATGATCGTTTAAAAATTTGAAACGTTACTCATGCATATGTATGGTTTACCTTCTCCATAACTGTAATGTAGTTAATTTTTCACCACCATCCTTCATGATTGGTTTTAAAGTTATAATTGATATATATAAATAATAATTATTTCATTATTATTATTCTTTATATGATGAAATTATAATCTCTTTAACATAAATAATGTTTACAATGTGATTTTTAATAAATGTTCTAAACATCATCAATAGGTATGACATAAATATAAATAATCACGTAATTGAATATAAAATTATAATAAATAATATTTAAATATAAATAATATTTAAAAATTTTCTTCAAAAAGTTAAAAATTAACACAATTTTATTATTCTTAAAGATAAAGAAGACATGTGATGAATACCACTCAAGGAATGTGATCTCTATAAACCATCATTTTCTATAGGTTATCTCCATTATCTCTCTATCTCACCTTCTCTCTAACATTAAAGTTGATGAATTATTACAAATTTGTATATTATTATCTCAAATATATACATATCTTATATTACCTTCCATTGACATGGTAATACACTTATTATGTTCACTTATCAAATTCCTTCATGTTGAAATTTCTATTGATTATGATATGAGGTGAGATTCTGCAACCCATTTAATTAAATGAGTTGTCCTTATGTTTATTCATTTTGAAAATTTTACTTTTTATCACATGAATAAATCATGAACAATTTTGAGGGGTGTTCCCGTATAGAATTCTAATGCATTGGATAAAGCATTAGTCACACACAACAACATGTATGGTATTAGGGATTAAATTCAATCTGTTATGTGACATTGACCAACATGTGATATTGTCTAATTATATAACCTGGACTCTTGTTGAATCCATATTATTCCTATGACTACATGATCTCATGATACAATTTTATTTATTTTATACTCCCATGATATTACACTTGACCTATATCTTTAATCATAACATGTTTTTTGGCTCATATGTTTTTCATCCACCTCATGATTATATTATTAATGGTGTTTTCATCCTTCCACATTATTTTATTTTTTTCCCATGCTATCCCACCCAGTTTAGAAGGTCAAATGGATTTTCGTGGTCGTTGTTGACAATAAAATTTTGATTTTTTATTTGAATTTTCCTTTTTGAACTACCATGAACCATGTCTTCCAAATACACAAGAACTCATCATCATAACAGTTTTACTTATATTATATTTATGATTATGTATTAGGTAATAATATTTGAAAATGGAATGGGTCATTATAGATGTTATCAATGTAAGGTCTGGTTTTTTCATGGGATTATGACAGGGATTATTTTGTGAGATCCTCAAGGATAACTGTATGGTCAAGTATATCTGAAGAATAAAATATCCTAGAAATTTATTGAATTATTGTGTGATTATGTACCAAGAAATCATATCTTTGTCCAGATACTAATATTTGATGTGGCTCTGGAACTATTTTACCATGTGGTAATGACCCCAAAAGGGAACATTATACCAGAATTGATTTTCACATGGTAAAAAATTATGGGCCTCACTGTACATATGGTTTGACACACCCAAGGGATATAATTTTTAAATTCATGGAACTAACTACAATCCATTATGATGGACTTGGATGAATTTTATTTAGAAAACATAATAGAAGATATTTCCATTGATAACATATATTGAAACCTATAGACTCATAACTCATGATATACCTGTCATTTAGATGTTATCACCAATTCTTAAAGGTTTCCCATTTTTATATTAATTAGTAAATATATGGTCAATTTTTTTTCCTTTTTCTAGTTAAAAGAGGGTGATATGATAAATTTTTTCAAAATCCAACATGATATGAAACATAATGAATTCCACCTAAAATATTCATAACTCTTTGAGTGAATGTGGTAAGAACATAATGGTTATACTATATTAGTATTATTATGTTATTAATAATAACAAGAATCATTCAGAACAACATCCACCTCCTACGAAATATAATGTTGAAGATGAGTCTTCTATTTGACAATTTCCACCAAACTATAGAGGATCTTATCATCCCCTCATCACAAAATAATGAAATAGCTCTATTGAAAAGAAATTTTATTTCCATAAATCATAATAGAGTGATAATGATTATCTATAATTCTATCACATTGAGGGAGAAGATGATATGTGGTGGAAATTGATTAAGAACACAATGTCCAAACACGGTATTCATTCCATGGAATTCAATTACAATAAGGAAATTTTTTTTAATATAAATTTTCCCTAAACTGTTTTTCTTATAATGTATGGGAAATTACTAGGACTAAAGAAAAATGATGATGATTCTATTTGGGTGTTTGAGGAGAACACCACAATTATATCATTGTACATGCTCATATTTTTCAATAACACCAAATTTATGGTGGAAATTTTCATTAGTGGGTTAATGTTGTGTCTATAAAAAATTTTAGTGATTTTGAACTCTAATAGCTATGAAAATATTGTTAATTGTGCAATCAATGTTAATATTAATGTTGGTGACTCTCATTGGTCTCATGAGACTATAGAAAATATAATAATAGTTTAGTTTTTCATTTGGATTATCAATAGATAAAACCCATGGTAGAATGAAAACCCAACATCCCACTTGTAAATGTTTTAGGAAGAAGTGACCTGAAAACTATCTGATGGGAACTAAGAGATGATTCAAAGGTGGGAAAGAGGGGAATCATTAAAATAAGTATCAATGGGAAATGAAAAAAATCCACTAATGTGGCTAAATAAGAGAAGGTAGTGATCAACACTTTCCCTATGGTGTAGTGTTTCAAATATAGGGAACACAAACATTATTGAAAGTAATGCTCTAAGGAAATGGATTTTAGTGTTAATCAATCACTACAACCACCATCTTATAAAGAGGATAGATGAGAATATTATACCACTACTAAAAATGTGGCTCTCAAAACTGATGTTATGTAAAGTATTCCAATTTTTCATTCATAATTGTAAACATACTATTTCATTATAGTATTATTCATTATTTAATATCTTGTGTTAATAGTGAAACTCTTCAAGACTCACCTCAAAACACGGTGTTTGAGCTATATATGAGAATATAAATTGGGGATATTATTAGTTCACTTGTATATAACTCCTTCCCAATCATTTTTTTGGGAATTAATCATCCAAAAAAATACTTTGAAATTCATTTATTAGAGATTGATGCTATTTTAAGCATGAATTAACTATCTTTATATAAATCTGACCCCAAATATCTAGAGAGGGAAATCAGTCTTCACATCTGGTGTCATCCTCCAATTATATACATGTTTAAGGGGAGGATTACTTCCCTTTATAATCATATATTCAACTATGGATATTATATAATTAAATGCAATAATATCTATCCCTAATGAGTGAGACAAAAGGGAGAATCGGGCATCTTGTCAAGAACATTGTGAGGAATAATAATGATGTATTTACTGATGAGTTTTTGGGCCTTCCACGTAATAGAGAGGTTGAGTTATCTACAGAACTTGTATCTATATCACTTCCCATAACAAATAGTCCTTAAATAATGGCTACTATTATGTTGGATGAGAAAAATAGTAATTTATAAGATATTATTTAATATAGTCATATATTATCGAGTGCTTCACTACAGGGTGTATTGGTCATCTTAGTTATAAATAAGGATAGATCATTTCATCATTGAATTTATTTTTATAATCCCAAAAATTTCATGATAATGAAAAAGTACCCAATTAAAGAGATAAATTACTTGTTCGATGAACTACATGGGCCCCATAATTTCTCAAAGGTGGGACTTGGACAAGTATATCAATAATTAAGGGTGGAGAAGTAAGATATTAAAAAACGTTATTTTGAATAGGTTATAGACACTATGAGTTTATAGTCATTACTTTTAGACTCACTAATTCTCTAGATATTTTTATTGAAAAAATTAATATATAATTTAGATATTACAAAAGAAAAATACGGGTAGTAATTATAGATGATATTCTGATTTATTCCAAAATAAAGGAACAATATGTGGAGCATTCGAATTTTTTACTAGTGACTTTGGAAAATTAGAATATAAATGAAAATTATAGTAGATTTTTTTCCTATATGAAGTATGTATCATTGTTGTGACATAATATTGACTGTAAAGGGATATCAATGGACCCCTATAAGGAAAAGGAAATTAAGGACTGGTGTAAACCATTATCTATAATGGATAACTATTGTTTCCTTAGATAAGAAGGATATTACTAATGATTAGTGAGAAACTATTCATGGAAGTACAACCTATTTCCTAAAATATAAAAGAATAATGTATAGTTTTTCTTGAACAAGGAATAATAAGGAATCATTAAAGAGTAAAAAAAGAGTCTTATCATAGCACTAGTCCTCAAAATGGATTTATGTGGGAAACTTTAATTATATATAGTGATTAATTTGGTTTGGTTTTGGATTTTGTATGGAATAAAATCTCTAAAATGTATTTATATACCTTATGTTAGTTGAGTGATCAAGACTAAAATTATCCCACAAATGATATATAGTTGGATGTAGTGATATTGGGGTTGAAAATAAATTGATGTATTATCTATGGGGATAAGTGTGAAATCTATACTAACCATAATATCATCAAAAATATATTCACATAGAAGTAGAAAAATATGATTCATTCAAGATCTATAAAGTTGATCATTGACTATGAAATATTAATATATTACTATATTTGAAAATAAATCAAATTTTTTTCGCTATGTTAAAGTGACTAGGAAAGATTTGCAATGTTGAAAATTGAGAATTATTCAAAATTATTATACTTTAAAACAGTGGATATGGGAATCCTAACAAAATTAACAATATCAACCCTCTTAAAAATGATTGTTCAAACATTACTTATGGAGAAGATAAAGGACACTGAAAGAGATAATGTGAATATTCAAAAAAGTAGGAAGCTATAAGAAATGGGATATACTTGGTATTAAAAATTGATGAAGAATTATTTGAATGATTTGGGTTCTGGTTAGGTTTACTATAAAATCCCAAGATAAATAATGATAAGTTGAATGACGAACCTAAATTGGACTTGTACATAAACCGAAAGAGCCTAAAAAGGTATTAAATTCCTTATGAGATTTATTGGTGGGAAAATATGAAGAAGGAGACAACCGAATATAAATCCATGTTTCTTGTATATCAACATGTGATGGCTGAATAAAAATGGTCAACGGGAATGATACAACCATTACCCAGACCTACATAAGAGTTGGAAAGCATCATTGTTGAACTTTTATATAATGCCCTAACCCTAGATTCTCAGAGTCGGTGAATTATTTAAATACATTTCCATGATTACATGGAATCAAGTCCCGAAAGACATATTAGTTTAGAAGTCTTGGAAAATAGATTTCATACATGAACATTACATTACACTTTCTAAAATACAACACACAAAAAATCCTTTGGGAATCCCATTTTCACTTATTTTAACCCTGAATCTCAAACATAAAACACTACTTGGGTTCCTGGGAAAATAAAACATAAGAAAGGGGTGATCTCAGATGCTCAGTAGGGGTAAATAATTTAGCAGAAGCTATTAACTTTTATGGAATAAGGTGTAATTAAAAACCTCAACCTTTTAAAACATAAAATTGAACATAATGTGGGAAAAAATAAATCAAACTTTACTATATGAACATGCATATTGACATTATACTAGTCGAATAATCACATGTAATAACTAATTTCATAATGAGGGAATGTACAGTACCTGACATTAAATTATGTGTCAAGGCCTCGTTCCAAGACCCAGGGGCTAACTGTAACTAGACCCCAACCTAAAGAGCCTCTGTAATTGGACTCCAACCCAGAGAGCCTCTGTAACCAGACTCTAATCAAGAGAGCCTCAGTAACCAGACTCCAACCCAGAGGGTTTGTGTAGCCATACCCCAACTCGGAGGGCTTAATTTTACCGGTCCCCAACCCGTAACATATTAGTCCAATACATTCATCTTAACAAAAGGTTGAAATATAACATAAAATTTCGTATTAAAACTAGAATATGAAATGTCAATACTTTAACCATAAACCATGAATGGAATAAATAGAACTCATCCACAGTCAAACATATCAAAAAACCTTAAATACAATATGGGAGATTTTTATCATAATAAATCAACTTTAAACAAGTATAAAATTTATCAAAGAATGTTGACATAGATGAAATCGAAACTATTTGAGAGAAATATCTCAATCTATTTTGAAATCATTTAGGAGTCACATAATTATAAAGAAACAATTTATTTCAAAAATATTCTTATAATCTTGTAAGGTATGATTTGATGAAGTTATAATAGCATAAAATAGCCGCACCTGCCCTATAAGTTAAAAAAAATTCTTACCTAAATTTTGACGAAATGGTTATAAAGTACCTTGTTTGGAAAATGACAGAAATATTCTTTTATAAACATCTAATAAAAAGTCAAACTAGGGTATAAATTATGTTATCCCATATTCTAGTAAATTTTAAAATGTTTTGAAATACATTTTTAAGAAAACATGGTTGTGGATGATAATGATGTCCCAGTGGATACTTACGTAAAAACAACCTCATATAATAAAGAGATTTTAGAATTAACCCTTAATTTGTTGTAATCAATCGAGTCGTATGACCAAAAGTTAATAACCACCAAATGAATCATATAATACCATGAATATGAAGAGAATCATGATAATATATATCAAATTTCAGTACACAATAAACCGCATTTAATAAATAAGTGGCGAACAATGGAAATCTCATGGAATTAAATGTGAGATAAGAAACCCCTTAACTTGTAATTTCCTTTAGTCGAGGGTACATTTCACCTCCTGTATAAAGACCACAGTATGTTATTAAATTATTCCAGAACCATATCAATATTTATGATATCATACATGATTCATTTATGACTTTATACAACCCAATTAAAAATAATATTTATTTTAAATTAACATTTCAGGTAACAGTTGTTTTCTTTATCGTACGTGTTTTAACTTTTTTTTCCTCATTGTATCACATAGATAATTATTTAAATACTTCCAGAATATAAAGAATAATATATATTTAGAATATAAATATGTATAATAGTCATTTATATGAAATGGAAAACACCATTTATGGAGACGATAAATGGTACGTATGTATTAATGTTGTTTCTGTTTTCATATCGTATTGAACATAAATAATTGAATAAGATATATGTAAGTACATATTTATATATATTTATATATCCCATATAATTTTATTTCATATATTACATACTTATTAATGATATATATTTTATAATCATCATTGAATGGTGAACATGGAAATGAATCTCTTCGCGTCATTGGGACGGTAATCTGTACATACGTACGAGCGACAATATCATTATATTGATGGATAAATCGTATGTAATTGGATGGTATATCATATATACAGAATCATTAGCATGTTATATTTATTATTTACATCAATTACACATCATTATTATACACATACAAATAATAATGTATAGAATAACAATTACGCCATGACGTGGGGATGGTAAGCAGTAAGTACACACGTATTGTGATATGTCATTCAAAGGATGGAGAGAATAATTAATATGGTTGTAACTTATTTATAGCAAAATCAAAGTATATTGAATATACTGGAGTTATTATTTTATAATGGAAACAATAATGAAAGAGGAAGTGGAAGAAAAAAGGAACTTGAAAGAGGTGATGAAATATTTACCTCTTCTTCATGTTCATCATTTTTATTTGACAAAAAGGGATCGTTAGGATGGTTTTATGACTAAAGTAAGGCCTCTAGAATTAAGGTAGTATAGTTCAGAGGGAAATTGGATAGTTTTTGTTTAAGCCAAAACTCTTTGAAGATACGAATTAGAGAGAAGGGGAAGTGCCCTTTTATAAAAGGGGTGAGGGGCACCTTATGAAAAGCTTGAAATATTATTTTGTAATAAAATAATCTTCGGTTTCTAAAGACTAAAAAATGATTTATTAAGAGGATAAGGGGTGGATGGGTCGAAAAACTCTCAAACAATAGGTTATAGATAGGTTTAGGTCCCCATATTAACCTTATCTTTTAGATTTAACTCTTTGTTAAATAGTTTGACATTTACCATGTCTCTTTTTTTATTTTTATATTATATGGTTAATAAACAAACTATAAAATGAAAATAGAACCCTAATTGGTTCATTAATGTCATATATATTATTATATATGTATTTTTTCCGAACCTTATATTTTTAGGACTAATATATCAATTAATAATATAATATTTTTTTTAAAAACCTATTTTATGTCAATTTTGACAGTATTTTGTATTTTTTTTTCCTTAAAATCAAAAAAGCATGATTACATTGAAAAAAAATTAATTGAATAAACCATAACATGTCATATTAACCTTTAAAATTAGTTTAATTTATCAAAAGTCTCAAATTACATTTATTTGGGTATTTATAATATCATTTATTTTAATATTTCATTAATTAGGTAATTACTACATCATTATTGTGTCATAAATAAATTAAATTATTTGATAGATAAAATATATATATATATATATAATACCATTATGTATGAAATATATCTTTCTTTCTAATGAATATTAATAGTCGAGTTTATCTTATGTATATCCCTATATTAAAAATGTTTTAGTTATGAAAACTTGAATTTTACACTTTTAACTCTTCTTTAAATTAAATGATTATAAAATTCCCAATCTAATCCATGTGGACCTAAAGGATCAAATTTTATTCCTACGTATGTTTTTGGTCGAGTTAAGTTTATCAAAAATAATTAGGTCATGTGTTAGGATAATAATAATATCATTTTTACCTTTAATCACCCTATTTACTTTCAACTATGGTAAATAAAAGTCAAAAGTTACTATTCACCAAAAAAATATATTTATGTTATTGAACTGGATTTTACTTACTGATATCAACCATGTCTCTTGGATTTCCAAAATTCAATTCACAGTTGTGGTAAAGTTAATATTTATGTAAATTGACAAATGCTCCTAGGAGGATGGTAAAAGACGGTAAACAGTTCAATAAAATTTTTATATATCTAAAATTATTATAAAATGACTCCAATGAATTAAATTGAACATATAAAGGTACTATTTATCTATTTTGACCAAAAATAAATTTATATAAAATAAATAATTATTTAATTAAAAATTTGGTTTTAACCAATAACTTAGTGTTTTTAACTATTTCTCAAAAACTGAATGTTTTTAGAGAAAAACCAAAATTTTACCCTATGCTAATTTTGATATTATAAATTCAGAAATTAAGTCTATTTTAACAAACTCAAAAGATAAATATTTCATTTATTAATTTTAAATTAATTCACATTTTCAAAACCAAAAAGTGTGTTTTTAAGAAATAATAACTAACAAAAGATTGATACTTGTTTATGTTCAATTTCAAAGTGAAATTATTTACAATGACCAACATTGGATTAAATGGTAAAAATATAATCTATTTATACTACCAAACCATTAAAATGTATAATGTATCACCATAAATTATTTGGATTAAAAAATTCATTTTCAGTTAAAATATAGTATTTTTTCACTATTCACCCAAATATAAATATTATCAGAAAAACACCGAAAATTTATTGAAACTAAAATCTTATGTCCCGATTCTAAAGAAAAAGTTTATTTTGTAAAAATTAATATATAAATTTTTCAAATGTTGGATTTAAAAATTGTTCACCATTAAATGTCGGTAAAAGTGCATTTTTTTAGAAATACTTCTTTTATCTGAAAATAATGTAGTAGTTCTTTAATTATGTCTATTAAACTCATAATATGGATTCTTAAACAATAAGTACTATATAAAGTTCTAAATTTAGTTAATACTATTCATAACCACTTTTGAACGGCTAGTTTGGTAAATCATGGTGTGCTTGAACTAGGTGTTGCGTGTAGTACAAATTATTGAATTACTTTGAAGAAATAACGTACTATGAAATCATTGGGTGATACATTCTTCCCACCTTAAATAAATTGCTTCCCCGCAATTTTAATTTTTTTTCGAAAATAAAAGGTTGAAAATATAAAATACCTTTGTGGGAAAACCCAACTCGGAAACTGGGTTAATAAAATATAGTCTTAATAAAAGGGAAAAGGGAAATGAGAGGGTCGCCACCAAATTATAATCTCGATTAAGAGAGCATTGGAAGAAATTAGAGACACATAATTGGAAGGAAAATGTAAATATTTAGAGGGTGTGATTGAGGTCATCAATCACAAACAATTGTAAAATTGAGGGCATCAAATCCATCAATCTTTGATTATTTAAAATACCATCGGTCCAAAAAAACATATGGCATTAGGATAACACAATTTTAGTTTTAAGATCCCTTCACTACAGTTTAAGAATTAATTTACCCATAGAATAAGAGTAAACAAATTATATATATATATATATACATGACAGGTTGATTTTTATCCTTCAATTAATTCCTACCACAAACTCATCTTTCACTCCAAAAGATTTCAACAAAAATATTCTATGTATCCTAATAATATAGGGTTCCAAAAATAATGAATTTATAATTCAACTATCAGACCCTTTAAAAAACTAGATTATACAATCTAGGGACTTCACGTAGTCCAGTGGTAGGTGATAAATCCCAATCACACAATGGTTGTGGGTTCAATTCCCAAAGCTTTGTCTTACGTGACAGATTTTCACACGGTCTTCATGTTGTCCTTTTTATTACAATCCAAAAATAACATTTACAATTGTATCCAATTTCAAGATTAATCCATTCTAACCTTTAGACTTATCCAAAATAATTTTATCCCAACTCATAGTCCAAAATTTATAGGGATGTTAAACACAATGAAGATCTTTTTGCCACATAATAACATGTGAACACCTTTATAAAGTATTATTTTAAAATAATGTAACACCCTGAATTTCCATAAAACCTTATTGACTACATTCATTATCCCTTATCCTTTATATAATACTCGATATATTCTTTATATCAAAAAATTTTGAATATTCCAACATTGATGAAATAAAAAAATATTAATCATTTCCAAGGAAGTCAAGAATATCCAATATAATTTATCCAAATCAACCATATATTATTCCAAAATAACTACCACATTATCAGGACCATATTATGGAATACCTTTACTTCAACCATGTATCATCCAAAAAGTGTAGCTTACTATTAAGTCACTTTTCATAGAACAATATAATCTCAAATCCTCAAGAAAATATTACTGTAGTACCATCGTTATTTATCTCCATAATTCATATAACCAGTATATTGCTGATACAACACAAAAATGATATAATTCTATAAAAAAACCTAAAAACACTAGTCATTACTCTTTCTATGAGGTAGTATCATAACTTGATTATTATCCAATAGCACCATTTTCATTATACTCTAATGACTAGTACATTGATTAGCATAGTTTCCCACACCTTGCAGATGGACCATTTTACATTTGAAACCATTTTCTCACCCTTGCAATCACGTACTTGTTGTCCTTTTTCTACACATTTATTAAAAAAATTCATTCACTTCAAGCATTCACCAAGGTGATTCTTTCCACATTTATAAAATATGGGAAAATCCTTCTTTTCCCTCTTCCCTTTATCCATCAATCTCTGTACCATCCTTTTCTTCTCTTGCTTCCCTCAAATCCATAGGACTCAGAGAATTCTTTACTTACCTTATTAACACATGATATTATTTCTTCATATGTTGAGTTGAAATGGGAGATTATTTCCCTTATAAATGTTTGCTTTATACAATGAATGATATGATCCTTCTTACTCTATGGATCATACATATTGTTGGAGTTCTCATTCCTTCTACAGGGCGCCATTTCTATACAATGGAGTACACTAGGTCAGTTTATGAATAACAATGAATAATTCCAAACTTGTAAAATACCTAACATAAATTGAACGGTTTATGGATATAATCTATAATCATAAAAATATTTTCTTTGAGGAGGTATATACTCATAAATCCTTCATAATTATTTTTAAAGAAAATGAGAATTATCCTAAGAATATCCCTTGGGAGTGTCGTAACCAAGAGTACAGCAAGGCCCATTTTCGTGCACTAGTTCTCGTTCGAGTCCAGCTCGAAATAGTGTTTTTGGGTTTTACCCCTAGGTACAACCATTCCAGAGCCACCTCTACCTGCTCATATCTAGATTGGGATTTATTTTCTTGGAAAACTCACAAAATATCTACATTACCAAAATTGTAGGAAATTATTCTATACTAATCCTCAAAATCTATCTTAGGGTAATGTGCTTTAATCAGAGTTTAACTAAATCTAGTTTCCATGGTTATTGTCAAACCTCCCTCTGATACTAACTGTAACTCTCCAGCCCTATATTCCTAGAGTCGGTGCATTATTTTAATATATTGAAAAGATTACAAGTAATAAAGTCCCAAAATAATGATCAGTTTAGCAGTCTTGGAAAATAGATTACATAGATGAATGTTACATTACACTTTCTAACATACAACAAAAAAAAAATCCTTTGATAATTCCATTGTTCCCATAGCTTAACCCTATATCTCAATCATAAAACACTTCTTGGGTTCTTGGGAAAATAAAAAATAAGAAACGGGTGAGCTCAGACGCTCAGTAAGGGAAAATAATTTAGCATAATCTATAAACTTTTAAGGAAAAATTTGTAATAAAAACCACAACCTTTTTAAACATAAACTTGAAAAAAATATGGAAAAAAATAAATCAAACATTACTATATAAACATACACATGGATATTCTGCAAGTGGAATAATTACATTTAATAACTAATTTAATAATGAGGGAATGTATAGTATTGGACTTTAAATTATGTGTCAAGGCCTCATGCCAAGACCTATGGGGTAACTTTAACCGGACCCCAACCTGGAGAGCCCCTATAACTGGATGCCAACCCGAAAAACCTCTATAACTGGACCACAACACGGAGAGCCTCTATAATTGGACTCCAACCCGGAGAGCCTCTATAAACAGACTCCAACCCGGAGGGTCTTCTGTATCCCGGCCCCAACCCGGAGGGCTTACTTTTACAAGTCCCCAACCCGGAACATACTAGTCCAATACATTCATCTTAGGAAAAGGTTTAAATATAACATAAACATTCGTATTAAAACTAGCATACGAAATGTAAATACGTCAACCATAAAACATGAATGGCATAAAAATAACCCATCCACAGTCAAACATATCACAAAACCTTAAATACAATATGGGATATTTGTATCATAATAAATCAACTTCAAACAATTATAAAATTTATCAAAGGATGTTGACATAAATTAAATCAAAACTATTTGAGATAAATATCCTTTTCTATTTTGAAATCATTTAGGAGTCACATATTTATAATGAAAGAATTTATTTTGAAAATATTCCTATAATCTTGTAAGGGAAGGTTTTAAGAAGTTATGAAGGCAGAAAATAGCCTCACATGCTGTATAATTTTAAAAAAAACATTCTTACCATAATTTTGTCGAAATGGTCATAATGTACCTTGTTTGAAAAATGACTGAAAGATTCCTTTATAAACATATTATAAAAATTCATACAAGAGTATAAATTAATTTATCCCATATTTTAGTAAATATTAAAAATGTTTTGAAATACATTTTTAGGAAAACACGGATGTGGATGACAAAGAGGTCCCAGTAGATAAATACGTAAAAACAACATCATATAATAAAGAGATTGTAGAATAAACACTTACTCCATTGTAATCAATCAAGTCGTATGACCAAAACTTAATAACCACCAAATGAATCATAGAATACAATGAATATAAATAGAATCATGATAATATATGTCAAATGGAAGTACAAAATACACCACATTTAATAAATAAATGGTGAACAATGGAAATCTCACAGAATTAAAAGTGAGATAAGAAACCCCTTACCTTGTACTATCCTTTAATTGAGGGTACATTTATCCTTCTATATAAATACTGTAGTATGTTATTAAATTATTCCAGAACCATATCAATATTTATGATATCATAAATGATTCATTAATGACTTTATACTACCAAATTAATAATAATTTCCATGTTAAATTAACATTTGGGGTAATAGGCACTTTCTTTATCGTACATGTTTTAACTTGTTTTTCTTAAGTGTATCACTTAGATCATGATGTAAATACTTAAGAATATAAAACATCATATACATTTAGAATATAAATATGTATAATAGATATATATATAAAATGGAAAACACCGTTTATGGAGATGGTAGACCGTACTTACACATAAAAGATGTTTCTATTTTCATATCGTATTGAACAGAACTAACTGAATAAGAAATATGTAAGTACACATATAAATATATATATGTATATATATTTATATCTCTAGTAGAATTATTATGTCATATATTACATACTTATAAATGATATTTATTATATAATCATCATTGAATGGTGAACGTAGAAATGATTCTGATCGCGTCGTGGAGACGGTAATCTGTACCTACGCACGAGTGACAATTTCATTATATTGATGGAGAAATCATATGTAATTGGATGTTTTAACATATATCCAAAATAATTGACATGTTTTATTTATTATTTATATCAATTACACATCATTATTATAACCATCCAAATAATAATGTATTGAATAACAATTACATCACGACGTGGAGACGGTAAACTGTACGTACACGCGTATGGTGACATTTCATTAAAAGGATACATAGAATAATGAATATGATTTTACCATATTTATAAAAATATCACAGTATATAGAAGATAATAGAGTTATTATTTTATAATGGAAACAACAAAGAAAGCGGAAGTGGAATATGAAAGGAAGTTGAAAGAGGTGATGAAATATATACCTCTTCTTCTGGTTCTACCTTTTGATTTGATCAAAATGGCTCTTTAGGTTGGCTTTATGACTAAATGAATGCCACTATGATGAAGGTAGGATAGTTGAGATGATATTTGGTCAGGGGTTGGCTAAGCCAAAAGGCTTTGAAGATGTGAATTAGAGAGAAGGGGAAGTGCTCTTTTATATGAGGGGTGAGGGGCACCTTAGGAAAAGCTTGAAATATTATTTTATAATAATTTTTGTTTTCAGTTTATAAGGGCTTAAAAATGATTTATTCAGAGGATAAGGTGGGGATGTGTTGATAACATCTCATGAAATAGGTTTTAGATTGGTTTAGGTCACCAAATTAACCTAAATATTTATATTTAACTCTTAGTTAAATATTTTTACATTTATCATGCCTCTTTGTATTCTTATATTATATGGTTAATAAACATACAATAAAATGAAAATCAATCCCCAATTGGTTCATTAATGTCATATATATTATTATATAATTACATTTTCTGAACCTTAGATTTTTAGGACTATTTTATCAATTAATAATATAATATTTGTTTTAAAAACTATTTTATGTCAATTTTGACACTATTTGGTATTTGTTTTTTGTTAAAACCATAACAACATGATTATTTCAAAAAAAAAATTTATTGAATCGAACCTATCATGTCATATTAAACTATAAAATTAGTTTAATTTATCAGAAGACTCAATTTACATTTATTTTGGTATTTATAATATCATTTATTTTAAAATTTCATTAATTGGGTAATTACTGCATCGTCATTATGTCATAAATAAATTAAATTAATTAATGTCTAAAAAATATAAATAAACCACCATTATGTATGAAATTTTTTTCCTTTATAATTAATACTTATAGTTGAATTTATCCTATGTATAACCCTATATTAATTATGTTTTAGTTATGAAAACATGAATTTAACACATTTAAATCTTCTTAAAACAAAATAATAATAAATCTCGTAATATAATCCAAGTGGACCTAAAGGGTCATATTTTATTTCTAAGTTTGTTTTTGGTCAATTAAACTTATCCAATAGAATTAGTACACATGTTAGGGTAATAATAATAATATCATTATTACCTTAAATTAACCTATTTACTTCTAATAGTGGTAAATAAATGTCAAAAGTTACTATTCAAAAAAAATTATTTTTATTATATTGAAACACATTTTACTTAATGATATACACAAAGTCTCCCGGATTTTTGAAATTCAATTCACAGAAGAGGTAAAATTATATTTTATGCAAATTTGCAAATACTCCTAGGAGATGGGCAAAAGATGGTAAAAATTTCAATAAAATCTTTATATATCTAATCATATTATAAAATGACTCCAATGAATTAAATTGAATTTATATAGGTATTATTTATCTATTTTTTACTAAAATAAATTTAAATAAAATAAATAATTATTTAAATAAAAAATTCAGTTTTAACCAATAACTCAGTGTTTT
This sequence comes from Viscum album, assembly GCA_963277665.1. Classification (NCBI taxonomy): domain Eukaryota; kingdom Viridiplantae; phylum Streptophyta; class Magnoliopsida; order Santalales; family Viscaceae; genus Viscum; species Viscum album. The sequence goes on along the minus strand of OY728120.1, from coordinate 1,427,229,587 downwards.
CACTATTAATCAAAAATTGAATGTTTTCAAAAAAAAACCAAAATTTCACCCTATGTTAATTTTGATATTTTGAATTCAAAAATTAAGTCTATTTTACCAAATTCAAAACATAAAACTTTCATTTATTAATTTAAAATTAATTCCTATTGTCAAAACCAAAAAGCGTGTTTTTAAGAAAATAATAACTAACAAAATATTGATACTTGTTTGTGTTCAATTTCAATGTGAAATTATTTACAATGAGCATAATTGGATTAAATGGAAAAAATATAATCTCTTTTTTCTTCCATACCATTAAAATTTATAACTTAACACTATAAATTATTTTGATTAAAAATGTTGTTTTTAGTTAAAATATATTATTTTTCACTATTCACCCAAATATGAAAGTTATCAGAAAAACACTAAAAATCTATTGATATTAAATTATTATGTCCCTATTCAAAGGAAGAATTTTATTTTGACAAATTGAATATATAAAAGTTTCAAATATTGGATTTAAAAAGGGTCCCCCATTAAAATGCGGTAAAAGTTCATTTTTGTGAAAGAAACTTCTTTTATCTGAAAAAATGAATTTGATCATACATTATGTCTAATAAACTCATAATATGGATTCTAAAATTATAAGGATTATATAATGTTCAAAATTTAGTTAATAATATTCATAAACGCTTTTGAATGACTAGTTTGGTAAGTCGTGGTGCGCTTGAACTCAGTGTTGCCTTTAGTGCAAGTTATTGAATTACATTGAATAAATAATGTACTATGAAATCATCGGGTGGTAAATTTTCATTGTTCTTATAAATGCATAAATATGAATCAATTACATATGGGTTTTCCTTGATCGCTGTATAGATAATTCTTGCTTCATTTCAATTCATGTGGACCAATCAATAGATCAACCAACATGGAAATACATCAGAGATGGTGTCCGGATACATGGAAGAGTAATATTGATTATATATTATTGAGATCCAATATCTAGAATCATTTTCTTATTGATCATCCACAATTCTCTAAATAATTTCTTGAACTTCAATACCCATTTTCATAGCCAAATGGTAACCAATTGAAATGGGCTATTTAGAAACTACAGGACTTGTTGAAAGCATGTTTGGTGGACATTAAAAGATGATGGGATCAACAATTTCCTCTGGTCAAGTACTCAAACAATAATATCTTTCACACAACTTAAAAATTGGATCCCATTATTCCCTTTCTGTGAATAGATGTATAACACCCATGTATTGTGAAGTGGTTGGTGAACATAAGATGTTGGTTACCAAAGTTGTCGAGGAAATAGTCGAAAACTTCAATACCCACCATCTTCACATTTGTACTAATTAAAGTTGATAGAATAATTATGAGAACAATAATTGATGTGGCCAAGAGAATGAGGCCGAGCATAAAAGTGTACCATGTATAACCAAATGGAAGAGAGTCATAACATTTTTGAATAAAAGGAAAGTTATCCCTTGGTACACTACAAAAAATTGGTCCTTTAAAAACACAAGTAAATTGTATTTATTAGTTATCTAGGATTGATTACAATGTAATAAATAGTTAAGGGTTATCTTTAATAGCTCTCATAAAAAGCCCTGATAAATTCCTCATTTAACATGGCAAAAAAACATTGATAAAGGGGGCCTTTATTAGTGCATTTTTATAGTGATGATAAAGGGGGTCTTTATTAGTGGGTTTTTTAGCATTGTTAAAGGCCACATTTATTAGGGATTTTTATCCCTATAAAATGATTCATTTAATAGAACTAAAAAGCACAGATAAAGGCCCCCTGGATAAAGGGTATAATTTTTTTTCACACCCCACACCCCTTTATCAGCACTTATCCCTTACCCCCTCTATTTATGATTCCCTTACCCCTTTACCAATGCTTTCAATAATCCCACCCCCGGTGCACACCCTTTATCAAACATGTTTTTATTCTAAAACCTATAACTTATACACCAATGACCTTTCCACTACCCTATCAGGGTTTTTTATGTTTTATTATATACCTATATATATATATATATTTATATATATTTATTCATATATTTATATATATTTATATAAATGTTTTTATATGAAGTATTATATATTTCTAATACATTTTTATTTGTCTATTTATTTTATAAATAGGTTTTTAACTCAAAAAATCCTTAAAACGCATAAAATTGTTTTGAAACTCTACCTCTGAAAAAATGAAATGACCCCAAATTCTGATCTGGGAGTCTGTTTTATCTCCAAAACCAGTAAAATCAATGATCATGAAATAATATTTGAAATGATATGTGGTAAGGGACAAATGGAAACCCATATCAGATGTTATATCTATTTGAATTTTTAGAAACCGAGATCGGTGTTAAAAATCCTAGTTTAGGAGGCCTTCTCGGCCGTTCCAGGGATGAAAAACTAGACATTTCTCATAGAACTCAGTATGAGACAACTTAGGTTATATATATCATCACAATATTTGATTTGATATGTGTTAGAGCCGAAACGGACAACTGGATCAAAATTTATGGTAGATTGAAGTTTGAGTTGGATTTCGATCTTTTTTTTTTGAAACTATAATATAATTTACTCGTTTGATTATCACACAATTTAAATCTCTTGTGGTTTTAGATAATTTAATAAGATTTTATTTTATTGGATGTTGAGATTAAATGGTCTCATGGATCTAATGTAATGATCTTTTCAGGGTATTTAGGGTTTTGAATGGTTTATAGGGGTTTTACACATTTCACGGCCTTTAAAACGACCATAACATATGAATTGGGTGTCTATTTTGCCTCTACCACATATAATATAGAATATTGAGAGGATCTATACACCTTGGTGACATAAGGGTACCCTTTATCACCACTATTGAGTCATAGAGGCCATGAAGGTCTCATAACTGCCTTAACTTCTACTACAGGTGACTGTTGATGAAATATATATTTTTTAAATGTAACCATTATCAACAGTAATTAAAAAACTGGTGGGGGGAGGGTGGTTATTTAACAGTTCTTCTATAAAAGTGATGATAAAAACCAGAAATTTATCAGATCTTTTTTACTATCATTGATAAAGGGGCATTTATCATCACTTTTTTAAAAGCTCAAATAATGGCCCCCCTTTAATTGTGATTTTTTAGCACTGTTAAAGGACCCCTTTAACAGTGCTTTATCTAGAGTCAAGAAAAGGGATTTTTAATATCACTTCTAGAAGCTACTGTTAATACCGTAGCACTAGATAAATATAGTTTTTTAGTATTGGTACATCATCTCCTTTTATATTCTCTATCACATCAAAGATGTGGATTATCAATAATTACACCCACCAAAACATTCTTATGTACATAACGCATTCCATGTATCCCTTTTGAGGAAGTACATACCAGATACTAATCATGTACTAAAATTATAGGTGTTATAACTTGAAAATGATCTATCTTATAAGGATCAACTAGAATAGACCTAGGACCAAAGAGATAATGCTCTATGAATGAAGAAAACTCACCTAGTATAAGTACTATGGTGGAACCATAAATAGAAGTAAACAAACTCGGAACTGGAGGAATCTATGAAGCATAATTTCCCACACCTGTTTCCACCCTTACAGGTAAAAAAATTGTTTTTGAAAAATTTCATAAGATAAGATGATTTTTACACCAAATGTTTCTTTAAAATAATGGATTCTATGTTTAGTATCATGTATGACACACAACACCAAGACAAAAGGAATTATGGTTGTTTATAAATACTATAAAATATAAATTAAGTTATATGGTACGAATAATAGTAACTAAAGAATAAAATATATAGAAAATTATTAATTGATTTAAAATTATTGATAAATTCCCTTAAACTATGCCCACATTTTCTAATAATGGTCGGTTTATTCATCAAAAAATATATTTTCTTGAAAAATGGTTTTATATTTTTTTTAGAAAATAGAATAATAATTTTGGAAGAATATTTATATTATTTAATCTATAAAAATCACATAATTATTGAAATAATAATGAAAAAATTATCTTAGAGTTTTTAAAAATTTCAAATAAGATTTCTAATTTAATGAATGTTGAATAGTTTATATTTTAATTATAAATTGAATTTCATTTATTTAATTGTAAAGGTCCATTTTTTATGTTTATAAAGTAAAATTATTTTAATTATATTATTTATCAAATTTATGTATGTATAAATGGTTTTATGATCAATTATCATATAAAAACGTTTTATACATATGAAAACATTTTCATTGAAAAACTATTTTTTCATTGTATCCGCAGGTTTAATATTAAATTAAATTCTACCACTTATGTGAATTTAATTTAATAAATAGGGAATATATATTATTAATATTCATAATTAAAATTAAAAAAAAAGGTAAATTATTTTTTTCATAATGAATAGTATAATAGTAAAAAATAATTACAAATATTAAGGTTGAAACAGGTGTATCAGGTGGCTAAAATAAAATTTTCGGTGTAAATATTACCTAAAAACTTGTAAAATTAGTATTTTATGGATATATTTTAAGCTTATATCATTTAATGTTCTATAAGTTTCCATTTAAGATCCTTTTTGTTTTTGATAAATGTGATTATATCTTTTTTATTTTAAAAAAATTTATAGTTGCACCCCTCCCCCACTTCTAAAAAGAAACCTCATTTCCTCAAGTTTACATAATTAGAAATACTTATAGTGTAAAACATACTTTCCCAAATACCATTATTACTTCCCTACATATTTATTGGAGAGATTTTTTTTGATTATGATACCAATATCGGAATGATTTAATTATAATCCAAAAAATATTTTGTCCACGTAAGAGGAACCATTCTTAACTGATCATATTTATTTTATTTTATTTTCCACTTCATAGAGTTATTATTAAAAAATTATAATATTTAAATATATCAATGTCCTATATAATATGGTGTAATTATGTTACTTTAATAACCAAAATCCATCTCTTTGTTAATAAAAGTGTAAATAAAACCATAGTTTGTGTTTGTGGAATACTACTGCCTTACGAACTGATGTCATTAGTTTCCCAACATAATATAACATGGATATTCATATGGTGGATTAAATTTTCATATATATATTAATGAAATATTATTTATTCTTTAAATTTTATATATCATATAACATCTAACCTTACCCCCAATATAAAAATGATAATGTCATTAATGTGTTCAGCAGAATACTGCCTTATGAGGCAATGTGATTCAATATTGATTATCATACTGAATGGATTGTATAAGTAATTTTATTGAATGAAATAATATCATATTTATGATATAATAATATTATAAAAATTTTAAATAAGACATATGTTCTTTCTATCATGATAATTGAAAAATGGAAACGTTACTCATGTTTACGTATGACTTACCATCACCATGATTATATTGTAGTTCATTTTTCAGAACCATCAATACAAATTTTTTTAAATCATAAAATAAAGGTATAAAAATGATAACTATTCCGTTATTATAATATTAGTTATGATGAAATAATAATATCTTTGACCTTGGTTATCTTTCCGAAGTGATTTTGGATATATGAGTTGAACATCTTCAAAACATCTGACATGAAACTAAATAACAGGGTAATTTAATATAACATGATATTAAAGAGTATAAAAATAAATAATAAAAATTTAAAAGTCTCATAATAAATTAACTAATTATCATAGGTTCATTATTATAGAATAAAAATAATGCATGAGATGTATGAGGCTTGAGGTAATGGATTTGTCTAAACCACCCCTTTCATTGGATTTTGACCATTCTCTATCTAACTCACTATATCTCTATGTTTCAAGTTATATAAATAATTGAAATATAGTATATTTATCATCCACATAAATACATAGAATATTTTCCCTACATTTTATTTTATAATACTATTCTTGTGTTCATTTCTCAAAAGCATTCATTTTGAAATTTTCTATGATTATGATATGAGTTGAGGTTATGAAAAATAATATTTTCTAGGGGTTGTCCTTATTTTTAGTAACTATCATTGATTTAATTTTCTTGAACACATAAACCATGGAAATTTTTTTATGGGTGTGTTAAAATTGTTATCAAATTCGTATAGTAAATCTTTGGTATCATGCACCACTATATATTTGATTAAGAAGTAAACATAAACCATTATGGGACTTTTTCCACAATGTGGTATTCTCTATATAGTTTTTTATCCTTGTTTATATCATGTTATATGTTACTATAAACATTACTATGATTCCATTATAATATGATACCTTGTTCTTTATATTATGATTATTTTTATTACTCTTGAGCCATCTATTTTATGATAACATGTTATAATCTTGACACACATGTTAATCTTACTCATAATGTTTATTAATCTAATAGGATTTGTTTATCATCCATTTCTTCTATGTATTATCCTTGTTATTTTATGACTATATCAGAGAGAAAATGGGTTTTATAGCTCATTAAGGAAAATATAATAAGTATATCATCTTTTGGATTTCCATTTTATGTGTCATGAACCTAGTATTCCAAATACACTAGGCCTCATAGTATTTTTGTTATACTTATTCTATATTTATGTTTAAAAGTAATTTAATAATATCATTAAATGATTTGGGTCTCTATAAAAATTGTGAATTATAATTTCCACAATCGGGGTATTTGGATATTTCATAGAAGAATATTCCCACAGACTCTAATTGGGGTTGAGTCCCACACATGGATTATACTGATTGTTCTACAATAATATTTCCCTAATTCTTATATATCAATGATCGGGATATATAAATCAATATTTCTTGATTTTTTTGTATATAATGTAATTGGTAGAACCTAAATCAAAAAACAATCTCATTCTAAACTGAATAGAATATTTAGAATTTATGTCTTTATTTTAATGATCAACCTTAATGGTGGTGATTTTTTATGTTTTACCTTACACCCTCAAAATAGGATGTTACTATATTTAATTCTCCTTAAAGGAAGTAGGATAGGTAAAATGTATTTCATAGTTCCAAAACTAATTGAAATTAACACATAAAATAATTAGTGTTCTTTTCATTTACTCTGTCGGGTTGATCGGTTTCATTATATCCCTTAAAAAATTTAAGAGATCAATATTATTTTTCTTATACATTATGAATTTCTATTCCATCTTGAGGAAATTGTTATGGTTCTTCTTTCAAAATCATTGACATGATTGTGTTTGAATCTTCATTGAAACTTAACTATTGGACTCTTCAACTAAAAACTAAACCATTTTCTTATTACATACTAATCCATTGAACCACTCTCTATATTCAATATCATCTTTGAAATAATTAAGAACATATTATTTATAACTATGAAATTGATGGATTATTGTACCTTTTCATATATGTTATTTTAAACACCACTTAATCTATCTGTTATTCAATAATTATAGAGACCAAAAAATGAATCAAATTATTCATTCCATTTTTAATTCAACAAATTATTTAAAAACATTTTACTCTCCTGCGAAACATTCTCTTGAAATTATCTCTATATCTCTATTTGATGTGTTTGATGGAGACATTTAAAAAAAATATCTCTTCAAATTCACTCTATTATGGTCAAACCCTAACCCCAGGAGTCCAGAGTTAGAGAAATATTTTATTAAGTTGGTATAATTACATTTAATAAAATCGTGAAGGACCTAATAGATTAGTATTATTGGTAAACTAGATATATACCTGAAATCCACATTTAATTTTAAAACATAAAATAAAAATAGATCTTCTTTGACTCTTCCATTATTCCCTATTTGTGTAACCCTAAATATCCGAGACAATATACTTATTCGAATCCAAGGAAAAAATTGAAACATATAAAAGGGGTGAGATCAAATTATCAGTAAGGTTAAGAATACAATTGATGTTATGAATAAATATGACATTAACAATATGGCATGGTAAATAACTGAAACACAATCCATTTAAATTATCACATGAGATAGGAAACAAAACCATGGATATTCTACAAGTCAATTAATCACATGGAATATCAATAATTAATATGATATTATGAAATTCATAGTGATGGACATCTTAAACATACCATCAAGGACTTGGATGATAATTGTAAAAATAAATGTGTAATGCCTAAACCAAATCCATATTTGAAAATACATGGGTACCAACTCAGCAAAATATATATATTATTTGTCTCATGAGACCGATCGATGAATCGTGGGGCTATATTGGGCCCCTCCCGTTACTTAATAATTCAAGTAAATCCCAAACATGAAAATATTGAAGCATAAATAACATAAACGTTTTTATTGAAAAACTAGCATATGAAATGTGAATACTATATCCATAAAACATTAATGGTATAAAATTCTCACATCCACTATAAAAATGTTCACAAAACCATAAATAACATTTTATAGATAGTATAATAATATAATAAACTCAATTAATAAAAATATTCAACAATGGATATTGACATATATTTACATACATTTTAATGAGTCCTTTGAAAAATTCTAGAATAAAATAATCATTAAACATTCGAAAGTGTCCTATTTAACAATGAAACATTTAAATAATATTAAATATAATGGAATAAAATTTAATGAAACATATAATATTATGATATTATGGATATTGATGATATGATATATCAATGGTCAGTACATACACCATCAAAAAGGAATAAGTGGTGAATAGGGAAGATATATCAGAAAAGTAAAAGTGTGATGATAAAACCCTTACCACTTTATAATTAACTAAATCATATGACCCATGAATGAAAGAAAATTATACAGATATTAAAATACCATAATATTCATAATAAAAGACATAATATTCATTCATAGGTAGTATATTAATTACATAAAATAAATAAGCAATGTGTAAGGCATGTGTCCCACTTAAATAAAAGTTAGACACAAATTCCTTACCTCACACTTCTATTTTAGTTGTACATGTTTCAACATCCTTTATAATGGTTTATATAATGTTATTAATTTATATAACAACCTTATTTATATTTATAATATCATATAAAATTTTCTTATATGATTTTATCACCATTTTGTTAATAATCTTTCATCATTTTCATTATTTCGGGTATTAATTGCCTTGTTTCTCCAGTATTTTTTGACTTGTTATTTGTCATTCTTATTACATTGATAATTATTTAATCATATAAAGAATGTATTAAATGATGAGGATATCATATATATTCATTATATATACTTATAACAATACATGAAATTTGGAGTTTGGAATTGAAATTCACCATTCATGGAGACGGTAGGTTGTACGTACGAATAAACACTACTTTCATTTATTATCCATATTATAAGAATGAATTTTAAATGATATGTATTTATATTATATTTAAATTAAAATATACATTTCATATATATCACATATTTTTATTAAACCATCCATTATATGTTCTATGTATAATGTGAACGAATCACATTGCTTTGAAGAGGTGGTAATCCACACTACCTCAAAAGATGTTATTGTATTTACAAAAAATAGAAAGCATGATGGTCTGTGTAACATAAAAAATAAAAAGATATGATGAAAAAATAAATATTATTTAAATCATATAAATACGACCTGTTCATCGTAATTACAAACCATGAGAGGTGCTAAAGGAAAAAATGAATGATATCGTTTCGTATGGTGGTAGTTCCTCGTACACGAATGGTAAATTTGTTACCCATTTGATGGATGTATGTATAGGTGTATGTTGAAACTTAAAGATAAAAATATCTTTGTATATTTATGATACTAATGTTATTATATAATAATTTAAAAATTATATATCAAGGAGTGGGTGAATAAATAAAACTAAAGTGATCATTGTACAACGTTACCTCATTTTCGAGTAACGCCTTTTAGTTTACACCAAAAGGCATCCTTGGTTTGATTTTTCCCCAAGGTAAGATTCTAGTATAACGGGAAGGATTATTGGAACTTATTTGGGAAGGGGTTTTCAGGCTAGAAGTCTCAATTCCTTGTGAGTAAAGGAGGAAGGACATTCCCTTTTATAATTGAGGTGAGGGATACTTTTGGAAACTCTCAAAATATTAAATTAATAAAAATTAATATTTAATTTCAATCCCACCAATGTGAGTAATTTTGAATTTAGGATGATTTTGGGTTGTAATAATCTCAAACAATATTTTGTAAATATGTTTATATCTCACTATACTTCTTATCTTTAAGTATTAACAGTTAGTTAAACCCTTTAACTATTACTGTAAGAAGATGGATTTTTACACATTAAGGGTTAATATAGATACTATAGAATGTCAAATAAAAATCAATAATGTGTAATGGATGTTATTTTATACCTTATCCCAATTATTTTTCCTATTATTATATTTTAATGAATTTTTTATCATTTACTTAAATATTTTTTATTTTAAAATATCATTAATGCCATTTTTGACACTATTCCATAGTTGCCTTTTTAAAAACATTAATACACAAGAAAAAAAAGAAAAAAAAGTTTTATAGAAATCTATAATGTCTATGTAATATCTAAATATAATATGTGAAATAAATTATATCACACTAAATTTATGGCAATAAATTTAATAACATTTATTTGTTGTGTCCATTAGTTAAACAAATACTACATAATCATTGTTCAAGTCTTTAATTTAATAATTTATTTCATATAAATTAAAAATAAATTTTCATGATGAAGATAAAAATTTCATATTTTGAATTAATATTTATAGTAAAAAAAATATTCTTAATAACCACATAAAAATGTAATACTTATTCAAAACATGAGTATGACATATTTGGATTTCCTTAGAATAAAATACTATAAAATACATAAAATAATACAGGTGGATAAAAGAGGCCATAAAATTGTCCCAAATATGGTTATATTATAATATAACTCATCAAATTAAATTAGTACATTTGTATTGATAATTTTATAATACTTATAATCTTTTCATACCTTTAATTACAAAACTTACCCTTAATAAAAATAATCAAAAAAATACTAAAATAACTATTCATCATGTCCAAAAATAAATGGAACCAGTTTACTAAATTTGGTCCTTATGCTTTCAAATACGGAATCCATTACTCAAAATATAATACATTTAATTTGTAGATATTAATTAAAAATAATCCTATTGACGAATGAAGAAAATATATTTTAAAGTAAAAATATCTAAAGGATTGAAATGTTTTTATATCCAAATTAAAAGATAAATTTATTCCAATTACTATAATTGGATTAAATGATAAAATATTGATCTAATTATACTTTAAAACCAATTTAAAATATTATCTAACAATATAAATAAACAAGATGAACAAGTAGTTTTCAAAAAAAAATTAGTATTTTTGACTATTCATCAAAAAATGAATTTTCTTTTAAAGATAACAAAAATTAAAACAAAGTAAGTTTTTATACCCATATTTAAAATAATAAAATAATTTTTTTCAAATATAATTTATGAATGTTTCAAATACTATAATTTTAACAAGTGTTTTATTAAAAGGTGATAAATCTTTTTTTTATAAAAATACATTTTATGGGTAAAATTTTGATTGGTTCATATATCGTATCATGATAACACATAGGATGAATTAAAAATGTTAAATTCAATATATTATATATATATATATATATATTTCATTAATATAACCCAAAAAATTGTAATTGTTTTATTTTACTGGTATAAAACACACTTATGAGCCTTTAAAAAAATTTAGAAACATTTTCAATATAATAAATGGTTTTTATATTTAGTTATAATTAATTTGTAACCAATGAAGTCATTAATTTATTTTTAACTTTTATTTAATTTTATTTATAACCCCCAACATAATGGATAGTATAAAAAAATAATATTAAATAGTATATCGTAGTTTGTTTAAGCTCGGTGTTGCGTGCAACGTATGTTATCAAAGGGATTAAATTTAAAAAGATATTTACCATTAAATATTATGGTTTTACATTTTACACTCCTTTAATAAATATTTTCCTCGCAATTTTCTAAATCATGTTCGGTAAATAAGGTTTCACTATTCATAATACATTCATTTAACTCCAAAAACAGAACAAGGGTCCATTAATCTTCTGATTTAAAAGAAATAAATCTATGTATGAAGGTCACCTGAGATAATACATAATAGGGTTCCATACAGGAAAAAATTGACCTTGAAGAGAAAAATAACTATAATGTTATGATGGGGAATGATAGATAACACGGTCATGAGGATGTTAACAATCACAAAGGCATAAATATGTGATTGGTTAAAAGACCAATTATTTAACTTAGAGAAAAGTAAACCGATAATGATTTGTTCCAAAATCATTTTCCCAGAGTTGAAGGATTTTTTTACAATACATATAAGATCTTACTTGATTTCTTTCAATGTGAAAAAAATAATCTCATCTTTTGGTTATGATTTGGTATTTTTTTACATCATCACTTCCAAAGGGAATTGAATGTTCAAGATGAATTTTTCAGGACTCAAGAACATTAATAAGATCCACTTATAATTACATCATCTTTTAAATTCTTACTGAATCCAAAATGGTAATCACAAGTCACCCAATATGATTAGTAATACTTTAACATCAAAAAATAATATCTAAATTTCATCTTAATCTATTCTACATGTAGTCATCATAAGAATTATCCAAAATACATCTTTCTATATTCCAAGAACAAATATTTTTAAGGATGGTTAATAATATTTGGAAATCAACTTTACATAATATTCGAAAAACCACATAATGTATCTCTTATGGTCGCATACCATGTATATGAATACTCTGATCACCTTAAAAACGTTTTTGAAAACATCATTTCTTATATTTTCTTAAAGAAGAAGTACAACATTATTGTCCTTATATATCTCCTGATTCTTATAACCAGAGCACCCATGGTGAAGTAACTCATGAATCCAAAAGTAAATGAAAATTAATAATAATATATTATTCTTAACACATTATCTAATACTTATCATCTTATCCCTTAATACCTCATTCCCTTTCAATTTTTGTTCTATTCTCTTCCTCATCAGAATTATAACCATTACTTGTATAATATTTTTGATTCTAACCATTAAACAGAACCCAAAGAACAATGTGTGAAACACTAATCATAGTGATATAGTAATGAAGAATCATTTATAGGATATATAAATCATGACAGTATGTCAATTTATTAATCCTTAGGTTTAACTAAGGTTATCAATTATCATTACGAAATCAATAGGATGTTATGATATATTTAGTTTGATCCTCAAAGTTATTCACAGGGTTGTGTTTTCTAATCCATTATTTATTAAATCTAATTCTCAAGGTTTCTACTAAACTTCCTTTGATACCAACTGTAAATATCTGGACCCCAGTATCCCAGATTTGGTTCCTTTATTTATTACATTGGCATGGATACAAGACTCAAATCCCAATTTAATTATCATTTTAGTAGTTTTGGAAACCAGAATACATACTTGAAACATACATTATAATGAAACTACCGAATATGACACATTACATCCTTTAACATCACCAACATTCCCTTAGAGTAACCCTGCATATTAATCATAAAATAAATCTTCAAATCCTAGTAAAAATAAAACATAATAAAGGGGTGAGATAATATTCTTAGTAATGGTATGCATACAATGAAATCTATTATGAATAAATAAGCATAACCCTTTATGCAGGGTGTACAACTGGAACATAAGCAATTTAAACAAAATGTTGAGCATAATATGGAAAGAATAAACAAAAATAAAATAATTCCATATAATTAGTAACATGGATATTCTACTAATTGAAAAATCAAATTTAATATCAATAAATGATCTCAGAATGAGGGAATGCATAATGTTGAACATTATAAACATACCATCAATGCTTCGGCCAAGACACCACACCTAAATGGGAAAGGCATCAGCCAATACCCAGACTATCTTTTCACATGAAACATACTGATCCATAGAGTTGTTATAAAGGGACCTGAACATCTCTTAATAAGTCTGATGCATTACTCATATGAAAATATAAACAACTTAAACATTCATATTGAAAAACTAGAATAAAAAATGTGAATAATTTAACCATAAACCATGTATTGTATCAAACTAGCACATCCACGCCCAATCAGATCATAAACCCTTAAATAAAATTTATTAGATGGTTTCATAATAGATAATCCTAAATAAAGAAAAATATTAAATAAAGAATATTTATATTAAATATGCTAATTTTAAATGAGTCAATTGAAGTTGTTTTAGGAAAATAATATTTAAACAGTCTAGAGTGTATTATACAACATTTAAACATTTAAATAAAAACACCCATGAGGGAATGCCATTAAATTAAACATAGAATGTCATGATATTAAAGATATTCATGATACGATATATCAGTGGGATGTACATACACCACAACTAAGGAATATGTGTTGAACAAGGAAAATATCTCATAGAAGTAAAAGTGAGATAAGAAAACCCTTATAAATTTATATTCAATAGAGTCATGTGCCACATGGAAGAAATAAAATTATATGAATATAAAAAAATCATAATATTTACAATAATATTCATAAGATAAATTCATAGGTAGTATAGACACAATAAAAAATAAATATGTAGTTTATAAGTCATTTGTCCCACATTAATGAAAGTGAGAGAAAATACCTTACCTCATACTTCCCTTTTAGGTGTAAGTGATTCAAAATCCTATATAATGCTTGAAATAATGATATTAATTTATATCAGAACCATATTTATATTTATAATATCTTATATGATCTTATTATATTTCTTATCACCAATTTGTTAATAATAATTCATCATTTCCACAATTTCCAGTGTTAATTTCCTAGTTTCTCATGTATGTTTTGACAAGTTATTTATAGATCAAATTTCATAGATCATGATTTCATCATCTCCAGAATGTAAAAAATGATTAAAATATAATATCTTAAATAAATATATATAATAATCCAAAAAATTAGGTCATAGGAAATAAAATTCACTGTTCATGGAGACGGTAGGCCATAGATACACATGAACACTACTTTCATTCCAATGCTGTATTAAAAGAATGAAAATTAAATGATATAAATGTATATTATAATTCTAGATTGCTATATATGTCACATATATCACATATGTTTATTGAAACTATCCTTTATACCTTCCTTTTATAGTGTAAATGAAGCACATCGCATTCACTACTACAAAATAGGCCTTTAACATCACTAGAAATGTCCTTTATCAGTGTTGGAGAAGAACATACAATGTGAGCGAGATTAAAATACCTTGACATTTATCAGCGATAAAAAAGATATGATAAATGAAAAAGATTTCAGTGTTTTCTAATGTGTTATTAGAGGATGAATATATCCACTCTTTCAAAAGCTCTGATAAAGACATTTATCTGCGCTTTTAGAAGTGTTGATAAAGTGTCATGATATAAAGTGTTATAATACGAAATTGTAGAACTAGTGAAATATTCCATAAAATCACACAAAAACATCAGAAACACCACCAAATATCTTCAAAATCAGGTATCAATACAAAATTTAAATTAAATGAAATTTACAACAAAAAATCAAGAAATATACACAATAATATAGACATTTCAAACATTGGGTTATATAATTACATAAGTAAAAATTATTAAAAACATTCAAAAACATCAATATACCTTATTTTGTTGATTTGTATGCCATCTCATGCTATTTCCCAAAACAACATCCCTAATCAAGGAAATGAACAAACCTATGTAAGAAAACAATTATTATGATAGTAATAAAATAATGAAATAAAATATCATAAAGTTTTAATTTTAAACTAAACATTCAGTCATAACAGGAACACTATGTATTCATATTGAGTATTAGTTGATTATTACATGTCAGATAATTTCTTTTTCATATTCAATAATTATCTCTATGAAAATTAATTGAATAAGTATAATAAAAATACCCATGGGGGTAACCTAATGGTTGAGTGACTGGCAGTTTTTGAATAAAATTTATATTTTAAACAGATAATGGAAATTTTCAGTCATATAGGGAACATCACATATCATATTGAAGTGATAATTATTCTAAAATGGAATAAATGGCATATTTAACATTATTTTAATTCATCAAAAAAAATATGAATGTGTTTTCAAGTCCTTGAGTATTTCATTTATACGATATTCTAAAAATGATGTTAATTTTAAATAAAAATACATAGATGAATTCATACCAGTCATAACATGAATTGGATTAAGATGAGTCTAATTACAGAATTCTTATATGACTAATGGAACATTTCCCTAAAGTGTTAAAATAAAATTAATGTGTTTGATTGGTTATGAGTATGCCAGTTTTCCATTTTACTGAAATTAAAGCAAATTTTAAATAAAACAGAACACTTGGATTCATAATAGTCATAGAGTGCATCAGAATGAGGTTCAACTGATTCTTACATGTTTAAAAGTACATATGGATCATTTTACTAAATTAAAAAAATAATAATTTGAATGTTTTTTATCAGTTTTCATTATATTACATATCATTTTTACAAAAATGTCATTTTAAACATTAATCACACACTTTGACTCATACCTATCACAACATGTATTTTTTTATGTTATACTGATTCCTATACATCAAAAATTACTTATTAATTATTTTCCTAAATAATCATTAAATTTAAAGCTTGTTTGTTCGATTTTCAACGAGTGTCATTTTTTGAAATAAAAATCTCATTTTAAACTGAAAAGAGACACATTGAGTCATATTGGGCCCATCTTATATATTATTTAGTTGTGTTTGATTCATACATATCAAAAATGAATTATTTATAATTTACATAATTTATTAAAATAATCAGAATGTGTTTGTTTAGTGTGATTTGGTTAGTTTTTGCATTTTATTAAAATTGATGTCAATTTTAAAAAAAATGATGCACTTGAAATATTGTTGGTAACACCGTTCATCAGAATGAGATGTGTCAAATTATTACATGTCTCAAAAGAATTTTAGTTCATTTTACAGTAGTGTGAATACAATATGAATTTGTTTCATTGGTTATGAGTAGGCCAGCAGTCCATTTTACTAAAATCGATGTCAATTTTAAATAAAAAGACACAATTGGATTCATACCAGTGACACCAGACATCACATTGAGGTGATTAAAATTCATAATCATCTAAAATTACAAATGGACCATTTTACTAATGTATAAAGACAATAAAAATGTTTTAGATTAGTTTTTAGTATGTCACATGTATTTTTTACTCAAATTTATTTTTAAACTAGAAACATGAAATTTGAATCCTACCAATCACATCATGTATCTGTTTGATGTGAGACGAATTCATAAAAATCAAAAAAGAAAAATGAACCACTTACCGAAATTATAATTAGAATCTAATCATTGTTGATTGGTTTTTAGTGAGTGGAATTTTTTGAACTAAAATGTCGATTTTAAACTAATAAAGAACACTTTGAGTAATACTAGGAACATTGTGTATCATATTGAGGGGTGGATTATACCTAAATGTAAAAAATGACATATTTATCATTTCAATAAATCATCAAAATAATATGAATGTGTTTTTTAGTAGTCCAATTGACAATTTTACTACAATTGATGTAAATTTAAAATAAAAATAGTCACCTGAAGTCATACAGATCGCACAGTGTGTCAGATTGAGATGTGGCTGATTTTGACAAATATAAAATAACTTATGGATCATTTTCCTTACTTATAAAAATAATCATACTAAATTTGATTAGTTTTGTGTAGGAATGTTTTCTATTTTAGTAAAATTTGTGCCAATTTTAAATAAAAAGACACACTTGGGGTCATACTGGTCACACCATGCATCAAATTGAGGTGTGGAAAATTACGACATGTTTTAAATGAAATATAGATCATTTAATAAAAGTATCAATAGAATCTTAATGTTTTTGGTCAATTTTGAGTACGTCACTTTCCTTTTTTACAAAAATTAAATTTTAATCTTGAAACAGACATATTGACACAAACTAATCACATCATGTTTCAGTTTGACATGAGAATAATTCCTACATTTAATAGATGAATTATGAATAATTTTCATAAATTATAAATAAAATATGACCACATTTGATTATTTTTCAATGAGTGTAATTTTTTTAACTAAAATTTGAATTTTAAACAGATAGTGGGCCCTTTGAGTCATACCGGTCACAATGTTTATTGGATTGAGGCGAGGATGATTCCTATATTAGAAAAATGTAATATAAATCTTTTTTGTAATTTATCAGTAAAATATGAAGTAATTTTATTGGTTTTGAGAACATCACTTATTTTTTTTACTAAAGTAATTTTAAAATGGAAACATTAACATTGACTCATACAGATCACATCATGTATTAGTTTGATGTGAGATTGATTCCCGCACATCACAAAAACCTACGAATCCATGTGCATGTTTTTCAAGAAAATTCAATAAAATTTTATTTTTTTTATGTGAGTGATATTTTTTGAACAAAAATATCAATTTTAAAATAATAATAAACACTTTGATTCATATCTGGTACATCATGTATCAGATTGTGGTGAGGAAGATTCCTACACATCAAAAGTGACTTATTGCTAATTTTTCTTAAGTATCGAAACAATTTGAATATATTTTAACAATTTTGATTTTGTAAATTCACTTTTATACTATAATTAATGTCAATTTTAATTAAAAATAATCACTTGGAGTCATACTGGTCACACATTGTGTTGGATTAAGGTATGGCTGATTTGTACTCATCCCAACGCCTCAAAAAATCGTAACTAAAAATGATACAACGGTTTTCATTTCAATTCGTTACAAAATTTCCAAAAATATATATTGACAAAATTTTCTTAGTGGAATAAACTTTTTCTTTGTTAAAGGTAGAAGAGTAAAAGAAGATCATATTACCATTATATCAAAATAATCACCATAAAAACCACATGTGCTTCCTGTACTCATCAAGATTTCAACGAGAATGTTTTTTCTACTAAGAAAATCGATTCAATTTGAATTCTAAAAATATCTTTGAAAAATATTAAATATCTATTAGATACAAAATATAATGAAATTAATATAAAAATAATAGATAAAGTATGACAAAATTAATTAAATAGGTATTTGGGATTAACCATTTCATGATTGTTTTATGAATTCTCGATGCATTTAATCATTTTCATTATCTCAGTTGTAGGCTCAAAATCCAATTACGTGAAAGAATGATAAAATTAAAACAAACAACTAAAACTTGACGAAAATAATCCCCCTATATATGAAAAAAATATTATATGGGTAATACTAAAAAGAACTAAACAATAAATAAATATTAAACAACACATTAATTCTATGAAAAATTATTTTACAATGAAAACATTAATATTACCTCTATAATTGAGCATAGACAGTGGAAGGAACTTATTGGAAAATGATAAATGAAGAACTATATGGGTGAATATTTTTTGAGGGAGAATAATTCCCTGGATGGTTTAGTGTAGAAGGGCATGAAAGATGAAAGGATCACCCCAACATAGGAAAAAGAATCTACCTGTATAAGAAAACAATTATTATATGTGTAATACTAAATATAAATAAATTAAAGTTAAATTTTGAATTGTACATTAATTAAAATGATAGTGTGTTTACTCTATAAACATCAACATTACCTATTTTATTTAATAGTGGTAGTGTTTTTTCTCTTCCAACAATGGTAGTTGAAGGAATTTCAAAGAAGGAGATAAATTAAAAAATACAGGAGTGAAATGTTTTTGATGGAGAATACTTCTATGGATGTTGTGGTGAATAATGTCCTGAAAGATATACAAAAAACCACTACTTAAATAAAATAACAAACCTTTATAAGAAAACAATTATTATGTGATAAATACTAAAATGAAATAAATTTAACATAAATATGAAACAATAAATTAATTCTATGGAAAACGATTTTACTATGGAAAAAACAAGATTACATATGTGATTGAGTAGAGACATCACCTTTTCTCTTCCTGAAAAGGAATGATAGATTAAAATAAATCTTATAAAATTAACATGCTCTAAAACGAATAATGAAAATTAAAACAACATCCCATTATATAATTTTTGGTAAACTATGGAATGAATATCATAATATTAAATTTACATATTTCAAAAGGGTTTCCTTCATTAGTGTTTGTTCTTCCAATGTATTGGAAATATCCTCATCTGAATAATAAATTATCTACATGGGTACTCGAACATTTAATTTAGATTATATTGATATAGTAGAGACCATATAACATTATGATTGAAAACATAGTATATTAAAAAACACTTTTACCTCATCATAGATCTCTCTTTTATTTTTAAACATTTTAGATATTTTGTTACATTATTGAGAATCTAAATCCCATATTTTTAGTCCCATCTAATATACAAGACATTGTATACAATTGGACTGGAAATAATGGATTTTCGTCTCCCAATGAAAGGGTCATCCATGATTGAGATTTTCAACTAACCCAACATTTGATTTAGTCACCAGTAGGACAATAAAATATTTTTTTATTGGATATGAGACATAAAAAACATTAATTTAATGTGATAACATTATAAAAAGATCATAATTTTCCCCTTCCACACTAAAATTCACCTTCATGAATCCCATTTTATCTACTCTCACAGCACTGATATTGTCAGCCCATTTGCAAGGGAAAACATGCACTTGAAATGATGAATAATCCAACTCATATATTTATATATATAATTCCAAAATATGAAATATTTTCATAAATAGGGTTTCTATCCTTGGAACTAGATATGGGCATCACTTTAGCTACAATAGTAACACCGCTATTTTTTATCATACTACAGTCATAATGTTATTTTTTATAGAACATATATGCATTCATTAAAAACCTGTGTATGATATGACATTTTCCTTCAGTTCCCTGGAAATCCATTGATTTCATTCGGCATTGAATTCATATTTTGAGATAAATAATTCCAAATTGTATATAAGAACCATCCTATAAACTATTGATTATGTGTATTTGATATCCATCATTTAACCCTTGTTGGATTAAAACCCCAATGAATTCCATTGTGGGTTTTAATGTATCGATCAATATCTTCCCCATTATGTGAAACATAATGGATTTATTTCACCCACTATATCAAGATAATTATAACAATAACTCTTCCATAAATCCCTTCACCTATAAGGCATTCGTTCTGAGAAGAATTTGGGAGACCGATGTTGTCAACAAATGATAGGTAATATATAAATAATTCAGTATATTCTTCAAAAATATATCATTATGAAATAAAACCTTCTAGAGGACTTCAAATTTTGACATACCCATTTAATTTCTTGATATACCATTCTTTGGGGTACATCAATATATAATGGAAAGGACCACATAGTTGAACCTCTCAAACCATGTTAACAATTAGGCGGAACATTATATCAAATAATGATGCTGAGAAGAACATATGTAATTCAAAAAATAGGACTACGACCTCTTTATTCATGATGGGAAACTTTTGTGGGTCTATAACATTATTACATATGGGTTTGAAAAATAAGTAGAGTCCATTTAATATAGTTTGTACATTTTGAGGCCGAAATCAATAGAACTCGATATTCATCAAATCATAAATCCAAACATGAAAGTCATCTGATTTTATTCCTTGGATCCTAAAATTAGTTAATGACACGACATTCATGATATCTGGATAATACCCCTATTGAAGGTTTACAATATTAATGAAAATAAATTTTTTCAAATTTTCCTATCTGGATAGAGTGTATGCTTCCAAAGTAAGAAAAGTACACCATTTACCCTCCACTGGTTCCAAATATTCCATTGTCCCCATTTAAATCAAGTCCAACATAGCCTCCATGCCATCATTTGATTCATGAGGAACATTTGGTGGCTTTCTTATAACATTATCAAATGCATTTTTTCTACATGCATGACATCAATAAAGTTTCTTACATAAAAATAATTATAATATGGTAATTCAATAAAAAAAATTAACTTCTTCAAAAAATATTTTTTTTATGGTTTTTCAAAAATGGTTTACTTAAAATAGTTTCCATATCATTTACTTTATTGTCTAGTTGATCACACATTACTAGAGATAATGTATTACCTTATTCGGTATTCCCATCTAATGTTTTCATCTAGCATCAGTATTTCTGAAATCATGTTAAAAATATATGATTCCTAAAAAAACACAGTCTTCAATGAATGTTTCAACCAAACTGAGTATTTTCATTTTTCACAAATAGGACACCCAAACATTCTGTTAATGTTATAACTTGAGAAATTTCTATAAGGGGGAAGTAATTTATCCTCTCATAAAAAATGGAACTCAATTTTATTTATTCACTTTTATGAGAATTATAATTTATAACACATGTATCCCACATCAATTTCATATCTTTGTTCCATGAAGCTAAATAGACATCAATATCATTACCAATTTTCTTGGGTCTCGATATAAGTAGAGACAACAAAATGAATTTTTTCTTTTTTCATAACCATGGTGGAAAATTATAATTTAACAATATGAAGGCCCATGTACTATGATAACTACTATGCACACAAAAAATATTTATTCCACCTGTAGATAATGAAAGACAAAAGTTTCTCACCTCATTTCCAAATTCAGGGCACTCATAATCAATTTTCATCCACTATGGAGAATATACTCCATGATGTGGGTTACCATATTTAATTCGTCAGTCTATAGTCCATGAATATGGTCTCATAGTTTACTAAATTCCATATAGTATTTTAAACATGTAGTGATAGGAAAATACCTTCATATTTCAAATTACATGATACTTTTTCTTTGTATCGATCTGAACCA
The DNA here is from genome assembly GCA_963277665.1 of Viscum album. Lineage (NCBI taxonomy): Eukaryota > Viridiplantae > Streptophyta > Magnoliopsida > Santalales > Viscaceae > Viscum > Viscum album. Next base: position 1,427,206,699 of record OY728120.1, on the reverse strand, counting down.
CACATACTGCATTTTATTAGTGATTTATGATCCTTGAAAAACAATATGAAATAATTTGGGAAAACATATATTTTTTATATTAAATCCCCAATGATCGTAACATTCATTTAGAGTCATATGTTTGAAATTATAGTTCATTTTGTTCAGGTATCATATCATTTAGTAAACATAGTAGTTCTATAAAGTTGGTGTCACTCAATTAGATTCTAGCAATAAAATTATATAACATCAACATAGTTGAAAATGTTGTTTGTTTAGTAAAAAAGGTATACAATGGTCTCTTGGAACAAAAATTTCACATATCAAACAATTTTACACAATATAAGTTGTCATATTTAATGGTCATTGTCCTTTCTTTCATGTGATCTCCATTATCACATACACTAGTATTCATATCAAATGAACAATAAAATACTGTATCATCTCGATCCACTTCCACTATTAGTTTCATCCCATGTTTAGACCAAAAAATATAGCTCTCATCAATTCAGTGAAAAAGTAAAATTTTCTTCTAACACTTTCGGACTAATTTGTCTTGAATAACAACAATGTAAACATGAATAGAGTATTTGAGAAGGGTCATATGCATTATCTATTGCAAAATTGTTTAACCCTATAACTCCATCAACATACTCTTTTATCAAATTATTGTTGTGAATCCATTATCAATTAATATCCATCCTATTGGGTATATAAAATATTAAGTTTTCATAATTAAAAATAAATACATATTATATATGCATTATTGTAGGATAAATTTATAGAAAATCCTAAAAGGGGAAACCAAAAATAAAATTATTTCAAATAATTTTAGTCTTCCTTGAAGAAAGTGGGCAATTTAAATAAAGAAATAACATTCTACACTTTTTTATTCTTGATCATATGAATTCATTAAAAGTGATATTTATAGACAACTTTTATCCTCATCAACTCATCTCCAAAACAATTATCATTGCATTTTTCCATTTGAAAAACATCCTCCATCTTTTGTGGACATGAACATATGTTTATTTGAATATTCTATGCAGTATTCATCCCTAGGATGAATAATTATTAGAGTAGTATAATAATCATAAAAGATATGGAGGATGAGTGTCATGAATAAAAATTAATCATAATTTTTTGACATATGTTCTTAATGAGGATTATAGATGTCTATAAAATAGATAGCGAATGAATCTAAATCAGCAAATTGCAATAATAAAAATGGTTATACACAGATTAATCCTTTCATAAATTCTATAAACAAATGAAAATATAATTTAGGATATTAAGTAGTAATAATAAATCCAAATATGATAGTAAAAAATATTATACTCTCAGTAAATCAACTGGAAGATACAAAAATTTACTAATAACACATTTTAATAAATAAATATTCATTTCAATACATGTATTTTAAATAAATATTCTTGGGTGTGGAACCAATTCTTGTAGACATAAAATGATTAATACATAAAAAAATTCTAATATATAGAATTTGATAACCTTCATTTTATTTTTTTTAACAAGTGATGTATTGACGTATAAAATTATTACATTTAATATAAATGGTGTATCTAAAATTGGGAAACATCTCAAGACTCTAGGGATGTCATATCACTACAGAAAACCATCCCAAGGATTCTTGGGTGGTCATCACATCAGATCTACCCATCTGAAGGATGGGAGGCCATCTAATACACATTGAACCTTATCTTTGAGATTCTAGGTAGGTCCATGATGAAGTTAACATAAATCAATATTACACTACAACATGATATATTACAAACAAGTGTTAAAAACACCAACCCTTTCAACAAATATCTCATATAAAATAGCCTATATTGAGGCGGAACAACTCCCATGAGGTCAAATTTTCTTTGTGGAATACCCATACTTCTCTCAGAAGTCTAAGAAGAATCAAAACATTAATATATGTATAAAACATAAATCCCCATTTAAATTCTATACTACACAAATGTGAAAATGACTAGTCATTTCATTTTTCCATGAAATAATCTCATTGTCTACCCAACCACTATCATGGAAATTGATAGATACAAAATTATATTGAAGAAGTAAAATATGATGGTACATCTACCATATAGTTAATTCCACTATTTTTTAATGAAAATAATGCATTATTCATCTACACTACCACATAAATAAAATAGTTTCTCACAAATTCATAACTGCAATTTAGAAGGAATGAGATTCTTGTATGTCTTGGGAGTGAATCTTGGAAGGCTACCAGTATAGGTGTTTCATACTCTAAAAATTACAAGAATCAAAATAGAATATCTTCATGGGCCAATCTCTAATATGGATAACTCCCCACACTCCTAGTTGAAAAATATCATCCACCGTATCTAAAACCATTGATGATTTACAATGCAAGTTCCACAAGAGTTATTATAGAATGACTTATGGTTGATCCATGGGTTCATTCGACCCTTAAATCATTTGAGATTAGCATTTGAGCCTTGTATTTATGGAGGCTTGATTCGATCCTTGATTCGAGTTTGTATTCCCCAAGGAGGAGTTCAAAAAGTGGGTGGATTCTCCAAAATAAAAATGATATCTGGACTATTTCATGAATGATTAGTGTTTTTTAAATAGATTGGGACCGTTTTTTCAGTGCTTCCAAAAAAACCTTTTATAAATATTCCTTTTATCAGTGCTTAAGTAATAAGACTTGATAATTATCAAGCTTTATCATCACTAAAAAAGCACTGATAATATTCACATTTATCAATTCAAAAACATTAGTGCTAAAAAATATGGGTTTTATCATTGTTTTTAGCACTGATAAATCTCTATCTTTTTTAGCACTTAAAAAATATTGATAAATTATTTTTTTGGCTGTGCTTATTACGTAAGAACAAATTAATAGTTTATAATTATCGTTATGAATAAATAAAAACTATATATATATATATATTTAATAAATATGTATAAATAGACATATAGTAGATATATTCTTCATTTAAATTTATTTTCTATTATTTTATAATAATTTAAATATATAATTATTTATTTATAATCATATAAATATTTTAATAAAATAATATTTATATCATTATTTATATTTATATAATTATTTATGTATAGTAAATATATAAAAATATAAATATAGTAAATATATTGATTATTTAAATATTTTTTATAAATTTAATAATTATTTAAATTTATATAATTATTTATTGACAATAATATAAATACATTTAAAAAACTAATTATTTTTTTTATAATTTCAAATATATATGTATAAATAAAGTAAATGTACTTTGATAAAAATATTTATTTATAATTTTTTTTACAAATATATTTATTTATAATTTTTTTTACAAAAAATATTTATTTAAAAATATATTTTTTACATTTTTAAAAAATATATAATCTCATATGTATGCATGTAAAAAATTAGTGAAAATGAATAAATAAAAAATAAGTACATTTTAACAACATTTAAAAATGGATAAGTTTTATGTGTGTACATTATATATAAAAATTCATTAGTTATGTATATATGACATCAATATACCATATGTTTGATCTATGATAAGTTGAAAAATCAAAAGATATTAAATTATATCAATTACATAAGAAATTATTCATTATTTTTAATTCATATTAATTTTTAATTATAAACCATTTCACTAAATATTTGGCAATAAAATGTAAATAATAAATATTTTGTATTATATAAGTCATATTTATAAAAATTCATATATATATATATACATATAGGATAATCTATTTATTAACATTAGCAATAATTTTCATATTAATGTAATGATTAATATTTTTCTAAATTTTATTTTTTTAAATTTTTATTTGTTTAATATTCATTTTACATATATCTATATATTTAACCCATAATATATATTATTAATCAAATTATATATATATATATTATATTCGATTTATTCACATTTTATCAATAATTATTAATTTAATAAAACTTGCAATAACCTTTTTAACAAACTCATTTTCCATTTTTCATTAATTTAATTATTTCATTTTATTTTTACCTTTATCTATGGTAAAAACGAAGCATTGATAAAGGCTACCCTTTAAAAATTCCAGCCATAAAGCACAGATAAAGGGTATCTTTTATCCGCACTAAAAAACGTTGAAAAAGGTATCCCTTTATCAGTTCTAAAAAAATCTCTAAAAAAAGGTTAAATTTATCGGATCTTTTTTAGCACTGATAATGGTTTCCTTAATCAAGAATTTTTTCAAGGATTGATAATCGATATGATTTTTAGAATTTTGTTTTTTAGTAATGGAAGTTTACACTTCCACAAAGGATGTGATTGTATTTACAAGTAAATGGATTGCATGAGGGTATATGTTATATGAAAATTAAATAATAATTAAAACAATATAAATGTCATTTATATCATATAAAAACATATTTTCCATTATAAAGTCCAACCATTATAGTTTTTAGAGAAAAAAATGCATGACATCTTTCCAGGAAATGGTAGTTCACCACACACGAATAGTAAAATCGTTACACATTTTATGGAAGTGTGTTTAGGTGAAGGTTGAACCCGTACCATAAAAAATCGGTACCATAAAAAAATATCAGAATATCGAGGATACATATGTTATTATATATTGATGGAATATTATTTAATTAAGGAGTTGGAATTGAAATAAAACTAAATCAATCTTTGAAGAACTTTACGTCGTTTTCAGCAAACTTCTTTTGGTTTTTAACAAAAGTCATTGTTGGTTGGATTTATTCCCAAAAGAAGGCGTCTATGATGAGGGGATGGATGTTTAGAACATATATGAAATGTTTTTTGTTGAGCTATAAGTCACAATGTAGTATTATGATGTGAGGGATGAGGTTCCTTTATATAATTGAGGTTAGGGGTACTTTTGGAACCTCTCAAAAAATTTAATTAATTTAAATTAATTTTCTATTTAAAATGGATCCAATGTTATTTATCTAAAATAAAATATTAGTATGGGTATAAATCATATCAACCAATTATTTTTAGACATTTTTTGGTAACACTATTACACTTATCATTTGTCTTTAACTCTTTGTTAATCCCTTTAACTCTTACGGTGACAACATGACTTTTTACTCTTTAAGGGTAATATAGTAACTATAAAATGACAAACAAATCGTAAACGAGTCATGGATGAAATCCTTTTAAACATCACTAATATGTCTAGGTCATCTTGATAATTATTTTATGACATTTATTATATAAAATTAAAGTAATTATAATATTTTAATAACATTTATTGGATATTTCAATTTATTAAACAATTATTACATCATCATTGTGAAATCCTTTAATTTAATCATTTATTTCCAAAAAGAAAAAAATATCTTGTTCAATATTAACATTTCATATTTCAAATTTATATTTATTGTCTATGATATCTTTCGAATAACCACATATAATAAATTTAATACTTATTAAAACATTAGTCTCATATATTTGGATTTTCTCGAATAAAACATTATAAAATACTTAAAGTCATCCAAGTGGCTCCAAGAGAATATAAAATGAGACTAAGAATGGTTTTTTATGACAATAAATCATCAAATTAAATTACCAAAAGTTTTAGGGTTATTATATAAATTATATAATATTATTTTTACCCTTAATTACCTGATTTACACTTATCTGTGGTAATAAAAAAAATACTAAAGTAATTATTCACAATGTCAAAAAATATAAAGATCCTGTTTAAAAAATTTGGAACTTATGATTCAAAATATGGAATTAATTTTTCAAAATTCAAAGAATATAATTTTTAGAAATAAATAAAACATTATTCCTTGTGACAGATCGAGAAAACTAGTTTTTAAAGTAACAATGTTCAAAGGATTTAAATTTTATTATATCCAAAATAAGTGAAAGTTTTATTTCCATTACATTAATATGGATTAAAAGATAAAATTTAAATCTAATTATACTTTAAATCCAATGAAAAATATAATATATGAATATAAATAAATAAGAAAAAATAACTTTTTAATTAAAATGCATTATTTTTTCACTATTCATTAAAAAATGAATCTTATCAGAAAAAACATAAAAAATCAACCAATGAATATATTGATAATATAATTTTAATTAAGATTTTTATTCTTTAAAATAAAATTTATAAAAGTTTCAGAGACTTTATTTATGAGAAGTTCTCCATGAAAAGGCCATAAAACTGCCATTTAATAAAAATACATCTTTTATACGTAAATTTTAGATTTGATATTATATAATGTCTATAAATCGCATTGGATGAATTTTTAACTATATATTGAAAATTATATATATTTATATATATATCATTAATATAATAAAAAGTGTGATTTTTTATTTTTATTTCGATAAAACACACTTTTGTGCAAATAAATAGTTTTTATAAAAACATTTTCATTATATTGACTTTGTTTTTATATTTATTTATAATTAATTGGTAACAAATGAATTTATTAATATATTTTCATAATTCATTTAATACTATTAAAAAAACTTAACAGATAGTGTTAAAATAAAAATATTTAATAGTATATTGGGGTTTGGATAAGCTTGGTGTGGCGTGCACTTTATGTTACCAAAGAAATTAAATTTAAAAATAGACATGCCACAAAATCACTGGGTGTTACAATTAAATTGCCTTGAACTGACTCTTGACCTTTATATTTATGATTAATAACTAGTGTTGACCATATTCGTTCATTAATTGGCAGACAACTAGGGTATACATCTCTTTTTTAGAACAATGTAGCCTAAAAAATCATATTCATGATTTTGGCCCATTTTAATGAAATATATGTAAATTAACATCCAAAAAATTTTAATGTTCATTAGTGCATAATTGAATCTATTGATAATTACTCCTACATGGGTGAAGTATCATATTCCAAATGGTTCAGGAATTTTTTTTATTAGGGGAATGTGGAAATGTATCACAATTATTCTTTATATCACAATCCAATTTCACAAAGAATATCTTTTGAATAATGGTTTCATAGTCAACCAGTAGGTATGTCATATAGGATTCTTGTTTTTCACTCAAATTACTTGAATAAAATAATTTTAAGGATCAAAATAATATATTTAACAAGAATATAAATTGAAAATTAATGACATATAATGAATAAATAATAGAAATGTATTCAAAACCATTATAATGGTTCCATAAAGAGTTTATAAAATATTTGTTGCATAATGATTGGTAGTTCCAAACTAGATAAAAAAAATTTCTTTAAAAAAATGGTAGTATCATATTTTCACTAAACAAATAATTTTTAGCATATTAAATCAAGGTACATCTACGATACAACCAAAATCCACTTGTTTGTGTCCATAAATGTATTCCATTTTATGAAAATAGAAAACTGTATTTTTAGCCAATATTTGATAATTTTATCCAATACACAAACACATCCTTATGATTTCACCTAATGTATTCAAGATAAATATAAAAAAATTGAAAACAAAAACTATAAATTTTTATACAAAAAATATTTATATAATTTTTCCTATAACCAAATTAATAACCATTATACTGTAGAATAAAAAAGTATTGTATCATAAAAAAATTATGTTTATGAAATATAATCACTTATTAGTCATTATACATTATTTAAATCTTTCATAAAAGTCTTCATATTGTATGGAATTTTATCTAGTATACATTTAATCACCTATAAATATATATCAAAGAATGGGTGAGCTGGAATCCTAGTTAGGGGAAGAATATAATACATCAAACAATATTTCACATGGGTGTGAATAATAATAGACATAAAATTCTAAAAAAGTTTCATCTTATAAATCATGAAGGAATCACTTAATAATAGAATGGATTAGGTAATATCTATATTAATTAATTGTCAAAATATTCTGAAAAAGCACAAGTACGTAGTGAATAGAGTTATCATCAAGTTGACACATATCCATTATTTATTAATCATCACTCCATAAAATCTAAATAAATCTATAATTATATACTTGTATAATTTCCTTCATATCTTGATATATATATATATATATCATTTTCCCAGGAATTAGGTTGATATATAATTATTTTCCCATAAATAATATAATAATATTCTCATAATTATGTTCAACAGGGAGTAGAAACATATAAAAATTGTATAAATGAATTAATCCCATGAAAATTAATATGTTTAATATCAATTTTAAGTAATATTTTAGTTTATAACCATTGGTGTAAAAAATATTTTTTGGGGATATTTATTTTTATCCCATTAAAAAGTGACATAAAATGATCATGACTCATTTTGAGACAAGGAAATAGCTCGTGATGAAATAAAAATATTTTTTTGAAAATGATTTATTTTTAAAATCAATAGTGACAGTACAAAATTCATTTAAATAAATTTGAAGAAGTCATGTACCAGAGTATAGAAAGGTATAGATTAATGATATTCATTTAGAATGGATTTTTAAGAATATTTATGAGAAATAATTGAAAATTTTTGTGTTTAAAAATGTAAATAGTTGTCTTTGATATTCTATAAATCCATAAATCCTATTTTATTTTTTCTATCATGATATATGTATAATAATAGTATGTTTGGATGTATTATAGTTTTCCTATAGAGATTGTGGCTATTGTTCTTTAACTAATATTCCATTCTAGGTGGATTGGTTTTTGTTTTACAAATTTTGTAGTTTCTTTTAAGGACAAATCATATATAAGGCATTCTAACATTGAATTAGGTAAGGTGAGATGGATATATAGTATAAATCTATTACATTCTATTCTCCCTATAAGACCTAGTTCGAAGTATGTTCATCTATGTGGAATTTTGTCAAGTCAATTTTGTAGAGGAGTGAGACATGGGAAATTTAATATTATATAAATTTTAGTACAATTTAGGATTGGTACTATTCTATATAATATTTTTTATCATCACCCATATAATTCATAATTTTTGATATTATATCTTATTATTTAATTATTAAGAAACTGATGATCAATTATTTGTGCATAAATTCAGATAGTATTATATAACCTCTAATTTTAAATATTCTAATTAGGGGAAAGACTTGTTATAATGATGTGGGTCTAGAATTTGAGATGATGTTTTGGTTTCTCTAGTCATCAAAGGGATCTTCTCTCTACATTTATTACCATATTATTTAAAAATTTATGTACACTTTTTTTACATAGATAATTTAATCAATGATTGCTTCCCTAGGATAGATGAATTCTTAGAAATAGATGGCTGACATGAGGATCTATTTCTCAACAAGGTTGATCAGATGGGTCACATGATCGTGGATCTATTTTTCTAAGATGTAATTGTTAATGTTCAGTATGGTTGAGGTATAAGAAGATCTATTTGTTAGGTTTGTTTGAAGAAGTCCATTATTTTCCCAGTGATTTAGTATCCCTACTATATAGATGGTATATTAAGTTACAAAGATAGTTAAAACCTTGAATCTCCCCTACTTAAGTGGTCAACTATTTCATTAGACCTTTTGGGCTATGTATTTGTTTGATTAAAATAGATTAGTTGACAAAAAATTGTTCCATTCACCATAGCATGTATCTATGTGGTTCTCCAATGTTATTTAATTTGAATACATATTTTAGTATGAGTGTTTCTTTTTCAAGTATAGGAAATTAAATGTGGAATCATTAGGGAAACATTATAATAATATAATTATAGATCATTTTTTATTAATGTATGGAATCCATATAGTTCATAATGATTGATCTATTATTTTGTTTTTGATCGAATTTTCAGGAAGGATGATGATATCCCAATGACCGTATTTGGGTTTCCTTATGAGAATATAATGTTTCTAGTTATGTTATATGGTTTTAAGATAACTCAAACTATTTTAAAAGGAGTCATATATGTTGTGTTTACTGAGATACTCGAGTAGTTCAAGGTACTGTTCATTAGAAAAATTCGAATGCACTCATTGTCAAATAAGAATCATGTTGACTATATCTAGAAAATACTATCAATTCATAAACTCTATAATATCTATATTATATTTTGAAAATATATGTTTCAGATATTTTGGTGAATTTCCTTATAAAGGTGGTTCTTTGGTAGGGAGTGGTTATCACTCCATTTATGAATTTAGTAGTTTTTTCAAAAGATACACACCTTAATATTAAAAATAACCACAGTTTCATTTCCCTTGAAATTAATTATAAGATATTATTATTCTAATTTTTAATATATATTGCATCATTTAATCTCTATGACATAGAAATTACCTGAATTATATTAGATTGATCGTTATTAAGTTTCCTTCGACTATGTAAAGGAGAAACTAACCATTGATCATTTCCTTAAATTAAAAAACAAATTAGCCTTGTTCATGGTTTTCTATAATGCTTCATGTAAATGATTTAGTTGTGTATTTGTGATATAAAGGATAGTGATGTCATATGGATCATAGATTTTACATCCTCAAGAGTGTAACTATTTTTTATGATATCAATTTAGTATGAATTTTGTTGTTGAAGTTATATTGATATTATGTTGTTAGGAAAATCTATTTATTCTTCATGGATTATACAAGTCTTAATTATGATTTATCATAATAATATTTTTATTTTCATTTATTGTGGTGGATTGAGTTATTATATGAATATTACATTGATATGTCTACAAACCTAAGAATTGGAATTTTTTCATGAATTGATATGTAGAATAATATCTAGAGATGTTCTTCTCATGATTATAAATTTATGTGGTGTGATATTGGATTTTGCAGTGATGCATCTTAAAATAGAGGTAGTTAGTGGTAGTTGTTTCTTGTATTATATGATGGCTCAATCATACTTATTACAATTGGTTGAGGAGTTTCATTTTAAAATCATTTGGTGTAAGTATGGAATAATCAAATATATTGTAATGATTCCCCTGAGGAATGGATGAAGTATAAAGAGTATCAACTGTAATATTAAGGGATTTCATTCACCACATTGAGGATATGTTTTTAGGTTGGTAAGGAGATTAATTTTTTACCATTAGTCATTTATTTGGGTATATTCAATATGCATAATGAATTGAGATATATGTTATGGATACAAGGGGTAAATCATATATGGATGTGTATATATAATATTTCTTTTTTAGTTGGTTAAATAATAATACCTTATTATTAGTTGTTATTTACAACCATTACATATCCTTGATTGGAATTTGGAATGTATTTCATCATTGGTTTCCCCTTTTCTCATCGGTGGGATGTGTTAATTTTTGGGTGATAATTGATCACATGAATCAATTAGCTCATATTCAATTGAATAAATACCTAAGTGTTATTAATGATTTTTCAGGATACATTTAGACATTCCTTTACTGATTCATGAGATCCCATGAAATATAATATCTGAATGGGAACTTTGTTATACCACATTATTTTAGGAATGCCTTCAATCTGCATCTATCTCATAGCTATGTGTTATCACAACTTTTTATATTTATATAGATAGATAGACTGACTAGAATAATAAATTACTATAGGATAGGATAATGAAATTTCATATTTATTTTAAGGATTTATAGAGTAATTATTAACATTAGATAAGTTTTATAATAGTAATGTTTATAACTCTTCTATTAGCATGGAACCATTAGAATAACTATCTATGTAGTCATGTACATGTCTATAGTTTTGGACCATAATTGGAAAATAATACATCCTTTAACTATATAATATGATTTGGATGGATGAGATGGTTCATGCAGTTTTAGAGATTATGATGGTAGATACAGATATGAAAAAATCATATGGGGTTAGGAGTGGAAAAAAATAGTACTTTAGAATATATAACAGGTGTTCTTAGAGGATAAATAATAACATGGAAACATGGGTCTAGTTGAGGGAGTATGATTTCCTCTTAGCAGGTCATTACCAAAGAAGTGTTAAATCGGGTAAGTGTGGTGATGTTTAGGATTTACCTTCCTTAATTATTGTATTAAAATCATGATTTAATTATTTTATACAAACTCCATTGATATCTTCATGAAATTCCCCACACCATCAATTTATGTGAGTTTTATATATAGGATGACATTATGTTCATGCAGTGATCCATTATGATTCAACTTCTTCGGGGGAATGGGATAAATGATTCCATTATTCCCATGGATTTTTTCCTATATAGGCATGGAATTATCAATCATTTTTTGTGGGATTGTGAAATGAAAATGTAATCTCAGTATCCCAAGATATTTTGAACCTACATTTCCTTGATATTTTATGTAAAAAAAATTTATGCATTAAATAATATTTTTTATCAAAAAATAAATTATGAAATAGAATAACATGTTTTTATTTTATAATTTTTTTCAAAATGGATTTTGGGTTTTCTATATGATGTTTTATTCCATGGATTGTTTTCAATCATAATGATGAGAAATTTTATATTTTTTTAATGTAATGGTATATACATTCTCACACCAAATGTAATGTCCCGACCATGCTCACCACTAACATGGTGCCCGTGCTGGTCACTACATGACTTCAAGTGAGCCACCCTATATGCTAGAGGCTTCCGACTAGTAGCGAGGGTTTAATAATAGTTTGTGGAAAGACTATACCCTTTTATCAGAGTTGCACAACAGTATAACAAAGTAAATAATAATCAACAAAGGAAGAGGTGACACATAATTTACAAAACACTGGAAGCAATATTTCATATAAATGGAAAAATGTGGAAAATTATATCTTATACAATAGATTAATGCATGGAATGAAATTGATTCATTATAGAAAATATTAAATAGTACAACATGATTTTCAATACAATTCAATGTAAGACTTAAGTAAGGAAAATAACTAAAATCACAAAAGTGATCTCCATGAGCATCCTGAGCTCCAAATCAGACCTTTTCTCCTAACTCCCTGGAAGAAGAAACAACAACAAACAAGGTTCAACAACCTGTGAACAAGAAAAGGGTCTACCCGGGTACCCTAGTGTAAGGGCGAACTGAGTAGGGGGTGAGATATAAATCCCAGTATACCAGCACCACCGTTGGATAACCCCATCTCATTAGTGTAGTATAAATAAAACAGGGTGTAAGCATGCCTAATTGAATTATGTTGTACAATGTAACTAGATACCCAAGTACCCGCTACATCCCTCGACTGCTGTTTGAAAATGTAACAAGTTCATTAATTAAAAAATTACCATTTAACATTAATAATTCGCATGAGGCATATCCAACACTGACATCACCTCATGATAGTATTGGTAGTGAAGGTTACAATATGTGAAAAGGCAATATAGAAATAATATCCAGTGATGGAAATCCATGGTAATAACCAAGGTAACATAAATCTCATGGAACCCTAAATCAATAGTATTTGAGTCTAGCTAAGGGGTAATAGTGTAATCTAAGAGTATAATCCAAGTCATTCCACAATATGTTTTCTATCGAGTACAAGGTGATAAACAAAGGTAAAATGAGTCTAACCAAAGGCAGGGCCCGATGGGTTTAACCATGGAACCTACTAGTCGATGTTTGATCCAAAGAGTGTATCTAAGGTATCATGTAATAGTGGGAAGGGCCCAATGGTAGTATACCAAGAATCCGATAATATAGAAGAAACATAGTCTAGGTGGGTATCAACCAATGAAAACCGTATCATTGAATCATAATATGGTTTCGGTGACCCAAGGTATTCTCCTCCCAAAATCCATGGTGAACTTGATTCAGCCCATTCATATTTGATATTGTAATCAAGTAATAATTCAGTTGGTCCATGTCTTTACTTCCATTAATTTGGATAGGACATGTAGAGTTACAACCATTTATTTATTGGTTCAAGCCTTGTATTCCATTTGTTTGGATAGGCCAAGTATCATTGCAACCATTTATTGATTGTTTCAAGACTTGTCTTCCATTAGTGTGGAAAGTTCAAGTATCATTTCAACCATTTAGTAAAAACCATTAAGGAATTTTCAAAGGTAAAGTTCCACACCCCTGCCTTCCCTTGTCATGTTAAGGGATTCCATGCACGTGGAACCAATCCTTGTCTCATGAACTCAGTTTCATCCATGGAATTCCAATGTGGGAATAAATGTATCTCTTAAGGTATGAGTATGAAAACCCATTGAGTTTATCATGGAATTCCTACATGGAAACCCACATGTCGCCCAAGGATTTATTAGTATTCAAATCATTTGAAAACAATTTGGTAACTTGCTTTGAGGGTAAATCAATAAGCATTAACCATTCATTTAACTCATCTCATTCCATTTAACAAAACATGTCAATTGAATTTAAAGGGCTCTGGGTATCCATACAATGGGAAATTACGTACATGGGTAATTCTGATCTAAAAATTGGACCCAAAACATAGACAGTTCTTTGGCCCTTAATTATTTAAAAAAGGGTACTAAATGTTTCCTATTCCATTAATACCATGTCAAAGACATGCCGCATTTCAACACAACATCAAGGCATAAGAATTATAAACACAACAAGTCAATAAAGAAATATCTAAATACTACTTCTTTGCTTAAAGGTTGTGCACCTCTGTTGGAGGGGTTTTATTACCAAAACATAATATTTCTTATCACTCAAATCATTTATCACCATTATCATTTTAAATATGAAACATGCTAAACCACAATTAAGAGAATTTAATATAAATACTTCCCTGAATGAATTTAAATTCAAACTTAGGGCAGTAAGTAATTAATTAATGCATTTATATAATTACATGAAATTGAAAGGGACCCAACCTTTAGGTTGAACCAAGCCATCCACTTTATTGATGAACCAAAACGAAGTGAGACATCTCAGAAAAACTCAATGCCCAACCAATTTAATAATGGGGAGTCAAGGACACAAAAAGATATTAATTCAAGAGGTGTGAAACAAAGGATACTGTATATAACTTACCCCAAAACGTTTCTAATGAACCAAAAATAGCTGAACCAGCTTTCCTTTTATACAGTTTGTTATAACATGCAACCACGAGTCCTAGGAGACAATTTTCATTATCCTAGAATAGGAGAAAATCGAAATTTTCATTACCCACAAAGCCATAGGGTACTGCCGAATCATGTGGGTCATATAAGTGGCCAAAATAGGCCAAGAAAATGAAAGAAAATAGCGTAGAACAGTGTGCCTTGATGATTCGAGGAAGAATCTTGATGAAATCAGACAGAAACGATGGTCGAAGGAGGATCAAGGAGGGGGTTTGAGCCCGAGGTGAAGGGGAGAACCCCTAGTTCCTCGCATTCTGAGGGAGATAGGGGAGTGTTCAGGTTTTATTTATTTTAATTTAATAAATTTAAATTAAAACAATTTAGATTTTAAAAACTGGGCGTCGTGCATGGTTTAGCCTGCACAGTTTTCCAGACACTTTGCAAACCATGTGGTTCCTCCTGCCTCCAAGACAGACACCCCGCATAGGCTAGTCTTATAGTTTTGGAAACCATGTGCAGCCCATGCGAAAAGCCGCTTCCCCCTCTTAAACTAGGTCTCACGATTACCTGCAGTGGGCCACATAGTTTAGCTACTCATGTGAAAACCATACGTAGTCTGCTACCTTTAAAAACATGAATTTTTGGTGTCCGAAACAACCTAATCTTCTGGAGCCACTAGGAAGACTTCTCGGGCCTTCACCCAGGTCAAAAAACAAAACGTAAATGTGTTTAAACACATGAAATTTAGTTTCGAATCTCGGTATAAAAAATGACTGGTTTAGGAAACGAAAAAGTTCATAATCCTTTGTACTTTTGGTCTGGTTCAAAAACACGGTCTTCTACAATCTACCCACCATAAAAACATAGAATCCCGAAGAATCCTTCTAGAAAAACATAAACATCAACCAAAATGTAGGGGTTGTGGTGTTTTTTAAAGAGTTGCATTGTGTTACTAGTCCTAAATGTACCTTAAGAATTTCCAACACACTCGGCACTTTAGCTTTTACACCCAGAGACAACACTCAAAGTTCAACATAAACACAGAAACAGAGCTTACTTGATAATTTTTAGATAGAGATAAGATCACATCAAAATCTCAATAATATTTGACCGATGGTGCTTCCCACCATAGGTATTATCTTAAGGAAGGAGGAAATTCAAATCAACGGTACCTCCACTATCAGAATTCTTTTACAAGGCATGACTCTAAGTGTTCTTACGACACCCCTGGAATGATTTTGTAAAAAGGAAATGGTTAAATTCGGATCGACCTAACAGAAGAGGTTGAGAAAGCTCTCTCAGAATACACTGATCACCTTGATACCACACATGCCTTCTCCAAGAAATGCGCTTTTAAAATGGCCCTATAGAACCGTAATCATCAACTGAAAATAAGAAATGAGTCGAGCCATTTGGATGATTTATCTCAATGAATTCCAGCTTAGACAACCATGTAAATTAAAAATAAATGGACGAAGGACATGAGTCCAAACAAGGAGTTCATACTTGTGAACCCAGGAATCACTCTAGAATTACCAAGCCTCGATAAGCACCATGCTCTAGTGTCTAAAACGGCAAAGATCATTCAATAATATCAATAACTATTAAAGAATTAGTGTGGTGTTAGACTGATGCTCTATTAGTGGATCAAGGATGATGTCAAGATAGGGTACATGTCCATCTCTTAAGAAGAGTAAACTATGATTATTTAAGACAAGGTTTCCAATTAAACACACCAAAAGCCATAATTCAAAATCGTTGAACCCGATCAAAGTCAGGATGCCGAGCGAGCCCTGACATAAAACAAAACCAACAAACCTCAAAGGCAATCATGGTAACCCAAACATTTCCCAATGGTCCCCCATAGGTTGTGTTCCTTCTACATAGAAGACCACATTTACCAAGTTCCAGAAAACACTAACCACCTTAGGAGTATCCTAGCCTAAATGGATGGAAAACAAACCACTCATAAGGGTGATAGCTTATAAAAACGAGAGCGGTGTGTTAAAACACCAGAGTCTTTGGAAAGCCTGTTCGAGTATTGGAATGGAACTGATCATTTAACTCCCAAACCACTCTACTTCAAGATGAACCGAGACCGTACTCAATAGTAGAAGAATATTTATTTTGGAGTCGTATTGCCTCATACGATCATTTTCTTAGATGATGCCAAAACCATTCATCCATTACTAAGAATAAGAAAGGGTTAAATGACCTATGAAACCACCAACCATGACCAAGGTATGTCTAACAATCTGAAAAAGTGTATTAATCGATGCTCAAGCCCATAACAAGGTTATGAAAGACATGAAAACCCATCCTAACAAGGGTGTCACTATAAAACTGAAAGTCTTACTTGGGACAATGGTACCCAAACGGTGCCAAGAGTATGAAAAGTCACCGCACTAAAAAGGAATTAAAATTTTGAATGCTCTACCAACAATGTGTTAACCACTTAAGAAGAAAAAAGTTTAAACCCTAACACCACGTCAGTTGAAACAGAATTCACTAGGCTCAAAAGCTGATCATAAAACAATTGCTATGGAAAAAGAATGCCTACGGAAAGTACTCACGCTTCCAATTCAAGGCATCTCAATAGATTCATCAACTACCCTTTACACAAGGGTTTTAAATAGTGGGAACCACTATAGATTTCATTTCCAAGCCTATGATATTTAATCACATTTAATCATTAATCATCAACAGATTTAATCAAAATATCAAAGTACCATTTTCAAAACAAATCACAATGTAACTGATTTTAACCAACGCCCTGAGGGAAAAATAGGAAAGTTTTATAGAACTCCCATTTTAAACAAGTTTACATTAGTTTAAATTCCATAATTTTCACGAAACATATTGAAATAAATTACTTTTTAGAAGATAAGGAGACCTATGCTGGTCCCATTTTAACTAACTTGTGTTCTCTATAAATCAACACAATTGAAAGCACACAATTATTAAAATTTTAAACACCATAATTGGTCATCTCATAAAAATATTCCTCAATTGAACTACTTGGGTCTAGTTGAATTTTAAAAAGATAATCATTTGATTTAAAATTATGTTAATCCTATTTTATATTTATAAGCATTTCACAAAGCATCATTCCATTTCATTTAATATGGGTTGTCATTTCCCAATTCATGTAGCCCCCATACACTCCATGGATTAAAAATTGGATCCCATTAATTTATACTAATGTCAATTTAGAATTTAACATGATCAACATAATTATCCAAATTATCTGGGTGGCCACCAACCAATATGTAAAGCGCCCATACACATTACAGTTTCACAATTGGCACCCTTTATTCTATACCAAATTCACTTAATAATTGAAGTTAGAAATTTTTTCACAATGGTTATATTACATGGGTTGCATTTTCCTAGATATAAGATTCCCATACACCTTACAACTAAAAAATAGCTCTCGTTATAACCATAACAAATAACATAGCCCATGTAACCATTTACATATATTAAAGTATGCTATCATGTCACTATAAGTAGTTACCATGTTGAAAAAAGCTAAAATCATAGAACCATGGAAACTTAATCACTGGACCATTCTATAATGAGAAGTAACCATATAAGACATTCTAATATATTATCTAAATAAGTATAAATCTAATCATGGCCTATTGATATGACAGGATATCATACTTTGCAGGAAACTTACTAATGAAAATACATGGCATGGCATTTATGCATGGCCTGCGAATTTCTAAGTGCATAATATATTGCATGTAATGCTAATTCCATTCCATATTAATCCATGGAAGGTTTACAATGTTCTAAAAATATTAGGAAGCATAATGTACACTAGTTACTCTAGGTTAAATCATATCAATTGTAATAGTAAACAACATAAACTGTAATCCCATTCCATGTAACTTGGTGATTCCTCGTACATGGGGTGATCCCTCCCAAGCACGGCTATAAAACAAGAGTTGAAACTTTACCAGTATCCTTTATACCAACCAAAAAAGTAATAAAAAATGAAAAAACACCTTTGATACCACTTTGTAACATCCCGACCCGGCTCACCCCTAAGACGGTGGCTGGACCGGTCGCCACATGACCTCAAGAGCAACTACCCGTTCTCTAGAGGCAGCCGACTAGCTGCAAGGGTGTAAGAATAGTTTGTGGGGAGACTATAACCTATTATCATAGTTGCATAGTGGTATAATAGAGTAAGTAATACTCAAAAACAGAAGTAGTAATACATAACTAAAAAGACAACGAAAGACAGATGTTATATAAATGAAAAAATTGTCAAATGCCAACTTATACAATAGATGAATGCATGAAATGGTATCGACACATTAAAAAAAGGAACTTGTTCAATAGGATTTTAAATACAATATAATGTAATACTCATGTTAGGAAAATAATTAAAATCCCAAAGGAAATCTCTATGAGCATCATGACCTCCAACTCAGTCCATTGCTCCTAACTCCCAAGAACAAACTATAGTAACAAAAAATGTTCATGGCCATATGAACAAGAAAAGGGTCTACTCGGGTACCCCAGTGCAATGGAGGCCTGATTAGGGTGTGAGATATAAATTCCAGTAGACTAGAACAACCAGTTTATAACCCAATTCTGAGAGTGTGATATATGTTAGATAGGGTGAAAGCATTCATAATTAATGTGTTTAGTATAATTTTACTAGATACCCAAGTACCTGCTTCATCCCTCGGCTGGTGTCTGAACTCATAATAGTTTATTAATTAAGAAATTACAATTTAAATATTATAACTCACATGACGCATAGCCATCACTGACATCATTTCATGATAGTATAGGGAGTGAGGGTTCAATGAAGTGACAAGGAAACCTGAAACAATAATCCAGTGAGGGAGTACCGGGGTAATAACCATGGTAACATAAATCTCATGAAATGCTAACTCAATTGTATCTGAGTCTAGCAATGGAGTAAGACTATAATCCAAGGAACATAATCCAAGGAATTCCACAATATGATTCCGAAAGAGTCCAAGCTGATTGACCAAGGTAAAATGGGGATGAGAAAAGACAAGGCCTGATGTGCTTTAACCATAACACCTACTAGTCGATGCTGGATCCAAGGAGTGTATCTGAGGTATCCTGAAATAATGAGAAGGACCCAATGGTGGTATACTAGGCATCCAATGATAGACAATAACTAGAGTATAGGTGGGTATCTACCTAAGAAAATTGCATCCATGAATCGAAATGGGGTTCTCGAGACCCATGTTATTCTCCTCTGAGAACCCAAGGTGAACTCGAGTCAATCCATTCCTATTTGATTTTTTATTCATATAATAATTCATTTGGTCGAAGTCTTTCCTTACATTAGTGTCGATAGAACAAGTAGTGTTGAAACCATTTAATTATTGTTTTAAGCCTTGTCTTCCATTAGTGTGGATAGGCCAAGTAGCATTGAAACCATTTATTGTTTGGTTGAAGCCTTCCCGTCTATTAGTGTGGAAATGTTAAGTAGCATTGAAACCATTTAGTAAAAACCATTAAGGAATTTTCAAAGGTCTAGGTCCACACAGCTACTTTCCCTTAACATGGAAAGGGTTTCCACAGATGTGGAAGCAATCCTTGTCACATGAACCTGGGTTCGTCCATGGAGTTCCTACATGGGAGACTATGTATCTTCCAAAGAATGAGTATGAAAACCCATCGAGTCGGTCATAGAAATCCTACATGGGAACCCACATGTCACATATGGTTTTATTAGTATTCAAAAGATTTGAAATAAATTTGGTAACTTGTTTTGAGATTAAATCATGATGAATTAACCATTAATTTAACACAACTCATTCCATTTACCAAAACATGTTAATTGCATTTAAAGGGATCCATGTATCCATAAAATGGGAAATTACAAACATGGGTAATTCCAATCTAAAAAATGGACCAAACACTAAGACGATGCTTTGGTCCTTAATTATTTAAAAAAGGAAACTCAATATTTCTAATTCCATTAGGGCAATTTCTTAGACATGACATATTTTAACATAACTCAAGGCATACGAATTGTAAACAAAACAAGTAATGCAAGAAAGGTCTAAACAATAATTTTTATATTAAAAGCAGTTTACCTCCGTTGGAGAGGTTTTATTATCAAAACATAATATTTCTTGTCACTAAAATAATTTATCACATTTAGTATTTTAAATATGAAACATGGTAAACCGCATTTAAGAGAATTCGCTATAAATACATCGCTTCATGAATTTAAATTCTAAATATGTGTAGTATGTAATAAATTAATGAATTTATAGAATTAGAGGGCTCAGAAAGGGACCCTACCTCAAGGTGGAACCAATACATCCACTTTGGTGGAGAACAAAAATGATGTAAAACCACTAATAACAACTCAACTCCCTACCGATTTAATAAAGTGCAGTCAGGGAAACATAAATATCTTAATTAAAAAGGTGATAAACAAAGAAGAAGGTATAAGCCTTACCCTAGAATGTTTCCAATGAACCGAAAACACCTGAACTGCCTCACCTTTGGTGGTGTTTGTTGGAACACGCACCCACAAATACAAAGAAACCATTTTCCCCAACCTAGAACAAGAGAAAATCGAAAATCAAATCACTCTTAAAGCCCTTGGGTTAAACCAAAACCTGTTGCTCGAAGAAGATTCCACATTCGGCCATGAAAAGGAACAAAACTGGGGAATAAGAGTGTACCATGATGATTTGAGGAAGAATCATGATGAAATCTGACATAAACGATGGTCTAAGGAGGAGCTGGGAGGGGTCTGAGTGTGAGGCGAAGGGGAGCACCCCTAGTGCGTCGTGATCTAAGGGATATAGGGGATTTTTTATGTTTTATTGGGATTAATTAAGTTTAATTAATTTAAAAAAATTTAATTTTTAAAAACTGTGTGTCGCGCACTGTTATGCTCGCATATTTTTCCAATCCATTCAAAAAATGTGTGGTTCCAACAGCCTCTAAGACACAAACCATGCACAACATATGCATACAGTTTAGGAAACAATGCATAGCCCCTACATAGAGCCACTTACGTAATTGTGCATGAGCCACTTAACCCAAACCATCATACCGGGATTTGGGATGGATGGGTTGTTTTGTAGTTATAGTAGTGGTGTAATAACTGGATATGTTGATGGGAAGTGTTTTTTGTTGAATTTGGTTTCATGGTAGAGAACATGTTGTATTATAGTTTATTATTTGATACAGTTGGTTTTCAATGGGGTGTGTTTACTGTTCCCATTAATATAGAACGTGGCCGAAATTAACTTAAATGGTAATAGTTCGAATGGTGGAATCAATAAATAGTTGTTTGTTTATTATTAATTTATTATAAACACAATGTATCAGATAAAATGATTCATATATCATTAATACAATAAATGATTAATTTCAGATATTATGTGGTGTGAAAATAATATAAGTTTTATGTGAAAAATATATAGAAGGAATGAAATAATGAATGAAATTAGGTTAGTAAGAATTAAATCTATTATTTTATTGAATGATGTGATAAAATAAGATAATTTAAATATTTCTAAAATAAAATAATATATATTGTTGGGGTTAGTAATGTTGTACTTATGAAATTGTTTAAGAATAACTAGTTGTAATTATGGAATTATTATAGAGAATATTTTTAATTTTTGGGGTTAATCATTTATAATAGGATTCATAGACTACATACCCAGTTTATTTTATTATTAATTCACATGAACCAATTCCCATGTCTGGTAACATGATAGATACCCATTTGAGGAGATGTGTTCAGGTTTTATTCCCAAATATCCATGTTATAATGGTAATGTTTAGATGACTGCTCCAAAATTCTCACTATCTAATTTGATATAAAACCTGATTTGACAAACTAAAATTCTGACAGAATGGAATTAAAGGATTTTCAATAGAGTGGATATGATATGAACATGATGATATTGAGATTATGATATATTGTTTAGGCCAATCATGGTAGATGGAGGTTATATTTTTATTGTCATTCATGTTCAACATACCATACATTTATAAAATGCGTAATGTATTTATAACTTGTTGATGTGGTTTTTCTTACAATTGAGATATTATAATTTTTCTTACAATTATTTAAAATTTAAGGGATTTTAGCAGGGGCATATTTCATTGGGGTTTGATAGTAACTAGATCATTTTAATTGTTTATGGGTGTATCTTTGAGATAGGTATTTCCCTAATATTACAATATTATTCAACCATGATATACTAGTTGAGAGAGACCAGGTGGGGTTTGGTGATAATTGACCTACTATATGTGCATTCCTATTCAAATTATTAATCATTAACTCTTTAATATACTTCCTCTACATTTTCATTAGATTTTTATTGAAGTATTATATATAATATATGTTTATAATCATATTTCTTTATAAAAAATATTTCCTATTTCAATTAGGATGTATATTATTGAGTATATCCATAGTAGCTGACTGAGGTTTCTTGTTGTTTTTTTCATTTTGGCATGGGAATTGTTTCTTGGAATTTTATTTTTCCATGTGTTTTTATCTATTACATTATAAAATTTTCATGATTGATCTATATGTTATGATACAATTTTTATTTGATTATTTTTATATAATAATAGGTTTTATGAAGTAATTTAATTATATATGAGTGATTTAATACCTTTGGTGCTGGTCACTGCCCCATTCCATAATTGGTGAAGGATTCAGGGATCATACTTGTGTTAACTTCAAGCTGAGGAGGGGTTCCTCTATAGAGTTAGTACATGAGATGCATAATCAGATTTTATGCTTGTTCCTCACAACTCTAATATAACATATCCCTTCAAAATGAGGTCATGAATGACATCAATAAATATATGTTTTAATTATATTTTTATTATCACTTTAGAAAGAATCATTTATCAAGATACGAAAATTCAAGAAAAGAGGATAAATGCCAATATATTAATTCCAAACAACATAACTACTGATTCATGAAGAAAAAAATTCATTTGGATGAAATTTACAAAATATTCAGCATAGATACATTATAATATCATATACTTGAATATTAATTACATCGGAAAAATGTTTTTCCCTATTGTTATCTTCTCATAATTTTATCTTAGAGTACACAATAAATGTGAAATAGTTTCCTGAACTCACATTATTTGTTCCATGTTTCAAACAAGAATCATATTAACATTACCATGTTATTTTTGAAAGTGTATTTTAAATTTTTCTTTGTTTACATCAATTATTTTTTTCACCATTTAAGATAACCCACATTTGTCCACCAGAATATTGAGTATCAATCAGTATCATGTATAATTTAAGGTCATGTTTTCCAAAATTATTAATATAGATATTTCCGTCTTTTAACTCCATTCCATAAGATAATAAAAAAATCAAACTAATAAAAGAATATTTTAATGGAAATTAGCTCACATTAATTCTTCTTCCATGATAATCTTTGATGCCACATGTTGTGTTGAAACTATGAAATTCATGAAGTGTCTTTCTTGATCCCAAAATTTGAAATAATTTTCACCCATTTTTAAAATAGTGATACCTCATACCAATATCTAGAAAAATTACCCACCTCCATAATCATAATATAAATCAACATTATTTTTGGATACCATCTAAAACATACATTTAAGAAATAGGGAAAAACTATGGACACCCTTATGAAATAAAGGGAACATTATTTTATATTTAATATGTTAGGAATGTTCTATAATGTCTAAATGTTATGAGTTATTTTATATCCATTAGAAGCACACAATGAGATACTAAAAACTATAAAACATATTACTTGACTCCTCCATGATCTAATGATCCCCCTTAAACTCAAAATCCATAATTGGGAAGACCAAGCACCCCATCAACCATAACAATTTACATGTCTTATTTTCTAGATCCCTCTCCATGTTCGAATTCAAAATCCTCTATTTGGAAAAAATACATGAAAGAAATCATGGAACATGTAAATTGAATGAAATAATAAATAAACAAAGGATTAAATTATTTTTATAATGATTCTTTTATCCATGGTTGAGACACTAAATGTTACTTCATGAGAAAATACATATGAGATAATATGATAACTATTCTTCTAGTATCACTCCTTTATAATTTGATTATATCATGCTAGTTCCTTTTAAAAAATATTTCTATTTTGGGTTCCACCACTACGGTGAACCATAATAATTTTAATATGAGGATTCTAGAGGTTTCAGGTTTTATCACAAATCCTTGTGAATGTCTACCCCTTTCTTATTACCCTCTATCCTCCAACACTAAGGATCATAGTCCATAGAGTTCTAATTCATAAGCCAATCATATGTTGCATGATGTGGGTCATGATTGGTTTGCACATAGTTTGGGATCACATTATATTGAGTTTCCCAAATATTTATGAGGTATGAACGACCATCAAAAACTTGTCGGAACCCATTATTTATGTTTTCAAAAATAGTTTCCCCAAAAAATATACCCCATCAACCACAATGAATATGTGATCTATGAAATTAATTTTTACAATAAACATTATTGACATGTATGAAAATTTTGTGTTTATATTGAACCATGATGAATTAATTCAGCATATCATAAAAATGACTTCTCATAAGACATTAATTTATAACATTCTTATACCATATCCAAAACAATATTCTTCATCTGGAATCTTACTATTCAATCCAAATCTCTTTTTCATCATGATATGAATGATGATTTATAGAATACAAATAAATGGAACATCAACCACCTCCCATAGTAGGAAACCACTATTCTATTGATTCGGTTGAGAAATTTTCCCCTCAATGTTTACCATTAAAATTTTACCTCTAATTAGCTCCAGTGTGTTCACCTAACATTTTCCCCGAATTTGAATTAGGGGATTGTCACTCATAGATTGAATAAAAATATTCCATAATTAATGTATACTTTCTTCATGTACCTATCCCATAAAAAGTATCCAAGTAAATAATGTCAAAAGCTTCCAAAACAAGATCAAAAAGATGGAATTAGTTCATCATGTCATAATATCAGACTTGGTCTATTTTTTATACTTCAAATCCAAAAATATCTCTATCATTGACTATTATATTACATTAACCAATGTTATAATAGTAATATTCAGTTAAATCTTAAAATATTCATATGGTTCTCCCCCATGAAACATTCAATAATCATAGTCCTTGTAAATAAATTTCATACCTAGTCCACCAGAACATAACCTGATATGACTACCTCAATAGAACTCCACAAATGAAAACATTCATGAGTTGTTTTAGAATCAATTTGAAGATTATTCACCATTTTATTCCTTGTAATATGTCTGTGGTCTCACTCATATTGGATCATGTGTTTCCACATACTCTAACACTATGCTTCTATGGATTTTGAGATCTATTCAAACATTGAATTCCATATATACTGTATAAAAAATCATTATCTAGAATTTTATATTTCTAAATGTTGGATATCATAAATTCAATAATGACCACTAACAACATCATCATGTTCCACAGAAAAATGTGCGTTCTTTTTCTCCACCATCCTCTATCCTTGATTTTGATCCTTCCCAGATCCCCCACATTAGTTTAGGTCTTCTTTATATGATGATTATATTCTAAAAATTATTTCATCAATTTGAAATACACTTAATTATTCACAACATCCATTCTCAGGAGAATATAAACCATGTACATGTGGTTTCCATCATTTGGAATTATCATGATCATAGTCCACATTTGTAAATACATTATTTTTCAGACTACAATTACCTTCGTGTTTGCAGAAAACACGGATCTACAATTGATACTACACCAAAAATCATAGAAACACATTGTTTTATTTATCACATCGCCAATAAAGTACTTATTATCATTATTTTGGGAACAAAAAACTAAAAACATATTTTTAATAAAAATTAAATTCTTGTTATCCACCAAGTATTATCCATACGATTTAGGTTGATTGTTTACACATTTGAAAATGATTTGTATTTTAACAGTTTAGTTTAAAAAAATTATAGGGAAAAATAGTCAGCCTATAATTTTTGACTACCAATAAAAATTATCACCCATACCGTAGAGCATCATTAGGTTCACATCACTATTCAATTTTTTTCAATACATATACTTTATGAAATCCAAAATTCTCTACCCCGAAATAAAACTAACACACATGTACAAACAAAATTATAAGGACATGATTATTATAAGAACACTATGGTGTCACTGAAAATTAAAAAATTATCATCATTCTCACATATGTGAGGTCATGAAACCATATATCCAAGTCAAACATTTGATATGTTCATAATATATTCTGAAACTAACAACAACATATTTTTTTCTTTTTTTATGAGTATTATCCACACTTATCCATAAATATGAGTCCTTAATATGAATATCATTCCTTCTAAGAGGCCCTCTTCAATTTCAATAGAAGATAATCACTGTTATATTTCAGTATTTTCTTCTTATACATCACACCTATGCATAAATATTTTTATGGAACCATATCATCCATGATTCTCCAAATGAATACACCAACTCCCTCTTAAATATTTGTCATTTAAAATAAAAAATTCAATTCTCCTTAAACAAATATGATAGAAAATATTTAGTTTCACTGATAACCTCTCCATTATGCTAATGAAATTATCTTAATCTTCAAATGTTGAATCATTCATGAATATAAATCTATATGCCAACTGTTCCACTATAATATTCCATTATGGTCAATAAAATTAATACCATATACTCAATATCTATATTAAAATTTATTTTTAAAGCCCCTTTATTAGAAAATGTGAAATGTCCCTAGGCTAAATCCAATAAGAACAACCCTTTTATTATTTTTTCACAACTCTAGTATACTCAATAAATCATTGATTAGTAAATAATTATGAAAAAAATAAAAATACCCACTAAGAGAGGAAAACATAGATTCCTAAAATTACTATAGCTTCCACCCGTGAATCATTAAACTAGACCATAAATGTGGAAGAAGATCTAGTAGAAATATATATCCAATAGAATCTGAATTGAGTAGGGTATAAAAATATTCATGGGAATTATCATTAGTCAATAATTAATTTTAAATGGGTATATTTTGATAAAAACATGGTTCTAAAAAAATAATTTAGATGGTTAGTTTATTATAGAATCTCAAATCTATGCTATAACCTCCATTTATGTTTGGTAGAATAATTCTAGATTCTATAAAATAACATCACAAGGGGGACCCATTATATTTTCACTATATTATTTATGTCACCAAAAGAACATAACATTCCTTGAGACTCATCCTTGACTAGATAATATTTTATTTAAAAAAACAACTTCTACCCCCACAATAATATAAGTGATACTGTTATTATCCTTGAAATACATATCAAAATATTCTCTATAAACAAGATAATATATGACTATTTTGGAATCATCACTTATTTAAAAAATCATTTTCCATCTTATAAACCATAAAATAAATCCATTTGGGACTAAATAATATTTACCATATAAATAGACACTTCAATGATTGAATGATTCCAAATGGGATTGGTTTTCAAAAATAGGATGACTAAGAACCCCATCCAAAAAATAGATTATACCTTCTATTTTTTTTGTCTCTATATCTATGTTCACATTTAATAACATTACTCTATGAAATCTAAAAGAAAAAAATAAATTGATAAGAAAACACTACTCATGTATAATAACAAATTGAATTTTTTTATTTTGTATAATGTGTCATATATCAATGGGGAAAAATGAATCTTAATTCATGGGAAAATACTAAACAATTTCTATAAATAAATTCATACAATACCCTACCCTATGTTCTAGAGGAAATCAAATCAATTCCTATATCAAAACATTTTTATTCTATGATCCACCATTGTGTTGACCCACCAATGGTGAGATATAATAGCACTAGTAGTCATTCCTTCTAGTATTATAACTTCCAATCTTATTACCTTTTAATAAAAAAAAATATTTTACATTTTAAAAAATTCCATTGTCTATGGATTGTTGACTCAGTACTAAATCATCATATAGATGATGAAGTTAAGCATTTTGACAAGTTTTCATTCCAGTATTCAAAAATAAGGGCTTATCTAGTAATCATATTTACACCACTATCTTAATCATATTGGAAACGTAACATTGAAAACTAAATGTCTTATTTTCCTTGAGAATCAATATATTCATACATGTAAAACAAATGAATAGTAAATGTTATCATTATAATCCACACAAAATAATTGAATAGAATATTCCCATTATTACTAATATATAATGAAATTCATACAATTGTTTCACTGGTGACTTCTCATAGGGAAAAAACTATATACATTCCGTAATTTATTTTCTAAAATTATGCTATAACATGATGTTTACCCGATTATATAACACACTGTTTTCCTCTAGACATAACCAAACACAGTGTGAATACATATTCATGATAAATAACATTCTAATGATACTCATAATCCACTATAAATATAATATCAATAAGATATTTTCTTATTATCACTATCTATTGGTCGTTGTACGTCATTCATGATCAACTATATCCTTCTTTCATTACACAATGAATTATTTTGATGGACTAAATAAGGACGTACCGTGGAAATGACATAATCTCTCTATATATCATTATTAATGGTAAATTTGTGATATTAAAAATTCATTTAATATACCATCAGACTATAAAATAGTTATCAAACCTATTTTTATCAATGTTCAATTATACCTATTCTAGTGGAGAATCACTATATAATTTTTTTAAATGAAATAATAAGATAAATTAATTGCAATATTTGAATTTAATTGGAGCTAGTTCAATTGGTGAAAAAACCCTTCTATAAATAAGAATTTGAGGTAGTTTATTAGGTTCCTCTTCCTTTGTTATCATTAATGTTTAACATTCATTTAATCATAGATTGCATAAAATAAAAATCAAAAGTAATATATAAAAATAATTTCCATAGTAAAGGGTTCATGGAATTCATTTCACCTATATGCATATATATATAAGTAATCATTTGAAATAACTAATAAATAAATTTTATTAAAATGAATCAACAATGATACTCATACATATGTAATTAACTTCCTCCACATATCACTACTCCAAAAATTTGGGAATCAATACTATTTCTACCTACCCCATGTTCTTGAAATACATATTCTCATTGATATTACATTATCTAGTTATGATACTAAAAATTCTAGAAAAATAGCTATAAAACCTAGAAAATATACAAAAAATATTTTTCACTGAAACTACAATAACTATAAAATTATTGAAATACATTTTGAAAGATTAATTCATCGTGGAAAGAGGTGTTCAAAATGAATCTCCAATGAAAACAACTAGTGTAACATCACAAAACCCAGATGGAATTATTTAATTTTCTTACCAAACATCCTTTGAATGGTACTATGTAATATAATCATGTTTCCTGATATCAAATTATGGAGGTTGGAAATTTTCTTCATTTCAATATATGATTGATTTAAAAAAAATTGATAACTCAAAATGAACTCATTGAAAAAACAAAATGGTGGTGCACTTAATTAGAAAGTACCATTCAAATCAACGGTCTAGAGATGTCATCATTCACATAAGAGAAGCCTAAAATGTTGTCATCACCTATTCAATTAATACCATATCATTTATTATGTTTCAAATTTTTGCTATATGGCAAATAAATATACTATCATGTTTTTCATCAAAACAAAAAAAACACAATGTTCATGACCAACAATAATAATTATTTCACCTCTATTGACCTACACACACATTCATAGAGAGTAATATCCATTGACACATTAAAATATGTAATTCCAACCAGTTTATTTATATTAATGAAATCCCTTATTAAATATCACCCTATTCAATGTTCATTAAATGAATTCGAACTGTATTGTGTTCCCCTAACTCCTAATATCCAAACATATGATGTGTCATATAAGGACGATTTATTCTTGACTACGGAGTATATGTTAAAAAAAATTCCTCATATTTCATGGATATCATTATAGTGAGTAATTTTTGTAACATTTTGATGATACAAATACTCTATGGGAAAAATCATAATAATGTAATGAAAATGAATAATCATAATGTGAGTAGATATTTTTTCAATGTTATTTTATTTGAAAATGAAGTGTAATTTCGTTTGAGGGAAAACCCAATAATCTCCTTGTTTTAATAGAGAGAAAAACTTTTTTTTAAAATCCCAAGGGTTTATGTGATTTTTATTATTATTTTAGATAAGAATTTAGTCATTGGGTCAACCATATTTTCCAATACGGATAATTTTGTTACAATGAATTCTCCCTATTGATAAAAATCCATAATGATGTGATATTTTATAAATATATGTTTTATCTTTTTAAATGTCGAAAAATCCATGGATAAAAATAGTATTGTATTATTATTAATATACAAATTGATTACAATGTTATTACTTGATAAAACATTATGTTCCTTGATGTTATATATCCATAATAATTCACCAGTTTCATCAAATAACACAATATATTATGAATCTATATCACCCATTTCACTATGGTGGTTAAAATTTGGGTAAAATATTATTTGTTTCTTGTTTATAACCCTGAAAATTTATTTTAAAACAATAATATGATGAATTTATTTCATAACACACAACAACAATATATACATGAATAGAGATATACAATCCATATATCACTATTTAATTGTCACCATTATTTCCTAAATGTTAAATTACTTATATAAATTCGAATAATAACTCTTTGAAAAATATTTATAATGGTTTAGTTATTGAGAATTTAATTATTAATTAAATAAAAAAATATAACCTATTTTTAGTAATTTATTATTATTTATTAATTTTTTATAAAAAAATTATTCTAATTTATGTTTCAAAATAATAATTAATTTCGACCAATAATATTAATTTTTTTGGATATAATTATTAAAAAACATTAAATATTCATGCCAATATTACTTTAGTGTTCATTTTTTGGAATTTTTCGAAAAAAAATTATTTTCCATGAATATTGAAAAATAAAAATATTTGTGAAAATGTAATTTAATTTTTATTAAAAAATGTAATTTTAGTCACTCATTATATTTTAGAATTTCTATTAAAGTATTCAAAGTTCAATTTTATTAATTATTTTAGTTTTTTAATGAGACTGTTTTATTTTTTTATATATATTTGGGTGGATATTGGGGTGGTTCACCCCCAATATCTTATGATTTTAACATATAAGGAAACTGTTTGAAAATTTAGTCAATTATTCCATATATAATAAATAGATAATAAATTCATGTTTAATGTGTAAATGAATAGTTTTTTAAAATTTATTTTATGTCACTCAAATGGATTTTTGGCCTATTGATTATAGGAAATTGTCAGTTAGGCTTGAATGAGATCATGTTAGAGTGGTTGAACTTCCCTTAAAGGAAGTAAATCTTAATTATGTAGGTTCTCCCTAAAATTGTATATATTGTTTCTACATTTCATTCATATACTATTTTATAAATGGTTTATTTATTTTTTTATGATTGGACATTAATTATTGATTTATTTTTTCCTCTAAACACTATTGAGTATAATGAAAAATGCATTGTCCATAATATATCATTAAACACAATATCTAGGCCTTAATGTACAAAGGCAGGGGAATTAACATGTTAATATGAAATATGATATAAGTATCCTACAAATAAAGTTTAATGTGTATTCATGTGGATTTATTTAACTCTAATTTGGAAGTTCAATGGATTTGGATTTGTTAGCATCATAGTAGGCTATATGGACCCTTTTTTTACATTATTGTGTCTTGGATATGTTGGGAGATTATATGACCATTGAGCTGTATCCTTTGACTACTGAGTTGAAAGGAGATAAATAAACCCATGTGTTTTATATTGAATATTTTTTGACCACGAATGTTGAACCATGATTCTATATATTTATGTTAGAATGAAAATTTATTGCCACAACAAAGGAGTCACTAAACCAGTGATCCAATTTGGTTCACAACATAAACTCAAGCGTCCCTCCCTATATGGAAAAGGATGCCAACAAGAATTCAGGCTCAAATAAGATAAATGGGGTGAGTACGACCTATTTACCCTAGTATGTATATAATTTAATTCAAAATAATGAATAAATAAATTAAAAATAA
Organism: Viscum album; assembly: GCA_963277665.1. Lineage (NCBI taxonomy): Eukaryota > Viridiplantae > Streptophyta > Magnoliopsida > Santalales > Viscaceae > Viscum > Viscum album. The sequence continues at coordinate 1,427,173,609 of OY728120.1, read as the reverse complement.
TGAATTAATATTAATATAAATTGGCCAGAAAAGAACATCTCAAAACTGGATAAGTGATATAGAAAACGTTTCATGTCCAAGTTGATTCATATATCAAAGGAAAGTAAAAAATAAATACACACTCAGAACCCCATTACTGGTTCATGACACACAATCTAATTCATCTACCCATATTCTAACCCAAATCCAAACTCAACAAACTAATATTGGCCTTTTTTTCCATAACCTAACACGTATCCATGAAATCTACCAAGATTAAAATGGTGTCTCAAGTAGGGTGATAACATAACTCACTAGACCAACACCAAGAGTGTATACAGAAATATATTGTCTAATAATTTTTTATGTAGAAATAAAAAATGAATAAATTTCATGAAATTAAATTAAACATGTTTCATAGTTTAAGTAATTTATAATAAACCACATTACCTCATCTATTTAAACTGGCCCCTATACCAAACTAACAAGATTTGGTATGTATTTGATGTCCAAAGCCTACACTTTGAGGAATTAACATAGTATGTCATAAGGATATTCTTTAGTCTATTCACCTAAAATTAATACACCATAGGGCATCAATCTTGTTTCCCATGTAATGTAAAAACCATAAGAGTTTGGAGGATAAGTCTATCATCCAAACCACAAAATACATTAGCAAGGAATATAGAATCAATATGGCTAAGAAAATATAATGAGTCTCATTCCATCATCCATATAATAACATTATTCATATCATTACTTGTATATTCATGATTATCATTTTTTCAACAATAACTACAAGGGTGAACCATTTTTTCTTTCAATATTCCCGTGGTTCATTACATTTGACACATTTAACTCTATTCCATAAATATTCCATATACCATTTAATCATAACTAAAAAATAAATATTCTTTCAATCCTTATAATTATATGTGGATTCCACTTTATCTATTAATCACTTTTACCTTCAATCAGTTCACAACGCATTGATTATTTCAATTTTAATCCAAATATCCCCTTATACAATGATAACATTTCAAAAAAATGAAAAACTGGATTAATTTTATAAACCATCACATTTTTAATTTAACAACTCATTTTGTCATATTAAATGGAGTGGTGCGCCCAATCGGTGGCTATATGCATGGTCTTAGGGTTGTCAATGGACCTGATGGGGTCCGTGAAGGGCTTATCACATCAGTTTACATTTTAATTTACTTTTCTTATTGATGTAAATTTATAAATAGCACAAATATACAATATTATTTCCAAATTCAAGATAAAAATATATTTATTATGAGAAAAAACATATATAACACCTCTATTTTTATCATAGACACACACTTTTCTAACCTTAACCCATGATTCAGACAACAAACCCTACAATGATCAAATAAAGAACTCCCCAATGTAAGAATCATGATAATCAAAATAATTGAAACAACCAAACAAAGTTTCGTAAAGGAAATAAAATTTAATAGAGTTGGATACTTACCTACAACTTCAAATAATAATAAACAATACCTTAAATTTGCTATAATAGAAGGATAATGATCCTGGGAATTTTTGGAGGGTTGTTTACATCTATTGTTTTCGAATAGAAATTTATGTGAAAATATGTGGAAATTTTATAAATGTAAAGATGAAATATTTGACAAAATTATAATTTTCATGAGGGTCATGGTTTAGATACATGCTTGAAAAGTTGTTCTCCATCCATGCAATCTCCTCTGTTAATATAAAGTATGCGTGGTTAGGATTTCAGTGTTACAAGTAAGGTATAGGAAACTATGAAGAGTCTATGTGAACCACACTATCCCAGACATCGCTATCTCATGGTTATAATATATAGTCTTCACTAACCATTTTATAGCCATGAAGAATTTGTAGAAAGCCTTTTCTTCCACATATTTTCTATCTCGATCCCTGAGGATTCTCTCAGGACCTTCCCCATAAACTGGAAGAATTATCAAAAAAATTAAGAAGGAGTCTATTCATACTTAAAATAATAGCATACAAATTAAAAGATTTGATATCTTAAAACATATGAAACTTATAATATCTTATCATTTATCTTCTCTCTAAAACCTCACTAACCTACTAATCTAAAGAATTCAGACTACTAGGCCATTATATCATCTACCATCTCATATATTTCCTCTTTAACATAGCCATGCTTCCTCAACCCTAAGATAAAAGGAATATTTTTACCATATAAAATATTCCCACTATGATCAAAAATAATAACTCCATTCTCATCAAAGTATACATTAGCATAGAGATCAATATAAAATATAAATTACATGAGAATTTTCTAGATGAGACTAATATAGCTGAAAAATAAGAAAAACATCATGCATGGAAGATCACTATTGTGGTAGAGGTAACATATAATCAACAATATTTATCCTTTTATCAATCATTAATAACCCAAAATACTTTGGGGACAACATAACCTACATGTATATCTGATGGTGAAATAAAATCGGTGATAGTAGAAGGAATATAATGTCACCCACTATAAAATCATGAGGTCAACAACATTGATTAGTATATACATTTTTTATTAATTTTCCTATATCAATACACTTCCAGATCTACTATATATACTTTGTAATCTCATATTCCCAACTTAACCACAACAACTCATTAATTTATACTTCCATCCATAAGAAATTTAATCTTAATGGCCTTCCATAGATATCCATGTATAGTTCCATCTAAAATTTCACTTGTTATATGTTGTTATTTATGAACTCAATAAGATCAATGAAATTCTCTAATTTTATACATGAATTTAGGACACATTCTCTTATAATATCCTTTAACACTTTAATAGTATATTTAAATTTCTTATCCATTTATGTGTTATTAGATGTACTAAAAAACACATGAGTTCCCAGTGCCTTCTAGAATAATTTTCCAATGGGAATGGTTAATTTAGGTTAATGAAATAGAAATATTTAACATGGAACTCCAAGAATATTTAGTATCTATAAAACATATAATTTACCCAATTGGTTAAAAGTGAATGTCTCTTAAACTGGATTGAAATGGAATATGTTATCAACTTGTCCACAATCACACATATCCCATTATTATTTCCTGGTGTAATCTTCAAACCGACTAAAAATACATCGTATAATCATCCCCTCTACACTCCAAAATAAGAAATATTTATAATAGACTAATCATTTTCTTATTCCCATCCTTCACTTTCTAAAATTTATAACATTATTACAAGAAAACCTATGGTCAAATTCTACATTTCTAGTCAACAATAAATTCAGTGAAGGTTACATTATATTTTTGTCAAACTAGACTACAAATACCACATTAATATTTAAAACACGCACATCATATCTTCCTTCATACATTTAGGAACATTAAAAAGGCCCTTAACATAGATAATTTCATCATCATCTAAGGTCTAGTTAGTGGGGGTGGGGTAGTTCCCCACCAGTAATGTCATCTCTCATTGATAGACACTTGGGATCCTTATATGGATTTTTCTTGATATGAAAATGGAGGGATTAAATAGCTAATATGGTCACAATTTTTATTTAATAAAACATCTAATGAATTTTAATAATTATATTAGATAACAAGGCCATCTACTTCCACTTATATCTATACTCCAAGATAGATAGAGTATATTTTTTAAAATTATGTATTAGAAATAACATTCCCTTTTCCTAGGTTATATACTTGATAAAAATAACAAAACTCACATAATCCTCCAACCTATGTTATCGAAGATTGAGATATCACTTATAAAACATATATTTTACACTCTTTAGATATATTTAATCTATTAACCTCTCACTCATAAGATAATTCTTCTTATTGTCAAATCATATAACATGGTAACAAGCTTGAGGTTCTACATAAGGTAATTATGATTATGTTTCCTAAAATGTTGTGATCCATATAGTATAACTTCATTTCCATGTATTAAGATTATCTATATTATGATCCCTGAGAAATTAAAATATAAAGTAAACTCCTCACTCAGTTGATGTGAGATCATAATTTGTTTAGTGGTCAAACACCTCTTTATCTCCTAGAAGACATTCTTAAATGCCTCAGACTACTCATATATTATACATATTTTTCTCATAAAATAGTTCAACACTTATAATATTTAAATTTCACCAATAAAAATTTTATAATACACTACCAATCCTAAAAACATTTAGATATAAAAAAAATATCCTTATATCGTTATCATTAATGAACTATTATGACATTCTCGTGGTCCACTAACACACCTTCCTCAATGATGATCTTTCTCAAGAAATGTACCATGTCTATAAAAAATGAAACATAGATATATTATAATATACACTATTCTACTTCATGGTACATTGTCTAATTTCATGATGTTTGGCATGATCTTGATGGGTAAGGGAGTACATTATGATTTCTTCAAAAAATAAAACCCCAATCTGATCAAAGTATGGGTGAAGGATTCATATCATCAGGGCCATAACCACCATGTTAGAATTAATTATCTCTAAAGTCATTATGATGAACTCATAAAAAAATTACTTATTTTGAAATAATTTATTTCTATATCAGGATGTCCCACCTGCAACTAAGGATTCCCTAGTATCATATCTATCTTGGAGAACCCACTAAAACCCCTCAGCTAGTCAAATAGATGGAAAATATGTGGAATTGGATACTAGTTCTAAATAATCATCTAGTTAATGATTCAATAATAAAAACATAGACATAGTGTTTGGGAAGCTTTTTATAAAACAAAAATGGAGATCCCTATGTTTACATAATCATATGGATGAAAAATTTGTCTCCAACTACTCAAAATGGGTGTTAATCTCCAGAATAATTAATATATCCATTATGTATGGTTGAAACAATATTTTTCTAGATCATATTGGTTCCTCAATCATAAACTCATCATCTGTCTCATGTTTAAGTGCTAAAAAACACTAGAAACAAATACAAAAATTGATCCAATTTGGGATGGAAGATATCAATATTGTAACATCCCAAATAAGTAATTAATAATAGATATTTTTATCTATGTCTATTAATGATTAAGATAGTGTTATAGAGGCTTAAAATGAAAATAAATACAATCTTATGCATGAAATACACTAATATTCTTACAAGATTGTTTTACTGCCTTTTGATGGCAAACCATTTTTGAATCAATATTTTGACAATTTTATAAAATATTTTTGTCAAAATAAACTTATTCTTTATGATTGGGACATCAAAATTTACTTTGTGTGAAGTTTTGGTATTTTTCTGACAATGTTCATTTTTTAATGAATAGTGAAAAATACTGCATTTTACATTAAAACTGCTTTTTAGTCTAATTTATTTATATGATTAGATTATCTTTTGAATTGTCCTTAATGTGTAATATGAATATATTTTTACCATTTTATCCAATGGTGGTCATTGGAATCAATTTCACTTTGAAATTAGACTTAAACTGGTGTCAATATTTTGATACTTATTGTTTTGTAAAAACACGCTATTTGCTCTGGCAGCGGGAATTAATTATTAAATTAATTAATTTGACTTATATGTATTGAATTTTGTAAAATATACTTCATTTTTGAATTCAGAATATCAAATATATCTTAGGGTGAATTTTTGGTAATTTTCTGAAAAACTCCAATTTTTGATGAATAGTGAAACCACTAAGTGGTACTTATAAAGACTGATTTTCCGTTTAAATGAAATGTTGCCATCATTGTGTTTTGAATTTCAAAAATCCGACATACATGGTTTTCATTAAGAAGTAAAATGTGGTTCAATGAGATTATAATAATTTTTTGGTGAATAGTAACTTATTAAGTTCTTAATCGCGATTAGTGGTAATTAGGGTAGTTTAAGGTATAAATAATGCTTTAATAATATGAAATGACCTATACACATGTCCCAACATTATTGGTTGTGTCATGGCCGACCAAGACAATCCATGGGTCAACTTGGGGACCCCATGGATCCACTTTTGTTGGGAAATGACAAAAATAACTTTTTATTTAATGTAAAAGTAAAAATGACACAAACATAATATGTTTTACGAAAACAATTTGTACTTGGGCTTATAAAGATCAGCTTTTTGATTATAAATAGTCATTAGAAAGATAAAAGTATTTCCTACACCATATTATTTTTTTTAAAATTTTTAGACATTAAATAAATTAAATTATTTATGACATAATAATGATGCAGTGATGACATCATTATTTGACGATTTAAATAAAATGGAAAGACAATGTAAAATATATGAACTACACATGGCCAAAACCAATTGGATGAGTGGATTTAGAACCCTTATCACCTTATCCACGAATTATATCAATGTGGGACCTTTTAAAACCGAAACACATTTTCAAATAATGTAATATTTCTTTACTTTCCAAAAGTGCCCCTCCTCTCCTCTTATAAAAGGCCCCCACCTCTACCTCATTTCACACACTCCTCAAGCCTTTGGCTCGGCCAACCCCTGCCCATTTACTCTCTCCACATCCCTCTACTCATCCTAGAGGATTCCCTTTTGGCATAATCCTTTCAAAGGAAGCTTTTAGGCTCAAATCAATAGGAGTTACACTTTTAAAGGTAATTCATTCTCTCATGTTCATTTTTTTTATTTTTCTTCTCCAACCTCCTAAACTCTTTTTATTTACTTATTTTGTAACAAAACCAGTATCTTCAATATACTAGGATGTTTTTATAAGATTTATTTGAGCTACACACTCACACAACTACATCAAATGGTTAAAGAACATACGGTTTCTGTGGATGGCGAAATTCTGCCTCCCGAAACGATGATTGTTCAATACTCATTTAACACCTTCAAAGGTGGCCATTATGATGTCACTATTTTTATATATGATATATGATATGTTTATGTTTTCCTTAAGATTATGTGTTTTTTCATTTTGGGCATACCATTATGGTTTCCATTATGGGTAACACGATATCTTCATTTTAGGAAGTGCGGACTACCGCCCCCTGAAAGTGATTTGATTCGTTAATAACATATGTGGGATGTGTAAAGGATAAAGTTAATGGTATTATATATTTTATTATACTTGAATTATAATATAATCTTATATAATTATGATTCCATTCCAAAAAAAATACGAAATAGAAATGGAAGTAGCGTTCATGCGTACATACGGCTTACCGTCTCCATGAACAGTGCATTTCATTTCTTACCTCTAAATGTGATGTAATATTATAAATACATGTATATGCTGAATATAGATGATGTATATGTTATCCAAATCATTAATATCATTCTGGATATAACGAACCTTTGACCAAATTAACAACATGTAAGTGTAAGAAGTCTATTTTTGACTTAAGAACCAAATACCGACAAAATGAACATTATTAACTTAAATGATTACATGATGTCCATAACATGGTATAAAAGGAATAATGAACTTGAAAAAGGTTCTTAAGCAAGTAGAGATTAACTCAAGTTTATTATTCAGGAGATTAAAGAACGGTCGGGTCAGGTCGGATACGAGGTATGGGACTTCGTCTCAATCTCCTTTCATTGAGGCATATTTTATTTATACACAACTTTCTTTTATACGGTGTATAAATTCCTTTGAATTTTACATTTATTCAAAAGTAATCTTTTTTATACGAAGCATTTACTAAACGACAAAAGGGAATGTTTTTGTCGTACGTATGCGGCGACAACGACTTCCCCGCCGTTGTGACCGTTATTTGAGTTTCGGCTTCCTCTACAAGCCATAACTTCTTTTTAAAAGGAAAATAAATACCATGTTTTACATTTCTTTTATTTTGTTATTGAAAATGGTTTTCATAATGTTTTTATATCAATGTGTTGTATTGATATCTTGTGATTGAAAGGTGGAAATGTTATGTTTCCTTTATGCATGTTTTATGTGATATGATTATGTTGAGGTTTTTGGGAATTATTATGAAGACGGGTGGTTCCGTGATAAACTAAGGGTGGGTGAGCCCGATATAGCTCTCCAATGCATTGGGTAATGCGAAGGAGTGAAACATTAAGGTTTCTCCGAAGAGATTTAGGGAATATACTGTGATGGGTATTCCAAACGTAACCAAGAGGGTTACTCCCTACGTAAGAATGTTATGAATGCCTCAAGTTACCTTTATGTCTTATGATTTCTATGATTTATTCATGATTTTATGAGGTATGTTAAAGTGCATATGTTTTATGGGTAATGTATGATTTCATTCTTATGTATATATGAACTCATGTTTCCTTTCCATGTTTTTTTTATAACCCATACTGAGTTTTTATGCTCATCCCAAGTTTTTGAAATGTTTTTCACAGGTCAAGGGAAAGGTACATGATAAGATGATAGAGTCAAGGATGTGTCAAGAAAAAATCCATGTTTTATTTTAAATGTGTTTCCATTGATGGGAATGAAGAAAACTATCTTTATGTAACCACTTTGTTTATATGTGGAATGTAATTCAAGTTTTAGGATCTAATTCTCTAAAACTATAAACCCGAAAAGATCCTCAATGTGTAATCTTGTAATAACTCAAGATTAAGTAAGGTTTAAGGCTAGGGCATTATAGTTGGTATCAGAGGTCGGTTTAGATAACTTTAGGAGTTAGAATTCTATTAAATGATTATCCAATTTTTTTTTTTGAAATGATATAGGATATAAAGATTACCATGTTGCTTCATCTAAGACATGTCTGTTCAGAATGGTTTTCCGCAGAGGAAACAGGGAAGCAGTGCTAGGAAGGCATACAGAAGGAAATAACCTTCCGAATCAGCATCCAGAAATGGTCAGAATTGGAACTGAACAGTTTGTTGCAGTAATGACGCAGTTGACTCAAGCGATAAATGGTGGTGGTATCCATGCACGAGATCAGCCAGATCAACCGCAGAGGAACATGTCAGTGGTGGAACATTTCATGAGGCAACATCCACCATCATTCAGAGGATCATATGACCCTGTGCTAGCTGAAGGGTGGATTAAAGCACTGGAGAAGATTTTTGATGTCATGGGGTGTTCAGATAATCAAAAGTTTAGTCTTTCTATTTACCGTTTGGAGGGTGAAGCAGATCAGTGGTGTTCTATGGTTAAAAATATCAGGGACGCCGATGAGATTGATGCTCTTGACTGGGATGAATTCAAAGGTATGTTTATTGAGAAGTATTTTCCTAAGGCTGTTCGACTTAGGATGGAAAAGCAATTCTTGGAATTGAGGAAAGAGGAAGACTCAGTGGCTGCCTATGAAGAAAGGTTCACTCGATTGGCAAGGTATGCTCCAAATTTTATTCGAGACCTTGATAGTAAAATCAATCATTTTTACTCAGGATTAAATCCAAAATATCGAAGGGCATTAGCTTCTCGATAGTTTAAAAGTTATGAAAAGCTTGTTCGATGTGCTGAGAAGGTGGAAATGGAGTTTGCCGATGACCAAGTGTTCTATAACAACCAGCAGAAGAAGAGACCGAGGTGGCAGGAGAAAGGTAAGAATTCTTCAAAAAGTCTGATGGTAAGAGAACTAAGTTTCCAGTTTGTGATAAATGTGGAAAAAGGAATGTCGGGGAATGTCTTCTGAATTCTGGGAAGTACTACCGATGTGGTAAGATGGGATATAAGGCTCGTGATTGCACTGAAACGGATCAAGGTGAAGGTAAGAACAAATTTGATTTATAGTTAGTGAAATGTTATAAGTGCAATGAGATGGGTCACTATGGAAACGAGTGTCCGACAAGGAGCTTGAGTGATGGGAAGCAGTTAGACTACAAGCAGAAAGGGGTGGTGAAATCCTTTGCAACTACTTCTGCAGATGTCGGGCCATCAAATTAAGTTGTATCAGGTACTTTGTTTGTTTTTTAAGATTATGGCAGTGTGTTGTTTGATTCGGGGTCTACACATTCTTTCATCTCTGAAAAATTTTCTAGTAAAATGGGAATACCATCTCAAGAAATGACTCCTGAACTTTTGGTAAAAACACTTGGGGGGAATGTTGAGGCAAAAAGAATTTATAAGAATCTTCCTATCCTTATCTGTGGGAAGAACCTACTTGCAAACCTTATTGTTCTACCTCTAGTAGAGTTTGATGTTATCCTGGGTATGGATTGGCTCTCTATTTACCATGCTAAGATTGACTGTAGAGCTAAAGAAGTTTCTTTTCAGAAAGACATTCAGTTTGTTTACAAGAATGAACCCTTACTTTTGATAACATATCAAGAGGCCGAGAAACTTGTAAAAGATGGAAATGAATGTTACCTTGCACACGTCGTTGAAAATAAAGGAACAGTTCAGATTAATGATGTGCCAGTGGTAAATGAGTATCCTGATATTTTTCCTGATGAGTTACCTGGAATAATACCAGATCGGGAAGTTGAGTTTACTGTTGACTTAGTTCCTGATGCTAAGACAATTTCAAAACCCCCTTATCGAATGGCACAAATTGATCTTTTAGAGTTGAAGGAGAAATTACAAGATTTATTAGAGAAAGGTTTCATTAGACCTAGCACATCACCATGGGGTGCTCCTGTTTTATTTGTTAAAAAGAAAGATGGTTCTATGAGACTTTGCATTGATTATAGAGCCTTGAATAATATCACTGTTAAGAACAAATATCCTTTGCCTCATATCGATGATTTGTTTGATCAGCTCCAGGGAGCTCAGTTTTTTTTAAAGATTGACTTGAGATAGGGGTACCATCAGCTGAAGGTAAAGGAGGAAGATATTCCGAAGACCGTGTTCCGTACGAGATATGGCCATTATGAATTTGTAGTAATGCCTTTTGGGCTAACCAATGCACCTGCTGTATTCATGGACTTAATGAATAGAATTTTCCATGAGTTCCTGGATAAGTTTGTGGTGGTTTTCATTGATTATATTTTGGTGTTTTCTAAAAGTAAAGAGGAGTATGAAAATCATTTAAGGTTTATCTTCCAAACCTTAAAAGAAAAGAAACTGTATGGGAAATTCAGCAACTGTGAGTTTTGGTTGCAACAAATTTCCTTCCTTGGTCACATTGTTTCTAAAGATGGAATAACTGTTGATCCTACAAAAACAAAAGTTGTGGAAGAATGGCCAAGACCCACAAATGTAACCGAGATTCGTAGCTTCCTTGGTTTTGCGGGCTATTACCGAAGGTTTGTTAGAAATTTTTCACGGTTATCTAGTCCAATGACTACGCTAACTCGGAAGGGTGTTAAGTTTATCTGGACAAAAGAATGTGATGATTGTTTTCAGGAATTGAAAAGAAGATTGGTGAATGTTCCAGTTTTGGCACTACCTTCCAGGAATTGTGAGTTTGTTATATACAGTGATGCTTCATTGAAAGGACTTGGTTGCGTCGTAATGCAGAATGATCAGGTAATTGCTTATACTTCACGACAGTTGAAAACTCATGAGGTAAATTACCCTACACATGATTTGGAATTAGCTGCTGTTGTTTTTTCTTTAAAAAGTTGGAGGCATCATTTGTATGGAGTAAAGTGTGAAATATATACCGATCACAAAAGTTTAATGTATATATTCACTCAGAAAGAGTTAAACATGAGACAAAGGAGATGGCTAGAATTAATCAAGGATTATGATTGTACAATTCATTACCATCCGGGAAAAGAAAATAAAGTGGCTGATGCTTTGAGTCAAAAAAGTAATGCTTCATTAACAATGTTGCGTTTGGAACGTGATCCTTTGGTTAAGGATTTGATGAACTTTGGCATAGAAGTTGTTGGTGAAGGAATTCCTTCTGTTTAGTTTCAGGTATCAGTGAGATTATCTCTATCAGATAGAATCAAGCAAGAACAGAAGCAAGATAGTGAGTTGAAGAAAAATGTAGAGCTGGTTCAGAAAGGTAAGTTTCCTGAATTCAACATTGATAATGATTGTGTTTTGAGATTTGGGAAGAGATTGTGTGTGCCTTGTGATTCACAGTTGAAGAGAGATTTGTTATATGAAGCTCATAGTTCTCCATTTTCAGTTCATCCAGGCAGTACTAAGATGTATAGAGATCTGCGGGAGTATTACTGGTGGGATGGAATGAAAGGAGATATTGCTGATTTTACTGTGAAGTGTTTGACTTGTCAGCAGGTTAAAGCAGAGCGGCAGCTACCGAAAGGGATACTTCAGCCTTTACCAGTGCCAGAGTGGAAATGGGAGAATATATCCATGGACTTTGTTGTTGGATTACCGAAGACATCTCAAGGTAATAATGCAATCTGGGTTATTATTGATCGCATGACCAAATCTGCTCATTTCCTTGCTATACGAGATACTTTATCTCTTGATCAACTTTCCCGTTTGTATCTTAAAGAGATTGTTAGGTTACATGGAGTTCCTCTCTCCATTTTATCGGATCGTGATCCCAGGTTTACTTCTAACTTTTGGAAATTCCTTCAGAAGTCGTTGGGTACTGAATTAAATTTTAGTACAGCTTTTCATCCTCAATCAGATGGGCAGTCAGAACGAACAATTCAGACATTGGAGGATATGCTAAGAGCTTGTTCTATGGATTGTCAGGGAAGTTGGGACCAACATCTTTCTTTGGTTGAATTTTCATATAATAACAGTTTTCATTCCAGTATACAGATGGCACCATTTCAGGCATTATATGGGAAGCGGTGTCGAACTCCAGCTTTCTGGGATGAAGTGGGTGAATGGAAGTTGATGGGACCAGAATTGGTAGAAGAGATGGCAGAAAAAGTTCAGCTGATTCAGAAACACATGAGAACAGCTCAGAGCAGGCAGAAGAGTTATGCGGATAACCGGATGAAGGATCTATCTTTCGAGGTTGGTGATCATGTTTTTCTCAAGGTTTCTCCTTGGAAAAGTGTGATGAGATTTGGTAAGAAAGGAAAGTTGAGTCCAAGGTTTATTGGACCACACTAAATTCTAGAGAGAGTTGGATCAGTTGCATACCGAGTGGCTTTACCTCCGAGTTTATCTCAGGTACACAATGTTTTTCACATTTCGATGTTGAGAAAGTATATGCCAGATCCATCTCATGTTTTGAGTCCAGAGGTAGTTCAGCTGGAGGAGAACCTATCTTATGAGGAACAACCGGTCCAGATTCTTGACCACAGGGAGCAAGTGTTACGGAATAAGGTGATTCACCAGGTAAAGGTTTTGTGGAAAAACCACATGATTGAAGAGGCAACATGGGAATCTGAAAATGCAATGAGGGATAAGTACCCCCATTTATTTGATAAGTAAATAAATTGAGGGGACGCAATTTTCTAAAGGGGGGAAGGATGTAACATCCCAAATAAGTAATTAATAATAGATATTTTTATCTATGTCTATTAATGATTAAGATAGTGTTATAGAGTCTTAAAATTAAAATAAATACAATCTTATTCATGGAATACACTAATATTCTTACAAGATTGTTTTACTGACTTTTGATGGAAAACCATTTTTGAATCTATATTTTTACAATTTTATAAAATATTTTTATCAAAATAAACTTATTCTTTATGATTGGTACATCAAAATTTACTTTGTGTGAATTTTTGGTATTTTTCTGACAATGTTCATTTTTTAATGAATAGTGAAAAATACTACATTTTACATTAAAACTGCTTTTTAATCTAATTTATTTATATGATTAGATTATCTTTTGAATTGTTCTTAATGTGTAATATGAATATATTTTTACAATTTTATCCAATGGTGGTCATTGGAATCAATTTCACTTTGAAATTAGACTTAAACTGGTGTCAATCTTTTGATACTTATTGTTTTGTAAAAACACGCTATTTGCTCTGGCAGCGGGAATTAATTATTAAATTAATTAATTTGACTTATATGTATTGAATTTTGTAAAATATACTTCATTTTTGAATTCGGAATATCAAATATATCTTAGGGTGAATTTTTGGTAATTTTCTGAAAAACTCCAATTTTCGATGAATAGTGAAACCACTAAGTGGTACTTATAAAGACTGGTTTTCCGTTTAAATGAAATTTTTCCATCATTGTGTTTTGAATTTAAAAAATCCGACTTACATGGTTGTCATTGTGAAGTAAAATGTGGTTCAATGAGATTATAATAATTTTTTGGTGAATAGTAACTTATTAAGTTCTTAATCGCGATTAGTGGTAATTAGGGTAGTTTAAGGTATAAATAATGCTTTAATAATATGAAATGACCTAGACACATGTCCCAAACTTATTGGTTGTGTCATGGCCGACCAAGACAAGTCATGGGTCAACTTGGGGACACCATGGATCCACGTTTGTTGGGAAATGACAAAAATAACTTTTTATTTAATGTAAAAGTAAAAATGACACAAATATAATATGTTTTACGAAAACAATTTTTACATGGGATTATAAAGATCAGATTTTTGATTATAAATAGTCATTATAAAGATAAAAAGATTTCCTACATCATAGTATTTGTTTTATAATTTTTAGACATTAAATAAATTAAATTATATATGACATAATAATGATGCAGTGATGACATCATTAGTTGACGATTTTAATAAAATGGAAAGACAATGTAAAATATATGAACTACACATGGACAAAACCAATTGTATGAGTGGATTTCGAACCCTTATCACCTTATCCACTAATTATATCAATGTGGGACCTTTTAAAACCGAAACACATTTTCAAATAATGTAATATTTCTTTACTTTACAAAAGTGCCCCTCCTCTCCTCTTATAAAAGGCCCCCACCTCTACCTCATTTCACACACTCCTCAAGCCTTTGGATCGGCCAACCCCTGCTCATTTAATCTCTCCACATCCCTCTCCCCATCCAAGAGGATTCCCTTTGGGAAAAATCCTTTCAAAGAAAGCCTTTAGGCTCAAATCAAAAGGAGTTACACTTTTAAAGGTAATTCATTCTCTCATGTTCATTTGTTTTATTTTTCTTCTCCAACCCCCTAATATCTTTTTATTTACTTATTTTGTAACAACACCAGTATATTCAATATACTAGGATGTTTTTATAAGATTTATTTGAGCTAAACTCTCACACAACTACATCAAATGGTTAATGAACATACAGTTTCCGTGGATGGCGAAATTCTGCCTCCCGAAACGATGATTGTTCAATACTCATTTAACTCCTTCAATGGTGGACATTATGATGTAACTATTTTTATATATGATATATGATATGTTTATGTTTTATTTAAGCTTCTGTTTTTTTCATTTTGGGCATACCTTTATGGTTTCCATTATGGGTAAACACGATATCTTCATTTTAGGAAGTGCGGACTACCGCCCCCTGAAAGTGATTTGATTCATTAATACCATATGTGGGATGTGTAAATGATAAAGTTAATGGTATTATATATGTTATTATACTGGAATTATAATACACTCTTATATAATTATGATTCCATTCCAAAAAAAATATGAAATAGAAATGGAAGTAGCGTTCATGTGTACGTACAGCTTACCGTCTCCATGAACGGTGCATTTCATTTCTTACCTCTAAATGTGATGTAATATTATAAATACATGTATATGCTGAATATATATGATGTATATGTTATCCAAATCATTAATATCATTCTGGATATAACGAACCTTTGACCAAATTAACAACATGTAAGTGTAAGAAGTCTATTTTTGACTTAAGAACCAAATACCGACAAAATGAACATTATTAACTTAAATGATTACATGATGTCCATAACATGGTATAAAAGGAATAATGAACATGAAAAAGGTTCTTAATCAAGTAGAGATTAACTCAAGTTTATTATTTAGGAGATTAAAGAACGGTCGGTTCAGGTCGGATACGAGGTATGGGACTTCGTCTCAATCTCCTTTCATTGGGGCATATTTTATTTATACACAACTTTATTTTATACGGTGTATAAACCCCTTTGACTTTTACATTTATTCAAAAGGAATCTTTTTTATACGAAGCATTTACTAAACGACAAAAGGGAATGTTTTTGTCGTACGTATGCGGCGACAACAACTTCTCCGCCGTTGTGACCATTATTTGAGTTTCGGCTTCCTCTACAAGCCATACCTTCTTTTTAAAAGAAAAATAAATACCATGTTTTACATTTCTTTTATTTTGGTATTGAAAATGGTTTTCATAATTTTTTTATATAAATGTGTTGTATTGATATCTTGTGATTGAAAGGTGGAAATGTTATGTTTCCTTTATGCATGTTTTATGTGATATGATTATGTTGAGGTTCTTGGGCATTATTATGAAGACAGGTGGTTCCGTGATAAACTAAGGGAGGGTGAGCCCGATATAGCTCTCCAATGCATTGGGTAACACGAAGGAGTGAAACGTTAAGGTTTCTCCGAAGAGATTTACGGAATATACTTTGATGGGTATTCCAAACGTAACCAAGAGTGTTACTCCCTACGTAAGAATGTTATGAATGCCTCAAGTTACCTTTATGTCTTATGATTTCTATGATTTATTCATGATTTTATGAGGTATGTTAAAGTGCCTATGTTTTATGGGTAAAGTATGATTTCATTCTTATGTATATATGAACTCATGTTTCCTTTCCATGTTTTTTTTATAACCCATACTGAGTTTTTATGCTCATCCCACGTTTTTGAAATGTTTTTCACAGGTTAAGGGAAAGGTACACGATAAGATGATAGAGTCAAGGATGTGTCAAGAAATAATCCATGTTTTCTTTTAAATGTGTTTCCATTTATGGGAATGAAGAATACTGTCTTTATGTAACCACTTTGTTTATATGTGGAATGTAATGCAAGTTTTATGATCTAATTCTCTAAAACTCTAAACCCGAAAAGATCCTCAATGTGTAATATTGTAATAACTCAAGATTAAGTAAGGTTTAAGGCTGGGGCCTTATAAATATCCACTCCCTCATCATAAGGGTTAAGACTCAAAATTTTGGTTGTCTTCTTAGCCAACTATTGAGGAAATTTCCTTAAACAGCCTACATTGATATCCAATTCCCATAGTGAGCATATGTTTCACCCTATGGAGGAATGAAAATCACTCTTATAGGGTAATAATAAATGTTTTTATATTATTTTAACATTCCCATACCACATATTATGTAAAAACTAGTCATATCAAGCACAAACATGTCCCATATGAGATTGTACCAACCAATCTTGATGTACAACTCCATACATTGATAGATACCCACGCATATAATGTCATTACCAGCAC
Organism: Viscum album; assembly: GCA_963277665.1. NCBI lineage: Eukaryota > Viridiplantae > Streptophyta > Magnoliopsida > Santalales > Viscaceae > Viscum > Viscum album. Next base: position 1,427,156,497 of record OY728120.1, on the reverse strand, counting down.
CATCAGGGCTCATCTAGCTAGTGGTATATTGAGTTTAAAACCCCATTCCCACCTCTAATTATCTACGGACTAGGGAAAAATGTTGAGCAAGAAATAATGAAATTGGAGTTTATAGACTATGTATCTATATAAATATACAAAAAAAATTAATGGAATAGTATAGATATATAATAGATGACTGAATATATATTGTGAAAACAATGAATGCAACAATATTTAGAAAAACATCAAAGTAAAATAGTGGAGTATAAAAGTGTGAAGGAGAAAATTACATTCCCACATAGAGATGAAATCTCAACTTAACAATAATAAGGAAAATAGATACTAAAGGGATCCTAACTACCAAACTAAAATATTGGCCACAAAACACATACATCTCCATGAATAATATATAGAGTCCTCGGAATCCTTGTCCACTATGAGGTAAAGGGAAACCAAAAATACAATTTTATAAAAATCCCAAAAAAAAATATAAATGGTATATCTATTTCCAAATCCCTATTATAAATGATGAATTTTCATAATGCTCCAAACAGCTATCTACGATTCCCAACACCATGAATACCATCAGAAAAATTAGTATTGATGGAAAGCACCTTTCCACATTTCTATATACCGAGGGGGAACAATCATCAGTGCATGAACTACTCCCCACCAGATCTCAAATCTATGTTCGATCCAATATGTATATAGGGGGACCATTCCGAATATATTATAGGGATTTCTAAATCTAGCATTGAAATTTTTTTGGGGGAAACATACCATAGTTCCACATGGCACCTCTTAACCCCGATGTGTCTTTGATAATCTGGGCTAATCACCAATATTGACTAAGAATCATTGAAGGAATATCCATACACAAAATAACTCATTTCAAAACACTAATTACAAAGTAATAAACCATTATCTTAAGGGAATAATAATACCTAGTATAGTCCAATAACGATCCAAAATATGTGTCCCAATGAAATAGATACACCAAGTGGATGTTTCTGATGGTGGTACATAATATATAACCAAGGCTAAATGGTGTATGAAATTTCCATTAAAATAGTCCATGTCAACCTGTGAACATGGAATTTGTGGACATGAGGGACAAAGTGGAATATACAAGCGGTACATGACATATCTTTGTCATCTTGGTCCTTCCAGTGTCCTTCCATCCTATTCCCATGTACACTGAAAATATCTAGGTGTTTTTGTTGTGCCCATATAAATGGGTCTACCTATGTGCTTTGTCGTGTCTGCACTAATATACTTGGGTGGTACATGATGATCTACCAATATGAGGTCTCAAGGAATCAATGGGTGATACCTGGCATGTGATATTTATCCATTCCCAAGATGCTATCCTTTGCAACCTAGAGACCAAAAAACATATATTCTTGGACTATATACCATGTATGATGGGTTATATATGAAGTCAACAATCTTTTATGTGTATCTCCCGTGATTTAAGAAAATATGATTTTACATTAATTCATGCTAAGGAACTTGAATATTTGGCTGATATAACTTGATCTATCACTTTCTATAACATTTCTTCCATACAATCACTATTTTTCTTTTCCTCGTCACACTACACTATCATGTTACTCATCCCATGGGTGAAGAACCATGATACATAAACCAATTTTTTTACATTTTAAACTTAAATCACATGACGATCCATCTACAGAACACATATCTATATGTTTTTAATGCATAGGCCATTAATCCAGGGGTTCGATCATGATCAAACCCTGCCATGAAATATCAAACCATGTCCTCATTAGACAATGACTAAGAACGTAATGAATAGTAGGGGAAAACATATGAACAAAGGTAGTGATATAGTTGGTTGGTGTGGCACATATAGAGACATCATAATTCATGCACCATGTTTAAATTATGGGTGTAGTGAATAACATAAATTACCAAGATCATTCATAGAATGAAATTTTCCAAAATGAAATGAAAGTGAACAATTCAGGCTTTTTAAAATAAAACAAGGGTGAAAATACAAAAATAACATGCCTTACCATTGTTGGGACTGATCATTGGTGAATAACACATCTACTAGATATGAAGACAATGGTATCACTACATTATCCATTTATATCATGATTCTCCTTGATTTTTTCTTCATTGATCATCATTCCTGATCCACCAAAAACTTACTCTTCCCCCTCCTCTCTAATATCCCAAGGATAAGTAGATAACCCTTTAGATATTATATAACAATACATTTAGATAAGAGTTAATAGTGTTAGGTCCTAAAATAAATAAATTAAAATAAAAAATTAATTTACTCAATCAACCTTCCTATGACATTCATCCATGGAGCATCATATGCCAGCCAAGTCCATATCAGGGCTAGGTTAATCATCATATTCTTGAAACAACCCTAGATTCACACTTAACATTAGTGGTTCCAATAAATAGGGAAAACAATTATTATCAAAATATGAATTCTCATGATTTAATATATATTTCAATATTTCTCAAAAGTTAATTCGGGGGTCCTATGACAGCCAAACACTGCAAAAAATACCAAGGATAATTTAATATTAATATATATATGTATACTATGTACTAAATACATAAAAGTAGAGTAAATAAATTATTCCCCCTATTAGTTATTTTCAACCTAAAAATAAATTTATATAAAAAAGTAGGGGTACTTAGTCTGATTACGGCTCTCTCTCTCCCAGGATCTCTCTTTCATATTTCAATGCTGCTAAATCACTCAAACAAAATGAATGGTTGGTAGATGAAATATCATCTCCCAGTAGTCCTTGATCCCCACCAAGAACTCTATGATGGTGTCTATATTCTCGATGTCTAGCTCAACCAATTACACATCATTTGATGGTTAGTGCACATATCTCCTGAGATGAGACATGTCGAGTACCTCATTTAATCTATCAAACTAAGTGGGTAATGAAAAGTGGTGGGAAACATAAAGACTATTCAAAGGATCCTAAACTTTTTTATTAATCTTTTGGAAAGGCTTCTTCTTCAGAAAATATTCTTTAATCCTTAATGTGGGGAGAATCTCAGGAAAACTTGGTATCCCTGATTGAACTCCAATGTCCTATAATGTAAATATTCATTTGATTCATGTTTGATCTGTTCTATCTTGATACACTCATGGATCACTAATAACCTTATTAGTCATCACCTACCCCATATCAAGCCTTAATAGAGATATCTCACCAATCTAAGTCATGTGTAAGGGTATCCTACAAGGTCTCTAATAATGGGCCCTGAAAAATTCCATTCTGATACTATATTGATATATATTAATAAAATTCAATACTACATATAGAAAGAATCCTCTCAAATCTAGACTAATATCAACTCATAGGCTCTCGATATAACCTCCAACACTTGGTTAATATTCATTAACTTCACATATATATGGGGGTGGAATTACATTCTCATACATAATGGGTTCTCAAAAGCCTATAATAAACCCACAAAAAACACTGTAGTAAAACTAGAATCACATTGGGATATGATCATCACTGGTACCCCATGAATCTGGGAGACTTCATTTATATACAACAAAACCAAACGCCCAACCAATTTATTCTCCTAGATTGAATGAAATTTAAACAACATGATGAGACCATCACTAATCACCAAAATAGAAATGTGGCCTCTCAGTTTACATGGAATCTCTATCACAAAATCCTTTTATTTTACATCCCGTACACATTTAGTAATATCAAGAGGATTTGAAATTCCACATGGAACCTGATGTTCATCCTTTACTAAATGAAAAGTGATACACCAAGATACAAAATCAATGATGTAATAACTCATTTAAAACCATAAAAACTACTGCAAAAGTCCCATGTACATCATTGTCACATAAGGATTTACAATTAAAGGAGATGTGTTAAACTCCCTCATAAAATCCCCATGAAAAATGACCAGAACAACCATTTATCATTTAAAGAGGATGACATTATACCCTCCTTCAATGAAATTATTTAGAGACTAACCCAATGATTTATGGTCATGTATAACTATAATTGTTATGTCTTCTAAATTATACTACCTAACACATTGAAAAAGAATTGCAACCCCCACCTTTGACTACAGAAAAAAATGCACCCCTCTTCTCCTAGGGGTAGTTAAAATGAATCCAATTTCATAAACCCATCCTCGATCAAGAGAGAATGGGACATCTTCCTAAGGGAATCTCACAAAATTTGACCATCCATGATTATTGACTATCTCAAACCATAGTATTGTAGTAATTTCATCCAACACCTCTATATTAGGTTGAAATCACTCTATTTGAAGATATAAATGAGAAAATGCCGGTTTAAGTGAAACAAATGCTTCCCTAGAAGATAGTGCCACCACATCATCATAGTGAAGTAATTGAATACTAGTTCTATGTCATCAATCCGGTAATTTAGCTCATGGTGTCTCAACATCCTCAATCCATAAGTGATCACTTCCTGATTATACATCAACAAACAACTGAGTAGAAAACTAAAACATCAGTATCTAACCATAATGATGGCTCTCTTAGTATATTTCAAGGAAAAACCTCAAATACCCTATAGACACCTCCTTTGAAATAGAGTAAAATATTATGTCATCAATGAAGAAAACAAAAAATTATTCCATGTACTTATAAATTGTATATTTCATATGATCAATAAACTTAGAAGGGGAATTTTTCATGCTAAAAGGCATAATCAAGAACCCATTGTTTTGATATAGACATTAAAATTTAATTTTTAAAATATAATAAATCATAAAACTTCAATTGAAGGTATCTAGACCTATGATAAAATTTGGAGAAACAACACAGACCACATAACTAGTCGAAGTGTTCATAAATACCTAGAATGGTGTACTTAATCATTATCATTTCTAGATTCAATTTATAATAGTTATAAAAAAGTCGCAAACTCACATCCTCTATTTTCGTGAAGAAAACTAGATTTGTCTTGAGGGATATGATGGTCTAAATAAAACCATTCTCTCAATGGACCACCTAAACCAACCTCTTCTTCCAAATATCAATCGAGGACATATAATATTATATATAAAATATGGTTGAGGCCCTAGGGTGAATTTCATGGCAGAATTTAATCTCACTACTTGGATGTTGTCTCAGAAGTTCTTTGGGGAATTCATCCATATAATATTCCTCTAACGCTAAATGCTTGATTCTGGAAGAGTTTGTTGGAAAAAGCATTAGTATCCACAATTCGTAGGTGATATGTTTTACCTATCTAATATATACTCAAAAATAAATATGATCCCTCTTTCCCACAATGGAAATTAATTTCTCATCCAAATAATGGAATCAAAATCTCCAATGATACAAGTCTCTATGTAGACACATAGATGAAAAATAGTCCTTAAACAATATAATTTCACATGGTTATATTGTGATGACCAAGAGGTCCCATAGGAAACTCTCTCCACTGAATTCTAACTGGAACTATTGTTTTTTTTGTGATACAGAAGAATCACACCCAAATGGAACCTCTAGCCATTGATATTGTGATGTGGTCTCAACTCAAATATCTTTCTCTCAAAAAATACATGGAGTTAATGTAATTATTCATAGATGTGTCTACAAGTATTGTATATGGAGTAGAAAAGACACATATCACACCATGACTCATCTCATGAGTAGAGTATTCATATTCATCCATAGCATATAACCAGTTGTGGCCTCAAACGCCCGCTCTCTAAACCTGGTGTGGGACACCTAATGGTGGTGGTGGATGTTTCTCATAGCATCTACCACCATTATTTTCTCATCTCTCTTGAGAACCACCTTCTCCTATATCATAGATGCCTCCATGGGGGTTTACCTACCCATTTAATGGGAGTTACTTGATCATTATGATTCATATATTGTTGTAGTCTATTCACTTATTATCAAACAACATCAACATGATGGGTCTAGAAATCATGAACCATGTGACCTTTCCTGACAGAACCATAACATCACCCAATTCCCGGATAACTAGATCATCTACATAAACCCTGAATTGTAGATCCATGTGACTAATCCATACCTTATGGAGGTCTCCTATTCTACGTTTGTTCTGAAAAACACATGAAAGTAACATAAATGACTCAACCCCATGACTTCCACTTCTAACTACAGCTACCCAACACCCATTTACAGGAAAGATGTATGTAATAAGATCTCATTTAATCTCTTGAACACATAAAAGAATACAAAATGAGAATATATTGGATCAAATGTATCTATGATGGCGCTACTAAAAATTATTTTCCATGAATAATCCCTCTTTCTCCATATAGAGGGAGTAACATGTGGGGTCAGTAAACCTTATAGTGTAATAAAAAAATATCATATCACCCTTATGTAGCATATAATACTCATGAATCCACATGAAGAACAAAATATAAGGTTAATTATCATAATGTAATAGCTATTGGAAGTCTTGACATAAGATAACCACCTCATCATTTGTCTATGGAATCAAACTCCACTGGCACTATTCTACTCAATGAGGTGGACTAGACACAAGTCAAACTATCTGGTCATTAGGGTTGTGAACAACCTGGAAACTCCTACCACCACCTCAAGATAGTACTACACCACCCAATAGTTTGGATATTCATGAATCCTTATTGGTCTCAACCTCTAGATATCATGTAATGTTAAGACTTTGAGAATCATCATCCAAACCGACTGAAATGATCCATTGCACAATTGGTGGTCAAAATGCTCTATGCCCACATGGGGGAATCACCTAATGATTTTGTCTACAAATCAAGGACTCATCACTCTATAGTTCATCATCATGACTCTATATAATCAACCTAGAAAAATATTTTCATTGAGGAATCCCAAATGATTTTGATATATACCACAATTAGATTATAATATTTGGATAGATGAATCTTGAAGGACATAAATGTCAATATAACCAATCATATATAATGGATGTAACCTTAAGTCCCATAAACCAATTTCATGATATTCCAAGTAAAAAATAAGGTATTTAGAGTCCCAATAAATAGATATCTGGGTTGTTACATCAACACTCGATTATATAGTTTGAAATCCACAGTTGAGACACACCGAAACTGCTTCCCTGAGACTCAGACTAGTCCTTACATAAAATTCAAAATATGAACATAAACCTAGGTAAACAACACATTTGATACCTCTAAATGATGACCATTCCCAGTGGGGACCACCTGGTCGATTATTTTTCAAGTTAGACCCCCCAATCTTATCTCCAATATTCGGGGGGAAAATGAAAACCTCATAGTAAGGAATACTGAAATGGGAGGCCTTAGCCTAAGTACATGTACACACACCTATAACCAACTCGATGAAATAGTGATGATATATTAAAAGAAATAAAAAAAATAATATGTAAAATATGCATGAAAAATCACAATTAAATAGTCAATGAAAAACATTGTTGTATGAAATGGTTAAAGGAAAAATACACACCAAACTGTAAATGAAGTCCTAACTTGAAAGAGCTACAAAAAGGGGGACTGATGAGAGCTCAACTCACAATCTCTCTCCCAAACCACAAAAAATGGTTAGCTCCACTTAGAAGCTTAATTATCCTTTGTATCGAACTCCACAGAGGTCACCCCTGATTTATTTGTCATCTTAATATGATGAAACAAATATATATTAATCCCTTATAATGGCGACAATATTCATATCATATTAGACATTATAAAAATAGATAAAGGATTAATATAAATATTAAAGAAACAAACAATCCCACAAAAAGGGAGAAAACCCAATATATTCTCATAAATAAACATGTATGTGAGAGAAATTGGACCTCTATATCTACAACCCAGCTAAGAATAAAGATTCATTGTGTAGAACCATTGGTTTATCTCTTATTCTCTGAACTATGAAAGTCCTTACAAGGATCTGTGTGGAGGGTCCCCACCACATCAATATGATCCATAGACATGGTGGAATGATCTCTAATGGAGGACATTCTCCCAATAGGATCACAAATAGATGGTTGTTCCACTCTATAGATAGAGGACTCATAGATTTTGTAGTATGGGTTGTTGAAAACTATACATGTGAAGAGAATATTTCAACCCACACCGTGGATTTGATTGGGGTTGACAACATAAATTTTTCTCTAATAAACAAGAATATTCAATGTTATTAGAGAAGCATTAATAGAAGATGATCCTAGATCATAACACATCAGTTCATATCATTGATACCAAAATTAAGGCCTCCATCAAATTCTATGTGAAAAAATATGTATTGTATGATAATTTAAGTCCCAAATAAGACTATTGAAGGAAAAGGTACATATGGTGGAAGATTATAAAGAAGGTTAATGTTTTATACATAGAGTCACAAGTGTGTGACCACACTTGAACATCAAGAAATTTGCTCACATTCCCAAAAGATGGATGATAATGTGGGACTACATGGTGTGTAAGGTGGTACATGACCTTTCAGGGCTTCTCAGGGTCTTCTTGTGTTCTTCTGTCCCATTCCCATTTAAATTATTTATTCTTGTGTACAAGGGACCTTTCAAAGTACATAGTTGTGACCATGTAATCATGCCACACCAATGTCCCTAGACTTGTTAGTGCCCATGTAACCATAGGATACACACTAATCCACTAGCATTGGGACACAATGAGTGTATGGTTCTTACACAGTGACTGATATTTATCTTAACTCAAAAAACTTATACACTATTTCCAGGGGACCACATGGCTTGTGTTTTTGGATTTGGTATTCTATGTCAGGATAATTGAACTTGATTCATCACATGGAACTCAAATCTAGGTTCTACTGTACACAATCTATAATTAGTGGTTGGATTCCAGACCCTTGAACAAGCTATTTCTTGTTATTATTACATGGTGCTACTATGTTACCTCTCAAATAGATGATGAAAAATGATCTTATATTTTAACCATATCACCAAAACTTTAGTCCTAAATTTCACAATGATCTATCAAGAAAATAGTGATCTATATGTCATGCAACAATCTTATTATGAATCATGGGGTTCTATCATTCTTAAAACTAATCCAACAATGTTAAATCACAAACACATGTGCCAATGGTGACAGAAATGAATAATAATAGGGAGAAAAGAATAAGAAATATTTCACATAAATCATTTCATGGTTTGATCCCATATAAGGATTTTAGAGTATAGACACCCTATGAAAATATGGGGCCTAATGATAAATTTAAAATACCGTCCTCATGCGAAGAACACAAACGAAAAAAATAAGTGGATAAATAACCCATTATTAATAAAATAATACATTTTATAAAAACCATGAATTGATGTGCCAAGCATTGAGTTGGATTGATCCTTGGGGAAGAATTAATCAATTATTTATGGTTAAAATGATCATTATGCATTCCCCATCCATCCCATGATTCACTTAATTTTGTTCATCGTCGAACTTCAATCTCTTTCTACCATCGATGATTTCATCCTCCTCCTCTCTAATAATTATGGGTTTTGAAGCTAACTCTAAATATTTTTTTATAATAAAATTTATATTTGATTTCTTAGATTGAGGTCATTAAATAAACCTATTATATTAGTTAATTAATTTCCACAAACCACTCTTTGATATCTATCTTCCATGGAATGTTTGATGCCAACAGACTCTATGTGGTACGTAGGAAAACCCCACATTTTTTAAACAAAAAAGTTCTTGAATATCTTATAAAATATTAAAACCAATGGGGAAACCATTTATTCTGAAAATATGTACACACACTCATTATTATGCATATTAATATTTTAAAAATATAAATTTAGGGATCCTGCGAAATCCAAACTTTGCACTGACTCTATAAAAAATACATAAATGTGTATAGAAATAGATAAAGGATTGAATAAACTAAAATGGAGTCAGTAATGGCACCGAGAAAAATTTAACAAATCCAAATATCCCCAAACATAAAATCTATGAAAAAAATATCTTCAAAATATATGTAGATATAAATAATTTGAATATTTTATTTAAAATGAAGAACTAAAAAGTTTAGAAGATACCAAGATCGTACCTTGGACAACTGATGGTCCAAACTCATTATTGTTGGGTGTGTGAGGAATTCTCTCTAGAGAACCTATTTATATACCATGGGTATTGTTTTTATCCCCATTTATGACATTAATATGCTAATATGTGTGCACATTCACAAAAGTACCATGTCTTCCACCACAACCATTATGGTTGGTGTAACTAAAATCTCCAGAATAATACAGGGTACAACATCCCCTCCCAATTATCTGTTTCATCGAAGTCCCTTCATCTCCACCCATATATTTTGGGTTACAATAGAAACTCTATACATGAACCATCCTACCTCAATCCCAACACTACACTACTGGTTTAGGATAAGGACCACACATTTGTCCTAGTCTGCCACTCTGACAGTATAACACTCAATCCCTGAATTGAGAGACTAATTATCATCCCTGGATACCTTATCCACCACCACTCTAGTGAATGATCTCAAAATGGTTCTTCCCACTATCATAGTACATGCCACCATATATCCCATATGAAACCACCTATATAATTCTATAGGCCTCCTTTTGGTTTCTCTCATAAATTAGCGCCCGATTTAACACCTTATAAAAAATCATCAAATGGTAAATATTTTCTTAGGACTTGATCTCACATCTTATACCATATTGAAAACTTTTAGTTTGAACTTCCTCATTTCAAATCAATATTGGATTAAAACATTTCCAATTGGTTATGAAGTCATCATAATCCATTAATAACATAAATATTTAGGATAATATCATAAACTCATCATCACTATATTATATTTTGATCTCTAGATATAAGTGTTAAATGAACTTCATGGTGAATTAATTCTACACCATACCCTTGGTCTACTCATCATGAGACTAAATATCCTACTAACTCTTCATAGGTCCTTACATCATATAAGATTCCAAATTTAATGATAGTGGATATTAAAACATGAATTCCTATCTAAAATCTAAGATACTTTGAGTGGACCTCCTCAGGCCTCTCTCTATACAATTAATAAATAATTATAAAGTCTCATAGAAATTCCCTTCCACCCTATCACCCTAATATAATGGAGGTTTAGGTTCTACCATTGGAAGTTCAATATCAATAATTCCATATCCTCACCCTATAAGAAATAATTGTCATGGATTTATCCCTCTAAAATAAAAAAACATCTAATGAAATAATACATATTATGGTGAACTTGAACCATATAACCTCTCAAATAAGTACCTAACCTTAATAACCACACACTCAAAGGGCATTCATGATCCCCACGAGCTAGCAACTAGCACCTGGGAATCAAATAACAACCAAATAAAACAATTTTGACCAACCTAAATAAAAAACATATCATATATAAAAAACAAAGAGAAATTGAATATGAGATTAATATATTCCCCAACTTAAAGAAGACATTGGAAATGATATAACTCAGTAGTTTTAAGAACATCCCAATGTACAAGTCCAACAAGGAAGTTCTACTAAAATATAAAAATGAATAATACATGTGATAGCATGGAAAAAATACCACAATCTCAATACAAGTTACCAAAATTCACATGGAAGAAACCTCACTACCTCACTATGGTGCCTTACCTTTCCTTGAATAAAAAGTCATTAAAAGGTTTATACACCACTAAAGGGGTGTGTAGGGTGTGATTTAACCATCTTAATAGGATCCCGCCTAGGTTTTCCATAATAAGAATCTATAAATTAGTCTGAAAATACTCAACATTAATGAAATGAAAGCCATGATAAATGGTTAAATATGTTTTTTCTCAAAAGAATGGTAAATTATTTTATTTACCTATTATCCACATTTTCCAAATAATTCAGGTAAAAGAATCCAAATAGTTTCATATATATATTATCTATGCAAATAATGTATCACATATCATACCAATTCAATATATGTACATTATCAAACATTATATGAAAAATCATAGGTAACATCACATCAAGGATAAATATAGGCTATGACAGTAGACTATGTATACCGAAATTAATTACTAGTGTACACTAAAGTCCTTATAATGTAAGACTAAAAAGAAGAGAAATTCCCCATTAATGAATACCCTAATAATGTACATATTAATTCCCAAGAACAAAAGGGCTTGGGAGGAGAGGAACATCAAATTAGTACAACATGAAACAATAAATGGATGATTTAACTAAGATATATCTTCCACCTATGTATCTATGTATTCTCATGTGATATGTTTTCCCAAACATTTCATCAAAACCATGATTTGAAAACCATCTTAGAAATCCTTGTCACAACGCTTAGAATATTCTTTTTATTTTACCAAAACAAGGGGTTAACCATATTTCCATACACACAAATAATTATAAAAATAATTCCGTTTGATTTATAAAATAATTTATAAAGTCATAGTTCAATTAAATACATTGAACATTCGCTAAAAATATAACCACTTTCATCAAACCTGTGTTACAAATGCCCATAATGGGATTCACCAATATGGAAGAACACATGGATGATAATGGATTCCCTATAATTAATCCTAGAATACTAGAATTTATTTAAAAAAAATTGGTAGAGAACAAGAGAAACACAACAAACCTAAAAGAAATTAACACAGAGAACAACAACCAACATAATGGTCTGCATATGGGGAAAGATCACAAGATGAATGTATAATTGATAAAGAAGATTATAATAAAATATCAATAGATATAGTGAAACAACACAATGGTGCTACCACAATTAATGACAATGAACTAAAAGAGAGATTACTCAGCCAGAGAAACACTGCTTAACCACAACGACAATCTATCACTGAACAAAACGATTCGAAATGGGAGATGGTATTAAAAATCACATTAGAGAGATTATAGGTAAATATGGGGGATAAATCCATCCAAATTAAGGACACATAACCTGTATATCATAATAAAATTAAATATTTTGATAATTACATGATGGGTAATCCCATTCCACATCTTGTAACCCTTAAAACCCAAATACGCTGAAAAGCTGTTTACATAAAATTAAAAATAAAAATAGTTACCATTATATGGAATGTAATTTTTTCATGTTGTGTAACTTATTAATGAAATGTACCAGTTCATGAAATTTAACCATAACTAAATACATAATGTTTAAATAGTTTACATAGTGTGTAAACTTTTCATGATATTCTTGAGGTTTGTGCTTTGAAGAAAACACATAAAATCTACCTAGTTGAAAATACACAAAGTGTCAACAATTTACAAGGTGTTTATTTCCCATGAAGATAGAAAAAATATCATATTTATACTAAAAAACCCAAACTATGTGTTCTCCAAACTCAGGGAGAACCCACAAATCCTCTTAACAGGCTTATACCTACACTACATTATTTCAAAAAAATATTCATCCCCAAAAATTTGGTTATTTACCCAAGGAAATTATCTCCATCCTCGAGAGTCCTAGTATGCACACAAATACAGAGGAAAAAGGAATGTGAGATAAAAAATACCTAAAATACTATAAAATTTATTAAATATTTCCCAGCATAAGCCTTTTTGTCCCTAATAAGTCATGTGGTAGAATGATGTCCAAAATAGAGGTGAGGCCACTACTACCTCATCAACTACTTGTGCTCCCATTTTTCATGAGAATCAAATATCTTCCACCATAATAATCTATCCTACAAAAACATCATTCCATGAAAGAAATTCAATTAAGATTAAATGATATCCACTAGTTTTTCCACAATAGAAACATCTGGCACAAACTCATTCTCTTTCCAACTTAGAATGTGAGAGCAACCATGATGGTATTTTCTAAGCTATGAAATATGGAAAACATCATGAATACCTATAATATAAACTAGTAATTAAAACTAATAATAAGTCTATATAGGAAACTCCATGACCAAAAATTACCAACATATTTTATGTCAACATTCAATATTTTCCAAGATGGCATTGAATCAATCAAGGATAACCATAGAAGAAAACGTAATCAAAAATGGAAAACTCCATAATGAAGATGTATCTAATGCACATAATATTTATATTGACGCTGATATGGTACCAAATTACAAAGTATATATAGAATCCTCACTATCATCTCCAAAATGAGACTCCAACCCACAAAAGAGGCCTCTCCCACCATCATACAGTAAATATGTGATTCAGTTGGGTGAACCTACAAATCCATGAAGGGAACCATTCTAATCTATGAATACCAATTATTATTATAATAAAAATCAACCAGTCCAATATGTTTATTCCAAGATCCTCAAAAATAAAATATTTATGCATGATTCATATCCTCCATGATATAAATAGAGCACTCCACCGAGCCTTTTATTTGTGGATAGTAAGTTATACTCAAACTGACCTGAGTCCCCATAACCTCAAATAGACTCCACAAAAACATTGAAGTGTACCTAGATTCCCTATCTCAAATAAATTTAAATTGATCCCTATGAAAACTCAAAATATAATTCACATACATATTACCCATATATTCAACCTTTTTGGTTTCCCTGATCGGAACAAAATGAGCTGAATATTTCAACCGATTAATCACCACCTTGAAAAAATTTCTCCCTCGAGGAGTCCATGGTAATCGAACTACACTATCCATGGATACCTCATCAAATTCCCAATACATCACCAGAAGAGCCTGGAAAAAACCTAATGGCTTCAAATTCTCATCCCATAACTATTAAAATGTATGAAAATAGGAGACATAATAAGAAATGTCTCACTTTATACCTAGCTTCTATAATCACTATCTCATATCATAATACTTCTCCATAGCGCCGGGATGAATGAACCATAATTAACATTGAAGATAAAATAAAATTTAGATCCTCATTGAAGAGGGGATGAAAAATTGATCGCCAAAACTGAGAATAAATCCTGAAGATAGAGACCAACTAAAAATATCTCCCCACCATAATGGGTTTCTCTAATTCCTCTGAACACATCATCCTATAACTAACTATATAGAATATACTTATGGATAGATGATAATAATTGAACACTAGTCTAAACCATACAATAGACATTCACTTGAGCATATAGGTGTATCTGAGAAATGTTCCCCCAATGTTTCCACTCTTACCTCGATTCCATAACAGTCTATAATGATAATTTAAAGATAACATTATCTCCAATGATATTCCCTTTTCCGAGGGGTGTGAGAAACATGAAAATTAAATTTTTGAAGGGTTTCTACCCACTTCCTTTGTTATAGATTCCATTACTACCTATAAATGAAATATCTCACAATCTTATGGTCATAAAATACTATTAACCATTACCCAAAGAGATAGTTTCACAGACACCTATGTGCATTCATAAACTAAAAAATCTCTAAATCATGAGTGGGGAAATTCATATCATGTGTCTGAAGTTGGCGAGAGCTATAATCCATTGAATAATTATTCTTCATAAGCACCCAACCCAAACGAGTTCCATAATAATCAAAGAAAACCACATAACCCATCCTGATCCTATGTAAGATCATAATAGGATATGATTTCAGAAGTCATTTCAACTCATCAAAAGAAGAATGACACACTGCATACCATATTAATTTCACCACATTCATTATAAGAAAAGTCAAATGAGATGCCAATTTTCAGAAATATTGGTCAAACCATTGATAATAAATATAAATACAAAATAATATCAGAATATCAAAGTTGTTAAATGGTTCTTCCCAAGACAAGAAATCCTTCACCTTTTTAGGATCCACATATAAGCCCTTACTAGAAATCACATTCCCTAAGAACATAACTTCTGGGATCTTGAAATTTCATTTTGATACCTTTCCATAGAAATGGTGTCTCTATAGGATTTCCATAACAAAAATGAATTTTTTTTGATACTTGTTATTAGATCTAGAATAAAATAAAATACCATCCACAAACACTACAAAAAACATGTATACATACCGATGGAACTTCCATTTCATCATATACATAAAAACTTCGAGAGTGTTAGTTAAACCAATTAGTATCCCAATATATTTTCAATGTTCATAACTACTCCTAAAATATACCTTTTTTTATAACAGAATCTTGAAAAATAAGTTAATGATAGCCCAATCGAAGATTGATCATTGAAAAAAAAATTCCCATTTATCTAGTCAAAAATATAATCCACTTGACAAAAAGGATATTTGTCCTTAACCATTACCTGATTCAATTTTTATAGTTCAAAAACAATCAGTGTGGACCGTCTTCCATCTTGAAAAAGTGTATTGGGGCCAACTATGGTGGAACACTAGTGTAAGACCCCAAGCTTCCATGGTACACTTCCCTTTGAATAATACAGTAGTGTGTGTTGTACGCAACTTCGAGTTCTAACAGACTCCACAACCAATCAAACTAGCCATTTTGAATAGTAATAACCAATTTTTTAAAATTTATCAATTTTATCATTCAAAATGGAATTCATTTTTGGATTTGGAATATTGAAATTATCTTAGGGGGAATTTTTGTTATTTTTCTGAAAACATTAAATTTTTGATGAATAGTTAAAAACACAGAGTTGTATTTTAAAACCAAATTTTTATTTAAATAATTATTTATTTTATTTAAATTTATTTTATGTTAAAATAGATATATAATACCTATATATGTTCAATGTAATTCATTAGAGTCAGTTTATAATAATTTTAGATATATAAAAATTTTATTGCACTTTTCACCGTCTTTTACCCATCTCTTAGGAGAATTTTCAAATTCACATAAAACATAATTTTACCACTTCTATGAGTTGAATATTGAAAATAATAGAGTCATGGTAAATATCAAGGATTAAAATGTGGTTCAATAAGATAAAAATAATTTTTGGTTAATAGTAATTTTATTATTTTTATTTACCATGGTTAAAAGTAAAAAGGGAAATTATGTGTAAAAATTATATTATTATTACCCTAACACATGTCTTAATTATATTGGATAAGAATAATTAGACCAAAAAACCCTAGGAATAAAATATGAACCTCTTTTTTCACTTGGATTAGATTGGGACATTTATTATTATTTAATTGAAAGAAGAGTTAAAAGAGATAAAATCAATGTTTAATAACTAAAACATTTTCAATATAGGGTCATACATAAGATTAATTTGATTATAAATATTAATTATAAAGATAAAAATATTTTTTACAAAATGGAATTTTGTTAATAATTCTTAGACATTAAATAATTTAATTTATTTATAACACAATGGGGATGTAGTAATTACCGATTTATTGAAAGTTTAAAATAAATGATTATTTAAATATCCAAATAAATGTAATTTGATACTTTTTATGAATTGAACTAATTTTATAGATTAATATGACATTATATTTTTTGTTAGATGAATTTCTTATAAGTAACAATGCTTTTATAAATTAAGCAAAAACAAAATACTAAATAGTGTTAAAATTTCCATAAAAGAGTTTTTAAAACAAATATTATATTATTAATTGATTTTATATTCCTAAAAATCTAATATTATGAAAAAAGACTTATATAATGATAGATGTATCATTAAGGAACCACTTGGGGTTAAATTGGATGTATATTGTTTGTTTATTAACCATATAACATAAAAATACAAAGAGATAAGGTAAATGTAAAACAATTTATCTAAGAGTTAAATAAAAAATATAAATTTAATATAGTGACCAAATCCTATCTAAAACCTATTTATTGAATGGACTTTGACACATAACCTCTTTATATTTTAATTAATACATTTTGGAGCCATTATAATGTGAAAGTGATTTTATTATAAAATAATATTTATATCTTTTCCTAAGGTGCCCCTCACCCCTCTTATAAAAGGGCACACACCCTTCTCTCTAATTCACACCTTCAAATCCTTTTGGCTCGGCCAAAGTCTGCTCAAATACCCTCTCAAATTCCCCCACTTCACCCTAGAGGCCTTACTTTAGTCAGAAAGCCAACATAAAGAGCCCTTTTCATCAAATTAGAAGGAAGAACCTGATGAAGAGGTACTAATTTCACCAGCCTCTTCACGTTCTTTTCTTCTTCCACTTATTCTTTCTTTGTTATTTCCATTATAAAATAATAACTCCAATATCTTATATATATTGTGATGTTATTATAAATATTGTACATCCATATTCATTATTCTATCCATCCTTTGAATCACATGTCACCATACGTGCGTACGTATGGCTTACCGTATCCACGTCGTGGTGTAATTGTTATTCAATACATTATTATTTGGATGGTTATAATAATGCTGTGTAATTGATGTAAATAATGAATATAACATGATAATAATTCTGTATATATGATATAACTTCCAATTATATATTATTTTAATATCAAAATAATGATATTATCGCTCGTGAATACATACAGATTACCGTCTCCACGAATGTGATGAGATTAATTCACCATCATATCCATTCAAGACTAATTTTCATTTGATGATTAAAAATAATTTTTAAATACTTGATATCTTTCTGGATATGAATAACATACATCCCATACATAACAAATATGACTCACATAATAAATAATATAAAGGAAAACAAATCTGTTAACACCCAAAACAACGATAATAATAAGATATTATTTACAAACCAATGTTAAAAGATAATATATGATATAATATTAATGTATATGTTTATTGTATAATTTAATAAAAATTATTTCACCATTATACGGGAGGTTAACCTACCCTCGACCATGGAAATGTAAAAGGTAAGGTTTAATTCTACAGTCTCTTAATTATCCGCAGTTGTTTATACGTAATCATCTACTGGGATCTCTTTATCATCCACATCCATGTATCTTAAAAATGTATTTCAATTTTTTTTACTATTTACTACACAATGGGTTAAAGTAATTTATACCCTTATGTGTTTTTAAAGGAATATTTCCATCATTTTCCAAATAAGGTACTTTTTTACCTTTTCAACAAAATTATGGAAAGAATGTTTTTTTAACTTATACAACGGGTGCGACTATTTCACACTGTTATAACATCATAAAACCTTTCCTTACAAGCTTATAAGAATATTTTTCAAAGAAAATGTTTTCTTTTATAATTATGGGACTTTTAAATGATTTAAAAAAAGAGATATTTCTCTCAAATAGTTTTTTTCATCTATGTCAACATCCTTTGATGGATTTTAAGCCTATTTGAAGTTGTTTTATTATGACACAAAACATCCATGTTGTATTAATGGTTTTGTGATATGTTTGACTATGTATGTGTTATTTTTATATCATTCATTGTTAATAGAGAAGGTATTGACATTTTGTATGCTTATTTTAATATGAATGATTACGTTATGTTTAAACATGTTCATATGAGGAATGAATTGGATTTAGTAAGTGAAGGGTGTAGCCCGCTATAACTTCTCGATGCATCGGTAGGTCTCATGAGACAAACTAGTGTCTTGGAACAAGGCATTGAAAAAATCGTACTTGTATTCTTGGCACAAGGCCTGGACTATGTGGTTATGATAGACTGGAATTATGCATTCCATCATTATGAAAGTGGTTATTGATATTACATGTGATTATTCTACTAGAATAATATCAATATGAATAAGTAAATGGAATTATTTCATTTTATTTTTTCCATATTCTACTGAAGTTCATGTTTAATGTCTTTTGTTTTAGATATACATTTTCTTAAATGTTTATGCTTATTTATGAACGTTTCCGCTATATTGTTATCCTTACTGAACATCTGAGCTCACCCCTTTCTATGATTTATTTTTCTCAGGATGTGAAGAAGTATTTTATGACTAACCTACAGGGATAGTCTAAGGGGATATGAGTGTGGAATATGGAGACAGTTTTTTTAGTTTTTCACATTATCATGTAATGTGTGACTAATGAATGTATCTAGTGTTTCCAAGGCTACTAAACTAATCGGCCTTTTGAGAGTTAATATTTTGTGATCTTTCCAATGTTATGTAATAATGCACCGACTCTGGATAATTGGGGTCAGGGCATTACAGTTGGTATCATAGAAAGTTTATTAAAAACCTTGGAAGCTAAATTTAGATAAACTCTAATTAGAGAACATAGACCTAAGATGGACTTTGAGGATTAGTATAGAAGAACTTCCTAGAATTTAGTTATCGTAGAGTTTTTTTTGAGTTTTCTGAGATATACATCCATGCTTGGATACGAGTAGGTAGAGGCGGCTCTGGCACAAATGTACCTAGGGGTAAAACCTAAAAACACCGCATTGAGCTAGACTCGAATGGGAACTGGTGCACGACAACGAGCCTTGCTTCACTCTTGGTTATGACTCTCCCATGGGATATTTAATGGATAATTCTATTTTTATTTACAAACCATTATGAAGGGTTTATGAGCATATACTTACTTAAAGAAAACATTTTTATGGTTATGGATTATATCCATAAACTGTTCAATTTATGTGAAGTGTTTTTCAAGTTTGGAATTATGTATTTCGATTCATAAAATAATATAGTTTATTCCATTATTTAGAAGTGGTGCCAAGTGGAAGGAATGGAGACCCTATCAATTCATTCAATCCATGTAGGGATTTACATCCTGATAAAGATAATTATAGTGGAACTAGTGACACAACTGGTGTTGATCATCTTAACACCATACTGGGAAAACTCACTCGGGTTATGAATAATAACCTTACCCGTATGGAGCACCCTGATCCAGAACGTGGAGGATCAATGTTAGATCGCCTCATGAGGAAAAAACCAACAACATTACATGGGAATTAAAATCCATTAGTAGCTGAGAAATCGATAAATTCCATAGACAAAATATTCCATTACATGGGGTGTAGTTAAAGTGAAAAATTTATCATTACAGTTTACCGCTTCACTGGAGATGCGGATCATTGGTGGTCATTGATTCAAAACACAAAGGAGGATGATGAAGTATCAAATATGGAATGTTGGTAGTTTAAAGATATTTTCTTAGAAAAATACTTTCATCATGACCATCGAGCATATATGGAAAGGCAATTTCCAAGTTAGAGGAAAAAGGAGGATGAGAATGTCGCAACGTATGAGGCCAACTTTACAAGGGTAGCGAGGCATGCTGAAGATTATATACACAACCCAATAAGTAATATTGATCGTTTTATTTATGGATTAAAACCATTTCCCTGTCGAGAATTAGTGTCAAAATCCTTCTCATCATACGAATATATTGTCTCATGTTCTATCAAGACTTAAAAGGGATTCTCTAAGTCTTATAACTTTAAATAAAAGAAAGAGAAGAAGAGATCTGCTGAACACTTTGGGAATGGAAATAAGGAAACAGGGAAGAAGAGAAGAATTGAATTTCCTCCCTGTGATAATTGTGGAAGGAATCACTCAAGTGCATGTCTAAAATGAAAAGGAGTATGCTACAAATGTGAACAGAAAGGCCATCTAGGTGGTGATTGTAATGGAATGAAAGACGCTACCATTTTTCAATTATACAGTTGCAAGGAGATGGGACATTATGCAAATGATTGTCCTAAGAATCAAGGAAACATACCTCAGAAAAGACCATGGGATCAAGGCCAAGCTTATGCAATCACTACTACTGAGGTTGAAGCCCCAAAAGACATGGTGGTAGGTAATTTAATGGTTTCCTCAAGTTTAGAAAATGCTTTATTTGATTCTAGATCATTTCATTGTTTAATATATTCGAAGATTTATATGAAAATTATATATTTCCAATTTGATTTAATAAGGTATTTGTCAGTCAAAACTCCTAGTGGAAGTGTCATAGCAACAAAGTTTTGTGAATCAGTCCCCACTAGAGAATATGAATGTTTTTTATCTACTGATCTAATCGTCATAACCATGATTGAATTTGATATAATCCTCAGTATGGATTGTCTTTCATACCATGATGCAAAAAATTATTGTAAGAAGAAAGAGGTTACTATTTATGATGACGATGATACAGAACACCTTATCTTTAGTGTAGAATCGTCACCACCTGATTCTTATCAAGAACCTCCCCAAGTAGCTCAACAAAATTCAATTATTGGGGAGTAAGAGAATGAAATAACTATGGGTGAAGAAAGGAATGTTCAAATAGATTAGGTACCTATTGTGAAAGAATATGATGATTTGTTTCTAGACAATTTTCCCGGATAACCTCCAGAACGAGAAATTGAGTTTTCCATTGATTTAATTCCTGGTTGAAGGCCCATATGAAAGACCCCTTATAGAATGGCCACTGTTGAATTAGTGGAATTAATGAAACAACTAGATGAATTGATTAATAAAGGAATTAATCTCCCTAGAGTTTCTCTATGGGGAGCACCTGTACTTTTTTTTAAGATGAAAGATGGATATATGATGTTGTGCATTGACTATAGGGAGATCAATGCTATAACAATAATGAACAAGTATCCCCTACCTCACATTTATAATTTAATTGAAAAACTGCATGGAGCTCAATAATATTCAAAGATTGACCTTCGATCTGGAAACCATCAGTTGTGTGAGAATAAGGAAGACATTCTGAAGATAGTATTTCGAACAAGGTACGAGCATTACGAGGATACAGTAATGCCTTTTGGATTGACTAATGCACACTCTATTTTCATGGATCTAATGAACAGAGTTTTCAAGGAATATCTTGATGAATTGGTAGTGGTATTTATTGATGATATGTTGGTATACTCCAAATGCTTAGAAGATCATGAAAAGCCCTTGTGCATTATCCTGAAGACTCTTAGAAGACATGAACTATATGGGAAGTTTAGCAAGTGTGAATTATAGCTTCAGAAGATTTCTTTTCTTGGCCATATTGTCTCTATGGATGGAATCTATATTGATCCTTATAAGACAAGAGCAATCCATGAATGGCCAATACCAACAAGTATAACTGAGGTACATAGCTTTATTGGTTTATCAGGATATTATCGACATTTCGTCCAGAATTTTTCCTGATTGGGTAACCCATTAACGAAGCTCACATGTAAAGGGGTTAAATTTGTTTGGAAAAAAGTGCGTGAAGAATGTTTTGAAGAACTGGATAGAATATTAGTCAATACTCTTATATTGAATCTACCATCGAGGAATTATTGGCTAGTTATTTATAGTGATGCATCGAATAAAGGACTTGGTTGTGTCCTTACGCACAATGATAGGGTTATTTCCTATGCATCACAACAACTAAAAATTCATGATCACAAATATACTACTCAAGATCTTGAGTTAGCAGCTGTAATCTTTGCTTTGAAGATTTGGAGACACTATCTCTATGGTGAAAAATGTGAGATATATATTGATCACAAGAGTTTCATGTATATTTTCTCATAGAAAGAACTCAACATGAGGAAAAGGTGATGGCTTGAACTACTCAAGGATTATGATTGCATGATACACTACCACCCTAGGAAGGAATATAAGGTGGAAGATGCTTTGAGCAGAAAGGATCCTGGAGTTTTGAACAAGATGAGAGTTGAAAGGGATCCTATTTTCGTGGATCTAGTAATGATATATATGAGAATAACCATGGAAGGTGGAACATAAATTCTTTTTCAAATGGTTTCTAAACCATATTTACTAAAAAGGATAAAAACTTCTTAGGCCGATGATGGGGAGTTTCAAAAGAATATTAAAGTTGTGAATGATGGGAGATTGAGTGACTTTGTGTATGAAGATGGAATTTTGAAATTTGGGAAGAGAATTTGTGTTCCCAATATACATGATCTAAAAATAGAATTTTTTGATGATTCTCATAGTTACAATTTCTCTATACACATTGGGAGAAAACAAATGTATAGATATTGGAAGGAACATTTTTGGTGGGACAACATGAAGAGGGAGATTTCTAATTTTGTGTGAAGATGTATGGTTTCTCAAAAAGTGAAAGCTAGAAGTCAATTGCCCGGAGGAGTCATGCATCCTATTCCCATACCTGAGTGGAAATGGGATAATATTATGATGAACTTTTTCATGGGACTACCAAAGACGCCTAGAAGAAATGATGCAATTTGGTCATTGTTTATCATTTTACCAAGTCAGCACATTTTCATTCTATTAGAAAAGATTTACCACTTGAACGATTGGAAAGACTATATATTAATTATATTTTTAGACTTCATGGAGTACCCCTATCGATTTTTTCTGATCGTGATCCACATTTTACCTCAAGATTCTATAAAAGTCTTCAGAAAGCCCTAGATACTGATCTTCGTTTGAGCACTGCCTACCACCCTCAAACAGATGGAAAATTAGAACGAACTATTCAAACCATAGAAGACATGTTGAGATCATTCTCACTTGACTTTAAGGGTATGTGGGATCAATATTTACCTCTGGTAGAATTTTCCTATAACAATAGCTTCCATTCAAGTATTCAGATGGCTCCACATGAAGCATTATAATGAAAGAGATGTCGCACACCAACTTGTTGAGATGATGTTGGTGAAAGAAAGTTTGTAGGCCCAGAACTCATGGAGGAAACGATGGAAAATGGGAAGGTAATCCAAAACCACATCAAAGCAGCTCAAAGTAGGCAGAAGATCTATGCCGATAACTGAAGGAAGGATTTGAAATTTCAGGTAAGAGATCGTGTTTTCTTGAAGGTATCTCCATGGATGGGTGTTATACGTTTTTGTAAGACGGTAAAATTGAGTCCCAGGTACGTCAGACCATTCGAAATTCTAGAACGAATTGGGGTTGTAGCTTACTGTTTGGAAATGTTGCCAAATCTCTCCAAAGTTCACAATGTGTTCCACGTATCACTATTGAGAAAATACATGCCTGACCCAACACATGTACTCACCTATAAATAACTAGAACTGGAACCCAGTCTATCTTATTGCAAAGAGCCTGTCATGGTTCTTGATACAAGAGAACAATTGCTGAGAAACCGGATGACTCGCTTAGTAAAATTTTTATGGGGAAACCATAAGATGGAAGAGGAAACGTGGGATCCCGAGGAACTTATGAGGAAGAACCACCCAAGTATTTTTATTCATTAATATCCTAGACATTTCGAGGATGAAATTATTTAAAGTAGGGGAGAATGTAGCACCCAAAGCTTCCACGATACGCTTCTCTTTGAATAATATAGTAGCATGTGTTGTATGCAACTACGAGTTCTAACACACACCACAACCAATCAAACTAGCCGTTATGAATAGTAATACCCAATTTTTGAAATTTCATAAATTTTATCTTTCAAAATGGACTTCATTTTTGGATTCGGAATATCGAAATTATCTTAGGGTGATTTTTTTTATCTTTCTGAAAACTTTCAATTTTTGATGAATAGTGAAAAACAATAAGTCATAGTTTAAAAAAAGTTCATTTAAATAATTATTTATTTTATTTAAATTTATTTTAGGTAAAAATGGATACATAATACCTATATAACTTCAATTTAATTCATTGGAGTCAGTTTATAATAACTTTAGATATATAAAAATTTTATTTAACTTTTCACCGTCTTTTACCCATCTCCTAGGAGAATATGAAAATTATCATAAAACATAATTTTACCTCTTCTATGAGTTGAATTTTGAAAATCCTAGAAACAAAATTAACATCAAGGAGTAAAATGTGGTTTAATAAAATAAAAATAATTTTTGTTGAATAGTAACTTTTGACTTTTATTTACCACAATTAAAAGTAAATAGGTTAATTAAGGGTAAAAATGATATTATTATTACCCTAACACATGTCCTAATTATATTTTCAAATATAATTCGACCAAAAAAACCATAGTAATAAAATATGAACCTCTTTGGTCCACTTGGATTAGATTAGGACATTTATTATTATTTAGTTGAAGTGTTAAAAGAGATAAAATCCAAGTTTAATAAATAAAACATTTTTAATATAGGGTTATAAATAATATAAATTCAATTATAAATATTCATTAGAAAGATAAAATGATTTCCTACATAATGGTATTTTATTTATAATTTTTAGAAATTAAACAATTTAATTTATTTATGCCACAATTGTGATGCAGTAATTACCTAATTAATGAAATATTAAAATAATTGTTATTATAAATATCCAAATAAATGTAATTTTTGGATTTTAATGAATTAAACTAATTTTATAGGTTAATAGGACATATTAGGGTTGTCTAGATGAATTTTTTTTCAAAAAAATAATTATGTTAGTTATTTAGCAAAAACAAAATACCTAATATTATCAAAATTGACATAAAACAGTTTTTAAAACAAATATTATATTATTAATTGATATTCTATTCCTAAAAATCTAAGGAGTAGACAAAGAACTTATGTAAAGATAGTTGTTTCATTAATGAAACACTGGGGTTTCTCTTGGTTTTATATAGTATTTTTATTAACCATATCATATAAAAATACAATGAGACATGGTAAATGTCAAACTATTTAACTGAGAGTAAAATCTAAAAGATAAAGTTAATATAGTCTCCCAAACCTATATAAAACCTATTTGTTGAGGGTTTTTGACCCATCCTCACCTTAGAATTTAAATAATCCATTTTTGAACCATTATAAACCGAAAATTATTTTATTATAAAATAAAATTTCTAGCTTTTCCTAAGGTGCCGCTCACCCCTCTTATAAAAGGGCACTCCCCCTTCTCTCTAATTCACACCTTCAAAGCCTTTTGTCATGGCACAAATCTGCCAAAATACCCTCTCAAATTCCATAAATTCACCCTATAGGACTTCCTTTAGTCATAAATTCATCTTACGGAGCTCATTTGATCAAATCGAAAGGAAGAACCTGAGGAAGAGGTAATAATTTCACCACCCTCTTTCAAGTTCATTCATTTTTCCACATCTTCTTTCTCTGTTATTTCCATTATAAAATAATAACTACAGTATATTCTATATAATGTTATGTTATTATAAATATGTCATAGCCATATTAATTATGCTATCCATCCTTTGAATGAGATGTCACCATACGTGCCTACGTACGGCTTACTATCTCCACGTCATGGTGTAATTGTTATTCAATACATTATTATTTGGAAGGGTATAATAATGATGTGTAATTTATGTAAATAATGAATATAACATGATAATTATTCTGTATATATGATATACCATCCAATTATATATTATTTTAATATCAAAAGAATGATATTGTCGCTCGTTCGTACGTACAGATTACAGTCTCCACGAACGCGATGAGTTTTATTCCCCATCGTATCAATTCAAGACTAATTTTCTTTTGATGATTAAAGATAATGTTTAAAGACTTGATATAATTCTGGATATGAATAATATACATCCCATCCATAAAAAATTTGATTCACATAATAACGAATATAAAGGAAATCGAATCTGTTAACACCCGAAACAACGATAATAATACGATATTATTAAAAAAGAAATGTTAAAAGATCATATATGATATCATATTAATTTATATGATTATTGTATAATTTAATTACAATTATTTTACCATTATATAGGAGGCTAACCTACCCTCAACCCAAGAAAAGTACAAGGTAAGGGTTAATTCTACAATCTCTTCATTATCTGAGGTTTTTTATACGTAATTATCTACTAGGACCTCTTTATCATCCACATACATGTTTCATAAAAATTTATTTCAAAACATTTTTACTATTTAATAGAAAATGGGTTAAATTCATTTATACCCTTATGTGTTTTTAAAGGAATCTTTCTATCGTTTTCAAACAAGGTAGTTTTTTACCTTTTTGACAAATTTAAGCTAAGAATGTTTTTTTACTTATACGGAAGCTGCAGATATTTTCTACAGTTATAACATCATCAAAGCTTCCCTTACAAGCTTATAAGAATATTTTCAAAGTAAATGTTTTCTTTTATAATTATGTGAATTTTAAATTATTAAAAAAAAGATATATTTCTCTCAAATAGTTTTGGTTTCATCTTTTCCAACATCCTTTGATGATTTTTAAGATTATTTGAAGTTGATTTACTATAATACAAAACTTACATATTTTATTGAAGGTTTTGTGATATGTTTTACTATGGATGGGTTATTTTTATACCATTAATGGTTTATATAGAAAGTATTGACATTTTGTATGTCAGTTTTAATACTAATATTTATGTTATGATTAAACCTATTCATATGATGAATGCATTGGACTTAGTAAGTGATGGGTGGAGCCCACTATAGCTCCTCGATGCAATAATAGGTCTCATGAGACAAACTAGTGTCTTGGAACAAGGACTTGTCAAAATCTTATTTGTAGTCTTGGCACAAGGCCTTGACTATGTGGCTTTGATACTCTAGCATTATTCATTCCATCATTTTGAAAGTGGTTATTGATATTTCATGTGATTATTCGACTGGTATAATATCAATGTGAATAAGTAAATGGAATTATTTTATTTTTTTCCATATTATGTTGAAGTACAAGTCTAAAAGGATTTTTTTTAGTTATACATTTCCTTAAATATTTATGCTTATTTATGAACATTTCCGCTATATTGTTATCCTTACTGGGCATTTGAGCTCAATCCTTTCTATGTTTTATTTTTCCCCGGATGTGAAGAATTATTTTCTGACTGACATGCAAGGATAGTCTAAGGGGATATGATTTTGGACTATGGAGACTATGTTGTTGTAGTTTTGGACTTTATCATGTAATATATGACTTATGAATGTATTTAGTGTTTCCAAGGCTACTAAACTAATCGGTCTTTAGAGACTTGATCTTTTGTGATTATACCAATGTTATGTAATAATGCATCGACTTTGGGTAATCGGGGTTGGGGCGTTAAAACTAGAGTGAACATCCCACTACATCATGAGATCCTTCAGCTCCAGTGGATCCATATTATAGAAAGATATTAAAATCAGGTTTACTCCTAAAACTAGGTAAATCAAAAACACTGTAATCCTATTTATAAGAAGTAAATATAAATCAAGTGGGAAAATTTCAAGAATGTCATGAACAACAATGACATGTTCAATAATAGATGAAATTTCATCAGGCACAACTGTTATAGTAGAAAAAAACTCCTATGATCTAGGTGAAAATGTCTTGAATGACCAAACCATGGATCCCACTCTCCCTAAAACACTTATGAAATCCAATAGGATTTATGAAACAAGACTTGATAATGAAAAAGATCAACTAATGCATCGTCAGTGATAAGAAAATCCATCCCTATGAGGGTGTAAAATTGATCCATATCAAGAATGGGGAAATCCTACACGGAATCCACATCAGCAATCGATTGAAAACACGAACGAAATTGAAACCCCTGCTCTTTCCAAATTCCAAAAGGTTTCTTTAACTCTATAACAAATGACATGAGCTCTTTTTTATGTTTAATGATATCAAAAAATGGTTGGATATAAATGAGTGGGATGCACTAGTTTCAAATAAATAAATTTCTACTAAAGATGAAATAATTTTGGTACCTCTCACTATCGCTAGCCGCACATCAACCTCATCTATAAATTTATCTGTTGTGTGATTGTTCTTCATTTCTATGTATTACTGGTAGATCCCTATACTATTTTAATCATATGATTGTGTCACAATTTCCTTTGTAGTTGAAGATACCTAACAATATCAAGGAAGAGACATGGACTGATAAGAACACAACATATGACCATAACACCCAAAACATCTCAACATCTCCTCAGGTGCATGACATGAACACCGGGTGTGGCCAACCATGCCAAACTGATAACAAGCTAAGAGAATACTACTATATGTAACTAAGGGTGTTGATGAGTATTGATGATGTGAAAAACCTCCACCACCCCTATCATTATCTTTCCACTTTCTCTTATTCCCTTCCATGTCACTGATGCTTCCACTGGGTGGTAGTGAATGTGCAGAATAACTAACCTTCCCTTCCATATTCATCACTAGAATCATCACCCTATCCACCATATCTACATTGGTTGAAATATTATACATAAATACTTGTGATCTGATATCTACGTGTAAACCCTATAGGTACATCTGATCCTTCAACTCATCATTATATACTACATCTACAGAAAAATGAACCAGTTCCACAAATAGATTGGTGAACACTAACACAAAATATTCTCCCTGTTATAAAAGGAGGAATTATAGACACTTTTTCATTATTAGAAAATCTAGAATAACCTATTGGAATATGAGAGACTTGAAACCCTTCCATTCTAGGACCACATGATTTTCTGCCAATATCATTGAATCCCACCATCGCCTACCGACACCCTCAAGTATGAACACCACACACATCATCTTTATACTATCAGGTTTATACATGATTTCAAATATCTTTAAATTAATTTCAATGCATTCCTTCACCTCTTGAGCTTAATCTGTATAGATAAAGTATGGTGGATTTTCATAAAATAATTCCCATGATCAACCCCTTTCACATCTTTCTCCTAGTTATATCAATAAAATTAACTACCTTCACGATAAAATTGATAAT
Organism: Viscum album; assembly: GCA_963277665.1. NCBI lineage: Eukaryota > Viridiplantae > Streptophyta > Magnoliopsida > Santalales > Viscaceae > Viscum > Viscum album. Next base: position 1,427,126,111 of record OY728120.1, on the reverse strand, counting down.
ATTTTAATCAATAGGTTGATTCCCCTATTGATATTAAACTTCATCCTCCTAAAGAACCAATGGAAGATGCCTCAGAGTCAGTCCACTACACACTAAAATAGAATAAATTATTTTATTATAGAATATTCTCTGTTTAAAATACAAAATAATAATTAAAAACTCATATTAAGTTCAACAACTCAAAAAAGGAGACATGCATCCCAATAAACCTTGGTAACATGAGTCACTGCATAGAAATAGCTGGCCAACCATTCACCACTACCTAGATCTCAAGTCCCAACAATCCTATTTATAGTCTACAAAACATCCTAAGATAAGGAATCTAGAGGAAATGAACCCTCTGATACCATAATGTGGAGAACCCAAACTAATACCATCACAAACTGGTACCTGAGCCAAATTTCCACACACCCAAAGGGAATTATAGATCCCCAGAGGCAATATAATAACATTCAAACCTCAGATAATAACCAGAGGGAGTGATGTTTTCCAATATAATGTAACATGATTGCATATATATATACACAAACACACACACACACACAACAAAGAGAAACAATATTAGATATAAATATACTCTATAATTGAAAGAAGAAAAAGGAAACAATACAAAAAAAGAGAAGTAATAACATTACAAAGTAAAAGTCCAACATCAATGTATTACTAAAATAAAAAAACTCTATTCATTATGATAGTATAGGAATACTCTAACCATCTCACCACCACTAACCCAAACTCTTCTTAAAGAATCCTCACCACCTAACTATGACGCTTTTCCCTTCCCTACATCGAAATATATACAAAGTTCTATACGCTAACGAAGAGGTGAATAGGGTGTGAGAAAAGAGGTGTAGTAGTATCACACCCTGGAGTTTCATAACAATTATTCATAAAATAATCTGAACATGATCAACATTTATGAAATTTATGCATTCTAAATAGTTAAATATTTTTGATCTCTAAATCATAGTGAATCATTTTATTTCCCATTTTATCCTCATTTCTAAAATAATCCAAATTAAACAGTTCAAATAATTTCAAATATATCAAATCAAATGAACGAATTTATCACATATCATATCAAATCCATGGCAGTAAAAGTTAAAATAGTACAAGGAAAATCACATGTAACATCATTTTAATGATCGCTATAGGTTATGCTTGAAAACTAATCATACCAAAATTAGTGACTAGTTCCCACTCAAATACATATAACACATGACTAAGGGGTATACAAACAGCCCAAGAGAGAATCCCCCAATAATTTCAATATTAGTTAACTGTTAAAACAATTATAGGGAATAGAGTTACACCTCATGAGGGGACCCTTGACAATAAATGGATGATGTCGCTAATCTACTTCTTCCAACTATGTACCAAAGCATTCCCATGTTCTACATTTTCAAAAACACTTCATAAAAAATACAATGAAAACCATTTCATAAATCCATTTGACAATGCTATGAAAATACATTTTATTTCAAAAAATAAGGCAAACTCCATGTTTTCACAAAACCCCATTTCCACAAGCAAAAATCAATCAATAAATCATAACATTTAACTTATAAAATAATTTATAAAAACATATAGCAATACAATTAATCTAATATAAGCTTGAGACAAAACCACATATATCACAATCTAGTCCCACATTCCCATAATGTGATCCACCGATTAGGAAGAATGCAATGAAAATAACGGTTAATTTAGAATCGATCCTCCCATCAAATAAGTGATTGAAAAATTAGAACAACCAGTGGATAAGATTAAAAACACAACATACCTCAATGAAATTCTCACATCGCACCAGAACCAACCCAAGGGTCCACGTCCAGATGAAGATCAAAAGGTAGATCTACAAAAGATCAACACTATTATTATCACTGATCAAAAGATCTAAAAAATAAACCCAACTGTGTTACCATAATAAATGAAAATGAATAAATTGAAGGATCACTCAACCTAAGAAACACACCACAATAATAAAGATAAACAGTCACAAAATAAAATGATCTGAAAGTGGTGGAGGTCACCAAAACCATCTAGGAATGCTTAATAGTTAATATGGGAGAGACTTATAGATTAATGAATAAAATATCTGCACATCACCCTAAAATCTAAACCTATGAGAATTACATGGCCTATATTCCATTTTCATGTTGTGTAGTACCTGAAACCCAAATATGTCAAAAAAAACACATTTTCTTAGGTTAAAAAACCTTATTTTTACCATTACACAACATGTAATATTTTTATACTGTGTAACCCCTTTACACAATGTACATAATAAAAACATATTCTTGACACATAATACAAAATATATAAATATTTTACACTATTTATAAAGTTATCACGATGTCAAATAGGTCATGATCAGTGCTAAATTCATGAAAAATTTCTCATGAAAAATAAACATAGTGTAAAGACATTACATGGCATGTATTTCACTTTCATGAAATAAAAGTAAATATTTATTCATAAATACCAAAACCACCTCTATTGATCTCTAAAATTAAGGAGAAACTATAAACCTACTTAACACATTTATAATCTGAATACATTAAATCTGGAAAAGATACCTCCCCGAACATTAGGTAGCATTCCCTAGAAAATTCTCTCCATATTCTGGAGTCCCAAGAAATTCCCAAAAAAAGAAGAACATGAAAATTGAGATTATAAATACCCAAAAGATGGTAAAGGGATGTTACACATACAATTAAACAGTTCCATAGAAAAGGGACACATATAGAAATAATCCAATAACAATAAATAAAAAATCTAATTTACCAAAAATTGAATCAATATAACTACCCTAAAACATCCTCATCAAGGCTATAACTAATAAAGGGTAAAATATAAATCTATAAGTAAAAAAATTTTCTAAGTCACTATTATAACCCCTTAATTTATCATCAATAAGTTGACGAAATAATTTAAAACAAAATGTCAGGAAATGATTCTTTAATAATATACATAAAATATAAAATCATATCATTTCCCACAACCCCATCTATAACATGCTCTCCCACGAGTGCCTAACATGATGTATGTCACATTTTTAACTGAGTCCCTAAAATAATGCATGTATACAAAATCTAATTCCATGATGGTCGGCATGTAATATCTTAGAAAGAAATAAAATTACATAACAAGTGAATCACCCAATGTGATATAACATAAAATTGTAACAACCAAACATCAAAAATAGAAATCTCACTCTGTGGATACGGATTTCCTTCCCATAAAGGATAGATACTCCAATGAATGATATAATAACCAAGGCTTGAAACTTATTTATCTCTTATTTACCATTCAAAAAGAGTTAACAAAATAATACTATTATAATATAATTTTGTAAAACCATATCCAATGAAACACTATAACAGTTACCAATATTGATTCTCCACATGACCTCAAGAAATCCTATACATACCCTATTCGTCACCAACTTACATCGAGGGTCTCATAATAATGGTTGGGATTCTATACACTCTTTACTATAGTAATACAAAATAGGAAACCAAAATAATCTAAATCCGAATTAATAATGATCAATAAAAAATAACCATGGGTCTCATAATAGGACCCCATAATTTAATTTTGATCCAAAAACTGATACATAATATATTTCATCTAATTGAAGTATCATATTTCAATGGAAAAAATACACCCTATAAACCCCAATCTAGATCTTGTAATCAATTATAGTTCCCTCATCCATCCCCTTTCCAAAATGTAAACCAAGCATTCATTTTCTCTTATCCCAAGATGCAACCATGAGTTTCCCAAAGTACTAATTTCATCCTAAGAAGGGTGTGAGTACAACTCAGTAATGTACCACAAACTATGTTAGAAGAAATATCTAGTCTAATAAAATTTTAAAAAAATGTATAAATTAATATATCTAAAGTATTTAATTGGAAATATTTTCATAAATTAAAATATTTTCAATTACACACATTTTCCTACAAGTTTCATGTGGATCCCGAGAAAATTTGAGAAGATTTTACATGTGCCTAAAGATTGAACTATACAATGTAATTGTTTAACTCTTTATGTCACAATAAGAATCATTAAAAATTAAATTTATTCAAATTTACATTATGTTATCTATATATATACAAACATCATTTCCAATCTATAGGTTCTTGGAACAACTATCCATCAAGAAAACAATGGAACACATCGAAGGGGTCTAGAGAATTAGTCTGGCCCAACCCAAAAAGAAGAATCCCTAGTACAATATCAAAACAATAACATATTTTATGTCATTAAAAGGTTTTTAATTTGTGAAATTTTTATCAATAGTAACTGAAACTGTGAACCATTTATGTTATCATAATTTCCATGTACTATTCAATTATTCACCTTTAAATCAATTCCACATATATTCTTTGTTAACATTTTTTAATATACTCAACCACTTGGAAATCTTCTATAACATTAAATTATATGGACATTACACTTAAACTATTAATAACTTTTATAATTAATCAAAAAATAACACAATATAATTTGACAAGATAAGACTGACAACCCCATATACGTTGAAAAAATGGAAAATACATGTAAAAACGACTTACTATTATAAACTCTGTAATTTTTCAATTAACAACTCAAATACCTATTTCCATGGTAGTGTCAAAGATTGTGGGATTCTATAGGGAAAATCTCAGGATTGTAGATAAAAAATGTCTTCTTTGACAGTTCCATAATATAACATTATGTTTAAATTTACTTTTCTTATTAAAGGAAATAAATGTGAAATATAAAACACAATGTCAAAATAAAATACACAGGATAAATATAAACGCTATGGGATAAAATATATAGACCACATAAGGTGATTTTTATACACACACTCATCCATCCTTTATTTTTTTCAGTAACGAGAACGCCCTATAATTAGTTATCATTAAATTCTAAAGAGGGTAAACAACTGAAAAACATTCTTCACAAAAATTGATAAAAATAGATTTTAATCCGTACCAAGGGATTCAAATCATAAAAAATATTAAACACCATAGTATAAATATAAGAAGTCCTTTGGATGATTTGGGATGGTTTTGTTAACGTCCCTTTCTTTTGGAGAATAAATGGGGGTGAAAATCAGGTGAAATATTATAATAGTTACACATGAAAATCATTAAAATGTCATGTTTTCTTGAACAACATAGTTTAGTTTCACAATTTAGAAAACTAGGTTCCAAACATTTGGTATCCTTTGTATATGGAAGCCATGGGTCTCATAAAATTTCAGGATACCTACATGTCATGGAAAATGGGGTGGGGGATGTTCTAATTCCATTTTCTAAGACAACCTCTACTCACATTGTTGTATTGCAATGTAATCACAAACCATTATCTATCATTGCAACATGTACTGTTCAATTTTTTTTTCAAAATTTTAATGTCTCAAAACACTAGGATGATCCACATAATATCCCCCACACCCATGAATCATTCAAAAAACTTTTTGAAGGTATTATATCCATGTTTAAAACAATAACGCGCCTCACTAATGATTTTGGATCTTAAAAAATCATTTCATATCTGTGAGATAGTATGATGGTATCCCATATATGTATAGATTAAGACGAAATATTCTTGATTGAACATTTATTATTGAAACAAGAAATTTTATTACAGAAAATATATATGAATATTCAATATAATAAATAATGAAATTCAAATCGTTTCTAAATTCCTAAACTGAGATATTCTAAGAAATTTCCAAAAGCAGACACCGTTGGGGTACATTGTATTTATGTTCTTTGTAAGGGATTCCCATTGTGTGTTTTATATATTTGTTATAGGAAAAATACACATAGATTAGTTTTTATATAATGTTTTTTATGAATAAAATACCTCTAGAATATGTAATATAAATGTTTCAAAAAGTGTATTTGTTGGCGAAATTTTATATAATGGTTTTGGGTAGGGGATTCCTCATGTACATATTATACAACTATTCCATGTATAAGGTCAGGGTGATTAACATATAAGTCTATAGGTATGGGAATTCCATTGGATTATTATATATAAATAATTTTGAATTATATTCTATGTAGTATATTATTTAAATGGTTGAAGACGGAGATACCATTGGTGAATGTTATATAAATATTATGGGGATGATATTTCTTTAGCTGATATCCAAAAAAGGCATCTGGTTAAAAGTTGTTCGATAGTAGTGATATAAAAATTTATTTATAAGTAAATATGTGAATTCCCTTGGTATATGATATTATATAAAATTTATACTATAGGTAGTATTTTTACTCTTGGTATTGATGTGACAAGTTTATATACATTTAATTGATTTTGATGCATGTATGGTCAACCTCAGTTTTCATCATCGAACATGGAGATTTATTGGGACATTTTTTATTATATTTAATTTAAATATATTATTTACAGTATTTCACAATGTTGATTGTCTACATATAAATATTTTGAGTGGGATACCATTAGTAGTATTCGATTGAGTAATTCTAACTCCTAGACTGGGAGTCCATAACACATTGGAACCTAAGCTGACCTCATGATAGTTGATGTAAGTAAGTAAAAGGACTATTTTATAATTACAAATATAGATAGCATTGAAGGAATTAGAATATGTGATTCGGTGTTGAACTCAAGCTTTGGTTGTGATTATAGTTATTTATATTTAATTTTGACTTGGATTTAATTGATCTACAATTGGAGATAATTTTGTTTTTTCCTGACTCATGTGATATTTTAAAAAACATCATATTTTTATAACATGAGGTAAATTATATATTTATATTTTATTATTCATGATGATATTATATTTCGATAGATATATTGATGAATAATTTTATACTATTTTCTCTATATTCTATACTCTAACATGAGGATGTACTTACCCCACAATATCTCTGAAAAACCTCACAACTAGTCATACCCTATAAAATATATGGACATGTTACTGAGGTCATTTGGAAAAGGGATCCTATTAGTGTAGATTCATCGTGGTTGGGATGATACAATGTGTTACCACATCATTATTTTTTTGATTCATTAGGATTTTTTAGACCAATGATATGACTATTTTAAACTTTGAATAGAAATAATACCATTTTTCATAGATAACACTTTCATGAGTTAATGTCCATATTTATAGAGGGTTTAGATAATTATTCTTCATCATTTATGTTAAATTTTACATTATTTAAGAAACGAATTATTTAATAGGATCATTTTTTATTTATTTTTTAATTTTATAGTGGTGACAAATGAGTTTTTGGTTGTATATAATATTATGAATATAGGTTCATATGACATGTGGAATATTTTATATGACAATGGAAATGTTTAATGACCAATATTTGGATATTTTATGTGTAAATAATAAATTTTTTCATGTTTCTCAAAAAAATTATCATTGGTATTATACTTCATTGAATGAGAATGTTGTGAATTTTCATAATATAAATCATTATTGGATTATATCCTTTTATTTATTTTAATTCCACAATTGTTCATAAGTGGTTAATCTAGTATATATTTTCATGGTGTGGATTAATATTCTAGAGTTTTTATATGAAATTAATATGATATGCCAAATGTTTTCACATATATACATGAGAACACTAGAGTGGGTGTGTTTTTGTGTGACTATCATCTCCATATATGAGATTAAATCATACATGTCTATAAATGAGTTGTGACCTATAAGTTATGTTAATAGTGGGATATATAGGAGATAATGGAAAATATTAGATGAAAGGTTGTTTATTAGTGAGTCGGGTGATATACATGAGTAGCCATGTATTTTTTTTATCAAGTGTGATGATTTGTAGTGTACTAGGGTTTTCCTATTGAGGGGTTATTATAGGGTTTTGCGTTTGTTTAGATACATGGATAAGTGATATTATGGGAATATAAATTAAATGGTTATTTTTCTATTATAGAATGAGTACTTATTTGGTTGTTATAGGTCTAACATGCATTGGATGCAGAGACATATAGTCTATTAAAAAAATATTTCATATAAATTTTTGAGGAGAAGTTATGTTTTTTTGCATGGTTAACTGGTGGTTTAGAAAAATAATCTAAAATTTAATGGAGTAATATTCTAGATAAAATGTTTTAGATGAAATGGAAATGTTTTATTAGATGGTATGACTATTTCTGAATTCTATTCATTACTAACGAGGTCTATTGGGTGTTTTTTAGAATTTCATTCAAAGAGAATTTATTACCATTTTAAAATAGAGTGAGAATACCCATAACCTATTTAATAGCTGAATTTTTTTGACTTATAATTTTAATATGGTAGGTAATGATTTCATTGATTTAGCAATATTTTGTTGGACTGTGTGTTAGAGATGTTGATGAAAATGTTTTTAGGGAAATATTAGGGATAGTTTGATGTAGTAGTGTGAGAAAAATGACTCAAGAGTTGATTCCATCTTATCAAATGAAACTATGTTTTTATTTCTTTTGACACTATACCACTCTTTAGATAGTCTATTTTGGTATATATGTGTTCAGTCCCATAAGACCAGTATGGGGGTTTGGACCTTGAGTGTTTCCCCTATGTTATGATGGGATATTGGAATTATTACTTCCCTAAATCCATTGAAAAAATTCCTCAGTTATCAATATTCAGGATGAAAACCCTATGTTGGTGGTGAATAGGTTTGATATGAAGTTAAAATGTTGTGATATAAAATGTCATGTTTCTAAAATTAAATGATCGTGTTATCCCCAGATTCATTTAAATGTTTACATTATAGTAGTTGCCTCTATATAAAATGGTCATCTGTCATTTGATAATGTGAATCATTTATTTGGAATATGACTAGCATGCATGATGAGATATTTCTAATTTTAGAGTAGAATATCCAATTCGACAATTTTGTTTGCCTCTTTCCATACAATTAACTCATTTGAGAGACTATTTGTTACTTTTTGGGGTGTTTGATGGGTTAATTTGATCATTTGTACTTATAAAATTTTGAATTCCCAAAAATATCATTATTATCTAGTGACTTAAGAGATCCCCTTAATAACTATATATATAGTGCTATAATAATATTGAGTTTCCAATATGTCTTGGTATTTCCCATTGTGGGATAAAACAAAAGTGTTATAAATATTTTTTTGGAAGACAACTATGTGTTATATCCATTTGGTTTTGGTTTATAGTAACTAATTGTCTATATGATTTCAATGAAACAACATGGGAAATTATAATATCATTATATCATTGGTAGGGAAGGGGGATATAATCTGATTCAAGGATATTGAAAACTACCTGGGAGTATTATTTTTTATTAATAGTGGGAATTGAGTGGAATTATTCTCTTATATAGGTGATAATGATTTTATTATTGTGCGGGGGGGGGGGCATAGAATATTAAATCATAAGGTACATGATTTAAATAGATTTTGGAGAACATATGAAATGGAAGGAAATTTAACCCATCATGTAAGGGGTTTCTTTTTTTATTGTGTTATAATTAAGTGTTCGTGTTATGTTTAGTAAATAATTTATACCTAGGCCTGGGTATTGATTGATGGGAATCGAGGACAGTTAGTGAAATAAGTATCTAATAGTTTTTAAATCTGATATGATGGTCTTGGGGTGTGACATTGTTTGAATTTGGAATTAGGAGAGTAAATTGATAAAATAACTAGAATTTTTGTACTAATGGGAGGAACAAAGACATGTATATTGAAAAAAGTAATTGTATTATATATATAGTGTCAAATGTATGACTGATTATTTAAAGAAGAATATCAAAGAAATGCAAAATTATGATGTTAGAAAAGATTAGGTTTTTCATGGACCACTAAAGCTGTAAAATTTGGCTTCACATCAATAAATTTATATTTCCCATATAAAATAGAATTTAATAATTATCACAGAGTTAGTGGAAATAATTGGTTCCACAATCGGAGGGCAGAGATCATTTTTAATACGGGGTTGGTTTTGAGTGCAATGTCAGTGTGACTATTACTAGTGGGTTATATTGAATTTGAGTCTATATTTGGGGTTAATAACCAAGATAGTATATGAAGTATTCAAATGTATAGAAATCTGGTATTTGAATAGCTATATATGGTATTTTATATTGACTTCATAGTTACAAATTATTAAAATTATGTCACAATTGAATTTTTATCCAAAAATGGATTGTTTTTTGGAATTTATAATGGAATAAATATTTAATAATTTGAAACACCTATATAAGGTATTTTTGAATGTACACATATGATCATGATGTTTCTTTTTAGTTTCATGGTGTGTTTGAGATTGGTCGTGGTAGCATTATTGGGATAATGTTTCTCAAATAAGTGCTTCCATAACGGGAAAGCATGGGCTGCATCAATTGGAAAATAGCGAAGGAATAAAATTTTTAATAGTGGTTATGTGTGTTGATTTTGGTTTATTAAAACCAAATAAATTAGGTTAGAGGTACTTGTTTTGTTCTAATAAATTCAAACAATATTTGAGGTGATTTGAAATTTTTTGAGGTGGTCGATAAGGATATCGATGAAATATTTCTAGTTTTACAGATCTATAATATTCTTGAATTATTTGAGATAATAATCAAATTAAATTCCATTAATTAGTTTAATATATTAATTGGATGTCTTTTTATATTCCCATACATATTAATAACCTAAGGTAATGCCACCTTTTTATTATATATTTTTCATTATGTTGTACAAATGGTGGATCTTTTAAAGATCACAATCTTGGAAATATGGTATATAATACAAAAAAACATAAAAAATTATACTAAATAATTATAAAGAATTATTTTTTTGTTAATCCTATGTATATTTAATATATCTCATAACCTAGGGACATACATCAAAGGGAAGGGTGAGCATAACGACCGGTAAGGGAATAAGTAAGGAAAACAGTTTAAATGTGATCTTGAGGAATATCAATAAGAACCCGAGGAAAATAATTATGGAATAAGCAAAGCGAAAAGAAGAATATAATGATAAAAAAACATTGGAAATTTCATTGAAATTTATTTATAACATGTATCTTATAAATTCATAATAATATCACCAAGGTTAGTCACCAAGGATTCATAAATGAAAATTACAAAGGTTATTCACCAAGGTATCATAAAACATGTCATCTCTATAGATTAAATTCATTACACATGGAATTGGAGTGATATCAAAGATCACCCTTAATATTTATTAATTTCATGTTATCTACATAGATAATAATAAAAAAATATCATAAATAGTCATGGGGAATAAAATAAACAAGTTTTATATCAAAATCCGATTGTTTCAAAAGTGATTAAATTCATGATTATTATTGCATTTTAAGCCCAAAAATTGGAATTGGGGTTTCATGTATGTTAATCCAAATATAGAATAAATTATTTAAACATCATGGTGAGTACCCTTCAAAAATATGGAGTATTTTGTATTCACAAAAAGTAAAATAAAAGATCGTTTCTTGAGGAGAAGAGGGAGATTTTGAGAATTAAATTTGGCAGCATAATAGGTATAAAATGTTGTTTTGAAAAATATTAAAATTGTTGAGGATAAAAGTATGCCATTTATAATAAATAATTTGGTAGTAATGGTGTGATAAAATTTTAATATAAGAGAGTTACCATGACATTTTGAATACATATTTGAAAATAGTTTTTTGAATTGAATAGAAAAGTAGGTTGATTCCATTACCTTGAAGGGCATCTCTTAAAACATGGTGTTTGGGACCTTGGGGGATTAAGGAAACCATGGGGGACTCCTTTTGAGGTAAACTACCATATATTCTTGGATTATGTATAGTATGTGAATCGAAATAGAGAAATGGGTGGATATTTATAGAAAAAGTGTAGAATTTGTTTAATAATTTCCAAATATAGGCTTTCGAAATCTAGGTTTTGGAAAATGATAGATATTGGTCATGAATATGGGTTTTTCCCATAGTTTGGGAAAATAGGTCATATTTTATGTTATTTTAATAAAAAAACCAAACATCAAATTTTATTAAATTTTTTTATGGAAAACAAATGTTTTCATAAAATAATGCTTTTTAAGAATATGTTTCCATTTTTGACTTTATAAAGTATCTTATATGATTGGAAATTGAATAAATGTATTAAAATAAATATTTTTAATAAAATTACATATATTGAGTCTTGAATTGTGTGTATATAATTATTACATTTCTATGACAAGATTATGAAGTCATTAAACAGATCTAAAACCCAAACTGTATTTTTAATATTCACATAAAATACAAAATATCTTAGAAAATTTTCAGAAATTCACCAAAACCAAAATTCTATATGATGATTTCAATTTTGTTTTATTTTTATCATAATAATTATATAAATATAATAAATTTTACTTTTAGAAATAAAAATACTTAATTATTAATAAAATACCTGGTAAAAAATGCGTTGTAAAATTTTTGACAAATAAAAAATTTCCGTGAAGTAAAAAAATGATTTAATCATTTACATTTAAATATTAATTTTTTTATCATACTATTTAATTAAAATTAAATATTATTCATACTACCATGGTTTATTATTAAAATTTATATCTTTTCTAAAAATTAAAATTTATATCGGAAAAAATCAATTTATCAAATTCATTATAAACTAAATTTATTTTATAAGGATAATTTTTAAAAAAAATAAAATGATGGAATAAAAATTTTATTTATAAAATAAAATTAGAATTTAAGTAACTTGTTCCATGACCAATCCACTGGGACCCGTGTTGTTACTACCCCAAGCCCACCTTCTATAGGACAGGGGTTGGAAACTAGCACTAGAAAGACATATCCCGAATACGGGAATGTGTTTCCATTAAACCTGTAAAACACACAATCCAAGAACTCAACAATATGAAAAACAAAAAAAAACGTCAGTAGTAATGGCGTGTACTGAACTTAAAGGGCCCGGAATAAAAGCCCTACTTAAAGGTACAACTATAACCAAAAAACAGAAAGTAGCTCATGGAATCATTCAGTGAGGGTCCTACCTAAATGGTAGGTACAACTCATCTCCACTGCTATCCACATCATGCAATCTCCTCCATCTGCTGCCTGGCCCTTGCTCCCTCATGTCTCAGAAAAATATACTCATCATTTGTAGAAGACACAACAAGATGCGGACGAAGCCTGTGCAGTGTTGAGTATAACCTTACCACGTATGGAATTGGAGACCCCCAAAGGTTACTGTGAATTCCAAAAACGAAAACCAAAAATCATGATCTCAATCACAATGCCAAAATTAATAGGCACAACTCAACCTTGGTATACGTAAAGCACAAAAGAATAGATGATTAGTCAAGAATTTAGATCATCTTATGCTGTCAAGAGGATAGTTGCTGACCATACAAAGTCTGACCCACACAGGATCGGTAGGTACTTACTCCTGCATAACCCACAAAGGATTTGAACCTCTGAGAGTCAATAGGTATTAAACCCCGCAAGACCCACATTGGATCTGAACCACTTGGATTCTATAGGTACTAACCCCCCACAAGACCTAAAAATGATCGGTATGTACTTACCCACACAGGATCACTGAGCGCTAACCTACACAGGATCTGACCCACAAAAGATTGGTATGTCGCTGATCCACAACAGGCCTCTCTAAGCTGGTATATATCAGGTCATGTACTAATTATTCACACATGATAGCTAGGTGATGATCCATACAGTATCTCTTGTTGTTGATCCACACATGATCACTAGGTGATAACCTCCGTATGATCTGTCTCCAACCACTACATCACTACTAGCCTCTGGATTCCCACTCATAGTATGCTTGGTTCTAGAAGAACCACTCCTCAAGCTATCAGTATTGTTTCAACTTGAATTAAGTCCCACTAATAAGTATCCCAATGATTTTTTGTGTCATAAGGGTCCAAACGCAACAGATGGGGCATCAACTAAACGCTCGGTCTGTAAGTTATTGGCATTTTAATGCCAAGGGCCAAGTTGGATTCAGAGTCAATCAAACCTAGCCATAATATAATGTTCTCCAAAACATTCGTGGAGTATCTAAAAAGGACTATATTGCTCCAAGGATCTCAGTGCTGTTGACGGTTAGTCAAACATATGTTTGGTTTGCAAGAAACAATCACTTTTTTGTATAAGGGCCCGAGAGGGGTCTGGGTCTGGTCTGACCCGATCGGACCGACCATGGCTGGCCCTACCTAGCTCAGGTCGGCCTGACCTAGTTCATGTCTGACCCGGCCCGGTTGGGCTGGTTGATGGTGGGCTCTTCCTGTTGGGACACAAACTTTCCCAGCCCGCCACGACTGGGTTGGGCCACGGTGGCTTGACCGGACGGTTGGCACGACCGACGTAGGTTCATGTGGTCTACTACACCCAAATGGGTCAAAGGAAATATTTGTCTCCTTTGTTGGCAGTGCCATTTGGTGCCACCTTGTCACCCATGAGACTCATAGGGAGTGGGTCCCCTGCATCGCCGAGGCTTCGAGCCGTAGCTCCCTTTAGCACGGCGTGCGATGGAGCGCCACCTCCACCTCTGCAGTAGGCCACAAAAGGCCGCATGTCCGACCACCATGACACCGAGCAGATCTACTCTTCCACCATGGATGATAGTTGCTGGTCACCACCCTTATTCACTGACACCGGTTTCCAGTGCCTGCGCTTTTTCTACGAGCCACCAGGTGAGCTCCGATGGTCCGTTCTTCCTTTCAGACATGCCTACAGTCCTCTCGGGATGTTGCCGTCATTGAACAGCTCTACGTTTCAAGGTTCCATCAAATGAAAAAACCTGCGTCTGAAGAACGCAATGAAAACCACGAGGAGAAGGGTCCAGGCCCTGTTCATTTGGCTTGTGCCCTCTGCGTTAGCAATATAACAAGTGGTTTTAAAATTATACATCAAATTAAAAATAATGATAAAATCTGTTCATTATAATTTTTAAATAGTAATTATTAAAAATTATAATATAACAATTAATTACATAATTTGTAATCTAATTATTCTTTCTAATTATTAAATAGTAATTATTAAAAATTATTATATAACAATTAATTACATAATTTGTAATATAATTATTCTTTATAATTATTCATTATAATTATAAATTATTACTATTCATTGTAATTATAAATTATAAATTATTAATTAGTTTTTTACTAATATAATTATTAATTATATAAATATTAATTGTATAATAATTAGTTAGTACATTAGTAATTATTAATAATTAATTAAATAATAATTAATTAGTTAATCAGTAATATAAGTAGTTAATTAGTAATATAATTAGTTAATTAGTAATGTAATTAATGATTATTTAATAATTAATTAGTTACATAGTAAAATAATTTGTAATTATATAATAATTAATTAGTTAATTAGTAATATAATTATAAATTTTTTAATTTTTAATTAGTTAATTAGTATTTATTAATCATTAATTATATAACAACTAATTAGTTAATTAGTAACAAAATTGTAAAATATATAATGGTTAATTAGTTAATTTTTTGAGAAAGATAGAGCTGAGGCTCTTTTTATAATTATTTAATTAGTAATATAATTATAAATTTTAATTATTCATTATAATTATTAAACAGTATTTATTAAAAATTATTATATAATTATTAATTAGTTAATTAGTAATATAATTATTTATTATAATTATTAATTATTAATTATTAAAAAAATATTGTATAATAATTAATTAGATAAATAGTAATATAATTATTCTTTATAATTATTCATTATAATTATTCAATATAATTATTAATTATACATATTAATTATTAATTATTAATTAGTTAATTATTAATACCATTTTTAATTATATAAAAATTAGTTAGTTATATAGTAATTATTAGTAATAAATTATATAATAATTAATTATTTAATTAGTAATATACTTGTTTAATTAGTAATATAATTATTAATTATTTAAAAATTAACTAGTTACATAGTAATATAATTATTAATTAAATAATAATTAATTAGTTAGCTCGTAATATAATTATTAGTTATACAATTTGAAATTATTTAATTAGTAATTATTATTCATTAATTATATAATAACTAATTAGTAAATTCGTAACATATTTATTAATTATATTATAGTTAATTAGTTAATTTTTGGTGAAAGATAGAGCCTATGGCCTTTTAATAATTAGTTAATTAGTAATATAATTAAAAAATAAAAATATTAATTGAAATTATTAGTTAGTATTTATTAAATATTATTATATAATAATTAATTAGTTAATTGTTAATATAATTTTTAATTATACAATAGTTTATTTCTTAATTACTGATACAATTATAAATTATAATTTTTTATTGTAATTATTAAATTGTAATTACTAAAAATCATTTTAATATTAATTAATTAGTTAATTATTATATAAATAATTATTAATAATTACTAATTAACTAAATAATTGTTATATAATTAATTATTAATAATATTAATTAAATAATTAAATAATGTATTATATGTTTAATCCATTTTTTAACTTTAAATTATATTGCTCTTCTAGTTTATATTGTATAGTCTTTCAAAGCCACATACTTGAATAATTTTTATATTTCTAGTATGTGGTTTTGAAAGCATATAAATTATTTTTCATTAATATTTTTTACGAAATTATTTTTAATTTCAACTATTTGTTATATTTTTAATCTATGTTCTACGTTTCATTTAAATCAATTTTATAATTTTTATTTTATAGGATTTCAAAGTCACGTGCATGATACATTTGTATGTTTCATATAGGTATCTTTGAAAACATATAAGTTATTTGTAATCAACATTTTTTATGAAATTATTTTTATTTTCAAATATTTGTTATATATTTAATCCATCTGTTATGTTTTATTTATATTGGCCTTGTATTTTAAATTTTAGAGCCTTTCAATGTCATATAATTGAATCATTTTTTTGTTTCAAGTATGTCGTTTTAATAACATATAAATTATTTTTTATTATCATTTTTTTAAATTATTTTTTTTTCAACTATTTTTAATATGATTAATACATGTTTTAAATTTCATTTATATTAGTCTTATAGTTTATATTTTATATTATTTCAAGGTCAAGTACATGAAACTGAATCCCACATCGGAAATGCAGAATGTTCTTCATAGGAAAGGGACAACCAGAATCCAACATCAAAAATGTAGAATTATTTCCAAGGTAAGATCACTTATAAAAGGGATCCATCTGTAAGAGATTCTGTCAGTATCCAGACTACTATAATAGCTGTAATGCTGGATTTTAAATAGCAGAAAAATTCTGCTGAAAATTTTATTTTTTTATTTTTTTTCTTGTTTATATATATAAACAAAAAAAATTAAAAAATTAAAAAAATATTTGTATGGTTTTAGTGAAAATGTTGCATCTCCAATTCTTCTTTTCACCTGATGCCAAAGGCGGCATCCGTGATGCCTCTTTTTAAGCATAGTTTTAAAAATATTTTAAACCCAGTCGTTTTTAAGTTTTTTTTTAAAAACATATTAAAAAAACACTATGGTGACCTGTAAAAAAGATGGCTTTCATAAAAATCATATCATAAACCATGAAATGAAATGGGTTTCATAAAAATTTAATCACATCATAAACTATAGAAAAGTTATTGGTCTCATAATCATTTCGTAAAATCATATCCCATGTAAATAAGCAGGTTTTAAAATCCTATAACCCATGGGAGAGAAACATGTATCATAAATATAATCCTATTCAGACATAAACCTTTCAAGAAATTATTTTCATGATATTCTTAGATTACATCACCAATAAATCTCAAACTATAAAAAGGTATTACATCTTAGATGGAGATGGATTTTAAAATATCACTTGAAATATTTTTTAAGGAAAATAGCCTTTCTTTCAAAATCACATTCATAAACAATTATAAAATAAAAATTTAATGAATAAATCTTTTCAATTTAAGTTAAAATATTTCTTGAGGAAAATATATTTTCCATAGGAAAATTTCTTCTTAAAACATAAATAGTTTTGAAAACAAAATCTTTTAAAATTGATTTTAAAACATTAAAATAATTTTTTTGATCATTTTTAATGTTATTTTCCTAGATAACATAAAAATGAATCTTGAAAACATTTTAATCTCTTTTTTAAATAGAATAATTTTATTTTGAAAACCCCTTTTCTGTGTAAACCATTTTGAATTCAAAAAAATTATAGAATTTTTTGAAAACAAATTTCATATAAAATAAAACCATACAAACATACAAAGGACAAATAATGGAAATGACAGTTGTAATGGCGATTATATCCGTACATTACACACATTCCTTTTGCACCATAAAATTTTGAAAAGTGCCTGGATTAGAAAATGATAAGAATATTACATTTAATATATATTTTTAGAAAAGGTAATTCATGGGTAAAAATTTATTTTAAACATGATATTATAATTTTAATACATTTTTTATACCATTTTTAGAAAACACAATTTTGAAATAACATGGATTTCTGACAGAAAAGAGAAATAAATTCGTATTTTTTATAAAAATTTTCTAAATTATCTGAAGTTCCAAAGAGTTTAAAAATGGTATTGTTACGTTTATATAACATGAATAAATATAGGATAATAAATTTATGATATTTCTTAAGAGATGGATTATAATATTTCATGAATGCAGACATAATCATAAACAACCTTGATAAAAGATGAAATTGAATCTATCAACATTTACCACTTTTGTAACGATAAATAATAATAAAATAGAAATAATGAAATTAAATTAAGAATAAAATATCAAGAAAATAATTAGATTCATGATGTAACATTTCAAAAGGATTTATATACACCTCATAGAAAAATATATGTGTATACCCTGGAATATGTCTCGAAGAAGCCAAATTGAGACAAAATTACATTACCAATTTGGTATCTTTTTAATGATAACCCCCATGAAATAAAGATAAAAAAATTGATATTTAAAAACACATAAATTTAGGTATAATAATAATATAATACATCCATGGTTAGTATACATACCCCCCAAAAAATATTATTGGTGAATAAGACATGTATCATTGGGAAATAAAATGTGAGACAAAATTCCCTTACCTTAAGTCTTAACATTATTTTTACACGTTAAAAAATATTGTATAATAAATATATATCTGTTATAAATCTCCCATATATCCATATTGTTATTTATAAATCCATATAATACTCACTTATGACTTTATATTACCTGTTTATTCATAATTCCGTGTTAAAGTAATGTTTTTGGTAATAACGGTTATGTTTATCATATATGTTTTGACTTGTTATTATTCAACCTCTTAAAAAGATCCTGATTTACATATTTACATAATATAAAAAATTATTTATACATCATATATATTATGAATATAAATATTTATGGTAATCTATAAAATATATAAATATTAAATAAAATACACCATTCATGGAGATAGTTGGTCGTACGTATGCATGAGTGTTGCATCCATTTTATTATTGTATTGAAATACATAATGTTAATGAAATATATGTATATATATAAATAATATCATTAATAATGAATTATTATGTCACATATATCTTATGTGTTTACAAAAACCATCCTTAATTCATTCCATATAATGTGTGAACGAATCACATCACTTTGAGGAGGCGGTAGTCCACACTTCTATGAAAAAGTTATCACATTTACACAAAATGAAAATAATGAAGGTAATATTTTCTTAATAACTATAGATTTATAAATTAATAATAAATAATATATATATATATATATGTCTTTTAAAAAATAGATTTTACATCCTAATTCCTATCCGTGAGAAGTGGTAAATGAAAAACAAACAACATCGTTTTGTAAGGTAGTAGTTCACTGCATACAAAAATAGTTAGATTATTACCCATTTTATAGAAGTGAAAGTATGTTCAAGTAAACCCCTTAGAATATAAAAATATCAGTATATTTATGATACAGTAGTTGTAACGCCCCGACCCCAGTTACCCAGAGTCAGTGCATTATTACATAACATTGACATGATCACAAGAAAGATCAAGTCTCGAAAGACCGATTAGTTTAGTAGCCTTGGAATAACTAGATACATTAATAAAGTTTACATTACATCATAAAATGAAAACTACAACAACATAGTCTCCATAGTCCACACTCATACTGTCCCTACAGGTTATTCATAATTTACTTCTTCACAATCCTAGGAAAAATAAAACATTGAAAGGGGTGAGAAAAAATGCTCAGTAAGGATAACAATATTGTAGAAGCTTTAATAGATAAGCATAAACACTTAAGGAAATTTATAACTAAAACAAAATCCTTTAAACTTCAACTTAAACATAGTGTGGAAAAAATAAAATGAAATAATGCCATTTACATATTCTTATGGATATTCTACTAAACAAATAATCACATGCAATATCAATAACCACTTTCAAAATGATGGAATGCATAATTCCAGACTATCATAACCACATATCCAAGGACTTATGCCAAGACTACAAATAATATTTTTACAAGGACTTGTTCCAAGACACTAGTTTGTATCATGAGACCTACTGATGCATCGAGGAGCTATAGCGGGCTCCACCAGTCACTTACTAAGTCCAATTCATTCCTCATATGAAAAGTATGAAACATAACATAAACATTCGTATTAAAACTTGCATATGAAATGTCAATACTTATCCACAAACCATGAATGGTATAAAAATAGCACATCCATAGTCAAAGATAACTCATTCGATACAATATGGGAGATTGTATTGTATCATATTAACCTCAATCGAGAATAATCATCAAAACTATTTGAGAGAAATATCCCCCTTTTTCTTCAAATCATTTAAAAGTCACACTATTTGTCAAGAAGCCATTTAAAAATAGATTTTTGAATCAAATTGACCCATACCACTTTGAAACATTTAAAAGGAGTTTTAATTTTAAAACATTAATGTCCATATAATTAAATCCTTAAAACCATTTTTAAAACATGGGCATTAATGATCAATATTTAGAAGAGAAATTATTTAAAACATTTAAAAATTGTATTTTAGTTAGAGTTTCTAACCAAAAGAGAGACACTTGAATACAAATAATTGAGGTAATCAAAACATTGTAATAACATGAGAATAAAGGGAGTCATGAAATACTATGTCAAAGTACATTATATACACCACATAAAAGTGATTTGGTGTATAACAACAAAGAAGTCTAAATGGAATGTAAATTGAGATGACATCTCTCATAAAGGTTATATCCTTAAGTTAAAGATAAATCAAAGACATAATTATGTGTTAAAAATATAAATACACTAAATTTTATTGGATATTCAGTGTAAAACAATCAAAATACATTCACACATATTCTTGTAAAAACAACACCAATGAATTGGATGTTTATCTCAACAAATCGAGATTGGGTAAAAATTACTCTTATCAAGTTCATACCGATGATGTGAGAATTTATCAATGGAGTGATTATGTGCATAAAAAGTATATCCACAGAAAGGGGAGTGGAAATTAGGACATAATCAAATGAGTAGTGATTCCACACATAATCTTGGAGTAAAATAATCAATGATATATGCGTAAAGCCAAATGAGTGAAAATTGAAATTTCAAATTCCCTTATCGATTCTGTAAAATATGAAACATGCACCCATGAAAGAAGGATCATACAATGATGATGTAAATACCCATAAATTTAAATTATATTACACAATGAATACAATCATGGGCAGTACACACACCACATGCAATAAATAAGTGGTGAACAATGGAAATCTCACTGAATTAAAAGTGAGATAAGAAACCCCTTACTTTGTACATTTTCCTTGGTCGACGGTAGGTTAACCTCCTCTATAATGGTAAAATAATTTTTATTTAATTATACAAGAATAATTTTCATTAATATGATATCATATATGATCTTTTAACATTGATTTTTTAATAATATTTTAGTATTATCGTCATTTCGGGTGTTAACTTGCTCATTTTCCAATATATTCTTTGTTACATAAGCTGTGTTTGTTAGGTATAGGTTGTATCTTATTCATATCCAGAATTACATAAAGTCCTTAAACATTATTTTTAATCATCAAATGAGAATTATACTTTAATGGATACGATGGAAAATGAATCTCATCGCATTCGTGGAGACGGTAGTCCGTACGTACGCAAGAGCGACAATATCATTATTTTGATGTTAAAATAATATATAATTGGATGGTATACCATATAGAAAGAATAATTATCATGTTATATATATTATTTACATGAATTACACATCATTATTATACCCATCCAAATAATAATTTATTGAATGACAATTACACCACGACGTGGAGACGGTATGTCGTACGTACTCACATATGGTGACATGATATTCAAAGGATGGATAGAATATAGAATATTATTGTACCATATTTATAATAAAATCACAGTATATAGAATATTCTGGAGTTATTATAATAGAAATAACAAAGAAAGAAGAAGTGAAAGAAGAAAGGAACTTGAAAAAGGGTGGTGAAATTATTACCTCTTCATCGGGTTCTTCCTTATAATTTGATCAAAAGAGATCTATAGGTAGGATTTATGATCAAACTAAGGCCTCTAGGTTGTATTGAGGGCAGTTTAGAGATTATTTGGGTAGGGTTTGGCCGAACCAAAAGGCTTTTAAGGTGTCAATTAATGAGAAGGGGGAGTGCCCTTTTATAAGAGGGGTGAGGGGCACCTTTGTAAAAGCTAGAAATATTATTTTATAATAAATTCATATTCGGTATCTAATGGATCCAAAGTGGATTATTTAAAGGTTAAGGTGGGTATAGGTTTCAAAACACTCAACCAATAGGATTTAGACAGGTTTTGGTTACTATATTAACCTTATCTTTAAGTATTAACTCTTAGTTAATTAGTTTCACTTTTACAATGTCTCTTTGTATTTTTATATTATATGGTTAATAAACATAATATATACATACAAGAGACCCACATGTGGTCCATTAATGATACCAATATCCGCATATAAGTCTCTTGGCCGAACCTTAGATATTTAAGAATTTAATATCAATTAATAATATAATATTTTTTTAAAAACTCTTTTATGTCAATTTTGACAATATTCAATAGTTTATTTTTGTAAAAATCATTACAGAATTATTACTTCGAAAAAAGTTAATTAAATAAATCCTCACATGTCATATTATCCTATAAAATTATTGGTATTTATAAAAAGTCTTAAATTACATTTATTTGGGTATTTATAATATTAATTATTCTAATTTTTCATTAATTTAGTAATTACTACATCACTATTGTGTCATAAATAAATTAAATTATATAAAGTCTAATAATTATAAAAAAAATATTAATATGTAGGAAATCATTTTATCTTTATATTGAATATTTATAGTCAAAAATCCAACATATATAACCCTATGTAACAATTGTTTTTCTAAAAGATATATTCATGTGTCATTTTTGTATTCATTTTAACTTAATTAAGATAAAGTGTCCATATCACTTACAAGTGGCTCCATGGTGTCCCCAAATCGACCCAAATATTCCCATGGTCGGTCATGTATCAACCAATAAGGTTAGGATATGTTTTAGGGTAATTTGTTATTATTAAAATATTATTTTTAACCCTTATTTACCGGATTTACCCTTTAACCATGGTAAATAAAATCTTTACCGAAGTAATTATTCAAAATGTCTAAAAATAAAAGTTACCTATTTACAAAATTTGAACATCCTGATTCCAAATATTGAATCCATTTGTCCAAATTCAAAACACATACGTGGCAGAAAATAATTTAAAATTAATTCTCGTTGTTAAAACAAAAAGCGTGTTTTTAAGAGATAATAACTATCAAAATATTGACACTTGTTTATGTCTGGTTTAATTGTGAAATTATGCCCAATGAAAAAAATTGAATTAAATGGTAAAAATGTATTCTAAATATAATTTAAAACCACTCAAATTCATAATTTATCAATACTAATTATTTCGATTAAATTTTTTTTTAAATTAAAATTTAGTAATTTTCACTATTTATCAAAATATAAAAGTAATCGGAAAAGTACCAAAATTTCACCCCAAGCTAATTTCGATATTCCAAATCCAGAAATGAATTCAAATTTGAGAGATATAATTTATAAAATTTCAAAAAGTCCGTATTACTATTCATAACGGCTAGTTTGATTGGTTGTGGTGTGTTAGAATCTCGAAGTTGCGTACAATGCATGTCTTTGCATTATTCAAAGGGAAACATATTGTGGAAGCTTTGGGTGTTACATTCTCCACTCCTTCAATAAATTGCGTCCTCACAATTTTTTTAAAATTGGGCTTGATAATATAATAGAAAGTCCCACATCAGAAAACGATTCAATAAAACTATCACTTTAAAAGAAAGGAAGAGAGGTATAAAGGTCACCCAAGATAACCCATACTAGGATTCCATGTAGGAAAAAATGGATATGGATGATAAACTAAGTGTTCAGTTCTAATGGAGAGGGATAGAAAACATGATCAGGAGAAAGTTAACAATAAGAAAATCACAAACTTGTGTTGGGACAAGCGTTCCTTAATCTCCTAGTAGGAAAAGTAAACAGACAACATTTTTTTGTTTTAAGTTATATTACATAAGGACGAGGAATTAATTTATGATATTGAATAAGAAAATAAAGAGATATACTTACTTTTTAAGTTGAGTTTCATTCTCTAATAACTTTTTACCACTAACTCATTTTTTTGAACAATGAGTATTCAAGAAGACTTGGTCACAATGGAAGAGCTAGAATAAACTTCTATAGAAATACATGATCCACATAGGATAAACTATATATTCACCTTGTCTTTAGAGATTAATCAAAACCAAAATGGTTAGTATAATATCTGATGACCCCCCAAATGGATATTCCATTAGAGAAAAAAAACACTAATCTTAATTTCTAAAATTAAACCATCAATACCACAAAGTTAAATAAATACCATTCAACAATCAATTGTCCTTAAAATACTTCAATATAATCCAAACTAATATTTAAACTCAAAACTTATAAGAATGTAGTCTTCCATGTTAAATTATATCTCCAAATGACATTAATTACTCTTAAAGTCACATACTTAAAAGTAATTAACCTAATCATTTCCATAAACAACCCAAATCACTATAAATCCACAATAAAAACATATTTAAAAATCAACCATTACTCCTAAAATTAAATCCCATACTATTCTTTTTTCCTTGGGCATATAGTGTTCACAACAAAGTGAACAACTTCCAAGATAACATCTATCACATAATCACAAAATCATTTTCCTATACTAAGGGTATTCATTTGATAAGACATAAGATCCCAAATCAAATTATTATTGATCAATAAAATAATTTAACTTAAAATAATGGTCACACTAAACTAGGACATCACGTAGTCCAGTGGTAGGCGATAAATCCCAATCGCACTTTGGTTGTGGGTTCGATTCCCACAGCTTTGTCTGACGCGATGGGTTTTCACATGGTCTGCGTGTTGTCCTTTTTCAAATACTATATTTTATAACATTACCAAAATATGATAAATTCCTCAAAATAACCATAACATAATTTAACCACAAATCTTATCTCATACCTTGCATTTTCATCCCAAATTATGATAAATTATAATTTCCTCAAAACCAACGATCATATAAAACCAAATGGTTATTTATAACTATATCCACAAGAGAAAAGATAATTCTTCCTCAAATATCATTCTCACATGGGAAAGTGCAGGGTTAAAAATACAAGAGAAAATTATTCCAAAGTAAAACCATCAACAAGGAGCACTAATATTTTTTAAACATTTCTCCAATCATTTATTTCCACATAGCTTTTACTTTGACCAAGAAAATATCCTATAGAATAGGGCATTCACTCGGGTAATGGACATGCCCCCTACATTTACGGAAAATGACTGTAAATTGATTCTTGGGACCATTTTTATATTCTCCCATAGTAATCTTCATTTTACTTCGGCAATTCTTCACTTTATGCCCTTTCTTCCCACACGTAAAGCATTTCTTTGTCCCATTGAGACAATTTCCTGGGTGTCTCCTTCCACATTTCCTGCATGATGGAAATTGAGGATTTCATTCTCCATTGTCTCCACTACTGGAGCTCATATCATTCATAACATTTCTCTTCTTTTTTAAGTCTGGGAATTGGTAAATATATATATTGTTGATCATATTTTTTGAAAATTGATTTGGCATAAAGACGATATCTTTTACGCCTATCAACATTCCATTTTGTTGCTCATTTACACCACCGTTCCCACCTTGTACATCATTCTCAAAGTCACTATGACATCCTTGGAATCCAGCTATTGACTAAAACCAGAAAGAATTGTGTGAGTAACAGTAGTCATAAAATCATTTAGAGATTAAAATGTCACCATATTCTCAATTTGAAACACATTAGGATTAACCAAGGTCATTTACTCTCGTCTTATATATATAATACTTCAAATCAGTTTGTAATGAAAATGTAAATTATCTTATGTATATCCTCCGATAGTGTCGTAACCAAGAGTGCAGCAAGGCCCATTGTCATGCACCAGTTTCCATTCGAGTCTAGCTCAAAGCGGTGTTTTCGGATTTTACCCCTAGGTACATCTGTGCCAGAGCCGCCTCTACCTACTCGTATCCAGACATGGATGTATTGCTCAGAAAACTCACAAAATATCTACAATACCAAAATTCTAGGAAGTTATTCTATTCTAATCTTCAAAGTTCATCTTAGGTCTATGTGCTCTAATCAGAGTTTATCTAAATCTATCTTCCAAGGTTTGTACTAAACATCCTCTGATACAAACTGTAACGCCCCGACCCCAGTTACATAGAGTCAGTGCATTGTTACATAACATTGGCATGATCACAAGAAAGATCAAGTCTCGAAAGACCAATTAGTTTAGTATCCTTGGAATAACTAGATACATTATAAAATTTTACATTACATCATAAAATGAAAACTACAACAACATAGTCTCCATAGTCCACACTCATACTATCTCTGTAGGTCATTCATAATTTACTTCATCACAATCCTGGGAAAAATAAAACATTGAAAGGGGTGAGATCAAATGCTCAGTAAGGATAACAATATAGTAGAAGATTTAATAGATAAGCATAAACACTTAAGGCAATGTATAACTAAAACAAAAGCCTCTTAATCTCCAACTTCAACATAGTATAGAAAAAATAAAATGAAATAATTCTTTTTACTTTTTCTCATGGATATTATACTAAACGAATAATCACATGCAATATCAATGACCACTTTCATAATGATGGAATGCATAATGCCCGACTATCATAACCACATAGCCAAGGCCTCGTGCCAAGACTACAAATAATATTTTGTCAAGGCCTTATTCCAAGACACTAGTTTGTCTCATGAAACCTATCGATGCATCGAGGAGCTATAGCGGTCTCCACCCTCACTTTCTAAGTCCAATGCATTCCTCATATGAAAAGTTTGAAACATAACATAAACATTCATATTAAAACTAGCATACAAAATGTCAATAATTATCCACAAAACATGAATGGTATAAAAATAGCACATCCACAGTCAAAGATAACTCATTTGATACAATATGGGAGATTGTATTGTATCATATTATCCTCAATCGAGAATAATAATCAAAACTATTTGAGAGAAATATCCCCATTTTTCATGAAATCATTTAAAAGTCACACTATTTTTCAAGAAGCCATTTAAAAATTGATTTTTGAATCAAAGTGCCGCATACCACTTTGAAAATTTTAAAATGAGTTTTAATTTTAAAACTTCAATGTCCATATAAATAAATCATTAAAACCATTTTTAAAACATGGACATTAATGAGCACGATTTAGAAGAGAAAGTCCTTAAAACATTTAAAAATGGTATTTTAGTTAGAGTTTCTAACCAAAATAGATACACTTGAATACAAATAATTGAGGTAATAAAAACTTTGTAATATCATGAGAATAAAGTGATTCATGACATACTATGTCAAAGTACATTATATACACCACATAAAAGTGATTTGGTGTATAATAACAAAAAATTCTCAATGGAATGTAAATTGAGATGAAATCTCTCATAAAGATCGTATCTTTAGGTTAAGGATAACTCAACGACATAATTATGTGTGAAAAATATAAATACACTAAATATGATTGGATATTCAGTGTAAAACAATCAAAATACACTCACACATATTCTTTTAAAAACAACACCATTGAATTGGATGTTTATCTCAACAAATCGAGATTGAGTAAAAATTACTCTTATCAAGTTCATGCCGATGACTTGAGAATTTATCAATGGAGTGATTATGTGTATAAAAAGTATATCCACAGAAAGGGGAGTGGAAATTATGACATAATCAAATGAATAGTGATTCCACACATAATCTTGGTGTAAAACAATCAATGAAATATACGTAAAACCAAATGAGTGGAAATTGAAATTTCAAATTCCTTTATCAATTTGGTAACTTATGAAACATGCACCCATGAAAGAAGGATCATACAATGATGATGTAAATACTCATAAATTTAATGTATATTACAAAATGAATACAATCATGGGCAGTATACACACCACATGCAATGAATAAGTGGTGAACAATGGAAATATCACTGAATTAAATGTGAGATAAGAAACCCCTTACTTTGTAATTATTCCTTGGTCAACTTTAGTTTATCCTCCTTTATAATTTTGAAATTATTGTTATTGAATTATACAAGAATCATTTACATTAATATGATATCATATATGATCTTTTAACATTGATTTGTTAATAATATCTCAGTATTATCTTTATTTCGGGTGTTAACTTACTCGTTTTCCATTATATTCATTGTTACATAAGCCGTGTTTGTTATGGATAGGTTGTATCTTATTCCTATAAATAATTAAATCAAGTCTTTAAACATTATTTTTAATCATAAAATGAGAATTATACTTGAATGGATACAATGGAGAATGAATCTCATCGCGTTCGTGGAGACGGTAGTCAGTACGTACGCACGAGCGACAATATCATTCTTTTGATGTTAAAATAATATATAATTGGATGTTATACCATATTGAAATAATAATTATCATGTTATATTTATTATTTAGATGAATTACACATCATTATTATACCCATCCAAGTAATAATTTATTGAATGACAATTACACCACGACGTGGAGACGGTATGTCGTACGTACACACGTATGGTGACATGCTATTCAAAGGATGGATAGAATACAGAATATGATTGTACCATATTTATAATAACATCACATCATATAGAAGATACTGGAGTTATTATAATATAAATAACAAAGAAAGAAGAAGTGGAAGAAGAAAGGAACTTCAAAAAGGGTGGTGAAATTATTACCTCTTCTTCAGGTTCTTCCTTTTGATTTGATCAAAAGAGATCCATAGGTTGGATTTCTGATCAAAATAAGGCCTCTAATATGTAGTTAGGGAAGTTTATAGAGTATTTGGATAGGGTTTCGCTGAACCAAAAGGCTTTGAAGGTGTCAATTAATGAGAAGGGAGAGTTTTTTTTTATAAGAGGGGTGAGGGGAACCTTTGGAAAAGCTAGAAATATTATTTTATAATAAATTAATATTCAGTAAATAATGTCTCCAAAGTTGATTATTTAAAGTTTATGGTGGGGATAGCTCCAAACCCACTCATCCAATAGTATTTATACAGGTTTGGGTTACTATATTAACCTTATCATTAAGTATTAACTCTTAGTTAATTAGTTTCACTTTTACAATGTCTCTTTTTATTTTTTTATTATATGGTTAATAAACATACTATATACAAAAAAGAGACCCCCAAGTGGTCCATTAATGATACAAATATCATGATATAAGTCTCTTGGCCAATCCTCAGATTTTTAGGAATTTAATATCAATTAATAATATAATGTGATTTTTAAAAACTCTTTTATGTCAATTTTGACACTATTAAAAAATTGATTGTTGTAAAAATCATAACAGAATGATTAATTTGAAAAAAGTTAATTACATCAATATTATCATGTCATATTATCCTAGAAAATTATTTTTATTTATAAAAATTCTCAAATTACATTTATTTGGGTATTTATAATATCAATTCTTCTAATTTTTCTATTCATTTAGTAATTACTACATCACCATTGTGTCATAAATAAATTAAACTATATAATGTCTAAAAATTATAAATAAAATACCCTTATATAGGAGACAGTTTTATATTTATAATGAATATTTATAGTATAAAATCCAACATATATAACCCTATGTAAAAAATTGTTTTTTCTAAAAGATATATGCATGTGTCATTTTTGTATTCATTTTAACTTAATTAAAATAAAGTCTCCCTATCACTTACAAGTGGCTCTATGGAGTCTCGAAATCGACCCAAAGATGCCCATGGTTGGACATGTATCAACCAATAAGGTTAGGACACGTTTTAGGGTAATTTTGTGTTATTATAATATTATTTTTTAACCCTTATTTACCGGATTTACCCTTTAACCATGGTAAATAAAATATTTACCGAAGTAATTATTCAAAATGTATAAAAATAAAAGTTACCTATTTACACAATTTGAACATCCAGATTCTAAATATGGAATCCATTTTTCCAAATTCAAAACACAGAAGTGGAAGAAATTAATTTAAACTTAATTCCCGTTGTTAAAACAAAAAAGTGTGTTTTTAAGAGATAATAACTATCAAAAGATTGGCACTTGTTTATGTCTGGTTTAATTGTGAAATTATGTCCAATGAAAAACATTGAATTAAATGGTAAACCTATATTCTAAATATACTTTAAAACCACTCAAATTCATAATTTATCAATATTAATTATTTTGATTAAAAAGGTTGTTTTTAATTGAAATTTAGTAATTTTCACTATTCATCAAAATAAGAAAGTTATCCGAATAGTACAAAAATTTCACCCTAGGCTAATTTAGATATTCTGAATCCAAAAATGAATTACATTTTGAGAGATAGAATTTATAAAATTTCAAAAAGTAGGTATTACTATTCATAACGGCTAGTTTGATTGGTTATGTTGTGTTAGAATCTCGAAGTTGCGTACAATGCATGTCATTGCATTATTCAAAGGGAAACGTACCGTGGAAGCATGAGGTGTTACATTGTTCCCTCCTTAAATAAATTTCGTCCTCACAATTTTTTTAAAATTGGGCTTGATAATATAATGGAAAGTCCCACATCGAAAAAAAGTTTCAATAAAACTATCACTTTAAAAGAAAGGAAGAGAGGTATAAAGGTCACCGAAGATAACCCATACTAGGATTCAATGTAGGAAAACATGGATATGGATGATAAACTAAGTGTTCAGTTCTGATGGAGAGGGATAGAAAACATGATCAGGAGAAGGTTAACAATAAAAAAATCACAAACTTGTGTTGGGACAAACGGTCCTTAGTCTCCCAGTAGGAAAAGTAAACGGACAACATTTTTTTGTTTTAAGTTACATTACATAAGGACGAGGAATTCATTTATGATATTGACTATGAAAATAAAGAGATATACTTACTTTTTTAGTAGAGTTTCATTCTTTAATAACTTTTTACCAATAAATCATTTTTTTGAACAATGAGTATTCAAGAAGACTTGGTCACAATAGAAGATCTAGAATAAACTTCTATATAAATACATGATCCATGTAGGATAAACTATATATTTACCTTGTCTTTAGAGATTAATCAAAACAAAAATGGTTAGTATAATATCTGATGAGCCCCCAAATGGATATTCCATTAGAGAAAAAAACACTAATCTTAATATCTAAAATTAAACCATCAATACCCCAAAGTTAAATAAATACCATTCAATAATCAATTGTCCTTAAAATCCTTCAATATAATCCAAACTAATATTTAAACTCAACATTTATAAGAATTTAGTCTTCCGCGTTAAATTGTATCTCCAAATGAAATTAATTACTCTTAAAGTCACATACTTAAATGTAATTAACCAAATCATTTACATAAACAACCCAAATCACTATAAATCCACAAAAAAAACATAGATAAAAATCCACCATTACTCCTCAAATGAAATCCCATACTATTCTATTTTACTTGGGCATATAGTGTTCACAACAAAGTGAACAACTTCCATGATAACATCTATCAGTTAATCACCAAATCATTATCCTATACTAAGGGTATTAATTTGATAAGACATAAGATCCCAAATCTAATAATTATTGATCAATAAAATAATTTAACAAAAAATAATAGTCACAATAACCAGGTACATCACGTAGTCTAGTGGTAAGTGATAAATCCCAATCACACATTGGTTGTGGGTTCGATTCCCAAAGCTTTTTCCGACATGACGTGTCGTCACACAGTCTGCATGTTGTCCTTTTTCAGAAACTATATTTTATAACATTACCAAAATGAGATAAATGCCTCAAAATAACCATAACATAATTTAACCACCTATCTTATCTCATACCTTGCATTTTCATAACAAATTATGATAAATTATAATTTACTCAAACCCAACGATAATATAAAACCAAATGGTTATTTATAACTATATCCATAAGAGAAAAGATAATTTTCCTCAAATATCATTCTCACATGGAAAACTGCGGGGTTAAAAATACAAGAGAAAATTATTCCAAAGTAAACCCATAAACATGGAGCACTAATTATTTTTAAACATTTCTCCAATCATTTATTTCCACATAGCTTCTTCTTTGACCAAGAAAATATCCTATAGAATAGGGCATTCACTCGGGTAATGGCATGGTCCCCTAAATTTACAACAAATGAATGTAAATAGATTCTTGGGACCATTTTTATCTTCTTCCATAGTACTATTCATTTTTCTTTGGAAATTCTTCACTTTATGTCCTTCCTTCGCACACGTAAAGCATTTCTTTGTCCCATTGAGACACTTTCCTTGGTGTCTCCTTCCACAATTTCTGCATGATGTAAATTGAGGATTTCTTTCTCCATGGTCTCCACTACTGGAGCTCTTATCATTCATTACTTTTATCTTCTTTTTTGAGTCCGAAAATTGGTTAATATATATATTATTGATCATATTTTTGGAAAATTGATTTGGCATAAAGACGATATCTTTCATGCCTATCAACATTCAATTTTGTTTCTCATTACCACCACCATTCCCACCTTGTACGTCATTGTCAAAGTCACTAGGACTTCCATGGAATCCAGCCATTGACTAAAACCAAAAAGCATTGTGTGAGTAACAGTAGTCATAAAATCATTTAGAGATTAACATGTCACCATATTCTCATTTTGAAACACATTAGGATTAACCAAGGTCATTTTCTCTCATATAATATATATAATAATTCAAATCGGATTGTATAGAAAATGTAAATTATCCTAAGAATATCCCCTAGGAGTGTCGTAACCAAGAGTGCAGCAGGGCCCGTTGTCGTGCACCAGTTCCCGTTCGAGTCTAGCTCAAAGCGGTGTTTTCGGGTTTTACCAATAGGTACATCTGTGCAAGAGCCACCTCTACCTGCTCGTATCCAGACAGGGATGTGTAGCTCGGAAAACTCACAAAATCTCTACAATACCAAAATTCTAGGAAGTTCTTCTATACTGATCCTCAAAGTTCATCTTAGGTCTACATGCTCTAATAAGAGTTTATCTAAATCTAGCATTAAAGGTGCGTACTAAACTTCCTCTGATACCAACTGTAACGCCTCGACCCCAGTTACCCAGAGTCAGTGCATTATTACATAAAATTGGCATGATCACAAGAAAGATCAAGTCTCGAAATATAGATTAGTTTAGTATCCTTGTAATAACTAGATACATTAATAAAGTTTACATTACATCATAAAATGAAAACTACAACAACATAGTCTCCATAGTTCACACTCATAATATCCCTACAGGTCATTCAAAATTTACATTTTCACAATCCTGGGAAAAATAAAACATTGAAAGGGGTGAGCTCAAATGCTCAGTATGGATAACAATATAGAAGAAGCTTTAATAGATAATCATAAACACTTAAGGCAATGTATAACTAAAAACAATCCTTTTAAACATCAACTTCATCATAGTATGGAAAAAAGAAAATTAAATAATGACATTTACTTATTCTCATGAATATTCTAATAAATGAATAATCACATACAATATCAATAACCAATTTCATAAAGATGGAATGCATAATGTTAGATTATCATAACCACATATCCAAGGCCTCGTTCCAATAATAGAAATAAGATTTTATCAAGGCCTTGTGCCAAGACACTAGTTTGTCTCATGAGACCTATCGATGCGTCGAGTAGCTATAGCGGGCTCCACCCATCACTTACTAATTCCAATGCATTCCTCATATGAAAAGTTTGAAACATAACATAAACATTCGTATTAAAATGAGCATACGAATTGTCAATACTTATCCACAAACCATGAATGGTATAAAAATAGAACATCTACAGTCAATGATAACTCATCCGATACAATATGGGAGATTGTATTGTATCATATTAACATCAATATAGAATAATCATCAAAACTATTTGAGAGAAATATCCCCCTATTCTTGAAAGCGTTTAAAAGTCACACTTGTTTTTCAAGAAGCCATTTAAAAATAGATTTTTGAATCAATGTGTCCCATACCACTTTGAAACTTTTAAAAGGAGTTTTAATTTTAAAACATTAATGTCCATATAAATAAATCCTTAGAACAATTTTTAAAACATGGACATTAATGAGTAAGATTTAGAAGAGAAAGTCTTTAAAACATTTAAAAATGGTATTTTAGTTAGAGTTTCTAACCAAAAGAGAGACACTTGAATAAAAATAATTGAGGTAATAAAAACATTGTAATATCATTAGAATAAAGGGATTCATGATATAATATGTCAAAGTACATTATATACACCACATAAAATTGATTTGGTGTATAACAACAAAGAAGTCTCAATGGAATGTAAATTGAGATGGAATCTCTCATAAAGGTTGTATCCTTAGGTTAAGGATAAATCAATGACATAATTATGTGTGAAAAATATAAATAAACTAAATATGATTAGATATTCAGTGTTAAACAATCAAAAGACATTCACACATATTCCTGTAAAAACAAAACCAATGAATTGGATGTTTATCTCAACAAATCAAGATTGAGTAAAAATTACTCTTATCAAGTTCAT
Source organism: Viscum album (assembly GCA_963277665.1). Lineage (NCBI taxonomy): Eukaryota > Viridiplantae > Streptophyta > Magnoliopsida > Santalales > Viscaceae > Viscum > Viscum album. Next base: position 1,427,090,910 of record OY728120.1, on the reverse strand, counting down.
ACCGATGACTTGAGAATTTATCAATGGAGAGATTATGTGTATAAAAAGTATATCCACATAAATGGGAGTTGAAATTATGACATAATAAAATGAATAGTGATTCTACACACAATCTTGGAGTAAAATAATCAATAAAATATGCGTAAATCCAAATGAGTGGAAATTGAAATTTCAAATTCCCTTATCAATTTGGTAACTTAAGAAACATGAACCCATGAAATAAGGATCATAGAATGGTGATTTAAATACCCATAAATTTAATGTATATTACACAATTAATACAATCATGGGAAGTACACACACCACATACAATAAATAAGTAGTGAATAATGGAAATCTTACTGAATTAAAAGTGAGATAAGGAACCCCTTAGTTTGTACTTTTTCCTTGGTCGATGGTAGGTTAACCTCCTGTATAATGGTGAAATAATTTTTATTTAATTATAAAAGAATCATTTACATTAATATGATATCATATATGATCTTTTAACATTTATTTTTTTAATAATATCTTAGTATTATTGTCATTTTGGGTGTTAACTTACTCATTTTCCTTTTTATTCTATGTTATGTAAGCTGTGTTTGTTATGAATAGGTTGTATATTATTCATATCCAGAATTAAATCAAGTCCTTAAACATTATTTTTAATTATCAAATGAGAATTATACTTTAATGGATACGATGGAAAATGAATCTCATCGCATTCGTGGAGACGGTAGTCCGTACGTACGCAAGAGTGAAAATATAATTATTTTGATGTTAAAATAATATATAATTGGATGGTATACCATATAGAAAGAATAATTATCATGTTATATATATTATTTACATGAATTACACATCATTATTATACCCATCCAAATAATAATTTATTGAATGACAATTACACCACGACGTGGAGACGGTATGCCGTACGTATGCACGTATAGTGACATGCTATTTAAAGGATGGATAGAATACAAAATATGATTGTACCATATATATAATAATATCATAGTATATAGATGATACTGGAGTTATTATAATATAAATAAAAAAGAAAGAATAAGTGGAAGAAGAAAGGAACTTGAAAATGGGTGGTGAAATTATTACCTCTTCTTCGGGTTCTTCCTTTTGATTTAATCAAAAGTGCTCGTTTGGATGGCTTTCTGATCAAACTAAGGCCTCTAGGTTGTAGTGAGGGAAGTTTATATAGTATTTTGGCAGGGTTTTTCCGAACCAAAAGGCTTTGAAGGTGTCAATTAATGATAAGGGTGAGTTCCCTTTTATAAGAGGGGTGAGGGGTACCTTTAGAAAAGCTAGAAATATTATTTTATAATAAATTCATATTCAGTTTATAATGGCTCCAAAGTGGATTATTTAAAGTTTATGGTGGGGATAGGTCGAAAAACACACATCCAATAGGATTTATATAGGTTTGGGTTACTATATTAACCTTATCATTCAGTATTAACTTTTAGTTAATTAGTTTCACTTTTACAATGTCTCTTTGTATTTTTATATTATATGGTTAATAAACATATTGTATAAAAAAATGAGTCCCCCAAGTGGTCCATTAATTATAAAAATATCATGATATAAGTCTCTTGTCCAATCCTTAGATTTTTAGGAATTTAATATCAATTAATAATATAATAATATTTTTAAAAAATCTTTTATTTGAATTTTGACACTATTCAATAATTGATTTTTGTAAAACTCATTACAGAATAATTACTTCGAAAAAAGTTAATAATATCAATCCTAAAATTTCATATTATCCTATAAAATTATTGGTATTTATAAAAAGTCTCAAATTACATTTATTTGGGTATTTATAATATCAATTATTCTAGTTGTCCATTAATTTAGTAATTACTACATCACCATTGTTTCATAAATAAATTAAATTATATAATGTATAAAAATTATGAATAAAATATAATTATGTAGGAAATCATTTTATATTTATAATTAATATTTATATAAGAAAATACAACATATATAACCCTATGTAACAATTGTTTTTCTAAATGATATATGCATGTGTCATTTTTGTATTCATTTTAACTTAATTAAAATAGTGTCCCTATCACTTACAAGTGGCTCCATGGGGTCCCAAAATCGACCCAAAGATGCCCATGGTGGGACATGTATCAAAAAATAAGGTTAGGACACGTTTTAGGGTAATTAATTATTATTATAATAATATTTGTTTACCCTTATTTACCGGATTTACCATTTAACCATGGTAAATAAAATATTTACCGAAGTAATTATTCAAAATGTATAAAAATAAAATTTGCCTATTTACCCAATTTGACCATCCTGATTCCAAATATGGAATCCATTTTTCCAAATTCAAAACACATAAGTGGAGGAAATTAATTTAAAATTAACTCTCGTTGATAAAACAAAAAGCGTGTCTTTAAGAGATAATAAATATCAAAACATTGACACTTGTTTATGTATGGTTTAATTGTGAAATTATGTCCAATGAAAAACATTTAATTAAATGGTAAAAATATATTCTAAATATACTTTAAAACCACTTAAATTCATAATTTATCAATATTAATTATTTCGATTAAAAAAGTTGTTTTAAATTAATATTTAGTAATTTTCACTATTCATCAAAATATGAAAGTTATCCGAAAAGTACCAAAATTTCACCCTAGGCTAATTTCGATATTCCGAATCCAAAAATGAAGTCCATTTTGAGAGATATAATTTATAAAATTTCAAAAATTAGGTATTACTATTCATAACGGATAGTTTTATTGGTTGTGGTGTGTTAGAATCTCGACGTTGCGTACAATGCACGCCATTGCATTATTCAAAGGGAAATGTACCGTGAAAGCTTGGGGTGTAACATTCTACCCTCATTCAATAAATTGTGTCCTCTCAATTTTTTTAAAATTGGGCTTGATAATATAATGGAAAGTCCCACATTGTAAAAAGAGTCAATAAAACTATCACTTTAAAAAGAAAGGAAGAGAGGTATAAAGGTCACCGAAGATAACCCATACTAGGATTCCATGTAGAAAAACATGGATATGGATGATAAACTAAATGATCAGTTCTGATGGAGAGGGATAGAAAACATGATCAGGAGAAAGTTGACAATAATAAAATCACAAACTTGTGTTGGGACAAACAGTCCCTAGTCTCGCAGTAGGAAAAGTAAACAAACAACATTTTTCTGTTTTTAGTTACATTACATAAGGATGAGGAATTAACTTATGATATTGACTAAGAACATAAAGAGATATACTTACTTTATAAGTAGAGTTTCATTCTTTAATAACTTTTTACCACTAACTCATTTTTTTAAACAATAAGTATTCAAGAAGACTTGGTCACAACGGAAGAGCTAGAATAAACTTCTATAGAAATACATGATCCAAATACGATAAACTATATATTTACCTTGTCTTTAGAGATTAATCAGAACCAAAATATTTATTATAATATCTGATGACCCCCCAAATGGATATTCCATTAGAAAATAAATCACTAATCTTAATTTCTAAAATTAAACCATCAATACCCCAAAGTTAAATCAATACCATTCAATAATCAATTATCCTTAAAATCCTTAAATATAATCCAAACTAATTTTTAAACTCAAAAGTAATAAGAATGTAGTCTTCCATGTTAAATTGTATCTCCAAATGACATTAATTACTCTTAATTTCACATAATTAAAAGTAATTAACCTAATCATTTCCATAAACAACACAAATCACTATAAATCCACAATAAAAACATAGATAAAAATCCACCATTAATCCTCAAATGAAATCTGATATTATTCTATTTTCCTTGGGCATATAGTGTTCACAAAAAAGTGAAAAACTTCAAAGATTACATTTATCACTTAATCACCAAATCATTTTCCTATACTAAGGATATTTATTTGATAAGACATAAGATCCCAAATCAAATTATTATTGATCAATAAAATAGTTTAACTAAAAATAATAGTCACACTAACCAGGATATTCATGTAGTCCAGTGGTAGGCGATAAATCCCAATCGCACTTTGGTTGTGGGTTTGATTTCCACAGCTCTGTCCGATGCGATGGGTTGTCACAAGGTCTGCATGTTTTCCTTTTTCAAAAACTCTATTTTACAACATTACCAAAATGAGATAAATTCCTCAAAATAACCATAACATAATTTAACCACAAATCATATCTCATACCTTGCATTTTCATCCCAAATTATGATAACTTATAATTTCCTCAAACCCAATGATCATATAAAACCAAATGGTTATTTATAACTATATCCACAAGGGAAAAGATAATTCTTCCTCAAATATCATTCCCACATGGAAAACTGCATGGTTAAAAATACAAGAGAAAATTATTCCAAAATAAACCCATCAACAAGGAGCACTAATAATTTTTAAACATTTCTCCAATCATTTATTTCCACATATCTTCTTCTTTAACCAAGAAAATATCCTATAGAATAGGGTATTCACTCAGGTAATGGCCAGGTCCCCTACATTTATGGAAAATGACTTTAAATGGATTCTTGGGACCATTTTTTTCTTCTTCCATAGTACTCTTCATTTTTTTTCAGAAATTCTTCTCTTTATGTCCTTCCTTACTGCAGGTAAAGCATTTCTTTGTCCCATTGAGACACTTTCCTGGGTGTCTCCTTCCACATTTCCTTCATGATGGAAATTGATGATTTCTTTCTGCATGGTCTCCACTACTGGAGCTCTTATCATTCATCACCTTTCTCTTCTTTGTTGAGTCCAGGAATTGGTTAATATATATATTGTTGATCATATTTTTGGAAAATTGATTTGGGATAAAGATGATATCTTTTACTCCTATCAACATTACATTTTGTTGCTCATTTTCACCATCATTCCCACCATGTACATCATTTTCAAAGTCACTATGACTTCCTTGGAATCCATCCATTGACTAAAACCAGAAAGCATTGTGTGAGTAACAATAGTCATAAAATCATTTAGAGATTAACATGTCACCATATTCTCATTTTGAAACACATTAGGATTAACCAAGGTCATTTACTCTCATCTTATATATATAATAATTCAAATAGGTTTGTAAAGAAAATGTAAATAATCCTAAGCATATCCCCAGGGAGTGTTGTAACCAAGTGTGCAGCAAGGCCCGTTATCGGGAACCAGTTCCCATTCGAGTCTAGCTCAAAGCGGTGTTTACGGGTTTTACCCCTAGGTACATATGTCCCAGAGCCGCCTCTACCTACTCGTATCCAGACAGAGATGTATTGCTTGGAACACTCAGAAAATATCTACAATACCAAAATTCTAGGAAGTTCTTCTATACTAATCCTCAAAGTTCATCTTAGGTCTATATGCTCTAATCAGAGTTTATCTAAATCTAGCATCCAAGGTTTGTACTAAAGTTCCTCTGATACCAACTGTAACGCCCTGACCCCAGTTAGCCAGAGTCAGTGCATTATTACATAACATTGGCTTGATCACAAGAATGATCATGTCTCGAAAGACTGATTGGTTTAGTATTTTTGGAATAACTAGATACATTAATAAAGTTTACATTACATCATAAAATGAAAACTACAACAACATATTCTCCGTAGTCCACACTCATACTATCCCTGCATGTCATTCATAATTTACTTCTTCACAATCCTGGGAAAAATAAAACATTGAAAGGGGTGAGCTCAAATGCTAAGTAAGGATAACAATATAGCAGACACTTTAATAGATAATCATAAACACTTAAGGCAATGTATAACTAAAACAAAAGCCTTTTAAACTTCAACATAAACATAATATGGAAAAAATAAAATGAAATAATTCCATTTACTTATTCTCATGGATATTCTACTAAACAAATAATCACATTCAATATCAATAACCACATTCATAATGATGGAATGCATAATGCCAGACTATCATAACCACATATCCAAGGCCTCGTGCCAAGACTACAAATAAGATTTTGTCATGGCCTTGTTCCAAGACACTAGTTTGTCTCATGATGCCTACCGGTGCATCAAGGAGCTGTAGCAGGATCCACCCGTCAATTACTATGTCCAATGCATTCTTCATATGAAAAGTTTGAAACATAACATAAACATTCGTATTAAAACTAGCATACGAAATGTCAATACTTATCCACAAACCATGAATGGTATAAAAATAGCACATCCAAAGTCAAAGATAACTCATTTGATACAATCTGGGAGATTGTATTGTATCATATTAACCTCAATCGAGAACAATCATCATAACTATTTGAGAGAAATATCCTCCTTTTTCTTGAAATCATTTAAAAGTCACACAATTTGTCAAGAAGCCATTTAAAAATAGATTTTTGAATCAAAGTGTCACATACCACTTTGAACCTTTTAAAATGAGTTTTAATTTTAAAACATTAATTTCCATATAAATAAATCCTTAAACCCATTTTTAAAACATGGACATTAATGGGAAAGATTGAGAAGAGAAAGTCTTTAAAACATTTAAAAATGGTATTTTAGTTAGTGTTTCTAACCAAATGAGAGACACTTGAATACAAATACTTGAGGTAATCAAAACTTTGTAATATCATGAGAATAAAGGGATTAATGATATACTATGTCAAAGTACATTATATACACCACATAAAAGTGATTTTGTGTATAACAACAAAGAAGTCTCATTGGAATGTAAATTCAGATGAAATCTCTCATAAAGGTCGTATCCTTAGGTTAAGGATAAATCAACGACATAATTATGTGTGAAAAATATAAATACACTAAATATGATTTTATATTCAGTGTAAAACAATAAAAAGACATTCACACATATTCTAGTAAAAACAACACCAATGAATTGGATGTTTATCTCAACAAATCAAGATTGAGTAAAAATTACTCTTATCAAGTTCATACCGATGACTTGAGAATTTATCAATGGAGTTATTATGTGTATAAAATGTATATCCACAGAAAGGGGAGTGTAAATTATGACATAATCAAATGACTAGTGATTCCACACATAATCTTGGAGTAAAATAATCAATGAAATATGCGTAAAGCCAAATGAGTGGAAATTTATATTTCAAATTCCTTTATTGATTTGATAACATATGAAACATGCACCCATGAAAGTAGGATCATTCAATGATGATGTAAATACACATAAATTTAAATTATATTACACAATTAATACAATCATGGGCAGTACACACCCCACATGCAATAAATAAGTGGTGAACAATAGAAATCACACTGAATTAAAAGTGAGATAAGAAACCCCTTACTTTGTACTTTTTCCTTGGTCGACGGTTGGTTAAACTCCTATATAATGGTGAAATAATTGTTATTGAATTATAATAGAATCATTTACATTAATATGATATCATATATGATCTTTTAACATTGATTTGTTAATAATATCTAAGTATTATCGTCATTTCGGGTGTTAACTTACTCGTTTTCCTTTATATTATTTGTTATGTAAGCCTTGTTTGTTATGGATAGGCTATATATTATTAATATCCATAATTAAATCAAGTCATTAAACGTTATTTTTAATCATCAAATGATAATTATACTTGAATGGATACGATGGAGAATGAATCTCATCGTGTTCGTGGAGACGGTAGTCCATACGTACGCACAAGCGACAATATCATTCTTTTGATGTTAATATAATATAAAATTGGATGGTATACCATATAAAAAGAATAATTATAATGTTATATTTTTTATTTACATGAATTACACATCATTATTATACCCATCAAAATAATAATTTATTTAATGACAATTACACCACGACGTGGAGACGGTATGTCATACGTACGCACGTATGGTGACATGCTATTCAAAGGATGGATAGATTACAGAATATGATTGTACCATATTTATAATAACATCACAGAAAATAGAATATACTGCAGTTATTATAATATAAATAACAATGAAGGATAATGTGGAAGAAGAAAGGAACGTGAAAAAGGGTGGTGAAATTATTACATCTTCTTTGGGTTCTTCCTTTTGATTACATCAAAAGGGCTCCTTAGGTTGGCTTTCTGATCAAACTAAGGCCTCTAGGTTGTAGTGAGGGAAGTTTAGAGAGTATTTGGGCAGGTTTTGGAAGAACCAAAATGCTTTTAAGGTTTCAATTAATGAGATGGGGGAGTTCCCATTTATAAGAGGGGTGAGGGGCACCTTTGGAAATTTAGAAATATTATTTTATAATAAATTCTTATTCAGTTTATAATGACTCCAAAGTGGATTATTTAAAGGTTAAGGTGGGGATAGGTCGAAAACAACTAATATAATAGGATTTAGATAGGTTTGGGTTACTATATTAACCTTATCTTTAAATAATAACTCTTAGTTAATTAGTTTCACTTTTACAATGTCTCTTTATATTTTTATATTATATGGTTAATAAACTTAATATATACATACAAGAGACCCTAAAGTGGTCCATTAATGATAAAAATATCATGATATAAGTCTCTTGGACGAACCTTAGATTTTAAGGAATTTAATATCAATTAATAATATAATATTTTTTTAAAAAACACTTTTATGTCAATTTTGACACTATTCGATAATTGATTTTTGTAAAAATCCTAACAGAATGATGACTTAGAAAAAAGTTAATTAAATAAATCCTAAAAATTCATATTATCCTATAAAATTATTGGTTTTTATAAAAAGTCTCATATTACATTTATTTGGGTATTTATAATATCAATTATTCTAATTTTTCATTAAATTTGTAATTACTACATCACCATTATGTCATAAATAAATTAAATTATATAATGTCTAAAAATAATAAATAAAATATAATTATTTAGGAAATCTTTTTTAGCTTTCTAATTAATATTTATAGTCAAAATTACAACTTATATAACCCTATGTAACAATAGTTTTGATAAAAGATATATGCATGTGTCATTTTTGTATTCATTTTAACTTAATTAAAATAAAGTGTCCATATTACATAAAAGTGGCTCCATGGGGTCCTAAAATCGACTCAATGATGCCCATGGTCGGGCATGTATCATCCAATAAGGTTAGGACACGTTTTAGGGTAATTTTGTATTATTATAATATTATTTTTTAACCCTTATTTACCGGATTTACCCTTTAACCATGTTAAATAAAATATTTACCGAAGTAATTATTCAAAATGTTTGAAAATAAAAGTTATATATTTACACAATTTGAACATCCTGATTCCAAATATGGAATACATTTTTCCAAATTCAAAACACAGAATTGGAAGAACTTAATTTAAAATTAATTCCCGTTGTTAAAACAAAAAGAGTGTTTTTAAGAGGTAATAACTATCAAAAAATTGGCACTTGTATATGTCTTGTTTAATTGTGAAATTATGTCCAATGACAAAAAATTAATGAAATGGTAAAAATATATTCTAAATATACTTTAAAACCACTCAAATTCATAATTTATCAATATTAATTATTTCGATTAAAATAGTTGTTTTTAATTAAAATTTAGTAATTTTCACTATTCATCAAAATATGAAAGTCATCCGAAAAGTACCAAAATTTCACCCTAGGATAATTTCAATTTTCGGAATCCAAAAATGAAGTCCATTTTGAGAGATAGAATTTATAAAATTTTAAAAAGTAGGTATTACTATTCATAACGGCTAGTTTGATTGGTTGTGGTGTGTTAGAATCTCGAAGTTGCGTACAATGCACGTCATTGCATTATTCAAAGGGAAACATACCGTTGAATCTTGGTGTGTTACAGCAGTTATTATATAATTATTTAATATTAAAATTTGTGGTTATGAAGAAAGAAAATAAAATAATTGAGCGTGAGAGAGTAAGTTACCTCTTCTTTGGGTAACTCCATTTACATTTCAAAAAAGGGAACCCTTGGTTGGATTTTATCCCAAATGGATTTATAAATAAGTATGGGAGGGATTTCTGGAGATTATTTCATAATTTTTTGTGTGAGTCATATTTAATGAGATTTGAGAATAAGTTGGTGGGTTGAGTGCCTTTTTATAGTGGAGGAGGAGTGGCATTCTAGAATATTTTTGGAAAGCGAATTACCCACACATTACTCATTTTCCAATTAATTAAAATAATGAACATAATTAAAGGAAATGGGTAGTAGGGTCTAAATTTTTCCATAAAATGGATTTTGGACAAAAATATAGGTTTTTGTTGGGTCTTATGTTTAGGGTTCAGTCTATTATTAAACTAACTTTCTCCATAATCATTGTAATCAATCTTAATTACTTTCACTATTATTTTCTATTAAAAAAAGGAGACCTTATTATATATTATAACTTATTTTTATTCCAAATACAGAATCAATTTTTATATATTCCAATCACATATGGGTTAAAAATTAATTTAAGGTTAACCCCACATACTGGATGAAAAATGGGTTTTTAAGTTAAAATGTTCAAACGTTTGGTATGTTTTTTATAAAATTTCAAATTTAAATTGATTACCATGGACAAATATATTTATTTTTTTTACAATTAGAAATCAAAATCAATTATAAATATAATTTATCCTTATAATTAAATTATAGAAAAATTTAATTTTGAAATGAAATTCAATATTTTTCAATATTCATAAAAAAACATCATATTAAAATACCAAAAAAAACACCCTTACGCACATTTTATATTTATATTTAAAAATTGAGGTTTATTTTGTAGTATAATATTTATAATTTTCCAAAAATTTATACTTAATATAGGTTCTACATTTAAAGGTGGTACTAAAATTTTTTAATATAGGATTTTATGTGTGATATTGGGTTTGTTCTTATCATACACCTATAAAATATATTTTATGAATGTAAAAAAATATTTTTTGGAATATATAAACAATATACTTTATTAATATAATTCACCAATTGAAATTAATTTAACTAATTAGGATAAATTTATTCTGTAATCATAGAAGTAGTATTTAAAAAAACATTCCTTTTATATTCAACTGCTTCTGAAAATCATTTCTAATTAATTTGTAAAAAATAAATTCAACTATATATTTTGATTATTTAATTAAACCTATTCATAATCTCCAAAATAATTCATAGGTTATATCTTATTATTTGAAATAATAATATATTAATATTTGATAAAAAATGGTCTTGTGTGTTACACAAGCGATTAAAGAAAGTCATCCTTGCTTATTCTGTAAGAAAACCTTGGTGTTAAATTTGGATAATGGTATACATTATGTATCATGTTATGAAAAATTAACTTTTTGTTGTATATATATAAATCAAAATTTAATGCTTTCATATGAAAAAATGATTTTTTGTGTTTCAATAAATTTAAAATATTAGAATGTCTACATTAATTTGAAAAAAAAAATATTTTTGAAAATCTTAGGGGGTTAAATTATAACCCACATAAAATGAATTTCAACCTTGAATGTTTTGGGTTATTAAAGGATTAATAATTGAAATTTACATTAATATAAACCTTCATTGTAAAAAAAATACCAAATTATCCTTTTAAAAGTGTTTTTTAGAAACACAAAGGTTCCTTGAAGTAACATATAACTCAGTTACCACAAAGGAGAACATAAGTGTGATGTGAAAACATGGACATGTAAGTGAAATTTAACAATAAGGTTGTAATAGAGAGTGATAAAGAGAAAGATCATTATAACTTTAACAACCACAAATCCATTAATCTATGATGATCTAGGGGTCCATTTGATTCATCAGAAATGAAGGTACTAGGATAATTTGTTTCCATTATCCATTTTCCTAATGTGGAATAATTTTCATGAAAAGGTATATATTCTTGATTCAGTCCAATCCCTCCATTAGTTGTGTCTTGATCAATTTACACTTCATCTCTTATTTTAATAAATGATGGTGAATTTTTCATTCTCGACGAACTAGGTGATCTTGAGACCCCTAAATAGAAGGATAGGTCCTTCCATATATCACAAAAAAAAATTATCATAATTTATTCAATATTCATAAATTAACATATGGTAAGAAGATAATTTAGTCTCAAAAGACTCATATGAGTATTAACATAAAACATTCCACAAATGGTTAGCATTATTACCCATATGGAAATGACAATATAAAAAATATGAAAGAAGTCCACTAAATTAGCTTAAAATTGATCATTCATTTTTATAAAGTATCTTTTGGTTGTCACATTCCTATCATGTGATTACCATCCTCATATATTGTATTAACACATGGTTATAACCTGAATTTCCATAAATACCCATTGAAAACATGCATTATTCTTTATTCAAAAGATTACTAGATATATTCCTTAAATATAATAAAATGTAAACATCATCCATGATACCATAGACTAAATTTTTGAATAATATATTATTAGATCTAATGTAATAATTACCATTCAATTTACTTATTCATAACCTATATATCTTTATCTAAACATCATTATCTCAACATTAGAAATGAATTAATGGTTACCTTCCCTTAATCAAAATCTAACCAATCCATTACATAACTTTTCTATCTCACTAGAACCATTCAACATGTCCTTTAAAATCATTAATTAAATACTTATATAGAGAATACTTATATAATTCATGATTATTATAATGTAATCATCGAATTCCAGAACATAAAAACTTTAATCATCCAAATTAATTCTCAAATAATTTAATATCATTCATCATCTTATTCTGTAATACCCATTTTCATAAAATATGTAATAAAAAGCATGTATTAACATTTATAAAAAGAAATTTAATCCTACTTGTACAAAATAATATTAGAACCACACATTCCTTTTATATTTCGTTAATATTCTCTCCATCAATAACAAAACACACATTAAATTCACCACATTGCATATTCTCTTCATGATCTATCCACTTAGGACATTGATATTCATAATTCACATATATTATTAACTTAAATAAGTCATCAATTGGAAATACTTTATAGGGGTGGGGAACATTCTGATCCATAACTGAACATTTCATTTTCCAATTGAAATTACATTCTTTGTTTCCATATTTTCCTCAATCAAAGCATATTATGGTTCATCTAAGACATTCACATGCGTGCCACTTCCCACATTCATGACATATATGAAACTAAATATTATTTTCTCCATGGTGTGTTTTACCAAAACACTATGTGAACTAATTAATTCTCTTCTTTGGAATGTCCAAGTGTTTGTTAAGAAAAACATTTTTAATCATGATCTATGAAAATTGAGTAGGCCCGACTATGAGGTTGTTTACTATATTTATCATACCATTTGACTTATCATCAGAAATGTTTCTGTCACATTCATCATAACACTATTCCTTTGGGTTCCCACCATGGACTCAAACCAAATATTTTAGAGTAAGAAATAGGTATCATAATGAAGAACCACATACTCATGGAAAAATACTTATAATATGCCCAAATTATGACCCCTTATTTAGTATATATCACCTTAGGATTATCTTATGTTATTAAAAAACAACATATTTTTAAATACTTTATGATGGTTCATGAATTGTTTGTGAATTTACAAATCATATCACATGGGAGTGTTAAACCAGGTGTATAATAAAGCCCGTTGTCATTTTATGGGTTACACTCGAGTTAGGATCAACACACATTATTATATTAGTTACTCCATGTCATATAAATTTCATAAAAACATCAACTTTTAGTGTCTAGATAGGGATTTATTTATAGGAAACCACTAACTATTTCTTTTAACAAAATTATAGGAAATTTTCACATTCTTTTCCTTATCCTTAAAAATTTCTTTAGACATATCGTATGTTTTAACACTAATATTTTCTTATCCTAGTTTCCAATGGTTGACTAAACCTTTTCATAGATTCCAACTATAGAAACATAGCCTTATATTACATTATCATTACATAATTTTTTCTAAACACATAAATCTTTTAATGAACATACACCCAAAGACCATATTAGTTTAGTACCTTTGGAAACATGTAAAGTTAAACACTGTTACAAGAGTGAGCCATATTATTTCCCACTAGGTTCTCCAATACTAGAAAACCTATTAGACATATCATACAAAAAATATATCTTTACAACATATGGAAAAAAACCAAAAAAGGGGAGAGCTTAGATGCTTAGTACGGGTAAGGGATATATATAAGAAGAAATATGAGTATATTGGAATGGGAAAGTGATCTTAATATTAAAATATCATACCCTCCATATCAAATATTATAGAAATAAATAATGTCATAAATATTTGTAGTTCCTAAGGAATTAATCATAAAGAAATCAAGAGAAAAAACAATGAAAGTGTAACATATGAGTGATACATTGAATTGTAGGATTAACGTAAACATGTAATATCATTACCTATAAGTAAAGACACATTGTTGGGTGTTATCAAAGAACATGATGGGGACTGCACCTATTAGGTGTGACACACTACCATCCCCAGTAACCACCCTTTGCATGTAATATATAAGGTTTCTTCATCATGTCACAGTGGATTAAGAAAATAGAGAAACCATATCCCTTACAATTGAAGCATCAATGAAATGACCATAACGAAAGTGGTTCTATCCATACATCCCAAACATTCCTTTTGAACCATAAACGTTATGAAAAGTGGGTTGATCAAAAAATGAAAAGAAAATTAATTTAAAATCAATTTTTTTAAAAAGGTAGTATATTGGGATAAAAATTTTTTAAACATAATTGGATAATATTAAAACATTTTTATAACACATAGTGTTGAATGAACAAAGATTTACAAATGAATGGATAAATAATGTAATATTTTCCTAAAACCATTTTTAAAAATCCTAAGTAATAAATAGAATAAAAATGTTATCACTATTTATATATAACATGAATAAACATTGGGTAAGAAAATTCATGAGATTTATTGAGAATTGGTTCATAATATTTGAAAAGTGGAATCATAATCATAAAAAATCATGATAAATTTGAGATTCAAGCTATACTAATTTTCAAAAAATTTAACATTAAATCATATCGAAATGAAATTAATAAAAAAATAATAAAATATCATGAAAATAAATATATTCATGATATAACATGTCAAAAGGTACTATATACACCTCATAGAAAAATATTTCCTCATAACATGGAATGTGTTTCAAAAAAATTAATTCAAAATTACTTTACTAATTTGGAATCATTTTAATCATAACCCCCATGAAGGAATGATCATAAAATAGATATTTAAATAGCAACATATATAATTATAATAATCATATAATACATTCATGGGATGTATACACACCACATTAATGAAATGAGTGGTTAATAGGGCATGAATCTCTGGAAAATAAAAAAATTAGATGAAATTACCTTACCTTAAGTATAATGACTAGGCCATAAACATTACATAATCTTGAATTAAGTTAATAATTCCCATCGAGGATCTTTTTATGTTTAGAGATTTAGATAACTAGGTCATAACATATACATAAAAACATTAATATTGCATATAGAAACATCTACAGAGTATCCATTTTTTTCATAAAATAAAAACTCTTAAAAAAATAGTCATGTCTAGTTCCATGTTTTAGACAACATGAATTTTCCGTGATTCCATCCTTGACCCTATTCATATTTATGTCTTGTGAAAAACATTTCAAAAACATGGGATGGAATAAAAAACTCATAAAGGATTATAAAATAAAGAAAGACAACATTAGTCTTTAAATACATACCAATCATACTATGTTTAACATACATTATGAAATCATAAGATTTATGAATAACACATAGAAATCATAAATCATAAAGGTAACTTATAGAGACCATAAAATACATGCATCATATCTATTACAGCTATATAATGAGTTACGTTGGAATACTCATCATAGTATATTCCCTAAATAACTTAGGAGAAACATTAAAGATTACCTTTTTCATGTTACCCAATGTATTGGAGAGATATCTCGGGCTCACCCACCCAAGGTTCATCACAGAACCACCTGTATATGTAAACAATGCCCGAAAACCATAACATAGTCATAACACATAACACAAGCATAAATAAAGATAAAATTTACACATTGAAATCACAATATACCATTTCAATATATTTACATAATCAAACCATTAACAAAACCATTTTTGAAAACGAAATACGTAAAATGATCATATGGTATTTATACTTCTTTAAAAACATTACGGCTTGTTAATGAAGCCAAAAATCAAATAATACTTGTCGCGACTAAAAGGTCTTTGTCAACATGTACGCGATCAATAAACATTCTTTTTTGTCATTTAGTAAAAAACATCATATAAAAAATATTCCCTTTGACCAAAAATAAAATTCAAAGGTGTTTATACACTATATAAAAGAATGTTGTGTATAAATCAAAATATGCCTCAATGAATGGAGATTGATACAAAGTCCCTTACAAAGACCATTTTGTAAATAAAATTGATAAATTATGTGTATTAAATATAGGTACACATAAATCAAGTATAAATATAAGATAATATATCAAAATTCATTTATTACATAATTATAGCACAATATAGTCAAAAATTAAGAGTTTAACCTAGAGAATCCAAATTGGGTTAAGAAGTTCACTTACCTTGTGTCCGACTTGACTCGTTCGCTCTTTAGTCTCATGAATAATAAACTAAAGTTAATTTATACATTCTTAAGAACCTTTTTCAAGTTTTTTAGTAATTTTATATCACTGATTACCATGTTACAAAAATTATGTAATCATTTAATTTAATAACAGTCTTTTTGTCGATATTTGGTATTTGAGTCAAAAATGAACTTCTTATAATTACAGGTTGTTCATCTGGTAAAAATTAAATTATATAAATAATTATATTAATGATTTAAATATCATGTAAATCTTATATAAATAGTATATATGTTTTTAAAATAGTCCATATCATTTGGTTATATGAAATTGAAATGCACCATTAATAGAGACAATATGTCGTACGTACGCATGAACGTTACATTCATTTATTTTGTTCATTTTTTGTGGAATGAATACCAAATGGTAAATAGGTGTATTATAATTCCAGTATATAATAATATTTTTTATATGTTACATAATTTCACTAAAACAATCTTTTATACATTCCATGTATGGTATGAATTTGTCATACAACTTTGAGGGGGCGGTAGTCCGTACTTCCTCAAATTAAATTATCATGTTTACCCATTATGGAAACCATAAAGGTATGATATAAATGAAAAATACAGAAGTATATAGATAATATAAACATAATCTATATCACATATAAATAGATTTTCATTATAATGGCCTTTATAAGAGGTGTTAGGAGAAGATTGAACAATCATCGTTTCATGAGACAATAGTTCACCGTCCACAGAAACAATATGTTCTTTACCCTTTATATAGAGATGTGTGTAAGTGTAGTTCTATTAATTATCATAAAAAAAATATAGTATATTGAGGATACTTTTTAGGTTATAAACGAAAGGAATAAAAAGATTTTATGGGGTTGGAGAAGAAAAATAAAAGAAAACAACTTAAGAGAAGTTGTTACCTTTAAATCAGGTAACTCCCTTTGGTTTGAACCAAAAATATTTTTTTGAATTTCCTTATGCCTAAGATAAGGCTTCTCAGTGGAATAGAGGGATAATGAGAAATTATTTGGGCAGAGTATTGATGATCCGAGGGTCTTGAGAGGTGTGGATAATGGGTTAGAGGTGACATCTTTTTATAAGGGGGAGGAGGGTATCCTTATGAATGTTTGAAAATATTATATTATTATATAATGATTATCAGTTTCTAAAGGTCCAAAACTAATTAAATTATAATATATGATGACTATTGTTCTAAATAAAATAATCCAATAATAATTGGGTAGGTATAGAATATTGTTTTAATCTTTATAATAATATTTATTTAAATCATTCATTAATGAGGTAAACATTGCATCATTATTGTGTCATAAATAATTTTATTTATTTTATTTTTAAAAATTATAAAAAAGGTACCATGATGTTGGAATTTTTTTTTAAATGAATATTTATAGTTGAAGAGATAAATTATATAACCCTAGGTAAGAATTAACTTACTAAAATATATATGTTTAAGTCATTTTTGTCATTATTTTAAATTAATAAATATAAGGTCTCATTATCACTTTAAGTGGTTTCATGGGGTCCCAAAATCTACCCATGTATTCTCATGGTCATAAATGTATCAAAAAATAGGATTATAACACATTTTATGATAATTTAATATTATTGTAAAATTATTTTTACCTTGAATTAACATATTTACCTTTAACCGCGGTAAATAAAAGTCAAAAATTACGATTCACCAAATATTATTTTTATCTTATTGAACCAAATTTTCCTTAATAATAACAACCATGTATGTTGTATTTTCAAAAATCAATTCACAGAAGGGGTAAAAATTCATTTAAATGAAGAATTCAGTTTTTTTAACTACTACTCAAGGATTTCACTATTCATCAAAAATTGAAGGTTTTCAAAAAATACCAAAAATACAACCTACGCTATATTATATATTCCAAAGTAAAAAATGATTTCTATTTTTAAAAATTCAAAACATAAAGGTTGCATTAATTAATTTAAAATTAATTCATGTTGTCAAAATAAAAAGTGTGTTTGTAATAAATAATAACAATTAAATGAATGACAGTTGTTTATGTCCAATTTCAAAGTAAAACTACTTCCAATGACCAAAATTTGATTAAATGGTAAAAATATAATATAATTAAACTTTAAAAAAAATTATACAATAATCTAAACCTATAAATAAATTATATTAAAAGGTAGTTTTGAATTAAAATGAAAAATTTTCACTATTCATTAAAAATCTGAAATTTATCCGAAAAAATACCAAAAATTTATGTAAAGTAAACATCGATGTCCCGATTATGAAAATTAATTTTATTTTGTCAAATATAACATATAAAAGTTACCCAAACTATATTTAAAGAGGGTTCACCATCAAAAGGTGGTAAATTGGGCTTTTAAATAATATTAGTGTATTAATGCTTAAAATTAAATTCATTCACATTTTATGCCTTTAAAATTTATTGGATAAATGTAAAAACATTATCAAACTTGTATAATCATATTGTAGTTATTTATGTCCATTCCTGCCAAAAAATCATCTAGGCATTAACTACTATTTAAAATAATATTATATTATTATTTTTCAGTATGACTCAGCATTGTGTGTAACAATAGATTTCAAAGAAACCCATTATTGGGTATCTGGTACGCCATCAAACATAGAATCCCTTTTAAAGTAAAATTAATATCTAATTCACAAATATTAATAAATAAGAAAATGTCTTAATCTTTATTTATATGGGATTTTACATCCTTCCCCCCTTTTAGAAATTTCATCCTTACAATTTTATTTACTTATCAAATAAATGGGGGTATTTATCGCTTATAGAATTTTAATATTTCCACATTTCCTCTTCAACCATAATTATTTTCCAAAAAACCTTTACCTGATGAATTACATAATTCCACAACACTTTCACTCTTTGTTCAAGAATCTGGATTGGTAGTTCCTCATAAGAGAGATTCTATTCCAACAGAACTACCTCTAGGCTCAAAATCTGAGATGTATCTGACATATAATTTCTCAACATTGAAACTTTTAATGTATTATGCAGCTTAGAGAAACATGGAAGTGAAGCCACTATTTTGGAAATTGATCCTACCTTCTCAAGGATTTCATATTTTACAATGAACCTTGGACTCAACTTTCCCTTCTGACCAAAATGAATCATAATTTTCCAAGGAGAATATTTGAGAAAGACATTATCACCTACCTCAAATGAAAGATCCTTCCTCTGGTTTTCTGCATAAATTTTCTACCTATTCTGAGATATTTTCTTGTGCTTTTGAATCAATTGAACTTTTTATACCATCTCTTCTACTAATTATGGTCCCATCAACATCTATTCACCTACTTCATCCCAAAAATATGGAGTTCCACACCGCTTCCCAAATAATGCCTCAAATAGAGCCATCTGTATACTATAATGGAAACTATTATTATAAGAAAATTCTATCAAAGTTAGATATAGGTCCTAACTTCCCTAGTGATCTATTGAACAAGCACATAGCATATTCTCCAAGGATTGAATTGTTCATTCTGACTACCCATCTAACTGAGGATGAAAAGCTATACTAAAATTTAATTCACTACACAACAACTTCTAATGACCTTCCAAAAAGTTAGAAGTACACCTGGGACCACAATCAGATGTAATGAAGAGGGAAACACCATTTAACCTGACTATGAATTTAACATATAACCAAGAATGTTGATATTGATATAGAGTATCTCAGATATGATATAAATTAGCCGATTTAGTCAATTGGTCACCAATAACCCATATTGCATTATTACCTCGAGATGTCTTTGGTAATCCCACAACTAAGTCTAGGGATATATTTTTTCACTTCTACTTTAGCACTGGAAAATGATGAATCATGCCTTTCGGTAAATATCGCTCTTCTTTAACATGTTGACATGTCGAACAATTCATAGTAAATTAAGCAATATGTCTTTTTATTCCATCCCATCAGTAATACTCTCGAAGATCACTATACATCATTTTACTACTAGGATGAACTGAAAATGGAGAACTATGATATTCACATAATAAATTTTTCTTCAACTGTGAATCACAAGGAACACATAATCTCTTCCCAAACCTAAAAAAACAATCATTATTAATGTTAAAATCAGGAAACATACCCTTTTGAACCAACTCTACCTTTTTCCACAACTCACTATCTTCCTTCTGCACTTTTTAATTCTATATGATAGAGATGTTTTCACCGACACCTGAAATAAAAAAGAGGAACTTCTGGAAACAACATATTCTATTTCAATGTTCCTCAAACAAAAAACTAACAGATCTCATTCGAAACATAACATAGTAAATGAAGGACTACATTTTCAACTCAAAGTATTATCCACTTTATTTTATTTTAATTGATGGTAATGAATCATGAAATCATAATACTTGAAAAAATCCAGACATCTCCCCTATCTCATGTTCAATTCATTCTAATTAAATATATACTTCAATCATTTTTTTAGTATATATTTCACATTTCACTACATATAGATGATGCCTCCAACTTTTTAAAACAAAAAACAACACCAGCTAATTCCAAATCATGTGTAGGGTAATTTAACACATGAGGTTTCAAATTATGTAAAGCATAAGCAATTACCTGATCATTATTCATAAGTACACAACAAAGTCATTTCAATGAAGCATCAATGTAGATAAAAAACTCACCATTTTTGAAATGTTGTGCAAACTAGAGCATTCACCAATATTATTTTAAATTCATGAAAAAAATCATCACATTTGTTTATCTAAATGAACATAACAGCTTTTCAAGTTAACCTAGTTAGTGGGATAGATAACCAAGAAAACTTTTCAACAAACCTTTGATAATAACAATATAATCCAAGAAAATAATGAATCTTGGTTATATTTGTGGGTCTTGGCCATTCTTCAAAAAAATTTGTTTTAGCAGGATCAACATTTATGCCATTTTTTTAAAAAGTTTGACAAAGGAATGAAATTTGTTGAATCCAAAGCACACACTTGATGAATTTACCAAATAGTTTATTTCCATTTAAGGTTTTCATGAAAATCCTTAAATGACTTTCATGTCCCCATTTACTTTTAGAATAAACAAAAAATCCATCTATAAACACAACCACCATTTATAACATGAATCAACTGATCCATCATGACAACAAACTATTCAAGTCTGATTCTGACAAACTCAGGATACTGATTTGGAAGGTTGTCTTCCTCCTGATGTCATCCTATCATAGCAGCCATGTTTTCTCTATGGAAAACCATTCTGAACTCCAAAATATTTTAGGCGAAGCAACATGGTAATCTGTAAATGGTATATCATTTCAATCTTATCATAAATTAATTTATGGATATAAATTTAGCAATACCCTAACTCTTAAATTTGTCTAAACCATCCTTTGATACCAACTATAAGGTCATGGCCTAAAACCTTACATAATCCTAAATTATGTTAATAATTCACATAAATTATATTTCCATGTTTAGATATTTGGACAATTAGGTTATAACATATGCATAACAACTTGAATATTACATGTATAAAATTCTACAAAATTTACATTTTTTCATAAAATAAAAACTCTTAAAAAAATATTCATGTCTAGTTCCATGTTTTAGATAGCATTATGTTTCCTTGATCCCATCCTTGAAACTATTCATATTTATGTCATGTGAAAAACATTTCAAAAACATTGGATGAGCATAAAAATCTTAGTAAGGATTGTGAAATAATGAAAGAAAACATTAGTATTTCAATACATACCAAAAATAAGATCTTTAACATACCTCATGAAATCATATGATTTATGAATAACATATAGAAATCCCAAATCATAAAGGTAACATGTGGAATCCATAACATACTTACATTATAGCTATAACAACTACATAGGGAGTTACGTGGGAATACCCATCATAGTTTATTCCACAAATATCATAGGAGAAATAGTAAATTTTACCTCTGTCACATTACACAATGCATTGGATTGCTATCTTGGGCTCACTCACCCAAGGATTATCATGGAAACACCCGTATACGTAAAGAATACATAAGAACCATAACATAGACATAACACATTACACAAGCATTAAGTGAAGATAACATTTCTACATTGCAATAACAATATTTAATTTCAATATATTTACATAATCAATCCATTAAAAACCATTTTCAATACCAAAATACATAAAAAGAGTATATGGTATTTATTTTTCTTTGAAAAACATTACAACTTGTTAAGGATGCAAAAATTAAATAATACTCACAGTGGTATAAAGATCATTGTCACCGCATACGTTATGAATAAAAATTCATTTTTATAATTTAGTAAAATGCTTCAAATAGAAAATATTCCCTTTGAATGAAACGAAAAGTAAAAAGTGTTTACACACTGTATAAAATAAAGTTGTGTATAAATCATAATATGCCTCAATGAAAGGAGATCGACACGAAGTCCCTAACAAAGAACATTTTGTAAATAAAATAGATCAATTATATGTATTAACATTAAGTACACATAATTTAGTTATAAATACATAATAATATATCAAAATACATTTCTCACATAATCATAGTACACCATAATAAAAAAGTAGATTTTTAACACAAAGAATGGAAACTGGGTTAAGAAATTCTGTTACCTCGTGTCCGACTTGACTCAATCATTATTTAATCTCCTAAATAATAAACTAAAGTTAATTTATAATTGGATAATAACCTTTTTCAATATTATTATTAATTTTATATCACTTATTACAATGTTATAAATATTATGTAATCATTTAAATTAATAACGATTGTTTGGTCAATATTTGGTATTTGAGTCAAAAATGAACTTCCTATAATTACAAGTTGATCATGTGGTCAAAATTCCATTATATACAGAATTATATTCATTATTTACATATAATATAAATCATATATATCCATTACATATGTGTTTAGAATAGTCCATATCATTTAAATATATGAAAATGAAATGCATTGTTCATGGAGATAGTAAGCTGTACGTATGCATGAACGCTACATTCATTTATTTTTTTTCGTTTTTAAAGGAATGAGAACCAAATAATAAATATGTATATTATATTTATTTTATAATATTATATTTTATATACATTACATAATTTAATTAAAAAAATCCTTTATATATTCCATGTATGGTATGAATGAGTCATATAGCATTGAGGGGTAGGTAGTCCGCACTTCCAAAAATTAAGTTATTGCATTTACCATTTATTGACACTATAAAGTTATGATATAAATGAAAAATAAAAAGTTCAGAGATAATATAAATATAATATATTTCCTATATACATATAGTTCCATCATTATGGTCACTATAATAGGTGGTATGACAAGATTGAACAATCATCGTTTCATGAGGTAGTAGTTCGTCATCCATAGAAATAGTATGTTCTTTTCCCATTAGATGGAGGTGTGTGTAAGTATAGTTTGATTTCATAACATAAAAAAAACCTAGTATATTGAGGATACGAGTGTGGTTATAAAAGAAATTAATAAAAATATTAGAGGGGTTTGGAGAAGTAAAATAAAAGAAAAGAACTTAAGAGAAATATTACCGATAAATTGGGTTACTATCTTTGCTTTGAACCAAAAGGATTCCTTGAATTTACTTCTATATAAGGTAAGGCTTCTTGGTGGAAGATATAGATCTTGAGAACTTATTTGGGCAGAGGTTGGATGAGGAAAGGGGCCCAAGAGGTGTGAGTAATGGGTGAGAGGTGAGGTATTTTCATAAGGGGGAGAAGGGGCACTTTAGGAATGTTTGAAAATATTATTTTATTATATAATGATTTTCGGTTTCTAAAGGTCCAAAATTTATTAAAGTCCAAGATAATATGACTATTTTTCGAAATAAAATCAACCAATATGAATTGGACCAGTTTTTGGTTATTTTTATAATCTTTATAATATTATTTATTTAAATCATTCATTAATGAGGTAAACACTGCATCATTATTATGTCATAAATAATTTTATTTATATGATGTCTAAAAATTATAAAAAAATACCATGATGTTGGAAATATATTTTTTCTTTAAAATTAATTTTTATAGTTTAAAAGACAACTTATATAACCCCATGTAATAATTTATTTAAAAAACTATATATGATTATGTCATTTTTGTCATTACATTAAATAAAATAGTATAAAGTTTCATTATAACTCTTAAGTGGGCCATGGGGTCCCAAAATCGACCCAAAGATGAGCATGGTCGGAAACTTATCAACCAATAGAATTAGGACACATGTTAGAGTAATTTAATATTATAATAATATTATTTTTACCTTGAATTACTATATTTACCATCACTGCGGTAAATAAAAGTCAAAAGTTACTATTCACCAAAAAATATTTTCACCTTATTGAACAACATTTTACTTATAAAACCCATTTATGTTATATTTTCAAAATTTAATTCACAAAAGTGGTAAAATTTCATTTAAATGAAGAAGTCGATTTTTTAAACAACTACATAGTATTTTCACTATTCATCAAACAATGAAGGATTTTGGAAAAACTACCAAAAATTCAGCCTAAGCAATATTTGATAATACAAATTCAAAGATGATTTCTATTTTACCAAATTCAAAAAATAGAAGTTTCATTACATTATTTAAAATTATTCCATGTAGAGAATGGTAAAAATTATGTTTCTTATATTGTATTATTATCTTTGTGGAGTGTATAATGCAAGATAATTTTTGTTCATTAATATAAAATATATATTTTCAGGGTTGTCTGAAATGTGAAATATAAAAAATATTAAATTAATTTAATATATATATATTTCAGAAAAAATTGGGGGGTTATAAAATTATTTCCAATAGTTGATTTGGTCTAATATTTAGAGAAATTTTGAAAATTAAGAAGTGGGTATGGTTTACCATGGGTGTCACCATATATCTTATTGATAGATAGTAAGTGATATTATAATGCTTCAGCTGAATATATACAATTATAATAACATCCCGTTGTACATTCACTACATAAAATATATGTGTTAGGGATTCAGTTGGGAATGGTTGGATGTATTTTACATAGACCATACTCTGGTGGACCTGTCATATTGGTAATTGAGCATACATGATATTTTTGGGCACCAATTTTTTAAAGGCCTAGAGTAGAATTTTGGACATATATATTGGATGAAGTTACAAGATGGGAATTATTACAGGACACAAGAATTGGAAGTGGGTTTTTTTGTAATATTATTTATTTCTTTAATAATATAAATGTTCATCTATTTTATATCACATTAGAATCTTTTAGACTCTAATGAAATTCATAAAGTAATAACTTTTTATTTGTATTGTGGTAAATATATTATTTATTATTCTTTTTTCTATAATGATCTATTATTAAGATTGATATTTTGATAACATATAGAATATTATTCCCATTTTTCATTCATTAGTATAATTTGTGGTAATAGTTTTTTCTAATGTATCAACATACACTCTTACTACTTGTTAGAAGCCTTATGTGTGTGGGGTGGTGTAACTGATGCTATTTAGATTTATGATTTAGTTATTGTATATTTACATTTGTCACAAGGCTATAAATTTTTCAAATGAATCAATGGATATTAGATTTCTAGAACTATTCCATCCCAAAATTCCAATATTAAAGAAATATATTTTTCATAATGGAGATTTTTGATATTTAGAACCTTTTTCATAATAACTTCATTTATAACTCCTTAGAATTAGTCCATTTTCTGCTGCATAAAACAAGAAAAAAATAAATTGTATACCTTAGGATCTTTTGGATGGTCTTTACATTAGACTAATGTATCTATTATATTTCATCTTCATATCATTCTTCAATTACCATTAAAAATTAAAAAACATAACTAGTACATTATAGTTGGGGTTTGGAATAGTGTTTAGAACCTTGTACAACTGCATGAATGACCAGGGTTAAAATATAGCTACAATTATATTTTTTTAAAGTAGTAGTTACTGTAGTATCTATTATAGGGATGGTGTAGAAACAACCTTATTCACCCAAATTGGTCATTCAAGTCACAAAATGGGCATTTGGATGCATGGCCTCTTAAATATACATGATCTTTTGAGACACAGGGGAATAGGGAAATAATATCCAATACATATGAGATGTAGGGACCTAGGCCATGAAGAAGATTAGGTTTGATTAATGGATCAATTATGTGATGATGAATCAAAGAATATTTCATCACATGGAAGATATATTTGGATACAAGACTAATAAAAGATTATGGGGTCATCTGTCATCCCAATTATATCAGTATAAGAGAACTGAAAACTATTTTCACGGGTATTTGGTGAGCTTATGATGAGATAAATGGATTTTTTGGAGCGTATGTTCAAGTGTAGTTGATTCATTATGATGTAAAGGGAATAATACATTTGTCTATTGGGATAGTTAAACCAAGCATTGTGCCACTAGTATTTTGAAGAATGTAAGGTTTCCAATTCAACCCAAATTAACATATGATTATCTGAAAATGAATATAATCCTTCAAAATTTTTCATATAGTGTAGTGATTTGAATGTTTTATATGGTAGATGAAATATATGAATAATGGATACTACTGGATATTTCTTCCTTATCTTGGGTTTGAGTATGTATTTTTTAAAGATATGTACACTTTATGACATTTGAATGAATCCACAATTTGATTGTACAATATTAAATATAATCAACACCCTATCATATGTATATACAAAGAATTGTAGTAATGAACATCTTATATCTTTATTTATAGTTAATGACCCAAAAATTGTAATATTATTTACCTAATTCTTTAATAGATATACAATTATTTAATCATGAATTATTTAACATAATGTCTAGTATCATGTTTATCATTATTAGTATATCGTCAACATGAACTACAAGTAAAACTAAAACACTTAAACTAATGTTCATATTGAAATATGTAAAAAATTACATTTTCATGATACAATGTTCTCTTACGTATTCATGAAATTGAAAGTTCCATGATCTTAATTCATTGATTAACCAATAAAAAAGCTATTCCACTTAAAAAACTTATCACGTATTTTAGTTTCACAATCCCTTTAGGTTATGTCACATATACATTTTCCATATGGATTTCCATTATTAATGGTTACTTGATATCCATTTTTAAACTAAAATAATCATGTTAATTTCTTTTGACAATTTTACATCTAATGGAGTTCAACCTAGATTCTAGTTAAGAAAATTCATCTTATTTTATTCCACGCCAACACTTTAACCCTTTAAGAAGTTGTTGTGCCTTATTGGAAATGGTTGTACTATCCATATACATTTTCTTCTTTAATAAACAATTCCACCTACTTATAGTTATGTTAAATAGTGTATCTACCAATACCCAATCATTGTTATGGTTAGTATAATAAAATTAATAATTTATGGATTCAAATCACATTAAAAATTATGAGATGAATACTAAATATATGTTGGGAAATTATATTTTATTATTAATTAATTATATATCACCTTCCTCAGTGAATTGGAAATGACAACTATCTACTTATCTTTCTTATTAGTGTACTTATATAGTACTTGTGTCTAGAAAATAAATACTACCACTGGTTGATAGAAAATTGGTTCCAATGAAAGAACTCTTTTATCAATAATCTCTCCTTAAAAATTGTCTAAATTTCTCCTACTAACTAAATTGGATATTTTCTACATTTTATGAACAATATGTGTCTTATTGTGATTAAATTTTTATATTTGATATCATATTAAAATAGTAACCATGTATCTTTTGGATAACCCATAAGGATACAATTATTTTTTCAAGATGAATGAATTTCGGCATAAGCATCTAAAAAATATTTGCTTCCCAAAAAATATAAATTTGAAAAAAATCATCCAATATCATAATTTGTATTTGAATACACATTCTTCTTAAGTTATAACTTCGTTTAGTTACATTACTACTAATGAGAATGTGTTATCCTAAATGGATAGAGGAAGAAAACCCTGAATAAATACTATTCTCACCACAAAAAATGTGGGATTCCTCCTTTCACTAACACCATTCCAATGTAGTGTATACGTGGTTGTGATTTAGGATAATTGAAAAAATAAACTAGATAATACACATGATTTTGTTTATGTTTATTTCTACCTAAGTGTATATAGAGTTTCATAATCATCATACTAGGATAATTGTATACATAATTGTTGTAATCCTTAGATTTATGATATGATTCCTTTTACCATATTTTTAAGATATATTAATATATGTTAATTTCATAGGTAAAAGATTTGAATTATTATTATCCACTTATATCATCAACTATAAAAGTCCTAGACATATTTGCATGAACTAATTATCGAACATATATATCTTTTTTAACATCATCATGTTTAATATTTAATGATGTTTTTCTCATTTTCTAATGAAACTATAATTTAATATAGAGAAATTTTTGGTATTAAAATAAAATACATAACCTTATTATTTTAATTTTTAAAATTATTTTTGTGAACATTAACATTTAAATGATAACATAACTAACTGTGATATAATAAATTTGAATGTCATTCATTATATATTTCCATGTAATGATTTTTATGTAATTGTCAATGTTTACCATTATTAAAAAAATTCAATCAATTTCGATATTATAAGATTTTTAATAAAGAATCATTAACTTAAAGACAAAAATACAATTCCACCCATTTATAAATTTGACACATAAATTGTGTTATTCTCTACATTGGAAAAATAATAGAAATTCATTAACAATAAAATCAATAAATTTTTAAATGTGTGATAGTTATCAACACTAGATAGAGTTCCTATTCTCAGTCCATTGGAAATAAAAATATCCACCTATCCTTTGACTGTAGTCTATAATATAAATGTTTTATATACTTGAATATAAAAATATGAACAACATGATAAATAAAATACTCATTTTCATGAAATGGAATGATTTCAATCAATAATATTTATACCAAATTATTCTCCATTCCTCTTTAGTGAGTAACACTTCCTCCTCCAATGGATGAAAGTTACACATAAAATGAATATTACATCGTGATCTTTAGCATTATTCTACATCATACACTTTTTGTAAGGGTGGTACGATGTTCCGTAGAAATTTAATTATCCATATACATTATCTATATTACATAAATCATCTTAATCTTAATGGAATAATTTTTATTAGGATTCATGACTTAATCGATTTATAGAATATATGTTTTAAGATCTAAGAGTGATTATCTATGTTATCTATGGTAAAATTATTAATAATTCATCCAAATTTTAAGGAATGATAAAAATGTATAATTTTTATGTATAATTACTAAAATATATTGAATACAATAATTTTAAAATGTAAAATTTATCTAATAAAAATTATTTCACGAGGTCATGCTAGAACTCCTTCTCATACCTAGGCCTGTAACACTAAAGTAGACATTTAATACCTCATTTGTCTTACATTTTATAAAAATACACCAAGGAGATAAAATTGAAATGTTATTGAATCCTTTTATTCATGATGATTCTAGATTTTACTATTGATGAATGATAAGATGATTAATTGGATATCCAATACATCAGCTATGAGTTTACAAAATGATTTTTTCCTTAAAATCTTCCTAAAGATGATCCATTGGAATTGATTCCTCTAATATATATGTCACCCTCTCTTGGTGTAGTACAATTCCCAAGGAAATACACTAACCATGGACATTAGGACTACTCAAGAGATTATATTTCTCATAAATAGACCATGGGTATAGTGAAATAATTGAATGGATTTCCATTTTATGTATAAAAAATACAATTAATACATTTTCTTTATAGTATGTTATAATATAATAAATAAATATTATTTTCACCTCATTATTTTATCAATTAATAATATCATATCCATTATAGATATAATCTCTTACCACTTGGATATTATAATATCAGTGGTACATATGTACATTTAAATAAAACTTATGAAGTCTATATAAAAACATAATTATATAATTTATTATTTATTTCTATATATATATATATTAACTAATATATTCTAGATTTTCTGAGAAAGCCCACAAATTATGAAATTATTGATCTGGATATCTTCAAAAAATTCCTCTAATGTATATTATTCCTTGTAAAAAAATCTATATTTGATGGAAACATTGTTATGATGACCTAAGACATTCATTATAACCCAAATTATTAAAGTATCCTAAGGAGGGTCACATGTTAGGTGACATAATTTATGAAATGTTCTTCTATAAATAATGTTTTTGAGTGATTTTGTTTGTTTTATGTTTGAATGTTGATATTTTATTAATGAAATTCTAGTTAACATTTTTTAAATTCTCATTATTATCTTATCATGGTTGATAATAGAATAGATACATATTAATTTTACTTTTATATTGTCATTAACATGAGTTCTAATTAATTTACAATTTCGGATCTCATTTAATCATCTAGATAAATAATTATTTATATATCTAAATAAATTACCAAGCACTATCAAAATATATTTCATATTTGTTTCAATACTCAACTTTTAACTACTTTTTTGTTCATAAAGTAAAGATACGTCACCCATGACCCAATGGTAAGTAACTCCTTGAACAAATTTGTGTTATGATTTATATCATTATTTTCATCTCTAATATATCCCTTGGTTAGATTCACCTCAACTATAGTTTGGAATTGTATCCTCTTACAAAGAGTTATATCATTTGAAAAAAAAATTCTCACTCTTAGGTTATGGGTAATGATGATTTATTGTGAGATAATATAAGTAATAGACATATGGGACTAAACATAATATATATGGGAGATAAATTATCAAATAATACCATCAATGAAATAATTAGATTATAAAAATAAATCCAACACATACAATGGTTGTTCAATTTCATAATAAGTCCCAAAAAGTATTGAAAATTAATTTCCAATGAGTAAAATTTAATTCATTAAATTATAAATAAGTATATATACCAGGAATTAATGAATTAATTATCTAAATAATTAAATAATTAATTATCTTAATATTTATTCCCATGTGTCCATGAGATATAAAAATGAATTTTATTAACAAGTAATTTATATAAATTTTATAATTTATTATTTCATTTTTTTTAAAATATATACCCAATGTAGAATATATATGAAAAAACACATGTACCTTTTCCATTAGATTAAGTCCATTTGTAGATATTAACACATACATATAATTTATCTTCAGTAAATATGTAATTATACTCATAATATGTAAAACCCAAGATAAATACTACACACTTACATGAAGTATATTCCAACATTACACATCACATAATGAGAAAGAGATATTTTACATGGTCAAGACACATAGTTATTGTACAAGTTCATACCACCCATCTCAAAAAAAATAAATGTGATATGGATTATTAAAAATGTCAATGAAGTAATAAAATATGTATTTTACCTATTACATGTATCTGAGATGAAAAATTTAAATTTTATTATTTATCAATTTCACCTACACAAAAAACACGCCAAAAATTACTCAATATATACCTAGTGTGGAATGAAATCATTCACATGGTGAGTAATACAATATATTGGAATTGAAATTTCCATAACATTTAATCATTATAGTGTGATTGTACAAAATAAATTTGAATAAAAATAGTTTGTATCTTATGCATATTTTTATGAATTAGATGGGGTTTACAACTATCCACAATCAATGCAATCCGTCTCTAAATGTATCACTCAACTGGATATTAAAACATGTGTTATAATGTCACCATGTATTTTACTGAATAGCTTTATATGATTCAACACCATGTCTGGTAACATATAATGTAAAACCCTTGCAAATTTTTTAATATCTATCAAATTGTGTTCTGTAATGGTACTTAATACAACCTAGGTAATGACATCACATACTGATCAACACAGCGAGAAATTTTTTTTATATTCGGCTCCACGTGCAGTCGGCTAGGGGTAAATGATGTGTAATTTCCTATTATGTGACCTATAGATATTTTATAAAGATGGTGTCATTTAGACCCTTAAATTGGATCATAGAAAGTTATTTTGATTCCTTTATCTTCTCTTGGTCATCTAAATTTAGTTGAATGTGTTACATTGACTACTGAATTTGGATCAAGATTGTGGAAATTTTAAACTAACAATCTCACTTAGGAAATTGATATAATTAATTATAATTTTCCATAAATTAGAATATGATAAGGTGGATAACAATTTATTTTTTGAAGGTAGAAAAAAGTGTCAAGGTAAAAAATATGTGTATTGTTTTAGTTTCAATCGATAAATTAGATGACCATAACAATCATAATATATTATCCTTTTCAAGATAACGTTGAAATATAAATTATCATTAGTTTAAGAAAAAAATACCATAATAATGAATAAAACATAAATAATTTTTTGATGTTTTTCAGGTCATTCCATAATTTCCCTGGAGAATCTATGAATGGATTCCTCTAGGTGTATCCACAAATAGTACATCAATATCTTGTAAATAATTATTAATCTCAATGTGCTATTGTAATAGATACCATAACTTAGGTCATTTATTGTTGATCAAAACCTAGGTTTATCATGTTCTCCCACTATTTTTTAGAGAATGGGGGATGAATATCTCTAGAAGTTCAGTTAATTAAATAGAGTTTTATGTTTCACACAATAAAAAACTAACCAAAAAAATATATAAATAAGAATATCTAAATTCATTTAATATTTGGTATTTTCTTAATGGCCTATAATAAAATACTTCTTGAACAAAATTTTTATTTTTTAGCAGTTATAATTTTATTATAATCATATCCATTAACATTTACTTATATAAATACTATTTATTAAATAATTAAATATTGATTTATTTAAATAGTATTTACAAATATATGTCACTTCTATCCGGACATTAACCTGACCAATCAACCATCCATGTACTTTTGTGATCATTTTGAATAATGAAATTGGTTATAAAATTAAAATATTTCATTTTAAAAAATAAATATTATGATCAATAAATTGTTGAATAAATATTAATGTTAATATTAATATATCTAAAAAAATTTATATTATCCAATTAATGATGATTGGGTAAATAAGAAAATTCAATATGAATAATCAAAATTTGTTAAAAAACTCACAATTTTTAATGTAAAATATCACATAATTAAATTTATATAAAAAACATTTAAATTTATTAATTCTATAGCATATAATATATATATTTATATCAAATTAAAATTATTGTAGGTATTTTTGATATTCATTGTTTTTGAAAAAAGAACACCCTTTCTTAGTGGATTTTGGTGGACTTAGAAAGAATACCTAAGAAACATCTAATAATATATTAACAAACATATATAGAATTGATTTAATGTCTCAACATCTTTAACCATCATATAAATTAAACTACGAAATATTATCAATTTTCTATATATCACATTAAATATGATGCATAGTAATGCCATCACCTTAAATGCATTATTTATCTTTTATTGAAATTCTAAAATTCACTTATCCATTAATTACTACATCTTTGGATTTAATGAGATAGATCAATTTCAATCAGTGGGACAAGGATAAGCATTTTCATTAAATTATAATTAAGAACCCTTTCATAACTTATTTAATTAATTTCATATTACTTATGACACAACCATTGTTTTCTACCACCCCAAGAGAATATGTCACCACATATTTTCATGTATACATCAAAGTGTATGAACACAAACATGAATTAATTACATAATCAAGTCTTTAAAATAATAAAAATGTTCACAGATATGAAATTCCAATGATACATAAGCTTGTTGAACTACTATTGGATAGTTTATCCTCATGACCACATTTCATAGAGATATAAATGTGTAAACATCCTGATATCATGTATCAATATCTAATGTTACCAAAAAATATAATACTCAACCATACTTTGTTTTTTTCGAAAACAATTCTCTACAACATTGGATATATGTTTTATAAAAAGTTATAGGATTTAAAAATTCTCATTATTGATGGGAAATAGAATAATAAAATGATATGAGAAATAATATAACTGATATATCACATTACTTTTATTTAGATGAATAATAACCCGTTCGTAAGATATTTATTAATAGAATTTTGATATTAAGTATAATGTCTCTGGGTTCTAAGGAATCAACGCCAACAACATCCACACGACCACTAGAACCAAGTTTATTATGTCATATGGTGTAATCCAACATGGTTAATAAAATTCCCAATACCATCATCAAAAAAGTGCATTTTATTTATTTCTAGATGGTAGGCCCTCAATAAGTAAAAGTATCATCTTTTTATAGGAGATATGTCTCAAGGAAAGATACAACATGAAGGATAATCATTATGTTTTAGTCATTCTATGGCTTGGGATAAAACCTGTGACATTTATTATTCAGTTTTTTTAGTATAAAATTTAATGAATTTGGATATCCCGATTATTTATTTACAATACCAGTAGTATAATATGAACTGATGCACTATTTTATTAATATAAAATATATAGAAGACGAATTTACTTTCTTGTATTATAGTCAAGATTCCATATTTTCTCCATTCATTTATTTACAATATTTTCTAGGAAGTATATTTTTATGGTCCATGGAATACATATAGATGATTCAATACTGATTATTATCTATTTATATTAATGGAAGTGTCACCCTACACTATTATTTTTATTCATTACTATTTGATAGCATCTTATATATAATGTATCATTCTTGTGGTCCCATAATGGTATGACCTTAGTGACATTCGACTAAATATTTCTTGGAAAATACAAATAGAGTCAATTCATTTATTGGTTAGAATGAAGTTATTAAATGGTGGATAGAAGATGTTGGGTCTTTGAAGATAGATCATGCCCTTGATTAGCCACCATGGCATGGAATTATCTAATGTGTTTAGGGTTTGTTCATTTTTTACCATCTTTTATATAGGTTTGATTGAAAATTATTTTAATTTTAATATAGTATTAATGAAAAATATGATGTGTTGTAAGACTTAGCATTGTTTGAGTTTTTTCATTTGTCATGTATCAATAAAATTTCATTCTTATGAAAATGTATGCATGATTATTGGTTCTCCATTTTGAATTATATCCATTATAGTTTCCGTTAAAATTTTTGGAGACAAATTACATATTAAATTACTTGTAATATATATTACTTATTGTAATTATATTAGAAGATATCAAAGAGTTTTTTCATTCATGTGACTATTTATTTGAAATTTTAAACCATTATAGGGAAATTGATTTTAGGATTTTATTTCTTTACAGAAAATAATGTTTTGCAAAATAAGTAATATTTTGTGGAACATAGTGTACATAATATTTTTTTTGAAATATTATTACATCATTATTGTTTTTCTAATATCTATAGTTTAATTATTTATGATGTTTCCTAGAAAAATAAAATTTTAAAATAGTTATTATCTAGGATTAAAGAGTCTGCGTTGAAAAAAATAGGGGGTGATTATCATTAGGTGACAATAATTTTTTATTACTTAAAAAATTATCATTTTTAATTTTTTTACAATAATAGAGTATAAATACATGGTTGAGTATTACTGTACAAAAAATAATATCCTTGTTTTTTTAATAGGAAATATGTGTTTATAAATATATATTCATATATATAATTTTGTTTCCATATTTTGCACAAGATTTTCAGTTATGTATTTTGTGATAGTTATCATATGAGAAATTAGTTGCAACTATGGGTTGTTTTCAATATGGATTGTTTCTAGAGTATGGAAAAAAAATATAGTATGAAAATAAAAAATTTCAATTATTAGACTATCTATAGAACATTTTCTATCAAATATTCCAATTGTTGAAAACAACACATAGTGTATGTGGCATTCAATTTTATAAAATTTGGTATAAATTTAAATAATGAAATTATTGGATTGAATGTTTTTATTTTGGGATAACATTTTCGGATTTAAGTCCATTATGGATTTTATGGGATGATAGAGTTGTGATCAGTTATGTTGAATTGCTTCATGTGACCATGTACATGTAATGTGGAGTAAAATTATTCAAAGATGTGATAGTCAATCTTGTCTAATATCATGGAATCATGCTGATAATATGATTATTTTTTGTTAAATAGTGTTCCCCTATTGTTGGATATTTATAAAGGATGTTCAATGAGAATTTTATGGCATTAAAATGTCGTAAAGTGATGAAAATATTATCAGGACTGATTGATATTTTCTAAAAAAATATAAGAGTCCATTTGAGGATGGAAATTTTTATGGATACGAGTTTTTAATTATAATGGACTAGAACTCTCTGATCTATTGTATTTTCAAAATCCAGTGTTTGAGTTGTTCTAGAGAAAATTGTTTCCCATTTCTGATGTTTTCCAAAATTCACATTTATCAAATGGTATCCCATCTAACGGTGAGTCATTCGTTGATGAGTCAAGTCCATTAGGTCACTAATAATGAGTCCGGACCAATGACTCAAAATATGGAATCACTCATGGTGGGTCATGACAGTGAGTCGTGATGGTGACTCACCTTGCTCATCGAATAGCAACTCACTGAATGGTGTCTCACCGTATAGTGTCGCATAGAAGGGTGACTCACCATATGGGGTCTCACTGAATGGTGACTAACCGAATGGGGTCTCATCAAGCATTGACTCTACAATGTTCGGTCATCACCGATTTCTCTCACTGGCAACTCATCCAACAGGTAGTCACCCAGCGGAACCTCACCCACTGGTGACTCATGATGGTGACTCACCCAATGGGGATTCAACCCCAATAGTTTGTCACAAACCCTATAATCTTCAGTTCTTCCAATTTCCCCCTTTAACATTTTATTTTACAAAATTTGAGTTTAAAACAATAATTATGTTTTCTTGAAGCATATTGAAGTTCCATAAATCATATCATTGTCTTATCTAACATATTGATTCTTCCAAATGATCAAAATTTGTGGTCTTGATAATGATCCATATTTAATGAATTTTGAAAATGGTATTCCTTTAATAATGGATTTGACCCTTCTAAAGTTGATACACTTTTATCCTTGTATATTTTCCATTAATCTTACTACCGAGCATCCCCATAATCCATTCATCCCTTGAGGAGCCCTGTATTTATGTCTCACCCACAGATCGTGTCTCCCGGGAGCCTTATTCACCCCCTGTTTGGCACATGTATGAGGTGTTGATCGTCTATTTCTTGATGTAGGGATCACTTCATCCATGCTATTTCTGTATCATACAGGGTGGTTAAATAAATGGTTCCCATGTGAATGAAGTTGAATACAAATTTAACAATGATAATTAAATCACATTTAAACAAATATATAGAGGTTGGGGGAAATTGATGCATGCTTCTGTTTCATTGATTATAAATATTTTGATCTATATGGGATATATGCATACTGAAAATCATGGTCGTTGGTGGTCTTGGTTTGTTCACTTGGGATGAATTGTGATGGAGTGTTGTTGATCATATTTTTAATGACTATATATATATGTGTGTGTGTGTGTGTGTGAAATTAATTAACTATGTATATCTTGTTAAATAAATTGATACCTGAGGATCAATATTTTTATGTGATATCCCCTGAATTATCAATGTGTAATTAAATAATTAGTGTTTTCATAATCAGAATACACCCGGCATTGTTTGGTGTGACTATGTATTTTTTGTTATTTTGTTCTGTCTTCTTATTTATGTAGTTGTGTGGTTCTAGGGTTGAGATAATTACTATAATGTGTTGTGGTATCGGTGGTGTAATGGAATCTAAAGTTGATAGATTGACTGATTGTGGAATGGATGGTAAGTGTTTGAGTAGCGAGGATGTAGGTTCAGGTTGTGCTATGTTTATATTATTGGGTC
The DNA here is from genome assembly GCA_963277665.1 of Viscum album. Classification (NCBI taxonomy): domain Eukaryota; kingdom Viridiplantae; phylum Streptophyta; class Magnoliopsida; order Santalales; family Viscaceae; genus Viscum; species Viscum album. The sequence goes on along the minus strand of OY728120.1, from coordinate 1,427,052,427 downwards.
TGATTAGTGTAGTGTTTTTATATAGTAAGTTCATTTGGCTTGTTTTTGATGATATGTCTCCATGAGTTTGTCTATGATTTGGGGGTTTTCTTGTTAACAGAATGTATTGGGAAGAATGAAATTGAAGAATGATGATGGTTGTGGAAGGTATGGGTGATGAACGGAGTGGAATTATGAATTTTGTTTCCATACTATGGTTATTTTTCATGTTTGTTGTTTATGATATGTGTCTTGTTTCATGTTGAGATTATTATTTTCCTAGGTTGGGATGTAATGAATAAATTTACATATTAGTAATTAATGATAATTGGTTAAATGAGTTGGACGAGGGTATTTTTGAGTTTTGGATTGTTGTTAAGCGACTTCCATTTATCAAAATCCGAAGTGAGTATTGTTGGTTTTGATTAATTCATTGAAAGGTAGCATTAATGGAGGTTTTTTTTTGGTCTGGTTGTTTTTCTGGGAAGAAATAATAGGTTGGGATTGTGTTTTTTATACTAGATATATACACCTATACTTTCCTTGTATATTCTATACACACACTGTAGAGGCCCAAAAATTGACATACATGGAAATTACATTACTTTTGCGGAATACTTAATACATAACAAAAACAGACACCAAAGGACCGTAATAGTATAGTGTCTTTGGAAACATGAAACATAATATTCTAATATTGGTGAAAGATCTTCAACATCTCCCATAAAGATCTTTCCTTTTTTTCATACCAAAAATATTTCTTTATATCCTGGGGAAATGAAAACATATAAAGGGTGAGTTCAAATGCTCAGTAAGGGTAAGAATGAAAAAAAACCCATATACATTTGAACTTCAAAACATAAACATAATGTTTAAACATAAAAATCTTGAGTTGTGAAATAAATCATGGAAGTACATAAGGCATAGATTATAAAGGAATGTCAATAATGATAAAATAACATGGGAATAAAACATGTCATTGTGGAAACCATTAAGAACATGATATGATTTCCATAGTAGCCAAGGCATTGTTTCCAAGACCATCTTAGTGGACAAAGTCCCTTTCTGAATCGAGTTCACTCCTCGTTCCAGTCCTATATCACTGAACCGGATTAACTTACCATTCCAGCCATGTCTATCTCATGAGATATAAATCTTTACCCAATTCATTGGATTGAGATATAGGTCCCACCAATCTCATAATGAAATCATTCTTACTTGTGCCAAAAAATAAACATAAATCATTCATCATAACCCAAAAAATAAAATGGGTTTCATAAATGTCATCCCATCATAACATAATCCATATAAAACAAATGATTATCATTTCATCATAATAAAACTGAAACCATGTAAATCATAGACACATTTTACACATATGAAATAATTTTATCTTAGATGTAAAATTGTGTTGACAAAACACTTGAAATGAATTCTTGATGAAAATATCCTTTCTTCTTCAAAATCATTTTCTTTTCACAAAATGAAATGAAATTTTAAAAGAAAGGATTTTTTTGAAAATAATCATGAAATCTTGTATAGTAATCTTCATGGAAATAAGGAATTATGAAACCGTAAGATTTTGTTCAGGCCGTATAAGTTAAAATAACATTCTTCTCGTACTTTTGCCGGAATAGTCAAAAAGTACCTCATATGGTAAACAAAAGAATGATTCCTTACATACCATGTAGTAAAAGTAAAAAATGGATAAAAAGGAATTGAAACATACATGAAACCAGTTTTAGAAAATAGGGACATGAATGCTAAATATAAACCTAGTATATACTTACGAATAAACAATCTCAGATAAAAATGAGATTGGAAAAGTAATCCATTACCTTAGGTCTGATATGCTTCGTACGTATCTGATCCTCCTGTATATTGATTTAAATAAAGTCATTTACATATTTCAGAATCATATTCATTGTTATTATATCATATATTGTTCACTTATGACTTTATATTACCCGTTCTTTCTTAAATTCCATGTTAAAGCACCATTTTGGGTAAAATCGTTTTATTTATCATACATGTTTGGACTTGTTGTTATTGATATTATTATTACTTATATCTTGATTTACTTACTTCCATAATGTAAATCATGATTTATATATCATATATATATATATTCAATATATATATATATATAATAGATATATAAATGAAATGAAATACACAGTTCATAGAGACGGTAGGCCGTACGTACGCATGAACACTGTTTTCATTTCCTTATTGAATTAAGTGGAATGAAGTAAATGAAACATATATGTACATAAATCCAGTATCATTATTATGAAATATCTTTCATGATTATTTATTATATATACTTTATAATCATACTTGAATGGTTAATCATGGAAAATGAATCTCATCATGTTTGTGGAGACGTTAGTCCGTACGTACGCACGAGCGATGATATCATTCCCATGATTTTGGAATTGTATTGAAGTGTATATATAATATTTAAGAAACAATATCACTTTACAATAATCATATATAGTTATTTATTTACACAATTATACCCATCCATGTAAGGTGGTGGTGGAAAACAGATTACACCACGTCGTGGAGACAATATTCCGTACGTTCGCACGCGCAGTGATTTTGTTTTCGTTAGATGGATAGAAGATGAAATTGGGTTGTTTCATATTTATAATAACATATCAGTATATGAGTGATACTGATGTTATTAATTTATGATGAAACAAATAAAGAAGAATAAGTAGAAGAAGAAATAAATTGGAATGAATCGGTAAAGGATATTACCTCTTCTTTGACGCGCCTCTTCTTAACCTCCTCTTAAGGCACTAGGGTTGGTCCATTGAGGAGACCAGAACCTCTATAATGTTTCTAGAGAAGATGATAATGGAAATGGGCATGGTTTGGTCGAGTTTCAAGGCTCAAAAGGGTGTGAAGAGAAAAGGGAAGGGGTTCCCTTTTTATAAGGGAGGAGAGGGGCACTTTAGGAAAAACCTAAACTATTATTTTATAATAAAGTCATATTCTGTTTATAATAGCTCCAAATTGATTTATTTATAAGTTAAAGTGGGGATGGGTCGAAATACTCTCAAAAAATATGTTTTAGACAAGTTTAGGTTACTATTTTATCCTTATGTTTTAAATTTAACTCTAAGTTATATAATTTAACTTTTACCCTGTCTTCTTGTTTTCTTACACTATATGGTTAATAAACTTACTATAACAATCCAAAAGAAACCCAAGTGGATAATTATTAGTATATAAAACCTTATCTATGTCATTTGGCCGAACCTTATATTTTTAGGAAGATAATAACAATTAATAATATAATATGTGTTTTAAAAACTATTTTATGTCAATTTTGACACTATTTGGTAATTGATTTTTGTGAAAATTATAACAGCATGATAGGTTCAAAAAAAGATTATTAAATCAATAATATCATGTCATATAACCTAAAAAAATAGTGTAATTTATAAAAATTCTTAAATTACATTTATTTGGGTATTTATAATATCAATTATTTTAATATTTTATTATTTAGGTAATTACTACACCACCATTGTGTCATAAATAAATTAACTTATTTAATGTCTAAAAATTATAAATAATATACCTTTAGGTAGTAAATTGTTTTATATTTCTAATGAATAATTATAGTTGAATATATCTTATTTATAACCCTATATTAAATATGGTTTAGTTATTAATCTTTGATTTTAACCATTTTAACTCTTCTTTAAATAAAATAATATTAAATGTCCTAATCTAATCCAAGTAGACCTAAATGATAATATTATAATCCTAATGTTGTTTTTGGTCGAATTATACTTATCCAATAGAATTAGGATATGTGTTAGGGTAATAATAAAATAATTTTTACCCTTAATTACCCTATTAACTTTTAACCGTGGTAAATAAAAGTAAAAAGTTACTATTCAACAAAAATTATTTTTATCTTATTGAACCAAATTTTACTCCTTCATATTAACTGTGTCCCTCGGATTTGCGAAATTCCACTCACAGAGGCGGTAAAATTATGTTTTATGTAAATTTTCAAATTCTCATAGGGGGTGGGTAAAAGACTGTGAAAAGTTCAATAAAATTTTTATATATCTAAAATTATTATAAAATGAAACCAATGAATTACATTGAACTAATATAGGTATTATGTATCAATTTTTACCTAAAATAAATTTAAATAGAATAAATAATTATTTAAATAAAATGTAGGTTTTTAAATAGTAACCCAGTGTTTTCACTATTCATCAAAAATTGAATGTTTTCAGAAAAATACCAAAAATTCCCCCTAGGCTAATTTCGATATACTGAATCCAAAAATGAAGTCCATTTTGAATGATAAAATTTATAAAATTTCAAAAACTGGGAAATACTATTCATAATGGCTAGATTATATAACATATCGTTGTTTAGTGAAACTTGGTATTGCGTAGAACACAAGCTATCGTGGAAGGTCATGATTGCGTGTAATAAAACCCAAGTCAAGGATGTGTGTAGTGAAATATCATTTTGGTGTAGTTTACAACACAAGACATCAATGAAATTAAAAGGAATATTTTTCATAAAATCTCGGGGTGTTACACACACAACCCTAGTTGAGCACTTTGTGCCGAACACCCCCATTTTCATAGGGGAGGGTGAAATTTCCCAACATAAAAGTTTGATGATGGATGGATGGTTATTGTACCATCCATGCTCCCTCTTCTAGTCATTATAATCCAAATATTCTTTGGGCATGTTGTGATGGTGTTCTGAGGCCTACGTGTCTATGGGTGAGGTATGCTGTCCCAGGAGTCTACAGGATCAGATGTTGTATTCTACCCAGGTGTCATAAGGATGTGATGTGGTTGTACCCTATGTGTCTATGAGTGGGATTTTGTATGATTTTGGCCCAGGTGTGTGTGGGAGGGGTGTGGTGAAATTCATATTCTCAGGTTAATCGATAAGCTCTGAGCCTCGGGTGTGTGCAGGCGGGTCGTGACATGGGGCTTATTGAAGAGTGTGGAAGCACATGGACATTTTTATTAGGGTACGAGTAGTAAACCATTGGGAAGTGGTGTGGGTTACCCAAATATAAATATAATTATTATATTAATTTATTAACTTATGATATTTGGTGAGTGTACCTTAGTGAGGTTGGGATGGCTAGTATTCATTATTTGGTGATATTAGATTGTACTATTTTCTCATAGGGGAATTAGTATGCTTCTCCCAACTGTGCATGATAGATAATGGTTTTTTCTATTGATTATAAATATATGGTCACCCTCTGTATAAAAAATTCTTTCGGGTTTCATGGAGGATTACATGGGCCTTGTTGGACCTTACTTGCTCCTATGTAGGGATAATTGTTGTGTTACTACATAGATTTTTTCTTTATGTAACTATATTGGAATTTATTGTATTTGTAGAATTTGTATTTTTGAAAAAATTCATATGGGATGGATTTTGTCTTTATTTTTTATATTTCTTGGTGTTTTTTGTGGTTGATACATATTATCTCTCGATATACATACTATAAAAGGGAAATTCCTCCCATTTAGTGATATTTATGTACCCATGGTATTGGTCGCCACCCCAGGGCTTAATGTAGGTGGGAATTGGGGCTCATTGTTTCCCTTCCATTATTTCCAGCTCAGGAGGAGTATCTTTGGAGGTAGGGGATCCTGAAATAATGGCATCAATGATAATAGTGGAGAGATATGATGGAGCTTGAAGTTAGAAATAGTGAGGTTTTAATGGTTTGGTAGTGAAATAGTGCAAGGTGAAATTTCTATGTGACATAGTCTAGTGAAGAACAGCTATGATATGTGATTTTAGGGCCCCCAATGATCCTATGCAAGGAATCTATGCCTACCGAATGCCCAAGGGAGGTGACACCATTTACAAGGTAATGAACAAAGGAAATGTTCATGCATCATAATGACTAGTGTTCCTATTTAAATTTAGATGCTTTGGGAAATTTTAAATGGGTAACAAAATGATTTAAATCAATTTAATTGAATATTAAAAAAATCTATAAAACTCGGTAATAGTAATTCGTTGTTCACAGTTTTATCTAGGAAACCTAGTTACTGTCTGCATGTAGTACATGCAATTGAGGTTCAGCAGGATGACCTGGTCGATCAACGAAAGGTAGATCGAGTGGAGGAGGATGATTAGTGGAAGACGATGTTATGTACTTCCCAGAAACAGGCTCTGGGAATGTACAAGGGTAGCATTATGGATATGGTTATGGAGATTTGGCTCGAGAAGCCTATGATCACCTTTATTTTGTCATGGGCTCTGATGGAGTATATTGTTCCTTTTGAGATGATCCAAATGTAGGGATCCATGCACCAGTGGTGGACGATGTACCAAAGAGAGAGGAAAGAGTATTATGTCTTGTGTGTTCCTTACAAGAAGGAGTTCTGGGTGGAATTCCATTCATCCCCCATTATGGATGAGAAGTGGGAGGAGTTACTCTCCCTCCTGTGGGGGAGCATGTTGGTATGAGATATGGGGATCATGTTCAAGGATATCCTTTATTTTTCTCCATATCTCTTTCTATATGAGGAGTATCACGCGAGATTTAGGTAGGAGTCACTTCATCCTTCTCTCTTGTATGCGGTTACTCCCTTCACCGTGCTGATGTTCTTAGAGGTATAAAAGATGTAAGAGGTAGTTGGTTGTATGAACGTGCATGGAGGTCTACTGTGAGAGGGAATATAACTGAGTTCCTCATAGGGAAATGTTACCAGATGTAGGTATCAGGCTCCATGGCATAGGAGGTTCCGAAATTTAGGGAGCTATCCTTAGTAGTTCCTACTTTGGCCTCCAGGTCCTCATGATTTTTTTGGTGTACTTGGAAAAATTGTGTTTCACTTTTGGAGCCCATGGCCATCTTTAGTGTCACTGCCTATAGGACATTTGATCTCAATATGGTGGAGGTGTGCAGGTTCTGTGCCCTCCTAAATAGCAGTTTTCGGCCGGGCTGTTTCAGCAATAGGGACAACAGGCTCCTATTACACCGATGGGAGAAGGGGTAGGTGGAGGTTGAACTCATGGTGTTCCTCAAGGATCTCGACCTAGGTGTGTTCAGGGAGATGGTAGTTAGTATAGGGTTAGAGGTGTTGGGCATGCTCAGTTTCATACATTAGAGGAAGTATTCCTAGGAGGGCTAGAGATCATTCTTGGAACAATCCGTCTGTTTAGAACTCTTTCTTGTCCTTTGATTGTTTTAGGATATTCACACTCTTTTATTTCACCCAGTCCATACCATGTTCTATGAGTATATGTTGAGAGACTTTCTGTGCCCTAAGTGTTCAGTACGCTAGTCAAAGGTCATACCATCTTGTTTGATGTGTACTGGGTATGCAGACTGATGATGGGGTCACATCAGTCAAATGTGGTTATCCTCTTGGTACAAATTCAACCATACGATATCATCCTTGGAACCTACTGATTTTATTCCATACATGTTGTTATTGACTGATTTCAGATAAGGGTATTTTTTTAAATGTAGATGTCTAGCGTGTGGGTTTTATTGGTTAGCAGGGCTATTAGGTAGACAGTCAGCATGTGGAGCCTCTTCTTTCATTTCTTTCCTAGTTATCGGTGGAATCAAGGGACATTGAGATGGTGGAGGATACCATAATTATTGGGTATTTCTTGGGTATCTTTCCTAAGGATGTTTTAAAACTACCACCATGACATGACATTGAGTTTGGGATATACTTAAAGCCTACTTCTAGTCTGATATCGATGGATCCTTACTGGTTGAAACCTTCTGAGTTACAGGAGCTCAAGATTCAGATTGATGACCGAAAGAAGAAGATCTGTATCCAGCCAAGTTTGTCACCATGGGGTTCTCAAGTCTTGTTTGCGAAAAATGAATATCGTGATTTGAGGTTGTTCATATACTACAGGAGGTTGAATCAGGTGATGGTCAAGAACCGTTAACCTCTTCTTAGGGTATAATATCTTTTCCACTAGCAGAGAGGGGATAAATGGCTCTCTTAGATTAATCTATGTTCTCAATATCACTAGTTGAGAGTGATGGAGGATGATATCCTAACGACTACTTCTAGGTGAAGGTATGGGACCATCATGTTTGCGACCATGTCATTCTATGTTATGATGGATCCCACTATGTTCAAGGGAGTTACGAAATCCATATTTAGTTAGTTCATCACCAGTTATTTATCGTATTCATTGATGATATCCTGATCTAATCAAGGATAGAGGAGGACCATGTCCATCATCTCAGGACCATCCTACAGCTTCTTCAACTCCACCAACTCTACCTAAATTTTTCAATGTGAAAGTTTTTTACATGAAAGGTGTTCATCCTTAGACATGTAGGGTCATAAAAGGGTGTGCTATTTTACCCATCAAATAGTGAAGCACATGTTTCTTGGGAAGAACCCAAGAACATGGCGGTGGTTCGCAACTTCCCTAGTCTCACAATTTACTATCAGAGGTTTATACCCAATTTGTATTAAGCTTCATCTCCATTGACACCTTAACCAGGAAAGGCCAAGGGTTTGTGTGCAGTGTGCAGTGTATGGTGGCATTCATCTACCTGAAGGGGATGTTGGTCAGCTCTCTAGGGCTCCTATTGATGGAGGAAGGAGTAATGTTTGAGGTGTTATGTGATGATTCATTTGTGTTCTAGGGGACCATATTGATGCTATAGTGGGGAGTGATATCTTATTGTTCGAGGCAGTTATGTCCCCATGAATGGAACTATGACACACATGATCTAGAGATAGTGGTGGTCATGTTTTCACTAAAGTTGTAGTGACATTACCTCATTAGGGATCGTTTTGTGGTCTTCATGGATCACAAGAGATTGGGGTATATCTTTTCACAGGGAGAGCTAAAGTTGTGATAGTTGAAGTGGATGGAGTTTCTCTAGGATTGCAATTTTGAGATCTCTTACACCTCAAAATGGGGAGTGTCATGGATGATGATTTGAAAAGTAAGTCACAAAAGGAGATTGTTCATGAATCTATAGATGCTTGGAAGGTGATGGAGGAGTTGGTCACCATACACTAATATATAGGAATGGATAGTGGTAGGCACTATCAATTCAAGATGAAAGTGTATTCATCTCAGATGTAGTAGGTGGAGGATTCTTAGTGGGGAGACTCAGTGGTAGAAGTGATGCTCAATCATGTTGACCATGGTGATGCTCTGAAGGGATGGGCAGATGATGGTTAGAATCAGATGTTGTTCTATGGGATGGTGTCTGTTTCAGTGGAAATGTGAAATGAATCCCTCCATGATTATCATATATCACCTTTATGAGTGAATCCAGGAGTTTCCAAGATGTACCGTGGCTTGATGATTTAGTTTTGGTGGCATGAAATGAAGGGGGAAATGGCTTAGTTTTTAGAAAAGTGTTTAGTGTGGTGGTAGTTGATGGATAATATCATGTTCTTGATGGTTTTCTGCCTCCCATAGGTGACTTTTAGTAGATTTGGGATGACATATCAATGGACCTCATCACTAGGTTACCCAAGGATCATGGTGGATGTGATGCAATCTGGTAGCAGTGGATCAACTGATGAAATTGGCTCACTTCTTATTGAATATAGAGTCGGGAATAGTGGATTCCATGCGTAATTTGTATGTGGATGAAGTGGTGAATATGCATGGAGTAATATGTTCCATCATCTCAAATCGTGACACCTTATTTACCTAATAGGTTTATTGGGGATTATTGTATGTTTTTTTCACTCGGTTACACTTCAACACTAATTTTCACTCTTAGATGGATGCAAAGACAGAGAAAACCATCCAAATGTTAGAGAACATGTTGCGGGCATATGTCTTGGACTTTGGTGGATCTTGGGTGAAACACTTTCAATTGTTATATTTCACTTACAATAATCATGATCACTCTTCCATTAGAATGGTTCCATTCAAAGAATTGTATGGAAGATCATGTTGTTCATCCTTGTGTTGGATAGAAGTTGGGGAGGCAGCTGTTCCTATTCCGGACATAGTGCAGAGTACGATTATGATTGTATATCATGTTCATGAGAGGATGAAGGAAACATCATATTAGAAGAAGTCATATGCCAATCAATGGAGGATGACCTTGGAGTTCAAGGTTGGGGACCACATGTTCTTAGTGTTTTCCACTCGATGTGGGAAGGAGAGGTTTGGGAGATGGACCAAGCTTTTTCTATGGTATATCACACCTTTAGAGGTGTTGGGACAAGTTGGCCAGGTGGCATATTAGATAGCAGTGCCACTATAGTTAGAGACAGTCAATGACATCTTTCAAGTCTCCAAGATTTGTTGGTATCTTCATAATCACTCTCATTCCTTGACTACGTATATTAAGATGTCTAAGATAAAATGACATTCATGGAGAGTCTAATAGAGATTCTGGATCATCAGGAGAAGGTGTTGTTCAGACAAACCATTCCCTTGGTCCATTAGTTGTGGAGGCATGGTGGCCTAGAAGAGAGTACTTTGGAAAGGGAGACGCAGATGCATGCCTAGTACCCGAAGTTTTTTTGAGTTTTTTTTTGTTATGTTTCTCCTTGTAATGTGATGGTTTAACCTTGTTTACTATGAGATGACTTGTTTGCATATTCCATAATGTGTGATGATGTAATGACTTGTTTAAAAAGGAGGACCTGATTCCTAATCGAGATGCATTAATTGAGATGTGATTAAACATTTTTGGGTGATTCAGTGTTTCCCATAGCTGATAATATCTTTACATGGATGGATAAGTTCCTTGATTCATGTGTTTAGGACAACATGGTTGTTATAATTATGTGGTGTTTATTTTGTTCATTTCAGTTTGAAAATTTCAAAGGTGTTCTTAGATGTTGATATTTCACTCCATCAATTGAATAACACGAGGTAGTTTATTGTTGAACCTTGATATCGGTAGAGGTGTTTGAAGTATATCAATATCCTTGAGTGGTATCTCATTTATTGGTTTTTCGAAACCATCTTTTCATTATAGGTTTGGTTACAAATTTTCAAGGGTGGGAATAGTTTAAAAGTTATCTGATATATTGAGACAGACATCTTCGGTACATTAATTTTTCAAAATCCAATGTTTGAGGTGTTTTAGAGATAAAAACAACTCATTTTGGGAGTTTGTGACAATTACATTTTTCTAATGGTAGCTCGTATGGTGGTGAGTTATCCACCTGTGAGTCAAGAATAGCAGGTCGCTAACGGTGAGTCAGGATCGGTGAGTCGCAATGGTGACTCACTGAAAATGGGTCATGATATTGAGTCGTGATGGTGGCTAAAAAATGGTGACTCAATGAATGATGTCTCAGAAAAAGGGGACTCACTAAATGGTGTCTCACTAAATGATGACTCGCCGAACCAAGATTCACTAGATGGTGAATCACCAAATTGTGTCTCACAAAACGACGACTCTCCATTGGTAGCTCATCACGAGTAGCTATCATCGGTGACTCAAACAATGGTGAGTGACCCAACTATTCCACACCCATTGGTGACTCACGATGGCGACCGACCCAACAGTGTGCCATCCCCAACAGTTTTTCCAAATTCCAATTTTGTCCATTTTTTTTCAGTTTCTCCATTCAATGTTCTATTTTTCATAAATTGAATGTAAAACCATATTAACGTTTTTTAAGCCTTTTGATGTTCTATAAATCATTTCATCTATTTTTCTAAGATCCTGAGTCTTTTGAATGACCAAAATTCCTGGTCTTGATCATTATCCGGCATTAATGGCTTTTGAAACTGTTCTTCCATTATTATATGATATGGACCTTCTAATGTCGATAAACTTTCTTCCTTTTATATTTCCCATTCATCTTGCTATGTAGCATCCCAATAACCCCTTTCCCTAGGGATCTAGGTGTCTATGTTTCACCTTTTAATCTTTTTTTCATGGAGCCTTGGGAACCCCATGTGTTATGCAAAGCAGTGGTGGTGATTTTCTATTTGTTTATATAGGAATCCCTTTGTCCATTTTGTTTTGTGGATCATGTGGGGTGGGTGTATGAATGTTTTCCATATGAAGGAAGTTGAATCCAAATTTAACTAAGATAATTGAATCAGCTTCAAACCAATAAATATGGATAGAGGAAAAGTGAAGCACGATTATTTTTCATTATATATTTATATTATGATTTATATGGTCTATATTCCTACAAAAAATCATTATTATTAGGGGTATTTGTTTGTGAAGTCAGGTTTAGTTTTGTTGGATTATTGTTGATCATGTGTTGAAAGATTGTATATATATATATATATGAGATTGATTAACTGCATATATCCAGTTAAATAAACATACACCTCAATATCAAACTTTCACTTTGACAAACCCTAAATTATCAAAGTGGAATTGAATAATTTTTATTTTCAAAATCTAAACAAACCCTTCATTGTTTGGTTTGGGTAGGTGCTATGTGTATTTTTTATCATTCTTGTGACTTATTTGGTTTTGTGGAGCTAGGGTTGAGAGTACAACTATAAGGTGGGGTGGTACGGGTGGGGTAATGGAATTTTAGGACGAGGGTGTTGACGCTCCTTTCGTCATAGAATCTAAAGAACGGAAAAGGGAATATCTGAGCTCAAAGTGATTCAGCCTTTGAAGAAAACATCAAAATTCAACAAAGGAAGGAAGAAAGGATCAACAGCAACCTCACCGCGCAAGTTATCTAACTGGCGCGCAAGTGTACTTGCGCGGCTACCTTGGTCGCGCAGGTGACTTGCGCGACCTAATTGGTAACCGCCCGGTAACCGCCCGGGGTCTTCTTTTGCCTATAAATAGACCCTGTGGGCCCCCCATTCGGGAGTATCTTTTTCCAGAAACTCGGATTGAAGCTCCGGACGCCCAAGTCTCTTCTCAAAGCTTCCGGAACACTTATAAGGTAATTTCTTACCTAGAACGGAAGATCTAAAGAGAAGAAGGAAGGCCTAAGTGTTGAAACTTATCAAACACTTGCGCGCCGACTTATTTCCTTCAATATAACTTGCGCGTCCCTTTTCTGGAAGAACCTCAAGAAAATTCTAAAGGGTTTAAAAAAGAGTCGCTCAAGTATTTCAATGCTGGTTGCAAATCGCGCAAGTACACTATGTGTCGCGCAGGTATACCTGCGCGACCAATACTTGCGCGCCCACGGAAGACTTGCGCTCCTTGCAAGACTTGCGCGCCCCTATCTTTTTGGGTGCCCATATTTCCCATTTTTACCCCTCTTAAGCCATTTCACCTTTCCTTTTCAAGATTCAGTCTTCAAGACACTCTTCAAAGCCATTTATGGCATGATTTCTTGATTTGACTTTCTTATCTGAAAGGAATTCTGTGGAATCTCTCTCAAAGTCTAGTGATTTAAATATCCTTATGTCACTAAAATACGGAGAGTTCATTCATTCAACCTCATCCTTTAAGATGAGAGAATCCTAACCTGGGTCTCCTTTTCAGGAATAATCCCCAATTATAAAACCTTTAATCTGGGCATCTTCCTCAGGAATAAGCCCCAAATTCTTAAAGTTCCCAATCTTGGGCATCTTCCTCAGGAGTAATCCCCAATCAAGTCCTCTAATCTTGGGAATCTTTCTTAGGAATAAGCCCCAAACTCAAATATGGGCATCCTCCTCAAGAGTAAGCCCCAAACCTTAATCCCTAACCTGGGTCTCCTTTTCAGAAATAAGACACAGTCATAACCTTGGGTCTCCTTTTCAGGAATAAGCCCCAAGTCCCCTTAAATTTCTCTTAACCAGTCATAATTTACCTTTGATTTGGGTTTCCTTTTCAGGAGTAAAACCCAATCATAAGTCCCCTCCTAACTTGGGAATCCTCCTTAGGAGTAAGCACCAAATATTAGAGTATTCAAATCTCCATGAAGCACATATAACTTTATGGACCATGTTCATGTATTTTCTCCCTAAAAGTAAAATCCTAAACCTTCATCTATCTGGGCAATCATCCATACATAAGCCCCAAACAAATTCTTATGATTGCATATTTCATGGCACAATTGTCTAAATTTTACCAATACCTCTTGTTTCTCACACTGAGCATGACTCACGTGAGCTTAGAGTGTAAAAGTAATTATGACATTCATCTTTGAGCCATCAATCATAAACATTATACACCATTTCTCGAACTACGTGGGTTCAGATTCCTTTTCCAAAACAAAGGATACGTAGGTAGCCCATTTATGGGTTCGATCCCAACTTTGAAATAATCTATGTCCTTCTGAATGACGATAAACTTCAAGTGCCCCACTGAGTGGCTTTAAAATCAGCCTGGTCATCATAAATGACCAAGAGACTTTTATATAAATGTTTTGAAGGATACCATTGACCAAGAATCTCTAAATAGACATAGATGATTCTCTATTGATGAAGAACCTCGAATACATATAAAAGATTCTCTAAATTTCTTTGCATATTTTATCATTGATTGTTAAAACTAATGGAAAGCACATTTTATACTTGGTAATGTAATAAAGGATTCACGAACATAACTTAAATCTATAAAGAGAGTCCCGGAGTAGACAATAATTCCCCTCAAAAAGGTGTGATGAGTCCAACCTCCCATCCTCTTGACCAATGAAAATTCCTAAGCCTCATTAGTCCACAAGCTAATGAGCGCCTGCCTTTGGAAATTAGGTCCAAACGGATGTAGAATCATTGGATGTTTCCGGTTCTACGAACAAACCCATTAGAAACCGATCGGAACGTTTGAATCTCCCATCCAGGAGGTCATTCCCGGATTTCGTGCGAAACAAAAATGGTGAACCCGACGTGAATCCTTAACCAATTTAAAGTGATGTTCTTCTTATTTGTTAGGCCCCTTGGGCCAACAAAGCAATCATTGATATGTGCTCATCCAAAAGATGCAGTGGCCGGATTCATCTTGATTATGTCTGTTATATGGAAAAGGCACTCTTTTCTCAAGATCTTCTGCAAAATGGCTTTCCTTAAATTCACCTCTGTGAATACTGCTGCTGTGAACACCTCTACTGTGAGGTCTGCTGCTGTGAAAACCAATGCTACTACTCCTGTTGGAACGTCGTCCGCTCTGAGAATGACATCACCAACTCAGCATCTTCAACGCTGGGTTTCTAATGCACTGGTTAAGGATTACCGTCGCAACGGTACTATCCCAACTCTGGAGGCCGCTCGTCAAGCCCTCCAAGTTAACAACTCTACCTGGTCGTCCGGACAATGGCGGCCAGTGATCAAGAAGCAGGCGGTGCTGACTACCGTCTCTAACCGTTTCGGGTCGTTATCCCCGGAACACAATTTCCATTCACTCCCTTACTCTGAGGAAGTGAATGAGCAGGTCCCGCAGAACCTTAATTCAAAAAGACAGGAGCCCTTCTCAAGGGCTCCCATCAACAATCGCTGCCAGACTCGTGCGGTAGTGCGCCCTCAACATGATGAGGGTACCGACTCCAGGCATTCAGCTCAGGTTCCTCGAACCCGAGCAGGCAAGATGAACTGCCAGAGACGGAATCCGGTTAACAATAGCCAGGTTGTCATCCCTGCCATCTCCGGAGATGTCCACCAACCTAACTTGGTGGAAAATAACGAGCAGACACAATCACCTACCCGTTTTAATTCCGCTGCCCAGCAGACTCGTCTGACAGCATCAAGCCTATCCCGCCAGGCAATTCCGGCGGAGTACCATAGGCAGGAACATACACCTGCTTATACATCACCAGTTAGTCAGCAGGCTCGTCTGACTACATATGATGGATCTCGTCAACCGCGTTTGGCGAAGTGTAATCAGCAGGCACATACACCTGCTAATACTAATCAAGCCTACCAACAGTCTCGCTTGGTAGCACCCGGAGAAGTCAGTCGGAAAGTCTCGACGACAAACAGGAGGCAGACTCAACTCTCTGGCTCTACACTTGAGTACTGTCAGGATTTACTGACAGGAAAAGGAGGACAAGAGCAGGCACATACACCTACTCCAAGCCCGGAATGGACCTATATCCCCGTTCCGGCGGCTGAAGTCACCAAACATATTTTGTCAATGGTGAAAGAGCAGAAGCAAATTCCTACTCATATTCTGGATGCTTTCCAGGATATCATAACAGCTTCAGCATCATCTCAGGGACAGACACATAAATCTATCCCTAGAAATGGAGTGACACATCAACGATTCACTCCGGAACAGACACACAAATCTGTTCCAGTCCAAGAGGGTTATGGGGCATACTCCCCCATATCATACGGACAACCAAGTCAGGCACATACACCTGATTTGAGTGGAGATCGTCAGCCTAACCTAACCATATTTCCTGATCAGGAACATACACCTGCTCAGAGCAATCACTTTCGTCATCAAGTGGTTTCTAAAGCAAGTAAGAAGCCATCTAAGAAAAAGATCTGCCCAGCACAGTCAAGAGATCAAAGGCCAATCTGCAACAAGGCCTTGCTCGATGCTGGAGTTCATGAAGCCCTCAGACATTTATCTGTCGGAATTCATGATTCTACTCCCTCAGTTCCCAATAACGAGAACATTAATTATGAAGGTCTTTAATAGACACTTCCTCATGAAGACTTGCTTCATGAAAATTCGGTCAATCTTGAAGTTTCTTCTTCAGATGAGAGCCACAGGAACCCTCTGTGTGGTCAGAAGACCAAGGAGCAAGAGATTTCATCTTTTGCTGTAACCCATCATGACGGTCCTGCTCATGGTGATGAACTTTGCTGTGAAAGTCCTCTCCGCAGTAGTGATTCACGTTGTCTCGAAAATTCTTCTGAAGGCAATGTAGTGACGAGAAAGCCCTCCTATCTCGAGGCACTTGCAAATGTAAAACCAGTCATGTCTGATGCTTTACTATCGGCAGGTGAAACTCTTTCTCCATCAGAAGATAGCCTGGGGTTCAGGTTATTCTCCGAACCATCCCTGGGTCATTCATCTTCCAGCATGAATAGTGATTTCTCTACCAATCTTGTTGAATCCGATGAAGAAACAAGGAAACACCAACTCTGGTCCAAACAGGTAGAAGAATCTTCATTTAATGATAAAGAGGAAATGTTGAACATGAGGAAAAAACTGGCAAAAGGTGAATTAACAGTCATGTTTTGGCCTTTGGCTGACTCCTAGTATGACATTCCAAAGATGTTGACGGATGATGGAATCCATGATGTTCGTCTCAACATATGGAAAACTCTTTGTCAACTAAAGAAGAAGGTATTATCTTATGATAAATATGAAAATCATCTTAAGATAATAGAAGGGTTACAACGCCAGATTGATTTTGCATCTCTAACCGTCTCTCGGTATCCGAAGGCTGAAAAGCAACAGAGAACCCTTCAACGTTCATGCCTTGGCGCACTAAGAAAATTGCGTCAGTTAATTGCCAATGCTCCATATGATGTTCATATCAGAGGATGGGGTGTTCACGGAGCACTAAATTTCACATTGCTTTCCAGTCAGCAAAGCCCACCGAAAATGGTCTCATGCAATGTTATTGCCCATGGCCGGCCACAGTCAATGGGATTTGTTCATAATCAAAAGCTTGCTCAAGAACAAGCTTCAACTAGTTCCTCTCAAAATCAAGTATATAGAGAACAGGTTGTTGAATTGCTCCTACATCAAGCAGGCGAGAATATTGCCCAGGCCTCTCGTCTGGAGCAAACACGTCATCAAATGACAGAGGTTTCGGAAATCATCCAACGGTCTGTTGAACCAGGTGATAAAAGTGGATACAGGTTAATGCATCCAGCTAATTTCCGAACTAAGATTCGCAAGATCAAGAGAGATTTTAAGAAGATCTCAGACATAGCATGTCAAGAGAAACCCCAGCTTGCCAGACTGGGGACTTCTCTAACCCAACCCTCAGATTCAACAAACTGGATTCGAGGAGTTGAACGGAAGCAGCAGGAACATACCCTGTCCACCGGACTGGGGACTTTTTCAAATCCTCAATACCTCCCTCAGAGAAAGTCAGTATTCTCTCGATTAGGGAATAAGCCTCAAGAGAAACGAAGAGCTAAGCTGTCAGGAGATTCTCTCCAAGTGACGGTTCTCCAAGAAATTCCTGAGGGATCAAGTCAACGGAATGCCATGTCTCATCATGGACATAGAAGAAGACAATATCACAGAAATGCTGATAGAAAGGATTCCATGCAATATGCATCCATTAATGTCATCAATGCTGTTGCTACTGATTCACCAGATGAGGCTTAATCAGAAGGATCAGACGAAGAGGTTCCTGCTCAAGAAGTTGCGCACACAGACCTAAATGAAGAAGGTGTGCGCACACGTAATCAAAGGCTTACCCAAAATCTGGGTATTCCTTCAAGTAACCCACTTCCCCCTCTCCGAAAAGGATCCAATAAGGGGAAAGGAAAGAATCATGTTATTTCTCACCCTTCCTCTGAAGGAGGTCAATCGCTCTCATTAAGGCAAAGGTTTTCACAACAGGAGGAAGAAATTAAAGAATTAAGAAGGTTGAATGCAGAACTATTTCAGAGTAGTCTTATTCTTAAGAATTCTGAAGTCCGACAGCCGAAGGAATTTGTTGTAACTACTAAGATGGATCAAGAATATCCTCTGTTATCAGTACACCCTCAGAGGTCTAATCCTACGGGTCAAACGCAACAACGGTTGGCAACACTAACATCAGTTGCAGAACCAACCACCACGTCTGTCCAAGCTCCATTCATTGCACCTACCCAAAACCAAGTTCAACCTGACATTTCTCAAAAGTTAATAACTACTATTGAGTCATTAAAAGCTCGGTTAGAAACTATGGAAGGGAAAAGGGCACAAGTTCAACCTGAAAAGAAAGTTTACCCTGAATGGGTAGATTCAATTTCTCCTCCATCCAGTTTTGGAAACCCTGTTTTCCCTACTTTCAATGGATCAGGCGACCCTGAACAAAATTTGACGCATTATGTGTCTTGTTGTGATCCTATGATGGGAACTCCAGAGCAGCAAGAAGCAGTGAAACTCAGATGCTTCGTGCGAACCTTGCAAGGACCAGCTTTTGTCTGGTATACAATCTTGCAATCTCAGTCAGTCATCGGATGGGAGGATCTTCGTCAAAAATTCCTTCTTAAGTTTAGCTCAACTTTGCCAAAAACGACAGTTTTCGATCTTACAAACTGCAAGCAAAGGGAAAATGAAAGAGTCTCTGATTTCATTGCTCATTGGAAGGGATTAACGTATTCCTTGAGTTTAGCACTCCCTCAGGAGGAATTGTTGCCAATCTGTGTGGCAAATTTGCGTGACGAATTACGCACGCCATTGATACCTGTGAAATACACAGGAGGGTTTTGAGACCTTACTTCAATCACTCAACAGATTGAAGATTCCCTTATACAGGCTAAGGTTAAATCTCGTGTAATTCCATCAGCTCCAGGAAGAAGAATGGGTAAAGTAGAAACTGCTACAGTTATGCTTAAACAGGCACCTGTACCAATTTCTACTTCAAAACCTTCATCTTCTTGAAGGGCTCCACCTCCTGAACGCCAACAACAAAGGTTGTTTCGTCTAAATGATCAAAAAGATCAATGATGAAAACAATTTGAGGATATGAAGAGTAAAACATACTCTTTCCGAATTGAGCAAGTTCCTGGTTACTTCATTTCAGCCCTCGAAAATAATTTGGTTCAATTACCAGTGCCCAAGAGGCCAAACAAGGAAGGAGATGAAGACCGTCCCAATTATTGTCCCTTTCATCAAATGTTGGGGCATCCCATCCAGGAGTGTTTTGTCTTTAAAGACCTCCTGCAAAAGATGGTCGACTTGGGACAAGTCAAATTGAAGGGTTCTTCAGCTCATGTAGCGTGTATTACCGCTACAGATCCAGAGGAAGGAGGCGAGTGGCAGGAAGTCAAAAGCAAAACTGCAAAAAAATATGATGATTGGATGGTCAGAAAGACAATCAATCGGACCCATTCCATTTTACGAACACAATCGAAGAAGCCAATTGTGTCTCCTACAAAAGCTGCAGTAAAGCCTCCATCAAAAGACAAATCCTCAAAGGGCAGCGCAATTCAAAGAAGAAAGAGGAATCAGGAGAAGATGAGTATGTATCAAAGCCTAAATTGTCTTTGACTCTGGCAGATTTCATGCCATCTACTTCAAAGCCACGGGCACCGTCCCACCAAACGGCACAGCCTAAACAGGCTAACCAAGCAGAGTCTTTATCAGACGAAGAGTTAATCATTGGTTCTGTTAATATGATTCAATTAACAGATTCATATTCTAGTCTTGATGAGCCTGAATTCCCTGTATCAAATAAGGGAACCCGAGGAAGTTCTAGAGGTTCAGGATATAGGGGAAGACGTGGATCTTTCCGAAGCCACTACTCTAATTCTACCCCTGCTAGCACTGTATATGCAGCAGAAACTCGTGGTAGAGCCCTTCAGCGAGCTCAAAAAGAACAAGCAAGTTCTTCTGCCAATGGCCAACTCAGCTTCGGCACAGTTATTTTGGAAGACCGATTAAAGGTTCCATCTTCTTTATCTCAGCAAGTAAATGGATCTAATTAGTCTAATCTTCCAAAACCAAAGATGTTGCCAACTTCAATACAAGATGCATCAGCTTCCAAAGCATCTGCTTCCAAGGTACCAGCTAAACCGCATATTCCTATTGGGAAACGCAGACCTCTAGATCAAAAGTATGATATATTGAAACACTTGGCCCAAGTACCAGCCATGTTATCAATTTTGGATGCTTTGAATCTGTCAAGAGATCTTCGGGAAGCACTCATCGAAGCTTTGTCAAGTCCTCAGGAGTTTGAAGCTGAAATTGCTGCAGCTGAAATCTATCACATAGAGAATAATCCTATAGAATGACATGCAGTGATATCTTTTACTGATAAAGATGAAGTTGATGTTGTGCATGGGCACATAAAACCTTTGTACTTATCTGGAAAAGTCAATGGTATAGATGTTCGAAGAGCTTTCATTGACAATGGTTCAGGAGTCAACCTCATGCCCATTCGCCCACTTCGTCGATTGGGCCTCACGGAATCTGATTTATCTCCTTCTACCATGATGTTGCAAGGATATGATAAAAATGAACAAGAACCACTGGGAGAAGTTACGCTCAGAACTCAGTTTGGAGATCTTGTTTCCAATTCGGATTTCATGATTGTTGATCAAGACTCAGCTTTCAATATCTTGCTTGGAAGACCCTGGCTACATCAGCATGCAGCTATTCCGTCATCATACCATCAATGCCTCAAATACTGTTTCGATGGTCAAGTTGGAACATTGTATGGTGATAAGGCCCCATTCAAGACATGTGAGTCTCAATACATTGAGGAGGAATTTTATCACATGAAGGGAAGAGAAAAATCTACAATGAAGGAAATTGCCAAAGTTAATGCTCCATATGGTTTGGAAAAAATTCCAATAAATCCATTTTCACATGTGAGTATAGATTATGTGTTACCTATCAGTCAAATTGACAAAATAGGCCCAAATCAAAATACTCTTATGGAAAGATCCATAATGTCAATTACGGAAATCGAGCCATACAACATGGGAGAAATTGGTAACTTACCAAGCAGTGATGAAAGCATAAGTGGTGACGTTTTCATTTCGTCTGCTGAAATCCAACAAGTCTATACTTCGCTAATCAGGCCAGAAGAAGTTATAGAAACACCAGAGGTGAATATTGATGTCGATTCTCAATCCATCATCTCCTCTTTATTTCCCAAAAAAGACCCTTTATCATCAATAGTGTCGGAAATGGAAGCTTCTTCTTCAAAATGTGAAAATTTTGACATCTCTTATGATCATGAGAATTTCGTTTTTTCATCTACTTTGCAAGTAGAAACGGAAGAAATAACACATGATGAAGAGGAAGAGGAAGATCTTAGAGATGCTCCTCCAGCATTTGAAGAGGGTATCTCTACCAATGTGGATGAACTCAGAGAAGTAAATCTGGGTACACAGAAAGATCCACGCCCCACTTTAATTAGTGCGGCCATGACCCATGAAGAGCAAGAGATGTATATTTCTTTTCTAAAGAAAAATAAAGATATTTTTTCTTGGAAATATACATAGATGCCTGGCCTTGATCCTGATGTTTCCACCCATCATTTGGGTTTTCCAAAAGAACATCGAGGATTCAAGCAAGCCGCGAGAAGAACACACCCAACCTATGCTTCCAAAATCGAGGCTGAAGTGGATAAGCTTATCAAAGCTAACTTCGTCAGAGAAGTTCAATATACCAAATGGTTGGCTAATATTGTCCCTATAAAGAAGAAGAATGGACAAATTAGGGTTTGCATCAATTTCAGAGATCTTAATCGGTATTGTCCTAAAGATGATTTCCCAGTTCCGATTACAGAACTCTTAATTGATGCGACGACTGGCTATGAAGTACTTTCTTTCATGGATGGATATTCTGGGTATAATCAGATCCGAATGGCCCCAGAAGATGTGGAATATACAGCCTTCAGAGCTCCTCAAGGTGTGTTTTGTTACCGGGTGATTCCATTTGGTTTAAAGAATGCAGGTGCAACATATCAACGCGCCATGCATCGTATCTTCAAACCTTTTCTAGGGAAGTTTGTTGAATTCTATGTAGATGATTTGGTGGTTAAATCCAAACAACGTTTTGATCACTTGGCTGATTTGGAAGTCATATTCCACAAGCTTCGACAGCATAATTTGAAGATGAACCCCTTAAAATGTGCTTTTGGGGTAACCTCAGGAAAATTCCTCGGCTTTGTTGTATGCCATCGTGGTATTGAAGTCGATCCTGAGAAGACCAAATCAATCCTTGGTATGTCACCTCCTCAGAATTTGAAAGAATTAAGAGGACTTCAAGGACACTTAGCCTATATTCGGCGTTTCATCGCCAATTTGGCAGGCAAAAGTTTACCCTTTACCAAATTATTGAAGAAAGGAGTCACTTACCAGTGGACTGAAGAATGTCAAGAAACATTTGATGTTCTCAAGAAATACCTCTTGAGTCCACCAGTACTCATGCCACCTGTTGAGGGTAGACCTCTTATCCTCTATGTGACAGCTTTAGAGCGATCATTGGGTGCATTTCTCGCTCAAAAGAATGATGCTGGGAATGAAAATAGTCTCTACTATCTCAGTAGAACTATGCTTGAAGCAGAAACCCGGTATTCAAGTATTGAAAAGTGTTGCCTAGCATTAGTCTTTGCAGTTCAAAACCTGAGACACTACCTGCAACATCACGAGGTCCAATTGGTATCCTGTAATAATCCACTCAAATTCATCCTTAGTCGTCCAATGCTTACAGGACGTCTGGAAAGGTGGGCGGTTATTCTACAGCAGTTCGACATCCAGTATGTGTCTCAAAAGACAATTAAGGGCCAAGCTCTGGCTGATTTCTTGGCTGAACATCCTTCAGTAGAAGACACATATTCAGATATCGAACTCCCTGATGAGGAAGTTTTCTCTATTCAAGAGAGTCCTCAAACATGGGAAATGTATTTTGATGGTGCTTCTAGAAGTCCAACAGGGAAGAAAATGGAAAATCCTAAATTCAACATAGTTGGTTTAGGAATTGTGCTCATTTCTCCAGATAAGGCAGTGTTACCTTATTCCTTTTTGTTGTGGGAAGGTGGTACCAATAATGAAGCTGAATACCAAGCTCTCATTACAGGCTTGGAGTTAGCGCTTCAAACACAAGTGAATCACTTAAAGGTGAAAGGTGATTCAGACCTGGTAATCAAACAAGTCAATGGGGATTATACCATCAGAAAAGAAGACTTAATCCCTTTGTATGATTACGTCAGAGAGTTAATGTCGGAATTCCCTTCAGTACTGACATTTTCTTATGTCCCAAGATCACAAAATGCTCAAGCTGATGCACTGGCTAATACAGCCACAGCTTTAGCAGATCCAAATCGGGACGAGACAACCATCTGTATTGCCCACCGTCGTGCAATTTCACCGTATGTTCAAGTCAGAATAGAGGAAATTAATGAAATTAGTCCCATTCCTGAACCGTATGGTCATACTACAGGATGGATGTCACCTATCAGGGAATACCTTCAAAATGGAACACTTCCACCTGATAGAGCCGAGAAAGAACAAATTCGGCGACGTGTGGTCAATTTAACTCTTTATGATGGCCCAAACCACCTCGAGAAAATTCTTTACAAACGTGGTTTTGATGGAGTTCTCTTCAGATGTATTGATGGTGAAGAGACAATGGCTGTCATAAAAGAAGTGCATGCAGGAGTCTGTGGTGCCCACCAGTCTGGACATAGACTGTCTGATCAAATTCAAAGGCTTGGATACTTCTGGCCTTCAATGATACAAGATTGTTTTAATTTCACAAAGAAGTGTCATTCATGCCAAGTATATGCCAACTTCATTCATCAACCTCCAGAGTTGCTTCATACAGCTAAATACTCATGGCCATTTTCCACATGGGGAATGGATGTGGTGGGACCTTACCTTTCAGCTACGGCCAAGCAGTTTATGTACATTCTTACTGCTACTGATTTCTTTTCCAAATGGGCAGAGGCAGTACCTCTCAAAGAAGTTAGTTCTAAATGCATTGTTAGCTTCATCAAGTCTAACATCATTACTAGATTTGGTGTCCCTCATACCATATTGACGGACAACGGCACCAACTTCTGTTCTTCTGAGGTAAAGAAATTGTATCAAGAATACAATATTAAGTCCAACCATTCATCTCAATATCATGCAGCAGCTAATGGCCAGATAGAGGCCGTCAACAAGACTCTTTCAAATATACTGCAAAAGATGGTGGATAAAGATAAGAGGTCATGGCCTGATAAACTCTTTCATGCTTTATGGGCTTATCGGACTACCACTCGCAATGCAACGCGGTCTACTCCATATTCATTGGTATATGGAACAGAAGCAGTCTTGCCAATTGAAGTTCAATTGCCCTCACTCAGAATAGCCATTTGTGATCAGTTATCAACAGATGAGCAATCCCAAAAGCAGTTGAATGAATTGGAACAGTTAGATGAGAAAATATTGTGCACTTTGCACCACATAGAAATCTATCAGAATCGGATAGCACGAGCTTTTAACAAAAAATTTTGTCTTCGTTCATTCATTCAGGGAGAATTGGTATTGGTTCTCAGAGCACCAATGATACCAGGAAATAAGCCTCCCAAGCTTGAACCAAAATGGGAAGGACCTTATTCAATACATAAGGTCTACTCCAATGGAGCATATTCTCGGATCTCAATGGATAGAGAACACATCACGACTCCAACTAATGCCAGATTTATGAAGAAGTATTTTTTATAGACACAAAATATTGTTCCCAGATCCAAAACGATCACATTAGATCATACTTTTGTCCTACATGACATTAAACTGTTATTATGTCCTATCTACATGACATTAAACTTTACAGAAGATCCTATATTTTGCCCGAGATGACATTAAACTATATTGTGTCCTAGAAACATGACATTAAACTGTGTGGCCCTTTCATCGTCCAGCATGACGTTAAACTGTAAAAAGTCCCCAGAACTGATATCCTCATATTGGTTCACCTTAGTCCTAGCTACATGGCTTTAAACTGTACAGCACCAGTTCGTCCTTGCTATATGATGTTAAACTATACAGCAATGGTCCAGTATGACTTTAAACTGCAACTTCTTCCCACACGACATTAAACTGTGAAAAAGTTCCCTAAACCGTCCAACATGACCTTAAACTGCATCATCCCTGGTCCATGTATATGACCATAAACTATTTTCAAATCCCTTATGTCCAGCAAGACGTTAAACTGTGACGTCCTAAACTACATGACGCTAAACTGTATAAAAGTCCCTCACGTCCGAAAAGACGTTAAATTATATAATCATCAAAGGTCCAGCATGACATTAAACTGCACCATCCACGGTCCATGCATATGACCTTAAACTATTCACACTTTCGTCTGACATGACGTTAAAATGGTACACTCTTTTGTCCTTACTGCATGACATTAAACTACACAGTCCCCCTTTCGTCCAATATGACGTTAACCTATTTTATCCGCATCGTCCTAACTACATGATGCTAAACTGTACAAAAAATCCTTGATAGGTCCTACATGACATTAAACTGTATTTTGTCCCTGCTACATGACATTAAACTGTGCAACACCAATAGTCCTAACTGCAAGACTTTAAACTGCATAGTCCCTTTTTTATGTCCTACATGACATTAAACTGTGCATCATTAAGGTTGTTATTACCTATTGTTTCTCACACCGAGTATGACTCACGTGAGCTTAGAGAGAACATCAACCATAACATTCCCTTTGGGCCACTAACCATGTGTAAGTCCCAACAATATTTTTTATTAGATCATTGTCCACAAGAACAACTTGATCATTAATTCATTCTTTAATTGAACTACACGGACTTTGATCCTTGCCCTCCAGGCTGAGTATGTAGGTAACCTCACAAGGTTCAAGCCCAAAAACAATCTCTTCACATCGGTTCACCACCATCTCATATGATGTTGATTCGTGAAACCGCCCCTGGAATCAATATCTTTACATTGATTCACTTTCGTCCTTGTTATATGACGTTAAACTATACAACACTTTTGTCCGGTACGACAATAAACTACAATATTCTTTGATTTCCTCATTTGAGAGAGAACTATTATTGACATTGATTTTTCAATCATGGTTTTCATTTTCAAAAGACTACGTGCATACATGGTAATGCCTGAACTTTTTATCTTAGGTTAAACCATCACTGCACTAAAGTCCCCTTTCACCCTTCACATGTACGAACCAAAGTTGTACAAAGGGTAGTTCTAGAACTACGTGGACTTGATTCCCATCCTTATGGGATACGTAGGAACATTCGAGTGTCCCTCAAATCCAGTGCCAAGTCTTTTGGGCCTAACCCCAAATTTCACTTTCAGTCCCTTGGCTGAAAAGTCCTCATGAAAACACACACTGTGTATTCATTATTATGGTCCGAATTCTATGACCCTAAACTAAGATCACTCATACTTTCGTCCTGCACGACGTTAAAATGCATTTCAAGAACTACGTATGGCTTGATTCTCATTCTTATGATATACGTAGTGAAGTCCAAGTTTCAATTCAGGACCCAGCCACAACATGATTATGGTTTTCATTGACCTATGTATCTCTATATACATTGGACAATACCCATCTTTATGTGTTATAATCCTAACCTTAAAAATTTTCAGATCTTCATAACCCTTTTCATGACTTCTAGTCACAAAAATGTCAAACTTATGAGAATTCTTTTTTCCTGACTATGCAGTACGTGCCCATAGGTGGCCTTGCATAAATAGTCCACATAACAGACTTGTCAGCCAAAAGATGCTATTCATTTGACCATGCAGCCAATGCCCATAGGTGGCCCTACATATTTCAACCCCCTAACGGGTTTTGTTAAATAATAGTAACTCCATTCATGGGAACAATGCCTCTTTTGTCCTTATTTGTCTTAAACGACACTGTGTAGGGATCCGCAAAAAATAGCCATCATTAACATATTTGTCCCATATCCTTTTTCATGATCTGAAAGTATTCAAGTCTATGGTTTATTCTTCTTCCCTACGTTTGGGTCAGACCTTCGTAGGAGTGATATTCATCCAGTTCTTCGATGTTCTTGTTCGGAAATATCTTCTCTATATTCAAGTACCTCTTTCCATAAAATAAACTCTATACTTTAGAAAATTTTAATCTCCATAAACATTCACTAGCTTTTAGCACTAGGAAAGTAAATTTCTGGGAGTTCTTTTGCCTGACTATGCAGCAAGTGCCCATAGGTGGCCTTGCATAAACAGTCCACATAACAGACTTGTCAGCCAAAAGATGCTATTTATTTGACCATGCAGCCAATACCCATAGGTGGCCCTGCATATTTCAACCCCCTAACGGGTTTTGTTAAATAATAGTAACTTCATTCTTGGAAACTACTTCTTCTAATGCCTTTTAGCTCTTTTTCATATCATTCCTCAGATTCAAATATTCTAAAGCCATAGTTTACATTTTTTCCCTCATATTTGAGTATGGTAATATGTTTTCAGATAAAATGTCAAGGAATTGAATCCATTTTTAATCCATTTCGGTCAAAGCTATTTCGACCTTAAACATTAGCCCCTTTATGTCCGGCGTGCATGACTTTAAACTACCCACACAAAAGACAAAGGAACTCTGAATAAAAGTCATGTTCCAGCTCACTAAATATACATTTATGTATAATTTAGGTAATATTGAGCAATTAAAAGATTCAAAGTTTGTAGGGTTATTTGTAATAATCCTAGTAAAAATCAAACTATGATTACTAAGCCCATTGGCTTAAGTAAATTTGAAGTAGGTAATGGAAGAATGCAAGTACAAATGATTGAAGAAAAAAGTGTTTTTCATTGATACACAAAAGTTAGAAGGACATCCATAGACTGGAGTCTCTTCTCTTCTTTCAAGAATTACAAGAGGCTTTCAACATAACACTTCATTTGATTTACGGAATCCCGATCTTCATTAGAAACCACCTAGAATTCATTCATTCAACTGGATACAATAAGAGATGCAGTGATACCTACTCTTCTTGGAACAATTGTAAAAGGATGTTCTTGAGTGCGGTTTGAGAAAATTTTCTGCTGATCAAACAGTGACTTTGTTTCTATCCAAGAGACTTGGAAGATGGATACATGGATTTGAGAATGGAGCATTAGAAGTAAAGAGCCATTTGGAGAGAGTACTCTTTTCAGATATTGCTCTAATATCATGTTTGTCTTCTCTCCACCAACCATTAGTTGAAAACATTTCAGCCCATGGGTTTGCCATTTTCATATCTGCAAGGGAATGACATGGAGGAAGAATTTGAAAGTTCACACCATTTTTGTTACTCCTAATACACAGCATAACCGAAATAGAGAAATAGCAGTGCAGCTGAATCTCAGGTGTATAATTGTCTGCATTTGGAACATTGACTCCTTGCAGATGACCATGAACACACAGAGACAGGTAGATGCTCTGTGGGAAATTAAGATGATATTTCTTCAAGTACTTATCCAAATCTGGGAAAGTGTTGTCACAGATATCATAGTAATCATGGCCAATAATGTTCATCATGTCATCAATCCTCTTGCTAGCCAGTTCATCAGCCGTTCCAATTCCCTTAGGAGCCATTGAATCTGTACAAAAGTTGAACAAATTTAACTCTTAAATGGGTTTATTTTTTTTAAAATTTGTGAAAGAATTCGGAATAAATGGCCAAGGAATTAAGTCGCGCAAGTCTAAACAAGGACGCGCAAGTATTTCGTGTGCCGCGCTAGTTTTTGACGTGCATGTATAAACCGCGCAAGTACGAATACCTTTACAGGAGCGCGACAGCGAGGGAACAGTGGAAAAGAGACTTGCGCGGCTTAGGTGACCTGCGCGGCGAGAGCTCGACAAGGGATGAAGTCCGGAAATCCGGATACTTGTACGGAGGTGAGTCCGTGTATTTATAGTCCAGGAAGCCTACTTGCGCGCCGCCCTCTGCGCACTGAAAGACTTGCGCGCCCTCCCTTTTCCTTTGGAGGGATTCGATTTCCTAAGAGTCAAATCCTCATTTCTCTCCGGATCCAACTCTGAGGGGGGAATTTTGTTGATGCTCCTTTCGTCACAAAATCTAAAGATCGGAAAAGGGAATATCTGAGCTCAAAGTGATTCAGCCTTTGAAGAAAACATAAAAAATCAACAAAGGAAGGAAGAAAGGATCAACAACAACCTCACCGCGCAAGTTATCTAACTGGCGCGCAAGTGTACCTGCGCGGCTACCTTGGTCGCGTAGGTGACATGCACGACCTAATTGGTAACCGCCCGGTAACCGCCCGGGGTCTTCTTTTGCCTATAAATAGACCCTTTGGGCCCCCCATTCGGGAGGATCTTTTTCCAGAAACTCGGATTGAAGCTCCCGACGCCCATGTCTCTTCTCAAAGCTTCCGGAACACTTCTAAGGTAATTTCTTACCTAGAACGAAAGATCTAAAGAGAAGAAGGAGAGCCTAAGTGTTGAAACTTATCAAACACTTGCGCGCCGACTTATTTCCTTCAATATAACTTGTGCGTCCCTTTTCTGGAAGAACCTCAAGAAAATTCTAAAGGGTTTAAAAAAGAGTCACTCAAGTATTTCAATGCTGGTTGCAAATCGCGCAAGTACAATATGTGTCACGCAGGTATACCTGCGCGACCAATACTTGCGCGCCCACGGAAGACTTGCGTGCCTTGCAATACTTGCACGCCCCTATCTTTTTGGGTGCCCATCTTGCCCATTTTTACCCCTCTTAAGCAATTTCACCTTTCCTTTTCAAGATTCAGTCTTCAAGACACTCTTCAAAGCCATTTATGGCATGATTTCTTGATTTGACTTTCTTATCTGAAAGGAATTCTTTGGAATCTCTCTCAAAGTCTAGTGATTTAAATATCCTTATGTCACTAAAATACGGAGAGTTCATTCATTCAACCTCAGCCTTTAATATGAGAGAATCCTAACCTGGGTCTCCTTTTCAGGAATAATCCCCAGTTATAAAACCTTTAATCTGGGCATCTTCCTCAGGAATAAGCCCCAAATTCTTAAAGTTCCCAATCTTGGGCATCTTCCTCAGGAGTAAGCCCCAATCATGTCCTCTAATCTTGGGCATATTTCTTAGGAATAAGCCCCAACCTCAAATATGGGCATCCTCCTCAGGAGTAAGCCCCAAACCTTAATCCCTAACCTGGGTCTCCTTTTCAGGAATAAGACTCAGTCATAACCTTGGGTCTCCTTTTCAGGAATAAGCCCCAAGTCCCCTTAAATTTCTCTTAACCAGTCATAATTTACCTTTGATTTGGGTTTCCTTTTCAGGAGTAAAACCCAATCATAAGTCCCCTCCTAACTTGGGCATCCTCCTTAGGAGTAAGCCCCAAAGATTAGAGTATTCAAATCCCCATGAAGAACATATAACTTTATGGACCCTGTTCATGGATTTTCTCCCTAAAAGTTAAATCTTAAACCTTCATCTATCTGGGCAGTCATCCATACATAAGCCCCAAACATATTCTTATGATTGCATATTTCATGGCATAATTGTCTAAATTTTACCAATACCTCTTGTTTCTCACACTGAGCATGACTCACGTGAGCATAGAGTGTAAAAGTAATTATGACATTCATCTTTGAGCCATCAATCATAAACATTATACTCCATTTCTCGAACTGCGTGGGTTCTGATTCCTTTTCCAAAACAAAGGATACGTAGGTAGCCCATTTATGGGTTCGATCCCAACTTTGAAATAATCTCTGTCCTTCTGAATGACGATAAACATCCAGTGCCCCACTGAGTGGATTTAAAATCAGCCTGGTCATCATAAATGACCAAGAGACTTTTATATAAATGTTTTGAAGGATACCATTGACCAAGAATCTCTAAAAAGATATAGATGATTCTCTATTGATGAAGAACCTCGAATACATATAAAAGATTCTCTAAATTTCTTTGCATATTTAATCATTGATTGTTAAAACTAAAGGAAAGCACATTTTATACTTGGTAATGTAATAAAGGATTCACTAACATAACTTAAATCTATAAAGAGAGTCCCGGAGTAGACAATAATTCCCCTCAAAAAGGTGTGATGAGTCCGACCTCCCATCCTCTTGACCAATGCAAATTCCTGAGCCTCATTAGTCCACAAGCTAATGAGTGCCTGCATTTGGAAAGTAGGTCCAAAAGGATGTGGAATCATTGGATGTTTCCGGTTCTACGAACAAACCCGTTAGAAACCGATCGGAACGTTTGAATCTCCCGTCCAGGAGGTCATTCCCGGATTCCGTGCGAAACAGAGGGATTGACTGATTGTGGAATGGATGGGCAGTGTTTGTGATGTGGTTCTGT
Source organism: Viscum album (assembly GCA_963277665.1). Lineage (NCBI taxonomy): Eukaryota > Viridiplantae > Streptophyta > Magnoliopsida > Santalales > Viscaceae > Viscum > Viscum album. The sequence continues at coordinate 1,427,020,649 of OY728120.1, read as the reverse complement.
AGGTTCAAGTTTTTCTATGCTTGTGTTACTGGGTGTGGTGGGCATGGTGTTTTTATGAAGATGGGTTGTCAGGTTTCCTTGTGATGCGTTGTGTTTCTAAGTTCGACTGTCATTTTGGGGTATTATTATCGAGGGGATTGATTTGAAAAAATTACATCGATGAATGATGATGGTTGTGGTTGGTAGGGGTGTTAAAAGGAGTGTAAATATGAAGTAAGTTTACTTATTGTGGTTCTATTTCATCTGCATGGTTTATGTATTGTGTCTTAGTAGCAAAGGTGGTTTTGTGGGTTGGTTATTTTTCTAGAAGAACCCATATGTTGGGCTTGATTTTTTTATACGAAATATATCTGAATATACTCTCCTTGAGTTTTCTATATGAACCCCACAATAGTTGATCACTATATACAAAACATCCCCATTTTCATGAGGGAGGGTGAATTTTTCCAACATCCATGTATGAGGATGGATGGATGGTTATTGGATCTTCAATACTCCCTCTTCTAGGCATTAGTATCCTAATATTCTTCAAATAGGTTGTTCTTCGGTTTTGAGGCCCAGGTGTCTGTGGGTGAGGTATGCATTCCCAGATGTATACAAGAAGAAATGTGGTGTTCCAACCATGTTTATTTGGAGTGTGGTATGGTCGTGACCCATGTTTCTATGAGTGGGATGTGGTATGGTTGTGTCCTATGTGTTTATGGGTGGGATGTGGTGAGCTTCGTATGCCCAGGTTGTTGGAGTAGCTCTAAAACACATGTGTGTGGGGTGGGTTGTGACACAGGGCTTGTGGAAGTGTGTGGGAGAATCAGGTTTTTTCCATTAGGGTATGAGTTGTTAACCAGTGGGCAGTTGTGTGAGTACCCAAACATAGATGTTATTGATATGTTACATTATGCAACTTGTGATATTTTTGGAGAATGCCTTTGTGAGGTTGGGATGGCTAGTATTCTTAATTATCTGTTGTTGGTTTCTACTATTTTCTCACAAGGGAATTGGAATGCTTCTCCCACTTTTTCATGAGGGACCTTGGTTTTTACTACTAATTATACATGTATGCTCTCCCTACGCAGAAAAACATGTTTTAGGTTTCTAAGGGGTTTATATGGACCATTTTGGACATTATAAGCTCAGAAGTCAGGAACATTGATGTTTCATTACCTAGCTTTGTTCTTCTAGTACGAACTTTGGAGTTTATTATTTTTTTGTAGTGATATTTTTTAAACATGCATGTGGGTTACATTTTAGCTTTCTTTTATTTATGTTTTGGATTTGTTTTGTGGTTGATACATCTTATCTCCTAACTTAGTTACTAAACAAAGGGTAATTCCTCCCATTTTGTGAGATTTTTATACCCTTGGTGCTAGTTGCCACCCAAGGGCCTACAAGGGTTGGGACTTAGGAGTCATTATCTCTCTTCCGCCATTTATAGCCTAGGAGGGGCATCATTGGAGGGAGGGAGTCGAGAAAATAGTGATTTATAATGTCTTGTTTTAAAAAATCACTTGAAAACTAAGCCACTAGTGGTTTTAAATGTTTTTTTAATAATTAATTTTTATTTTGAGATGGATATATAGAATACTAGATGAGGATAAAATGATTCATCATATTTCTTCTGGGTTGAATGATAGATATAAAATACTGATAGGAAATTTCAAAGTGTTTAATAATTTAACATGGTTTAGTTATGGGCCACACAATACATCAAGTGATATACAACATTAAATTAGGTGCACTACTAAAATCTGGTGTTTTCTTAATGTTAATATACAAATGGTTTCTTTGAAATGTATGGAAATAAATATTTTCTATATGATATACTAATGATTTTGATAAACCGTTGTTAAAGAGAGGATTTCCCAAGGGTTTTCAAAAAAATTTGGGAATATTTTTCCTTAAATACACAGTGCCCCAACTCCAACTGGGTCATATTTTAGACCTAATCCAGAGCTCCTCCTAAAGTCTTCTCGGCCAAAAAAACTACTTCAAGCCATATATCCATCTTCAATCAAATAAATTTTTATTTTTACACTTCAAATTAGAATGTGTTATCATATATTTAAAATTCTTCCTATTTTTTTCTGTTTTCTATTTTGATTTTGGATAAATTAGAGTTCATGTTGTCTATGGTGTACCGAACCCTTTGGTTTGTTTTATATTTTTTTGTTCTACACTTCAAACATGATAAAGGGTTTTTTAGTGGGGTTTGTTTAGTACAGGGTGGTAAATGGTATGTTTTATGTTTTTTGAACATTTGTTTTTGATGAAATTTGGATTTGGATTTTGGCGTTGGTTGGATGATGGATTTGAATTGTGAACACCCTCACCCCCACCACCTGGACACCTGCCACCCCCTGGACCCCCCCCCCCCCACCAACTTGGAAAACCCCATTGGATAGGCCACCACCCCCTACACCCCCACTCCCTAGACACCCCCACCCCTTGGACATCTCCATCCCCCGCCCCCTAGACAACCCCCCACCCTAACTGGACCCCTCTCACCTCCCATGGACAACCCATCCCCTGGATACCCCCACCCCCATGGACACCCCCATCCTTTTGACAACCACCTCCCCCCACACCCTGGACACCCCCACCATTTGGACAGCTCCCTCCCCCACCCCCTAGACACCCCCACCCCCACCCACACTGGACACCCCTCACCCCCTATGGACAGCCCCAACCCCCACCCCCATGGACATCACCCCCCCCCCCCCCCACCTCCACCACCCCTAGACACCCCACCCCTATACACCCTCCACCCCCTTGGAAAGCTCCCCACCACCCCATCCTCTCAAACAGCCCCCCGGGACACCACCAAACCACCTAGACACCACCACAACTTCTAAGTGGCTGACCCAATTTTAAAATTGGAATTAAAAGTGTAGTTGATTTCCTCTTTCCACAATGACATTTTCTAAGTGACCTATAGAGCCTTATAAATTGAATTTTTCATCTTTTGGTAAATTGAATTTGTCATGTTTTGATAAATTTAATTTGTTAATTTTTGATAAATTTAATGGGTTGTTTGGAATGAAATGGCTAATGCATGATAGTTTGTCTTTCTTAATGAATAATTTGATTTTTAATAAAATTACTACAAGGGGGATGCATGAGGGGTAGGGGCTATCCAGGTGTGGGGGATGTCCAGGTGGGGGTGGGTTGTCCAGGGAGTAGGTGGGGCTACAGGGGGTAGGGGCTATAAGGGTGTGGGGGAGGGGGGTATGGGCTCCCCCAAGGAGGGGTGTGAGCTGCCCTGGGGGGTCAGGGTGGGGTGCCCAGGTGGGAGAGGGGTGTGGGGTGTCTAGAGAGTGGTTGGGATATCCAGGAGGGAGGGGGTTGTCCAGGTGGGGGTGGGCTGTTGAGGTGGGGGTTGGGTGCTGTCGAGGTGGGGGGTGCTACTGGGGAGGGGTGTGGGCTATCTAGGGAGGGGGTGGGCTGTCCTGGGGGGTATCCAGGTGGGGGAGGGGGGGGGGTATGGACTACAGTATTGAGGGGTGTTGGCTGTATAGGGGGGTTAGGGTGGGGTGTCTAGGTGGGGGAGGGGGTGTGGGCTGTCGAAGGAGGGGGTGGGATTTCCAAGTGGGGGGGGGGTGCTGTCTATGTGGGGGTGGGCTGTCCAGGTGGGGGGCTGTAGGGGAGGGGTGTGGGCTGTCCAGGGAGTGGGTGGGCTGTCCTTGGGGGGGATATCCAGGTGGGGGAGGGGCATGGGACACTTAAGGAGGGGGGCAGTCTAGTGGGGATGGGGGCATGGGTTGTCCTTGTGTGTGTGTGTGGGGGGGGGAGCTGTAGTAGGGGTTTGGGCTCTCCAGGGAGGGGTGGGTTATCTAGGGGTGGTGGTGGGTGGGAGATCCATGTGGGGGAGGGGGTGTGGACTATCGAGGGGGAGGGAGGGGGTGGGGTGGGCTGTCCAGGTGGGGGAGGGGGGTGTTGGTTGCCTAGGGAGGAGGGGGGGGGGTGTGTAGGTGTGGTGGGGGGGGGGTGTCCAGGTGGGGTGGAAGCTATTCGGGTTAGGGATGCTAGGGGTAGGGGTTATAGGGGTGTGTGTGCGGGGGGGGGGGGGGGGATGTCCACGGAGGTGGTGGGTTGTCTACTACGATACTCTACAAAAAAGAAATCAAATATAACCAATGTATAGTTGCATTCACATGTTAAGACTTTTCTCGAAGTTCCATACCAACACTCACTCTTACCCTTCCAAGACGAAGTGATCTATACAAAGAAATGTCACTCGGGTTTTTATCCACTGTCCATATTTATCTCATACTAATTTAACATTTGTAAAACTCCATATCACCTAATGAAATAACAAGGCTCATACTCCTATGAGTTTTGTCCCATCAAAACATGGCTCATAAAAGCTGATCCATGTATGATATTTGGTGGCGTGTTTACAATTGGGTGTGTTGTGATTTATATGTATTATATTCATGGTTTACACCAACATTCTTCTTGGTCATCTTTAATAGGCATGAAATCATGCTATAATTGTATAATGATTTGATTTTTTTACCCTAGTTTGGAGGTGGAAACCCACACCCCTGGACAACCCCCACCCCCTTTAGATAGCCCCCACCCCCCTGGACACTTCCCATTCCCCTGGACAGCCCTGCCACCCCCATGGATAGCCCTGCCACCCCTGTGCACAGCCCGCCCACCCCCCTGTGGATAGCCCACCCACCCCTGGACACCCAGTACCCCCGTGGATAGCCCCGCGACCCCCGTGGACAGACCTCCCACCCACCCTGCACCCCCTTGGACTGCCCCGCCACCAACCTGGACAACCCGTGCACCCCCTGGACACCTCGTACCCCCTCGACATCCCCCACCCCTAGAAAGCCCCCAACCCCTTGGACCCCCCGACCCCATGGACAGCCCCGCCACCCCCATGGACAGCCCAAACACCCCCTGGACACCTTGTACCCCCCCCCCCTCCCCGTGCCCAACCCCCCCCCCCCCCCCACCCACCCCACTAGACACCCCATACCCCCTTGAACAGCCCTGCCACCCTTGTGGACATCACTTCCACCCACCCTGTACCCCCTAGACAGCCCCTCCACCCACTAGATAGCCCACCCACCCCCTGGACACCGCGTACCCCTAGACAGCCCCCACCCCTGGAAATCCCCCACCCCATGGATGCCCCTGACCCCCTAGATAGCCCCGCCACCCCCGTGGATAGCCTACCCACCCTCTGGACACCCCCTCCCAATGTGGAAATCCCCCACCCCTGTGGAAATCCTACACCCCCCCCTCCCGGACACCCGTCCACCCCCCCTCAGACACCCCCATCCCCCAGACACTCTTCACCCTGATAAATCCCCCCTAGACACTCTCGACCCCACTAGCCTGCCCCACCACCCCCATGGAAAGCTCGACCTCCCCTCGTGAACAGCCCGCCCACCCCCCTGGACACCCCGTACCCCCCTGGACAACCTCTCCACCTCCACCATCACCCTGGATATCCTGCCCACCCCCTGGACACCTCGTACCCCCAAGAAATCCCCCACCCATGGAAAACCCCCACCCCCTAGACAACCCCGACCCCCTGGACACCCCCACCACCCCCATGGAGAGCCCTCCCACACCCCTAGATAGACCGCACCCCTGGACAGCCCCCACCTCTGTGGAAAACCCACCCACCCCTGGACACCCCCCCCCCCACAGACACCCCCCCCCCCATTTCCCCGGACATCCCACCCCTGGAAATCCCCCCCCCCCACCCCATCCCTTTAACACCCCTCGACCCCACTAGAGAGCCCCGACACCTTAGTAGACAACCCGACCACCCCTAGTGTACAGTCCTCCCACCCCCTAGACACCCCATACCCCCATGGACAGCCCCGCCACCCCCTTGGATAGCCCGACCACCCCCTACACACCCTATAACCCCTGGACATCCCCGCCCACCCCTAGGACTCCTCGCTCACCCTCTGGACACCCCGACCCCCTGGACAGCCTCGCCACCCCTGTGGATAGCCCTCCCACCCCATGGACACAATGTACCCCCCTACACAGCCCCCACCACTGTTGATAGCCCACAAACCTGGACACCCCGATCCGCCTAGACAGCCCCCACACCCTAGACACCTCCGACCCCCTGGACAGTCCCACCACTCCCCCTAGACACCCACACCCCCTAGATACCACCACCCCCTTGGTCAATGTATGATATCACCCTAATTATCTAATAAAATATAAAATTTCTTCGATCTAAAATTTATACAACTATTGAATAATTCTCCGCCATGAGTTTACGTGATCTTTTACACTCATGCATATTTCTTCAAAGATATTTTTTTTTATAAATATAGTATTTTTTTGTCTTTATATTATTATTCTCATATAGAGTAGTGTGTCAAATCTGGATTTATATAAAGTTAACCATTATCATTTAATTAATTATATTTTCGATGAATCTTCAGTCTTATTGAATTGCTTTTGATGAAATGACTTTTAAATTTTTTCTTACAGAACGGATAGAAGTTGTATGTATGAAACCGATAAAATCTCAAGAAATTTTCAAAACAACTTGAAGAGATTTTTAGATTTTTCATTTCACAATGCATCAGATAGTGGTCACATACACTGCCCATGTTACAAGTATATTAGAAGACCATGGTTGAGCCATGAAGAAGTCAGCTGCAGCATAACCAAATATGGTTTTCAGGAAAACTACTCTATGTGGTATCATAAGGGGGAGAACATGACATCTCAAATTGTGGATTATCCAAATGAGAGGACTGGATTGGAGAATCTGTTATATGACTTGTTTCTGTTTATTCATCATAATGAAAAAAAATTATTCCGACCCAAGAAGATTTTGATATGAGCACACATGATGTGTCTCATGAAAATGATGATGTTTTTAGGGTGAAAAAATTGAATGATGATGCCACAACTCCAGTATATTGACATTGCAGTAAAATGAAAAAGATGGAATTTTTAATCTGACTATTTCATTGGAAATCTATGTATGGGATTTCTAATACTACCATCACTTACATTCTTACCATCCTGAAGTACATACTTCTAGATGATGCAGATATTCCGTCAAACCACTATATGGCATGAAAGTTAGTTGAAGAACTTGGATTTTCAGGAAATGAAATTCATGCTTACCTGAAAGATTGTAGTTTATTCGGGGAGGAAAATGCAGAACGAAATAATTGTATAAAATGCAGAACATCTCACTATAATCCAAAAGCTAATGGAACACCATCCTGTGTGCCACAAAAAGAAATGTGGAACATTCCGTTGATCCCCAGTGTCGAGAATATTTTTATGTCGGATGAAATATCAATAAAAATTTGATGTAATGATATCAAGGGAAAGAAGAAGAATGATGAGTTGGTTCACCATGCTGATGTATTTTTATTATAGAAATTTGATGCTCAATATCCTGATTTTTTAGCTGATGTGCGTAATGTGAGGTTCGGTATTTCATGTGATAGTTATAATCCATTTGGTATGATGATTACGTCTCACAATACATGGATTCTTTTTTATACACATTTATAATAATCCCCATGGTTGTGTATGAAAAAACCTTTCAATTTCATGAGTATACTCATATCCATCCCTTCTGATCTCAGCAATGATATAGATGTATACATGAAACCATTAATAAAAGAGTTGAAACTTCTTTGGTTTTTGGGTGTGCATACATACGATTAATGTTTGAAAGATATATTTTAGATTTGTTTTGCGTTTATGTGGACGATCAGTGATTTTCCTACTCATGAAATGATGTCTGGATGGAGCATGAAGGGAAAACTATCATGTCTTATTTTTATTAATAATACATGATCCAAAAGACAGAAAAATCATTGCAGTTTAAGTTTTATGGGACATCAAAAATTCTTTCTAATGGACCATACATATAGAAAATATCATTGAAGATTTGAAAATACCGTGGAGACTGATTATCCAACTCAGTGTATGTCTGGAAAAGATGTTCATAATGAATTGAAAGATTTCAGTTTTTCATTCAATAAGGGTCAAATGATATCTGGAAAGAGAAAGAATGTTTCTAATGAAACCTATTACAATTAGTAGAATAAATGTATCTTCTATGATTTTAATTTTTGGTCATCCAATTTGTTAGATCAATTATTAGACATAATTCACATTGAAAAAAATATATATGTGAAATTTTGCTTTCTATTCTTCTAAATGTTAAGGGAATGGGAAAAGATGATTTATGGTCTCGGCGTGACTTGATGGATTGTGGCATCAGACTAGATTTGCATCCCGTGCTTATCATTGAAACTAAATGAAAACTTCCATGTGATTATTATGTTATGATACCTATAGAAAAAAAATCAATTTCTAGAAGTACTAGAGACTATTAAAGTTCCTGATGGCTATTCAAGAAACATATCCAAACGGATCAACAGAAGAGAGTTGAAGCTAAAATCACTGAAGACCCATGATTATCACATCATTCCACATGAGTAGATTATAATACCAATTCTCCATCTTTTTTCCAATAAGCTAACGGTGGATGTTATTAAGTTGTTCCATTTGTTTAGAGGTCTTTGGGATAAGGAGTTGTCCAAGTCTTTCTTGTAAAAAATGTTGGTAGATTCCCCATTAATTTTTTGTGAGTTAGTGAAAAAATTTCTTCCATCATTTTTCACATGCATGCTGCTTTGACTGTCCATATTCCAACAGAAATACTACTCGGAGGACCTATTTATTTTCTTTGGATGTATCCAACTGAAATAAATTTGTACACATTTATGTCTTATGTCTGCTACCTGAATCATCCCAAAGGTTCTTTTATGAACAGTTACATAGATCAAGAGAGTATGGATTTCTTCTCTATTATTTGTCTGATCTTACTACAATAGACCAATGAGAAATGAAGAAGAAAAGTATGAGCAAATTGAACCCAGTTTTCCATCACTACCTCAAACAGGAGGAATTCTTGGATCATATACATAGATGATATTATGCATTGAGGAGCAGGAAATGGCACATCTCCCAATTTTGTTCAACTATGATTTGTTCGATAACTACATATTATAAGTAAATTGTATATTTATATCTTATGTTTATATATACCCATTAAACTATTCTTATTTTTATCTATAAGTAACATAAAGCAATGATAATTTGAAAGCATCGTTATTTATCTTTGAGAAGGAGGGATACTTTTTATAGCAAAGAGTTTTCTGGTTGGTTAAAGGTTAAGGTAATAATATTACTGTTTAATATAATTAAAATAATAATTAATTAAGTTTAATATTGAATTATATTTTAGTTATTGAGTTTTCCTAATGACTCTATCTCTAATGAAATAAGAGCCCTAACATTTGGTCCTAACACTGGGGATCGTGACTGTAAATCAATTGTTGTCAATGGGAACAAAATTATTATCACTATTATCACCAAATGAGAAAGGAACATGAGAACATAAAATGATGGTTTTATGGTTACTACCACAAGAGACTGTTATGCTAGTGCATCAGATAGTAGACCGGGATTTGAAAATGTAGGTTATTATGTAGTTGTTGAAATAATAATAATATTGGATTATTATTGTCATGGATGAGTTACGCTGATGATATGTAAGTGGTTTGATTCGATGACGAGGTAAGGGACACTTATTGATGATTGTGGATTTTGAGTATTTGATATGAATTGCACTCTTACTACCGATGAACCATATGTATTGACATCAATGGCAAAACAATTTTTTTTGTCAAAGACCATATTTGACCTAAATTTGGTGTTATTATTTAAGTAATTCCAAGATATATTTTCTATTATGGTGATGATGGAACTGAAACCTTCTCTACTACTAATGGAAAAAACCCATTTATTAATTTTGATGACTCTAATAGCACAATTGTCAGTGTTGGCTGTGAACCTGAAGTTGTGGTGGGAAATATATAAAATCATCCATTCATGTTCTCAATTATTTTGGTGTACCTCAACATGGGCTATTATGGTTTGTACTATTCAAATTGATTTAATATTGATTACAAATATTTTGTATCTGACTTGAACGTAATGTGAATTTTCAATGTTTATTGGTTGCAATTTTATATGAACTTCATTTTCTAATTTGGAATTGAACTGTATTAAAACCTATGAAACCAACATTTCTAACATGTTGATCATTTAAATGCTTCAACTGTGATTTGTATAAAATTTTTATGACTCTAATACCTCTATTAAACATTTTACCAGGTAATGAACATGATGGTTTTCATTCTTCTGCTAAACATGTATTCAAACCAACATCATCTACCTGGGCTAATGAAATTAAATATGTCCATAATGTTGACAACTGCATTACCACTTATGAATCTGGTAGAATCAATGTTCCATGATTTTAATAGACCGATGAAACATAGTTAATAACCATCCTACAAAAAATTAAATTTATTTATAACATCTTGTATGATTTATTGACTTCATTATATATTTGTTCAAGCTCACCTAAAAAATGGTTAATGAAATCATCCATGAATCCCCCTATTCAATCTCATTTATTTTGTTTTTTGAGTTACACATTAGTTATAATTTTATATTTACATCCATATTTGTTTTCAAGTATAGTAAATGGAACCAATTGAAGAGAGGTAACAAAAATAGATTATGAACAACAATCGTCGCATGTCTGGGCTGGGAATTCCACCACTAGTGCCTGCAGTGTGTATTTTATTTCAAATATATATATTTAAATAATATATAATGCCATGTGATTAATTTTTCGAATTTTTTGCAAGAACCATATATTAGGTGATTGTTAATTGATGAGAATACGAGTACTGGTCCCAATACCCAGGGTGTTCATATGATGGGGAGTGGTACAAGAGCTAGATGATCAGGTCGATGTTCCCGATTAGACACTGCCCCTCCACTAACATACCATCCATCCAACATGCTGATCCCAGTGTGTCATTAAGGACACACAGGATATTTAGCCTCCCATTTTTTCAATACCACATACATCTAAACCTCCCCACCCATCTGTACCATATCCGATGATGATTCCCACTACCCATCCAACATTCGGCCAGCCATCCCTATCATCTTATTTTAATTCTGTTTCCTTCACTCCAGGCTTTTATATTCCCTCTTCTTCAGCTCCTGATCTGCCAGAGTCTATTCATATGGAGCATACATTGAGACCCACTCCATCTGTATAGGGTGTTCTTTCAGTTTAGGTGGATCCAGCGACACCCATTGATCATACTACCGCATTTATACTTATACAACCCTAACATATTTTTACACCATCATTTATTTTCAATATAATATGTATTGATAAAATATTTGTTTTTATTTCATAATAGATACATCTACAGATAGGAGGTGGGGTAGGGGAATACACACATGCGTGTGGTGTGGAACCGCCACACACAGTTTCTGGTGGACTATAATGAAGATAGTCAGATGATTGAAAAATCAGGGCAGCAAAGTCGGAGTTTCTTAGCGACGCTTTCCATATACACTGACATGATTTCTATCAGCCCGTTCTCATGGAGACAGTAGCCAAATGAAGTCAATTATAATTCCTCGGCAGATATATGGTTAAAAAAATATGTTGTATTTAATGAAATATATTAATTTTTGTATTTATATGAATTAATATTTTGGTTTCATCTGCTGTTTAATTTCCCCAATGGTGAGGGTGCACAGACAACACGTCTAATGAATTTAGGCAAGCTTTATCAAGCTTATAAGCATTAGTTGTACATTCACTGGCATGCTAGAGTGGGAATAGAGTAAGAGGTAGTCCCTATTTTGGATGATAGTCTGTTAGAACAGTACCAACTATTGATTACTCATTGGATGACTAGCCAATTTAAGTTATTAATCACATTAGGGGTATGAAAATGAAATTTTCATGTTTTTCATTAATACTAATTATTGAATTTTATTTAGGATTCATCTAGATGAATTTAAAAAAAACATTGATACTAAGAGATATGTCCACAAATTGGGATGTACTACGATGCCAGATCATGAGAGGCAGTAGGTATGATAGTTTATAATCATTCTTTTGGACATGCACATTCTATTTATTTCCCCATGTTTTATTTGATTGCTAAAGTTGTTGTATAAATTTAGTTATACAATTAATGTTTTTTTCTTATCCTATTTTTAATTATGTTTTCCTACAATCAATGTCATTGTAGAGTCATACATTGAATATAGAGGGACATGTGCCTCGAGAAAAATTCTTTTTCTCGAGTAGAAAGAAGAAATATGGAAGGGTAGTTAATGAATAGACTTGGAAAAGATTGTACGTTTTACTTGGTAGATTTAAAATTTTAATCTCTATTTTGAAAAGTAATAATCTATTTATATTTGTAACAGGATTCTTTAGAGGCCCTTGATTCCTAGTAGGCCAACAATTTTGTGCCAAAAAACCCCTTACATTAGGTGTTGGTAGATGAGAACCTTGGTAGAGTACACTGCCATCTAGGGAAGAGTATAATTCCGACAAAGTATTGGACCTTTTCATGTATGATTTGTAGTTCCACAGAGTTGCAGTAAGTTCTGGAATAGGAAGAATATGATGAAAAAAGGGCCATAGAGATGCTAGAACAGTCTATTAGGGAAAACACTGCATTTATGAAACTGATGGAAATTTTACCTCCAACACTTACACCAGAGTCCAACACGTCTTGTGATGATTATATGTTATGAATTCATTATAAATATGGTTCAGCAGTTGGTATTTCTAGTGGTGGTCAAGAATATGGCAAGGAGGAAGCCAAGGCGGAGGAGGAGGAGGGTGAGGAGGAGGGCGGGGAGGAGGAGGAGGGTGATGAGGAGGCCGAGGCTGAGTACCAGGGCGAGGCGGATGGCAGGGATGATGATGGGGATGACGATGAGGACGAGCATGAGGGTGATGATGTTTGTGATGATAGTGATGGTGATGAGGGACATATTGATCTGTTACATCTTTTACTGATATTACTGAAATTTGATGTTTATTGATTTTTTATGCCTGAATATATGTGTGATTAGGTAGGTCACATTGTCTTTATTTTTTTATCTATAAATAATAAATCTTGACTTGATGATTGGTTGTGACTGATTCACCCCTCCCCTAGACATCCCCCACCCCTAGACACCCTGTACCCCCTAGACAAACCTTCCACCCCCGTGGATAGCCTGGCCACCCCCTGGACAACCCCTACCCCTGTGGACAGCCACCCCACAACTCTGGACACCCCGTACCCCCCCCACCCAGGAAAGCCCCGCCCACCACTTTGAACTGCCCAGCCACCCCCTAGATACCCCCTACCCCTTGGACACCCCGACCACCCTCGTGGACAGCCCACCCACCCCTAGACACCCCATCCCCTGGGGATAGCCCCCACCCTGTAGACAGCTCCCACCCCCGTGGATAGCCCACCCACACCCCCTGGACTCCCCTACACCTCATGGCCAGCTCGCCCACCTCCATGGATAGCCCGCCCATTCCCCTAGACATCCCTACGCCCTTTATATCCCTCCGACCCCCGTGGAAAGCTTTCCCACCCCCGAACACCCTGCACCCCCCCTACATAGCCTCACCCACCCCCATGGATAGCCCACCCCCTGGACACCACCCCACCCTCCTGGACACCAACCCACATCGGACACCACCCCATCGTCTGGACACCCCCATCCTTGACAGCTCCCACCACCCAGATGGACAACCCCAACCCACCCCCACCCTGGACAACCCCCCCCCCCCCCACATCCCCATGGACACCCCGTACCCCCTGGACAGCCCATCCACCCCCGTGGACAGCCTGCCCACCCCCTGGACACCTCGTACCCCCTGGACAGCCCCACCAACCCCCCTGGGCAGCCCCTCTCCCCATGGACATCCCCCACCCTCGTGGACAACCCCCTCCCCAAACACCTCTACCCCCCCCCCCCCCCCGTGAACAGCCCGACCACCCCCCTTGACACCCCATACCCCTGGACAACCCCACCCAACCCTGTGGACACCCCTCCAACTGGATAGCCGCACACCCCCGACCCCCTGGACAACCCCACCACCCCCGTGGACCACCCCCACCCCCCAGACATCCCCAACCCCCATGGACAACCCCCCACCCACTGGACCGCCCCACCCCCCATAGACACCACCCCAGCCCCAGGACACCCCACCGCTGGAAATCCCTCCAACCCCTTGGACACCACCCCACCCCCTAGGCACCCCCATGGGAACCCCCCCAGACATTACCGCACCCCCCGGACACCCCAATGGATAGCCCCCCCCCCCACCCTAGAAAGCCCCCCAACCCCACCCCCACCCCAGGACCCCCCCTCCCCCCAGACACCCCCACCCCTCTGGACACCCCTACCCCACTTAAACAACCACCCCAAACACCAGAACAGCCCCCAACCCCCTAAATTATGAATTAAATTTTTTATGTATTTAATTAACTTATAAATTATGTGTTAATAGCGTATGGGTATACATGTTGTATGTGTATACTTGATGTAATTACCTTATTAATTTTGTTTTAATTATGTTAATGGTGTATGTAACTCTGACTATGATGGGATCTCAAAAATGTTATTGTCTTCTCACCATTATGAGATTTCTCCACCAAAAAATTGAAATGGGTAAGTTGGAAGAGTGGTTGTCATGTGAAGATTAAAATGGGGAAAACTATGTCCTGGCATGTGTCATGGTTGGAAGTTTCAACTGTTATTTATGCAATATTGCATGTTTTTTTGTTCTATTTTATGTGAAAATTGTTCTATTTTATGTGATCTATTTTTTTGTTCTATTTTAAATGAAAGGTGTTCTATTTTAAGCGTTGTTTGCAGCCTTGTTTGTAGGTTTATGTAGTGAATCCTATGTTTGTAGGTGTATGCAGTGGAGGGAATTGGAGGCTGCTTTGCTGTTTTCTAGAAAATCACTATACCAAAGGTTTTAAACCGTTGGTAATGATTTTTTGGAGAATAGTTTTACCAATGGTTTAAATAAACCATTTTTAATACACTATACCAATGGTTTTGAACCGTTGGTATAGTGTATTTCCAGAATATTTCTGCCAAAAGTTTTAAGGAACCGTTGGTAATAATATATACCAATGGTTTGAAACCATTAGTGAACTACATGTAATCAACCATTGGAATAAATATATAACAACAATTTTAATAAAACCAATGTCATACTGAATGTTAGAGTTATATATACCAACGGTTAGAGGAAAACCGTTAGTATGGGCCTTTTTCAATTGATTACTAGCCAATAGTTTTCAAAACCATTGGTATATAGTATACCAGCGGTTTTGGGGTTTATACCAATGGTTTCAAAATATTGGTATATATTTTATTTCCAGTAGTGGTACCCATTAAAATGGCCATTGTGACTTCCCCTCCAGTTTTTACCCTGACATTTAATTTGGTTTCCAATAGGTTCCTCAAGGGTAAATGGTGAATAAGGTATACTAACTAATTGAGTAGAGTCCATTATACCTCTTTGATAAAATATCTTCTCAAATGTATAATTTCCAAAAAAATGTAGAACCCTACTTGATTGTTCTACCTTATATATCAATAATAAATGATGTTGCATGCCCAAATTACCACTCCCCGATTTCTTTATCATGAAATAATGTCATATATATGTTATTAGTTCAATAGATCTAATGTTAAAATATTTTTCTTTCATTTATTTTTTTATTTCCCTCATACTAATTTTTTCTAAGAGGGGAAATAAGTATTAAAAAATTATTCTATAAGTTCATGGGGAAAATAAATCATTATGATGTTTTTTTCATTTAATATTAAAAGAAGATGTGTCATATAACTTTTTACACCTTAACATAAGATATTTATCTTATAGTATCATGCATAGTATGTTTTCATATGAAATCAATTGAATTTTAATTTAACTCGATATATATTTTTTTATAAATTCGGTATTTCTCTCATTTTTGGTGTCAATATATCATGATAGTGTTCTATACCTAGTTAGTCAAGATTCATGAATCACATCATATCTAATTTTCTATATTGGCCTTAGTATTACAAAAAATACCATTTTAAATGGGTTAGTTCTTAATTAAATAATTATTGTTGATGTGATAGATTCATATTCTCATGATGGATTTCCGTATGATATTTTATTATTAAATAGAAGAATTAATAATTTTTTAGGTATTTATATATGATGAACATGATCCTTTATATTTTATGTACAATCCTTCTACATATATTATTATTCCATAAAATTATTATTATATTGATTATGACTATTTGATGTCAAAAAAACCCTTTAAAAATAAAATTAAGCTATATAATCATAATAGTATTTAAATTATAATAATCATTTTTTAAATTTATTCTAGTGTTTACTTAGGAAAATGAGCCTTAATGTCATTAATTAGGGATTATATTGTAGTGTGGGATTATTTTGATATATATATATATATGATATAATTTTTTAAAACTATAATGAGATATTAAAATTATTTATATTTTTAATGAAATCATAGAAAAATAAATATTATCTAAATGAGACATTTTTTAACATGAATATTAAAAATGTGAGTATTATTTTACAAAAGGATTTATTAATGGATTTTATTTTCATGATTAAAATATTTACTGAGTTAATTTTATGAAATTTAAATGGTTTATAAAAATTAGTATTCCAATAAATAATTAAATGAATAAAAATGGTTATTTATTTTGATATATGATTTGGTATTTTGAAATAATTAGGGAAATGAATTTATTTTTGGGAAATTGAATGCTTAAGACATAACATTCCACTGATTGTTTCCTCATATGTTATCATTCACTGTAAGATAAATCATTTTATCATAGGAACCATATGTAATACCATTCTATTTAAGATGGTTTAGTATGATTTAACATATATATTGTGTATATACATTATAGGTTTCAATTTATATGAATCATAGAATATAATTTATTTTGTGATAGATTCAATAGGACTTAAATAACCATGTACCCCTTGAGTTAGTGACATGGTTTAGTGATACATTTTTAATAATCAGATGTAGGATGTGATCAAGGTATGAGGTAACCCTTTTAATCTTTTATATCCTCTAATATGGATAAATTGATGTATGAGATAGTTCATTGTATCCATTTATGTAACGATTTCTATTCATGATGATAAAATGGTATCTATAATTCCATGATGGAGATCACTATAGATAGACACAAATGGTTTAAGATGTTTATAGTCAAAATGTGGTGATAAATCTATATTGGGGGAATTATTTGAGTATAATACTAGAGTCTGATCCTTCATTTGTATTATTTTATTGGTGGGGAGTGGGGTTCTCTAGTGAAATTGACAATAGTGGATAGGTTTTTCTCTATATTTCTAATTTATAAATGGTTATTAAGTTATCTATATATAATTATTGACCATTATATAATGATATTGTGTGATTAAAATATATCCATTGAAGCTATAGTGTTCCATGATAGTCCTCTTATCATGATTACAACCTCCTTGTAAGAGAATATAGTCTGATGAAATTTTTTATTGTTCTTTTTCTTTATTAGAATGTTAAATTTTTATGTAATATTTCATTACTAAGTAATTTTCAAAGTAATGAGTATTCCTGAACATGAAAGTAAAAATTTATTGATGAGTTGGACAGGGAATGCAAATATTATAAGCTCGAAAGGATATATTTGGATATTTCTATGGGGGATATGTTATCTTCATGTTATAGAGAGGAATATATTTCAACATGTTTCAAACAAAAATAAGAATTTAGAAAAGGCACAAACATGGGTTAGTGATATAAAATACCACCAAATAGAATAATATATAGTCAAAACATGATCATATAGTGATAATTTTCCCTAATTTAGATACTCAATATATGGAAAATAGATGACAGATTTATATTTGTAGACATTAAAATATACTAAATTAAGAAATATGAGATGATATGTGGTAGGGTGTGAGATATTGGGTTTTTCATATATTTTTGTCCCACTCAATGGTTTTTCAATTTAATTTACCATGAAACTTTTGAACATTAGCTATGTTTTACTTTAGTCCCACATTGATGTACTTATTTGGTTTTTTCAATAATTTTTTGTTCTTGATTGATGATTGGACTCTATTTTATTTACTAATTTTATGTCTCATAATAAAGTGTGTATTTAAAATATTTTATTATGTTTGGTAGTGTAATAGGTATTGAGAAGAAAAATGTGTCAGGTGGGACTCAATTAGTGAGTCTTATAGATGTGTGATAATAAGATTTGATCAATGAGTTAGTTTTAATGTTTGTGGATATATTTTATACAATAATTTAATATGATATTATTCAATTCATTGACCATATGGGAATATGAAACTTATTAATTCATGTAGCTTTAGAATATTTATCAATGGTCATTTTTGTTATTCTCAATGATGGAACAAATTTGGGGACTCTCATGAGCATGTTGCGGTTATTATTAATGATAATTTAAGAAACAATCCCAAAAAACATTCAAATTGACAAAATATTTAAAAGAAACAAAATGAATGATTGCGACTAAAATGATATTTTTTATTCATTTGAATTGGCCCTTACATGTCTACATGACATGGAAATCATTATATGTGGGTATAAAATATCTCTAAAAAAAGGAAAATCAATCTCCATAGAACTAGATATATAGAACAACATTAGATTTTTCATGTAGGTTTATATGTTTTAATGACATATATCGGGTTGATTCAGTGGAAATAAAATTTAACATCAGTGATATTACTATATTTTTAATAGCCACGTGGGAATGCAATTTATTTGTCTAAAATACAAGTTATATTATTACAATTATAAGAAATGTTTACCTGTATACACCATATATATAACTATATAACATTTATATACAATATTATATAATCCCATCATGGATTAATGTTTCATTTCTATATGATTTTTGTGTATCTAATTCAGAGATCTGTAGTGATTTTTTAATACATTTAATCAAGAAAAAATAAGATAAATTTAATGTTATAGATTATTAATTACTCTCTTCCCACTAGTTAAAAATGTTCAACGTATGGGGAATATCACATGAGTTCTAGTGAAGGATTCACTCAATGTGTCATTCATGTGTTCTTGGTTAGGATATAACTTGGATGATGGATTATTTATAGAATCCATTTTGAAGAAGATTACATGTTGAATGATTTTATGAGATATGTTTTTTTTGAAGAGGAGTTTCAAATTATATATATCAATTTAATATACTATATTCTATATTTTTAAATCATGCTAAATAAAATATA
The DNA here is from genome assembly GCA_963277665.1 of Viscum album. Taxonomy (NCBI): domain Eukaryota; kingdom Viridiplantae; phylum Streptophyta; class Magnoliopsida; order Santalales; family Viscaceae; genus Viscum; species Viscum album. The sequence continues at coordinate 1,427,001,388 of OY728120.1, read as the reverse complement.
ACTTTTACATAATTATTTAAAATTAGTTTTAAAAATTATGAGAGAAAAATTAGACTACTCAGTTATTATTATCAATTAAATTCATTTTTAATGAAATTAGAAAAATGGGAAGTGGGAGTATCGGAGAAGACCATTATAATTCTGGTGAATGATTGAAGTAATAAATAATAATTGAATTATATATCATATATTGTGCTATAATGAGAGCCCTCCTCTTTATGACCCTTTTTTCACTTAGTTAGCCACCTACCCTTAACCATAAAATAACATATGTCAAATGACTCATGATTGGTCAATGTTTGTGAATGTCTAACTTATAAAAGATTAAATCAATATATTATGGATTTAATTATAGAATATAAGAAGATAATGAATATATATATATATATATAATTTCTTATTTCAGTGAGGGGATATATATTTATGGGAGGGTTGTTATAAACAATTAATCACTATGTACAATATATTGAGTTGGTCATTAATGAATAGATGTAATATAAAAAAATGTATATATATATATATATATATAAATCACTATAAGTATATATGTTAAAATGATGAAATACCATTTAAATTTTATATTAAAAATGTCTTATTAGACCTCTGTATACAATTTTTTATTGAGGGAAATATTTGTGTTCTATGGTGTAATAGAACTGTAATTATTTATATTTTTATCAACAAAGTCCTTAAATACAATCTAAAAAATATTATTCTAAATAATGTGAAATAAATATATTATTATATAAAATAAATGATATAAAATATATCAATTTTATTTTATTTGAATAAGAATTATTTTAGATTGTAATTTCACTTATAAACATTTAATTTTTTGTTTTGAAGATTCTTGTAAGTTAGGAACAAATATGAAGATTATATACAATGATGATCAAAGAACATAGGGAGGTTTGAAGGATTTATTATTCAATTTAAATAAAATAATTTAATGGGAGATAATCTTGAGTATGTGAGTATTATTATATTCAATAAAGAAATAGCCTCATATCAAGTCCCGTGAGAAGAGACAGGATTATGCCATGATCAATATTTATAGATACAAACAAATATTTCTTGGTCTAATGATCTATCATTTTTAAGTCCCAAGGTAATCACATGAATTTATGTAATCATTGTCTATGATACTTGAATGTCATAAATATACTTTGACAACTCAAATGTGGAGGATGTCATGTAGATTCTATTAAATTATGCCTCCCTATAATATTATTGAGTTGGTCATACAACATGACACTATTAATGATGGAAATTAGGTGAAACTTGAATATTAGATCCCATGAAATTCTGTTATGTCATAAAATACTTTTTAATTGAATAAAAAATAAAAAATTCAACTTTTAAATTAGAACACTCCACTGGAGAAGTACATATCACATTTAATGATTGATCTATACCATTAAATATAGCATGAAAGATTAAACAATCAAATTATATAAAATAATTTAATATATATATAAATATATATATATATATATAATTATATAAGAAACTAAGTCATAAAACTTCTACCTAAAATGGAATAATGATATTATGGAGTGACATATGAATACACTTATGGTATTTCCTTGAAATTTATTTAAGAAGGTAGAGTTTATATTATCTTGAAACAAATAAATGGGGAAAATATAAAATAAATAATAAATATAAGAACATGTGATCATATATTAGTTTAAACGGATTTGAACCTATTGATTTGGATTACCATGGGAAAATAAAAATTGTAATCATATCATCCATGGTCATGTGGATCCAATTGATATTAAGTTATAATATTGTACAGTATAAAATAAAAAATTCATAAATATGTTGGAAGAGTACATATTTTTTCCATGATGATTCAAATTTGAGTTACGTGGGTGGGTTAATGAATATTATCATAAATAGAGTAATTTTATTTTATAAGGAATATCAAATTATAAGTATCAATAAGTAAATATCTCTATTTGAGTTGATCTAGAAGAGAGATCATAAGAAATAGAGAAAGGTCATGAATGCATTACCTATGAGTATGTAGATTGGCATTCTTTACATTATTATTGACTTAAAATTTTGGTTAATTTAATATTTAGCGTTATCTATATTTTATCTCTACATATTTCATATTTTTTGTATTATAGTTAAATTATTCTAATCTTGGTAAATGGTCTGTCATAGGATTCTAGAAATTCATGTTTTTTATTTCTATTTTAAATATATTTTCAATATTTGAACAACATAGAGTAATTTTATATATAATTAGTGAAAATATTTCCTGACTCTAGAAAATATATTTTATTATTTTGTCCAATAATATTCTATCCATAAAATAATTCATATAAACAAATACATAATAGGGATTATTATAATGATAGGTAAATGGAATGTGAAGGAGTTATGGAGGGGTTAGTACATAATTTTGGTTAAAATAATGATATTACACATCATCCATGGAATTATTAGGGATGAATATTTCGAATAATTGTTCATTTTATAGATTACTTTCAAATAACATGAAATAATTAATCATTATTAGATTAATAGAATCGGGGATATCTTTTAATTTAAAACTAAATAAAATAAATGAATATAGTGAACTATTATAGAATTCACAAATTTACATCATCATTAGTAATTTCATTCCTTCTAATAACACTAGTGTCTTAATTAATTTCAATTTCTGGATTTCACACCATGATCTAAATATAATTTTTTAATAAATTTTTCAATATAAACAATATTAAAATATATAAATGTTAACAAAAACTAATATTTTGTTAATTTGTGGACCCCTTTGAGGGATGGCCCATGGTTTTACATTTTAATGTATTTTTTAGTTAAAACTAAACTATTTATAGTTAAATAATGGTAATGGTATTAATAAATATTCAAATGTCAATATGAAATTCTAAAGACTATCAATATCTGATGTTATATGAATTAAATTTCCACTGGTTGCTTATTAGGAAGAAACTAAAACACCATAAATCATAGATAAATAAATTAATTATAAAAGTGGTAATTATTATCATTTTTCTTTGATGATGAATTTAAATTGGATTTAATGAATTAAAAATATTACATTTGATATCAAACATTAAATGGTATATAAAATTCAAAACAATCATAAATTAATTGTATTTGGCCTTTATTCACACCTTTAGAGTTATTGATTACATACTAAAAACAAACTCTACTAAAACACCACATTCCTTTAAATTGTTCTTCTTCATATTATAGGTAGAATATTTCTCCACTATGACGAATGTTTTTTCAATGTTTAGCATATTTTCATCATTGTTTCTAAAAATGTGTGACTATTTATAAATAATATAAATTTTATCCCATAAAAGTATAAATTTCTTAAAAATAAAATTTAAAATCAGAACACCTAAAAAATATGTTTTTTTAAAATAAATGGTATTATATAATTACTCATCAATACAATGCATATAATTTGACTATATTGGCCAAATACAATTTTTTTCAAGTAAAATATACTTTTTCCAAGCCATGTTAATTTTTTCTAGTTGAATACCATTCCTCTATATTCATTAGAAATATATTCCCTATAAAAATATAAAGAAAAGAATACTCAGAAAAACTATTAAAATAAATTAATAAATATAAATAAATTTTAAATTCATATATAGAATTATTGATATAATCATAAAAAAATATAAAATATCCAATAAATGACTTACAACAACATATTTTTTCGTAATTTTTTTAATTTGAAATGATGATTATTAAAATCAGCATAATTTCATCGTAGAATATTTAGAGTTGATGAATAATTATTTAAACAGGTTTTATCATATAAAAATAAATGAAATATATACTATAATGATGTGTTGGAAAGAAAAAAATAGGTTTAGTGGAGTTGAAACTTGAGAGGTACTAAAACTGAAATAGTCATTCTATGAATGGTTACATGAATAGATTCAAAAATATCCATGATATAATTATGTATATCAATGTGGGAGATAATATCTAATAAATATAAAATTTCATATATACTTATCCACATAAAAAGTCATACATTTTGATGTAAGAATTATTAAATTATCAATATTACCTCATTCTCTATTGTTTTATCAATTATTCATCCTCTCTCCTCTATTAACCAAATATGGGATACCATAGAGATTTCTCCTTTAATTATTTATGATTCATTATTTGTTTATAAATTTCATTACAATAAATTACTAATATATCTTCACCTCCATAACATATATTATAGTTTAATACTATGATACATAAAAAGGTATTTGGCCAAATGTTTCATTAAAACATACTTCTACCCATCAAAAATCAAAATAAATTAAATAAGGGGGTGAATGGGAGTATAATGGAGCAAATTATTTAGTGACTGTCATGATTTATTGAATTAGTTAGTTTTAAAATATTGTTTGTATTAACAAATTTTAATTTTTTATTTTAGTTCCTAAAATACAATTTAGTAGATTGTTTTCTTTTGGAGTGAGATCATTTGTTTGTATTATAAATTTATATAGTTAAAATTGTATAAAAATCTTTTTTGATGATAATATATTTTTTTAATTATATAAAAAACTAGACTTTAATTTTATTATTATAAAGATGATATAAATACTAATATTTTATTTATTTAATGAATTTTTTTAATTTAATTCAGGAAGAGTTTTAGTGATACTGTTTTATTAACATATTACAAGGGTGTGTCTCATTGTTCTTATTTCTGAATGGTTTAAGATATTTTAAAATTAATGAGATCTATATGAGTGAAATGTTTTTTAATTCGTTATTTCCATAATCTATTACTATGAAATTAATTTTCAATTCATTGATTTTGTAATATTTTATTTCATTTTGGTTTATTATAATTTTTTTAGTTCCAATTCATAATACTGAGTATAAATTTTTAAATAATAAATTTTTAGTAGATTGGTTTGGTGAGAATTGGGTTACAGTCTACAACTGGTACAATTAAAATTCATATGCCAAAATAACTAAATGATACACTTATTCTAACATGTATCAATGGTGGAACCTCAATGGTTATATATAGTTATTTATTGATCGTTAGTTTTATTGGATATTATAGACATTCAATTATTCATATTAGTCATGAAAGGATGGTTTTTTTCCAAATACAAGGTGATGCATGTAATTAATGATCAACGAATGTTTACAAAACTTTTTTTATGAATAGATTGTATAGTTATGTCATTTTTAATAAAATTATTACTTATACATGTGATTAATCAACAAATTTACCTTGCTATGTGTTTTAGATTCTTTTTGATTTCTATATTATTAAAAAATCATTGTAGGACTTCATTAGTGTCAAAAAAGAGGTATTTTATGGTTTGTATGAATTTTATATCTAAATATATTATTGAATGAAAAATTATTTATGTAATAAAAAATAAGGTTTTAAGGAACATATGAATTTTATAGTTTCCCCTTGATATTATTATGTGATGTTAATCAATATTTCTTCTAAGAAAACTTATAATATTTTATTTATCATATTAGACATTTAAATTTTTTTTATTTATATAGAGTATTGGGGTGGAAATAGATATATGGTATGAAATTTGATACCATGTAATGTCCCGACCCCGGTACCACATACATGTGCCCTTAGTTAATTCGTTACATGACCTCAAGCATGCAACCCCTAATATTAGAAGTTGCTGACTAACAATGATGGTATAATATGTTACTCCAGGAGAATATATCATTATTATCAAAGTAATAATATAAGATAAATCAATATAAAATTATCCAAATTAATAAAAACCAATATCCGATAAGGACCAATAATAACATAAATAATTCTAAACAATAAACCAATGAAGTAGCTATGTCATGTCATATATATGACAAGTGTCTACTAGAAATGTAAAATAAATCAAAATGGAATCTCCCAACTTTGTCTGGACATTGTATTTCATTACCTCCTCTGTAATCCATCAAGAATCCCAACTCAACCACCTATCATAGGTCATCTTCCTTATCTTGACCAAAAAACATGAATTATACATAAGTACCAATCATAGACCTTATTTTTGTGTGGATATAATGCAGTAGGAATATACCATTTGCTGATAAAAAAATATCCAACCTATATCAGTGTATTCAGTAGTATAATGGAAAATATGTAGGCCATAAAATGTAAACATGGATCAAATTTTAGTCATATTTAATTAACCATAGTATCTCACAAGTTCACGGTGACACCTAAGACAATCATAACTATTTCACCTTGCACCAAAGTTTTAACCATATATCACATGTTCAACAATTTAATTTCCATAGGTCTTAATTTTCCATAAATTCCAATATCATTTTGGTACCATGGAATGTCAGTTCAGGTACTGTGTAGTGGATTCATGGAGAATCAGTACAACATCATTATCTTTGGTACATGGAGTGCCAGTACAACACTAATAACACATGTACATAGAGAATTTGTCTATCACCAAAATCTAATGAAATTAATGGGGGTCTAGAGAATAATTTTGGGCAGACATTAACAAGGATCATTATTCTAACACACATACTCATTATGCACACACAGACACATATATCAAGGTTCACCATTAGTGGAATACTTATCAATCCTTAAAAATATGGTAAAAAATTTCATTCATCAATTATAAACAAGATTATTTACATTCCACAAAATAATAAAAATAATAAATCTCTATTTAATTAGTTATCACAATAAACAACAATTATCTCACATCCCATTGTTTGTTACATGATAAGACATAAATCATTTATAACTAATTAAAAAGATAATGACTTTCACCACTATTTTTACTTCATAACCCATTTAACCCCCCCTCTTTTAAATTTAAAAATAATCATTTAGATAAATTTTAACACACATTGGGTATCCATTAGATCTAATCTAATAATATCTAATGGATCCAATGAGATCCTTGATGGGACTCAAAAATATATAAGGTTAAAATTCATTTTTCTAAATTTAAACATAACTGTGCAACGTGGATGTGAAATGATTCAAATAAAAACAAAATATTATAATCAAGACTAAGGGCGTAAACATTTAGTACTACTAAATTATGGTTTTAGATTAATTTCTACCAAAACATGGTCCTTTATTCGAGGTAGAGTGACCGAAATCACAGTGGTTGGTGCAAATGATGGACGACACTATAATATTCAAGATCTGGCCTTGGATCTCCTTTCCGTCCATAGATAAACCCATGAAACATAAAAATTACCATTATAGAACATGGATATGTCCCCATGGGAATAAATATAAGGGGTTGGGAAAGATAATGAGAATATATCTTGGAATAATGTTTATGAATAGAGACTTGCCGAAAAAACGGATCTTTAATGGGCTTTGTAGAGCATAAAACTTTCTCTCAGATTGAAGGGGATAACCTCTCAGGACTTGAGAGAATATAGATTAAAAAACATAATATGAGTAGAAAAAATGAGTCCTAAACGTTTAAAATATTTTTAGATCCATCTATTTAAGTCTGACAAATGTATGATGCATGATAAGGCCACACGATTTGCAACAATCTGTGCCAATATTGTATGTATATTATCTCAAGAAAACCATAACATGGTTGGTTCATACGGTATGAAAAATCTTGTGACAAACACAATTTTATCCTCTGTTTATCATTCCATATTTTCCCCATGCATTCCACACAACTTGGATAAACTGTACTCTAACTGTGTGGAGCTACTATGCCTCCTACAGCAAGTTGTACAGTTTCATGGATATAGTGCATAGATTTTACTAACCATGCACCTATAAAAAATGTTCCAATGATATCAAAACCCCCCTAAAATATCATGAAAAATAACCTTATTATTATATATATAATGAAAAAATCATCATTTAAATAAAAAATAGATGGTTTTAAGAGCTGTCTGGATTTTACAGTCTCCCGACCATACAACATCTCATCCTCGAGCTATAGTAAAAAGTATCACATTAATCAAAGGTAATCTTTATCACATTATTCTCACTTATCCTCTATACTTTCCCATTTTTACTCCTGAAAAATACCTCTATTCAATAAAATAATGATGAGAAATAGGACCTTTCCCTGTAAAAAGATCTCACTATAATCAAAAAACATATAAGGAGTTCCTCGTAGGACGCAACAACCTCAAACGCAACATCATCAAAATTGATCACATTAGATGGGTTTGGGTGATACTTACAAGTATTTTATATGTGGAATACATCTATCATAGAAATGTACCTATGTGGAGGATCTAATTTATTAGCCACTTGTCTGATCCTCTCCACAATCTCAAATGGTCAAAAAATCCTAGGCGCAAACATTTTTTGTTTCTAAATCTGATGGTGACCCAATCTCAGAAACCCCCATATGAATACATGGTCACCCATATTAAAATAAAGAGGTCAATTATGTCAATAATAATAATTATTCTACCTAATCTATGTTATATCCAAACATTTTTAAATAAACTAATCCTCTTCTAATTTCTATTTCATGAGACGTGATCAAAATTTCTTTGACCCACTCGGTTGCATCCAGCATATAGGAAACCCAAAAAACCAACTATAAAGTTCACTATATGATTCTATCCAAATAGTATTTTGATAACTACTGTTATAGGAAAAATCAATAATATCCAATGGATTCTACAAATATCCACCAAAATCATGGATTCATTCCAGCATGACATCCTCCAATGCTTGAATAGTGTGATCTAATTGTCTATATAATTGGGGGTGAATATATATACTCAAAAACACCTAAGTACCATGTTACCTAGAGAATCATTTACAAAATAATTAATTAAAATTTGGATCATGATCTGAAACTATAATTTATTCACCCCATACAAATGATCTAACTCTTGAACATATAAGCCACATAACTGATCAATCGTGATGTATTCATAGATTGTAATGAGATTGACCACTTTTTTCAACTAGTTTTTAGTCAACCATATCACCACATTCTATTAACAGTTTCTTAGAATAGCTAAAAAATATCACGGTGAAATAATCAAATTCTCACTCTAACATGGGAAAAGTATGTAGATGTTTGAAAATTCACTGACACTCATACTTCAATTGCTAATTGGTGTAGCATCATGTCACTAAACATACAATCTCATTTTTTATTCCCATCCTCCAATACTATCTCAAATGATCATGTAAAAATGTGGTTATACCTGAGTTCTCCATCCACATGGATGAATGGAACCAACTTATTAATAGCTCTTCCATATATGTAGGTACAATAACAAGAACACATACATAGAAGATCTCATCATCATTGATAACCAAATCAGAAGGTGACTTCTCACATTATTGGATTCATTTCAAGAAAAAATAGTTTACAACCTCATACTACCTCTCATTTATCTGAGTCAAGAGTATATGGTCAATATATAAGGATTTAAGGGATATCTATTCCCACTCCTCATGAACATACAAATGCATATAAGCCGACAAATATATAATATTCTACATAAAATGGAATCTTGTAGTAAATACGCCTCTTTATTTTATCTTTAAAAATGTGGAACAATATTCACTTTTCTGAGAATATCAAAAATCCCAAAGTCAAATGACTATCTAAAATTGACCAATCTATAAAGTTGGAGATTCAAATATTTCTACATAATGATGTACTTTAATCTTTTTTGATTGGTACATATAATAATCCATTCACCCAAGAAGTATTTTTTCCAAAAACAAATAAGGGATAAAACACTCTGTCCAAATGAAGATCATGTGTTTGGTAATTTCATTCATGTGGTCTTAGATTCCACCACCAATATTACACGACTCAATCTCCTTGCATCAGCACAACACCAAATATGATCCAAAATGCATCACAAAACATGTTATAGTCTTCACCTAGCCTGGGTAAGATCAATATTTGTGTGGTATACCAATTTTTCATTAACTCGTATTGGGAATTTTCACATTCCCTATAAAATTCAAACCTGATAACCTTTTTTTCCATCCAGAATTATCATATTCTAAATAAGAAAAGTCCATGATGAACCTTTATTAGTATCCCACCATACCCAAAAATCTTTAGATATTAAAAAATTTCTTTGGATTCTCCCAATAAGAAATTTTCTTAAAATTTTTATGTTTCCATATACAAAAAATCTTATGAGATGATTTTCCCTAAGAAATGATTTCTATCAATCCAGAAACTGCACCTATATATCATGGTGTATAGAAGATTCTCTCTTAGTATACTGAAGATAATTTCAAAAAAAAGTCATGATTTTCAATAATCATAGAGTACACCAAGATGAAATTAATCAAAATAGGTAGAAAATGATCAATGTATGTGTGTCATATTTAGTTTGTTAAGACAATCAACATGTCATGAGAGTTTCTCAATCCAAAAATAACTACAAAATACTCACAATAAATATAACTTCTCATGAAATCATACAAAGGTATATCTAAAGGTCTCAATATTAGAAGAGGATAACCTAACCCCAAAAAAATCATAGAGAACACACAACAATCACTTTTCTAGTAAAAAATATTTCTAATACATAGAAAAGGATATTGGTTATAAAATGTTGTGATATTTAATTTCATGTAATCAACACACAAGAATAATGTTCCATCATATTTCATGGAAAGCATGACTAGAGTACCCTGTGGTGATATACGTGGATTTAAAATCCCTTATCCATAAATTCAGCTTGTTGATTTATAAGAAAATAAATATTTACTTGTTCAATTCTGTAAGGTGGATATGAAACTGGTGCATCATGAGGCATTAAATCAATCGTAAACATAACATATCACTTAAATTGAATCCCTAAAAATTCTTGAGAAAACACATTCTAAAACCGATCCACAATGGGTGGAAAGGCATTATGCTTCATACCCTAATTATCCAAAAAAAATACATGTATCTTGGGTGGTGAAACCCTCCAATTATAGATGATTGGACTCACACGACCATCCAATATATCCCATTCTCCCTAATGAACGTATAGGATTCCCTCATGATATGTGAATATTAATATCATACGGCTACAATCGAAGTGGGATTAGTTTGATTCCAACTAGTCCATACACAAAACCAACTCAAAACATAACATTTCTTATATGTAATGATCCTAAAATGAATAATAATCACTAAAATCATGGGAGCACCCCTTGAATAGATAGATGTCCTTCGACTGTACTCCCAATGGGGTGTCAATTTTCATAACCCCACATAGAATCTCCACTATTAGACCCAAACTATCCCCATATCAAAAATATATAAAATAATTTTATGATCTTGTATCATATAAAGTGCTATGATGTGTAAAATATATAAGAATTGAACCTATGAATATCGATGAACCAACTTCACTATTTTCTAGTGAAGTATGAACTACATGAACCTAACCTAACACTCTATCCAATGCTTCAGTCTGAGTCCCCTATGTTTCACTACTCTGGTAATATGGTATCTCATTTCTATAATTTCATCATTCTCAAACCCAACCAACATGATCAGTAAAACCCCAACCACCCTCATGATATAGGTTGGAAGATCCCCATACAGTGTAGTGGTTTGAAAATGGTCCACAATCAAAAACCATTTGTCATTTGTTCCTAAAGAAACACTATAGGCGACTCCTTCTTCAATATTCTCGGAAATCCACTTGTTATTGAGGACACCAGATAATAATGTGACATGGCCAATAAAACGTATGAAGAAACCCTCTATCACATCCCTAAGTAACTAAACCACTCCCCTGTCTACTTTTCCCACCACTATTTGGTATAATATTTTAATAATGAAAATTACTACCTTATGAATACATTCTTTATAGTCTTCATCTTAACCCACCTATCCTCTACTGGAAGCCTCCTTTAGCTTAACTTTAGAAATGATATATTGATTCACTACCTCAGATAAATTTGTCAATTAGATGATATTAACAAGGGACATAATCTCAAAATTAAGCCTTCCCTAAATATTTCTTTCCATGACTACATCATCTCCTTCTAGTGTTATAAAAAATCATTACATTTTGGGGAAGTGGAAAAGATAGTCCATAACTAACATGCTTCCTTGGGCAAACCACAAAAACTTTTTTGTTATATCCAGTCATAGTTTCTTTGGATAAAATTTTTCAAGGATCATCTCCTTGATTCCCTTCCATACCATGCCCTCTATCTAATCATCATGATCCAGAATATCCTTACATCCCTTTGATAGTCTTTATAACTTATAGGATTCTATTTTTACTCTTTTATCTGAAGGATTCTCTAAATGATCCAAGATATTTTTGAAAGAATCAATCCATAACTTAGCTACCTCATGTCTCCCCTCTCTGGTGAATGTATGATGGGGCTACAAATAGAACTCTCTGATCATATCAATCATATTAGGCAATTCCCAACCAAGGTCTCCTTCCATAACTTCATGATGTGATTGAAGTTATTAAAGAAATTATCTTCTTACCCTTCACCTATAATTAATAGGTACTGAATTATGGATTCTCGATGAAAATTAATAACATTCTCATCCAATCTAACTACAAAAAAATGTATTCATGGATTCATGTCACTACAATGCCCAGAAGACATCTTAGGACACAAAACACATCATTAAAAAAATTTCATAAGGGTGATTCACAGAATGTCACAAAAAGATACACCATATTCACTACCACAAGGTCAAAATCTTGGTATTGTCAATACACTAAACCATCCATATCATAGCCCATGACTAACACATGTTAAAAACTATTCTTTTTTATAAATTTTCCATTAGACAACCTTTTTTATCAATTTAAAATTACCGAATTTCAAAATATTTTGAAAATTATTAATTAATTGTTTATGAACTAATTATTTTAAATCCCACGTATAAATAATAGTATTTCCTTTTCCCACTACTCACGCATATCATTATTTTTCATGTGATTTGAATACGATGCTCGTCACATATATCCTTAAGTTCCTAGAGTAGGGTATTCATACTCAAATTATCATTCCATACTAGGGTTTGAGTAATATCATATTAAACTATGACATCACACAACAAGTGTATAACCTAATGTGAAATACAATTCAACTGTCACTAAAACATCAATAACAACAATCACTCCCAATGAAATCGGATTTTACCCCTACACATGGCTTTTGTAATGCCATGTATGAGTTCACAACCATGTTTTAACTCATCATATATTTATTTATACCTTTTAAAAATATAAAAATGATTGAAAACTTCCTTTGATAGAAAATTAAAAATCAGCCGATTTCGACAGTTGATAACCCTGGGAATAGTGTCCAAAACCGTGGTCGTAGCCTACAACCATAGCCTTCTGAACTGTCAGCACTATGGCTATTACAATAGGGTCCAAAATATTTCAACGATTTAATTCATGGTAATAGGTGTCTGTTTATATGGATTTAAAGTATGGAAATAGGTGTCTATGGCCATGGTTCGAAACCGTGGGGATAACCTTTAAAAAATAAATGCTCATAGTGAGGTTTGATCATGTGACCTATACTATATTCTGACAAACATTTACCACTATATTGATCACTATTATATGTATATATATATGTTCATATTTATTAATAACTTATAAACTAAAAAACAATCTCCACTTTTTACCAAACTATGTCAGTATCCCTTTCCAACGAATTTCCCATGTTTTTAGGGTTTCCCTGAAAATATATCACCATGGTATCACATAACCACAGCTATATGTTTTCCTATAGCCACAATTTTTAGAAACCATGACATTAGCAATCCTACAACCATGGTTTTCAAAATTGAGGTAACATAAAGTGTGGTCAAATCCTAATTTTGTTGTTATAGATACCACATTGGATCATCCTATCCCATGTTCCATCTATCAGTGCCACGAAGAAATTCATTACAAGACCTCATGTGTGCCTCCCCATGTTCCAAAATATTCTAACTAGTAGTGAAGATATAATATTTCACATTGGGATACTATACCCTCTTTATCAAACCTAGACAACAAAATAAATCAATTATACAAATAACCAAAATAATAATAAACAATAAAAAAAATTTCCATGCATTACAAGATGAATCCCAAAATATGTAAGTTTATCATAAACCAAAGTAGTACATATGTCAGTCCATATATGTTTCACATGTAAAAAAGGAACCTAAAATAATGATAAACTAGAAATTCCCAACCTTGTATCTCATCATTTCATGATACCTCAACTGTGCTCCACCATGAATCCCAATACAACCATATTACAAAGGGACGTTAACGTTATCCGGACCTAAAAACCATGAAATCTACCCATGTTCCAATTGGCGGATAGAGTAGGGTGTTAGTACAACTCTGCAAGGAACCACCAATGGTGCCTTAAGCAATATTCATTCTTTATTAGTGTATGAAGATGTACAAGGGATATTAAATAGGTCTATAAAAGTAAAAAGGTGTCACATTTTAATAATATTTAATTAACCAAATTGTCCTTTTGTTTCATAGTTACAATTGAGCCAATAATACCCTCTTCAAACCATGATGTAGTTTGAACCATCTCTCATACATTCCATACTTTAATTCACTTGGTGGTCATTATTCATTCAATTTCATTTCGGTGACATGGAGTGTTAGTCCATGAATAATGTTAGGGATACTTGTAACATATGTCCATATTCATTATCTTCAGTACAAGGAGTGTAAGTCCAACCCCAAAATCATGAGTCCATAGAGCACATTCTCGCAAAAAAATCACATGCAAGTAACAGGTTCCTAGAGCATCAGTCTAGAAAAACACGTTTGAGGGGAATCCATCCAACACCCACATATCATAATGAACACACATATACATTTACATCAAGGATCAATATTAGTGACTATTTTATCAATCACTATCACCATGTTAAACTATTTCATTAATCATTAATAACCATGATTATTTACTTTTAGCATAATCATCAACATGAAATATCCCCAATTAGTCACATAAAAAATTATAGATAAATTATCCCACATCCCATTTTCAATTCAATATAAATCCAATAATTATTTATAACTAATTAACAATATAAACATATTGACCACTGATTAAAAAATTTTAAACCCATATTCTACATTTATATATTTCATATTTATCATTTAAAAACAATTTACACCCACCATGGGTACTCGTTATTACTAATATCAGAATCTCTTGTGGATACAACATGATCCATAATGTGTTTCAAAAATTCATAGGCATATAATAACATTTTAAAAAATCAAATGTAATTGTTTAACTAGGTTGTACGATGATAAAACTAAAAAACGGAGTCATAATTAGGACTATGGGAATTAACATGTATACCACCTACCTTAGGGTGTTCTATAAACATTAACCAAACGTTGTCCTTTATTTTAGGTATAACAGTTGAAATTAGAATGTTTGGAGAATATAGAGTATGTCACTATGATCCTCAAGATATGGTATTTAATCCCCTTTCCATCCATACATCCATCCATAAACTATTATAATTTCCATCAAGAAACATGTATCTATCCACAATAAATTTTATGTGTGGTTCTAATAATTATAAGGTGAATATATCTAGGTAAAACAACCATGAAATAAAACTTACTGGTTAATTTGGATCACCAAAGGGATTTGATTCTACTAAAACATGCTTCATGATCAATGGGGATCACATATAAAGCCTTGGGAGTAGATGGAATGTGAGAATCTATGATATTAGGGAAAAAATGAGGCCTTATGATATTAATTCAGATTAGATCAATTAATATAGGGCTTCAAAATATATTTCATACAGTTTAACTTTGTGTTTTGGAAAACCTTGTGCCAACTGTAAAGTGCTAATGTCATAATCCAATTTCTCTCATGGTTTACTCACATAGTTAGCAAAACTATGTTCTAACTGTTAATTTTCCATTGGTTAAATAATTCATGATTTCCCCTAGGAATCCACACATCTTGTCCAAAATTTTCACCTACTATGTGGTGACATTATCTCTCCTTCTATAAGATGCACATTTTAATAGATGGAATTAATGGTTTGTAATGACTATGCTCAAATATTGCACCTTCAGAAAATGATCAAAAGAATTATAAAACCCCTATGAACATCCCAAAACATATCCCAATTATTATGTATATGTAATACACATAAATAATGTCTCAAGAAAATGAGAAATATAAAGGACGGTCTAGAGAAAGGTAGGGATCCTACATCCCAAAATGATTTTGATAGAAAAAGTAAGAAAATTTTATTTTGTTTTATGTTTACTTCTTTGAGTAAAGACCTTGGTTGATTAATCATGATGTTGGTGCCTCCAACTAGGTATGTTACAGATATAGAATTATTCTGATGGACATATATAATTTATAAAAAAAAATCCACTATCCTAGGATAAATTTATATAGTTTACAATATTGATCATACAACCATGTTTCTTTCTCTAAGAGGCCCTATAAGGTATGTCCACAAAACTGTGATAATTTTTGATTTTGTTGGTTGTTTGTTAGGTCTCACCAATATACATTATGATCCAACATTATAGACAAAGTTATCACAACACATGATGGGATAGAAATACATTAGGAGTTGTTATAATTCATTCTTTTTTCTCATTAATTTATAATTTGGGATGGGGTTGTGATATTGATTTGTTTTATGTGGGTTGAGTTTACTTATGATTTGTAGTGTGTGTTCAAACACTTGAATGTGTGTATATGATGTAATGATTTCTTTCATGCTGTTTTATAACTAAGATGTCTTTCTATTTTTTGTTTTATTTTTTATATAAACATCTAAATCATAAAAATTCCATGGTTGGTTTGATTGATATCTATATATAGTGATCTTGAATAAACATGTATCCCATCCACACATTCTGGTTTCTTGTAAAAGGAAACCCAACTAGGATAGTCGGGTCACTGCTATGAATAAACATGATTTTCATTATAATTTTTTTCAGTAAAATGATATTATGTAGGGGATATTATGTTTATCCTACAGAAACATATTTAGTGTGATGGTATATAGGGAGAAGTGTAAATATGCTAGTGTATTTGTTAATGTTTATGTGAATTATGTTATATCATATTTTATCATCAATTATCATATAACAATATTTTATATACAGATTTTCTGATGAATATATACTTATTTTGATTACATTAAGCATACATATTCAAATGATTATTAATATTATGTCTTTAGTTTTTTTATCTATTGGAATATAATCTTTAAGGACTAGTCTAAGAACATAAACACAATTATTATAAAAAATAATATAGGGCAGGTGAATACATTTTAATTCATCACAATGATAGGAACATAGATGTCCTAGGTACGGTGTGGTAAATTACAATGAAATAATTTTTTTAATAGAGTTAGTATGATGAGGAGGAAAGTTAATATGAAAGATGTATATATTATGTGTATTATTAGATAAAATTACCATTTTTGAGAATTAATTAACCATGATATTTTATATAAAGAGTGGATAGTCTTAGTTTAAAGATTTATTGGTTTCAGAATCCCATCCATATGAATGACCACTTACACAACATTGGAATATAACTGTTTATAGGGATCCAATTTTTTCATTAGAGAAGTATCATACATTTTGATAATATATTGATATTTAGATTACGTGTGTGATTGTTTATAACTATATTTCCTACATAACTATCTCGATATGTTTGTTTTATTAGTTTTAATGTTTTTATATTTTTGGAAGACATACTATAATATAATTTTAACAAAAATTTCATTAATTTTTTAAAAGTAGGATTACTCTAAGAAAACATCAAAATATTTTTTAAAATATATTTTTCAATTATTTCATGGATAAAAAAATTATTTTATCTAAATATAGAAATTAATTTATATTGATATTTAAATTGTAAATTATTATGTTTAATTAAAGAATTTTTTACTATTTCTAACATAATCAATTTTTTTTCAAACCACCTTTAGATTTTGTGATTCTTTTAGACTACCCCATGATGGAATTTGGTAGATGAAATAATTGAAAATCTGTTATAACTTAGTGAATGTTTTTTTAATCAACTTATATACTTATTTATAATCAATACCTAATCATTAATCGTGGGATTTTAAGGATATATTTATTTTACTATGGATTTTAATGTACTAGATTGAATATTTTTCCTAAGATGACCTATGAATTTTTTTGGTATATCTGATTTACTTATAGATTGTATAAATTATTATAATTATTTGGGTTATATTAGGGAGATAGAGTCTAGAAAATGGTGAGTTGTTAATACAAATGAACAGATATAAGGATATATATGATTAATTATGGGGATAACTTTTAAAATTAATATTAGGGAATTTGAATGAGCTCAATTAGTGATCCATTCTCTTGAATATATTATATGAATTTAAAATTGTTCATGATAGGGATTTTAAAATGGCTGTTATTTTAAAATACAATTAACAAAAAAAAAATGAAAGAAAAATGATGGTAAATTCTCCATTAATTAGTTGTGACATAATAAATGGAAATCTGAATGAGTTTAAATGTTTTAAAATGATTAAATTAATAATTATCATGAAATACTTGTATGTGTGAATTTTTTTCATAAAAATTATGTGATATTCGATAAAATGAGATATTTATGGATATATATATACATGATTAGATTAAAGGTCATAAATTCACTAATTATAACCATAATTGTTTCTATAGAGATGAAAATAAAAATTGAATCATTTATTTCATGGTTATTTAACAATGTAATTTATAAATATTTCATTGTATAATGAATTTTAATAGTTTCATTTATCCTTTAATTTCAATCTATGTCACTAAATTTTCTCCCTTCGAGATAAAGAGATCCATAAATTGTTTCCATGATATTTCTATTAAGAAATATTATTCATCCCAATAATTTTTAATACGCCTCAACTTCCTTTTATCCTAATAACACAATCTTATACCTCCCAATGGTATCATCTTCCAAAGGGTAATCTTTAGATTTTTGTTATATCATATTGGAACTCATCCAAATTCAACATTATTTTTATGGGAGTAGTTTAAGGATGATCTATGGAGATTGATTAAAATTTTTCAAGTTGATTTCAAGTCATTATATTATTTAGTGATTTCACATTCATTAATATTTTGTTGGGGGTTTACTCAGACAATGTTTCATAATATTAATGATGGATTTTTTCATAGGTTTTATTTTGGTCCATGTCTCTTATCTGATGATATTGATTTATGGAAATGGTTCTAGGTTGTTTGATTATACTCCTTTATTTTATTAATAAAAATGTTTGAATATGTTTTTAATAATGTTTAAATACTAAATATATTAAATTTTTATTATAAAAAGTTTTACTCTTCATAATAAATTATAAAATATCAACAGGGATATGTTTTATTTCATATTCAAATGTGATAAAATATAGAGTCCCCCATTCCAAAATTATATTTCTACTAGAGAACATAACTAAGGTAAAAAAATTATTATAGGGGGTATCTTTGGATTAGAATAGTCTTTCAACATAATATTTAAGTGGGATTACAAGTATAAGAATTATTTTCATATATTCTATTAGGATGATAACTGTGAATTTTTTAAAACTAAAATCAAATGTTTTTGAAAATTATTTTTAATGTTAATTTTTTAAATTTTTAGTCATAAAGTATGTTTTTTTAATAAAAATATTTTATTTTTCAGGTTTAATTCCTATTTTAGTTAAACATGTTATTTATAATTAATCAGTTTTAATGTGAAATTAGTTTGATGAATAATATTTATTAGGCATTTATGAATTAAATAATCATGTTTCTTGAATTTTAAATGAGGTTTTATTTTCCAAAATATTAGTATAAATACCATTATGAATAAGATTTTACTAATCCTATAAATCGTTTTATAAATGTTGTTTGGAAAAAAAATATTTATTGGAACATAAAATTTTCCATTTTCTGGAAACATTAAAAATTGTTATTCATGTTCAGTTATTTGTATAATTATTTTATATGTTTCAATATTTATATGTACTTAATATAATATATCAATATTTTTTAAGATCATTCATAATAGATGAGACTAGTGGTGGTAATGCTTTGTTTTATTTCACAATTTTAAAATTCATATTTATAAAATTTATGTTTCATTAGAGTATTAGAATAGTTTAATATTATTTATGGTAAGTATTTTGTTTTGTGTCATTATTAAGAATCATAAGGAATTGGATTTGAATAAATGTAGAGGAAAATTTACTTGTTCATGATAGTTAAGTTAGTTTTCATATCTAAGACCCCAAAACATAATTTATTTATAGAACACCCTTTGGAGAAAATATAAGTTGTATAAGGTTTTCTCGACATGTATTTTACTTATATGGATGTATTAAATGGACACATGGAAACTTTAACGGTTGAAAATCATAAATAAATTTGAATTGGGGATTTAATTAAACTTATAAAGAAGTAAACACTTATATTAGATCTTGTATGATATCTATTTATTTTAAAAAATGTGTCATGTAAATGAATTTATAGAAAGTTATGTTTTTAGTTATTCATATATATAAACTATTAATTTACCTATTTAAATTTTAAATCTTTTATAATATAAATTATTTGAAAAATTTCCCTTATGTTTATGATCATGGTGTATCATTATTATCTATGGTGTGGTTATATTATGTTTTAATATTGTTTTTGGTTATAGTTTTAAAGTGATTTTTTAGGATCTATTAGTTTTGTTGTTGATTTATATTAACATTTTTTATGTCGTTGGATTGGTTGTTTGGTAAACTTATGATCTAGATAGGATTAGTTTTGATGAGTATTTGGGTTTGAGGGAACCTACCTTTGGTGGGATCCAATAATCAATTGATCCTTTCCTAAGTGGATCACCCAGGATGTGGTTAAAAAATAAAATAGATTACTATGACTATTACACATCATTGGAATTGTGTTTCACTAATGGTTTATTTTTATTTTATTCATGAAAACTATAATATGATTATTTCTTTTAGTATATAAGGGGAATAGGTTATGTTGATAGACATGGATTGTACTATGATTATATTAAGGTTGTGGGAGAGAAAGATGAAGATTATTGGAAGTTAGATGACAAAATGTAATTATTAGATCATTTGGGTAGTATTTTTATCATAGGTAGTAATGAGGTATTCTAGTGTAATTTATAATTTTAAATTTCATAGGGGGACATTATGTGGTTCATAGTGGTCTTATTTGGTTCTTGTAATAGTGTTAGTTAGTCACATGGTCTAAGATTGGTTCATAGATAATTAGAGTTGTGTGACATTTGTATGGGTTATTTTATATGTGTTTTTTATTTACCCATTATATATTTATAGTATTTATTTTTTATGATTATTATTATAGTGTTGTAAGATTTTTTGTATTTATTTTTGACCAAATACATTTAATGTGATCCAATATTTATCAAATTTACTTATTGTAGTACTATTGGTGAGTAAAATGGATGAATTCTAGTGGTCTCACCCTTAACCCATTCACATGTTATAATTTCTAGTGTACATGGGTAGACAATTCTTCATTATGATGTTTGTATGTTTTATTTTATAACCTTCTATTTGATTTTATTATTAATATATGATATTTTCATAGAGGCTAAGAAATATTTTGATATTTTTTATATTGGGATAAATGGAATTTGTATTGTTATTAGTATATTTGTTAGTTACTATTTCATTACTTATTATGTTTGGATTATTATTATAACATTGATACGATCATGAATATATCAATATAACATATATACTTATTATTTTGATTTGTGATGAAACAATTATAGATTTAGTAGTATATATTAATCATTTTTAAATCCATTAACAATTATCTCCCAATTCATATCCACGTGACAATTAACTTTTTTCACAGCCCCCACAATGTTCTAAAGATATTATTTTCTTCAATAATTGAAAATGATTATGAAAATTCATTATTTTTAGTAAAATAAAACTGATAATTCATAATATTAACCCATTCATTATATTTGAATTTTCTGTTATCATTCCTTAGTTTTACAAGAGAAAACCATTTTATTTGTATATTTTCCTATAGTGAGATTCAAGTGTGATCTGACAAATCATGATTAAAATGTAATTAAGTAGATATAACTTTTTAATATTATTTATTATGATGAATTTGGATTCTAATATTTACTAAATATATATTATCATATTCCTATACTTGAAAAACATAATTTTTATCATAAATTTCTGAAACACAAAATTATTGATTTTGTAATTTATCATCAAAATTATCAACAATTTCAAAAAAATATATCCTTACCTAGTAATAGTTTATTAATTTTTTATCATATGAATAATTATTGATATTATTTTATAATTTTAAATATTAATCTTTTCATATTGGATGATATTTCATGAGAATACAATGCTCTACTAATTTATAATATAACCTCAAATTCATATTTTTAAAAAAAATATCAAAAAAATTATATAATAAGTATGTTAATTAAAATTAGATTGTTCATTTAATATACATATCATAATGGAATATATCTAAATTTGGATGATTCAAGTTTTACCATTGAATGTTAATTTTTTAAAATTAATTCCTCAAAAATATCTATTAGTCTCATATACAACTCAATTAACATTTACATAAAAAAGGCATTTGTTATTTTAGTTGAGGAATATTGTTTATCATAGTGAGTATATTTTTATATATAAATTCTGAGTCATAATATTCTAAATATCATCCTCAAATACATCACTCATAAATATCAAATTTTGAATGATTGAAATTATTTTTAGTACAATATTAACGACCAATTCCTGAAATTATTTAATGACCTATTCAAATGCCAATAGATTTTGATTCTTATCTCATGCACAAAATAAAAATATAATTAATTAATCAATATAATAATAAAATATGTATCAATATTCAATAAATAATAATTTATTTATCATAAAATACCAGAATGAATGATATATAAAGGATAAGATGTTTGAATCTAAATTATTGTATTTGATTATATCACCATTAATTTATTTCTATATATTCATTAAAAAAATATCCCTTTTCATCATTTATAAATCATTAAAAATATAGATACATGTCAAAATACTTATTTTATTTTGGACTAAAAAAATAAATTTTTTATCAACCAACCCATTATTAATATATATATAATTTGTCTAGGAATGGTCTACAGAATTACCTATGTGCTTCCACTAATTTCCATTAGTTTAAGAGTTTCATTTATATTGTTTTCATAATATTCAGGGTATGGATTTTCCTTTATAATATCTAAATGTGTTAGATTATATTTCAACAAAACTTAATACATGGTAGATAAATTTTTGAAATTCATACATGTATTTGAAATAAAAGTGTATATGATAACACTTAGAGGATACTAAAACATAGGTTTCAAAATTTTAAAGTTATTTATTCCACAATATGTACTTTAATCAACATGATTTATAAAAAAAAATTATATAAATTATATATAATTTATGGGTAACTCCTTGTGGTTAAGTATAATATAAAATATATAAATATAAAAAATTAGGGATTAGGTTAAATTCCTCCTTTATTATTATCTTGTATCCCCCAGACCATTTCCCAATCCTTTATCTCTGGTTACTATAAAAATTATATAAATCAACTTTTTTGTGTGCTAAAGTGCACATTAATGGGCATATGTATTAAATAATTAGGAAATGACTCTAATTAACTATAAAACACTTATTAAATTAATACCATTAATGTTATTATTTAATGCATAATATGTAAAATTCATTCCCTATAATATTATGTTTAAAATAATGAGAATTAATATTATAACATAATAAAATGTAATTTAATTCACAGAATACTAACCCTTCACCCCTAAAATGGTGTATGAAAACATTAATTCATTTTTGAATTGTATCGTACTAATTTTTTATCCTCATGACCCAGTGTAGAGGGATTCATTGGAAAAAATAATCATCACTAGACAATATAGATTAAAAAAAGAATTATATAATTGTTGACTATTCAACATAATGATCAAAACAATAGAAACTAGTCCACTAAGTCTCAATTAATAAATCCCATGTTGGTTATCCATATAAAAGAAATAAATAATTACTATGTTACTTATCTACTTTGATATTTAAGAAATTATGGAAAAATCCATGTTAGTATCATATATTTCATACATGGAGGTAAAAAAGGCCTGAAAACACTATTGATTGCCCTACTCTATGATGGTTTTTATATGAGCCTTATTAATGATTTCATTTCAATTGTACAAAAGGATTCTTATTTTTGTAGATATTTTTTTATTTATTTGATTTTAATTTTTTCATCCGATTCCAATCATATCATGTAGAAAATTATATAAATTTGTATATTCAACACAAACACACTATTAGTGAATGTTTTATAGAAACTATCCAAAAATAGTTAGACTATATATATAATTTTACATATAAAAAAACATTTGTTTGGAACATGGTTTATCTTACTATTATAACATCTTATGTAGAGTACTCTAGGTTCTCTATAAGGTTCAATAAATGTGGCAGAAAATTTTTTCAAACCATGCTAAAAACCCGTGGAAAGTGTCCCATCCTGAAAAAATAAAATTAGTATATTTCCATTCCTTTTATTAAAAAACAATCTTATATAACCATGTTCCCCTCCTCTTATTTTAGTAATCATGACTAGAAAAACCCTTAGGCACATTACCCCTCAACTCTCGACCTCTTCTTCTTATATATTCGAGGTTGTTTGGACAATGTAAGGTCTTCTCCTCTCCCTCACACTTCCTCATCATTCTTTTTATTCTTTATCATAATGTATCCTTTTGTTACATCACATGTTAGACCAAACCCTATATGGAGTTTATTTATAGGTTTTTCTTTTACCTCTATCTTTATTGGAGGTCCACATGGTTTTTGTTTTTTCTTTCCATCATGGAGTTTTTTTGGCACTTACAATGGTTTTTTGGACACTAGTTATCAAAACAAGCAAGTTCCAATAATGATTTTGACAAGATCAACCCACTAATTTTTTAACCATTTCTTTCATGGGTTTTTAAATAAATGTAATAATTTTATAACTAAAATATTAATTTTTTTATATTGTTTTGAAATATGAACCAAAATTTTATATTTATATACATTTCAATGAGGGTGAATTATTGATTTTTGAAACTTTTCAACTATATATTTTAATAAACTTCATAAATCTTGTATTCAATAAATTATCCAAATAAAATTTTCAAAAAAACTCTGAAATTATAAATGGAATTTTTTTTACACAGAGATTCATCAAGTTGGTTCCAAATCTATACATGATATTTCCTGTCATAAATGAAATTCTAGGTATTTTAAAATGACTTAATAACTATTTTGTATAAATACGTGGGGTATATATATTTATTCAAATCTATGTATTTGTTACTAATATAATCAAGGGTATATACACACACAAAGACAAACACAAATATATATATATATATATATTCACAATATCATATTTAATTTTTTCTATCAAGAAGAAAAATTATATGTCTGTGTTTGAATCTGAAAAATTATATAGGAAAAATGATTAGGTAATATTTAAGAATATAATTTTGATACTCACGCATGGTTATACAACTTTTGATTAAGTTGATTTCTAAATTTAAATACAACTTCCTATTTTTCATGATATACATTTCTAGATATATTTTAGAAGTACTATTTTATTTATTATTTATATTCCATTATTATTTTAAATGTTAATTTTTATATTTATCGTGTTTATTCTAAGATAGTTCCTTGGTTTTCAATAGAACATTTTAAAAAAATGAAAGATCATTTTTTTTAAATGAATGAATTGTAGCGGGTCTCTAAAGGAAACATATTTTTTAATGTGTGATATATATTTAATGGGAATAAAAATATGTCACCCAAAGAACTATGTTCGTAAAATTAAGATAATTACACAATGGATGTGTAGTAGTGGTTAGCCCACCCATGCCCTAGAAAATTATATCAACACTAAATAAACATCTTGGGTCTTATTTTCTATTTACAATTAAGAGATAGATTCTTAGTATATTAAATATTTGAGATGTGAATGTTTATATATGGTAAAATAAACTAGTGTTTGAGTATCTCATAATGAATGGAGTTGGCCTTATATTTTCTAAGTTTTCCAATGTTTCTAGTGTTTATCTTACTTACTTTTGATTATTTATTTATTTTTCTAAATATTCAAAATCACATTACCTTAAAAAGTGTTTTATCTATCATATTAATATTTTTTAATATTATTAATAATTTATTAAGGGATTGGAATATTCAAAAAATTTCTAAAATGGATGGGAATGTTATAGTTAGATTAGTTTTTTGAAAAATAGCAGCATCAACCGATGATGTTCTTTAAAAGTGATTTTTTTCATTTAAATTAGAAACACGATGTATTTAATAAATGTTTATGATGTGATATTGAAATTTTTATAAAAAATGGATATCAAATGTAACATTTTTATTCATATAACTTTTTTGAAAATGGATCACTAAATCAAGGGTATCCTTGTCTCAAGGCTTGTGGTGGCCTACTTTGAGTTTTAATACACACCCCTATATTAATACATTTATTTTAGGTTTTGGATCTACAACAATCATCCTTGGAGCCTTCATTGTTTTTGGGTAGAATGGTGGAAAATAGAGTCCCATGGAGGTTAATAATTTGTTTGATTTTAATTAGTTTTTATGTTTCAACATCATTTTATGCTATAACCACATTTAGTTGTTGTTATTAGTGGATGAAAATTATAAATAAACAGACATGGGATTCCATATATGGAACCTTCATATAGTAATTATGTTGGGAATATTCTACTAATAATACCTTATTTATCAGAAAAAATCAAATCTCTTGATTTCTTTTGATGCCTTTGATTCCTTTCCCCTACTAGGGGGATCAGGTATGCCAAACTAGTGTGTCATGGGCCAGGCCAAGCACCTGATAAATAAAAGACTCTAGATGGCATGTAAAAAATTGTATCAAATCCTAGTCTCTTAAGTGGGACGTGGTTTTTATAACATTTTTTAATTTTTTATATCATATAGACTGGACTAGGTTCATCAGTCTTAGGTGGTAGGTTAGGCGTATCTTCCAAATCACTACCACTCGTGACAAAACCTGAGATTCCATGGGATATATAGATTTTAGTCTTGATTTTTTAATTTATTTTGATTCATTATTCTAGATTAATATGTTCTAATTGATGGAAATGGTTTGGAATTATAATCCCATTATGATATCCCATGTCACAGGAAACCATTTTTAGTTTGAGTTCCTTTTTTTATAATACATCAAATGGAGGTTGACTGATTAGTACATGGTTGACTAAATAAAATGGGAATTTTATGCACAACCATATAACCCTCAATGATTTTTTTGGTAATATTTTA
Source organism: Viscum album (assembly GCA_963277665.1). NCBI lineage: Eukaryota > Viridiplantae > Streptophyta > Magnoliopsida > Santalales > Viscaceae > Viscum > Viscum album. The sequence continues at coordinate 1,426,973,936 of OY728120.1, read as the reverse complement.
TTTTTTTAGTATGATTTGGTCTTTTATTGATGAAGAAAATAGAATATTCCAATGAAAAGTGTTTTGTCATCTAAATTTAATAAAGGTGTCTTTTGGATGGAATATTTGGTTTCTAAATTATGGGAAAACATTAGATTTGAAACGTTTCTCTTAAATAAAAGAATTGGGTTGAAAATAAACTTGGGTGGTCTTAAATTCCATATCGGTGAATTTAAAATGGGTTTAATAACTAAAAGTGGGGAAATAAATTATTTTTAAGAGATTAGGAAATTTTTAAAACATATTTCAAAATGGTTTTACGATTCCAAAATAATAATATATTGTCTAAAATTATTTAAAATTCCAAAATTCATGCTTTAAATAATTTTTACGAATTTTAAATTGTAAATTCATTATGAATGGAGTTTTCTGTTCAAAAATTTGATTACCTGATTTTTAAAATAATGGTCAAATATTTATAAATCAATAAACAGGCTAATCAAAATAAATATAAAATTATTTTTTTAGAAATATTTTGATTTTTTCAAAAATATTAATAATGAGTTTAATGAGATACATCAATTGATTCTTTGAAATTACATAGAATAATGTCATTATTTACAAATGGTTAAAGAGTAGATTTGTGATGTTTTCAATTACTCTTATTTCATCAGAGATAAGTGGTTATTACATTATGGTATAAGTGTTGGTAGGTGTGTCTTTGATGAGGGAATGTTTTCCTATGAATATGATTGGTAAAATCTATATTCTATTATTTACGATCTATTCCTCCATGAATGGTGTTATTACATGTTCACTAAGAAGTATACTATTTTGGGTTCACTTTATTTTGGTTCACGGTTTGGTTCTTATTGGTGTACTTCCTTTGGGTATACTACAAATGGATATATATAATGTCTAGTTTATTGATATTCCAATTTCTACCTGATTGATGTGATTGGTTCCTCTGAGTGTTTTTATGGGATATGGTTGAGGTATGATCTCTATTGTTGATTGATCATGGGAGAGACTTGGTTGAGTTATTTTGGTGAAAGTAACGGACATTAAACAAGATTAGTTTTCATAATATCTAGTGTTTATTTGTTTTTAGGGATTCTAAATTGGTTTTATCCCATGTATCTGATATTAAGTTACCATTATTCATTGGACCAAGGTAAAATCCCACATCATGAATAGGAGAAAATCTTAGTGGATATCCATCCACATTTCATCCATATTGAGAAGGGTGTTGTAAAATAGAATTTTAATCATTTTCTAGGATTTTCTCTTCAGAATATTCTTATGGTTGTGTTTCTTTGCAATTATTAGCATCTTTCACTTATTTTGAATGTAAACACATATTTTTAAGGAATCATATTTGTTTATTTTTTTCATTATTATGGAACATTATTTTCCATGTTTAGGGATCCTTATATAGTAAATGTTTTCATTTGTTTTTTCGTTGGGCTATTGGGTGTGGATTCCTTTTATAGGGAGAAACTTGTTTATTGAATTTCATAAATATTAGGCACATCCACTATGTGTTATATTTTTTAGAACTTCCAGTGTAAGTAGCATGTTTTGAGATGAGAAATAGAGGTGGGTTTGGTAGGAATGGTTTCAATTAGTCTCATATGGGATAAGGATATTTTATTTAGGAGTGTTTGTTTCTCTATGGTTTGTTTTATTGTACATTTTCACACATTTTTATGTGTTCCTCTTTGATTCCACCTTGAGATCTGTGGATTTCAACAAAAAGAAATGGTCTTTTTGGGGAGAACAGTTTCACCAAGACATTTGTGTTATGAATATTATGTTTTATTTATTGTATTTTAATCATTATATATAATTTCATGTTGATATAGTATAAATTATTAAATATTTGTAATTTCAACAGAACCTCTTGTTTAGTTCCGAGTTAGTAGAAAATATATGGAAATCATAAAAATACCACTATAAATTTATAATGCCAAAATTCTCATTGGGTTAATGTTTTTTTTCTAACCATTATTACTTCGTGTGTGGGGATATCCATGTCCTACAATAGTGGGTCCACAACTGATGTGTAGTTTTTCCAACTGTGTAGCCAAACTGTGAATAGTTTCAAGAGTTTAAAAAATGGAAATTTTAAAATTCTATACCAATCACTACCACCCCCCCATTCAGAAAGACCATTTTCTTATTATCTTCTAACTCGATAAAAAACCAATGAATTTCATTTTATTATATTCACCCTTCTCTTTTACCAATCATCTCATAGATTTGAGAACATCCAAAATAGGTAAGGACACATCCTCCTCTGTCTCTACCTTTGTCTTCTTTGTTAATAAACTTTTCTTCCACATCATGTTATGACTAGAAGCAGGATAGAACATATATTATTTCTAGAAATAATGTTTCTTTCACCTCAATTTTCATTGGGATTCATTTGGTTTAGTTTTCCTCTTTAGTTCTTTGAGTATTTGGGACCATGCTGTGGTTGTTTTGGATGTGTGTTATTGAATGTAATGAGTTTCAAGAACAGTTTCCCCATGCTTCACACAATATTTCATGATCCTCGGACTATATTAATTTTAATAAAATGTCAAAAATATACAATGGTAGTATTTAATATATTTAATATTATTTAAAATGGAAATAAATGTTGCATTGACTTTCATTTAAATATGGGGCATGTATTCATTTTCAAAACAACTTAAAAAATCTATTTTAGTAAAATATAAACACAATGTGTTTGAAACATTTACCATATGTCATTTGTTAATGATTTTTTTGAAGGATGTTTTTTTTTCAATGTTAATTACCAATTAGACTTAAGAAAATTACATGGTATTTAATGTGATATATGAAATTCCATGTATTATAAAATGGATTAAAAATATGTTTTGAGTAAAAATTTGGCTTTTGAAATCGAATATTCTTATATTTACTACATGTAAACATTTAAAAGGGTATATATATATGTGTATAATTATATATTTACATGATTATATTTGATTTTTTTCTTTAAGAGATGCATTTTTATGTATAAATGTTAATATGGAATAATAATGATGGCATCTTTAGGAATTTCAAAATTATTACTCAAACATTGTATTAAAATAGGTGTTCATGTGGGTTTATAAAATGATATATTATGTTTTGTTTCAATGAAATTACATTAAGTGATTTATTTTATAATAAGTGTTTAATTTATGAATGAAATTACAAGATAGTCTCAATTGAAAGTGTATATGTATTATTTTTCATATTAAATAGTTAATTTTTTATGAATAGAAATTTTTTAAAATAGTATTTTATGTATTTAAATAATGAGTAGGTTGTGTTTAGTTGATGAATGAACCCTCATCAATTAGATATTATGTACTAGAAATAGGAATAAAACAAGGTAACTCATGGCCCGTAGGTTGGAAGATTAGGAAAATATGATAACTATAGTTATTACAGGTTGGGCTTCCCTAGAAAAAGAAAAATGAAACAACACTAACTAAAAATCATCTGGAATGTATTCTAGATACCATTAGGATAGGTATTAGTCCTCCCAAGTGTCTTGTGCATTGTAATTGTATTATATAGATTTACCATTATGATTATGGTGTTCATATTATGACACACTCCAACAATATTTTTCCTATGGGTTTTATATGGTTATTTCTTTGGATTGTTTTATTTTTATTCAATCCTTGATTCTTTAAATTATCAAAATATTTTTCCCTCCATAATATTCTTATATAGTATTCGAATATTTATTGGTAGTGTTATTTCTTATATTATTAATTAAAATCATTGTAAAGAGTTTCTTCTAAACTTCATTTGAGTTTTTCATCAAATGGGGGGCTTTCAATAGTAGATTAAATGATCAAAAAATGTTTTTTGAGTTATTTTTTAAATTTAAAAATAAAAAAATTGATAATTTTTTATAATTTTATGTTCATATTTCATATTAAAATGGAAATTATATTTCATGTTCTTATTTTCAAAAAAATCATGAAAATAGCTCATTAATTAAAAGTTTTAAATGTTGAATTGTGGGTGGTGTCCCACATGAGATTTGTATTCTCATGACCATATTTATACATTATTTTCATGTCAAGGAGTAGTTATGAAATATCTTAGATATTTTCTCATTTAGGGATCACATGGGGACTCATGAAGTAACAGGGAGGTTAGTTGGTTATTATTTATTTATTTCTATTATTTCACCAGAAAAGTAGGAATTTAATAATATAAATAATTGTTATTGGTAGATGCACTTTTTGTATATGGATTCATGGAATATAATTGGAAACTACATTTTTGTATGGATTGAGGATGAGTGGTGGGAAACATTTCTCCTTGTAAATTATTTATCCTTATTCTTTATTTATGATTTATTTATCATTACTCATATTATTTAGTATGGAAGTCACACAACCTATTTAAAAGAAGTTGTGTATGTAAGGAATGTTATTTTAGGTGATTGGTTGTCTAGACTTGCAGCAAAGAGGGTGAGCAGAAATCACCCTTCAGACTACACTATGAATGAAAATGTTTATTTTCCTCAACCTATAGTGTAGAGGGACATTGAAAACCTCCCTTTAGAGAGGTTCAAAATGAGACCTTCATTTGGAAAATTGACAGATGCATATAAATCTTGCAGGGGTCCTGTAGGAGTTTTAGGGGATTATGATAGGATAAATTTTACTTTGGTGCATGCTGGTATCATTGAGAAAATTGTTAGAAATAGTGACACTTCATATGTTATTTCTAGTAGGGAGGCTATTCTCGATAGATTCAAGTTATGTGAGCATTCAATTATTTCTAGGCTTGTTCTTCCTGGAGGCGGAAATATTTGGAATATTTATGACATTGTTTAGAAATTAACATCTACATTGGGGTTTCTAATTTAATATGCATACCTATGGGCATGTATGTTTTCACATTATATTTCCATCAAATGATCTCAAGTAGAGAGCTTGGGGGTTCAGGTCAATTGCTCTAGTGCCAGGTAGAATTTTATTTCAGGAATGGGACTTTAATTTCAATCATTTATCCATAAAAAATACAAGGGTTCATCTCTAGATTAAAATTGATGGCTTCACTGGATCTTAATTTGTTTTGACAATTACTCTGCTGTGGGAATTCCAATTATGAATGATAGGGCCATAGAGGCTGTTAAATTTGGACACTATGTTTGGGTTCTGGTGGAAGTTGATCTAAGTACAAGACTAATTCATAATATATTAATGTCCTCCTTAAATGACGATATCTCACTAAAAGTGGAGTGTGAGAGACAACCGCCATTTTTCCGTGATTGTCATGTGATTGGACAAGTTAAATAGGAGTGTTGTAAAAATCTTGCGTGCTCTTTTTTTCTCATTAAAAGGGAATCATGAGACTTCTTGTGGAAATAATGTGAGGAAGAAATAAATGAAACTACATATGGGTGATAATGCCTCATAGGCAGTGGATGATGCTTCTTGAGAATTTTACCAATCACCTCAAGTGGATAAGGATATAGATAATATGGGTGCTAATGATTCATAGGTGATGGATGATGCTTATCCAGAATTTTCCCAAGCGCCTCATGTGGATAAGGATATAGTGTATATTGTTTCAATGCATTGAGTAGGGGAGTGAAAGGATATCTTATATGAACCAGGGATAGGTTTGATGTTGTCTTTGATTCCAGATCATGTTTCCCGGGGTGGGGGTGACATGATTCTAGGAGCACTGAAGGAATTCTTTGGTCATGTTCTTGAGGAGAAACAAACTCCCAGTGATGGTGAGATGATTTCAAAGACCAAATTGGAAATTTATAAATTAAAGGAAACACATGGAATTCATGGAAGGTGGGACTATGTAATGCCCTAACCCCAGTTACCCATAGTCGTTTCATTATTACATAACATTGGCATGATCACAAAAGATCAAGTCTCAAAAGACTGATTAATTTAGTATCCTTGGAAACACTAGATATATTAATAAATTTTACATTACATAAAAAAGTGAAAAACTACAATAACATAGTATCCATAGTCCACACCCATATCACCTTCAAACTATCCCTGTAGGTCAGTCATAAAATATTTCTTCACATTCTGAGAAAAATAAAACAAAGGGGTGAGCTCAGATGCTCAGTAAGGATAACAATATAGCGGAGACATTCATAAATAAACATAAACATTTAAGGAAATGTATAACTAAAAAAATCCTTTTAGACTCGAACATCAACATAATATAGAAAAAGTAAAATGAAATAATTCTATTTACTTACTCACATTGATATTCTACTAGTCGAATAATCACATGCAATATCAATAACCACTTTCATAGTGATGGAATTCATAATGCCAAACTATCATAACCATGTTGCCAAAGGCCTCGTACCAAGACTAAAAATAAGAATTTGTCAAGGCCTCATTCCAAGACACTAATTTGTCTCATGATACCTACCGATGCCTCGAGGAGTTATAGCGGGCTCCACCCGACACATACTAAGTCTAATGCATTCCTTATATGAAAAGGCTTAAACATATCATAAACCATAACATAATCGTATCACATAAAACATGCATAATGGAAACATAATATTTCCACATTTTAATCACAAGATATCAATACAAGACATTGATATGATAAAACAATTTTCAATATTAAAATAAATGAAAAGTAGAACTTGGTATTTATTTTTCATTTTAGAAAAAATTTATGGCTTGTAGAGGAAGCCGGAACTCAAATAATGGTCACGGCGGCGGAGAAGTCGTTGTTTCCGCATACGTACGACAAAAAAACATTCATTTTTGTCATTTAGTAAAATGATTAGTATAAAAAGATTTATTTTGAATAAACTTAAAAGTAAAAGGGGTTTATACACCATATAAAAGAAAGTTGTGTATAAAACAAAGTATGCCTCAATGAAAGGAGATTGAGACGAAGTCCCTTACCTCATGCCCAACATGACTCGATCATTCTTTAATCTCCTGAATAATAAACTAGAGTTAATTTATACTTTCTTGAGAACCTTTTTCAGGTTCATTATTTCTTTTATATCACTTTTTACCATGTTATGAACATTATGTAGTCATTAAAGTTAATAACGGTCGTTTTGTCGATCTTTGGTACCTGAGTCAACAATAAACTTCATATAATTACAAGTTGTTCATGTGGTAAAATATCCATTATCTCCATAATTATATTCATGATCTAGATATCATATATATCATATATATCCTGTATATTCATTCACTTATAATATTACATAACATTTAGAGCTAATAAATGAAATGCACCGTTCATGGAGACGGCAAGCCGTACGTACGCATGAACGCTACTTTCATTTCTATTTCGTATTTAATCGAATGAAATCATAATTATATGAAGGTAAATTATAATTCCAGTATAATATCATATATAATATTATTTACTTCATCCTTTACACGTGCCACATATGGAATTAACGATTCAAATCACTTTGAGGTGGCGGTAGTCCACACTTCCTAAAATGAAATTATCGCGTCTACCCATAATGGAAATCATAATGGTATGCCATAAATGAAAAATATAGAAGCATAAGGAAAACATAAACATAATATATATCATATATAAATATAGTGGCATGTTAATAGCCACCATGAGAGGTGTTAAAAGAATATTGAACAATCATCATTTCGTGAGGCAATTATTCACCACCCACAGAAACAGTATGTTCTTTAACCATTAGACGAAGGTGTGTGTAAGTGTAAATCAAATAAATCTCATAAAAACATCCTAGTATATTTATGATACTTTTTTTGTTACAAAAGAATATAATAAAAAGAGTTTGAGGGGTTGGATAAGCAAAATAAAGCAAAAGAACATAAGAGAAGATGTTACCTTAAAATCGGGTAACTCTTTTTGATTTGATCCAAAGGCTGCCTTTGGAAGACTTCTGCCCAAATAGAGGCTTCTAAAAGGAATATAGGAGAGTTGAGAGAGTATTTGAGTAGAGTTTGTCCGAGATAAATGGCTTTTAAGTTGTGAATAGTGTGGTAGAGGTAGGGGCCTTTTATAAGAGGAGAGGAGGAGCTCTTTTGGAAAGTCATGAAATGTTATTATATTATGAAATTATTTTTGGATTTTAAAGGTCCCAAAATGATATATTTCGAGGATAAGGTGATGATGGTTCTAAATCTACCCATCCAATAGGTTTTGGACAAATGTAAGTCTTAGATTTTACCTTATCTTTTCATTTTATTTAAATCATTCATTAATGAGGTAATCACTACATCATCATGGTGTCATAAATAACTTTATTTATAGAATGCCTAAAAATTATAAAAAAATTACATTGATTCAGGAAATCTTTTTATCTTTCCAATGAAAAGTTATATTCGAAAGGTTAACTTATATAACCCCATGTAATAATTGTTTTAGTAGAACAACACATGTTTGTGACAATTTTATTTTTACTTAAAAAATAAAAAGTTATTAATGTCATTTTCTTACCCTAGTGGCTCCATGGGGTCCCCAAGTTGACCCATGGATTGTCTTGGTCGGCCATGACTCATCCAATAAGGATAGGACAAGTGTAATGGTATTACATATTATTATAACATTATATTTTCCTTAAATTACACTAATTACCTTTAATTGTGATTAATAAAACATAAAAGTTAATATTCACCAAAAATTATTTTTATCTCATTGAATGACGTTTTACTTAATAATGACAACCATGTATGTCGGATTTTTGAAATTCCTTTCAAAGAAGTGGTAATGTTTCATTTAAATGAAAAATTAGTTTTTTAACTACCACTTAGTGGTTTCCCTATTAATCAAAAATTGAAGTTTCTCAGAACAATACAAAAAATCCACCCTAAGCTGTAATTGATATTATGAATTCTAAAATTATGTCTATTTTAAAAAATTACAAACATATAATTCCATGTATTAATTTTATAATTAATTCCCATTGTCAAAACAAATAGCATGTTTTTAAGAAATAATATATATCAAAAGATTGACAAATGTTTATGTCCAATTTCAAAGTGAAATTAATTCTAATGACCATAATTGGATAAAATGGTAAAAATATATTCTAATTATACTTTAAAACCACTCAATAGTATACTTTATCACTATAAATTATTTTGATTTAAAAAGTTGTTTTTAAGTATTTTTTCTATTCATAGAAAATTGGAAGTTCTCAGAAAATTACAAAAAATTGAACGTAGGATAATTTTGATATTATGAATACAAAAATGAAGTCCGTTTTGAAATATAAAATTCATATGATTTCAAAAACTGGATATTACTATTCAAAATGGCTGATTTGATTGGTCGTAGTGTGTTAGAATCTCGAACTTGCATACAATGCAAGCTTTTGATTTATTGAAAGAGAAGTGTATCGTGAAAGCATGAGGTGTTAAATTATCCCCTCCCTGATTAAATTGTGTCCTCGCAATTTGAAAATGTACTTCAAAAATAAAAGGTTGCAAATAGAAAATACCTTTGTGGAAAACCCATATCAGAAATAAGGATAATAAAATTTTTCCTTAATAAGAGGGAACGGGAAATGAAAAAGTCACCACCAAATTACGATTTCGATTAAGAGAACATTGGTGGAAATTAGAGAAATATAATTGGAGAAAAAACTTAAATATTTTTAGGGAGTGATTGAGGTCATCAATCACAAACAAGTGTAAAATTGAGGTCCTCAAATCCTTCAATCTATGTTCCTTTAAAATATCATCAGTTCAACAAAACATAAGGTATTAGGATAACAAATTTATTGTTTTAATATATCTTTCTTAAAGTTTAAGAATTAATTTATTCATAGAATAAGAGATAGGTATATATATATATATATGCTTGATATATAGAGTTTCAACCTTCAACTAATTTCTATCACAAACTCATATTTCACTCAAAAAGATAATAGAACTCAAAAATATTATATTTATCATAATCGTAAAATGTTCAAAATATAAACACATACCATATAGATTAGGAAAACTATTTTGTAATAACCAGGATCTTCCTGTAGGATAGTGGTAGGTAATAAAGGTCTGTCACACTATGGTTGTGGGTTTGATTCCTGCAGCTCTGTCTGACATGACGGGTTATCCCCCAACCTTCAGGTTGTCCTTTTCCTAAAACTATAGTATTATAATATTCCAAAAATAATCTTCAGAAATGTTTTAACCTTAAAAAATACTATCCAATGTTAAACTTAATCCATTCCAACCATTATGTTTATCAAAAATACCCTTGTCCAGACTTTCTCTAAAAGGACTCTAAATTCCAAAATCAATTCATTAGATTCCCCAAACAAAGTAAAGTCTCTCTTATTGTGACATACTAAAAATATTATTACCTTCATCATATTAAAACCTTAATGAAAACAACAAGTACTGCAGTACAATCCTTATATATATTTCACATTATTCTTATAACCATAACATATTCCTTGAGTCCAAAAACACAAATAAAATAATTATTCATCCTCATTTGTAGTAACAACATAACCTTGGCCTTGATCCCATGGCCTTTTCTGAGGTAAGTGTCCCTGACACTTAGGAAATTCATTTGGATAATGCCGCATTTCTCTAAAATTGTAGCATTCAACATTGATATCCTCTTTCTTTCCCTTGAAATCACGAGGATTGTGACCTTTTTCTCCACATTTATAACAAACTCCAAATCCTTTTAGGCTAGTGCTGGGGTGGTTCTTCCCACAATTATCGCACAATGGAAAATCCTCCTTTCCCCTTTTTCCCATTATCTGTCTCTTGTTCCAACGTTCTCTTCTTCTCTTGAAATACTTTATTGTCATAAGATTTAGAGAATTCCTTTTCTGTCTTGATAGAACACGAGACTATATCTTCATACATTGAGAAAGATTGTGATATTAATGCTCGACAGAGAAACGGTTTTAACCCATCAAAGAAATGATCGATCTTACTTCATGGGTAATGTATATAATCTACAGCATACCTCGCTATCCTTGTAAAGTTAGACCCATACTTTGCGACATTATCGTCCTCCTTTTGTCTCAGACTCAGAAATTGCCTTTCCATATCTGCTCGATGGTCATGAGGAAATTATTTTTCTAATAAAATCCCTTTGAAACCCCTCCATTCCATATTTGTTACTTCATCATCTTCCTTTGTGTTTTGAATCAATGACCACCATTGATCAGCATCTCCAATGAGGCTGTAAACTATCATGATAACCTTTTCCCTTTCACTACTCCCCAAGGCATGGAATATTTTCTCTAAGGAATTTATCCATTGCTCAGATACTAAGGGTGTTGCACTCCCATTGAATTTTGGTGTTTGTTGCCTCATGAAGCGGTCTAACATTGATCATCCACGTTGTGGATTAGGGTGCTCCATACGAGTAAGGTTATTATTCATAACCTGAGTGAGTTGTTCCAGTATGGTGATAAGATGATCAACACTAGTTGTATCACAAGCTCCATTATAATTATCTTGATCAGGAGGGAAATCCCTACATGGAGTGTGTGCATTGATATGGTTTCCATTCCTTCCACTAGGCGCCATTTCTAAACAATGGCATAAACTAGATCAGTTTATGAATCAAAATACATAATTCCATACTTGTAAAATACTTAACATAAATTGAACAGTTTATGGATATAATCCATAATCATAAAGATGTTTTCTTTGAGTAAGTATATACTCATAAACCCTTCATAATGGTTTGTAAAGAAAATGATAATTTTCCTAAGCATATCCCCCAGGAATTTTGTAACCAAGAGTGCAACAAGGCTCATTGTCGTGCACCAGATCCCATTCGAGTCTAGCTCAAAGCGGTGTTTTAGGGTTTTACCCCTAGGTACATCTGTGACCGGGCCGCCTCTACCTTCTCGTATATAGACAGGGATGTATTGCTCGAATAACTCACAAAATATCTATAATACCAAAATTCTAGGATGTTCTTCTATACGAATCCTCAAAGTCTATCTTAGGGTTATGTGCTCTAATCAGAGTTTATCTAAATCTAGCTTCCAAGGATAGTACTAAGATGCCTCTGAAACAAAATGTAACTCCCCAACCCTAGTTACCTAGAGTTGGTGCATTATTACGTAACATTTTCATGATCACAAAAGATCAAGTCTCGAAAGACCGATTAGGTTAGTATCCTTGGAAACACTATATACATTCATAAATGTTACATTACAAAATAAATTGGAAAACTACAATTACATAATCTCCATAGTCCACACCAATATCCATTTCAGACTATCCCTGCAGGTCAGTCATAAAATATTTCTTCACATCCTGGGAAAAATAAAACATAGAAAGGGGTGAGCTCAGATGCTCACTAAGGATAAAAATATAGCGGAAACCTTCATAAATAAACACAAACATTTAAGGAAATGTTAACTAAAACAAAAGCCTTTTAGACTTGAACTTCAGGATAATATGGAAAAAGTAAAATGAAAAAATTCCATTTACTTACTCACGTGGATATTCTACTAGTCGAATAATCACATGCAATATCAATAACCACTTTCATAATGATGGAATGCATAATTCCAGACTATCATAACCACGTAGCCAAGGCCTCGTGACACGACTACAAATAAGATTTTGTCAAGGCCTCATGCCAAGAAACTAGTTTGTCTCATGAGACCTACTAATGCATCGAGGAGCTATAGCTGGCTCCACCTATCACATACTAATTCCAATGCATTCCTTATATGAAAAGGTTTAAACATATCATAAACCATAACATAATCGCATACCATAAAACATGCATAATGGAAACATAACATTTCCACATTTAAATCACAAGATATAAATGAAATACATTGATATGATAAAACCATTTTCAATACAAAAATAAAAGAAAAGTAAAACTTGGTAATTATTTTTCATTTTAAAAAAAAGTTATGGCTTGTAGAGGAAGCTGAAATTCAAATAATGGTCACGGTGGCAGAGAAGTCATTGTCGCCGCATACGTACGACAAAAAAACATACCTTTTTTTCATTTAGTAACACTTTTCGTATAATAATATTCCTTTTGAATAATCATAAAATTCAACGGGGTTTATACACCGTATTAATGAATGTTGTGTATAAAAGAAAATATGCCTAAATGAAAGGAGATTGAGACGAAGTCCCTTAACTCGTGTCCGACTTGACTCGATCATTCTTTAATATCATGAATAAAAAACTAGAGTAAATTTATAATTTCTTAAGAACACTTTTCAAGTTCATTATTCATTTTATTTAACTTATTACCATGTTATGAACATTATGTAGTCATTTAAGTTAATAACAGTCGTTTTGTCGATCTTTGGTACTTGAGTCAACAATAAACTTCTTATAATTACAAGTTGTTCACGTGGTAAAATATCCATTATCTCAAGAATTATATTCATGTTCTAGATATCATATATATCATATATATCCAGTATATTCATGAATTTATAATATTACATAACAATTAGAGGTATGAAATGAAATGCACCGTTCATGGAGACGGTAAGCCGTACGTATGCATGAACGCTACTTTCATTTCTATTTTGTATTTAATGGCATGAAATCATAATGATATAAAGGTAAATTATAATTCTAGTATAATGAATTATATAATATTATTTATTCCATCCTTTATACATCCCACATATGGCATTAACAATTCAAATCACTTTGGGGGGGCGGTAGTCCGCACTTCCTAAAATAAAATTATCGCGTTTACCCATAATGGAAATCATAACGGTATGCCATAAATGAAAAACACATAAGATTGAGGAAAACATAAATATAATATATATCATATTTAAATATAGTGACATCTTAATGGACACTATGAGAGGTGTTAAAAAAAGTTTGAACAATCATCGTTTCGTGAGTTAATAATTCGCCACCCACAGAAACAGTATGTTCATTAACCATTAGACGAAGGTGTGTGTAAGTTTAAATCAAATAATTCTCATAAAAAAATCATAGTATATTTAATATACTGTTGTTGTTACAAAAGAAAGTAATAAAAAGAGTTTAAGGGGTTGGAGATGAAAAATAAAACAATAGAACATAAGAGAAGACATTACCTTAAAATCGGTTAACTCTTTTTGATTTGAGCCAAAGGCTTCCTTGGGAAGACTTCTGCCCAAAGTGAGGCTTCTAGGAGTAAGATAGGAATGTTTAGAGAGTATTTGGGCCGAGTTTGGCCGAGCCAAATGGCTTTGATTGTGTGAATAAGGCGGTAGAGGTGGTGGCCTTTTATAAGAGGAGAGGAGGAGCTCTTTTGGAAAGTCATGAAATGATACTTTATTATGAAATGCTTTTCGGATATTAAAGGTCTCAAAATGATATATTTCTCGGATAAGGTGAAAAGGGTTCTAAATAAACCTATCCAATATGTTTTAGACAAGTTTAAGTCTTATAATTTAGCTTATCTTTTCATTTTATTTAAATCATTCATTAATGAGGTAATCACTGCATCATCATGGTGTCATAAATAAATTAATTTATATAATGTCTAAAAATAATAAAAAAATTACCATGATGTATGAAATATTTTTATATTTTTAATTAATATTTATAGTCTAAAATTTAACTTATATAACCCCATGTAATAATTGTTTTAGTAAAACAACACATTTTTGTGACAATTTTATTTTTACTTTAAATAAAAAGTTATTAATGTCATTTTCTTACCCAAGTGGCTCCATGGGGTCCTCAAGCTGACCCATGGATTTTATTGGTCAGACATGACTCATCAAATAAGGGTAGGAAAAGTGTAAAGGTAATTTCATAATATTATAACATTATATTTTCCTTAAATTACACTAATTACCTTTAATCGCGATAAATAAAACTGAAAAGTCACTATTCACAAAAAATTATTTTTATCTCATTGAACCACATTTTACTTAATAATGACAACCATGTATGTTGGATTTTTGAAATTCAATTCACAGAAGTGGTAAAGTTTTATTTAAACGAAATATTAGTTTTTTAACTATAACTTAGTGGTTTAACTATTCATCAAAAATTGATGTTTCTCAGAACAATACAAAAAATTCACCCTAATCTATAATTTATATTCCAAATTCAAAAATGATGTCTATTTTAAAAAATTCCAAAAATATAAGTTCTATTAATTAAATTTATATTTAATTCCCGGTGTCAAAACAAATAGCGTGTTTTTAGGAAATAATATATATCAAAAGATTGACAATTGTTTATGTCCAATTTCAATGTGAAATTAATTATAATGACCACCATTGGATAAAATGGTAAAAATATATTCTAATTATACTTTAAGACCACTCAATAGTTTAATTTATCACTATAAATTGTTTTTATTAAAAAAGTTGTTTTTATGTATTTTTTCTATTCATAGAAAATTGGAAGTTCTCAGAAAATTACAAAAAAAATCAACTTAGGATAATTTCGTTTTTACGAATACAAAAATGAAGTCCATTTTGAAATATAAAATTTATATGATTTCAAAAAGTGGGTATTACTATTCATAACGGCTTCTTTGATTGGTCATGGTGTGTTAGAATCTCAAACTTGCGTACAATGCAAGATATTGAATTATTGAAATAGAAGCGTATCGTGAAAACATGGGTTGTTATAGACTATGTTTGGGATGACTCCTCAAAATACAATCTCATAGTCTGGCCTTGTCCAAAAGAAAAATTGTGGTTGTGGATGTTGACGGTTTTCACCTTCTCCTCCTAGAAAATAAATACTGAGGAAGTACTACTCATACCTCAAGAAAACCACATTTACCAGGTCCCATGGCCCTCTTGATAATAATTATAAATGGGATGGCAACTATGATTCTTTTTATCCATGTGACTTTGATATTTGAGTTCTTTTTTTCTTTGGTTCTCCTCAAGTATGAGGGATTGTGTGCCTGTATGATCCCATATTTCTTCTTATTGAATTTTCATTTCCATTCATGAATGAAAATAAATATTCTTTAATATTTTATGATAGGGTAAAATTTGAATATTTTAATTCCAAAATAGATAATATATTTATACACAATTTAAATTAACAATTATTAGTATAACATGTCATGTATCACTTCAACATTTAAATTTTGAGTTATTAATGTCAATTGACTTGAATAATCATGAATGACTCAACAATACAAATAAAATCCCAATTACTTTTTTTCATTAATATGATTTAATATAACAAAATAGTAATGATTTAGAGAAATTCACTCCATAAATTGAAACTTTTCATAATCCTAATTATACACCATTGTGTACTACTTTCTATCTTTTATGATTTTATTAAAATACAAATTTTTTTACTTATAACTCATTCCATACTAACTCATATTATAACAAATGAAATCATGAATGAAAAAATAGTGTTATTTTGGGTAACCAACTCTAAAGGTCTACTATGGATGTTCAGTTAATGAAGTTTCCTTATGAATTTTCCATTCCTCTATGTTTTGAAAATTAAAACCCTCTATCTGAAGGAAAATTTTATTTTACCTAAGTTATTTCTAATGAAATTTCCTTTTTACCCATATTTTTCATTAATAAGGTACATTTTATTTCTCCAAGGAAAATTTATCCTTTCCTGTTTTTCGTTGTTCATAATTTAGTTTCTCTGAATCTAACTCATTCTATTCCTAAGTGAAAAATTTGGTTTCACATTTAAAACCTCAAAATTCAATAAATACTTAGATATAGAGTATTCTATTTTAAGGATTTAAATTCAGACTCTGAATTCTCAGAAATTTAGAATCTGAATTCTTTGAAATTCTGGTTCCGAATTGACTGAAATTCAGACTCTGAATTCCTTATAATTTAGACTCTGAATTCCATATAGTTTGGACTCCAAATTCCTTAGAATTTAGACTCTGGATTCCTTATAATTCATACTCTGAATTCCTTAGAATTAAAGGTCTGAATTTTATATAATTCAGTCTTCTAATTCCATAGAATTGAGACTCTGGATTCCTTAGAATTCAGACTCAAAATTTCATAAAATTTAGACCCAGAATTCCTTATAATTTAGAATCCAAATTCCTTATAATTCAGACCCCAAATTACATATAATTCAGACTCTGAATACCTTAGCATTCATACTTAGAATTCCTTAGTATTAAGTTTCCTAATTACTTAGAATTCAGACTCATAATTCCTTATATTTCAGGTTCTAAATTCTTCAGAATTCAGGCTCAGAATTCCATATAAATCAGACTCTGAATTCCATCAAATTCACAAACCAAATTATTTATAATTCAGACTCCTAAATCCTTAGAATTTAGAATCTTAATTTCATAGAATTCAGGTTTCTAATTACTTAGAATTTATACTCTTAATTACTTTGAATTCAGACTCCGAATTACTTAAAATTCAGGTTCTGAATTCCTTAGAATTCAAACTCTGAATTCCTCAGAATTCAGACTCCAAAGTCTATTGAATTCTAATTCTTAATTCCATAGAAAATAGAATCTTAATATCCATGTAATATAGAATCTGAATGTTTTCCATTATGACTCTGAACTATATATTTCCTTAGACTCCAGAAAATATATTTGAAAGAGGAACCATATTATACTTACCTTTGTTATAGTTATGAAATGATGTCGTGCATTCAATTTATAACCAAAAATTGTTCCAGTGAAACATGTACAATTCCCTTAAAGATTCAAGGAAAAATATGACCATTGGAGGAGGGAGACGACCATTGAAAAAACGCCATTAAATAGGAGCTCATTTGAACGAGTTCACAACTTACTTTTGATGAATGTACTACAACTCTAGAGACCACATTCTATTGAAGTTATTTCTAGAGGGAGATACTCTCATGCCTTGTGTGTACTGAACAACTTGTTCAACATGCCTTGTACAACTCCGATTGTTGTTGAGTAAAATTGAGGGCTTCTAGGGATTGGAAGACAAAGGTGCTGACTACCTAAAAGTTCGAGGAATTCCTTGATAAGGATGACAGAGGTGCCAACTACCTTGATGTTCAAGGGCTTGTAGGGATAGAAATATAGACTCTGATATTCCTATCAAGAGAAAACCCTAGTGTGGGTAAGATAGTCTTTCATGAAAGTATAAATCATGGTACCTTTATCCAAGGTTGTTAGATACCCTACTCTTTAGGTTAAAAGATTCTATACTTGTTACATGTATTGTTTCAAGTTTTTTTCTACTACTTTTTTATTATTAAGGAAAGTATAACTGTCTTAAAATTTCTTATACTTGTATACTCTGATTAGTAAGATTCTACACACTTTAAGGTAGAATCATTGTCCTTCTAAAATTCTTTTAAGTTTCATTTCTGGAACCACATTACCATAATCTAGCATATTTATAGAACTAAGAGGTCTTGTGAATTTACCTTCTTTAACATTGTTAAAAAATAAAAAAAATTATACTATCTTTTAATGTTTCAAAAGAATTTTTAAAGTATACAATACACCACCTCTTGTATGTTGAG
This sequence comes from Viscum album, assembly GCA_963277665.1. NCBI lineage: Eukaryota > Viridiplantae > Streptophyta > Magnoliopsida > Santalales > Viscaceae > Viscum > Viscum album. The sequence goes on along the minus strand of OY728120.1, from coordinate 1,426,955,532 downwards.
AATCTACATTATTATTTCGATCCAATATGGATTCTTGTAGCGTATTTCCTATTGAAGGGATGATGTTGGATTAAATTTATAAAAATATATAATAATTCCCAATAAAACAAAATATATATATAGTGTATGAAAATAATACATAATAATATATAATAAATTATAATAAATTTAAAAACACTCGAATGTTTTCATTTCAAAATTGAATATATTATTGAACAACAAATTGTTAGTGATTTAATTGGGAAATTGGGGAGGTTGAATAAGTGAAGAAGAGTTGGATATTATCTTTAGGATTTATTTTAGATAATAAAGTGGGGGTTAATTAATTAATAAAAATAAATTAAGTTAAATTCTATGTAAAACACAATTTCATGCTAGAACCCATAGGACACAAAATGATATACCACTACAAATCCATTAGAAAAAATACATGTACAAGACTCTCCCTAATTTTTGAAAATTATAGTGGTACTTTAAATAATTTTTGTCAGTGTTATAATAAAAAACTCTATTCTTATCAATCCATTTATTTTTTTTCTTTAGGAATTTCTGTGTTTTTGAATTTATATTGGCTCTATGTAATATTTAAATCATGTTTCTTATTGATTAGAGGTATTGAAACATGAATTAATTTTAAATAGTGTGGTGTGGTGTCAGAAATTGTCATTATGGCATGGTTATTTCTATATGGAATGAAGAAATATAATGAAGTATAAAAATAGTTTTATAGTTTGGAAATCCATGCACTATATGTTCTTACAACATCATATAGAATTGGAGGTCATGTTCTGGGTCTCTATTTTATATGTGTTGGAGTGGTGTTATGGTTAGGTTAATCCATGTATTCTTTGGCCATTGATTTTTTTGTTCTTCCTGTTAGATATACCTATGGCATGGTATATAGGCTATGTTGTGGGGACCTTGGGATCAATCCCCATGAATATGTCTATTAAGTGAATAATATTATTTATATTATCATCTACACCGTGGTTTCACTATAGTTTTGAAAAAGTTTATGAGAGGATGTAATATTTTGTTGGATATTATTAAGGAATTATAGAAGTATGCTATAATGATATTAAATGTTTCATGAACACCCATCAAGAATCTTGGATTGTGGAAATGTCTTAAATTATTTTTCCCACAGGGGTTTAGTTATAATATTATTTTATGTCATTCAGGTATAAATTAATATGTCCATTCAATATAACCATATTTTACCTTTCTCCTTTAAACCTTAGGAAACCAAAGGACCACATTTTAAGGATTTAGACACAAATTTTTGGGTTTTATCCATTATAATAGAGAAATTGATTTGTAGAATATCTATATAGATCTTTATTCTTCCTATTTATTCTTGATCTCTATATTTACCTCTTTCTTTTTAGTAAAATCAGTTTTCATTCAATGTTTTTTTGGGATTTATATTTATTATTCATCATAGAATCATGGTGTGATTTCAATAGGATCACATGTTCCTCTAAGGATAGATGGTTCTGGGTCTTCACATATTCTTCCTTTAAATCTTTGAGAACATTTAAAGCATCATATCATGGTAGGAGACCCTCAACTTACCTTTTCATTTTGCGTGATATGAGTATTAACAATCATTATGAAAAATATTTAACAATGAAATCATCCAAAATTAATATAAAAAATAGAAAATAAGAGTGAGTGAAGTATAAAATGTGATGCAGTGATTACAAATAGTTTACATTATTTTGGAATCCTTAGGTTATTTTCTAGATAGTGTGAAATTTATTGCTATGATTATCAATAGACTTTGGAGTAGATTATATATTTTAAAATGGTTAAAAAATATAATAATGGTAAGTTAATTTATATGATTAATGTAATATTTATAATTTATTATTTTTTATGGAAATTATATAAATTTTATTTCTTTCTATTTTAAAAATGTATATGATTACTTATAGACATTAATTTATTCTTCATTTTGGACATTTTGATAATGATTTGTCAAAGTGAATCATTATATCTGTGATGCTAATACAAAATGGTTTTTTTCTGGAATTCAATTCATTGTTTTATTATATTAAAAAATTTTAATTTTTTAGGATTTATTTTATATGTGTTATATTTTTCATTCCCATTTATTTTACTATGATGAAAAGTAGATTTTTTGATGTGTGTGGTTCAGATTTATTGAGCCCTTCTTGTGTTTATTAGGATACCTAGCATGGTTGGGATATTATATGGGGTATAGATGAATCAAAATTTTCGTTGGGATTATATGTTTCCTATATTTTAATAAATGTTTGATTTTATAGTAGATTGTAAAAATTGAGAGACATGTTATCCCTTTACGTGTATAGTTCTGTTGTTTGTCTTATGGTTGGTAAGTATTGAGATCATGGATTCCTCATCAAGCATAGTTTTTTAAAACGTGATGGCTAATTATTTTTATATTTTGTATCATTCTATAGTCTTCCTGTTATGTAATAGTTCATCATCTATGTTCTATTTTTAGATTCAGTCAAATAATCCCCAAATCATTGAATATTATGTGAATTATAAATGAAATCATGGGATCAGATTCTACTAATGATGGTAATAAAATATTGAATGAGAACTATGTGATGGTTAGAAGATTCTCTAAGAGTATGGCATGGAAACTAGGAAATATTAATAAAAATTATAAATATGTTATAAATAATGTTATGGAACGATCAATACATAGTTTTAATGAATATAGTGAATGATATATAATATTTGAAACTACCGAATGATAAAAATTTATTATATTGAATATTGGTTATATGAAATCTATTTTCATAGAACATAGTGGTGGTTGTTTAATTTCACATAGGATGAAAACCTCAGTTTATTATATGAATAAATTGACTCACTTTTTTGTTGTGTCATATACTATTCATTATGATTTCTCATTTCATAAACACCATTACTCAATCTAGTATGATAGATGAACCACAAATTTTTTATTCATTTTCTTTTCACTAACATCTAGGATTTTGAGTGCTTGAATTAATAACTACATCCTCCTCAATTTTCCTTTAGATGTACCATGATTTGGATTTATATCCAAGATTTACTCACTTAGTGTACTGGGAAATAATCTAAACTTGTAGTGATGGATCTTGGTTTTACTATATATGTGTGTTTGGAAAATAGTCACCTGGGAATATAACACATAAAAGTATTTTTTTTAAAGATATTATAATGTGTAAAGTTTTACATTCATTCCCTTTGGTAAAGTGTGTCATAATATATATTAAATAGTCTAGAATGGATTTTAGTGTATTAACCTTTTTATGATAAATTATTTGGACAGGAATGCCTTTGTTTCAATATAAAATGATGACATATCTGAGACATTGTATTTTGATGGTGGGGGTGGGGGTTAGTGGGGTAGAATGTCATAAAATTTTTATTGTAGAATATGATTATAGGTATTGGTACATGATAGGGACACACCAATTTGATAGTGGATGTGGGTAACCATTACAATATTTATTATTTTTATACATAATGAAAGACTTTTGTGTGATACTTGGAGGGTGTACCATTGGGATAACAGGATATTGTCTTCCATTACTAGGTAATGATTTCATTTCTAAATGTTATTCACATTGATTTGGAACACTTATTTACCAATAACCTGAGAGGTTTCAAGGAGGATCCAATTCATTATATATATATTCAGAAAACATATATAAATAAAAATAAAAATATAAAAAATTATTTTTAAATCTATAATATATTTTTTCCAATATTGCTGGTCACTGTTAGATTGTTGAGTTTTACAGGAGTTTTGGTAGTTTGTGGCTCTTGTATAGGATTAGTCAATTTACAATTTAAATGTTTCTAATTAAATAATTTTATATTCATATATTGGGTTAGATTGACAATTTTTTTTCTTATGGGGTGGATGGTGGATCATAACTCTTAGTCATAAAATTTATATATTGTGTGTATAGTCCCTCATATGAAAGAATTATATACATGTAGTGCATGTTACGAAATATTTTCCTATTATAGGTGACTATTTAGGGCCATACACATCTTGAAAACTAACCTAATATGGGTAATGGTGGAGGGGGGTTTTCGGTAAAGTGGTATCATTGTCAATGGTTCAATGTTGGGCTGGAGATTTGGGATAAGAATTTGAGATGAAAGTGTAGTTTTGGAGTGTAATAGTTTTATCAAGGTATAGAATCTTATGTAATAATTAGATACTCGAAATGAAACATCATTTTAGGCCCCCTATAACCTGACATAAGGAATATTTGATAATTCAAATTATTAATCTATTTCATGTAACCATCTTGGTAGAGACCTAGGTAAGGATCATGAAACATGATTTTTTCAGAGGTTTTTTAATTGGGTAAAAAATGGAAATAAGATTAAACCTCAATTAATTTGAAATAAATATTGAATATTTTAGTTTTAGATATTATATTTTTTTACACTCTTTTATGTATGAATTATAGTCAATTCCCACATAATATTTTTGTTAATGATGTTTAGTAGGTTGTTCCATACGAACAATGTTGATTTTTGATAATATATAAGGACTCATATAGGAAAATTACTTTAGTGTTTTGGTATATAAGTATGAATATGTTTTTGGTATTTATTTAAAATCATTATTACGTGTTTTGGTTTGATGACATTGAGATTACATTTACAATAATATTTTCTTAGAATGGGTATTTTGTCATATAATCTATCAGCATTCTATGTGGAGCTACGCAAGAGTAATGGATTTTGTTCCACTGGGATAATTGGGAGTCTAGAATTTTTTAGAGAATCTTCCTATTATATTTCATGAAATTTTCTTTTGTAAAACATGAATGTAATAGAAAATATGATGTCCTCGTTGTCAATTAATGGATTAATTTTTCATATGATAATTTTATGAAATACATAAAACTATAAATTTATGATTTAACTATTATTGAAGATTAAAAGGATTTTGTGAGAAATTTTGAGGAGTCATAATATCTATATATCTAATTCAATATCATATATTTTATGTTTCCAACATATCTAGAGTTTTTTCCAATGGATGGTATCATCAAGAGGACGTTTTATAAGATGATTCCTTTGTGATAAGAGATTTTTAGGACTAATTATGGAGTAAATATGATTCTATATGTTATTAGATTCCTTGTTCGATAAATATTTAGAAAACAATGAGTTTATATCAGCATTTTTTCAAATAATGTTAGACGTTCCCATATTATTTCTAGTGGATTTGGTATATTTTCTTCTATATAGAGGGTGTGGTCATTCGATTTATGAGTGTCTGACATACCATGATAGTAAACATGTATCTGGTGGACCAGTTTAGGTATAGTCATTATAAAAGTCTCATATGAGTCATCAACAGTAGGTTGTTATAGAATCTGGTGAGTATTATAGATAATGGAAAGGAAGAACAATACCCCTGATCCCCCTCTAAAAGCGTTATCATGTATATTGTAAATTTTTATGTGGTTATAATTCTGACTATATTGTTTCTAAATTTGGTCTTGTACGAAGGTACAATTTAGAATATATGATTTTGTTTGAGCCATATGTCATACAAGGTGTTATGAAAATATATTACACCATTGTATATTGTTTTTTATGCAATAAAAACACAAAAAATATTTACAACTACACTGGTACATGTGTTGGGGCATGAGGAGGAGAGACTTCCAGTTCTCTTTGAGTTAACTATGGAAGTCAGTGGATGAACTTGATTGTATGAAATTAGTTTTTATTTTTATATGATTCTATGGAAACTTAACTCTAGAGAATATTTCCATTACTTATGATGTTTTAAATACACCATCATCTGTGACACATATTAGATGTTTTTGGAGAATGAATTTGTTGATTACTATTAGATAAATGTTATAATCCATGGACCTAATAATGATCATGCCCCATTTTCCAATGAGTGATACCCTTAGATGGGTTATAGGTATATTTATTCCCTATTATCCTGGATGAAAGAGCGCATTTTTAGTTATAGGGGGGGGTCTTTGAGTGGTGTTTCAAAAAATTTAAAGGAACTCCCTAATGTATTCCAAAATTAGGTTGAGACCCGACACTTTCATGTGAGAAAACATTTTGGATAGAGTTAAATATATGTATTTCTTAGATATCTATGTCCCCATATACCATGGACCCTTCAAATTTTTGATAGTTACTTATTATGATTGATTATATTCCATAGAGGGGATTTATTTTCCTTAATTTGGCTCTTTGGGGTGTTTTAGTTCATTTTTCCGAGAAATCATAAAGCAGTTTCCCTTTATATATGGATTAGTGTTACATTAATCAATCGGTAGTGAAGAACTAACCCCCCCCCACCACCAGTGGATTCAAAAAATATTCGATCAATTTAAAGTGATTTATATGGTTTTTATATTTATTTCTCTGTTAGGTTTCCTTCAGATTTCATATAATAGTTAGGATATTACCAATATTAAATATATATTTCATGATAGTATTTATGTATCCATTTTACTGATTTTCAGAGTTATAAATTCCCTAATTGTTTTTTGAGACTAATGAATTTTTTCTCCATGTGTTTCTAAATATATTCGTGTTAATGTTTAATTATGATATGTTATTATAATCTATATTATAAGAGGAGAGAGAGAAGAACCATTGAGTGGTATTGTATGTTTTTGGTAAAATTATCCATTTGGGAAGCTACCAAAGATAATTGATCTAGCTGGTTTTTATAACTGGTTCATAAATAAAGTCTCTAAGATTATAACTCGATTGATAGATTTGTTAAGAAAGATTCATGATTACGTTTTGAGTTACTAGTTTTAACAATTTATTACTATTTTACGGAGAAGTTGGTCAATTCATATATTATTTATTTTCTATATGTTAGTGTTGTGTTTGAGGATTATTATGATTCAACACACATTGTATATGGTTGTGTTATAATATAAAATTTAGAAGATATGTCTTATTGTTCTCGGTAGTTATAACATCATGATTTTTTTACACTAACGTCATTCTCATGATTTTTATGACTGTGTTTTCATAGATTTAATAGTGTAATTACCCATTGGGGATCTCTATGGGGTCTTCATGGATCAAAAGAGAATGATATATATTTTCTCTAACATCCATATGAAATTTTTACAGTGTAATTAGATGAAATAAATGATATAATTTTGAATTTATACTTCATATATATATATATATATATATGAAATTGTCAGTTTTGGATAGTTCTTTGAGAAGGATGTATCATGGATATACCATGTGTGTGTCTTTTGAAGAATGGAGTGTGATTGATGATCTTTTGAGAATGAAAACTATTACGGGAAAAGTAGATGGCTAGTGTTCGTTGTTATAGGATGGTTTTTATTAACATGGTGTAGATTATGGAGGAATAACGACTGCATTATTTTGAGGAGGATTTGTAGTGACATTAAATTTTTTTGGATGACTCCCCAATGGGATTATTTGTGGATGTTTTCAATCTAGTGATGTCCCCAGGGAGTTTGTTTATTCCATAAAAAAATAAGAAATAGTTTTCCATGATTTATATAGATTAATTTTTTTTGTATATTCAGTTTTGGATAATATTTATCTCTATTATAGATTATGTTTATTGGATTAGGATGTAGGGATTAATTATAGAAATCATATGTTGAAGTTTGGTTTTCTTGAGGGTAAAGGTTATAAAAATATTTTTGGGGGATTGCATCAACCTCTTGATGTTTCCTAGAGGAGGTGGGTTTAAATAATGATGCAACTGGAAATTGGTTTCACCTAATATTAGGGATGATGTGATGGTATATGGGTGATTTGGTAACTATTTATGATTTCATCACTTTTATTATTGGGTATGATGTTAATATTAGTTAATATATTTTTGAGGTAGTATATAAAGGTGGTTGAAATGATTCATGGGGTTATATATATGACCATCATTAATCATCGATAATGTTTTAACACTAAATAATGGAAACTTTTCTTGTGAGGTTTTGGTTCTATGTTATTCCATAACAGCTGTTACATAGAAATACATATGGTTAGACTATGTAGACTATCCCTAAATTAGAGGAAATTTTGTGAACATGAATTGTAAATATTGGATGGTTGTTGGTGAGTCACATACTCATCATTTAGTTAACTTATAATAATATTAATCACTCTAATATTTGTATTAAACTATTCAAAAAATGGTTTTGGTTATCCATGAAAGTCATTATTGTATTAGACATTGGATGGAGAGTTAGTTATTTTTTAGGGGAATTGTTGCAGAGTATTATAGAGAAGTTATAAGAGATCTACGAGTGTATGAAGGTAGAAATATGCCACATAACATCCAATAAAGATCACTAGTGGTTGAAACTAGAGATAAATATTTGTGAGAAATAGTTTTTTAATATATATACATTCCATATACCACTCTGATTCTACATGGATGTAAGCATTTTCCATAAATGTTTCTATCCATATAACGTGTTGTCCAATTTTGGGGTTGTTGTGTGTTAGTTGAAACTACCCCTGATGATATTATGGATCATTGAATTATTTTGTGTTTTATAGCTTCATTGGTATCTTCATGATAATTACAATGTCATTCACTGGAAAACAAACATGGTCAAATGAGTCCGTAAGGGGCGCCGCCGAGCTAGGGTTCCCATATTGCTGCCATTTCTCCTCCACCTCAGGTCAGTTGCGGCTCCTTATCGGCGCATCTCCATGGATTTGTTGTGGTGTGAGGTTCCTTCTTCATCGGCGACTCGTGGGATCATCTATATCTTCAACCTCTTCCTTGATGTCCTTTTATCGCCCCATCCCACTCAATCTAGCTAGGGCTTCCTTGGCAGCGTGATGCAGCTCCAGCGGCAGAGCTGCATCTATGGCATGGGGGTTGGAACCTTGACACTATTAACTGCAATTGCATTGGGTGCGTCATCGTGGTCCCTGAGGTGGTCTTGACGACAGTGATGGGAATCTGATTTTTGTTTCTTATTGTGTTTCCTTATTGAGAGATTCGAACTTCAAGTGGTATGATTTTGTGATTTGGTTTACGGGGGGTAAAGATTTTTCTTTTTAGACTCGTTGTCTTCGTGATTGGATGTGACCATGGTGCTGAAATGTGAACCGATTAAGACATCATTTGATTTGTGATGGCTTTATCCAGCAATATTACAGTGATGTGAGATGCGGCGATGGTGGTTGATCTTGATCCTGAAGGTGATGAGTCTCTTGGGGAAGGTGAAGGTGTCACTGACAAACTGGAATCCAAATGGAGTGGCATAGATGATTATGAGGATTATTGATGATTCTTCATGCTTCTATTTTTATGAATTTTGTTTGTTGATATGAGTGGGTACTTGTTAAGGATGGATAGGCCGCAGGATCTGGTTCTGAATGTATTTTGGCATTGATTATTTTTTTGTGGAAGGAGGGATTTTGTGCACTTCGCACTATGGTATATTTTTCTTATGAAAATACAACCAGTTCAACATCATGATTACTTCAATAGAGGTTCAGAGAAGATATCATTTGCGGTCCACTGATATTTGGATTTGGAATTTTGAGAGTTTATGAAATTTTCCATCGGTACAAGGCCCATTCAATCCTCCACAAGACAGCTTGCTGAGCAGCGATATGATGGTGAAATCTGGTCTTATTATGTTGGATGCTTGGGAGGAGTTATCATTATAGTGAATTTGGTTGTTTTCCCCTTGGGATCTTGGATTTTTGGGGATTTTTGTAATTTTTTATATCGTTGAAGTCATTTTGGGTTCATCCTCTCCGTTAAAAGGGGGTCTATTCTAATAAAAAAAATTAATTTTCAGTAAATGTTATTCACTATGTTGAGATTGGATTTGAAGAAGTCATGAAATTTAAGAATGTCTTGTTGAGATTCATGATCATCTAAGAAGGTGTTATATGTGTGTTATATTCCCATAACTCATTTATTATGGTTATATAATGTTTTATAGAAGATTAATTTGAGAAGGGGTGGTAGATTCAGACTCAATATGAATATTTTTTTGTTGTGATGTGTTATGTAACACATGTTGATTTATAAGACAATTATTCATGTTTTTTGTTTATGAGACATGTTCTCCTTATGTTATTGGTGTTTTTTTAATATATCTATTTCCTTAAATGGTGTCTCATGGGTTTGTTGCTCAATTAACCTTTTATTATATCCTAGTTTATAATTTAAACTCTCAAGTATGAAGATTGTTTGAGTGGGCTCTTATGTATGGTCTCCATCCATCCTAATCAATCCCATTGTGTTTTTGAGTGATTTTAGGTGTCCCTAAATGTATTAAGAGGATTGTGTTTAATTGATAATAAATATAATATTGGGAATTGGGGTTTTGAAATTATTATGTAGGTTTCATAATTGTGTGGTCGTAGACATGGAACATTTGGTGTAGATAGAGCCTTATGATGTGGAGTCTCAAGATGAATGATTTCTTAGTTATTCTAAATTGGAATCCCACGCACTATAGAGAATTAGATACACCATGTATCCTAGTTACTTTAGATCAAGGTTTTTATTTAATAATGTTGGGGTAGTAATGATGAGTGTGTTCCACCATGGAATCCCCAATGATTAATTTCTCTAACATGCCTATTTATCACATTTGTAAATTATAAATTGGGTTAATATAGGTTAAATCTATTTATCACATATGTAATTTTTCACACTTATTATTATTGGATGAAGATAATGTGAACATAATCACCTTATTCTCAAATGTTATATGTTTAATAGAAACATGACTGTCAAACTAACCTAAATAAACTCCAAATAATTGAATTTTACAAAATGACACTCTCTTAGATTTAAATATAACTTATAACTCCAGATATGAAAAAAATAAAGTTATTAATGATTATATATATAAATATATCCATTTTTATCTTAATGAAATTATTTTTTTGGAAAATTTTATTTCTAATTTTTAGAAATTATATAATTTCATTAAATTCTTATAAAACAATACTGTATTATTTCTCCAACCAATAAAAACAAAAAATGATATTAAAAAAATTATATGTAATATAATTTGGGTGAATTATTTTGGGAAATTTTTTTATATGATAATAAATATTAGTTTCATTTAAATGAGTTATATTCTAAATATCCATTTGTTTTTATATATTAATTTTCATAGTAATTTAAAAATGTTAAAATGACATTATTATTATTTAATAATAAATTATAAGTTATTAAATAATATAATTTTTAAATAAAAGTCTTAGATTACTAAAAATTAATGGGATATATTGATAAACATCATTCATGATACATTTATAAGTCTGGGATTTTAATTGTAACATTATACACCCTTGAATGGTAGAAATCTTTAATATTAGGGTAATTGTTAGAATGTTTATGAAGGGTAAAAAGATAATGGTATGATAAAAAATGTGATACAAGATATTATGAATTATATTTTATTAGATAATTTAGAATAATAATCATATAATATTATAATTGTATCTATTTTGATCCATTTTGGAATCTAAAATAATTTTTTTATTAATTTAATATTTTACGAAATTTGAAAAGTAACCCTCCACTGAATTATAAAAGGGAACCCCACTATTCTATTGATAAAAACATTAAGCCTTATATATTAACCAAAAATAACTTATATATCTTATAAAATATATATCAAAATTACAGTGGGTATTTTATTTGCGAAATACCATTCCTAGAGCCCTTAAGGGTAGATCCAATGGAGTTGTTTCAAAGAATTGGTAATCTCTTTAACTAACCATAATTATTTTAATTTTTATTTTACATCCACGAAGTCTATAATATTATTCACTAAATTACAACATTAGTATCCTTAATATATATTAAATTCATTTTTATTATTAAATCAACATTATTCTCCTCTTTCCATCAAACTCTAAGTGAAAGTATTTCTCTTGCCTGTGTATATCTTACCATCTCTACATATCAATTCAATTCATTTCCCACCACCATCATTTCATGTATGTGTATTATTATTGGTTTAATAATTATATTTAATACTTATTATAGTATTATTACACTGAAATTAAAATATCACATCAACCTTCTTACCTTCCAAACCGTTGGAAAACGATAACGTCGTTCATGCGTACGTGTGGACTACCACCTTCGTGAAGTGAGGTGATTTGTTTTTCATTTCTGAATTTCTCGGATTGTAATATATATTTATTTAACAAATATTTATGGAATAAATTATACAATAATTATCCCATAATAGTTATTTATTATTTACCATTCTTTCCTTCCATCTAATGAAAAGTGAAAAAACTATTCATGTGTCTGCACGACCGACCATATCCCAGAACTGTGTAATTATTTTTCTATTTACATTATTTTATGAATGAATGTAAAAAATTATATGTTTTTTTATGAAATATATTTATATAACTATTAACATTTTTACATAATGTAACCTTCATCAATGTACAATGACCAAAACGTATATGAAAAATAATGTAGTTGTCACCATGAATAGTGAATTTAATAAATAATTGTTATCATACTCGTGATACAAGAATATAAGTATAATAATATATTTTATGATATATAAGAGTTTTTTTCTATTATATATCTATATTTATTATATAGGAGGTTCAAATGTGGATTAAGGATGCTATTTCTAAGGTAATCGAATTTCATCACATTTTTATTTTTATGGGAGACATACCATGGACACCAATTATTTCTTTTGTGTTGTGTATATAGAACCCATTAATGTATTTCATGATTCTACTCATGAATATTATTTTACATACATATCCATATAATATTCTTTCTTTTATGGGTCTTGTGATTCAAATATTACCAATGTTTTTAAAATTTTATGTTACAATATTATTATTTTTTTGGATTGTTTATGATTATGTTGTTGATGATGAAAATATATGATCTATATTTAAAGAAACTCATAAATTTTAAAATATTTTTGTTATATATTATGAATATATTATTTCATGTCCTTTTACTCAACTTATGAACCCATTATACAGAATGAATGGTTCTACGGAAAAAAAATAAATCATTCCTCTCTTTTATCCAAAATAATTTCTATTCAAATTTGATGTTTCATAAAAATATTTTTAACAATATATTTACTATTATACAATGATTTATCAATTTCATTTTTAACCACATATTATTTTAAAAAAATTAAAAGGGGTATTCTTGTTATTTTTTTAATGAGTCACTTTTGTACATGTACAAAAATGTGAAAGGAGTATTTTTTACTTATATGGAATGAATGAAATTTCCTGATGTATCAACTAATAAATAATTTAATGAAAAATTTAAGTGTTTTAAATGTTATTTTTCATGATGTTTACTTCTATAATTCTTTAATGAATATGATTTTTTTAATGAATTTGTTTCAAAATGGAAATGTTATATTCCTCAAGAATTGTACCATGTGGTCATTCAAAAAAAATTCCACCTAAAATAATATTCAATGATGTTACAAAAGTTTTCATAGGGATTTGATCCATGAATTATATCCTAAACATTTTATTGTTGGTTTATCTTTATGATGAAAAGATGCTTACGTGACCTATTTCTTTTACATGGGTTATATTGTGAAAATATTTTATTAAACCCATTTCTTTTAAAGGTTTTCAAGATGGTGAATTTTCTATAATATTCTGGAACAAATACATACGATTTTATTTATGTGGTGGGTGGGACCTATATCTCCATAAAATTCAATTGGTAATTACTGATAACTTGTGAGTTAGTTTTATATTTCCTGAACCTAATTTAATGTTCACAATTTATTATGTCAACTTGTATTTCATGTCCATAAGTTTATTCATGGTCCGGACAATCATGTCCCTAATTTTATTATTTAAAATATTTTATAAGTACATCATATCATCTCTAGAATATGCTTCATTTCAATAAGTTTAAGAGATTTCCTAGTTTTATTTCCTTTACTTGATGATTGAGTCTGTTTAAATTTATACCTGCTCACAATGTTATAAGATCAGGTGTATGACACAAACTCAAGTTTTATTTTAATTTTTCTCTCACATGGATCATTTTCTTTGATTAAATTATAATTAATGTCTCATGAACTATCAAAAATTTGATGAAAATTAGATTCAATGATCATTGATATTCATGTCATGGTTTCATGTTTTAAGATTTAGTTATTATAATTTTATGCCCCTCTTATGAAAATGTGATCATTTATTTTTTCCTTTTTATATTAATATTAATATAAGATCATCCTTTATTATGTTTACATTTTATATTTTTTTAAGAAGGGTTTTAGTAATGATATGACTTGGATGTTTTTCAATAACATAGATCATAATAGTAGACTCTTATAAACTTGTTTTCTATATTTCCATGTTTCCAAATATACTAGTCCAAAACAATTATATCATGTATTTTTATATTTTCTAATTAATATTAATCAATTTTAATGGAATAACTATATTTTAAAATTATTGGTCACTTTAGTTGGTATCGAATAATGGTTTAGAAACCCTTAAAATATTTTATGAGAAAACATTAGTGACAATCCTTAGTATAGTGTCTATATATATGATATCATCATAATGTTCTGGTAATTATCATGGATGACCTCGGATAAACCTATGGTGTCATGGACAGAAAAAATGCTTTCTTGATTTAAAAAACCATTTATTTATCATTCATTAAAAAGTATTTTCCACAATGGTTATTGTTTCTTACACTGTGTTTTTGGTTTTAGAATATTGGTGGAACCTAGTGGAATCATTTAAAAAATTAATGTGATGGCCAATACAATGATTCCCGTGATGAGAAACTGAATTTATTAAGATTGAGGATGAAATATCTTGTGACTATTATCCCTCAAATCTATTTTGTTATTGGTGGTAAAATAGATCATGTCTAACTTTTAATTCACCATGTACAAATAAAAATGTTTTTGAATATTTTATTGGACAATAACCACCCTATTTATATAGTATTTTCATAAAATGGATTGTAATAAATATATAATTTCAATGGGAAAGAAAATTTTAATTATTCAATTCTTATAAATGAAACAAATTCCTAAATATTTATTATTTTGAATAAAAACAATTTCATTGATGTAATATTATTAGGAATATGAGGAATGTGTAGGAAATTTTCTCTATGATATGGGATGAGTTCAAGGGAATATTTTTTAGTCAATACATCTCTCATAATGTTCATACATATATGTAGAGTGAATTTAGTGATCTTATGCAGAAGTATGAATAATCCATTAGTGAATATTACTAAATTTTTATAAGATATGTATGGTATAATTATGGTTTTATTATCATCCCAAATGAAATAATTGATCTATTATTTAGTGGCCTAAAGATATTTCCTATGAATTAATTGTCTACAATAGATATTGGAAGATATAAGTAAATAATTTGATATGAACATAATGTGGAAAACAAAGTTATAATTTTTCAAGGATTAGAATATAAGTGAAGGCAGATGGAGCTTCATAGATTCCCCAAACGTTTATCACATAGAGGGATGAAAAAGTTTCAACATCATACTTTGAACAAATGTTGGAAGGAGAACTTGAGGGAATACGTGAAAGGATTAAGAAAGAATTTTATTTTGTATAAGACATGAACTCATGAAAATTAATGACATGGCGATTTAAAGAGGTTAGTTAATGAAATGAATGGAGAGAGAGATTAGGATAATAAACCAATTACACTCCACTACTATAAATGAAAGTTGATTGTGTGTTATGAAAATAAATACCCTAATATAGGGACTAATGAGGATAATAATCAACAAATACCAAAATAGTTAATGGAAAAGGAATTGATTATGTAATAAAATAGTTGAAGTGAATCATGATTATAAATTAATATTTATCCTCCACTCCATTATTGGGAAATTCATATTGATATTTGTATGAGTTAACCCTTTGAAAATATTATGTTTCACCTTATGGTTAAATTAGAATTATTTCGAATCATTGGTCACCTATCTATATATAAATTGTGCAGTAAGGAAATCATATTTGATATTCTGAATAACCTTATGAAAATATATTGGTGTATGGATGATTACTGAATACCAATTGAAATGATTTTGGTTAAGATAAGAGATCATATTAGTAATTAAGGTTGTATTAAATTTAGAAAGAATAAATGATTTCAAATAAGGATAAGACAAATATTATGGATAAAATAATGGTTTAATATGTTTAATGTTGGAATTAAGTTCAATCCAATCAAAAACACCTTTTATTGTTAAAATTTATGGTATTTTTATGTTAAACCTATACTGGGTTTTTGGAATAATACTTCATTGATTTTTAAATACCCATTTTTTATTATTATAGGATTTTTTATTATGTTTATTATGGATAACTTGATACATAGATATAGATAATATTGAATGTACAAAGGAGATTCATTGACAAGGTGATCTTATTTGAGAAATTTATGGTGATATTAAGGATTACTTTATAGGTAGGTTTCTAAATTTCATTCATGATATTTTATTGAATGTCATTACATTACATGATATTATAGTAATTTATCATGGTAATTAGTATAATTTTTGATTTGTTTCATTGGGTATAGAAAACTTTGACCATTGGGTTCAACATGTGATTTATTAGAAATGACTATTTAAAGAAAATTGCATTAAAAAATTTAAGATATATAATGGGGGGCCTAGCATTTGATGTTAAATTAATCTTTAATTTTGATGTTATTGAGGCAATTAAGGTATTGGAAATTTATGTTTTATTTCTTAATTTAATGGTTTATTGTTATTTTTAATTAATTTTTTATAGCTTTATTTCGTTTTATTTAATGTCTAATGGGAAAAGTAATGTCTTGATATATATATATAATCTAATATGTTAATATTAGTGCTTTATGGATACAAATTTCATCTTAGATACACATCATTTGGTGAAATAGATTAGACTATGCTGTAAATTTTTTAAGGTTTGAAATTTTACTTCTGAAGTTTGAATATTTTTTTTTCAATTATATATTGTTTTAGAATTACACTTGTTTAGGGAAAATATATGATGTCAATGAATTTTTCCTATAACAATCAATTCCGATTAATTGATGAAATTTTAACTCCAAATAATTTATGGTCATGTGGTCCTTAACAATCTCCAGACTAGGTTTTCTACCACTCTCTATCAGTACATGGAAATTAGGTTTCCCATTAATGTCCATATTTTAACTTCCAATTAATTATTTCCTTATATGTGAACCTAGTTTTTTTATTTCATTTATATTTTTTTACATTTTTATTTTAAGGGATTTTTTTATCCCTTACTATGATGTGGGTTTTAAAAAATTAATATTATTATATTAAACCATTAATGGAAGAGAAAAATTGAAACGGTAAAATTTATTTAGGGGGGTTGTGTGGAATTACACCCCACTAGAATATGTGAAAAATAAAATTTCAAATAAATTTAATTTCTCTGATAGGTTATGTTACATGACACATTGAGTTTAAACAAACCATGATCGAAAATTAAAATATCATTATTTGACGGTTACCTCCAAGCCATTTTATTTGTGGTTATAAATAGGAAAAATATAATAATGAGAAAATTATGTTCACTAATTTAAAATAATAATTAATTGGTTATCAATTAATTACAAATACAAATAAAAAAATTTAAAGAAAAGGAATTATTTTTAGAAATTATTTTATATTCATGAAGCATTTTTATATTAACAATTATATTAATCACTATTGGTGATTTATTTTATATAAATTTATATATTTTATATTTATAAAAATGTTTTAATATTAATTTAATAATTATCTATGTATTGGATAATAATAAACAATGTTTTCTACTTCAAAATGTATTTTTTTCTAAAATTTGGTTTTTGTGGAATATTGTATGCTTATATTAATATTAACTTTAGACACTATTAGAAATTTAATATTACAAATTAGATTCATTTTTTGGAATAAAGTGGTCGAAATTTTTTAAATAGATCTCTTTTTTTTATCGATATGTATAGTAACCTTGATAAACATTATCATCTCTCTAAAGAGTTAATCCTGTTAATATTGGTTAAACATATGTTATAAGACCATAATATTTTCTCCTAAAACTCATCGAGTGGATTAAATATCACTATTATCACCTCAAGATCAAACATTAATTTATTAATGGACAATTTTCATTGAAAATGACCTATATAATAGTTAAATTTCAGAAAGTTTCAAAATATGACTCTCATAGTTTAAAATAAAATTTTTATATCCATATAGGTAAAAAATAATGTGAAAAGTTAATATAATTGTATATTTTTAGAAAAATATAATTATTTTCATGTCATAATTTCATTTATAATTTTTATTAATCATATAATGACCTTAAATTCTTATTCAACATTAAAGAAACATTTCACTACTTAATAAAAAATATAAAAAATTATATTAAAAAATGTTTAAATTTTTATAATTTATCTTATTTATTGTGTCTTTTGAATATTTTAGATGTATATGACATTTTATTGTTATTTAATATAATTACATATGAAATCCTCTATTTTCCTAATGTATTTAATGTCATAGTAAATGAATATTGTTGAAAATGACCTTAATGATATTTTATACGAAACAATATTTTATTAAATGATATAAAAATAATAAAACATTATATACATCCAAATGAATTTTATTTTCCTTTTAATATCAACCATTTTGTAATAATGGATCTCTTGTAATTTTATAGTAATTTTATTAACCCTTAAATGGTAGAAAACATTAATATTATGGAAATTGCCACAAGGGTTAGTAAGGGGCTAAAAATATGATATGGATAGAAATGTGTTCAGAAAATGTAAAAACATCTATTTTATTAGAATATTTAGACTCATTCGAATATTATAATAAAAAATTATAAAATTTTATTCATTTTAAAAAAAATTATATTAATTTAATATTTTAGGAAATTCCAAGAGTTCCCCGCCCCTCAATTATAAAATTTAATCCCTTATTTTTTTTCTACACCTAATTCATCCAAGTATCTCCACCAAAATATATAAAATTATCATATATGCCTTTGTAGACACATTCTAGATGTTCTAGTGTTCCAAAAATCCAACCATAGTGCGCTTTAGAGTATATTTAATGGATTAATTTGAAAGAAGAGGTAATGACCTTAGCCGATCACTTTATTATTAGTTATTATTTTACCACTTATATATCTATTATATTATTCATAATATGTTAATGTAATTATAATAAATATACTTTAATCTTGTTATGATTATTAAATAACCATTATTCATCTTCTTTTACATCTAATGGGTAGTGAAAGTATTGTTTGTGAATACATACATCTTATCATATCCATCTTTCCATACAATTAATTTTTCATCAACATATTTTATGAATGGATATTATACAGAATATAATATAAATATATACTTTTTGTGAAATTATTATACCTCTAAAATTATAATATTATTTAAGCCATCTAATATTACAAACCATTAGAAAATGATAACATCCTTCATGCGTACATATAGACTACTACCTCCATGAAGCGATGTAATTTTTTTTATTTTTAATAGTATTGTAATATTTAGAGATTTAAAAAATATATATATCATATATATATAATAATAATTAATATGTGACGGTTTTTTATGTTTTTCATTTTTTTCATTCCATCTGTCGAAAACTGAAAACAACGTTCATGCGTAAATATGGCCTACGATCTCCATAAATAATGTAATTATATTTTTTTTCTAAATTTTATCAATTAATATAAACATTAATAAAATGAATATATAATAAATTTATATATTTATTAACACTCTTTAGATTATTATTCCTTGATAAAGGTTCAAGGACAAAATCATTGAAATTAGAAAAACTTAAAAAATATAGCGGATATCCCTAGAAAACATGATTTTAATAATGAATTGCTAACATACCAGTGATAAAAGGTTACAAGTAAATAATATATGGAATTAAATATATTATTACGTATATATAATTAATGTATCATAAATATATATTTGTCACAATTGAGGTTACAATGTGTACTATAGAATTTAGATATATGGTAAGTGATTTTGGTCTCATATTTATTTTTGTTAGACACACGCCTTAAACACAATTTATTTTAGTTGTAGGGTGTATATAACTCACATGAATGAATTTTAGGACTATAGTCATTAAAGTTATGTTATATTTATTCATGTATAATTTTATTTATTATATGGTTCTTATGATTAAAATATTACAATTTTGGTTAGGGTTTTATGTTACATTCTAATTGTTTATTAGGATTTTTTTTATGATAATGATTTTGATGATGAAAAAATATGATATACGATTAAGATAAACATGAATTTTCTTATCAATAGTTTATTTATTGAGAATGAATGTCTTAATTTCATTTACCTGAGCTTATATACTGAATATACTGTAAGAATATTTTCACATAAAAACAGACTTTATTTCCTTTTTTGATGAAAAAATCACTTCTTATCCAATTCAATGTTTTAAAAAATATTTTTAAAAAATATATTTTTTTATTATGTTTTAAATATTAAATTTAATTTTTAAATGTGATTTAATATTTTTCTAAAAAATCGTATTAAAATGAATCATTTTGTCATTTTTTTGAATGACGTACTTCCGGATGTTTTTAAAAAAGATAATGAATTGTTTTTTATATTGTATGAAAATAACAAAATCTCCCAAAGTCATGACCTTTAAATGATTTTAAGAACTAGCTACATGTTTCCATCGGTATTTTCAAATAATATTTTCCCAAAAATATTTTCAGAATGTTTTGATTTAGATAATTGATTTCAAAAGGGAAATGATGTTCTCCTATAGAATTATTGCAAGAGATCCTTCAAAATAATTTCCAATTTTTATCACATATATTGATGATACATAATATTTAATAGGGATGTGGTCCAAGGATTTCATCTTTATTAATTCAATTTATGGTTTTGGATTTTATGCACTGGAGGTTTAGAAGACCAATTCCATTTCTATGTGTTATACTATAATGAAATTTTTTTCAAACCCATTTATTTTCATGGGTTCTTAGATGATGAATGTTTTATTATCTTGTTGAACACAAAATTATGATTTTAATCATTTGATGGGTTGGACCTATACCTCTATCTAATTAATTGGGTAAATAAGTAAAATGTATGGGGAAAATAAGTTTGGCCCAAATTGGATTTCATGTTAACGATTTTATGTGTAGGACTGACCTTCATGTATAGAAGTAAATATATTGACATGAATTTCATATCCATAACATTATATGGTGACCAATATTTCATGTCCATAAGATTAATTTTTCAATTCGTTTCATCTCCATATGTTTTTAGGGTCTAATTTCATGCCCATTACATAATGATTAGACTAATGTCTATTTATAAATGTTTATAATGTAATAAATATATGTATATGTCCCAAACTCATGACATATGCTGATATCTCACTCTTACATATAATGTAATTGTTTTATGATTTATGACTTATTAACCATCAAAAATCAAACCATAACTCAATATCATGATCTCTAATATAAATGGTGTGGTTTTCATTTGTAAAGATCATATTCTTATAACCTTTTTCTCATTTTATACTTTTTTGATTATTGATAACTTCTCTTTTTACGATTAATGTGAATTTTAGGTCACCCTTTATTATATTTCCCTTCCCTAAGTTATGAAGAGGGGATTTAGGTTATATTTATAAGAATAGGGATAGTAATGATAAATATAATAGTAGGCACTTATTTACCTGATGATTATATTCCCTAATTTCCAAATATAATAGAAATATAGAACTATGGAGTAGTTCATTATGTTTTTTAATTAATATTCATCTATTAACATGTAATATATATATATATGAACATTGAGGACCTCGTTAAATTTAGTGTAAGGTATTGGGAAAAACACCTACCCATTTTAGAATTTTTCACATTGGTTTCATCGTGGTCTTTTGTTTTAAACATCCCATTAAAACTCAAAGAACAATTTGATTTATACTACCATTATACAATTAACCTTAAAAATCATGAAAAAATAATGACTATATTAATATTGTTATACCCCCATACCTATTATCTATCTGCATGAATTTATAAAATAATTATTAGATGATCTGTAATGATTTCTCTTTTTCCCGTTAGTTTATGATCTCTTATGAACTGACAATATTTCTTGTTGATTAAATTTTTCCCACAATGTTTTGGGATAATTATTTACGATTGACAGAGGATTCATGGTAGGATGTCATTACGGATCATGGTTTCTTCTTGGGATTGGGGGATACAAATCAACGAGTTTTATTCTATTAATTATTTATGAATATAGATAGTATCATTTTGGTTTAGAGGGATCACGATTTTTTTTGAGAATTAAGAAATAATATTCCTTTTATATATTTGAAAATGGTGGAATCTTCTTAGTTAAGATAATATTTATACATTAAGGAAGAATGAAGTATGTAATGATATTTATTGATATCTTTTGGTTTATGTTACATTATACACATATTGATATTTTATAGATAGTGTGGAATTGATAGATTCCTAGTGGGATTATGATATAGTCTCACCTACTATGTGAATGATTCGGTATCTAATATTTATTCCATATTATTTAGTATATATGTTTTACATTTTAAAATTTTGTTTCTGAGAGGGTCCTTATGAATATAATTTAATTCTCACCCTTTATATGAATAACCTATTTCAATGATAGTAGGAGCTAGTTAGGGGTTAATCAAGAAATTAATAACTTCTATATTTATTTAGGAGTTTTTGGTGTTTATCGTCATTATCTAGGCCTGTTTACAGTAATTTTCAACTATTTTATCTTTTACAACATTACATTCATCAATTGAGGTGGGTTTTCTACGATTAATTTTATGGATTCACTTGGTTGATTATATCAATTATCATTAAATTTATTGTATGATTAGTATTTCACCCCTTTTTTATTCATTTGTATACTCAACATGTTTGTGTCCAACCATATGACTATTCAGGATAGAAATTGGGGGGTTATACACATGTTCACTCCTTGATGGTGGGGTACTATGGGAATTAGGGTCAAGAAACTGATGATCCAAAAAAATATTTTATTTCTTATTGTGAACTGAATATTCTATTTCAGAAATTTGATTCTCCATTTTTCTCAATTTAAATACTTCTTGGCCGATCAAAATGAAATTAAAAAAGTATTCTGTTAGGAAATAAATTGAGTTTATTTATAATATAATATCTATTAGTATTTTTGTAAAATCTTTTTAATATTTTCTAGTACACCTCAACCCTCCTTTTTTTATTAATTATTATAGGATTATCTCTAGTGGTTTATAGAGAAAATATGAAAATTTATGTATTTTTTTGGTAGTGAGAAGATTGAACATTTTTATCCAAAACCATGGATGCACCCAAGCTAGACTGTGGAAACCCAAATATGGAGGGATTATATGGTTAGTTCCTAGTTTGATAAACCATTCACCCAACTATTAAAATATTTGAACCCCGTATAAGGGGAACCTTATTATGGTACATGGTTTGATAAAACCGGAGAACCATCCCAACAAATCATGCACACAATATTTTATTATTCTGAGAAATATTTAAAAAATTATAGAACCCATATTTTACCTCCCGCTTGGCCATAACTCCAAATATCAGGGTTTCCAAGGATTATAATGCTCTAAAAGACCATTTTCTTACTAAAATCCCATTTCTAGGATGTTCAAATCATGGAGAGTGATGTTTGAATTCCTCCATGTTTGTGGATCTTCTAATCTTAGACTATCCATCACACTTTTTCTCTCCTAATTACAATGTTTTAGATACTCCCCTTTTATTAGGGAACAAAATCCTTTAGTTTACATCTTGAATCTAGGATTTATTCTCAGATCTCTCTTTTTGATGTTATTTGTTGTTGTTTCCCATTGCGGGTGTTGTGATATGTAATATATCTATTTAGGTAGCTGGTTCCAAATATGTTTTCCAAATTGTATAACCATTTATTTTCTAGATTTTAGTTATGATTATTTGTATTGTATTGTAAAACAACGTTTTGATCTGAATTGGTATTTATATGTAGATGGTTTGGATTTTGGGGAAACCACTTAATTCTAATGAATCGGGGTGTTATAAGAAATTTATCAAAATGTGAAATAGATTTCTGAAACTAATTTGTGAAATTTGAATTTTAGATTAATGGATTAATATTTTTTTGAAACAAAACTATGTATGGTTTTGTACTAAAAAATCACGATTTCATTAAAAACACATGTTTTGGGTTTTAAATAGAAATTGTCATATCAAAATAGCAAATGGGGAATTTATTTTCTAAACAATTTTAAAATATTTTTCCCATTGTTGATTAATGTTTGAACACATGAAATACTATGTAGTTACTATGTTATCTGGAAAAAAACATGGTATTTTGGGATTTCCCTAGAAATGGACCGATTCTTTACAACTCAAATATAAGCCTATTTTAAGATTTTATCTCTAATGTAATTGTTTAGAGTCCTCATTTTCTAGTGTTAGAGGGACGTGTGTGCACATTTTCATCATCATCATAGAAATGTGTCCGGATCCCACAGCCTAGAACTATCATACCTAATTTAATATGACCATATTTCTGATTTCTGATTATTTTTATATATATTACATTATATATACAATTTATTTACACATTCCTATGGATTTATATAAACTATTTTAAACAAAATTTTTACTTAATCCATTGTTTGATATGTTTCCATCAATTTAAATGAAAATCATGTTTTATTATTAATATGCACTTGTACATCCATTCCAGTTTTATTTAAAATTGAAAGAATGTTTGGTTTATTTATTTTTTAGTCCTAAATGGAACACTAGGTGAGACCATGTTGAGATTTTTTCTCAAACCCTACTTTTCCTTTGGCAGTTAGTAGATTCTCTCAAACTAGATTTGATAATAGGCAAAGCAGCACTTAGGGGTGGTAGTTTTTGTTGTTTACCTGGTATTGGGGTGATCTATCCATTGGGATTATAGATGTTTTAGATTGTTATTTATGGTAAATTATGGTTGAAATTTGGTTTTATTTACCTATTTTACTTCGAGTATTGTTCCCCCTGTTGAGTTTTCTTTTGAGTATACTGACTGGTAACAGTTTCTTACTCTATTTGTGAGGAAAAATATTTCCCTATTTTATCTTGTGTCATTCTAGTCTCCATTCTCCAAAACATGGGGATCAGGAATACCCTTAAATCTATGTTGGTATTGACTTGGATATTAGGGTACTGGGTTATCTAGGATGGTTCGTGAGAAAGTTGTATCATATTTGTAGGTTAAGAATATTTTTTAATGTCAGTATATTGTTTGTAATATTGTTGGGAATTAGTTGGTAATTAGATTTGAGTATCAGGCTATATCGTACCGTGATGAGAATTAATTCTCCATGGGTGTTTTGGGATAGATTTTTTTATGATTAGTTCTAGCCTCATCCCAACTTTTTATTTGGATAGATTGAAATCCAAATATTATTTATCTATCTGATAAGATTAATTTCACTACACCACTTGTTTTATTATTGATATGTGTAATGTTTCAATATATTAAATGTTTTATTCATGTGTTTTAAATAATCATGACTCAAATAATTCAAATGAATCATATCCATAAGGGAGATACTAATGAAACATAGTGGGAAAACCCTCTTAGGGACCCAAGGCTAGTTGAGACTATAGTTTCTATCATCCAAGCTTTGGGATAGGCACCAAAACCCATTCACATTCATAATTAATATTTGGAACCCCATAGTGAAGGGAATCAGAATCATTATCATGAGTTCTTTCTCCATAGACCTCATCCATTCCAAGGCTGAAAAGGTTTACAATAGGCTGAGGAATGGTTGAGGAGAATCGAAACCTTGTGTAAGCTCTTAGAAATGCATGTTTTTGTCAATGTGAAATTTGCAACATTCAAGCTATAGGGACCAAGAAAGAGATTATGAGACATTATGGTGGTGGGAAAGAGGCATTAGGGAATAGAGTTGAAGGAAATTAAACTTTTTTTCCACCCAGACCATCATGTTTTTCTTCCTGCTTATCAGCACACACTAATGCATCTTTCAACATACTTCTCATCTTTTTATTCCTCATTCTATGATTTTAAAGCTCACCATGGGCACCGTCATGTTGAACCATGATATAAAAAATACCATGTAAATAATTATATTAATATTTTTAAGTTTATTCTTTTTCAACTATTTCCATCATGGACGTTTTGGGTCCATATTTAATCTATGGTTTTGTGTCTTCCAAAAATCCAACATCTTATTTTTCTTCTTTGAAACAAAGATCTTTAAATGAAATTTCATTCATAATTTGAAGCCTCCTTTTTTAGAGAACCTATTCTGATAATTATTCATGATATCATCTACACTTTCTATATCATGAAATTTCCTTGGGCATCAAGAGTCAATATGCCCTATATTACCACCCCAAAAATAATCCAATGGATGATTTCCATCAAATATACCTTTTCCTCATTTGAATTTATTATAAAAAGTAGAATTAATTTATTATTCTTAACCATAAATTACTCTATAAAACTTATGTTTTTCGATATATTTGAACTTAATTTCATTACTTGAGTGGATTCATCTCTTGTTTGAATATAATTTCATAAGCCACTAGACTACTTAGTAGATCATCAAGAGAGATATTTGGAAAATTTATTTCATAATGAGTTGAAATATTTGGATTATACAGATATGGGAGCCTTCTCAATAATTTATTCAAATTTAGAATATCCTTAATTTATTCCACAAGTCCTTGATGTTATCCAAAATCTTTAGTTATACAATTAAATAAGCTATTTTTATTTTAATTTAGATGCATTTTCATATCATCCAACTAATTTTTAAATACTTAACTTTTGGAATCCATTAAAATTTTATCAATTCTAATATATTTTTCTATTTATACCATATGGAAATAAATAAAGTTAAACTCATAGAGTTCAAATATATTTTATAATAATGTGTTGTAGTAAGTTCATTTTGTTCTTGGGAATATACATCAAGCATTTTCTTTTCTATTTATGTAAAAAATAGTTATGTCACATCAGTGACCTTAATCCCCTAGGAAGTGGGAAAAAACATCCATCCTATGTGATATAAGATTATATAACATCATGTTCATTAAAAAGTGGTGGTATATTACATCAAAGAGGGGGACTCCCTTAACATTAAATAAATTATCCATGATAACACCAGAGAATAGATTTAACTCTAAAAACCTGTATCATATGATACCACTTGTATTACCACAGAACAACCTGAGTAGGGAGGGGTTAATTATGGTTTAAAATTTTTCTTTTAGATAAATGGATATTGTTCCAATATTGGTAGGAACTTGTTAAAACTATTTTAAAGATTGGTATAGTAATTAAACATTCACATGTAGTGGTAAAACACAATAGTTTTACAAGGTTTTCCTCTAAGGGAGAATCCAAGGTACGTAGAATGAGAGTGTGTTGGACATACAAAAATACACTAAGCTACACTATTCATTGTGTAAAATAAATTTTTAAATGTAGTCACTCTATGTTAGTAACGCATCCCTTACAATATTTTGGGGGAAACATATAGATTCCATGGGAATAATTTCATTAACTCCCCCTAGATTTCAACATTGGGTGAAGTCTTACTCAGTTTAAAGATTTCGTGGTTTCCTCAATAGATTGGAATTTAATTATTTTCCATGAATATCATGATGATCTTACTGAATTTATGTATAGATTTTATGTGCTTGAAAGGACTATTATCTAAAACTAGATGTTCAATGCTACTATTTGTGATTCTCTTAGACTCTTTGAAACCCTTTTAAGTTATAAATAAATACTATTACTTGTAATCCATAACACATACTTCAATTGATTGGAATTTAATTATTTTCCACGAATATCATGATACTCTAATTAAATTGATATCTAGATTTGATTTGATTGAAAGGACTATTATCTAAAACTAGATGTTCAACGCTACTATTTTTAGTGCTCCTAGACTTTTTAAAACCCATTTAGGTAATAAATAAATACTATTACTCATAAAACCATAACACATTCATGAAGCTCACTGCCTTTGCAGAGCACAATCCCTTTTCGAATCTCACTATCTTTGTGGAACACTAAGTCTTCATGAATCTCCAAATGATTATGAATCTTCATTTTCCAATATTCTTTATCATTAATCAGATCATATCCATTCATTTTAGGATACTTATGCTCCTGATGGATTCAGGATTCATGAAGATTTATGAAATATGTGTACATTCATGTCCTAAAATCAATTATTCCCGTTAAAAAATTCTCTTCATTTAAAAATAAGTAGTCGTAGTCACATATTTATAGGAATAGACCTTGAAGAAGACTACATACCATCAGTGGCCTTTTTTTGAACCAAAAAAATCACTACTTCATCCGTGAAGATCTAATGAAATTTATCATGTTTTGAACCTTCTCCAAGGTTCCATGATTGACCATCTTTCCATCACTTGTTCATGATTGTCATTTGGGATTCTACAAATCCTCATAATGGTCAAAATTCCAAAAACCTAATCTATATGTAACTCATTCCTTTACCATATTTGAGAAGAGATAATCTCGTAGAACCAAATTTCACAAACTGTTCTCCTTTCTGCTAAATTTTAGTCCAAAAATATTGTATCCATATTATTCTATATGATATCATGACTTGAAAACACCATGATTAACCCTGCTAAGGATTGAAAATTAACAAAAACTAAGAAATTCTTCTATCTACGGAAGGGATTGGTTCCTACTCCAACCATCATCCGTGTGTGTGTTTCATCTGGTATCATTTACATCCAGCATCACCCCTTCCAACATCATTACTGATATATCCCCCCATTGGTTTCTAGGAATCCCAAAATAGTCTCACGGATGTGTACACCAGTGGTGAGTAAAACTAAATGCCTCTTAAGACCCTTATCAGTATATTATAAATTCATTAGTATCAAATTTAAATTCTTCAATCTAAAGTGGTGAGGAAAAACAAATTACACAAGTCTACAGAGATAGTTGGCCATACATATGCATGAGGAATGTTTTTGGATTTAAATATGATTAAAAGGAGAATAATATGGATTATGTCCCCAGAATAATAAAATTATACTATATTTAATATACTAATGATATTTGATGATCTTGATTATATAATATTTAATAGAGTTAGATGGGGAAATAAATTGAAACCACTATGGGAAACACTATACCTCTTAATTGAAAAACCACATTGACCGTAAACCTTAATCCTTCCATGTTCGACCTATGATAGGAATACAGACTCTAGGATTTGGGGACTGTTTTTGGTAAAATATTTTGGAGTTTATTTTTTTAGATAAGTGACTCATGTTGTCTGATGACGAGCGAACAAGTGGTTCCATTTTACAAGTAATGGAAATGACACATAATGAATTATTAAAACTATATCAATAATATAAATTCATTTACATGTGAAAATGAGTAAAAAATTATCACAAAATCCAATATTATAAGGGTAAAATTAATATAAAATCAAATAAAATATTGTTTATGAATGTTTCTTATGACATATTAATGCAGTGTCCCTTAATTTTTAACCCTTTCAACACAATCAATCCTTTAACTAGATGATAAATATTGTCAATGGTGACTATCCCATGTGAATTAAAATTAAAGGAACCTAATTTATATACTATTAATTATGATGAATAAAAATATATAATCCATTTTAATAGATTTATTTTTTATAAATAGATTAAATTAATTTTAATATAAGTTCACAAAATGCAACATTAACAATTTTCAAAAAATGTATGTTTAAATCCGAAAAATGATTTTACTACAATATAAAGTATAAATATAATGAAAACGTAATCAATTATATTCTATTAAATATAAGTATAATTTTTTTCTTAAAAAATTATCCATTACCTATTGTATCAGTATAAATATGTGATTAAAAAAATAATGAAGAACAATTTTTGTTTGGATAAACATTAAATTTTTCTCTAATAATAATATATTTTTTTGACCAAAATAATAATTTAATTTTCATTATGTTACATAATAAATATTTTTCCCCTATAAAATTTAATTTATTTATTTCATGTTATTAAATTATCATTATAATTTAATTAAATCGATAGTTTTTTTTTGTAAAATCTATATTTTTCACTCATCGCCAAAAATCAACTATTATGTAAAAATATAGAAAATTCATACAAAGATAATATTGATAGGATAAAATATAAAATTAAATTCATTTCATTAAGTTCAATTGATAAATATTTTAAAATTAGCCTTTAATCTCATTATTTAATAAATATATATGCATGGTGTCATTGATAATCATTAAAAGAAATGCATAATATAATGAATGCTAATGTATTACATTATTCCCTCCATCAAAAATTTCATCTGAAAAATCCCTAAATGAAACATCCTGAAAAATGAGTGTAGTTATTCATAATTATATCATACAATTCCAACTTCAATTATACTTTCACAAGTTTCCTCTAGTGTACTGTTACCACCATAATCATATGATTCTTCAAAACATGTTTTATAGTATCATTAATCTAGAAAATATCCTCCTAGTTAGGTAAATATATTTCCAATAATATTTCCTTAGATATGAGAATATACATTTTTTATATCTTTTACATCCCAAATAAAGTGATATATAGCACATAATGAACTTTAGTGGAGAGATGTGGTATTTCTAGTAGGTAAGAAAAATATCCAATTTCATACAATTCATAAATATCCTCTACATACCTAGGAAATTTCATATATAACCCCTTTTATTTTATAACATATTTCTTTTAAATTAATTTTATATCTTTTATATATCCATATATATACAACCTCACCTCAAAACAATTTATAATATAATATTTTTTATAACCTCACCATTTAATTATTTGGTATGTAGAGAAAAAAGAAAATTACAAAAAGTATATCACTTAAAAATTATTAAAATTAATTCATTGGTTATCAGTTGATTATAAATAAAAATAAAAAAAATGTGAATGTAAAAGTAAATTTTTATCATATAAACATTTTTTATATGCACAAATTATTTTTATCTTAATAAATTAATAACATCATTATTTTTGAAATATTTTAGTGAAATAAATAGGTTATCCATTTAATAAAAAAATTTATCATTCATCTAATTATTTTTCTAGAAATATGATAAGTATAAATATATCTTTATGTATATAAACTGAATTTTTCGAAAATAATATTTATCACATTTTTCACACGTTTATTAAAATTAATTTATGCCGTATTTTAAAATTTTAATGGAAGATTACATTAATTTTTGAAATAAAGATATGAATATTATTGTTTTTTTAACTTTTGAATATTATTATAAAATATTATTATTTCGTTAAAATAGAGATAATACAAATTTTTATTAAAAATATAATTTCTTATAAATAATTTACTCATTTATATTTTGTTTTAAAAATATTAAAAAAAAAAATATTTTAATTATATTATTATAGGTCAAATTTTTTTTACTTGAAATAGGTTTTTGTTGAATTTTAATATAAATTTTTTTTATACCTAAGATAACTTTTTCTATAGAAAACTAATTTTCATTGTGGTTGGAGGATTAATTTTATATCAAATTATTCCACTTCTATGAGTGGAATTTTATAAAATTTGTTCTATAAATGTAATCAGCATAAATAATTATATTAAATATGGTCAAAATTTTATTTTTTCATAATAAATTTTAGAAATATTCAAAATATGCTAATGTGGTTAAAGTTATAAGAGGTTTACTAAGGGTAAATCAATAAAGATATGTAATTAAATATACTTGTAACTTATTAAAACATATATTGAGGGTTGGATTTTGACCTTACCCATAACACATTTTAATTTGATTTATTTTGGATTAATTTTATGAATATTGAGACTCCAAATCAACTAAATACTTTGAAAATTTTCAAGTGTCCCACTCACCACAATTTTAAAATGGCAGCACCACTCATCATTTCCTCACAAATCATAATCCATTTTGATCACCCAGACCCTAAAAAAATATCTCTATAAAATCCTTATCAATAGTATATAGTTATTTTTATTCCTAATTTAAAATCATTATGGTCCTTAGTAAGTTATTCAAAGTATTATTTTCTAAGTCAAAGTGGTTTGAACACGTATGAAGGAATTGAAACCCAAATTAAGGGATTTCATATCACATTTACACATATAAGAATCATTCAATATTAAAAAAATTCTTTATTTTTTTAAACATTATATTCATTAATTTTATTTACGATTCTTCTTATAAAAATTAGTAGGATACACGTATCTATCTAAGGTTTTCTTGTTCTTGAGGTTTTTATTAACAAGTTACCAAAGTTTAAAGGATATTATATTACAATCAATATTTCTATCAACAATAATTTTGATTATGATTCCAATTATGAAATAATATTTTATATCTCTCAATAAATAAACTACCATTCCGATGTTATTTTTAATTCTTGAGAATTTTGGTTTTCCTTTATTTCTCCCCAAGTTCTGTACATAGGACGGGAAAATAATATTTTTATGGAAAACACCAAATTATTTCTCTATTCAGTCAGTGATACTTTTTCATACATATCCATGTTTTAAAAAATATGTTCTAATTAATGTTTCTAATATTATCATTTTATTATTTAACATCATTTTTACACATGATTTACTTTTTAAAAATATTTTAAAAGTAATCTTATTTTTTCCCAAACGAGGCAATTTTTTAACTATTTGAAAATGTGTGAAATAAATGTTTTATTTGAACATATATGAAATATATAAAAAAATTATCACATAAATTATAAATATATTTAATCTTCCTTTATATATTTTTCATTTTTACATTCAATGAAATGGATATACTTAATATTTTTGGATGTTTTTTGATTTTAAATAAGTTATTTCAAAGTGTAAATTGTATTTTATTCATGAACATTTGAAAGTTATATTTTAATTTTTTTATAAGATGAAAATATTTAATATTTCATAACCATTAATGGGTATTTTTTCCAATTATACAAAGATTTTTCTTTTTTTTGGATGGTTTATTCTCATTATGACCAGATTTCTATGAACCCCTTTTCTTTCTCACTAGTTATTACATAATGAAATATCATATAAAACCCATTTCCCTTCATGTTTTTCAATATCATGAATTATTTATGATTTTATGGGATAGATATATATGATTTTCATTATGTGAATGGTGGTCCTAGAATTTTAAAACCCACAAATAAATTGGGTTAATATGGTTACATAACAAAACAAAATGGAATAGAATGGGGAGTTAACCAAGTTTAGTAAGACACACATTTCACTGGGATATACTTGGGAGTGAAGGATGACAAAAAAAATTGGATTAGATATACAACACAACCAATTATGACTATCTTGGTAATATTTTTTTACTACTAATGAAATGATTTTCTATGCTTTTGTGTAACACAAAACTTATATATTATGACTCTATAATTCTCTCATGGACCATGTTCATTGAAACCCTTATGATTCATGTCTTATAAACATTCAATAATTTTCCCATGACTCGTGATTATGATCTAGGATATACAAGGATTATTTTTAACATGATATTATTATGTTTCCATACCATTATGATAATGTTATGTTTATATAAAATTTGATATCTCCCTTGGTTACCCAAAATGGGAATCTATGATTACCATTTATTTTGTTTAATTATTCCATGTTCATCCAGAATGGTACTATGTATAATATATCTAAGAAGTGATTGAGTTATGTAGAACTTAGAGTGATTTTATATAGTCCGGTTATGAGCTAGATGTTTATGTATCAATGTTTCCAACAACACTATACATATAGGATTCTAGAATTAATCATTTATTTTGGTAATTAGTATTTATCTATTAAGATGTGATATATATATATATATATATATGAGAATTATGGGTCTTTATAGTTGGGATCAGAGTAGGTTTTAGTTAACCATTGGATACATGGATGAGAAATCTCTAGTATAATCCATATGATAATAATATTTATATGTGATCATCCTAAGTTATTTTAATAATTGGAGTGTTTTTCCTTGGAAAACATACATGTCTTCATTCCATAAGAGGATGTGGTTTATGAATGGATAAATCTAGGGGTAATAACCCAAACAATAGGTTGTTATGTACATATCATCTATCATAATAGAAAATGGTTGGAGTTACATTAATATGCACCTGAAATAACACTCATATGGGTTATTCTTAAGAAAATACACATTTAAATTAGCAATCATTATGAAGTAATTGATTAAAAATGACCATGAATAACAAAGTTAAAACCCAATGTTCTATATATGAAAATTAAGGTGACATTATTTATATGTCATGTAAATTAATTTTCATGACTATATGGTTTCTCAATATGATTAATATTTCTAAAATATTGACATATAGTTTTTTCCAAAGCATTTATCTAGAAAAAACCTTATTAATTATAAATGTTATGGAAAAATAAATTATATTACTCCTGGGAAATTATATTATTTGGGATATAAAATTATATATCTTTTTTATATTCTTATGCAACATTCACGATCAATGAATCATGCTAAACTACTAAAGAAGAAAATGAGATGACAATTTTCTATTGTGACATTCACATAGTAATGACTATATACTTTTTGAGGGTCTATTTATCTCATAGTCACTGAGAAATGGATTAGAAAAATAGAAAATTTATAATCTATTTAATGTGTTTGGAACCTAATTATTATTTTTAACTATATACCATTTATATGGAGAGACAGACAAATGGTGGTCACTAATCAATAAGATTGGGTAATATAAAGAAATTGACTCTATGGATTGGTGTGAGTGTAAAATTTTATTTTTAAATAAGTATAATCATTATATTATTCATAGTAAAATTAAGAATACTTCATTGAGTTAAATTAAAATGATGATGAATTTATTTTTACCAATGTGGAAAAAAATAACACCATTGAGGTACACTTTTGGTATTGTCATCTAATAGGAATGTAAGGTTGATCAATTATTTAGTTGATTAAAACCAAGTCTTTAAAGTTAACTATCCATAATGGAAATAAATATATATAAATAAATTATTTGATGTCCTATCAAGGTGGATATATAGATTTTAGTTTACCATTAATATAATTCTTCTTATAATAATAAGATGATGTAATTCTGTGTAAATTCTAATAACCTTTGGTGGAATAATATGAACATTCCTTAATGCTCAATGTATTGGAGGAAACATAGGGGTAATTATCTTATGTGGATTGGTAAATATTTTAAATGTGGAAAGTATGGTCATTGGGAAATTGAATACTGATGTGATTGGATGAAGATATATAATGATTTGAATAGAGAAAATGATCCACAGAATTAAGAAGCCATACTCTAGTGTTCTAAATTCAAGGAGTATGGGTATTTTTCTAACCAATGAGGAACACAGATGGTTAATGATGATGATCAATGTAATCATCCCCTTAAGCTAAGAGATAAACATAAATCTTATTTTTTTCACTATTTCTAAATAGGGGTATAAAATGACATGGTGAAAGGTACACTTATAATCCATTATTGAACTGAAATTGACTAATTTAACTTTGAATCGACCAACTTTTTTATAAATGTATTATTTTTCAACGATATCAAAATTACTCCCCCAAAATAAGAATTTTAAGAGAAGTGAAATTTTTTAATGGTATGATTATCACATCTTATTTCTATGATTATCCTCTAGTGGAATTTTGTGTGAATGTGCTTCCTCCAAATATTATTATTCTTCATTTGGTTCAAGTTTCGGATATCTTATGAATATATTGGATTTGTATACATAAATGCAATGTCAATTAATATGGATATAGAGTCACATATTATATTTCAAACCAACCTATTGTTTTCTATCACTATATAGAAAATAGTAAATTTTATTTTAAATAAAGTCTATCATATAGATCTATATTTCTATTCAAATGTGGAGTTTATTTTAGATGTTTACGGGGAAAATAAAAATTGATAGTACTCCTATTTTTCATTCCAAAATATTTTACTACTCTTCCATCAAATAATGTAGATGATTGCTCTATATAACTCATACCTAGTTCTACCTCATATAATCCTAACATAATGACCCTGATAGAGTTGTAGGAATTGATGAAGAAACATGAGGAAAATCATGAAACTATATTTACATAGCCATGTACATCACCTTTGTGTGAACTAGTTAATTTTATTACGAATATTGATAGATATGTGAAAATATATATTTATTATCAAGGATATGAAAATATCAAAATCAATATAAAAATACCATCTTCCCTATATTGAGGATTTTTTTGGAAAATTAGGGAAATATTATTTCTATTTCCTGATTGATCTTCATTATAGATATCATAAAATGTAGATCATTGGGGTTTATATACCCAATAAAAAAATTTATATGTTATAAAAATTATTAATTCATTTTTATTCCATACGACCTTACTAATTCCACAACCAATAATCATGGAATTAATGAATGTAGTCATTAGTAATTACCTTGATCAGTTTGAAGTTTTCTATATAGATGGTATTCTAATCTATTAAAATAACATAGAAAAACATCAAGATAACTAGAGGATTATACTAAATACCCTAGGGATGGATAATTTAGATGAAAACATTACAATTTTGGAACTTTGGTTATAAATTTTTTCATTTCTCATGTCATATAATATAAAAAAACTGTATATTGATAGATCCAATAAAGAAATATATTATTAAACACTAGACAAGACTAACCATATTAATTGAGATTAATGTTTTTTTAGCTTATATATATATTATTAGTTATTTAAGGACAATTTTTTATGGTTATCTCATCCACTAACCATGTAAAGTTCTAAGCGAGAAAAGTTCCTCGAGATATATGAATGTGAGGATAATTTCAATGAACTAAAGGTAAGTTAGCTCAGTTCACTTGTGCTTAAATTATAATGGTTTGGATAATATTTTATGATCTTTAATGATTAATAAAATAAATGGTTGGGATTTTTTCACAGGAAGAATGATATGGTCATAGATTATGTCTCAAACCAATTAAAGGATCATAAGAAAATTTACCCAAATCATGATTTAGAAATAAATGAGTTAATTTTATCATTAACAATATGGAGGAATTATTATTACAAATAGTGTTGTGATATATTTATTAATCCTCACTATTAAATGTATATATTAACTCAAAAAATGTTAATATGCACCATATATGATTGTTGGATTTCATAAATGATTATGACTTCTCAATAAATAACTACCCTAGTAAACTAGAAATAGTGTCTAAGGGTTTGTATACAAAGTATCATGCTATCTTATTTATGATGAGGACAACAAGAGAGATAATACTTTTGGATTTTCAAATGATTGTTCCGAAAATCAGGAAGGAAGGGGAGAAATCATAACTTTATCCATGGGGTGTTAAGCTATATATTAGAGTGATGATTAAAGAGATAATGATCGAAGAAATAGATATGTAGAAGGAGGTGGAAATTATTACTAATTTAATCCATTATAGCGATTGAATGGTAAATTTTAATAAACATGTATTTTATTTTTCTATACATGATTTTAAGAAGGATATATTAGATGAGTCTCATAGTTTTTCATTCCCTATTCATCCTTAAAATAAAAATATATATAGAGATGTGAAATATTATTTCAGGTGGGATAGAATAAAGATATTATATACTGAGTATGTATTGTGGTGCTTGGTATGTCAACAATATAATATTGAGATGGAAAATTGTAAAGCGTTTTTATAAATATTTCACATTCTAGAATGGAAATAAAAAAAATGCCATCGTAGATTGTGTCCCGGGACACCCCAAAATGTCTAGAGTCCATAATGGAACATAGGTTGTAGTTGATTTCTTTATAAAGGCATCATAATTCATTTCTTTTAGAGAATATTTCTCTTATGATCAAATTCATAGGATATAAATTAATGATTTATCAATTATTCCTGGAGTACCAAAAATTTATTATATCCAATTGGGATTTTGTTTTCACCTAAATTTTCTTGAATTATCTACAACATACATTATATATAGTGCTGAATTTCAGTAATTTTTACCATTCGATGATAGATAATCAGATTGGGTGAACTATTCATCCCCAAGAGTATATGATGATAAAATTCTATATAGATATCAGGGTAAGTTAGGATCAATGCTTTACTCTATTATTGTTTTTGTACAATAATTTAATTAAAAATAGAAATCACATTTCTCGTTATGATTATCTATACATAAAGAAGTATATAACTTAATTTTGTTGGGATAAAGATAGTAGATGAAATATTTAGGTACTAAAGCTATATGAGGAAATGGATGTGAATGTCATATCCATTCAACAACACATCATGAAATATGAGGGTCAATAGAAAAATTAGGCTGACAGTCTTTGCTCTATTCTAGAATTTTAAGTTGGTGAGAAGTTTTTATTTGAATTTATCCATAGAATAAGGTTATGGTACTGGGAATGAAGGTAATGTTGATCCCGAGTTATATTTTTCCTTTTAATATTGTTAATCGAGTAGGGACACTAGTGAACCACTTGGAGATTACAAGGAACCTCAATTTTGTCCATGATACTGTTCAAGTATATCGATTGAGGAAGTACATACCTGATAAATCACAAATACTAAACTCATAGTTCGTACCACTATATAATTAACATCCCAATGATGGAAAACCAATAAAAATCTTGAATCGTAGTGTAAATGTTCCAAGTAAGAATACTGCTAACTTGGTTAAATATATTTGGAGGAATGAAATATTTGAAGAAACAATGTGGGAACTCAATGATGTGATAAGGAAAATGCATCCACTTTTTATTAGAGTAATGATTTTTTAGGGAACAATTCGATTTAATTTTGTTAGAATGTAACACCCTGAAATTTTTAGATATATTTCTTTTTAAATAAATTTAATAACTTTTAATTCATTTGATATATGTTGGGCATGTATTGTATAAAAAATACTAAATGAAATATGATGATTTTGATGCTCAATAATACCCTTTTTTTCAAATAAAATCTTTTTGATTGAGTTTTCAAGAATTCATTTGTGTTAATGTAATTTGATGTTATGAAATTTACTCTAGAAACAATGTTTCAAAACCCTATATCTGGTAGATGAATGTATGGTATCAACCCAACGTTACAGTTTAAAAGTAAAATGATTTTGTATGATATCAAGCCTACATTACACTAAACAATTTTTTTTTTGGATAAGCAATTTTATAATGGAGAATTGTCAAATTTATGGATTACAAACCCTTCATTGGATGTGGGATCACCATTCCATAACCCTATATTCTGGAATTTAAATATACAGATAATAAATGCAATAATCAGGATCTTGTGCTAGAAAAGGTGAACATATGGATAATCATTTCTAAGATAAATTTGTTACTAATGTTATGTAAATATGAATTAATGGTTGAGAAACTATTTTTTGGTATGAACCATATTCTATATGAAGGAATCCTATGCTACGTAGTTCAACCCTACATTGTGTTTACAACTTTGATGTATTTTAAGTCGTGTTTTCAATGTTAGATTACGACAACTATCATGTCAGAATTGAAGACCAATTCAAGGATTTATTATGATTGTTTCCAATAAACATATTCATTAGAGAAAATAATTCTGGTTATTAAGGTAAGATACAACTCCTCTGGTCAATTGGAATTTGAATTTCTATTATCATTAAGGCTATTCTTTTTGAATCTAGAATACTGAAGCAAGATTTCTATTCAATATATTTCTTCTGAGTATATCTTCCAAAAATATGTGTGTGATATTCTATTCACATATAAAACTATATTATTGAAATGATGTTTTATAGTGGTAGTCCAATTAATAATCGATTCATAAATATGCTATACATTGGAGATATGCATGATCAATCTTTTACTATTGTAAGATTACCACTGTTGTTTAAGTTTCCACTTTATTGAAGATCAATTTTCAACAAGGATCACTTTATAATTTTTCATTCTTGAAGATATACCTCTCTTAATAAGAGGATCCATCATCTATCTTTTTTTTGTTTCAACATTGAAGAACAACCTAAATCATCTAATTAAAATATTTTGATTTATTGGGGTTTGAAATGCTCATACTCAGTTGTGGTGGAGTACAATATTCTTGATCTAAGTTGTGGATAAATTTTTCTCTTTTAAAACCCCAAAAGGGTGTGTAAATAGTATTATTGAAAATGTTTCAATTTCATGTACTCAGTTGATAATTTATGGTTTTCTGATAGGAAGAGCATTCTAGTGAAATTTTCCAAGCTCATAGAGACAATGATTGGTAGAGTACACTAAGTTATCTTTGTTCCACGAACCAGTATAAAAAGTTGTGTTATTTCTTTATGTTTATCCAATTTATATTCTTTCCATACATATTAAAACTGCAATTATCATCATAAATCATAGTGGGTTTCAAAATCTAGAATTGTGGAAGATATTTTGGAAAAGACACAATCCCTCCTATATTACTATTTATTTCTTAACCTAACAATTGGTATCAAAAGAAATATTTTTTAAGCTACAATAAGATAAGAGTATATGGTTTATACAAATATGACAAAGGAAGATATGGGAGAAGGAATATCAATGGTAAGTTCTCCATATTTTAATTTTAAAAATTATGGTTCCTCGAAATATCGAATTATTATATATCTGAAAAATCTGGGATTCAAAGACAACTCAAAAAGCGATACTCCTTATAAGATTCCTAAGAAACTAGAAAAATGGAATTGTATAAAATAATCTGAGTATGATATCAATTCTAATGAAATGAATTATTTCGTTTGTGGTCTTTGACCAGATGAATCTATTCGTGTATCAAAATTTCCAACTACATATGAGATGTGTAAAACTGTTGTCATTTCTTATGAAAGGTCAAACAATGTTAGGAAGATGAGGTATTCTACAACTAATATATAGTTCGACACATTTAGAATATTTGATGAAGAAAACATCACTCATATGAATGAAATGATTATTGAAATTATCAACAATATAACTACCTTATGAGAAGCCATCAAACAATATAATGATGCTTTGAATGTATTGAGAGTACTGCCCTTTAAATGAAATTGAATATCTTCTATTATTCGTCAATCATCACATGTCAAGGATATGATAATGGAAGAACTAATTGAGACACTGATGATGTGTTAATAAGAAATTTTGGATGACTTTGACGATCATATGATTATAGTAAATAAGGAAAATACTTATCTGAAGGTGACATCATAAAAGTATAAAAATTGACAATTAAAGAAGACAACGAAGATGACCAAATTCATGTCAATGTTAATTTTTTCACAAGGAAATGAAATGAATAACCATGGTTTGAATCTTTTATATTTCATGAAACTATTAAATCTACAAGCACACTCATGGAAGATAATAGGTGAGAAAAGAGGAAACCACACTCCAATCATATCAAAATCTGATTTATGCATGGAAGCAAGAGGATTCTTGTTCCTTTGATTTTTATTTTCATGTACTATAATAAAAACAAATTCTAAAAGGTAAAAATGATGAACAATATAATAAAAACCTTGAAATAAAATTATCCACAAAAAATTATCGGAATGGATCTCAGGATTACAATAAGGAACACCCCTAAAATTGATCACTAAGAAGTTGAGAAGTACACGAGGGAGAAGTAAAATAAAATGGGCCAAGAGATCTCTCGATTTCGACTCAAAATTTCCCATGGTGGTGAAACATGAGATAGTGAGGTTGAGGGGTAATGTTATGGTCAAATACATCACACATTCCACAAAAGAATTCGGGTGCCTAAGGGACTGGGTGGCTATTAATGGAAGACTTCTTCCCATCTATTTATCTAGCTCGTTGACTGAACAAAACATATGGAAATGATATAATATTTTGTAGAGATCTGGGACCTCTAAGTATCATTCCAATGGAGGTATAATCAACAGAATTTTGGTTTTTAGGCCCATGTTATGGCTCAAATATATAAGGATGGTCCAATCTACGCCACCCGGAATTTCTTCACATCGTGGTCCTATTTTTGGCCTCCAAATGGACTAATTGGGAACCATTTTATTGTAGTTAAATTTATCCCACACGTTATTTCATTCAAAGACACATTTTAAGATTAATTGGATACACAGATTATCAAAAGTATATATTTATTTCAATTTGTATGCTTGGGCTCTCGGGCAGTTTGGCCTATTTTGCTCGAATTCCATCACAGGCTCTCCAAATCACCACCTCAACAATGTAAATAATGAAACAAGTAGAATTTACCTATTAAAAAGTGATAAAAATTTAATCATTGAATAAAACATGAAATGTAATTTATTATTATATTTTTAATATTCATTTCAAAACTAGTTTAAAAAAGTTTTATAAGGGTGGAAATGAGTAGTTAATCGTTATGCGATCACACCCCAACACATAAACATTTTCACTCCTAAGAAATATCACATAAAAAAAACTAATTCATGAATATATTTTATATATCATTAATATTTAAAATTTCTTAAAATTTTAATTCATTAATGTAATATGATTAAGGTACAAACTACACCATGGAGTTATGCATTGTGAAAATTGAAAAAGATGTCTCATAAATTATACCACCATGAAAATACTAGAGATTAATGATACCAAATTGTGTTTGGAATTAAAAATGCAACCATGCACTAAGTCTACAAATATTGGTGTGAAAACCATTCCATGATATTCATTCCACTCTCTATCTAGTAAATATAGGTTATTTTAACGTTCTTGAGCTTAAATTAATTTGTCCATAGAACCTTCCCTACTTCCTTTGCAATCATATTTATTGAACAACTAACTTAAGCATTCCCAGATGTCAGACCTTAATATACTGACCTAGATATCCCCTTATTTTGTACATTTCATCCCTCCCCTCATTTATTATTAATATTATTATTTAAACATTAAATTAGGATCAAATATCACACTAATATCTCATCACTTGTTTGATATACTCACTAAACTAATTGTAATAATTATAACAAGAACAAAGTTTGAGGTGGGGTGGTCATTGAAATTACCAAGACATAAATTTTTTTTTTGGGTGCACAATAGTCAGATATTAGGTACACACGCATAGGTGAATCCGGTATAGTAATGAAACAGATTTGATATGGAATGAATGTATGGAAAATCATTTTAGAAATATGATAATAATTAACCTAACATATATATACCTTATATTAAGTATAAGATATTCTTACTCTTTGGTTTAGTGAAAAATTATGTGGTGATATTATTGACACAGGTTTCCCAAAAACTACTCACACAGGGGTATCCATCATTTCAAAGGTTTCATAGAGATAAAATCATTTATATCATTGAAAGAAAATAAATTTAATAAAAATCACTCACAATGTTAAATTTATACAAATATTCATTCTATAACAGAGAAATGTTTTTAGTAAACGTTCAAAACTACCTGGAATAAAAAATTTGCACTTGAATTTTAGTAATTTCCTTGATTTGGTGACCATAAATGTGGGGATAAAAATTAAAATAAAGATAGAGAAAAATAGAATAAATAAGAAAGATGATGGAAATCCTAAGGAACTCAATGAGAAGTTGGAATGTTAAAATACCACAAAAAAGGCAGAAAATAGAAGAAATAATAAAGACAATGAAAATCTAAATGAACTCAATAAGCATTGGGAAAGTGAAAATACCTTAAATA
The DNA here is from genome assembly GCA_963277665.1 of Viscum album. Taxonomy (NCBI): domain Eukaryota; kingdom Viridiplantae; phylum Streptophyta; class Magnoliopsida; order Santalales; family Viscaceae; genus Viscum; species Viscum album. The sequence goes on along the minus strand of OY728120.1, from coordinate 1,426,911,648 downwards.
ATGAAAAAAAAGATAAAAAATAAGAAAGATGATGAAAATACAAAAGAACTCAACAGGATGTGGGACAGGTAAAATACAATAATGAGGGAAAAGATAATAATGAATAATGATGATAAAAATCCTAATGCGCCTAGGAATTTATCCACCCTCATGACTAGAATGTTTAGTGCCCTCAAAATAATAAATGAGAATGTGAGAATGAAGGATAAAACCCAGTTTATTTCACTGGTATGTTTCTTCTAGAAGGTGTATTTTCTCCCCCAAATGCTTTGGAAAATATGTATAGAAGTGTTTAAGTCACTTCACATTGATGGTAATATTTCATACACTCTTCTCATGAAAAACCATTATTTCAAAAAAGGGTAAACATTAGTAAATGTATAAGGACAAGGCCATCAAGAACAAAGATAACCTTAGTGGAGCTTTAGCCTAGAGTTTTACTTGAGGACCTTTTAACAAATATTACATTGAAAGGTTGAGTTTGTTGTCATGTGATTACTCTAACATTATAACAATGTGTTGTGAATTAGCAAGCTGCAACATACATGGATGTTTATTGGTCATAACCTGAGTCAACTACCCTAATATAGTATTGATCCTCTCATCTCTAATAAAAGTATTATTCACTTCATGAACCTACTCCAAGGTAAAATACCATCATTTATTATGGTAAATGATATAGCTCATAAAAAATCAATAAGCATTCAATTCTAAATAATGAAATACAATAGATTTGATCAAAACAATATAAATTTTAAATCACATTATATGAATCTTAGAATATGGTAATTCTTAAATTAGTTTGAGAATTTATTCAAAGGTAATATTATAATTATAAACATAGAAAACAATTGAATAACAAAAAATGAAAAAAAAATATTTTCATATATTTTATAATGGTTTTTAATGTACATAAGAATCAGCCATGTGAAACTAGTGGGGGTATTATGCTGGGTGTATAAACTTAAGACCACTCATTTTGCACTAGTGATGATTATGTTAATTTATAATCTGATCGTATTAATATTGTTTTCCATTGGAGAATATTTTCCATAGTAGAATTAACCTTTTAATACCCAGAGATTGGGGTATTTTAGGAAACCATAGATTCATTACCTTGACATATCTTCAAGATATTTTTCCATTAGTTAGATTTCCCCATAGATTCTATAATAAGATTATTTTCACTAGTTTTTGTAACCTAAATCTTATTCTTAGAGTTTATACAAAACATCATTTAGTTCCAATTGAAACAATAAAATCCATTGTATCATAATGATGATGAATACATTATTACATTATAATTATGTACAATAGATTTTATATTTAGGGATTTAATAGTTCTGTAGTCATGGAAAATACATATTTTATTGAATCTATCATTACATTTGAAGGAATAAAATGCAACATAGTATTCTCATTGGGAGAATTATTATTCCCTCTATTATATCCTTAAATTTCATGAATAGTAAACTTCAGAGTATCCTTGGTATAGGAAATAAAATAAAAACACAATTTAAAATTTTTAGTATTGTAATGCATACAACGTATGATACCATATAATAAATAATGCTTAAAAATTTGAATTAATTATTAAAGACTAAATAATTTCATATAAATAAACACATGATCTTGAAAATTATAAATAGATATCATAACTATTCAAAAAATGAAATTGATATTAAAAAATTATTTTATAATTAGGGGATACATAATGTTGGACCTCATAATCATACTGCCAAGGCATTGTTCTAAGAAATCAAAAATAAGGATTTATGATATATTCTTAATTCACTACCTATCTTTTCTTGTGAGACATACTAATCCATTGAGAGTATATGTAATTTTTTCCCATATATCTCTTAATAATCCTAATGCATTCATCATATAAATAAATAGTATATCTTAATCAACATCCCTTGATAATCAATAAATATCCACACTATAAGAACTAAAATTTAGAATTTCAATACGTTACACACACAAAATTATCCTATTCCATCCTAATAAATATGGTGTATGATGTCGTTAGATTCTATCATTAATAAATATAAACATTCATCAATGAATATTTATATAGAATATAACACAGTAAAAATTTTACAAAAACATTTCATGAGGAAAATCGAATTTTTATTTTGAAATTACATACATAAAATAAAAAAAATTAATAAATATTTGGAATAATTTATATTAGAATGCAAAATTTATTATTTTTTGGGGAACATAAAAAATATTATCCATGATTATGGGATATTTCTTTCATGGGATGTACGTTAAACCAATAATTGTATTCACACATTTGGTAAAAATATCCAACTTCATAAATTACAGTAAGATTAATTTTAAATATATTTATATAATTTCAAATTATCATAAAAATTAATTTATTAACTAATTTGAGAATATTATAAACCCCATTATATAATATTTAAAATAAATTTATAAATTTAATAAAAATAGTCTCTCCAAGAATAGAAAAAAATATTATTTTCATCAAAATAATACCTTCATATATTTTTGTAATTAGAATTAGTTAAATTAAATGAAAAAATATAATTTAATTAAATAACTATAAGTGAAAAAAAATACGGGGTTCATGAAGGAAATAATATAAAAAATACCCGAATGGAAACATAAATATAAACAATCCCAAATAAGGATAATATTCTAAAATTAACCCATGACTCAAGAATGTCATGCATCATATATTCTTTTCATATAATTTATAATGGATTTAAATTAATAATAATTATATAAAAAACCAAAAACAAAATATTAATACCACATATGATCCATTCATAACATTTCAACTCCCATTTAATAAAAATTCATTATTAAAACCATCCTGTCAATGTTTTGACTTTTTCATTTTTAGGTCATTTTCAGTTTGGTTGGTACAGTCATTGAATGTTCATCATGATTACATAATATATATAATTTAATCATCATATATATTATATTTTAATTATATACATAATTAGTTTCGTCCATAAAATATATATATATAAAATGAACCGCATCACTTCACTCGAGCGATGACATAATATTTTAATGGATGAATGAGTAAGAATGTAATTTATATATTATATTTCTAGAATCATAAATATTTATTAAAAATAATATATATTCATCAATTCCATCATTATAAATATCTATTAAATTTTTTATGGAAAACAAATTATACGCTTATGGTGATGATAGCCCTTTTTTATGCACAAGTGACATTTCATTGTTTTTATAGGGTTTAAAGGTTAAGAAAATATATAATAAAAACAAAAAATTAAAAGTAAAACATATCAATGATAATTATTTATTATTATTATTATCAATGTTATAGAATTATTTAATTAGATATGAGGAGAAATAAAATTGAAACACTTGGTTATAAGTTATATATCTTCTTTAAAAATGAACATTTTTTCTTATCCATTCAAAAATATTAGACTGTCTATTGGGGATAGCAGAGCCTCTAAGTCATTGAGTGGGATGTTGGTAAGGGGTTTTTTAGGTCTTGGTTTATATATGTGGAATATGTGGTTTCATGAAGAGAGGATAATTGGATCCCTATTATATGTGACGACACATACACACATGGAATTTTATAAAATATTTTGACAATATAATGTCAATATATTATTCATGTTGGCCCATGTTTTCATAGAATTCATGTTTATAAGGTCTGTTTTTAAATCAATTTATAAAATTCGGTTTAGAAAAATTATCTAGAAGACTTGTCACTTTTTTAACATTTTTAACCCATTTTACAATTAACCAAGGCGATAAAAATTTACTACATCAACAATTCCTTAAGACCAAAATTTTTTCTAATCTTGTTGCCTAATAATATACACCATAATTAAAAATATGTTATAAAATTTTAGAAAAATAAATTTTTATATATTGATGAAATTAATTATAATATATGTTCACAAAACTAAACAAAAACTATTTTAATAAAAACTTATTCTAAGAATAATAATAAACTGAAAGAAAAATAAAGATTAATGATGTTTCTAGTGGAATTAAATTGATTATGTTAAATAAAAAAAATATATTTTACATAAAAATGAAACAAAACCTCAAAGGAAATATGTATATACTTTATCAGGAGAAATTAATGAAAACAATCATTATGTGAATGAAAACATTACTAGATTTATAAAATAATAACCATATGTTTCTATGATCATTATTGTTTTTTAATAAGAATTACTATACATATCAAATATATTTATTTTCTAGAAATTTTTTTCATTTTTTAAAATTTATTATTATATAATTATAATTTTATATAAGTGATTTGTTTTGTAAAATTAGAATCTCTCATTATTCGTTCAAAAATAAATAATTTATAAAAAATATAATAAACCACCCTATTTTATTTTTGATATGATAAACTCATAAACTAATTTCATATCATAAAATTTAATTAAAAATTTATAAATTAATTATTTACTTAAATTCTTAAATAATTCATTATTTATTATTCTATTGTATCTCTAGAAAATAAAATAAAATTATAGTTGATTCTAGGATTTTATATGAGATATCTAAAAAATGAACACATGGGAGACAAAAGTGTTGGGATGAATAAAGGAGATAACCTAGAAGTTATTAGATAAATTTTTTCATAACTAAAATGAAATAATAATATACCACAATGTGATACCAAGACTATTTTAATATGGTTAGGAATCTCTCAAAAACATGTGTGTAATAATAGTTTCCATATCGCAATGGACCTTCTTAGGCATACCAATAGAAATCAAACCATATATCAACCCTATATTTCTTATAACCATTGATTTATATTGAATTAATTCCCAATTCCATAGTGTATTCTGAAACTCTAGATATAGTCCATCAGGAAACAATGGTACAATAGAATAATGACTTTGAAAATGATAGTACCACAAGAATCATCAACACTAAACACAAAGCCATAACCATGAAAAGAAAACTAAAACCACACATTATACACTATATCTCAATTAACCATATAACAATATATTGGTGAAAAATGTTCCATTTTTAAAGGATCCTTATGAAATCATAGGGATTAGAATCAGCCTCTTGGGGATATACACTACAACTATACAAATTTCTACACAGCCAGACCCTCCAACTAGCCTCCTAAGACGCATCACTAACCTCTCTAGTAATATCCTTTATTATTGAATAAATATCTATAATAGTATATTGTACCTTCCCTAAAAACATTTATAGAACCATCAACACCAAAAACATGCAATGTAATTATTCGTGAAGGTTTATCTAATAACAGTAGATAACAATCAATTTAATCCTTTCTCTATTAATAGAAAGGAATCAAATATATATAACCACATACACAACTAATAAAAAAATACATGGCGTATAAATACTAAACCAGACAAATACATATATCAAAATTTAAGTAATCAATGAAAAAAATCCCATTTATTCATCAAAAATCCAATAATTATATAATCAATAGAAATCCCAATTCATATAGCATGAAATAAATACCAACTTTCAGTGACTCACATTCCCAAAAAAATATACTCCATTTAACTCAATCATAGGTAATAGGTCACTCATGAAACACCATCTCTCAATGATTAGATATCAAAACCTCTATCATTTAAAACATCACGTCATCCTTTACATCTAACTCAACCAAATTGATGATATGAAATTCCTTATGAAGAAGAAACAAATGTTTCATCAAATGAATAAAATTTTGTATCTGATCAATTTTTAGAAGAATCACTAACTGATATTCCACCTCTCCAATTTGTTATAACACCTCAAAATGAAATATAAATCAGTGTGAGAATATACACCCTCAGCTAAAACTATAGTTCCCATGATTGAGGTGATTCAAGAAAAAGTTTTCTATCCTCTTACTCCAATTGTATCCTGTTTTTATTTTTATATGACTTATATCAATCCCTTTCTTAATTCATCCAATTTCATTGTATCCAAATATTTTTTTTCATTCTCTAAAATATATCTATCCCTTGGAGCATCAAATACCAAATTATGGTCCAAAAAATATATGTCATTACACTCATCTATAAAATACCTCACAATTGGTCATGAAAATGAAAATGTTAAGCATACTATTATATGGAAACTCAACCAATGGTACGTGACTCACCCAAGATCCACCAAAATATGAGACATAATCCAAAAACACATCATTCAATATCGGTATTTTCAGATAAGTCTTCTCATCCTTTTTAAGATGGTGTATATTGTTAAATACTTTCCAAGACCCAAAAGTGTACTACAATCATCCAAATACGCATAGGTAATTTAAGGAATTGAATAGGATATGGTGTTCCCTAGTACACATTGAATTTTTATAATCTCATCCAAAAACAATATTCAAGAATCTCCAAAATATTAAAATAATAACATCCAAAGATGATACATAATCACCCAATTTTAATCACATCCATCCTTGTTTTAGGGAATTATTCGAAAAAAATATATTTTGATTTCATTCTATTATAACTCGAATAAATCCAGTGGTTGTAATAGGCCTTCAATAACCTGTTTTTTTACCCTCATCAACTAATAGAATAAGAATAATGATATGAACTCTATTGTTGAAAACATCGTCTCAGACAACCAATGGTGGAAACTCAAGGAATGGTTCATATTGAACACACCTTAATGCACAAGAACTATAGAATAATGAACATCTCTGAGGACCTCCATAATAATTACTGATGAATCAATAAACCACTATTATAATATATACATATTTCATCCATCCTCAATCATTCAATTTAGAGAGCTATCAAGGATGACATGATCCTATATCACCATTTATAATTAGTTACGAACATAATACTCCTACAACTACTTCATCAAGCATTATTTTACTATATATAAAAAAATTACATCTCTGTCACTAGCTTCTTGAACATCAATACCATCACATTCCGACCAGAATGAGACAAAACTAGTTCTCTGAGCTGCTTCATGACAATTCCTCATGTTCATATCTCTATATTATAGAGGGTACCAACTAGCAACTAGGGACTAGGGTGACTCTAGGGAAAGATTATTCACTTATATTAGTGTAAACAATTGAGGAATAAATAAATATCATCAAATAAGTAAATAAATAGAGTGAAAAAAATAAATAGAATCTTGAACATGTTTTAATAATAAATTAAATAAAATGAAAACTATAACATCCATATCATACATACGTCACTATTCACCACATGGTCTGATCATGTATACAAGATTAAATTAACAAGACACAAATGATTGTACATGGACCTATACAAAATCCAAGCCAAAATAGATACTCGATATCCACACAAAAAATATGATCCATCTTGCTTGATCAATCATATGAAATGTACCTCCCTATGCCTAAAACCATGTAAACATCTTATCAGGTAGCCTATTGAAATGGTAGCATGAGCAATGTGTGACTACAAAACCCAATAATGAACCACCAACACGGTCCTGCACATAGCCAGAAAAATCAAGTGCATGTAAAAGTGATCTACTCATGAAGATAATGAAAATAATAATCATAATTACATTAGAAAATTATCTAGAATTTTTTATAAGACATTATCAAGGAAAGTGCCCATCCTATATGATACCCAACTAAAAATAAGAAATATAATAAATAATCAGAAATGACCATCGATCCATGGGTATGCGATCCTAATCAGCTGAACAATTTTATTTCATGTATATATATATATATATTCATTCTTAATTATTTATTCACAAAAATATGCATATAACTGAATGTGGTCATAAATAACATAAAAAATACAAAAAAATACTTTTTAATGTAATCCAAAATATCGGAATGTATTATAAAAATTGCATTGATATGGATATTGTACCACTCAATCCATGTATAATTATGTTCACCTATAGGTTCTTAATCCATACCAATAAGAACTAGCTTTTCTAGTGCCAGAAATACATCTGAGTAAGCTGTATCACCGTATGGGGATACATGTCCTGACACTGGGTTCAACCATACATGTCTCCAATTACTATAATAAGATATATAGTATAGTGATGGAAAATCCAAAATATATCGCGTTAATCTAGATTTCAAAAAACTCAATCAATGATTAATCTAGTCTTTTTTATGATTCCTTGGTTCTGATCCATAGGCAATCACAACATTCCATCTTGGATAATCCTAAAGGGGGATGAAAGTTCAGATATTTGTAAGGAATACTCTTCTGATTTGGTACATTGATAGAGAATCATTAAATAATTGGATAGACATCAAAATCTTAGATAATTCGAGCGAGTATCTATAATGGTGCTTCCGTCGATACTAGGGAGTATCCATGGAATCAGATTAAAAGATCGGTTCTATCCTTAAAAAGTTTATTAGCATCCCACTACACGTGGGAAATACACCAACTTAGAAACATTTGGGATCCTTATAATGCTAGAGGACTTTTTATTCCTATAGTGGTTTTGAGACTCTCTCAGAAACCAAACTTGGTATCCCTCATTAGATAGGAATCCAAGCGTCAAGTGGCACTTCTAGTATCAGTAACAACAACATTCAATTAAATAAACTCAAAAGATGAACCCCATGAAGTACATTTTCAAATCCAAAGAAAATAAGGATCCAAATTCAATTTCCATGAATTAAATATGTAAATTCATACTAAAATAAGTAATATCATAATATAGATATCATGGAGTATGTATGGGAAACCCAATATGACATCACATTTATCACAATAGTCACAAACCAAGAAGTACCTCTAGTATTCATTGTTACATCAAGAATAAACAACTGAATTCATTAATAAAATGGTGGGGTGGAATGATTCCTTTACCATCGCTACTACCTCATCCAAACTAGATTACATGTTCATCATGAGATCTAAGGTGACAACCTCTACCATATCTACCAAATCTCAATGTACTAGTTCATGGATGTTCAAACACTGGGGAAACCACTAGTTCCACTAAGTCAAATATTCTAGAGAGGCATCCTACCCCTATTCCTTTTGGTCCACTCGAAAACAGAATCATCCTTCTTGGGGTACTCTATGTCAATATGTAATCAAAGAATACCAACAAGGATACAAGATAGGAAACAGGAAGAGACATCCCATAGGGGATCCTCATTCAAGGTTGTATCCGGAGGTCATGGGTGAACCTAACAAACTAGGGTTATTAGTAACCCAAGGAATTCATGCAGAATGATCTACCAATTTCATTTAATTTTAAATTTATCAGATTGAAATTAAAATGTAGAAATTTCCCTCCAGGGATATCCAGAGTTTTACCATAATACCATAACATTGAATACATACTAAATGGAAGGTACAAAAGACCACAAACCTTTAGGAATCAATAATTAATTTACAAACATCACTTAACAACTCCATCCAAGATCTTCGATAAATGATCCAAGCTTCCACTGCTTCCATGTACTTAAATAAAATATTGTAAAATAAAAAACTACAAAATTAAATAATTAAATATAAAATAAATTAAAAAAATTCATAATTATCGCTAACTCGTCAGATGCTCGTTGCTGCATGTAAATTTAATAAACCACAAACTTAAGGTCAACAGATTAACCCTAACAATACTCATGGATAATTCTATAACAAATATCATCTATATTTTTAATTAAATAATTTAAAATTTGGATTTAATGATTAATAAATTCACCTAGATGACATACATGGATGAAATGACTTGCAGTGAAGTGTCAACAACATCTCAGGCTCTCCACTTACCCATGCATTGAAAAAACCCCAACATCAATATCGGATTCCACCATGCACTTGTGGAATCATGACGAAATCCTCAAACTGGATAATCCTAGCTTAGAGGAATAAGTAAAAGGACACAAATAAGGATAAAAGAGTCTAAGAATTACCTAAAATATTCCAACGCACCTAAAAACTATCAAATCAAACCTAGAATGAGGGAGAATCACATTAGGGATGAGGAGACGAAGGTACACACATGGGAGAAGATACGGGATAAAAATAAGGAAAACCTTCCAAAATTTGTCATGAACCTCCTTCATCAAGACGAGGGAAGGGATGTAAAATGGTCATTACATTCTTTCTTCAGGATGAAAAAGAGATAATGACCCCTTGAGTCCCGTCTCCAGTCCATACCAGGGTGGAAACCAACACCAAGGGTATACAAATCTTAAAAAATGGTAGGCAATACCAGTTTTATTGTAACCATGATCGGGAGATAAGAAGTATCAACCTAAAAAACTAATATATATATATATATATAATAATCCTAAATCTATCCCATATTCATGGTTAAATTATTACTGTTATAAAAACTGTGAAAATATTCCAACGTAAATACCAAAAGAATAAATATAACACGTGAAACAAAAACTATCCTGATGCTCAAGCTAGTAGTGTCTAGCATAGTCTTCATAATCACCCTGGAAACATTAAATATATATATATCCTGGTTGATCATACAAGATTACTCAGCAGGGAAATCCAAAGTCTCTCGTGTAAAATTGGAGAAGCATATTAATGCCCCTGTGAAAAAACTAAAAAACCCAAAAGAACCTAATGAGGTATACTATCAACCCCCAATCTCATCAAGGTAGACTCATCAAATAATTTAAGTCGTATAATGTAATATAATAATCACATTGATGATAGGGTACCCCACACCACTTCCCCCTGGTTAACTAGTAATCCTAAATGGAAAACATCTTGAAGCTACCATTCTCTTTCACAAGCCGCACTGCCACTGCCTACCCGCACACACCTGGGATGGATACCACTTCCCTCTTGTAAACACCACGGCCAAAACCATATCACATCATGCCCACAGAAACTTGGGCCACGAAACCAAAATTGCATCCCAATGACACTTGGGAAAGCGCAACACATCTCATCCTGAAGACACTTGGGAAAACACACCTCTCTCGTAGACACTTGGGCATCAAAACGCCACCACAACCTTCTTGAAGAGACTTTTTTCTAAAAATTCCGAGAAGATGGCACAGAGAAGATCTAATAACCAACCATCCATCTTCCCACAATGATATTGTAAAAACACCCTTCCCCTGAAAAGAGGGTGTTTTATACATAGTGCTCAACTAGGGTGGGGTTAATATATAAATCACAAGGAACTACAATAATAAATACAGGTACCAAAAATTCTTCCCAATCTATTAGTTCTCAAAAAAACTACCTAGCCACACAAAATTACCCTATATAATACCCCTAATTCATAACCACAGAGACATACACCGACATAATTCATAACCCTATCCAATTCATTTTACCTATTATCAATCTGCATTAAAAAATCATTTAATTATTTATTCCATCCCTAATTGGGGAACTAACCAAAAAAACACACCACAAGTAACATCATAACCTACACACACTTCAAAAATGACTTTGGAAACTCTAAAGGGAAATTCCCACGCAATGTTACAACATCAATATTCAAAATTATCCATCCCAAACCATCCTATAAAGCCTCACTGAATGAAAAGCACCACATACAGCAAAACAACAAAACCCAACTACATTGCAGTCCCACTGCACAAACACACCAAGATCAACAACCAAAACACAACCCAGATGCAGACCCACTATTCACCATTTTCATCATTTCTACAATCAATCTATCTATCAAACTGAGATACCCTTTCACCTTCAAACCATCCATAAACAATGTCTAACTCTCAACAGTAGCACCACTCAACCCATACAAAGAACAAGATAGAAAATATCCATACACAACACTTAGCCACACCAAATAGGGAATAGTGTATTCAGATTTAACAAATTCATTCTTTAATTACACTTTGATAATTAATGGGTTATCAAATAATAGGATTTCCCTTCGGGAATCCAATTAATTAACTATATTTACATGAGTAACCATGTCTTTATGTTCAAAATCGTTCAATAGAAAATTAACAACATGTATTCATGAGACTGTTGCACAAATAAAGACCACCAATGTCCCTTATTTTAGAGGGTATATGGACAACACTATTCAATCTAGGGATCAAAGATAACAGATAAAAAAACAAAATCATCATCATCTTCCCCACCCCTTATTTATTTCTATGGTATCAAAACCTTTATCATAAAAAGTTTGATTATCTTTACCAAATAACATGTTACATTATCTTTGTAACATGGGGATTCAACCACAAATAAAAAGAGACGTCATCTTACCCACTCCACATAAAGAAAGACTGAGGAATCCCTACCTCTAAGAATAGATGATCAACAACTCCTCCTTCAGGGGGTTATCAAATCCGCATGAGACTCCATGGGAAACTGAATCTAAAGGCCACAACACAAAAAATGACTTCATGGGGAAGAAATTATATGGGTGCACAAGGAGAAAAATAATAACACATGGGGAAGATAAGATCCCGACTTAGAAGAGCTAGATGTTATATCAATGGATGGGAAATGGTTTCATGGGAAATTAATGTTGTATCATGGTAATGATTATGTTGTTTGACTAATTCAAAGCCCTGATAGCATTAGGATATTAAATATATAATTAATATCCTTTGAAATTCCTCTAGAAACACATAGAAAAGGTTTTAAACATGATTTTCATCAAATAAAACATAATTGGGGTGAAACTAGAGAATGATGGAAATGACTCACTAATGGGTGAGTCACCGACAGAAGTCAAAAATAGCAACTCACTAATAGCGAGTCACTAATGCGATCCACTAACAGTGACTCACCTACATGACCAAATGATGTATGAAAAATTGATGCGAGTCACCAATTCCAGACCTATCGATGCCTGACTTACCAACACCCGACCTACCGACGCCTGACCTACCAATGCCCGACCTAAAAATTCCTGACCTACTGATGCCCAACATAAAATTGTCCAACCTGTAACACCCCTATCTTCCACGATAGGCTTCTTATTCAATAACGCAATAGCTTGCATTGTACGCAACTTTGAGTTCTAACACACCGCGATTAATCAAAGTAGGTGTTATTAATAGTAATACCCACTTTTTAAAATTATAGAAATTTTATATTTAAAAAATGGAATTCATTTATTTATTCATAATATCGTAATTATCCTAAGTTGAATTTTTTGTAATTTTCTGAGAACTTCCAATTTTTTATGAATAGTGAAAAATACTTAAAAACAACTTTTTTAATCAAAATAATTTATAGTGATAAATTATACTATTGAGTGGTTTTAAATTATAATTATAATATATTTTTAACATTTTATCCAATGGTTTTCATTATAATTAATTTCACTTTGAAATTAGACATAAACAATTGTCAATCTTTTGATAAATATTGTTTCTTAAAAACACGCTATTTGTTGTGACAGCTGGAATTAATTATAAAATTAATTAATGCAACTTATATGTTTGGATATTTTAAAAATAGAAATCATTTTTTGATTCGGAATATCAATTATAGCTTAGGGTGAAATTTTGGCATTGTTCTGAAAAACTTCAATTTTTGATGAATAGTGAAACCACTAAGTGGTAGTTAAAAAACTGATTTTTCGTTTAAATGAAACATTACCACTTCTGTGATTTTATTTTCAAAAATATGACATTCATGGTTGTCGTTAGGAAGTAAAATGTGGTTCAATGGGATTAAAATAATTTTTTGTTGAATAGTAACTTTTAAGTTTAATTAATCGTGATTAAAGGTAATTAGTGAAATTTAAGGTAAAAATGGTATTATAAAAATATGGAATGACCTTTACACTTGTCCTAACCCTATTGGATGAGTCATGGACGACAAAGAAAATACATGGGTCAACTTGGGGACCCCATGTAGCCACTTTGGTAGGAAAATGACATAAATAACTTTTATTTAAAGTTAAAATAAAAATGTCACAAACATAAGTTATTTTACTAAAACAATTTTTAAATGGGGTTATAAAAGTCATATTTTTGACTATAAATATTAATTATAAATCTAAAAATATTTCCTACATAATTATATTTTTTTTTATAATTTTTAGACATTAAATAAATTAAATTATTTATGACACCATGATGATGCAGTGATTACCTCATTAATTAACGATTTAAATAAAATGAAAATATAATGTAAAATCCAAAGCTTAAACTTGTCAAAAACCTATTGGATGAATATATTTAGAACCCTTATCACCTTGACCTCGAATTATATAAGTGTGGGACCTTTAAAATCTGAAACTCATTATATAATAAAGTAACATTTCATTACTTTCCAAGAGTGCCCCTCCTCTCCACTTATAAAAGTCCCCCACCACTACCACCTTACTCAAACTTTCAAAGCCTTTTGGCTCGGCCAACCTCTGCCCAAATACTCTCCCAACTTCCCTCACTTGCTCCTAGAAGCCTCACTTTGGGCAGAATTCTTCCCAATGAAGCCTTTGTCTAAAATCAAAAGAGTTACCCGATTTTAAGGTAATGTATTCTCTTATGTTATTTTGTTTTATTTTTCTTCTCCAACCCCCTAAACTCTTTTTATTAATTTCATTTGTTACAAAAACAATATCCTCAATATACTAGTATGTTGTTATAAGAAGTTTTAGAGCTACAATTACACACACCTACATCTAATGGTTAAAGAACATATTATTTCTGTGGATGGTGAATTTCTGCCTCACGAAACGATGATTGTTCAACACGCATATAAAACCATAAAAGGTGGCCATTAAGATGTCACTATATTTATATATATGATATATAATATTTTTATGTTTTATTTAAGGTTCTGTATTTTTCATTTATGGCATTCCTTTATTGTTTCCATTATGGGTAAACACGATATTTTCATTTTAGGAAGTGCGGACTACCGCCCCCTCAAAGTGATTTGAATCGTTAATCCCATATGTGGGATGTATAAAGGATGGAGTAAATTATATTATATATGATATTATACTAGAATTATAATATACCTCTATATCATTATGATTTCATTAAATACGATATAGAAATGAAAGTAGCGTTCAAGCGTACGTACGACTTACCGTCTCCATGAACGGTGCATTTCATTTATTACCTCTAAATGTTATGTACTATTATAAATGAATGTATATACTAGATATATATTATTTATATTCTATATACATCATGAATATAATTATGGATATAATGGATATTTTACCACATGAACAAAGTGTAATTATAAGAATTTTATTTTTGACTCAAGTACCTAAGATCGACAAAACGACCGTTATAAACATAAATAATTACATAATGTTCATGACATGGTAATAAGTGATATAAAAGGAATAATGAACATGAAAAAGGTTCTTATGAAGGTAGATATTAACTCTAGTTTATTATTCAGGAGATCAAAGAAAGGTCGAGTGAATTTGGACATGAGGTAAGGGAACTTCTTAACCCAATTTATATTCTTTGGGTTAATCTCCTACTTTAAAATTATGTCATGATATTATTATGTCCTATCTTGTATTTATACTTTATTTATGTGTAATTATAGTGAATACATATAATAGACCTACTTTATTTAAAAAATGATCATTCTAAGGGTCTTCGTCTCAATCTCCATTAATTGAGGCATATTTTGTTTTATACACAACTTTCTTTTATATGGTGTATAAACCCCTTTGACTTTTACGTTTATTCAAAAGGAATATTTTTTATATGAAGTGTTTTACTAAATGACAAAAAGGAAATGTTTTTCTTGCCGTACATATGCGGTGACAATGACTTCTCCGCCGTTGTGACCATTATTTAAGTTTCGGCTTCCTCTACAAGCCATAACTTTTTTTAATGAAAAATAAATACAAAGTTTTAACTTTCATTTATTTTGGTATTGAAAATGGGTTTAAAAGTATTTTTATTATATCAATGTGTTGTATTGATATCTTGTGATTGAAATGTGGAAATGTTATGTTTCATTTATGCATGTTTTATGTGATACGATTATGTTATGGTTTATGATATATTTAAACCTATTCATATGAGGAATGAATTGGACTTAATAAGTGACGGGTGGAGCCCGATATAGCTCCTAGATGCTTCGGTAGGTCTCATGAGACAAACTAGTGTCTTGGAACGAGGCCTTGACAAAATCTTATTTGTGGTCTTGGCACGAGGCCTTGACTACGTGGTTATGATAGTCTGACATTATGCATTCCATCATTATGAAAGTGGTTATTGATATTTCATGGGATTATTCGACTAGTAGAATATCCATGTGATTAAGTAAATGGCATTATTTAATTTTATTTTTTCCATATCATGCTGAAGTTCAATTTTAAAAAGGCTTTTGTTTTAGTTAGACATTGCCTTAAATGTTAATTTTTATTTATGAAAGCTTCCGCAATATTGTTATCTTTACTGAGAATCTGAGCTCACCCCTTTCAATGTTTTAATATTTTCCAGGATGTGAAGAATTATTTTATTAATGACCTACACGGATAGTCAGAAGAGGATATGAGTGTGGACTATGGAGACTTTGTTATTGTATTTTTTCACTTTATGATGTAATGTAACATTTATGAATGTATCTAGTGTTTCCAAGGCTACTAAACTAATCGGTCTTTCGAGACTTGATCTTTTGTGATCATGTCAATGTTACGCAATAATGCACCGACTCTAGGTAGCTGGGGTCGGGGCGTTACAGTTGGTATCAGAGGCAATTTAGTACTAACCTTGGAAGCTAGATTTAGATAAACTCTGATTAGAGCACATAGCCCAAAGGTAGACATTTAGGATTAGTATAGAAGAACTTTCTAGAATTCTGTTGTTGTAGAGATTTTGTAAGTTTTCCGAGAAATACATCCCTGTCTGGATACTAGCATGTAGAAGAGGCTCTGGCACAGATGTACCTAGGGGTAAAACCCGAAAACACCACTTTGAGCTAGACTCGAACGGGAACTGGTGCATGACAACAGGCCTTGCTGCACTCTTGGTTACCACACTCCCGGGGGATATGCTTGGGATAATTCTCATATTCTTTACAAACCACTATGAAGGGTTATGATTATATACTTCCTCAAATAAAACTTTTTTTATGATTATGGATTATATCCATAAATAGTTCAATTAGTGTTAAGTGTTTTACAAGTATGGAATTATGTATTTTGATTCATAAACAAATCTAGTTTATGCCATTGTTTAGAAATGGCGCCTAGTGGAAGGAATGGAAACTGTATCAATGCGCACACTCCGTGTAGGGATTTCCCTCCTGCTCAAGACGATTATTGTGGAGCTGGAGATACAAATGGTGCTGATCACCTTATCACCATATGTGGACAACTCACTCAGGTTATGAATAATAACCTTACTCGTATGGATCACCCTGATCCGCAACGTGGAGGATCAATGTTAGATCATTTCATGAGGAAATAACCACCAACATTTAATGGGGGTACAAATCCATTAGTATCTAAGCAATGGATAATCTCCTTAGAGAAAATATTCCACGCCTTGGGGAGTAGTGAAAGGGAAATGGTTATCATGACAGTTTATCGCCTCACTGGAGATGCTGATCAATGGTGGTCATTGATTCAAAACACAAAGGAAGATGATGACGTATCGAATATGGAATGGAGGGAGTTCTAAGAGCTTTTCATAGAAAAATACTTTCCTCATGACCATCGAGCAGATATGGAAAGGCAATTTCTGAGTCTGAGGCAGAAGGAGGATGAGAATGTAGCAAAGTATGAGGCTAACTTTACAAGGTTAACGAGGCATGCTTCAGATTATATATGTAACCCAAGAGGTAAGATTGATCGTTTCTTTGATGGGTTAAAACCCTTTCTCCGTCGAGCTTTAGTATCACAATCCTTCTCATCATACGAAGATATTGTCTCGTGTGCTATCAAGAGAGAAAAGGAATTCTCTAAATCTTATGACAATAATGTAAAGCAAGAGAAGAAGATAATGGTGGAACAAGAGAGAGATAAAGGGAAAAAGGAAAAGAAGGATTTTCCATTATGCGATAATTGTGGGAAAAATCACCCCAGTACTTGCCTAAAAGGAAAGGGAGTTTGTTATAAATGTGGAGAAAAGGGTCAACAGGCTCGTGATTGCAAGGGAAAGAAAGAGGCTACCAATGTTGAATGCTACAATTTTAGGGAAATGGGGAATTATGCAAATCAATGTCCTAAGTGTCAAGGAAACTTACCTTAGAAAAGGCCAAGGGATCAAGGACAATCTTTTGTTGTTACTACAGTTGAAGCGGAATAATTAATGTATTGGTGCTTTTGGACTCAAGGATTATATTCTGGTTATAAAAATAATGTGATATATATAAGGATTGTACTGTAGTACTTGTTGTTATCATTAAGGTTTTTATATGATGAATGAAATCATATTTTTAGTATGTGGCAATAATAGAAACATTACATTGTTTGGGGAATCTGATGTTACAATTGATTTTGGAATTTAGAGACCTTTTAGAGGAAGTCTGGACAGAGGTATTTTGGATAACTATAAAGGTTGGAATGGATTAAGTTGAACTTTGGATAGTATTGTTTAAGGTTAAAACATTTATGAAGATTATTTTTGGAATATTATAATACTATAGTTTTAGGAAAAGGACAACCTGCAGGGTGGGGCATAATCCGTTGCGTCGGACAAAGCTGCAGGAATCGAACCCACAACCATAGTGCGACAGGCCTTTATTACCTACCACTAGACTATAGGAAGTCCATGGTTATTACAAAATAGTTTTACTAATCTAAATGGTTTGTGTTAGTATTTGTAACCTTATACAATTAGGATAAATAGAATATTTTTGAGTTCTATTATCATTTAGAGTGAAATATGGGTTTGTGGTTAAAATTTATTAAAGAATGAAAGTCTACATAAAAAGTATGTATATTCCCTTAAATTCTTAGTAAATCTCCTAAATAAATTCCTCAACTTTATAAAAGGTAACTTAAAACAAAAATGTTGCCGGTTAACTTTTCCAACTGGGGATTCAATGACTATTTAACCAATCACAAGTTTGTGATTTTCTTATGGTTAACTTTCTCATAATCCAGTTTTCTACGACTCTCCATCAGACCTTGATGATTTGTTTTTCTTCCATATCAATATTTTCATAGAATCCTAGTATGGGATATCTCGGGTGACCTTTTTTACATCTCTTTCTTTATTTTAATGTTATATTTTTATTAACCTTATTTCCAATGTGGGTTTTCCACAAAGGTATTTTCTATTTTCAACCTTTTATTTTCAAAAAAAAATTCAAATTGCGAGGACACAATTTATTGAAGGAGGGGAGAATGTAACACCCTGAGCTTCCACGATACGCTTCTCATTCAATAATGTAATAGCTTGCATTGTACGCAACTTTGAGTTCTAACACACCGCGACTAATCAATGTAGCCGTTATGAATAGTAATACCCACTTTTTAAAATTATAGAAATTTTATATTTCAAAAATGGACTTCATTTTTGTATTTATAATATCGAAATTATCCTAAGTTGAATTTTTTGTAATTTTCTGAGAACTTCCAATTTTTTATGAATAGAGAAAAAAACTTAAAAACATCTTTTTTAATCAAAATAATTTATAGTGATAAATTATACTATTGAGTGGTTATAAAGTATAATTAGAATATATTTTTACCATTTTATCCAATGGTGTTCATTATAATTAATTTCACTTTGAAATTAGACATAAACAATTGTCAATCTTTTGATATATATTGTTTCTTAAAAACACGCTATTTGTTGTGACATTGGGAATTAATTATAAAATCAATTAATGCAATTTATATGTTTGGAATTTTGTAAAATAGAAATCATTTTTGAATTCGGAATATCAATTATAGCTTAGGGTAAAATTTTGGCATTGTTCTGAAAAACTTCAATTTTTGATGAATAGTAAAACCACTAAGTGGTAGTTAAAAAACTGATTTTTCGTTTAAATGAAACATTACCACTTTTGTGATTTGATTTTCAAAAATCCGACATTCATGGTTGTCATTAGGAAGTAAAATGTGGTTCAATGGGATTAAAATAATTTTTTTGGTGAATAGTATCTTTTATGTTTAATTAATCGCGATTAAAGGTAATTAGTGAAATTTAAGGTAAAAATGGTATTATAAAAATATGAAATGACCTTTAAAATTGTCCTAACCCAATTGGATGAGTCATGGCCGACCAAGAAAATACATGGGTCAACTTGGGGACCCCATGGAGCCACTTTGGTAGGAAAATGACAAAATAACTATTATTTAAAGTTAAAATAAAAATTTCACAAACATAAGTTGTTTTACTAAAACAATTTTTAAATGGGGTTATACAAGTCATATTTTTGACTACAAATATTCATTAGACATCTAAAAAGATTTACTACATAATGATATTTTTTTATAATTTTTAGACATTAAATAAATTAAATTATTTATGACACCATGATGATGCAGTGATTACCTCATTAATTAACGATTTAAATAAAATGAAAAGATAATGTAAAATCCAAGGCTTACACTTGTCAAAAACCTATTTTATGAGTATATTTCGAACCCTTATCAACTTATCTTAGAATTATATAAGTGTGGGACCTTTAAAATCCGAAACTCATTATATAATAAAGTAACATTTCATTACTTTCCAAGAGTGCCCCTTCTCTCCACTTATAAAAGGCCCCCACCACTACAACCTTACACACAATTTCAAAGCCTTTTGGCTCATCCAAACTCTGCCCAAATACTCTCCCAACTTCCCTCCCTTACTCCTAGAAGCCTCACTTTGGGGATAATTCTTCCCAAGGAAGCCTTTGGCTCAAATCAAAAGAGTTACACGATTTTAAGGTAATGTCTTCTCTGATGTTATTTTGTTTTATTTTTCTTCTCCAACCCCCTAAACTCTTTTTATTCATTTCATTTGTAACAACACCAGTATACTCAATATACTAGGATGTTGTTATAAGAAGTACTCAAGCTACACTTACACACACCTACATCTAATGGTTAAATAACACACTGTTTCTGTGGATGGTGAATTTCTGCCTCACGAAACGATGATTGTTCAACACTCATATAACACCTTAAAAGGTGGCCATTAATATGTCACTATATTTATATATATGATATATAATATGTTTATGTTTTATTTAAGTTTCTTTATTTTTCATTTATGGAATACCTTTATTGCTTCCATTATGGGTAAACACGATATTTTCATTTTAGGATGTGCGGACTACCGCCCCCTCAAAGTGATTTGAATCGTTAATCCCATATGTGGGATGTATAAAGGATGGAGTAAATAATATTACATATGATATTATACTGGAATTATAATTTACCTTCATATAATTATGATTTCATTAAATACGAAATAGAAATGAAAGTATCGTTCATGCGTACGTATGGCTTACCGTCTCCATGAATGGCGCATTTATTTTCTTACCTATAAATGTTATGTAATATTATAAATGAATGTATATAGTAGATATATATGATGTATATGATATATAAATCATGAATATAATTATGTATATAATGGATATTTTACCACATGAACAAAGTGTAATTATAAGAAGTTTATTTCTGACTCAATTACTTAAGATCGAAAAAACGACCGGTATAAACATAAATAATTACATAATGTTCATGACATGGTAATAAGTGATATAAAAGGAATAATGAACTTGAAAAAGGTTCTTAAGAAGGTAGATATTAACTCTAGTTTTTTATTCACGAGATCAAAGAACGGTTGAGTGAATTCGGACACGAGGTAAGGGAACTTCTTAACCCAATATCTATTCTTTGGGTTAATCTCCTACATTCAAAATATGTCATGATATTATTATGTCCTATCTTGTATTTTTACTTTATTTATGTGTACTTATAGTGAATAAACATAATAGACCTACATTATTTAAAAAAATCATCTTTTTAAGGGTCTTCGTCTCAATCTCCTTTCATTGAGGCATATTTTGTTTTATACACAACTTTCTTTTATACGGTGTATAAACCCCTTTGACTTTTACGTTTATTCAAAAGGAATATTTTTTATATGAAGCCTTTTACTAAATGACAAAAGGGAATGTTTTTTTTGCCGTACATATGCGTCGACCACGACTTCTCCACCGCCGTGACCATTATTTGAGTTTCGGCTTCCTCTACAAGCCATAACTTTTTTTAATGAAAAATAAATACAAAGTTTTAACTTTTTTTTATTTTGGAATTGAAAATGGTTTTGAAAGTGTTTTTATTATATCAATGTGTTGTATTGATATCTTGTGATTGAAATGGGGAAATGTTATGTTTCATTTATGCATGTTTTATGTGATACGATTATGTTATGGTTTATGATATGTTTAAACCTATTCACATGAGGAATGCATTGGACTTAATAAGTGACGGGTGGAGCCCTCTATATCTCCTCGATGCATCGGTAGGTCTCATGAGACAAACTAGTGTCATGGCACGAGGCCTTGACAAAATCTTATTTGTGGCCTTAGCACGAGGCCTTGACTACGTGGTTATGATAGTCTGGCATTATGCATTCCATCATTATGAAAGTGGTTATTGATATTGCATGGGATTATTCAACTAGTAGAATATCCATGTGATTATGTAAATGGAATTATTTAATTTTATTTTTTCCATATCATGCTGAAGTTCAAGTTTAAAAAGGCTTTTGTTTTAGTTATACATTGCCTTAAATGTTAATGTTTATTTATGAAAGCTTCCGCAATATTGTTATCCTTACTGAGCATCTGAGCTCACCCCTTTCAATGTTTTAATATTTTCTAGGATGTGAAGAAGTATTTTATGAATGACCTGCAGGGATAGTCAGAAGAGGATATGAGTGTGGACTATGGAGACTTTGTTTTTTTAGTTTTTCACTTTATGATGTAATGTAACATTTATGAATATATCTAGTGTTTCCAAGGCTACTAAACTAATCGGTTTTTCGAGACTTGATCTTTTGTGATCATGCCAATGTTACGCAATAATGAACCGACTCTGGGTAGCTGGGGTCGGGGCGTTACACAACCTATTGATGTTGATTCACTTATGCAAGATACCGATCCCATATAACAATGAGACCTACCAGTGTTCAGTCACTGATGTTGTTCTAATGACATGAGATGCAGATACCACCTACCAACGCGACCTACAGATGTTGTGTCATAGAAGTTGATCTACATATACGAGCTACCGATGGAAAAACTGAAATTCTGGAAAACTCATGAAATGAGTTACCATTGCCTCCTAGAACACCCCAAACACTGGATTTGGAAAAATTAATTGACTAGATAGGTTCGATCCATTACATCATGTACCTCTCAAACTATTCTTACCCCTTGAGATTCAAAACCAAACCTGGAAGAAAGATGTGTCTGAACAACCACCACGTAATATTCCTCTTAAAGATAAACCACCCTTTTTGTTTGAATCTTCATCATACCAGAACTTCTCCGCCTATATCTGCAAACCCAAACATCCACAAGATACCCCATAGAAGCACCAACTATCAAGACAGATGGATTAGGGAATTCTTTCCTCCATGTCAATATATTATCCACTATTAGTGGAACTGACTTGTTGGCATGAGTTTTATTCCGTCTCAATTAATGTGTATTTATTAGTAATATGGACTCCCCCTTTCCACATGTTAGGAATTTATCATAAATTAAAGAATAGGGTGACAACTCATCTTATATATAACAAGGTAAAAGAAATCCATCCCCAAGAAAAACACACAAGAAAAACTCAAAACTACTCTGGGTACTGGGCACACATCTATGTCTCCCTTGGACATGTACTATCATCTAGGCCACCACACTACCAAAATAAATGAACCAATGTAATTTTCCATCCACATATCACCTTCTCCCAATAATAATGGACCTCCATTGGTCACTCCATGAATGTTGTGTCTTACTTGATATCCAACTCTCCCTAATCAATGACATGTGAGTCATTGTGAGGATACCAATGAAGCAGGGAGACATGAAAGATATTTTGGATCCTATCTAACTTCAGTGGAAAATCCAACCCATATAACACCTTTCCAACTAAACCCAACACCTCTAAAGGTTCAATGAACCTTGTAGAATGCTTGCTCCCTAGGACAAACCTCTATAGCCCACGGTGATGGGAAACCTTCTACATCGCATGGTCTCTATCCTTGAACTAAAAGGGCCTACTCCATTGGTTGAAATATGAATTATAATATTCATGTTCTTACTTCATCCTCTCATGGAAAAGATACACCTTCCCAGCCGTACTCTTTACCACATATTGACCAAGAACAGCTACCTCCCCAACTTTTTTCTAGAATAATGGTGAATGAAATAGTCTCCCTTACAAGGATTCAAACATAACCATACCAATGGAAGAGTGATATATATTATTTTATAAAAAATGTACCAAGTGAAACTATCACAACCAAGACCCACCAAAGTCCCAGAATCATGCTCGCAGTATGACCTCTTGCACAAGGATGGTCCTCCCTACCTGCCCATCAGTCTGAGGGTGGAAAGCAGTGCTAAGGTGTAATCGAGTGCCAAAAGAATGTCGAATACCCTAAAAAATAATTAGTTAAAAATGCATATCACAATCTGATACAATGGATCTCATAACTCCATGAACATGCACCACCTCATCCACATACCTCTACACTGGGGAATCCACTTTGACCGACTCCATAATTGCTAAAAAGTGAGAAAATTTCATCTGTGGATCCACTATTACCAAGATTTCATCACATCCTTTCTAATCCCCGGGTAATCCTATGAAGAAATTCATTTAGATTTCATCCCACTTCCACTATGGTACATCTAGGGGATGCAACAAAATGCCATGAACATGGTGCTCAGCCTTCACCAACGGGAACAGTAGACACTTTACCAAAAACTCTGCCACTGCCCTCTTCATCCGAAGACACCGAAACTAGTCTCTCAGGATGTGGTAAATCAAGGAAACTCATGTGTGTACCATTAAGAGTGATCTTTGAAACTCATGGAGAACTCCCTCATGAATAGGCGCTAGTAAAAAAACATCCCATGGAACAACATCATATTCTGACAATCCTCCGACATCCCAATAGGGAATCACCCTAGTAAATGAGATCACATATAACCTCCACCTCTGAGTCTCCTCGCTTATAATCATCCAAATTCTACTTTAGGGGTGTCTATACTATCATATGAAATACACAGACTCCACTTCCACCCAATCTTGAATCTATGTTCTTGGTGGACAACTCCCCCATCACCTTCTAATCATCTGCAAATTTCAAAACAAACTCATTCTTCGACTTCTTTCTCGAACCATCAGCCACAAAATTCACCTTTATTAAGGTTTAATACATCTCAAAGTCTTAATCCTCGAGAAACTAAATCCCCCACCGCTACCACAAGTTCATTTCCCCCAGGTAAAATATCTACCTCAAGCTATTGTGATCAATGAAAACCCAAAAGTGCAAACCAATGAGTTAATTCCGCCAAAAATTCTATGAGAACATTAATTATACTAGATTCAAATCATGGGATGAATATTTAAATTAATGTGGATTTAACTACCTATATCTATAAGAGATCACACCTCATTGTTGCATCAACACACACCCCAAGCCTAGATAGGAAGCATCATAAAACAACTCAAAAATCACCACTTCCCCTAGAAACTAGATCATTAGAGCACTGACTAACTTCCCCTTCAGGTAGCTGGATGTTTGTTAACACTTCTCACTCCACATTATGGCTTAGTCATTTATAGTTAGAGCCTACAATTGAGCTACTAATTGAGATAAATTGGGTACAAATCACAAGAAATGGACAACCAGACAATGAAAACTCTAAACCTCCACCACATTCTCAGGTTCTAACCTAGAAAAAACATCCTTGAACATCAATGGGTCCAATGCTATCCCCTACTAAGAGACAACATTCCCAAGGATGTGTACTTATTTTTTCTAGAACTTTCACTTGGAAAAAATCCCATATATCTTGTGGTGTTGAAGAACCTCCAAGATAGTTCGATAAGCTCTGTATTCTCCTCCCCAGTATTCAAGTAGATTAGGATGTAATCGATGAGCACGATGACAAACTAGTCTAAGAACTCATGGATGACAGAATTCATGATCCCCATGAACATGGATAGTGCGTTCATAATACCGAATGGCATGACCACCAACTCCAAGTGAGCATACCTTCACTTGAAATAATTATCCAGGATGTCTTCCTCCTTCACCCTCGACATCTGATTTTAAAACCGCAGATCAATCTCAGAAAACCAACTTGCTCCCCTCATCTAGCTGAAAAGATTGCATATCCTTGGGAGAGGCCAAAGATACTTCACCATCACCTTATTCACCCTCTGGTAGACTATATAGAGCCTCATATACCTCGTCTTACTTCTTTTTCAACAAGAAAGAAGCAACCCATGGTGACACACTGGGCTGGATGAATCCCTTCTTCATCAAGTCATCAATTTGAATCTCTATCTCCCGCTACTCAGAAACTGTGATATGATAAGAAGCCATCAAAATCAGAGAAGATTTATGCTATAAGTCTATTCCGAACTCAACGTCGGGGGGGGGGGGGGGGGGTTGAGGCACAACCTCCTTGGTGAATATATCCAAGAATTCATTGAAATTTTTGGGAACCTCCTTCATCTCATCATCCACCGATTCCATAGACGACTTATCTAATAAGGAATGTGGTGGCTCCACATGTCAACTACCCCTCAAACAACTATTCTTTCCAATGAAATATACATGTTTTCCATCCAAATTTGAAAACACGAATCATCTCTATATGAATTTTGATAATAGATTAAAAAGAGTACAAACCATCGATGGAATTGATCACATAGTATGGTTGCATTTAAAGTATGAAATGTTCCCCATAGGAATGAGGTAGTCTCATCATCCTTCTATATCCTTGGAATACATCAAAAAAGCTAGTCTAACCTCTTCCCGGTGTAAACAACACTAGGGTAAAAAAGTTATATCTTTTTCTAGTACCATAGCATGGGCCAGAAATGGTTAATTAAAGGAGTCCAAAGCTCTTAAATGAAATAAGCCACAAACAAGAGTACTAAACAAATTGATCATTCCTCGAATAATCTATAGCCATGTTGGAAATACTACATATGTAGTGTGAAAATGACCACATCTAGCTCTTATACCACTATTCTATTGACTTACCCCTCAAACACATCTAGGTCAAGGTCTTTGTGGAACACCCTGAGGCCATCCTTTTCCTGCTTTATCTCCCCTCGGTAGAATAGGGGCATGTTGTCCCTACTACTGAAACGAAGAGGTCGACCACTACTACTGTGGTGGGTGCTAAACATGACCCCCTCCACCATACTCAGCTCATACTAGGAACTTACTATAAATATACACATATCCTCCACCAGTGAAACACCTTTGTCCCAAGCCTATGGGAAAAGAACGGGGACCAGAAGGTAAAAACTGAAACTGCTGAGGTCGGCTCCCCACTGGCAGAAATCTTGAAGGATTTAGTTCCTAAGACCTGATGCTGGAAGCCATTCCCTACATAAAATCCATCTCGATCCCCCCTCATAGTATAAATCCTCATGATTACATCCTCAAAAAAAATATTCCTTCTTCTGGACAACAAGGTATTTTAGAAAGGTGAAGGGAGTAACTGCATACTGGTGGGATGGACAGAGTTCCCCCTCTATGCATCTCTCCTAAGACACCACATTTAGAGAGAGACCCAATGAAATGCGAAGGAGATCCTTGAACTTGATCAATAGATCACGTACTAACATACACTCCTACTAGAGGGACAGTAACTCTTTTATCTTATCATTATTCATGGTTGTGGAAAGGAATTCTTCACAAAACTAATTCTCAAATTCAACCCACAGAACATTGGTCTCCTTCCTCTACCCCAGGTAGAGTGTCCACCACTAACGTGCACCACCCTGAATCTGGGTCACCACTAGAGGATCCTAGTACTCTATTGGGGCCAATATCAAGCTAAAAGTGATCACCCTCTCCTCAAGACAACTCTCCATCTCCATCTCTAAAACACTACCTTCAAACTTTCCCAGTGTCTGCCATTAGAAATTATGAAGCGTCTTCTACCATAGATCGTCATCCCCCATTAGGACAACACTCCGTCAGTTGATTAGGTCAGCCGGATGAGTCTCCACTGCTCATACCACACACATACAACGACCGGGTTCCTTAACTAAAAAAGTAAAAGGGAACTCCAAAGACCAAGTAGTATAGAATTTTATTTATAAATAATTGTAACCCGTGGTTTATTTTAAATTCCCCAAACTCCTATGAAATAAGAACACATTTCATCATGATACATGTACCTTTCCTTGCATCTCTACCACACAAAAAATGTATCCTCACATGGTCATTCGGTAGGCTTAGAGTCCTTACATCAAATCATGGGAGGCCCTAAAATATAGTTTCCTAACTTGTCTTCCATGGACATTGTCATGCACCAAGATCTCCTAACATTGTTTCCCTACCATCCCATGGAATCCTTACTGTGCCTAACTACAAACTCCATCCTATCTCTCAACCATCATCGCTGATACCATTCTATGACAACCCTCCTTCTTCAAGACTAGTGAATGGATGGAAAACTATCGAGACCTACCTTCTTCAAGATGAAATAGAGATAATGTCCAGTCTCTGGTTGGCCCTAGGGTAGAGACCAACATCATGGGTATACAAATATCACAAAATGGAAAGCATTACCCTTTTTATAGTAACAATTAATGGGTGATAAGAGGTATCACCCTTAAAAAATTATAATAGATACATATAAAAGAATCAAAAATCCATCCCACATGCATAGTTAAAGTAAAACTACAAGAAATACAATGAAAAATAATTCCAATTTAAATACCAAAAGAAATAATCTATGTAGCTAAACAACAACCATAATGATGTCTGTGCTATTAGGGTCCATCATGATCTATGTAATTTCCCTATAAAACTAAAAATAGTTTTGTATATGTAGGGTGAGAATACAATAATACTGAGTAGGGAAAACCAATGTCTCTCATGCACAAGTGTAGAAGCATAGTAATGCCCCCTTGAGAAAATCGAAAAAATACAAAAGCACCTAACTAGGTATACTATCCATACAAAATATCACCAAGGTACACTACCAAATAACACAAGTCAAGTAATGTAATATAATAATCACATTGGCGATAGGTTACCCTACACCACTTCCCATTGCTTAACTACTCATCTCTATCAATGAATGTCTGGACTCGACCACACTCTTCTATAAGCCCCACTGCAACAACCTACCTATACACACCTAGTCCACAAACCACATATCACCCCCAAAAACTTAGGCCACAACCATATCACATCCTTCCCATATAAAAATGGACCACAAATAAATATCCTCTTCTCAAAGACACCTGTGAAAGAAAAACACTTCCCATACCAAAGGCACCTGGGAAAACAATCCTCGTATCCAGATACCTGGGCAATAAACCCCACCATAACCTCCCTAAAGATTCCTGGAATACCAATGCCTAGAAGAGGGAACTGAGAAGATCCAATAACCATCCATCCATCTTATATCTGAGATTTTGGGAAAACACCTTCCTCCATGAAATGAGGGTGTTTGTAACATAGTGCTGAACTAGGTTGGGGCACATATAGAAATCTCAAGGAACTAAAAGTATATATATATATATGTACCAAAAACTCAGCCCATCCTATGGGTTATAAAACAAACAAACTTCCCACATAAATCATCCCTTGTTTCTACATTTAATCCATTACCACATAGCCATCCATAGACATAATTCATAACCCTAGCCAATTAATTTCACTAATTATCATTCTGCATTAAACAATTGATTTTATTATTTATTCCAACACTACTGAGGAAACTACCCAGCATAGAACACCACAATTAACATCATAATCCACACACACTTCACAAATGTATCTTAAAACTCTGTGAAAAATCCATACACATGGTAACACTATCCTTATTCAGAATTATCCCTCCAAAACCATCGTTGGAAGACCCACTGCATGAAAATAACTACATGAGGAAAAAAAACACAACTAGGTTGCAATCCCACTGCATAAAAACACAATGATCAGCAACTAAAAAACATCCCAGATGCAGACCCACTGTTCAAAAAGTTCATCCATTCTATAATCAATCAATATCTCAACCTGAGATACCATTTCACCCTCAAACCATATAAACACAATGATGTGCAATAAACAGGATCAGCACACAACCTGTATGAAGCACAAGACTGAAAATATTATCACACAACATGTAGTCACCAAAAACAAGGAAATGTGTATTTAGATTTAACACACACACACATTAATTCCAATTTGATAAATCAATAATTATCCCATAATAGGTTTAATCCCATGGAATCCATTTAATTAACCGGATATACGTGATTAACCAAGTTATCATGTTGACAACCATTCAATAGAAGATTCAAAAAAAGTATTCGTGAGTCTAGTGCACAAAACGAGACCACCAAAGACCGGAATTTTTAGAGGGAATGATGCCGACACAATTCATATCATGGTTCAATGATAATAGATAAAGCAACACAACCATCATCATCATCTTCCCTACCCCATATTTATTACTAATGTAACAAAAACATATTAGCATAACATGTACGATTATCATTATAGAATAACATGATATATTATCTTTATTACAGTAGGATTAGATTAAAAACAAAATGATACATCATCTTACCCAACCCGTATGATACAAAAATAATGAAAAAATAAATAATCCCTACCTCAAAGAACATAGGATCAACAACTCCTCTTCATGGGGTCATGTAAGCAGTATGATACTCCTAGGGAAACTGAATCTGAAAGATACCAGATAACACATGAATCCACGAGGAAAAAATGATCTGGGCACACCATGAGAAAAATGGAAACTCATGGGGAAAGGAATCTCTTGTCTTAGAAGAGTCGGATCTTATATCAATGTAATGGAAATGATTTCAAGGGTAGAAATGAATCAATTATGGGTGAGTCACTGACATGATTCACTGACTTCGAGTCACTAACCAGTCCCTCCAACAACGAGTCACCGACACAACCCACCAATGCCAAACTCACCAATGTGAGTCATCAACGCCTAACCTACAAATGCCCAACCTACAAATGATCAACCTATCAACCCCCCATCCTACGCAATCCTGACATACTGACGCTTGAACTACTGACTCCAGACCTACTGACACTCGACCTACAGGCACTAAGCCACCGATGTGACCTACCAATGCTAATTCACCAACATTGAGATACCAATGCAAGAAACTGATACAACCTACCGATGTGACCTACCGACGCATAGTCACTAAAGCTGAGCTACCAACGTGAGCAAATAATGGAAAAATTATAAATTTTAAAAACTCTTGAAATGAGTTATTGTTGCCTCTTAAGACACTCTAAACACTAGATATAGATTTTTTAATGGATCAGAGAGGTCCGGACCATTACAAAAGACCATGAGAAAAAAAGTTTAATTTTATCCATTTTAAAGTGCTACACGGTTTGGCCACATTATTTGATAAACAATGCACCAATCATGTTCTTGTCACCACACAATCACGACACCCCATACCCATGCATGGAACATTTTTTAATAGGTCTTATGTCAGTTGTGTGACATTTATTCAATAAATTCAGACAACTACACATTTTTCCCTTGCCCACCACATAGTCTTTCCAACCTGTACACCTAAAAAAACATGCCCGCACAGTTTTTCCAGATGTTTAAAACTTACAGTGCACCGACCTTGTTCCCTCTACTGCATTTTTTCTAAAAACTCCAGTTTTGGACCATAAAATAATTGGTTTATTTTGAAACCTCAAATATACAATAAAAGACTCATTACAAAATACAAAATATCATTTTGAGGAATTCCAAACATCATAATTCTGTTCTAAATATTTGATAAAGACTTGACCCATTAAGTAAATAGAAAATTCAAATCCATTCTAAAAATTCTAGCATGGAAATACAAGGTACATTGTAGTCTCTCCGCATTAGAACTTATCATCCTTTTGAAGTTTTTTTGGAAAACTAAAACATCACCTGACCTAGTTGGTTTAGACATTTTTTTTGAATAGATTCCTTCTGTATCCAAATTCCCAACACACTAGTGATATTTATTTCATACATTGAATACCAAATTTTCCAAAAACACAATCCAATTCCCAAAATGACCATTGAAACTAAAATACACAAAGTATATAATCCCATTTACCGCGTGACATGAACACATTGTCATCTATACAATCATCTCACCTATGGAATTCCCTACATGGTTATTTAACTACTACTATAAAAAATATCCATGAATCAACCACCTTGTGATTTTCTTATCAAAAAAAGTAATTATTGTATTGGGGAAATATCTTATTCATTTATCAAATTTCAAATGAGTCCACTACCCTTAGTCCATGATTTTATCATAATGGTTGAACACCCATTGGCCAAATCTCAACCTAGTCATGCAATATTTTCCATTAAAATTCTTGCTCAACCCTTGTTCTACACTTATCCAATTATAATAGAGAAAAAATATGTTACTATATTGGCCGATTCAAACCATTTCAGTAACAATCAATTCAAACCACCTCCAACTGACTAATCCCTAAAATGATCAACTCCCATAGACGATGAAACTTCAAAATTTTATTTTCACAGCCCTGTCTCAAGGTGTTCCAACATTATTATGAGAATGAAAATGACATACCATACCCAACATCTGGTAACATATCTTGATAGAACCATCTCCCAGTCAAAACCATTTCCATGATATAGTAGTGAATCTGACGGAAACCTGTTATATCATCTATAGATCATCAAATCTATATTTGGAATAATGACCACAAATGGATTTCAACCAAATCTGTAATAAAAACTATACATGATATTTAATGATATTCCCACCAATACATGTTCTATTTATGAAATGAATTATGTGTTCCAGAAAACATTTTATGATTATTTCATGGTCTCATAACCATTATCACATGAGGGTCTCCCTCCTACAACTGGCGCCCTACAACTCAATATAGGAGCATCATTGAAAAAAAATAAATTATACAAAAACCCGATCACTGAATCCAATGATCCATCTACTTCTATATATAAAAACCAACTTGTATAGTAACCCTATTGTCCTTCAACATCAACTCTCTACATGCAATCATCACCAATTACCACTTCCCTAGAATGGTTTTCATGGAAACCGTAGAATTTAAACTCATCATGAGGCACACTTCCCTTAATTAGCCAATGGTTTCCTACACACTATTTAGTTTAACTTTTTTATAAACCAAGAGAAAACTGTTAAGGAGACCCTCTTTAAAAAGAGAAAACGATCCGTTCCATCTTAGTGTATAGATTACTCTCTATCAGTGTAATGAGGAAAAGGTTAATAATGAGCATGATCATCTCTAACTAAAAGTTCACCAATATTTCACTGAAGGCATGGGTGGATCTCCCAAGGCATGATCACATAAAAAAAATTCATTAATTTAACCATCTCATGACACCACATATCCCAAAAATGGGTGTCTATGTCCAGCCACAGTTAATTCATCTCCCGACACATGATCCATTCTCAATGTGTCCTATACTGTGAGATACATTCCTTATTAAATCATAACTCCTAATGAACATGTCGTTGATGGATTTTGAATCCATCAGCCCTTACCTCACATATAGACACTCACAAATTTATTATTTAAATGGTACTATGTTTAATGAACATGTGTTATTATTATCTCACTCATACTCCAGTGATTCATTTTCTACTAAAGCTATGTTCACTATGCAACATGACATGTCAGTCTAAATGATCTAGAAGCTCCCTTGGAACTCCTCAAAAATAGGTACCTCACACGTGCCAAAGTTTACTCCATAACTAGCTTACACAATACATCATTTCAGATCTACGAATCAAATGTGTAACTATTAGTATACTAGGCTAGGCACGCAAACCGTCTCTCTCAACATTCATGTCTTGAAAAAAAAACACCCATGGTGCTTCCTCAAAAATTGAAGGCATCAGCAGGTGTATATCACCAAACCAAAGAAAAAATTTGTGAATTAGTTTCAAGAGTGGAAATAAATGATCTCACTTACTAAGAAAGCATCCTCAAACACAGGGTAAACTCTCCCATGAATATTTCCTTAAAAAACCTAACATCAAACTATAAGGATCCTAGTTAATAATAGTGGCCACTAGGTATCCCACTGATCCCTACTAACCATGTCTCATAACTGGGTCACTAGGTTTAACCCCCTATTTCTAAAGATCAATCATCTATAAGGATTCTTAAGATAAAACTGACCTACAAGGTCCAAAACTGTCAACCATCAGCCTCCTAGTACTAAAATCATCTTCGATCATCCTCATAAAAACTACCCTTAATGGTCACGATATCGGTATAGATATAATACTTAACTGAAACTCATCAGTCATTTGTGTATGGTAATACCCCCCCAACTTATTTTTTAGTATATGATAAATTTTTTAGTGTCTATTGGCATCGTACACTATGACCCAACAAGATCACTATGAATTGATGCATCAACTTTATAACGTTGAAATACGCAGTTGAACAGTACTCACACAATTTGGTTATTTATAATTCCATTCATAGCGATGATGGAAATCACTATATAGGTTGTTAATGACACAATTAATAAGAAAACCTAAGAAAAAAACCAATAAGGGGTCCATTACATGGGAATCATGAACCATATCATCCTACTAGGGACATTGCTCCTCCCATGCATGAGGATTGAGTCATCTCCCCATTTTCAGCCATCACACCATAGATACACATGAACTTTCATCTAAAGGGAATGAATATAAAAGTTGGATCAATTGTGAAGAAATCAACCATGAACCTATATGGGAAAACAAAATTTAGTTTGTTACTATTATTTTAATCAATTTCCATAATCATCAGTAAAACTAACATATTAGTATCCCTATAACATAGGTATCCAATGTGCAAAACATGATTCATGATATGCCATTTTCTTTTCCTAGAAAAGAGTCAAAATCAATCACTGGCCTCTTTCTAATATGAAAACTGTACATAAATACATCAATTTCCTCACACCAATGGGATTAGATAAATAAATCAATAATAAATCATAACATTCACACAACATGTCCATTTCTTAAGGAAAAACCCATATAAAACCGTAACATTACACATCGTGAAAAAAGTCCCACAACCCTAGAAATTAGGTATTCCAACTGGAATAGGTGTCTTCAATTCACCAATATTATATCCATCACCTTTTTCCACAATTCACTAATACCCATATATACCATATCCCAAATGGTGACACAAAAAAAAGTAACCTATGATAAAAAAAATTAACACACCATCCAGGATGCTTTAAAATCATTTCTCTAAGATGGTTCACCACAAGTCATAAAGAATTCCTCTCTTCATGCCATAGGATGATGAATAGAATAGAGGGCCTAGGGTGTGTCCATGATAACACTATTCCATCATATTAGAGTGACCAACAATGAGAATTACAAGATATCATCCACATTATAAATCAATATAGTGTGAAAGAAATAAATATTCTCATAAGGATCATTCAATAATAGTAAATGAAATTACATAAAATCCCAAATGTATGTGTCCTAAATGTAATACCAGTCACCCTTAGGTCCAATCACATATATATGAGTAAAATAAAGAGGAAAAAATAATAGTTCAGGGCTCTCTTATTGACTCAGAGACAAATCACATACTCGATCTCTACATACATATCTGATCTATCTGGCTCAATTAGTTTTAGGCCACGATCCAACCTATTCCTACAACTAAATGACCATTTTTGGGTACCCTTTTGAAATGGTTTCCCGATTAGGGTGTGTATACGAAACTTGGTAGGGAAACCAGAACGTAGTCTTATACATATCCAAAAAAATGAAAATAATGTAAAAGTAAGATACACATTAATATAATGATAAAAATAATGATAATTTATAGAAATAAAGTAAAAAAATTATACAAGTTAAGATAAAGGGTAGTTATAAACCATTTCAAGACACAAATAGAAAAGATAAATATAATAAATAACATGAAACCATACTCAATCCTGGGATCCTTGATCCTGATAAACTAGGAAATGTGATGTGATGTACATATATATTTATATGGTTAAATATATATATATATATATTTCCATATATATATATATATGTATAAATATTTATATACATGAGTAAAGTGATATATAAAACAAAAAATAGTTGATCCTTGGTTTCGTAGAACTGAACGTCTGGTCATCATTTAAAAGTGAAACTAAGCTAGTTGTCATTACACTCAATCTATGTATAATTATGTTGATCTCTAAGTTTGTAACCCTAATAAAAAACATAATTTTACCAGAATCAAAAATATATCTTAGTAAGATACATTGACAAAGGGGGTCACATGTCATAACCCTAGATTCACTAGAACTCACCTCCAATAAATATTATAGAGGATATCGTATATCGAAAAACATTCTTGAATATATGGAATTGAGTTAGATGTCACAAAAATCATTTTTATGTAATCTATTCCGATGCATGATTACTAGTTCCCAGTCCATAGGATATCATTACATTACAACTCAGATAATCAAAAATGAGATGACACATAGGTGATCTATATTGAATACTCTCTTAATCCAGTATATTAACACATAGTCGTTCAATAAATAGTGCAATAGTACACTCCTAGACAAGTCTGATGAGTACCTATAATCGTGCATCCACCGATCTTAGTGAGTATCCTAGGAATCAGATGAGGAGATTAAGTCCATCCTTTGGGATATCTGCAGTATCCTATAACTTTGGGGAAATGCACCGTCCCGACAACATTTCGCCTACCCTGGAATGCTATCAGGATATCCATTACCATAGTGACTTAGTATAAGAGGGGCCCAAGACACTCTTCGAGACATACCTATATATCACTAATCAACAAGGAATCCCAATGAAAATTGGGGCTTCCAATAGTAGTAAAAATAAAATACAATCTAATAAGCTCATAAGATGGACCCCAGGAAGAATGTCTAGAAATCAAAATAAAATAGGGGTCAGAAGACAAAATATAGGAAGCCATTTTTCAATCTCAACTAAAAATAATAATCACATAAGGATGATATTAACAAAATCCTTTTCTAGAGGATAGAAAATTTTACATTTATAGTACCCAAAATATAAAAAAATGGCTAACATTGGGGTCACTCTAACGGAAGCAGTGTAGAATGCACAAGTGGTTGTTCCAAAAAAAAAATTTTGTTTTTTTTATTTTAAGAACAAAAAAACATGATAATGAAAGAAATGTTAAAAAATAACAAAAAGGTATAATAAAACAAGAATTAATAAAAGAATAATAGAATAAAAATAGAGAAAACTAAACAATACAATGAACGGATAGCAGACACAGACAATAGTCATAGAGAACAAGGTCCAGACCCAAGTCACTCCACCCTCGATTCTCTATACTAGATCTACAAAAGAAATTCAACAAACAAAAATAAATTCACTCAGTGTATATCCAATGACTCAAATCACACACCTCAACCACCCAAAATAGTGACCACTTATGCAAAGAATCACTTTCAACACACGAGCACTCTCCCATTGAGATGAAATATCAAAATTAAATCACTAAAACCATGTATTATTTCATGACTAAAGTGATTGTCAGTGGATCAAGAAATCACACACCCTCACATAACTTCTCGGTCAAGTAAATTACGAGAGAAAGTGGAAAGGGATGAGGGGAAATCAAAAAGGAAACCGATATAGGGAAAGAACGTGCTCACACGTTACTCAATTCACCTACATGATCTCATCAGAAATAATGAAAGAAACATTTGACTGTGATCATGGAAAAAATCTCCCGGTTGTTTCATGTTTGATAACATGAATCCGAACCTACAAATTAGATCTCCTTCAACTGAGATTATAGAACACGGAACAAAAGGAATAAAGAAGAACACATTATCAAAATTAAAACAAACAAAACTCAATAACAATCACAACGTTTTTACAGAGTAAAAAAATTGAAAATGTAAAAAAAGAAAGCAGGTGAGGATGAGGATGGAGATGAAGGAGCGGGGTCTCATCTCCAGGTCAAAGATGATTCTCCATCCATTCCATCCACACCTCAATGATTGATTTGGTTATGTTTTTAAAAAATTTACAACATTAATTTTCAATTTTTCATATATTGTTATTACTAAAATAATATATTTTGTGTAAAAATTAACAATTTCTGTATTTTGGAAAATAAATTTTAAAAAATGTGTTTTTTAATTGTTTTTTTAGTTTATATTTTTTGTTATTTTTTAATAATATAATTAATTTATTATTTCTCCTTTTAACATTCATTTTTTATTCTATTTTTATTCATTATCTCATTGTATTATGGTTTCTTAAATAATATTTTTAGTTTACTAATTATTTTTTTGATAATAATTTTCAATTTAATCATTTCATTTCATAAATTTAATTTAATTAATAATTTATTTTTAATTGTAAATTATTAAATTTTGAACATTAATTTTTAGTTATTTAAATAACTAAATTAGTTTTAGCAACTTAGTCCTTTTAATTTTATAATTTTAAGTCATTGGTTCTTTAATTACATTAATTCATTAATTTATTATTCTCTTAATTAATTTTTTAAAAAATGATTTATAATTGATAAATTAATTTTGAATAAATGGTAAAATGGAATCAAATACTTATCTTGTAATTAATATTTTTTTGTTTTAACATATTTAAATTAATATTTTTATTTTTTATTTATTTTTTATAATTTATATTATTATTAATTGGGTTTTTAGTTTAATTTCGTTATGGAGTGTTTGTTTTGCATCTGACACCACCCATTGATGACTCAAATGAGTCACTAAAACCACCCATTAGTGAATCAAATGAGTTACCAACACCACATATCAGTAAGACAACCTACTAAAACATCAATCCCTATCTACTCCCTTTTAACCTATCAACACCACTCTATCAGTGAATAAAATCACCAATAAACCCCTCCTTCTGACCTACCGATATCATCCATGACCACTTCCGAAAACCATTCCTTTCATCCCTCCAGGATGATCATCCATCACCACTCATCCACTTTTAGATCTTTCTTATCATTTCCATCTCCATACATTGAAGAAGAGAGGAGACCATGGCAGGGAACCGAGCATTAGAAGTCCATCACAGTAGGAGCAGAGTGCTGAAGTAGGAAGACATCTTCTTCAAATTTATTTCCTAATTTCTGCTATACAGACATTTTTTTAAAGAATTTTATTTATTCTATTTCTTTTTTTATTAAATACTATTTAATTTAAGGGGGATGGATTAGACATATTGAATTTTTATCTATTCTACTCATCTTGGAGCTGGATTAATCACAAGAGTCATAAGGCTTTTGATATAGTGATCTCTTTTCTTCTTCCTCGTGTGTTTTCTTTCACGCTACCTCTAGTACTGAAAGGTGAAGGGTAGAGTATACTTTTTATTTGAAAACCACAACTAAAGTAATAACTAGATAATTATGTGGTGTAATATTATCTTTGAGGAATCATTATTATCTTGGGTTATGTTAGAAATAATTGTTCCCAAGAAATATTACTAGAGAGGGTGACTTATTTAATGACAACTAGTTAATTCACACCTCTTCACAAAGCCAAAGAAGCTCTATGATTGATTTTGATCAAGGGAAGGGTCCATTAAATCAATATTTTCTGTTCCAATTCGACAAAATCAATCATTGACTACCTCTTATGAAAAATCACTACATCACAAAATATCATCCCCATTCTCGACCATCACATTCTGCTTCCAGTTTTTTCTTTTTTCTTTTCTTTTTTTCAGTCTTTATTCTACACAACATTAGTCCTTCTCTACTGTTCGAAACCCTTCTTACCAAAGTAATATTTGTTTATAAGGTTTTGAAATTTTAAATTTTTTCATACCAAACAATATTCGTGGTGAAATTTGGTTTCATTTTCAGGTAAATCATGTGTGTCCTTGTTAAAAAGACAAAAAATGTAAAATATAATAAAAAAATAAAATAAAAAAAATAAACTCCAAAAATGTACCAAAAAGTTCTAAAATATCTTTCTATAATTAGATGAAAACTAGATATTATAAGTAAGAAAAAGAAACACTATTTTTACAAATCAACCAACATTGTCTTATTCTTTGAAAAAAAGAATATAAAAGTGAAAAATCTACAAGACGTAGTTGAGAATCGACGTGTGAATATGTGACAACCCTTAGTTCATTCCCCTAAGAGAGCTATGATTAGAGTGTTCCAAATTCCAATAGTGTCAATTAATACATCATACATTAGGTTATACCCTATATCTAATGACTATAAGATCAAAAAATATATTCTCTCCCAACTCATTTCTTTCAATGGTCTGCCAGAAGAGGACTCATTAGAGTTCATTAGATAGTATTATGAGTCTATCTGGAAATTACCTTGGTGAGATCTGAGTTAGGAGAAGTTGAGGTTGAGGTTATTCCCATTTTACATAAGGTTAGGGATTGGACATGGTTCCAAAATATTGATTATAAAATATTTCAAACCTAGTATGAGGTATTCAATGCCTTTGTTTCCAAAATTTACCCCCGAAACATCACCATTGTCGGTAGGGACAAAATCACTATCTTTTTCTTAGATGAGGGAGAGAAGTTTAAAGAAGCATGGAATCGGTTTAGAGGCCCTCTTAGATAGATTCCCAACCATTATTAAGCTCCCCATTTTCTCATGGATACCTTTTACAGTGCCCTCCCCCCTATAATCAGAACCTAGTTGACCAATCTTTTGGGGGTTTTGATTCCACATCTGATTATATCAAGTAGTTTTTTGATATATTGGATAAAAATAAAAGAAATATTTCACCAGATATAGTACCATTCATAGTACTGAGTCAAAACCCCAAGCCATTATTGTTGATGATAGGGTTCTTAGGGATAAGTGTTGTAACTTTTTAATGTTTGGTCATAGTCAAAAATGTTGCCCTAATTTTTACCTCCATGTCTAAGTAGATGATAATGACTAGTTTTTAAGCTATAGGGTGATTAATCTGGGATTATATGATCCATTCTCCAAACCATACAAATTTGGTACAAAAATGATATCAATATATCATCGAGAGAACAAGGGGTGATAAAATATCCCGCAGCCCCAAACTACCTCCCACAACCCAGAATTTATAACTCCAAACAATATGGGGATGAATATTCATATTCATAAGGGAACCATTAGGGAATTATTAAAAAAATTCAATATGAAATTAGTTCCTGAATAAATACTAGAACTCTAAAATTCATATTTTAGAACAACAAATGGGTTAATTGGCTAGAGATCATAGTTCTAGGGAAAATGGAAAGCATCCTAGAACAAAATATTCAAACCTAAGATAAAATTTCATGGTAGTAACTACAATTTAGAGCCCAAAACATCAAGAACCAGTTAGGGAATAACCTAGTCAAAAGGAAACTAATGTTAAAGATGAAACTGGAACAAAAACCCTGGAAAACCCCAATTCAATAATTCTGGATAGATTGAAAGAAAATGATAAAAGTTATTGAAATCAAAAAGAAGAATCCTATGTAAAATTTAAAATGAAGTAGTAGTTAGTAAAAGAAGAAATTAATAGGGTATGTTTTAAGGATGATAAGGCTTACCCACTAGTTCTAAATAATTACTCCTCTCTCATCTTGTTCTCACAAAGGCATAAAAAACCCAATGATACTATCAGCCTCAAGTTTCATTATATGTTATGGAAAATTAATTTCAACATTCACTTTGTTAATGATTTCAAATAATTCCATCCATATTTGAAATTTCTTAAGAGTTTCATAGCTAAAAATTGGTATTGTGGTGAAAGATCAATAGTGAGACTGAATGAGGAGTGTAGTGCAATTTTCTAAAAAAATATTCCTCCCAAACTAAAAGACCCGGGAAGCTTTATCAGCTATTGTAAAATTCATCATAGTGAGGAGATTAGGCTCTTATGTGATATAGGAGAAAGAATAAATCTGATTCCTTATCCTTCGTATGAAAATTTCAGTCTTTAGAAGCTGAAACAAGATTCAGTTACCTACATCTTGCTGATAGGTTACTTACCTTCCTTTATGGTAGGGTAGATGAATAGATGGTTGATGTGGGGAATCTTTCTTTGCCCACTAAATTTTTGATTTTTCATATGGATTGTGATCACACCGGTCCACTCATTCTAGGAAGGCCATTCTCAGGTACTTATAAGAATCTCATTGGTGTATCAAAGGTTAAGCATTCCCTTTAAGCTGGTGAGGATTAAGATTTATTTCATGTCTTCAATGAGTCTCTACTTGAGGTGTGCAGTATGTTCGTATATGTTGATTATGAGGTTTTTATAGTTGAGATAATAAGAGTAAATCATCATCACTCTCATGATTTAATAAATGATATTTTCAAGAAATTTTTTTTGAGTCTAAATCCACAAAGTATATGGAATGTTTGGAAGGAATTTAAACCCAAATTCAGAAATACATTGCTCAAAATAATGAAGTAATACTTTCCAATTCATGTAATCTCGCTGATAGATTTTCTATAATGTTTAGGATCTTCTGACCACCCATTTTTTTCAACCATGATGCTACAACATTCTTTGTATAACCTGAGGGCAGTCATTTTATTTCAAGTACCTTGTCTGATGAAAGTGAATGTGTTGGAGTTGTGGATATGTCTAGAGCCATCCATGTTCAGCATGAAGTTCAAGTTGAGACTTTATGAATATTTTGAGAATGATTTGATGGATTTGATATAATTTTTACCAAATGTGGACAACATGTCAGCACATGGTTCGTTTTACCAAATGGATAGTCAATTTTTTCCTTGAGTTTGACTACTTCCTAGAACAACTTGACTCTACTCCCCCTATAGGACATAAGGATGTTTCATCTGAAATTCAATTTGTTATTGATAGTGACCCACCTACACCAACAACCTTTATTCTGAACTTGATAATTATATAAATGTGGGGGGGGGGGATGTAAAGGATCATTATCTAGGTTTCCATGGTCACCATAAATTTTCTTCAAATCTTTTCTCTGGTCTAACATTTTATCTAAGTGATGTTATGTTTTTTGAAGTAACTGGTGGAAGGATTCTTAGTCCCTGAGTGATGGAATTTTTCAAATGAATTTTTTATTTTGTTGAATAGCATGAGGTGTTGTGTTAACTTACTGAATTGTACAAAAGAAACACTAAGGGGTCAATTTATACTGAATCATACACCTTGAATGATCTTGGTTAATTTTTTTAGGGAAATAATGCTTGGATGGGGACTTCAAACCCAGAACATCATGGTAGGTATAACATGGCTTTCCTTGTTTTATGTTTCACATTTTTGTTGAATAAATGTTCCATGTTTGGTTTTTGGTCTCTATGATTTGGGGACCAATAATTTTGGAATTTAATTTATATATTTTTTGTATTTTTTAATGCAATTTTGTAGATTCTTTCTAGCTTTCATAAAGTGAAGGGGATTTGTGGTTTGTCAAGGGAAATATTATTAATGATAGCCTCATTTAGAACATTCATGATGGATGAATGTTACTTGTTGAAGAACACTGTATAACCCTCCATAACACACACATTGGTTGTATTTCACATTGAGATTTAATTTTTGAAGTCTAATGTTAATTTATTTTATCATGTAGGTACTTGAATTGGGTAACTAGAGTTCCTTTATAAAACAAGCTAAGGGAGGATTCATTTGGATGAATTTATATTTGTGAAGCTGCACATTTAGGGATGTACTATTTTTAATTCGTTATTTGTGTTAAATCTTTTAATTCATATTTATTATTAATTTATGCTATGCATGGGGTTGTCCACTTTTTATTTTGGCAAATTATAAATATTCATTCATGTTTGGTTCTATCATGTTGTAATCTCGAGAGTTTCAAATTCAATTAAACTTTGTGTGTAAAACCTGTAGGAGCCCTTTGTTTTCACCTGGATTATGTCGTTGCGGTACATTACAGTTAATCATGCTATTGTTTGAAATGATTTGAGAAGTAATTTTTTTTGTTATAAAAAATAAAATAATGAATGTTTTAAAATTGAATAAAACTGTTCTTTTTGCTGGTGGTGGCTAATAGGATCCTTTGTATATATGTATTTATTTCTTCTTCTTTTTGGTGTGTAAAACAAAATTTTGAACCTCATCACTACGCATAATCATTATTTTTTGTGTTCAATTTCCCAATATCTTTTGAACTAAGCTATCTCCCATGTTGATATTCAACATTGGGGATAATATTGACTTTTATGTGTGGGGAAAGTTTCTCACATCAAATTCCC
Source organism: Viscum album (assembly GCA_963277665.1). Classification (NCBI taxonomy): domain Eukaryota; kingdom Viridiplantae; phylum Streptophyta; class Magnoliopsida; order Santalales; family Viscaceae; genus Viscum; species Viscum album. The sequence goes on along the minus strand of OY728120.1, from coordinate 1,426,867,286 downwards.
CTATATTTTTTTGAATAATACAATTGTAATTTTTTTCAAATTTATAAAAATTAATTCAATTTTTTCATTTTATTCATTCAAAATATAAGGGTCATATAGCTTCAATTTACACATCAATTATTTCTTTCCTAGTCGATACCAACGTGCTGGCAGTTAAGGGTTGGAATGACTCTGAAACTATTGTGGAAGAGTGATTATTGATTGAGTAGAATATTGTCCTTATGAATTTTATATTTAGAAACATAGGAATATAGTGATATATGATAGATTGTTGTGGAATTTGGATGATTAATTTTAGAAACTATAATTTTCCAATGGATCCTAGGGGACATATCTTTTATTAAATAAAAAACAATCACCTAATTGAGACTACTCAAGTGATAATTTTTTAAGTCCATTGTAACTAGATTAAAATGGGAAAATGGGATACCACATTGAGTCACTGAGACAAGGTTCACTAGTTGTGTTTCTGTGAATAAATAAAATCCAATTTCATATTCAATAAGTGCTACACACATTTCACAACACATTAAATATGGATGGGAAAATTAGAATCAAATGCCCTGTCAAAAATGAGATCATTTAGGTGAGGTGAATTTTGAACCCAAATGAAGATGGAAAAAATTAAAATAATTAAATATCAGTTGAGTTTTATCTGTGATTTCATTAAAAAAAATAAACATTTTTAGAACCTATGAGAAATTAAAACTGTAATTTTCCTTTGGTTAAGGTTTTAATTCCACTTTTATCTAACATGTCTGCACTCTTCTAATTGTAATGTGAGTTGAAATTTAATTAGGAATGTTAGTGAATTTCATAGAGGTGGCATGATTTATTAAATAGTGGATGAATCCATGATGCCTTTGGTTTCCATTTATAATGGAAACTGGGCAGGACCACCTTTTTTTATCACATTCTTATAATGCAAGTCATGATTTCATTCCTTGGTATTAAAATGTTTTTTCTTTAACTTTTTGAACTAAATGTCTCAAATCATTATTTATGTTGTAAAAATTCCAAAGCATGCATTGTTTTATGTAAAAAAGGATTTAAGGGTGGGGTGTTTGATGTGGCCACGTTTTCACACTTTTTACCACATAAATTTTCAGTTTTTCTTATATATTTATTATTTAAATAATCTATTTTTTAAAATAAATAATAAATATTTTATTTTTAATTTTAAATTTTTGAAAACATGTTTCTGTTTTAAGACTGTGTTTTTTAGCATTTTATATGTTTTTTTCAATAATAAAATTAATTTATACTTTCTCTTTTTAACATTCATTTTTTATTCTCTTGTTTATTTAATTATATAATTGTTTTATGTTTTATAAAACAACAATTTAGTTTATTAATTATCTTTGTAATTAATTTTCAATTTATTCATATAAATTCATTAATTTAATTTTTAGCTCTTAATTTTAATTAATTCTTTGTTTTTAATCGTAAATAAATTAATTTTTCAGTTTTGTTTTTAGTTATTTTAATAATTCAATTAGTTTGAAAAATTTATTTCTATTAATTTTATACATTTAATACCCTGGTTCTTTAATTACATTTATTTATTTAGTTGTTGGTTAATATATATAAACAAATTAATAATTATAATAATAATTTTTATTAATCTATAACATGGAAACAATTATTTATTGTATAATTAATATTATTTTTGTTTTATAATATTTAAATTAAAAGGTTTAATTTTTTTATTTTGTAATTTTATTTTATTTTAAGTTTATTTTTTAGATTAATTTATTTTTGTTTTGTTTTTTATGCAACTGACCCACCAATGGGTTGCTCAAATGAGCCACCGACACCACCTATCAGTGAGAAAACCTACTAACATCGCCATCCCTCTCCCCTCCCATCTAGCCTACAGACACCACTCTATCAACAAATCAAGTCATTGATACACCCCTCCTTCTAACCTACTAACATCATACACGACCACTTCCACACACTATTCTCTCCATCCCTCTAGGTGGTTTATCCATCACTACACATCCACTTATAGATTCATATAATCCATTAAATACCCATTAAATGAAGTAGAGAAGAGACCAAGACAAGGAACCGAGCAGAAGTATGCCATCGTAGTAAGAGTAGAGCATTGAGGCAGGAGGGCTTCTTTTTCTAATTTATTTCTCTTTTTTGCTCTGCTGGAATGTTTTTAAGGAATAATATTTATTATTATTTTTAATGAACTTCAATGTATTTTATGGGGGTTGGATCAGATGGATTTAATTTCTATAAATTCATAAGTTCTTGGATCAAGATTAATTAGAAGAGGGGTAAATATTTTGATCTAGTAAACTATTTCCATCTTCCTCATATATTTTCTATAACTCAACCTCATGTATAGAAAGGTGAATGGTAGAGAATCCTTTTTCTTTCGCAACCACAACCTAAGTACTAACTAGAAAATGTTTTGGTAAGATCTTCTCCGTGAAAAAGCATAATTATCTAGGGGTTTGTTAGAAATACATGTTCCCAAGAGAGAACAATAGAAAGTGGGATTTATCTAATGACTGTTAGTTAATTCACAACTCTTCACATAGCCAGAGAACTTATGTGATTGATCTTTTTCAATATAAGGGACATTTACATCGATAATTTTCGATCTAATTACTCTAACTAAATCATTTACTATATGTTATTTCAAATCACTATATCAAACCACATCATCCCCATTTACAACCATCACATTCCACTTCCACTATTTTCATTATTTTTTTCTTTTTTTTTTGTTTTGGCTTTGGTCGCCACAACATCTTTCCATCCCTAAGGATCGACTCCCTTCTTAACACTATACTAGTACATTCTAGGGTTGATAAATTTTAAATGTGTGCATAACCAACAACAAAGCATGGTCAGATATCTTGGGCTATTTCTATCAATACCTATATGAAATCATTTCTAGCACATCTGTCACAAACTATGAAACCTCTTTTTATCATAGTTGCACCAGTTGTAAAAAAGTGAATAAGTAAATAAAATATGGGGGATGACCGAATTCTTAGCCCAGAAATACTACCTTGGAATCATGGGATTAAAATTTCATCACATGTTTAATGGTGATGCCCACAACCATTTCTACCAAAACCCCACCTACTAGTTTATGTTTGGCCAAACATTAGGTAAACCAATTGGTACCCTAATTTATAAATTCAAGAGAAACATCCCACATGGTATCCATAAGGTCCACCAGTAAAAGGATGCCTCCCACTTGGGGTCATCTAAGAAAATATGTTAGAAAGGAATCCCTATTTGGATTCAATAAATAGAATAAGAAGAGGCATCACATCAGGAACCTTGGTTAGGATCATAACCTCTGGTCATGGATAAAGCTAATGTATTGTGGTTGTTAGTGACCTCACCCGTTTATCCAGTACAATCCACATATTTCATTTAATTAAACATATAACATATTGAAATTAAACAAGGGCATGTTGAACTCATGGGAATTTTGTGGAATACACAAAATACAATAACCATTTTTAAATACTAAATTGTATGTATGTCATACCAACTATGATTAGGAATCATTAAACCATTAAAAATAAGCTCTCAAAAACTCCATCAATGTTTTCCGAAATTTGAGCCATGTCGCCTTGGATTCCATGTCCCTAATAAAACAAATAATGGTCAAAATAGTCCATAATAATTAATTAAAACATTAGATAATTAAATATAAAATAATATCAAAAAAGTTATAAAATGTTCTAACTCACAGGATGACCATTACTCGATATGAATTCATGAAACCACACGATGAAGGTCTACCAAGTTCCCCCAACAACATTCCTAGCTAAATCCAAATAAAAAAAAATTACAAATTTATTTTATTATTTTAAATTTTTTCTTTAATTCTTTGAAATTCACCTCAGTGGAGAAACTCAATGAAAAGACATATGGTGAACTGCAAACATCATCTCGGCATGTCCTATTTCCAGGGAATCAAAAAAACTCCAACATTGGTATCTGATTACACAATTCCCTAGTGGAATCAGGACCAAAATACATTACTATGGAAACCTATGTTAATGAAACAAATAAATGATCATAATGTATGCTAATAGAGTGGAAGAATTACTTCAAGGATTCCAATGCACCCGATGGTGACAAAACTAGAGAAAGATCGAGGGAGAATCACCCAAAGTAAAAGAAGAGGATATTGAGCACATAGAGGAGGAAAAGGTAGAAAATATGGGCTTCCCTCTTATGTCTTACAGGGGAAAATATTTAATTTTACATTTTTAAAAGGTCACATAGTCTGGATACATAGTTGGATAAACGATGAACCATCCTAGTAGTTGGAACTATCTAAGCACCACACCCCCACATACTGGCATGGTACACGATATAACAGACCATGCGTCAACCAAGCAACATGTCTGTGATAAATTTCAAACACCTAAATAGTTTTCTATAAAACACTTCATGGTATCCCCAACCTATGAACCTAGAAAAAATAGGTTGCACATTTTGGCCACAATGTTATCACTAGTTGTGCACCCATGGCTACGATTTTTCCCAAAATAATGGTTTGAGGCCCTGAACACCTTGGATTCTCCTGAAACCTCTAAGACCAAAATCAAGCCTCATTACACATCAAAAAATTTCATTTATTGTTATTAAACCTTCATAACTCCATTTAGAATCTCTGATCAATATTTGACCCATCTAGTAAACAAAAAATTCAAATCCCTTTTGAAATATACAACTTAAAAAAACATGGTAGATTTCATATGCATCACCAAATACTCTTTCAAATATTTTTAATAATCTAAAACTATTGAACAACATCTATTGGTGAACAAATAATTATAGAATTGATAAATATATTTCCCATTACAAGGGTATAATATATTTGAATATTATAATCCTACAGAAGCATCAACCATGACTATTTTCACAAATTCAAATAAAACTAGAAGGAAAAACCATTCCAAATAACTTTTGTTCTATAAAGACAATACATAAATAATCAATGATGATATTCCACCATAATTTCATTGAAAAAACATATTTTTCCACCTCAATTTCATGGGTAGAATAGATAATCTCATGGGGATATAACGTCACTGATCTATACTAGATTACTACCCATTTATGCATCAAACCATATCCTTCATCAAGAGGTGAATATTCATATAATGACTTATCCATCATTCCCCCACTAGAAAATTACGAGAAGGAATGCTAACTTACCTCAACATCATGTTGTAAATATTTTCCTGAAACTAATTTGTTTATAAAAATGCATAGAAAATCAACGAATTGTATATCTATATATTCATGTTCTTGATAAAATTAATCAATTAACATATATAGTAATCTATGATGGTGATAAAACTATAGACCTTTGTAAAATTCATTGGTGATTCTAAATAAATAACTAAATAATCATCAATATATCCCCTACCAATCGCTACTAAGCGCCCATATTTCATTGTAAGTACACCTCCCATGTCTATAATTTTCACTTAGTTATCTTCAACTAATCTTGATAGTGTTAATGAAATATTAAAACATCAATAAGGTGACCAGGATACCCATTAATTGAGATGTTGTATACAAAGACGATAGAGCGGAATATGACCACAATCTAATCTAGGATATTATGAGACATAGAGTTATATATTTCAATGAACACAACTAGGATTTTTTTTCACTAAATAAAAAACCTTGTAATCTATGTTCCCATATCAACAACTAAAATATACCTTTGTTGTGTTCCCCTCATGGAATCTCATCAAGTAACATGTAGAACATCTATCAATCATTAAAAACTAGTAGGTCTTATTCAAATGGCCAAAGAAATGGTTAATAATAATAAATATATATAGTAATATATGACTATCACATAATTCAACCACTGATAGTATAGATAATATCATATACTATCATATACCATCTGTGAGAATAATATAAAAGAACACCATAGTGACACACTATGATAGATAAATTTAATATAAATAAAATATTCAATAGAAATATTCAATTATTATAAAATACATGGATTTATCTATTATCAATTAATTAAAATTAAATAATCACATGGTTTTAAGTCAATAATCATCATGATGTCAATTTTATGTTTTATTGTCATATACTCTTTTACAAAATCCCCACGAAACTTCACAATGGCCTAAGTGAACTCCCCCACATTATCCTCAACTAAATCCATGGATTAAACTTCCAATTTATAAATTAATAACTACAAACATCAATGACACATTTTAATATTACTCCATCCATTTAAGACATCATTATTACCCTCCTTATTTAATAATTAAACACCCCTTCAAAAAATCAATAACAACCTGTGGATAATACAACCAAGCAATGAAAAGAATGACATGGTATGTATGTTTCTAAAAATAATGTAATATATTGATGAAAGAATATACTTCATCATTATCACAAAACCTTAATAAATATATTAATAATTTTATATCAAAAAACTACTGTAGTTAATATCCAAGGAATTGAATGTCCTTTCAGTATGAATCCAAAGCTACCGACTTTGGTGGCTATAACAAGGGAGTTTGAAACTACAAAACTAAATAATTCAGAAACCAATATTGAAGAATAATTTTTTTTAATTTAATAAATATGGTCTCATAAGAAAATAAAATGCATTTCATGATGTTACCAAAATTCAGCATTCCTTTATAGCTAAAAATTACCACCTACATAATTGTGCTCTTCCATTTATGCCTAAGGGAAATGGGAAATACATAGTTATCCATTACTATCTTTACCACCTCTCAGTAGAATATAACTCTAATATATCTTCTATAAAAATAGCCCTTGTCAAAACTGCTATTGAGTATTAAAAATAAAATGAACACCTGGACCATGATGATTCCCATCGAAGTTAAAACACTAAAATAAATGATCATCGAACCTCCCATAAGAAAACAACATTATTATTGAGACCACATTATGTGCATGAGAACTGCTTGACCGTGAGAATGGATATGGAAATTATTCTTTCTGAAGTAATGATGACAGATACCGTGATGATCCAGATACTTGATATACTCTAAGAATAGTTCTATTCTTCTAAAACCCTCATATCCCCCAATATAGAATATATGGGATATTCATGCATCATATCGAGGGATTAAACTATTTTTTGGACCTCCAAAAACATATTAAATACTAAACAGGTGAACAAATATTAAATTACACAACACTATTCATCCTCCAAGCGTCAAACCTTATACTCTTCATCTACAAATATATTAATTGGAATGTGATATAGTTTTTTATATCAATTCCTATGATACCAAAAATGTAGGATATGTTTTTAATGTGAGAGAATATACTACCTTTACACCTCCCAAACCATTTAAAAAAACACAAAATGATACTAACCTTGAAAATTATCCCATCATGTTTCGTCTACTATATTATCTTTGAGTCAAAACACAAATCACTAATTTAAATCAAACTACATCTCAAAAATTTCCAACTAATTGATTCCCTATACTTATCATGGATTGATCTAAAATTCATCCAGATCTTCCGCAACGAGTGATCTATCATCAAATCAAATATACTCCCTTCAAACATCGATATTCACTAATTTTGAAACCCACACATTTTCTTCGTCCATATATCACCCTCCTCAGATGGGTCAGTCCACCAGTAGTTAACTAAATCATCATATTAAAACACCCAAATATAAATTTTAAATGATCGATAACATTGAGAAATCACGGTAAATAAGTTAGAAAAATCATAACATTAGTAGAACTAAATTAACGTTATATGTTTATTTTTGTTAAAATAATATATTTTAAAAAAATTATCTATTTCAAATGCAGGTGAAGTCCCAGAAAATGCATCCCGCACCTAATACTATAAAATACATGCATTGTAATTGTTATTATCATATTAAATGAAATTTAAGTCCTATTGTTGGATTATATTGTTCCGTAAAACCTTGTTCCCCATTTAGTCACTCGTGATTAAGTCTTCGACTAAGATAACCTATTCATATTTCCCAAAAATCAGGCAATCAACTATAGTTCTTAACTCTATACACTATCTAAACACTCAATGAGATAATTTAATACCATGATTCCATCACTCACCCAATCTAATCTCCCATCATTAACATGTATTGAAGAGTGGAGTGACCCTCATGGTAGTACACTATGAGGTACTATGTATAAGACTAAAATAATGGGCATAAAAAATGAAAATAGGCTTTATTAACCATAATTAACCCATGAATCTGTAAATAATATCATCTATAAACACCATTATTAAAATTAACAACGATCTAAAATACTCAAAAAAATGAAAAAAAATAAGTATGAAGAATACAAATATCAGGGTTACATACTAAAGAAAATTTCCGGATTGATTCATATGCAGCAACTCCAGGGTAGATCAATATATCTAAGATAATACTATCCAAAATTGTAAAAAAACCCTTAATAAAATCTTGATAAATAGTTATTTTTATATGTTGATGAACAAAAAATTTATAATTAATAGGAACATACAGATGTCTTCTCAAATATATATGGAAAAGGAATACCAATGCATCAATGAACAAATAACAGTTCTAAAAAGAATATATATAGTAAACTACCACCTATAATAAATAAAAATTAATACCAATATATGAAATACATGAATGGTAAAATTTCATTTAAAACTATAGTAATTAGGTACCCAATAGCCACTTCCCCATATTTCTGTCTCTCTCACACAAATGTAAAAAATGATTTCCTACAAAAATAGCTTCCAAATATTTGTGACCACACATTATATCTCATATAAAAACTATTCCACAAACATAAAACTTATTATTATCATCATCTAATATCCACTAACAAAAAATATGTCTCACTCATCCACCAGAAATTCGGTATAGTTTTTAATGCCACGAAATTCTAAAATAAGGATATTGTATTTGATAGAATGTACGAAACACAACACTGACTGTGGAAGAGAATATAAGATCCAGAGACATTATGACATGTTTTATTTTTGAAATATATTCAATAAAATGTTTTTATAATTATCTGATATGATTGATATACATATGATAAGAACAAATCCAGATTTATGCTTAAAAGTCTATATTTTCTAAAGGCGTTTTTCCAGCTATTATTGGAGGACCAATATTTAAAACTAAATTTTAAACATTTTATAATTTAATTAAAAAAAAAATTTATTTATTGATGAATAATTTAAAAACTATATTTGGATTAATATTGTTTATTTTTTTGAAGTTTCATGTTTTGATAAATAGTGAAATATAATGCATATTTGTTGAAAATGTCTATTTTGTTTAAATTGTTTTTAATGTTAGTTATATTCTAAATTAGGGTTACAGTAATAATAGATAAATTATAAATCTATTAATATAATTTATTTCATTAAAATCATAATTTATATTTTATTTATAAATAAAAAATTTAGTGTACTTTTTAACATTTTCATATTAAATAACTGCTTTCTCACCCCATATACAGGATTGTTTTTAAATTAATTTCATCCCCATTAGTGAATTTAACTTGAATATTGTGTATATGTATTTTTATTTAGTATAATTTGTATATCCCAATAAGATAAATTTTTTTTTTGACCGTAATTACGAGTGAATGCATTTAAAATTAATAATAGAGAATTAGGGAAGAATGTGCATACATGATGACTAAACATAGAATATAAGGTGTTTAAATGGAAAAAACTTGTCAAAACCAGTGTTTTGTGACATATTTCGACCCTCACCACCATATTATGGATTTTTATTAGGTTTTGAGATATTAATCCTTGATGGTGACTTGTATAATAAGTTGTGTAAGGAAAAAAGGAAAAAAAGAAAAATTCTGTCCACTAAAACTTATAAAGAATTATTATAGGTGAAAACATAAATTTTTTAGCTATAGCTATTATAAGGAATATTAAAATATTTTTTTATCATGATAATTTATTATAATTTTTTAGTGATGATAAAATTACAATAAAAAGTTATCAAATTCCAACACATGGGTTATTTAGTTAATAATAAAACTAAATAAATGATTCTAAAAACATTAAAAGTAACGAATATTTAATGAATTGTTGTGTTAAATTATTTTTTAATAGGAATATGTCATTTTAAATAGCTATTAAATTAATATTATTTAATTCCTATGTGGTTTTAATATTTAAAAAAAATTAAAGAAATAATTCTAAAATTGATATAAATGTTATTTTACAATAAATGATATTTAATTAAATTATTTAAAATTATAAAAAATAATATCATCTTCCATGTTTCTTTAGGTGTTAACAAAAATTAAATATGATCAACTAGGGGACCAATTTATCTTTTATTATTAACATATTAACCCCTAAATAGTAAAAACATTTCTAGTGTAGTTAGGGTTAAAGCATTGTTTTTCTACATTACGTACAAATGTATTGAGTTAGTATCCAACATGTATGGGATTTTTATATTTTAATTTTTAAAAATATTGGGTATAAATTTTATAATAATTCTAAATTTAATTTAACCTTAATTGATGAATCGCGTAGCTTATAAAACACGTTACCTTAATGAAAAAGAAAAATGAAACAAAATGAAACTTAATGTCTAAGGAATAAAATGATAAAAATGATTTTATTTTTATGTTTTGTTAGAGTAGCTTGACCATAAATCATATGTAATCCATTAGTTTTTTAATTTATAATCCCATGACGTAATTTAGAACTCCCAATACTATTTACCTTTTAGTATTTATAAGAATGTCACTTGTCACCCACTATAAAAAGGCATTCACTTTTCACCTTCCTCACACCACTCAATCCAATTTTGATTATCCGAAAGTAGAAAAAATAAAAAAAAATCCATCCCCAAAGTATATATTAACATCTTTTCTCTGAAAAAAACCATGGATATATTTTGGAATTAACCCAAAAGAGTTACCCAGAGAAGAGGAAATATTATTCAATGGAAACATTTATTTTATTTCATTATCCACCTGCTAAATTATCATTATTACATGCTTATATAATAAACTTGTTATCCTAAATATTATTATATTTTATTATGTTATGGGGTAGGACAACACCTACACACACATCCATCCAACTGGTAATGAAATCATCAATCATTTGTATGGTGGACTACCGCCTCACAAAATGATATCATTTTTTTAATTTACCTGAACTTATGGTTAGGAATTATTATTGAAATATTTTTTTAGAATATATATATATGAGGAAATCATAATCTATGTAATATGAACAAAAAATATCAAGCCAAAATATACTTGAAAAAAGGGAATTAACACCAAAAATGATGAAAATAATGAATGGTTATTAAAGAATAGTTAATGATATGTTATAAAAGGTTCATATATGATATAATAAATTTTAATATGGTTTTGGTATGTGTTAATTATATTCATAAAATATTATACATGATTTTAAATCTCATTAAACCAAAAGGGAGCATAAGATTATGATATTTCTAGTCTCTCTTTTATTTTTGAATGTCTTATGCCATATACAATACTCGTTTCATTATATGGTGTATATAATTCCCATGAATGTATTTTATGATTCTCATACATAAATATATTAGTTTTTACATATCCATTTGATGATATATCTTTCGCATGGTTTATGTTTTCAATGAAACCAAGGTGGTAGTGGATTTTGGTCACAAATTTCCTTCGGTGACATGTTTGTTATGTCATACACCTATCTTATTTTATGAGATTTATATACATACCATTTGATATGATATTTTCGGAATATAATAATTATTGTGGTATTATAAGTTTAATTTCATTTTATTCTTATATGGGGTGTATGATTCGAATTTTTCATAATTGTGTGGGACACTTTGGAATGATTAAATATTTCTTCCCTCATGAATGTTTTAATGGTTTTAATGGTATTTAAATTCGTCAATACCAACATCCATTGTTGTTTATTATCCTACAATGGGGAATTGTTTTTTGATACTATCTTTATTCTTCCTCTCGATTGATTATGGTTATTTTTACTAGTGATAATATTATCATTCACTTCCTTGAATAATTATTTATTTCATTAACTTCCTCATAAGTTATTAACATTACAGTGAACATTGAACAGTAAAATATACCTATATCTCAACATTATTTATCATGGATATTATTATTTCATTAACCATGTTACATTTTTACATATGGAGTTTAATTTAATTTTCATTTGATTAACTACATAAATATTAATTAATCTGTATCCTTTACTCAATATTGATATTTGATAGTTTATGAGTTAAATATATTATTACATATCTGAGGAATTATTTGGACTTGTATGAAATGGTTTGGGGACAAATTAATTCAAGCACGTCGATGAATAAGTAATTTTCATGAAACAATCTAGTTATGGTTTTCTCTAAGTCCTAACCCATTTTTTATATTCTTAGAATGAAGCATATGAAGTATTAGATTATTAGTATGATATTTTGACAGTATTACACTCTTGTTATGAATTCTTGACTATACTTGACTCGAGGAATGAAGCCTTAACAGTATTAGATTCTTAGAATGAATCCTCAATGATATGTTTTATATATTCATGGTTTTTCATTCCATCATTAGGAATTCAGTAATAGATATTCAATGTGATCTTATACTTGGATAGAATATTCTTTGTTAAGTTTCATGCTCATGTGATTATTTATATGGCCTTATTCGAGAATTTTTATTCATTCCATATTGATTATGCTATATCCAGTCATTCAATGGAATGTGTGCTCACTCATTTACCTTTTCATGTTAATTTTGATCATTGATTCATTATTTTATATTCTGTACTTAATCCTTATTGATCATTTGAGTTCACACTTTTTTTGTTTCCTTTCCCAATGATACCTTTTATAGGTTTTTTTATATTATATTTCATTTTTTATCCCCAATGTAAACTGTGTATCATGTATGTAATATGGTTTTCCAAAAATATTAAAATTTTTGATCCTTTGGGATTTAATTACTTATAATTATACCAATGCAATAAATTAAGGAATCAGATATGTCCTTTATGGGGTCATGAAACTATAGTTGGTATGAGAGGAAGTTTAGTAGAAACCTTTGAAAAAAGATTTAGGAAATTAGAAATTAAGGATCACAACCTTATGATAGTCTTGTTCGTTATCATAGGATCACATATGTCTTTATTAAATTAATAGTTACCGATACCATCACAGGAAAATGAGATTAAGGTTAATCAAATGTTATATGTCTTAAACACCACTTATTAGTTTTTACGTCATGGGAGTGTACCAATATTAAGGTCATTTTATATAAAATTCATGGAAATACAACCCATTAGGTTTTTATATGGATTAAAGGAAGATTTATTTGAGGATTAATGAATTTATATTTTATATACATATGTTTAAAGGTATTGATAAATAATAGGGTTGATATACAAATAAGATTATTATATTTTAAACAAAATAATGTTTGTATTGAAAACCCAAGTAAAAAAGTTCATTTAATGATTAATTTCATTTCAAGGATGTACATCAAAAATTTTTTGGAAACATTATAGGAATATGTTTATTTTAGTATAAGAAAAGAAAAAACCTTTATTCTGGGTTGTAAAGACCCGTAAAATTCAAGGGAAATTTTTTCTTAATTTTCTTTGGAATTTTACAAGAACGTGGTTTCTGACGGCACCTGATTACGAGGCCCGCTGTGCCCGGAATCAATTTCCAAAGTTTGGCTCGGATACGTTCAGTGAACGAATGAGCTGGTTTTTCTAACTTTTGAACCGGTGCCCGGAATCGAATTCTGAGGGCACCGATGATCTCGCAGCGCCGATATTCGCCTAAGGAGACATTTTCCGAGGTTGCGTTTTATGCGGGATGAAAGTTAGTTTTGGGGAAATTTTGAAGAAGTTAAATAAATTGTGAACACAATTTATTTTTTTTAACCATATTGGTTATATCCTCCCAAAGGGAGTTAGATGTGGGACCCACATCCACTTAACCTCCCTTGAGAGGATTAAGTGTGGTGGGGCCCACACGAACCCTAACTCCTCAACTCCCCTTTAAACTCCCAATAACTCCACTCAATTTAATTTTGAAAACTTGAGTTTTAATTGAGATGAGTTATTGAATTTAAAACTTTCGAAATTCAAAGTGGTTTAGTTGTGTAAATAAAATAAGCCTTAGGCTTATTTTATTTTGGTTATTTTTCTCTTGTCACCTTGAGAGGATTTGGGAAAGCTTTCTTCTTCTTCTTCAACCACGACGAAGAACATAAAGAACACTTAGGCTCCGACGAAGAACTCCGTCACCATAAGAAGAGAAAGACGTGCTGTATCTTCTCTTCTTCGCAGGCGGTGTGTTTCCGAAGAACGACGACGCAGCTTCTATCAATCTTTTTCCCGTGTCAACGAAAGGAGACGCCGCTTCCTCCTCGGGCTTTCTCTGACAGCTTACGAAGTTTCTCCAGTGACGCCCGACCTCCGCGACGCTCTTCTTCTGCGGGTCGTTGACGAACACCACTCTTGAAGCCGAGGTAGGGGATTATTGTTATTTTATTAATTATTTCCGTTCTTGATTCTGGCATGTCAAATTTCATGGTTTTCGACTAATTGATATCGACTAATGCGAGGGGGACGGTCCGCACAAACATGGCTGACCCCCTCCTTATTTCATACTTGTTTTCTTTGTGGTTGGTACGAGGGAGCGTGGTGCCGTCGCACTACGCGGTTTCATGCGGAACATATGCACGGTGCCGTCGCGCCGCACCGTGGAAGGAAATTCAACAACGTGACGCCATTGCGCCGCGTCGAAGGAAGTCGAAGGCGCCGCGGCCGGAGCGGGGCCGCGGCGGAGGGGCGCGGTGCCATCGCACCGCGCCGGAAGACATAGGCCGCGGCCGGTTCCGGGCCGCGGCGGAACAAGGTCACCGGCGGCCAGCCGGGCCGCCGGTGTCGGAAGCCGGAAGGGGACCGGCCCTTGACGGTCCCGTTGAGGAGGAGCCGGCCGACCGGAAATGGTGAAGCCGGGGGAGTTAAATTCCCCCGGCCAGCACAAAATGGCCCCCCATTATGAGGGGGGGGGCGCGGTTACAAAGGGGGGCAGGCGCCCCCCGTTTTTTCAATCAGGTCGGCCGAAGCTGAGCTGGCAGCGCGCCCAGCGCGCTGCGCTGGGCCGGACCGGCGCCTGGTCGGTCGGCCAGGCCGGGTCGCGCCGCGCCGGGCCGGGCAGGGCCGCGCTGGGCCAGGCCGCGCCCAGCCGGGCCGGGCCGTTTCCGGCCGGGCCGACCCTGTCCGAGGCGGGTCGACCCCGTTCGCGCCTGCCAGGGGGTCTCGGGCCGGGTCCGCCCTGGACCGAAACCCCTGTTACCGAACTATTTAGGTTCAAATGCCCATAACTCGGGCTACGGACCTCCAAACGACCCGTCGTCAGCGGCGATGCGATCCTTGGATCGAGACGGTCGTTTCAGTATATCGCACTCAAGGTTTCGGAATACTTTGAGTTCGGCCGGGTTGGTTCGTACATGAAACCAACCGGGCCCTCGGAGCGGAAACACTCATATCTTGAGGTACGGACGCCCGATTGACGTGCCGTCAGTTTTGTTGAGTTCCTATTAGTGAGACGGATCTTTTGGCATACTCCGCCCGAGGTTTGGACACAGGTGGAGTACGGTCGGGTTGGTTTTGCCTTAAAAACCAACTGGGCCCCTGGGACGAAAAAGCCAATAACTCTCAGACCGGGCGTCCGATCGACGCGCCGTCTGCAACGTTGAGTTCCTGTTGACGATACGGAACTTTTGGATACATCAACTCTAGACTTTGTGACAGTTGATGTATCAGCTTCTCGGCTCGTGGAGCGGACCCTCCTGAACGAGATTGCTGTGTGCGGGAACCCTAGAGCTGGCTGCGACTGCTACTGTGACTGCGACGACGACTGTGCAGAGATCCTCAGTGGATTCGACGACGACGACTACAGCACTCAGCGATCCAGTGTGGATCAGTGCTACTGATCCTGTGTGGGTCCGATCCTGTGTGGGTCAGCGCTCAGCGGTCCTGTGTGAACCAGCGCCTACAGATCCTATGTGGGTATGATCCTGTGTGGGTCTTTGCGGGGGTTAGTACCTATCAATCCTTTGTGGGTCTGACGACTTAGATGGATCAGTGATCATCTCTATCATTCTCGAAGAAGTATACCTCTGTGAGCTGAATCCTGTTTTCTTTCCTGTGTGGATTGTGTTGTACTATCCTGTGTGGATTACGTTTTTCTTTCCTGTGTGGAATACATATACTTTCCTGTGTGGACTGAGTTTTACTTGGGCTCGGAGGTTAGAGCGTATTGGAATTGATGACTTAGGTATATGTATGGGCATATACCTAAGCAGTGTCGGTTGTTACTTCATGTTTGTATCTTTCCTTTGTGGTTTATCCTTTGTGGATTTTGGGAGACCTTCAGGGGTCTTGGTGTCCCTACTGAGTTGCTTTTACTCACCCCTGCACGGGCTGTGCCCACACTACGTTGTGTTGGTTGCAGACGATGGACAACGTTGATCGTGGTTGAGGCTTGCAGATCAGGACGGTACCTGGAGGTGGACCACTGGGCGGGACGTGCTCGGAGCGGACGGCGGGACCCGAGGAGTAGTGGAGCTATCTTTACCCACCCTTTAGGTGGGATTTCCAGTGGACAGCTCGGTGTAGCGGCTTTTACATTACATTTTATGTTTTCCCTTTCGAGTTGTACTTTACTTTCAGTTTGGGTTTGTATACTGGCCCATTTACTTTTCCGCACTTTCAGTTGTACTCTGTTTTTACTTAGTGTTTACTTTTCTTCTTGCTTACTTTGTGGTACTTGTTTACTTTACAAGGCAATGCCTTCCCTTTTTACCGGGATTTATTCCTTGGTGCTAGTCGCTAGCCCCTGTCCTATGGAAGGCGGGCTTGGGGTAGTCACGGCACGGGCCCCGAGGGCGGGTCGTGACAAATTGGTATCAGAGGAGTTTGGTTCCACCGCGAACTCTGATCCTTTCTATGTAAAGCAATAATGTTTAGCATATTGAGTGTGGTTATCAGTCCAGAGAGTCCAGTGTTGGTGTGGCGGCCGACGTATTCGTACACCAGGACCCTGACTTCTGATTTCCGACTTAATGCACGAAAACATTGATTCCGTGTGTGTTTCAAGTTTTCTTTGTGATTACTTTGTATCAGCTCACCAGGTATACTGTTCTGACCGTGGCACACCTGTTTCTTTTTCAGGATGGCCCCACGATGGCATCCAGCAAGGGTTCCGAGAGTCGAGCGTGATGACAGCCCACCGAGCGACGAGGCCTCGGTGCAGGGCCCTTTGTCAGTAGTGGCACCGGCGGTAGCACTACCCGCCGAGCCACCGATACTTCCAGCACCAGCCGCTGACAATGCACGTCGCCTCAGTGCACTGCATGAGTTTCAATGCCAGTGAACGCCCATGTTTCGTGGGTAGACGGATCCCCAGGCAGCCGAGGACTGGCTGGAGGCAGTCGTGCGAGTTTTTCGGCTAGTGAGGACACCAGCAGACCTCATGGTGATCCTCGATGCGAGCCTACTACACGCAACAGCAGGACGATGGTGGAGCTCGATGCTCCAGGTTCACGATGACGCATCTCAACTCTGGAAAGACTTTGAGAGCCTCTTCCACTCAGATTTTGTCCCAGCCACCCTCCGTGCGATGCGCATTCATGAGTTTCTTCAGTTGCGACAGGGCAACATGACAGTCGCTCAGTACTCGGCATGTTTTACAGATCTCTCGCATTACTCGACCGACATGGTACGAGACCCATTCTTCCGGGCCGGGACCTTCGATCAGGGATTGAGACACGAGATCAGGGCATCGCTGATCTCCCTCAGCATAACGACTCAGACGGGAGTACTGGAGCAGACTCTTTCGATCGAGAACTTTCTTGCTGAGTCTACACCAGCGCCGCGACCCACCGCAGGGTGGCATGTGGCAGAGTCATCTGCAACAGGCAGTCGACGGATGACTCAGGGGTCCAGGGAGACCAGACCCTTAGGAAGATGACCTCAGGACACTGGCTCAGCTGTGCGGGGCACACAACATGGAGCCAGTCTTTCGAGAGGCAGGCAGTGCTACTCGTGCGGCGGGCAGGGCCACATGGCTCGTGACTGCCCGACCCGCCGTGCCGAGGAGCAGCAGATGGTTGAGGGACCACCGAGGTAGAGGGTCGACCATGGCGGTCCGCATGGAGGAGGCAGACGAGGCAGAGGAGCTGGCCGAGAAGTAGGTGGTGGGCGACGCTTTGAGGCTCTACCACCACCACCACCAGGAGGTCCACCACGACCACAGGGAGCTGGCGGGCAGAGACAGATACAGCTCCAGGCAGCAGAGGCCTACGACCACGGCGCGCCCGAGATGATTCGAGGTACTATCTGTGTCTATTCCACCCTTTCTGCAGTACTTATAGACACAGGATCGAGTCACTCTTTCATAGCCGCTGCCCTTTTTCGGAGCTTGGAGATTCCGACAGAGTCGTTGGCTCAATCCTTACGGCTAGAGACTCCTACGGGAGCAGACTCGATGATTACGCACTGGTGCTGGCAATGTGATCTTACACTAGGAGGCGAGAGCTTCGGCTGGGATCTTCTTATAGCAGCGTCGAGGCCTTACGATATCATCTTGGGCATGGATTGGTTATCTATGGTCCATGCACAGATTGACTGTTTTACGCGCAAGGTGCGATGTGTACGCACCGACGGGAGCAGGTTCACCTTCACCGGCGAGAAGGGAGCCTTTGCAGCAAAGGATGAACTTCCGCGGAGGAGAGGATAGCCCATCACTCATCAGTTGGCTAGCCTCATCCTAGGAGCAGTTGATGTGCGGAGTCCTGGTTTTCCTGTAGTGGTGGATCAGTTTGCTGACGTCTTCCCCGACGACGTTCCAGGGTTACCTACTCACAGAGAGGTAGACTTTTATATTGACTTGTACCCCGGGACAACCCCAATATCGACTCCAGCATATCGGATGGCCCCTGCCGAGCTTCGAATGCTACAGGTACAATTGGAGGACTTGCAGGGCAAGGGGTTCATCCGACCCAGTGTTTCACCCTGGGGTTCCCCGATATTGTTCGCTAAGAAGGCGGGCGGGAGCTTGCGACTTTGTGTTGACTATCGTCGCCTGAACTAGGTGACAGTGAGGAACAAGTATCCGCTACCGAGGATTGATGACCTCTTTGATCAGCTCAAGGGAGCTTGGTGGTTCTCGAAGATAGACCTCAGGTCAGGCTATCATCAGCTCAGAGTTAGAGACGAGGACGTGTAGAAGATGGCCTTCAGATGTCGGTATGGCCACAATGAGTTCTTGGTTATGCCTTTCGGTGTAACCAATGCTCCAGCAGTGTTCATGGCCCTCATGAACAGTATTTTCATCCATACCTCGATCGATTTGCCGTGGTCTTCATCGACGACATTTTGATCTACTCGATGACTGAGGAGGAGCACGCATACCACTTGCGGGTTGTACTAGACACACTCCGAGAGCACCAGCTTTATGGTAAGCTCTCAAAGTGCCAGTTCTGGATACGTGATGTCCACTTCTTGGGACACGTTATCTCTGAGGCGGGAGTTGCAGTGGATCCTGTGAAGATCGAGGTTGTGTTAGCTTGGGAGCCACCCAGGAGCGAGACGGAGGATCAGAGTTTCTTGGGACTAGTTGGATACTACCGAATATTCGTTCCACACTTCTCTAGAGTTGCGGCACCACTCTCAGCTTTGAAGAAGAAGGGGAAACCCTTCGTGTGGTCAGACAGATGTCAGCAGAGCTTCCAGGAGTTGAGACAGAGATTGGCCAGCGCACCTATCTTGAGGATGCCTGAGGAGGGAGTAGGGTACGTAGTCTACTGCGATGCATCAGGGACCGGACTTAGTTGTGTCCTGATGCGGGAGCGGGCAGTGATCGCTTATGGATCACGTCATTTGAGGCCACATGAGCAGAACTACGCTACCCATGACCTGGAGTTAGCAGCAGTGGTCTTCGCTCTGAAGACATGGCGACACTACCTGATGGGCGAGTGCTTTACATTCTTTTCTGATCATCAGAGTCTCAGGTATATCTTCTCGCAGAAGGACCTGAACCTGAGACAGCGACGATGGCTCGAGTTCCTCCAGGACTATTACTTTGACATAGTCTATAATCCTGGGAAGGGGAACGTAGTAGCTGATTCCCTCAGAAGGAGGACGGGAATTCAGCTACTTCAGGAGGGGACGGAGCAGCTAGGCTCTTTGCAGATATCCTTCATAGATAGAGATGGAGCAGCCTTCCTTCAGTCTCTCACAGTCACTCCTCCATTACTGCAGCGAGTCAGAGAGGCACAGCATGGGGACACTGATGGTGGGACACGGCATGCACAGATATCCTCAGGATAGGCACCTGATGGTTTCTCCTTTGAAGCAGAGCACGACATCCTTTTCAAGGACATACCATGGTACCAGTTTCCTTACGGGAGGAGGTGCTGAGAGAGTTTCACGCTTCTCCCTTGGCGGTACATCCCGGAGTGGCGAAGATGTACCAGGATCTCAGACGACAGCACTGGTGGCCGGGCATGAAGAAGGATGTGGCAGAGTTCATTTCTCGATGCCTCACCTGCCAGCAGGTGAAGGCTGAGCACCAGGTACCAACAGGCTTGGTACAACCCTTGGAGGTCCCGGAGTGGAAGTGGGACGGGATATCTATGGACTTCGTGACTGGACTTCCATGCACTTCCAGAGGTCACGACTCCATCTGGGTGATTTTCGACCGAATCACCATGTCGGCTCACTTCGTACCCATCAGAGAGCAGGGCTCAGTGGAGAGATTGGGAAGTCTGTACGTTCCAGAGATTGTGCGGCTTCACGGTGTGCCATCATCTATTGTCTCCGATCGAGATGCTTGCTTTACATCCTGGCTTTGGAAGGGATTGCAGGAGGCATTCGGGACGCAGCTACGTCTGAGCACAACCTTTCACCCTCAGATGGATGGACAGACGGAGAGGACCATTCAGACTCTCGAGGAAATGATCCGCGCATGTGTCCTCGACTTTGGTCGTAGCTGGGAGGACCACCTACCCTTGGTGGAGTTTGCATACAACAACAGCTACCACTCCACCATCGGGATGGCACCGTACGAGGCGTAGTACGGCCGACCTTGTAGATCTCCTTTGTGCTGGACAAACCCTGGGGAGTTAGCACTTGTGGGACGGGAGATGGTCCAGGCCATGACAGAGAAGGTCCAGGTCATCCAGGAGCAGATGAGGACAGCTCAGAGCTGGAAGAAGTCATACATTGATAGGAGGTGGAGGCCACTAGAGTTCGAGGATGGCAACCACGTCTTCTTGCAGGTCTCACCTCGACGTGGTATACAGAGATTTGGCCGAGGCGGCAAGTTATCTCCGCGCTTCATCAGACCCTTCCAGGTCCTCAGCAGGATTGGCGAGGTGGCTTATCGCCTGGCTCTACCACCTCAGTTGCACCAGGTGCATGACGTCTTCCACGTGTCTCAGCTGAGGAGATACGTGCACGACCCGACGCACATCATTGACCATGGGGAGCTTGACGTTGACGATGGGGCACATTTTACGGACGTTCCGGTGGAGATCGAGGATCGACAGGAGCCGGTCCTACGTGGACGGTAGATTCCTCTAGTGCACATCAGATGGCAGCACGGGAATCTCCAGGAGAGCACTTGGGAGCGGGAGGCTCAGATGCGTGCTATGTACCCTCATTTGTTTCCCTAGTTTTGATGTATCTTTACGGGGACGTAAAGCCCTGAGGTCGGGTTAATGTAAAGTCTCGTAAAATTCAAGGGAAATTTTTTCTTAATTTTCTTTGGAATTTTACAGGAACGTGGTTTCTGACGGCACCTGATTCCGAGGCCCGGTGTGCCCGGAATCAATTTCCGAAGATTGGCTTGGCTACGTTCAGTGAACGAATGAGCGGGTTTTTCTAACTTTTGAACCGGTGCCCGGAATCGAATTCCGAGGGCACCGATGATCTCGCAGCGCCAATATTCGCTTAAGGAGACCTTTTCTGAGGTTGCATTTTATGCGGGATGAATGTTAGTTTTGGGGAAATTTTGAAGAAGTTAAATAAATTGTGAAGACAATTTATTTTTTTAACCATGTTGGTTATATCCTCCCAAAGGGAGTTAGAGGTGGGACCCACATCCACTTAACCTCCCTTGAGAGGATTAAGTGTGGTGGGGCCCACATGAACCCTAACTCCTCAACTCCCCTTTAAACTCCCAATAACTCCACTCAATTTAATTTTGACAACTTGAGTTTTAATTGAGAAGAGTTATTGAATTTCAAACTTTTGAAATTCAAAGTGGTTTAGTTGTGTAAATAAAATAAGCCTTAGGCTTATTTTATTTTGGTTAGTTTTCTCTTGTCACCTTGAGAGGATTTGGGAAAGCTTTCTTCTTCATCTTCAACCACAACGAAGAACACGAAGAAACCTTTGGCTCCGATGAAGAACGCCGTCACCATAAGAAAAGAAAGACGTGCTGTCTCTTCTCTTCTTCGCAGCCGGTGTGTTTCCGAAGAACGATTGTGCCGCTTCTATCGATCTTCTTCCCGTGTCAACGAAAGGAGACACCACTTCCTCCTTGGGCTTTCTCCGACAGCTTACGAAGTTTCTCCACCAACGCCCGACCTCTACGACACTCGTCTTCCATGGGTCGTTGAAGAACACCGCTATTGAAGCCGAGGTAGGGGATTATTGTTATTTTATTTAATTATTTCCGTTCTTGATTCTGGCATGTCGAATTTCGTGGTTTTCGACTAATTGATATCGACTAATGCGAGGGGGCCGGTCCGCACAAACACGGCCGACCCCCTCCTTATTTCATAAATGTTTTCTTTGTGGTTGGTACGAGGGAGCGTGGTGCTGTCTCACCACGCGGTTTCATGCGGAACAAATGAACGGCGTCGTCGCGCCGCGCCGTGGAAAGAAATTCAGGAACGCGACGCCGTCACACCGCGTCGAAGGAAGTCGAAGGCGCCGCGGCCGGAGCGGGGCCGCCGCGGAGGGGCGCGGTGCAATTGCACCACGCCGGACATCATAGGCCGCGGCCAGTTCCGGGCCGCGGCGGATCATGGTGGCCGGCGGCCAGCCGGGCCGCCGGTGTCGGAAGCCGGAAGGGGACCGGCCCTTGCCGGTCCCGTTGAGGAGGAGTCGGCCGGCCAGGTCGGGCCGACCTATAATGGGGAAGCTGGGGGAATTAAATTTCCCCGTCCAGCACAAAACGACCCCCCATTATGAGGGGGGGGGTTACAAAGGGGGGCAGGCGCCCCCCGTTTTTTCAATCAGCTCGGCCGAAGTTGAGATGGCAGCGCGTCCAGCGCGCTGCGCTAAGCCGGACCGGCGCCCGGCCGGTCGGCCAAGCCGGGCCGAGCCCAGCCGAGCCGGGCAGCGCCGGGCCGGGCCGGCCCTGTCCGGGGCGCGTTGACCCGGTTCGGTCCAGCCGGGGGGTCTCGGGCCGGGTCCACCCGGGCCCGAAACCCCCGTTACCGAACTATTTAGATACAAATGCACATAACTCGGGCTACGGACCTCCAAACGACGCGCCGTCAGCAGCGATGAAATCCTTGGATCGAGACGGTCGTTTAGGTATATTTCACTCAAGGTTTCGGAATACTTTTAGTTCGACCGGGTTGGTTCGTACACGAAACCAACCGGGCCCTCGGAGCAGAAACGCTCATATCTTGAGCTCCGGACGTCCGATTGACGTGTCATCAGCTTTGTTGATTTCCTCTTAGTGAGATGGATCTTTTGGCATACTATGACCGAGGTTTGGACGCCGGTGGAGTACGGTCGGGTTGGTTTTTCCTTAAAAACCAACCAGGCCCCTGGGATGAAAAAGACAATAACTCTCAGACCGGGCGTCCGATGGACGCACCGTCTGCGAAATTGAGTTCCTACTGACGATACGGAACTTTTGTATACACAAACTCTAGACTTTGTGACAGTTGATATACCAGCTTCTCGGCTCGTGGAGCGGACCCTCCTGAACGAGCTTGCTATGTGCGGGAACCCTAGAGCTGGCTGCGACTGCTACTGTGGCTGCGACGACGACTGTGCAGAGATCCTCAGTGGATTCGACGACGACGACTACAGCACTCAACGATCCTGTGTGGATCTGTGCTACCGATCCTGTGTGGGTCCGATCCTGTGTGGGTCAGTGCTCAGCAGTCCTGTGTGAACCAGCGCCTACAGATCCTGTGTGGGTCCGATCCTGTGTGGGTCTTTGCGGGGGTTAGTACCTATCGATCCTTTGTGGGTCCGACGACATAGATGGATCAGTGATCATCTCTATCGTCCTCGAAGAAGAATACCTGTGTGAGCTGAATCATGTTTGCTTTCCTGTGTGGATTGTGTTGTACTATCCTACGTGGATTATGTTTTGCATTCCTGTGTGGAATACGTATACTTTCCTGTGTGGAATGAGTTGTACTTGGGCTTGGAGGTTGGAGCGTATTGGAATTGATGACTTAGGTATATGTATGGGAATATACCTAAGCAGTGTCGGTTGTTACTTCATGTTTGTATCTTTCCTTTGTGGTTTATCCTTTGTGGATTTTGGGAGACCTTCGGGGGTCTCGGGGTCCCTACTGAGTAGCATATACTCACCCCTGCACGGGCTATGCCCGTACTACGTTGTGTTGGTTGCAGACAATGGACAGCGTTGATCGTGGTTGAGGATTGCAGAGCAGGATGGTACCTAGAGGTGGACCACTGGGCGGGACGTGCTCGGAGCGGATGGCGGGACCCGAGGAGTAGTGGACCTATCTGTACCCACCCTTCAGGTGGGATTTCCAGTGGACAGCTCGGTGTAGCGGCTTTTACTTTACAGTTGTTGTTTTCCCTTTCGAGTTGTACTTTACTTTCAGTTTGGGTTTGTAGACTGGCCCATTTACTTTTCCGCACTTTCATTTGTACTCTGTTTTTACTTAGTGTTTACTTTTCCGCTTGCTTACTCTGTGATACTTGTTTACTTTACAAGGCAATGCCTTCCCTTTTTACCGGGATTTACGGCTTGGTGCTAGTCACCAGCCCCTGGCCTATGGAAGGCAGGCTTGGGGTAGTCATGGCACAAGCCCCGAGGGCGGGTCATGACATGGGTGAAAACCAATCTCATCTAATGAGGAATTGGGGCTTGAACCCATAATTGAAGGATGATAAGTCTTTCATGACTTCCACAAGCTTATGCACTATTAGGTTTAATGTGACATTATTTTCAGTTAAACAATATAAAGAATATATATTAATGATGAACCAATAATATTACTTTTGGTTATTATAGATTAATTTATTAATCATATTGGGTTTTGGAATTATTTAGAGATATATGAAAATATGTTTCACTCTTTTATAGATCTTATGATCCATTAAAAGAAAATTTCAGTGAACCACACTTTAAAAAAATTGGATATTTGTATTTGATAAATTGGGAATAGATAAAATCACAAAAAATGGATGAATTTTTCCTTTATGAATAAAAAATTATCAATTTATTATATTTTAATTATATTTAAATTATTTTAAAATAATTACTCAACATTAGAAAAATTATCTTAAAAAAATATTTTTCATCCTGGTAACATATTTTTTTTGAACTCATGGCCTTGTAAATCATCAAATATTTATGGATTGGATGCCCTAAAATTTCAATTGATCATTCAAAATTTTTTGATCAGGGACCTCAAAAACTCCCTATAATTATTTATTCATTTCTTAGAAGTCCATATTTTCACTTCCCACCAATATTGTCTTACATAGATACCTAGTTATAAGTTATTACATATGATTGGTGTACTTCCATTTCTCTCTTATTAGGTGGAAAATTTATTAGTCATTCTATGATGTAGGATTTTTTACAATTTAATTTTCAAATTTCAACCCCTAAGATACAGAGATCAATCATAAATTGAAAGGCTAAAATTTATTTAAGGTGATGAAAATGTAACACCTTGAAATTATAAAATTAGGATATTTTATTTTATATCATGTATGAAAGGAAACACAAAGAATATATGATAATATAATATCATGATACATTATGATATATTTTATTTTTAAAATGGATTCAATCAAATGTTTCTACATTTATCTGATATGTTCGAAAAACATACGATATGAACAAATCCAGTTTTATGCATAAAAAGCCGTATTTTTTGAAAGGTAGGTTTGTCGCCTGTTGATGGGGAACCTTTTTTGAATATAATATATGACCATTTTATAAATTTTATTTTTCAAAATGAACTAAAATTTTGAATTTGTAATGTAAAAAAATTAGCTTAGTGTGGACTTTAGATATTTTTGGAGCAGTTTAAATTTATGATAAATATGGAAAAATACATCATTTTTTTTGAAAACTTCCTTCTAGTTTAAATAAATATTATTGATAAATTATTTTTAAAATTGGTTCTAAAGTCATAATATATCAATTATACATCAATTAATCCAATTTATGTTATTATAATCATTTTTATATTTATTTTATATATAAAAAATTAGTGAATGTTTGATCATTTTCACATTCGATTCCCGTTTTCTCACCACGAATGGGTAGTAGATTTAAATTAAATTTAGAAATGTATTTGAATTGAATTTAAAAAAATGGGTTTAATTATTCATAATAAGTATACTATTTATATTATAATAAATTCAACTTAATTTTTTACCATAATTTTTATTGAATAAAATTAAAATTAATTATGTGGTTAAGGTAATATAGAACTTACTTATTGATTAAACTTAAAATATAATGAGTGTAAATGAAAAAATAGTTTAACAACACCCATTTTATATAAATATTTATAGACTGAACACCTTAGATTATATTTTTACGTGTTATTGGGATACTATTCTATGAAAGTGACCTATATAATAAGTTAAGTAAGAAAAAATTAAAAAAAAAACCTTATTTCCTTTAACACTGATAAGCTTTGAGATAGAGAGAAAATACCATATTTTTAACTTTAAATGTTTTTTTGAATGAAAATTTTTTTTTGATGATTTTTTTATTTTAATTTCTTGTAGATGATATAATTACATTAAATTATTAAGAAACACCAACCAATGTGTTAATGAGGCTTCAGTGGCAAATTTTTTAAAAAACAAAAAAAAATGAAGAAAATTATTTTTGTAAGGAATGAATTTCGATCAACTATAGATCCAATTTAATCAATTATTTTTCTATTTTGGAATAACATTATGAAATTAAGACCTCCCAATATTGTATATCTTTTGGTATTTACAAGAATGCCACTGTTCCACAAGAAAAAAAAAATTCACTCATGCCCTTCCTCACACCTCTCAAGAATCATTAGATCATCCACCCCGTTCCCAATAAACTCCAAAAATACCTCTTCTCATCCTATAATAATCTCTTGGGTCAGAGAGAAAACTAAATAAGTCTTTTGATATAAAAAATGAGTTACCAGAAGAAAAAGTAGCATTCGTCAATGAACACTATTTTTTAATTTCTTTATCCACCAAAGCAATTATTCATAATTTATTATTATATAATAACATATGTATCCTAAATATACTAATATGTTCTTATGTTATGGATTCAAACAAAACCTTAAAACACTAAAATGAAATAGGTAGTGAAATCATCATTTGTGTGTATTGCAGACTACAGTAACACGAAATGATATCATTCTTTTTTCAATTACCACATATTATATATGAGAATTATTATATACCTACTATATATACATGATTTTTATGATATTTAATAGGTATTTATTCTTATTTAATTATGATATAACACATACATTGATGATCTAAATTTTGTGGGAATACGGTAACATCGTTTGTGTGTGTGTGGACTATCATCTACTCAAAGTGATGTGATTTATTAACACATTACATTGAATAAATGAATGATGAGTTTAATAAACATGAGTGATTATATGAAATTAATATGATAAAATGTTTTTAATATATATATATATATATCATATACTTTTCATTCTTTTAAAATGATAATTAAATTTAAACAGTGTTAATGCGTACGTATGGTTTACTATCTCCATGAGATATGTATTTAATTTCCTCTATCAAAACGTTATAGATTTTTATAAATAATTATATAAACAACATATATAACATTTAAATCATTTTTTACATTTTGGAGATGTTTAAATAATGATTCCTCTAATGGGAATAAAAATAAATAGTCAAAACATACTCAAAAAACAATGCAATCAATACACGAAACAATGAAAAAAAATGAAAGATTATTAATGAAAGTGTAATTATATATTATAAGAAAATAATATATGATAAAATAAATATTAATACAGTTCTATTTTATGTTATTAAAATAATTAGAACCATTTTGAATGAGGTTAAATAGTGTTTTATCAAAAAGGATCATAAGGTATGGGGATTTCTAGTCTCAGTTTTATTTCTACGAGACATATGCCATATTCACCACTCAATTCATTATATGTTGTATATAATTACCATGAGTGTATTTTATGGTTATTATACGTAAATATATATGTATTTTAATTTCCATTTAATGATCTCTCTTTCTGAGGGATTACAGTTTCAATGTTACCCAAGTGTTAATAGATTTGTGTCACAATTTTACTTCTTTGAGACATTTGTTATGTTATAAACATATATTAATTTATGAGGTCTTTATACATATCCTTTAACATTATATATCATAGATATAATTATTCTCATGATATTATAAGTTTCATTTAATTTTATTTCATCATGGGTATTATGACCCAAATTCTTCAAAGTGGCATGGGACACATTAGAATGTTTAAAGATTCATATCCTCAATAATGTTTTTGATGATATTTTAGTTGAAATAATGTTCATAGACATCAATAAACCTTGTTGTTCCTTATCCTCCTCTAGGTTTATTTTTTATTAATACTGTATTTATTATTCCTCTTTATGGTATATGATTATTTTTTCCAAGGATAGTGTTGAAATTCACTTCCTTGAATCATTTTTGAAGTCATTAACTTCCCATTATGTTATTCACTTTCCAGTGACTATTGAACGTTAACGTCCCCTTAAACATATATCTTATTTAACTCAGATATAATTAATTCATAATATTTAACAATTTTTACATACTGTTTTTTTAAATTTGATATTATTTTATTAATTTGGAAATATTGATAAATTTTTATCCCATATTCAATAAAAATAATTGATTATTTATGAATGAATAGATTATTCGATTTATGAGGAATGCTTTGGAAAAGAATGACATGGGTTGGGGAAAAGTTAATTCAATCCCCTCGATGCAACATTAAGTTTCATGAATCAAACTAGATATTATTTGGCCTAGTCCTTACCCATTTATCAGATTTAAGGCGTGAATCCTTGCAAGTATTAGATTCCTGTCGTACATGCTTTACAGTGTTAGATTCCTAGAATGAGAGATTAATAGTCTTATATTCTTGGAATTAAGCCTTGATTATATTAGATTCTCTTCCATGAATCCTCTATTATATGTTTCTGATATCCATAATTATTAAGTTAATCATTATAAATTCATTTATAGATATTCCATGTGATTTTTAGATTGGTTAGAATATATGTGGTCAAGTTTCATGCTCTTGTGATTATTCATTTGAAATTAATGCATCATATTTTAACCTTTACATATTTATTATAATATATCTGGTTATCTATTGGCATGTGGGAATATTTTCTTTACGTTGCATGTTAATTATTCTCATTGATTAATTATCAATTCCATTGTGCATAACCCTTACTGAGCATTTCAGTTCACCATAATTTGTTTCCGTTCCTCGGGATATGGAAAAAGAGATCTTTGAATGAGATTTAAGGGATTAAATTTATTATATTTTTTATGAATTTTATTTAATTTTATGTCCCTTAATGTGAAATGGGTATTATTATGTAATCTAGTATTCGAAAAACTGCTAAAATTTTTGGTCCATTGGGATTTGATTCCTTGTAATCATAACAATGTAAGGCACCGGCTCCAAGCATCAGGGGTCAGATTTCTAAAAAATTGGCATTATAATAATGAAAAAAATAAACATAATCCCCCCTTCATTTCACTGTTAATCCCTCCATATATTACAATTCAATCAATAACCCATAAGATCTATCAATACACAATATTCATTTTTATACACAAATCTTATATAATCTTTAAATACAATATGTAACTATAATCAAACCAATACCCTATAGGGTTATACAGGACACCGTATACAATTATTCTAGTCTAGTACCTACCATGTTCCCACGTAAATTATGCTACACTTAGATGGTAATGCAAAGAATTAGGTGTAGTAAGTCATTCATCCTTTTCCAACTAGATGACAGAGTAAAAAAACCGTTAACCTTAGAAATATTCGATGTGGGTAAGGATTCCTAACTCATGAGGGGTTCCATTGATATTAAAACGAAAAAATTGTTATTTATATGAATATATAAAAAAACCATAATGTATTCACCTGAAAATAACCACACCCACCACCTAAAATAATGAAACAATTATCCCAAATAACCATCACCAAAATATTCTATAACACCATAAACCCACATACATTCCAACAAAAAATTGGCATATAAAAATTCACATTTTCCTATTTAATCAGTCCAATATAAAATTTCCAAATTTTCTATTATATTTTTTATTACATTCAATAATTCATTCAATTTAGGATTAAATTAAAATTCATTGTGAACCATTACCATTAATAATTATATAAAAATCATGCATCCATTGTTTTATAATTATTTTAGTTTTGTGGATCATTAAATTAAATTCATTTAACACCTATTTACCATTAAAAAATTTCAAATTAAATTCCATTATTACGATGAACTACCAAACAATTCAATGAATATATTCATGCCTCATTATATGATAATCTGGATATTCTATCTCAAAAATAATAGAAACCAGATTCCAACTACATATCCCAATGTTTTAACGTTTCCACATCCAAAATCCACCACAAAAAAGAGTACAATATATACAAAAATAACTAATAATAATTTTTTTGTATAGTATTGAGTAATATACCAACCGATCATTGATCTATATCCCAAAATATTTTAATAACCATTAACAATTAACTCCCACAACAGACTATAATAATCAGGAAAACATAACCAATGGAAGATTTAAAAATATACAAATTGACAATTACTAGGTTAATGAATTCCCTAGATCATGTAAATTCATTATATCTTTTATATTCTTATGCACATTTTATTATTTAACATCAATATCATGTTAAAATTGTATGATATGGGATCCCAATATACAAAACATCCCCCCCACAAAAAATTCTCAAAATATTCATTTGCAGAAGAATTATAGAGCATGGATTTAATATATATGAAAAATAAGAAAATAGGAACAAATATTGTGTATAAACATTTTCACATCAGTTATCTTAGGTTTGATTAATTTATCATTGTTTTTTCAACTTATACCAATAATAAAAGGAAATAAATAATATACTTCTTTGACATTTTAAAAAACATAAAAGATAGTTCATAAATTCCTTTCCACTATATGATAATCACATTTCACCATACTTCAAAAAGATGAGAAAGTGAGGACTAAAAGACCAATATCATAAAATAGATACAAAAAACAACATTTCCCTAAAGAACTATTAATTAAATTCGTACCCCTAATATACCCATAAATATGTCTAGATCTACCACTGAGAATCTGAGGAATAAATAGAAAGAGACCAAGAGTGGAGGATAAATAATGAACAATGGCCCACCAACATTCAATAAACTATTATAAGGAATAAATTCAAGAAAATAGGTTCCTAAAGGACCCCCCAAATCCATAAATCAATCACCCATGGGTTATGATAAATAATGTAGATAGAATAGAAGATGGATGGGCACTTGGATTTGCACCCATGTTAGAGAAATTGAATTCCATACAATTACACGTAATAAAATAAATAATGGTTAGGCTTCATAAAAAATATACGTTGAATCTATGGTGGACATTCTACAATGTCCTATAAAAACATTACGCTTTAACCTAAAAAAACATACATACTCATGATTACATAAAACATGAGATTTACTTAAATATAATTCTCACCACAAAGGTGTATTATCTAAAAACTCTATCAAATCGATGTTGTAAAAATGAAAGCATATACAAATGAAAAATAAAACAAAGGAATAACCATAACCAACCACTACTGTTTCCACACCACATCCATGAGGACCATGTCCCAACATACTATATTACACTCTATATAGATCGTTTCTAGAATAACACCACATCACAACCCATGTACCATTCTATAAGGGCCGTGAAAATAGAAGACACAATGAAACTAACCTCTGACAGACCTATGAAATAAAAATTAACACCAAACCAAAAAAGTCCCTCCAAGAAATCTATTATGGAACAACACATTCCACAATTATGAAATCCAATATCATAAAAGAAGTTTCAACTATAGTCCACCCTTCCTTCCCCAAACCTTTTCTGGATAGCACTGACACCTAATAAAAGACAATGTAATGTTCTAGTAAGGCCTATACAATTAATACTGTATTTCAATTATGATATTATAATAAAATGATGAAAATTTTTCACTGAAAATAAAATTTTTATTAGTAAAACACTATTATGGGAAAAGTGATAAACCAAAAGGATCATCCAAAGAGAGTGAAAAAATAAACCACATAATTTTTAAAAGATGTCTTAATCCTATTAGAATCATTCTCCAAAAATAATTTCTAATAGAGAGTAGTTTCTGGTATCTCTAGATCATCTTTTATAAGTTCCTCAAAGCTCTATGCCAAATTATCCCATGTTTTCATGTACTCCACTACATTTATCCACCCCTTATTTAAATTGCTTATCAGTATAAGATCCAAATTGTAAATACATGCCATCTTTTCACTATTATTGTTCATACATAACATTTTTACCATCATCTTCCATACTTCCTCTATTGTTTAATTAATCACAAGAACCTCTTCCAATATTTCTTCTTCAGAGTGCATGAGTAACTCTAAAGTTTTCTCAGAAACATCAATTATCTCACGCGGTTGATCTAATGGAAAAACCTTAATAAAAAATTCCCTATTATTATTTTTCTCATCCTAATTAGAATTCCCAATTTCCATGGAATTATCCTACATCACTTTGTCTTTGGTCCTTTTGGCAGACCTGGTCTTCTTTGGAGGAGGTAAGTAGGAATATTCTTTTCAACCCTTCATGCTACCTTTCCAACCCTTCCTCTACCTTAGTATAACAATCTCTCTACCATGAATTCGTTTTACAGTATCTCTTAATAACTAACTAAAATACTATTCACTATAGATTTCCATTTGGATTCCATGATCATCATTGTATTGATCTAACCAATATTTCTAGACCGGCCCTTCGCATTTCAATCATCCAAATATGTTTCCTAGCTTAATAGATAGCATTTATTTCCTAATCCATGGACTGATCGAATACTCACCCCTTATAACCTTCTCTTGACCACATCCACTTAATGTAACACCCTCCCTTTCTACATTTAACACTACCATAAGGTCCCACAAGGAATCAATATCCTCAGAACACCCTCTTCCACTAGTGCCTAACCCTGTAAGAACTGCATCTGCATAGGATTCAGGCACCACCATGACCATAGAATCATTTTTAACATCCACTACCTCCTTAATTCTAGCTGTTGAATCTGTATTCAATATATCCATATGCCTAGTATCACACTATATTGTTAGGTCATGTTTTAGTCATTCAAGTATTTCACTCACCGTCGGGTATGGAGCCAACCATGGAGCATCATTTGGAAGAATGACATCTCTTACTAGAGAAACCTTCTCAGTAGAATCCACATAGGTGAGGTTCTTCCTGCATACTCATTATCAACTATATGTCTAACTTCACAAGGTCCGCTAATTAGAGACCATTCCTTTAAGATTGTGCTGGAAGAAAGCACCCTTCGTTCTTGTCCCGCAACCGGTCTACTTATACCCACATTCCAACACATTGTCCTTTTGTGCCTTAAGTTTTTATAGGAGGAGAAATAATCCACCCACAACTCAAATAAAACCAGTTTCCTATAACATCATTATTCTCTGACCACAATACACACAAAAACAATCTGAATTCTAGAGACATAAACCTTGTCTAGGACTCTTGGAGAAATATGGTGATAGCTGGACTATGTTCTATTATCCCACCTCAAGAATCATCCTGCTAGATTCCCTAAGATTTTGATAATTAATGGATTTTGAAAAGGAAGTGGTAGATCAGGATATCACACTCAGAGATCCATAAATGGGGAGTCTCTCTTCGAACGAAAGGCATATATCCACCGAAATAGATTGAATATGGATCTATTGAAGATTCAAGGGGTAGTGGACCGTGCCTATATGAGGTCCTCTTCCAAATAAAAAAGATTCATGATGTCCCAACTCTCTATTAGACTCACTGTAGATCATTCCTAAAGACCCTCACATCCAAAACTATACCGGTCAAAAGAATCCACAGATGGGTGATGATTCTTAAATCTAGTAATCAGTATCATATGAAGAAGCGATGATGCTTCATTGAACTTTGATAACAATATAGAATGCTATAGTTTTCCCTTATAAAATCAGGGACCATAGGTTAGAGAGAAATATGAGGAAAAGGAGGAAGTAAATCAGGATGAGATGAGGGGTGAAGGGGTGTCTTCAGGCTCCCTATTTTGGATGAAAAATGTCCCCCTCCCCTGCAGGGGGGGGGGGGTGGCACAGTGACCATCACCATCTAGGGTTTTGAAGTAGAGATGGCGCTGTCAGGACTACATACATATCCTTTTTAAAATTAACACGTTTTTTTGTTTTATATTAATAAATCAAAATATATAATTATTCCAATATTTATTGAAACATATTAATTACTTTTTATAACTATATGTTGTTTTTTTAATTTAAGAAAAATATAAATTGGAATTATATATATTTTATTTATTTATGAACCTACAATTGATTTTTATAGAAAATAATAAATATTTAATAGTGAAATTTAATTAATGACATAACAATTAAATATTATTTTTTCAAAATCATTTCCTCATTTGAAATATTATCGTAATACATAAGAATCCAAATAGTGAATTTTCTAATTGTATTATCCTGAATGTTTCAGACACCATGATGACTTTTTCATCAATAGTTTAATAAATGGAATAAAATTAAGAGGATATGTCTTTATATATCGTAAATTATATGGTTTCCTAAAATAATGTTCATTAAAATCCCCAAAAATTTAAAATTTTTTCCAAAACAAATATTCCCATATATATACACCATACAACATCCAAAATATTTACTCTTAAAATGATCAAACATTATAGTCATTCATGTTAGACACATCAATCCCTTTATATCCAATTAATTATTCATGAAAAGTAATTTTTTTCATTCATAAAACCTTTTTTCCATATCATATGTCCATGATCTCTAAAATTGAATTTAACAATATATGGATACATTCATAACACTATTCTTTCATAGATTACCTTTATTAATAAATAATTTATTATATAAAATTAAAAAATAATTATAAAAATATTTCTTTTATATAAATTTAATAAGGTAAATGTTCATATTCAAATATTTTATACATAAAATCTACTAAGGGAATGTTATAAAATATTGTTATTTAATAATGATTTATAACATTGATTATCAATTGTTTAATAAAATGTGGGATAAAAAAAGTGTATGTTGATGCTCGATTACAAGAGGGGTGAATTTTAGATGTTTAAAAACTACATTTGAGAAAGTTAAACCTGGTAAATTCACACACCCTCTTATGTTCTTAACTAAGAAATAAACATTCTTAGGGTTTGGAAATATGGATTTGGAAATGAAAAATAAGTTCATTTGATTCTACATTAAATCATATAGAATCTTATTTATCAGTGTAAACATGTGTAATAAAGTATAAGAAAAAAATAATTTATTTATTTTACAAAATTGTAGTTGAAAAAAGCTTTTAACGAAAACAAGTAACAAGTAAAAATCTTGTAACCCAAAGAGTAGGGTATCCAACAACCATGGATAAAGATCCCTTGATTTATACATTGAATAATGTCTGTCATAACTACACTAGGACAAACCCTTGATAAAAATTTAAAATTCTATATTGTTATCCCCACAAGACCTCAATATTTAAGGGATTCAACACCTATGTCTTCTTATCCATAGAATTCCCCAATTGTACTCACCGATAATCAGTGTTGCACAAATAATTCTGAACAAGCTGTTCATGTCTGAACAAGATGTTCATTAAAATTTAGAAGGCGTTTTAGTAACTATCTATAGAAATTACTTCATATCATCATAACATGTAATCTATAGATAAATTCATTCATCATCATGAGATCGTTCAAAGGAGCTCATGTTTATTGGAAAAGAATCAATGGGTGGCTCCCTCCTCCTACATTCATACTTTTCCTTAAATTTTAGAGGGACCTGTACATGTCTCACTCAACCAATGGTTTATTAGAAACAATTTTTACAACATAATTTTATACATTCAAAATAAAGTGTAAGGAAAATGAAGTAGCATATCTAAATCTACAGATCTAGAATCTATGAAATTATAGAATTCAGAGTTTAAACAATCATATTCTAGAAATAATGTATATTTGGTCTCTGTTTTTCAAAAAATTTGGAATCTGAATTCTATTGTTTTCAAAGCCTAAATTCGGATGATTTCATAGTATAAATTCTGATGAATTCAGAGTCTAAATTCGGAGGAATTCAGATTCTATATTATAAGTAATTCGGAGTCTGAATTCTAAAGAATTTCGAGTCTGAATTATGAAAAATTTGGAATCTGAATTTTAGTGAATTTAGAATCTGAATTGTAGAGAATTCAATGTTTAAATTTGAAATAATTCAGAGTCTGAATTTGAGAGATTTCAGAATTTGAATTTTAGAGAATTCAGAGTATCAATTTTAGAGAATTCAAAATCTGAATTTCACTGAATATGGAATCTGAATTCTAGAAAATTCATTATCCAAGGAACTATAATATTCTGATGTTTTTATATAAGGATCCAAATATATGACTTATTAAAAATAAGCTTTGTTCTGAGAGGACATAAAATAAGATAATGAAAACCTAGGTAAGGTTAAAATTTTCATTAGAGAAAGGAAATTTTCCTCTAGAAAGTAATCCATAGAGAGGGATAATTTTCCTTAAGATAAGGTGTTTATGATTTTCAAAACATAGAGGAATGAAAAAGTCTGAAGATAACCCTATTTATTGAACAATATCCCCATTTTTGGAAATGAAAAATATCTTTTCGAAAAATAATATAAGGAATAAGAATTTGATTTAAAAACTTTTAAAACAAAAACAAATCTCCATTTACTTATGAAACAAGATTCTTACAATTAACCCCCCATGTTTTAAAATTCTTAAGGATCATATTCTTGACTTCCTCGGAGATATTTTACATTTTCATTATTAAGAAAGTCTTAATTAAGTAAACTCCCCTTTCATAAACTCTCCTTTACATGGAGAATTCTATTATTTATACTTTGAATTATTTTGACCATTCTTTTCTGCCCGTTTTTTATTTTCAAAATCAGAAAAGAGAATGAAAAAATGGTTGCAGAAATATTAGAACTATTCAAAATAAAACAAGTGAAGGACATTAAAATTTTACATTATGATAGGAAAAATTTATACATGGTAAAAATAAAACAAAAGATCGAAGTGGAATGAAAATCATTTAGCCTTCTTTCCCATTGGTATAATCTTTTTCAATGTATCCATTAACTTCTTGATATCCTTGGAATCTTCCTCAAACCATTGAGAAACTATTCCTGATCCTAATTCTTCTTTTCCAAAGCATTGATTTTTTCATCTTGTGAATTAAAGATTTATTCCAGAGACTTCACTGCTTCTTCATACTGATTGAAATTTTCTTTTCACTCTTCCCTGTGTTTTCATTATCTCTTCAAATTTAAATCAACTTAATTAAACATCCCATTCATTTCTTTATCCCCTCAATTCTATGCTATTTTTTCAAGATTCAACTTCTCTATAAAACTTTTTGTAATTTTTTTGATCCTATCATATGACTTATCAAAATAATATTTTTCTGAATCTGGGGATTCATCAAATATTCTGAAATCTTCAGTCATTCTTTTAGAACCTTTTTTTATTTCTTTACATGATCTCCTATGAGCATCATAACCAAAATGAAAGTTTTTAAAAAACACATCAAACTAGATAAACGATTACATAACCATGTTTAACAAATCTGATTTATGATTGAAATATTGTTGAATAATAATACTTCTAGAATAAATACTAGGAAACAAAGTTATTGTGTTCACAATCTTTTTTCAAAGACTGAACAACAAAATATCGACCCATCAAAGATTATGATTTGGAATCTGATTCTCTTACTGGAGAGCATTATTTTTCTATATCTTCACCCTTCCTCTTCGATGAAACACCAACATATTTCTTAACAATCACAGGCTTCTTAGGTGTATCATCAAACAACTATTTTCCTTTATCAACGTTTTAAATAACCTTCTCATCCTTTGGAGACACATGCTCACTATCAGAAAGATGAACTAGATTATCTTCATTAAAAATTTATTTCTTTGAATATTCATTCACATCATTAGGGTGGATGAAATAATGTTTGATATTCTCATCATTAGTAGTTTTATTATCCTCTTCCTAACCATCATCTTCTTTCCCTTGGGAAACAATTTTAGTTCACTCAACTTGGGAAGTCCAGATTGAAGATTTTCAGAAGGAATTTCCTTCTCATGGTATTATTATTCTTTATTTAACACATCATCACTTTCATCTTATTTTTACTCTTGTTCCTCGTCTACATCATCTTCTTGAACTAGCTCATCTTCCACAATAGGTTTAGTAATTAGGATTTTACTTCATGGAGTCTCTACTAGTTCTAATTCTTAGAGAAAAGATTCTGGTAACTGAATCTTTTAATTGAATTTATATGTATCCTTTTGAAGTGCATGAACGATCTCATCTTTATACATTTTCTTTTTCAGATTCTTCTGTTTTTTATACCATTCATACTCTTCAGCAGCTAGAATTTTTATAGATTTTTCCTCAGTAGTACCTAATCCAATGCTTGTGTCTCCTTCTTTCATATTCTTCTTATGTTCCCTCCACTTACCTATGACTTCATCAGGGAATGTTTTCTCCCTTTTCAATATTGGAGGAGATGACTGAGTTATTGGAAATGTAGATTTTTATTTGGTTTCTGGTTTATTTTCCTTTATCTTCTTCTGTGCTTTCTTGGATGTTTATCCAACATCCCCTTTCTTAACTAAATATTCAATATATCTTCCATAAAGATCATGAAACTCTCCAGACATTGAATTAAAACCTTATTTCATTCTCCTAATGGTATCATCACATAGAAACAAGATCATAAAGGATCATGGTTTATAAATTTAGGTAATATTTAATGATTCTAGGTAGAGCACTATAATCTTCAGTAGGATGGATGGATACATGGTGATTGGGATTTTAGAGATCCTTTCTTAATACTAGTGATTGTTAGAAGAATTTAATTCACAAGATTTACCTTTCATAGGTTAAATAGAAAATAAAATATAAAGATATCATTTTTCTTTAAGGAATCATTGTCACCCTTTGTCTGAATAAGGAATCCTTTTATCGATAAGTCTAACAACGTAATGCTTGTAGAAAGGTGGTAGAAATTTTCTGATTTTATTCCATTGAGTCCAAGGGACACAATTTCCTTTTCCTTCTCAAATATTCTTAACTGATCAAGAAACATCTGAGAGTGAAAATTGCCTCACCTTCATGTGGAATTCCAAGAATATTTGATTCTATATTTAAAGGCAGAGAATATGTTTTCCCATATATTTTGATTGAAAAATTCTACCTTCCACCTTCCATATAAAACAAATTATTGAATCACAGAATTCAATAAGTATGTCAGGCTAAACTGGATCCAAAATAGTTACTTTCCCTATGAAAAAACTCTCCCATCTATTCATATTAATATTTTTCATAATTAAGGAATTATACATAGCCATGAATTTTTGGTTCAACCAACCTTTACCAATAGATTTTCCAATCCTTGATTTACTTATTTGAAGTCATCTATTTATATGGGGAATAATCCAGTTACATTCAGAGTCTAAGAAAATATGGAAAATGGAATGATCTATTTGAATAGGAGAAGAGCTTCAACACACAAAGTCTTGATAACTGATGTGAGTTGAGGAATATAGGGTACTTTATATTGGCATCGAAGTAATAGTTTGAATTCCTAAAATGATCCAATAGTTGAAATAAGATAAATCTATTCTGAAAATTGAGATGACAGCTTAAGAAATATTTGTTAGGTTCCGATCATTTGAGGTTTTAAGGAAAAATGGGATTTATGGATAATG
This sequence comes from Viscum album, assembly GCA_963277665.1. Lineage (NCBI taxonomy): Eukaryota > Viridiplantae > Streptophyta > Magnoliopsida > Santalales > Viscaceae > Viscum > Viscum album. The sequence goes on along the minus strand of OY728120.1, from coordinate 1,426,826,807 downwards.
AATCTGATAATTTATTTCTTAAAATAGAAAAAATACCGAGAAGTTAAAAATTCAATTACAAAAACATAAGTAAAGAAACATACATTCTAGATTACCAAAAACAAATTCAGTATAGATACAATTTTTCTTTAACAATTTAGATTTAAAAAAAGTTTCTTAAATAATGGAAATAATTGATTCCAGAATTTTGGGTTGCGAATTTTTTTTAGTAAAATTGTTTAAGAATGTAAATTTTTTGTTATTGAAAAAAATATGGTTATGAAATTTTTTATTAAGAAACTGTTTTTGGGAAAACAAGAAAATGTACTCACCATATAAAAAGGAGTTTTTTATTGTAATTAGATAGGTTTGATCGAAAAGTTAATATAAAATATTACCTTATAATTATCATTCCTAATATTTTTTTTAATTTATTCAAATCTATCAGATGGTAATTTTTTTTAAAAAATATCAGCAAGTTGATCTTGTGTTCCAATAAATTGTAAAATAATATCCTTTAAGTGTGTAATCCCAAATAAAGTGATACCTAATATCTATTTGTTTTCGACGAGAGTGATGTGAAGGATTTTTACTTAGGGAAATGGAACTTTTGTTATCACACAATATTTTTGTTTTGGTAAAACTCATTCCATAGTCATTGAGTGTGTTTTGCATCCACCAAACATGAGCACAAAAACTTCTGGATGAAACATATTTAGCTTCAGTAGAGGAAAGAATTATAATTGTTGCTTCTTGCATGACCAAGAAACTAATGAATCTCCTTAGAAGTGACAAGTTCTGGATGTAATTTTTCTATCCATTCTACATCAATGAAAATCAGAATCTGAAAAAAAAAATTTAAAACAAAATCATTTCCAGAAACATAGAAAAGTATTAAATCCATGGGTCTCTTTTAATAGTGAAAAATTAATTTCACTACTTTAAAATGAGATTCCTTTGGATTAGATTGATATCTTGCACATAAGCATACTAAAAACATTAATTCTGAATGACTAGAGGTTAAGTATAATAAACTTCATATCATACCTCTAAAACATATTTCATATGCTGGTCTCCTAGCTTCATTAGGATCTAGAGAATTTGAGGTACCTATTGGAGTGGTTATACTTTTAGTGTAGTTATATCCATACTTTTTAAGAATATATCTAATATAATTATGTTTAGATATATAAGTTCCTTCTGGTTTCTTTGAATTTTTAAAACCATGGGAAAATTTTTACTCATCCATCATACTCACCTCGAACATAGATTTTATGATACTCACAAATTAATTAGTTAAATATTGTTGAGTTTACCCAAATATAATGTCATATTTATATATTTGAACAATGAAAACATATTTGTTATCTTAATTTATAAAAATAGTTGGATCAGCAGTTCCATAAACATAGTTTTTTTGTAACAAAAATCCTATAAATCTATCCCACAAGGCTCTAGGAGCTTGTTTAAATCCATATAAAGATTTGGTAAGTTTGAAAACATGTTTAGGATGTTTTGTGTCTTTAAATCTTGGAGGTTTTTCAACATAAACATCCTCTAAGACATATGTTTTAAGGAATGCACACGTTGCGTCCATTTGAAAAAAAATTAAAATTAAAGAATGATGCAAATGAAAGTAAAATACGAAGAGATGCATGTGTAGATACTAAAGCATAGGTTTCTTCATAAAATATTCCTTATTAATAATTACAACCTTTAGAAACTAATATATAATTATTTCTTACTATGCTACCATTTTCATCACATTTATTTCTTAAGACCCATTTTACTCCAATTACATAAGTTTCTTTAGGTCTATTAACCAAAATCTAGACATTTTTCCTTTCAAATTAATTTAGCTCATCTTGCATGGATTTAATCCAATCATCATCACCTAAAATATTGTTAGTGATTTTTTGTTCTAATTAGGAATGTAATGATAGATTTTCTAATTAATTTATTAAATAACTTCTAGTCCTTATATGATGATTTACATCACCGATAATACTAACACTGGGAATATTCTTAAGAAACAGTTGATTTGGGTTTTTTAAAACCTTTTCATCAATATAAGGTCTAAAATATTCTAGGGTAAATACATCAAAAACATTTTCTTGAGTATTTTCCTTGTTAGAGGAACCTTCTATCAAAGGTTCATAATAAGTTTTTGAATACACATATAAGGATGTTGGGTGGGGTTATTTAAAAACAAAAGGATATGTTCCATCAAATATAACATGAAATGTTTCTTCAACAATTCAATCATTTTTTATTAAAAACTCTATAATCCTTAGAAGTAGTGGAGTAGCCTATAAAAATTACTCCAGTGGATTTGGCTGAAAATTCATGTAAGTTATCTTTAGTATTTAGTTTGAATAATTTGAAACTAAATAATATGAAGTATGAGATTCTAGTTTTTTTACCATTCCACGATTCAAAAGGATTATTTTTAACAAAATTAAGATTAAAAATCAATTTATAGTATAAAAAGTAGTACGTAAGGTTTCATCCCAAAAGTGTTTAGCAATAGAATATTCACTAAACTTGTTTCTAGTTATATTTTAAAGAGTTAAATTTCATCCTTCAACAACACCATTCTTTTTATGAGTTCTTAGAGCTGAGAATTTATGATTAATTCATTTCATACTATAAAAAGTTTCAAAATCTGAATTTTGAAATTCTCCTCTAGGATCACTATGAATAGTTATTAATTGATGTTTTTTCTCTTTTTTAACTTGGGATCTAAAGGTTTTAAAATAAGAAAAAAATTATATTTCTTTACTAGAAAATAAACCCATGTACATTTGGTGTAATCATCAACTTAAACAAATAAAAAATATTTCCTCCAATTCGTCTAGTTTGTGTTGGGCCAAAAATATCCATATACACTAACTATAATCCATCTAATGTTTAGACTTCACTGGTGTATTTAATACTTTTTTAGGTTTCTTTACTTATTGACAAGGATCAAAAACTATTTAAGAAAGAAATCTCTACTCCATTATATCCTTAACAAGTATTTTCTTTGAGAGTTTTCATAGGTTCCTAATATTTCAGTCCCCGAAACTTCTATGTTATAACCAAGATTGTTCTTCCATTTCACTAAGTCCAGGTAGATATTGTCTCCTAAGGCCTTCTATGTTTATTTTATATACATTCTCATGCTTGTGGGAAGAAATAATAAACTCTTCCTCGGAATTGTGTATTAAGACGTTATCATTCCTCAAATTAAAAAGGAAACATTCATCACATAATTGGGTTATGCTAAGGTTGTTTTTTCTTAAGGCATTTTACATATAAAATATTTGAAATCAACTATCCATGTAATATGTATTATTGTTGGTACTTTCTTTATTTTCCTAAAAAATAAATAATTAGTTTTACCAAATCCATAATTTCATGGATCTAAAATTTCAGAAAGTAAAACATCACGAATCCACATTTTCATAGAAAAATAAGCCTTATGAAAACCTAAATATTGGGTTTTATTTAAATAATAATTTTCCCCCAATTTCCACCACATTAAAATTTATTATAAAAGGTAGCACTTTGGAGAAAAAATAAGTTGTTACTAAATACTGGTTTTATGTGGGTGTAACCAAATCCAGAACTATTCCTTAGAGGATGAAGTTTTAAATAAATTTTATCAAATTCTTTCCTTCCTGAAGTATAATTTGATAAAAGATTCTTTAAGGATTTATTTAGTCTGATGACTAAATTTTTAACCTCAATGTTTTTATTTTTATAACATGAGTAATCCCTTAAAATATTATTCATAGAAATAACACTTTCGAGATCCTTATAATGTATATCCCTCTCAGAATTAACATCCATTGGGTTTTTGGAAACATAATCAAAATTAAAAGTTTTCTGATCAAGATCCTTCGAATGATCAAGTATATCTTTAGATAAAAAATGAATTCAAGAATTTTATTTATCTTGTAACACCCCAAGATTTCATAGTGTGTTATTTCTTCAATATAATTCAATAACATTCACTACATGCAACACCGAGTTCAAGAGCACCACGGCATACCAAACTGGCCATTCAAAAGCATTTATGAATAGTATTAACTAAATTTTGAACTTTATATAATACTTATAATTTTAGAATATATATTATGAGATTCTTAGACATAATGTATGAACAAATTCATTTTTTCAGATAAAAGAAGTATTTTTTTTAAAATGCATTTTACCGTATTTTAATGTTAAACCCTTTTTGAATCCAATATTTCAAACTTTTATATATTAAATTTGACAAATTTTAACTGAAATTTTTTTTAATCAAAATAATTTATACTGCTAAATTATACATTTTAATTGTTTGGAAGTATAAATATTTTATATTTTTACCATTTGATCCAATTTTGGTCATTGTAAGTAATTTCACATTGAAATTGGACATATTGAAATGTCAATCTTTTGATAGTTATTATTTCTTAAAAATACGCCTTTTGATTTAGACAGTGAGAAATTTTTTTAAATTAATAAATTAAAATTTTATGTTTTGAATTTGGTAAAATAGACATCATTTTTTAGTTCGGAATATCAAAATTATCTTAGGGTGAATTTTTGGTACTTTCCTGAAAACATTCAATTTTTATTGAATAGTGAAAAACACTGAGTTATTATTCAAAACCAACTTTTTATAATTATTTTTATTTAAATTTATGTTATGTCAAAATAGATACATAACACCTATATAAGTTCAATTTATTTCATTGGAGTCATTTTATAATATTTTTAGATATATAAAATTTTATTAAACTATTTACCGTCTTTTACCCACATCCTAAGAGCATTTGAAAATTTGCCAAAAATTTAGTATTAACACTTCTGTGAATTGTATTTCAAATATCCAAGAGACACGGTTGATATCACTATGTAAAATGTGGTTCAATAAGATAAAAATAATTTTTGGTGAATTGTAACTTTTGACATCTATTTACCACGGTTAAAAGTAAATAGGGTAATTAAAGGTAAAAATGATATTATTATTATCCGAAAAAATGTCTTAATACTATTGGATTAGTGTAATTTGACCAAAAACAACTTTAGTAATAAAATATGATACTTTAGGTCCACTGGGATTTGAGATGGACATTTATTATTATTTTATTTAAAGAAGAGTTAAAAGTGTCAAATTAAAAGTTTTAAAACTAAACTGTTTTTAATATAGGGTTATACGTAAGATAAATAAGACTATAAATATTAATTAGAAATCTAAAAATATTTCATATATAATGGTATTTTATTTATAATTTTTAGACATTTAATAATTAAATATATTTATGACTCAATGATAATGCAGTAGTTACCTTATTAATGAAATGTTGAAATAATTGATATTATAAATATCCAAATAAATGTAATTTGAGACTTATAATGAATTACACTAATTTTATAGGTTAATATGACATGTTATGGGTGATTAGATAAATTATTTTCGAGGTGATAAGGTTGTTATATCTTTCACAAAAACAAAATACCAAATAGAGTCTAAATTGACATAAATTAAATTTTAAAACAAATATTATATTATTGGTTGATATAATATTCCAAAAAATCAATTGTTTGGACAAAGGGCTCAAATAATTTTATATATATCATTAATGAACCACTATAGGTTCTATTTAAAGTTTATAGTATGTTTATTAACCATATAATACAAAAATGAAAAGAGACATGGTAAATGTCACACTATTTAACTAGTAGTTAAATCTAAATCATATGGTTAATAAGGTGACTTAACCTATCTAAAACCAGTTGGTTGAGAGGATTTATATCCATACCCAACTTATCCTTAAACTAAATTATTTTAGAGCCACTATAAACTGAATATGAATTTATTATAAAATAATATTTCAATCTTTTCCTAAGATGCCCCTCACCCCTCTTATAAAAGGGCACTCCCTCTTCTCTCAAATTCACACCTTCAAATCCATTTGGATCAAAAATCCTCGTCCAAAATAACCTCTCAACTATCGTCCATTCATCCAAGAGGCATTTATTTGGTCATAAATCTAACTTATGGAGCCCCTTTGATCAAATTAAAATAAATATCCCGAAGAAGAGGTAAATATTTCATCACCTCTTTCAAGTTATTTTTTTCTTGCACACCTTCTTTTCTTGTTGTTTCCATTGTAAAACAATAACTCTAGTATCTTATATATACTGTGATGTTATTATAAATATGGTATAACCATATTCATTATAAAATCCACCATATTAATGACATGTCACCATATATGTGTACGTACAGCTTACCGTCTCCACGTCGTGGTGTAGTTGTTATTCAATACATTATTATATTGGATGGGTATAACAATGATGTATAATTGATGTAAATAATAAATATAACATGTTAATTAATCTTTATATATTATATACCATCCAATTATATATGATTTTAATATCAAAAGAATGATATTTTCGCTCGTGCATACATACAGATTACCGTCTCCACGATGTAGTGAGATTCACTTCCATGTTCACCATTCAACGATGATTATAAAAATATATATTATTAATCAGTATGTAATATATGAAATATTTATGCTACTTGAGATATATATATATATATATTTATGTATTTGTGTATGTTTTTATGTACTTACATATATTTTATTCACTTACTTCTGTTCAATACGATGTGAAAATAGAAGTAGTGTTTATGCATACGTATGGCTTACCATATCCTTAAATGGTTCCTTCCATTTCATATATACATCTAATATAAATATTTATATTCTAAATATATATGATATTTCAATATTGTTTTATGTTCTGGAAGTATTTAAATCATTATCTAAATGATACGATCAAGAAAAAAAATTAAAACATATACGATAAAGAATGTGATTATTACCTAAAATGTTAATTTGACATAGAAATCATTATTAAATGGGTAGTATAAAGTCATAAATTAATCAGGTATGTTATAATAAATATAAATATGGTTTTGGTATAATTTAATAACATACAATGGTGATTATATAGGAGGTTAATCGTACCCTTGACCAAAGGAAAGTGCAAGGTAAGGTGCATCTTATATCACTTTTAATTCCGTGAGATGTCCATTGTTCGCCACTTATTGCATGTGGTGTATTGTGTACTTACATTTGATATATATTATCATGCTTTTATTTATATTAATGATACTCTATGATTATGTTGGGGGTAATTGACTATTTTTCATATGACTCGATTGATTACAACGAGGTAAGGGTTAATTTCACAATCTATTTATTATCTGAGGTTGTTTATATGTAATTATCTACTAGAACCTCTTTATCATCCACATCGATGTTTCTTGAAAATGAATTCCAAAACATTGTTACAATTTACTGGACTATGGGTTAATGTCATTTATACCCTTGTTTGAATTTTTATAAAATGGTTTAAGGGAATCTTTCCGTCGTTTTCCAAACAAGGTACCTTATGACCTTTTCGAAAAAATTAAGATAAGAATGTTTTCTAACATATACAACAAGAGCGACTATTTTCCACTGTTATAACATCGTCAAATCTTCTATTTCAATTTTATAAGAATATTTTAAAAATAAATTTTTTCTTTATAATAATGTGACTTTTAAATGATTTCATAATAAAAAGAGACATCTCCCTCAAATAGTTTTGATTTCATCCATGTCGGCATCCTATGATAAATTTTACCATTGTTTGATGTTGATTTGATATGATACAAATCTTCCATATTGTATTTAAGGCTTTGTGATATGTTTGAATATGGATGAGTTATTTTTATTCCATTCATGGTTTATGGTTAAAGTATTTACATTTCAAATACTAATTTTAATACAAATGTTTATGTCATATTTCAACCTTTTCTTAAGATGAATGTATTGTAATAGTATGTTCAGGGTTGGGGACCAGAAAAAGTAATCCCTCCATGATGGGGTCTGGTTATAGTAGACCCTCTATGATGGAGTCCAGTTACAGAGGTGCTCTGGGTTGGAGTCCGATTACAGGGGCCCTCCGGGATGGAGTCCGGTTACAGAGGCTCTCAGGGTTGGGGTTCGTTTACAGTTAGCCCCTTCGTCCTGGCATGAGGCCTTGACACAGTAATTAACATTTTCTACTATACATTGCCTCATTATAAAATTAGTTGTTACATGTGATTATTTGACTAGTAGAATATCCATATGAATGTGTATATGGTAACGTTTGATTTATTTTAACCATATTATGTTCAAGTTTATTTTTAAAATGGTTGTGGTTTTTATTACACATCTTGCCGTAATAGTTAATAGCTTCTGCTAAATTATTTACCTTTACTGAGCATCTGAGCTCACCCATTTCTTATGCTATATTTTCCCAGTATCCCAAGAAGTTTTTTATGTTTTTGAATCAGGGTTAAGATAAGGGACTAACGGAGTCCTCAAAGAACTATCTAAGATGTATTTAATTTTTGAAATTGTAATGTGAAGTTCATGTATGTAATCTATTTTCCACGACTGCTAAATTGACCAGTCTTTCAGGACTTGATTTATTGTAATCATGCCAATGTATTAAAATAATTCACTGACTTGGGGTAACTGGGGTCGGGGCCTTATGGTTGATATCATAGGATGTTTAGAAACAACCTTGGAAATAGATTTTGACAAAATCTGATTAGATAACATTACCCTAAGATAGACTTTGAATATTGGTATAGAAGAATTTCATAGAATTTTGGTAATTTAGAGATTATGTTAGTTTTCCAATCAATACATCCTTGTCTGGATATGAGCAGGTATAGGCAGCACTGGAAGAGATGTACCTAGGGGTAACCCAAAAACACCGCATTGAGCTAGAATCAAATGGGAAATGGTGCACGACAATGGGCTTTACTGCACTCTTGGTTATGACACTCCCAGGGGATATACTTAGGATAATTCTAATTTTCATTACAAACCATTATGATGGATTTTAGAGTAAATACTTCCTCAATGAAAACATTTTTACTATTATCGATTATATCAATAAATTGTTCTATTTACTTTCGGTATTTTACTAGTTTGGAATTATTCATTGTGGTTCATAAAATGACATAGTGTAAGCTATTGTTTAGAAATGACACTCAGTTGAAGGAATGAGATCTCCAACAATACGTACGATCCAATGAGTAAGAAAGATCATATCATTCATGGTATTAATCCAACATTAATAAGCACAATTTTCTCCCATTTATTCTCAACATATGAATATATAATATCATATGTTAATAAGATAAGTAAAGAATTCTCTAAGTCCTATGGCTTTGAAGGGAAGCAAGAGAAGAAAAGGGTGGTAGAGAGAAAGATGGATAAAGAGAAGAGGGGAACAAATTATTTTCCCATATGTGATAAATGTGGGAAGAATCACCTTGGTAAATGTTTGAAGGAAATGGGAATTTGTTATAAGTGTGTAGAAAAAAAGCACCAAGTACATGATTGAAAGGGTAAGAAAAAGGTTTCAAATGTAAAATTCTTCATTTACAAGGCATTGGAACACTACACGAATCAATGTCCCAGACATCAGAGTATACCGCAAATGATGCTCTTGGATAATAATCTAGTTATGATACTACCTCAGATGAAGAGGAATGACTAGTGTTATTATGTTGTTATTATAGTATTATTTCATTTGAGTGTTGTATCAATAATATAATGGTTATATTAATTATGGAGATAAATAAGGATTATACTGCAGTACAATTTTATTGAGGATTTGAGATTATATAGTTCTAAGAAAAGTGACTTAATAATAAGAAACACATTTTGGAAAATACGTGATGAAGGTGTTCACATGTTATTACGTGGAAAAAATAATCTTTATTGTGTTTAACTTCCTTTTAAATTTTGTATTTTGAGTTTGGATCGATGTATTTTGGATAAGTCTAAAGGTTGGAATGAATTTAGTTTGAAATTGGATAGAATTGTTAAAGTTATTTCTGGATTTTCAGAAAATGGACAACCCAGAGGTCGGGCGACAACCAGTCGGATCCGACAAGGCCGCGATATATGATCCCACAACTGAAGGGAGAAAAGGGTGCATCACCTACCACTGACCTATGTGATGTCCTGTTTGAATAATTTAGTTTTTTTAAATAGTCTTACAAATGAATATAAATTCAATTTTTTTAATCTATATGATTAGGATAAAGAGAATATTTTTTGAATTTTATTATCTTTTGGAGTGAAAGACGAGTTTATTGTAGGAATTAGTTGAAGGATGAAATTATACTTTTCATGTATATATATATATATCCCTCTTATTCTATGAATAAATTAATTCTTCATCATTATGGAAGAGTTCATAAAACTAAAAATGGGTTATCCTAATACCTTATGTTTTGTTGACATGATGATATTTTAAATCATCACAGATCGATGGCTTTGAGGCCCTCAATTATACACTTGCTTGTGATTGATGACCTCAATAACTCCCTATAAATATTTACGTTTTCCCTACAAATATGTTTCTCTAATTTCCACTAATGTTCTCCTAAATGAGATCATAATTTGGTGGTGACTTTTTCATTTCACATTCCCTTATAATAAGACTAAATTTTATTAAACAAGTTTTTGATGTGGTTTTTACACAAAGGTATTTTTCTATTTTTAATCATTTATTTTTGAAGAACAATTTCAAATTGAGAGGACAAAATTTATTGATGTAGGGGATAATGTAACACCCCACGATTTCATAGTATGTTATTTTTTTAATGTAATTCAATAACATGCACTACACACAACACCGAGTTCATGCACACCACGACTTACCAAACTAGACGTTCAAAAGCGGTTATAAATAGTATTAACTTAATTTTGAACTTTATATAATCCTTATAATTTTGGAATCCATATTATGTGTTTCTTATACATAATGTAATAACAAATTCATTTTTTTCAGATAAAAGAAGTATTTTTCAAAAACAAAAATGCACTTTTACCACCTTTTAACGGTGAACCCTTTTTTAAATCCAATATTTGAATCTTTTATATATTCAATTTGACAAAATAAACTTCTTATTTAAAATCGGGACATAAGAATATAGTTCCAAAATATTTTTGGTGTTTTTCAGATAAATTTCATATTTGCGTGAATAGTGAAAATACTATATTTTAACTGAAAATTTTTTTTTAATAAAAATAATTTATAGTGTTAAATTATACATTTTAATAGTTTTGAAGTAAAAATTGAATACATTTTTAACATTTAATCCAATTCTGGTCATTGTATGTAATTTCATTTTGAAATTGGATATAAACAAATGTCAATCTTTAGATATTTATTATTTTTTAAAAATACACCTTTTGTTTTAGACAACGAGAATTAATTTTAAAATAATAAATGAAAATTATATGTTTTAAATTTGGGAAAATAGACTTCATTTTTTAATTTTTAATATCAAAATTAGTTTAGAGTGAATGTTTGGTATTTTTCTGAAAACATTCAATTTTTGATGAATAGTAAAAAACACTGAGTTATTGTTCAAAACTGACATTTAATTTAAATAATTATTTATTATATTTAAATTTATTTTTGGTCAAAATAGTTACAAAATACCTATATATGTTCAATGTAATTTATTGGAGTCATTTTATAATAAGTTTAGATATATAAAAATTTAATTGAACTGTTTACCGTCTTTTACCCACCTCCTAGGAGCACTTGTAAATTTTCCTAAAACATAATTTTACTGCTTCTGTGAATTGTATTTAAAAATTCCGAGAGATACGGTTGATATCAGTATGTAAAATTTGGATCAATAAGATAAAAATAATTTTTGGTGAATAGTAACTTTTAACTTTTATTTACCAAGGAAAAAAGTAAATAGGGTAATTAAAGGAAAAAATGATATTATTATTACCCTAACACATGTCATAATCCTATTGGATATGTTTAATTCATCCAAAAACAACCTTAAAAATAAAATATTATCCTTTAGGTCCCCTTGGATTAGATTAGGACACTTATTATTATTTTATTTAAAGAAGAGTTAAAAGTGTTAAATTCAATGTTTAATAACTAAACCATTTTTAATATAGTGTAATAAACAAGATAAATTTGACTATAAATATTCATTAGAAAGATAAATCTATTTCCTACATAATTTAATTTTATTTATAATTTTTTGACGGTAAATAATTCAATATATTTATGACACAATGATGATGCAGTAATTAACTTATTAATGAATGAATGAAATAATTTATATTATTAATATCCAAATAAATGTAATTTGAGACTTTTATTGAATTATAATAATTTTATAGGTTAATAATACATGTTATAGTTGATTAAATAAATTTTTTTCGATGTGATAAGGTTGTTATGACTTTCACAAAAACAAAATACCAAATAGTGTCAAAATTGACATAAATTAATTTTTAAAACGAATCCTATATTATTGGTTGATATAATATTCTAAAAAATATAAGGTTCTTCCAAAGGGCTTAAATAATATTATATATGTCATTAATGAACCACATGGTGTTCTTTTAGAAGATTATAGTATGTTTATTAAATATATAATATAAAAATACAAAGAGACCTGGAAAATGTCAAACTATTCCTCTAAGAGTTAAATCTAAATGATAAGGTTAATAAGGTTAACTAAACCTATCTAAAACCCATTGTTTGAGAGGATTTCGACCCATCCCCAACTTATATTCTAAATAAACCATTTTGGATCCATTATAAATAGAATATAAATTTATTATAAAATAACATTTCAATCTTTTCCTTAGGTTCCCTCACCCCTCATATAAAAGGGAAATCCCCCTTCTGTCAAATTCACACCTTCAAATCCATTTGAAGAGGTAAATATTTCATCACCTCTTTCATGTTCTTTTCCTCTTCCACTTCTTCTTTAAATATTGTTTCTATTGTAAAACAATAACTCCATTATCTTCTACATACATTGATGCTATTATAAATATGGTACAAACATATTCATTATTCTATCCATCCTACGAATTCCATGTCCCCGTATGTGTGTACGTACTACTTAACGTCTCCATGTCGTGGTGTAGTTTTTATTCAATACATTATTATATTGGATTGTTATAATAATGAAGTATAATTTATATAAATAATAAATATAACATGTTAATGATTCTATATATATATGATATAACATTCGTTTATATATGATTATAATTTCAAAAGAATGATATTTTTGTTCATGGGTACATACAAATTACCGTCTCCACGACGCGATGAGATTCATTTACATGTTCACCATTCAACGATGATTATAAAAATATATATTGTTAATAACTATTTAATATATGAAATAATAATTCTATTATAGATATATATGTGTGTATTTATATATACTTACATATATTTTGTTCACTTACTTCTGTTCAATACGTTGTGAAAACAAAAGCAGCATTTATGCGTACGTACGACTTACCATCTCCCTGAACAGTGCCTTCCATTTCATATATACATATATTATAAATTTTTATATTCTAAATAAATATGATATATAAAACAATGTTTTTATTCTGGAAGTATTTAAATCATGATTTAAACAATACGATCAAGAATAACATGTTAAAACACGTACGATATAGAAAGTGATTACTACCTAAAATGTTAATTTAACATGGAAATCATTATTAAATGGGTAGTATAAAGTCATAAATGAGTAATGCATGATATAAAAAATATGAATATGGTTCTAGTATAATTTAATAACATACTATGGTAATTATAAAGGAGGTTAATCAAACTCTCAACCAAAGGAAAGTGCAAGGTAAGGGGATGTTTATCTCACTTTTAATTCCGTGAGATTTCCATTGTTAGCCACTTATTGCATGTGGTGTATTGTGTACTTCGATTTGATGTATATTATCATGATTATATTTATATTCATGATATTATTTTATTAATTTGGTGGTTATTGACTATTTTTCATATGACTCGATTGATTACAACGAGGTAAGGGTTAATTTCACAATCTCTTTATTCTCTGAGGTTGTTTATACGTAATTATCTAGTGGGAACTCTTTATCATACACATCCATGTTTCTTAAAAATATATTCCAAAACATTTTTACTATTTACTAGACTATGGGTTAAAGTCATTTGTACCCTTGTTTTACTTTTTATAAAATGTTTTTAAGGGAATCTTTCCCTTCTTTTCAAAACAAGGTACCTTATGACCTTTTCGACAAAATTAAGGTAAAAATGTTTTTTTAACTAACACAGTGGGTGTGTCTATTTTCATACATTATAACATCGTCGAATATTCTTTTATAAGCATATAAGAATATTTTAAAAATAAATTTATTCTTTATAATTATGTGAATCTAAAATGATTTCAAAATAGAAAGAGATATATATCTCAAATAGTTTTGATTTCTTCAATGTAAACATCCTTTAATAAATTTTACACTTGTTTGATGTTGATTTGATATAATAAAAATTTTCTGAATTATATTTAAGGTTTTGTGATATGTTTGACTATGGATGAGTTATTTTTATGCCATTCATGGTTTATGGTTAAAGTATTGACATTTAATATTCTAGTTTTAATACAAATGTTTAGGTTATATTTCAACCTTTTCATTAGATTTATTTATTGGACTAGTATGTTTCGGGCTGTGGACTGTTAAAATTAATCCCTCCGGGTTGTGTTCCGGTTACAATAGACCCTCTAGGTTGGAGACAGGTTACAGATTCACTCTGGGTTGGAGTCCGGTTACAGAGGCTCTCCAGGATGGAGTCTAGTTACAGAGGCTCTCTAGGTTGCGGTCTGGTTACAATTAGCCCCAAGGTCCTGGCATGAGGCCTTGACATAGAATTTAAAGTCTGGTACTATACATTCCCTAGTTATAAAATTAGTTATTACATGTGATTATTAGACTTGTAGAATATCCATGTGAATGTTTATATGGTAATGTTTTATTTATTTTACCTGTATTCTATTCAGGATTATGTTTAAAAAGGTTATGGTTTTTATTACACATCTTGCCTTAAAATTTTATAGCTTCCGCTAAATTATTTACCCTTAATAATCATCTGAGCTCACCCCTTTCTTATGTTTTATTTTCCCAGGATCCCATGAAGTGTTTTATGTTTGAGATGCATGGTTAAGCTACGGGACTAATAGAGTCCTCAAAGAACTATCTAAGCTGTATTTTATGTTTGAAATTGTAATGTGAAGTTCATGTATTTAATCTATTTTCCAAGACTTCTAAAATGATCGGAATTTCAAGACATGATTCCTTGGAATCATATTAATGTATTAAAATAATGCACTGACTCTGGGTAATTGGGGTTGGGGCGTTACATATCTAACTTCATTTTTATCTTTCAATTTATATTTTCTTCTAATTTAGAAAATCTAGAAACTTCTTCAAATGAATGTATGGTATTATCTTCTAAGGAGGATGAGTTATTTCTTGAAGATGCATGATATTTGTCTTTTGTAAAATTATCTTCTAAAGAAATATTTTTTATGGATTCAGCATTGTTTACCTTATCCATAACACAATTATTTTCAATGGGTACCCGAGCTGTAAGACCAATATTCATCTGAACAGAATATTTAAAATATAAATATTCATCTGAAGAGTCACAACCACAAGAACACCAAGTGTCATTTTCATTCAAGACATTCTTAGCCATATACTTTTAATAATTCATTCTATTTCTATCAGAATTATTTTCCTTCCTATATTTTTTCTTAATCATAACAAAATCATGTCTGATATATCCGTCCCTTTTTCATTCCTAAAAGGTGACTTTTAAATCTTTCTTGTTCTTTCAATCATTATTTTTATATCTTTATTGAAAATCATTCTTTCCCATAATCTTTTTCATTCTTCGAGAAAGATTGGATGATTCATTTTGTAAATGATTAATATAAATTGATTCAAATATTACTATAGCTTTCATAGATTTAGATCTAGTTAACCATTATGAAGTCTTGGATTTAGATTTAGTAGTGAAATCTACACATCCATTACCATTATTCTTTTTGTTGAAATCTGCATCACTCATCATTCTGGTTTCATTTTGAAGAATATTTCCAAATAACACATCATGAGTAATGTAAGATACATTTTTATTCACATCAATAGCTACACTTTTTTATTCCAACTCATTAGGATTGATGTCAATTATATTATCCACAAGAAGATCATCATCAATAACTTTCACTCCCATAGATTGAATATTGTTGACAATGGTCATAAATATTTGTCGTACATTGCAAATAGGTTCTCCATATAGAAATATGAATCAATGATATTCAGCTCTTAAAATACCTCTTCTGGTTACTATCACTATATAAGTTTCAAAATGTGTAACTTCCAGTTTCTTCTAGATGTAGATGGAATCCTCACAAAAAGATATTTGACTTTATATATTCCTAGTCATAGAACACAACAATGTATTTTGTACCTTGAAATTTATATGATATTCTTGTTCTCCCAAATTAGTGAATTTTCCAACTTCCTTGTCTAGATTTTTGTAATATCCAGTGTTTATGAAAAGGTGTCTACTCCCGAGTTAATGAAAAAAGTCTTCATTCTATCTCCACAATAATCATTATCATTACCATAAAAATTTTGTGGTTTGATAGGATTCAGATTGTTAATAGAACGAACATTTATACCTTATATTCAAAAAAATACTTTTCTACAAAACATGTTAATAGTAAAGGCTTATATGTAAAGATAAAAATATTTAAGAAAAACATGAACAAGAAAAGTTTTGAAAGAATATTTAGGAGAAGGGAAATTTGAGCGTGAAAACTTATATGTGAGTATAAGTATTTCACAGACCTGCACTAGTACCAATTTTAGAATCAAAATAGTGTATATAGATACTAAATTAGAAGAGGGTGTGAATTTTAAGAGTTTAAAGACTTTTGTTTATAACAATAAGGAAAAATATGTTTAACAATGTTAAATAAGGTGAATCCACAAACCCTCTTAAATTCTTAACTAAGAAACAAACTTTCATAGGGTCTGGAAATATGGATCTGGTAAAGAAACTTAAGTTATGTTGAGTCTAACTTAAAGAATATAGAATCTTATTTATCAGATTAAACATGTATAATAAAGTATAAGAAAACAATAATTTATTTATTTAACAAAATTTTAGAGGAAATAAAACATGAATCAAAAACAATTAAAAAAGTTGAAATTGTTTATCCCAAAGAGTAGGGTATCGAAAAAATGTTGAAAAAGGTCCCTTGATTTATACATTCTTGAAATTCTGTCTTACCTACACCAGGGTAAGCCCTCGATAAAAATATAATATTCTATCTAGTTGTCCCTACAAGCCCTTTATCTTTAAATAATTTGGTACCTCTGTATTCCTATCCTCGGAAGCCCTCAATTGTACTCAGCAACAATTAGAGTCATATGAAGAAATATGAACTAGATGTTCATTGATGAACAAGATGTTCATGAAAACATAAAATTCATGAGAGTATCTCTCTCTAGAAATTACCTCACAGCATCACAACGGGTAATCTATAGATTGATTATTTCATCGTCATATGATTGTTCAAATGAGCTCCTATTTATAGGAAATGATTCAATGGTCAGCTCCCTCCTCTAACATTTATATTTTTCCTTAAATTATGGAGGGACCAGTACATGCGTCACTAAAACAATGGTTTGTTAGAAACAAATTGTACGACATTATTTTATACATACAAGGCATGAGTATGGAAAATGAAGTATATTGACTAAATATGAAAATCTAGAATCTAGGGAAAAATAGAATTAAGAGTTTAAACAAGAATATTATTGAAAGAATGGATATTTGGATTATGTTTTTCAAATAAATAAAAATATGAATTCCATAGTTTTTGAAGTCTAATTTCAGATAAATTTGAAGTATGAATTATGAATAATTGAGAGTCTAATTTCTAAGGAATTCAAAGTCTAAATTCTAATGAATTTGGAGTCGAAATTATAAGGAATTTGGAGTATGAATTCTGAGGTATTCGATGTCTGAATTTCAGAGAATTCAGATTATGAATTTTAGAGAATCCGGAGTTTTAATTTTATAGAATTCGTAATAAAGAATTTTAGAGAATACTGAGTCTAAATTTTAATGAATTATGTATCTGAATTTCAGATAATTCAGAGTCTGAATATAATAGAATTAAGAATCTGAATTTCAGAGAATTATTTATCCAAAGAACTATAAGATTCTGATGATTTTTGGAAAGGATTAAAATATTTTACTTAGAAAAAATAAACTTGGATTTGAGAGGAAATAAAATAATATTATGAAAACCAGGGTAAATATATATTCTCTTTAGAGAAAGGAAATATTCCATAAGAATATAATCCTTAGAGAATGATAGTTTTTCTTAAGATAAGGTGTTTGTGATTTTCAAAACATATAGGAATGGAAAATTCATAAGATAACCTTATTGACTCAACATGAATGTCTATTCATGAATAAGGGAAGGGAAATAATTATTTATAATTAATTTTGTTGGTTATAGAATGGAAATGAAACCTTCTATTTTTTATTGAAGTTATAGAATTATTTAATTATATTTTATCATGTTAGTATAATATTATGTGATATATTTATATTTTTAAATAATTATTCAAATTAGAATTATGATTATTTTTAAAACAAAAATAATATTTAAAGGGTGTTAACTAGTTTAGTGGAGTTGGTGTTATAGAAAATTATCAAAACCTTATTTAAAATTTATAATAGATAAAATATTAATTTAGTGTAATATTATTTTGGTGGTCCTCCATACACATGGTGAAGGTAAAAAAACATTTTATGGGTTTTTAAATTGTTTAATTATGGAGAATTGGTTGAGAAGGAATTATAAAATTATGTATTTTATTTTTAAATAGTGAAATGTTGGTGTTGAGATATTTTAAATTTTTGGATATTAATGTTCAATTAGAAATTTAGAGGATTTTATGAGAATTAATTTTCGTTGGATAGATTTACATTTAGTTATTATAATGGAATTTAATACATATTTATACACATATAGGATATATTTGTGACCTTACACTCTTTCAAATTCAATAAATAATATTTTCAAATGTAGTGAATATTTTAATCAAAGAATTATATAAATAGGTACTGGAGAATGGTAATTGATAACATCATTATGTTACTTATCATATTTTCTATTTAATATTTTATTTGTACTATATAGGGTATCATGAGATAAAAAAATTCCATAAATCCATATTTCTTATATTCTAAATAATTATGTAATAAATTATTGTTTTGAGGCATTTAGCATGGGTTGTGTAAAAAATATATGAGGGGATCTCTAGTTTATAAAATTCCACCCTTCATTGCCTACATCTTCATTACACTAACTCTTTCATGTATCAAGGGGTTATTCTATATTATATAGAGGATGATCCAATGGTTTATGAGTGTAAAATATTATTCAAAATGTTTAACATGGAACTTATTATTATGTTTGGGTCATACCAAATGGATATTATGCTGACCAAGTTTCAATAAATGGTAGATTTGGTTTTATTAATGGAAATTTATGATTTTACATGAAATATTTTTTAAAGTGGTTACCATTTTATCCATTTAGAAACATGATATTAAAAAATTTTGAAATTCCCAAGAGAATGTCCCTAGAATGGTTTCATCGATCAAAAATTTTATTAGGTTTATCCACATATACATTATTTATAGGTTAACAATGATTATTAAAACAATACATATAAAATATTGGTAGATGAAAATTTCAAATAATTATTTTATAAGAACATTATATTCCTGAAAATGGGGGATTTTTTTTCAATCATGTTTAATATAAAATTTGGAATATTAGAAATTTTTTTACCTAACATTAATTGATGGATTTTTATTAAATGATTTCACAAATGGTGGGTTATTTTATTATATTCGATTACAAATGATTTTTTTTAAAAAGTTCCCTCATATGTGAATATAAATAATTAATGTTATTATATTTATATAATAATTTATTTTTTATTTTTTAACTATATAAATATAATTTTATTTGTGTTATTTACCATTGGAAATAATATTTTTTCAATTATTTGGAATGAGAAAATGGTGTATAATTGTTTCCATATACTCCTATTTGATACACATTTATATGTTGTGGAAGGGTAAAATAAGGGGTCAGTGGGTGAGTTATGATTCTCTCATAATGATTTAACTAGATATCAGATGAGAATTATCTTCCAAATTTATAATATTTAAATGTTTTTTTTACTTTTTATCAGTGAATATTTTGTCTCATAACCATACTTGGAATAATTTTATGTTGTATAAGATACTTTTCTTAGAATCATAATGATATTTCAAAGTTTAGTTTTATGTTTATTTCCTCTATGAATTACAATTTATTTCTCATGAAAGCAATGAAAAAATTATTTTCAAGTTATTTGTTAAAATATTTCGGAAATAGCCTTATAAACCGTAAAATGATATTGTAGTCTTGGTTATTCATAAAATTGATTATATTAGAGTCTTAGAGAAATCCAATTTGGATTATATTCAATAACATCCCAATATTTCTTGAAATATATTCATTCAGTTTAATTTAAATTTGATTAATTTCTTTTTTTATAATAAATACATAGTTAATCATGAATCACACACAACAGAATGTAAATCCTACATTTCACTCAACATCGATTCCCTTTGATAACTTGTGATACAAGCAAAGTCGAGTCTTACATAATAATAACATTCTATTGATATTATTATTAAACAAATAAGTTATCACCTGATCAATATATAATATGGGGTGAATATGAATAATGATATTTTGTTTAAACTTTTTTATAAACTGTTTTTACAATCAACCAATAGATTTTATTGTTTTAAAATAAATATAAATCCAATTTTTTCATTAAAAATTTTATTCTTTTAAAAGGCTGTTTTACTGCCTTTTAATGGAAAGCCTATATTAAAAATCAATTTTTACACTTCTATAAATTTTATTTTTCAAAATAAATGTTATTTTTAAATTATTATGTTTCAAAATTAGCTTAGGGTTAATTTTTGGTATTTTTCTAAGAAGTTTCATTTTTTGATGAATAGTGAAATTACTGCATTTTAGATAAAAATATTCCATTTCATTTAAATAATTATTAATATAAAATTATATTTTAAATTGGATCTTAATGTCACAATAGATCAATTATAAATATATTAATCCAATTTAGGTCATTGAAATCATTTTTATATTGAAAATTTACAAAACGACTAATTGAACTTTTCAACATTTTTACTTAAAAACCCCGCTTTCTCACCACGTCTACAAGATTAGTGATAAAATTAATTTATCCACTTCTATGATATGAATTTGGAAAAAATACAGAAATAGTTTTATTAATAATTTTATTTATTCAAATAATATTAAAAAAATTGGAAAATTATTAGTAAATGTAATTAAAATTCATTAAAGTGATTGAGGTAAAATTTAGCATAATAAGAGACTAAACCATATTCATAAGTCCAAAAAGACCTATGTACTATTAAAATGGACATTTTCTAATGTTATTTTGTTCATGTACCTTTTTTTGAATTTTATGAGTTAGTGGGACACATGATCATGAATGTTCCTTATATGATAAGTTTAGTAAAAAAAGACTAAAGAAGAACATTTCTTACCTTTAACATTTATAGAACATTTACATATGGAAAAAAATATTTTGTATTATAAATATCATTTTTATATATAAATGAGTTAATTTTATCATAATGATTTATCTTTTATTTTTTAGAGATGAATTAGTTACATTAAACTCTTAAAAAACGCTAACACATGGATTATTTAGATAATAATTAAATAAAATAAATGGGGCTTAAAACATTAAAAATAAAGTAAATTTAATGAATCATTGTGTTACATTATTTTTGGTAGATGAAATTTTCATGTTACATATTTTTTAAAATAATTTATTTTAAATCCAATGTTGTTCTGACATTTTTAAATTAAAATTAAACAAATAATGTCAAAAATCGACATTAATGTTATTTGAAAATATATGATTTTTAATTAAATGATATAAAATTAATAAAAATAATATATTCATTATATTTATTTTTATGTGTTAATAAATATTAAATATGGTTTATTACTAGGCCATTTGATCTTTTATAATTAATATATTTACCCATAGATTATAAAAAACATTGTTAGAATGGTCTATATTAATGTGGTTCTTTTCCACATTTCATGGGATTTTTTAAAAAAATAAATTCAAAACATAAGAGATTTATATTTTTTAAAATATATATAATATTTATGTTTCAGTGGGTCATCATATTATAATAAATGCCACTTTAATTTAGTCTTGACGGTAAAACTGCATAGGAAAGAAAACAAGATACTTTAACAAAAACAAAAATTATAAACTTAATGAATCTTAGAAGATAAGGAAAAAAGTAATGAAAATTAACTTATTTTTGTGTGGTGGAGGTTTTTATCAACCATGAATCGCATTTAATTTGTTGGTTTCCTTTTTAGAGTCACGTTATTTAAGGGATACCACCCATTAGTGTATAACTTTTCGTATGTAGAATAGTTTCACACCCCCTCCACAATAAAAAGACACTTACCCCTCCCCCTTATTCTCACTTATAAAGACCTTTATCTCATAAAAAATCTACATAAACAGTCACCCAAAATATCTCCCCTCATTTTACATACTAACTCTTGTTATAAATCTATCTGAGGAATCCCTTTTAGTGAAACCCAAAAGGAGTTACCCAAATAATAAGCAACATCCTTCCTCAAGATCTATTATTTTATTCTCATTATCCACTACTAAAAATATTCTTATTTAATGATGACATAATAAAAATTCTATAATTAATATTCTAATATTTTTTACATAATGTTTTTGAGTATCACTTGGATCAAAATACATTAACTTACTGTTTATTTGTTCTGCGAACTACTTCCTCACGAAACGGCAATTGTTCATTCATCCATATCCACCTATCATATTGGAAATTATTACGGGAAAGATATATTTATATGATATCTATATTAATTAATATTAACTGATTCTACTTTAATTCATTAATAACTCATACCATTATACTTTATATTTTGTGTAAATATGATAACATCATTTGTGGATGTGTGGACTACCACCTCCTCAAAGTAATGTGATACATTCACACATTACATGGAATGTATTAATGATGGTTTTTACTAAATATATGTTATATAAATAATATATATATGATATTAATGACATAATTACCTTTATGTAAATATAATATATCATTTTCTTTATTACCCTTTCACACACTGAAAAAGTGATAACATCATTCATCAACAAGTGGACTACAGCGTACTCGAAACGATGTGATTCCTTTAACACCACCAAAGTTTTAAAAATAAGTATATGTGATTAAATAATATGGTATATATGATATAATTATATTTTTTTAAAGATAAATTGTTACTTTCCTTCTTTCTATTATGATCATTGAAAAATGATAACGTTACTCATCCATACGTATAACCTACCATCTCCCTGATTTGTAAAGTTAATTCGTTTTTCATTAAAATATTTCTTGATTGGTTTTAAAAGTGAAATTAATTAATATATATAATAATTATTTCATTTTTATTTATTCTTGATATGTGTATATAATGACATCATTGACCATATTTGACATTTTGAAGTCAGTTTTGAGACATAGCTGAATATGGTCAAGACATCCGACCTAAACATTATTGTTTAAGTAAATACATATAAATTTTTTTAAGTGAAATAAATGAAATAATAAAATAATAAAATTTTATTAAGAAATTATATAATTAACATATGTTTATTATTTAGGATGATAGAGAAAGATTGTGATAAATCAGACAAGATGAAAGGGATTTTCATCTCAATTTTTACATCTCTGGAATAATTATTATATTCATAACATATTTATTTTGTGTGGTCTATATAATAAAATTTTTTATATATTATTTCATGAAATATTTTATATTCATGGTATTTAAATGTTTCATTTAATTATTATTCGTTCACGAGGTTTACAGTCTCAAATTTACCAAAGTAGTAATGGATTATTGTCAAAATTTTCCATCTTTGTGTTGTATGTTATGTAATAACCCTATACTCTTTTATATGGTTAATATACCGTAGGATCGAAATGATGAATTTAGATGCTCAATAAAAAAGAGGGGGTGAATTTTATTCTTTAAAAAATTATTTGAAAACATTTAATGTTTATTTTAATAAAGGTAAATGAACATAAGAAACACCTCTAAAAGAAGTTTCATAAATGAACGATTCTACCATTAGGTGTATAGAATCATTAATATAATTAGGGTAATGGAATTAGAAGGTATTATAAAGTTATACATTCAATCTTTAGTAATGATAATATTATAGCATAAAAAAAACAACTTTCAATAGAAAACAAGTAACAACACGATTCTTTTAACCCAAAGTGAAGGGTATCCAACAACCTTGGATAAAGGTTCCTTGATTTATACTTTCAAGAATGTATGTCTCACCCAAACCCAAGTAAGTCGTCAATACAATGATCAGTACCTGTCTTATTATCCCCACGAGCCCTCAATTTAGAAGGAAATCGGAACGTCGGTCTTCCAAACCTGGAAGCCCATGATCATCACTATTGGAGTCTGCAAAAATCACGTCTGAACAATTTGTTCACACCCAAACAAGTTGTTCACGACATCCACATGAAGCACAAAGAGTTGAAAGAGCCTATCTCTCTAGAAATCACTTCACAACTTTTTCACATGCGTCATGTTTATCCACACTCTTCCTTATTTTTCCCTCTTTTAAATGAAATTGTATTTATAGGCATAGCTTCCGAATGGTAAGATATTCTCCAACAGTCATATTTTCCTAAAATTTTCAAGGGATGTGGACATGTGCCACACATACAATGGTTAATTTTTAATAGATTGTACGGAATTTTTTCAAGTAACAGAAACTATGTTAAGTAAATGATGAATGTTTTTTAGGAAAACGTGGAATCTGATAATATTGGAATGATAAATTAAACAAATATAAAATTATTTAGAAAAATGGATTCTTAAGAAAAAAATATTCAAGAAAATGGATTCATAAGGAAAAGTAATTAGGATTTAGAATCCGATATCACATTTGTTCCGAAATCAGAATCATAAAAACTGAATCACTTATACCCCGGAATCGGTATCAAAAGGGAAGTTTCACTTATACACCAGAATCATTATCATAAATACATTATCACTTATACACCAGAATCAGTATCATAATGGCGGTATCACTTACACACTAGAATCTGTATCATAAAGACGATATCACTTATACAAAAAAATCGGTATCATAAAGGCAGTATGAAAAATCTATAAATCTAATCAGAATGGAAAATCCTAATGATACATCTATAAGTATAAAATAATGAAAAATCGTAATGAAACATTTGTATGTATAATGAAATGAAAATTATGGATCCTAAGAAAGAAAAAAACAGAACATAAGAAAATGTCTTTGTGATTTTAAAAACATTAAACCATACCGAATGGAGAAGTCATAAGAAAACCTATTGATTCAACAGTCTACCCCTTTTTGGAATGCACAAAAAAACATTGATAAGGAATAATATATTTTCTTAGATAAAAAAGTATAAAAAAATTTTCTCCCCCATTGAAAAAGATTTTGGATGAATACGACTAACTCCCTCTTAGGTTGTGTTTCCAAAGGATCGTATTCTTGATCTTTAGTATGTATTTTTTTCTTTCTTAAGAAGAAATATCCCCATTAGATTAACATATCTTCTTAACAGAAAAATCCCCCTTACTTAGAATTTATCCTCTCTTACCATACTCTCCCTTAATATATTATCCTCTTTTGATATCTTTATTAAATTATTCCTTTGAATAAGTTCCCTCCCTTTCTGATTTTCAAAAAAAGGAAAATAATGGAGAATTATAAGATGTACCTGTAAGGTTAAAAAATCCTACATTCAAAAACAACAGAAAGATATGAAAGAATATTCTTAAAGAAATTTTGGAAATAAGGTTTAGATTACATCAAAACATCAGAATATAAGGAAAAGATCATCCATCCTTCTTTTTCTCAGAAAACACCTTCTTTATCAAGGCTTTGATATTCTTCACTTTATTATGATATTCATTGAACTTCATCAACAAGATCTATTGATCATGATTCTTCTTTTCTAATGACAGGATCCTTTCTTCTTGAGCAGACACCTTTCTCTCTATTTTGGCTCCGACTTCCTTTTCATTGCAAACAGATAGGGAAATATAATTGAGTTGACAAGATTTCTCATAGATTGATGCCTTGACATTGTTGAACTCAGTTTCACACATATTGAAAGATCCATTTATTGAATCCATGAAGTCACAAAATTGTCTTAGCTCTTCATTGATAGTTTTGGTACGGTTAAAGACTTTCTTATAAGTCACCTTCTGATATTTTTAATCAATCAAAAGATTACTAAAGTCTGCTTCATGCTTGACCACCATGTCTATAAGAATATTGGTCAATTCCATATTCGGATTTAGGGTTTCATGCATCATTTGACCATGAGCATCTATATTGGCAAGAACCAGAATGGTGATGACCAAATTTCTTAAATATAGCTTGACAATGTCATGTTCAATAGATAAAGAGGATTCAAAACCTGAACGAACTTTCCCTTTCTGAGATCCTCTTGGATTTAAGGAAACTAATTTTTATATTCTCTTATAGGACTTCTGAGATTTTTTCTTTTTAGATTATGCAACCAAAACACTTCTTCCTTTGACAGGATTTAGAAGATGAGATTGTTCATCTGAAACTTTGATAACATTATGATGATAGTGTTCATCTTATTCCTATTGAAACTCTTCTTCTTCACCACCTTGATGATAGAAATCTTATTTATCTTCTTCTTCCACTTTAGTTTCTACTACATCCTCTTCTTCTTCAACTTTTACTTCTTCCTCAACTTGTTCTTCTTCCTCAACTTCTTCTTCAAATTTTTCTTCGAGTAGTTCTTCTGAAACAGATTTAGAGACTGAACTCGAAGGAGTTCTAATGTTGTTTTCCACTCCCCTTAAAACATCATCATATTCTTCTTGTACTATCTAATATTCTTTTTCATGAACAGGTTCTGATAAGGATTGAACATTCTTGGCATTCAAGAGTTCAGGAGTGAAAACCAGTTTCCTATGAACAACTTCAGATTCATGTACTTGTTGAGACTTCTTTTCTACAACATTTATAACGGGCTTACGCACTTGAGCTTCTAAATATTTCTTCATCCAGATATTCTACTTCTTTTATTTCTAATGATTTCAGCTTGATTGATTTTCAAGGTCTTTGGCTCTGTAAGGATTAAGCCATAGGAATGATCTCCTTCCATTCTAGTAACTACCATTTCTCTCCACTTTTCCACTATTCCATCGGAATGGTCTTTCAGATTCTTTGTAAGAGGAGGTGCTGATACTGGGACATCAAGAACTAGTATAGGCATGCTAGGTTCTTCTTGTTTCCTTTTCTTGGGTATAGATTTTGAAGATTCCAAAACATCTCCCTTGTTCTAGACAACCATTTCTTCAAAAGTCTTGGATTCCTATAAGAGATCTACCATTATCGTTATTATAGTATCATAACTAAGTTTTAAAATCTTGAAAGGCATTGAGAAATATCGGCATGGAATATTTAACTCTTTAAGGCATAAGACAATTATCCTATAGATAGTTTCCTGATACATAAGTACTTGAGATCTGATTGATCCCCCTTTTATTGCCTGGATAGTGAGAAAGATGTACTTCAAAAACTATATCTTGCTTAAGTTGGCAAGAAAGTCTAATTGAAAGGTATCACATATATTTATAGAGTCTTCATCTCATTTTCCTGATATATGAAATCCTTTCATTCATAGATCTACCATCTTATGGTTGGTTGAAATATTCATAATCTTTGAATTCAGAACATACTTGAGACAAAGATAATCCATAGCTTTGGATATTTGAAAATAACCTTCCTTCTCAGGAATCTTTTGAGAGAAAATAATAGCTTCCCCATCATATGGAATGTTAAGAACATTTTATGCCTTCATATAGTAGACTTATATGTCTTATTGTAACATTATAACTTAAACAGATCCTTATCATCCTTTAGGGAGAATGTAACTTATTTATAGAACTGAATAACTAGGTCATGATAAACCGGATCATGAATTTTCTCCTTAGCCACACAAACACTTTCCCATCCATTAGTTCATATCACCTTAGAGATAAGGGAGTCATATTTTTCAAAGAAGTTATGGAAAATCAACCTTTCCTTAAAGATTGTCTAATCCTTTATTTCTATGATTATCGACATCTGATCTGCTGAGGATTCAGTGGTCATTCAGGATGATAGAGACCAAAGGATCAGAATGAAAACATTTATGGAAAAAGAACTTTAGCACAGAGATCAGTAAGGATGGTGTGTATCTTATAAACAAGGCACCCCTTATATAGACAGTGCTATGACACTTCAAGTTCTATAAGATAATCAAACAGCTGAAAAAACCTGATATGATCTAATGTTTGAGGATGGGATAAAAATATGAATACTGATCTTTTAAAGTAAGGTAAACAAAAAAATAATACTTAATATAATAAAATAAAGAGTAAGGAAGTGTACCTTTTGGAATAATATATGAAATTTATCAGTATTATAAAAATTCTCTTCAAAGGTTTAAAAACAAGAATTTCAATACAGAAATTTCCAATACTGAAATTTCCAATATCGAAATTTCCAATATAGAAATTTCCAATCCAGAAATTTTGAAAACCGAAATTTCCAATACCAAAATTTCCAATACCAAAATTCCCAAAACTGAAAATTCCAATAACGAAATTTCCTATACCAGAATTTCCAATACCGAAATTTCCAATACCAAAATTTCAAAAACCGAAATTTCCAATATTGAAATTTCCAATACTGAAATTTCCAATACTGATTTTTCCAATACTGAAATTTCCAATACCAAAACATTCAATATTTAAATTTCATAAAAAAACATAGAGAAAGATAAAAATTAAAAAAAATCTTAAAAAATGAATAAAAACATGAAAGCATATGTACTCCCCCTGAAATAAAGAGTAGTTTAATGTTAGGAGATGATTTAAACAAGAACTGTATATGAATTATTAACTTACAGATATCATTCCTAGATTTTGTTTAATGTATTCAAATCTATCAGAATATAATGGTTTGGTAAATGTATCACCGAGTTGTTCTTGCGTTCTGATTAAATGAAGAATAATATCTCTTTTAAGTGTGTGATCCCTAAGAAAGTGATGTCTAATATCTATGTTCTTTGAAAAATTGTGATGTGAAGGGTTTTTACTTAGGTAAATGGTATTAGTGTAATCACATATTATTTGAGTCTTAGTATAACTAATACCATAGTCTGTGAGTGTGTATTGCATTCAAAACACTTGATCATAAATACTTCCAGCTACTATATATTCAACTTCAGTAGTGGAAAGTGCTACAAAATGTTGTTTACTTCATGACCAAGAAATTAAGGAATATCTTAAGAAATGAAAGGTTCTGAATATTCTTATTTTATCCATTTTACAACCACCAAAGTCAGCATCTGGAAAAAATTTAAGTTCACAATTATTTTCAGAGGAATAAAAAAGTCCCAAAGATAAAGTTCCCTTTAAGTTGTGAAAAATTATTTTCACTGCCATAAATGAGATTCTTTATGATTTTCTTAGAATCATTAACATAAGAATAATAAGAACATTATGTCAGATCGACTAGGTATTAAGTAGAGTAAACTTAATACCATCCCTCTATAAGATGTTTGATTCACAGGATTCCCTGCTTCATTAATATCAAGAGTACTTGAGGTTTCGATAGAAGTAGTTATACTTTTAGAATTATCATACCCGATGTAACATCCCATGTAAGTAAAGAATTATGGATTTTCATATCTATGTCTATTTATGAATTATATAGTGTTTTAGAGGCTTAAAAAGAGAATAAATCCAATCTTAAGCATAGAATACTCTAATTTCGTTTTACCGCTTTTTGATGGAAAACCTTTTTTAAATAATAATTTTGATAATTTTATAAGCTATATTTGTCAAAATAAACTTATTATTTATTATTGGGACATTGAAATTTACTTTGGATAAATTTTTGGTATTTTTCAAACAATGTTCATTTTTTAATGAAGAGAGAAAAATACTGCATTTTACTTCAAAACTATTTTTTCATATAATTTAATTATATAGATAGATTGTACTTTTAATTTGTTTTAATGTTTAATTACAGTATATATTTACCATTGAATCCAATTTTGGTAATTTTTATTTATTTAACTTTGGGATTGGTCATAAACTAGTGTCAAAATTTTGGAAGATATTGTTTCTAAAAAACCCGCTATTTGTTTTCACAACGGGAATTATTTTTAACTTAATTACCACCATTTCTATGTTTGGAATTTGGTAAAATGGATTCCATATTTGGAATCCAAAGGTCCAAATTATGAAATTAAGACTCTTTTGTTTTACGATATTATGAATTGTAACAACCGTAATTATCTTTAATTATCGGGATTAATTATTAATCGGGCAGTTAAAGGTAATAAAATAATATCATAATAATATAAAATTCCCCCAAAATGTGTCCTAATGCTAATGGTTGTATCATGGAATACAATGGGATGACCTGTGCCAACTTTGGGACCCCATGTAATCAATTTTTTGTGATAGTGACTTTTTATCATTTTATTTTTAAATAAAGGAAAATATAACAAAAGTATGTAACAACTAAGTTAAACATTTTTTATTTTGTCTAAATAAATGATCTCTTAGACTATAAATATTCATTAGAAATATAAATAGATTTCCTACATCATGGTAATTTTTTTATAATTTTTAGTCATTAAATACATAAATTTATTTATGACACCATCACGATGAAGTGATTAACTCATTAATGAACGAATTAAATAAATGAAAAGATAATGGAAAATCAAAGACTTAAAATTTCCAAAAACCTATTAGATGGGTTTATTTCTAACCCTTATCACCTTAACCTCGAAATATATCATTGTGTGACCTTTAAAATATGAAAAAACTATTTATAATAATGTAACATTTCAAGGCGTTCCAAGAGTTCTCCTCCTCCCTCTTATAAAAGGCCCCCAGATCTACCCCCTAACCCACTCCTCTCAAACCATTGGCTCTGCCAAAATCTGCTTATTTTATATCTCCACATCCCTCTAATCATACTAGAAGCCTTACCTTAGGCATAAATCTCTTTAATAAACCCTTTTGGTTCAAACCAAGGGGAGTTTCCCGATTTTATTGTAATGTCTTCTCTTTTGTTCTTTTGTATTATTTTTCTTATCCAACCCCATAAACTCTTTTTATTCCTTTAATTTTTAACAACCCCAGTATCTTCAATATAATAGGATGTTTTTATGAGATGTATTGGACTTACACTTACACAAACTCCCACCTAATGGTTATGTAACATATTATTTCTATGGGTGGTGAATTACTGCCTCACGAAACAATGATTGTTCAATCTTCTTTTAACACCATTCATGGTGGACATTAAGATTTCAATATATTTATATATGATATATATTATGTTTATGTTTTCCTTATGTATCTGTATTTTTCATTTATGGATAACTTTATGGTTTCCATTTTGGGTAAACGTGATAATTTCATTTTAGGAAGTGCGGACTACCACCCCCTCAAAGTGATTTGATTCGTTAATTCCATATGTGGGACATATAAAAGAAGTAGTTAATGGTATTAAATATGATATAATTCTAGAATTATAATATTCTTTTATATCATCATGATTTCATTCCATTAAATACCAAAAAAATGAAAGTAGCGTTCATGCATACTTACGGCTTACCTTCTCCATCAACGATGCATTTCATCTCTTCCCTCTAAATGTTATGTAATATTATAAATTCATGTATATACTAGATATATATGATATATATAATATCTACATCATGAATATAATTTTGTATATAATAGATAATTTACCACATGAACAACTTGTAATTATAAGAAGTTTATTTTTGACTCAAGTACCAAAGATCGACAAAATGACCGTTATTAACATAAATAATTAAATAATGTTCATAACATGGTAATAAGTGATATAAAAGGAATAATAAACATGAAAAAGGTTCTCAAGAAAGTAGAAATTAACTTTATTTTATTATTCAAGAGATTAAATAATGATCGAGTCAATTCAGATATGAGGTAAGGGACTTCGTCTCAATATCCTTTCATTGAGAAATATTTTGTTTTATACACAAATTTATTTTATACGGTGTATAAACACCTTTTAATTTTAATTTTATTCAAAAGGAATATTTTTATATGAATCAATTTACTAAACAACAAAAGGAATGTTTTGTCTTATGTATGCGGTGACAATGACTTCTCCACCGTTGTGACCATTATTTGAGTTTCAGATTCCTCTACAAGCCATAAATTTTTTAAAAAGAATAATAAATACCATGTTTTACTTTTATTTAATTTTGGTATTGGAAAAGGTTTTTATAGTGTTTTGATTATATAAATGTGTTTTTGAAATCTTGTGATTGAAATGTGGAAATATTATTTTTCCTTTATGCATGTTTTATGTGATATGATTATGTTATGGTTCTTGGGAATTGTTTGTGAAGACGGGTAGTTCCATGATAATCTAAGTGTGGGTGAGCCCAAAATACCTCTCCAATGCATTGGGTAATGCAAAGGGGTTAAACGCTAAGGTTTCTCCAAAGATATTTAGGGAATATACTGTAATGGGTATTCCAAACATAACCATGAGGGTTACTCCCTACATAAGAATGTTATGAATGCTTCAAGATACCTTTATGTCTTATGTTTTCTATGAGTTATTCATAAATCTTATGATTTCATGAGGTATGTTAAAGTGCTTATATTCTATGAATATCATATTATTTCATTGATTATTATGTATACATGAACTAATTTTTACTTTTCATACTTCTATATCCATTACTGAGCTTTTTATACTCATCCCATGTTTTTAAAATGTTTTTTACAGGTCAAGGGAAAGGTACATGATGTGATGATAGTGTCGAGGAAGTGTCAAGATAGAATCCATGTTTTATTTTAAATATGTTTCCTTTGATGACAAAATTGAAATTTGTCTTTACTGTAACCACGTTGTTTAAATGGGGAATGTAATGCATGATTTTAGATCTAATTCACTAAAACTCTAAACCTGAAAAGATCCTCAATGTGTATTCTTGAAATAACCCATTATTAAGTAATGTTTAAGGATGGGGCCTTATAGTTGGAATCAGAGGTTGGTTTAGATAACATTAGGAGTTATAATTCTATTAAATGATTATCAATTTTTTTTATGGTCAAATTGAAATAATATAGAATTTGAAGATTACCATGTTGCTTCATTTAAGACATGTTTGTTCAGAATGGTTTTCCATAGTGGAAACAGGGAAGAAAACTAGTAAGGAATACAAAAATGAATGACCTTCCAAATCAGCATCCTTAGATGGTCGGAATTGGAACTAAATAGTTTGTTTCAGTAATTCTGCTATTGAATCAAGTGATAAATGGCGGTGGTGTCCATACATGAGATCATCCAGATCAACCGCAGAGGAACATGTCAGTTGTAGATCATTTCATGAGGCAACATCCCCCTTAATTTATAGGATCATCTGACCCTGTTCTAGATGAAGGGGGGATTAAAGAACCGGAGAAGATTTTTGATGTCATGGGGTGTTCATACAATCAAAATTTTAGTCTTTATGTTTACCGTTTGGAGGGTGAAGCATATCAGTGGTGGTCGATGGTTAAAAATATCAGGGAAGATGATGAGATTTATGCTCTTGACTGGAATGAATTAAAAGGTATGTTTCTGGAGAAATATTTTCCTAAGGCTGTTTGACTTAGGATGGAAAAAAATTTCTTGGAATTAAGGCAAGAGGATGACTCAATCGCTTCTTATGAAGAAAAGTTCACACGATTGGAAATGAATGATCAAAATTTTATCTGAGACATTGATAGTAAAATAAATCATGTTTACTCAGTATTAAAGCCAAAATATCGAAGGGAATTAGATTCTCGCGAGTTCAAATGTTGTGAAAAGCTTGTTCAATGTGCTAAGAATGTGGAAATGGAGTTTTTTGATGATCAATTGTTCTATAAAAACCAACAGAAGAAGAGACCGAGGTAGCAGGAGAAAGGGAAGAATCCTTTAAAAAGTCTGATGGTAAGAAAACTATGTTTTCAGTTTGTGATAAATGGTGTAGAAAGCATGCTGGGGAATGTCTTTTGAATTATGGAAAGTGCTACCAATGTGGTAAGATGGGACATAAGGCTCGTGATTTCACTGAAAAAGATCAGGGTGGTGGTAAGACCAAATTTGATTTAAAGTTAGTGAAATGTTTCAAGTGCAATGAAATGGGTCATTATTCAAACTAGTGTTCGATTCGAATGACGGGAAGCAGTCAAACTACAAGAATAAAGGTGTGGTGAAATCCTTTGCAACCACATTAGCATATTTTGGGCCATCAAATGAAGTGGTATCAGGTACTTTGTTTTTTCATATTAATCCAATGTGTTGTTTGATTCAAGGTCTACACATTATTTCATCTCTAAAAAATTTTCTAGTAAATTGGGAATTCCATCTCAAGAAATGACTCTTGAACTTATGGTAAAAACACCCGGGGGAAATGTTGAGGCAAAAATAATTTATAAGAATCTTCCTATCCATATCCGTGGAAAGAACCTACTTGAAAACCTTATTTGGTTTACCTCTATTAGAGTTTCATGTTATCCTGGGTATGGATTGGCTCTCTGTTTACCATGATATGATTGATTATAGAGCTAAAGAATTTTCTTTTTAGAAAAACATTCATTTTTAGTACAAGAATGAACTCTTACTTTTTATACCATATCAAGAGGCTGAGAAACTTGTAAAATAAGGAAATGAATGTTACCTTGAAAATATTGTTGAAAACAAATGGAACCGTTCAGATTAATGATGTGCCAGTGGTAAATGAGTATCTTGATGTTTTTCCTGATGAGTTGCCTAGAATAATACCAGATTGGGAAGTTGAATTTACTATAGACTTAGTTCCTGATGCTAAGCCGATTTCAAAACCCCCTTATTGAATGGCTCAAATTTAACATTTAGAGTTGAACGATCAATTACAAGATTTATTAGAGAAAGGTTTCATTCGACCTAGAACATCACCAGGGGGTGCTCCTGTCTTATTTGTAAAAAAGAAATATTGTTCAATGAGATTTTCATTGATTATAGAGCCTTGAATAATATCACTATTAAGAACAAATATCCTTTGCCTCATATCGATGAATTGTTTGATCAGCTTCAGGGAGCTCAGTATTTTTCAAAGATTGACCTGAGATCGGGGTACCATCAGTTTAAGGTAAAGGAAGAAGATATTCCGAAGACTGTGCTTCGTACAAGATATGTCCATTATGAATTTTTATTAATTCATTTTGGGTTATCCAATGCACCTGTTGTATTCATGGACCTTATGAATAGAATTTTCCATGAGTTCATGGATATGTTTTTGGTTGTTTTCATTGATTATATTTTGGGGTTTTCTAAAAGTAAAGAGGAGAATTAAAGTCATTTAAGTGTTATTTTTGAAACCTTAATTGAAAAGAAATTGTATGGGAAATTAGACAATTGTGATTTTTGGTTACAACAAATTTATTTCCTTGGTCACATTGTTTCGAAAGATGGAATAACTGTTGATGTAGCAAAAACAAAGGTTGTTAAAGAATGGACAAGACCCACAAATGTAACTGAGATTTGTAGTTTTCTTGGATTGGAAGGCTATTACCGAAGGTTTTTTAGAGAAATTTCACAGTTATCTAGTTTAAAGACTAAGTTAACTAGAAAAGGTGTTAAGTTCATCTAGACAAAAGAATGTGATGATTATTTTCAGGAATTGAAAAGAAGATTAGTGAATGATCCGGTTTTGGCACTACCTTCTAGGAATGGTGAGTTTTTTATCTACAGTGATTCTTCATTAAAAGGAATTGGTTGTGTCCTAATGCAGAATGATCAGGTAATTGCTTATACTTCATGTCAGTTGAAAACTCATGAGATAAATTACCCTACACATGATTTGGAATTAGCTGCTGTTGTTTTTGCATTAAAAATTTGGAGGCTTCATTTGTATGGTGTAATGTGTGTAATATATACTGATCAAAAAAGTGTAAAGTATATATTAACTAATAATGAATTGAACATGAGACAGAGGATATTGCTAAAATTAATCAAAGATTATGATTGTACAATTCATTGCCACCAGGGAAAAGAAAATAAAGTGGTTGATGCTTTGAGTCGAAAAAGTAGTGCTTCATTAACCATGTTACGTTTAGATCATTATCCTTTGGTTAATGATTTGATGAACTTTGGAACAGGAGTTGTTGGTGCAGGATGTTCTTCTATTTTGTTTCATGTATCAGTGAAATCTTCTCCAACAGACCGAATTAAGCAAGCTTAGAAGCAAGATAGTGAGTTGCAAAAAAAGGTAGAGCTGGTTTAGAAGGGTATGTTACCTGAATTCAACCTTCATAATGATTGTGTTTTGAGATTTGGAAAGAGATTGTGAGTGCCTTGTGATTCATAGTTGAATAGAGAGTTGTTATGTGAAGCTCATAGTTCACCGTTTTCTGTTCATCCTGGCAGTACAAATATGTATAGAGATCTTCGGGTGTATTACTGGTGGGATGGAATGAAAAGAGATATTGTTGACTTTACTGTGAATTTTTTGACTTGTCAACAGGTTAAAGCAGAGTGGCAGTTACCAAAAGGGATGCTTCAACCTTTACCAGTGACATAGTAAAAATGGGAGAATATATCCATGGACATCGTTGTTGGATTGCCGAAGACACCTCGAGGTAATAATGCAATCTGGTTTATTATTCATCACTTGACTAAATAATTTCATTTCCTTTCTATACGAGATACTTTATCCCTAGATCAAATTTCTCGTTTTTATCTTAAAGATATATTCAGGTTACATGGAGTTCCCCTCTCCATTTTATCTGATCGTGATCTCAGGTTTACTTCTAACTTTTGGAATGGACTTCAGAAGTTGTTGGGTACTGAATTAAATTTTATTACGGCTTTTCATCCTCAATCATATGGTAGTCAAAACAAACAATTTAGACATTGGAGGATATGCTACGTTCTTGTTTGATGTATTATCAGGGAAGTTGGGACCTACATATTTGTTTGGTTTAGTTTTCTTACAATAACAGTTTTCATTCTAGTATACAGATTGAACCATTTGAGGAATTATATGGGAAGCGGTGTCGAACTTCAGCTTTTTGGGATGATGTTCATGAAAGGAAGTTGATGGGGCATGAATTGGTAGAAGAGTTGGCATAAAATGTTCAACTGATACAAAAACACATGACAACAGCTTAGAGCAGGCAGAAAAGCTATGCAGACAACAGGAGGAAGGATCTCTCTTTTGAGGTAGGTGATCATGTCCTCCTCAAGGATTCACCATGGAAAAGTGTGATGTAATTTGGTAAGAAAGGAAGATGAGTCCAAGGTTCATTGGACCATATGAAATTCTAGAGAGAGTTGGGTCAGTTGCATATCGAGTGTCTTTACCTCTTAGTTTATCTCAGGTACAAAACGTTTTTCATGTTTCAATGTTAAGGAAGTACATGCCAGATCCATCTCATGTTTTGAGTCCAGAGGTAGTTCAACTAGAAGAGAATCTATCTTATGAGGAAAAAACAGTCCAGATTCTTGACCATAGGGATAAAGTATTGTGGAATAAAGTGATTCATCATGTAACGGTTTTTTGGAAAAACCACATGATTGAAGTGGAAACATGGGAATATGAAAATGCAATGAGGGATAAATACCCCAACTTATTCGATAAGAAAATAAATTGCGGGGATGCAATTTTCTAAAGGGGGGAGGATGTATCATCCCATGTAAGTAAAGAATTATGGATTTTCATATATATGTCTATTTATGAATTAGATAGTGTTTTAGAGGCTTAAAATGAGAATAAATCCAATCTTAAGCATAGAATACTCTAATATCTTTTTACCACCTTTTGATGGAAACCCTTTTTTAAATAAAAAGTTTAATATTTTTATAAGCTCTATTTGTAAAAATAAACTTATTATTTAGGATTGGGACCTTGAAATTTACTTTGGATAAATTTTTTGTATTTTTATGTCAATGTTCATTTTTTTAATGAATTGAGAAAAATACTGCATTTTACTTCAAAACTATTTTTCCATCTAATTTATTTATATAGATAGATAGTCCTTTTAATTGGTTTTAAAGTTTAATTAGAATATAGTTATACCATTTAATCCAATTTTAGTCATTTTAATTAATTTCACTCTGTTATTGGGCATAGACAAGTGTCAAACTTTTGATAGATATTGTTTCTAAAAAACCCGCTATTTGTTTTGACAACGGAAATTATTTTTAAATTAATTACTGCAATTTCTGTGTTTGGAGTTTGGTAAACTAGATTCCATATTTGGAATCAGAATTTCCAAATTATGTAATTAAGACTCTTGTTTTTGGATATTATGAATAGTAGCAATGGTAATTATCTTTAATTATCGTGATTAATTAGTAATCGGGTAGTTAAGGTTAATAAAATAATATGATAATAATATAAACTGACCCCAACATGTGTCTTAATGCTATTGGTTGTGTCATGGAAGACAATGGGATGCCTTGTCCCAACTTTGGGACCCCTTGGAATCACTTTTTTGTGATAGTGACATTTTATCATTTTATTTTTAAAGAAAAGAAAATATAACAAAAGTATGTAACACCTAAGTAAAACAATTTTAATTTTGTCTAAATAAATGATCTCTTAGACTATAAATAGTCATTGGAAATATGAAAATATTTCCTACATCATGGTATTTTTTTTAATTTTTAGACATTAAATAAATAAATGTATTTATATACCATGATGATGAAGTGATTACCTCATTAATGAACGATCTAAATAAAATGAAAAGATAATGTAAAATCTAAGACATACACTTTCCAAAAGCCTATTGGATGGGTGGATTTCTAACCCTTAACACCGTATCCTAGAAATATATCATTGTGGGACCTTTAAAATCCGAAAAAAAACATTTTATAGTAATGTAACATTTCAAGACTTTCCAAGAGTGCCCCTCCTCCCTCTTATAAAAGGCCCCTACCTCTACCCCCTTACCCACACCTCTCAAGCCATTGGATCTGCCAAATCTGCTCATTTCATCTCTCCACATCTCTATTTTAATCATAGAATCCTTAACATAGGCATAAATCTCTTCAAGAAACCCTTTTGGTTCAAACCAAGGGGAGTTACCCTATTTAAAGGTAATGTCTTCTCTTATGTTCTTTTGTTTAATTTTGCTTCTCCAACCCCCTAAACTCTTTTTATTCCTTTATTTTGTAACAACACCAGTATCTACAATATACTAGGATTTTTTTATTAGAATTATTTGACATACGCATACACACACTCCCGTCTAATGGTTAGGGAACATACTGTTTCTGTGGGTGGCGAATTAATGCCTCACGAAACGATGACTGTTAAATCTTCTTTTAACACCTCTCATGGTGGCCATTAAGATGTAACTATATTTATATATGATATATATTAAGTTTATTTTTTCCTTATTCTTTTGTATTTTTAATTTATGGAATAACTTTATGGTTTCCATTATGGGTAAACGCGATAATTTCATTTTAGGAAGTGCGGACTACCGCCCCCTCAATGTGATTTGATTCATTAATGCCATATGTGGGACGTATAAATGATGGTGTTAATTGTATTACATATGATATCAAACTGGAATTATAATATACCTTTATATCAATATTATTTCATTCCATTAAATACAAAAAAATGAAATTAGCGTTCATGCGTACGTACGGCTTACCGTCTCCATGAATTGGGCATTTAATCTCTTAACTCTAAATGTTATGTAACATTATAAATGCATGTATATACTGGATATATATGATACATATGATATCTATATCATGAATATAATTCTGGATATAATGGATATTTTACCACATGAACAACTTGTAATTATAAGAACTTTATTTTTGACTCAAGTACCAACGATCGACAAAACAACCGTTATTTACATAAATAATTATATAATGTTCATAACATGGTAATAAGTGATATAAAATGAATAATTAACTTGAAAAATGTTCTTAATAAAGTATAAATTAACTCTAGTTTATTATTCAGGAGATTAAAGAACGATCGAGTCAAGTTGGACACAAGGTAAGGGACTTCGTCTCAATCTCCTTTCATTGAGGCATATTTTGTTTTATACACAAATTTCTTTTATATGGTGTATAAAACCCATTGAATTTTAATTTTATTCAAAAGGAATCTTTTTATATGA
Organism: Viscum album; assembly: GCA_963277665.1. Lineage (NCBI taxonomy): Eukaryota > Viridiplantae > Streptophyta > Magnoliopsida > Santalales > Viscaceae > Viscum > Viscum album. Next base: position 1,426,786,390 of record OY728120.1, on the reverse strand, counting down.
ATAATTTTACTATATGAAAAAAGGAATGTTTTTTCATACGTATGCGCAACAATGACTTCTCCATCACCGTGACCATTATTTGAGATTCATCTTCCTCTAAAAGCCATACTTTTATTTAAAATGAATAATAAATGCCATGTTTTATTTTTAATTTATTTTGTTATTAGAAATTGTTTTGATAATGTTTTTATTATATCAATGTCTTTTTGATATCTTGTGATTGAAATGTGGAAATGTAATGTTTCCTTTATGCATGTTTTATGTGATACGATTATTTTTTGGTTCTTGGGAATTGTTTATGAAGACGGTTGGTTCCGTGATAAACTAAGGTCGGGTGAGACCGAGATAGATCTCCAATGCATTGGGTTACACAAAGGGGTTAAACGATAAGTTTTGTCTGAAGAGATTTAGGGAATATACTGTAAAGGGTATTCCAAATGTAACCATGAGGGTTACTCCCTACATAAGAATGTTATGAATGCCTCAAGTTACCTTTATGTCTTATGTTTTCTATAGTTATTCATAAATCTTTGGATTTCACGAGGTATGTTAAAGTGATTATATTCTATTAATATAGTATAATTTCTGTCTTCTTATGTATGCATGGACTAATGTTTACTTTCTGTACTTCTATATCCCTTATTGAGCTTTTTATTCACATCCCATTTTTTTTGAAATGTTATTCACAGGTCAAGGGAAAGGTACATTATGTGATGATAGTGTCAAGGTTGTGTCAAAAAATGATTCCATGTTTTATTTTAAATATGTTTCCTTTGATGAAAAGAATGAATACTGTCTTTGATTTAACCACCTTGTTTAAATGTGGAATGTAATGCAGGATTTTTGATCTAATTCTTTAAAACTCTAAACCTAAAAAGATCATCAATGTGTATTCTTAAAATAACTCAAGATTACGTATTGTTAAAGGTTGGGTCCTTATACCTGAACATCATAAAGAAATAATTGATATACTTATGTTGAGATATGTATGTTCCCTGTGGATTTTGAAAAAATTTAAGACAACAAAAAAAGGTTAAATCACCCATCATACTCATCTCAAACTATGATTTCATATGATTTGCAAAGTAATCAGTTAAGGATTGCTGAGTCGATCTGAATATGATGTCATAAACATAAATTTGGACAATCAAAACATCTTTATTATTTTTCTTAATAAAAAGAGTTTGATTAGCAGTTTCCTTAACATAGTAATTTTGATGCAAAAATCATGAAAGTCTATCATACCAAGAGCTAGGGGCTTGTTTAAGTCCATACATAGATTTGGTAAGTTTACAAACATGATTTGGATGTTTTATATCTTCAAATCTAAGTGCTGATCTATATAAAAATCCTCCTATACATAATCGTTAAGAAAATCACACTTAACATCTGTTTGATAATGTTTGAAATTAAATAATGAAGAAAAGGATATAATAATATAAATAGATTGATGACTTGCAACATGATCATAGGTTTTTTCATAGTCTATGCGTACTTGTTGGTTATAGACTTTGGAAACTAATCTTGATTTATTTCTAACAATAACTCCATTTTCATTGCATTTGTTTATAAAAACCAATTTTACTCCAATAATATAAGTTTCCTTAGGGTTTTCAACCAATGTCCATACCTGATTCCTTAATAATTAATTGAGTTAATATTGCATAGAATTTATCCAATATTCATCACCCAAGGCTTCTTCAGGATTCTTTTGTTCAAATTGAGAATGAAATTCAAAATGTTTAACTTCATTGCTTAAAAAAATTAGTTCTTACTAGAAGATTAAAATTTCCAATGATATTATCACTGAGATGATTTCTAAGTAACAGCTGACTTGGGTTTTGAAGGACATGATCATCAAAATAAGGTAGAAAATATTCAGGAGTAAATGATTCAAAAAAACTTTCATGAACTTTATACTTATCTAAAAAATCTTCAATCAATGGTTGGTGATCAGTTTTAGAAAATATATCAGGAATAAGTTCAGGATTTTTTAAAACAAAAGGATAATTTTCATCAAAATTAACTTGTACTATTTCTTCCAGAGTGCAAGTGTTTTTATTAAAAACACTATATGCCTTAGGGTTAGTGGAGTAGCCTATGAAGATTCCATCATCAGATTTCAGTGCAAATTTATGTATTTTATATTTGGTAATTAAGATAAATAATTTTCAACCAAAAACCTTAATGTAAGATACTTTCGGTTTTTGGCCAGTCTATAACTCATAAGGAGTTTTATTACGAAATGGTCTAATTAAAACTCGATTTATAGTATAATAGTCAGTACTTACAGCTTCAGCTAAAAAATGATTAACTATAGAATATTCACTCAACATGGTTATACTAATCTCTTGAATAATACAAATTCTTCTTTCAACAACACCATTATGTTGAGGAGTTCTTGGAGCTAAAAAATTGTGATTGATACCTTTTTTACTACAAAAAGTTTCAAAATCATAATTTTGAAATTATACTCCATGATCATTATGAATAGTAATCAATGGAAGGTTTTTCTAATTTTTGAATTGATCTCTGAAAACATTTAAATAATAAAAATCTTCCGGATTCATTGTGTGAAAATAGACCCATGTAAATTTAGTATAGCCAACAACTAAGACAAACACATATTAATTAAATATAATGCTTCCAGTTTGTGTTCAAAAAAATAAGTCCATGTGCACTAATAGTAATTAATTAGATGTTGTAACTTCACTTATATATTTAAAGATATATTTATGTTGCGTTCCATATTGACAAGAATCTCAGACTTTTGAAGAATCAAACCTAATATTCAGTAGATCTGTAATAATTTCTTTAATAGAAAGTATACTAAGATTCCATAAGTTACAGCATCCTATTCTTATATTCCAAAGCCACAATTGATCATTAATTTCATTTAGTCAAAGAAGATCATGACTTCTATGGTCTTCTAGGTTTAGTGTGTATACCTTCTCTAGCCTATGGGCTAAGAGAATAAATTCATCCTTGGAATTTTGTCCTAAGCACTTATCATTACTAAAATTCAAAAGGTATCATTCATCACATAATTGACTTATGTTGTTGAGGTTGTGCTTAAGACCTTTAACAAATAAAACATTTGAAATTAAGGATTATCCAAGAACAATAATGTTACCTATACCTACAATTTATCCTTGAGAGTTATGTTCAATGGTTTATTTTCCACCTTTATTCTTTAAAATATTTTTGAAATAGTCTTTGTTACCAGTCATGTGAGGGGAAAATCCATTATCCATGTACCATAAGTTTTTGGTACTTCCTTCATTAACCTAAAAAAGAGGAGTTAGGTTTCTGGAATCCAAAATTTCTTGGATATGGAATTGTCAGATAATAAAATTTGGGGTATCCACATTTTTTTAGAAAAGTAGGATTTATGGAACCCAAGATATTAAACATTATTTAAAGAACAATTCTTCTTACAATGCCCACCACATTTGAATTTGGTACAAAAATGATCTCTTGTAGGATAAAAATATTTTTTTTCTAAAAATAGGGTTTTCCGGAGAATAATCTAATATGTGATTATTACCATGAGGCCGGATCTGAGAATACATCTTGTCAAAATTTTCCTTACCCGAAGTAAAATTTGTAAGAAGTTTCTTTAAATAAAAAATTTCAGAATTTTTTCTGAGGAGTAAATTCATATCCTATAGAATAATATACTTAGATTTAAGTTTATCCTCTAAAACAACTTTTTCAAAGAACAAATATTTAGGATCTTTAGAAATATTATACTTATCAGAATTAGATTCCTCAAGTTTCTTAGAAATATTTTCTAAAAAATAATTTTTCTTATCATGATATTTGGTACGATCTGAAATTTCTTTTGATAAAATAAATTTTCTAGAATTTCCTTTTTCATGTTTCTTATAAACTTTACAATTGATTGTCTCAAGAAACATAGAAAACCCAGAAACTTCCTCAACAGAAGGAAAATAGTAATCATTATCTGATTAAGAATATTATTCATCTGAAGAAAAATATTTATCGGGAAAATTTTCACTCAAAGACATATTAGTTAAGGATTCAGCAGATCGAACCTTAGCCATAAGACATTGATTTTGAAATGGAGATATGGATAATAAAACAATATTATTTTTCTCAGAAGATACATAATATGAAGAATCTTAAGAAGAATCTCCACCGCTGGCACTCCATGTGTCATTGGCTTTTAGGACATTCTTATTCTTTGATCTACAGAAATTCTTCTTGTTTCTCTCAAAATTCATGTCATTCTTGTCTCTTTTCTTATGTTTGGGAAAATCAGTTCTGATATGACATGTTCTTTAACATCCAGATCATTCCACTTCTCCATATTTCATATATTTTCTATCATTCTTCTTGTATCTATATTGAAAGTTCTTCTACCCAATAATCTTGTTCATCATGCGAGCAAGATTGGAAAACTCATTTTCTGAAGTTTCACTTTCACTAGATTCATATTGAAGAACAAAAATCTTCGATTTAGATCTTGTAACACTCTAAAGAGTCTTGGATTTCGTATGATTTGACATTTTTTTAAAAGAAACACCTCCATTTCCATTCTTCTTCTTAATATTATCAGTATCACTCTTTGTTCTGGTTTCATGTTGAATAAGGGTTCCAAATAGTTCTTTAAGGGAAATATGTGTAACTTTTCTATTTTCATCTATAGTAACTCTTTGGGATTCCCATTCGTTGGGAATGATGTCTATAATCTTGTCTACAAGAGCTTCATAATCTAAACCTTTCTCACCCATTGATTGTTATCTGTTGACAATAGTTAGGAATCTTTGTTGTACCTTGTATAAGGATTCCCTATAAGGAAAAGAGAAACCATGATACTAAGCTCAGAGCATAGCTCTTCTAGTTTCGATAAGTTTGGAAGTTCCAAAGTGAGTTACGTCAAGATTCTTCCAAATACTATTTGCAGCTTCACAAGATGAAATTTTCCTATATAAATTTTTATTCATGGAACAAAGAAATGTATTATGTACCATAAAGTTCAGCTGGTATTCCACCTTTTTCAGATTAGTAAAGGTTCTATGTTATTTATCACAAATCTTATAATCTATAGTTAACATAATGTAGTTTTCTACACCAATGTTTATCATAAAGGTTTCTATTATGTCTCTCTAATACTCATAGTCATTTCCATTGAATATTGGTGGTCTAGTAGGATTGAGATTATCTAAATATCTAACATGAACGCCTGCCACACTAAAAGGAATTTCCTTCCACATAACTTATTATAAGTAAAAGTTTATAAAAATATTAGAAAAAGAACACTTGAGAAAGAAAACATATATGTGGATATAAGTATTTAAGAGACCTACTCTAATAGTAATTGTGGGATCTAAATGATGAATGCAGATTCTCAATATACAAGAGTGGGGGTGAATTTTATTTGTTAAAAAAATTCTTCTGGAACATTTAATGTTTAGTTTAATAACAATAAACAAACATACACAACACTATTAAATGAAACTTCTAAAATAAAAGTTTTTACCTTAAAGAGTAGAGAATCTGTAATATAATCAGAGTAACAGAATTAGAATGTATTAGAAATTTATATATCCTATCAATAATAAAGTTAAGAATATAGTGGAAATAAAACAACAAGAAATAGAAATCAAGTAACAACAAGATTATGTTATCCCAAAGAGTTGGGTGTCCAAAAACCTTGTATAAAGGTTCCATGATTTATACATTCAAGAAATTCTATCTCACTCAGACCCAGGTAATCCCCCAATCCGAAGATCAGTATCGGTCTAGCTATCCCGGCAAGCCCTCGATTTTGAAGGAAATCAGAACCTCTATCTTTTGAACCTGGAAACCCGCAATCAGCATGATCAGAGTATGCACAAAGCATGGCAGAACATGTTTTTCACACCTGAACAAGTTGTTCATGACATCTACATGAAGAAATAAGATTCGAAAGAGCCTATATATCTAGAAATCACTTCACATCTTTTTCGCATGCATCAAGTTCATCCACTCTCCACCTTATTTTCCCTCATTCAAATGAACTTTTATTTATAGGGAAATCATCCCTATGGTTGGCTCATCTCCAACGGTCATATTTTCCTTAAATTTTGGATGGACCTGGACACAAGTCAAACATGAAACGGTTAGTTTGTAATAGCTTGTATGATATTGTTTCAAGAAACAGAAACGATGTTATGTTAAAGATTAATGTTTTGTAAGAAAACATGGAATCCAATAATATTGGAATGATACATTAAACAACTATAAAATTATTAAGAAGAACATATTCTTAAGAAAATCATTATCAAGAAGACAGATTCATTAGGAAAAGTAATTCAGATTGAGAAACTGGTATCACATTTGTTCTGGAATCGAAATCATAAAATCTGAATCACATATACCCCATATTGTGTATTATAAAGACGGTATAACATATACACTGAAATCGGTATCATAAATATGGTATCACATATACACCGGAATCGATATCATAAAGGCATTATCACTTATACACTATAATAGGTATGATAAAGATGGTATCACTTATACACCAGAATCCATATCATAAAGATGGTATCACTTATACACCAGAATTGGTATCATAAAGACGGTATCACTTATACACTGGAATCAGTATCATAAAGATGGTATGAAAAATCTATGTATCTAATTAGAATGGAAAATCATAATGATACATCTGTAAGTATAATAGAATGAAAAATCGTAATGAAACATTTTTAAGTATAAACGATTGGAAATTTCGGATCTTAAGAAATGAAAAAAACATAATTTAAGAAAAAGACTGAACTTGAGAAAACTGTTTTGTGATTTTCAAAACATAAAACCATAAGGAATAGATAAGTCCTAATAAAATATTATTGACACAACATATACTACCCATGAATATATTTGATGAAAATTAAAATTAATTTTATGGGGTTATACATATCATTTGTATGATCTCCTTTTCATGGGGTTTATGGTTTTGACTTTACCAAAGTGGTAATGGACTTTTTTCACAATTTTCAATCTTTGAATGACTTGATATGTCATACACCTATTTTTTATACAATGTTTATATAATTCTCCTTTGACATGTAATTTCATTAATTTACTTTTTATCATGATATTATATATTTCATTTATTTTTATTCAATTAATTAGTTAAATGCTTCAAATGTTTCAGAGTTGTATGGGATACATTGGAAAGTTTAAAGATTATTTTCCTCAAGAACATCAAAATAGTATTTCTGTGGTATTTATACTATTCATTGTAAACAAAACTCATTGATAATTATCCTAGTATAATGATATTTTTTATTGATTCTAACCTCATTCATTCTTTTTATGGATTATGTTTGTTTGAAATAGACTGTTATTTGACCCATTTCTTTTCCATGGGCTAATCATTTTTCCAAGTGGCTGTTATTTAAACCATTTCATTTCCATGTATTAATAATGTTTCAAAGATATTTTTATTTAACCCATTTTTTACATGGGTTAAACATCTTTAAAATGTATGGTAATTTATCCCATTTTTGTTTCTTGGGTTAATCATGTTTCAAATAGATTTTTATTTAACCCATTTTCTTTCCATCGGGTAATCATGTTTCAGAGAAATTATTATTCAAACCATATATTTTCCATGGGATAATCATGTTTCAAAGATAATTTTTTATAACCCATTTTTTTGTGGTTTATTAATGTTTAAATGATATTTTTATTTAACCCATTTTTGTTCCATGTGTAAATCATGTTTCGAAGTGATTGTTATTTAACCAATTTATTATCATTGGGTTAATCATATTTCAATGATATTGTTATTTAAACCAATTATTTTCCATGGTTTAATCATGTAACATTGAGATTATTATTTAACCCATTTATTTTCAATGGTTTAATCATGTTTCAACGAGATTTTTATTAAAGTCATTTATTTTCCATTGGTTAATCATAATTCATAGAGATTTGTGTTAAATACATTTCATTTCCATGGTTATATTTTTGTGTGATGATTTTGTAATAGTATATGAACATTTGTTGTCTCATTACTTGATAAACCCATGATGGGTGGTTCCTTGATAGACCAAGGATGGGTGTGTATGTTATGGATCTCTAATGCATTGGTTATAGAAGTTAATAATATGGATATTCCATTTGTAAGAGTGACATGTATGGAAGTCGACCGCATGATTATTCTATTTATAATAGTGAAAAAAATAATGATTTAACAAGATTAGTTTATGTATTTCTTTATTCATGATATTGGTTTATAATGTTTCTAATGATCGAGATTGTTATCACTAATCTTCTAATTACCGATTATGATGAATCTTTATATTTCTATGTTATCATATTTAATGGACTAAGTTTTAATGGGTATGAGTTTCCTTATTTTTCTTTCAAGCACGTTGATTATTTCATCATACCCTGATGATATATTATGCTAATTGTTGACATTTAATAATTAATGCTTATGTTCACCCATATTGAACATCTAAGATCACCCATTTTATATTTCCTTTTCCCCTGGTTTTAAACAATAATTGTGACCAAATTATGTTTGTAAATGATTTCATAAGGATGATATTGATTACCAATAGTGATGAATAAAAGGTTGTTTTAATAGAAGAAATGTACTTTTAATGACCTATGAGTCCAATTTAATATGAGTTTTTAATGTAAGATTTTTTCTAATTCAGTAAAACTCTAAGCCTAAATGGTCCTCCATTCTGTAATTGATATATGTTTTCTTTTTTAACATTGTTAGGTTTTGATGGATAAATCGGGTTCACAATTATTGGCCTAACAACCAGAAATGTAAAGTTACAGATTTTAGCATAAATCGAGGAATGTGGGTTTTGGACTATTATAGTATGTATTAATGGTCAGTTTAATTAACTTTTTAGTATAAGATGTATTCATAGGATGTTATCAAAAGATTTATGGACACCATAATATTTCTACAAGCATAAGGATGATCAAACATTCATAGAATTAGACAGTCCATTGAGGTTTTAAGTAATGAAGTATTATATTTATTTTGGGAGGAATTTTTATTGGATTATGAATTTTTAAACCCTAGGATTATCATGAATTGTTTTTATATAGGATTTATTTTTTTTGGATTTTTTAATAAAAGGAAAATATAATGGTTGGGTGAAAATCCATTGCACCATTCAAGTCCGTGAGGTTGAACCCACAACCATAGGGGACACGGTGTGGCTCCTACCACAAGCCTTCATGATGTTTGTCTTAGTATGAATATTTTTTCAGGTTAAGATTAATTTTATTTGGAAAACATATGTTATTTTATTTCAGTAATAATGTTTAATTTATATTGGATGAATATAGGAATCATTTTAATCTTTGGGTTTCAAACATAGCAAATAATTTTTTAAAAAATCATAAGGATAGATATAGATAGAATATATTTGTTGATCATTGGGTATTACAATTGAAATTTGATGATTATTTTATAATTTTATTGTTTATTTATTTTTAGAATTATCTTACCATGTGCTAATTTTTTTGGATTTGGTTAATTTATAAAGATAGGTGGAATAGCCTGACTATCCCTTTTTATGTATGTGTAGTCTTTAAAATATGATTTTAGTAATATAAGAAATAAAAAATCACCCCTAATAATAATTATTTGTTGAAAAATATGATATTTTTGTGGAGATATGTTAGAGGATAAAATTACACTCATCAAGTAAATATATTTCCTCATCAACTTGATGGTGAGTGAATTATTTAACGCTATGAGAAGGATCTTGAATCAAAAATTATTATCCTAGTACATTCAACTATGATGAACTAATGTTAACTTTGATCATCATATAATTTTTTTTCAGTCCATTTACTTTATAATGATCGTTTTCTTATTTTTTTTATCGATAACCATAATTACCCTCTATAATTGTTTATAATTTTCTTCCATTCTCACAAATGTTTTCCCATTATGGAATCCTAGTAATTACTAACTTCTAATAACATTTATATTTTCCACATTCCATTTTTATAATATTATTTTATTAATCATTTTGACAATGTGGCTATCAATAAAAAATACTATAATTTTAATGATTTGATAACCAAGATGAATTATCAGTGTGATAATTATTTCAAGGGGTATAGGATGTGACATCCTGAGATTTTATGAAATATATTACTTCAATTTAAATTAAATTATTTAATATATTGTGTTACATGAAATATATATTTTATCTTTCACCACCTGAAACACCATGTTTATCTTCTGTTACACACAACATCGAGTCCCTTTCACAAATTATGATACACACATAGTCGAGTCTTACCAAACAATAATATAATGTTAATATTATTATTTAATATGGAAGCCATCATATATAAAATAAATTGGCTAGTGTGAATATTGATAATTATATTTTTATACACATGTTTATAAAATGTTTTAAAATTCAACCAATAAATTTGATAGTGTTAAAATAAGAATAAATACAATTTTTTAGAATAAAAAACTGCAAATTTTTAAAATGTATTTTTATTGCCTTTTAATGGAAAATATGTTTTAGAACTAAAATTTGACACTTTTATAAAATATATTTCTCAAAATAAGAACAATATTTAAATTCAGAATGTCAAAAATATCATATTGTAAATTTTTGGAATTTTTGGATAAATTTATTTTTTGACGAATAGTGAAAATACTATATTTTAGTTAAACAATTATTTTTCATTTAATTAATTACTATTGTTAAATTACATTTTAAATTTGTTATTATAGTCAAAATAGATCAATTATATATATATATATATATATTAATAAAAATTTGGTCATTCGAATCAATTTAATATTAAAACTTAATATAAATACTTTTTTAACTGCTGAATGTTTTAACTTTAAAACCCTTATTTCTCCCCATTATAGTGTTATTAGTGTTAAACCTATATTTACCACGTAATTGAATTTAATTTGAAAAAATGTACGTACAAAATTTTTATATTTATGATATATTAGTTCTATTAAGGTCAACATAGTTTTGGACAAAAATTTGTTGTAAAAGTAATTAAAATTAATTACATAAATTAAGGAAAAATTAAGCTTAAAAAGAGACAAAACAAGAAACATATGTGAAAATGACCTAGAAACATAGCTATTAAAATAATAAACAAAACATAAAAACTTAAGAGAAATTGAACTAGAATGTTTTCCAATGGACATTAGCTCCCAATATTTAGACCATTTCCACCCTTGGAACTAATTTTATGAGTTTTTGGGACACATATTTATGAATTTTCCCTATATGATAAGTTAAGTGAGGAAAAAGAAAAAATGAACACTCCTTAAATTTATATTTATAGAACTTTTATATATGAAATAAACATATTTTATTTTATAACAATACTTTTTAAAGATAAATGATATATTTTTATCTTAATTATTTATGTTTAATTTTATGGTGATGAATTAGTTACATTAAATTCATAACAAACACAAACACATGGATTACTTAGTCAATAAATTAATTAATTAAATTTTTCATAAAACAAAATATGTAATGTAAATTTAATGAATCATTGTGTACCATTATTTTATGTAGATGAATATATCTTGTTAAAAGGCTATGAACAAAATATATTTTAAATCCATCATTATTTTGACATTTTTAAATAAGAATAAAACATTTAATGCCAAAATTGAGACTAATGTTATTTAACAATAAATGATATTTTATTAAATGAATTAAAATTAACAAAAAACATATATTATTCCTAGTAATTTTTATGTGTTCATTAATATTAAACATGTTCTTTTCACAACCCATTCCATGGGGCTCGTTTAGTGACTACCCCAAGCCCACCTTCCATATGCCAGGGTTTGGTACCTAGCATTAGAAAGGATTGTCCCAAAAAGGGAAGGCATTGTCTCTAAATGTGTACAGACACAGACAGGGCATATTGCATAAAGAAAACCATTAAGGAAATAAAGTAGTACAACAAGTAAAAAGTACCACCAGTGAGAGTAAAAGGTGTGAACTGAAAGTAAAGGGTCCAGAATATGGGCCCAACTAAAAGGAAAGTGTAGAAAAATATGTACAAGCTCCGAAGGTCTTCCACCAAGGATCCTACCTGGAGGGTAGGTAAAACTCACTAGCAGATGTCTTTGCAGCACACCATGTATATTGATACACCTCTAAGTTTCTTCTTTCCCATTCTCCGCAAAGTCCCATTCAAATTTTTCCATCCTATGTACAAGACACAATACGTTCGGGAAAAGCTTGTGTAGGGGTGAGTATAAAAATACTCAGTAGGAACCCAAAGACCAACTCAAATCTCACAGAAATCCACTAAGGTAAAATACCACAAAGTAAGATCCCAAAGTAAAGCACAAAGTGAAAGACACAGATCAAACCAGGTATAAAAATAGTAAAAAAGTGAAGATGATTGATCATAAATCTTGATCATCTTATTCTATTGAGAGGCTTGGATGATGATCCCTTAAGTTTTGATCTGGTCCAGATCCACAAAGGGTCACGTTGATGTCGTTCCACAAAAGGTCGCTTTGTGGCTGATCCACGAAGGGTCACTCTTCTGTTGATCCATGAAGGATTCCCTCATTTATGATCCAATATGGGTCGCTTTATGGCTGATCCACGCTGGGTAGTGCAACTCCTGATCCATGAAGGGTCTCTCTCATGAAGATCCATGAAGTGCCATTCTTTTGATGATCCATGAAGGGTCTCTCTCTTCATTATTTGCATCATATCCATCCATTGGATTCCCACACATAGCATGCATGATTCCAGCAGCATATGATCCTAAAGACATCAGTCGTACCTCAACCTCCAACAAGTCCCACATAGAGTAACCCAAAGGAATATCTCATCATAAGGTTCCCAATGCAATTGACAGCGAGTCGAACGGTACCCAGTTCTGTAAGATATAGGCATTTGTGTAAAAAGGTTCAGGTTGGAATCGAGTCTGATCCAACCCAACCCTATGCCAACCTCCACCAAAAGTTACATAGAGTATCTTAGTGGGACTACCTCATCGAGAGGGTCCCAATGCAATAAACATCAGTTCGAAGAGATGCAAATCTTTAAGATATTGTCATTTTTGTAAACAGGTGTTGGTTGCGTCTGGGCCCTGAATGACTCAGTCACACCGACTCGGCCAATCCCATCTCAGGGTCCCACATGACCTGTCTTGTCTGCCTAGAACATTGGGCTATACTAAACCCGTTCGAGGTTGTTCGTGGGTCTAGTCCACTTCATCACCTACTACCTTGAAATTTATCCATCTCATCCCGCACTGGCAGGCTGATCTATTTTTCTAGCCCGGACTGCCTCATGGCTTGGTTTTATCCCATAGGCCCAGTACGCTATGGCAGACAAGTAGGAAATTTTTTCCTGGCCGCTCGGGTTTCCAGATCCGTCGGCCCAGTTTGGCCTAGTGGGTCAGCTAGTTTGGCCCAGCCCGATGGCCATGCAGTCCTGTACTGGCTCGGCTGGTCCGATTGGGATGTGTGCAATCGGTTCATCTTGCCACCCCCCCCCCCATTTGTTCTCATTTGGATTTCAAGGAGTGTTTTTCTCCCTTCTATGATGCGCCCATCTGGCACCACCGCCAATGGGATGTAGCGTCCTCCCCCAATGTGCCTTCCAGGAACGCCGCCGCCCCATGCGCGGCCAAAAAGGGCTAGCTACTACACCCACTTGTGGCACCATTTGGTGCAGATGTTGTTAAACACCGGTGTCGTTGTGCTGTTGGTGCCACTTTGGTGGTATGCTTTCAAAATGGCTTATTCCCTCCGGCCTCTCAGTTTTCCGACTACCCTACGCGGGTCATGAAATTTCCTTACTGTCATTTCTAACATTCATCGACCAAGAACACACAAGGTGGAGGGGGGTCTAGCCATGTTCGTGTCAGCCCACTCACTTCACGTTAGAATATTAAATCATGTTCTAGTTTGGGGATAATGTGTTATCAACAATATACCAATCTTGCATAAGAAAAACAAGAAAAATGACAACCTCCCACATCGACAAACGATCCATGGGTTTTCATGTTTGTGGGATAACTCACGTTCAACACTTTAGAAAAAGAATAGGGAAAATAATTTAATCGTACAATCCATAACTAGTTTGAGGATCAATCACTGACGAGGGATAAATCTTCGTGTTGTTGTTGAACCTCACTTTGTTATCGTTCATCTTCATTCATCATCACTGGATTCTATTCCACCATCATTCGCCGCTAGCAATCATCATCAGAGGGAGTGGGAGAGAGAAGTTCCACATTCTTTGTTAGAGGAAATTCTACCAATTTATTTCCCTAACGTGTTATTAAAATAAAACACATCACATCATTTTTTTTTGATTTGACGTCATGTCATTATACAGTTTCATTTATGAAGCAATGTAGCTATTACAATTGCAGAAAAATGTTCCATTATGAGTTTATATTAATTTTCCTTGTCCCCACCTTGTCGCCACAATATAGTGTCGTTTTTCTCCTTTCAACAATTGAGAAAAGAATTAAAATAAAAAATTTATGTTATTTTATTATTTTCCGCAATGTCTAAAAAATAAATTTTCCATCCGACCCTTTTCTATCAATGTTAAGTCCTTTCTAGGTGAATCTCAGAATTATGAGTTCAACAGTGCCCTCAGATACTCGATTTGATCACTTTTTCAAATGTTAGAAAAACATGCTTGCACATTTACATAAGTGAACTAAAAAAGTTCAAAATACTGTTTCGGGCTCATCGGTCCTCGAAATGACGTTTCATCATACTATGTGGTCTCAAAATAATTCCATATAATTTTAAAAAAATTATATTGAAATTCTGAGACATTAAATTCTCCCAACCTTAGTTCTTTACGTCATCGAAATCCAAAAAAACGGTAAACAGAAAAATAGTGGTAGTGATCATGAAACTGAGCCTCTCACTCCCATGTCCTCTCGTGGAGGTTCTCATGTAGCCATTGAACATGCACTAGAGGAATCGATTATCCATGAAGGACACTCTCCTATTGATCCTCTATCTCCAACAGGAACACAAAAGATGTCACTCCATCATTAATGTCTAGCTCACCCCAATCAATTTAGTGTGATAGATCATGCATGTACCTCCTCATCTATGGCACGAAAAAATAACATCATGCACCCAGTTCATATTAGTGGGAGGATCTAGGTGGTATGCCACCTCTCCAACTCTATTTTTAATCCGGAAAGGTCTGATGAACCTCGGAGATAGACTGTTACCTCATCCAAATCTCTGCAATCCCAGCCAGGGTGAGACCCAAAGGAAAACTTGGTCTCCCTCCTCAAACTGCAAGGGCCTTTTTCTCATATCAGCATAAGACTTATGTGTACTTTGTGTAGTCCTTATCCACTCCATGATTATCTGCACGTTCTCAGTTGTAGCCCGTACCAATTTTGTACCCATGAGTGCTAACATCCCTGGGACTATCCAACATAGAGGTGATATGTATGGACACCTGTACAAAGTCTGAAACAGTGCCATGTTAATGGTGGAGTGATATATATTTTTGTATGAAAACTCCACTAGCGGTAGGTGGTCCTCCCAAATACAACCTATGTCATGGACACAAGCACAATGAATTTCAACCTTGGTCTGTATGGTCCGCTCTGTCTGACCATCTGTCTGGTGGTGAATAGTTGTGCTCAAATGCAGTTAAGTCCCAAATTCCACCTGTAACCCCTTCCACAACTGGGATGTAAAGCATGCATCACCACCTAAGATTATTGTTTAAGGAACCCTGTGAAGCCATACTGTCTCCTAGGTATAGATATGCCTCAATCCCTCTACTGATCCCTGCTCCCGGATGGTTAGGAAGTGAGACGACATGGTGATTCGGTCAACAATCACCCAGATAGAGTTATGGTCTTTGGATGTGGGTGGTAACCCCTTTAAATAGTCCAAGGGGATACATCCCACTTCCATTCTGGTACGTCAAGTGGTTATGTCAATAATACTAGGACCTGATGCTCCACCTTCACTTACTAAAAATTGAGGCATCATGATACAAACTCGACCACCTCTTTCTTCATCCCTGGCCACTAGTACTGACTTCGGAGGTTCTAATACATCTTTTACAAACCAAGATGTACCACCAAATGGGATGTATGGTTCACCCTCATCACCTCTTCATGTAACTTCATTAGTACTGTGGTGCGTCTTCTAAATAGGATGGGGTGCTCCCCACCTATTATAAATCCATCAGGAGCTTTTCCAAATGATATATGAGGAAGTTGGGCCTTGCATTCAACAACCACAAGTTGTGCCTCCCAAAATCACTGATGGAGTGGGTGATTGAAATTAATAGAATAGAGGTAGTAAATCCATCACTATCCATGAAGGATATCTGCATCGTGTCTTGCTTCTCTATTTCCTCACCCAACAGCTGTAAACTAGACCACCTTCAGAGTGTGTCCCCCACCACATTCCCCTTCCATGGA
Organism: Viscum album; assembly: GCA_963277665.1. Lineage (NCBI taxonomy): Eukaryota > Viridiplantae > Streptophyta > Magnoliopsida > Santalales > Viscaceae > Viscum > Viscum album. The sequence goes on along the minus strand of OY728120.1, from coordinate 1,426,769,932 downwards.
GTGTAGACTTTCTCAATGTCAAAGACGTGGAGGAACTCCATCTATCCCTTTTGTCTCCAGTTCAGGTCCTTCTCTGAGAATATATACCTAAACCTCTTGCGGTTAGAGTAGACGATAAATTTTTCACTCATCAAGTAGTTCCTCCACATTTTCAAAGAAAATACTACTGCTGCTAACTCCAGGTCAAGAGTCACATACTTCTTATCATGCTACCTCAAATACTATGATCTATAGGTGATCACTTCTCACTCTTGTATCAAGACACAACTCATTCTAGTCCTTGATGAATCACAATATACCATGTAGTCAATTCCCACCACTGGAAACCGTAAGATGGGAGCACTGGTCAAGCTCTGCCTCAGATGTAGGAATCTCTTCTGGAATTTCTCTGTCCACTCGAAGGGTTTTCCCTTAATCGTTAAAGCTATCATAGGTTCTTATATGCTATATTAGTTGGGTACGAACCTTCTTTAGTATCCTACCTACCCCAAGAAACTCTGCCCCTCAGTCACGTTTCTGGGTAGCTCCCAAGCAAGAATTTCCCCTATCTTCACCGGATCCACTGAAACTCCAGCCTCTGAGAGGTCGTGTCCCAGAAAGTGGACCTCCAAAATCTAGAACTATTACTTCGAGAGCTTACCATAAAGATGGTGCTCCCAAAATTTATCCTGGACTATCCATAGGTGTGTAGCGTGCTCCCCCTTCGACGTCGAGTACACCAAGATGTCATAAATGAATACCACCATGAAACGTTCGAGGTAAGGATGGAAGATCCTATTCATGAGTCCCATGAACACTTAATGGTAATAGGTCACGCCGATGAGAATAAAAAAGAACTCTTAGTTTCCATAAAAACCTCTAATGTATATCTTCAACACGTCCTCATCCCACACCCAATGTTGATGATAGCATGAGCTGAGGTCTATCTTTGAGAACCACCTTTCTCCCTTCAACTGATCGAATATGGTGATTAGTCTCGGATGCGAATAACTATTCTTAATGGCCACCTGGTTTAGGGACAAGATGTCTACAATTATCCTCAAGCCCCTATCTTCCTTCTTGTAAAAGAATAACGGTGCTGCCGATGGTGAAATGTTGGGTCTCACGAATCCATTCCGCTACAATTCCTCAAACTGTACTCTTAGAAACTAGAACTCTGTGTCCACCATCCAATATGCAGTTGTAGATATCAATGTCTTCCCTGGGTACATGTTGATGTAGAGTTATACCTCTCTGTGAGGATGTATTCCACGTAAATATTTTAAAAATTAATCCCCATACTCTTCCACCACTATAAGAAATCATGGACTCCTATCGTACACTACACTGAGGGTGAGGCAATCCACCTAGTGAGTGATTGGATGCACCCTCCTCTGAGAAATTCCATCATATTATGCAAAGGTTCCCTTCTTTACAGTGAAGTAAAACATGGCCCCATCCTTGTGGACACACTGTACATTGTGCCAAAAACATTAAATCTAAGCATGGACTTTAGATAACTAGTTCAAACCCATGATGACATCGTAAGGCCTCAATGATGCTATTGGGGGATCTTAGGTGAATCTCTCCCCTCCTATATTAATTTCACACTACCAACAATAGTGTGTAATTGTTGAATCTCCTCTTGCAGGAGTCTCTAATAGTAAGGATCAAACTAATGGCTCCACTGGAATATCTGAGCCTCGAATGAGGTCTATGGCAAGGAAAGAGTGACAAGAACCTATGTCTATGAGAACTGAATCTAAGGTGGAGAAGACACCTATCATACCTATAATCATCTCTGGAGATCCATGGTCATAGGACTCCACTTCCTGAAGTTGAGTTATCCCCTATCCACTGGTTCCCGACGCCTATGGTAGATAGCTTGGGGGTGCTGGAGGTAGTACCTTGAACCGTCGTCCACTTCTAACGACTCGACCCTATCCCCTGCCATGTCGAAAACCTTATAGACCTCCTCACTTTAACATCTAACTATTCCATTGGTAGTCCCTTGGTCATATGTTGATCATCAGTGCGATGGGTCGGGCAATCAAGATTCATGTGTCCTTGCCCGCCATAAGAGTATCAAAATCTATCCCCCAACAAACCTCCTCTACCTCGTGATATCCACACCACCAACTCTGTGTCCTCGAGTCACCCATCGGAATATCTGGCTAGTTTATGCCTCTACGTCATCAACCTATGGCCTGTTGTAGATGACTAGGCCACCTGTCATCTGGTTTTGGCTCTCACTGTTAGTTCCTTCTCTGCTAGGAAGCTCTCTACTAGTAGAACTCAATCAAGAACTCCAGTATTCTTCGGGTGATGATAAAACTCATTGATGGCATGATCTCCCATAGGAGTCCCTAATCAAATGTTTGGGCCCTGAAAAAGGTTCTTGTACCATGTCGGTGGAGTAGCGGGAGAGGTAGGAAAACCATGAGGAGTACAGATCCATAGTTAGGCTAATATGATGTAGGTGTAGTATCTCTTTAAGTACGCATTGAGCGTAGCATCGCTGTTACAAACTTCAACATGAAGAGGCTCTAAATTTCTAACAAGGCATGGGTCACCTCTTCGTGTGTCTCAAGCTTCAAGATCCACCATCTCTCTGTCGTGCCCTGAAAAAGGACAACATCTAGGACCACCATCAGGTATGTAGGTGTCTACACTCGATGAAAATCCCATGTAATGGCCTCCATCAAATCCCCATATACCTGAGGATTTGTCATTCCTCAAATCATAGAAGCCTCTCTTTCTAGAACTCATGCTACACACCCATTCAGCATGCACTGTCTGCTGGTGGGGCTGGTAGAAACTGCTTCTCTATGGGTGGTGGTTCTTCTAGTACACCTCCAGAAGTATCTATCATTATTAGTGTTCCTTGCATTGATGCCTCATCACTCGGTGGTCCATCGTTGTGACCCCTTACTTGTATCATGTCTAACTATCTTCATAGAGGCACCATGTAGGGAAACATATGTGCCATGGTCAATAAGTTATACCTAGTGAGCAGAATCAAAATAGATCAAGGGAAAAACATTTCCCAAACACATGAAACTAGGGTTATTTTTTTCCAAGAAGGAAAATAGAGTTCAAGGTCCAGGATTATGGATACATCAGTCATCACAACAACACTGGACTCTCTAAACTGAAAGAAGAACTCAAAACACTTAACACTATTTCCCCCCATTAATAATTTAGACTCTTTGTTCTTCCTGTAGAACTGACTACCCTCTGATACCACATTGACACAACCCATTCCCCTGGTCCAGTTCTATGACTACCCCAAGCCTACCTTCCAAAGGCAAGGGGCTGGTGACTTGCACCAAAAAGGCATATCCCAAAAGTTTAAGGCATTTCTTCTAAACCAGTACACACACAGACTGAGAATACTACACAAACAAAATCACGAAGGAAATAAAGTAGTAAAACATCCAAAGAGAACCACCACTGAGTGTAAATGTTGTAAAATGAATGTATAGGGGCTAGAATACATGCCCATCTAGAAGGATATTATAGAAAAAGATGTAAAAGATCTGGAGGTCATCTGCTAAGAATACAACCTGAAGGGTCGGTACAACTCACTATATGATGTCATTGCAGCACACCAGGTCTACAGATCCACCTCCTACCACCATCTAGCCCCACATCCCCAATATCCTAGTTAAAGCTACCTATTAATTGCATAAGACAAAATAGGTGTGGGCATAGCTCGTGGTGGTGTGAGTATAACAATACTCAGTAGGGACCCCGAGACTAACTTGAGTCACATAGAAATCCTCAAAGGAAAATACCACATAGAAAGATCTCAAATTAAATCTCAATGAAAAAGGAATATCTATCAGTAGGTATAGATTATGTATTGAAATAAATATGATTAGTTGTAAATATAGATCATCTAATTCTTTTGAGAGGCTCTCATGATGATCCAAGAAGGGTCGCTCTGTTGTTGATCCACAAGGGTTTTCCCTCCTATTGATCCACGAAGGGTCTCCCGATTACTAATCCATGATAGGTATTTATATAGATGATCCATGTTGGTTTATAAAAATTTTGATCCAACAGGTTTTCTCTCTTGCTGATCTACAAATGGTCTCTCTTTTGCTGATCCATGAAGGGTCGCTCTTCATTTTTTAAATAAAATCCAGTCATTGGATTCAAACACATAGAATACTTTATTCTGGGAGGATTTTATCCTCAATATATTAGTCTTACCTCAAACACCATGAGGTACAACATAGATTAACCAAAAAGACCATATCATCGTAAGGGTCCCAACACAACAGACAGTGCGTCGAACAGACATATGGTCTGTAAGATATGAGCATTTTTTGTAAAAAGGATCTGGTTGGATTTGAATCCGATCCAACCCTGTCATATTAAAACCTCTTCCAAAACTCAGAGAGAGTATCTCAGAAGGAATTTCTCATAGAGAGGGTCCCAATGCAATTGAAGGTGCATCGAATGGACGAGCGGTCTCTAAGATTTGGGATTTTTTGTAAACTGGGGATGGATGTGTTCGAGCTCGGTTTGACTCGGTCGGACTGACTCGACCAATATAGACTCTTGGTCCCACATGACGCATATTTTCTACCTATAACATTGGTCCATAATGGACCCGGCTGAGGTTGGTCTTGATTCCTGTCCTCTTGGTCACCTAGTGACCCGAAATTTATCCTGCTCAGCCTGCACTGGCGGGCCATTCTATTTTCCTAGATCGGTTCACTACCATGCCTGGTTTCAACCCTTTGACCTGGTTGGCTAGGGTTGTCTAGATGAAATGTTTAGTTGGGTTTCTTGGGCAGCCCGGTGAGCTGGTCCACCTCATCCGGTCAGGTTGGGTTGTGTTCGGCTAGTTCATCCGGCCGCCCGTTTGTTTGCACGCGTCCTACATGGATCGAGCCACCCCCTTCTATGTGGCTCCATGTTTTCACCACGTCTGGTCAACCACTACGTCTGGCGGGCCACATCCTCTGCCACCGTGGCATGCGTGGGGCGCAATGCCTCCACCTATGGGGTCGGCAAGGGTCGAACGACAACCTTCATGCGATGCCAGTTAGCGCCACCTCCCACATGTGGCCACTACCGCAAGACACCACTGGGATGGTGGTGTCACATCATTGGCACCTTCCACGCCCCCAAGTCCGCTCTAGTGGTCCTATTTTAAAACATCTTGTGCCCTCATGCCTCTCAAGATTCCTCCTTCCCTGAGAGGGTTTTAAAATTGCCTTTCTACCTTTTCGAACATTGTTCAATGAAGAACGCACGAGGAAGAGGGGGGTCAAGCATTGTTCGTGTCGGATCATGCCCTTCGCATTAGAATCTTAAATTAGCTGGGTTTAGGGATAATTTTCTATCAAAAATATACCAGTCCTAGTGTAGAAAGCCACGAAAAAGGACACACTCCTGCATCGATGAAAGATCCATGGATAAATCTGTTTGTGGCTTGACGGATGTTCATTGCTTTAGAAAAAGAACGAGGAAAAGAATATAATCAAACAACCCCTAACTATTTTAAGGATCTATCATTGACAAGTGATGAAGCTTCAAGCTAACGTCTAACCTCCGTCTATTTGCATTATTCTTAGTTCTTAATCTCCCAAATCCGTCTGGCCAGTATTTGTCGTTTGAGATCGTCATCGTAGGGAGAGGGAGAGAGAGGTTCCATGTTTTTTGTCAAAGGAAATTCCCCCAACTGATTTCCCAACCAAGCTATTAAAATAAAACATGTTGTAGCGTTTGTGGTACTCTACAACATCACGTCATTATGCTTGTAGAAAAACATGCCATTATGAGTTTCCTATAACGTGCCTTGTCATCTCCTCATCTCTCAACTGCATCATCACTGTCCTATTCTCAATGGTAGTGAAAAGAAATTAACTTTCTTTTTTAAAGTTATTTTATTATTTTTTGAAAATCCCAAAAAATAACATTTCCATCTGACCCTTTCCGATTGAATTTAAGTCCTTACTAGGGGAATCTCAAAGTTTTTAGTTTAACGTTGCCCACGAACATTCTATCTATGCACCAGTTCAAAAGTTAGGAAAACCCTCTCACACGTTAACTTTAGTGAACTAAAAAAAGTTCAAAATTCTATTCTGTGCTCACTGGGCATTGCAATCACGTGCTGTCAAAGTGTGTATTCTCAAAATAGTTCCATATAATTTTAAAAAATATATATACAGAAATTCAGGAACATTACAGGTTTGTTGCTGAACAAATTCATCTTTTATAATTAACATATCAACCTATATATTTTTAATAAAATGTCACCATGACCTAGGATAAAGCATTTTTTTCCACCATTGATGTGATTGTTATAAAAATAATTTCAAAAACACATGAAATATATATATTTTAAATTATATATATTATTTATATTTTAGTGTGTCAATATTTTCTAATAAATCAAACTTTAATTTATTCATGATTGTTAAATTACATTGGATAAAAAACTATTTTCCATAATAAAAACTGAAATAATAAAAATAAAAAAACTGTGATGTTAAGGAAAAAAATTATAAAAATGAACTTATTTTTTTGTTTTTGATGGCTTTATAAACAATTAATCATGTTTAGTAATTTATTGGGCCATTTATGATTCTCATGAGGTATGGGATACCATCCATTAGTTTATACCTTTTGGTATTTACAAGAGTGTCACTCTTCTTCCATTATAAAATGTCATACCCCCCATTCAATCCTTTCAACCCCATTGTCTCACCCAAAATCTACTCAAATAAGCACAAAAAATCTATTCCCTACTCTTATAAGCCTCCCTTTTGGTAGAAATATATCCAAGGAATCCCTTTGGTGGAAACCAAAAGTACTTTAGAATAAAAATGTAACAACCTTCCTCGATCTCTTTTATTTTATTTTCATTATCCACAAACAAAAAACCTCTTATTTCATGAATGCATAAAAACCTCAATATCCTAAATATACTGAATTGTTTTCATAATACGTTTTGGACTTCACTTACACACACTTTCATATAATGGGTCACGAACTTATGGTTTATTTGTACGGTTAACTACCACCTAACGAAACACTAATTGTTCGTTCATCCTTTACCACCTCTCATGGTTAGAATTATGATGAAGATGATGTTTATGTATGATATTTATGTTACTTATTATGAATTTATTCTTCTTTAATTCTTCTAAGATTTATAAATTTATACATTCCACTTGTTTAAAATATGATAACATTGTTTGTGGACATGTGAACTACCACCTACTCCAAGCAATGTGATACGTTCACACATTACATGGAATGTATTCATGGTGATATTAACTAAAAATATGTGACATACATAACATATATGTGATATTAATTAAATAATTACCTTTATATAAATAAAATATATCACTTTCCTTATTTCCCTATCAATCATTGAAAACGTCATAACGTCGTTCATGGGTGTGTGGAATACAACCTTCTCAATGTGATGTTACTCCTTTTACATAATAATAATTATATAAAAAAGTATATATGATTGAATAATATGGTTTATTATATATAATTATCATTATTTAATTTTAAATTGTTACCTACCATCTTTCCAAAATGATCTTTGAGAAATGAGAACGTTACTCATGTGTACGTATGACCTACCATCTCCATGATTGTAAGGTTTTTTCATTTTTCATTACTATTTTTAATTATTTGTTTTAAAATTTCAGATTATCTATATATTTTATTATTATTTCAGAATTATTATTTTGGATATGTTTATATAATTTCCTCATTGACCATATTTGGCCCATCGAAGTCAGTTTTGAAACATAAATTGAATATGGTCAACACATCTGACTTGAACATTATTGATTAAGTAAATGTATATAACTTTTTTAAGTGAAATAAAATAAATTATAAACTTTTGAAATATTCTGAAATAATTATATAATTAACATATTTTTATTATTCTTGAATAAAGAGAACAATAATGACAAATCAGACATGAGGTAAGGGATTTTCATCTCACCTTTTACATCTGTGAGATAAATTTATTATTCTCCATTTACTTATTTTACAAGATGTATATACTAACCTTTTTATATAATATATCATGAAATATTTTACCCCATTTGTCCTTAAATGTTTTAATTGATGATTATTCTTTCATGGGGTTTACATTTTCAAATTTCTAATGATGTAATAGATTATTGTCACAGATTTCATTCTTTGTAATGTTTGTTATGTCTTACACCTATATAATTTTATATGGATAATATAATTCCCATGAATTTATTTATTACTCTTATCATAATTTTTATTGTGTTTTACATATCCATTTGATGATCTCTCTTCCATGAGGTTTATGGTTTCAACATTACCAAAGTGATAATAGACTTTTGTAACAAATTGTTTTCTTTAAAACATTTGATATGTTATACGCAAATCTTATTATAAGAGGTGTATATAAATATCGTTTGATATATAATATCATGAATATCCTTATTACCGTGAAATTATATGTGTCATTTATTTTTATTCAATTTATGGTGTTAATGGTTGAAATGTTTCAAAGTGGTACAGGATACTGTAGAATGTTTAATGATTATATTCCTCAAGAACATTTTAATGATATTTTAATGATATTTACATTCATCAATTTAGAAAAAACTCATTGTTACTTAACCTCTGTAGGGAAAAATATCATTGATTATATCCTCATTGATTCTTTGGAAATATTATGTCTTTTTTCTTAAATATGTTTTTATTTATCATATTTCTTTTCCATGGGTTAATCATGTTTCAAATTGGTTGTTCTTTAACCGATTTATTTTTTCAGTTTTAATCTTGTTTCAATGATATTGTTATTTGAAAAATTAAATTCCCATGGGATAATCTTATTTCAAAGATAGTTTTTTTAACCATTACTTTTCCATGGGTTAAACATGTTTCAAATAGATTGTTAATTAACCCATTTGGGTTTCCATGGGTCAATCGTGTTTCAAAGAGATTAATATTGAACACATTTTTCTATGGGTTAATAATGTTTCAAAGAGATTGATATTTTTTGAAAAACCATTTCCAGGGGCTAATCATATTTCAAAAAGATTGTTATTTAACCCATTTCTTTTCCATTTATTAACCATTTTTCAAAGATATTGTTAGTTAACACATTTTGTTTCCATGGGGAAATCATTTTTCACATAGGTATTAATTAAACCAATTTATTTTCCATGGGATGATCAATTTTCCTAGATATTTTAATTGAAACCATTTTATTTCCATTGGTTAATTATGTTTAATGATTTGGAGATAGTAAATGGAGATTTGAAAGTTGGTTATGTGATTAACCAGTGATGGGTGGTTCCTTGATAGATCTATTATGGGTGATTCCATGGTATCGGTCCTATGTATTGGGAACATAAGTCATCCCTATGTCTATTCCATTTATAAATGTGACATGTATGGAATTAGACCGCATGGTGATTCCATTTATAATAGTGAAAAGTATGATGACCCCCCAAGATACCTTTATGGGTTTCTTTGTAATTGATATTGTTTTATAATGTTTCCAATGAATGAGATTGACATCAAATAACATTTTATTATTGATTCTGATGACTCTTTACTTATCCATGTTTTCATATTTGATGGTCCATGTTTTGATGGGTATGAGTTTCCTTATGGTTCTCTCATAAACATTGATTATTTCATCATACCCTTATGCAATATTGTTCTCATTGATAGAATTTAATTGTTAATGCTTATGTTTACCATTACAGAGCATCTGAGCTCACCCTTCTTATATTCACTTTTCCTCGAGTTTTTGTGAATAATTTTTAATGATTTATGTCTATCAATGATTTCATTATGATGATATTGATGAACTTTAGTGATATAATAAAATCTATGATAAATGGGATAAATGTTGATTTCAATAATTATGAGTTCAAGTTGATATGAGTTTTTTATTTAAGAGTTTTTCTTAATTCTCTAACACTATAAACAATAATGGTCCTCTATTATATAAGTGATTAAAATGTTCATTTTTATTTTGATAACTTTTTATGGAAAATCTTAGACACAATTATTGGGATCATAGACATAAATATAAATTTATGGATTTTAGCATCGGAGATGGGATTGCGGGTTTTGGGATCTTAAATATTCTCCCCATTCAAGTGAACGTTTTTGGACATTCAGATGTTATCAGACATGATTTGGGTTATAATAAGATTTCATTCAATCCTATTGGTGAGCCATCAATATATTTTTAGGATATTTCTATATGAAATTTATTTATTATAACCAGAGTCACTTTTTTATTAGTATTCTTTCATACAATCATATCAGTTTTGTAACCCATTAATCATTACATTGTAAGAATATTTTTAAATACATTCTAAAAAACAAATCAAATTTTACATATTTTTTTATTTTGGTTAGAAATAATTTTGTAATGTTTTATTTTTAAAAGAGAGACTAATTTTTAACAACTACTAAACCAAGAGAATACATTAGTCCATTTAGAGATCTAGTTATCATTTTTCAGTTTATGTTTTCATGAAAAGTGAATGATAATTTTATTTAAAATAGATATTTTATGGTAAGTTCACAAAACTAATAGAATATATTGTTTATAATTAAAAATATAGATATAAAATAGATATAAAACCATTTTTTGGGCATTATCACATGACTGAAATATTTTGAAGAATAAGGGTTAAGTAAAAATATATAATTTGTTAAAAAAAATAAAATCGATATAGTTTAAGATAAAAAATATTCAAAAATAATTAGAGATATCAAACTAATGCATTAAATAAAAATATATATGAGAATGATTATAAAAAATAATTTTAATATCTTTAGGTTTGATGTTTTAAAATGGTCACATGTAAATGTTATGAAAAAAAATTATGATTTCATGCTAATTTTTTTATTCTATGTGTTATTATGTGACAGTTAAATTTTTAAAGAAATTAAATTTTTATGTTTTATTATAGAAATACATTGGTAATGGTTGAGACAAAATTTCCTTTAATATTTATATCTTTTTGAGGGACAAGGGTAGTGTAATTTTTTTAATTGATAATTAGCTAATGAGTATGATTGTACAAGATATATAAGAGTTATTTGTGGATGATGAATAAAAAGTATGACAATATATTTATTTTTTCTTTATAGTTTCATAAACCAAATAAACCATTTTTTATGGGAGATGTCAATTATGATTTGGAAAGCTTGTTGTTAGAAATTATTTATATTTTATAATTGTTTTATGAATAAAAATAACCCTAATAATTGAGTTTGGAAAATATATATTAGAAGGGATATCTCATAGATGGAAGTGTATCATGTAAAACATTAATGAAAAAATCCCATGATGGATTGATTTAAAAAAAATTCATTTCTAGTATTTGGATAACGAAACATGTATGAGATTTTATACTATAAAAAATAAGACCATTTAATCATGTGAGATACTTAGTAAAACATGGAAACAATAAGAAATGAAGTATTTTAACATCCCTATAAACATAAACATGATATAAGAATATTTTTTTATATTTTATTAATGAACAGAGGGGGATAGTATGTTGTATTATTAATATAAATTTGTAAAATATTTTTTTTGAAATCCCTTCTCCTCCTCAAATTTAATGTGGAACATGTTCATTAAATTGATATACCGGAATGTTTTATGATTTTCATAAGAAATATTTTGATATTTCCATTAGTTTTATAATATTTTTTATGTTACATATACAAAATAATAATAGGAAATGGGTAATATAAAAATTTGGTTTTTTATTATATCATAACATTGTTATTAGTTTTTATATATGTGATATAAAAATAATATTTTTTCATAGAGTGTTAGAAATTTTATTTAGAAATAGATGTGAAGAAATCTATATTATAGATTGGATAGGTAAAAATGTTTTTTACTATGTATTTGGTTGATTAATTAAATGAGTATCTAGGTTTATATAATCATTAAGGTACTATATTTAGTAATTATATTACCAATATAACAATATATCATACATGACTAATATTTTTTTAATATTTTAATTATTATTTTCTATTATTATAATATATTTTTAAAAAGTACCATATATTGTTGAAATTAATACCATTCATGGTGAACGGAACAAGGATTAAAAATTCCATCAGGTAACATTTTTCTAGGTGATGTAGATATTCCTATGATATTATATTCCTTAAGGTGTAAATATATATATTATCATTGGGATATGATTTTTTGACATTTAAAATGATAATATTTTATACAATGGTTTAATATTTATTTTAGTTTAACCTAACATTGCTACAAATTCATTCTATATAGTTTCGAATGTTGATTAATTTTTGGGTTGGTATAATTTATCATTATTTTGGATGGATAATATATTAGATTTTAGATTTTTCTTTTGAATAATTTTATATAGATAATAATTGAAAATATTTAATTGAAACTGTTAGATATATTGATTTTTTCTCAAATAATATTGGAATAAAAGTTTATGATGTTGGATTCATATTATTTTATATAATATGTATAGTTTTTTAATATATTGATGAAAATCATTATAAAAAATTTTATATCTTAATTTGAGATCAATATTTAATTATTTTTATGGATTTTTAATAGTTACATATATGATGTAAAGTTTAATTGTCCACTGATTATTTTTAGTGAATGATTCTGATTTCACCACCATCATAAAGAAAGAGACTATTGATTTTCTCTGCAATAAAATATCATTTTGGATAATTGATTCTCAAATATTTTATTTACTTTGATATCTCACACTTGGAATCACTAGTATTTTTTAATGAAAGTTGTCTACGGTTGTGTATAAACTTAAGAAAACTAAATTAGTTTCCTTAAATAATATATATCAATTGATCGTTATAGATGATTTATTTAATATTCTAATGTGGGATAAATGGTTTTGTAAAAATGGAATTATTTATAAATATTTAATTAAAGGAAAATGAATATGATATATCAATGAGATAGAAATAATGTTGTTCTCACAAATACATGTTTTTTTCTAATCCCTTACTTATTGAATTTTTACTTATAGTTTTCATAGGATTAACGAATAATGTCATCCAATAATATGTAGGATTATTTATGGTTCTCATTGATGATATATTTATTTATATGAAATATATTGAATTTTATAAGTTTAACCAATAAATGTTTTCTTGGAATTTCTAGTGAATAGAAATTAAATGAATTTTTCTTTATATATCACCTTAAGATATAGTAGGTGATGGATCTATGATATAATGATTTATAAATTAGAATATATACATATGGATGTTGAAAATGTGATGGTTGTGATACCATAAGGGAGTCTCATGAATGCCTTTTTGATTTATAGATTTCATGAAATGGTCTTGAAAAGTAACCCATTTGACATAGATTTGGGTATTATTTGAATCTAAAGAGATTTTATATAAATCCATTGAATAATTTGGGTAAATAATTTATTTATTACCAATTTACATATAACAATAACAAGTTGGTCGTTGTTAGGTGTACTATGATGCTCCATCATTGGATTTTGGGTTTTCCCACAAATAAGTAGGCTAGGTAATATTGTATGCTTAAAAGAATTATGAATCACATAAATCGAACAACTACATGTGTTATTAAAACTTTAAAGTTATGGTTTTTTTCTTTATAGGGATTATAGAATTAATTCTATGTAGAGAAGTTGACTAGGTGTGGTCAGGATAATTATTATAGATAAATTGACACATTTTTATAGAACAATTTGAGTAAAAAATATGGGAAATTAACATTTAACAATTTGACTTTATAATTTCATATAATCCAAGGAAACTAAGGGTATTGATTGAACTATTGAAAATAATAAAATAAAATTAATCATCTAAGGATTTTCAGAAATAGTGGAAGATTATTGGTATATAAGATGATGTTTATTTAGAGTTAGATAAAGACAATGACAATAAAGTTGTCCAAATAACACATTGTGACAACTATATTTTTAATCATGGGAATTTCTATCATTATATTGGTAAATTATTAAAGGGTATATGGGATACCTATCATGGACGGAGACCAATTATGGTGTGATATTTCGTAAGACATAATTATTTATATAAATATTTAATTTTTTGTACTTATACCACTATGAAATAGAGTTATGAATAGGTTCTCATTATTTCATTTTGAAAAATTATCTATGAAATGCAATGATATACCATGATATCTAGTAAGTGAATTGAATATTGAATATGAGTATGTAATATGCTTTTTATGTTTCCTAATGTTATATTTATCAATAAGAAAAGGTGGAACATAATTTACTAGATGGGGTTTTTAACCTCTAACTATACTAAAATGGAAATAAGAAGACAGTTTAGTTGATTATGATATTGGTTTGAAAAAATCATCCTTGATTCATTATTCTCATTAAAATTTTATGATTTTTACGACCAAATTTGGATAATATCTCACTTATTTTAGATAAAAATTTAATTATGGATTTTGGGTTATTTTCTCCCAAATATTATATAAGTCTAATTATTTTCATGTTTATCAATTTATAATAAGACTCTAAATTTATATAACTATTAACGATGCAAATTTAGAGTCCATTGTGTTCCAAACTAATGGCGATTAATTTCTCCCATACATTTACATATGAGAATGAAGAATAAATTTTATAAATTTTAGGGAATAAGACATATTACAAATGGTTGGGGTGGGGGAATTACAAACAAACATAGAATCATGAAAAAACACACAAGATGGTAGCCAAAGTGACTTGAACCCGAGACCTCCCTAAAACCCCAAAGAGGCATTTTCCACTAGGCTATTCCCTATGGGAATAAATTTTTTGGAATATGGTACGAGCATATATCATTGATTTTATGGAATCAAGTTAAAAATGAATTATAATTTATAAATTATCCAAGAGAAAATATTATCAATCATTAATTTCTATATATAAATTTAAGTATTTATGGTTGGTGTTATCAATAATGGTTTTGGGATTTGGATATAGGGTAAAATTTATTGGTTTTTCCAATATCTGTGTATGAAATGATTAGCTATATTAATTTAAATATTATGTGGTAATGAAAATATGTTCATAGAAGTCATAAATTTAAGAAATATTACTCCCTATATAGTTTAATTTTTTATCATATATTTTAAGAAATAGGTCATCAAAGATGGATGTAATTACATAAAATAAAAGGAATGTTACCACAATGATATTTTTATTTATTTTATATAGTCTACTATATTAGTAAACTAGTGTCTTTTCTCATGTCAAAGTCATTAGAGGGTTTAATTAATAGATATTTCAAGTAAAATTATTTACAATAAATTCACATTATCCATATAATATTATTAATTAGTAATTGATTTATCTAAAACCTCACAAGACATATAGCCATATATAACTAACAATTATGGATAAATAAGAATATAATTATATTTTAAATTCTATTGTTTTTGTTTATGTGTATTGGAAACACAAAAATGTGTTGGGGGAAACATGAGAGAGGGAATCTTATAAAATTAAGTAATTGTTGAAAACTAATGATAATATAGAGTAACATTTAAAGGGAAAATATATTTATGGGGGGGAGTATTGTAACACTCATTCATATGATTATATTAAATAATTTAATTATTATTTTATATTTTTTTAAATATTGAATTAAATTGAAACTTGATTTAAATTTTTTATTAAATGAAGAGGCCTTACTTTTATCATCATATTTATAATAGAATTTTATTTTTTATTTAGAGATATATAACTAATATTTTAAAATAATTTTTTTAATTTTTTATTTTCCTGAGGATTTAGATTTTATTATTAAATTTTCAGAATTAAATATTTTTAATTAATTTTTTGAATTTTCATTTACATGATTTCTGAAATTTAGTTTGAAGAGTTATTGAAATTGAAATTTTTATAGATAATTCAATAGTGATAATTATTAAGAGGAATAGTTGACATGTTGATTTTATTTTGTGTGAAATTATGTTATAAAAATCTATTTCTTACATTATAATGGAGGTAGTATGTAAATATTGTAATATTTATTGGTTATTGTCTAAAAAATAATTAATTATGAATGTGAAATAAAATTTATTTTTATTTTACTTGGATTATTATAATATATAGAGGGGATATTGATTTTAATTTAACATGGAAGGAGAAATGTTTTCATGGAAATTATTAAAGTGGTTTATATGGAATATTCAATTGAAATGTTTATAGATTTTTAGGTAACTTAAAACCAATTAAACTGATTTCAATTATTCTTTTATAGGAATATTTTCAATATTTTTCTATATATAGTGTAATGGATAGTCACATACTTCCATATAAATTAACAGATATATTTTATTTTTGACTATAATTGTTATTTAGTGTGACGATTTTATTAGAATTTATCAAGGATTGATAATAAGTTGGATAATTATGTAAATTAAGATTTTTTGTTTTTACATTAAATATTATTTAAAAAATTTACAGATATTTTAAAATTCATTAACATCCATATTTATATTTTTATGTAAATAAGGTGTTAAAGGGTATTTTTGAGACATTTAAACTGGGATGTGAAGAAATCACACAAAAGAAATGCTACACTATGAAATTTAGTATTCTAATCCTTTATTCATCAATACTATTAAAATATAGTCATAAATGGAAATTTTTATCTATTACAAGGAATTATTTTCAATCATTGGATTGAAAAATCATATATGTAGACTTCTAAATTTCTTGATAATTCCGAAAAATCAGTTAAAATTTGGCATAAACACTCGAAGAATTTATAAATAGATAATTATTAACATCATATGGTTAGTTTCTATTGAGGAATATATTCAATATAGCAAGAAGATTCATAATTTCGATAAAATTATATCAAGTATATGTGTTTTTCTGGGAAACCACATTATTGTATGTGGACTACAATGTATTAATATCACGGTCTGTTCCTTATATATATTATTGATAAAATTTAAATTAATTATTATTTTTTATAAATCATTATACGTGTGTTTTAAAAGATTACTTTATAAAGGATGATTTTTTATGAAAATGGGGGTTTCATTTTATATCTAATTTTATATAAAATATAACATTTTTCAGAATGTATCAACATGATTTTTAAGAGTAGTTTTTTTAAATTTTTAACATAATTATTTTTTTATCCAAAATATATTTCAAATGAAAATTTTTAAAGATATTTTGTTATGATATTAGTATTAAATATATAATAAACAAACTATTTCTATCGTATCTTGGTACATGAGTTTGCCAACCCAAAGACCTAACAAACATTTTAGATCACTGGTGGATAAAAACCATTTCTATGGGTATCAACTCTTTACTTTTTGAATTATTTTACCTTAATGAAATAATAAAAAATGTTATTTACTATATGAATTCATACATGATAAATAAATATAATAAATTTCACAGACCTTTATAATTAATATGTTTCATAATATACATCATTCAAACACATTTAAAGATAAAACAATATAATAAGAAAACATTAAAAAAATGAAACAAATATAATAAAATAACTCAAAATAACAAATTACAACCATTTGAAACCATGGTGATCCTTGTAGGTGTGTAACAATATGTTTGTTTTGGTCTAGTATTTTTAAAAATGATTATTTATTCATGTTAATGGTAATATTATTTACATGTAGTTTTCATAAAATGGAAGCAACTTGGGGAATTATTGGAGGATCATCAGTTGGTCAGATAATGTTCAAATAATTATATTTAGTGAAATAGTATGAGTTTCATGATGATGAGAGAAATTTTATTATAGTCAAGGAAATACATGTTAGTAGAGTATCATACACATTATGGGATTCATGGTGGTCTTTTTTCTTGATAGTTAAGTGGCCATGATTTTTTTAGTTTTGTGAAATTTTGGAGAATCGCACTTTTAGATGTTGTGAAAGTGTTGCTTCTAAAATGTTGTACTGCATATTTATTCATTATGAATTATGGGATTTATAATAAATACCATCATTCCCATTCATTATTAAGAAATTATATTTTAGGATAAGGATTAGTGGATCTCACTTCATGTAAAGATCACTTAAAAAAATATTCTTCCATGAAACATACTATAGAGAATATATATATAGTTGAATGTTATCATTTTAGGATATTTTTTTGAGAGATGATTTGGAAAAAATACCATTGAAAAAGTTGTGAAAGGAATGATTTTATAAATATTAGGCTGATATACGGTATTTTTCAGAATATATTTTCATGATCTTGATTAATATAGTATAGTTGTGGGGATACTTATTTAGATAACTTATCATAGCTATGGGATTGGAGATAACAAAAACTTGTTGATATAATTCTAATATAAGAGGTTGTGTGATGAGACCTAGGATAACAATAACTACCCAATGGTACCCAACCAATGGTACCTATAAAAAATATAGTATTAGAATGTAGTTAAATTGGTTCATGTTGTTGACATGATGGATTGCATTGTAGTATAATACTCTAATCATCATGATTTGAAAAAAATAATGCATCCTTGATGATATAAAAAACATATTCATTTTAAAAGACCATGGATACATATGTCCAATAAAATACAAAATGGATTAATCAATGTAATATATTTTATGGGGGTAGTATGATATTGAAAATTTTAAATTTTAAGGGTAGTGATCTTGGCACACAATGACCATATATTATGATTTCATCAACCAAACATGTAAAGATTTACGTATTCTTGAACACAATCATGAAACCATGTGTATACACCATAGACTATAAAATAGGGGTAAACCCTGTAAATTCATTATGCAATCTATGATTATTTTCTTGGATTTCTTGTATCTACCATTAATTGGTTTAACAAGTTATTACAATTGATTGAATACGATCCCTATAAAAAGTGTAAAATGTGAAACCTAGATTACGCTTTTCCTCTTACGGTTTCTTTTTTTAATAATTGGAATTTGAAATGTGTTCAAATTCATTAAATCTATCATATGGAGTCAATTTTTCTAGATAAAACATGGAATTATAATGGACTTAAACTATTGGATGGAATAAGTTGTTATATGTGGAAAAATATAATTGGATCACATTTTTTGTCTCTTAAGATAATTATTTTATATAATAAAATAGAATAAATTTATGTTATTATTTTATTATAACTATTATTAAATTAATTAAATAGAAATCTACTAGATACTAATTCCAAAAATAATTTTTTTCTATATCTACATCAAATTAAATCAATATAACGATAATTAGCTACAACTGTACAAACTACATATGGGAAATGTTTCTGTGTATATATAATGAAGATAATAAGGTAAATGAGGCTAATTATTAAGTAATGCATATTAAAATTATCAGTACCAAAATATCACCATAAAAAATTTATAAGGAGTAATCAATAAAATTATTTAGGTTATGGAATTGATTTTGGGACATGATGATTAAATAAAATAAGTAGATATTTATAGAAAATTTTGTGATGGTTTCCACCTATAAACAACCAATTTCATCATCTTTTGAATAGATTAACACTGAATAATATTTACCATATCATATTCTTAGTAGAGTGGTTGAATATGAATAGTGTATAAATTTGAATTTAATGATGATCCACAAAAAAATTAATAAATTTCCTTCAAGAAAAAAGAGCTACCAAAAATTTATAAATGTTGATATGTTGTAAAAAATGTTATAGATTATTTCAAATATCTTGTTCCCAAGATGATGAAAATTATAAATAGTTTATTTGAAGGTAAGATTCAATAATATGTTTCCAATATGACAAGGATGGAAATTTTGTTTCATGTTTTACAAGGACATATGATAATCATTGAGTTGAATATGAAATTGTAAAAAAAGTCATGAAGGAGTATCTCATATAAATGAGATCTAAAAATATTAAATTTTATATTAAATAAATTTCAATGGAAGTGTTGGGTAATAAAATAAGAATATAAAATGAATACTATATTGAGAATGTGGAAACACAATTTAAATTATATACAATTGATGTAGTGTTATATAATATTGGAAAAGAATAAATTGAGCAGGATTAAGATAGTCAACCCTATTTTTCTGTTGACAAAAAATGGAAGACGAGGAAAATTTTTTAGACACCCATATTACATAAAAAAATTGAATTATTTATGTTTTCCATTTAAAAAACATCATAATATTTCATAAAAATTAATGATGTGGTTCAATTACTAGTGAAAATATTAACATTCTGATCAGTTAGACAAGTGAACTCAAATATTATAACGAACCTCAAATTGATGATATAATAACTATAATAAGTGATTTATTTCATTAATGTATGTATATATGATAATAAATTGAATGTTGACCCCCTTGATTATGTGGTGGTTACAATGACAAATAAAATGAATGAAAAATAATGAAATTATAATACGAACTTGTGAATATAAATGTACTTTTTTAGAGAAATATTTTAAAATAACATGTAAAGCTTTAATGGAGACAATAAGGTTCTAAAATTAAAACTCCACAGATTCATGGAAAAAATTCTTATCAGTTTTGATGATTGGGCATAAAAAGAAGAAAAAATGATAAATTGTAAAAGGGATCTAAAAGGGTGATAATTCAGGTCTCAACCCTAATAGAAAAGTTGAAATGGGAATGACATCACAAATCATGTGAAATCGTAGATTTGGAAACATGTATGAGACTTATTTGTTTATTATTCATGTTAAATTCTTTAAAAAGACTTAGTAGATGGGGATGAATGAGGGATAATAGATATTTTCAATTATAAAATGCTAACTATATCTCATTGTTGGTGTCATCATTTATTTCTATGAACAAGTGTTGGGTGGTTTGAATATGAAAAGATATTTCAATGATTAGACAAGGATTGAACCATATCAATAAAATCAATGAATAAATTCCATCTATATATACTATTTTCTATATTTATATTTTGGTCAAAATTCCCTTTATATCTAGAAAAGGGATATATGTAGTGCTTACCACTATGGATTTTGGATGATTGTAAATGTCAATGAACTAGGAAATATTGCATTGACTAGTAAATAAAACTCATTGGAAGTTAAAGATAAATATGATCTTGAAACATATGCTAAAGGTAATTCTGAGTGGGTAACATATTCATAATCTACTCTAGGTATCCTTTGAGGGGAAAATAAGAAGATATAGAAAAAAACCAAATAGATAATTCTATCTTTCCCACAATAAATAGTATCACATGGATATATTATGTATATTCTCATTATACTCGAGTAGAAATAATAATTTCATAAGTAATATTAATAAAAGTGTTTAACGAATATTTAATTTTTTTAATGATTAATTTTTTAATATCATAGTATTTTTTAGTACTGGATTTACTGGTGGTGAGATAAAGAAAACAATTATTCACTATGTGAAGGTATTATATGCCAAAATTTAATTTTTGAGTAAAATTTGTGACTCTAGTGTTGAAGTAAAATGTAATGAAAACTATTTAATGGATAAAGCTATTAATGAGAAAATTTATATCAAAGTATAATTATCAAATAGTAATCTATACAAGGTTAATTACCCATAAAACAATTATATCAAAATAGTTAAAAATGAAAAATATTTTTCTATTTAAGGATTTTCCACATTCATAAAATGGGAATTAAAAAAATATTCCTATAAAAATATATTGATATTCAAAATATTATATCAGATCATGAACTTGAATAAGAATCCTATATGGGAGGAAAATTAATAAGAAACTCGTATCAATGAAATATGAAAAGCAAATATTATAATAAAAAATATAATTCACACTAATGTCTATGGTCTAATGAATCAATAAAAACATGTAGGGATTGGTGTTTAATCATCATTATTTACTATTATAGTGGAATATCCTATGTATTGTTCATGTAAAGTAAGATAAAAGTCATGTTGTTTATGATGTGCTATTAAAGGATAGTTGAATGTCCGACTAGACACATAATAAATATCAAATGATTTAATAATTCAATATAATTACAATCAATTTTATTTTTAAACAAACATAATTATCATTATATTATGAAGGTGATAGTCTCCAAAATAACTCCACCAGGATAGGGTTATTAAAGGATTTGGTATCTTCATGAATAATATGACTAATATATTTCTCCATTAAAGTGGAAAGTAATGAAAATATAGAATTGAATATATTCAAGTTGATGTGAATATTAATAATAAAGTAGATTATAGTGTTTGGGAAGAGAGGTAATTGTAAGAAATGTGTCTTAGAATGAATCCATCATTGATAATTTTTTATTTCTTCAAAAGAAGACACACCATTCGACTCAATGAATTCAACTAAGGAATATAAGTTGATGTACAACGGGAATGAATTTTATATGATACTTATCATTGAGTAAGGCCTACTAATTATAAGAAATTAGTTTTAATAATATTTTGGAGAGTTATTATATTACTTTTATTGATGTGATTGATGAAAAATATTATGCGATCTCATACATGGATCGATAATGTGATAAAGATTATACATTTGATATAATACTTATGGCTTTGAAAATTTTCCAAAATGATGAAGAAAATAAGGATGATTCATAATATGAAATTATTATTGGATAATTTCAGCCTACACTATATTTCAGAAACAAGATATTTAATGATGATCCATCAATGATAATCCGAGAAAAAATGAACAAATATGTAATTGATAATGATGAATGTTGACCATGTTACTAGATCATCAATAGTAGATCAAACTTCAATTAAATATATCACAAAACATGATTCATGGGTTATACCAATGGATATTGTTGTTTATAAAATATATTAAAAGAAAACATTAGAATGTGTGAAGAAGAATTAATCATGAAATTTGAATGGGATTATGTGGACCATCAATAGTAAATTTCAAAAACGTTGAAGTTTGAATCAAAATAAGGCATTCCTTGTTCATGAAACCAATGCACATAATGAATTTGTTGATATTGATGAATCATTTAAACTGTAACACCTAATTTATTGTATGTCCATCTTATAGACGATGTTGATTCCTAGTGATATCAATATTTATTACAATATAGTTAAAATATAATTCTTTATTTGATTACTTCAATAATATTTTTAGTCTTACTAATTGAAAATGATAAAAATATGGTGTGTAAGTTACATAAGTCAGACTATGGTCAAAAAAATCCATCATGATAATGTTATGAAATTATGTATTCATATTTCAAGATGGTATAATTAAATTGGTGTAGTATAGAGCATAATATTAATGTGAAAAATAATTTTAAGAACAATTTATAGTGCACTTATTTATGAATGAAATCAAATTTCGAAGAAGATGGTGAAAATAATTAGAGTTAATTAATATTATTTATAATGTTGAATTTTTTATTTCCATTTCTAGTGAATCCTTATAATTTTCTTCAAATATTATATTCCAAGGAAGCTATAAACCATTATCTCCCCAATTATGTATGTTAGAATCGTGTGGAATAAAATTTAAGAAGCAGGATTTTTAACTAATATCATCTCTAATTTTCTTTGGAACCGATCATGGAAAACATGAGGATGTGAACATTGTCTAAAATTCCATGTGTAGGATGATAATTGGTAACAAGGAAGATTTTAATGAGAATCAGTTTGTTATCCTTTTAAAAAACATTTAGGGGTTTGATTCCAATGTAATCCATCAGGATAGATTATTGTAGCAATAAAATGAATCATGTGGTATATATATTGTACCCTCCATCTTGTATTTCACTTTAATGTTTAGAGGAATCATGATATATTATAATTTTCATATCCACTATGGTCCTTTTATATGATTATATGAGATCCAAAAATTCATAGTTCATTTTTCATTGTAAATAAATGTGCATTGTAGTTATAAAAAATGCGGAAATTTCCCTGAGCATAACCAAGGTGTAATAAATTATTATAACCTAAGTGTGTAATTATATTCTATATATTAATAAATGTATAGATGACATTGTTAAATATATAAAATTGTCTAGGGATATATTTTTGGGTAAAAATAGTGTCATTGATCTCATGAAAATCCATTACAAAACTATGACACTAAGTGTACTAAGATAAATCATCACTTTAATTATGAAAATATCCAGTATGAAATAACCATAGTGGGTTATAATTAAAATAACTAATAGGTGGAATACATTGTAACTAATAAATTTTCAACTCTTTAAATTTTAAACCATTATTTGGACCATTGTGATCAACCAACTCCACCATAAGTAAGAGGTTTCAATCATTCCTTATCCCCATTGCATCTAATCCTTAATTTGATATGCTTCATTATTATAATGTTCAATATCCTTGGTTTAATTTTTATAATGGGTGACTGAATATGTTAGTTAGTTTCAGTTGAGAACAATTGAGACATGCTATTATTACAATTAATGGGGTTCTATGAAGATTTGGTTCATTTTTGAGATTTTATTATCAAGGGTGAGTATATGATATTAATTTCAATGGATGATATAATCAATGGGGAATTTAACAATATATATTCAATAATTTGGATTATTGGGGTGTTTCGGAATGATAAAAGAAATGATTCATGGAATGATTTATTTAATTTATGTATCCTAGACTTGGAAGTTCTAAAATTTACATAGGATGAAAGATGGTTTTTATAATTATATCTATAATTAGTAACAGTTATGAGGAGTTTAGTTTCCAATTTTATTGCTCAAAACCCAAAATATAGATAATTTAGAAGCATGTAAATTCCATATATAATTAGATACTATGTTTTTTCTGTGTAGTTATGTTATAAAGGATGACTTTTGGAAGTTTGTGATTATAGATTGTTCTTTTAGCTTCATTGAAAATGGGAAGTTGGTTGTAAGTAAAGAGGACAAAGTATTGGGTATATAATACTAAACATATTATTATTTTTATAGATACATGTGGTTTATATGAATCGATAATGGTTTACCCATGTCACTATGATTTATACTTTTCCCTCATCATTCTAGTCAGGGTTATGTGTTATTCAGTTTATGTACTTGACAACTAGTTATGTGATAGATTCTTATACATAATCCAAGAGATTCATAATAGTCATTTAATGTGAAATTATTTTTGAATGATTGATTCCCTGTGGAAATCAACATATGAAATTTTTATATTTTACAAGAAAACACTATAAAAAATAGTTATATAAGAACTATAGATCTTTAAGTAGAATAAATATATGCACCATCATATTATAAGGCTCTGATGAGTGAATATAATTTTTATGAAAATACATGAGTGAATATATGTGGGACAAGACAGATTTGAAAAAATTATTCAATGGAAAATGCATGAGAGCATATAACTGAGAAAAAAGAGAGTGCCTAAATGAAGTTCCCAATATGTAGTTGAGAAAATGATGTTTTTTGAAAAAAGTTCCCAAGGATGGTAATTTTATGATTCTTTCATGAGACATTCTTGGGAGAACATACTTTAGTGATGGGAGCTATGATAAATACACATCTGATAACATATATCAGCAAAAAATATTTCACAAAGAAACATTAGCTAACACTTCCAGAGAATTAGAATTTGGGTGAATATACTTGGGTAAATGTAAGTTTTTAATGAACGTATTACTAGAGATATAGAATAAAATTACACATTCGAGATGATATGAAACTATCAATAAATCTGATAAACTAAAAATTAATATTTCAGATGCAATTTGTATAAGAGGAGTTAATCCAAGTGATTAAAGTGAGTCATTGTGATTATCCCAAAAATAACATTTTATGTTAGTGAATCTATCATGGAATTAATAATGATGAATAATTTTATCCATAGTACTAGTTAAGATTAGTATATTCCAATAAAAAAATATAACTTTACATGTATTCTTATTTGACTAGCACATAATGGTGGACTATGCCAAACAATTATGTATTGATTTCATTTCTACGTTTTCTTATGTGGTGGATATGAAACTTGTTATGGAATGTTTAATAATATCTCACAAACCTTGTATAAAAATCCCTATAATGTGAGAAAATGATTATGTATTAGGTCACCCATCCCCTCTCATGTTTCTTGACTTCCAACACAATATAATATATATAAATTTATATACTATGAATATCTATGATTGAATGAAAAAATAAAGTAAAAAATGATTGGTGTCACTAGTTTTATAATATATTGGATTTTTCAAAAATACATTTTAAATAATATCCAAAACTACAAACAACATGTCACAAGAATTTAAACTCTACTTGAAATAACTTATAAACTTGAACAATTTATTTTATCATCTTATAAACAAAGTTTGGAATTTTACTCGAACAACATCATGTGAAACTATGTATAAAAAAAGACTAATGTTTCTATGTTATGTGTGAAAAAGAATCATGGAATGATAACACAAATGTTTTGTGTAATTCTTTTTGGAGAAAAATTATCAGATAATTTGAAACAAAATATTATAATTTTATGTTATTTTGAAAATACAAATATATATATATATAGTTACATTTATATATTTTCATTTCCTAAAATATAATTTATACAATATTACCTAAAAATTAATATACATGACTGAATTAGTTTTTGAAACCACCTCATTACATTTCACCTATTATAAGGAATCATGTTGTTCTATCTATGTTATTAAGGAAATAATCATGGATCTTCAAACATATCCACTAACTTCATATTGACAAATATCTATATTTTTATTTTAAATTTATGGTGTTCCCATAATAGATCTAACCATACTGAAATACTAAATTAATCTTTACTACATAGATAATGATTCTTAGTGATATTATGAATGTCTTGGCATAGTATAATTATTATTATACATTATACATATTAGTATAATCCATCTTAACTACCCTAGAAATAAAATGTTATTATTCTATAAGAAAAACAATGATAATTTCAAAAAATATTTAATAAACAAATATATTTCCTTAAATCATTCTTCCAAAAAAAGAACCGAATTCAATAATTTAACAGTCATTTACAAAATATATTACAATTTTTACCAAATCCAAACAATGTGTCCTTACATCGAGTGTTTAATGTTTCATAGAAAGTAATCACATTTTTTCATTCTATAATAAATTAATTTAAAAATATTAATAATATCACAAAAATTACTTATTTATAATATATTATAAATAATATTATAAAAAATAAATAATTTCATAAGACAGTGTACTTGGGATTTCATAACTCACATAGAGTGAAAAATAATTATATAATCAAAATTAAAAAAAATTTAATTTAACCCCTTTCATTGTAGACAAATAATAAATTTTAATAAATAAATTCAATAATAAAAAATATACCTATAAAGTTTAGATTACATTTCAAATAAAGAAAATTTTAATACATCTAAACAAGCACGGATATATCTGTCACGACCTGTCCTCGGGGCCCGTGTCGTGACTACCCCAAGCCCACCTTCCATAGGCCAGGGGCTGGCGACTAGCACCAAGGCGTAAATCCCAAAAAAAAAGGAAAGGCGTTGCCTTTATAAAAGAAAAAAACACCACAAGGTATAAGCGGAAGAAATACTAAATAAAAATGAAAGGGCTGAAAGGTAAATGGGCCAGAATACAAACCCAACTGAAAAGTATAGCTACAACTGAAAGTAATGTACAACTCAATGAGCAATAGCTGAAAGGTGAAAAGCCGCTCCTGGATCGTCCTCTAGATTACTACCTGAAGTGTGGGTACAAATCTCCTCCTCCGCACTCCACGTCCGTCCGTCTCCTCCGGGTACCGACTCGTTGTGAAGTCCGCCTCTGGGCACTGTCTCAACGTAATATCCACCTCTGGGCACCGACTCGTCGTGATATCCTCCTCCGGGTGCCGTCCAGCTCTACAAGCCTCAACCTCGATTAGTGATGTCTGTTGTCTACAACCAACACAACGTAGTGCGGGCGAAGCCCGTGTAGGGGTGAGTATACGATACTCAGTAGGGACCTCGAGACCCTGGAAGGTCTCCCTGAATCCACAAAGGATAAACCACAATGAAAAGATACAATCACGATGTATCATCCATCACTACTTAGGTATATGCCCATACATATACATAAGTCATCTAATCCAGTTCAGCTCCAACTCACGAGCTCAAGTAAAATCCAGTCCACTCAGGAAGGTAAAACAAAATCCACACAAAAATGTAAGACCCACTCCACATAGGAAAGCATAATCCAGTCCACTCAAGGTATCAAGTCAATAATAACTAAGATAATGATTGAAAGTCAAGACTCAGCTCAAACCAGGATTTTATTCATGATGTCGAAACCATAGCTGCTGGGGAACTCCCCCTCTATCGAGTACAGGGGGTCTGCCGCTGCAACCAAGTGCATCCCACTAACCTTAGACTATTGTAGTACTCCACCTATCGAGTAATGTGGGCCTTCTGCTACAACCAAGCGCTTCCCACCATGGATCTTCCGCTACAACCAAGCGCTCCCCTGCATAGCCTACATAGGTACTCCTTCTGTTGAGTAACGTGGGTCTACGGCTACACCCAAGCACTCCTCTGCCGTGGGTCTGCCGATATAACCATGCGCTCCCCACTGGGTTATCCGAAATACTCCGAGTTAATCGATCAGCAGTCATCAAGTCTCAGCCAGCTCTAGGGTTCTCACACACAGCACGCTCGTTTCCAGGAGAGTCTGCTCCACGATCCAAGGGGTCGATACATCAAATGACACGTAGTTCAGATTTGATGTATCCCAAGGTTCTATCTCGTCGATAGGAACTCAACATGACAGATAGCGTGTCAATCGGACGCCCGGTCTGAGATTTATTGGATTTTTTGTTCCAAGGGCCCGGTTGGTTTTTAAGCTAAAACCAACCCGAACATACTCCAACTGCATCCAAACCTCGAGTGGAGGCAGCCAAAAGGTCCGTCTCACTAAGAGGAATCCAACATAGTAGAGGGCACATCAATCAGAGGTCTGGAGCTCAAGTTATATGTGTTTCCTCTCTGAGGGCCAGATTGGTTTCGTGTTCGAACCAACCTGGTCGTACCCAAAGTTCTCCGAAACTTTGAGTGTAATATAACAAAACGACCATCTCGATCCAAGGTTCCCAATGCAACTAACGGTGCGTCAATTGGAGGTATGAAGCCCAATATATGGGCAAATGACTGAAAACAGTTCGAAATGGGGGGTCTGGGCCCGGCCCAACCCCCCTGGGTCGGCCCAAACCGGTTCGACCCGACCCGGTTGGGCGCAGCCCGGCCTGGCGGGGTGCGACCCGACCCAGTCCGTGCGACCCGCCTCGGCCCAACCGGGGGGGGGGGGGGGTGCGCTGGCTCAGCCAGCAGCAGAGCAGGGGGGACCGTTTCCTCCTTTTTCCAGTGGATGCGGTGCTGGGTGCTGCGTCTCCCCCGGATCCCACGCGACAGCGGGATCCGGTCATCCCGCCACCGCAGCGGCAGCTCCAGCCGGCAGCGCGCTGGCAGCGCCTTCCGCGGACCACCGGACTCGCTCTGGTGGTCCGTTTAGCCCACCGTCTATGCCTGTGGCTCTCCTCGGACCCATAGATTACTGCGAAGGGTTCAAAATGCCTTTGTGGCCTGCTTTGTCGATGCCCGTCGATCCGCACACCAATAAATAAACTGTGGAGTGTTTTCGGGCTGTGTCTGTTCGGCCCGCACCCTCCGTCTTAGGTTTTTTTCAAATGGCAGTCATTAAAAGACATTCTTTAGATTAGGGTATAATTTATTCAAGGTAAAATTATTCAAACAGCCTGAAATTAAATTACGCATGCACGAGGGGATAATTCACATATACACTTTATACAAAAACCCCCTACCTGGAAGAAGTCGTCAAACGAGGATCGTCGTAGAGAAACAGCGTCGCGGAAGACGATGTTGCGGAAAGAGGCTCCGTACGTCGTCAGTGAATGCCTGGTGAAGTATGTGGCGTCTCGCATTTTTTGACGTGGGAAGAAGGTGAAAATATGGTGTGGCGTTCTTCGTCGAAGCTTTGGCATTCTTTGCGAGAACGATGAAGTTCTTCAAGACCGCGAGAGTTCTCTCCTTGATTCCGCACAACAAATCCACCATAATAAAATAAGACCTTGTCTTATTTTATACACACACATACGTGCCAAAATTAATTTGAAATTCGAAATGAATTCCCCAAATTAATTAACACGTGTTATCCTATTAATTAGGTGTTTTATTGGCATGTATTTAATGTGGAAGAAAAACTGCTTGAGTTGATATAACATTAAAACGGGGGAGCGGGTGAGTTACGAAACAAATTGCAAGAGGTTTGTTTAATGGAATTTAAGGGGTGGGGCTCGTGTGGGCCCCACTTCACTAATATCCTACCACGTGGAGTTAGGATGTAGTGGGTCCCACTAAAACTTCCAGGCATAGGTTATAGCTGCTTAGAAAAGAAATAAAAAATTGTTGCCAAATTTTTATTTCGTTCTTCAGTCAACCCATTTATTTAAAAACCTCACCTGAGAAAACACAACTCCATAAAAGGTGTTCCTAAGCAATTATCGACATTTCGGTTTCATCGGTGCCCTCGGATTTCGATTCCGAGAATCGGTTCAAATGTTAGGAAACCCCGCTTGTGCGTTCACTGAAAGTACCCGAGAAAAACTTCAGAAAATAATTCCGATCACACCGGGCCTCTGAATTAGGTGCCGTAAGAAACATCGGACTCGTAAAATTCCTATGAAATTAAGAAAAAAAAATTCCTTGAAATTTCCAGGTCTATACAATATCAATCATCAAGGATGTATATATCCACAAACTATCATTATATGAAAATAATTAAAATAAGTGGTATTTGACCAGGAGTAATGGTATGAAGTATATTCTACATTTTTCATATATAAATCATGTCTATTAATAACTTGTTTTGTCATATAATATTTATTTCATTTTTTTTAACATTCACGATTGTTATATTAGCAATTCATTATCTAGATAGATGGTTTCAAGGAATAATGATGTTATATTTTTCACCTATATTTAATCATAGGCAATAAAAATGTATTCTGTACATATAAGGATGAAAATGTTTTTAATGATAATGTATTTTTTTCGTAGATAGAGTTTGAGATTAATCTCTGGTCATAGAACATTGTAGAGATCATTATAATGATGATAATGTAGTGATATATAATTAGAAAAATTATTATTTGGGATTACATAATTAATCATTAGATTATTATGGATGGTGATTAATTTCCATTTATGATATATTAGAATTATAATTGAGTCTATAATATTCTTTTATGGATTCATTAAGTGTCTCATAAATGATCCTATAGTTATATTCAAGAATAAAAAAATTAATGACTACATTAATTGTCTAGATTATGATTAACTAATTCATGAGGAGGATGCATTGTTACTAACATGAGAATTGGTGTGTCGTCTGATTTTCATATGAAAAATGAAGAGATAATAAGAATGTAGTGTTGTGATTCATTTGAAAAGGAATGAAGAGATAAAATATTATAATGATGGATCTTGGAGAAATTTTTACAAATTCAAGATAAGATGTTGATTCATAGACATAAACAAAATTATTGAAAGAATAATACATTGAGCATCGTGTAGTAACATATACATGACACACTATAAATTAGTAACAATGGAGAACATTTAATAATAACACTAATTAAACATTTCATAATGAAGAATACCTTGTGAAATATGGAATTTTATAGTAATATGAGTTTATTTTTAAATAATATATCACACATAATCCATGACCATTTCACCATGAAGAGTTTTTTCTATGGTTTTTTTGGTTCTTGTTATTCAATAATGAGTAGTAAAAAATTTTGTTTTGGGATATGTTATTTGGATAATATTGTACCACAATATGAGAAGTCATGATTCAATCATTTAGTCTAAAGCCCAATTATGGAAAGCCATGAAATTTCAGTATGTGACAATCTAAAAATTCAAAATCCCTTAAAATTCAAATTATATAGTAATGAAATAATAAATATTCCATATATATGAGGATATATATATAAGGTATTGGTACGACTATATTCTAGGAAAAATAAATCTATGATTTATGTTTTGATAATGAATTCCATACCCTGGTCAAGTTAATTCAATAATATCCAAAAAAATTGGACCACCTTAAAAAATGAAACATGGCCTAAAATCAGGAAACATTAGTTGTCTACTGAATTAATTTTACATTATATATAATGTAAGTAACGTGTTCATTACATCAAATCCATACTTGATTCATGCAATTATTGGGATTATCATTGAAGAAATACATATCATAAATATATGAATAAATGGATCATATATACTATTGTATATGTTTTGGTCAATTTATATGATAATCTAGTGAGATAAAAATAATGTGATTCTCATTATTATGATACTGAAAAATGGGAAACTAATAAATGATGATAAATATATGATAACAATGTAGATAAAATCTTTTAACAAAGAGGATTTTAGGATGGAAATAGAAGGATCACAAACAGAAAAGAGTGTATTTTTGTTATTCCATGAAAATTGACATTGTGAATCATGTATTAGTATAGGACATTATTTCTCCACAATTTATTAAATCATTCATAATTAAAAATATAATTCTCAATTGGTTTTCTGAATAATATCAAATGAACTCTAATAAGAAGAAAACATGATAAAATGAGTGTTATATACCATATCATCAATATGAAATTATATTTATATTAATAAATGTAAAATATCCCATCCCAATAAAAATTATTGTTATGGTTATTATTTTATCTGTTCAGGGTATGGGAAAATGTATAAGAATAGTGGAAAATATTAATTTTTGTCTACTTACACTTATTCACCCCACTCACTTGTCAAATATTTCCCCTCATTGATTTAATTTTTAAATTATAGAATGTTTGGACTTGCGGACAATAAAACACACTACATAGAAACATGGAAATTTGTATTAGATATTTTTTTGCCAAGATGACAGAAAAATCAATTTCCTCAACAAATATATGACATATAAATATTATAAATAAAAATAATATTCATTGTTATTGTTCAAGGTGTACCTCTAGGGATTATGAGTTTTTAATACAATTTTGACATTATATTTTTCAGTTGGATCGATTAATTTAACATTACATAATTTATTTTTCAAATTATTTGATCCGTTTATATGAAAATTATTTTATTTTATTTTTTATGATTTTATTGGGTTTCATTTATTTGATATATTCTGTAATATAGATATTATTTTAAAGTGTATTTAATTGTTTTTACACTACTAAGTCTTATTAACCCACGACATCTTGATATTAATGTTTAATGAGAATCACTAAACATATTAATAGAATGATATTAGTTGGAATTTAGGGTATATTTTTTATATGATTTGTAAAGACCCTGAAATTTGAAGGAAATTTTTTTCTTAATTTTCTTTGGAATTTTACAAGAATGCAGTTTCTGACGGCGCCTGATTCTGAGGCCCGGTGTGCCCGGAATTAATTTCCGAAGTTTGGCTCGGGTACGTTCAGTGAACGAACGAGCGAGATTTTCTATCTTTTGAACTGGTGCTCGGAATTGAAATCTGATGGCACTGATGAACTCGCAATGCCAGTAATCACTTAAGGGAACCTTTACCGTAGTTGCGTTTGTGCGGGAGAAGAAGTTAATTAATGGGGTTTAATTAAAAAGTAAATAAAATTGTTAAATCAATTTTATTTCTTTTTCAAGGTGGTTAGTTTCTACCATGGGAAGTTGGTGGTGGGGCCCACATCCACCCAACTTCCCATGTGTGAATAATTAAAAGGGTGGGTCCCACACGAACCCCCCACCTTTTCAATTTTTCCCTAACTCCCTAACCCCTCTTAACCCCTCACATTCCTAACACCCCATTAACTCACCTTCTTTAATATTTAACAACTTGTTTTATTTAATTTGGTGAGTTACATGTATGTTTTTGAAATTCAAACAATTGAATTTCAAATGCTTTGTTGTGTTAATAAATTAAGTTTAGAACTTATTTTATTGAGGGTTGGTGTTGGGTTTTTGGAATGCTTTTTGGAGAAAAAGCTATGAAACGCCTTCTTCCTCGACGAAGAACACGAAGAACACCGTTCTTTAACGAAGGACATCTCCGCCGAAGAACACGGTTCTTCCGTGACCCCATATCTGCGACGCGATGTTCTTCTTCCGTGTTGTCTCTTCCGTGACAGTTTTCCGCGATGAAATCGCCGTCAACGACTTCGAATCATCGCTTCGCGACGTCGACGTTCTTTCCCCACGACGCCCGACCTCTGCGACGCTCATCTTCCGCGGGTCGTTGACGAACACTGTTCCTGAACCGTGGTAGGGGATTATTGTTATTTTATTAAATTATTTCCATTCTTAATTATAGCCTGTCGAATTTCATGGTCATTTGACTATTTGTTATCGTATAACGAGAGGGGGCTGGACCGCACAAACACGGCCTAACCCCCTCCTATGTTCATGATTGTTTCTTTTTGAATGGAAAGGGATGACGTGGTGTCGTCGCACCACGCGAGAATCGCTCGGAAAGTATTACGCGACGCCGATGCGCCACACCGAGAAGTCGAACAAGAACGTGATGCCGTCGTGCCACGTCGAAGGAAGTCGAAGGCGCCGCGGCCGGAGCGGAGCCACGGCGAAGGGGCGCGGCACCAGCACGCCGCGCCGGAGAACCACGAAGACGACGCGTTTCGTTTTGACATGCGGATTGACGGGCGACGAAGAAGCAGGCTGTTTGGGTGTTTGAATCCCTTTGCAGTGAAGGTGGGGTCCCGGGGGGACCATAGGCGAAGACGACAGAAGGAACGGACCACCGGAGCGCGTCCAGTGGTCCGCGGAAGGCGGAGGCAGCGCGCCGCCGGAAGGGAGGCGGCCGGCGAACCGTCGGCCTCAATTTGCGGCGAAGGGCGGGGGAGCCGCGCACCCCGCCCACATTGTCCGCTCGGCCGCGCGGGCCGAGCCACGGCTGGTCGGTCGGGCCGGACCGAGCCGGACCGAGCAGGGCCGGGTCAGCCCGGGCCCAGACCCCCGTTTTCGGACCACTTTCGGTCAAATGTCTGTAACTTGTGCTACGGGCCTCCAAACGACTCTTCGTCAGCAGAAACACGATCCTTGGATCGAGACTGTCGTTTCGGTATATCGCAATCAAGGTTTCAGATTACTTTGGGTTCGACCGGGTTGGTTCGGATACGAAACCAACCGGGCCCTCGGAGCGGAAACGCTTATATTTGAGCTCTGGACGTCCGATTGACGTGCCGTCAACTTTATTGGATTCCTCTAAGTGAGACGGATATTCTGGCATACTCCGCTCGAGGTTTGGATGCCGTCGGAGTGCGGTCGGGTTGGTTCACTCATGAAACCAACCGGTCCCCTGGAACGAAAAAGCCAATAACTCACAGACCGGGCGTCCGATTGATGCGCCATCTGTTTCGTTGAATTTCTCTTGATGAGACGGAACATTTGGCATACTTCGCCCACTTTTTGGTTACAGTTGGATAGTGGCCGGGTTGGATCGCACCCGAAATCCAACCGGGACCTTGGAACAGAAAAGCTGATATCTTTCAGACTGCACATTCGTTTGACGAACCGTCAGCGAAATTGGTGATCACGTTGAGAAAAAGTCCCTATTAGTATACCCTCTGAGAGTTCGGGGTACAGTTGAGATACGGCCGGGATTGGTTCACTCACGAAACCAACCGGGCCCCTGGCATGAAAAGTCTAGAAGCTCACAGACCGGGCGTCCGATTGACGCGCCTTCTGTTGCGTTGAGACCCCTATGACGAGGCAGTCCTTTGAGATACTTCTTCGTGAGACTTTGAGATACATAGAGTATCAACCAGTAGCTCATGGAGCAGACCCTCCCAGAGATGATCGTGCGGAGTACGGAGACCGTGTAGCCGACTGAGACCTAATGACTGCTTGACCGACTCGACTTGGAGTGAGTCAACTAGCCCAGTGGATGGAGCACTACTTTCTGAGGTGCAGACCCATGGCAGACGGAGCACTACCTGTGTGACAGTGCAGACCCGTGGTACTCGTCTGGAGAGTACCTCAGCAGGCTACTTGGGGGTGTGCACTACTGTGTTTGGGTGACATACCTCGGCGGGAAGCACTACTGTGTCTGGGTGGCTGACCCGCGGTACTCGACAGGAGGAGTACCTCTGCAGTCTTAGGTTAGTGAGTAGTAACTCGGAGTCATGACAGGACCACTGTACACTCCAGAGACGGAGCTCTTCAGCAGTTATGGTTTCGATAGTGAAAATACTGGTTTGAGCTGAGACGTTTGACCTTTGTGTTTAACTCAGGATTGAGATGGGTCACTTGATAACTTAGGTATATGTATGGGCATATACTTGGGTAGTGGTTATCCGTTGATTTCATGATCCTTGTGTTTCCTCATTATTGAGATGGTTTACTTGATAACTTAGGTATATGTATGGGCATATACATATGTAGAGGTTATCTGTTGAGATCTTCTTTGTGGTTATCCTTGTTGGTTTTAGAGAGACCTTGAGGGTCTCGGGATCCCTACTGAGTATCGTTATACTCACCCCTGCACGGGCTATGCCTGCACCTCGTTGTGTTGGTTGCAGATGACAGGCAGTGCTGACAGAGGTCGAGTGTTCGAGGACTGGACGGTACCCGGAGGTTGACCACACGACGAGTCAGTATCTGGAGGAGGACTTCACGGCGAGACGACACACGGAGGTGGTTGAAGGGCGAGAGCGTTGAGGAGGCTATCTGTACCTACCCTTCTGGTAGGATCTGTGGTGGACGATCCAGGAGCTGTGCTATCTGTACCTACCCTTCAGGTAGGATCTGAGGAGGACGATCTAAGAGCTACTTCCTTCTTCTAGTTGTTGCCTTTTTCTGTTGTACTTTCGTTCAGTTATAGTTGTACTTCCTTTTGGGTTTGTATTCTGGCCCATTTACTTTTCAGCACTTCTCTTGTACATAGTGTTTACTTTTTCCGCTTGCTTACTCTATGGTGCTTGTTTTCTTTTATAAAGGCAATGTCTTCCCAATTATCGGGATTTATGCCTTTGGTGCTAGTCGCCAGCCCCTGGCCTATGGAAGGCGGGCTTGGGGTAGTCACGGAACGGGCCCCGAGGATGGGTCGTGACATGATTTTAATAAATTAATTGAACAAATAGGTAATTAAATTAATTAAATTCATTGGAAATTTTGTAAAATATCCCATCATTAATTATTAAAATTCTATAGACCTTGAGTATGAAAATAAAATTTTTTAAATTGATATTACAATTATCTAGGGTATATTAATTTCTATCATGGAGTTAGAGATTTTATAAGTATATATTACGCATAAATAAAAGAGTAAATAGTTTTATATTTATCTTAATTGATGTTTCAATATGAAATCATTAAAGGATTATGATATAATCTCAAGCACTCTAAAATAATTATTTTTCATAACTCCCTAAGATGTTATAAAATAGGTGAACCATAAATTCATTACTAATAGTGTAATGGAAAATAATAATTTAATTTAAGAATTTGATAAAAATTTGAAGGTAATATTAAAGAAACAAAATGTTTGTAAATTATAACATTTTAATGAATCTCTTATAGTGATTTCTCAAAAAAATTAACTCTTAAAAATTGATGAAATGTAATTGTAATTGAGAAACCCCCATATATCAATTTAGAATTAAATGTGGGGGAAATATTAATGGTATGAGTGGAATTGATTCACAGAAAGAAACTAAATATTACAATATATGAAAGGATAAATGGCATTAAAACAATGGCTTTTCAGACATCACAAGACCCAATAATTTCTATCATATGTCAAAAATTTAGAATAAATCTATCAAAAACATTGAACCAAATTAGAATATACTAGAATATAGATTATTGTGACCCATTATGAGGTGGGGATATTAAAATACTCTCTGATTAATGAATATTATACTTTTTAGAAAAATATAAATGTATAAATGAAACTCTAGGAATATAATTGAATCAATTGTATTCAAGTGGAACCAAATACTTAAATGTGTTTCTCTTGGTGTTGTTTTATTAGACACATGTTGATGAAAAATTTATTTAATTTTCATTTATAAAATTTATTTTGATAATGAAATCACAACCCAAAATTATTCATATCTATCATAGTGCACTTGATAATACGTTTGGATGGTGAAAAAATAAGATTCACTATAAAAATATGTTACATATGACTATGATAGAAAATCATATTAAATATTGATTCTAGTATTAATGTGGAGGTCGGTCATATTGATTTACTTTTGATGATATTTTTGGTTAAACAAGAGTATATTAATAAAAATTAATGAATCATATAGATATGAATAATTCCATAAATCATAGATTATTATACCCTTATCTTATTGTAAATCATGCATAGAACATATTTTGAATGAAATATAGAGCTACGTAATGTGGATACCTAGCACCTAATAAGAAACAATGTATTGCATTTTTTCTAGTAATGAATAGAATAATTATAACCTCTCACGATTCCAAATTAATAAATATGATAATGTGATTGAACTGAATGAATAGTGTGGGATACGAACATGAATTGTTTTAATTATTATGTCATTGAAATCATTAGGGAAAAGTGAGAGAAAATTTGTGGTGAAGTTTCATAAGGGTAAATCTTGAAAAAAATAGAAACAAAATTTCCATAATAGAAATAATTCTATATTCAATAAAAATTTATATTAATTAAAATTCTACCCATAATCATGCTTTAATTATATATATATATATATATATATATTGTAAAGTATGGAGGTGAATATTTTAATAAATCCTTGAGAATTAAAATGAAACTTTTTGTAATAGGATCACAAGATTCCTATATTGTTTTATAGAATGATAACAACTTCTTTATATAATAATATTTAACCTTTTAGTGTTGTATGGAAAAATTATTCTTTTATCATTGTATATAAAATTATATGGATAATCTAAATTATGAATAGAAAATAGAAGTAATTTTACTTGTAAAATAATGTTCCTCAGAGAGATAATCCCTCAAAATTACTTTGATGATTCTCATTTTTTTTATTTTAATTATTTTTTAATCAACCCACTGAATGATTATGAAAATATTTTTCAAAACATTTGTTAATATAGTGGGGTAGAATTTTTTTCAGTCCCATTGATGTTGAATAAAGAAAATTCATTTAAATAGATAAAAAATCTAATCGTGTATTTGGGAGATATTAAGGGATAATACCCTTCAAAATCTCTTGTTGTTTTCACTAGATTAGGTTTTTACACTGTGGTGAAGAGCCACATAATTCCATATAATAATATTATATAACTCATAATGGATTTTTAAAGATTGAGTGGTAGTTACTACTTTTTGTGACTAATATAAATTCATGTGTGTTAATTTTGTTTCACCAATAATACAATATTTTATATAGTTCTAATTATCATCATATAGTTAATAAATAAAAATGGGTAGAAAAATTTTCCCTTTCAGGTCATGAAGATAATTTCCAGGAATTTGATTTTTCAAAACATATTCTATGTCAATAGTAATCATCAAAATTTCAGAATGTTGGACTTTACATGAATTATAAAGATTGATATACTCATTGAGTATTGATTTGTTATTTAATTTGTATGATTTTTAAAAATTATGAATGATTGATTTTATACAAATTATGGATATTATTTTTTCATAAAATATTTATATGTTCCATATAATGAGTTTCCAATATTTTATTCAAGATGAAAAATATTTTAGGTCATCATGAATCATATAATTACTTGTTCTTAGTATGTTAAAAAATTATTTGGGATTATATTAATTTTTTTATGCCTATGGATGGTGATTTTAGATTTTGAAGATGGATTAAAAATATTTCAAACTCTATCATAGACATTCATTGGAACACGGAGCTTATCAATGAAGAAATATAGAGAGAACATTTTTAAGGAATAAATTTTAGTTTTAATATCTTCTCAAGATACATAATAACTCTTTCCTGAGTAGTTTTAATTATAAATTAGTAAAATATTCTAATATAACATGATAATCACATGGATTATGATTTTAATTATAATCAATGAGTCCCAAAATTTGGAGTGGATCATAATGAAACCCTATAAAATCATTGTATAGATGATAGAATATATTATGGGTTTTATAGAATAAGTAATCACTAAGACCTAGTATAAAATCCTAAAATATAATATTTGATATTATGATGGTGAAAAATCTCTATGTCACGCCACAATTGGTTTATAAATAAGTTCATTATAAACTTTATTGACATGTCCCAATAAAATTATGAATCTCTTTTTCGATAAAATAGATCATATGAAGAAGTGTTTTACTGTACATAAAATATGACATTATTTTCAAGATCGTTATTCTTTAATGGATTTACACTCATTATTCTGTGTCCACCCTTCCATTATAATTATAATAGATATTTTTTTGTAAGGATTAACAAATAATTTAAGGAATGGAATGATGCCATATGATATTACATGTTCTTATAATCCATTTTACACCACAATCATTACAACTATGAAAATGATATGTAAAGATATAGAGATGTAAGATATATATATATATATATATATATAATAAACCTAATTTTTGTAGTGAATGTTTTTTTTAATTTCATTTTTATTCCACTAATGCCAATTTTATAATAATATAATTTTTGAAAAATCAAATCCTATGGACACAAATTTGTGTAATGAATAAGAGAAAAAAAGTAAACACATCATCTGTTTACTTAAACGCACGTTAGGAAGACAAACGAAGGATCATACACACTAAATAGATTTTCATTAGTATTTTTTCCTTTGTAATTTTCATTGAAATTATAGTATGATTTATAGACAATATTTCTACTTCATCCATAAAATCATTCATCATTAATAATAATAAATAAATGTTGTTAGTTAGATGATAACCATTGAACAACATTTTAATAACAACTATATTCCTATAATATTTAATCCCTTGAAACCTTAATTTGTATTTTCAATATATTTATACCTATTTTTCAAACACCCATTTTTTATATATATCTCCTTGATTACTTGTGACACACACAACGCCAAATCAAAATGAATCATAATATAGAATACCACTATAACCTAACTATTAAATTGGTGTATGAATAGGAATAAAATTATTTTAAATTTGTTTTTAATTGTTAAATATTAGGTAAATATATTTTTTTTATGTATTTATATGCTTAAAAAAGATATTTTTTTTCATTAAAAATTTATTGATTTTTTTATAAAATAATAGAATAAATGTTTTACTAAATTTAAAAAAATTGTTTAAAAATATGACATCATTTTTTGAATCCAAATTTCAAAAACAGTATAGATAGTGATTTCATAGTTTTATAAAAATAACTTTCATTCAATAAATACATAAAAATAATAAATAGTTATTGAAAAATATCTTCTCCATTAGCTAATTAACCATGTCCGATTTTTTTATAATAGTTTTAAAAGTATAATTTGTTCATTTATATTAATTTTATCCCATTTAGGTAATTCAAATCAATTTTATGTTTATTTTTTATATAAAACTATATGAAATTAATAAAACTTTTGTCTTTGGAAAATGACTTTTTCAATGTGATTGTGGGTTTAGCTTTAAAATAAATTATGTTGAATATGGGAATTGAATTATATAAAATTTAGGAAATATTTTAATTCATGAATATTTTTGTTTGGTAATAAGGTAATATTTATTTTTTCATCATATTGAATAGTTAAAACCTTAAAAATTTATTTCAACGATAAAGGTTAAAACATGTTTTCTTGGGATAAAACTAAAAATATAAAGGAAAAGTGACCTAAAAACGTGATTAATTTCAATTTATTGACCATATTTTAACATTATATGATCTAATGGTTGGCAGTGTTTCATTTTATATCCTTGTTTCACAATATGTGACAATATAATATTTTAAAAGTGAGAAAAATTATAAGTGTTCCACTGAATGCATTTTGAAAATGGTAACTCCTAGACTCATTTAATCACACCAATTAAGCCATTTAATTTGATGAAATACTAAAAATAGCATCCCAACATCCATGTACACATTATAATAACATCGGTATTCTCAAAAATTAAACCATATGGTCCTTAATAAGGGATCCAAAGGAAGTTTATCTAATAAAATAGTTATTGACATCACCAAATTGTTTTTTATTGTTCATTTACCACCATAAATTATATATAAATAACCAAAATATAAAAAATAGTAGTTTATAAATTAATTTTATACATTAATATTTTTATTTAATTACCAATATTCATCTTTTCTTCCATAATATTGGAAACAAAACTATATATTATGTGTATAGATTAGAACTGCCTCACAAACTGATAAAATTTATTTTCCATCACCACCTTTAATGACTATATATAATGATGTATTTAATTTAAATAATTTCAATTTATGAAATAATTATACTGGTTGAATTATAATATCAAATATACCTTCTTACCATCCGGTATTTTGTAAAATGATAATGATGTTCGTGCATACATGTGGACTAATGCCTCCACAAAGAGATA
Source organism: Viscum album (assembly GCA_963277665.1). Taxonomy (NCBI): domain Eukaryota; kingdom Viridiplantae; phylum Streptophyta; class Magnoliopsida; order Santalales; family Viscaceae; genus Viscum; species Viscum album. Next base: position 1,426,727,358 of record OY728120.1, on the reverse strand, counting down.
TTATTCCTTTTATATTTGTGACTACATGGATATTTATAAAGATATCTTTAATGAATATATTTGAAATATAATATTTAATAATGATTATTTAAATGTTTTTTTAATATTTTCCATTTTTTTCATTCTTTGAAAATTGGAAATAGCGTCATGTGTATATACAACTTACCATCTCTTGGAATGCTTTCATTTATTTTTCTATCTCTATCCATTATAGATGACTAAATATAAAAATATTTATATAATGAATATATATTTGATATTAATACCATTATTAAAATACTATAAACGATGCAACCATGTTCAAGTTACATGGACCATAATTACCTAACCAAAACTACAATGAAAAAAATAGTAAACACCTAGAAATGATGATTTTAATATTGAATTATTAATAAATTGATGATGAAATATTATATATGGATATTTTTTTATTTTATATGTATTTAAATTATAATAAATTTAAATTTATTATATAGTACATAATTTTTTATGCAAGTGGAAGCCAATATAATGTCTATGTTTCTCAATTTTACTTCTTTGAGACACATGCCACAATAATTACTTGTTTCTTTAAAGTCGAGTATATACTACCCATGAATTTATTTTATGATTATTATGATTATAATTATTATATATCTATATCCTTATAAGGTTATTAATTTTATGGGTATTATAATTTAAAAGATACCAAAGTGGTATGTGTTTTATGTTTAACATTCATTGTTTATTGGCATGTTTTATGATAAAGATTCTATAGAGTAAATAATATGAAATATATCTCAAGAAACTCATGAATTTTCTCCAACTTTATTTATTTATTCAAGATAAATTCTTTACTATTATTTTATTCTCTTTATGTACTTAGGAGACCGAAAGAATAATTTTATTGAACATCATGTTTATTTCCCTCTTTATCCAAAAATAATTTCTCATCCAAATTAATTTTTTATAAATATGATTTCAATAAATTTTTAAATATTATAAAATGAATGTTTAATATCATTTCTACCCATGACTTAATTTTTACAAGATGTTTGTAAAGATAATTATCTTTTCTTTTTCTAAATGATTTATTTTTTTTAATTTTTCAAAATTGTGGAAGGAATGATTTATTTTAACATATATGGAACAAATTCAATTACGCATCATCATGATCATTAAATATATTAAATAATTTTTTTTATCTTTTTAGGGTTATTTTAAAAAAACATTTATACTTATTATATGGGATTTTTTTATTTTAAATAAGTGTTTTCAATATGAAGAATGAAATTTCAACAATAAATATTAAATTGACACTTTTAATGTAATTTCCATCTATGTTAAGACCTTTTAATGTTAATATTTTATTAACAGGGATTTAATTCCAATGATACCATAATTCTCATATAACTGGATGGTTTATGATGATGATGATAGTTCTATGAAGGTAGATTATTTTTTATTGTAAATGCTATGATGAAATGAATGATTTTTTAAACCAATTCTTTATGCATGGTTTATGGTGTGATAATATTATGAATAATTTACAATCTTGTTAAAACAATATATATTTTTTTAATTTTGTTATATGTGGGCCAAGAATTATGTATCCCTCAAATTTATTTGGTATATTATTAATTATCCTGAGAAAATTATGGGAAACATGTTGACATGCATGATCCACTATAGGAAATAAGACAATGTAATTGATCCTCTTTTGGAGACAAGATAATGTGATTGATTTTCTATGAGAAACACGTTTAAAGGGTTGATAAAATATGTAAAATAGGTGGTGAAGCCTAATTTATAATTATATGAGTGTCCCGGTATTTTTCCTTGTTTTTTGAAATGGTTTCAATACTTATTTCACTACCACAGTATAAAAATATAGAAAAATAGTTCATGATTGATTTATGATTATCAATCAACCTTATGATTGAAATATTCTAAAATGATAATGATTTATTCCATGACACATTTTCATGATATTTTATAGATTAATTATGATGATTGTATTTTTTGGTCTTAATCTAATACCATTATAATGATTATATAATTTCATATGATCACCTATTGATATATCACATGTTTACCCATAAAAGGAAAATTAAATCACCCTACCTTATGTTTTCTTTTCCTTAATTTATAATTAAAGGATTAAGTATGGTTTGATTACAAAGGGTCCTAAATGGTAAGATATTTATGGAAGATGTATAAAATCATCCATAAGTTAAAATGATTGTGTATCCAATCTTCAATGAAACTAATCATTTTAAATCAATGGGTCTATATTTGTGAAATTTATTTAACCGTCATAAATTTTTTTTAATATTTATGTATGAAAATAATCAGTAACTATAGTTTATATCAAATGAATTTTTAGTTTTCTTTTTGAATCTTGGTTGTAAAATCATTTGTGAGAACCCTTAGGATAATCCTACATATAAGATAATGTCTTATGTCATGGAAATTAATATTTTTGGATTATTTAAAATAAATACATGTCTTGATACTATAAATGGACATAGTTTTGGAACAAATTATTCTAGGGTTAATTACCCCAAAATAGTTAGTCCAATATATCTCATCTACTATTCTGGTTCACGGTGATTGTGCCCTTATGGTGCACATTTTATTGACACTCCCAAAAAATATTCTTAGATAACTCACATTTTCTATATGAAAAGTATTGAATTATTTAAATGGATGATAAACAAGGATGACCTAGGTTATTCTTATGGTTCCATAGATTAAAAATAATTATCCCTTATTTAGATGTCCAATAAAAGTATTTTCACAATTAATGATGCTTAATGATTATATAAACTATTTTAGTTATTGTAAGGGATAAGATATTGGAAGATGAGGTTGATATGTTGATAGGTATTCTCAAATATTGATGTATCTAGTATAATATAAATTATATGAAATTTAATATATCAGGAAAAGTATCTAAGAATGCTAATCCCTATCCTCATTGATAACATCTTGAATTTTTAATAAAATACCATAATTTTACTACGATAACATATAATGTCTATGATTATTCTCCAGTTATATTTTATGGGAATTGATTCCTATAAATCTTTTTATACTCCATCTCATTGAATTTGATGTTATCCTAGGAATGGATTGTCTCCATCTACATGAATCCAACCTCAAATTCTATAGAAGGGAAGTCACATTTGATTTTCTAATCCATCATTTGATCATATGTTGGTACAAAAATAAATAAAAAGATCCACTAGAAATGACATCCATTGTCTGGCTATTAATATATATTCAAAAGGACTATTTATCTCAAATGATTTGGGAGAAACTCAATATCAATTATATATTCATATTTTGTATGATTTTATTAATTTCTTTCATGAAGTGTGTAATTTAATTTAATTTAATCATTTATATGAGTTCTCAATGAAACAAATACTTAGTGAAATAACCATTTCAAGAACTATTTACCGAGTAAACCAAATTGACTTATAGGAAGTTAAGAAGAAACTCCAGGAGAATCTTGAGAGGGATTTATTCATCCATATGCATCACCATGTGCTGCACAAATTCAATTTGATAAGATTAGATATTTTTCAATGAATATATATTTTGATTATTGATAAAATAAAAAAAATTACTATCATGAAAAAGTACACTCTACTATGTATTTATGATTTGATTAATCATTTCTAAAGAGGTAAATACAATTCCACGATTGATCATCAATACAGGTACTACCAGTTTTGGGTCCAAAGTGAATACATACCAATGAAAGGCTTCTATATGAGGTATATACACTAAGTATTTAGAGGGATTCCATTTGGTCTTACAAATTTCCTTGGTATATATATGAATTTAATCAATATATTCTTTAGATTTTACATTTATTTGTTTGATTTAGTCACTATAGATGATACTATTTTATATTCAAATATAAATAAAGGGAATGAATATCACTTCAAAATTATATTGAAGATATTTATGGAGGATATGTTTTATACATAATATACATATTGTGAATTGTGGAATCATAAATTTTCATTATTGGGTATTTCGGTGTATCATTTAAATACAAAAGTTATTGTGAAGTGGCCCAAACAAAACATGCTTACTTATATCCAAAAAATTTATAGTTGGGATAGATAATATCAAAACATTTTGAATATTTTATAATTACTATATAATCTTATCACCAATTTTACTGGAAATGGAGAGTAGTTCCTTTTAATATACAAATTTTTGAAGAATATCAATGAACTATGGGGAAGGTTGGTTAGTGTATCTATTCTTACATTTCCATATGAAAGAGATTGTTTTTAAATTTATAGTGATGCATTGAAAAGTTGAATTGGTTGTTTTATCATGGAGAATAGTATTGTTATAGCTAATTTCTCATGACAATTTAATGTCCATGAGAAAAATTTCCCAACTCATGATTTGGAGTTAGATGTGGCAGTTTTTTATGAATGATTTAGAAAAATTATCTTCATAGAAAAATGTGTGATATATATAATGATAATAAAATTTTGATGTATATATTCTGAAAGAATATATGAATATGATCATGATAATATGGTAGGAATTTATTAAGTATTAGTACTGATCCATACATTAACATATTGGGAATGAGAAAAAAGATGTATATTCTCAGAGCCAAAAGGTTCATTCTTTATTTTCCATGATCAGGATCAGAGAATATCTAATATTTTAGGATTTTTAGTGGTTTGGTCTATAAATTTTTATAAAAGGGGATAAGTTTTATCTATATATCCATGTGGGGATTAATGATTCACAAAGGAATATTGAGATGGAAAAACATTAGTGGTAAATTTTAATGATTTTAACCACAATAATCATATAAGGATAAGCTTCAGGAACAATTTTAGTGTTTAACATATACAATTTTTGAAGAAGGATCATTTGGATAAGGCTCATATTTTACCATTCTATATTCAACATGGATATAGAATGATGTATAGAGAGTTCAATGATTATTTCTGGTGGGACAACATGAAGATATATATTTTTGAGTTTGTACCTCATGGCTTGGTATGTAGATTATCTAATATATAGATAATGAAGTCAAAGGGTATTTTAATAGGGTCACCCATACTATAATTGAAATGGGTAAAAATCAAATTTAACATTGGCATCAGACTCCTAGAAAAATGGTGCTATTTTTTGAAGTAAATATCTATACGATTTTTCTACCCTTCATTACAATTATAGATTATTTCTTTTTAGATCAAAAACCCATGATATATATATATAAACAATGTTTTATCGATTACCAAATTCTATTATATCTTTTAGATATTTGATGTTTAACATAATTATTTGGGAGATGACTTAAACATGATCTGGATAAAGAGTGGAGTTTCATCCCTTTATATTACACCAAAAAGATGGTTTAATTGAGGGAATAAGTCAAATCCTAGTGGATAATCTGATGTCTTTTTATATGGTTTGAAAGGGTGTATAAGATAAAATCATTCCCATATTCTAATTTTATTTCATAAATACCTCTCACTAAAGAATTTATATTGATCCTTATGAATCCCTATAGGGAAAAAAGTTTAATGCTTCAATGTGTTAGGATTATGTTGGAGAAAGAAAGATATTGGGACATGAGGAAGATGGAAAAATGGATGATAATTTCAAATCCATTAAAAATAGTATAATATCATCTCATGGTTGATAGGAAATTTATTTTGAAAATTAATGGTAAGATATATAGTTTGATTTTTGTGAAAAAAAATTTCATGTAATTTATCCATGAAAGAGGGTTAAAATATTTAAAAATACAGGCATGTTGATCCCTTGTTATATTGTCCCATTCGATATTATTGGTCAATTACAGATGATAAAATATCTCTTGGTTCATCCACCAATCCTATAACAAGTTCTAAATTCATTACATGTATCTTTCCTAAGGAAGAACATACCTAGTCGTTCATATGTAATAAAGATAATGATCATACCACTTTAGAAAGATCATTCCTATGAACAAAATAGTATAAATCTTGTATTAGAGAGATACATTTCTATGGAACAAGACTACTCATATGGTTAAAATTCACTCATGGAATAAGGATTTAAAAGGTGATAAATTATAAAATAAGGATGTAATGAAATAGAGATATCATCATTTTATTATCAGAGTGATATAATTTCAAGGATTGATTTCATTTTAAGTGGGGTAGAATATAAGATCCTTATATGTTATGATATATTTCCTTTTAAATAAATATCCATGAAATATTCCGATACACACAACCATGTGTATAAAGGATCGATAAAAAGTATTCCAATATAACCTATCAATTAAATTGGTATTATGAATAGTAATAAAATATTATAAAAATATATATAAAATTCTTAGATGAATAAAAATATATTTTAAGTAATGACTTTAAATACTTCAAAATTATACTTTTTCCTTAAAATGGGTTCTATTGTGTATTGGGAGAAAACAATATAATTAATTGTTTTATATATTTAAAAAAATAAATAATAAAATAAATTTTTTTTTAGAAAAACATTATAAAATCAACTTAAATTAATTTTTTAAAATTTTCTTAGTTGAATAAATTTTCAATTAGTTGTTACAAATATAATTTTTAATAAAAATGTAGTTTAGTTTAAAGCATATAAAAAGTTTAATTTAATTTTTAATTTTTTTAATGGTTAAAATAGTTCAATTATATTTTTTAACCAAATTCATGTCATTATAATCGATTATATATATAATTTTTATATAAAATGGTTTTATTCATAGGGAAACAATATCTTTGCAAAATAACTTTTCATCATGATTTAGTGTTTTTTTAAATTAAATTACATAACTTAGATGAAATTAATTTAATAAATTGGATTCCAAATATGGAATAATAATAATTAATATTATGTTATAAGATAAACTTTAATTTTGGAGACAATGAATAGTAAAAACTGTTATAATATTCTACTGTGGTTATGGTTAAAATAGGTTTACTACGAGGTTAAACTAAAAATATAAAGTTAAAATGACCATTGAACATATCCAATTTATATTCTCTACCCATATTTTTATGTTATATCATTTAATGTTTAGTAATGGTTAGTTTTGAATTTACTTTCCCAAGAAAATGGCTTGAAATTATTTTAAAACATTGAAAATTTACAAGTGTCCCACTCCCCTCAATTATAAAAAGGTACCTCCTAACATAGGTTCCCCATGAATCTTAAGAAGTTTTATATACCAAACACTAAAAAAATATCATTATAACATCCTGATCAACCTTATAGATCTTAGTTTCTTCCAAAAAGGCCATACTTATAGTCCTTAATAGGATATCCAAAGGATGTTTTTCTAAGGGATGGTAATTTAATTCACCATGAACATTTGTTTATATACATATTTTACCAATAAAAAACATTTATTAATAATTAAAATATAATAACATAAGTAAGTACCATATAAATATATGTTACTTTGTTAATTTCATAACCTATATCCATCTAATCTTCTACCAAATGGGAAATGAAACTGTCGATCATGTGTACGGTGGACTACCCCTTCATGAAAAAACATAATTAATTTTCCATCCGCACTTATCCCCGAAGGATATAATTTTTTAAATATATTATATATAATATATTTATGGAAAATTTATACTTATCCAATTAATTATCATGTACACATTATTTAAACCCAATCTGATGGAATAAAATAATGCTCTTCAGGCGTACAATTAGATTATCACCTCCTCGAAGCTATGTGAATCATTTTTAATTTCCACATTACATGGTTTATAATAAGGTTATATTTAATGAATATATATGATACACATTATTTAATAATTATTCTATCAATTTTATTTAATATTTACCTTTCATTCATTGCATCCATTAAAAGGTAAAAATGGTGTGCATGCTTACGTATAGATTATCATCACTATTAATAGTGTAATTCATTTTTATTTCACTATACGTTATTTATAACTATATATACATAGTTATTAAATTTGATATTAATATAATTATTAAAATTATAGACATGATTGAACCTTGATCTATGTAAATATATTATGAATACAAAACTAAAACTCTCATGAAAATTGAAACTTTTACCATTGGGAAATGATTATTATAAAAATGTATTATTTAAAAAGGATAATAAAATTTTATAATTTGAACATTTGTGACATTTCAGGTTAGTAGATTATTTTTTTATTGAATTAAAATGTATTTAAATTTATTATAAAATAGTTTTGAGTTCTTTTGAAATAATTAGAATTAAATGTAATGGATTTTTGTCTCTCTTATACTTCTATGAGACAAATTCCATAATCACAAAATGATTCTTTTATGTTGAAAAATATAATTTATATTAAATTATATTATGATTCGTATCATGATAATTATATGACATAAAAATCCATCGAATGGTTTTTCTATCATGGGGTTTTGATTTAAAATTTACGGAAGCGATAATGGTTTTGTAGTACAATCTAATTGTTTATTAGGATTGTTTTTTATCAAGTTTATAATTAAGATATCTTATGATATATCAATAAAAAATAATTTATTCTATTATCCTATGGTTATTTAGTGAGGATACATGTTTTCATTTTATTATTATCTCTTTTATTTCACAAGATACCAAAATAATATTTTTATGAAAACCTATATTATTTCCCAATTGAGTGAAAATCCATTTTCTTCCATATCAATGTTTTCTAAATATGTTTTCCAGAAAGTTTTTAATATTATATTTTTATTTATTAAATTAATTTTTACCCTTGAAATTTTTTTTAAAAATAAATTCAAATGGAACTTTATTTTGGTTTTTCAAACAAGTTATTTTTTGAATTTTTTAAACAATTTGAACGAATGTTTTCATTTAACTTATTCAACATGGAAATAATTTATTCCGTCATGAACAAGTATTTAATTGATTCTTATATTAAAATATTTCAAAATTTATATTCAATGAAAATAAGTTCCTTCGAATTTGGGAATTTTAATTTTTTTCAAATAAGTGTTTTCCAATATAAAATTTTATATTGTTTTGGAGATATTCTAAGGATTATTTTAAACGAATTACCATATATGATAATATCCATTGATGTTAATAATGTTCTACTGGGGAAATGGATCAATGATTTCATCCTTATCATTCCCTAGATGGATTATAGTGATTAATTGTTTATGAAACCCATTTATTTAGTCATGGGTTATACTATGATGAATTGGTGTAATATTTTTGACACTCATTTTCTTTTCAAGATTTATAATGTGATGATATGATGAATTATTTCTGATATTCAACACACATATGTATTATATTATTTATGTACACGTTGGGATGAAAATTATACCCCATTTAATGAATTAGTTAACGTATTATATCTTGTTAAATAATTATGGGAAACAAGTTAAACTACATGATAGACTAGGGGAAACATGTTGATGTGTTTGATTCACCTTTGGATACAAGTCGATGTGCATAATTCACTATGGATAACAAGTTGATGTGCTTCATCCATTATAGAAGAAATTTTTTGAGGGCTGATCTATTATTTTATAAAGGTCATAGTTGTTAATATTGACATATTAAATTGTTGTTAAATTTATTTTACTTCCATACATTTATGACATGAACATATAGTTCTTTATTGAATTATGAATATTTCATAATCTTATTATTCATGTCATTTGAAATGATAATGATTTGTTACATGAAAAACGTTTATGATTTTTGATAGACTAAGTATGAATATGGTAAGTAAGTTTCATGATAACATACCCAAATTCTTATCTTGTGCTTTAATACAATAATTAATTGATATTTACCAGGATTACAATTAGTAGGAATTTGAAATAACCCATTATTATGTTTCATTTCACCATGTTATGAATTGAGGGTTATATAGTTTATTTATTTGAAGAGTAATAAATTGGAAGATATTATTTAGATATATTTAATATCATTCAAGAATTAAGAATATTTATTATCAAGATTTTAATGTCATTAAACCTTTAAAGTCATCAGGTGTGTATTTTATTAATGTATTAAATGTTATTTTAAAAATATATACTATTTACATATGCAATGATCATGTCACTATACTAAATTCTCTCCTCAGCATAATCATTTTTATAATTATTATCATGTGATATAAGAATTATCTGGTAGCTTGGGTAAAGGGTTTTGATGGGGTGAATTCCTAATGATTTGCAATAAACATTAATTAACCCCCTTAAACTTATTTTTAAAGAATATATCTATTTGGAAACATATATATACATAAAATATGAATAGAGCCAAAAACTGATAAAATAAATAAAATTATTTCGAATTGAAAACATAGTCTTCCATAACAAAAAATAGAACCCCATAATTAATGGAGAATATGCTGAAATATAAAAGATTTTATATTAGAGAATAATTATAATATAAATCCGACATATATAATTCATAATAATCATTAATAAAAATGGAATTAGGGGATTTAAATATAGAAAACTATTGGAATCCTCCAGATATGAATTAGAAAAAATAAACGTTTTATGGGTGAAGTAATTGAATAAAAATAAAAATAGATAAAAAAATATAGTATGTCGCATGTTATAAATGAATTGATATAATTTCCATGATTTGGTCCATGAAAAAAATTATCTAAAACATTATATCCAATATGGGTAGTTTGAATGTTATGTTAAATTTTCTCCAAAGTTGTAACATCCTAGCTTTTTAGAGATGTATGGACATTGATTCTACTATTAAAAACCACTTGTTTTATGATAATGATGTACTATGAAGGAAAATGAGTGGTTCAAGAGAGTCTTGATATTTCTTAGAGCCCTGATCTCTAGGATTTAAAGTGGTAGACTGAACCTTATGGTTAGCACATAGTTAGTTCGAACCCTAATACATGACTATGCAAGAACCTAGTTCATAAAAGAGGCCACAAATTTTTTCTATAACCATGTGATCCAGGACGAACACCTTTGTATAATTTCATTAAATTTTCAAAGAGGCATTTTGTATGGTTTGCACATGGTTAGTGAAACTGTGCGCCAAAATCATGTGAGGGTTGTCCCTAGGAAGTTTAGGGTGCACAGTTGGTGCACAGTTTGACAAATAGTGTGTCATGATTAGGAGACACTGTTTTTTTGGGTGAATTTAAATTTTCCCCTTAAATATTTTTAATCCCTAACCATCCTAACACCCTAATTTTCTTCTTCACATCATCTCCTTCCCTCTTATGAAGCTCCTACCTCAATCTATTCTATTATTCTTCATTTCTACCCCATTCGACCTCTCTTTCTTTCACTGTTGGGTGAATGGGATTCCACTATATTTATAATACACACATATTCCTTCTATTATGAGTTTATATTACAACCACTTCTATAATTTTAGTGTGATGTCATTTTCCCTATTTTTATGGAATTTGAAAATTCTAATGATTTCTCCTATTCTATCACAATTAAATGGATAACACTAGAATATGAGAGGGTTATGTAACTAAGGTAGGTGTTGTAGCTTCTATTTATCTAGTTTCATTTAATTGATATTATGTGTTATCATGTTTCACCCCATAAATCTCATTCAATTCATTAAAATGATTATAAAATTAATTTAATTGGTTTTTATTCGCACTGAGATCCTAGATAATGATGAATCAATATCCTATGTAGTTATAGTAAATGGTAACCACCCCAAATTGGTTATCCTTACTTTGAGGCCTATTTTCCATCTTCCATATATTTTTTTAAGAACATTTTGATGTGTGTATTCCTATGAAAAATAATAATTAATATTAATTTAATTAACAATGATGTTGTCCATGAGTTAGACCCTATTCCACATGCGTACATGAATTTGTCGAATAAATGTCCTTCCAAAATTGAATAAATTTTTATATGTGAAATTCCTTGATAAATAAATTTCATTTTAATGTATATTACATACTTTCATACATAGTTGAGGGAGAAATAAGATATTTTTTGTGTGGATCACCATGGATAAGATCCTCATTGTGCACGGTTTTACTACACTCTTGGTGTGATACATGGGATCCTTGAGATGGTTTTCCATGGACTGGAGCATGTTTTCACTTAATAAAATTCTAGAGTTTACATTTAGATAACCACAAGTAAGTTAATTCATTCAATTAATGGATGCATCCTCTAATATAAATCTCAAGCTTGGGAATGGTCCATATCTAGATACTTTAATTATAATAGTTTATTATACATTATATCATACTTTCACAGGTCACCTTGGTTCAGATACATATTCACAAGGCCGGAGAATGTATAATTTGTATGGTATTCCATGAGGAACTTGGTGTGATTTATTTATATCTTTATTATCTTAAATTTATTATTATTATCACATTGATCAATTTATATGAACTGAATGGATTGATATATATGTCATTTGTGGTAAACTACCTTGTATATCTCATACACTACTTGGGCCTCCCCTGGTACCCATGAAAATTTCCTGGATGCATGTGTAGATAAAGGGAAGTGTACTACCTCTAATATTTGATTTTGAGTAATGGGATAGAGTATGGAGTAATGGAACTCATATATTCACATGAGGCTAGAAGTTACAGCTTATGGACTCTTTTTTGTTTTATTATTGCATGTGGTTTGTGCCTTATACCCTATATCTGACATGCCTTATTTGATTTATCTATATGAAAAAATCATCATCATTTTGTATCAATTTACTATTCATCTTATCCCAATATATTTATTATTATTGATAACTATTTATTACATAATTTTTTAAATTTCTATTTCCACTGCATATGGATATTAATTGTCACATTGTTAATATCTGACTCATAAGGGCATAGTCTCCCAATGGAAACATAATAGTCCCTCAGTACTAGTCAGATGTCTATGGCATACGAAGTAGTGTTCTTGAGTTCTTGTAGCTAACCATATCGAAGAACAACTCAATGTCTCTAGAGGTGGAATTCTACAATGTGTTATTTGATCCATTTTTTCTTTTGTCTTATTGTATCAATATAAGAAGGTAGACTAAAAAATATCGAAATATGGTGATGATATTTTTTTGGAGTAGTTGACCCATGTATAGAAAATACCCTAATTACATATCATAGGTTATTACTGGTCTAGTTTATGCATGTTATTAGTTCATTGATTTCACTATGGGGGGATGCACGTGTTTTTTCATGTTATTATTATTGATATATTATTTATAAGGATTTAGTTTAATAAACCTGGTATGGAAATGAGGTATAAACTCATACATCATACTAGGAACCTTTTGACTTAAATTCCATTAATTATTCTATGCCATATTTATAACTCCACATTCATTTTTTGTATTACATGTTCTTATTGTATATTCCATGATTATTATATATTGAAGTGTGATAAAATTTCATGAAGGGACAACCTAATATGATTAATTAAACTAGCTTCATCAATCTAAATGGTGCATTCCCATGTATATTAGTTATTACACATTATTAATCTAGTTATTCCATGGTTGTGCCATGTACAACCGGTTCTGCAAGATGATGTTCCCGTTGATTTGATTAATGAATTAAAATTAAAATTTATGATGGGAGTACCTCCATAAATACAGATTGTATGTTCATTCAATCAAATCACTATACATGCATTTTTACATCCTTATAAAAATATTAATGGTCAGGTTGGAGTTACTTGATATACCAATCTATATTTATAAAGATTATGGTCCTTTATCGATTAGCACTGGTGACACATTTAACTAAATTGAGAATTCTATATCCATATATATGATAATGAGATTAAATAAATTAATTTTTTAAAATCAAATGGTTACCGTTAAATGTGGATTCCAATTGAAAAAAAGGATTTTTTCCTTTATACCTTGAAATTGACGCAACATATATATGAATCTCTTCTATGTTGTGTAAAAACATAACCCTAACCCGACCATAGTTGGGGGCAGTAGTCTATCTCACTTATGGTCTTTTAAGATATTTCCTATCACCTAGACCTCGCATAGGAGAAGATAGAGAGGTTTAACTCATTACTGGATAGCTTTGTAACTATCCCTTCTTTCTATAATTATTTTCATATATACTATTAAATCATATTTTAGGAATGTTTTTGAAAACTGTAGAATTTTTCCACTTCAACATCCTCATGTTTTATTCTATGAGGGTTGTGTTGAACGTGCTCTAGTGGTTATTGTCACTATGTCATCAGTATTACCTTCCAATAGATCCACCTGAGGTACGTCATGTTGATCATCCACTGGGGACTTATGCTTAGCTCTATGATATATTTTTACTCTTCATACAGTCTGTACTAGGTGCTTTGTGACCTTCCCATACATTGGAAGAACTAGCATGGGAGTTCCCTGAGTAGTACCCTCCCACCTATTTGGGGATGGAGGTCCTTAGGTTGTTAAATCAAGGCAAGATTCCATTCAATTGATCCTTGAAAATTTTACTATGCCAACACAGTATAGGGTCAATTTAACTACCTACATGCTTTGGGATTCTACAAAACAATGGTGGGATATCATTACCTATGGGTGATGCCATCTGGGTACGGTCTATGAGGGATTTCAAATAGCCTTTTATGATTACTTATTCCGCCAGACATTATGGAAAAACTGATCTCTAGATTTTATGCAATGTCATCAGGGTTCCATGTCAATGATGGGGTTTTTGGATCATTTCACATAGCTTCAACATTTTTAACCAACCCATACCTATGAAGAGATGAGAAATATGAGGAATTATTTGGATGAGATTTCATATTCCATCTGATAGTAGGTGAATTTTTTCTAGCTGAACAATATTTTAAAAATAGTGAACTAGGCCATCATCACATAGCCTAACCAGAAAAAAGGAGGAAATGTGAGCTAAGGAAGATAATCTTCCAGGTGGATAAATGGTTTATCCAACAAAAAGAAACATCATTTTGAGGGTGCATGCAAGGGAAGATCTAGCCTAATAACATGGACTGATTTCTGTGAATTTTGTCACCATTTTGGAAGGGAAGTGGATAAAAATCCACAAATTTGTGAGGAATTCAAACGTCATATTACCTTAATTGTGTATTTTACCCCTCTTTCTGAGTTCCCTTTTTTCCATGGAGTTTTAGATGATTATTTATAAATTTTTGGTAGTCTAAAAAACATTTACATGCCATGTAACTTGGTTACATGATGTGTAATGGTTTTTGAGTGCAAGTTATGAGAAGGATCCATGTTGTGAACAGTTACATGATGTGCCAAAAATTTACCCGTCGTTATTTAATTAAAGTTCATATTCAAATCTGAGGACACATGTTTTTGGATGTATTTAAACCTCATGGATCTCACAATGAGTAATGGTATTACACGTCAAGAAATTTTATGATCATGTATTTTTTGGGCTCTGTATGGGTTTGAGTGCCCATTCTGGTGACAAGTTTTACTTCTCACAACTGAGGATTCCTCCTTGATGATTTTGGGACACATTGTTCAATATCGATCAATCCATTCTGTGTTCGATATTCATTGTGGATGAAGTGTGTCTCTCCAGTTGAGTGACCCTCATAATTATTTGTTTTCATTTGTTTTGGTAGCATCCTTGAGTTTTGTTATCTTAATCATTATTCTAAATTGGTGTTTCTTCATGTATTTTTCTTGATATGTTATGGGATCTCATTCTGGAGGATGTTGTTTTGTTGGTTGTTGTGTGACAGGTGTTTGTTCTTTTGGTATGTGGTGTTCCTTATCTCTAATGACCCTCTTTCTCAATTGGACCAATTATAATATGTGTATACTTTGATCTAGGGACTTTATTGATGACTTTCAGTTTTCATTATTGGTGGATCCCATTGTGGGAATGTGTGACTATAGCATCGAGATAGGTGGTTCTATCTCTAGCCTATGTTGATGAACCTTATTCTTCATATTTTGTAAAATGATTTATGAAGGAAATTGCCATGATTTTGATGTGTGTTTTAAGAGGTTTTATTAATAAAAATGGTCTATCCCTAGTTTTTTATAAATGTAATGAAAAGGGGTACTTTTCAAATCATTTAAATGGATTTTTGAAATGGTTTTAATATGGTATTTTCAAATCATTGGAATTAATTGTGAAAACAAGCACATGGGTTACCTTGGGTAATTTGGTGGAATATTTAGACTGAAGGAATAGTCAATATATTTTTTATTATTAGGAGGGTTTCTCCTGTGGATTTATTCTATTTCCTAGGCCTATTGTTCAAGGGGATTAATATTGACATTGTTAGGTTGTTTACTAATGGGGGATTCCTCTACTTCCTAGGCATGTTTTCTAGTAACCAGATTGTGCACTTAGTTGACTGTGGAACGAGTACTCTTCTAGTCTAAACTATAGTGATCTTATGTGTTGATACCTATGCTTCTATTTTTTTCATCAATTTTTTTATCCTTGATATTCTTGTTTATTCTTATGAATAGTGATTTGGAAAATGTGTTCTGGAATAGATATAAATTCTTTTGTTTTAGAATTGTGAAAAAGGGAAATGTTTACCATCTATTATATAAAACATCTTTACTTATTATCAGTCCCTTTTTTATATGAAATTATAATAAATGAACTATTATACATAGAATTGTTATGGAACACTTGTGTTGGATATTATTAAACATGTTATCCCATACCCTACACACCTCTATGTAGGGGTGAAAACCAATGTATGTCTTCCACTGAAATGAAATTCAAGGTGATTTCATGAGGTAATGAGGTTTTTTATTTTCTGTGCTAGGTAGTTATTGGTGAGATGGTTGGAGTTCTTGCATGCCATCACATAAGTGAGCGCTTATTTTTTGGTCCTTTATAGTTTGACATGTCTCTTTATGATTTTGGATACTTTTAGAGTCTTTTTTTCTATTTCCCTCTAATAGTTAGGGAATATATAAATTAGATTTTTAGTGCTTATTATTTCTCCTTATATATATATTCCTTTTGTTTGTTCAAGATGGGAAAAATCATTCCATTTTTTTTGATGCTCAGGTGCTTGTTGCTACCCCCAAGGGGATCGAGAATGACCTTTGGGTATGTGATGAAATGGGTCAGGTTATAGGTTTTAGGGTAAATTGTGTTGGTTCATTAAAAATTGGTATTAAGGGAGGTATATCTTAAAGAGTCCTTATCTTTGGACATCTTTTAGACTAATGATATGATTTTTGGGTCTTGAGATGTATGTTTCGATAAGTTCATGGCTATCTCTTTTCTTGATGATACTCATGTTTCCATGGGAAGTTTGGATTTGTGTCTCGAGTGTTGGGTTTTGTTTTAAATATCAATTTATACTTATGGTTTTTCTAGTTTGAACTGAGATTTACTCTGTTGTATGTTCATTATTATGTTTTAGTGTTTAGAATTATACCTCTAATATTTCTTCCATGAGTTCTTCTAGAGTATATAGCTAATTATCCTCAAGTGAATACTTTAATAGAGAAGAGTCTCCTTGAGGCTATAGTATGGGATGTTTGTTTGGATGATTAGAATGTACCATGGGTTCAGGAAAAAATAATTGAGGGATAGCCATGATCTGGAGGAGAGAGAGATCGATCTGATGAATTCATGCATAAGAATCCACCATCATTTAAAGAAATGAACGAACCCCAAGAGGCGGAGGACTGGTTGGATAGGATCAATCAAAATTTCCACTTTCTAGTTACATCGAAAAATATCCAAGTGAAGTGTGCAACATTCAGGATATGGAGTTCTAGTAATCGTTGGTGGGATTCTATAGACTAGGAATATTGACACATGGAATTATATCAGAAGGGTTTAAAAACCTTTTTCATATAGATATTTTTTACAAAGTCCCTGAATTTTGAAAAGACTCTAGAGTTCATTTCTTTGTATGATAGAGATCGTTTTGTGTTAGAGTACCCTAATCGGTTTGCTGAGCTTCTCTGTTTTGCTCGGTACATCATAAGTAATGACCATTTGAAGGCACAAAAGTACCAGCATGGTTTAAGATTGGATATTAGATCATAGGTATTTCTGTTATAACATTCTACCTATGTGGAGATGGTATAATTATCTATGATTCCAGAGATAAATATAGAAGGTAAGGTTTTTTTCCACCTCTTCTCTTCTATCCAGTGGATTACTTAGTGTCGCACATGGGAAGAATAGGTTGATTTAGGTTCATCATAGGACTGGTGGTGGTGGGTCTCAGCAATGAGCATCCTCAACACCATCAGCTATATCTATCAATGTGCCCCTGACATGATATTAGTTTATAAAATTCAGGCATGAAAGATGTTCTTTTACTATGACATTAAAGACATGCAACAACTGTGGTTGCATGGGACACATAAAACTCTTCTATAAGGCTATTACTACAGTTCATTATAGTCAGGGTTCATCAGCTTCAATAGCTACTCTAGGGCATTCAGATGATTTAATGACTATAGGGATCCATCCGCAGGCCTCATGGTAGAAGTACATTCATGTAGTAGATGATTTTCTAGTACAGGTCGATGGAGGTCTAGAAATAGGGAGAGGTACTATAATTATTGAATCTCAAATAGAATTTTTTTTATAAAGGTTCCACCCATTCAATTATATCTTCTTGTTTGGTTGATATTCTTAAATTTCCAACAAAACATATGTTCTCTGTAATAGAGTTAGTGACACTTCTTAGTAAGAGGAAAGATAAGAGGTTTTAGTGTCCAACTTATTCATTAATGATAAATGATTAAGAGTTGGTCTAGGATTTTCTCATCCTTGATCTGGATCTATTTGATGCCCTCATCAGAATAGATTGGCATGTCAATCATCGACCTGAGTTTTCTCATTATCATCAGCATGTTTAGTTTCCTGTTACTGATGGGAGCTCTTGTTTGTTTCATGGGGAGTTGGACATAAGGTTTGGTCGCACATAACCTTCCAGCCCCGAGATAGGAGTTTGTTTTATATTTTTGTGATTAAAGATAATGAATTTTCTTCTAATATTTATCTTCACATTGTTTTTCATTACTTTTTTGACATTTTCTTATACGAATTATAAAATATTCCTCTTGAGTGATATGTAGAGTTTATGATTAACATGGTTCTTTGAAAGAAACTAATATTGTTACCCTCTTATCCTATAGAACCAGTGAAGCTGATAGAGGTTAATATTTAGTTAGATGACCTATTTTAAAAATGTTTTGTTCACCCTAGTGTTTCTCCTTGAGTAGCCCCCATGATCTTTTCCAAGAAGGACGACCGTTCAAGTCTATTGTGTGTGGACTATTAGAAGTTGAACTGGGTAATATTTAAGAGTAAGTATAATTTCCCCATATAGATGATTTGTTTCAATATTTAAATGGGGAAAAGTGGTTTTCAAATATTGAACTTCAATCATGTTTTCATCATCATATAGTTCAAGAGTCTGATATACTAAAATCATATTTTAGAAGCTGTTATGGCCATTATGAATGGATTATGATGCCTTTTGATCTGACTAATGATCCTATAGTTTTTATGGATTTAATGAATATGATATTCCATCAATATCATGACAATTTGGTGGTAGTGTTCAAGGATGATATTCTATTTTACTCAAAATCCAAGCGTGAGCATGAGTACCATTTGATTTTAGATTTTGAAATTATTATAAATCGCCATTATTATTGAAATATTTCAAAATTTAGTATCTAGATTCAAGAAGTGATGTTCTTATTGTATGAGATTTCTAAACATGGATTATCATTTGATCCTATGAAGTTGAATGTTGAATTGTTATGGAGAGAACCACCAAATTTCTTTGAGATACAGAGATTCATTGATCTTGATGGATACTACCAATGGTTTGATAAGGATTTCTCTATATTGACATCACCTTTAAATGATCTTACCAGGAAAGTGGAAAAATTCACATGGGATGAGAAGTGTCAATATTATTTTGATGAAATGAAAAGCCTTCTATAATTGGAACCTTGTATTATATTACATGAGTTCATTAAGGGGAACTTGGTATTTTTTTTTTGCTTCTGGTGCTTATTTTAGTTGTTTTTTTATGTAAGATGACCATGTGGTATCTTACTGCTCTCATCAACTTTGAACATCGTAATATAATTACCCTAAACATGATTCAGATCATTACGTAGTAATGAATTCACATAAATGTTAGTGGAACTATATTTTTGGGGAATATTCCACAGTCTTTTATGATCATAAATGTTTGAGTTGTATATTTTCTCATAAATACTTGAATATCGGATAGAAATAATGGGTAAAATACCTTCAAATGGTTGACTTTGATATCGCCTACACCTCGGGGTAGAGTAATGTCATTAACGACACTCTTAGAAGGAATGTATCATCACAAGATTTTCTGGAATTTAAAGAGGGGTGGAACCTTATGGGATTTTGAATTAATTACCCCTAGATTCTCTGGATGTTGTTTCAGGTATTGTTCTGAACGGTGTTCAATTATCATAATTATTTCTAGAGTCTATTTTTGTAGAGTCTGGAGTGAGGTTATGAGTTCAAGGAAATTTGAGGAAGCATTTTTGTTGGGGAGACCATTTTTGGTTGGTCTCTCTCTCTCCAGATGGTATTCTCTATTTTTTGAAGTGGTTTGTCATCCCATTATCTATAATGAGATTAGTATTTTCTAATTTTCAAAACTATTCATGATTCATTCATCCAAGAACTACAAATATGTATTATGACATGAGATGATAATTCTGGTGGGGGTGTGAGGCATGACATTGGTTATTCTGTGTCCCACTATTACAGATGCCAATGGAAAAAGTTAGAGCACATGAAATCATCTACATTCCTTCATCCACTTCTGGTTCTAGTTTGGAAATAGTATAAGGTATCCATGGATTTATTTATTGGATTACCATAGACTACTCGAGTGAGAAATTGTATCTTTTTATTTTTTGATCATTTGATGAAGCCTGCTCATTTAATTTTGATCAATGATACCACTAGGGTTGAAAATATGGGTCAGTTGTATGTGCAAGAGATTTTGAGGGAACATGGGGGTCCTTATTCCATTGTTTCAGATAGGGATCCAAGGTTTTCATGAGGTTCGGGATGAGTCTCCAAGAGGCTATGGGAACTCTTGTCAATTTGTGCACTGTTTGCCATCCAAAAATAGATAGTCAGGTGAAGCATGTGATTCATATCCCAGAGGATATTCTTGGTTCCTCTATCTTTGATTTTGGTGGATAATGGGATATCCAATGAGGACTTATTGATTTTGTTTATAATAACACTTATTAGTCATCGATCTGAATGGATCACTGTGTTGTGCTGTATGGTAAACTATACAGATCACCTCTTTGTTGGGATAAGGTTGGTGAAGTATCTTTGGTTAGACCAAGTTTGGTCTAGGATACATTAGTGAAGATTTTTGATGTATATCAATGTTTTTTTATATCCCATATTTGAGAAAATTCGTGTGCAGATCAGTGACATAATCCATTGGATTTTTCCATTAGTGATTGTGTTCTGATGAATGATTCTCCTAATTTGGGTCACCATCAGCTTAAAAAACAATTAATGTTCTCTATGAGATATGTTAGATTATTTGAGGTCACTAAGAGGCTACGGAAGGTTGTATATAGGTTACCATTATCATTTTGGGTGACAAGTATTCGTGATGTTTTCCATATATCTTATCTCAACAAGTATCATCCGGATCCCACTCACATTTTGAGTTTGGAAGAATTTGATTTAGATCTTGATGTTTCTATTTTGGAGAAACCAGTAGAGATTATTGAATCTTGAGTGAGAGTTATTTATGGTAATTTGGTTGCATTTGTCCATGTTTTATGGCAATATAGATCAGATTATCTTGAGACTTTGGAATGAATTCCATTGATGAGGGAGTAGTATCTTCATCTTTTTCCAGGGGTTACATCTTCCACATGACTTCCCATGGATGGAAATTATTTATGTGGGGAGTTTTTAGAATCATGTTACCTTGATCTAGTATATTTTTTCCACTTTCCAAGTTCCCTTTTTTGTGTGGAGTTTTATATGCTGGTTTTTAGTTTTTCTATAGGATATAGAAGATTTAAATGTTGTGTTACTCAGTTACACAATATGTACTGTTTGTTGGGTACATGTTGTGAGAAGAATTCATGATATGAATGTTTACAAAATGTGATGAGATTTTACACAAACTGGGTTAATTAAAGATCATATATTAATTCTAGTCTTTGTGTTTTTCATCATATTTGTAAATTATGTAGTTCATGGTGGGTAATGATATTACATGTTGTGTAATTTTTTGAGAATTGATATTTATGGCACCGTATAGACTTCAGTTCCCATTTTGGATTCCTTGTTTCCTTTTCCCTCGACTGAGGATTCCTCCCAAACAATTTTGGAAGACTATGTTCCTTCCCAATCAATATATTTGGTATTTTACATTCATTAATGTTTTGGTGCGTCTTTTTGGGTGAGTGAAATTCCAACTTCTTCATTTCCATTAATCATGGTAGTTCCTAGGATTTGTGTTATCAAATTCATTGTTCAAAATTGGTGTTTAATCATGTCTTCATTTGGATTCATTTTGCAATATCGTTTTGGAGGTCATTCCATTTTTAGTTTTGGTGTGGTTGATGTTCTTTCTTGAGGTATGTGGTGTTTCTGCTTCTCAACAAACCCACATTATGAATTGGATCAATTGTGAGATGTGTGGACAGGGTTCTAGGGCCTTAATTATCATCATTGGGTTTTTATTTTAGGTGGACCCTTTTGCAAGCATGTGTGACCCAAGATTCAGGGTAGGTGGTTCCACCTCTGTACTATATTGTTGAACCTTGTTTTTCATGTTTTATAAGCTAATTTTTAAAATGAATTATAGTGATTTTTTTTTGTGTGTTGGAAAGGGTTTTTAAATAAAATTGGTTTTTCCCTGGTTATTGATATATGGAATAAAAATGGGTACTTCCAATGAATTGAAATGGTTTTGAAATGGAATTTTTAAGTCATTGGAAATCATTGTGAAAACGATTTCATGGGTTACGTTGGGTACTTAGGTGGAAGCATTCTATTAAGGCCATCATCCATAATTTTGTGATTAATAAAAGGTATTCTCAAGGTGATTTTCTCTATTTCATATTCTCATTGTTCAAAGGGACTAATATTTACATTGTTAGGGGGGTATACTCATGTGGTATTCCTCTTCTTCATAGGCTTGTGATCAAGGAACTAGACTGTGCACATGATTGATTCTGGTACGAGTAGTCTTCTAGTCATACCTATAGATTACCTTGGTGTTGATACATGTTCTTCTATTTTTTATTGCTCAGATTTTTTATTTTAGCTTTCATATGAATCTTTATTCTTGTGAATGATAATATGGAAACTGAGATTTGAAATTTATATACCTTCTTTTTTTTGAAATGTGAAAAAGGGAAATTTTTACCATGATTTCTATAAAACTAAATTTCTGATCATCCGGTCATGTTTTAATTGAAATAAACATACATGAATCATTATACAAAGACTTTTTCTGGAACACATGGGTGGGATCCTATTGAGCATGTTAGATCACATCCTATGAACATCTTAGGTGGTGTGAATACCTACATAAGTCTTCTAATGCAGGGAACGCCAATGCATTGTAGTGATGTGATCATGTTTCCTATCAGATGAGTTGGGTAGCTCGTGGTGAGATTGAGGGTGTTCATCCATACCAACACATGGAATAGCTATTGGGTTTTGTCATTTTTAGTTGGACTTTTCTCTTGGATATTTGGAAAACTTTTACAATCATTTTTTATTGTCTTCTTATAATTATGGTATATATTTATTATCATTCTATTATTCCTTAATTATCCATGTATATATATATGCCATGTGTCTATTTGGGTTGGGAAAAATCATTCCATATAGTTTTTGGTTTGATTCCCAGGTTCTTTTCTTCATCCCGTGGAGATCGATAATGCCCTTCGGGTATGTGATGGAATATTCTAGGTGCCATGTTTGAGTGTAACTTGGGTCGGTTACCTATAGGAAACTGATTCAATGCCATGATTGTGGGATGAGGGGTCACCTACAATGTTTCTGAAAAAAAATCCTCATATATCTAGTGAGAAGGGATCTATGTAGAAACCACTTTAGGTACATGACCAGTATCCCCACTTTAGGCTAGGAGTCGTTTTATTGTTGTCAGATCATGATTAGGTGCTTGTTGTGGCTGAGTTAGGGATACATTTGTGGTTAGCACCAGTAAAACAGACCTGGCCAGGTTAGTTATGTTGCACCATAGGGTTCTGGTTCAGGCCATATCTATAGAGTACAACCAACACGTGGGGAATAGTGTTCAAGGCTATCTATTGTAGGAGGTAATATTTGGGTATCCTTTAATTTATCTTTATCCCTATTTGATATAGCAGCATTACAAACATTAATATAGGAAACAATTATTGAGTGTCTAGGATAATAAATGGATTGGATTTCTGGAATTATTACCCTCAACACATATTAAGGGGTCCGACCAGATAGTATATGCTAGTTCATGGATTTACCCTTTGTGATAGGTGAGTATCATTTCATATGGAATTCTGTTTTCCTCGACATAACCATTTTCAACTTCATTCTCGATATGAAATGTCTAGTACCTTATTGAACCCATGTTGAGTTATATCACTATAGGGTTTCTTTAAAATCACCCAAGGGTTGTTTTTATATTCAAAAGAGAGAATGTGATATCGGGGAAAGTCAAGTTGGACCTGAGCATACATTAAATGGAATTGTGAAAGCCTAGATGGTCGGTCTATTTATGTGTGATCTGATAATCTAGATTGTAGAATTCCATCCAATGGTGGATTTTTTAGGGGCATCTTCCCTGATGATTTCTTTAGTTTACCTCTAGTGGGAGTGGTGGAGTTCACTATGGATCCAATACAATGTGTGGAACCAATGTCCTTTACTCCCTATAAGATAGAACCTACTAAGCTACAAGAATACAATATGGAGTTTGAATATTAAGATTCAAATGGTTTTATATTATTCGATACTTTTTTTGGGTTTAACGATCCTTTTATCCAAAAAGACAGACAACACCATATGGTTTTTCATGGATTAATTATGGTTGAACTAGCTTATGGTGAATAATCTATATCTAGTTCCCCTAATGGATGACCTCTTCTACCATCTATGAGAAGTGATAGTTTCCCCTATGATCAATTAGAGTTCAGGATACCATTAGGTGTGTTTCAGACTATCAGACACATTATATATAGTGTTGTGATGGATTTATAGATTGTATGAGTATATGTTAATGTTGTTTATCCTTATAAACATTCTAGTTGTAGTTATGGCCATGATGAATTTGGTTTTCCATATATATCTATTGTTATTTTTCATTTTCTTCAAACATGACATCTTGGTGTATTCTCTCACATATCAAGACTATGCTAATGAATTTTATATCATTTTTAATACCTTTAGATACTACTATCTATATGTGAAGATCTGAAAATACCCCTTTTGGATAGAAAATTTTCACTTCATGGGTCATATCAAAAGACAACAAGGAATATATATTAACAAATATAAGTTTAGAGTTTTAGTTTCCTAGGATCATCCCATGAATATATCTAATATATGCAACTGCATAGGGATAGACATCTATTTTTGATGACTCATTCAAAAATTATCATTCCTAGAATCATTTATTATGATCTTGATAAAAAAGGGTTCAAACTTTGTTTTTTAAAAAGATTCTATTTATGTACTTTCTATTTTTAAATGGGAGACTCAATTACACATTGATATTGATTCATCAAGAGCTTGAAAGAATCTATAATTTCAATATTAATTCATTATAAAATAGGATAGGTGTAGTTTTGATTTAGGGAGATTGGGATGTAGCATATGGTTCTATCCCATTTAGACCTCATGAGAAGAATTACCCTATGAACAACCTCAATTTGGTAGTCGTAGTTATGGATTTATATTGTTAGAGGAATTATCATTTGGGTGAGTGGATCCATTTATCATAAATAAAAAATGTCTCTAATACATCTCAATAAATAACGGGTTGAATATCTTGAAGCATAAGTGGGTAGTGTACCAGTAGTCATTCATCATTGATCATTCTAATACACATAGGATGGGTAATGTAGTATCTGATCCCTTGAGCTGGAAGACATAGATGCAGGACATCTAGGGGTCCAATAGTGAGTGGATTCAGATGGATATATTTTTTCGATATGCATCTAGTGGTTTGGAAATGTCATGGGTAGCCTGGGTTTGTAGCATTTATAGTGAAATCCTTCCTTCTAGAGTAGGTATGGATGAGACTACTTTCTTACCCCAGTGGATTAGTTGAAAGGGAGAGTGTCTCTGGGATTACCCACCACCATGTTGGGTTATCTATGATAATGACACACTACACTTCCATGGGCATATCTGTGTTCCTTTAGAGATAGAGGAGGAGTTGATGCAAGAATATCACACATTTATTTGGGTAGTTAACCCTGGGCTTACTAAGATATATCAAGACATACATCTCCAGTATTGTTGGCCTGGTATTAAGAGGTAGATTGAAAGTATCACCCTGAGTTGTTCCACCTGTTAGTTGGTGAAGGTGGAGCACTAGTGACATGTTGGATTTCTACAGCCTCTATCTATTCCTATATGGAAATGGATTAACATCGACACAAATTTTGTTACAAGCCTCATGGGATCCCGTTAAGGCAGTGATATGGAATGGGTGATGATTAATAGTTGACCAAGGTCTCATACTTCATACAAGTCTAAGAGACCTTATTAGTTGATGATCTTTTTATTCATTTTATCCATGATATTTTTCACTTTCGTGGTTCTCCATATTCTATCATACCTTACGAACACATATGTTTTACATCATGGTCCTGGTATGGGATGGATATATCACAGGGATTATGGTTTCTTTTAATTAGAGTGTATCAAAATAATAATAACATGAAATATTATAAGATAATTATGGTTTTATAGGGAATTATTCACTCATGCATCCTTAATTTTGAACATTCATGGGAGAAAAATTTACTCATGGTAGAGTTTTCCTAAGATAAATTTTATTAGGTAGTGATTCAGATTGATCCTTATGAGGCCATTTATGGTAGTTCATTCCATTCCCCAATATGTTGGTAAGTGGTAGGTAATGTATCAATACAAGGTCCTCAACTTATTCAACAGAAATTAGAGTATTTACAACTAATTTATAATTGTATGGCTAAAACTCATTCCAGGTAGGACACTTATACCAATCATCACCTTTGAACTCTAGTGTTCGAGCCGGGACATTTAATATTTCTCTATGTTTTTCTTAAATTTGGTCAAATAATAATTTGGATATGGTGAAAAATATCACCACATTACATTGAGAATTTTGAGGTCAAGGGGAGAGTCGATCTGGTAGACTATTATTTGTAGTTACCTCAGTGGTATCATTAACTGTATGATGTCTTCTGAATATCGTAGCTTCATAGATATCTTGTTAAAATTCCTTATTTGTTTGATCATTATGAAATTTATCTTGATTATGATTCATCCTACAAGAATAATCGGATATGAATTATTGGATAGATCATAAAGGATATCTAAGGCAGCAATGTTCCATTGTTTCTGGTGTTATGGAAGTATGTCCATGTTCAGGATGATACATATGAGTGGGAGGTATATGTACATGCTCAATGTTAAAATAATTTCATGAATGATGATTTACAACCCTTGTAAGGTAAATATCGTGATGAGTTTCTTTATAGAGGGGAGTTTCTATGGTCATTATTTTAATATAGGTAGGGAATTTTTTTGTACTATTAAAAACCTCTTGTTTTATACTAATGATTCACTCTAAAGTAAATATAGTTTTTTAGGAGAGTATGGGGATCATTTGGATCCTAATGTATAGAAACCTTCTCATCACATACATATACATTACATCTATTTTGTGGAACATTTAATAATTTTCATAAACACAAGCCCAAAGACCGTGTTAGCTTACTGCATTTGGAAAGAGGGAATCATAAACACTAGTGAATACGTGAACAACATTATCTACCATTAGGTTCTTCATGACTAGCACACTCTATAGAGACAACATACATAATAAATTTCATCATAACCTATGGAATGGAATCATAATAAACGGTGAGCTCAGATACTCAGTAAGGGAAAACAAGGGAGATATGTAAAGATAAGAATGTGAATAATGGTATCAGAACAAGATCATAACATTTGAAGACCATAGACTACTTATCAAATATCATAATCAAGAGAACTGGCATAAATGTGGTAATTTTATAAGACCTTAATCATAATGTAATCAATAGTGGAATCCATGAAGTCATAACATAGGAGTACAAAATGGAATTGTGGTACAAACATAAGAATATAAAATGATTTCCATTGTAGTCATGGATTATTACAACATACATCTTAGTGGAATGGTTTCACCCCTGAAACAATCTTAGTTTTCAAGTATCACTCCCATTACCATCTTAGTAGACAAGGTTATAGTGGACAAAGACCTTTACTGATCTGATTTTACTCCTCATTCCAGATTGTGTATATAACAATATATAAATATTTACCCAACGAGTAGGGAATGAACCTAATCCAATATGGTACTTATTTCACCATGTTATAAGGTATTGGTGGTTATAATTAACCTATGTTTATGAATTCATGTTTAAATTTATTGCAATATTACCATGTTTCTATTTCGTTATTATTCATTATCATACCTCTTTGTTCATGTTTATGATTATCAACCTGTTTATTTCCCATTTAAATTCCTATTTTCTAACAAGTATTTATTTCTTAATGTTTTGATTTTTTTATTCCCTTACTGTGACTTATAGACCACCCATTTCTTAAATATATCCTATTGTTATCCCATTTAGTTTTAAGTATGATGGAGAATTATGGACATGTTAAAGTAGTTTTCAATAATTTTGATTCACCCCATATTTTATGTTGTTATGTAATGTACATCACTAACCAATGACCGTAGACATATCAATCATAAGGGTTTTATTATTTTTATTCCTATGTAATAAATCAGGATTTAATGTTTAATAAAGACTACTGTTTTCAAAGTCAGTATCATAGAAAAGCCATGTTTCATTTGGGATTAAGATTAGAAAAATATAGTGAAATCCTCATGTATAGAACTATGTATTGGAAGACATCCCTATTTTTTGTAAATTCTAGCATAAGTGGATTACAAGCAAAGACATCCCTTTTTGGATAATAAAATTGGATGTGGATCTGAAATAGATATACCTATGGGTGAAAACGCTAAAAATATCATATCTATATAGACTCTTTTTGGAACTAGTGCATGATAATAGGAACTTATACAAACATAGTTTAGAACTCCAAGTGGTAATGCTTTAGTAAATTCAAAAGCTCATTATGAACCATTATTTAGTGAAATAAAGAACTCGTAAGAGTCTATGATAGGTAATATATCATGGATAAAATAGATTGAAGCCCATAAATTCATAGGATAATGAAATAAATATAATTTATAGGTCATGCATTTTAATGTATTTGCATTTCCATTTGTGAGTATAATAGTTTAGAAGTACCCATACCTAATTCTTCCCTTTATTCTTGCCCATAGTATAAAATAGGGGAAATTGGATGAAAGAAAAATTGGTCGTTCAATGTGATGACTACCCAAATGATATACCTAACATGATGGGAGATAAATTTATAAATCTAATAATTTTGTAAAATCTGCTATAAAAATTACTATTTAAACATGCACATAGTTGAATGACCAATGATATCAAAGTAGAGAAGGTTGAAATATCAAGTAAGTTCATATAAAAAGGTGATAAAGGAAAAGAGATTAAATTTACTATTTTTAAAATATTTGGAAATTATTATGAAGGGAATGTCCAAAAAGGATCTTTATGGTGTTTCACTTATGGAATAATAGGGAAAAATGTTGCTAGTTTCTAAAAAAATGATCAGTTTGATAGAAGGGAATAAATTACATTCAATTAAACCTTTTTCTGTTCAATATATTATTTTTAGTGAATATGTGTAATATGTGAGAAAATTCCCAAATCCAAGGATTAAATCCTAAACTATGGAAAGAAATATACAATGGAAATATTTGATGTGTAAGGATTGAAGTGTTTGTGAATGAGTATTTTAAAATATATTCTAAAAGTAGAATATCAATGAAATAATGGATATAAGAATCATAAAATATCTATGTATTATTACACATTGTTTTTTAATTATGGAATTGAAACATATACTTAACAGTACCAACATCCTATAAATTTGATTTAGTGAAACCGTGATATTTTGGAAGACTCATTATTAAGGGATTTATATCACTTAAAATGTGTTTGATGTTGGATAAAAATAAAGTGTATTGGGAAAATATTTCAAAGCCTAATCTTATGTTCAAAAGAATTGATACCAATTTTGGAGATTTATGTTATGGATATTATACATGATTTAGTATATTTTGGGAAACATGTTTTGAGAAAAAATATTTTCAAATTTTAGGGTGACTAATGATATTAATATATATGTCTTATATGGTTGAGGTATATATAAAAATTAATATTAGTATAAAGTATTATTTCAGAACAATGATATTATGATTTTGGAGTTGTATGATGAATGGTATGAGACGACATTTGAGAATAAAATATCCTGTAATGTTGAGGTTATGAGTGTTATTTGGGATATAAGGGTATTTATTTAAGGAATTATCTATGTTAATCGTTTATATTTTTTTATTTAATTTTTTCAATTATTTTATTAAGGTTCATTTATTTTTAGAATTGTATTAAATTATGGTAAAAAAAGTTCTATTTGTTATAGATAAAAGGAATATCTTTTTTAATTTGGTAGATTCTGTGGCCCATTTTAATATTATTCAAGCACTTCATGCATCATAATTTTCTTCTTTAGTACCTATTGTATGGAGAAAAAGATGAGAATCTAGTGGAAATTTATTAAAAGATGAAATTATACACGTCAAGAATGTATATTTCATTATTTTCTTAGTCTAGATGGTATATTAATTCTACAACTCCATGAAAATAATCTATAAATAAAAATATTATCATATTATGAACATTTTCATTGAATAAATGGTCTTTCACCCCATAATGATTTATGGTTTTGTGGTCATTCAATCTCTTATAACTATTTTCTATATCACTATCTATTATTTCTTGGGAGATAGTTGTTTTTCATCCATGTTTACATTTTCATTTCTCCCCAATGTCCTCCTGCATAGTAACAAAGATATGGGATGACCATCATACTTCCCTTTATCTCTTTTCATGTAGGTGTTTTATTAAACCTTTTATTAATGTGAGTTTTAAAACAAAGTTATTTTCAAGTGTCAAAAAATTTCTTACCAAGATCAAGTTCAAATTTCAAGGATGAAATTTATTAAAGGGGGAATAATTTAACAACCCAAGTTTATAAAAGAGTAAATTATGTTTGATAGCATCTGTTATACACGACACTAAATCCAAGGAATCCATGATTATTTAAATATGATTACTTTAACCTTGCTGTTAAATATGAGGGTATAAATTTTATTAAATAAATTTTTTAATATATATATGATCTAATCAAGATAAATAAATTTAAAAAAATAATAATAAATAATAACTCAATTTTTAGTGATGTCACTTTATTCTTCCAAAACACATTTTCTTCAAAAATAGTATTAAAATATTTTTGTGAAAAATATTATAAATAATTTAGTAGAACATTAAGAAAATTTATTGGATAAAATTAAATTTATTTGTGAAATAATAATATCAAAAATAATTTAAGTTGACAGTTTTAGATTTTTAGAAAAATATTTATTTTTTAGTTAATAGTGAAAAATACTGAATTAAAAAATGAAATTTATTTTGATAGATTAATTAATTTAAAAGTAAAATTTTTAATTTTATTTTATTTTAAAGTAAAATAATTTCTATTCCATTATATTTTATCAATTTTATTATATTTAAATTATCTTTATATTATTTTTTCTATAATTTTATTTTTAGGTTCCAAAACATATTTCTTTTTTTCTAAAAACAGATTTAAAATAAAAAATGGGTCATCATTTTAATTAATTGAAATTACCCATAATCGAAAAATATTTATATTAAACAGAAATATTATATATTTTTTATTATTATAAATTCATGTAATTACTAGTTATAGAGTTAATATAAAATAATATTTTCCCTGATAAAATGAATATCTCCAAGAACCTCTTTTTATTGTGATTGCATGTTTTACGTTAAATTTCACCACTTATGTGAATTAAATTTTCAAAAATTGATACCATATTTAGATTCATCATAATTAATATTACTTAGCATGGTAGATTTAATTCTTAGAAAATATGAATTGTAAACGTAGTAAATTTTTATTTCCACGGTAAAAGGAAACCTAGTTTGGTAATAGAAAAAATAATATATGAATGAATAGAAAATATGTAACCCTAATAGTATTGTAATTAATATTTTCATCTCAATATTATAATTACTATATTTTTTTAGGATTTATAAATTATTATGTAGTTATTTGACTAAAAAATTTAATTTTATATGTTAAAAAGTAAATTATATTTACAGAAATATATAGTATTAATCAATAAAAAATATATTAATTCATAAATTTTAGAAATAAATGATATTTTAATTATTTATTTTTATTAAATTATATATATTTAATATAAATTGTAATTTAATTTTATCAAGTGAAAATGTAATTTTTATAAGGGTTTGAAAAATATTATTGTGAAAACACCAGTATTTTTCAACAAACAAGTGTTTTGATTTAAAATTTCAACATATCAAATTTATTTAATTATTTTAATAAAATAAAATTTATTTTTAGATTCATAACATCAAAAATATTCAATGGTTATTTTTTCATAATTTTCTGAGAAAACTAAATTTTATTGTAAAAATTAAATACGGTATAAATGAATGGTTTGTATTATGACATCATAATGACTAAAAAGTGATTTAATACATACCATATATAGTTTCCAAAAAATATTATTTTTCTCATTTATTATAATTTTTTATGTTATATTATTAATTTTATATATCCTTTATGAGTCCTCCAAAATCAATATAGTATTTCAAGGTTTTAAAATCATTTATTTATAAACCTGACTTACATCCACATCACCATGGGTAATATTATAATGGGTTTAGTTCATGGAATTATAAAATAATGAAAACCAATCCCCTTTTGTAGAAAACATTGTCAAAAACAATTTTATGGTTTGTGTTTTTTAAATCATTAATATATAGAGTTGAAAATCTATGTTTGGGAAATAATAAAAATAGCAACAATATCTTTTACTATAAAACCCACATATGTTTACATTATTATTCACTCAAAAACCATGGATCACATCTTCACTCTTCTCTAACCTCTCCATAGTAAACCCATGGATCCCCCAAGAAATAAAAATGCTTCTACCATGATTTTGGAATAACTCTCTCAATGTAATTTAGCTCTCTCCCATTTTTTCAATTCAATATCCTTCTTTGTATTGAGTATTTTGAATATCAATTAGTTCTATTGTCATGAAATTATAAATACATATATTCGGTAAAATTAATTTCCTAATAATGAGATATCATTTTCCCCTCTAATTAGAACAATTACCATAGATGTTACTATGCGTAAATTTAGTAAGGGATCCTCGTTTTCTCTTCTTTATTCAGGACCATTATTTATGTAATGCACTTTGTCATCAAATTATAAATAATGAAATATGATTTTCACTTTTATATTACAACCCTTTTGATTTCTAGGTATTTAGAGACCCTTCCACTCTTATTAATCCCTCCCAGGATTCATTATGTACACCGATTACACTATCAAAATTATCCTTTAATTTTTCCTTGCCATGTTTTTATTTTAGAACCCTCATTGTTTAATGGTTATTAATTCACATATTAAATTTTTTTATCACGTTCTAGAATATCGCTAATACATTTATTTTTTAAATAATATGTGACGACAGACCCCTTTACCTCTCATTGACACATTTTAGTGATCTTAATGTACTTTCATTACACTGCTGAAGTGTTGTTGTAACTTTCTATGTAAACCATTTGTGAGGTGTATACTAGTACCCATTTACACTCATGGTTATCAACCTATTTGTAACTATTTTTAATGATATGGTACAACCATTTATGTCACCCACAATCCTTATTCATTGTACAAAATGTGATAAAATATGATCTTATGTTATATAATCTATGTGGAAAACTTATACATGTACATGATATTATTATGATGGGTTTACCCTAATAGCGGACAAATGCATTGGGTAACAGTTTACTCTCCTGAGGAGCCATTTATGGTATTATGAAGTGAATCTAATCCACTATGGATCTTTTTCCACTACGTTATGATGCCCTAGAGGTGGAACTTGATATATATTAATGATTTCATGTTTAAAGTTGTTTCCTCTTTCCCATGTTTCCATTATGTTATCATGAAATATCATTCCTCTTTTTTAATGATTATGATTCTTATCATATTTATTTCCCATTTAAATTCCTATTATCTAACATTTAATAATTTATTCTTATTATTATTTTTTTATTCCCTTACTATAATTTATATCACAGCCCTTTTTTATCTATGTACCCAGGTTATCCCATGAGGTTTTAAGAATAATGGAAAATTATTAGCATGTTAAGTAGGTTTTCAATAATTTTGTTATACCCCATGTTTTATGTTTTTATTTTTTGTACTCAATTACCCAAATACACTAGACCTATTTAATATTATATATTTTATTATGTATTTCCATATGTAATTAATCATTAATTAATGTTTAATATAGACTTGATTTTTCATTGACTCACTTTTATTATATTAAACTATCATGTTATCAAAATATTTCATTCTATTAGATAAATGGTATAAATAGGAATGTTGAGGATAGTTAATCAGCCTAATTATATTGAAGTACATCATGTGATGTGCATGAAAATACTATTTTTCAATGATAATGTTATCATTGTTCCATGATTTATACTACTTATGGACATAATCTAGGTAGGGTTGTATTGATTAATGATTATCCATTATAATAATAAATATATAATTATTATAAATTAAACGACTATATGGAATATACTTGTCCTATGTTTATAATGACATTTTCATCTTCAAGACTGAAATACTAAAAAAATATGAAATGGAACCTAAGTTATGGACCATTATGTGGTTCTTATTGGTTTTTTTAATATTAGAGGTATTATTTAGTGTAATGATATTTTGATTCTTAAGATTTGGGTAGTGGTGATTTTTCTTATGTGTTCCCATCGATGTCGGATTATAGGAGAGTATTTTATACATATATTCTATTATTTTTTGATTACACACCCTACATGATTTAAATATCTTTGCCAACACCCAAACGCTCTGAGGTTTTTCTCCCTAAAATATAGGATGAGGATGATATAGATGGCCTACTAACCCCTCTCCCATGATCTCTATTCACCACGTGCTTCTAGTTTTACCAGTGGGGAATGGTGAGATATATGGTGGGGACATGTATTATTGGAGGATGCAAAAAGGTCAATTTTTAATGTTTTCATGAAACTATACTTATCTGGTTATGTGATAAGTGATATACGATTGATGTATAAATATGTGCGAGGCCTTTGGTTCCTTGAGAACTGATGTACCATTGGAGTCGTCGTAGTTAAACATGGAAGGGAATGAAATAATTAGGTATTCACATTGGATGAGAGTGGAAAACCATTGGGGATATGATTTTAAGGTTCATCTTTCTACATTATTTTGATACTACAATACTAATATTGGATGTCTTTTTTGTGAGGGAACTTTGGTGGGGTGTTGGGGTGAACTTTTTTACATGTGAAGGTACTGATTAGTTCTTATATTTGATCAGTAATGTATCTGTATACTCTTCATTTTAAATTATACTACATAGATATGATCCAATTGACCATACATGTTTTGATAACCCAATATATATATAAGATATTTATCATTATTCTGAGTAGAGTTTGTTAATTTGGATGGATAATACATGCTCAAATAATACAGTTTCTATGTTGGGTTCTATAAGATTATTTGGGTATTTTTTTTTGAGATGTTGTATCTATTATATATTTATTAATTTTTAGTGTAATTGTTTTTTATATAGGTCTATTTACATTTAATGGATATTGGATTATTGTATTTTTTTCATTATATTAAAGGGTAGTTACATCCATATTAGTATGATATAAACTTGGTTCTAGTCACCAACTCAGATCATACTGAGGGATGGACTTGCAGGGTCAGAACTTCTAATCCCTACTAGACTAATAGGGTCCCCATATAATAGAGGGGTTCTCATAGAGTTTTATTAACTGTTTTGGTTAAGATATACAATATATTTTATAGTCTGGAATGGGTGATGATTTCATGGGTTGGTAAGATAATTATGTTAACTGAATAAATTGTGTAGCTATAAAAAGGGTGACATACTATGAAATTGGAGTTTATGTTACCTTTAGATCCAATGTAACAACAATATATTCTATAAACGTGTTATGATAATGAATCTATTTCAAAGATAGAGACTCAATATAGGAACCTGAATGATACTTTACTATGTTATGTTATGAATGTGGTGGTTTCTAGAATAAAAATATTTATTTATTAAATAAATCTAAAAGAATCAATTGCTATTGAAAATATTTGATCATATTTTCCATGTGAATATTTTATTTTTTCACTACCCATGTGTGGTTTATGTAAGGGTGGTTAGGTAGGCTAACACTACTCATTGTATGAGTGTTGATTCGAATTAGGAGAAGTATAGTGAAAGAGGAAATTGAAAACCATTTAGCATCAAATCATTGTAAAGTATAAAGGAACCATCATTGATCTAGATATTGATATCATTTGAGATTTGTTATAGATTATGTTTGGTATAATTCATTTTGTAAATAATTATAAGTTTCCCAAATCTATTATTTAGTTGAGGGAATTAACAAAAAATTGTTGGATGATGTACTATGAGGAGTGGGAGGAGACTGATGTTTCATGTTTGGATTTCAATATGGATTTATGGATAATGTTCCTATAGATGGAGATGATGGACATAAAGAGGTAACTTTTTTTCTCCCTTCAGTATGGGAGCATGTGCATTCGAGGGTTGTGGATAATGTTTTTAGACCATCTATGATTTTCCCTAACATTTTTCAAGAGGATGAGTCTATTCAATTGTTCATGGAGGTGTAATTGCACCACATCCACTATTATTTAGAAACGTAATTTATGTAACCTACATATTTATAGGTTTATAAGTACATGGATTGGTTGAAAATTGTTCTTGAGAGGGATGGAAAACCTCTATATTATGTCCAGTGGGGACCTCTGATGAATAAGGAATTAGATGGATGTTTTTGGAAGTCAAGATAATTGATATAATGAATGGTAGAGATATTGAATTATCTTCTAACATAACATTCCTTGAGGGATGGTAGTTCACATGAATCCACCAAGAGACCTCCTATTTTTTCATTGGTTGTGAATTTCATTGAAATTTTTAGTATTAATATCCAACATCCCTAGAGAGTAAGTATGCTTTGGGTGGTCTAGCCCCTTTCCAGCTAAAGTAGTAGTTTCCCCCATGATAGTATCAACCACATATCCAACCAATATAAGTTCAATAACTCATTAAACATGATTATTATCATCCAAGGCTAGGTGTTGTTGGTAAAGGTTAGTACAAACATCTCCTGCACCTTTAAGGACCCTAGAAAGAGCATAGATTTGTAATACATCTGCAGAATGGAAGAAGAGTTTATATAGGCCAGTTGAATGAGATAGAGGTTCCAATTACACTGGTTCAAGATGATGTTTGGGGTATTAATGTATTATCATATTCCTCAATTTATGATTATTATGATACTAGGGTTTCACTCAACTTTTCTTCACACATCAGGGTTTGAGTATTGTGACATGATGTAGAGAGGACATATGTTCCCCTAAGGTTTTCTACACCAGAAAAAGGAAAGTATTGAGTATTTTAGGTGTGTCATGAATATAAACGGGAGATAGGTAAACATTATTCATCATGATATTCTTTGTGATGTAGATACAACTATATGATGTCATTCATGGCATTACGTTTTTGAAATTTATTCACATAAAGGGTATTATTTTTGGGAGAGTGTTTATTTTTATGATATGGTTTGATAGTTTATAGTATTCACCGATGAGAGGAATTATGATATAATTAATCGGTCAGTGGTATCCCTTATTTACATGATTTATAAGTTACCGGTAGAGTCTATGGGTGCTAAGGTATTGGATTCCCCCAATAATGTTTCAATGTTTCTGGGAATGTTTCCTATGGTCATTGATGCGCTACCTTATCGGTGTGGAATGGTGTTTGTAATAGAATTATAGATACATCATACACCTATTTATATGGATTATTTTCTGGATGAAACTACTAGTGATATATGAGATTGGGAAAAAATTTATTATCTGATGTAGAGAATCTTTATCAATACCTTCCTATCAATGTAGAGAGATTATCTTTCATTTTCCATTAGAAAAAATGTGGATTTAAGGGTAGGGATAAAATATTAAAGGTTGAATTAGGAGATGGTCATGATTCTTTAACATGTTATATTAATCGATGATCTATTTGACTAGTTTATTATATCTATCTATATTTTTATATTCTATCTATGGTCATGATCTCATCAACTAGGGTGATGAAGGAAGATATTCTAAAGACAACATTCTAGTGTTAGTGTGGGAATTTTGAGTTCTAGGTCATTCAATTCAGTGTCTTCAACACACCATATGTGTTCATGGGACTCCTAAACTATAACATTCATGAGTTTATAAAAGGAAAAAACATGTTCGATAGCATTCATGATATGCTATATTGAGCATAAACAAACAACTAAATATAAACCATTAATATGGTAGTTATCACATAGCCATTAGAATGGTGGGAATTAACATGATTAACTGAATTATGAAACTATAGTTTACACATGAACATATAATTATTTATTTTGTGACCAATTAATTATAAATGAAAAAAAACTATTTTAAAATTAAAAGGAAATGTTTTTCAGGGAAATCTCTATCAATGAACACAAGTCAATTTATACCAAAAAATTAGTAAATAAATATTGTTGGATTTTATTCAATAAATTTATAATATATTCAATCTAATGAATAAAATTCCACAAATATTTTTTCTAGGAATTATATATTTATAAGTCCAATTTTACTCATAAAAGAAGTATTTTTCTATAAAAGGAATTTTTTAACCTTTTGATGGAGCACTTGTTTTAAATATAGTTTTTGATAGTTTTTTAATTTATATTTACAAGAATAAATTTCTTATTTGAATTAATAATATCCTAATTCTATTTGGAAGAATGTATGTAATTTTTTTGATAAGTTTTAGTTTTTTATAATTATTGGAAAAATATTTCATTTTAATTGAAAACAACTTTTTCATCTAAATAATTGTCGGTGTTAGATTATTTTTTTGATTGGTTTTAAATTATAATTAGATCAATTTTATATTATTTAATCCAATTTAGTTCACCATAATCCATTTAATATTGAAATTGGATATAAAAACCACATGAAATTTTGAACGTATTTACTTTAAATACTTATTTTCACATTTTGTCAATGGGAATAATTTTTAATTAATTTTAACAACAATGGTTAAGGTTAAATCAGATAATTAAGGAGAAAATAATTTTATAATTTATTTAATACTACCCTAACCCTTGTCCTAATTTTATTAGATGAGTTATTTTCAACTAAAACCATCATTGGGAAGATTTTGTGTCCACTTGGAGCCACTTGGTGGAATTTAACCATTTTATAGTAATTTATCCAATGTAACGTCAATTTTTCATACTTTTTATTTTACCAAATGAAGTATTTTTAATATGTAATTATATCGAGAATATACTAGACTATAAATATTATTTTTATATTTAAAATATTTATCTTTGTCATGATAAATTATTTTCAATTTTTTGTAAATAAATAATTAAATTAATGTATTGAGCAATGATGATGCAATGATTTTTTAATTAATAAAAATATCAATTAAATGATATTAAAAATAGAAATAGTACCTAATTAAGATTAATAATGTCATAAAAGAATTTTCTAGATTAATTTGACATGTTATTTATTTTTTAGAAGTATATTCTTATTTTATATTGTAGTTATGATGTTTTTAAAAAGACAAGTAATGAATATGGTCAAAATTGACATTATTGATATTTTAAAATAAATAATATTTTATTATATGATTTAAAATTTCTAAAAATTAAAATTCCATACCAATTAATGGGATAATTATTAAAATTTCCAAAATGGTTCATTTATTTGTCATTTTACGTTTTATTTAAAATATATTAACTCTAAAATTGTGAATTACCAAATATCTTGGTAAGAGGTTAAAAGAGTTAAATAAGGGCTAAAAAGATATGTATTAAAAAATTAATCAAAAATTATTTAAGTTTCATTAGATGAATTTATTTCGACCCATAATCATACTATTATCTAAAAAAATATATTTGGAAATATTTTTAGTAAATATATAATTTGTATTAATTTAATATTTTGAAGTCTTCCAAGAGTTCCTCGTCCCTGTCCAATAAATTGGGACCCACTGTTCTCTATTCTCTATGC
This sequence comes from Viscum album, assembly GCA_963277665.1. Taxonomy (NCBI): domain Eukaryota; kingdom Viridiplantae; phylum Streptophyta; class Magnoliopsida; order Santalales; family Viscaceae; genus Viscum; species Viscum album. Next base: position 1,426,686,670 of record OY728120.1, on the reverse strand, counting down.
CTCCAAAACCTATTTTTTAAATAAATATCTACATAAATACCTTACTATAACCTCTACCCATATTATAGAGATTTTAGTATACGAATAAAACCACCCTTATTGGTAATAAGGGGTTAAGTAGTGGAGGTGGTCTGAGGAAGAGGTATTGTTTTTTATCATGTATTTATTTTTTATTTTTTCTTAATCATCCATCAAATATTTATAAATAATTATTAAATGACAACTGCAATATCCTCAATATAATTAGATTTAATTTTGTTAATAGCATCACCTCAATCCATCTCCACTTCCATAAAATGTGAAAGTAATTATTGTTCGTGTGTATGGTGAACTACCCCCTCGTGAACCGATATAATTCATTTTATATCACCATCACTAAAAAATTCTAATAATGATGAATGTAATATATATATATGTGTGTGTGATATTAATGAAATATGTATCATTATAAAAATTATAACATATCATTTACATTCTTACATTTCGATGCATGGAAAAATGATAATGTCGTTCATGCCTATATGTGAACAATCACCTTCATAAAGTGATTAGATTCATTTTACATCACCACATCAAATGGATGATATATATAAGTATATGTAAATGGTTAATTTTACATTAATTATATTATAATATTTATGTAAAAATAAAAATACATAACTACTTTCCATAATGATCATTGAAGTATGAAATGCAACTCATGTGTATGTATGACCTACCGTCTCAATGATCGTATCATAGTTAATTTTTCATGTCCATATTAAATGGATGGATTTAAAAGTAAATTTATGTAGAATTTTATTATTATCTCAATAATATTTTATTATAGATGACAATATAATGACCACATAGACTATAGACATCATACTAAATCCATTTTGGACTTAAGTACCGAATAACATCAAAATCTACAACGTGAACATAAAAAATTATTTAATTTTTATAACATGATAATAAGTGATATGAAAGGAATAATAAACATTAAAAATTTAAGGCCGACATTAAATAATTAACCTATGTTTATCACTCAACAATATAAAAGAACATACGTAATAATTCAGCGTCAAGGTATATGACTTTTTAAATAAAACCACATTTTAAATGTTTTAGTGATTTGTTTTTTAAATATTTATCATCCATTTACATGTTTGAATAAAAAAATTTAAATTTTTTTTATGGACATGAATTTTTTAAAATATGAATTTTTTAATTTCATTTAAATTATTCGATATTTTATGGTATAATTTGTTTTAAACAATGCTTTTAAAATTTTTAAAATGGGTTTTTGAAAATAGATTTATTATTTAAAAAACATGAAATTTTTTCTTATCAGTAAAAATTAAACTTTAATAGTAAAATTTCAATATTTTATGTCTTATGATTATATAATGATACATGAACAATTTATAGGTGGTTATATGATAAACCAATGATGGGTGGTTAAGTGATAAACCTTGGACAGGTAGTTATGTTATAACCTCCAATGTGTTAGGTATGTATGTTGGTCCTGTTGATATTCCATTTTTAAGAGAGACTTGTATGGAAGTGGAACGCATTGTTATTAAATTTTTGTAAAATTATTTCTTATGTTCCTTACTTATAATTTATATTCTTTCTTTGAGAATTCATGAAGATAATTTCATCTGAAAAAGGTAAGATAATTATCTTTTTGAAATGATGATCCTTTTTTCATGGTAAAAATGTATATTTTAAGGAAATTATTTATAGGTTTTCAATAGACATATAATTTCGTTTATTTTATGTCATTTAATAAAAAAAATTATCATCCAATTTTTTCAAAATATTTACAACGTTTAAAGAATAGTTGGGACAAATATGTGATCAAGGGAGAATTTTGAATATATGTCAGCATCATAAATCCTTTTCTATTTTAAAAATATTTGTGTTATAAATAAATGGATACTAATAATAAATGTCCACTTATAATTTATGGGTTTATGATGATAGAGTTTTTAAAAATTCTTTAAAATCCTAAACATAAAATATCTTTGGAAAATGAATGTGATTTCTAGTTTTAAAATAACTACAATAAATTATGATTATATTTGGGTTCTTATAGTTGGTATCATAATATGGTTTAGGAAACATTATAGATTAGGATGTTTTCTTAAGAGTTAGGGATATCATAATGTGTTTATAATTTTTTTATCATAATTTTACTATCTTATAAAACCCTTTTGGGTATTTATGCTTTGAATGTTTAATGAACTAATTTTAGTTTTTGAAAAAATATTTTTAGAGGTAATTATGGGTTATTACTTTTGGGGGTGAGAAATGAGAGGTATGAGATAACATTTGATGTTAAAAAATGTTATGATTATGTTTTCGGATATTATCATATTTTTGTAATTTTATAATAATTTTTTAGTTTTAGAAAAAGGATAACCTACAAGAAGGGTGACTACTCGTCACATTCGGTAATGTTGTGATAATAAAACCCACAACCAATGATAGATAAAATACCATCACCTAACAATGGCCTACATAAAGTCCAAGTTATTAGAAATTATTATTTTTATTTAATTATTTGATGGATAAATAATAATTTGATTTCGGTATCATATGTTTTATCAAATAGATAACCATGGGATTGGAAAATGATTTGGTGATTAAGTGATTAATGTTATTTTTGGAGATGTTCATTATTTTGGGGAACCCTGTATGATGAAGGTAAACAAAATAAAAGGGGATTTAATTAAAAAAGTAATGGTTGAATTATATTTTTTACAAATATATAATTTTGTTATGGACATATGGTGATTGAGGTTAATTATGTGAAAAATTAGAAAATCTTAGATATTATGTGATTTAGTAAATTACATTTTTGGTTATGAGACATTAATAGATATTGATGATATTTAATGATAAAAGTTAAAATTTATCTTGGAAGACTATGTTATTAAAAATCTTTATTATTTTTATTTTTCAACCATAGTTTGGATTATTTTGTGAAATTTTAAGGATAGTTATTTATTGACTGTTATATGTTGAACATTGGGTATTACTATCGGACTTTGGAGATTTAAGTAGTTTTTCATCATATACGTTTTCTAATTTTGTGGAAATTATCTTATATTATCTTATCCAGTTACGTTTTTGATGATGTTTCAAGACAAGATTAATAGGTTTTTATACTTTTTTGGGATTCGTGATCTATATAACTTGATTCAAGTGCTTCAAACAAGAAAAATTCAACTTCAATACTCATCATTTAGAAAAAAAGTTGAGTTTTGGGTGGAAATAGATTAAAGGATGAAACTATAATTTTCAGGTTAGTATGTTTCCTTATATTATTATTCTAGCTAGTAGAAGAATTCATAAACTCTATAAAAAGTATCTGAAAACAAAAATGGTATATGTTTAATTTTTTTAATAAGAAATCAATGACCTTTTAACCCAACACAAATTTTCTATATTATGAATGTTAACTTTCTCAAAACCATGTTTTCTACCACTCTATATCAGAATATGGTAGTTATTTTTCTCATCCATTTCTACGATGTCCTATATGGATTCCAGGATTGTGTTATCTCAAGTGTCCTTCTTACTTCATTTTCTTTATTTTAAATTGGATGTTTTATTAATCATTTTTCCAACATGGGATTTCAAAAAAGGTATTTTCAAACATAAAACCCGTAGTTTTAGATCTTGAGTTAAAATTTAGTGTAAGGAATTTATTAAATAGAGACAAAATGTTACATTCCTTGTTTTTAAAAGTAAACACTAAATTTTTTAGCATACATGGTACACCGCATCGAGCATAAATGGAAAACTATATATTATTTTTTAATATTGTAGTTATCACATATCAGTTATAATGGAGGGAATGAATATGAATAACTAAATTATCAAAATTTTGTTTACATAGGTATATATAATTAATTATATTGTGGCCAATTAAATATAAATGAAAATAAATCCTTTTAAAAAAAATAAAACCAAATTTTTTTCTTTAAAAAATATTTAAATATTCCTAAGTGTATTTATAGCAATAAATAAACAAATAAATCATGATAGATTATATTATAAAAATTATTATATATTAAATATAGTTTTTAAAATTCCTCCATTTTTTCTAGAGATAATGTATGAACAAATCCAATTTTACTTATAAAAAATGAATTTTTCTAAAAAGGTCATTTCGCCAACTTTTGATTGCGCACTTGTTTTAAATATATTTTTTTAAAATTTAATAAATTTTACCCCAAAAAAATAATCATATTCATTGAAATCATAATATGAAATTTTACTTTGTTTCAATTTTTTGTATTATTCCTCATGGTTTGATGAATAGTGGGAAAATGTTGCATTTTAATTGGTGACAACTTTTTAATCTAAATAATTCATGGTGCTAAATTATATTTTTATTGGTTTTTAAGTATATTTAGATTAATTTTATATCATTTAATCCAATTAAGGTAATTGGAATCTTCTTCACGTTGAAATTTGATATAAAAGTTTTGTGGACATTTGAATGATTTTACATAAAAAAATTTGTTTTACCATTCTATCAATGGGGTTAGATTTTAATTAATTTCATTAATTTATATGTTTGGAATTTTGAAAATTTTATTCCATAGTTGTAATCATATGGTCCAAATTTATTAAATAGGCCCCTTTTATTTTTGAAAAATGTGAATAGAAACTTTAGTTAAAAAAATTATTGGTCATAATTAAGGGTAATTATAGGTAAAAATAATATTATAAATATTTTTAAACTACCCTAAAATTTAACCTAATTGTATTTGAGGATTTATGGTCAAACGAATTAATAATTGGGAATATTTTTTTCCCATTTTTCCTACTTTATGGAAATTAACCCTTCTATATTATTTTTTTAAAGAAAAAGTCATTTTTGTCATACTTTTGTTTTTTAAAAGTGAAATATTTTTAATATGTGTTAATATAGGGGCTATATTTCACGATAAATATTATTTTGAAATATGAAATGTTTATATTTATCATTATAATTTATTTATAATATTTATGAAATAAATAATTAAATTAAAGGCTTAAACAATGATGATTCCTTAATTTTTTCCTTAAAAGAAATATCAAGTAAGTGATATTAAAAAATTAAATTAAATATAATTTGATTTGATTAGTGTCATAAAAAAAATTTATGGATTTATTTGAAATTTTATTAATGTTTTAGAATTATTGTTTCAATTTTATCTCGTTTTTATGATATTTGTAAAAAGGCACATAATTAATACTATAAAAATTAACTTTATTGATATTTTTTAAAAAACATTATTAAATTTTATGAAATTTCTAAAAATCTCAATTCCATCCAAATTATTTGGATAAATCTTAAAATTTCATGAATAACTCCTTTATTGGTCTTTTGGAATTTAATAGTAAATATATTTACCCTCAAATTTTAAATTTCATGATATCGCGGCAAGAGTCAAAGGATAAAATAAGTGTTCAAACAAAGAGGTAAAGATTAAAAAATAAAAAACCTGTCTAGTTTTCATTATATGAACTTATTTATATCGATCATCATCCTATATTTTAAATCAATTAAAATTATTCAATTTTTAATAAAAACATAATTTATTTTAATTTAATATTTTAAAGAATTCATATAGTTCCCCTCCCATCTATTATAAAATAAGACCCATTATTCTATTTTCATCACACCAAAAAACCTATTTGGTTTGGTAAATATCTACCCAAATACATTCCTAGAATCCATCCCCAAATAATAGATATTTTATTTTTCTCATAACAACACCATTAGTGTTCTTATGGTTTTAATTAAAGGAGGTTGTGTGAGGAAGATGTATCATTTCAAATCAAGTATTAATGTTTTATTTCATCTTAAAAATCCTTAAATTATTCTTCAAACCTGATTAAATAATAACACTAGTATCCAGAATATAATTATATGTTATCATGTTAATATCATAACCTAAATCCATCTTCACTTCCATAAAATGCGAAAAGAATTATTGATTGTGTGTACAACGAACTACCACCTCACGAAGAAATATAATTTGGTTTCCGTCATTGTATCTCAAGACTAGTTATAATTATCAAATAAATGTTTTTAAATTTTATTCCTTCCATTTTTATCATTATAAAATCATAATATATAATTTATGTTCTTACATTTTTAGGCATAGAAAAATGATAACTTCATTTGTGGATACATTTAAACTATCACCTCCATGAAGTGATGTGATTCGTTTTTCATCACCACATCAAATGGATGATATATGTATATGAATATTTAGTTGGTTAATTTGAAAATAATTATATTATGTCCATTTTTGAAATATATAATAATACTCACCATAGTTCCATAATGATAATTTTAATCATATGAACGTACCGCTTACTATCTCCATATTTAATGGATGGATTTAAAAGTGATGTTAATATATAAAGTGATTATTATTTTATGAATATTATTATGGATATAGAAAAGTAATGACCAATTTGACTGTTGATATCATAACAAAGTCATTTTGGACTCAAGTGCTGAATAACATCAAAACATCCGATAAGAACATAAATAATTTAGTATTTATTATAACCCAATAATAAGTAATATTAAATAAGTAATAAACCTTAAAAATGTTCTCAAAAATTAAAAAATTAACCTATTTTTATTATTTAGGAATATAATGAACATACTCGATGATTCAGACTCTATGTAAGGGAGTTTTTAACTAAAAACCACATTTTAAAAAGTTTAAAGATTTTTTTATAAATATTTATCATTCATATCCATGTTTTTAAATGATTTTTATGAATTTAATTTTATAGAAATTAATTTTTTGAAATGTGAAATATAAATTTTTTTTTCAGGTGATTCAAAGAGGTATAGTACACATTGATTTAAAATTATTTTTTAAAATGTTTAAATTTATTTTTCAAAATGGATTGAATATTTCAAATACATGAAATGTTTTCATTTGAACGAAAATGAAATTTTAATAGAGAAATTTAAATATTTTATTAATTGATATTACATAATGGTACTTGTACATTTGATGTGTGGTTACATGATAAACCAATGACAGGTGGTTCTATGATAAACCACTGATGGGTGGTTATATTATGACCTCTAATTAATTGGCTATGTAAGTCAATAATATGTCTATTATATTTGTAAGAGTTATATATATAGAATTTGACTTCATGGTTATTCTGTTTGAGTATAATTATGTCTCATGTTACCTACTTATGGTTTATATTATTTCTTGAGACCATTCAAGAAAATAATTTGATTTTGAAATTGTAAGATAATGATATTTTTTAAAATGATTAAACATTTTTCTATTTAAATGTTATGTTTTCAAGGAATTTTTTTTTTTGTTTTTCAGTATAATAATGGTTTCATTTATTTTAAGTCACTTACTAAGATTTTCTGATCATCTAATGTTTTAAAACTCTTGTCAAAGGGTTTATGTAAGATTTGGGAGAAGGATGAGATCAATAATAAATTTTGATGTTATATCCATATAATAAATCAGAAGATATCTTACATAAAATTGTTTTATAAAACAAATGGATACTGATAATAAGTTTCCACTTCTAATATGTGGGTTTAATATCTATGATTTTGTCGTAATTATCTAAAACTCTAAACCTATAAGATTTTTTGGAAACGAATGTCATTTTTAGTTTTAAAATATCTAGAATAAGTTTTGTTTAAGGCGGGGTCCTTATATAAACTCCTTGTTTTTTGAGTTCTTTGATGATTTTGTATTAATTTTTTTGGATGAATCCTCAAAAAATAATTTTCAATGGAGGAGTGTTTTGGCCACCAAACAATATTTCTGTGGTATCTTAGACACTATATAGTTCTTATGGTGAATTTTCAATGTATTTGTTCTGTATGATATAGGTGACGTTTCAAAAACATGTGGTAAGCTAAAAATTTGTAATAGTGAATCTCAAAATGTTCAAGGATATTTTTTCTTAGGAATAACCAATGTATATGGTGGAGGTTTGTGGCTTTCATGATCTTATATTTTACAATCAGAGGTTTATGTATATTTTATTATTGCATTGTATCCCCATCAATAACACTGACTAGGAACATAGTAGATTGTATTTAGAGAAATAAGTACATGGAATTATTCAACTACATGAATTGGCATGTGGTCGACATCACAGTTTTTCAGTTTCTTGAGGAGGGTGTAATGTTTGAGGATTTCTATGATTCTTATAGATTGGTTTTGAAATATATATTGATGCATTATTAATAATTAATCTTTATTTAGTCTTATAATTTATTACCACTCGAGTGTAACTATTCCACCCTTTATATCAAGAATAAAATACTAGTATTTTACATGATGTTATGATGATATTACCTCATCAAGAAGTGATTTTTTTCTTTAAGGACCTATAAAAAAATATTGTCTATATTTTATCAGTGTAACATTATAGTGATCTAGCCTTTTCTTATATTTCTATTGTACAATTTTAAAGATAAACAACATAATGGTATTATATATAGAAGATCCAAAGGATTAGTGTATAGGGAAAGTTAGGACAATACATAACAATTACAACATCAAGCATAAAGATTTATTTAATTCCTACGTCTCTAGATTCTTTTTGGCACTTCACTTCTCTTTAGTACATGAATTCACCTAAGGATATACATCAAAAGGGGTGCACTAAAAGCCCAGTAAGAGGATATTTAATAACAATATAATAATGGGTGAGCATAACCACAATATTGGAAAAGAATCATGAACATGATAGGAAACATTTATAAGATACATGAAATGTGGAAATTCTTAAAAAAGGAAACATCATGTATTAGTGGTTAACTACCTCAAATACTTTTAATCAAAACTAGAATCTTGTTCACACAAAATTTCACATTAATTCATGATATTTATCACTTTACCCAATGCATTAGAGAGATCTATAATTCCAGGCTCACCCATCACATCATAATTTTATCATTTATCATGCATGCCATAATGAACATATATAAAAAATGAACATAACTAACCCACAGAAAGTTATGAGTTTCATCTCTTAACAATTCATTCATAAACATTGAGTTCCCAAAATTAAGTGTGAATAACATAATTTATATGATAGCCAGCAACCTTGAGTGAGATGTAAAAGGTGTGTTTTTGAAACAAAATATCATTTAGAAAACTTTTTTTTGACATAAACATTAGTATAAAATAGTTATATCCTAGAATATGTAATATAATGTTGAAAAAATTATTTCTAAGGAGTGGACTTACCAAAAATGGAGTGAAAGAGGCAGAACCCAAAGAAGGAATGTTGGGTTCAAGAATTTCCTCATACCTTTTATCAGAATGATTCATTCGCTTCAATGTACTGTATAAAAAAATTAGATTCATTAATTTACAATTACATAACCTTATGTATAGGAATATAGTTCATTATGGTTTCATTGAGTTATTTTATGCACTTTTTGATGGGTTATAATGTTTATAAATATTGGTTGACATTGTTCGTTGTTATGGTTTTCTTGAGCAGGTCACATGTATTCCTAAATGGAAGTTCATGTATAACATGGGTGAACATAAAGAATGGATATTTCGTGTTTTTAATGAACTCCAATAAGTTTAAATGATATTATAATGAATTATATTATATACCATTGGGGTGAATCATTATATAAGAATTAAATAATGATTGTTTGGGTTAATTTGGGTGGTTTTTGACCACAACGAACTTGTTTTGATTAATCATCTGGTAATATGTACATAAGTTAGTTATAGAACTTTAAATAGGACATAGTAAATATAAAATTTTCTGGTTCAAAAATAATTTTTTTTTCATTAATAGATCTAAGGGTAGAAATTGAAAAAATAAAACATGTCATTCTTGAAGGTAATGGATTAACACCTCACGAACAACTTTTTTTTATAAAATAAAAAAGAAGAGGAGAAAGGGGTTGGATGGTATAATATCCCCTTAGTATCATAACATTCTATTATATGTATTATACTAGATTTATCATACTGTTTAGATGAATATAGGTAGGGATAGAATAAGAAAAGAACTTGAAATTGAAAGGAAATTAAAGGAAAAGAGGGAGAGAAATTACCTGTTGAATCCACCTCTTGAGATCCTCCTTAAGAGACGTAGGCTTGGTATTTTGATTAGACCAGAAGGTCTTGAACCTGGGGGATGGGCTAGGTAAGATTCTTGGGTAGAGTTTAGACAAGGCTTTAAGCTTTAGAGGTGTGAGGAAATGACGGTGTATTTATAGTGGAGGGGAGAGGGGATTTCTCAAACTATATATTCATTAGTTTATTATTTCTCCACCATACAAGGAATAGTGAGTCTTCCATGACCAATAATAATAGATATGGCATTTGAGTTTGAGATATGGGTTCTTATATCACTTGTGATGTCCGAAATAGTCGGTTTAAATTATAATGTATTTATACGGTAAATTAATGTATTTTACTATTCATAAAAAATCAAGTATTTAAGAAAAATCACAAAAAATAACCCCAGCCATTTTTAGATGTGTAGAATCCCAAAATGAAGTCCATTATTCAAAAATAATGTTCTAAATATTATTATTTTAATGTTAAATTAAAAACATAATTTAGTATCAAAATCTAGTTTAAAAAAATTCATTTACTTATTCTAAAATATAGGTATTTCATACATTCAACTTGAATATTATTTATGTATTATCATTGGTAAGATTACTAATCATTAGGGTATAACAATATTCATAAGGTTATGTTACTATTCATAAGGGTAGGTTACTATTGGCTAAAAAATTATGTTTTTCTTATTGGACTCTAAATAACTTAATGATTACAACCGTGTGTGTCAGATTTTTGAAATTCCAAACACATAAGTAGAAAAATTATGTTTAAAGGTCACTCAGCTCTTAGTTGTTTAATATGTTGTGTTTTCATGTGATTCTATGACATATTTATAAGAAGGTAATTACTGTTGAAAAACATTGGGTCGTTACATTCTTCCCCCTTATGAAATTTCTCCCTCGATGTTTCATTTTACACAAACAGGTGAGGGTACTTCTCCTTCATCACCTCTTCTGGTTCCCAAGTAGATTATTCAAACTTATGGTTCCTCCACAACACATTGACTAGTTGGGTTGTCTTGTTGCGTAAAACATTATTTCTATGGTCCAAAATCTCTATAATTTTCTCCTCAAAAGACAGATTATCTTCCATCTATACCACCTCTGAGATCAGTACATGCGAGGGATTAGGAATGTACTTCCTCGGGAGTGATATGTGAAACACATCATGAACATGAGACTTATTTGGTGGATGTGTAAGATGATAGGCCATGGCTCCTATGATGTCAAGTATCTCAAAGGGGACAATGTACCATGGGCCTAACTTCCCCTTCTTTCCAAATCACATGACTCTCTTCCATGGTGATATTTGAAGGAATACTATATGTGCAACATCGAACTCTAATTCCCTTCGACAGTTTTCAGTGTAGCTATTTTTATGACTTTGAGTAGCTTTGATGTATTTCTCGATGACATGAAACTTCTCTGTCATCTATTGCACAAGATCGGGTCCAAGTAGCATTCTTTCTCCAACTTCATCCCAACATGTTGGAGTTGTACATCGCTTTCCATACAGAGCTTCATATGGATCCATCTGAACACTCAAGTGGAATCTATTGTTTTATGACAACTCAACCAATGGGAGATACTGATCCAATCCACCTTTGAATTCTAGAGGGTAGGCTTTTAGTATATCTTCAAGCATCAGAATAGTTTTTTCCGATTGGCTATCCATTTTGGGGTGATAGGCCATGCTAAAATTTAATTCAATACACAAAGCATGTTGAAGGCTCCTCCAGAATTTAGATGTGAACCTTGGATCATGATCAGAGACAATTGAGAGTGGAATTCCATGCAGTCTCATCAATTCCTTCACATATATATTTTCATGTTGGTCAAGTGAGAGATCTTCTCGATTTGCAAAATAATTTTCAGTATTGGGGAGGCAGTCAACCAAAACCCACATTGCATTATTTCCCTTTGACATCTTTGGGAGACCCGTGACAAAGGCCATAGTAACATTATACCATTTTCACATGGGTATAGGCAATGGTCGCATCATTCCGTTGGACTTTTGTCACTCTTCTTTAACTTGTTGACATACCATGCACCTTGTGATATATTATGCAATCTCCTTCTTCATGTTATCCCACCAGAAGTGTTCTCAGTGATCACGGTACATCTTGGTACTCCCATGATTGATATAGAATGTTGAGCTATGTGAATTGGAAAAGAGATCCTTCTTTATCCCAAGTGATGAAGGAAAATAAAGCCGCATTCCAAACCAAATAACTACATCATCATTGATATGGAACTCTTTCAGCTTCCCTTCCTTTACTGCATTCACCCTCTTTTGTACCTCCACATCATCCATTTGTGCTTCCTTAATCTTCTCTTGGATGTATGGTTGCACAATAATTTCGGAAACGTAGGATGTATCCCCTACAATTAGGATTTCTAAATCCATCCATTTCATATCCAAGAAGATATGGTTTTTCTAAATCCATAACATGGATAGAGTAGCAGGTTCATTTCTACATAGAGCATTAGCTACCTTGTTTTCCTTTCTAGGATGGTAGTGAATAGAGCAATCGTAATCCTTGATTTTCTCTAACCATATCCTTTGACGCATGTTGAGCTCATTTTTGTGAATACATATTTTAGGATCTTGTGGTCGGTGTATATGACACACTTATTGTTATAAAGGTAGTGCCTCTAGATTTCATGTCAAAAATCACAGCCATAGACTCTAGATCATGTGTTGGGCAGTTCGGCTCATGTATCTTCACTTGTTGTGAGGTATAGGCTATCAGATTATCATTTTTCATGAGTACAAAACTCAATCCTTTATTTGAAGCATCACTGTATAGTGAAAAACGTTCTCCACTTTTCGGAAGTGAGAGTACAGGTGTAGTGATCATCGTTCTTTTTAGCTCCTTGATGCTTCCCTCTCATTCTTTTTTCCAGACATACATTACCCCATTCCATGTAAACTCAGTTTGTGGGCTTGACAATCATGAGAAATGTATCAAAAAACTTCAGTAGTACCCAGTTAATCCCTGAAACCTATGGATTACTATGACACAAGAGGTCCTGAGCCATTCCTCAATCACATTTTTTTGAAGGGTCCAAAACAATTCCCCCACTTGTGATCACAAGTCCCAAGAAAGTGACTTGCCTCATCCCAAAGGCACACTTTCTGAACATTTTGTACAACGTAGCCTTTCTTAATGGCTCATACACAAGTCTTATATATTCTTCATTTTCCACCTTACTCTTGGAGTAGATGAGAATATCATTAACAATCACTTCAACAAATTTTTCAAGGTAATTTCTAAAGACTCTTTTCCTCAAATCCAAGAAGACTTTTGGGGAATTAGTTTGTCTGAAGGGAATCACCAGAAACTCATAGTGCCCATACCTTGTACGAAAGGCAGTATTCTAAATATCTTCCTTCTTCACCTTTAACTGAATGAAGATCCACCTTTGATAAGTATTCATCTCCTCATAACTAGTTGAACAAGTCATCAATCCTTGGAAGAGGATAGATGTTCACTATGGTGATCTTGTTGAGTTCATCATAATCGATACACAGCCGCATTGTTCCATACTTCTTCTTCACAAAGAGCACCATCACACCCTAAGGTGATTCAGTAGGGAATATGAACTCTTTGTCTAGATGCTCTTATAGCTGCCTCTTTAATTCCTCCAGTTTGATAGGATCCATCCTATAGGGACACATTGAGATAGTAGTAGTTCCAGGTATGAGTTATATTGATAAATCTACCTCACAATCTAGGGGAAGTCAGGGTAACTCTTTGGGAAATACATCACTGTATTCTCTCACAATGTGAATTTAAGCAAGGTTAGCACATTCCATTGACTCAACCATTTGGGAGAGGTATTCTTCATCATATGCAATCAACACCCTCACCAATGAAGGATTTTTCAATGGATATTCACGATCATCCTTGCATTTGTAGTGGATCATGGGATGGTTCAGAATATGGAATGATTATTCATTTTTCCCAACAGTTGATATGGTCTCTATATAACGAGAGCCAATCCATTCCCATTATAGCGTCTAATTCCACCAAGGGAAGAATTACAAGATTTCCTGGAAGAATCTTCCCATATATGCCAATTGGAGAAGATTCAAACAGTTGAGCTACAAACACTACACCACTTGGTGTTTTTAGAGATATATATACTTCAAGGTTTTAGGGTTTCAATTCCATATTTCTATAAATCATGAAAAATATAAAGGAATTCATAGAACAATAATAAAATAATAATTTTTACATTCTTCAGTGAATAATAAGTGTACCTTTTAAGAATTCATTATCTTACTCCACTGCAATAGTAGAGGTGGAATAATCCTTCCCTTGTTCCTTTGGATTTGGTGGCTACTGACGCTAATTACCCTCGAGAACTCGAGGTTTAGTGCATAGGCTTGCACAGTGCCCTAGCTCCCTATACTTGTAGCATTGAACCATGGGTAGTTCTCTCATTTATTCCCCCATATTCTCCTTCCTTTTTATGTATTTTATAAACTCTTGAACATGGTGTCCTTTTACACAATTGATGCACTTCTCTATCCCTTTGAGGTAGTTCCAATGGTGGAACTTCCCACATTTTTTCATGGGGTTCATTAAGTTCTCTTCCCACCTTTGTCATTAGATCCTCCGGATTGAAACTCCATATTTCATTTCCTATCCCCATAGTCATTGGACCATTCTAAAAACACCATATTCACTTTGAGAGCACACTGAAAAACTTCTTCATAACTCCCAAAGTCTCTAATTCCAAGAGCCTTTCGAAGGTGTGGTTTTAATCCACTAAAAAATGGGTCAAATTTTCAATAATTATTGATAGAAAACCTAAAGAATACCTTACAAGCCTTGTGAAATTAGCTTCATTGGTTGTGAAAAAGTATCCTTTTTTCATGAGATCTATAAATTCTCTCCCCATCTTCGTGTGAATATTTCTTGGTAAATACTTGTTAAGAGCCTTTCGAAGGTGTGGTTTTAATATTTCTTGGATGTATATCCTCATACAAGTTGTTGGCCTGGTTTCTCCTGGCTCCAACCATTTTATAAAATAGAAATGGTTAGAAAAAAACATAAGTCAAAAAGTCATGAATAACTTATTCATTTGGTAAATTTATACTAAAATAATAACAATGGGATCCCTATGGAAATCGTCTTGTATGCATATTTGTACTTAGTCTTATACTAGAGTTTTCCTCTAGGGGTCACTAATCCTATTTCTGAAATTAACTAAACCTTGCATCTAATACCAACTATATTGACCTAGAATTTTCCTATATTAAGATTTCATATTTTTAAAGATAAAAAACATAATAGTACTACACATAGATGATCTTAAGGTTTAGTATATTCGGAAAACTATGACCATACATTACAATTACAACATCAAGCATAAAAATTTATTTAACTCCTTCTTCTCGAGATTTTTATTGGAAAATGAACTCTCTTTAGAACATGTAGTCACCTGAGGATATACATCCAAAGGGGTGTGCTAAAAGACTAGTAAGAGGATAGATAATAACAATATAATAATGGGTTAGCATACCCATAACATAGGAAAAGAATCATTCACATTAGAGGTAATATTTATAAGAGACTTGAAATATGGGAATGCATAAAAAAAGAAACATTATGTCTTAGTGATTAACTACCACACATACTTGTGAAAAAAAACTCAAATCTTTTTCATACATAATTTCATATTAACTCATGAGATTCATCACTTTACCCAATGCATTGGAGCAATGTATAATTATGGGTGAAACAGTCACATTGAATCATTCATACTGCGCTATATAATTCCAAGCACACCTGTCACCCCATAATGTTAGCATTTATCATGCATGCCATAATTAACATAACTAAACCATGGAATGGAATTGGTTTTATCTATTAATAACCCTTTAAAAACATTGGGTTCCAATAAATTATGTTTGAATAACACACTTGATACGATAGTCATCAACCTTGAGTGAGAAGTAAAGGTGTATTTTTGAAAGAAGAGTTATTTTGGAAAACATTTCTTTGAATAAAACCTCAGTAGAAAATATTTATATTCTATAAAATGTAATATAATGATGGAAATATTTTTTTTATGGAGTGGCCATACAAAAAATGTAGATAAAGATGAAGAACCCGAAAAAAAGAATGTTGGGTTCAAGAATTTCTCCTTACCTTGTATCTGAACACTTTGTTCACTTTAATGACTTATATAACCACATTATATTCATTAATTTACAATTAAAGAACCTTTTTTATGAGAATATGGTTCATTATAGTATCATTACGTTATATTATGGGCCTTTGGATGGGTTATAATGTTTCAAAATATTGCTCAGGAATTTTCATTTTTATGATTTTCTTGAGAGGTTCACATGTATTCATAAATGGAAGTTCATGTAGGACAAGGTCAAAAATCCAGAACTGATATTTCACGTTATTAATGATTTTACAGAATTTTAAATGATCTTATAAAGAATTATATTATATACCATGTGGATGAATCATTAGATGTGAATTAAATGGTTATTGTTTGGGTTAATTCGGGCAGTTTTTCGACCATATTGATCTTGTTTTGATTAATAATTTAGTAATATGTACATAAGTTATTTCAAGAACATTAAATAGGACATAATACATATAACATATTCTGGTTCAACCATAAAAATTGTTTCATGACTGCATCTGAAGGTAGAAATGGAAAAGGAAAACATGTCATTCTTGAAGGTGATATATTAACACCTCATGAAGAACGTTTTCTTTTATAAAATAAAATTAAGAGGAGAAGGGGGTTGGATGGTACAATATCCCATTAGTTTCATAAAATTCCATTATATGTATTATAATCGATTTAAAATACCATTTTAATGAAGATAGGTGGGAAGAGAATAAGAGAAGAGCTTGAAATTGAAATGAAATTAAAGGAAAACAGGGAGAGAAGATATCTCTTGATTCCTCCTCTTGAGATCCTCCCTAAGGGACCTAGTCTTGGTCTATTGATGAGACCACAAGCTATTATACATGAGGGGTGAGATAGGGAAGATGGTTGGGCATTGTTAAGAAAAGGCTTGATGCTTGAGAGGTGTGAGGAAATGAGGGTATGATGGGTGGTATTTAAAGTGGAGGGGAGAGGGGATTTCTCAATAGAAAATTCATTAATTTATTATTTCCCCACAAGATAAGGAATAGTGGGTTTTAAATGAACAAGAATAGTAAATAAGGAATTTCAGTTTGAGATTTGGGTTCTAACGTCACTTGTGATATCCGGAATAGTGACTTTAAATTATAATGTATTCATATGGTACATTAATGTATTTTACTATTCTTCAAAAATTCTAGTATTTTAGAAAACTCCCTAAAATTCTCCCCGACCATTTTTTGATGTGTAGAATCCAAAAATGAAGTCCATTTTACAAAAATAATTTTCAAAATATTATTATTTTTATATTAAATTAAAATCATAATTTAGTATCAAAAACTAGTTTTAAAACATTAATTTACTTATTCTAAAATATATGTATATCATAATTTCAACTTGAATATTATCTATATATTATCATAGGTAAGGTTACTATTCATTAGGGTATATCACTATTCATAATGGGTAAGTTACTATTCATAAGAGTAGGTTACTAGTCACCATAAATTATGTTTTTCTTACTGGATTCCAAATAACTTATTGATTTCAACCGTGTATGTCATATTTTTAAAATTCCAAACAGAGAAGTGAGAAACTTATGTTTAAAGGTTATGTAGCCCTTATTAGTTCAATATTTTATGTTTTCATGTGATTTTATGGCATATTTATTAGATGGGAATTTACATTGAATGACATTGGGTCGTTACATACAAAAATCTATGACAGTGGATGTGGGAGGTGTTTTTAACAAACCAACCAAGGTAACCCTCAAACCTAGCACCTGACCCGTTCTGTCACTTACCTATAGGTTATTCTCAATCCCCACAGGCTGGAAAAAAGCACCTAGTAATTTCCTAGCAATCCTGAGAGAATGATTTGCACTATCCTGAAAAAACACATGGAATATATATATATTTATATATATATGGATCATGAAGAAGCACAGGAAATCGAATAAATATATTCCATAACTATAACAAAACTGCCGAAACAAAATAACTACAAAATTATCCAAAATCTCTAATAGACAATTACAACTGAAAAGGACCAAAACTAAACAGTTAATCCATGTGATAGTGTAGACGAACTCCCACTATCTGATTAGTATCAACCCAACTCATTTGACATGAAACCTCACTGCCTAACTACAGCTCATTTCCATTCCCTATAGTGGAAGAAATAGATAGGCCAATACACTACCCAAGCGGAATGTAGGGTGTGAGAAAATAAACCCAATAGGATCCCATCCATGTGTTCCATAATAATCATTTGTAAAACAATTCAAGTATTCTCATTTCAAATTAAACATGGCATCATATGAAGTAAATCATTTTTATTGAAAACATGGTAAACATTACCCTTTTTCAATGATTTAAATCAAAAGTAGGTATATCAATTTCAAAGAACATTTTTCATTAAGTCTTTCATAAGAATAAGCACGCATATGAATGAAAAAATAACTAATAAAAGAAAAAAAACGAATAATAGGTATCAACACCAAGGTTCACTATATATCAATCTTGCAGAATACTCGTACCACAATCAATCAAGTATACAATCCAATTTCTAGAACATAATCCTGGGATGCATAGGAATACCCCATGTGTAACCACACCCCCGCCAATAATGTAAATATAAGTCGCCTAGAATAATGGTGCTAGGAAACATAGAAGATCCCCATGACCAATCCTCCTGATAATCATAAAATATGGATGTTCGCCTTAAGCTAAAGCTTTCACCCAATTACCCAAGGTAACACATGTGCTCGTTTTCATGATTCATTCCAATTCATTGAGAACCATTCCAAAAACATTTCACAAATCCATTTCAATGCTATGAAAATACCCCTTTTATTTTCATTTACCAACAACTATGGAACACCATTTTTCATTAAAAACTCTTTTAAACCCACACAAAATAGTCATTCCAATTCCATGTATACATCAGTTTATAAAACAGGAACAATAAGGTTCATCAACATATTCTAGAGACATAACCACCTAGCTCAAAACTCGGGTCACACACGCCAACAACAAGATCCACGAACAACAGAAACTCAACTACATAAATGATGTCCCTTGAACCAAGTCTATATATCTCCGAAATGATCCAGTTAATAAAGAGTGTCACCACAGAAGAGGATACACCACATACCTCAAAAACAAACACCTTCCACACCACAACAATCAAATGAAGAGCCTCCAAAAAGAGATCACACAATGGATCTAGAAAAATACACGTAGAAACGTCATTTCAAAATAAATTAATCTGATAAATCAATGTAATGGTGGTACTATGATCAATGGAAAAAAATATGTAGAAATGTCACACACAGAGAGAGATTAAATGCAACAAAAATGAAGATGACATTTTGAACAGATTGATTGAGAAGGAACGTTGTCTCAAAAATCACTAGAGAGGGACTCTCAGTTGAGAGAAAAGGAGAACCAATAGCCAATTGGGAACTCAAACCTCGTATGGTCCCCTCAAAATACCTAATTACAATATTACATAGCCTGTAATACCTTTACATGTCATGAACTCCTTGATTTCCATGTATACCAAAAATATTTATCCCCAGATTAAAATATAATGTTTAATTAACTCATGATGTGTATAAGCTGATAACATTATGCAACCTTTAATAGCGTGAATCTTTCTTAGAACATTCACCCTGAAAACATTACACATTGTTCAACCTGGTTACACAACATGTAAATATCTTGTATCGTATAGAAAATACAAACACGAACATCTAAAACACTATGCAAAAAGGGAACTCAGAGAGTGGAAAAATTTTACCTAGTCAGGGTCACGGGATGTTAAAAACTCCCCTACATAAAGAACTTCCATCCTTAAAAAGTCATGTGGAAGATGTAACCCCTAGAAAAATATGAGACCACCACTCTATATTCAATGACTTGAGTTCCCAAGTCTCGTGAGAATATAATCCTTGTTTCTATAAACCTCTAACCAAAAGAATCGACATCCCAAGAAAGACATTCATTTGAGATTCAACGACCTCAAATGTTTTCTCAAAAACTGAAACATCTATCTCTAACTAAATTTATTTCTAACTAAGAATGTGAGCCGGATCAGGATGGTACATCCTAAGGTAACATATATATAAAAAAACATGAATACCTATCAACTAAACCATAAAAGAGAATAGATATGAAACATGAATGTGCCTCTCAGTGAACTCAACCTGTCCAACATATTTTAGAGCTAGATTTTCTTATTTTCCAAGCCAACAGTGACCCAATTGTGGGGAAAAATCCAAAAAACCTAGTCACTAAATGAAAACACAAAATGATGATGTCACCAATCGGCATATGATTTCTTTCCACTATGGTCCATAACCAGATATCCATATACATCCTGATTATTCGTTGACATCTCTTGGATGAAATTGGGTCCAACTAAAGATACTTTTCCAACCTCTTCCAAACAGATTAGCGATCTGTATGGGTGACCATAAAACACCTCAAACAGATCCATTCTAATCGATGATAAATAACTATTGTTATAAGAAAAAACATAGAGTACCAAATGGTCATCAAATGATTCATTAAAATCCAAGACACAATGAAAAAGCATATCCTCTTGGATCTGGATCACATGCTCTGTCGGACCATCCATCAGGGGATGGTATGTTGTTATCAAAATGACCTAAGTTCCCAATGCCTGATAGAGACTCATCCAAAACCTCTTGGTAAAACAACAATCGCTATCTAAAATAATGGTACACAAACTCCCATGTGACCACTAAATCTCTTTCACCCAAAGCTTACCCAGATCATCAACCATGGTGGTATCCCTGATCAGAATGAAATGAGTGTACATCATCAACTGATAAAAAACTACCTATATATAATTCCTCACTTGGGGAATTTATGGTAATCAAACAAAGAAAACATGGATATCTCATGAAATTTATAAATCGGCATCGAATGAGGATAATGTAAACCATAGGGTTTCAAGTTCTATGCCTATATCCATTGGATTGTTTAATGGTGGGAAACATAATCTGCAATATCACGCTTCATACCTGGCTACCAGAATTTTCATTTATGTCAAAGTACATATTAATAGTTCCTAGATAAAATTATCTTGAAAATTAGTGAAAATTAGACGATTCTAAACACTTTATAGATACTGGGATGAAAAACTACATCCCGAATTAGAGAAAACCATTTGATGTGGGAGCCCAACCATAAATGGTCTCCCCTCCGTAAAGGCATTCTCGAATTTCAATAAACTCATCATCCTAATACTGAATATGTAAAATAGACTCCTAGGGAGATAATGAAAACAGAACACTAGATTGAACTATAATTGAAACATCTTCTTGAGAATCTAGGTGAAAATAATAAAAAATCCCCATAAGGTTCCACTCCTCATTTTATTCCAGAACAGCCTATGACTGTACTTTCCATCTAAGAGCATCTAAAATGAAATTTCCATTCCCGGGGGTGTAGTTGATATCAATGTCAAATGATTGAAGGTATTATTCCCATCTTCGTAATATGAGATTCAATTATTTTTGGTAAAATATATAACTTAAACTCTTATGATTAGAAAATACTTTGAACCTTTCCCCAAAAAGACAGTGCCACCAAAATTTATGTGCATGCGCAATTACATCATGCTCTAAATCATGAGGGGGTAATTCTTCTCAAGTGGCCAAACCTAATGAGAGATGTGAGATACCATATGGTTATTCTACAGAAGAATGCATCCAAAACCATCATCATAAGAATAAAAAAACACCACATAACCCTTAAAAGTTCATGTAAGATCAAAATAAGATCCGCGGTAAGATGTGACATCAGTTCATTAAAAGAAGGCAGAAACTTATCATCCCATTTGAATTTCAATGCTTTCCTGCAAAGAGTAATTAAAGGTCACACCAACATAGAAAAATTATTAACATACCGTCATTATTATCCAACAAGACCAAGGAATCTTTGTATCTCAATGGAATTTTCTGATTCCTTCTAGGACTATACAGTCTCCACCTTCTCAGGATCAACTGATAAGCCATGTTCATAATTCTTGTTCCCTAAAAACATCAATTCCTGAATCCAAAAACTACATTTTGAAATATTTCCATTTAAATGGTGGCTTATCATAATTTTGCAGAACCAAACTCATATGGTGATTGTACTCATGCTCAGATTTTGAAATGAACCAAAATATTATCCTTGAAAACTACCACAAAAGGGTCAAGATATTGATGGAATATCTGATTAATCATTTCTATACAAACTATAGGAGAAATAGTTAGACCAAAAGGAATCAAAAGATATTAATAATGTCTATAACAACTCCTGAAATCTATCTTTAGTATATAATACTCTTAAAATCTGAGCTGATGATATCCTAACTAAGGATCAATATTTTAAAATAATATTTCCCCTATAACTGATCAAACAAATCATTTACATGAGGTAATGGATATTTGATATTAATTTTCACTTTATTCAATTTTTGATCGTCTGCACACTACCTAAGTGAACCATATTCCTTCTTAGAGAATACATTAGGGGCTACCCAGGGTTATAAAATAGTGTGAAAAAAACATTTTTCCAATAGTTAATCAAAATAAATATTAAGATCTTTCATATTTTATGGTGTCATTCGATAATAAGGTTTTTATATTAGCTGCGTACCTGGAACCAGGTCAATCATAAAATCTATGTTTATCACTAGATGAAGACTAGAGAAGTATCCTTGGGAAACATTATAAAATTATCAATGACAAATTAAATATCACACTACTAGAAAAATGACCTATAGCTACGGACATATAGCCATAGTTTTATAAGTCCATGGCTATAGGTTAATTTATTTCCACGCCTAACTTGAAACTCATGCCAATTAAGGTTTTATAATAATGCACTTCCTTTTCTCCATGATAACCCCTCACACTACCCTCACCTCTGTGTGGCGCTCCTTCCCCGACAGTGCCCCTCACGATCTCTCTCCTCCCACGACCCACCTCCGCCGATTGTGCCCTCGCGACGCTGCCCGCACAACGCTACCCTCGCGACCCTGCCCCATGCTGCAACCCTTCCCCTCACTGCAACCCCACCGCAGGCTCTCATATCCAACAATCCTTCCCAAATGCGGACACCTCACCGCCCCCCGCCGACGCTGCTCCTAGGTTTCCACCCCACCTCCTCCTCTGGCGTGCCTGCCACACGGTCACCCCCTCCCCGTGATCCTCCTCCTCCTTGCAGATCTTGGTCTGTCATAGCTCCTGAATTCAGTTACCCACAAAGGTATTTAGTGTTCTATATTCTATGTTGGGTGCCTCATATCTCAATATATCTTTTGATTTATCTTCTCACAAGTCATACTCATGTAAATAAGGAGAGCCGGTTCATCTTCGAGAACCCTTGGTTTTGGGGAAGATACATCCTGTTAATTTCCTTTATGGAATAATGAATCCAAATCAGGAATATGTATAATAACAGACTGTGTGTGAAGTGTAAAACACATGGTAGAGATTAAACAATGCAATGTAGCAGCATGAGGATATTTGTGTGGTGATATGATTATGTAACCTTGTGATACAACCATATTCCAACAGAAAATGATGCAAGTATAATATGAATGCATGATTATCATGCAGATATGTTCACACCTACTGTTCATGTTGGAATATATCATGTGTATGTCTCTTTTATAATTACTTTACAAGGAATTTTCAGAAAGTATTTCTTATCTATTGCATGTTATGATTGTAAAACTATTTTAAAATATTAAAAATTAATATATTTAGTTGTTTTGAAGGCTCTGTTTTACATTATTACATAAATTAGTCGATATTTTTCAATGTTGATAACTATGGAAGACTTTAATGATGATCTAGGTGATAATTTCAGATTTGTTACTGCATTTTTTTCTATACTAATATGCTTTTTTTGTTCTAGGATTAATATAATTGAGCTATAGAAATATCTGATCGAGCAAAAATGTGTGGTCTTACTAGTGGCTGAAGAGTCATGGAAACAGGTTTGATGTTTCAAGCATTTTGTGATTCGGATTAAATTAACATAAAAATTATATAATCGATATTCATTTATAGAATAACACAATCTGTCCTCGTTTCAGAATTGTTTTTTTCTGAAATTTATTCTCTGGGTACCAGGGGAAGTGTAAAATCACATACAAGGAAAGAAAAGAATACTTCAGTGAGCTCCAAAATCACAAGAAAGAATTTATGTGGGTTGATGATGAAGATGGAAATGCAATTGATCTTGTATTCAGCAAGAAAAAGATATAATCTTGAAAGAATTGGCTTTAGCAGTTTGAGGTTTAGAATTGACTTTGACAAGTGATTTTTAGTGGTGTATGCGTCTTACCTTATTATAATATCCGTTTCTGCAGACTGACACTTGCCTCAATCAAAAACAAAAGCTTATCAAGCACAGTGACTTTGTGAACAAATAGCTGATGTTGTTTTCAATGGTGGACCATCAATGGTCAATTCCTTCAATGGTTGATGTCTTGAAGCCAGGAAAAGGGATATTCTCTTCTGCTCTTTCAAGAGGAATTTTGTAAAGGAGGCGAAGGTTGCCCAATTCTTTGTTTATGTATCATAACACTCAGCTTATCACCACACACAGACTAGCCTTGCTGGTACCAAAATTAGAATAGCACAAAATTTTGTTGAAAGTAACAACATTTTCCTGCTTCATCCAAATGGTCAATTTGGTACCAGGTACCATGTATATATTTTTGCAATTTTACTTCATTTGAGCACAAATGTTTCCCAAAATCTCACTTTATGAGACTTATGTGTTTTAACCAGGGAGGAAAAGACCATGCCAGTGCCAGATACATCTGCACTAGACTATCTCTGATTACCTATTTCTTATTCCCAAAGGATGATGATATTCTTCTCAACTACATGAACAAATATGGACAGTCTATTGAACTAACTTGGTAAGTGTGTGATTAAGTGCAGTTATGAAGATGATTTTTAACATTCTTGTGGTACTCCTAAGGTATATACCGGTGATACCAATTATTCTGGTCAATGGGAGTGAACGGATCAGTACCGGGTGGATCTCCAGTGTCTTAAGTTATGATCCCAGATACATTTTATGAAATTTGAGATGCTTTTTATATGGATAAATAATGGAGCCCATGGATCAATGGTACAAGGGATTTCAGGGGACTTTTGAGAAAATAGCAACCAAGCTAGGTGGAGCAACCTACACTATCACTGGAAATAAAGAAGTGGGTGAAATGACCCTGAGGATTATAGAGCTTCCCATCCGAATGTAGACTCAAGATTACAAGGAGTTTTTTAGAATCCATCATGATAGAAAATGAAAAAAACCAAGGATCGCTTAATTAAGGTGGGCAGACCCAAACATAGGTAGCTCCTTTCTTTCCCCATAGTGTCTCTGACAAATGTTTTTTCTTAAAAATAGAGGATTACAAGGATCACAATGATGACACCACTGTTAATTTTGAAGCCATCATGTGTGAGGAGAACCTTGGCATGGAAAAGTAGGAGGGTTTTTTGAAAACGTTTAAACTCACAACCTTTATCAGGACAAGAAATATTCACCAGTTTGGTTCAAATGGAGTCATTTAGAAATATGATACACCAGAGAAAAGTATGATCACCCCCAAATCCCATTTTTTATTTTTCAATGATGATTTTCAGGTATTTACACTGATGTTTTCCTTCCAGTTCTTGAAGATTGAATTCACCTGCGACTTGAATTCCATGAGAAGTGAATAGTAAGATCCGATCTTCCAAATTATAGTTTATATATAATGGAAATTTTTTACTGAAATATCTTACTGTTGTTTCTATCTAGAGAGTGCTACTGGAAAATCATGAACTGGATCTGTTGAAATAGGATAACAAGGTTGGGTTTATTACTGGGGTGGTGAATGGGGATATCATTGTGACAAATAGGAAGAGGGAAAAATGGGTAACTAAATAGTAAATCATATCTGTATATCCTATATTTTATTATTTTATTCCAGTTTGGTTTTGTGTGTTGAGGTTTTGTTCATGTTTATCATGAAAAATATATGGGCTTTCAACATATTACATATTGGTTACATGTGGAAGATTTTTACTAGTTGAAGGAGTGGGCGGCTAATAAGATTTATGGATATAAAGGGAAACTTTTATGCAAGGCAGGGAAGAAAATTTTAATCTACACAGTGTAATTGTCTCATCATATTTTTTATTACAAGATGAATTCATATTTTATTAAAATCATTTTTTATTTTTTTAATTATTTGATTTCTAACTATTGGTGGTGAGGAGAACCAAGTAGAAGACCTTTATACTAGGTTATGTGGGAGGTAATATGTCATGAGATTTAATGTGGGAGACTTTTGTTGAAAGATATTAATGCATTTAATCTAGTTATTTTGGATAATCAAGGGTGATGTATTCTATATGAACCAAAAGACCTTTGGCATAGAGTTTTCAAGGGAAGTTTCTTTCCCTGGACTAATTTTATTTTAGTTATATCCGGATGAAACCATCATATGTATGGATGGGGTTAATATAGGATCAAGAAATCCTTAAAAAGGGTTTTGTGCTAGAGGTTGGAGTATTGAAGGAGTATTCATGTTTTTAATGACAAATAACTTCCCTTTCCAACTAGTTTGGGTGATTTTTCCTATGGGAGGTTCTAATAGTGAAATAAGGGTTTTAGACCTCCACAAAGATGTGCACTAGATTTTTTTCTCAATTATCAGTAGCTTGTTTGTCCCATTTAAAGCTAATTTGATAATTAATATTCCATTTCTTATTATTAACACCACTAACACTCTAATTTGAGATCCTTATTCCATAGTGTGATTTTTAGTTAGTTCTTCTTACTCAATGGCTTGGAAAGTGTAGCATCCACCCGATCCGACTTCAAAATTCCACTTGGGATGGGGAGAAGGAAAGAGATAGAATATAGGGATAACTACACTGGTATTCAGAGGAAAATGATGTCAACCCTAATTTTATTAAAAAATTAAACATATTAATTGACATTTAAAAAACTGGATAGGAAGTACATTGTGGTGCGACTCATAGGGTTCACGACATAGTGCCTCTGCAAAACCCACCCTGTGATGGGGCCCTTCGAGTCATGCTATGACAAATATCCCCTAATGATAACCCAATAACCTAACTCCACTACCTAGGACCATGTTACGACATGATCCTTCCATTCATAGTGCAACCACCCTTAGTGGAGAGGGCATTATGGAGAAACACAATGGTTCATGGTGTGATCCACCTTCTGATAAACAATGTAACCTTACTTTAGAAGAATTTATTCTTATGAAAACAATCACAATGATTCAAGGTCCTTTATTGTAGCGTGGTCCTTCACCGGCCGTAAAAAATCTATTATTATGAAACTACACATCATGTCATGGTTCCCTTGGTTGTGGTGTTACCATTGAATTCCTGTAGAATTTTAGCCTCGAGCCCTATCAAAATTCTTAAAACATGACTCTTGGTCTATTCCAAAACCTCTAAAACTTCAAAAATGTTCAAATATACCTCTAAAACCTAAAAAAGGTTCAAATACACATGGTTAGTTTATGATTAGGCCTGAATTACCTCACTTGAGTACCTAACCCATTATGACCTCCCCGCCAAATGATAACTCGCTCCTTATTTGTCTCTAGTTATGACACTGACCAACCTCAACTGAAACCCGAGTGTCTTCCACACAACACTCCCAATATATCAAGATGATTCTAAACACATCTATCTATCCCTAGTCACCTTTAAAAATAGACATAAAATCTTAATTCCAATCGCAAGAACTCCCAACTATAAGAGTCATCTATTCAATTACATCACCACCAACTACCCGACCTGCCGATGGTATCATACCTAAGTTATTTCCACCATGGCATGCAACCTATTTCTATTTCAGGTTTTATTTTATTTTGTAAATCTATTTTCCACCTAAATTTTCATGTTTGGTGTAATGATTTTTTTTCAAAACCATGCATTATTTCATTTTATTAGAACCACACACTTTCATTTCATCCATTTTATGTTATCATAAAACAGGAAAACAATATTTGATGATTCATTATGGCTAACCTTATAGTTCTGGATCTCCCAATACTGATGATGTTGGTGCAACAGGAAGAATGATGAGCTTCAATCTAGATTTTCCGATTGCTAACTACATGCTCAAGAATGATCTACCATTACAATGTGATGCTGAGATGCTAGAATAGGCGACTGCCAACGCCTTTATGAATTTAGAATCTGACAACTGATCTGAAGTCCCTTTCTATGTGAGTTTCTATCTAATCTGCTGATCTATTTGATGGAACTTCACATGAATCTGATGTTTTTGAGAGCTGTGCATGAGACATTCTCTTAGGTGATGGTAGATATGGTCCAACAACCTTCTAATCTAGGAATAATGTGCAACTTTCTAATATCAAAGCATCAGTGGTAACTATTGTATTCAATTTTGTTGATTCCAGGCTAGTTATGATGAAAGAAAAAATCTTCTATTTGTAGTTCATGGTGGATTGTGATATTAATTTTTTTTAGCTTGTATCCCCATATTAACAGTGGGTATATTGCATTGATTCTGAGACATTATGCTCTTGATCAAGAAAACATTTTGAGCCTTTGAGTTTTTTAAAAAATATTCATGCAATCCTTCCTATTAACAATACTGGTTTTTTTTATAACATGCTGTCTCTGTGGGGTGAACACCATCCATGTTAATTTCATTGTGGTTTGTTTATTGAATGACTTAATGGTTTAAATCCATATAATAGGAAACTATGAAATATAACTGTATCTAGGAAGGTTGTTGAATCATTCAAATCAACATATATGTGGTTTAATGTATACCGGATCATCACAATCAGATCAATTTATTAGATCACCACCAATAAGGCAATGGTTTCACTCACTCTTCACTGGTATGTTGATTTATTGTCTCATTACCAATATGTGTAGGACCTCACTATCTCATCACTAGTGAGTTCACTTATTAAATCATCACTAACATTGGTGTGAGGTTAAATTCTTTTCAAAGGTAGGTTTATTTATTTCTTAATAACAAATAAGGGTATGAGCTTATTGTCTTGTCACTAGTGGGATGATTTATTATCATGGCCCCGATAATGGGTGTGAGATTACATTCATTTAAAAAGGTACAATAAAACATTGAAGGTCATGTGATAAGAGTCATATTGCTTCCTTTTAAGGGGTTATATAGATGACTAATAGTGTTCCATTATAGGTTATATAATCAATGGAACATTTTTCCTATAGTCTATAGTTTCGTCATTGAGTTTGAGAGTAATTGTTAGGATTCAAACATGACTATCATTTTTTGGTGTATTTTCCCCCTCCCAATCCGATAATATTTCTAATTTGTGGCCATCAGATCATGCACTTGTACGGCCTCCGGTTTTGAATCTTTCTCGGAGACGTTCGTTAAGGAAGATAGTGAATGGTGAAACTAGATAGGGAAATTAAATTGTTCCCCATATCTATCCCTGATAGGCTTGTTTTATCCCACTTAATACTTTAAATTTACCCATAGATTGTAGATTGCCTTTTGAGTTGACGTTGAGTGGAACTGTTAATGCTTTTTTTAGAAGTATTTGATAGGGCATCAGTATTTGTTACACTCTCCGCGTGCCAAAATTTAGAATTGTAGATTTCCAGAAAAAACACACTATGCTCATAGAAAATTTGAGAATCTTTTTTGGTAGATCTGACCTCACTTTAGGATACTATAAAATTATTTGCATCTCTTTCATCCTATGTTATGAACTTTTGTGAGTCTATTATCAAAAGAAAAATGATCCACCTCCTCACTACATTCATTGCATCTTGTTTTTAGAATGGTGAAGCAGTCTACATGGTCATAGTTAATAGTAAGTGAGATGTCTTCCTCCAATCCTCTAAAATCCTGTATAGTGGAAAGAATGTTTGGACTCACCACCTCTCTAGAAAGTTGTTCTATGTTTAACTCTAGACCCAACTCCAACATAACTTGACATTGATAAGACAACTCAGTGAGTTATTGTACCTATTCCTGCATGTTCTTCTACTGATCATGGTACTATTCATGCACCCTAGAAATGGATTTAACAAATGTTATTAGTTCTTGAATTGTGACCACCTATTCACAGAACAACTTATCCAACTATTAATATTCTATTGCAACTCATGAAACCATTCTAGTAGGAAGACTTAAAAAAAATATTAGAGAAAATCATCTTGAACTGCTACACTACAACAATGAAATTTTTTGGGCAGTCCTACAATGAATCATATCAACACCTCTGCCTCTTTCTACGTAGTACAACAATCACTGAAAGTTATCACAACTTCCTCTCAATGTTTGGAACTCAAGATGCAGCACACAAAAAAAAAATTGGTGTCACGACTTTGTTCCAACATTTGGCCAACATAGAAGATGTTTGGTAGAGATGATAGAACTTCTTGCAAGTTGGAACTAACATGGATGTCTAATAATGATGTCTCTGATCACATCATGAAGTAGAATGCATAGCCAAATTCGTTTTTTTGTTTTTCAGCAGTGAACATGTGTGATCCAACAACAAAAAATGGCCCTCCACTTCATTTTTCCAGAAAGAACGTTTTCACTATGACCGCATGCACTCAAAAAATTTCACATCTCAGCTACGATCAATCTTTCACCTTCATTTCTTCATCCTAGCAATAGAGTAAATCCTCTAAGATCTCAATGAAAGAATCAAATTGTTAGGACTATCTAAAAATGGACACACAATAGAAATGGCATAAAAGAAATGGTTTTTTTTTGGTATTCACAACAATGACATCCTTTTCAGAAGATTATTGTCTCCAAATATCTATTATCAATGAGACTTCATAATTTTATAATTGTTATATATTATACCATGTTTATATTAATTTTTTTTCATTAAATGTTTATTGTTCAATGATATTTTTTAAATATATATTTGCTTCAATATGGAATAGCTAACATTAAAATTATTTCATGTAATTTTAATGCTTCAAATTATATCAGATACATTCTACATCACTGAATTCTTCCGATCTCATTCATTTTGAATTGTTAACATCTTAATTTTCTGATACCCAATTATATTTTTGTTAATTTTGAACTTTTATATTGCAATTAAATGAACTATGGCATAGTTATGATCATAATGTATGCAAAAGTGCACAATGTTTTCCAAGAGGTGCTCTTTTCTTGTTTTGTGATATATGAATTTGAGTTTTAGCAGGGAGCAGGTCCTGTGTTTTTTTCTGTTGTTTTTTTGTGTTTAAGAATAGAGCAGGAGGCAGGAGGTTGGGATCTGAGAGAAGCGGTTGAGCCAGGGGAAGGGGGCAGGGGCAGGAGGAACTAAGGCAGGGAGCAGCATTGAGGCATGGAGGTAGGGAGCATCGATTGAGTTGTTGAGGCATTGAGGTAGGAGCCACAGATGTAGTAGGGAGCAGCGGTTGAGGTGTTGAGGTGTTGAAGTCGGAGGCATGGAGGGAGGGAGGGGGAGAAGGGGGCAGGAGAAGTTTTTTTAGAAACACGGTTGAGGCATTGAGGCATGAGGCACGAAGGGAGTAGGGAGCAGTGGCTGAGGTGTTGATGCAGGAGGCACGAAAGGGAGGGAGGGAGGGAGGGAGCATGGGGCATGAGCGTTTTTTTTTCAGGAAACATGGTTGTTATTGACTGGATTTTTGTGTGGAAGTACTAAATTGTTTTTTCTGTATACTCCATGATTTAGCCACGGTAGTGAACCATGGTAATAGGGTTATTTACACTATTATAAACCACGAAAATAGGGTTATGGCCATGGTTATAAACTATGGCAATAAATTTACATGGTACGGTCTATAGCCACAGTTCGTAACCGTGGCTATAGGTCTATTCCCACAGTTGAAACAGTGGTTCTAGATCCACTTCCATGGTTAAAACCCTATCTACAGGCCTATACCCACAGTTTCAAACCATGGTTATAGGTTTTTTCTTTATAGCCATGCCAATAGGCACCACGGTCGGTGGAACCGTGGATATTACCTATAGCCACAGTTTCGGTGTCTATAGCCACAGTTTTAAACCGTGGCCATAGCTTTGTTTTCTTGTAGTGTCAAAAATAGAAGAAACATCATTGATCTCAATCACAATACATGACCAAAAACTCCTGAGCTCTAGGAGGGAAGGTTATATATGACCAAACCTCAGGTCCCACTCCCCCTGAAACACATGATAGATCTCATGGACAACATCAAATGAAAAATGACAATGATAACTATCAACCTCATCTTTATGAGTGAAAATCCAATCCATGTCAATAATGATGTTAAATGGATCCAAATAAAGAATGATAAAACCCCTGACTGAATCCATATCAGTAATTGTTAATGAACAATATGGACACTGAAAACCCTTCTCTTTTCTATTACAAAGAGGTGTCACTAACTCAATTAAAATCGACATAAGTTCTGCTAGAATTTTATGAATATCAAAAAAAATTCAGATATAAATGAGTGGGAGAAAAGATTATCAAATAATGAAATTATTGTGGAAGATGC
This sequence comes from Viscum album, assembly GCA_963277665.1. Classification (NCBI taxonomy): domain Eukaryota; kingdom Viridiplantae; phylum Streptophyta; class Magnoliopsida; order Santalales; family Viscaceae; genus Viscum; species Viscum album. The sequence continues at coordinate 1,426,653,860 of OY728120.1, read as the reverse complement.
AATATTTATAGTACCTCTTACAATTATTGGACTTGCATGAACCTCTACTGGGAACTCATCTACTATTTGAAATTGCTTCACTCCTGAGGCCTATGGTTGGATACCTTTATTCATTGAATCATCTAACTTCCTCATAGTATCATTTAGATCTGACAAACCTAGATCACAATAAGTCTTAGTCATAGCCTTATAGAAGATTTGTAAGTGACCGACAAGTCCATAGTTATTGCATGAATTCATGGGAGTAGGATAAGCAAATTTTATGTGTCTGAACATTCTACACTAATAGAAATTCAGAGGCGCATTACCAACTACAGAATGCAGTGCATATGAGGCTCATTACTGAGACCCTTCTCCCCCACTCGTGTGATTATCTTTACACATCCACTTCTTCCCACATGTCCCACTGGAACTACCATTAGATAGAAGAAAATATGTGAAATATCCAAAATTTTCTTCCATATTCATCTCTTCCATCATATCTCTATCTACCATCTCCTCATAGGTAGAATGATTTAACATAAATACATGTGATATGATATCCAATTTCAGACCCTGCATGTACTTATGATCCTTTAACTGGTAACTCTTCCCCATGTTTGTAGAAAAATTGAAATGCTCATCAAACTTATTGGTATGCACTGACATTGAACACTCTCCCTATTTCAAAAAGAGGAACTATGTATATTTTTCCAATATTAGTGACTCTGGTCAGAACTATTTGAATAATAGGGCATTGAAACCCTTATCATACGAGTCCACATGTTTGTATTCATGGGATATGTAATAACACAATTGCTTACCAGAATGCTTGAGCCTGAATGGTGCACACTTCACCTTGATATTATCAGGTTTTTTCAAAACAAAATAGAGATTTTATCTATCATATACATCCATTACTCATCTTCTTGAGGTTAATTAATCCTTTGATGGATGGTTGATTCTCATACCATAATTCCCATGATTTATATCTCTCTCACCTATCTCTTGGATGTACATCAAAAACAACATTTTGATCTAAGGATATGTTCTGATCAATAACACCCACTTCCCATATTATATCCTCAATGAGATTATGATCTACAGGCATATTCCCTTGATGAGAATTCGGTGACCCTCCCATAGAACTTGTGTAAGATGTCTTAGAGGAATAATACTATATAACAAAACAAAACAATGATATAAAAATAGAATAGACCTCATTATAAACCAGAAAAACCATTAGTAGAAACTAAAATTTAAAACAAACCCTGAAACTAGAGTCATATATCCCAACTTCCCACAGAAACGTAATTCTTTTCATGAAAATATCTAGCGATCAACTTATCGCAACATACCTCCCATGTCCTAATAATCCTATCTCTAGTATAATAAATGTCCCAGGACAAGGACTCTTGCGGACAACCCTCAACCTCCCACTGATACCGATTTATAACGTACCATCTCGAGTTACCCTCAATCCAGGAACCTGACACATTATGTCACATACATGAAGGGCGTTCCTAGTCCCCATATGTTGAAAAAAAGCACCCAGACATTGAACAAAATTCTAGAGGAAAAAATTTCTCTCAGCCTAAACAATCACATCGAATATATATACATAGGGAATAAGGGAACAAAATAATATTATAAATATATACATTACCTCTTTTAAAACATTGGAAACAATCGATAGAAAAAGTGGCCAAATTTTCCAAGAGATATGTCCAAATGAAAAGGACGAAAACTGAAAATCTACTCTATGTGATCGTGTGGAAAAAGTCTCACCATCTCATCACCAGCTACCCAACTCAGCTAACACAAAACCTCACTACCTCACTGTGGCGCATATCCTTTTCCTGTATTGGAAGAAAAACATTTGCATGCACACCATCAAATAGGTGCGTAGGGTGTGAACTAAAGGCTCAATAGGATCCCACCCATGTGTTCTGTAATAATTCTCTGTATTAAAATTCATGTATGCTCATTTCAAATAAAACATGGCATGTAAAGAAGTAAAGATTTTTTATGGAAAACAAGGTAAATATTTCCCTTTTCACAGTTCTAAAAAAATCAGGTAAATCAATTTCAACGAACATTTTCAATATCATCATTCACTAGAATAAATATTCATATCAAAGCTAAAACAAAAAATCCATCCAACACCAAACAGAAGAACATGTATCAACACTAAGGATCATTATAGGTAATATTTGAGGACTACTCATACCATAATCAATCAAGTGCACAGTATGGTTCCTAGAACATATTCTTAGAATTAGAGGAGTACCCCATGAGTAACCCCCCTACAACAATGTCAATATCAATCCCTTAGAACAATGGTCATAGGAAACAGAGAAAATCCCCATGGGAAATCCTCCTGATAATCAAAAAAGAATAGATGATGGCCTCAAGAATAACCTTCCACCTATGTAACCAAGAAAAACCATTCACTCATTTTCATGATTCGTTAAAATTATATGAAACCATGTCACTAATACGTTTCAATAATTTGAAAATATCCATTTTCTTTCCATTTATCAACACCCACGGAAAACCCATTTTCCTTCCAAACTCTTTTCAATACATAAAAAACAGTCATGTCAATTCCCTGAATAAATCGATTTGTAAAATTGTAATAATGAGGATCATCTATAGAGGCGATATATGGAAGCACCTTACTTAGAAATAAGGTGGCACATGTGGCCAATGGGATCCAATGGCATCAAATACTCAATGTCTTCAATGAAGGACCTAGAACCCAGTCTCCACACCTTAAAATTAATATAATTGAGAAAGAGTGTTGGCGGAGAAGAGGAAACACCACATAACCTAAGAATGTACAGTTTTCGCACAACGACCATCAAAAGAACAACCTCCAGAACGGGATTGCACAATGGATATTGAAGAATACAAGAAGAAACACCATTTCAGACAAATGAATATTTAAATAAATGTAATGGAGGCACTATGATCAATGAAAATGAATCAGTAGAAATGTGACACACTATAAGAGACGCACTACAACCACAGTAAAGGCCAAACACATAATGTATCGATTAGTAATGAATGGTGTCTCCTAAAATCACAAAAGAGGGACCCTCGATCGAGAGAAAAGGAGAACAAACATCCAAATGAACACTCAATCCCCGTAAAATGGCCTAAAAATCCATTATCAATAAATTAAATGATGTTTAATATGTTTACACATAGTGAAATCAATGATGTCCAAATATTCCAAAAAACAGATCACCTCATATTAAAATATGATATTTAATTAAATCACGATGTTAAAAAGATCATCACATCATGTAACCATTAATACCATGAATAATTCTCATGGGAAAACCCTAGAAAGAGTTACATGTTATGTAACGTAGTTACACGGAATGTAAATCTCTTACATCCAATTGAAAATACAAAAACCACCATTTAAAACTCCAAGCCTATAGGGAACATAAAAAGAGGAAAAAACATATCTAATCAAGGTAACATGATTTTATATTTACCCTACAATCTAACATAGAGATCTGTTACACACATAGAAAACATAACATCATAGATGGAATTTTATGAATAATATTTCAGGTAGTCATTTTAGAAACTCTGGATTCAATGATGTCTATGGAGGAGTTGTTGTATTTTCATCACTGATTATAGGAGGTTGGTGATTAAGGATACTTGTTCCAAAAGAAGGTAGATGGTGAATTGTTGCAATGGGTAGTGTAGTTTAATTATCAGGACATTGAAGTAGAGGTGAACAATTATTAGGTCATCTATGGTGATTTCCATGGAGAATGATTAGAGGATGGGTTGAATTAAGTAATATTCTAGTGAAGGATGTTCAAACCATTTATGATGGATAAGATAGTGCTCCATGAGTTTCATAGATCACCTTTGATTATGTTCACCATCTAATATAAGATATATAGTATCTTAAGGAATCATTTTTTGTGGCCATATATAAAGTGATTAGTGGTGAAGTTTTAGGTGTAATATATACTCTCCTAGAAGAGAAAGATAGAAAACCAATTCCATGGTGTGTTTCATATTGATCTTAAAATACAATTAATAAATAAATTTTATGATATAAAATCTCAAATATGATTTATATGTACCACATATAGAAAATTGGGTTCCCAATACCAAACATGTCTCAAATATTGGAATTTCATATGGAAAACACTCACTTCATGTCCTAATATTTATGAACATACATTATTCTGTTATATTATTTATATAGATAACTTAATCACATAATTTTTAACCATACTCATATACACTATCATTCATACTCTTTATAAATGGCCATTCTCTATGTGAATTATTTTTATTTTCTATATTAGGTGTATGCAGTTTCGATCATTTTAGTAATTTAATAACAATTATTTTTGTTTTAATTTGTTGTCCAAATATCATCATTAATACAAAATTAATGATACCATAAGGGATTTCCCATAATATTATTTGGGATTTTAGATTCCTTTTAAGATAATTTTAGTATTTATCAGTAATTATGTATTAGATATCAAACATGTTTTGATGATTCTTATTGATCGAAGGGTGTATTCTTAATCAACATAATAAATAACCAAATAAAACAACCAAAAAATGAATTTTCTTTATTTTAAAAATTTTATATTATTCATTTAGTTAGGAATACATTGTCACTTCTAATATAAATTCATAGTATTATATAAGTATGTGGTTAAATCAGCACAAACATGATCCCACCTTGAAATAAAGGATAATTATGATGGTGTTTATCTATAATATCACTATAACATAATCATAATGATCATATTTCCAGATTTTTAGCATAATATATCAGAATTAAAAATCATTTAGAAGAATAGGAGATGGATATATAAATATTTCTTTAATTGAATTAATATTTTTATCTTCTCATGATTATATTAAATGATTGAATTATCAATGATTTTTTATTAATCATACTATTCTAGGGCCTATCAATGATGGGAGTTGATGAAAAATAAATTTAATTTCTCATTGTGGATGTAGTCCATATGTATTCACGAACTAATAAACTGTTTTTCTTAATGGATTGGATATCTAAAAAAATAGTTATGATTTCATTATTATAAAAACATTATAGTATTAAAATGAAACAAATATAATTACATTATTATCACTATAATAAATTTTAAGAATGATAATAGAGATGAAATACATTATAGTTGATAATACTAACCTTTTGATCAAGATTTTCCGTTTAAATTATCCATTGAATTGAAGTCATGATAATAACTAATGGTGTAAAAAATATTACGAACATGAGATAGGGTTCTAGGAGGAGAAATTTGGAAGATATTAATGCTGAAATAGTGGGTTCCCTAGACCAAACTATGTAGTACTTTTGATTACCATATCATGTATATGGGTTTAATATACATGATTTTTACTAAACATTTTGGTGTAAGAATTTTTGTGTCAATAATTAAATGGTAATGTCCAAATATTAATTGACATATCAAATAGTTATAGATGATCTTAAGCTATAATGAGAACCTCGAGATACCATGACATTAATATTAAATATTTCATTTGATCTGGTTTCATCTTACTAATCAGACATAGTATATGATGGATTATTAAGTGTTGGGGGATCATAAGTATTGAGACTTCTTCTCATGAAGATTTCACATAATGATCACTAGTAGTGAGATCATGAGGACAATCCTATCTATACGGACACATGTTTTGGGTGTCATTGGTTATTCATATCTATAGACATGTGTATTTTTCTCTTAACTTGAGACCATTACCAATGTGTCTCTTTTGATGGCGTAAATTTATGCAAGGAAAAAAACTATGCTATTAAAATTGTGGTGAGGTAGCTTGTGTTTTGTGGGTCATTGGTGGTAGGACATTGGCTTAATAATCAAGAAAGGATTTGTTGGTTCCATGTTTAGAAAGTTTTATTAAGCAGTCTTGGTTGATAATTATGGTGCTAGATTCATAAGTCTTGGGACAAAGTAGATGAAAGGTAAATCCATCTGGATAGATCAAAAAACAATAAAGAAAAAAGGATGATAGCACATGTGTGCATCCTCCATTATGTGATATTTAAAGTCAAAGAGATTATAGTATGAAATCAGTGTACATAGGTATGTAATTGTTGATATGACTATGCTTATCTCTTTAAGGGTCATGATGGTTTTCTAGACTCCACTCTTGGTATGTGGATTTTATTCACTACTATCAAGATATGGGCCTAGATGGTCAAACAAAATTGTGTTTTCAAGAATCCACTATATTCAGTTGAATTGGTATATTGTACTTGGTAGGTCCCATCGCGGGGTCTGAGTGTTGTCCAAGGTATCAACCAACAATGAAATAAATGAAATAAATGAATTTATTATTATTTATGCAAAAATTAATTTAGATTTAATTTATTTAATGTATTTTCAATTTAAATAAATATGAGGAAACTATTGTTTTAGAAAATATTATTTTAATATTCATGGTTCGTTTAATATTATATAAGGTTGGCGAGTCGAGTTTAATGGCTTGGTTTTATCATGTAATATATTTTATATATATTACAAGTATTTGATAAAATAATAAATAATATTGACACAGTTTAGTTTATCATAATAATTTATTTGTTGGACGTTAAATAAATGGTGGTCGGGGAACCCAGCTGAGTATTTAGAAACTCCATAATAAATAGTGGGAGAGGCTCTCTCACCATGGAATATTCATTCATTTAGAATGAGAACCTCTCTCTCCTCCCACATTCTAGAGAGAGAGAGAGTCTCCCTCTTTGAGAGATAATCCAAGATGTCCCTCAGGTAATGAAGGTGACGGATCATTGTGATCGGCGGGGCATTGAACACATCATCGGATATCTGCACTAGCACCAGAAATTTAGTGATAGATATTCAAATAGATATTTGAAGTGTGAGTGGAAAATCTAGATGGTTACTACTATGGATCATACAAGAAATGGTCACCATCGAATATTTGTAGTCGAGTGCAAATTCAGATCTGAAGAAGTATGTTTTCTATTTTAATTTACATTCTTTTTTATTTTACATGAGATATTTGGACCATAACGTGGCTCAGATCCCCAGTGACGACATGTTCAGTCTTCCCATCGATAAATTTTTTAAAATCCCCAGCCCGTTGGCTTCTATTTTAGGCCCAGGAAAATTCAATTTGTTTCAGAATGAGCGCATGAATTTTCTAAGACAAATTAAAATTTATTTGTATTATATGAAATATTGGGTTTACTTTCGGTCCCAATGGTTCTATCCATGTGTTGATCCGATTTCAAAAGGCAAAGTTATGGCTTTTCGAAATTTTTGATATGGATTAAATTTTCAGTTTGATCTTGGGTTTTAAATTTATTAATAATCCAATAGAATTGACCAAGGTTCTTTCGGTGTCTGTTAATCAGAAATAATTCCAATTATGTGAAAAAAATATTTTTATAATGATATGTTTTTCATAATAATTTTATTATTATAATTATTGAATTATTATAATAATAAAGTTATTATTTTAAAATAATAATTTATTTTTATTATATTAAAGGCTAAAGATTAGACTTTGGAAAAATTTTAAGGGTTTGGAATCTATACACACCACATAAGTCAAAATATCAAAAACCTGCAGTGGGTTGGTTGGGGTAGCTCATTGATTGAGAGAAATAAAAAAAGGGTGGTGGTGCGGCTGGACAGAAGTCAAAATAAAAAATAAGGAATCTCAAAAAAAAATTCTTTTGGTTTTGAAAATATCAATCAAGGAGAGGGTGTCACCCCCACCCCACACTATTATCTCCATATTTTCATACTAGGCCGCCACCGGACAGTGTAGGGGCCACCGACAGACAACATCACGATGGACACTACATCCCCCCCTAGTCACACCTCCTTTAGGGTGCCTTGCCTCTGCACCCCGCCGGTCTGTTGTAGCCGTCCACCCTAACTCCTCACAACCACCTACTCTCAGAAACACCTTCTGTAGTTGAGATCCCAACTTGGATTTTATGTCGTTGTCGGAGTGCACTTCAATTCTACCACCGGTGGAAGCAACCCAGCTAAGATCATACGCCCAGTAGCATCTTCGGTCGCCTCTACTAAGACTGTAAGCCGCCAAAACCCAGTACTTCACCTCCCACCAGTGATCTAGCCCAATATCTCCCTCCTCTACCCAACACAGTGGCCCTCCCTTCCCTTTAGAGTTCTCTCAACCACCTATGCCCATTGTCTCACCTCCGAGCTACCTCACTGCACACTATCCAGCCTGGACAGCCAATCCAGAAGCATGTTCGACACAGACCTTAACATCCTAGGTAAATAAAGAATATGAAATTTTCATATTTATTCTCATAGTTGTGAATCATATATTAGTTTTACTTTAATGGGGATTCTATATTTTATGGTGTATTGGACACACAACAATGGGTTTCTTTTAAGTCTAATGTTGCACACAATGTTGAGTCATACTGAAAAATAAAAATAATATATTATTTTAAAAGGTTGTTAACCCCTCGCCATTGTATTGGCAGGAATGAACAGAATTAACCACAATACAATTATACATGTTTGTTAAATGTTTTTACAATTTTCCAATGAAATTTAGAGACTTAAAATGTAAAAAAATCTAATTTTAAGCATAAATTCTCTAATATTCTTTAAAAAGTCGATTTACCACCTTTTGGTGGAAAAACCTCTTTAAATCTACTTTTGGTCACATTTATATGTTCTATTGGAAAAAAATAAAATTCTTCTTTACAAACAAGACAGAAAATTTTATTTGGGTAAATATTTGGTATTTTTCTTATAAATTTCATTTTTTTAATGAATAGTGAAAAGTATTGTATTTTAATTTTAAAACTGCCTTTTAGTCTTATTTATTTATATGGTAAGATTAACTTTTTAATTGGTTTTAATTTTTAATTATATCATATTTTTACCATTTAATCCAATTATGGTCAATGGAAGTAATTTCACTTTGAAATTGGACATAAACAGTTGTTACCTTTTAATAGTTATTATTTCATAAATACACGCTTTATGTTTTGACATCAAGAATTAATTTTAAATTAAATAATGAAAATTAAAGGTTTTTAATTTGGTAAAATATATATAATTTTTGAATTTGGAATATCTAAAATATCTTTGGCTTAATTTTTTTTATTTTTCTGAAAACCTTCATTTTTTATGAATAGTGAAAACACTGAGTAGAAGTTAAAAAAACGATATTTTAATTTAAATGGAATTTTACCTCTTCTATGAATTGAATTCTAAAAATCCAACATACATGGTTGTTATAAGAAATTAATATGTGGTTCAATAATATGAAACTATTTTTTGGTGACTAGTTACTATTGAATTTTATTTACCACGATTAAAGGTGAATAAGGTAATTCAAGGAAAAAATAATATTATAGTAATATAAAATCACATTAACACTTGTCCTAACCATATTTTATGAGTAATTTCTGACCAATACAATCCTTTGGTGAGATATTTGTCCTTTTAAAGACATTTGGGCAAGATAATGACATATATAACTTTTTATTTAATGTAAAAAATAAAAATATCTTAAACATCTATTGTTTTACTAAATCAATTTTAATGTGGGATTATATAATTGATATATTTGACTATAAATATTCATTATAAATATAAAAATATTTCCTACATCATGGTATTTTAATTATAATTTTTAGACTTCAAATAAATAAATTTATTTATGACACAATAACGATGCTGTGTATACCTCATTACTGAATGATATAAATAAATAAGATTATAAAAATTAAAAAATATACAAAACCTATCCAATTATTATTGAATGATTTTATTTAGAACATGATTCATCTTATATTATACTTTAATATGTTTTGGACTTTTTGAAACTGAAAATCATTATATAATAAAATAATATTTTCAAACATTCCTAAAGAGCCCCTCATCCCCCATATAAAAAGAACTCACCTATAACTCATTAATCACACCTCTAAAAACCCTTTAATAATCAACCCTCTTCCAAAATAATCTCTCATGATCTCTCTCTTCCACCTAAAATCCTTACCTTAGGCATAAGGCACTTCAAGAAATCTTTTTGGTTCAAACCAAAGGGAGTTACACGATTTAAAGGCAATATCTTCTCTTAAGTTCATTTCTTTTATTTTACTTCTACAATACCCTAAAAACTATTTATTCATTTAATTAATAACAACAGTAGTATACTAAATATACTAGGTTTTAGTTATGATAAGTATTCAAACAAAACATACACACACCTCCGTCTAATGGATAAAGAACATACTATTTCTGTGGACGACGAACTACTGCCTCACGAAACGATAAGTGTTCAATATTATCCTACGACCTCTTATGGTGGCCATTAAGACTGAAATATATTTATATGTGATATATATTATATTTTTATTATCACTTTAATTCTTTATTTTTCATTTATATCATACCTTTAGGGTTTCTGTAATGGGTAAATACGATAATTTCATTTGAGGAAGTCCGGACTACCACCCCCTCAAAGTGATATAACTCGTTTATGACCTATATGGAACATATAAAGGATATAATTAATGAAATTAGATATGATATTATACTGGAATTATAATATATGTATGTATAATTATGTTTTCATTCCATTAAATAAGAAATAGAAATGAAACTATTGTTCATGTGTACGTACGACTTACCGTCTCCATGAACGGTGCATTTCATTTCTTACCTCCAAATGTTATGTACTATTGTATATATACAGGATATATATTATATATATTATATATAAATAATGAATATCATTATAGAGATAATGGACTTTTGACCACATGAACAACTTGTAATTATAAGATGTTCATTTTTTACTCAAGTACCAAATATTTACAAAACGACCATTATGAACATAAATGATTGCATAATGTTTATAACATGGTAATAAGTGATATAAAAGGAATAATAAATTTGAAAACGGTTATTAAGAATGTATAAATTAAATTTTTTTATTTCGTAGATTAAAGAATGAATGGGTCAAGTCGGACCAATGTAAGGGACTTCATTTCAATCTCCTTTCATTGAGGAATATTTTTTTATAGACGACTTTATTTTATACGGTGTATAAACAACATTGACTTTTCATTTCATTCATAGGGAATCTTTTTCTAAGAGTTGTTTTACTAAATGAAAAAAATAATGTTTCTTTTTAACATAAGCGGTGACAACAACCTTTTCCGCCACCATAGGTATTATTTGGTCTTTGGCTTCATTAACAAGTCTTAATGTTTTTAAAAGGAAAATAAATACCATATACTCTTTTATGTATTTTGGTATTGAAAGTGGTTTTGGTAATAGATTTTTTATATCAATATATTTAAATGATATATTGTATTTGAAATAAATAAATCTTATCTTTACATTATGTTTGTTTATGTGTTATGAATATGTGATAGTTCTTGGGCATTGTTTACATATACTGGTGTTTCCACAAAAAACATAGGGTGGGTGAGCCCGAGATAGATCTCCAATTTATTGGGTTACATGATGGAGGTAAATAATAATGTTTTTCCTAAGAGGTTTAGGGAATATACTATTATGGGTATTCCTAATGTAACTCCCTACATAGATATTAAATCTACAATGTAATTATGTTAAAGATTCCACAAATTACCTCTATGATTTATGATTTCTATGTGTTATTTATAAATCTGATTATTTCCTAAGGTATGAGCTTATTCATGGTATGTATTGATTGAATAATGTTTTCTATAAATATTTTATAATCCTTACTCAGCTTTTTATGCTCATCCCATGTTTTGAAATGTTTTTCAAATGAAGTAATAATGAATAGGGTCAAGGATGGGATCAATGAAAAGTCATGAAGTCTAAAACATGGAACTATACATGACTCTTTTTTTCAAGAGTTTTTATTTATGAAAAATAGAAACTGAGTAGAAATGTCTACATTGTAATTTTTGATATGTAATGTAATAGTTATGGCAAAATTCTCTAAATCTCTAAACCTGAAAATATCCTCAATGTGAATTATTCAATTAATTCATGATTATTTAATGTTTTAAAGTTGGTTCCTTATAGTTGGTATCAAAGGTAATTTTAGACAACTTTAGAATTTGGGATATTGTTAAATTAATATCCATAAATTACTTTCAATTTATTGTATGATTTAAATGATATATCATTTACCAATTACCACGTTTCTTCGCTTATGATTTTTCTATGTTCAAAATGGTTTTCCATAGAGGAAACATGGAAACTATGATGGGATGACATTATGAGGAAAGAATCCTTCCAAAGAAACAACCTGAGATGGTCGGAATCAGAACTGAATAGTTTGTTGCAGTGATGGAACAGTTGAATCAGGTTATAAATGGTGGTGGTATCCAAGCATGAGATCATCTAGATCAACCACAGTGGAACACGTCTGTAGTGGAGCATTTCATGATGCAACACACCCCATCATTCAAAGGATCATCCGACCCTGTTCTAGTAGAAGGGTGAATTAAAGAACTGGAAAAGATTTTGTATGACATGGGGTGTTCATAAAATCAAAAGTTTAGTCTTTATATTTATAGTTTTGAATGTGATGACGATCAGTTGTGGTCGATGGTGAAAAATATCTAGGATAGTGAGGAGATTGATGATCTTGATTGGTATGAATTCAAAGGTATGTTTCTTGAGAAATATTTTTTTAAGGTGGTTCATCTTAGGATAGAAAACTAATTCCTGGAATTGAGGAAGGAGGATGACACAGTGGATTCTTATGAAGAAAATTTCACTTGACTGGAAAGGTATGCTCCAAATTTCATATGAGATATTGATAATAAAATAATTTTTTTTTACTCAACATTAAAGCCAAAGTATTGAAGGCATTTAGATTATAAATAGTTCAAATTTATTGAAATACTTGTTCGATGTGCGGAGAAGGTGGAAGTTGAGTTTCCTGATGATTAGTTTTTCTTTCACAAACTATAGAATAAGAGGACAAGGTGGAAGACGGAAGGGAAGATCTCCTAAAAAATGTATGATGGTAAGAAACATATGTTTATTGTTTGTGAAAATTGTGGTAAAAATTTTGAAGGGGAAAGTCTTTTAAATTATGGTAAGTCATACCTATGTGGTAAAATGGGGCATAAGGCTCGTAATTCCATTAAAAAGATCAGGGTAATGGCACGAAAAATTATGATTTACAGTCAGTAATGTTTTAACAGCAGTGAAATGGGTCATTTTTCAAATTAGTGGCCAATGATGAACTCAACTGAGGGAAAGAAGATAGACTACAAGCATAAAGGGGTGGTCAAATCCTTTGCAACTACTTCAGCAGATGTTGGGCCATCAAATGAAGTAGTATTAGGTACATAGTTTGAATGTTCAGATTATGCCAATGTGTGGCTTGATTCTGGGACTACACAATCATTCATTTTTGAAAGTTTTCATGTAGACTGGGAATTCCATCTCAAGATATGAATCCTGATATTTTGGTCATAACACAATGGAAATTTTTTGAGACAAAATGAAAACATAAGAACCATCATGTCCTTGTGTATAGATGGAATCAACCGATAACCCTTATTGTTTTTCCTCTATTAGAGTTTGTTGTTGTTTTGTGTATGGATTGGATTTCTATTTATCATGATAAGATGGACTGCAGAGATAAAGGGGTTTCTTTTCAAAATTATTTTCAGCCTATATACACGAACGAACCCTTACTTTTGATAAGAAATTATGAATCTGAGAAACTGGTAACAAATGTAAATGAATGTTACCTTGCACATATTGTTGAAAGCAAAGGAACTGTTCATATTAATGTTGTGTCAATGGTAAACAAGTACCTTGATGTTTTTATGGATGAGTTTTCTAGTATTATACATGATCGAGAAGTTGAATTTACTATTGACATAGTTCCTGATGCTATGCCAATTTCAAAACCCCTTATTGAATGAATCAAATTGAAATTTTAGAGTTAAATATGAAATTGAAAGAGTAATTAGATAAAGGTTTCATTCAACCTAGTACATCACCATGGGGTTCTCCGATCTTGTTTGTTAAAAAGAAATATGGTTCAATAAGACTTTCCATTGATTATAGAGCATTGAATAACATCACTGTTAAGAACATGTATCCTCTACCTCATATCGATGATTTGTTTGATCAGCTCCTGGGAGCTCAGTATTTCTTGAAGATTGATTTGAGGTTGGGGTACCATCAGTTGATAGTAAAGGAAGCATACATTTCAAATATTTTGTTTCGTACTAGAAATGGACATTATGTATTTGTAGTTATGACTTTTGGGTTAACTAATGCACCTACTGTACTCATGGATATAATAAATAAAATTTTCCATGAGTTCATGGATAGGTTTTTGGTTCTGTTCATTGATGATATTTTGGTATATTCTAAAAGAAAAAATGGACATGAAAGTCATTTAAGGGATGTCTTACAAACCATAAAAGAAAATAAACTGTTTGGGAAATTCAGAAAGTGTGTTTTTTGGTTACAAAAAATATCATTCCTTGGTCACATTGTTTAAAAAAATGGAATAACTATTGATCCTAATAAAAAACGTTGTTAACGAATGGCCAAGAACCAAAAATATAACTGAGATCCATATTTTTCTTGTTTTAGTAGGTTATTACCGGAGGTTTGATGAGAATGTTTCACATTTATCTAGTACAATGACTATGTTAACTCGAAAAGGGGTTATGTTCATCTGGAAAAAAGAATGTGATGAGTACTTTCAGGAATTGAAAATATAATTAGTGAATTCTCCTATTTTTCCACTTCCTTACAGTAATGGTATGTTAGTTTTCTATAGTGATTCTTCTTTGAAAGGATTGGGATGTGTCTATATGCAAATTGATCAGGTAATTTTTTAGGCTTCCCTTCATTTGAATCCTCATGAGTTAAATGACCCTACACATGATTTTGAATTAACTTCTCTTGTTTTTGCTTTAAAAAATTGGAGGGCTCATTTGTATGGAGTAAAATATGAAATATATACTGACCAAAAAATTTTAAAGTATATATTAACTTTGAATGAATTAAACATATGACAAAGGGGATGGATGGATTAAATCAATGATTATGATTGCACTATCCATTACCATCAAGGAAAGGTAAATAAAGTGGATGATGCTTTGAGTAAAAAAAAGTAATGCTACATTAACCTTGTTACGTTTTGAACAGGATCCTTTGATTAAAGATTTGATGAACATTGAAATAGTAGTTTTTAGTTCAAGAAATTCCTCTATTTTGTTTTAGGTGTCAGTGAAATCATCTCTATTAGACAGAATTAAGAAAGTGAAGAAGGAAGACATTGAGTTGCAGAAAAAGGTAGAGTTGGTTTAGAAGGGTAATTTTCATGATTTTAACATTGAAAATGATTGTGCTTTTATGTTTGGGAAGATATTATGTGTTCCTTGTGAGTCACATTTGAAGAAAATGGTTATTATGTGAAGCTCTTAGTTCTCCATTTTCATTTCATTCTTGCAGTACTAAGATGTACAGAGATCTTCATGAGTATTATAAGAGGAATGTAGTGAAAAAGGATATTGCTGCTTTTACTGGGAAGTGTTGACTTATCAGTAGGTTAAAGTAGAGTGACCGTTTCCAAAATGGATTCTTTATCATCTACCGGTGATAGAGTAGAAATGGGAAAATATATCCATGGACTTCATTGT
Organism: Viscum album; assembly: GCA_963277665.1. Classification (NCBI taxonomy): domain Eukaryota; kingdom Viridiplantae; phylum Streptophyta; class Magnoliopsida; order Santalales; family Viscaceae; genus Viscum; species Viscum album. Next base: position 1,426,638,184 of record OY728120.1, on the reverse strand, counting down.
GGGATTACAAAATACATCTTGAAGTAATAACATAATCTTGTTTATTGTTAATAGATTGACTAAATATTCTAATTTCCTTACTATTTGAGATAAATTATCTCCAGATCAACTTTGTCAGTTGTATGATAAAGAGATAGTCATGTCGCATGGTGTTCCCCTCTATATTTTATCTGATCATTATCTCATGTTTACATCTACCTTTGGGAAAGGCCTTTAGAAGTAGTTTGGTAATGAATTAAATTTCAATACCACTTTTCATCCTCAATCTGATGGGAAGTCAGAACGAACAATTAAAACCATAGAGAATATCTTATGTGCTTTCTCAATAGATTAACTGGGAAGTTGGGTCCAACATATTTGTTAGGTTGAATTTTCTATTACTAACAGTTTTCATTCCAGTATACAGATGGATCCATTTGAAGCATTTTATGGGAAGTGGTGTCAAACTCCAAATTATTGGGATGAAGTAGTTGAAATGAAGTTTATGTGACCGAAATTGGTATAAGAGATAGAAGAAAAATTTCTGTTGATTCAGAAACACATGAGAATAGCACAGATAAGGAATAAAAGTTACGCAGATAACTTGAGGAAGGATCCTTCTTTAGAGGTAGATGATCATGTCTTTCTCGAAGTTTCTCCCTGAAAAAGTTTCATTCATTTTGGTAAGAATGGAAATTTGAGTCCGATGATCATTGGACCTAATAAAATCTTGGAGAATGTTGGATCAGTTTCGTACAGAGTGGCTTTACCTCCGTTTTTATCCCAAGTACACAATGTTTTTCATTTTTGAATGCTGAGAAAGTATATGTCGAATCTATCTCATGTTTTGAGCCCAGGGGTAGTTTAGTTGGAAGAGGATCTCTCTTATGAGGAATAACCAGTCTAGATTATTGACCGAAGAGAGGAAGTTTTTTATAATAAGGTAATTTATCAGGTAAAGGTTTTGTGGAAAAACCATATGGTTGAGGAGGAAACGTGAGAATCTGAAAATTCTATGTGAGATAAAGAAACCCATTTATTTTGTTAGTGAATAAAATTGTGAGGGTGAAATTTCCAAAACGTGGGAAGGATATAACATCCCATGTAAATAAATAATAAGACATTTTTATTTTTTTTATTTTTGTGATTTAAATATTAACATTACTTTAAAATGGATGATATGTTTGATGGTGTACCTGACATGCAACAATGGGTTTCTCCGAAGTCTAATGTCGCACACAATGCTCAGCCATATAGAAAAATAATAATATAATATTATTTTATATGGTAGCTAACACAATGTAGTTGTATTGGTGGGAATGAATAGAACTAACAACAATATTATTATACATGTTTTTAAAATGTTTTTACCTTTCTCCAATAAAAATTATTTTATTATAATGTGAATCAATCTAATTTTAAGCATAAATACTCTAATATTCATTAAAAGGTCGATTTACCACCTTTTGATGAAGAACCCTCTTTAAATATATTTTTGATCACTTTTATATCTTCTATTTGAAAAAATAAAATTATTCTTTAGAATCGGGACATCAAAATTTACTTTGGGTAAATTTTTGGTATTTTTATGATAAAATTAATTTTTTGAGGAATAGTTAAAAATACTGTATTTAAATTCAAAACTGCCTTTTAGTCTAATTTATTTATATAGGTATATTATCTTTTTAATTGGGTTTAATATGTAATTAGATTATATTTTTCCATTTAATCAAATTACAGTCATTGAAAGTAATTTTACCATGAAATCAGACATAAACAAGGGTCATCCTTTTGATAGTTATTATTTCCTAAAAACAAGTATTTTGTTTAGACAACATGAATTAATTTTAAATTAATTAATGAAACTTTTATGTTTTTAATTTTTTAAAATATATATAATTTTTGAATTCGTAATATTTAATATATCTTAGGCTGAATTTTATGCTTTTTTCTAAAAACCTTCAATTTTTATGAAGAGTGAAACACTAAGTACAAGTTAAAAACCTGAATTTTTCATTTGAATGAAATTTTATTACTTCTGTAAATTGAATTTCAAAAATATGAAATACATGGTTGTTATTATTAAGTAATATTTTGTTCAATAAGATGAAAATAATTTTTGTTGAATAGTAACTTTTGACTTCTATTTACCGCGGTTAAATATAAATAGGGTAATTCAAGGTAAAAATAATATTTTAATAATATAAAATTACCTTAACACTTATCCTAAGTTTATTTTATGAGTCATGTCTGACCAATAAAATCAATGGGTGAGATTGTTTTCCATTTAAATCCATTAGGGAATGATAATGACATTAATAAATTTTTATTTAAAGTAAAAAATAAAAATATCAAAAACATGTATTGGTTTGCTAAAGAAATTTTATTGTTGGGTTATATAACTGATATATTTGACTGTAAATATTCATTATATTGAAAAAAATATTTTCTAAATCATGGTATTTTATTTATAATTTTATACATCAAATAAATAAAACTATTTAGGACACAATAATAATGTAGTGTTTACCTAATTATTGAATAATTTAAATAAATATGTTTATAAATACTAAAACAATATCCAAAACCAGTCAAATTCTTATTTGATGATTTTATTTTGAACAAGAGTCATCTTATATTCTACTAGAATATGTTTTGGACCATTACAAACCAACAATCATTATATAATAAAATAATATTTTCAAACATTTCTAAAGAGCCTCTCCTCCCCCTTATAAAATGAACTCACCTCTAGCCCATTACTCTCACCTCTCAAGCCCCTTGACTCATCCAAAATCTGCCCAAATAAGCTATAAATATCCCTCTCTTCCACCTAGAAGCATTACCTTAGGCAAATCCCCTTCAATAAATCTTTTTGGTTCAAACCAAAGGGAGTTAGCCAATTTAAAGGTATCTTCTTCTCTTAAGTTCTTTTCATTTATTTTACTTCTCCAACCCCATAAAATCTTTTTATTACTTTATTTTATAACAAAAAAAGTTTCATAAATATACTAGCATGTTTTTATGAGAAGTATTCAAACTACACATACACACACCTCCGTGTAATGGGTATAGAACGTACAGTTTCTGTGGATGGCGAACTACTGTCTCACAAAATGATGAGTGTTCAATCTTCTCTTACCACCACTTATGGTGGCCATTAATATGGAACTATATTTACATGAGATATAATATATTTATATTTTCTCTATACTTATTTATTTTTCATTTATATCATAACTTTATGGCTTCTATAATGGGTAAATACGATAATTTCATTTCAGTACGTGCAGACTACCACCCCTTCAAAGTGATATGACTCGTTCATGCCATACGTGGAACATATAAAGGATTGAATTAATGATATTATATGTGATATAATTCTTGAATTATAATATACCTATTTATCATTATGATTTCATTCCATTAAATATGAAATATAAATCAAAGTAGCGTTCATTTGTATGTACGGCTTACTATCTCCATGAATGGTGCATTTCATTTCTTACCTCCAAAAGTTATGTAATATTATATATATAGTAGATATATATGATATATATGATATCTAAATCATGAATATCATTCTAGAGATAATGTACTTTTGACCATAGGAAGAACTTGTAATTATAAGAAGTTCATTTTTGACTCAAATACCAAATATCGACAAAACAACCATTATTAACTTAAATGATTTGATAATTTTTATAACATGGTAATAAGTGATATAAAAGGAATAATATAATTGAAAAAGGATTTTATGCATGTATAAATTAACTATAGTTTATTATATAAGAGATTAGACACCGAACGGGTCAATTCAAACATAAGGTAAGGGACTTTGCCTCAATCACCTTTCATTGAAGAATAGTTTGTTCTATACAAGAATTTATTTTATACAGTGTATAATCTCCTTTGACTCATTTCATTCAATGGGAATATTTTTCTATGAGTGGTTTTACTAAACGACAAAAAAGAATGTTTCTTTTTAAGATATACAGTGACAATGACCTATTCCACCGCCACGAGTATTATTTGGTCTTTGGCTTCATTATTAAGATGTAATATTTTTAAAAGGAAAATAAATAACATGAAATCTTTTAAATATAATGGTATTGAAAATGGATTTGAAAATGGAATTGTTATTTCAATATACTTAAATGATATATTTTGTTTGAAATGGGGAAATGTTATCTTTCAATTATGTTTGTTTTATGAGTTATTAATATGTTATGGTTCTTGGGCATTGTTTACATATATTGGTGGTTCCTTGAAAAACATAGGGTGGGTAAGCCTGAGATAGCTCTCCAATTCATTTGGTAATGTGAAGGAGGTAAATGATAATGTTTATCCTTAGAGATTTATGGAATATACTGTGATGGGTATTCCAAATGTAACTTACTATGTAGCTGTGAGAGCTACAGTGTAAGTATGTTATGGATGCCACAAGTTACATTTATGATTTATGATTTCTACCTATAATTCATAAATATAATGATTTCATGAGGTATGAGAATATTTTAGGTATGTATTTATGGAATAATGTTTTCTTTCATTATATTTTAATATTTACTAAGGTTTTAATGATCATCCCATGTTTTGAAATGTTTTTCATAGGACTTAAAGATGAATAGGGTCAAGGATGGTTTCAAGGAAAAGTCATATTCGCTAAAACATGGTATTGGACCAGACTCTTTTTTTCAAGAGTTTTCATTTTATGATAAAAATATAAACTGATTAAAAGTGTCAACTTTTTAATTTTTGAAATGAAATGTAATAGTTATGGCTTAATTATCTAAAACTCAAAACCTGAAAAGATCCTTAATGTGAATTATTCATTTAATTCAAGATTATGTAATATTTTAAGGCTGGTTCCTTATACAAACTGACGCCTATCGACAATATCCATGTCACCGCGGCTAGTTTGGGTCACGAGGTACATGCGTAATGGGTCAGCCCAACCCAAAACAGGTCTGGGCAGACCTACCAGACACAGATAACACCAGCATGGGCTTTTCCCAGCCCGTTATGGGTCTGTACAAGTTCAGGGCGACCCGCAATAGACCAGAGCAGAGTTTCGGGGCCTAAGATAAATTGAATTAATATATTTATTTAATTTAATTATATAATTAAATTAAATTAATTAATATATAAATTATGCTTCAAAATAATAAAATTTTAATATATGGATATAAAAATAAATTTAATTTTGGAATTAAATTAAATTATATAAATAATTTCATTTTGGGTTTTCAAATTAAATTAATTAATTGATTGTAGAATAATTATATTATTTTAATTATTTAATTAATAAATTTAATTAATTTAACCATGTATATTATGTAATGAAATTTAGTATTTATCACACATTTAATTTAACCGCCTACTAGTCCTGAGCACCGACCCATATATGTATGTATTTCATTTTTTATTTAATTAATTATTTTAACTTTGTCATATACTTGTATTTAATTAAATTTCGGTCTGTAGATCATCATTGTTTTCTATTAAAATGTATAAGGGGTTGCATGTCCATTCCATCCGATATACATTTACACCCCTAGTTCTCCTCGCATGCAAGTAAGAATTACTGTATATAAAGCGAAAATGGTGTACGTTGATCAAGATGATGCAAGAGGTAATGTAGATTCCACCAAGATGAGGCTGTACTCCATGACGTGATGTGGATAATGCCAAGATGCGGTGGTACTCCCAGACATGACATGGACCCCTCCAAGACATGGAGGTACTCCAAATGAGAATCAGACATTCATGATGTTGGGGAACTGCATCAATAGTCAAGTGAGTACTTAGGTATGATTCCCTTTGGGTGTTTAGATTCTCAAGACAAGTTAGGTAATAATTTACCTTTATTCATTTATTTATTGTTTTATGCATTTTATAGTAATGGGAGAAATACAAAAAATATTAAATAATAAAATGCATAAAGAAGCGACATATTCTTTTCTATTAATTTTCAATTTTGATCCCGAAAACAATGACAAGAAATATTAATATAAATGGATTACATTCATTGATAGAAAAACACAAAAACCATTAAAGTAATATTACGTCTTTATCACCTTCCATCCTTCATGTTTGAACAAAACTAGGTATTCAGGTTTCCATTCATGCCAAGTATGAGGGTGCCTCTTACTATGACGGAGTTCTTATGAGTGTGGTTGGTTGACTTAACTAAAATTCCATCAAAGAAATATCCCAATATAGCTATTTTTTATTTTAGAGTCAATCATTGAGTAACAAAATTAATTATTTTAGAAGATGGTACTTCACAAAATAGATCATGGAACTATAAGTCAATACGGTTGGCTAGAAGAAATCCTACCTTTAACCCATTGAGTAGTGGCATAGCCATAGATTATAGACTCCAAAGGGAGGTTTACTGATCATTTCCACTAGAATTTTCAACCGGTAGTGAATTACAATTCGAGTACATAGGGTTCCTAGAATTTCATAAAATAGTGATAGACATTGAACAATTTTATTAATTAATCAGTAATGTCTAATTTGGTAATCAACATGAAAGTACTTATCTGCTAAAATTTTATATTTGAATAAAATGGAAAGAAATACCATAAGATAAAACTATGATAAATATTTAGACAAAGTTAAATGTCCAAACTAGCATGAAATTGCAAGTATAGTATAGACACTTGTGCTCATTACGACCATATTGGAAACTCATGGTGCTGATATCCCAACCTATAGAACCATCTCATGAAGAGAGTGTGTTAAACTACTTACAGGAGTATCATGAATCAACCATATGTTTGTTCTATCATTATAATATCATTGAATTCTGATGTTATATTTATTTACTACATCCTGAAATGGATGATATCAAATTTAATCTTATCTCTAAGAAGTTACCATGGTGAACATTTAGTATGATTTGAATGTGATGATTACACTAGTTTTTTGTAAACATTAAAGGAAAACTATGAACTTTCATCCACTACCACAAAAACAGTTTTTCCTAGTGCCAACCTTTATCAGCGCTAGCGAAAAATTGCTGATAAAGTGTCGAATTCAAAAAAAATTAATTAAAAATAATATATAAATATAGTTATATTGATATAAATATAATATATAATTTTTAAATATATTTTAGATATGTATAAATATAAATTTACACTTAATATACTTAATAAATAATATATTTAGTGAAAATGGCTTATAAAAACTTAAAAAACTATTTTTAATTAATAATTTGATAATTATTATGGATTACTAGTCATTTAATAAAATTTTGAAGAGTAAAAAATTAAAAAATTTAAAAAAAGATCAAAAATATGTTGGGAAACGTAACTCGAACTTCAAACGACCATAACTTTTGATCCGGGTGTCCATTTGAGCTCTACCACATATCAAATCGAAGATTGCGACGAGCAATACGTCCCTATAAATAGGTTTCACCCATTAAATGTATTTTTGGTTCCAGAATATGCCCATAAGGCCTCCGAAATTGTGTTTTTAGTCGGGATACCCCGATTTGTTTACATTTTATGGATTTTCAGCCTCGTTTAAGGGGGTATTATTGGCTTTTTTTGGTGGGGGACTGAATTTATTCCAAGGTATTACATTCATATTGATATTATGTCTTTGAAATTTCATCGTTTTTTATAATTCAATTCTATTTATAATCAAATATATAACAATATATACATATTTTCTATATATTCACACATAAAAATTTATATAAATATAAATAACAAAATATATTTACATATAAAATATATTATCTTTATCTAAATAATAACTAATACCCATTTTATTTAAAATAAAAATAAATCAATATTTACATACCTATATATTAATCTAAATATATATATATTCAATCTAACTATATATATATATATTAATATAACTATATATATTAATATTACTATAAATATATATAAATTAATATCACTATAAATATATATAATAATATCATTATAAATATATTTATTAATATAACTATATATATATTAATATAACTATATATATATATTAATATAAATATATATTACTATCTGAATAAATATAACTAAATATATATATATAGATATATATTAATATAACTATATATATATTAATATGACTATATATATTAATATAACTATATATATATTAATATAAATATATATTACTATATGAATAAATATAACTAAATATATATATATATTATAATACAACTATATATATATTAATATAAATATATATTACTATACAAATAAATATAACTAAATATATAAATATATATATATATAGATCAGGAATTGGAAAAAAATAAAAATAGAAAAGTGGTAAGGGATTAGGCACGCAGGGGGGAGGTCTCGAGTTCAATTCCTGGTGGAGGTAGGGGTGCACGCGCATGGAGGAATATGGTAGCAAGTGCTGTTAAAGGGTGGAGGGGGTGTTTGGGGGACTATAGGGGGTGGAAAAGCACTGTAAAAGGGGGGCTCAAGAGCTATAAAATCCCCCTTGGTATTGGTTGTATTTATTTAATGTTTTTAATATTTTGTAATTTTTTTACCTTTTATCAGCGCTTTTAAAAAAGCCCTGATAAAAGGGGTCCTTTATCAGCACTAAAACAAGAGCGCTGATAAAAGAAACGCTAATAAAGGTGTCTTTTATTAGCACTAAAACAAAGCGCTGTTAAGGAGCCTTTTATTAGCACTTTGTTTTAGAGCTGATAAAGGGTACCCCCCATATCTTCGCCGGTCTTAACAGCACTTTTCTAGCACTATTAAAGGCCATTTTTAGCACTGATAAAAGTCGTATTTGTAGTTGTGATGACATATCATTCTTATACATTTTTACCCAATTACTCTATTTTTGTTTATGGATACAAAAGAATAGGATGGAGTAAATGCTTAATTATCTTTTACTAAAGGTTTGAAAGGCTATAATAATATTAAATAAAGTGATGTCTTTACTTATTTTTTTTAATAAATGTAAAGACAAGCTAAAAATGCCAATGGAAAGTAATGCTAGTGTAACCTTCATGATGTCCTTAGAAGAAAAGACGATGGTTATTTCACAGGATGTAATTTTCATCTCATAACATGAAATTAATTAGTCATAGTTTAAAATAAATGAACTCAATTAAATATGAAAATAACAGCTTTTTCTTCAGTGAATATTCATCAAATAAAAGTATTATTTCTGACATACTTATTGGGTATTAAATAAAATATTTCAATCACATATGTGCATTGAAATATTGTAACCTTGTATGTATATAAACATTGCAAGAAGTATGGTGTCTTATCCATGCAGCTGAGAAAGGGTGGTTCCTATATTAGCAGTGATAAACACATAACTTATTATTGCCTAGTGAATGATTCTAGTTGAACAAGTTGTTTAGAATAACCAAAAAATTATCTTCTGTTCTCTATGGACATAATGATATATTATTCCATGTTTAGTATTAAATTTTTTTTTGGTTCCTCATACTAATCAAATAGTATAGTGGTACATGAATCATAGGAAATAAATGATGAATATAAAAATGTAACACTTTTACCCAATTGTGGCAAGATAATTCCTTTTCAAGGGAAACTAAAAGTATACTCCAATTATATACCTAGTATGCTATTTAGGTATGGCATAGCTAAATGCCTTTGGTATTATCAATGTCTTTAGTTTGGACGAAGAATTTTTTTGAAATAATGGTATGTCACAACGTTTTTGAATTTGTTTAACAAGTGAGAAAGAACTATTTCAAGGGAAATCTAGTGGCAAGGATGCTTCATAATATTACATTATGGTATTTAGGAATGTAAAAGTGTTGTATAATCATGGTTAGAAGATATGAGTTTCTTCAGATCAACATTCCAAACAATATCTTGACCAAGCATTCATCGATCATGATAATGTAGTTTGAAGTAATTCCTAAACGCACATTACATTATCTACATCACAGCATTGATGTTCATAAAGATGATCAATGATGAGTCTTATATATTAACATTGATTAAAAAAATGTTTCTTGGATCAATTCCTAAACAAACATTTTATATATCAATGTTATGATGTATGTACTATCAATGTTACAAAATGAAGTAACTTCTATTGTATTTAAAAACGTGCTTTGGAAAGAACATAGAAATACCATAACTTTTATGCCAACTAAAAATTTCAAATGTATATCATACGGGATATAGTATGATCAAAACCCTTTATGTAATAGGAAATGTCTTTATATTTAAAGAATTTGTTAGGATTTAAACCAAAATGCATCAAGTTAACCACATTGTGAATCTAAGGTAATTATCCTAATGATTTCATACGATATTATTTAAATACCTGAGATAGAAAAGTGGTAGTCAATTGATTGATTTCCATTCTCTAAAAAGGGTTCACATCTCTACCTGAGATATTGGGAGCAATATTGGGATGGATTTATTCAATGCTTGAGATGCATAATTGGTTGGGATATGACCATTATCCACAAGTGCATGTGTATTAAGAATGTATTGGAGACACATACTGTGTATGAAGGTTAAAAACCACTGTGATGGATTTATATTCATGATAGCTAGTGAAACATTATTCATTGAGAATAATAATTCCTACAAGTAAAAAGTATATGAAAATGAGATATGATTAACGAGACTAATAAAATTATATAATGGATTTCATGTATTGAAGTGCCAAGGGGATTATAAAATGAATACTACGGAGGGTATTCAAGTGAATTTATAAATGGATGGTACAATAATAGTACCAATAAGGCATTATTGGTTATACCAAGTTGGTATGATGAAATCCATTATAATTTTACTCTCCATATCTAACTTATAAGATCATTAAATGGGGCATTGGATATCATGATAATCTTTCATGAAAGGTGTCTAGATGAGATAACCAGAAAGGGATGATGACATTATATGATTCCAATAAGGGATGTATGTTACTGAAATCCAATTATAGAATAAAGTATGCAAAATAGATCTTAGAACGTTCATTTGGAATGATTCTTTGCAATGTGTCTACCAAATTTTATTGGGAACATCATAGTTTTCCAAGAAAAATATGTTTTATAATATATTGAAAATAGATATTCATCTTACAGTTAGTTATTAAAAGGATAAAAATAAGTCTCAATTGATTGAATTATAGTATAATCCTATGTTCTAGGGAACATGTTCTATGGAGGTAGATATGTCAGTTTCTGGAACATAGTCAATCATACACATAGTGATATGGTATTGAATAATACAAGTTGGAACAATTCAAGTATTGAATTGTTTCTAATGTCATATGGAATAATCTTTGGAGGTTATTTTGTTCGAAACCTAGGAGGAGATTAAAGTTGTGGTTTGAGTTCCATATTCATTAATTATTGATCAATCATGTATTCCCTGATATGTACAAGAATTGATATTTACGGGATATGATTTATCATAGAAAAATATCAATTATATCTAGGAGTACTATAAATTAAGCTATCCGAATTATCATTATGTACTTCATCAAGTACATAAGATATGTACCAGGTAAGAGGAGAAGAAGGGTAGAAGTTATTGTGGGACACAAACTAGTATTCATTAAATAAATTTGATCAAGTATCATAGTTATGATAATTGTATTGCCGAGTTAGGAACATAAAATTTAGTGGTAGAAAAATCTACAATTACCAAGAACATTGTAGATTTTGAGGCAGTTAAGAAGCAATTAAATTCAATGATCTATTCTTGTTCTTGGAATTCCACATGGTAATTAAAGTATTTTCAAAATATAAATTATTATATTCTTACTATCCATGATTTGAAGTACTTATCGTGTAAAAAATGTGATGTACTAGGGATACCATCTATTGAGATGTTATACTCAAGAAGATGAGGTCACATATTGTAGAATATCAATGCGATGTAAACATGGAAGAAACATTAGCTAAAGCCATTACTCAACAGAAAAATGACCTTTATAATGAAAGTATCTAACTAGTATGGTTTGTAAGTTGAATCTAGTGAAAGTGAGATTATTGAAATTTTCGTTGACCTAGAACCAAATATGAATAATTTTGATTATTATATCTTTTATACAAGTTTGATACAAAGGATGTTTACTTACCATTTTAGTGTAGTCTTTTCTAGTTAAACTATTAAATGGTAATGTCTATATATTAATTTTCATATTAAATGGTTATAGAAGATTTTATAATCTAATGATAACCTCGCGATACCATGAGATTAATATTAAATATGGCATATGGTCTCATTACGTCTTACTGATTGGACATAGTATATTTTTTACTATTTGGAATTGGGGGCTTATAAGCATTGAAGATTATTCTCAAGAAGTTCTCACTTAGTGATATATATTAGTGAGACCATAGGGTAGATAGACCAACCAATAAGAACACCGCATGTTTTTGGGTCTCATTGGTTGTTCATATCTATAGACATGTGTATTATTATCCTGACTTGAAACTGTTACCAATGTGTTCCATTTGATTTCATACATTGATGAACGAAAAAAAACATGTTACATAAATCATTTAGATGTAGCTTGTGTTGGGTTTTTCATTAGTGGTATGGCATTGGTATAAGGATCAAGAAAAGATTTTTCACTTCCATGTTTAGGAATCTATATATCTCAGGCCTGGTTGATTAGAGTGGTGCTACCTTCATAAGACTTTGGCCAAAGCAGTTGAAAGTTAAATCCTTCCTAATAGATCATAAATTAATAATGAAAAAAGTATAATGACATAATTGTGCATCGTTATTTATGAGTTATTTAATGAAAAACTGTTTATAGTACAAAATCATTGTTCGTAGGTTGGTAGTCATTGATAATACAATATTTATCTGTTTATGCTCCTTGATGGGTTTCTACAATCTTCTCTTGGTCTGTGGATTTTATTCACTACTATCAAGATAAAGGCCTAGAGGGTCAAAAAAATAGAGTATTCCAGAATCTGCCCTATTCATTGAATATGTATATTGGACACGGTGGGCCCCATTATGGTGTTCGAGGGTTGTCCTAGGTATCGATAACTATAGAAATAAATAAATTCATCATTATTCAAGTTATGAAATATTGGGATCGAATTTATTTAATTTATTTACAAGTTATGTAAATATGAGAAAAATAATATTTGGGAGAAATTATTTTAATATTTGAGGTTTAGTTAATATTATGTATGACTGAAGAGTTGATTTTAAGGGTACAATTTTATCATGTAATAAATTTTATATATATTAAAATTTATTTGGTAAATAATAAAAAATATTGACACAATATATTACATCATATCTTTTTATTTTGTGGTCATTAAATAAACGAGGGCTTGGGAACCCAACCGGGTATTTACAAACACCTCTTTAAACAAAGGGAGAGGCTCTCCCACAATGAACTCTTCATTAATTTAGAATTAGAGCCTCCCTCTCCTCCTAATTTCTTGATAGAGAGTCTCTATCTTTGAGTGATGATCCTATAAGACCAACATGTAATGATGATAGTGGATCATGGTGATCATTAGTGAGTTGAAGGCATCGCCAGATCTCTATGCTAGAACCCAGAATTCAGTGATTGATGTTCTAATGGATTTTTGAAGCACGTGTGGACAATCTAGCGTGTTCTTGTTATAAATACTTCAAGAAACGATCACCATCAATGAGTTTTAGTTACGTGAGGCTTCATATCTGAATAGGTAATTTTTTAGTTTTAATTTATGTTCACATTAAATTTAGACAAGATCATCAAACCATACGAGGTCTTGGATTGTCGGTGATGACAAGTTCAGTCACCCCATCGATGAAATTTTTTAAATCCCTAGCCCATCGTCTTCCACTTCAGGCCCTAGTTCCATAAATTAATCTATTAATTTGAAGGATAGGTGTGTCTTGAAGAGGGGGAGATTTACTCCATTATAATTGAGGTGAAGGGTAGTATTGGGAGTAACCTTTAAATTTTCAATAATATAAAGTTATTATTCATGGTTTAATCAACACAGAATGGAATATATATATTGGTATAAGATTTTTCCTTGAAACAAACCTCAAAAATAATTTTTGGGAAATCATTTAATGTTTTAGGGATTTCGTAGATTTTACCTTTAAAAATATTTTACATTTACCATCCAAAATAATTTCTAACCACAGTAAATTATTTTAATGATATGGATGATGAAAAATCATTTTACCTAATTTGAAAATTTTAATTTTAAATTTGAAAATGGTTTATCAAATTATATTTCAATGGTGTGAATATTTTATTTTAAATTAAACAGATTTAATCTTGTAAATATATTTTTTAGAATGATAGATTTATGATTTGAATTTACATATAAGAATGAATTATCTAGGACAATTATTTTAATGACCTAAATTTATTTATATTATTTCAAATAAATCATATTAATATAACATGTAAATAAATAATATAATATTCCTTGATAATACTTGATCAAAATAAATGACTGAAAAAGTTTTTTTATTATAGTAACATTCAAATTAGTTCAAAAAATGGTGGAAATGGTTTATAATTTTAGAAAGTATATTAAAATTTGTATTATTATTATATAAATTCATATTACCATAATTAAATTATTTGGTAACCTTCTAGGTCATTATTATATAATGATATGTTATAACAGTTTCATATTTTATGAAAACCATATTTATCAACATAAAAATAATATTTATAGAAAAAAATTTAAAGTTCATTATATGAATATTTTATTATGATGAATTCAAAAAATTACTTAGTTTTGTTAATTTCAAATTATGAAAATATATTTAAATATAGTCATTATTAAATTATATTCAAAGTTTTCCTTACATGGTAATTTTTTATTTTGTGTTTACCTACTATTGATGGGTCACAAGTATTACATCCTCCCTCTAAAAATAGTTCTCTCCTAAAATATGGTTATATATTATTTTTTGAAATAATTTAGGTATTCTAGCCAAATATATTTACCAGGGTATTAAATTTCCTCTTCTAGTTTGTTATTTCTCCATTGGACATTCACCAAAATTGTTATATGATCCCACAATTCTATTACTCTAGAATCTGAAATCTAGACACGATCTGAAGTATAAGACAATTTATGATCAATCTATATTCCTTCATTTGTGCATACATACATTTGATATGGAATGTATTTCCTCATTAATGAATCATGAAATACATCATGTGAATTAGATGTATTTGGTGGTATAGGGAATCGTTAAGAAACAAATATAATTAATTCTAGTATTTCAAAAGGCTCAATATAGATAGGGATTAAATTCCCTTTAAAAGAAACATAAAACTCTCTTCCATGATGAAACCATCAACAATGCTTGATCACCAACACAAATTTAAGAATCATTCATTCTATAATTAGTATAACTATTTCATATGTTATGTGGTGATTTAATATTATCCTAAATATTCTATAAATTAACATCCATGTCCATTTTATTCAATAGGAAAACTAGATTTAGTTCTCCAAATGCATCCCAATATGTTAGAGTATAAATCCACATTCGAAACAGTGATTCATATAGAACCTTCTAGATACTTGAATGGAAGAAATTATTGTATATAAATTCCAAAAAATTTATATATTCACCCCACATACGTTTTATGTCAATATAAAATGATCTCATTATTTTTTATAATGTCTATATTCTTCTGTTAGTCTACTCATTAGTTTGGTGATGATATGGAGGCCTAAACTATATCTCAGTATCGAGAACCCTTTAAAGAATCCTCTATAATTTCAATGTGATCCATGGTCCATGATCAAGTAAATTTTTTATAGAATACCTATTAATCCATATTATTTCATTTATATACAGTTTGGAAAGATTATCAATATATAGACAATATCTTGTAGTTACAAAATTAGAGAAATTAGTAAGATGTTCAATAATGACCCACATAGAATTGTAAATCTTTGGAGTATTTGGGGGTCTAATGAAAAATACTCTTGTAATATTGTATGAATTCATTTAGTATAGGGTGAGGTTTTATGACTACCTTAGGATGTTATCTTTCATCCTATACCTACTAGAATAATAATCATATATACACAACGGAAAAAATATCATGTTTTATACCATCCCACAAGAAATGTACACTTAAATCTATATACAATGTTTTTAATCCAAAGAATATATAGAAATTTTTTTATGTTCTTATTCTATAAGTTCCCTCTTAAATTTTGGTTTGTATGTAACATATCTCCACATCCCAAACATCAAAACCCCATCACTATATTTTATGTCTATGAATTTCTCCTCATTTATTTTTTATTTATTCTATATGGGTTTTATTAGTCATGATTTGAGTTATCTATAATTAGTAGTAAGGATGGTTATAAAATTTCTCAGAAAAGGAAAGTTGGATCCCCTTCCCTAGAAATAAGCATATCCATATTTAATTTATTCCTATATATAGGATATAGGATTATACCTATCATGACCTTAAAAATATGGAGTTGCATACTCTATTAATTTGACACCCTATTTTCTTTCTGACGGTGGTAGTGTATCAATAAGTCCTAGTCCTTGAGTAATTCCAAACATCTAATTTTCCTCATGTTGAGATCCTTATTGGATTTGATATACTCAGACACTACTTTATGGTACATATATCAAATATATCACCATATAATTAGTATCTAAATATTTTAATGAAAAGATTAGTGTTGCTAGTATAATTTAACGAGTTGGATAGTACTGTTCATGGATTTCTAACTACATTGAAGCATATGAAACCACATTATAAATCTTCATAAGGACACAGTCAAGTGTCTTGATTTTTCATAACCCCCCTTTCAAGTGATGAGGGGGAACACTTACAAGGATCGTAGGCTCAGATATTACATGGTCTATAGGCTTTGGAGATTACATGACCCGAAGGTCTTATGAAATTCAAACAGACTATCTATAAGGAACTGCCCCTCCCAAGCACCTGCATCCTGATAGTAGATCTCCACTTTTTCATGACCGTCTGGTAAGAATTCCCATGCAAGCACATGATGGTACCGATGGCATAGCCATACCCTCTCATTCTGACAATCCATTTGGCTCTTCTATGGTGAGTGCACCTGCTCTGAATCCTCTTCTAGGGCTAATCCTTTTTTTTGTAGTGTGTCTGGGGATTTCATTCATGTGTCCTGAAGGCCATGGGGTGGCCCTAAGGACTTAAGGTGGCCTGAAGGCCTTGATAATCAACTGTCCTGAAGGCCTTGGGTGGCCTGAAAGCCTTGTAGGACATGAGGACCAAACTAGTGGCCCAAAGGCCCAGATGGAGGAATAGTTCCGACTACTATAGTACTGAACAATGCCTGCTACAGTGCCTACTACAGAACAGCTAAACTGCCCCAGAAATATGCCTCCACCCGGATTTGATCTCGGGTCTCTTGGATGCACCTAGCGAGTCCCCGCCAATTGGGCTGAGTCTCATGTGCATCAAGTCTCTTCATCAATACATTAATATAAATTACAAATGCATCTTTACCTGATGGTAATATTAATTCTAATATAGTAGTCAATTTCCTCCTCAGTTGTTCAAAATATTCATCACATTACATTGACCATTTGTAATTAGCCCCTTTATTTGTTAACTTGTTCAACGTGTTATACAATAATAAATAATCATTAACAAACCAATGATAATAACCTATTAGACAAAAAATATTATAGATATCTGTTGTTTTCATTAATTATGGACTTTCATTGACTACATTTCCATTAAATAATCAAAAAATATTCAATTAGTAAATACAATATGATCGTGAAAAGGAACTTTATTGAGCCAAAATTCACTATTACTATATTTCCCATATAATTTATTTATTCAAAGGGTGTCTCAAATTATTTACAGATGACACTAATTTCCTTCATAGATCAAATAGTATATAATGATATAATCAATAAATACCACCCCAATTTTATCAATTTACACCTTATATACACAATTCATTAGATACATTGAGAAAGAAGGTTAATTATTCGGTCTAATAGGAATTATTTTTGACTTGTAATGTCAATAGATTGTTTGAAATTTCATCTTCAATATATCAACCTTATTCAACAATAACTGACGATAATTATAGTGATGATTGATTTATAAAAAGTATAAGGATCCTTGAATATGATCAAATTAGTTATCAATATGTGTTATGGAATACTTATTCCTTATTATATCATCACTTATTTCTTTATCATTATTAGAAATTATCATAGACACATATTTATTTTTTAGGAATAAAATAGGGTCTCTCGATGGTGAAAAAAGTGCATATAAATCCCCAATCAACATACTCTTGCAAATGTTTTTTTAACACAACCAAATCCACTGGTTCCTTTCTATAATGAGTTATATATATATGTCTTTAATTGGGATTTATTTCAATGGATATATTAACTTCACAATATATTGGATGAATGGGTATTTCCTCTGGAAAATCATCATTGAATTTAGGTACCACATCTATGTCTTTATTCCTCGTGATTTCATACTTAGACATAAATTGTGGATAATTGTTCTCTCTTCATTAACATTAATTATGGCAAAATACTTGGGTTGTATCCAAATATGATTTAGATGAGGAATTTTCCCCCAATATATAGAAGATATTCCTCCTCACAGTCATTTATTTCAATCTCCATCTCTTTGAAAAGAATTTTTTGATTATAAATTTAATGCCAATTATTTCCAAGGATTATATCAGGTTAAAAAAAATTTATGATAAAAAGGTATTAAATTTGGTATACCCATGAATCATATATATAAATATTTGAAATATCATTATTATAATAAGAAATCCACTTGGTTCCTTAACAAATGGATGTCTTATAAGAATAGTAGGATAAGATAATTTTTTTTAGAAAAAAATGAAAGATATAAAATATTGAAAATATCTAGATCGAATAAAATGTCAAAAAAATTGAGGCTACGATTAATTTACCGAAAAAAATATTATTAGGAACATTAACTATTGTTGTGGAAATTTCATAAGATTATCCTTCCTCCCATGGCCTTTTTAGGTACATTCAATTTACATTTGTGGAATTGGTTCAATTTTTTCACTTATTCTTATGGTTAAATCCTTAAATAATAAACACTCATATTTTTTTCATTATTGATATTTATATCCATTTTAATAAACATATATTCACCCATTTTTTCATTTTTCATCCCCTAGGGTGTTTCTTCCCATATTTATCATATGTGGGAATTCCTACCATTACATTCTTCCTCTTTCCAGCATTATAATTCCCAAGATTCCTAACAAACCTCTTATTCTTTTTATTACACCTGAATATATATATATATATATATTAGATATATTCTTTTCCATATTAATAGATATTGTGACTATATCTTTATATGATGAAATGGTATTAGAGACCATCACCCTTCAAATGACCATATATGACCTTTCAAATAAAAAATAAATATTACTTTATGGTCAATGTATATATTCCATATCATGTCTAGAGAACCATAAAATCTTATATTAATACACAATAATTATTTACTCATACAATTTTCTAATATTGATAAATTTACATTAATTTTTTTCTCTTTTAACACCATGAGTTTTTTTATAGAATACCTATATAAATGTCCCCCATTCAATGAATGTTATACCTTTTAAATAATTATTTTTTTTAACTCATGGCCGCTATTGACCCTTATATTCATTTAGAGAATAGTTCACCATAATGTATTTTTTTCATACTTAATTATTAAAAAAGAAATATGGATCCATTCTAGGTACTTGATCCATTTTCCAGCTATTAGTGGCTTGGTTGTTTGATTATATTATTGAGGATATTATCATGTGATGAAATCCAATGTAGTAACATGATATTGTTGATCATTATTTCGTACTATGCAAGAATGATTATTTACCTTAACCTAGGGAAAATAACCTAATATTGAGATGAATTGATTAGGCTTAACTCTAGAATGATTAACATTTTCTGGGAGAATATCCCCACATTGACTATAGATGTTGATCATGTCCACATTCTACCCATTAGTCTCCACATTTCGATAATGGGAAACAGATAATTATCTCATGGAATTAAATTGTAAATTAAAATTTCAATTATGTTTTCTAGGGTGAGCCCACAAAATCATGGGGGGTTATTATAGTTCATATGAGATATAGTTGTATACTTATAAATATAACTCCAATAGTTCATACTAAACATAATGAGATACCAACAATATATCTCAAACTCTTGAACCCCAAAATTGATAGTTTTACTACATTATTTTCATAGATTACATGAGTTAGTAAAAGATAAAACACATTTATAGTCTTTCAACACAATATATATGTGTGTACATTAAATTTCAAAACATATGATACACCATAAGGCTTATTTAGATTACATTATTAGGCCTTCAATTATATCCTAGAATATTACAAATTATTCCAATAGAGGTTTCATAAGGAATGGAACAAATAATGTTCATCTCAAATTCATAATAAAGAGTTTCATTTAATAGATCCATTCATAATATAAACACTGAATAATTGATAAGTCATGAAAAAAATGAATAAGATGAAGCTATAATCAATTGATACTAATATTATCCTATATCTAGGATAATAAATGATATTATCGATAACAGTAATCATTGGTCTCAAACTGATGTAATTTTTAATACCAGACATCAAAATCATTATGTAAAGTCCTTATGACATGAAAATAACTTGTTCTATGAATAGGATTACTCCCAAACCATACTTATTTGGTCTCATGATACTAGTTGATGCATCGATTGCTATTTCGTTTTGCTGCACACCCATGACCTAATTTAGTCCAATGAATTACCAATAAGAGTCAACAAGAAATTTCAATCCATTCCTTAATGAAAAAATTTTTAAATAAATAATTGGTTATCCATATAATGATCAATATAGAAAACTTTATTCCACATTCAATAAAATAAATAGTTTTTCTGTTAACTTCCTTTAATATACACATAAATTTTCTGGTATAATCTAAGTAATGGGTACTACCATTATTTAAAAATAAATTTTCATGGATAGTTTTTATGTGTTTGGTTATCCATGGAATATATTAATTGCGGTCATTTTTTTAATTCATAGGTTACCAAGGAAATGGTAGGAAAAATACCTCATTATTTTTCATTAATATCATTCCAATATTCTAAAGAATATCCCCCAATAGTGTCTAGCTCGGTTTGTACTCTTAAGCCCTCATGTCGTTCATCAGAGTGATGATAGGGTGATGTATGGAAAAAAATATTTTTCGGTGATTATACCTAAGTTTATCAATTCCAAATCCACGTTTAAATTAAATTATACAGAAATGGGTGTATGTTATATGAAATTTCACAAATTTTTATTCACTATTAATGAGGATAATTTTTCAACAATGAAAAATTTAATGTATTACATCATTTTTGGTAATTCGTTAATAAAAAGAATATGGGACATGGATAAAAATATAGGATTATAAATCTATTTAATTTCCTGAATAATATGGTGTATAATCATCCTTGGAAATGTTTACACCACATGAATGAAATGTTGTTGGGAATATAACATGAGGCCTAAAGAAAATAAATTTAAATGAAAATTCCCTACCTATGGTATGGGTAGAAATTAATCAAAAACACATTAAAATACTAGACCTAAAATTGTTCATCAAATATAATTATTAAATACACTTTATTATATGACTTCTCAAATAGAAGCTATATACAATAATAAAATATAATTTTCTCTATAAAAAAATGTCTCAAATAGATTAATTTGAGTGGGAAAACCCATAATATAACACCCCAAGATTTTGTGAAATATATTTTTTTGAATAAATTTAATCATTTATATATTTTTTATTACATGAAACACTATGTTTATCTTGTGTTACATGAAGCACTTAGATTAAACAACACATTATATAATATTAAAATATTATTATTTAGTATGGTATTTTTTACCTAGGCATTGGAATAATTGGTATGAAAATTATCAAATAAATTATTATAATATATAATTTAAATGTGTATATATAATGAATTCAATGGAGGTCAATTAATTAAAAATAGAAATAAAAACGATTTGAAAATAAAGGGATTATTTTTTTGAAAATTTATTTTTATAAAAAATAGTTGTTTTATCTCAATAAATTATATAAATCACATTTGGTGAATGTTTTTAATTGTGTTTAATTTTTATATATTCAATAAAATATTTAAAAGTTATCTTATTTTTCTTCTAGATAAGGGATAACAAAAAAATATAATATTACACTTAAAATGTATTTTTAAAGCAATTTCTTCACCTCTTACACATATATATTTAATTTTTTTTAAAATTTTTTGGAAAATCTATTGGGAAAAATGAAATTCATTTTTAAATAATTATTTAAAAATTATATTTGGGATAATTTTTAAGATTTATAAATGAAGATAAATTTTTCAATGAATTGTGAAAAATTGGTTTTTATTAAGAATATTAATCTATTTTGATATATTTAAAAACATAATTTATTTAATATTTAATTAACAGAAAAATTATCACTATTATATATAAATTAATCCATTTTAGTTCTTTTGAAACAATTTTATATTTAATTTTGATATAAATTTTTTTAGTCCTTTGATCATTTTTTATTTGGAAAAATGTGTTCCCCTTGTCTCTAGGGGAATAATTTTGAATATACTTTTGTCACTTGTATGAATGTAATTTTGACATATTGATATTTAGAATGAACTTAATTTATATTATATAATTATTTAAACATTATTTTTGACCATAATGAATATTATAAACCAGAAAAAAAATTATTTATTGCGGATAAGGTAAAAATAGGTGTACCAGGGTTTAAACTGAAAATATAAGTGTTAAAAATGACCCAAAGAATTTATAAAATTCATTGGACTCAATGTATATAACTTATCACTTTTATTATTTATAATTTTCTAATTTTTCCCGTTTTAATGTGAAAAAAGGGGTACACGTTATTCATTTCAAAAATTGAAAGTATGCCACTCACCACACTTTTAAAATGAAACCATACTCTCATATCATCTTTACACGTCCAAAACCATTTGGTTCAAAAAATACCAACCCAAATAAAATAATTAATTCTATTAATATTATCCTACAACCTTTATTTTGGTCATAAATCCAACATATGAGGCCTTTGGTGAAAATAAAATGATGTTTCCAGAAAATGAGGTAACGTCCCTAAGAGAGTATTTTTTATTTATTCCTCCATGTCCATAAATTAGAATTAAAAAATGATTATATAATGATAAAATTGTGTTAAATATACAAATATTATATTATGTGGATATAATATGATATGTCTTTCTCCTATTCCATCAAATGGTTCACAATATCTTCGTTTGTTTGTACAGTGGACTACCACCATGGGAACTGATGTTATTCTTTTTCTATCAATATCTCTCATGGATGGATATACTGATAGATTTATTTTTTATATATTATACTTATGATATTATTTTTAATTAATAATTATATCACATATTCATTCTTACATTCCATTCTATGATAATATGATAATGATGTTCATGTGTATGGCAGAGTGCTACCTCTCAAAGTGATATGATTCATTCCTGAATTACAAGAATAGTAATAAGGACGAGTTTAATTAACATAAGAGATATTTATAAAAATGGAATGGTAATATATTATTTATATTTATTTCTATCAACCCATTGATAAAATGTAAGAAATGTTCATGTGTACGTACGATATACCATTGTAATGAATGGTGTATTAAATTTTCAATCTCTAAATTTTATAGTATTATATTTATTTATTTATTTATTTATTAAATATGAAATTTATATAATTTTTAAAATTCTATATTTTATTAAACCATGATTAATATAAGAGTGCTGAAGATAAATGATCAAATCATACATTAAAAACAAATCAGTTATTAACCCAAATGGTATTTTTTTCAAGGAATTATTGTTGAATAGTTAATAAAAAGTCATATTTAAATCATATATGACATGATAAATATGATCATGTTTCTAACATAAATGTATAATAAAATTATATTTATTATACATGAGTTCCTATTATGTTTGAAGGATGTTGATACAGAAGGTAATGGATTTCTGTCTCACTTTTATTTTTCTTTGAGACACATACCATATTCCCCAAATGTTTCCTTTATATGGTATATATAATTCCAATCAATTTATTTTACGGTTAATAACTTAAAAAATACTGTGATTTACATTTCCATTGAATAATCTATATATCATTGGTTTACTATTCAAAATTTACCATATTAGTATGATATTTTTATCTAATTTTTCCTTCTTAGAGACATTTGTTATGTTATACACGTATATTCATTTATGAGGTGCATATAAATTCCCATTGACATGTAATATCATAAATTTATTTATTATCATGATATTTTTTGATTATTATTATTATATTCTTTCATTGGATCTTATGATTAACAGATACCAAAGTCATACACATTTAAAAATGAAACCTCATCGTTTATTGGGATCATTTACATTTATACATATGATGATGGAATTTTATAAAATTTATCTAATGAAACTCAGTAATTTTATTATAATCTACTTATTTTATGAGAATACATGTTTTCCAATAATTTTTTCCTGATTATGTACTCTGGATTTCCAAATAATGTTTTTTAAGAGAAAAATCCTTTATTTCTCTCCTTGGTGGGAAATCCCTCTTCCCTAAAAACCCATTTGATCAAAAAAAATACTTTCAATAATGATTTTAACATTATTAAATTGATTAATTAAAAACGTTTTTATCCATGTATGAATTTTTACCAAATATTTTAAAAGTTACCATCATGTCATTTTCTGATAAACACATATTTGACTTTTACTGAAAATGAAAAAGGAATCATTATTTTGACATGTAGGACATGAACATAATTTCTATCTTCATTACCATTGTTCTTTTAAAATAAT
This sequence comes from Viscum album, assembly GCA_963277665.1. Lineage (NCBI taxonomy): Eukaryota > Viridiplantae > Streptophyta > Magnoliopsida > Santalales > Viscaceae > Viscum > Viscum album. Next base: position 1,426,613,260 of record OY728120.1, on the reverse strand, counting down.
CTAATGTAATTTTTCAAGGTTATTTTAAAAGGATAGGGTTTTGAATTTTTTTATATTTTGAAAAGTGTTTGTTAATAGGAAATCTTATTTTCTTTAAGAAATGTTTTAAATGATATTTAAATATAACATTATATGTATCAAAGATCATTTTCAAAGAATGATATTTACAAAATTATTTATATTTTTTAGTTTTAATATATTCGTTTCAATTAAACATTATTTGACTATGTAAATTATATAAGTTTATTTTAAAAATAATTTTCCAACTAATATGATATATATTAATGTTACCTTTTCATTATATATAATATAATATTCTTTATATGAATGGTTTAATATTATTATGACATGATGATAATGAAGCTTGTTTCCATTCCATGGGTTATAATATGGAAACATTCTTATAAAATCCACTTTATTTTCAGTGGCGTATGATTTGGTGAAAAGTTGAAGTTATTATGAAAGCTATTTCTTTTCTATAATATTTAATTTCATGAAAAGTATATGAAAACCATTTCATTTCATGTGTTCTTCTTTATTGGATTTTTTTTGATATTGTGGAACACATATTTATTATTTTAATAATTTTATGGGTGTTACATACATCTCCCTTAAATTCATTGGGTAAAGATTTATATCTCACGAGTTTACAATGGGAAACATATCTATATACTTGATCCACTATGGGAAGAAAGTGAGTCTGAATCCACTATGGGAAATAGGTCCGTCCTAACCCATAAGGGGAAATAGGTGATAACTCTTAATCCAATATTTTGATGATCTTGGTTTATATATTTATTATGGTGGAACACTTTTATGAAATTAGATTATGTTTAATGATTAACTTATTATTACTTCTCACTCTTATTGGTATGTTCTTTGAAATGTTAATTTTTATTTCATGAATAAAATTTATGACATATTATAAGTTAAGTATTAAATTCCTATTACATATTCATGTTCATGTACCCTATTGATTATATTATGATTTCATATGATTATAGATCGATATGTCCTATGTTTACCATTACCGAGCATCCGATCTCATGTATTCTTATGTTTCCTTTACACGTTTAAGAAAAAATGTTTTGTAAGGGAATTCCTAGTAATATTATAATGTGAGAAGGTCATTGAGGAAGATATTTAACGTCTTTAATGAAATTATAAGATTATGTTCCTATTATCCATTGACGCTAAACTATTATATTCTTTTGGTGTGTTTTTATGAAATGTATTAAATAATAGTCTAAAAAGGTTTTAATATTTATGTACATAAACCCTAGGTCTGTATAATTGGTATCGTTTGAAAGGATTAGTCAATAGTCATAGATTAGGGTTATAAAAACATTACAGAGATCACTATCGACATGATTATGTATATTTATATGTATGTTTATAATGACATCTCTAATGATAAGTCTATGTATATTAAAATATCTAATAATTTTTTTGAATGATGGAGGAAGGGGATTCCATGAAATTATATCACTATTTAGATACTGTAAGTGGATTTGGCCCTAGTATAGAGGTAGTTATGGGAAATAAATCTGAAAAGGATGCATTGAGTTGGAATCTATTGGCACCTAGTGTATGGAAAGGGTCTATTATGCACACCTAGTTTGATACACCAGGGAGATATTCTTTGTAAATTCATATTATCTCTAAAAACCATCTTAAATGATTCAAATAATGACCTTGAACGAACTAGGTTATGCCTTATGTGACACATATTGAAAATAATTTTAATGAATTAGATATAATATAAAGGATTTTTAAATATAATATGGATTTTCACTCTGATTAGTGTTTCCCACAACTTGATTTGGGGTTTTAGTCAACGGATTGATCTCAAAGGAACCATGTTAATTCTAAATGCAACCAAAATTTCAATGATTTTCCTCCTATTTATAAAAAACTTATGAGATATGGAATGAAAAATCTAATTTCTATTATCACATAATTTTAACACTCTATAAATATGATGGACATACAAAGGATAAATGGAGGGAACAAAATTATGTTGAATCCATCATGAGGAAATATCAACCATCATTTAGTGGTTCTACTAATACAATAGTTATTAACCAATTCATTAGTAACACTAAAAAAATCATTCTTCAATCTTCGAAACATGAAAAAATAATTTTGGTTTTTTAATATTTAGAAGGTAAATCATATCGGTTGTGAAATATTATTACAAAAATGAGGGAATAATATAAAATTGAACTAATGGAATGAGAATAATTTAAAATGAAATTTCTCAGCAATTACATCAATCATATTTTATGAATAGTTATAGAATATTAATTCTTCATGATTGTGTAAAAGGAAGATGAATTTACTCGTACCTATTAAGAAAAATTAACAATATTTTCAAGGTATGCTTCTACATTAATCATAATCCTCGAATTAAAAATTGATTGATTATTTTGTAGCCTAAAACCAAGTATTTGAATAGCCTTGGCTATAAGAGACTTTAGTATATGAATAATTATTTCGATGTGATTTGAATTTAGATATGGAAATTAGACATCCCCATTATTATTGTAGTTTTTTTCAAAAATGGAAGATTGAGTCTCCTGAAATCTTAAATGATGGAATGAAATTCTAGCCATAAGCATGCTAGAAATGTTGGTAGAAGAAAAAATTGTAATTTCTTAAATAGAATAATGAGATTATTTAAATGAGGAATATTAGTCATAAAGCCAGTGAATGTCATGATTTGATTAATGTGTTGGTTAATATAATAGAGGAGAGGATGAAACAAACTAATGTACCACCCACACATTAGGGTTTTATGACCATGGATTTTAGGAATTAGGAATATAAATTCCCTAATCCAATGGATAATGTGAATGGTAATCCACAACATCCTTTGAACAAAAAGGAAAAAATGGAATCCTTATGATATCGTAATGGATTTGACAAATAATGATAGTTACAATAGACCTATCATATCCTCCTTAGTTTTTAATTTCATGAATTATTTTTTTTGAATGAGCCATATAAATATATTATTATTCATTCTTTAGTGAAATTTTATGTGATTATCTACCTATACATCAATTCTAAAATAATGAAATCACATTTGATATTGTATCAGTAAACAGATGAATAAAATCACCCAATGAAAATTATTTTGTATATGATAAGAAATTATATTTGTAATAAGGGGTTAATTAACTTTTGGAAGTGTATATGTCTCCATATAAGATTTAGATAAGAGTTATAGATTCCATCATTGGTTTTTACACTTAAAGATGACCATAATTTCAAATCCATTAACCCCCCTTTTATGTTTTTACATAATGAATGTTTATCAGGATTAAGGATATTTTTACATAAATATATGGAAATAAACACCTTTATGTCTTTATATATATTATTGATAAAGTTTATTAGTGTGGAATTCCTTTAAAATTTGTAGAAATATGATTAATTGTAAAAATAAGTTTTAGGGTTTATATTATATTTGATGTTGAGGTAGTTATGGCTTATAGTCAATCACCTTAAGGAATCAGCACACTTAGTTTATATTAAAGTGTATTTCTCTCTATATCCTCCTAACATAACAATCATTAATGAAGTTGTAAGGTTTTGTAGAGTATTGTATTCAATAGTATCTGACCAATATACAATCTTTACCTCATAGTTTTGGTGAAGCATTCAGAACACTCTTGATATATGGTTTAGTTTCATCACTATGTATCATCCTCATACCTATGGTTAATTTGAGTGAACAGTTAAAACCCTAGAGGATATTCTAATATTATTTATTTATTTCGATGTTGGATGGTATCAATAGATTCTTCTAGTTGAGTACTCTTGAAATTATATCTTTCACTCGATCATTCATATGGGTCCTTATGGAGACCATTATAGATATAAGTGTGAAATAACAATTTACTAGAATGAAGTTAATCTATTATGAACTGTTTAAGGTGATGTGATGGAAGACAATGTTAGATCTATTTAGAAACATGAAATGAAAAGACAAATTTAACCAAACATTTATGATGATAATTATTACCGTGATCTAGAATATGACGTTGGTGAGATGTTGTTTATAAATATTTCGCTATAGAAGAAAGAAGGGAAAATGAATCCCTAGGAAAATCATTCACTTTGAAGTACATTATCATATAAGAAGAGTATATTATCATTTGTTTCTTCCAATAAAATTCTCTCAGGTTCAAAATGTGTTTCATGTCCCCTCCTAGGGAAGTACATAACTGAAACTTCACATGTAATGAACTTATAGGTAATACTGTTGGAGCATGATTTCATTAATATGGAACAATCAGTTTAGATTATAGAACACAAAAATAACGTGATAAAAACAACACCACTAAAATGGTCAATGTCTTATGAAATGTCTACCATCTTGAGGAAGTTATGTGGGAACCTGAGGATGCAATGAGGTAGAATTATCATTGGTTGTTGGTACCAAATTGATGAATTTTCAGGGGAAAATAATTTAAAGCAGTTATAATGTAAAAACCAGATAATTTTTTGATTTTCATTAAAATAAATTTATTAATATTGGTATTTATCATGATAGGAAACACTAATTTTAGAATTCGTTAAACACAGCCCAATGTTTAAATGAAATGTGGCATACTATTAAATTATTATTATTTAATATAATAGTTATCACTAATATGATGGAATGGGAAATATGAATATGATTACTAAATTATGAAAATATATGGTTTACATATGTATATATAATGGATTAATTGGTGACCAGTTAAATAGAAATGATAATAATACCCATTTTAAACAAAGGGAATATTTTCTGAAAAAAATATTTTTATACAAAGAAAAATATTTTATAACAATAAATTAACTAATTAAATTTATATATTATATATTCAACAATCACTTTATAATTTACATTATGGTTTTTCTAGTCTAGATATAAGGATAAATCCAATTTTAAGCTCAAAATTGTATATTTCAATAAAAAATAACATTTCATTTTCATTTGTGAAGATATTTTAATATTAATTTTTACAATTTTATAAAAATTATTAAAAAAAATAATATATGTTTTTTAATAATCATGTCATATTTAACTTGGGGTGAGTTTTTGATAAATTTCTATGAAGAAAAATTTGTCATGAACTGGGAAAAATATTGGTTTTAATTATGAATTTGAATTTATTTTAAATAAATTAAAAAGAAGAAAAAAAATTCAAAACATGGTTTAAAATGTAAAATTATTTAAATTTTATAAAAATCAATCAAATTTAGTACGTTGTAGTTAATTTCATATTGAATTTTAATATAAAATCTATTAAAACATTGGATCATTTTATCTTTGGAAACTGATTTATTATCACATGTGGAGGATTGATTATAAATTAAATATTTCCATTTTTACCAATTTAATTTGTAAAATTGAATCCCATATTTATAATCAGAATAATTTATATTATCTAATAATTTAAACTTAATTTTTTACCATAATATTTAGTAAAATAATAAAAATTATTTATTAAAGTTAATGTAAAAATTGGTTTATTGGTGGGTTAATAAAAAATGATAAGGGTTTATGATGACCAAAAATATTTCCAAGACCAATTATCCTTCCATATTTTGACCTTATCTCTTCTAGTTTTGATAATGAGCCATTTTAGAGCCTTTTGGATAGTTAAAAACATAGGTGCGCCTTTTTATTTCTTTTAAATACCATTGTGACACTCACCTCACTTATAAAATGACACCACCTATCATATCCTCTTTACATAACTGAATCCCTTTTTCTTGAAGAATAACTAAAAAACAACTTCTTTCTTCCCCTATCTCATCCTAAAATACTCTGTTTTTATTAGAAAACCATCCAATTAAGACTCTTGGTGAAAACCATAAGAAGTTGTCTGAAGAAGTGGCAATGTCCCTAACTGAGCATTATAAATAATTCTTCCTCCGTCTACTTCAATTATTATTAATACATGATCTAAATAAAACCAAAAAAATATTTCAGAATTATATATTATTATGTTACTTTAATAATATAAATTTTTTTATTCTTCCACCAAATGGTCTTGAAATAATCATTCATTTGTACTATGGATAACCATCTCACGAACCGATGTTATATATTTTACATCACTAATATTATGGATGGATATAATGATTAATTTATTACTTAGATATGATATATATGATATTAATATTCTTTTGGAATAATTATATCACATATTCTTTATAACATTCCATTATTTGGGAATATGATAATGCCGTTCATGTGTACAATGGATTACCGCATCACAAAATGATGTGATTAATTCATGATTTACATGGAAGGTAATAATGTATTTTTTTAAGATAATAAGTTATATATATTACATATAATTATTTTTATAATTTTTCTATATTATTTTTCATTATTTTCATCAGCCCATTAAGAAAATGGAAACAACATTCATGAGTACGTATAGCCTACCCCCTCCATGAATTGTGTGTTTAATTTTAAATCTATAACTTTTATAGATTTCTCTAAATACACATATAATAAATATATATGAAATTTATATCTTGGTTAATGTTACTTATATTTTGTAACTATAATCAAATTAAGAGGATTGAAAATAAAATATCAAAAAACACATGAACAACAATGTGGTTATTACGTGAAATATGGTTTTGACCCGAAATTGTTGATAAACATGTGATAAAAGGTCTTAATAAAATCATATAAGGTATCATAAATATGATTATGGTTATTTAATTTATTTATAATAATACTTTAATTATTATTCGATAGTTTCAAATTTGTATGAAGGATGTCAAGACATAAGGTATTTTATTTTAATATCAATATTGTTTTTTTATAAGACACATACAATATTAACCACCTGCTTATTTTATATGGTGTAAAAGCTTCCCATTAATTTATTTTATTATTATTCACCTAAAAATTGTTGGTATTTCTAAATCCATTTGATTATCTAACTTCCATGGGTTTTGCATTTCAAATGTAACAAATGTGGTAATGGATTTTTTACTCAATATTCCTTCCATCAGACATATATTCATTAATTCACAAGTCTTCTACTATAAGGATTAAATACATCCCCATTAACAATTAATATGAAGAATTTATTTATCATAAGGAATATGTGGTTCTGTTTAATGTTATTATTTAATTTGGTATTATGATTTAATGTTAACTAATTTATATGGTTTTTATAATAAAACCACCTCTTTTATCGGGATATTTTAGGTTTATTCTTATGATGATGTAATATTATAAACAATCCCTCCAAAAACATAGGAAATTTATTCTCCACTGGTAAATTATTGGTAATACAAGTTTTCCATTCATTTTATACTATTTATCTAATCAATTAATCAAATTAATATTTTTATGAAAAATCATATTCATTTCTCTTTTAATCAAAAACAAATTTTTTCATCCATACCCATGTTTTATTAAAACGTTTTTGAAAATGTTTTTATAATTATTAAAATGATTAACTAATGAAATATATAACCATGTATGAATTTTTAGAAAAAAAATAAAACTATTCATCAGGTAATTTTATAATTAATTCCCATTTGGATTTTATTGAAAATGAAAATGGAATATTTGATTAATCATTTATGGTAAGAATTAAATTTATGAAATCATGACCTTTATTTGATTTTATTCTTCCATTATAAGTTTTAAAGGTTATTTTCAATAAAAAGAAATTTGAAAATGTTTTATATTTTAAAAAGTTTTTTTTCAAATCTTGAAAGATATTTTCATCATGAAATGTGTTAAATGATTTTTGAAGCTTCTTTTATAAGTTTCAAAGTTATTTTTTAGTGAAAATGATTTTAGATTTTTTATATATATATTTTTTTCAAAAAAAGTGATTTTTAATAAATATTTATTTTACTCAATAAATTTCCCATGTTTATTTTCAAAATCATTTTCCATATAATATGGCATCCTTTGATTTTACTTGTACTTTATTGGGGATTTGATCATATGATACCATTATTATTCTTTCTCTGAATGGTTTACCTTTATGATGAAAATATGTTAATAAATATATCTTTTATTCCATGGGTTATAACATGATAGATATCTTATGAAAACTAATTCATTTTCCATGGGTTATGCATCTATTAATTGATGAAATTATTATGAAACCTGATTATTTTCTAGAGTTTATGTTATGATTAATGTTTTACAAAACCCATTCAAGTTCACGGGCTTTGATAAGATGAATGTTTTTGGATACTGTGGGAAACATTCTTATGATTTCCATTATATAATGGGCAGGACCTATATCTCCATCCAATTATATAGGTAAATATTTATATCTTTTGAGATAACATGGGGGAACAATTCAATGTCCTTGATCCGCTAGGGAAAATTGGTCAGTCATAATCCACTATGTAAAAGATGTGTATCTTGGTCCACAATGGGAAAACATTTTATATGCGAAGATCCACTACATTGATGGTAATGATTGTTAAACATTAAATATGAAATTATTTTATATATTTATGATCATTAAAGACTTTTATGAACTGGTATTGTGGTTATATATTGACTTATAATTATTTCTAACTCATATGGTCCTTGTTTTATGAAATGATATAATTTTATACCATGACTTGTGTTTATGATCTATGAGGAGATGCGTATGAACATCCAATGATATGTTCATAATCTATTGACATTATTCTTATATTATTATTTCATTTTATTATATATTGATATCTCTTATGATTACCCGTACTGTTAATCTGGGTCACCCTTTCTTATGTTTCCTTACATAGGTTATAATGAATGGATTAAGTAGGGTATGTCTGTAAGGATTAATATGCTATAAGATCATTGTGGGAGATGATAAATAAATTTCATGAAATAATATGGAAAATTTTATAGGCTATAAATATACCAATCTATTATGTTACTGAGCCATGCATTTATAAAATTTAATGAATGTAATTTGAAATTTATGTGACCATTAGTTATAAATTCTTGTTTTTATATGCATAATTATTTTCATAATATTCACATATGTACATTAACCACATATATCATAAAAATTTATTTCATAATAAATTATTTAATAACCATAATAATTTTCATTTTCATTTAATCTCTTCTTAATATTCAATCACAACATGAATTCGTTTGATTTCCTTTATTAGTTATTTATTTTTTAATCATTTGTACTAGTTTTATAGTAGTAATGTTTAAATTAAATATTCATACAATGATAATAATTACGAGCCCATTAAAGTTTCTATTATTTATGATTTATAACAATTTATTATGTTTCAAATCCCTTTAAATATTGTTTGAGTTTTTATCCATAAAGATTAAATTAGGAAGAATCATATTTCAGGGATTTTTTTCAATCGAAAGGTGTTTTCTTAATTAATGAATTAAAAATATAAATAAAATATTCATAATAAAAATCCCTTTAATTAATTTATATTATATTATTTTAGTAATTATGTTCCCATTTATTCATGTTATAAATTCATTTTTTTTTTCAAATTTGTGGTAAAACTGATACAAACATAAACATACCTTCATTTCATGAATTATTATGAGGTTTATTCTTGTAATTCCATTTTTTTAAAATATTTATGATCGTGTTTAATATTTATTAGTGTTAATTATTGGATTTAAAAATTATATATAACAATATTTAATGGACCGGTAAATTATGCAAAAATTTTATAAAATGTTTTCCTCTTAGTAAATGTTTTTTTTTTAAAAATTAATTAACAATAATTTTTCTATAATGTATTATTAATGGGATATTTAATTTTCAATAATATAAACATATGATATACTAAAGATAATATTAACTCATAAATAAACTCTTGGAACCATCAATTATGAGTGGTGATGAATATTAAATTATGTTTCTCATGGTAGCAGTAGTTTGTATGTAAAGATGGATGGCGATTTAGTATTTAATAATGAATTTGATATATGAATAAGCATTGATAAAACCCTTAAATTAGAAATATAAAATTATAATTATATCATTATATCGACGTGTATTTAATAAATTTCATTGATGATAATTTGGAATAAAATCTAATTGCTTTATATTACCCACATTAAAGACATCAATTTTCCTTAAAAGTCCCCTTGGATGTGAAGGAAAAATAATAAAAAAATATAGATCAATTTTTTTTAGCAAGGTATAGGGTTCTATGAGAATTTATGTTGAATATTTTTAATACTAAATATAATTTATATGTTAGTCTTCAATTTGTAGAGATGTTACTCTTTTCAACATGAAGATGATGATATTTTTGAGTAACCCACTTATTTTAACAATGTAAGGTTACAATTCAAGGTTCAATGGACACAAATTTGAAACAAAGATGTGAATATAGTGTTTTTGGTTTGAAAATATCATAAAATACTTCTTTTTGGAGAACATCTTCAATTATAAGTATTTTCTATATTAATTTATAACGGTTTCCCTATGTTATTTTACATTAGTAATTAAATTCTGTATATAGTATTTCATTTATATAGAAATGATTAAGATCTCCGATTATACATAATTTGAAACATTATATTTCCTATATGGAAATAATTTTATCATATAATATCCTTAACTATGTGTAATGATAACTTTACAAAAAATATAATTTCGTAAAATTGGTTTTGAAAAAAATAAATTTTTAGGAAGTAAAATCACATATAAGATATTGTTACATAGCATAATTATTTTAAGGAAATAATTTTATTTATTAAATTTTTTTAGGATTTCATGAAAATACAATGCCAAGTCTCCATAAAAAATAATTCATTCAAGGAACAGACCAAAATATCTAGTTTATTAATTAATCATTTTAACTATTTTTAAAAAGGCTAAACATTAGCCTTATATTTAAGAAAAATATTTTGAGATTCCAATTTTTATTCATTTAATTTATATTTTATTTCATAATTTTTTTAAACATATAGTTAATTATTATTTAACAAAATAATCATACAAATTAAAATATTCATGAAAGCTTCATTTTTTCTATAATCCACCTATTTCAGATAAAGATCAAGATTTCATAATAAAATATTTTTTATAAAATGTTTTCAAAAATACATGTAGTTTCATCTGTTTTAAAATATAAAATTATTATTTTAAATAAATTCATGTATAATTTCCTACTAATGGATACATTTTTTGATACTTTCGGATATAGTATCTAATAATTAAATAAGGGTATAATCTATTATATTTTATGCCACTAGATAGAGGTTAGGAAGAATGATGATTATTAGGGTTCATAAGATTGAGCATGAACACAAAGTTGTTTATCATGAACCAAAATATTGGTCACGAACCAGATGGAATTTAGATAGCTTCATAATTATTATCTTAAGAAAATGTGAATTATTAAATTACATGGGTTCCCAATATTGACCATTGACCCATCATGGTTATCTAGGTTGAAAATTTTATGTTTCCATATCCATATGCTTATTCTTATTAAATATTTGTATGTTATAAGAATATTATTATTCTCTAGGGGCCTCTTTAATGTCCCAAGGTTTTGCACACCTTTTCCTGTCGATATATTGGTTAATTTGTGATTACATGTTTGGTTATAAGGACACATGTGAAAAAACATTTTATTTATGTTCTTTTTTATAATTTATTTCTCATATTCTCATGACGTATCATATTCCATTGATCAATCACTTCATAATTTTTTTTGGAGTTTTTCAATAACTGATAATTCTTTCTGAAAAAAAATCTTTTGTATTAAATCCCTTTTTGTGAAGATGTGTCTAGCATAAGACATGTCTATAAGAGTGTATATTTTTTCTAAATAATGGATAAGTATACATAAGTATCATAAAATAATTTTCAAATGTGGATAAAATGCAATGACTCAAAACCATATGATTTTGTTATTGTGCGATCACTATGATATTTAATGTGTAAATTATTGAAATATATGTTTGTTTAGTTTTAGAAATCCATCATGGCCTCAATGTTAGTAGTAAATTAATTTTTTAGTACATAAATTTGGAGTATGGTTCTGGGTATCTTCATGCTCTATCATATATCGATATTTTAGTTCTTTATAACATCATCTCAATTGTGCTTTCATTCTTGTGTTACACAAAATACATTATTAATTATAAAGAAATAACCTTCTTATAAATCACAATATGTATTCTGGTATTTATGTGATGAGATTCACACTCCTCATTACCCAAATGATAAAGGAATAGAATACATATTTTTTTAAGATAACCCCATAAAAAAGACATTGAAACATTCTTTTTTAATATACGTTACCTATTTCATCTACATGTAACAGAGTGTGAATATTAAGGAAGCAATATGATGTGGCATTTAAATCACTTGATTTTCCACACCTTTTTTTTAATATTTTTTTTCAAATAATTAATTATTTTTTTTGGTTTTGTTTAATGATTTCACATTTATAATTTTAGTGTTTAATACATTAAATTAATAATTTTTTATAACTAATTTTGTCATTTTAGTTTTCAATGTAAATTAGTTTTTTTAATTTTATGTGAATTAATTCTCTATCTACTTTTTATATTTTAATTATGATTTTTATTTTAATTTTATGTCTTTTTGGTCTATACTAACCAATCAATTAATCAATTTTTTCATTTAATTAACTGTATCATTAATTTAATATTTATTCTTATAAATTTCGTTTTCTTAAAATAAATAAACATTATTAATTAATTTGTTCTCAATAAATAATTTATATCCATTATTTTAATATTTTAATTCAATTTTAAATTAATGTTTTAATTATTCTGTTCAATAACTTTAATTAGTTCAAGATTTAATTTATTTGTTGACATTATTTATTAGTTAATTGTTTATTTTTTTAATTAATGGTTCATATATTAGAATTAATTCAGCTAAGTTTTTAATTCTAAATTTCTTATTTTCAATTGTTTTATTTTTATTTGTTAATTAAATTTTCATTTTTTTTATATAGCATCAAAAATCCACAGACATTTCCACTGCTAGGAGATTTCCCTCACCCATTGTTCTTGTACACCCAATGGTGTCTCATAAGACACCACCAATTACAATAGTGCCTCCCAGACACCATTGTGTCAATAATATGTCATTTCTTCTCTAAATCTAAAACACTTCCAAGTATAATAGTGTCTCCCAGACACCATTGCAGTGAAACACTACCAGCCACATAATTGATGCACAACTAATCTTATTTTCTACAAGTTTCACTCACGCATTTTTTTCCATCATCTCAACAGCGAGTCTTGGAGACACCACCAACAATAAACCTCTAACTCATAGATTCTTTACTACCCATTACCACTGCCACATGAAACATTAATCTACCACCACAAAAAGATAACATGCCATCCAGATCAAGAAACATATAAACACACTGTCAGATCAATATCAACACACAATCAAAGAACCGGTCCAGAGATTCAACATCAGAAGAATAAATCAGAAAAAACCCTATTTTAGATCTTAAATACAGACCGAACATTTATAAATCTAGAATCCCCAAACGTTTTTAACCGACGTCATGTCGTCATCCCTTCTCACACACTTCCATAATATTTTGATCATGTTTTGAAAATCCTTGCTTGACCACACTGATTTCGAGCCACAGCAAGAGCCGATGTTAAAAGGAATCACTGCCCATGCATTCCCTATGAATGTTGACCTTGTCGCTTCCTATAACTTCCATCGAAGGAGGAGTTTCCATATTGTCTAAGGTGTTGAGGAGGAGACCCCATTGGCTCAGTTTCGTGCAATATGTGGATTCGTTGAAGCACTCTATATGACTACTTTTTGAAGCCACTGTTTACCATAGAAGGTTGTCGCCGCCAGATCAACTACCCAAGCCAGTTTCCGTTGTCATGAAGGGAGGCTTCTTGATGTTATCGTTGCACAATGGAGGAGGAACCATGGAGCTAGAGCACCATTATGGGTGAAGTTGATGTCGTAGCTTGTCTAAGAAGCTAAGACCCCTCTCTTTGCAGTGTCTTGAACATGGAGGGGGGAAATAATGAAAATAAGAAAAGTAATAAAAATAAAATAAATTAACAAAATTTATAATAATACTAAAATGTTTTTGTTATTAATGATAATAAAAATATAATAATCAATAATTAATAAAATTAATCATTAAATATAATAATATAATCAAATTAATCAATATAAAATTATAATTCTTTAATATTATTAATTATCTAATAATTATTATTATAATAAAACATAATAAATTAATTAATAACATAAAAACTAATATTATTAAAAAATAAATTAATTAATAAAAATTAATATTTAAAATATAAATAATTATCTATTTATTAAGTTATAAATATATTAACTTTAATAATATATTACTTAATTAATAATTAATAAATTTTTATAATATTAATATAAGTACATTAAAATAAAATTTGTAAAATTAAAATTTAAATAAATATAAATTAATTAATATAAAAATTTAGTACTTTATATAGATTAATAATTTAAATAATTAAAAAATTAACTAATATTTAGAAAAAGCTACAGATTTTTACTTAGCATTTAATAATTTAGAAATTAAATTTTGTTTTCGTTGTGTAGACCCCACCAAGTTTTACATCCATATTTATCCCAACAACCTAGTTTAATTTAGTTACAATGGAGTTTCTAAGGGTACAAGGATTTTAGAGGACTATCCCATGTACGTGATGACATGGCTAAAGACAAATTTATGTCAGAAGATTGTGTGTGACTAATAGAGAAGCAATGGAGGTGTTAAATTCAAAGAAGATATCAAAAATGGGTGGTGGATATCTGCTTAACAACATTCACATCTTTTATCGGGAGCAGAGTAGTTTGAGCAGTACTGGAGATGGGCATTAGAGCAGAGCTTCATACAGATTCACTTTCCTTGAAGAAGATATCTTTTCTTTTGGTAATTTATTTTCCTCAAACTGTAATTGAGTTTTAAATTCTTGAATTGAATATTTTCTTGGGAAAATATCTTATCTTGGGGGTTATAAATCTGCTAGTTTGAATTTCTACTTCTTAACTTTATTCAGTCATAAATGAATCAAATTTGATAGTCAAGGTTGATTCTAATTCGTAAAAAATATTATTTTTTATAAAAATTTTCATTTAATTTATAAATTTCAAGATCCATCAATGAGAAAAATCATGGATGCAATTATTTAAACATTAAATTCAAAATCATTAGTAACTATCAGTGAGATGGTTCTTCTTGATGAATCTACAAAGTATTTTACAGTTTGAATATTTCTTGAAGGGCTAAAATTCAAGAATCATTATACTCCATTCTTAATCTCATATAAAGGGAGAGTAAGATATTAAATTTCCAAGGTTGAAATATCAATATAAATTTTAGGAGAAGTGTTTTATCATTCAACCAGTATAGTTTAAATCACCCAAGCACTATCCTTGAATTGTATTTTCTCAATATTTTCAGGAATATCTATCTTTGATGCTTAATCATTTCACTTTTACTAATTTGTACAATAAAAAAATTGACCTTATTTCAATTATTATTTAAAATATATTAAGAAAAATGTTGGAAATAACCTCATCCCATTAATAAAAATAATGGGGTTTGTTTTGAATGTTTTTGGCCACTCATCCTCTTTTAATCCATCTGTTGGGTTCGACCCTGCTTACCACTTTACCATAGTTAAGAAGAAGTATAAATAATATTTTTAGGGTTGTGATGACCTCCACCCCTATCAAAATTTGGAAACGTTGTTGGGGGAGGAATTCAATGAATGTATTAGGTTAAAAAATTAAAAAAAAAGAAAAAAAAATTACAAAAAAACTTATCTTTGAACATACTACCCAAGTTAATTTTTAAATTCTATAGTTTATAATTTAATGTGTGTGTTAAACATGTTTCACTACAAAATTAATGAACTTGAGCCCTAGACTCGTGAAAGTGAACCATACCGTGATTTTTGGGGTTATTATGGAGACATTGTATGGTAATGTGCCTATATTCCAACACAATATACTGAATGTTTTGAAGATAAAGAACATCACTTTGAGAACAATCCTAAATTCATATTAAAATATGATCACTTTTTAACTAATATCTATGATAATATGAATGCTACGATAAATATATAATTAAAACTAAATCTTGAACCTAAAATTAAAAATTCTCATGATTAAGAGAAATAACTACAACAATAAAAAATTATGATCTTATTGTTACAAAAAAGGATTAAGGAATAATAAGAAAGTGAAATAAATGAAGAAGAACTATTGTTGGAGAAATTTAGGGGAAAAGTGATGTGGATTTTGAGGATAAATATATAGTCTGGAAAAACACTATTTTTGAATAATTTGAATCTTAAGAAGAAGAATATGTGGAAATAACCAACTCTATGAATGAAAAATTTATCTCAATCCCATCAAGAAATTAAATGTAGTTGAGTTAAAAAAATTAAAAAAAAACAAAAATATATTGAAGAGGAATTCTCAATTATTTACATGATGCCTAGCTTCGAAAGGGACCTTTATTTTATAAATTATGAAAAAAAATTACTTGGGATGAAGTGAATTTGAATAATGAAAAAATAAAAGTTAAAAACCACTCACCAATCTTTTTTTAAGTTTTAAACAATGAAACCTAATGTTATGTTGGGTATATTTTGGGAGAGAATAGTAAACTTGGAATCATTTTCTTGGATAATTCTAAATTTAATGACTTAGGTACATAGAGAATAATACGTTTTGATTTATATTAAAACTTATGAATAAGATATTAATTTTAAGTTAAATGTGATGTTTCTTCCTATGGAGTAAAAGTTAGGCAAACATTGGTTTCTCTGAACTCTTAGATCCTTTGTTGTAAATTATATATCCCAACTAAATCCATGGTCATTTTCTCTAAATTCAACTTCATTTTCTAGAACGTAAAAGAACGATAAATCAAGCACATATGTTGATGGCACTACAATGCAGCCTGCTTGATTAGAGATATCAAGATAAATAGATTATATTACACAATAAGTGTCCATATGATGTGACATGTCATCGTGACATTAATTTCATTCTTTATGGGTGCCTTGGGATGTTGTAATATGCTAACCTTGGACTTTGGGCTGCTTCGCCTAATGCCACTCAGATAGAGGCCTAGAGAGTCACATACTATGTGTGTCCAACATCTTAGTTAAATAATATATTATTATTTATTATTTAATAGGTTGAACAAATATTATACCCATACGTAGTTTATTAATTACTCATGTATGTCAGATCACAAATAAATATTTATCTTCTATTTAGTAGATATAATATTTATTTATTTATTAACAAATAATGTACTGATATTTATTTAATAAATATATTGAAATTATTCAAGGCCCAATAAATATTTTGGAGGAATAGTAGACCACATTTAATAGTCCGGTGAGAAATGTTAAATATTTAATATTATTTAATTAAATAATATTTAATTTTAGTTCACAAGTGAAGATCATGTTGAGAAATGATTTTATTATTATTATTTAACATGGTGTTTTTTTAGGATTAAATAAACAATTAACTACACCTATGCACTTATTTTATTTTAACCCTAGAAATTGAAATACCCAATGTTGTAATTTTCTCAAAGAGATCCCATTCATTTTTCTTGGTTGTGCACAATAGATTTGGAGAGTCCTCCCGATCCTAGAGAGATCCCTTCTCCAAGAATGCTCCTAATAACTAAGAGCAATATTCCTTCACTAGATCAAGGATAAAACTTCCGAAGTGGTTCTCTAAGTGATCATATGAGAATGATGCAAATGAAATTATCTGCATTCTAGTACTCAGAGATTCCTTCGGCAATGTTTGGATATTCAAGGAACATGTTTGGATCCCCACTAGAAGATATCAACACTTGGATTCTATAATTAAATGATGGTAGGCTCCATATCTATCACTAGATTCCTCAATTAAGAAAGAATTACTTAAAGGAAATTCATTATTTAATTACATTAATTATAAATAATATGTGATGATCCCATCTCTCAGTTCTATCATAGTTATACATTTTCCATTTATTTGATTCAATTCCATTGATCATAGTATTCATCGTCGCATTGAGCTCATAATAATCATCAACTATCTAAAAAATCCAAGTTGGGCACCAGTAGTCACATACTTCCTCTATGCATGGACCTACAAGTGGTGTTAGAGCAGTCAAAAAATGATTTATAATTATTTAATGATCGATGGGGATTTATGTATTTTTATTTTTATTTTCCAATTTATGTGCAATCATTCTTTAGTCTGAATCAAGATATCTAATTATTCCTCCATCATTTTTCAAAGATCTAATTGAGGTGATTAATTTTAGGATTAAAATAAAATTGGGTAACTCATCAGGAGCTGCCAAGGTTTGTGGCTAAATGACACAGGACTACACACTGTGTAAGTAGAGTTAAATGCCTTGTAGTCATGTTTGATGCATCATAATTTATTCAGAAATTAATTTGATATTATGAATTAATCACATGCTTCAATTACACCATTGGTTGACTAGAACATAATGGTGCATGATAAGACTGATTACATTCTGTGTATCCCAAGTACAGACATGTAGTTCTTGTGAGTCAAAGATGAGCCATATATTTTAATACACTTACAAACTGATTAGTGACAATGTAAATTGATTATCACATGGCGTATGGACAATTGGTAATGCCATGTACTCCAGTTTTTGAGGTATGATTTACTTTCCAGTTCCCAAGGCATGTACCTAAGATAGACGGTAAGAGATGTGCATGTCATGTATCTTGGATTCACATGTCGCGTAATTATATCAAGTTCCATGGATATAAAATTTATTTATTTCACTATATAATCCTTGATATATGTACTTTTTTGTGGTTTTAATAATAGGAAACTCAATGTGGCTCGTTTTAATATACATAAATATTTATATTTTTAATTAATACATGTCTAATGTTCAGATCATAATATCATATAATATTTTTATTACAAGTTGATACTTTATGTGCATTTAAGCATAACATGTGACCGAAAAAATCGGTTAATTCAATTAATCATTTGTGAAGTACACGTTTTGAAAGTATGTGATAAATCAAGTATTCCATATGTCACACGAGTAAAAAAATATTTGAGTATAACACATGTTTGGCCAAATCAGACTTGTATTCATTGTGTTTCCTCCATGGTAGATAGATTTACTCAATTAATTTTTAAGGAATTTATTTAATTTATTTAAAATTATATTTCATGAGAAGCCCAAGGAAATTTGGATAATAATTAAGATAAAAGAATTTATTACTTAAAGATAATAATTAATTGATTTGAGTGTGATTTGTACTAAATAAGAATGATTAAAAATTTAATTCTTCTTTTATTAAATTTTTAATTTCATGAATTCATGTGGATGATCATGAGCTAGACCAGACCTTTGAATGTCATTGGTTTCATTTAATTTAGTATTAAATTACATTTTTGGACTCCATGCCTTCTCTCCTCTTATTATGTAGGTCATGTGTGTCGATGGTTTCTTTTATGTAAAACCATTTTTCCCTCTCATGTGTGTTAGTAAAAGGAATATGTAATGGATTCAACTCCAAATCAGGTGGAGGTAGTTCAATTTAGGAGATGAGGTGAAACCAATCCAAGGAGATACATATGAGGATCGGTGGAAAACATTAAATAGATACCTTAATTGGTTCAAGGTGTTTTTTCTTTGTCAATAGTTAATTTATCAACTGATATATAACCTAACCACTAGTATAAACTCATGATCATAAACATTATTATTTTATTACTACCAGTTTCATTGTTATTTCATTATGGATATTTTTTCACAATCGCATAAATTAATGAAACTAAAGAGCATGAAATATGGAACAAAAGTAAGTTGGCTCGTGAATAAATATTATCCAATACATGGTTAATCAATTAAAGAAAACCACTTAACATTATCAATAATGTTATAAATATAATAATTTTGAATTTTTACATAAAAGGTTAAACTCCCTAAATTAGATATATTAAGTTGTTATATCCTTCCATTACATCAGTTAAAATTAAACAATTGTAAAAAGTGATTGACCGAATCAAGTAAGGGTGCGTTCAATTATCAGGAAATTTTAACTTGAAGTTATTTATTGACATAACATTGTTCAGGTCAATGGTGGACTACCAATGCATGACTTGGTTTAACTAGGAGGAAAAGGTTGAGGATGTCCAATTAAGGATTTCAAGATTGGGGAGTCCATTCAACATATCAAGGAAATGTGAGTTAATGTAGTTTTCCTAGGGAATGCCTACCTAAAACAATTCATGTTTATTGACCAACCCAAATTGGGGTATTGTGAAAGGGAATACGGATCCATGGCACTTTAGAATCCAATAAACGGTATATTATAAAGCCAATGGTGAGGGCTATTGTGTTTCGATAAAATTATTAGAGACTAATAAATATTATATTAATTTATTTGTCCAAATTTTATCAGATAAATTACTATATTTCTACTTATATTTTTTTGTATAGTGGTCAATAAAATGACATCAAACATATAATTGAAATATGTGCATGATAAGGAAATCCTTCTCACTAGAACAAATTTCTAAAAGTGGAAAAGGCACATATGTGTCATCATTCTCCATTAAATGCAATTATATTTGCTGGATGAACATTTTACAATTATACCTAGTAATGAGGAATGTAATGAATATATATCTCCTTATTAGAAACATCTGAATGATGCTAAATATATTCAATCCTTCAATCTATCTTCCATGTTCAATAATCTTTTGAAGAAACATGAGGAAAATTATCCATATATAATTATGTATCACATTTGAGATCTCAATAATGAAAATGTGAGACAAGAAACGTATGAGATTTCCAACTCTTTGTTCAAAAAAATCATGGATTCTAAACAATTTGGGCCTCATGCAGGAAAACTTATTAGAAAAATTTAACACCTATACATCTTAGTGATTAAATTCATGGATGATTTGTGTCTATATCTCATACTTTCATCACTATCCAAGACCTCCTCCATCATTATTGTTTATTAAAATATGAGTATGAATGAGAAGGGTCTTTTAGAACTTCTTAATTTAATTCTCCATGTGTATAAGGACAAGGGGTGTGAAAAAATTGCATTCCTTATAGTGAATAAGAAAAGGAAGTACAAGAAAAAGGGGCCAAAGAATTATAAAGAGTCTGATGCTCCTGGTCACCATCCATCAAAGAAAAAGAAGATCTAGAAAAAGTATAAGGGAAAGGATGTAG
Organism: Viscum album; assembly: GCA_963277665.1. Classification (NCBI taxonomy): domain Eukaryota; kingdom Viridiplantae; phylum Streptophyta; class Magnoliopsida; order Santalales; family Viscaceae; genus Viscum; species Viscum album. Next base: position 1,426,591,984 of record OY728120.1, on the reverse strand, counting down.
TGTCTTTTTCATCTGGAAAGTAAAGCCACGGGTAGAGGAACCACACCAAGAAATAAGTGGATGATGAAGGTGTGTTCATTATAAATTGTTATCTTTCAATATCTACTCAGTCTATGTTAGATAGAGCTTATAGGGATCACATCTATAACCAAATTCAAGAACCAAGTAGATTTTGAATGATTCCTAGAGGAGTGTTCGATCTGAGTGATGTTAATGGTGCGAGGGTGGCTGCCCTGGGCATTGATGATTACATCCTCTCATTTAGAATGAGAATGGTTTTGGTTATGAAATATTGTTATTATGTACCTACAGTTACAAAAAACATAATTCCTATATCAATCCTATATATAGATGGGTTTATTTTCAAACATGGAAATTAAAGTTGTTTCTTTTATATGAAAAACATATGTTAGGGTATGAATCATTTAAATAAAATCCATTATGTATTAAACTATGAAAACCAAGTGTTGTAAATTGATAAAAAATCATGTACACAAGCCAAAAACAACACCCACATTTGGAAACACTATTTTGGTCATGCGAATAAGAAGCGTTTGAAAAATCTCTCTCAGGATGGCCATTTAGAATCTTCTAAGCTAAAACCACTTGAACGATTTTATACTTTTCTATAAGTAAAATGACCAAACGATCATTTTTTGGATAGGTTAAAATATCCATAGAGATTTTAGTATTATTACACACTGATGTGTGTGGGTTTTTTCTAGTCGAATTTAGAGGTGGATATTCTTACTTATAACCATTACTGATAAATTGACTAGATATGGCTATATCTACTTGATGAGGAATAATTTTGATTCCTATAAGAAATTTATGGAATTAAAGAATGAAGTATAGAATGAAAATGGTAAGAAGATAAAGAATATTTCATCTGATCGAGGTGGTGAATATCTTAACGAAGTGTTCAAAAACATTCTACAGGAGTTTGGGATTCTATCTCAACTCACTCCACCTTATGCACTATAATGGAATGGTGTTAGTGAAAGAAGAAAGGGTACCTTATTAGAAAAGTTAATATTAATGACAAGTCATGCATATCTTCCATTATCATTTTGGGATATATATTACAAACCCCTTCATTCACATTAATCTGAGTTCCAAATAAGTGGAAAATGGAATTCCCTTCATGATATATAGTGGAATGAAACCAGTTTTGTCGCATAAACATGTATGGGGTTTCGAGGAGTATATTAAGGCCTTATTGGGGAAAAAACAAGCACCATAGTAAGAAATTGTATCATTATACGGTATCCTAAGGAAACAAGGGGAAACTACCTATACAACACCCCGGAAAAGAACGTTACTGTCTCCAGACAAGCCACATTTAATGAGAGGGAGCTTATCCTAAGAAGGATGTGAGAGAAAGACTGACTTAAAAAATGTTGATGCTCAAGATACACATGATTTGTAATAGGAAAAGATTCCATAGGTCCTCAAGTAATAAGTACTTTCCAAAACACTTGTATTGCATAGGATCGTAAGAGAGATAATAGAACTAGAGAGATATGTTTTTTTTACTCACCGATGATGGAAAATCATTATTGGTTGGAAGTGATGAAAATATATCCTAAAAGGATGTAGTATAAATCTCAACAGCTGTAAGATGGAAAGAAGCCATGAATTATGAAATTGTTTCTATATATCAGAATAAAGTTTGGATTTTGGTCAATGCTCCAGTTATTGTAAAGCATGTTGGATGAAAATGGGTATTGAAGAGGAAACAAGGAATAGAAGGTAAATTAAATACCTATAAAGAATGGATAGTGGATAAAGGGTTTAAACAAAAATAATGAATTGAATACAAAGAAACCTTTTTACCAGTTTCAAAGTTTAAATCCATTTAAATTATACTTGCTATAGAAGCTTACCAGGTCTTTGAGATTTGGTAGATGGAGGTCAAAACTAAATTACATAATGGGAACCTTCAAGAAAATAATAACTTGACACAACTATAAGTTTTTGTGACTATAGGTGATAAAAAAATGATTTTCAAGATAGAGAGATACATTTATTGAATGAATAAAGCATTCTTGTCATTGAACATTTTATTTGATAAAGCCTAAAATAATTTAGTTTCATTAATAAATAATTTGACACATGTGTTTACATGAGGTTTAGTGTAAATGCATTTTTAATCCTAAAAATATATTTTAATGGCATATTACTTATTGGAAATGACATACCAATCATGAAGTCTGTTAAGGTCTATTTAAACAAATATTTCACTATTAAGAATGTAAGTGAAGAATCCAATATTATAAGGATAATGATCATTATTGATAGATCCTAGAGGCTTCTTGGACTATGTCAAAGTACATCTGTAGGAAAAATATTAAAGATATATATTATGGAACAATCCATGATTGGATTGGTTCTACTGTCACATGGCTGACATATTTCTCAGAAAAAGTGTCCCCGGACACAACCATAGAAAGAGTGAATGAGAATGATATCATATGCTTCAGTGACATGATCAAGAATGTATGAAAAGTTATGTACAAGACATGGTGTTTCCTATGAATTGAGCATGGTAGGATGATATCAAGAAGATCGGGGAGAAAAGCATTGTATCGATTTTAAGGATATACTTATGTATCTAAGAAGAACTAAGTATATGTTCCTGGTGTATAGAAAATATTAGGAGATGGACAACATGGATTATATATAATGTTGGTTTTCATAAATTATTAGAATGATATGAATACACATTCTAGATATGTTTTCTATATCAATGAAGGAGCTATGAGATGGAATAATTCAAAGAAGCCAGTTATCGTTGATTCTATAGGTGAGCCCAAGTATATAGAGTCTCCTAATACGTCCATGGAATCTGTTTTGATTCATAAATTTCTCCCAGCCTTTAATTAGGTTCCTAGTATTAAGGATTGAATCACATTGTATTGTGATAATACTGCAGAGGTAGATATTTAAAAAGATTTAAGATCACACAAATAGAAAATGAATGTACTCCAGAAGTATCACCTCTTTAGGGGATTATATGAGAGGAATGAAGTTGTAGTAATTGTAGTACCTATGGAATAGAACGTGGTGGAACCCTTTACTAAATCTCAACCTCTGTAAAATTATGAGTATCATGTGAGCGCTAGATGACTGAAGGTTTTTAGCAGTTGTCTCTAGTTCTAGTGGGTGTCTGTTTGATTTGGTTCCCTAAAACAAACTTCTATTTACTTTATGATAACTTATATTCATGGATTTGAATACTAATAATGTTTTTGTCACATAATGATTTTTCTTATGTGTAACGTAGTACACGATAATGTCCTAAGAGTATTTTTCATACTAAAAGGTCATTGTAGTTCCCCGCTATGATGAGAACCCCGAAGTGATACAAAACTATTCTTGAATATATGTTCTATAGTCGAATAATATCATTTGAGGGACACAAATAATACATACTATTAGGGGTATATACTCATATAACATTGAGGTACCTTCTAATGATGTACACCATTGGTAATATTTAATAGGACATTATGATAATGAGGGACACCAGTATGAAATACACATTTATATGAGTCATTGGATGTTCATGTCTTTAATCATGTTTATTGATCCTTAGAATTTTTTTTAGAAAGTGTTGTTTTCAATAATATATAATTTTATATGGGGGATATTGTTGAGAACAATACTCTATATCTTTAGAATGATATTGATGCTCACAAGTATCCTTATTTGTTGTTATAATAATTTAACATTGAGTATATTTCAAGAAATTAATATTATTTATTTCTCTATTTTGAGATAATATTAAACCGTTTAATTCACATGGAATATTTGAAAAAGTATTTGGAAATCAATTTTAGCATGTTCTGGAAACATTGTTCATTCTCAACGTGTTCAGAAATTACTCCAATGTGTTCTAGAAACACTATTCATACCCTATGTTGAAGAGCGTAGCGTAAGGATGGAATTCATCATTTACATTATAGGTTGTCAGAAAAGTATGGTTAAGCAACCATACCTTATCAGAAAAGTATTAATGAAGGAACCTTACTTTTTAAAGGAACCTTATTTTTTGAAAGAACCTTACTTTTAGAAGGAAACTTACATTTAGAAGGAACCTTACTTTTAGAAGGAACATCAATTTTTTAAGAAGAACCCTAGGTTTGGAGGGAACCTTACGTTTGGGAAATTGGAAAAGTATTGACGAATATCATTATGTGAGTATGGAATGTTATGTTTGTTTCTTAAAAGTATGGTTCATCAACCTTATTTTTGTGAAAAACCATACCTTTGAGAGTTGAAGAGAAAAGTATGGTTCCTCATAATTACTTTTTTGAAGGATCAACCTTATGTTTTGGTGCTGAGAAAAGTATGGATCATTTGCCTTACATTTGAGATCAACCATAAATTGTGAACCTTACCTTCAGAGGTTGTATGTTATGTAGTTCAACACTACTTTTGGCATCGAATATTTAAATTATGAATTTAATAAAGCTATGGATTTATGCAGATTATTAGAATGATTTCAATTTTGATTAAAATCCAAAATCTAAAATTTGTATTTGACTAATTCAAAGCCATTTATTTATGATTAATAGTATCATTTTTAAGAGGATCTTTTCATGCCGAATTTTCATGGGAGTTACGACTGCTCTTTTATTGATGATTTTGAATATTTCAATTCTAAAGGCAACTTTTGTGGATCTAAATTTTAAAAGGAGAATCCTCGACTTTATTCTATATATCCCTGTATTATTTTTTATTAAATATATTGAGGTGAATAATCGAAAATATATATCAATCTCTTGATTTTTGTCACTACTAAAATTTACAGAGACAATCAAGACTTATAGACCTACTGTTACGAAGAAATAAAAAGTTCTATTTTCTGATGAAGAAGAAACATGATTGAGGATTCACCAATTCTACATTGAATATCTTTTCTGAATTGAATATTAATTAAAGTTGTGAATTATATTTCAAGATATACTACGACAAGATCAGCTTAGAACTAATTCCAATTGAAGATCATATTTTATGAAGATGACTATCATTTTACTATCAATTGTGTGTTTTTGAAATTGTAAGGAACAACTAGAAAGTATTTCAAAGAACAAATTCTCATTACTTTGAGTAACCAACTTCTCGTACTAAGCTGTGTATTTGGTTCTGTGTATGTATTAGAAGGTTCTGTTTAGACTTAAACATGTAAAGGTGTCAACTTCCGACACTCATTTATGGAATGGTCTGTTTATACGAGGACCAGATAGTGAAAATCACCAAAGCTCGTGGAGTAGAGCGTTGGTGGAGTGGACTAGTGGCCTTCTGTTCCCCGAACATACATCATGTGTTCTTTTCTATTTATTTTCCACTGCTTAATCATTCTGCTAAAGATTAAAGGACATATCACCATCTTTTAAAGACATTTTAAAAGACATAATTCACCCCCCTCTTGTATATATTTTGTATATCCTGATCCAAAAATTGGTATCAGAGGAGGAAATTTTTTCAAATCTATAACAAGCTAAAAGTCATCAGATTATACAGAGAACAATGGATGATATACGAGAGAGTATGTAAATGGTTCGAGCTCCCTACTTCAACGGTGAAAATTATGGATGCTAGAAATAAAGGATGATCATTTATTTAAAGAACCTAGGACACATAGTCTACTGGAAAATTCTGACTCCCTATGTGATTCTAGATAAACCTAAAACATGGAGTACTAATAACAAAGAAGAGTATATCAAAAACACTAAGCCCATGAATGCTATCATCTGTGGTCTTAGACCAGATGAATTCAATAGAGTATCTTTGTGCCCAACAGCATATGAAATGTGGAATACTATTTTAGTTTCTTATGAAGGAACTGACATTGTCAGACAGATGAGGTATGCTACTACTAAACTCAAATTCGATACATTCAGGATGTTTGAAGGAGAAAGCATCACCCAGATGAATGGAAGGATGACAGAAATTTTCAACAGCATCACTACATTGGGAGATCCGATTAAACAAGTTGATCAAGCTCTGAAAGTACTAAGAGTACAACCACTAAGATAGAATGGAATTTATGCTTCTATTATAAAATCTGCACCTGTAAAAGATTTAAAAATGTGATAGTAAATTGGAACTCTAATGAAATAAGAGGCTAAGATGCCGGATAAAAAAAATGAGCATAATGTTCTGATCAAGAATGAAGAAAATACTTTAAAGTTGTCATCTCAAAGAAAAATCATAAAGCTGAGGAAAAAGGAAATAAAGGTGGAATCAGAAAGTTATGATTCATCCAATTCATATGTGGAACTAGCTCACATTTCCATAACATTTAGTAAGTTTTATCGAAATAAAAAAGGTTTTAGAATGACTTTTCAAAAGTATGAGAAGGAAGTCATATGTTATGAATGCAAGAAACTTGGTCATATTAGAACTGACTATACACAATTAAAGGAAGATGAGAAGAAGACATTCATCAAGATAAATTATTATGAGAAAAAAGAGAAGAAGGCAATGAAAGCTACTTGGAGTTTATTTGAAGACTCCAGCATCTCATCAGAGAATAATTCAGAAAAAGAGGAATCAAAATTGAAAGACAATATCTGCTTTATATAAAAAACTGATGAGGTATAATCCTATTACTCAACTAACTCTAATTCAAGCTTCTCAATAGATAATCTTTCATCTTACTACTATATGCTTGAAAAAGAATACGATTCTTTATTCAAGAAACACAAATAATTGAAAAATATTCATAATGCTATTTTAGGATAGAGAGATACTCTTCTAAAGAAACATTAGGAATTACTTTAAAATTATAACTTAATTAACACAAACTATATAGATAATGAAACTAAAATAAAAGCACTACAAATAGAGGTAAAAACATACAAAAGTGTTGCTCTAATTTTTAAAAATTGAGGAAATACAATGAATGAAATACATGGAATTAATATGATTAAAAAGGAAATATATGTAATATAAAGTAAAGGTGAGAAACCTAAACTATATAAGAACTATTTTGTCTGAAGTACAAATTGTAAAATTTACAACTAATGTGGAACAAAAGGTCACATATCTAAAAAGTGTTATTTAAGGAAACCGCAAATAAGTGGGATTAAGAAAGCCTTTATTAAAGCAGTTTATATGATTCTACTGATTATAGAAAAACAAAACAAGTCTGGATTCCCCGGTCATTCCTAGATAACACTACTAGACCCAATAAAATATGGGTACCAAAACAAATACATTTTTAATTGACATTGTAAGAAGAAGGTCCCAGAATCAAAACTAAAATATGGTATATGGACTGTAGATGCTCCCGGAATATGAGTGGGAAATAATCAAATTTTAGAACTCTAACTCAAAATGATGGGGGTCTAGTCACATTTGGTGACAATTCAAAGGAAATATTATTGGAATTGGAACTGTGGGAGATCCAAAAGTAGTCTCAATCAATAAAGTAATCTATATACAAGGATTAAAACACAACCTGATAAGTATTTCTCAACTATGTGATGATGGTTATGTTGTTGATTTTTCTAAAAACTGTTGTTCTATTTTTAAAGATAAATTTATTAAATTTAGATCCCAAAGTTCTGATAATGTTTATACTCTGGACATAAATTCCTTGTGTAAACAAAAAGTAAAATGCTTAATTTCTAAGATAAATAAATCGTGGGTATGGAATAGGAGACTTGGAAATTGCAATATATATAATTTTCATAAGTTATCCAAGAAACAATTAATTTATGATTTTCCTAGTCTCAAATTTGAAAGTGATAGATTCTATGATGTATGTCAATTTGGAAAGCAACATAAATCATACTTCAAATCTATTAAAAAAATTGCTACATCTAAACCTCTAGAACTTATCCATATTGATCTGTTTGGAAATTTAAGGGTAGAAATATTGGCTGGTAAATTATATATATATATGTTTTAGTTGTTGACTATTCTAGAATTACATGAATTTGTTTTCTAAAATATAAAAATGAAACTTTTCTATATTTGAAAGTTTTTACAATGTTGTTCAAAATGAAAAAGTTTTTAAAATAATTTTATTAAGAAGTGATCACAGTGGGGAATTTGAGAATTTTGAATTTAATTCTTTTTTCTCAAATATAGGTATTAAACACACCTTCTCTGCACCAAGAACACCTCAAAAAAATGGATGTTTTGAATGAATAAATAGCACTATTCATGAAATGGAAAGGACTACACTAAAAGAATATAGTCTTCCTACTTATTTCTGGACAGAAGTTGTATACATAGCCTGTCATATAATTAATTGAGTTTAAATCAGACCTATTTTCAAAAATAAACCCTATGAATTCTAGAATAACAAAAAACATAATGTAAATTACTTTAGAGTTTTTGGATGCAAGGTTTACATCTTAAACACCATGGAAATTCATGGTAAGTATGATCCACGATCTGATGAAGGCATTTTCATAGGATATTATGCTACTGCCAAAGCATATAGAGTTTTTAAGAAAAATTCAAGGATTGTTGAAAAATCAGTTCATGTGAAATTTGATGAATCTGATCCCTTTGAGAAAATGAAAGACCAAATTGATGAATCTGACTCTAATTATAGCGTGAGACTTGTAAACTTGAAATATTATTTTGAAAAATATGTAAATAAAATTCAGTCTAGTTTAGAAGGAAATGACATTAAAGATCCTAATAGTGTACTACCTAGATAGTCTAGAACCATAAAGAATCACCCTTTAGAAACTGTTATAGGAGTCCTAGACATAGGAATAAAAACAAGAATAAATGTAGGAAATCTTGTTGAATTCTATGCCTTTCTATCCTAATTAGAACCTAAGACTTTATAATAAGCCTTAGTTGATGAATGTTGGATGATAGAAATTCAAGAAGAACTAAACCAATTTATGTGAAATGAAGTTTGGAATTTAGTTGAAAGACCTCAGAACCATCCAGTTATATGAAGTAAATGGCTCTTTATAAATAAACTAGATTATCCAGTAATAATAACTAGAAATAAAGGAGGACTAGTACATAAATTTTATAACCAGGAAGAATATATAGACTATGATGAGGCCTTTTCACCTTTAGTTATATTATAATCCATTAGTATCTTTTTATCCAATGCATCTTATATGAAAATTAAAATATTTCAGATGGATTTTAAGTCTTCCTTCTTAAATGTTTATTTATTAGAGGATGTTTATGTTGAGCAACCTCCTGGTTTTGAAAATTCTCTACAACCAGATTCTTTTTCTAAACTTACTAAAGCTCTTTAGGGCCTTAAACAAGTACCTAGAGCTTGGTATGAAATATTAAGCTCCTTGATTTTAAAAAATGATTTTACTATTGTAATTACAGATCCAACAATTTTTAAGAAAACTACTGATTCTAATGTTTTACTGGTTCAATATTATGTTGATGATGTAGTTTTTGGATCAACAAATTCAATACTTTTTCATGATTTTTCAAATTTAATGCAATAGGAATTTGAAATGATCATTATGAGAGAATTAAATTTCTTTTTAGGACTTCAAATTTATTAAAAGTATTTTAGAAATGTTTTAAAATAATGGAAATACATTACTGATTTACTAAAAATATTTGGACTTGAAAACCGCAAGACATAGTCAACTATTATATGTACTAATATATAACATGATTTGGATGAAACTGGAAAATCAGTTGACAACAATTTATATAGAGGTATGATTGGAATTTTATTATATTTTACTACTAGTGGGCCAAATAAAATGTATTCAATGTGTCTTTTTTCAATATTTCAATATGATCCAAAATAATCACACTTAAGTGATGTCAAAAGAATTTTTAGATATTTCAAGGGAACTATTTTCAAAATCTTCTCTATCCAAAAACTTCTTATTTTAATTTAATTTCATATTCAAATGCAGACATTGGATGTTGTAGAGTAGATAGAAAAACAACCTTAGGGACAAGTCACTTTTAGGAAAATACTTAGTGTCATGATCTAGTAAGAAAACAACACTCAGTTTCCCTATCAACAACCGAGGAAGAATATATATCTATAGGCAGTTGTTCTGCACATGTTTTGTGGATGAAAAACACACTTATGGACATTCGACTAAATTTTAATAATACACCATTTTTATGTGATAATACAAGTGCTATAAATATTTCAAAAAATCCTATTAATCATTCTAGGACTAAGAATATTTATTTCAGACATCACTTACTAAGACACTATGTTCATTAAAATTGTATAATCTTATAATTTTTAAACACTAAAATTAAATTAGTAGATATTTTTACTAAACCACTTCCCACTGCAAGGTTTGATTTTATTAAGGGGGAGATTGGTTTGTTTATTATTAAATAATTTTTTTAAGTCATATTTTATCCATTTTTATTATTATTTATTTTTAGACTAATTTAAAAAAATTTTTGGTACTATTTTAAACTTATTCCACATAATTTTGTTTTAAAAAATTGTAATAATTACTATCTGCATAGGAATCAAAGTTGTCAGAAACCGTTTCCCATTCCAAACTCGTTCATTTTCTCAAAAACCATTTGAAATCTCAAAACCTTTTACCATTATTCCCTACCTACACCTGAACATTCAAACCCATATCGTTTCAATAATTTAGAGATCTACATCAGAAATGGAAATGACCTAGAGGATTGATATGCCAAAGACCAACACTTCTATGCATTATCGCACAGTAGGAAGAAAAATTCTGCAAGTGATGGTAATTGATTTAGAATGGCTATTTCAGATAGATCTGATGTTACAAGAAGCCCTAGCTTTTTAAAACTCAAAAAAAACATTTAATGGAGTGAATACAGAGTTTCTATCTAAGGTAGAACATCATCATTTCTTTAAATCTATTCAGTTTATCCTGGTAAAGGAGGAAGATACTATGATAGAAAAGATCGAGGACATAGACATTTCGATTTCCATTGTTGAAATTTCTCGAATTCTTAACTACCCTCATGAGGGAGTATTTCACTTTGATTTGAATAATATAGGTGATAGCGTGCATAAGTCAGAGGATATTAGTAATTTTTCTGGATCAACGAATATAAGGAAGATGCTAGTGAAAGATCTGGATTCAGATCAAAAGATTTTAGTTAAGTTTGTGCATAGAGGGACTGACCCTTGTATGTCAGAAATAGAGAAAATTTTATACCCTGACATGTATATCATGTTTCTCTTGATGAGTGATATCAATTTAAACTTTAAGAGATATATGGTGTGATAACTCAGTTTTTGCGGCCAACATGAAGTGAGAATGAACTTCTATCCCTTTGGAAGATTCATTTCAAAGTTTCTTTTGAGGAAAAATATGACAAGAATGGTGTATTGTTGAGTGAGATGCCACCACAACAACATGTTCAATGCTGTAACATTGAGAAAGATTGGTAATTTTTATAGCACAATCAATGGAAAGTTTATGCCTATAAGAGGAGAGGAAGATAAAGAGAGTTCTTAAGGAAAACCTGAAAAGTCAAAAGAAGGACGATCTCAATCGAGAGTATGTGGAGTTTTAAGGAGAATATGATTTTAAACTATTGATAAATCTACAGATGAGAAAATTCAAGAAGGACTTTATAGAAAAAGGCAAAGAGTGGCTCAAGTCAGAGAGGAGGCTAATAAAAAAAATGCAAATGAAACTGAACCGTTTCTAAGATATATATTGATAATAGAATATATAGTAAAAGAAATTGCACAAAAAAAAATTTCTATGATTGAGGTGACTCCTCATGTAGAACAAGAAATAGTGTATTTTGGCACAGGTAGAAGCAAAAATATAGATAAAGGCTGAGGTAGTTCCTAGTGAAATGGTAGTGGCTGAAACTGCAGTTGATCTAAAAGAAACAATTTAAGAGAATCCAGTCATGGAGAAAGAAAATGATGATGTTTCTCATAAGAAGAAACCCAAAGAAGGTGTGGAAATTCAAAAAGAAAATTTATCTAAAGTTCATACTGATGTATTAAATGAATATTTTTTTGTGGATGATTCAATGAAGGACTCTGAGGAAAAATATATGGAAAAACCAGTACAAGGAGGGGATGAAGAGAAATCAGATTCTGATCTCTTTCCCTTAGTACTAATACATTAGAATGAAGTAGAAATAGAGAATCAGGGATAGGGTGCCTCTGATTCTGTGAATAAAGAAGTGTAAGAGATACCTAGAAAGTTGAGCAGAGTTGAATATGAGAATGCTGCTCTAAGGAGAGCATTGAAAAAGGAAAATATAATATTTAAAAGACTAAAATAAATTACTGTTTCAAAAAGAGAAGTTGAAATTTTCAAGAATGAAATATTACTTGAAGTCTCTATGTTGAAGTCTGAGATGGTAATTATGTATGATTTAATAGAATGTATATCATTCATGGAGAAACGATTTACATCTGTCAGGACCAGTGAAGCCAATACATCAGGTACTTTACCTGATCTGATAAGGATATTCCAAGCCATTACCATAGTAATGAGAAATATGAATGATAGTTTGAAAGACATACAATGAAATAGTGCTCCTTTGACAGTGTTATTGGATAATCAAAAGTTTCTAGTAGACTAGTTGAGTTTTAGTGAACCAGGTATTAGAACATTGCTGAATCAGTTCATAGACAAATTAACTATGTTTATGGCCAATGAAGAAAGGCTTCCTGAGTTCATCAGAGTCAATCTGATTGAAAATCTTCATCTAACTCAAGAAAATATAGATCTCATAATCCAGTTGGGGGATGAATTGATGAGCAGATTAAGTTCCCAATTAAGAGAAATCAAGGCTATAGTTTAGAGGAGATAAAAAGAACTATTAAACCAACCTTGATTCTTGATGTTCTAGTTATTTTTGTTTTACAATATTTAAATGATTTTTGTATTTAATATTTGTGTGTTTTTTATTTGTTTTACTCTCTATTTTAGAAATGCATGTAATCCAGATTCTAATATTGATAAACAATTAATAATTGCATTTACATAGTTCAATGCTACATTGAACTAAGTTATATCTTATTCAATCATTCTTTTTGATATCATAAAAGGGGAAACAATTTAGACAAACGTAACATTTTATTTTTATGTTATTTAAAATTAATTTTATTTTCTTTCACAAAATGGGAAAATTAAAATTTAATTTTTATCTTTTAAATCTTTTTTACTCAGGGGGAGAAATTATTTAAAATTTTAAGATTTTATTTTGGGGAGAAATTAATCAATATGTAATTAATATTGAATATTAATATCATTAGTAATTTTATGGGTTTTGGGATCATCAAAAAGGGGGAGATTGTTGAGAACTGATTTTTTCATCAATACGTAATTTTATATGGGGGAGATTGTTGAGAACAATACTCTATCTTTTTATGATGATTCTGATGCTTACAAATATCCTTATTTATTATTCTAATAATTTTACATTGAGTATATTTTAGGAAATTAATATTATTTGTTCATCTATTTGGAGATAATATTAAAGAGTTTAAATCATGTGGAATATTTGGAAAAGTATTCAGAAATTGTTTTTAGTGTGTTCTGGAAACACTGTTTATGCTCTACATGTTTGGAAATTACATGAGCGTGTTCTGGAAATGTTATTCATACGCTACATTGAAGACTTTAGCATAAGGATGGAATCCATTGTTTACATTAATGGTTGTCAAAAAATTATGGTTAAGGAACTATATGTTTTAAGAAATGTATGAAATAAGGAACCTTACTTTTGGAAGAAACCCTACTTTTGGAAGGAACCTTACTTTTGGAAGGAATATTACTTTTGGAAGAATAACCCAATGTTGGGAAGGAAACATAATTTTGGGAAATTGGAAAATTATGGGATAAGATCATTATGTTAGTATGGAACATTATGTTTGTTTCTTAATAGTATGGTTCATCACCCATACTTTTGTGAACAACCATGCACTTGAGAGTTGAAGAGAAAAGAATGGTTCAGAAACCTTACTTTTATGAATGATCAAACTTATGTTTGGAAGCTGAAAAAGTATGGATCATTAAACTTACATTTTAGATCAACCTTAAATTGTGAACATTATGTTCAGAGATTGTATGTTATGAAGTTCAACCCTACATTTGGCGTCATATATTTAAATTACGTCTTTAATAGAGAAATGTTATTTATGCAGATTATTAGGCTGATTTCAAGCCAGATTAAAATCCTGAATCTAAAATGTCTCTATGACTAATTCAAATTTTATTATTTATGATTTAGAGGATCTTTTTAAGTGGAGACTTTCAGACTAAATTTTCAATGGACTTATGACTACTTTTTTATTTATACTTTTGAATATTGTGATTCTGAAGGTGACATTTGTGGATCTATATTTTTAAAGGATAATGCTCGTATTTAATCTATATATATATATATTATTTTTTATTACAGATATAGAAGAGAATTATAAAATTATATATCATGATATTGAGTTTTTTCACTACTAAAATTTAAATAGATAATCGAGACTTTTAGATATACTGTTACGAAGAAATTCAATGTTTAGTTTTTCGGTGAAGAAGAAACATGATTGAAGATTTACCAATTCTACATCAAATATCTTTTATGAATTGACTATTGATTAAATTTGAAAATTATATTTCAAGATCAACTACCACTGGATTGTCTCAGAACTACTTCTAATTGAAGAACATCTTTTCTGAAGACGATGATCATTCTACTATCAATTGCGCTTTTTTGCAATTGCGAATAACAACTAGAAAGTATATCAAAAAAAATACTCTTTTACTTTGAGTAACCATATTCTAGTACTAAGATGTGTATTTGGTGCTTTGTATGAATCAGAAGGATCTATTAAGCCTTAAACATGTAAAGGTGTCAACTGTCTGCAATCAGTTGTGGAACAATCTGTTGATAAGAGGACCAGATAGTGAAAATCACCAAGCTCGTGGAGTATAACATTGGTGGAGTGGACTATGGGCCTTCTATTCCCCAAACAACAATACATCGTGTGTTCTTTGCTATTTATTTTCTGCTACTTAATCATTCTGATAAAGTTTAAAGTATAGATCAAGATCATGCAAAGAAATTATAAAAGACACAATTCACCCCCCCCCCCTTTTATTTTTGGTATAACCAGATACAACAAATGTAGGATTATTTTTAAATGTGTATTATGAGTCACGAACTTATTTGTATTGAGGAAAACTACCATGACATATGTTCACAATGATGTAGTATATGAAGGGTATGTCATAGGTAATATTACATTAATGAATAAGTCAATAAAGGATTTTTCCCTTCTATTTTTAAGGTAAGTTAATATCTTAGGCCCTTTGATGGAAATTATATAACCTAAATAAATCAATGTCCATGGAATTCTTACGGAATTTTCTTTTTCCAAATGCTCAAAGAAATAGAAATCGAGCACATAGTTTGATGGCACTTGAATGAAAAATATTTGATTAGTTATATTGAGATATAGGGATTATATTACAATGTAAGAAACTGAATGAGGTGACCTTTCATTAGGTAATTAACTAATTTCTCTATGGGTTTCTTGGAATGTTGGAAGATGATATCCTTGGATCATATATTTCATTTCCTAATGCCACTAAGAAAGAGGCCTAGATATTTACACACAACATCTGTCCAGAATCTCAGTTAAATAATATATTATTATTTATTATTTAACTAGTTGGATAAATTTTATGCTTGTATATTGTTTAATTGTAATTCATGCATAATTGAACGTATATAATTTTTTTATTTCGTGAATATAATATTTATTTATTATTGGGGAATAATGAAGTGATATTTTTTTAATAAAAATATTGACATTATTCAAGCCCTGATAAATATTGTAGAAAAATGGTGGACCATGTTTAATGGTCAGGTGAGAAATAATAAATAATAAATAATACTTAAATAAATAATACTTAATTTTAACTCTCATGTTAATAGAATACCGAGAAGTGATAATATTTTTATTATTACTTGACATGGTGTTTTCTAGGATTATATAAATAATTATGTTCACTTGTGAAATTATTTTATTTTAACCCAAGAAATACAAATACACAGTTATATTATTTTCTCAAAGAGAGACAATTCATTTTTCTTAGTTATGCACAACATATTTTGAGAATCCTCTAAATCCTAGATAGTTTTCTCCTCTAAGAATTATCCTATTAATGGATTGCAATCATCCCCCACAGGATCAAGGAGAATGATTCAGAATAAGTTATCAAAGTGATCAAATGGGAACAATGAAAATGCAAGTATCTTCTACGATATCAACGAGATATTCCTTCAGTGATTTCTGGAGATTTTTGGAAAACTTGTGGATCACCACTAGAGGAAATCTACACTTCGTTGCTATAATGAAATGATGATGGACTGCAGATCTATCACTGGATTCATCAATGAAGAAATAATTCCTCAAAGGTAATTCTTTATTTAATTATATTAATTATAAAACATATGTGATGATCCTCTCTTTTGGTTCTAGAATATTTACCCATTTCTCATTTATTTGATTCAATTCCATTGATCACATTATTTATGGTTGCATAGATCTCAGATTTATCATCAACTATGGAAAAAATAAAAGTTAGGTGTCGCCCATCAAATGCTTACACTACGCCCGAACCTACAAGTAGTGTTAGTGTGGTCAAATAATTATTTATAATTATATAAATAAACTTGGGGATTTATGAAATTTAAATTTAGTATTTCAATTTTTGTTTAATCATTCTTTAATCAAGACAATTAATTTTATGATAAAAATAAAATCGAGTAACTAATCGGAAACTTCCAAGATTTCTGGCTAAACCACATAAGACTACACACTGTGTAACCAGATTTACATGCCTTATATTCATGTTCAATGCATCAGAATTGATTCGAGAATTAATTCCAGATTATGCATTAATCACATGCATTAATATCACCACGTGTTGACCAAAACATTATTGCACACTATCATCCAGATTACATGTCGTATAGCCCAAATGTTGATGTGTAGTTAATTTGAGTAAAAGTTGATTCATTTATTTAAATATAAGGACTATCAGATTGGGGACCATGTAATATAGAGATCACACGACATATAGACTATCGGTCACACTGTGTACACAAATTTTCAAGGTATGATTTACATGCCATGTCTCTAGACAAGTAACTCGGATAAATGGTGAGAGATGTACAGGCCATGTAGCTCAGATGCACATATCTTGTACTAATATCAAGATATATATATATATATAATTTTTTAATTTAAATATTTAATCCCTGAGACATGTACTTTTTTGTAGTTGTAACTATATGACAGTCCATGTGACAGGTTTTAATATACATAAATATTTAAATGTTTAATTAATGTCTATGTAATGTTCATATCTTAATATCATGTTTGATTTGTATTATAAGTTGTTACTCTATGTAAATTTAAGCATAAAATGCGATAAAAAATCATGTAATTCATGTAATCATCTGTGAAGTAGATGTTGTAAAACTATGTGATAAGTCATGTATTCCATATGTCCCAAGAGTAAAACAATATACTAGTGTAACACATGTTGGCAGAATTAGATGGGCATTCACTATGTTTCCTATAAGGTACATTTATGTATATAGTTAATTTTTAATGAATTTATTTAATTTTTTTAAATTAATAGATATGAAGCTCATGGAAATTTGGATAAGAATTAAGATAAAAGAATTTATTAATTAATGATAATAATTAATTTATTCGATCATGATTTGTCTTAAATAAGAACAATTAAGAATTTAATATTGGTCTTATTAAATGTGTAATTTGTTGCATGTATGTGGATAATCATGAGATAGACCAGAAATTTTTAAGTTATTGGTTTCATTTAATTTATTATTAAATTAAATTTTTAGCCTCCAAGACTTCTCTCCTCTTATTATGTATGGAATGTGCGCCCATTGTTTCTTTTATGAAAAACTATTTTTTCCTCAACTACATGTCAGTAAAAGGCATATGTAATGGATTCAACACTCATGTAGGTGGAAGCAGTTCAATTTTGGAGTTGAGGTGAATCTAATCCAAGTAGACACATATGTGGATATGTGAAATTCTTTAATCATGAACCTTAATTGGTTCAACGTGTTTTTTCTCGGTTATTGTTTAGTTTATGAAATGATATATAAACTAACCATTATTACAAACTCAAAATCACAATCATTATTATTTTATCTCCATCAGTTTCATGGTTATTTCATTATGGATATTTTTTCATAATCACATAAATTAATGAAATTAATGAGCAAGAAAGATAGAACAAAAATAAGTTGTCTTATTTGTAAATATTATCTAATAAATGTTTAATCAATTATGTAAAACCACATAATATTACAAACCATGTGATAAATTTAATAATATTCAATTTACACATAAAAGGATAAAATCCCTCAATTAGACATATTATGTTGGTATAGCCTTCCATTAATTTGGTTCATGTCGAACAATAGTTCAATGTGATTGACCAACCCATATTGGGGTACGTTCAATTACTGGGGAATTTTAACTTGATGTTTTATTAGACTTAACTTAGTCTCATCAAGGGATGACTAAAAAATAATTACTTTGTGTAACTAGGAGGCAAAGGTTGAGGAAATCAAATTAACGATTTTTGGGATTGTGGGGTCCACTCAGTAGATCAAGGAAATATGAGTTAATGTAGTTGGAATTTATAATGACTACCTAAAACTATTAATGTTTCTTTACCAACCCAAATTAGGGTAATGATAAGTGGGATATGGATCAATGCCACTTGAATATCCAAGAAACGGTATATTCTAAAGCCAATGGTGAGGGCTATTGGGTTTTAATAAAAATGTGGTAGACTAATAAACATAATGTTTATTTATTTGTCAAAAGTTTCTCTGATAAAGTACATAAAATATTCTTATTTTATTTTATATAAAAATCAATTATATTACATCAAAAATATCATTCTGATCCATACTTTACATGTAATACATTCTCACTCGTAAAACTTTCTAAAATGAAAAAAAACATATGTATCACCCTTCTCCATCAAATGAAATTATATGTGAAAGAAAAACCTTTTCTAGTTATTCCTAGTAATGAGGAGAGTAATGAAGAGCTATCTCTCAATGAAAAACATATGAATGGTGCTACTGATGTTCAATGCTTCATGCTATCATCCATGTCCAATGAGATTTTTAAGCAACATGAAGACATGGATGCATATATCATTATATATCACCTTAGAGATCTCTATCAAGAGAATGTGAGACAAGAAAGGAATGATATTTACAATGATTTCTTCACAAATAATCTATGAGGTTCTTTACCAGTTGGGATTCATGTATTCAATATTATTAGAAACATTTAATTCCAATCCATCAGAGGGATTAAATTCTCAGTTGAGTTTTATATAGATCTCATACATTCATCCATACCCAAGACATTCCCCATATTTATTGATTATTAAAATATGATCAATAATGAAAATGGTCTTCCAGAACTTCATAATTTAATTCTCCATGTGTATAAGGAAATGGGGCATGAAAAACTTAATGTCCTTATGGTGATAAGAAAATGAATAACAAGGAAATGGGGACCAAGAATTATAAAGAGTCTAAATCCCTTGGTCACCATCCATCAAATAAAATGAAGATCCCTAGGAAGCATAAGGAAAAGGAGGATGTATTTTTTCATATGGGAAGTCAAGACATTGGAATAGTAACTACACCCAAAATCATGGGGAAACTAAGGATGTGTTCGTTATCGAATGTAATCGTCCAATATCTACACATTCGATATTAGATATAGCTTATTAGGATCACAACTATATAAAAATGTACGAAACAAGTAGATTACGGATGATTGTAAGAGGAGAGCTGGATCTGAGTGTATTTAATTGTGCGAGGGTGGATGTTTTGGCCATTTTTTATTCGAAACTCTCATTTCCAGTGGGATTGATTTTGGTTTTGAAATATTTTTATTATGTACCTAAAGTTACCAAAATCTAAATTTATATATCATTACTAGATATGGATGGGTTTATTTTCAAACATATAAATTTTTCTTATTTATTTAATGAGTAAAACATATGTTATGGTATGGAAAATTTAAATAAAGGTCTTTATGTTTTAAATTATGAAAACCAAGTGTTGAAAAATGATAAAGAATCATGTTCACAGTACTCAAAAAACACCCATATTTGGAAACACTATTTTGGTCATGTAAACGAGAAGCGTTTGAAAAATATCTATCAAGATGGGTATTTAGAATCTTTGGACATAAGACCACTTAAATGATTTCATACTTTTTTACAAGTAAAATGACCAAACCATCATTCGGTGGATAGGGTTAAGGTTAAACAGAGCTTCTAGGATTGGTACTCACTAATATTAGTGGATTGTTTCAAGTAGATGCTAGAGTTGAATATTCTTACTTCATAACATTTACTGATGACTTAAGTATATATGGATATATCTACTTGATGAGGTAAAAGTTTGATTCCATTGAGAATTTTAAGGAATTCAATAATGAAGTAGAGAATCAATATGGTATTAATATAAAGAAGATGTGTTCCGATCGAGGTGGTGAATATATTAACAAAGAGTTCATCAACATTCTATAGGATTTTGGGAGTCTATCTCTACTAACTCCACATTATGCACCACAATGGAATGGTGTTAGTGAAAGGATGAAGGGTAAATTTTTATACTTGTTACTGTTGATGACGATTCAAGCATATCTTCCATTATTATTTTGGGATATTCATTACATACTATGACATATAAATTAAACTAAGTTCCAACTAAAGTGGAAAATTTAATTCCCTTCAAGATATAGATAGAAAAGAAACATATTTTGTTCCATACACATGTATGGAGTTTTGATGTGTTTTTTACGAACATATTACGAAACAAACTAGCACCCCAGGAATAAATTCTATCTCTATAGGATATCCCAAGGAAACAAGGGGACACTACCTATAAAACCCCTCAGATAAGAAAGTGATCATCTCTAGATAAGCTTTCATTATTTAGAGGGATAATATCATAAAAAGGATTTGGGGGAAATATTGTCAACGACAAATTTGATGCTCAAGATACAAAATATTTGTAATTAGAATGGATCCTATAGGTCCTCATGGAAGAATTACTTCATAAAACACAAGTATTTTGTAGGATCATAAGAAATATAATAGAACCAGAGAGATATGTTTTTCTACTCACTGAGGATGTTGATTATTTATTGGTTGGAAGTGATGAACCTATATCCTATAACGAGGTAGTAAAAATCTCATAAGATACAATATGGAAAGAAGCTATTATTTATAAAATGGATTCCATATATCTGAAAGAGGTTTGGGTTTTGGTCGATGTGATAGATGATGTAAATGATATTGTATGAAAATGTTTATTTAAAATGGAATTGGTTGAGGAAGGTAAGGTAAATAGATATAAACAAAAGGTAGTGTCTAATGGTTTTAAACACCACCAAAGAATTGAATATAATGAAACTTTTTCACCAGTTTCCATGTCTAAATTCAATATAATTATACTTTCTATAGTAGCTTTCCATGACTATAAAATTTGGTATATGTATTTCAAAACCACATTCCTTAATGGTAACCTTTAGGAAGATATCAATGTAACACAACCTGAAGGGTTTCTAACTCCAGTTGATTCAAAAAGGATTTTGAAGTTGTAGAGATAGATTTATAGATTGAAGGAAGCATTTAGGTCCTAAAACATTCGACTTGATAAAGCCATAAAAAAATTTGGTTTCATTAAAATCGAATGTGAGCCATGTGTTTAAAATAGGTTTTGTGTAAATGAATTCATTATCCTAGAATTATATGTTTATGACATATTACTTGTTGAAAATGACATACAGGTCTAACAGTTTTGTAAGGTCTAGTTAAAAATGTATTTCTCGATTAAGTACTTAAGTGATGAAGCCTATATTATAAGGATCAAAAAAATCATGATAGATCCAAGAGGCTTGTTGGAAAAAGTCAAAGTACATCTATTGAAATGATTATATACATATTTAGTATGGAACAATACAAGACGGGATTGGTTGTAGTGTCTCATGGTTTAAATATTTATAAGAAAATGGGTCCTCAATCACAACCATAGAAAGAGAGAATGAGTATGATCTCATATGCTTCAGTGATTGGAACAATCATGTATGTCATGCTATGTTCAAGACTTGATGTTTCCTATGCACTGAGCATTGTAGGAAGATATCAAAAAGATCCAATAGAAAATCATTGGATATATATTAAGGATATCCATAAGTATTTTAGAAGAAATGAGGATATGTTCTTGGTGTTTGGAAGAGATGAGGAGATGGTCATCTGGTGTTATATATAATGTAGGTTTTCATATAAATCAGAATGAACTAAAGTCATGATCAGGATATGTTTTATGTCTCAATGGAGGAGAAATGAGATGGAAAAATTCAAAGTATCTATTTATCACTGAATATATAGTAGAGTCCAAGTATATAGCGTATTTTTATGTAGTTGTAACACCCCATGCTTCCACAGTACACTTCCCTTTGAATAATGTTATATCATGCATTGTACGCAGCTGCGAGATTCTAACAAACTGCAACCAATCAAACTAGCCGTTATGAATAGTAATGTCCATTTTTGGAAATTTTGTAAATTTTATTTTACAAAATGGAATTCATTTTTGTATTCGAAATACCGAATTTAGCTTAGGGTGAAGTTTTGGTATTTTTCGGAAAACATTCAATTTTTGATGAATAGTGGAAAACACTAAGTTATTGTTTAAAACCGAATTTTTATTTATAATATTATTTATTTTATTTAAATTTATTTTAGGTAAAAATAGATACATTATACCTATATAACTTCAATGTAATTAATTGGAGTCATTTTATAAAAAAATTAGATATATGAAAAAAAAAATTGAACTTTTTACCGTCTTTTACCCGCCTCCTAGGAGCATTTGCAAATTTACATTAAACATAATTTTACTGCTTCTGTGAGTTGAATTTCAAAAATCCATGAGACATGGTTAATATTAGTAAGTAATATGTTGTTCAATAAGATTAAAATAATTTTTGGTGAGTAATAACTTTTTACATTTATTTACCACAGTTAAAAGTAAATAGGGTAATTAAGTGTAAAAATGATATTATTATTACCATAACACGTGTCCTAATTCTGTGGGATAAATATAATTAGGCCATAAGGAACCTTAGTATTATAATATGAACCTATTTTTTCCACTTGGATTAGATTAGAACATTTATTATTATTTTATTAAAACAAGAGTTAAAAGAGTTAAATTCAATGTTTAATAACTAAACAATTTTTAATATAGGGTTACACACAATATAAAATCAAATATAAATATTCATTAAGAATATAAAAATATTTAATACATAATGTTTTTTTATTTTTTATTTTTAGAGATTAATTAATTCAATTTACATACGACACAATGATGATGCAGTAATTACCTAATTAATGAAATATTAAAATAATTGATGTTATAAATATTCAGATTAATGTAATTTGAGACTTTCTAGGAATTAAACTAATTTTCTATGTTAATATGTCATGTTAGGGTTGGTTAGATGAATTTTTTCGAAGTAATAATGCTGTTATGAATTTAGAAAAAACAAAATACCAAA
Organism: Viscum album; assembly: GCA_963277665.1. Lineage (NCBI taxonomy): Eukaryota > Viridiplantae > Streptophyta > Magnoliopsida > Santalales > Viscaceae > Viscum > Viscum album. The sequence goes on along the minus strand of OY728120.1, from coordinate 1,426,568,367 downwards.
TAGTGTCAAAATTGACATAACAGAGTTTTTAAATCAAATATTATATAATTATTTGATATTATATTCCTAAAAATATACGGTTCATCCAAAAGGCATATATAATAATAGGGGAATCATTAATGAACCACTTTTGGTTCTCTTGTATGTTTATAGTATGTTTATTAACCATATAAAATAAAACTACAATTAGACATGACAAATGTCAAACTATTTAACTAAGAGTTAAATCTAAAAGATAAAGTTAATATATTGACCCAAACCACTCTAAAACCTATTGGTTGAGTGGGTTTTGACCCAACTCCACCTTACAACTTAAAATATTCATTTTTGAGCCATTAGATACCGAAAATAATTTTATTATAAAATAATATTTCTAGCTTTTCCTAAGGTGCCCCTCACCACTCTTATGAAAGGGCACTTCACCTTATCTCTACTTCACACCTTCAAATCCCTTTTTCTCGGACAAACCCTGCTCAAATAGCCTCTAAACATTCCTAAATTCATCCTATATTTCTTCCTTTAGTCAAAAATCCAACCTAAGGATCCATTTTTATCAAATCAAAAGGAAGAACCCGAAGAAGAGGTAAATATTTCATCACCCCTTTCAAGTTCCTTTCTTCTTCCACTTCCCATTTCTCGGTTGTTTCAAATCTAAAATAAGAACTCCAGTATATTATATATACAATGATTTTATTATAAATATATTACAACCATATTAATTGTTTTATCCATCCTTTGAATGACATGTCTCCATACGTGCGTACGTACGACTTACCGTCTCCACGTAATGGTGTAAATGTTATTCAATAAATTACTATTTGGATGGGTATAATAATGATGTTTAACTGATGTAAATAATAAATATAACTTGATAATTATTATTCATATATGATATATAGTCCAATTATATATTGTTTTAATATAAAAAGAATGATATTGTCGCTCGTACGTATGTACGGATTACCGTCTCCACAAACGCGATGAGATTCATTCCCCATCATATCCATTCAAGTATAATTTTCATTATATGATTAAAAATAATTTTTAAAGACTTAATATCATCCTGAATATGAATAAGATACATCCTATCCATAAAAAACATTATTTGTATGACATAGCATATAAAGGAAAATGAATCAGTTAACACCCGAAACGACGATAATAATAAGATATTATTAACAAAGAAATATTAAAAGATCATATATGATATCATATTAATGTATATGATTCTTGTATAATTTAATAACAATTATTTCACCTTTATATAGTATGTTAACCTACCCTCAACCAAAGAAAAGTTCTAGGTAAGGGTTAATTTTAAAATCTCTTTATTATTAGAAATTGTTTTTATGTAAGTATCTATTGGGACCCCTTTATCATCCACATCCATGTTTTTTAAAAAAACATTTCAAAAAACTCTTAATATTTTATAGACTATGCATTAAAGTCATTTATACCCTTTTTTGAATTTTTATAACATGTTTATAAAGGAATCTTTCTTTTGTTTTCCAAAAAAGGTCATTTATAACCTTTTCGACAAAATTAAGGTCTGGATGCATTTTTCTAACTTATACGGTGGGTGCGGCTATTTTCCACCATTATAACATCATAAAAGCTTCCATTTCAAGATTATAATATTATTTTCAAAATAAATGTTTTCTGTATAATTATGTGACTGTTAAATTATTTCAAAATAGGAAGAGATATTTCTCTAAAAAAGGTTTTGATTTCATTTATGTCAACATCCTTTGATGAATTTCATGCTTTTTTTAAGTTAATTTATTATGATATAAATATTCCATATTGTAATGATGGTTTTGTGATATGTTTGACTGTGGATGTGTTATTTTTACACCATTCATGGTTTATGGATAATGTATTTACATTTCGTATTCTAGTTTTAATATGAATGGTAATGTTATATTTAATCCTTTTCATATGAGGAATGCATTGGACTTAGTATGTGATGGATGGAGCCCGCCATAGCTTCTCGATGCATCGGTAGGTCTCATGAGACAAACTAGTGTCCTGGAAAATGGCCTAGACAAATTCTTATTTGTAGTCTTGGCACAAGGCCTTGACGACGTGGTTATGAAAGTCAGGCATTATGCATTCCATCATTATGAAAGTGGCTATTGATATTCCATATGATTATTCGACTAGTAGAATATCCATGTGAGTAAGTAAATTTAATTATTTTGATTTTATCGTTCCCATATTATGCTGAAAATCAAGTTTAAAAGGATTTTTTTAGTCTTATACGTTGCCTTAAATGTTTATGCTTATTTATGAATGTTTTCTCTATCATTACTGAGCATCTGAGCTCACCCCTTTCTATGATTTATTTTTCCCAGGATACGAAGAATTATATAATGACTAACCTACAAGGATAGTCAATTGGATATCAGTGTTGTATATGGAAACAATGTTGAGGTAGTTTTCCATTTTAGGATGTAATGTAATCCTTATGAATATATCTAGTACTTCCAAGGATACTAAACTAATCGGTCTTTCGAGACATGATCTTTTGTGATCATGCAAATGATACGTAATAATGCACTAACTCTGGGATTCTGAGGACGTGGAGTTATAGTTGGTATCAGTGGAAGTTTAGTATAAACCTTGAAAACTAGATTTATATGAACTCTGATTAGAGCACATATCCCTAAGATAGACTTCAAGGATTATTATAGAAGAACATCCTAGATTTTTGGTATTGTAGAGATTTTGTGTTTTTTTCAAGAAATACATCCCTGATTGGATACGAGCAGGTAGAGGAAGCTCATGAATAGATGTACCATGGGGTAAAACCTGAAAACATCACTTTGAACTAGACTCAAATGGGAAAAAGTGCATGACAATGGGCTTTGTTGCACTCTTGGTTACGACAGTCATGTGGGATACACTTAGGATAATTCAAATTTTCATTAAAAACAATTATAAATGGTTTATTAGTATTTAATTCTCAAAGAAAACATTTTTTATGATTATGGATTATATCCATAAAATTTTCAGTTTCTGTAAATGTGTTCTACAAGTTTGGAGTTATGTATTGTGATTCATAAACTAATCTAGTTTATGCAATTGTTTAGAAATGGAACCTAGTGGAAGGAATGGAAACTGTATCAATGCATGAAATCCATGTTGGGATTTCCTTCCTGCTCAAGATAATTGTAGTGGAGCTGGTGATACAACTAGTTCTGATCATCTTATCACTATATTGGTATAACTCAGTCAGATTATCAATAATAACCTTGCCCGTATGTAACAACCTGATCTGCAGCGTGGAAGATCCATGTTAGATCACTTCATGAGGCAACAACCACCAACATTAAATGGTGGGTACCATTATAATAGTATATGAGAAATGGATAAATTCCAAAGGGAAAATATTCCATGCCATGGGGAGTAGAGAAAGGAAAAAATTTGTCATGGCAGTTTACCACCCCACTGGAGATACTGATCAATGGTGGTCATTAATTCATGTAATGTCCTGGTTCTAAAAGTCACCCAGAGGCGCCCTGTACCCGGTTGGTCACATGGCCTCAAGCGCATTTCCCCAAACACCATAGGATGCAGACTAGCAGCGAGGGCCTTGGGTGAGATAGTGGGTAAAATATGCTCTCATTGGAAGAGTAGACAATGGAAGTAAACAACATACAACAACGGAAGCAATAATAAGCCATACAATAATTAACAGCAGGAGACTGAAAGAAGAAAACTGAAGCACCCATATATAATAATTATGCATGATATATATATATATATATATATATATATATATATATATCTAGGAAAATATCGAAACATGTCATGATGGTGAAACCAGTACTAAAACAAAGTACAAATGAAAAACGGATGCACGACTCCTCAGCATCGCAAGCCTTGGCTTGGTCCCATGCTCTCCGGCTCCAGAGAAATCAAGAACCTAAAGTAGAAGGGCACTTGACCTTATCTATAAATGAAACAATATAATCTGTTTGCGCCTAAAAGCATGAACCAAACAATGTGTGAGACAAAGTCCTTGTAGGCAACCACCCGAAGATCTGTGCCTTATATGGAAGGTAAAGTACAGTAAGAAGTAAACAAGAAAGCAGAAAACATGATAATACACAACAGTAAACAAACCACAGTTCTATCATATAATTTACAAACAAGAAATAGAAAATCAAGCATATAGAACAAAAAGGGTATCCTCTGGGGAGTTATTCTGGCCTAAACCCTTCGTTTCAACCTACAAGTACTAGCAACCCTCTGGGAGGCACACACAGTCTCACCCCTCTGGTTTAGCTAAAGAATGAAAGAATAGACTCTCTGGGGAAACACTCACCATCAATTCCCAATATAGTCTCGTATCATACTAATGGTGCTCTGAGGGAGTAATCAACATCCCATTCCCCCTATGGACCACGTCGAGGAACTACAGACACTCTGAGGAAGAACACAACGTCAAATCCCCCCGTGGTCTCACATCATACATTAAAGACACTCTAGAGAAGCCCTTACGTCTATTCTCCCTATGGTATGCTACACTTGGTTCTCTCAGCCCTATGTAAAGTCAGAATGTATCACATTGTGTAACGGCCCATGTGATCCTCAAGAACAACTTGTAAAGCATTCGATAGCATCTCAGTAAGGAAGAACAGTCACACCATCCTATAAACTAGGAATGAAACTGGAAAAAGCCAAACAGTAGGAACTAGACCAAACAGTTATACACAGGAAAACATGCAAGGGAAAAACATCCAAATCATAGTAAATTTCCCTATTCACAAGCAATATCCTCTACTCAGTCATATAACAAAAATAGGAAAACAACAAGGGAAAAATAGGGAACACACAATACCCCGTTCAAGGGTATTGGTGGAATTTGCACAAAATACTCACATAATTCCTACAGAAAGGCACAAACCACCTACCTCAAAGTTAGGATATTTCTATACTAGAGCCACGAGGCTTGAATCTCCTTAAAAAGACATAGATATATGAAAATGCACAAAATTTTCAACCCACGATAACTTGAAAAAGAGGAGGAATTGGAAAACAAATCCCCAGGAGAAGGAAGATATTACCACTGCCGGTCCAATACAATAGATGATCATCGAATCAGAGGACGAACGGAGGGTCGTGGGCTCAGAGGAGATTTGCGGCCATAGGGGAGCTCTTGAACGAATAACACCTAGAAGAAGATGGTTCTGTCCGTCAGACTCTAACCCATTCTATTCAGTGAAAAAATTAAAGTACATGGCGTGTACTTTTTGGGTACACGGTGTGTACAAGGATTTTCCATGCTTCACTTTAGGAAACCTCCACATCACCCCTACATGGTCGTGTGCGTGGTCATTACATGCCCAACACACAGCCTCGAATGGCATCAATGTACAAGGCGTTTACTCATAATGTACATGGTGTGTTCTCATAAAGTACACGGCGTGAACATCAAAATTTTCCAGAAACTCTCCTTTTCTAACAAACTCCAGAAAAAGGAAAAACATACCTGAAAAAAAGGTTTGGGTTCTTAAAAACATCCCCTCTTAATGAAATTAAACCCCGAATTTCCCTAGTGAGGTGTAGAAGAAGAATCCTCGAACAAATGCGGCCATTGTGATCGTACATCAGCCTCCCTCTCCCAAGTCTCATCTTGTACTCACCCATGCTGCCAAAGAACCCGTACCAGAGGAATAGATTGGCCACGAAGATCCTTCGTACTATGATTGACAATCTGGATATGATGCTCCTTAAATGATGCATCCACTTCAAGATCAACCTCCTCAGGATGAAAGACATGGGACGGGTCTGAAATGTAAAGTAGGAGCTGAGAAGTGTGAAAGACTTTGTGCATAGCCTGGTACCTCTGAGGTAACTGCAACCGATAGTTGACCGGACCAACTCTCTCTAACACCTCAAAAGTCCCAACGTACCGTGGTAAAAGATTACCCTGTCTCCTAATCCTCTTGTGTCCCGAACTCGGTGCGACACGCAGGAACACCTGATCCCCAACCACGAACTCCAGAGGTCGTCTCCGCTGATCAGCATAATACTTCTGTCGAGATTGTGTCGTAGCCATCCTCTTCTGAATCAACTATATCTGCTATGAGGTCTCCTGAACAAGATAAGGTCCCAGAAAAGCTGCCTCTCCTACCTCCAGCCAACATAAGGGTGATCGGAATGGCCTATCGTACAAAGCCTCATAAGGTGTCACCTGAATAGTTTCTTGAAATCTATTATTGTAGGGAAACTCCACAATAGATATATTCTTCTCCCACAAACCTCCAAAGTCCATAATTCAAGCTCGGAGCATATCCTCAAGCACCTGAATCATGTGCTCTGACTGGCCATCTATCTGAGGATGATATGTTGTACTCAAAAATACCTGTGTACCTAAATCCTTCTAAATCCCCTTCCAGATCCGAAAAGTAAAGTGTGCATATCTGTCTGAATCTATGGAGTGTCAGACTCCATGCAGACATACAATCTCTCATATGTACAGCCATCCCAACTCATCAACACTGTTGGTCTCCTTGATCGGCAAGAAGTGGTCAACCCTCGTGAGCATGTCAATGACAACCCAAACCGCATCATTCCCATGAGGCGATCTTGGAAACCCAATCACGAAATCCGTCATGACATCATTCCATTTACACTCAGAAATGGGTATCTGATGTAAAAGACATTCCGGTCACTGATTCTCCGCCTTCGCCTGCTGACAAGTAGAACATCTCATAACAAAACTAGAAACGTCTCTCATCATACCTGGCCACCAATACTGGTGATGAAGATCACGATACATCTTGGTGACACTAGGATGAACATCCCAAACAGAGGAATAAAAATACCACATTAGCTCCTCATGTATGTCTGATGGCACCCATACGCATCCCTAGAAATGGAAGATTTCATCCTCTCCAACCGTCCATCCAGGAATATGGTATTCTCCTAAAATGCTTTCTCGTAGAAATAGGCCTTCAGAATCTGATAACTGCCTCATTCATACCTGATGAAGAAGTGTAGAGGTAATAGCTACAGAAGATAGGATTGTATACCCCTATATATAATGCACCTCCAAATGCATCTCAGAGAATAGAGCCACGAGCTGCCACTCACTGCAGTCCTCTTGAACTGCCTCTATCTGAGTTCTCTTACTCAGCACATCAGCAACTGCATTTCCCTTCCCAGGTGTATAGGCAAGCTCAATGTCAATGGACTGAAGATACTTAAACCACCTATGTTGTCTCAGATTCAGATCACGCTGAGTGAATATGTACTTGAGACTCTTGTGGTAGGTGAAAACCACAAAGTGCTCTCCCAGAAGATAGTGTCTCTAACAGAGTAAGTCAATAACATCAACTGACAACTCCAGATCCTGTGCCGGGTATTTCCTCTCATGTGGCCTCAACTGCCGAGATCATACACGAAAACTCCCTCTCCCTACAATAGCACAACTCCCATCCCGATACATGATGCATCACATTAAACAATGTAGCTCTTGCCCAACTCTGGAAAGACTAGTATCGGTTCTTACATCAACATCCCTTTCATCTCTTGAAAGGCTGACTCACACGAATCTGACCACAAGAACATCAGACCCTTATTATTCAGACCTGTTAGCGGTGCTAGTAGACATGAGAAGTTCTGTATGAAGCATCTGTAGTAACCACCAGCCCTAGAAAACTCCACACCTTGAAGAAGTTTTTCAGCTGCTCCCAAGAAACTACTGCTCTCACTTTCTCTGGGTCTACTAATACTATTTTCTCTGACATAACATGACCTAAGAAGTCAATCTAATCCATCCAAAAGTTTCATTTAGAGAGAATATTATATAAATGATGCTCTCTTAGTGTACCCAAAAATATATCAACATGGGTAGCATGGTCGTGTCGAGTGTGAGAGTACACCAAGATTTCGTCCATGAAAACCACGACAAAGGAATCCAAGTATGGATGGGACACTCGGTTCATCAGTTCCATGAAAATTGCAGGCACGTTCGTGAGGCCGAACGACATAACCATATACTCATATAGACCATACCTGCTCCTGAAGGCTGTAAGAGGTATATCTGAGGGTCTAACGTGCAACAGATGATAACCGGACCTCAAATTGATCTTCAAGAACACCCGGGCTCCTAGAAGATGATCAAAGAGGTCATCAATCATCAGAAAGGGATATCGGTTCTTGATCGTCTACTAATTCAGCTTCAGATAATCGACACAAATCCTAAGGGTATCATCTCCCTTCTTCGCAAACAGGACAGGAAAACCCCAAGGAGAAGTATTGGGTCGGATGAAACCCTTTGTCAGCAACTCCTCCAACTGCTTCTTGAGCTCTTGTAGCTTAGGCGTCACCATCTTATAAGCATGAATGGACACCAGTGCCACTCCTCGAACGAGCTCAATTGAGAAGTCTACCTCATGCTCTGGAGGCAAACCCGAAATGTCCTCAGGAAAGAAATCTCTGAAATGATCCACCACTGGAGGAAATTCTAACTGTGAGGTCCCCTAGTCATCCAGATATAGACTATCCATCTGAGATGTAACTCCACATATCCCATGATGATCGGGTCCTGCTCTACTCACCTGGACATCCCAATCGCCCTTATGAATAAAGGATCCACCCTCTGGGGATACGAAACTCACTCTATGGCAATAACAGTCGACGACTGCCTAGAAGGGAACTAGCCAATCCGTTCTGAGAATGAAATAATTTCCTTTTATATCTAGGACATAGAGGTCCCATAAGAAGTGACACCCCGCAACCTCAAGAGGGCACTCTCTGCACTGACGTACGTTAGATGTCCTCTTTCCCAATGGTGTGTCTAGAGTCTATGTATCGGCAGATGAAAAGATGCAGAGCCCAAGGATCTCCACAACAGCAACATAGATAAATCTATGTGTAAAATGAGTATCGAAAAGAGCTGAAGATAAAAATGAGGCTACTAAGATCGTACCTCGAAATGTAGAAGGTACAAGATCCTACTCATGCTGGGTCTTCTCCACTGTAAAAGTATGACCTGTACAATGACCCTGTGACCCTAACTAACCACTCTGAGTTGATCTGCCCTGCTGTCACTGATAGATCGGCAACTGACCACCCTGGCCATGACCTCCACCTTGACCTGAACGGCCAGAAGTACTCCATTTCCCAAACTGGTGGCGCTGCTCCTGAACGAGGAGTCAAGGATGAACATCTGTCACCAACTACTGGTGAGAAAACCTGATAGAAGTGCTAAAGGTGTACCATCTTGCCACAAGATCTTCACTCTACTGGGTCCCTCTGGCACTACAGCCTCGTATGTCTATCCCTTCCACACTGGTAGCATACTACCTGGCGACCTAAAGATGTGTCCCGCTACCTCATATCACCGCACGTAGATTCCCTATGGATCTTCCTACTATTAGCTGGTGGAGAACTAATTCTGGAAGTAGAGCCACCTTGGATCTCTAATCCAGCATCTCTTAGATTGTGCTCCGAAATCAGTGCCTGGTTGACGATGGATGATATGGAAGTCAACCTAAATATATTTACCTGCGAGCGTATCTCCCGCCTAACACCATCCTCAAACATCCTTCCCAAGAACAACCCATATGCTCTCTAGAGGGGTTTGAAATGCTGAAGATTGGTGAGACGAAAGGAATACTCCATGACAGAAAGATTACCCTACTCCAGGCTCAAGAACATCTGGGCTCGGTTGGCACTCAGGGTGTCCTGATAGAAGTAATCTTAAAAGACGCATTGAAACTCCTCCTACCCCATAACCTGCAGATGACCCGCCTGTTAGATAATGTCCCACCACCTCTTGGCGGAGTCTCATAGCACATTGGTAGAGACCTTGACCCGCCTTTCTGGAGGTGTCTCCAGATGCTCGAATATTATCATCATGGAATCTATCCATGACTCTGCAGCCTAAGTTCCTCTTTCCCCTGAGAAGGTGGGAGGATGCTGCTGCTGGAAAACCGGCGTGAGGTTTTCCATAGTCGAGGTTGGAGGCGGAGCTCCCTGGAAGGTCTGAATCATCCTCATAAAACCTTACCTAAACTGTGCATCAGTACCTGAAACTAGTGTAATTGATGGTACCAAGGCTTGCATAGAAGGAGGATCTACGGGATGTCCCTGATTAGCCGTATCTGGCGTCTGATCACCTCCCGGCAGCTGGCGTGTAACTGGAGGACGTCTCGGTGCCATGACTCTGAAAGTTCAAACTCACACTTTAGATCAAGATTAATAAATACAGAACACAATAGTACAAGATGAGAACAAGAGAGGAAACATTCAAGTTTTACAAAACATGACAACACGACGTGTATAAAAACTACATGACGTGTTCTCTTAAGTCATTTACATGGGTGTTTACTTCTACAACAACTGATTGTGTGATGCCCAAACCACACAGTTTTTTGTCCCCACACACAGCGTGTACTTGAACTCTATTCCGCTGCCTGAGTCTCCTTACATGACTAACCCACATGGTCCCCTTAATCCTAGACTACACGGCATGTTCACTGAGGACACAAAGTGTACTAGATATGTTTGAATGACTCGTGTTGTTAGTTACATGTCCGGCTGCATGGCTCTCTCTACACAGCGTGCCCCATGGAAACACGAAATGTACTTTAAGGACATTCCCTGACTTGTGTTTCTAGTGACATGGCTGGGTACTTAGATTACATGGCACGACGTGTACAAACAGCACACGGCATGTAAGGTCAAAGTTTATCCAACTGTGTCATCAGTCACACTGGTAGACAAACGGTCAAGACAACACGGCGTATAGTTAATGTACACGGAGTGTTCCAAAAGATTTTCCACAACCCTGTGTTTCCGCCCACACAGTCAGCAACATAGTATTGGAACCTACAGTGCGTGTATCCACAAAGTACACGCCGTGTATGCTGGGTTTTTTCGGGCAGTAGCTCAGAAACTGCTCTAGAGTCCTGAGAACACCGAAAGCAATCATGAAGGTGCCAAATTCCGATCCATGGGGGCCCATACATCCCGCGAATCAAATCTGGGCATCTCTTACATATCATATACAAGGAAAAGAATTCAATAATACCCCATGTTCCGGTTTATGAGGGCCTATAACACCTCAAGAATCAAAATTTGGCGATCATGCACGTAAATCCCTACACAAACAATTTCCTATCAACATAAAAAATTTCTATCAAGGAAACTATCACAACATCATGCATATTTGACACATCATCTACCACAACAACAGGGAATCACTAATGCATTTTAGATGGCATGGAAAAAATGTATGACATGCGATTTCTAGAGAGTGCATATATGATGCATGAAATGGCATACCCTCATCTCATCGGGTTGCAACAGAAATAGAACCTCAAAAATATCAACAGTAACAACACACATCATGTGAGTCAATCAAGGTGAAATCCAATCAACTGTAAAATTGAAAACCATTAAAATTTCAATAAACGAGGTAGTATGGATTTTCCTTATACATGGGTTAGATACTCCTGGACACAGCTTATTACCAAGTACATGTTTCGTCCTATCCCTTGATAAAGTCTCCAAACATTAAGTCAGGAGAAAATGACCCTCTGATACCACTTTGTATCATCCAGGTTCTAGAATCCACCTAGAGTCGCCCTGTACCCGGTTGGTCACATGGCCTCAAGCACATTTCCCCGAATGCCAGAGGCTGCTGACTAGCAGCGAGGGCCCTGGGTGTGATAGTGGGGGAACAATTCCCTCATTGGCAGAGTACATAGAGGAAGTAAACAACATACAACAGGGGAAGCAATAATAATCCATACAGAAATAAATAGCAGGAGACTGAAAGAAGAAAACTGGAGCACCCATATATAATAATGATGCATGATATATATATGTCTTGGAAAACAGCCAAACAAGTCATGTTGCTGAAACTAGTAATAAAACAAAGTACACAATAAAAACTGATGATCAATTCCTCAGCATCACAAGCCTCGGCTTGGTCCCATGCTCTCTAGATCCACCTCAATCAAGAACTTGAAGTAGAAGAATGCTTTAAGTTATCTATACCTGCAACAATATAATCTGTTTGGGCCTAAAAGCATGACCCAAATAGGGTGTGAGATGAAGTCCCATTAGGGAACCACCCAATGATTTGTGCCTAACTTCTAGTGAATATATGGTAGGAAATGTACAGTAAGCTGTAAACAGAAAGCAGTAAACAGGATCATACACAGTAGTAAACAAACATCAGTTCTAGAATTTAATTTACAAAAATGAAACAACCACTCAAGAAAGTATAAAAAAGCATAACCTATGAGTAGTTCTCCTAGCCTAACAGCTAAGGTTCAAACTACAAGTACAAGAAACCCTCTGGGAGGCACACATAGTCTCACCCCTCTGGTTCTGCTAAAGAATGAAATAATAGACTCTCTGGGGAATCACTCACTAACAATTCCCCATATAGTCTCGTATCGTACTAAATCCGCTCTAGTAAATCACTCAACGTCTCATTCTCCATGTGGCCCACTCCAAGGAAATATATACACTCTGAGGAAGAACTCAACGCCAATTCCCCTTGTGGTCTTTCATCTTAAATTAAAGTCACTTTGGAGAAGCCCATACGTCCATTCTCCCTATGGTCTTCTATTCTAGGTTCTCTTAGCCCTATGTAAAGACAGAAAGTATCGCATCACGTAACAACCCAAGTGATCATTAAGAAATTCTTGTCTAGAATTCTACATCATCTTAGAAAGGAAGAACAGTCACACCATCCTATAAACTAGGCACGAAACTGGAAAAATCCTAACATGAAAAACTAGACTAAACGGTCATAAACAGGAAAATATGGAAGGGAAAAACATCCAAAGCACAATAAATTACCCTATTCACAAGCAATATCCTATACTCAGGCATATAAGAAAAGTAGGAAAACAAAAAGGGAAAAATATGGAACACACAATACCCTGTTCATGGGTATTGGTAGAATTTGCACAAAATACTCACAGACGTTCTATTTAAAGGCACAAACCACCTACCTCGACATTAGGATATTTCTATACCTGAGCCACGGGGCTTGAATCTCCTTAGAATTTCATAGATCTACCAAAACTCACAAAATGTTCAACCCACAATAACTTGAAAATAAGGATATATTGAAAAAAAAGCTCTATGAGAAGGAATACATTACCTCTATGGTTCCAACACAATAGACGGTGGTCGATTCGGAGGATAGACAGAGGATCATGAGCTCGGAGGAGATTCACGGCCGCACGGGAGCTCTCGGACAAAGAACACCTAGACGAATATGGTTCTGTCCATCAGACGTGACCCCAGTCCATTTAATAAAAAAATTACACAACATTTACTTTTGGAGTACATGGTGTGTACTAGGATTTTCTGTAATCCACTTTAGGAAGCCTCCACATCACCCCTATATGGCCGTGTGCATGGTCATGACACGGCCAACACACGGCCTCGAGCGGGATAAATGTATATGGTGTGTACTCATAAATTACATAGTGTGTACTTCAAAATTTTCCAAACACTCCTATTTTCTAAAAAACTCTAGAAAAACGAATAACATACTTGAAAAGAAGGTCTGGGTTCTTAGAATTCAAAAAAGAAAGGAAGATGATGAAGTATCAAATATGAAAAGGAGGGAGTTTAAAGAAATTTTCTTAGAAAAATACTTCCCTCATGACCATCGAGCAGATATAGAAAGAAAATTTCTATGTCTAAGGAAAAAGGAGGATGAGAATGTTGCAATGTATGAAGCTAACTTCACAAGGTTAGAGAGGCATGCTGCAGATTATATACGAATCCCAAGAAGTAAGATTGATAATTTCTTTGATGGGTTAAAACCATTTCTCCATCAAGAATTACTCTCACAATCCTTCTCATCATAGGAATATATTGTCTTATGTGCTATCAAGATAGAAAAATAATTCCCTAAGTCATACAACTTTAAAGAAAATCAATAGAAGAAGAGATCTGCTGAACAATATGGAAATGGAAATAAGTGGAGGTAGGGAAAAGTTGAATATCAATCCTGTAGCAAATGTGGGAAGAAGCACCCTGATACTTTCCTGAAGGGAATGGGAGTCAACTAAAAGTGTGGTGAAAAAGGCCACCAAGCTTGTAATTGCAAGGGGAAGAAAGAGGTTGTCGATGTTGAATGCTACAATTGTAGAAAAAGGGAAAATTATGTGAATGAATGTCTTATGAATTAGGGGAACTTACCTTAGAAAAGGCCAAGGGATCAAGGACAAGCTTATTCTATCAATACTGCCAAGGTTGATGCACCAAAAGACATAGTGGTGGGTAATTTAATTGTTTCCTCAAGTTTAGAAAATGCTTTATTTTATTCTGGATCCTCACATTGTTTTATTTTATCCTAGTTTTCTATGAAAATAAGATATTTCAATTTTGATTTAACAAGGGATTTTTTAGTCAAAAATCCTAAAGGAAGTATCATTGCAATAATGTTTTGTGAATTTAAGGCATATAAACAGCATTTATCTGATGATCTCATCATCATACACATGATTGAATTTATATAATCCTCGGTATGGATTTGATTTCGGACCATGATGTGAAAAATTATTGTAATAACTAGGAGATTACAATTTATGATGATGATAAAGAGTACCATATCATTAGAGAAGAAACATCACCACCTAATTCTTATCTAGATCCACCCCCAGTAGCTCAACTAAATAAATTATTGGGGAGAAGATAATGAAATAACTGTGGGTGAGAAAAGGAATGTTCAAATAGAGTATATAACTATTGTTCCAGAATATGTTGATGTGTTTCCCGAGGATTTACCTGGACATCCTCCAGAACGAGAAATTGAGTTTTCCATTGATTTTTTCCTGGTTCAAGGCCCATATCGAAGACCCTTTATAGAACAACCATTGTTGAATTAGTTGAACTAAGAAAACAACTAGATTAATTGAGTAATAAGGGATTAATTCTCCCAAGTGTTTCTCTATGGGGAGCCCCTATAATTTTTTTTGAGAAGAAAGATGGATCTATGAGGTTGTGCATTGACTGCAGGGAGATCAATGCTATAAAAATAAAGAACAAGTATCCCCTATCTCACATTTATGATTTATTTTACCAACATCATGGAGCTTAATACTTTTCAAAGACTGACCATGGATCTGGATATCATCAGTTGCGTGTGACAAAGGAATCCATTCTAAAAATAGTATTACAAACCAGGTACACGCATTACGAGTTTACTGTAATGCCTTTTGGATTGACTAATGCACCCTCTGTCTTCATGGATCTAATGATTCAAGTTTTCAAGGAATATCATTATGACTTTGTAGTGGTATTTATTGATAGTATCATGGTATACTCCAAAAGCTATGAAGATCATGAAAATCACTTGCGCATTATCCTAAAGACTCTTAGAAAATATGAATTATATGGGATCTTTAAGAAGAGTGAATTTTGGCTTCATGTGATTTCTTTTCTTGGCCATATCATCTCTAAGGATGGAATCTTTGTTGATCCTTCTAAGACAAGTGCAATATATGAATGGAAAGGACTGACAAGTATAACTGAGGTATGTAGTTTTAATAGTGTAGCAGATTATTATCGGTGTTTGGTCCATAATTTTGCTCGATTGGCTAATCCATTAAACCAGCTCACACGTAAAGGGGTGAAATTTGTTTGGAGAAAAGAGTGTGGAGAATGTTTTGAATATATGAAGAGAATATTATTCAATGCTTCTCTATTGACCCTACCATTGGGGACTGATGTGTTTGTTATTTATAATGTTGCATCAAAGAAAGGACATGATAGTGTCCTTATACAGAATGATAAGGTTCTTGCAATGCATCACGACAACTAAAAATTCATGAGAAAAAATATCCTATTAATGATCTTGATTTAGGAGTTGTAATATTTTATTTGAAGATGTGGAGACATTATCACTATGATGAAAAATGTGATATATGTACCGATCAGAAGATTTTGAATTATATTTTCTCATAAAAATAACTCAACTTGAGGAAAAGGAGATGCCATGAACTACACATAGAATATGATGAAACTACACACTACCACCCTGGGAAGGAAAATAAGGTGGAAAATTCTTTGAGTATAAAGGATCATGGAGTTTTGATCAAGATGAGAGTCTAAAATTATCCTATATACATGGATCTAGTAAAGATGTATATTGGAATATCTATGGACAGTGGAACATCAATACTTTTTCAAATGGTTTCCAAAGAATCTTTACTAGAAAGTATAAAATGTTCTCATGCTGATGATGAAGAGTTTCAAGAGAACATTAAAACTATGGATAATAGGAGACTTAGTGACATCATATGTGAAGATGGAATTTAGAAATTTGAGAAGATAATTTGTGTTCTCGATATACCTAGTTTAAAAAGTGAATTGTTGGATGATGCTCATAGCTCCAATTTCTCTATACACCCTAGGAACACCAAGATGTATAGAGATTTGAAGGAACATTTATGGTAGGAAAACATGAAGAGGGAGATTCATGTTGTTGTGTCAAGATGTATGGTTTTTTAGCAAGGTAAAGCTGGAAGGAAATATCCTGGAAGAGTCTTGAAACCTCTTCCCATGCCTGAGTGGAAATGGAATGATATCACGATAGACTTTGTCATGGGGCTACGAAGGACTCCTAGAAGGAATGATGCAATATGGGTCATTATTGATCATCTTACCAAGTCAGCACATTTTCATTCTATAAGAAAAGATTTACCACTTGAACGTCTAGAAAGTCTATATATTAATGTTGTTTTCAGACTTCATGGAGTACCACTATCGATTGTTTCTGATCGTGATCCACATTTTACATCGAGATTCTGGAAAAGACTTCAGAAATCCCTGTATAATGAACTTCATTTGAGAACTACCAACCACCCAAAAACTGATGGACAATCAGAATAGACTATTCAAACCATAGAAGACATGTTGATATCTTACTCACATGACTTTCAAGGTATGTGGTATCAATAATTACCTCTGGTAGAATTTTTCTATAAAAATAGCTTCTATTCAAGTATTCAGATGGCACCATATGAAGCGTTATACAGAAAGAGATTTTGTAAGCCAACTTATTGGGATGATGTTGGTGAAAGAAAACTCATAGGCCCAGAACTTGTGGAAGAAACGATGGAAAAGGTTAAGGTAATCCAAAACCACATCAAAGCAGCTCAAAGTAGGCAGAAGAGCTATGCTAATAACCAAAGGAAGGGTTTGGAATTTCAGGTATGAGACAACGTTTTCTTAAAGGTATCTCAATGGAAGGGTGTTATACTTTTCGGTAAGAAGCGAACATTAAGTCCCAGGTACATTATTCCTTTCGAAATTCTAGAATGAATTGGGTTGTTTCTTTACATTTGGCAAGGCTGCGAAGTCTCTCCAAAGTTCATGATGTATTCCATGTATCACTGTTAAGAAAATACATGCCTGACCCAACACATGTACTCACCTATGAAGAATTAGAACTAGAACCTGATCTGTCTTATTTCAAAGAGCTTGTCAAGGTTCTTGATACAAGAGAACAAGTGATGAGAAACTGGACGACTCGTCTGGTAAAAGTTCTATGGAGAAACCAAAAGATGGAAGAGGCAACATGGGGACCTGGGGAACTTATGATGAAGAACGACCCAAGTCTTTTTATGTATTAATATTATCACAATTTCAAGGATGAAATTATTTGAAGGAGGGGAGAATGTAACACCCCAAGCTTCCACAGTACGCTTCCCATTGAAAAATGCATTATCTTACATTGTACGCAACTTCGAGATTCTAACACAGCGCAACCAATCAAACTAGCCACTATGACTAGTAATACCCACTTTTTGATGTTTTATAAATTTTATTTTTCAAAATTGACTTCATTTTTGGATTCTGAATATCGAATTTAGCTTAGGGTGAATTTTTTGTATTTTCCTAAAAACTTTCAATTTTTGATAAATAGTGAAAAAACTAAGTTATAGTTTAAAATGGAATTTTTATTTAAATATTTATATATTTTATTTAAATTTATTTTATATCATAATAGATACATAATACCTATATAATTTCAATTTAATTCATTGGAGTCAGTTTATAATGATTGTAGATATATAAAAAAGTTTATTGAACATTTTACCGTCTTTTACCCACCTCCTAGGAACATTTGAAAATTAACATAAAACTTAATTTTACCACTTCTGTGAGATTAATTTCAAAAATCAGAGAGACATAGTTGATATCAGTAAGTAAAATGTGGTTCAATAAGATGAAAATAATTATTGGTGAATATTAACTTTTTAATTTTATTTACCACAGTTAAAAGTAAATAGGGTAATTAAGGGTAATAATGGTATTATTATTACCATAACACATGTACTAACTATATTGGAAAAGTATAATTCGAACAAATACAAGAATATGAATTAAATATGAACCTCTTTGGTCCTCTTGGATTATATTTGGACATTTAATATTATTTTATTTAAAGAAGACTAAAAAGAGTTAAATTCAAAGTTTAATAACTAAACCATTTTTAATATAGGGATACACACAATATAAAATAGACTATAAATATTCATTATAAAGATAAAAATATTTTTAAAATAATGGTATTAGATATATATTTTTTAGGCATTAAATAATTTAATTTATTTATGACATAATGATGATGTTGTAATTACCTAATTA
This sequence comes from Viscum album, assembly GCA_963277665.1. NCBI lineage: Eukaryota > Viridiplantae > Streptophyta > Magnoliopsida > Santalales > Viscaceae > Viscum > Viscum album. The sequence continues at coordinate 1,426,549,719 of OY728120.1, read as the reverse complement.
ATGAAATAAAATAATAATTGATATTATAAATATCCAGATAAACGTAACATGACACTTTTTATGAATTCCACTAGTTTTCTAGGTTAATATGACATGTTATGGTTATATATATGAAATTTTTTTGATGTAATAATGTTGTTATAAATTTAGAAAAAAATACCAAATAGTGTCAAAATTGACATAAAGGAGTTTTTAAAACAAATTTTATATAATTAATTTATATTATATTATTTAAAATATAATGATTGGTCAAAAGACATATATAATTATAGGTGTATCATTAATGAACCACTTGGGTTTCTCTTGGAAGTTTATAGTAATTTTATTAACCATATAATACAAAAACACAAAGAGACCAGGTAAATGTCAAACTATTTAACTAACAGTTAAATCTAAAAGATAAAGTTAATATTGTGACCCAAACCTATCTAAAACCTATTGGTTGAGTGGTTTTAGACCATCCCCCACCTTATCATTCAAATAATTAATTCCTGAGCCATTATAATAGGAAAATTATTTTACTATAAAATAATATTTCAATCTTTTTCTAAGGTGCCCCTCCCCCCTCTTATAAAAGGGAACTTCCCCTTCTCTCTAATTCACACCTTCAAATCCATTTGGTTCGGACAACCCCTGCCCAAATACCCTCTCAAAATTCCTCCCTTCATACTAGAGGCCTTCATTTAGTTAGAAAGCCAACCTATGGATCCCTTTTGATCAAATCAAAAGGCAGAACCCGAAAAAGATGTAAATATTTCATCACCTCTTTCAAGTTATTTTCTTCTTCCACTTCCTCTTTATTTGTTGTTTCCATTATAAGATAATAACTACAGTATCTTCTATATAATATGATGTTATTATAAATATGGTAAAACCATATTCATTATTCTATCCATCTTTTAAATGACATGTCATCGTACGTGCGTATGTACGACCTACCATCTCTATGTCGTGGTGTAAATGTTATTCAATACATTATTATTTGGATGGGTATAATAATGATGTTTAAATAATTTAAATAATAAATATAACATGATAATTATTCTTTAAATATTATATAATATCCAATTACATATTATTTTAATATCATAAGAATGATATTGTCGCTCGTACGTACGTACGGATTACCGTCTCCACAAATGCGATGAGATTCATTCACAATTGTATCCATTCAAGAATAATTTTCATTATATGATTAAAAATAATGTTTAAAGACTTAATATCATTCTGAATATGAATAAGATAGATCCCATCCATAACAAACATTACTTACGTAACAATTCCTATAAAGGAAAATGAATCAGTTAACACCTGAAATGAAGATAATACTACGATTTTATTAACAAAGAAATGTTAAAAAATCATATATGATATCATATTAATGTATATGAATTTTTAATGATTAAATAACAATTATTTCACCATTATACAAGAGTTTAAACTACGCTCTAACAAGAAAATGTACAAGGTAAGGGTTAATTTCACAATCTCATTATAATCTGAGGTTGTTTTTATGTATCTACTAGGACCTCTTTATCAGCCTCATCCATGTTTCTTAAAAACATATTTCAAAACATTATTACTATTTTATAGACTATGTGTTAAAGATACCATTGTTTTAATTTTTATAATATGTTTATAAAGTAATCTTTCCATCGTTTTCCAAACAAGGTCCTTTATAACCTTTTCGACAAAATTATGGTAAAAATGTATTGTTTTAACTTATACATAGGGTGCATCTATTTTCCACCATTATAAAATCGTCGAAGCTTCCCTTACATGCTTATAAGAATATTTTAAAAATAAATTTTTTCTTTTTAATTATTTGGATCTTAAATAATTTCAAAATAGAAAGAGATATTTCACTAAAAAAGGTTTTCATTTCCTCCATGTCAACATCCTTTGATGGATTTTAATACTATTTGAAATTGATTTATTATGAAAAACAATTCCATATTATATTGAAGGTTTTGTGATATGATTGATTGTGGATGTGTTTTTTTACACCATTAATGGTTTATGGATAATTTATTGACATTTCATATGCTTGTTTTAATACGAATTTTTATGTTATGTTTAAACCTTTTCATATAATGAATTCATTGGACTTAGTATGTGATGGGTGGAGCATGCTCTAGCTCCTCGATGCCTCGGTAGGTCTCATGAAAAAAACTAGTGTCTTGGAACATGGCATTTACAAAATCTTATTTGTAGTATTAGCACAAGGCCTTGACTATGTTGTTATGAAAGTCTGGCATTATGCATTCCAACATTATGAAAGTGGCTATTGATACTGCATGTGATTATTTGACTAGTAGAATATCCATGTGATTTAGTAAATGGAATTATTATGATTTTATCATTTCCATATTATGATGATGTTAATTTTTTAAAGGCATTTGTTTCAGTCTTATACATTGCCTTAAATGTTAATGATTATTTATGAAAGATTCCACTATCCTTACTGAGCATCTGAGCTCACCCATTTCTATTTTCTTCCCTAATGCGAAGAAGTATATTATGAATGACCTATAGGGATAGTTTATGGGATCTCAGTATTGTCTATGGAAACAATGTTGTTGTACTTTTCCATTTTATGATTTAATGTAATCCTTATGAACGTATCTAGTACTTCCAAGGCAACTAAACTAATCAGTCTTTCGAGACTTGACCTTTTGTGATCATGCCAATGATACATAATCAGGCACTGACTTTGGGCTTCTGGGGTCTGGGCATTACACATCCAAGGATTCCAATTCATTACATAAATTTTTTCAATTATGTGATGTGGTACATAATGGTATGGATTCCGTCACATTGAATATTTATAATACTGCAATGTTAGATATTTCACAAGATAAAAGGTCACGTCAATAGAAAAACAATATAATCCAGAATTATCACCTCTTTAGGGGATTATATCATAGGGGTGAAGTTGTAGTAATCATTGTACCCAAGAAATATAACAAGGAATACCCCTTTACTAAAGCCCCGTCTTTGTAAAAGTATGTGTATCATGTGAGAGTTAGTATACTGAAGGTTATTAGAATTTGGCACTAGAGAAAGTGGGATCATGTTGGGGTTGGTTCCCTAAAACCAACTTATATGTACTTTATAATAACCTGTATTCATGATTTTGAATATTAATAAAGTCTTTATCACATAATGATATTTCTTATATGTATTGTAGTATGGGATAAGGTCCTATGACTAGTTGTCTCAATAAAAGGTTATGGCAGTTCCCCGCTATGATGAGAACCCAGAAGTGATAAAAAGCTATTCTTGAATATATGTTCTACAGTTAGATGATATAATTTCAGGGACACAAATGATACATGCTATCAGGGGGAGACTCATCGGACTTTGAGGTGCCTTATCATGGTGAATAGCATTGGTAATATCTAGTATGATATTATGATAATGAGACCCGCCATTAAGAAATACACATTTATGTTTGTCATTGGAAGGTCCTATATTGGAACTTGTTTACTGGTCCACAGACTTTAAGATTGTTGTTAATTATTATTGTGACTCCCACACTTTGAAGTATTAAGTAAAACTATGATGGAAAATGTTCAGGATGAAGTAGCATATATTGGGTATGTCACAAGTAATATTGAATTAATGAATAATGCAAGAAAGGATTTGTCCCTTATTTTTTTGATGAATGATGATATCTTAGGCCCTTTATGGAAATGATATAGGTAAAATAAATCCATTTCCACGATTCTATAAAGGTAATTTCATTTTCCAGAAGCTCAAAGGAAGAGAAACTAAGCACATAGTTTGATGGAACTAGCATACAAACTATTTGATTAGAGATATCATGATAGAGGGATTATATTGCATAGTAAGTGTCCTTATGTGGTGAAATTTCATTGCGACAATAACTAATTAACCTATGTGTTCCTTGGAATTTTACAAGATGCTAACCTTGGATATTATGCTTCTTTTCCTAATCCCACTATGAAAGAGGCCTAGGGGTCACACACTAAGGGTGTCTAGAATCTTAGTAAAATAATATAATATAATATATTATTTAATATGTTGAATAAATTTTATTCTCATATATGGTTTAATAATTATTCATTTATTATTGAATGCATATACAGATTAATTTTATATTTATTGAATACAAAATTTATTTATTTATTAGGGAATAATGAAGTGATATTTATTTAAAAAATAAATAGACATATTTCGAGGCCTGATAATTATGGAGGAGGAGTGGAGGACCGAGTTTTATGGTTTGGTGAAGTAATAAATACTGAATATTATTTAAATTAATAATATTTAATTTTAAGTCTTAAGTTAAGAGAATATTGAGAGACGATAATATCAGGATTATTACTTGAACTGGGGTGACATTGGGATTAAATAAATTATTAAGGGAGCATGGGAATTTTTTTTATTTTAACCTCTACAATATAAATACCATATTATGTTATTTTCTCAAAGAGGGACAATTAATTTGTCTTGGTTGTGCACAATGGATTTGAATAATCCTCTCAAGACTAGAGATCTCCGTACTCCACGAACGCTACCATGAATAGGGAGAAATCCTCCATCAATTGATCCAGGAGAATTCTTTGGAAGCAGTTTTCGAACTAATCAAAGGCGAATGATGCAAGAGCAAGATTCTTCTATACTAGTACACATAGACTCATTAAAAATCATTTGGAGATTCATCGAACACTTGTGGATCAACGCTAGTGGAAATATACACTAGGTTTCTATAATTAAATGATGGTGGACTAAATATTTTTCATCGAATTAAATAATGAAGAAAAAAGTCATTAAACGATATTCATTATTTAATTAAATTAATTATAAAAAAAATTATGATCCTCTATCACGATTCTAGTATAATTATGAATTATATATTTATTTTTTTAAATTCTATTAACCACATAATTCATCATTATATAGATCTTGGATTGATCGTTGATTATGGAAAAAATACATGTTGGGCACCACCCATCGCACACTTCTGCTACACCCGAAACCTACACCCTCATCTCAATTATTAGTTCTTGATACACTTCCAGCAGGAAACCTCTATCTATCTATTAGAACACTTCCCATTTACACCACTACATGACACATCATGATACAACCACAGAAAGAGAACATGCCATCCAAATATAGAAACACCCACTCACACTATCCGATCAACATCAACACTCAGTCAATGAGATGAACAAGAGATTCAACATCAGAAGAACAAATCACAACAAAACCTTATTGTAGATCTAAAAATAAAAATGAACACCCCTTGATCTGGAATCCCCAAGCCTTATGAAGAAACGTGATGTTTTACTCCCTTCGTACACAACATATTTGGATCTTGTCCATGTTCTGAGAATATGAGCTAGACCACGCATATGCCATGCCACGGGAAGACCCGATACTGAAAGGAATCACTGCCACTACATTCCCTCTGAGAGCCGACATCATATCTACTTATATCTACCATTAGAGGAGGGGTTTCCAACTGGTAATAGGAGCTATGAAGGAGACCCCTTTAGCTCGCCACCATGAAATAGGAGGAGTTACTGAAGAACTCCCTACCACTTCTTTGTGAAGCCACTATTGACCACAAAAGGCCGTTACCCTCAGATTTGCTACCCGAGGCAGTTTCCATTGTTAAGAAGGGAGGATTCTTGATGTCTTCTCTATTCCATAGCGGAGGAACCATGGAGCTGGAGCACTGTTGTGGAGGAGGATAAAGTCATGGCTTATCCAAGAAGCCAAGAACCCCCTCCACACGTGCTTTTAAATAGCAAGGGGAAATAATAATAATAATAAATGCAAACAAAATAAAATTAAAATATATATATAATAAAACTCAAATAATTATATTAATAATTAAAATATAATAATTAATAATTAATAAAATTAATTCCTAAATTATATAATTTAATCAAATAAATAAATATAAAATTTTAATTCTGTAATATTATTAATAATCCAATAAATATTATTACAATAAAACATCAAAAATATTTTAAAACATAAAAAATCATATTATTAAATAAAAAAGTAATATAATTATTTAATTAATTAACAAATAATGTTGAAAATATAATAAACATTATTATATATTTATTAAGTTATAAGAATATTAACTTTAGTAATAAATATTTTAATTTATAATAATAATTAATAATTAAGAAAAGTTTTAATGTAATACTATCATTAAATTATAATTATAATTATTAAAATTAAAATTATAAATAAAGATAAATTAAAAAGGATATTAATTTCATAATTTAATGTAATAATTTTAATGATTAAATAAAAAAATTAACATATATTTGTAAAAGATAAAAAAATTTACTTAACCTTAAAAAATTTATTGTTTACATTCTGTCTTTATTATGTAGACCCCATATAGTTTTATATCCATATTCATCCCTCATACCTAGTTTTATTCAATTATATGGTTGTTGCTAAGGTGAAAAGGATAATAGAGGATTATGCCACATATGTGACGACATGGTGAAAGACAAATTTATGTCAAAAGATAGTTGGGGACTAAAGAAGAAGTAACAATGGATTTAAATTCAAATCATAAAATAGAAATGGTGGATGGATATCTGATTAGAAACATTTTCATTTTTCAATGGGAGCAGAGTAGCAGGAGAAGTACTGGAGTTGAGTAGCAGAGAAGAGCTTCATAGATATTCATCTTTCTTGATGGATATTTCTTCTACATTATTATTTCTTTTCATCAATCTGTATTCGAATTGTAATTTCTTGAATTGAATATGTTATTGGGATAAATATCTTTTAATAGGAGGTTAAAAATATACTAATTTAAATTTATACTTCTTCACTTTAGTCTGTCAATAGAGAATCATATTTGATTAGTGTGGTTTATTGTGCTTCTTAAAAATTAATTTTTTTGTCAACTTTTAAATTTTAATTTCTTAATTCCTAGATCATTCAGTGAATTTGACAATGGAAGAGCTTTTTCATACTTTAAATTCAAAAGATTTATTAGCTATCAGTGAGATGGTTTCTATTGATAAATTTACGATGTCTTTTACAGTTTGAATGGTTCTTGGACTGGAGGGCTTCATGATTTATTCAACTACTATTTTAATATCTTCGTGGGGGAGATTAAGATAATCAATTTACAAGGATGAAATGTCAATATAAATTTCATGTGAACATTATTCACATTCAAACAATAAAGTTTCATTCACACATGCACAATCCTTGAACTATTTTCTATTTTTCTTAATCTTTTCTCTTTTATCAATTAGTTATAAAAAAACAATTATATTCATTACTATCATTCTAAAAAATAAATAATAAAAAAATTGAAAATAAATCCCACCCACTGTTAAGAGTAGTTGCGTTTGTTTTGAAAATCTCTGGTCACTCATACTCTTTTAAGACTTCCCTTGGTATTGACCCTAATTTCCACTTTATAGGAGTGAGTAGGATTTATAAATAATATTTTGTGGCTCGGGAAGACCTCCGACCCCATCACTATAGTTGAGTTTATTGATAAGAAAGTGTATAAAGAATATTTTAATATTATATTGATTTTATTATGCCTTATGGATATTTTTGGATAAATCTATTTAATAAACTGATGTAGTGTTGACAATTTGTTTACAATAAAAAAAACAAATTAAATATTGAATGATATTGAATTTATAAAATGTCTAGAAGGAATGATCAAAGAAAAAATGGACTTATTTTTATGTTTATTGTATTATTATTAAAATAATGTTTTTATAATGCTATAAACAGTCTTATTAAATAAATTTTAATATTTTTATTTATATAGATTCTACTTATCTGTGTTATTAATTATATATGAAAGTATTTAAAATTTAGAAAAGGCATTAGTAATGGTCCACCATGTTAAGCAATTAATGTAACCATTGATGCATCTAATTTGATAGTGTCGACCAAATAAAAGAACAATAAAAGTTATTAGAATCAAATGTATAATAAAACTTATGTCATCTCGATGGGTTAATTATTAATGGTGATAAAAAATTTAATTAATAATGAATGAAAACCTGTAAAAGGCATTGCATAGATATAATCATGTTGAACATTTTAGGTGACCATGTATTGAAATTTGTGAGTTCATAGAAACAATTATCTGAAAAAAAATTATGAATATTTAGAATTCATTCTTATCATTACTAATAATTATAATAAATTCAAATAATGATATAATGAACTATTTTTTTTATTATTTCATATTATTTGTTGATTTCATGATTATTTGACTATATAATTTTATGGTGATGAAAAAGTGTTAAAATTTATTGAACAATGATATTTTTGAAAATTATTTGAATGAAATTATATGGATTTTAATTGTTTTTAAATATTTTAATATTTTATTCAATGAATAAATCTATCATTATGATATCATATGATGATTAAATATAATAAATTAAAGAAATAATAAATCGGGGGTTTTAATATGATATTTTGAAATTTTATATTATGGAATAATGATTTTTCTATTTATTCTAGTAAAATTTGAGGAAACTATTCTGCTGGAATTATGGATAATTTCACCCATGATATCATGATAATTTTAAAAATACATAAAATGAAGTTTGAAGTTTTCTTTTTTATTAGAATTATATAAATTAAAATTATATGAAATATCAAAATGATTATTTTTATAAATTTTTATCAATGTAAATTTATGTAATATTGTTATTTTAACCTCCATCTATAACAAAAAAAATCATTAAAAATTTATATTATTATAATATAATGCTAAAAGACATTATAAGGTTACTGTTCTTAAGAGAATTATTTACAAACTAAAATCATTGTACATTGTTACTACTTTTGGTCCCTTATTGCAAAATGTATATATATTATATTGTTATTGATATATTCTAAGGAACTAGGTGTAACACTTATTTTCTATTGAAATATTTCTTATAAATCAGAGGCACCTGGTTTTAATATTTAAAAAAAATTCAATTATTTTTATTTTTATTTATATAAATGTTATGAATACTATTTAATGTAATTCTTGGATATGAAATATAAAATATTCGAGAATTTGATAACAACAATAAATTAAAAAATAAAATGGATTCAAATTGAACACTACTTCTCCAATTCATATAAAATCTATACCCAAGACCCTAAAACACTTCATTTTCCAAAAGGATCATCAAATATCTCTAAAAAATAATTATTTTATTATAAAATAGTTTTGGTACATACATACTAATAATGCACATGAGCCTCAACCTAGTTAGTGTGGTATTCTTAAGTACATCTACAAGACACAGGTTCAAAACCAGGTAGAGGCATATTTCTGGCACTATAGCAGGTACTGTAGCAGAGTGTACACTATACTGGTACTATAGCAGAACTCTACACTGTATAGGTACTGTAGCAAAACTGTACATTGTACATGTACTGTAGTAGAACTGTACACTGTGTGTGCACTGTAGCAAACACAATATCAGTTACTATAGAAGATACTATTCGACACAGAAGTAGCAGGAACTATTCACTTTGGGCCACCGGTTTCAGCTTGGAGTCCTTAAGCCTTTCGGGCCACCTAATTCTTCGGGTCAGTAGGGATTATGGGCCACCATTATGGACTTCGGGCCACCTCAAGGCCTTTGGGCCACTTATAGTTTCCTTAGAGAGACTATCAAAAAGTAGTATCCCCAGAAGAGGATTAACAGTATGTGCACTCACTAGAAAAGAGTAAAATGGATTTGTCAGAATGAGAGGGTATGGCTATGCCATCGGGACTAGCCTATACTCACACAAGATGCCTCTCCAGATGGCCATGCGAAGGTGGAGAGCTACTATCACAATGCATATTCTGGGGAGGGGTAGTTCATTATTTATAGTCTGGTTGAATAACCTAAGACCTTCAAGTCATGTTATCTCCCAAGTCTATGTGCCATGTAATCTTTGATCCTACGTGCCTTATAAGGGTTACCCCTCATCCCTTGAAGGGGGGGGGTATCAAAAATCAATAAAAATAAAGGCCTTCAGGCCATTTGGGTATATACTAATAATTTTGATGATAAACTCTTGGATTCATTTTTCCCACATAAAGAAGATGAAAAATATTTCCCCTGTAATCATTTGATATGGGTTTAATATCCTATATAAATTTATATATCATTTAATTAAAAATATTTTAGGGACACTACTTGTATAATGCATGTATAAAAGGATTAATATTATATAACCTTATAAAAATATATTATAAAAACCCATGATAAATTATGAAACCATACATAATGGGATTCTAAATAGTTTTCTTCTTTGGATATATTTTAAAATTATTTTATAGACATAAGTGTAAACATTTAAAAATAATATTACTCTATTATACCACATGACAAAGAATGATCCATAGTTGAAGTTAATATATTGGATTATCTTTCTTTATTAATTTTTTATATGTCATGGAAGATAAAGGAGATGAAATCATGGGTGTAGAACAACCATTATGGGTCCCCCAAAATGATGGATGTTATACTTAGTATATAATTGGTTCTTTTTTCAATGATGTCATAATATTTACCTACTAAGATGAAATACTATGGATTATATATTTTTATACAATATTAGTTCCATGTAAATCCCTAATATGTTGACATAAAACTAATGTAAAAAAATTTTATATGATCTATAGAAGTACTATTTAGATTATCTAATTATTATAACATTATTTTTTATTGAATTCTAAGACTATTTATTATATATAAATTAATATAACTATTAATGTAATGTTTCCAATAAATAACTAAGAGGGTTATGTATATTAGATCATGAAAAATAAAAAAATCAATCAATTAATGTTACAACTTCTGTTTTTAAAATATGACACTATCAATAGCATATACGACACACAACACCTAACTTAAATTAACCTCCAAATTATATTATTTCAAATATGACTATAATAACATTGGAGATTAATTGGAAAGTATGAATAGGAGTAAAATCATTATGAAATATATTTGTAGAGTTCTTACTCAAATAAAATATACTGATAAATTAATAAGAAATAAGGATTAAATGTTTTAGTGAAATCATTTTATTTTTAAAAAATTATTTCTCTCCAATAATGGGTTTTATTTATTTTTTGAGTAAATGCTATAATTACTTTATTAATCATTAGAAATATTTATAAAAATAATTCCATTTTTTAAATCATCATATCAAAATTATTTTATTCTAATATTTTTTTATTTTTCTAAAAAGAATACTTTTGTAATGAATTGTGAATAATTACTCGTTTTATTGAAAAAAGAATCATTTCTATCCAAGAATATTCATCAAAAAATTTTAGGCTTAATTAATTTTATATTTTAATTTCAATAAGTTATAATCATATGAAAATAATATCTATCTAAATTATTATTAATTTTTAGTATACAAACATTCTCATACATACAAATTATTTTTCCAAGAACTTTTTTTTTCATTTTATTACATATAATAAACATAAAACAAATTTATTCCAACTATTGGAACTAAATTTTGTTAAACAGATTCCATATTTCGCATTTTAAATTACAAATTTTATAAATAGGACAATATTTTTTGAGTAATAATGAGTAGTAACCTTTGTAAATTTATTGTCATCACTGTAAAGATAAAACCAAAAAAACATGGTTAAAACTATGAAATAAGGCTTAAAAACAACCATAAACATGCCTATATTTAATTAAATGAACTAAATTACTCCACACCAATTAAAGATTTCTAGAATAGGGAATTTTATTTCATTATTACTCGATAAATAACTAAATACTAGTTTAAGTATAGAATACACCCAAAATGTATGTTTCTTTAATTTTATATATCTAATTTGATCTCACAAGGATAAAACCAATTCATGAATGGTTATAAATTATTATATTGAATATGAATAATTTTTTAATAATGGATATTGTTTTAATATTTTTAGTTATGAAACAATTACCTTAAATACATATACAATATTGACATAGTTCATAGGAAATCAGACGAAAATCAACTAAAAAATTTTATAAACTCTATATGTAATATTTTTATTTATTATGTTATGATGTTACAAAAATACTTTATATATATATATAATTATTTTATAATGTGTTAAAAGTTTATATTAAATTAATATTTATTTCATTGCATATTTATAAATATGTGAATAATCAAAAAATGACAATAAAGGTAGTTTAGGTAAAATAAAAATTTATTAAATGATTTTAGATTCATAACAATCATATCGTTTTCCAATTGACTTGGATATGGTATTGAATATAATTCCTTTTACGCTTATTGGATAATTTCTCTTTTATTTTCACTCTCTTGACCTCTAGTGAGTATAAAACAATTATCTCTAAAATAATTCATATGGTTAACAATAGGTTAAAAGTAATAGATAATGCTGAAAATCCCATAAACATGTAAAAGTTTTATTTTAGTAAATTACTTAATGTTATATTCACCATTTCTTATTAATATTTAATATGTGTTCCATATGATCAATAAAATCAATTTAGATTAATTTAATACATTTTTCAATTCTAATGAAACAACTCTCCACAATTATATAAGGACACTGCCTCTAATTTATTCATCAGAATTCATGAGACACTTAAGTAAGCATTTCTAGAGACTCTATTTTTTCCATATAATAATTTTAAATATGTTTTGAAATATTTCTATATATAGATGCTAAAATGACATGAGATTAAGAGGCATGATGAGACATGATTTTGTTTTATAAAAATAATAAATATTTTTATATCAGGAAAACACGATTTTTTTAAATAATGTAATATATCTTGAATTAATTCTCAAATCTAAAATATGTGACCATTGTTGTATCTAGTGAGTAGAGTTTTCCCTAGGTGTCATGTATGTCCAGTCAATGCCCATCATCCTATATAGGAAGCCATTGGTTAGTGTTTTTAAATAAAATAAATAAATTATGAATGTGTTTTTTATTAAATAGACTAATTATATCCTATATAAACACCATCATCAAAAGAGTTTTGAATGGTAGTTCATATAATCCTTACTATATATGATAATAAAAGGAGGATATTCCTTGTCAATAGATCAACATCGAATGAAAAATAAATTCAACTCATCATCTATGCCTTTTCCCACTTTAATAAACAATTAAATCATGAATTTGATCTCTTTATCCCTCGATGGCGATTTCACACCCTTTTCAGGAGACCTGTTACCAATTGTATTATTGATCTAATAAATCTATCATGCTTCACATGTTATCACACCTATTAAGCCTAAATCTATAATCATTGACAAACAATAATTTAATTGTAATTTATTTACTTTGTTTATGTTCTTCATCAACCTATATTATTTGGGATATTTACCATTCACCTATGGGGTTGTGTTTTGACCATATCGAGTTTGTTTAAGCCCGATCAAACCCCCAAAATCAATTATTTTTTCATGTGATGAACAGATTGATGATTTGAGGGTTGATTAGTGTGTATCATGTATTTTTGCTGATACTCCATTTATCTGAGGTCTATAGAGTTGATAGGACTAAGATGATGTGACTAGTGGGCGATGTGTAACATTGCGATGATCATGGGAAACACTTAATATCAATTTTCTACCATTGGTGGTCTATAATTGATGGAAGAAGCTGAGTGCCACCATCTTCAAATGGTCAATGGGCATTGATCCCAAATGATGTGGCATATTTGGGATCTAAATGAAGAACCAGTTTTTCTGTGAAAATAAAAACTATGAATCGTGTATTGGAATGAACACCTGTTGTGTTGTCACCCAGCTGTGGAAACACTGGACCCATGAAAATGATAAGGTTTTCCCATTATTTGGCTAGGACACATGTTGTGTTCCCCTCCCTAAGTATCCTTTTTGTGTTCCAGATGATCATGCTGAGAACCTCTTGTGGGAGGACATGCCATCTACTCTAAAAGTACGTGGGAATGTTTCAGTACTTGAGCATGACCTGGTACATGTAATGGAATAAAATACATTTACATAGAAAGGAGAAAATTAGGGTACTATAGGTTTCCAAGACACATTGTGTGTGACTCATACATTCCATGTGTGGTGATCCATCTCTATAAGAGACACATCAGGGAAATGAGGTGGCGTCATAGGCCTAGTATACCCCCATACCCACCATGTAGTTCCCTCTACATTTTCTTTGTCTCATATCTCCTTTTTGTACTATAATTTTGGAATATGGGTTACCTATCCTGAGTATTATTTATCATATAACATGATGGTATCCTTCCTTGAGTCTTTAGAAATAAAATGTATAATTTTCTAAGAATGAATCTTCTTCATTAGATGTTTGAAGATTATGGAAATTGAGTGTGATCATCATAGAGTTCAGATAGCGATGGTACTCCCCTAACACACAGGTGTGAGGGTCCTCTATACTCGTTATTCTGATAGATATGGTACTCCAAAATCACACCAAGGTGTGGGTCCTTTTTACTTGGATATGGTACTCCACTGTCACTCCTGGGTGTGGGTCCCCCATACTCATCTTTCTAGAAGAGACAGTAAACCCTTGATGAAACAGGGTGTTGGTCCTCTATCCCTGTAGATGGTATTACCCTATCTTAATGGGTTTAATTTCTACCATACTCTTCTTACGGATAGAGGTGATACTCTCTTTTCACATTAGGGTTTTGACCATATATCCATTTGGTCATTAATACACTATATCACCATGGTTTAGGTTCGTCATATTCATCACATTGGTTTATTTAGTACTCCCCATACTACTACATGGAATGTATTCTCTACCAACAGAGTGGAACTACCGTGTCTTCAAGCTCTGGTGGCATGTGGGTGCTTCATGGGAGTCGTGTATCCCTCATATGTGGAGCATAATTGTGGGGTGCAGGCCCTTACAGTCTTTTCATGGTGTGGTTACATGAGTTTCCTGGTTTAGAGTCATGTCTCCCTTCTCTATGTTGTGTAGCAATGGAATTTTACAATACCCTAACAATAATTTCTTATATGGTTATGCATATTTATGGAAATCAGTAATAGTACTTTTGATTTTTGACTCCCTTAGGTTTTGGATATGTGGTGAGGTGTGGGATCTCCCCATTACGTTTTTCAGAAAGAAACACAGAATACTGTGAATTGATGATTTAACTTTAGAGATGAAGGTATACTCATCATCATGGGATGCATTGTGAGATAGTGATCATCTCACTCCTTTGTATTGGATTCTTATATGAGCATTAATTTTTTTTTGTTTCAAATATCTATTTCTTTGGGTTAAGCTGACTGAATCTATAGTGTCTTCAATTGAACCTTATACAATTCTCATGTCATCATTCTTGGTATGTATATAGTGAACCTTGTATAGGTTTTATAATATGTTTCATGTATTATACAGATGATATATATATTAGTGTTGATTTTATAAGAGAATAGGGATACTTTGGTTCATGGACCATGAATGGAGATCGGGGCTTTGAGATCAAGATATGAGCTCTCTTAATAATTTTTTATTCCATTTGTTTTTAGTTTGGAACATCTTTTTTAGGTGGTGGTGTGTTTTTTCCTTTCCATTTCAGATTACACTATCACACTCTTTTATTTTCTATAGGTTATTACATTCATGTTTTTTACTCTAGACATTTCATTATTTTTATTATCACTTTATAATTTAATATGGAGATGGTTGGGTGAGTGAGTATAGGTACATTAGGCTAGGGACTCCCATATAAGTTAATCCTTCTCATTGATTGTCACCAGCCCCTAGAATGTGGAGGTGGCCATGGAGTTGTGGGGACTAGGTATTCCACCTTATTGGTTGTCCTAAGTGGTTTGTTTCATTAAATAGTGGTATCAAAGGGAGGTTTGATCATGGGATGGTTTTTTTTTAATTTCATCCCCTCGTGGGGTTTGTTTGGGAAATTAGGGAAATAGTGTCAAAGTGTCTTGAGTATGACTTTCAGGCTACGGAACCTAGTATTCGTGTATTGAATGATGTATCCATACATTAGGACTGTGATTTCCTACTTTTCAACATTGTATACCAAGAAATTAGTTGAAATTAAAATTTTTACATTCATTATATAATATTAATTTTGACTTTCCTTCTATAGTGAAATCTCCATATATATAGTATCATCTAAACATGGTATGTATTGATTTATTTCACAATGCCTCCATGATGATTTCCAGACATATTACCAATTTACAATCCTGATAATGATTTAATGGGTGATAATCCCTCAATTCAAGGGTCATCATATGTGATATTTCCTCCAACAAGGTTAGTATCATCACCCCTCCTATCAATTAGTATATTATACAAGAAAATTAGGTTAGAGATGTGCGAATAATTATAACACTCCATGAACTTCAGTTCAATAGGACTCTAAGGTTCCATGGGGTGGTTTATCACTAGGAAGTGGAGGATTTTCTTGAGTTATTTACCTGAGTTTTCAGGCTTGTTAAAATCTTGATTGATTGGATGGTTAGACAAGAATTGTATGTTTTCCATGGAGAAATTGGTCACTGATGGAGTCTAGTCACACCAACACATGGAAAGTTGAATGTCTCATTATTGTAAATCCATAAGCAATTTGTTAGGAGTATTACCCGTGCACTTGTGATCTATTTAGATTTTGGATATTTTGAAGCTACATTAGGGTGGATGAAATTTTCTAAGTATGCTTTGTGGTTCAGAAACCTTCCATGGTACCCCCCCCCCAACATGATTTAGGATGGTTACATAGGAGCATTGAAGTTTGAGCAATGTCTTTTTAGAGACAAGTGTGCTAGTGTGGTACTCTTGTAGATTCCCAAATATACTAGAGTGTTGGGGCGGGTTATAGATATTGAGAGATTAATATCTGAAGGACACTATGTTATTAGGTATGTTAGTAGGAATAATAGGGTCGGTTCATCTTCAACGTAATCTAGTTGATTGGTGTCAAGTAATATGAGGCATACCCATTCTTCGACTCGGGCTTGTGGTCATGCAGCTTAAGGACCACACATAAAACAAAGATAGATCAAATAGGGGTGATTATATTCATGTGACAGGCAAGGTCACATGGATTGTGAATTCCCAAACAGAAGTATTGATGAGGATAGGTTGGCAGTGGATGGACCATCATAGTAAAGCCAGTTTTGTGATCAGGGTTCTCTTAGGAATATAATGGGTATCCCCTAGGGAGGTGTATTAGGTATAGAAGAATGTGGATATATAAAAATAGGATCTACTAGTGGTATATGTTGTTATGTTCTACTTCGACCATCATCACCAAGTGGCCCAATTCAGGATTAAGGAATTAGCAGTCAGGGAAATGGGAAATTGTATGATTTATACCATTATGATATGGCAGTTTATGAGATGATTATAGGTATGATCTTTGATTATTATTATCTTGATACTAAACTAGTAGATATAGGTTTGAGTCATTCCTTCAACTACTTATTACTTGTGTGATGTATGGAGATCCCAGTAGAGATGTTATTATGGTAGTTTTGGATTGAAGTTTCAATGGGAAACCCTTCTTTGATAACACATATCTACAAGAAATGAAATCTATCGCACGGTGTAGAGAGTTTTTAATTGTAAATTTGGGTCATCACAATGAGACCTTAGGATTTCAACAAGGATATGAAATGGTTTTCTATAGTAAGAACCCAAATTAACATCCACCAAAGACAAATAATATACATATGGAAAAATGGGATGAGATTCTCCTCTGTGGGAGAGAGTGATCACATTGTGGAGCTAGTGGGTCTTGTGTTAAGGAATCTACAAACCTTCATCCATTATATGGAAATTTTAGCCGTTGTATCAATGGTATCTTCTTGCATCTGTGTTCATTCAATTTATGAGGATAATATTGAAGTCTTTCATAAGGATATACCATTACTACCTCAGAGGCAGGTGATAGAGTTTTTCATTAAATTTCACCCCAATACCACTCAGATATCTTCTACATTATATGGGATGATACTTACTAAACTTTTAGTTCTATGGGTGTTTTTGGAGGAAATTTGAGATAATAGGTTTTATCATACATTGTGTGTCCCCTAGGAATCTCTAGTTATATTCATGAAAAAGGTTGATAGTATATTGTGGATTTTTGTTGATTATATTAATTTAAATCAAGAAATAATAAAGAATATGTACCCCGTGTCAAGTATTAATTATCTATTTGATCATTTATAATGTGTTATATAGTTCTTGAATACTGATCGCAAGTGAATCTACCACCAGTTGACGGTTCCTGAGGCTGATATTTCAAAGCTAGAATTCTAATGTCTCTACGAACACTATGAGTTCTTGGTGATTTCTATTGGTGTGATGAATTACCTTGATATTTTTATGGCTATGTTGTATTATACCATTCATCCATACTTGGCCTATTTTTTTCTTTTCTTCATTGAGGACATACTCATTAACTCTACGTTAGTTGTGGAGAATTTAAAGAACTTAAGGATGGTCTTGGAATTTCTTTGGTAGAATTCTTATTAATATAAGATCTTGAAGTGCTAGTACTAGGTCAAAAATGTTCAATTTATATGGCATATCATTTATAATCATGGACTTATTTTAGACCCAGTAAATATTGTTGAAGTAAATTATTGGGAGGCACCCTAGTAAGTGTAATAGGTGTGTAGTTTTATTTTCTTATTAGGGTATTATATGAGGTTAATGGTTTAATTCTTCAGGATTTCATCCCATTTAACCTCTCTACTATGGAAGGAGAATTCGTTTACCTAGACTAAGAACTGTTAGAGAGCCTTTATGGAGTTGAGGTTGAGGATGAAAATTGATCCTATTTTGAGAAACCCATAAGAGGGAATGGAGTACGTAGTATATTACAATGTATCAAGAGTTGGGATTGAATGAGTGTTGATTTAGATATAGGAAGTGATCACATATGGGTCGAGGAAGTTGAGACCCAATGAGAAGAACACCATGGATAATGACTTGGAGTCTGTAGTGGTAGTCTTCGCTCGGAAGATATAGAGGCACTATCTTCTGGGATGGATAATATATTTATTTCCATAGACTTCTAAATTCTTAGTAATGTTTCATGAATATATTTCTGAACATGAGATATAGTAATTGGATGGTGTTCATATAGGACTATGAATATGATATAGTCTATACCCCTAGGAAGTGTAACATGGTGGAAGACTCCCTTATTAGAAAGCCCCATTCTCATCTAGTAGAGGAGTCATTTGAGTAGTTAACTTCTTTTCTGCTTAACCTGGTGGTGGATAAGGGTGAAACTCATCTTCTATCAATGTTTTTGACACCTCTACTTCATTAGAGTCTGAGGGAGTCTCAGTTAGGATACATATAATATGAGTTCATATATGAATGGTTATCCTCAATGGATTCACCAGATGGATACTCTAAGGATGTTATAACATCATCATTTCCAAGAGACTGACATTGGTTCCATTCATGATATATGATTAGGGTATGAGTGAGTTTCACACATCCCCTTAGGTTTACATCCCGATGTAGGGAAGATGTTTAGAGAACATCATAGAAATTTTTGGGCTATCGTGATGGGGACTATTATAGAGTTCATATCTTGGTGTCTCACATATCCAAAGGTGATGGGTGAGCACAAAAATCTCAGAGGTTTGTTGTAGCCACTTTATATCCTAGAGTGGAAAATGTATGGAATATCCATGTTCATTGACACAGGTCCTATAGGAATAGTGAGATGCCATGATTCCAGATGGTTGATAGTTGACCAACATACCAAGTCATTGATCTTCCTTGTTATATGAGAGAATAATTCCATGGAGATTTTGAGATGTTGTACATTTGAGAGATCATACACCTAAATGGGGTTCCATTGATGACTGTATCTGACCATGATGCGATATTCACAACACGATTGTGGAGAGGCATGTAGGAGGCATCCGAGACCCCGTTAAATATTTGTATAACTTTTCACCCACAATCAGATAGTCATACCAAGTGCACAATCTTTGTGTTGGAGGATATCATGAATGATTATATGGTGAACTATAGATATAGCTGGTAGTATCACTTACATTGGGTATAGTACCTTTATTATAATTGATATCACTCAACTATCAGCATAGAACCTTTGGGGTCCTTGTACATAATACCTAATTAGTAACCCTTATACTGGATTGAGTTGGTGAGGCATCTATTACTAGGATAGATATGGAATAGGAAACAATGAAGAAATTCTATTAAAATTTTCAAACATTTGGAGTTTTGATAGGGAGACCTCATTTTCTTGAGATTCTCGACACAACGAGGGTTTTAGAGATTTGGCTAGGGGGGAATGTTATCCTCAAGTTTTATCATGTGGTTTGAGATCCTATCAAGTTTTGAAAAGATTTATTGCCAACTATCTTTACCCCCCCATAATTATAGTGTGTGGAGGACATCTTTTATGTGTCACAGATGATGAGATATGTGCATGATCCTAAGCATGCTATTGACTGGGGTGAGATAGAAATTATGGATGGAGCCCCCTTCATTAACTACCTAGTGGATATTGAGTATTGATAAGATAGGATCCAACATGAATGAATCATTCCTTTGGATCATGTTATTTGGAAATAATGGAGTATGTAGTAGAGATCCTTAGAGTGGAAGATCTAGAAGTAGGATCATCATCCCTACATTTTTATATAGTTTTATTCATTCCGGGGAAAAAAAATTTGATGTAGGGAATTACATGAAGTCACTATTTTTTTATTATAAGACATTGAAATGTTTTTAGAAATATTTTCAGATCCAGGCATTGTGAAGGTGTGAGATTCAAATAACTAGTGATCCTCAAAATAATTTTATACAAATATTAAATATATGTATATCATGTCAGTATAGTTTTTCATATATAATTCAATATCTCATTTAGAAAGTCTCCAATCAAAAAATTGAGACCATGGTTGAATAAAGGGAATGGGGTCTACCATAGGTGTGACCTATGGATGGCCAGTGATAGCCATCTTGTGAAAGCTGTCGTTGGGTGCCTTCAATTAAAATAAATAAATAATTTATTTATTTATTTTATTAAAATATATAATTAAATCATTTTTAAATACTATATTATGAATATTTTTCATGGTTTATTCATATATCCATTGTTATATCAGATGGGAGAGGGAGGGAATTCTTCATTTGGAAATCATCATCATAAGTCAAAGAAAAACTTAATCATGGTGGATTAAAAGTCAACAAACACATAAATTCTTTCCCATAAAAAGTGAATACATTCTTTAACGAAGATCAATCTATAATCATGGTAGTAATCTTAAATTATGAATTCTAAAAAATTGACTAATTTTTTGAAGCATTAATTTGATATGTTTTACTCTTGATGGTGATTTCACTCCCTTCACAAGATCCTTGTTTCCAATTATTTTTCTAGTTCATTAAAAATCCCTAGATTCATATGCTGTCATGTATGTTAATACCAAAATTATAATCATTTTCCATGAATTATTTTATAATTATTTATTCACTTTTTATGTGATTTACCCTATTTGTTCTTTATTTTCTTCACTATTGGCCTACGATATCACTATTCGACAATGATGGGTGCGTTAGATCTTGACCAAACCCCCAGATTCATGGAAGATTCATGTACGATGACAAGCATTATGATTTGAGGATTGATCAATATGGATCATGTATTTTATTTCATTATCCTTGAATCTATGTTATTGATATTTTATGTGATCATGTTGTGGAGACCATTGGGAAACATGGCACATTGTGTGATTCATGGGATCACCAGACTCTAATATCCAACCATCAAATGGCCAAAATCAATTACTAAATTCAATTGACACTATTTTATGGTGGTCAACATGCTTGTATAATAGTGGAAATGGAAGATCTTGGATCCATGTGAAGATTTTTTTTTCAAAAATCCCTATTATAGGGAGTGTAGTGTGATAAACACACACCATGTAGTCACCTCGCTATATTGGCTATGGATTTGGGAAAAATATAAGCATCACACACCATGTGGCTAAACCAGAAGTCATGTGACCATCTATGGGTATCTGGGATGTTCCCCAGTTAGACATCTCTTTGACCTCATGTGGGAGGACACACTATTTACTATAGGAGTACATGGGAATATGTTTATACCCAACCATGGCTAGGTACATAGTGTTTCCTAACAGTCAGAGGAATGGCCAAGTGTAGAGGGGGAGGCCATGGGTGGCCGAGAGAAGTCGTTTGGGACCTGTACATGTTGTATATGTCAACATGGACACTAATATATATCTATAAGAGACATGACCATGTGACGACATGGGGTCACATATTTTTTGGACCCCCATACACACAGTATACTTCCCTGTTTATATTTTTCTCTAATATCTCCTTCATTTGGACTCAAATTTTGGCCTATGAGTAGCCTATAATTATTTTTTCTATGAAAAACAAGATAGTATCCCTTATAAAATATATTGGTATATGATGTGAGTTTTTTAGAAATTGATGCTTCTTCAAGTGATGTTTTATGAGGGTGGAAATCATGAATGGTCATAGGAGACTTCAAATAGAGACGGTACTCCTCTATCACACTAGGTTTTAGGTCCTTTATAATCAATATTTTGATAAAGATAATACTACCCTTTCTCACAATGGTGTGGATCCTCTATCTATGGAGGTGGTACTCCCTTATTTCACTTGGGGGTATGTCCTCTATTCTCTTCTTACAGACATAGGTGGGACCCCCTATCGCATTAGGGTATGGGTGTCATATCCATGGAGAAGGTACTCCACTAACATAGTAGGTTGTAGGTAGTCCATACTCTTGTTATTTGAAGAGGAGGTATTCCCCTATATCACTAGGGTGCAAGGAATGTATCAATGGCTTCAGTACTCCCCTATCATACTAGGGAAATTGTTCCCCATATTCTTCCAAAAAGTAGGGTCAATAACTATTTTCATTAAAAGGGATCCTGTTCTCTACCTATGGAGTTCCACTCCCCCATCATTGAGCACTGAAAGCATGCGGGTCCTCCTTAGGAGTAGTGGATCCCTTGGCAGTAGATCACTGTTGTCAGGTGGTGAAACCTCCACTATTTTCCCATTGATGATACACGGGATGAATTATTTGGATTCATGGATCCATTAGCTACGGTGTGTGGTAGTGGATGGGTGTGGGGCCCTCCACATGGTTTCTTATGTGCTCGTGCCTGGTGATGGGAATCTATGATGGACTATTGAAGTTGTGACTCCCTCAATATGAGGTTCAGTGATGAGGTGAGGTCCCTCCCCATGACTTATTCGGGAATACATGTGAATTTATGAGTATCGATGATGGAACATTATAGATGTGGGAAGACTCGTCATCCTAGGATAGGTTATGAGATTGGGATCCCAATTCTCTATCATTTGGATATATTATATGAGAATGTATCAATATTGTTAGGTTTTATTTCACTATTAATTTGGATTGAAAAGAATACATCTATAATATCTTTTATTTCCCCCACTTTAGTTTTTATTTTTTCCTACTGCGTGTGTATATACTCACCCTTATATGGGATTTTATAGTATGTGTCATATATTATTAAGATGATAGATATATCACTGGTGATTTTATAGTAGAGTTGGGATACGCCATTGCAGAGACTGTTTATAGTGTTGGGTGCATGGAGATCAGGATCCAATCATTCTCAACAATTTTTTATTCTTACTCTTTTCAAGTTCATACTTCTTTTATAGGTGGGCTTGTACATTGACCTTTATATTTCAGATTACCCTATCACACTCTTTTATATTCCCTAAAAGTTATTACATATATGTATTTTACTCTACCGATAACTTTCGTTTTACTATTCCTCTTCAATTATATATAGATATGTTTTTGTTTTATCTACATGAAATTTTGGAAAATGCCTCTAATTTTATTTTTTTATTATTAGTGCTTCCCTTTAGCCACTAGCCTATGGAGGAGGGCTTAGGTGTTGCGGCAACCCAATATTCCATAGGACAGGTGGGCCCTGGTGGGATAGCTTGTTACAACCTTCCCCTAAAAAATATTCCTAGAATTATAATACTCATTATATATGTGTTTCTATTCTTTAAATATTTTCCATTGGGCTCTTAATGTGATATGAAAATACAGTACATCTAAATGGATGAAATCAACTTAAATGAGAATTTTCATTTTACTTCTTCCTCTTCTACATTTGATTTTATCATAATCATTAAAATATAAACAAGTCAATATCCATTATATAAAACTATCAAATTATGTTATTGTAATTTCCTTATTTATCTCTTTACCCATTGAATGGGATATGAAACCATCATTTGGTAGTTCTTGTGCGCTGCTGCCATGTGAAATAATGAGTTTATTTTCATATCATCCCCATTATGACAATTTATAATGATTATTTTAATTTATATATTATAATATTCAGGATATAAATATAATTTTGGAGATATAATATTTCATCTATCATTATATAATTCAGAATAATCACAATTGAATCATTGTACATGCATACATATTGACAACCATCTCTACACAATGATGTATTTTGTTAAAAAAAATAACCGTTCAAGGTAGTTTATGGGAAGTATTTTGTAACATATTTGATCTTTATAACATGATAATAAATATTTAATTCTAATTTATTATTTTATATAATCTTTTTAAATACATTAAAAAGTAAAAATATCCCTCATGTGTATATGGGGAAAACCATCTCATGAGCATATATATTTAATCATTAGTGAACAATTTTCCTAACTAGATGTAAATATTATTTTTATGTACAAAAATTATAAAATTTGCATGATTATTATTCTAAATATTATGTTAAAATGACCCATTTGACCTTGGTCGACATAATGAAATATTTTTGTAATTATGAACTAAATATAATCAAAATTCCCAATATGAATTTAACAGATTTTTTAATTAAATATGTCATTATTTAAAATGAAATTAATGGCTTGTTATTAATGGATTAAACCATAAAGGGCTCATAAATATTTTATTACTTAATATTTAATTACTATATAGGTTTCAAATGATTAATATTACATGTTTTAAATTGAGGTAAGGGTTTTATTAACTCAATTTTCATTTATTAGGTTTGAAATCAAAATAATTGATTTTCATGAAAAGAATAGGTCTGAAATGGCCACTGGTTGTGTTTTGTTTTATTTATACATTTTTAGGTCTTATATATGTTACAGATAGTCACATATTAATTTAATTTTAAATTCAGTAATACTATATTTTAATGGATTATTAATATTTATACTGTTTCGTTGATACATGTATTGTAATATTCACATAGTTTATTTTATATGGTGTATATGCTATATGTGGATACATTTTATCATTAATAACCATTTTATGTTGATATTTAAAGTTCTTTTTTTCTCATTCATTCATGAGGAATTGATTCAAAGCTAATAAAAGTTCTTGGGATTTCATGGTATCAATTTCAATTCATTGAGACAAAATTCAAGTTATGCACCATGTTTTATTTTATATGGTTTAATTAATTCCCCATGAACATGTTTTTAAAAATTCATTCCAAAATAATTTGACTTTTATAACATCATGTTATGTTCCTCTATTCAAGGGATTTTTGATTCATTCATTTCCAATGTTTCATTGGTTTCTTGTCATAGAATTCCATCTTCTATATGAGGTTAGATTTATAAAAATATACTCATTTAAATTTTAAAAACCCAAACTATTATAAATAAAATTCTATTATTGGAATAATTAAATATCTTATTATTTGTTATGGATACAAATAAAACATTCCCTTCATTGGTTATATTATATAATAATGTATATAATATACCATTATGAATCATAACCATATATAATAGAGTAATTTAATAGTGATCATGTGATTAAAATAATAATAGATTTTTAACAAATCCAATTAGCATAGAAAAAGGAAGTTATGGTCTCAACCAGTAGGATTATAAACTATAAAGACCATTTATTAAATCATCCAATGTAGATATCATTATTTGAATCTTCCCTCGACCAATACAAATCTGACATCCAACAACTTTGGCATAAGAAAAACCATTTATGGGAGAAGTTCAAGCTCCTTGAGATCACATCCCAAACCATATACACCGAACTACCCCATAAAAGTCTCACTATCATGCACCTTACTGTTAAATTGTTTTTTCTAGTATTAAAGGGATATGTATCAATAACCTAAAAAATATGAATATTTATATTGTATTTATAATATAATAATGGTCATATTTACTTCTTATTGTTACTTTATATATGATTTTGATTTTCATACAATAAAACAAAAATTATATATTTGTGTAATAATGAATTTAAATAAATAAATTTATTTTAATTAATTAATGGATTTTTCATATTAATGATTTTTTAATAAAATATTATTATTAAAATATTTTAAAAACAATTATATCAAATAATTTTTTTGAAGTCAAATGTAATATTTATAAGGGTTCAAAAATTATTATTATAAAAAACCCCATCATTTCCCAATAAATGTTGATTATATTTTAAAAGTGAAAATTAAAATATTTAGATATTTATTTGGTAAAAATATATACTATTTTTGGAATAAAAACTTTTAAATTATCCAATGTTTAATTTTTTATAATTTTCATTGATTATCAAATTTTTGAGTAAAAATTAAATACAGAAAAAATATACAATGTGTATTTTGAAATCATAATAACTATAAATGATGTAATAATTACTATAAAGTGTATTTGCGACCAAATATTTGTCCCCCCTTTAAAAGAATTTGAAATTATGTATATTTTATTAATTTTATAAATCCTTCATGAATCCTCTAAAACAAATACTATATTTTTTGGTTTTAAAATCATCTCTTTAAGGAAATGACTCACTGCCACATAATAAAGGGTAATAATTTAATAATTTTGTCCCATGACCTAATAAAATAATTAAATCCCCTTATCTTTGGTAGAAACCGTGGTAAAAACGATGTGAATTGTTTTAGTTTTGATCACATTATAAAATAGTGTCCAAAACCTATGTTTGAGAAATAATAATGAATTCCCCAATCGTTTCCTATATTAACCCATACAAGATACCATTTATATTAATTAAAAAACCTTTAAAAATATCTTTCCTATTCCATAACCTTTTTAGAGTCCTCAAAAGGTGTCCCCTATGATCTTAATAAGCACCTCATAAGCATTTAGAATCACCCACTTAAGGTAAGGGATCCACTCCTTCTCCTCTTTATTCAAGTATCTTCATTATCTTATGCCTTTTATATCCATTTCATTATGTATGGATATATTATTCCATATACCCCATACTTAAAATTTCATGTATAAATTATTATACACACATTTTAATCTCATTAATCCATTCAATGAAGATTTATACTCCGCTGTTATGGCTCCAAAATTTCATCACTGGTTTCCATGCCAAACAAACATGTTGTGAATACCCATACCCATTTACTATCATTGGTGTTCACCTTAATGAAATTACACTTATTTTATTGGTGAGTTAAATGTATGTATTAAAAATTTCATGATTTTGGAATTAAATATGATGATAAATGAATCCTTGTTAATTGATCAATGTGGAAAGCTTATGCATGTGAATGAAATGAAAGTTACAGGTGTTCCCAAAATGATATAGCGCTCCAATTAATTATGTAATTTTTTATTCTCATAATACCCCATGAAAGGGATTAGTGAGTGAAAGTAATATATACTTGACTTTTTATGTCATAATTTCTAGGAATCTATCCATGACCTATGTTTAGGATGTCATATTTTATGTTGTTTCCACATTTCCCATGTTCCCTTTATGATTATCATGTTATATCACGCCTCATGGTTCAAGTTTATGATTCTACCTAAATTTATACCTCATTTATATTTATATTGTCTAACATGTATTATATTCTTCGTGTTATTCTATTTTTATTCCCCCACTATGCTTTATACCTCACCCCTTTCCTATTTATTTCCCCAGGTTATCCCCTGGAGTTTTATGTATGATGGAATAATGTGAGCATGTCAAGGAAGTTTTCAAAAATATTGTTGTATCCAATGTTTTAAGTTGTTATGTAATTTAAGTAATTACTAAAGAAACTATTCATAAATCTTCTAGGTTGTCTTATGTGTCATATTATTTAAAAAATCATAAATTAATGTGTCATGAAGAGAAGGGTTTTCATAGTTATTATCAAAGGAAAAGTTTAGTAACATTTAGTATTAAGATTCTAAACCTCTAGAAAAATAATTAGGGGAAATTATAAACATAGGAATATATCTCAAAATATTGTTAATGAATATATAAATTGGTTTCAAATAAAATACATCTCTGTCTAGAAACTACAAGTGGATGTGGCTCTTGTACAAAT
The DNA here is from genome assembly GCA_963277665.1 of Viscum album. NCBI lineage: Eukaryota > Viridiplantae > Streptophyta > Magnoliopsida > Santalales > Viscaceae > Viscum > Viscum album. The sequence goes on along the minus strand of OY728120.1, from coordinate 1,426,521,339 downwards.
GTATATATGGGTAAAACCTGAAAAAAACAAGATGAGCAAGACTCGACTGAGAACTGGTGCACGATAGTAGGACTTGATTCATACCTAGTTTGACACTACTAATAGACGCTCTGTTTTAAATTCACAATCTCATTATGAACTATTATTAAAGGAATATAAATTCCCAGAATAGTATATGTTAGGAAATAAATAATGGATAACAATGATTAAAGCCTATAGATTCATAATATAATGTATAAAAATTATTTATAATTTATCGATTTAATTTATTAGGATTCAACTTTATTTGTTTAATTGTTTAAAAATAATAATCCCTAAATTTTCTTTTATTCTATCTAATGGCCAATAATAGGAGGAATTGAAAAAACAGTCAATGTGAATGGTAACGTGATTATTGTCCAAATGAGATTCCAAATATGATGAGATCAAGAATAGAGAACATTGTGATTAAAATATCTAAAATGACTATTGTTCTTAGTATAAACCTAGATCAGGAGGAGCGACCAAATCCCACTAAGATAGAAAAGGTATTAATTTTCACCCTTATAAGGCAATGTCCTGTGAATTTCAATGGATTCTATGATCCCTTATTCATGGAACAATAGACCAAATCCATTGATAAGATCTTATACATCATTCATTGTTTTGTAAAAGAGAATGTTATAGTTTCTCTTTATCATATGGAGGGAAAATATGATCAGTGATGGACATTGATTTGGAATATATAGCCCGAGGAATATGTTAAAGTGGTAGGGTGGAAGTAATTCCATAAAATGTATTTCAAACAATATTTTCCTCTCACTCTCCAACTTAAAATGGAATGGTATTTTCTTACCCTTAAGTAAAAATATGATGAATCTATCAGATAATATAATAAAAACGTCACATGAATTTCATGATACTCCTCCAAATTTTTTGTTACCCTCAAATTCAAGGTTAATCACATCTTTTGTGGCTTAAAACCTTGTCTAAAAAATCCCTAGTGATTCGAGGCTTTTATAGCTATTAGGAAATTGTATAATATGCCTCAAAGTCAAAATGGATATTAGAAAATATAAAGGGTATTATGGTGATAATAATTGGAATGTGGAGTTTAATTTTGGTGATATGGTGGAGAAATATAATGTTTCAATGAAATTTTGACACCCCACATGTCAAACGCGTGGAATGAAGAACCTACAAAATTTCCTAAGGGGTTGAGGAAATTATTTAGGTGTGGGAGGGAAGGATGCCTAGCAAGACATTATCGATAGGATGGTAGAAATAATGAGATAGAGGAAATTAATTCTATAGTCAAACCTTAGTGCATTGTTCATTATTTTAACTACAAGGAATAGGGGAACATTTCAAACCAAATCACTAAGACATGGGTTTTTAGAGACAATCAATAGCCTCTAGGGTAGAAAGGGATAACTTCACAACTGCCGAGGTGGATCTCGGCAATGTAGTGGAGATATGTATGCAATTTATTCATTCAACAGTAGTGAATATAATTCTTTATTCTGTTTCTATAGATTGTTTCTTATCACAAAAGTTTATTAGAACTATTCAAACACCCTCAAAAAGCATATAAGTAGATCTATTGGTGAAAATAGTAAATGGTGAAATTATTTCATCTCATGTATATAACTCCTCCCCTGTCAAATTTTTAGGTTTGAATATCCTTATGAACCTTTTGATACTCCCTTTAGTATAATTTGTTAAATTTAATGGGATGGATGAGATTTACTTATATAGATCCAATATAATTTTTCATGAGAAGGAAAACAATATTTGTAGCATGAATTTTCCCCTAATTCTATAAAAGTATAAGGAGAAGGATGAAACTTCTTTATCACCAACATCTCAAGCCTGGATATTACTACATTATGTTAAATTGTACCAATCACAAATTATTGACTCTAATGAACATATCATCCATGAGTACGTGTACATTGTGAGGGAACATGTCGAATTGTTTCTTGATGAATTTTTTGGTCTTCCTCCTAGCTGAGAGGTTGAATATTCAATCAATCTTGTACATGGGAGGTTTCCAATATCCAAGACTATGTATAGAATGAGTTTTTTTAACATGACGATATGAAGAAGAAAATATTGGATAGTCTATCATTGTGGGGTGGAAAAGTCCTCTTCACCAAAAAGAAGGATTGGTAATTGTGTCTTTGCATTGATTATCATGAGCTAAACAAAATCATGATAAAAAATATTCTCTACATTATAATCATGAATTATTTGATTAGCTACACGGATCCTTATACTTCTCCAAATTGGACCATGGATTGGTGTATTACTATTTAATGGTGAAGACTAAGGATATCCCCAAGACCTCTTTTTGAACAACGTAAATGCACTATGGGTTCATATTAATTCCATTCAGACACACTAATGATCCATAAATCTTCCTTGATTTGATAAATAAAGTATTTATATGTTACCTCGACAAATGTTTGGCCGTATTTCTATATGATATTTTAATATACTCTAAAATTACGGAGGATCATGAGGAGTTTCTGATAACTGTTCTAAAACAATATAAAAGTATAAGCTTTATTAAAATTAAAACAAATGTGAGTTATGGTGATTTGAAGTCTAATTATTGGGGAATATTATCAAAATTAATAGGATATCTATGGACCCTAAAAAGATAGAATCAATTTACCGGATGGTTGAGGTCGCCATCTGTGATAGAAATCCATAGTTTCAATGAATATGATGGGTATTATCATTCATTTTTGTAAAATTTATCATGATTTTCAAACCCAATAACCAAGATAACTCGAATGGAATTTAACATTTTTTGGAACAGTTTATGTGAATAGAGCATTAAGGAGATGAAAATTTATGTTTATCACTACACTTATACTTACACTACTGATATGTGGAGAAATATTTATGTCGTGTAGTGATTATTAGAATAATATCTTGGGTTTTCTGTTAATGTAGAATGATGGATTGATAGACTATAGGGTCATGAATATAACTACCCAACACATGAACTTGAGTTTTCCACATTGATGTTTCCATTAAATTTTTTTCATCATCTTTATTATGGGTATATGTGTTAAATATATGTGGATAATAAGAGCCTCAATATTATATTTACATAGAAATAGCTTAATATGTGACAGTGATGATGGATATAGATAATTTATTAATACAACTTCCTAATCAACTACCATCCTAGAAATAAAATAAATTTTCATACTCTCTATGTAAAAATAATCCATAAATTTTATCATTTATGATAAGTGAGAATGAACCAATCTTCATAGTCATATAAATATTGATCCTAGGAATCATAATGGATGGAAAATCATAAATCCTTTTACAAATGATTTATCAATAGTGCCTTTTGGACTCTATAAATAATTCCCAAATAGATGATGTGGGAAATCATATGAAATTGGAAGCCATAAGAAATGGGATATCCTCTTAGTTCATTGTTAATAAAGGAGTAGTATGATTTGGGTCAAAACATTTTGTAGCATAAAATATTGAGTTAAATGAGGATTTGTTGGAAGATTCATATAGTTCAACCTTATCCATCCATCTAGGATGAAAAAATATGAATTTAGATATATAAGAGAATTATTGGTGGGATAATATGAGGAATGATATCATAGAATATGCATAAAGTTGTACTGTATTTTAGTAAGTGAAGGTGGAAAATAAAAAAATACAATGGGATGATGAAAACATTACACATACCTATATAGAAATGGGAAACCATCATCGTGGGATTTTTCACTAGCCCTACAAAGACATAAATATCAAATTAATCTATAATGTTTGTGGTGAATTATCTAACAAATAATTCTTACTCTATTTTTATTCTAGGGGAATTATCACTCGATCAAATTTCAAGTATATACATTAGATAAGTGGTGAGTATTCAGGGAACACCACAATAAATTGTGTCTAATCGATATCCATGATTTACCTCTATGTTCTATAAGAGTCTCCAACATGCTCTAAATAATGAGTTGACCTTAGACACGATTTATGACCTAAATCATACTTCCAATATGATTGTACTATCTAGACACTCAAGGAAATGTTGAGATAAAGATCAATTTACTCAAAAGGTGGGCTGGACAAAAATATTCCTCTAGTCATGTTCGCATACAATAAACTTTTCCACTAAATAATCTAAATAGAACCCTATAAAGCCCTTTATGGGAATACAGGTAGAATAATTATATGTTAGGATGATGTTGGGGAGCTCAAACTACTAGGTCCTAAAATGATCTAGGAAATTGTGGAAATTTCAAGACTGTTCAGCAGCACAGCAATGCTTGTCAAAGTTGACAGAAGAGCTATGATACCAATCATCCAAGTGATATAGAGTATGAAGTTTGTAGTAATGTATTCCTATGTATATATCCATAGAATATTGTCATGATATTTGGGATTAAGGTAAATCTTAGTTCAAGATACATAGACGCCTTTGAGAGCCTTGATTGCATTGGATTGGTGGCCTATCAACTATCACTCCCACCTAGATTATCTCAAGTACATGATGTGTTCCATGTATCACTCATAATAAAGTACATGACATACCCCTCACATGTACTCAATCCAATGTTGGTACCATTGGAAAATTATCTTTCCTTTTAGTAACAACCAGTGAAGATCTTAGAACATAGAGAATAAAGTTCTCTGAAATAAGACAGTTAACCTGGTCAAAGTGGAGTGGAGAAACCACAAGATTGAAGAAACGACATGCGAACTAGAGGATGTGATTAAAACAATTACCATTTTTCATTTTAGTGTGTGAAATGAAAATATGGGGGTAAATATTCAAAATGGGGGATGATTATAATGACCCATAGAGTTATAAAAAAATTCCCTTTTTGGTAGAATTAAAAGTCTTATTACATGTAATGGTTTTTGAAAAAACCTACACTTATTTAGTTTTATTATATCCTCATGGATTTAATATAACATTAATTATTATATCCAATGATAATATAGCCATTTAATAGTGATCATATGATTAGTATAAATATAGGGTTCTAATAAATCCAATTGAATCGGACAGAAGAATTGATGGCCTCAACCAGTAGGATCCTTCACTATAAAGCCCATTTATTGTAGAATAAAAGGGAGGTAGAATCATTGGGGTTTTCTTTTGACCAATCCCAATCTAAGATCCAAAAACATAAGAATGATCCAAACTATTTATGGGAAACGTTAATGCTCATCAAGATCATAGCTCAAAGCATGTACATCAAAACACCCCATGAAAGTATCACCATCACACACCTAACTCTTAGGGTGTGTTCTAGTGAATTAAAGGTATATTTATCAAGACCATAACAATATGGATATTTATATTATATTTTCACTAGAATAATAGTTATATTTACTTCTTATTATTACTTTATAAACGATTTCAATCTTGATACAATAGAACACAAACTATATTTTTGGGTGATATTAAATTGAAATTAATATAATTATTTGGATTAATTAATGGATTTTTGAAATAAATAATATTTTAATAAATTATTATTATCTAATAATTTTTTAAAAATATAAATGGTTGTATGATTTTAATGAATTCAAATATAATCTTCATAAGGATTCAGAAACTATTATTGTAAAAAAACCCATCACTTCCCAATAAATGTTGATTCTTTTTTAATAGAGGAAATTGAAATATATAGAAAATTATCTGGAAAAAAATTACGTTTTAAAATAAAAATATTTAAATTACCCAATGGTGAGTTTTTCCTAATTTTTGGAGACATTCAAATTTTCTGGTAAAAATTAAATATAGTAAAAATATAGTGTGTATAATGACATCATAATGACTCAAAAATGATGTAATAAATTCTATAAATGGTCTCCATGATCAAATATATTTTCCCTTTTAAAATAATGTGATTTTATTTTTATTTTATTGATTTTATAAATCCTATATGAATCCTCTAACGCCCCGACCCAAGCTACCCAGAGTCGGTGCATTAATTACATAACATTGGCATGATCACGAGAAAGGTCAAGTCTCGAAAGACCGATTAGTTTAGTAGCCTTGGAATAATTAGATACATCCATAAATTTTTACATTACATCATAAAAAAACATCTTGTCTTCATATCCCCTCATACTATCCCTGCAGGTCATTCATAAATTACTTCTTCATAATCCTGGGAAAAAAAAATAAAACATTGAAAGGGGTGAGCTCGGATGCTCAGTAAGGATAACATTATAGCAGAAGCTTTCATAAATAAGCATAAACACTTAAGGCAATTTATAACTAAAACAAAAGCCTTTTAAACTTGAACTTCAGCATAAAATGGCAAAGGTAAAATGAAATAATGCCATTTACTTACTCACATGGATATTCTACTAGTAGAATGATCACATGCAATATCAATAACCACTTTCATAATGATGGAATGCATAATGCCAGACTATCATAACCACATAGCCAAGGCCTCGTGCCAAGACTACAAATAAGATTTTGCCAAGGCCTTGTGCCAAGACACTAGTTTGTCTCATGAGACCTACCGATGCATCGAGGAGCTATAGCGGGCTCCACCCGTCACTTATTAAGTCCAATTCATTCCTCATATGAATAGTTTTAAGCATAAAATAAACATTCGTATTGAAACTAGCATACGAAATGTCAATACTTTTACCACAAACCTTGAGTGGTATAAAAATAGCACATCCACAGTCAAACATAACTCATTCGATACAATATGGAAGATTGTATTGTATCACATTAACCTCAATCAAGAATAATGAAGGATGTTGACATAGATGAAAATAATCATCAAAACTATTTGAGAGAAATATCCCCCTTTTCTTGAAATCATTTAAAAGTCACACTATTTGTCAAAAAGCCATTTAAAAATAGATTTTTGAATCAAAGTGTCCCATACCACTTTGAAACTTTTTAAAAGGATTTTTAATTTTAAAACTTTAATTTCCATATAAATAAATCCTTAAAACCATTTTTAAAATATGGACATTAATGAGCATGATTTAGAAGAATAATTCTTTAAAACATTTAAAAATGGTATTTTAGTTAGAGTTTCTAACCAAAAGAGAGACACTTGAATACAAATAATTGAGGTAATCAAAACATTGTAATATCATGAGAATAAAGGAATTCATGATATACTATGTCAAAGTACATTATATACACCACATAAAAGTGATTTGGTGTATATCATCAAAGAAGTCTCAATGGAATGTAAATTGAGATGAAATCTCTCATAAAGGTTGTATCCTTAGGTTAAGGATAAATAAACGACATAATTATGTGTGACAAATATAAATACACTAAATATGATTGGATATTCAGTGTAAATCAATCAAAGGATATTCACACATATTCTTGTAAAAACAATACCAACGAATTGGATGTTTAACTCAACAAATGGAGAATGAGTTAAAATGACTCTTATCAAATTCATATCAATGACTTGAGAATTACCAAGGGAGTGATTATGTGTATCAAACTTATATCCACAGGAAGGGGAGTGGAAATTATGACATAATCAAATGAATAGTGATTCCACCCATAATCTTGGGGTAATATAATCAATGAAATATGCGTAAAGCCAAATGAGTGGGAATTGAAATCTCAAATTCCCTTATCGATTAGGTAACATACGAAACATACACCCATGAAATAAGTATCATACCATGATGATGTAAATACCCATAAATTAAAGTATATTACACAATGAATACAATCATGGTCAGTACACATACACCACATGCAATAATTAAGTGGTGATCAATGGAAATCTCACGAAATTAAAAGTGAGATAAGAAACCCCTTACCACGTTAATCAACTGAGTCGTATGGCCAAAAGTTAATAACCACCAAATGATTTACAGAATAACATGAATATAAATAGAATCATGAATATATATCAAATGGAAATACACAATACACCACTTTCAATAATTTAGTGGTGAAAAATGGAAATCTCACGGAATTGAAAGTGAGATAAGAAAATCCCTTACTTTTTACTTTTTCCTTGGTCGATGGTAGGTTTACCTCCTGTATAATGGTGAAATAATTGTTATTGAATAATACAAGAATCATTTACTTTAATATGATATCATATATGATCTTTTAACATTGATTTGTTAATAATATCTTAGTATTAATGCCGTTTCGGGTGTTAACTTACTCATTTTCTTTTATATGTTTTGTTACATAAGTCATGTTTGTTGTATCCTATTCATATCCAGAATGATATCAAGTCCTTAAACATCATTTTTAAATAATTAAATGATAATTATACTTGAATGGATACGATGGAGAATGAATCTCATCGCGTTCGTGGAGACGGTAGTCCGTACGTACGCACGAACGCTACTTCCATTTAATTTTTTATTTTAAAAGAATCGAATCCAAATGATATATAGGTATATTACTATTCCAGTATAATATAATATTTTATATATGTTACTTAAGTTCATTAACACCATCCTTTATATGTTCCATGTGTGGTATGAACGAGTCATATCATTTTAAGGGGGCGGTAGTCCGCACTTCCTCAAATGAAATTATCGTATGTATATACAACATGAAACGAATAATGGTATGAAATAAAATGGAATTACAGAAGCTTATATATAAAATATATATCATTAATATCATATTTAATTACAGTTCCATCATAATGGCCACCATGAGAGGCGGTAAGATGTTTTTTAACAATCATCGTTTCGTGAGGCGTTAGTTTGCCATCCACAGAAACATTATGTTCATCATCCATTAGATGGAGTTGTGTGTATGTGTAGTTTGAATACTTCTTATAACAACATCCTAGTATATTGAGGATACTGGTGTTGTTACAAAATAAGGGAAATAAAAAGAGTTTGGGGGTTGAAGAAGCAAAATAAATGAAAATAATTTAAGAGAAATCGTTACCTTTAATTTAGGTAACTCACTTTGGTTGGAACCAAAGGACTTGTTGAAATGCTTTCTGCCTAAGGGGAAGCTTCAAGGAGGAGGAGAGGGATGTGGGGAGCTTAGTTGGTCAGAGTTTGGACGAGCCAAGTGGCTTGAGAGGTGTGAGGAAAAGAGAAGGAGGAGTGCCCTTTTATAAGAGGGGTGAGGGGCACCTTTGGAAAAGCTAGAAATATTAATTTATAATAAATTCATATTCGGTTTCCAAAGGCTCCAAAGTTGACTATTCAAAGGATTAGGTGGGGATAGGTCGAAAACAACTCATCCAATAGAATTTAGACAGGTTTGGGTACTTATATTAACCTTATCTTTAAGTATTAACTCTAAGTTAATTAGTTTCACTTTTACCATGTCTCTTTGTATTTTTATATAATATGGTTAATAAACTTACTATATACATCCAATCGACACCCAAGTGGTCCATTAATGATTAACCTATCATGATATAAGTCTCTTGGCCGAACCTTAGATTTTTAGGAATTTAATATCAATTAATAATATAATATTTGTTTTAAGAACTCTTTTATGTCAATTTTGACACTATTCATTAGTTGATTTTTGTGAAACTCATAACAGATTGATTATTTCTAAAAAAGTCAATTAAATCAATTCTAATATATCATATTATCCTATAAAATTAGTTTAATTCATTAAAAGTGTCATATTATATTTATTTGGGTATTTATAAAATCAATTATTTTAATTTTTCACTATTATAGTAATTACTGCATCATCATTGTGTCATTAATATTTTACATTATTTGATGTATAAAAAGTATAAATAAAATATCATTATGTAGGAAATCTTTTTATCGTTCTAATGAATATTTATAATCTAAAATCCAACATGTATAACCCTATGTAACAATTGTTTTGCTAAAAGATATATGCTTGTGTCATTTTTGTATTCACTTTAACTTAATTAATATAAAGTGTCATTATCACTTACAAGTGGATCCATGGGGTCCCAAAATTGACCCAAAGATTCCCATGGTCGACCATGTATCAACCAATAGGGTTAAGACACATTTTAGGGTAATTTAGTATTATTATAATATTATTGTTTTAACCCTTATTTACCGGATTTACCCTTAACCATGGTAAATAAAATATTTACCGCAGTAATTATTCAAAATGTCTAAAAATAAAAGTTACCTATTTACAAAATTTGGACATCCTGATTCCAAATATGGAATCCATTTTTCTAAATTCAAAACACAGAAGTGGCAGAAATTAATTTAAAATTAATTCCCGCTGTCAAAACAAAAAGCGTGTTTTTAAGAGATAATAACTATCAAAAGATTGACACTTGTTTATGTTCGGTTTAATTGTAAAATTATGTCCAATGACCAACATTATATTAAATGGTAAAAATATATTCTAAATATACTTTAAAACCACTCAAATTCACAATTTATCACTATTAATTATTTTTATTAAAAAAGTTGTTTTTAATTAAAATTTAGTAATTTTCACTATTCATCAAAATATGAAAGTTATCCGAAAAGTACAAAAATTTCACCTTAGGCTAAATTCGATATTCCGAATCCAAAAATGAAGTCCATTTTGAAATATAAAATATATATAATTTCAAAAAGTAGGTATTACTATTCATAACGGCTAGTTTGATTGGTTGTGGTGTGTTAAAATCTCGAAGTTGCGAACAATGCACGTTATTGCATTATTCGAAAGGAAACATACCGAGGAAGCTTGGGGTGTTACATTCTCCCCTCCTTCAATAAATTGCGTCCTCGCAATTTTTAAAATTTTTCTTGGGAATATAATGGAAAGTCCCACATCGGAAAAAGAGTCAATAAAACTATCAATTTAAAAGAAAGAAAGAGAGGTATAAGGGTCATCCAAGATAACCCATACTTGGATTCCATGTAAGAAAACATGGATATGGATGATAAACTAAGTGTCAAGTTCTGATGGAGAGGGATAGAAATCATGATCAGGAGAAAGTTAACAATGAGAAAACCACAAACTTGTGTTGGGACAAACGACCATTAGTCTTCTAGTAGGAAAGTAAACGGACACCATTTTTTTTAAGTTACATTACATAAGGAAGAGGAATTCATTTATGATATTGACTAAGAACATTATGAGATATACTTACATTTTAAGTATATTTTCATTCTTTAATAAATTTCCACCACTAACTCATTTTTTTTAAACGATGAGTATTCAAGAAGACTTGGTCACACTGGAAGAGATAGAATAAACTTCTATAGAATCACATGATCCATGAAGGATAAACCATATATTTACATTGTCTTTGAAGATTAATCAAAACCAAAATGGTCAGTGAATGATCTAATGATCCCCCAAAAGGATATTCATTGAGATAAATATGCACTAATCTTAATTTCTAAAATTAAACCAACAATACCCCAAAGTTAAATAGATACCATTCAATAACCAATTGTCCTTAAAATCCTTTAATATAATCCAAACTAATATTGAAACCCAAAACATAGAAGAATTTGATTAGGTAGTCTCCCATGTTAAATTGTATCTCCAAATGACATCAGATACTCTTAAAGTCACATACTCAAAGGTAATTAACCTAATCACATATTCTCTATTATAGTTTAATCATTTCCATAAATAACCCAAATCACTATAAATCCACAATAAAAACGTAGATAAAAATCTATCATTACTCCACAAATGAAACCCCATAGTATTCTATTTTCCTTGGGCATATAGTGTTCCCAACAAAGCGAACATCTTCCAAAATAACATTTATCACTTAATCACCAAATCATTTTCCTATACCAAGGGTATTCTTTTGATATGAAATAAGAACCCAAATCAACTTATTATTGATCAATAAAATCATTTAACTAAAAAAAAGTCACACTAACCAGGGACTTCACGTAGTCCCGTGGTAGGCGATAAATCCCAATCGCACTTTGGTTGTGGGTTCGATTCCCATAGCTTTGTCCGACGCGATGGGTTGTCACACGGTCTACGTGTTTTCCTTTTTCAAAAACTATATTTTATAATATTGCCACAATGAGATAAATTCCTCAAAATACTATATCATAAATTTACCCACAAATGTTATATCATACCTTGAATCTTCATCCCAAATTAAAATAACTTATAATTCTCTCAAACCCCAATGACATATAAATCCAAATGGTTATTTATACCCATATCCACAAGAGAAGAGACAATTCTTCCTCAAATATCATTCTCACATGGCAAACTGCGGGGTTACAAATACAAGAGAAAATTATTCCATAGTGAACCCATCAACAAGGAGTGCTAATACTTTTTAAACATTTCTCCAACCATTTATTCCCACATAGCTTCTTATTTGACCAAAAAAATATCCTATAGAATAGGAAATTCACTCGGGTAATGGCCAGGTCCCCTACATTTACGGAAAATGACTGTAAATGGACTCTTGGGACCATTTTTATCTTCTTCCATAGTACTCTTCATTTTTCTTCGGCAATTCTTTACTTTATGTCCTTCCTTCCCGCACGTAAAACATTTCGTTGTCCCATTGAGACACTTTCCTGGGTGTCTCTTTCCACATTTCCTGCATGATGAAAATTGAGGGTTCTTTTCTCCATGGTCTCCATTGCTGGAGCTCTTATCATTTATCACATTTCTCTTCCTTGTTGAGTCTAGGAGTTGGTTAATATATATGTTGTTGATCATATTTTTGGAAAACTGATTTGGCATAAAGAAGATATCTTTTACGCCTATCAACATTCCATTTTGTTGCTCATTGCCACCACCGTTCCCATCTTGTACATCATTCTCAAAGTCACTATGACTTCCTTGGAATCCAGCCATTGACTAAAACCATAAAGCATTGTGTGAGTAATAGTAGTCGTAAAATCATTTAGAGATTAAAATGTCACCATATTCTCAATTTGAAACATATTAGGATTAACCAAGGTCATTTACTCTCATCTTATATATATATTACTTAAATTGGTTTGTAAAGAAAATGTAAATTATCCTAAGCATATCCCCCGGGAGTGTCGTAACCAAGAGTGCAGCAAGGCCCGTTGTCGTGCACCAGTTCCCGTTCGAGTCTAGCTCAAAGCGGTGTTTTCGGGTTTTAACCCTAGGTACATCTGTGCCAGATCCGCCTCTACCTGCTCGTATCCAGACAGGGATGTATTGCTCGGAAAACTCACAAAATCTCTACAATACCAAAATTCTAGGAAGTTATTTTATACTAATCCTCAAAGTTCATCTTAGGTCTACGTGCTCTAATCAGAGTTTATCTAAATCTAGCTACCAAGGTTTGTACTAAACTTCCTCTGATACCAACTCTAACGCCCCGACCCCAGCTACCCAGAGTCGGTGCATTAATTACATAACATTGGCATGATCACGAGAAAGGTCAAGTCTCGAAAGACCGATTAGTTTAGTAGCCTTGGAATAACTAGATACATCCATAAATTTTTACATTACATCATAAAAAAAACATCTTGTCTTCATATCCCCTCATACTATCCCTGCAGGTCATTCATAAATTACTTCTTCATAATCCTGGAAAAAAAAATAAAACATTGAAAGGGGTGAGCTCGGATGCTCAGTAAGGATAACATTATAGCAGAAGCTTTCATAAATAAGCATAAACACTTAAGGCAATTTATAACTAAAACAAAAGCCTTTTAAACTTGAACTTCAGCATAAAATGGCAAAGGTAAAATGAAATAATTCCATTTACTTACTCACATGGATATTCTACTAGTAGAATGATCACATGCAATATCAATAACCACTTTCATAATGATGGAATGCATAATGCCAGACTATCATAACCACATAGCCAAGGCCTCGTGCCAAGACTACAAATAAGATTTTGCCAAGGCCTTGTGCCAAGACACTAGTTTGTCTCATGAGACCTACCGATGCATCGAGGAGCTATAGCGGGCTCCACCTGTCACTTATTAAGTCCAATGCATTCCTCATATGAATAGTTTTAAGCATAAAATAAACATCCGTATTGAAACTAGCATACGAAATGTCAATACTTTTACCACAAACCTTGAGTGGTATAAAAATAGCACATCCACAGTCAAACATAACTCATTCGATACAATATGGAAGATTGTATTGTATCACATTAACCTCAATCAAGAATAATGAAGGATGTTGACATAGATGAAAATAATCATCAAAACTATTTGAGAGAAATATCCCCCTTTTCTTGAAATCATTTAAAAGTCACACTATTTGTCAAAAAGCCATTTAAAAATAGATTTTTGAATCAAAGTGTCCCATACCACTTTGAAACTTTTTAAAAGGATTTTTAATTTTAAAACTTTAATGTCCATATAAATAAATCCTTAAAACCATTTTTAAAATATGGACATTAATGAGCATGATTTAGAAGAATAATTCTTTAAAACATTTAAAAATGGTATTTTAGTTAGAGTTTCTAACCAAAAGAGAGACACTTGAATACAAATAATTGAGGTAATCAAAACATTGTAATATCATGAGAATAAAGGAATTCATGATATACTATGTCAAAGTACATTATATACACCACATAAAAGTGATTTGGTGTATATCATCAAAGAAGTCTCAATGGAATGTAAATTGAGATGAAATCTCTCATAAAGGTTGTATCCTTAGGTTAAGGATAAATAAACGACATAATTATGTGTGACAAATATAAATACACTAAATATGATTGGATATTCAGTGTAAATCAATCAAAGGATATTCACACATATTCTTGTAAAAACAATACCAACGAATTGGATGTTTAACTCAACAAATGGAGAATGAGTTAAAATGACTCTTATCAAATTCATATCAATGACTTGAGAATTACCAAGGGAGTGATTATGTGTATCAAACTTATATCCACAGGAAGGGGAGTGGAAATTATGACATAATCAAATGAATAGTGATTCCACCCATAATCTTGGGGTAATATAATCAATGAAATATGCGTAAAGCCAAATGAGTGGGAATTGAAATCTCAAATTCCCTTATCGATTAGGTAACATACGAAACATACACCCATGAAAGAAGTATCATACCATGATGATGTAAATACCCATAAATTAAAGTATATTACACAATGAATACAATCATGGTCAGTACACATACACCACATGCAATAATTAAGTGGTGATCAATGGAAATCTCACGAAATTAAAAGTGAGATAAGAAACCCCTTACCACGTTAATCAACTGAGTCGTATGGCCAAAAATTAATAACCACCAAATGATTTACAGAATAACATGAATATAAATAGAATCATGAATATATATCAAATGGCAATACACAATACACCACTTTCAATAATTTAGTGGCGAAAAATGGAAATCTCACGGAATTGAAAGTGAGATAAGAAAATCCCTTACTTTTTACTTTTTCCTTGGTCGATGGTAGGTTTACCTCCTGTATAATGGTGAAATAATTGTTATTTAATAATACAAGAATCATTTACTTTAATATGATATCATATATGATCTTTTAACATTGATTTGTTAATAATATCTTAGTATTAATGCCGTTTCGGGTGTTAACTTACTCATTTTCTTTTATATGTTTTGTTACATAAGTCATGTTTGTTGTATCCTATTCATATCCAGAATGATATCAAGTCCTTAAACATCATTTTTAAATCATTAAATGATAATTATACTTGAATGGATACGATGGAGAATGAATCTCATCGCGTTCGTGGAGACGGTAGTCCGTACGTACGCACGAACGCTACTTCCATTTAATTTTTTATTTTAAAAGAATCGAATCCAAATGATATATAGGTATATTACTATTCCAGTATAATATAATATTTTATATATGTTACTTAAGTTCATTAACACCATCCTTTATACGTTCCATGTGTGGTATGAACGAGTCATATCATTTTAAGGGGGCGGTAGTCCGCACTTCCTCAAATGAAATTATCGTATGTATATACAACATGAAACGAATAATGGTATGAAATAAAATGGAATTACAGAAGCTTATATATAAAATATATATCATTAATATCATATTTAATTACAGTGCCATCATAATGGCCACCATGAGAGGCGGTAAGATGTTTTTGAACAATCATCGTTTCGTGAGGCGTTAGTTTGCCATCCACAGAAACATTATGTTCATCATCCATTAGATGGAGTTGTGTGTATGTGTAGTTTGAATACTTCTTATAACAACATCCTAGTATATTGAGGATACTGGTGTTGTTACAAAAGAAGGGAAATAAAAAGAGTTTGGGGGTTGAAGATGCAAAATAAATGAAAATAATTTAAGAGAAATCGTTACCTTTAATTTAGGTAACTCACTTTGGTTGGAACCAAAGGACTTGTTGAAATGCTTTCTGCCTAAGGGGAAGCTTCAAGGAGGAGGAGAGGGATGTGGGGAGCTTAGTTGGTCAGAGTTTGGACGAGCCAAGTGGCTTGAGAGGTGTGAGGAAAAGAGAAGGAGGAGTGCCCTTTTATAAGAGGGGTGAGGGGCACCTTTGGAAAAGCTAGAAATATTAATTTATAATAAATTCATATTCTGTTTCCAAAGGCTCCAAAGTTGACTATTCAAAGGATGAGGTGGGGATAGGTCGAAAAAAACTCATCCAATAGAATTTAGACAGGTTTGGGTACTTATATTAACCTTATCTTTAAGTATTAACTCTAAGTTAATTAGTTTCACTTTTACCATGTCTCTTTGTATTTTTATATAATATGGTTAATAAACTTACTATATACATCCAAGAGACCCCCAAGTGGTCCATTAATGATTAACCTATCATGATATAAGTCTCTTGGCCGAACCTTAGATTTTTAGGAATTTAATATCAATTAATAATATAATATTTGTTTTAAGAACTCTTTTATGTCAATTTTGACACTATTCATTAGTTGATTTTTTTGAAACTCATAACAGATTGATTATTTCGAAAAAAGTCAATTACATCAATCCTAATATATCATATTATCCTATAAAATTAGTTTAATTCATTAAAAGTGTCATATTATATTTATTTGGGTATTTATAAAATCAATTATTTTAATTTTTCACTATTATAGTAATTACTGCATCATCATTGTGTCATTAATATTTTACATTATTTGATGTATAAAAAGTATAAATAAAATATCATTATGTAGGAAATCTTTTTATCGTTCTAATGAATATTTATAATCTAAAATCCAACATGTATAACCCTATGTAACAATTGTTTTGCTAAAAGATATATGCTTGTGTCATTTTTGTATTCATTTTAACTTAATTAATATAAAGTGTCATTATCACTTACAAGTGGATCTATGGGGTCCCAAAATTGACCCAAAGATTCCCATGGTCGACCATGTATCAACCAATAGGGTTAAGACACATTTTAGGGTAATTTAGTATTATTATAATATTATTGTTTTAACCCTTATTTACCGGATTTACCCTTAACCATGGTAAATAAAATATTTACCGCAGTAATTATTCAAAATGTCTAAAAATAAAAGTTACCTATTTACACAATTTGGACATCCTGATTCCAAATATGGAATCCATTTTTCTAAATTCAAAACACAGAAGTGGCAGAAATTAATTTAAAATTAATTCCCGCTGTCAAAACAAAAAGCGTGTTTTTAAGAGATAATAACTATCAAAAGATTGACACTTGTTTATGTTCGGTTTAATTGTAAAATTATGTCCAATGACCAACATTATATTAAATGGTAAAAATATATTCTAAATATACTTTAAAACCACTCAAATTCACAATTTATCACTATTAACTATTTTGATTAAAAAAGCTGTTTTTAATTAAAATTTAGTAATTTTCACTATTCATCAAAATATGAAAGTTATCCGAAAAGTACAAAAATTTCACCTTAGGCTAAATTCGATATTCCGAATCCAAAAATGAAGTCCATTTTGAAATATAAAATATATATAATTTCAAAAAGTAGGTATTACTATTCATAACGGCTAGTTTGATTGGTTGTGGTGTGTTAAAATCTCGAAGTTGCGAACAATGCACGTTATTGCATTATTCGAAAGGAAACATACCGAGGAAGCTTGGGGTGTTACAAATCCTCCAAAACCAATATTATATTTTATGCTTTAAAAATAATTTCTTTATAGACATGACCCACTTACACCTCAAAAAAGATAACAGTCTAACAATTTCAGACCATGTACTAAGGATATAATTAAGACCACTCTTATTTAGATTAATACATCGGAAAAAACCATGGGTTGTTTTTGGGTTTTTATCACTTTATTATATTGATTCCAAAGCTTAAGATTGAAAAATAATAATGAATTTCCAATTCATTTCCTATATAATCCCACCCAATCTCCCATTTATCGTCCCAGAAAAACCCTGGATCACATCCTTACTATTCCCTCTCATATCTATAGTCCATCAATGGTTCCCAAAATATCTTAATAAGCTCCTCCTAAGAATTTGGAATCACCCTCTCAATGTAAGGGATCCTCTCTTTCTCCTCTTTAATCAGGTATCTTCATTATCTTATGTCGTTTATCTCAATTTCCTAATTTTAAGATATTTTATTCCTATCCCCCATACTATATGTTTTGTGTATTAGTGATGAGATAAACCATTAACTCTCATTAATACCTTCCATTAACATCTATACACCCATCTTATGCTACCAAAATCTCATCGTGATTTTTCTATTCCAAACAAATGTGTAGTCAATACCCGTAACCATTCCCTATCAAGGGTGTTCACATTTTTTCACTTATAAGTATTTTAATTTTGAATTACATATATTAATTTTACACACCTTTATTAAGGTATAAAATATTATTATTAATGATTTCATCAGTGTGATTTATGTGTGCACACATATGCATATGAATGAAATGAAAATTATGGGTGATCCCAGAATTATATAGTGATCCAATGTATTGGGTAATGTTTTAGTATCATGAGAGGTCATTTAACAGATTATGGGGTGAACCAAATCCATAATGGGACATTATCCCTCATGATGACTTATAATTTACCCTTGAATTGTGTTTCTGATTCCATGTTTTATGTTGTTGCCACATTACCCTTGTCACCATGTGATTATCATTTTATATAATGATTTATTGATCATGTTTGTGTTTCTCGCACCTTTTAAGACTCATTTATATTCTTTTTTTCTAACATGTTTTAATATCTCCATGTTATTACATTTGTATTCCTTTAATACGCTTTATAGATCTCCCCTTTCAATACATTTCTGTAGGTTATCTCATGTTAATTTAATTATAATGTATTTATATGATCATGTCAAGGATGTTTTCAATAATTTTATTTCATCCCATGTTTTATGTTGTTATTTAATGTACCTAATTCCTAAAGACTTTGTACTTCTAAATATTCCAGGTTGTATTACGTGTAATCTTTTGCAATAAATCCATATTTAATGTATAATAAAGAGCAGGGTTTTCCTATAAATGGTTTAAATACAGACTCCTGAAATATAATTTCATGATTCAATTTCCTTATCTTGGTATTTTATATTTTTTTCTCTTCTTTATTTCAATGGATTTTTGGTTTAAAGACCATAAATGGTTTTTATTAAAATACTTTTTCAATAATTTTTATGGATTTTATCCAAAATCTTTTTTTGTGTTATTTTTCATATAATAAGAATGAATACTTCAAAAGTTAAATTATTTCCTAATTTTATATCCTATGATCATCGAAATAATTTTAAAATTTATACTAGGAAAAATTCTTATTGTTTTCCATACATGTGACTTTTTCCTCTATTTAAAAAAATTAGAAAATAACCTCTATTTTTATCATTCATAAAATGAATTTATTTTTACACTATTAAAAAATTTATATATTTTTAAGAATTATTTATATGTTTCTATGATTATGTTTAAATAAAGTTATTCTATTAATATATTTATAATTTTATGTTTATAATGTTACATGAAGAAAAATTTATTTTCTTATATTTTCCATGAAACTTTTTTTATTTTTAATTAAAATTTATTTCAATATTTGTTAACATTATTTAACAATTCTAATGAATCCATGGGGCATTTTATTTTTATTCCACCCACTTTCATTATATGAATGTTTTTTAATGATATTATTAGGGAAAAAGTTTCTTTTACATCAATTAATGAAGCTGTAATGGAATTATGTTTGTTACAAGGGCGTTATGTTCTAAACTGAATGATATTAAAGAAAATTCATTCCTTGGTAATTTTACGTATGTATTGATGATTTATGGTTGTTCAGTTATAAACCAAGGAAGGGTGGGTTCATTATTTCCCTTCATTGTCTCGAGTAAAGTGATAAATTTACCAAATTTTATCTTACTCTTATAAGATAATGGTGTTATATATGTTAAGATACTCCTAAGAGACAAAAATGGTTACTTAACATTGGTGGTTTTAAAGAGAATATTGAGTTAAATTTTGAATTATACTATTATGAGAATGTTGGAATTGTCTATTAGGTGATTCCATGGTGAATATTGATGCTATAATATGGACATTGTATTTTTCATTGATTGATATGACTTATAATAGACCCATTTCTCAAGGATTTTTTTCTCATGGAACTTTATTGATGACATATATGACTATTTTCTTATCATAATTTGTTATTCCATATCACATTATTTATTATCCACATTTTAATGGGAATTAAATCTCGTATTTTGTTCTCATGAACATTTATTATGTTCTCATACGCTTATTCTCATCTTATTATCACTAACAAAAATCAATTATTAATGCTTACATTTACCCTTACTATGCATTTGAGATCACCATTTTAATGTTTTCTATTTCTATAGGTTTTGAAGAATGATTTTAAATTATTTTTTATAAGTGTTTCAGGATTTTATATTTTTATAATTGATATTTAATACTTATAGTGAAATAAGAAAATATAGTTATAAAAGGAAAATGATCAAGTGAAGACATGACTATTTTTAGGTAATGGATTTTCTAAACACTATAAAAATATAAATATAGAATTACATTGGATAAATTGGTGATCCATTATTTTCATTTGAGGTTGTATGTTTTAGGGGGATATAATTGTATCATTCTTATCACAATCAATGCTATAAATACAAATATTATGGATTTATAACTAGATCACGTATTACCATTTAAAAGAGATTATAGTTGTTATATACCAGAGTAGGGTTTAGATAACATTGGTTATTATGATCTTTTAATTAATGGATAAAATCTTAATTATATAAAACATCATGGGTTTATATGTTTGTTATCGATCATGCTTTCAAATAATACTCAAAACTTTTTAGGATTTATGTGATAGTATTTTGAACTAATTAATGATATATTGGATGAAATTATATTTTTTGAGGTATATGTGAACCTTAGGATTAATGAGAAGTATTATTTTAGAATAAAGATATTTTATTTCAATGAATATAATGTGAAGTTAACTAAAATACTTTTTTGGTAAAAAAAGTATTTTAATATGAGGCTATTGAAATTAATTGGAATATAAGGTTTTTATTTATGGAATAAAATATGTTTAACCTATAGTGTAATTATGTAAATTTTATAGTTTTTTATATTATTTCAATATATGAAGTTTTATTCATTTTATTATCATATTTTGTTGTCTTAACCTTTAACTATTTATTAAATATAGACATATTATCTTTTCTTCCTCATATTTATCCTGTGACCTATTAAATAGTTAATCCTTATAAATGATAACAATTCATCATAGAACCACATAAATTGGAATGTGGGATGTGATAACTGTTTAAATTTTTTAAAATAGGAAAATAGTGGATAAATTTTAATTTATGTATATGAATAAAATCATGTAATTTTATTTTCTAATGTTCACAGTGGGGGTAATAAAATATTCCATCATAAATTAAAAAATTTCATATTTGATAATCATTTACTACTAGTTGGTGGCCTTCTTTGCATCATATTAATTCATGATTTTATAGTCATTAAATTTATTATAACTACATCCTCTATCACTCCACATCAATATTTCTGCATTAGATTTCACCTCTATGTCCATATTATAAATTTACACTAATTTTCTCCATGTTGGAAACATTGCTTTATGTTACTCAACATGACCATCATATTTACTTTCCCTCTTTTCAAAATGATTTTTAATTAACCCTTTTTTATAATGAATATCATTTTTCCTTATTAATATTTTGAATATTTTAAGGAATGTTTTCATAGCTAGTTGATGAGTTATCAAGGGATTACTGGGATAAGGGAGGATTTTTATTGATCTAATAAAAATAATATATTTTTGATATTGTGCACATGCCATTTTTGGAAATAATCAGTTAACTACCAAATGCTGTCTTGGAATGGAAATTTAAGACTTTTATTAAATATAGAATTTGGGTATTACCTTATGAAAAACGTAATAATTTTTGATGATCAGTTGTTTTAAACTACATTCATGGAAGAATATAATATAATAAATTAATTAACTAATTTTTTTTCAATTTTAAATTCAGTTTTCTAACCCTATTCTACAAATACCCACTAATTAAAATTACCTTGGGTTATTTGAACAACCTCACATATGGAGAGAGGATCTTTTGGAAAATTATCCTTGGATGAATGAATATGTGTGATGATTTGGTAATATCTGTGCCAATAGTGCTATTGGATCTCACCAAAAGTGATGTTAGATTAATCTTTATCAGCGATTGATCAAAAAATGAGGCTAGGAATTTAATATTTTTTTTGTTTTAACACCCTATTGATCATAATAATATAAACTTGAATCAAATACATAAATATATTAATTTGTGGTTTCGTTGTGATAGTGGTTTTTGATTTATCTTCATACAGTTAGGAAATGAGTATATTTGATTATTATCCTTCATTGGTTCATTGTTCATCATTAAAATATAATAAAATTGAGGCCAAATGATATAATCAACAATGTTAATTCCTCTTTTTTTTAAAATTTATCTGACCATTCAACTTATGAAAATTTTCACCATCCTCTCTATTCAGTGGTTCAACGGTTACCCAGAAACTGATCATTTCACATTCAAACATTCTAGAAACATATAATTTCTACAGTTGTGGGATAAAGATCAATGGAATGATTGTGGTTCATTTATGACAGAAGATGATTGAGGATAGATTATGATCAAATTTGGAGACCCCTTTTTTATAGTTGTTTTGATGGTGCAAAAAATAGCGGTTGACTACAAGAGGACTTAGTGGATGGAATTTGGCCATCAGTGAGAAAAAACATCATTAATGTTTGATCAAAATATTATAGAGGTAATTGCATCTAAATTTAAGGAAAAAATATATGGGAAGAATACATGTGTTGATCTCAAAAAATCCAAACAATATTGTGTATTGTTTTATGGAAATTCTCTTTGTTGTACCCTTGCTATAGTGGCTAGGTTTTTGTTGAAAATAATGTTTCATCTATCGTATGGGATGTAACACTTGTTTTGGGACCCATTCCGGGTGACATGGAATATACCATCGGGGTACATAGGGACATAAACTATTAGGAACACATGCATGGATAGATTACATTGGAAAACACCAATACTCAGACATGGAAATAATACCTATACACATCCTCATACAAAGTTACAACAAAAGTACAAGAGTACTTCCTAAAGTACACAGTCATGGGATGGAACACAAAGGAAGATAAAAGGTAGAAAATACATATCGTGAAGTACCTGTACATTCCTTGTACATCCTATGGGGGTTTATAAGGTTCTTTTTTGTTTCATTTTGGTCTAGTTTCCTGAGGGTATGTTCCCTTAGTTGATCCCCATAAGGGTAGAGTGTGTCATTATGTCATAATCATAGAATTCGATCTCCACTATGGGATTAGACTCAAATTGTTTTTCATGAATCACTATATCTGGCTTGAGGTGGGATAATATATCGTATCTTCATCCACAGGTGGGGTTTTATGAATATACATGACCAATATACCTAGGATGTAATACCCTTCTTAATGAGTTATTCAAAATAGTTGTCGGTATTCCCTATTGGCCCTGGGAGATATCCCCTATAATTATAGCAATCTCTTCTGAGTTCAAATTTGCACTCCTTCATGTAAAAGATCTATGAGCGTGATCTGTTTGAGGGGAACCATCATAATTATCATCATCACGGAGTGAGTTCTTTAGTGTTATAGTTACACTAAGCCCTTGAGAAGAATCCTAGACTATCAATGCGATTGTGGTCATTCCTCGAGACTTACTATCTTTATTGAGTATATCTAGGTTATTATTGTTGTAATATTTTGATTGAAATCCCTTTTTCAGGATGAGATGAATGGTATATTAATTCTCTATGATTAGTGATTTCATGGTGTACTACTATGTAATATTATACTCACACCTACATGTACTCTTCACACACTTGTCGGGTCATATAATGATGAAAAGCTATTAGACATGGTCCAAGGTAGACCAGAAACAGGTGGATTGTTGGCTAACATACCCTTTCAACATGACTTTGATAATATTATTATTGACATCATATATGTAGGAACTACTTTCATGAAACACCTTTGGCATATGCATCATAGAGGACTATTTTGTGGTTTACATTTCCTTCTGAGTTTGTCTCCCTAAATATGCTATTCAATATGGTACATCTTGTCTATTTTTGGATACATTTATGACTATTCCCTACAAAGATTCGATAATAGGATCATGTAGATGATCAAAATGGTGACGAGTCTTAGATATGAGGACCGGTTCAAGAGGTGGTTCCTACAGGTTGTTTTTTAGTCTTTCCACCACCCGATGAGTAGTAGGTTTCATAGGAAGTATAGATAGATGAGGTTTAAGGATTGAGAATACATTATGATTTTTAGAGGGAGTGACCCCTATGTTCTTGAGGTGAGATTGAAACCATGGAAGCTAAGGATATGATTAAGGAAGGTACATGGTTTTTTATCTATGTTAGGACACCTCTGAAATAAAAGGTGGTCCATGTAGTGGGCCTTTATCATCGATTAGTAAGGAGATAGTGGATTCTAGTGAAATTACTATAATGAGAGACAACTCATTCATGCATATAGTATGATTGTATAATTAGAGAGGGGTTATATCTAGAGATGTTGTGTGCAGTGAAAATAAAGAATCATCTATAGCATTATTAGGAAGTGTGAACATAGTTCAGTTTTCGTTGAGGATTACCAACCTCTCATGTTATGCAATGGATATAGTATAGGATGAATTCATCTGAGCTCCATATTTCAAGAAGAATATCTATTATATTATCATGTAATGTGTGATGAATCATTCAATACCTACTTATATTGGAGTGATATAGAAGGATTTGGTATAGTATATCCTTTTTTGTTGAACAGACACCTATATTTAGTGCTGGTAGTAGGAACACAAGAGATGATACACCAGTAGAAATTATCTGATGGTAGATACAAGTATTCCAGAGTTTCATATTCTTATAGAGATAATATCATGATATATGGTCATTTATTCTTGGATATAATGGTGATTATATTTATCGATGGGATAGGTGTTGAAACTCTTCTGATGTTCAGCGAAATCCTTTGTAGGGTTATCTAATCCACTATATGTCTAATAGATATGCAATTAATGGAAAATCGTGGTAGAGAAAGCTTCTTGATATTAGAGGTTTATTGGTTTATAGAAGTGTGTGATGAGTATGGGAGAAATATTTCAGATATGGTTTAACCTATTTCCACCACTACCCCCAGGTGGTCACCCCGGGCACTGGGAGAGGGTAGTTAGAAATGAGGATACACTACACCAAACTGATCATTTAGAGGTGGTTTTTAGTGGTGGTTTACTAAATAAATGTTTAATTTTTTTAATAAAAAATTTTCAATGGTTTTATATAGAATAAATCTAAAAATTTAAAAAAATTAACCAACGTTCCACTTTCCCCCTCCCCCGACACCCCCAACCCCCTCCCCCCACCCCACTGACTTCCCGAAGCCCTAGCCACGTCGTCACTCACTGCCACCCATTGCTTCCACTCGCCCTACTATTCCTCGTCGTTCCTCTCCATCCCTAGCCACACCTCACCTCACCGTCCCTCGTCACGCATCACCGTCCCTCGTCACGCCTCACCTCCCCTCTCCACTGATCCAGACCCCCACCTTACCACCCCTCAATGTTCCAGTGGTGATTTCAAGTGAGATTCCCCCTTATATCCTTCTATATTGTCATTATCTTCATATACACTGATTTAGTCAATTTTGGATAAGGTTTAGTGATGCTTTAATCAAATCATGGTTATTATTCCCCATTATGATGGGGTTTTTTCAATAATGGTTATAAGGGGACATAATTTGATGACTTCACAAACATGGAAGCAGTTTCAATGAGATTAAGACACTGAATAATTTTATTTTTTGTGTTTTTTCAAAATTGGATGATATTGATGGTTAAATAGGTGTTACATCTTAGGTTTTTTTCTATCATATTTTCAAGAGTTCTATATATACCATATCAGGGGTGTTGGAAATGTGTTCATTGAGATGGTAGTTCTCGATGTGTTTTCTATCATTTGTGTTTATTTATTAAAGGTAAATATATAATTATAATTATTTACAGGTATTTATTAATGTTATATGATTTGATGAAAATTTTAAGAGTTGATACGGACTCAGATGCAGCATGGATGAGATTGGATGAGGTCTGGTGGAGTATTATTTTGGTTCTAAAGTAAATATAGAGTTTAGTGGTCCCTATAATTCAAGAAATTATTCTTGTTTTTTCAATGAATTACAACTACAAGAATATTTTAAATACTATAGTAGAATTTATCGGTGAATATTTTTGTTGAGTAAAGGATGTATGATGGTGTTGGGTCTGTTGTACATGTAAGGGTTGTTCTATGGTACATTTTGAGATGATATTGATCAACCCTACCATTAAAGATAATGTAGTGGGACGAAATGTGAATACACAACCATACCTAGTTCCATTAGGAAAAATTATATGTTTTGTATACCACCCAACCTAGATTTCTAAAGGTTTTCATGGTGTTGTTCCATTCATGGATTTCAAGGTATTTGACCCATTGGGGGACACTTGGAAAAGTCTTCCTAACCCCATTTGTCTTCAATATAGAGGACCTAGTTTAGTGATCTATTTTATCAAATTCCATAATTTCATTATTACATTGAATAATATGCAAATTTTGTTTTATAAAGATGATTCCAAAAAATGTAGTAACATGGATTTATCATCACTCGATGAAAAAAATCATTAGAAAATGACCCATTTGATAGTGGAATTGGTGTGACTTATGAAAACATCATTATTATATAATAAATTATATATAGTATAGTTGCCTACATTTGTGATTTTAATTCATCTTCAATTTAAATTTTTATTCTTAAATGACCAAATAATGATATCATAAAAAAATTGGATGCATGTGTCTCTATATATCACTTAGGAAATAGAAAAATGTGATGATTTTGATTTTATCAATGGGATGATTTCTATGGGCCTATTTGAATATCCATTATCATATTCAATATATTGAGCAATATGGATTGTGGAGGGGGTGAATTTATTATTGATATCGTGTGTCACCAAACAATCACGGTTAGTACTAAAGTTAAGAAAACCCTATTTATAGATCTATTTACCATGTATTTACACTATTCTCTTCATTTAGAGGTGTCCTTACTATTTTATTAATTTATAATTTTCATTATATATTTCTCAATGATATGTTTTTTGTATGATTTCGAGATTATCATTTGGAATTAACGGCTCTATGATAACTATTATATTTTATTTTTCATTATCATTAATTTTTTGGTATCATTTATGATTTCAAATTCATTTCTACTTGGGATTATTACACAACATTTTTAAATTATATTCAACATAAATCATAGAAACCATATGTTACAGGTCATTTTTATATACCATATCATGAGGGATGAAGCTATGTATCCTCTCAAAAAAAAAATCTCCATAATTGATTCCCTAAACTAATGTATACATGAATAATTAAAATCATTAAATTGTAATATTCATAATAAATTATTATTTTATAGAATATTTATGTAAATGAAATTTCTAATGTTTTATTGAAATCTGTGGATATAAAATTTTCCTTGATCTTCCCTTGTCAATACAGAGTGTTTCAATTTAATTTTACTCCCACTGAATCTCAACACATAACAACACCCATTGTATGTTTGATTCATTTTAATGGTCCATTTATCTATACATGAGGACCTAATCCTAAAAAGAGATCAAAAATTTTATAATTACTATTTTTATGACATGTTAACTAGGGACTATGTGTGATTTGAAAAATTAATATGTTATTTTCACAACATGAGTGTGTAACAAATGTAATTCTCCTATGTTATAAAAAGATATATTTATAGGTTTCATAGAAACCAAAAAAAAAATTGATGTAGACATTAGGAAACTAAGAGTGTATAAATTTACTACATCCTTATAATATGAATTTTGATTTTAAATAGTATGAATGAATGTTTGCACAAATGTTTTTTAGAATTCCATAATCATTTTAAAATATTAATTATAAAAATGAATTATTCATGGTAATTATTATATATTTCTTTATTTTATTTTTTACATTTATATGTGGTAGATGTCTTGGTTATTTTTCCATTATAGTATACTCTAATTTGATGTATTTTTTCACCATAGAATATGTATTAGTACCATGTAAAAAGTTCTTAACTACATGCATATGTTTTGTAATGCTTGATGTATGTAGAAACTCATCTCACACGATGATTCTAGAATAGGGAATTATAATGTGACATCATATCATTTAGTTCATTTTATAAATTAGGTAGATAGAAGAAGGGAATCTGAGGACTTTATTGAATCTTGTGATAGACCATATATAGGTGAGTCATGAAAACCTTTTCGGTGGTATGTATTGGTTACCATGGGTATGGGATTGTTGTTTTTTCATTTTTTGGCTTTTATTATGTTTTTTATGGAATATAATGTTCTTATAAAAGTTGTTATTTTAAATTTTAATATCCTCTATCACTATAATGCGGCCCATGTGCATGAACCATTTTTGGTATATATTACTTTCAAGAAATATACATGAATGAATATAATTGGAATTTTTAAATGGGATTAAGTTGATTAAAGTATAAAAAATATATATTGAGTTCAAAAGTATTAATCTTGAAGGAATTTATGTTACATGATTTATCCGTTCATAAATATAATTATTTATAATTTTAGTGATTGAACACTAAAGTCATGAAACTTGATTCTTGATTCCTTGTGTATTTATAAAGGAGATTTTATTAACTTATTCATATTTTTACAACTAGTATATATGAATCTATTTTCCAATTTTGTAATAGTTATGTGTTTTCAATTATTTTTAATATTGTGTAGTCACATTTTGATATATATATATATATAAGTTAGATCACTTTATTGAGGAGCACACCTCATTATGCTAAGTGTTTGGAGGAGTTTCTAGATATTTTAATTTCCAATCAATCTGTTAATGGGAGAATATGATGTCCATGTCTTATATGTAAATGTAGAATATGGTTGAAGAGAGATGAAGTTTATGAACACTTTATATTAAAGCAATTCCCTGCTCAATATTTTTGTTGTATTTGGCATAGAGAATCGAATGTTACAGAAAGGTTGACCACTGATGTCAATCCATAAAATGAGCCCCCAAATTCATCGACAATAGAAAATGAAATGAAAAACCTTATAAATGATGCATTGAGTATTGTAAGACACCGACATCAACATCAAAACATATGACAACAACCAATGGAGTGTGCTACAAATAGAAACATAACAAGTAATTTTTTTTGAGACTATAGGAAAACCATATCATTATTTTAACATATCATTGGATCCTCTTCTTGATTCTCTATAGACTATTGTTAGAGAAAACATCACTAAGAATACATATGTTTTTCATGGTTCAGTTGATAATGGAAATCAATAGTTGTATTGTGGATGTTTGAAATATTCGGAATTTTCTTTTCTGCTGAAGTTGTACCATATCAAATGCCTATGTGGAATTACAAATAAGGAGATGTACATGATATTGTAATTTTTTCATGAATCATTTCCTGAAGAAATGATCCCTAAGTATTTTTATGATTAGAATTTTTTTAACAATATTGGTCTAAATTATACCAAAATTCATGCATGTCCCAATGATTGTATGCTTTATTGGGGAGATGGATTAAGAAATCATGATTAAAATAAATTTTATTCTTATATATGGCAGTATATAGGTGATGTTAGAATTTAGAATCCATATAATACAATGAAGAAGAACAAAATTTACACACCGAAAAATGATTTTCATTACATTACTTTAAATCCCCGATTTCAAATATTATTCACGTCATCGAAAACTTCCGAACACATGAAGTTGAATTCTTTAGATTATAACAATGATGGGTAAATGAAACACCCAATAGATTCAATATCATGGAATAAATCTTATTATTTACATACAGATTTCTGATAGGATCCTAGGAATTTTTTATCGGGATTGGTTTTCATTAGATTCAACCCATTGGGAACTTTGAGTATCAGTTATAGAATTTGGATGGTTATCTTGATCCCTTATAATATTCCTCTATGAATGTGAATGAAAAAAATTCCATTAATCATTTCAATGATTATTCCATGAAAAAAGTTCTTGGAAATTATATTCATGTATAATTTCATCTTTTAATTGAGGAATTATTGGAGTTTTGGAGCAACAAATTTGAATCATATGATACATCATCTAGAACAATGATCAAAATGCAAGCTGCTCTAATGTGGAATATTAGTGACCGCCCTGGACTTGTGAATTTTTTTGGTTAGAACAATTACACTGGTTTTTCTTATCCTATTTTCAACTTTTATTTTCATCCCAAATAGCTACCTCATATTATGAAATGGTGCTTCTTGTTTCATAGATGATTTCTTGAAACATCTCAAAGATTTTGGTTGAACAAGTCAAAATTAAATAGTTTCATTGATCACAGACCACCTATAAAGTTGTTAACAGGTTCTAAAATATTGACACAACTTTGAAATATTTAAATAGAAATAGGGATGGTGCATCATTTTAATGATAGTGGGAAACGAATTCTAGGCACATCATCAAGTGAAATTGGAATATAATAATGGAAGAAAAAAGTATATTTTTAAACTTCCATATTGGGAATTTAATTTTTTGAAGCGTAATCTCGATGTGATGCATATTGAGAATAAGTTTAGTGAAAATTTGATCTTCACATTTTTTTAATGAGCATGTAAAGTCGAAGGATCATCTCAATTTTCAGAAAAACTTACAAGTAATGAACATAAATCATGATCTCTCGATAGATGAGAATGGAATGTATGCTCTGACAATTTTTGTAAGGAAAAATAGGGATAATGATACATTCCTTCAAATTTTAAAACATGTGAAGGTATCTCTTGGGTATTAAAGTAAAATATCAATGATTGTTGACTTAAAGCATCAATGGTTAGATGGATTTAAAAGCCTCAATTCACATATTCAGTTACAGCTGTTACATCCATTTGTATTACGTACATTATTAACTGAAAAAGGTTACTATTGTTGTACTCTAATTATGCACATTTTTTAGACAGCTATGTGAGAAATATCTACATCCATTTAATCATAAAAACCTTTTGGAGATGTTTATATTGACACTTTATGCAATGAAGATGATATTTCCTCTATCGATTTTTACTGCCATGATGCATTTAACTGTGCATTTAGTTGAGGAAGATAAATTAGGAGGCTCTATACATTATTTATGGATGTATCCTATTTATAGGTAATTTATTTATATGTTTTTTTTCAGTAAATAATTCTTGGAACTTCATTAAATACATAATTATTTTTTTTATTATATTTAACAAATATCTTGGGAATTTGAAATCATACATGAAAAATAAACCTCAACCTAAAGGATCTATTTTTGAAGGATTTTTGGAATAAGAGTGTCTTACCTTTTGTTCTAGATACTTTGATGATATTGAGAAAAGATTCAATCAATATGGATGTGTTTTTGACATATCAAATCAATCTAAAATAAATGGGAAATTAGAAATCTTTCCAGGTATTGGTCAATAAGTTGGGAAGAGCTCAAATGTTGCACTAATAGAAATAGAATTATTAAAGGCACATATATATGTGCTTCTGAATAATGAAATTTCATATCCATTTATTGAATATTTGAGGATACAAACAAAGATACAAATGAGAGGACGAACCCGAAATGAAAAAGATATCACAAAAGCATAAAGATATTATAGAATAGTTTTCACGATGTGTAAGTTCATAAATATTGCAATCAATATGTATAATAGGTTCATACATAAATTTATTATATCTAATAATGTATATTAATTTTTTCAAATAATTAATAATGATACTCAAGAATATTTTTCTGAAGATTTGATGTTTCTTGCTCAAGGTCCTCGAAAACAAGCTACAATGTTCGATACTTACAATGTGAATGGATTTAGATTCCGCACAGTTGATCAGGAAGAGGGTTTTAAAATAGAGAATAGAGGAATATTAATGTTTGATGAATTGGAATACATTGTAAAGTTGAATGATATTATTTAATTAAACTACCATGGAAATTTTTAAGTTATTTTATTCAAATGTAATTAGGTGGATATTATCAGGGCTGTTAAAAGAGATACCTTGAAATTTACTTCTATGAACTTCTCTTGCTTGATGGTTGTTGGTGATTGTGAAATACATGATTTTTATATCTTATCATAAAAAGTGAAAATGGTATATTATGTGAATGGTATCATGGATTAAGTGTGGAGTGTATTTTCTCACGTAAAACAAAGATACTTGTATGATATGGGTGATGAAATGGATGATTTGTCCTCTGACATTGAATACTATCAATAGAAAGAAGTGGACATAATTGTCCATCTTGTTATTGCAAATATCAGTCTTAAAATAGTGTAGAAAGTAGATGATGAAGTGATAGAGTAAGAAACTGATATTATTGATGGAGAAAATTGTTTTATGTTCAATTATCCATTCATTTATCAACCACTTATTTCATTTGTCCAGTCATTCGTTATCATTTTTATATATTATTTTTTTGTTAATGTGCATCTGTTATCATTTCTATTTTTTTGTCTACATGAATTATATGAAATATATATTCTAAAATTAATTTTATTTGATTAAATAACATGAATAACTATGAGGAATCATTATACTCACACTTTGGGGTCAAAGTGTTTTCCTAGATGCCGGTCGAATTAGATAATATTTTCATTAGCTTAAAAAACTTTTATAGGATGTTATATTATTAATATATTAAATTTTTTATTTAAATTTTTTTAGTGTAGTCACGTTGTTTAGGCCACCAAGCTCCGAGAACTGAAGTTTAGTTGACTTTTCATAAAAAATATGATGGGAGTTTTGTAAATGAGCCTTCCAATGAACATGGGGTGTGAATTCATTTTTCATTTTAATAACTTATAATCAGTTGTCACTATGTTAATATATATTGCTTATAATAAGTCTAATTTTTGATTTATAGCTTAAAATTAAAGAACTCTGGGATGTCAATCCCACAATGTCCTACACAGTCTCCCATGATGACCTAGTTGGTAATGTCCTTAGGAAGGCGCATCCAAGTTGAGTGAGCGGGATAGGTTTGTGACTATTGTCATCTGAGTTCTTTAGTAGGAAAACGGGGATTGCAAGTGATGACTGGTGGTGAGAAGGTAAATCACACAACATCAAAATCATTTAGTTCAAAACCTTTTATTCATTTTTGGTTTATATATAAATATACATAATTTATTAATTTTCAATTTAATTATCTTACAGGTGTTAGTGGTAGGAAGTATTTATGGAGATAGAAAGGGTGACTAGCTGTGTTCATCATTGGGAAATGATTAGTGGAGTTGTTTTTTTGATGTATTAGTACATCTAATTTGGGTTTTTTTTGTCTTTTTCTTATATTTTTGATGGGATCGGGACAATGGGTGACCTATATTTTTGTTCTATAACCATGTGTCTATATTTTGTGATTCAACTGGCTATGGAGATTGAAATTTCTATATGATCATATATAAAGTGTAGTTTCTTGT
Source organism: Viscum album (assembly GCA_963277665.1). Taxonomy (NCBI): domain Eukaryota; kingdom Viridiplantae; phylum Streptophyta; class Magnoliopsida; order Santalales; family Viscaceae; genus Viscum; species Viscum album. Next base: position 1,426,487,306 of record OY728120.1, on the reverse strand, counting down.
CTCTATTTTACATATAGGTTGACTTGACTATTATATACTACTATTTTCCACTTGATTTCATGGTTCCTAACTAAGTATGTTTATACTAACAACTACATGGGCTTTGTATGCATGATTATTTTATATAGACAACTGGTAGATGGTGTCCTTAGTGGACCTAGTAACTATGGAACATAGAAGTAAGTAGAGTCACTTGCCATGTTTTGTGGTAAGAATTAGGGATATTGAGTTGGGAACTCCTCTTATTTTCAATTTTAGTTACTTCTATATTAGGACCTACATTCCTCTTTATTTAGTTGGTGTGTATTTTACCCTTTCCCTTTCAAGGATATTTATTTATCTCATTATGATGTATTTCCTAGAGGTTACTACATGAATTATTTACACCAAGAAGTTTTATTTTATTATACATAAGTAGTACTCCCTGGATTTGAGTGTTTATGTGTGTTCACATACAATAGGATAAAGTCCCCCACTTCAGTGATGTTATTAATCTATCCTTGTCTCTAGCCCATCAACTATTGGGGCCGAACAAGTGGTGTCACTTTCAGCTAACTGGTGTCCCAAGTAAGGTCCCTATAGGTCAATTTATGACACAAAACCCCATGGTTTTCTCCAGGAATGTAATCACTATCTAACTGCATCCTTATATAAATTTCTATACCCTATTAGAAATATCATATCACGACCCAGTCCTACTGACCAATGATCATTCTATGTTATCTCTCACCAAACTAAGGTCCTATATCACTTTTCCTAACAATGATATCTTAATCCTATAACATATTAGATAACCCCTATCAAGAAGACACTTTATTCTATTAGTATCCTCTTGTTTTAATCTTATTGGTTATAGCTAAATCATGATGTGTTGGGTGATCTACCATAAGGGATATTTCTATGCTCAATTTGTGCATGGACCCTGTTTTTTGAGCTATATGTTCTTGGTCTTGGATAGGTAATGGGGATGTAATCGGGTAACTCAGACTTTGTGGATTTTATTGGTCTAGGCACATAGAGGCATCTATGTTGTTTTTTATGAACTCATAATGGAGTGGGATCAATGTTTGAAGTCCTAGTATTTTATAAATTATTTACTCGTTGTATAAATCCAAATCAATTTTAATCCTTACTTGTGGATTTTTAGATCATTTATGGATATTTAGGCTGATTTGCCTTTTGTCTAAGAATTGCTTATTAATATTGAATCATTACTGACCCTTTTGATGAAAATGGTATTCATCATGTATGTTTTCATATTGAGAATTATTTCATTATTATTAAATTAATATATCTTGTATATAATTTTAGTTGATTTAGTTTTAACATTTGAAGCCTTTTTTAATGGAAGTACATTGATTATTTGTATCTTGTATTAAATTTATTAAATTTATGTTTTCCTTGGAAATGTGTTGTGTAACAGTTTAAAGAATTAACATACATTCAATGAGAAATGTATTGATAAATGTAGTGATTCATTCCTTTTATTGAGAAATGTATTGTTGATTCTTTCAATGTTTTGATTATTTCAATGTATTTATGTATTATTGATTATTTTAATGTGTTGTGTCTTGTTTTATTCATTAAATGTATGGATAAATGTATAATTTCTACCAATGCTTTGTTTTACTTTTTCAATGTGTTGATACATTATGTTTTGGTGAGCATAAATTTGTGTTGATTCTTTAGTTTTAATATGTGTTGTTTTCCTTCTACATTGATGATATAATTGATTATTTGGTAAAAATTTCAGTGTTACTTATGTGTTGTTCTGGCTGCATGTTTTGGGGCCGTAGAACCTACACCTTTTTTATAATTCATGAAATAGTGTCAATTTAAACTGCCAATATATATAGGTATTTTTTTCCATGGCGGTTTAAACGAACTCTATATTACAGTATATTTTAAGGTTATAAGTTAAACCCACTGTTATAGATGAATTTTTTTTTACATAGAGTCAATTTTATCCGTATTAGTGGATATTTTATTCGGTAAAAATATCAGACATTAGTGGCGGTTAAAAACTACACCACGATTATAGTTATTTTTTAAGAAAAACCCACTGCTAAAACTAAAAACCACTGTTAAATAAGAGTTCTATGCCACTCTCCAGAAACCACTTCTTAATGGATGGAATTGTCGTGTGTTGAATGCTAAAACCAATTTTAGTATCAGTTTAAACAGCTGCTAAATGTGAATTTTGTCATAGTGATAGTTGTAGAATATATAGTCCTATAACATATAGGATCTATGGATGATTACATGTATGATCTATTTCATTTATACCTTAAATGTAGTAGAAAAATACACAGACATAAGGAAATATTTTTTGGATACATCCATAATTTGAGGCCAATAGTATCTATTTGAGCTTTTAGTTCAACACCTATATTTGGAGACTCCTGGTAAAGTTAATTTTGTGATCATACACTTCATATGATTATGTGGCCTAAATCTGGGAAGATTTATCTTACTTTGGGATCTCATTTTAGTAGTGATGAGATATTATAATTTCATACCTGGTATGGATTGGGTATACATCATTCATGCATATATTTACTACTTCAAGAAAAGGACGTGGCATTTCTGCAAAGATAGGATGAGGTTTCCCTTCTTCAGTGAGATAGAAACCTTGGATGAATACAATGGGCTCATACATATAATGGTATTGATTATTACTCATTTTTTTCATAGTATTACCCTTGGATCAGTAGATTATATGGTGTCTCATCTTTCGGTACTGGTGGCGGAGTATGAGTACACATATCTGGAAGACGTTTCTGGATTACCACAAAACTAAGATATAGACTTCTTCATAAACATTCATCCTATTATTATTTGATATGTACACTAGAATATTGGATTGATCATATTGACCATATTAAGATGAAGGTTATTTTTGAGGATTTATATATAAGGGGATTTTTCAGACCCAATGTTCCACCATGAGCATCCCCAGTGTTGTTCACTACGAAGAAGGATGAGAGCTTGTCATTATATGTGGATTATTTTCACCTGAACCAGATTATTGTGACAAATAAGTATACAAAACCAAGGATCAATGTCCTCTTTGACTTGCTAAAGGGGTGAGATGGTTCTCACAGAAAAATATATGATCACGATTTCACGATCTTCAAGTACATGATGAGGATATAATGAAAATGGAATTATGATGTTGATATGATCAATATGAGTACATGGTGATTCATTTGGAATGAGGAAATCCCCAATTCTTTTCATGGGACTCGTGAACTGGAACATTCTACCCATCATAGACTAGTACATGATTGTCTTCATTGATGAAATCTTAGTTTACATGAAATTCATGGAAGATCATGTAAGAAACTTTTGGATATTATTATAAATGCGTTGGTATAGCTATATTAATGATAATTCCATAAAGTATAAGTTTTGGATTCAATAGGAATACATCATAGGACATGTTTTTTTAGAAGATGGGGTATCAATAGACCTAGTGAAGTTTGAGATAGGTAATGCTCAGAAGCCACCCAAGATCATGAATAAGGTATGGAAAATCCTTGAGTTGGTATACTACTATAAAATATTCATAATCAATTTTTTTAGTATTTTTGATGACATGAATGATTTGAATCAAATTCGGTATACTTTCTTATTGATGGATTCATGATTACATGATTTTCAGAAGCTTTAGTAGAGGTTGTGGAGATCCTTCTCCATGTGACTTCTAGAGGATGTTTTTTAGTACGTAATTCTCTATGTTTCCTCCAGAACTAGGATTGGTTTTGTTCAATTTTAGAGTAAGGAAGTGATTTCCAATGGTACCTATTAGTTTGGACCACATGAATATAAATACATGACCCATGATCTAGAACAGGTAGGAACGGTCTTCTACCTAATGATATGGCGACACTATTGTATGGGTGTGAAGTTTATCATCTATTCTGAGCCTAATATTCTCAAGTGTATATTTTCAAAAAAGGGCCTCTAAATGAGATAGTGTATATCGTTAGAGTTTTTCTGGGATTATGAATTCATGAATGTCTATACTCATGTGATGGGTAACTAGATAAAATATTCTCTTATCTACAGATCTCATTCACAATTTTTTATATAGGAATCAAAGTATTTGGGGAAGTAGTAATCTTACTTATGGGACAAGGATGGTGTATCTTACCCTTAGTTTCTGGTTTTTACCCCACAACATCTATATAATGTTTCTAAAGCTCATCATTGACATACAGACTATGAGAAAATGTGTATTTAGATATATACTACACATGATTCTGATGGATTTTCTTCCAGTGGGGAGAGAATCATCATTTTTAAATGGGGTATGATATTACCAGTGGTGTTGTGAGAGGAGGATTTTAAGGAGTCTCATTAATACCCTTTGGTAAAAAATTCTTATGTGAAAAAGATGAACTAGGAACATTAAAATGTGTTTTTGTGTCCACGAATGAAGATGTGTGTGCAAGAGTTTGTTTCATAATGGATCACCTATCAGCTGGTGAAGTCTAAGCACCATGATCTAGTAGGTTTTCCTTAACCACACGAGTAACTATACTGGAAGTGGGATTTTATCTCTATGGAGTTCGTTATAGGGATCCCATGATCATCTAGAGGACATGATTCATTATGGGTGATAATAGACATTTCACTAAGTCATACCACATCTTAGATAAAAGAGTGTTGAGTTCAATTAAGATCATGGTAATCCCTTACATGAAGGAGATAGCCAAACATCACATAATTCCCATGACAATAATTTCAAACTATGATTATCGCTTCACATTATGATCGTGGTGAGGGTTCGATGAAACTTTTGGGAATAATTTTCATTTGGGAATTAAAGTTCACGTCTAGATAGGTGGCTAGAGAGAATAATCCATTCGGGTGGTATATTACATGATATAAAATTTCATGTTGTTTTTTGACCATTGTTGGTTGGATCACATACCTTTAGTGAAGTTTTTGTACCAAAAAAGTCTACCATTCCAACATAAGTATGGGTCTATTTGAGATCTTTTATGGGAGACTCGATAGGCCAATGGTATTTTTCAATCATCAACGTCAATCATCCCTACCCCTATGGACCTAGAGTCAGTGTGAGAATTGACATAAAATTTATTCATCATCTAGTAGTGGATGAAGAATTCCCATAGTCATCAAAAGTATTATGTTGATTAATGACAAAGACTATTGGAGTTTGATGAGGGGTTCCCTTTATTTTGGAATTTTTCACCAAATATATTATTTTAGATATCTAGATGGTGTGGAAATTTATCTCTATAGTACATTGACCATTTTCAGGTACTGCATAAGGTTATCATTGTCGCATACAACATGGTCTTAAAACCACCATTAGTTTAGTTACATGATATCTTCCATGTGTTGCTTCTAAGGATGTTTGTTCATGACCCATCACATGTTATAAAATGGGGGGAGTGAGATATAAATCATGAAGATTCATTTATAGATTACCTGGTAGTGATCAAGGATAGGAAACAAAATACCATTTATGGGTATGAGATTCCCATTTTTCATGTATAGTGGATGGATAAGATTTTTCAGGAGAGAATATTTGTGTGGGAGAAATTTATTATAGCTCCATACCCTCATCTTTTTTATTAGTGTTTTTCGTTTTTGGATGTAAATCCATATGTTGGGGAGAATTGAATGACTCTATTTTTTCCCAATTAATTTTTATTATATTTTGTTTAATATTTTCAGCCCTATGTGCTGAGTTTTTTAGGGATTATGGGGCCTGGAGAGACTCCCAATTCATATAAAAATATAAATTAAATATATTATATCACGTATATAGATTATTTTTTAGAATAATTGAATAACTCCAAAATGATGACTGAATCAAAAATAAAATACCACCATTAAATCTAGAGTGTAGGTATTTCTCTAGGTATGAAATAATCATTGTCTCTATTTTTTATTTTAGTAATGTCCAATCACATGTGGAAATAAGAAAATAATAATTTTATTTTTCATTTTTTATTTTATATATAGTGAACTAATCATGTCCTATAGAATCCATCTTCTAAAAATTCCCTATGGTTGGCTACATTTTAATAAGGATTTAGAGAGAATCCATTGGAAGAGAAGCCTCAGTGGAATGATTACATATCATTCATTGGTAATTGGTGCACCAATGGTGTGAGTGGATCTCTCTAATGACAGTGACAAGTGACCACTTATTATATGATATTGACCAAATAAGAAGGTAGGGAATTTATTTATTATTTGATTGATCCATGATTTTTTATCCAATGATGTATATGAATCAATTACATTAATAGATTGATTCATAGTTTGTTCATGTTTGTGGTTAATGATTTATCTCTCTATGATTGAGGATTGATGATATTTGATTATTGCTTGTTATTGGTTCTTCATTAAATATTATATCATAAATTAATCAAGGACGCGCCAAACAAAAAATTATGATCATTACTCTTAATTTATTTTATTCCTTTCTCTAACAATTCATCATTAGATAATCATTGGCATCCTGTTTGGTTAATGGTTATAAAATTAATAAGAAATCAGTCATTTATCATTCGACATCTGGGTGAAGTGGATCATTTTTTGGGTGTTAGATCAAAAATTATAGATAAATTGTTGGTTTTTTGATGATTATAGATGATTAAACATTAATTTGGATCATATTGGGAGACTATAGTTTCACTTTGGTGTTGCAACGATGGTGAGAAAGAACTATGTGTGATTCTGAGAGGATTGGGTGCTCATAATATGGCCACTAGGGATGAAAAATCCTTTTCAATAATAAATCCTGGTTGTACAGCATGATTCATGGATGGGTCAAAGGTTTCAATGAAACAAGAATAAGTCACATGATTTTATATAAAAAGTAGAACTACACGACATAAGAATGAAGAATAAGGTCCATGTATTACCCAGGCTCTAGTACCAAGGGTTTTAGTTAAAATAAATTATCACTTGTTGTTTGGAACCTACCACAAGTTGTGTAACCCATTAATAGATATTTAGAATGCACACTCAGTGTACATGGGAATATCCAAGAAGAGGTACATGATCTTTACCATAATACATGGGCATAACTTAGTACCAAAACATGGAAAGAGTACTCAGACACTGCCTTTTATATGGGTGCAACCAAAGTACACAGGAATAGATGAAGTACATGAGGATGGTCAGGAGCACAATAGCATACCAAAGGAATTAAATCACACCATGTTCTACCTATATACCCCATGAACATCCTCTAGTGATTATTGAGTATTTTATTCTCTTCAGTGGTTTCTATTTTACTTTTTTTACATTCCCTCAATCAGTCCCCAGGAGGGTTGAATAGGGAATCATGGACTAAGAATCAGATGTGATCCCCTCTATGGAATCAATGATAGATAATGTTTCAAGAATCTATATGTGTGTCTTAGGGTGTGATCATCTATCGTATATTTTTCCCTATGTGATGGTTTGAGAATCATTGAGACCAATACTACCAATCGATAAACCTCTATATACCAGGTTATACCAGATAGGGTCTGTTATACCCCAAGTTCTGTTGGGGAGATCCCTTATCCATGTGTCAAACTCTTCTTAGTTATAGCATGTATTTATTTGTGATAGGGACCAAGGATAAATACATCTCACAGAATCTCTATCTTAATTATCATGATTATGGAGTGAGTTATCCTAGATGAGTGTTACTTTGAAACCAGGATCAGGATCATAGTATTAGAGTGTGATCATGAAAATACCTTGAGTCTTAGTTTCTATATTGAATAAATATGGGTTATTATTATTATTTTGTGTCAAAGAACAATTGACATTATTTTTTAGTGATGATCTAACTACTCTCTTGATACTTTATGTTGGGTGAATTTGGTGTGTCATACTGAGTATTTTCATACTCACAAATTAATATTATCCTCTCACACATGTTGTGTATTATATAGAGAATAGGTTTTTCGAAGGGGTCCATGGTGGAAAAGGAGTAAACATTGAATATTGAGATACAAATACCATAGTTTGTACAAACATTTCATTTGATAGTTTTCCCCTATTCAAGAAAGTAAAAATTGTGTTCATGTGTTGGTCGGAATGTATTTGTCCATTTATACTTTTCATTACATTTGGAGAACTCTAATTGTGGGGTATAAAATTATTCGTGCACTGGGTATCAATTTTATTTTATGTTCTAATATGGTGTTGGTAATTTTAGGATGAGTTTGTACATACAAGTACCATAAATGAAGTCCTCCAATGTGTGTGATATTCCAACTCAATTCTTTTATCTAGTCCATACACTATTGGAGTCATAATTTGGGTGTTAGATGCGGCTCTTTAATAACGAAGACAACACGGGTTATTCGGGTCAGGATGTTTATGTTGTTTTTTTTCAACAAAGTGACTTTATAATATAAAACCCTAGAATTTACAAGATCAAGATCATATTTATAGTATCAATTTTTATAATGTCTTGAAGAATGTAATACACATAAATTTTAAATTTACACCCTTTTAAATATATCATAAGACATGCAACAAAAAACATAAATGAAAAATAAAATAATTTCTAAAATCTGAACATTATTCCTAAGGCACATAATTGTAGGGAATGAATTGGAGTAACAAAATTATTATATTTATGTATATAGGTCCCTTGTATTGGAAATTTATTGAGTAAATATTAGTATATACGAACTCATTTTTTAGGGATGTCAATTTATTCTCCAAAAATAAATTTACATAAAATGTAATGTTTACCTGTTTATATGAGAAAATAATATAACTAATTTCTACCAATTTAAGAATTTAATTTTATGAGAAATTTATCAATTTTTAAACCAGAAGAACAAAATTATCTTCAGGTGATATTTTTAGATTTTTGAAAAAAAACTTTTCTATGACTACAGAAACATTACACACTCCATAGAAAATAATATATAAAATTAATTTACTAAAAACACAAAATTTTTTATCAAAATGAATTTAAAATATTATATTAATTAATCATAATAAAATTAATTTCAATATAATGAATATTATTCATAATTTTTCTAAAAAAGATTTTTTAAACATAAAAGGAATTTTTCTAGAAAATAATTTTCCTTCACATTTTTACATTTATTTTTAAAGTAGTTATATCACTTATATGAATTGAATTTGATAAAATGGATTAAATATTAGGAATCATAATTTCCAAATTTGGAAAATTTGTCAAGGGTATCTTTGTTCATAATTAATATTAAAAAGCATAAAACTTTTGTCACTATGGTGGGGGGTAATATAGTTAAAACAATGTTAGAACTATGATATAAGACTTCAAAATCATTCATAAAGTTTCTTATATTTAATTGGATAAGTTTAATTTTTAGAAAACCACAAAATATTTTATAATGTGTAATTTTTGTGCAATTTTATTAGATGAGTACCTCTATATTATTTGAAGTGAATAATAAATAAATAAATTCACTTTCTTAATATTAATATATCTAATTTTATTTAAAATGGTTAAACCCAAGTCATTAATGGATATAAATGGTAATTTTTAATACAAATTATACTTTTATAATTATAATTTATTTTTTATGTTTTGTGAATATAAGACTGCCATAATTTATTACACGATAATGACATAGGGCTTGTGTAAGTTATATAAATATATATTATATTATATTAAGAACACTAAAAGTATACCATTTTATGTAAATTATTGACATAAAATAATTTATTATAAAACATTAATTTTTTATCAAGGTTTTAAATTTTTATATTTTAATTACATTATTTTTGGTACATTTTTTATGTAAAATTATGTGAACAGTCTCCAGAATTAATTTTACAGTATTTTATATTAAATATTATTTTATTAAATCATTAAAAATTCATAGGAATAATATATTTAACCAAGTGAATGGGATATGGTATAAAATATCATATTTTTTCACATATGTATCACTTTTCCATATATTTTAATTTTCTTCATATCTAATGTGTTAAATATATTTTTATCCAGGTAATTGTTAAAAGAATTAATGAGAGGCTAAAAGTAATAGATAAGGGATAATACGTCAACAAATTTTTTTAAATTTTTTTTATGATATTATTTGGACTTATTTAAACCATATAATAAAATTATATCATTTTGGATCCACTTAAATATAGGAATTAATTTAATTTTATTTTATACATTAGGTAATTAGATGAGTTCCCATCTCTTATCTTAGGTAAAGACACTGCCTCTCCTCTTTTACTCAAACAACATGAGCTAATTAGCTATACCAAACCATGAATAAAACATATTTTTAATTCTATATAAATATTTTAGATATATTTTCCTTCTTGTAAGTCCATCACTATAGTCCTTAAGAAGATATTTAAATGGGGTTCTTTAAATAAGAGGTAATCACCTCAATTGAGCATTTTCATCTTAATTTAACTTCTTCCTCCTTCAATTATATCCTAAAAATTACAATATAAAATTACATGTATCATCGATATATTGATATTTAATTATATTATTTTCATTTAAATATTCATCTGATTTTCTATCATACGGGAAATTAAAACATTGTTCATATATATATATGTGGACTATAGCCTCATGAACTGATGAAATTTATTACCCCTGACCACCTTTCAAGGATAGTTTTTACAATAAATATAATGAATATATATATGAAATTAATGACATAATTATGATTTTTTAAATTATATCATCTACCAACATACCATTCCAATAATGAAAAATAGAATAATCATACGTGTGTACATATAAACTATCATCTCTAAATAGCTATGTACATAATCTCTCAAAAAGAACATCCCATCGATGGTAATTTCAATGGATAAAGTGATGTTATTTTATTTTTATAACAAGATCTTTATTTTGAGAAGATAATAACTCATTAATTTTTTTTTATTTTCAATCAATGTAAATATTAAAACATCGATTTTGTGTACATACAGACTACCACCAAGTGAGACGATGTATTTCATTTTCCATGACTGTTATTCATAACTAACTCATAAATAGTTTTTATATATAATAGTATTAATTATGTCATGATTATTATTCTTGAGATGATGTATCAATGACCAATTTGACCATAATCAACCAACTGAATTCATTTTAGCAATTATGAGTTGAACATCCTCAAAACACTCAACATGTACTTAAATGATTAAGTAATTATGTATGTATTTATATAATAAATGAAATAATTGATATAATGATATTGTTTAAAACCTATAAAGGGGTATTAAAAAATTAATTAATTAATACATTTTTATTTTATAGGAGTTACATGATGTACATATCCATACAAGACTTGAGGTAATGGGTTTCGTAACTCAATTTTCATTCATTAGGAAATACTTATTGTTTATTGACAATGAAATACTAATATTATGTGTGTTATAACCTATGAATTTATTTTATTTTTATTTCTATTTTAATTGTATGTTTTATAATTTATATACACAATCACTTAATTCATTGTTTATTAATTCAAGGATATTATCATTGTAAGAATTATTCATTGGAATATTGTTTCCTTGAGAAACGTCTTATATTATAAACCAACATCATTTTTAAGGAGTATATGATATCAATTGAGGTATTATATCATTACTAATTCTATGTCCACAATATTTAATGATCAATTTATGTTTTATTTTTCATGATATGTTGATTAAGATTTTATAAAATTTGAAGTGGTTTTCATTATCTCAATTTTAATTCTTCAACGTAAAATTCATTTCATGCACCATGTTTTATTTTATTCGATGAACTATCTACCCCATGAAAATGATTTAAAATATTCCTTCACAGAAATTAATATTTTCATAAAATCATGTTAGGTTCTTCCATTAAATTGATTTTTTATTCTAGTAATACCGATTTTGCAATGGTTTCTCATCTTAAATGTCCTTCTTTAAGACAATTTATGATTGATAAACATATAATCATTTGTATGGTGTGGGTAGTGGCAGTTGAAATATAATATCATGAATCTTTTTATATAGATTGTATTTTATGCTAATTTTTATTATCTTTATTTAAATTTTTTTAATAAATAGAATGGTTTTTCTTTACGTCGGTTATTTTAGTGGATTTAATGATTTTTATCCAAACACTTACTATTTTTTACCATATTTCAATAATTTTCATCACATAATATAACTGATTTCACTATGTTATATTCAATGATCTATGAACTTCTTTAAATGTTCTTTGTATAATATTTCTTAACGTTCTTAGAATGAGTATCTAGTGACTCTAATTACAAATTTGTGAAAATAATGTATATTTTTAACATTTATATTGGAAAAATAATTTCCTTTATTGAATACTATTATATTAATTAAATAATCATTTAGATGTTTCCATAATTTTTTTTATAGAAAATAGTATTATAAATATTTTTTGATTTTTTGATCTTATTGTTAATAAATGAAAATGTTATTTTTTCTTATTTTCCATAAAAAAAATTAAATGTTATTTTAATGGTATTTTAGTCAATTTAAAAATCCAATAATTATTAAAATGTTATATTGATGTTTTTTGGATATTTTCATAGAACACATTTCCTTTCTAAAAGTAAGTCCTGGTAAAAATTTATCCTGATTTTTTAAGGATGTAATGTGGAATAGTTAATGAATCTAAATTTTTTATTCATTCTATGCTACTTTGAAATAGGTGTGGATTATTTATGGGGGGTTCCATTATAAAAAGTTATTGTTTTATCTATTATATCGATCTAATGAATTAAATAAATGGATGGAGTTATCTAATTTCAAGTTACACATAAGAGACAATGATGTTAATTAATATTTGGTACTCCTAAGTTCTGTTGTGGTATTATGGTTATGATCAGCTCATCTATGATGGCATAGTTAACTATAGTTTATTACTCCAAATGTAATGTTTCAATCATCATACTTATTGATTCCATGATGTATGATTCCTGATTCATGATACCTATAATGCTTTTTGATGCATCTTATGTATTTTAATTGATTATTTTATATAAGATTGTTTTAACATTGATCATGATTGATGAATTATATGAATCATAAATTATGATAAATCATTATCTAATTTATCATGATTTATTATCCATGTTCATCTTGGAATGAATTCTCTTTTTTTTTCAATTTTAGATTAGTACATAATACTTTTATTATAACGCCATGGCCCTAGATTCCCAGAGTCAGTTCCTTATTTTAATACATTGGAATGATTACAAGGAATCAAGTATCAAAAGACTGATCAGTTTAGCAGTCTTGGAAAATATATTACATACATGAATGTTACAATACACTTTCTAACATACAAAATAAAAAAATACTTTGAGAATGTCATTGTTCCATTAGCCTAACCCAACATCACAAATATAAAACACTTCTTGGGTTCCTGGGAAAATTAAACATAAGAAAGGGGAGAGATCAGATGCTCAGTAAGGGTAAATAATTTAGCGGAAGTTATAAACTTTTAAGGAAAATGTGTAATAAAATCCACAACCATTTCAAACATAAATTTGATCATATTATGGAAAAAATAAATCAAACATTACTATATAAACATGCACATTGATATTCTACTAGTCGAATAATCACATGTAATAACTAATTTCATAATGATGGAATGTATAGCACATGACATTAAATTATGTGTTAAGGCCTCTTGCCAAGACCTAGGGGCTTACTATAAGTGGACCCTCACCCGGAGAGCGTCTATAACCGGACTCCAACCTAGAGAACCTCTGTAACGGGACTCTAACCCGGATAACCTCTATAACAAAACCCCAACCCAGAGGGTCTACTGTAACCGGACCCCAACCTGGAGGGATTACATTTACCATTCCATAACCCGGAACATACTACTTCAATAAATTCATCTTAAGATAAGGTTGAAATATAACATAAACATTTGTATTAAAACTAGCATATGAAATTTCAATACGTTTACCATAATCCATGAATAGAATAAAAATAACTCATCCATAGTCAAACATGACAAAAAAACATAAATACAATATGGGATATTTGTATCCTAGTAAATCAACTTCAAACAAGTATAAAATTTATCAAAGGATGTTGACATTAATGAAATCAAACTATTTGAGAGAAATATCTCTTTCTATTTTGAAATCATTTAGGAGTCACATATTTATAAATAAAATATTTATTTTGAAAATATTCTTATAATCTTGTAATGGAATATTCTACTAGGTTATAATGTTGGAAAATAGCCTCACCCACCGTATAAGTTAAAAATACATTATTACCTTAATTTTTTCGAAAAGGTCATAGAGTACCTTGTTTGGAAAATGACGGAAATATATCTTTATAAACATCTTTTAAAAAATCAAAAAGGGTATAAATGACTTTATCCCATAGTCTAGTAAATATTAGAAACGTTTTGAAATAAATTTTTAAGAAAAAACGGATGTGGATGATAAAGTGGTCCCATAAGAGGCTTATGTAAAAACCACCTCAGATAATAAAGAGACTGTAGAATTAACCCTTACATCATTGTAATCAATCGAGTCATATGACCAAATGTTAATAACAACCAAATTAATCACAGAATACAATTAATATAAATATAATTGTGATCATATATATCAAATGGTAGTACACAATACATCACATTTAATAAATAAGTTGTGAACAATGGAAATCTCACGGAATTAAAATTGAGATAAGAAACCCCTAACCTTGTACTTTCATTTAGTCAAGGGTACGTTAAACCTTCTGTATAAATACAGTAGTCTGTTATTAAATTATTATAGAAATATATAAATATTTATGAAATCATAAATGATTCATTTATGAATTTATACTACCAAATTAATAATAATTTCCATGTTAAGTTATCATTTCAGGTAATTATCGCTTTCTTTATCATACATGTTTTAACTTGTTTTTCTTGATTGTATCACATTGATCATGATTTAAATAATTTCAGAATATAAAACATGATATATATTTAGAATATAAATATGTATAATATAAATATATAAGAAATGTAAAACACATTTTATGGAGACAGTAGACCGTACGTATGCATAAACGTTATTTCTGTTTTCATATCATATTGAACGAAAATAAGTGAATAATATATATGTAAGGACACGCAAACACACATATATATTTATATTTATATATCCAGTAGAATTATTATGTCATATATTACATACTTATTAATGATATATATTTTATAATCATCATTGAATGGTGAACACGGAAATGAATCTCATCACGTCGTGGAGAAGGTAATCCATACGTTCGCAGGAGAGAAAATATCATCATATTAATGGAGAAATCATATGTAATTGGATGTTATGTCATATATACAGAATCATTACCATTTTATATTTATTATTTACATCATTTATACTCATTATTATACCCGTCCAAATAATGAAGTGTTTGAATAACAAACTACACCACGACGTGGAGATGGGAATCTGTACGTACGCACGTATGGTGACTTTTTCATTTATAGGATTGATAGAATAATGAATATGTTTGTACAATTTTTATGATAACATCATAGTATATATAAGATACTAGAGTTATTATTTTATAATGGAAACAACAAAGAAAGAGGAAGTGGAAGAAGAAAAGAACTTGAAAGATGTGATGAAATATTTACCTCTTCTTCGGGTTGTTCCTTTTGATTTGATCAAAATGGAACCATAGGTTGTCTTTATGATAAAAGGAAGGCCTATGAGATTAATAGAGGAATGTTGGGAGGATATTTGGGCAGGGGTTGGCCGAGCCAAAAGGCTTTTTAGGTGTGAAATTAAGAGATGGGATGTGCCCTTTTATAAGAGAGGTGAGGGTCACTTTTGGAAAAGCGTGAAATATTATTTTATAATAAAATCATTTTCGGTTTATAATGGCTCCAAAATGATATATTTATAGGATATGGTGGGTATGGGTCGAAAAACATTCAACCAATAGGTTTTAGACCGGTTTAAGTCACCATATTAACCATAACTTTTATATTTAAATCTTAGTTAAATAGTTTTACATTTACCATGTCTCTTTGTGTTTTTATATTATATGGTTAATAAACATAATATAAAATTCCAATTGAACCCAATTGGTTCATTAATGTCTTTTATATTATTATATATGTCTTTTTGATGATCCTTAGACTTTTAGGACTGTTATATCAATTAATAATATAATATTTGTTTTAAAAACTATTTTATGTCAATTTTGACACTATTTTTTCTTATTTCTTGTTAAAATCATAAAAGCATGACTACTTCGATAAAAATTGATTTAATCAACCCTAACATGTCATATTAACCTATAGAATTTGTTTCATTCATCAGAAGTCTCAAATTACATTTATTTTTGTATCTATAATATCAATTATTTTACTCTTTTATTTATAAGGTAATTACTGCATCATCATTGTGTCATAAATAAATTTAATTATTTATTTTCTAAAAATTATAAATAAAATACCATTATGTATGAAATATTATTAGATTTATAATGAGTATTTTTAGTCTAATTCATTTTATTTATAACCTCATATTAAAAATGTTTTAGTTATGAAAAAAAAGAATTTAACAATTTTAACTCTTCTTTAAATTAAATAATTATAAATGTACTAATCTATTCCAAGTGGACCTAAAGGATATTATTTTATACCTAAGTTTGTTTTTGGTCTAATTACACTTATCACATAGAATTAGGACATGTGTTAGGGTAATAATAATATGTTTTTTACCTTTAATTAACCTATTTACTTTTAACTGTGGTAAATAAAAGTCAAAAGTTAATATTCACCAAAAAATATTTTTATCTTATTTAACAAATTTTATTAACTAATATCAACCATGTCTCTTGGATTTATGAAATTCAATTCACATAAGTGGTAAAATTATGTTTTATTCTAATTTTCAAATGCTCCTTCAATGTGGGTAAAAGACGGTAAAGAGATCAATAAAATTTTAATCTATCTACACTTATTATAAAATGAATCCAATGAATTAAATTGAACTTATATAGGTATTATGTATCTATTTTGACCTAAAATATATTTAAATAAAATAAATAATTATTTATATAAGGAGTCGGTTTTAAACAATAACTCAATGTTTTTCACTATTCATCAAAAATTGAATGTTTTCAGAAAAATAAAAAAAATTCACCCTAAGATAATTTTGATATTCCAAATTCAGAAATGAAGTCTATTTTTTCAAATTTAAAACATATAAGTTTAATTTACTAAATTAAAATTAATTCTAGTGGTCAAAACCAAAAAGCGTATTTTTTAAGAAATAATAACTATCAAAAGATTGACACATGTTTATGTCCAATTTCAAAGTGAAATTACTTACAATGACAAGAATTGAATTAAATGGTAAAAAATAATATATTTATACTTCCAAACCATTAAAATGTATAATTTAACACAATAAATTATTTTTATTAAAAAATTAGTTTTCAGTTAAAATATAGTACTTTTCACTATTCACCCAAATATGAAAGTTATCTGAAAAAAAGGAAAAATTTATTGAAACTAAATTATTCATTCCCAATTATAAAGAATAATATTATTAGGTCAAATTTAATATATAATAGTTTCAAATATTGGATTTAAAAAGGTTCACCATTAAAATGTAGTTAATGTGCATTGTTTTTAAAAAAATACTCATTTTATCTGAAAAAAATGAATTTGTTCTTATATTATGTCTAAGAAACTCATAATATGGATTCTAAAATTAAAAGGATTATATAAATTTCAAAATTAAGTTAATACTATTCAAAAACCGCTTTTGAATGGCTAGTATGGTATGTCATAGTGCGCTTGAACTCCGTGTTGCATATAGTGAATGGTATTGAATTACATTGATGAAATAAAATACTTTGGAATCTTGGGGTGTTACATTCTTCCCTCTTTCAATAAATTTAGTCCTCGCATTTTGAAATTTTTCTTCAAAAATAAAATGTTGAAAATAGAAAATACCTTTGTGGGAAAACCCAAATCAAGAATTGGGTTAATAAAATTTAGTCTTAATAAGAGAAAAAAGAAAATGAAAGTGTCAACACCAAATTATGACATTGATTGTGAGAACATTGGTGGAAATTAGAGACACATAATTGGAGGAAAAACACAAATATATATAGGGAGTGATTGTGGTCATCAATCAGAAACAAGTGTAAAATTGAGGGCCTCAAATCCATCATTCTATGATGATTTAAAATACCATCAGTTCAACAAAACATAAGGTATTATGATAACACATTTTTGGTTTAAATATCTATTCACTATTGTTTTGGAATTAATTTACCTATTGAATAAGAGGAAAAAACTATATATATATATATATACTTGACAAGTAGAGTTTTATCCTTCAACTAATTCCTACCACAAACTCATCTTTCAGTCCAAAAGATTTCAAAAAAAATATTTTATTTATCCAAATCATATAGTGTCCCAAAAATAATGAATTTATAATTCACCTATCAGACCCTTTAAAAACTAGATTATACAATCCAGGGACTTCACGTAGTTTAGTGGTAGGCGATAAATCCCAATCGCACTATGGTTGTGGGTTCGATTCCTGCAGCTTTGTCCGACGCGATGGATTGTCACACGGTCTGTGTGTTGTCCTTTTTATAACAATCCAGAAATAACCTTAACAATAGTATCCAATTTCAATCTTAATCAATTCCAACCATTATACTTTTCCAAAATACTTCTATCAAAACTCACAGTCCAAAATTTATAAGTAAGTTAAACACAATAAAGATTATTTTTTCCACCTGATAACATGTGAACACCTTCCTCGTGTATTATTTTAAAACATGGTAAGACACTAAATTACCATAAAACCTTATTGATTACATTCATGCTCCATTATCCTTTATATAATACTGGATATTTTCCTTATATCCAATTTTTTTGAATATTCCAACAATTATGAAATAAAAAAACTATTAATTATTTCCAAGGAAGTCAATAATATCCAATATAATTTATCCAAATCAACCATCTCTTATTCGAAAATCACTACCTCATTATCAGGACCATATTAAGGATTACCTTTCCTTCAACCATGTATCTTCCAAAAATATTAGTTTACTATTAGGTCACTTTTCATAGAACTATATAATCTCAAATCCTCAATAAAATAGTACTACAGTACAATCCTTATTTATCTCCATAATTCATATAACCAGTATATTGCTGATACAACACTCAAATGAAATAATTATATAATGACAACATAAGAACACTAGTCATTCCTCTTCATCTGAGATAGTATCATAACCTGATTATTAACCAATAGCATCATTTTTGGTAAAATCTGATGAGTGGCATATTGATTCGCGTCATGTCCCAACTCCTTCCAGATGAAGAATTTTACATTTGAAACCTTTTTTTACCCTTGAAATCACATACTTTGTGTCCTTTTTCTTCACACTTATAACAAATTCCCATTCCCTGTAAGAATTTACTAAGGTGATTCTATCAATATTTATCACATGTGGGAAAATCCTTCTTTCCCCTCTTCCCTTTATCCATATTTCTCTCTACTATCCTTTTCATCTCTTGCTTCCCTTGAAATCCGTAGGACTCAGAGAATTCATTACTTATCTTATTAACACTTGATATTATTTCATCATATGTTGAGAATACATGGGAAAATATTTGCCTTCTAAATGTTGGATTAATACCAAAAATGATTTTATATTTTTTACTCTTTGGATCATACGTATTGCTTGAGTTCTCATTCCCTCTACTGGGTTCCATTTCTACAAAATGGCATACTCTAGTTCCGTTTATGAATCACAATGAATAATTCCAAACATGTAAAATACCTAACATAAATTGAACAGTTTATGGATATAATCTGTAATCATAAAAATATTTTATTTGAGGTGGTATATACTCATAAATCCTTCATAATGATTTTGAAAATAATGAAAATTATCCTAAGCATATCACCCGGGAGTGTCATAACTAAGAGTGCAACAAGGCCCGTTTTTGTTCACCAATTCCCGTTCGAGTCAAGCTCATGGCGGTTTTTTCATGTTTTACCCCTTGGTACATTTGTGCCAGAGTCTCCTCTACCTGCTCGTATCCAGATAGGGATGTATTTTCATAGAAAACTCATAAAATCTATACATTACCAAAATTATAGGAAGATATTCTATAAAAATCCACAAAGTCTATCTTAGGGTAATGTGCTCTAATTAGAGTTTATCTTAATATAGTTTCTAAGGTTATTGTTAAACTTCCTCTGATACCAACTGTAACACCCCGACCATAGATTTCGAGCGTTGGTGAATTATTTTAATACATTAGCCTTATTACAAAGAATCATGTCCCAAAGGACCGATCAGTTTAGCAGTAATGGAAAATAAATTACATACATGAAAGTTACATTACACTTTCTAACATACAACACAAAAAAAACCCTTTGAGAATTCCATTGTTCCCTTAACATAACCCCACAATATAAACATAAATATCTTCTTAGGTTCCTGGGAAAATAAAACATAGAAATGGGTGAAATCAAATGCTCAGTAAGGGTAAATAATTTAGCGGAAGCTATAAACATTTAAAGAAAAATGGGTATTAAAAACAACAAACTTTTTGAAGAAAAACATGAACATAATATGGAAAAAATAAATCAAACATTACTATATAAACAAGCATGTGGATATTCTACTAGTCGAATAATCACATGTAATAACTAATTTCATAATGATGGAATGTATATTAGTAGGCATTAAATTATGTTTCATGGCCTCGTGCCAAGTCCGAGGTGCTAATAGTAACTAGACTCCAACTTAGAGAGCCTCTGTAATCGGACTCCAACCCAAAGAGCCTCTGTAGCTAGACTCCAACCAGGAGAGCCTCTGTATCCAGACGCTAACCCGGAGAGCCTCTGAAACCAGACCCCAACTCGGAGGGTCTTCTGTAACCAGACCCAAACCTGGAGGGCATGCTTTTACCAGTCCCCAACATGAAACATACTAGTCCAAGACATTCATCTTAAGAAGAGGTTGAAATATAACATAAACATTTGTATTAAAACTAGCATTCAAAATGTCAATACTTTAACTATAAACCATGAATGTCATAAAAATAACTTATCTATAGTCAAACATATCACAAAAACATATATATATTATGGTATATTTGTATCATAATAAATAAACTTCAAGAAAGTAGAAAATATATCAAAGGATGTTGACCTAGATGAAATCAAAACAGTTTGAGAGAAATATCTCTTTCTATTTTGAAATTATTTAGGAGTCACATATTTATAAAGAAAAAATTTATTTTGAAAATATTCTTATAATCTTGTAAGGGAATATTCGATGAATTTATAATGGAAAAAATATATGCACCCACCGTATAAGTCAAAAAAAACATTCTTACCTCAATTTTGTCGAAATGGACATTAAGTACCTTGTTTGGAAAACGACGGTAAGATTCCTTTATAAAAATATTTTAAAATGTAAAAAAATGGTATAAATGACTTTATAACATAGTCTAGTAAGTAGTAAAAAAAAATTGCAATACATTTTTAAGAAAACACAGACGTGGATGATAAAGAGGTCCTAATAGATACTTATGTAAAAACAACCTCGGATAATAAAGAGATTGTAGAATTAACCATTAATTCATTTAAATCAATCGAGTCATATGACCAAAAGTTAATAACCACCAAATGAATCACATAATACCATAAATATAAAGGGAATAATGATACTATATATCAAATGGCAGTACACAATACACCCCATTTAATATATAAGTAGCGAACAATGGATATCACATAGAATTAAAAGTGATAGAAGAAACCCCTTACCTTGTACTTTCCTTTAGTCGAGGGTACGTTTAAAATCCTATATAAAGACCATAGAATGTTATTAAATTATTCCAGAACCACATAGGTAGTTATGATATCATACATGATTAATTTATGACTTTATACTACCCAATTAATAATAATTTCAATGTTGAATCAACATTTCGTGTAAGAATCTCTTTTTTATCATACATGTTTTAACTTGTTTTTCCTGATTGCATCACTTAGGTAATGGATTAAATACTTACATAATATAAAACATCATATATATTTAGAATAAAAATATGTATAATAGACATATATAGGAAATGGAAAATACCATTTATGGAGACGGTAGACCGTACGTACGTATAAACGTTGTTTCTATTTTCATATCGTATTGAACAGAACTAATTGAATAAGATATATGTAAGTATATATATATATATATATGTCGATAGTAGCATTATTATTTCATATATTACATAATTGTTAATGATATATATTTTATAATCATCTTTGAATGGTGAATGTGGAAATGAATCTCATCACGTCATGGAGATGGTAATCCGTACGTACGCACGAGCGACAATATCATTATATTGGTGGAAAAATCGTTTGTAATTGGATGGTATATCATATATAAAGAATCTTTAACATGTTATATTTATTATTTAAATCAGTTATACTCATTATTATATCCATCCATATAATGATGTGTTTGAATAACAAACTTCACCACGACGTGGAGACGGTAATCCATACGTACGCACGTATGGTGACTTCTTCATTTATAGGATGGATAGAATAATGAATATGTTTGTACCATTTTTATAAAAACATTACTGTATATAGAATATACTAGAGTTATTATTTTATAATGGAAACAACAAAGAATGAGGAAGTGGAAGAAGAAATGAACTTGAAAGAGGTGATGAAATATTTACCTCGTTTTCGGGTTGTTTCCTTTATATTTGATCCAAAGGGCTCCATAGGTTGGCTTTATGACCAATGGAAGGCCTCTAGGATGAAGGGAGTAAAGTTGGGAGGATATTTGGGTAGGGGTTGGTTGAGGAAAAAGGCTTTGGAGGTTTGAAAATAAGATAAGGGTAAGTGTCCTTTTATATGAGAGGTGAGGGTCACTTTAGGAAAAGCATGAAATATTATTTTATAATAAAATCATTTTCGGCTTATAATGGCTAAAAAATGATTTATTTAGATTATAAGGATGGGATGGGTCATAAAATTCTCAACCAATAGGTTTTAGACAGTTTTAGGTCACCATATTAACCTTAACTTTTAGATTTAACTCTTAGTTAAATAGTTTGACATTTACCATGTCTCTCGGTATTGTTATATTATATGGTTAATAAACATACTATAGATGACAATAGAACCCCAATTGGTTCAGTAATTTCATATATATTATTATATAACTATTTTGGATAATCCTTAGATTCTGAGGACTATTATATCAATTAAAAATATAATATTTTTTTTTAAAACCATCTTATTTCAATTTTGATACTATTTGGTATTTGTTTTTTGTTAAAATAATAATAGCATGATTACATCGAATTTTTTTTTTAAAATTAACACTAAGATGTCATATTAACCTAAAAAATTATTTTAGTTCATCAGATGTCTCAAATTACATTTAATTGGGTATTTATAATATCAATTGTTTTAATCTATTATTAATAAGGTAATTAATGCATCATCATTGTGTCATAGATAAATTAAATTATTTAATGTCTAAAAATTATAAATAAAATACCATTATGTATGAAATATTTTTATATTTCTAATTAATATTTATAATATAATTTATCATATGTATAACCCTATATTAAAAATGTTTTATTTATGAAAAATTGAAATTAACACTTTTAACTCTTCTTTAAATTAAATAATTATAATGTCCTAATAAAATCCAATAGGACCTAAAGGATCATATTTTATTCCTAACATTGTTTTGGGTCGAATTAAACTTATCCTATAGAATTAGGAAATGTGTCAGGGTAATAATAATATCATTTTTACCTTTAATTACTGTATTTACTTTTAACAGTGGTAAATAAAATTCAAAAGTTACTATTCACAAAAAATTATATTTATCTTATTAAACCAATTTTTTTACTGATATCAACTGTGTCTCTCATTTTTTCGAAATTCAATTCACAGAAGCGGTAAAATTATGTTTTATGCAAATTTGAAAATGCTCCTCGGAGGTGGGTAAAAGACGGTAAAAGGTTCAATAAAAAGTTTTATATCTAAAATTATTATAAAATTACTCCAATAAATTACATTGTACTTATATAGGTATTATGTATCAATTTTGACCTGAAATAAATTTAAATAAAATAAATCACTATTTATTTTAACAGTCTATTTTAAATAATAACTCGGTGGTTTTCACTATTCATCAAAAAGTGAAAGTTTTTTGAAAAATACCAAAATTTCACCATAAACTAATTTTGATATTACGAATTAAAAAATGAATTCAATTTTACCAAATTCAAAACATAGAATTTGAATTTATTAATTTCAAATTAATTCATGTTGTCAAAATCAAAAGGCATATTTTTAAGAAATAATAAATTTCAAAATATTGACACTTGTTTATGTCCAATTTCAAAGTGAAATTACTTACATTGACCATTATTGGATTAAATGGTAAAAATATAATCTATTTAAACTTCCAAACCATAAAAATGTTTAATTTAACACTATAAATTATTTTGATTAAAAAATTTGTTTTCAGTAAAAATATATTATTTATCACTATTTACCCAAATATGAAAGTTTTCAGAAAAATAATAAAAATTTATTGAAACTAAATTATTATGTCCCTATTCTAAATAAGATTATTTTTTCAAATGGAATTTATAAATGTTTCAAATATTGGATCTAAAAAGGGTTCACCATTAAAATGCTAGAAAAGGGAATTTTTTTGAAAAATACTTCTTTTACATGAAAAAATAATTTTGTTATTACATTATGTCTAACAATCTCATAACATTAATTCTAAAATTATAAGGATTATATAATGTTCAAAATTCAGTTAATACTATTCATAACCGCTTTTGAACGGCTAGTTTGGTATGTCATGGTGCGCTTGAAATCAGGGTTGTGTGTAGTGCAAGTTATTGAATTACTTTGAAGAAATAATGTAACATGAAATCTTGGGGTGTTACATTATTCCCCCCTTCAATAAATTGTGTCTTCTCAATTTGAAATTGTTCTTCAAAAATAAAACTTTGAAAATAGAAAATACCTTTGTAGGAAAACCCACATCAGAAATTGGGTTAAAAAAATTTAGTCTTAATAAGAGGAAAAGAGAAATGAAAGGGTCGCCACCAAATTATTATATCGATTAGGAGAAAATTGGTGGAAATTAGAGATACATTATTAGAGGAAAACGTAAATATTTTTAGGGATTTATTGAGATCATCAATCATAATCATGTATAAAATTGAGGGGCTCAAATCCATCAATTTATTATGATTTAAAATACAATCAGTTCAACAAAACAGAAGGTCTTAGGATAACACATTTTGGGTTTTAAGATCCCTTCACTAAAATTTAAGGATTAATTTACCCATATAATAATAGGAAGAAAGATTATATATATATATATATACTTGACAAGTAGAGTTTCATCCATCAACTAATTCCTACCACAAACTCATCTTTCACTTAAAAATATTTCAAAAAAATATTTTATTTATATTAATTGTATAGGGTTACAAAATTAATGAATTTATAATTCACCTATAATACCATTTAAAAAACTAGATTATAGAATCCAGGAACTTCTTGTAGACCATTGGTAGGCGATAAATACCAATCGCACTATGGTTGTGGGTTCGATTCCCGCAGCTTTGTCTGACGTGACAGATTGTCACACGGTATGCATGTTGTCTTTTTTATAACAATCCAAAAATCACTTTAACAATAGTAACCAATTTCAATCTTAATCCATTCAAACTTTTAGCCTTTTCCAAAATCCTTCTATCCAAACTCACAGTCCAAAATTATTAAGGAATTTAAACACATTGAAGTTCCTTTTTTCCATGTAATAACATGTGAACACCTTCATCATGTATTATTTTAAAACATGGTAACATTGTGAATTAACATAAAACATTATTGATTACATTCATGCTCCGTTATCCTTTATATAATACTAGATATATTCCTTATATCCAAAATTTTTAAATATTCCAACAATGATGAAATAAAAAAACTATTAATCATTTCCAAGGGTGTCAAGAATATCCAATATAATTTATCCAAATCAACAATATCTTATTCCAAAATCACTACCTCATTATCAAGACCATATTAAGGATTACCTTTGCTTCAACCACGTATTTTACAGAAAGTCTAGCTTACTATAAAGTTACTTTTCTTAGAACCATATAATCTCAAATCCTCAATAAAATAGTACTTCTTTACAATCCTTATTTATCTCCATAATTCATATAACCAACATATTACTGATACAACAATCAAATAAAATATTTCTATAATAACAACATAAGAACACTAGTAATTACTCTTCATATAAGGTAGTATCATAACATTTTTATTATCCAATAGAATAATTTCATATATATACTCTAATTAATGGGACATTGATTCGCATAGTATCCCAACGCCTTGCATATGAAGCATTTTACATTTGAAACTATTTTCTTACCCTTGCTTCCAAGTTCTTGGTGTCCTTTTTATTCACATATATAAGAAATTATCATTCCCTTCAAGCCTTTACCAATGTGAATCTTTCCACATTTATCACATATGGGAAAATCTTTCCTTCCCCTCTTCCCTTTATCCATCATTCTTTCTACCATAATTTTCTTCTCCTTCTTCCCTTCAAAGCCAGAGGACTTAGAGAATTCATTACATATCTTATTTTCACATGATATTATTTCTTCATATGTTGAGAATACATGGGAGACTATTTACCTTCATAATGTTGGATTAATATCATGAATGATATGATATTTTGTACTCTTTAGATCGTATGTATTTCTGGAGTTTGCATTCCTTCTACTAGGTGCCATTTCTGTACAATGGCATACACTAGGTCAGTTTATGAATCACAATGAATAATTACAAACTTGTAGAATTCCTAACGTAAATTGAATAGTTTATGGATATTATCCGTAATCATAAAAATATTTTTTTGAGGAGGTATAAACTCATAAATACTTCAACACGATTTATGAAGAAAATGAGAATTATCCTAAGTATATCCCCCAGAAGTGTCGTAACCAATAGGGCAGCAAGGCATGTTTTCATGCACCAGTTCCCGTTAGATTCTAGCTCAAAGAAGTGTTTTTGAGTTTTACCCCTAGGTGAATATGTGCCAGAGCTGCCTCTACCTGCTCATATCCAGACAGAGATGTATTTCCCTAGAAAACTCACAAAATCTCCACATTACAAAAATTATAGGAAGTTATTCTATACTAATCCTCAAATTCTATCATAGCGTAATGTGCTCTAATTAGAGTTTATTTAAATCTAGTTTCCAAGGTTATTGTTGAACTTCCTCTGATACCAACTGTAATGCCCCGACCCTAGATTCCTAGAGTCTATCCCTTATTTTAATAAATTGGCATGATTACAAGGAATCATGTCCCGAAATACTGATCAGTTTAGCAGTCTTGGAAAATATATTACATACATGAATATTACATTATACATTCTAACATACAACACAAAAAAATCCTTTTATAATGCCATTGTTACCTTTTCTTAACCCTACATCTCAAACATAAAACACTTCTTGGGTTCTTGGGAAAAAAACATACGAAAAGGGTGAGCTCAGATGCTTAGTAAGGGTATATAATTTAGCGGAAACTATAAACCTTTAAGTCAAAATGTTTAATAAAAACCACAGCCTTTTTAAACATAAACTAGAACATAATATGGAAAAAATAAATCAAACATTACTAAATAAACATAAAAATGGATATTCTACTAGTCAAATAATCACATATAATAACGAATTTCATAATGAGGTAATGTATAGTACCAGACAATAATTATCTGTCTAGGCCTTGTTCCAAGACCTAGGGGATAACTGTAACTGAACCCTAACCTGGAGAGCCTCTATAACAGGACTCCAACCATAAAAGCCTTTGTAATAGGACTCCAACCCATAGAGACTCTCTAACTGGATGCCAACCCAGAGAGCCTCTGTAACCAAACCCCAACCCGGAGGTTCTGTTGTAACCAGACCCCAACTCGAAGGGATTACTTTTACCGGTCCCCAACCTGGAACATACTAGTCCAATACATTCATCTTACGAAAAGAATGAAATATAACATAAACATTCGTATTAAAAGTAGAATAGGAAATGTCAATACTTTAACCATAAACCATGAATGGAATAAAAATAACTAATCCACAGTATAACATATCACAAAACTTAAAATACAATATGGGAGATTTGTATTGTAAAAAATCAACTTTAAAAATGTAGAAAATTTATCAAAGGATGTTTACATTGATGAAATTAAAACTATCAGAGAGAAATATCTCCTTCTATTTTGAAATCATTTAGGAGTCACATATTTATAAAGAAAACATTTATTTTGAAAATATTCTTATAAGATTTTAAGGGAAGATTCAATGAAGTTAAAAGGGTGGAAAATAGACGTACCCACCATAAAATTTAAGAAAAACATTCTTAACTTAATTTTGTTGAAAAGGTCATAAAGTACCTTGTTTGGAAAATAATGGAAATATTCATTTACAAAAATCTTATAAAATTACAAACAAGGGTATAAATTCTTTTATCCCATAGTTTAGTAAATAGTAAAAAAATTGAATTACATTTTTAGGAAAACAAGGATGTGGATGATAAAGAGGTCCTAGTAGATACTTATCTTAAAACAACCTCGGATAATAAATAGATTGTAGAATTAACCTTTAATTCGTCGTAATCAATCTAGTAATATGACTAAAAGTTAATAACCACCAAATTAATCATAAAATATCATGAATACAAAGAGAATCGTGATATTATATATCAAATGGCAGTACTCAATACACCGCATTTAATAAATAAGTGGTGAATAATGTAAATCTCAAGGAATTAAAAGTGAGATAACAAACCCCTTACCTTGTACTTTTCGTTTATTCGGGGGTATGTTTAACCTCCTGTATAAATACCATAGTATGTTATTAAATTATTCCAGGACCATATCATTATTTATGATATCATACATTATTCATTTATGACTTTATGCTACCCAATTAATAATAATTCCCTTGTTAAATTAACATTTTGTGTAATAATCTCTTTCTTTATCATACGCTTTTACCTTGTTTTTCATGATTGTATAACTTAGATAATGATTTAAATATTTCCATAATATAAAAATCATATATATTTAGAATATAAATATGTATAATAGACATATATATGAAATGGTAAACGCCGTTTATGGAGACGGTAGACCGTACGTATTCATAAACATTGTTTCCGTTTTAAATCGTATTGAACGGAACTATGTTAATATGATATATGTAAGTGCATATATATATATTTATATATTTATATCTCCATTAGAATTATTATGTTATATATTAAATACTTATTAATGATATATATTTTATAATCATCATTGAATGGTGAATGTGGAAATGAATCTCTTCGTGTCGTGGAGACGGTAATCCGAACATACGCACGAGCGAAAATATCATTATATTGATGGAGAAATCATTTTTAATTGGATTGTATATCATATATAGAGAATAATTAACATGTTATATTTATTATTTACATCAGTTTTACTCATTATTATACCCATCCAAATGATGAAGTGTTTGAATAAAAAACTACACCACGACGTGGAGACGGTAATCCGTACGTACACACGTATGGTGACTTTTTCATTTATAGGATGGATTGAATAATGAATATGGTTGTACCATTTTTATAATAACATCACAGTATATAGAATATACTGTATTTATTATTTTATAATAGAAACAAAAAAGAAAGAGGAAGTGGAAGAAGAAAAGAACATGAAAGAGGTGATGAAATATTTACCTCTTCTTTGAGTTATTCGTTTTGATTTGATCAAAAGGGCTCCTTAGGTTGGATTTCTGAAAAAAGGAAGGCCTATAGGATAAAGGGAAGAATTTTGGGAGGATATTTTTTCTGGTTTTTCTGAGCCAAAATGCTTTGGAGGTGTGAAATTATGAGAAGGGGAAGTTCCCTTTTACAAGTCATGTGAGGGTCATTTTAGGAAAAACATGAAATATTATTTTATAATAAAATAATTTTCGGTTTATAATGGCTCCAAAATGATTTATATAAAGTATAAGGTGGGTATGGTTAGAAAAAAGTTCAACCAATAGGTTTTAGATAGGTTTATGTCACCATATTAACCTTGCCTTATAGATTTAACGCTTAGTTATATAATTTGACATTTACCATGTCTCTTTGTATTTTTATATTATATGGTTGATAAACGTACTATAAAATTCAATTCTAACCCCAATTGCTTCATTAATGTCACATATATTATTATATATGTCTTTTGGATGAACCTTATATTTTTAGGACAACTATATCAATTAATAATATAATATTTGTTTTAAAATCTATTATATGTCAATTTTGACACTAATTGGTATTTGTTTTTTGTTAAAATAATAAAAGAATGATTACTTCGAAAATATTTTATTGAATCAACACTAACATGTCATAGTAACCTATAAATTTTTTTAATTCATAATAAGTCTCAAATTACATTTATTTGGGTATTTATAATATCAATTATTTTAATCTTTTATTAATATGGTAATTACTGCATCATCATTGTGTCATAAATAAATTTTTTTATATAATGTCTAAAATTTTTAAATAAAATACCATTATATATAAAATCCTTATAAATTTCTAATTAATTTTTATATTCGAATTTATCTTATGTACAAATGTATATTAAAAATGTTTTGGTTATTAAAACATTAATTTAACACTTTTAACTCTTCTTTAAATTAAATAATAATTAATGTCCAAATCTAATCCAAGTGGACCTAAAGGATCATATTTTATTCCTAAGGTTTTTTTCGTTCGAATTACACTTATCCAATAGAATTATTACATGTGTTAAGATAATAATAATATCATTTAATCTTTAATTACTTAATTTCTTTTAGATGTGGTAATAAAAGTCAAAAGCTACTGTTCACCAAAAATTATTTTTATCTTATTGAACCACATTTTACTTACTGATATCAACCGTTTCTCTCGAATTTTTGAAATTTAATTCAAAAAATTAGAATAATTATGTTTTATTCAAATTTTCAAATAATCTTAGGAGGTGGGTAAAAGACGGTAAAAAGTTCAATAAAATTTTTATATATATAAACTTATTATAAAAAGACTCCAATGAATTAAATTGAACTTATATTGGTATTATGTATCTATTTTTACCTAAAATAAATTAAAATAAAGTAAATAATTATTTAAATTAAAAGACAGTTTTAAACAATAACATAATGTTTTTCACCAGTCATCAAAAATTGAATGTTTTCAAAAAAATACAAAAAATTACCCTAAGCTAATTTTGATATTCCAAATTAAAAAATGAAGTCTATTTTACCAAATTCAAAACATATATGTTGCATTTATTAATTTAAAATTAATTTCTATTGTCAAACCCAAACGGCATATTTTTGAGAAATAATAACTATAAAAACATTGTCATTTGTTTTTGTCGAATTTCAATGGAAAATTACTTAAACTGACCTTCATTGAATTAAATGGTAAAAATATAATCTATTTATACTTATAAACCATTAAAATATATAATTTAACACTATAAATTATTTTTATTAAAAAAGATGTTTTCAGTTGAAATATAGTAATTTTCACTATTCACCCAAATATGAAAGTTATCAGAAAAATAGATAAAATTTATTGAAACTAAATTCATATGTCCCGATTCTACAGAGGAAGTTTATTTTTTCAAATTTAATATATAAAAGATTCAAATATTGGTTTTAAAAAGGGTTCACCATTAAAAAGCGGAAAAAGTACTTTTAAAAAAAATACTTATTTCATCTGAAAAAATTATTTTCTTCTTACACTATGTCTAAGAAACTCATAATACGGATTCTAAAATTATAAGGATTATATAAAGTTCAAAATTTAGTTATTAATATTCGTAACCATTTTTTGAACGGCTAGTTTGGTAAGTCGTGGTGCTCTTGAACTCGATGTTGTGTGTAGTGAAAGTTATTGAACTAATTTGAAAAAAATAATGTACTATGAAATCTTGGTGTGTTACATTTATGATATTCTTATAAACACTCGTGACATTAAATTATTGATGAATTTATTTTCCTTTATTAATCATTTTATCTCATCATTCTTATGTTTTCCATTTCAAATATTTTTTCTGTTCTTTTTTAACTAAATTTTGTATGGAAAGGGTTCATGTGTTATGAATTTTATGAGCGATTTTTAAGACTTATTTTGAAATATGAAAATTTGGGTATGGTTGGAAAAATAATTACATGAATATAAGGGTATTGTCACGTGCAATTTTGACCTAATTCTACAAATATCTAAACCTAAAACTTCCTTGGGTATGTAAGTGGCCGAATATTTATTTTTGAGGTTCTATGCCTGTGATGGAGAAAATGGTGTTAGAGTTATCAGTAAGAAATTTATAAATGTAATTATTATGTTGTTGGAACTAGATCAAGTTATTTGGATTCTAGGATGTTAACATTAATATTATACTTCAAAAAACTTATATGGATGCTGGAGCTTCATTACAGTAAGGAATAATTCAATGATAATGAGTATTATTAGAAGTATGAAAGAGATTCCTCAATAGGTTTTTATAGAAAAAATCATTAATATATTGAAATTTTAATTTTTTTGACTGTATAAAACAACGTAAAAGAATGAATTTATTTTAGTTGTAGTAGACTATATATTTAAAATTAATGAACAATTTCCTCCACCAAGATAACACATTCCCAATGTTATGAGGTTTTCCAATAGAAAACATATTTTTCTACATTTGTATTGTCCATAGATAAATTCATTGAAAATGAATTTCAATTCATAAAATATATGTTTATGGAAGATATTTCTAGACATGTGTTAACTCAAAGGATGTGGAAAATATATCACCCATAGTCAAGTGGATAATTTGAGAAATCAAATCCAGAGATAAATAACAATATAGAATCTAATTTTGATGTGTTATAAGTATGTTTCCAAAAAAATGTATATATAAATATCGTAATATGTGATATTTTTTTGAAATGCATAATGATGTTCCTATATTATCCCTTATGTATAAAATAATTTAACATTATAAATAAATTTAGAAACTAATCATTATCAGTTGTGAAATATTTGAAATATGGTGTAGAGGATCGATAAAACAAAATATATAATTGAATGAATTAGACTAAATCATAAAATACTGAATTTAAAATTCATAAATTTATAAATAATGGTGTGAGGATTATCATGAAAAAAAATCAAAAGAGGGAGTTCAATGAAATGTAAAATAAAATTACTATTAAACAAGTAAATGAAATTGTTTCTATTTATGTTAAACTAAATGTGGCTAAGACTATTCACATTTACTATAGTTTTTACTTATTAAATTATTGAGGTAGTAGGGTATGATAAGTAGAATTTTATTATAAATTCACAACGTATATAAATTATTCTATAAAAGGAAACCCATTGAGAATTTATGAACATTTGTGCTTTAATAAATAAAAGAAATCATATTTAGTTAAGGAAACTAAACTAAAATATACATATGAGGAAGATCATTTTTTTTATTTTTTTATTTATCACATTTATGGTTATTTAACATTATGAAACATGCATATATATGATTTAATATATCTTTCTCTAACCATTTCACTCAGTTATTATTGGTGATGAAATTTCTGGATAATTATCGACCAAAAATGACAATGATAATGAATTAATTGCATGGGTGTTACAATTACCTTTTTCATTCATTCTCTTCATTGACTTCATGAAATTTTATATAAGTATTTTAATTTCTTATATTATTAAATATATAGATATCATATGATAAGTATAAAAGAGTGGATATTAAGTCAACAATATAATTTTACTTTTCTATATTGTAGAGGTTACATGAATTTGTGGTGAATACTTTTATTTTTAGATTTGGTCATCAATAATATGGTGGTATAATTGAATAATTTTTTGTTAATTATTTTAATGGAAAATATTATGAGACATAAAAACTAAAAGTCAATTCAATTAATTTTATGTGATATTAATGTTTCTAAAAAATTCCCCTTAAAAAATTATTATTATATTAAAATGTAATTTAGAGAACTATAAACATGATGAATTCCAATATCAATGTTTTTTATTCCAATTAAAGAACATTAAAAAAATCTTAATAATTTTAATATAAATATAAATTTTTTGAATAAATAATGTAATATTTTACAATAGGACTGTAATATATAAAATATTAATGTCAGGACTGTTATAATTAGTAATGGTGTATTTACTGAGGAATAAATAATTTTTAATGATTAAGACTAATGACATGAATGAAAAAAAATCATTACACCCCTCCTATTTATCAATTTAATATAATACAAAATCATTGAGTAATATGTGGTCTTTTTTTATAAAATTTGACTCATGTTAATGGTAAAATATTAAAGAAATTTTAGATAGTATATTAATTTTTTATAGCATGTGTAGCCAATTTTATTATAATATGTAGGAAAATGGTACTAGATTTTTTAAATGAAAATTATTGAATTTATAATATCATATAATTATAAATTGTGTTCAATTTAATAAAATGTGACCAGTGGTTGAGTTATTTCTTTTGGACTAGGGATTTAATAACATTAGATTCATTATAGTTGCAGATTAAAATTAACAAATAAAATTTAAATTAGTGAATTGATTTACAAACTATGTAATATATTGAATTATATTTTGAAATAATCATTGAATTTACATGTGAATATGTAATTATTATAAGGAATTGGAGGACTTTAATATTACTTTTTATCAATAACTAAATAATATTTTAATATTTTAGTGATTTAATGATTATAATTAAATGAAACATCTTCCACTAGTACCCCTACATTTCTTATATTGATAAGAAGGTGCAATCCTTAAGTCCCTTCCCTAGTAGGCCTCATGTTTGAGACGTACATTGAGGGTGTAAAAAAATTTAAATTGGAGAAAGTATACTCAATTTATGAAATGGATTAAGAGAATTTATGAACAACCACATAAAATATCATTTTATATAAAATAAACCATACTATAAAAATAATTTATGAAAAGAAACATATATATATGTCAAAAAAAATTAATCCTAATGGAAACCTCATAGGGAAACTGAGAGAAAGTTCATATATAGGTATGATGAGAATAAAATATACAAATATTTGGATCATACCCATGGTATCTAGTAAAAATGTGAACATAGATTACTAATGCACCAGTGAACAAACAATAGAACTTAAGAAGCACATAAATGGGTCAACAATCCATCCCAAGCACACCAATTCTCACTCAAAAAGCTTAACAAGATTGTAGTGTGAAAATACCAAGAGAACATAGAAAATGTAAACCCACATGCACATCCACTTCTTATATTCCACTCTCATATCCCAATTTCAAACATCTCATGACATGATCCCTTCAATTCAATACCATCACAACGTATCCTGCTATCACTTAAGTAGGTTAGGTCACAACCCAACCAATCCTAGCATCCTATAGGGCCTAGAATCCAATTATGAATCAATGAAATCATACATATCTTTCATGAAAATTTCTCATCAGTGTCCACATCATCACACATCCATATGAAACATTATATCTAGAGTAGCAATGTTTCCTGAATATGAAGGACATAAGTCTCATGTCATCCTCCTACCATTCAGGTCCACCAATATATATCGAATCATAAAATCACCAGACATTTCAACCATCATTTTCATAATCAATTAGTATATACCACTAATTTGGTGCCATATACAAATATATTCTAATAAGGAAGAGTATGTAATAGGATGTAATAAACTATCCATTCATCCCAATCAATTCTTAGGGGAACCCCCCTAAGAAAATTTGGTTATCGGTATGTAATACTTGACATGGGTGGGGTTATTATAAATTTAAATGAAAAAAAATATCAAATGTACATATATATAGACATAATATAGGCCTAGTATAGAGGATTCATAATAATAAATCATTATCTGCTCAAATCATCTATACCATACTATCATTACAACATGCTACCACAACTGAATGGAAATATTACACCAAAAACATCAACTAGAAAACCCATATTTCAATTTCCTTTCATTAGAGGATCCACTATTTATATGTATTATTAAATTAATATATATAATTCATTAATTAAGGTATCTAACCTTAAATTTTAGGTTAATCCCCTTTATCCAATATCCATATTTTATTTCTATTTAATTCTAGGACCAATGTAAACATTTAGTACCTGAATTTACATATCATATATGATTTTCTTACTGAAATTAATTAATTTTCAGTCATTCCATTTAAAATTTCATAATTAATAACTTTACATTCAATTATTACCTGGAAACTACCAATAGTAACAATATATAATATCATTGACCTTACAATAGTAACCATCCAATCTTCTTCCAAATCAAACACCACAACCCAACCACCAAACCACAAAAACCTCAAATCTACCACCAAACATCAACTTATCAAAATATATATCACATATAAACTGTTCAATAAAATCACCATAATATACACCAAGTATCACCAAACCCGTTGAAAGAAAAACAACATTAGCATAAACGCAATGATATATTTGTAATTCACATTGACTTTAAAATTCACATAAAAGGTGATTTATTATTAATTCATCATCTAGTGGATGGATATTTTCCTGCAGTTATGGATTTAAATTGGAAACTTATTTACCTTTAAATATAACAATATATTCTTTTATTAGTGATTGGTTTAAAAACAATTTACAATATGGTTTATCAATGCACTATTGTGAAAATAGTTGCATCAAAACAATATTCACGGTTATTGATTAGAAAAACAAAAAAAATTAAATAATAATTTAACACACATGATAAAAGCCGCCCCGATTAACCCAATTTAATCTCTTTATTTCTCTTTCATAGTTAATCCATACCACCTTTCCACTTGAAGACAAAATGTTTCTAATTTTTTATATGCATGAAAATGGGTGAACAGTGATCCATTAGTTGGAATCATTTTATGTAACACTTTACTAAAAAGAAGGAGGATGGACGATTTTGTGACCTAGATACCATAAAGATAAAGAATTAAACAAATGAATACTAGTTGAAAAAATAAGGATACAAAAAAAGGTATAATCTTCTATTTAAAATCCCATACAATGCTATTAAAAAAAGGAATAAATGTCTTTTTTCACATGTATAGAGTCATGAGTAAGGGACCCTCAGTAATGGAAAATGAATCTTATGTCTCAAGAACATCATTCTATCAAAACCAAACTATAAATATTATATAAAACACAATAATTATTGAAATCATACAAATTATTATTCTAGATAGATCCTTGAAATAATATGAAGATAAAAGTGTTCAAATTTACTTTTCTTTTATATCATCAATTCAATTCAGTAAAACTTGTGGAACCACCCATTTAAATCCCATGGAGAAGAGGAATTCAATGATACATTTCTTCTATCACTGATTAGATTTTAAAAACATTTTTTCTATCCCAAATACCATATTTAACATAAAAATATTTTTTTATAATTTAAGGAAAATATGGGTAATTTGAAAATATTGATATTCTTCATACTGTTGAAGCTTGGGAATGATGAAAATGGCCACATGAAAAGAATATAATAATAAACTGATCAATTGTATGACCAACCCAAGAGACCATATGGCTAACACAACCATACAACAAAATAAATAAGGGAACATATTTAAAAACTAACAGGTAGAATGACCATACCAGGCGACCACATGACCAAACTATTAAATTTAATGAATAAACTAACCCATTACACTACCATTC
This sequence comes from Viscum album, assembly GCA_963277665.1. NCBI lineage: Eukaryota > Viridiplantae > Streptophyta > Magnoliopsida > Santalales > Viscaceae > Viscum > Viscum album. Next base: position 1,426,449,363 of record OY728120.1, on the reverse strand, counting down.
AAAGTGATTACCAAACCAACCAAATAGACTGCACAACCAACCCAAGAGACAGCATGATATAACATTAAACTACACAATCAACCCAAGTGATCACACAATGGAATGATCATTAACATTAATAATAAGATCAGTTTCACATCAAATCTATGTGATCACATTACCAATCCAAGAGATAACATGAAGGGTCAAGTGAATGCATGAAAAAAATGATCTGTCATATGTTGTGACAAAGAAACCCAAAATCAACCCAAGTGACTGCATGCCCAAATCATGAAACCACGTGAATAATAAAATTGGACACATGAAGTAACCAATCAACTAAAAGAAGGATTCAACCAAATTCAAGAAGATCCATGATCATCCACATAATGAACCAAGGGACCACAAGGCTAGTAAAGTGACCTTGTGGAAAATAGATATTTTAATGGTAAAATTCATTGAGCTACCTCTTGAGAACTAAAATCAAATGGAAAACAAAATTTAGTGGTTTTATAGACTATGTAATTTAAATTAGAAACCTCATAAACAATGATATTCCCCAAGAATCAAATAAAACCATAGTTGAATGTTACCTTAATCTGAACATCAACACTCATAGGACACCTATCAAGGATTTTCCTATAACAAGAAAATTGAAAAAAATGTTACCTCATCAGTAATTAAGTGGGTAATAATAATATGAAAATATAAAATAAATTATATTGTTATAGTAGGGAGGAAATAAACATGATTCAAAATAAAGAGTACTGAACTTCAAAAAAAAACACATGGTATTGAGTAAGACTATAAAACTCCCACTCCCAAGGGATATCATCTATTACGCCATTCCCCCAAGACACATGAACTAATGGGATTACTCACCCATGTTTCACCTTCTCTTGTGGTTCCTAGATCTCAAACATCCAGTCTAGTAATTTCACTACATCATTGATGTCAAAATCCCTACAATCAATAACATGGGATTCACTATGAGGATAATTTTGAAGGTAAGACACATGGAAGATGTCATGAATTATATAATTCCATGGTTATTTGGATAATCTATAATCCACATTTCGTATTCCCTACAACACCATGAAAGAATTAGAAATCCACAGAGAAATCATACTCCCTCAACCAAATAGAAAAATTCCCTTTATGATGAGAAACCCTCAAGAACATATGGTGTCCACATCTTAATCCATTAGAATATACAATTGATTTTCTTATGAAAACTAAAAATATTGTTCTAACTTAATTTATTCTAGATTAAAAATGAAATGATATATTGTTATAATCGCCATATTTTGAACAATAATAACTAAATCCACACCCTTAGTCTAGTTGAATAGAATGTGACATGGATGTTATTACAGTTACTTGATTAAACCCATTCCAATGGATGAGTGATAGATATTTTTGTAACAAAAATCTACATGGGGTAGGTTCTTTACACATGATCTTCCAAAATACAAAACACAGTACCATTACATAACCTATAGAATATTGATGGTCTCCTATATATATGTCCATCTATCTTGGGATATAATTTAGTCCAATGGTGTAACTAGGAGTTGATGACATGCTATAATCCCCATAGTAATCATGAGTAAAATTAGAATCTATTTTAGATAAAATGGTCTTTAACACCCCTAGAAAGTCTCACCCCCATATTTCTATACCACCTTACCAATGAATCTGTAGAACATGACTCCCTTATCACTAGAAAATGGGAAAATATCATTAGTCAACCCAGGATCAACCAACTAACATCATAACATAAATGATATTTGGGAAACCCAGTGGTCAAATCCCTTGTTATGATATTCCATGACCACTCTAGGATATCAGGGATATGAGAAACACATCTCGGAACAATATTCTTTATTTTCATCTTCTTAAAAATATATCACTATTCCCCGATCTCATATTTACTCCGCATCATCCCATACCAAAAAAGATACCTTCTCAAACCATGGTACATCTTGGAACAAACCATGGTAAATATTGGAAACCTATATATATTCATATTAGGGATAATATTCCAACTAATTCAGAATTACCTCATGCATAACAAATGGAAGAAAACATCTCCAAAATGGAACATTTTTCTAACCATGTTTGCACAACCCCGATGGATTGTCAACATAGATAATGAGGTTTTTCATCACCCCCACCTCTATGTCTCCAAACTAAGACTCATGTACCATCCATAAGAAAGAAGATTCCAATGCCATTTTATATAGTAATCCTATTACACTAACTTCCAGCCCTTTGATATTTATCACTGGTATATACTAAAAAAAATAAATATATCCTAAAATCATTTGAAAACATCTCCCCTTGACATATAGATTATTTCATAAGAAATCACTTTTCCCATTCCTGGTTTTTTGATATCTCAATGACATAATTATAAATAAAATCCATCCACCTCCACCAAGATTGGAATAAATCCCACAGATAAAAATTTATTTCATATATATTGTGTTCTATGAAGACCATAAATTCAACAGAGATGATATAATATAACCAAAATTTCTTATATAAGAAAATTTCCACTAACTCGAGTTCCATGGTGGAATAGTTACTCTCATGAGGACGCAACATCCAGGACCAAAAAAAGACCACTAGATCTCAGAGCGTCAAAAAATATTTATAAGCATAATATAATGCATTAAAAAACTCCTCCATAATCACACCATATAAATGAAATAAAATAACATGGGAAATGATCAACCTCTCATTATGTTAGTCAAAAAATGATTTATTTTAACTAGTCAAGATAAAGCCCTGATCTTTTCTAGGTATAGATTACAATGGTGTATCAATATGAGAATATTCATACAGAAACCACTGGTACGTGTTAACAAGACTAATGATGATCAAATCCTCATCCACATTCTTAAGAGTTACCCTAGAAACAAATACATTTATATTTTTTTGAGTAAATAACCACACCTTTATATGGAACCACATGTCCCAAAAAATACACCTCTCATGTCTAGAACTGGAACCTAGACAACATCCCCAAGAGTAGAAAGTTTCAATGAAACTACCTAAAAGCACTACGATGCTTGATATTCTCCTCCTCAAATATTTTTTTAAAAGGAAAATATTTATGAACATAAATATAAACTAGTCCAAGTACTCATTAAACCTATATTTCCTGAGTATTATAAATAGAACAAGTGTGTTCATGAAATCAAATGAAATGTAAAATAAAATAAATAACTGATCATACGTGAACTATAATGAGGTATTTGGAATATTCTCCACCATCATCCTCATCTAGTGATATCAATAATGGGAATCAATTACTGGAAACCATATAGATCTAATTAGTTGGTCAAACAGATTAACTATTTATAGAAGAGGGAAATAGTGCATAACATCATTGTTATTCAATATCTTATAGTCCACACAAGGCCTCAAAATACTAACTTCCTTTACAATGAAAAATATTTGATAACCTTAATTAAATTAACTACGATGGATAAATCCATTCTTCATTATGAAGTTGTTCTATATCCTCATCTCACATAGCTCCATGGGTGTAATTTCATTTGGATCCATTAAAATCGTATATTCATTTAGATGAAAATATAGTATGAACTTGTCATCACATAGAGGTTTTATTGTCACAGACTGATCCTAAAATACAACAAGAAACTCCAAAATAACTCAAAGAACCTCCAAAACAATGAAAACCACTAACAACACCACCAACTAAGATATAAGAGGATTTACAAAGCTTCAACACATTTTATATATTGACTTTCCACCATAAAAAAATCTATATCCATACACATTAAAAACATGACTCTGCTATAGAAATAGTAAACATTGATATATACATAATAGAAAAAATAAAATATATGGGTGATATCATATGGTTTCATTTGTATTTAGAATAAACTCTTCATAGATTTTTTCAAGATCAATAGTCAATATCCATGACACCCATCAAACAAGAATGATTATCTAATAACATGTGTGTATGACACTAGGGGAACTTGATTCCTATACCTATAGTTCTAACACACAAAAATATAATTGGAGAAAAAATGAGTTAAATGATCCAAAATAAAATAAATTAGGAGCAGATTTTGATGATAAATAGATCGTACCTCAAAAAACTCTAATACCTCTAGTTCTCTTACATACATAATAGACATCTTACTGCACCCATATCCCCTATCATATTACATATGAACTCTATAGAAATAATCCCTTATATTTCCATGAGTATGGGGACCATCGTAAGGATGATCTCTATAAGATTCAACTCCTCTTGGCTGCTAACATTTTTTTTAATCCTCCAATACTATTGTGGCTAGAGAGTGACAAGACCACTATAACCAATCGACCTCCAAAGGAAGCATAAACTTATCCTGATAGTGTCCACGACTCTTATAGTCACAACCAGGAGATTGAAAACACAAAATAAATGCTTAAAATCTATCATCTAAGAGAACTGTGGAGTATAATATTGTGGCCATCTCCTAATTGATTAAAAAATTGACAACCAAAGAATCTTAAATCCTCAACCTAATGATTTACTTCTATAAAAGCTCTAATGACAACTGTCTCAAGGAAATCCACCATATGGGTGCATCTTTTGGTCACTTATGTATTACTATGAACAAATAGATACATCGGAATCATAAAATGGGTGATAATATATCTAATCAATTTATGAAAAAACTCCTCAGGAAGTTATTCTCCACACTCTTCATCTTAAAATAGTTTAGAGTGAAACACTTGTGGCCCTTAATCCATATCTTGGGCCCACATGTGATGAGGCTCCCTTAATAAAGGGAGAAAATATTTGACCAATTTTCCCCTTTCATTTTTGAAGATAATAAATCAATATTGAACTTCTTATGCATGTCAGACCATCAAATTTACTACTCCATTTTATACCCAAGATATAACATTAACCACAGACCTATAGACCGTCAAAACTGATAAACAATCATTCTAACCGAGTTCTTATAACCTGTAGAAATACCATAATTAATTTAGCTTACAGAAATATTATATTAACATCATATTATACATCAAAAAATAAACTATACTAAATCTATGATATATTAAAATAATATTTTATCATTATAATATTGTCATTAAAATAGAAAGAATAAAATCAAGTAATGATATTATAAAACCATTGATAATAGAAAACAAATGGCATCAAGTAGTTGGTGATTCCCTTATGAAGATCATTCATATATGTTTTTATTGGAGGTATCATTGATAAGATTTTTTTAGATCTATACCAATCTAAAATTAAACAATTATAATATGAGTGAAAATGAATGTGACTGGAATTCCATATCATGGAAATTACCTTTATATTTATGCTAGCAGAATCACCACCCTGGACCACCAACATAGACTAAAATATGCTTAGATCTTATGGGAAGATCTATATTGGTTATCTAACTACAAATTATTATAAAACAATCTAGAATTTATTAATATATTATGTTAATTATTACATTTATTTTATGTATTTTTCATTTTTACTTTTAAAGAAATAAAGTATATTTTTTTGGTAAAAATAGTTTTCTCAATATTTCATATTTAAAAATAAAAATTCAATATTTTTTAAACAAAATTAGATAAAAGCTCATTTTTTATTAGAATATCATAATTATCATAATATCAATTTTTAGGGAGTTTCTAAAATGATAAGTTTTCTCATTAGCGGTGAAGAAATAGAAATTTTTCAAAAATTGTACCTTTTATGACATTATCATAAAATAGGGATGGATTAATTTTTATTGAAAACATTATCCAAGATATATAAATATATAAAAGGAAAAAACCTTTATAATTTTTATTTTGAAGTTTTAAAACCAATATTTATCAATTTAGAAATAGAAGTAATATTTTCCATTAAGAAATGATTAATTCCATTAAATTAAAAAAATTAGTTTTCATCATTGTAAAAATTATATCCAAGAATTCGAATTTTATATTTTAGATCAACATATTCATATAATATAATAAAATCAATTTATTTTTTATTCATAAATATATGATTACTATGATTAATGTTAATGACCATGATAATGGTAAAACATTTATTTCCAATGAATCATTTTATTGTTATTTTGTAATTTTTATCTAATCAAATGGATTAATCATTTCTAAAAAGGTATGTTAAGTTATTTTTTAAAATTGTATTTAAATATTTTATAACTATTTCAATTTTTAATTGATTATAAATAATATTACAAACACTTAATGATTAAAACAACGTTTTTCTACAAAATTGTATATATATATATATGTAATGGCCCGGACCCACCTGGTTCTTTAATTTGTCGAAACACGGATCCACCAAAATAATGGCACTGGTCATGTTCAGACACTAGTCACGATGGCACCATGATGGTCGCACACCTATCATAGTGGCACCGTGATGGTCGCACACTGGTCACAGTGGCACTGGTGAGGGTGAAACAAGTGATGGTGCCACCGTAAGGGTGCCACCATGACTGTGGAACCGTGAGGGTGATGTCTTGACAGTGGCACCGTCGGGGTGACACCGTGATGGTCACACTATGATGGTGACACCGTGATGGTGGCACCATGACATTGGCACGGTAACGGTGGCACCGTGACAGTGGCACCGTGTCCTCACCTTCCAGTTCCTGAACATTCCGCTCCCGCAAAATATCTTTGGATGAAAAGATTATTTAATTCCCTATTTCAATCCATTCAAAGACCATAAATAATATCTAGAATTTCCCAAGAGTCAGGCAACCCTTAACTTACCAAAACGTGTGGTTTTTCCTCGGTGGAAAGCCCTTCCCCGTACCTTCTAGTTCCACCCCTGTTACGTGTTTCCATCTGGTTAAAGAAAACTGTTTAACACATAGCCGTTATGACCACCCCTCTGAGGATAATTGTAAAATGATAATTAATTCTATCGTGCGTAACTGCCCAATCGCGTGGGGAACCACGATCCGACTTTAAAGCCATTCAAATTTCCATATCCCATAACAACGGGATCTCATCCGTATATCGCATGGGAATTCTTTCTTCTTACTCCTCTTGGCTAGTCTCATTTTCTTCTATGTGTGTTTGGAGTTCCCCATCCCGAGGCAAGTGGTGCACCTATGTCGGGGCCTTTATTCTCACCCATGGATTCCCTGACATTCCTCCCCTGGAAGCCGTGCATCCCTAGTTCTTGGCGTGTGGAGAAGTACTTCGATCCTTGATCAACCAGGTAGGTATTTCTCCTTCATCTCTCTTTACTGTGTATCATGCGGGGTGGGTACACTACTATTTCTATGGGAATGGATGAAACCAAACCTTAACAAGATAATAAACAGACTGTTAAATAATGATGGGGTCCATTTGATATTTTTTTACTCTTTTGTAATTGCTATATGTTGTGAACTGTTTGGGCTTATACTCCCTGAAAATCGTGGTTGTTGGTGGTCTTTCCCTCCACACTAATGAACCCTTGTCTTCTGTGGTGATTGAATGACTGTAACATGGAAATTGGTTAATCACCTAAACTCAGTTGGTTAAATGGATTCCCAGTGAACATAAATCTTTTTGCGTTTACCCCGGTTAACCAACAGAAAGAAGAACCTAATGAATTATGTTCTTGAACCTAGAAGTTTCCCTACTTTGTTTTGGTAGTAGGTGTGTTGTTCTTTTTGATTCTTATGGGGTGATGTGGATGAGGATGGGATCCTCTATTGTGGCATGGTTGTTGGTTGTGAATCTAAAGCTGTGTGGGGATGTATCTCGAGGCTTGGTTTGGTTCGAGTACTTTGAGGGATCTCACGGATCCCTTTGTTGTTGTGACTTCACAAGAGAACCGGGTGTGAATGCTTAAATTTTTGTTTGCCTATTTTTCTTTCTCTCGCTAATGGTTATACCTTTTATTCTCCCAGTAGTATAGAATTGACCTAAATGGGATCACTTGAACATGACATCCGAAATGGGTTAAATGGGGAGTTGGTTTTGGGAAGGAGTTGTGACTTGGTCGTGAGTGATGTTCCTTGATTTTATGAATTAATAGTAATGTGGGTGTTTTTTCTTAAGTTGGATTTGGAAACCCTAGTGTGGGATGAGTTCTTGTTTCCAATATATATATTTGTATTTCTTATGTTTCTTATTCGTGTCCCACCCAAATTGAGCACTTAGTGTCGAACACCCCCATTTCACGGGGGAGGGTGTTTTTCCCATCACTCCTATGAGTGGATTATTATTAGGTCCTTTTCTACTCCCTTTCCCGAATATCCCAAGACTCTTCGGGTAGGCTGTGATGGCCTGAGGTCCATTATATCCCATGATTCTTTGGCCATGGTAGTTGTGGTGGCTGGCCCAGGTGTGTGCGGGCAGGTTGTTTCCCAAGAGTCTTCAGGATGAGGCCCAAGTGTCTTCGGGCATGGAAGTAGTTGTTCTGGCTCAGGTGTTTGTGGGCGTGGTTATGCGTGGTGGTTGTAGCCCAGGTGTTTGCGGGCAGGATGGTGGTTGTGGCCCATGTGTTTTTGAGCAGGATGCATGGTTGTGGCCCACGTGTGTGTTGGCGGGGTGTGGCAGTGGGACTGCGGTGAGAATGGCGGGAGAGGTTCGATGCGTAGGACGTCTTCATTAACCAGTGGGATAGTGGTGCGGGGTACCCAAATGTCAATGTTCTATTACTATATATTACTTGACTTGTGTTATTTGGGGATTCTTCCTTATTGAGGCTTGAGTGGATAGTTTTTCTTGCTAGGTTCGTTGGTTATCTCTTTTCTCACAGGGCATTAGAATGCCTCCCCACTTGTGCATGAGAGTCTTTGGTTTTCCCTACTAAGTATACATTTATGCTCACCCTACGTATATAAAACAACTTTCAGGTTTCCAAGAGGACATCTGGGATCGTGCAAGGGTGTACGAGCTCGGATGTTGTGACAGTTGCAATTGCTGTTTTTCTTTCTTTGGTACATTACCTTTATAGTCTCCTTGTAGTATGTGGCATTTACTTTTGTAACATGCATATGGGAATGGTTTTATTTATCTTACTTTACCCCCCCCCCCCCGTTTTGGTGTTGCTGGGATTTACCATCTTATCTCCCAATCATATTAAAGAAAAAGAGTAATTCCTTCCATCTTGTGGGTGATTCTATACTATTGGTGCTAGTCACCACTCCGGGACCTATTGAAGTTGGGTCTCGGTGGTCATTATCTCTCCTATAACATGAAGAAGGAAGGGTCTTCCAATCTAATGTCCCTTCTCTCATATTGGTGAAGGCGGGTCGTGACAATATATATATATATAATTATTTAACATAAATGTTATTATCATTAAATTTAAAATATTAATTTGATTACATAAATATTAAATTTGGAATAATAAATCTCAAATTTGGTATTATGATTTATTTTATATTTCTCGTAAAATGTAAGCACATTGGGAATAATATAGTTACATGTGTAAGAAAAAAAATTAAAAGAAAACATAAATTACTGAATAGAAAAAAATATTAAATACTTCCTTGGAAATATGTGGTTGAATATTTATCATCCAAATTTTCCCCAAAACTCTATTATTTTGAACGTTTTGTGTCATTTCCACTTGAATAGTGTATAGATATAATTTAAAAGGAATGTCTATTAGTAAATATTCTCATTTTTTCTTATATAAAAGGGGATCACTTCTACACTTTCAATATTCCACATTCATTTAAAAATATACTTGAAACCCAAAATACAGTTAATATTATAGAATTCCATTTCTTTTATAACGCTTATGTTCACTACAAATTATCCTTATTCATTTAATTCTAATAAGTTAATTAAGAGGAAGTTCAAGATCTCAATGTATGTATTTCATACTCCTTACCTATTCTTCTTCAACTTTCTCATAAAGACCATCCCCAAAAAATTGTAATATAATATCCTTATCATAAATATTATGATTAATAGTTATTTTATTGATTCAAATTCCCTTATTTATTCCATCCCATCTACATACAAAAAATAATAATTTGGATCATGTGTTGTGTAGACCACAACCTCTATGAAGTTACATCTACCATTTTTTCACCACAACAACTTTTCACATGTTTCCAAGGTGTATGAGAATAATAAATGTGAAATATATAGTAAAAATAATATTATTAATATTTATAAAACAATATTCCTTCGTTTTATTTTTCTCGTCATGTAATAAAAACATTAATTGTTCAATATGGGGGCTATAACCTCAATGAAGTAACATTTTTTCCATTAATGATAGACATTAACCATCCAAACCATAGAATATATAAATAAAAATATGAAATAAAACTTAATAATATCACTATACTTAATTTATAATGATATCATGTAGAAATAAACAATTCTATAACAATAATCAAGCATCGAATTGTAGTATATTCACGTATAGGTCAGACAAACCACCTACTATAACAGTGCTATAAAACTCTATCATGGATAAATATAGTAACATAAGTACTAAATTTATTATAATTTAAAAATAAAATCATTATTGAATTATTTTTAAATAGGTGTGATAATGCATATTTAACATAATATTAGTCTATCATCTTAGATCATTAAAATTACCAAAATAAGCTGAAACAAATTTTATTTTCTTGAAACATAACTAAAAAACTAATGCACTAAGATAATAGAATTATAGATAAATAAAATTTACCCATTAAACTTCGATAAATTGTATAGAAATGATGAAATTTTGGAGCATAATAAATAACAACATTGTTATTTTGAAACTATATTTAAATGATCATGCTAAGTTACACCCACTATTAAAAATAAATACTAAACAATTTACATGTAAAAAATAATTTTTTTGTGAATTTTATTATATTTTTTACATATAAACATGGTATTAATATTTTTAATTCATATAGTTATTTTTATGCAAGATAATCAATTTCATTAGTTGATGTCCGGAATTACGTAAAGGGTTTGTTATCTAAATTTTTATTTCACGGGACATATTTCTTTTTATAAACCATGTCATTTTTTGAATGGGGTATCCCCCACCAAAATAGTATTTTTATATGTATCCTCTAATTATTCATATAAATTTAATGTCTTATTTTAAATAATAAAGTTAAATGGTATTTCACTTGATTTTTTCTAATATTTAATGGGTTTAATTAACATAATTTCCAATTTATTATGTCATAGTCCTTCTTACAATAATAAATTTTTTTAATTACTTTGTTATTTACACATACGATACTTTATTCTGAATTTAATATTCTTTTCTTGGAAAATTACTTCTCATCATAAATAACCACCTCTTTTATCAAATTTTTTTAAAATAAATGTAAAACCCTGTTAAGAATAACTCTCATTCTTAATAGTGATACTTTTATTTTTTGTCCATATTTAGGCATCCTATAATTTTTTATACTCTATGAAAATTAAAATATAGATTAAATTATGTGATCTTATTACTTCAAAACACATCTTTTCAGATGAAACCTTTGTTTCCCTATTTACTATAATGGTTTTCAATAATCATCTTTCAAAATATTAAAATGTTTTACATATCTTTGACATATTTATTATTATTTTCCATGATCTTTAATTATAAAAACTACTTATTTTTCATGAATCTTCTATTTTAAACTACATCGAATTTAATGATTTAATATGTCTCAAAAGAATCATTTTCAACCATAAAAAAATTCCAAATAAAATTATTATGGTGTTAATTTGAATTTATTTTTAAAAATAGTAAAATAATCATCTTTTTAAAATGATTTGACATGAATATATTTAAAATAATATTCAATATTATTTCCCATGATTCATTTTTTTCAAATTAAATTATTTTTGGATGATTATTTTTATTTTAGTTAAAATGTAATTCTAGGGAAATTGTTAGTTTTTCGTGTATTTCCATAAATAATTATATTATTCTACATTATGTAAAAACATCTACTGATTCATTATTAACAAATTTGTTAAAAAATTATCTATATTTAATCTATACAAGATAAAAATCCATCAATGATTTTTTGGGACTAATCATGTTCTGTGTATAAACATAACTTTTCAAAAAATTAATTTCTAATGAGAAGACCCTTTTTTTTAATTGAATTTTACTAACCTATAATCCATACATAAGTTGTTTTGGGAAATTTTTAACATAACCATAAAAACTGTTATCTATATGGTCTAAATACCATATGATTTATTATCTTGATGAATGAATATTTACCTATAATATTATTGAATATGTATGGATGCCCATTTATTTTACAAGGGTTAACCATGTTTTTATTTTTATGTAATTATATATCATTTCCATAGGTGACTCAATTTGAAATGGTATGGAAAACACTATCATTCCATTGGTTCTCTATGATATGATTGGTGAAACTATTGTTTCTTATGTGTTCTTTATTATATAAGGAATGATTGATTTTAAGTTATATTTATATGTGTGGATGATGATAGTTGGGGTCTCATATAACCCTCCAATGCATTGGTTATAATGACCCATACTTTACATACATTGTTATTACTTCAGAATTGAATCATACCTATTAAATCATATAACAAATCCATGATAGGTCCGTATAGGTATAGTGTCTTTAGAATCTGGGAATCATAAACAACTAGTTCATAAAGCATCTATATTTTCTCCCATTTATTTCATCATATCTAGAGTATCTTTTGGCATTTCCTACTTAATACCCTTCTTCCTGACCTGGAGAAAAGAAAACATACAAAAAGGTGAGCTCAAATTCTCAGTAAGGGTAAACAAAGGAAATATCAATCATATCATATTCATAAGAACATAACATTTTGAAAATCATTACCTGCAAAATAAATCATAATATCATAACATGGGATAAATCATAGTCATGAAATGTAATCCCAATAATCATAACAGAAAACATGAAAATTTGTGGCATACACACATAATCATAGAAAATCATTGCATATTAGTCAAGACTCATTTCCAAGACTATCATAGCGGACAAAGTCCATTTCCGAGCCAAGTTCACTCCTCATTATAGTCATGTATCACAGAACCGGATTAACTTGTTATTCCAGCCATGTCTATCTCATGAGATATAAATCTTTACCCAATGAATTGGAGGGAGATATAGGTCTCACCCATCTCATAGTGAAACCATTGTTATGTGTTACATAAAATCATAAATCATATATCATAGCAGAACCCGTGTAATAAAAATGGGATTCTTAAACATCATGTCATCATAAAATAATCCAAATAAGATAAAAGGACTTCATATAAATAATTCCATCTTAACAAAATCAAATCAATGTAAAAATATGGATAGAAACCGAACCCTATATTATCTTAGATCGAAAATAATTTTGATAAAAATACTTGAACTCGAATCTTGAGGAAAATATCCTTTCTACTTCCAAATTTTTTTTCCATTATTAACATGTCATACAATTTTAAACTAAAAGAAGTTAATAAAAAATAAACTTGAAAACTTGTAAAGTAATATTCATGGAATTAATGTTCTACGAAATCATTAAAATCCATTCATTCTCTATAAGTTAAAAAAACATTATTTTCATACTTTGGATGGAAAAGTCAAAAAGTATCTCGTACTGAAAACGATAAAAGATTATTTTCATATATTTTACTAAAATTCACCAATAAATAAAATTGGATATGAAAACTTGTATGAGGATAAAAATAATAGAACATATTGAGGAAACATGGATGTGGATGACAAATATTCCCCAGTAAATTCTGAAGTATAAACAATCTCAAATAAAAATGAGATTCTGAGAATTTCCCTTACCTTAGTTCTGATATGCTTTGTAGGTATCTGAACCTCCTGTATAATGATTTAAATAATGTCATTGACTTATTACATAATCATATTCATTGTTATTATCGCATATATGGTCATATTATTATCTTCCTATTAGTAATATTTCATTGCTACTTGTTATTCGGGTGTTTATTGCTTTATGTTCTTATGCATGTTTTGTCGAATAAATTATTATTCCTCTTTTGAGGTTATAGATACCTCATTTAAATAATGGTATTAGTGTAATATATATATATATATATATATATTAATTATTCATTCAATTCATCTATATAATCATTATTCAATTAAGATCATGTAGAATGAGTCATATCACATCGTAGAGATGGTAGGCCATACGTACGCACCACTGATGATATCATTATTTTGATACTAAAATTGTATATAATTGGATAGTATATCATATATAAAGAATCATAATAATGTTATTTTTATTATTTATATCATTTATACTAATTATGATGCTCATCCAAATGATGAAATGATTGAATAAAAAACTACACCACGACGTGGAGACGGCAAGTCGTAAGTACGCACGTGTGGTGAATTTTTCATTCATAGGATTGATAAAATTACTAATATTGTTTTACCATTTTTATAATAACATAAAAGTTCATAGAATATACTGGAGTTATTATTTTAGAATGGAAATAACAAATAAAGAGGAAGTGGAAGAAGAAAGGAACTTGAAATAGGTGGTGAGATATTTACCTCTTCCTCGGGTTCTTCCTTTTGATTTGATCAAAAGGGATCCTTAGGTTGGACTTATGACTAAAGGAAGACCTCTAGGATTAAAGGAGTATAGTTGAGATGGAATTTAGGAAGGGTTTTTCCAATCCAAATGGATTTGGAGGTGTGAATTAGAGAAAAGGGGGGGGGTGTCCTTTTATAAGATAAGTGAGGGGTAATGTAAAAACCTGGAAATTTCAAGGATTTTTTTTATATACTTTGTAATTTTATGGCTTCTGATGGTGTTTGATTTTAAGGCCCGGTGTGCCCAGAATAAATTTTCAAAGATTAGCTCAGGCACGTTCAGTGAACGAACGAGAGGGTTTTTCTAATTTTTGAACCGGTGCTCGGAATAAAAATCTAAGGGCACCGATGAACTCACAGCGCCAGTAATTGTTTAAGGGGACACTTACCATAGTAGCATTTTCAAAAGAGGAGAAGATAATTTTTGGGCATTTTTTTAAGAAATAAATAAAAATTGTCGGAACAATTTCTATTTTCTTAAGTGGTTTTTCCCTTCCATGGGTAGTTAAGAGTGGGGCCCACAACCACTTAACTACCCAAGTGGGGATGTTAGAGAGGTGGGGCCCGCATGAGCCCCATAAATTAATTCGCTCTAAATATCCTTATGAAAACCCATTAATTTGACAAACCATCATTAAATGTCGCCTCAATCCATTAAATTATTTCAACCCATAATTTAATGAGGAACTTTCCTTTTCCCCTTTTTAATTTAAACTGCCAACACGTTTAATTATGGGGAACCTTCTCTCTCCCTTCTTTAATTAATTGTCAACACATTTTAATTAGTGTGGTGAATTAATTATGTGAGAGTTTCTTTTCATATAATAAAATAATAGGGGGAACCTATTATTTTATCAAGGGGAGAGCTTCGTTGTGCGGGGAAGAACGCCAGCCTCCAATGAAGAACGACGAAGAACGCCGGCCTCTGACGAAGAACGAAGAAGAATGCCAGTTCCATGGAGATCGACGACGTGCCACCAATCCTCTTCCCCACAGCCAGAGAGGAGACGCCGCTTCCTCCTCAGCGCGCCCTGATGACACCTACGATCCTCTTCTCCGCGATGTCGTGTAGCGCGACGCCGCAGATCGTCTTCCTTGTTGAGGTAGGGGTTTTTGGGATAAACTTCTTTATTTGTTTTTTATATCCCTGGCATGGCGTGCAATTATTGGTAATGTTTGAACAAATAACACGGCTGGTATGGACTAAGGAACAAGTCTGAACCCACCACTAGTTTGTTCTTGATGCACGAAATTCGTGGCGATGACGAAACAAGACCGAAATGGCAATTGGAGGCCTTCGTAGTAATTTGGGGGTCCCGGGATGACCGCAGGTGTAGACGGGAGCAAGAACGGACCACCAGAATGACTCAGGTGGCCCGTAGAAAAACTCCAGTGGCACGGGTCGCCGGTGGGGCGGCGCCGGCGGCCGGAGGCGGGGGCCGGCACCGGCCGACCGCTTGGAGGAGGGGGCGCCCCAGCACGCCACCGACAAGAGCCGCCATGGCTTCAGCTGCGACGGCGAGGACCTGGATCCCCCATCCACGCGGGGTCCTGGGAGATTCGGCGTCGGTCGCCACGTCTGCGGAGTGCAAAGGGGGGACCGCGTCCCCCCTGCTCGGCCCGTTGGCCGAGCCAGCGCACCCCCCGACCGGACCGGGGCGGGTCACACGGACCGGGCAGGGCCGTGTCCCGCCCGGCCGGGCCGTGCCCATCCAGGTCAGGCCATGCCCCACCAGGACGGACCCTGACCCGGGTCGGGTCTCCCCGGTTCGGGCCGGCCCAGGGGGGTGGGGTCGGGCCCAGACCCCCCACTTCGGACCATTTTCGGTCTTTTTCCCATAACGTGGGCAACGGAACTTCAATCGACGCACCTTCAGTTGCGTAGGAATCCTTGGATCGAGATGGTCGTTTCAGAATATTACACTCGTGGTTTTAGCAAATTTTGGGTACAGACAGGTTGGTTCGAACCCGAAACCAACCCGGCTCTTGGAGCGGAAACGCTTTTAACTTAAGGACCAGACGTCCGATTGACATGATTTCAATTACGCTGGGATCCTTTTGTTGAGACGGTTCTTCTGGATTACTCTTCTTGAGTTTTGGACATCGTTGTAGTACGGTCGGGTTGGTTTTAGCTTAAAAACCAACCTGGCCCCTCGGACGGGAAAGCCAATAACTCTCAGACCGGGCATCCGATTGACGCACCGTCTGTCGCGTTGGGTTTATTTTGACGAGACGAAACTTTGGGATATATTAACTCTGGACTTCGTGACAGTTGATGTATCAACTCTCTCTCTCTATTTTTCTCGATGAACGGACCCTCCTGGAATCGAGCATGATGTGTGCGGGAAACCTAGAGCTGGATGTGACCGCGACGATGACGACTACACTTGGATCCTCCATGGGTTCGGTAGTGAGGATGACTGTACTTGGATCCTCTATGGGTTCGGCAGTGACGATGACCGTACTGGAATCCTCTGTGGGTTTGATGGTGATGACTACTGTTCTTGTATCCTATGTGGGTCCGGTAGTATTGACCTATGTACTTGTATCCTGTGTGGGTCCGGCAGAGTAGCTGGTCTTGCATCCTTTGTGGGTTCGAAAACTTAGCTGGTCCTGTATCTTTTGTGGGTCTGACAGCATAGATGAATCAGTGGCTACATCTAATCATCTCTATGTCCTTACGATGTGTATACCTGTGTGAGCAGAGTCTTGATTCTCAATCACTATCATTGATGTGGTTGACTTGTTTTCTTGTGTGGACTAGGTTGTGCATTCCTGTGTGGACTGGATTGTGATTTCCTATGTGGACTGGGTTGCGGTTTGGCTTGGGAGCAGGAGCCAAACTATAACTGATGAATTAGGTATATGTATGGGAATATACCTAAGTAGAGTCGTTTGATACATCGTGATTTTATCTTCCCTTTGTGGTTTATCCTGCGTGGATTATGAGAGACCTTTGAGGGTATCGGGGTCCCTACTGAGTATCGTAAACTCACCCCTACACGGGCTATGCCCGCACTACATTGTGTTGGATGCAAATGACGGACAGCACTGATCGAGGTGGAGGCTTGTGGAGGCTTGTGGAGCTGGACTGTACCCGGAGGTGGACCACTTGGCGGGGCGTACACGGAGTGGACGGTCGGACCCGAGGAGCTGAGGAGACTATCTGTACACACCATTCAGGTGGGATTTCTAGATGACGACTCATTGTTTCTATTTTTCTTACTAGTGTTGTACTTCCCTTTCAGTTGTACTGTACTTTCTGTTGGGTTTGTATACTAGCCCATTTACTTTTTCAGCACTTACCTTGTACTCAATTTTACTTAGTGTTTACTTCTCTTGCGTACTCTGTTGTGTATGTTACTTCATAAGGTCAATTCCTTCCCTTCTTTTTGGATTTATGCCTTTGGTGCTAGTCGACAGCCCCTGGCCTATGGAAGGCGGGCTTGGGGTAGTCACGGCACGGGTCCTGAGGATGGGTCGTGACTAATTGGTATCAGAGGGTACCGGTTCTACCGCAGAACTCAGGACTCTGATAATTTATTCTCTGTGAAGTAATAATGTTTTGAATAATGAGTGTGGTTTTCCGTCCAGGGAGTCCAGTGTTGGTGCGGCGGCCGACGTATCCATACACCAGGACCCTGACTTCTGATTTCCAACTAAGTGCACGAAAATATTCATTGCATGTGTGATTCAAAAGTTTTCTTTGTGATTACTTTGTGTCATCTGACCAGGTATACTGTATTAACTATGGTGCACCTGTTTATTTTTATAATGGCCCCACGATGGTAGCCAACTAGGGTTCTGAGCTTTGTATGAGACGACAGCCCACTGAGCGATGTGGCCTCGGTGCAGGGCCCCATTAAAGCGGAGGCACCGACAGTACCTCTATCCGCCGAGCCACCGATGATACTCTCCCTAGTGGTGGAGAGTGCACACCACCTGAGCGCATTTCACGAGTTTCAGAGTAAGAGGTCGCCTAGGTTCCGCAGAGAGACAGATCCTCAAGTAGCTGAGGATTGGCTGGAGGCTATCGTCAAAGTCTTCAGATTGGTAGGGACACCAGAAGACCTCATGGTGATCCTTTTCATGAGTCTTCTGCACACAGAAAAAGGTAGATAGTGGAGCCTCATACTCTATGTTCACAATGAGGCATATCTATTTTGGACGGACTTTGAGAGCCTCTTTCTCTCGGAGTTCGTTCCAACTACCCTCAGTGCAGTGCACATCCAGGAGTTACTACAGCTGCGGCAGGGTAGCATATCAGTAGCCCAGTACTCGACAAGATTTACCAACCTCTCACTCTACTCCAAGGACATGGTACATGACGCATTCATCCGATTCTAGAACTTTGATCAGGGGTTGAGGCATGTGATCAGAGCTTCGATGATTCCACTCAGCATCCTGACCCGGGCGGGGGTGCTGGAGCGAGCCCATCCAGTGGAAAGCTTTCTCACCGAGCAGCCGTTAGTAGTGAGACCCACTACAGGACAACACATGGCGGAGTCTTCTACAACTAGCAGTCGATAGATGACGCAGGGGTCCAAGCGGACTAGTTCGTCAGGTGGGAGACCTCAGGACATGGTTTCGGCTGTGCGGGGCACACGGCGCAGAGCCAGCTTTCTGAGGAGCAGACAGTGTTTTTCATGCGGCGAGCAAGGCCACATGGCTCGTGACTGCCCAACCCGCCATGTAGACAAGCATCAGACATTGGAGGGACCTCCCAGGAAAAGGCAGAGGTTCGACCATGGTGGTCCGCAGGGACCAGGTGGATGAGGCAGAGGAGCAGGCCGAGCAGCGGGTGGTGGACGACGCTTCGAGGCTCTAACACCACCACCCTTAGGAGGTCCACCCCGACCATAGGGAGCTGGCGGGAAGAGGCATGCTCAGCTCCAGGAAGTATATTCTTATGACCACAGTGCTCCCGAGATGATTTGAGGAACTATCTGTGTCTACTCCACCATTGTTGCAGTTCTTATAGACACATGTGCGAGTCATTATTTTATAGCTGCTGCCCTTGTTCGGAGCTCGGAGATTCAGACAGAGCCGTTGGCTTGATCCTTGCGGATAGAGACTTCTACGAGAGCAGACTCGATGATTACACACTGGTTCCGGCAATGTGAGATTACTCTAGGAGGCAAGAGCTTTGGCTGGCATCTTCTTGTAGCGGTGTCGAGGCCTTACGATGCCATCTTGGGGATGGACTGGTTATCTACAGTCCATGCTCAGATCGACTATATTTGGCGCAAGGTGCGGTGTGTCTGCACAGATGGTACTAGGTTCACCTTCACCGACGATAAAGGAATCTTCACAACACAGGATGGACTCACACAGAGGAGAGGGCATCCGATCACACATCAGTTGTCTAGTCTCGTCCTCGAAGCTGTTGACATGCAGAGTCCGAGTTTTCCTATAGTGGGGGATTAGTATGCGAACGTTTTTCCTAATGATCTTCTAGGAATACCACCTCGCAGGGAAGTAGATTTCTATATAGACATGTACCCCGAGACATCACTGATATCCACTACAGCATAACGGATGGCTCCCGCTGAGCTTCGTGAGCTGTGGGTACAGCTAGAGGACTTACAGGGGAAAGGTTTCATCTGACCCAGTGTTTCACCCTAGGCTTCTCTAGTCCTATTCGCCAAGACGGTGGATGGGGGCTTTCCACTCTGTGTCGATTACCATCTCATGAACTAGGTGACCAAGTGGAACAAGTATCTGCTTCTGAGGATTGATGACCTCTTTGATCATCTCAAGGGAGCACATTGGTTCTCGAAGATAGACCTCAGGTCAGGCTATCATCAGCTACGAGTTCCTGATGAGGATGTGCAGAAGACAGCCTTCAGGTGTCGGTATGACCACTATGAGTTCTAGGTCATTCCCTTCAGTGTGACGAATGCTCCAGCAGTGTTCATGAGTCTCATGAACATGGTCTTCCAGCCCTACCTCAATCGGTTTGTCATAGTCTTCATTGATGACATACTGATTTACACGGCGACCGAGGAGAAGCACCCTACCACCTACAGATTGTACTGGATACACTCCAAGAGCACCAGATTTATTGTAATATCTCGAAGTTCCAGTTCTGGCTTCGAGAGGTTCACTTCTTGGGGAACGTCAACTCAGAGGAGAAAGGTACAGTGGATCCCGTGAAGGTCGAGGGAGTACTTTCTTATGAGACCCCCAGGAGCGTGACGAAGGTGTGGAGTTTCCTAGGTCTGGATGGAAACTATCGGAGATTTGTTCCAAACTTCTCCTGATTTTCAGCACTACTTACAGCTCTAAAGAAGAACAGGAAACCCTTTGTGTGGTTAGACAGATGTCAGTAGAGCTTCAAGGAGCTGAGGTGGAGATTGACCAGTGCGCCCATCTTGAGGATGCCAGAGGAGGGTGTACTGGATGTAGTATACTGCAACACATTAAGGACCAGACTCGGGTGTGTCCTGATGCAGGAATCAGAAGTGATTCCTTATGGTTCACGGTAGTTGAGGCAGCACAAGAAGAACTACGCCACCCATGACATGGAGTTACCAGTAGTGGTCTTCGCCCTGAAGATGTGGCGACACTATCTGATGGGCGAGCGCTTTAAAATCTACTCTGACCACCAGAGTATCAGGTACATTTTCTTGTAGAAGGACCTGAACCTAAGACAGCGGCGATGGCTCAAGTTCTTCCAGGATTATGACTTTGAGATTTTCCCTGGGAAGGGGAACGTTGTGGCTAATTCCCTCAGTAGGAGATCGGGCATTCATCTACTTGGAGAGGTGACGAAGCAGTTAGCCGCTTTGCAAATATCCTTCGTGGATAGTGATGGGGTAGCCTATCTATAGTTCCTCACAGTCACTCCTCCACCTCTTTAGCGAGTTATAGAGGAACAACATGGAGACGTTGACTGTGAGGAGTGACGTGCTCAGATATCCTCAGGGCTAGCACCCGATGGATTTTCTAAAGGTGGGGAGCACTTCATCCTCTTACGGGGATGTACCATGGTACCAGTTACACTACGGGAGGAGGTGATGAGGGAGATCCACATTTCCCCTCTAGTGGTACATCCTGGCGTAGCGAAGATGTATCAAGACCTCAGAAGATAATATTGGTGGTCGGGTATGAAGAAGGTTGTGGGAGAGTTCATTTCTCGATGCCTCACTTGTCAGAAAGTGAAGGAAGAGCACATGGTACCAACAGGCTTGGTACAACCCTTAGAGGTCTCGGAGTAGAAGTGGGAAGGGATATCCATGGAATCCCTGATGGGGCTTCCATATACTTCCAGAGGACACGACATCAACTGGGTGATCGTAGATAGACTCACCGTGTCGGCCCAATTCATACCAAGCAGATAGCATGGCTCAATAGAGAGAATGGGACACCTCTAAGCTCATGATATCGTACAACTTCATGGTGTTCCATCATCTATCGTCTCGGATCGAGACACCCACTTTACTTCCAGGCTTTGGAAGGGGTTGCAGGAGGCTTCTGGGACGCAGCTACGCCTAAGCACTACGATCCACCCCCAGACAGATGGCCAGACAGAGAAGACCATTCAGACACTCGAGGACATGCTCCATGCATGTGCCCATGGCTTTGGTCACAGCTAGGAGGATCATCTACCATTGGTGGAGTTTGCATACAAAAACAGCTACCACTCCACCATCGGGATGACACCTTACGAGGCGCTGTACAACCGACCTTGCAGATCATCTCTGTGCTAGACTGACCCTAGGGAGTCAGCACTGATAGAACCGGAGATGGTCTAGGGTATGATGGAGAAGGTGCAGATCATCCATGATCAGATGAGGACTACACAGAGCAGACAAAAGTCCTATGTTGATAGGAGACAGATACCACTGGTGTTCGAGGATGGCGACCACGTTTTCATACAGGTCTCACCTCGATGTGGATTGTGGAGATTTGGCTGGGGCGACAAGTTATCTTCGTGCTTCATCGGACCATTCTAGGTCCTCAGCAGGGTAGGTGAGGTGGCTTACCGCATGGCCCTTCCACCTCAGTTGCACCGGGTGCATGACGTCTTCCACGTATCTGAGCTGAGGAGATATGTGCACGACCCGATGCATATCATTGACCACAGGGAGCTGGAAATCGATGACGGGGAAACTATTGTGGAGGTCCTGGTAGAGATCTAGGATCAATATAACCATGTCCTATGTGGACGGTGGATTCCTCTGGTGCGCATTCGTTGGCAGCATGGGAACCTCCAGGAGAGCACATTGGAGCGGGTGGCTCAGATGCGTTCTCAGTACCTTCATTTTTTTCCATAGTTTATGTTGTATCTTTACGGGGATGTAAATCCCTCATGTGGGAGTAATGTAAAGACATGAAATTTCAAGGAATTTTTTTAAAAATACTTTGTAGTTTTATGAGTCTGTGGATTCTGACGGCATTTGATTCCGAGGCCCGGTGTGCCCGGAATCATTTTTCAAAGTTTTGTTCGAGTACGTTCTATAAACGAACGAGTGGGTTTTTCTAATTTTTGAACCGGTACTTGAAATTAAAATCTGAGGGCACCGATGAACTCACAGGGCCGATAATTTCTTAAGGGGACACTTACCGTAGTTGCGTTCACAAAATAGGAGAAGATAATTTTTGGGGGTTTGTTTAAGAAATAAATAACAATTTTCTGAACAATTTCTATTTTCTTAAGGTGGGTTTTCCCTCCCATGGGTAGTTAAGAGTGGGGCCCATAGAAACTTAACTACCCAAGTGGGGATGTTGGAGAGGTGGGGACCCGCATGAGCCCCACCATTTTATTCCCTCTAAATCTTTTTAGGAAACCCCATTAATTTGAAAACCCACAATTAAATGTCCCCTCAATCCATTAAATTATGTCAACCCATAATTTAATGTGGAACATTCCTTTTACCCTTTTAAATTTAAACTACCAACGCGTTTAATTATGAGGAACCTTCTCTATCCCTCCATTAATTAAATGTCAAAACATTTTAATTAGTGTGGTGAATTAATTATGGGATATTTTATTTGCGTATAATAAAATAATAGGGGGAACCTATTATTTTATCAAGGAGAGAGTTTCACTGTGCGGGGAAGAACGCCAGCCTCTAACAAAGAACGACGCAGAATTCCGGCCTCCAATGAAGAATGACGAAGAACGCTGGTTCCTTGGAGATCGACAATGCACCACCAATCCTTATCCACGCGGCCAGAGAGGAGATGCCGCTTCCTCCTCGGCATGCCCCAACGACGCCTACAATCCTCTTCTCCACAACGCCGTGTACCGCGACGTCGACAGTAGTCTTCCTTGTTGAGGTAGGGTTTTTTGGTATAAAATTCTTTATGTGATTTTTATATCCCCGGCATGGCGTGCAATTGTTGGTAATGTTTGAACCACTAACGCGCTGGGTGCGTACTAACGAACAAGTCTGAACCCACCACTAGTTTGTTCATGATGCACAGAATTCTTGGAGACAATAAAACAGGAACGAAATAGAGATTGGAGGCCTTCACAATAATTGGCGGGTCCCGGGACGACCGCAGGCGCAGATACGAGTAAGAACGGACCACCAGAATGACTCTAGTTGCCCACGGAAAAACTCTAGGGGGTCGGGTCACTGGCGGCTGGAGGCGGAAGTGCCCCGGGGTGCCGTCAGCAGGAGCCGCCGCGGCTGAATCCACAGCGGTGTGGAGCTGGATCACGTAGCTGCGCGGGATCCTGGGAGACGCGGTGTCGGTCGCCGCGTCCGCAGAGCGCAAAGGGGGGACCGCGTCCCCCCTGCTCGGCCCACAGGCCGAGCCAGTGCACCACCCGTCCGGGCCGGGGCGGGTCGTATGGACCGGGTCGGGCCGCGTCCAGCCGGGCCAGACCCTGACCCGGGTCGGGTCGGGTCGGTCCCAGACCCCCCCCCCCCCCACTTCGGACCATTATCGGTGTTTTGCCCATAACATGAGATACGGACCTCCGATCGATGCACCGTCAGTTTCATAGGAATCCTTGGAGTGAAACGGTCGTTTCAGTATAATACACTCGAGGTTTCAGCAATGTTTGGGAATAGACAGGTTGGTTTGAACCTGAAACCAACTGGGACCTTGGAGCAGAAACGCTTATAACTTAAAGACCGGACGTATGATTGACGTGCCATCAATTACGTTGGGATACTTTTGTTGAGACGGTCATTTTGACTTACTCCTCTTGAGGTTTCGACTCATCTGGAGTATATTCGGGTTGGTTTTAGCTTAAAAACCAACTGGGCCCTTGGGATGGAAAAGCCAATAACTCTCAGACCGGGCATCCGATTGACGTAACATTAATCGCGTTGGGTTTATTTTGATGAGACCGAACTTTGGAATACATCAACTCTGGAATTCATGATAGTTGATGTATCAACTCTCTCTCTCTCTCTCTCTTTTTCTCGAGGAGCGGACCCTCCCAGAATCGAGCATTGTGTGTGTGGGGACACTAGAGCTGGCTGCGACTGCGGCGGTGACGACTGCACTTGGATCCTCCGTGGGTTCGGCAACGAGGACGACTGTACTTGGATCCTCTGTGGGTTCGGCAGCGACAACGACCATACTGGAATCCTCCGTGGGATTGACGGTGATGACTACTTCTCTTGTATCCTATTTGTGTCTGGTGGTATTGACCTCTGTACTTGTATCCTGTGTGGGTCCAGTAGAGTAGCTGGTCTTGTATCCTTTGTGGGTCTGACAGCTTAGCTAGTCTTGTATCCTATATGGGTCTGACAGCTTAGATAAATCAGTGGCTACATCTGATCATCTTTATCGCCTTATGAAGTGTATACCTATGCGAGATGATTCTTGATTCTCAATCAATATCATTGATGTGGTTGCCTTGTTTTTCTGTGTGGATTGGGTTGTGCTTTCCTATGTGGACTTGGTTGTGCTTTCCTATGTGGACTGGGTTGTGCATGGGCTCAGGAGCTGGAGCCGAACTATAACTGATGAATTAGGTATATGTATGGTCATATACCTAAGTAGAGTCATTTGAAACTTCGTGATTGTATCTTTCCTTTTTGTTTTATCCTGTGTGGATTCTGAGAGTCCTTCGGGGGTCTCGGGGTCCCTAATGGGTATTTTATACTCACCCCTACACAGGCTATCCCTGCACCACGTTGTGTTGGATGCAGATGACAGAAAACACTGATCAGGGTGGAGGCTTGTGGAGGCTTGTGGAGCTGGAAGGTACCCAGAGGTGGACCACTTGGCGGGACGTACACGGAGTGGACGGTCGGACCCAAGGAGCATAGGAGACTATATGTACGCACCCTTCAGGTAGGATTTCTGGAGGATGAATCGGTGTTGCTATTTTTATTATTGTTCTTTCAATTTCCTTTCAGTTGTACTGTACTTTCAGTTGGGTTTGTATACTAGCCCATTTACTTTTTATGCACTTACCTTGTACTCAGTTTTACTTAGTGTTTACTTCGCTTGCGTACTCTATTGTGTATGTTACTTCATAAAGGAAATGTCTTCCCTTATATTGGGATTTACGCCTTTGGTGCTAGTCTCCCGCCCCCGACCTATGGAAGGCGGACTTGGGGTTGTCATGGCACGGGCCCCAAGGATGGGTCGTGAAAGGCACCTTAGAAAAAACTTAAAATATTATTTTATAATAAATTCATTTTTGGATTATAATGACACCAAAGTGACTTATTTCACAAATTGGGTGGGGAGGGTTCGAACCCTCTCAGTCAATAGGGTTTAGACAAGTTTTGGTTACCATTTTATCCTTATCATTTAGAGTTAACTCTAAATTAAATAATTTTACTTTTATAGTGTCTTCTTGTATTCCTACACTATATGGTTAATAAACATACTATAAACTGCCAATCAAACCCGAATTGGTTAATTATTGTCATATATATTATTATACATTTCTTCTGGCTGAACCATAGATTTTTAGGAATAGAATATCATTTAATAATTTAATATTTGGTTAAAAAACTCTTTCATTTCAATTTTGACACTATTTGGTATTTTGTTTTTTCTAAATTTATAAAAGCATTATTACTTCAAAAAAAATTTATATCCAACCCTAATTTCTTTTATTATCCTACATAATTAGTTTAATTCATAAAAAGTCTCAAATTACATTTATTTGGGCATTTATAATATCAATTATGTTAATACTTCATTAATAATGTATTTACTGCATCATCATTGTGTCATAAATAAATTACATTATTTCATGTCTAGAAATTATAAATAAAATACCATTATGTAGGAAATAATTTTATATTTCTAATGAATATTTATAGTCGAATTTATCTTATGTATAACCCTATATTAAACATGTTTTACTAATTAAACATTGATTTTAAATCCTTTAACTCTTCTTTGAATTAAATAATAATAAATGTCCTAATCTATTCCAAGTGGACATAAATGGTCATATTTTATTCCTAAGGTTTTTTTGGCCAAATTAATCTTATCCACTAGAATTAGGACACATTTTAGAGTAATAATAATATCATTTTCACCCTTAATTACCCTATTTACTTTTAAACGTGGTAAATAAAAGTAAAAATATACTATTCACCAAATATTATTTTTATCTTATTGAACCACATTTTACTTACTGATATCAACCGTGTCTCTCAGATTTTTTAAATTATACTCCCATAACTGGTAAAATTATGTTTTATGTAAATTTTCAAATTCTCTTAGGAGGTGGGTAAAAGATGGTAAAAAGTTCAATAAAACTTTTATATATCTAAAATTATTATAAAATGACTCTAATGAATTAAATTGAACTTATATAAGTATTATTTATCTATTTTTACATAAAATAAATTTCAATAAAATAAATAATTATTTAAATAAAAAATTTGGTTTTAAACTATTACTCAGTGATTTCCACTTTTCATCAAAAATTGAAATTTTTCAGAAAAATACCAAATATTCACCCTAAGCTAATTTTGATATTCTGAATCCAAAAATGAAGTCCATTTTAAAAGATAAATTTTTTAAAATTTTAAAAAGTGGTTATTACTATTCATAATGGCTAGTTTCTATAATATTTTAATAACATATTGTTGTTTAGTAAAACTCGGTATTGCGTACAACACAAGCTATAGAGGAAGGTCTCTCTTGCATGAAACGAAAGCCAATACAGTGTTGTGTGTACTGAAAGATTCCTTTGGTGTTGTGTATAACATAATACATAAAAAAAATTTCTCATTAAATCTCAGGGTGTTACATTGGTTATGGATTTATTTCAGATAAGATAATGATGTGCATACATACATGGATTTGATCACAACCTTAATGGTTTGAATAAATGTATTTGTTCAAAAAATGAAGTGTTGATATGGTTTGACTTATTCACAACATAAATGTTTGTAATAATTTTATTTTTTCACAATTTAAAGGATGGGAAAACAAGAATGTATTCACAACATAAAGGATGGACATACATTTAGTTTTTTAATGTGTCTTCTAATGCTTATTTTTGTGCCCCTTCAATATAATGTGATTTATTTTTAAGCTATAGAAATAAACTACAAAATTCGATGATCTATGTAAATCCTCAATTGTTATGTTTTTACACCAAGTCTTGATATATAATATTAATATGTTTTAAATAAATATTGTGATATCATTTCCTTAGCTTTATGTTCTTATTCAAATTTCATTCATGCTCAATAATTTTTTTATTTTTTATTTTGATTTAAATTTTTTTATCAAATAGTTCTCACTTATTCATGTGTTCTCCCCTATTTATGATTTATCTACTATTAACAGTTCATACATTTCCATTACTAAGAATTTTATATCATAGAGTTCTTATTTTTTTTATTGCCATGAATTTGAATATTGGTATTTAATGTGAGAATTTTGAAAGGGGATTTATAGATTATAAGGTCTGAAGAATTTCATAAAAATATGGTATAATAGTTTATTTGTGGGAATAATCTTCTATGACACTAGTCCTATGATTCTTTGTCTTGTGAAATTATTTTTGAGATGGAATGTGTATTCATGATAAATAATGATATAAATTGATTTTTCTAATTTGGTTCTCCTCAGTTATTATCAAAGTAGGATTTATTTTATTATTTTATTAGTTTTGAGAAATATAGTGAAAAACCTTAACATAAGTTTAAGGGATACGTCCAAGTATATGATAAAATTATTTAGTTTTATAAAATTAATTATGGTGTGGTTTTTTGGAAGAATAAAATCTCTATCTAGATTCTATAAGTTGAGGAAAACTATAGAATAAATGCACCTATATGTAATAACACTTAAAATGGAACATTGGGTATTAAATTAATCCCCACCATGTATATGATAAAGATACCTAACTACAAACCATGTTTTATAAACCCATAGGATATTATTTTCTTACAAACATTAAATTTATAATCTATCATGATATATTTATTCTATTATGGAATTAGGATAAAAAACGATGACAAAACCCAGACTAATGAAAGATATATTGAACTGGGCATGATTTAGGTTAAACTGAAATCTAATATAATTAATTGAAAATTAAATTCATTTTGAGGTTTTATTTTTATTTAAATAAAATGATAATAATTCTCATATGAAGGTAATTATTCACCACTAACAATTAACACCTTTTAGTTTTGGTAATGGATGAATCATGATGGAATGATTTTAAAAAATTATTTTCAGGATAATAAGTATATTTTACCTATAAGAAACTAATGGGATATGATCTAAGGAAAGATTGATTTTTAATATGAAAACCCATCAATGAATAAATATAATTACTGACTTCATTTGAGTTGAAATTCTAAACACAACAAAGAAGTAAATGATAATGTCATGTGAATGGTTCACTGATGAAAAGGATAACATAATGAAGATGAGATTTTATTCAAGTCAAAAATATTTAAATTATCCCATATAAAATATATCAATGGAACTAATAGATTTTTTAACTATATTAAATGAGGATATATAAATGTTATTAATAATTAAATGTTAAGAGCCTAAGTGAAATTGTGAATTGAAAAGGTGTTTATCCCAATTTACCACTAAAAATTGACTTTCCAAGATATGAGAATCAAAGAAATTATCAGTGTAAATTCAATAATCCATGGGCTAACGAGGAAGAAAATAACTCTATTCTTTTAATATATTTTAATTCTAATAGAACCACTTCTATATAATTGAGTTTCAAAGATAATGTGTTGTGAGAAACACTTGTCAAGAAATCATGAAATTTCAATATTATATTAATATCATGGTCATCCTCCTCCACTTTACCTTGTATTATTTTCTAAGAACAACAATTTTCCACCCTGATAACTAGATATTGTATTATTAATAAAATCTATCTATTGTGTGATTATTCTACCCTAATAATATAACTCATCTCAAATCTATTTTTCCAAGAATGTGATTTATGTCAATCCTATAATACATTAGTCAATGTTTTTGAGATATTGGCAATGTATTTAAGTAAATGTTATAGAAGAAATGATAATCACTAAGATAGTAAATTCACAACTAAAAATCAGACCACAGTCATAATTTAATACAAGTTAGACTATAATTCAACAAGTAAAAATTTCCCCCTTTATATTCGACTGTTAAACACAAATGGATAACGAAAAACATAATGAAAGATCTACACTATTTGTAATGAAAATCCTATTTCAATAGCCGTAATAAGGATAGTGGGGATGAAAATGCATTAAAAACTAAATAAAACTTCAGCTCTATCTTGTGGACACCCTTAACTGTTTCATTAATTATGAATAACTTAAATTATAAGGATACAATTTATTTAAGTAGGTGAATGTAACGACCTGAAACATCACTATGTATTTTCATTATGTAATAACATTTTAATAACATATGATACAAGAAACACTAAATTAAAATGATTTTTTGGTTTTCAAAAATAATATTTTACAATTACAATATAATTTTTAAATTTCCAATTATAAAATTAAGAAACTATATTACTAAATCAAGGACCAAATTGAAATAAATGACCTCAGGTTGTAGAGGTATCCCTTATGAATCTCAATTTTTCAATATTTTATGGGTATTATCACCACTATATATTTATATTCACCACTTATGTGCAAAACTCTATAATTATAGTATGAGAGAAATTGTGTGTGTGTGTGAAATTCATGCTAGTAGAAATTTCCAAAGGATCTATTCTAACAGGGTCAACACATATAACTACTTCTTAAGTGTAACATATACCTAGATCTTAAAAATATAGATTTGGTGGTTGTTTAACTATAAACATGGATGATATAATCTTGAAAACATCAATTAAATAATGTATTTATCACATGTATTTTACATATTTCAAAGGCCAACTTCTATGGAAAAATAATGTATATATATCTATAAATAAAGTTTTCATTATATTTCATCAATAAAAAATAAAATTTTGAATTTCATTATATTAATTTATAAAAATTAATATATTTTTATTCTGATTAAAAATAAAAATATAATGAGTTCTTTTCTAAAAAATCCACTTATGAGGTGAATGTGAAAAATAACGAATATTCTAAAACCATATCATATAATATTAAAATAATGAATTAAAATTTATTGAAACCTTTTTCAATAATATATATATATAAGTAATATATTTTATGTAAAATAACTATATTATATTTAGAAAACACATATTTAATAAGGATTATTTAATTTTTAATTATTAATTTATGATTACTAAGATTATGGTTAATAGCCATGAAAATAATAAAAGTATAATTCTAAATGAATGGTTTTACTAATATTATTTTATTTTTATAAAATAATTTAAATAAATATTTAATAAAAATTAAATTAGTATATATTTTAAACAAATATTTATACAAAAAATTAAAAATTCAATTGTTACTCAATACTAAATAAAATTATAGAATCATAGTGGTGAAAACATTATTTTTCTATAATACAGTATTTATATATGTAAATAGAATTTTTTAATAGTTAATTTTCACTTAATTTTAAACTAAATTCTTTTAAATGGAAGTTATATTTAGAATAATTATATCCAAATTTAGTGAGATGTTTTATTTTACACATTTAGTAAAACGTATTTTACAATATTAAAAACTGGGTACCCTTGTAAAAAAATAAAAAGTCATAAATAAGTGAGAATTACTTCAAACATATATAAAAAAATTTCAGAAACAAGTATTTATTCTTTATATACCCAATATCATCCCACAGTTCATTGTTTCATATTTTTTGATTCATTGGCCTTAATATTTTTCAACAATGTCATTGAAAAGTAAAGGGTATTAAAAAAATCTTCCCTTTTCTTCAATTATAAAACTTGGTCAACTCCACCCTTCCAATTCTCGACTCAACTTTCAAAATATCCTTAAAAACCTTATCAATTATTCATATCCTATAATTCCCTTCAATTTTTTAAATTAACATCTCACTTAAAGAATCTTATTTCTGTCAATTCAATATAGTTAATTATGAGGATATTCTTGGACTCAATGAAAGTATTACTTACTCCATGCCTTTTTTGTTAATATTTAGACTAAAACCCTAACATAAAAATAGTATAATAATTATATCAGTATCATTGTTATATAATTTTTTATTATATTAATATATCTACACTAATTTCTTCCATATCACCCACATAGACAAAAAAGTAGAATGGCAGTCAAGTGTTTTTCAAATGACTGCCTCCATAAAATGTTATCTTTTGTTTTCAACCCCATATCTCATCATTGGTTTTATGAATGGAATTTATAATTAAATATATAAAATTGATCAAAAATATTAATATCAATTGTCAAATTATAATCCACATTCATTTCTTTTTATATTTCATGAAATTAAAATGTTAACTGGAGATTTTGAAGCATACCAACTCTAAGAATTATCATTTCTCATTTTTATATTGATCTTAATTATTTATCAAACCCAATTTAAATGAGATAAAGGAAAAAATATTTTAAAAATATATTAAATATTATGTTATATTGAAATTAATTTTAGGTAACCAATTTTATAACCGACTCACTTATAGAATTATGGTATGTTTATGTTTATGTTAGTCTATCCTTTTATTTGAAAAATGATATAACAATATATCATGGATGATTATGGGAATATTAATATTGATATTATGAAATTATAATAATTAGATAGTTAATTTTCTAGTATTTTAGAAATATTATATTAATTATTAGACTTATTATTAAAAGATTATCTTTCATTTCTATAATTGATGAAATTAGGTGACACCGATTCCATTTTCTTGAAACCCAACAAAAACACAAATGGAAATATATGAGATTGTAATTAATCTTTATAAGATATGTATTATAGTAAATTAAATTATCTTGTAATTATGAACTTTTTATATCAGTAATGAACAACACCACTATTAAAAAACTAGGTCAGGACGATCAGGATAACTCACACGGGATATTGAAAATAGATAAAAAAACAAAAGGTTCATCTACTAAATTATAATAAATTGAATATAAAAAATTTTATTGATATGAATAAGGTTAATAAATTGGAAATTAATATTTTTATATTTTATATCAATTTGATTTAATTACATTAGTGTAAATAATGAATTATGTTAAGTGTTTTATTGGTCAAATTAAATTTCATGGGAGTTATATATTTTTATACCTCATGTCTTATTTGTAATGGTTTCTCTAAAAACACTTTAATATTTTTTATCATCATCCTATTATCATTCATTGTACTTAATTTTTCAATTGAAATCATTGGATTTAATAAATATTCATTCAATTTTTTCTAATGTCTTAAGGTTTTCAAGGACTAAATGTTTGATACATTTTCTCATAGTAATTATAATTAAATGCATTTTTCCATAATTTTTTGGTTATTTCATTTCCACTATTTTATAGGGTTTTTTCCATATTCTATATGGTAAAATCTCATCTCAACATAAAAAACTACCTATTTGATAAAATAATTTTATAAATAAAAGTATAATATTTGAATGAAATATTCTTATTCAGAAAAATTTATATTTTCTTCCATTTCCATATTTTTCATTGTGCCAATGTATTCATCTTTTTTTAACCAAAATATGGAATAATTCATCTTATCATATTACTTACCATTTCCACTATTTAAATGAAATTTTCTCCCCTAATTTTCATTTTGGTTTTCAAAAAAGGTGTTCAAAATATTTAAATTGTTAACTAACCTCTTGTAATCTTTTATCATATACTCTAATTTTTCCCTATAAAACCATTATGAAATTTTTAATACCCTATTATTTTATATTTCATAAAAATTAATGTTTTAATATAACTCATATATTTTAGCTATCCTTCTTCAAAATGATTTTTCAAATGAAACTGGTGAATTTATCTCTTTTACTGACTAGAAATTAAAATTTTATTAATAAAATTATTTTAGGGAAAAATTGTGAAACCTAATGAGTTAAAAAAAATTAGAGGTTGAAAAAAAGTCACAAAATCATTAAAATAATGTTTGGACTTACAAGAAGAGTTATCCCTATATAAAATCCAATGGGGAGTAGAGACATTCATACCTGGGTCATCCTCGATGAGATCCACAAAATGGATGACTATCTTGTCCCATGATTGAAGGCAATCCTTAATATTTATCTTCCATTCATTGAAACCCCATATCAAGGTGAGATCTTCCATATTGATCCACCCACATTGTTCTTTATTTATATTGACTTGAATCATTATTTTGTACTTCCTGTCAGCATCCTATTGTGAATATTCAATTTGTAGATTCTCCACCATCATTTATTCCTCAGAATGTATGATAAGAATCTAGGTTATAACACTAATTTTCCTCCTTAACTAGTGCATTCTTTATTTCATCATGATCTTCCATAGTGGGATCCACCAAATCAGAGTTTGGGGCAGTATGAGAGTCATCTGAAACAACAATAGAGTCGTGCATCTGGCTTCGTACTTCCCTAACTCCAACATACTAGTCACTAGTAATCGAAGAATCATCCCTATCATTGGTCATTAATTTTTTTACATAAAAAATATCCATAATTTTGGGTAAGTTCAAGTTCAACTTATTCCATTTTTATTTATTCCCCTTAATCCTAATGAAACTCCCAGAATCCCAGTTTCCCTTCTGCCCCTCTTTATCCTAGGGTTGTGGGGTCCACTATCATGCATTCCCTCAACACTATCAACTAAGACTAAGACAGAGATCTCATCTCAAAACTCGTCTTCCCAATGTCCTTTCACTTTTATGTGATTATCTACTGGTGGTGGAATTTAGATACCCATCACAGCCTGAATTGAGACTCAATACTCTCAAACTAGAGATCCCACTTCCAAACCATCAAAATTATTAATATTGCTAATAGTCTAGTTGGTCCTTATAGGACTTGAAATTTTCTATACCTTTACATAGACTTCATCCCTAGAGAGCATTCCTAGTTCTGAATATCCGAGATCAATATAAGATAGATTATCTTCTCCTTCCTCTTGTACATAAACCAAACCATCACTTGGTCAACCTCCCTCTACATAGGATGTATGCATTGATGTAATAATAAAAGGGATCATGGATCCAATAGCTACACCCTCAAGACCCCCTTGTCAGATAGGACCTGCTTTTCCAAAATAGATCTAGCCAAGTCACATCTCAAACCATCGAAGATGTTTCCAGCCTTCATTTTTGGATTCAAGGTTTTTTCCTCTTTCAAGATGGAATCAATAGAGGGTACATCTGTGTTTCCTAGATGATCAACTCCATGTGAACCATAGTGTTCTAGTTTTTATGAACATTTATCAAGATCCCCCTTATAGTCATTCTAGCATGATGAAACAAGATGTCCCAGGTGTTTAAATGACAAATATAAATCTATCCCAGACTCAAAAACAACTGCTTGTTTGTAGTGGAATTACACCCCCACAACAATCCTAACCAACTAGATTAGTGGATTATAAAAATATACTTCCACACAAAAACATAGTGAAATCGTATGATATAATGATTTCGTTACGCTATTGAGGCATAGAAAACAGACAACAAGATTCCCAGGACTTCGAAAAATGGAAGGATTCTAGAAGGGAAAAGGAAGTCCTGGGAAACATACCCTTAGCGCCATAGAAGGAGAGTAAAACTTCATGTGAATACCATATAAACTATAGAAAATATAAAAGTGAAAGCTATTACTGGATTGGTGATCACTAGACCAGGAAAGGAAATAGTCATTCACTAAAGAGAAATAGACCATTAAATGTCATCTATCATGGAGGCCAACTATTTCTCATTCTTGAAGACACGATGAATGAAAATTGATCCTATAAAATGCATCAACTGATGGAAAATTATGGGTTAATTGAGCAACCCAGATCAAATCAAGCATTCCCAAATCTTTTGGGAACTCCAAAATCAAAATATTCAATTACAGTGAGCCATCAAAGTGATTGGTAACTTTCAAACAAATATCGATTATTGGTTAATGTGGAAGAAAATACGGGTTGAAGGATGACAAAAAAGGGTAAGACCGATCTCTAGAAGAAGACACAGTATGGAATCCCCCCCCCCTTTAGTGGGGGTAGAGTCCATGGTCGAAGCCATCTCTGTCTTGGGCTTCATCAGGAGGGAGATTCAAGCTTTTGAGAGTGGTCAAAACTCTTCAATTATTACCTCTTATAGATTATTGATTAAAATATTATAAGAACAATATATTTTTAAAATAAATTTAGATAATTTTATTTCTAATAATTCTATATATACTATCACATGTGTCATGGTTTTTGTGATTAAAATTATTTAAAATTTTTTAAATTATTTTTATTAAAAAAAATTCATTGAAAAAGGGTCATTTCCTCATATTTTTAATGTAAAAATCTATTATCCTTATAAAATTAATTATTAATCAAAAATATTATTCCTTAATAATTTTTCCACAAATGTGAGAAATTTTATCCCA
This sequence comes from Viscum album, assembly GCA_963277665.1. Lineage (NCBI taxonomy): Eukaryota > Viridiplantae > Streptophyta > Magnoliopsida > Santalales > Viscaceae > Viscum > Viscum album. The sequence continues at coordinate 1,426,412,907 of OY728120.1, read as the reverse complement.
ATAATAGGATTGATCCACCACTACTTATATATTTCCTATTCATCTTTAGTTTAAACCCATATTTTTTTATTCTGATTCATTCCCACTATGAATTCCCTATATTTGATTCATGTGATTTATGTGTGTTCACCTAGATGACATAAAATTACTATTTTAGGAAACTGTGGAATTTACTATATACCACTTATATATATAGTTTATATAATTTTTTATTTATTTTATTGATTAAAGTGTATTTACCTATAAACTTGCAGAATATCTTTGGATATCAATTTAATTTATAGGATAATATAATTTATTGATTATTTAGGGAATTATAAATGATTTCATTATGTGAATCCATTTAAAAAGTTTCTGAAACACATTTTCCATCAATGAATTATCTATAATGTGATTAATGGGTCATATTTTCATTCCATTGGATCGTTATGATCTGATGAATCATTGATTTCATATAGAAGTAATTTGTGTGGATGATAATTTATGGGGTATTAAAACACCCTCCAATTCATTGGTTATGGATTTATATCTCAGGAGATAAATATTTGGTGACATATATAGATTTTACCACAATATAATGGGTATATATTTGTTCAAAAATTATAGGAAGAACAAAATTGTATTTCTTCACAATAAAAAATGTGGGAATACATGTATTTTTTCATAAATTAAATGGTGTAGCTACTTCGATTCATTAACAACATAAAAAGTATACATATTTGGATTTGTTCACAGTATTTTTCTATGGTTATGTATGTGCCACTTCTCTAAAATAAGAGTTAGTTTATAAAAAATACTTCACTATACTCATATTTAAAATTACTTTTTTATTACCAAATCAGGTATATAATGAAATGTTCATGGTTTATACTTAACATAATATTATCAACAATTCTTCATGCACTTTTTACATGGTAATGCGACTTCATTTTTTATCACACCATTATGTTATAGATGATCACATATATATTGACATCCTCAGCATATTATGACATTGATCATAAACTTTTTTTGTATGGTATATATTAATCATCCTGATAGTAAATAGATGATTTGAAAAAATCAGGTTCAAAGGCTACATAATTATTGATATATCCTCTCATAAGTTTATAAATTATTTATCTCAAGTATAAGAGATCATGATGGATGACCCGAAAATAGGAACAAAACTTGATTTATGTGTTATTAGATATTCCTATTGATAATAAATTGCATTGGTATCTCAAATTGAGATCAATATCAATATGTGCCATTTGATCACATACATTGAAATATGACAAAAACCTGACATTTATGTTTTTTCAGGGTATATTCAATTGGTTTTATTGTAGATGGATTGACATTGGTTTCATGTTCAAGAGATTTTGGGTTGGTTCAAAATGTATGATATATCTGAGGCCAAGTTCACCAGGATTCTAGTTATTTGTTAAATCCTTGTACATGATGATTAATAGTTTGTCTATCGGGTAATGTCATCCATAAAGAATGAAATAAAGGATGATGACACAAAGTGTTCATCCTATATTATTACATATAATGAGATAAAAATATTATATCACATGATGGGTTTTTGAATGATGATATCATTGCAATGACTATACCATATATCCTTAGGGTTCTAGATGTGTGTTCAAACTCTGATACTATTATATGAGTATCTTTCATTACTATAGAAATGAGGTCCAAGAGGTTAAAATAGAATGGATATGTATATGCTTTTCCAATTCAAGTTAATTTTATTTTTGGTTATTCTGAGAGTCATGGTGGTGTCCAGGTAATTTCAAGGTTAATATAATCACAAAGGATATAAAAAGGATAAATATTATTCCAGTAAAGAATAATACTAATTGAATTTATTTACATATTTTTTTAACTAATTAGTTAGTGATTATAATGATTTTTTCAATTAATATTAAATATTTAACACTCAGGATTCATTAATTGTTATTGTATAGGTGATTCGATTCAATTAATTGTATTTTTTCATGTAATGTGTTTTAGGTGATACAAGAATGTGATAAAATCTCTATGTCATTTTTGAAGTGTTTTAATTTCTCTATATTTTTTTGGGTATGATAATGGGAAAAATTTTGTAAACACTAAAATTAGTTTATAAATGTCATAATATAAGTATTTAATAATTATTAAGGCCCAATAATAACATTATAATATCTTTTCCAACTTCCTTATCCACTCCCTCTCAATCTCAATTATTATAGAGAATGTAATATGAGGATAAATAATCATTTCATACATGTTTTGGGGTCATTTTTTTATTTCCCAAGATCATGAAAATGTATAAGGTCAGCTGTATCTCTTCAATAGTACCCTAATTTCATAGTACGATGATCAAACAAGATTGTATAATGTGTGTGGATGATCTAGTGAGCTTTATATTCAGATCTATTGGGTAAATAATGTCAACGATGATTTAAATTTCTTTCTAAATGAAATCATATGAGGTATGACATGATTTTTTTTAACATTTTTATTCATCAATATTAAATAATTTTCATGTGATATGGGAATGTATATAGGATTGGTTATGCTGTATTTGATGTTTTAAAAAAACGTAGCTTAAATTTTAAAAAAATAATTCTTTAACAAATCCTAGGTTCCAAAAATTTGTATCAGATCGAGTATGAATTTAATTAAGTTTACATAAAATTTCAATTTTATAATTATTAAAGAAGAGGGTATCATTTTATTCTGATAGTCCTAAAAATAGCATCGCTTGGAGGTCAAATGATCGAGTTATGGGAATTTGGGTATCAAAATTATAATTAGTCAGAATTAAAACCATGAACAAATATATATTTATATATATATCACTTGTTCATGATTATTTCACAGAAACAGGATGATAATGGGATTGATATTGATTGTTGAGACTCTAAATGATCCAAATTATACCAAACAAGCATTATTTACAAGTAATTCTGATTCAATATATAATGAAATAATTTTTTTTAATACATATATATATTCCCACAAGAGGTTTCTAATATTACTTACATATATCACAACAACAAAAATGATTGATGCATAAAATTTAGGATTTTATAAGGTCTTTTCACAATAATGAGAGATATATGGGGTGACACATCTACCTCATGAGTTGAATAAAGCCACCTTTTTTATTTTGGGTGAGAAATTATAGCACCTAATGAACTATATTTTATAGAAAATAATTTTTTAAATGGGGGTGTCTCATAAGTAACCCTTATGTTGAATAAGACCTCCCAATGGGGCGGATTATGGTGCATAAGGTGATATATTTTTTAAATAAATATTTATTTTATATATATGGCATTGCATGTGGGGAACATACTACTTACATATGTTCTTTATTCATGGGAGTGCATGTTCCACTGACCCAACATCATTACCATTTTTACCTGAACTGAGTTGGGAATGGAGTCGTTCTTCCTTACCTTCTCGGACCTTCAAGTTATTTACTGGTGATCTAAAAAAAATCTGGGGGAGGAGGTGGTAAAAGATTCCCAATATCATGAATAAATATATACAAAATCCCTAAAATATTTAGAAATATATTTTTTTAATCAAATATTTTTTGAGATCCTACCACAATGTTTGTATGAATTAAATTTTAATTAAATTCATATCAATTCATTAAAAATGGAATCAAAATTAATTTATTTCCAAGTAACATTATTTATGAGAGTTTAATGTGTATCAAATAATCATGATACATATACCAAACAATGGTTTTATGATTTTATTTTTATATATATTCACTTATTGTAATGAATTTATAAGTAATATTTTTTTAATGTACAGTGTTATGTACATCACCTCTTACATTATAATTTCTTAAAGGCATATGCATCCACAATCAATATTAATTATCTGTATCCCAAATAAATGAGATCCCCTCTCTATTGTGAATGTATTATTTTAAAAACATGATATTGAAATTTCAAACATTTCATGTTGAGACATTATGAGGAACCATATGCGGTTTTGACACATTAGATGGGGTAAGCACTAAATCTTGAGTCACGCAAGTCATTACTCATTGAGTAATATTTATAGTCTTAGTTGAACCATTATTTTCTAGATATATAAACTATTAAAATCAAGTCACGATGAATTTATTTAGTTATAGTCATTCATGGTATATTATTTTATGTGTCATTAGTTTTTAAAACTAATAACAAAAAAATTTAAGTGATCATACATAGATAAAATGGACTTTAATAGTGAATGTTTTTATATTTATTGAATTTTTATAAAGTATGAGTATTCATATTGATCATGAAATTGAAAATATAAATGGATTATATTCACCATGAAAAATTAATGCACCCAGGACCCCAGTAGCCTAGATGAGTTATATACTTCAATACATTGGAATATGTTATAATTAATCATATCTGAAAGAACCAACTAGATTAGTAGTCTTGATAATCAATATACATACCTGAAATTCACATTAAATTTTAATACATAAAATACACAAAGATTTTTCTTTGATAATTCCTTTATTCCCCTTAGTGTATATCTGCAAATCAATAAAAACACTTCCTCATATCCTAGAGAAAATAAAATATAAGAAAGGGGTGAGCTACAAATCCCATTAAGGGTAAGAGTACAAATTAATATATTAATAAACATTGAATAATAAAACTACAAAGGAAAAAAACTAAAACACATGACATTTAATCAATTACTTGAGCATAATATGGTAGGAATAAATAATTATCAAATAATGATATATAAATAATCACATGATCATGAAACTCAACCACAGATAATCTAAATTGTAATGAACTAAGACCAGTTTCGTAGAGATGATTCCTTATTTAATTACATTGAAAAATAAATAAGGAATATGTATCCCAAAGGACCAAGTAGTTTAGTATAATTTGAAAAAAGGTACATAAATAAGTTCAAAATCACAACATGAAAAGAAATAAAACATAAAAACTCCTTTGAAAAAATCCATAACTTCTATGTTATTTTTTCTTGTCATTCATAATTTACCTATTTGTTCCCTAGGAAAAATGAAACATAAGAAAGGGGTGATCTCAAACCCTCAGTAAGGGTAAAAAAATAGAAGAATATATCATATAAATAAACATTAGGCATGTTGAATAACAAAAAATACATCACTTTTAAAAATAAACTCGAACACATTATGTTAGGAATAAGAGATGAATAAATAAATCAATAATAAAACATAATCACGGGTACTCTACTACATGAATTTCCACATGAACCATAAATGATATTTTTATAATGAGGGAATGAATAATGTGGGTCACATAACAGTATCATCGAGGCCTCATTCCAACACCATAAATAATCATTTTGTCCAGGCCTTGTTCCAAGACCGTATTTTGTCTCAGGAGACCTACTTATGCACTTAGGGGAAATAAAGGGTACCAACTGCCACATAATATGTCCAATGAGTTCCTCATATGAATGGGTATAAATATAAACAACATATAAATTCATATTGAAACTGATATAGGTAATTTAAATATCTTTCCCTGAACATTAAGCATAAACACTAACTATTCAGAGTTAATTGATGAAATGATTTAAGATAGCACATCCACAGCCAATATATTCAAAAACATCCAAATTAATTATGGTATATGGTACCATTAAATATTAAACCCAATAATATGTAATAATAAACAAGTGTGTCAAAATCAATGAAGGTACTTTTATAAAATATTTTAGTAATTCATGAGATAAATACCCTTTCACTTTTAAAATAAGAGTTTTTTTTGGAAAAATATTTGTATAAATATAGAATTGAAGTAAGTTGTATTTTTATAATAAAATTAGTGATTATATAAAGAAAATTTTTTCAAAAAATATAATATTGGGTGCCCTTGAAAATAGGTAAGATTTTGAGAAATTCCTTTGAATCGGGCTTGTATTTCTAGAAGAATTTTTGAAAGATCCTCTTAAAACATATAACTCCACACAAATGAGTGTAGGATTATAGTTGGTACACATATATATGACATTTTTAAAGAATATATTAGGAGTAAATATGATTAAATAAGAATATGATTTAGGTAAGTGGATAATAAGAGTAACCCAAATGAAAATGGAGGTTCGGGTAGAAAACCCTTACCTTAAGTATGAATGTGTTTCTGTCTTGAAATTAACGTCCTAGAATATGACATTAGACTTATTAATAACTTAATTTAGAAAATATTATAATTTTATTTAGTTTATCATAATTTTATTAAGTTAATTATGTCTTTATTGATAAGTTATATGATTAAATTTTGTCGCTCTTGAGTGTGTGTTTCCTTGGTTTTCATGATCGGTGTACTAGTATATGAGTATGGATGGTCATGTAGAATGGTTTTAAGTATCTAGAATTGAAATTAAATATTATTTATGAAAATAAATATTTGTTTTTGTTCATTTCTATCATTTGGTCACAATTAATGAGGATTAATCATTAGATGACAACCACTTCGATTATTTGGCGGTATTTGGATTATTATGAACTAGTTTTTTCATTTAAATTAATAATATGTACATATACTTGTTCCTAGATATTAAGTAGGTTATAATAACTTTATTATAGTCTTTTTAAACCATAAAAAAGTGTCTCATGACCGGTAATGAATAAGAAATTGAAGAACGAAACTTCGTCGTCCATGAATATTGTAAATTGGAACCTCATGGATGACGATTTTGTTCATTAAATAAAAGTGAGAGTAAGGATATTGATGATGGTACATCCCTTAATTTGATATAATTCCAGTATATATACGATAATAAATTTATCATGTTCATTTGGACATATTATTTGAGGAGATTATAACAATATAATGGAGCTTGAATTCAAATTCAAAGAAGTATAATGTGAATTTAGCTCTTGAATCCACCTCTTTGAGAACCTCCTTATTAGAAGGGGTTTTGTTATTTTGGAAAGAAAAAGTTCTCCCACATGTTGGGAGTGATGGTGGAAGGTGATTTTGGCAAAACATTTATGAGATTTAAGTATTAGGTAATTGAGTAGAAGAGGGAGTTATGGGGGGTTTAGTAGTGGAGGAGAGGAGTGAATTTTGTATATTTTAATCATTATTTTATTATTTCCCTCAAGAAAACTGATACTGTTGTTTCATGTGACCCCAAACTGTAATAATTTCATGTCAGTTCGAATAAAGTGGTCTTGAATCACTCATTATGCAACAAATAGTGTATTTAACTGATAATTTGTATATATGGTATTTTATAGTATTTCACTATTCATCAAATATTCAAGAATTTTAGAAAAATCCCAAAAATTAACCCCAAACATTTTATGACTTGTAGAATTACAAAATGAAATACATTATTGGGAAATATTTTTATAAATATTTTTAATTTAATTTTTAAATATAATCATAATTTTTTCAAAAAAAACAACATTTAAAGTATAACTCATTCAATAACACAATTAGAAATTAATCAATGTCCCATAAAATTATTTTATAATCATAAGAAAATAAAGTAACAATTTGAGATTACATTTTATGAAAATATATTTCCATTTTAAATTATTAAATTAATCATAAAATTGTAATTAATAAATTTAGGTCATACAAAAATACTAATACTTATACTATGATCATTTTTCAACTTTTAAGATGTCTAAATTTTTTTTATACATTCATGGGTGAAGTTTATATATTTTTTACAATTTACTATTATTTAATATTAATTACTCTTTATAATGATGTGTCACTATTCATAAGGGTATTTTACTATTCGCCAAAAATATAGTTTGAATGATTTGATTCTAAATATCTTACTAAACGCAACTATGTATGTCAATTTTTTGAAATTCAAATCACATAGGTGGAAAAATTTTGTTTATTGGATATGTTATAACAATGAGGTTTTTTTATAGAATTATTATTTCATGCATTAAATATTAAATTTATGTCCCGAAACATGGTGTGTTACATTATCCCCTAACAAAGTTTTCCTCATCGAAATTTTGAGAACGTTAGCTCACAAAAAGATTACGGTAGGTCTTCATTATAAGATCTTAAAGCTCCCATGTTACCTCTTCGATTTTATGATTTATCGAAATTACATTTACTAGAAGAGTCATCTGATTCCTCAACACATGTTCTTTAGTGTCCAGTATCTGGATAGACTCTTCCTAGTAGGATAGATCAGGTACCAACTCTAGACCTTTAGAAGTGAGGACATGTGTTGGGTCTAGCATGTACTTTCTCGGTAATGATATATAGAACACATTGTGTACTTTGGAAAGGATATGCGGCCTAGCCAAATGATATACAACAAATCCTATTATTTCTAGAATTTAAAAAGAGCCTATGTACATAGGGATTAGTTTCCCTTTCTTTCCGAATCTTAAAATGCCATTCCGTGGAGATACTTTTAAGAATACATGATCTCCCATTTCAAATTCCACGTCCATACTTCAATTATCAGCATATTTTTTTTCTTCATTGAGATTATTTGATATGGCCTTGAATAGTATTCACCTTCGTTTTTGTTTCCTACACAAGATCTGGTCCCGCAAGATTCATTTCACCAACATCATCCCAACATGTTGGTGTATGACACCTCTCCCCATATAATGCTTCTTATGGGGCCTTTTGAATACTTTAATGAAAACTATTATTGTAGGAAAACTCCACTAAAGGTAAATATTGATCCCACATAACTTGAAAATAAAGTTAACATGATCTCAACATGTCCTCTAATGTTTGGATCATCATCTTTGATTCCCCATCAGTTTATGGGGGGTAAGAAGTACTCAAAAGAATCTCAGAATCAAAAGCATTCTGAATAATTTTCCAAAATATCGATGTAAATCATGGATAAATATTAGTAACAATTGAGAGGGGTTCTCCCTGATTTCTCACAACTTCATTGATATAGAGTGTTTTTAGGTACTCCCATGGAAAATCATCACTTATAGCGAGGAAATGTGCATATTTCAGAATTCAATCTACAATTACCCATATCGCATCATTCTTTCTTGAAGTTTTGGGTTATCTAGTGATAAAATCCATGGGGATGTCATCCAATTTCCATGTAGGAATAGGTAGAGGTTTCATGACTCCTCTGGGATGTTTTCTTTTTTCCTTCACTTATTGACATACTAAACATCTTGATACATAATCCGCAATTTCCCTCTTCATTTTAACCCACCAGAAATGTTCCTGTAAATCTCTATAGATCTTAGTGCTACTTGGATGTATGGAGAAATTTGAACTAAGAGCATCATCCAATAACTCTCTTATTAACTTAGGTACAGCTGGAACATAAAGCATCTTCCAAATTTTAGAACACCATCTTCGCACACAATGTCAGTTATCATCTAATCTTTCACAGCATTAATATTCTTTTGATGTTTCTCATCATCAGGTTGAGAACATTTAATCATTTATAATAAATATGGTTGGGAAACCAAATACAGAAAGTATTGACGTTTCACCTTCTTTGATAATTCCCATATCCATCCTCATTAGATCCATGTATAGAGGATACTTTTCATGACTCATTTTGTTGATAACTCTATGATCTTTCCTGCTCAATGCATCAGCTACCTTGTTTACCTTCCCTGGGTGGTAGTGTATAGTACAATCATAATCCTTGAGTAGTTTTATCCATCACTGTTTCCCCACGTGTATTGTTTTCTGTACGAAGATATACTTCAAACTTTTGTGATCTGTATATATCTCACATTTTATCCATAGATATAATATATCCGTATCTTTAGAGAAAATATTACTCCTGCTAACTCAATATCATGAGTGTGATATATTTGTTCATGATGTTTTATCTACCTTGATATATAGGCAATAACTCTATCATTATGCATAAGGAAACAACCAATTCCTTTCTATGATGCATCGCTATATATGAAAAACCCTTCATTCCACGATGGTAGGGTTAGGATTAGAGAATTCACTATTCTCCTCATCAATTCCTCAAAATAGTCCTCACATTATTTTTTCCATATGAATTTAACCCCTTTACATGTAATCTTGGTCATCGGGTTGGATAAAAGGATGATCTTCTGAATGAAACACTGATAATAACCAGTCAAACCAATAAAACTATGTACCTCAGTTATGTTCATTGGAGTAGGCCATTCTTGTAAAGACTATATCTTCACAGGTTCAATAGATATTCCATTTTTAGAAACAATCTTTCCCCGAAAGGAAACTGATTGAACCCAAAATTCACACATGCTAAACTTCCCATATAATTCATTTCTTCTAAGTGTCTTCAGAATAATGTTCAAGTGATTTTCATGATCTTCATTAATTTTGGAGTATACAAAGATATCATTAATAAATAACACCAAAAAGTCATCAAGATATTCCTTTAAAACTCTATTCATTAGATCCCTGAAAATAGATGGTTCAAGAGTCGGTATAGAAGGCACTACTGTGAACTTGTAATTCCCTTACCAAGTTTGAAATTCTATTTTTGGAATGTATTCCTTCCTCACAAGTAACTGATGATATCCATATCGAAATTCAATCTTTGAAAAATATTTATCTCCACAAATTTGAACAAATAAATCATAAATTCAAGGCAGGGGATACTTGATCTTTATTTTTATAGCATTGATCTCCCTGTAGTCAACGCACAACCTCATAGATCTATCATTCTTCTTAATAAAAATAACAGGGGCTCCCCATAGAGAAACACTAGGGAGAATAAATCATTTATTATTGAATTATTCTATTTGTATTTTTAGTTCCACTAATTCCATAGTGTCCATTCTATATGGGGTCGTTGATATGGTCCTTGAACTAGGAATTAAGTCAATGGAAAACTCAACTTCCTACTCTGGAGGATGTCTATGTAAATCCTCTAGAAACAAGTCAATATATTCTTGCACAATACTTATGTAATCTATTTGATCATTCTTTTCCCCACCCATTTTTATTTCATTCTATTCCTCCCCAATAATTAAATTCAATAGATCTGATGGGGGTGGAACTAGATGAGAATCAAATGGTGATGTTTCTTCCCTAAAGATAAGGTATTTCACATCATCCTCAAAAAATTTAACCTCCTTTTTCTTACAATAAATTTTTACATTACGGTTAGAAAGACAATACATACCATGGATTTTACCAAATTAAATCATGGGTATGACAATAAAATCAGTAGATAAATCTTGTTTATATTCCATAATGGGAATTTCCTGATAAAACATTTTTGAAATGATACTTCCCTTTGGATTTTTTACTGATAACTCCCTAATTAAATAAAATTTGAAATATCTAATTTTCATTGAAAAATGGGAAGATATGAAAGAATGTAATGACCCATAATAAAATAAATCATTGGATAAGTTTGATTAAATGATTTATGTACCTTCCATAACATCATTAGGAACTTCAATATCAACATTTGTGATCACATATGCTTGTCCCTGGTCCCTTGGCCTTTTTTGGGAATGTTTCCCTGATGCTTAGTGATTTCATGCGAATAATGTCCCATATCCATATAATTCTATAATTGAACATTATTATATTATTTAATCACCTTAAATTCCCAAGATAGGTGACATGTTTCTCCGCACTTGTAACAGACTCTCATTCCCTTTAGGCAAGTGCTAGGGTGTTTCTTCTCCTAATTACTTCAAGATGTAAGGAAAACTCTTACCTTCTTCAAAATCTCCTAATTTCACTTTCTAGAGTTTTTGGCATCCCAATTCATCTCTTGTTTTCCTTTAAATTAATAAGACTTAGAAAATTCATTTACCTTCTTCGAATCACTTGAGACTATATCTTTATATAATGAGAAAGATTGGGAGAATAGTGCCCTTCAGAGGAATAGTTTTAAACAATCTATGAATTGATCAATTTTTCTAATATGATTCTGTATGTAGTCTACGAGATGCCTTTCTACACTTTTATAATTAGATTCGTACTTGAGAAAAATTTCATCCTCCTTCGGCCTCAGATTCAAGAGTTACCTTTCCATATCTGCTCGTTGTTCACGATGAAAGTATTTCTCTAGGATGATTTTCTTAAAGTCCCTCCATTCAATTTCTTCGGTATCTTCCTCATCATTTTTGTTTTGTATTAATGAACACCATTCATCTCTATATCATGATAGACAAAAAACTAACATGACTACCTTCTTTCTTTCATTACATCCCAAAGTGAGAAATATCTTCTCTAGGGAAATTATCCACCACTCAGCAATAAATGGGTTTGTAGTCCCATTGAATGATGGAGGTTGTTTTTATATAAAGAGATATAACAATGATCCACCATGTGGAAGATATGGATGTTCCATATGGGTAAGGTTATTGTTCATAACCTAAGTAAGTTGTCCCAATATAGTTATAATTTTCTCAGCACCAGTCACAATACTAGATCCAACATCTTTATCTTGAATCAGAGGTAAATCCCTATATGGGACACAAACGTTCATAAAATTTCCATTCCACCCACTAGGTGAAATTTATAAATAATTTTATGCACTATATTGGTTTATGAATCAAAATTTATAATATCAATGTAGAAAAATACTTAGCCTAAATTGAAATGACATAGATAGGTAATCTGAAAACCATAAACATGGATTCTTTGAGAAAAAATTTACATTTAAATCCTTCATAATATCTTGTAATGATAATGTGAATTATCCTTATCATATAACATTGGAGTGTCAAACATGGGGTATAGTAAGGCCTGTTGTCATGTACCAGGATACCCTGGGTCAAGTTCGAAACTCTTTGCGGGAGTTTTCACTCCGAGGTACATCTATTCCAGAACCACTTCCACTTATTGTATCCAAACAGGGATGTATTTGTAGGAAATATCCACATAATCTATTCCTTACCAAAATACCAAGATTTCCTAGAATTCTTATATTTAAAGACAATATAAAGGATTTGTTCCGTAATCTACATTTTCTAAATCTAATATCAAGTTTTTCTACTAAACTTCTTCTGATACCAACTCTAAGGAACCAACCGCAGTTTCTCAGAGTTGGTTCGTTATTTAATTACATTAGCATATAAATAAGGAATATGCATCCTGAAGGACTGGGTAGTTTAGTTTCATTGGAAACAAGATTCATACATAAGTTCAACATTACAACTTAAAAATAAATACAGCATAGAAACTCCTTTGACAAATATCCATAACTACTAGGTTATTTATTCTTGTCATTCATAATATACCTCATCATGTCCTGGTGAAAATGAAATATAAGAAAGGGGTGAGATCAAATTCTAATTAAGGGTAATAAATACAGTATAAGATATCATAAACATAAATTCTAGGCATGGTGAATAAACAAAAAGACATGCCTTTAAAAAAATCAACTTGAACACAATATGGAAGGAATAAGAGTTGAATAATTAAAGGCATTATAAAACATGATCATGGGTATTATACTAGATGAATAACCACATGAAACATCAATACTATTTTCATAATTATAGAATTCATAATTCGTGACATCATAACCATATCGTACAGTCCCCATGCCAAGACCATGAATAATTATTTTGTCAAGGCCTTGTTCCAAGAACGTAGTTTGTCTCGTGAGACCTAATGATGCACCGAGCGGCTATAGCATGCCCCGCCTGACACTTACTGTGTCCAACACATTTCTCATATGAACGAGGATAAAAATAAATATCATATACATTCATGTTGACATTAATATAAAGAATATAAATAGATTTCCCCGAACATTAAGCATAAACACTAACCATTCAGAGTAAATTGATGTATCATTTTAAGATAGCACATTCATATCTAATCTAATAATAAACAATTAAATTATATTTGGTATATTATAACATAAAATATTAATCCCACTAATACATGAGAATCATAAAGACTGTCAAAATCGATGAAGATACTCATATAAAATCATCAAGTAACTCTTGAGATAAATACGCTTTTACTTTTAAAATAAGAGTTCTTTTGAAAAATTATTTATCTAAAAAAATTGAGTTAAGGTAGTATTTTTATAATAAAATTAGTGATTTTATAAATATAATGGTTTCCAATAATATATTATTGGGTGCCCATGAAAATATGTAAGAATTTGAGAAATTCCCTTGAATTGGGCTTGTATTTTTGGAAGGATTTTTGAAAGATCCTTTTAAAACATATAACTTCCCAAATATAAAAGTATGTTTCTGGTTGGTAAACATATATATAACATTATAACTGAATATATGTGGATTAAATATGAATAAATAAGAATTTTATATAGGTAAGTAGACAATAAGAGTTTCCCAAATGAAACTGGAGGTTCGGGTAAAAAACTCTTACGTTAAGTCCGAATGTATTATGATATTGAAAATAATGTCCTAGAATATGAAATTTGAGATATTAATAACTTAATTAAAAACCTATTATACATGTATTTATTTTATCATAATTTTTTTAAGTTGATTATTTCTCCGTTTCGGAGTGTTCGTTTCCTCGGTTTTCATGATCGGTATATTTGTATATGGGAATGGATGTTCATGTGAATGGGATGTAAATATATAGAATTTAAATTAAATTTTATTTATGAACATACACAAGTGTTAATGATCATTTATATCATTTTGTTACATTTAACGAGGATGAGGCATTAGATAACAATCACTTCGATTATTTGGCTGTATTTGGATTATTATGAAATAGTTTTGTCATATAAATTACTAATTTGTACATAAACTAGTTCCATAATATTAAGTAGGTTATAATAAATATATTATAGTTTTTTAAACCATAAAAATGGTTTCATAACTAGTAATTAATGAGAAATTGTGGAATGAAACATCGATATCCATGAAGGTTTTAAATTGGAACCTCAAAGATGATGATTTCATTTATAAAATAAAAGAGAGAGTAAATATATTGATGATGGTTCATACATTAACATGATATAATTCTAGTATATATGATACTAGATATATCATGGTCATTTAGAAAGAAGGGGTGAGGATAGTATAATAATATAATGGAACCTGAAATCCAATTGAAAGAAGTAGAATGTGAATTTACCTCTTGAATCCACATACTTGAGAACCTCCTTAAGGGAAGGAGTTTTGGTATTTTGGAAAAAAAAGAGCTGCAGGATGTGTTTAGTGACTAGGGAAGGGTATTTGGGTATATCATTGAGGAAATTAAAGGCTTAGTGTAGTGAATATAAGAGGGAGTGATAGGGGTTTTATAGTGGGGGAGGGGAGTGAATTTTGAATATTTTACTCATTATTTTATTATTTCCTTCAAGACAACCGATAATGTTGCTTCATGTGACACCAAATAGTGATAAGTTCATGTAAGTTCAAACTGAGTGTCCTTACATCACTCATAATGTCAAAAATAGTGTATTTAATAGATAATTTGTATATACGGTATTTTACCGTATTTTACTATTCATCAAAAATTCATGAATTTCAGCAAAATCCCAAAAATTCACCAAAACCATTTTTCAATATGTAGATTTTAAAAATGAAATCCATATTTGGAAAATAATTTTTTAAAAATTTGTAATTTAATTTTTAAATAAAATCATAATTTATTCCAAAAAAACGTTAAAACTATATCTCGTTTTACAACACCCTGAGAAATTAATCGAAGTCCCATAAAATTATTTTATAAAAAAAATACAATAAAGTAACAGTATTTATTAAATTTTATGAAAATACGTTTCCATTTTAAATTATTAAAGTAATCAAAAAATTGTAATTATAATATTTATGTCATATAAAAATATGAAAACTTATACTATGATCGTTTTTTCACTTTTAAGATGTTTAAATTATATTTATAAATTCATGGGTGAAGTTTATATTTTTCTTTACAACTTTCTATTCAGTGCTATTCATAGGGTTATTTAACTATTCATAAGGGTATTTTAATATTCCCCAAAAATTAAATTTGTCTTATGAGATTCTAAATATCTTACTGAACGCAACCGTGTATGTTAGTTTTTCGAAATTAAAACCACACAGGAGGAAAAAATATGTTTATTGAATAGGTTATAACAAATTTGTGTTTTGTATAGAATTATTTTTTCATGCATTAAATATTAAATTTATGTACTGAAACTTGGGGTGTTACAGAAATAATCAAATAATCCCATGGAATATCAATAACTGAATTTTTAATGATTTAATGCATAATGTTTCAAATCTAAAAAATACCATTGGGGCCTTTTTCCAATACATATAATCTCATCAAGACCATATACCAATACATAAATATAAATGGTTAAAACCTCATGAAAAACCCAATCGATTTAGTTTCATGATACCTGTTGATGTATCAAGGGGATATAGTGGGCCCCTCCCATCACTTACTAAGTCTAATAAATTCCTCTTATGAAAGTAGTTACAAAAATGTATTTAAACATTTTTATTTAAAATTTCAAATGAAATGTAACTACTTTCCCCAATTAATAAACATAATCATAAACCATCCAACGTAAAGTGAAAGGTATCAATATAGAAAATCCACAAAATATTATATATATAATAAAAGGGTTTTTATCATTGAAGAATAGAAATACCATAAAAATAGATCTAAAAACATTATTAAGGAGAATATCCCTTTAATTTTCAAAATCACCATTGAAAATAAAAGTTTAGAAATTTTTTTTTTAAATCTTTGAAAATAAAATTTGAAACTTATTAAGTATTTTTTGAATCATGGTGTAGTTATTATGGTAGTAAATTCCCTATATGATAACTACATTAAATAAAATATTCCATTCAATTTTTCTTCAAAATCCCAATGAGAAAAGATTTTAAAATTACATGAAGATTATTTAAATAATAAATATTTGAAAATGGGTAAAATTTACTAATATAAATCATTTATAGGAGGGATAAAAATATCTTGGGAAAAAAATTAATAATAAATGGTATGTGAAGAATAATTAGTTTGATCCAAATATTGAAATGTTTTGGTATTTTATTAACACAATTTTTCAATAATTTGAAGTACTATTGAGTGAAAAAATAGTATTGTTTCTTGAGATTTTCATGAATATCCATAGGATAAGAAAAATTAAGGGTTTATTAAACAATGATATAATAATTTCCTTCAATTCATTTTCTTCTATAAACAATCCCAATTAAGAAGAGAGTTTGAAAAAACCCTTGAAAATACCTTAATGTTTAAATGAGAATTAATCAATGAATAAAATATGTGTATCAAATGAAATTAATCATGAAAAAAGTTTAAATAAAAACTATAAAAATGAAAATTTTATTTAAGCTTTATAGTTTAATATCAGAGATAATTAAGAAGTAAAATAACCCATGGGAAACCAATTAAGTTATGAAATTATTTACCACTTGGTAAAATTTAATTCATTTACACTTGGATGAAATAATTAAAATTGAATCATAAAATAATATTAATTAGTATTTAATTTGGATATTACATGTCTATTTAGAAGTATATACACCATATAAATTATTTGGTGCATAACAATAAAATATTCCTCAAATACGGGAAATTGATATGAAGTCGCTTACCTCAAGAACCCTTTTAGTTGAATGTTATTTAACCATTTTTATAGTAGTTTAAAACATTTTATTACCTTATAAAAGAACCATAATAATATTGTTTTATTTCATATATGATCTTTTAATAACTTGCAATCCCTAGTTTTTTAATAGTCCTTCATTATGTTTTTTTTGTGTTAATTGACTTATTTTCAAATTCATGATTTTGTATGATAGTTCAAATTTTTCTCATATTATATAGCTAAATAATTTATATAATAATAATAAATATTTAATTATCATATTTATACCAAAATTATAATTTTCATACAAATAATTTAATTTGGTATTAAAAAATTAAGTATTCTTAAATCATGGAGATGGTAAGTCGTATATACACATGGGTAACATTTCCATTTTTCAAATATCATTACATAAAGGTATTAAGTAATATTTTATCTTCCTAGAATATGAATAATAAATAAATGTCATATTATTTCTTTATATATACTTTTATATTAAATCCATGTTGTGTGGTGATTAAAATAGAGTCGTGTCGCTTCATGAAGGAGGCCATCCACACATACAAGAACGATGTTATTATCTTTAAGGGAGAAAAAATATTAGAAATAAAATGATATATTATATTTTAAAAATTATAATTTTTAACTAATATATTTATTATTTTATTTATTTAACTTATAATCATTAAAATTAATCTTTTTACCTTCCATGTGAAACGTTTGTGAAAAACGAGCCACATCACTACACAAGGAGGTAGTCTATAATACACAAAAGCGACATTATTGTATCCCATAAGGAGTAGAAAGTTAAATAGGTATATATAATATAACAACTAAAGAGAAATAATTATGTAATAAATATCATATATATATATATATAATTTATATCCATAATCATAACCAACCGTGAGATTTGGTAATTAAAAAAGGAATGACATCGGTTTGTGAGGTTGTAGCCCGTCATACGGATAAATGATGATTTTGTAACCCATTTTATGGTAATGGGGATGGTTGTTCAAAATTATATTAACATAAAAATATATATTTATATGTAATATTATGAGGTTATTACATCATCATGTTTAAATTATAAATGAAGGATGTGGTAGAATAAATAAAATAAAAACCCTCGATGAAGAACATTACCACTTCCTCAGGTAACCTCCTTAGTTTTGAACCAAAAGCCTTCTAAGGGTGGATATATGAAAAAAATTATGGGTTTTATTTTGAGAATAGGTATGTTTGTAATTTATTTGTTCAGGGAATTTATGAAAAAAATGGTTTTAAGGTGTGAATAACATAGGAGAGTGGGTGGATTTTTATAAGTGAGGTGAGTGACACAGTTGTAATTTTTCAAAACGAAAAAGGTGTACCAACATTTTTATTTTGAAAAAGGGTCCAAAATTAGAATTATATAGAATCATACATTATAAGGTATAAATATGTACATAAATATACTTTATAAATGTTTATAGGTAACTTTAACCCTTATCTTTTTATTTTAACACCCCAATAAATCTATTTTTCCTTAACTGTGGTAAATAATTTCTATTATTTATAGTGTTTATTTTTGTAAAAAATTAATATTTTCCTACAATATGATATAAATAAATTTTATTCCATATATAGAATCCGTTTCTCTAAATTCTATAAACATAATTGGAATTTTTTAATTTAAAATTAATCCCATAGACATGATGGGAAATCAGGTTTTTAAAGAAAAGATGTTCAAATGTTTACAAAGTTTTATATCAAGAATAAATTTAAAAAAGATTATAATGACCTATATTATATTAATATATATTTAATTAAACTAATTTTACTTTAAACACAATTTAAAATATAATTTAACATTTTAAATAATTTAAACTAATATAATATTCCAATTGAAATTCATAATTTTTCAGTATTAATTGAAAAATGAATTATTTTATAAAATTTCCAAAAATTCATCCTAATAAAAATTTTATCTGATGATTTCAAAAATTAAATTAATTTTATTATATAAAATTTCATAAATTTTATAATATTTAGTTGTTTTTTAAAAAATAGTGGTCAAAGCCTCTTTTTATTGTGAAAGCATCGACCTCTTTTTATCTGCGTTTAGGGAGACCCATTACATAGCCCGTATACCCAATTCCAGGTTCACCATGGACATCGATCAAAAGAATTGGGGTTTTAAGGCCTTAATTTTAGTCCCCAAAGACCATTTTTATATCAAAGGCCCCTTCAGTGAATAGTATAACAATAATTCTTAGGCTACTACAATATCTGCTAATGTACCATCACCACTACAGTATATGCTACAGTGCCTACCACCACTATATATCCATCGCTTCTATAGTTATTACACTACTATAGTACTATTATAGTCCATCATATAGTGCCCCTATAAAAACATGGGAAAACACCCCTACCCGGTTTTGAACATCGGTTATTTGGATGCAATATTGGGGGGTTTAAAACATAAGCAGCAACCCAACTGCTAGTAAATAATTTTTATAAATTATGTGAGTAAATAATGACTAAATAGACATTTTAGTTTTAGAAAAAAATTATTTTTCATTAAAATGGTTCTAATTTTATCTCAAATTAATATATTCCAATTTTATTTA
This sequence comes from Viscum album, assembly GCA_963277665.1. Classification (NCBI taxonomy): domain Eukaryota; kingdom Viridiplantae; phylum Streptophyta; class Magnoliopsida; order Santalales; family Viscaceae; genus Viscum; species Viscum album. The sequence continues at coordinate 1,426,392,805 of OY728120.1, read as the reverse complement.
TTTTATACATATTTAAACAATAGAATTTTCATAATTTATTTATTATTATTCATACATGATAATTTAACTGTTAGGATATAATGGGGACGTAGAAATAATAATATATTAATATAGTATCATGCGTCATTCTAACCCAGCATTGCATTCATTGAAATCATCAGATGAGATTGAATTTATTTAAAAATAAATATATCATAATGTCATAAGATGTAATGTTCTATACAAAACTCGGTGATTCATGTTAAAAAATTTATTGAATATGATGCGTATTTTTTTAATATCATGGGGTGTTACATTCTATACACCTTAAATAAACTGTATACTCATAATTTAATCTTGATTTTGGTAATCATGGTTTTGTAATTTGAAATTACCATTATTGAAATCATACATCATGAGAACGGTTTATATAAAATCTTCTTGAAAATAGAAAATTAAAATACAATTGTTATATTAAATAACACATAACTGTTTCCTATTTAGGAGAAATTTTTTTGGAAAGTGAATATATGGGAATGGAAGATAAGTAAAAATAATTTTATAGAATGATCTAGTTCACTGATCCCAAGAAAGTAAATGATTAATAGAAATTTAGGGAACTAAAAACAATAAATATGTGATATTTAAAATACCATATGATTCGTCATATTTGAAGGTAATTGGATAACAATTTTATTCCAAGATATTAATCATATTATTGAATAATTTTTTTACTATCTAAGAATATAAGTAAATATACTTACTTGATATATTTTTACATTATAAGAACAATTTCATCATTTTTTTCTTTGATTAATTTACAATTCATCGCTTAGCCCATGAAATGAATATGAATAATGAATTTTTTATAATTTTATCACTAACATTAACTTTTAACTGATCGCATGAACTATAATAGGATGATAATTAATTACTTATAACTATATTAATTATTATAATAAAAATTTTACTACTGGGTATCTAATATGAAGAAATAATCATATTGTGGAGTAATACATCAATCACTAAAACCTTTTTCAAAATTCAAACTAAAGTATTTCATAAATTTTTAACATTATTACCCTTAAAAAAGGTTGAGATCCAAAAAATTATAAAAAAGGTTATTAAATTCCATAAATTTACTTATCATTAAACCCACAAAACAACATGAACTATCCCTTAATCACCACATACCAAACATTTGAATACATTTATCATGAATTCTCTTGATACATGGTAATAATTTGAATTACTATAAAAACAATATTGAAAAATAATAAAATTCATAATTCATTAAATTAAAAATAGATTCTTTGATATATTCCTCAATTTCAATTAAGTTTTAACTCCATAAATTATAATATAAACCACTTTTTCAACAAATCATTAATCTATTCCAAATGATATCCGTAATAAAATACTCTAATACTCAAATGATATAATTCTTAAATCCCAAAACATGAACATTAATCCTTCCACTTCATATGAGGTAATAAAAAAAGTGTGTCTATGGTCCATTAAATACATTTGAGATATATTTCATTGAAACATGGGATATTCATTACTATAGTTCCCTATATCCAAATAGTATAATCATTACACATAAGTATGTTCCTTATTTAACATCCAATCACTAGCGTGGTGGCTTTTTTCTCCAAACTTGTTGAAAAATAATTTTGTTTTAAATCATGCTCTATGATTTTTTTTACTTCCAAAAGTATCACATGATGGAAAATTATTCTTACTCATCTTCTCTTTATCCATTTTTTACTCTTCCATCCTCTCACTCTATTGCTTCCCATAAAATTCGTACTAATTGGAGAATTATTTCCATATCTTGATAGTACATTATATTATATCCTCATATGATGATAATGTTTGTGATAACAGTTCCATTTATGGGATTAGATTAATAACATAAATGAAACATTTAATATTTCACTTTGGAGTACATATGAAATATTTAGCATGCCTTGAATTCCTTATAATTTTTGATTTATACAAAGAAACATTTTTCTCTTACTTTTACCATAGAATCTAGAACTGTATTTCTATATCCACTCATTTCCCATGGGGAAAATATTTTTCCAAGAAGAGTATATTGAAATCCTTCCATTCCATGCATATTATTTCATCCTTATCCTTAGTATTTTGAAATAATGACCACTATTGATCTTCATCTCCATAGAGATAATAAAATACCATGACATTATTCTCCCTTTCAATATTTCCCATATTGAGAAATATATTCTATAAGTAACTTATCCATTTCTTTACTAAAAATTGATTATTAGTCCCATTAATATATAGTATTTTTTATGAGTGAAGTGATCTAACATCATTACACCACATGGTGGATTAGAAGGTTACTCCATATGGGAAATTTTATCACTCATAACTTGAGTTCAGATCCCCAATATTGTTATAAATTGATCAATTCCACCTACATCCCCATTTCCAGATAATTTTCATATCTAGGAGGGAAATCCTTATTTGAATTAGGTGAATTGATATGGTTTCCATTCATTCTATTTGGTTCCATTTCGAAACAATAGATTACACTATATTATAACATAACATTATGAAACATAATTGTTTATCCCAAATTAAGAGAAACAATTAACATAAATTAAAAAAAATATGAAAATCTAATCTTATCATCATAAACATGGTTTCTTTGGGAATATTTTCAAATTTTAAAAAATTTAAATCATTCATAATTTATTTTAAACAAGATGTGAATTAACCCAAGATTATCCCTTGGGAGTGTCAATCCATGTGTGCATTATGGCTCATTGTGATGCACCAGGTCATTATTGGGTCAAACCCAGTGTAACCTTTTCACAGTTATTTCCCCTAGGAACATCTGTTCTAGAACCATTTCCACTAGAAATATCGAGATATGGATGTATTTTATAATAAATTAATTAATCTCTTCCTTTAAAAAAATATTAGGATGTTCTTATATACATATCCTCACAGCCAATAATAGTTTTATATTCCCTAATTTATTTTTTCTAAAATCGTGTTCACAAGGTTACCACTAAATATATTATGATACCAACTGTAGAACCCCTATACTTAGTATCCTGATGTTTGTGACTACAATATTAGATTGTAATAAGATACACGAAAACGAATCTTGAATGAACTGAATAATTTAGTAGAATTGGTTAACTATATACGTACTTGAAAATAAAATTATATTTTAAAATATAGAATACACAATGTATTTTCATTTATATAACCATTAATTCCCATTATCATGTCTTTTTATATAAATCTCAAAACACATTCTCGTATTCTAGTGAAATAAAATATAATAAATGGGTGATCTAAGATGCTCAGAAAGGGTAACCGTACAATGGAATATATGAATAAATAAAGTACAGTCAATATGAATGGTTAAATAACTAAAACATGATCCATTTAATCAATAAATTGATTATAATATGGAATGAATAAATGATGGTTATATAATTCAATTTATATAATCACATGAACATGTGTCTTGCTAAGGGATATTCTAACTAATTGAATAATCACATGTAATATCAATAACTGGACATCTAGAATATACCGTCGAGTATTTGTTCTAATAAATCTCATACCATAGAGGCCTTGTGAAAATACATCAATATAAATGGGAAATGCCTCAGATGAATTGAGATCTTTTTTATCTCATGAGACCTACAAAAGCATCGAGGTCCTATATCAGGCCCCACCCATCACATACTATGTTTAATTCATTCCTTATATGAAATGTGAGAAATATAATAACAATAGAATTTGATATTTAAGATAACATATGATATGTATAAAGTTTCCCCATTCAATAATCATAATCATAAACCAACCAATTTAATTTTAATGGTATCAATACAAAATATCCCTAGAGTAGTATATATAAAATAATGGTCTGTTATCATTTATGAAAAAAAATTCCATAAAAATATCTGTTTAATTTTGAAAAAGACCCATTTAAAACTAAAATTTAACAAAACGTTTTAAAAATATTTTTCATTGATAATAAATTTTAAAATTAATAAAGGATGTTTTAAAATTAGGAGTGTTCATGAATGTTGGAAAGTATATACATGTTTTGTTTGTTAAAACAAATATTCCTTTCACTTTATTAGTAAAATCCAAATGGGTATTATTTTTATAATTACATGATGATTCCTTTCAAAATATTTATAAAAATTAAAAATGTATAAAATTGAATTTAATAATTTATTTTTAAAATGGATAAAAATAGTTTTGAAACATATTTAGGGAACATGATTGGGGAAGAAAAAACTTTCCGACCGTAGTGAAAATTCACATCAGGTTTTATTAAAAAAATCATTTATTTTATGTACCAAAGAGTGGTAAAATTGTTTTATTACCCAAAAATATTCTTGAATAAATAAGGGAGAATAAAATTTAATGGATTATTAAACAATTATCAAATAATTTTCTCCAATGTAAATTCATGTGTAAACCATATCGATTAAAATGAGATCGTGAAACAGACTCTTGTAAAGATAAGAATGTTTAAGTGTGAATTAATTATTAAATAAGCTTTCTATATTAAATTTAAATACACGTATTTTTTTTAAACATAAGATAATTATAATAAATTACACACATAATCATATAATATCAAATATAATGAAGAATTATTATAGCATATTGAAAATAAATTGAGTTATAAAATTCTTTACCCCTTAGTAACTTTTATATCAATTACCATTTGGTGAAATACATAAAATTAAAACATTAAATACAATAAATTATACTATAATCATTAAATTAGATTTCTATGTGGTAATATATACACCATATAAATGAAATTAGGTGCATAACATTACAATGTTACTTAATGAAGGGAAATTGAGAAAAAAAGCCTTACCACATGCTTCCTTTTTGTTAAAAATTCCTTAAAATCTTATATAGTGTTATTAAAATTTTTATTAACTTTTAAAATATATTTATTAATATTTATAATATCATATATAATCCTTTAATAAAATCTCACTTCTCTCTCATTAATAATATTTCAATCTTTTTAATGATTTGGGTGTTAATTGCCTTGTTTTCTCATTCATGTGTTGTAGTCAATGTTCCAGTTATTGTGCATATTATATAGGTCCATAATCTCCAAAAATAATAGTCATGAAATAATTATCATATTTATACATCACTTATAATTTTATGACCAATCATGAAATATGGTTTTTGAAAAATGTAGTATGTTACGATCATTGAGATGGTAGGTCATACGCACACATGGACAATGTTTCCTTTTTTCAATGATCATTATCTATAGGATTTAAGTAATATTTAATCATTGCACAAAGATAATAATATCATTAAAACCATAATATTACATTATATATAATTATATATATATCATCCATATGGTGGGGTGATGAAAAGATAGTCACATCACTTCGTGAAGTCAATAGTCCACGCGTACATGAATGTTGTTATCATCCTTAAGTGAGTGAAAATGTAAGAATGAAAATGATATATTATATTTTTTTAATGATAAATATGATATAAATATAATAATTATTTCATTTATATGATATATATTAATTAATATTATCCTTATTACATTCCATGTAAATTATTAGTGAAAAATGAATCACATTGCTTTGTGAAATGGTAGTCCATCGTACACACGAGCGACATTATCATATCCCCTAAAGAATGTAATGAATAAATATCTATTTGAAATAATGACTCAAAATTTATTATAATTTCATGAATAACATATATATATATATATATATATATCCATCATTATACCCAACTATGAGAGGTGGTAATGTAAAAAAAGAATGACATCAGTTCGTGAGGAAGTAGTCCTCCGTACCCATGAATGATGATTTTATAACTAATTTTATTAATGTGGGAATGATTTTAGGTGATGATTATAACATAAAAAATATAATTATATTAATGATACAGTGGTTAATATTTCATTATGTTGTAATATTAATATAATTATTTTTAGGAAGAAATAAAATAAAATTCTCGATGAAGAACGTTGCCTCTTCCTTGGGTAACCCCATTAGGTTTGAACCAAAATCCATCCAAAGATGTATTTATGAAAAAAAGTATTATAGGATGAATGGATGAAATTTTGGAAGTTAATTTGGAAGGTAAATACTGAAAAATAATGGTCTAATGGTGTAAATAATAAAGGAGTGAGTGGTGGCCCTTTATAAGAGAGGTGTGTGGCACACTTGTAATTTTTGAAATGAAAAACGTGAATCCTCGTAGGATACATTCTGTAAGAGTCCAAAATGGAGTTTTATAAGTAATAAAACATTATAAGGTAAAAATAATTTCCTAAAATATATTTTAAAAAAGTTTTTATTTTATTTTATCCCATATATTTTTAGTTGAAATCAAGATAAATTGGTTTACCTTAACCAGGGTAAATAATTTTTATAGTTTTTATTATTTATTAATGTAAAAAATTAAGGTGATGTTAATTGATAATATAAATTATTATAAACCAAAAAATGGAATTCATTTTTCAAAATTCCAATTATATGAGTGGAAAAAAATAATCTAAAATTAATCATGTTGTCGTGACAAGAAAGAGATTTTTAAAAGGAAAATGTTCAAAATTTTACAATTTTTTAAATATAAATTCAATAAGAAAATAAATAAAATGATAAAAATTGTATTAAAAGACATATAATTGAACTACTTTTTCTTTGAAAACAATTTAATATATTATATAATGTTATAAATAATTTAAAAAAAATTCAATTTTCAATTAATATTTTGAATTTTTCATTATTAATCAAAAAATGGAAAATTTCCTAAATATCCAAACAAATCATCCTAAGGTAATTTATAAAGTATTATTTTAAAAATTTACTTCATTTTATCAAATAATTTCATATAAAACTGGTAAATTTTAATTATAAATTATGTACACAATGTTCCACTAAACCAAATTTTATTATAAAATTCTGAAAACATATCTTTTTATTTCAAATGGTTCTAATTTAATATTTAATCAATAGAATCCATTTTATTTATTTTATATATTTTTATTCCATAAATTTTCCAAAAATAATTTTCAACTATTCATACCCTCAAATATAATGGCTAGGTTGTAATGGTAATTTTTAAATAATAATATTTTAATAGATTATCTTGTTTCATTCAAAGAAAGTATTTCTTGCATTGAAAGCTATCGAATAGATTGAGTTTATTTAAAAAGAAATATCTCATAAAGTATTTGGATGTTATATTCTCTTCTACTCTTATTTTTTTATCTCATACACTCTCTCTAATATGATGTTCATATTTTAATATCTGAACATGTTATAAAAAGTAAACCCCTTCATTGTAGATCATAAGTAAAAAAATGAATTTCATCTCTTAAATATGGATAAAATCAGGTGTGAAAAATGTTCATAGTTACTTTTTAAGGGTTTATACAACTCTTGGGTTGTTAATATGATAATTGTGGGTTCACATAATGAATTTTTTAAGTAAAGTAATATCCATAGATAGCTTTTTTTAACTTAAGAGTTATAGAGTAGAGCAATGAAATTTTATCCGTTGTAGGAGATGAGATGCCAATCAATAGATCAAGGGGCCATGAGATAATGTGGTTGGCAAGTAGAAATAATACCTCAAGACCCTCCTGTAAGTGTTTTACACATACATTAGATTACTAAAAGTGGTTTTAATGATATCTCCTTGATAAAACTCAAACGACTCAGTATACTTAGTCTAGATTTTCAGGACTACTACAATTCTATAAAATATTGGGGGACAATTAATTATGAATACCATTAATGATCAGAATTTTCAATAGTAAATATAAAAGTACTTATATTATTAGGTTTATACTTTTAGAAAATATAATATAAAAAAATATACACAATAATCAAAATTAGACATATAGCATGTCTTAAATGTCAATGATTTCCAAGAGTGATACATGATCTTGAACATAGTACTGCAATATGAAATGAATTTACATTTGTTAGAGTCAATACCTTATCAAACCCCTCATGAATCATGTATGGATGAGAAACATTTATATTTGAGACTAATTATTAAAACAATTTTTTTATATCATAATTCTACCATCAATTTCTAAAGTGTTTAAAATAAAACAGGAGGACATGGATGGTTATACCATGTTTTATCATCTTTGAGAAGCTAATTAAAGAGAATTTTTAAGGGGAAATCAATGTGATTGTTATCACACTAATCATATATACATTAAAATGTTTCACTCATTCTGGTCCTCATATACAAGGGATGATAGTTTACATTGTATGAATAGATGAATTGGGATTCTAGTCATATCAAAAAATTTATGTTCATCTCATTCAGTCATCCTTAATACATATCTTATATAGTTTCATTGATATTTTTCATATGAATACTATATGGAAACTACACCTACGAATTTTCAGATAGGCTATATAAGAAGATGATAATTTTAAAAAAGATAAATATCAAATTCCTCATGGAAACAATAAGAAAAAGAGAGAAATTTCTAGATGAAAGCACACCACCAATGGAACTTTTGGAATTTCCTTCTAATAAAACAATGATAAAAAGTTAGTGAATTGAATATGAGGCTATTTTCATCAATTGTATTTAGATAATTAACTCTAATAGAAACTACAATGAATTATATAACAAAAGATATATGTATTCTACATCAGGTATATTCATAATTAAAAGTAATATATCCTTTATACTCTTTCAGTATTATATAAAATATTCCAATTACATATTTTTATATAAATATAGGAACCAAAGAAGTTAATAAACATTAATAGAATTCCTTGTATGTTCTAAATGTTTCTGAGAAAAGATGATACCTACATCAATGGAGAGAAATTCAAGATTCTATTTCCAATAGAATAGTTTAGGTGAAAATATAATTGTGTTTGGAATGATACTATGACATTTATGAAAGAATATTGTTTACTATATTTCATACCCAAAAAATAGTTTTTTAATACATGAGTCATCATAAATAATTGATTAATATAAAATATAATATATAAATACCCAATTTTTTAAAATGATTTGTTGTTTACTAAAATATAATGTAGTTATAAATACCAAGAATAGTCATTTTCCCTTTGATGTTTATATACAAATGTATTATTAGCAAATTTTCTTATATATTTTTTGGAAACAAACTTTACAAATAACGGTAAGGCATAAAGTATCATGAATTAGTTGATCTAAATAGTGTTAACTATATCAAGTAAAATCTAGAATTAAATCCACATACATCATGAGATTCCTTTAAAACAGTAAAGATATACTAAATATTTGAATGTAACATACAAAGAATGAACATTGGAACCTCTGTTAGGGTTTTTCATTTTATATCATAACCAAGTATTCATCGATCCTAAAAAATTTATAATAGATTTATTCCTAATCTAAAATTTCCTATTACTCATTAGAACCATGACATTAGTAATCAGAGGATCAAGGATGATTCATTCATGCATACATTGATCATGGAAAAACCATAGTAGATTTATTATAAATATCATATTTCCTTATAAAATTATTAGAAATTATGTAAAAAAATGTGGATTAATTATTATATTTATAAGTCTTTCAAAATATTCTATTACATTTTTAAGATATTATTCACAAATATGAGTATTATCCAATAATATTATAATAATTATATTGAAAATAGAAACCATATATTTTATAAAATGAAGAAATCCCATTATGTCATAATATCATGTGTTCATATATGTATAGTGTGTTTAGGATATGATTATAAAGAAACTTCTATCAAGTAAAAATACAATGTTTATCATGGTATGGATCTTAATGTTCATATATCATATTATATAAATCCCTAAGTTAGAAAAGATATAAATAATTCGTATTCTATATTTCTAATTTTTTTTCACATATCTATTTTAGATAATTGGATAATTATTTACCTGGGTTAATTCGTGAATTGAGAAGCACAAATATAATGAATCAAAACAAGATCTAAAATGATCATAGGGTAATAATTGTTCAATATAAACATAATGAATAGGAATCATAAAACAAAAGTGATGTGGATTAATTATTTTTAATTCAATTTGATATATTATTCTAATAGAATAATGAATTTCCATACTCAATGGAAGAATTAAAAACAATATGTTGTGCATACAAAATATTCATAATTCAATAAAGGGGATTCCTTGTAAACAAATATCATTAGTATTTTGTTTATTTCATTAATTTATATAAATATATTAGTTGTTATTTAATTGAAACTGCACATGGTTGTTATTTTTGTGGTAACAAAAGTCTTATTTTTAAATACCATGTCTTCAAAAATAAAACATTATATTTATATTTATCATAAAAAATTATAATGATCATAACATTGGAAATGGAATTCAGGATAACTTTATTATATGGTTTCTATACGACAAAACCCGAAAGGTTTATTGATTCGATCAAATTATAACCTGGAATTTAATTCACAGAGATCAGACTATCGATTAATGAAAATATCATTATCATAGAATATTTATTTGGAATTAAAGAATGACATCCATATGAAAGAAGATAGTGGGATAACAAAAGTATTTTGGGTCAAATTTATTGTCCAAAAAAATGGAATATAGTTTTTAGACATTTAGTTAGTTAAGAATATTTTGGAAGTAACCCTCTGAATATATAATTAATGTATCAGACTATGTTCTAGGGAAAATTGTCTACTAAAGTATATATGTGGTTTACAAAAACTATGTTAATGTAAAAATACAATAACTGTTTCAAATTACATATAGAAGAAATTTGAAAGTGAAATACTACCAATTAAAAATGGCATAAATCTATCCATGAAGACATGTATAAACATAAGAGTATATAAAAATAGTTTTAATGAATCAAAAAAAATTAGTTATGGATTTATTACATATATCGTGACATTTACTAGATGATATACCCAATAAGTACCTAAGAATGTACCTGGGATATCTACCAAGTAATTGGTTAGATTTAAACACTTGTTTTTAAGGGATAAAAATATTCATTCATGAGATAATTATGAATAAATATCATTGCTTGGATAAGGAAATGAGATTTATAATCTCATTTTTAGTAATGGTATTCATATCTATAATTATTTAGTACATTATAGATTCAGATGCAACTAAAGAACCATAAAATATGCAATGATCTGTTCCAGTTATGAAAATCATTCTAAATGTAAAAAAATGTTTTCAAGACTATGAAATAGGAAAATAGTTATTCACAAGGATATAATTTCATCAGATAATTAACCTAATGAGGAGAAGTCTTAGATAGAATAATATCAATGTAGGAAAACATGGAAGACGTAATGACTAATGTTGTAACTTAGTAAATATGGGGGGCTATTTTAAATTTAGGTTCCTAAGACCCTAATCGAAAAGAATAATTTTATTACAAAAAATCACATATATAGTAAATTAATCATGCTGTTTTAATTCCATAATAGTTTCGACACATCTTTCTATAATATTTATATGGTAATGACCTCAGATTATTTTTCATATCTAAATGTTATAGAAGCTCCTGTCAATATTGATCACCTCAAAATTCAAAAAAAATAATCATAAATAGATTTATTATGGTCCTGATGCATCATAATTATTCAACATAGAAGATGTATTTCTATCATTTGTTCGGGGGTCATAGGCATTGGTACTTTTCCCATCAATTTCACACATGGTGATCACATGTATAGGAGATCATGAGGTCTGACCCATCAATAGGAATGCCACATATTTTATGTTTTATTGTTTTTTCATATATAGGATTGTGTGGATTTATTTATTGAACAAATATTATTATCAATGATAACTATATTATCACAATAATTGGTTCAAGATGAATACCCAAAAATTTATTTTTATTTTTTTGAGGTAGCTTTAATTAGGTGTCTCATGGATTGTTTGAAAATGGTTGAATGTTCAAGAATTATTTTTTCACTTTTAAATTGATGGAATTTCTTGGGACCATTTCAATCGGATGGTAGAAACATTATTATATCTATATCCATGGGGATTAAATTCATGTAAAACTAGTAAGGTCACATATAAATAAAGAAAGGTTGATGTCGTGAAGTGTGCATCCTTATTTATGGGATATCATGGGATAAAGAGATTATATTAAAAAAATTATTCATAGGAGGTTGTAATTTCTATGGATAAACATTATCTCTCTTAGGGCCTTAATTTTGTTCTAGACAACGCAATTTTTTAGTGTGTATCACTAACCGTTATTAAGATAATGGAATAGAGGGTAACACATAAGGTGTATTAAGAAGTTTTACATGTTCTAGTGAATGGGTTTTTACAACATTATGGGTCTTATTATTGTGTCCAAGAAATTTCCATTTAAATATGCTAAGAAAAATAATTAAATAAATTCAATATTATTCAATTTTATAATAATTACCATTGAAATTTTATACATATTATATTCACAGGTTATTAAGTGAATTTAATTCATAATATTTTTTGAATGAATATTTAATACTCAATATTTAATGTTTGAGTAATATTTATTGGACAGAAGTTTCAAATAAATATATTTTATTTTATTTCATAATAAAAAATAATTTTTAGAAGAATGTGATAAAGTATCCACCATATTTTTAGAATGTTTTAATTTTTAGTTCTATCATTTTATTCTATGTTTAACTGGTTAATTTCTATGGGAACCGAAATGAAATTTTTGATAGTAAAAACATTGTATATAAGTATATTTATGAACTAAAAATAAGGTTATAAGTTCTTTATTGAGTCTTGTATCATCTCACCCGTTCTCTATGGACATATAGAGAGAAATTTGTGGAATGATCGAGAATCATTCAATAAATATTAGATGATAATTAGTATGATTTTGTATAATCATGATGAAATTGATGGTCCATAGATTTTCTACATTAGAACATAGATTTCATAGGCTGATAATCAATGAATCTTTAGTAATACATGGGTATGATCTAGATGCTTTTGGGTTCTATTCCTTCAAGTTATGACCAATAATAACGAGCAAGACATGTTTCATGTAGAAATTAGAAAATGAATAATTTAAATTTAATTTTTAAATTTTATTCATCATTGATAATTAATTTTATGTTAATATATGGATGAATCCGATCTATGGTATACCAAATATTTTATTTAATAGAAATACATACATTACAATTATAAAATATTGGTTTTCATTCTTCAAAAACTCCATGGTTCTTTGATATTTTTTTCAAGATATGAAAAATGAGTATGAGATTCCCTAAACTAAATATATTCTTTTAATTGAGCTTTGATTTTGTGTTTTCTTATATTACTAATATATGTTTCTCCGACAAGTTTTGTGAAAATTTCATTGGTATTATGTTCTTATTCCATGGTAATTAATTGTAAATAATGATTAATTATTGGTTTTTACAATAAGATACCAATTTTATTAGTTGTAACTCACTTATCCATGTTTTCAATCATATTTAGGATCTAATAATTATAACAAGTTGAATATTTTAACTTATTGAACTTTTCTCCCACCCAATTAAAATGTTTTCATTCCATATGACTTAAATATGGGTATTACATGTCAGATGTATACAAGGAGGTTTAGAGTTCATCAGTTATGAAGAAATGTTGCAATTATTATAAAATAGGTTATTTTATAACTAATATTCCATGAAACTAAACCATTGGTTCTTATGTTTTTGTGGATATTTCTGAGATAGAATTATTATTAGTTTAAAATTACAATATAAAGGTGTTTTTTATCTTAGGAAACATCTATAATAAATATTTCATCAATTCATAAAAAATATAATCTCAAAAAACAATAAAAAATGATTAATCTATAGATCAAAGACAGTCCCATGTACATTTATACACCCTAATAATAGAAATCATGTAACACCCTTTACCACTTATTTTCCTCCAATATTGTTTCAATCCACTAATGGATAGGTCGATCAATTTACAAAATATCTTCCTCTTAATCTATAAGTAAATGGTTACTAGGATACGTCTCTAAACACTTTAAGGGAAAAACCTATATCATATAACACGGAATTTATTTAACTCATTTAATTAAATTTATTTTAATTCTTCAAAATAACATGTTCATTCTCAAATGCATCCAAGAACAATTCATATAACCCATAAGGAATATTCCCTGAAATCATCATCATCTTATATAGAGTTCTTCATAATCATAATACCCTTGGATAATATCGAAAGGGGACATACACACAAGTGTCATGTGTAGTTATCTTTGACATGTCGCACTCAAGGTTCAACATTAAATATTCCCCTACCACTCCCTTATAAGACCCAATAATGTCAAACACTAAAATCAATATTATCTAATAACATAATCCATTAATATTACTTTGAAATGATTCCCCCTCTAATAGAACCCATCTTGGGTAGGATGTGAAGAAAGGTAGTGACCCCTATGTGCTTTCCCTAGTAAGATCAAGGTTAGTGATTGGAAATCATGTTGAAATCCACAGAAATGGGAGGTATTACCCTCAATTTGTGAAAAGGGCTAATTGAAAATATTAATAAACACCAAACCCAACCTTCACATAAATTAGTATAATCCAATCCATCCCACATGGGTATAAAAATAAATGAATGTAGATTCCACCAAATTAATACCAAAGGGAAACCAATATTAGAATATCTAAAATAGATATTCCCTTTAATCTAGTAACATCTAGATCAATCAATAATGTTTATATTGAATCCTGGGAATTATTTTTTGTATAGTACCCACAGTCTCCTAAGAAAATGTGAAAAAATAATATTAATGAACCAATGAACAAACAAAATATCCAATAAGAAACTAATTAGGCCAACTATCAATCCCATCTAATCTATGGATAACTCTCCAAATATCATAATAATATAGTAACATAACATTAATATCACATATATAACGGTGCCCCACTTTCAATTCCACCATTAATATTCCACTCTAACCCCCTCAATGTCAGACACAGTGTTCTCAATTCCCTTCAATTCCATCTCATTACCATATAAACAATTGTCTTCGATGTGGGGTGGTTACAACCATACTTACCCAATCCTCCATAAGTTCCCATCATCTTATAATGGAATCGATGTCATCATCTACATTTCACTCACTAATACCACATAATCATCATCTCTATTACATAACAATTAGAAACCTTATACACTATGTAGAAAGATATGATGAACGTTAATGGAAATAACCTTATTAACTCCATATACAATTCATAACCACCAATATATAACACATGCTCTTGTCATAAAAAATATACACCAACTATAAGGTTCCTAATCTACATGGATCAACCCTTGGATTTTTATTGAGGCTTGAGCTAGTAAGAGGAGGATTGAAGGAATTCTAGAGTAGTTCAGTTGTAAGTAGCTGGGTACATGGAAGGATTTCATGTTGTGAAAATCTACATAATATCAAAGTGTATTTCATGTTGTGTAATAGATCAGCATATGAAAAATAAAATAAAATGAAGAGGTTCCATTTTTGGAGAAAACCTAATTCTAGGGATTACACAATGTTAGGGGGGATTTCAAAACATGTAATTCACTGATGCTGTATGTTTTAAAATATTTCCAACAACTTGGGTTATCAAAATAATGGGATTCAGTGTCTCTCTATCTCTCTCTCAAATCAAGGTGACTCGATGACCACCACTTTAACATTTATGGTATTCCATCATCAAGGATTGATTCATATCTATCATCTTCCATCTATGGTGACATAGGTTGATCCACGGTGTGTTTTTCCTTCTTTTTGTAGTGGTTTCTCATGATTTCATCTCATTTGTTCTCATATCTTATTGTCATACTATGTAGTTTTATTACTCATTGTTTTATTGTGTTTTTCTTGGTTGTTTTGGGTGTGGTTGTGCTACAACATCCTTGGATGGATGTAGTTATTGAGATATGAGTGATCAAAGATTTTTTGTGAGTTCTGTTCTTATAAAAATAATTTTAATGACCTTATAAGGTAGGGGATTCGTTCCGTCCCTATTTAATTACATGACATCATAGAGTTATGATTTATTCCATTGTATAACAATTAAAGTATACTAATTAATTAATTGTACTGGATTAAATTACTGTTATCGATCTCATGGTGATGTTATTATTTGTACCATTATAACAGGTTTCTTCTTGATTTTATAGATAGTGTGATATCTATGAATTTCTTGGTTTAGATTGTTGTTCTTGATGGAAATTGGTAGGTAACAAAAAGTTTAAATTAATTCATTATTAATTGGTTGAATGTTTAAGAGTCATGTTTAATGAATCTGGATGTTGTTGTAATTTGATGACAATCAAATTGATGCAAGTGTTAATGTTTAATTGAATTTGTTAATGAAATTAAATCATGATGATTCTTATTGATAAAATAATTAAATTCATGCTAAATTAATTATTTAATTATTAATTTTTGATAGCTTAGGATAGATTATTGCTTAGGTTTCCTATAGTTGGAACTGGTGAGTAATGAATATATTAATTCAAGAACTAATAAATACTAGTTTTGTGATAAACTTTAATTGGTTTATAGGTCCTAAGATACCCATTTTCTTGTAAAGGTCAGGTTTCCAATGTTTTGGAGATGCGAGATCTCATTGTGTGAGAAGGTTGGGTACCTTTCTTTAGGTCCAATAGCCTGATTTCTATTTTTTATCGGCTTTTTTGATGTGATGTGAGCCTGGGATGGTTGTGCCTAGAGGGTTGTTATGGTATGAGGGGTGGGGAGGCCCGATTGTTGTGCTATGTGGGACTGGGAGTCCCGAATGTGACTTGAGCCTTCGATGGCTGAGCTTGGAGGGTTGTGGTTGTATGAGGGGTGGGTAGGCCTAGTTATTTTTATATCAGTTGATTCCTAGAGTGGAAATATGCGTCAGAATATGCATGTGGGTGTCGGGGAGGACACCACAGATGATAGAATAGGTTTAAGTTGGTCTTACCCATTGCTATAAATGCTAGATTCTTGTTTGAATCGATAACTTAGTCAATGACTATGTTGTTTTTTATCTTCATTCCTTTCTCCACTGCTTGATGCAGATGTTTTTGTTTACTCTCCTTACAAGAGAGGAAAATATTCATGGGGTATGAAAATTTCTTTCTGTTTTTAGCTTCTCATGGTTCTATGGTTATACGCTCCTACAATAGGTATTGAAGACTCAAATGGTAGTTTCTCAACTCACCAAGTTGAGACCCTTTTATTTGGTATCATAAAATATTTTCCTAGAATACATTATAATATGGAAAGTAATGTTGTTAATAAATTAATAAATTCTTAACCCATGGAGTTAGAGCATGCTGGGATGCAATGATGAGGTTGTAATTAGGAGAAAATGTGGGATTGTTTTGCTCATGCCTAAAGGGAATGTATCTTGTTGTTATGCTAATGAAATGTATTGTGGAAACATTTTGTGGTTAATTAATTGTTAAATAATTAATTAATGTAGATTGAAAGTGATTAAAAGTAATAAAATAACATAATTTATATCATTAAATGGTTTTGTTCTTATAGTATATTTGGTATTCGAAGTTGAATTTGGGATTCTAAGAGACGTTAGCTATAATTGATTCCAATACTAGGATATGCCCATAGTGTTGTTGTGAGCTATATTTTAACATGTAATTTTGTGATTCTATATGCTACACAGCCCTGTCGGATGAGGAAAATAATACCCCTAGGACTCTATGCCATGGGGGTGTTTTCCATAACATCATGGGGGATGAATGAATGGTTTAATACTCATTTTACCCCGCTCCCTTCTCTTGGTAGTTACAAGTGCCAGTATGCACAACGGTTAGTTTTACCCATATATGTGTGTGGAGGGTTGTAATGTCTTATGTTTATTTCACATGCATGTATTTTGGTGTGCAGGCAGTGATGGATTGAGGTATAATACTCGATGTATGATACATGTTATGTGGGTTACAGTGGATCTAGTAAATTACCTGTTTAATTTTGGTTATGTGGTTTTGGTGGTGTGATATATGAGGTTTGTGTTTTGTTTCTTCATCTAGGTAGCTATGGACTAGAGTTTTTGGAGAGAGATACTTAGTATGTGCGACGTTGGGTTTGAGAAGAAAACTAGTGGGGAATCAGTAGTGGTTTACCCTTAATATTCATTATTATATTTCCTTGTATGTCTTACATGGTGAGGGTAGACATGTTGTGGCTGGGAACATAGTATAATTGTTTAGGTGATGAGTTATTTTTACTTATTGTTCACTATATTTTAGCATGCTTTATTTACTATTTTCATGAGAGTCTCCATAAAGGATCCTTCTTAGTATACTGTTATAGCCACCATACATATATATAAACTATTTTTAGGTTATTTGGATCAGGTTGGAGATCATGTTGGTAACTACTTTCTTTGGAGGTTTTCAGGAGTTTTTTGGGATTTATGGTCACTATTGCCATCACTTTCTTATGGTACTTGCAGTTTTCCATTTCAGTTATACTAGTTAATGCATGAAATTACATTTTTTACATTGGTATTATTTTTTATTAGAGTCTGAGCAGGATTAGTTTGGTGTGTACTTTATATATCTCTTCTATATGTGTTATCTTAGAGGGTAATGCCTCCCATATGCATGTTTTTTAATATGCTCGGTGCTAGTCTCCAACCCAGGGCCTACTGGAGGCAGTAATCAAGGGTCACTAACTATATTCTCCCATTACATTCCTATGAGGGGTACACATTATGGGTAATAGGTCATGAACCTGTGGTATTTGAGGTCTAGTTGAAGGATGAGATTGAGTTTGGAGTTAGGCACATCTGAGGTTGCATGAGTTGGTAGGAAAATGGTGTCAGGAAAGTTCATTAAGCATTGTAAACAAGGTATATCATCTAGGTCATGGGTATTTAGGGCCTCTAGTTATTTTATTTTTGAACCATTAATCTTTTAGTGTCTACTAAATGATGTGATTCTAGTTGTAGAGTAGAGACATAGGGAAGTATCATGCATCATTATTCTTTATTCCTATGTTTTAATGAGTAGAAATTTGGATATGGTAACCTAAATAAATAAAAGAAAATAATTAATTAATTTCAAATTCATCCATATTCTAGGTTTAGGAGCTCTAATTGTTTTTTCTTTTACAGGTATATCAACAGGTTGACGCCCTCGTTAGGTTTGTGAAGAATATGTTCAGCAAGTTGCGCCAGCATACCATCGTAGAGTAGGGGTTGATGAAAATGATACATAGAAGGAAAAACTATGAGAGTTTCATCACTATAGTCTATTGAAGTATGACATGTATGTTTTATATTAAGTAATGGAGGATATGTTGGAGGAGGATGATATAGCATTCAGTTAGATCTATGTTCAAAAGGAGCATTGGGTATCATTGGTTATGAATATGTTGTGTGGGTCAGCTAGGTAGTGGTGGTTCTTGTTTCTCTAATATTTCTATTAGTTGGGAGTCTCATGGGAGGATTTTTTAGATGAGTTCATAGCTAAGTTTCATTCTTTGACCATGAATGCGGTCAGTCGTTAAGAGCTTCTTACCCTTCTACATGGGAGCTCCAGTGTGCGTGATTTTTGGATCAATTTCATAAACTTATATGGTATGATTAGAACCTATTTTCCAATGAAGATACCAGGACAATGAATTCCCTAGAGGCTTTGAATCCATGAATCTAGTGTCATGTCAACCCATTTATGCGGAATATATATATCGTGGTGCTGGAAGGAGAAATGGTTTTTGAGAGGACGTTATCCAAAACTATATCACCAATATATTATATTCTTTAGGATTCCTCATGTAGAAGAGATGTGGTATGGGGTTCCCATTTTTTAAGGAAGAAGTAATTTTTATAAGTCATCGGTTGGTCACATCCCTCAAGGTTTGATTTAATTGGAGGTCGTGGATCTCAGGCATATCCCAAGGTATCAAACACATGTTTTTCTTGTAGAGGTTTTGGTCATTAGTGGTGAGAGTGTCTAATCTTTATGACAAGTCATCATGTACCAGGTTTTCAACTTTAGGTTCCACCATTTAGGGAGTTCTAGTTGTGGTAGTAGCAGCAGGTTTCTCGAGTTTGGGATCTGTAGAGAGTTATTGGGGAAAGAAGAGGATAGCCCCAGGATGATCTTCATCTCTAAAGAGTAGAGAACCTCCGTGGAGGTTGTTGTCAGTATGGTTAGAGAGGGCATAGAGTAGGTCATGGAAAAAATCATTCATTATCATTTATAGTTCGAGGTTAACCATACATCATTAATGGTATGATTTTCATGTTTTCTACTTGGGTGAATTCCTTATTTGATCTTGGAGAATTAAGATCATCTACGCTCCAATTTGGGAGTTCTTCATAGTGATAAGTTGTTTGGGATGCTTTTGAAGTGTGAGTTTTGGGCTTGATAATTTCATGGGCATGTTATATCACAATCAGGAGTAGTTTTGGATCTGTCGAGGGTTGAAGTAATTGTGTCTGGTAAATCCCCTAAGATAGTGGTAGAGTTATGAAGTTTCCTTGGTCCTTCAGGCTATTATAGAAGGTTCGTAGTAGATTTTAAAAGGGTTCAGACACCTATAATAGAACTAAATGGAAAGGATTAGGTGTTCTTGTTGACTGATCATTATCAAGAGGATTTTGAAATTCTAAAAGTGACATTTATTAGTGCTTAAATTCTTTTTCCTTCCATCAGAAGGAGTTTAGTTTGAAATTTTTTTATGATACTTCATGTCATGGGTTGGGCTATGTTCTAGTGTATTAGATATAGATAATTTCTTATGGGTCTTAGTAGTTATGTCTCTATGAGTGTAACTATGCCTCCCATGAACACAAGTTGGCAGAAGTGGTGTTTTCCATGAAGTCATGGATACAATACCTCATCGGTGAGTGTTTTTTTGTATTCACCAATCATAAGAGCCTGAGGTATGATTTCTACCAAAATGAATTGAAATTTTTCAGAATTTTTGGATGGAGTTATTATTGGATTACAACTTTGATACTTCAATTACACCTTGATAGGGGAATATTGTAGCTGATTCTCTGAGTAGGAATTCACACTGTGATGTAGTACATGAATCATGTGATTCTTAGAGATTGATGGAAAAACATTCATTATTACATCTAGATATGGGATAAGTTAGGGGCAAAGGTTTTATTTTTATGATTATGGTTTAGTTATCTCTGGTGCATTGGGTGGAGGAATCGTATTTTGGGGATATTGAGGTGGAGGTTTTGTGAGACCATGTTTTTTTTGTGGGGAGTCCCCAAAAGGGTGGTTTGAGGATGAATAACACTACTTTTTTGTTTCAGGGTAGTATTTTCATTCCATTGGTGAGGAGGGATATGGTTCTTAGAAGGATACATAATTCTACATTGGAAATACATCCTAACATGAAAAAGATTTAACATGATTTGATAGGTTAGTTTTGTTGTCCTAGGTTGAAGCAAGTAGTTATTGGGTTTTTGTCTCGATGTTTGGTCTACCAGAAGGTGAAGGCTGAGCACCACATTCCTAGTGGGTTTTTGAAGATGTTATATATTCTTCAATGGAAGTGATAGGAAATATATATGGCATTTATTATCAGTTTAACATGACCATAGAGAGGTTATGACATTAAATGGGTGGTAGTGAATAGTTTTATGAAATTTGCTAACATTTTAGTGATCAAGGAGTCAAGCCTAGTGGAGGTTTTTCCAAGACAGTATCTAGAGGAGGTGGTGAGACTACATGGTGTCCCAAGGATTATCATTTTTTATTGATATCCAAATTTACCTCCAGAGTGTGGAGAGGTATCCAAAATTATTTTCTTCCTTCGTAAAGAATTAGCACTACATTCCATCCATAGATGAACAATCCGACAGAACAGACCATCCAGACTCTTGAATAAATGTTTCACTCCTATGTCATGGATTTTGGAGATTTGTGGATGAGGACACTAATATTGGTAGAGTTCTCTTACAACAATAGATTTCACTCCACAGTTGGTATGAAAACATTTGAATCCTTGAATGGTTGACCTTTTTATTCTATTTTGTTTTGGACTGGGGTCAGAGATTCAGCTATTCTCAGGATGAAACTAGTACAGAATATGATAGAAATGGTTTAGATGATTCATGAGGGGATTAAAGCAATGTAGGATCATCATAAATACTATTTTCATCATAGGAGGATACCTCTAGAATTCAACATTGGGGATCATGTTTTCCTAAATGTGACTCCCCATCATTGGTAGAGAAGGTTTGGTCATGGGAGTAAGATTTATACTCAGTTTGTTGGGCCTTTCAAGGTGTTGGATGGTGTTAGATCTATGGAATATAGGGTTTCACATCCCAAATATATGATCCTGATACATTATGTTTTCATATGTTATAGCTCCATCGTAATCTTCATGATGGATCTCACACCATCAATTAGGCCATGATCGATGTTTAAAATGATGCTACCTTCGAGGAGCAGCCACTAGAGATCTAGGACTTCCAGGAGAAGGTGATTTTTGGGATTTATATCCCCTTGGTTCATGTATTGTGGAAGCATGGTGGCGTGGAGGAGAGTACCTAGGATCGTGAGTCATATATACTCACTAAGTACCTCGATTTGTTTATTGTCTATATATTCTCTGGTAATGCTGTTCATTTTTTGGTTGTAAAACTTTTCAATCTTGTGAGTCTGATTTATCTTGTTGATTCTTGTAGGATTCTCTAATTTCAAAGGTATCTCCCTAGATAGAGTGCTTAAGAGTGGGGTGTGGTTTTTCATGGTTTTTTATTGTTCCCCTAGTGTGGTGGTTGAGATACTATGGTGGAGAGAGCTTTGAGAGGTATCTCATGGGATGGATGTTCGGATGCCCCTATCATTTTCCTCTCTAGTTGGTTTTGGATTCTCTAAGATGAGACTGTTTTGAGATATATGTGATGTAAGGGCATGGATCTGCATATATTGAATCTTGTTGTGTTTATAAGTGTTTAGGTTCCAAAAGGAGGATCATCGGAAGTCCAGATTAGTTCAGTTACTAGAAGATGGGTGTTTGGAAGGAATTCATGTCTTGAAGAGTTACATTATATGAAAGTGGGTTTCACATCATGTAATAGATCAGGGTTCTAAAAAAATAAAGTGAATAGGTGACTCTTTTCGATGAAACCAAATTGTGGGGACTACATGACATGAAAGGGTATTACACTTGAGTAATGCCCCTATGTTGTCTGTTTTAAGAAATTTCTATCCACTCAAGGTGTCAAACCCTAAGGCTATACCATCTCTCTCTCGACTCATCGCAACCTAACACCCCCCTCTTCAACATTTTTGGGGATTCCTTTATCAAGAATCGATTTCAAGCTCCCATTTTGGATTTGTGGTAACCTAGATTGATCCAAGGTGTGTTTTTTCATCATTTTATAGTGGTTTCTCCCAGTTTGATCTTGTTTCCTATCATGTATTATCTCTGTGCAATGGTGTTTTCTTACCCATGGTTCTAATGGGGTTTCTCTTGATTTTTGTTGGTGCATTTGTGCCAAAAAATCCTCATATTGATGCATTTCTTGTGGGAAAAGTGATCAGAGATCCAATGTCTAGTTTATTCCCACATGAAAAATGTCGATGACCATTTGAGGTAGGGGATTAATTAATTCTATATTTTATTATGTCCAATTATAGAGTTACTATGATTTATCCCCTTGGGTCACGATAGAAGTAACCAAATTAATATCATGAACTTGATTAAATAATTAGTATTGATTTCTTGGTGATATGGATTATATTGTGATAACGGGGTTCCTATTAATTTTCTATATTGTGTGATATATATGACTTTTTTTACCTTGTTTTTCTTGATTAAAATTACTAAAGAATGTAAATTTGGAATTAATTGTTAAGTAATTGAATAAAAGATAAACTGGGTTTTTTAATGAATCCTATTGTAGTTGAAATTTGTTGATAGAGAAATTTATGAGAGAGTGAATGTTTAATTAAATTTTTTAATGAACCTGAATCATGATAATTATTGTTGATAAAAAAATTAAAGTCATGTTAAATTTATTGATTAATTAATCTATGATAGCTTCAAAGAGCTTCTTTCTTATGTTTCAAATTTTTGGAAACTATTAAATATGAATCAATTAATTCAAGATTTAATGATAACGTATTATTTAATAAAATATAATTCCTTTATTTGGTATGAGTTAGCCATTTACTCATAAATTTCATGTTCCTTGTGCTTTGGAGCGATGAGAGCTCATTATGTGTGAAGGCTGGATGCTCTACTTTAGGGCCAAGACCTAGTTTCTATGTTTGTTTCCTTCTACCTTTGATGTGATGTGAGCTTGGGATGGCTGATCAGGGAGGGTTATTGTTGTATGAGAGCTAGGGAGGCCTAGTTGGTGTGGTATGTGGTGCAGGGAGGCCTGAATTTGATGTAATCCTAGGAGGGTTGTGCCTGGTGGGTTTTTTTGGATTGAGGGGTGGGGAGGCCTGATTTTTGTTGAACTAGTTGACTCTAAGAGTGGAGAGATGCATAGGGATATGACTGTTGGTGTTGGGGGGGACACCACAGATTATGGAATAGTTGGAATCTGGGCTTACTCATAGTTAAGAAAAATGGATGCTTGTTAGAATATGTTTCTTGGATGATGACCATGTTTTTTCTTATTTAATATTATTTCCCCACTTCATGAGGAATATGGTTTTCTTTAATCCCCTTCCAAGATAGGGAGTAAAGTTTGGGGTATGCCACATTCTTTTTGTGTTTAGATTCTCATGGTTGGATGGGTCTACAATTCTATTATAGGTTGTGAAGACACAACGGGTAGTACATCTAATCACTGTGTTGATCCCCTTATTTTTGGTATCTTAGAATTTTTTCCTAGAATACCTGGTAATATGGGAATAAATTTTTAACCCATGGGGTTGAATGTTGGTGGGAAACAATGAAAAGGTTGTAATTCTGAGAATCTATGCACTCAGTTTTCTTATTCAAGGAGGGCACGGATCTTCTTGTGTTGCTAATGAAATGTAATATAGAAATTGTTCATGGTTAATTAATGGTTAATGAATTTACTTAATTTAATAGAAACTATTCAAAATGAATAAAATAAATTAATGTGGATCTATAAATAGTTGTGTGCCTATAGGATATCTTGTCTTAGAAGTGGCGGCTAAGATACTGAGAGATGTTAGCTGCAGTTGATTCTAAGTCTAGGATATGCCCATATTGTGGTTTTGAGCTATATTATATCTTATAATTTTGGGTTTCTATATGATACTCCACACTGTCGATTAGGGAAATTAATTCCCCAAGTATTCTGATCCTTAATGGGGTGTTTTCCCTAACATCCTAATGAAAGGATGGATGGCTGACTACCACCTTTGACCCTACACTCTTCTTTGGGTAGTTACTTGTGCTAGTATGAACGATAGTTAGTTTTCCTCATATATGGGTATAGAGGTCAATAATTTCTTGTGGTTTTTTAAAAAACATGTATTCTAGATATAATTTCCAATGTACTGCTATAGATATACAATGTATAGGTTGTGATGGATTGAGAATCCTTACTCACTGTTTGGGTTGTGATGGTTTGAGGTGAAATATCCGATGAATGATACTTGTTATATAGCGTTTGGTGTATCCTATAAACTACCTAGTTACTTTTGGTTATTGGTACATGGTGATTTGATTCATGAGTTTCATGTTATGTTGCTTGTCCCATGTTTTTTCATTCTTGCCTTTTTTGAGAGAGATGCTCAGGATGTGCGACTTTAGGGTAGAGTGGAAAACTAGTGGGGAAGTTGTAGCAGGGTACCCTTTATATTCTTTATTATATTTACTTGTATGAGATACTTTTTGAGAGTATCAATGGTGAGGACAGGAACATATTATACTTATTTAAGTGATGAGGTTAGTTTCCCTTATTGTTCATTTTCCATTATCATGATTTATTTCCCTTTTAAATGAGAGGCTCCACGGAGGATCCTTCGGAGTATACATTTATACTCACAATACGCATATATAAAATATTTTTCGGGTTAGTTGGATAATTATAGAGGTCATGGTGGTTACTACTGGGTTAGTGGTTTTCCAAGAGTTGTTTGGGATTCATGGTTGCTTTCGTCTTTACTTTCTTTTGGAATATTCAGTATTACATTTCACTTGTCGTAATTATTGCATGAATTTACATTTGTGAACTTGGGTTTTCTTTTAAATTAGAGTCTGAGTAGGATTTGGTTGGTTTTTATCCTGTATATCTCTTCTACCTGTGCTCTCTTAGAGGGTCACAACACCCATATGCATGTTTGTTATACCCTCGGTGCTACTCACCCACCCAGGGCCACCTAGAGGTGACACTCGGGGTGGGGGTCACTATTTTTATTCTCCCATTGCCAGCCCAGAAGTGGTTTACTTTTTGGGGAGGGGGTCGTGACACCAACTGTGTTTATATATTTCGGGAATCATCAACAACATAGTAACACATCCATATACTTTTATCAAAATAAATGCTGAGAAGAGGGGTAAATCGTCTATCTTTTCCTCAATATTAAAATATTCAAGAATATCCCCTCCCCCTGAATGATTTGGGTGTCTGTATATAGTACATGATGTATGAGGGATGCATATTAATGTTTCAATAAAATATAAGAATATATATATAAACAACACAAAATCCCAAACTAATGGTTTCACATCCATAATTCATCCCCTCTATATGTTATACATGCATATTATTGTTATAACACTCTTCTGGTTCTAAATGTAACTCTATCACTCTAAACAGCCAGACACATCCCAAAGTTTCCATTCATTCAATTATAGAATCAACCATTTATATATATTATTATATCACAAGGAACAAATTAGTATTTAATCCATTTAACAAAATATTTTATGTTACACCATTATAAAAAACATCTATATCTAATTCCCAAATAATTAAAAATAAATTTATAGAAATTTATATTGTTAATTCATTTATAGCACACAAGTTTCCATCAAACATTTAGCAACTAAAAACCATGTCATTTTAAATTTCATCCTAAAACATTTTATATCTAATAATTACTAGAAATATACCAAAATTAACCGTAAAACTACCCATTCACCTTACTACAGTAACCATCATAACTCCTTCCAAATCAATTAATATAAAAGAACCATTTCAATACAACTATTTCATATCAACCACCACACAGCTTATAACCACAAAACATCCTTCATTTGAATAGTTATTTATAATGACTATGAAAACCACCAAAAATCATACACATACATGAGTAAGACAATAAAAAAACTAGAAAACAATTCCATATCCCCAATTCTCATAAATATAAAATTTCATTTAAAAGTATATTTAAATTAATTTTTCATCAATTTCATATTTATTTTCATATATTTGAATATTTACATAGGTAAATGATTTATATAAAAATTTAGGTGCAAAATACATTATGATTTATGCTTTTAAACAACAATTCATTTTAGGGATTATCAATCCATGGTCACTACAGAAAAGTCATCCCAATAATAAAAATGTTCAAGGGATCCAATAATGAGATCAATAATGAAATAATCAGTATCCACATAGAAAACCAAAAATTACTTTTAATAAAATTAAATACATCTTATTAGATTCATTCCATAATTTTTTTTATCCTCCCACTATAAATAGAAAACATTATAATTTCATGGATTCATGAAACAAAAAAGTGAACAATGATCCCCTACCATAAATTGTTTTATGACTTGCCACACAAAAAATGGGGAAAGGGTTAGGATGTTAAGTCTTGTATGATGAAAAGTTAATCACTTGATCAATGTAATAACACTGGAAGATAAGTAAGGATTAAGATAGAGGTACATACTCCCAACTGATGTGCCACATGGATCTTTTTTAAATAGTGAGTGAGAATGTTGGTGAACAAACCTAGAATATTGAGAAAGGGGATACACAGTTATGGTTGATGACTCTCAATATTCGATAACACCATACTCGATCATATAGAATAGAATGAGAAAAGAAAAGCCTAAAAAAAAGTCAATCCATTACTTTAACAATACATACACTAATCCAAGAAAAACACTAAATATAAATACCATCATTATTCTTTTTCTTATATCTTCAAAATTTTGTTCATCAAAAAACACAGAATAACTAATTTAAACCCCCAAGAGTACTAAATTTCTATGAAACCTTTAAATTCCAACTTAATATAATTAAAATTGATAATTTAATCCCTAAATTCTGTATTTCATGTTAAAATAATTTTTACACAATTCTAGAAAAATATGAGTATTTTTAAACTTATAGGGCCTTATAAACTGTTGAAGCTACCATTGATAGGGGTCAACCCCCTAAAATCATGAAACTAAATCATCTGAACAAATAATGAAAAAGATCCAACTCATGACTCCACCAGGATACCACATGACCACCCCAAGATACCACATGAATAAACTAACATACTGCATGATGAAACTTGGTGTCCACATGACCAACTAAAAACCCTCATGAATAAACTAACATGTAACATGACTAAAACAACCAATCATAATACTAACACAATTTACCAATATAAAACCTAGAGAAAACACAACCACCTCAATTACCACATGAAATAAGAGGTTACAACACACACAAAAACTAAACCACTGCATAGCCAACCCAATTCATAACATGACCAACCCATGTGACCACATGACCATCTTAAGTGATCTCATGATATATTCATCCAACTACATGATAAAAAAAGTGATTGAAGGAATAATTATTAAGTAGTGAGAATATATATATATATATATATATTTCTAATAGAAAAAACTAATAAAATCCCACCGGTATCCTCCTAGCCTTAATATATCATAAATGAATTCTTTTAGAAACATGTGAGTTTATGAAAACTCTCCAGAAGAATTATTTATTATAATATCTGATGATATTTTGTTCTATAGTTAAATTTTCCATATATATAAGGATATTAATAAGCATTTTCAAGAAATTTATTATTTTTAAAATAATATTATCAAAATATTTTTCCAAAATTAATTTTCAATAATAAATATCCAGAAAAATTATTATAATGGTTTTTAAATATTTATCATTATAAATGTGTGAAATAAAATAATAATTTTAATATTATTTAAATACATGATTTATATATGGTTTAATTTTATTTTATATAATGAATATATATTTAATAATTTTTATAAATATATTATCCATTTATTTTAATTATACATTCTTCAAAAGGGCATTGTTTTTTGTAATTTATTTTATTAATTATTATTTTAAAAATATTTATAATATTGTTATTTATATTTTATTTTATTACTTTCTCCTTATTTTTTGTATATTTCTTCTTTTCATGTTACTTTTTTATTTTCAATATTATTATTTGACTACGATGAATAAATATATTAGTTTTGATTATGATATTTATGTATGTTTATATGAACCTATGAGTTTTCACTAAGGTTCTCAATTTGGGATGTTATGCAATTGAAGAGAGATTTTCCCTATGTAATAATACACAAATACTTAGTTCATATGAAGTTATTCTATAGTTGATTCTTAATAATCAAAACCTAATTTTGGAGTTGTTCTTAGGTACTCTTAAGATGACTATAACACTATTCATAATCAAGCATGGTGTATTGATGTTAATCATTTCAATTTGGAAATAATAGAAACAACCATGAGCCTCTGATATAACTTCATCATTACAAATATAAAATGAGAGGGGTTTATCTATCTTATAATAATGGTGATGTATTAGTTGTATATTGTTACGAAAATTTTATCAATGGATTAGTATAAGATAATATGATAGAATTAATCCTATATGAATACATAAAATATAATAAATCCATATGAAAAAAGATTAAATAAAATCATGAATAATATTAAAAATCAAGATGATTTTCTAGGAACTGATAATTTTTTTGAAAATAAGTTGAAATACATATATTGTGAGGTGTATTGACTTTCAAGAAATATTGATAATAAAATATTTTTTATTACTAGTTAAAGATAAAATTAATATTAATAATTTTTCATTATCTTCTAGAATAATTTCCGAGTACAATATAATATTTTGAATGTAAAAAAGAATATAATTATTTTTTATTAGAAAAATAATATTTTAGGGTCGTCACATAATGACTTCAATTAGAATCTATTCTAAGTGGGCCTCCATGTGATATTATATTAAGTTTCTTTAATGGTTTACTCATTTTTTATGTAATAAAATGTCCTCTTTTCACTATTCTATATGTATTTAGCTAGTATAATCTATGGTATTCCAAATTGGGTAATCACTGTTGTTGATTACCTTTATCTAATATCTCTAATGTTAGAATCTTGTGTTTTTTAGTGTTTATTTAACCATCAACTATATTTTGGGTCCTCATTCAAACATTTTTGTTTAAAATTACTATGTCATATGTCACTGTAATTGGATTAAATTTTAGTTCATGGGTGGCTTCAATATTCTTGCGATAAATCTCTACCTTCCAAGTGTAGTACTTTTCCTGAGATGATTGTGTCATTTCATCAACCTTATAATGACTCATAATTTGAGTTTTGTATCATTGTCAAATCACCTCTATGAATCATTAATGTTACTTTACTAGTTTATGTGATACCTTTTTCCTCTAGTTCATACAAAACAAATTGTATTATAGAAAGGGAGAGGGAAAATGTACATTTGGAGGATTGATTTGAGATCTAGTGAATAATTATCATCACTGCCCAATTCCATTAGATTTATAATTATAATTTATCTTGAAATAGAATTTAGAAAATTTAAAATATTTTCCTTATCCTTAATAATCCTGAAAATAGTTTTCAAATAATGAAACTAGGTACATAGTATTACCTTAATGCTTCAATACAATTATTATTTTTCTTTATATACCATTTATTTGTCTTGTATATTCCTTATAGGTTTTACATTTTTTTTGATTTCATGAATCCATCCTTATTATGAGTATGTATAATATTCTTTTCTTGAATTAATCACAACTCATAGTTATATAAGAATATTATCTTCATATACTATCTCTAATTCCAAATATCTTGTTACATTTATAGCTTATATTTTCATTTTCATTTTCTTAAAAATGATTTGGAGGTAGTGGAATTATTTCAATAAATGTATGTCCAAATATGGTTGTTAAATATAAAATATCACTACTACTAAATGTATAAGATATGTGAGATCTATATTTTCTTATACATATATTAAGATTAAATTTTTTGAGAATATATTTATAATATTTAGAACTCAAGGAAATTTGAATGGAGTAAACATGTGTGAGAGGTCCCAAACCAAGACTCCCTAATATGGTGCCAAAAATATTCTTTTTTACACACTATATTTGATATATACTTATTCCACCTAAACATAATATTCTAAAAATAAAATTTTCCTAAAAAATATTGGGTCACTGATATATCGAATACCATCTT
This sequence comes from Viscum album, assembly GCA_963277665.1. Lineage (NCBI taxonomy): Eukaryota > Viridiplantae > Streptophyta > Magnoliopsida > Santalales > Viscaceae > Viscum > Viscum album. The sequence continues at coordinate 1,426,361,346 of OY728120.1, read as the reverse complement.
AAATTTATTTATTTAGAGAATTACAAGTAACACTTTATGTAATAAAACCCATATAAATCCCATAAAAAGGAAGTATTCCATTTAAAAAAATAACATATTATTTCATTTTAATTTTTCAACATCTCTTTATAATTATTCCAAGATGATACCCTGCTATAAATATGTCATAAAATATCACTCTTCATAATTTAGATAAATTGAATCACAAGACATGTGATCACAAATACACAGTATGGGTAAACCTATACATCATCAATATATGCTCATAACTAAAAATATGATGATAATATGGGTATGAAAACATTATCAAAACTTATAAAACCATATCAAATAATTTACAGAATAAAAATCCGGAGTTGGAGAATATTAATTTTTATTTTTAAATAACATCAGTCATAAGAGTTTGGAATCATCAGTAATAAATCATGAGCTATGAGAGTATATAATAATCATATGACTTAATTTAGTATAATAAAATTGTAAATAAAATACAAGAATCATATATCAAGGATTCTAAATATGAAATTAATTGACTAATAAGACTTGGATAGCCACCCATGTACCTTCTTGGGATTTTTCAAACCACCCATGTACCCTATTGGGCTTAGGCTAATCACCCATATTTCCATTTTGGCATTTAATATTCACCCACATACCCTCTATGGATTGTGATAATTAGCCATTAAATATTTAAAAAAATGAGATATAAAAAATTACCCATTTCATTAGATGTTTATAAGGGGACTCCCATCACATAAAAAGAAAACATTCATATATTATTTATTCGGTTGTAAAAAAATCACCATTTTATTGTAGTTTAATAAACCCATGAGAATGAATTGGGTTCCATGAAACATCATTGAAATTTTTCATTACAATCCATATAGATAAATAATTTTGATGGTATCATAAGTTCCTATCAATAGTAGAGAAAAAAACCAATAAATGTTTTTGACCTAAATATAAAATACATTTATAAATTATTAAGAAATATTGTCTAATAAAAAAACATGAAATGGCTCTTGGTTTTGGTATCATTTAAAAAAAATATATAGATATATGAGAATTATATTTTAATTATAAAACCATGTAATATTGAAAGGGTTGTCCTATAAGGAAAAATGGATTTTATGGTAGTAAAATTTGTTCATTCCTTAAAAATTTCAAAATAATTTTGTCACATTTTTTTAATGTGAGTCTAAAATAACTTATTTAGAAATTAAAATGACTACTATAAATTTGTTTGAAAAAAATAAAACTACTGAAAACTACTTTTTAAAACCATTTAAATTTATAAATAAAATTATAAAATAATTTTTTGGATTATGTATATGGAGGATAGTGATTCAAACCCAAAAGGAATAAATAATGCTGACTTTTTATAAAAACTTTCTTACTATGTTTTTGACAATTGAAAAGGGAAAATATTGAAAGTATACTATAATTAACAATAAATAACTAGTAGATAAGATAATACACCTCTTTTAATATATAAATACCTTATAATTTCCCTCAATTGAAATTGAATCCTAAATAATCTTGTTAAAATGATAGATTTTATCAATAACCCTGAATGATTTGATAATCATTTGGTTATAGCCTCATGAGAGAGAGAACCATATATGCATTAATAGGTCAATATAATTTTCATGAAATATACCATTATTGTAATCCATGGGAATTATATACAATACACAAAATAAAAAAGGTAGTGAATATATAACTAATATCAAAAAATATAAATGGAAAATAAGAAACCCTTATAAATATGTTAATGCCTGAATGGAAAACCAATTAAATATGGGAAATTGATATGATTCATTAAAAACCATAATATTCTTGAGTGTATTTATAAAAACACATTCATGAGGGAGTTATTAAACAATATATATGAATACATGGTTCAAAACATGAATAATTTCTCACTAAATTGATATTAGGGAAAAGAAGAACTTATAAGATAAACAAATTTTAAAATATGAATCCACAAATCAAATTATTATGAGGAAGAAAGTTAAACTGACATATAACAAGTTGAAATACAATATAAAAAACTTCATAAAACGCATAATCATGTAATAACATAATCTATAAAGAAGTGAACTAACATAATGAATGGAAATTGAGTTTAAAATCCCATGACCCAATACTTCCTTTTGGTGGAACATATTCTATCATTATATATAAAAATGTTAAACATATTATATTCTACTCCATAACCATACTTATACTTTTTTTACTCTATATAATTTCTTAATTTTTTCTCACAACCCAATTAAAATTATTCTTTGTTAAAATGGATATTTTCATTTTAACTATAATGTTTTCCATGAACATTCTAATTAATTTATTTTATTCCTTACACCATGGTTGTAATATATTAAAAAATAATTATATGATTAATAAAAGGATTGTTTTTTTAATGAATATTTTATTATATTACACATTTTTTATTATTTTGAAAGAATATTAAAAATATAATGTTACTTGTTAAGTAATAATAATAATTACTATATCTATAATTAGTGAAGGGATATGAATAAAAAGAATAGTGACCCCACAAAGTATGAATCCATGGGATCAAACTCCTCTCGGATGATTACAACTTTCATGAATACTATTAAATGAAAAATAAACATAAGATATATACTAGATATTATCTTGTGAATTATAAACAATATTTTGAAGTGAAGTAGTAAAATTTTATGTTTAGTTTTATATATATAATATATAACTGGAAATATTACCATTAGGGTATTACTATTACATTACTATTACATAAATATTCATCAAAATAAGTATTCAAAATTATAACTATTGGTAATAATATAACCATTGAAAATATTTTTTTATAAAGGGTATTGAAAAAATATAATTAATGGAGATGGGAGAAATGGTGGCCTCAAATAGTAGGATCATTTTTTTAGAGTGAATTTATCAAAACATGCAAGAGAGGTTGTATCATTTCAGTTTTACATTTACCAAACCTATATAGAAATTCAAAAGGTGAGGCTTAAATGTAGTCACTTATGGGATATATTCAAGTTAGTATAGCTCACCTATAGAAAAATCTTAGCTGATCCACCCAATAAAACTTCTATCATCGCACATTATACCCATAGGGGAAATGTTGGATTAATAAGGTATTATATATCTCAACCATGGTATCATAAATGTGAATTCTGATTTCAATAATTGAAATTATTTTATACCAATCCCATTTTAATTGTTATAAAATACAAATGAATATAATCTTCATTTGATAAATAGGTTTTTTGATTTAAATAAAATATAATTGTGTTTTCTAAAAATATATCATAAAAAATCATAGATTTCAAAAAATAAGTTCTTTATATAAAATAAATATATATTACATATATCAAAAAAGATCCACGAAACTGTATGACACTTTTTAGACCAAGAGATTGAAATTAAAAAAAGGTTATTTAACTAAATTTTCAATGATAGTCGTCTTTTTTTGTAATATATAAAAAAAGTATAATATGTGCTAATTATTATGACAAATTAAATATATAAAGTTGTTGTAATAATTAAGATAAATTCATGTTCAGACAAAAAATACATTTTTGTATTGATATCATGTATTTTACGATATTTAAATCAATTTGAAAGCTTATCAATGAATTTCAAGAGTCAAATATAAATATTTTCATTTTTAAACTTATATTTTGTAGAAAGTATTCTTTTCCAGTGAAAAGGTAATATTTAAAAATTTATTTCAGTTATAATGTATAAATTATTGGAAAAACACTCAAATATCTATTTCCATGAGAAAAATCAACATGTAAGAAAATTTATTTTCATTTTCCAAAACAAATAATTCCATGTCCCAAATTTATAAATTATTATACAGTTCCTCATTATTATTATAAATAAAAACCCATACTCTAATTTTTATCCACTTTGAATACCTTACTCTTGAAATTTTTTTCCTTCCCCTCTCTAAACTCCCTCTAAGGAGTATCTCTAGTTTTATGGTTTCACACTCAATGCTTTAGGAATTTAAATCCCAAGATCATGGTACTCTATTCATCTCATCAATTCATGTTCATATTTTTTTATATCTTCTAAATGTACAATTACATTCTTTTCAAGAAATTTTTATCATCCAATTACTAACATTGTAGTTTTTTATCAATGATAGTCCTTATTTCCCTCTAATTATTCGCATTCCTTAATCAACATCGTATATCCATCATGTTGTCAACATACATCATTGATTTCTAAATTTTATATGAAATATTATATATTGTGAATTCTGAAAACGTATCCATATATATGGTTATTAACCTATATGTTTCATACCTGACCCTCATCCCGGTTGGTGAGGACTCGATGATTCCCTCTAAGACTTATGGGTCATGTAATTGTATCTAATCCCTCTAGCCTTGTAAGGGTTCCACCTCACCCCTTGAAAGGTGTATTATAAAAATTAAAAAAAAATTAATTCCTTTATACCATTCCGATTCAATTTATAAAGGCCTATATGTTTCCATGATTCAATGATTAGGTACATTCAATTATGATACATGATTTAAATTATCATCTATTACAATGAAATGATTATCATGTATTTAATAATTTATGAATATAATTAATTTTACATGACATGTGTTGGCTGTTACAGTTTTTCATTTCATGAAATTGTTTATTTTTATCTATGTGCCAAACATTATTAAAGATATATAAATGGTGTTTAATGATAATTCTATAATGAATTATGTAAATAATTAGTCACTAGATATGAAATTTTTTTATGACATCTTGATAAATAAAAAATAATAATTTTCATTTAAAACACCTTCATGAAAAACTAGGGTGACATTGTTAGTAATGTCTAATTGATTATGTTGTATCCACAAATACGTATCAGGTTTCATGAATAATAATTTATGATATCCCTAATGTTCTTATGGTAATTCCCTATTGTAATACATCCTGATCAAATGTTAAATATTTATTTATTTATTTCCTTTATTGGGACTTATGTTCACCTATTTCTTGTGATATATTTCCCCATGATTTAAGATGAAAAAAACCTATAATGAATCAATAAATAATTGTTAATTATTGATTTGAAAAAAGTTTATGTTTTAATTTTATTACATTCCTAGTTCCCAGGAAAATAAACATCAAAAGACCCTATATAATAATAAATATTGTTCCATGTAATTTATGTTTTACATATTAAAATGGTGAGACTCATATTTTATATCAATGGACATATTAGTTGTTTTTGGAAATAAAGAAAAGAAAAAAATATTAATTACCTTAAAGATAAGTCTAAATATTATAAAATGTCCTAATATTTTGGGTGAGGTATTATGTTAGTTTCTTCCAAGATATGAAATTCCTATATTGATTATACTTGTGGATTTGAATCTATAAAATTTAATCATATTTTAATTAAACATGAAATGGGTGGATTGAGTATTTACTCAATATCTACCTAGTTCATGACAAAGAAGATTTTCTACACACTTTATTAATACAATAAGGGGATATGATTTGGTCAATCACTTAATTTTTATAAATCATAATAAAGGATGTGTAGAAATTTTATTTTTTGTAAATGATATTAAGAAATATCATCCATAAATAATTTTTTTTGGGAAAAAATATTTACGATTTGAAATCACATTATAATTAATAGATTTGTAAAAGTAACTTATTTTTCACCAATCTTTTCTTCTTTTAGAAGTGTTATATGAAATAGGAGGAAAACATAAATGATGAGTGGAATAGATGATTCAATATAAACCCTCCTAAAATTAATAATACTATAATGGAAAATGTAATATGGATAATGAATTAGGAATATCAGGTTATGAATAATTACATGAATCATGTTGAGAATAATGATTCACCTAAAATGGTATAACTTGCAGTTGAGTCCTTCATGGATCAAAAATAAAATTATTTTAGTGGATCCACTGATCCATTAATTTTTTAAAAATTTATTACCTCAATAGTAAATATATTTTATGAAATCTATATTTCAAATATGGTCAAAGTCACCATCACTAAGTAAATATTCTATAATGAACAAAAATATTTTTAGTGGTGGACACTGATTAAGAACATGAATCCATGAAGGGAGATTAATGTAATGGAATGGGAAGTGTTTTGGTGAATTTTTTTCATAATTTGTTCCTTTGTTAAATATAAACAAACATACAGAATAAATTATTATTGATAAAGTAGAAGGAACATTAATCAGTTGGAATATAAGAAATGAACATTAAATTATTTTCTCAAATCACCTCAATTATTTTTATGGATCCAAAGGGAATTATTGATAGGTTCATCGGTTCACTAATTCCACACTTGTAATTTAATATTGAAAATTGAGACAATGAATGATATTATGAGATAGTGTAGAGTGTTATCAATGTTGATATGTATTTTAGATAGATGTAATATTCTCGTATGTCCAATGGATAATAGAAATAAATAGGGCCAAACTCAATAATGATTTCTTATCACTGAAGAGGAAAAAGTTAATAACAAATACCAATTTGAAGTAAGTGTGGGAAAAATATGGGGAACTATGCTCATGAATGTGTAAAATGATACTAGTGTAGAAGAAGTGTCCATATAGATTAGAAATATCATTGTTTAATGAAGCCACAATATATCTATAAAAATGAAAAAGGGAAGCAAGTCCAAGTATAATTGAATGTTCAATGCTTAAAATATATATTGTTTTGTATCTTTTCATATCAATGTCAAATTGTAGAAAAATAGAGGGTAACAACTATCAATGTTATAATAGGCCATGGGAGTATGGTTATTCTTTATAAATCATGATGGGTGAAGTAAAGGCTCTAAATGATGTGAAAGAAGGTACCCCAATTCTTCATTAAAATATATAAGATATATTGTTTGAATCTCATTATAGACATACTTTTATTTCATTCGAGTTTGAAATAAATATAGAATCAGAACATGGAATTATAGAATTATAGTTTTTAGTTATGACTCTAGGAGGGATTATCCAAGCATAAAAGTTATATTGAAACTCTATTATCAACATTGGATATTAAAATCACAAACAAAATCTATAATTTATCCCCATGGTGGAATTCGACAGTATACTAGGGTCGTATTAGCTCTCAACATATTATAATGTTATTAACTATAAAACAAAAAATATTTCAAATGTCTTGAAATGGAATCAGAGTGTAATTTTCAAAGGAGTCATATCTCTGCCTAAGAATTATCTATAATCATAAATTATAGCCTTCATTATGGAGTTGATCAATAAATAGGGAAAAAAATATATGTATAAAGATAGAAAAATTCCAAATTTTTATAAAACACATTGATGTAACTCCTGAAGAGATACATGTTCTTTTCCTATAATGAAGGGCATTGTTCCCATTTAGACTTATATATGGATCCAAGATAATATGAAAGAAACCTTAATTAATAGAATGTCTTGATTTAGATGAATTGATGAAACAAATATAATACCTCCTGTAAAAAGTAATTAATCAACTATGTGTATCTCTACAAAGATGACCTACTTCCTTTATGATAATAAATGATATATATATGTGTCTATGCAAAGAATATTGATAGATTAGTGAGATCAAATTAAATAAAAAATAACCTCTCTCAAAAATTGATCATTTATTCAACCAAATTTATGAGCCTCAATTCTTATCTCATACTGAACTCTAACCGGGGTTTCATTAGTAAAGATGAAGAAATAAGATATCAAAAAGTTTTATTTATAAACAGTATTTTGGAATTATGATTTTATTATTATTCATTTTTAGTTGACTAATTCTCCTTCCATATTTATGTATATTAAGAATATAATTATTAACAACTATCTTAACAATTTTTGGGGGCCTTCATTAAAAATATTCAAATATAATATTAAACATGTGAGGATGATGAGGATAATCTATATTTCATATTACATACTTTAAATATAGAAATTATTTTTGGTAAATTCAAGAAATGTGAGTTCTGGTTACAAAAAGTCACATTCATGGGAACATCATAACAAGTGAAGGAATATTAGTAGATCCAGTTATGAAAATTTTTAAAGATGAGTTGAACTATCCTAAAATAGTGAAAATGGTTTATAATTTCCTTGGTAGAGTATGATACTCTATATTTTTTGTGAAAAACAATTTTTTGGAATTATAATAAACTCATCAATTATAAATGAAAAGGAGTTAATTTTATATATATAATGAAGTGTGAAGAATGTTTCCTTGAAATGAATAAGGTTTTCTTTATTATACCCATGATAACTTTACCCAATGTTAGATAAGGACTCTTTATCTATAGTGATTCATCTTTGAATGGTATTGGATGTGTCATCATGGAAAATGACTAGGGGGTTCCTATGAATCTCTTTAGTTAATGCCTCCTGAGTAGAATTTTTCTACTCAAGACATGAAATTAATTTTAATCATTTTTTCTTTGAATATTTTGAGACACTATCTTTATGTAAAAAAGTGTCATATATTTATATACCACCAATTTTTTAATAACATATTCATAGAAAATAAACATATCATGATACAAAGGAGATTATTGGAGCTTTATAAAACCATGATTTTTCAATTCATTATCATCATTGAAGATAATAAAAGTTGCCAATTAAATGATAATGAGTGATCCTAGGGTTCTTGAAATAATTAATATCGAATATGATATATTAATCATGGACCTAATGGGGTGTGATTTTGTAATCATAAAGAGAAGAACATCATAAATCCTATAAAAAGGATTTATGAACCATCATTATAATATAAGATCAAGAAATTTCAAATGGTAGATCATTTAATGAAAATTAATATTGAAAATATGAATAAAGGTAAATTTTATAAATTAAATATTTATTGGGAATATATACTAAAATATAGCACAACAAAATGTATCACATCTATTTCGGTGATAAAAAAGGATTTGATGGACGAAGCCCATAAATCTAAATTCATTATATCCTCAAAGAAAATATATATATATGGAAATTTATGATATTTATTGGTTAGATGATATGAAAAGGGAGATTTTATATTAAATTGAATGGTTTTTGGTCTGTCAATAAGTGAATTTATATCAACAACTTGCCAATGGGGTTTTGAAACAACTACCCATACCTATACAGATGTTGGAAAACATCTATATAGACTTTATAAATAACCTACCCATGAAATCCAAGGGAAATAATTAAATATTTATAATAATTGATAATTAAAAAAAATTGATCTTTTCATTTATAAAATATAATATTTTTCATTAGAGTCCTTACATCTCCTATATATTCATGATATAGTGACACTATATAGAGTTATGGTCAATATTTTTACTAACCTAGATCCATGATTATTTCTATATTCCATAGGATCCTTCAAAATTTTACAAATATAAAAAGTAAACCTAAGAAAAATATGGCTTCCTAATTTTGATGGGATATCTGAGAGGATAATTCAAACATTAGAATACATGCTAAGGGAAATCACTCCTGGTATTCAATAGTGATGTGACCAACAACATCCACATATTCAATTACGATATGGAAACAATTTGCAGTTGACTATTCCTATGCAACATTTTGAGTAACTCAATATAAAATGGTGTAGAAATAAAATTTGTTGGGATGATGTTAGATAAGGGAAACTATTGGGACCAGGAATTTTGATGGATACTTTATAAATGACACAATTGATTCTGAAGAACCTCAAGGATTCTTAGAGTCGTTAAAAATTTTATATTGAATACCAAAATAACGACATATAATTTCATGTTTGTGATCAAGTATTTCTTATTATATAACTATAGAAATGAGTAATAATATTTATAAAGAAGGTTAAATGAGTCCAAGGTATATTTTTCTATTTGATATTATGGGGAATGTGGGAAAAGTTTCTTAGTGACTAGAACATCCTCTAAATCATTCCAATGTCCATAATTTAATATCTTGATATTTTCTTGAGGTACAAATCATTTTAATTTCAGTTTAAATGCATGGTTTTGACATAATTTAAATGAATAATGAGGTCATAAGAGTTTCTGTGGTGTCCAGGGCTTGTTCTAAGCCCAAATCCTGACTTTTGGAGAAACAACATTGGGTCCCATGGTAAGTAGAAACTGTGTGGGGAGTTTTAGAGGCCATGCCAAAGTTGTACGGTTTGAGGAAACCATTCATCCATTGGCACACGACCATGTGTGGCACCGAAAATTTTTTATAGGATCTAAAAAAGCACAATAGGTGCATGGGTTGTTAAACCACGCACAATGAAAGTGTATGGGGTGACAGGGGATAGTGCCTTAAGGCACAAATTGCATTGTGTTTTCTAACCCATACAAGTTCCTTGGAGAGGTGGTGTGGGGAAATGGTTTGGCCAACTGTGTGGCCAAATCATGCGACCTAGTTGAAATATGTGAAATAAAAAAAATACCCTTAATATTTCTAATAACCTAAAACCTTTTCTCATTTCCCTTCTGTAACACCCCAATATTTCAAATTATGTTATATCTTTAAAATAATTTAATAACTTGCACTACACGCAACACCGAGTTCAAGCGCACCACGACATACCAAACTAACAGTTCAAAAGTGGTTATGAATAGTATTAACTAATTTTTAAACTTTATAAAATACTTATGATTTTAGATTCCATATTATGAGTTTCTTAGACATAATTTATGAACAAATTCATTTTTTCAGATAAAAGAAGTATTTTTCAAAAAAAATGCACTTTTACCACCTTTTAATGGTGATCCCTTTTTAAATACAATATTTGAAACTTTTATATATTCAATTTGAAAAAATAAACTTCTTCTTTAGAATATAGGCATAATAATTTAGTTTCAATAAATTTTTGATGTTTTTCTGATAACTTTCAAATTTGGGTGAATAGTGAAAATATCTATATTTTAACTGAAAACAACTTGTTTATTCAATATAATTTATAGTATTAAATTATAAATTTTAATGGTTTGTAAGTATAAATAGATTATATTTTTACCATTTCATCACATTCTGGTCATTGTAATAATTTAACCTTGAAATTGGAAATAAACAAGTGTCAATTTTTTTATAGTTATTATTTCTTAAAAATACACCTTTTGGTTTTGACAATGGGATTTAATTTTAAATTAATAAATTCAACTTATCTGTTTTGAATTTGGTAAAATATATTTCATTTTTTAATTCGGAATATTCTAATTATCTTAGGGTGAATTGTTTTATTTTTATGAAAACATTCAATTTTTGATGAATAGTGAAAAACACGGAGTTATTGTTTAAAACTGACTTTTTTTAAAATAATTATTTATTTTATTTAAATTTATTTTGGATCAAAATATATACATAATACCTATATATTTTCAATTTAATTCATTAGAGTCATTTTATAATAAGTTTAGATATATAAAAAATTTATTGAACTTTTTACCGTCTTTCACCCATCTCCTAGGAGCATTTTCAAATTTGCATAAAACATAATTCTACGGCTTCTGGGAATTGAATTTCAAAAATCAGAAATACATGGTTGATATTAGTATGTATAATTTGGTTTAATAAGATAAAAATAATTTTTGGTGAATAATAACTTTTGACTTTTATTTACCATGGTTAAAAGTAAATAGAGTAATTAAAGGTAAAAATGATCTTATTATTACCCTAAAACATGTCATAATTCTATTTTATAAGTGTAATTATACCAAAAACAACATTAGGAATAAAATAGGATCCCTTTGGTCCACTTTTATTAGATTAAGACATTTATTATTATTTAATTTAATGAAGATTTAAAAGTGTTTAATTCAAGTTTTCATAACAAAAATATTTTAAATATAAGGTTACACATAAGGTAAATTCGACTATAAATATTAATTAAAAAGATAAAAATATTTCCTACATAATAATATTTTATTTATAATTTTGAGACATTAAATAAGTAAATTTATTTATGACACAATGATGATGCAATAATTACCCTATTAATAATAGTTTAAAATAATTGATATTATAAATACCCAAATAAATGTAATTTGAGACATATGATGAATTAAACTAATTTTATAGGTTTATATGACATGTTAGGGTTTATCTAGAAAATTTTTTTGGATGTAATCATGCTGTTAGGATTTTAACAAAAAAAACAAATACCAAATAGTGTCAAAATTGACATAAAATAGTTTTTAAAACAAATTTTATATTATTAATTGATATAGTAGTACTAAAAATATAAGGTTCGTCCAAAAGGCTTATATAATAATATATATGACATTATTTAAACAATTTGGATTATATTGGCGTTTTAAATTAATTTTCTTAACCCTGTAATATAAAAATACAAAGAGACATGGTAAATGTCAAACTATTTAACAAAGAGTTAAATCTAAAATTTAAGGTTAATATGGTGACCTAAACCTGTCTAAAACCTATTGGTTTAGAGTTTTTCGACCCATCCCCACCGTAACCTCTAAATAAATCATTTTTGAGCCATTATAAACTGAAAAGGATTTTATTATAAAATAATATTTCAAGAATTTCCAAAAGTGACCCTCAACTCTCTTATAAAAGGGAACATCCCCTTATTTTAATTTCAACCCTCGAAAGAATTTTGGTTCACCCAAACCCTACCCAAATATCCCCCCAACTTTCCTCCATTAATCCTAGAGGAATTACTTTGGTCATAAAGGCAACCTAAGAATCCCTTTAGATCAAATCAAAAGGAAGAACCCAAAGAAGAGGTAAATATTCCATCACCTCTTTCAAGTTATTTTTTCTTCATCCACTTCCTCTTCCTTTGTTGTTTGCATTATAAAATAATAACTCCAATATCTTTTATATATTGTGATTTTATTAAAAAAATGGTACAACCATATTCATTATTCTGTCCATCCTATAAATCTCAAAGTCACGATACGTGCGTACGTACGGATTACTGTCTCCACGTCGTAGTGTAGTTTATTATTCAAACACATCATTATTTGGATGGGTATAATAATGATTATAACTGATGTAAATAATAAATATAACATGTTAATGATTATTTATATATAATATATCATCCAATTACATATGATTTCTCCATCAATATAATGATATTGTCGCTCGTGAGTATGTACGGATTACCATCTCCACGGCACGATGAGATTCATTTCCACGTTCACCATTCAATGATGATTATAAAATATATATCATTAATAAGTATGTAATTTATGACATAATAATGTTACTAGATATATATATATATATGTACTTATATATATCTTATTCCCTTAGTTCCATTCAATACGATATGAAAACTGAAACATCGTTTATGCGTACGTACGGTCTACCGTCTCCATAAACTGTGTTTTCCATTTCAAATGTATATCTATCATAAATATTTATATTAAAAATTTATACGATTTTTTATATTCTGGATGTATTTAAATCATTATCTAAGTGATACAATCAAGAAAAACAAGTTAAAACACTTACGATAAAGAAAGTGATTATTACCTGAAATATTAATTTAACATGGAAATTATTATTAATTGGGTAGTATAAAGTCATAAATGAATCATGTATGATATCAAAAATATGGATATTGTTCTGTAATAATTTAATAACATACAATGGTTGTTATACAAGAGTTTAAACATACCCTCGACTAAAGGACTGTACATGGTAAGGGGTTTCATGTCTCACTTTTAATTCCATGAGATTTCCATTGTTCGCCACTAATTTATTAAATGTGGTGTATTGTGTACTTCAGTTTGATATATATTATCATGATTATGTCTATATTCATGGTATTATATGATTAAATTGGTATTCATTATCTTTTTTTCATATGAATCGATTGATTACAATGAAGTAAGGGTTAATTCTATAATCTCTTTATTATCCGAGGTTGTTTTTACGTAAGTATCTAATGGGACCTCTTTATCATCAACATTCGTGTTTCCTCCAAAATGTATTTCAAAATATTTTTACTATTTAATAGACTATGGGATAAAGTCATTTATACCCTTGTTTAAATTTTTATAAGATTTTTATAAAGGAATCTTTCAGTTGTTTTCCAAACAATGTACTTTATGACCTTTTTAACAAAATTAAGTTTAGAATGTTTTTTAACATATACGGCGGGTACATCTATTTTCTGCCATTATAACATTGTCTAATCTTACCTTAAAATATTATAAGAATATTTTCAAAATAAATTTTTTCTTTATAAATATGTGACTCCTAAAGGATTTCAAAATAGAAGGAGATATTTCACTCAAACAGTATTGATTTAATCTATGTCAATATCCTTTGATAAATTTTATACTTGTTTTGAAGTTTATTTATTATGATACAAATCTCCCATATTATATTTAATGTTTTGTGATATTTTTGATTTTGGATGAGTTATTTTTATGTCATGCATGGTTTATGGTAAAAGTATTGACATTTGGTACGCTAGTTTTAATACGAATGTTTATTTTTATTTCAACCTTTTATTAACATGAATGTATTGGAATAGTATGTTTTGGGTTGGGGACCAGTAAAAGCTAGCCCTTCGGGTTGGGGTCTGGTTACAACAGACCCTCCGAGTTGGAGTTCAGTTAGAGAGGCTCTCTGGGTCAGAGTCTAGTTACAGAGGCTCTCTGGGATGGAGTCTAGATACAGAGGATCTCCAGGTTGGAATCCGGTTACAGAGGCTCTCTGGGTTGGGGTCTGGTAACAGTTAGCCCCTAGGTCTTGGCACGAGGCCTTGACACTTAATATAAAGTCGGGTACTATACGTTCCCTCATTATAAAATTTTTTATTACATGTGATTAATCGACAAGTAGAATATGCATGTGCATGTTTATATAGTAATGTTTGATTTCTTTTTTTCCATATTATGATCAAGTTTATGTTTAAAAAGGATATGGTTTTTATTACATATTTTTCCTTAAAAGTTTATAGCTTCCGCTAAAGTATTTACCATTATAGAGATTCTGAGCTCACCCCTTTCTGATGTTTTATTTTCCCAGGATCCCAAGAAGTGTTTTATGTTTGAGATGCAGGGTTAAGCTAAGGGAACAATGGAATTATAAAAGGATTTTTTATGTTAAATGTTAGAAAGTGTAATGTAACGTTCATGTATTTAATCTATTTTCCATGACTGCTAAACTGATCTGTCTTTTGGGACTTTATTCCTTGTAATCATGCCAATGTATGAAAATAATGCATTGACTCTGGGAATCTAGGGTTGGGGCATTACAGTTGGTATCATAGGATGTTTAGAAATAACCATGGAAACTAGATTTAGATAAACTCTGATTAGATCACATTACCATAAGATAGGCATTGAGGATTAGTATAGAATAACTTCAAAGAATTATGGTACTTTAGATATTTTGTGATTTTTCCAAGAAAATACATCCATGTCTGGATACGAGCAGGTAGTGTCGGCTCTGAAACAGATGTACCTAGGGGTAAAAACTGAAAACACTTCTTTGAGATGGATCGAATGGCAACTGGTTCACGACAACATGCCTTGCTGCACTTTTGGTTACAACACTCCCAGGGGATATTCTTAGCATAATTCTCATTTTCTTGAAAAATCATTATGAAGTATTTATGAGTATATACCTTCTCAAAGAAAATATTTTTATGATTACAGATTATATCCATAAAATGTTCAATTTACATTAGGTATTTTATAGGTTTGTAATTATTCATTGTGATCCATAAATTGATATAGTGTATGCCATTTTATATAAATGGCGGCCCGTAGAAGGAATAAGAACTCCAGAAATATGTATGATCCAAAGAGTAAGAAGGATCATATCATTCATGGTATTAATCCAACATTTAGAAATTAAATAGTCTCACATGTATTCTAAACATATAATGAAATAATATCATGTGTTATTAAGATAAGTAAAGAATTCTATGAGTCCTATGGCTTTGAAGGGAAGTAAGAGAATAAATGGATGGTAGAGAGAAAGATAGATAAAGGGAAGAGAAGAAAGAAGGATTTTCCCATATGTGATAAATATAGAAATAATCTCCATGGTAAACACTTGAAGGGAATTGTAATTTTTTATAAGTTTTGAGAAAAAGGACACCAAGTATGTGATTTCAAGGCTAAGAAAAAGGTTTCAAATGTAAAAGGCTTCATCTGCAAGGCGTTGGGACACTACGCCAATAAATGTCCGAATCATCAGAGTAGACCCCAGAAGATGCTATTAGATAATAATCAAGTTATTATACTACCTCAGATGAAGTGGAATGATTAGTTTTCTTATTTTGTTATTATAGAATTATTTCATTTATGTTTTGTATCATAAATATACTAGTTATATAAATTATGTAGATAAATAAGTATTGTACCTCAGTACAATTTTATTGAAGATTTGAAATTATATTGTTCTAAGAAAAGTGACTTAATAGTAAGCTACACTTTTTGTAGGATACATGGTTGAAGGAAAGTTAATCCTTAATATGGTCCTGATAATGAGGTAGTGATTTTGGAATAAGATATGGTTTATTTGGATAATTTATATTGGATATTATTGACTTCCTTGGAACTGATTAATAGTTTTTTTATTTCATCACTATTGGAATATTCAAAATTTTTGCATATAAAAAATATATCCAGTATTATATAAAAGGATAAGGGAGCATTAATGTAATCAATAAGGATTTATAGTAATTCAGGGTGTTGCCATGTTTTAAAATAATAAATGATATAGGGGTTCACTTGTTATTACCTGGAAAAAAGGATCTTCATTGTGTTTAACATCCTTATAAATTTTGGACTGTGAGTTTGGATAGAAGTATTTTGGATAAGTCTAAAGGTTGGAATGGATTAAGTTTGAAATTGGATTCTATTTTTAAGTTTTTTTTTTGGATTGTTATAAAAAGGACAACATGCAAACCGTGTGACAATATTTCGCATCAGACAAAGCTTTGGGAATTGAACCCACAACCATAGTGTGATTGGGATTTATCGCCTACCACTGGACTATGTGAAGTCCCTAGATTGTATAATAAATTTTTTTTCATGGGTGTGATTGGTGAATTATAAATTCATAATTTTTGGTACCCTATACGATTAGGATAAATAGAATATTTTTTTTGAAATCTTTTAGGGTGAAAGATGAGTTTGTGGTAGGATTTTTTGAAGGATGAAACTCTACTTGTCAGGTATGTATATATATATATATATACTACTTTCTTCTTATTCTATGGGTAAATTAATTATAAAACTTTACTGAAGGGATCTTAAAACCAATATTTTGTTATCCTAATATCTTGTATTTTGTTGAACCGATGGTATTTTAAATTATAATAGATTTGTGGATTTGAGCCCCTCAAATTTACACTTGTTTGTGATTGATGACCTCAATCACTCCTTATAAATATTTACGTTTTCCTCCAATTATGTGTCTCTAATTCCCACCAATGTTATCCTAATCAAGATCATAATTTGGAGGTGACCCTTTCATTTCCCTTTTCCTCTTTTTAAGAATAAATTTTATTAACCCAATTTCCGATGTGGGTTTTCCCACAAAGGTATTTTCTATTTTATACCTTTTATTTTAGAAGAACAATTTCAAATCGCGAGGATGCAGTTTATTGAAGTAGGGAAGAATGCAACACCCCAAGATTTCATAGTATGTTATTTCTTCAATGTAATTCAATAACTTTCACTATCCGCAACACCGAGTTCAAGCGCACCACAACTTAACAAACTAGTCATTCAAAAGCCGTTATGAATAGTAGTAACTGAATTCTGAACTTTATATAATCCTTATGATTTTTGAATCCATATTATTAGTTTCATTGACATAATGTAAGACCAAATTCATTTTTCTGATACAAGAAGTATTTTTCCAAAAAATGCACTCTTACGGCCTTTTAATGGTGAACCCTTCTTGAATCCAATATGTGAAACCTTTATATATTCAATTTGACAAAAAAACTTCTCTATTAGAACCGGGACATAATAATTTAGTTTCAATAAATTTTTGGTGTTTTTCTGATAACATTCATATTTGGGTGAATAGTGAAAAATACTATATTTTAACTCAAAACAACTTTTTTAATCTAAATAATTTATATTGTTAAATTATACATTTTAATAATTTGGAAGTATAAATAGATTATATTTTTACAATTTAATCCAATGATGGTCATTGTATGTAATTTCACTTTGAAATTGGACATAAACAAGTGTCAATCTTTTGATAATTATTATTTCTTACAAATACGCATTTTGGTTTTGACAATGGGAATTAATTTTAAATTAATAAATTAAATTTATATGTTTTTAATTTGGTAAAATAGACTTTTTTTTGAAATCGGAATATCACAATTATCTTAGGGTGAATTTTTGGTAATTTTCTGAAAACTTTCATTTTTTGATGAATAGTAAAAAACACTGAGTTATTATTTAAAATAGACTTTTTATTTAACTAATAATTTATTTTATTTAAATTTATTTTAGTTCAAAATAGATAAATAATACCTATATTTGTTCAATGTAATTCATTGTAGTCATTCTATAATAATTTTTGATATTTAAAAATTTTATTTAACTTTTTACCGTCTTTTACCCACCTCTTAAGAGCATTAACAAATTTGCATTAAAGTAATTTTTACAACTTCTGTGAAATGAATTTAAAAAATCTGAGAGACACAGTTGATATCAGTAAGTAAAATGAGGTTCAATAAGATAAAAATATTTTTTGGTAAATAGTAACTTTTGACTTTTATTTACTACCGTTAAAAGTAAATAGGGTAATTAAAGGTAAAAATGATAGTATTATTACCTTAACACATGTACTAATTCTATTAGATAAGTTTAATTTTATTAAAAACAACCTTAGGAAGAAAATATGATCCTTTAGATCCACTTGGATTAGACTAGGACATTTATAATTATTTAATTTACATAAGAGTTAAAAGTGTAAAATTCAAGTTTTCATAACCGAAACATTTTTAATATATGGTTATACATAAGATAAATTACACTATAAATATTCATTAGAAATATAAAAATATTTTATACATAATGGTATTTTATTTATAATTTTTAGACATTAAATAATTAAATTTATTTATGATACAATGATGATGCAGTAATTACCTTATTAATAAACGATTAAAATAATTGATATTATAAATACCCAAATAAATGTAATTTGAGACTTATAATGAATTTAACAAATTTTATAAGTTAATATTACATTTTAGGGGTGATTAAATATATTTATTTAGAAGTAATCATGCTGCTGTGATTTTAACAAAAAAACAAATACCAAATAGTGTCAAAATAGATATAAAATAGTTTTTAAAACAAATATTATATTATTAATTGATATAATAGTACTAAAAATCTAATGTTTTCCCAAAAGACATATATAATAATATATGTGACATTACTAAACCAATTGGTGTTCGATTGTCAGTTTATAGTATGTTTATTAACCATATAAAATAAAAATACAAAGACACATGTTAAATGTCAATTTATTTAACTAAGAGTTAAATCTAAAAGATAAGGTTAATATCATGACCTAAACCTCCCTAAAACCTATTTATTGAGATTTTTTCGACCCATATACACCTTATCCCTTAAATAAATCATTTTAGAGCCATTAGAAACCGAAAATGATTATATTATAAAATAACATTTCAAGCTTTTCCTAAAGTGACCCTGACCTCTCTTATAAAAGGGAACTTCGCCTTCTCTTAATTTCACACCTCCAAAGCCTTTTGGATCAGCCAAACCCTACCCAAATATCCTTCCAAATTTCCTCCCTTCATCCTAGAGGCCTTATATTGGTCATAAATCCAACCTATGGATCCCTTTTTGATCAAGTCAAAAGGAAGAACCTGAAGAAGAGGTAAATATTTCATCACCTCTTTCAAGTTATTTTCTTCTTCCACATCCTATTTCTTTGTTGTTTCCATTTTAAAATAATAACTCCAGTATATTATATATACTATGATGTTATAATAAAAATGGTACAACCATATTAATTATTCTATCCATCCTATAAATGACAATGTCACAATACGTGCGTACGTACAGATTACCATCTCCATTTGGTGGTGTAGTTTGTTATTCAAACACTTCATTATTTGGATGGGTATAATAATAAATATAACTGATGTAAATAATAAATATAACATGTTAAAAATTATTTATATATTATATACCATCCAATTACATATTATTTCTCTATCAATATAATGATATTTTCGCTCATGCATACGTAGGGATTACCGTCTCCATGACGTGATGAGATTCATTTCCACATTCACCATTCAATGATGATTATAAAATATATCTCATTAATAAGTATGTAATATATGACATGATAATTCTACTAGAGAAATATATATATATATATATATACTTACATATATCTTATTCATTTAGTTCCGTTCAATACGATATAAAAACGGAAACAACGTTTATCCGTACATACGGTCTACCGTCTCCTTAAACAGTGTTTTCCATTTCACATATATGTCTATTATACATATTTAAATTCTTAATATATATGATTTTTTATATTCTGGATGTATTTAAATCATGATATAAGTGATATAATCAAGAAAAACAAGTTAAAACATGTATGATAAAGAAAGAAATTATTACATGAAATGTTAATTTAACATGGAATTTATTATTAATTGGGTAGTCTAATTTCATAAATGAATCATGTATGATATAATAAATATTTATATGGTTATGGAATAATTTAATAAAATACTACGTTTTTTATATAAGAGGTTAAACATACCATCGACTAAAGGAATGTACATGGTAAGGGGTTTCTTATCTCACTTTTAATTTTGTTAGATTTCCATTGTTTGCCACTTATTTATTAAATGTGGTGTATTTTGTACAACCATTTGATATATATTATCATGATTCTCTTTATATTAATGGTATTATGTGATCCATTTTTTGTTTTTAAATTTTGGTCATACGACTCGATTGATTACAACGAAGTAAGGGTTAATTCTACAGTCTCTTTATTATCCAAGGTTTTTTTTACGTAAGTATCTACTGGGACCGCTTTATAATCCACATCTGTGTTTTCTTAAAAATGTATTTCATAACATCATTACTATTTACTAGACTATGGGATAAAGTCTTTATACCCATGTTTGACTTTTTATAAGATCTTTAAAAAATAAATCTTTCCGTCGTTTTCCAAACTAGGTACTTTATGACCTTTTCGACAAAAAAAAGTTAAGAAAGTTTGTTTTAAATTATACGGCGAGTGAGGCTATTTTTCACCATTATAACATCATATAATATTCCCTTACATGATTAAAGAATATTTTCAAATTAAATTTTTTCTTTATAAATATGTGACTACTAAATGGTTCAAAATATAAAGAGATATTTCTCTCAAATAGTTTTGATTTCTTATACGTCAACATCCTTAGATATATTTTATACTTTTTTGGAGTTGATTTATTATGATACAAATATCCCATATTGTATTTAAGGTTTTGTGAAATGTTTGACTGTGGATGAGTTATTTTTATACCATTCATGGTTTATTTTTAATGGATTGACATTTCGTATACTAGATTTAATACGAATGTTTATGTTATATTTCAACCTTTTCATGAGATGTATGTATTGGACTAGTATGTTCCGGGTTGGGAAATTTTAAAAGTAAGCCCTCCGAGTTGGGGTCTGGTTATAGGAGACCCTCTGGGGTGGAGTCTGGTTAAGGAGGCTCTTCGGGTTGGAGTCTGGTAACAAAGGCTCTTCGGGTTGGAGTTCGGTTACAGAGGCTCTCCGGGTTGGAGTCCGGTTACAAAGGCTCTCCAGGTTGGGGTCCGGTAAAAATTTTCCCTTACATCTTGACACAAGGCCATGACACATAATTTAATGTTCACTAATATACATTCCATCATTATGAAATTAGTTATTACATGTGATTATTCGATGAGTAGAATATTCATGTGCATGTTTATATATTAATTTTTGATTTATTTTTTTCAAATTATGTTCATGTTTATGTTTAAAAAGGTTGTGGGTTTTATTACAAATTTTTCCATAAAGTTTTATAGCTTCTACTAAATTATTTAACCTTACTAAGCATCTGATCTCACCCCTTTCTTATGTTTTATTTTCCCAAGATCCCGTGAAGTGTTTTCTATTTGAGATGTAGGGTTAAACTAAGGTAAAAATGGAATTCTCAAAGGATTGTTTTTGTTTTGTATGTTAGAAAGTGTAATGTAGCATCCATGTATGTAATCTATTTTCCAAAACTGCTAAACTGATCAGTCTTTTAGTATTTGATTCCTTGTAATCATGCCTATGTATTAAAATAATGCACCGACTCTGGGAATCTTGGGTTGGGGCGTTACACATTCAGTGGACAGACCCTACTCTTTTTGATGTTCTATTGAATCTAGATCCTAGTATTTGTTCCTGATTCCCAATTTGGACTCGGAATTGAACACCATTCACCTCATTGGATTAGTACTGATATATTCTTTAATAAACTTATTCCTTTGTTTGATTTACCTCTTATCGATAGATTTATTTTCATAAAAGATAATATTCACTATTTACAGAATTTTGATCAATTATTCATTTTTATATCAATATGGAATAAATCATAGGTTGATACTAGACAATAGGTCTACTACATTTATAATGTAGGTGGTCTAAACATTGTCCCTTACATTTTGGTTGTTTTATAGATTTTTTCAGTTGTGAGGAACACTTGACCATTGAGCATTGCCCCTAAAATTAATTTAACTCCGTGATATATTTATTTGTAGCATGTTTTTGATTCCCTCTTAGTTCTATTTTTTTGGTATGAGGTTGTTACAATCCACCTGGGACACCCATGGGGTGTGACCATGTATCCTCCCTATGTTGTACCACCCTGTTAGGTGCCACCAATTTTAGTGGGAGCCTTAATGATAATTTATTGAATTGATTATGGTTTTAAGCACTTTGTTTTAAAAATTAATTTTTTTAATGGTGGTTCTATAGTAAGAGACAAAAACTCTAATTGTATTGAAAAAAATTACAGAAAAAAGTTACATGAGTCTGAAATATGAGATTTTCTTGAAGTCCCTATCAGAAATATAAAGTAAGTAAAAAAGGGAGATCATTAAGCCAGGTAATGTCATGATTAACTCCCATATTAGTGAGGCCATCAGAAATCATGTTCACATAATAATATGTATGAGTGAAAATATAGTTGGTGTCCATGAGTGAGTACATACAATCCATCCAATGTGAAGTAAGTGTCCATGCAAGGTGTACTACTCCATTCCAAATAGCCTGCACAATGGTCATAAAAATCACTTTTGATCCAGATATTATTCCAACCAAGATGATTTGAAAAAGATATAGCATTAATCACACTCATCATTTCAGCTTCCATAGAAAAGGTGACACTGAAGATTCCATAGAAGCATCCTAGAGTCTTCCAATAGTGGTTTCTATAGATATCACCACATCCCAAGGGTCCTGGGTTGCCTTTAGAAGCACTGTCAACATTAACATTGATCCAGCCTAGAGGCAGAGCATTATAAAATACTTAAAAAGAGCGTCTAGGCTAAGTATAAATGTCTTTCACCCCAAGATTTTTGAGAATATCAAGGTCTCTAACAGTGTTTCTACCAAAAGCCTTTTGAATCAATGTGGCTTCCATAATGGTAATAAGGTTTTTCATTTAACCTACATTAAGACTAAATGAGTAGTTATAAGGAATAAAATCATTTCTATCAAACTAGATCACATGGAGAATCTCAGGGGTTGGATGAACTCATATATTTTAAATGGTTATGAAATCAATAATGAATTATTTGATTAAATGATAATGTCATTGGACTCATTTGGTGATCTCCTTGGATCTTGATTCTATTGTATGATATAGAAATTTCTACTCTCTGGATCTATATTGATTATGGTACTATATTCCTTGTAAATTTCTACTCCTTGGATACAAATTATGTAGGATTATAAGGGATTTTATACACCATAGATCCTTATTTCTTGGAATCACATTGGAAATTCCCAGTGGACATTCTCTATACACTCCACCCAAGTCTTTATTGTGTTTCCAATGAGATGCTCCTAGGACTCGATGAGGATTCCTTGGTCCTTTATAACTTGGATCTAACCCTCCGTGGGCTGAAACTATATTAAACAAAATAATCCATTATGGATGTAATTCATTTTATTACTGGACATGGAAATTGCATATATATTTTTCTATATTTTAAATGTATCCGTGTTATGGGTATATAAATATTGTTGTTAGACGAGATAGTATCACACATGACTTATTTATTATTTATATATGCCCTTGTTTATGAGATAAATACTATTGTTCATAGGGATACATGATTTCTTAGAAAATATCACATTTTAATTTTGAAACGTAACATTTAGTACTATTATATTTGTGATATGTTGCACACTACTTTTATTTATATTACATAGACATGACTTGTTATAGAAATCATTAGTGGTGGCCTACTGAGTGTTATATCTCACCTTATTTGGTCCACTATTAAATACCTAGATAGACTCATGGATTCAGGTATAGACTACTATATGATCCCACTACATGATACTTGATTTGATCATTTCTTAGGATTAGGGGAGCATAGGACTGAGCTAGGAATGTTTTTCTATTTGGAGATTATCCTTTTTGGCCTTTTTTATATTGATACATGTGTTGTACTAGTTTCCTATTTCCATTATTTTCCTTTCATTTTATCAAGATTCGTTACATGATCATCATATTTGATATGACTACTTTTGGCTATTTATTTTTACAGTTTTTTGAGTGTTTATGGTCTATCTTCTTTTTAGTTATTTATCTATTTTTTATTTGGTTAACATGATTATAATTATAGTGATAAATTCTTACAATAGGGAATAGTATCCCCAAAGAATCACCCTAGTCCCTTACTTCCATTAGGAAGCCTCTAGTATATGTTGATGTGTTCTTGAGTCCATGTGACCAACCAGCTCAAGGAACTGTTTAGTAGATCCTTATTTGGGATGTTACAATGTGGTATCATTGTCGTTTTTTCTTTTCTAGATTTACTATTTTGAGACAATATATAGGAGATTAATAATGATTCAGAATTTAGAAATAATCTATTCCAGGGAGTATCTAACCCACACATAATAAAAACCAAATTTCATAGAATTGGACATGTTTTCTAGATTTTTTCCATTACAGTTGATTTGATTCCATCATTGGGAGATGCACTTGATATGTGAAGTAAGAAACCAAGTTTAAAATCATGTATGTATCCTTTTAAATTTTTTCTAATCCATTATTTTGGACCTAATGTAAATTCTTATTGAGTTAGCGAAGGTTTCGTGGGCGTCAATAGCTTGTTCAGAGCTCAGAACCACATTTGGTGGAGTAAATGGATTGACCTCAAAGTTAGTAGAAATCATGTGAGCTAGGCTGCATGGTTTACCCTAACTGTGTGGTTTTGGATAGTGGGATGGTATAGGGTTTTGTATTTTTCCTACCTATGCACCTGGGGATGCATGGCCATGTAAGAAACTACCAAAAAATATCATATGTGATTTTCACAGTTGGTGCACAATTTCCCTAACTGTGTGACATAACAATGCTAATTTCCTCCCAATAATAATATGTGTATAGTTGGAACATATTTTTGAAAACCATGTGGTTAAACCATGTAATGCCATTTTGGGTGATTTTATAAAAACTCCATTAATGATCTAATTAACATATTCCTCTTCTCTCTTTGGATAATTCCAGAAGACAACCCTCCAATTTATCTCTTTTAGAGATCCCAATCCATATTTGATAAAATATGCTCTTTATGAATTATACGATGTCTAATTTTGTTGTTTTCATAAACGTTGTATGTGTTTCAGTAAGATCTTAATTTATTTTCATCGTTCTTCATTTTTATTTCGATCAACAATGATATTTAGATGTAGGATCATATGCCCTATTTTTAGAGAATTGGATCATTACACAAATATCTTATGATCCAATCCAAAATATAGGTTGATACTGGATGAGAAGATTCATACGTGTAGGAGGTTATTGGTCTATCACTCACCCATTATGATTCATCATTTTATAAATTACCATGTGTGTGCACTGAACTCATTAGGTATAATATTTTTAATTTATATACCATTATTGTAGTCATTATAACTATGTTCTAAGAACCATGCCATATATTTTATTCATTGATTGTAGTTACATCCACATAGTCGACCACCCCATGTTTGTAGTCTCCATATTTTATGATTTGAGTGGTTAGTAATTCCTTGATGGATAGTTATGAACTATTAAATCCACCATTCAGGTGTGTGGATTGACCCAGATAATGGTAATCCATTTTTAATTAAATTAATATTTAATTGGAAGTTGAATAATCTTTGATTATGTTAGTTCCAATTGACCTTATAAGTTAAGTGTTCTAATCAACTAATAAATAATTAAATAGTTAAATTGGAATGAATACCACAAATATAACATGGCCTAATTGAATGTCGTCAAACATAATTGAATGGCTCAGTTGAACATAAGTAGAACCCCTTTCCATGTCTAATTGAAGTTACTAGACTGAACCATATTAAATTACTATGACTTATATGAATTAATTAATACTTTCATGTCCATGATATGCCTTGTCACTTGTATGAAAGGCATGGAATAAACCCCCATTGTTTTATTAAATGGAATCACCATCACATTGCCTATTTTATTAATTAATACAATTTTGAGGTGCCTAATTATATATACACCTTGAAATTACTATAGGAGTTGTTACACTCGAGTTTGCCCTAATATTCCCGAGGGAATGCCTTGAGAACTTGTGGACTCCATTTTTATTCGAGGATGTTGGTTGCCATTGTTGAGACCCATCTTGGAACTTGATCCTCATCAATGAGTGGATCCCTAATATGACACTATAGGATCCCTCCATTACTATTATAGGATTCTTTGGATACACTCTCTGGATCCAACATGGATTATATAGACATGAGGTGCCTTGGTAATACCCTTGGACCAGGCCATTTCTTATCCCATTTACCTTTGAGGTATTACTTGGATTCAGTTAGATTCATTATTGTGGAATTCCTTAGAAGAAACTCCTTGTATTACACTCTTAACCCATAGAGAGGTTGTAGTTACCACCGATTTGGGGACCCATGAGGTCAATTTTTTCTTGGTTATCACCTAGGAACATCTTCATTATAAATAACACAATGGATGGCTTGTTCACCTTGGATCACTAACTAATATCAATGTCATGTCAGGATTTCAGGGCTTGTTATACCTCACATGACTTAGTTATATAAATTGGAACCTAAATAGTTAATGAACTGGTTAAATGTTAAGACACTAGCCATGGGATGAAGTATATACTTGGTTATTTATGTTATTTTACTACTTTAATTTTACATATGCATGATTGGACATTGTTTCAGTTTATATTACATAGCTAGGATTATATAGATTCCATTGGTGGTGGCCTAATTAGATTTATCTCACACCCTATCTAAGCATCCATTGGAACCTCGGAAAACTACATGTATGTAGGTGTTGTCAAAGGGAAGTGTGTTTATTTGGACACTTTATTTATTGATTTATTAAGATGGAGCTGATAACATATGACCAAACAAGAGCTCGGATGATGGAGATAGTTTTGGGATTACTTTTGATACTTTTGTATATCATATATTTTCTAATCCATCATATCCATGCTTTATAGATTTATAGAGGATGTTGCTACTGGAACTCATGAGTCAGATCAACCATCATAGGTGCAAGTCATGGTGCACCTTTCATGGAGTAAATTATAGGTAGGAAACTACCACAAAGTTGAGAGTCATTTCCCAAACCATGTACAGTTGGAAGTGCCTCAAGTGTCACTTCTAGTGGTATTACTTATGGCTCAGGGACCACCACTTCTAGAGCATGTTCTTTTCCGCCCTCCTGGTGCATGTCACGAGGATGTCATTTTAGAATTTGTACACAAATGGAAAGAACACACCTCATACAAGCATTAAGTATATGGTTATAAACACTATATGAAATTGAACATAAAAATAAGGCCTCACTACCCATTATATACTACCCCAACTACTCTCTAAGAAGGCTAAGTATTGATAGTTCCTCAAGTATAAACTAAAAGGGTTCCAGTATATGAAGGGTCAACTATTCCTTGCCTCATAATTTATTGGAAGTCATTTAATTTTAAAAGTAATGTTTCATTTTTACAGTTTTTATTTTCTTTTTTTCATACATCAAGGTCCATTTAAAACAGATCATCATTCCCAGTGAATCAGGACCCATTCACCTTATCACAACAATTGGAACCCCAAAATTTTAATCTAATGGATTAACTTAATAAATTACACATTCCAACCCATGAGGTCCCATAACCCTCATGAATTGAAACCAATAATAACTTAATCACATCTAGAAAAAATAACAAGAAAAACATATGAATAAGGATCACTCAACAATCATTCGAATATCATGAAAATTGGAGTAGTGATATGCACCTATATGTCATGGAAATATGCATGGAATGTGAATTCTGGGTGCCTATGATGATCCAGGTAACAATGATCCTTGACCTCATATCATTAGGCCAAGGATGAAATAAAATACTCAATTATATTAATAATAATAACCACAACATTGCATGTGCATAGCCCAGTGGTGAAATCATATCGAATTTAATAGGAGAAAGAAGAAATATAGTTATAATTCATGAAACTCAGAATTTAACATAAACATTTGTTAGCTACACCAAAGAACATTTCATAACCAATTTCCAAGAATTCCTAATATTGTGAATATTCTTGGATGATTCTATTGGTGGTCCCTGGGCCATAAGTAATACCACCAGAAGTGACACTTGAGGAACATCCCACTGTACATGGTTTGGGAAATGACTCTCAACTTTGTGGTAGTTTCCTACCTCTAATTTACTCCATGAAAGGTGCTCCATGATTTGCACCTATGATGGTTGATCTGACTCATGATTTCCAGTAGCAACATCCTCATATCTTCTTAGGTTATGTTTGTCAACTGGCTATTGAGTGTTAGATATAGGAAACCATATATATATTTGAGAATTTAGAGATACCTCTAGAGAAGAGGGTCAATATTGATAACTACATACTTCGAGATTCATCCCAGCACTGGTGGGATGTAATTACCTAGGTTTGTTACCATTAGGGAATGGTAAGGGATGTTTCCTGGAATAATTTCTATGATTATTTCTTTCCTCATATTCTAAGATTTTGTAATTCTAGATATTTCATGCATCTAAAGCAGGGTTCTATGTCAATCATGAAGTATTCAACATGTTTCATAAAGTTAATGTGCTTTGCATTGATTCTATCGGGCGATGATATTTCACGTGCTTGATTCTTTTAGAATGGGATTCAGTATTCCATTAGTACTAATGTGAATGTATTTCTCCTACCAACATTTTTTGATACATTCAATTAGTCTCTTTACAATGAGCACAACCTAACAGAATATGATAGTACCATTCATAGAAAATTGGAGCCACGATAGGCTAGTAGTTTTTCTAGAAGTAGAAAGTGAACCCTCTAGGTTTCTCATCAATATAGTGGTAGCTAGAGTACCAATATTGTTAGATTAATGGTGTGTGATTAGTGTGGACAACAAGGGAACCTGAATCCACTGTGTGATAGAGACCCTCTTGAATATTGGGATTGCAGTTGTATGGGAAATATTAATAGATTCGGTCAGACACTTCCATTAGCTTCTAGTGAAATATTTTTTGCACCAAATCCTCAATCAGGGGAAGGTTATTTTACACAAAATCAATAGGGGAGTTAGAGTTGCATGAAAGGGATGCCTAAGGAAGAAGTTGTGGAATTAGTACCCAGACTTTGGATTATTAGCAGTGCCAACAAATAGGTCATGATCATTGTAGTCTAGCTATCGAACAGGGTCATGGATCATGCTAGTTGTATTCATTACAGCTGATACCCAAGGATGAAGTTACATGAAAATCTACAGTGTGAGGTAATGTTCTAGTACCCTCCACTATAGTATCTTCTTATTATATATTGTTGATTCACACTCTTTCATCTCTTTATCTATCTTGGAAATTCTTAGGCTATAAATATAGTATTATTGTAGTGTAATGAACCTAGATAAACCATTGGGAGTATGGTCAGAGGGAGTATGCTAATTAGTGACTACCCCCCTTGAGGTAGGAAATTTCCATTTATTTTAGGACCTCTTTATTCTTCAGATAGAATGCATCAATGTCATTTCCGTGATGGATTGTTTGGTTTCTTATCATGATTGTTAATACTACTATCATTGTAGGGTATTTTTTACATCACCATAATGTAGTAGATATGTACATAAGGGTGAGAGGTAAGTCCAGGTAAGCAGATCTCGACCAGAGCATCATGGGATATGTGGAGTGACTACCCAGAATACCAATATCTTCATGGTGGATCAGGGTCTATATCGGGTTGAATTCCCCCAAGTAGTAGATCATATCAAGGACGCCATTCCTGAATATTTTTTCTTTTTAAATTCTGAGACATGGGTAAATATTATAATTGATCTTGTCTCAAGATTCCATATATGATGGGGCCTACTAAGCTCCAAGATCTCAAGCGGCTGTTAGAGGATCTATGGGACAATGTTTTTATATAGCCTAGCATATCCTCTTAGGGTTCAACTATGTTATTCACCAAAAATGAATATGGGAACATTTTTATTTCCATGTATTACATATATTTGAACCAATTTATGGTTATGAAATGATATCAACTACCTCAATTAGATGATCTCTTTGACTAGCTTCGGGGATCTGGGGTGTTGTCTAACATCAACTGGAAATCGGGTTGTCATCACGTGTGAGTCTAAACATCAGACATACCTTATACAGATTTCCTTATTAGGTATGGTCTGTATGAGTACCATGTTATTTCATTAGGTCTTACAAATATGCCCTATGTTTTTATGTCTCTGATGAATAAGTATTTCAACTCATATCTGGATTTGTTTGTGTTAGCCTTTGTAGATGACATATTGGAATACTCTCACACATGTAGAAACCATGCTAAGAACCTTGATATTATTATGATTACACTGATAGAACATTATCATTGTTACCCACATTCTATGTTCCACTTCTATATTGAAAATTTTCACTTATTTGGAAATATTATCTAGGAATATGGAGTATCTATTGACTTAGAGAAAGTTACTATTATGGGTTCCTAGGAGCCTCCCAAGAATGTGTTTTATATATGGAGTTCCTTGGGGATAGCTCGTATTACAATAATTTCATTTTGGACTTCTCAATACTTGTTTCTACACTTACTGGTCTTATAAATAAGGTTTTTATGTTCCTTTGGTTGGAAGATTGTGAGAAATCATTTCAAGTGCTAAAAGAAAGGCTGGTCTCACAACCAATTTTGATTATTCCAGAGAACAGAAGAGTCTATGTAGTGTTCTATGTTAGTTTATCAATTATTATAGGTGTAGTGATGATATAGGAGGATATATTTTTTGAATACGGATTTCGGTAGTTGAGGCCTCAAGAGAGAAATTACCCGACGCCAGACCACGATCTAATATAATTTTTACATGCCTTGCATTTCTAGAGATATTATATGATGGGTGATATATTTTTGGTGTATACTAACTAAAAAAGAATCAAATATATATTTACACATTGTGACTTGATTCTTAGACAACAAATATGGTTCGAATATCTTCATTACTTTAATTAATATCATTCCAATGTTCCTGGAAAAAGCAATATATTAGCTAATTCACTTCGTAAAAAAACATAGGAATAATATGTACAAGAATCCAATGAAGAATAAAAAAATTTAGCCCTATTTTCTATTCTTCATATGGATTTTAACAATATTCATGAGATGTAATATCTCTCATCATTGAAAGTTACCTCTTCCCTCCTTGAGAAGTTGAAGAGTATGAAATTTTAAGATTCTAAGGGATTGGTTCTCTGTGAGAGTATTTCAGGAGATTAACTACCTTCAGATTGTTCATCTAATAGATATGATATCATGTATATACATTGATGTGTCTGGGTTCCAATAGATATGAGATAGAAACTACTTCATAAGTCCCATGCATAATTGTGAGTAGTTTATCGTGGCATCTCCAAGAAGTATAGATATATGTGATGCTAGAATTGGTGGTCTGGGATGAATCATCAGAATTTATCACTAGGTGTTCCACTTATTAGTTGGTGAATTCATACCACCTGAGACCTAAAGGATTTTTACTGTGACTTCTAATCCTGAAATTGAAATGGGAAGATATTTCCATGGAATTTGTAGTCGGCTTTCTGATGTCAACTAGGGGTAGGGACACAATATGGGTAGTCATTGAATGACTAACGAAATTATCCCACATACTTCCTATTAAAGATAATTTATCAATTTGTATGTTGGGAAGATTATATATCTATGAGATCATCTTACTTCACTGGGTACCTCATAATATCATTTTAGATAGGGACACTCATTTCATGTCATGGTTCTAAAAGTGGTTATAGAAGGCTACGGGTACACAGGGAGTTCTGAGCACATCTTTTAACCCTCATACAGATAGATAGTTAGAATGGAAGATATAGGTTCTAGATCACCTTCTATAAGATTTCATCCTTGACATCGGTGGTTCTTGGGAGAATCATATCCCACTCATCAGGTTTTCTTATAATAACAGATTTTGGGTGACAATTCAAATGGCTCATTTGAGGCCATGTATGTTTGGTCGTGTCATTCACCTCTATACTAACTTGAGGCTGGTGAGGTGGCTATATTAGGTTATCATCACATGAAGGATAATTTAGAGTAGGTTTATATAATCAAGAAGTGTATGTCTTCTGCTTATTCTATATTGAAATAGTATGCCAATCATTGCTGATGACCTATGGAGTTCGAGGTAGGAGATCAAGTTTTCTTGCTGGTATCGCTAGGCAAGGGCATAGATGGATATAGAGGCAAGGGAATTTGATACCTCATTATTTAGGGTTGTTTGAGATTATTGAGAGAGTCAGGATGGTATGTTATCAGTTTTTATTACCTTAGAGGTATTGTTATATGCACGATTTCTTCCACATTTCACTTATTCTCTAGTATCATGTTGTCCCATATCATACTTCTGATCTTGAGGAAGTTGAGTTAGATTTTGATGCATTATTTGAGGATTTTCATATACGCATCATTGACCAGAGCATGAAGGCTCTTTAAGGCAAATATTTCTCTCTAATATGGGTGTTATGGCAGCATGACCACGTATTGAATGAGACTTTGGAGCATGAGTGCGACGTTTGTGCCCAATGGAAAGAGTTATTCTCAAATAGTGTTTCATCACCCTTAGAAGGTGACCTCGAGGACATGCTCCTTCAAGGTGGGAAGACATTAAGAACATGATATTTCACTTAGGCAAGGACCCTTTTAATTTTTTCTAATCATTTTTTTTTGTACATAATATGGATTCCTCCTGATTAGACAATAAAAACACATTTTATAATTACATTTTATTGGGATTAAAAGTTCATTTTTGATCATATGGGCCTGAGTTAGTACATTTTAATTTTAAACATCCACTCTCATCAATTGTGCACTTCATGCCTAATGTACACCAATTTAGGCCCAATGACTCATATGATTTTATTGAATGTAATTATTCATGTTTTAATATTATATTTTTGTAAATGTATCTTCACTTCAAATTTAAATATTTCTCATTCAGGGAGCAAGGAACGATTCATAAAGGATGATGAAGATATTTGGTGATGAAAGGAGACAATTCTGGTAAAGGCAGATTGGACATCAACCCACTGTTGAGGATGTGGGTCCCACAATACTGTACCAATGAAGCCCAAATTTATTGTGATGATTGAAGACATACAGGGGAACAAATCATTATTCAGGACAAAGTGCTAATTCGGTCTCCATGATGGTGATCAAGGCAGCCCAAATGGAAGATCAGAATCTGGGCCAGAATCTGCGGCCCAGAATTGCAGCCCAATGAATCTTCCATATCTCCCGAACCACAAATTAAATTGGGATGATATTTTACAGGAGGTTAGACGACATCCGGGGTTTTATTTTTGGATTCTATGGCCCACTCCAAATCGGCCATCTAGAAGGACTTTGAAGAGGAGCTGTCAAGTGGATGCAAGCTGGATGCCATCTCGGGTCAAGGGTGGAGAGGTCTCCTCTCCACCTACTTTCCACCACCTATGCCTACCCTCATTGATTGGGATGACTTGGACTGTTGGAGCTCGGCCTAAGGATCCAAATTTTCCTATTTAAGGCAGTGGTGGTGAGGAGGAACTCATACCTTCTTTCATGTAATATTATTATGCTCAATTTTCGTTGTAATGCTTTCATTTTCCCCATGTATGTTTCTTTTTGTATTTCTAAGTTCTTAATTCAATTCCTTCTCTTCTATTCTTCCGATTTCTATACTTAAATCTCTAAAATCACAAAAGCACAGTGATAACTCTGTGTGTTGGTGATATAGTTCACACATAGGTGTGAATTCCATTCACACACACGGAGGAGTGCTCGTTATTTACGCGGTTTTAATCTCTTCAATTCAATTCTCGTAAGCCGTCTTCCACCCACCATTGATAGTCTATCATAAATGGAGGGATATCCCTTTAATGGGTTGATCTTAGGAAGATGCAAAGGCTGGATTGATTGATATTTAATGCACAAATTGTTGTTAATTGGTTAAATAATTCAAGACTTCCATTCTTCAATTATTTTCACTCCTCATCTTCACTGTGTTTGAAAAGGCTAATTCCAATTACTAAATTAACCATATACCTTGGAGAGATCATGAATCTGGTTCTCTAAGAGTGTTGGTGACTAGTAATTGAGTTTAGTTAGTATCTAACCAGAAAATTATGAAGGTAGTGTTATTTTGAAGAATAGTTTCATCAAGAATTAATAAAACCAAAAATTTGTCTAAAGAAATAAAATGCATTCAATCCACCCAAGCGTAACCCTAAGATCAACCCATTTCATTAAAATTGAACTCAACTAAGCTTATTAGTCCTCTCCCAAAACACTTAAAAACATATCCAAGTTGGCCACTTCATAGCCAAAAATCCATCCCTTAGGTTGTGTATCTTAGGTATCTTCTTAGGTCTCTGTGGAATCGACAACCCAAGCTACACTACAAGGACCGTTCTACCCTTCTACTCTTGGGTAAATTTGGGCGTGAACCAAATTTTGGCGCCGTTGCCGGGGACCAAGTAAGTACCTTAGATCCAAAAAAAACCTTCTTTCCTCACCTCCATTCTTCTACTCTCACCCAAGATCTCTTATCTTGTCCCTTTCTCGCTTTTTTTTTGGCGCATGTCCGCCTACACCCGCGATTTCTCAAACAGACTAGTTAGGGTGGAAAGTCCTAGGATAGGGGAGTCAAGTGCACCTAAGGGATTGTTTAAATCAGATCCAAATATTCTTTAAACCCCAAAGTCAGAACTTGAAACAAGTCCAATGGAGGGTCATCCACAAAATCAAATTGTTAACCCTGGGGGGAATCAAATGGGAAACCAAAACCAAGAAGCTCCAAACTTAGGGAATGTAGTTGATCAAACCATGAACGACTACCTCACTCCAGCTTGGACCAATGCCCCCATGCATTAGACACAATTCCATAGGAGACACCAACTACATATTCAAACCCCATGTCCTAAACCACCTTCCAACCTTTCATGGGATGGAGTCAGAAATGCCATACCTTCATGTCAAAGAGTTCAACAACATTGTTGGAACCATGTGTCCCCCACATCAACTAGAATCCGCTAAGATGAGTCTATTTCCTTCTTCACTAAAGGATCGAGCTAAAAATTGGCTAAACAACTTGAGACCTGCATCAATCCACTCTTGGGACCAACTACAAAGAGAATTCTACAAAAAATACTTCCCTCATCACAAAACAATTGCACTTAAAAAGAGCATCCAAAACATTTTTGAAAAAGAGGGAGAGTCATTTTATGAAAAATGGGAGAGGTTCAAAGACACCCTAAACATGGTTCCACACCATGGGTTTTCCATACCTGAACAAGTGAGAATTTTCTATGAAGGTTTGGGTCCGGGTAATAAACAATTCATTGACATGATGTGTAATGGAACTTTTAGAAACAAGGCCCCAAATGATGCTTACGAGTATCTGGATAGTCTGGCTGAACAAAACCAAACTTGGGGAACTTCACCTTATTCTGAAAAGCCATAAAGAACCACTGGAATTCATACACTTAAAGAAGAGGAAATCCTTAAGGCTAAACTCGCAGCACTCTCTAGGAAGGTTGAATAGATAGACCTTAGGAAAGTCCATGAAATCCAAAATGTAGACCTTGTTTGCACAATTTGTGACAAACATGACCATAAAATAGACAACTGCCCAACCATTCCATCCATCAAGGATGTTCTTCTAGGAGGACCTCCAGCGGAAGTCAATGCCCTAAACTTTCAAAAGACCCAATACCAAAACACCTTCAATCCTAGGTACAATGACTACCCAGGCTTCCGATGGAAGGATAACCAACAACATAGCCAACCACAAGGGAAAAATCCTTACCCTCAACAGAACTACCAAACCCATAACCAGTTCCAAACCCAACCTATCCAATACCAACAGCCATCGGTCCATTTTCAACAAACCATCCCACCTCCAAAATATCCCCCAGGGATAAACCAACCTACTCAAGCACCAACCCAAACTGTTCCACAAAGCCTACTAGAACAACTGTGAAAACAAATGGAGAGGATGAACTCAGAAGTCTCTTCCCTAAAACAAGAACGCCAAACCATCAAAACAGGAAAGGCACCCATGCCTACTCAGGAAGTGCCATCCTCAACTTCAAGGGGAGAGTCAAGTTGTGCTCAAACAACTCATGAACAACTAAAGGCTGTGACTGTTTTAAGAAGTGGGAAATCAATTGAGAAACCTGAAAAACTAATTCAGAACCCACCTGAAGATTCAAACTTGGATGGAAATTCAAATGAACCACAAGATCAAACTGAGGAAACTGATAACAATGTGAAAGAAACAACTCTTCAACAAACAACCCCAAAACCTGCACTATTTCCCCAACGCATGAGGGGGAAATCCAAGCCTGAACTGAGTGAAACCTTGAGAGAAATCTTTTCTCAAGTCAAGATTAACATTCCACTCCTCGATGCAATACAAACCATACCAGCCTACTCAAAGTACCTTAAGGACTTGTGCACTTTTAAAAGGAAATTTTCACATAAAAACCAAGTCCTTTTGGCAACTAATGTGAGTACCACCATTCAAGGGACCATTCCTCCAAAGATGAAAGACCCGGGTTACCCTTACATCAATGTTGAACTAGGAGAGAAAAAAGTTTTCAAGGCCTTGTGTGACCTAGGTGCCAGTGTAAACCTCATTCCTTATGCCATGTATTGTCATTTAGGGCTCGAAGAACTCCAACCCACATCTGTCACTCTTCAACTCGCTGATCGCAGTGTTCGGGTTCCTAAGGGGATCTTAAAGGATGTCTTAGTGAAAGTTGAGAATTTCATCTACCCTTCTGACTTCATTGTCCTTGAAAATCATCCAAGCTTAGGTCCTAGGGAGTAAACTCCAATCATTCTTGTCCGTCCTTTCCTTAAAACAATCAACTCTGTTATCCGAGTCTGAAATGGGAACATGACCATCACCTTTGGGAACATGAGTCTAGACTTGAACATCTATAATGCAAGCTCACAAATAGGAGATGATGGGGACATTCATGAAGTAAACATGTTAGCAAGCATTGAAAATGAATCCATAGAACATCAAGAAATATTTGATGGATGTTTAAGTCAGGATGAGATTGATTTCCTTTGTTCACATGAAGGAAGTTTATCTCCTTGGCTCGAATCATTTTCAAATTGCTCCTATAATGATGTCTTAGGACCAACAATCAGTGAAACCTTTCAGGAAACCACATTCATGGAGACAGCTCAAACTCCCTTCCCTAACCCAGGTCAATACAATCTTGTGGCTGAAACTTCTACACATGGGGAATCAATTCAATCTGAAAATCTAGGAAACAAATTTGATCTTGATCCAATTCCCCAATCTTCTGCTGAAATTCTGAACCAACCAGATCTTGAATTGAAGTAACTTCCTACTTCCCTCAAGTATGCCTTCCTAGGGGAAAATCAAACACATCCTATAGTCATATCTTCTTCTCTTGAAGCCAATCATGAGGGGATGCTTCTAGATGACCTTAGGAAACACAAGAAAGCCATTGGTTGGACCCTGTCTGATATTCCTGGGATTAGCCCACTTATTGGAACTCATAGGATTACTCTTGAATCTGAATCCAAAACATGTCGTCAACCTCAGAGGAGACTCAATCCAAATCTTATGGATGTTGTAAGGAAAGAACTTCTTATGTTGTTGAAAGCTGGTATCATCTACCCCATAGCTGAGAGTGAGTGGGTAAGCCCAATTCAAGTTATCCCAAAGAAAGCTGGAATCACTGTGATCAATAATAAGGATGGGGAAATTCTTCCAACTAGGGTGAGTAGTGGCTGGAGAGTCTGTATTGACTATAGGAAGCTCAACTCGTGTACCAAGAAGGACCATTTTCCCTTGCCCTTTATTGATCAAGTCCTCGAGCGAGTGGCGGGTCATCAATTCTATTGCTTCCTAGATGGGTACTCAGGGTACAATCAAATCGAGGTCTCCTTGGAGGATCAAGGGAAGACAACCTTCACCTGTCCATTCGGCACCTTTTCCTTCAAACGCATGCCGTTCGGGTTATGCAATGCCCCTGGAACCTTCCAGCGGTGCATGATGGGAATCTTCTCAGATATGGTAGGGTATTTTCTAGAGGTCTTCATGGATGACTTCTCTGTCTTTGGGGATACTTTTGAGGGATGTATTAGGAATGTGGAGAGAGTTTTGTCAAGATGTGAAGAAAAGAATCTTGTCCTAAACTGGAAAAAATGCCATTTCATGTTAAAAGAGGGGTTAGTCCTTGGCCATATAGTCTCGGGTAGGGGAATTGATGTTGATAAAGCAAAGGTTGACATCATTCATCACTTTCCATCACCCAGAACTGTTAAGGAGGTGAGGACATTCTTAGGACATGCTGGTTTCTATAGAAGATTCATTAAGGACTTTAGTTCAATCTCTCGCCCTCTTTGTGCTCTCCTAGTAATGGATGCTCCATTTGTTTGGACAGAAAGCTGTGAGGGTTCATTTTCAACCCTTAAATCCGCTCTCACCTCTCCTCCCATTATGAAATCTCCAAACTGGGACCTTCCTTTCGAACTCATGTGTGATGCCAGTGACTTTGCTGTTGGAGCTGTGTTAGGACAATGGTGTGATAAAACTCCATATGTCATTTCTTATGCAAGAAAATCCATAAATGATGCCCAAATAAATTACACCACCACTGAAAAGGAGTTACTTGCTGTTGTGTTTGCCTTAGAGAAATTCAGGTCCTACCTCTTAGGATCACCCATCATTGTATTCACCGACCATTCAGCTCTAAAATATCTCTTCCAAAAACAAGATGCCAAGGCTAGATTGATTAGGTGGGTCCTTCTTCTTCAAGAGTTCGATTTAACCATTAAGGATAAAAAAGGTGTTGAGAATGTTTTAGCTGATCACCTCTCTAGGTTGGAATTCAAGGACAAATCACATCACCTTTCTGTGTCTGATTCATTTCCCGATGAGAACCTCTATTCTGTGAGTGATTTCCCTTGGTATGCTGACATAGCCAACTTCTTAGTTTCAGGGGTCATTCCAAAATTCCTAGGGACCCAAGCTAGAAGAAAATTTCTTTCTGATGTCAAGAATTATGTGTTTGATGATCCATACCTATATAAGTTCTGTCATGACCAAGTCATTAGGAGGTGTGTGCCAGAATCCGAACAAGAGTCCATCCTAATGTTCTGCCATAGTGAGGCTTGTGGAGGTCACTTTTCCTCTAAGAAAACTTCTGCCAAGGTTCTTCAATGTGGTCTATTTTGGCCCACCCTCTCAAGGGACTCCTACACATTTTTTCAAAGCTGTCCTAGGTGTCAAAAAGTAGGGTCCATCACAAAAAGGAATCAAATTCCTCTCACTCCAATATTAGTGGTTGAAATCTTTGACTGTTGGGGAATTGATTTCATGGGTCCCTTCCCAAACTCTAGGGGATAACTTTACATTCTCTTGGCTGTCGATTATGTCTCAAAATGGGTTGAGGCCATTCCTAAAAAAACCAATGACCATCAAACTGTGATTAGATTCCTTAAAGAAAACATCTTCTCTAGATTTGGGATTCCTAGGGCTATCATTAGTGATCGCGGAACTCATTTCTGCAATCGCCCATTCTCATCACTCATGGAGAAGTATGGAATTTCTCACAAAGTGTCCACCGCTTACCACCCACAAACCAATGGTCAAGCTGAGTTAGCCAATAGAGAAATCAAACAAATTCTTGAGAAAACTGTTAATCCATCTAGGAAAGATTGGTCGAGCAGACTCTTATATGCTCTTTGGGCATATCGAACGGAATTTAAAACTATCCTAGGAATGTCCCCATATAGTTTGGTTTATGGTAAAGCATGCCATTTTCCAGTGGAGATTGAGCATAAGGCCTTTTGGGCAATCAAAAAAATGAACTTTGACTTTTCTTTGGCCGGAATAAGGAGGAAATTGGATCTAAATGAGCTTGAGGAACTTAGGATGGAGGCTTATGAAAATTCAAGGATCAATAATGCTAGAGTTCAAGCCTACCAGTCTAGGAATCTTAAAACTAAACACATTGATCCAGGGAAACCTGTGCTTTTGTATAGTTCTAAACTTCATTTGCACCCGGGAAAGTTGAGGTCTAGATGGTCCGGTCCATACATGGTGCATAAGGTGTACCCCCATGGGGCTGTTGAAATTCAAGATCCCACCAATGGTAAAATATTTAAAGTTAATGGTCATAGAGTCAAACCATTCATAGAACCATTCCAAAAACATTAAGTTGATGAAGACCTGACTAAACCTACCTTTTATGAAAAAAAACAACAATTAATCAATAAGGGGTTAAAGTCGAGCTAACGACGTTAAACAAAGCGTTGAATGGGAGGCAACCCATGATTTTTAAATTTACAATCACTTTATTGTTTTAATCAATTTTTTTTAGCAAAACAATTTGATATAATTTTACCTCATATTGTTGACCTGTTCTTCTCTTATGAGTATGGATGGGTATGAAAGGGGAGCACCGTATTCATCCGTGTCACGCGGTGCGATCCCTGAGTATTATCTTACCCAGAAATTAAAAAGAAGACAATGTATCAACAATATAGGTGTTTGTAAGTTTTTATTTTATTTTATTTTATTTTATTTTATTAAAAAACAAAAAACAAAAAAAAAACAAAAAAAAAACTGTAAAAAAAAAAAAGTCACGCCGTAGGACGTTGGTCAAACCCCGTCACGACCGGCGAAGCCGCGGGACTCGAACCCGGGACAGAAGGGAGACATGGGCGCACGCCTACCACTGAACTACAGTGGTTAGTGCTTCCTTATTCTATCTTCTATATATATATATACTTATATTTTAAATTTTGGTATATATACATAATTTGTTTAAAAAAAATTTATTACTTGTTATGAGTGTCGATCGTTGGAGTTTCAAAATTAACAAGTATGTTTTGTCTTTTTTTTTATTTTTTTTATTTTATTTTTTTATTGTATTGTTGTTTTTTTTAGAAAAGGGAACCTCAAGGGGTTTCCATTGTGTCTAACTATGTTGGTTTTTGAGATTCAGGGGCTGTCAAGTTTGATGGATTTTCAGGGAAAACATAGGAGTACAAGCGTACACTACCGTGAGGATTCTGCAAGTGACATGGAGACCAAGGGATTAAATGAGAGAATCACAAACTTCAACATCAAATATCAGGTGAAATTGTTCTATGCTCCTATTCTCTGCATGTACCCCTTCTAAATTATATTTTCTTTAAACACTGGGGACAGTGTTATATTATGTTGGGGGGAGGTGAAAATAAAAATCAATCACATAGAGCAATAAAATGTGCATGTTAATTGAATGAAAATTTTCCTTAACCTTGAACATGTTATTACACATTGCAAACCTTGAAAACTGAATATTAAATAATTTTTTATTCCTTGATTATGATTTTAATACATGTTTAAGTTCATGAGCATAAAATTTTGGAAAGTGTGGCTGTCTAATGTGATTTTTCACTGTTACATTTTCATCCAATTTTTA
Source organism: Viscum album (assembly GCA_963277665.1). Lineage (NCBI taxonomy): Eukaryota > Viridiplantae > Streptophyta > Magnoliopsida > Santalales > Viscaceae > Viscum > Viscum album. The sequence goes on along the minus strand of OY728120.1, from coordinate 1,426,319,059 downwards.
TAAAAAAAATCACAATGCACGTCTGTTGGATTGTGGGGTATTAATTTGAATTCTTGGGTTCCCATAATAAATAGCATATTTTTGGTGATCATTTTAAATTTAATATGAGTATTTTAAAAAATATATATATAAAAAAGAGGTGTAAAAAACACAAAAAAACAACAAAAAAAAACAACAATAAATTTGCGCATAGAGAAATGAAATGACTTAATGTGTGGCTTTCGACACTTGGGGATCGTGACTCCATAGTTGTCTGGCCCAGTTTTGGGAATTTTACCTCTATTTGTGGAAATTCGAATTTGTTTTTGAATGAGTTAACTCGATATGATGCCCGAGTATGTGGGCTTCACTTGGTGCCCTAAGGCCTTTGAGCCTGGGAGTCATCGGCAAAGTCTCGCTACAAGGGTTGAATCATTTGAATTCAATTTCAATAACCATGGCAACATTGCAAAAAAATAAAAAAATAATAATAAAAAATGAATACTCATATTAATATTAAAATGTGATTCCACCTAGCGCTTCCATCTTTTCCCCTTTGAATAAAAATGAACCCCCATGTCTATTGTGACACACAACACATCATCATGATTAATGGTAATTGGATGAAATGTGGCATTGAATTTGATCAGAAGAATGGGTTTGGGCTTGGGTTATGCTTTAGAACCTACATTTTATTAAATGATTTTGATGGGATGCATAATTTTTTTGGTATGAGGTATTTTGGTGAGCATTGTTTATTAAAATGTTTTTGGAAAAGGAAATTTGATTTTCCTAATCTTTGAGTTATTTGCTCGGGACTAGCAAATCTCAAGTTGGGGGGTGTGATTAGACAATAAAAACACATTTTATAATTACATTTTATTGGGATTAAAAGTTCATTTTTGATCATATGGGCCTGAGTTAGTACATTTTAATTTTAAACATCCACTCTCATCAATTGTGCACTTCATGCCTAATGTACACCAATTTAGGCCCAGTGACTCATATGATTTTATTGAATGTAATTATTCATGTTTTAATATTATATTTTTGTAAATGTATCTTCACTTAAAATTTAAATGTTTCTCATTCAGGGAGCAAGGAAATATTCATAAAGGATGATGAAGATATTTGGTGATGAAAGGAAACAATTCTGGTAAAGCCAGATTGGACATCAACCCACTGTTGAGGATGTGGGTCCCTGAATACTGTACCAATGAAGCCCAAATTTCTTCTGATGATAGAGGAAGTACATGGGAACAAATAATTATTCAGGACAAAGTGCTAATTCGGTCTCCATGATGGTGATCAAGGCAGCCCAAATGGAAGATCAGAATCTGGGCCAGAATCTGCGGCCCAGAATTTCAGACCAATGAATCTTCCATATCTCCCGCACCACAACTTAAATTGGGCTGATATTTTACAGGCAGTTATAAGACATCCGGGGCTTTATTTTTGTCTTCTATGTCCCACTCCAAATCGGCCATCGAGAAGGAATGTGAAGCGGATCTGTCAAGTGGATGCAAGCTGGATGCCATCTCGGGTCAAGGGTGGAGAAGTCTCCTCTCCACCTACTTTCCACCACCTATGCCTACCCTCATTGATTGGGATGACTTGGACCGTTGGAGCTCGGCCTAAGGATCCAAATTTGCCTATTTAAGGCAGTGGTGGTGAGGAGGAACTCATACCTTCTTTCATGTAATGTTATTATGCTCAATTTTTGTTGTAATGCTTTCATTTTCCCCATGTAAGTTTCTTTTTGTATTTGTAAGTTCTTAATCAAATTCCTTCTCTTCTCTTCATCCAATTTCTATACATAAATCTCTAAAATCACAAAATCACAGTGATAACTCTGTGTTTTGGTGATATAGTTCACACATAGGTGTGAATTCCATTCACACACACGGAGGAGTGCTCGTTATTTCCGCAGTTTTAATCTCTTCAATTCAATTCTTATAAGCCGTCTTCCGCCCACCATTGATAGTCTATCATAAATGGAGGGCTAACCCTTTAATGGGTTGATCTTAGGAAGATGAAAATGCTGGATTGATTGATATTTAATGCACGAATTGTTGTTAATTGGTTAAATAATTCAAGACTTCCATTCTTCAATTATTTTCGCTCCTCATCTTCACTGTGTTTGAAAAGGCTAATTCCAATTACTAAATTAACCATATACCTTGGAGAGATCATGAATCTGGTTCTCTAAGTGTGTTGGTGACTAGTAATTGAGTTTAGTTAGTATCTAACCAGAAAATGATGAAGGTAGTGTTATTTTGAAGAATAGTTTCATCAAGAATTAATAAAACCAAAAATTTGTCTAAAGAAATAAAATGCATTCAATCCACCCAAGCGTAACCCTAAGATCAACCCATTTCATTAAAATTGAACTCAACTAAGCTTATTAGTCCTCTCCCAAAACACATAAAAACAAATCCAAGTTGGCCACTTCATAGACAAAAATCCATCCCTTAGGTTGTGTATCTTAGGTATCTTCTTAGGTCTCTGTGGAATCGACAACCCAAGCTACACTACAAGGACCGTTCTACCCTTCTACTCTTGGGTAAATTTGGGCGTGAACCACCTCCTCAGTTAGGGAAGTTTTTGTGGGTGTGTAGAGCTTGTTTAAGGATCGGAACCCTGTCCAATGGAAGAAAAGTACTAGCGAAACTATTAGTAGAAACCATGTAAGGAAGGCTACATAGATTCCCCTAACTATGCAGCATTGGATAGTGGGATGGTATATGGCACATGGTTTTCCATTACCGTTCACCAGGAGCTGCACGATCATGCAAGAAGTTATAGATAAATTAAAAAGGTGTTTTTCATAGTTGGCACACTGTCACCTTAAATATGAATCTTAATAATATGGGTTCCCCCTCTCTATAATCTACTGTTCATGGTTGGCACAGGGTTTTGAAAACCGTGCATCCAAACTGCATGATTCCCTTTTTGGGTGATTTTATTTAAATTACATCAATGATCTAATTAACCTATTCCTCTTCTTTTTTTGGATAATTCCATTGTAAATCCCTATAATTTATTGATTTTATATATCTTAATACCTCTTCAGTTGAGTTTGATCCTGATCTTTCATCCGGTGCCGATTTGATCATCATTAGTCATGTTGTATGTGTATTGGTATGACCTTAATTCTTTTTTTTCATTCTTCATTTATCCTTATATTGACAATTACATTTAGATTCAGAATCATATTCCCTATTTTCAAGGACTTGATCCATTATTTATATCAATTATAATCCAAGGAAAACTAGAGGCTGATACTGGATGAGTAGAGTTGTATGAGTATGAGTTTGGTTGTGTATAACTCATCTCTAAAGCTTGTTTATTATATAAACCATTGTGTGTGCATGATGATTTATTTGGGAATCATCAGTTTAATTTATATTCCTTGCTTGAAGTCTTTAGAAATGTTTCATAAGACCCATTCCATTAATGTTGTTCATCATTGTTTGTTATGTTCACAATGTCAACCAACCCAAATATGAAGTTTCCATAGTTTATGCTTTTAGTGGTCAGTTATGCCTTAATGGTAAGTTATGGAATTTTATCTCCACTATTTAGGTGTATGGATTGACCCTAATAATGGAACAAAATCCTTGATTAAATAACTATTTAATTGGGATATAACTATCCCTTGAATATTTTAGTTTAACTTGACCTTATAATTAAGTGTTCTAATCAATTAATCAATGTTTTAATGGTTAAATTTTCATGTATACCATGAATGTAACTTACCATAATTGAATTTCATTGAATGTAATTGAATGGATTTGTTTCACATATGTATCACGCCTTTCTATGTCTAATGGAAGGTTAAATAGTGAACAATTTAAATGAATATAACTTATATGAATTAATTAAAGGTTACATGTCATTGAGAGGCCATGCCACTTCAATGAAAGGTACGAAATGAACCCCTTGTTTTATTAAATGGAATGAAAATCACAAAAACTAACTTATTAAATGAATCAATTGTGGGCTTCCAAATTTTATATGGACTTTATCATTAGAATAAGAGTGGTCAGACATGATTTAGCCCTTGGATTCCAGAAGGGATTCCTTGAGCACTCGTGGACACCATTATAATTCAAGGATGTCGGTTTCCTTGGTTAACACACACCTTGGAACCTGATCCTCATCATTTAGTGGAAGCTCATTATAACATTGTAGGGTCCCTCTATTACTATTATAGGATTTATTGGATACACTACTTGTATCCATCATTTCTTCTATGGACACGAGGTTCATTGGTTATACCCTTGGGCCTCACCATTTCTTATCTTGTTTTACCATAGATATTTGCCTTAAAATTGGTTGGATTCATTATTGTGGAAAAAATGGATGATTATCCTTAAATTACACTCTTAAACCTTCATAAGAATGCAATTACTAGTAAGTTGGAAACCCCTAAAGTCAAGGTTTCCTTGGTTATCCCATTGGAACCTCCTCATTATATATAACATCATGGATGCCTTCTTTACCTTAGATCCTTTACTAATATCAATATCATTTCAGGATGTAAGTGTTGGTTATACCTCATGTGACTCAGTTATATAAACTAGAACCTAAATAATTAATGAACTAGAAATATTTTCATACACTAGCCAAGGGATGAAGCAGGTGCTTGGGTATTTATGTTACTATACTGCTTTCCTTTTATATATGCATGATTGCACCCTTTTCAGTTTATATTACATGGACAAGATTTTATTAATATTATTGTTGGTGGCCTTGCTATGATTTATCTCTCACCCTATCTAGGCCGCCATTGGAACCCAGGTAGACTACACGTATACGAGTGTTGAAAAAGGGAAGCATACCCCTCTGGAAAATTAATTTCTTGATTTATTCTAATGGAGCTAGTATCCGATCACCAAGCTAGATCATGGGATGTTGTAGATTGTTTTTAACAAAATTTTTAAATTTTTAATAGCATTTATTATTGGTTTCTTTTTATCCATGTTTTCTAGATTTATAGATAAAAAACATATATAATCATCAACTACTGTATATTTATATCAGATGAACGTGTTGTTTATTATTATTCATGTATTCTTCAATTGTGTCATCTGTTTACAAAACTTTATTCCTCTACATACCTACTATTTTAATTATCCACTATGCTACACTCTAGTAATGATAGAATACTCTCCCCATGGACACACCAGTGTCCATATCTACTATTCAAAATCCTCTGGCAATCTGGGAGATGCGCTTGAGGCCATGTGCCTAACCAGGTTCCAGGAACCTCTGAGTGGCATCTAGGTTTGGAATGTCATGAAATGTCTCATAAATTCACTGTAAATTTTTTCAAAATTTTATGGGATTATTTCAAGACTAGGAAGTCAGACGGCACGCGATTCCAAGGCATAGTGAGCCCGAAATAAATGTTTGAACTTCTTTTTTAGTTTATTTAAAATAGTGCACATGTGCAGTTTTAGAAACTTCTAAATAGGTTTCCGGATTAAAAATATAAGGGCACTATTGCATCCGGAATGACGGCTTTACCCAATGAAGGACCTATCCTCGGCTAGCACAGGTTGAGGAAAAAAGTTAATTTTCAAAAATTATATGGAAAAAATATAATAATGTTAAAAGTGTTTATTTTATTCAAAAAAAATCAGTGTGATGTCACGATGAGGCAACTATTTCATTTCACAAATGAAATAGCATAACGTCACAACAGATAAGCATAACAGAAACACTAAAACAGATTTCATCAATTAATATCCTAACATGGATACGGGAATCAGAGCATGATCGAGGAGATTGCTTTGAACCTCTCGAAAACTTGGGTTGGAAAATGACGAACAACCTATGATGAAGACCACCATCATTCCTTTCTCTTCGTAGGATCTTACCATCGACTAGAGTTTTGGATCAAAGAATGACAACGGAACGACACCATTCTTCACGAAAAACAATTAGATTCCTAGTAAGGGGTTTTTGTTTTCGGTGTGGCATCCCTTCACCCATTCTTCCATTCTAAATGACGAACATGGGTCAATTTACTAAAAAATTGACCCACAGATCGATATCCCTTGCGGGAATAGGATTTTAAAATTTGGTGATTATAAAGGGGAATATATTATGGAAATTATTTTAACGTACCTCCTTTCTTTTCTAACGTAATGAACGAAGTTCAAATGAAAAATGCCAACATTTTTTTGCCTTGGTTGTTCATTGTAATATCTCTTTCTCATCATGTTATTTACTAATGGACCCATGTAGTTGTGTCAAAGTATTTCTGAGAAGTTCCAAACATGGTAGGACCCCTAGATCGACAACATGATGGATGGGAGCACAGAGGAGTGGAGGAAGAGACCCGAGGACCATAGTGGGTCTTATGGATCAGAACACGGACCACCAGAGTGAGTCTGGTGGCCCAAAGAATCACCCTCTAGTGTGTCAAAGCTGGAAATAGTTGGTGTCCACGTGGAAGAGGTGATGTGTGCTAATACTGCACCGCGAAGGAAAAGGAGGTATGTGTCATCCTTTGTTGGTGGTGTTCAGTGGTTTCCAGTTGTTGGCTGATTATTGTGTGGGAGGATGTGGCTTCAAACCACCTCCGACGGTGAAGTACCATGGTCTAGAAGGAAATAAAGGATACTAGTAATAACATTGTTCCCCTTATACTTCTGAAGCACTTATCCCCGATGTGTTAATTCGTTCCCCAGGGTCACCTATACCTGCTCATCATTTAGGCCTGATGGGTCACCTAGAACCGCTCGTCACTGGGTCACCTAGACCCGATCATTTTTAGGTAACCTAGAACCACTCTTCAAATAGGCCTATTGGGTCACCTAGACCTGTTCATCCCTAGGTATCCAAGACCCATTCGTCTCTTAGGCCTATAGGGTCACCTACACCCACTCGTCAAGGTCCTCCCATCACAGCCTACTGTAGGATTCTTGCTTGTAGTGCACCTGATTATGGGAGAATCCAATTCTCAATCATTTGATAATATCTCCAATACCACTAAAACCCACCTAGAGTATATCAAAAGGACCACACTTTCATGAGTAACCCAACATCGCAAACAGATCATCAATTGGATGCATTGTTTGGAAGTTATGAGGATTTTAGTGGAAATGGGCTAGTTGGGTCTGTGTCTGGTCTGACCTTACCCGATAGGGTTTCTCCAGGCATGTTGTGCCATGGGTCTAGCCTACCAGGCCACCAGTTCCATAGTCTTCATTTGACTTGATTCAATACTCCCATTAGGCCCACCCTGCACACGTAGGCTGGTTTTTTCCAACTAGGAAGCGTTGAGTGCTGCGTCCGTCCGAGCCATGTGGGCCGCTATGTTTAACACAGCAGTTCAATGCATAGCCACTTCACGGTCCTTCTAGACCATGGTACATAACCTAAAGAAAGGAAAGAAAGGATATCAGTCATAACACTTCACCCCTTATACTTCTGAAGCACTTATCCTTGATGTGTCAATTAGTTCCCCTAGGTCACCTCTACATGGTCATCATTTAGGCCTGCTGGGTCACCTAGAACCGCTCATCACTGGGTCACATAGACCAGATCATTGTTGGGTAACCTAGAACTAATCATCACATAAGCCTATTGGGTCACCTAGAACGTGTCATCCCTTGGACTCCAAAATATAGGATATCAGTCATCGGGCTCTGCTTGTACATGTTTTCTTTTGTGCAGATGATAGACACTTTGACAAAGACCGTGGTGGTCTGGGACCAGGTAGTGCCTAGTGAGATCCAACATATGAGGAATACTTTTATGGTTTCAAGTGGTTACCCCTTCACCTATCCTTCAGGCAGGGTTTACCGTATAAGGACTTTAGAAGATTGTACTTTTATTTTTTGGGCTTGTATTCTAGCCTCTTTACATATAGTTTTGTATTTTTACTCTCATTGTTTGTATTAGTGGCATGAATGTTTAATTTTTAGCATTATAGGATAGGGATTTGTGTGTGCCTGCATACAAATACATGAAATAATGCCTCCCACATATGGGGTAATTCCTTGGGCGCTAGTCGCCAACCCCTGGCCTTTAGGAGGTGGGCTTTGGGTAGTCATGGAACAGGCCATGTGGGATGTGTCATGAGTGAGTGGTATCAAAGGCTGTCGGTTCTTTCTTAAGGACTGAGAGTTAGTGGATTTGTTTTGGAGCAATGCTGTTGATTGTTTCATGTTCGACATTCAGACTTGGGGAGTCCAATGTTGGGGCAGTGGAAAACATATCCACACACCAGGACCGTGAATTCTTCTTTTCGACTCGATACATAAAACATAGTAGTTTCATCCATAATATATTAATTGAGAGTGTTCTCATGTCCTTCTTTATTCAAAGTTAGCTCACCAGGTATAATCTATTGAATGTGTTTCATCTTGATTCATTTTAAGATGCCTCCATGCAGACAGCCAGAAAGGATTATGGTATGTGACTGTGAATTCGGTATGCCTATTGATGAGGCATCCATATAGGGACCAGTACTAGAGGTGGCCCCACTGGTTGGGGCACCAATGTTTCCACCACCCATCAATTAATAGTTCCTACTAGTGTTATCTATGGAGGACACACATTGTCTCAATGCCTTACATGAGTTCAAGAGGTAGTTACCTCCCAGGTTTAGTAGTGAGACTGATCCCAAGATAGCTGAGGGTTGGATGAAGGAAGTCCCCCACATCTTCCATCTTGTGAGGAAACCACCCGACCAAATGGATATTCTAGCCACGATCCTTCTTCGAGGCCGAGTGGGGAGATGATAGAGCTTGACGATCTAGAAACATGATGAGGTGACCATCACTTGGATATATTTTCAGCGCCTCTTCTGGGTGGAATTTGTTCCAGATAATCTACAATCAGTACGCATCCATGAGCTATCGAACTTACAGTAGGGTAGCATGATAGAAGCAGAGTACTCAGTGAGATTCATTGAGATTTCTCGCTACTCTACATACAGGGTTCAAGACCCATTCTTCAGGGCTTGAGCTTTTGAGTAGGGACTACACTTGGAGGTCAAGGAGTCCATGGTATCTCTTAGCATAATTTCCAAAGAGGGGATGGTAGATTGAGATCAACCCATAGAGAGATTCCTGGAGGAGCAAGTGCCAGTGTCAGGAGATACCAGTAGACATCAGGTGGTGGAGTCTTCAGCGGTGTTTAGCAGGAAAAAGACACGAGGAACCCAAAGGGTCAAGACTTTAAAGGGATTATTGTAGGACACAGGGTCAGAAGTATGAGGCTCCCAGGGAAGTGGGAGACTGCAGAGAATTTGGGTGTGCTATGAATGTGGCAGGTAGGGACACATGGCTTGTGACTGCTGGGCTCGTCGTAAAAATGATCAACAGACGATCAAGGGACTACCGAGGAAACTATAGAAGGTTGAGAAGTGTGGTCCATAGAGAGTAATACATGGTAGGGGAGTAGGTATAGTGGTAGGAAATGACTGGACGTTTGAGGTACTACCACCAACACCCCTGGTGGTCCACCATGGGCTCCCGAAGCAGATGGACAAGGGCAAACCCAACTTCAGGAAATAGAGGCATATGATTTGATGCTCTAGTGATGATTAGAGGTATGATCTGTGTCAACTCCACCTTAGATGCAATTCTTATAAAAACAGGTGTATGCCACTCTTTCCTTTACAAGCACCATATTCGGAGTTCAAAGAATCTAGTAGAGTATTTGGCTCGATCCTTGAGATTAGAGACTCCTACGGGAGGGGATTCAATGATGATGCACCGGTGCTGGAAGTGAGATCTTACTCTTGGAGGTGTTATCTTTGGTTGGTATCTCCTAGTAGTGGCATCAATTCCTTACATTGTCATTCTGGGTATAGACTATTTATCCACAATCTATGCACATATTGACTATTTTATGCACATAGTGCGGTGTTTCCATAGAGATGGGGTAGGATATCCTTTACTGAAAAAAAGGAACACTTATAATGTAGGATGGACTTTCGTAGAAGAGGTTGGAACCGAACACACACGAGTTGTCTAGCCTTTCCCTTAGATCAGTGGAAGATAGGTGTCGTCATTTTCTTCCAGTGGTGGATGAGTACAATTACATCCTTCCAGAGGATGTTCTGGGATTACCCCCTCACCTGGAGGTTGACTTATGTTTTTTCCTATACCCCAGGATGGCACCAATATCAACACCTACATATCAGATGGCTCCCACAAAGCTTCGTATGTTGACGGTAAAAATTGAGGACCTGTAGATGAAGGGCTTCATAAGGACCAGTGTTTCACCTTGGGTGGCCCCAAATCTGTTTTCCAAGAATGAATATGGGATTTTGAGACTATGTGTGGACTATAGGTGCATAAATCTGGTGACCGTGAAGAAGAAATATTTTTTGTCGAGAATCAATGACCTCTTTGACCAACTGAATAGAGCAAGGTTGTTATCGAAGATAGACCTCAGGTCTGGCTATCATCAACTTCATGTACGGGATGATGATGTACTGAAGACATCCTTTAGATGTAGGAATATACACTAGTTGTTTTTGTTGATTCCATTCAGTGGGACCAATACAGCAATAGTGATCATGGTAATCCTAAATAGGTGTTCTAGCCTTAACTTGACCGATTCTTTGTATTATTCATTAATTATATCCTGGTGTACACGGCACCAAAGTAGGAGTAAATGACACACTTCAGAATAGTCATGGATATGCTATGAGAGAATCTTCTTTATAGGAAGATCCCGAAGTTTCAATTCTAGATTCGGGAGGTCCACTTTCTAGGAAACATAATTTTAGAAGTTGGAGTTGTAGTGGACCTAGTGAAGAAGAGGTGGTTCTTTCTTGGGATAAACCCAAAAACGTGACTAAGTTAAAAAGATTATTGCATTTGTATAGATACTAAAGGAGGTTCATGCCCGAGTTTTCTAAGGTGGCAACACCATTATCAGATTTGACATAAAAGGAACATCCCTTAATGTGGATGGAGAAGTTCCAGTAGAGTTTGCAGGTGTTGAGGTGGAGATTGAAGAGTGCCCCTATCATGAGACTACTAGAGGAGGTCATGGGGTATGTAGTGTTATGCGATGTATTAGGGATCAGACTAGGTTTTTCCCTAATTCATGATCAGGAAGTGATTGATTATTGTTTGTGATAGTTGAGGCTTCATGAGTAGAACTATGTGACCCATGATTGTGATCTAGCAATAGACGTTTTCACATTAAACATATGGTGGAACTAATTTATTGGTGAATGGGTTACCATCTACTCGGATCACAAAAGTCTTAGGTATATGTTCTCCCAAAAGAACCCAAACTTGAGGCAGTGGAAATGGATAGAGTTCCACCAACACAATGATTTTGAGATAGTTTATACTCTTGGGAAGGGGAACATAGTGGAAGATGTTCTCAACAAGAGAATCGGGTTGTAGTTGCTGATTAGGAATCAAAGCATTTTGCCGCGATGCAGATATCCATCATAGATCGTGACGGATCAGCATACCTTCTGTCAAGGTTAGTCACTCCTCCACTCTTGTAGCATGTTACGGAGGCATAGCTTCAGGATGTCAACTGTGAGGCCCGACGTTCTCATTTATCAATAGGGTAGGACCCTAATGGATATTTGATAGGTGGAGAGCACATCATCCTTTTTAGAGGGTGCATTGTTGTACTAGTGACGTTGTGATAGGAGGTTCTGAGGGAGTTCCACACCTCCCCCTTAGCAGTGCATCCAGGAGTGGAAAATATGTACAAGGATCATTGACATCACTATTGGTGTCTGGGGATGAAAAATGTAGTGGAATAGTGTGTTTCTCGATGCCTCAATTGTCAGCAAGTGAAGGTAGTGCATAAGGTTTCAGCAGGTTCGACTCAGCCACTTGAGTGACGATAGTAGAAATGGGATGGTATATCGATGGACTTCATGACAGGTTTACCACACATGTCCCGGGAACACGATAGCATCTGAGTGATCATTGGCCGACTCACCATGTCTTCCAACTTCATACCCATATAGTATCAAGGTTCCAGAGAGGGCTTGGGATGCATCTATGTTTAGGAGATTTCTCGGCTTCATGGAGTTCCTTCAACGATCATTTTATATTGTGATTATCGCTTCATGTCTAAGATTTGGAAGGTACCGTTGGAGGTTTTCGGGACCCACTGCATTTGATCACGGTATTTCATCCGAATATGGAAGATTAAATAAACAGGGCTATCCAGGTTTTAGAGGGAATGATTCGTTATTGCATCCTAAATTGTGGTCACAGATGGGAGGATCATCTACCACTAGTGTAGTGTGCATAAAACAATAGAAACCACTCCACTATTGGTATGGAATCATTTGAGGCACTCTATGAGTGACCATGTAGATCACTGCTATGCTGGAAAGACTCGTGGGAGTCAGCATTCATGTGTTTAGAGTTGGTGTTGGCCACCACTGAGAAGGTGCATATCATCCAGGAGAAGATGATGACTATAGAGAGTAGGCAGAAATATTATAATGATTGGAGATGGAGTCCCTTGGAGTTCTAGTAGGATACTATGGGTTCCTTTAGGTCTCACCTGAATGGGGATTAGAGAGATTTGGAAAAGGTGGAATGTTGTCTCTAAGATTCATTATCCATTTCTAGATTCTGACCATAGTTGGGGAGGTGGCATACCGCCTATCTCTTCCCCCACGGATGCATTGGTTTAATAATGTCTTTGATGTGTCTTAGATGAGGTGTTATGTGCATGACCCATCACAAGTCAAATATTGGGGTGAGCCGGACAATAACACTGGGGTGATGTTTGTATAGTTCTCAATGGATATTGTGGATTGACAGGAGTGGGTCCTTTTTGGGTAGTTGATTCCTCGGGTGTACATTTTTTGGTAGAATTGGAATCTCTAGGAGAGAACTTGGGAGAGGGAGACTCAGATTCATGCTCAGTATCCCCATTTGTTTTTAGTGCTTATTTTGTCTATAAAAGATATAAATCCATATGGTGGGGAGAATCTAATATCCTAGAAATTCCATGTAAAATTTCTTGAGGTTTTATTGGATTATTTCGAGACTAGACACTTAGACATCACGTGATTCTTTGAAACAGTGAGCCCAGAATAAATGTTCGAGATTTTTTTAGTTTGTTTAAAATAGTTCTTGTGCACTATTTTGGAAACAAATAAATAGGTTCCTAGATTAAAAATATGAGGTTATCATTGTGTCTCGAATGAAAACTTTACCCAAGGAAGGATCTAACCTCATTCCTCATAGGTCGAGGGAAATAGTTAATTTTTGGGCGTTTTAAGGAAAAAATAATATTAACATAAATGAGTTTATTTTATTCAAAACTCTTTTACTGTAATCAAGCGATGAGGCAAATATTTCATTTCATTAATGAAAAAACATAACGAAACGATGACTCGTTGTAATAGAAATGCTGAAACACATTTCATCGATCAATAGCCTAATGTGGATATGGATATCAGAGAACAATTAGGGAGATTTCTCTAAACCTCTAGAGAACTTTCATGGGAAAATGACGAACCACACACGATGAGGAACAATTCCATCATTTATCTTCAAAGGATATCACCATATATGGGAGTTTTGGATCTATTAATGATAATGGAATGATTACATTCTTCATCGAAAAATGATCTGATTCCAAGTAAGGGGTTTTTTCTGTTTGGCCTCTCATCCCCCATTCTTCATTTCTAAATGAAAAAACATGGATCAATTATCTAAAAAATTGACATGTGGATTGATCTCCCTTCCTTCAATGAGATTTTGAAATGTAGGGATTATATCATGGAAATTATTTGAATGTCCCCCCTTTCTTTTCTAATGTATTGAACGAAGGCCAAATGAACTAGGACGAGATTCCTTGCCTTGGCTGTTCATTGTGATCTCTCTTTCTCCTCACATTCATTAGAGACAGACCCCGATGGTCACATTGGATTCTTGTTGGGAGGTTATGAAGGTGGTTGGACCCCTTGGATTGAAGACATGATGTCTTGGAGCACACATCATCGGAGGAGGCAACCAGAGGATTGTAGCGGGACTTCTGAATAAAAAAACAGACCACCGGAGTGAGTCTAGTGTCCCGCAGAAGCACCCTCAGGCATGCTGGAGGCAGCCACGTGTGTAGAGCAGTGCTCACCAGTGCTAAAGGAGGTCCACAGAATCTTCCAGGAGCTGTGATCAGAGGACATTTGTAGGTACCTGGAAGTAGTGTGGGTGGATTTAAATTCTAGCCGCATCACACGGTAAAGGACCACAATCCAGCTGGACCGTGGTCGGACCCACAACAAATATTCAGGGAAGATACACGGAAAATTGTTGTGTTAAACATGGTTTCTCTCATGTCTTAGACGGATGAGGCACTTGCCATGTCCTATCTCGAACAAACTATCCCCCCCCCCCCTGTGCGGGTTGATCCGAATGAAGACCAGGCCATTAGGTGGCCCCATGGCCTCGACTAGTGGTCCAATGGGCCGGGTCCAGTATTCCCTTAGTCTAGCCAAGACCGGTCAGCCTAGACCTGAACGGGTCCAGTTGGGTCAGCCGAACCGGGTCAGATTGGTTTGGGCCCGGACCTGACCGGGCCCTTTCCACTAAATTCCTCATAACATCCAAACCGCACGTCAGATTGATGAGCTGGTTGCAGTATTTAGACCCTCGAAATGAGCCAGTCCTTTTGATATACTCTATTTGGGTGTTCATGGGAGTTGATATATGACCAATGTATTGAGGATTATATTCTCCTAGAATCAAGCACACTGTGAGTGGTAATCATGTGGCTGGGTCTAATGAGAGAATCGTCATGATTGGGTCAAGGTGACCCATAGATAAGCGGGACTAGGAGACCTAGTGATGAGTGGTTCTTGGTGACCCAGCATACCTAAGTGATGACGGGGTCTAGGTTACCCAGTAGACCTAAGTGACCCATTGGGGATGAGTGATTTATCTATACATGGTGTATAGTGTTGTGACTAATAGCCTTGATTTCCTTTCATTAGATTATACCTATGTGATCTGACAACACTATGTGAATACATTACTTTGTGGTATTACATTTTTGTTTTGGGGTCCTTACTATGTATCTTGTCCCTCAACCCTGCATGGGCTTCCCCCGCACAGGTCAGGTCTTATGAATATGATAGACACTTTGATGGAGACCATTGTTTCTGGGATCAGGTGGTGCCCAATGAGATCTAATAGATGAGGAGTACTTCTACGACTTTAGAAAGCACCCCATACACCTACCCTTTATATAGGGTTTACCATTGACAAACTTCAATAATTTGTACTTATCTTTTTTGGGGGCTTGTATTCTAGCCCCTTTACTTTCAGTTTTTTATTGTTACTCTCAGTGGTTCTATTAGTGGCATGCATGTGTACTTTTCGTCATTCTAGGCTGGGGATGTGTGTGTGTGTGTGCATACAGGTACTTGGGTAAATTACTCCCACTTGAGGGACAATGTCTTTGGTGCTAGTTTCCAACCCCTAGCCTTTCAGAGACGGTCTTGGGGTAGTCATGGAATGGGCCCCGAGGGATGGGTGGTGACACTTCACATGTCACATTATCATTAATATGATTGAGGATTTTTTTTCTTGATGAAATGATGTTATTCCATCTCATGCATCATTTTTATAACCTATTAGAATTAATATTCCATGAATTATTCCATGACCTATAAGATTTATTTCTTAACTGTATGATATTATTATACATTCCTATAGTGAAATACATATTGTGTGATAAATGATTTATATAGAAAATGAAGAAACATAATTGGTACATGGACTGTATACAAAAACCTAAATACTATTATCCTACATATCTATAGTAGACACCCTTAGCATCTAATTGTGGCAAATGGAGTCATGTACCATTAGTTGCGTCGACTTTAATATCCTATGGTTTGGATTAAGTGGACATCACACCTTTGTTTGTGAGGTGTATGGACCCTTATAGATCATAAGTGTCAACCCATTTGTTTTAAAAAATCCATGATAATTGTAAAATAAATATAAATTTAAATGAAATTGAAATTGTGAAAATAGGGAACTAAACCAAGACTTCTCATTAGAGTGGCCAGTAGGCAATGCCTCTACTAAATTTTACTATTGTTTCTATTTCCTAGACATATCATTGGAAGTAGGTATAGGGGTGTGGATTTTTTATAAGAAGGATTCTAACATCCCTATTATTTTATCTATGATCTTTTCATTATTGATCATTTCAAAAGAATTTTCTTGGTATTGTAGATACATACCACCTTGAAGAACAGAGTCATGTTCTAGGAGGGTGGTGATGACTCTGTTCCGGAGGTGTTGGGTTACGGTCCACTAATAGAGTCTCTTATTGTGTCAACTATAGAACTAGAAGTAGTTATGGATATGGATGTCAAGTTATAGCTCTATGAGAGTTTTATGTGATTTATTCAAACCTTATAGGGAGTCCCACAACATTCATTTCCTTTAAAAGACCTAATGCGTGTGTTCCAGTAGTACCACCCTCCCAAATTTTGGGGGGATGGAGGTCCAAAGGCTAATTTCCTCTATCTTGAAACTATATTTTATATCATTTATCATATCTAGAAAGCTCATGACAGGATAGTGAAGCTTGTGAAATGTAATCTTCTGGGAGAAGCTAAGTATCGGTGGGATCCTTCCAACCTGGATGATATGCATAAGGATATGGTTTGGAGGGATTTTTAAAAAAGGTCTTATGATTAGTTTTTTTAAGACCATGAGAGTAGAAAAGGCCAGTGATTTTATGTGTCTAGAGTATGGAGTGATGTCTGTTATGGAGTATTTGACACACTACATATACCTTCATCACTTTTCACTATGTTATCTTGCTAATGATCCATAGAGGGACATACCCTTAGTTAAAAGTATTAAGCATGTTGTTCAATTATAGGTCAATATTTACTGGTTAACTACTATTACTAAGATAGTGAATTAAGGGATTATCACTAAATAAAACATGAGAAAATATGGTCGCACAGAGTAGCGTAGTTTAGCCTCTCACCCCAGTGGTTCAGCAACAGCTAGAAATATGAACCATTTTGTGGCTTCCTGTGAGGGGTGTAATAGTCGGGATCTTAGTACTGGTGGTGATATTTAATTTTATCAGTGTGGTATATAGGGAAATATGAGTAATCATTGTGATAGAAACCCAGTCAAGTGTCGAGCATGCATCATGATGGTCCACATATTATGTTTTTGTAGTACCTTCCCTCCAGTAGTTAGTGGATTTTGATCAAATCTAACACCAGGTTCAAGAGAATGATTAATACTTCGTTGTGAGGTAAGGATTTGGGGTGGTGATAGTCATTTAGGTCAAGGTCGTGGTTATAGAAGAGGTATTCAGGCACCGATACATCCTAGACAACATAGTAGGCCTTCCTGGGTCATGAGGTTGTCTAATTAGGATTCAGTTTAGAAAAATATATTTTATAGATCCTACACCTAAGGAGTAGGGTTTCATTCCATATATGGTAAGATGTAAGATATCAATTTCCTCTACATTAATATCTATTCTTCTTGATATTGGTGCATGACCTGACTTCATCGATGTATTTGTTGTGAGGAGCCTTGGGATCATTTTTTAGTTTTTTGATAGCATTATGAACTTGGTTACATAGTTGGGGATTAAAAATGAGGGTGTAATCTAGTGTAGGGGTTCCCCCTTGAGATAGTTGGATGTCAAATTGAATGGGATATTTTTTTAATTAGGATTTCAGGGTTTGACATCACACTTAGGATGGACTATCTAGTTTATTATCAAGCATGTGTCGACTACTATTTTGTTGGATGGTGACCTTCACAGCACCTGTGGGAGGAGATTTTATTCAAAAGGGTGAATGGGATGGCTATAATGGTATTGATAGACTAGATAATCTCAAGCAAGGAGGGTTGATATCCTAGATTGTTGTTTTTTATCTAGATAGTTAGGGAATGCATCATAATTTCACTCCAGTGGTTGATCATTTTAGGGACATTTTCTCTGATTAATTTTTAGTTTAACTCCAGATAGAGAGTTTTAGTTCTCTATCTATTTAGTTATAGGAGGTGCAATTGTATCGAATCCTCCTTATAGGATGGCTACTTTGGAGTTTCAGTTTCTCCAATAGTAGCTATAGTGTTTGGAAATAAAGGGGTTTATATGTCCTAGGAGTTCCCTATGGGGTTTACCTGTCCTTTTTGAAAGAAAGAAAAATGAAACCCTCATTATATCTGTGTATTACCAAAAAAATGAACCAACTAATGGTGGAGAAATGGTATCTGTTTCTATGAATGGATGATATCTCTACCCAGATCTAAGGAGCTTGGTTTTTATCAAATATTGATTTGAGGTCAGGTTATCACCTAGTATGTGTTGACATGTAGACATACCTTGTACAAATTTCTTTATCATGTATGGTATATATGATTATATTATTATTCCATTTGGTATTGTGAACTTTCAAATAGTTTTCATAGTACTGATAAACCAGGTTTTCCATCCATATCTTGATTCATTTGTGGTGGTATTCATGGATGATATCTTCGTGTATTATCACAATCTATGGGACTGTGAAAAACATCTTGATATTGTTTTTTATACAATAATAGAGCATCAGTTATATTATAATCTCACAATTAACACTTTTGGATGGATAAAATTCTTTTTTAGGTTCTATTATGTCAAAGGCAGAAGTATTAGTTGACCCATACAAGGTGAGAGCAATAGTTTCCTTGGAACATCCCAATAAAATCTTAGATATTATTTTTTTATTAGAGAAAGTTGGATATTATAGGAATTTCATTAAAATCTTGTGAGACATATAATCACCTATTATGGGCTTGAATATGAATGGTGTGATGTTCTTTTGGTCTAATTCCTATGAGATAGACATTCAGGAGTTAAAAGGGAGACTGACTTCAGTATATGTCCTAATTAATATAGAGTTGAGAAGGAGCCATAGTATGTATTGTGATGCATCTGTTATCATAAAAGGAGAAGTTTTCATGTAGGAGGAGTGAGTCATGGAATATGGGTCACATTAGTTGAGGCCACATGAGAGGAACTACCTAACACATGAACTCAAGCTAGTTTTTGGTGTACATTTCTTGTGTTGTTGCATGCATTATTTACTTGGAGAGAGTTTTGTGGTGAACAGATATCACAAAATAGTCATGTTTATATTTACACAACGTTGCATGAATCATATGAAGTGAAGGTGGATGAAATAACTATAGTATTTTGACTTTTAGCTTGCATATGGGCCTGGTAAAGGCAATGCAGGTTCCGATGAACTGAGCAGGAGGACTTAGACACAGGTAGTTCAAGAGGATAGTAGTGAGTGGTAACTTATGGAATTATTCTCAGAGAAGAACATGGAGGTGAAATATGGACAAGGACAGACTTTTCTATCATCCTTGGTAGTGATATACACTATTTTGGATAGAGTGAGGTTCAGATAGTTATCAGATTATGAGGCCCAAGTCCTTTAGGGGAGTGTGGGAAGTGGTGACCCACATCCCAGTTAAACCATGGGTGATGATAAAATTCTACATATTTATTGTCTCATTGGGGTTCCAAAAGAAATACATGAGGAGCTGATGTTAGATTTTCATGCCTCATATTGTGAATAACATCCTAGTGTTACCATGGATTATTATGACTTACGAAGTCTATAATGGTTGTTGGGGATGAAACAAGAGGTTGTTGTTTTTGTCTTAAGGTGTTCCACCTGTCAGGAGGTGACGATAGAACACTAGCAACCAACTGGGATTTTACAGTAGTTACCATTACCTATGGGAAATGGGAAGATGTTGATATGTAATTTTTGACCTATTTTTTTACGTCCGTTAAATATGGGGATGTTGTTTGGGTTGTAGTGGAAAGGCACATGCACATCACACATTTATTGGTGATCGGGGAGCCCTTCTCAGTTGATGGCATTCAGAGATTCTATATCTATGATATTGTAGGACTTAATAGTGCTCTTAAGACAGTTGTATTGGATAGGGATTCCCAGTTTACATCTTTTTTATTGTAGAGTTTAAATATTTTTTTCGGTACACAGGTGATTCTGAGCACATCATACCACCCTCAAACTGATGGTTAGTCAAAGAACGTGATTTTGTAGCTTGAGGACATGCTTCAAACATACATCCTCCATTTTGGGGGAATATGGGAGAATAATATACCCCTGGTTGAGTTTAACCACAACAATATCTATCAAGAGATGATTCAAGTGGAACCATATGACTCTTTTCAGGATAGGCCATGATGATCACCTCTAGGATAGTTAGTGGATGAAGAAGTAGTGTTAGTTAGATTGTGTGTCATGAATGAGACTTTAGAGTAGGTCCAATTGATTAGAAAGTGTATGGATACTACATGGTCTAGATAGAAATATTACATCGATCACTATCAATGACCTCTAGAGTTTGATATCGAGGATAATTTTTTTTTACATATCTCACAATGTTTGGTGCATAGACGGATTATGAAATTGGTTAAGATTTCATTGTGATAAGTCGAGTTGTTATAAATTTTGGAGAGAGTCAAGCTAGTAGCATATCAGTTGCAGTTAAATTCTATGTACTAAGCTATGCACGATGTCTTTAATGTATCTCAGATGTTCCATTATCAATCAGAATCATATCATACTCTTCAGTTGGATGTGGTGGAGTTGTAGGTACATGTGTTCTTTGAGGAACATCCTATTCATGTAATTTATAGGAGAACTAAGGCTCTCCGTATCCATTCAATTCAACTATTATGGGTGTTATGGTAGCACAGACATGTACATAATGAGACATGGGAGTGGGAGGCCGATGTACATGCTCAGTGGCCAGAGTTATTCTCATGTGATTCTTGACCACCCTTTGAAGGTATATTCAAGGAAACACTTCTTTAATGGGGTAATATTGTAAGATCCTATATTTTATGGTACTAATATTTCAAATTTAAATTGAAATTTAGGGTTTTGTTCTAATATAAATTCTTAATGAGTTCACAGGAGTTTTGAGGGTTTATCGATATTTTTCAAATCTTGAAACCTATCTTTTAGAGAAAACAAGCTAGGTCACACGGTCAGTAGAAACCATGCAGCCAAAATAAAATGGTTGATTATAATCATGTAGCGAGTTTAAGAGGCTAGAGAAGGGCAGTATGTTTTAAAGAAACCATTCAACTAGGGGTTCACACCTATTCATGGAACCTTCAATTGTTAGCATATCCAAAATGTAGGGTCGGAGTATGGGTTGTCTTACTGTACACCATGACCATGCGAGGGGTGAAAAAGGATAGTGGCTAATGTAATGGTTTTCACATGGTTTTCTATACCATACATATAAACAATGTGGGTTCCCTAGAGAGGTTTTGAGGGGTGCACATTTTTCATAGGGTTTGTCCAATCATGCGGACAAATAATGATACGTTGTTAAAATGTGGGAAATGACCAAAATGGCATTAATTTTTCTAATAACATTAACCATTTTCTTATTTCCATCAAGAAAATAGACCCAGAATATTTTCGTTCTCTTTTAAATCCAAATCTTAGGCATTTTACATAATTCTCTATCTAGACTTGGAATCGAACATCATTCATCTTGTTGGATCTGTGTCGGTTTCAATTATCTCACACCATTTTTTGTTTGACATTATAGGGATGTAGTTATTTTGGTGAAAGTTAATATTAAATATTTTTAGTATTTTAAACACTTCTTCATTTTTATCCTAATCTGAACCGAATCAGAAGTCAATACATAATGTTTTTTGTAGAACATGTCTTTGATTAGTGTTCTATACATTTTCCTAACTTTTTGATTGTTTTATAGATTATTATAGTTGTGCTGCATGAAAAACCTTATGGTGTTGAACCTAAAATTAAATGTATATCTTGATATAATTATTTGAAACTAGTTAATGTTTCCCTCTTCATTCCATTTTTAGGGTAGGAGGTTGTCAATCTCAACCTAGGCCACCCGTGGGGTGTTTCATTGTATCTTTGCTATGTTTTACCACCACTTTGGGTGCATGTGAGCTCACCAAATTTATTAGGATCCTTAATGAGTATTTAATGAATTGTTTAAATTTTTGAGAACCTTGTTTTACCTATTCATTGTAAATATATGGGATTAATTGATATGAATTGAGAAGATAAGGTAGATTCCTCCTTTTTATGATATTGCATATTGTTAAAATGGATAAATGCTTTATATAGAAATTTTTTATAGGTTCTCATGAACTCCTGGATTTTGAATGGTTATGAAAAGAATAATGGTTTTTTGATCAAATTATAATGGTGGTGAATTCCTTGGATAAGCTTCTTGGATCTTGATTCCATTGGATTCCATAGACATTTCGGCTCCATGGGTCCATACTGATTATGGTAGTAGACACCTTAGACATTTCTACTCCTTAGATCCTGAATCCATAGTACGCCAAGGGAATTACTACCCATTGGTTCTGTCGCAATGGAAATTTTATGTTGACATTCTAATTAGTCTCCCCACAAGTCTTTACTGAGTTTCCTTCAAGATTATCCTAGGATTCGATGAGGATGCATTGGTATTCTATACATTAGATCTATCCCTTAGGATCCTATCAGTATAATACATGTCATGGGTTTTTGTGGATGTTATACATTTGATTACATGCTGTGGTAGTCACAGATATTTTTCTATTATTTATAGATATATATAGTATTTTTATTTCCTTACATTTTTATAGTGACATGACATGAAAATCATATTGTATATGACTAATTTTGGATATTTATTATTCCAGTCTTTTGAATGTTTACCTTATGTCTGTTTTTTAGTATTTATATTATTCTAATACATGGTTGATGTGATTATTACCATTGTAATACACTATCATGTGAGGGAATAGTCTCCCATCAAATTCTCCCTAGAAACTCACTGTTTGTCGGTATCCTCTGGAATGCGGGGAGGTACACTTGTGGTCATTTTTCCCACCGAATCAATGCTCAATTTTATACATCATAGTTCAGTACGTTACACATGATTTATTCCTTCTATATATATTTTAAATGAATATTTATAACACAACACATATACATGATATTAATGGTTTGTTATTGGAAGATAATTATTCATATAAAGTGGAACTTAGCCATATTATTGATAGGATGGAACAAGTGTTGAGGAATAGTACAACATAAATTTAGAAAGTTCTATGGATATATAAAATGTTGGAAGAATCTATTTCAAAACCTAGAAAACCATTGATTGAAAAAATTAACCCTTTTGTTTTAACAAAGGACTCAAATTTAGAAGATGTAATTTATTTAGGTGGTATAATATGACAACCTAAAAATTATTTCTACAAATATTAAAATAAAAACTTATTTATTAATTACTCTTTTATTATATTGAATAATATATCTACATTGAAATTATATTTTGAAAATAATATTACATATCAAGTAATATAACTTAAAACAATTTATAACTGACGACTATGGATATAAAAATCAATAAATAGTGACAACGTAATGGTATACTCCAAAGGATCAAACTCTATTACAAAAATTACAACCTATATCAAAACTATTAAAATAAGGAAAAATATTAGAAATAAAATAGATATTATCAGTGGAATTTAAAAAAACATTTGGAGTAAAGTAGTTATTATTGATATTTAGTGGTGTATATATAGGATGTAATTAGATATGTGACCATCTGGGTATGACTATTATAATACTATTATAGGTCTACTAGTAAATATAACCATTTTTAGATATTTTTTGGAGAAATATGACTACATTTATTAATGTTACATTTAGGAAAAATATTTGTAAAGTGGTATAAAATTTTAATTGATGCATTACGGAGAAATAACAGACTCAATAATTTAGACCAATCATTTTAGGCACCATTTATTAGAGTATGGGGGTGAATCATTAGGGTTATCCATTTAGAAAGCCAATAAAGATATTCAACAAGTGAATCATGAATGCAATCACTTACATGTGAAGATCATTTTAGTAGAGATCAATAATAATCCCATGTTAGTTGATCAATCTGATGAAACTACCCCAATCACACACCCTACCCCTAGAGAGTAAGCTGGTTTATTAATATATTATATATCTAGACCTTAGTATAATATAATTGAACATCACTTTTTATATATTAATTTTATATTTCATCAAATCCCATTTTGAATATCAATAAATACACATGAAAATATGATTAACTTTATTGATTTAATATGAGATAAAATTAAGACATAATTAAATTTTTAGAAAATTTTAATTTTTAAAATAATTTTTGGTATCGTAAATAAATTTTTTTCCCTGAAAAATCATATAAAAATAAATTTATTTGAATAAAAAATATAATATTATTTTGATTTGTATTTGGAAATTTTTTTAATTTTTGTAATGATTATTATCTCACAAAGACAATTATTTTAAATAAATAATTCTTTTCTAGTAAAATAATAAATTTCATTTATTTATAATATTTTATTAATAAAATGGTTGGTGTTTTTGAATCCAGCATGTCTATATTACCCAATGATGATTTTTTCATTATTTTCAAAGATAGTCAATTTTTTGGGTAAAATATAAAATATGTTACACTATATAGTATGTATTATAATTTAATAAATATATAAGTCTGATTTAATAATCATTTTAAATGATTTTTTAGGAAAAATATATTATTGTATCAATATTAAGTTTTTATTGTATTTAAAAAAATTCTAAACATATAAATGACATTCCAAAGTCTAAAATTGTAAATATGTTTTTTTTTGAAGAAATATTTTTGTAAAATTTACTTTTCTATGGAAAATGTAATATTAAAAAATGGATTATGGTTATAATTTTGGAAAATATTTTATAAAATGGATTTTTTATCTAAATAATTGAGAAAAAACCATGTGTACACCTTTGGTTTTTCATTTTCAACAAACAATATTTCCAAGACATGTATTTAGAAATTATTGAACAATTCCTCCTCAATAAATATAAATTCCAACTATATTCCCATTCATCCCTAGTGAAAATACCATAATATTGAAATAATTGTAATATGTCCTTTGTAAACTCCATATAAAGTCCATAAAAGGTCTTATTGTTTCTCTATCAATGTTTTTGAATGATACATCCTCGAGTAAGGGAACTCTCATATTCATCTTTTACATTCAAGTACATTTTTGTGGCATGTATTCTAAATATTAAAATAAATTAGTTAAATAAAAATTTCATTATCCTATTGATTAAATAATAGTTAATTTATCTATGTTAGTCCCTTTTTCCCTCCCATTGTTCCCTTTATGTAATCCACCTTTTATACATGTTAGGCTACCAAAATATTTCAATAATTACTATGTTTTATAGGTAGTATTTTTTACTGTAAATTCCCAAACCACATCCTTATCAATGGGTATTCACCTAGATATATAAATGATTCATTTATTTAGGACTTTAAAATATAAAACCCACATTCCTTTATCGTAGCTTAAAAAGTATGTATCTCTCATGTATTTAAGCTGTTGAGAAATTTAATGACTTTTACATGAAACCCATTCATTATTTCTATAGTGTTAATAATGAAATTTTTTATGATATACATGGAAAAAATTAATTTTTACATATGAAGGGTGTGCACTGATAGTTATTCAATGAATTTGGTGAATAAAATTTTTCTAGACATTACATCTTTTATAATACATTGGTGAATAACCTTTGAAGTAATATTATATGACATCATGGTGATAAATCATACTAATATGTTTATGAATATATCTATTTATCTTTATAGCCATAATTATATTTTATTCTTAATTTATAAGGACCTATCCTTAAACACTATTTAATTTTCATATAAATGAATAATTCACGTTGAGGATCTTTTTTAGGTTAAGAGTTTTAGAGAATTAGGCCATGACTATTACATCACATCTCAAAAATTACAAGGAAGACACTTCTACCCAGTTCCCATTTTTTTCATAAAATAAAAAGTATTGAAAAAATAGTCATGTCTAGTCACATGTTTTAGACAGCATGACTTTTCCTTTGACCGTATTCATATTTAAGTCCAATGAAAAACATTTCAAAACCCTAGATAGCTTAAAAATCTCAGTAAGGGTTATAAAATAAAGAAAGAAAACATTAGTTAATCATTTCATACATAACATAATCTCTTTAACACACCTTATGAAATCATAATATTTACATAGTAAACACAAATCATAAATGTAACTTGTGGCATCCATAACATACTTACAATATAGCTATCATAGCTATGTAGGGAGTTAAAGTTGGAATACCCATCACAGTAAATTCCCTAAATATCATTGTAGAAACATTCACCTTTACCTCCATCATGTTAACCAATGCATTGGGGATCTATCTTTGGCTCACTCGCCCTAGGTTTATCATGGAACCACCTATATACGCAAACAGTGCCCAAAAACTGTAACATATTCATAACACATAAAACAAACATAATGGAATGATAAAATTTCCATATTTCAATCAAACATATGATTTAAATATATTGACATAAAAAACTAATTATCAAAAACATTTTCAATACCAAAATACTTAAAAGAGTATAGTGTATTTATTTTCCTTTTAAAAACAATACAGCTTGTTAAGGAATCCCAAGATCAAATAATACTCATGGCGATGGAAAGGTCATTGTCCCTGCATACATTAAAATAAACATTATTTTTTATTATTTAGTAAAACTCTTATTAGAGAAAAGATTCATTTTGAATAAAAGTCAAAGTCAAAGAGGTTTATACAACATATAAAATAATATCTGGTAAAAAACTAAATATGCCTCAAAGAAAGGAGATTGAGACAAAGTCACTTAGCTCGTGTCTGACTTGACTCGTTCGTTCTTTAATCTCCTGAATAATAAACTAACGTTAATTTCTACTTTCCTAAGATACTTTTTCAGGTTTATTATTCCTTTTATATCACTTATTACCATGTTATAAACACTATGTAATCATTTATGTTAATAAAGGACGTTTTGTCGATATTTGGTACTTGAGTCAAAAATGGTTTTCTTATAATTACAAGTTCTTAATGGGATTAGAATTTCATTATATATAGAATTATATTCAATATTTAGATATCATATATATCATATATATCTATTATATACATGTATTTATTATAGCTCATTACATTTAGAGGTATGAAATGAAATGCACCGTTCATAGAGACGGTAAGCTGTATGTACGCATGAACGCTACTTTCATTTCTTTTTATTATTTTAATGTAATTAAAAACACAATGATAAAAATGGGTATTAGAATTCTATTATATTATTATATATAAAATCATAAACTCCATCCTTTATACATCCCATGTCTGGCATGAACGGGTCATATCACTTTGAGGGGGCGGTAGTCCGCACTTCCTCAAATGAAATTATCGCATTTACCCATAATGGAAACCCTAAAGGTATGCTATAAATGAAAAATAGAGAAGCATAAAGAAAACATAAACATAATATGAATCATATATAAATAAAATTCCATCTTAATGGCCACCATGAGAGGAGGTACGAGATAACTGAACAATCATCGTTTCGTGAGGCGTTAGTTTTCCATCCACAGAAATAGTTTGTTCATTACCTATTAGATGGAGGTGTGTGTATGTGAAGTTCCAATAATTATCAAAAAAACATACTAGTATATTGAGGATACTTGTTTGATTATAAAATAAATGAATAAAATGAGTTTAGGGGGTTGGAGAAGTAAAATAAAACAAAAGATCTTTAGAGAAAAAGTTACCTTTAATTCGGGTAATTCCATTTGGTTTGAACCAAAAGAACTTTTTGAAGTGCCTTATGACTTAGTTAAGAATTATAGGATTAATAGATGGATCCTGAGAGCTTATTTGGGCAGTTTTTGGATGAGCTAAAGGGATTGATTGCTGTGAGGAATGAGTTAGAGGTGAGTACTTTTTATACGGGGGAGGAGGGGCTCTTTTGAAAAGTGTGAAAGAATTATTTTATTATATAATGATTTTCAATTTATAAAGGTCCGAAATTTATTATAATCAAAGATAATATGACTCATGGTCGAAATAAAATCATATAATATGAATTGTATAGGTTTAAACAATATTTAAATCTTGATAATCTTATTTATTTTAATATTTTATTAAGGAGGTAAACACTACATCATTATTGTGTCATAAATAATTTAATTTATATGAGGTGTAAAAATTATAAAAAACATACCATGATGTAGGAAATATTTTTATCTTTCAAAATAATATTTATAATAGAAATGATAGCTTATATAACCATATATAAAAAAATTAATTTTCTAAAAGATATTTGTTTATGTCATTTTTGTCTTTATTTTAAGTTAATTAAAATAAAGTGTGATTATCACTCTTAAGTTGCTCCATGGGGTTCCAATATCGACTCCATGATTCCCATGATCAGCCATGACTCATCCAATTTGGTTAGTATAAGTGTTGAGGTAATTTAGTATTATTATAATATTCTTTTTACATTGAATTAACCTATTTATCTTTAACCGTAGTAAAAATAACAACCAGGTATGTCAAATTTTTGAAATTAAATTCACAAAAGCATTAAAATTTCTTTTAAATGAAAAAATCAGTTTTTAAAAACTACTTAGTGGTTTCACTATTCATAAAAATTGAAGTTTTTTAGAAAAATAGCAAAAATTGAGCCTAATATATATTTGATATTCTAAATTAAAAAACAATGTCTATTTTACCATATTCAATACATACAAGTTTCATTAATTAATTTAAAATTAATCTCCGTTGTGAAAATAAATAGCGTGTTTTTAAAGAATAATAACTATTAAAAGATTGACACTTGTTTTTGTACAATTTAAAAGTGAAATTAAATATAATGACCAAAATTGGATTAAATGGTAAAAATATAATCTAATTAAACTTTAAAACCAATTAAAAAGATAAATTAAACATATAAATAAATTATATTAAAAGGCATTTTTGAATTAAAATACAGTATTTTTCACTATTCAGCAAAAAATGAATTTTTTCAAAAAAATACCAAAATTTTACCCAAAGAGAATTTTGAGGTCTCGATTATAAAAAAGAATTATATTTCTTCAAATAGAACATATAAAAGTGACCAAAACTAGATTTAAGGAGGGCTCGCCATCAAAAGGTGGTAAATCAACCTTTTAATGTAAATTATGCTTAAAATTAGATTCATTCATATTTTAAGCCTCTAACCTTTATTGGATAAAAGTAAGAACATTTAACAAACATGTGTAATCATATTGTAGTTAGTTCTCTTCATTCCTTCCAATACAATGGCTAGGGGTTATCTATCATTTAAAATAATAATATTATATTATTATTGTGCAATGTATGATTTCAAAGAAACATGTTGTTGCATAACGGGTACACCATCGAACATAGAAACCCCTTTTCTTGTAAAATTTATATTTAATTCACAAATATTTCTAAAAATTAAAATGTATTATTTCTTTATTTACCTAGGATGTAACATCCTTCCCACATTTAGGAAACTGTGACCTCACAATTTTATTCACTTATCAAATAAATGGGTTTATTTATCCCTTATAACATTTTCAGATTCCCATGTTGACTTTACAACCATATGGTTTTTTCAAAAAACCTTTACCTGAAGAATTACCTTATTCCTCAACACTTTCTCTCTTTGGTCATGAAACTAGACTGGTTGTTCTTCCTAAAAGGAATTCTCTTCCAACTAAACTACCTTTGGAATTAAAACATGAGATTGATCTGGCATATATTTTCTCAACATTGAATCATGAACAACATTGTGTACCTGTGACAATATTAGAGGTAAATCCACTCAGTATGAAACTAATCTAACTTTCCTTTAGATTTTATAAGGTACAATGAACCCCAAACTTAACATTCCCTTCTTATCGAAATGGGTCACACTCTTCCATGGAGAAACTTTGAGAAAGACATGATCAAATACCTAAAAAGAAATATCCTTCCTATGGTTATCCACATAAATTTTCTACCTTCTCTGTGATCTTCTCATTTCTTCTGAATCAACTGAACTTTTTCTTCCAATCACTTTCTTCCATCTGCCCTTGCTTTATTCTGTCTGATAGATATTATTTCACTGACTCATGAAACAAAATAAAAGAATTTTCTTCACCAACAACATCTATGAAAAAGTTTATCAAATCAAAAACCAAATAATCTCATTCCAAACGTAGAATGGTTAATATAGCATTATATTTTCAATTCAAAGCATTGGCCACTTTATTTTCTTTTCCTAGATGGTAAATTATCGTGCAATAATAATCCATGATTAATTATAACTATCTCCTCTATCTCATGTTCAATTTCTTATGAGTGAATATATACTTCAAACTTTTGTGGTCATTATATATTTCACATTTTACAACATACAGATGATGCCTCCATATTTTTAAAGTAAAAACAACAACAACAAATTCCAAATCATGTGCAGGGTAATTTAACTCATGAGGTTTTAACCGATGTGAAGCATAAGAAATTACTTGATCATTCTACATAAGGACACAACCAAGTCCTTTCAATGAATAATCACTATAAATAACAAACTCACCATTTTTGGTAGGTAGTTCCTAAAATAGAGCATTCACCAATCTTTTTTTCAATTCCTGAAAACAATCTTCACATTGTTTTTTCCAAATGAACTTAACACCTTTTCGAGTTAACTTATTCAGTGGACTATATAACTGGGAACAATTTTCAATAAACCTCCAGTAATAACCTACCAAACCAAGAAAACAACGGTTCTCGATTATATTTGTGGGTCTTGTCCATTCTTCAACCAGTTTTTTTCTAGCAGGATCAACAATCAGTACTACAAATACCCCTTTTATTAGCACTAAAAATGGCCTTTAATAGTGCTAGAAAATCTCTATTAAAGTCGGCGAAGCTAAAGTGGGGGTCCCCTTTATCAGTGCTCCAAAAATAACTGATAAAGACCCCTTTTATCAGTGAAAAAAAAAGTGATGATAAAAGGGGTCTTTTATCAGTGCTTGTTTTTAGCGCTGATAAAACTAAAAAAATTAAAAAAAATTAAAAAAATCATTCCAATCTCAGGGGGGATTTTTACAGTTCTGGAGCCCCCCTTTATCAGCACTTTCCGCACCTCCAGCACCCACACGTTCCGCCTCCACCACTTTATCTGCGCTATATACCACCTTTATCTGTACTAGCCCCTGAAATTCACCCTTGCACACGCGCCCCTACCTCTACCTGGATTTGATCTCGAGACCTCCCGCCTATGCGCCTAAAGTATTTGACACTCCCCTATATTGTTTTGTTCTCTTATTTATGATATATCTATTTATTTTTATATATATTTAGTTATATTTATTCGTATAGTAAAATATATTTATTTTAATATATATAGTTATGTTAATATATATATATAGTTATATTAATATGTATATAGTAATATTAATATATATATATAGTTATATTAATATATATATATAGTTATATTAATATATATTTATATTTATATTAATATTTATATTTATAGTTATATTAATATATATATTAATATTTATATTAATATATATATTTATTATTATATTAATATATATATTTATAGTTATATTAATATATATGTAGTTATATTAATATATAGTTATATAAATATTCATTTATTGGTATTTTAAATAAAACGGATATTAGTTATTATTTAGATAAATCTAATATATTGGAAACAACAATTTCATCTAATCCATCATGACATAGGTATGGTATACTGGGAATTGGAGGAGAATTAAAAAAATGGTGTTCCCGATGCACCATGATTCGTGGAACCTGATGACCCTCTTTCGAGTAAGGGGAACCAATCATATACTACTCATTTAATATTTTTTTAAATGGTTGGGGCTAAATCCTCATTTTATTATTAATGCAATTCAAAGACCTCTTTTAACTGGGTAGAGGGAGACCCATTACATAACCTAAAGGCCCATTGGGCTTGTAGCCGATTACATAGCCCTTAGGCCCAATTTTTTGGCCCAATTGCCATTCAGTGAATAGTAACCCAGCTGCTATAGTACCGCCACTGCTACAGTGTCCTGTCGTCACTACAGTACCCGCCGATCAACAGTACCATGTATCTGTAAATATATATTTATATATATATATTAATATATATATAGTTATATTAACATATATAGTTATATTAAAATATATATAGTTTTATTAATATACAGTTATATAAATATTCATATATTGGTATTTTAAATAAAATGGATATTAGTTATTATTTAGATAAAGCTAATATATTTTATATGTAAATATGTTTAATTATTTATTTAAAAAATTAAATTTTTATGTGTGAATATATAAAAAATATGTATATATTGTTATATATTTGATTATAAATAGTAGTGAAATATAAAAAATGATAAAATTTCCAAGAAATAATATCAATATGAATGTAATAAATTGCAATAAATTCTGTCCCCACAAAACAATCCAATAACACCCCCCTTAAACGTGGCTGAAAATCCACAAAATGTTAAAAAATCCGTGTATCCTGACGAAAAACTCAGTTTTAGAGGAATTATGGGCCTTTTTGGGCCTCTAAGAAACCTTTATAGAAGTACCTCTCGGACCCAGGGGTGTAGAGATCATCCCAGGCTTTGATTTGATATGTGGTAGAGCTCAAACGGATATCGGAATCAAAAGTTATAGACGTTTGAAGTTCGAGTTGCGTTTTCAACATATTTTGGATCTTTTTTTAATTTTTTTAATTTTTTTAGTCTTCAAATTTTTATTAAATGACTATTACTCCATAATAATTAGAAAATTATTAATTAAAAATATTTTTGTTAATTTTTTATAATCCATTTTTACTAAATATCTTATTTACTAAGTATATTAAGTGTAAATGTATATTTATACTTATCTAAAATATATTTAAAAATTATATCTGATATTTATATCAATATAAATATATTTATATATTTATATATTTATATATTATTTTTAATTATTATTTTTTGAAGTAGACCCTTTATCAGTGCTTTTAAAAAAATCTATGATAAAGGGGTACCTTAATCAGTGCTTTTTCGTTAGCGCTGATAAAGGTTGGCACCTGGAAAAACTGTTTTTGCGGTAGTGAGTTATGCCATTTTCTGAAACAATTTGACCACGGAATGTAATTTTCTTAACCAAAACTCACACTTTATGAATATACCAAATATTTTCTTTTCTTTTATGGTTTGCAAGACTACCCATGAATTACTTTCATGCTTCACTTTACTTTTAGAATAAACCAAAATATCATCAATGAACACAACCTCAAACATATCCAAGAACTCACGAAAAATTCTATTCATAAGATCCATGAATAGAGTAGGTGCATTGGTTAAACCAAAAGGCATAACTACAAATTCATAATTGCCATATCTAGTACGAAACGCAGTCTTTAGAATGTCTTCATCCTTTACTTTCAATATAAGGTACCCCAACATCATGTCAATCTTCAAAAAATACTAAGGTCCCTAGAGCTGATCAAACAAATCATCAATATGATGAAATGGATACATGTTCTTAACATTGATGTTATTCAATGCTCTATAATCAATGCAAAGTCTCATTGAACCATATTTCTTTTTAATAAAAAATATAGAATCACCCCATGGTGATGTGCTAGGTCAAATTAAACCTTTATCTAATACCTCCAACAATTGCTTCATTAACTCTAAAAGTTCAATTTAAGTCATTTTATAAGGGGGTTCAAAAATTGTATTAACATCAAGAAATAAGTCAACAGTAAATTCAAATTCCTGATCAGGTATAATACTAGGATACTCATCAGGAAAAACATCATGGAACTCATTTACCACTGCCACATTTTTAATCTAAATAGTTCCTTTATTTTTAACAATATGTGCTAGGTTACATTCATTTCCATCTTTTACTAGTTTCTCATCTTCCTAATATGTTATAAAAAGTAAGGGTTCATACATGTGCACAAACTGAAAAATATTTCTGAAAATAATCCTCTTTAGCTCTGTAGTCAATCTTAGCCTGATAAACAAAAAGTCAATTCATACCCAAAATAACATCAAACTATACTAGAGGAAAAACAATAAGGTTTGTTGGTAGATTCTTTCCACACACAAGGACATGAAGGTTCTTATAATTTCTTTTTGTTTCAACATTTCCTACAGGTGTTTTTAACATAAATTATTGATTGATATCTTGAGATATAATTCCCACTGTACTAGAAAACTTATCAAAAATTAATGAATGTGTAGACACCAAATCAAACAACACATTCGCATAATCTGAAAAATCAAACGGTATATCTGATACTACTTCATTTTATGGCCCAACAACTACTGAAGTAGTTGCAATGGACTTCACCACCCCTTTCATATTGTATTTTGTTTTCTTCCCCTTAGTTTAGTTCATCATTGGACACTCATTTTCATAATGACCCATTTTATTTGACTTAAAACATTTTACCGATTGTAAATCATATTTGGTCTTACCATTACACTGCTCTTTTTCAGTATAATTATGAGCCTTATGTCCCATTTTTTCACATCAGTAGCACTTACCAGAATTCAAAAGACATTCATGAGCATGATTTTTACCACAATTTTCACAAACTGTAACCATAATTTTCTTACTATTAGTCTTTTTTGAAGATCTCTTCCTATTCACATTCTACCTTGAACTCTTATTCTGTTGTTTGTTAAAGAATACCTGATCATCGGAAAACTCCATTTCCACCTTCACCACACATCGAACAAGTTTTTCATAATTTTTGAGCTCATGAAGATCTAAATCCCTTTGATACTTTGGATATAAATAGGAGTAAAAACTATTCATTTTACTATCAAGAACTCATATGAAATTTGGAGCATACCTTGCCAGTCAAGTTAATTTTTCTTCATAAGTAGCCACTGAGTTATCCTCCTCCCTCAATTCAAGTAATTGTTTTTCCGTCCTATGATGAACCACCTTAGGAAAATATTTCTCAGGAAACATACCTTTGAATTTATCCCAATCAAGAGCATCAACCTCCTCAGTAGCCTGGATATTTTTCACCAACGATAACCACTGATCAACATCACCTTCGAAATGGTAAACAACGAGAATAACCTTTTGATATTCTGAACACCCCATGACAACCAAGATCTTTTCTAGTACTTCAATCCACTCTTCTTCTAGCATAAGGCTAGATAATCCTACAAAGGATGGGGATGTTTCCTCCTGAAATTATCCACTACTTACATGCTTTTCTATGTATGATCTAGTTGATCTCATGAATTGACACCACCACCATTTATAGCCTGAGTCAACTATGACATCATTGCAACAAACTGCTCAATTATGATTACGACCATATCAGGTTTCTGATTTAGAAGGTTGTATTCCTCTTGATGTCGTCCCAATATAGCTTCCATGTTTCCTCAGATACCAACAATAAGGACCCATCCTTAAGCATTACATAATCTTGAGTTAAATGAATAATTCACATTGAAGATATATTCAGGTTTAGAGTTTTAGATAATTAGGCCATAACTATTACATAAAATATAAAAAAATTCAAGGTAGACACTTCTACTTAGTTTCCATTTTTTCATAAAATAAAAACTGTTGAAAAAAAGAATCATGTCTAGTCGTAAGTTTTAGACAGCATGACTTTTCCTTGACCCCATCTGTAACCCTATTCATCTTTAAGTCCTGTGAAAAACATTTCAAAACATGGGTTGAGCATAAAAAGAATAGTAAGGGTTATAAAATAATGAATAAAAACATTATTTCATCATTTCATACATAACATAAGTTATTTAACATACCTCATGAAATCATAATATTTACATAGTAAACACACATCATAAAGGTTACTTGTGGCATCAATATCATACTTACATTGTAGCTATCACAGCTACCTAGGAAGTTACATTTGGAATACCCATAAAAGTATATTCCCCAAATATCTTTGGAGAAACATTCATGTTTACCTTCGTCGTGTTACCCAATGCATTGGAGAGCTATCTCGGGATCACCCACCCTAGGTTTACCACATAACCACCTGTATATGTAAATAATTCCCAAGAACCATAACATATTCATAACACATAAAACAAACATAAGGAAAAGATAACATTTCCACATTTCAGTCAAAATATATCATTTAAATATATTGACATAAAAAATCCGTTATCAAAACCATTTTCAATACCAAAATACGTAAAAGAGTATAAGGTATTTATTTTCATTTTAAAAATATTATAGATTGTTAAGGAAGCCAAAGATCAAATAATACTAGGGGCGACGGAAAGGTTGTTATCACCATGTATGTTAAAATAAACATTATTTTTTGTCTTTTTTCAAACACATAGTACTGAAAGGATTCCTTTTGAATAAAAGTTACATTCTTAGGGGTTTAAACAATATATAAAAGAATGTCTGGAATAAAACTAAATACGCCTCAATGAAAAGAGATTGAGACGTAGTCCCTTACCTCATGTCAGACTTGTCCTCTTCGTTCTTTAATCTTATGAATAAAAAACTGAACTTATTTTATACTTTCATAAGATCCTTTTTTCATATTTATTATTCCATTTATACCACTTATTACAATGATATAAACATTATGTAATCATTTAAATTAACAATGGTCGTTTTGTTGATATTTGGTACTTGAGTCAAAAATGGACTTCTTATAATTTCAAGTTGTTCATGGGGTGAAAAGTTCATTATATCCAGAATGATATTCATGATTGAGATATCAGATATATCATATATATCTAGTATACACATGTATTTATAACAGTACATGACATTTAGAGGTAAGAAGTGAAATGCACCATTCATGGAGACGGTTAGTCGTACGTACGGATGTACACTACTTTAATTTCTATTTATTATTTTAATGGTATTAAAAACATAATGATAAATAGGTATATTATTATTTCAGTATAATATCATATATAATATCACAAACTTCATCCTTTATACATCCCACGTATGGCTTGAACGAGTCATATAACATTGCGTGGGCGGTAGTCTGCACTTCCTCAAATGAAATTATCGCGTTTACCCATAATGGAAACCATAAAGGTATGATATAAATGAAAAATACAAAATAATAAAGAAAACATAAAAATAATATGTTTCATATATAAATACAGTTCCATCTTAATGGCCTCCATGAGAGGTGGTAGTAGATAATTGAACAATCATCGTTTCGTGAGGCATTAGATTTCCATCCATAGATACAGTATGTTTTTACCCATTAGATTGAGGTGTGTGTAAGTAAATTTTGAATGAATCTCAAAAAAACAACCTTGTATGTTGATAAAACTGGTATTTTTATAAAATAAAATAACAAAAAGATTTTAGGGGGTGGGAGAAGTAAAATAAAACAAAATAACATAAGAGAAACGGTTACCTTTAATTCGGGTAACTCCCTTTGGTTTGAACAAAAATGACTTCTTGAAGTTACTTCTTCCTACAATAAGGATTATAAGTGGAATATAGGGATCTTTATAGATTATTTTGGTAGGTTTTGGATAAGCCATGGGTCTTGAGAGGTTATAGGAATGGGTTAGAGGTGAGGGATTTTTATAAGGTTGAGGAGGGGCTCTTTAGAAAAGTGTGAAAATATTATTTTATTGTATATTGATTTTCGATTTCAAAAGGTAAAAAACTTATTAAAAAAGAAGATAAGATGACTCATGGTATAAATAAATTCATCCGATAAGAATTGGATAGGTTTTGGACATTATTTTAATCTTTATAATCTTATTTATTTAAATCTTTTATTAATGAGGTAAACACTGCATCATTATTTTGTCAAGAATAATTTATTTTATATGAGGTCTAAACATTATAAAAAAATAAAATGATTTAGGAAATCCTTTTATCTTTCCAAATAATATTTA
Source organism: Viscum album (assembly GCA_963277665.1). Lineage (NCBI taxonomy): Eukaryota > Viridiplantae > Streptophyta > Magnoliopsida > Santalales > Viscaceae > Viscum > Viscum album. Next base: position 1,426,281,190 of record OY728120.1, on the reverse strand, counting down.
TATACTAAAAGATAACTTTTATAACCCTAAGTAAAAATTAATTTACTAAAAAATATTTGTTTCTATAATTTTTGTCTTTACTTTAAATTAATTAAAATAAAGTGTCATTATCACTCTTAAGTGGATCCATGGGGTCCCAAAATCGACCCAAAGATTCCCATGGTCGGACATGACTCATCCAATAAGGTTAGGACAAGTGTTATGGTAAATTTGGTATTATTATGATATTTTTTTTACCTTGATTTACAATATTTACCTTTAACCACGGTAAATAAAAGTCAAAAGTTACTATTCATCAAAAATTATTTCATCTTATTGAACCGAATTTTACTTACTAATAAAAACCATGTATGTTGGACTTTTGAAATTCAATTCACAGTTGTGTTAAAATTTCATTTAAATGAAAAAGTCAGTTTTTAACTACTACATAGTGGTTTCACTATTCATCAAAAATTGATGTTTTTCAGAAAAATACCAAAAAATAAGCCAAAGCTATATTTGATAATCCAAATTCAAAAACAATATATATTTTTCCAAATTAAATACATAGAAGTTGATTTAATTTATTTAAAATTAATTCTTTTTGTCAAAACAAAAATCGTGTTTTTAAGAAATAATAACTATCAAAAGATTGACACTTTTTTATGTCCAATTTCAAGGTGAAATTAATTCCAATGACCAAAATTGGTATAAATGGTAAAAATATAATCTAATTAAACTTTAAAACCAATTAAAAAAATAATAATATAACCATATAAATAAATTATATTAAAAGGCAGTTTTTGAATTAAAATACAGTATTTTCCTCTATTCATTAAAAAATTAATTTTATTGTAAAAATACAAAAAATTTACCCCAATTGAATTTTAATTTCCTGATTCTAAAGAAGAATTTTATTTTTTCAAATAGAACATATAATAGTTACCAAAACTATATTCAATGAGGGTTCGCCGTCAAAAGGTGGTAAATCAACATTTTAAAGTAAATTATGCTTAAAATTAGATTCATTCACATTTTAAGCCTCTATCATTTATTGGATAAAATTAAAAACATTTAACAAACATGTATAATCATATTATAGTAAGTTATGTTCATTACCACCAATACAATGGCTAGACGTTAACTACCATTTAAAATAATAATATTATGTTATTATTTTGCAACATATGATTTCAATGAAACTCGTTGTTGCGTATCGGGTACGCCATGGAACATAGCAACCCCTTTTAATGTAAAATTAATATCCAATTCAAAAATATTAATAAAAATAAAAATGATTTATTTCATTAATTACCTGGTTTGTTACATAATTATCATTCTATTATTATATTACCCATTTTATGATGTCCATTCCCTATTGTTATGCCTCATGATCAAATTCTAAATATTTCCATTACTTATTCCTTTACTAGGTTTATTTATATCCCCCTTTTATACGATGTTTGTCAATAGGATGTGAGATGTTGTTATATTAATCTAGAATAATTTTATGAAGAATATTTAGAAGGGTATTTGATGAATTGTTATGATTTCCATGCATTATATTCATACTTTCTATGAAACTATTCATGAAAAGATCATATGTATTATAACATTTTGTACCATATAATTAAGTTTTTACATACTAAAATGGTTGGACACCATATTGTACAAGGTTTCATACACTAAAAAATTATCATGAATACATAATATTTAAGTTTACATAGTTCTGTTTATCATAACTCTTTTATATAATATATAGTAATAGTTCACATGGAATTCATAAAAAATCAATATATCATTGATTGTTTAATTTAAAAAATGATTTTGAATTTATAGGTAACTATACATTTGAATATTACAAATCTATATTTATGAAAAATATATATTTATTATTATATAATATTTCCATCACATTACATTCTATAATTTATCATGAAATATTCTTTATAAAAATAGTCATGCAGGTGGTAAAATCAACCAAAATAGTAAAATGTTTTAACGGGAGAATTTTTAAGAAACTATTGTTGCATGTTGATAATATTAAAATTAAATAAGACTAAAAAAGTTATGAATATAATATTTATTCATTAATTATATCCTTATTTCTATCCTTGATATATATAAATTAAAAATGAAATGTTTATCCCATTAAGGTGGTAGTTCGTATGTACGCAAGACTGACATTTTCATTATCAAATGGATGGGAGGTAAAGAAATTAGAAAATACATATCCTTCAATATTCATAATAATTTTTATATAAATATAATTTATATCAAAAAAATACTTCTTTATAATCCATATTGAGACAATATAATGAATAACTAAATGTGTCACTTATGGGGGTGGTAGTTTTCTTGTACGCATGAGTAGTGTTTTAATTTTCCAACAGATTAGGGACTAAGAAGGTAGATAATATCTTACTATTCGAGAAGAATAGTTTTTGATAAGTATCATATATATATATATATTAAATCATTCTTTATAACCATCTAAGTGATGTTGTAATGAAAAACACAATATATTTCTTTATGGTTGTAGTATTCCACATATACGTACGAGCAACATTTTCATTTTCCATTTGATGAATATGTGATAGAAAGTAGTTATTCCATAATACTAATAAAATTACACTATGGTAAAATAATTATCTCATTATATTATTATATATTTAATATATTTTATGGTGGTATAAGAAGAAATAATCTTGAATAAATTATGTTCATACTTACACCTGCTCCTTAGATATCTTCCTTTGAATTACACATTAAACATTTTAGGAATATCCTTTTCGTGGGACCAATTACTCTTATAATTGGGTGAAAAAATGGTAATATAATTTGGATGTTATTCATTAATATAGGGTACTCAATGTGTGTTTAGGAGGGATGAAAGATTGATCCATTTAATTAGTGAGGGTAGTGGCACTCTTGTAAATATTATAAACTATTAAATATAATAAATTCCTTTTAGTAAGCATGTGGAACCAATTTATTTATTTTTTTAAAGACAAGAATTTTTTTGGAGAAATACACTCATCTAATAAAATTTATACCATATTACATGATATTTCATTTCTTATCAGTTTTTTTGACTACCAATTAATCCTTTTAAACCGTACATAGGTAAAAATATATTTTATGAAGTTAAATATTCATTATGAAAAAATGAAATCATAATTATTAAAGAATATAAATATTCTGATCACAATAATGAAATTAATTTTACAATATTCGATTTATTGAAGTGGAAAAATTTACATTTATCATAAATTCTCATAAAAAATGAAAAATAGTTTTTATAAAAATTCACTTTAAATCATTAAAAATGATATTTATAAAAAAATCAGGATGTTTTTTCACTAAAATAAAATTAATTGGCTTATTTTAAACTAAAATTTAAATATTTTACACACAAATAATAACATAAAATAATGGTCCTTTGTGAATACTTGAATACAAGAAATGAAAAAATAATAATTAGGAATTGTATAAAAACATTACATTGATTTACCAAATGTCAAAATTAGATTTATGAGTTCAAAATTAAATTTTAAATATATTATCATAGAATTTTAATATAATTTTTTATATAAAAAAGTTTCAATAAATTTTCAATTCATTTTTCTGTCATGGAAATTTCAAAAACTCATAGTATTTATAAATCCCACATTTTCTGATGTTTACCAAAAATAAACCATTTAATAAATTATATAAAAATCACCATAGAATATTTTTTTACATGTTTAAAAGAAAAGATCATATATTATAATTAAAATAATAAAATTCAAAATAATATTTTATAAATGAAATTATTTAATTTAATGATAAAAAATATCTTATAGATAAATGACAACTTGAAACATTAAGTGTTATTAACCTTATTTCAATTCAATTATAAATTATTATTTATTTAAATATTTTTTTGAATTATATTTTTATAATATTTTCATGTTTATTTTCATTTTTATAATTTATTTTTTAAATTAGTTTTGTTTTCCATATATAAAAACCTATTTTAAAATATATTTATATAATTTAATAAATACTAAAATATCATGGTTTTACATTTTACCGCTTAGGGACATTGTTTCCATATAATTAATTTATATCATTTCATGTGTTCATGGATTTATGAAGTTCTCATAAATAATTCTATGGTGTGTAAAATGACTTCAAAAAATAATAATTTTAAAATATCCCATAATATTGGAAGATTAATAAAGAGGGAAATATATAAGAAATGTTGATTAGAAGATAAATATACATATGGGGAAAGAAATATCATTCAATCAAATATGAATTTATTTAATTTTAAATATAAAAATGATGGATAATGTGTGAAACATATCATTTCCTAAATATTTCTTAAACCAAGAATTTTTCATTATGAGGATTATACGTGTGATTATGTTTCAAAAAGAATACCTTGATATATTAGTGATATTTTCCGTAAAACTAATAGATTTATCTTCTTCTTCATTATATTATAGAATGTTTTTCCCATTTAGATAGATAATATAAAAATAAACTAACTTGATTACATTTCATTAAATAAGTATAATTTCATCAATTTTGTAGCTCTATAATGATTTTAATCCCAAATTTATCTCATATTATAAATAATCAAGATGCATTTTTAATTCCTAAGAATGAAAATTGTCTTTTGAAAGATCATAATATCCAAAAAAAATGAGATGAAAATTTATTCCAATTATGGCTATAAATTTAATAAAACAAAAAATGCATATTAAAATTATTGATGAAAAATAAACCATCTTATGATGAAATAATACACTAATCTCCCAATCCATGAAAATAATCCCAAAATTTGCGTATAAATAATTCCAAAAGTAATTATCATTAAAAAACATAAAAATATGTTACTCAATATTCAAAACCTACAAATAAATATATTTTATTACATATTTTATCAAAAATAAACATAAAATTTAACCATAGACCAAATTATTCAATCACAAAGACACCTATAAAAAATCATAGGAACTAGTCATATGATTTTCAAATTGTTATAATAATTTCAAAAAAGAACAAAAATCTCCAAAAACATAATATATGATTTCAAATGTCAACTCAATAATTGTTCCTCAAATAATATCTAACATTTTGACAAAAAACACATAGAATCCAATAATTTAAAATTTAAAAATATTGTATGTGATGTTCTAGAAAATATAGTTAACATATTACAATATTTGATTGACCACCTAAAACTCAAATAAATTATCAATTTGATATTGACCTATATTAAAAATATAGGTTCCAATATATAATAACCATTTTGTAAGTTAACTAGAAATACATAATTATTAAATAATATATTAACACTAAATATTAGGTGATCATTTCTACTTATGTCTCCAATAACATGATTCCTATATAACATTCTCATTAAATATTTTTTGAAATCAATTTTTATATATAAATAAATCAACTAAATAAAAAAGCACAAAAATAAATATTGATCAATATAAAATAACATCATAAAAAACATCAATATGTAATTTATTACATAAATATTATTATTGGAAGTAAAATTTTCACCCAATAGGGATGAAGAGTGTTTGAAGTAGGTGGGTTGAAATTTTCCCTATCAAGAGGTGCAGAAATCATCAAAGGGGCCTTCCTTGTGAAGTACCTTCGTGATGCCCCCCTCACCAATGTGAACGGTGTTAAGCCAGTAGAATCACTTCCATTGTGATTGTCGTAGAGTGCCCCAGTGAAATCCTCTTCAATATGATAGATAAGTTTGAAACCACTGTAGTGTTCTAAGATGGAAGCCTATGTGAATATGAAAAGAACCCAGATCACTATGGAGAAATGTAACGTAATCCTTTGCGATTACGATTGATACGTCTCTAATCACAAAGAGAAATTTCCTCCACAGTGCGCCCACCGAGCATCACAATATCGTGTGCCTATAAATAGGTGGCTCACCTCCATCCCGAAGGATGATCACCCAAAACTCATTCCTTTAGAACTTCCATTTCACAAATCCCCCTTTTCTCTGTGAACCATCCAAAAAATGTATCAATCCAGGTACCGGAGCATTGTAAACCAACTTTCCCTTTGAAATATTTTTCATACGCTTCAAGTGCGGATGCCCTTCACGAAGCCTATAACACCCCAAGATTTTTAGAATAATTTAATATTGAATTGAATGAAACACTGAGTCTCTACATAACATCACTAAGTTATAACCTATCTAGTGAACATAATTTTTCTACCCTTGTGATTTGAAATTTGAAAAACTGACATACACAACTTTGTTGAGTAAGATATTTAAAGTCTGATAGGAAAAACATAGTTTTCTGTGAATAGTATCATACACTTATGTATAATAATATTAATTTCAATATAACCATTTTGAATAGTAATTATTATTATTATTATTTTATTTTCTTAAGTTTATGAGATAAGGAGATCTTGATTATTTTTTAATGTAATATAAAACAAATTATAGCTTTAAAATTGTTATTTTTAAAAGAAACTATTATTTTATTTAAAAATTAAATTAATAGTATTTAGAAAAAATTTTTGAAAAAATGGAGTTCATTTTTGATTTCAACATGTCAAAAAATGTTTAGGCTGAATTTTTTGGATTTTTCAGAAATACTTGAATTTTTTGTGAATAGTGAAATTCAATAATTTACCAAATATGCTAAATAAGTGAAATTATTAATCATTATTGAGTAATGTATTATTTTAATAACCATTTTTTCGAACTCAAAATCACATATTAAAATTCTTGGTCACAAAAATTAATACTATTGGCTGTCTTTGTAAAAATAAAAAAACATGAGTAAAATAATTCAAAAACTCTCCTCTTATCCACTATAAATCCCCCCACTCACTCTTCTCTTCACTCATCTAATACTTGAAGCTCCTCAAAGTTATAAAAAAAATACCTTCCATAATCACTCCCCACATCCATAAGCTCTTGGAATTTCTTAAATACCAAAACCCTTTCCCCTAAGGACGTTCTCAAGGAGGTTATTTCAAGAGGTAGGGCATCTTTCTTTTTCATTTAGTTTCATTTAAATTTATCTTATTTTCTTATTATATCCTAACCTCCTATCTAAATTTAAACCTTATAACTCTATATTCATCTATATACTATAATTATACAATGTTAATTTAATAACCATTATCAATCATCACACACACACACGCTCTCTCTCTTTTAAAAATAAAATCATCATCTGTAAGGTTCCAATTTACAACCTTCATGGATGAAGATGTTTCATTATTAAATTTATCCTTCATTAAAGGTAATGAAACCATTTTTATAGTGTAACCAGACTATAATATATGTATTTTAACCTACCTAATATCCATGAACTAGTATATGTACATAGTATTAATTCATATGATAAAACTAGTCTATAATTATCTATATACCGCCAAATAATCTAAGTGATTGTCATTAATATTTCACCCAATGATTAATCCTCATACCATGTAAAAAAATTAAATATATATAACCATTAACACTTATGTATTTTCATAAATAAAATATAATTTCAATTCTGGAGAATTACATCCTTTCCACATGAACATCCATACTCATATATAAATATTCTGATCATGAAAACCAAGGAAACGAACACTCCGGAATAACGGAATTCTATCTTATCACTTATAAATAAGGAAATAATGAACATAATAAAATTAGTTTAAACTAAAAAAAATTAAAAAAAATTCTGAATTAATTTATTAATAAGTTTAATTTCACATTCCAGGACTGTACATTCCAGAGTGGAACACATTCGGATATATGTTAAGGATTTCTTCATCTTACTTCCATTTTTGTGAGATAATCCATATTCAAAACCATTACTTATGTATGGTGTATGTATACTCCCCATAGATGATTCATATCATGAATATATTTATTTTCATGATATTTAATGTATCATTTTATAATTATTAATTTTGGGGGATATGATTCAATTGATTACCAAGTTGTAAGGGTTTTCCACCCTAAACTCCATTTTCATTCCGATTACTTTTATTTTCTAATTACCTAAATTAAATTATTATATATTTATTACGTAATAATGATAAATTATTTTTGAGTTTTCTATAAATTTTTACCATCTAGAATCATTCCTTATTTTATGGGTATTTATATGTATTATAAAGAACATTCAAAAATATTTCTGAAATACAAGCCCCATTCAAGGGAATTTCTCAAAATATTACCTATTTTCAAGGGAACTCTATAATATATTTTTAGCAAACATTAAATTTATAAAATCCCTCATTTAATTTTAAAATACTATATTACTTATGTTATGGTTTTATACAAAGACTTCCAAAATAACTCTTCTTTTCAAAACAAAAGAGTATTTATCTCCAGAATTACATGATTATTTTATAAGAGTATCTTTATTGGTTTCAACACTCTTGTTGATTCTTATATGTTATTGGGATTAGTATTATATGATATCATCTACCATATTTAATTGAATCGATAATGATTATTTTGACTATATATGTTCTATCTGAAAATCATTCACAAATTTACTTTTAATGGTTAGTGATTATGATTATTATTTGGGGAAATTTATTTACATTTCATATGTTAATTTCAATATGAATATATATTTTGTTTTTGTTTAAACCCATTCATATGAGGAATGAATTAGAATTTTTATGTGATGAGTGGGGACCACTATAGCCCCTCGATGCATTATTAGGTCTCATGAGACAAATTGATATGGACTTGGCAGAGGCCTTTCCTATTTTTAGATATGGTTATGGTCGAGGCCTTAATAATTTTTAGATGTATTGGTTGAGGCCTTGATGGTATGTTTCAGAATGTTTGGTATATGAATTATCCCTCATTATGAAGCTATAAATTCATAGTTCATGAGTTTATATGACTAGTAGAATTATCCTGATTATGTTTTATTATGGAAATATTTAGTCAGTCCATATTTCTACAATATTATGTTCAAGATTATTCTTAAAGGCATGTGTTCTAAATTATTCACCATGCCTAACGTTTATGAAATCTTCTGTTGTAAGTTTTACCCTTACTAAGCATCTAATCTCATCCCTTCTTACATTTCATTTTTCTCACGACATGAATAGGTATATTATGATTGAATTTCTGGGATAAAAATAGTGTGGTGGATGTTCCCAATGGAACTTGTTTGTTGTTTTTCATTTCAAGTTGTAATGTTGAACTTATTTATGTATCTAGATTTACAAATATACTAAACTATTTGTTCCTTTAGGATATAACTTTCTTGTAATCATTTCAATGTAATGTAATAAGGTAAGAGCTCCGAGAAACTGGGTCGGGTCTTTATAGTTGATATCATAGAAAGTTTAATAGAAATCATGGAAATTAGATTTATAAAATGTAGATTAGGTAAAAAACCCAAGGTAGTCTTTGAGGATAAAAATACAAGAACATCCTAAAATGTTTGGTAAGAAATAGATTATGTGGATTTTTCTATAAAATACATCCCTGTCTGGATACTACAAGTGGATGTGGTTCTAGAACAGATGTATCTAGAAGTGAAAACTCTGACAAAGTGTTTTGGGATTGACCTGGTGTATCCTAGTACATGACAATGGGCCTTACTGCACACCTAGTTTTAATCTCCTGGGGGATATGCTTAGGATAATTTAGATTTTCTTTACAAGACATTTTTAAGGATTTAAATGTAAATTTTTCCTCAATGAAACAATGATTATGATTTTGGGATTAGCCATGAATTGGATTTCAATTTATGCTAATTATTTTTCTAAGTTGAGATTATACATCATGATTAATAACCTAATCTAGTGTATGCCAGTATTTTGAAATGGTACCTAGAGGAAGGAATGACAACCGCATGAATACACAGATATCATGTAGGGATTTCCCTTCTGTACAAGATAATGATTTTTTCTATAGAGTAGAGACTGGTGTGGAGACACTTACAACTATACTGGGATAAATTACTTAGGTTAGGAACAATAACAATACACATTTGAAGAATCCAGATCCAAAAATTGGGGGAGCTGTGTTAGATCTCTTTATCTGAAAACATACCCTATAATTTAATGGGACTACAAACCCATTTGTATCAAAGAAGTGGATAAGTTTCTTAGAGGACATATTTCATTCCAAGAGAATTAGTGAAAGGGAGAATGTTTTCATGGAAGTTTATCATTTTTGAGGAGATTTTGATCAATGGTTGTCCCTAATTCAAAACAAAAATAAGGAGTAAAAGATAGAAAACATGGAATAGAGTGAATTTAAATAACTTTTCTTGGAGAAATACTTTCCTTGTGAATAAGGAACAGATATGGAAAGGTAGTTTCTAAATTCACGGAAAAAGGGAGATTAATATGTTGAAAAGTGTGAATCTTACTTAATAAGGTTATCAAGGCATTTTGTGTACAATATACATAATTTAAGAAGCAATATTGATCAATTATTTGATTGCCTAAATCCATTCTTCCATCAGGTGATGATCTACTAAAATTTCTCATCATATAAAGGTATAGTCGAATGTGCTATCAAGACGGAAAAGGAGTTCTCTATGTCATATGACTTTAAAGGAAATAAATATAATAATTGGGTTGCGAAAAACTTTGTAAAAAGAAATAAGGATATGGCGATGAAGAGAAGAGTTGACTTTCCACCTTGTGATAGTTGTGGAAGGAAACACGATGGTGCCTGCTTAAAAGGAAAAGAGGTGTTCAACAAGTATGGACCAAATGGCCATCTTGATGGTGTTTGTAGGGGGGATAAATAATATATTAATGTTCAATGCTATAATTGTAGGGATATGGGACAATTTTCTAATTATTGTCCAAAGCATTAAGGAAATGTGCCTCAAAAAAGGAAAAGGTGGTTGGGATAAGCCTGTGTGATCAAAACTGTTCATATTGAAGTTCCTAAGAACATGGTGGCAGGTAATTTAACTCTTTCCTTAAACTTAAAAAATGCTTTATTTGATTATAGATCATCTCATTCTTTCATATCTTCACAGTTTTCCTAGAAAATTAGATATTTCCAATTTTATTTAATAAGGTGTTTTTCATTCAAAACTCCTAAGGGAATTATCATTGCAATAAAGGTGTGTTAGGAAGTCCCCATTATGGAATATAAACGTGATTTATCTAGTGATTTTATTATCATACCCATGATTTACTTTGATATAATCAGTGGTATAGATTGACTTTCGATCCATGATGCGAGAATTAGTTTTAATAAGAAGGAGGTTGCAATTTTTTAGGATGATGTGGAATCCCTTATCTTTTGGGTAGAAAAATGACCATCTGATTCTTATCTAGATCCACCCCCAGTATCTATACTAAATTCAATTATTTGCGAGGAAGGGAATGAAATAACTATGGGAGAGTAAATAAATTTTCAAATAGAGTACATACCTATTGTGTAAGAATATATTGATGTGTTTCTAGAGGATTTAACTAGACATCCTTCAGAGCGGGAAATTGAGTTTTCTATTGACTTAATTCCTGATTCAATGCCCATATCAAATACCCCTTATAGAATGGCCACTATGGAATGTGTGGAACTAAGGAAACAAAAATATTAATTGAGTGATAAATAATTTATTCACCCTAGTGTTTCTCCATGGGGAGCCCTTGTTCATTCTATTAATAAAAATATGGTTCTATGAGGTTATCCATTGAATATAGGGATATCAATGTTATAACAATAAAGAAAAAGTATCCCCTACCTCACATTGAGTGTTTATTTTATCAAATTTATAGTGGACAATATTTTTTAAAGATTTCCCTTCGATATGGATATCATCAATTTCTAGTAAGAAAGGAAGATATTATAAAGAAATCATTTTGAACCAGGTATGATAATTACGAGTTTACAGTAATTACTTTTGGACAGAGTAATACACCCTCTATTTTCATGGATCTAATGAATATAGTTTTCAAGGAATATCATTATGAATTTGTGGTGTTATTTATTGATGATATTTTGGTATACTAAAAAAATCTACGAGGATCATGAAAACAACTTTCACACTATTATAAAGACTCTTAGAAGTAGTAAATTATATTGGAAGTTTAGAAAATGTGAATTTTGTCTTCAATCAGTTTCATTTTTGGGCCACATTGTCTCTAAATATGTAATATTTGTTGGTCCTACAAAGTCAAATGTTGTGAAAGAATGGAATAATCCAATGAAAATAACTGAGGTATGTAGTTTTATTGGTTTAGCATGTTATAATCGGTGTTTCATTCAGAACATCACCTATTTATCCAACCCAATGACCAATATTACATATAAATGGATTAAGTTTGTATGGGAAAAATAATGTGAGGACAATTTAAAAGAATTTAAGAGGATATTAGTGAATTATACCACCAAAAAATACCATCAGGGAATGATGGGTTTTTTATCTATAGTGATGCATCAAAGAAATGACTTGGTCATGTCCTTATGCAGAATGATAGAGTTATTGCCTATGCATCAGGACTGTTAAAAATTCATGGGAAACAACTATCCTACACATGATCTTGAGTTATCAACTATGATATTAGATTTAAAAATATAGAGACACTATCTCTACAGTGAATGATTTGTGATATATATGGATCACAAGAGTTTTAATTATATCTTCTCACCGAAAGAAATCAACATGAAGCAAAGGAAATGGATTGAACTACTCAAGGATTACTATTGTTCCATATAATTCCACCCAGTAAAGGGAAATAAGGTAGTTGATTCATTAAGTAGGAAGGATCATGGAGTTCTCAACAAAATGAGGATTGACAAGGATCCTTTGTACATGGATCTAGCTTGGAGGGATATGGGAATTATCAAAGAAGGTGAAACATATCTAATTTTTTCAAATGGTTGTCTAACCATATTTATTGGAAATAATTATAGCTTCACAGTCTGATGATGAGAATCTTCCAAAGGAAATCAATGCTATGAAATATGGGATATTGACTGAATTCATGTGTGAATATGTAATTCAGATGTTTGGGAAGAGGCTATGTGTTCCCTTTATACATGAGCTGAAAAAAAGGTTATTGGATGACACTAATAGAACGAATTTCTATATACATCCTGGGAGCAATAAAATGTATAGAGATTTAAAGGATCATTTCTAGTTGGAAAACATGAAGCAGGAAATTGCCGATTATGTATCAAGATGTATAGTATGTGAACATGTAAAGACCTAACATCAACATCCTAGAAGAGTAATGAATCTTCTACCTATTCCTACAAGGAAATGGTATGAAAACACCAGAGATTTGTTCACAAGATTACCCAAAACTCCAAGAAAGAATTATGCAATATGGTTAATTGTAGATCAACTTAAAAAATTATCACACTTCCTCACTATAAGGGATTATTTTCAACTAGGGAACCTAGAAAGACTCTATATTAATGAAGTTTTGAGACTTCATTGAAAACATCTATCAATTATTTCTGATCATGATCCATGGTTTACATAAAAATTCAGGAAAATTCTTTAAAAATATTTGATATTTAGATTCGATTAAGTGTTTCTTATTAACCACAATCTAACTGGAAATCCAAAAGGACGATCCAAACCATATAAGACATGTTTATATCATGTTCACTTGACTTCCATGGTATGTGGGATTAATATTTACCTTTAGTGTAATTTTCCTAAAATAATAGTTTCCATTCATGTATTAAAATGGAACCATATAAAGCATTGTACGGTAAGAGATGTTGTACACCGATATGTTGGGATGAAGTTGGTGAGAGGAAGCTTGTGGGCCCAAATATTTTAAGGGAAACCACAAAGAAGGTAATGACTTTTCAAGGCATTATCAAATATTCTCAAAGAAGACAGAAAAACATATGATGATAATCGAAGGAAGGATTTTAAATTTCAAGTGGGAGATCATGTTTTCTTAAAAGTATCTCCATGGAAGGGTGTTATGAGGTTTGGTAAGAAATGTAAATCTATCCCTAAGTAAAAAAGGCCCTTCTGAAACTATAGAGATAATTGGAGATGTTTCATATCATTTGGCTATGCTACCTAGCCTGTCTAAAGTACATAATGTGTTTGATGCCTCATTTCTGAGAAACTACCTTCCAGATCCAACACATGTCCTCACATATGAAGGTATAGAATTAGAACCTAACCTATATTATTGTGAAGATTCTATCCATATTATATACACTTAAGAATACATTTTGAGTAATCAAATTACTCTACTAGTAAATATACTTTGGATAAATCATAAAAATTAAGAGAAAACACGGGAGCCTGAGGATTTTATGATGAATAACTACCCAAATATTTTTATGGGGCAACATTCTGGTAATTTCAAGGATGAAATTTGTGTAAAGAGGGAATAATGTAACACCCCAATAATTTTCAAAAAATTAAACATTGAAATGCATGAAAACCTGAGTTTCTACAAAACCCCATTATTCTGTAACCTATCCAGTAAACATAATTTTCCCACCTCTCTGATTTGAAATTCAATAAACTGACACACACAGTTGCATTTAGTAAGATATTTAGTATCTGATAAGAAAAACATAATTTTTTTGAGTAGTAACTTACCCTTATGATTAGTAAATAAATTGTCATTTTATTTTCATAAGGTTATAATATAATGAGATCTTGACTAATTTTTCAAAGTATTATAAAACGAATTATTGTTTTAAAATTGTTATTTTCTCAAATAAACTGTGATTTTATTTAAAAAATAAATTAATAATAATTAGAAACTTATTTTCAACAAATGGACTTCATTTTTTCAATCTACATGTTGAAAAATGGTTATGGTGATTTTTTTGTACTTTTCTGAAATACTTGAATTTTTAGTGAATAGTGAAATTTGATAATTTACCAAATTTTCTAAATAAGTGAATTTTTTCATAATGCATGAATCGTGGATGATGTAACTTACCATTGGTTTGAACTCACTTGTACATACTACTATTCTTGGTCACAATAATCAATAGTATTGGTTGTCTTTGGAAAAATAATAAATAATGTGAAAAACCTCCTCTCCTCCACTGTAACCCCCCCCCCCCTCACCCCCCCCCCCTTCTCTTCACTCCTCTAAGACTTGAATATCCTCAAAAATATGAAAAAATAACCTTCCCTTGTCACTCCCCACATACATGATCTATTCTTCTAGAAAAAGGACCAAACCCCCTTCCCTTAAGGAGGTTCTCAAATAGGTTTTTCAAGAGGTAAAGAATCATTCTTTTTCGTTTAGTTTCATTTAAATTTATCTTATTTTCTTATTATATACTAACCTTTCCTCTATAATATATCCTTACAACTCTATTATCATCTATATATTTGAATTATACCTTGTAAATTTAATTACCATTACCAATCTTCACACACACACAAACTCTCTCTTTTATAAATGAAATCATCGTATGTGAGGTTCCAATTAAAAACCTTCATTGATAAAAAAGATTTGTTATTCAATTTATCCTTAATTACTAGTAATGAAACCATTTTTATGTATTAACTAGACTATAATATATTTATTATAACCTAACTAATAATTATTAACTAGTATATGTACATAGTATTAATTCATATGACAAAAATGGTTCATAATAATCCAAATACCGCCAAATAATCTAAGTGATTGTCATTAATATATCATGAAATTATTCATCCTCATATCATGTAAAAAACTATATATATATAACCATTAACACATTTGTATTTTCATAAATAATATATAATTTCAACTCTGGAGAATTACATCCTTTCCTCAACATTATCCATACTCATATGCAAATATACAGATCAGGAAAACCAAGGAAACAAACACTCCAGAACGACAGAATTCAATATTACAACATATCAATAAGAACATAATGAACTTAATAAAATTAATATAAACTAAATACATTTAAAAAAATATATTCATTAATTTATTAACAATCCTAATTTCATATTCCATGACCCTAAGTTCAAGAGTGGAACACATTCGGATGTAAGTTATGGGTTTCTTCATCTCACTTCCATTTTTGTGAGATATTTCCTATTCACTACTATTTCCTATGTATGGTGTATTTATACCGCCCATTGATGTTTCATATAATTAATATATTTATTTTAATACTATTCAATTTATCATTTTATGATTGTTAATTTTGGGGGACACGATTCAATTGACTACAAAGTTGTAAGGGTTTTCCACCCGAACCTCCATTTTCATTTGAGTTACTTTTATTTTCTAATTAAGTCAATTAAATTTTTATGTATTATTATTCAGTCCTAGTAAATTCGGGGTGATTGTTCTATATATTTTTACCAACCATAATACTTCCTTATTTTATGTTTAGTAACATTTTTTAAAAGGAACCCTCAAAATTATTTCCAAAATAAAAGCCTGATTCAATAGAATTTCTCAAATTCTTATCTATTTTCAAGGGAACTATTTAAAATATTTTTATAAACCATTATCTTTCTAAAATAACTCATTTTAATATGAAAATACTATATTACTTATGTTATGGTTTTATACAAATAATTTTCCAAAAGAAATCTATTTTTCCAAACAAAAGTGTATTTGTCTCAAGAATTACTCGATGATTTTGTAAGAGTATTTTCATCTTTTTCAAAACTCCTTTCGATTATTATGTGTTATTGGGATTAATATTTTATGATATAATAAAAAATATTTAATTCAATGGTTTATTATTATTTTAACTATGGATGTGTTATCTTAAAACTATTCACCAATTTACACTGAATTGTTAGTGTTTCTGCTTAATGGTTAGGGAATGTGATTTACATTTCATAAGTTAGTTTCAATATGAATGTATATGTTATTTATTTATAACCCTATTCATATGATGAATTAATTGGACTTATTATGTGATGGGTGGGTCCTTCTATATCCCCCTAGATGCATCTTTAGGTCTCATGAGACAAATAGATTTGGACTTGGCTGAGGCCTTTCCCATTTCTACATATAGTTTTGGACAAGGCCTTAATCATTTTTAGATGTCTTGGATGAGGCCTTGATGGTATGTCTTATAATTTCCGAAATATGAATTTTCCCTCATTAAGAAGCTATAAATTCATATTTCATGAGGTTATTATACTTTTAGAATACCATTGATTTTTTTTATTATTGAAATATTTACTGATCAAATATTATTGTCATATTATGTTCATGTTTATTTTTAAATGCATGTGTTGTCAATAATTCACCATGCCTAATGTTTATGTTATCTTCGGCTATAATGTATAACCTTACAGAGCATCTGAGCTCACCCCTTCTTATGTTTCATTTTTTCTAGGACATGAAGAGGCATATTATGATTGACTTGTAGAGATAAACATAGAGTAGTGGATGTACCCAATGGAACCTATTTGTTGTTTTTCATTTCAAGTTGTAATGTTGAACTTATGTGTTTATATGGATTTCCAAATATAATAAACTAATTGTTCCTTTGGGATAAAAATTTCTTGTAATCATTCCAACATAATGTAATAAGGCACCATCTCTAGGAAACTAGGGTCAGGTCCTTACAAATCCCAACATCTGTAGAAAAGGTATGAGTCCCTTTTGGGAACTTGAGTCTTCATAGAAAATTTATCCTTTATGAAGAACCCTCCGAGCACATGTTGACTCCATGCCTCAACTAGGTCACCATGCTTAGTGAATCTCCTCCCTTTATGGAGATCCTTTTCACTATGCTTCATAGATCACCTTCATTTTCAAATCCCCACTTCTTGATGATGCACCAGAGCATCGTAAAACCCCTCTCTCTAAAGCCTTTTACTTCATGAACACTTATCCAATGTGGCCCTCTAGGCTCATATAAAGTGGCTTCATGATTCCATGAGTTTTGTTCCATATAGTGTTTTCCTACCACCATATTCTTCTCATAGGCACTCTAACGACTATTTTATCTTCACATAGCCATGCTAACGCAAACCATTAAATCACACACTCTTCTGCCTCATCCACATCGCTCATTTCTTGTGCTTTCCCTCCCTTGAGTGTGGGTCCGTACAAGTTATGTAAATCTATGGGATGAGGAGTGAGTCCTCGTCATCCGATCTATATGACGTTAAACTACCAAGCACCTTCATCTCTAACACATGACGTTAAACTGTAATTTTCCACATGCATGGTTGGCCTGAGTGGATTGGAGATAGGATGGGACTAGGAGCGTTTTTCTTCCAACCTTTACAACCCACCATCTCACCTCAATTGGGTTTTGTCATCATGTTCACCTCATGAAATCTCAACATAATCCCCAACACACACCATGATATGGTGATCCCGATACAATATCTATATCCTCGTCATACATATGGACACCCTCCTTTGGTATCCTTAGTGAATAATACCCACAAAATATCCCTCGTGGTCATGCCTCTCATGACACGATCGTCAAGTCTGATGCTACCTCTTGTTTTTCAAGCCAATCATTACTCATGTGGTCTTAGAGTATGTATCAACCATGAAATCATCTTTGGGACTCTTACTATTCATAATCCCCATTCCAATTTTTATTAACTACATTTACTTTGATCCATGAATTCTAGGTAGGGTATGTACAAATACTCCATGATTTTTAATCCCATCACCCATCTATCCTGACCATTTCACATCAGTTCACCCTCATCATGCATGACGTTAAACTGTATTCTTGAACTATGTAGGTTTTAATACCTTTATTTTACACAGGGTACATAATAACCCTCCTTGAGGTTTAACCCCAACCAATGGTAAACTTTGGTGCTCCCTCATAGGGATGTACCCCCTTCATGTGACATCATCACTTTTTGGGGCACATCTCCTCGATCCTCCTCCCATTGGTGTTTTGGTCCTCTCAGGTAGCTAATCATTCATAACCCCCACACAGTAGATCCATACTACTCCAACAAAGAGTATCCCTCTTGCTATGGGATGCTAACCATGTGTAAGCCCCAACATATCTTTGGGTCATTTTCCTTTGTGTAGAACCCAATTCCTGTCCCCATCTCGAACTACATGGACATTGATTCCTTTCCACAGGGATACTTGGAAGCCCTTTTGAGGTTCAAGCCCATCATTCATGTCTCATCCTAGTCTCTCCCTTGAGCCCCTATGTTTCCCAAATATCTTACCTTGACCCAAGGTTTCATTTCCTTTGGGTCCCATCCATGCGTCCATTCTCATGAGCTCCCTCTAAAGGTGACTCATCACCCATCTCCAGAACTATGTTGACTTTGATCCCTACCTCCCAAGAAGGGTACATAGGTAACCTCCCAGTGGTTCAAGCCCATCATTGTCATATTCATAACAGTTTGACCCCATTCATCTTATCCAGTTCATTAAATCATCCATCATCCATCCTTATTCTTACCTAGGCCACCACATCTTGGTTGGATCGCACCATTCATACGGGCAACTAACCATGCATAATCCTAAACCATATACTCCATCACCCCACCCTTCTCATGGTAGGGTAACATAATCCACATGGTTGGTCTTAGTGTGTAAGCCCCATTCATCCATATGATTGTTTCTCCAAGCAATACACTGGAAACAAACCATGAAAAAGCCTCGACTATCTACTCAATCACCCCACACTTATCATAGTGGGGTCACTTCATCCATACGGGTAGTATCAGTGTGCAATCCCCAAATTTGAGCTATATCTGTTTTGAATCCTTACCATAGGGATTCATAGGAAGTCATCACGATGTTCTATCCCAGCCAATGGTAAACCTTGGAGTCCCCTTTATTGGGACCCACCTTCCATGATCTTCCACTTGCGGTGTCTATATTTTCCATCGCAGTGTGAAACCTTCCCTTTTTAGGTACACTCCATCTTGGGTCCTTCCTCATTGGGAATTTTGATCAATCCATATGGTAATCCTTCTAAGTGCTCCCTCTTAGGGATTTACCTATACGTTCCACCTTATCAATGTTTTGATCATTTTGATCCACCTCCGCCGAATGTTAATCTTGTGGAATGCCCTATGTTAAACATGGGAAGTCTAGGAAAAACTCATAGACATCCTTCTTGAATAAGATACAGCATAGTCATCGGGGTAAGTCTCATGTTTCCATGCCCCTAAAAGGCCCTTAGATGTGGAAGATTATGTTGTCACAATGTTCCTGTGTCAAGACCTACCACAGATGCCTCAATGTGACTACTATCCAGACAAAAGGTTGTTTCCCCTACATGACCATTTTGAATGTCTAAGTGGAAGCAACATAATTAACTAGAATCCACAAAGAGATGGTACGGGGAAGGATTTTCATGAAAAATGTCTTAATCTATGAGGGAGACCCGGAATAGGCAATGTCTTCCAAGGAGGAATCCATAGAAGGGGGATTCGACATCCCATCAACCTATTTTGATCAAGGAGAAAGTGTCCCTGAAGGGGTGACAAAATCCTCCCTCATTTGGAAAGTAGGAATATGGGGTACAATTAGACCATTAGTAAGTGTCAACACATGAATGGTGGCACCCCCTATGGAAAGTGTTGAAAATAGAAATTCTAAACCCGATGTGAAACTCTTCTCATCAACATGGGGATTAGTAGCATTTGATACTTTATCAAATGAGCATGACACCTGATTCAGATATCCAACGCCATGTCCTACTAAGAAAATAGTGGGACTGGCATGAGACTCACTAAAATATGGGGGTAGTTAATCATTGGGCATTCCATTCGGTGGCATTTTTAGTGTGGATATTTCTCTCTGACCATGGAATACTCCACCGCACTGGGGAATTTGGCATTGTTTTCAGATATTTTTACTAATGGATGAATCTTTTTTATTTGTAGGACCCAAGATGTAGTAATAGGGAACTAATCTCCCACTTCCTGTATGTGCAAGGGTAGGAGGAATGATGTTTCAACTTTCCTGCATGGCTCCACAAATACCATGGAATCATCCACTGTCACAACTACTGGGCACCCACACCCCATCTCACCCTCATCAATGTTTATTCATATGTGGGTAATCGATAATCTGGTTTGGTGATACAAATATTAGGGGGTCATCCAGACTAGGGAAATTGCCTTCCAAGATCTGGATTCCTCTTTACCTTAGCACCGCCACCACCCCGAAGGTCTTTGTAGGGAACAACTACTCCCTACTATGACATTCAGCTGTTTTGGGAGCCTCTCCCCAGAATAATCCAATGATTCTCTCCCTCGTGCTAAGAATTTATGGGACACTAGAGTCAACATGTAAATGGATTCTTCTAGGAAGCATCCAAGTAGGGCTCCCACTAGGACACATTAACATTTCCATACGATCCCACAAACCAAGGATTACGTGGTCCACACCCCTACCTAGTTGGTCCTAGTTTGGCTAACCCAGCGTCAACATTGGGCATAGGCTCAGGAGTACACCCTTCTGGGGGACTCATTTTCCCCAGCATCAGTGGCCCATGCCACCTCTAAAACACACTACTTATCTCATGATACTATAGGTAAGGGTCACTTTTACACCCAATCGGTATTGAGGCCCCAGCCACCCATTGGGCAGTCTGGGTTGACTCTTCCAGTCCCCGGTGTGGGCAGCAGCCATCGTGGGCTGACCCGTGATGATTTCATTCAGTAAAGAGGTCCTCCCCATACCATCATCGGCCAGAGTGGAGGTCCTCCCCTCTCTCGCATTCAACATGGAGGTCCTCCCCATTCCACCATAGCCAACCCAAAAAGAGGCCCTACATATCTTATCAACACCCATCACCGAGGTCCTCCTCGTGCCCATGATCTCAGATTTGGATGTTTTTCACATATTTCAGGTTATGAATGTGAGGGTCCTCCCTGCATCATTAGCATCTCAAGAGGAGGTCCTCTGTACAACGGCACCAATCAAAGCGAAGATCATTTCCTCTCAATCTCCTATCAACATGGAGGTCCTCCCCATGTTCCAACTTGCTCTAGCAGAGGTCCCCCACACACCATCACTTCTAACCACAGAGGCCCTCCCCATGCACTAGGTAACAGACACAAAGGTCCTCCTAGTGTTCTTTTTAATATATGATCAGGTGCTCCTCACACCCCAAACCACTAGATCAGAGGTCCTTCCTGGTTTGACAATGATAGATGGAAAGGTCCTCCTCATGTCCCAACCAGCTTATGTGGAGGTCCTCTCCGCTCTAGCATCAACCCGCTCAATGGCCCTCCTCGTGTCGGAGATCTTCTTTTCTCCAAAAAAACCATCATTGGGAAGTTGGGTGAACCGTTTCCACTAAAGTAAGATCCCTAAGAAGTGCTAGATCATTATATGCCTTGTAATATTCTCAGATTCTAAAGCGGAGTACGACTTGATGGTGGATCATTTACCTTGATCCTCAATATCAGGGGTTGGGGAAGGAACTCGACATTTCATCTTCATCCTCTAAAAAAAAGATATACACCAGATCCCTGAATCCCACTACAGATTCATACCGGAGGAGGATGATTTTACTCCTTTATATGGTATCACAATGAAGGATTATTTACTATTCCCCGATTCACTCACTACAGCCATATGAGATCACAATGAGTCGTTATGGGGTTTGTCTGATAATAAACACCAGCCTGATCTGCTAACCATAACCACCACCCATGCATAGGAAGTAGTGGTAAACACCCCATCCTTTAGGTATGTGGTGATACAGTTAGTACAGTCCCTAAGAGATAGCCCAGTATGTAGTGGTTTGTCACCTTGTGCACCATACTTTCCATCGACTAGTCCACTGTTGCAGTGATATGTATTAGTTCTGTTGTTGGTTCCCCAATCACCCTCGTTTGTTGAATAGTTCAATCAGATGCCAGATCTTACTTCTGAGTGAAGGATCTTATGCGACATTCTCATTATGGATCATTTCCCCAAGGTGTTCTATCAAATTGTGACACCATAATTTAGTATCAGGAGTCCCCTGACAAGGACGAAGAAATGTGTCTCCACCAAACCCTAGGAATAACACATTTTCATCTCTTCCATCGTAACTTTCTTATCCAAGTAAACAAGAGCACAATGATGATATCAGATAGAAAAGTATCTTGGTCATGTTGGATGCGCTCCTTGTGGATCAGAAACCTACATCATTTGGTTACCACTGGATCCTCGATGATCAATGCAACTAGATATTTACTATGCTCCACATAATTATTATTGGTTCATCTCTACATGTAAATATTCGTGGTTGGGGGTAGTATGCATCCCACCACTTCATTTCGATCATGTGATGACCTAATTTACCTTATGATATCGAGGATATTCCATCAATCATTTTCATATTGAACGTGGATGAGCTCTCTGAGAAGGAAACTGAGATGGGATTAATTGAGGATAAACTATCCCCTATGGCAGTTCCAACTCTGTTGGATACCCCTGGCATTTTCACTCACTAGAAGATACATTTTCTTGTCATCACTGCACCCAATGAGTCTTTTCCTTTTGGCCAAGACCCCAATAAGGTAAAAGCTGCCCCCCCCCAAAGAGGTTAAACCCTCCAACCCATCATGTTAAATGTTCAAGATGAAATATGATCGATAAAAGGTTGTGTTGTGCCAATATCACCTGGTGAGGAAAAGGATCATCAATGGTCTCCTTTCCAAATGTGCCACAGAGCGACGTCCAGATTACAGTGACCCTCAACTAGGGATGAAAGGGAAGGTATATGTTCTTCCCAGCGAGTCACATCCTTGCGATCTTGACAACCCTATCTATCTAGATATGGTGGATGATAGATTCTATTATAAGGGACCATGGTATGCATCAAAAAATTTTCCTGAGCTATGTGAGACTCTTCTTTGAGACCCGCCTATACAGGTTGTGTCCCTAGTATCCCCTCATCTGGCTCTATAGGTTCTCCATCCAGCTGCTCTACAAGTCAACCCTCTGGAAGCCCCCAAGTTGTTCCACCAACTGCTCCACAGGTTGTTGGGCCCACCTATCGCATTGATGATCTTGAAAAGACACTATTTGTTAGGAATCCTCACTAGGATAGGAATACCCCTCTAGTCGATCTACTGGCTAATCACAATACCCTTCTCGAGGCTCTCAATATGCGACATGTGGCAATCCTGCTTGATGGAAAATGATATCCGGCCTAGGTAGATGACAAGCTAGGACCCTAGGATTTTAGGAACCCCACATTCACCCCCTTTATTATGATGGGTGATCTGCTACTGCACCTAGCCCACTTCATCTCAAGATGTTGAACTATGCTAGGGACTTCGGTGCAACAAAAGCCTCCAAAATCTAGTGCTTTGTATAGACACTATAAGGGCATGTATTTGTATGGTACAACTAGCAACCCTTTGGGTCTATATTAGGTTGGGAGGATCTCTGCATGTAGTTTTTATACCAATTCAGCTCTATTGCACACAAGAAAATAATCTATGTCCCATTCAAGTGTAAGAAAAGGATGGATGAGCATGTCGTAGAATTTTTTTCAAGGTTGAAGGGACACACATATTCACTCGACATGCTGCTAACTTTGGATCAGTTTCTAACACTATGCGAGGGGAATGTGAAAACTGAATTTGTTCCTTCCCTCATCACTAATAAATTCCTAGAAGGGTTCTAGGATTTCTCTGACAAAGCTAAAACCCTATAGGATGCCTTTCAACAAGCCAATAAGGCACACCCATTTCCTACCACAACTCATGCAAGAAGATTTGTCAAGGCTGAGACCACTGTTGTAGCATAGAGAGAGGCCTATAGATAGCTGCATTTGTAATTGGAAGATCCTCCTCTGTAGCCTCGCTGAGGACAACATCCTTCAGCTTAGCCTCAGGTTCAGAATCACCTGCCTCAGAATCAGTAGGTGAAACTGTGTAATGCACCACCACCACCTAGGTTATAAAACTAGGTTCTACCTCCTTTCTAGGCTCCATCTCCTCACTAGGGATAGGCTCCTAGGGTCCCTTTCCCAGATCAGATAAACTAGACAGACTCATTCAACAAAGCTCATGTTCTGGGTTATTTTTTAATTTTTCTGGATCAGGGAAACCTGCGATTTTTAGAATAGAGGAGGCCTGAAGAGGCAGATCTCACTAATCGCCCCAATTACTGACTCTATAACTTTTTCCTCGGACACACCCTAAAGAAATGATATGTGTTCAAGGACTAGATCCAGGACCATATTGAAAAATATATAGTTGGATTAGTCAAGACCTAGTGTAGGTGGCATGCATTTCTGAAATGCCTGATATTGATAAAGAGGGTGAATGATATAATGTTTTTAGTTATGGATCTTAGAATCATGAAGACTAAATGGCTCATAAGGTAGTCTCTCATGCTCATGTTATCATCCATAATTATTTGAATCAGCCTAAACCTCTTGAGGATTCCATAGCTCCCCCAACTATTGTAGTTGTATCCACATCTCAACCTCCATCCTCTTGGATGAGAAGGCACTAACAATGCAAGGGAAAGAAAATCCCCCTACTAGATCCAAATTTTTCATATATACACCGCTACTTCATTCCCCCATAGATGGTAATTACACCTAGGATCTGCCCACTAATGGAATATTCTTTAGGTGATGATCTAGAGTATTCCTTGGTGAACACCATTGAGCTAGTGAACCCTTATATGGACCCAGACTACATGGAAAGACAAACTCATCCTCCTAACGTCCTCAGTCGACACCTTTTACAATAGAATTGTGGATATGTGAATATCTAGAATTCACTGTCTAGTGCCTCTGACCAAGTCGTTCATGCTACATAGACCAGAAAATAGTCTCATAACAAATCTCAATATGCACACTCCTTTACTTATGACCCATCATATTTGCTCCCACCACCATTTCCGTTGCTCGATCAGGTTGAGCCACCGCGACAACGCTATGGTCAGATACATTCAGTAGGGGACAGAACTTAGTCACCTAAATGTTAGTTGATAACCATTTTCATGGTTTTTCTAGTGAGAAGCGGGATATCCCTAGTCCCATCCGCAATACACTGATTTGACTAGTAGTGACCATCATACCCCCTTCCATAGAGCGACCTCCTGTCAGTAGAAATGTGTTCCTAGAATGAAAGTATTATTTAATTAAGAGCCCTGCCAAAATTACTACAATGCTCTTGATTCTTGAGGATTGATACCTATCTAGAGATATGTGTGAATCCCTCGTGGAGGATTTGAGAATCCCCCACTAGTTTGAAATAGATGTAGAATCTCAAGATGCCTTCCATGATGAGGAATTCGAGCATATAGAATATGTGTCCATAATTTCATTCCCATTAGAATATAATGGTTCTCCTATAAGAGGGCACATATACCCTTATTATATCACTTTTCATTTCAATTTCATGGAAGTATTCCTCTATCATTTTTACATAGACTCTAGGATTATCCTCTTCCCGGCCTATATTCTCCACAAGCTGGGACTATCTAAAGCATACTGGACTCCCTCTCATATAAAGATCCCAGGTTATGACCACATAAAGCAGATACCGGTGGGAAAATCCATCTGAAGACCCAATTCAGTGGCTTGGTCTCCAGCACCAATTTTATGGTAGTCTCCTAAGACACAACCTATAACACGTTGATGGGTTGACCTTGGATCCACCTGCATGCAGTAGTTCCCTCCTTGTATCACCAGTGCCTCAAGTACTCCCTTCATGGTCGAGTGGGCGTAATCTAGGGAGATTCATCTCCCTTTGACTCTTGTGAAGCCTGCTATCAATATGATGACTATTATAAGAGCAAGGACAAACAAGTTCAGTCCAATGAGGACCATGGAAAGACATGGATGATTCACTAATACTCACAATACATTGGTTGGAAGCCATAACTCCATACATGGGACATTGTTTTTTCATTTATAGAATAAAGAGAAAGTGTGATCCCAGATACAAGGAGTTCCAGAATATCACTTTGTAATCCTACACTAATGAGTCTCGACAAATTCATGAGCCCCTAACCCCTATAATATATCAGGATGATTAATCCATGGCAACAATTATATTCCATACTTTCTTGTTTCGCTGGGATGGGCTGAACCGACTTAAGCTTACATGCTGTTACTACTACTATGATATTATCAACTGTGGACCCTTTGGTCGAAGGCCTAGTGTTATTGGATTGATATCCTTCATCGTCATGTGTTTGGTAGTGCGGGAATCTCCCAAAGAAGGTTTCACTACTGCTCAGGCCGGCCCATGCATTCTGTCAGGGTAATCCAGCTTAGAATATTTTCCCCCATGTAAATGACCCTGTCACTGAAATTGATGAGGGGGGTTTGGAAGATGCCCCTCACTCATTTTAGGAAGGTGTATCCACCACTATTGGTGAGTTTTTACACATGAATCTTGGAACTGAGGAAATCTTGAGTCCAATGATGATCAACGAAGTCATGCATGGAGAACAAAAGCAGTTGTTCATGGTTTTCCCAAAGTAGAATCAGAATGTATTTTTTCGGATCTATTTTAAGATGCTAGGATTGGATCCTAAAATTTACTTTCACTACCTTGGTATCCTAATAAACCATCACGGGTTCAATCACCCCCCCATAAAAATGCACCCTCCTCATTGTGCCATGGTCGTGGCCAAAATTTATAAGATCATCAAATCCATCTTCATCAAGGAAGTCTGTTACCCAAAATTGATAGCCAACATCATGACCATTAGGAAGAAGAATAGATAGATCATATCCTTCTTCAACTTACAAGACTTAAACTTTCACTGTTCAAGGGAAAAGTTTCCACTTCTAGTGAAATAGTTGTTGATTGACGCCATAGTAGGATTCCAAGCTCTCTCTTTCATTATGGGTATTCTAGATACAACTAGATCTGAATGGCCCCTAAGGATAAATATTATACCTCCTTCAAAGAACCACAAGGTTCTTTATTTTAGAAATTAATTCCTTTAGACACAAAAAAATTCAAGAGCCACCTATCAGTGTTCCAGGCATCACATCTTCAAGCGGATGCATGAAACATTAGTGGAATGCAACATGGATGATTTGGTGGTAAAATCCCGCAAACATCAGAACCATCTAAAACATCTTGAGAAAGTGTTCTAATTCCATCACTCCCACCATCTGATGATAAACCACATAAATCAGGCCTTTGGGTTTACCTTTGGAATGTTCCTTGGTTTGGTCTTCCGATATAGAGACATCAAGATCGATCCAAATAATATCAAGGCTATTATTCCGATTCCTCCTCCAACCAACCTCTGAGAGCTCTGAGACTTTCAAGTCTACCAAACCTATAAACACTAATTCATTGATAACCTTGATGTAAAGTATAGTACCTCTTCCAAATTCATGAAGAAAGTTTTCATCTACTAGTGGTATGAAGAGTGTCATACCTCCTTTAAAGAGATCATGCAGTACCTGGTGTGGCCTTTAGTTCTGATGCCCCAATTTTCAAAAAGTGATTAGTCCTTTATGTGACTGCCTTAGAATGATCCCTTGAATCCCTTCTTGCCCAAAAAAATAGCTCAGTGACTAAAACTATTTATTCTTTCTCATCTGCATGAACCTTAATATATAGATAAGATATTCAACTATCAAGAAGAGTTGTTGCACACTAGTCTTCACAACGTAGAAGTTGTGGAATTATTTACAGCACCATGAGATTCATCAGGTGTCTCATGTTGACTTGATGAAATATATTCGGAAAATACATATGTTGAAAACACATATAGCTATGGGGGTAGAGGTCCTTCAGTAGTTGACATCAGGTTTTTCCCACAAACGGCTGTCAAGGGTCAGGCGTGGGAATATTTCCTCACCACCCATCCAACCCCTCCAGAGAAATCCATGAATCTTGACTTCCTTAATGAGGATATCCTCTCGATGGAACATGTTTTTCCGTGTTGGTAGATTCACTTCAATGGAACATTCAAAATCCCAACAAGAAGAAGGATTAACGATCCTAGACTCAACAGAGTAGGTCTGGATATCTACTTCATCACATCTACATAGGTTGTCTTTCCCTACTCGTTGTTTTTGTCATGAGGTTGTACCAACAATAAGGCAGAGTATCAGGCTATCATAACTATTCTCATGCTAGCCCTTAAGATTTATTTTCCCCACTTACATGTTAAGGGGTACTTCGATCTAGTCATCAACATTATTAATGGTGATTACGTCATTAGAAATCAAGAGTTTTTACCCTTGTTAGAGCACACTCACAAACTAATGGCCCAATTCCCTTCACGATATGAGGTCATTCATGTTATTCGGTCATAGAATGGTCTAGATGACACCATGGCTAGCCTTTCTGCTTCTCTCACAGAGCCTATCTAGGATGATTTGATCATCCATGTGGAACATCAAGGATTCATCAACCCCATTACCCCAGACATTGATAATGGCCCCTGGGTGAGCCATCTCGCCACTGGTGCCACCACATTAGGACCTCGAGGTCCCTATTCTATAGTAGAATAGATCCCTAATTAGATAAATCCCTTCATTAAGTATCTCCAACATCGTCGTCTCCTGACAGACAAAGATGAACATGAGGGAACCCATCAGTGTGTAGTACATTTTACTATCTAGAGTGTTCCTAGATTCATGTAGATCCTCAACAAGAATGGATTCAGTGGATTCCTCCACCAATTAATTTAGAGATATAAGATTCCTCATGTTATGAATGTAGTCTAAGTCAGTTCATATGGTTCTCATCAGGTCGAGTCAAAACTCTCCCATCAGATTCAAAGGCCGGGCTACTTCTAGCCCACCATGGTCCATGACTATATTGAGTTCTCCATGAGGTATCACGCATGCAATATATATGATAATTTCAGTCATCATACACCGTATCCTCTCTATACTACCATGTACTCTTTTACCTTTACAGTCTGGGTACTTGATGTCATTGGACCATATCCACCAGTAACAGTACGCCAATGAAAGTTCATCCTAAAAGATATAGATTTATTTTCCATGTGGGAAGAAGCAATCATACTCAAATAATTAAAGGAATGTTATATTGTTGACTTAGTGAGATCCAAAATCATCCATAAATTTTGAGTCCCTCATGTTGTCCTCATC
Source organism: Viscum album (assembly GCA_963277665.1). Lineage (NCBI taxonomy): Eukaryota > Viridiplantae > Streptophyta > Magnoliopsida > Santalales > Viscaceae > Viscum > Viscum album. The sequence goes on along the minus strand of OY728120.1, from coordinate 1,426,251,249 downwards.
GATAACAGAACCAACTTTCAAGCAGCTAAACTAAATAAATTGTATACAATGTAAAGTATTCGTTCGAACCATACTTCCCACTATCATGGACATGAAAATGGACAGATTGAGGCATTCAAAAAAACCCTATACAACATTTTGTAGAAAATGGTGGGTCATAACCATAAAACATGGCCGGAAAATCTCCCCAACTCTCTTTGGACTTACCGGACGAAAACTCCCAATTCCACCCAGTTGACCACATATTCTCTGATCTATGGAACAGAGGTAGTCCTACTCATTGAGATTCAGTTTCCATCGCTCCACACAGCTCTATATGAATAGAATAACTCATATAAGACTACATAGGTCCATCCTGTTGATCTGGAAGCCCTTTATGAGAATAGTCTTCAGACTTTGCCCAATCTTGAGAGGCACCATAATAAAATTGCTAGAGATTTCAAAAAGTAGCTTCTCAATATCTCTTTCCTTTCGGATGACATGGTTTTAGCCCTGAGGACATCAATGATACCTATAAGGAAGCCATAAAAATTGTTTCCCAAATGGGAGGTACCTTATATCATTTACAATGTTTAACCTAATAGTGTGTACTCTCTGGTCACCATGGATGGTGAGTGTATTACTCTTCCCACCAATTCCAAATTCATCAAAAAAGTATTTTTCTTAAGAATACCTACTACATTATTACTACACGATGTTAAACTATGTGATCCATCCAAGCCTGAAGGACATAAAACTAATCAATATTCATCCTACATGAAAATAAACTTCAAATAGTAAATATACCCTATGGTTCGAGCTCAACAACCTTAAACAAAGATCTATGTCATCCATATCATGTGATGTTAAAATGTACGACATCTCATGAACTATGTACGTCTTGATTCCTTCCATCACAAGATATGTAGGAACCCCACGCATTTTTTCTTCGGGTCCATCCCTAAGTTTCTCTATCTTCGATCTATTGACCTAGGAATTCCCCGATGAGTACATGGTTTGATATGAGGCCTCGTTGGTTTTCATTCACATCATGATTGTTATAGTCATGCCATATTCCTCACTTGTTAGCACCTCCCCATGCCTATGTCCTTTTGGCATGAAATTAAACTACATCGAATTCTAAGATCTATGTTTGGATTGATTTATACCCTTGATAAAAACATAGGAATGCCCATACATTTTTTCTTCAGTTTCATCCCCAGGTTCCACAAAACTTCTCTTTTGTTTGTCCCCTTGGTCGGAGTCCCCTCTCATGATCATTTGTTGTGGTGTGGCCTTATTTTTTTCCTTTTTACATTGGTCTTACAATATCCACATCATGTGCTCCACCATAGGGATTACCTCCTTATCTTATATCATCCTCACCACATGATGATAAACTGCATGGCATCTCAAGAACTACATGTTTCTTGATTACTATCCCTGAAGGATATGTAGGAATTCCCAGATGTTCTATCTTATGGTCCAAACCAACGTATCACATATCCTTTCTTTTCTCCTAGCCCCTTGGCCTGAATCCCCTATTGGGGATACATGATCTGGTTTGAGGCCTACTGGATATTCATTCACAATGGGTTTGCTTTATCATTCCATGCACACCCCTTCTTTGGACCCTTATCTTCTATCATCATTACTGCATGATGTTAAAATGCACAGAATCTAAATAACTGCATTTGGATTGATTTCCATCCTTATGGGATACATAGGAACACCCAAACATTTTGTCTTTGGGTCTATCCCTAGGTTAATCAACCCAATTTTCCCTTTCCCTTACTCCTCCTTTTGAGTCATCTGATTTGTGGAACCCCTCAACCACTTCCTCACCATATCAACATGCTCAGATGTTTCATGGTATGGGACATAGAGTTTTGGATCCCACAAGAACATTATCTCATCCTGCCACCACACTTCATGCATACCCCTCATTTGGGTCTCCATCATCTTTCACATTTGAAAGGACCCCCAGATGGCTGACTCCCATTCCTCTTTAACCCACCTATCATTCTCGGTCAACATCATCAAGGATCTCAAATGAAAACATGATATAAGTCCTAGGTTGAGAACATGGCCAGCAGTCGACCCTCAGTTGTTGGTTCCCATTCTAGGTCACATTATATGGATACTATGTTATGAGCATGGTCAATAATTATCATCCATCACTACAACCAACTCAATCACATCCCAACTACTGGTATCATGATTCACATTCCTTCTCACATCTGTATTTCTAGAAGGAATCTTGATACCCTCAGTGTCATTCTTCCATGAACCTTGGCACATTGAGTAGGAAAACTAGTGTCATGGGGTCATCCTTGTCCCCACACCTTCATTCACTCATCATGTGTTTACATGTGATGTACAGATCTTATCAACTGCTTCTTTCCCACATCGAGCATAGATCACGTGGGCCTAGGGATTTTGATAAGGTTTATAACAACATGGAAAAGTTACACATCCATGGTCCATTCCTTGTAATGGTAAACTAAATATTATTTTCCTTATTGACCTCACTGGATGACATAAAATTGCACAACATCTCATGAACTGCGTGTGTCTTGATTCCCACCCTTGTGGGATACGTAGTGACACCAAACAATTTCATTCCCTTGTACAACTGTAGATTCAAGAACCTCTTTCACCCACTTATTAACCTAGGTATCTCCCAAAGATATATGGTTTGGTGTGGACTTATTTAGTCTTCATTCAAATTGAGTTATAGTTGTCATTCCATGTACTTCATGTGGGGATAACCCTACTCTATTGTCCTTACCTCATGATGCTAAACTACACGAAATCTCACGAACTACATGTGGCTTGATTCCCACCCATGTGGGATATGTAGTGACACTCGAACATTTAATCCCAAGGTTCAACCATGGAATTAGGAACTTCCTTTTCCCCCTTCTTAACCTAGGTATCTCCCAATTATATATAGTGTGATGTGGACTTCTTGGTCCTCATTCATGTTGGGTTATATTAGAATCACCATGTACTTCTTATGGGGATACCCCTTCCCTATCATCCTTACCGAATGATGGTAAACTATATGGAATCTCAAGAACTATGTATGGCTTGATTCCAACCTTTTTAGGATACATAGGAACACCCAGACATTTTATCTTCAGGTCTAGCCCAAGGTTTATTAACCTCATTGGCACATTGGCACTGCCTACAGTCTAAACTCTATGACCGTAAAATAGGATCCCATAGTCCATTTATGATGACTCTAAACAATTGGAAATGGACTAGGAATTGTGACCTTAAACTATATGAAAATTACTTTTCATGTGATGTTAAACAATTCCATGCATCTTACTCAATATATGATGTTAAAATACATGTCTATCATCCTCATTTTCATGATGTAAAACTAGTATTCTAGTCCCTTATTAGAGATGTACTATCTAGATTAGGTTTGATTTTTTTTCAGACCAGTATCCTCACCAAATGTTCTATTGTCACGGTGGCATAATTTCAAGAGTTTTGGGATTCATTTGAACAACCCATTACTCCCTAAACACCAATTTCATGCCATTTATTTCGGATCCTTATCCTTTTTCACATAAAAAGGGATCCTCTAACATCCTGGTCTCGTGCCTCTTTGGCTCACCTACTATCCTCGGTCAATATCCGGGAGGATCTTGAATGATAACTTGACACAAGTCCCCCATTTCGAATATGGTCAGCAGTAAATCCTTAATTTTTTGTTCCAATTTTAGGCTTACGTGTTATGGGTACTATATTTTCAACATAGTCAATAGTTATACTCCATATCCATAACACCCCCACTTTGTTCTAAATTCTGAGTATCGTGATTCACACTTCTCATTCCGCTTTGTTTGAGTTGATCCCAATTCCCCTAGATTTATCCCACTCATGCACTAGAACAAATTGGGAAATGGGTTTTGGCTTCTATGAGAACCCTGCTCTCAATTTCATAACCCCTATCTCATTCTAAAAATATTTATACTCAATTGGACCCCAAGTGTTCGATGATTAAATGGAACTCTTATACCCAAGGTGATCAATCACATTTTCATCCCTTGTTTCTCACACCATTCAAGCCCAATGTGATCTTGGGGATCGATTATTAGTTTTTTTATGGTCAGGGTGAAATAATCCATGATGTAACAAGATATCCATGCATGTGGTCTAAATTTGAAATAAATCATGAAGATATATTTACGAGTTCTGAAAAATACATCCCTTATGTATTGTCCTATTAGATGGAGCATCTCAGCTCCATCATCCTTCTTTGTGTGGAATCCATGATTTATTTTTACTTTATATGGTCCCTTCCTTCCTCATCAGATGTGGGGTGAAGTGCATCGGCCCTAATTCAAACTAGATCTTTTTCAAACTAGATGTTGACCAGTTCATGAGATGCTCACCCCAAATGCCCTTCATATTCTGCTAACTTTTCTTGTAATCATGATATGAGTTTCGTTTGGGATGTTTTGAAATAATAGATCTTGTTCATCCACATTTATAGGTGTTGGATATCTTGTTTAGCCTCCTGATGTTTCTAGTTGTTGAATGACTTCCTTCACTACCATCCAACACTAATCCCATGATCATACTCCCATGTCTTCTTCGTGAGATTGTCCCAAATGAGAATATATAGATTTCATGCATCTACCACTCTGGTGCTTAGGTCATGCAGCTGAGGACACAGTCTTTCCATCTAGTTAATCCATTCTAATTTTGGAGTGTCATCAATGAAGTTCTTGATCAGTTTCCATGACTAGCAATGAATAGCCTGTCTATCTTCCTCATCTGAAGCAGTCTCTTCCAGATCCTCTACATCAGCATGTTCATATTCTAGGAACCCCCCAAGAGTTTAGTGGCAGGATCCACCTCTGACATCCTATTAGATGAATTGGGTTTTAAATCATGTACTTTATCTTCATTGTTGGATCCCACCATAATAAATTCTAGATCTGATCTATTGGTGGCTCTACCCACCAGCATGATCGACGTGGTAAGGTCAGATTGGAAGTCCAATTCCACAATAATTGGTGTTTTGATTAAGAAAGGATCTTCAGGGACCACAACAATCCTCACAAGCATTAAACCCACTTATTAAATGAATAATCAGTCAAATATGATGTCATTCATCCTGGTCTGATAGACAACAGTTATTCCTCTATGAGGAATATAAATTAAAAGGTCAAATATCTAAATTCTCCCTAAATTTGTTGCTATCAGAATCCTAGGTCGTGACCCTCTGTATATAGTTGGAATGTCCAAAGATTCCAGAATGGTCAACCAGGTTATCAAAGCCCTGCTGGGCCCTACACTCAACATCACCCTAGGAAAATATCTTGAGGATATATTTGTCATCATACAAGAAGGGGCCCTTCATATCAACCTATCCTACATAAGAAAAATTCCAATTGAGAAGCCTAGATGACATGCATAAGGTCACGACATAGATGAATGGTTTAGGGTTTACCTCAAGAGTTTCAGAAAATTCTTTGAGATATGAGGATGCAACTTCACCTTCCTCAAATGGTCTCCCCATATTAGAATATTCTCCCCATAATTCTTCTGATTATTTAGGAAAGGTAAGTGCTCCCTTAGCTCAACAATAGATAGTTATGGTGGGGATTTTTTGTTGAGAATTACATTTACCCAATCTTTCATCTGACATGGGGTGCCTCAGGAAAACACAATGTCCTCTAGCTTAGCCACGTATTACTCCCCCTTATCCGGAGATACTAGAAATCGGCTCTGGGTATAGCCGATCTCTGATAAATCCATCCCTAGATGGTTAAAGAGAAACCACATCTAGGAGGGTCTAAATTATTTTCTATTAACATCATAGGTTTCCCAAGCCTTTTGGTAGACAACATCAAAAATAATGTCTATGCAGTGTAGCTGATTCCCAAGATCCTGGGTAGATATCCTATGAAACCAACTTGTTGGCCTTCCTTCCTCTTGACTATGCCCAATTGGAGTCATCGGTTCTGCAACCACTCCACTTCAACTTTTGTCTGGTGTGGGCCTTAGAAATATTATTCGTGCTGCAGTCATAGCTCCACCACCTTGATGTGCATTAGCTCTACCACCACAACTCCTTCTCACTATTGTATGGCCCCTACCTTTGGGTTGAAGAGGCACCCCATCATCATCATGTATATCCCTTGGCTTCATCATATCCCCTGAGTAGGTTGTCTCCTATCTCTTTCCCTACTCCTCAACCGGCCCATAGGTTGTGGTAGGAGAAGGTAGCTCATTCAGCATTTTTACGTCTTCTCTTGTGAACATGAACAACATATGCCACAACACACAAGTGTGGTCTTCGTGGAGTACCCCCAGGTAGACTTGCAAGGCTATCCTCGTCATGTACCAAAACTCATTACGAAAGAGTGTGGGTAATGAATATCACTGAGAGTCTCGTGATCTACCCGTGCAACTAAGACTCCACCTCGGAAGTCCATGAGGTTTTATCGATTCTCCTCAATTCCTTGACCATTATCATTGAACAGTACCATTGGAAGTGGTAATGGATGGAATTTTAATTCATCCACGCTCTAGATTTTTAGTTGTACCACCAGTGAGGTCAGATTGATCAGGAAGGTTCCAACTACCTTCAGAATGGATGGTTGAAAGTCTGACCTAGGAGGGGAGATATGATTTGGATATTCACCATCCCTTATGTATGATTTTATCCATCTATACAAGAAATGGGGATCATGCACATCCATTGTGGATTATTCCTCTCATTGATGTGTCATAGCACCTTGTACAGTTCTTCCATCACTAGAATCCCAAGTTTGATGTGATTCCCTATCACCATCAAGGATTCCATGATAAATGTGTTTGGTCACACACCCATGTGTGCATCCTTAAGCATCATCATCCACAAGTAAATGAGCACTGAGATAAACCCATCCAACCTAACCACTGGTTTCTGCTCAGTATTGATATTGTACCCCCATATCTAACACTGGTTGTCTTCAATGGTTAGCTAGTAAAAACATTCCTGGTGGAACAAAGCTCCCCTTGGACTGGTGGGGCCTCGTCTGTAGTTTCCTAGGTGACTCCTCCCCCTCAGCAGGGTGTTCGGGTGGGAGATTTAGGAAACTCAGAAACTACTACTTTAAATGGAAGTCCCTCACTTTTTTCTTATCCTTTCCCGGCACCAGATCCATTAGAACCTTCTCTAGCCATGACATATGTTCCAGATCCTCCCATGTGTTTTCTATAGGGAGGAACTCGTCATACATCTTCCTAGAATCAGAATCCCCAATATCTGGTGTAGTTCCTAGAGGTTGACTCCGACCATCCCAAGGTGAAGATGGAAAGTGTTGGTCCTCAATGACCACCTACTCAGCAGTTGTAGCATAATTTATTTCAATTGGTATAAGTGGAATTCAGAACCCACATAGCCTCATACAGGACTATCCACCTCAGCACTACCCTAATCTCATCACATGATGCACATACCTAGTAGGCCCTAGACCATTCCTATGTGAAGTTTCCACCCTGGCAGGGATCCTTGTTGTTGTTCCACCCCTTTTTTGAATTCCCTAAGCTTGACATAAGGGTGGTGTGCTATTGCAGTGGAGATACTACTAGTTGTAGTGCTTTTCCATCAACATTGTTGACATGGTTGTACATGATGTTAGCAGTGGAAGGTTTATAGTCCTTCCAGGTATGGTATTCAGTAGCCCTAACCATGGATATTGTGCTGACATGCCCCTAAACTGATAGGCTAGTTTCTCCCTACATGCTTCAAGGATCAGAACATTGTCCCTTAATCGGATGGTATACAGAGGCAACCTTTTGTAGAGAGGGTAGTTATTTTTATCTTCAGATGGAAAATCTATTTGGGAATCATAGTCGAAATGACTTTTCAGGTATTCTTTGAGATCAATATTTTTTTCCGTGTATTCCCTTTGAGTAGCATCCTCATGTAAATCTTGAGCAGATTCTTGGTTGACCCTTTTATTCCAGGACTTCATCAAATTTCTTCCTTGTTTGAAAAGATAATTCATGGAGAATGTTAATGGAGAAAAAAATTCTGAAGATTGTATTCATAGATCCTTTATGGACTCATCAAACTTCACAGAGAAACACAAGATCACGATGCAACTGTTCTCTAATAAGCGTTTGTGGTGCACCAGTCCAAGGAACTCGGTTCACAAAGTGCATTTTTGGGGTGCTATAGTTTCTTGATTATAGAGCCCAAGCACCTGTTTTTAGAGATATATGAAGAGAAAATAGGTTTCCTCATGGAATATTTATAGTTGGAGGCCCTAAGAGCTTCGTGGTGATCTGACCCAGCTCCTCCACGTGCCCCCATCCCGAAGTGGATTCATGATCTGTATATTTTTTTCGGCGTCTACCCTCATAATTTGACACTCATTTTCCCCAAGTATCCCATTTTGAGGGGGCATTTTTGGCACTAAAATCTAGGCCCAATAGGGGTGAATAGTGGTTGAAGTAGGTGTAATGACATTTTCCCCATCAAGAGACACAAAAATCATCAAAGTTGTATGCCTTGTGAAGCACCATCATGAAGCCCTCTTCTCCAACATGAACAATGTAAAGCCAGCAGAACCAACTCCTTTATGACCATTATAGAACACCCTGGGGGAAGACACTATGATCCAAAAGATATTTCCACAACTACCAAAGAGCTCCAAGATGGAAGCCTCTCTGAGTACAACAGGCACCACGACCATAGTAAAGAAACGTGATGGAAGCCTTAGTGATTACGATGGATCTATCTCTAATCATGAAGTGAAAATTTCACTAGGTAATTCCATTGGAGAATTTCAATTATAGGTGTATATAAATAGGCAGATTGCCCCTATCCCGAAGGATCGAAACCCTAATCTTTTTTGCTTTTGAGCTCCCATTTCATGAAGCACACTTTACTCCATGAACCAACCAAAAAATATATTAGCGTGGGTACCGTAGCATCGCAAAACAACTTTCCCTTTTCTTTATTTTTCCTTCTCTTCATGTTTGGATTCCATTTACAAAGAACAATGACCATTACAAAGTTAAGAGTCCCCTTAGAGAATTTAGGTCTTCACAGAGCATTCAGCCTTCATGAATCACCCTCCTAGAACATGTTGACTCCATGCCTCTGTTGGGTCACCATGCTTTTCGAAGCTCCTCCCTGGGTGGAGATCCATTTCACCATCTTTCACATAGAACCTTATATCGTGAAGCACCTCTTAATTTTGATGAACCGGCTATTTGTGAATCCCCTATCTTCCAAACATTATGCATCATGAACCCTTCTCTCGTGTGGACATCCAGGCTCGTACAAAGTGACTTCATGGTTCCTTGAGCGGTGTTCTATATAGAATTTCCCTACCTCCTGCTTCATTGCATAGGTATGATAATGGCTATTTCATCTTCACATATCAATTATAAAATGAACACCTCGATTGAACACTCCTCCACCTCACTCTCGACAGTCATTGCTTATGCCTTCCCTCCCCCAAGTGTGGGTCGTTGCATGTTATGTAATTCCAACGGATGAGGAGTGAGTCCTCATCGTGAGAGCTGCAAGATGTTAAACTACCAAACAACTTTTTCCCCATAACATGACATTGAACTATGAGTTGTCACATGCATGGAAGTCTAGTGTTGATTAGATAAAGGATGGGATCAAGATCTATTTTCTTCTCTCATTTATAATCTTCCTTCTTTCTCCTGTTGGGTTTTGTATCCATGTGCACCTCGAGAAGTCCCCATGTAAGCTCTGACACATACCTTGATAGGGTGATCCTAGAATGATTTCCATATCCTCCTTGTACATCTGGACACCATACTCAGGCCACCTCAGTTTTTAAGCCCCACACAATATCCCTCTTGGTCGCGCCTCTCATGACATGATCGTAAGGTCTGATGTTACCTCTTTTTTCTCACACTGAGAATGACTCACATGGGATAAGAATATGTATTCCCATGACAACCTATCTAGAATTCTAACCATGAATAATCCCCATGCCCCTTTTTGATGAACTACATTGACTTTGATCCCTATCTTCAGGGAAGGGTGTGTAGGAAGACTACATTAGGTTCAAGCCCATCACCCTTCTACCCCGACCATTTCAAGTCTTTTCACCCTCATCCCACTTGAAGTTAAACTGTATTCTCATACAACGTGGGGTTTTATCTCTTTTTTCTACATAATTTATGTAGGAAGAATCCGTGATGTTCAACCCATACCAATGATAAACATTGGTTCTCCCTCTAAAGTATGTACCCTCCTGATGTGGCATCATCCCTTATTGGGAAACATCTCATGGATCCACCTCCATAAGATGTTCGGATCCACCCGGGTATCTAACCACATATAATAACCACACACTCAATACATACTCCTCTAAACAAGTGTATCCCTCTTGCGATGGGACTCTATCCACACATAATCTGTAACATGTCTTCAAGTAATTGTCCTTTGTGTACACCCCAATTATATACCCCATCCTGAACTACGCGGACTTTGATTCCCTTCCAAGGGGAAATTTAGGAAGACTTTTGAGTTTCAATCCCATTATTCATGTCTCATCTTGGACTCTCCCTTGGCCACCTGTGTTTTAGGATGATTATGCCACTTACTAATGTTATATTTCTTTTAGGTCTCAACCATGAGTCCATTCTCACTACTTTCCTCCTTAGGTGACTCATCAACCATCTCCATAACAACATTGACTTTGATCCCTACCTCCCAAGAAAGGTACATAAGAAACCTCCCTGAGGTTTAAGCCCAAAACTGTAATCTTCACATCGATTTTCATTCATCTCATCCACTTCCTTATATCATCCATCATCCATCCTAGTTATTACCTAGTCCACCACATCCCCGTGGGATCACTCCATTTATACAGTCAGCTGACAACTCATAAGCCCAAGCTATCTACTCCATCAACCCACCCTTATCACGATGGTGTCACATCAGCCACAATGGCCATCTTAGTGCATAATACCCATTCATTCATGTGATTTCTTATCCTAGTAGCACTTGGGATGCTAACCATGCATAAGACCTTACTATCTACTCCATAACCCCATACTTATCAGGGTGGTTCCATGTCATCCATCTAGGTAGTCTCAGTGCATAAGCCCAAAATATGAACTACATGGGTTTTGATTCCACACCATGGGGATAAATAGGAAGTCTCCATGATTTTTAATCCTATCCAATGGTAAAACTTGGTGTCCCCTTGGTTGGGAACCACTTTCCCTAATTTGCACCTTATGGTATCTAGTTCATCCTTCCCAGTGTGAAACCTTCCCTTTTTATGGACACACCATCATAGGCTCTTCCTCATTAGGCATTTTGATCCATCCATCCAGTAAACCCTCCAGGTTCTACCTCCTAGGGATTTACCCATATGGTCCACTCTTATTGGTGTTCTAATTAGTCTGATAAATCTCATCTAGACATTAAACTCGTGGGTTCACATGTGTTAAACATGGGAAGTTGTGGAAAATCATTTAGAAATTCCTCTGGAATAAGATACCTAGTGGTCATCGTGGGAAGCCTTGGGTTTCCGCGCCTTCGAGAATCCATCTTAAAAGGAAGAATACAAGTGTTAAAATGTTCCAGCATCAACACATGCCAAATATTATTCAATGTGACTACTCTTATGACAAAATTTTAATTACCCTACAAGACCCTTTGGAATGACCGGTTGGAAGAAACATAATTAACCGGTGTCCCTGAAGAGATGGCACTGGGAAAGAGTTTTGTGAATGACGTCCTAATCTAGGAGGGAGACCTAGACTACACAAATAGTTCCGAGGAGTAATTCATAGAATAAGGAACCAAAATCTCAAATCCCCATTTTGATCAAGGAGAAAATGCCCCTGAAGGGGTGAAAAATGTCGCCCGCCTTTGGAAAGCAGGAATGTGGGGTATAATGTGACTGTCAACAAGAATTAACACGTGCACATTGGCACACCCTATCGGAAAGAATTGGAAACACTTATTATCAACCATAAAATTATTAACCCATCATCGATTTGAAAACTCTTCAAATTTCATCGTCTAATATCTTCCAAAACTCATAATTTATCAAATCCCTTCTGTAATTCCAACTAAGATTCCCCAAAACCAATCACATAGATCCAGTGCCAAACAAATTTTCTTCATTGTATATTGGATTTGATAATAGATCATGTAACCCAAAAAATCATCTATAATTACAACATCAATAAAAACTATTCCATTACATACCCATTTCATTTTTAGGTTTATATTATTAGGTTATTTTGAAAACCCATTTACAAAATAGAAAAATATATTTTTAAGAAAAAAATGTATTTTTAACATTATACCAAAAGAAAATTATTGTATAATTAGTCACCATCATCTTCTATAAAATTCAACAAACACTATAACCTTCTATTCATATATTACATAATATAATTCAAAATATCCTAAGTAAATGGAAACATAAGATGGGTTATCTCAAACTCTTAACAATGGTAAAAATATTAATTTTCAAATGATGATAATAAGTGAGAAATTGATTATAATTTTTGTATGATACCATGATCATAACTTTTGAAAACATTCCATAGAAGTCATAAAACCAAAATCATGAGTAATGAAATAAGTATTTTCATTGAGAAATTACATGTGCCATAAGCGTGTGGAATCATCAATAATAAATCAATAACCATAAAATAATATCATAAGAATATGAAATAATTTTTATATATAGAAGTGTTGAATAATCATATGAATAATACTTTGATTCTTATCACCATGACATTAATCACATTTTAGGCTTGGTATAACAACCTTTGTATCATCATAGGCCTTTTGGGTGATCAATTTTTATGTATGGAATGGGTAATTGGGACATTACAATATTTCATTTTATTAGCACGTGATTTTGTTTCCATTTATTTATTATTTATTCATACTCTAATGTGTATGATGTTTTTTTATATTTGGTTGCACACATTGATATGGGGGTATAGTCTCCTCATAGTTCCACCTTAGAACCCCCATAACTAGTCAGTAGGGTATAGAATACGAGGATAAATTCTTGTGGCCTTCTAGAAAATCAGCTTGGGGCCTCAATTTTGTGGAATCTAGGATGTCACTTTACAATGTGGTATATAATGAGTTACATTACTGTTATTTTACTATTAGGGGTTTAGTATACTGGAGATATAGGAATTTGGTAGAGCTTGGGATTGATATCTAACTGCTACATCGAAAACACTTATCCTAGTGGAAGGTCCAATATGGTTGGGATGTTATTTTTATTCTAATTATGATGTTATGGTTGTATAGGATTTTTTCCTTGGGTGAATCACATGTGGTTTTGATGTTTTTGTTTATGATGTATTTCTAGATCCTAGCCCACTATAAAGAGGCATGTGATTTGGATTTTGATTTTTTATATAAAGGAAAAGCGTTGTCTCATGAATCTTGGCAAGGATATAGTATCCACATGTTATAGGCCTGATTGTGTGTGCCTTTAGTGATAAATGAGGATCAGATGTTTAATGTCTCATCAACTTCTCATACAACATATTCCTACATATTTGCATAGTGTAATTACACTTAGATGGGTTGAATTGTGTATGAATCTATTTCTGATTGTAGGTTATGGGAATCTATGGTTAGATTCTTGATGACGAGGATGTTGTTGTGGTCCTTTTTCATTGTTTTCGCAATGAATATGGTAGGTCAAAAGGGTGACAATATATAAATATTGTACCCCTTGTAGGTGGGTTTTTCAATATTTTTTGTGTCGTGTGGTTATCCATGGAGTGTCCTGATCTGAATATTCTCAGAGAGGTCATGATTCCTAGTTAAGGGTGGTAGTTTTGGCAGATGATGTCCTTTGTATGTGAGACCATAGTGATGTCTACTTTGACCTATTTACATAATGTAACCTTGGTAACAGTTCATGTTGGGTGCCTCATGAGTTGTGGCCTTCTGTGAGTAGGGATAGACCTCGGTGGTAGAGCCTAGTGAACATTTTGACATAAATAAAGTATACATATTTAGTGTCATTTGACCTTCAAGGGTTACCTGTGAGAATGGTCTACATAGCTATGAGTATTCCATAAGGAGAGTTAGGAACATAAAGATACTTTGTACATTTAACAATGGATCACAAAGGGTGTATCATAGTATGGATTTTTGGAATGTTTGATTATTTATTAAGAGGATTCACTTGTATTCTAGTGTTTCAGCCTCATGGGTTTTTCCAAGTTGGTTAGGTTTGTTCATGTGCTTGGCCTTAGGAGCGGTTGTGTAGAAAGGTTGTGTCTTGTAGTTATGAGATGAATTGGGAGAATATGAGGTGCTCAGTGGTTATGTCTATGTATTTTTAGCCATGTGTTCATGTTATGTGATATTATAGAGTCAAAAATAGCTTCGGTGGATTAGTTACACAAAATCATGTAATGTTTAAGCATTAATGGGATCTTGGAGAGACATGTGCTGGTGACATACAATGTTGTTTGGAATTTGGATTGGGTGTTATGGAAGCATGTTCCAATGAGGCATGAATTAAGTGGGAAACCATGAGTAGGATGATAATCATTATGGGTGTGATCATAGGATTGTTGTTAGGGTGACAGGAGGCCCTTGGGATAGAACTATGATGTTTAATAAATGGATGTGTTCGCGGAGGTATTCATTTATGACATCATAGTGTACTCCCATTCTAGATATTATCATGCCACGTGTATTAAAATCATATTAAATAAGATGAGTGAGTATCATATATATGTAACACCAAGAAATTATAAAATTAGGATACTGAATTTATAGCATGTATGACACACAACACCAAACATAGAAAGGAATATAACATCATGATACTTTACGATATATTTATATTTAGATAAATTAAATATCTCTAATAGAGTGTATTAAATGAAAAACACGTATTATATTTCCTTGAATGAAACACAATTTTTATCATTCTCTACATGGAACACCATGTTTATCTTGTATTACATGTAACATCAAGTTCCCTTTAAATCTTGTGTAACGCACAAGATCATGTTTTACCGAACAACAATTTACTAATAAAATTATTATCTAACACGATAGTTATCACCAAGTCATTGGAATGTAAAAATGAATATGATTAAATAAATTATGGAAATATATAGGTTTAACATTTTTATTAGTTATATATTGACTAGAAATAAAATAATAATCATTTAAAAGAAAAATATTTTTTTTCTAGAAAATAGTATTTTTTTAATAGGCGGTTTTATAATGTTTGGAGGACTTAATTTAAAATTATATATCAACATTTTTAAAAAAATTATTTCTAAAAATAAAATTGATTTTTTAAATTCAATTATAAAAATTATCCTTGGTTAATGTTTTTGGATTTTTCTAAGAGGGTTCATTTTTCAATATATAGTAAAAAATACAGAATTTTAATTTGAAATATCCTTTTCATTTAAATAATTTAAAATGTTTTAAATTTTTAATATTTTTGAAAGTAAAATTTATTTATTTTTACATATATTAATCCAATTTATGTCATAAGAATCATTTTCATATTAAATTTAGATATAAAATATTTGTAAATTTTTGAACATTTTATCTTTAAAAAACCCACCTTCTCATCATGTTCACGGGATTAATTTTAAATTATTTTTTTACCGTTATGTGTATTGAATTGGAAAAATAGGATTCTAAATTTTTAATATGCATAATTTATAATGCATAATAAGTCCACCTTAAATTTTGACATAAATTATTAATTTAAACAATTAAAATTATTTATTGTGATTAAGTTAAAAATGAGTTTACTTAGACATTCAACATAGAATATAAGATGTATGATTGAGAAAAACACTTGGTAAACGCCCATTTTCAGGCCATATTTGGACAATTTTGACTTTCAGATAATTTCTTGTCAGTTTTAGGGGCACCTTTCTAGGAAAGTGTCCTATATAATATGTTAAGTAATGAAAAGGACAAAAAAAGTACCTTCCTTACTTTTAATATATACAAAGGTTTTTAATAGTGACAAAACCTACATTGGTTCCATTATATATATTATTTAGACATATAAATTGGTTTTTATTATCATAATAATTTATATTTAATTTTTATAAATGAATTAGTCACTTAATATTATTAAGAAATGCCAAAGAAGTAATTATTTAGTTAATAATTAAGTAAAATAAATGATACTAAAACTATTAAACGTGATGAAAAATTATTGAATTATTCTATTAAAATATTTTCTATAATAATATGTCATGTTAAACATTTTTGAACTTAAAATAGTCAAATTCCATATTTTTATTGATATTTTTTATTTCAAATTAAATGAATAATTTCAAAATTGACATTAATTTTAATTTATAACAAATGATATTTTATTAATTTATTTAGACTTACTAAAAGTACTATATTATGTAATGTGATTTTAAAATATTAATAAATATAAAATATTGTCTACTAATGGACCAATTTCTCTATTTTAATGAATATATTGACCATTATATAGAAAAAGACTTTATTAACATGGTTACTGTTAAAACAATATTTTTACACGTTACTTGCGCTTATGTTAATTTTAATTTCCAAAACACATAGGATTTATATTTTATAAATTAGATTTAATATTTATAAAAAAAATTAAAATTTATCTAGTATTTAACAGTTTATTCTAGTATTAAATGAAAAATTACTTATGTTATAAAACTAGTTAACATAATGAAAAAAACAAATGGTAATATAAGGAAACATGGTAGTTATGGGAAAATGTTTACAACATGTATTATATTGTGTTTTTGAGGTGTTTATCGACCCTATAATCCCTAAAACCTATTAACTATAAATCTTGGATCAACATGAGTTAAGAATTACCTCAAAATATTGAATAATTTTGAGTATTTACAAGAATTCCACTCCTCCTCAAATATAAAAGGGAACACACATAAAAAACTATTCACACCTTTAAAGCCATATGTATCATCAAAAACCTAAGAAAATCCCCCCATGTATTCCATACCTGAATTATAGAAGACCTATTTTTTTATAAATAATCCTTTAATGTTTTTAGTGTAAACCTAATGAGGATACTTGTAGAAGAGGTAATGTTTGTCAAAAATCATTTTAATTTTATTTCCTTCTCCTCATCATTAAATTACTATTATAATATCATTATATAAAATCATTAGCACCTTATACATACTGATATATTGTTTTTGTTAAGGATATGACAAAAAATAACACACACTTCCATCAAATTGGTTTTGAAACTTTGTTCATGTGTATAGAGGACAACCACCTCATGAAGCAATGTCATTCATTTTTCCATTAAAACCTCTCAATGTTGGTCATAATGATTAATTTGTTGTTTATATACAATATTAATGATATTTATGATGTCATTATGACACTATAATTTTCATATCAAACATAACTTCATGTTTTCCATTTGTTGGTAGATTCATAACATCGCTTGTCTGTACGACGTACTACCGCCTCGCGTAGCGATGTGATTCATTCAGGCTTTGCATGGATGGTATTAAAGAAGGGTTTAATAAACATATGTGATATATATAAGAAAAAAACAATGATGGAATTATAATATATATGTATAATTTTATTTTATTTCTTTCAATAAGACAAGAAAATATATACTGCGTTTATCAGTACGTATGGCCTACCGTCTCTATAAACGAAATATTTCATTTCTTATCACCAAGTTTTATGGGTTACACTAAATATATATATATATATAATATGTGATATTTATAAAATGGTTTTAATTATTTATTTTATTAAATAATGATCTAATTAAGATAAAATTAATAATACATCATAACATGCTTGAAAAACAAAGCAGTTATTACCCGAAACATTGAAAATAATAAGAAATTATTTACTAAAGAATGATAAGATTTTATAAAATAATAATATAAGATATGATGAATATTAAAATGTTTCTTGTATAATTTAATAATATTCTCAAAACAATTATACATTATTTTAAATAGTGTTTATCCAAAATGAAGTATATGTTAAGAGATTTCTTCTCAATTTATATTCCATTAAGAATTATTTATTATTATGCATCAATTCACTTTTATGTGGTGTATATAATTCCCATATGAAATTTAATATCATTATTAATTAATAATTAATGGTATTTTATCTTTCAATTTCAATTATTTCATCTAAGGGGATTTTTATTAAAAGTTACCAAGTGGTAAAGAATTTTATAACTCAATTTATTTTCATTAGGTTATATTTCTTCCTCGATTCCATTAATATTCTATGATTAAGCGTGTAATGAATTTTTACTATCTATTTTTGGAATTTACACTTGTTTTATGTGTATTAATAGTAGATAATTGGTAAATTGATTATTTCTTACATTAAATTTATGATCATTTTATGGGTTTATTTCACAATCTCATTATAATCAAGATT
Organism: Viscum album; assembly: GCA_963277665.1. NCBI lineage: Eukaryota > Viridiplantae > Streptophyta > Magnoliopsida > Santalales > Viscaceae > Viscum > Viscum album. Next base: position 1,426,232,831 of record OY728120.1, on the reverse strand, counting down.
GTTTATTCTTGAATATCAGTTGAAGGAAATTACTCTACCATTTCTTAATAAACCCACTTCATTTTCTTATACCATGGTTATTTATGATATTTTCATGTAATAGTACCAAAATTTCACTCTTGGTTACTTAAAATTTTTTCAGGAAAATATGACTTTAATGCTCTCTTCGATCAAAAATATGTTTTATTCCAAAAACATGTTGTCTAAAAATGTTTTCAAAAATGTTTTAACCTTGAAAAAATGATTTATTAAATTATTTTACCCCTTTTGTACTATTAAAAAAATTCAAATAAATATTTTTTTGTTTTCAAAACAATGATTGTTTATCTTTTACTGGAAATATGAAAGGAGTCTTCTTATCATTTTCTGAACCAAGCACTTTCCTAACCTTTTTACATTGAAAAAGGAATGTTATTTTTTATCTTTTATAGCATGTAAAAAGTTACCCTCTAACATGAACATCATTTTCTTGAAGCTTACTTTGCAATTTTATGAGGTTATTTTTATATAAAATATTTTTAAAAGTTATTTTCAAAGAAAATTATTTTCTAAATATTTCTGAAAATAAAAAGGATATTTTCCTCAAGAATGTTTTTTAAAATATAGGTTTCTGGAATATCAATTCACAAATGAAAAAAACAGTTTATTCCGAATGCCATGGGTATTTGTTTTATTGATACGTTCATTATTATTCCTCAAGATGGTATATGGTTATTTTTACCAAGGAATATATTGACATTGACTTCCTGGATTCATTTTGTAGTCATTAACTCCCCCTTGAAATATGAAATTTCTTATGAAAATTAGACATTTAATGTCCCCTAAATATCCACATTATTTATCATGGATATTCTTATTTCTCAATATATATCTCCTTTATATATATAGTGTTTTACTTTGAATGTTATTTTATTTACTGGGGAAATGTTGATAATTTCATATTCTTTACTCAAAATGAATATTTGATGAAAATGTATTTTTTATGAATTAAATTGATTAGTTGATATAAGAAGAATTATTTGGACCTGAAGACATAGGTTTGGCATGTTTAATGATATTACCTCTATGAATTGGTATTCTATTGTGATGAATCTGTTGGCTAGACTTATTTAAATGGGTTTTTAGATATCAGTTGTAAACTGTCTTGAGAATAGATCTTGATGGAAAAGGTTTCATGTGCTTGCGAAACATGACGTCTAATAATTGAGTATTACCTTTATATTGAAGTTAGTTATTATTATCCATGATATTTTAACTATGATATTATTTATGGATTCATTTATTTCTTAGCTTATTGATAAAATATCATGATTTTTTAGTTATTTAACTTTACATATTAATTATACCATATCCAATTATTTTAATGGAAGGTGTGCTAATTTATTTACCATTTCATATTGATTATGATTATTGATTCTTGATTTATTCCACTATACAAAAACATTAATGATCATTTAACCTCTCCCATATTTTTTTCCTTTCCTGAGGATTCTCTAAAGAATAATATGTTTGATATGCAAGGATATTTTAGATAGAATAATATAATTCTAGAAAAATTTTGTTTTAATTTTTGTATTCAAGTTTGCTTCAGGACTCAGGTATATATCTTGTTTACTAATACTACTAAACAATTAGATCCTTCAGGATGAAATTACATGTATATAATGTAAATATAATTGTACCAGGTACTAGCTCCGAGCTATTGAGGTTGACGTCACATTAGTTGGTATTAAAGGATGTTTAGTTGAAACCATAGAAAGTAGATTTAGGGGAAAATAGATTCGGGAATATAACCCTATGATATAATTTTAGGATAAGTAAATAAGAAAATCATAATGTTTCAGTAAGATATAGATTTCATGGTTTTCAAGGAAATACATCCCTGTTTGGATAATAGAAGAGGACATGTTTTGAAAATAGATGTACCTAGGGGTAATGACTTCAAAAAGGGTGTGTCAGTCTTGATTCGAGCATTGACTAGTACATAAAAACGAGCCTTACTGCACACCTATTTCGACACTCCCATGGGATATTATAACTACAAAATACTTTTACACTTATTTTTACATGATTTTAAGCATAATTATACTTCAAATAAAAACCATGGATCATAATGTTTAGTGTATTTGGATAATTAGATACATAATTAAAAAGCATGAAACCCAAAAAAACATCTTTTATTTTATCTTCATAATGAGATCCTAACACCCTTTGATCCCGTACATATAAATAGGATAACCTAGGGAATACATGAAAAAATGGATGATCTAATTGACCAGCAAGGGAATAAACATAAGAATACATCATAACACATAGGTTAGAAGGAATAACATGATGACATAAAAAGGAATGTAACCTGAATAAACATATGGAAGCATAACATATAGAGCATGAAATCATGTTATCATGGAATCATAGTTTTTTAAGTAACATAAAACATGTAATAAGAATGATTCAAGGTTCATTGCACAAGTAGGAGCATAAGTCAAGGATAACCACCAAGATCATTACACATGGAGAATGAATCAAGGTTAACCACCAAGATCGTTGGACATAAAGTCACATAATACTAAACATTACCCAATTAATTAGAGGGCTATATGGTTTCACCCATTATAACATGTTCATGAATTTGTGTTCCACATAATTAATCATACGTAAGGAATCAAACATAAACATAAGGGTTACCCATGGAATGAATTTGGTATCATAATCATGTCAAAAGGCACATCAAAAGGAAATTTCATAATTATGTTCATGAAAGAATGGATTTAAATAATACATGGACATTAATAAGTATAAATAGGCATAGATAATAATAATTGATGTCGAATAGAAGTTAAAACATGTAAAAATAGATTTTAATAAGCTTTATAAGTAAACCATTTTAGTGATATTTAAGGAATATATAAAATAGAATTTAAAAATGAAAAGGAATAATATTTTATATAAAACCAGAAATGAAAAAAGATATATTTTCATGATAAATTGAGTTATTTTATATAAAAAAATTTGGTCTTAAAAAAATTATGTATGGTTCCAAAAAATGGGAAATAAATTGGAAAGTTCCATTTTATTGGGACTGCTTATCGGGAAGAATTGATAATGGAACCTTTTTAAAACATGTATTTACCAATCAAATAATGATTAACTAATTAGTGTACATGATTTTGGAATATATACACCGAATTTATAATAATTATATAAAAATAAATAATAATTACATTGGTGTAAAGAGGGAGAAAGTGTAACCCGAATGAAAGGTGAAGGTTTAGAGATAATCCATTACGTTTTGCCAGAAAGTGTTCTGCACTTGATCTTAATGTATGGATAGTCAAATTAAATCCTTTAATTAATTTATTCATAACAATTTATACATGTATTTTATTTATTATAATTTTATTAACTTCATTTAAGACCTTTTTATGAGTATAAAATACAATTTTATTATTTGGGAGTGTTTACTTCCTTGGTTTTCATAATCGGTTCATTTGTATATGTGTATGAAAGATCATGTAGAATGGAAATAGTTGTCCATAATTGAAATTATATGTTATTAATGAACATACCAAAGTATATTTTTTTATTATATTTCATTTGGTGATATGGTATAGGGATGAATCATTAGATAAAACATAAATGACAATCATTTAGATTAATTTGGCGGTTTCTCGATCATCTCAAACTAGTTTTGTTCTATTATTTAATATTATGTATATATACTAGTTATATAACATTAACTAAGATATAATAAATATTTTTTAATATTTTTTAATCATAAAAATGGTTTTATGGCCATCCTTTAAGGTGGTAAATGAAATTGAAAACTCATCATCCTAGAATGCGATAAATTAACACATCATGGGTGATGTTCTTATTTTTAAAACAAAAGGGGGGGAAGTTATTATGACGGATTATTACATTAACATAATAAAATTATATTATATGTGAGATACTAGAGTTACCATTTCACTTTGATTATGGAATATGAGGAGAGAATAAGAAAACAAAATAAATTGGAAAAAAATTAAAAGAAAAGGAAATATGATTTTACCTCTTGAATTCTTCTCCTTTGGAACCCCCTTGAGGAACTTGGGTTTGGAATTTTATTCAGACCAAAGGATTATTGATACAAGTTAGGGAATTTTGAAGTGGTTTAGTTAGAATTTGTAACATCTTCATTGATTTAGAGATGTGTAGAAAAGAGGTGATGAGGGGTGGTATTTATACTGGAGGAGAGGCAAGTTTTTTTGTTATTTTATTCATTAGTTTATTATTTTGGGTCAAGGCTTCAAATAATGTGGATTATTGTGACTAAATATAATAACTAAAGTATGTTAGTTCTAAAAAACATTCACTTAAATTTTCCTTGACTCAATAGTGACTCAAAAATGTATTTATTTATCTTATACTATAAATTACCATACTTCACTATTCACCAAAAATTCAAATATTTTAGAAAAATCTCCAAAATCCACTCTAACCATTTATTAATTTTTATAATTATAAAATGGTGTCCATTTTATGAAAACAATTTCCAAAGTATGATAAATTTAATTTTTAATTAAAATCATCAATTACTTGAAAAATACTGATTTTAAAATTATAATAGATTTTATAACACATTGAAAAATTAATTTATGTCTAAGAAAATTATGTTCTAATCATAAGACAACAAAATATAAATTTATGAATAAATTTTATGAAAATTAATTTTCTTTTGAATCATTATATTAATTATAAAATTCTAAATAAACATTTATGTTTTATAAAAATACTTATACTTAATTTATCATTTTAAAAATATTTATTTACTTATAATATGATATAATTATATTAGATTTTAATTTATAAGATAGATAAAATTTATTTATAGTTTTATAGGTTATTTTAAAATTATATTGGTTAGGTTACTATTCTTAAGGGTCACAATACTATTCCATATCTCATGTTATTATTCTATTGGTTTACGTTTTTTAATTTCTATAAAAACTTCTTATTTCATTAATTATTCATTTATAGAGTTTTTATTATGTTTTACATGTCATTTATACGACATAAAATAATTATAAGAAGTGATTTTTTGTTGATAAAATTTTGGGTCAATACATTCTTCCCCCCATTATGATATTTCATCCAAAAAATTTAGTTTTATAAACTATGTGGAAAATAGGTGAGGATACATATCCTTCATCGCTTCTTTTAGTTCCGATGTTAACTATTCTTACTTATGGTTCTGCTATAGTACTTTAACTAGGTGAGTGGTCTTGTTGCGTATAACATTATCTCTACGGTCCAAGATCTTCACTAGATGTTCCTCCTAATATAGATCATTCTCTAACTGTACCACCTATGAATTCAGTACATGTGAGGGATCTAGTATGTACTTCTTTAAGAGGGATACGTGGAATACATCATGTACTTGAGAGATGGTTGGTGGAAGTGATATTCGATAGTCCACATCTCCAACACGATCAAGAATCTCAAAGGGACCAATAATCATGGGACATATATTTCCCTTCTACACAAATATCATGATCCTCTTCCTTGGATATATGAAGAGGAATACCATGTATCAAACCTTAATCTAATGGTCTCATCGATTATTTTCCTTATAACTCTTCTATCGACTACATGATTCCCAAATATGACACTGAATGGTTTTCACCTTTTCTATCATTTATTCAATTATTTTAGGTCTTGGAAACATATGTTCACCAACTTCATCCCAGTATATCATTGTTTTGTGACTTTTCCCAGAAATGGATTCATATGGAGACATTTTGATGCTTGAGTGGAAACTATTGATTTAAGAGAACTAGACTAGAGGAAAATGTTTGTCCTATCCTCCCTTGAAGTCCATAGAATTCACTCTCAACATGTATTCTAGTTTATAAACAGTCTACTCTTATTGGCCATCATTTTGGGGATTATAGTTCATACTAAAGTTTATCATAGTGTTTATAGAATATTGGAGACTTTTTTAGAACATTTAGGTGAATATTTCATATCAATCGTATATAATTGATAATCGTAATCCATTCAGCCCTACCACTTATCTGATGTATATCTATGAAATTTGATCCACGAATAAGTCTTCTCAAATTGTGATAAACTAATCTATCTTTTTCAAATGATCCACAACTACATATATAGAACTATTTCCTACGGATATCTTTAGAAGTCTGGTGGAAAAGTCTATGGTGGTGACTTCCAACTTCAATGTTGGTAAAGGTAATGGTTGCATCATCACCTTAAACGTTTTCCTTCTAGTCTTGAATTTCTAACATATAATGAACTTTAATGTATATTCATTGATCTCCTTCTTCATATTGTCCTACAAATAGATCCTTTAGAGATCTCGATTCATCTTTGTGATCCTTGGGTGAATAAAGAAGGTTGAGATATGTGTGTCACTCAAAAGTGCTTTCATTATATCTGTATTGGATGGAACACATAATCTTCACACAAATTTTACAACTCATTCCCCTTCAATTTTGAACTCTATGAATTTATCTTTTATCATGGCTTCCAACATCTTTTATATTTCCACATCATTTTTTGAGTATCCTTTATTTTATCCATGAGGGATGGTTGGGAAATAATTTGATAAAAGATTGATGATTTTCCTTCCTTAATGATACTAATGTACATCCTTTTTAAATATAATAGGATTCTATCCTTCTCAATTCTCATCACTAATAAATATACATGATCCTTTCAACATAAAGCATCAACCACCTTATTTTATTTACCATGATGGTACTATATTGGGAAGTATTAATCTGTGATGAGATCTAACCATCTTCGTTGGTGCATATTAAAATCATTTTATGTGAATATATATTTTAGGCTATTGTGACAATTATATTTTTCAAACTTCTACCCATAGAGATAATGCTTCTATATTTTCAATGTAAAGATCCTAGCTGCCAACTTCAGATCATGTAGGGGATAGATTTTCTCAGGAATTTTTAGCTGCCTTGAAGCTTTGGCAATTAATTTATCATTTTTCATTAGTACACAACCTGATAAATTATTTTATGTATTGTTTTACACCCCAATGATTTACCCACTTATCGGTAGTGTGAGTAGTAGTGTAGTGATAATCCTCTTTTTCAACTCTTTAAAGCAATCTTCACATTCACAGCTCCATACAAACTATTCTCCCTTATAAGACAACATGGTTATTAGCTTTAAAATCATGAGAGGTTATTCAAAAATCATCATTAATAACCAGTTAGGCCAAGGAAACTATAGATATCTATTACATATGTAGGCCTGGGATACTCCTTAATTTCTTTTGTCTTGGAAGGGTCCACAGATATTCCTTTTCTAGAGAGATCATTCCCCATGATTAATACATCCTCCATCTAGCACTGAAATTCACTATACCTTTCATAAATTTTATCCTTTCCAAATTCTTCAACATAGTATTAAAATGATTCTCATGTCCTTCCTTACTCTTGGAGTATATAATAATATCATAAATAAAGACTACCAAAATCTTGTTGAGTTAATCTCTAAAGACTCTATTCATTTACTCACTGAAAATTGAAGGAGCATTAGTGAGTCTGAAGGGAATCAATATGAACTCATAGTGTCCATGCGTTATTCAAAAGGTTTTCTTGGGAATATCTTCCTTCTTCACCTTTAGTTTGTGATATCACGATTGAAGGTTCATGTATGAGAAATACATGGACCCTTGTAGTTGATCAAACAAGTCATCTATCTATGGAAGGGGGTACTTTTTCTTTATTTTGATTTTATTGAGCTTGTCATAATAAATATAGAGGCTCATTGATCCATCCTTCTTATTGATAAAGAGGACTAGTGTGCCCCATGCGGAAGAACTTGAGTGTATAAAACCCTTGTCTAAATTCTCTTATAACTTGTTATTCAGTTCATCCATCTCAACGGTGGCCACTCTATAAGGTGTCTTTGATATAGGCATAGATATAGGAATAAATTCAATTGAGAAATAAACATATCAATCTAGAGAAAGACTAGGAAACTCTTTAGGGAACACATCTGTGTAGTCCCTCATAATAGCCATGTCTTAAAGAATGATTCTCTCCTTTTTATCAATAATTTGATCTAAATATTTTTTCTCATAAGGAAATAATATCCAAAATTGAGATGAATTTTTTATGGAGATTAATCCTCCTAAAACATGTACAAAATTGGAGTAAGACTTGAGATGTGAAGAGTGATATCCCTTTCTTGATAATCGATTTGGGATTTGTATAAAGATAGTCAATCCGTTCCAAATAAAACATCAAACACCACCATAGTAAGTAAAACATGATTTTATAGGAGTGAAGGTCCACAAAAAATAACTAAGGAGAAGTTATAAACATTGGATACAATTATTTCCCCATTTTTTTATTCTCACAGATAACTCAACATCTATATTTTTATGTGAATTTTGAATAGTTATACTAAACATTCTAGATATGAAAGAATACATAAAACCAGAATCAAATAGTATTTTCATTATTCTTGAATGAATAACTAGATTTCCTATCACCACCTAATTTTTGGGGTCCACCTCAATAGTAGTGATAGAATATTCCCTTCCTTGTTGCCTTAGAGGTTGATATTATTGATTGCCTCAAAAAAAACCATGGCTTATTTCAAAGTATCCATACTGCCAATCTTCCTTGAATTTGAAACACTACGCTACTGGATGAGTATTGAATTGAACCATCTGTTATTCTTCTAAATTAGTGGGATTCTTCATAGCCCTTTATAATTTATTATCAAGATTCCCCATTCCTCCACATTTGATGCACTTCATGGTTACCTTTAGACAGTTCTGAGGATTCTTCTTCCCATAATTTTGACATGTGGGATATTGGGTTTTATTTACATCATGGGATTTATGTTTTCATCCTCCCATATTAAACTCCATTTTTATCTTTTTTATCTTTGGTCCCATAACACTATTGTGAGTCTTTGATCTCCATTTCAACCTTAAGGGAACAACATAAAATCTTTTCATAGATATCAAAGTCTTGAATCACCAATGATTTTTTAGACTCAAATTTAGTACACTAAAGTAGTGATCCACTTTGCTTTTAGTGTTCATGAAAAGGTCAGAGCTGTATCATGAAATTATTGTGATGTTTTCTTCATATTCCCCAATAGACTCTTCTTCATTTTTATTCAAACTATGGAGATCCCTCTCCATCTTAAGATGGAGAGTTCAAAGTAAATATTTATTGAAAAATATTTTCTTGAAATCTTCCCATTCAATAGAATCAATTTCCTCCTTGGAAATTGTGTTCTTGATCAGTGTCCACCACTGATCAGCTTACCCATCCAAATGATATACCTCCATCCCAACTTTTTCTTCTTCTAATAACTTGAGGACATAAAGTATCTTCTCAATGTAGTTAATCAATTGTTTCGTGATTATGGCATTGGAATATACACTAAATATGGGAGTCCTTTATCACATGATGTATTTGACCACAAATACATAATTGTTAAGAAAAGGTTGTTCCATGAAATTCAAGTTATTATTCATAACATGAGCCAATTGAGCAAGTACTGTAATGAACTTTTGAGCACCCGTTCCCATCATATTTGGAATCTCATTAAGGAAATTGTCACATTTCCTATCACATTGATTATTATCATGGGATATCCTATTTCCATCCATTAACTATGAAAAATAATATATATTTAGGGGGTCTTGAATTCTTGGCCAATAATATTATAGAAAAGAAACTTTGAACATATAAGGATAAACTTGTAAATGAAAATTATATCCTATAAGTTTCAATTTAGGTTATCCATAGTGATAGAATTATCCCTAGGGTTCTTACTAAAATGATCTAATCCTAATCTCCAAATATAACTAGACCATTCTCTGATACCAACTATAATATCCCTATACTTTTATACATATTATTAAATTATTTTAAGTATAATTAGCCTTCAAATAAAAACAAAGGATCATAAATTCAAGTGTCTTTGGAAGATTAAATACATAATCAGAAAGCATGAAACCAAAATAAAAAAATACTTTTATTTAATCTTTATAATGATCTCATAATGCACTTTTATCCCTTACATTTTCATTGTATAACATAATGAGTACAAGAAAAAAGGGATGAGATAAAAAACCAAGTAAGGGAATAAACATTAGAATAAATCATATCAGATGGCTTTGAAGGCATAACATAATGACATAAAAAGGAATGAAACATGAATAAACATATTAAAGAATAAAATAGAAAACATGGGATTATGTCATCATGGAATCATTTTATTTTTGAATCAATATAAAATGATAAATAATCATGATTCAAGGATCATTACACATGGAGAAGCATAAGTCAAGGATAACAACCAATACCATTTCACATGGAGCAAGAGTCAAGGATAACCACCAAGACCGTTGCACATGACGTCTCATGATATTAAAAATTACCCAATGAATTTGAGAATTATATAATAAAAACAATAATATATTGTTCATGAATATTTTCTCCACGTAAATAATCATACATACAGAATCAAACATAATCATAAGGGTTACCCATGGAAAGAATTTGGTATCATAATCATGTAAAATTGTATATCAAAATGGAATATCATATTAGTGTCCATAAAATAATTATTTTAAATCATAAATGGACATTAATAAGGAAAATAGGCATATATAATGATAATTTATGTCAAATGGAAGTGAAAAAATGTAAAAATAGTGTTTAAGAAACATTATAAATACAACATTTTAGTTCAATTTAAGGAGAATATAAAAGAGAATTTAAAAAAGAAAAGAAATAATATTTTATATAAAACTAGAAATGAACCAAGATATATTTTCATGATAAAATGAGTTATTTTATTAAATAATGGTGGATTGAAACATATTATGTATGGTACTTTAAAATGGGTAATAAATAGATAAGTTCCCTTTAATTAGGCTTGCTTATTGAGAATAATTGAGAAGGGAACCGTTTTAAAACATGTATTTCCCCATAAAATAAGTATGAACTGATTTGGATAAACAAATTTATAGAATATAAAAAGGATTTATAAGGATTATCTGAAAATAAATAAGAATTGCATTGGGATAAAGAGAGAGAAATTTTAACCTCAATGAAAGATGAAGGTTTGGAGAGAATCTCATACCTTATCTTCGTAAGTGTTATTCACTTGAATGTAATGTCCTAGATAATAAAATTAAATCCATTAATTACTTAATTAATAACCATTTACAAATGAATTTTATTTATTATAATTTTATTAATTTAATTTATGGTCTTTTTTAATGAGTTATTAGATACAGTTTCATTATTTAGTAGTGTTCACTTCTTTGGTTTTCCTGGTCTGTTCAGGTGTATACGTGTATCAAAGATCATATAGAATGGGAATGGTTGTATAGAATTAAAATTATATGTTATTAATTAATTTAAATAATTTTATTTTGTCTTATATATCATTCTTTATTTTGTATGAGGTTGAATCATTAAATAAAACATTAATGATAATCATTTAGATTAATTTGGAGATTTCTCGATCATTACAAACTAGTTTTATTATATTTTTTTATATTTTTTTATATATTCTACTTTTATAACATTAAATAATATTTAATAATATATTATAATATTTTTTACAATAAAAATTGTTTTATGAACATTTTTGAAGATGGTAATGTAAATAAGAAAGTAGTCGTCATTGAATGTGATAACTTAACACAACACAGATGATGTTTTCATCTTCAGAAAAAATGGGGAGGGGAAGGAAATGATGATGGATTATTCCATTAACATAATATAATTATAGTATAAGAGAGATAATAGATTTATGATGATATTTAGATAAGGGTAGGTGAGTATAGAATAAGAAAAGAAAATAAATTGAAAAAAAATTTAAAGAAAAGGAAAAAAAGTGTTTTACATCTTGAATTCTTCTTCTTGAAAACCTCTTGAGGAACTTGAGTTTTCCATTTAATTAACACCAAAGGATCTTGGACATGAGGTATACTTAGGAATATTTTTTGGAATAATATATAAAAGATTCAATGCTTTAATGGTTTGAGAAAAATTGGTGGTGATGGGTGGTATTTAGAGTGGAGGAGAGGGGTGTTTTTTGATTATTTTATTCATTAGTTTATTTTTATGGCTCAATAATATGAATATTGTGGATTATTATGACTAAATATTGTAAAGAAATCATGTGATTTCGAACCAATGTCCAATTACATAATCCATGACTCAGGCATGACTCAAAAATGCATTTATTTACCTTACACCTTAAATTACTGTATTTCACTATTCACTAATGATTCATCTATTTTAGAAAAATCCCAAACATTTACCCTAAATTATTTTTCAATGTTTAGATTTCAAAAATGGAATCCATTTTATATAAATAATTTTCTAAATATTATAAATTTAATTTTTAATTAAAATAATCATTTACTCTGAAAATAATGAAACATATATGGATTCTGCTAGAATCAAATGTGTATTTGTAAACATAAAAAATATGGACACCATAATGGGTTAAGATTCTAATATTGAAATTATGTTAAAAGACATAAAAACCTATTCTTCGGTATTATGTGATGAGATTCTACCTTGATTTTAGAAATTTTTAGACAATTTATGGAAACCACGTGTTTTAGTGGAAATTTTATTTGAGGAATAATGCATTTCTATTTTATAGAAGTAAGTTTAAAAGGTATTGATAACATTTAGGTTTTATATGATCATTAATGACATTATAATTATAGTCAAATAATATAATTATAATTTGTGAAAAAAATATGCTTTATTGAAAACCATATTAAGAAGGTTATTTCATGATTAAATTTATTTCAAGGATGTATATCGTATTTTTTGGAATAATATTGTAATTATATTAATAAAATTTATAAAAATGAAAACCTGTATGTCGGTTGATAACCTATAATTTCTGAAAAGGCCACAAGACTTGAATTAATGACTAATGAATCATAAGGGATTAATTCATATAACTAGTCTTCCTAATTTTCTAGTTAATCAAGGAATTGTTTTTAGTTAAAACATTTGATGAATAAATATTAATAATTAACCAGTAGTGTTACTTTTGAGTTTTAGAGATTAAAGTATTATCCTTATTAGTTTAGTAAAATATTTAGATACAGGAAAAAATACTTTTCAATATTTTATGGATCTTATGATCCATTAAAATTGAATTAGGTGCTTTAGGCATAAGATATTCATTTTTGGATATTCATTTCTTAAAGTAAGGTATGAAATGAAAATTTATCTAAGAACAACCAAAGTATGAAATTGTTTTTATAGAAATATATTATGTAAGTATGTTTCCATATATTTCATAAAATTATTCATTTACTTTAAAAAAGGATCATTAAATAAAAATTTTATCCTCTTATATTCATATATGATGAATCATATAATATTTTAAATAATCACATATTTTTGGTTTTGAGCCATTAAACATTCCATTGATCATTAACTTGTTATTGATCAATGACCTCAATCACTCAATATAATTATTTATTATTTTCCTCTATGTTTGTATCTTCACATGCAATATATGTTCACCTACTCAGAAACCTAGTTATGTGATTATTTTATAATACTTCTCATTCTCTATTATTAAGTGAATGTATTACCAACCCATCTCACGATATGGAATTTCAATAAAGGTATTTCTAAATATCAAACACTTGATTACCTAGATCAAGATAAAATTGAGAGTATGTAATTTATTTTATTTTGGGGAGAATTTATCACCCTGAAATTATAAAATTAAAACATTGTATTTAATATCATGTATGATGCACAAAACCTAGCATTTAAGGGAATATAATTGACAGAGACATTATAATATATTTATATTTATATAAATTTAACCTCCCCAATTGCATGTATTACATGTAACAATTATCTTAAAATACTTTACATGGATAATAAATTTTATTTCTCTCTATATGTAACACTAATTTTATCTTACCTTACTTACAATAATAAGTTCCCTTAAAAGTTTTTGTTACATGCATGACCAAGTTTTATTGAGAAAAAATATATTATTAATATTATTATTTTATATTATAGTTAATGCCTTTCCATTAGAATGGAAGGAATAAATAGGATTAAGTAATTAAAATATATATTATTTACATGTTTATTAGTTATATATTTATTATAAACAATATATGAATAATTTAAAAGAATAGGGAATGTTATTGGGAAAACAATATTTTTTATAAATGTTGGTTTAATCATGCTTGGATGAGATAATTTAAAATTAAATCATACCAATTTTAGAAATTTTTATTTTACAAAATAAACTTCTATTTTAAAATAGAAATATCATTATTATGTTGGGATAATATTTTGCAATTTTTCTGAGAAGAATCATTTTTTGATAAATAGTGAAAGATACTAAATTTGAATTGAGAAAACCCTTTTTATTTAAATAATTTATAATTTTAAAATATACTTTGAATAGGTTTTAATTCCAAATTAGTTTTATTTTACAAATATTAGTCCAATTTCGGTAATTATAATAATTTTCATAATGATTTTAGACAAAAATATTTTTAAACTTTTAAACATTTTCTATTTAAAAACTCATCCTCTTGTCACATTTGTGGGAATAATTTTATATTAATTGTTTTCCTCTTTTATGGATTAAATTCGGGAAAATTAATTCAATATTTAGAATCATCAAAATTTATAATATCTAATAAGGTAAAATTAGTTTTTTAATCAAATTATTAGTGAATATAGTCGAAATTAATTAGAGTGATTGAGATAAAAAATGTTTACTTAGTTGTTAAACTAAGAATATAAGGAGAATAATGACACAACACTTTTCCAAACCCCATCATTTGGAAATATTTAGACAGTTATAAATTTTGGATCAATTTTTGTTGTTTTTTGGGACACTTTCCCATGAAAAGTACTTATATAATAAGATAAGTAATGAAAAATAAATAAAGAAACATTCCTTACTTATATATCTATGAATCATTGGATTAGAAAAAAACCACCTTAGTTCAGTTATATATATATTTTTGAAAGATAAACTATTTTTATATATTATAATAATTTGTCATTAGTTGTTATAGATGAATTAGATACATAAATTTCTTTAAAAAAGGCTAAAGCAATAAATATTTAGTTAATAATTAAATAAAATAAATGATACTAAAAATATTAAAAGTGAATAAAATTGAATTAATTATTATTTTACCTTATTTTTTAGATAAATATTTAATTTTAAACAGATTTTAACTTCAAATAATTAAATACTATTATTATCTCGATATTTTAAAATTAAAATTAAATGAACAACATCAAAATTGACATTAATGTTATTTTATAATAAATGATATTTTATTAATTGGTTTAAAATTACTAAAAATCATGTCTCCTGTAAATTTATTTGTAAATAATAATAAATATAAAATATGGTCCTTTAATTGACTATATTTTATGTTATAATGACTATATTGAGTGTTGAATAGTAAAAAACTCAGTTAGCACAGTTACAGATAAAGCTTCATTTTTACACGTTATTTGCGTTCGTGTTAAATTTAATTTCCAACACACATAGGATTTATATTTCATAAATTTTATAATAAAATTCGAATAATTTGGTACAAATTATATATTAAGGATCATTTTATTCTATTCCTAAATTATAAATTACTTAAGTTAGAAAATTTGTTTCCATAATGATAGACCAAAATGGTAAATTAAAGAAACGTTGGTGTTAAAGAAAAAAGTTTTAAAGATGTGTTCCATTGTTTGGTTGTGGTTTTTTGTGGAAATATAATCCCCAAATCCAATTACTTATTAATATTCTATCAACTTTAGGTAAAATTGGCCTCTTAATTGTGAATATTTTTGAGTATTTACCAGAATGTCACTTCTCCATAACTATAAAAGGTCACTTACTCCCCTTACTTATTCACAGATATAAAAACATTTTTCACATCCAAAACCTAACAAAATCACCAATTAATTTTCATACTCTCATATAATATGCCATTTATTAAATCAACCATTTTAAGGTTTTAGTGCAGTCCTAAAGGGGATACCCGAAGAAGATGCAATGTTCTTCTAAATATGTTTTTATTATATTTCATTATCCACCTCTTTAAATTCCTATTATATCATGATTATATAATAAATAGAGTATATTACATACACTGGGATGTTATTATGTCAATGTTTTGACATAAAACCACACACTCTTTAATTAAATGTGTTATAAAATCATCGTTCATGTGTACGACGGACTCTCGCCACACAAATTGATGTTGTTAATTTTTCCAATTACCACATCTCAATGTAAGTAATAATTTTGGATTTAAAGTTTATATATTATAATAAATATATTTATGATTTTATTATAATTTTTTAAATAATATATCAAATATACCTTTAAGATTCCCATTTTTTGGGAATACGATAACATTGCTCGTGCGTACGGTGGACTAAGTCCTCATGAAGTGATATGATTCATTAATAATTTACAATGAATATATTAAGGATAGGTTTAATAAAAATATGTGATATATGTTACATAAAATTGATACTTTAA
Organism: Viscum album; assembly: GCA_963277665.1. NCBI lineage: Eukaryota > Viridiplantae > Streptophyta > Magnoliopsida > Santalales > Viscaceae > Viscum > Viscum album. The sequence goes on along the minus strand of OY728120.1, from coordinate 1,426,216,244 downwards.
TGATAATATAGATATTTCATTTAATTTTATTTCATTCAATATGATAAGAAAATAGAAACCGTGTACATGCATATGTATAACATGTCATCTCCATGAAGGGTGTATTTAATTTCCTATAACCATATTTTATAGATTTGGATAAATACATATATACTGAATATATATGATATTTATATCATGGATTTAATTATAGTGATGATTAAATCATTATCGTTGTAAGAGGAACAAAAAATAACATGTCAAACTATACTCGAAAAACAAATTTGTTTTTACCTGAAACAATGAAAATAATGGAAAATCATTAAGAAATGGTGTTAAGATATTACAAATGAATCGTATATGAAAATAAGAATATTATTATGGTTCTGGAATAAGTAAATATCATTAATAAAAAACATTATAAATGATTTTAAGGAGTATTCAACTAAAAGGAAGTGTAGGGAATGGGATTTCATCTCAATTTTCATTCTATTGAGACTTATTTATAGTTATGCACCGATTCACTTTTATGTGGTGTATAAAATACCCCTATTAAATTTAATATCATGATTAATTAATAATTAATGTGATTTTAAGTTTCAATTATAATTATTTTATATAAGGTTATTTTAATTAAATGTTACCAAGTGGTAAATAATTTCTTAACTCAATTTATTTTTATTAGGATATATGACTTCCTCGATGTCATTAATATATTTTTGTAATGCATTTTAAATATTTTTTTTCTTTACACTTTTTTATCTGGATTTACAATTGATAAACATAATCGATTCATTGATTAATTCTTATTTCAACATTATGATCATTTTAATGTTTTATTTCACAATCTCATTCTAATATTTATTATTTATTAATGAATATCAATTAAAGGAAATTAATTTCACTACAAAATAATTATCTTTTTCCAACATTGGCATATTTTTTGGTAAAAGTCAATTTTTCATTGGTAAAACATTCTACCAAAACATATGTCCATGTTACTAAACTGTCTGTAAAAACTCTATCGCTAAATATTTTTGTGATAGATAAAATAGTTCTCTAGAAATTATAATAATACCAAAAGATAATATATATATTGGTGGATGTGTTTAGAAATATATTATTATGGAAAAAAAATTTGGTAATAATATTAAAAACATATAATATCTATTTATAAATTACATTTGAAGAAAAATTATAATATTTTATTATTATTAAAATTTTATATTATATTTATTAATTTATCATATATAATTCATCTAGTTTAATTATTAAACCAAATTTGATTAACAGGAATGTTAAAAATTATAAAAAATAATTAGATTAATAATGAAATTCAATACCAAATTATCAGTATAAAAACATATAACCAACAGGATCCATCAGCCCCCCCCCCTCCACAACCCAACGGGATCCCCCCACCCATACCTTCCACAGGAATAACAGGCCATCACACCCCCAACAAGAATTCCCCCACCAATCTGTACCCTGATATTAGTAAGCTAGATCGTACTATACCATATTTTTTAATGCACCAGCACCAACCCATCCCTGGATGAGGACCAGTGAACCAGCTCCAACACCAATGATAATCCTCAAGTAGTAGCCTTCATCTCCAAGATCTCCACTACATACATCAAATGAACGTACCAAAAAATATCCATATCTAGTATCAACAAGAAAAAAATTTATCCAACCCGAATACAGTCTTGAAACCTCAAATATGTTATGTCACAACCTTTAGATCCAATATCTACGTCCAAAACAACCAAAAATCATACTCATGAATCTATGAAAAATATCTGCATAAATTGAACCAATATAGAAATAAATGAATTTATAAAAAAATGATTTTCATAGTGATCATTTTTCATTATCCCAGTAGATATCTCAAGGATTTGAGAAAATAATAGAACTTCTTCAAATTGGTACTAAAATAGTGAATTAGATAGATCCAGTTCAAGTTGATCAATAAAACAAGAATCTAAACAAGTGGAAGCTCATAAAAACTATCATTAAAACACAAAAAAAATTATTTTCCCATAATTTAATGAATCATGTACTTAAAATGACCATCTATTAAAAGCCTTAAATAGTGACATTTAATCACAACTCTATAGGGGTGAGGGTGATGACCAAAATTATAGATTTCTCTTTGAACACATGGTGTGGTGTAAAAAGATTTATCATCCATAATGAACCATTGAAAAGTGGGATGGAATCTCTACTGAACATCATAATGTATGTATGGTTAATATTTTTGATGAAGTAGTAATATTGGAATAAGTAAAGATTATGTGACTCTGATGTGCACAGGGACCGGATGGTTTTATCTGATCTTTTTATATATAAATGAATAAAAAAATAATTGGAAATCCTTGAAATAGATTGTCATCATATTCCTAACCTCATTCTTTGAAACCTATTGCAATAAAAAATGAAAACATTATTTAAGTGGGTACCACTTCAGTATCATCGTCGGTCATTGGCGATATGCTCTGATTTTTTATTAGAGTAGTCCGTAACATTGGAACACTCTACTTCTTAAGTAAATGCTTTTTTCCCTAATATAGTCTTCTTCTTGCTTCTCATTAAACCTTATTTGTTTACTCATGCCAATAAAGTAGATAAAAAGAAACATAATGATCAATTTTTTAACATGCTTAAGAATGAAAATCTATAACATCTCAAGATACCTGAACCTAACACACTTGAATATCTTAACTCTATTTTGGAGAGGAATGAATGTGGACATAAACACCTGGATCAAACTACTCAATTAAGTGTTTCTCTTTTTCACTCTTTGATGTTAGGGTTTCATGAAATGAGCTCCATGAAGGATACAAAATGATCAAATTACTTCCACTATTATTTCATATATCAAAAACATCCACACCATTCAAGTGTTATTGCATTTTCAGATCCAAATTTGTGGCTAGTTTTAATGAGAATTCAGATCCCTAGTTTTCATTTGTGTTCAAATACATCTCAACCCAAGCATGCTTGGTTGTAAAGTTTTCACTCTTGGGGAGATTGAGAGGTATCTTCTCTGAAATGTCCTTCAATTTTGTTAAAATAATCTTGATAGTATCTATGGAAGCTGAACTTATAGAACATTCTTATGTTTCCAATAAAGCAACTTCATGGGACATTCTCTATAATATAAGGATCTAATTATCCTAAGAGTCACACATATGCTTCAATGTCCCAATATGGCCCTATAATATTGTGACTTATTAAAAATCTATTTTTTTCAACAATTTATCATAATAAAGAAGCATGTTAAAACTACATGAAAATTGAATGCATGTTGAAACTGCATGAAAATTCCATGTGACAACATGAATTTGGGTTGAAAACACATAATTATATGCAATTTTTTTATTAAATACAATAAGATCAATGAGCATCATATACAGTAAAATACATAATATCCAATAATCATTTAAGGTTTTGAAAATTTAATAATCATCTTCAATGAAATAAGAACAATAAAAAAATTGAATAAAAGGAATATATATATAACAGTTTGAAAATAAGCACACATAAAGTATATAAATCAAACATAATTATAACAATACTAATTAAATCTTCATTAGGAACTGACTTCTGAATATTAAATTCAAGATAAATGAAATCAAATCCAAATAGTGGAATTACCCATATATTACACATTGTGTGTAAAAATAAAACTATAATTATATTTTTAAATTATCATTATAGTATACTTGTTTAATTTGTTACAATATCCTTTATTGTTCCTGAAATTTAAACAATCATAAAATGATAAACACTCATTCGGTTAATGACAAAAAAAAATAAAACATGTTGTAAGTAGTCCATATAAATTAACACAAAAAAATACCTTACATTGAGGTAGTTATTCAATCTTGTTTAGAAATCATAATGCATAGAAAAATATAATATGTCAAACTCAATTAAAATAATATATCATTACCCTATAATCAAATCTCAATGATCTTTAATTTTCATGCTCAATAAAATCATGTCCATGTGATAGACCTGCCACTGTAAAAAACATTAAAAAATGGTAGTGAAAATTTAAAAATTCTGACATACTTAATAGGTGAAGGATGTTATAATGAAAATTTCCAAAGAAAGACCACCCAAGTTATGCATTAGTGACTACAAATAGAAAAAACATCAATTTGAAATTTTTAAAGGTATTAAATTCTTAAAAGGTGTAAAAATGACTATCAACAATGGAAAAATCGAGAAAAAATGTGTCTCAATAATCATAGGTTATTCATTGTGTCTTATTTTGTCACAAGACTATAAGCCAAAAAGAAAATTTTGTGCAAACATTTCTTTTTTTTTTGGAAAAGAAATGAAACGGAAAAAAAAACAAATTATCAATTTTGAAATATCACATTCATTTTTAATGAACACATTTTTCATGAGTATTTTAATTGGAATAATCATGAAGAGCCTAGTGAATAATTTTTTTGATTTTTACAGAATATTTTTCCAGAAATACCAAGAACCTTTGATGTTGTTTCACCTCTCTTTGATCACTTGAAAACATATAATCATTCTAGGGTTTGGGTTATAAATTGAACATGAAAGAAACAAACAACAAGGAAGTGGCTATGGTAGAGTAACACCCATTAGATTTTCACTAAAATTGGTTGTCTGGGATTCTAAGTGATCAAAAACAACACTAACAATTTAATAGGAGATGGTAAAAATAAGAAATAAATTTTAAAACAAAAGAAGAAAACAAGCTTTTAGATACCGAGAAACTAGTAAAATATTTGTGAGCTTTGTGAACATTTTGATTTCTTGATACTATAGATTATGAGAGCAACTAAATTTATTACTACATCCCTTTATTATATAGCATCATGTTATAAAACTTATAAGTTCGATACCATTGTGATTGAATAATATTTAATAGATTAATAATTGACTATTTTTAAGTGAAAATGATCATAACAAGATGTTTTATAATATACTAGTGTAGGTAAAAATAATAATGTATCGTTTATATGGAAGTACACTATAAAAATCAATATAATTCATGTAGTAAATTACTCATTGGTCTTTCTATATTTTATATGCAAGTTATATAGGTGTAGGTAAATTTGTTGTTGTTTTAATCTATTGATGTTTTATGTATTTAATAATTTCATATCTTTATAGAATGTTTCTATACATTATCCAATATATCATTAAATTACTAACAATTATCACATGTCTATTTTCTATTAAACAAAAAATGATTATTTAATATATGAAGTATGGAAATGTAATGTCTATGTCAAAAAAAAAACAGGAATTAAAAAATCAATACTTTCATATATAAGTAGTATGGTAACTAAACCAAGGTCCCTCAAATGATATGTAAAGCGTTTCCAAGTATCCAAGATATCTTTTAACAATGAACTATAAAACTGTCACAAACATTGCTGCACTAGGAATGGAAAAAAATATGGTAACCTGAGGCAATACAATGAACACCTTGAGTGAATCTCTACAAAAAATCGAAGCATCAAAATAAATAAGCCTAACCAACCATTCCCATTAACGAGTATAAAATGGAGAAAATAAACATGGAAAGGATGAATATTACTATGAACATAATATAAAATTATAAACATGAAGAACCAAAATGAAATCAGATAATTAAAATGATATTGGAGGCTGATTGGGGAACAAAAGTGCAGAAGTGAGATGGGAGAGACAACCAATGATAAATCTATGTCAACTTGGGGATATTTGGTATCCAACTAGAGGGAGATTCTAACAAGGAGATTTCTTGCAATGATGCTATTCTAAAATATGGAGGGGTTCATGTGATGATGTGAGAGGGTGAAACCGGCTGGGAATAGCAAGGGGGTGTTCTTTCCAATACATCAATGATGAATCCCAATACGGAATAGTGAAGGGGTTACAATGAGGAAGGCCAGCCACAGGGAATTTCATCCCCGAGGAAATCCAACAAGAACGAGTGGTGGTGGCTGCGAGGAACATTGGAAGCTACAAGGAACATGGAAGTGATTGTGAGGAACAGGGCGGTAGCTGCGAGGAACGATGGTGGTTATGAGGAACACTAGAGGTCATGATTAATAGAGATAGCTATGAGGAACACCGAGTGTGAGGAACATCGGCAGAAAACAGAGAGGTTTGGTTGGGGGAGGGAGGTTGTGGGGAAGGGTTTTAAATAGCAGTATGGTTAGGGGATTGAGGTCATGGGGAATGGTTGGGTGGGGGGATTATGGGCACATTAGGGTTTTTTTCATATTCATTTATTTATTTATAGTAAGAAAAAATTATGAATTTATCGAAAAAATATGTTTTATATGGATTATGTATGTATATATATATAACTATTATGTATTAGTGGGAAGAAAGAATCCACTAGTGTTATTAATTTATATATTAAAATTATATTTTATTATGTATATAAAAAAATTATATTTTATAAGGATTATGTATCTATATATATCAATAAAAAATATTACTAAATTGTGTATATTTTAATAAATTATATATTTTTATTATAAAAATGATATGCTTGTAATAGCTCATATATTTATATCTATTGATTCAATTTTTTGTAAAATATTTTATATTATTGAATAATTTATTGGTAACAGATTTTTATAATGGTAATTGATTTTTTGTAATAGTAACTAATAACAATTGATTCATTTATTGGTGAATCAATTATTGGTATTATCATGATAATATAATAGATTTAAATTATAGTAAAATATTTTCTGTTGTTGAACTAGAAATATAATCATATATATTTGTTGGTAAAAATAATTGTTGTTACCTATAGTTAATATCAATAGAATTTAATATCTATTGGAATTATTCATTTTTACAAACAGATATATTATCTGTCGATAATTTTCTATTGGTAAAGGTCGGTTTTTTTTGTAGTGATGACCATTTCCCAATAAAACCATTTAATTTTATTCCCCTCTGTTTATTCATTATATTTTCAAGTAACAATACCGTGTTACACTCGTTTGTAGTTAAGACATTTTATAAAAAAAAATCTTTAAAATATGACTTCATTTATCTCTTTGGTTAGAAATATGCATTCCCCCAAAACCAAGTTTTCTTAAAATGAATTCAAAAATTTTTAGCATTTTAAAAATGATTTATTAAATATTTTCTAATTTTTTTACTATTTAAGAAAATCAAGGGAATATTATATTATTTTCAAAAAATGTCGTATTTAGATTTTACCAAAAATGTGAAAGGAATATTCTTATATTTTCTTAACATGGATATTTCTTAACTATTTTAAATTGAAAAATTAATGTACTTTTACCTTTTATGGAATATATAGAATTAACCTTCTTCATGACCATCATTTCCTTAAAGCTTAGTTTTCAATTTTATGAGGTTCTTTTTAAAAAAAAATAGAAGTGATTTTAAAAGAATTTGATTTTTATTTTTTAAAATGAAAATAATATTTCCACAAGATTATTTTTAAAGATATTTTATTAATTTCTATTAATTAATGAAAATAATTATATATTCTTACTCTAATATTTATATTTTGTATTGTTACCATTCTTATTCTTCAACTAGATGGTATGTGTTTTTTTGACCAATTAATTTACTGACATTCAAATCTTCATTTAATTTTGTATTCATTAACTCTCCCTTAAAATAATCAATTTCATGTGAACAGTAGACATTAAATCTCATCTAAATATATATATTATTATCAGGGATATTTTTATTGCTTAATTCATGTCTCATTTGTATATACTGTATTTTCTATTGAAAGTTATTTGATTGACTGAGGAAATATTAATCAATCTATATTCATTAATCAATATGCATATTTGATAACAAGAAATTTTGTTTATGAATTAATTTAATTATTATATATATGAGGAATGTTTTGGACCTAAAGACAAAGGTGCGACCTGGTTAATGATACCCCCAAGATGCATCGATGGTCCCAGGGGATGAATCAGTAGGCTAGACTTAATTAAATGGGTTTCTAATTATTAGTTTTAAACTAACTTGAGAATATATCATGATTCTAAAGGTTTCATGTGCCTATGAAATATGCATCCAATAATTGATCATTTCCATTATTGAAAATTTAGTTATTATTATCCATGATATTTTAACTATGATATTATATATGGACACATTTCATTCTCAGTTTATTGTTTAAGTGGAATCGGTTCTCAGTTATATACCTTTCCCTAATGATTATGCCTTATCAAGTTATTAAAATGAAATGTGTGCTGAGTTATTTACCTTACTTTATTGGTTATGCTTATTGAATCAAGATTTCTTCCAGAATACATAACCCGTACTAAGAATTTAAGCACACCCTGATTTTTTTCTTTTCCCCAAGATTCCATAAAGAATACTATGTTTGATATCTAAGGATATTCTAGAGGGAATAAAGATATTCTAAAAAATATGTTGTAATTTATGTATTCAATTGTAATTCAACAATCATGTATATAACTAGTTTACCAATACTACTAATTTATTCAATCCTTCAGGTTAAAATTCCTTGTATCTTATTACAATGTAATGGTTTTAAGCACTGGCTCTAGGATGTTGGGTTTAGGGTCGCTACACTATAAGACATGATATATATATATGTGTCTTGTCTTTTATAAAGGTCATCTAAGATGGTCTCTCTCATGGAGCAATGTATGTGAAGTTATATGGTGAGAGGGGACCATAATAAATTTGTGAGGGGGGTCCTTGTGATGGTATATATGATAGTGAATACAATGGGTTCTATTTTTTAAATCTTGGAATGAGTGATAGTTAATGTTTCATTTTATCTCTTGGGTGAGAGAGAAATGGATTTTTCCAGATCTGAGGTTCCTTAGTGACTGGAACATGGGATATGGAGTTGTTATTATGTTTTAAGACAATAGTTAGGGTACTAATGTGGTGGGGAGTTTCAAATTAATCATGTGGATGAGATCCTTTTGTGGATAGGGTTGATGATATAGTGAAAACCCCATTGGTCTTGTCATTGCACTACTATGGATGAGTTTTGGTAGGAGACTCTGATGGTGGTAAAATTCATGGACGGAAATAGGTTATTATTGGTTGATTTCTATAGTGGAGTGTACTATGTACCTGATGGTTAGTGTTGTATGATACTCCTAAAACATAGGAGTAATGAATTTGGATAGGCATATTCTCAGCAGTTTTGGAATGTCGTAGGCAGTGGATGGACCTTTAATGGGTTGTATGACTTATCTTCAGAGTTATTCATAGGAAATCAGTTATGGTCCTAAAGTAAAATGTAATAAGTTGAGCATGAGTTGGTGACCACAGTGTGTCAAGAGGTGTTGTTGGAATTACACTAATAAGTATCAAGGATGATATGTTTTATGATAGGGATGTTGTAATGACCCATGTGTCCCTAGGTTCTGAATTTGGGAAAAATATAAATTTTTCTCTTTCAGGTGATAATAAGGGTTAAAATGACCATTTTTCCTTAGCAAAAGATATCAGATAATTTTTTTGACCACTCTGTTGGTCTCAGAATAGGGAATCTACGGTAGGAAAAGTTTTTGAGTTATTGTGAACAATTAATTTTTTTGGAAGAATACATAATATTTAATTAATTAAATATTAAATTATTATGTGGGTTCGGGTGGTTGTATATTTTTATTATAGTGTTAGATTGAGAGTCTGACTATGTATATGAGTTTGGAATTGTGGTTTTTTCCTATGAAATGTGTAAAAAAACTTTAGATTCTAGGACTCATAAAGAGTTTTAATGAAGGTAATTAATTAATTAGATACTCCCACCCACATTCGAGGTTTCATATTCATGAAATAAGGGAGGAGAGAACCTACCTCATGTGGAATATATAAAAATAGGAAAGCGTTAAATAAGTTTCACTATACTTCATCCATGGTAGAGTGAGAGACTAGATAAATGTGCATCAGATTTCGGGAGAGAATTTAGAACTAAATCTTCAACGTTTACTATGTGTATTAGATCCATTTTCTTATTACCTAATAATCATATATGTGAAACTATTTTCATTTTAATGCTATATTATGACTAATAAGGTCCCCATAGAGGTATATATATTCCAAATCAATGAAAAACATGGGTTAAGAGTGTTTCTCATGGGTTTCCTATTTGAAAATTCCAATCATAAATCATGTGGTTTAGGAAAAAAATATTTTATGTTCCTTCCGTTTGGGAGGCATAAACATTTGGAAGTAAAATCAATATACATGGATTCATTACTTTTACTGGTATAATTCTATGTGTGTGTCTACTTTGGTAGATGGAATTTATATATCACATTCCATGAAGATAATGTACATGTCATGTGGAGAGAGATGGCCTTGTAGCTAGGTACATGTGTAGAAACACCCTATAAGGGGGACATGACCCTATGGAATTACACGAACCAACCCTAAGTATGACATGGTCATGTAGTATTACACAACCAGAAATCATGCCTGCAGTGGCTATGTAATAGTATATGTCCAGCCCTCGGGTGGACCAAGATGTGTGGAAGTAAATGGAAAGTGTGAAGATTTTGTAGTACATGTCTTTCACTAGATGTACACACTATTTACTTCGCATTTGTTACTCATTTTGGGTTTTTCATTTTTTCTCCCAACAGATTCAAACATTGACACAGGTGGAGTCAATTTTGAGTTTTTTTCTCATAAAAATATGTATTTCAGACCTTGGGGGAATTTAAATAAATTTAAGAGGTGCTTTTTGGGATAGTACGTTATGAAGGATATGTTCTCATCCATAATGTAAATTAATATGTCTCATATGGGTGAGATGTCATATGAGACGTGGGTGAGTGTGATGAAACGATTTCAAGATATTGTTTTTGTGTTTTGGATAATTATATTGGTGTTGGAATGATATTGTCATTTGTCAAAAGGATAGTGCAATGAATCAATATGGTGGATATGATAAGTGTTTAGGAAAACCTTGGGAGATTGTGAATGGGTTTTAGATTAAGGCCATCCCCATTTTGAGGATTCACTATACTGAGTCCCATGTGTTCATGAGAAGATAGAGACAGTGTTGTTAGAAGTGTGTCTTCTGAGAGACTCGTGTTGCTTGATTTTTTGGTTCTCTTTATGGATTATGAGAGGTATGTCTCCAATTATGTTTTGACTCAAAATATTCAATGTGGGATTCCTCCACCTTGTAGTAGTTTTCTGTATCCTGATATGGATTCCTCTATTTATGTGTTTTCCCAGATGTCCATATTGCCTCATGATTGGTTAGAAGACCCCAAGGTGGTGGGTTTTTTTGAGTGGTATTGGTTACATGTGATCCCTTGGGACTTGAATCGTTTTATGATATAAAGGGGCTTCGATGTTAATGACAAGAATGGGTATTCATCCAGCCCTTGTTCTATTTCTATGTTTGTAGAGGTTGAGACTTATTTTATTCTCTTGTGGCTACTGTGGCATGATATGGGTTCCAATCCTTGAAGGATATGGATATGAAATTTCATAGGTATGGTTCTATATTATTGAAATGACTCTCCATATAAGAGGTTGAGAGAGGTTGACATGAAATTCCCTATTTATGATTCCAGATTTATGACATGGAACTCTACATTCGATGTTAATATATTTGGACATGGCCTTTCCCAATCTTGTATCCGGATGTTTGACATGATGCACCACATCTGAGTTTAGGAGGATTTAACATGAGGGATTACTCCCATATGATAGGTGGTTTTTCATCGGTATCAATTATATACATGTATTTACCAATATATGGATAAAATTAGTGTAAAAGAAATTCCACAGATATAGTAGAGAATAGTTAACATGGTGATCCACATTTGTTTTTGAGATGATAGAATGAGGCTCTACACATGGGAATCGATGGACTACCAAATTTAATAACATGCAAGATGGATGCTCCTACCTTTTTTGTTGGTTACAGGTTAATGCCCTAGGCACCAATGATGATGATGCATTGTTATTCTTTTGAATGATTCTATGGGAACAATCATTTATGAAATGTGGGATAAATTTATGGTAAGTATTCTAGGTTTTGGTAGTTGTGTTTTGTGGAATGAGTACCTATGACTGATGGTTATAGATATTAGTTAGGTGATAGATATTATGTTTTTATTTTTGGTTAGGGCGGCCGTGGTTGTGCCACTATCATTTTATTTGGGATGTAGAGTCCTCAAAATATTGAAAAAGAAATCCTAGTATTTTTTGAATAATTTATGGTTGATTAGAGTCACATACCTAAGTATATATGATTATTTAATTGTATTTATTTTAATTATGTATCATCTAGGTTGGGCATATTTCCTGACCATGAACTTATGGAAGTAGGTCATAGGTTTTCTATTGGGGGTTGGCTACTGATATTAATTCCTGACCCCCTAGAAGAGCACATCTTTGTGCATATAAACGTTATTTATACTTTTAGATTGATCATGGATGTCGGTTGTATTGGGTGAAGGCCCTTTTTTACATGACTGATCGAGTTTCTTTTTTGAATTCTAATGATTAGCATATATTTTCTCAACAGGGGACTCGTGAATGGGTGTGTGATAAGTATTAGAGTATATAAAAGATCTTAATGTATTTATTTTTCGGTTGTTTATTTTTTCTATGTGATCATCCAAGTTAATGATCAATGTTGTAAGTTTGGCATGGATTTTTGGGCTTTTACTATATTTCATTTTGTAACAGCATCCTTCTATTTCAATTAGATTATTCTTTCTACATACACTTATGTGTAAATTATTTTTTTATTTTATTATATTCGTGAACTCTCATAAGGGTGTATAGTCTCCCCAAAATTCCACCTTTGGTCCCCACAACTAGTCGGCAGCCTCTAGTGTATGAGTAGCCGCACTTGAGGTCTTTTGGAGAACCCACTCAAGACCCTAGTATAATGGCTTCCTATCCAAAATTTTGAATTCTATCACATTCAATTTTATGAAATGGATAAAATTATCATGGAACTACAGATTCACATTATAACTCAGAGTTACTTAGTTCTCTAGTCCTACTATTAGAAGTGAATTATTAGGAATTTTCTCCAATGTCCCTATTGTAAAATAATGTCCAGCAGGTGTCCCTCTACAATTCCAAAAATACTCATTAGAAAAAAAATACATATTTACATGTATGGGGGGTCAAAAAATCCATAATAAATATAATAATAATACACTATCCCAATGCATATGTATAAAACACATTAACTATACCCAACCATCCCTATCCAAGACCATTGGTCAACTCAAGGAAAGGTAACCTTTTATGTAAAATTCCTTATGTATGTAACTATTTCAAAAAGATCATATGTAAATATAAATTATTAAAACCCTATTTGTTAGGAATTAATTCTATTTAAAACTAAAATATTTGAAGAAAATAATTTTATTTCCCATAACTTGACATTTCTATCTAATAACAACAAATCAATACCTATTTCTTCTATGTGTGTGTAACATGACTTAGGCAACATAACAACTCATTTCCCTATATGATTCTTGTATGTAAAATTGCATGCCATAATCTCACTAATTTAAAACCTAGTAAATCTATAACAACACAGAACAAGTGTTTTTTAAGATGAAATAATATTTCAAATGTAGCTTCAAACCTAACGAACCAAAAATTTCATCCCTGAAATATTATTTTCCCCCATCCATGTGTTAGAAATTATGAGGCATAAGCTCATTACTAAGACACCACACATCCTATTATCTTATATACGATTCAAAAATAATAAATAAAAATAATATACGTATGTTTTTTAAGCTAATTTTTATTATCCCAACCTAACTCGCTCAATTTTATTGATGAATAAGTTCCCCATATTAACTATGGAACACCTCCCCATAAACAAAAGGTTTCTAACTAGTAGTTATCGTCTACCATGAATATGGGGAGACTATACCCAATTTATAAAAGAATAAATGTAATGGAAATAATAATAAATAATTACCATCAGGTAACCACAAATAACAAATCAAACTCCCAATACAAGGTATGTCCCAATAAGTCAGTAAATAAATATTTCATATCATGATAGTAATATGTTCTAAAAAAACCCAAAAGAAAGACACAAACTGTCAAAAACCAAAAACAACTCTCAACACCCACCTTTGTCCCCTCATTCATGCTCTAAATCATATGTTCCTAAATCTTCAATTAGTCTTCAATCCATTTCCATTATCCTGTCTTAAATCTATGATGTATATTTGATTACCAATGATGAACTGAGTAGGGTGTGAGTACAACTCAATAGGCCACTACCAATAGTTTCTAAATAAGTATCAATTCTAAGAAATATTGTATGACAATATCAGTGGGTATAATATAATAATAGTTTAATGAAAACATATTAAAAAATTGGTATTTATTTTAATATTATTGTCCATTGGTTTTTAGGTGACATAATGGAAATCAAAACCTTCTTCAACCAATCTGGGTCATCCGAGCCCTAATCTATATGATGAAACATTCATTAAGTGATCATATTTTCCAAAAACTTATCCCATATATGTGGAGCATCATGTCCAGCATCCTAAACCATAGATGTGGAGATTCATGTAAAACATCATAATCCATTAATGTGGAGCATCATACCCCAAATCCAAATCCATAGATGTAGTGCATCATATCTCACATCTTGAACCATTTCATTATTTACCAATTTCTAGGGTTAAATTTCCATAACCCTATATCACACTAAGATAATAAAGGTCCTTCTTCTCAACATTAATTATCCATCATGGGATATCCTACTATACACCCCTACACCCAATTCATAAAAAATAAATTTTATTATCTATTCTTATAACATAATAATTATATTTTATTTTAATAAATAAAAACATAACATATCAACATAAAATATTATCTAAAAAATCATATTTACTTGTGATAAGACATTTAATATCAAATTTTTGATAAATAGTCGCATTTTCCATGCCAATAATCCATACATTAGGCTTAACTATGCTAATCTCATGACCCACCCATTTCACCATTTAAAACCTCATCGTACCACTTCTAGAAATTTTTTAAACCTTATGGGTGACCATTGGATTGGTCTTATAGTAATAAATAGGATCAAAGAGGTATTTAAAGGATCTATGAAATCAATTTTATAGCTAAAAATATGATTGTTAAACCTATTGAGTAAACACTCAACAAGTCAATTTCATGACAAAACTACAAACACATTAAAACTATGAGGACTATAGATAATATCTCCTAAACCACCAACCTTAGGTTCTTATATATAATCTCATCCAACACTGACACTTGATTCGAGATATGATATCTACAACCACATATGTGTAATAATACCAAGAAATTGGGAATATGAGTCATAAAAGATGATAGAAAATCATGATATTGAACATTTAAAGAGTATATATGAAAACACTGCTTTTTATTACAACTTAAACATGATTTATTACATAAAAAATCACTTGATACAACAAATAAGATTGAGAGGTTTAGTGTCTTTGGGGCTTAGGATCATTACACAAAAACATGAAACATGAAATACAACATCTTTATTGAAAAATTCCTTTATATGACCACTATATTCCCTCGTACTTAGCATTGCATGGGATAACCTGAGGACATGCATAAGAAAAGGGTGAGCTATAAAGCCCAGTAAGGGAATACATAGGGAATAACATGAGGAGTACAATAAATGTTAGAAATTAGGAATATCAATAGATCACAAAAGAAACATGAACATAAAGGCATGATAAATAATGATAATCATAACATAGAAATGTGGAAACAACACTTAACATGGAATTAGCATGAGCCAAGACTCATTGCACATGGGGAATTAGTAAATCCTCATTGCACATGAAGAACGAGTAAACCCTCATTGCACTTGAATTAGCATGTTTCAACACTCATTGCACATGATGTATCATGATACTATACTTTACCCAATGCATTAGAGCACTATAAGGGTGAACCCTTCTTAAACATTTCATTTCATGCATAAATGTGCCACATGGATCATAAAAAATGGATTCATAAAACATAATCATTTATTCCACGATAAAGGAAAGTGGAATTCATACATGGAGCATTATAATCAAAAGTAAATTTGCATAAATGTGAATACCCTTGATAGAGAAATGGGTAGGGTATTCACAACACAATTACATTGGATTAGAAAATCGATGTGATTTCAGCAGCATAACGGCGTGACATAAAAATTAATAAAAATGGTTGATGAGAGAGAAAGGGGTTCCGAATCATATTTACATGTAATGTAAAGTAAGGAGGTAATATATATACATGTCCCAAAAATTTTAATGGAATTTAGATTCATGATTCAAAAGTATTTCTTGAATGTAAACGAGGAGAGAGAAGTTCCTTTCAGAATTTCGGCATAGTAACGGGTGTACATGGGTGGCATTTAATGAGAGAAAAAGGGGTCTCCCATCAATCAAACATAAAGATGTAAGTATGAGGGAGGTGTGAAACCATACTCCAACATTCATAATTGAAATTAAAAGGGCAATACAAGTTAAAGAAATTTGGACAAAAATGAGAAAGGAAGAAAAAACCCATACTTGGAAGTGTGCTTCCAAAGGCAAGAGAGAGGCTTGTGAGAGGATTCTTGGGTGCTTGGGGAACCTTGGGAGGATTCTAGAGAGAGTTGTAAAGAGTTTGGACAAACTCCAAAGGCTTTTAGTGAGGAGGAAGTGGGAGCTTGGGTGGGTTTATATAGTAAAGGTGAGGGAATTCTTTATTATTTGGGTTTGGGACCCCTTATATTAAATTAATCCAAACCACAAACAATACCATGGGTTTTCCAATGGTTTTTGGAATAGAGAAGAGGAAAAAAATATTATATATGGCCAAAGTCCGAACGTCTTAAAATAATAGGGTTAATTATGTGGATGTGAGTCACACTCCCATGGAAAACAATTTAAAATGACAAGGTGTTTAATAAGTCTTGAAGGGTCCATTAATGCTTTGAAAATTAAGTAAAACAAACCCAAAATCACATTATATTAATGTTAAAACATATATTGGCCGAACATAAAGATTATAATATTTTATTACATTACTATTGGGACATTATGATGTCATAAAACACATTATATATTTAAACGGTATTTAATTTTTACCCAAAAATTTGACTATCTCAGAAAATTGTGAAAAACTCACTGTTGGATAAATTTAATGCCCTGATTCCAGAAATAAAATTTATTTTATCTAAATAATTTTCTTAATATGTTAATTTTCACTTTTAAAATAAAAACCGATATTTATTGAAAATTCACTGGTTTTGAAAGAAATGGATTTCAAACCTTAATAAAAATTACAATTGCATTCATAAAATTATAATATCATTTATATTTAATAAAAAATAATTTAATAATAATAATAATACTTTATTGAAATATTATTTAATTCAAAAATCCCTTAATTTAATAAAATATAATTCTTAATTAAATAATAACTAAAAACATTATTTATACTTTAAAAACTATTTACAATGTATCAATAATGACAAGAAAGTATATTCATTTTTATATACAAAAAATAATGTACATGAACATAGTACTATTTATTTGTGACATAACCCCTTAAAACATCCGCATAAGACATAAGGGTAAGGTGTGCGATGGTGAAAAACTCTTAGGGTGGCTCGGATAACATCGCTCGAGTGGTAATTTCTATCAACTTCCACTTCTCCAGTAGACGGTCCCGTTCGATCTTGACATGATGAAGCTAAGCTTAGCCTTGGTCAAGAGTGAAGCCCATGGATGCCACCTCTTTTCTGAGCTACAAAAAATGTGCTTCGTATGAAGAAATTCTACTGGATCAGGCCATCGCTTCTTTTGTATGAGTAAATTGGATTTGTTAATGCCCTATATTTATACTAATCATGTGATCACTGTTCAACAGCTATATTAGCAATGGTCAAAATTCTTAACGTAAACCCAAAGAAGATGAAATTTTATGTAAACATAAAGAGACATTTAATTAGATCAAGAGGGATTTCCATTAATAAAACTTTGGGTTGTTACAATATTCCCCCCTTAAGAAATTTCTCCCTCAAATTTTCATTTTCCCACACTAAAACAGATGTGGGTAACTCAGCTTCATCATTTCCTCCGATTCCCATGTCGCTTCTTCAAACTTGTGGTTTCGCTAAAACACCTTGACGAGGGGCATTGTCTTATTTTGTAGAACTTTTTCTCTATGATCTATGATCTTCACTGGTTTCTACTCATAAGAAAGATCATCCTCCAACTTTACCACCTCAGAAGAGAGTACATGTGAAGGGTCTGATATATACTTCCTTAAGAGGGATACATGAAAGAAATCATGTACATTGGCCATTGTATGTGGAAGTGCTAGTTGACAGGCCACATCCCCGACACGATCAAAAATCTCAAAGGGCCCGATGTACCTTGAACTTAACTTCCCTTTCATTGAAAACCTCATGACTTTCATCCACAGAGATATGCGTAGAAAAACCATGTCTCCAACTTTAAACTCAAGGTCTCGTCGACGATTATCTGCATAACTCTTCTGTCGACTATGGGATTCCTTGATATCCTGTTGAATGGTTTTCACCTTCTCCACCATTTCTTCGACCATTTCTAGTCCAACCAGATTACGTTCACCGGCCTCATCCCAACACGCCGGTGTTCTGCACCTTTTCCCATAAAGGGCTTAATATGGTTCCATTTGGATGCTTGAGTGGAAACTGTTATTTTAAAAGAACTCAACCAGAGGAAGATGTTGATCCCATCCTCCTTTAAAGTACATTGACCATGCTCTCAATATGTCTTAAAGTGTTTGGATAGTTCACTCATATTGGCCATGAGTTTGAGGATGATAGGATGTATGGAAGTTCAGTTCAGTATTCAGAGTATGTTAAAGACTCTTCCAAAACATAGAGGTGAATATTGGATCTCAGTCAGACACAATAGATAGTGGTACTCCATGCAACCTTACCACTTCCCTGATATATATTTGTGCCAGTTGATCCAAAGAGAAATCCTCCCGAATAGAAATGAAGTGTGAAGTCTTTGTAAGATGATCCACAATAACCCAGATTGCATTATTGCCTTTGGATGTACTTGGAAGTCTGGTGACAAATTCCATGGTGATGTTCTCCCATTTCCATTCTGGTATGGGCAATGGTTGCATCATCACCTTAGACTTCTGCCTCTCTGCCTTCACTTTCTGACACACCAGGCACTTTGATGTATATTCAACGATCTCCTTCTACATATTAACCCACTAAACGTTTTCTCAGAGATCTCAATACATCTTTGTGATCCTTGGGTGAAAAGAGAAATTTGAACTATGTGCGTCATCCAAAAGTTCATTCTTCAGCTCTGGACTCGATAGAACACATAGTCTTTTCCCAAACCACACAATTCCTTCTTCATTAACATTAAACTCTGAGGATTTCCCTTTTTTTGATAGCTTCCACTTTTTCCTGAATTCCCACATCATCGTTTTGAGCATCCTTTAACCTTTACAAAAGAGACGGTTGAGAAATCATTTGTGAAATGATTGATGGTGTTCCCTTCTTTATGATCCCAATTTCCATATTCATCAAGTCCATGAAGATTGGATCCTTCTCAATTCTCATTGTTGATAGAATCGCTTGGTCCTTTCTACTTAGGGCATCTCCCACCTTCTTCGCTTTCCCAGGGTGGTAATGTATTGAACAGCCATAATCCTTGATGATCTCTATCTATCTTCTCTAGCACATATTAATCTCTTTCTGTGTGAATATATATTTTAGACTCTTGTGGTCAGGATATATCTCACATTTCTCCCCATAGAGATAATGACGCTAGATTTTCAAGGCAAAGATCACTGCCACCAACTCCAGATCATGCATTGGATAGTTTCGCTCATTGATTTTCAACTGCCTTGAGGCATAATATATAACTTTATCATTCTGCATCAGTACAGAGCCTAATCCCTTCTTTGAAGCATCACTGAATACCACGAAAAGTTTCCCACTTGTGGGTAAAGTGATCACAGGCGTAGTGATAAGCCTCCTTTTCAACTCCTTGAAACTTTCTTCGCATTCATCACCCCAAGAAAACTTTACTCCCTTTTGAGTTATCTTGGTAAGAGGGTTGGACAATCGTGAGAAATTTCTCACAAATCATTGATAATATCCAGCTAACCCCAAGAAGCTACAGATATCTATTACTGATGTTGGCCTCGGCTATACCTCAATTTCTTCTGATTTGGAGGGATCCACTAATATCCCATTGCTTGTGATGATATAGCCCAAGAATGAGACTTCCCTCAACCAGAAATAACACATGTTGTACTTTTCATATAGCTTCTCCTTCCACAAAGTCTCCAGTACATTTCATAAATTCTCCCCATTATCCTCCTTGGTTTTGGAGTATATTAGATTATCATCTATCAAAACTACCACAAATTTTTCTAGGTAACCTCTAAAGACTCTATTAATTAAGTCCATGAAGATTTCTGGAGAATTAGTGAGTCCAAAAAGCATTACTATGAATTCATAGAGCCTGTATCTTATGCCAAAAGCAGTCTTAGGGATATCTTCCTTCTTCACCATTACTTGATAATATCCCGACCGCAATTCCACCTTAGAGAATTATTGTGCTCCACACAGTTGATCGAACAAGTCATCAATTCTTGGGAGAGGATACTTGTTCTTTATCATGATTTTGTTATGTTCACGATAATTGATGCAAAGCCGCATTGACCCATCCTTCTTCTTGACAAAGAGGACTGGTGCACCCCATGGTGAAGCACTTGGGCGTATAAACCCTTTATCCAGATTCTCTTGTAGTTGTTTCTTCAGATCTTCAAGCTCTATAATAGCCATTATATATGGAGTCTTGGATATTTGTAATTCCCCGAGTATAAGTTCAATTGAGAATTCAACATCTCTTCTTGAAGGAAGAGCAAGCAGTTCCTTGGGAAACACTTCAGCGAATTCCCTCACAGTAGGAATTTCTTCAAGGATGGTTTCATCCTTGGACTCAATCATGTAAGCCAGATACACGTGCTCATAAGGTAGTAATATCCATGCTTGAGATGGTGGAGCTAAAGGAGATTCATCTTCCTCCTTACACTTGTAAATAATTGGGGGTCGATTCTCCATATGGAGTGTGATTTCCCTCTCCCGAAAATTTATGTTGGCTCTATATAAGGAAAGCTAATCCATGCCAAGAATTACATAAAATTCTACCAGATGAAGTATGAAGAGGTTCTCCAGGAAATTTAATCCACAGATTATAATAAGGGAGGACTTATATTCATGGGATTCAATGATTTCCCCATTTTTCGTACTCACCGACATCTTCACTTCCATGATTTGTGGTGGTGCTGGGATTGTTCTACTAAACATTCGAGATATAAAAGAATGCGTTGAACCTGAATCAAAAAGTAAGTTCCCTATTCTTGAATGAATAACTAGCGTACCTGTCACCACTTCATTTTCGGGGTTCACTTTTGCAGAAGTGATGGAAAAATCTCTTCCTTACTACCTTGGAGGTTGTTGGTTGCCTCCGAAAACCCTTGGATTAGGGAACTGATATAAAAAATGACCTGGTTCTTTATTTTTGTAGAATTGAACAATGCGTTGAGGTTCGAACGGAGCATCCCTCTCCTCTGTCATAGCCACAAGTCTTTCTTTCTGATAGTTAATAGCTAGATGCCCTTCTCATCCACACCGGTAGCATTTCCTCATCCCCTTAAGGAAATTTCCAGGGTGCTTCTTTCCGAACTTTTGGAAACTGGGGTGATGGATCTTCTTAGCACCATTGGATTTATCCATCGGACCACCAGCATTGAAGTCCACCTTACACTTCTTATCCCCATGATACCCATGTGATTCTCCGATCTCCATTTTGACCTTGAGGGCACATCAGACAATTTCCTCATAGCTGTCAAAGTCACGGATTGCTAATGCATTCCATAGGCTAGGCTTCAACCCACAAAAGAAGCGACCAAAATTGCATTCTTGGGTAACGACAAAGCCGGAAGCATATCGTACAAGCCTTGTGAAGTTTTCCTCATACGCTTCAATAGATTCTTCATCTTTTTTCTTGAGGGAAAGGAAGTCCCTTTCTATCTTAAGCCGGAGGGTGCGCAGAAAATATTTATCAAAAAACATCTTCCAGAAATCCTTCCATTCCGACACCTCGATTTCCTCCTCAGGCATTGTATTTTTTATCAACGTTCACTATAGATCAGCTTCACCCTCCATACGATAAGCTACTAAGAGAA
This sequence comes from Viscum album, assembly GCA_963277665.1. Classification (NCBI taxonomy): domain Eukaryota; kingdom Viridiplantae; phylum Streptophyta; class Magnoliopsida; order Santalales; family Viscaceae; genus Viscum; species Viscum album. Next base: position 1,426,194,008 of record OY728120.1, on the reverse strand, counting down.
CCTTCTCTTGTTCAGAACATTGAAGGATGGAGAAGATCATTTCAATGGAGTTGATCTATTGTTCAGCGATCGTGGGATCAGATAATCCACTAAATGTAGGAGGCCTTTGTCTCATGAAGCTATCGATAGTGACTTGTTATTTCATGGGGGGGGGGAGGGTTGAACGTTCCTCTTGAACTGTGTTTCTATTAAAAACTTGAGTTAGCTGAGAGAGAAGCGTGACAATGTTTGTGATTCCCGCTCCCATTGGATTGGTCATCTCATTAGTACAGTCATCACACTGATCTTCACAATGGTTATTAGCCCAAGTCCTCCTATTACCAATGATTGGCTGGAATAAAAGGAATGTTTTGGGTAACACATAAAGGGTAATCCAAAAAAAAGTTGATGACTTATAAATAAACTTTTATTTCCTTAACTCATTATTTTATAGGCTTTAATCTAGGGTTTTCACGATCTACGTTCTAACATATATTCTTAGGGGAAATTTTTTTTTAATTACCCTAATAAGGGATCATACTATGCTTGTGAATTTATAAAAACATATCCCCCAAGAGTTTCATATCTAAGAGTGCATCAATGATCATTGTCGTGAACCATTTCCCGTTCGATTCTATCTCAAAGCAGTGTTTTCGGGTTTTACCCCTAGGATACATCTATGCCAGAGCCGCCTCTACCTGCTCATATCCAGACAGGGATATATTTTCTTGATAAACCACTTACTCAGTACTGACCAAAACATAGGGATGTTTTTATTATACTTAGTCTTGTCTCTAAGGCTTTAATAGGGTTTTCCAATCCTAATCCCAAAAATAACTAAACCTATCCTTTGATACCAACTATGACAACCCTTCTTTTTATTACAACTTAAACATGATTTATTACATAAAACATCACTTGATACAACAAAGAAGATTGAGAGGTTTAGTGTCTTTGGGGATTATTATCATTACATAAAAACATGAAACATGAAATACAACATCTTTATTGAAAACATTCTTTACATGACCACTATATTCCCTCGTACTTAGCATTGTATGGGATAACCTGAGGACATGCATAAGAAAATAGTGTGTTATAAAGCCCAGTAAGGGAATACACATTGAATAACATGGGGAGTACAATACATGTTAGACACTAGGAATATCAATAGAGTACAAGAGAAACATGAACATAAAGGCATGGTAAATCATGATAATCATAACATGAATATGTGGCAACAACACTTAACATGGAATTATCATGAGCCAAGACTCATTGCACATGGAGCATGAGTAAATCCTCACTACACATAAAGCACGAGTAAACACTCATTGCACTTGAATTAGCATGTGTCAACACTAATTTCACATTTTGTATCATGATACTATACTTTACCCAATGCATTGGAGTGCTATAAGGGTGCACCCTTCTTAAACATTTCATTTCATGCATAAGCGTTCCACATGGATCATAAAATGTGGATTCATAAAACATATTCATTTATTCCACGATAAATGAAAGTTGAATTCATACATGAAACTTTATAATCAAAAGTAAATGTGAAGAAAGGTGAATACCCTTTATAGAGAAATGTGAATGGTATTCACAACACAATGACATTGGCTAAGAAAATCAGTGCGATTTCGGCAGCGTAACGGCGTGACATAAGAATTCATAAAAACGGATGATGAGGGAGAAAGGGGTTCCTAATCATATTTACATGTAATGGAAAGTAATGAAGTCATATATATACATTCCCCAACAATTGTAATGGAATTTAGATTCATGATACAAAATTATTTCTTGAATGTAAACGAGGAGAGAGAAGTTCCTTTCGGAATTTCGGCATAGTAACTGGTGTACATGGGAGGAATTTAATGAGAGAGAAAGGGGTATCCCATCATTAAAACATAAATAGGAAAGTATGAGGGAGGTGAGAAACCATAACCCAACATTAATAATTGTAATTAAAAGGGAAAAACAACTTAATGGAAATTGGGAAAAAATGAGAAAGGAAGAAAAAACCCTTACTTGGAAGTGTGCTTCCAAAGGATAGAGAGAGGCTTGTGAGAGGGTTCTTGGGTGATTGGGGCACCTTGGGAGGATTCTATAAAGATTAGGTTAGAGGTTGGACAAACTCCAAAGGCATTGAGTGAGGAGGAAGTGGGAGCATGGGTGGGTTTATATAGGAAAGGTGAAGGAATTCTTTATTATTTAGGTTTGGGACCCCTTATATTAAATTAATCCAAACCACAAACCATCCCTTGGTTTTTTGCCCATGGTTTTTGGAAAAGGTAAGAGGAAATAATTATTCTATAAGGCCAAAGTCCGAAATTCTTTAAATAATAGGGTTGCTTATGTGGAGGTGGGTCACACTCCCATGGAAAACAATTTAAAATGACAAGGTGTTTAATAAGTCTTGAAGGGTCCATTAATGCTTTGAAAAGTAAGTAAAACAAACAAAAAATCACATTATATTAATTTTAAAACATATATTGGCCAAACATAAATATTATATTATTTTATTAAATCACTATTAGATCATTATGATGTCATAAAACCCATTATATATTTAAATGGTATTTAATTTTTACCTCAAAATATGACTGTCTCAGAAAATTATGAAAAATTCACCGTTGGATAATTTCAATGTCCTAATTCTAGAAATAACATTTATTTTGTCTAAATAATTTTTTAAATATGTTAATTTTCACTTTTAAAATAAAAACTGAACTTTTTCAAAAATTCACGGGTTTTGACAGAAATGGCTTTCGAACCTTAATAAAAATTACAATTGCATTCATAAAATTATAAGATCGTTTATATTTAATATAAATTAATTTAATAATAATAATAATACTTTATTAAATTATTATTTAATTCAAAAATCCCTTAATTTAATAAAATATAATTCTTAATTAAATAATAACTAAAAATATAATTTGTACTTTAAAAACTATTTACAATGTATCAATAATGATAAGAAAGTATATTCATTATTATATACAAAAAATAATGTACATGAACATAGTACTATTTATTTGTTACATAACCCCTTAAAACAGCCGTATAAGACCTATGGGTATGGTGTGCGATGGTGACAAACTCTTGGGGTGGCTCGGATAACATCGCTCGAGTGGTAATTTCTATCAACTTACACTTCTTCCATAGACAGTCCCGTTAGAGCTTGACATGATGAAGCTCAGCTTGGGTTTGGTCAAGAGCGAAGCCCAAGGATTCCCCCTCTTTTCCGAGCTCCAAAAAATGGGCTTCGTATGGAGAAATTATACTAGATGAGGGCATCACTTCTTTTTTCTGAGTAAATTGGATTTGTTAAAGAACTATATTTATACTAATCATGTGATCACTATTCAATGACTATATTAGCAATGGTCAAAAAATTTAACATAAAACCAAAGAAGTTTACATTTTTTATAAACATAATGATACATTTAATTAGATCAAGAGGGATTTCCACTAATGAAACTTTGGGTCATTACAGTATATATAAATAGATTTATAGACATACCAGGTCCATTGAGCTGATTAAAATGACACTTGAAATGGAATAAGGTCAAATGAGTTTCACCCTTAGAAGAGGAAGCAGAGCTTCATGTGGACCGAAGGATTTGGGGAGTGAAATTTTGGAGAAAAGTATGAGATTTTTTATAATGATTAAGAGGTAAAAGTGGAAACTTCAACATATTTAATGAGGTACATGTTATGGTCACATGGTTTTCAAAACCATGGACAAACCATGTGAGAAAAACTATCCAAGAAAAAAATCATTTTCATGGTCTTTTAATATATCCATGTGGTTTGGAATAGCATGCAAGAGTTGTTTATATGGATATTCACTCAACCTAAATGGAAACCAAGACTCTTCTCACTATTTCAAAAATTGTATCCCTCCACAAACCGAGTCATTCAGTTATGGTGTGTGGTTATCACTAACTCAGTTCTAACCTTACTCTATGTGGTTTAAGCCCCAAAAATATCTCAAATCATTTCTTACACCCAAGAAAATATTCTATATCCTAATTTAAAATTTTCTTTAAACATAAAATATATAAAAAAATGAACCTTGACAATGTTGGGATCTCACTATGTCTCTTATTATAAATTGATCCATCTCCCTATGGTTCCCATGTTTTAAAAATAATTAGTCACTAAAACATTTTGGGTACTTGGAATTTAGTGTAATGTAGAATAAATTTTGGACACAAAATGTAGTACTTAATAAAAGTGGAAGTAGTGATGAATAATCCCCCATGTGTGTTTTATAAAAAATTATCACAAAATGTCCCTACAAATAAATAATTAAATTATTTAACCCAAACATGTAACTAGGTCTTTCAAGGACATGATCTATCAAAAAATTAAATGATTATTCATTTTAAAATGCTAAAATTTATTTCAACTCAATTTTATTTATATAAATTGATTTTTCAAAGTAAATTTTTCTACATAATAATAATTTGACACATTTTTTATAAAATTTTATCTAGACACTCGTTATAATAAAATATATTCCCCATGTTTTATAATTTATAAAATCATTCATTAAAATTTATTTTATTAAATTATATAGTGTGTATTAATAGGGATACGCAACATGTACTCCCTTGGTGAGATTATTTTTTTTAATGAAATTTATTATATAACCCACAATAACTCTAGAGATTATACGGTGTATAAATTATTCAAATATGACATGTATTATCACTCGATATGTCATGGGACTCATGCTATCAATGCTCCCAGATTGATATAATGTACTTACATGTACTGTATGACCTCAAAATGTGTTGTGATATACACAAAGTGTTTTTTAAAGGGTTAAACCTCAATGTTTATGTATCATGTTAGATCATACAATATGGAAAAAAATATACATTGTTTGTACCAAAAGAAATATATGTGAATGAAATGATTTGTTTGAAACAATTACTAATTGTTTAGTTTTTTATTTAATATGAATAATATTTAATAAGTATTATTTCAATATAAAATTATAAAAAAATATTGGTCAGTATCCTTTTTGAAATAAAAAACTATTACATGGGGTGTACAACCACCCTCGCATCATATGGCATGATCTCTCTTTAATTTAAAAAGTGTCAACTCACGTGACTTGCATGTCTTGATGTATACCTTGTATGAGTTGGAATATGTTACAAAACATGTATATAAATCTATTCATTGTGTAATACACTTCTATCCACCCATAAAACATTCCATATGTAATGGTATGTATCATATATAGAATATTACGTGTCACACAGTGTGTAAAAACAACTTTATAACATGAAATCTATTTTTAGATGCATTAATCTGGTGGTTGTAATTGTGTGACTTATAATTAATCCATGTAAGGAACACATATCATTACATGATTAACACAATGTCAAATCTGTTTGGGATTTTAAAATATCAATCCAACTACACATTGTGTAAACTCAGTAATATTGTGGGTCATGTAGGTGTTCAAAACACAACCTATATTTTCACTGAGTATTGATCCACATGGAGTGTCATCGATGAGATATCACACACCTTGTGTTCTTACCATGGGTATACATTATCTAATTTACTATTAAATATTATTTATTCATGTCATCCAAAAAATAAATATGACACTTTTTTATGGTATCTTTATGTATTCTTCATCTATTAATGTCATTACCCGGGTGATTTGAATTCAAAAAATTGTTTTATCTCTTATTTTTTGTTACAAATGAATAGTAAAACATAAATTCCAAAAAAAGAAAACATGAAATTGAAAAACGAAATATAAATAATTATTCATTATAATATGACTTATGTGATACCACATGAAGGTTCTATGGAACTGTAGAATGGTTTGGTCCATTCCCTGTATTTTTTTTCATTAAATTCAATATATAATATCAAAAAAACCTGATAAATCACCACCAAAATGATCTAAGAGAGGATATTTCAGATTTAATTATAATTTATATAAAATAGAAAATACTTGCAACCTGATAATTTATTAAAATAAATATTAATGTATCTATTTTCATGTAATTATTATATATGTGATTCAAAATATGGATTCCTCGAGTTACATCCCATGATTCCTTATAAATATATGTATAATGGTGATGGATTTATGATTTCTTGTATAAAATAACTCAGTAATTTTATATTCCTATATTAATCACAATAATAAATTTCACATTATTATCACTAGTTTATGATATATATGATTGTGCATTTCACTATGGGGATTGAGAGAATTTCATGAGTCTCCCTATTGGGAAAAATGAATAATTTACATTAAAATGTTAAAAACATCATGGTGATAATGAGTAATCAGTGCTCTTGAATTCCTGGTCCAGCGGCCATACACAAGGTAGTGATGGTTAGTGCCCCCCTCCCATTAGAGGGGGAGGTACTCCCTTCCTCAAGAGAAAATCTTCCAATTTTTCTCCCTTTCTCTAACCCCAACTTCATACCACCTTTCTCGGGTATTACACTCAGACCTAAAGCTCCCTATCTTCTTGATCATTCTCTTTATCTCATGCTTTCAATATCAGAGTTCTTTGAAGCATCTGACCTCTCAAAATAAACAATAGTGGATCTATTCAACTCTTTATATCCATCAATTTATAATTTTGAAATACTGGTGTTGGATATTAGTGTCTATAAGAGTGGGAAACTATTGGCCTCCTCGACATGTGGAATATCATGGTTTTCTTATCATCGGAGGGAGACCAAATCATTTCCAAGTATCGAGATCCTGAAACATACAACAGCTCATGTTTCTACCTATTTATATGGTCTTATGTTTCGTATTAAACAGTATGCCATAACAAAGGCATTAAAGTTAATCTTTATCAAACTTCCCCTTCCATTACAATTCCATTCAATTAAATGTATGCTCAGGAGTATGGTCAGTTATTTTTTGTGTTTGGAAAATAGAACAAATGGTTTCTATCATATGATCTCCATATTTATTTTTTTCGAATTAGATGTTTCTAAACCCCATGTGTTGTGGTTTTGGATCTTTTTTGGGGAGGAATTTCATTGTAAACAATCATTTTTCTATGAGTCTTGGTAAGATTTTTTCTTAACATATAATTGCCCAAGGAATTTTTTCCACCCCTTCTAGAAAGGAGGAAAGGTCCATCAAGGTGGTCATTTCATACCCCAAGACAAATTGGAATACCCTCGTAGTCATATCTTGTTAGAATTAAGATACCAAAGAGGCCCTCAATGATGCTTCTATTCAGAGAGATCTGGGCACTGTGTACGCAGACCCTAAGGTGGGAGATGTCTTTGACAGATGAAAACAATATTTGGGTGTCTCCAATTGGATACTGTAGGCCTTGGGGAACCTTGGATCCCCAAAAATGGAAACTCCCACACGTGTTGATGCATTGAAAATGAGAAGCATTAGAAAGTGGTAGAATATTAGACAAGCTGCAAAAACCATGGTAGATTATAATAAAACTCAATCTCCTATAATCCCACTCTCTTAAATTAAGGTCTCTTCTAGTATGAATGTTTCACCAAGATAGAGTTATTCTGGAAATAAATCCCTATAAAGATCAATGAAGCACCATAATTTCTTCACTTACTTGAATGGGGATGATAAGGTGAATGTGGACATAGAATGTTCGTGTACATATAGTCCAAATGGAAAAGGAAAAAATTTGGATCAAAGTCCTCTGGGGATACAAAAATGAGTGATAAGGAAATGGACTCACAACCAATGATAGAAAAAGAGAAATATTCCCACACTATTATGAGTGTTGTACATGGATCTAGAAATAGAAATAAAGGTGAGCTTATTTCTAGAAATTTCCCAACCAGCAAAATGAAAAATTCCATGACCTTGAAAGGAATACTCCAATCTACCAAAAACCATTCTCACCAGATCATCATGTAAAATTAAAAATTTTGGGGTAGAGGAAATACTGATCAATTAAACATATGTTGAATATTTCTCTTATAATCTTGGAATACAGGTAAATCAGGCCTCAAATTATAGTTTAAGGGCCAATGAGGAACAAGGCGGCCTGATATTCTACCTGGAGCTTTTGCTGGGAATTCAAGCTGATAGGGAGTCCATAATTGTTCCAAAGATGATTTCAACTGTTAGAACTCTGAAGGATGTAGACAAGTAGGTTACATAATGAGTATAATTTCAAGAGCTCCTACTTCATTATAATTAAATGATAATGGAGGATTTATTGAAGATCGATATTTCTAAGGAGGATTCTCATAGAATGTTCGAAAGACCATTGAAAGTCAATTTGAATGAAGAGTAGGTTTATTGGATTGATAAACAGAATCAAATTTTGATACATGGATTCATGGAGGGGAAGACTATCATGGAGGAACATGTACGTGCATGTGAAATGATGGAATTCCAATTTTAGGAGCTCATCAAGAAATATCTACATTTGAAGGTAACCTCTATCCAATATAATTATATTTTGTAAATTATTCTAAATCCTTTAATTTTTGTTGAAATGACAAAGTATTCCCCTTTGTTGTTTGATTTCTTGGAACTATGACATTTCTGGTTTCCCACATTTCCATAAAAGTAATTTCTAGAAATTAAAAAAAATATTTTGGTCATAAAGAATATGAAGATATAACTATGGTTAATATTTGATAATTACGCTAAGTATATTTGTCAAATACTATTCTAAAAATATTTCCCCTATTTAATAAAAATACTATAATTAAAATTATTTTATCACATACCATATACATTTTAAAATTAAATTTGATAAAAAAAATAAATTTATATTTCAACGAATGATATAAAATAAATTTTCCATTTTCGTTTGGAAAATTTTTTATATCATAATTCCTTCATTGAATTTTTTTAATCTTTATTTTTAAGATATTTAATTTTCTAAATAAATATAATTTGTTTAGTTAATAAATAAATATTTAATCACTAACCTAATGAATAAATATTTGTTTATTAATTTCCTTGTAAATAATAATGAAGATACAAAATTACACTCACGTTTCTTAATCAAGAATATGTAGTGAAGGGTTTATGAGATCAATATAACATGAATACTTATTGTTCCATAATCAAAGAACAATAATTATTTTTTAGCATTAAATTAAATATTATTTAATGAGCTTCAACATACATGAAGTATGTGACTATCTATGACTCTTTGTTTTTGTAATTAGGTAATCTTTTTAAAATACATAGATTAGAATATTGAAACATGTCATGTCAACCATAATGAAAGAAGTTAACACCAAAAAGGAAAAAACTTTGAATGAATGGTACTGGGTAATATAAACATGTTCTCTAAATATCTCTTCATATAGGATATATACATCCATAATTACTAGACATACTTGATTTATCATTTTTTGGATACCATAAATTAATAAGTCAATAAACTACCATGTCCAAGGATTAAACTATATAGTTTTATCTCAATTAAAGGGCTATATATATCTTCCTTCATTATCTCAAAAGGTAAAGGTGATTTCATAACATATTCAATGGGTTTCACAACACATATGACATTCCCAATGAAGGATACCTTACAGTTGAAAATGTCATCATATTTTTCATCCATATAAAAATATATGTGATTCTTGTTCTACATTAATAAATGTATCAAGTAAATTAATCAATATAAACATTTTATGATATGAATAACTAATGCCACAGATAACTTACCTATTCATATTGGCTATTCTATCCACATAACCTATATATAGTGGATATTAAAAAGTGAAATTATCTTGAGAAAAAGGGTAAATGTATTTTATGACTCTTACACTTGTTAGTAAAACATCATAAATATCCCACAAGGTATATATTATCCATACTATAGGAATTCTTTTATTATTTCCATTTAATTTATTGAAACACAGTATAGCTGATAACTACTATAATATTTTGAGGTGATTGTTAATATATATATATATATATATTACAACATTAAAGATAATAAGAAGAAAAATAATTGTGTGATTATATATTAATTAATATTTTGGTAATCAAATGAGGATTATCTATTTATTATTGGAAACTAAACCCAATATTTGTTACCTAGTTACAAAAATGAGCCTTTAGGAAAAATGTTTTTTAGTTTATTTCTCAAAATTTAATTATGATTTCCTATTGTGGAATATAATTTAGTCACATTTTTTTTACTAGATAGCCTTACCTCATGTATAGAATTAATGAAAAAGACACTAGCATACAATATATACATGGATAACCTGAATTTCATACAACTACACATGTTTATTAGATATCCCTACATTGATTATTTACTAAATCTATAATTGGATATAAAAATAGTTTGTTCAACACCCCATCTTAAATTCTTGAGAAATCAGTTATATACCCCAACAACAAATATCCAATGAATAGTTATATTCCCCACGAATAATCCTCTTAAAAAATAGGTTATACAGTGAAGCTACATGATCCTTAAATTTTATTATAGTCCTAAAATGGAAACTTTTTTCTTGGAGATGATTCACCTAATTAAAATAATGATATTAATTTATGATAATATACATCAGTATAGCTATATATGTAATCATTTCAAGAACCTCAGTAGCACTATTTGTCCTGAAACCCATCACCAGATCTAGATAATTCTAAATATTTCATACCCTTTAGGAATTTTTAGGAACATATTAGATCACCTTATTCCTCAATGGATCATATCTTTATATTTTTAACTATCATTTATGTAGTGAAGTTTCATACTCCCAAAATTCATGTCTAGTGATTCATGATATCTCCCAATAATAAAAATTATCTTTTAATATTTTATACCTACACCACGTATTTATATTAGAAAATAATATCATGAGTGAAACGTTCATTTTTAGTTTGTAAACACCCTCAATCAAAATATTGGTCATCTTGTTCAATTCATAAGATAATCCAAATTTGAATTATCTTCCAAAATCACATTCAAAATCCAGGATCAAATATTCCATTAAAATCAACAGATGACTTGCTTATTTCCACCATAAATTTGGTTCCTTTATTCCCTAGAGAAAATCCTAAAGACTATTTTGTTTCCTTTTTAATGTGATATTTAATTATATAAATAAAAAATTCTATAAAATATACCTATTTTAATTCCACCCAAATATCCATGTACATGGAAATGTGTATCCTCTCCACATTGACCAAAATTGCGACATAGATTTTCTTCACACCATACTTTTGATAATTTCATTTTTCATAATCCCCTTGTAATGTTTAATCAATATAAAATAGCACATGCACATCATCTAATTTTATTTCTTTAGATTATTTAAAATCAAGAAACACTAATTTTCACATAGTAGACCACACAGGAATTTTTTCTAAATATATTACTATCCATGAGCCAAATTAAAAAAATGTATCAGAAACCTCTTGGTATGTGAGCATGTAAATAGTTTATCTATCAAGATAAACCACACTTCTGGACCTACGACATCATGTCATTTGATTTTATGTCTAGATTGGCCAAGCTGATTAACTACATGATGAAATTAGGGTTGATTATAAATCTCATGATATATAGAAAGTTGAGGTACTGCTTGACTGTATGAATCTGAACATACCTCATGTTAATGATTAAATCAACTCTATGTCACTAGATATACCACATGAACAAACCTATCAATTGTTTCAGTCAATAGTGTAAATAAATGATTAGTCTAATGAACACACATGAAAGTAGACGAATGATTCAACAATTAATTAACAAATTACAAGAAAAATTACAACCAACTACGTCTAGTTTAGTCTAGATATTCTCTAATTTCTTCATTTTAAATCAAGGCCTCCTCAAATCATCGCAAACACTACATAGTCAAATGAAAAACACTTTATACTATTTATTGACAATGTATCATCATCTATTAAAACATTTCATCAATTTCATTGAAGTAAAACACGTTACTAAAAACATTAGGGTAACCACTTTTTTATCCTCTCCTCTTGAGTGCATCAAGTAGTAACCAAAAGAAATTTTAAATAGATAATTGTGGTGGCTCACTAAAATTATAGACAAATATTATTTTTCATGAATGTCAACTATTTCCAACTCATGTTTCCAAAATAATACCCCATGAAACATCACCTCCATTACCAAGAATAGATTATGTTATTAAACAAATTGTGAGATAATGATGGAATGACATAGTTTTCTTGGAAAATAGCCATTATTTAATCCACTATATGTCTACTAGGTTTAAAATAGTGTAGAAAAAACAAGCTATTTAATCAGTTTTATCAAGGATTTCAATAAATTATTAACTATGTGATACCATTCTAAAGCCCTATTCTAGTGTATGATCATGTATATTTTAAGAAAAATAAAATAACCTACAGTCATCTCACTAAACCATCCAAAAAATTCACATTCACAATAAATACATCCCCCTTTATTTCAATCTCTTTGGAACCTACACACTGCCTTAATAAATTCATTTAATACAACAATCAAAATAATTTTATGTGTGATTTTCATACCTCAATCATCTTATTTTAAAAAATTCCCTAGAATTTAAAAATTCACAAGAATTCATTGAAATATAAAAATCTCCTAGTGTTATCTCCCACTTGTTGGATTCACTCCTATTCCTATATTTCATGGTGCACAATTAACTTGATAAAGGATTTTTTATCTTTTTTGACAGGGGTATATAGTAATCATCCATCTACATCAATTATCAATATGATTACATATAAAAATAATGATATTAGAGAATAAAGAGGAACATATTGATTTCTCAAATGTAACACTCTTGCTAAGAATATACTCTCAAACTATACCTCTTTTTCATTATAAACTCATCATGTGAAGTATTATTTAGATTCTCAAAAAAAAATTGGATCTCAATGGATAAATTGTATTCTATATTCCATTAAAATTCTATTTTTGCGAATTGATTTACCCACCCTTAGTTACCAAATAGATACTATATTATTTTCCTTTCATTAATAACTTCACCAACTATTATTCACTTGGATAAATAATCATTCAACTCTTCATTTCACATCCACCCTGGTAAAATTATTTACATATTTTTTTTTGAATTTCTAAGCCATTTCTTGTAGATGACTATTCAATTATGTTTTCCTTTTCTTATATCACTAATTTCCTTCCTTTATCCTTAACACTCATTTTTGTTTTTTTATGGTTTATCATTGATTAGTTATTCACAAAAAATAATCAAACACTCATTCTTCGAATTCTAAGATCTGAAAAGATTCTCACATTTTATTTGGATAGAATTAGTAGTCCACGACTTCACTTTCTACTTATACGAATTTTATATAGGGATTCTAATCAGGAATACCTCATCATTGTGAAAATTGTTTTCAAACCACCCACACACCGCATCCAAATTACGAAATCTATTCTATGTGGAATACTTCTTTGATTTTATGATCATAATTTATCTCTTTTGTGAGTTATCTGTCGATTTTCCACTATTTCTCTCTATTTGACCAGGTCTCATTCCAAGAAAAATATATTACAACAAAAATAATTGGTTTTTTTCTATTCCTTCAACAACAGTAAAAGTATACTTGTAACATATTTCATCCATATTGAATAAATATTTGCCCATAATTATGTTTTTACCGTACTTCTACATATTATGCCTTATTTTTCGTACGGGGAAGTGTTCACTTTCACATATTTCCACCTTATATATATTTAAATAATTTCCTCCCATTTTTCATGGAAAAAACCATCTCAATATTATTTGTTTAATGATAACTATTATATGTTCATTATTTACATTAAAATTTATTAGGTGCATATTTTTAAATTCTTTTAGAAACCATTTTTGATATTCTCAATTTTTATTTAATCTTTAAACGCACTTTTATAATTTTAGATGTATTTTTTATAATATAAAATTTAAATAAAAACACATAATTTGTAGTTTTACTATTTTATATAAGTGTAGGTTGTGGTTTTAAGACCAATTGAAAGGGTAAACCCACTTTTTCTGACATTTATAAGTGTTGACATCCTTTTCCATAGTCTTGGTAAGGTTAAAAGGGATTTTTCATAAGAATAAGACTTGAGTACATGTGATGAATAAGTGTAACCACATGTAAGGGTAATGACCTATGTAAATTCATTTTTTATTGTATTAATATTCTTGTGTAGGGATGGAATTATGTTTCTCACTGCTAACTATTTAATAAGTGTACTAGCTAGCACAAGGGCATTGTGTGGGTAAAATAGAGTTGCTTAATGGAATTACATGCATTGTGTAGGGGTAACTTAGATGTTTAATATATTACATAGGGGTAATCTAGATAATGAACAATATTTGGAATATGTTTAGTAGTTGTGTAAGGGTAATATTGTTTCCATATTGTAATTTATAGGAGTTTAATAAGGGTAAAACCATGTTACCCTTACACATAACTTTTTATGAGGAACTTTTTTCCTATTTCTATTTCTTCTTCCTTGAATCGATCCTATAAAAAAATTAAATGATTTTAAACTCAAAAAAAATCATTGAATGAAATCCTTATACATCATTAAATATATAACACATATTTACGGATGAAACAAACACGTTTTAAATATGGTTCACTTAAAAAACAAATTATATGATGTTATTTAAGTTCTTGTTTTCATTATGGTGAACCTATATGCAGTTTTCTATTTATAAAATAAAAATACCCACAAGACCATCATTTTTCATTTTTTATTTGATTTTAAGATGCCTAAAAATACATTTATGAAATGACAATAAAGCCTCTTTGATTAGACAAGGATCCTTTTCTAGTTTTCTAGCATGGTTTAACCCTCACTTCTCTATGGTTCTTGGATGTAGAACATGAGTAGGAATATATTAGGTTGAAATTTATTCTTTTCTCTTCTACTTATTTAATTTTTTATTTTTAAATAAAACATATAAAGGAATTAAATAAAAATTTCCTTAAATTTTGATAATATGTAAATTATTAATGATTATGATAGAATTATTATCATGTAGTTTCATACAATAATAAAAAAAATGATGATCACATGCATATTATTCTAGAGAGATGGAGTACTATAACATGTGATTTTATAATTATTCTTTGGGGAGGATATTTCTAGAACATACATTAGAATGTATTTTTTTATAATTTGAATATTATCCAAGAGAGAAAAACTATTACCACATGTGAAAATTAATTTTATTTCAATATAAAATAGTTTGAATTTGTTTTAGGAAACTATGATGAACATTGAATGTTTATGTGTCAATAACTATGATTATAAGGCTCGGGAGGATGTGTTCATGTATATAGAGTTTTCTAATCAAGATTTTGAACAAAATAAGGTGGTTTATAATTTAAATTTATGATGAATACTTTGAGTTATAAAGTTTATAAACACTTACGACTATTATTTAAACTTTTTTCCATGATACGATTATTATGTTGGAATAATTGGATTCATTATTCTTTATTGTGGTATCAGTTGATTGTGTGTGTGTAGGTTATTTGACTAGTTATGGTATTTGATTCAATTATTTTTACTACAATATATTATTTATTTGTGTAATTATGATCACATTTTGTTAGGTATTGCTGCTAAATTATCATGATGATACTTTATGCTCCCTACATAGTCTCTATCATGTTTTGTCCATTACCATTCCTTTTTTATTGTTATTAGTACTTGAGATAGGTTAACCATAAAATATTTCTAATACCGTAGAGGGGTATAGTACATGAATTGTGATGATGGTTATGATTTTACTAATCACATGTTAATGGAATGATGGTTTGGGGGCTTGAACTAAGTAAATGTGTTAGGGAAATGATTGTTTGGGTACATGACCGAAGGAATAGATGGGATATGATGGTCTAGTGGCCTAACCCATGATGATGTAGGGATATGATGGTCTAGGGGGCTGATCCAAGTCAATTCCTTGATAGAACTAAGATGTGTTACAAACATAGTGTATTTTTTCTTTCTTACTAAGATTTACCATGATTATCCTTCTTGTAAATAGATAAAGCATTTATAGTAGGGAGTGCTTGGTGGATTGGTTGGTGCATGGGAACTTGGTTTTTAATTTTAGGTTTTTATTTTTATTATAATTTTTTTTTATCATGGAATACACCTATTATAAATGAACACACCTATTAAGGATGCGTTTCTGGTGTCCTACCAAGTCTTTTACACACAGAACACTAGGAAATTCTTTTCACCTTTATATTTTGGAACTAGAGATCTAGTGAAGGGAAATTTACCTATGGTATATTGATACCATAGGATCATGTAACTTGTAATATACTATGATATAATATTGAGGACCCCACTTTTCATTTATTTATTTACCAACATTTCATTACTCTATAGTGTCCTTATAATTTGTAAGACCTTTTATTAATTGTATATCATGTATTACATCATTTCATTTTCTTTTTTCTTGTATAATTAATTAATATATTGCATATTATTTATAATTTTTCCAATTATATGATACTTTCGGTTTAATATCCCCACTGATGAACTTAGATCCATGATTCTAGTCAGTAGCCCCTTGTATATATGGAGGTACATAAGTGGTTCTGTAACCCTCCATCTCAGACACGGTAGTTCAAGTTAGGGTGTTGGAAAATGGTATCATATGAAAACATTTCTTCTTTTCTTTTTGGAATAACATTAGAAATGGTGGAAATGAGATAGAGGTGTGGAACAAGTGGTGGTGATTTTCCATGTTCTGAGACATTAAATCTATAATAGGACACAAAGTTATAATGGATGGGATTTTTGTTACAATTTTATTATACTTCATGTGTGTTCATGAATAATGATTAAGCATGTAAAAACTCATATTCATTATATATATGTTTTGTTGTGCTACATAGTAGTTCCAAATTAAATGCCTTGAATTTTTATATTTTTCCCATATAGATTCTCTTCTATGGGATATATTTTCTGTACCTATTGATGTGACATATCAATATAGTAATTAATTAGTCAAAATGGGAATGATGTAATGTTTTGATTATATATATTTGATTGTGACTAACATCCTTAGATGAGATCACAGTTAGTGCTAGGATGGGTGTACCTTGGGTTATGGGTAGACTCTAAAAATAACCTCATGTCAACTCATATACTAGAATGAAACTATTTATCTTCCTAATGTTCCTTCATGTTTCATAGATTCTACCTCATAAATGTTTGGGGGGATATCCATTTGTGTAAGAGAGTGCATCAGAATATGTTCCTACACCTTCTATAGTGGTTCAGGTAATAAGACTACTCCTTTTAGGATTCATTCTAATGTAGTCTATATTTGACTATGCAAGAGTTAATATTTTTAATAATCCTCCACCATTTTAGGTCACTACTAGACCTTAGGATGCATTGGAATGGGTAGATATCATTGAGGGTCTATTTGAGTCGGTTGTAACAATAGTTGACTAGAAGATCTTCATAGTTTTGTTCTTATTGTGAATACCTTATAGGAATTGGTTGGGAGCCATGGAACATGATTATTAATGCAGTGGAATCATATGGGAGGAAATCAATGACCCTTTCTTCAGGTAGTTCATTCTGAATATTCTAAATCATGAATGACATTAGGTGGTCATGGAGCTACAATATAGTTTAATAATAGTATCCTCCTACTATGGTCATATTATTAATATTATTCCCTTTTTCACCTCTTCTTGATTAGAATAATTATTAGAACAATAAGATACTTGATATTAGACTTCTTTTGGACATTAGGTAGTAGGTCTACTACATTGTCCTGGAATCATACTTAGGGGATCAACATAAGTCCCTGGCCATCAAGAGGATCTTAGAGGAGGGTTGAGTAGCTGGTAATTTTTATCCCATCCATGCTTAGATGGCTGGACCTCCTACTTCTACAATGATTAAATTTTCACTACTGGAAAATAGACCTATACCCATGGTTTTGGGAAAAACAGTGGGTATAGGGGTGCCCTATACAAACGGTTTAAGAAAACCGTGGGTATATGTATTGTGTGTGAACCTACACCCACGGTTCTAGAAAACCGTGGGTATTGGTCACTTATACCCACGGTTTATATAAAACCGCGGGGGTAGAGTTTTTTTCGAAGGTTTATACCCATGGTTTTGTATAACTGTCAGTATAGGTATTTATTTCAAGGCCTAGCCCCATGGTATTTGAAAAACTGTGGGGATAATATTTTTTCGAAGGCCTATACCCACGATTTTTTTGAACAGTGGGGATAGCTTATGGCAGAAAAAAAAGGCGCGGGGAAAAAAACAATTTTGCGGGAAAATTTATACCCACGATTTGAACTAATATATATATGTTGATAGAAATTTATAAACAAATTAAATTTGGGGCTTGGTTGGTTATGTGTTACACATTTGTTGCAGCGGTTGTGGTATCAAATCCTACTGATTTCATTTTTTTTAATACATACATGAGGATTAGTATATTATTAAAAATATAGATATGTACTCGCGTAGTTGAATCAGCCTAGTTGGTAAAGAGCTGGAACGCTGCAAGTATGCATTGTCAGACTCGGGTTCGAAACCCGATGGTCGCTCTTTTTCGTAATGCGGTAAAAGATTAATATATATATAGAAATATAAAGATATATTAATATAAGTACCTTGGCTACTGTGGCGAAATTCGTAGGAATTATTTCTCTGATCGTGTGTCGACGTAGGTTCAAGACTTAGCTTCTGCGAATTTATAAAATTTTTACCCATGGTTTAAAAACCGTAGGAAGAAGACTTTGAAAATGTGGAGGAAGGTTCCACAAGGTGGAAAAAAAATATTCCCACGGTTTGTCAAACCTTCGGGATAGGTTAACACCCCTATACCGACGCCACTCAACCCCACGGTTCCCAAAACCATTGGTATAGGCTATACCCACGGTTTTGGGGGCTATACCCACAGTTTTAAACCGTGGGTATAGGTAGTTTTTTCAGTAGTGTTTCTAGTAGAATGAATAGGAAAATCATGGACACGAATTAGTAAAGTGGTTTATAGTTGAATCTGAGTTAAACACCATGAGTTCCCTCAAGAGGTGACCCACAGTGCTTCAATTATTCTGTGATCTGATATTATTATAGGGACTTATTGATTCTCTGGGTAATTGAAAACAATGTGGTATGGTTGGTCATCTCTTTTAGTTTCTTAAAAGATGATTGAGATTAGAATTCCATAATGTGTGGAGGCTGATATGGTTATGAAGCATGGGATCTATCATGGGTCCTCAATAACAAGCCCAACTGGAAAAAATTTAGGGGTGTTATGATTATCCAGGAGAGGGTTGTGGAGCTGAGGATGGTTTTTTATGTGCAGTGGATCATACTCTAATAGATAGCGATGAGGGATCCTCTACTATAAAAAAATATTTTCATGATTACTTCAATAATATCTACTATAATTTTAGATAAAGTTGGTTCCCATTCATTCATATATACAAAAGTAGTTATTACACATCCCAATTCATTCATGTGAACACCTTAGTTATTCTCCCTTGATGCACCAATGGTCATTGAAGTGGACTATCTCAATAAATTTCCATAGTTTATTACAGTCATTTCAGGTTACGTAAATCCTTTGGAATTCATTATTATTGAGATAATAAATTTTTATATTATTATCGACATGAACTAGCTGACCAACATTTGAGATAACATTTACTGTTATCAAATAATGGTTTCATTTACTACACTGAAGGTATATATGTTCATGATGATCTAAGAATGGTTATTAGGAGTTATTAGAGTTGGACCATACATATGTGATCCTGGGATAAACATGTTGATGATGGTAGAGTTGGAAATTTCAAGTGGATCAATTGCAGCACCTAGAACAATTCCTATGGTCATGGATCTTTATCAAGAGGTTGTTCTTGATGAAATCAAATGAATTCCTTCTAATAGAGGAATTTCCATTGATATTGTTCTCATTTTGGGGGTGCAACCCAATTTGATACCCACTTATCGAATGCCACTAACCCAAATAAAGGAAGTAAATGTTATGCCTAATGACTTAGAGAACAAGGGATTTATTACGTCTAGTACTTCACTATGGGGTGAAAATATATTTTTATTAATAAAGGATGATGGTAGATTTCAACTCAACATCTATTACTAAAAAATGATCAATGTGATAAAGAAGAAAATATATCCATTCCCCCTAATCAATTATCTTTTCAGTCAGTTATGGTGGTTCCCCAAGATGGATTTTTGATCATGGTATCATTAGATATTGGTTAGTGAGGAGTACATCTCAGAGATAATGTTTTAGAAAAGATATATACTATATAAGTACATGGTGATGTTCTTTAAACTAATGAATTAACTAAAAGTGTTAATGGATCTCATGAAAAAGATATTCCATCATTACCTAGAATCATTTTTCAAGTTATTAATTGAAAAAATCATCATCTACTCACTAACATCAAAGCAACATACTACACATCTTGAGATAGAACAAATTATTCATCGAGTAAATATAATTTATTCCAAGATATCGATGTTTTAATTCTAGATTCATGATGTGATTTTCATGTTTCATGGGTTGCGTGATATAGTTATACTCATTGACTCATAGAAAGTGGAGGCATTGATCTTCAGGACACATACATGGAATTTGTTTTAGGTTTGTAGCTTTTTAGGATTAGTTAGAGATTAATTTCTTTTTATCCATGACTTTTCCTAACTAATAACACCTATGAACACATTAAAGAAGAAAGGAGTTATGTTCCACTAGTTGGACCTCTATAAAGTGGAATTTATTGAGTATAATATGAGGTTGAATATTGCTCTGTTACAAATACAGCATGATCCTGAGATAATATATATAGTTTACAGTAATGTATTACCCATTAGTTTGAGATAATTAGAGATGTATAGGGAGAATGTCCTAGATCAGAATAATACAAAGAGACACAAAGGGGGGGGTGAATTGTGTTATTTTCAATAATATTTATATATTATTACTTTTAAATTTCCTTAAACTTTAGGAATATGAGAAGTGTTCTCTTCTATAAGTGATTAAAGAAGAAGATAAATAGTAAATAATAACACAACTATTTTTATAGTGCTTTGGGGAAGAAATATCCCCTATTCCACTCCACCAATTCTCTCTATATGAGCTTATTAATTTTCACTATAAAAGGTCCTATTATCATAAGACCTTGACAAATGAGTGTTTCTAGTTGAAACCTTTATAATAATTCTAAACAAAGCCTTATATTTCTTTTATAGGGAAATTGTTTTACCACAGATTAATGAAAGATAATGAAACTTAACCAGGATGGAGTCCAATCAGTTGAGACTCTAATAAATCAAAATAGTTTGATTTTATTTTTTTGAATGGTTTTAGATTATAGTGGAAAAAACTAATAGAATACACGTTATCTTCTTCAAAGATGAATGTCTTAAAGTAAGGATAGCTTTAAAAATATTCTGGTTGCGAATGATCTTCAATACGAATATCAATAATTGAATAGTAGTAACTGGTTGAAATATATATATCTTCAAAGTGTAGCCTCTTCATAAAAATAGAATAGTTTCTAAATAATTGTATTAGATCTATATTCAAAAGATATTCACAAGAATACTTTGTTGTATATTATATTTCTTTTCTCATAAAATATTTTTTCCAAATATATTGAATACATAACATTCTTTTGGTTGAGTAGATCTATTAATATCACTTGAAAGATCTCAATAATTCAAATTTAAATCATTCAATAGATTGATATCTTCACTTAGAAATAGGAATGATTTATTTTGTTGAATAATATTCTTTTAATTAATCATAACGATCCTTTTAATTGGTCACAATAAATCATTAAAACAATATTTACTTCCATCATGATAATTTTAGAAATCATGGATAATATCATGGATTGAAAACTCCATCGTTGAATAGTCAAGCACATGGTTCCTTCCTGTAATGAAAAAACTCCAAACATAGGGTTGCTAAAATTGGGTTGATCACAAATATTAGGGTTTACATACCATTTATTTTTTTTCTCATACCTATGGTTGCTTCCAAACATAGAGTTACTTATCCATAATTTCCTTAAATTCAAATGTAAGGTTCCATCCAAATGCAGGGTTCCTAAAATATACATTCCTGAAAACATAGTGTATATAATCTATAAATGCTGTTACAAATGTAGGGTTCATTCCTTACATTATTATTACAAATGTGGGGTATGAATAGTGTTTCTAGAATACTCTAAAACTTGTTCATAATACTTATAAAAATATTATAACACATAAAATAAGATAATCTTATAATCTTCTCAAGAAAAATATTCCTGGAAAAACATAAATGAATTCCATTAGTAAAAAAACAAGGGTATTTATGAGAATCAAAGTAAATAATTTTTATATATTATTGTTGAGAAAATACATTTCCAACAATCTCCCTCTTTTTTATTATCACAAAACCCAAAACCAAATTTACAGAAAATATAGGAATATTAAACATAATTGAAATATTATTTTATAGTATTAAATTCTCATAGTAGTATTTTGATTTCATAGTATTATTTCGATGGATTGTAAATTGATGTTAAATAATATTGTGTTTACCCAATTTTCTCCCCATTTTTATGATTTCAAAAGGTAGTATTTTATAATTTATTAAAACACATTCAATGTAGAACATAACTAAAAACCAATGTTATATTCTATATAAGAGAAAGAGATATGTGTTTTGGAAATAGAAACAAATAGAAATAAAAATAAATATTATTATTAAAGATGAATTGAAATTTTTTCATTTAAAATGATGTTTCATTATTAAAAATGTGAATTTGGATAAGAAAAAATTATAAAATAAGGGCTGGTTAAGGTTTAAAGGAGTAGTTCTACAGAGGTGTCACGCTCCATTGAACCATGCCTAGTCTAAATAACTCCCTTTAAATATGCCATCTTTTTTTGTAAAAATTTTGAAATATTATTAGCCAAAAATTATATCAAAGTTCTTGACTCCTTTATCACTTTTAAACTATCAATAATATTGAATTTTAAAGAGTAATGTAGAATTTCCATAGTCTAAAGAAATTTGGTATGCTATGCACTTAACTGATTGAGAAACAACCGGATTCTTGGTTCCCTAGAGGTAAAATTTAAGATAATATCTCATTGATTATATAATAGAATTTTCAATGTTGCAGTATTACACCAAAGTGAATAAATCCAATCATTCATATCAGAAATTACAGAAGTAACTTCTTGAAATCTTCTAATTAAATCTTGAGAAGTTGGTGGTGCATAAGGGGAGGATCCAGATTGACTAAGAATACTTTTTATTAATTCAAACTAAATTTTTAAATTCCATTTTATATATTTGAAATCTCTTTTTGAGATTGATTTGGATTTCAATTTTCCAAAAGAGGATAACATTTCTTCTTGAAAGTCATCAAAATATCTTATAGAAATAATAGTATCTCTTGGATTGGGAAGTGGATCTTGTATAACATTGAAGCTTTCTCTAGAAACATTTTTATTTCAAAAATATTCTAAATTTTTTCTTTTTGATTGTAACTCATTTTTTAATATTTTGTTTTCCTAGTTCATTTAGTTATACTAGATAACCAAATAATTGATCTGATTATTCAAGTAATCGGATGGGGCTTCTTCTTGAAGTATAGATTGAGGATCTTATTATTATTACATAGTTAGATATTTCTTTAGATTCTTCTCACTATAATAAAAAGGAAATGTTTTCAATAATATATGTTCTCTCTATAGATACAGAATCTATTTAGACTATATATGGTTAAATAGTAGAGAAAATATGATTTTCAACAACATTAGTGGTTTCAACTACTGAGGATTGAACTGGCTCACCTCATTGAGTATTCTCATGGATTTGATCTATTATAGGTTCAAATTTATTATGTTGTACATGAATTTCATATTTTTCTTCCATGTGAGGAACTATTACTCCTAAAAATAGTGATGGAGATTCTTCACTCGGTCTAGTAGTATCATCGTATAGGTTCTCAGGTGGAGGTTCTTGTAACGACCCGAAATTCTGAATAAATCATGTTTCCTAATTTTGTGTACTATTTTATTTTTCATACTCAACAAAACTGTTTCGTTTGATAACATCAGTATAAAAAAAATGATACTGTTGGGTTTTGACTATTACATGACCACTAGTCAGTATGACTGTCGAAAACTGAATGTTGCGACTTTTGTCTCTAAATACAAGTGACCTTGGTTAATTAATATAGAAAAGAGATTTGATGGCCTCATCTAGTAGTCTTGGGCCAATCGAATCCCATCTAACGGAACTTGGGAAGGAGGTATTACCACTGGGCTTTTCTCTGGACCAAACCCAAGCTGAACTTCATCGTGTGAAGCTATAACGGAATCTCTTTCGCGAGAAGTTCAAACTGATAGAAATTACTACTCGTGCAATGTTATCTGAGCCTCCCTCCGATTCTCTCACCTTAGCACACCTTACACTTAGGTCCTATGCTGGTGTGATAAGGGGATATGTAAGGAGACCGTAACTACCTTGTGTAATCCTTTGTTTTAAATAAAAATTTTGATTTCTTCTTATGATGAAGTTTATGAATTTTAAAATGTCCGGATAAATATAGTATGCATATTTTTGGTGAATTTTAGAGAAAGGATATTTTAAAAAATGTTTATGTAAACCTTAAATAAATAAAAATGTGTAATGATTTTCAAAAAATGGTCTTCTACAATTATGTTCAGTACAAAATTTAGAGTCTAATAAGATCAACTTAATTTTTGATGAATAGTAAATTATGAATAGTGATTTTATGCTTAGGATTAGTAATGTAACCAAATGGATTAGTAATCTCACTTAAATAAATCATTAATATAATCTAGGCACCTTGATTAAGTAATGTGATTCAATAAAATGGTTAAATAACGGTTTCATAAATTATTAGTCAAGTATTAGTTCTTTCAGGTGAATAGTGTTTTTTAATTAAAAATTTAATTAAAATTATTTTGAAAATTATTTTTATAAAATGGATTTCATTGTTGAACTCAGAGCATCGATATTATGTTAAGGTAATTTTTGGGGATTTTTCTGAAAAAAATGAATTTTCGGTGAATAGTGTATTTATTTAAAAATTAAAGTAAAAGTATTTGGAAAATTATTTTTATAAAATGGAGTTCATTATTAAAATCAAAGCATTGATATTTGGTTAAGGTGAAATTTTGGGATTTCTCTAAGAAAGTTGAATTTTTTATGAATAGTGAAAATACAGTTTTTAAGTTACGGGTGTTTAATGACAGCATTAAATGATGTATTAAGTATGTAATCAATATGGTCGACTTATGAATAGTAATATAAGGTATGAGGTGTCCCATGTGGAAAATACCATGGGAAAATACCATGGGAAAGCCCATGGTTTTTCCAAAACCACTAATGAGGTATCCCTTGGCCATTAATGCCTTGTCCCCTCACTTTCCCTATAAATACCAAACCATCCTCTCATACATTCGACTCCAAAATCTCCCCCAATGAAGCTCTGGTCTTAATACCTCCCAAGGAGTCCTCCCAAGGTGCCCCCAAGCCCTCAAGATGCCAATCTTTGAGTTTTAAGAGTTACGTTTTAAGGTAAGGGATCCAACCTCTCTCTTTCTTTTCAAGTAATCTCTTTTATGTCATTTCTTTTATGCTTCATGCTCTTATGTTGGAGGATGTTATTTTATATTCCTCTTACTTCCATTTTCATGTTCATATGATGAGAGACCCCCTCTTTCTCTCATCATTTCATTTTAATAATTTTAATGTGGCGTCGTTAGGCTGCCGAATTTTTAAGGGATTCTTTCACCCTTCTCGTTTTCAAGTTCTATTTTCATGTCAAGTGTTTCAGGTTACTTTTTATTATGTTGGGGTATGATCTATAAATATATCATACTTATTATTTATGTTTATATGATGAGATACCCTATTTTATATCTTCAATTCAGTATTTTGAAGTTTTAAGTGGCGTCGTTAGGCTACCGAATTTTTAAGGGATTCGTTCACCTTTCTCAGTTTTCAAAGTTCTACTTTCATGTCAAGTCTTTAAAGTTACTTTTTATTATGTTGGGGTATGATCTCTATATCTATCATAATGATATTTTATGTTTAGATGATTATTGACCCTATTTGATCTCGTCAATTCATTTTTGTTGAAGTTTAAGTGGTGTCGTTAGGCTGTCGAATTGTTAAGGGATTCGTTCACCTTTCTCATTTTTCAAAGTTCTACTCTCATTTCAAGTATTTCAAGTTCCTTTTTATTATGTTGGGGTATGATCTCTATTTCTATCATACTGATACTTTATGTTCATATGATTAGAGACCCTATTTGATCTCTTCAATTCATTTTTTTGAAGTTTAAGTGACGCCGTTAGGATGCCGAATTTTCCTAAGAGAAATCTTATTTTTGTCTTCCTTTCATGTTCTTCATTTCATATGTTATATCTTTGAAATTTCATTACCATGTTCTTAAATCCGTTATATTCTGTCCCCCTACTGTTTTATGTATCATTTATGAATTTTTGACCCATTTCCCCTCTCTTTTCAATGTTTTCTAAAACCCCGAAGCATAGTCGTTATGCTGTAGAATTTCCGTCACAAAATGTCTCTCTCTTTTTCTAATGTTCTTTTGTTTTATTATGTGAATACCCAAATCCCTATATTCTATAGGGGTATTCGCATATATACCATGTTTTTCTATTTTAAATTCTGGTATTTACATACATGAGACCCGCTTTCCCTTTCCGTGGGTTTAAATTGACATAAAGATCATGTCTTTAAAGCAGTTTTTAAGACGTTATGATTATGAAATGAAAAACATTTCTTTTATGCTGTATGGGTTGTTTATGAAATTATTAATGATGATATATGTGTCTCACATGATGATAAAGGAAAATTTAAGGGTGCGCCCTGATAGCGCTCCAATGCATTGGGTAAAGACTTAATCTCTACAGATGACCTTTTAAACTGATACCTTGGTGAATAACCTTGGTAATTTTTATTGACACCTTGGGGATGGACCTTGGTGAAATAGAAATGATTGACTTTGTTTAATTTTTTAATGACATCTTCAAGTTATGAAAAACATTATTTTAATTATGATATGCCTCATGATTTCATTCTCATACCTTAAAGTTCTTTTCATGACTTTATTGATGTATCTCAAGTTCACATGTTAAATATTTCCCTTATTTCCCTTACTGGGCCATCTGATCACCCTTTATTTTGATGTATGTACCCAGGTTATGAGATGTAGTAATGAACCAAGGATGAACATAAGGAGAATCCTTTCAAGTGTTTAAGAAGAATGTTTTTTTGTTTCATGTATTAAGTTCATGGTTTCCAAGACGCTAAACCTTAAAGATCCTTGGTTTTGTAAAATGTAATGAGAAGTTATGTTATAAAAAGGTGGGATTATATAGTTGGTATCAAAGGATGGTTTAGTTATTTGTGGAAATTAGGATATGAAAACTTTACGAATAACCCTATAGAAAAGTATAAATATAGGAAATCTTCCTGGTATTTTGGTGAGTATTGAGTAAGGGGTTGCCAAGAAAATACATCCTTGTCTGGATACGAGCAGGTAGAGGTGGCTCTGGCACAGATGTACATAGGGGTAAAACCTGAAAACACTGCTTTGAGATAGACTTGAATGGGTACTGGTACACGACAACGGGCCCTGCTGCACTCTCGGTTACGACACTCCCGTGGGATATGCTTTGGTAAATTCATAAGCATAGTATGAACCATTATTAAAGGAACAAAGATAAAATAAAATAAAGATTCACATAAGAATATATTATCATGGATAACCTAGATTGGGACCTAGGGGATAACAAGTTAGGGTATACTTTTCTTCTACAAGTTTATCCTTCTATTCTTTAAGTTTCCTTTTAATGATTATTGGCTAAGTATTTAAGCCCCTAATTGTAATTTCTTTTCTTAGTTAATGGAAGGAAATGGAAGAACATGTCCCAAAAACCAATGTGATAGGAAATGTGATGATTTTCATATTAATATGACAGAGATGATTAGGTGATTAAAAGATGTTTATTATTTTGGAAGACGTTCACTAATTGGGGAAACCTATTTGATCGGGGTAAATATATTACTACGGTATTTTCTTTGAGGAGTAAAGGTTGAATTATATTTTGAAGAATTGATAAATTTAAGGCGGACTTATAGTAATTTAGGTTACTTATGGAAATGATTAACCTATCTTGGGTTAAATATGTTTTGGTTAGTTACTTTTGTTATTTTAGGAGTGGTTGATGTTGTTTGGAGATGAATGATAAATATTACCTTGGAAGACTATGTTATCAAATCCTTCTTGTATTTGGGTTTTAATCTTAGTTTGGTATATTTTTAGGATTTTTAAGGAAAGTTATTTACGGAATGGTCTATGATTAACTTTGGGTAGTACCATGGAGCTTTGAAGATTTAAAGTAGTTTCCCTTCCTCTGGGGTTCTTTATTTTGGAAGAGTTGTTTTATCTTACCCTTTCTGTTTTTGGGATAATGTTTAAAGATAGAAGAAATAGATAGTTAATCTTTGGTGGATTATGTGATTCTCTATAAGATGATTCTTGTGCATTGATGAGACCAAGTAGTTTTGAATGCTCATCATTTGGAGAAAAGATTAGTTTTGGTAGAAACTTATTAAAGGATGAAACTCTACTTGAAGGTAGGTATATTTCCTTATGTTTTTATTCTATGTAGTAAATGAATTCCTCAAAACTATGAAATGGAACATAAAACAAAAACGTTTTCTGTTAACGTTTCCTACTGGGTAATCAAAGACCGTTTATACACATCATAAGTTTTTGATTTTCTTATTGTTAACTTTCTCTTAATCATGTTTTCTATCACTCTCCCTCAGAACTTGACCCTTTGTTTTTTCTTCCATATCCATGTTTTCCTATATGGAATCCTAGTATGGGTTAACTCAGGTGGCCTTTGTACTTCCTTTTCTTTCTTTTAAATTAATAGTGTTACTGACACTTTTTACGATGTGGGACTTTCAATGAAATTTCAAAACCCAATTTTAAAATAGTGAGGACGCAATTTCTTAAGGGGGGAAGATTGTAACAACCTGAAATTTTGAATAAATCTTGTTTCCTAATTTTGTGTGTTATTTCATTTTTCGTACTCAACAAAACTGTTTCGTTTGATAACATCAGTATAATAAAAATGAGACTGTTGGGTTTTGACTATTATATGACCGTTAGTCAGTATGACCGTTGAAAACTGAATGTTGCAACTTTTGTCTCTAAATACAAGTGTCCTTGGTTAATTAATATAGAAAAGAGATTTTATGGCCTCATCCAGTAGTCTCAGGCTAATATAAGCCCATCTAACGGAACTTGGGAAGGAGGTAGCACCACTGGGCTTTGCTCTGGACCAAACCTGATCCGAACTTCATCGTGTGAAGCTATAACGGAATCGCCTTCGCGAGAAGTTCAAACTGATAGAAATTACTACTCGTGCAATGTTATCTGAACCTCCCTCGGATTCTCTCACCTTAGCACACCTTACACTTAGGTCCTATGCTGGTGTGATAAGGGGCTATGTAAGGAGACCATAACTGCCTTGTGTAATCCTTTATTTTAAATAAAATTTTTGATTTCTTCTTATGATGAAGTTTATGAATTTTCAAATGTTCAGACAAATACAGTATGCATATTTTTGGTGAATTTTAGAGAAAGGATATTTTAAAAAATGTTTATGTAAACCTTAAATAATTAAAAATGTGTATTGATTTTCAAAAAATGGTCTTCTACAATTATGTTTAGTACGAAATTTATAGTCTAATAAGATCAACTTAATTTTTGATGAATAGTAAATTATGAATAGTTATTTTATGCTTATGATTAGTAATGTAACCAAATGGATTTGTAATCTCACTTAAATAAAGCATTAATATAATATAGGCACCTTGATTAAGTAATGTGATTCAATATAATTGTTAAATAACGGTTTCATAAATTATTAGTCAAGTATTAGTTTTTTCGGGTGAATAGTGTTTTTTAATTAAAAAATTAATTAAAAAAATTTAGAAAATTATTTTTATAAAATGGATTTCATTTTTGAACTCAGAGCATCGATATTATGTTAAGGTAATTTTTGGGGATTTTTCTGAAAAAAATGAATTTTCAGTGAATAGTGTATTTATTTAAAAATTCAATTAAAAATATTTAGAAAATTATTTTTATAAAATGGAGTTCATTTTTGAAATCAGAGCATTGATATTTGGTTAAGGTAAAATTTTGGGATTTTTCTAAGAAAGTTGAATTTTGGATGAATAATGAAAATACAGTTTTTAAGTTACAGGTGTTTAATGACATCATTAAATGATGTATTAAGTATGTAATCAATACGTTCGACTTATGAATAGTGAGATATGGTATGAGGTTTCTCAAGTGGCCAATACCATGGTAAAATACCATGGGCAAGCCCATGGTTTTGCCAAAACCACTCATGAGGTGTCCCTTGGCCATTAATGCCTTGTCCCCTCACTTTCCCTATAAATAACAAGCCATCCTCTCATCCATTCGACTCCCAACTCCCCCCCAATGAAGCTCTAGACTTATTATCTCCCAAGGATTCCTCCCAAGGTTCCCCCAAGCCCTCAAGGTCCCATGTTTTGAGTTTTAAGAGTTACGTTTTAAGGTTAGGGATCCTACCTCTCTCTTTCTTTTCAAGTAATCTCTTTTATGTCATTTATTTTATGCTTCATGATCTTATGTTGGAGGATGTTCTTTTATATTCCTCTTACTGTCATTTTAATTTTAATATGATGATATACCCCCTCTTTCTCTCATCATTTCATTTTAATAAGGGTAAAGTGGCGCCGTTAGGCTGCCGAATTTTTAAGGGATTCTTTCACCCTTCTCGTTTTCAAGTTCTCTTTTCATGTCAAGTGTTTCAAGTTCCTTTTTAATATGTTGTTGTATGATCTATAAATCTATCATACTGATCTTTTATGTTCATGTGATGAGAGACCCTATTTGATCTCTTTAATTCAGTATTTTGATGTTTTAAGTGGCGTCGTTAGGCTACCGAAATTTTAAGGGATTCGTTCACCTTTCTCATTTTTCAATGTTCTACTTTCATGTCATGTATTTCAAGTTCCTTTTTATTATGTTGGGGTATGATATATATATCTATCATACTGATCTTTTATGTTCATATGATGAGAGATCCTATTTGATCTCGTCAATTCATTTTTGTTGAAGTTTAAGTGGTGTCGTTAGGCTACCGAATTTTTAAGGGATTCATTGACCTTTCTCATTTTTCAAAGTTCTACTCTCATGTCAAGTCTTTCAAGTTCTTTTTTATTATGTTGGGGTATGATCTCTATATCTATCATACTGATATTTTATGTTCATATGATTAGAGACCCTATTTGATCTCTTCAATTCATTTTTTTGATGTTTAAGTAACGTCGTTAGGCTACCGAATTTTCATAAGAGAAATCTTATTTTTGTCTTCCTTTCATGTTCTTCATTTCATATGGTATATCATTCATATTTCATTACCATGTTATTAAATACTTTATATTCTGTCCCCCTACTATTTTATGGATCAATTATGAATTTTTGATCCATTTCCCCTCTCTTTTAAATGTTTTCTAAAACCTTGAAGCATAGCCGTTATGCTGCAGAATTTCCGTCTCAAAATGTCTCTCCCTTTTTCAAAAGTTCTTTTATTTTATTAATTGAATACCCAAATACCTCTATTCTATAGTGGTATTAACATATATACCAAGTTTTTCTATTTTAAATTCTGGGATTTACATACATGAGACCCTCTTTCCCTTTTCTCAGGTTTAAAGTGACATAAAGTTCATGTCTTTAAAGTAGTGTTTAAAACGTTATGATTATGAAATGAAACCCATTTATTTTATTCTATATCGGTTTTTTATGAAATTATTGATGATGACATATGTGGCTCACATGATGATAAAGGTAAATTTAAGGTTACACCCTGATAGCGCTCCAATGCATTGGGTAAATAATTAATCTCTAGAGATAACCTTTTAGACTGATACCTTGGTGAATAACCTTGGTAATTTTTATTGACACCATGGGGATGGACCTTGGTGAAACGGAAATGATTTTCTTTGTTAAATATTGTAGCCACATCTTCAAGTTATGAAAAACGTTATTTTTATTATGATATGCCTCATGATTTCATTCTCATACCTTAATGTTATTTTCATGACTTTATTGATATATCTCAAGTTCACATGTTAAATGTTTCCCTTGTTTCCCTTACTAGGCCTTCTTCTCACTCTTTATTTTGATGTATGTACCCAGGTTATGAGATGCAGTAATGAACCTAGGATGAGCATAAGGAGAATCCTTTCAAGTGTTTAAGAAGAATTTTTTGTGTTTCATGTATTAAGTTCTTGGTTTCCAAGACACTAAACCATAAATATCCTATGTTTTGTAAAATGTAAGGAGAAGTTATGTTATAAAAAGGCGGGATGCTATAGTTCTTCTCTATTCTTGGGCCATTAGACAAGTACTTCTTCAGTTTTTTCATAATTTTTTGAATCATTTTGAACCTCAATATCACATGTGATTCTCCATTTTGTTAGTTGGGCATAAATTTATATTCAATATTCCCCAACTTCTTCTTAATGTAGATAAATAATCAAGAATATTTTCCTTGTTACCCCTAAGCAATAAGACCATATTCTTGTGGGTCATCAAAACCAGTAGGAAGTAGTTTTCCATTAACATTACTCCAAAATAAAAAACTTTCATAGAGTACCTGTATTTAAAATTTTTCTATGAGGAAACTTCTTATGAACATCTAGATAGATAATCTTATAATTTATTTACATAAGAGAAATAATTCAACCATATGGATAGAAGAAAATTTGTGCCTCTAATTAACAACAATGACTCGGATATCTAAGCATATATCTTGTAAAATTCAACTAAATATCACATATGAATAAAAACGTAACATACATATCAAGATAAAGAACCTTTTCTAATTCTATAAATATAGAGAGGATAGAAGACTGCAAGAACATGAATAGTACATTATGATTAGCCTTAATATACCTAAAAAAGGTTTTCCAAATTTGGGTCAAACCAGAAAGAAATGAAATTATATCTTCTGACATGTGATCTTTATTACAAAATGATCGAATATAAAAAATTTAATACTCCTTCATTATGGTATTTTAAGATCTGTGTTATTTCATCCAAGGAAATGTAAAATTTCTTATCATCTACCTGAGAGGTAAGGATATCTTCAGTTTCCATAAAACTAAATTGAACATTATTATAGAACTTATTAAATTCTAACTCAATATGAAATTCTATATTTTCTTCATTGAAAAAAAATTCAAACCTTGAAATAAAAATGCATAATTAAGAAAAATATTTTTTTAATACATCTAATAAAAATTGACTACTTTTCCTTGAAAAATTTTTCAGAAGGGGAACAATTGATGTTTCAAGTAACATAGTTCACCTTTATCTACTCTCTTTTACTTGAACATTTCTACGAATTTAAAGGTAGAAGGGTTTCAGGTTCTAGGGTTTCGAAGGCTGAAGAGTGATTTGTAATTTGAAATGTTTTGAAATCGAAGGGTAATAATAAAATGAGAGAGAGAAGGGGTGTTTATCATAGTTTTGGTTAACACAGTTCTATTTTTTCAAGCCGATTACATAGTTTATCATTACTATTTTTTATTTTTAAAATATGTTCTTTTTAAATCGAAATAAATTCTAGTTTTTATTTAAAATAATAAACAAAAAAACAAATAAAAACTGTAAATACCAAAATTTACAAGATAAATTAATTACATATTTATTAAAAATTAAATATTCTTAACTCTACATTAAGAAAATCAAAACTTGCAGTGGGAAGTGGTTTAGTAAAAATATCTTCAATTTTATATTTTAAAGTTACAAATTCTAAACATATATCCTTTTTATGAACATGATATCTTTTAAATTGATGTCATACATCAATATGCTTGGTTTTATATTGACTTATTAGATTTTTGGAAATATTAAATACACTAGTATTATCAAATAAAATATGTATATTATTAAAATTATGTCCAAAGTCCAGGAAGGTTTGTTTCATCCGCAACACTTGTGCACAAAACCTATCAGCAAATATTAATTCTGACTTGGATATTGATAAATAAACTAGATGTTGTTTCTTACTTGACTGTGAAACTAATGCTTTTCCAAAAAAAGTGAAATTTTCTTGACATACATTTTTTATACAATCTACAACCACTAAATTCATCATTTGAATATTAAATGAAATTAAAATCAAAAGTTTTTAGTAACGTATGGATTGAAAAATAGTTCCCTTTAAGTATCTAAAAATATATTTAACATCCATAAGATTGGATTCTCCGAAATTTGTATAAATTATATCACATAGACACAGAAAAAATATTATATCTGATCTTATAGAACTAAGATAC
This sequence comes from Viscum album, assembly GCA_963277665.1. Lineage (NCBI taxonomy): Eukaryota > Viridiplantae > Streptophyta > Magnoliopsida > Santalales > Viscaceae > Viscum > Viscum album. Next base: position 1,426,159,556 of record OY728120.1, on the reverse strand, counting down.
AACAAACTGTCAATCATAACTCTGCATAACTTATATTTTTTTGGTTTTCCAATTTCATCTGAATCAATTTTTCTGTCAGTACACGTGAAAGTTGAATAAGTATTTTCATTTTCTAGTCTAAAATTTTTCTATAAATTAATATTTTATTTACTTTTATTTAAAACATTTCCATTATCCTATTCTTAAATTTGAAATCCCAAAATGAAATTAAATTCTACCATAATACTAATTTTAAATACTTTTTATATAATATTTGAAAAATCATTACAAATCATTTTATTTTTTGATCTGAAGATAACGTCCTCAACATAAATTTTCAATAATAATATATTAGAGAAAATGATTTTCTTAAAAATAGTAGGATACACTAATCCCATAGAAAATCCAATTTCCATTAAAAATTATCATAATCATTCAAACAAATCTCTAGGTTCCTATTTGAGGCTATAAAGTGATTTGGTAAGTTTAAAAATTTAATCTAGTTTTTAGGGTTTTCAAAACCTAGTGTTTGTTCAATATAAACATTCTCCATTAAATATCCATTTATAAATTCATATTTTATATCCATCTAATATATTTTAAAATTCATATGAGAAGCATAATTTAGAATGATTATAATTTCCACTAATATAGTAATGCGTTCAAAGGTTTCATCACAATCTATTCCTTCTTACTAGTTGTAACCTTCTGGAACTAATCACAATTTGTTTATGGTAATGATTCGTTGGTCATCCTGTATATTTCTAAAAACCCATTTGGTTCATATCAATAGATAATCGGTTGGTCTATAAACTAATTCCCAAACATTATTTCTACTGAATTGATTTAGATCTTCTAGTGTAGCTATTGATCAACTTTTATCATTTTAAGCTTCTCTGATAGTCTCGTGTTCTATTTGGGATTGAAAGTATGAAAAATCAGCTAACTTTTCTGTATTTCTTTTTGTTCTTACTCTTATAACTATATTTTCTATAACAATTTCGAAATTATGATCCTATAAGGTTCTAGACTATCTAGGTAAGACACCTTTGGGTTTCTATGACTCATTTTATTCTAAATTGAATTGAATTTTCTTTATTTTACATTCAAAATTGGTGTTTAGTGAGTCAAGTCTCGTATTGTCTAAAGATCCATTAATTTTATCTTTTTAATCTTTCATATTGTCAAAATGGTAATCTCCATCAAACATTATATGATGTAATTATTCAATAGTCCTTTTATTCATATTATATACTCTATAGGATTTTGAAATAGTAGAATATACTATAAATATTCCTTCATGATCTAGATCAAATTTACTAAGGGTTTACTTTATTATTAAGATATATACCCTACATCCAAACACTTTAAAGTACTTTAACTTAGGTTTTGTTTTATTATAAATTTCATAGGGTGTATTTTTAATAGTTGATCTTATTAAAAATCTATTCATGATATTGAAAGATTTACATACAGCTTCTACCCAAAAATAGGTAGGAAGGTTGTATTTATTCAGTATGGTCCTTTCCATTTCGTGAATATTTTTGTTTCTTCTTTAAAAAATTCCATTTTTGAGGTGTTATTAGTGCATAGAAGGTTTTTTTAATACCTAAAATTGGGTAAAATAATTAAATTCTTAATTATAATATTCTACACCATGATCAATTCTTAATTAAATTATTTTATTATAAGTTTTTTGAAATATTTTATAAAATCTTTCAAAAATAGTGAATACTTCAGTTTTATTTTTTTGAAATTAAACACACCTAAATATTGAAAAATATTATACCAATACATAAAAATATAATTTACCAGCCAAACATTTTTCCCTTTATGGTCCAAATAGATCCATGCATATAATTTTTAATGGTTTATTTGTAGCAACATTGTTAATTTATTTGGAATATATTTTGTTTTTTTTCAATTTGGCATGCATTAAAAATATATCATTATTAAATTTAAGACTAAGAAAATTAGAAACCAAGTGTTTATTAGATAACTTATGTAATGAAAATATATTATAATATCCAAGTCTCTTATATCGGATCCATGACTCATTTTTATTAGCAGTTAAACAACTTACTTTTTTCACAATGGTAATTGATATCTAATGTATAAACATTTTCATTTCTAGGTGTTATAAAGATAAACAGTTTATCATTGAAAACTAAATAAGAATTTTTAGAGAAATCAAAATAAAATTCAACATCATAAAGTTGAGAAATCATTAACAGGTTTTTATTTATCCCTTGTACATAAAATAAATTTTTGTTTGTTTTAATTTGGATCTCTAAATGATCCAAATCCAACTATCTTTCCTTCTGTATTGTCTCTAAAGTTGAAAATTCCTCCTTCCATTTTTGTGAGTGTATGGAAGTTGGATTATTATACACTCATAAGTCTTAAGAAGAAACTATCTATATACCATATATAATTTTTTTGTTCTGGTGGTCTTTTATATGAAATATAATTTAAACACATGTTAGTTTTGGTACCCATATTTTCTTGGGTCTGGCTAGGTCCTCAATCAATGTTTTGGGAATCCATATTTTCCTTATTTTTACAAAATTCACATTACTATCTTTAGAAACACTTTTAGAAATAAAAGTATTTTTAATTCCACTTATTTGTGGATTTCTTAATTCAGGGCAGTGTTTTCCCTTTTCACTATCTTATGATCTTCATCTTCAGCTATCATCTATACTTCGTACATCATTAGGGTTCCAATTAACTATTTTACTGTCATAATTTTAACCAATGATGATTTTCAAAAATAAGATGATATCCCATTCCATTTTGATGGTAGTGATCTAATTACATTTAGTGGTTCATCAAATTGAGTAGTAGGATCTCCCAAATAAGTAACTTCATTGACTACTTTTGATAATCATCCATTCATTTTGGCGATTCTTTCACTGTCATACATTCTTATGGTTTCAAACATTAGTTATGTAATAGCATAACTTAACTATCTAAAATTATTAGTTCATTCATATAAAATAGTGATTGTATGCTACATTTAATAAGCCATGGGACATTGTGATACTCGATTTACTTTTTCAGGATCAAGTCCAAATGTGATTGCAGTAATTTATTTTGATTTTATTTCATACTAAGATTCTTTAGTACAATCCCATGTCTGTAGTTTCTCAAGAATTTCATTTGGGGTTATGATCTTCATATAAACTTTAAATCCATGATTCTTCTCATAGATGATCATTTTTTATTTCCATAATCCATTGATATCACAATTGAAATATAAATCACAAATCATAGACATACCTTCTCTAGTAGAACCCATTAACATATTTCCATTTTAAAGACCATATACTTTTGATCATACTATAGATTTATCACAAAATATCACCTTTCAAACCAATTATTATGTTGGAATAATACAAAGATATACAAGAGGGGGTGAATTGAGTCTTTTCGATAATCCTATCATATTATTTCTTTTAAATTTCCTTGCAATATATGTAGATGAGTATCATTCACTTTTATATGTGATTTGACCATCAGATAAATAGTAAATAAAACCATAGCAATTTTATAGTGGATTGGGGAACAAATATCCCCTATTCCACTCCACTAATGCTCTATCGGCGAGCATGATGATTTTCCCTAGAAAAGTCAATCTTATCATAAGACCCTCATAACTGAGTGTAGGAAGTTGACACATTTACAATAAGGATAAATATGGCCCTTAAGTTCTTCTATAGGGAACCAGTTTCACCATAGCTTAGAGAAAGAATATGACACTTAACCATGACTGAGTCTGAGTAACTGAGGCTCAAATAAATAAAAAGAGTTTTTTTATTGTTTTTATAGGTTATAGATCATATTTTCAATAGAAACAGATAGAATACATATCAAAATCATTAATGATTAATGCCTTCAAGTAAGGATATATTTTAAGAGATCCTAGTTATGAATGGTCTTCAATACAGATAAAAGAAATTGAACAGTAGTAGTTACACAGCGGTAAGAGGTTGAAATATATATATCATAAAAGTGTAGCCTCTTCATAAAAATAGTAGAGTCACTTGATATTTTTATTCGATCTGTATTCAAAAGATATTAACTATAATATATAGTTGTATATCATTTGTATTTTTATAGAATACACACTGGATAAATATATAGAATTCACTTCTATCTGTTGGTTGATTAGATCCTTTAATATCGCATGACATACCACAATTATTCAAATTTAAATCATTCAAGAGGTTCATAGCATCACTTATAAATAGAATTGATTTATTCTATTTAATATGAGTCTTTTAATCGATCATAATGATCCTTTGAATTGATCCCAAAATAACATTGAAAATAAATTAATTATTTCATGACTATTGTTGAAATCATGGATAATAACTTGGATTTAAAACTCCATCATTGAATAGCCAAACATAGGGTTCCTTCACATAAAGAAAAAACTCCAAATATTGGGTTGAGACTCTAGTGTTGATAAAAACAAAGTAGGTTATATATACCGTACGTTTTTTCTCAAATGTAGGGTTCCTTATCAATACTATCCTTAATTTCAAACGTAATGTTCCATCCAAACATAGGGTTCATGAACCATAATTTCCTAAAAATATAGGGTATATGACCCGTACATGTCGTTCCAAACGTAAAGTCCATTCATTACATTACTCTTACATATGTAGGGAATGAATATTGTTTCCACAATACATTCATACATGTTCATGATACTTATAAAAATATTATAACTAGTAAAATAATCTTCTAATATTCTCAAAAAAATATACTCTAGAAAATACATAAATTAATTCCATTAGTAAAAAAAGGGTATTTTTGAGCATCAAAATCAATAAGATTTATAAAATATTGTTGAGACAATACATGACCAACATAATGTAATTGTATATGGGTCAGAATAGGTTTGACCTCAGGAGACTATATATCATACACCTTCATTAGTGCTGTAAGTCGTGGTCCATACTCAAAGGTGTTAGAAAAATATCTATTGGGTGAGAGATTTTATGTCTACACTAACCTTATGAACTTATATTACATATTTATATAGTGGGATATGAATTTGGGATAGATATGTTGGATAGATTATCTTAAAATGTTTCACAATGATATTTCTTATGAACCATGGAAAGGTAACATCATTGCATATTATCTTATCAATAAGAAATAGTTTTATAAGGATCATTGCGCATAATGTAGTAGTCTCACTCTACGTGCTTGATGGATGATTGTAGGATGGAATATTCTAAGGCTAGTGGATCAATTACCTATGCTCCTTTTATAGTCATATGTTCTCTAGTAGACTAGGTAATGGTAGTATAAGAGTCAGACCCACAGTGTGTTGTGATGCATGAACAACTAGTTGGAGGTAACCTAATACCTTAGTGGTTGTTAGTGTATTGTGATGTGATCCTTAGGCTCATGAGATTAGTTATCAATTATTCTATTATAGTGTATCTGATGAAGGAATAAGAAACCTCTATATGAGTGGAGAATCTTGGTTTGAAAAATATATAGCAATAAATTATCAGACAGTTTTTATTTCCAAGGATGAATAGGGTCATCAATGGGTTTTTTCATGATGCATTACCTTCTAGATGGTACAGGTCATGCACTAGAATCCTAGTGGTTGGATAAAGTTACACCTTGTGCACATGTGGATGTGGGAGGTCATCACGATTAACTTCATGATGGGGTTACCTAGGTCCTTGAGGAGTCATGACGCTATTAGAGTGATTTTTGATTAGGTGAAAAACTTTTATCACTTAATACCGATCCAAGTGACTCCGTTGGAGGAAAAGTTGGGAAGGTTGTATGACTATATTAAAAATATATTACCAGGTGTTCCCATGAACATTATATCTAATAGAGACATATATTCCTTGTTTTTATTTTGGTATACCTTAAATAAATTCCTAGGGAATATATTGAGTTTAACCATAGAAAAACATCCTTATATGGAAGGAAAGTTCAAGAAGATGATTTGTATAGTGTATGATATTATATGGCCATACATTCTAGCCATTGGTGGTGTAAGGGATAATCATCCAGCCATAGTTGAGTTCTTTTACATTAATGGTAACTAATAATCGATTCATATGGAACCTTACAAGGATCCTTACAAGAGGCTATGTTACTCACCACTTCGTTAGATTGAGGTTGGTGGTATAGATGGTGGGGGACATAGTTTCATTAAAGAGACATATGAGAGAGGGTAACTAATTTACATGTGGTTAATCACTTCTTAGATTATGAATAGATTATATAAAGACTGTAGGAGGAGACCATTGGAGTTAACTGTGGAGGATCATGTTTTTTTGAGAGTGACTCCTTGAATAAGCCACTACCATATGTGGGGGAAAGGTATGCTAGCCCCGTATTATGTTCGACCATTTAATATCTTAGTGTGGGATGGTATATTGTCATAATTTATGAACCTTAATTCTCGTTATTTATATGTTCATGATGTTCTTAATGTATCACAACTCTAGAGGAACATGGATGATCCCTAACATGTTTTAGACTGTGAGGATGTTGAGTTGGAGAAATATTCATCTTATAAAGAGTGTCCAGTGAAGATTTCATAATGGAGAGAGAAATTACATCGAGGGAATATGGTTCCATTTTTTCAGATTTAGGGGAAATATGGGTGGATCCGAGAGGAGATATGGAATTCAAAGTCTGATGTTCAAGCTCAGTGGCATGATTTGTTCAATAAATACCATTATATAGACTTTTCAAATATTAGAGGTAATTTTTGGGTGAGAAATGTATCATTTAAAATTTTTATTTAATCCATAAACCCTTTTTTATTTTTGGTTTATATGTCTTTTATCGGAAAATATAAATATTCAATAAAAATAACCTAATTTGTGGTTTTAATGTGTAACATAAGGGTAGAAATAGGTTTTATGTCCTCTAATAAGGGTAACCCCTATTTTTCAGGATATCTGTAAAGGTAAAAAACCTATTTCTTATCCTTTGTAACTCATAATAGTGGTTATATAAGCACAATCCTTTATCATGTGATATGTTTAAGGGTATCCACATGTTGTATAAGGGTAGAACCTAGTTAGATGCACATCGTATGGGTATTTAAGGAACTATATAAGGGTATTTTTATTCTAAATATGGGTAAATTGTGGATTTAATATGGGTATCAACTTTTATAATGGATTTTTATAGGGGTTAAAATCAGTTGTGTAAAGGTAGTCCATATATTATGTAAGTGTAAACTAAAAAATTCTAAAGTATACATATTGGTAACCTGGGTTATGAATAAGGGTGGGAAGAATATCTTCCATTGTGTAAGGGTAAAATCATTACCCTCTTGAAATTTCTATGATTTCTATAATCATAAAACAATGTTACCCATACTTGTCACTTTTTATGATTAAAATAATTTTCCCCTTTTTCCATTTTTTCTTCCCTAGATTGACCATCCAACACATTTCATTGATTTTATATAAAAAAATTATTTAAATATTTGGAGTCATTTAATTTTGTAACTCAAATTTATGGTGAAATTAAACACATCAAAACATTAATCACTTAAATCAATAATTAATTGGTGATATTTAATTTTTAGTTTTTATTTTCATGAATATATATATAATTTTGTATTTATAAAATATATGAACCCACATGAATGTTTTTCTTGGTTGATCCATTAATATTGATATTCCCAAAAATACCTTTAATAGAAAACTATGTTGTCGTATTCATCAAACTAAGTTTCTCTTCTAGTATTCCATGTATGACTGAACCCTTAACACTCTATTGTTACAAGGTACAGTTTTTAAGAGAGATAATTTCATGTCGTAATGTATTCCTTTTCTTTTTAACTTATTTCATGTGTAATTATGAAATAAATCATCCAGCTAAATTGATTATGGGTTTCCATAAATGATGATATACAATAAATTATCAAAGATTATATGAGAATTACTGTTATGGAATATCAAAGAATAATAATAAAGCAGTGTCACTTGCACATTATTCTAGATATATGGATTATTTTCACATTTAATTTTATAATTATTCATTGTGGAATATACAACTGGCGCTTGCATAAGAATATTTATTTTCATTGTTTGGAAAATACTTGTGATAGGGATACTATAATATCTTGTGAAATTTTATTTATTTTTTAAATAAAATACTTATAATTTTTTCAAGGATTCATTAATGATCCTTGAATGTATAATTCTTAAAAAAATATAATAATAAGGATTTGGAGTGAGGTGTTCTTGGATATAGAGTTTTCAACTCATTCCTTCAACCGACACATGGGGGTTTATTCTTGAGGTTGATATAGAAAACATTGAGGTAAGAAGTTATTTATTGTTTGGGATATCATTTAATCATTTTTCCTTCATATGAATCTTCTCATAGAATACTTTGATTTAACATGATTTTATGTGATTTTATGTGGGTGTTTTTTATCCTATGAGAACTATTATGGAATTTGATTCCATGATTTTTTCATTAGTTTCTTGTTTCCATGATTGATTTTCATCACATGTTGCAATGTATTTCTACAATATTTTCATGATGATATACTAGGATTCAATCATTAACTCCACCCTACTATCTATGTTATCATGCCTTGGAGGATTTTATTAGTAACTGAGATATCTCAATAATCATATGTTTTTATTCCCTTATAGGGAACTGTGAATGGCTTGGGACACTGAGAATGATATATCATAACATAGGGTTGGAAAATGTCGATCTACGGGTCTGGTAAAAGGCATCATGTTAATGGTATTTTATTATTGGGAGATGAATGGATACATAGATTGTGTATAATTTTAAAGAGTACTAACCCATGACATATCTGAGATATGACATTTTGGGGGACTAATCTAACCTGATCACTTTAGAATATTGTGATGTGTTATGAGCCTAGTGTCTTCTACATCCTCACTTTTACCTTCCACAATTTTCCTTCTACCATAGATCCAATGTTGGTACAGTGGGATATTTTTTTTTGAATGGTTAGAAAATAAACAGAGGATTTTTTATTATATTTTATTATTCCTATTACACATTTTTTATTATAATTCCATGCATGTATTATACTTCAGCACACTTTATATGTTTTCATTGGTGGTGTCACACTGGGTGTTGTACTCAGACACTACTCTATGATTTGGTATGCTTGTATATATCTTGAATAGGGATCTAATGAAGGAAAAGGTCTTTATGGTAGATGGTTGGGCGGAGGATCATGGAGCCAATAGCATATCAAGATAAACTCCTAAGAACCCCACTATTTTATTTATTTATTTATTTTCATTTTACCAAAATGGTTTGGATTTCCTCATTGGGAAAATATTTTTTAATTGTATGAATTAAATATCATCCATTAATTTTTCATGTTTAACTATGATTATATATAAATTTTTTTCTTATTTTTTATTATTATTTGAAATTATTTTAATGGTATAGTTTCCCTATTGATGAACTGAGACCCTCAGTACAAGTTGGTAGCCTATTTCATATGGGGGTTAGCATGAGTCCATGTGATCCTCTACCTCTAAACCAATGGTTTAAATCAGGGTGTTACACCATTATCATTTCATATTTAGTATACTCTACCATAATCTCTATATCCATCATTTAGTTATCTCTTATATTTTTTATCTCATTTTGAACAATACGACATATGGATTGTCTCTTAGCTAGTTCTTAAAAACTAGAATCTAACATTTATTCCTGGACATATGTCATCATAAACCAATAGCTTGTATTTTATGATCTCATCAACATAAGAAACATCATTCATGATTATATATTTCTTTTAATTAGATGATTTATTTTTCGTCAATAGGAATTTTTTCCATTGATTTCATGTGGTTTTAATATCCAGAATACATACTTCTGAAATATGCATCAATTTTCATTCTAGATATAGACATCATTCTCCATCATCATCACTACTTGATGAAAAAAATCCATGCTCAGATTTATCATGGAAATTAAACTAATAATTTTTCTAGTTACTTGAGGATGAATCTAGTTTCTCATTCTTTCTCGATGTTTTCATTTTCCGACAACTAGAATATTTCTTCATCTTCTTATCATTTTTTTATTTTCAATGTTTCTCACTATCCTCTATTAATTTATATATAAAAATATTTTTCATCTGAAATAATATGAATGGTGTCTAGATCTATCAAAATTCCATTATTTTGGATATATTTTATCTTTTATTTTTGATTTTCCCATTTTTACCCATTGATTAGGGATAATGATTTCATTATGATCTTTATAACCCTCAAATTCTAAATTTCTAGCTTTATAAACCTCTTAAAATATTAATTTCCCATTTATCAAAGCCTCAAATACTTCTCGTATTTTGATTTTGAACTAGAAAGATATATTTTTTCTCATCAAATAAGCTTTGACTGTGTTATATAACACATCTAATTTGAAAATTTAACTTTCATTCATGTATGGCATTTTTAATTCAATTTTACTTAGAAAATTTCCTATATGTTTTTATCTTTTATAGAATCCTATAGCTTCAAAAAACCAAATACATTTCTTACAATTAGAGTGACCATATAATTTATTCATAAATGGTTGTATCATCCACCATTTTTAGGTCTTGAAATTTACCTATTTAGACATTCATCTTGTCTTCATTAACTTTAATATTTCCGTCATATGTTCTTTTTAAATTTTCCCATATTTCTTTTTCAATTTGAATGATTATTACCTTTACATATATCTATTCAAAATGGGATATAAATATGTCTCTATGGGACATTATAACATAGACCAAAATTTTCTTATCAGTTTGAGTGATTGAATAACCGTCTTCAATTGGTTCAAATCAAACTATTCTAGAATCTCACATTCAAGAAAAGTTAAAGAAGATGGGTTAGCATTATATTCATTTATATATGATAATTATTCTAATGAAATATTGTAAAACCTTGTATTTTGAAAAAGGTATCATTATCCATATCTCATAATTATTTATTTATAGTAAAAGGGGAACATCACTCTGATAAAACATGATGTGACCCAAGATAGTTTGACAAATGAGATGGGGGTGAATATGTAGTTTTCACCTATTAGTAAATCTATGTCTTTTTCATTGAACCATGTATTTATATTAGGTTTTTTATCCACTAAATATTATCTCCCATCTACACCTTCTGTGATGTAGTAATGAATGAGACAATATCACGTAGTAAATAAAAGTTTTTGATGATTAGACTCCTCCTAACCATGTTGGTTGTACAACCTACATGAATTATCTACTAAATCTCTATGTGGGTACTGTACTATTTGGTTAGGAATTATAACTATAATTCTCTATAAATCAGTTATAAACCCCAACTACAGACCTCCAGCTATAGGTTATACCCCATGAACATATGACTCTTCAGTAACTGTTTATACACCAAAACTATATGCTCCTACAGTTTTGATCCAGTAACAGAAATATCCTCATTTTTCATTGTGTTGCTTCAGATCCTCTATAGAATTATCTTCCTATATGAGTATATGGAGCTATAAATTTACATGTGTACTCCTTTCATGACCACTCATATCACTAACAGTCTTTATACTCTTCCCCATATCTTAAATGATTTTAATTTTAATTATCCCTCGTAAATACTTAGGTACATAGTAGATCACCTTATTCTTCAATGTCTCTTAGAATATTCTCCTTATCACTTTTTAATATAGTATATTAATGGGGTTTCATAAATCTCACACAATACTTTTTGAGTCCTCTTAATAGTCTCAAAGAGTGTGTTACTTTATTAAAAGGATCATATATATATTTTATAAAATAACATCATGAAAAATTGATTCCTTTTGTATTTTTAATAAAACAAAATTTTAGATATGATCTTCTAATTAATTTCTAGATGATTTGACCATTTTTAATTCTCCTATATAATCTTATTCAAAATTCTTGTTCAAATAATCATTTTATATTTCCTAAAAGGTAAAGTGTTTCCTTCTTTTATTTCCTCCACAAAATCCAATTTTATTATTCCATTAGTTAACTTTTTGGAGACACTAACATTTCCTTTCTCATGCGACATTTAAATATCGAAATCTCAAAAACCTAAATAATTTATTCTTTTAGTTCATCAATTTCAACACATGCATGATAATAATCATCATTTCCAAATGGTCTTTTATTGTAGTATATATCCTTATCACATCTTACATTTGAATATTTATTCACTAATAATCCCCTTGTGATGTATAAGAGATTTTTAACACTTCATAAACATATTCCCATTTTATTAGTTCATATTATTCTAAATCCTGAAACGCATATTTTAACGAAGAATGTATCACATGAAATTTATCAAAATATGTTCCTCACCATGATTCATATATCTATACATATAAAGAAACATTGAACAAAGAGACCATATTTTGTGACACATTATAATTTTTGATTATATGTTTGTGTCAACTAAACTTCCTATAAGGACTGAACATCTGGATCAGCCATGTTGATCTATATCATGAATATTTCTAGTTCCATTTTATGTCTTTAGAATTCCCTAATGAATAATTCCAGACCAACAATATATCAATGGATCAATTGCATGAAGAATAATGGGTCAACCATATATCTCTAGATTGACATTATAGACAATAATATTTAGGATGATGATCAATTATGTGAAGATACGGTCTATATAATGACCATATATGCATGCAATAACATGATTTTATTGTCATTGGAACAATATCATGTACAAATACAATTAACTACATCCATATCGGAATCGAAATTCTAGTCTTGTATCACTTTTAATGAATACATCCATAAATTATCTATATTCATCAATAATCAATTAAAAACATATCCATCATATTTTATAAAATTTATCTTTATCCACAGCCACTTGAACTTTATTTATTTAAAGAACATAACATTAATCATCATAATCATGATTCTACAATGTCTTATACCTCTCATATTTTCTCCTTGAAGTTATAATAACTTATATTTCTATAGAGAATGGATGTGGTTGATAGAACTTATGGACATGGATGAGTTATCATGAAATACATCCATTTACAAATCATGAATCTATAACAATCCTCAAAGAATCACCACCTCCATCACAAAACTCATATTAACATATTGAAAATATAAGATACTAGAAAATTTGGGCACAATAGTTCCATGATCAGTGTATGAATATGTAGAATGAAGGGAGACCATGAGAATTCATAAATATAATTATTTCATGGTTTTGACTTATATTATAATATTATATGTGAACATGATTGAAAAAATAAGAAAAATAGTAGTATAATTTACATAAAGATCTTTTTGACGAGATAAGGTGGGAAATTCCTTAATGAAAACAACAATGTTTTATTTAAGAATAATTAATGTGAAAATGTATGAAATTTTTATGAAATAAATCGACCATATAGAGTATTTTTTTCAACTATTAAAATGGTTTAGTTTGTTTAAATTACATCTTTCACAATATTAGAGAATCCTATAGTGGTCTGAACATGTCTTCTATATCTAGTGGGTTTAGGGTTAATCTATAGAAAAACCCATAATATTTAGTTATTTAAATATAATTCCCACATTTCAGGGGAGGACTTTGTGAAACATTCATTTTCATGTGGACATTTCTTGGGGTGATTTTTTGTGGCTGGAAAGAGGGGTAAGATGGAAGTGGTATGTCTAATTATTCCTTGACATTGAATATTAATAAATAATAGTGTCCTATAATTCTCAAACCATTCACTGAATAATCTTATGTTGGAGGAATTTGAGGACCAAGAATATCACATACAAGCTATCATTTTCACTAGTTTCCAAATGAGTGGTGGAAAAGGCTAGATATGGGGGAGTGTTATGTACATTCATGGTGGAGGTATGAACACCCATTCTTAAATAATGATAGTGATTACATCACTCTATTTTATCAGGTAGTTGATGAATGATTATATATAAATTTTATACATATAATAAAAAAGAAAATGTTGGGTGTATTATGTTCTAGGAAAAGAATATTCTTAAAATTTCTATATTCATCCAGGACATTCACATAGTAGGTGAAATATGGGATTATATCCATGTTAGACCTCATCTATAATTTTCCCATAATAATTACAGTGGATTTGTACGTAAAGATCTCACAATATGAGGTTAGAGACTTAGTTAGGAATACTATCACTTTTTTTTAAAAAATCATAATTTTATTGAAAAATGGGGATTTAGAAAATGTTTGACAACATAAAAAAACAAAAAATATGGTTGAATTAATGTAAGAAGTTAGAGAAAGGATTGAAATAAAAGTGATAAGAAACTAAAATTGATATAGAAGTAATGAACAAGTGATATGTTTTCATTTGAACTATCAAAGATGCATTTATAATCTCCCAAGATATAGATTAGCGGTTGAAAAAGGGGTCAGTCTCAAGTCGGAAGTGTTCATATCTCCATTATTATTCTAAAATATATTTTAATTTTCATATATTTCAAATTAAGTAAATAAATAAAGAAACAATTAAGAAGAAATTAAAATGAAATAGTAGAAACAAATAAGGGAAACTGAAATAAAAGAAAATAAATGTCAGTAAGAACAAACTAGTTCCAGGTTGATTCACTCTACTACCAATAATAGATATAAATAATTAAACTGCCAAGGCTCTACCTCACACAGTTCACACTCGATGTCTCAATACATCGACCTATCACTCTTTAAAATTTAACAAACATAGACAATATTCCCTCCCCTACATGAATGTTATCCTAATTGTGAAAATCCTTTAATGTTCAAATTAATTTAGCACAAAATCCATTCCATGAAAAAGTGATTATCACTAGGTTAAAAAATCAGTAAACCTCTATTGAAATATTTTGTTGAGTAAATACGAAAATAAGAAGAAAAATGAATTAGAATTTGAGAGTATAAAATTGTTCTTGTGAGAAAGTGTGTTGTCGTATCACCTCATCTCACAATTGTAATTTACCAAGAGCAAAGACGAAATATACAATCAAAAATAATATTCTATCTCCATGAATTGATGAGATTATCCTCCTAGAACATGGTCCCTGAGTCAGTCCTCCATGTATAGAAGTTGGATATCATACCTGAAGATGAAAAAACATAACAAACACATTAAAATTATTATTTAAAATCTGGTGAAAATTAGAAATGATGGAAGAAAGGGAAAAGGGTAGAGGAAAATAGAAAATACCATAATTGGGACTACAAATAATTGGGTTTGACTAACTCCTATACCATATTAACAACTTATTTTATGAAAATAAAATAAAATAAAATAGTTAGAAGGAAAATATGCGAGATAAATACATCCACATGGAAACATCACCGCACACACCTCTTTCATGAGACACAATAAAAAATAATTTCCAAAAAAATACCATATATAGAAATGGTTTGGGTGCTCTTTAGTTCAACGGAAGCCTTTATAATTTTCCAAAAACCACACAATATTCCACTGATTTTGCACTAAATTTTCTCAATTTGGATAGAATTAAAATTCCATCAATTCCCTTACTATCCAAGTGTAAAAAAATCATTGTTTACAATAAATGATGTCTTGTTTTAAATTGATCAATAAACATTTTATTAACCCAACTGGCATAAGCTTAGACCCTATCTTTCGTTATCTATCATTAATCAAATATTATGAAAATCTATTCTTATTTTATTTTCTTGAAACTCGGGATCATGAATGAAAAAAATCATCCTTGATGAGATGCTTGATCTGCACTGATGGGAATTCCATAATCTAACATGCTCAACCATAGTTTGGCTTTGATTAAACAACACCACCTTGTACTTAGTAGAATTCCAAAAAATTTCCACCTCATGTAATTGGGTGCTGAAAATCACCAATGAAAAACATAAAATAACTTCCATGTGCTGAGATTCATATGGGAAGCCTCAATAGTTGAGTGAACCAAATTCATAAAATCTTCCTAGTTCGAACATACAAATCTACAAATGCAGCAACAAAATACAACATAATCTTTGGTCTTTAGATTATAAACAAAAACATTAGAAACCAACATTTTCATCACCAAAAATATTTAGGTAGATCCTTCATTGGTGTGATAGTGATTTCATATCCTGATCAAAACCCCAATTTTCATCCTCAAAAAAGTAGTGGAATAGAAAAAATGGGTTGGTCAAATTAGATTCCTAAGAATATAGTTATACTCAGACATGAAATTGAGCATCTTCACTGGTTTCATCTTTTAGTGACATGGGGAATCTCTATGTTAAGCTTCCTCATCTGTGAGAAGGCATCAAACATGGTCACCTCCTAGATTCTCCCAAATTATCATCACTCGGTTTCTGGTCATTGGTGGACATTTAAGACACTCGTATGAGTTCAGTGTTCGGCTTCAATCATCTTCAATTATAATCCAAATGTCATCACCAACAATCAGCTTGGGGCCTGATGATCTCGATTCCTATTCTTGGACCACTTAATCATATTCAATGGAGCTCAATCTTGGTTATTCGAGTTCAAATAATACTATTGAATGTGATGATGTAGTTTTTGATTCCAAGATCCCTCGATCATCCTGGTGGTTGACTTATCGAATCAGCTCGATTCGTGTTCCAATTTTAGTCTCACTGGTGTTGGAGTCATAATCTTAGATCATTGGATTTTTGTATATATTGTATTCCTAAAAAACACATATGTGTTCGTATTTAAAATTGGTTATGTGACTAATCCATACATTCCCATTTGATAGGTGGGTAATTATAAAAACACCCACATGAGGCCCTGAATAAATTAGCCATGTGGCTTCTGATTGGGAAGTTGGTTATCTACTTCTAGACACACACATGTGGTTACATAGAATCATAGTAAATTGGGTATGTTTTACACTAAATATTCTATAAAAAAATAAATAAATTAATAAGTTAATATTGTAAAAATTATTTAAAACATATTTGAACAATAATATAAAATAAATTAATAATAATTATAATTGTTCTAAATCAATAAATGATTATTAAAATAAAATAAATATTCTTAAATTAATTTACTAATTAACAGAATTAATGAAAATATAAATGAAATGAGTTATATTTTCTTAGAACTAAATATTAAAATATTTACATGAAGAAAATTAAAAGTAAACTAATAATTAATAAATAAAAACATTAAAACCTTAAACTAAATCAAGTAAAAAACTAAATACACAAAAAAATAGATATAAATAAGGAATGATTATAAACATCAATTAAACTATTGACAAATAAAATTAGGATAATTTAACAATTAAATGAATTAACATATGATAATATTAAGAATAAAACAAAAAATATTATTATAACAACTAATGACTTAGAAATTCTACTATAAATTAAACAAAAATTAATAATTAATGAATTTAATGTCAATTCAATCAATATGTACCAAAAAAACCCCAAAAGGATGTGAAAATATGTCATGAATAAAGGACACATTTAATTCACCCACAATTATGATGTTTCTTTTCCTTTAGAAGCCTTTAGTCACATTAAATGGTAGAAAATGAATCTCAAAATCGAAAAGCTGAAATGCCATTAAGAATTGGTTTTTATATTTTTTTCACTCATGGATTCCTTCAAGTAGTAAAAATAAATATCCCATCAAATTAAATTCCTTCATTTCAAAATTGGTTACTATTTTACAAAAATGATTTGAATTGAAAATTTTAAAGTGATTTTAACAAACATCAATTTGTATTCAATAGAATGTCCAAATTTATTTTTTCCTCTAAATGATCGAACTCACATAATTTAAGAGAGCATAATAAATAAAGGCACCATTGAATGGGGTGGAGTGAGATTTTATTGGTGGAATAAATAACTTAATCAATGGTTTGATTAATAAATAATAAAAAATAAAAGAGGATGTAATAATGAGTTCAACCTATATTTATATTTTCATTTCATTATCCATTTGGATGCATATCATAAGAGTTAAATTAAAATTTAAAAAGTTCATAGTAAATAATAATTCTATGACATTGCGCCAAGATTTCACCAAAATTAATTTTTTTCAAGAGCATAAGAAAAATTATTTACTCAATTAAATCTATAAGGTAAGAGAGATTAATCTCCACAAAGTGGCTTCACAACCTTCAACATTGAGAAAAATTTCATCCAGTGAAAATTTCATAAATGATTCTTAAAAACTCGCAATTTTAAAAAAAATCATAGTTTTTTTGATAGTCTATCCATGAATTATAGTTTAGAACATTAAAGACCCCCCCCCCCCCCCACTGAAAAAAGTCAATTATGTCCTCATTATTGAACTCTAGGTGGAGGAAATTTTTTGATATTTAAAGTTCAAAATTATCTTCAATTCAATAGTGAATGATTCATGTTTGAGGTTAACAAGATATCTCAAAAAAATCCTCAAAAAACTACAACAACAACATGAAAAAGTGCACCTACTCGTTACTAATTAACTATTCAAGCACAATAAAAGATAATTTTCTGAAATGTCGGGTGATATGCATTGAATTTCAAAAGGATAGTCAATAAAGCACCAAGAATAGCATTCAAGGAAAGAAATTCATAATTCAAAAATTTAAAATAGTAGCAACTACCTATAGATTTAACAGGGTTAATTCAGTATGTAAAGCACTTAAATATGAAATATAAATTATTAATAACACCCTATTAAACATGAAGAATATTTTATTGAACAAAAAGAAAAAAAAAGTAGCGAAATTTGAATATTTACTCCCTTGGTTAGAAGCATTAACATTTAAGACTTAGCAACGTCACTCCATTTCTTTTCATTTTGAGTGAGTCACTCGACCTTTAAATTTCCAACTCCTACAAATGAAAAAATATGAGACTTAAAAACCATGATTCTAAATTTCAAACAAGTTAAAACTACAGTAAATATCCAAGGAGTTTAATTAAAATTTCTTTCAAAGTGATTCTTTTTTGATCAATGAAAACATTAAATTTCAACATCAACAGAATGAAAAAATATGCTCACCACAAAACATACAAATCATTCCACACTATGAAAGAATAATTATTTAGTGGAGATTTTTTTTTTCATTTATCGATGGTTTAAACCAGCACTAAATCCTTCTATGATGGTTCTAGAAAACATCCACTAAATTATGTGTTGGCATTCATTTAGCATCAATTTTTCAAAATCTTCAAAGAACGATTTAGTGGAGATTTTTTAAAATAGAGGGAATCATTTAGTGGAGGTTTTTTATTTTTTTATTTTTGTAAATAATTTATTTTATTATTTTACTATTTTATCATTTTTAGAATTAATTTATTATTTGTTTATTTATTTATTATTTTATTATTGTACTATTCTAGAAATTAATTATCGTATTATTTTATTATTTTATTATTTTTTATTTTCTATTTATGTTAATTTTTCAATTCTTGTAATTAATTTATTTTTTATATTGTATTTATTACTTTGAACATGCACTTGCACATGCATGTATATGCCATATATAAAAATTTTATGTTGGGTGAGATTTGAATCCCTTACCCATTTCTTATTCTCCAAAGACTTTAAAACTCTAACTGGATCTTCATGTTGTAAACGAATAGAATTTAATTTACTTATATATATATATTGAAATAATAACAATATATAACAAATAGATACAAACTAAATAATTAATAATTAATAAATAAAAATTAATAATTGAACATTACTAATTACTAATAAACAAATAAAATATAAATGAATAATATATATATATATAATATGGTAATATGTGGTAAATAATAAATATTAAATAGTATATAATAAATTATAAATAATTATTAATTAATAATTAATAAATAATAATAAATAATTAATAAGTAATAAATAATACATTAATAATAATTTAATTGAAAAATAATAAAAAAATAGAAAATAAAAAAATAGTTAATGTATAAATAATAAAAAAGCAATAAATAATAAATAAGACGTTTATAATGAATTAATAGTAAAATAATATTAAATTAATTATTAATTAATAATTAATTAATAATTAATGTATACACAATAACTAAATAAACAATAAATAATAATTAATAACAAATAAATTAATAATAAAAAAATTTATAATATATAATTAATAAAATAATTGTAAAAATGAATAAATAATAGATAAATAATAAATAAGAAATAATAAACAAATAATAATTATTAATTAATTTATTAATTGATTAATTAATTGATATTTTATAATTAATGCATAATTAATAGTGAATAAATAGAAAATAAATACTGAATAAATAAATAAAAAATAATAAATGAGTACTAAATATATATTAAATAGTTATTTAAGAGTAATTTAATAATAAAAATAAATCAATAATAAATAAATAATAAAGTAATAATTAATAATAAAATTATAAAATTATAAAATTATAAAATTATAAAATAATAAAATAATAAATGGATATAAATATATATATATATTTATTTATTTATTTAGATATATATATATAAACACATTTATGTAATATAATTATATAAAATTGAACTCATATATAAAATTATATATTAATATAAATATATATATATATACACAAGTAAATATAAATACCTCTCTCTATATTTTTTTACACATATATGATATAAAAATATATAAACCTAAATACGTATAAATATTTACAAATGTATATAAATATACACAAATATTCATAAATTCATGTAAACAAATATATATAATTGACAATCAATCACCAAAATAGTGGAAAACACAATAATTGAAACACCATCAAATCGATAGGAATGAAAATATAAATATTTATTTGTTTATCAATACATGAACATATGTATATATTAACATTATTTACATGTGTGTGTGTCTATGTTCATATTGTTTTATAAAGGTTGAGGCTCAAAGGCCCCATTTATTGAAAGAGAAAAGGAAGTACAAAGTGGAACATAAAAACATAGGTTATCCAACAAGAAAGGCATGGAGATAGAAATTGTGAAAACTCATGTAGTGCATGACTAGGTGCTCATGCTATGGTGAGAGGAATGCTCACCTCTTCTACGAGGGGGCCTACCCCTTCTCTATGTTTTCACTTGCATCCAGGGTCCACCTCCCTCATCCAGTAGTCCATCATCCTCGGCCTCCTTAGTATCATCTTTTCAATGTGCATGATCATCTCCTTGTCCTTCCTCCTCGTTGATACAAGATGAATGTATGTCGAAAGAATTATTCATACATACCTTTGAGTGAAATTTTCCCTTTACTAAATTCATGTCATCAAGATTTTTTAAGGAAAAACTGGTGAATTTAAATAAACCTTGACCTTGGAAGATTCAGATACCAAGTAAAATGTAGGTTGAACAACATTTGGGGAACCACCTGGGCTATATCAAGTGTCAACCTGCTGCTTGCAAGGATCTATCACATAGTTTTCTTGAATGTCAACCACCCTACTAGACATGGGATTAAGAGTAACGTCCATTATTGTACCTTTATATTGAGCATATTCTTCTCTAACTAGAACAGAACCTATGGAATATTGATTGTCTTGATGAATATTTATTTTAGAGAGATGTGGATATGCATCTAAATATAAGTCCCTTCCATGCTCAGTTGCAACCAAACCTGCAAGAATGAGAGTTTCCATATCTTGGGTGTCATGCATCAAAAGAGGTAGCTCTGCATCTAGAGTGCCAAATTCATCCTCTTTGTTACCTTTTCCAGCTACAGTGCTCAACTTTCTAGTATTATGAATACAATAAGAAGAGGCACTTTTTCTTATGTATTTCAAATATGTTTCATCCTCATCTTTTCCCCTTACCTTTTTGACCCTTGGAAGTAATCATTTTCTCTTCCTACCACATTTCTCAATCAACATACACTTGTATGGATATTTCCCTAGCTCCCTGGCTGTTATTATATACTTTTTCAGCCTTCTCATCCTCATATCCAAAGGGTGAGGCTTCCTTGGATGATTTTGATATTTGATACTCACTTACTAGATCATCCCAAGACATTTTGTGTTCATAGGCCTGAAACTATTCATAAGAGGACTCTATCCTAGTTTCATCACTTGGTGGGATCAGAGTAGCCTGAGATAAGTTCTTTTAACACCCATTAGTAATTATATGAGACTTAATAAACCCTGACATTTAGTTATCCTTAACAGTGACTTGATTAACTCCTTTTTTAGAAGATTGTTTAGAATCCTCTTCTCCTTGAGCATTGACTTGGGCAATAAGGATAGCCCATTGTACATAGTAGCTTGATTGACTCCACTTTCAGGAGATTATTTTGTATCATTCTCTCCTTTATCATTGGCTTGGGTAGTATGAGCCGCTACCACAAAAATGGTTTTCTTTACCGCCACCCTTTAATAGTGCAAAAAAAGCACTGATAAAGGTAACTTTTAACAGCTCTAAAAATGATGTGAAAAGTTACCCTTTATAAGCTCTTTTTTAGCGCTGATAAAGACACCAACTTTATCAATTCTTTTTTTAGCACTTTTATAGGGGCCCCCTTTATCAGTGCTCTTTTTAGTAGCATTGATAAAGTGGTGGCTTTAATAGTGATTTTTTCCTAGCGTTGATAAAGTGTACATTTCAAAAATTATATTTCATAAAAAATAATATATTTATATATAAATATATAAGTATATTTATGTTGATATAAATATAATATATATGTTTTTAAATATGTTTTAGATAAGTATAAATAAACATTTTCACTTAATATATAACATATGTAGTGAAAATGACTTATAAAATATCTTAAAAGATAATTAATTAATAATTTAATATTTTTCATTGACTAAAAATAATTTCATAACATTTTGAAGAAACAAAAAATGAGGAAAAATAATAAAAGATCTAAAATAAGTTGAAAACGTAACTCAAACTTCAAATGAACATAAATTTTGATCCGGGTGCCTGTTTGAAATCTACAGCATATCAAATCGATGATTGTGACAAGCTCTACGTGCTACTGAGACAAGGGTACCTTATATCATATTTTCTGAGGCCAAAAAAAGCCCAAAACTTCTCCATAATTGAGTTTTTGGTCTGGATACCCAAATTTCTTAACATTTGATGGAATTTCAACCTCGTTTTAGGGGGTATTTTTGACCTTTTTCATTGGGGACTGAATTTATTCTAAGGGGTTACATTTACATTGATATTATGGCTTTGAAATTTTATCTTTTTTCATAATATAATGTTATTTATAATCAATTATATAACAATACATACCTAAATTTTATATATTCACCCAAAAAAATTTAATTTAATAAATATGTAATTAAACATATTTACATATGTAGTATATTTCTCAAAATATAAGGCTTATCTAAAAATAATACTATACATTTTATTTAAAATAGAAATATATTAATATTTATATACATATATGATGTGTGTGTGTGTGTGATTGTGTGCATCTGTATTGAAAAATTGAAATATATTATCAATATATTATAAACATATGTATATACATATTAAAATATAATATTTGTAAATATATATAAATATGTATAATTATACTTAAAAATACACATATAATACATGTGTGTGTGTGTTGAATATATGTATTTATTTATATATAAACACACACAAAAAAGAATATTTTATAAATGTATTTAAAACCTATCTTATAAATATATATTAATATACGAATAAATATATTATTATATAAATATAACTATATATATATGTTAATATACAGATATATATATATATATATTATTATAACTATATATATATTAATAAAACTAAAAAATATTTATATTTATATTTATATAACTAAATATATATATATTAATATAACTAAATATATATATTAATGTAACTAAATATATATATATTAATATAACTAAATATATATATATTCATAGAACTAAATATATATACTAATATAAATATATGTATGTTAATATAAATATATATTAATATTTGAGAAAATATAACTATATATATATATATATATATTAATAAATGAAGTGAAAAACAATATGGTGGAGTGGTAAAGGCTTAGGTGTTCATGCAACATGTCACGACCCGTCCTCGGGGACCGTACCGTGACTACCTCAAGCCCGCCTTCCATAGGCCAGGGGCTGACGACTAGCACCAAGGCGTAACTCCAGATAAAAAGGGAAGGCATTTCCTTTGTAAAGTAAACAAACACCTCAGAGTAAGCAAACAGAAGTAAACACTAAATAAAACTGGGTACAAAAGTAAGTGCGGAAAAGTAAGTAGGCCAGAATACAAACCCAAACAGAAAGTAATGTACAACTGAAAAAAGGAGTACAACAACTGAAAAGTAATGTTGAGCCTCGAGCCGCCCACTAGAAGTCCCACTTGAAGGGTGGGTACAGATAGCCTCCACAGCTCCTCGGGTCCAGCCGTTCGCTCCGAGTACGTCTCGCCCAGTGGTTCACCTCCGGGTACCGACCTGCTCCTCATGCCTCAACCACGATCAGCGTTGTCCGTCGTCTGCAACCAACACAATGTAGTGCAGGCATAGCCCGTGTAGGGGTGAGTATAAGCTACTCAGTAGGGACCCCGAGACCCCCGAAGGTCTCCCAGAATCCACAAGTATAATCCACAAACGAAAGATACAATCACGAAATAACATCTGACACTACTTAGGTATATACCCATACATATACCTAAGTTATCAATTCTAGTTCGGCTCCAACAACTGAGCTCAAGTACAATCCAGTCCACACAGGAAATCACAACCCAATCCACATGGGAAAGCATAACGTAATCCACACGGGATATCAAGTCAACCTTATCGAATATAAGGATTGAAAGTCAAGATTCAACTCACATAGGTATACATCTTCGTAAGACAATAGAGATGATCAGATGTAGCCACTGAATCATCTAAGCCGTCAGACCCACACATGATCGATAGGTACTAACCCCCGCAATGACCCACAAAGGATTGATAGTTAACTAACCCCCGCAATGACCCACACAGGATCAGACCCACACAGGATCTGTAGGCACTGGCCCACAGAGGACCACTGAGCGCTGACCCACACAGGATCTGACCCACACAGGATCGGTAGCACTGATGCACGTAGGATTGCTGAGTGCTCTAGTCATCGCCATAGAATCCACGGAGGATTTTTGTACAGTCGTCATAGTCGTCGCAGTTGCAACCAGCTCTAGGGTTCTCGCACACAACAAACTCATTCGGGAGGGTCTGCTCCACGATCCGAGGGGCTGATACATCAACTGACACATAGTCCTGAGTTGATGTATCCAAAATTTTTGTATCGTCAAGAGGAACTCAACGTCACAGACGGCGCGTCAATCGGACGCCCGGTCTGAGAGTTATTGGCTTTTTCGTCCCAAGGGCCCGATTGGTTTTTAGGTCAAAACCAACCCGACCGTACTCCTACTACGTCCAAACCTTGAGCATTGTAAGCGAATAAAATTCTGTCTCACTAAGAGGAATCCATCAAAGTCGACGGCACATCAATCGGACGTCTGGAGCTCAAGTTGTAACTGTTTCTGCTCCGAAGGCCCGGTTGGTTTCGTGTACGATCCAACCCGGCCGAACCCATAGTTCTCTGAAACATTGAGTATAATATGACGATACGACCATCTCGATCCAAGGATCGCATCACAGCTGACGGTGTGTCGATCGGAGGTCTGCAGCCCATGTTATGGACAAAAGACCGTGAGGGGTCCTGTATTAGGGGGTTTAGGCCCGGCCCGACCCGGCCCGACACCCCCTGGATCGGCCCGAACTGGGTCGACCTGACCCGGGTCCAGGTCTGGCCCGCTTGGGCACGGCCCGGCCCAGCTGGCGCGGCCCGGAGCGCTGGCGCTGGCCTGACGGCCAGGTGGCTTGGCCGTTTCGGTCGAGCGGATGAGGGGGGGGGGGGCGCGATGCCCCCCTACTTCGTAACTATGGCCCCCATGTGAGGGGTCGCTCTTGTCCGGCCAGCCAGGGGTCGTAACCCCCGGCTCCTCCTCTGACCGGCAGGCCCGCTCCGGTCAGCCGGCTGTTGCCGACATGGGACTGGCACTGGCTGGTCCCCATGCTCCGAAGCCGGCGGCCCGAAATCGGCCGCCGGTCCCTGCTCAATCGCAGCATATGGCCGTAGCCTTAGTCCGCCCGGCACGGTGTGATGGCGCCCCGCCCCTCCGCCGCGGCCCCGCTCCGGCCGCGGTGCCTTCGGGGTCCTCCGGTGCGGCGCGACGGTGTAACGCCCTTGTTCGATTCAACGGCGTGGCACGACAGCGCCAAGCATTTTTGCCACATGACCCTGCGTGGTTCCATTGCACCTCCCCACTTTCCTTCTCACCGCAACAACACAACATACAAGGGAGGAGGGTCGGCCCTGTTTGTGCGGTCCGGCCCCCTCCCATTAATCGATAGCAAGCGGTCCAAAGTTTCATGAATAACGGCAATGAAAAAAATATTCACGAACAAAAAAAACCCCTACCTCGTCAAATTCGTTGAGCGAGGGTTTTTCGCGGAATTTATCATCACGGAAGAAGACGTCATGGAAGGATAGAGTCATTGGTATCGCGATACACGGCGTCGCGTAATCAATCTTCGAGGATTCGGTGTTCTTCGTTGGAGATCAGTTCATTCTTCGTGTTCTTCGCGTTCATTGACGAAGATGATTAAGATCTTCAAGCCTCCCCTTTTTCTCCTAATACCCTCTCAACACAAAAAAACCATCAATAATAAAATAAGTGTCTAGTCTTATTTTATTACTCAAGTCTTAAGAATTTTGAATTTCAAACATTGAATTAAATGATTTAATTAATTCATGACATTTAAAAGGAGAGTTATAGGAGTTTAGGGAATATGAAGGGGTGGGGTTCGTGTGGGACCCACCACCCTCATAACCTCCCATTGGAAGTTGGGTGGTTACCCCAACTTCCACTCAAATGTTTTAACCAGTTAGAAAGAAAAAATAAAAAATGCAGCTAAATTTTTATTTTTAACTTCCACAATTTTTAACAACTTCTCCTGTGTAAACGCAACTCCGAAAAAGGTGTTCCTAAGCAATTACAGGTGCTGCGAATCCGTCGGTGCCCTTGGAATTCGATTCCGAGAACTGGTTCAAAAGTTAGAAAAACCCTCTTGTTCGTTCACTGAACGTACCTGAGCTAAACTTCGGATAAAAATTCTGAGCACACCGGGCCTTGGAATCAAGTCCTGTTAGAAATCGCGTTCTTGTAAAATCCCAAAGAAAATTAAGAAAAAATTTCCCTTGAATTTTATGAGTCTTTAAATTACTCCCACCTCAGGGCTTTACGTCCCTGTAAAGGTACATCATAAACTAGGGAAACAAATGTGGGTACTGTGCATGCATCTGAGCCTCCCGCTCCCAAGTGCTCTCCTGGAGGTTCCTGTACTGCCATCTGATGCGCACTAGAGGAATCGACCGTCCACATAGGACCCGATCCTGTCGATCCTCAATCTCCACCTAAACCTCCACAAAAGTCGCCCCATCATCAATTTCCAGTACCCCATAATCAATGATATGCGTCGGGTCATGCACGTATCTCCTCAGCTGGGATACGTGGAAGACGTTGTGCACCCGGTGCAACTGAGGTGGTAAGAAAGGCGATAAGCCACCTCTCTAATCCTTCTGAGGACCTGGAATGGTCTGATGAAGCGTGGAGACAACTTTCCGCCTTGGCCAAATCTTCGTAATCCACGTCGAGGTGAGACCCGCAAGAAGACGTGGTCGCCATCCTCAAACTCTAGTGGCCTCCGCCTCCTTTCATCATAAGACTTCTGCCGGATCTGAGTTGTCCTCATCCGCTCCTGGATGACCTGGACCTTTTCTGTCATGGCCTGGACCATCTCCGGTCCCACAAGTGCTAACTCCCCAGGGTCTATCCAGCACAGTGGAGATCTGCAAGGTCGGCTATACAAGGCCTTGTTTGGTGGCATCCCGATGGTGGAGTGGTAGCTGTTGTTGTACGCGAACTCCACCAAGGGTAGGTGGTCCTCCCAACTGCGACCAAAGTCTAGGACACATGCACGGAGCATGTCCTCGAGTGTCTGAATGGTCCCCTTTGTCTGACCATCTGTCTGAGGGTGAAAGGTGGTGCTCAGACGTAGCTGCATCCTGAATTCCTCCTTCCACCCCTTCCAAAGCTGGGAAGTAAAGCGAGCATCTTGATCGTAGATGATAGATGATGGAACACCATGAAGCTGTACAATCTCTTGAACATAGAGACATCCCATGCTCTCCACTGAGGCCTGCTCTCTAATGGGTAAGAAGTGAGCCGAATTGGTGAGTCGGTCGACAATCACCCAAATTGAGTCGTGACCTCTAGAAGTGCGTGGAAGTCCAGTCACGAAGACCATAGATATGCCATCCCACTTCCACTCCTAGTCTTCCAAGGGTTGTACCAAGCCTGCTGGTACCTGGTGCTCTACCTTCACCTGCAGGAAAGTGAGACATCGAGAAACGAACTCTGCCACAGCCTTCTTCATGCTTAGACACCAGTGCTGTTGTCTGAGATCCTGGTACATCTTCGCCACTCCAGGATGTACCGCCAAAGAGGAAGTGTGAAACTCTCTCAGCACCTCCTCCCATAAAGCAACTGGTACCAAGGTACGTCCTCTTAAAAGGACGTCGTGCTCTCCTCTTAAAGAGAAACCATAATGTGCCTGTCATGAGGATATATGCGCACATCGCGTCTCACAGTCAGCGTCCCCACATTGTGCCTCTCTGACCTGCTGTAGTAGTGGAGGAGTGACTATGAGTGACTGAAGAAAGGCTTCTCCATCTCTATCCATGAAGGATATCTACAAAGTGGCTAGCTGCTCTGTCGCCTCCCCAAGTAGCTGAATGCCCGTCCTCCTGCTGAGAGAATCAGCTACCACGTTCCCCTTTCTAGGAGTATAGACTATCTCAAAGTCATATTCCTAGAGGAACTCGAGCCATCGATGTTGTCTCAGGTTCAGGTCCTTTTGCGAGAAGATGTTCCTGAGACTCTGGTGGTCAGAATAGACTGTAAAGCGCTCGCCCATCAGATAGTGTCGCCACATCTTCTGAGCGAAGACCACTGCTACTAACTCTAGGTCATGGGTAGCGTAGTTCTGCTCATTTTTCCTCAACTGTCATGATCTATAGGTGATCACGGCCCGCTCCTGCATCAAGACACATCCATGTCTAGTCCATGATTCATCGCATTAAACTACGTACCCAACTCCCTCCTTCAGTAGCATCAAGATAGGTGCGCTGGTCAATCTCTATCTCAGCTCCTGGAAGCTCTACTGACATCTGTCTGACCACAAAAAGGGTTTCCCGTTCTTCGTCAAAGCTGGGAGTGGTGCCACAACTCTGGAGAAGTCTGTCACAAATCTCTGGTAGTACCCAACTAGACCCAAGAAACTCTGCACCTCTGTCACGCTCCTGGGTGGCTCCCAAGCTAGCACTGCCTCGATCTCTGCAGGATCCACCGCAACTCCCACCTCAAAGATGACGTGTCCCAATAAGTGGACCTCACGTATCCAGAACTGACACTTCAAGAGCTTTCCATAAAGCTGGTGCTCTCAGAGTGTGTCTAGTACAACCCACAAGTGGTAGTCGTGCTCCTCCTCAGTGGTCGAGTATATCAAAATGTCGTCAATGAAGACCACGAAAAATCGATCGAGGTACGGCTAAAAGATCCTATTAATGAGGTCCATGAACACTGCTGGAGCATTGGTTATGATGAATGCCATTAACAAGAACTCATAGTGTCAATACCGACACCTGAAGGCCATCTTCTACAAGTCCTCGTCTCGAACTCTGAGATGGTGATAGCCTGACATGAGGTCTATCTTCGAGAACCCCCGTGCTCCCTTGAGCTGGTCGAAGAGATCGTCAATCCTCGGTAGCGGATACTTGTTACTCACGGTCACCTGGATCAGGCGACGATAGCCGACAAAAAGTCGCAAGCTTCCGTCCGCCTTCTTGGCGAACAATATCGGGGAAGCCCAAGGTGAAACACTAGGTCGGATGAATCCCTTATCCTGCAAGTCCTCCAACTATACCTATAGCTCTCGAAGCTCGGTCGGAGCCATCCGATATGCTGGGGTGGATATTGGGGCTGTCCCAGGGTACAAATCAATATAAAATTCTACCTCTCTTCGAGGAGGTAGTCCTGGAATGTCATCGGGGAAAAGGTCTTCATACTGATCCACCACTGCAGGAAAACATGGACTCTGCACGTCAACTACTCCTAGGATGAGGCTAGCTAATTGATGAGTGATGGGCTGTCCTCTCCTTTGCGAGAGTCCATCCTATACTATGAAGGCTCCATTATCACCTGTGAATGTGAACCTGCTCCTGTCGGTGCGTACACACCGCACCTTGCGCCTAATACAGTCAATCTGAGCATGGAATGTAGATAACCAATCCATGCCCAAGATGACGTCGTAAGGCCTCGATGACGGTACAAGAAGATCCCAGCTAAATCTCTCACCACCTAGAGTAATCTCACACTGCCGGCACCAGTGCGTAATCATCGAGTCTGCTCCCGTAGGAGTATCTAGCCGTAAGGATCGAGCCAACGACTCTGTCAGAATCTCCGAGCTCCGAACAAGGGAAGCAGCTATGAAAGAATGACTCGATCTTGTGTCTATAAGAACTGCAGAAATGGTGGAATAGACACAGATAGTACCTCGAATAATCTTGGGTGTGTCATGGACATAGGCCTTCACTACCTGAAGTTGTGCCTATCTCTACCCGCCAGCTCCCTGTGGTCGGGGTGGACCTCCTGGGGGTGGTGGTGGTTAAGCCTCAAAGTATCCCCACCACCTGCTGCTCGGCTATCTCCTCTGCCTCGTCTGCCTTCTCCTTGCAGACTTCCACGGTCGACCCTCTACCTCTGCCTGGGTGGTCCCTCAACCATCTGCTGCTCCTCAGCACGGAGGTTCGGGCAGTCACGAGCCATGTGGCCCTGCCCGCCGCATGCATAGCACTGTTTTCCTCTCGAAAGACTGGCTCTGCACTGAGAGGCCCGCACCTCTGATCCAGTGTCCTGAGGTCGTCTTCTTGAGGGTTTGGTCTGCCTGGACCCATGAGTCATCCTTCGACTGCCAGCTACAGAATACTCTGCTATGTGCCGCCCTGAGGTAGGTCTCGCTGCTGATATAGGCTTAGCAAGGAAGCTCTCGATCAGAAGGGATCGCTCTAGTACCCCAGCCTATGTCAGAATACTGAGGGATATTAGCAATGCCTTGATCTCATGCCTCAATCCCTGCTCAAAGGTCAGGGCCCGAAAGAATGGGTCTTGTACCATGTCCGTCGAATAGCACGAGAGATCTGTAAATCTCGCCAAGTACTGGGCGACCGTGAAGCTGCCCTGCCGCAGTTGTAGAAGCTCCTGGATGCGCACCGCATGGAGGGTGGCTCAGACGAACTCCGAGTGGAAGAGGATCTCAAAGTCCGTCAAGAGGAGAGATTCCTCTTCATTCACATGGAGCATCAAACTCCACCATCTTCCTGTTTCCGTATGTAGGAGGCTCGCTGCAAGGATCACCATGAGGTCAGCTGGTGTCCTCACTAACCTGAAAACTCGTACAACTGCCTCCAGCCAATCCTCAGCTGCCTGAGGGTCCGTCTCCCCATGGAACCTGGGTGGTCGCTGATGTTGAAACTCATGTAGTGCACTAAGGCGACGTGCATCGTCAGCGGCTAGGGGTGGTAGCATCGGTGGCTCAGCGGGTAGAGGTACTACCGGTACCTCTGCTGTCAAAGGGCCCTGTATTGAGGTCTCGTCGCTCGGTGGGCTGTCGTCATGTACAACGCTCGAAACCCTAGCTGGCTGCCGTCGTGGGGCCATCTTGTAAAGAAACAGGTGCGCCATGGTCAAACAGTATACCTGGTGAGCTGACATAAAGTAATCACAAAGAAAACTTGAAACACATATGCAATCAATGTTTTCATGCATTAAGTTGTAAATCTGAAGTCATGGTCCTGGTGTACGGATACATTGGCTGTCGTACCAACACTGGACTCCCTGGACTGATATCCACACTCAATACTCTTAACACTATTGCTTCACATAGAAAAAGACCAGAGTCCTGAGTTTTGCGGTAGAACCGAACTCCTCTGATACCAATTTGTCACGACCCGTCCTCGGGGCCTGTACTGTGACTACCCCAAACCCGCCTTCCATAGGCCAGGGGCTGGCAACTAGCACCAAGGAATAACTCCTGATAAAAAGGGAAGACATTGCCTTTTTAAAATAAACAAACACCTTAGAGTAAGAAATCATAAGTAAACACTAAGTAAAACTGGGTACAAAAGTAAGTGCGGAAAAGTAAGTGGGCCAGAATACAAACCCAAACTGAAAGTAAAGTACAACTAAAAAAGGGAGTATAGAAACTAAAAAGTAAATTCGCAGCCTCGAGCCGCCCACTGGAAGTCCCACCAGAAGGGTGGGTACAAATAGCCTCCACAGCTCCTCTGGTCCAGCCGTCTGCTCCGAGTACGTACCGCCCAGTGGTTCACCTCTGGGTACCAACCTACTCCTCGTGCCTCATCCACGATCAGCGATGTCCGTCGTCTACAACCAACAAAACGTAGTTTGGGCATAGCCCGTGCAAGGGTGAGTATAAGCTATTCAGTAGGGACCCCGAGACCCCCAAAGGTCTCCCAGAATCCACAAGGATAATCCACAAAGGAAAGATACAATCGTGAAGTAACATCTGACACTACTTAGGTATATGCCCACACATATACCAAAGTTATCAATTTCAGTTCGGCTCCAACAACCGAGCTCAAGTACAACCCAGTCCACACAAGAAATCACAACCCAATCCACACAGGAAAGCATAACATAATCCACACAGTTTATCAAGTAAAACATATCAAAGATAAGGATTGAAAGTCAAGATTCATCTCACACAGGTATACTTCTTCGTAAGACGATAGAGATGATCAGATTTAGCCAATTAATCATCTAAGTCATCGGACCCACACAGGATCGATAGGTACTAACCCCCTCAATGACCCACAAAGGATCGATAGGTAACTAACCCCCGCAATGACCCACACAAGATCTGTAGGCGCTGGCCCACAGAGGACCACTGAGCGCTGACCCACACGGGATCTGACCCACATAGGATCAGTAGCACTGATCCATGTAGGATCGCTGAGTGTTGTAGTCGTCGTTGTCGAATCCACGGAGGATTTCTTGTACAGTCGTCATCGTCGTCGCAGTCGCAGCCAGTTCTAGGGTTCCCACACACATCATTCTCATTCAGGAGGGTCCGCTCCATGAGTTGAGGGTCTGATACATCAACTGACACATAGTCCGGAGTTGATGTATCCAAAATTTCCGTGTCATCAAGAGGAAGTCAACATCACAGACGACGTGTCAATCAGACACCTGGTCTGAGTGTTATTGGCTTTTTCGTCCTAGGGGCCCTATTGGTTTTTAGGTCAAAACCAACCCGACCGTACTCCAACTACATCCAAACCTCGAGCGGAGTAAGCCAAAAGTTCCGTCTCACTAAGAGGAATCTATCAAAGTCGACGGCACATTAATCGGACGTCCGTAGCTCAAGTTATAAGTGTTTCTACTCCGAAGGCCCGTTTGGTTTCGTGTACGAACCAACCCGGACGAACCCAAAGTTCTCCTAAACCTTAAGTGTAATATACTGAAATGATATTATCGATCCAAGGATCGTATCGCAGCTGACAGTGCGTCAACCGGAGGTTCGCAACCCATGTTATGGTAAAAAGACCATGAGGGGTCCAATATTAGGGGGTTCGGGCCGGGTCCCACCCAGCCCTGTACACCCTGGATCGGCCCGAATCGGGTCGACCCGGCCCAGGTCCAGATCCGACCCGCTTGGGCGCGGCCCGGCCTGGCTGGTGTGGCCCGGCGCGCTGGCGCTGGCCTAGTGGCCAGGTGGCTCGGCCGTTTCAGCCGAGCGGATGGGGGGGGGGGGGGGGGGGGGCGCTGCCCCCCTCATTCGTAACCGTGTCCCCCATGTGGGGGGCCGCTCTTGTTCGGCCAGTCGGGGGTCATAACCCCCGACTCCTCCTCTGACCGGCTAGCCCGCTCCGGCCGGCCGGCTGCTGCCGACACGAGACCAACGCTGGCCGGTCCCCCTGCTCCGATGCTGGCGGCCCGGAACCGTCTGTCGGTCCCTGCTCCGCCGCAGCCTATGGTCGCGGCCTTGGTCCGCCTGACGCGGCGCGATGGCGCCACGCCCCTCCGCCGTGGCCCCTCTCCGGCTGCGGTGCCTTTGGGGTTCTCCGGCGCAGCACGACGGCGTCGCGACCTTGTTCGATTCAACGGTGCGGCGCGACGGCGACGTGCATTCCTTGCCGCATGACCCTGCGCAGTGTCGTTGCACCACGCCACTTTCCTTCGCACCGCAACAACACAACATACAAGGGACGAGGGTCGTCCATGTTTGTGCGGTCCGGCCCCCTCTCGTTAATCGATAACAAGCTGTCCAAAGTTTCACGAAGAACGACAATGAAAAAAATATTCACAAACAAAAACAAAATCACATACCTCGTCAAATTCATTGAGTGAGGATTCGTCGCGGAATTTATTGTCGAGGAAGAAGACGTCGCGGAAGGAGAGAGTCTTTGGCGTCATGGTACACGGGGTCGCGTAATCAATCATTGAGGATTCGACATTCTTCGTTGGATATCATTGTGTTCTTCATGTTCTTCGCGTTCTTCGCGTTCTTCGTGTTCTTCGCGTTCTTCGCATTCTTTGCATTATTCAACGAAGATGATGAAGATATTTACGCCTCCCCTTTTTCTCCCAATCCCCTCCCGTTAATCGATAGGAAGCGGTCCAAAGTTTCATTAATAACGGTAATGAAAAAAATATTCACGAACAAAAACAAAATCCCCTACCTCGTCAAATTCACTGAGCGAGGGTTCGTCGCGGAATTTATCGTCTAGAAAGAAGACATCGTGGAAGGAGAGAGTCGTTGGCGTCATGGTACACGGCGTTGCGTAATCAATCTCTGAGGATTCGGCGTTCTTCTTCAGATATTGTTGCGTTCTTCGCGTTCTTTGCATTCTTTGCGTTCTTCGATGAAGAAGATGAAGATCTTCAAGCCTCCCCTTTTTCTCCCAATCCCCTCTCAACACAACAAAACCCAACAATAATAAAATAAGTGTCTAGTCTTATTTTATTACTCAAGACTTAAGAATTTTGAATTTCAAACATTGAATTAAACCACTTAAATAATTCATGACATTTAAAATGAGAGTTATAAGATTTTTGGGAATTTAAAGGGGTGGGGTTCGTGTGGGCCCCACTGCCCTCATAACCTCCCATGGGAAGTTGGGTGGTTACCCAAACTTCCACTCAAAGGTTTTAATCACTTAGAAAGAAAAAATAAAAATTGTAGATAAATTTTTATTTTTAACTTCCACAATTTTTAACAACTTCTACCATGTAAATGAAACTACATAAAAGGTATTCCTAAGCAATTACTGGCACTGTGAATCCATCGGTGCCCTCGAAATTAGATTCCAAGAATCGGTTCAAGAGTTAGAAAAACCCGCTCGTTCTTTCACTGAACGTACCCGAGCTAAACTTCGGATAAAAATTCCGGGCACACCGGGCCTCAGAATTAAGTGTCGTCAAAAACCGCGTTCTGGTAAAATCCCAAAGAAAATTAATAAAAAATTTCCCTTGAATGTGAAAGTTCTTTACACAACAGGTCCTGAGATCGAATCTAGGGGGAGGAGGGTCGCGCACATAGGTGGGAATAAGTGATAACACTTTTAAAGGGAGGGGTGCTGTTAAAATATATGGTGGGGTGGCTAGGGCATGCGGGCTGGGGTGGGGTGTTGTTGAAGGGGGATTCATGCACTGTTAAAGCCCCTCCCCAAATTACAGAAATATATTTTTAATTTTGTTTAATTTTTTTTAACTTTTATCAATGATTTTTTTAGCACTAATAAAAGGGGTCTTTATCAGTTCTTTTTTTAGTGCTGATAAAAGGGACCCCCTATCTTCACTAAGATTAACAGCACCTTTTTAGCACTATAAATAGATTTTTGTAGTGTTGATAAAGGAAATATTTGTAGTAGTGTAGAATCCCTTTCATACATCCTTTTTTGACATTGAATAGATTCATGCCCATTTAAATGAAAAATATTATAGATTATATTACCCCTGAAACTAGACTTCACGTGACCAATGATGACACGAGCCTCGCAAAAAGGAGGTGTTCTTTCACACTCAATTCAAAGTCTAACCTCATCCTAAGGGGTGAAAATCACTACATGATCAATTAGTAAATAAAATAGATCAACATTTGTTATCATCCTAGTAAAGTGACCAAAAATCGCCATTTTTTTTGCATTATCCATTCGAATTGAAATCCAAATAGTTGAAGTTATATAAAAGAGGATTTCAGGATGCAAAAGTTCCCAATTTAGGGCATGAATTTTGACCCATACTAATGATCAGGTCTCCTTAAATACAATGATGTTGAAATTCAAATTCTAGTCATGAACTCTAATAATACATGTCTTATGGTTAATAGAACCAACACCCCATGCCATCCCTTTTAATTTAGCATAGGGAAAAAGAACGTGGAAGAATCCACAACATATGTATACACATTCGAAGTCTATAAAATCCAAAATGGAATCCAATCATGAACATATGTCATAGGCCTTCCCATGTTTCATTCCATTCAACAATTAAATATGGGCGATAAAGGAGTACGTACATTGTTCTATTTTTTTCATAAATGGCACCATGTCATGAACCAAGAAAGGTTTCCATCTAACCCAGTGCCTGACCCGATCTTTGGTATGGCTCGAAGGGAATTCACGATCCCCAAGGGCTGTAAATAACTGCCCGGGTATCATAAATAGTGCATGTGAATGAATTAACTAAAAACATAACAATAGATAACTAACACTGTAAAAAAACCATAACTAAAATTATACCGCCAAACATGACACAACCAACTTTTCAGATTTCAAGCTTATAATTTTGATCAAAAACCTTGAAGGACTACAAGAAGATGGAAACTAAAACGTTTCTCCAACCCCCATAGAATAAGAGGGCCACAATCTCAAGTCTCCTCCAACATGATCCACAAAGAGAGACCACTAGGAACCCTAAACCATCCACACAATTCACCTTACCGTTACAGGGAACATACATACAACAAGATCAACATACACCCAAGGGTGTATCTAGGGTTTGATCCAAATCCTAGTAGGATTCTTCCCAAATAAAAAGTTTCCATGCAAAATCATTTAAAAGACAATATAATATTCTCATTTATGTACTTTCATTTAATATATTTCTAGGAAAACACTTATTGGGTAAACATTTTAAAAAGGATCACTTCCAAGGTAAACCATTTCACAACCACGTGCTTAAATGAAAAAGAGAATTTTTTAAAAAAAGAATTTTTTAAAAAAAGAAACACACACTTAGCCATCATATTCTTACGGATGGCACCATATCATAGAAGGTAGAGCACCATGGGTCAATCCCTTGGGTCAATCTAGTATGTATGGGACCCTATAACCTTGTACCTTAGTGAAAGGTGGTATAATAACCACAACCATCGACGTTCTCATGTACGAGACACTATGTAGGAGAAGCATCCAAAATTATAGTTGTCTTCAATCATCATCATGGTTTAGTTAGTGTTGTAACCATCAAACATGCTATGTGAAACTGGGACAAGCCACTTCCAAATCACTAGAATACTAGATCTAGTCATCCCTCCTATATACCCAGGATTAACTTGTGCTCAAGTTAATGTTCACATATCACACAACATACCACTCACACAACCCATGTCCAAGAATTTCAAGAAAATCGCCCTTTTTCATATACAATACACCATCACTATTACCCACACCAAAATAGTTTCAAAAACAACCATAACATACCTTTCACATTTCATAAAAACTTATTTAATAATATCACAAGTAACATGTATAGAATCCACCAACCAAATCCATGGGTCAATCCCTTTTGTAAAAACGCACATACACATAGAAAATTTTAAAAAAAATCTTTCCCATTATTTAGGGAATTGTTAATTCATCCTTAATGTATAATAAAAATCCCAATGCGCCAAAATGACTCATTTTCCCTCAAAAATCCATTTTTCACACACAATCACCTCACGTGATAAGACAACATCTTTTGTATCTTTCAAACAAGGTATAAATTCTTTTTTGATAAGTCTTGTATAAGGAATCCACAAGACCCAGCCCCATTACTTTATAAAAATTCATTTCCAACATAAAAACATGATATGGATTTCTAAAACATGCTTCACACCACATAAATAAAGTATATAACTTGTCAAATTTAATTAAACAAACAAACTAGATCATCCATAAATTCTAGGGCATAGAGAAACCTACGTCACATGGGAAAAATTCTAGAAAATGGTTTGAAAACCATACGCACCTCTTCCACACCACAAGGATATATAAAGGAACCCTAATCGAGGTGGTCAAACCCAAAGGATTTGTATCCAACCCCCAAAACAAAACCCTAGCTGTTATAAAAAGAAACCCCAAAGGAGAGGAAGAAAAACCCTAGAATAAAGTAGCAAAACTATGGAGAAGAGACTTACCTAAGGGTTACTTGAACAATATACACCAAAAACAAACAAATATTGGAGCCCAATGAGAGGGGAGGATAGAGTTAGGTTCACCTTGGGCATAGAGGGCTGAGAGGGTCGAGCAAGGGGGTGGAATGTGGAAAATTGGGGAGAGAGAAAAATAAACCCCCAAATTTTAATGAGTCGGTAGGCCACATGGTTAGTACGCACGGTTTTCCAAACTATACAGAGATCGTGGGACCACTTCTATTGAGTTATACCCATCCACTTGATTACCTATGAAGAGTTTCATAGTCATGTTGTAGGTCACATCTCTTACCCCACAGTTTTCTGGGTTGGGTGAATGGTTACCACTAAACATGTGTC
Organism: Viscum album; assembly: GCA_963277665.1. Taxonomy (NCBI): domain Eukaryota; kingdom Viridiplantae; phylum Streptophyta; class Magnoliopsida; order Santalales; family Viscaceae; genus Viscum; species Viscum album. The sequence goes on along the minus strand of OY728120.1, from coordinate 1,426,120,657 downwards.
ATCCAAGCAACTAGTCCTTCCAACCCAAAAACATACACTTGTATCCAAAAAATCAAAGGAAACATGAGGGGAAAATCTATACAAAAGATAAAAGGTAAAATATTTTGAACATTCAAACTTTTCACACCTGGTTCCTGAGAGACTAACCGAGAACCAAACTCAAACCGGAAGAAAAGAGACTTCAAAAACTTATGTGTGACCATTATCCCCACCGTTACACTTTCCTCCCCAATAAAGAAATTAAAATTTTGATTTTAAATAGAGAAAAAATACTCTTTTACAACCCAAGGATATTCCCATTAAACAAAAATAATACAAGATGACAAAAACACTACCAGCCAGATGAGAGGTTTACGAGTCGAACCCAAGAGACCAAAATTGACTTTTATCTAAGTGCCACCTACCCCTAAAAGATAAGACACCTCTAATTGATTGATCAAAGGAAAGAAAACTCTCACCGCATACAATCCATCCTCATGAGTCCAAACACCCTAGACCTCAATAAATAAAACATATAACACTTTCCTAAAATGGGAAAACAAAATCAACCTCATCCTGAAATAGAGTACCTTAAACGCTAAAAAATGGGTCTCATGAAATTTACCTAAATCAAAAAAAAAATATTTCAAGCAAGGATACCATGGAATTTCTTCAACAAAACCATTGGGCATGCTCAAATCCTAAATTTTACTCAATAAGGATGCTAGGGATTAGATATCTCCAAACAAGCCTAACTACCGCCAAGCCATCACCAGGAACATAACCAAATCATTGACATGGGGAGACCCGAGTGGACATCCCACCATAAGGGATAAACTAACATTAACATATTATAGAATAATTTTAGTGATACACATGATGGGTCTCCCAACCATAAAGACCAACTAACTTAATTGACTGGCATGGACCAACAAGGGATGCCTGACTTGAGATAACCAGGGAGATTCTCACACAACCTAATTCTCCCACTACAAGGGACCCAACCATGAATCTTCAAAACCCATAGAAGACACTATGCAATTCAACACCCTTATGGGAATTACCATTCCTAGTTGATCCCAAACCAAAATTGAGATCATAATAGATCTACAAGGTTGTTCATACAGAAATGGTCACACAGATATTCATACCCACAAGTTTATAAGCACTAATATTCAAGAAAATGAAACAACCCCACCTCCTTATAACCAAGGAGAGGATCTTCCACCCTCATGGGTCACAACACTGAGAAGCAGGGTCCCCATTTCCCTTTTTTCCATATAGTACCACTTGAAACTAAACGACCACATCAAAATATTAGACTATATCTATTCCTGATACTAAATATGTAAATATAACCAAGATCCCTTATAACCCGAGGGATTTCAGACTATGCACCAGCTTCACTTCAGGACATATGGCTTTAGCTATTTTGATTGAAGCATCTACTGCCTCACAGTAATACGTTAATGCCCCCAAAAGGAACTTCTTTTTCTAGTGCTACAAGCAAGAATTCCGTAACAGAGACAATGCGATTAGACACAACACACTGTGACATCGACTTACTCCCACGTAGCACAATCTCCAAAACAATGGATTAGATGGGGTATACACATCACCCCTTATTAGATAGAACAAGAACATCAGGGGGGAAAGTCATTTTGTAGACACCTTCCTCTAAAACGAAGGAATTAAAATCTCTTGAGGGAAATCTCACTTATGTTAAAACATAGGCCCTCAAAAAAATTACACACCCTTTACCCTTATAGTTGAGTGATAACAAAACCCCAAAAACAGTCACCGAACATGACCATAGTGAGTGATCGAAATGTTATAAGGAGATGGACCTTAAGCTAAGTCCCAAATGACACACAATTCATGAAAACATCCATAAAATCCTTCTATAACTAGACTCGCAACACTGGTGGCCCAACATGAATCCTTTATTTGAGGAAACCAATGAAAGACCCAATTTCCCTTAAAGACAACAACCAACACCACCAATATCATACTGCTTCAACTTTCCTCACTGAAATTACTCACACCATTTCTAGGTAGGACCTTTGGACACAAAGGTGTCAAACTTCGTACTCGAAAAAAATAAATGAAACAAAAACTTCCTTCAAGGAGAGAGTCCTTACATTGATCAACTAGAGGATATGTCAACAGAAAATCACATGTGGTCGTACTTCAATCGTGTGTTAAATCTTTATGGTGGAATACACTACCCAAGAAAGAAAACCAAGTACCCAATCAAACAGGTCCATTGGCCAAAATGTTCCACAAACCAGAGCTGAACATCTGAAGGAAACCACTGCAAAGTCCTCATAAAACACCTCTCAAAAAATGCACTAACCATGGTTTCAAACCAACAATCTGAAAAAGCACAACATGAAACATTTTCCAAGCAAGAAGGATTCTCAAAATCAAAATACCATGCAAGAAAAAATTCCAAATAATAATTAAACATACCAAGACATTGCAGATCACCAAACACCAAATTTTTCCTTCAAAATTATTTTTGAAAATAAACGAGGTTGATGGCCTACACATTCAACAATGGTGTTCCGTGGGCCTCACACATGCATGTTCCCGTGCCACCCCAGGCACCAACCTCATGTCTATACATGCACTCATATACTAATTCCATTGATCATTAACCTTTCAGTATACCCATGTATGTAGTGACCCGTGAGAACACCAACGACAAAAACTAATCCTTTCCACCTTTCAAAAGAAAAATGATCAACCCACACTTTCTCTTTCTCAGAACCACTAGCCCCATATATCAAAATCAAATTTAAATGCCATAAATATTTTTCAAAAAGGAACCAGCCATTTGAATCAAAACTCACTTTAAAATCTTACACATCAATTTAAAAACATTTCATTCCATTAGAAACACTTTTCAAAAGTTTATTAAATACCATTTAAAATATATTTTCCAAAACCATCTTTAACACAATTCCTATTTTCCCAAATATTTAATTAAAACAAACTGAAAGTTGACGTTAATAAAACCGAATTCCAGTAAACTCATCCACATCCACTCAAAACCATTATCATTTTCAAAATATTGTTTTGCAAAAAATTGAAACAATGGTTTTCAAAATGGTTTTCCAAAACCCAACGATACAGAAGGCCATGTGAGAGGAAATTAATGTAAGTGGGTGGCTTGGACATATGGTTGAGGGCCATACTCCAATCACTCCACAATTATAGATATTATTCTAGGGAAATTTCCCCAGATCCACATGGCTTGTTAGGTCCTACAAGATCATTAAGACCATTGAACCAACCCTATTTTCATTTCATCAGATATTAATGAACCACAAAAACAAAATAAATCAGATGAAACCCGACATCCCTGGGTGACTTGAGTCTCGTCACGAGGTATGCTGGATAGAAACCCTACTCATAACCAGAATGTCATGTTCCGATAATCCAACCTCTATTCTACCCAGAATATTCTAGAAGGAACACGACCCAATAGAGCCAACCTACTCTGATACCATTTTATCACAAACCAAGTCGGGTCGTCATTCGACCCAACACCTAACCTAGTCTGTGGCATGGCCCGAATGGTGTTTCCCATCCACATGGGTTAGAAACAAGTTCCCAAGTATCATAAATATGCATGGAAATGATTTAATCGAAATCATAACAATAGAAAACTAACAGGGTAAACAAACCAGAACTAAAATTACACAACCAAAAACAACACAATCAACTTTTTGGATTTCAAGTGTACAATTTTGAACCAAAACCTAAAAGGACTACAATAAGATTGAAACTAAAACTTCTCCCCAACCCCCAAGAAACAATAGGGCCATAAACTCAAGCCACTGCCAACATGATCCAAAAGGAGATACCATTAGGAACCCAAAACCGTCCACACAATGCACATTAACTTTACATGGACCATACATACAACCATATTTACATAAACCCAAGGGTGTATCGTGGGTGTGATCCAAATACCAATAGGATTCCACCCAAATAAAATGTATCAATTCAATATCATTTAATATACAATCTAAAATTCTCATTTAAGTACTTTCATTTAAAAAATTTCTAGGAAATCATTTATTGGGTAAATTTTTTAAAAAAAGAACACTTAAAAGGTAAACTATTTCAAATCCATGTGTTTAAAATAAGAATAGAATTAAAAAAACACACACACATGGTCAGTAGTCTTACGGATGGAACCACATCACAGAATGTGGAGGACAATGGGTTAATCCCTAAGGTTAATCTAGCTTGTGTGGGACCCTAGAACCTCGTACCTTGGTGAAAGGTGGCATAGTAACCAAGACCATCCATGTTATCTTGCACAAGACACTACATAGGAGAAACTTCCAAAATTAATGTGGTCTCCAATCATCATCATCGTTTAGTTAGTGTTGTAATCATCAAACATACTAAGTGAAATCAGTACAAGCCACTTCTGAATCACTGGTGTAATAGATCTACTCACCCAACCTAGATATTCGGATTCCCTTATGCTCAAGTTAATGTTAATATATCACACAACATACCACTCACCCAAGCCATTTCCAATCATTTCAATAAAATCATCATTTTTTCATAGACAAGACACATTACCTTTTACCAACACCAAAATAGTTTAAAAAATGAACTTAACATGTCTTACACATTTCATAAAATTCATTTAGCTCTATCACAGGGAACATGTATATAATCAACCAACCAAATCCATGGGTCAAGCCCCTTTTCAAACCACACATACACTAAGGACATTTTTAAAACAAAATTTTCTATCTTTTAAGAAATTATTAATTCATACTTAATGGTACATAACAAGGCCAATGCGCCAAAATGACTCATTTTCCATCAAAAATCCATTTTCAACACACATGCACCTCAAGTGCCAAGAAAACATTCTTTTCATCTTTATAAAAAGGCATAAATTCCTTTTTAATAATCTCTATATAAAAAATTCATAAGACCTAGTCCCTTTCATTTATAAAAAATCATTTCCAATATACAAACATGCCAAGGCTTTCAAAAAAAATTCATCACACATAAATAAATTATAAAACATGTAAAAATTAATTAAATAAAAAAACAAGATCATCCATAAATGATACAGCATGGAACCACCTACCTCACTGAGAGAAACTTCCGAATAATGGTGTGAAACCCCAACCGCACCTCAAGGAGAAATAAAGTAACCCTAATCAAGGAGTTAAAACATAAAGGATCCTGATCCAACCCCAAAACCAAACCCTAGCCATTGGAAAAGGAAACTCCAAAGCAGTGGAAGAAAAAACCACGAATAAAGGAATAAAATCTGGGAGAAGAGACTTACATGATTGTTCCTTGAATAACCCACAACAAACATGCCCAAAGATTGGAGCCCAAGGAGAGGGGAGGTTGGAGCGAGGCATGCCTAGGGCTTGGAGGGAAAAGAGGGTCGAGCAAGGGCATCAAAAGGAGAAAATTAGGGAGAGAGAAAAATAATAAACTAAATTTTAATGAGCTAGCATGTCACATGGTTAGTCCACATAGCAAGTAAAATTGTGTAGATACCGTGTGACCGCCTATGTAAAAGGAGACCCAGCCTCACACATACCTGGGCAGAGGCACATAGCCATGCTGAGGATGTGTGGTAGGTTCTATCTCATACTGTAGAGTTTCCAAGGTTGGTTGCACAGTTACCACCAACCGTGCACCAAGTTTGTCTAACCCAAAACATTCACTTTTCTCCAAAAACTCAAAGGAAACTCAAGGGGGAAATCTAGACCAAATATAAAAGTTAAATGTACTCCAAAAATTCAAACCTGTGTCACCAGATTCCCAAGAGAAAAACCAAGAACCAAACCAAAACTGGAACAAAAAAGAATTAAAAAACTAGGTGTGACATACCATCTGAGGTCGATACATGGGCAGTAGTTCTATTTCTAATAATCTGGTGCACAACACGATCCTTTAAAGATTCAAAGGGTCTACTTGGGAAAGATAACAATGAAAACCCTTTTTATTTATCACTATCATGTTCCTTAGAGGTCGTATTATATATATCTACATGATGATTCCAAACATATAAGTACAAATTGAGGCTTCGTGGGTGATATAGAACACAATTGCAAACTGAAGGGTTTCGTTCCCATTCCTCCATATATATATATTCATATAGTTTTTCTGTAAATTCATTTGTATACTATATTTAATGATAATGATATATTTATATAAAAATACATTTATATATGATATATAAACACAATATTATTGACACACAACTGTATATTTTTATTTCTCAAATAGACAAACATATAATTACATGTATATATATATATTTACATATATTATAATATACACATAAATATAGTTTTGTTATCGGCAGACATGTTTATACATAAAAATTACATTTATTAGTATATATATTCAAATTAATGAATTTTTATAAGGTAATTAATATAGATAATCATTTATTTAAATTAAATGAATAAAACATATTTATTTCCATGTGGTTTATATGTTCAAAAATATATTTCTATCTAAATATGTATTTATACAAGTGATTTATTATATGTAAATATAATAAAATATGTATATATTTAATTATAAATAAAAATACATTTTTTAAAAAGATAAAAATTCAAAACCATAATATCAATATGTATGTAATCCCTTGAAATAAATTTTTTCCCTACTAAAAAAAGACAATAAGACCCCCTTAAACGAGGTGGAAATTCTATCAAATGTTAAGAAATTGGGATACCCTAACTAAAAGCTCTATTTTAAAGGCCTTTTGACCCTTTTCTTTCCTCAAAAAAATGTGACTGGGGTTTCTCTATTTCATCATGTAACAATGCTTACTATAGGCTTTGATTTGATATATGGTAGAGCCCAAATAGACACCTGGATCAAAAGTTATAGTTGTCTGAAGTTCAAGTTTTATTTCCTACATTTCATGAAACTGTAATAAATTTTAATCTTTTAATTATTATAAAATTTAAATCTAATGTGGATTTATTTCATTTCATAAGATTCTTTTTGAATGGTTGTGGAGCTAAAATTTACTCTTGAATAAATAGTTATGGTCAATTGATGTTGAAGTCTGATTTTTAACTTATTGAATATTTGTTTTAAGTTTCAAATTATTATTAACTAATAATTATAAATATTTATTAATTAACATATTTTAATTAATATAAAATATAAATAATAAACTATATATGATATTAAATAATAAATAATAAATCATAATTAAATATTTTAATTTTAAATTTTTAAATTTTTTCTATAATTTAGCTATAGTTTTTTTTAAATCACCTCTAAAAATAAATTTAATTTTTTTGAAAAAACAATTTTAAAAAAATTTTGCAGTATTTTTTATAATCATCCCCAAAAAATGGATGCTAAATTCTTTTCAAAAAACAATTTTGCATCTGGTTTCAATCCCATTGATAAAAAACTATTGTTAAATCATTTTTTATTGCAGTGCCTTAAAGTGTACATGCATTTATTTTTTTGGAAATCGTAAATTTTTTTCAATGAAATTTGTTTTTATTATGTTAGAAATTTATTTTTCATTAGAAAAACCTTTGGAGCAGTATAAAACATGTACCCTCCCCCACACATTATTTCTATAATATAATAAAAATTTAAACTCTTTGAAATTTATGGGTGAAATGCTACAATATGGGAGTTACAAGGTGGGGAATATATTACAGGATACAGGTTGCCTTTCCCTGTAATGTACTTCAATATTATTTTCCTATAAAAGAATCTTAAAAAATTATTAATGAATGAAAAAAATAAAATTAAAACTAAAAACATAGTAATAAGATAATTTTGGGTTTAACCCCCTAATAGGGGTTGTATTTATATTGTTCATAGTAGGACATAATTTGGTTCATCCCCTATCAAATGGTGGATGTGACTTCTTACATAGAAAACATAACATGTGCTTCATTCGGATGTGTTTCCTCGCACACTGGAATATTGAATCATGAATAATTTCAATTAATTTTTAGTCCTATTTAACAAAATAAGATTTTTTTTTTCTCCACCACCCCTTTATATTTGGTTACATAATTTAAGTGAACAATGGGTGAATGAATTAATTGATGCACCTTATCTTTATAAAAACTAACAATATCAGCCTTAACAAAGACATCAACATCATCTATTCCCCAATTGAAATGATTATTAAAATAAGAGAGAAAATGAGGAGATAAACCATTATGTTGGAAAACATCCTCTTATATAACAACTTGTTACCTTGATTGGGTATGTTTTCCCTTTTTCTAAGTTCCCTTCTAGTTTTTAAATCCTTAGTTGTTATTTTTCGGGTTTACTGTAGGTTGCAGAATAGGAACACATTGTGTACATAAGGTACACATCGTGTACTGAGTACTGGATACACGTCGTGAATGGAGAGATCATGTTGTGACCTAGTACACATCGTGTACATGAGGAACACACCATGTAGGGGTTAAATTGGGGATTTTTAACTTGAGGCGACAGGAGTTTTGCATACTTATCCAGCATGGCCTACACGTTGTGACCAAGGGGTACACGTCATAACCTGACTCACGCCTAGGTTAAAGTTATTTTTTTGGGAGTTTTACCTTGTCTTTTTCTCTCAAGGATTAATGGATCTCGACCTAAGGCAGTTTTGGTGTTTTTTTAGAGAATCAACATATTCTAGATTGATTTGATCAATGTTGTATCTTCACTGCACTTGCGTTGCGTCTCATAGGGTAAGTGTTATTTCTGGTTCTTCCTTGATTATGATCATGGTAGTTCCCTCGCCTTATTTTGTTGGATCCACTTATCTATGTTGGTTTATTCATGTTTTCTTCTTCAAGACCTATTGTGAGATCTCATTTTGGAGGCCTTTTTCCTTCATTGGTTGTGGTTCGGTGGGAATATTTCTTCAAGGCATGTCTGTTTCCCCTCTTATTTCGACATATTATGTTTAGATTTGAATTAATATTGTCATGGATTGGATTATAGGGTCTATATTGGTGATGTTGGGTTTCGTTCTTGGATTTGGAATCCATTGCGGGTGTGTGCATCCTAAAATTTGAGGTAGGTGGTTTCTCATTTAGCCTATGATAATGAACCTACTTGTTTTTCTTTGGAAATTTCATTATAAATTAATTTATAAACATCACATGATTGTTTTGAGTATTGAAAAGGGGTTCTAAATGAAAAATGGTTTTCCCTGGCTTTTGATAAATGGATTATAAATGGTTTTGAGTGGTTTCCAAAGCATTAAATTTGGTGTGTTAGAAAGAGAACATGGGTAATCTTGGCTACGTAGGTGGAAGGATCAGCTTGAGGCCATCATCCACTGTTTTTTTATTATCAAGGTGGTTTGTCTTGGGGATTTCCTATGTTCCTAGGCATGTTTTTCTATGGGACCGATATTGACATTTTTGGGGGTTTACTCATGGGATTATTCCTTTTCTTCCTAGGTCCATTGTTCTGGGATCGGTTTTTTGTACTTGATAACTATAGTATGAGTAGTTTGTTTCCTAGTCCTGTAGTATTACATGGTGTGTGATACATGTGATTCTTTTTTTATTTCTTGGATTTCTATGGTAGCCTTGATATGCATTTTTATGCTTGTGGAAAAATGTTATGGAAAATATGCTTTGAAAATGTTATACCTATTTTTTGTTTCGATCTATGGAAAAGGGAAATGTTTACCATGTTTTCTATAAAACATCTTTTCTGGTTATCATTCCGTCTTTTATTTTAAAAATGAGCATACATGATTTTTTATACAGAGACTTGTTATGGAACACTATGGTGGGATCCTATTGAGCCTGTTAGCTCACACCTTACACACTACTTCGGTGCTGCGTAGACCTTTGTTTGTCTTCTAGTGCATGGAAGGGAAAGGCATTGTAGGGAAAGGTAAGGTTCCACCGAGAAGAGGTGAAGTTCCTATCAGCTGGGATGGGTAACTGGTGGTGAGATGGTTGGAGTTTGTCCATCCCATTGTTTGGACTAGCAGTTTTTCTTGTAGTCCTTTACAATAGGGCTTTTCTTATGTGTTTTTCCTCTATTATAGTTTTTCTATTTCCACTATTTCCCTTATAGATATGGAATATATATATTTTTAGTATTCTACTAGTACTTTACTTCCTTGTATATGTATGGAATGTGGTTGTTCAGATTGAAAAAAATTGTTCCCTCGGTTTTGTTGTTCGATGCTCGGGTGCTTGTTGCCAGCCTGTAGGGATCAGAAACTCTCATCAGGTATGTGATGGATTGGGTTACATGTTGGGTTTTAGGGTAACCTGAGTCGGTTAGTTATAGTTTGGTATCAAAGGTAGGTTTTTCATCAAGAGTATTTTCTTGTGATGTCTGTTAGAATGGAGATTGGATTGTCAGTACATGAGAGGTATGTTGCGATGTGTGCCTGGCCAGCTCTCATAATAAAAAGACTCAAGTTTTCATGGGATATCAGGATATGTGCATTTAGTGTTGGGTTCTGATTTTAAAATCATAGTTTCTACTTATGGGTTTTCCAGTTTGAAGTTAGGCTTCTAATGTGTCTGATCATTATTATGTTTTGGTATGTAGCAGTATGCCTCCGAGACGTCTTCCATAGGTTCCTAAGGAAGTTACAGATGATTCTCCTCAAGGAAATCCACCTATGGATCAGAATCTATTTGAGACTACAATACTAGCAGTTTGTTCTTTTGATAAGGATGTTCCATGAGTTTTTAATGCAGGGTTTTAAGTACAACTAGGAGATGGAGGAGAAAGAGATCAATAACATGAGTTATTGTCAGAGAATCCAATGTCCTTTAAAGGGATTAATGAACCTCAAGAGTAGGAGGATTGGTTGTACATGATTGGTCCAATATTAGACTTCTTGGAGACATATATGAATATCAGGGTGAAGTGCGCAGCATTCAGACTTAAGGGTTCCAGTAAGAATTGTTGGGACTCTATGGTCCAGGCTAACAGACTTATTGTCTTGGATTGGAAGGGATTCAAAACCCTTTTCTTTCAGATGTTTTTTCTGGAGTATGATGTTGGAAATATTTCTAGTGTTCGTATCATTGTTGTAGGGAGAGTTTTTGGTGTTAGACTACACCAACCGGTTTGTTGAGATTGCACATTTTGCTTCGGACGTAGTAAAGAATAACCAGCTGAAGGTGTAAAAGTACCTGCAGGGTATATGACCAGACATTAGATTGCAGGTGTTCATGTTGATTCTTTCTACCAATGTGGATATGATGGATAGAGAAATGATGGAATTGATGGACATATTAGGAAATTTCAGATTTACCACTTCTTCACTTACAACTGGTGATAGCTTCAGTGGTGTGCAATGGAAGAAGAGGAAGTGGTAGGACCGTTGAAGGAGTGGTGGAGGTGGGTCTCAGCAACGAGCCTCCTCCGCACCATCCATTGTAACTAGAAGTGTGCCTATGAATTTATACTAGTGTTACAATGGGGGTCATACCAGACATTCTTGTTCTATTCCCATGAAGACGTGCAATAGTTGTGGACATGTTGGTCTTATACAACATTTCTGTCAGTCTAGAAATATACCTCATTATGGTTAGGGTATGTTGGATCCAAAGGCTACTCTAGAGCATTCAAAAGCATCAAAGACTACCAGGATCTTTCCATATTCCATAGGATTGAAGAATTTACATGCAGTAGATGAGTGTCTAAAAGAGGTTGATGCAATTTTATCAATATTGAGAATCACGCTTTTTATTGAAGCTTTAGTAGCTATTGATTTGTTTAATACTAGTTCCCCCACTCATTTATATCTACACATTTTATTGATACGATTAGTCTTCCAATGAAACATATTCCTTTTCTAATGGAGTTACCGACACATCTTGGTCAAAGGAAGGAGCAGGGGTACTTGTGTCCTTCTTGTTCATTTGCGATAGCTGGGAGAGAGTTTGAATAGGATTTTCTCGTTCTTTATCTAGATCTGTTTTATTTCATTATAATTATGGATTTTCTTGTCCCTCATTGAGCTGGGTTTTATTGTTATCATTGGTTTGTTTTGTTTGTTTCTTCCGATGGGAGCTCTCATGTGTTTCAGGGGGAGTGGGATCTAAGATCAGGTCGTGCAGGACCTTCCCACCTGTAGAGACCCGTATCTTGACGTACATGGACATTACATTACTTTTGCGGAATACTTAGTACATAACAAAAACACACACACAAGGATCGATAGTGAGATTAATCATATATAGTTCCTAAAATGGACTTATACTTCATATATCATACTGCTTAATATAATAAAACTAGTTTCTACTAAACAGGGACTTCCTGTAGGCCAGTGGTAGGCGATAAAGGCCAGTCGAACTTCAGTTGTGGGTTCGATTCCCACAGCCTTGTCCGAAGCGATGGGCTGTCACCCGTCCTGCAGGTTGTCCTTTTTCTAAAACTATAATACTATAACATCCCATAATATCGAAAAAACTTCTATCCTTAAACAATACTAAATTATGTCCAACATAATCCATTCCAATCTTTAGTCCTATCCATAATACTGCAGTCCATTCTCATAACATAGGGAAAACGATTACCAGAGATTTAATACCATCGTTGATCCCCATATATCATAAGATATATCTTGTTGGACACATTCCAAACATTCAAAGGCCTTAATCTTGTACTCTCTTGAATACCCATTGAACCTTAGTGAAAACTTGAATGCAGTTAAAAGTTAACACTTTCCACATACCAAAATCCTCAAAATTCTATATACTCAAACCATGATATCACTTAGTCCTTATATCAATCATGAGCTCATGTATACAATCAAACATCTCATTATCGCCTTATCCCTTCATTATGCGCATATCATCTACTTTCCAAAAATATCTGAATAACCTTTCATGGATACTGGTAACATTAATCAGACAACAATGTAACAATCCTTACATGTCTCTTTATTCCATAGTGCCATGAGATTACTTATACAACATTACACATGAGAAACATGTAATAATTCCACTACATTCTTAAACCATTGACCGAGCTTCAAAAATTCTTTCATCTCACATATCATTTGTAGTCTCTTCATCATCATCCACATAAATACTACCCATATGACCATACTGATTCTCTTCATGAGTCTTTCCCTTAGGGCATTTGTTTGCATAATGCCCATACATTCCACATTTAAAACACTTAACCATTTTTGATGTCGTAGCAATACCATTATCCTCATCCATGGTGTTAACCGAACCTTTTCCTTTGCATTTACTTGCTTTGTGTCCTTCTTTTCCACACCCAAAGCATCTTCCAGTTCCCTTGAAACATTCTCCTTGATGCCTCTTCCCACATGATTTACATAGGGGAAACTGAACTTTCTTTCCTCTATGATCATTATGGAACTCCATCTTTCTCTTATTAGTCGAGTCAGGAAACTTACCAAATTTTACTTTATTGATCATATTATGAGATTGCTGATTCGGCATAATAATGATCTTTGGACTTCCAAATCCCATTTCATTTGGTTTCTCATGAAGAATATCATTCCATTGTCCATCATATCCTCCATTATCGTGAATCATCTTATTTCCAGCCATTTTCTAAAACCCCAAAAAAAAAAGAATAGTGTGAGAGGCAAAAATCATGCTAGGGAAAACAACATAATAAAGGTGGAGTATCCTTGATATCTAACATCTTAGGTTAAATTCTATGATCGTTACCGTAGTTCTAGGACTGTATCCTATACGTATACTTATCTTTAGGGACATCCCTAGACATACCTTATAAATATCTCTAGGGATTTCACTAAAGTTCTTGCATCCTAGTTTCCAAAGGTTGACTAAACCTTTCCTCTGATACCAACTGTAGAGACCCGTATCTTGACGTACATGGACATTACATTACTTTTGCGGAATACTTAGTACATAACAAAAACACACACACAAGGATTGTAATAGTTTAGTGTCTTTGGAAACTCGGAACGTAGTCTTATAATCGTGGTGAAAGATCTTCAATATCTCCCATAAAGATCTTCCCTTTTTTTTACCTAAAACCTTTCTTTATATCCTGGGGAAAAGAAAACATAAAAGGGTGAGCTCAAATGCTCAGCAAGGGCCAATAAAGGAAATAAAAATCATATCATATCTTTTTGAAAATCAAAACCTGCAAAAGAGATCATAATATCTTATCATGAAATAATTCATAGAAGTGAAAATGAGATCCCCATAATCATAACATAAAACTTGAAACTTTGTGGCATGCACAAATAATCATGGAAAATCATTTCCTGTTAGTCATGACTCATTGCCAAGACTATCTTAGTGGACAAAGTCCCTTTCTGAACCGAGTTCACTCCTCGTTTCAGTCCTGTATCACTGAACCGAAATAACCTTCCGTTCCGGCCATGTCTATCTCATGAGATATAAAATCATTACCCAATGCATTGGAGGGAGATATAGGTCCCACCCATCTTATAATGAATCCTTTCTTATGTGTGCCACATAATCATAAAACATACATCATCGCATAACACATATAACAAAAATGGGATTCTTGAAACATCATGACATCATAAATCAATTCATATATGATAAAGGAATTCATAAACATAATTCCATCACAACATAGTCAAACCAATGTAAAAATATGGATAGAAACAGAACCCTTTATTATCTTAGATGGAAAATAATTTTGATAAAACACTTGAATTGAATTCTTGAGGAAAATATCCTTTCTTCTTCAAAATCAATTTCTTTTCACAAAACATCATGCAATTTTAAAAGAAAGAGATTTTATTGAAAATAGTCTTGAAATCTTTTAGAGGAATCTTCATGAAAATAAGGCTTTATAAAAGAGTAGAAATCCGTTCGTGCCGTATAAGTAAAAAAAACATTCTTCGTACTTTTGTCGGAAAAGTCAAAAAGTACCTCGTACGAAAAACGACAAAAGATTCCTTTCATACGTATTACTAAAAACTCACCGAAGGGTAAAAATGGATTTAAACAATTTTAGGTGGATGGAAATAATATTACATATTGAGTAAACATGGATGTGGATGATAAAATACATCCCAGTAAATACTTACGAATAAAAAATTCGGATAAAAATGAGATTGTGATATTTCCCTTACCTTAGGTCCGATTAGCTTTGTACGTGTCCGAAGCTCCTGTATAATGGTTTAAATAATGTTATTGACTTATTCCAGAATCATACATATTGATATGAGATCATATATGGTCATATTATTAGCTTCTTGTTAGTAATATTTCATTGTTACTTGTTACTCGGGTCTTTATAACTTTTTGTTCTTATGCGTGTTTTGTCGAATAAATTCTTATTCTTATATTTAGGTTATAGATAATTAATTTCCAGAATGGTATTAGTGTAGTATATACCATATTCATTCATTAAATTCATTTATATAATCATTATGAAATGAAGATCATGTAGAACGAGTCGCATCACATCGTGGAGACGGTATTCCGTACGTACGCACGAGTGATGATATCGTTCCTATGATCGTGGAATTGTATTGGAGTATATATATATATTATTTCAGTATCAATATTACTTAATAATAATCATATATAGTTACTGATTACACCATTATACCCATCCTTGTAAGGTGATGGTGGAAAATAGATTACACCACGGCGTGGAGACGGTATTCCGTACGTACGCACACGCGGTGATTTCATTTTTCCGTAGGATGGATAGAAGGTGAATTAGGGTTGTTTCATATTTATAATAACATATCAGTATGTAAGTAATACTGATGTTATTACTTTATCATGAAACAACTAAAGAAGAAGAAGTTGAAGAAGAAAGAAATTGAAAAGATCGGTAATGGATATTACCTCTTCTTTGGAACACCTTTTTGAATCCTCCACTTAAGGAACTAAGATTGGTCTTTGGAGAAGACCAGGACCTCTAGGATTATTCTAGGGAAGTGGAGAAGGGAAAATGGCAGGGTTTGGCCGAGCTTGAGTGCTCAAATTGGTGTGAGGAGGAGGGGGAGGAGGTGCCCTTTTATAAGGGAGGAGAGGGGCACCTTAGGAATATCTCAAAATATTATTTTATATTAAAGTCAAAATCGATTTATAATGGTTCCAAAGGGTCTTATTTCGAAGATAAAGTGGGGAAGGGTCGAAATCCTATCAACCAATAGTATTTAGACAAGTTTAGGGTTTTATTTTAACCTTATCAATTAGATTTAACTCTAAGTTAATTAATTTAACTTTTACCGTGTCTTTTTGTTTTCTTTCACTATATGGTTAATACACTTACTATAACATGCCAAACGAACCCCAAATTGTTTATTATTAATATATATATCCTTATCTAAGTCATTTGGCCGAACCTTAGATTTTGAGGAATACAATAACAATTAATAATATAATATTTGATTTAAAAACTATTTTGTGTCAATTTTGACACTATTTGATATATGATTTTTGTGAAAGTCATAACAGAATTATATGTTCGAACCAAGTTGATTAAATCAACATTTATATATCATAGTAACCTATAAAATTAGTGGAATTCATAAAAAGTCTAAAATTACATTTATTTTGGTATTTATAATATTAATTATGTCAATATTTCATTAATAAGTTAATTACCGCATCATCATTGTGTCATAAATAAATTAAATTATTTGAGGTCTAAAAATTACAAATAAAATACCATTATGTAGGAAATCTTTTTAGCTTTCTAATGAATATTTATAGTCGAATTTATCTTATGTATAACCCCATATTAAAAATGATTTACTTATTAAACATTGATTTTAACTATTTTAACCCTTCTTTAAATAAATTAATAATAAATGTCCTAATCTAATCCATGTGGGCCTAAATGGTCATATTTTATTCCTAAGATT
The DNA here is from genome assembly GCA_963277665.1 of Viscum album. Lineage (NCBI taxonomy): Eukaryota > Viridiplantae > Streptophyta > Magnoliopsida > Santalales > Viscaceae > Viscum > Viscum album. The sequence goes on along the minus strand of OY728120.1, from coordinate 1,426,103,835 downwards.
GTTTTTGGTCGAATTACACTTTTCCAATAGAATTAGGACATGTGTTAGGGTAATATTAATATCATATTTACCCTTAGTTACCCTATTTACTATTAATCGCGGTAAAAATAGTAAAAAGTTACTATTCACCAAAAAATTATTTTTATCTCATTGAACCACATTTTACTTACTGATATCAACCGTGTCTGTCGGATTTTTGAAATTCCATTCACAGAAGCGGTAAAATTAAGTTTTATGCAAAATTTAGTTTTTAACCTACCACTTAGTAGTTTCACTATTCATCAAAAATTGATGTTTTTCAGATTAATGCCAAAATTTCATCCTAAGCTATATTTCATATTCCGAATTCAAAAATAAAGTCTATTTTACCAAATTCATAACATAGAAGATTCATTAATTAATTTTATAATTAAATCCCGCTGTTAAAATAAATAGCGTGTTTTTAGGAAACAATATATACCAAAAGATTGACACTTGATTATGTCTGGTTTAAATGTGAAATTACAACCAATGACCAACATTGTATTAAATTGTAAAAATATATTCTAAATATAATTTAAAACCACTCAAATTAATAATTTATCACTATTAATTATTTCGATTAAAAAATTTGTTTTTAATTAAAATTTAGTAATTTTCACTATTCATCAGAATATGAAAGTTATCCGAAATGTACCAAAATTTCACCTTAGGCTAAATTCGATACTCCGAATCCAAAAATGAAGTCCATTTTGAGAGCTAAAATTTCTAAAATTTAAAAAGTGGTTATTACTATTCATACCGGCTAGTTTTAATAATATTTTAATAGCATATCGTTGTTTAGTGAAACTTGGTATTGCGTATTACACACGCTATCGAGGAAGGTCGCGATTGCGTGTAATGCAAGGCAAGTCAAGGATGCGTGTTGTGCAAGCTCCTTTTGGTGTAGCGTACAACACAAGACATTAATAAAATTAAAAAGAATATTTTTTATAAAATCTTGGGCGGTTACATTCTACCCCCCTTAAAATGAATTTCGCCCTCGAAATTCGTCGGGGTTATAAATGGTTTACTATTTGAAAGTTTCTTTAATAGAAACCCACATCGTAAAAAGGAATACCAGAACCAATCTTTAAAAACAAAAGTATGAAACGTAACGGTTACCCAAATAAACTAATCATTGGGTTTCCACATAGGTGAAAATATGGATATGGAAGAGAAATCTAACCATCATGTTCTGATGGAGAGTGGTAGAGAACATGGCTATGGAAAATCCAATAATCACAAATCCATAAATTTGTGACGATATAAGGTACCATCTGATTCATCAGGTATAAGATCACTAGGACAACATTTTTGGTTTTCAAGATCATTTCCCTAAAGTTGAAAATTTGAATTGGAATAAATACTTTCTTTATTTTGGTACAATCTCACTATTGTTCGTGCCTAGAACAATTTCCACTTCATCTCTTAAATAAATGAAGTTGAATTTGTTATTTGTGAAGTGTTAGCAGATCATGTGATAGAATGATGGGTCATTCCATCTGTCTCAAACAAAAGGTTAGCAAAAATTATATACATAAGTCGATCTATAGTGAGATTAATCATATATAGTTCCTAAAATGGACTTATACTTCATATATCATACTGCTTAATATAATAAAACTAGTTTCTACTAAACAGGGACTTCCTGTAGGCCAGTGGTAGGCGATAAAGGCCAGTCGAACTTCAGTTGTGGGTTCGATTCCCACAGCCTTGTCCGAAGCGATGGGCTGTCACCCGTCCTGCAGGTTGTCCTTTTTCTAAAACTATAATACTATAACATCCCATAATATCGAAAAAACTTCTATCCTTAAACAATACTAAATTATGTCCAACATAATCCATTCCAATCTTTAGTCCTATCCATAATACTGCAGTCCATTCTCATAACATAGGGAAAACGATTACCAGAGATTTAATACCATCGTTGATCCCCATATATCATAAGATATATCTTGTTGGACACATTCCAAACATTCAAAGGCCTTAATCTTGTACTCTCTTGAATACCCATTGAACCTTAGTGAAAACTTGAATGCAGTTAAAAGTTAACACTTTCCACATACCAAAATCCTCAAAATTCTATATACTCAAACCATGATATCACTTAGTCCTTATATCAATCATGAGCTCATGTATACAATCAAACATCTCATTATCGCCTTATCCCTTCATTATGCGCATATCATCTACTTTCCAAAAATATCTGAATAACCTTTCATGGATACTGGTAACATTAATCAGACAACAATGTACCAATCCTTACATGTCTCTTTATTCCATAGTGCCATGAGATTACTTATACAACATTACACATGAGAAACATGTAATAATTCCACTACATTCTTAAACCATTGACCGAGCTTCAAAAATTCTTTCATCTCACATATCATTTGTAGTCTCTTCATCATCATCCACATAAATACTACCCATATGACCATACTGATTCTCTTCATGAGTCTTTCCCTTAGGGCATTTGTTTGCATAATGCCCATACATTCCACATTTAAAACACTTAACCATTTTTGATGTCGTAGCAATACCATTATCCTCATCCATGGTGTTAACCGAACCTTTTCCTTTGCATTTACTTGCTTTGTGTCCTTCTTTTCCACACCCAAAGCATCTTCCAGTTCCCTTGAAACATTCTCCTTGATGCCTCTTCCCACATGATTTACATAGGGGAAACTGAACTTTCTTTCCTCTATGATCATCATGGAACTCCATCTTTCTCTTATTAGTCGAGTCAGGAAACTTACCAAATTTTACTTTATTGATCATATTATGAGATTGCTGATTCGGCATAATAATGATCTTTGGACTTCCAAATCCCATTTCATTTGGTTTCTCATGAAGAATATCATTCCATTGTCCATCATATCCTCCATTATCGTGAATCATCTTATTTCCAGCCATTTTCTAAAACCCCAAAAAAAAAGAATAGTGTGAGAGGCAAAAATCATGCTAGGGAAAACAACATAATAAAGGTGGAGTATCCTTGATATCTAACATCTTAGGTTAAATTCTATGATCGTTACCGTAGTTCTAGGACTGTATCATATACGTATACTTATCTTTAGGGACATCCCTAGACATACCTTATAAATATCTCTAGGGATTTCACTAAAGTTCTTGCATCCTAGTTTCCAAAGGTTGACTAAACCTTTCCTCTGATACCAACTGTAGAGACCCGTATCTTGACGTACATGGACATTACATTACTTTTGCGGAATACTTAGTACATAACAAAAACACACACACAAGGATCGTAATAGTTTAGTGTCTTTGGAAACTCGGAACGTAGTCTTATAATCGTGGTGAAAGATCTTCAATATCTCCCATAAAGATCTTCCCTTTTTTTTACCTAAAACCTTTCTTTATATCCTGGGGAAAAGAAAACATAAAAGGGTGAGCTCAAATGCTCAGCAAGGGCCAATAAAGGAAATAAAAATCATATCATATCTTTTTGAAAATCAAAACCTGCAAAAGAGATCATAATATCTTATCATGAAATAATTCATAGAAGTGAAAATGAGATCCCCATAATCATAACATAAAACTTGAAACTTTGTGGCATGCACAAATAATCATGGAAAATCATTTCCTGTTAGTCATGACTCATTGCCAAGACTATCTTAGTGGACAAAGTCCCTTTCTGAACCGAGTTCACTCCTCGTTTCAGTCCTGTATCACTGAACCGAAATAACCTTCCGTTCCAGCCATGTCTATCTCATGAGATATAAAATCATTACCCAATGCATTGGAGGGAGATATAGGTCCCACCCATCTTATAATGAATCCTTTCTTATGTGTTCCACATAATCATAAAACATACATCATCGCATAACACATATAACAAAAATGGGATTCTTGAAACATCATGACATCATAAATCAATTCATATATGATAAAGGAATTCATAAACATAATTCCATCACAACATAGTCAAACCAATTTAAAAATATGGATAGAAACAGAACCCTTTATTATCTTAGATGGAAAATAATTTTGATAAAACACTTGAATTGAATTCTTGAGGAAAATATCCTTTCTTCTTCAAAATCAATTTATTTTCACAAAACATCATGAAATTTTAAAAGAAAGAGATTTTATTGAAAATAGTCTTGAAATCTTTTAGAGGAATCTTCATGAAAATAAGGCTTTATAAAAGAGTAGAAATCCGTTCGTGCCGTATAAGTAAAAAAAACATTCTTCGTACTTTTGTCGGAAAAGTCAAAAAGTACCTCGTACGAAAAACGACAAAAGATTCCTTTCATATGTATTACTAAAAACTCACCGAAGGGTAAAAATGGATTTAAACAATTTTAGGTGGATGGAAATAATATTACATATTGAGTAAACATGGATGTGGATGATAAAATACATCCCAGTAAATAATTACGAATAAACAATCTCGGATAAAAATGAGATTGTGATATTTCCCTTACCTTAGGTCCGATTAGCTTTGTACGTGTCCGAAGCTCCTGTATAATGGTTTAAATAATGTTATTGACTTATTCCAGAATCATACATATTGATATGAGATCATATATGGTCATATTATTAGCTTCTTGTTAGTAATATTTCATTGTTACTTGTTACTCGGGTCTTTATAACTTTTTGTTCTTATGCGTGTTTTGTCGAATAATTTCTTATTCTTATCTTTAGGTTATAGATAATTCATTTCCACAATGGTATTAGTGTAGTATATACCATATTCATTCATTAAATTCATTTATATAATCATTATGAAATGAAGATCATGTAGAACGAGTCGCATCACATCGTGGAGACGGTATTCCGTACGTACGCACGAGTGATGATATCGTTCCTATGATCGTGGAATTGTATTGGAGTATATATATATATTATTTCAGTATCAATATTACTTAATAATAATCATATATAGTTACTTATTACACCATTATACCCATCCTTGTAAGGTGATGGTGGAAAATAGATTACACCACGGCGTGGAGACGGTATTCCGTACCTACGCACGCGCAGTGATTTCATTTTTCCGTAGGATGGATAGAAGGTGAATTAGGGTTGTTTCATATTTATAATAACATATCAGTATGTAAGTAATACTGATGTTATTACTTTATCATGAAACAACTAAAGAAGAAGAAGTTGAAGAAGAAAGAAATTGAAAAGATCGGTAATGGATATTACCTCTTCTTTGGAACGCCTTTTTGAATCCTCCACTTAAGGAACTAAGATTGGTCTTTGGAGAAGACCAGGACCTCTAGGATTATTCTAGGGAAGTGGAGAAGGGAAAATGGCAGGGGTTGGCCGAGCTTGAGTGCTCAAATTGGTGTGAGGAGGAGGGGGAGGAGGTGCCCTTTTATAAGGGAGGAGAGGGGCACCTTAGGAATATCTCAAAATATTATTTTATATTAAAGTCAAAATCGGTTTATAATGGTTCCAAAGGGTCTTATTTCGAAGATAAAGTGGGGAAGGGTCGAAATCCTATCAACCAATAGTATTTAGACAAGTTTAGGGTTTTATTTTAACCTTATCAATTAGATTTAACTCTAAGTTAATTAATTTAACTTTTACCGTGTCTTTTTGTTTTCTTTCACTATATGGTTAAGACACATACTATAACATGCCAAACGAACCCCAAATTGTTTATTATTAATATATATATCCTTATCTAAGTCATTTGGCCGAATCTTAGACTTTTAGGAATACAATAACAATTAATAATATAATATTTGATTTAAAAACTATTTTGTGTCAATTTTGACACTATTTGATATATGATTTTTGTGAAAGTCATAACAGAATTATATGTTCGAACCAAGTTGATTAAATCAACATTAATATATCATAGTAACCTATAAAATTAGTGGAATTCATAAAAAGTCTAAAATTACATTTATTTTGGTATTTATAATATCAATTATGTCAATATTTCATTAATAAGTTAATTACCGCATCATCATTGTGTCATAAATAAATTAAATTATTTGAGGTCTAACAATTACAAATAAAATACCATTATGTAGGAAATCTTTTTAGCTTTCTAATAATATTTATAGTCGAATTTATCTTATGTATAACCCCATATTAAAAATGATTTACTTATTAAACATTGATTTTAACTATTTTAACCCTTCTTTAAATAAATTAATAATAAATGTCCTAATCTAATCCATGTGGGCCTAAATGGTCATATTTTATTCCTAAGTTTGTTTTTGGTCGAATTACACTTGTCCAATAGAATTAGGACATGTGTTAGGGTAATATTAATATCATATTTACCCTTAGTTACCCTATTTACTATTAATCGCGGTAAAAATAGTAAAAAGTTACTATTCACCAAAAAATTATTTTTATCTCATTGAACCACATTTTACATACTGATATCAACCGTGTCTGTCGGATTTTTGAAATTCCATTCACAGAAGCGGTAAAATTAAGTTTTATGCAAAATTTAGTTTTTAACCTACCACTTAGTAGTTTCACTATTCATCAAAAATTGATGTTTTTCAGATTAATGCCAAAATTTCATCCTAAGCTATATTTCATATTCCGAATTCAAAAATAAAGTCTATTTTACCAAATTCATAACATAGAAGATTCATTAATTAATTTTATAATTAAATCCCGCTGTTAAAATAAATAGCGTGTTTTTAGGAAACAATATATACCAAAAGATTGACACTTGATTATGTCTGGTTTAAATGTGAAATTACAACCAATGACCAACATTGTATTAAATTGTAAAAATATATTCTAAATATAATTTAAAACCACTCAAATTAATAATTTATCACTATTAATTATTTCGATTAAAAAAGTTGTTTTTAATTAAAATTTAGTAATTTTCACTATTCATCAGAATATGAAAGTTATCCGAAATGTACCAAAATTTCACCTTAGGCTAAATTCGATACTCCGAATCCAAAAATGAAGTCCATTTTGAGAGCTAAAATTTCTAAAATTTAAAAAGTGGTTATTACTATTCATACCGGCTAGTTTTAATAATATTTTAATAGCATATCGTTGTTTAGTGAAACTTGGTATTGCGTATTACACACGCTATCGAGGAAGGTCGCGATTGCGTGTAATGCAAGGCAAGTCAAGGATGCGTGTTGTGCAAGCTCCTTTTGGTGTAGCGTACAACACAAGACATTAATAAAATTAAAAAGAATATTTTTTATAAAATCTTGGGCTGTTACACCACCTTATCCTTAAGAGTTTGTTGTTTGCCTTTGTTTTTAAGCCCAATGATGTTTCTTCTGTTAGTGATTTTCCTATTGTCTTCATAGACTTTCTTGACATTTTTATAGATGATTTCTCTAGTCTTCCACTAGAGATGGAGGTAGAGTTTATGATTGACCTAGTTTCGGAACACAACCAATATCGATGCCTTCTTGCTGTATGGAACTATCAGAGTTGAAAGAACTCAAGATTCAGTTGGAAAACCTATTAATGAAGGGTATGGTTAACCCTAGAGTTTCACCATGGGAATCAACTGTGCTATTTGCAAGAAAGAAGATGGTTCACTTTGGTTATGTGTGGACTATTGGAAGTTAGACTAGGCAACAGTTAAGAACAAATATCATTTTCCTCATGTGAATTATTTGTTTGATCAGTTGAAGGTTGAAAATTGGTTTTCAAATATTGATCATCAGTCAGTTTATCATCATCTTAGTGTCCAAGAGTCTGATATACCAAAGACGTCCTTTACGAGCAGGTTTGGCCATTATGATTATCTCATGTTGCCTTTCGGTATGACTAATGCTCCTACAATTTTCAGGTCTTTGATGTATAGTATATTCCACCAATATTTTTACACTTCGGTAGTAGTTTTTATGGATGGTATTCTGTTTTATTCAAAGTCCGAGCATTATCATGATCACCATAAGATTTTGGTTCTGGATATTCTAGGAAATCACCTTTGTATAGAAAGATTTCAAAATTCAGTTTCTGGATTCAAGAAGTAAATTCATTGGGGAACCAAATTTATGATCATCGCTTATCAGTTGATCTAAATAAGGTAAAATCTATTTTGTATTTGAAGGAACCACAAAATGTCTTTTAGATACGAAGCTTCCTTGGTATTACTGTATACTACGGACGGTTCGTCAAGTATTTCTCTAAGCCAGTGTTACCTTTTACTTCTCTTACCAAGAAAGTAGTGAAATTATCATGGGATAAGAAGTGTCAGTCTTCCTTTGATGAACTAAATCAACTTCTAACATCATCACCTATTTTTATCTTACCTGATCCCTTTAAGGGGTTCGTAGTGTTTTGTGATGCATATGGTGCTGGTTTGGGATGCCTGCTAATGTAGGATGATCATGTGGTAACTTACGGATCTCATCAACTCTTATCACATGATAATAACTACCGCACTAATAATTTAGATATTGTGGTAGTGTTTCATGTGCTTAAGTGTTGGGGTCATTGTCTCTTTGGGGAGAAGTTCATGGTTTTCTCTCATCATAAGAGTCTGAGCTATGTCTTTTCCCACAAGGAATTGAATCTAAAATAGAGGCAATGGGTAGAATACCTTCAGGCATTTTACATTGACATCATCTAAACTCATAGTAAAGGGAATTTAGTTTTAGATGCTTTAACCATGAAGGTACCATCACAAGATGTTTTGGAATCAAAGGAGGAGTGAAATCATATTGGGATTTTCACTTAGTTTCACTTGGACACTCATTAGGATATCTCAGGGATGGTTTTGACCAATGTTCAGTTGTCATCGTCTCTTCTGGAGTCTAGCTTTCAAATTCGACATCAAGATGATGAGTTTCATAAGATTAGGGAAAACATTTATGGTGGGGATACGGTTCCTGGTTAGTCTCTTTCTTCATATGGAATACTTCACTTTGGGAAGCGAGTTGTGGTCCCAGCACCTGTGGGATGTTCAGTCTTGTTTCATTGTCATATCTCATCAAGGGAAATTCATCCTAGAACTGAATATATGTATTATGACATGAGAATATTACTTCGGTGTCCGAGTATGAAGTGTATAATTGAAGATTATGTGTCCCATTGTTACACCTTCCAACAGATAAAGGCAGAGCACTTGAAACCTTTTGGTATGCTTCAGCCTCTTCCAGTGCCAGTTTGGAAGTGGGATGAGAGGTCAATGGTTTTTGTTGTTGGGTTACCATAGACACCCCAAGGGAAAAATTATATTAAGGTGGTTATTGATCAATTGAAGAAGTCTACTCATTTCATTCTGATCAGAGACACCACTAAAGTTAAAGATTTGGGTAAGTTGTATATTGAGGAGATTGTGAGGTAACATGGGAGTCCTTCTGTCGTTATTTCCGAAAGGGATCCTAGGTTTACCTCAATGCTCTAGAGAATTATTCTAGAGGAAATAGGGACTTGGGTCAAGTTAAGCACAACTTACCATCCATAGACAGATGGCCAGACAGAGCATGTAATTCTGATCCTATATAATATACTTCATGCCTACGTCTTGGATTTCGGTTGATCGTGGGATAGCCATCTGGGACTGGTTGAGTTTGTTTACAAAAATAGTTACCACTCATCGATCATAATTTCTCCTTTTGAGGCATTTTATGATCACCCATGTAGATCACCTCTTTGTTGGGTATAGGTGGGTGAAGTAGCTATGGTTGGACCAAGTCTGGGTCAAGTGACATCAAAAAAAGATTCATGAGGTGCAACGATGTCTAGTTTTATCCCAGTGTCGATAAAAATCATATGCATATCATGGTCAATTTTTTCCATGTGATAAAAATGGAATTTTATATGATTATTTATGAACATTAGATGGATATAATCACTTTGATATTAATTTAAGATCAGTTAATGATTCATTTAATGTGAATGTTTCAACATTTTATCTTTTATGTCACTATAAAATTTCAATTGATGACCATTGAGATTCTATTAATGAATTATGATTTAATACTAATATAAATAATGAAAATATTGTTCAAGTACATGTTTAATAAGAAATATAATAAGTTTAACATCAAAATATTAAACTCAATTGTGTACAATGAAAATTTTCTAGTTTATAATTGTTATCACTTTCATTTAGATATTAGTGGTATAATTTAGGGTTTATGAAATAAAATTAGTTCGTAGGATGTCTATATATTTTCATTATTTATTTATCAAATATTACCCAAAAGTATTAGATAATACATTCTTTTGATTATATTTAGGTTATCGAAGTTCATGTTTACTTAAAAATATTTGAGAATTTATTTTATGAATTTGTTGAATAGATTATAAAATATTATATAACATTTAGTAAGGGTTTTTATATAAGCTCATGGATAATATAGAGACAAATAAATGGGAATTTTTTTTTATTCCAAATGGATATAATAAAAAATGGATTATACACAATGAAGTTAATTTTTCATTAAAAGTTAGGTCAAAAGCTATTAGAGTCATCTGGGTTTAGGAATCAATCATAAATTTAATTATTTTCAAATAGATATTAAATGTATAATGATCAATGATTTTTTATATTGTGTATTACTAGTTGATAATCCCGTTGGTTTTGAAAAGCCTCATTTTTTAAAAAAAATATTTAAAAATATAATTAAACATATATGTATTTAACCATACCCATAAGCATGGTATATAATATTTATTAATATTCTCTTTTTAATGGTTTTTCTGTTTACGTATGGACCTACCCATTCATTATTTTTTTCAAAAAAATATTTTACTTATTCAAAATTTATTTATATAAAAATAATATTTCCACTAAAAATGTGTCGGGAAGATTTTTTTTATGAAATAATTTTTAATGAGTATAATGTATGGTTTGAATTTCATTCATAATATTCAAATATTTCCAAAGGAATTTAAAAATATTTTTTTATAATGAAATATCATAGGGATATTTATAAAGGATTCCATCATTTATGTGATAAAATATATGATACTCCTTCCATCATATCAATCAGACCTGATTTCTATTTAGTTGGAATATAATTAGAGAATAAGATTTATAAATGAATTATTTCGTACATTGTTATATCTTACTACTAAAAAATGAAATATAATTCTTTTCATTTTTATTTAAAATAAAAAATTTCCAAATCCAAATTAATCTCATTTAAAAACAGTTAATATGATTTTAATATTTCATAAAGTAATATTCAATCTTAATTTACCATTTTTTAGACATTCAATTTTTATTAGAAATCTTAAGATAATGTTTAGTTTTTAAATTTTAGTATTTATATAAAATTTCCATCCAAGATATATCACAATTTAAGAAGATGAATATTTTTACTATGTGTCAGAATAAAAAAATATATCACTATCTATTTACATATTGAAATATATTACATCCTAAAATTATTATTATAAAGTGTTTTAGATGAAACACACTATAAAATATTCTTGTACCAATTTTATTAATGTTCCAATAATATATATAAACACAAGTTCAATAAATTTTTAAATAAATAATAATATTTTATATTCTGAAAAAAGACATAAAAGTATAACATGACAATTTTTTAAACTATACTTTTTAGAATGGTAATTTATATCTTGAATTTATTAACACTAAAAATCATTTATATAATATCTTTATGAAGGAATACTCTTATAATAGAAATTTATTCCTTAAATTATACTTTAGGTAGTATTATTTTTTGTGATTTTATTATTATTTATATTTAATAAAGACGTGTTCAGCAATAAAAATGATTTTTAACGTGATTTTATAGTATATTTTTTATTTCTTTTATTCATTAAATTACATGTAAATATTTTATATTTCATAATTTTTTAACATATTTCTTCTATGAATTTTGAATCTTTGAAAGTTAATGAAACTGAAAAAATTATAGTTATTAATAAATGAGTAGAAATAATTTATCTTCTAACCATGGTTCATTGATAAATTATAAATAAATATACATAGAGAAGGACTATTACAAAGGGAACAATATTTTTTTAATTGGATAATGGAATTATCCTGTTATTGAAAAGGTATTTAATTTCTAAAAAGTGGAAAATTTATTTATTTAAATATCATACAATCTTTTAAATAAAATTGTGTAGAGAGTTTATTGAAGAAAAATATTATATAATAAATTCGTGCAATTTATTAACTTCATCTATTAATAGTTGAGAATTTGGTTATAAAACTATTGTATTTAATTATATACTAAATGTACAAAATGATGGATAATTTACATCTAGAGATTCTATTTGTGGTTATTTTTTTAATGGCCCTTGTTTTTTAAAATTTTATCACATTATACCACTGATATAGTGATTTTTTTCAATTGAATTATATATGAAGTAAAATGATGGTATGGTTGGAATTTTTGAGGTGTTAGTGTTTAAAATGGTTTTTTATGAAGTATTGTACTCCTATTATATGCTTGAAAGTGGTTGACAAAGTTTCTATTGGATTGATGGCCAATGATGTCCAAAGTATTTTTAGTTGGACACTAAATGTGTGCTTACTAGTTATTAGAGTTTATATTTAAATTATTCATATAGTCTTTAACTCGGCCCACATTGGTCATTATTTATGGTTTGAAATTAACAGTAAAAAATTATTTCATCCATAGTTAGATTATATTGAGGTATATCCTCTATCAACATCACTTTTTTCTCCCATATCCTCTACACTTCTATTTTGGTCTATTGGGTGTTGAATTTATGATAAAATGGAAATGGAATATACTCTAATTAAATACAAATTTAATAAATATACTTATTTTTAATTTTTATATAATTTCATGGGTGTTATTGATAAAAAAAATTAAATTTTGGTGTTTTTATTAATCTATTCAATATCCACACCAACTGGGGTTATCAAGAAATCATCAAAATGATTCTTTTGTAAAAAAAATGATTGATGAGACAAAATATGTCACTTTTTCATGTCTAAAAACGGTTATTTGGTGCATTGATAAAATAATAAACGGAACCTTCTTAATTTGGAAGACAATTCTATTGATTTGTTAAGATAAATTAATCATTTTTATTGTTAAAATTTTCATGGTTTTTTTCACATGGGAAAATTATTTACCAGATATTTTGAATAAATATTTTCTATAATCCCTGGTAGAAATGAGGGAATGTATGGATTGAATAATTGTGATGGGGTTACTTGTTATAACTATAGTTGGACTATATATAATGGAAATAAATAGAATTTTATAATTTTAATGGTAATATAACTATGTTTTAATGTATTACTAGATATTATTATTAAAATGTCTTCATTAGGTGGGTGAATAACTTATTGGTTTCATTTTTATAAATATAAGATTTCAACATACTCCTTAAATATTTATAATTCATTTTCATTTACTCATACCGTTTTTGATAATTTGTATGACATATATGTATATATATATATATTTATTTAATTGGTGTTACTATGATATGATCTATAGTACTTACATTCATAGTAAGAACCAATGAGTGTTTTTTATTATATTAGATATGTAATTAATGTTTGTTTTCCATCTAGTTTAAAATTTGTCTGATGTTCTTCCATTTCAATGAGGTTACTATGTCCAAATTTAATATACCATTAAATTAAGAAACACTTTTTATTTCAATTTTCCATGTAGTGGGGATGTAAATAGACTTGTTACATTAACTCAATGTAAAAATGTCAAAACCAATATCACATTCCATATTATTAATGGAATTTGGAAATATATATATATTTTAAGTGTGTATTGATTTTTGTTTTGTCATCCCCTAGTGGTTATAAAGAAGAAAAACATTTTATTGGTAGGTATCCACTTGATATTGGAATAGAATATGCTGATAATTATAATATTATTTTCTACATTTATTGATGCATTTTTTCCATGTATATTTTTTGTCAACATTTTATACTTTTTTTTGAGATTTTATATCACTCACTAGTCTCTTTACATGATATAATAATAATAAAAGTAAAAAATACATTTTATGTCTACCTCGTGGGTATTCTATTCCAAAACCATTCAAAGACACCCTGAAACACATACATATCTTATTTTTATCATGGTATATCACATTTCCATGGTATGTTGGGTGGGATTTGGGTTTCATGATTACAAATATTAAAACATGCTAATTATTCAAAACTATCATTTAAATTAATATTTATTTTTTAGTATATTGAATAACATTTGAATCACTATTTTGGGTAGAATATTTATTGACTGCATTATTTTGGGAATGCATTATTAATGGTATATAGAGAGAAATATAAACTGATAGAATACATGCACTCATTTTATGAAAAGATTTTTATTTATCCTTTTATTTAATTGTTTTTATGTGTTTTATATTTTTTAGAATAGTCCTTAAAATTTTATCATATTCATTTATATTAATTATTCATATAAAAAATATGAAAAATTTACCTCTGACTATTTAATACCTGTAACACTAGTCGAAACCCTTCAATTATTAAGTGATATACCTGTGGAATTTAGATGATCCATAATGGGGAATTTTAAAAAATAACATTAAAATAAAGAACATCATCACCAATTATTTTGCATGATATTAACTAGTAATGTAAAACAAGACCATCCACTGTGTTTTTCAAAACAATAGTAATACTACATAGAGTTAGGAATTAGAATATATGTAAAATCATAATATTATTACCTAAAGCCTCTCTTACCAAGATTGAAGAAGAATATTAATGCCTCACTGCGTTAAGAGTAAAAATGAATCATGTAAAGTCTCATGAATACTACAACCCATATCATAGAGTATAACTTTATAGGACTCATAAAAATTACAATGAGGAATATAAATAAAAAATATCAATGAAGTTATCTTGTAATACAAATCCACTAATCTAGTCACTCTAACATTCAAAAAAATAATGTTTTTTTATTCTATACATTCTAAAGGAAATAAACCCCAACTAAAAATATCATTTGTAAACTATATAAAGAATAAATAATCTCATACCACATCAGTATAACAAATACACATACAATATTTCAAAAAAAACATCTAACTATCATCTCTAGAACTCCCAAATAAATACAAAATTAAGGGAGAAGGATAGGAAAATCTAGTGTAGTTTTTTAGTTGTATCAACAGCATCCTAGATATATGGGGTTCACCAATAATCCAAAAACATTATATTTGAATCGGTCAAGTTATTGGAAAAAGGGTTTTGGTGCATAATAAATAATAATATATATGATGGATGAATATAAAACATCTTTTTTAATTTGCAGTCCACTTTTTAATGAAACACCTTAATAAAAATAACCCCCACCTCATCAAAATAACTATATAATAACTAGTACAGTCACCTCTATGCTTCCATCAACCAATAACACAACCACTCATGAAAAAAACTTCAAAAAAAACATAATCTGATTTCAAATGACATTATCTCGCATTATTCATTTCAAACAATATTTACCACATTATCCTCATTAATTTAGTCATATTCTCATTTATCATGAACCACTTATCATTTACCAATAAATTCAACAATTATATTCATTTAAATCATAATAATATAGCCAAATTACTAAAATATTTTGATCAAAATATATATTTTACATAACATATACATAATCATGATAACTTGTTGAATTATTTCATTACTTCACCATGATTGTTTATTTTTGGAAACATGACAACTCTAACCATGTCGACTACATCATACCACCTCAACAAAGCATCCCAAACATATCATTCATATCAAAATTAATAAAATTTCACTACGACCTCCTCCATTACAATATATAATTCAAAAAATAAAACTCTACCTCGAATAATATAAAAAAACATTTATCAACCAATTACTTTTAATGTTATCGCATCAATAACCACCTATTCATCAAATAATTACACATACAACACCCTTTCACATAAAAAAATAACATAACACAACAATCAATTAGAAAAATGAAATTAAAAATAGATATATAATACATATATACAAACTTATTAATAATCTATTATAGATTTAAATCCATTATTTTTTCATATTAGAAGAATTTATTCGCCATAAATAAAGAGAAACTAAATAATTCTTAAAAAATAAATTAAATATGATAAATTAATTATGAATCAATTACCATAAAATTTAATTAAATAATACATCAAAAAATAATTAAACCTTCCTTTAAACACCATGTTACTTTGAATGACCCCAATTAACCTATAACAATTCAATACATTATCAAGTCCAACCTCTGCCTCCAATACCAAGCCTATAAGAATGGATAAAATTAAAATAATTAAATAATAGGGAAGTTGAGTATCATATATTATAAATTCTAGAAATAAGGATTATAATAATGTAATATTCACCTAATTTTATGAAAAACAAAAATGATTTATCCTAACAACTACCTTGGGTTTCAACATTTATAATGGAATGAATGGTTTATAGGACATCATGACTATCAAATTGTTGATTATATCTTATACCACATACTAGGACAATGGCTTGTAGGGTCGAACTAATGAGATGAGGTGAGTTATCAAAGGAATTATTTAAAACACATACTATTAAAAACATCAAGAAACGTTAAGTGTAACCATAAGTGAAAAATTATGAAAAAAATGAAAATTATTTGATAACAGTATTAAAAATTATCTATGTTTGGTTTAGAAAGAATAAAAACAAATGATTGGAGAACATAACTGAACATCTTTTCAAGAAGGGGATTCTAAGTTGAATATATGTTCAAATCAAATAAAAAATATAGGCACTAAAAAAATTTCCACTATCCCCATCGATATTAATATATACTAATATTAAAAACACCATCGCTTCCATTATAGTGTTTTAGAGAGAGGTAAGAAAGGATATTTCACTTGGTCATTTAGGGAATTAAATTTCTTGAAACCATAGTTGTTAATACATTTCAATCCATAATTATCTACATATCAATGATTCCCAATGGAAAATTATTTTCAAAATATCATAAATGATGTGATAAACTGAAGTTGAATAATAAGAACCATACGGAAAAAATTAAAATGTATAATATAGATGAATATTGGTTTAGGTGTAATGAACTAATAATAAGAACAATGTTTTCCAACTAAATCAATCATATTTTCATTTTCTATTCAATTATAGAGAAATGTTATAAATGAAATTAAAAAAAATAGGGTTATTAAATTGAGATATAGAATATGATAAGAATAATAAGAGATTAGGATTCTTCTATATTGAGTGAAATTATTTCTCTCCCAACTTCATCTTTTATTTCCCCCTTTCATGAAGTAACATATTTTTATCCCTAAATAATTCCCACACCCTCTCAATTGAGTGGATATATAGAATATTAGATCCCTCCAATATAAGAATGGTATCCCCTATCATTATATAAAATTCACACTGATATAGATTTTCTGTATTCACTTGTTAGTAATCAATTTTTCAGTATATCTCTCTAAATATTATTTATTTTTTAGAAGTATAAAAATCCATGTTCCAATTATCCAGTTATAATTAAAAATACCGTCCAACCAACTATTTCACTTGATGAGACTCCTAATTTCTCCATTTAATCAATTTTTTTTTAATTGAAATTCATTTATTAATTTAAATTCAGGAATTGGAAATTTCTATAATAATAACACATTAAATTGTAACTAGAACTCACTTTTAGATCATTCATAGACTTTTATACAAACAATATGAATCTCTTGATTGATCCAATTTTAGTTCACTGTCATCTTGGGTACTATGTACATAGTCACAACCTATACATGGATGATAAAAATATGGAAAACCCAACTCATCTTCAATATAGAATGATGGTATCACTAAACTGGTGTATTCAATATCCCATAATGGTTACCAAAACACCTTATGTGGTTATCTCCTTTATGTTTGACCTCAATATTTATCCTAAAAAATATATAAGTGGAAATTGATTTCATACTTAAAGATAATATTGAAAAAAATTAACCCTGAATTTGAAAAAGAACTCATTTTCATATTTGCCAAATGATACCCATGATAATATGATCCTAAAATTATAAAAAATACTCTATGTTGAGGTTTTTAATACCTCAAATTAATAAAACAAGATTTTCAATTATCAACAACAATAGAGTTAAATTCAAGGATTCCATCAATCCAAAGGTGTTTATTCGACACCAACAACACAATTGCTGATTTTGGAAGGTTTTGAGGTGCCACCATATTTGAACATACAAACAACACCAAAAATAAAATTTTATTCCCATATATTATCATCATCAATATTCAACATCCATATTTTTGGATCAACTTTATTAGATCATGAAAAACTCCACTATCAACACCAATTAAAACATTGACATAACACCAACAATGGTCACCTTTCCTTAAGATACCCTTTATTTACATGAACATCGATATTATATATGATCTAATCATCTTCACATATAATTTTAACATATCCTTATACTATTTCTCATTAGTATAAATCAACACTCTTTCATGCACTTCTTCTTCATATAAATTGGATCCCAAGTATGCTCCTTCATCTCTACTTTATTTGAGGTCATCCAAAATACATGAGCTTTGGTTTCCCTTATCAATTTGTTTTCTCTTCGATTGGACTTGGGGACCATAATTTTTTTGAGTAATAATTTTATGATCATTATTATTTATAGAGTCATGTATATCAAGATTCTAGATCATGTTAAAATGAAATTAAATCAGCATTGGTCAAACCAAAATCTATTCAATGGTGAAAAATACCCTGAATTCTTGTTGATCCTACTTAATCCATGAATCATCACCACATTTTGATTTTAAATTATGAAACTTATGATCTATGACTACATGGATCTACATATACTAGGTAACTTTTGAAATTTAGCCTATATAGGCATTTAGTTAGCATCTATTCTCATAAATATATTTTTGGCTATGTAGCCATTTAGATATGTGAAGCTTATACCTCATGAAGATTCCCTTATGTGGAAGACATATCCATTAGATAAACTAGTTACTTTATTTTGAAATTATATTACATATCTATTTGGTTATGGGGATTCTATACATTAAATTCCATTATAATGAAATTTGGATTTATTAGGAACTTATATTTCTCAATAATGTGGATGATATTTGAAAAAAATAAAAAAATTTGAAATAAAATAAATGAGTTGAAGTAAACTCCCAATTAAATTTAATATTTTCAATTTGAAATTTCCACAATATTTATAACATCAAAAAATATTATTTAAAAATTTGGATCCATGAATATGTATTTAAAATAAAATTTATTAAACTTTGAAATGTTAAATTCCAACATCAAAAAAACTTAAAAACAAAATTTGAAAATATTTCCAATTGAATATAACATAAAAATTATGAAAATTGATCAAGAAATAAATTCATGTCAAATTCATGAACACTTCAATAATAAACCACATGAAATGATCATTTCTCAAAATAATATTATCTGATATGCATTTGTGATATGAAAACAATCAGTATTCAATTTTTCTAAAAAAAAATTAATTTAAAAAACTATAAAATTCATGGAAATATATGGGGAAACATGTAATGAAATATATCTACAACAATTTACCCCATAGATAGTTTTTTCCTTTTTCACATGCATATAATTATACAAACTCTATGTTAGAAATGAATTATCAAGGGTAAAAATGTGTGTTCAATGAGGAATTAGTTTTAAAAAGATTGTACCCCAGATGTTACCTTATATTCATAAATTTTTTTCTATTCTCATAGGAAAAACATGTGGTCAATATATACATTTTTTTACCAAAATTATTTCAATTTTAAATTTTTGAAAATAATTGAACATGCTTTATTTAAAATTCATATTAAAGTATGAATTTATATTTTACACTAGGAGAAAATACCCACAATAATATACAAGATAATAAATATATACAACCAAAAAATATGGGAATGAATTATAATTAAATACAATGAATAATTAATCATTAACCCTATCATAAGAGTAATGAATAAAAAATTTACCCTGGATTTGAATATTCATTTCATAGTATGTTTAGATGAAACAACTAAGAGTTTAATTTGGATAAAAATGTTATAAATTAATATACATTGTAAGTCATAATTTTATAATTAAACAAAAAAATTCTATAGAGTAAAGAAACTTTGAACCCTGGTTAAATCCAAGGGAAAGAATAACAAAAATTTCTCCTAAAAGTGGATTCCAGATCCCAATTTGTAGACAAGTTTTAATCAATGGTGTAATAAAATTTAATATAAATATGAATATATGGGGAACCAATTTAGCTGTGGTTATTATATGTGATCTAAAAATATGTATATTTAATAACATTTAGGATTCCTTCACCACATCTAAAACCCAACATTGAACCATTGTTGAATCATAATACGAGTTCGAATCTGGGATCCTTCACTTTCGGGGATTTTAAGAGGAGTCAACATGTGGGGGATGCTTCGGATGAGTGGGTTGTGAATTACGGGTGTAAAGATATCCCCACCAAAATTGTCTTCTTGGTTTTGCGAATTAATAACAAGGATTTACCTACGGATGAGTGTATCCAGAGGAGGGGTATCTCTCGTGCCTTGCACTGCTTCTGTTTCTTGAACACGAGGAGGGAATCTATTGACCATATGTTTGTGAAAAGTGACTAGGCGGTTGAGCTTTGGTCCCTTTGATCTCCAAAGCCAAGGGTCAGCCTTCATCAGCCCTCCTTCAAGGACCTCATGTCCTCTTGGTTCCAAGATTTCGAGAGAAAGAGCCTTGAATGTTGAGTGCGAGGTATCATTCTTGCATCTATCTGCTGAACAATTTGGGAGGCAAGGAACTATTCTCGGTTGCGTACCTGGATTTCTACGTCGCTTCTCTTGCAAAGTGATAAATACTTACTCTATGAGCTGCTTGCACTCTTCAAAGGGTACCACCAATCACCCATTCTATGCAACGTCCTCCACGGGCCCTTTTCACTTGGGGGTTTGGGGGAGGTGGGTCAGATGGAGCCCCCCTTCTAGTGGGCTGAAACTCAATGTTGATGGTTCACTTAGAGACGGTTTCATGAGAGGAGGAGGAGTTCTTTGTGATGCTTCTGGTTCAGTTTTCATTGTGTTCATATCTTTCTACGGTCCGGGTAGCTCTATGGGGGCAGAGGCACAAGCGCTACTTTCTGGTCTCTAAGTCTACTAGGAGTGCGGCTTCCAGCCAGCTGAAGTGGAATCTGATTCAGAGTCCTTGGTAAGGATGGTCCAATGTAGGAATGAGACACCTTGGGAACTGACCTACATTATCAAGAAATATTCTATGGAAATAGATTTGTGTCCAAGAAACCACCATAGTTAGAGGGAGACTAATTTTGTTGCAGATTCTCATACAAGCATGGGACGGTCAGGAGAGAGGCTTATTGTTTTTGACAGCTTAGGATCCCTTCCACGGGCATGCCAAATTTTTTGCGAAAAATGATTCTATTGATCTTCACTATTTCCACCCACCCTGAAAGTTGTTGCTGCAGGGGGGTTCAGCCCCCCCTTTTTTAGTATAATAATAAAAAAAGTAATTTTCAGTCAGTCAAGATCAACCAATTTATTTAATCTTACCTGTTCAATGTGGGATCACATGTTATAATAGATTTTTAATAGCACATATTCTAAAAAATCAAATAAAAACATAAAATTTATATCATATAAAAGATTTCCACTTTATACTATATTAATATCATGTAAATAATCAGAACATCTAGATGATATGAATTCAAACAAGTGAATTCCAAAATTATTATCATAAAGGGCAAAAGAAAAAGAATTATTTTTTATATATCTATATATAAGATCCTCAAAACGTATATTCAATCAATAACATGTTTTTTCATTTCTTTTCATCTTGTAACTACACATAAAAATAAACGTGAAATATTAATTTATGTCATAATATAATTAATTAGATTGAAATAAATGATTATAATTTATAAAGTGTAGAATTTAAAACATTATGTACCCTGATAATTGATAATTTTTCTATAGTAGTTTTGTAAAAATCATCCTCCATTTTTTATTTATATAAATTCCCTCATTATATGATGTTCTAGAACTTATAATATGAGAAATGAAATATTAGAAACCAAAATTTAAATCTCAATTAATAACATAACCCATGTTTGAGTAAAGGGAAGTTCTCCAAAGGTTATCATGATTGAAACTTATCTTCGTTATTGAAACTATAAATAATTTTACCTCTAATAGAATATATGAATTTCGTGTCCTCTCGGCATTGGAAAATATTAGGATACACATGATATTACTTATTAATGGTCATGTAAAATATTTTTTCAATATTTATCATAAAATTATCATATTTGACATTGTGTTCATTAATTTTTACAATATATCCAACTAATTTTAGTTAATTAAAAGTGAAATAAAATATGATTTGTAATTATTTTAAACATAAAATATTTTAGTAGTATTAATACCAATATGTATCACTTAATTCGATTCCTACTAGGGATTTATTCCTCCCACACTTATTTTCAAAAAATCTATAGATTTAAATTTCATAACATATTAATATTTAATTTTTGGGGAAGCATGTAATGTTTCCAAAAATTAAGTATTCCTAAAAAGTTATATAGAATGCTACCCTAAAAATTTTATATTTTTTTCCTACATTAACACATAATTTCAAACTCTATGTTATAAAAAATTACTTTGTTTCCATCATTAACATTCCTAAAAGAGTGAAATAATTCATGAAATAGAGAAATTCATTAATGATCAAAACATAAAGCTAAGGAAATTAGAATGTATCTTGCAGTTAAAGTTCTATGGAAAAAAATTATTTAGTTTGATTAAGGGAAAGAGAATTCAATGATAAAAGAGTGATTACAAAATAAAATAATTAAGGAATTTTTATTTAAAATAAAATATTAAAAATAATAGGTTTCTTCTCCAAAAGTGATAGATTTTATATCCCAAGAGAAAATTTCCTATGAAACTAATCATAGTCATATGGAGGTTATAGTTTCCTAAGTAGGAACCACCATAAATGAGATTCCCCTTTTTTGGTGACAAAACAATTTTATAGGAACATAAAGCACTATTTATGAAACATTATTCCATGTAATCTTTTACACTTCCCTATAAGTACCCATTAAAATGAATAAATATCAGGTTGTACATTTATTCAATGAAATTACTCTTACAGTCCACAATATATTTAATGATATATTTATCCAAATAGATTTTTTTAATGTGGGGAATTAATTACTCCCATGGTTAAATCAAAAGTCTAAATGTCTCATTTACTAAAGGAACCTTCATAATTCATTGAAATAGAGGTAGACACTACTGAGAATTGAAAATCAGTTTTAGGAAGAATATCTCCCATAATTCGAGTTCAGTAATATTTTGATTCAGTTAAAGATAGTTTTAAAAGCCTTTAGTTATTTTTTATACTATTAAATATATTATAGTAACCTCTTATTCATGTTCAAATACTAATAGAATTTCTGAACTTAAAATCTAATTAAATACATTCATTCAACCCCTATGAAAATAATTTTCACAAACAGTTAGTAACTAATTTCATTTTTAGGATTGATTATGGATTTATCATCAATAAAAAGTCCAAATAAAAAAATATTCAAGTTACATTTTGTTGATAAATCATACCTTATAAATATTTCTAAAATTTAATTTATTTTTCATATTTTTGATGAATTTATATATTTAAGAGACAAAAATATTTTAAAAAATGGATCTTGTCATTCATAGAACAATTTCAAGTTAAAACATCTTTCTGTAAATACATATATTTCATCCATTTAATGGTTATAAAATTTGTTTCATTCAATATTAACCATTTTTAACAATTATTCCTTTAAGAACCCCAAAGATGAGTATTTATCATTCCTTATTTCACAGTTATTCCTATCTTTATAGGCAAGTTCATCATAGAAATTCCATATCTTTTTTACACTATGATACACATGAAATCCCCGTGTGATTTAGTCTATTTCTATGCACACATACTCATTTAATCCATTACAAAAACATTTCAATTAAACTCATAATTTATGTACGTGATCATGAAATTAAACTAGAAAATAATTAAAATTATTATATCTATAAAAATTGTTCTATTTTTTGACTAGCTATTCTATGAATTTTTAAATTTCAATGAAGTAAGTGACATGAACAAAAAAAAATAAACCACAAAATTTCATAGATTAATAATATTTCAAAAATAACTATAGTGATTAATAACTTGAAACATATAGTTTTCACAAAAAAAAATTTATTTTAAATTTTACTAGTTTTTTATTTTTTTTATAATTAATTTTTTATCACTAATACACTCAATTCATTAATTCTATAGTAATAATGAAAAAAATTGTCGTTGGTTGGGAGTCATCATGGCTGCCAAAATTTCATTTATATCTCCTACTATAAACATAGTATGAGATAGGAAATTTCATAGATAAGGGAAGGGGTAATTTATAAGAAGATTTATTTAGATCCAATATTACTAAAAGTAGTAGGAAAAGTTATGTGTATGCAAGAGTGAAAATGGATGAATAAAATTATAATGAGATCATACTATTGTTATAAATAATATAAGTTTGTAATTAGGGTGATGAAAATAAATGACTAGAGAATCAAACTGTTGAGATTTTCAAAAAGGTGATTCTCAAGAAAAAAGATGTTCAACTCAAATAGAGAACCAGAGAACTTTGAGAAATGCCTAATTTAATTTTTCAGAATAATGTTTACTACTTTTAACGAAGCCATATCTATTATGTAGGGTTTCACACAACAATGATAAATGACTATTCATATAGTCATTAAAGGAATTCGCTCTCGAGAAACAATAGATGTTCATCACTTCATATCCATTCTTCTGAAATTGTAGATATGATTCAGTGGAATAGTGATTGAAAAAAAATTGAAAGATGGGTCAAAAAACCATTAAAAACCATAAATAAGACCACAATAAATAAATATGATAGAAAATATGGATTTTCATTGAGAATTAATGAATTAGTATAAGGAAAATAATTTAAAATTTCACTCAATCATATTCCCTATTGGATTTATAGTATAATTTATTATTAAAAATGCAAGGAAATCACATGAGTGAAATGAAATTGATATAAAAATAAAGATAAGAAAAATAATAGATTTATATCATTTTTGCCGAGTTAAAGACTTCCCACCCACATCATCATCAACTTTCTTTCTTCTTTGATGTTTTATCTTAGGCTCCGTAATAAATCATCATCCCTATCAGGAATTAATGGATCCATAGATTAGTGGACCCACACCAAAAATAATAGAATCCCCCCTTCTTATATAGTTACCACTGAATATAACATTCTATATTAACATGTATGTCATCACTGTATAAATATATTTTTCCCTTATTTACATAATTTATAATGTAACACTCCCGGAAAAGTGAGACTTAAAAGGCTAAATGTTACTACCCATGTCAAAAAGGAGCACATTTATTTTCGAGAGCCTACCTGGTTATAACTCCATAGTTAAGCATGCTTGTCCTGGAGTTGTAATCAGGATGGGTGACCTTCGGGAAAATTTCCCAGGGTGTGAGTGAGTGAGGACAAATCACACTGAAAGAACATGTGTTGGCCTTTGGGGAGAGTCATTAGTCTGATAAGAAACCCTAGTGATTAATAGCCTATGGTGTGATGGGGAGTTAACCAAGGTATTATAGCAGACCCATGGGGACAGATGACAAGGTTCATGGCCCAGGGAGGTGGGTCGTGACAAATGGTATCAAAGCCAGTACCCAGCCGGAAGTGCTTAGGCCCTGCCTGGGATTGAGGCTTGGGGTCCACAACGAGGGTGTTGTTCTTTAAAGGGGTGGATAATGTAACACCCCTGGAAAACTGATACTTAAAAGGCTAAATGTTACTACTCATGTCAACAGGGTGCACCTTTCTTTTCGGGAGCCTACCAGATTAGAACTCCACAGTTAATCATGGTTGGCTTGGAGTAGTAATCAGGATGGGTGACCTTCTGGGAAGTATCCCAGGGTGTGCGTGAGTGAGGAAAAAACACACTGAAAGAACATGTTTTGGCCTGTGGGACAGTCATTAGTCTGATAAGCGACGCTAGTTATTAATAGCATATGGTGTGCTGGGGAGGAAACCAAGGTATTACAGGAGACCCATGGGGTCAGATGACAAGGTTTGTGGCCCTGGGAGGTGGGTTGGGACATATAATATTATAAAAATACACATTACAATGCTCCCTATAGTTTTTGCAAAAATTCAAACCAACTCTTCCACTTTAAATGGTTATTAATTTCTCCATATCATCAATTTTGTATTGACTAAAATTCATTAATTATTTAAAATGTGTGAATTAGATAGTAGCTCCACGTAGTCCACATTAAAAATTAATTGGAACCCACAATTAGCTCAGTCATGATTTTCAATCCTTCCAATATATATTTCATCATTAATATAATTTTATAAAAATAAATTTTTATGTTATTTGTATATAAATGCAACCTTCTCTTAGAGGTTCACACTCTGGGAAACTTGTCAAATGAAATTATTGGGGAACTAGTGTAGTAAAAATATAAGACTACTAATCACAAAAACATTATTCACTATCACCATAGTTCTTGTGAACAATATTTATCCTCAAAATTTATAAATGTAAATTATAATTTAATACTTTATGTTCACATAATCCACACATATTAAAACTAAATTTAAAGAATAAATAATATTCTTAGATGAACATTGATACCCTAAAAAATATGATCTTATAATTTCACTAAATCCACCATTATTAACATAAAAATCCATCAAATGTATTTCATTGGAGTTTCAAGTATTAATATCAATGAAGTTCTATTCATACATTTCAATGAGATAGAGTCATGAGTTTAACATCGGTCACAAAATCAAAGCATTGATAATGTTTGAGGCCCTTTTTCCTTTGAACCATAAAATAACACCATCAATCAATAATTTTTATCAAACCCAAATGTTCAAAAGTCCTCCAAATATTCATTAGAAGATATTATTCATAAATCCATGGGTAGATATACCATAAAACCATGTTATATTATTGACATAATATCAATGTTTTCCACCCAAACTTAGGACACCCTCAGTCAACATCATTATCGAGTATATCTAAGTTCTATTAATTTTAATATTTGAATTTATATAGCCTTTATCATATTATAATTGTTAAAAATCAACACCCTTACAATATATTCTTATTCCTATAAATTAGAGCTCATGTACTTTAATTCATCATTACTTCATTCATATCCATCAGTTTCACATGTGCTCAGGCTATCTTCATCCATTAATTCATATTTTTTTTGAAATTATTTCAACTATTAAAGTTTATAAATTGAGTTTGAATCTACATGCTGCGAAAAGTCATGTTTACGAAAATTCACTCTCGAAAGAAAATTAACTTCAATCAGTGTTGGTCTATCCATAATCCCTTTGACAGTTTAAAAGATCCTGATATCGGGTTGACCCATATTGATCCATAAATATTTTCCATCATTTTTTTAATTATATTTCCAATGATTGCTATCTATTTGAATCATAGTACATAAGAAAACTTATTCAATTTCCCCTATGTAGGAGTTTAGTGAGAAGCTATTTTCATATACAGATTTTTGGCTACATAGCTATTTCACTATCTTATATATTGTATGATGAAAATTATCTTATATGGAACATTGGAAATTTGGATAAATGAGTAGATTCTTCTTCAAATTAAATTATTTAGACATTTTTCTATTTTTATTTTGCATCTAAAATTATATTAATGACCATTTAGCTATGTGAATAATATCTAATTCTCAATTATATAGGTGATTTTATAAATAAAATTAAAACTGCGAAATAAATAAACTGAGAGGAAATGATTTCACGATTTAAAAAGTGTTTTAAAATCATATATTTCAAAATGGTTTAAATGTTTGAAAAAAATAATTTTAATTTTATTCCCTGAAAACATATTTTAATTCAAATTTATATAACTTCAATAAAATAAATTCAAACCACAAAAACACCGCCTAATGTTAAAAAATTATTTCTAATTGAAATTACTATAAATATCCAAAATTTAGTCCCAAAAATATATAAATTTTAATACCATGAAAACATCATTATTAAATAACCCAACATCATTATTTTAATCATTATATTCACTAAATTTAATTTTCCACAAAAATTTCAATATTCAATATTTATCAATAAAATATAACATTTTAAATAAATTACCAAGAAAAATACATGAAAATAGATGTGGAAACATGTAATGAAATCGAGACAAATTAGAGAACTCAGTAAAAGAAAATATATAAATCCAATTTATGATTAAAATTCAAGGGATCAGACTATGGAATTTTGATCTTCAAAGACATAATTATATATAACAATAAATGAAAATTCAAAAGTGATGGTGCATTAAACTAAAAATCATAGAAATTTTAATATGACATTCTTCTTTAAAAAAGACATAATTCACAAAATCAAGACTTGAATAATCAAGGACCTTCCATGGATGACATTAATTTAATGAGTGACACCCCAAATTCACCTCCAATAGAATAGGTATAGGTTAAGAATACCAGATTAACAATCTCATAGAAATTGGAGGCCTTAACCTATTTTATTAGTATGAATTAACAAATATCTATATAAAAATTAATTGACAATAATAAATTATAATATCAATTGATTGTGAAAAAATGCTTGAAAAATCGCCTAGGAAAACATCAGAGTACAGAAAAGATTCTAGGTATAAAATGTGAAAAATACATGAACAAAAGGAATTAAATCCCACCCCAATAAAAATATAATGATTAAAGGGATATCCATACTCAAAATATCAGGAACTAACAAATTTATGTGGATATAAATAATCAGTGTATAACAATGAAAAACAAACTATGAGTCCACCAAAGTCTTTACTATGATACCAATAATCTACTTAAGACATGACACATGCATGAAAATCCCATGTATGGGTTAGTATATACAAACTCACTGAGAAACCCCCAAACTACTTATAGAGAGTAATAAAAATAATATAGTTATCTCAACCCACAGGAAAAATGGGATTGAATACTCAATAATAGATATGCTCATAATGAAATCACATTTAATGAGAGAGGATTATCAATCCTTATAGTCCTCTAACAATGATGTGTCTCTCAATAGGTCCAATTGCCTGTGATTTATTGATGATTAATTACCAATGAAACATCACTAGAAAATATTGGGGGGACCCATGACCTATTAGGAGTTCCTCCTTTTAAGGGAATATCATCTCCAATGAAAAGAATGTATGAAACATCACAACAATATAATAGAGGAACAACACCTTTCTCGGAGATGCCTCATGTGAGGGTGTCCTGACTCTAGTGGGGGACCTTCTCCCTAGTAGAACATGATGATGGGGGATTAATACTCCATATAAATGTGATGCATGCCCTAGTAACATGATGGAGTATTGAATCTACCCATATATAAGATAATGGGGATCCACACCGTGGAATACCCTACTATCCAGGGAGTGTAGACCCCTGTATCACTCTGATGATCTGGGATAATCCATATTGTGGGATCCACATCATAGGAAGAAGCACCCCATTCAAATTACCTTGTACCATATTATTGTTTCGAAAAAAGGCCCCATAGCATCCTATATGGATTTATAGTTAGAATATAATAATCCGGTGCCAAAATTGATATCCAAATGAAGGATTTATAGGACAAAGAAGAAATTGAGAAATGAACAAAACATGTTCATTAGGGGTACATGGTTTGTATTACAAAGAATATCCCTATTCACGTATCACTTCCCTATATCAAATGCAAAAACCAATGTGAACAACATGTTTTAGAATCATCATGTTGTGTGAAACCATATGTATACCGAGGAATGTTCTTTATTTTACATGTCTCGACAACAAGGGTAGTACACATAGATTGTGGGCCTTAGCTTCATTCTGATTGATATTAAAATTAATATTTACACCCTAGATATCATATAAAGAGGAATAAAGGGTGTGTGTTCATATAAAACACATCACACATAGTCTGATTTATCATAGGCCATAATTTATTATTCTCTAGATCTTAATGAATGTTTCATACACTTAGATTTCACTATGAGTCATGTTGAAGTATCCACAACCTATGTTTACCATCATCAAGTCTTAGTTAGATGTAGGATTCCAACCATTCTTCATGGGAAAATCATCTTTTTTCACTTCTTGTATCATCCACACACCCCATTTCAAAAAACAATATTCTATGTTACCCCACTTGATTTTTTCCTCATCATCTCAACTAATTCACATCATGAAACACTGTTATGAACCACCAACAAAAATTAGTTAGAACGAAGATCAAATGTGAAATGATTTTGGTTCTCAAAAATGGTTTAACTACCAGTATAATGAATACCTATGATGATTAGGTTTCCCTTATGACTTTTCCATTCTGTCATACATGGGGGAGATTGTTAAGTTATTAAGGCTTTCCATATGACATAACGATTACTTCTTGTTTTGAAAATCTAAAACACCTTATCTTAAGGATAATTTTATTTCACTCTATGTTCTACCCCTATAAGGAAAAATTTCCTCCCGTAAAGAAATTTTTCCTTACCATGTTTTCATTTCTCATGTCAAAATATTTCTAAGTACAAAATTCAGATTGAAACCAAAACCTCAAAATCCCTTAATTACTAAAAAATAAATCATTCTGTTTTAGGTTCCAAATTTTCAGAATTCTAGTTACGAACTCTTCAGAGTTCTAACTATGAATTCCGAATCCAAATTCTATATATGAACACTTCAATGTTATGACTCCGAATTCTGAATCAGAATTCTGGTTACAAAATTTATGAGTTCTGACTCTGAATTCTGAATCAGAATTCTGGTTACGAGCTTTTTGAGTTCTGACTCAGAATTTTAAATAGGAATTTTGATTACAAACTTGTCTAAGTTCTGACTCCGAGTTCTCTGAATTCAGACTCTGAACTCCTATGAGTTGTGACTCCGAATTTTCGTGAACTTTGACTCTGAACCTTGTAAGTTCAGGTTCCGAATTCTTGATAAACCAGATTCCGAATTTCCTTGAAATTCAGACTCCAGAATTCTATAGTATTCAGGTTCCGAATTCCTACAATACAGAATCCGAATATCCTTGTATTATAGACTCCGAATTAATTTTTTGTTAGACTTTGAACTTTCGTTTCCTTACATTCTAACTATAAGATTTTAGTTATACTTACACTCATTTTGTTATAAAATGATTTCATGCTTTCAGTTATCAACTATCTTTTGTTTGAGTGACACGTGTACAGGTCCCTTTGAAATTCATGGAGAAATATGACCGTTGGAGGAGGGATCTGACCATTGGAATCTTTCCTATAAATAGGATCTCATTAGAAAGGGATCGAGACTTTTGGAGACTTTGGAATTTTTGAAGCTCATAATTTTCAGAAGTGATTTCTAGAGAGGGATTCTCTTATAAACTCTCAGGCTCCGTGTAGAATGTTTGGAACTACTTGTTCAAACTTTTCTTTGTGAAGATTTTCTTAGTGTAGAGGTTTGATTTCCTTAAAATCAGAGACATTGGTTTGTGAAGTCAGAGGTACCAATTTATTTACAAATCGAGGGTTTGTGGGGATATTAAGACAGATACCGATCTTCGAATTAAGGGCTTACCTGGGTTTGGGTAAGACAGACTTTCTTGAAAGTATAAATCAACAGTCCTCTTATCCAGGGTTTTTGGATACACTCCTCTTTTGGTTAAAAGAGTTTTTACATATTACTTGTAATATATATTTTTTCTGCTGTGTACTTTAGTTGTTGAGAAAAGTATACCTTTCATATACTTCCTTAAACATGTACTCTGATTTTATAGGATTCTATATGCTTTAAGGTAGAATCTTAGTTGGTGTAAACTTTTGTTAAGTTTCATTTCTGGAGTCACTTTTCCGAAATCAAGCAAGATAATAGAACTTAAAGGTGTTGTGAATTTTGGTTATTCAAAATTTCCTTAGGGATTTTTAAAGAATAAAATTCACCCCCTCTTATATTTGAGCATCTCATGTTTATATATTCGATCGTACATTTGGTATTATAGAGTATATCATACTCAGACATACCATCTAACAATTACATGTGTAAAGGTGGGATAAATCCATAAAAACCCAATATAACGAATTATTGATGATTTTTATTGGGTTTCCACCCTTCATTAATGGATAATGAACAATAATTATCAAAATATATAAATCTAGTAATAAATCATGAATTAAATGGAATTGAAAATAAATGAATTCTAGCTATTTGTTAGGATATAATACAAAATCTAAAATAAGAAAAGAATTATAAATCAACATCCCAACCCCATAATAGATTGATTATTGGTGAATAATGTATTCACTAGAGATTTCATTGAATAATTAACTATGTTTTCTATTTGTTTTACAATTCCCCTAGATCACATAAAGTCGATCCTCAAATCAATTAGAAAATATGGAAATACAATTATATTTTTTGTAAAGTTGACTATACAGGGTTCACCACTAGGTTAATCATTTAAAAACAAATATACTTTATTAATTAATTTTATTTATTTTAATTTATCCACAATGAATCCTCTTCTTTAAACTAGATTTATATCAATATTTAGACATTCCTAGAGTATACCCCACATACTGAGACTAAAGAATGTTTTCAATTTCCCATTAAAGACTCAAATAAATTAGAAAATATTCATTTCCAAAAATATGTGTGCACATATTTTAAGATCTTATATATTTTAAATATATTAGTTCCAAGATATTTCAACACCTATAAAAATACACTAAAATTGATTAAAAAGTTATATATATAAATATAAATATCTAAAGGATACCAAAATCCAAACTAGATTCATAACATTATCTCTATATTATATTATTTTCTCCCAAAACAAAAAAAAACTAATCTTAAATGTGAGGGTACTATGCATTCATATGGCTCACACAATCACATATGATCTCCTAGAAGATCACATGTTTCTCATAAACTCAAAAAATCATGATAGATCACCCATGAAGAATCCCCTTCTATTGATCCTCATTGGGAAATAGGTACTCTAAATAAGTGGCCATATCCTTTACACCTAGGTCACCCATGTCAAAAATGTGTCATGGTTTATCCATGTATCTTATCAGTAGTGACACAACGTATTATTCATGAACCTGGTCTATATGTGGGGGTAAGGATAGGTGTTATGAAATAACAACCAGTATATAAATGATTTTTACAGCCTACTACCCCTAAAAAACCTCCACAAACAACATCCTGGAGAGATCTTTAGAAACACTTGGTATCTGTGTTAGAACTAATTATGTTTATGATGTCAATCTAAAAAATATTTCTTTCTAATATTAGTTGTCTTCATTCTCTTATGGATGACATATAAATTTTATATTATTTCATGCACCAGCTTTGGTCTCGTAATAAATGACTTGTCTATCTCCATAAAGTACAAGGGTGACTTGTAGGGTCTCCCAAATTGAGAATCAAATGCATCTAGGTTGATAGTTGGGTTATTTTTGTTATAATATTAAACATACATTAATGGAATGTTATTATCACACCTATGAATGAATTTTAACATGTGAGATCTCATCATATTCTCAGAAAAAACGGATTGTTCTCTATTATGACCATCTATCTGGTGGTGAACCACTATATTTATCCTTAACATGGTCTTGGATACCTCTTCCAAACCTCCATCCAACTATGATGTGAGTAATGAATCACAGTCAAGGAAAATCATCAAGGGTACCCAATGATGATGGACAATCTACAACATATACATGTTTGCCACACACTATATAGAACTCATCTTTATTATAGTAATGACATTTGATGATTTTGTATGTCGATCCACAATCACCTAGATATCATCAGGGCACTCACTATTCATTGAATCCCAATCAACAAATCAATAAATATGTAATCCCACTTTAATTCAAAGATCACTAGAGGTATATTCAATCTTGATAGAATGTATTATTATCCATTAAATTCCTAGAATTTGAGGCAATAAGAAACATAATCATCTACACTCTACCTCATAAAAACTCACCAAAATTTCAAATTTAAGTCCTGATATATCTTCACCACTAAAGGATATATAGAAAATGGGGTGGTAAGAGACTCCTTTAGATCTACCTCATGCAAATTGATCAGAAAAACTCCTTGATGTTAGAAAACAATAATGTTATCCCTACCTTCAACAAAACAATTTGATGCATCTCCAAAAGAAAACAAGTAATGTATAGCATCACAATTGAGGTCTCTTAACTAAGTCTCTCTTATACACATCAGAGGATATGCAATCACTAACATTAATTAGATAAATATTTTCACACTCTCCTCAACTAGGGTGAGATATGAAGATCCCAGCTACTATGATGCTTCCCCACCCTAAAAAGAATTGTATTTTTGGATAATTAAATTTTCCATCACATTTCCCTTCACCGAAGTATATACTTTCTCAAATAATTAGTCTTGATGGATCTCCAACCTACCTTAATACCATGGGTTATGATCTCTTTATGAAATAATATAATTTTTATTTAAGTGGTGTGAGTAAACCAAAAGCACCCCACCAATAAGATAATTCTTATGCATCCTCAATATGAAGACTACTTCTACCAAATCTAAATCATGGGTCATGTAGTTATTATCCTAAGGACTCATTGTCATCAATATTTGAGAAATACATACCGACCTATGCATCTAGATAAACCTTACCCTAGCTCTAAAGGAACTAAATGACACTGTGTATGATAAATAATCATCCAGTAGTCTCAATATAGGATCACTGGTTAACCTATACTTCATCTCCTTAAATGTTTTCATATATACCTTTGTCTAGTTGAATAGTCTCCTACTAAATTTTAAAGAAGGAAAAGGGTCCACAATCATGGAAAATAATCAATAAAAATTGATAATACCTATCCAATTTGAGAGAAATCCACACACCATACACAATATTGGGTGTTTCCAATTTTAACACTTATTATATCTTCATTGAGATAATGAATACATCGTGTTTATAGAATAAATTTCTTAGAAAGAGAAATTATCTATTACATAACTGTCACTTTGATAGTTTACCCTAAAATTGGGGATCCTAATGTTTTTTAAGGACTATAATTAAATTATATTTAAACTTATCCCATGATTAATTGTTTATGAGAATGATATAGATAATAAAAATAATAAACAAGTCTAGTAATGGATAAGGGATACATTTATTAAGTCTAAAACAAATAAAAGGGGAATTATTCACATCAAGGGTAATAAATAATTACTAATAGTTCCCATAGTAATATAGATACACTGTAATAAAAATAAACTCCTCCTAAACTAATAACTAGTTGTATCAGGACAAGATGTCAATCATTAAGAACCATTATATCCCTTATTGTTAGTCTAAGAGGTTACCGATCCTCAGAATTTAGTACATATTTTTGACATTCACCATATTCAAGCACCAATAATGAATTTATTTACACAATATCACATCTTCCTTACAAATGAACAACACTAAATCTTCCAAGTGGGATACACTAGGTAGGATAAATCTCTTCCCATAAAGGCTAAATATATACACCCATAACCCCCAGATCTCTAAAAGAGACATTCTAAATGACTAAAAACATTTTTTGCACTCTAGTGGTGCAAGAAAATGAAAATTTTGATCAAACAATAAATATATAATCCTAGAAGATCATTGTTGATGAAATCCATATATTCGATCAATATTTCTAGAAGCTAGATGTCTAATGTTCTAAATAAACTAAGATTCATGCTCTCCAAATAATGGTATATTTTAATAAGATTCCTTCTTACATTCCCCACTCATTCTTCTAGATGATCCTTCAATCTATTGAAGGAAAATATCTTTATACCATCCATAGAAATCATACTCTCCTATGGTGATAGTTGATCTGAGATCATACCTTGGGCGTCTGTTGCATATCTATAATCATTTCATATGGTTTTTTCACAAAAACCATGATTTATCAGGAGGTACCCTCTTCCACTAAGTCTTTATTTAGTGTCTTGGCATCGGTGGGAATAAATATAGTGACTATGCAGGCTTAGATATCAGTATAGAGTCACTACCCAATATTTCATGCTAGGAATTATCAAACTCATACCATATCTAGAAATTGTCATTAGAGGTAAGTGAAACACAATGATTTTTCTACAATAGTTGACTCACCATGATGCAACTATAGAAGATCTAGAATCCTTGAAGGGGGAGAGTTCAACATGTATTACTCCTAAAAGAATAAAAAATGAAACTCCTTCCATGTATGATTTACCTTATCATGGGGTTGGGTTACCAGATTACACAATCATCATGGTACTCCATGAAAATAATTAGTGACAAGTGCAACCATCTTGTTGGTTAAGTTTAAAAAAAATTAGAAAATAGGAACCAATGGCTCAAGCCAATCCTCTAATGCATGAGTCTGGATCTCCATAAAACATTAGTTTTCTCTATAACTGGAAATACCACATCACATTAATCTTACTCACATCATTCTCTTATCCAATGGAAACAATATTCTTCTCAAAAATCAAACAAACATCCTCCTAAAATTCTAGTGGTAGGTCCCTGAGCCGCTCATTGGGTGGGAACACCTCACTCTTCATTGATGGAGGGAACACCTCATAGATTGTTCATTTCACTAAGGTCTTATCACTCAAATATTAATCCGCACAACTCTATCCTTGTATCATAGAGAGATGTCATAATATTGGAATCTTAAATTTTAACAAGATATACCATGGTTAAATGAGCATATCCTGGTAGATAACTCAAGACAGACATGATATTCAAAGACTTATTAATTTAAGATGCATGTATCATTGGTTCCCCTAGAAGTAGATCCTTATCATGTCCATTAAATAGAAATATGGTTTTAGTCCATCTGTAAGGATACCCTAGCTACAACACTATAAATGGGTTCCCTTTTATGAGGTCAAAATAAGAGGAAGCATAACATGGTTTCCCTATATACCTAAATAAATACTCAGAACACATATACCTCTAAATATTATCCTTAAGAAGGACATAATTTTAATACCACACAATCTCTATCTAACACACTATGGAACAACCTAGTCTAGTAGTAAGCCAGGATAAAGTCCCCAAGACCACCTTGAAGAGGCCAGGAATAGGCGACCAACACTGAGTTGGTTTATCTCATATAATGGGTGTGATTATCCTGTAGTACCAACACACACACACACACATATCTACATAACAATTCATAGATAATAATAAACACTAAAATACCAATAGTATAAAAAATGAATGAAATAACCTCTAGGTAAACATATATGTACCACAATGAAACTATGTGTAAAAGAAGGGAAACATACCCATCAAAAGGAAAGTATCCCAATATGAATAAACTTATGAGGAAGAAAGTGAGAAACCTACTTATGTTCACTATAATTAACCACCATACATGGTCACTGTATCCTGGTACAAGTATTCTACACTAAATCTAGGTACACTATTGTTTTTTTGAAGATTCATACCACATGGATAAGAAATGTAATGTGTGTGAAAATACAATGTAAAGCTAACTATATACATACACAGTAGAAAACCCCAAATAAAATAAATATATCAATTGTGAGTAGATATCCAGATGAATTGAAAAGGTATTAGAAGAAGGAAGGCCCAATAATAAATATTATTATAAAGAAACCCCAGTAGAAGATAAATGAGTCTAGATCTATACAACCAACTTTTAATGATGATCTTGTCTACATATCCTTGTTTATGTTCACACTTTATTCTTTTTTCACAATGAAATATCACAAAAAAATAATATAAGACATTGACCACATTGTGAAATTACCCCGTGAATGGAGTAAAATTAATCATTCTATGAACTAGTAAAACCCCTTAAGAATATAATGGAGGACACACAAAACACTAAAAGATAACATAATCATGTGAGTACTAACTCCAGTGGAAGAACCTCATCCCAACAGAGCTTGATGAATCGGTAGTACCACTCTGAATATAGTGGACCTATACCCTAGTAATGTGAAGGAGTATCGACTCTACCAATACACATTGTAACATCCAGCAAATTATAAGCCTAGATTTTTTTAATATTTTATAAAATAAATTAATTTAAAATTAAACCAAACTATAAAGAGTTTCAATATTTTATGTGAAGGTTTTATTTAAAAAAATAAACATTGGATATATGATTAAGTTAATATAATTCAATGATAAATGAATGTTATAATTTTACCCTATAGTAATGAATAATAATTTAGTAACAAAAAAGTAAATAAATAAATAATGAAATTATAATGACCCTCTTAAAATGAAAATTTATTAAATAATATTTTTATTAATAAAATTTTATCAATTAATTTTGTAC
The DNA here is from genome assembly GCA_963277665.1 of Viscum album. Lineage (NCBI taxonomy): Eukaryota > Viridiplantae > Streptophyta > Magnoliopsida > Santalales > Viscaceae > Viscum > Viscum album. The sequence goes on along the minus strand of OY728120.1, from coordinate 1,426,065,380 downwards.
ATAAAAATGGCTATTCATATTAATTTATCATTAATAAAATAATTTTAACATTTTAATAATTATTTTATAATTATAAATACTTAAATATATTAATTTTACCAAGTAACTCTATAAATTAGTTTTATACAATATTTAAAACTAAATATAATTTTTTTAATTATGTTTTTATGATATTAAAGGTAATATAATTATTTATAAAATATTTGAAATAAATAAAATTTAAATATTAACAAGTATGAATATATATTTTATTATGAAATAAATGAAATTATGATGACATTATAAAATGAAGAATATTTGTAAGGATTAATATTTAAAAAGAATTATTTATAACACATGAAAACATATAAATTAATATACCTTTAAAATTATGAATTAAAGGTAACATATTTATAATAAAATGTATCAAATTATAAATATATATAAATTATGTTAATTTTCATTAAAATTTGTTTTTCCAAAATATGGAAACAATTTTGGGGATATTATAGAAATTATATTAAATAAATAATAATAATCATAGTAATAATAATTATAAACCTAAAAAATATGAAAATTAGATTAAGGTGTGAATTGGATTTAGGGATCATTAGTAGGGATCTGATTGAATATTTGGTGGAAAAACTAAGGTATTCAGGGAGGTAGAGCACTCTAGATTAGAAGTTGAAGTGAATATGGGGTTCAACTGTGAGGACCAGTTTTAGGAGGGATTCGATTCATAGGGGTATCAAATGCCAGCAAGAATTAAATGCACAATCTGAACCATTAAGGGATTTTAAATTAGGATGGGAAGAAATAAAGTGGGATCTGTTCTTCATTTTCATCCTCCTATAATCAGGATTTACAAGTTTTGGAATATTCATTCATTGGTTTGTTTTTGACTTTGAAGTGTTATGCTCAACTTTTTTTTCATTTTACTCTTTAATCGACATCACATATCAATATTTTTCAACTTCGTTTAGGGGTTATTTCAGTATAGATATCATATTTTATGGATTTTCATGTCAATTTCGAGTGTGATTAACAAAGTGGTTGTTTTAAATGACGATATTTAATTGAAACCAATTTTGGTTGGCTTGGATCATCTTAAATTCTTCTTATTCAAACTTGTAACCATCAGTATTAATTTTTGTAGTGAATTTATATTTCTAGTTAGTTGGGTATGGATATTTTCCTTTGACGAAATACTTATATATATATATATATATAAATGAATTCATTTTCAATTAGTTTTCTTGGATTTAAATAAATTCTTTTTTAGATCATGTAATTAAAATTCACCCATATTTTACCATTTGTCTTACAAATGAACCTTTCTCGGAAATTATTTTATCTACACTATATTCATAATTCCATCCACATCGGAGGCACCCTCAACTAATTTTATCAATTTGTACCTTCTATTTATTTATTTTTCTAAGTGTATAAATATGTGTGTGTAAAGACACTTTTTATTGAAAATCCATAGCCTTGGGTTTCTCTTTTTTGTGTTTCCTAGTTTTGGGAGAAAATAAGTTTAATACATAGAGAATTAGAGAGGGTATAAAATTGGAGAATAAAATAAGAAGAAAAACTCATTTCTACAAACATATGTGAGTCCAAATTTATGATAGTAGGATAACAAGATGTTTTTTGAGGTAAGAGATTACTTATTTTAAAACACAAATGTTTTTTATGTTTTTTTATGTGTAAGGGTTTTATTTTCAAAAAAATTATAGCTAATATTTTGTTAGTGGAATAATTATTTATAAACTATTTATTTCTTTAAATTATATTATTTTTAGAGAGTAATTTATTTACAAAACCATATATAAATATTTCTGTTTTAAAATTCCAAAAATATAATGCTTTCCAAAAATGGTTATTATTATTATTTTTAGCTTCTTTAAATGATGTTTTGAATAATTTTAAGGGTGTTACATATTTTCTAAATTTATGTTTTCAAAAGAAAACATGATTTTTATTTTTTAAAATTTATGTTTTCTAAATTCACATTTATGCAAAGGAATTTTATTATCTTCTAATTATAATTTTATGTATAAGTATTATTTTCAAAATAATATTCATGTTCCATGTTAGAAAGGTATATTAAGTATATTTTATATTATGGAATTACGATTTTATGAGAATTGAAATTATGTATGTTGAATACGCATATAGAAATAGCCATGCATTATGAATATAATAAACATGACATGATTTTGAATAAAAAAAATTTAAAATTCAATTATTATGATATGTTAAAATTAGTATATTGAATTTATTAAATTTATGGATTTCTCCAAAAATATAAAGTGTTTCCAGAAAAATTATCTTTTAAAATATTGTTGACAATGTAAAATTATTTTATTCTTTAAAAACAATTCATGTATATATTGGAATGTAATTTAATATGTTGTGAAGGAGAAAGATAGATCTTCAATAATTATTTTCCTAAAAATAAAATATGTGGTTTAATATAAAATGAGAAAATAAGTAATGAGTGGTGAACCCAAAACATCAATGGAACATCATCATTCTAGTGGTATTACTAAGTGTACAAAAGGGTTTTCTATGATCTATCAAGATCCATTTTAATTCATAAAATTATTATTAATTTTAAATAAATTTCATGGTGAAATCTAATTATTTTTCAATTAATATTTTTAAAATATATTTTCAAAATGATGATTATTTTTTAAATGCCTTGAAAGGAATATTATATATTAAATATTTACATTTGATATAAAGAGTTTTAAAATAGTTTTTAAATACGTAATTATAATAGTATTTTTCACTGATTGTAAAAATCCTTATTGGAAAATTTTATGCTCATCCCATTCTTTAAAATATTGTTCACATGTATTTTAAAAGTTCTAAGATGGATGAATTTGTTTAAGGAGTTAACATACACAACGAGAATTGGTTATTTTAATGAATTTTGTAAACTCTGATAATTTGTAGGGATATGCCTAATTTTCCCAAAACATGACCAGAAAACATCCATAAATGTATATAGTACTGTTTATTTTTCAGTTATATTTAATAAAAAAAAATATAACATGTTTTTAGTACCGAATCAAGAAGTGTCGGTTCAAGACTTTATATTTGGTATTAGAGGAACAACCTAGACAACTTTGGATATTATGTATAATAATAAGAGGAAAATATAGTTGATAAAATTTTATTTTGAGATTCTTGGTAATTAAGTAACCTAAAAAATATAAGCGTAGTGATTTTAATCTTTCTTAAATCTGAATATTCCTTCTAACGGCCTGAAGGCCTGTAATGGTTTTTATTATATTATAAAGCCCCCTTTTAAGGGAAGAAGGGGGAAAACCCAAGCAGACATCAAGGACATAGGAAAAATCACACTCAAAACAAGAAAGAGTAAAACTTGAATGAATAGACGGATCTCCTCCTCCATAGAATTTTACCATGATGAATCTCTCCACTGTTGTAAGATTTTTCAACAAGAAAGTGTCTTGTGTCAAAGAACAAGCCCGATTAGATGGCTGATGTCATACCCTATCAAACATCTAAATCCCAAAAGCTTGGTAAAGATGAAATTCCAGCACTGGATCCTCCTCTATAGCATATTCCAGGAAGTCATGTCCAATTCCATAGACATTCCACCATTTCAAACAAACCATAGCACAACCCTAATGCCTCAGAAGGAAGGGCTCAGCCCAGACGCCTCTCTAGAACTCAGCCCCACTTCGTATAGAACCGCGACCCTAGAACCGCAACGGAGCTCACCCCCAATGCTGTAGACAACAAATCATGACCCTAACACACCAAATCAGAAGCCACTTTGCCGTAGAGAACAAGACCGTGACCCTGATGCACTAGATCTGGACCTCCTCACCACAGGAAACAGGATCACAATCCCAACGCATCAGATCAAAAAAACCCCACCGCCATAGAGAAGAAACACACCTCGAAGCCGCACTGGGTCATGATCCCACATCGCGGAAGAGCCAGAATGTGACCCCAAACCAAAAGAGACCCAAACACCCACGCCACGGAGGAACGGACCTTGAGACTCCAACGATGCCACCCTTACCTGAGGAATAAGCCGCCGCCCCTTGAGCATGTCGGGAGAACCATGGAGGAGCAGCATCCCAAATGAAGTGGGGAAGACAACAACAAAATTTTAGTGCAAAATTCATTTAGGGGGCCTGGGGAGAGAATGTAACATTCCAGAAATTATAATATTATTTTTCCAATATTTTTTAATTCATTAATTTATAATTAGACAAAAGTAATATGAGTATTAATATTTTATGAAGTGATTTTATTTAAACAAAATAAACCATGGATATAATATTAAATTAAGATAATTATATGTTAAATAAATGTTATAATTTAACTCGATGATAATGAATGATAATTTAGAAATACAAAAGTAAATAGATAAAGAAAAAAGTATAACGACACTCTAAAAATGAAAATTTATTAAATATGATTTTTAATAATTAAAATTTATCAATTAATATTTATATAAAAAATGGTTATGCATTTTAATCTATCAATTATAAAAAAGTTAAATAGTATATTATTTTATAATTATAAATAATTAAATGTATTAATATTATTAAGTAACTCTATAAATTATTTTTATACAAATTTTAACACTAAATATAATGTTAGAAATTATGTTTTTATAATATTAAAGGTAATATAATTTATTTTAAAATATTTTAAATAAATGAAATTTTAATATTCACAAGTATGAATATCTGTTTTTTTATGAAATATGTGAAATTATGATGATATTATGAAAATAATAATATTTTAGTGGTTGCATATTTGAAAAATATTTATAATACATTGATTCAATTAAATTAATTTATTTTTAAAATTATTAATTAAAGGTAATATATCTTATAATAAAATGTATGAAATAATAATATAAACAAATTATGTTAATTATTATTAAAATTTTGTTCCATTAAAATATCAATACAATTTTATGAATATTAAATAAATTACATTAAATAAATGATAATAATAATTGTTAAGACCTCAACCCCAGTAGCTTGAAAACGATTCCTTACTTAATTACATTGGTACTAAGAACAAGAATTCATATCCTAAAGGATCGATCAGTTTAGTATATTTGGAAAACGAGATACAAATATAAATTTTACATTACAACTTGAAAGGAAAAAAATACATAAAAACTCCATTTGAAACACACATAATGAAAGGTTCTATGTTTTTGAACTGAATGAAAAAGTGAATGAAATTAAAATTTTCCAATTAAATGGGAAGATCAGTTTTAAAATCAAGCGTCATTAATTTTTATTTCTGATAGTTGACACTGCGATGTGTCTTTAAAATAAATTTTATTAAATTAATTAGATTAAAATTAAAATAGAAACAAATTAAATGAATGGTAAAACCTTATTAAAACGTTGGAATATTTTATGAAATATTTTCAGAGTTTGACAATGTGTTACTGAGGGATTCCGAGACCCGCAGACTCTCGGTGTTGATAGAATAAAAATATTAAATTTATTTTATTTATGCATGTGTTTGTTTCCTTTCAAAAAATCGAAATAACTCTTAAAAAGAGCATTGTATGTGAAATCTGAGACCATCGTTATGTCCATAACTCTAGGTTTAACCTAGATAGGCTATAACCTTGATGCACGTTGGGTGTTTGGTACCTTCGATCATGATAATACTCTCCTTAATTTTGTTTAATTTATTATTCTGATATTTTAATAATAAATAATTAATTTCTCTTAAACGGTGTGTCGTATTAGAAATCAGAGACCGCTGATAGTTCCTGGACATGGGGTTTACACTAGGCTGAATATAACTTTTGTATATATCAAACATTTTGTCAGATCGCACCCAAATCTAATTTATTTGGGTTATAAATATTTTGTTGGGAAATTTTAAATAATAATAATAATTTTATTCTCAATATTATTATTTGTTTTGAAAACAAAAAAAAATGAAAATGTGCTTCAACTATTAATAAATTGTTTCATGGTTAAATAACAACTGGGTAAAGTATTAAATGTGATATTATTAATTGTTCCAATTAAATAAAAATGCATAATAAATATTTATTTAATAACCATTATCCCTTTTTTTGGTTGTTTTGTGAAAATATTGATGGTGTCAATGATGATTTGTATTAAATAAAAGTAATTTTAATTATAGTTATAATTATTAGATTGAGAAAAAAGAATTGATGTATATATATACACACACATGAGGTATATATATATGGAGAGTAAATATATATAGTTATATATACATGTGCAGGGGTATATATATAAATATACAGATGGGTATAAATATATAACTCAAATATATATGGGTGAATATTTATTGTTGGGTTAGATAAAATATTATTAATTACCCACATAAATGCTTGTAACGTCTAAGAATAAATAAAGGTACAAAACATTTATGTTTTTAGTTCAAATCATTAAAGTGACCCAGGGCATGTGCCTATGCACCCTGTTACAGGTCCTGGGAAGCTTTTAAAATCAATTAAAGGATTTCATGGGCTTTTTGTAAAATATTACATCACACCCTAGCACAATGATCAGGTTAAAAATAATTAAAAAGGATTAATTTAATTTTAACTAAATTAAAAGAGATGAAAAAGGAATGAAAATAAATAATAAAATTAAAAGTAGGAATGGAAAGAATAGAAAAATAATTAAAAATGGGTCTAACCATTTTTATTATTTTTATTTTTCTTTTTCTTTTCCTCCCCCTTTTTTTATTTTATATTATTTTCCTTTTTTCCTTTTTCTTTTTTTTCTTTTTTTTATTTCCTTTTTATTTTTTTCTTTTATTTCCTCTCCTCCTCTCCTCCCCTCTCTTGTACATGGCACAACCTCATCCTGAGGTGGTGTGTGTCACCTTTTTCTACCCTCAAAAGATCGTCACGCCTCTTTTCATCATCTGTTTTCTTCACCATCAGGGGTGATGTAAACCTCTAAATATGGATTATCACACGCAATATGAATCATGTGATTTAATTTCAAATCCACCGTATAATCTGTTATCGAAGTATTTTACCTGAGATTTGGGGTTTTTCTAAAATATTTTGTTTCCTTCTATTTTATGTCAAATAAAAGCCTACCGCGGATCATAGGACCATCTACAATCATAAGGTAGGGAATCTACTCTCTTTCCCTACATTTTGTTGCGATTTATAAAAAATGAACGGTTGTACCGTTTGTCGGTGCCTACCGACTTTGGGTAAATTCACCCAATCCTTTCAATTTAATTATTTCACATAATTGTTGTAGCCCTATTTTTTATAAATTTAATTGTTTAAAATTTTATAATGTGGTTAGACACCCCTTTAGGTGTACTTATGTGGACAGAATAAATTTCATTAACCAGGGTATTTAATTCAATTAATTTCATGTGTTGTGCAACCCCTTTTTATTGTGGTTAATTTAAATAATTAATTTAGATTAATTATGAATCCTTAATTGTTCGATATTTGGTAGTTGTTTGTGATGAATTAGTTATTTATTTTAAAGTTCATTTATCTTCTTATACTGATATGGTATCTTGCCTCATTTAGTTTTTATGATGCATTATTAAATTAATACCCTGTGTTTCACAGGTGTATCTTCTTAGATTTCAAACTGCAATTACAAATGCATGTTGTGTCATATTTGATTATGTGAAATTTTAATTAAATTTAGGGCGGGGAAAGAATGTGGGTCTCGTATTAAGGGTCATACATAGACCCTCTATTCCTGGCTGGTTACTACTACGCATCGGGGGGCGGTGTCTTTGGATTTTCCAGACAGAGTCTTCCTCGGTATTTCTAATACTTGTGAGTGATACTGGTTCCAAAAGGGACCATAGAGGATGGATCTGTTGGCAATGCAGCTAATCCAGCCTTGGATGATGCTTGAACCCCTTTTGTGAGATCAGAACAGACTCATGGTAAATACATTCCTTGAGCGATACATGGTCTTTCGAAAGATTACTTTGGACAGGCTCGGTGGTATTGGATAAATTCTAAGATGTTCTGTAACGATACCTTCAGGATGGGTTTGGAATCCAGCTTTTGACTTGAACCTTAGTAATGATGCACTGAAGGTTTATATTAATGATACTTTATGTCTCTTGAGATTTGTGGTATTTTTCTGGTGTGTTGAAGCACACCTGGTTAACACATGACTTATACCCCAAGTTAAATCACAAGATTAGGGGTGTACCTATTCCTTTTTTTACCTTTCGATCTAGGTTTATATATATGTACATGTACATTCTAATTACAAGTAATTCCTTCAGACTCCTGGCTTAGGCCGAAGCAGGTGATTAAGGATGGGTGCTAATGGGAACCTAGGTCGAGTTATTTATTTTATTATGCTTAATTAATTTTTTCATTTATCATATAATGACGCACTTCATTTATTTACTACATTAAATAGAAAGGTTTAGAAATAGTGGGTTCCAACCTACTGGAATTTTTTCTCACACCCTACTCAGGCGTCGTTGATAACCGAGTATATTACATGCTTGTAGGTATTGAAAAAGGGAAGTGTGCTTCTCTTGATGCTTGATTGTTTCTTACAGCTTAGGATGAATACAGGGGAATTGGAATGATCCTTGCTTGTGAAGCAGTTGTTTCCTTGTGTCTTTTATTTTTAGTTGATAATATTCTTGGGTTTTTGTTTTCTATGTTTTCAGTTTAGACAGACATCATGGCATGACATTGTTTTTTGAGATTCCACACTTGATTATTATTCCTTTGAATTATTCATATTGCTTCTGCTGCTATTTATTCATTTATATAGCTATTCTATTTATTATTAATTGTTTTTGACATTCGAGGTGATAATAACTATTAATTTTGAGGGCTTAGTCCCCCACACAGACACAAAAAAGACTCTCGCTACTAGTCGATAGCCTCTGGAATTCGGGGAGATGCGCTTGAGGTCATGTAACCCACTAGCCTGACCACTGTATTAGAGGTGACCTGGTTTGGGACGTAACATATAAAATCCTAGATTGTACCTACAAGTCATTCATACTATACATATACACATCTTGGGGGAAAATAAAACATAATAAAGTGGTGAACTTAGATGCTCAGTAAAGGAAATCCTTACAATGGAAGTTATCATAAACATAAATAATATGGAAATTTGATTAAATAAAAACACTTTCCATTAAAAAATAATCCTGAGAATAATATGATTGGAATAAGATATAATTAAATAAATCATTATAAATAATCAACTGATAATAAAACATAACCATGTATATTCTTCTAGTCGAACAGTCACATGTATTATTGATCGCACCATGATTAACTATTTCATTTTCACCCTTTTACCACTGTATTAAACGGAATTTGTATCATAAATTAAAATTTTAATAACAAATTAAAAATCATGGTTGATTAATTAATATTATTTTTTATCATTGTTCAAAATTGAACTCTTAATTTTTTTTCAATAATTACATTGTATGTGGAGGTGATTTAGAGGGACTAAGATGTAGTGGAAGAAAAACGGGCCAAATAGTGCATGATTTCAAGCACATTAGTGGAATAAAACACACAATTTTTCTAAACCATGAATCAAATTGGGATGAAATTTTGTGGAATGATCCAAAATCTAGTGGGATAGAAATATTCTGAAGGAAATCAAGCCCAAACCATCCACTAAGAGTCCCAACTGAACTGATCTGTCCAAGTAATTGAATATACACAATGTCAAAAGAGTGGTGTTCTTTATTCTATCGATATCTCAAAATATATATTTCCAAATGGTGCCAAATTTTTTGTGCAGATAATAAATAGTTGGAGATAAAGCTTTTTAATTTTATCCAATGAATTTTAATACTATATAGATGTTGGAAACCATGGGTATGTTTTTTTTCAAAATTTTGGGGCTCATGACCACCTTCCAATTTTCCTATAAAATGATACCTTGGGAAACCCATTTATAAGTTTACGAAAAGAGTGAATTGCTGACAAATGGGAGTTCCATAGGAGTTATATCCTCATCCTATAAGTTCTGGATGACCATATTCTCATAGGGAGATCTTGGAAAAAGAAGTAGATCGACCCGAGCTTCCTCCTCCTCTCAATAACGTGGTAAATGGAGGGTATTCATTGTGAGGGGATACACACATGTAAAGGGAGTTATGATAAACATATTAGCTACTATTATGTAGTAATTTGGTGTTAAAACATTTCATTCCATTTATCTTATATGATTTCATATTTGAATTATTTTTTTGATGAATGTGAATGTTATGCTCTTAATTTCTAAGCGATCAGTGTGAGGTTTTGAGTCGGTGGCTTGTGTTTTTACAATTAGAAAACACAATAATAATTTTATTACCCAATTTAATGAGGTTTCAATCTTCTTTGGAAGCTCTTATTCTATGAATAAGTGATTGACCTTGTCAATATGATTTTTATGTCAAGGTTTGGTTCTTCAATTACTGAATTAAAATCTTAGGAATTAATTGGGATTACAATCAATTTCAACTAAATAATTACTCCAATCATGAATGAATTTATATGAAAAATGAACTTGAGATTTGTGTATTGAAGTCACAATGACCCATTTCTCTCATATATTTTAAAATACACATGGTTTTTCAACTATTAAACTCTTTAAATTAGATTATTTTATTAAAACTATTTTCTAAACCACCCCATTATAGTAATTTTATTAGAAATGTATACTCTAAACCTATCAATAGTCTTTGAGTGATGACACAGGGTCTTACCTAGACTATAAATCAAATTTGAAAACATAATCAATATCATGTGTCCTAAAAACATGTTTAGTTTTCAATTAATAATAACATAATGAAGGAATACATAATGTCAGTCATCTGAAATAAACCGTCAAGACCTTAGCTAAGGCATCTGAAAATAAATGGTTAAGGCCTCGACTAAATCCAAATCTAAAAATAAATGGGTAAGGCCTCATGCAAGTCCATATCTATTGGGTATCATGATACATACCAATGTATCGAGGGTATATATCAACCCCCTCCTGTAACTTACTATATCTAATTCATTCCTCATATGAATGGGGTGAATCAAAAACAATATATACAAATTAAATTTAAATTACTTTCCCCAATCAATAAACATAATCACTAACTATTCTGAGTAATATGGTGAATGGTATCAAGATAGAACATCTATTGTCAAAATGATCATAAACCGTTTAATAAAATATGGTAGATGATAGCATAGAAGATAAATCCAAATTAGTAATACGATTCAACAAAGTTTTTTTAAATAAATAAAAATACTCTAGTAAAATCATTGCGGAATTATTGAGAGAAATACCCTTTTTACTTTACAAAGAAAATTTCTTTTGGAAAAATCATTTTTATTTGTCAAAATTCATATTATAAACAGGTATATCCTAGAAAATAAAATGGAATGAAAATGAAATTATGTTTTTTTCATAAATGATATCCAACTAAATTGAGAAAATTAAAGAGTTTTTAAGAAACTTTAGAAATGGGATACATTAGTACGATTTGATAGAAAATATAAAAGAGTATTTAAAGAGGACAAAGGATTAATTGTTTACATACAACCAAAAAATTGTTAAGATAGTTTTTAATGATAACAATTTGGATTTCCGAAAAATATTGGTGTCTTAAAATTGATTATGGAGTGTACTAAACAATGGGTAAGAAAACGGTAAGTTCCCTATAATCAGGGTTGCTTATTAGGACGAATTGACAAGGAAACCTTGAAAAACATGTATTTCCACATAAAAGAAATATTAAATGATCTAGATACATGTGTTTGTAACATATAAAGATAATTTTGAAGAATTATATAAAAATAAAGAATAATTATATTGGGATAAAGAGAGAGAATGTGTAACTTGAATGAAAAAATATAGGTTCATGAAGAATCACTTACCTTATGTCTGAAAGTGTTATGCACTTGAAATTAATGTCATGTATAATGAAATTATACTCATTAATAATTTAATTCAAAACCTATTAAACATGTATTTCATTTAATATAATTTTATTAAGTTCATTTATGGTATTTTTTGATGAGTTATGAGATTCAATTTCATCATTTGGGAGTGATCGTTTAATTGGTTTTCATGGTTGGTTCACCTGTATACATGTATGAAAGATCTTGTGAAATAATATTAGTTATAAAAAATTAAAATTACAAGTTAGTAATTAACATAAATAATATTTAATAGTCTTATATATAATTGTTTCCAGATAATAGGATGATTTATTAGGTATAACATTAAATTTAACCATTTAGATCATTTTCGTGCCTTTTTGATCACCATGAATTAGTTTTGTCTTAGGTATTAATAATATTCATAACAAATGGTTCTAGAACATTAAATAATTTCTATTAATTATATGAAAAAAAATTTATCAAAAAATGGTTTTATGATCATCCTTGAAGTAGGAATTGAAAAATGATAACTCATCTTCCACGAAGGTTGTAAATCGTCACCTCACAGACGATGTTTTCTTTTTTATAATAAAAAGCGGAAGAGAAGAGAATTGATGTTTGATATTAAATAAAAATAATAAAATTATAGTATATATAAGATACTGAATTTATCATTAATGTTTGGACATATTAGCTAAGGAAAGAATAAGAAAAGAAAAAGGAAATGAATGAAAATTAAAAGAATGAAAGGGGATTTTACCTCTTGAATTTTTCTCCTTGAGAGTATCCTTAAGGAACATTGAAATAGTATTTTGTTGAAACCAGAAATAATAGAATGTGGGAGAGAGGTTTTGGAGAGTTATTGAATATAAATTGTATAATCTTTATGAATTTGGAGTTGTGAGGATAAGACGGGGTATTTATAGTGGAGGGGAGGGGTGTTTTTTAATTATTCTATTCACTAGTTATTTTTTGTCTCAAGACTAGAAATAGATTAAACTTTATCACTAAATATAGTAAAATAATGAAGCATAGTCTAATATTATGGTCTTACATTATCCATAAATCATCTATGACTCAATAATTATGTATTTGTTAAATACCATACAATACAGTATTTCACTATTCACAAAAAAATCAACTATTTTAGAAAAATCCCAAAATTCACCCTAACCATTTTACGATGTGTACAATTTAAAAATGAAATCCATTTTAAAAAAATAATTTTCTAAATATGATAAATTTAATTTTTAAATAATATCATCATTTACATGGAAAATACTAATTTTAATATTATAATTATTTTTATGACACTTTGAAAAATTCACTAAGGTCTCATAAAATTAAATTATAATCATAATACACTAAAATATTTATTTATGAATATATTTTATGAAATTAATTTTATTTTTAATTATTATATTAATTATAAAATTTAAATAAACATTTATGTTTTATAAAAATACCCACCCTTAATTTATGATTTTTAAAACATTTATTTACTTACACTATGATATAAATATACCATATTTTAATTTATGTGATACATAAATTTTGTTTATACATTGATAGGTGATGTTAATATTCAATTTTTCAAATTACTATTCTTCATGGCCACATTACAATTCCAATAGTCATAATTAATAGTTTATTAAAGTTCTAAACTCGATGTTGCGTGAAACATAAAATATCAAAGATGATAAATTTTAGAATAGACAAACCATATTATCGTGGGGTGTTACATTCTACCATCCTTCAAAAGTTTCTTCCTCTAAATTTATAGAGTTTCCCCTCGACAAAAATATTCAGGTAGTTCTCCATCATAATTTTTATGGTTCCCACTTCACCTTTTTAATTTTATGATTTTCCAAAAGATCATTTACCAGTTAAGTCGTCTAATTCCTAAAAACCTTCTCTTTTATGTCCATAATCTAGATAGGATATTCATAATAAGATAAATATGTTTCCAATTCTATTCTTTCATAAGTGAGGGCATGTGTTGGGTCTGTCATGTACTTACATAAGAAAGAGATTTAGAAGATATTTTTTACTTTAGAAAGGCTAGGTGGAATCTCTAAATAATAAGACACAACTCCAATTCTCTCTTGGATTTTAAAATTTTTAATATACCTTGGGCTCAATTTCCCTTTATTTAAAAATCTTATAACACCCTTACATGTGGATACTTTCAAGAATACATGATCTCACAATTGAAACTCCAAATATTTCCTTCACTTATCTGCAAAGCTCTTCTTCCTGCTTTTTATTTCTTTAATATGTGTTTTAACAGTATTTTCCTTTGTAATTGTTTCCTCCACATGTTCTATGTATATACGCTTCCTTTAACTAACTTTATCCTTACAAGTTGGTGTACAACATCTTTTATCATATAATACTTCACATAGTGCCATTGGAATACTTGAATATAAACTATTAGTGTAGGAAAACTCTTTCAAAGGTAAATACAGATCCCATATTCCTTTAAAGTAATGTTATCACAATATCAACATGTCTTATAATGTTTAGATCCAAATTTATGACTTCCATTCAGTTTAAGGGTGACATGTAGTACTCAAATAAATCTTAGTTTTCAAATATTCCTAGATACTTTTCTATAATTTCAATGTAAATCATGGATCATGATCAGACACAATTGAAATAGGTGCTCCGTGATGTCTTTCAAATACATTAATATAGATTCATACAAGGATCTCTAATGGAAAATCATCCCTTATATGGAGGAAATGTAAATATTTGGTAGGTCAATAAAAAATAACCATATTGCATAATTATTTCATGATGTTTCTGGTAATTTAGTGAAAAAATCCCTATAAATTTCATTCCATTTCCATATAGGAATAGGCAGAGGTTTCATGAAACCTATAGGATATTTTCTTTCATCCTTCACTTATTTAAAGACTAAACATCATGACAGATAATCAACAATTTCCTACTACATATTACCTCAATAAAATGTTTCTTAAAATATCTATACATCTTAGTTCTAAAAGGGTGTATAGAGAAATTAAAGCTATGGGCATCATCCAATAATTCCATTTTTAGTTTAGGTATAGAGGTAATACAAATCCTCTACCAAAATTTCAGAATTCCATCCTCACACATTAAGCCTTCCAACTTCCCATCATTCATAGCTTTAATCTTCCATTTGAAAATATCATCTTCAGGTCGACAACTTTTAATCCTTTATAATCAATATGGATGGAAAACCAATTGAAAACATTGTGATGTTTCACTTTTCTTGATAATTCATATATCAATTTTCACTATATCAATGAACACAATATCCTTTTCAATCCTCATTTTTTTAGAAATCCATGATCATTCATGTTCAATGCATCTTCTACTTTTTTCTCCTTTCCTGGATGATAGATTACTGAACAATCATAATCTTTGAGAAGCTAAAGCCATTATCTTTACCTCATGTTGATTTATTTATATTAGATGATATATTTGGAACCCTTATGATCTGTATAGATCTTATATATTTCATCATATAGATAGCGTCTTCATATATTTAGAAGAAATATTACATATACTAACTCTAGATCATTAGTTAGAAAGTTCTATTCATGAGTTTTTAACCACTTTTATACATTGACAATAACTCTATCATTCTGCATAAGGACACAGACAAGTCATTTATTTGATGCATTAATATAAATCACGAATCCACTATTTCATGACAGTAGAGTCAAGATAAGACCATTCACTACTCTCTTAGTAAATTATTTAAAGAATTATTCACATTCCTTTTCCCAAATAAACTAAACCCCTTTATGGGTAAGCTTGGTTAATGGGATAGCTAATCATAAACAATTCTGAATGAAATGCTGATAGTAACCTTCTAAACCAATGATATTATATACCTAAGTTATGTTCGTTGGTGTAGGTCATTCCTTAAATACCTTTTTCTTCACAGGATCAATTGATATATAATCCTTAGGGACAATATAACCATGAAAAGAAACCTCTTGAAGATATAGTTCACAATTTCTAAATATACCATATAACTATTTTCTTCTAAGAGTATCCATAAAAAACATTATGTGGTTATCATGGTCCTCTTATATTTTTTAATATATCATGATATCATTAATAAATAATACAACAAAATCGTCAAGATATTCCTCGAACACCATGTTCAGTAGATCTATAAAAATAGATAGTGTATTAGTTAGTCCAAATGGAATTACTATAAACTCATAATGTCCATACTTGGTTCGGAATCCTGTATTAGAAATATCTCCCTTCCTCACAATCAGTTTATGATATCCATATCAAAGTTCAATCTTTCATAAATATTGAGCTCCATGAAGTTGATAAAATAAACCATCAGTACACAGAAAATAATACTAGTTCATTATTGTAATTACATTGATTTATCAATAGTTGTTGAAAACCCTCATGGATTCATCTTTCATCTTGAAAATGAGAATAGGGTCTCCCCATGGAGAAACACTAGGGTTAATAAATCATTTATTACCCAACTCCTCTAGTTGTTTCTTTAGATACACTAATTCCACAGTGGACAATCTTATGGAGTCTTTGATATTGGCCTTAAATCAGGGATTATATCAATAGAAAACTCAACTTCCAAATCTAGATTTTGTGTAGGTAAATCCTATGTAAATACATCAATGTATTCCTATATAATAGACACATACTAAATTTGATGATTTTTTCCTCATCCATAGATGATGATTTATATTATTCCCTGTGAATTTAATTTAGAATAGCTACTAGTGGTGGATCTAGATACGATTCTGATGATGAAGTCTCCCCTCTAAAGATGAGAAATTCCATACCTTTATCGTAAATCATAATTTCCTTCTCTATTCATTAAATTTTTTTTATATTTTGAAATCCAGTCCATACCAAGAATTATATCAATATCAACCATAGGTATAGTGATAAAACAAGAAATTAGAGAACATTTATATGTCATCATAATAACTGATCAACACATCATTATTTGAGTAAGGTTTCCACTAAGAATATTTAACTAAGTATCATTTTTCAAAGTGAATTGTAAATATCTAATTTATAAAGAAAACTAGTAAGATACAAAGGAATGCGATGATCCAGAATCAAATTCATATTTTTATAAATTTGAGGAGATGATTAAAGTAACTTCCACCATATCATTAGGAACTTCAACCTAAACTATTGTGATAAAAAAACATTTTCCTTGATCCCATGTCCTTTTATGAGGCAATATTCCTTGATGATTCAGAAAATCATTCACATAGTGTACCATCACTCTATAATTATAGAACATTGGTAGATTCCTTATTTCCATTAAAATGATGAGCATGATTGACTTTCTCAACACACTTGTGGAAAAATAATTTTTTTAAGAAGGAACCATGGTGTTTCCTTCCATTGGTATCACACATTCGGAAATTCCATTTTTATTCTTCCCTTTATCCATTCTTTTCTCCGTTACCCTCTTCATATCTATTTTTCCCTTGATGTCAGAAGATAGAGATAATTATTTATCTATATTGATAGTACATGAGACTATATCATCGTATGTTGAGAATGTTTAGGATACCATTTCCCTTGAGAGGAATGATTTTAACCCATCAGTAAATCGATCAATATTTCTCCTTGGATTACGTACATAATACATAACATGCATTTCGAACCTTTTAATGTTGGATTCATACTTCGCAACATTTTCATCCTCTTTTTTTCTCAGACTCAGAAATTGTCTCCCCATATCTGATCACTGTTCATGATGTAAATATTTTTCTAATAAAATTTCATTGAAATCCTTCCATTACATATTTTTAATTTCTTCCTCCCCCTTTGTGGTTTGAATTAGTGAACATCATTGATCTATAACAATCGATTAATGATAAACTACCATGATATCCTTCTCCATTCGTTTCTTCCCAAAGTCAAAAATATATTATCTAAGTAACTTATCCACTACTCTACTACAAATGGGTTATTATTCCCATTAAATGATGGGGATAGTTTCTTCCAAAAGTGTTCTAATATTTTTACACTGCATTTTGGATTGCTCTACTCTCTGTGAGTAAGATTATTACTTATAACCAGAGATAGTTGTCCAATTATAGTTATAAGTTTCTAAACACTTGTTGTAGCTCATGATCCAACATTATTATCTTACATAGGAGGGAAAAGCCAACATGGAATACATGAATGGAAACATTCCTTCCAATAGGCACCATTTATGAACAAAATCATATACTAAATTAGGTTATGATTCTTAACACGTAAGTTTAGAACTAGAAAAACACATAATATAAATTATAAAATTTAGGAACAGTTAATATCATAATCATAAACATGGTTTATTTGGGGACATATTTATTTTTAAATCCTTCATAATGATTTTTAAATAAAATGAGACTTATCCTAAGAAAATATCCTAGGAGTGTCAAATCATGTGCACTGTAAGGCCCATTTTCATGTACCACGTTATGCCGAGTGAGGCATGAAAAGATCCTATCATGGGGTGTAAATTTTTTTCATAATTTAAAATTCATTATAGTGGTTAACCTTGTTTTCCTCTAGAGAGGATTGCTCAACAATCAAGATTTTGTCTTAAATTTGGGAAATAAGTAGAGGTAGTTTTTGAAATTTATTGATTTTTAAAATATCCAAAAGTAATTAAACAAAATACTGAAATAAATAAAAAATACTAAAATAAAATAAACAAATATATTTATTCAAAACAATGATATGAATTGATTGATCATGTCAGGATCAATTTTATAATTGCAATGTTTTCATAATTCTAATTTATGAAAACCTCTTCTACTAAGCTGATTAAAGTGAGATTCCTCGATCAATTCCTCTCACTACCTTAGTCAAATGGTGATGGTGAGAGTAAATCTTTCCAAGATATCACCTCGATCTACTATATATAATATGTGTGAAATAGTTGTAATGAATACCTTTAACTGACTTAGGAAATTCCCGATCAAGTCTTGTTTATTCCAAACAACCAAGAATATCCACTACCCCTCCCACGCGTACCGATGATAGCCAATTACTTAACCACTAAGACATGATATATTCTATTGTATTTAAACAATAACCTAGTAGATTAAGAAAATTATAATTGACCAAATTAAAAACAAAAACGGAATCTAAAACGAAATACGATCATGATTGATAATGAAAACTGTTATTAGAAATTGAAACTAACTTGATAAAAAAGAGAAATGATTTTATAACATTAAGTTAATGAACTCAAGAATTACAAAAAGTAAATAACTCTCCTTCCCCAATAACTCATAGGATTATCCCTTAATGTGAATTGAATATATGAATAAGGGGGAAGGATAATACATTACAAAACCAAAAATAATGTAAAGAGGGAAAAAGAATAACAGAAAAAAAAATCCTAGTGAATATTTTCTCCAAAATATCTCTTGTTTTCTCTCCAACAGACATAAAAAAATCACTAAAGTCTATTCTTAACAGTTTCTAGAAAATTAGTTATATTGACTCTAATTATTTCAATGATATTGGACACGTGTATAAAAAGTTATGACAGAATTATTGAAGTTAAAATTTTCTTCCCTAAGAGACTCTTCAAATCACTCCTTTTAGTCGCATGAAAAGGAAGACATAATTATCGTATTTATTTATGAAGTTTATTTTAAAGATGATTATCAGAGTCATATTTCTATTCACATGGTAATAAATTCATTTGGAGTTATTTAGGCCGAGATATGATTCAATAACTGAGGTGGGGTCCATTCTGTCAGCCATCAAAAATTTTCAACTTTGTTGATATTTCTAGGCCATTGGTATTCGAATTGGATATGGGTCCAGAAACAAAACATTAATAACGAAAGAATATTAATACTAAATAAATTTAATCTATCAATTTGGTTACATTTTTTAAAATATATTTTCAAAATATTGAAGCTCTATAAAACTGCTAAATTTCCAGAATTAAACAATTTTCAAAATGAAGCCCAAAAGGCCACTAAGATTAATAAAATGATGTAAATCGGATCAAATTGATTGATTTAAGGGTTTAAATCATTCAAACACGTATGTAAATTATTGAAAATATTAGCTCTACTAATTCCACAACACATAGATCTTGGACTCCTGGACAAGTCAAAATGAAATCATAGCAAATTCAAAATGCATGCCAATGAGATCCACTAATTCCATACCAAGAAACTTAATGATATCATAACTCATCAATAAACATAATTACAAGTTCTCAAAACATACCATTCAATATATTTCCTCTTAATTTCTCATCCCATTCACACAAAACACCTTCCTCACAGGAATTTTCTCTCATCTCACATATATCAATTTTCAACAAAGTTTTTCTCATCCAAACCAATGAAAGAATCACCATCAACTTGATAAATTCATAATTATACACCCAATTTGAGTCAAGGACAATTTTTTATCATGAGTACTTCATAATTTTGTTTTTTGTATTTTTTTTGGTAAGATTTGGATGTGAAGAATTATGAGGCCGAAAGAGGATGGTTCTACTCTTTTTGAAGAAAAATTTCATGTTTCTACTTTCCACTCAAGTATAGCCTCATTATTATTCCCATTAGTTTAATATCAGCTCCATAATCTTGAAAACTCAAGGAAATTTCACAAAATTCATCATTTCAAAAGGAAACATTTCAATCGTCTTAAACATGATTTTTTGTGAATGCTCCAGAAAAGACACCACTTTCTTCCTCCATTAGAAGCTCAAAAAAGCGAAACTTATCTTATCCAGAATGATCTAGAAAATTCATATATTTCAACATAATGATATTTTTATTAGCAAAAACATCTTTTGAATATTTTATTTTCCACACAATGTTGCACCAAATAAGGTAACCTAATACAAGACATCTCCCCCCACACTTCATTTCAACTAGATAATGTAATTTCACATTAATATAAGGTTGGATTTGGAAAAACGGATTATAATGTGAATAAAATAATAGTATATTCATGTATTATAAGGGATATAAGGATTAAATGTACAAGGTATAAAATATTTAAAAGTATTCTCTTGAAAATAGGGCTTAAAACACAATGAAATGCCTAAATCATTTAAAATATAAGTACCTCAAATCCTAATGTTTTTGAAGAAATAAATCAAATTTAGGTTAAATAAATAATGGTTTGGTTCTCACAATATGTAAGGTGAATGAAAATAATATGAAAAAAAATGGTTAAGAAGCCTCAAATTAAATTGATATAAAAGATAAATATAGTGAGATGTGGCATGAGATTCAAAAATCCGAGTACTTTTCATGTAATTCCAAAAACGATTTGACCTTGAAACAAAGTTATTTTCCACAATAGTTTAAACATAGTTTCATGGAATAAATAGGTTCACTCATTGAAATGGGTTACAAAAATTGAAATGATAATCATTTTATCTCAATAGTTTCAAAATCACATAAAAATTAAAAAACACACAAAATTTTGAAAAAACACACATTTTTTAAAAAATAGAAAAAAAAAACCACAAATGAAAATCCAAAAAAAAGGTTCCCCCAAACACACATAAATTATATAGTTTCCTCAATTCATTAAAATGGATTTAACATGTAATAATATCTATAAATTAACCACAAAAAAACAAGTAAGTGTAAAGGAGGGGTACAATATGAGTTATTGATAGTTCATCATTGAGTTAAGCTCCCAAGTGTTTCACACCAAAAACCTACAATAAAAATAATAAAATAAGATATATGATATTCATTAAATGAAATTAAAATAAAAATAGGATGAGAAAAGAAGGATAAATCTTGGTTTAATTACCCCATGTGGGCCTTGGGTTTTCATTTCCTCTAGAAGGGTAGTTCCAGTTGGTTTTCCCCAATCTGATGGTTGGTGGATTTTTTTGTGATGAACCAATTAAACTTATTCTTTACATCATGTGATTCATCCTTTTTTTTATCACTCCATGTGTATATTACACCAAATCAATTGTTAAGAAAATAAGATATATTTATCTGGGTGAGGTTGGGAAAATGAATGATTCCTCCTCTTTCTTTTTTTCCACTTTCACAACTTATTCTTCACTATATAATGATTTATAAAGCTATGCTACATAAATAGGATAATAAAAGGTAATTTTAAAAAAATTAATACATGAAGAATCAATATCAAATTCTTCCCTTTCAGTATAAGTACATTGCATCTCTTTTTTACTTCAGAAAATCCACTTGGAACTCCTCTTGAAATCCCTTCAATAAATGATGAACATGTTCATAGATATCCATATATTCCTCATCGAGTGCATCTTATTTTTATTCCTCATTCTAAAAGGCAATAGAAGTGTTATCCAAATCAAAAAATTTAATACAAGGGAAAGTATTACTCAATTCAGATTCAATAAAATCAGAAGATAATGAGTTCAAGAAAAGATCATCTCTCTTAATTAGATAAACTTCAATTACCTCTTTTGTGGGAAGTGCCTCTAAGAGTAGAGTGGTTGTAGATAGAGGTGGGTTGTTGATTCCTCTATTTGATATATGAGTGGGGAGATCACTTCCACCATTGGTTTGGATTTTATTTTAGGCTGAGGTCCCTCATAAAATGTAACTTCCTCCTTATAATTCAATCATTTATAATCGGTTTTAATGTGATTAACTATGTCCATTATTTCTTGAAGAGAGATACTTATGACATATTCATTCAACATTTTCCTGGGAAAAACATGGAGTTCTCCAAGCTTTTAAAATAGGTTCATCTTGTAATTATCTACCATTTCTCCTTGAAGATGTGAGTTATCAATACAAGAAGAATAATTTGAATTTTCATAAATCATGTAATTTTTTGAAATAAAAAAAAGTAAAATATTTACAAAATATTAGAATTAGATTGTTGAAACATCCTCCCTGAAAATTGCAGCATGTTTCGACATGAGCCCATCATGGGGTTTGAGAAAAAAAAAATTCCTAAGATAAAATACTGTATAGTGGTTTACCTAAGTTTTCTCCAGAGAGGATCTCAAAACAATCAAGCTATCACCTTAAATTTGAGAAAGAAATCGAGGCAGTTTTTGAAATTGTTTTATTTAAAAAACAAACTAATGTAACCAAACAAAAGAAAGAAATAAAGAAAAAATATTCATAAAAATTTGCAAGTAAATTGATTTAAAATAGATATATTAATTGAGTGATCGGGTTGGGATTAGTTTTCTAATTTTAATGTTATCAAAGTTCTAATTTATCCAACCATCTTCTATTTAGCTGATTAAAGTGATATTCTGTGATCGCTTACTCTTAATCCCTTGATCAAATACAGATGGTGAGTGTAAATATTTCCACTATCTAAGATTGGTCTACTCTCTTTCCTATGTATGAATTATTTGTATAAAATACCTTCAATTTAATTAGGCAATTCCCTCTCGGGTCTTGTTTGTCCGAAATAACCAGGAATATCCACTACCCCTCCCACATGTAATGATGATCACAAAATACTTCACCACTAAGACATGATCTATTCTATAATATATAAACCATTAAATAATAGAGTTATAAAATGATCGTTGAACAAATAAACAACAAAAAAATATAAAACCAAATATGATTGTACTTGATAATAAAAAATATTATTAGAAATTAAAACCAACTTCTCAAAAGAGAGAAAATATTTTATAACATTAAGTGCATGAAATAAATAATTAAAAAAGGTAAAACCTCTCATTAACAAATCAATTAGAGTATTAACCCTCTACGTGATGGGTATACATGAAGAAGTGTGAAGAATAAGTCATTACAAAACTAAAAAGAAATAAAAGAGGGGAAAAGAAGAACTGAAATAACATTGCTATAGAATATTCCCTCGAAAAGTTCTCTTTTATTCTCCCCACTAGACCTCTGAAAATCATGAATGTCTATTATTAAAATTTATTATAAATTAAGTTTTATATAGACTTTATAAATTTCAAATAGCTTTTACTTTTTATTCAGAAGTTATTTTCAAATTACTGAAGTTGTTTTTTTCTACCTAAGGAGCCTCTTCAAATCCCTCATTTTAGTCGCATAGAATGAAAGACTTCATGACTATATTTTTTATAAAATTTATAGTGAAGATTATTCAAGTATTTATACTCCTATTACAGATATAATAACTTTATTTTGAGTAATTTAGGCCGAAATATGATTCAATAATTGAGCTGGGGTTCATTCTCTCATCCAACAAACTTTTTCCACTTCGTTGATTTTTTTGAGCTATTGGGTTTTGAATTGGATTTGGGTAAAGAAATAAACATGACTCAAATAAAAATATTTAGCATAAAAAAAATTAATCACACAATTTGGATCCAATTTGTATAAGATATGTGCGAAATACAAAATCTCTATAAAAGTACTAAATTTCTAGAATTTACCAATTTTCATAATTAAGACCAAAAGCAACTAAAAAAACTAAAATGATGAAAATCATCTCAAATTGATTAATTAGTATGGTTTAAATCATTTAAAAACTTATGAGAAATAATTAAAATATTAACTCTATTAAGGCCCAACACACCTTTTCGGAGTTATTACCCATAGGTACATCTATGCTATAACCATGTCCACTTGTAGTATCCAAATAAGGATGTATTTCAAGGAATACCCATATAATATATAGATTACCAAAATTATAGGATGTTATTTTATGATTATCCTAAAATACGATCACTATTTTATGTTCCCTAATCTATTTTACAAATTTTCTACTAAAATTGCTCTGATACCAACTTTAAAGACTTCTAATCGAGTAACCTGGAGCTGATGCCTTACTTAATTACATTGGTACTAAGAAAAATAATTTTCATCCCAAATGAATTACTAGTTTAGTAGAATTGTAAAACCAGATACATAAATATGTTCTAAATTACATATTTAATGAAAAAACAACATAGAAACTGCATTGGAAACACCCATAAAATTTATGATTATCCCTACAAGTAATTCATAATATACATCTTCACATCATGGGGAAAAATAAAACATAGAAAAGGGATGAGGTTAGATGCTCACTAAGGGTAAGTAATAGAACATAATCTATCACGAATATAAATGATAACTTATATTGATTAACTAAAAACAAATTCCATTAAAACTTAATCTTGAGAATAATATGGCAGGAATAAAAGCTAAATAAATAAAGCCTTATAAATAGTCACATAAGAATGAAAATTAAACATAGATACTATTCTAGTTGAATAATTACATGGATTATAAATTAATAATGTCATAATTAATTAATTCATAATTATAGACATCTTAAACATACTATTGTGTCCTCTGCCAAGACATTAGGAAATAAATTGTTAAGGCCTTGGCTAAATCCAAATCCGAATGAGTTTAATCTCATAAGACATGTAGATACATTGAGAGTTTATATATGGCCCCACCCATCTGTTAATATATCCAATTAATTCCTCATATGAATGGAGTGAATCATAAACAACATATAAAAATGATATTTAAATAACCTTCCCCAATCAGTAAACATATTCCCTGACCATTCTGAGTAATATGGTGAATCGTATCAAGATAGCACATCCAGAATCAAAAATATACTTAAAAACATAATAAAATATGGTTGATGATATAAAATAAGATCAATCCCAATGAATCATAATATTAATTTTTTTTGATGAAATTGATGAAAATACTCTAATAAAATCATTGATGAATATTTGAGGGAAATGCCCTTTTTTACTTTGTAAAGAAAGGTTTTATTTTAAAAAATATCATTTTTATTTGTCATAAAATAATATTATAACCATTTATATCCTAGAAAATAATATAGAAGTATAATAAAATTCTATTTTTGTATAAATTATTCCCAACTTAAGTGAAAACCAGTAAAAATATCTTTTAAGAAACATTAGAAATGGGGTACTTTAGTGGAGTTTCTTGGGAAAATATAAAAGAGACTTTAAAGAGGAAAATGATTAATTATTTACATAAAACCAGAGAATATAAAAGTTAGTTTTTCATGATAAGAATATATAGTTTAGAAAAATTTTGGTTTCTTAAAACATATTATGGAATGTACTTTAATGTGGTTAAAAAATTGGGAAGTTCTCTTTAATTGGGCTTTATTATCTGGAGGAATTGAAAAGAAAACCTTGTAAAACAAGTATTTACCCATAAAATAAAGATTAAATGTTATTGATACATGATTTTGGAATTTATACCCAAAATTTAGAATAATTATATAAAAATAATGAAGAATTACATTGCGTTAAATAGAGAGAAAGCGTATCCTCAATGAAAAAATGGAGGTTTAGGAAGATACCTTTGCCTTATATTTGAAAGTGTTACAAACTTGAACTTAATGTACAGGATAATTAAAATAGAATAATTAATAAATTAATTCAGAACCCATTAGAAATTTATTTTTTATTATAATTATATTAAGTTCATTTTTGGCCTTTTTTGATGAGTTATTAGATTCAATTTCATTATATGAGAGTATTCTTTTCCTTGGTTTTCATGATTGGTTTACTTGTATACATGTACGAAAGATCATATGAAATGGGA
The DNA here is from genome assembly GCA_963277665.1 of Viscum album. NCBI lineage: Eukaryota > Viridiplantae > Streptophyta > Magnoliopsida > Santalales > Viscaceae > Viscum > Viscum album. The sequence goes on along the minus strand of OY728120.1, from coordinate 1,426,038,947 downwards.
GTAGTTATCCAAAATTGAAATTATGATGTAATAAAAGAACTTATAGAAGATTTAATGGAGTTATATAACAATTTTTCTGGATATGAGGACGATTCATTAGAGAAAGCATTAATGATAACCATTCAGATTATTTTGGTGTTTTGACCATCATGAACAAGTTTTCTCTTATGTATTAATATTATGTATATATACTAGTTACATAACATTAAATAAGTTTTATTACATATATTAAATTATTTTTTTAAAAAAATGTTGTTATGACCATCCTTGATGGTGGAATTAAAAAATGAAAACTCGTCGTCTACGATAGCGGTAAATCGACACCTCAGAGACTATGTTTTTATTTTCAGAATGAAAAAGGGAAGAGAAGAGAATTAGTGGTTAATATTACATTTACATAATTAAATTTTATTATATTTATTATAATGGATTTATCAGGAATTTTTTGATATAGTATTTAAGGAAAGGATAATAAAATAAAATAAAACAAATGAAAATTAAAATATTGAAAGAGAATTTTACATCTGGAATTCCTCTCCTTTAGATTCTCCCAAAGGAACTTTGAAATGGCCTTTCGGTGATACCAAATATAATATAATGTGGGGGAGAGGTTTTGGAGAGTTACTGTGAATAAATTTGACAATATTTATGGATTTAGAGGCGTAAGGAGAAGATGTGGTGAGGGGTGGTATTTATAGTGTAGGAGAGAGAGGTGTTTTTCATTATTTTATTCATTAGTTTATTATTTTGTATCAAGAGTATAAATACTTTGAATATTATTACTAAATATATTAAAATAATTACGGATAGTTATTGATTTTTTTATTAAATCATCCATACATCATATATGATTGAATAATTGATGTATTTGTTAAATAACGTAAATTACAGTATTTCACTATTCATAAAAAATTCATCTATTTAATAAAAATACAAAAAATTCACCCTAACATTTTTTCATTGTTTAGAATTAAAAACATAACTCCATTTTTAGAAGAAAAAAATTCTAAATATTAAAAATTTATTTTTTATATAAAATCATCATTATATCGAAAAATATTGATTTTAATATTGTAATTATTTTTTATGACACTTTGAAAAATTCATTAGGGCCTCATAAAATTTTATTTCAATCACAAGGGGACAAAATATTAATTTATTAATATATTTTATGAAAATATTTTTCTTTTAAATCATTATATTATTTATAAATTTATGAATGAACATTTACGCTTATGAAAATTACTAACAGTTAATTTATCATTTTTAAAACATTTATTTACTTATATTATGATATCAATATACCATATTTTTTATTTATAAGATACCTAAATTTTATTTACACTTTCATAGGTGATGTTACTATTCTATTGGTCATATTACTATTCCTAATGGTCGCATTACAATTCGTAATGGTCACATTACAATTCAGCAGTCATATTTAATAGTATATTACAGTTTTAAACTAAATGTTGTGTGAAAAATAAAATACCAAAGATGATAAATTTTAGACAGAGAAACACCATTACATCTTGGGGTGTTATAATAATAATAATAATAATAATAATAATAATAATAAATAATAAGTGTTTTAAAAAAGAAGAAAATTAGGTGAAGGGGTGAAATAGATTTAGGGATCTCCAGTAGGGGTCTGATCAAATATAAGGGAATGAAACCAAGGAATTCCGGGAGGTTGAGTGTTCTTGCATTGAAGCTGAAGAGAATATGGGGTTCCTTCATGAGGATTAGTTTTTTAGAGGCATTCGATTTGTAGGGGTACCAAATGTTGATGAGCATCGAAAGCTATATCTGAACCACGAAGGTGTTTCGAACATGGATGAGAAGAAATCTAGTGCAAGCCATTATTCATTGTCATCATTCTATAATCAGGATTTATAGGAATCTAAATCTTCTTTTAGTGTTTTTTTATAGTTAAAAGTTTCATGATCTCCTTTTTCTTCATTTTCATCTCAGATTGACATTGTTTTTCCCAATTTTTATCTTTATTTTAGGGGTTACATGAATAATGGTATCATATTTTACGGATTTTCTTATCAAATTAAATTTTTATTAACACAATGGTTGTTTTAAATGTTGTTATTAAATTGATAATGATTTTTTTTTTCTTTGGTGCATCTTAATTTATTTTTTGGCGAACTTCTGGCAGTCAATATTAATTTTTGTAGTGTAGTTATTTTTCCATTTCTTTGGATCTGGCCATTTTCCTTTGAGGAAATGTAGATATATATAAATATATATATGAATTATTATCGATCAGTTTTCTTGGATTTACATAATCTCAATTTTGGATCATGAAATTAAAATTCACCAATTTTTTTCCTTCAAATTACATCTAAAAAATTCTCAAAAATCATTTTTACTACACCACATTCATAATTTCATCCACATCTAAGGCAAACTCAACAAATTATATTAATCCACACCTTCTTTTTATTTATTTCTATGAGTGTATAAATATGTGTGTGTATAGAATATTTTTTTGGAAAGGATGTATCCTTGGGTTTCTCTTTTATATGTCTTTCAGTTTTAATATAAAATAAGTGCGGGAGACGAAAAAATTATAGAGGGTCAAAAATTAGAGAATGAAATACTAAGAAAAACTATTTTTTTCAAACATATGTGATTAAAAATTTCCAATAATTGGCTTCCATGACATTTTTTGAGGAAAGGGTTTAAATCCTAAATTATTTTAATTTTTTGTTCTTTATAAGGGTTTTATTTTCAAAAAAATTATACTTATAATTTTTTAAGTGGAATAATTATTTTTAAATTTTTTATTTCTTCAAATTATTTTATATTAAGTGAGTAATTTATTTTCTAAACCATATATAAACACTATGGAAAAATGCGTATTTAGCGGCGGTTTAAACCGCCGCTAAATGGATTGGCGGCGGTTTTTCAAAACCACCGCTAAATTGTGTGTCGGGAAACTCTTCCCCACATTTTTCAAAACCGTTGTAGAATGATTTTTGGTGGTTCAAACCGCCGTTAAATGATTTAGCGGTTGTTTTTTTATTTTATTTATTTCTTATTTATTTTATTTATTTGTTATTTCTTATTTTATTTATTCATCTATTTATTTATTTATTTATTTTATTTATTTATTATATTTATTATATTTATTTTTTTTATTTTGTATTTATTTTATTTATTTTACTTATTTTATTTAATTTATCCATGCATGTGCATGCCTATGCACATGAACATGAAATATAAAGAAATACTGTGTTTGGTGAGATTTGAACCCCTAACCTCTTGCATATTTTCCAAAGACATTATCACTCCAACAAGCTCGCTATGTGGTTAATAAATAGAATTTAAAATACTTATATATACTAATTGAAAAAACAAATAATACATAACTAATAGATATAAACTCAATAATAATTAAACAATAATAAATAATAAATAATTAATAATTAATAATTAATAATTAATAATTAATAATTAATAATTCTTTATATATTAGTTATTTATTGAGTTATTTATTAATTATTATTTACTGTTTATTATAATAAATAATAAATAATCAATAAAAAATAATCAATAATCAATAAAAAATAAAAAATAAAAAACAATAAACAATAAATAATAAATAATAATAAATAATAATAAAAAAATAATTAATAATAAATATTAAATAATAAATAAGAAATAATAAACAATAAATAATAATAAATAATGAATAATGAATAATAAAAAATAAATAACAAAAAATAAATAATAATAAATAATAATAAACAAATAATAAATAATGAATAATAATAAATAATGCTAAATAATAAATAATAAATAATAAATAATAAATAATAAATAATAATAAATAACGAATAATAAGTTATAATAAATAATAAATAATAAATAAATACTAAATAATAAAGTATTAAATAATAAATATTAAATAATAAATAATAAACAACACATAACAAATAAATATAAATAATAAATAATAAATAATAAATAACACATTATTAATAATTATAAATAAATAAATAATAAATAATAAATAATAAACAACAATTAATAGTATATTATAATAAATATATAATAAATAAAAAATAAAAAATAATAATTAATAATTAATAAATAATAATTAATAATTAATAATTAATAATTAATAATTAATAATTAAGAATAAATAAATAATAAATATATAATAATATATAATACATAATATATAATTTATAATTTATAATAAATAATAAATAAAATATTATTATTATTATTAGTAAATAATAAATAATAAATAATAAATAATAAATAATAAATATAATATAAAATATAATAAATAGTATATAATAAATAATATATATAATAAATAATAAATGATAAATATAAATAATAAATAATAAATAAATATAAATAAGAAATTAGAAATAACCAGTAGCAAATATTAATAATAATAATAATATTTTGTTATTATTAATAATAATATTTATTATTAATAATAGTAATATTTTATTATTAATAATAATAAATAATAAATAATAAATAATAAATAATAAATATAAATAATAAATAATAGATAACCAGTAATAAATAATAGATAATAAATAAATAAAAATACATTATAAATAATAAATAATAAATAATAAATGAAACACGTGAAAAGGTATGAAAAGGTGTGATATGGGATGAAAAATTATGAAAATGCATGAAAACAGATGGAGAAGCATGAAGAAGGAGGCATTAGAAAGCATGAGAACGCCTGAAAACTCATGACAACTCTGGAAAACGCCTTAAGAATTCAAAATAATCAACATAATAACCCTAAATAAACCATTGATAAAGATAACAAGTCATGGAAACCCAAATAAACAGTAATAAATGGAGTAACCATTATAACTCGTCAAAACGGTCAAAAAGTGACACAAACATTGGACTCACATTAACATATTTTAGTTATGATCCGAGAGTCCATTCTAGATCTGCGACCCGTCAAATCAATGATCCTAAAACGCTCTTCGGCCTAATAGGTGAAAGTGACAGAATGGACTGGCAGATCAGAAGTTACGACCATTAAAAAAAAGCTAATGAGGAACGGGTGCTAGAAACGAGGCATCGAAAAACATAACAAACCCGATACCCACTAAAAATTCCATAACATATGATTTATGAGTCAATGTGGGCACCGCGGATAGTCAAACTGAATCTCATGGAATGAACTATGATCTGGAAGGTGGAGGAGTCTGAACTGACGCGCGTATAGAAAGTTAGGTCCGTTTAAAGACAATTTTGACGGGACACTGGTGACGAAAACGAGGTTTCAGAGGGGTTTTTGGTGTTGAGAAACACAAAAAAAGAATGATTTTGTTGAACTGGTGTGTGGATCTCTTCGCTGGCTTTGATTTGATATGTGGTAGAGCCCAAACAGACACCCGGAGCGAATGTCATGGCCGTTTAAAGTTGGAGAACTTTTTTTAACTTTATTATAACCCTCATATCTTCTGCACCTTAGACTGTCTCATGGTGTTGATTATACTTGCCTCTAGATATCTTCATGAGCTTCGATTTGACTGGTCGTGGTGCTCCAACGGATGACCGGATCAAAAGTTATGGTAGTTTTAATGATTTCGGGGTTCCTCATGTTTTTTTATTTCTTTCTTTTCATTTCCCGGTGGTTTTACCCAAACTGCCGCTAATCCTCAAAAAAATAATAAAAAATAATAAATAATTAACACATTTCGCAGTGGTTTTTAAACCATCATGAAAAAAACCTCCTTGAAATGCCCATGTTCCTGTAGTGAAATATTTTTGTTTTAAATTTACAAGAAAATAATTCTTTTCTAAACATGTTGATATTATTTTTTTTCTTCTTTAAAAGTGGATTGAAGGATTTTTAAGGGTGTTAAAATTTTTCTAAATTTTTGTTTTCGAATGAAAACATGATTTTCATTTTTTAAAATTTATTTATTCAAAATTAAAATTTATATAATTGAATTTTAATTTTTTTAAATTATAAATTTATTTATAAGTTATATTTTCAAAGGAATTTTCATGTTCCGTGTTAGATATGTATATTAAGAAAAATTTATATTATTGAAATTATCATTGTATTTGAATTGAAATTATGGATGTTACATATGAATGTAGAAATGACCATGTATTATTAATTTCATTAAAATTACACACATTTGAATGAAACGTTTATTTTAAATTCAATTATTAAAGTATGATCAAATTATGAAATTGGATTTATTAAATTTATGGATTTATCGAAAACTTTGATATGTTTTGTGAAACATTATACTAGACAATGTATTAATAATTTAAAATTATTATTTCATTAAAAAATAATTCAAATATATTTTGGAATGTTTTTAATGGGTTGTGAATGAGAAATATAGATATTTAGTAAAATGTTTTATTAAAATTAAATTTGGTGCTTCCTTATAAAACAAGAAAATGAGGAATGTGGAGTGAACCCATGACCTTAATGGGATGTTCTTCTACTAGTGATACTGGTAAGTGACCATAACGATTTTATTAGCTATTTTTAGTACAATTTTAATACATAAATGTATTATTCTTTTCAAATCAATTTCAAGTAGATGTCCATTTTTTCAAAGAATATTTTTGATATATATTTTTAAAATGATGAGGATTTTTTAATAGATTTGAGAAGCTTTTTATATCTCAAATATTTACATTTTATAAAATTCGTTTTAAAAGACATTTGAAATATGTATATATAAAAATATTTTTCATGGGATTTAAAACCCCTTGCTATGATATTTTTTACTCATCCCATATTTTAAAATATTTATCATAGACATTTCATAAGTTTTAGCATAAATGGATTTGTTTAAGGAGTTAGCACAAATGAAGTAGATTAGTTATTTAAATTATTTTGTGAACTTTGATAATTTGTAAAGATATAACTAATATTCTAGAACCTAAACTAGAAAAGGCCATTTGATATATGAAGTACTATGTATTTTTCAGTTATATTTAACAAAAAATACATATTAAGTTTTTAGTTAAGAATCTAGAAGTGTGGGTTCAGAACATTATATATACAATATGTGATACCCACACCCTAGTAAACCCACCCATCAAAGGATTAATGAACCTAACTTCACTATAATGATCACATTAGAGCCCGGTCATTATAAATTCATCACAAAATAATGTTTCTTAGACTCATAACCTCATAACATATCTATAATGTTGTAAAAAAGGCCAATATCTGTTCCAATGCATTTTTCTCATAATGGACTACTCATAGGCCCAAATTTGATTCCAAAAGAAAGATATATGGGGAAAACATTTCTAAGGAAAGGAAATGGATTTTACATTTGGGGTACACATCGTGGAATACCAATCACTGAATTAGTTGTTCCTCTATTTCATATATGGTTTTTGAAAACACAAGTACATAATGTATTCAAGGAATCACATGGCACAATGGATTATAATGGGCCATCACAACGAGAAAACAGCCGTTTAGCGGCGGTTTTTTCACAGTGTTTTTTAAAACCGCCGCTAAATGGAAAAAAATTATTTGTTTTAAATTATTTTTTTTATTTTTTTTAAAATTTTATTCAAGGATTAGCGGCGGTTTTTTAAAAAACCGTCGCGAAATAGCGGTGGTTTCGGTAAAACCGCAGTGAAATAAAATGAAAAAAATAAAAAAACATGAGAAACCCCGAAAACACTAAAATGATCATAACTTTTGATCCGGGTGTCCGTTGAAGCGCCACGACCAGTCAAATCGAAGCTCATGAAGAGATATAGAGGCACATATAATCAAAACCGTGAGACGTTCTAAGGTGTGGACGATATTAGAGTTACAAAAAAGTTGAAAAAAGTTCTCCAACTTCAAATGGCCATAACTTTCGCTCCGGGTGTCCGTTTGGGCTCTACCACATATCAAATCGAAGCCAGCGAAGAGAGCTACGCACCGATGCGACACAAGCAAGCTTCTGTCGGGTTTTTTGACCCCAAAAACCCCTAAGAAGGCCTCCAAAACCCCGTTTCTGTCACTGATATCATGTCGAACTTGTCTTCAAACGGACCTAACTTTTGATCCGCGTGTCAATTCGGCCTCCTCCACCTGCCAGATCATAGCTCGTTCCATGAGCTTCAGTTTTACTGGTTGCGGCGCCCACATGCACTCATAGATCATATGTTATGGCCTTTTTAGTGGGTATCAGGTTTGTTATGTTTTTCAATGCCTCGTTTCTAGCACCCGTTCCCCATCAGCTTTTTTTTAAATGGTCGTAACTTCCGATTCGCCTGTCCATTCGGACTCTTTCCCCTTTCAGGTTGAAGATCGTTTCGGGATCTTTGATTTGACAGGTCGCGGATCTCAAATGGACTCTCGGATCTTAAGTTATCTCCGTTAATGTGAGTCCAATGTTTTTGTCTCTTTATGACCGTTTTGACGAGTTTTAACGGTAGCTCCATTTATTTCTGTTTATTTGGGTTTCCATGACTTGTTATCTTTATCATTGGTTTTTTGTGGGTTATTATGATGATTATGTTGAATTATTAAGGAGTTTTCCAGAGTTGTCACAAGTTTTCATGCCTTCTCATTCTTTCTAATACCTCATTCTTCATATGCTTCTCCATCCTTTTTCATGCATTTTCATGATTTTTCATCCCTTATCACGTCTTTTCATACTTTTTCATGTGTTTCCTTTATTATTTATTATTTATTATTTATAATATACTTTAATTTATTTATTATATATTATTTGTAACTGGTTATTTATTATTTATTATTTATTATTAATTATTTATTATTTAAATTTATATTTATTTATTATTTATTATCTATTATTTATTATTTATTATTTATTATTTATTATTTATATTTATTTATCATTTATATTTATTTATTTATTATTTATTATTTATTATTTATATTTATTTATCATTAATATTTATTTATTATTTATTATTTATTATTTATATTTATTTATTATTTATTATTTATATTTATTTATTATTTATTATTTATATTTATTTATTATTTGTTATTTATATTTATTTATTATTTGTTATTTATTATTTATTATTTGTTATTTATTATTTATTATTTATTATTTATTATTTATATTTATTTATTATTTGTTATTTATATTTATCAATTATTTGTTATTTATATTTATTTATTATTTATTATTTATTATTTATTATTTATTATTTATTATTTATTATTTATTATTTATATTTATATTTATTTATTATTTAAATTTATTTATTATTTATTATTTATTATTTCTATTTATTTATTATTTATAATTATTTATTATTTATTATTTATTATTTATATTTATTTATTATTTATTATTTATTATTTATTATTTATTATTTATTATTTATTATTTATTATTTATTATTTATATTTATTTATTATTTATTATTTACAATTTATTATTTATTATTTATTATTTATTATTTATTATTTATTATTTATTATTTATCTTTATTTATTATTTATTATTTATTATTTATTATTTATTATTTATTAGTTATTATTTATTATTTATTATTTATTATTTACTATTTATTATTTATTATTTATTATTTATTATTTATTATTTATCTTTATTTATTATTTATTATTTATTATTTATTAATTTTTATTTAATATTTATATTTATTTATTATTTATTATTTATATTTATTTATTATTTATTAATTATTATTTATTATTTATTATTTATTGTTTAAATTTATTTATTATTTATTATTTATTATTTATTATTTATTATTTATTATCTATTATTTATTTTTTATTTTTTATTATTTATTTTTTATTATTTATTTTTTATTTTTAATTATTTTTTATTTTTTATTTTTTATTTATAATTTATTATTTATATTTATTTATTATTTATTATTTGTTATTTATTATTTATTATTTATTATTTATTATTTATTATTTACTATTTACTATTTATTATTTATTATTTATTATTTATTATTTATTATTTATTATTTATCTTTATTTATTATTTATTATTTATTATTTATTAATTTTTATTTATTATTTATATTTATTTATTATTTATTATTTATATTTATTTATTATTTATTATTTATATTTATTTATTATTTATTTTTTATTTTTTATTTTTTATTATTTATTTTTTAAATTTATTTATTATTTATTATTTATTATTTATTTTTTATTATTTATTATTTATTATTTATTATTTATTATTTATTATTTATTATTTATTATTTATTATTTATTATTATCGAGTTTATATATATTATTTATGTATTATTTGTTTTTTCAATTAATATATATAAGTATATTAATTTTTGCTTATTAACCACATGGCGAGCTTGCTAGAGTGGTAAAGTTTTTGGAAAATATGCAAGAGGTTAGGGGTTCAAATCTCACCAGACGCATGATTTATTTATATTGCATGGGCATGCATGTGCATGGGCATGGGAGATGCATGCATGGATAAATAAATAAATAAATAAATAAATAAATAAATAAATAAAATAAATACGAGATAAAATAAATAAATAAAATAAATAAATACGAAATAAAATAAATAAATAAATAAATAAATCAATAAATAAATAAATCAATAAAATAAATAAATAGATAAATAAATAAATAAATAAATAAATAAAATAAATAAATAAATAAATAAAATAAATAAATAAATAAATAAATAAATAAAATAAATAAATAAATAAATAAATAAATAAATAAAATAAATAAACAACTAAACAAGTAAACAAATAAAGAAAGAAATAAAGAAATAAAGAAATAAAGAAATAAAGAAATAAAGAAATAAAGAAATAAAGAAATAAAGAAATAAAGAAATAAAGAAAGAAAGAAAGAAAGAAAGAAAGAAAGAAAGAAAGAAAGAAAGAAAGAAAGAAAGAAAGAAAGAAACAAATAAACAAATAAAATAAACAAATAAATAAAAGAAATAAATAAAAGAAATAAATAAAAGAAATAAATAAAAGAAATAAATAAAAGAAATAAATAAAAGAAATAAATAAAAGAAATAAATAAAAGAAATAAATAAAATATATAAATAAAATATATAAAATATATAAAAGAAATAAAAGAAATAAAAGAAATAAAGAAAACCACCGTGAATAGTTTCCCGACGCACGATTTAGCGGCGGTTTTTGAAAACCGCCGCCAATCGATTTAGCGGCGGTTTAAACCGTCGCGAAACGAAAAAAACCGCCGCTAAATGCCTTTTTTCCGTAGTGCATGGTAATGTTATTCTCAATCCATTTATCCATAACTTGAGTGATATCACCTAATGTTTGGGCCTCATCTACACATTTTATGATATTAAACTCTGTATTGAAACCCAAATTTCTGAAAACAAAACTATATGGGATGTTTTCTTCAGAAACATAGGTATTGTTGACTTTTTTAAAAAAAAAATTAATATCAAGACTGTCATATCATCAAAATTCTATTATTCTTATAGATTACACAATGAATCACACATGGAAATCCCAAAACCCAAGGTATACATAATCATGGCTTAATAATATTTCATATTCTATTAGTTCTTCACAATAAAATAATTAATCATCACCTCTTTTAAAATTTACAAACATTGGTTTGAAAACCATCATCTTCGATCCACTCCTATATTTTCATAATCAACACCACTTATATATTATGTTGTAATCTTCCATCTGATCTAGAAACAATAATCTACAAAACCAAAGATTAAATGCACAAGAAATTTGGTTCCTAGATATAATCAAACAATCTATAAAATGAATTCTGGTGATGAACTTTCACATAATATAGGTAATGATTTATAAAACGCCAAAGTGGTGAATGATAGTGCATCATCGCTAAAACTATAGTGTATGTTACCCAGGTTGTTCATAGTGTAAAACCTAAATTTTGATTCCAATCATGGCCTCAAATTTCCCATAATAGACACTAGTCAATGGGAATTTTTTTTCCTTAAACAGTACATACTTATAATATGTATATATATATATATATATTATTTTTAATATATAAATTAAACAATCTCATTAGAAACATCCCAAAATTATAAAATTATAAAATTTTATTTAATAGCATGTATGACATACAACACCGAGCATATAATAGAATATAACATCTAGAGACTTTAATATATATTTTTATTAAGATAAATTCAATCTCTCCAATAGTGTATAATACATGAAACACTTATCTTATCTTAAGTTACACACCGATTTTTTTATCTTTATCTACATGGAACTTCATGATTAGCTTAAGTTACACGAAACAACATGTTACCTCAAAACATTCATTACACGTAAAAATAAGTTTTACCAAAAAAATAATATACCATTAATATTATTATATAATATGATAGTTATCGCCTAACTCTTTCAATCTAGGGAATGAATATGATAAAATAACATATTAAATTATATATTTTTGACATGTTTATTAGTTATTTATTGATTAGAAATAAAATAATAATAATTTATAAGAAAAATGAATGTTTTTTGAAAAACAGTTTTCTTTTCTAAAAGGTTTAATCATGCTTGGAAAACAAAATTTAAAATTGAAATTTACCAATTTTAATTTTTTTTGAAAAAATAAAATTATTTTTTTAATAATAATATCAAAATTATATTATGATAAATTTTTGGGTTTTTTTTTGAGAAGATTCATTTTTTGATGAATATTGAATGATACTGAATTTCAATTGAAAACTTCCTTTTCATTTAGATAATTTATAATGTTAAATTATATTTTGATTTGGTTTTATAATAAATTTTTTTAACTTTTACATATATTAATCTAATATATTTCATTAGAGTTATTTAAATATTTAATTTAGATATAAAACATTGTAAACATTTGAACATTTTCACTTTAAAAACATACCATTTTGTCACATCTCTGGGTTTAATTTTAAATTAATTTTTTCAAATTTTATGGAATGAATTTGGAGAAATGAATTTAATATTTGGAATACAAATAATTTATAATTTAAAATAAGGTCAACTTAATTATTTATTGTAATTATTATTGAAAACTGTTAAAATTAATTACAGTGATTAAGGTAAAAATAAGTTTACTTAGTGGTTAAAATTAGAATATATGGTGTAGTAATGACATAAAACATTTCAAAAACAAATTATGACCATATTTTCACCCTTATGTTTTTTGGATCGATCATTATGAGTTCTTGGGGAATCATTCCCATGAAAGTAACCTATATAATAAGTAAAGTAATGAAAAATACAAAGAAGGCACATTCCTTCCTTTTAATCTCTATAAAGATTTGGAATAGGGACAACAACCACATTTGTTTGGTTATATATATTATTTTGAAATTAAAATTAGTTTCTTCAATCATAATATTTTATATTTAATTTTTTGAGATGAATTATATTCTTAAAATGATTATGAAATGCAAAAGAAGTAATTATTTAGTTAATAATAAAATAAAACAAATGATTCAAAAAATATTAAAAGTGAAGAAAATTGAGTGAATTATTATTTTAACTTATTTTTATAGATTAATATGCCAGGTTACACATATTTGAACTTAAAATATTCAAATTTCATTATTACATTGATATTTTTATATTCCGATTAAATGAATAATGTTAAAATTTATATTAATGTTATTTTATAATAAATGAAATTTTATTAATTGATATAAAATTATTAAAAACCCTCTATTTTGTAATTGTATTTTTAAATATTAATAAATATAAAATATTTTCCATTCATGGACCATTTATTCTATTTTAATTACTTTATTGACCATTAATTAGTAAAAAACCCAGTTAGTGGGGTTACGGTTATAGTGGTATTTTTACACATTACATGCACTTATGTTAAAATTATTTTTGAAAACACATAGAATTTATATTTTATAAATTTGATATGATACTTATAATAAATGGATATTAATTATCATGAAAAGATAATTTTATTATAATCTTAATGGATAAATTAGTTAGGTTATAATAGTAGTTACCACAATGAAAAAACAAAATGGAAAAATAAGGAAACATAGGTGTTAAAAATCCTAATGTTTAAAAATGTGTTCTATTTTGTGGTTGATGTGTGTATCGACAATATCATCTCTAAAACTCATTAATAATCAATCATTTAGCTACTTGAGGAAATATTGACCTCACAATAGTGAATACTTTTGAGTACTTACAAGAATATAACTCCTCAACTATAAAAGCACACTCATTCCCCTCCCATCGTCACACCACTCAAGACATTTTTGTCATCAAAACCATGAAAAATCACTTCCCAAATTAACTCTCATCATTATATAAGACTTATTTTTGTAATAATTAAATCCTTTGAAGGTTTAGTGAAAACCTAAGGTGGATACATAAAGAAGAGGAAATGTTATTATAAAATATTTTTTATTTTATTTCCTTTACCACATCAGTAAATTAATATTAAACTATGATTATAAAATATAATAAAAATCTCAAATATACTAATATGTTATTATTTTATGGTTACAACCTAAAACCACACAATACCATAAAATGAGTTATAAAATCATAGTTTGTATATACGATAGAATACACCTCATGAATCGATGTCATTCATTTTTTCTTTACCACCTCTCAATGTTGATAATAATGTTTCACATTTAGTTTATAAATTATATTCATGATATTTACAATGTTATTATAAATATTTAATTATTATGTTACACATACCTTCACGATTTCCATTTTGTGGGAACATGATAACATCACTCGTGTATACGACGAATTACCACCTCATGAAGTGATGTGATTTATTAACTCTTGACATGTAATGTATTAAGGTTGAGTTTAATAAAAATATGTGATATAAATGAAATGTATAATGATAAGTTATATCTACAATTTAATTTTTTTTCTTTTAATACCCCAAGAAAATGTAAGTAATGTTCATGCCTACATACCGTCTACCATCTCAATGAGCAGTGTATTTCATTTCTTATCACCAAATTTTAGGGATTGTTCTAAATATTTATATAATAAATATATATTATATTTATATAATTTTTTAACTTCTATATATTATTAAATCATGATCTAAGTAAATGGAAAAAAATAATAAGTCAAAACATACTAAAAAAACAAAGCAATTATTACCTGAATCAATGAAAATAATGTAAAATTATTAATGAAGAGGTGATAAGATTTTATTAATGAGTCATATATGATATGATTAATATGAGTGTGGGTTTGTTATAAGTCAATAACACCATTAAACTAGTATACATGAGGTTAAAGAGTGTTTAACTAAAAGGAAGCGTTAGGTAAAAGCTTTTGTCTCAATTTAAATTCCATTGAGACTTATTTGTTATTATACACCAATTTAATTTTATGTGGTGTATATACTTCCACTATGAAATTTAATATCATGGTTAATGGATACATTATGGTATTTAAGATTTAAATATTAATTCTTTCAACTAAGGGGATTTGAGTTAAAAGTTACCAAGTGAAAAAAAATTCATAACTCAATTTATTTTAATTGGGTTATATAACTTTCCCATTATCATTAATATAATAATATTATGTCTGTAATAATGTTTTAATATATATATTTGTGTATTTAAAATTGTTTTATATGGATTTAAAGTTGATACACATAATCTAACCATTGATTAATTCTTACTTCAACATTGTTATCGTTTTAATGTTTTATTTCAAAATCTCTTTATAATCAAGATTATTTATTCTTGAATATCAATTGAAATAAATTACTTGACCATTTCATAATAAACCCATTTAATTTTATTTTCCAATGGTTATTCATGATTTTTTAAGTAAAAGTACGATTTTTCACTGTTTAGTACTAAAAATCTTTTAAAAATGTATTCATGAAAATATGACTTTATTGCTCTCTTCGGTCGGAAATATGTTTTCTTCCAAAACTATATATTATAAAACTATTTTCCAAAATGTTTTAACATTTTCAAAATGATTTATTAAATTTTTTCCACCCATTTCTGCAATTTTTTGCAAATGAATCATTTTTCATTTTTGTAACATCCTTGGAATTTAAGCATTTTAATAAATGTTTATAAATTTTTTTTTTATAATTACAAAATACTAAATTTAATTAAATTTAAACATAAATGTTTTTATATTTTTTTAAAAATTATGATTATATATTACTTTTATTTTATTGTGGAATATGTATGTATGTTAATAGGTTTATATTATTTAAATATATTTATTTTTCTTCAAAAATTCTTAAATACATTAGTATTTACTTAAAAGTAATTTTTTCAAAACACCATTGTATATTTTGAATAAATTTTTAATTTAAAAAAATTACTTTATAGATATAGTAATACCCTTTTTGTGCATAATATTTAATTTTTATAATTTATAAGTCATAATGGTTATTATTTTAAATATTATTTAATTTTGATATGTAAAAATTATGTTTATAAAATCATTTGTTTTTAATTACATGTTTTTTTCAATTGAAAATATTTATTATCTTTGATTTAGTCATAATATTTATTATTTGAGTAATTATATCCAATAATAATTAATTATATTAAATCCCTATTGAATGAAGATGTTTAAGAATATTGTTTCATGAATTAATGAATTCATAATTCTTTAATTTTAACTTTAGTAATAAATGATAAGACCATCCAAGTTTAGTGTCTTAGACATATCAACCACATAATGGCATCATGTTGTGCATGCTGAACCAGCAGTGAGAACTAGCCTTGACCATAGAGCTCAGATGCAAGGAGTTAGGGGACTCCTATGAGGCACATGGGTTGAGAACAACACACTCATATGGCTCGTTTATAAGGACCAAGGTCATGTATAGGTTAGCTGAAATGCCTGCTGATCCTCTTTATAAGGCCAATCGGGAGTTGACCATATTATATGATTCTACACCTCAACTGTGATCTCTTAACTTATATGAAAGAGAACATATGAATAATATTTAAATGTTGGACTCAACTCATGGGTATTTTTCACCAGCTCATTAAAAAATTGTTTATATCATGTTCATTCGATCAATGTTTCTCAACTATTTGATCTCCCCCGCATCATCTTTGTGCTCACAAAATACTCACTATTCACCAAATACTCTCACATGTCAGTATACTACAACTATATCAATACACTGTATTCTTATCTTCCTTCTAGTACAAGAAAATCACAATTCAATAGACCAACACACAATGTGCCAATAATGTTGATTTTTCCTCAACAACAGAGAACACATCAAACTATTTGCATAGGACCACAACCCACAGTAACCTTGATTCACTAGCAATGATCCATTCTTATCAAATAATGATTGAATACATCACACATAAATACATTTTCACAAATTTTTAAAAACTTTAAATTGTGGTTTCATGTTACAAAATAAAAATATTTTTATTTTTTAAAACCTTGATTCATTGGGTACAAGAACCAATGGTTTAACCAACTTAATTGAGACTCATAAACCTAGAGACACTGTTGTATTTTCAAAAAATCCCATATTCTCCTAGAAGCTGAAGCCATTCCTATCTAATCCTCCCCATATGTATATATATCACCTTATAGAGGTAATTACCCTTGATGCCAAAAGGAGAAGAATTGTACCTCTGCCTATATTTTCCCTCTCTTCTCCCCCTGATTTGATCACCCAACTCAAGAAGGTAGAAGGTCACTACCTTCAATTATTTCAAGAACCCCAACTAGGTTATTCCCTTATCTAGTTTTCTCACAAAAAATTAAGGGTTTATATATATATATCTTTTTTAAATTTCAATTTTATATTCTTCAAGAATATTTTCAGGTATTATTTTCAGATTACAGATTATTTATTCTAATTATAAAACTATTTTTCATATTTTATAAGGAATATATATTTATATTAATTTAAATAATTATTATCTTTATAAAAATCCAATTTTTTGTAAGGGAGTTATATTATTTTGAAACACATATAATATGTATTCAAAATTACTGTGCTAATTTTAATTTATGATTTTATGGTGTTATTATATATATAAATTATAATGTTTTCAAGATCTAAATTTTATATCATGATTTCATTCAATGATTAATTTAAAAATGCTATTTTAAATTTTAAGATCTTATATTTTATGTACTAAAAGAAATTACTATTTCCAAGTGTATAGGTATGAAAATGAAATAACTATTTTTAAATGAAATTATTTATGATTATATGTATAGTTGAAAAGTTATATCTTTATAGTATTATTTTATAAAATAAATAATGGTTAAAATACCATTATTTCATCTAATGGAATCATATCATTTCATGCTATCATTTTATATAAATTCCATTCAAGATCATAATTATGGCCATATGTTATTGATTATTCATGAAATTTCATAAAATATATATATATATATATATATATATGTATATGTATTTAAATATTTGTATTACCATGTTCATTAAATAAATTATTACTTTATGGAAACTAATTTCAAAATATGTTTTATAAATTATGGATTTCTCCAAATTTTGTGAAAAGAAATAATAATGTGTTTTCTTAAAGATTTTTTTTAATATTATATTTAATATAAAATTATTTTTTATTGAAAATAATATATAGGGTTTAAAAAAGATGTTTTAATTGGAACTAAATTATATAATAAATCCTCATTAAATTTTTTATATTAACACCTGACACTAGGGAATCAAAAGAGATCATGCAAAGGAGAGAGTGAACTGACAAACATCACTAGAGTTTTTCGATGAAGTGATACCCCAAGTGACCACATGGATTTACTTAGGTTTTTCTAATATCATTTTCATTCCATAAAAATATACTAATTTCAAAGAGAAAGGTATTTAAAACTCAAAGGAGAAATCTATGTATTTTTCAGTGGAAAAGTATTTTTAAAATATTTCTTTCAAAGTTACATGTTTTTTAAAATGCTATTATATTTTGAAAAAGATTTTTTAAATTAATTTTTCCAAAATATTTTAAAAAATTATATGTGTTTTGAAAATATTTTTTTCAAGTGTTTTCAAAATATATATTTTGTAAACCTTATAAATTATAGTTTTCAAAATTATATATATGAAATATTTTTTTATATAAAATGGATTCATTTTATCAGTTGAGTTATCAAAAAGTATTTTTAGAAAGGGTTTTCACTAGTTTTAAAAAAACTCTTACTGTGAAATTATGCTACTCTATGTATTATTAAATGTTTTTTCAGGATCATTTAGAAGTTTCAATGGGTGTTTAGCTTTGATAAGAATCTATAATGTGTAAATTAGAATGAATTTATATTTATTTATTGTTTAAACATTGATAATTTGTTATATTAGTCTGTTTCCTCCAAATCATAGATCAAAAAAGACCCTCCGATATGTAATGGGATGTATATTTTCAGTTACTTTTATATAAAAAAACTATAGCAAGATTTTTTGCACCGAATCTAGAATTTCAGCTCTTTAAACCTTACAGATGGTATCAGAGGAATTTTTTAGATAACATTAGATATTAGGTTTTTTTATTTTGAGGAAAAGAATTATTAATTTCTTTGAGCATCTAGATAATTATATTTTAAGTGACATTTAAGATTATAAAATTGTAGCAATTATAGTTTTTCAAATTATATAAATAGAAATTCCTAATTTCTTAAATCACAATGAAAGATTTTTTAGGGTGAAATTATATTTGGGGGGGGGGTAGAATGTAACAATCTAGAAATTTAAGAATTTTAATAAATGATTAATAAAATAAGATTAAATTACAATTAAACCAAACTAATAATAATTTAATAAAAGATTAGATTTTTTTATATTTTTTTTTAAATTAAAAAAATATTACCTTAATTATTTTAAGGAATGTGTAATTATATTAATATATTATATTCTTTAAATATATATATATATTTCTTAAAATGAATCTTAAAAATATGATTCTTTAATTGAATGTATTTTTTACAAAACACTATTATATGTTTTTAATGCATTATTACTTGTCAAAAAAATTCATTATATATATAGAAATTTTCTTTTTTGAACATAATTTATAATTTATATAATTTATAAGTCATTATAGTTGTTATATATGTAAATATTATGTATATAAAATTATTAATTTTTTACTGCATGTTATTTTCAATTTCAAATATATACAAGATTTGATTTAGTTGTAACATTAATTATTTGAGTAATGATATCTAATAATTAATAATATTAAACCCCTTATGAATGAAAATGTTTAATAATACTGTTTTAGGAATTAATGAATTCATAAGTATATAATTTTCTATTTAGTACAAAAAAAATATGGCCATCCAGGATTAGTGACCCAGCCTGCACAACCAAGAGTACACTGGGCATGCTCGGGCACTAGTGGGAGCTAACCTTGACCACAGAGCTCAGAGGCAGTGATCTTGGGGCATATTATGTGATGCATGGGTTGGTAAAATCATTCCCATAACTCTCTTTTATATGGACTAAGGTCATGTATAGGTTACATGAAAAGCCCTATGGGCCTGTGTCTGAGGCTCGTTGGTTGATGAACCTATTACAAGCTTCTATCCCTCAACTATGAGCTCTTAGCTTATATGAAAGCGACCCAATTAAAAGTATTTTTATGTGGGACTCAACTAATGGGTACTACTTACAAACTATTAAAATACCATTTCAGATCATATCAGTTTGATTAATGCATATCATCTATTCGATCTCACTTGTTTCGTCTTCTTCCTCAAAAACCCCTCATTGTTCACCAGATCCCCCTGTATGCCAATCCAACACCATTGTCACCATCATTTTTCTTCTTCACCACCATCTAGTGGAATAGAATCATCGTACAATTCACTTACACAAAAATATTCTAATAATGCTGATTTTCCCTCATTGAAAAAGAACACCTCAAACTATTTTTATAGGCCCTCAACCCATAGAAACATCAATTCACCAATGACGATCCTTTGTTCTCAAAAAATCATTAAAGACGTCACATAAAAATACATTTTTCACAAAAATATTAACAACATGAAATTGTGTTTTTATGTTTCAAAATAAAAAATTTCAATTTTTTAAAACCCTTGATTCATCAGGTATAAAATCAAGCGCTTTAAACACCTAAATTGGGACTCAAAGACAATAGGCACCCTGTATCATTATCAATAAAAATACCATATTCTACTAGAAGATGAAGCCACACCTATACAAACCTCCCTATATGTATATATCAACTTATAGAGGGAATGACCCTCAATGAAAGAAGAAGATGAAGCCATCTCCCTATATTTTCCCTCTATTTTCCACTAGTTCGATCATCCTACTCAAAAAGGCATAAGGACACTACATGTACTCAGTCCGAGCACCCCAAACTGCATCATCTCGTTTTCTAGAAAGAAATTAAGGGTATGTATGTATATATATATTATTTTTAAATTTAATGTTCATATTATTTAAGTATTTATGAATGTATTATTTTCAAATTGCATGTTATTTATTCTAATTAAGAATTTTATTTTTCAAATTTATTTAAGGGATATATATATATATATATATTATTTTCAAATATATATTTTATGTATTGAAAATTATTATACTCATTTAAAATTATAATTTTATGTTATTTTTTATGTATAAAACTTATTATTTTCAAGATCCTAGTGTAATATTATAATTTAATTCCATGATTGATTTCAAAAGGATATTTCAAATTTCAAGGTTTTGTACTATAAGTAAGAAAATATAGTGCGATTTTAAAGTTTATATTTTGGTAAATGAAATAACTGTTTTAAAATGAAATTGTTGGTGATTATTTATATAGGTAAAAACTGGTATCTTTAAAGTATTATTTTTATGTATGAAATAATGGTTATAAATAATAATATTTAATTTTAGGGATTCATAACATTTAAAGTTATATTTTTATATACACGTAATTCATGATCATAATTATAGAAGATGATTTTGATTATTCGTGAAATTATATATATATATATATATTTATATGTATAATTTTTTTATTAAATAAATTACTCCTTTATAGGAATTAATTTAAAAAAGGTTTTATAAATTATTTATTTCTCCAATTTTTGTGAAAAGAATGAAATTTGTGTTATCTAAATGAATGTTTTTGAACATTATATTTAATGTAAAGTTATTTTCTATTGAAAATAATTTATGTGGTTTTAAAAAAGATGTTTTAATGGGAATTAATTGAGAAAATAAACCTTCAAAAAATGTTTTTATAAAATCCTGACTCTGGGGTATGAAAATTGATCATGAGGTGTGGGGAGTGAACTTACGGCCTTAAGAGAAATTTTACCAAGAAGTGACAACCCAGGTTCACAAATGGATTTCATTAGGGTTTTTTGTACTATTTTCATTACATAAAAGTTATTATTTTAAAAAAGAATGGTTTCTAAAACTAAAATGAGAAATCCATGTATTTTTTTAAAGTAAAAGTGTGTTAAAATTAATATTTTCAATACATTAATTATTTTCAAATGCTATTATATTTTCAAAAAGGTTTTTAAAAATAATTTTTTAAAGTATATAATTATTTTCAAATGTTATTATATTTTGAAAAATATTTTCAAAATAGTGATTTTAAGTAATAAGTATTTTCAAAGCTTGTTTTATTTTAAATAATATTTTAAAAAATTATATATTTTTTAAAAGGATATTTTTTAACATGTTTTACAAAGTTATTTTTTAAAAAACATAGAAATTATAGTTTTTGAAATGTATATATATCAAATATTAATTTTGATATAACATGGACAATGTTTTCAAATGAGTTTTCATATATTATATTTAAAAGGGTTTTTTATTAGTGTTTAAAAAAGATTTTACTATGTAATTATCCTCACTCAATGTTTTATAAAACGTTTTTTAGGATCATTTAGAAGTTTTAATGGGAGTTTAGCTTCGATAAGGAGGGAGCATGAGAAAAGTTAAATAACTGTATAATTATTTAATTTTTAGAATCTCACAATTTGTACTAATATTTTTTTTCCTCCAAATCCTATATTAAAAAAGATCATCAGATGTGTAATGGGATGTATATTTTCAGTTTCTTTTATATAAAAAATACAATGTTATATTTGTACCATATCAAGAATTGAAAGACTCAAAAACTTACATTTTTCAAAATATTCCCATTTAGCTTTTACTGAAAATGAGAACGGAATATTCTTATCATTTTCTAAATAATGAACTTTCCTAACCATTTTACAATGCAAAAGTAATGTTCTTTTTATCTTTTACTCCATGAATGTAATTTCTCATATCCATGACCATCATTTCCTTAAATATTTCATTGCAAGTTTGTGAGATTCTTTTAAAATAAAATGTTTTTAAAAGTGGGTTTAAAAGTAAATGATTTTAAAAATGTAAAATATATATTTCTAAATTATGTTTTAAAGATATTTTTAGGGTATTTATATTCATAAATGACAAGGATCCATTATTCTTACTCCAATGGGTATACATTGTATTTATATTATCCATATTCTTTCTCTGGAGGGTTTTTGGTTATTTTGACCAAGGTATGTATTAAAATTAACTTCTCTATCTCATTTTTTAGTCATTCACTGCCCCATGAAATATTCACTTTTCTATAATCATCAGACATTTAATTTCCCCTAAATATTTATATTATTTATCTTGGATATTTTTATTTAATAATATTTATCTAATTTCTACATATGGTGTTTTACTTTGAAAGTTATTTGATTGAATGAGGAAATATTGATAAATCTGTATTCTTTAATCAATATGGATATTTGATAATAAGTCACATTTTTTATGAATTAAATCAATTATTCGATATATGAGGACTACTTTAGACATAAAGACATGTATTGGGCATGATTAATGATATCCCCTCAATACAGAGGTAGTCTTGTGGGATGAATCAGTTAGCTAGCTTTAGTTAGATGTGTTTCTACCCATTAGTTTTAAAATGTATTGAGAATATATCATGATGGTAATGGTTTAATGTTATTGGGAAACATGACATCAACAATTTAGCATTTACATCATTTATAATTTAGTTATTATTATCCATGTGATTTTAACTATGATATTTTTCTATGGATGCATTTTATTATTATTTTATTAATTAAATGGGATGTTTTTTGAGTTATTTACCTTTCCTTATTGATTATTCCATATCCATTTATTTAAATGGCATATGTTCTCAATTTTTACCTGTCCATATTGACTATGATTATTGATTCATGATTTATTCCTCTATCCCAAACCCTGACTAAGCATTTGAAATCACCCTTATTTTGTTTTCTTTCACCATGATTCCATGAAGAATACTATATTTGGTATGAAAGGATAGGATAGATGGAATAATTTTATTCAAAAAAATACATATTGTAATTTATGTATTCAATTATAATTCAAGTGACATGTATGTATCTATTTTACCAACAATACAAAAATATTCTATCCCTTGGGATGAAATTCCTTGTATCTTATGCCAATGTAATGATATCATGAACCAGCCCCATGATGCTAGGTCCGGGTTTTATATAGTTTGTATCAAAGTATGTTTAGTGGAAACATTGAGAACAAGATTTAGGAATAAAAATATTTGGGAACATGACCCTATAATATAATTTAATGACTTTTATAGAAAAAGAATCTGAATGTTTTGGAAAGATAGAGATTATGTTATTTTTCTTTATAATACATCCCTCTAAAGATACTAAAAATATAAATGGTTCTAGAAAATATATATGTTGGGGTAATAAATCTAAAATGGGTGCATGAGACTTGACTACAGTTTTATAGAGTACACAACAATAGGACTTACTTTGCACCCAGTTTGACACTCCTTAGGGATATGCTTATGATAATTCACATTTTTCTTAAAAAACATTATGAAGGTTTTGAATAGATAATGATAATAAATGACCAAGGATGGACCTATGATAAAATTAAATGGATGAAGTATTGGTATTCATGTGTTAAATTGTTGAAGTATTTTTACCAATGGATTTTTTTTTATAAATATATAGAAACATATTTTCATTATTTTAGAATCTAAAATATATTTATTAAATTAATATATATGTATACAATAATGGGTTATGAGTATAATATTGAAAGTAAGTTCAAAGACACAAGCACCACTTTTATGGTAGTATGTGATAAGAGTTTACCAATAATAAGGAAATGTTGAAGAATTTATTGAAAGGTAATTTTTTTATTGTAAAATTTATTTGGGGAATAATTCATTTAACTTTTGTAAGCATAAATTTAAAGTTATTAGTAACATTTTTTGTTGATATGATCATCAATGACATTGTAATCGTATTCAAATAATATTATTAGAATTTCTGAAAAAATAAGTTGTATTGAAAACCCTAGTAAGAAGGCTGTTTAATGATAAACATTATTTACAGGATGTCCATCATATTTTTGGGAATAATATAGGAATTATATTAATATATTTTAGAAAAAGGATAGCGTTTATGTTGGTTGATAACCCATCACACATGGAAAGGCCGCAGAACATAAACCCATGACCAAATGATCATATGGGTTTTTTACCTACCACTAAACTATATGATGTCCTGGTTAATATATCATTTTTTTGTTAAACAATTAGATGAATAAATGTTAATGACGTACCAATAGTATTACTTTTGAGGTTAATAGATTAATATATTATCATATTGGTTTTGGAAAATATTTAAGGACAAATGGTAATACTTTTCACTCTTTTATAGATCTTAAGATCCGTTAAAATTGAATTTTAGTGCTTTAGATATAAAAAATCATTTTTAGATATTAATTTCTTGGAGTAATGGATGAATGGGTAATTGATCAACAAAAAACCAAGTTATGAAAAAAAAATTATAGAAACAGATCGAGTAAGTATATTTCCTTATATATAATAAAATAATTCATCAACTTTATGGAAAGGAAAATGATACAAAAAAGTTATACTATTAAATACATATATGATGAATCAGATGGTCTTTTAAATCATAATTTTTTTTGGTTTTGATCCCCTCAACTTTACATTGTTCATTGACTTTTTTTTATCAAGGACCAAAATCACTGTCTATAATTAATTATTATTTTACTTTATGTCCATATCTTCACATTCCAGCTCTGTTCTCCTACTATGAAACCTAGTTATGTGATTATTCCATATGAACATTATACATCCCATTATCTCTTATTAAAAGGATTTTACCAATCCTTCGCATGATGTGGGATCTCAATAAATGTATTTTCAAATATTAAACACATTATTATCGAGATCAAGTTTTAATTTAAAGGATGAAATTTATTTATGTTGGGGAGAATGTAAGATTCCAAAATTATAGACTTTTGACGTTGTATTTAATATCTATATGAAATACAACACCAAGAGTATATGAGAGTATAACATTGAGAGACTTTATAACATATTTATACTTGGATAAATTCAATATCTCCAATAGAATGCATTACACGCAACACTAACATTAGATTACATTACACTCAACACAACTTTTATCTTGATCCACATGGAATAATGATTTTTTTTGAGTTACATGAAATTGTAAGTTCCCTCAATAGACTGTGTTACATGCAAGGCTGAGTTTTACCGAACATCAATATACTATTAATATTATTATTTAATATGGTATTTATCTCCTAGATGTTGTAATTAAAGGAATGAATAATACTAACTAAATTATGAAAATATATAGTTTTCATATTTTTATTAGTTATAAATTTCTTAGAATTAAAATAATAATAATTTAAAAGAAAAATGAGTGTTTTCTAAAAAATGATATTTTTTTCTAAAATATGGTTTAATCATGCTTGGTGCAGATAATATAAAATTATATTTTAACACTTTTATAAAACATAGTTGGAAAAATAAAATTCATTTTTTAAATTGGAATATCAAAATTATCTAGGGGTGATGTTTTTTGTTTTTTATGAGAAGATTCATTTTTTGGTGAATTGTGGAAGATATTGAATTTTAATTGAAAAATTAATTTTCATTTAAATAATTTAAAATATAAAATTATATTTTGAATTTATTTATGGTGAAATTAGTTCAATTTGAAATCCCTTAACCCAATTTAGGTCGTTGGAATCATTTTCATATTGGGTTTAGATATAAACACATTGTAATATTTTTAACACTTTGTCTTTAAAACCCCACTCTCTCATCACGTCTGTTGGATTACTTTTAAACATTTTTTGACTCTTATATAGACTGAATCCGAAAAAATGGACTAAATACTTGGAATAATAATAATTTATATTATATAACATGGTCAAATTAAATTTTTACCCTAATGATTAGTGATAATAGTTAAAATTAATTATAGTGATTTAGGTAAAAATGAGTTTACATAGTTATTAAATGTATAATATAATGTGTAATAATGACTAAAAACTTTTAAAACACCCATTGGATGGACATATTTATAACATTTTGAATTTTGGATCAGTTTTTATGAGTTTTAGGGACAATACCTCAGGAAGTTTTCCTATATAATAAGTTATGTAATGAAATAAAAAAAAGGAAGCTTCATTCCTTTTAACATCTATAAAGTTTTCAAATTGAAAAAAAACATAGGTTCAGTTATATACATTACATTAAAATATAAATTAATTTTTATTATCATAATAATTTAACTTTATATTTTAAATATTAATTAGTTTGTTAAAATTCTTATAAAATTCCAAAGTTGTAATTATTTAGTTTATAATAAAATAAAATAAATGATTCAAAAAATATTAAAAGTGAATAAAATTGAATGAATTATTTTATTTAATTTTTAGATGAATATTTAATTTTACACATCTGTGAATTTAAATCATTCCAATTCCATTATTTTTTTGATATTTTTAAATTTAAATTAGAAGGATAATGTAAAAATTGACATTAATGTTATTCTATAATAAATGATATTTTATTAATTGGATTAAAATTACTAAAAATCATATATTCTATAAGTTTATTTTTATGTATTAATAAATTTAAAATATGGTTCATTAATTGTCCAATTTTTGTACTATAATTACTATATTGACTGTTAAATAGTAAAAAAACTCAGTTAGCACGGTTATGGTTAATGTAGTATTTTTACACGTTTCTTGTGCTTTCCTTAAAATTAGTTTACAACACACATAGGATTTATATTTAATAAATTAGATATAATATTTATAATCAATGGTTACAAATTAACTAGTATTGATCATTTTAGTTTAGTCTTAAAGGATAAATTACTTATGTTAAAAAACTAGTTTCCATAATGAAAAACCAAAATAGTAATATAAGGAAATATAAGGAAAAAATTGTTTAAAAATGTATTATATTATATTTTTAGGTGTTTTTAGAAAATAGTAAGCATGGAACTCATTAGTTATCAATATTAGAGCCAATTGAGGTAATATTTACCTAAAATAGTGAATATATTTGAGTATTTAAAATAATGCCACTCCTCCTCAACTAGAAAATTGTACTCACTCCCCTCATATATTCTCACCTCTAAAGAAACTTGGATCATGCAAAAACTTCCCAAATCATCTCCAAAATTTCATTATCTTATCCTAGAAGACTTATTTTGGCTAGAAATCAAAACTATGAAGTTTATAGTGAAAACCTAAGGAAGATATCTAAAGAATAGTTAATGTTATTCAAAAATAATTTTTGTTTTCTTTCCTTATCCACCTCATTAAATTACTATTATAACGTAATTAAATAATCACCTCAGTATCATATGTATAATGAGATGTTTTTATCTTATGGTAATTTCCTACAATCACACACACTTCCATCATATGGTTTATGATATAATCATTCATATGTAGGACAGACTATCGCCTCGCGAACCAATGTAGTTCCATTACCACCTCTCAAGGTTGGTAATAATAATTTATTTATAGTTTATATATTATATTTATGATATTTATTATGTTATTGGGATTCTTTAATTATTATATCACATATACCTTTATGATTTCCATTTTGTGGGAATACGATAACGTCACTTGTGTGTATGGTAGAATACCGCCTCACAAAGCGATATGATTTTTGACAATTTACATGGAATGTATTAAGTATGGGATTAATTAAAATATGTGATATATATTAAATAAAAAATGATTCATTAATGATAATATATATGTATATCATTTATTTTTTTCCCTTTTAATATGATAATAATATGGATACATCATTCAAGCGTACTTAGGACCTACCATCTCCATGAATGATATATTTAATGTCCTATCACCAAATTTTTGGTATTAGAATAAATTCATATATACTAAATGTATATGATATATATATACATATATATGATTTTTTACATTCTGGAGATGATTAAATCATGGCCAAAATAAAAGGAACAAAAAATAATAAGTTAAAACATACTGGAAAAATAATGGAATTGTTACCCAAAATAATTAAAATAACGAGAAATTCTTAATGAACATGTGGTAAGATGGTATATAAGAATAATATATTATATTTTTAATATGATAGTGTCTCTTTTAAAAGTTAATAACAATCCGACAACCATTATTCAATAGGTTAAATAACATTCAATTAATTGTAAGCTTAAGGTATTGTATTTCATTTTAATTTTCATTCCATAGAGACTTATTTATTTTTATGAACCAATTCACTTTTATGAGGTCCATATAGAGCCCCTATGAAATGTAATATCATTATTAATTAATAATTTATGGTATTTTAAGATTCAATTTTATTTATTTCATTTAATGGTTTTCAATTAAAAGCTACAAAGTCATAAATAATGTAAGTACTCGATTTATTTTAATTGTGTTATATTACCTCCCAATTGTTTTAAATATACTAATATTATATGTGAAATTAATTATATATATCTATTTTTCAA
The DNA here is from genome assembly GCA_963277665.1 of Viscum album. Lineage (NCBI taxonomy): Eukaryota > Viridiplantae > Streptophyta > Magnoliopsida > Santalales > Viscaceae > Viscum > Viscum album. Next base: position 1,426,009,103 of record OY728120.1, on the reverse strand, counting down.
TTTTAACTTGTTTTTTGTGGGTTTTTAGTAGATACACGTAATCCATGCATTAATTAATTCTTATCATAGTGTTATGATCCTTTTAAGGGTTTTTTCACAATCTCATTCTAATTGAGATTATTTATTTTTGAATATTATTAGAAAGAAATTACATGATCATATCCTTGTAAACCCATTTAATTTCTTTTAATATGGTTATTCCTGAAATTTTCAAGTAATAGTACAATTTTTTACTTTTTGGTACTTAAAATGTTTTAGAAAATATTTTCATCAAAATCTGACTTTGTTTATCTATTCAGTCAGAAATATGTTTTCTTCTAAAAACGTGTTTTCTAAAAATGTTTTGAAAAATGATTTAAAATTTTATGAAAATTATTTAAAAAAATCACTAAATTTTACTCATTATTTTTTTTAAATGAATCTTATATTTCTTTAAAAAACTCCCATTTATCTTTTATTAAAAATTTGAATGGAATCTTTTTATCATTTTCTGAACAAGGAGCTTTACTAGACTTTTTACATTTAAAAGTATTGTTCTTTTTAAATTTTATGACATTTATGTAATTACTTTCCTTCATGAATACAATTTACTTAAAACATCCATTGTATGTTAATGAGGTTCTTTTTAAATAAAATGTTTAAAAAGTGATTTTCAGAGAAAATAATTTTAATAATGTTTTCCAAAATAAAAAGTATATTTTCTTAAATAATGTTTTTAAATATATTTTTATGGTATTTTTATTTATCAATGAAAAAGACCATTTATTATTAATCTAATGGGTATATTATGTATTTATATTGTCTTTATTTCTCTCTTAGATGGTTTATGGTTATTTAGATCAAGGAATGTATTGAAATTTACTTCCTTGTTCCATTTTGAAGTCATTAATCCCCCTTGAAATATTCAATTTATAGTGATCATTGGAAATTTAATATCCACTAAATATCCAAATTATATATCATGGATATTCTTATTGGTTAATCTGTATCTCATTTCTATATACGGTTTTTTTCATTGAAAGTTATTTTATTGATTAGGTAAATATTGATAAATTTGTATTCCTTACTCAATATTGAAATTTGATGATAAGGTATATTATTTATTAATTATATTGATTATTCGATATATAAAGAATTATTTGGACTTGAAGACATGGTCGAGGCCTTAGTAATGATATCCCCTCAATGCATCGATAGTATCATGAGACAGATATTTTTTCTAACATTAATTAAATTGGTTTCTACCCTTCTGTTTTAAAATTTCATGATAATAGATCTTGATAGTAAAGGTTTCATGTTCTTGTGAATCATGACATCAAATTATTAAGAATTGAATTCATTCATAATTAATTTGTTATTACCCATGATATTTTCACCATGATATTACCTATGGATGCATTTCATTCTCATTTTATTGATTAAATGGAATGTGTTTTCATTTATTTACCTTATCATACTGATTATTCCTTATCGAGTTATTTAAATGGAATTTGTTCTTAGTTATTTACTTTTCCATATTTATTTTCATTATTTATTCATGATTTATTATTTTATACTTAACCCTTGCCAAGAATTTGAGCTCACCGTTATTTTTTTCCTTTTAAATATGATAACTTGAGGAATAATATGTTACTTAAGAAAGGATATGGTAGAGGTAATAATGTTATTCTCAAAAAAATTATGTTTTAATTTTTATATTAAATTGTAAATCAATACTCATGTATGTTTCTAGTTCACCAAGAATTATAAACCAGTTGATCATTCATGTTGCAATTATCTATATCTTATTCTAATATAATTGTAGCATACACCATCTTCAGGCTATTGGTGTTATGGTCGGTACACTATGACATCAATAACTACATTCTATCCCCAATGAACCCCCCCCCCCCACACACACACAAACACACACACACACACACATATTTCTTGATATCCCCAACATCAAGTCAAGAGTCTTTATAGAAAAAACCATGATATAGTTATCCTAATTGAGTAAATATATTCCTATTCTCATCCATTGAATCCTTGGACCATCATAATAAAATGATAAAAAAGTACTACATTTTATCCACCAAGAGTTTATCTTTGATAATTTTAATCAACCCTATTTTTAATTAGGATCACACTAAAATGGGATCCAATACCATTACATGAAAAAAAATAATTATCACAATAAAAATTATAGATTACTTCCTTTATGGGGTCATACACTAATATTTTATACCACATAAGACTCCCCATCCCTATAGTAATTCAACTTAAAAATTGGGAAAAAAGAAAGAATGTAAAATCCAAAAAAAATGATATAGTGGGGAAAATTACACTATATAGTTTACATATGATTCTCAAATAAATACCCTTAATTGTATTCTATATCAAAAATTACTTACTTAACCGTTAAAAAATGAAATAAAATGTATAGGAATAATAATAGATAAAGGACTATATTTGATACATATAAAATAGTTCGAGAATAAAATAAAAGAAAATCAAATAAATATAAATAATTCCAAACTCCCCATGAGAAAACACAAAAACACAAATATTTCTATGAAATTAGCTCAACACATCCCAAAATTGGAGAATCAAATTCAACCATTTTGTATAAAAACAAATATTAACATTAAAATAGGAATAAAGACAAAAAATAACAATTTTAAAATAAGGAATGTATCTTATACTCTTATTCCAATGTACATAATATCAATCCATTATGAATCCAAAAAAAATGCTAGACACAAACTCAAACCAATTAAAATTATCCCCTAAATAACCTCTATAATTAGAAAATGATTTGAATAATGCTTCAAATAGCATTTAGATCATGTTCTCTATATTCCCATAAATTGATGAATCAAAAGCAATGTTGTTTTATAAAAAAGGGAAACTAGAAAATTTGAAAAAATTAGAAATTCCCAAGGAAAGAATTGGATCTTTATTAGAGATGGTATTGACAAATACTTTTTAAAGACTCACCACTACCTCTATATAGAGAATTACTAATGAATCACATGCACTTAAATACTAAATAACTTGGTAAAGATCCATATACATCAGTGGGAATACAAAAACCCAAATTATTTCATATTCTAACTGAGATAAAGGGAAATAATTCCTGAAATACAAAAATCCCTTCTCTTATTTAAACTATGGAATATCCAATTAATGTTGAAGAAATGTTTGAGTTTGATGATTAAGCATAACCCATTGATAAACAAATATTTTGGACACATTCATCACCACAAAACACATTATTCCCAATAAAAAATATATTTCTTTATCGAATATATCAACAGTTATATATGGGGATATAATACAATAAGAACTTTATAAAACTAATGAAAAGATTCCCCTCTCAAAACCTGTGACTAAATTTTTTTTCTTTTAATAAAATACCAATTATTATAATATATAATATACCCATCATGATAATTTTCATTAATTATATAATTTTTCCACACCCTCACCTATCAAACTCTTTTCTAATATTTTTTTCTAACTAAAATGAAGGATATTTTTTTATTTGATATAAATTAGATCCACCACTATTTTCCACTTTATGAAGATAGAATGATTCAATATCCTTTATTATGAATTTCTTATATTTTACATAAAGATAAAAATAACTTAAATTCATTCTAAATAGTTAGTTTATACCCATATTTCAATACACTTGACTGTGAGAGATATTAGAGTTATAGTTTTATAAGAACTCTATGAATCACCAATAATAAAAATTCATATCCTATAGATAGAATGTATACAACTATCTGTTTTGATTTTTAATGAATATAGTGTTATCTTTAATGATATAATGACATTGTGACAAAATAGATAAAATTAATAAAACCAAGTCAACACCACGGATGAAATAATTCAATTCATGAAATTTAAATATAAAGATCCATAGGATATCACTACCTCATTCCACATCAAAAAAACAATAATAAGATGGGAATAATCATAAAATACCTTAAACATAACTCCTTACTCATGTATTAAAAGGATAGTTTCGCAAATCATATTTTATATTCGCTGCTCAAATACCTCCTGAAATTGGCTATGCCACACAATATCATTATCCTTAACACTCATATCTATCAAATAATCCATTTTATATGAGAAATTGGATAATATCATATGATAACAAACCACAAGGATATAATAAATATGGAGATATATAATTTTATATGGGGATTCATATAAATAGAATCTATTATATTCAATGGATTTACTACCAAACCCTGCCAACACATGACATGTCCTAGATAATACACCATACACATAAAAAACAATAAACTTAGAAACATTTTGTATAGATTCTACAATTATGGAATCTATATTATATCGCCTAAATTCTATATATACTCTTCTTTAATCAATTGATACACCAAGATATCATCATTTTATAGAACCATGACCTAGTCCATGATATGAATAAACATCATGTTCATCAATCCGATACAAATTGTTTGTGTGCTTATGAATATAAAATAAATTACCAAAAACAAAATATATCTACAGAAATACTAGAATAAGGTACTCATGATATCCATATACATTAAAAAATATAGTGATATTTGTAAATTTGGTAGTCCATTGAAAACACTCTAGATCCTCATAATTCATCAAAAACATTCCATAACCATTAGAGGTAAATAATGGTTCTTCACCATTATATTATTCAAACATCAATTTACTATACACAAACATTGACATATATACAAAACCAATCCTTTAACACATTTTATATCATCATTTTTTACATTTATTTCAAGAAAATAGTATCAACGGACTTATAAGACTAGTGTATTTGGGAGAAGATACAAAAAAATTAATCATCCAAAACACAAATTACATCATTTTATATAAACTCCAAATGGTTATCATAACATAAATATTACATTTAATACTATATACGATACCGTGGGAAAACATTTAAAGGATAAGGGTGAGATAGAAAGCTATGTATAGGAAAATTTAGAGTGAATCATTATAGTGAGACAATCCATATATTATAAGAGGAATAACATGATATCATAAAGAGAATGATAATAAAAGTGGAAACATGAAATGATTAATTGAAATCATAAGATCATGGAATCAAAAATATGTCAAAATAAAATAGAGAAAAACATCATAGGCATAAATCAAGGCTCACTACAAACACAACACAACATAGTGTGCTTAGATTCGCCACCTGTGAACCAAACAGGGTGTAACAGCCCAAGATTTTATAAAAAATATTCTTTTTAATTTTATTAATGTCTTGTGTTGTACGCTACACCAAAAGGAGCTTGCACAACACACATCCTTGACTTGCCTTGCATTACACGCAATCGCGACCTTCCTCGATAGCGTGTGTAATACGCAATACCAAGTTTCACTAAACAACGATATGCTATTAAAATATTATTAAAACTAGCCGGTATGAATAGTAATAACCACTTTTTAAATTTTAGAAATTTTAGCTCTCAAAATGGACTTCATTTTTGGATTCGGAGTATCGAATTTAGCCTAAGTTGAAATTTTGGTACATTTCGGATAACTTTCATATTCTGATGAATAGTGAAAATTACTAAATTTTAATTAAAAACAACTTTTTTAATCGAAATAATTAATAGTGATAAATTATTAATTTGAGTGGTTTTAAATTATATTTAGAATATATTTTTACAATTTAATACAATGTTGGTCATTGGTTGTAATTTCACATTTAAACCAGACATAATCAAGTGTCAATCTTTTGGTATATATTGTTTCCTAAAAACACGCTATTTATTTTAACAGCGGGATTTAATTATAAAATTAATTAATGAATCTTCTATGTTATGAATTTGGTAAAATAGACTTTATTTTTGAATTCGGAATATGAAATATAGCTTAGGATGAAATTTTGGCATTAATCTGAAAAACATCAATTTTTGATGAATAGTGAAACAACTAAGTGGTAGGTTAAAAACTAAATTTTGCATAAAACTTAATTTTACCGCTTCTGTGAATGGAATTTCAAAAATCCGACAGACACGGTTGATATCAGTAAGTAAAATGTGGTTCAATGAGATAAAAATAATTTTTTGGTGAATAGTAACTTTTTACTATTTTTACCGCGATTAATAGTAAATAGGGTAACTAAGGGTAAATATGATATTAATATTACCCTAACACATGTCCTAATTCTATTGGACAAGTGTAATTCGACCAAAAACAAACTTAGGAATAAAATATGACCATTTAGGCCCACATGGATTAGATTAGGACATTTATTATTAATTTATTTAAAGAAGGGCTAAAATAGTTAAAATCAATGTTTAATAAGTAAATCATTTTTAATATGGGGTTATACATAAGATAAATTCGACTATAAATATTCATTAGAAATCTAAAAAGATTTCCTACATAATGGTATTTTATTTGTAATTTTTAGACCTCAAATAATTTAATTTATTTATGACACAATGATGATGCGGTAATTAACTTATTAATGAAATATTGACATAATTGATATTATAAATACCAAAATAAATGTAATTTTAGACTTTTTATGAATTCCACTAATTTTATAGGTTACTATGATATATTAATGTTGATTTAATCAACTTGGTTCGAACATATAATTCTGTTATGACTTTCACAAAAATCATATATCAAATAGTGTCAAAATTGACACAAAATAGTTTTTAAATCAAATATTATATTATTAATTGTTATTGTATTCCTAAAAATCTAAGGTTCGGCCAAATGACTTAGATAAGGATATATATATTAATAATAAACAATTTGGGGTTCGTTTGGCATGTTATAGTAAGTGTATTAACCATATAGTGAAAGAAAACAAAAAGACACGGTAAAAGTTAAATTAATTAACTTAGAGTTAAATCTAATTGATAAGGTTAAAATAAAACCCTAAACTTGTCTAAATACTATTGGTTGATAGGATTTCGACCCCTACCCACATTATCTTCGAAATAAGACCCTTTGGAACCATTATAAACCGATTTTGACTTTAATATAAAATAATATTTTGAGATATTCCTAAGGTGCCCCTCTCCTCCCTTATAAAAGGACACCTCCTCCCCCTCCTCCTCACACCAATTTGAGCACTCAAGCTCGGCCAACCCCTGCCAAAATCCCTTCTCCACTTCCCTAGAAACATCCTAGAGGTTCTGGTCTTCCTCAAAGACCAATTTTAGTGCCCTAAGAGGAGGTATCAAAGAGGCGCTTCAAAGAAGAGGTAATTACCGTTACCAATTCTTTCATCTTTATTTTCCACATCTTCTTATTAGGTTGTTTCATTATGAAGTAATAACATCAGTATCACTCATATACTTATATGTTATTATAAGTATGAAACAACCCTATTTCACCATCTATCCATCCTACGGAAAAAGAAATCACCGCGCGTGCGTACGTACGGAATACCGTCTCCACGCCGTGGTGTATTCTATTTTCCACCACCACCTTACATGGATGGGTATAATGGTGTAAAGAATAACTATACATAGTTATTAAAAAATCATATTAATTCTGATATATTGTATAATCCACTCCAATTCAATTCAATATTTATAGAAATGATATCATCGCTCGTGCGTACGTACGGACTACCGTCTCCACGACGCGATGAGATTCATTCTCCATGTTAACCATTTAAGAATGATTATAATGTATATATAAGAAATAATAATGAAATATATGACATTATAAAGCTACTGGATTTATGTATATATATACATATGTATGTCATCTACTTACTTCCATTTCAAGACAATAAGGAAAGGAAAACAGCGTTCATGCGTACATACGGACTACCGTCTCCATGAACGGTGTTTTTCATTTTATTCATCTACCTATTATATATATATATATATACTGAATATATATGATATATAAATCATATTTTATATTCTGGAAGTGAGTAAATCATGATATAAGTAATAATGATGTCAAGAACAACAAGTCAAAACACCTACGATAAATGAAACGATTTTTACCCAAAACGCTTCTTTAACATGGAATTTACAAAAGAACGGGTAATAGAATGTCATAAGTGAACCATATATGATACCATAACAATTAATATGATTCTTTAATAAGTCAATAACATGATTTAAATCATTATACAGGAGGTTCGGACACTTACAAAGCAAGTCGGACCTAAGGTAAGGGAAATATCACAATCTCATTTTTATCCGAGATTGTTTATTCGTAAGTATTTACTGGGATGTATTTTATCATCCAAATCCATGTTTACTCAATATGTAATATTATTTCCATCCACCTAAAATTGTTTAAATCCATTTTTACCCTTCGGTGAGTTTTTAGTAATACTTATGAAAGGAATCTTTTGTCGTTTTTCGTACGAGGTACTTTTTGACTTTTCCGACAAAAGTACGAAGAATGTTTTTTTTACTTATACGGCACGAACGGATTTCTACTCTTTTATAAAGCCTTATTTTCATGAATATTCCTCTAAAAGATTTCAAGACTATTTTCAATAAAATCTCTTTCTTTTAAAATTGCATGATGTTTTGTGAAAAGAAATTGATTTTGAAGAAGAAAGGATATTTTCCTCAAGAATTCAATTCAAGTGTTTTATCAAAATTATTTTCCATCTAAGATAATAAATGGTTTTGTTTCTATCCATATTTTTACATTGATATGACTATGTTGTGATGGAATTATGTTTATGAATTCCTTTATCTTATATGAATTGATTTATGATGTCATGATGTTTCAAGAATCCCATTTTTGTTACATGTGTTATGCGATGATGTATGTTTTATGATTATGTGGCACACATAAGAAAGGATTCATTATAAGATGGGTGGGACCTATATCTCCCTCCAATGAATTGGGTAATGATTTTATATCTCATGAGATAGACATGGCTGGAACGGAAGGTTATTTCGGTTCAGTGATACAGGACTGAAACGAGGAGTGAACTCGGTTCAGAAAGGGACTTTGTCCACTAAGATAGTCTTGGCAATGAGTCATGACTAACAGGAAATGATTTTTCATGATTATGTGTGCATGCCACAAAGTTTCAAGTTTTATGTTATGATTATGGGGATCTCATTTTCACTTCTATGAATTATTTCATGATAAGATATTATGATCTCTTTTGCAGGTTTTGATTTTCAAAAAGATATGATATGATTTTTATTTCCTTTATTTTCCCTTGCTGAGCATTTGAGCTCACCCTTTTATGTTTTATTTTCCCCAGGATATAAAGAAAGGTTTTAGGTAAAAAAAAGGGAAGATCTTTATGGGAGATATTGAAGATCTTTCACCACGATTATAAGACTACGTTCCGAGTTTCCAAAGACACTAAACTATTACGATCCTTGTGTGTGTGTTTTTGTTATGTACTAAGTATTCTGCAAAAGTAATGTAATGTCCATGTATGTCAAGATACGGGTCTCTACAGTTGGTATCAGAGGAAAGGTTTAGTCAACCTTTGGAAACTAGGATGCAAGAACTTTAGTGAAATCCCTAGAGATATTTATAAGGTATGTCTAGGGATGTCCCTAAGGATAAGTATACGTATAGGATACAGTCCTAGAACTACGGTAACGATCATAGAATTTAACTTAAGATGTTAGATATCAAGGATACTCCACCTTTATTATGTTGTTTTCCCTAGCATGATTTTTGCCTCTCACACTATTCTTTTTTTTTTGGGGTTTTAGAAAATGGCTGGAAATAAGATGATTCACGATAATAGAGGATATGATGGACAATGGAATGATATTCTTCATGAGAAACCAAATGAAATGGGATTTGGAAGTCCAAAGATCATTATTATGCCGAATCAGCAATCTCATAATATGATCAATAAAGTAAAATTTGGTAAGTTTCCTGACTCGACTAATAAGAGAAACATGGAGTTCCATGATGATCATAGAGGAAAGAAAGTTCAGTTTCCCCTATGTAAATCATGTGGGAAGAGGCATCAAGGAGAATGTTTCAAGGGAACTGGAAGATGCTTTGGGTGTGGAAAATAAGGACACAAAGCAAGTAAGTTCAAAGGAAAAGGTTCGGTTAACACCATGGATGAGGATAATGGTATTGCTACGACATCAAAAATGGTTAAGTGTTTTAAATGTGGAATGTATGGGAATTATGCAAACAAATGCCCTAAGGGAAAGACTCATGAAGAGAATCAGTATGGTCATATGGGTAGTATTTATGTGGACGATGATGAAGAGACTACAAATGATATGTGAGATGAAAGAATTTTTGAAGCTCGGTCAATGGTTTAAGAATGTAGTGGAATTATTACATGTTTCTCATGTGTAATGTTGTATAAGTAATATCATGGTACTATGGAATAAAGAGACATGTAAGGATTGTTACATTGTTGTCTGATTAATGTTACCAGTATCCATGAAAGGTTATTCAGATATTTTTGGAAAGTAGATGATATGCGCATAATGAAGGGATAAGGCGATAATGAGATGTTTGATTGTATACATGAGTTCATGATTGATATAAGGACTAAGTGATATCATGGTTTGAGTATATAGAATTTTGAGGATTTTGGTATGTGGAAAGTGTTAACTTTTAACTGCATTCAAGTTTTCACTAAGGTTCAATGGGTATTCAAGAGAGTACAAGATTAAGGCCTTTGAATGTTTGGAATGTGTCCAACAAGATATATCTTATGATATATGGGGATCAACGATGGTATTAAATCTCTGGTAATCGTTTTCACTATGTTATGAGAATGGACTGCAGTATTATGGATAGGACTAAAGATTGGAATGGATTATGTTGGACATAAGTTAGTATTGTTTAAGGATAGAAGTTTTTTCGATATTATGGGATGTTATAGTATTATAGTTTTAGAAAAAGGACAACCTGCAGGACGGGCGACAGCCCATCGCTTCGGACAAGGCTGTGGGAATCGAACCCACAACCGAAGTTCGACTGGCCTTTATCGCCTACCACTGGCCTACAGGAAGTCCCTGTTTAGTAGAAACTAGTTTTATTATATTAAGCAGTATGATATATGAAGTATAAGTCCATTTTAGGAACTATATATGATTAATCTCACTATAGATCGACTTATGTATATAATTTTTGCTAACCTTTTGTTTGAGACAGATGGAATGACCCATCATTCTATCACATGATCTGATAACACTTCACAAATAACAAATTCAACTTCATTTATTTAAGAGATGAAGTGGAAATTGTTCTAGGCACGAACAATAGTGAGATTGTACCAAAATAAAGAAAGTATTTATTCCAATTCAAATTTTCAACTTTAGGGAAATGATCTTGAAAACCAAAAATGTTGTCCTAGTGATCTTATACCTGATGAATCGGATGGTACCTTAGATCGTCACAAATTTATGGATTTGTGATTATTGTCTTTTCCATAGCCATGTTCTCTACCACTCTCCATCAGAACATGATGGTTAGATTTCTCTTCCATATCCATATTTTCACCTATGTGGAAACCCAATGATTAGTTTATTTGGGTAACCGTTAGGTTTCATACTTTTGTTTTTAAAGATTGGTTCTGGTATTCCTTTTTACAATGTGGGTTTCTATTAAAGAAACTTTCAAATAGTAAACCATTTATAACCCCGACGAATTTCGAGGGCGAAATTCATTTTAAGGGGGGTAGAATGTAACAGCCCAAGATTTTATAAAAAATATTTTTTTAATTTTATTAATGTCTTGTGTTGTACGCTACACCAAAATGAGCTTTCACAACACGCATCCTTGACTTGCCTTGCATTACACGCAATCGCGACCTTCCTCGATAGCGTGTGTAATACGCAATACCAAGTTTCACTAAACAACGATATGCTATTAAAATATTATTAAAACTAGCCGGTATGAATAGTAATAACCACTTTTTAAATTTTAGAAATTTTAGCTCTCAAAATGGACTTCATTTTTGGATTCGGAGTATCGAATTTAGCCTAAGGTGAAATTTTGGTACATTTCGGATAACTTTCATATTCTGATGAATAGTGAAAATTACTAAATTTTAATTAAAAACAACTTTTTTAATCGAAATAATTAATAGTGATAAATTATTAATTTGAGTGGTTTTAAATTATATTTAGAATATATTTTTACAATTTAATACAATGTTGGTCATTGGTTGTAATTTCACATTTAAACCAGACATAATCAAGTGTCAATCTTTTGGTATATATTGTTTCCTAAAAACACGCTATTTATTTTAACAGCGGGATTTAATTATAAAATTAATTAATGAATCTTCTATGTTATGAATTTGGTAAAATAGACTTTATTTTTGAATTCGGAATATGAAATATAGCTTAGGATGAAATTTTGGCATTAATCTGAAAAACATCAATTTTTGATGAATAGTGAAACTACTAAGTGGTAGGTTAAAAACTAAATTTTGCATAAAACTTAATTTTACCGCTTCTGTGAATGGAATTTCAAAAATCCGACAGACACGGTTGATATCAGTAAGTAAAATGTGGTTCAATGAGATAAAAATAATTTTTTGGTGAATAGTAACTTTTTACTATTTTTACCGCGATTAATAGTAAATAGGGTAACTAAGGGTAAATATGATATTAATATTACCCTAACACATGTCCTAATTCTATTGGACAAGTGTAATTCGACCAAAAACAAACTTAGGAATAAAATATGACCATTTAGGCCCACATGGATTAGATTAGGACATTTATTATTAATTTATTTAAAGAAGGGTTAAAATAGTTAAAATCAATGTTTAATAAGTAAATCATTTTTAATATGGGGTTATACGTAAGTTAAATTCGACTATAAATATTCATTAGAAAGCTAAAAAGATTTCCTACATAATGGTATTTTATTTGTAATTTTTAGACCTCAAATAATTTAATTTATTTATGACACAATGATGATGCGGTAATTAACTTATTAATGAAATATTGACATAATTGATATTATAAATACCAAAATAAATGTAATTTTAGACTTTTTATGAATTCCACTAATTTTATAGGTTACTATGATATATTAATGTTGATTTAATCAACTTGGTTCGAACATATAATTCTGTTATGACTTTCACAAAAATCATATATCAAATAGTGTCAAAATTGACACAAAATAGTTTTTAAATCAAATATTATATTATTAATTGTTATTGTATTCCTAAAAATCTAAGGTTCGGCCAAATGACTTAGATAAGGATATATATATTAATAATAAACAATTTGGGGTTCGTTTGGCATGTTATAGTAAGTGTATTAACCATATAGTGAAAGAAAACAAAAAGACACGGTAAAAGTTAAATTAATTAACTTAGAGTTAAATCTAATTGATAAGGTTAAAATAAAACCCTAAACTTGTCTAAATACTATTGGTTGATAGGATTTCGACCCCTACCCACATTATCTTCGAAATAAGACCCTTTGGAACCATTATAAACCGATTTTGACTTTAATATAAAATAATATTTTGAGATATTCCTAAGGTGCCCCTCTCCTCCCTTATAAAAGGACACCTCCTCCCCCTCCTCCTCACACCAATTTGAGCACTCAAGCTCGGCCAACCCCTGCCAAAATCCCTTCTACACTTCCCTAGAAACATCCTAGAGGTTCTGGTCTTCCTCAAAGACCAATTTTAGTGCCCTAAGAGGAGGTATCAAAGAGGCGCTTCAAAGAAGAGGTAATTACCGTTACCAATTCTTTCATCTTTATTTTCCACTTCTTCTTATTAGGTTGTTTCAATATGAAGTAATAACATCAGTATCACTCATATACTGATATGTTATTATAAGTATGAAACAACCCTATTTCACCATCTATCCATCCTACGGAAAAAGAAATCACCGCGCGTGCGTACGTACGGAATACCGTCTCCACGCCGTGGTGTAATCTATTTTCCACCACCACCTTACATGGATGGGTATAATGGTGTAAAGAATAACTATACATAGTTATTAAAACATCATATTGATTCTGATATATTGTATAATCCACTCCAATTCAATTCAATATTTATAGAAATGATATCATCGCTCGTGCGTACGTACGGACTACCGTCTCCACGACGCGATGAGATTCATTCTCCATGTTAACCATTTAAGAATGATTATAATGTATATATAAGAAATAATAATGAAATATATGACATTATAAAGCTACTGGATTTATGTATATATATACATATGTATGTCATCTACTTACTTCCATTTCAAGACAATAAGGAAAGGAAAACAGCGTTCATGCGTACGTACGGACTACCGTCTCCATGAACGGTGTTTTTCATTTTATTCATCTACCTATTATATATATATATATACTGAATATATATGATATATAAATCATATTTTATATTCTGGAAGTGAGTAAATCATTATATAAGTAATAATGATGTCAAGAACAACAAGTCAAAACACCTACGATAAATGAAACGATTTTTACCCAAAACGCTTCTTTAACATGGAATTTACAAAAGAACGGGTAATAGAATGTCATAAGTGAACCATATGTGATACCATAACAATTAATATTATTCTTTAATAAGTCAATAACATGATTTAAATCATTATACAGGAGGTTCGGACACTTACAAAGCAAGTCGGACCTAAGGTAAGGGAAATATCACAATCTCATTTTTATCCGAGATTGTTTATTCGTAAGTATTTACTGGGATGTATTTTATCATCCACATCCATGTTTACTCAATATGTAATATTATTTCCATCCACCTAAAATTGTTTAAATCCATTTTTACCCTTCGGTGAGTTTTTAGTAATACTTATGAAAGGAATCTTTTGTCGTTTTTCGTACGAGGTACTTTTTGACTTTTCCGACAAAAGTACGAAGAATGTTTTTTTTACTTATACGGCACGAACGGATTTCTACTCTTTTATAAAGCCTTATTTTCATGAAGATTCCTCTAAAAGATTTCAAGACTATTTCCAATAAAATCTCTTTCTTTTAAAATTGCATGATGTTTTGTGAAAAGAAATTGATTTTGAAGAAGAAAGGATATTTTCCTCAAGAATTCAATTCAAGTGTTTTATCAAAATTATTTTCCATCTAAGATAATAAAGGGTTCTGTTTCTATCCATATTTTTACATTGATTTGACTATGTTGTGATGGAATTATGTTTATGAATTCCTTTATCTTATATGAATTGATTTATGATGTCATGATGTTTCAAGAATCCCATTTTTGTTACATGTGTTATGCGATGATGTTTGTTTTATGATTATGTGGCACACATAAGAAAGGATTCATTATAAGATGGGTGGGACCTATATCTCCCTCCAATGCATTGGGTAATGATTTTATATCTCATGAGATAGACATGGCTGGAACGGAAGGTTATTTCGGTTCAGTGATACAGGACTGAAACGAGGAGTGAACTCGGTTCAGAAAGGGACTTTGTCCACTAAGATAGTCTTGGCAATGAGTCATGACTAACAGGAAATGATTTTCCATGATTATGTGTGCATGCCACAAAGTTTCAAGTTTTATGTTATGATTTTGGGGATCTCATTTTCACTTCTATGAATTATTTCATGATAAGATATTATGATCTCTTTTGCAGGTTTTGATTTTCAAAAAGATATGATATGATTTTTATTTCCTTTATTTGCCCTTGCTGAGCATTTGAGCTCACCCTTTTATGTTTTCTTTTCCCCAGGATATAAAGAAAGGTTTTAGGTAAAAAAAAGGGAAGATCTTTATGGGAGATATTGAAGATCTTTCACCACGATTATAAGACTACGTTCCGAGTTTCCAAAGACACTAAACTATTACGATCCTTGTGTGTGTGTTTTTGTTATGTACTAAGTATTCCGCAAAAGTAATGTAATGTCCATGTACGTCAAGATACGGGTCTCTACACAGGGTAACTAATGAGAAAGAAGTGATAACCAATTTATTAGAGTTCAATATTGGACAAGAATTTTATCATTGAAATTTCCATTCTTATAATTATTCTATATTAAGAAATGCATTACAAAGCACTTTCACAACATGATTAAACCAAAAAAAATTATTACATTAATTTGAACATTAAATTTTTTAGAACAAAAAACAGATATGAATTTATAGTGTCACAAAGGTTATAAATAGAATATAAGATAATAAAAATATGAAATTTTGAAAATTATTTATCCCCTAGAATAATCACACTCCCAAACCACACTGTAGAAATGAACCAGAATATAAACAATGAAATTTTTATTTTGAAGATGAAAATATAAAACCATGAGAAAAAATATAATTCAATTAAAATTGAATTCAATATTTTTAATTTATATGATGTATTAAAACCATATTGTGGTAAAAAAAATAAATAGTTGGAATTATAATTTGACCATTAGAATAGTGACATTACCATTGGAATAGTAATATGACCATTAAGAAGACTAATATGCTCGTTAGAATAGTATCCTTACCCATGGAAATGTGAAATACTATTTAGGTATCCTATAATGCTATATAATTATATATTTAAAGGTAAATAAATTTTTTAAAAAATGATACGACCTATGTTCATATTTTTAAGAAAATGTATATTTTATTTTCAATATTATAATAAATACGATGATTCAATTTTTTTATAAAATAGGCTTATAAATTAATATTAAGTTATATTAAATGATAATATAATTTTATTAAACTATAATAAATTATTAAAATAGTTAGAAAATAAATCATAACATTAAAAAAACCTCGAAAAATGATTATTTTATTTATAAAATAAATTTCACTTATTTAGAATATTATATTCATATAATGGATATCATTTTTAAAATCTATATATCAAAATAATTCTAGATGAATTTATTATATTTTACCATTATTATAAACTAACATGTACAATTTTCTATATATAGTCATTAGATTTATCATGGTTGGCATTCTTTATAAAAAATGATAAATTAATGAATATAATATTCAAAAACATCATTCTCCTCCACTTATAATTACCACCCTTATATCCCCTTATCCTCACACCATCTAATCCATTTATCTTGCCAAATTTCTTTCTAATTCACTTCCTAGTTCTCCCCATATGTCCAAGATATTTATTTCCTCATCCAAAAACAAATTCTTTATTAATTAAAGAGTTTTTAGTGGAGATGGATTTCAAGATGTAATATTCTAAAACAACATCTTTTAAATTCACTTCTTCTTATATATTCTCCTCACCTTTTTCATCCACCATGATATAATAACTATACTATCATATATAAATATAGTGTAATGTTATTGTAAAAATGGAATATCTATCATCTTTTATATTTAATTCCTGTATTATTTGGAAAATGAAACCATTGTCCATGTTATATAAGTTTACCACCTTCATGGATGATGAGTTTTTTCCATCACATCTATTATGGATGGTTAAAAAATATTATTATTATGGTTAAATAGGAATATAGTAATTATATTTTATCTTTTTTTATTCTATAATGAATAAATATATATGATATTATATAAATAAACTAGTTAGTGATGGTCAATAAAACCACTATAATGAACTATATTTATAATGTTAACTTTTTAACTAGCTGAATAATCTATGTACTAGAACAGAAAAAGATATTTAAGACTATTAATATTTATATAAGGACATGAATATCATTTCATTTCTCTTATGTAGTTCTATTCCATTTTTAAAAGAAATTCCATAATTATACAAAAGTGATCTGACCGTGTAACCATGAAACAAATACCCTCAAAAATTAAAAATTAAACAATATATATCATTTAAAAGGTTATAATAATGTTATAATAAATAAAATATATATGGGGGAGCATCTAAATTAAAAAATTAATGATTTTTTTCAGGACATTATTTTAAATTTCAAAATAACTATAGAACCTAAGACAAGGGATCTATATGAATAATCCTTTTTTTCTTTGGTTTATGACCTTTCTCATACAAAGTCAATTTATTTATATATTTATTGTTATGAAATTCTTTAAAATTATATATATATGTTTCTAACATATATACCTTTATTTATTCATCTTCCCTTGATATGGATATACATAATTTAGTAGGTTCGACTTTCAATTTCTCTCAATAAGAAAACCTGATTAGTGGGATCATCTCTATTTACTTCCACATTATAAGTACCACTTCGTAAAATGTTTTAAATAACCCATGTTTTTAAAATTTCCACATTTATTCATGGAAAAACATTTTATTCCATTTCTATTTTGATGGATAACATCAATACCTTACCCACTTTAAGTACTTGTTACCATTTTTTACTAAGGCTCTACTAGAGAAGTACATTTCCAAAAGTATTTCTCTATTAATATTCAAGTATTCACCACTGAATGTCCTGAGGGACTTATTTTTATTGATTTTTTGATAACACCTCTTTCATGGGGTGAGGGGGAACCCTTACAAGGCCTGTAGGCTTAAAAATTATATATCCTATAGGTTTGGAGACATTACAGGACCTGTAGGTCTTAAGGAAGTCATATAGAATATGACTACTTGAAACCACCCCTCCCCGGCATTTGTATAATGATAAACTCACCACCTTTGCATGATTATTCAGCTATCATGTCCATGTGCTGGTGCACAGGCATGGTACTGATGGAAAATGTTGTACCCTATCATTCTTCCTAAATCTGTTTATCCCATTCTCTTGGTGAATGCGCCCCGCTCTTGAATATTGTTTTGGGGTGGTTTCTTGTAGATTCTGTCCCTGCAACTTCATATCAGGTGTCCCTGAAGGCCATGAGTTGGCCTGAAGAACATGATGTGGCCCAAAAGACTTACTGACTCGAAGGACTTGGGTCGCCTGAAGGCCTTAAAGACTCCAAGCCCAAACCAGTGGCCCAAGGTGAATAGTTCTGGCTACTACAGTACCAAACAGTACCTATTACAGTGCTACTATAGTACTACTAAATTACCTTCTATAGTACTACTACAGTACCCCAAAATTATGTCTCCACCTGGTTTCAAGTATTTACATGACTTGGAAATAAGTTACAATTAAATTTTTATAGGAATTTCCAAGAATTATTCAACAAATTAATTCATGAATATAGTCATGACATATTATATGGTTATACTATATGAATTGGTTATGAAACCCATTTCTTTTATGGCCAAATCTTATGATTATTCTTAATGATTCATTTCAATTTATGGAAGACATAACCATATAAATGTTATGATGGGTTAATCCAAATGGAACTCCAATTGATTAGGTAAACTATTTTTTCATTAGAAGTTATTTTTTGGATTAGGGAGTAAACCTAATCCATGATGAGACTCTATCTACTTTGTGATGTTGTCTTTGTTATTATCCTTAACTCATTATTTTAGGTTCTATGTTGTATTTCCATGACTATTTTTTCATGATCACACAATTCTGTATTATTAATGTTATTCCTACATATAATTATTCATCAGCCTTGTATTTTATTATATCGTTATATTCTTTCTAACCCACATGAAATGCTTTGAAATAAATTATAGTCCCTTATTGGGGTTTTTATCTCACACCATTTATCTATGAATTCCCTTGGTTATCCTTTTTATTTTTAAGAGTTCAAATAGATTGCAGAGAACCGTTTGGAGAATAAAATATATGTGTTGTGTGTTAGTTTATTTTTTTTATGTACTTATTATTAAATTTAAAGTAGGAATATTGATCCGTTGTTTGTATTCATTGATATTTATGTTAAAAATCATGTAATAATTTATTTTTAAATATTATGGTCACTATAGTCGGTATCGAAGGTAGGTATAGTTATTTTTGAATATTGTTACAAGAAAAATTTAGTAAGGACCATAGGTATAAGTCTATTTATAGAAAAATATCATGTAATTTTTTTGATGTTTATAGTTAGTGGTTTCCTTAATATTACATTGCATTCTTGATTATACAAGTAAATTTGGATCTGCAATAATTGAACCTATTGGTAATAAATAGAAATAGATAAAATTGGGTATTAGCTATATTTTCACATGGAAAATGATAAATATTCCTTGTTGTACACTTGATTTGATAAACCAATGGGATATGAATTATGAAACTCAAAAAATTTATATGAACCTTTTTAAAGGATATCAGTTGATTTTTAGGTTACAAAACTAAATATAAAAATTAACATGTATAACGTATATTGAATCTTAGTGACTCTTAAGTTAGGATATAATTTTATTTTATAAGTTGTTCCTTATAATTTCATAATTTTTGTTTCTAAATAATTTTGTTTCACTATCCTCATTTAATTTTAATGGACTTAAATAGTAGGAACCATTCCAAAAACCAATATGATATGAATTGTGATGATTCCCCTAATGATATAGCTATAAATTTGGTAGTAGGAACTACAAAAATCTTACTACTACTAAATCAACTGACTCATACTACTAATATTAACATTTATTGTGTGGAATTCTCTGCTTCACCTAATAATAAGAAAGTGAGAGTCAGGTCCTTTTTAAGAAAAAATGATCTTAACATTACCTGAGCCTATAATCCCCTCCTTATAGAAAAATTTATTAAATCCATCAATAATTTATTCACTATTCTCCAATTTATAGAAAAATAGAATGTTATGATGGATATCTAAATTCTTAATGGGGAAACCGATTAGTGTTAGACACTGATCGAGAACACAATCTACAAAGATGAAATTGATCTAATGGAATGAAAACCATTCAAGAGAATATTTTTTGATAAATATTTTTCCTAAAATAAATGTCTTAAAATTTATAGGCCATTCATCATAATGAAGAAAAATTAATATGAGTCTATTGGTTATTATGAAGAAAATATTACAAGTATTTCATGATATTCATCCATCCTTTTCATGAACATTGAACATAAGTTGGATAGTTTCTCTATTGGGAGAAATTAGAGTATATAAAAATCTTTAGTGATTCGATACATTGATATCTATGAATAGTTTTTCATTTCTCCGCTTTATTATGCGATTGTTATTATTGAAACATAATTGTCTCAAGGGGCTGTTCATAAAATAGTGAAATTGTCTTTTCATCTAGAGGATAAATATAAACATATCTTAGAGGAATGAAATCCCAAAATCCCACATGTTAGAAATGTGGGGAAAAGAACCCCATAAATGGGGTTAATAGAATTATGAGATACTTAAATGTTGAAAAAGTGGGGAATTGGGTTAATAAATGGCCAATTGAAATGATGAAACTCTCTAATGTGATGGAATAAAAGAAGGTTCTTATCGAAACTCATTCTATGGTACAATGTTTCAACTGCAAGTAACATGGGTATTATATGAACCAATTCTATAGGATAATGATTGTCCAATAAAATCAATAAAACTTCCAAGGCCTATAGATCAGGGGACATGATATTAATTCACTACTTCTGAGGTGGAACATGATAATGAGGTGATGAAATTTTCTTAGGTTATTCATTCTGTAATAGTGAATATACATATTGATTTTAGTTCTACATATTTTTTTTATATCATTCATGTTTTTTATAACTATTCAAACACCACATTAAAACACAGGGTTTTTATATTTTTGAGAATATAAATTAGTTCAATTATTGTATCCCAAGTATATAACTGCCTAGTCATTTACTTGGACTAGATAACCCAATAAATCTTTTTTCCTTATTCCTTTCATGGATTTTGATATTATGTGGGTAAATGATTATATTTATTCAATAAAATATAATATTAACTACTGAGGGAGAGGGAGATATTATTCTTCACATCATGATTCATCCTCTAATTTTGTACATAGTGATTGAGTAGGATGAATCTCATTTAGAATATAATTATAAAGCATGGATTTTATTTCCTTATCAGTAGGAATACCTAAAAAAAATTATTAAGAAAAATAATAGAATCACACTCAAATACATTACCATTATGATGGATAATACTAATGTCTTCAATGAAGAGTTATTTTTTCCTCCTCGTAATTGAGAAATTGAGTTCTTAATTGAATATATACTTATATATATGATTATAACAAATACGCATTGTAGAATGGACACTATTGAGTTTCAAGAAATGAAGAAACAAAAACTAGGGGATCTGGAAAAGTGTTCAATGTGTCCAACTACTTCACCATGCGGTTCCTTGATCCTACTCACCATGGATAAGGGCGAGTCAATTCAAATATGAATTGAATATCATGAAATCAAAAAAAATCTTGATAAGTTATAATAATATCATTTGATAGATTGAAGAAATGTTTAGTAAACTATGACGACCACAATAATTATTTTAGGTGTACCCTAGTTTGGGATATCATCAATTAATTATGATGAAGGAGGAAATTCCAATAACATTACTTATAATAATTTATAAAACTACGAGTTCGTATTAATTCCATTCAAACTTACTAATCATCTAGAAATTATTGTAGAAATAATGAATAGAGACTTTAGATATTACCTTAAGAATTATTTGGTAGTCTTTAATGTTTATATTTTGATATACTACAAAATCATGGAGGAGAAATATGAGCATGTTGATACTATGTTATAGTCTTTTTGAATGGATAAAATCTATAAAAATTACAATAAATGTTAATTTTGGACGGAGGTTGTATCATTAATGTGTCATGTGGTAACCTACAATGGGATATCTGTGGACCCAAATATAAGAAAGAAAATTGAGTATTTTCTTAAATCACTATATGTAATAGATATCTATAGTTTTCTTACACTTTCTATGTATAAAAAATGATATTTGTGAAACTTATCATTATTATTAATCCTGATACCCAATATAATTCAGAAGGTATTTTTGATTCTATCAACAGATTAATGTGAAGAGAGTATCAAGGAATTGATAAAGAGGTTTCCCACTACACCACTCATCGCACTTTCCTCAAGTGGGGAACATTGTATGGTATAACATGATTTTTAATATAATGGATTGGGAAATGTAAAAATGTAGAATGATAAATTTATATCCTAAACATCAAGGAATTTTAATGATCATGACAAAAACTATACCATGCATGATCTGGAGTTGGCTATAATTTTTTTATAATCTAGAGAATCAAACATTACAGGGGGGGAATGTG
The DNA here is from genome assembly GCA_963277665.1 of Viscum album. NCBI lineage: Eukaryota > Viridiplantae > Streptophyta > Magnoliopsida > Santalales > Viscaceae > Viscum > Viscum album. The sequence goes on along the minus strand of OY728120.1, from coordinate 1,425,986,080 downwards.
ATGTATATATATATCATAAGGGTCTAAAATATATATTCACACAAAAGGGTATTAATTTTCACCAAATAAGATGGATAGTTCCAATAAATAAATATGACTGCTTAATCCACTATCATCTATTGAAAAAAAATATAGTGGTATATGTGCTATATTTAATTGATCATGTGACCTTATCACTGATAATAATTCTGAATGGTCTAATATTCTTAGATGTAAAATGGATGATCATGGGGATCATGTAGGAATACCCATAATTATTCCTTTCATAGACTATTTTTATCCATCCCTTATATAGATGTTAAATAATTCTCAAAGAGATAATATGGAAATAAAAATGATGGTGGAAGCTATGAGATATATAAAATCTCTAAAGATATAAATTGATAAAGTTGATTTTGTAATATTTGGGGAATGAATATATGTATTATCATATCCTAATATAATAAAGGAGTTATTAAGTGATGCACATTGCCCAACTATCTCCATACACCAAGGGTGCACAAAGACATATCAAGATCATTGTGATCACTTTCAATGGGGAAATGTAAAGATAAAAATCAGAGAATATATATCAAAATGTCTAGTATATTAGTAGGTGAAGGATGAAAGGAAAATTATAAATTGATGATGTAACCATTAATAAAACATTCATGGAAATTAGAAAAAATCACCATTGAAATTTTTGTTGGCCTTCAAAACAAATAAAAATTGAATAATTATGTATAAATTTTTATTAAAATTCTTACAAATATTTCTCACAAAATTAAAATTCAATTTAATTCAAAATCGATCAACCAGAGAGAAAATAATTCAAATAAGTGGTGAGTTCACATGGAATAATACTATCGGTTATATTTTCTTAAGATCTGAGATTTACCTCTATGTTTTGGAAGTGTCTATAAAATGCTCAAAACACTATATCGAACATTACTATTTCTTATCACCCTCAAATATGTGGACAATATTAGAAGACTATCCAGACACATGAATTAATGTTTCAAGAATGTAGGATGGAATTCAAAAGAGAATGAAATTAGAATCTTTCTTTGGATGATTTATCATATAATAAAAATTAACACTAGAGTATACTAATAGTTCCATATAATTCCATTTATGGGAGGAGATATAGAACACCATTATACTGGAATGAACTTGGTAAACATAAGATACTAGGATTATAAATAACTAGGGAAATTTTACAAATTGTAAAAACCATTCTGTAACAAATCAAGGATTCTTAATGTTAGTTGAAGATCTATACTGACTAGTGTTTATGAGACATGTAGGTTAAGGTTAGTGATAAGGTGTTCTTATAAATAACACTATAAAATTGAATCACGAGTTTTGGGAAGAAGAGAAGGCTAAGTCTTAGGTATATTGACCCCCTTGAGATTCATGATAACATCAAATCAATGGTTTATCAATAAGAACTCCCTCCAACCATTCTCAAAGAACATGAAATATTCCTTATATCCCAATTGAGTAATTCTATATAATAAACATCACATGTATTTAATTAAAATGTGGCATGGCTGGAAATTTACCTCTCTTATGAAGAGAAGATGGGAAAGATGTTGGATTATAGTGATAAAGTTCTATGAAATAAGAAAACCAACTAAGTGAATGTACTATGAAAAAACCGTAATTATGAGGAGGAATAATTGGAACTAGAGGAATATAGGAAGAAAAAGTACCCTCACATGTTTTCACATTAGTATATAAAACAAAAGGTCATGTATGAAATTTCTAATACGAGGAAGAATGTAATGACTCCTAAATTTTTAATAGAATATAAATTGTTATAATTATTTCATATTTATCAATGTATTATAAATCACATCATCCACATGATGAAACAACCAAAATGTTATTATATTAACATAAACGATGTATCTAGAGAATAAAATTAGCTATAAACACCAAAAATGTTATAATGGAATAAATAATTTTTAATAGTATAACAGAAATAAGAAAATTTGGATCTTCATAATCCCCTAGATTAATCACACTTTTGAACAACATTATATAAATATAGTAAAATGTTATGAAATATGTATTTTTAAAATTAAACTATATAACTATGAGAAAAAATATAAGTGATTTAATAATGATTGAAATGTTAAATATATGTAAGATTTAAGAAACCTATGTCAACAATATATATCAAATTTTTGGAATGGTAATTTGATTGTTAGAATAGTAACCTGATGGTTGGAATAATAATATAATCTTTAAGAATAGAAACCTAAAAGTAAGAATATTATCCTTACCTATGGAAGTGTAAAATTATATTTAGATATTTTATAAAATAAAAATATAATATTTATAAAAGTAAATAAATTTTTTAAAAAAGATAAAATAATTGTTAAAAATTTCTTAAAATGTATATGTTTTATTACATTTTTATAAAAAGATATAATGATTTAATAAAAAGTTTATTTTCATAAAATGGGATTATAAATTATTAAATTATTTCATTATATTGATGACATATTTTTCTAAGACCATAAGTAATTACTCCAATGGTTATAAATATTACCATAATAATAAATTTGGTAACTTTTTAATAAATAAAGATTTTATTAAAATATTAAATTTCTAATATTTAGAAAACTATTTCAAAAAAATGGATGGAATTTTTAAAATTAAAATTTCAAAAATATATAAGGTTTATTTTTTGTATTATTTTAAAATAGTTGACGCTTTTGAGAATAATGAAATAGGGGAAAATAAAATACTTGGCATTTTAGGATAAATACATGAATATATGTGGCATGGTTGATGTAATAAGCCATTATATTTAACTCGCATGCAATATTTACTTTATATAGTTACAAGGTACATTACTATTGGTTGTCTTGAGAGAAAATTATAAACTAAAGAATGTAATATTAAAAAAAACCATCTCTGACCCTCATAAAGACCACCCTTCATAACCCCTTCTCCTTACACCATATATGCATTTTATCTTAAAACATTTTTTCCCATATCCATTAGATATAATCTATAACACATATTTCTAAAATTGGTATCATAAAAGGACTAATTCAATGTTATTTAATTAGTTTTTCATATATATGATATTTAAAAGTTGATATTATCAAAACTACCTCTTTTAATTTTTTCTTTCTCCTACGTTTCAATCACATCCTTCATCCAACAAGGTATAATAACTCTATTACCAAATATATATTGTAATTTAATTTTTCTAATGGAATATATTCCATATTTTCTCTTATCATATCCCCTTACTCTAAAAATGAAACCATTATCGAGATTTTGTTGGTTCACCACCTCTCTGGATGACAAGTTTTCATTTCCATTAATACCTTCAGTGCTGACTAAAAAATATTATTATTATAGTTAAAATAGATTATTTTAAGTTTATAAAAATTTATTTAATTTTTTAAATGATTATATATATATATAATGTTAATGAAAAAGAATCTTGTTTATGATGGTCGGTAAAAGCACTTAATGATCTAACTGTAAAATGTTATCGTATTTAATAATTAAATCATTTAAATATTAGAAAAAGGATATTTTGGACAATTTTAATTTCTATAATAACATTACTGTCATTTCATTTCTCATGTGAAGTTATGTTACTATCTTAGAAGAACTTCTATAATCATACACATGTGATCTGACCATGGAACTATGAAAAACACCCTTGGAAAATAGAAGTTAAACATTATATATCTGTGAAATGAGAATAATAAAAATATATTAAATAAAATATTTATAGAAATTGTTCTTAATTAAATAATTAATTAATTTTCTTTGATTATTCAGGACATTATGTGGAACTGCAGAAGAACTGTGGAACTTAATATAAGGGATCTCTCAGAACAACATTTTTTGGGTTGTGAAGTTTCTTACTCTAACTCACATTCACACTCTATTTAATATTTTATAAAGATTAAAAATTTAGTATATTTCACATATGTACCTATATTAATTCATAATTACATGATGGGGATATACATATTTTAAAAGGATACCTTCTTAGTTTCTCCTAATAGGAAAAAAATTAAAGGGAACTTCTATTTTTATTTCCCTATTAAAAATGTTTTAAACGACCAAGGATGACTAATTTACAATGTTATTTAATATCTTATTCCCTTACCCAAATTAAATAATAATTACCATTATTCCTAAAGACTCGTATAGGAGTATTTCAATGGGTATTTATGTAATATTTTTCATGTCTTCAATTCACTTGAATATCATTCAACATGAATTATTTTTATTTTTATTTTTTGAATTCTTCAATAAATTATTTTATGGAAACTTTTTTTGATATTCCATCTTGTTATTCTATAGGACATGGTTATGAAACCAAAATATTTCCATGGGAAATTCATATGTTTATGCCTTTTGATGGATTCCAATTTATAAAACATATAAAAATATATATAGTTATGATGCGTCTACCCATATTGTTCTACCATTTACTGGGTAATTATTTTATCTCATTAGATTTTATGTATGGGATTAGGGATTAAACCTAATCTATTATGCATCTATATCCACCTGATGATATTGTTTTGGTAGTTATCATTTAATCCTGATAATGTCACGTTTTATGTTTTTTTCACATGTCTATGTTTCCAAGATCATATGGTTATATTATTTCTATTTTATTCATCCATATGATTATTCATGATCCTTTTAATTTATGATATCATGATATGCCTTCGGACTCACATGCAATGCTTTGTTATCATGTTTATTACCTTACTGGACTTCTTAACTCACCCATTTTATCTATGTATTCCCCAGATCGTCCTATGTATATTTAAGAGATCAAGGTGATTTAGTTTCTCATTATATAGAATAATATAATAATTTTATTTTTTCTTTTCTTTTTTATGTTTTTTTACCTATTATTCTAATGAAAATAGGCATTTCAATACTTTTTTTATTTATTAGATATTTTTTATAAATCATATAATAATATTTGTAAACATATAGGGGATCTAAATGAATTATTAGTGTGAAACCATCATATTCATAAAATTTTAATGCATATGTGTTCCATAAGAAGAATTCATGTCATATATACATCATATTTATAGTAAAACACTTGAAAGGTAAGTGAGTTTCATAATCTCATCCCAAAGAATAAATAAAGTATATATCATAAGGATTATGAATAGAATAAATAATTATGTAGTCTTGGATGTTCGTTTTTTAATAATTAAATAATTTTATATAGGGAGGAGATAAAATGGAATTTACAGGGAGTGATTTTCCATTATAAAAATTAAAATAATGAGTATAATGGAAATTATAATAGAAAAATGATATAGACTAAATATGAAATGGAAATATAATATTAAGAAATAGTATAGTGATTATGAAATTAAAAATTAAAATACACTCAATAATTTAATTGAGATTATGGTATGTTTGAGTACACTATTATTTAATTAAGGACATTATAAAATAAATTTTATTGCAATAATTTCGATTAGATTTATGAAAGAAAAATTCATTATAAATTAATCCTGAAGAATATTAGGAATGTGGTGTTTAAAAATTATGAATTTATGATATTTTATATAAAAATTCAATGTAATACAAAATTTAAATGGTTAGAGACGTTTTTTATAGTAGATTTTGGTAATATATTAGTGTGATCCCCTACCTATCCTACCCTTGGGATAAGAGGTTTATTTTATTTCTACCTTTATTTTAATAGAAGTCATGTATCCAATAAGAAATTTTATTTCTATTATATATAGAAGAAAACCAATATACATATATTTTTCTGTTATCGGAACCCACTCCATACATTAGTGGTAGTAAGCTCCAATCTATGACATTGTGGTTTTGAGAACCCCTTATAAAATATGGGATGAGAAGATTGAAATATTCTTGACCCAAACACATTAAAAATAATATAATATTTCTCCCAAGAATTATAGTACATTTTTAGTGGAGGGATAGAGAAGAAAATTTATAGGAGTGCCTAAAATATTGAGCATTTAAACTTTCTCTTCAGTGCTTATTTTGAGTAGTGGAGATTATCAAATTGATTTGAAATTTTAACATTCCAGTTTTTTATTTCATCTCTCATTATATATCAAGCATAAAAAGACTTCTATTTATATAATACAAAAATACTATAAATATTATATAATTATATGGAGTCATTAGGATTCATAATAACCTAGTTAAAAGTACCATTTTCCATGAAATAATTAATATTTCACAAGTCGTTGGAACACCACTTAGTAGCTAGTCCCATTGGATTGGGTATCCAATGTTCTTCCTTGGGGTTTAATACTTCTAGAAATAGTTTATATGTTTATTATTTAAAGGACATTTAATTATCCATCCACCCTCTTTTTTAACAACACCCTCTCTCACATTGGTGAGTTTCTTCATTGGATAAAACATTTGTACATTAAATAATTAGATTAAATCATCAACTTTAATAGATACAAGTACAATATCCTATATTTAGATATAGATATAAAAATGATATTGGGGTTAATTATATCCCAATATTGATCTCATTTTTAGTGGTTAGAGCCACAACATATTTAGGGTTACCATTAGAAAAATAATGAAAAACACTAAAAAACCCATCATCTTATGCTTTGGTATATCCCAATATTAATCTCTTATATGAGATATCATCATCTTGATATGATGTATTTTATTATGTGATAACATTCACTAATAAAAATCGCCCCTAAACTAAGGAATTCAACGAAGGTGACTCGACTATCATAGAAATTCATGATGCACTATATTTTAAACTATTAATTCTATCCCAGCATTATATTATAATTCTCTATAACAAATAAAAAATATATCTATTTAAAATATATCTCCTTATAAATAGATGATACTCTCTGAAATTCAATGAAAATGTGTCTAAAATTAAATTGGTGCAGATATCACTAAGGACATAATAATCATGTCCAATATAAGGAAAAATCTCTGGTTCGATGTTGATGAAATAAAGGATTTGTAACATCATATGTTGATCATCAAATATAATTGGGTAAAAAATAGACAAATTATAGCTCAAATAAACTTAGAAAACCTAAATATTTTAAAATTTATTTCATGTTACTCTTTGTATCTTGACCCCCCCCACGTATAATCCATGAAGATTTACTCCACCTTTCACTCACAAGTCCCTTAGTCATGAATTCATGGGAATATATTGGCAATTTACTTTAATTAGTCGGCATGTCATCTGTATTCCTAAATCAATAATGAATCATAACTTTAATGAAATGATAGGTATAAAATATATAAAGGAAAAAATTATAAAAACATTTCCTCGATAATGACCACCGAAACCGATTAGAAATTGATATTGCATTGTATATTCCTATGTAGAAAATAAAAAACACATTGTACTTCTAGTAGGATATCAATGATCATACACCAAGTATTATGGTGTTTTGATGAAATGGATTTCCATAAAAATCCATTTATGAAAAAAAACTTGTATTTAACCATTTCCTTTTAGTAGATTAATAAATTTCCAAAATGTAATGGGATTAACCTGATTATAGAATTCTTAATTTTAGGCCCCTTAAAATTGACATTACCTAGTATTATTTTATAGAATAACCATAGGATAATAAAAGATGAGGTTTATAGAAATTAATTTAAAATATCACATGCTCGAGAACCCCGTATGGATGGTGAACAATGGTATCCACTATACTACCAAAAATATCATAAGAATGAACCCATTATCCAATTCATACCTAAATATATCACATATTAACTAAGGCATAATAAGTCACAAATATAAAGTATCCACCACTATCAGGTTGTAACCTATGACAAGATTAACACTACTAGAGTCTAATTCACATGCTATTATCGAATCATTTAAAATAAATAAATAATATAATATAATTCAATAAACAATAAGTATATTTGTTAAAAACAAAACCCTCATACTTTAAAAATCATTTGCTCAAAAATTATTCCAATTTCCCCATAGTAGTCATTACTTTTTGTATTAATACATCAGTGACCCAAAAATAAAATATTCTATAAAAATCCACCAAATACCTAAATTTATCACGCACTATATATATCAATAAATTTTAAAAAGTATCATATGACCAATATATTGAACTCTAACAATTTTATCTAATTAGTTTCAATTTATCTCCCAATATAACATCCAAACTTATGACAAAGATAGAAACATGTATGACTCACGTAGAAAATTTTTATTCATACCTATAATCATTATGGTCATTCTTAAAAATGTTAATAAAACTATTTGTATTTTTGTATCATATCATTGTGAACCTAATATGTATTAGTTGACCTCCTTAGCTTAAATTACATACCAAAAAATGATCTATTTCATTACCAAAACAAATTCAATCCTTATAAGTTCCTAACTGAAAATAGTAACATACATCTCAACCAAATATATGATACCTCATTACCCTTACCTATAGTTATAAGAACTACGATTTTGATTTTAGTGAATATTTGAGTGTCCCCTCAATGTATTTTTTAATAGTATTAGGGTTTGGGGATAACTTTGATTATATTTAATACACAAAGTAAGGGAGAAAATAACCCTCTATAATACTATGAACAATATAATAATACATATATCGAAAATAACTCTTGTAAAATATGAGAATAATAAATTCTATCATTAACATAAATATATATATGGGATTTTAAATGAATAAATGAATATATCTGAACAAAAAATCAAGAATAAAATAGCTAATTTGCAAGAAACTCTAGGAAAACTGACAAATATGACATGAAATAGTAATATAATTCATTATCACCTATTAATATAAGTTTTTAAATATACTAAGTGGAAATAGGGGTGAATTAACTAGTCAACAAATATGATCCACCTAAATAATACTCATACAAATATAGAGGGAGTAAAATAATGGAATAATTATTAAATAAGGAAACCACCTCATGCCTTATTTCATGTTAACTATTATGAATCTTTTTAAAGTTTCACTCACTATATCCATAAAAAATATACAATATTATAAATTAAGAAAGTGTTTCATTGAGTGTTACCCAGACTCTCTTCCCCAATGATCTTTTCATCCACTCATTGAAATGAAAATCTTCCTGGTTTTCGTAGGCCCTATAAAAACAAAATAGCACAACCAAATGAAATCAATATACAACAACCACGACCAACATCTATACACTATGATCACATACAATGTCCTTATACCAACTATGCATTCAACATCATAGAACTATCAAATAAAAATATCAAAAAACCACAAAATTACTTAAGGGAAGAGTGAGTTAGGTGTAGTATTTATCCATACATATAACATATGTCTATGATTGAATTTTTTTTACATAGAACATCATATAGGTGTTTGTTAATTTACATAACTCAGATGGTTTTGTTTATGAAATAAAAGACAAAATATTGTAAATTATTGAAACTTTCTACCAACTAAGGGTCCTTTTATTATTAACACCCAAATATGACAAGAACCCAAATTATGATACAAATAACTAAATAAAAATAGTTTCTACCACTATTATCCATAAATTATATACTAACGCAGTGACATAATAAACAGACTACAATTACAAAATTAATTCAAATTTCAAATTTAATTATTTTCCTTATATTTTTCATTTATATCCACATTGAATTCATTGGAAACATTAATTATAGAAATGTTTTACATGAAAAATATTACTTCCCCTGAATTTTTTTTTATTTTTTATTGTAAAATATTATAACCACATTATTTAAATGTAATCATCACTGTATTTTTTCACATAAACCATTTCCATTCGTTTTATCCAATCAAATAATTTTATTTTTCTATCATGATTGAAGACTATGGGAAACTATAATCTCTTAAAATTTCAATAAAGGTATTTAACATCAACAATTATTTATAGACATTTTTTTCATCACCACATCAATCAAACTACCCACATTCCTCATTGACTAAAAGAAACAATTCAATAATATATGTCTATAGTAATGATATGACTATAATTAATTTTATTAAAACAATATTCTTCATGTTATTATAAAAAATACCATCTATGTATCATCTTATTTTTTATATAACTAATAATCATATACGATAATGAAAAAGTAAATATTTTTAATGAAAGAAAAAATCACATATAATAATTACATAAAAATGTAGATAATTCCTAAAATAGTAAATTCAGTTACACATATATAATATTTTATTTCCATATCAAGCATAAAATTACACTAAGGTATACTTGAACTACACCAAAAATATAAATAATATAAAGAATATCTTTATAAACTACCTAAAATGAAACATCGACTAATTCAAAAATGTTGAATGAAACTCATTATTCAAACACTCTAAATCCCTCCATGATTATCTAAAATAATTATATCACATCAATACCCATATTGATACCCCAATAAATTCTTGTACTATCCCCTACTATAGTCCTCTAGTAATAATAATAAATCTTAGTTAAGGGTAATAGGGAAGAAGAGTGACTTAGATCATGAGTACCATATCACATAAACATACATATTATAGAATCCATGAGTTTCAAAAAACAATATGATCCATGAAACGTGATACCTAGGGTTTAAGGAATATTTTTGGAAATTGATGAGAGAAAATGTGGAAAAATAATTTATATTATAAATTTAGGAGACCTAACCATTGAGTTGTGAGATTAAACAGTGTGTTTGATTAATATTATAAATGTTATTGTTAAAATATTGATAGTTTAAAATGATATCCTTTAAAAATATCACCATTAATTTAAAATAAAAATATATTTATTTGATCATACCATAATTATTTCAAAAAAACTATTACATTTTCACCATAGGTCATATTTGTGAAAATGTGACAGAAATGACATAGTTAAAAAAAATTTCATTTTCTCCACCATATAGTTAACCCAACTGTTACTCTTCCATGTTTTAAACATAGAATAAAAAAATAAACCACAAACCCTAGGTAAAAATACATGTAATTTTGAAAAATAACAACATGGTTTACAATGATGACGTAATCAAACTCTAACCAAAAGGGCTCAATATATATTATTAATACCTAGAAAACTTTCCACTCCAGCACATGTAAAAAACTATAAAGACACAATAAAAGAAATGGGAATGAAAATAGTATAAGAAAACATTTTTTAACTCCATATTTTAAAACTAAACAATTCCCAATTATTTTCTCACTAAAATTACTTCTTCCACCTCAAATATATCAGATGGGAAAAATTTTAAAAACCAGAAAAATTTAGACCTCTACATTAAAATATAGTTAATATTTACAACAGTGTGATTATATACCATAAAATTATAATTAAAACCAAAATACTTATTAATAAAAATATTTTATTTTAGTATTAAATAAAATAACATAACATTGATAACTGTTTTCTGAGTCTTTCCAAATAATACTAAATTTTAAACCTATTTTTTACAATTTTAACATGATTAAGCCACATATTCACACTACTGTAAAATATATTTTTATGAATATAATTATACAAAAATAATAAATTACTATGTTTCAACCCTTGAATATTATAGTGTGACATCTAGGTATATAGAAAATAGAATCTTCCAACAAATACTATTGGTATAATGTAATTTATATCATGACATGTAACGCCCCGACCCCAGTTACCCAGAGTCGGTGCATTACTTCGTAACATTGGCATGATCACAAGAAAGATCAAATCCCGAAAGACCGATTGGTTTAGTAGCCTTGGAAACACTAGATATATTCATAAGTTTTACATTACATCGTAAAATGAAAAACTAATACAACAACATAATTTCTCCATAATCCACACTACTATCCCCTCATAATATCCCTGCAGGTCATTCATAATTTACTTCTTCACATCCTGGGGAAAAATAAAACATAGAAAAGGGGTGAGCTCAAATGCCCAGTAAGGATAACAATATAGCGGAAACTTTCATAAATAAGAATAAACATTTAAGGCAATGCCTTACTAAAACAAAAGCCTTTTAAAATTGAACTTCAACATGGTATGGCAAAAGTAAAATGAAATAATGCCATTTACTTATTCACATGGATATTCTACTAATCGAATAATCACATGCAAAAATCAATAACCACTTTCATAATGTTGGAATGCATAATGCTAAACGTTAATTTCTTTGTCTAGGCCTCATCCCAAGACCTAGGGGTTACTTCTAACCGGAACCCAACCCGGAGTGCCTCTAATAACCGGACACCAACCCGGAGTGCCTCTAATAACCGGACACCAACCCGGAGTGCCTCTAATAACCGGACACCAACCCGGAGGGCATACTTTTACCAGTCCCTAACCTGGAGGGCTTACTTTAACCAGTCCCCAACCTGGAGGGCTTACTTTTACCAGTCCCCAACCCGGAACATACTTGTTTAGCACATTCATCTGAAGAAAAGTTTGAAATATAACATAAACATTCGGATTAAAACTAGCATACGAAATGTCAATAGTTTCACCATAAACTATGAATGGTATAAAATAGCACATCCACAGTCAAACATATCACAAAACCTTCAATACAATATAGAAGTTTTGTATTATAATAAATCAACTTCAAATAAGCGTAAAATCCATTAAAGGATGTTGACATAGATGAAATCAAAACACTTTTTAGAGAAATATCTCTTTCTATTTTTGAAATCATTTAAGAGCCATATAAAATAAAACATTTTCTTGAAAATATTCTTGTAAGCTTGTAAGGAAAGCTTTGACGATTTTATAACGGCGGAAAATAACCGCACCCGCCGTATAAGTAAAAAAAACATTCTTATCTCAATTCTGTCGAAAAGGTTAAAAAGGACCTTGTTTTGAAAACGACGGAAAGATTCCTTTATAAACCTCTTATAAAAAGTCAAACAAGGGTATAAATGACTTTAACCCATATTCTTGTAAATAGTAAAAATGTTTTGAAATACATTTCGAAGAAACATGGATGTGGATGATAAAGAGATCCCAGTAGATTATTACGTATAATACAACCTCGGATAATGAAGAGATTGTGAAATAACCCTTACCTTGTACTTTTCCTTTGTTGGGGTAGGTTAACCTCCTGTATAATGGTGAAATAATTGTTATTAAATTATACAAGAATCATATACATTAATATGATATCATATATGATCTTTTAATATTGGTATCTTAGTATTATCGTTGTTTCAGGTGTTAACTTACTTGTTTTCTTTCATATGTTTTGTTACGTAAGACATGTTTGTAAAGGATAGGTTGTATATTATTCATATCCAGAATGATATCAAGTCCTTAAACATCATTTTTAAATCATCAAATGATAATTATACTTTAATGGTTACGATGGAGAATGAATCTCATCGCGTTCGTGGAGACGGTAGTCCGTACGTACGCACGAGCGACAATATCATTCTTTTGATATTAAAATAATATATAAATGGATGTTATATCATATATACAGAATCATTAACATGTTATATTTATTATTTACATGAGTTACACATCATTATTATACCCATCCAAATAATAATATATTGAATAACAATTACACCACGACGTGGAGACGGTAAGCCGTACGTACGCACGTATGGTGACATGTTATTCAAAGGGTGGATAGAATACTGAATATGGTTGTACCATATTTATAATAACATCACAGTATATGTAAGATACTGGAGTTATTATTTTAGAATGGTAAGAACAAAGAAAGAGGAAGTGGAAGAAGAAAGGAACTTAGAAAAGGGTGGTGAAATCATTACCTCTTCTTCGGGTTCTTCCTTTTGATTTGATCAAAAGGGCTCCTTAGGTTGGCTTTCTGATCAAACTAAGGCCTCTAGGTTGTATTGGGGGATGTTGGGAGAGTATTTGGGCAGAGTTTGGCCGAACCAAAAGGCTTTAGAGGTGTGAAGAAATGAGAAGGAGGAGTGCCCTTTTATAAGAGGGGTGAGGGGCACCTTTGGAAAAGCTAGAAATATTAATTTATAATAAATTCATATTCGGTTTCTAATGGCTCCAAAGTTGATTATTCAAAGGTTAAGGTGGGGATAGGTCGAAAAACACTCAACCAATAGAATTTAGACAGGTTTGGGTACTTATATTAACCTTATCTTTAAGTATTAACTCTAAGTTAATTAGTTTCACTTTTACAATGTCTCTTTGTATTTTTATATAATATGGTTAATAAACTTACTATATACATCCAAGCGACACCCAAGTGGTCCATTAATGATTAACCTATCATAATATAAGTCTCTTGGCCTAACCTTAGATTTTTAGGAATTTAATATCAATTAATAATATAATATTTGTTTTAAGAACTCTTTTATGTCAATTTTGACACTATTCAATAGTTGATTTTTGTGAAACTCATAACAGATTGATTACTTCGAACAAAGTCCATTAAATCAATCCTAATATATCATATTAGCCTAGAAAATTAGTTTAATTCATTAAAAGTTTCATATTATATTTATTTGGGTATTTATAATATCAATTATTTTAATTTTTCACTATTATAGTAATTACTGCATCATCATTGTGTCATAAATAAAATAACTTATTTATTGTCTAAAAATTATATATAAAATATAATTATGTAGGAAATCTTTTTATCTTTCTAATGAATATTTATAATCGAAAATCCAACATGTATAACCCTATGTAAAAATTGTTCTTCTAAAAGATATATGCTTGTGTCATTTTTGTATTCATTTTAACTTAATTAAAATAAAGTGTCATTATCACTTACAAGTGGATCCATGGGGTCCCAAAATTGACACAAAGATGCCCATGGTCGACCATGTATCAACCAATAGGGTTAAGACACGTTTTAGGGTAATTTTGTATTATTATAATATTATTTTTTTAACCCTTATTTACCGGATTTACCCTTTAACCATGGTAAATAAATTATTTACCGCAGTAATTATTCAAAATGTCTAAAAATAAAAGTTACCTATTTACATAATTTGGACATCCTGATTCCAAATATGGAATCCATTTTCCTAAATTCAAAACACAGAAGTGGCAGAAATTAATTTAAAATTAATTCCCGCTGTTAAAACAAAAAGCGTGTTTTTAAGAGATAATAACTATCAAAAGATTGACACTTGTTTATGTTCGGTTTAATTGTAAAATTATGTCCAATGATAAACATTAAATTGAATGGTAAAAATATATTCTAAATATACTTTAAAACCACTCAAATTCATAATTTATCACTATTAATTATTTTGATTAAAAAAGTTGTTTTTAATTAAAATTTAGAAATTTTCACTATTCATCAAAATATGAAAGTTATCCGAAATGTACCAAAATTTCACCCTAGGCTAATTTTGATATTCCGAATCCAAAAATGAAGTCCATATAGAATATATATGATTTCAAAAATTAGGTATTACTATTCACAACGGCTAGTTTAATTAGTTGTGGTGTGTGTTAGAACTCGAGGTTGCGTACAACACACGCTATCGCATTATTCAAAGGGAAACGTACCGTAGAAGCTTGGGGTGTTACATTCTCCCCTCCTTCAAATAATTGCGTCCTCGCAATTTCTAGGGTATTACTGCATAAAAAGACTCGGGTGGTTCTTCATCATAAGTTCCTCGGGTTCCCACGTTGCCTCTTCCATCTTATGATTTCTCCACAAAACTTTTACCAGACGCGTCGTCCGGTTTCTCAGTACTTGTTCTCTTGTATCAAGAATCCTGACGGGCTCTTCACAATAGGAAAGATCGGGTTCCAGTTCTAATTCCTCATAGGTGAGTACATGCGTTGGGTCAGGCATGTATTTCCTCAACAGAGATACGTGGAACACATCGTGAACTTTGGAGAGACTTGGCGGCATTGCCAATCGGTAAGCTACAGCCCCAATTCGTTCTAGAATTTCGAAAGGTCCGATGTACCTGGGACTCAATTTACCTTTCTTACCAAAACGTATGACTCCCTTCCATGGAGATACCTTCAGGAAAACATGATCACCGACTTGAAATTCCAAATCCTTCCTTCGATTATCGGCATAGCTCTTCTGCCTACTTTGAGCTGCTTTAATGTGATTTTGGATTACTTTCACCTTTTCCACTGTTTCCTCCACCAGCTCTGGGCCTACAAGTTTTCTTTCACCAACGTCATCCCAACAGGTTGGTGTACGACATCTCTTTCCGTATAACGCTTCATATGGTGCCATCTGTATACTCGAATGGAAGCTATTGTTATAGGAAAATTCTACTAGTGGTAAATATTGATCCCACATACCCTGAAAATTAAGTGAGCAAGATCTCAACATGTCTTCTAAGGTCTGAATAGTCCGTTCTGATTGTCCGTCTGTCTGAGGGTGGTAAGCAGTGCTCAAATGAAGTTCAGTATCCAGGGATTTCTGAAGACTTTTCCAAAATCTTGAAGTAAAACGGGGATCACGATCAGAAACAATCGATAGGGGTACTCCATGAAGTCTCACAACTTCATTAATATATAGTCTTGCTAGACGTTCCAGGGGTAGATCTTCTCTTATAGCAAGAAAATGTGCTGACTTGGTAAGACGATCAACAATAACCCATATTGCATCGTTCCTTCTAGGAGTCTTTGGTAGCCCCATGACAAAGTCCATTGTAATATTGTCCCATTTCCACTTCAGTATGGGAAGAGGTTGCATGACTCCTCCAGGCTGTTGCCTTCCAGCTTTCACTTGTTGACAAACCATACATCTTGACACAAAATCAGCAATCTCCCTCTTCATGTTGTCCCACCAAAAATGTTCCTTCAAATCTCTATACATTTTGGTGCTCCCAGGGTGTATAGAGAAATTGGAACTATGAGCATCATCCAGCAATTCCCTTTTTAGATCAGGTAAATCGGGAACACAAAGTCTCTTCCCGAATTTCAAAATTCCATCTTCATACACAAAGTCTCTCAATCTCCCATCATTCACAGCTTTAATCTTCTTCTGAAATTCTTCATCATTGGTCTGAGAACTCTTAATCCTTTCTAGTAAAGATGGTTTGGCAACCATTTGAAAAAGCATTGATGTTTCACCTTCCCTGGTTATTCCAATGTCCATCTTCACTAGATCCATGAAAATTGGATCCCTTTCAATTCTCATATTGTTCAAAACTCCATGGTCTTTTCTACTCAAAGCATCTGCCACCTTGTTTGCCTTCCCTGGGTGGTAGTGTATCGTACAATCATAATCCTTGAGTAATTCAAGCCATCTCCTTTGCCTCATGTTGAGTTCTTTTTGTGAGAAAATATACTTCAAACTCTTGTGATCAGTATAAATCTCACATTTTTCACCATAGAGGTAGTGCCTCCATATTTTCAAAGAAAAGATCACTGCTGCTAATTCGAGATCATGAGTAGGATAGTTTTGTTCATGAATTTTCAACTGTCGTGATGCATAGGCAATAACTCTATCATTCTGCATAAGGACACAACCAAGTCCTTTCTTTGATGCATCACTATAAATAACGAACCCATCATTCCCCGATGGTAGAGTCAATATAGGAGCATTGACTAATCTTCTCTTCAGTTCTTCGAAACATTCTTCACACTCTTTTGTCCAAACAAATTTAACCCCTTTACGTGTGAGCTTCGTTAATGGGTTAGCCAATCGGGCAAAATTCTGGACGAAACGTCGATAATAACCTGCCAAGCCAATAAAACTACTTACCTCAGTTATACTCGTAGGTGCTGGCCATTCTTGGATTGCCTTGGTCTTAGAAGGATCAACAGAGATTCCATCTTTTGAGACAATATGGCCAAGAAAAGAAATCTCCTGAAGCCAGAATTCACACTTGCTAAACTTTCCATATAATTCATGCCTCCTCAGAGTCTTCAAGATAATGCGAAAGTGATTTTCATGATCTTTGTAGGTTTTGGAGTATACCAAGATATCATCAATAAATACCACCACAAATTCATCGAGATACTCCTTGACAACTCTATTCATCAGATCCATGAATACAGAGGGTGCATTAGTCAATCCAAACGGCATTACAGTAAACTCGTAATGCCCGTACCTGGTTCGAAATGCTGTCTTCGGAATGTCTTCTTTCTTTACACACAACTGATGGTATCCAGACCGAAGGTCAATCTTTGAAAAGTATTGAGCTCCATGCAGTTGGTCAAATAAATCATCAATACGAGGTAGGGGATACTTGTTCTTTATTGTTATAGCATTGATCTCCCTGTAGTCGATACATAACCTCATAGATCCATCTTTCTTTTTAACAAAAAGAACAGGGGCTCCCCATGGAGAAACACTAGGGCGAATAAATCCCTTATTACTCAATTCCTCTAGTTGTTTCTTTAGTTCGACTAACTCTACAGTGGCCATTCTATAAGGGGTCTTCGATATAGGCCTTGATCCAGGAATCAAATCAATGGAAAACTCAACTTCTCGTTCTGGAGGATGTCCAGGTAAATCTTCCGGAAATACATCTACAAATTCTTTCACAACAGGTACATCCTCTATTTGAACATTCCTTTCCTCATCGACAGTTATTTCATTCTCTTCCTCCCCAATAATTGAATTAAGTTGAGCTGCTGGGGGTGGATCTAAATAAGAATTAGGTGGTGACGATTCTGCTCTAAAAATAAGGTGCTCCTTATCATTATCATCAAGAATCGTAACCTCTTTCTTCTTACAATAAATTTTCGCATCATAGTCCGAAAGCCAGTCCATACCGAGGATTATATCAAACTCAATCATAGGTATGACGATGAGGTCAGCAGATAAAGAAAATTTATGTGCTCTAATGGGGACTGATTCACAAAACTTTGTTGCAACGATACTTCCCTTAGGAGTTTTAACTGACAACTCCCTTATTAAATCAAATTGGAAATATCTAATTTTCTTAGAAAACTGGGAAGATATGAAACAATGCGATGATCCAGAATCAAATAATGCATTTGCTAAACTTGAGGAAACCATTAAATTACCTGCCACCACGTCTTTCGGAGCTTCTACCTCAGCAGTAGTGATAGCATAAGCCTGGCCTTGATCCCTTGGCCTTTTCTGAGGTAAGTTCTCCTGACGCTTAGGACATGCATTTGCATAATGCCCCATCTCCCTGCAATTGTAGCACTGAACGTTGGTAGCTTCCTTCTTCCCCTTGCAATCATGAGCTTGGTGGCCTTTTTCACCACACTTGTAACAGACTCCCATTCCCTTCAGGAAAGCACCGGGGTGTTTCTTCCCGCACTTACCACAAGATGGATATTCAACCTTTCCCTTCTTCCCCTTATTTCCATTCCCAGATTGATCAGCAGGTCTCTTCTTCTCTTGCTTTGCTTTAAAGTCATAAGACTTAGAGAATTCCTTTTCGGTCTTGATAGCACATGAGACAATGTCTTCGTACGATGAAAAGGATTGTGAGACTAATGCTCGACAGAGAAATGGTTTTAACCCATCAAAGAAACGATCAATCTTACTTCTTGGGTTGCGAATATAATCACCAGCGTACCTCGCTAACCTTGTAAAGTTAGCCTCATACTTTGTGACATTCTCATCCTCCTTTTGTCTCAGACTCAGAAATTGCCTTTCCATATCTGCTCGATGGTCGCGAGGAAAGTATTTTTCTAAAAACAGATCTTTGAACTCCCTCCATTCCATGTTTGATACTTCATCATCTTCCTTCATGTTTTGAATCAATGACCACCATTGATCAGCATCTCCAGTGAGGCGGTAAACTGCCATGGTAACTTTTTCCCTTTCACTACTCCCCAAAGCCTGAAATATTTTCTCTAGGGAAAATATCCATTGCTCAGCTACTAAGGTATTTGTACTCCCATTGAACGTTGGTGGTTGTTGTCTCATGAATCGATCTAACATTGATCCTCCACGCTGCGGATCAGGGTGCTCCATACGGGTAAGGTTATTATTCATAACCTGAGTAAGTTGTCCCAGTACGGTGATTAGCTGATCAGCACCAGTTGCATCACCAGCCCCACTATAATTATCTTGAGCAGGAGGGCAATCCCTACATGGAGTGCGTGCATTGATACGGTTTCCATTTCTTCCACTAGGCGCCATTTCTAAAAAAAATGGCATAAACTAGATCAGTTTATGCATCAAAATACATAATCCCATACTTATAAAACACTTAACATAAATTGAACTATTTATGGATATAATCCATAATCATAAAAATGTTTTCTTTGAGGAAGTATATACTCATAAACCCTTCATAATGATTTGTAAAGATAGTGAGAGTTATCCTAAGCATATCCCCCGGGAGTGTCGTAACCAAGAGTACAGCAAGGCCCGTTGTCGTGCACCAGTTCCCGTTCGAGTCTAGCTCAAAGCGGTGTTTTCGGGTTTTACCCCTAGGTACATCTGTGCCAGAGCCGCCTCTACCTGCTCGTATCCAGACAGGGATGTATTGCTCGAAAAACTCACAAAATCTCTACAATACCAAAATTCTAGGAAGTTCTTCTATACTAATCCTCAAAGTTCATCTTAGGTCTACGTGCTCTAATCAGAGTTTATCTAAATCTAGCTTCCAAGGTTTGTACTAAACTTCCTCTGATACCAACTGTAACGCCCCGACCCCAGTTACCCAGAGTCGGTGCATTACTTCGTAACATTGGCATGATCACAAGAAAGATCAAATCCCGAAAGACCGATTGGTTTAGTAGCCTTGGAAACACTAGATATATTCATAAGTTTTACATTACATCGTAAAATGAAAAACTAATACAACAACATAATTTCTCCATAATCCACACTACTATCCCCTCATAATATCCCTGCAGGTCATTCATAATTTACTTCTTCACATCCTGGGGAAAAATAAAACATAGAAAAGGGGTGAGCTCAAATGCCCAGTAAGGATAACAATATAGCGGAAACTTTCATAAATAAGAATAAACATTTAAGGCAATGCATTACTAAAACAAAAGCCTTTTAAAATTGAACTTCAACATGGTATGGCAAAAGTAAAATGAAATAATGCCATTTACTTATTCACATGGATATTCTACTAATCGAATAATCACATGCAAAAATCAATAACCACTTTCATAATGTTGGAATGCATAATGCTAAACGTTAATTTCTTTGTCTAGGCCTCATCCCAAGACCTAGGGGTTACTTCTAACCGGAACCCAACCCGGAGTGCCTCTAATAACCGGACACCAACCCGGAGTGCCTCTAATAACCGGACACCAACCCGGAGTGCCTCTAATAACCGGACACCAACCCGGAGGGCATACTTTTACCAGTCCCTAACCTGGAGGGCTTACTTTAACCAGTCCCCAACCTGGAGGGCTTACTTTTACCATTCCCCAACCCGGAACATACTTGTTTAGCACATTCATCTGAAGAAAAGTTTGAAATATAACATAAACATTCGGATTAAAACTAGCATACGAAATGCCAATAGTTTCACCATAAACTATGAATGGTATAAAATAGCACATCCACAGTCAAACATATCACAAAACCTTCAATACAATATAGAAGTTTTGTATTATAATAAATCAACTTCAAATAAGCATAAAATCCATTAAAGGATGTTGACATAGATGAAATCAAAACACTTTTTAGAGAAATATCTCTTTCTGTTTTTGAAATCATTTAAGAGCCATATAAAATAAAACATTTTCTTGAAAATATTCTTGTAAGCTTGTAAGGAAAGCTTTGACGATTTTATAACGGCGGAAAATAACCGCACCCGCCGTATAAGTAAAAAAAACATTCTTATCTCAATTCTGTCGAAAAGGTTAAAAAGGACCTTGTTTTGAAAACGACGGAAAGATTCCTTTATAAACCTCTTATAAAAAGTCAAACAAGGGTATAAATGACTTTAACCCATATTCTTGTAAATAGTAAAAATGTTTTGAAATACATTTCGAAGAAACATGGATGTGGATGATAAAGAGATCCGAGTAGATTATTACGTATAATACAACCTCGGATAATGAAGAGATTGTGAAATAACCCTTACCTTGTACTTTTCCTTTTTTGGGGTAGGTTAACCTCCTGTATAATGGTGAAATAATTGTTATTAAATTATACAAGAATCATATACATTAATATGATATCATATATGATCTTTTAATATTGGTATCTTAGTATTATCGTTGTTTCAGGTGTTAACTTACTTGTTTTCTTTCATATGTTTTGTTACGTAAGACATGTTTGTAAAGGATAGGTTGTATATTATTCATATCCAGAATGATATAAAGTCCTTAAACATCATTTTTAAATCATCAAATGATAATTATACTTTAATGGTTACGATGGAGAATGAATCTCATCGCGTTCGTGGAGACGGTAGTCCGTACGTACGCACGAGCGACAATATCATTCTTTTGATATTAAAATAATATATAAATGGATGTTATATCATATATACAGAATCATTAACATGTTATATTTATTATTTACATGAGTTACACATCATTATTATACCCATCCAAATAATAATATATTGAATAACAATTACACCACGACGTGGAGACGGTAAGCCGTACGTACGCACGTATGGTGACATGTTATTCAAAGGGTGGATAGAATACTGAATATGGTTGTACCATATTTATAATAACATCACAGTATATGTAAGATACTGGAGTTATTATTTTAGAATGGTAAGAACAAAGAAAGAGGAAGTGGAAGAAGAAAGGAACTTAGAAAAGGGTGGTGAAATCATTACCTCTTCTTCGGGTTCTTCCTTTTGATTTGATCAAAAGGGCTCCTTAGGTTGGCTTTCTGATCAAACTAAGGCCTCTAGGTTGTATTGGGGGATGTTGGGAGAGTATTTGGGCAGAGTTTGGCCGAACCAAAAGGCTTTAGAGGTGTGAAGAAATGAGAAGGAGGAGTGCCCTTTTATAAGAGGGGTGAGGGGCACCTTTGGAAAAGCTAGAAATATTAATTTATAATAAATTCATATTCGGTTTCTAATGGATCCAAAGTTTATTATTCAAAGGTTAAGGTGGGGATAGGTCGAAAACCACTCAACCAATAGAATTTAGACAGGTTTGGGTACTTATATTAACCTTATCTTTAATTATTAACTCTAAGTTAATTAGTTTCACTTTTACAATGTCTCTTTGTATTTTTATATAATATGGTTAATAAACTTACTATATACATCCAAGCGACACCCAAGTGGTCCATTAATGATTAACCTATCATAATATAAGTCTCTTGGCCGAACCTTAGATTTTTAGGAATTTAATATCAATTAATAATATAATATTTGTTTTAAGAACTCTTTTATGTCAATTTTGACACTATTCAATAGTTGATTTTTGTGAAACTCATAACAGATTGATTACTTCGAACAAAGTCCATTAAATCAATCCTAATATATCATATTAGCCTAGAAAATTAGTTTAATTCATTAAAAGTTTCATATTATATTTATTTGGGTATTTATAATATCAATTATTTTAATTTTTCACTATTATAGTAATTACTGCATCATCATTGTGTCATAAATAAAATAACTTATTTATTGTCTAAAAATTATAAATAAAATATCATTATGTAGGAAATCTTTTTATCTTTCTAATGAATATTTATAATCGAAAATCCAACATGTATAACCCTATGTAAAAATTGTTCTTCTAAAAGATATATGCTTGTGTCATTTTTGTATTCATTTTAACTTAATTAAAATAAAGTGTCATTATCACTTACAAGTGGATCCATGGGGTCCCAAAATTGACACAAAGATGCCCATGGTCGACCATGTATCAACCAATAGGGTTAAGACACGTTTTAGGGTAATTTTGTATTATTATAATATTATTTTTTTAACCCTTATTTACCGGATTTACCCTTTAACCATGGTAAATAAATTATTTACCGCAGTAATTATTCAAAATGTCTAAAAATAAAAGTTACCTATTTACATAATTTGGACATCCTGATTCCAAATATGGAATCCATTTTCCTAAATTCAAAACACAGAAGTGGCAGAAATTAATTTAAAATTAATTCCCGCTGTTAAAACAAAAAGCGTGTTTTTAAGAGATAATAACTATCAAAAGATTGACACTTGTTTATGTTCGGTTTAATTGTAAAATTATGTCCAATGATAAACATTAAATTGAATGGTAAAAATATATTCTAAATATACTTTAAAACCACTCAAATTCATAATTTATCACTATTAATTATTTTGATTAAAAAAGTTGTTTTTAATTAAAATTTAGAAATTTTCACTATTCATCAAAATATGAAAGTTATCCGAAATGTACCAAAATTTCACCCTAGGCTAATTTTGATATTCCGAATCCAAAAATGAAGTCCATATAGAATATATATGATTTCAAAAATTAGGTATTACTATTCACAACGGCTAGTTTAATTAGTTGTGGTGTGTGTTAGAACTCGAGGTTGCGTACAACACACGCTATCGCATTATTCAAAGGGAAACGTACCGTAGAAGCTTGGGGTGTTACATGACATGATTTTCTAAACATATAAAATGACTGTTCATTTTGATTATAATAAAATCTAAACAATCCATTACTAATACATGTTCCTAATTGAAATATATATTTAATTAGATAATATATAAATATCTTAAATGATAATATAAAAACAATTCATCACACGGTCTCAATGATAGAGTTATTAAAACACTAAATTTTAATATTCAGTTATATTTTATGATATTTCTTAGAACATTAAAGGAATTATCTATATTATATTCATAAAATATAATATTATGAATTCATAAATCTCTTTTAATCAATTATATTAATGAGGTATTTATAATAACCCTACATGATTGATCTTATATGAAAAATATTATTTGCATGATCTCAAAGTGATAGTTATCTAAACAATAAACTTTAAGAAATGGTTATAATTGTTAGTTCCCTCTCAGCATTATTTTATGGATAACTAATATTTTTATGAAGAATAATTTGTGGCCTTCATAAAATCCATTTTGGAAACAAAATTATTAATATTTATTCAATCTCTATATTTGATGAAAGTATTTGGGATTAATTTTTTAATATCTAAAAAAGAAATACTAGTACCAATATTCTCCATTTTATCCTTAATAATGAAAATCCTCTAAAACCAAATTCTCCCTTTTTTACTCTATAAATTTTCATAATATCAAAAATTATTTTAGAATAACACTAAAAATTTCGATCCTATTGATTAAAATGAATTTAAATGTTTGAGGAAAAATAAGAACCTTAAAATATGTGGGGTGTTTCGTTGATATTTCCCATAAAATTAATCATAAATTCAATAATTAATATGTGATCTAGAAATTCTCCTTCAATAGAAAACCTTATACCTTAATTAAAATAGTAACCATGTTGAGAATACCATTTTCCACCTTCGCTTTATTAATGTGGTTAATAAATTCATCATATATAAATCCTAAATGGTAAAAAAAATTATGACATAATTATTTTTAATTTGTTATCACAAACACTAACTAAGGAACAGTCTCTACATCCCTCATGTATTCATTTTGTGATTATATACACATAATTTTATATTTTTATTATAATTTTTAAAAATAATATACTTAAATTAATCATAATGTGATTCAATATTTCTTCATGTACTAACGAGAAACAAGTCTTCCTCCAATGATTAAATCAACACCAGAAGTTGGATTACAACTTCCCATGTAACCCTTCAAGATTTAATCATAAAAATAATAAAAATTTAATGATTTATATTCATAATAACTTAATAAACACTAATGTTATCCTATAAAATATCATAATATCCCACTCATTTTCATAACATGTTTCCCCTTCAAGAGATATTAAATTTATAAACAATTTGTAACCATTAGCAAGATGACAGATCTTGATGATTTCATATGATGTAATATTCCTATCATAATTTTAAATAATTTTTGATACACAATATATCTTTTTTAATTGAAGGTAAATTTACTATTATGTGTGTTAATAGTTGGTACCTATATTAAATTGGATATCCAAAATCATTTCAGAAACACATGAGTGTTTATTCTGAATGAAATAGAAAATATTCTACATTCAAAACATCAAAAATACATAAAATATCTCATCTCACTAAAGACTAAAAGTTTAAAGCTATTTTTATTTCGGTAAATTATTCAAAAACATACTTCCATCATGGTTGAAAAGATATCATCAGTATAAAAAATGTCATCAATTTAGTTTTTGTATATTTATTTAACATATAAACTATTATTTATATTTATATTCATGAAATCCACTCCCTTCAAGATATAATAATACATTGAAATCCAGGAATAGGGTAATTATTTGAGTATATAATTTGATTTATTTAGAATTAAAACATGAAAACAATCCATATCATGATTAAATTAAATGTTACTTAATTTTACACAATCTATTCATATTCTCCATTTAATAATGAAAAAATCATAGTCATTTCCTAAAATAATTATTATTAATAAGTACATATCCAAAAAAATCATTGTAGTTTTGAAACCATAATTTGATGTTAATATTTCATGAAATGGAATGTCCTTAATTTCGTATGGCCCACTATAAAATAACCAATCCTTGTTCTATGTTATTGGTTCCTTATTATTTAGTTTATTTTGGGAAAACCAATTTTCCACCATTGAAATCAACTATTTTTTAAAAGATTCCAATTCCTATGTTTAATTATTCCAAATTTGATTTAATTATTCCTCAAATTTAGAAATATAATACCTATTTTTCATACCACCTTTAACAATTCAATATTTATTTAGGAATATTCTCTTGTATAAATAGAAATATATAATGTTCATTGTGATTGAATAAAATTTTCAATATTAATAATAATATTTTTGGGACCTATATAGTTTTTTAACAATAAGATGTTTTTTCATGTCTCATGTTGGAAAATTATCATCACTATAAACCTTTTAATAAATTTGAAAATTCCATGAACCCACTATACCAATTGATATTTTAGCCATTATATAATTATTTTAAGCACAAGAATCATTAATATCATCATTATCTAAAAATCACCCACAAGATGTATAATGATCCTCCCTAAAAATTACATCATAGAATTATTTTACCATATTAATAATTTTTATTTAGCCAAAGTATAAACTAACTCTATGTTTATCCTTGATTTGTCCATTCATTTGATCATTCATTAATTTTATTAGTATTATTAATTTTCTTCATAATGGAACACTAGATTCCTAACATCATCAAAATATTCATATTGGTTTTCTGTTTAATTCCATATATAATGTGTATTGAATAAATTTATTAAAATTAAACATAGATTAAGAATGAAATCAACTACTATAATAACTTGTTTCTAAAATAATTTTTATATTTTAAGCTACAAAGACATAATTATCCCCCTGTAATCTATGATTTTGTTAGTACACATTAATAGATTATATTTTTAAGGATTGTGTGAAACTAAATGTTAATTCCATATCCCATGATTTCTATTATATATATCCATGTATTAGTGGGTTTACTAAGAACCTTTATCAGGTTAAAACACTATGATATCATAATTGATTTTGTGTAAGTAACACATAAAATTTAATTTAATCTATGAAATTCATTTGTTTTACTAATCTAGAAATAAATATATGTTATAAATATAACATTTTCATCATATCTAATGAAATGGTTATCTATATATGTGGATTTAAGACTCATCAATACAAAATTATCTAAGTGATTTAACTCAAATTCACTCATTGTATTTATCATATACAATTTTTAAATATTTATAATTATTATTACTTTAACAAATTTTTTATTTCATTTTTTTGTTTTATATTGAGTTATAATATAAAATTTCTTAACAAATTCACATGTAAATTTGTTGCCATGTATTTCCAAAATGGATAATTCTTCTATAGAAAAGATAATTGTTTACCTTCACCCTCATGAAGCATGTATTTTTATTATTGAAAATTGATTGTATATTTATCTTCTAAACCATACATTCATGATGATTTTTTCATATTTTAAACTCCAATTGATACTTATATTATTATAAAGAAAATACTTTTTACCATTGTAACAAAGTTGAGATACACTAAATATATTATGTCACAACAAATCTATAAGGTTAAAATCACTCAATGTTATCTTCTTGTAAACATTTTTTTGATTAAAAATTATATTTACATTTGTATAACTACTATTATTTTATATAATAGTTGTTTTCATATTTTTTAATCTATATAAAGTTTTTTCTAGTCATATTTTTCATGCATCCACTATTCTAGATCCACGAATTTTTATATTTTGAGGTACTGTAAGACCCAATACCACCATAGAAATATACTAATCACACCAATAGATATTATATATAGTGATTCTATTTTATATTTAGCTACATGTATAATACTTATTATTTCTCAAATTTTTTATTTATATTTCACACTTAGAAAATGTTTCCTAATGAATAGATAAGAAATATAAAATTTTCAGCTTCTCGTAAGCATGTTGTTGTGATTTTCCTCTTTTTTTATATTTTTTCCCAATTTTTTATAGTCCCTTCTTGATTTAGATAAAAATATAATACCTAAAAAACATAAACTTTTAACATACAAAAAATTACTTAGATATATCCCTTAAAATTTGAATGTTTTAATATAATTAAAATATTATTTTCTATAATATACTTGTTTATATATAGTTATTTGAAGGATCCAGTATTTTAATTCAAAATTTCCAAATTATTTAGTTATATAATTCTTACTTATTTTTATATATGACTTTATCTCAAACTCTTTTTATCAAAACCATTTTTTATTATTTATATATAAAAATTCATCGAAACAATGTGTCTATCAACACATTTTATTGTGAAAATATCATTGATTCCATTCCTATGAACATTTCTATTGATTAAATTCAAAAAATCACTATACTGGAGGATTTTTATATTAATTCTTGGAATATTCATCAATTCATTTTGTGACATTGATTACATTATTCCTTGATTTATAAGACTCTATGTTTTTTAAAATGACTATAAAATACATATGAATTTTTTAATGTTAATTATATGATTCAATAAACATTTCCTTAAGTGATCCAACCTCCATATTATTAGAATCTAGAATTTTTTATTATGATAAAATTACTAAAATATCCTTCCAAAAAAATAGAATTTAAATTCGAAAATTTACTCAATAATCCACCATATTTTTAGTATCCTCCTTCAAATTTGATGTTATAAAGGATAAAATCATTATTTCAATCACTTTAATTAAGAAATCCTTTTATCATTCCTCAAATCCATTTTTTGAGACATAAAATTTATTTCATTATTAATTGTAATTATTTTTGGGTTTTTACATCACTCTTTCTTCTATGTTTCTACCTTAATTTCAAAAATATTTATTAATATGCATCAGAATAGCCAAAAAATATAATTCACTTTCACCCTCAAACACTAATTTATTTCCTTTTAACATTACATATAAAATTATCAAAAAGAATATCGTTTATTAAAATTAATCTTCTTTTATTAATTATACATTAAATTAAAATTTGATAGATTTTTTCCACTCAATCCACATTCTACCTTGTTTATCTTTGATAATAGTTACGTTTTATTATCAAATTGGACATTATTATTTTCAGGGTCATTAATATAAAATTGAAAAATCATTTGATTAAAATTTTTAATTGATGTTTTCCTTTATACATGATTGTTTCTATATAAATTGATCTATCATATAATTATATTGAGTTTTTGAAATTACAATAATCATTATACATTTAGGATAGATATTTATGAGACCTTTTTAGTTAATATATTTTTTTAAAATATAATTCAAAAGTATTTATATTATTTATATTAACTTTCTTCATGTAGTTTAATTCTATTCTTATTACATAAGCCATCAATAAATTATTGAGTATATAAATAAAAAATATATCCATATATGGATCTACTAATGTAAAAATATTTATCATCAAATATATCATTCATAATCTATATAAATTTATTCACTACTATTTTATCTTCAAGGAAATGATGAATATAAAAAATATAGTAGAATGTTTTGTTAACAATAATAATGTCACATATAATGATTGGCCACTATCCATCTATAAATCATTTTATTGTGCATGGATTGTATTAAGTATTGAATTTTTAACCATTTTTTACCCTTCTAGAATCTTCTAATGTTTTCTCTATCTAAATTTTACTGTTTTCAAAATCATAACTCATATTATCTATTCAAATTGAGTGATATGAGTAATGAATTTCATTCTCTCCCATAATCATAAAAATTCCTCTTATATTTAAAATTAATGGAAGATTTATCCTCATGTAAATTAACACAAATAAATATGATTTCAAAAGTACCACATGGTTACAAATAATGAACCGTCATCTCCTCTCCAAAGTATAATACATTACCAGAAAACATGGTTAACCAATTTTTGTTAAATAAATTCATAATATCCATAAAAATACATAAAAATTCATATAATTAATATAAAAATATAACAATACATGAAGAGAAACCTATATTCTATATTAATTAATCTTTTCAGAAAATAAAAGTAGGTGGTACTGTGGGGGGTAAATCAAGGAGATGAAATAAATTCCTATAAACACCACATATAATTTCTATATTAGATAAAATGTGGTATATTGAAAAGAAAAATAAAACAATGTGATCAAGAGATTAAAGGAAAATTTCAAAGGTAAAACATGATATATATTTACCAATATATTATTTTCATTCTGTGGTTAATCCATAATTCTTATCATCTATGTTCCTCTTTCATGAAAAATATTTTCACATGAAATTTATAAGAATGTTTTTAGGTAATAAATATAGAACAAAAGTCTACCAAAAAATCCAAAGATATAAAGGTTTTAAAGATAAAATAATAGTTCTATAGAAGTTAGTTAATCTTCTTCATTACCTATATAGTTCCACTAATTTTAGAAAAATGTAAACCATCTATATTCTGTGATATAAGTATAAAACATTTCCAAAAAAATATCCCTAGAATATATATCTAGATATATAAAATTATTATTTATAGTCACTAAAAATAGAAACAATATTATATCCCATAAAAATAGTGGCTTGTATCTCTGGATTTTGGTTTACAATATAAGTAAATTCTAAAATGACAACCAAGAATGAAATATTCAAACAATAAAAATATAATATATTTTTTTTTTAAAATTATGTATAACCTTGACTTGTTATTTTCGATTTATTATTCATCATGGATTAATTTTATCTATCAATAAAATCATTAATAAAAATTATGACTGAATTACTTGTTTGGAATGTATACACCATTGTATGATTGTTTAGCATAACATACAAGTAGATCATCAATATTTTATTAATAGATGATTTATATGTAGTATAATATACTATAATAGAAAACCTAAAATTTAGGAATGATTTTTTCTAGTTGATACACAATTATAAAACCCTTTTACTCCTACATCCTTTTAAAACTAAAAATTATTACTAATGTTTAATACCATAATAAGATTTAAAATAAAATACTATTATAATGTATAATATATGTATAAATAAACATTGATATATTAATTTATTTATAATGAAAATATTTTGATGAATCCCAGGATACATAATTTACATACCCAAACTACACGATTTTATAAAACTGTGATATAATCATTCCATTTACATCTAAAAAATTTCATTCAATATATAACCTATCCATGAGTTTTTTAAAATTAAATATAAAATGAAATAAAGTTTATTGATAAGAATTATAATCATTAGAAATAAATATTAGGAAGATCTCAGAGTGAGAGTTATCTAAGAACCAATAAACTAAATATTGTAATGTTTTTAGTATTATTTAACCCTAACTTTATGCATCAATACTGTATTTTATGTATTTAAAATAATGAATTCATAAGTCCCCCATTTTCAAATAACATCACGAGATCTATTAATATAACATAAAAATTTAACAAAATTATTAAAAATTATAATATTATTCACTTTGATAGTCTTATCATTTATTATATAATCATTAACTTTAATTCATATTCCATTGTAGAATCTACTAATTTCATTGAGTCTAAAAACATTATAAATATATTAAACTCTATAAACTATTATCATAAACCCTTTTATTATCCTATATTTTATCTCAAATAGTATTATAATAAAAAAATAAAAAAAATCCCAAAATATTTAAAATAATTGTTTGTTGTAATAAGGTCTAAATACATATCTGATAATTAACAACCACTAAAACACACTCTATGGTTTCCAAACTATGTAACATATCATGTGCATAAACCTAACCATAAAATATCATATTTTTGATCCCATATATAGTTTCTCTAATTATCTTGGGTAACCATGATGTTTAGTTAAAAGATGAATAATTAAACAGAGTCCTATAGTAATGCACAATTTGAAAAATATTATTATTAAAATCCATAATATAATCATAACATTTAAAAATTTAAATTTAATTTTTTTTACAAATGGTATTATTCAAATATATAAATTTTTTGATTTATCACCCAAAATAATAATTAAATGAGTCATCCATATTAAAAACAAGTCATCGTTCATTTAATATATCCAATTCCCAATACAATAAAAAAAACTATCATTTTGAAAAAATAAAACATAAAAAACTCGTTTCCACCCATTTCATGCTACTCAATCCCTTAGAAGACATATTATATCGAATATTAATAAAATTATGAAAAGAAAACACATAAAAAAAATTTCAAAAAATTATATATTTATTATACTACCAATTGTGAACACATCCCAACCAATACCCATCATCAAAATAATCCAAAAAATTACATTATGTATTTTTTAAGGAAAACCCATATATTTTACCTCTCTATAACCCATTGAAAACCCTAAAGGAATCATACCCATTCTCTCCCATATAATATTCATCAAAAAGGAGTTCTAATCCAAGAAACACTTTTAAAACCCCATAACATTGTTATATCATTTAACGTATATAATTTGATGGAAATAATCATATTATTACTAAAATCAAATGATAATTCAAAAGATCCTTTTTATAATCATTAGTCCAATTATTATTAAACACGGTCTATAAAAGAACTCAATGTGGTATTCCTAGAAAGTTAATTTCAATTTATGTAAGTGTATATTATCAAAATTAACAAAATAAAAATAATATACAAATATTTAAAAGTTCAAAAAACAATTCTTCCATGTAGTTCATGCTCATTAGTAATTATTATCAAACACAAATTTTATCAACACAATAAATTAATTACAATTATTTTAAATATATTTATATATATAATTGTGAAATATCCATCTCTCAAAAAAATTGGAATGAAAAAAACTAAATTTCAAAAACAAGATTTTTTGTAAGGTGAATAAATAATCGTATTCCATGAAAACAATAATATAAAGAGAATTCTTAATAATATATCATTAAACTGAATTTGTTAAACCAATATATTCTTTCACAATAAACCTTAAAAAATATAATGATCCAATAAAAATGTAACTTGGATCAATAGTTATTCTGAATGGTTCACAACAAAAATGTAGAAAAATGAAGAATAAGATGAAAATTTAAAGGGTAAATCCTCTTTAATTAAATATTTATTAGAAATTATAATGAAATAAACTCCCAAAAGCTATCATAAAGATAAATTATATTGATTTAACCCATTAGTCAAGCAAAAAATGAAAAATAAAAGACAATATAGTATGTGGTGGAAATTTATAATATAAATTTGGATTTTAAATGAATCATAGTACTATAAATTGTTATCAAAACAATATATAAAATCAATTCTAACCATTAAATCATTCGGTGTAATAAGTATAGAATTTTGAAAACATGTGAGGTTGTAGTTCTTGACAACGCTTCTTCTTGAACCATTATTTCCTTATAGAATATAATTAAATTTCCCCAAAACATCCCAATCTATAATACATGACTAAATAGTCCATTTTAGGTCATTTGTAACTCCAAATTACATTATATATGATACATATATCATATAAAATGAGAAAATAATATTTATTCTCATATATAACATGTTTACCATCTAATTAAATTATATAGATCAATTTGACTAAAATATTAAAAAGTGAGTTATTATATAAAACACTAAAATCCTTCACTAAAAACAATATAAAAAATATATTGATTCAAAACCCCTCATATAATTTGCTCATATATTTTTATTCAATTTTTAATATTTTTCAAAAAATTAAATAGAAAAAGAATCATTGTATATCATATAATGATCCATACCTCCATGAACCATTACATTGTTAGATTTTGTTTTGTTAGGGGTACCAGGAGGAGGCATAAGGTAAAACTAGTAGAGTTTTTCTATGATTTTATCTAGATGAGTTGGTTTTAATGTTTATCATTAAGAAATAATTTATTAGAGGTCCTTGTGGAATAGTTGAATTTTAGTTCCATAAAGGATAGAGATGATGATTTCTAGTATCTCTACCAATTTTGGCGGGGAAACATTTTAATGTTATGAAATGATGTATGGTTTTAGAGAGGTTGGTTTGAATTCCTCTGTCATCTTTAAGTTTGTTATGATAGGGTAAATTTTTTATTTCATATTTGTATTCTAGTTAAATAGGATCAAGATAATTACTATACCATAAATTATGGATGTGGTTGGATCAGGTGTGATTAAAACATAACATGTGTTATGGATTCATTATTAGTGATAAAACCTATACATTATAGCATGTTCAGGGGTGATGTGTTGTTTCATTTTAATTTATCCACTTGGTTTAAATAGTAAACTCCATATGAAACATAACAATCCTCTTAATCCTCTATCATCACTTAGGTGGCCTAGGTGTCGCCATTAGAAGAAATTCACTCCATTTTATTGGATTTTATCCCCATACTCAATATATTTGATCATGAAAGTCTGTGGTGAGTTTAATTCACATTATATCCCTATTTAGTCATCTTTATTTCTCTATGGATGGTTTTTTTCATGGGTATCACTAGTTTGGGTTATTTTTCCACTAGATAATGATAAGATATGTTTTGTTTTAGGTTTTTTAAAATATCGTTAGCATTGTACTGGTCATGGGGGAATTTAAACCTCAAATTATTGATGTAAAATGATTTAGAATGTCTCTTATTAAGGTTTTTTATCCTTTATATTTCTATATTTTATTCATCTTGTACATTAGAATGTTTTTTATTTGGGTTGAATATAAGAACTATATAAAGAAGGAAATTTTCTTGACGTAATGAAATAAATTGAGAATTATTGTATTCCCACATGTTTACTTACTTATTATTATTATTGATGTCTCATGCATTGAAAATATATTCTAATATGATGAAAATTTTGTGGATGATATGAACTATGATCCATTGTTTTTATTATTTGTTTCAACTCACCTTTCATAAAAGGATGTGAAATTATATATGGACACCTAACCTATTGGCTATAAATCATGAAATTGTATGAAAATACCCATGAAAGAGATGTTGAGGGGTTATGGGATCCCACTATTAATAGAATTAATGTAGTTATGTTATATTGATTTATTTCAATAAACGATGGTTTGCTTGATATTTTATTCTATTTAGTTATGTAGATCAGGAGTGGTTTATACTATGATGGTGGTAAGAAGATCATATGTGGAATATGATAATGTGGTGGGGCTATGGTTGGATATATATGGGGTATATGAATTGAGTTTTTGGTAGTTTGAATATGACCTTTAATATGTGATTCTTGAGTAATTATGATTGTGTTGGAGTGAGATTTGGCATTATTTTTTTGAGATAGATGGGTTGTAATGTTACGACATGTGTTTTAGTTGTCTAATAGTTACAAATTAAGGTTATTAAGGATGAAATGACAAATAAATGATCTAGAATGAAATAATTATAGAAATGTAATCAATATTTAGTAGTTAGTTAATGTCCCAAATGATAATTAGTGGGTTATTATGAATTACAGAATCAGGAAGTAGAATTAGTAGAATAATATAGATAAATTGTAATTCAAAAAATAGATAAATATATGAAAATCAGGGTGAATTGTGTGATGTATAGAAGCTATTTTCATGGTAATTTTAATTTTGTTGGTGAAATAGTTTATGGAAGATTTCAAGAGTTGATGTTATTGAATTATGGGATATGTTAGTGATGTTTAATTTAGACCTCTATAATGGGGTTTGTGTGCAAAAACCAGTCATATATTTTATTTTGATTTCAATACACTCCCCACCTGAGTCACACATTTCTTACCCACAACCAAAATGATTTTTGGGTTTTAAGAGTTTTCCTACAACATCCCTATCTTGATACTCCCTCATGTGATCGAACTGGGTTTCTACGTGACCTTAGGTGAACCTCCACATTTTCCAAAGGATTCTAAATAGTAGTGTGAGTCTAAAAAATATAGTGGGGAGACTATATCTTATATTAAAGAGTTATAATGAAAGTAGAAAATAATAGTAGAGTATAAAAAATATTAGAAACAATATGAATAAATAATTAGACCAAAAAATCTACGAAAGGACAAAATAAATAAAACAAAATAACAACAAAATAATGTAGTGAAAAGATAAATGAAACTAAAAGAAATTCTAAAAGTCATACTGATACAATTATAAGATGACCCAAATAATGATTTAAAAAAAACTGATCTTGAACCCCTTATCAGTCTCATCTTCATGATCTAACCCATCCAACCAACCAAAAATCCACAACCGGTCCATTTCCCATGTCTAAAGCTGCATACATGAATTCTTTTTGGGGTACCAAACAAAGGAATGTAAAAGGTGTGAGTAAAACTCAGTAGGTTGACACCACTATTTATAAAAATATCCTTTAAATAAAATTATTTCACGAAATAAAGTGAATAAAAATGTATTAATTTAATAAATTAATAATACACCTAAAATTAACATAGTGGTCCTCATGTTCTGGGGTGACACCCAAGGCTAGCCTAAATCTAACTATAGTGCCCAGTCAGATATCTCTATCCTAGGAAGGATCATCTTGGATAATGATAGATCATAAATTTAGTGGAAGCTTCTATAACTAAGGTTTAATCACATAAAACATCAAGTACACAAATGTGATCTTCCTATAGGATATCCAGAATCTGGCCCTAGGGAATCTAGTGACTGTTTATTTTGTCCCTAGGCATTCGATATAAATATATATTATTCTCTTAAGCATCATATACTGGTGCATCTATCCCTTAGGTGGTATAAATATTATTTCACATATCCCTCAGGAATTAACATATGTGAAAATAAATATCAAGACAAACTCATCATGTTACTAAGCATTCCAACCTCAAGTATTAATCCCATTTATGTCATATAATATCAAAATATAATAAAATAAAATCACAAATCCAATAACACACATACAAAATATACCATCATAAGACAATATAATCAATTTATCAATTATCATCTATATAACTTAATTCCTGGAGGCGGAAATGCTTGGGGCCATTCACACTGTTGATTTGGCGCTTCAAAGAGGTTGGAGAAAGCTATGGATTGAAAGTGATTCAACCACTATCATCCATGCCATCTGGAATGGAAACATCCATCTAGCCAGGCCTCTTACTGCTCATTGGATGAACTACCTCAACTTGCTTCATGGGATTGATTATATAGCTACTCATGCCTACCGTGAAGCGAATGAAGTTGCTGATTCTTTTACAAATAAAGGAGTTCATCAGAACATTACTTGGATGGACTCTATTCCTTCTGATTTATTATATCTTTTGGATAGATATTCTAAAAAATCCCATCCTTTCGCCTCGTGTAATCCTTTTATACTTTCAATAAATTGTGCTTTGGTCATCGACCAAAGCTTCACTTTTTAAAAGAAATCTATATAACTTAATTCATTTCATTAATATAGGTTTCTAATTGTCACCATAGTTATGTCAGACCTATTTAATTTTCATTTAACCCTAAGGTCATTAACATATCAATTAAGACAATTTAGCTAAGGTGATTCAACTATATATAATAAAACAATATACATGTTTTTCCATTTCATAAAACTAATCATAAAATACAAAAATTTATTCCTAATTTAACAAAGGTATCTAATGTCAAACTGAAAAAGTCTCAATAAGGTCTTAGGATTGAACATCTATCTGGTGGTTGCATGCCTCAGTCTCCATGAATATGGACCCGATAGGATCCAATGGAAATTTCAATGAAATAAATTATTATTTAACATGGTTTATCCTATTATTCTTGTTATTCACATGACATAGTAGCATAATCTCATATATTTCACATACTTGGGATAATAGAATATGATTAAAGAGGGAAGTTTTAGACCATCCACTTTTAATCTACATTCAAAACACCACTTCCAACAGGAAATGCCAACAAGAATGAAGGGAAAAAATCTTAAGAAGAATCTAGATTAAAAAGATCAATATCAACACCAGATTCCATAATGATCAAAATATCACACCATAAAAATAAGAAAGAAATGGAAGAGAGGGGGAAACCCCAAAGAAAAAAAATTAGCTGAAGATTGATTTATTGATCGAGATTTCATAAATGTAAAAAAATACTCACAAATCTTTTGAAAAATTGCCTAGGGATTGAGAGGGGAGAGTCTGTATACTGGTGGAAGGAAAACATAAGAACATCTTGAATTTAAAATCATTGAGCCCAAAAAATATACAGAATATAATATTTACATGACATGTAATTCTCGATTTATGAGTTACACTAAAAAATAAATCACATTGGGTTAAAATAAACATAATAAAACATTTTATGATGTGAACCATTTTCATGACTTGTATTCATTTTACATCTTTAACCTATTTCACAAAATCTTCCCACTGGAAGTTAAACATCATGTAAAATTTAAACAGTGTGTAAATGCCCTATAGATAGATTTAATAATATCTTCAACAAATGAGACTGAACGAACTTTGATTCCTTCCAAACTCATTGGAAACCCCCATAATTCCCTTTAACAAGTTTTCATCTAGACACCATTAATTGAAAAAAAATCACTCAACATTAGGCCATTTCACCCCACAAAAATACTCTAACATAAAATGGAACTCGACAACCAATTTCCAAATATGAAGGAATAACCGAATGAAAGATGTTTAACAAAAAACTAAAATCAGTACATAAATGAAAAAAAATATGGGATATTAAAACCTCCCCACCATATAACAATTCATCCTTGAGTTTCTCCAAGATTCACTATAGGGTATTATCTAATAATTATGGCCATTTTAGTCAC
Organism: Viscum album; assembly: GCA_963277665.1. Classification (NCBI taxonomy): domain Eukaryota; kingdom Viridiplantae; phylum Streptophyta; class Magnoliopsida; order Santalales; family Viscaceae; genus Viscum; species Viscum album. The sequence goes on along the minus strand of OY728120.1, from coordinate 1,425,946,861 downwards.
AAATCATACTCTCTCTCCCATGTATCCAGTTAAACACTCACATGTTTCTGCTACACTCAAACTAGTGAAATAGTATTTCCCTAAAGATACATCAAACTATGGTCCAAAATCCATTTCAGATGCTTCTTAAAGGACACATTTATACCAATAACAATGTCCTCTACATCTACCACATGATAATTTTAATGATAATATATCTAAAGCCTAAACATATGGAACATGTCATTCATGGAATTGTAGCACTGTGAATGGGATGATCAGTATGCCACTGGACAGACCCTTTCTACTATCTCAAAGAGCCCAAAAATCCTAGTTGGTTTATTTCCCTATTTCATGATATAGAATTTCACCATCCTAGGAAACACCCAAAGTAAAACACATTGACTGACCTCAGACTCTAGAGGTCATGTCTGATGGTTAGCGAATGATTTCCTCTTGCTCCATGTGGTCACCAACTACCTCCTATTCAATTTAATCTAAAATAATATATCCTACATGAGACTATATATGATAAGTGATAACTCACCTACCTCAAACCAAAAAATAGTTGAATTGAATGGCCTTCCATAAAACGCCTCAAATGTTTCCATTTGGATCGATTACTTGAAGTTTTTATTATAAAAACACTTCAAGAGTGACATATTCTAATCCCATGAACAAATAAAATCTAAAACATAGGCTTGTAACACATCCTTTAGACTCTAAATATTCAGATCAAATTGACCATCAGTTAGAGAATGATATAACATATTCAAAAGTACCTAAGATCCTAGAACCTTTTGAAGACTATACCAAAACCAAGACAAGAAATGAGGATCTCTATTAGAAATAATACTCCCCAGAACAACAAGGAACCAAACTATATCATTCACATAGATACTACCTATATCACCATCTGTGAAGGTCTCCCTAATAGCCAACAACAGTATACCTTATTCATTCGATCCATAATCACTTATACATCACCACTCTTTTGTGGTATCCTTGGAAATATTATCAAAAAAATCCATAAAGATATCATCCCATTTTCACTCTAGAATAGATAGAGGCTACAATAGCCCAACCGACCTCTGATACAGATATTCCACCTAAAAAAACCTAAAACACCACACCATGAATCCTGCTACCTTTTTCATCATTCCAGAACACTAGTATTGTGTATAAAGATAACAATACATATTTTTCAAACTAGTTTGTGCAACCCATATAGAAACATGAAATTCTCTCATCATGTCCTCACGCAAGCCTGTATGAACCCATACTCAACTATGAAATAGAATATAATTTCCAATTCAATAAAATATCCTAATGGTGGATCCCAACAATATATGTTTCCTCTTAGAAATATGGCCATCATATCCTATAACTACTCTATCTTGATCAATCCAAAATCATGGGTATAATAAATGTTGAAGTAAGGGATACTTGTCCCTGAGAATATTGGACATCTAGGTGCATGTATACAAAGATCACCAACATTCACCACTCAATACAAGAATCTCACAATATCTCTGTCTATTTCATTTGACTCAAGGAATCATAAATGGAATTTCCTTTTCTCAGGGTTCTAGACAATTAAAATTCTAATGACCATAGATACATGGCCCACCTCATTTTCCAAAGGTTGAGGCCACACTAAGAAAATATGTACCTAGGGATATATTGGTTCATGAAAACCACAAAACTCTCACCCAAAAAATAATTTCTCTAATATCCTAGAGAATGTAGCACCAAAACTAACACTAAATCACAAGTAGGATAATTTCTCTTAGGAAGTATTATATATATGGAGCCACACAAATCATTTATTTCCTCATACATTATAACTTCTCCAAGTCTAATTTTGGACACTTCATAGTACATGGTACATGCTTCACTTTTCATAGGTAATGTGAGGATATGTTTTGAGGTTATCCAACTCTTCAACTCTGAATATAATCTCTCACAAGCATATAATGAAACAAACATCACACCTTTCTTGGTCAGCCTAGTTATCGGTGTAGTCAAATGGCTGAATTCTTGGATAAAATGATTATAATAATGCAATAAACCCAGAAATATATGAATCTATAAGTCATTCTTAGTCCACTACCAAGATACTAGAGATGAAACCTTCTCTAGGTACCCTAGGTCTCCTACCTCTGAATGAAATGTCCCAAGAAGTGCACTTTATCAATTAAGAAATATCATTTGGTTAGTTTGGAGTAAATCCAATGATATCTCATTGTAATGAAGATGATCAAGTGATTTTGGGAATGATAGTATGTAGACTTGGAGAAAATTAAGATTTCATATATAAAAAACTACAAAAAATTGATTTATAAATGGATTAAATATCCAATTTATCAATTCCATGAATACCGATAGTGAATTATCAAACCAAATGTCAATACTATAAACTCATAAATTCCATAAATGATCCTAAACGCATTCTGATACATGTATAATGGTCTCAGCCTCAACTGGTGGTATTCTAATCAAAAATTAGTAATGAAGAAGATCTTACCACCTGTCATATGTTTGAAAATATCATCAATATGATGGAGTGGATACGAGTTATTGACCATTATCTAGTTTAGTCACCAATAATCCACACAAAAGCGTAAGGTTCCATCATCATTCTTGGTCAAAAGAACTTTATAACCCCATGGATTTGTAATTTGCTGTAATAAACCCGTATCTTCTAGATCTTTCAACGAGACATTCAACTCATGAAGATATTCTAGTTCCATTATATATGGTGGGATTGAAACTGGCTCATCTTTTGGAATTATCTCAATCTTGAACTCAATCTCTCGCTCAGGTGTGAAATAGTAGGAACCTTCAAAAAAACCTAAAAATGGTCTACCATAGTAAGAAAACTATCCTACTACATTTATATATCATCAAGGACAATTATATATATCTAATCCATTATTCAATCCAATATGCACAAAATTTATCCTCCATGACTATCCTAACTATCCCACTCTCCCAGGTGAAACTATCTACCCCCATTTATTGGTAGAAAGGTAACTCTTCTCCAAAAATAGTTGATATGATCCTAGTATAGAAACATCCTATTCATACCATTAATTAAATAAAATCAAAACATTTATAAAATGAAAATGTTTCCAAAGGAAATCGTAACAACCAATTTATAGATAACATGACATGAAACATTTGATATTCTATTACCATACACCTAATGGTGTGTTGATGGTTAACCCATCATCAAAAAATTCTATAACCCAGCCCAATTTTTTAAAAAAATTGATGATAAAAAAACAATGTGATGCTCTTATACCAAAAAAAATAAAAGAAAGGGTAGATGATATAATAGCCTTACCTCTGATGGTATAAGATCCTGCATCCACACAATCTAGACTATCATGAGTATTATTTTGAGAAATTTTCCAACTTCCCTAGTCTCTAGTCTAACTCCCCTATATTATTCCCTATGAGTGGTACTACATCTCCTACACTGAGTTACCACATCCCATGCCTCGGCCAGAATGGCCAGTGGAACTCTAGCTTCCAGTATTCATATGGTAATTGAGACCCTCCCAAACTCATATTTCTATCTTAACCCCCTACCACTAGTCTACTATTAGAAGTTTCCAAAAAAAATATCTAAAGGTGACCTAACCGACCACAGAAACAACACTACACAGAAATTTGAGGCACGCTTCTTTCAGAACCATCTAAACTAAAATCACTACACCGAAAAATGGTCCTATGTAGGATGTACACTCCCTTAACATCTCTTCATACTACTGAACTAGGTATAACTATCATATAATTACTTCTTTACACTATATGATGTGTTGTTAGGTCACCCTGCTAAAATGGTATGGCCACCACTTTGGACCTCTCTCAGAATCTATTTCTGGATGAGATCCTAATTCATCAAATTTGAAATTATCCTCTAGAAAAAATAGGATTGAATGTGACCTGATTTCATAATGAATCTCATCTTAAAAACATATTATTTTTAAAATCTCATTAGCAGCTAAGGACAGAAAAAATGGATGCATGTCGGTGAAGCATGCAACATAGTCTATCACTAACATTCCCTCCAATGTTAGAAGCATGAAATCTCAAGCCTTCGCATCCCACAACATATTATGATTGAAGTGTCTTAGAAACATTATCTCCACGTACTTCTTGGATAACTCCTCTTTCTACCCATGATTCTTTGAATTCCCCACTAGCACTTGGTAGTTCCATAAATCATGTATGCTATAAGATTTACCCTCCGATAATTGAGAGTCTTGAGGTTCTTGAATATTTTCTGGACTAAATCAATCAAGAACTCAACTTTCTGGGGTCCTCTCTCCCTAGTGAATGTAGAATATTTCTATAGGTTAAACTCTATCACCATCTCAGAAATCAAAGAAAAAGTGTTGAAAGTATCCCTTTCCTTGTATTTCATGACCCTCTATAAACTGTCTAGAATATGATCATCCATCTGATCCTTAGAAGCCAATGGAATATCCATTTCACCTATTTTAGGAGAATTCGGATTCCCACTTTCCTGAAACATCACTCAAATACAATGAGGATGGATTTTATCTACAAGATATAAAAACTTCTAAGAACATATGGAACACAAAATATCAATCACAATATGAGATAATAATATAGAAACAATATATCATGGTCTCTCTAAACATGGATTTACAAGTGAATTTTTATAAAAAAATAATTCCTCTATTCAAATTTTCATCAAATGTAATAGGAATATTCTTTCATTTTTCATAATAGAAAATATATACATTGTAATAAATATTTACCAATAATGAAAAATTCGTGTCAATATATATTTATTTGTTCCTACCTTGATGAAATCATGCTCATATCATTCCATTCCAGTCCATGAGTATAAATCTCAAGAAACAATAACGTCACATAACATGTGAATCGCCCATGGTGAAATAATATCAAATAGTAATAGGAGAACATAGAGAATAAGAATACTATCCATGAGAAAAAAGATTTCACACCATGCATGGGCTAGTTACTATTATAAAAAAAAGCTCATAAGAAAGTCCCAGAACATTTTAGTTTCCTTTATAACATCCCCAAATAGTAAAATAGAAGAAAATAAATCTTCCTCTAATACCAATTTGTAACGTACATAACCCAGTTCCACCTATTGAGACTGATTAGGATTTCTACATGGCCTCAATCTCACCTACCCATATTCTAGAGCTGATAAAATAGTAGAAAGGGTATAGAGAATGTAGCAGAGATACTATACCCTCAAGTAAATAGTTGTAATGATAGAAAAAATAATATCAGTGAAGCAGAAATAGAAAAAAAAATATGAATAAATAATTATAAAACCAATGATGAAAATTTACTAACTAAATAAAACAAAATAATAAATAAACAATGTAATTAAAAAATGAATGAAACTAAACGACATTCTAAAATTTTTATAGATAGACTAAGAATAATCAAATGAATATTGGGAATCCCCTAGTCCTAAACCCCATGTTAGTACCGTCTCAAAGTTCTAAACCATCCAGCAAGCCACAAATCAAAAATTAGTTCATTTTCCCTTATACCAAGCTACATCCATGAAATATGTCCATGTACCAAATGGTGTACCATATAATGTGTGATTATAACATAGTAGTTTGAAACCACCATGTTAAAACAAATATTTTCTGAGTAAATTAGTGAATTCAATAATTTGAGTAATAGGGTATTAATTTAATTATTTAATACTCGACATGAAATAAACATGTTATCCCTCGTGTTCCTTGGTTACACTTGGGGCTATCCCAAAACCTACATTAGCAACTAGACAAATATATCTATCTAGGGAAGGATCCTCTTATATTAGAACATATAACCCAATTTATGTAAGATTTTCTTACTGAGGATGAATCACAAAATCATCAAGTACCAACATTTTCTTTACCTATAGTCTATCTAGAATAATGAACTCATTCATCTAGTGACTTTACAACTGGAACTCATGCATCAAATATAATCATATACTTTTCCATTGGGCATCATGTACATGTATTTCTAGCCTTGTAGTGGTATAAAAAATCATTCACTAATCCCTCAGACATCAACATAAATAATGAGTCGTATCTAGAAAAAATTAACATATAAATAAGCTTCCCACCCTCAGGTATCAATCACCTCAGTTTCATATAATCCCAAAAGCTAAGAAAGAAGAAACCCAAGTCCAATAACACACATATTAGGTATATCATCAAGAGATAAAATGATCAATTTATCAATTATCATATTTATAACAAAATTCATTTCATTAATCCATGTTTCTAATTATCACAACAATTATGTGATACCAATTTTATTTATCATTTTACTAAAAGTTCATTAACATATCATTTAACCCAATTTATCCAAGTTGAATCGACTATAAGAAATCAAACAACATAGATGTTATACCAATTTGTATAATTAAAACAAAAATCAAACAATTTATTTGCAATTTATCATAGGTCTCTAAGTTCAAACTGAACGATTCTTAGCTCAGTACAGGGATGAAACAATTATTGGGTGGTTATAGGTCTTAGTCTCCCAGTCTATAGACCCAACATGTTCAAATGGATAGTCTAATGAAAGTTATTGTTATCTAATAGGGTTTATCCAATTAATTTGGTCATGCATGTAGTTTAATAGTGTGATTTCACACATTTCACATACTATAGATAATTAAATTAGACTAAAGGGATAAGTTTTAGACCACCAACCTTTAACCAACATTCAAAATAATGCTTCTAGTAAGAAACTCCCACAATAATTAAGGTGAATAAGATATCATGAAAAACCTAGATCAATCTAGATATATATCAATACTGAATTCCAAAACTATCAAAATATCACACTTTGATAATGAGAAATAGGGGGAAGAGGGGGATAAAATCAAATAAAAAAACTAACTAATAATTTATTAGTTTTTCAAGACGTTCTAAATATAGGAAGGCATCCAAAATCACATGGAATTCACCTAAGGCTCAATAGAGGAGAGGCTTCATGTTGGTGTAATGAAAAAATAAGTGATTCATGGATTTAAAATGGAGGATACTGATATATATTGGGTGTGTAATATTTACACGACTTATAATCCATGATATATGAGTTACACCAAAAAAATGTGTCTCCTCGGGTTAAAATAACCCAACTCATACATTAGACGACATGAACCATTTTCAAAATTTGAATTCATTGCATGTTAGGAACCCATTTCATGGAATCTTCCTAAAGGTAGTTAAATTTTATATAACATTTACTACTTTTAAATTACTTTTACATGGATTTAATTTGTGCTTCTACAAAAGATCTTGAACCACCTACGAAGCCTTCTAAACTCGCATGAAACCCTCATAATCCACTTCATGTGTTTATACCTAGGATCCAGTAATTAAAACAAACATACATCCCCAATTTTTAGGTCATTTTACTCAATAAAATCTCTCTATAAAAAGAAGGAACTCATCCACCAATGTTGAATGATGAATGAAACCTAAAATGAAATATGGTTAACATAAAACTAAAAGAGAGATATACCTATAAAAAGATGGGATTTTACATTTCCTCCACTCGTTATTTAGTATTAGTGATTATGGATTAATTGGTGGTGATTACTAGAGGTTATGTATCTTTTGGAGGTGATGGATAGTGTTGATAGTTTCTTTATAGGTAACTCATTATGGAGATGTAATGGTTTTTGATGATCATAAGTTAGTGGAATTACCTCTTGATGTCATATTAGTTGGTGTTGATTCCTAATGGTGATGTATTATTGGTAGGTAAAGTATTTTATGAGATTTATGGTGGGGGTAGTGCATTAAAGTGGATAGAATGAGATATAGTTCCATTGTTTTTATGATACCCTACTTCCTTAGAGAATATTTTGATCATTAAAATATTTATTCGGGTCCAAGTGGTGAATTTTGTTCCCTTATTGATTAGTTAGATGTGAGGGGAATCACTTTGGTGGTGGAATTTGTATATCAAAGAGCACATAAAGGTTGATATTTATTGGATGATTCCACGAAGTAGTTTTGTTCAGAGCTCTCTTCATCGATGATGCGATTTAAAAAGGTGTCGGATCTATACTCCCTTCCACAATGGAGCCCAATCTTGTGGGATCTCAAGATATGGTTCAAATACCTTTATCATTTCTCCTATGTCATTTCTCCAGATGTGGAGTCCCAATAATGAAATTGTAGGAGGTTTTTTTTCAGCAGATCTGATATAAAGTTACCCTATTTATGATTCCCACATATATGATAGTTCTATAGATGCTCAATTTGATCCAGAATATGCATTCATAGGTGAGTGTTCTGAAGATTATAGTCTATATAATCTTTATAGGAGTAGAATTTTTGGAATGGGATAATGTTTTTTGGGTAATAAATGTTATTACTAGATGGTATAACACCATATTAGTATGTTTCACTATAATATAGGGATTTTAATTCCTGAGTTTATACCAGGGTTGTCCAGTTAACACCTTTATCTGCAAGGGTTGTGGCCTATGTTAGTCCCAATGCATAACTACTAAGGTATGTCAATATGGTATAGTTATTCATGACCCTATTTAGTAGTCTAACCCACCATTACATGTTAAATAGCTTAGTAAGTTATTTCATGTCCTATAATAGGAAGATAGATCATTTAGAGTCCAACCACTTGATAGTCTTCTCCCGTAAGGAGTCGAAGAGAAGCATGGTTGAAGAGGAATTCATAAGCGATGTAGAAGATATGGGTGTATATAGATGCATACTGTGGAGGTTTCAACGCTAGAGGGTCTAATTCTTGTTAAATATACAATTAGTTAATCATATAATATACTTTATTCCTTTTTGGAAACTATATATTTTAATTCATTTATTGAACCCTAATAATTCCAAGCATTGGTACTATAGGTGGTGATACATGCTATTCCTCTTGTGTTATCTAAACTATATAGAGGTAATCTTATGTTTTTTATTATGTTTATGGTGTGTAGCGTGAGGATGTGGTAGTAGTATTTTATGGGGTATTTTTTCTTATTATTGATACATTTATACAATTTTCTTCTTGTCTTAGATTGGTCATATTCCATCCATCCAATTATTAATTTATTTTTAAGGAGAGTCACATTCAATGATATGGGATATGATTTAATGGTGTTCATTAGAGAGAGTAATTATTGGATGAGTGGCTTGTGTGAAGACCCTATCCTATAATATTAAAGGGATTTGTTAGTAGAAACCTATGTTGTGATGGTTACGAGAGTTATTAAGGAGTTTATGGATATCTTCCTAGAATAGGATGCAATCTAACTGAGATGATATGAGGTTATTTTTTTCATAGAGTTACAATCATTCACATCTATGATTTAAAAATCTCATTATCATATATAACCCATATACATATTGATGATTTGGATAGATTTAGTGTATCTTCAATATAAGGGTGTTATCTAACCTAGTGTGTTATTATATAGTCCTCCAGTATTGTCCTTCAAGAAGGAATAAGGTTGTATTAGATTGTGTGTAGTGTTCCAAAGGTTAAAAAATATATTGGTTATGTACTATGTTTCCCTTATTAGTATATATGAACTCTTTGATAAGCTAAAGTGATCCATTTTGTTTTATAAGAGTGATATATATTATGGATGTCACCAGATGTTGGTAATAGATGAGAATATAAGGAAGACTAACTTTTGATGTATGTATGGAATCCTCATATTCATTTTCATGTCGTTTAGTGTCATAAAACATATAATGTGTTTGTTGGACTCATGAACTCCATGTTCCTCGAGTTATTAGACCAGTTAATTATTTTTTCATCGATGATATCAGGATATACTTGAAGTTAGAGGAAGATCATGTTGAGCACCAAATAGTTTTCCTGTAGGTTCTTTAATGTCATAAATATAATGGGATGTAATCTAATTTCATGTTTTTGATGTGAGATTTACACTTTCATGGACATGTCGTGTCTCCACCGGATGTGTCTAGAGATCCATCGAAGTTCAAGGCAGTTGTTTCTTAGGTTTCACCCAATAACATGCATTACGATTATAACTTCCCATTAAATAAAAAATATTATAAGATTTTTCGAAATGATTTCTAATTTATTGAATCCATATTTCTATAATTGACTAAGATGAACCCAAATTTCATCTATAATGACAAGTTTCATGATTCCTTTAAAAACATAATAGATTGGTTGATCAGTGCCACAATGCTTCCGTTTACTAAACAAGAGGTGATATTAGAGGTATTTTGTGATTCTTCTCATCTATAATTGGAATAAACCATAATGTTTCATAGGTATTTGATATCCAATATTTCTAAGCATTTATGTCTCAACTACATTATCTATTCCACCAATGACATGGTGTTTGATGTAGTGATGTTTTAACTAAAGCTATGTTTTTATTACTTCATTAGCACATGAATTATTTTCTTCTCATACTAGAAGAGTATGAGGTATGATTTATCTCAATATGATTTGAACCTACATTATTATAGGTGGATATAATTTCTCTATAAGTATTTTTAGGAGGTCTCTAAAACCCTATGTAGAATAAATTTTTTGTCTATTTCTCTAAAGTAGGAAGTAGAGGTGAGAATATCAGGAGTTCGAAGATTGATGGAGGGTGATAGAGAATTTACTTGGTGTTAACCTTATAGTTGAAGAGATCGATTTATTAAGGTTCTCATATCAAATAGATGTGTAAAATTAATTATTCTAGTAGTTATAGGAGTGTGAGTGTGGATACCTCTAGGTGAGGTGATGAGGGAACTTTTCAATCATGATGATGCTCCAAGGGAGTAGTTAGAGGATGGCCACTATTAGATATTGTTTTATGGGAGATTGTATATTATTCCTATCATGCATGAGGGATTTATTCTAGAGTTTCATAGATCACCCATATTCATGAATCATGGCATGTCTAAAATACATCATGTATTGGGAAGGAATATTTTTTCATCAAGAATGAAGTTATATGTAGTAGATATTATATAATGGTGTGTGGACTTTCAACAGGTGAAAGTACAGCACAATGTACCTAGAGGGTTGTAGTACCCATTTTATATACCCAAGTAGATGTTGTGGATGCATAAAAGGATGTCATCACTGAGAATCCCCAAACACTAGGATAATATGATTCTATTTGTGATATCATGAATTGACTGACAATGTTAGTCTAATTTATAGTGATTTAGGAGTTGATTAATATATTTTGTTTAGAGAGTCAATACTTGGGCATAGTGGTGATAATCCATAAGTAATTGAGTAACATCATCTCAAATTTGGATCCTATATTAACCTCATGGGTTTTAATGGTAATAAAACATCCTTTTGGGTCCAGGTAATGCCTCAAAATCTCTTCTAATCCCTAAAAAGAAAAAAAATAGACTATACCATCCCAATATTGGATATTGGGTGTGAGATTTGGCCAAGGATTTTTCCAGATTATTCAGGATCAATCGTCCCTTAGATGAGTTTTTAAACAAAATTTTCTATCATTGATCTATCAATAAGTCTATATTAGAGGAATTGAATGGATTACTTTCATGATCATTGTTTCTTTATACAGAGGTTAGTGAGTCAAGATTTCTTGGAACTAATGTGGTGAATCATATGATAGAGAAGAAATAAATGGTCCAAATGTTAAAAGAGGTTTTATGGGACTTCCAAAAGTCCTGGGATGATAATTGGAAAATACTGATGTGTTTTGAGGCTTGAGACCATATGTTCTTGAAGGTTTTTCCTCTGAGGGTGGAGTATAGGTTTCTTAAGAGAAAAATATTTCCCCTAGTATTGTAATTCCATTTTTAATTGTTAGATTACATTAGGGAGGTGGAATATAAAATGGAATGTCAATCATGGTTATAAAAGATCTAAAAAATATTCTATTTGTACCAACTTCAATGGTAAAATCAAGATGACTCCCATGTAATTTATTTTGGAGATTTAGATATCATGACTAAAAAAAATTCAAGGAATGTATAATTTTCATCTAGGATCTCTGGGAGGAGGTATTTCATGGGCATTTCATTCTATTGGTTTTTATGTTATAGGGGAAAGGTGGTTTGGAAGAGAGTACTTGGGAGTGTGACATATAGATTCTGGATTATTACCCTATGTTTTTTTGAATTAATCCTTGTTTTGTTTCAATTTTCCTTTATGATGTAATTTTTTTTTTCAGATTCATGATATTAGTCTTTCCCAATTTCTATTTTTGTTAGTATAATTGTAATGTTCATGCTGTAATGAAACACCTTAGATTTATCTTATTGGATAGTTGACCAGATATTCCCTTTTTATCATTCATTTATAGTAATCCTTTTGTTTCATGAAGAAAATATTCATTTGAGATGTATCTAATGTAATGTTCCAAAAACATTGACCCATCAAATTTTTCTATTTTGGTGTTGGGGGTGCCTGAAGGAGGATTGAGGGTAATCTAGTGAATTTGGGATCATTTTTTATATAGAATAGAATGATGTTATGTACAGATACGAGTTGAGGTGTTATGGAGATAGTTTATGTTATGTCGTGTAATTTCTATTAATAAGATTGATATGATGGGTTTTTATGTAATTTTATATTCTGTATAGGTGGTAATATAGAGCCGGTTTATAACATGGGGTTTTGAAGAGGAACATTTTGAATGTATCTAAAAATTTAGTAGTTATTGTCGTATGGTGAATTGGTTGAAACATATCCAATACTTGTGTAAATAGAATCTCAATATCAACTAAAACATGGACTATAGGGGAGGATAGACCATAGGTGATTTTAATATTTCCATGGTGCTTCTACAATGTTTAGGGGGAAACCATATCCACTACACCATAGTCTAATGTGTTACATTGTGGATATTTATTATATCCTATTTTTAAAAATTAGAAATTCTATTTGATGAACCCCTATCATGGGGCATGGAAAAAATATTTAAATTACCTATGTATAGTATAATAGATTACTCTTGATAGTATCTTAAATAGGATTTCAAAAAATACAAGGTTGTCTCTTTTTATTGGTTTTTTGAAAAAATTTCTTTTAATTATTTTTGAGAATGGGAGATAAAGATGAAATTGGATTTAATTGTTTTTAAAAAATTATAAATATGATGACCAGAGTGGGTTTGGCTAGACCTAGTGCCATTAAATGATGGTTTCCAAATTTTATCACTTTTTTATTTAATAATTTCTAAGAGAGGGATTCATCTACTAAGTCCTTTCTTTGCCTTTCATATATTTTTATGATGAAAATATTCTTATAACCTCATGATGGTCTATATTCTATCATTTTTTTTATAACATTGCATTAGTTTTTCTTGATTAATTAGGTAAATACCTAACTATGAATTATTATTCTCTAATAAACCAATATTCCATCATATAATTTTACACACGTGTTGACGTCCATTGAGTACTCACCACCCAACCCTAAACTATTCCAACATATAAAAAAACAAAATGGGTGGATGGATATTTCGGTCATTAACCAAATAAATTAAAATTAACAGAATCAAAAACTAACACAACTACATTTATAATATATAACTGGATTTATAATTGAAACCAATTGAAGAAAGAAGAAATGATATTATTAAATTGAATCACACAAAATCAAGAAAAGTATGTAGGTCAAGGCTCCCCCTTTCTCAACCTCTCAATGAAATTATCCCCCCATGGATAGGGAATTAGATTATATACAAAAGAGGGGAGACGTCACAAGAAGGAATATAAAAACAGAAATAAAGAAATAAAGTTTTAGAAGACATTTTTAGTAGGGAATTGTCTTGGGCTTCCATCACCAATTCATTCTCTTCAATCCACCCATATCCTCTTATTTATTGGAAATGAAGAGTAAATAGGGCGTCATAATGGTCCATTAATGGGTTTTGGTACAGAATGGTTCATTAATAGGTGTTTTGAATTATGTTTCTACCAAATACCAATCATAAATCAACATTTTAGGAGTCTATATGAGAATTTAATTGTTTTGTAATAGGATTACTCTCCCTCTAATATGTTGTGCTATCAGTTTTTCCATGCTATGATATTTTTCATGTCCTACAAAGAACTCCAACTACTTTTCATGTAAATGACATACATGAACTGTAATTTTGATTTTCAATAGGTTTGACACAGTTTTAGTCTGGTTCTTTATTTCAGTTATCTAGGTTTGGTCCTTGACTATGTTTCATCTTTAAAATATCTCACAAATCTGGTGACATACCACTCCTCTTCGCGATGTGGTGCGAAGTGTTTGTGGAATACTATATTCATATCTTTTTTTAACTTTTTCATCAATTTTGGTATCCTTCCACATAACATATAAATAATTAAATACCATAAATATTATCAATTTAAAGTACAAAACATTATATTTTATATAAAAAATACAAGAAAAATATGACCCGATCACCATTCAAAAATAATCTTTTATCAAAAAAAAATTCTCAACTCTTTAGTGGACTAGGTGCGTCCTTTATAGTTTTTACACCCTTTTAGTGTATTTTATCTCTAACAAAAACTTATTTATTTATAGAAATATATCACTAAATTCCTTTATTTAATTATCAACTTATATATCTATATTTCATCAAAAAAATTTGTGGTTGTGGGAATGGTTAGTTTGGGTGATTTTTGTGGATTGATATTGATTAGAGAAATTGTTTTCATGGTTGTTGATACCTCACTTAGGAGGTTCCATTATTTTTGGAATTACTCCATCACCAGGTCATTTCTTGATGATTATAAAAGTATCCAATTAATGTTGGGGATCCTTTTTCTATCATTATTTTATGCATCTATAAAATTTTCATGGTTTTATATCTATTTTGGTGGATGGTATGGACTTAATAAGAAATATAATAAACTTTATATATATATAGAAATTTAATGGTAAGGGTTGTATTCACATGTGTTTACTAGTTTCATTCTATTGAAATTATTTTTATTTTCCATGAAAACAAATTCTACAGTGTTGTTCATGTTTCGGTTGTATTGAAATTTCAAAACATTATTTGATTTACTGTTTGAACTCAACATTCATTAAGGAAAAATTAGTTATATATGTTTAATATCTTTTTGTGGATCTATAAATATTTTAATTAATATGTCAATACTATTCACCGAAGTGTCCTTTGGGACAAAAATGGTCTTTTAATCCTAGTATTATGGCCACTTGACCTTGGGCCTTCTAGCTATGTAATGGGTCTCCCTCTACCAAGTCAAAAAGAGGTATTTTCTTTAATAATAAAATGAGGCTTCGTCCCCAACCTTTTAAAAATATAATAACAAATGGAACATTTTTTTTGTAATTAGTATATGTGGGAATGGTTGAATCTATGTATAAAAAGTGGAATTTAAGGATACAAGTTAGTTTTTTTCATAGTGAGTTTCATTTATATGTGGTAGCAGTTTTTTGCTGATGTCTTGGGGTGATGTGGTAATATTGAGGGATGTACTAGTTTTGTTTGATATGGAACCATATGATATTCTTTTTGAGAATATTATTTATGTATTTTCCTTTTTATTTATATATTCACTCCACACAATCCATATAATTCATTCAAATTCCCAAGAATATTTTTTGATTCCCTATGGTTTCCAAACACCCTTTTTTATAGTGGTGATTATGCCTTAGTTGGTTGTGATTCCTAGAGATGATTTTTCATTCGATGGTTATTTCATAATGTACATGAATTACTTTTTGGATATTTCTAATAATGATGTATCAGTTAGGGTAAATTCATAGTGATGATGAATTAGATTCTTGAGATTCCAATTATAGATGGATTAGTTGGTCCCAACTCCTAGTGATGCTATATCAGTTAGTAGAGATTCATAGTGATGAAAATTTTATTGGTAGGGATGCCTAGTAAATAAGGATATGCTGTTAATGATAACTAGATAAAAGGGATTATGGGTTGGTGGCAGTACATGATGTGATTTTTGGTGGGTTCATACAAGGTAGGAGGAGGTCATTAGGTTGATTTCCTTCAGGATCATGATACCCTATATCCTTTGATATGGGACCCATGGTTGATGATTATATTATATATAAATATGTGATTAGTGAAAAATAATTTAAGGGATTACTTGAAATATATTCTTTATATATTATCATATTGTGTTTCTTGAATGACATGGTGAGTGAGTAGTGGTGAGGTTGGGGTGGATTATTTAACCTGTTTAGGTGCATGATAGTAATTGTGGTTATTCACTGGAGTGTTAGCATGCTCTTCTCCAATTTTCATGAGATTCCATGGATATTATCCTATACAATATATATTTTATTATCAAAACATTTATATAATTTTTTTTATATTTCAAATAGGGAAGCATTGTCTAGTAGGGGAATAACGTATGTAGAGGTTAATGTTATTGTAAAGTTTCTAACAAAAATATTCCCCTTGATATTGTATTATTTTTGAGTTTCATTTGTACACCATTTGGTTTATTATGATATTGTGATTAATATATATTTTTTATATCTTGTTTATTAGTAGATTAATTCTTATCCATTACTTATGACTTATATAATAAGGTTAATTCCTCTATTTTTTATATATCCTCAGTGATTGTCACCATCCTGAGGCATATTAGTGGTCGATTTTGAGTGTTACCCCTTCACTTTCTTATTATTCTTGTAGGTTCACTAGTGAATGGGGGTTGTGAAATATTATATGTTAGTTACATATATATTTTATTGACCAATCTATTTATTTAATTCAATATATTGTTCTATACTGAAATATAAATTAGAGATTATGATTATTTTCCTATTAAATTTGATTTATATTTTCCACCCATGAATTAAAAAAATATTAAATTCCATATATACCTAATATCCAAAAAAGCATGTATTTTTTATCATGGAACAATAATAATTATAATTATAAAATTTACTACAATAGAACATCTGTGTGTTCATCACTTACTAAAAACCCTCAATATCTATAATTTAATTTTTTTGTTCCAAATGAAATATAATTTTTTGTGGATTATGATGGGTCTAAAAAAATTATTAAAAAAATAAAATTTAAATATCATATTCAAAATATTACCTATTTGGTTGGTAATTATTTCACTAATAAGGTGAAAATCAATAAAGGGGGTGGGTTAGAATAACTTTTTTTATAGCTAATCATTTCAAACCCATCCACTCTTAAGCTCATTTAATACTTCCCTAAAATGGTAATCATTCATTACTAAAATATAACACCATATATTTGTTAAAATTTTTATCCTATAAGATTTATTACAATATCTCTAATGTTCTGTATTTCTTCCTGCACACACATGATTCTTCTTTTTTATAAATTATGACCTTATGCAAGGGTACAACCATTAACCAATATTTATAATTTAAACAAATGGAAATTTATTTAACCACCAACTCAATGTATCATTTGGAATAATACATCATTGATGAAATATAAATATTTAAAGAGAATGTCCTAATGATTGATAAGATGTGATATTATTCATTATTGACTGCACAATAATCAATCTTTTTATATTCATTCTTCTATCATCAATACTTTATATATTTTTAGATTACAATATCAGGTATCTGAAATAACATAACTCTTTATCTCCTTCTTTATATTTAAAATACTATAAGTATATTTTTGAAAATTAAAATTAAAATGATTCCAATTGTTATCATCATATCATCTACATAATTATTATCTAAATATTATTCAAATATCTCAATTCAATAATCTAGGAAACATGGGATATAATACTTCAGGTAGTATTTTAAATTATGAGAACTCTAGAATAAAAAATTATATAATAATTTGAATATCATCCATGTCTATATGTAGTTTATTGGTTGTGTTGTGTAACTCTCCCATGACCTTACTATTTGATATAGATCGTAACACGACTCTCTCCTTACAGCATAATGACAAAAAATTATCTAGAATTGGTCTTGATATATTTATCTATAACATCCACTTTATGATTTGTATTTATTATTTATTAAACAAAAAAAATTCATAATCATCAATCACTAATAAAACCATGATAATGAATTAGATAATAACCTTAATGATGATGTTTGAGATGCTGAAGCATAAAACAACCAATGCCAGATTTTCTATTTTATTAGAATTATTATTTCTCGAGTATACATCAAAATGATATATGTAACTAAACCATAAGGAATCTTGGAATGACACATATAAAAAAATGAACTGTATAACATGATGGTATAAATTATGCCTTTTTCATATTTCTAATTTTATTTGATCCAATGAGATATATATGAAATCATTTAAACATATGATAATTGTAGTCATCCATGTAATACATGAGTGACCCTCATGATGTAATGGTTAACCTTATGAAAATTTCATGATGACACAATTTTTTTATGACACTTAAAAACACCCATAACTATTATATAATTCCAAATAACCCTTATTCAACGTTAAATAACACTTATATAATGTTAAATGAATCATTAAAATGTCAAATGGTCTATATGTTTTCAAACCATTTTTTCATTGTATTGCTTTAGATAAATCTTATGCATTGTGAACATCTTAAAATTTATACTATAACAATTAATTCTAGAACCATTGTAATGAAACTAAATACATCATCATCCATCCTCTTGGAATTTCAAATTACACATAAATATTATGAAACAATACCACAAAACTCAAAAAAATTAATTGATATCTCCACGTACCAAATGAACATTTTGGGAAATAAAATAAAACACAATTCTCAAGTGGGTTCATTAATCTCCACATTTGTATTTTTTTAATATGATACCATAATTTTCATATTCATGCCTTATTTTAACTCTTCCCAGACATTATTAAGGAAACTAAAATGTGAAAAACTATCTCACCAAATTATTAGCAACACATACAAAGATATTTGGTGATTGAAACTATTAGAATATAATCTTGAGAAATGTTTCATGAAATTATCATCTCTATTTCTACTCGAAATAGCATATCTGGTCATTATTGTTGAGTCAAAATTTATACTTTCTATTTTCCATTATTTTGTTTTGAAAATAATAAAATTATTAACACTTTATTAAAAATAATATTTTACCAAATTGATATATCCCAAATGTTTTATAACGTTTTTATAGAAAAAATATGTTTCTACTGAATAAAAAAATGGATCTAATGTAAAATAATAATATACACTTTTAGTATTCAATATGATCCATCAGACCAGTTGTGTGTCTATTCCACGGAATTGACTAATTTTATATCCATTATAAATACTAGGGTTCTATCTATTTGACTAAAGAAATGTAAATCCTTCAGAATGATAAATAGTTATGATCCATTATTCTGAACATAGTTCAGTTCAAAGGATTTACATACAATAATATTGTCCATCAAAGTATCCAAAGTTTATAATTGGATTATATTAGAAGGTATATATTATATAATTGTAATGGTGATAATAAAAAATATCAGATATAAACCTTTTTCTAAGATTTCATGTGAAGCTCACCTGAGTCTGTTGCAGCCAACTCTAAAAATCACATAAATATAATCATTAGAGGAATTCCTACAAATAGGATTTCATTCAAGGGTAAGGGAGACGATGAATTTCCAAATAAAAACATCTATTATTGTTTTCATACTAAAAATTTTATTATAATTGTTTTTAATTTCATAGAGAGAATGTTCTAAGGATTCTAAGTGAGGAATTGTAAAATCCATAGAACTATAATTCCTCTTCTATTTGGTGTTTCTGATCATGGTTAGATCGAGGTCATATGAAGATAGGAAGATAACTTAATCTAATTCATTTAATCGTGGTCTTTCAGGGTTGGGAAGATAGATATGGTACTAATATTGATATTAAGGGATTTATTGTATAGGAAATACAAAGCTGATATTGATTTTTTAGATCATGGGATTCTATGGTTTTGGAAGATAGAAACATTTTGATCATTATATCAAGGTATTTAAGTCTGTGGAAAGAAATACCATTACAATTAGGTGTAAAACTACAGATATATTATGCTATGATTTTAGAATTCCATAACTCTAAATGTTAAAGGGTAAAATAACTTATATGAAGATTTTATGTTATTCTTACTTTATTATAATCTTTCATATTTTGAATTACCAAGAAGGATCAATGAATCACTGAGAGGGGGATAGGGTGAATCAGTGATATCTTTTTCTTTTAAGTATCCTTCATTATGAAAAAACCTTTCCTCTTGTTAATGAGTTATAATATTTCTTAAAAAACCAACACACATCCATAGGAACATATGAATTTACAAGGTTCACTACATAACATGAGTATTTATGTCCTTGTTATGGTTTGGTAATAATCCAATAACACACAATACGCTGAAAAAAACAATCCTTATGTGCGGAATACAATGAGTAGGATATTCCCTTACACCCGTGTAACACTATGTTCAATACAAAATTTCATGTGATTCAAATATTATTAATTGATGTAATACAATTTTTTGTAACAATCATGTTATGGGGATTCTTGATCAAATTTCACAAATATAAACTTCAAAAAAATTATTCACTTACTTACCTAGAAACATTCAAGAACTTATCTAGACTTCATAAACATACCAAGTCCAATTTCCCTATCCATTTTACCAGTTTGATTTCTCAATATGAAATTATAATTCTATCGTAGTATGATTGAGAAAATTCTAAACTGCTTCTACCTCATCCTACAAATCTAAATCTGATCACTCGATCTAATTCTGAAAACACAGATTTATATTTTATTGATTCTCCTTTCTAATTATATCTGTGAAAAATCCAATAAAAATAACAACCTAGAAAATTATTCTCCATATAACTTTATAGATTCTCTCTCTTCCATCATGAAAACATTTCAAGTTTCATGGAATTACATATTAAATCCTCTATTTTTAGGTGATCCAAATAAGGGTTGGGTGGGACTTTAAAAAAATTGACAAGTCAAATAAATTTCAAAAATCATAAATTCCTTTAAATATGAACTCTATAATTGAAATATTCAACACTTATTTACTATTTATTAATCTTCACAACTTCATCTATCTTCCAAATTTCTTAAACAAACATACTTCTAATTAAAAAATTTCATTATAATATTCCTATTACAATAAAGACATTAGGTTCTTCATTATGTTTCTCAACACTAACTAAAAAACTAACATATGTCTTCTAATTACAATTATTAGAAAAAAATTCTCATTGTATTATTTAATTATGATAGAAACAACAGATTATTCCTTGAATTTATCTATAACAAATGAATGTTATGTAATTCATTCTTCAAGTTTCTTCAAATGGTTCTATGATCCTCTTGAAATCACTTTGAAAAGGATCAAGAAATTATCCATTACATCTTTTCCTAGATTGATGATCCTATGTTCGATGATGTTTATCAGTGTCAGCTTATGTCTGTCAGATCAGTCTCATCTTCAATTTGATGTATCAATGTTATTGCTTGTCCAATGGCTCTTGACACAATTGAAATAATAATAAAAAGATACAATATCACATGGCCCAAACAAAAACATATCAAAGTTATTCTTTTACCCTGACCCACTTATTAAGGAATACTATCAATAATTTCTCTTAATGAAAATGGTTAAATTCATTATTGATTGACCAATGATTTCCTTATTCATATTGGTCAAAAGAACTTTTTTCCTACATTAGTTGGTCCCAATAACTCCCAATTTATTTTCATTTTATAGGTATCAAAAATTACCCACATATAAAAATTATACCTCCAATTATTTTGGAAACCATCATAGTATCTATTGATCTGTATAAGGGACACTCTGATATTTGGTGGAACACCACTTCTGATGGACCTTTTTTAGAAGCATGAACTTTAGAAACTTCTTTACTTTTTTCATTATAAAACCAAATAACTTTCAGCACTCAAATTTTTTGAATGAATATTTGTTTATTATGGATTATTGGTCTAACTAAAAAAACAAGCATCTTTATATCTTCTCATTTCAATCAACCTTATCAACCATTAAACAAATATGTGTCTGGTGATCTCATACCAATGGACTGATTCCAAAAGTCTATGGCTTCAAAAACATCCTTCTTCCACAAAATTCTTGTTGTATCAGGAATTACTCATGACTTTGAATACGTTGAAGTTCATTAGAGCATCGTCTGACTTATGTTGGGAAGTATTGTAACATCCCATCCTTTATAAAACATTCTTCTTTCCAACCACCAGTACGATTGTAATCACTCACCTTTTTTCATAAAGATGTTATCATATGTTTATCGAAAGACTTTTGATTTTGGGGAATGAAAAAATAGTAAAGCATCATCAGTTATACATCAGATCCAATTATAATCAATTTCTCTTCCTAATTATGATCATAACCTCATTCCAGACCCAACATGATTCTGATGAGGGTTTTCTTTTAAACAAAAACATCCCAATACAAGGAACTTTATTAAGAAACGTGAGTTTGAATACCTCAAAATGATGTTCAGTCTGATCACCAACAAATAAAAAGTTTTGGTGATTTAATTCATTTGAAAATAGAAGAAAATTATCTTAAAAAAATATCATTCAGAATTCAGAAACAACTTATAACAAACTCGGTCCCAAAAATCTCCCCCTTTTTTATCAAACAAGATTCATAAATCATTGAAATTTGTATCCTCAAACTGTGGATTACTTATAAACATTTATAATCCAACGTTATCAAACTAATTTTTGAGAAACAATAATTATTGACAGCAATGTTTTGATGTCCAAAAGTAGTGACATACTAAAACATCTTCATATTTATTCACTTATTTAGATTTTCAATCAACAAAAGATTCCTAAAACCAATCCAAAAATAGTGAGAATAGTTTACAAATTTAAAATTTTGAAATCACAACTTACCCACAACTCCCTCTTATCTACATGATTCCTTACAAGTTTTACAAAATATCATTGGATAGTTTTAGGAAAGAATTCTTCCCAATGAAACAAATATCCAAAGAAAATATGAGATATGGGAAAAAACACATTACTCAACCTTGATGAGAAGGATGTTGGAGGACCATGTTTAACCTTGTTTTTTGAAAGGGTTCCTTTAATAATGATTTTGTGAAAATATCAGTAACCTATTCTGATGTAGAAACATATTCCAGTTTAAATTCATTCTTCTCCACATGCTCTTTAATGAAATGATATTTGATAAAAAATATATTTTGAATGAGAATGACTTACCAGATTTTTGTTAAGGTTTATGGAACTTTGATTATCACATCCCTAGAGAAAAGGTAACCTCACTTAAACCAGTAAGTCTTCAAATATAGTTTTCTTCCATATATGTTTAGTAGCAACTTGAGTGGAAGATATATACTTAGAATCACCCATGCTATGAGTTACTGATTTTTTTCTTTCTATGATAATTAAACCAACTATTCCCTATATATAAAACTACATCAGATGTGGAGCTTTTATCACAAAAATTTCCTACCGAATCAGAATCTGAATACTTAAATAAGTTAATACTTTATGATATTTCATACCTGATCCTGAAATTTTTTGTGCCTTTGATATATCTAAGAATTATTTTTCCAGATAATAGATATGATTTTTTTAGAGCACTCTGAAGTCTTCTACATAAGTTAACAACATAAGGAATTTAGGGTTTTAAGGTAGTCAAATATATCAAACTTCTTTTCATCTTTCGAAACACTTTATGAACAACTTCTTCACCTTCACCATATTTAGAAAACCTATTTCCCATTGAAGTAGTTGTGGAAACTGGTTTCAAATTTTCCATGACAAACTTCATTAGAAGTTCAATAGATTAATTTTCTCGAGATAAAATGTGCTTCTTCTTTTTTAATATTTGTAACCCAAGAAATTATTTCATTTCTCCCAACATAGACATATCAAACAAACTGTTTTATCTCTTCTGTAAAACATTCACAAGTTCATTGATTAATCTCATCAAAGATAATGTCATCAATATAGAAAATTATGATGAGGGAAAATTCCAGAATTATTTTGTATAAATTGATATCAACGCTTGCTTTGTTCGAAGTCACCTTGTACAAAAAATTATCCAATTTGGAATAAATTTACTTTATAGATTTATTTATCCCATACAATGATTTCTCCAAATTTTACACATAACGTTCATATTTCCCAATAATAAATCCACGTGGTTGGTAAATTTAAACTTCCTTGTCAATATCACTATTAAAAGAAAGATGATTTGAAATCCATTGGGAAAAAATCAATTTTTCTGCACATCAATATAAAGAAAGATTCTGATTGTTTCTGACCTTGACACCAGAGAAAAGGTCCCATCAAAATATATGCCTTCAATCTATGAGTAACCTTTACACAATAATATTGCATTGTTCCTAATAAATTCACCCTATTCATTCACCCTTTTCTAGAAAAACCATTATATACTAATAAAAATTTTTTTATCTAGATTGGGTAATAGTTCCCAAGTTTCATTATTTTCTATCTGATCTAGCTCTTGATTCATTGTTTGAACCAATTATGGATGCTCAAATGATTCATTCCCATCTTTCTACTCAAATTTCAATGATAAATAATTATGGGTAACAAATTTTTAGGTTATTATTATTTGTATATTTTGATATTGATCACCAATAATTTTTCAACCTTATACTTTCTTTCTCATCTAGGGAGAATATTTTTGAGATTATTTCTCATAATTGGAAATAGTTGAGTTTGAATCTTCTTCTTGGGAATTATTAGAATTTTTGTAATCCTTATCATAATTTCTTTATTCTTGATTATCTTCCATATCTACACGCGTCTATTTATTTTCCATAGATTTTTCAAAAACATTCACATCATTAGAGTAAGTAAATATTCCTTATTATTTGTTGAAACATATGTATCCTCTTCCTCCAGTATCATAGACAAGTAAAATTCCATCTTTAACTCTCTACTAAAACATTTCTAGGTTTCCACCTTCATTCTATATGATACATAGACTCCCAAAAACTCTAAAGTGTTTCAAACATAGTCTTTTTCAATAAACTTTTTCATATTGAATCATATATGAACATGGACTACAGAAACATTAGTTTTGAATATACATAGTAATACTCGTGGATTTCATCCAAAGGCAATGAGAGAGACCATGTTCAAGTAACATAGTTCACCCCATTTCCATCAAACTTCAAATATTACTTTCAATAACAACATTTTGTTCAAGAGTGTAAGGGGTACTGAAATTATGAATAATTCCATGCTTCTCAAGATAATTTTGAAATTTTCCAAATTTTTTATTCACCACTGTTATATGTTATTAAATTATTCACTTAATACAAACATTACTTCTTATATTTCATAATGAAACTTTTAAACATTTTGTTTCGCAGTTCCTTAAAATGTGCATTTTAGTTTTAAGAATCTCTGCTTCCAGGAAGTTTCCATTGGATTTATTTATGCAACTCGAAACATCAAAAAGTTATTTATCCAAAGGGACCTACTTTCCAAAGGCAGGTGTTCATTATGTTTGAATTTCACAATACTTAAAAATGTTCATTGGTTGAGAGGATGGGTGGTCAGACTCATCACACCCTTTTGGGGGGAATTATTGCTTACTATGGGACTCTCTTTATAATTTAATATATTTTCATGAATCCTTATTAATTCAACAAGTATATCATAAGTATCCACTACTGGAAAGAGGGGTTATCCCCACGGAGCTATACCCACGGTTTTTTAAACCGTGGGAATAGCCGGAATCAAGGTAACCTATACCTACGGTTTATTAATAACCGTAGGTATAGAAATTATACCCCCACAGTTTTTATTGAACCGTCGAAATAGAGGGCCCGATATTCTACTCGATCTCCTTCACTCGTCGGTCCGCAACTCCCCCCCCCCCATCTAGTCCCTCCCCTGTGTTTCCTTCAATTGAATCCCCTTACCCACCTCCGGTCAGCGATCATCACCCTTCCTCCAGATGGCGCACATCCCCCATCCTCATCCTCCTCTGGTCCATGCGCATCCCCCCTCCTGCTATGGTCCGTGTGCTCCCCCCTCCTCCAGTTGATGACATATTGAATTTCCGGTCAGCGATCATCACCCCTCCTCCAGACGGCGCACATCCCCCATCCTCATCCTCCTCCAGTCCATGCACATCCCCCCTCCTACTCTGGTCTGCGCGCTCCCCCCTCCTCCAGTTTACGACATATTGAAGTTGAGCAATTTCTCCTAGGTCGAGCGACTTCTTCACTCAATCGATGACCAAAACTTTATAGGGATTTTGATCTTGGGAGTAAGATTAGCCCTATATGTGTCATCCTCACCCAGTTGGGTGCTTTTAACCCATGGCTTGTCGGTTAGTGTTCTCACTTCTGGGGTCCAAATAGATTGCTTGATTCTTTGTATCTAGGTTTCTAATTTGTTAAAGATGTCTTCATAGGTCTTTAAGAGTATTATTCCATGGATGATGCCCTCTGAAATTGATCACGCTCCATATAAAGGTAGGTGACTCTTTGTATTTTCTGTCATTTATCGAACCACACATTCTTGATGATTTTAAAAGAATTTTTAATGTAAATTTATGGTATTTAATGTTCATGAGGATTTCTATTAATCATACTTTCACTCTTGATTTTTTAAATCTGTGGTGTAAGGGTTGTTTAAAATTATAAAAACACATTGGTTTTACATGTCGCCCACCATGTGTTTGATGTAATGCATCATATGACTTTCCATGAAATACATGGCTGTGTTTTAGTGGAATGATTACCCGTTATTTATAATGATTTATAAAAAACATTGGAGAGAAATTTCTTAGGAAATCTATTGTTTGGACAAAGTGGATAGTATTGACCAAATTAATGCTGGTTTTGTCTATTATGGGATGAGGAATTTGTTTTATGTAAGGAAAACCAGTTTTAAGGAATCTTAGCATTTTGTTATTATAGATGGTACCATTTATCATGGTTGAACTTCTTGGATTACTTGTACCAAAATAGTGGCACATGGTAAGCCTTGGGTATTTATGGGGGAACCTAGTACAAGTACTCCTCTAGGTTTATGGGACCTCCCGACCCAACAAATATTGGTTGCACGGGTCATCGGGAACATGAAAGTGCATGATAGGTCATGGGTTGTGGATGCTACTTGGACTTCCCACCGGGCGCATGTTAATGCATGATAGGTCATGACTAGTGGATGTTACTTGTACTGCCCGTGATGGTGAACATTAGGGCATGATGAGACTCTACCTTGTAGATCTCTACAAATATAGCATATGGAAATTTTTTTAGTAAGGATCCTAGTCTTCTCAACCTCTACACATAAGTATTCTCATATGGCATGTTCTTGGCTTTCAATTTACTTTAATTTAAGAAATTTCATGTTAATTCATTTGCATTTTTTTTATATTTACTATTTTTTTTAATGTTAATATCTTCCTTAAAATTCCATTCCCATATTTTTTGTTTTAACTAAAAATGAAAAAGATTATCTTTATAGATGTAGTTTAAACTTGTATGTCACGGTTTTATTAAAACCGTGGGTATTAAAATAGCATACTGCCCGAAATATCGGGCTCCTCCTCGGGATCCTCCTCACTCGGCGCTCCCCCATTCAACCCTACCTCCCCGACCCGTACTCCCGGCCCTGTCCTCCCCTCCCCGACCACCGCCTCCCGGTTCTCTCCTCCCCTCTCCGACTCCCCTCCCCGGCCTCCGCCTCCCGGCTCTACGTCCTGGCTCCGCGTCCCAGCTCCGCATCCCGGCTCCGCCTCCCGGCTCCGCATCCCAGCTCCCGACCTGGACCCCCTGGCCTTCGCCTCCGCCTCGACATCTCTTAAACAAGGTAATTTTACTTGTGATGCTCCATTAATGTTATGGGAGGATATCGATGATTCTTGGTTGATTATAGGAGGTTATAACATTATCAAATCTTTACTAATTCTGCATTCCACCCTCCGACCGTATCTTCAGAGTACCAGTGGGGTTATGTTGGTTGTTTGGGCTTCAAAGGATAATAAAGATGAGAAATCTATAAAGAGTGAGTAGGAATTAATTTCTTATCACAAAATCTACTAGCATTTCTATTATCATCCTTATGATTTCCCTACCGCTACTATTATGAATAATGCATCTGAAGAATTTGTCAACCAAGGTTAATTATTTTCTTTGAGATAAGGCATCTGGGTAGCCCATATTGGAGGAGATATTATTTGAAAAGGATATTCACCCTATAAATTTATTCTTCAATTTAACTATGTTTTGAAGTTGTGTCCTCCAACTCTCAACAATTTCTGTCAAGAGAAGCATCTTATGATATCTTGTCAATTATGGCTGATGATCACCTAGAAGGACACCCAGTGCCAGGCCAAACATCCGAACTCTGGGGATTTTGTACCCTTCCTCACTAATAGCAATGTTGAGGCCTGCGTTAAATCATATTCCAATGACCAATTAGTTGATCCAGTTCCCCTCGTGATAACTTTCAAGGCATATGGTGAAAATTTGAAGCTCCTCTAAACTAGGGAAGTTTCTCTTACTATAATTGGTTATGTGTTAGTGCCCATTGTCATTTATTTTTTTGAGAATCCTGAAAATGTGGGTCATTACCTTGGGAACCTCTATGCCCTCATACATTCCTGAAGTGGTCACCGCAAATACTCGCATTGAGTACTTTCCATGCTGCGGCCAGAAAATGGTGATGAGTACGACGACGTTGATGACTCGCCTATTGTGGATACTGTGGAAAGAGATGCTTACTTTCACCCAACGTCTTCTAAGAATTTATCTTCTCGAGGTCCTAAGCTTGTGGGGACACCTAGGAAACATTTTTGGTTGTCGAAACCTACTCCGCTCCACTACACCAACCTCCCAATGATGGTCATCCCAATCATGGTTGCATTTCTGGAAGCTTGGAGTGACTAGGATGAATTAAGGGTAAATGGTTAACATGAAGATATTTGGAGGCTTATTCCGGGAGGATGTTTCCACCTTCCTGGTTTTTGGGGAGCAATTTATCCTACCAATATTTTGACCAAAGAAGTGCCTAATGTGGTAGCTACCTACTTGAATGAAATGGAAAAGTGTCTCCACACCCCTGCGTATAGGCATTAATGTGGTAGATAATACTTCTCTTACCCTAAAAATAGTAGTAGTTCCAATTCAAGCACCTAGGAAGGCCCTAAATCACATGACACCTCCCATTGAGCGGCATTAACAACAAATTCTCCCTTGAATGGAAGAAAAAAGTGATCTGGGTCACCCATGACTTGAGGAACGGATGGACAAAGTGTATTACTTATTAAAGGAGAAGTTTTACAATTATTTCCTTACTTACATGGAAAATAACATAATCAAGATACAAAAACCAAAGAAACCTAATGAGGTCAACCTCACAGACCATCATGTCTACTATTCTTTTTATAGGAGATTGATCCACACCGTTTAAGGCTGATTTATCTTCAATGACATTCTGAAGAGCACAGTTGATTATAGATAGATGACATTAGAGAAGGCCCCAACATAGGTGGAATATTTAACATTTACCCATACCAGAAGAAGAGGGTGACTATCAAGAAAAACTAATTATGTGTGGAAAAAATGTTCGATAAATAGATGACTCGAAAGACACTTGACCGAGCTCATACCTCCTCCAATGGCCTGAAGGCCTTCATATTTTTATTAAGATAAGACTGCATTTTAAGGGATGAATGGGAAAACCCAAAGACATCATGAATTGGGACAAATAATTCCCTAAGGTTCAAGGAAAATAAAACCCGATTGACAACATAAAAACTGCCCCTCCCCAACATTTGAATGTGATGAATCTCTCCACCATTGCAAAGTGATTCAACAAGAAAGTGTCCTGTGTCAAAGCACATTCTCGATCCGATGGCTGACGCCATACCCTCTCAAATGACCAAATCCAAAAAACTCTGCATAGATGAACTGAATGATCTCAATCATCTCTTGGGGCTGTTCCATGTGGTCATGACCTGTTGCAAACCATCCAATGCGCAACCACGAAGACCAAGCTCATACCATCATAAGAGAATAGATTTTCAAACCAATAATGATCACAACACATAGGGAGGAATAATTTAATATTCATTGTAACACACCAATATTTTTTTCTATGTCTAAATTTTTTTCTTTGATATCTTACTTTTCACTAAACACCAAGCTGAAACAAACTCTAAAATATTATTGTATTGTATTGACCTATTTTGAACAACCTAAATAATGAGAAATTAACAGTCATTTGTATTTAAAAATAAATAATTCATTATTGTATTGAGTGGTACAATAACATTTTAGTTGAATGCATTTGGAAAATCATGCTCAATTAATTGTTTAAGCATGATAGACTATATAAGACACATTATGATCATATATAGTGCTTTATCTGAAAATACCATTTATAATTTATTTTTAACATAATTATATGAGTACATACATAATTCTTAAACCAATCATGGAATGATTCATAATTAACATACTAAATTTTATGACCAGTAACACATGGAAATCATCTTCAAATCTTGATAATGTATGTTCCATAAATTATGAAAAACAATTAGTTAAATATTTTTTAAAAAAAAATTAATGTTTTTTACTATGTATTAACGTAACATTTCAATGTTATATTTAAAGGTGAATTGAACAACATGTAACGGTTTAGAGCATGATTTTTTAAGCCAAGAAACCAAACCATTTACATAGAATTTAATCAGTCCTTGAGATTTAAATATAATTTATCATTTGTTTGTTGTTATTCTTATTATTGCAAGATATTATTTATTATCCTTGTAAAGGAAATAGATCTCGGATTTCTTATCTAGTTTTAGGATTTACAATGATATCCAATGTGGTCCTTTCTATATTTACATGGAAAATAAATATGGAAATATGGTTTATCCTGATCATTCTTATTATTGCTACTTATTCAATCATGGACTCCTCTTGTCATTAAATATGTTTTGCTAGCTACTAATATGCATTGATTAATTTAATAATAAAAATGGTTGTAATGAATTTTTTAAATATGATTTACATTGTTGATTGAATGATAATTTTTTCTTCTTGTTATAGAATGGATAGAAGCTGGATGTATCGTACCGATCGGATTTCAACCAAGTTTCAAATTAATTTGGAGAATTTTTTAGATTTTGCATTTAACAATGTGTCAGATGGAGGATGTATATAGTTTCTTTGCTATAATTGTGTTGTAATACCATGGTTAAGACGAGAAGAAGTTGGTTACCAATTAACGAAATTTGGATTTCAAGCTAACTATAATGTTTGGTTTCACCATGGAGAGACGAGTCAATCTTCGACTGTTCATAAACCAAATGAACGAAGTGACATGGAGAATTTGATATTTGATCGGTTTCCATATGTGCATCATTCCGAAAGAGATAACATGTCGGTGCAAGAAGAAAATGATATCAGTACACACGAGGAAAATGTTGAAGACGATGATGTTGAGAGTGAAAAATTTATTGGATGATGCCAGAACTCCAGTATATCAAGAATGTACTAAAATGACCAAGTTGGAATTTTTAATGCGGTTATATCATGGAAAAATCATGTATGGGATTTCTAATACCTCCATTGATTATATTCTTACATTTTTGAAGGACTTTCTTCCTGATGGTGCAAATATTCCCTCCAATCATTACATGGCATGGATGTTAATTAAGCATCTTGGATTTTCTACTAATAAAGTCCATGCTTGTCTGAAAGATTACAGTTTATATTTGGTGGAAACAGCTGACCGTAATGACTGTAGAGAATGTGGTACATCTCGATGGAAGAAAAATGCAGATGGAAAACCATCTCGTGTTCCACAGAAAGTCATGTGGCACTTTCCATTATTCTCAGACCTCAAAATCAATTCATGTCTCCAAAAATCTCAGTTAATATGTGATGGCATGATGTTGAGAGAATTAATGGTAATGATGAGTTGGTTCATCCTGCAGATGGATTAGCATGGTGGATATTTGATGCACAACATCCTGATTTTGCAGCTGAGGTGCGTAATGTCAGATTGGGCCTATCATATGATGGTTTTAATCCATTTGGTCAGATGCATACGGCTCATAGCACGTGGATGGTTTTTATTCATGTTTATAATCTTCCTCTGTGGATGTGTATGAAAAAACCTTTCACTTTCTTGAGTATACTGATATTTGGACCTTTGGATCCTGGTAATGATATAGATGTCTACTTGCAGCCTTTAATAAAAGAGTTGAAACAACTTTGGGATTTAGGTGTGCAGACATTTGGTGCTTCTTCAAAGAATACGTTTCAGATGCGTGATGCCCTTATATGGATCATAAATGATTTCCCTGCCTATGAAATGATGTCTGGGTGGAGCACAAAGGAAAAACTATAATGTCCCATTTGTATGAAGAATACACGATCGAGAAGGCTTAAATATCGTCGTAGTTTTAGTTTCATGGGGCATCGCCGATTCTGTCCAATGGATCATCAAAACAGGAAGAATCTTCGGAGGTTTGATAATAATGTTGACACTGAAGAACCACCTCAAAGTATGTCAGGAATTTATGTGCTTGATGAATTGAAAGATTTCAGCTTTTCATTAGGGAAAGTTCAGTTGAAATCTCGAAAGAGGAATAATGATGATACTGAAGTCACTTACAATTGGAAAAAGGGAAGTATTTTTTTTTGCCATATTGGTCTACTAATTTGTTAGGTCATTGTTTAGACGTAATGCATATTGAGAAAAATATATGTGAAATGTTGCTTGCAATTCTTTTGAATATTAAGGGGAAGACCAAAGATGACCTCCGATCTCATCGGGATTTATTGAATTGGGGTATTCGATCAGAACTACATCCTATTTTATCGGTGAAAACAAATGGAAAGTTACATGTGCTTATTATGTGATGACACCGGCAGAGAAAGATCGATTGCTGGCAATATTGGAGAATATCAAGGTTCTAGATGGCTATTCTAGCAACATATCTAAACGAGTCAACAGAAGACATTTGAAATTGAAATCCCTAAAAACTCATGATTATCACATCCTGCTTCATGAATTGATTCCAATAGCAATTCGGCATTTTCTATCCAATAATGTAAGAGTGGCAGTGATTCGGTTGTGTCTTTTTTTTAGAGACCTTTGTGCTAAAAGGTTATCCAAATCATTGTTGATAAAAATGCAGCAAGAGGATCCGTTAATTCTCTGTGAGTTGGAAAAAAAAATTCCTCCATCCTTTTTCACTTGCATGTTGCATTTAACAGTTCATCTTCCAACTGAGACACTTCTTGGGGGACCAGTCTCTTTTCAGTGGATGTATCCCACTGAAGGAAATATGTGCACTTTGAAATCATATGTCCGAAATAAGAATTATCTTGAAGGTTCCATTGTGAGGAGTTATCTGGCCCAAGAATGTATGGATTTTTGTTCAATGTATTTTTCTGATGTGAGAACAAGACATAATCGACCAATGAGAAATGAAGATGAGCATTATGAGGAAATTCAGCCCTCGTTTCCATCTCTTCCCCAAACAGGTGGAATTGTCGGGTCATATACATTGGTTACATTGAGCTTTGAAGAGCGGAATATGGCACAACGAACAGTCTTGTTTAATTGTGTTTTGTTCGATTCCTATATCAAGTAAGTAATTTGAACATATATATGTTACCTCATACGATATCATATCACATATACCTTATAATTTTATTGTCATTTTATGTAGAGAACATAAACAAATTATAAGTAGAGTTCATCGGTCTTTGCCGTTGAGAAGGAGAGAGGCTATGCATAGCCAAGAGTTCCCAGCTTGGTTGAAATCAAAGGTATGACCATTACATTATATACCTTAAAATATAGATATATATTTAATTATATTACTCATATGTATTTCAGGTATTGAGTTTACCTGCTGACTTCATTTCTCAAGAATTAAGAGCGTTGGCTTTTGGTCCCAATTCTTTGGTTCGTGACTGCAAATCTTTAATAATCAATGGATATAAAAATTGTTACAACTGATAAAGTGGTGAAAATGATAACACAACATGATGGCATTTTGTTAACTGCTAGAACATATTGTTATGCCAGTGCATCAGATAGTCGACCTCGATATGAAGATGTGTATTATTATGGGCTGGTTGAGAAAATATTTTTATTGGATTACTACTCTCAAGGTCGAGTCACTATGATGAAATGTAAATGGTTTGATTCAATGACACGACATGGTACATTTATTGATGATTGCGGATTTAGAGTTATTGACATGAGTCGATTCCTGCATACCGATGAACCATACATTTTGGCATCAATGGAAAAACAAGTGTTTTATGTGAAAGATCATCTGAATCCTGATTACGATGTCATTAATGAAGTAATCCCAAGACATATTTTTCATGATGTTGGGGGTGAAATTTTCACCATTGACGCCCCCATCGGTGTTAGCCAAAATATTGTATTTGATGACACAAATTTTCCCATTGTGAGAGATGATGTTGAACCTGAGGTAGTGGAGGGTAATATATAAAAGCAACCATATATATTCATAGTTCATTTAGTTTGCATTGACATGAGTTTCTCAGGTCGGTACGAATGTAATTACTATAATTTAGTTTTAGTTTGGAATGATATGTCTATTTCAGTATTGTTTGGTTTCGTTTCATTTAATTATATTTATTTCAATTCAGAAAACTGGGATTAAAATGCGGTTTTAAAAATTGTATAACTTGGTTGTAAATTATCATTACTGAAAGATATTATGACATTATTTGTCTTCTTTGGCTTTTAATTTGTATGTATGATTTGTAAAAATTGTTGCTAAAAAATATTTATTTCATTCTTATACAGATTATGAAGAAAACTACAGATGCTCGCAAGAAAAGATTATTTGATGTTGATCCTGTTAGATGCGAGTGTGATTTGTCTTCAGTGAGTATAATAATTCTAATATTTATCTTCCGCATTACATATAATATGACGTTCATATTTTTGATCAAATTTATTTTAGGGATATATAACTTCAGAGATTCCTCTTCCTAGTATGGGACCGAGCAGGGATCCTCCTAGACCTAGGCGGAGCTCCCGTCTTACCACTCCCCACACTGACCCATCAGTGGACATCCCATCTACCACACCTGTCCTCCCTCCACTTGAGACCCCTGGGATGTTCCCATACATGATGTCGACATCATCCCATTTACCCTCTTTTTCCCATTCCATGTCCACGCCGACTCGACTGATGTTCTCACCTCCACAATTTCCATATCCATTCATGTATCCCCAGACCTACTACGCATATTCTGAAACGTCTATGCCACCTCCTTTTCCTACCATCCATTATGCACATATTGAATCTGTTCCTTCAGTTTCCACTCCTGTTCATGAAGATCAGCCAGAGCATGCTGTGGAACATATACTTCCTTCGGAGGATACTGATCCAGCACAGTCCACGGATGCCTCACAGCCTATTCAGGAGCCTGCATCAGGTTTTTTTATTATAAATGTTTCAAATTATAGCATTTCACCTTTGTCTTATTGTATTGTCACTTAACTCTTCTCTTTTCACCTCTTCTGTTATTTAGTGGGATTTTCTAGTAGGCGACGTGGGTGCACTCGAATGCAGGATGCCTGGAATCACGAAACTCAGATTATGGTGGATTACAATCCTCAAAATAAAATGGTAGGTAAAAATGCTAAGGAGTGTAGAAGTTTCGTGGCTAATTTAGCCAAATATCATGATATCGTTCCGGTGGAACCAGTCTCATGGAGACATATCAGTGCTGACGTCAAGGATAGGGCATGGGCACAGATATGGGTACGGAAATTTTATAAATTTATATTTATATTAGTAATGTATTTATATGACTTAACATTTTTGTTGCAGAGTCAATTTAACTTTCCTAACGGTGAAGATGCCAAAGCTGCTAGGTTGAGTGATCTTGAAGAGTATTGGCGGTCATACAAGTATGAGTTACATATTGGTTGGAGGAGTAGAGTGGGTACCGAGTTAGAGGGTGTACCCACAAACCCTGACTGTCCAAAAAGTCAATATCAAAAAATTATCGCACATTGGAAGACTGAACAGTATAAGGTACTACCCATCTTTAATGGTTTTTATATAAAATTTAATTCTTATTACTTGTATTGTTTTTTTGTTTCATAGGAATTGTCAGCGAAAAACAAAAAAAACAAAGATGAAATGATATATCTACACACATTGGGGCGCACTACAATGCCCGATCATGAGAAGCGGCAGGTACGTTCAATCCAATTTTTTTCATTTATCATATATGGTTGTAATCCAAATTTGTGTATTTCTCATATGCAGCAAGCAGAATGGGGCATTGAAGGTCATGTACCTCATGCCAAATTATTCTACTTCAGTATGAAAAGAAAAGATTGAACTGCAGTTATTTCACAAACACAAGAAAAAATTGTAAGTTTTTTTATATATATTTCAAACATTTATACGAAATTCATAATTTAATATGTGTAAAATTTCAACATTCTGCCTTGGAGGCCCTGGATGAGGAAGCTGACAACTTAGGTCCAAATGATCATTTGAGTCAGGTGTTAGGTGTGGAGCATCCAGGAAGAGACCGTTGTAGACCAGGAAAAAACATTGTCCCCTCTAGGTATTGGTCATCATCGGACTCCTCTAATGCCTCTAAGGCCTCTGAGTTGGAAAGTACGCGTGCTAAATTAGCTGCGACAAAGAAAATAGTATTAGAGGAGCGTGAAAAAATTAAGCTAATGAATGAACATTTCATGAAAGCTATGTCAATGTTGAGTTAGTCACTACCACCAGAGGTTGCTGCCACTTTTGATTCATGTATAGCATCAATGTGCTCTTTACATAATGCCTCGGGAGATTCCCATGAGGGTCCTAGTGGCGATGATGGTGGTGGCGATAGAGCTGGCGAGGATGTTGTTGATGCTGTTGTTGGTGATGAGATTGTTGATGATGATGATGATGATGATGATGTTGCTGCTGGTGATGATGATGCGGACGATGTTGCTGCTGCTGATGATGATGCTAGACATGGGGATGACGATGATGGTGGTGGGGGGGATATTAATCCCCTCCATTTTTTGACTTAGCAGAGAGACTTGTGTTGGAGTTTTAATTTTTTTTTGTATTGGTGGACTGCTTGTATGTGAATTTCTTTATGAAATGAAATGCATTTTGGATTATGTTTCCATCGGGGGTGTTATTTGACAATTCTTTAGGTAATATTCACATGCCATTTTTGTTTTTATGGTTTGGTGTGTTAATTATTATCTCTCCATCTAATCTTGGACTTAGCAGTGGAGGGGGAGGGGTTGGGCAGTGGGGAGGGGCTGGGCAGGGGGGCTGGGCAGGTGGGGAGGGGGAGGGTCTGGGTAGTAGGGAGGGAGGGGGAGGGGTTGGGCAGTGCAGAGGGGTTGGGCAGGGGGGTTGGGTAGTGGGGAGGGAGGGGGAGGGGTTGGGCAGGGGGGGCTGGGCAGTGGGGAGGGGTTGGGCAGGGGGGCTGGGCAGTGGGGAGGGAGGGGGAGGGGCTAGGCAGTGGGGAGGGGGAGGGAGGGGGAGGGGTTGGGCAGTGGGGAGGGGATGGGTAGGGGGGTTGGGCAGTGGTAGGGAGGGGGAGGGGCTGGGCAGGGGGGGATGGGTAGTGGGGAGGAAGGGGGAGGGGCTGGGCAGTGGGGAAGGAGGGGGAGGAGCTGGGGGAGGAGCTGGACATGGTGTCGACTTATCCACTTTCGCTAAAGGTATGGTTTTATGACACCATTTTTTAC
The DNA here is from genome assembly GCA_963277665.1 of Viscum album. Taxonomy (NCBI): domain Eukaryota; kingdom Viridiplantae; phylum Streptophyta; class Magnoliopsida; order Santalales; family Viscaceae; genus Viscum; species Viscum album. The sequence goes on along the minus strand of OY728120.1, from coordinate 1,425,909,119 downwards.
ATAATGACAAGTTTTCTTTTTACTCAACTGCATCCTCAAATATCTAATTTAACCCCAGACTCATATTTTCATAATATGATGCAGTAGGGCTTCAAGTGCTCCTAGAAATGAATTTGCAGCTGATTTAGTTGATTACCATGGTGCATTAGAGGATCGACCACTCCCAGGACATCCCCTTTATTCAGCGCCTTCTGAACAATCATCAATGGGGCAATGTCTTCCAGTTAAAGGTAAACACTTCTGGTTACTATCATTAAACCTGACATTTCTGACTATTCATTGCAGCACAAATTCTCTGTTTCCTCTCAGTTTCCGTCCATAATTGGTATGTGGGATGCAAAGTGAATCAACATTTTGGAAGCTGAAAGTGTTCTTGAAGGGTGCGCTGGAAACACAAAGCAAGTGCACGGGTGAGGTGGATGTTAACAAAACCGCCCAGAGTAGCCACTTAAATCGAATCTTGGCCGATGTGTTGCTCACCCCGCAATAGGTATGTTCTCATAATATCATTGAAATAATCTCCTAGACAATTTGCAGTATTTCCCTTCACATAATACTTTTTCATACATTATTACACACTTCATCTTTTAAGATGAATATTTATTATTTTTTATTTATATATTACAGGTGACTCACTCTGCACATGAAGAGATCAAGGGAATCCTGCACTGATAAGTGCCAGATCTCTACAACAGGTATGTTTTCCTAAAATTGTGGAATTAACCTCCCTACCATGCATCATTTTTCATTTGCATTTACACACTATATGAATGCAGGTTATTGGTCGTAAAATCATGGAGTTAACCTCCCTTTCATCCAACATATGAATGCAAGTGATATGTTTTCACTATTGACTCCGTTGTATATTGATTTTTGTGGGTCATGTCTAAGAGTTGCTAGAAATAATTTTATTGTTCTCATCCCAACATAGCGATGAACCGAAATATTGGTGAATGTGCATGTGCTGATGGAATGAATGCCTTCGATTTACAAGCATGGAGAAGAAACTTAAGAGATGTGTATCATTTATGTCTCAGCGAGGATTGATGAAGGTATTTTTTTCCCAACTAACTCTTCAACAGGATAGGATGTATGGAAGTTTATATTTTTTGACTGGTATTTCTTGTGTTATAATCTGTTTTGTATTACAGTGAGTTGTATTACCTTAAATAAACATACCTTAAGCGAACATATTTAGTTGGAAATACGATTTTATATTTGTTTTTTGTTATAATATGTTCTGTAATACAGTGAGTTGTAGTACCTTATCAAAATTTTAGGATGTTTTCTAACAGTTACAGTACCTTACCTGGTTGGGTCTGTATCCAAATAAAACATGTCATGCATCTACATATTTCATGCAGGGAGATTCAGGGGGAGGGCTGGGCAGTGGGGAGGGAGGGGGAGGGGCTGGGCAGGGGGGAGGGGGAGGGGGGCTGGGCAGGGAAAGGCCTGGGCAGGGGGGGAGGGGGGAGGGGGAGGGGGAGGGGCTGGGAAGGGTGAGGGCTATGCAGGGGGAGGGATGGGCAGTGGGGAGGGAGGGGGAGGGGCTGGTCAGGGGAGGGGGAGGGCTGGGCAGGTGGAGGGTTGGGCAGGGGGGAGGGGGAGGGCTGGGCAGGGTGAGGGCTGGGCAGGGGGAGGGTCAGGGCTGGGCAGTGGGGAGGGATGGGGAGGGGCTGGGCAGTGGGGAGGGATGGGGAGGGGCTGGTCAGGGGGGAGGGGGAGGGGGGATGGGCAGGGAAAGGGCTGGGCAGGGGGGAGGGGGAGGGCTGGGCAGGTGGAGGGTTGGGTAGGGGGAGGGGGAGGGCTGGGCTGGAGGAGGGGGAGGGCTGGGCAGGGTGAGGGCTGGGAAGGGGGGAGGGTGAGGGCTGGGTAGTGGGGAGTGATGGGGAGGGGCTGGGCAGTGGGGAGGGATGGGGAGGGGGTGGGTAGGGGGAGGGGAGGGGGAGGGGGCTGTGCAGGGGGAGGGCTGTGCAGGGGGGAGGGATGGGCAGTGGGGAGGGAGGGGGAGGGGCTGGGCAGGGGGAGTGGGAGGGATGGGCAGGTGGCGGGCTCAGCAGGGGGAGGGGGAGGGATGGGCAGGGGGAGGGTGAGGGATGAGCAGTGGGGAGGGATGGGGAGGGGTTGGGCAGTGGGGAGGGATGGGGAGGGGCTAGGCATTGGGGAGGGATGGGGAGGGCTTGGCAGGTGGAGGGCTTTTGTCTACGAGTCATATTTTCAATGTAGAGCAGAATTGATACACCTATGTTGGTGTAAATTCATTCATTGTTAGTGAAGAGTAGGACAACAACAAGCATGGAGAAATAGGGAACTAAAGATTTCCATATGTGGGATGGAAAGTTAAATTAAGGAGATCTAGGAGGTATTCCTATTGGAGATTCATTGAGTTCATCATTAGATGAACGTGGAGAAGAATTGATACACCTATGTTGGTGTAAATTCATTCTTTGATAGTGAAGAGTCGGACAACAAGAAGAATGGAATTAGTGAGTAGTTTGAGTGTCTGAGAGTAGCGTGTTATTTATTTTCATGTCTAGAAAGATTGATTATGCTGCTTTCCAATTTCCCAATTGAGCCAGTTCATTTAGAAGGGCATTATAAGTCTTGATACATTGAGTAAACCCGGTCATAACCATATCATCATAAATTTTGGCAGCATTAACTGTAAACCCACTGCATCCGGACACAAATCAAAATTCTTCCCACAATTAGTTTTAGATCCTCTATAAAAACCAGAATTTTGGTGAACGTCTGAATCTTCCATATTCATATTCAACATATTATTAGCTATATTTTTCTTCACTTTTTTTAGTAGTTTCTATATTCAAGTTAGTGCACTCCAAATTTCCATAATCTGGATGGTCACTTGAGTTTGCTAAAAACATGGTCTTATTGTTTTGATTTTAATTTTTGGACATAGCAGAAATTCCATTATATTTTTTCTTTTCATTTGGGATAGAACCTCACTGATTTGCATGATCCTTGACCAAAAATGTTCTTTTATTATTCATTCATGTTCAGTATTGGATTTTATCGTACTTCATTCTTGTTAGCATTTGCAATAAAGGTTCATAATTAGTTGTTTTTATGTTCTTGCAGTTAGTATGAGGCAATACATATGGTTACACAATCTTGGACATGATGCAATATAAATGGTTAGTATTGTGTTGGTTTATAATATCCTAGATTTAACTTAGTCTTGTAGTAATCATTATTGATAATGTAAGTCAGTTTTGTTCTGGGAAATCCTGTGTGACATGATTTTTCCTACATTTTCTTTTGATTCTAACACCGATGGGAATATTGAATTTGGATTAGTAGTAACCTTAGTAAAATAGAGAATGTCTTCTTTTTCTTCATCATTTTATGATATGCATCATTTTGGAATGCTGGAATTTAATCACTTTTTCTCCATCCAAGTTGGAATTTTTAATTTTCCCACCACCATGATTGAAATCCATCTATTTTGTATTTTGGTTTCTATTGTTTTTAACTGTTGGATAGTAGGAATAGGTGCAGGATGGTAGGAAGCTAGAAGTTGCAGAGGTGCAGGATGGTAAGCTAGAAGCAGTTTCTGGGGTCAAATGTTTATACCCACGGTTTATTAAACCGTGGGTAATTTTGATGTGCAGAGAAAATTGTATACCCACAGTTACCAAACCGTGGGTATATATCTATACCCATGGTTTGGTCAACCGTGGGTAATTCTGTTGTGCAGGTAATTCTGCTATGCTGGAAACCTGTATACCCACGGTTACAAAATTGTGGATATAGATATATACCCACGGTTTGGTAAACCGTGGGTAATCTGACTTTTTCTAGGGCTATGCCCACGGTTTTATAGAAACCGTGGGTATAGAGCTATTGCGATGCTGCACTAGCCCACGGTCCCCGAAACCGTGGGTATAGCCTATACCCATGGTTTCATGGGCTATACCCATGGTTCTAAACCGTGGGTATAGGTGTTATTTCCAGTAGTGATCCCTTGGAATTTTCAATAACTTATTTAACATGTTAAAATTTTAAAATCATCTGTATGCATTTGTGGTTCTTCATTAATGGAGATATTTGTATGTATTTGAGGTTCTCCATCAATGGTATCCTCTCATATACTACTTTGAGATTCTTTTAATCATCGTTATTATGATACTGGTTTTTATGCCACTCAGTGGGGCACTCTGGAATTTATTATCATCCAGGGAGAATAAGGTTTGGTTTGATATTGGTATTGTGCCAATAAAATGGGTTACGTACATATCCTTGTAAAAGGAATCATAACCCTTGTAGTTTAGTTCCACAGAACGGTACACATCATACCTTTTAAGTTCTTGTGATAAGAACCTAACCATATAGTTTAATGTCATGTGGTATGTACATCTAAATGGAAGGTGCTTAGTCATAAAATTGTGTTGGACTTATGCTAAAGCAGCACAAGGAACTTCGAATGGATATGGGTTTCCTAGTAGGATCAGACCCAGTTTTGAATATGGCCCAAGGAGAATAGGGTTGATTTAAGGTATTGGATTTGAACCTCAATGAGGATTCCTATGTATCCCTTATAGATGGGAATAAAATCCCACATAGTTTGATCAGTATCATAGGAGAATATAGTTCATTGACAGAAATGAGTTTGGGCTTACTTCCAGAAAAGGTTTCCTTAGTGATGTGGGGGGTTTAATTTGGGGCTTATTTTTAAGGAGGATTCCCAGATTAAGGGGATTAAGGTTGGATTCTAGAAGAGTATATCTAGTGATCTTGGGCCCTTATAGGGCTTCTTATGTATCCTAGTTTTAACAGGAATTAGATTTCTTGTAGTTCATTCATATGGGAAAATGATGTGGCCATGAAAAATCTCTAAGCTCACGTGAGTCATGCTCGGGGTGAGAAACAAGAGAATGTCAAAAATTCATAAAAAGGCATCCACACTTTTCCACCTCTACTTGTGGAAGGGGTCTCACCAATGGTGGTGATAGTGAACAAGTCCTGAGTAAACCTGACAAGATGGTGAGGCGAAAAGCCCTCCCTCTATTCACTTTACATTGGACAAGGGTCCAATGAAAGGAAGAAGGGATGAAGGATAGGGGATTACACCAGGATGGCTTCCCATTTTGGAATTTGTTGGGGCTTACTCCCATGGAGGATTCCCAATTGGAATTGGTTGGGGATTACTCCTAAGGAGGATGCCCATTTAGAATTTAACCAGGCATAGGAGTCAGGTGATGTGGTTTGAGGATTTTCTTGAGGAGTGTATCAACTCAAGGTACTCGAGGAATCCATAAAGAGAGTACAAACTCAGAACATGTGAAAGGAACCAAGAGGAGTAAGACAACTCAAGGAACTTCATTGAGTGTGATGGAGTGTCTCAAATTGTGGCATTCCAAGGTTGGAAGTTGGGTCACATAAAGGGAGTAATGGAAAATGTTATCGACCGGATCCAAAAAAAATTCAGTGCGACCCTATATTTTTCAAGGGGGTCAGTGGCGGAATCGAAGGGACCACACAAGTTATCTGCCAAGGTTCCTTGGGTAGGTACTCCATGTAGCTCCCCTGTATAGGGACGCCACATAGGTGCGACATGCAGGTGCTCCGTGCAGGTGTTCCACGCAGGTCCTTGGTACAGCTCCATATGTTCTAGACCATTTTGGTAATTTTAATCACTTTTCCCCTTTTAATTATCTTTTCTATCATATTTTAAAGAGCCATCAGAGATAATTTTTGGGATTTGGGAGAAATATCTATGCAACAGGGGCTTCGGGGCTTCTTCAAAAATTTTCCATCCTTGAAATGGGGAGCCCAAGGGTCCTATTTATAGGAAAGGAGGGGAACTGGGATAGAGGATTTCCCCCACGTTGGTCCCCCGCAAAGGTCCTACACGTAGGTCCTTTGCATAGGTCCTCCATATAGTTCCTTTGTATAAGTCCTTCACGTAGCTCCTCCACATAGCTATTTAGGATAAAATTTTTCCATTTTTTGAGTGCTTATCTTTTGATCTGTAATTCCGTTTAGGCTTCGCGACCAGTCAAATCGAAGATCTCGAAGATATCAAAACTTCTTGAAATAGATAATACACCAAGTATCCTTGGATGAATTACTGAAATAGAATTTAATAAATTAAAAACTTTTAATTATAAATCTTGTAAATTCACTACCTACTCCTAGATGCATGAATAATTCCACTTATCCACTGGTATGGAGTAGTATGTTGGCACATAGAAATCCAACATGAATCTTCTTCCTTCCTATTGAAAACATTTTTACTCATACATGACATTTGTTGTCTATGTGAGAATCATATCTTGTTCTCTATAAAAGTGCATAAAGAAATATTTCATGGTGTCTACAAAATCCCCCCCTTAGAATATTATTCATTCAGAATGAAAAGATTCTTATTCTAAGGTAAAATTCGGGAAATTCGACGAATTCCAACATAATTTTGTTATATTTCGAGCTACATCAAGTTTGGAAGGATGGTCAAATTTTTTCCTAATCCATGGGGCCTAGTGATAATAGTTTTATTATTGATAGGTTCATATGGAAAACCCAACATTATTACCTAAAACATTCCAAAATGTATGTATAGTGAGTTGGGACTCAACTTTTTTCCAGATTTCCCTATGTCAGTTTCCATTCTGGTGAGTACCACATCTCTTGTTGTTGGCAGTTTAGAGTCATTCATGTTTGACTATAAAGATATGATATATAGGGTCGAATAACTTTGACCATAAATTTTGAAATTACTTCCTAATCAAGACTCTACAACTAAGAATGGTTTTAATATTCTTTAAATATTTCCAAGGGGAATCTTGATCCATGATTTTTATGGCCACCAAATTTAAAACATGTATCAACATAAAGGGAGTCTCTTCCAATAAAAAAGTTAACATTATTTGAAAACCCCATTATGAGGGATGCGTTATTCCGGGCCAATTGGGGTATATGTTGCATAGACAAATAACGGAATCTTTTGGCTGACAGGCCTTTTATGTAGGAATCTTATGCAAGGCCACTTAAGGTCATGTAATATATAGTCAAGCAAAAGATATCTTTAGGAATTAAACATTTTTCTATTTATAGTTAGGGGAAAAAATAGTTGAGTGACTCAAGACCACAGTGGGTGGTTTTTTTAAGGAAGGAAATATTAAGAATGAAAGGGAAATTTTATACCTACATATGTCATGAATAAGAAAAACATTTCTATACAAATATGGTGTATGAGGAATGGTTAAAATTTATCAAAAAGGGGAATTTATAATATCATATTATGCATTTTAATTTATTCAGTGAGGACATTGGTATTGTGTAGTTTTAAGTCATGCAGTGAGGACATTGGTATTATGGTATTTTAAGTCATGCAGTGAGGACATTGGTACTGTGTAGTTTTAAATCATGTATTTACGACATGGTGTGACTTTAATTTAAGGATTTATCTTTTACCAAAGGTATGAGACTCTCCCAATTTCTTGATATTTTGTTTAGAAATATACTACCATATCCAGGTATGGAATGGAAAATCAAAAACTGTGATTTCAGAATTTATAAATTGAAAGGATGATATGGGAAAAGTGATAAAATCATTAGAGGAATTATTTTCCAAGAATGAAGTTACCATTATTTTATAAACCCATTGTAGGGGTTGTGTTAAGAAGGTCCAACTGGGGAATATGTTGCATAGCCAAATGGTGTCATCTTGTGGCTCACAGGACTGTTTTGTAAGAAAATTATACACATCCACCTAAGGGCACGTACTGCACATTCAGGAAAAGGAGATCTCAAAAATTTGATATTCTACTACTAAAATCCAAAGAACGTTTACGGAGATTCATATATTCCGATGAATAGAGTTTGGTTTATGGAGAAAGGTACATGAATATGGATAGGGTACTTCCAACTAAGATTTCCCAAGAATAAGAGGAATATTACTTCTATGAAGGTATGAACTGAATGTAGGAGGTGTGGTGTCTGTAGTTTTAGTTCACACAACTAGGACCAGAAATAGAAATAGTATGTGATATATGGCTAAGTGATTCCATGGTTATTTCATATTCTGTTGAACACATGGTGAGAAAAATGTGTAAACCATAGTCTTGAAGACATTCAGATTAAGAGAAAGATAGTGGGACAAATATACCTGAATGGCTATTTTAATATAGATTCATGTATATTACCATCAATGTTTTAATGGGACCAACACACAATAACCAAGAATGAATTTACCATTATTTGATAAACTTGTTATGGGGTTGCATTATGTAGGTCCAACTGGGGAATATGTTGCTTATCCAAATTGTATAATCTTTTGTCTAATAGGACTGTTTTGTAGGAAACTTATGCAAGGCCACATAAGTGCATGTGATGCATAGTCTGGAAAAAGAGTTCTCGGTTATTGAAAACTTTGTCACCAGAAACCGTAAGAAAGATTATAAAGATCTGAAAATATTCAAGATTAAGACTGTGAAATATAGAATGGAGTTATGCTTAATGCACATAAGAAATATTTGAATCAATATAGGCCATGAGTTTGACTACCTTTAAATAGATCTGGCTCATAAGTAAAATGGAGATTTTCTTTGTTTCTTTTTAAATTAAGATTGTGATTTCAATTTAAATTCATGTAACAAGGACATTGTACCTATGCAGTTTTAAGTCATGTATTGAGGACTTTGTACATGTGCAGTTTAAATTCATTCAGTGAGGACATTAAAATCCCTATAAGAAATTGAGACACCTTATTTATATAATGATGCCTTTTACCCAATTTTTAATCCCACGTATGTTATGCATAGTGTGACAAACAAGGAGCAATAAGGGTTTCTTCTATAACACAATGGTGACATAAGTGAATAATATGGGTGTCAGATTACCATGCAGTTTAACATCATATAGTAAGGACGTAGATGAACCAATGTGAAAAGAAATACATATTGTAACTTGAATAAGGGATAAAACCCAAGTGTCACTATGTGTTTTTTTGGGGCAATAATCAAGTCATAAAAAGTTCTTAAATCTTTCCTTTCCATCTTTGATTCTTATACAAGGAATAAAGGTTTTTTATCATGGTTGGGCCCAAGATTGGAGATCTAGGCATCTCTACATATCTCAAATAGATACAAATCAAGCTGTACCTACTTCTTTAAACAATAATTCCTCACGCTAATCGAGTTTGACATGAAGAATGGGGGATTTTGACACAATTTGAGAGAACGGTAAAACTTAAGACATAAAATGGTATAAGGACCAAATCATATATCGTAATAAAACACTATGTATAGATCTGATTCATATATATGAGGAGAAAAGAAAATAAGCATATTTTGTTATTGCAGCTGGGCCCAAAATTAGAGATTTAGGTGTCTCTATATATCTCATTGAAAATGAGAATCAAGCAGTACTTGGTTCTTTAAAAATGGTCTCTCTGCAGATCTGACTCAGACATAAGAATGAGAGGGAATCATGTGCTATTAAGGAGTAGTGATGATGTCAATGATGTTTGCTTATGGAAGCTTCTAACCTGAAATAGAGAAAACATTAGTCATGTAGTTTAATTTCATGTAACGAGGAAAAATGGTGTCATTCCTTTTAATGTCCTGCAACTAGGAAATTGAATTGTGCAGTTTTTTTAATACTGAAGTGAGGACATGGGGTCTGTGCAGTTTTTAGTCTTGTAGCAAGGACATTGTACTGGGCAGTTTTATGTCTTGTAGTGAGGACAATATGTAAAACTATATAAAGTATTTATTTATGAATCTCTCATTGGTTGGAGATGTAATAATCTCTCAATCCATTGAGATTAAGGCATCAGCTCCATTTTAATAGGCCTTATGTATGAAATAAGGTCCTTCCCACATAGGATAATCCTTTAGAGGTTTCTTCCCTGGTATTATTGGAGTCCAAAGGACCAATACCAATTCTCCATGGAGAAATTAATGGAGGTCAACTTTCTTGTTAAAAGCTCGTGTTATTCTATTATGATAGACTTATAAATGATGCAAAGTATGAAATCTTTTCTCATATAATAGTTCCATCTCATTGAACCATTTCTGAGACCTCTCATCTATATACAATTGATCACGGATTACAACTCTAAGTGAAGGAAATTGCATTTCAATTGGATAAACTGTTATAGTTCCATATACCAATGAATATGGAGTTGCTTGGGTGGTTGTACGAGTTGTTGTCTGATAAGCCAACAAAGAATTATAAAGTTTTTCAGGCCATGATTTATTATCTTTATCTGCCTTATTCAAGAGTATATTTGATAGGGTCTTGTTGAAGGCCTCTATGTATCCATTGGCTACCACATGATAGTGAGATGAATTTTTGGATTTGATATTATACTACTGATATAACTTTTTTTACCTCAATCGAACAAAAATTGGTGCCATTTTCCATCAATATAGTGTGAGGGATACCAAATATAGTGATGACTTTAGTTTTGAAAAAACTAACAATGCTTTTGGATCCAAATTATTTGAGTGGTATTTCCTTTTCCCATTTAGAAAATAAGTCAATAGTAGTAAGGATATACTTGACCTGCTTAGTTGCAGTTGGAGGATAAGGCCCTACTACATCCATTCCCCATGTGGAAAATGGTCAGGAGTATTAAGCTATATGTAGAAACTCCATGGGTTGATGAATGTATTTGGCATGCACTTAGAAGGGATGACATTTCTTAGTAAATTTTTTGCAAACCTTCATCATTAAAGGCCAAAAGTATCCAACCCTTTGGATCTGATTAAAGAGTTTGTGCCCCGACTGGTGGGCACCACATGCTCTTGAGTGTACTTCTTTCATGAATGTTGTATTCTCTTCTCCATCAATACATATGAATATAATTCCATCAAATCCTCTCTTTTAGAGGATCTTTTTGTGGTCTTGACTATAATAAAGTGTAAAATTGGTTGCTCGACACCAGATCTATTCTTTTTTCAGCCCTATTTGGTGGAAGTACTCCATTTTTAATATATTCCTTGATGGATGTTCTCCATCTCATGGTATGACCATATGGCTCAGAAATAGGGATAATTTTATTAATTTACTCCATTATGGTTTGAAAAAAGGTGATACCACATGAAGATGGGATATGCTAAGGAATGTCTCATCCTGATTTGGATCTGCCATGGTTGTAGGTTCATTAGCCAGTGCATCTGCTTGGGAATTTTGTGATCACGGGACATAAGACAATGTCAGCTCTAAGGGAAATTCAACCATTAACCCTCTGACATAATAACAAAAAGGGATTAAATATTCTTTTCTGATAGAATATTCCCCATTGATTTTCTTTATTACCAATTTTGAATCACCTTTTACCTTCAAGTGATTCATTTGCACCTGAAGTGCCAATTCCAAACCTGCAATGAGATCATGATACTCCACATCATTATTACTTCTATCTTCTGATAATAGGAAGGAATAAGGTAATACTACCTTTTCTAGGGAGATAAGGACAATTTCTAACCCAACTTTGTTGAGTTTATTGTTTTCCATTCTTTTCCTTGTTGGAGTTCAGGAAGCACCATCAAAGTATATTTCCCATGTTTGGGAATTATCCTGAATAGACAAGACCTCTTCATCAGGAAATTTAGTATTTAATGATGTATCTTCTACAGATAGATACTCATCAATGAATTCTGCTAGTGCTTGGCCTTTTATTTCCTTTTGAGGTACAAATTGGATATCAAACTATTGCAGAATAATCGTCCTCCGTTCCAGTCGCCCTGTAAGCATTGGACGACTGAGGATAAATTTTAGTGGGTTACTACGAGATGCCAGTTGAATCTCATGATATTTCAAGTAGTGCCTAAATTTCTAAACTACAATTATTAATTCCATGAAACACTATTAAATACTTGAATACCAGTTTTCTGCATCATGCATAGTTTGACTGAGATAGTGAAGACTATTTTCATTCCTAGCATCATTCTTTTGAGCAAGGAAGACACCCAGTGATCGCTCTAAAGCCATCACATAAAGAATAAGCGCTCTTTCTTCAATATTTTCCATTAATACTGGTGTACTAAAGAGGAATTTCATGAGTTTATCAAATGCTTCTTGATATTCTTCAGTTCATTAGTGGGTGACTCCATTATTAATTAATTTGGTGAAGGGAAAACACTTTCTTGCCAAATTGGTGGTAAAGCACAGAATATAGGCTGTGTGTCCTTGTAGTCCTCTTAATTCGTTCAAATTTCTTGGAGTTGACATACACATTATTGATTTTTATTTCTTCGGATCAGCATCGGTACCACGATGGCGTATAATGAAGCCAAGAAACTTTCCTGAGGATACCCCAAAAGCAAATTTCAAGGGGTTCATCTTTAAACTGTGTTGCCGAAGTTTATGGAATATGGTCTCCAAATCAGCCAATTGATTAAAACATTGTCTGGATTTGACCAAAAAATTATCCACATAACATTCACAAAAGTTATCGAAGAAGTGTTTGACGATATGTTGTGTTTCACGTTGGTATGTTGCGCATGCATTCTTTAAACCAAAGGTCATTACCTAATATAAAAACACACCTTAAGGGGATATAAAGGTTGTATATTATTCATCCTCTAGGGCCCTATGAATCTGATTAACCCTAGAGTAACCATCCATGAAGGGAAGAGCTTCATGGCTAGTCATTGCATCAATTAGAAGCCCTCTAACCAGAACTATAAAATTTTCTTTAGGAAAATTCTCTTTAAGATATCTGAAATCAATGAAAACTCTGATTTGTCCATTCTTTATTTTCACAGGGACAATGTTTTCCAACTATTTGGGATATTTAACTTCTCTAACAAAGTTATCCTTTATAATATTATCAACTTTAGCATCAATTTTAGATGCATAAGTTGGGTGTTTTCTTCTTACTACTTGATTTAATCCACGATGTCCTTATGGAAAACCCAAATGATGGGTGGCTACATCAGGATTAAGACATAGAATTTATTTATAATTCCAAGAAAATATATCTCATTGTTTCTTTAGAAATGAACTATACACCTCTTACTCTTTAGAGGTCAAGGTCGCACTAATAAGAGTGGGGCATGGATCTTCTTCGGTACTAAGATTTATTTCTCTGATCTCATCAACGGTGGTAGAGACACCTTCCTCAAAAGGTGCAGGAGCATCCCCAAGATCTTCTTCTTCTTCTTCATTACATTTTACCTCATCGGTTTCCACTCGCATAGTATATGACAATTCAAAACTCCCAATGTTAGAGGGGGATCCAGTATTTGAATATCCTGACGAAGTGGCCACCATATTTGACCCTACTAATGGCAAAGGTTCTTCATGTGGTAATGAAGAGGAGATGATGGATTGTGAATCAACATCTTTGTCTTCCTCTAGAATTACTACAATTTATTCTAATCTGATTAAAGAAGTAGAGGCTTTTTGTAGTTCAGAAGATGAAATGAAAACATATCCATTTAAGCTTCCAACACTACTTGGTGAATCACTAATCTCTTCCATGTTGTTAGGCTCAATTTCCACAATTGACATTATGGATGTTATTGGACGAGTGCTTGGATTTGGTTTTACTCTTTAAATTTTATTGATGGGTAGCACATAATCCATACTAAAATGTATGAATGGATTTTTTGGGATCATTTCCAGTCTATTTGGATCATTAACGCTAGTCATTTATTTGTCATGGACTTTGTTCCTTTTGTGTGATAAAACTCTACCTCAATGAATTGATATTCACATGACTTTAATGAATCCTTATCACCATACAATGTCCTGATTTGACTACTAAAACAGTAATTAAGACATTGTTGGTATGACGAAGGTATGGTTTTATTTTGATGTATCCAAGGCCTTCCAAGAAGAATGTTGAAGGTTGTGTCATGACGAACAACCATGAAATATGAATTAGACACAATATCTCCAAACTAAGTTCTAAGGGTAATATCACCCATAGGTTCTTGCTCATTCTTATCATAAGAATGAAACATTAAAATGGAAAGAGATAAGTCAGACTTAGTCAGGACCAATCGATGAAGTGTACAAATAGGAATGAGGTTGACTCGGGAGCCATTATCAATGAATTCTCATCGGATGTCTACATAATTGAATTTTCCAGACAAATACAAGGGTCTAATATGTCCATGTACAACATCATCTTCATATTCATCAATAAAATATATGACTATTTGACATTCTGTAGGATCATTCTCTGTATGGTAAACCTCAGTAGCAGCTGCTTCGGTTTCAAACTCCTAAGGACTTGACAAAGCCTCAATGAGTGCTTCTCGAATATCTTTTGACAGATTAAAAGCATCCATCATTGATAAATTGGCCGTTAATTGGTCCAATTGTTTCAAGAAATCATACTTTTGGTCCATAGGTATGTGTTTTCCATCATGAAAATGCAGGTTTTCAGGTGTTTTGGAAGTTGATTCTTCTGATGTAGATGTACTCTATGTCAGAGGAGAAGCTAGAAATACTCCTGGATTTGGTAAATTAGACAAACTAGATCTATTCACTTGAAAATAGGAATATGGTGTGACTTCTAATTGGTATTCCTAGATAATCATGTCAGTACCGAACATATATTTCATGGAATAAACTCCTTGTTCTTGTTAAGACAGCAGAAGGGATCTTCCATGAGTTTCTACTGTATATATGGTTCAAGAAGGGGTAGAGTTAAAATGGTGGCTTCTAGAATTCCCACATCTTACCCTATATCCTCGACCCTAGCCTCTTCCTCTAGTTCCAAATTAGGTACAATGAATTCTGACTAATTATAATTGGAATCACCATTGGCATAAGGGTCCATTAAATGGATAATATTAATAGAACCATCAATCAATTCTTCATATGATATAGATTCTGCCTGATAGGTTAATTTTGATTGTGTAGTTTTGTGGGGAAGTGCCCGTGCTTTTGAAATAGATGGCATGAAATCTGCCAAGGTCAAGGATAACTTTGGCCTTAATGTGATATCATCTTCTTCTGTCTTCTCTTTGTCCTTATGATCACTTATATTCTTTGAGGAATTTACTTTGGGTGAAGGTGGTTTTTTGTGTCAAGAGTGGTGGAAGACACAGTTGTTTTTTTCAAATATTTTCCTAAAAGGGAATAATTTTGGTTGATCATTTTCCTGATCATCCAATCATCATATTTTGGCACATTTTTACTTTTATCATCCTGACATTCTCCTTCTTCCACAGGATCAGTAGCAGTAACACGTGATACTTGAGATGATGAACTTTTCAGTTTACCTTATCTAGAATATACCATATTTTGCAAGAGGTACATAAAAACATAAAATTCCTCGATGAGAATCCCTAACATTTGGTGAAAGGGAAAATAATTTAGAAGAGCTTCATACCCTTATTTATTTGGTTTCTTCGGCCTTGACAACTGAACCAAATATTTTTCCTGAGCTGAGATGAATTAACTAGGAACTTCTTCATTATGGAAAAAATAAACTTTGTTCTTTAATTCCTAAAACTGTTTCCACCTTTGATCTCTTTGATTATCTTGATGAGACATTACTTGCTACTGATGCTTAGGAGTCGGGGCCATTTGGTATGATGATGGTATTTAAGTAGAAGTAGGTATAAGTGCATGCTTGAGTGTAACTATAACGACTTCTGCCTTTCTGATCCTCCTCCCTAGACCTGGCGGAATTACCTGAGTTTTATTATTAGTTTCTATAATATAGTCTTTTATCTATTGAGTGATTCAAGTAAGGTCTCAAAATCCTCCTGTGTATTTCACAGGGATCAATGGTGTGTGTAACTCATCACATATACTTGCCACACAAATTGGCTTCAACTCTACTTAAGTGAGTTCTAGACTTAAGGAATATGTTAATCCTTTCCATCATTAAATGAAATATAAAAATCCTTTATTTTCCATTTTTTTACAATTGGTAAGATAAATAACTATCGTCTTTGGTAGCATAGATCCAAATTGAAGAAGTAATTTCTAACGGAGATCTTCCCATCTAGTAATTGATCGAGATTGTAAACTTGTATACCAGACAAAAGTTGGCCTCTGTAATGACTGCATGAAACACCTAAGCCTTATTGCTTCTTGATTTTAGGAGATCCCATCATGAGATCACAATGACAAACAAAATGTGTTATGTTTTTTTCTAGATCTCCCAAACCATTAAATATTGGGAAAGCGATATTCACAAAATTTGGTGGGGGAGGAATTTCATCCACCCTTTCAGGGTAAGCTCTCTTTTCTGAATGAACTAGTTCACATAGCTCCTCCATAGCTTCCAATTGAGTCATTAATCCCTAAATTGTGTTCATAAGCATTTGGGGAATACCTAGATGAGCTAGAACCTATGCAGGTATAGAAACTAGAGCTTGATCTGGTGCAAGGACCGACAAAACCACTAACAGTGGTGCTGATATTTTCCTGGAATAACCCATGGTAACATGTCTATTGGGATGTGCCAAATCATGCCTTGATTTTTTACCTAGTAGAGGGAATTCCTTATCTGCATCTATAGTTACTACAAATTCTCTTTGCAGAGGAGCTCCTACAAGATTTTCAAGTTTTGAATCTACCCAGGGAGTATGTCTAACATAAATTCTGCTTCAATGTAACTCTGTATTGAGTCTTTTCAACTCCTTAATTTCATATTCATTCTATGAAAATATTTCTTCAAGTGAAAGAGATTGACCTTCTACATTGAATATAGCAGTATGGAATTACTTCAATTAGACTATAATTGATACCTATCAAGGCACTCCATGGGAGGCTACACCCCCTGGGCAGGACACACCACTATCCCCAGTGGCAGCCATTTCCTCATGAAGCCCTTGGGCAGAGAGCCATGCTTCGTCCAATGCTCACATGTGAGATTTTCCATGGATTGGATACATTCTTACCTCTTTTGCCTCTGATACCAACTATAGAGACCCAAATCTTGAAGTACATGGACATTACATTACTTTTTTGGAATACTTAATACATAACAAAACAGACACATAAGGACCGTAATAGTTTGGTGTCTTTGGAAACTCTGAAAATAATCTTCTAGTCGTGGTGAAAGATCTTAAAAATCTCCCATAAGGATCTCACCCTGTTGTTTTCTTACCTAAAACCTTTCTCTAAATCTTGGGGAAAAGAAAACATATAAATGGTGAGCTCAAATTCTCAGTAAGATTAAGCATAGAGAACATAAAACAATCCATAAACATTTTAATGCAAAAACTTGAACATAAAATCTAAACATCAAAATCATGAGTAACGACATAAATCTTGTAAGTACACAAGGAATAGATCATAAAGGAACATTAGTCATGATAAACTAGAATGGTAATAAAACATGTAATTGTGGATTCCATTAAGCACATTTTGTGATTTCCGTAGTAGCCAAGGCATTGCTGCCAAGACCATCTTAGTGGATAAAGTCCCATTCTGAATCGAGTTCACTCCTCGTTCCAGTCCTGTAACACTGAACTAAATTAACTTACCATTCCAGCCATGTATATCTCATGAGATATAAATCTTTACCCAATGCATTGGAGTGAGATCTAGGTCCCACCCATCTCATAATGAAATCATTCTTACTTGTGCCACAAAATCAGAAATCATACATCATAGCATAACCCATGTAATAAAAATGGGATTCTTAAACATCATGCCATCGTAACATAATCCATAAAAAATAATTGGATATCATTTCAACATAAGAAATGTGGAACCATGTAAATCATAGAGACATTATACTTGAAACATACACATATGAAATAATTTCATCTTAGATGGAAAATGGTTTTGATAAAACACTTGAAATGAATTCTTGAGGAACATATCCTTTCTTCTTCAAAATCATTTTCTTTTCACAAAATGCCATGAAATTTTAAAAGAAATTGATTTTGTTGAAAATAGACATTAAATATTCTAGAGGAAGCATCATGAAAATTAGGCACTATGAAAACGTAAAAATCCGTTCATGCAGTATAAGTTAAAAAAAGATTATCCTCGTACTTTTACCGGAAAAGTCAAAAAGTACCTTGTAGGGTAAAAAAAGAAAGATTCCTTCCATACCATGGGGTAAAAGTGAAAATGGGTAAAAATGAATTTAAACATACATGAAAAAACTTTTATAAAACATGGACATGGATGATAACAATAACCCCAGTTAATACTTACGAATAAGCAATCTAGGAAAAAAATGAGATTTGCAAAATTATCCCTTACCTTAGGTATGATATGCTTTGTATGTTTCCGAACCTCCTATATAATGATTTAAATAATTTCATTGACTTATTACAGAATCATATTCATTGTTATGATATCATATATGGTTTACTTTTGACTTTATATTACCCGTTCTTTTGTAAATTCGATGTAAAAGCAGTGATTTGGGTACAATCGTTTCATTTATTGTACGTGTTTCGACTTGTTGTTATTGATATTATTACTTATATCATGATTTAATTAATTATAGAATGTAAAACATGATTTATATATAATAAATATTCAGCATATACATATATATATGATAGATAGATAAATGGAATGAAATACACCGTTCATGGAGACGGTAGGCCGTACGTACGCAAGAACTCTGTTTTCATTTCCTTATTGAATTGAATGGAATTAAGTATATGAAATACATATATATATACATAAATCCAGTATCATTATAATGTCATATATTTAATTATTATTCATTATATATACTTTATAATCATTCATGAATGGTTAACATGGAGAATGAATCTCATCGCATCGTGGAGACGGTAGTCCGTACGTACGCACGAGCGATGATATCATTCCCATGATCATGGAATTGTATTTAATTGTATGAATAATATTTCAGAATCAATATAACTTTACAATAATCATATATAGTTATTTATTTACACCATTATACCCATCCAAGTAAGGTGGTGGTCGAAAACAGATTACACCACGGCGTGGAGACGGTATTTTGTACATACGCACGCTCGGTGACTTCGTTTTCCGTAGGATGGATAAAAGGTGAAATAGGGTTGTTTAATATTTATAATAACATTTCAGTATATAATTAACACTTATTTTATTACTTTATAATGAGACAGCTAAAGAATAATAAGTAGAAGAAGAAAGGAACTTGAGAGAATCGGAAGAAGAGATTACCTCTTCTTTGACGCACCTCCTTTAAGCCTTCTCTTAAGGAATTAGAGTTGGTCTTTTGAGAACACCAGAACCTCCAGAATGTTTCTAGAGAAGTGGAGAAGATAAATTTTTAAGGTTTAGCTGAACTTAAAGGCTCAAAATGGTGTTAATATAAGAGGCAAGGGGTGCCCTTTTTATAAGGGAGGAGAGGGGAACCTTTGGAAAAACATAAAATATTATTTTATAATAAAGTCATATTCGGTTTTTAATAGCTCAAGATTGATTTATTTCTAACCTAAGTTGGGGATGGGTCGAAATAATCTCAACCAATAGATTTTAGACAGGTTTGGGTCATTATATTAACCTTATCTTTTTGTTTTAACACTTAGTTAATTAGATTGACATTTACCATGTCACATTGTATTTTTATATTATATAGTTAATAAACTTAACATATACATCCAAGAGACCCCCAAGTAGTCCATTAATGATACACCTATATTTATATAAGTATCTTGGCAAAACCTTAGATTTTTAGGAATATAATAACAATTAATAATATAATATTTGTTTTTAAAACTATTTTATGTCAATTTAGACACTATTTGGTAATAGATTTTTGTGAAACTCATAACAGCATTATTATTTCAAAAAAAGTTAATTACATCATTACTAACATGTCATATTAACCTATAAAATTATTGTAATTCATAGAAAGTCTCAAATTACATTTATTTGAGTATTTATAACATGAATTATGTTAATATTTCATTAATAAGATAATTACTCCATCATCCTTGTGTCATTAATATATATAATTATTTAATTTCTAAAAATTATAAATAAAATACCATTATGTAGGAAATCTTTTTATATTTCTAATTAATATTTATAGTCGAATTTATCCTTTTTATAACCCTATATTAAAAATTTTTTAGTTATTAAACTTTGATTTTAACTATTTTAACTCTTCTTTATATAAAATAATATTAAATGTCCTAATCTAATCCAAGTGGACCAAAATGGTCATATTTTATTCCCAAGGTATTTTTTTGTCTAATTAAACATATCGAATAGAATTAGGACATGTTTTAGGGTAATAATAATATCATTTTTACCCTTAATTACCCTCTTTACTTTTAACCGTGGTAAAAAAAGTAAAAACTTACTATTCACCAAAAATTATTTTCATCCCATTGAACCACATTTTAGTCCTTGATATTAACCGTGTCTCTAGGATTTTTGAAATTCCACTCACAGAAGTGGTAAAATTGAGTTTTATGTGAATTTTCAAATTCTCCTTGGAGGTGGGTAAAAGACGGTGAAAAGTTCAATAAAATTTGTATATATCTAAAATTATTATAAAATGACTCCAATAAATTAATTTGATCTTATATTGGTATTATGTATCAATTTTGATCTAAAATAAATTTAAATAAAATAAATAATTATTTAAATAAAAATTCAGTTTTTAAATAGTAACCCAGTGTTTTCAATATTCATCAAAAATTAAATGTTTTCAGAAAAAAACCAAAATTTCACCTTAGGATAATTTCAATATTCCGAATCCAAAAATTAAGTCCATTTTGAAAGATAAAATTTATAAAATTTCAAAAATTGGGTATTACTATTCATAACGGCTAGTTTTAATAATATTTTAATAGCATATCGTTGTTTAGTGAAACTCGGTATTGCGTACAACAGACACTATTGTCGAAGGTCGTGATTGCATGTAATGCAAGCCAAGTCAGGGATGCGTGTAGTGAATGCTCCTTTTGGTGTAGCGTACAACACAAGACATCAATGAAATTAAAACGAATATTTTTCATAAAATCTCGGGGTGTTACATTCTACCCCCCTTAAAATGAATTTCGCCCTCAAAATTCGTCAGGGATATAAATGGTTTACTACTTGAAGTTTTATTTAATAGAAACTCACATTGTAAAAAGGAATACCAAAACATAACTTTAAAAACTAAATTACGAAACGTAACGGTTACCCAAATTAACTAATCACTGGGTTTCCACATAAGAGAACATAGGTGAAAAATATGGATATGGAAGAGAAATCTTACCATCAAGTTCTGATGGAGAGTGGTGGAGAACATGCCTATGAAAAAGCCAACAATCACAAAGACATAAATTTTTTATTATCTAAGGTACCATCTGATTCATCAGATATAAGGGCACTAGGACAACTTTTTTGGTTTTCAATATCATTTCCCTAAAGTTGAATAATTTGAATTAGAAGAAATACTTACTTTATTTTGTTATAATCTCACCGTTGTTCGTTTCTTGAACAATTTCCACTTCATATCTTAATGAAATGAAGTTGAATTTGTCTTTCGCAAAGTTTTAGCAGATGATGCAATAGAATGATAGGTCATTCCATCTGTCTCAATCATAAGTTAGCAAAAGTTATATACATAAGTCCATCTATGGTGAGATTAATCAGATACGGTTCCAAAATGGACTTATACTTCATCTATAATCCTGCATAATAAAATAAAACTAGTTTCTACTGACCATGGACTTCTTGTAGGCCAGTGGTAGGAAATAAAGGCATGTCGCTCTTCGGTTGTCGGTTCAATTCCCACAGCCCTGTCCGACGTGACGGGTTGTCGCCCATACTGCAGGTTGTCCTTTTTCTAAAAATACATTATTATAACATTCCATCAATAATATCAAAAAAGTTCTAGCCTTAAACAATACAAACTTCGGTCCAACATAATCCGTTCTAATCATTAATCTTATCCAAAATACTACTATCCAATCTCATATTATAGTGAAAACAATTACCAAAGATTTCATATAACAAGCATGTTAATAGCATCGTTGATCCCCATATATCATAAGATATGTCTTGTTGGTCACATTTCAAACATTCGAAGGCCTTAATCATGTATTCTCTTGAAAAATGAATACCCATTGAACCTTTGTGAAAACATGAGTGCTGTAAAAAGATAACTCTTTCCACATAACGAAGTCCCAAAATTTTGTATACTCAAACCATGATATCACTTAGTCCTTATAACAATCATGAGCTCATGAATACTATCAAACATATTATTTCCTCCTTATCCATTCATTATGGGCATATCATATTCTTTCCAAAAATATCTGAATAACCTTTCATGGTTACTAGTACCATTTAACATACACTTTCAAATACTTTAGGAAAAACAATATTGTAACAATCCTTAGATGTTTCTTTATTTCATAGTACCATTAAATTACCTACACAACATAACTCTTGATAAACCTACAATCATTCCACTACCTTCCTAAACCATTGACCAAGATTCAACACTTCTTTCATCTCATATATCATTTGTTGTCTCCTTATCATCATCCACATAAATACTACCCATATGACCATGATGATTCTCTTCATGAGACATTTCCTTAGGGCATTGGTTTGCATAATGCCCGTACATTCCACATTTAAAACATTTAACCGCTGTTGATGTCCAAGCAATACCATTATCCTTGTCCATGGTGTTAACATAACCTTTTCCTTTTCACTTGCTGACTTTGTGTCCTTCTTTTCCACACCCAAATAATCTTCTAGTTCCTTTGAAACATTCTCCTTGATGCCTCTTCCCACAAGATTTACATGATAGAAATTGAACTTTCCTTCCTCTATGATCATCATTAAACTCCATCTTTCTCTTATTAGCTGAGTCGGGAAACTTACCATAGTTGAGATTATTGATCATATTATGAGATTTCTGATTAGGCATAATTACTATGTTTGGACTTCCAAATATCGTTTCATTTGGTTTCTCATGAAAAATATCATTCCATTGTCCATCATATCCTCCATTATCGTGAAGCTTCCTGTTTCCAGCCATTTTCCAAAACCCAAAAAGAATATCATGAGAGGAAAAAAATCATAATCAAGGGGGATTACCATCAATATCTAACATATTAGGTTAAATTCTAAGATCGTTACCGTAATTCTAGGACTATAACCTATACGTACACTTATCCTTAGGTATATCCCTAGACATACCTTAGAAATATCTCTAGGGATTTCATTAAAGTTTTCGCATCCTAGTTTCCAAAGGTTAACTAAACCTTTCCTCTGATACCAACTATAGTGGTTTGGAATTACTTCCAGTGGACTATAATTGATACCTATTAGGGAACTCCATGGGTGGCTACACCCCATGGGCGGGACACAGCACCATCCCCAATGGTAGCCACTTCCTCATGAAGCCCTTGGGTGGAGTGTCATGCTTTGTCCAACATTCACATGTGAGAGTTCCCAATGATTGGATACATTCCTACCTCCTTTACCTCTGATACCTACTGTAGAGACCCAAAGTTTGACGTACATGGAATTTACATTAATTTTTCTGAATACTTAATACATAACAAAAATAGACACACAAGGACCATAATAGTTTAGTGTCTTTGGAAACTCGGAAAAAATCTTCTAATCATGGTGAAAGATCTTCAACATCTCCCATAAAGATCTCCCCTTTTGTTTTCTTACCTAAAACCTTTATTTAAATCCTGGGGAAAAGAAAACATATAAAGGGTGATCTCAAATGATCATTAAGGGTAAACCTAGAGAACATAAAACAATCCATAAACATTTGAATGTAAAAACATGAACATAAAATCTAAACATCAAAATCATGAGCAACGACATAAATCTTGGAAGAACACAAGGCATAGATCATAAAGGAATATTAGTCATGATAAACTAGCATGGTAATAAAACATGTAATTTTGGCATCCATTAATCACATGTTATGATTTCCATAGTATCCAAGGTATTGCTGCCATGACCATCTTAGTGGACAAAGTCCCATTCTGAATCGAGTTCACTCCTCGTTCCAGTCCTATAACACTGAACCGGATTAACTTATCTTTCCATCCATGTCTATCTCATGAGATATAAATCTTTACCCAATGAATTGGAGGGATATATAGGTCCCACCCCTCTCATAATGAAATATTTCTTACATGTTCCACAAAATCATAAATCATACATGATAGCATAACCCATGTAATAAAAATGGGATTCTTAAACATCATGTCATCATAACATAATCCATATAAAACAAATGGATTTCATTTCATCATAAAAAAATTGAAACCATGTAAATAATAGAGACATTATACTTGAAACATAAACATATTAAATAATTTCATCTTAGATGTAAAATGGTTTTCATAAAACACTTGAAATGATTTCTTGAGGAAAATATCCTTTCTTCTTCAAAATCATTTTCTTTTCACAAAATGCCAGAAAATTTTAAAATAAAATGATTTTGTTGAAAATAGACATGAAATATTGGAGAGGAAGTTTCATCAAAATTAGGCATTATGAAAACGTAAAAATCTGTTCATGCCGTATAAGTTAAAAAACATTTTCCTCGTACTTTTGCCGGAAAAGTCAAATAGTACCTCGTAGGGTAAAAAAAGAAATATTGCTTCCATACCATGGGGTAAAAGTCAAAATGGGTAAAAAGGACTTTAAAAATACATGAAAACGCTTTTATAAAACATGGACATGGATGATAACAATAACCCCAGTAAATACTTATGAATAAGCAATCTCGGATAAAAATGAGATTTGCAAAATTATCCCTTACCTTATGTCTGATATGCTTCGTATGTATCTGAACCTTCTGTATAATGATTTAAATAAAGTCAATGACTTATTACAGAATCGTATTCATTTTTATGATATCATATATGGTTTACTTATGACTTTATATTACCTGTTCTTTTGTAAATTTGATGTAAAAGCAGTGATTTGGGTAAAATCGTTTCATTTATTGTACGTGTTTCGACTTGTTGTTCTTGATATTATTACTTATATCCTGATTTACTTAATTACAGAATGTAAAACATGATATATATATATATATATAATATATATTCATCATATACAAATATATATGATAGATCGATAAATGGAATGAAATACACCGTTCATGGAGACGGCAGGTCGTACGTACGCATGAACGCTGTTTTCGTTTCCTTATTGAATTGAATGGAATTAAGTAGATGAAATTCATATATATACATAAATCCAATATCATTATTAGGTCATATATTTCATTATTATTATATATATATACTTTATAATCATTCATGAATGGTTAACATGGAGAATGAATCTCATCACGTCGTGGAGACGGTAGTCCGTACGTACGCACGAGTGATGATGTCATTACCATGATCGTGGAATTGTATTGAAGTGTATGAATAATATTTCAGAATCAATATCACTTTAAAATAATCATATATAGTTTTTTATTTACACCATTATACCCATCCAAGTAAGGTGGTGGTCGAAAACAGATTACACCACGGCGTGGAGACAGTATTTCGTACGTACGCATGCGTGGGGATTTCATTTTCCGTAGGATGGATAGAAGGTGAAATAGGGTTGTTTAATATTTATAATAACATATAATTATATACGTAACACTGATTTTATTACTTTATAATGATACAACTAAATAATAAGAAGTATAAGAAGAATGGAACCTGAGAGAATCAGAAGAAGAGATTACCTCTTCTTTGATGCACCTCCTTTAAGCCTTCTCTTAAAGAAGTAGAGTCGGTCTTTTGAGAAGCCCAGAACCTCGATAATGTTTCTAGGGAAGTGAAGAAGATAAATTGGTAGAGTTTGTCTGATCTTTGAGGCTCAAAATGTTGTGAAGAGAAGAGGAAAGGGGTTCCCTTTTTATAAGGGAGGAGAGGGGCACCTTTGGAAATACTTAAAATATTATTTTATAAAAAATTCATATTCAGTTTTTAATAGATCCAAATTGATTTATTTATAAGATAAGGTGGGGATGGGTCGAAAGGCTCTCAACCAAAATATTTTAGACAGGTTTGGGTCTTTATATTAACCTTATCTTTTTGTTTTAACTCTTAGTTAATTAGATTGACATTTACCTTGTCACATTGTATTTTTATATTATATAGTTAATAAACTTACCATATACATCCAAGTGAGCCCCAAGTGGTCCATTAATGATAAAAATATCATGATATAAGTATCTTGTCTGATCCTTAGATTTTTAGGAATATAATAACAATTAATAATATAATATTTTTTTTAAAACTATTGTATGTCAATTTAGACACTATTTGGTAATTGATTTTTTTGAAACTTATAACAGGATGATTAGTTCGAAAAACTTTAATTAAATCAATACTAACATGTCATAGTAACCTATAAAATTAGTTTAATTCATAAAAATTCTCAAATTACATTTATTTGATCATTTATAACATCAATTATGTTAATATTTCATTAATAAGATAATTATTGCATCATCATTGTGTCATAAATAAATTAAATTATTTAATGTCTAAAAATTATAAATAAAATACGATTATGTAGGAAATCTTTTTATATTTCTAATGAATATTTATAGTCTAATTTATCTTATGTATAACCCTATATTAAAAATGTTTTATTTATTAAACATTGATTTTAACTATTTTAACTCTTCTTTAAATAAAATAATATTAAATGTCCTAATCTAATCCAAGTGGACCTAAATGGTCATACTTTATTCCAAAGGTTGTTTTTGGTCTAATTACACTTATCCAATAGAAATAGGAAATGTGTTAGGGTAATAATAATATCATTTTTACCCTGAATTACCCTATTTACTTTTAACCGTGGTAAAAAAAAGGTAAAAAGTTACTATTCACCAAAAAATAGGTTCATCTCATTGAACAAAATTTTAGTCCTTGATATTAACCGTGTCTCTCGGATTTTTGAAATTCCACTCACAAAAACGGTAAAATTAAGTTTTATGTGAATTTGCAAATTCTCCTAGGAGGTGGGCAAAAGACGGTGAAAAGTTCAATAAAATTTTTATATATCTAAAATTATTATAAAATGACTCCAATGAATTAATTTGAACTTTTATAGATATTATGTATCAATTTTTACCTAAAATAAATTTAAATAAAATAAATAATTATTTAAATAAAAATTCGGTTTTTAAATAGTAACCTAGTGTTTTCACTATTCATCAAAAATTGAAAGTTTTCAGAAAAATACCAAAATTTCACCCTAGGATAATTTCGATGTACCGAATACAAAAATGAATTCCATTTTGAAAGATAAAATTTATAAAATTTCAAAAAGTGGGTATTACTATTCATAACGGTTAGTTTTAATAATATTTTAATAGCATATCGTTGTTTAGTAAAACTCGGTATTGCGTACAACATATGCTATCATGGAAGGTCGTGATTGTATGTATTGAAATCCAAGTCAGGGATGCGTGTAGTGAAAGCTCCTTTTGGTGTAGTGTACAACACAAGACATCAATAAATTAAAAAGAATATTTTTCATAAAATCTCAGGGTGTTACCTTGAAAAAGTGAGATGCAATTTGACTATTTCTTTTCCCTTGTTAGATGCCTTTTGGAGGGGTGGGTGTTGGTTATTTGAAGGCATACCTAGATTCTATGTAATCCTTTGATTTCAGGTACACACACCTTCTTCATTTTCCTCAGTGTATTTCGTATTTTGGCCAAGAACTTCATCTTCAGATTCCACTGAACTGGAATCATTTTCTGGAGGATCTTCTATAGTGGTGTTAATGACATTCACTGAAACATAATGCATAGAAGGAATTATGTTATAATTTTTGTAAGATTTTCACCCTCTGTATCTTTAATGAGACTTTGTTCTCCTATATGATGAATTCCCAGGA
This sequence comes from Viscum album, assembly GCA_963277665.1. NCBI lineage: Eukaryota > Viridiplantae > Streptophyta > Magnoliopsida > Santalales > Viscaceae > Viscum > Viscum album. Next base: position 1,425,881,348 of record OY728120.1, on the reverse strand, counting down.
ACTATTATGCAGACAGTAACCTAATGGGATTCCTTGTATAGTTTAGTTGTACGCTCTCCTTGTGGCTTCTTCCATAATCGGGAGAAAACTGACTTGCATTGAGGTGGGGATTTTAGATGTGAAAAAGCCCCCAACACTGCAGGATGGGGTTGTTCCTATTCTTCTATTAAAAATATTTGAACTTTGTTTAATGAATTTGAAGGTTTAATTAAATGATCCCCCCATACTTGGAAGCTAGGATGATTGTTGAACTATTATGGATGAAATTCCTGCAATTGATCTTATAAATTTGTGAATTTTGGTTTCAACATTAGGTGGGTGCCTTATTCTAAAACCACATAAATCACCTGTTTCGGAATATTGCTTTGCTATTTTAGGAATTTTCATTCTTTGATGACTGACATCCTCTAAGCGGGACTCCGGTTCAAGATTATCAGATGCTTGATATAAAATTAACTCAACAATTTCTTTTCTTTAGGCCTGACTCTAAAGAGACCTGGTTGAGGCTGGTTCTTGAGCGTACATTCAATTACATACAAAATCTATTGATTGTGGATGACCATGGGCAATAACATTTCATGAGACCACTTTTGATGAACTTTGCTAATTTTGGAGTGCAGTGAAATGCAATGCTCCATGTACACCCCATCCTCTGATACAAACACTATATGGGGAATCAGAAATTAACTAGCATGGCCTGTTTAGACCATTGAGGCATGCACGGTGAAGGATTCTCTGCTATTTTTCAACCTTTTAATATTGGGAAACAGAGAGAGATGATAAGTCAATTTGGCGTTGAAGCCCTTCTATTATCTTTAAATGATTTTGATATTCATCATATAGTAATACTTTGGTTTTCAAATGACAAAGATTCTTCTATAAATTGTGGTAGATATCATAAATACAATCTTCTGTCATCAATTATGATATTTTATAATGATAATTTGACAAAGGCCATAACATTACTGGTACTTTTCCCTTTCCCAATTGATTCCTCATGTTTAACACATATTCATCTTCTTTCACAATATTTTTCTCAACTTGGTCTTACCAAAGTGGATGCTATATATTAAATGAAAGATGACCCAAGAGAGGTTCTGAGAATGACCACTCCCTTGAGGTTTCTTCTGGTTGAGAAAGTGTTTCACCTGTCAATGGTAAGGCATCAGACATGACTGACCTTGTGTTTGCAAGTTCCTTGATATAGGAGGGATTTCTCATCGCTGCATTTTCAATTATAGAATTTTCTTAACAATACAAAATAATAATACAGAGAGGACTTTCACAGTGAATTCCATCATGGGTGGGATCACTATGGTGGATTACAACAAATGATAAATCTTCTTGGTCCTTGGTCTTCTGGCCACACAGAGGGTTGTCATGGCTCTCATCCAGAGACAGGCAATCTGGATTGACTGAATTTTCATAAATCAATCCTTCATGATGAAGTGTCTGTTGAGGAACATTATAATTACTATTTCAACTCCCATAATTTGGAAATTAAAGGATAGGATCTTGAGCTACAAAAGATAAGTGTCTGAGGGCTTCAAGAACTCCATCATTAAGAGGAGCCAAATCGCAGCTCGAATCTTGATTTTACAACAGTGCGTGGTGAGAATTCTTCTTATATGTTCTCTTATACATAGTTGGGGCCACTTTTTGGGAAAATTGGTTATCATGGGTAAGTTTATGTGCCTGCCTTGGATTAGTTACTAGAAAAGAACAATTACCTTCAATTGGAAAGAGTGTATATTCCAAATCTTGTTGTCTATATGATATGAGGGAATATGCCCCATGGACCTCCTAGACTGGAACAGAGGTGGGTATCTATTCTGGGATGGCATGCCGATGTGTTATACCATGTGTGGGAAAAAAATTATGTGTTTTTCCCCGGTACTGCTGAAGTGGTTGTTATAATATTTTGGCATGTTTCCAGAATTTGGGCAGGGATTTGTGTTTTCTCGTTCACCATTGATAAGATTTTTTTGGTGACTTCAGAGGTCGAAATGGAAATATACATCCATTCCATATCTAGATTAAGTGTATTTTCCTACTCCTATCCTCCTTTTCCTATCAATGGGTATTGAAAGTACTCATGTATGGAGGCAAAGGGTTGGGTCTTCCCCAAATTTGTTGTCGGAGCTTTTTGACTGACTTCTCCGGGTGCTACCAAATGGGACTATTGGTAGAATTGATGAACATTGGTAGGTGTATGTGCCTGATGGATGTTTCCTATCAAGTATGGTTGACAGACTTCCTTCAACACTAGAAGATGAGACTGCTGGCAGAATTGGTGATTGTAAAGAGGTGTATGTTCCTGTTTACTAGTTGTCACCACATTAGATTGGTGGGCTTCTTTAAATGCAATCAGACGAGCCTACGAACTGGATGATTACATGTAAGCATGTGTATGTACCTATTTATGTTACTCCACTATATTTATCTGTTTGTATTTGTGGGTTGCTACCAGATGAGTCTGCTGGACAACAAACATAAGATGGATGGGTGTATATGCATGTTTTTTGTCTGCCATCAAGTTAGGTTGATGGGCTTCTTTGGAAGGGGTATAGGTAAGAACCTTCTCACTGTTGACCAGAAGTTGTCCCCGGTGGTTCATAATGCATACCCAAGACTGAGAGACCTGGTCCGAACATCCAAAGGAAACACCCCCATCATGTTGGGGGTTCACTACCGCACGATTCTGTTGGTGGTGATTGTTGGTGGGATTCCTCATGAAGGACTGCTAAATTCGTGAATTGAGGCCTATAATGGCCTCTTAATCCACCTACTTGTAGTACAGGAGAGATTTATTGTTGTGTTCCTATTATAAGGACCTAAAATGGTTGAAGACAATGGTTGGCATCATCTGCTTCTTGATCATTGGTCATCATTGGTCAGATGATCAGGTATTTTTATTGACCCGGAGGGCCTACTGAGAAGCCTTCAAAGTTGGGATTGCACTATGCCAGCAATATTCCATTACCAGCACATTAGAAACCCAACATTGAAGATGTTGGGTTGGTGATGACGTCCTTCCTATGAATGGGGATCCAGCTTTAGCAGCGGTCAGGAAGTTCACATATGTGGTCTTGAAGAAATCCATTTTGGAGTGAAGGGAATTATGAGAAAAATTGAAACAACAACAAACTCTATTAAAGAAACATCTTTTTAGATCGATACATGCATGATTGATTCCTTTATTTTAACTTTCTTTATCAATTTATAAGGGCCTAAAAGGTGGGTAACATTGTTAAATTGGTTAAGGATTCATGTCGGGTTCACCATTTTTGTTTCGTATTTCCTTGAAACTTGTATTCTACTTTTATGAATCACTACTTCTAGGTGGTTTCCATTGGATTTATTTATGGAACTGGAAACTTCCAACAGTTCTTTATCCAAAAGGGACCTTCTTTCCAAAGTCAGGTGTTGGTTATGTTTTAACTTCATGATACTTATGAATGTGGATTGGTCGAGAGGTTGGGAGGTTAGACTCATCACACCCTTTTGGGGGGAATTATTGTCTATTATGGGACTCTCTTTATAATTTAAAAGATTTTTGTGAATCCTTATTAATTCACCAAGTATATCATAAGTATCCCTTGGAATTTTCAATCACTTATTTAGCATCTAAAAATTTTAAAATCATCTGTATGTATTCTAGTTTCTTCATTAATGGAGATATCCATATGTATTCATGGTTCTCCATCAATGGTATCCTCTCATATACTACGTAGATATTCTTTTAATAATCATTATGATGATAAAAGTTTTAAGAAACTTAGTGGGGAAACTTGGAATTTATTTTCATCCAAGGAGACAAAGTATTGGTTTGATCTTGGGATTGTGCCCTTAAAATGGGATACCTACATATCCTTATAAAAGGAATCATAACCCTCTTAGTTCGGTGCCACTGAATGGGACACATCATACCTTTTAAGGTAATTTGATAAGGATCTGGCCATATAGTTTAATGTCATGTGGTATGGACATCTAAGAGGATGGTTCTTAGATAAAACATAGTGTGGGACTTATACTGAAGCAGCCAAAATAATTTGGAAAGGATATGGGTTTCTAAGTAGGATCAGACCCTGTTGGGAATACGGTCCAAGGAGAACATGGTTGATTTAACGTATTGGGTTTGAAAATCAAGGAGGATTCATATGTATCCCATTTATATGGGAATAAAATCCCACATAGTTCGATTAGTCTCATAGGAAAATACAGTCCTTTGAGAGAAATGAGTTTGGGCTTACTTCCTGAAAAGGATGACTTAGTGATTTTGGTGGTTTAATTTGGGGCTTATTCCTAAGGGGGATTCCCAGATTAAAGGGATTAATATAGGATTCCTGAAGAGGATATCCAGTGAGCTTGATCCCTGAAAGGCCTTCCTACATATCCTGGTTTGAATAGGATATAGAGTTCTTGTATTTCCTTCATATGTTCAAATGTTGTGACCATGAAAAATAATTAATCTCACATGAGTGATGATCGGTGTCAGAAAGAAGAGGATTTCAAATATTTAACAAAAGGAATCCACATTTTTCCTCCTCTGTTGGTGGAAGGGGTGCACCTATGGTGGCGATAGTGGAAGGGGCTTGAGTCGACCCGATAAGAGGGTGATGCGATGAGCCCTCCCTCTATTCACTTTATATTAGACAAGGGTCCAACAGAAGGAAGAAGGGAGGAAGGTTAGGGGCGTACACTAGGATGAATTCCCATTTGGGAATTGGATGGGGCTTACTCCTAATGAGGATGCCCAGTTGGAATTGGTTGGGTATTACTCCTAAGGAGGATGCCCATTTGGAATTTAACATGGAATAAGAGTCAGGTGATGTGGTATGAGGAGTTTCTTGAGGAGTGTATCGACTTAAGTAACATGAGGAATCCATAAGAAGAGTCCAATCTTGTTACATTAGAAAGGAACCAAAAGTAGTAATTAGACTGAAGGAACTTCATTGAGTGTGATGAAGTGTCTCAAATTGTGGCATTTTAAGGTTGGAAGTTGGGCCATTTAAAGGGTGTAATGGAAAATTTTGTGAAACGGATCGGAAAATTTCATGGTGAGACCCTCCATTTTTCATGGGGTTAGTGATAGAGATGAAGGGATTGTGTAGGTTCTCCGCCAAGGTGCCTCACATAGGTGCTCCATATAGCTCCCGCACGTAGGTACTCCTTACTGGTGTGGCGCCCAGGTGCACCGCACAGGTCTTTAGCGCAGCTCCATATGTTCTAGACCCTGTTGGAACTTTCATTCACCTTTTCTCTTTTAATTATCTCTTCTATCATATTTTAGAGAGATTCCTGAGATAATTTGGGGGATTTGGGAGAAATATCTATGCAATGGGAGCTTTGGGACATCTTCCAACTTTTTCTGTCCATGAAATGGGGATCCCAAGGGTCCTATTTATTTGTAAGGATGGGAACCTGGGCGGAGGAGTTCCCCCGCATAGGTCCCCCATGTACATCCTCTATGTAGGTCCTTCACGTGGGTGTTTAAAAAATTATACCACCGTATAGGTCCTCCGCATAGGTCCTTCATGTAGGTCCTTCGCGTAGGTCCTACATGTAGCTCTTCAGGATAAAATTTTTCCATCTTCCAAGTGCCATAACTTTTTATCCGTAAGTCTGGTTCGGCTCTGTGACCAGTCAAAATGAGGTGATTGAAGAGATCTAAACTTATTGAGATGGATAATGAACTATGTCTCCTCATATGAATTACTGAAATTTAATTTAATCAATCGACACCTTTTCATCATCAATCTTGGAAATCCACTAACTACTCTTAGATGGGGGAAGAATTCCACTTATCCATTGGTATGGAGTAGTATTTTGGCACATAAAAATATAGCCAGAATCCTTTTCCTTCCAATTGAAAACATTTTTACTCATACTTGACATTTTTTGACTACGTGAGAATCATATCTTGTTCTCCAAAAAAGCGTATGAAAACACATTTCACGGTGTCTACACATTTTCGGAGCATCTAACTTATGTTTCGTATACATGAAAAAATTAATGAAAGTTATGTAGTACTTATATCCATGAGTTGAATATTTTATCATTTGAACACATATATCAAAATCAATAAGTTCCAAGGGTTGTTTTAACTAAATTTAAACTTTCTTATCTATATAATTTTTCATTTTTCATTTCTAACAAACTGTGATACACTAATATCTTCTTATTGACTTATCAGTAATTTCACAGAAACTATCTTGTTTTGATAAATTGGTTATTTTTCTTTGACACGTATGTCCAATCCTTTTAGGCTGCAATTGATTTTCTTCCACAATGCCTAAGTAACAAATATTTTGTACCATGCCAACTTGAAATAAGTTTCCTTTTATTAGTTGGCCTCTTGTAACACTCATTAAATCCTCCTCACATTTCATTAAAACCCAATATTTTATAAAAATAACTTTCTTTACTTAATCAAAATGTTATGAAACACTTAAAAAGTTATGTTTTAACCAATAAACATACAATTCTTTCGTGGACTTCAAATTTTCTTCCCTGACAAAAGTAGATCCAATACCTTTGATCCTTAATGACTCATCATTTATAAATGTAACCATTATTTTTTTGAAGTCTTTCACATTATTTTAGTCACATTTTCTTGTGAGAAGAACAACCAATATGAAAGATCCAATTTCATTCCCCTTTTACATATTTTAGATAAGTTTCTATAACAAGATATTTTTCGTTCCCTTTATCATTCTCAACATCTGGCTTATGATAATTGTTAAAAAATATTATTCCAGTAACAAAACTAGACATCCTTTTTTAATATGTATACGTTGTTCAAATCTCTCAGAAATAGTTTCCAGAGGTTGGAATATATTTTCATCTTTTACACCAACCTTCCCTGATTTCATTATAACATATTTCTCAAACATCTTATTTTGAGAGTATTGAATCCCCCTCAAACTTTCCCTTCTATAATTTGTCTAATAGTGGTAAAATTGTAGGTTAACTCAACAAATATTTTCTGTATGTTTTAATCCACCATAATACTAGTAATATTAATATAAATAATATCTTCATATGAAACTTACATACTTCCTAGTGTTGTGATAATGTTTCTCAACAAACTTCTTATCTTTATTATCAAAACATTTTGGACCAACAACATTTAGGTTATTAGTTGGAATCTTGATTTTCAGCTAGGTTTTCTTTTTTGAATTTTCAAAACAATAATTAATAGTGATTTTCAAGATTCATAATTTTTATGAACTTCACAATTATTCACTTTTTTGGTCTTGGCCACATACATAAATCTCACATCTTTCTTCTTCTAAGAAACAATTTCAACTTTCTTCTCAGCTATTGAAAGTGGTTTTTGACCCTTCTCAAGTTTACCCTTTCCGGATAATTCATTGAATTCAAAGATAGAATTGTTGAAACGTGTAACCCTCTATTTTACTTTAGAATGTTTTTGTTGGATAAGTTACAACTATTCTTCTTTTTTACTTCAAATTTACTTTAGATATTCATTATGATACTTTTATTTTTGAAGATATTTCTTGAAATCAATAATCTATTCTAGTTTCCTAAAATTCACCACAGAAAAAAATTCTTGATTATTTTTAGAAGAGTCTTCACTTTTAAATTTAATGAATTATTTATTAATCCTCCAAATCTTCCTCATAAAATACTTCAATTATTCTTCCAATTGAAAATATAATTGATTTTATTCTTTATCACAACTACTGCTTTTAATATCCTCGTTGTTAAATTTTTCAATACACATATTCTTAGCCTTACCGATAGTCTTTTTTTATTCAACATCACATTATTATTATTCATGATTTTAGATAAAAAACTTTTTTTAAAATTTTTTGAATTTTTTACCTTTTACTTTGGAATAATATTTAGACATGTCACTCTATTTTTTTCAATGATCTTCTCTGACTTCCATCTTTTTCCTCACTATCTTCTTCTTTATTTTTTTGGGGAAAATTAGCTAAAAAGTGACCAATGACTCCACATTCAAAAAATTTAAAGGTAATTTTCTATTTATATTTACCTATACATATTTTCATACTTTTAGAAAACAAGGATAAAAACTCATCATGATTTTTACATACCTCTACTTTGGAATAAAAATCACCAGCTTATTCTTTAATAATATTTTTCTTTGAATTTTCATTATTAGTAAACATAAAAGTTATTTCTCCATAAAATATTGTGTTTCCATTTGATATATTTTTCTCTTCTCATTTCATTAGTAATGAGAGTGCTATAGAAAATAATCTAGAGATAGTTTGTTTGGATCTCTATCTTCCAATGAGGAAAATTTATCATCAAACTTATCAAGAGGAATTCTAAATATAATTTCAATAACTGTAGAATATTTAAACTTTTCACCAAGATGTATGATAATATTGAAAACATAATATAACCTGGTAAAGAATTGACCACCATATTCATACTCACCCATGTTGATATCTTCATACTTCAACCTCCAGATTTTTAATTTTTCCTTCTTAACATTTTTATTTCCTTCATATATTATTTTCATCTTATCCCAGATACCTTTGGAAATGAAAACACCTATCAATATTAAAAAATAATTTTTAGAATATGATGATAGTAAATAATTCTAACCTCTTCCATAATTCTCAAGATTCTTCTTATCAAAATATGTGATATAAAATTTATCATTAGTAGGAGGAAATACATCTATTTCTGCTTTACGAACATCGTAACCAAGAGACATAAGATAAGAAAACATTATATATTTATAGATATGATTGATTTTAACATCGAAGACAAGAATCCATTTACTATTCACACAATTCAGATTAACCATCAAAACTTCTCTTTCAAAACTTCATAATGAATAAATGAAGGGAACATTAATCTATGATACTAATTTAAAATGCCTAATTCAGATCAGTGAATCACTGAGAGGGGGAGGGGGTAAATCAGTGATATCTTTTTCTTTTAATTTTCCTTAATTATGAAACAACCTTCGCATCCCATTAAAGATTTGTTACCTTGTTGAAAAAAACAACACTCAACAATAGGAACACAAGAATTCAAATGGTTTAATACTTAACAAGAGTAGCTACAAAATTTTTATAGTTTGGAAATAATCCAATAACACAAAATTAACTTGAAAATAGTCTTTTTGGGTGGAATAGAATGAGTAGGATATTCCCTTACATTTTTTTAGAACTAGGTTTAATACAATAGTGCATGTGCCTCAAGTAGCATGAAATAATTTAATAAAATTTGTGCAACAAAATATTTTTGGTGCATCTTGATCAACTTTCACAAATATAAACATAAACAAATTATTCACTTCCTTACACACGAGTAAGAAAGAAATTTCTTAAACAGCGTAATGATAATCAGTTTTATTTTACCAATCTAATTCCACAGTCTAATTTCTCAATACATAATTATAATTATTTTTGAATATGGTTGACTAAATTCGGAACGACTACTATCTCGATCCAGAAATCCAAATCCGATTACTCAGTCCAATTATAGAAACTCTAATCATGATCCTATCTCTTTTCCTTTCTTTTTATACCTAGAAATATTCTTTAGGAAAGAACAATCTAGAAAATTCTTTACTATATAATTTTAGAGATTCTCTCTCATGCTTCATGAAAATAGTGTGAGCATCCATAAATTACAATGTACCTTATCTATTTATAGGTGATCCAAATAAGGATTGGGCAGGACTATGAAAATCTTTTCTACGATACCAAATTTTATAAATAATAAATTCCCTTAAATATCATATATATCTTTGACGTATTAAATACTTACTAACTCTTTTCAAATATTCATGTCCTCAGATTTCTTGTGAAAATATTAAACAAACATAATCCCTATTTATATTTCCCATTCTTATTTTTCCAATATGATGAAGAAAATGGATTTTTAATTACATTTCTGAAAATTAAAAAAAAAACATATGTCTTCACAATATGATTCTTGGATCCAACTACTCATTATAATTTCTTCATTACGATAGATTATTTTGATTCTTAATGATATTTATCTAGACAAAATGAAATTTTTATAAACTATTATTAAAAATTCTTCAACCACTCTATGATCCTATTGAAAAAACATTGACAAGATTCATTCAATTCTGTTTTTTCTTCTTTTCCTAGACCGATGTCCCTATGTATAATGATGTTTATTAGTGTCATCATATATCTTTCGGGTTGGTATCATCTTCACTCTGATGGATCGGTGTTTCCACCATTTTGGTGTCTCTTTACCGAATTAAAATGATAAGGAAAAAGATACTTTATCTCATTCCTTGAAAGAAAACATATTAAAGTTCTTCTTTTCTCTTAACTCACATGTTAAGGAATTTAATTAATAATTTATCTTGATGAAAATGGTAGAATAAATTTTTTATTGACCTACGATTTTATTCTTAATTCTATTCACACAAAAAAACACATCTTTTTCTTTGAATTCATCAGTCAAATAACTCTAAATTTCTTTAATTTTTATTCGTCCCAGAAATTCCCCACAAATAATAATTCTCCCACCGATTCTTTTTTCAACCATCACCACATCTAATATTCGGTATCAGGGTCACTCTAATGATTAATGACACACCACATTAGATAGACTGATCTTAGTAGCTTCAAATTTAGAAACTTATTTCCTTATCAAAATATGATAACAAAGAACTTTCATCACTAAACTTATTTCACTAAATATTTGTTTCTCGTATCTTATTTGCTTGACTAAAAAACTACCATCTTTATATCTTCACTTTTCAATGAACCTTGTCTGCCATCAAAAAAATATGTGTTTGGTGATCTCATAAGAATGTACTACGACAAGAAAACATTGTTTTTAATAAATTCATTCTTCCAAAAAATTATTCTTGTATCATGAATTCCCCATGAATTTGAATATGTTGGAGATTCGCATAACATCTTCTGAATTATGTTGGGAAATATTGTAACTTCCTATCCTTTCTATAAAATTCCTTCTTTATAACCCTTAATACGATTGGGGGATACCCCCTCTTTTTTATAAAGATTTCATCAAATGTTTCTCAAATGACTTATGATTTTTTGAATTGAAAAACAAAAAATCATTGTCATGTATCCATCAGATCCAATTAGATTCAAACACTCTTCCTTTTTACAACCAGAACCTCATTTTAAGACCAAGATAATTTTGATGAGACTTTTATTTTAAAAAATTGTTTCAAACCAGATGGACATTCTTATGAATTTTGAGTCTAAACTCTTAAATATGATGTTCGGCCTAATCACCAAAAAATAAAAAGTTTAGATGATTTATTTCCATGAAAAAAAAGAAAATTATCCTAAAAATAACGTCATTAAACATACAAAAATAACTTCTAGAATACTTGTTCAAAATATATACTACTTGTTTCTATTAGTTTATATTCTAGAGACCATTTTAAAATAATTTTTTTTACTCTATTATTTTTTATAACCTTTTTTTCTATGTGTCTATAAGACCAATAAAATTTTTGATAGATCAGATGAATTTTGAATTTGATAAACATACTCTAATCGTCCTATGACTTCAGATTTTTATCTTTTTGACTAAAGCATTTTTTTGTTTATGTCTTTGTTTAAATTTTAAAACAAAAATTCCCCCCACTCTTATAGCCATTGAAAACTCCAACGATCAAACAATTTTTATCAGGGTAGGTTTTACTACAATAATTGTTGTGTTTCAACTTTTTTTATCTTATTCAAGTTGTTATGTTTTATTATAAACTTATTTTTTATAAATTTAATTAACAATAATTTGTTCGTAGAAAATGATTTTTTTGATAAGATGGATGGTATAAATATTGGTACCATAAAAAATATATATACATGTAGACCACCTATTTTCAAGGGGAATGATTATGTGTACTATATAGATATAAAGCGTACTTTTTTATCGATATCATATTTTATAACTTTGTGATGCTTACTAGAAATTATAAGATTCCAAGAAAAAAGTGAAAACCTTTAATAATTAAGAGAAGTTGGAATATCAATTGAATTATATGGTAAGAAATACTCTTTTATGTTTAATGAATCAAAAACCTTTTTTTCAAATACCTACATGTGAAGTAGAAAAGAGTATTTCAAATAAATTAGAGGTAACTCATTTTGAAACTTCTATTGTTATTGAAATAATAAGATCTATGCTTCATGAATACTATAAATCCATCAATTTTATATATGTAGAGTTAGTTTCTAAGATGCAATAAATGATTATAATTGTTATAAATAGTATAAATTATCTTAAAGAGAAATATATTGAAGATAATATTTTGGTTGAAAAAATTATTTACATCACACCAAATGAATAGGAATCCAAAAGAACTACATTGGATGATACATGAAGGATTAAAAATTATAATTTAGATGATATTATCAGAACCCTTATGAAATATAATGGTAGATTTAAAATGGAGACTGAGGAAAAGAAAATAAAAATGGAGGAGTTTCTTTTGAAACTAAATCTAATGTTTCTAACAAAGTTAAATATGATGAGAAAGTTATTAAATAATATATAAAGAAGAAATTTTCTTCTTTTTCTGATAGTAGTTTATCAAAAAATTATGAGATTTAATTGAATAATCTTTTGACAATGACGAACAATATTATTGGAAACAAAGGCTTTTAGTACGTATTAAAGAAAATCCACAGAGGTAAAAGTGATAATAAAGATTCTTCTAAGGTTATACATTATGAGTGTAATAAATTTGGACACATAAGATTATATTTTCCTGAAATGGAAAGGAAAGATAAGAAAGATAGGAATACTAATAATAATTATAAACATTACTAGAAGAATAAGATAAAAAAGGGCCTGAAAGCTTCAAAAACATAGAGTGCTAATAGAAGAGATAGTTCGTCTGAGGATTTTTTGGAAAATGGAAGTCAAGGGAATAAGAATATTATTTTCCTTGAAAAAATACCAAAGGTGACCAAATGTATCATGGATAAGGTAACCACTACTGAATTAGTTACTAATCTCAAATTGAAATCAAATTCCCCAAAAGTAATGATTAAAATAATTGTACATCTTCAAAAAAAGAATATTCCTTAACTAAAGAGAAAAATATTTTTCCATGTTTTGAATAATTAAATATATTTTTAAATTTCTAGAAAATAAAAATTTTATAAATTATAAAAAAATGTAATAATTACCGTGAAAATTTTATAAATTAAAGCTCAAGAATTTCTTTTCTAAATAATATGAAATTAGATATTTCTAAAGATATTGATAAATATAATTTTTGAAAATATATTATTTGAAATGATCTTGAGAAATCTATTTTACAAAAATCAGGTTTATAGTGTGAGTTTCTAAAACTTAGTTCAAATAAATATATTTTGATGGATAATATTTTATTTTTTAACAAAAATATGAAATTTAATGTTTAAATAAGATATTCTATAAGTTTATCTCAAGAAATTTAAATTGTGATAAAATTTATAATCAAATTAGACCTCATAAATATATTTTCGGAATGGGTTTTACTAACAAAAAATATATTTTTATTAATAACTACTTTGTTCTGAAAAGTTATCTATTTGGTACAAAGTGTCAAAGTGGTGGACATTGGAAGAAAAAAATTTCTTTAAATAAAGTTCAATCTCAAGTTTTTCATAAAACATAATATTAAAATGAAATATAGTTTTATAAAATAAATAAGTATAAAAAACATAAATACCTAAAATTTTATTTTCTGATAATACTAGATCCAAGAAGGATTGGGTTTTAAAGAAGTGTTTTTTTCTTTGTAAAACAATGAATTTATCAAGAATAATAATGTTTTATACATGGATAATGGTTTTTCTAGGCATATTAGTAGCAAACAATACTTCATTAATAAGATCAAAATGATCTAATGTGGTGAAGTCACATCAGTAGATAATGCTTAAGGAGAAATTATCAGTATATGTAGCATTGTTCTTTTTGGAAAAGTTTTTAATTTAAAATTATTTATTTTTTGAAGTAATTAAGCATATATTTATTTTCATAAGGTAATTATGTGATGAGGGTTCTCTTTTGAACTTCAAAATTGATAAATTTACTACTCATATTTCAAAATATGTGTTTATTCTCTTTGCCAATCGATATGAGAATTTCTACACATAAAACATATAATACCTTAGGATCCAATACATACCTTGAATTAGTTCAATGTAAAATAAATCTTGGTTATGGAATAGAATATTTAGACACCTTAATCTTTTAACTTTATCTATGAAGTGCCCAGATCAGTGTGAATCACTGAGAGGGGGAGGGGGTGAATCAGTGATCCTTTAAAACTTTTTACTAATTGATTCTTAATCAATTAAACCTCTATGGCTGGTTAAAGCCTCGATCCACTCTTCTTGTATCTCTCACCCTTTCTCGGATAATGCAGTAATGAAAAGGCACAGGACACAAGGATTTACAAGGTTCGGCACCAAAGGCCTACATCCTTGCCATGCTCTCCAAGCATGGATTCTCCATTACAACCTGTTAAAATTACAATGGTCGATACAGAGTCCCACTGTATCTCTCCTGAGTCCCACAGGAGGGTCTTTATACTGCGTCCCATAGTGTTACCAGAGTCCCACTGGCCTGCTCCAGAATCCCACTGAAGACTTCTTCTCCCTGAGTCCCACAGGGTCTTCTCCTGGCTCCTCGAGTCACACGAGTATCTCTTCTTCACTTTAAGTTCTTCAAGTATCTTCAGCAGTCTAGGATAAAGACTGCTGGCCTTGCTCTGTACCTCTGATCACTTGTGATGATCAGGATCTTCTCAATCTACTGAAAACTCAGACAACCAATCTCTTTAACTTCAGTCTGGCTCAGTCTCAGTTGCACACCACTGATTTAGCACTGTTCACGTGTGCACGTGCATGCATGCATGCATGCACTTTCCTTTTCTTCCTCTTGGTGCAGTAGACCCACAAAGGGTGTAGTCACTTTAAGCACACACCTTCTTCTCAATCTTCACACACTTAATTCTATTTGTTTACACACTTAAAAAGTGTGTTGTACTTTGTGTGGGTCTTCTCCTCTTCTTCTAAGTGAGCACACACTTCTTGTGCACACACATAGGTTCGGCCTTCTTTGTCACTTGTTTATGTACACATAAATTGTTCTTTGTTTTGCACACACTTGACTTTGGCCTCTTCCCTCTTCTTGTTGCACACCCTTAACCCGTAGGTTGTTCTTCAACTTTGCATACACAAAATGTGTTTTCACTTGGTGCACACACACGATCACAACCCTCGGCCTCTTCAAATGCACACACGGTCAAGTGTGCTCTTCCTCCTCACTTAGAACACACAAATAATATTCTTTTAGCACACACTTGATCTTGGCTTACTCCTTCATTCTTGCACACACTTGAGCCGTAGTTGGTTCTTCAAGTTTGCACACACACACAAATGTGTGGTCTTCACTTCACCCACTTGCACACACAAGGCATGCCTCGGCCTCCTCTTTCACACACCCGAATACCAACACAAGGGCTACGGCCTTCTTCTTCAAATTGCACACAAAGTGCCTCGGGTACTTCTTCTCCACTTAGCACACACACTGCCCAAATTCAATCATCCCATAGGGTGTTCTCCTCACTTGGCACACAAGCACAAAGGCTCGGGTCTTCCACCTAAATGCCAAAGGAGGCGCGCAAGGGTCTCACCCGCGGGCTTCAACCAAGGGCGCGCAAGGGGTGCAGCCTCTTCTTCTTCAACAGCCGTACAAGCCTCGGGTGCAAGGGGCAGCCGCGCAGGGCTCAAGTGTGCAAGGGTGCAACACTGCCGCGGGCTCCTTCCTCCTGCCGCGCAAGGGTGCGGGCAGAGAGGGAACAAGAGTCTCGAGCGCGCAAATATGCGGCTCGGCTCCTTCCTGTCGCGCAAGAGAGGCGTGCAGGGAACACTTCGGGCCTCAGGTGGCACCGGGACAACAGCCGCGCAAATAATTTGCGCGGGGCTTCTACTTCGCGAGGCAGAGGCTTCGCGGGACTCTCTTCACACTTTCAGCGCATCAGCAAGCCATCAGAGAGCCTCGGGCTATCCTTTTATAGGCGAGGAGAGCCTTTAAACATCCGCGTGATAAATCTTTGAACTCCCGAAAGTTTCGGGTTATCAAGATTTTCCAAATCTTGATTTCTTTCCTCTGTTTCCACGCGGGTTCCCTTAATTTTCTTTCCTCCTCGTGCATGCGATTTATAACGCATGCACGGCTTTCGCCTCTGTTAAAACCCAATCCATGCAAAGGACGAACACCCTGATGCCTTGGCAACTTCGTTTGCCTCGGCCTCGAACGAAATTTTCCATACATTTCATGCACACCATTTTTTATGCATGGACGTGTTCGGTGTGGAGAGACGAGCTCGAGGGTATCTTCGGCTTCGAGAGAGATGGCCGGAATCTCAAAAACCATCTTCGGGAGTCGCCTGGTTCAGCGGCGGCTGCGGGAATGCTCGGGGAGGCCTCAGCCGAGCTCGGGGAAGAGGACGAGCTCTCGGCCGTCGGATCAGGCGTTTGAGATACCTCGGGCGGCCTGGATCTGAAGATCTCGCGCGGGATGCGATGAGCGGTCCAGATCGAGCGCGCGATTGATCGAGCGGCTCAGATTCGCTCCCGGGATTTTTTGCGCGTCCCACATCGAATCCTTCCGCGGATTTCACGTGGCTTATTACTCAGCCGCTCCCTTCAACTCGCCAGTTGAACTTCTCCCCTCCCGGTGCCGCCCCGCACCGGGTTCTCTCTGCGGGCGCGCTCTGCGCCCACTCTACTCCTACGGGCGCGCTCCAAGCGCCCACTATGCACACACCGGGTGCGCGGGCTTCACCACCGCGTGCCCTGCGCTCCTCCGGGCGTGCCCCAGCGCCTCTGTGGTGTCTGCGGGTGCGCCCCTGCCGCCCTGAGCTCGCCCCATGGGTTCCCCCTTGGGCGTGGCGCCTTAGGCCCACATGAGCCTTGGGGTTGAACCCACAAGGTGCTCACGGGCTGGCCAATTTTTTGGCTAAGTCTTGAATAAGACTTTGTAAAAACAAAGTCCTCCATGTAAAATATGCCAAGTGCCACTTTCCCTTCAAGGCATTCTTTTCCTTCTCTACTTCTTAAGAATTCCTTAATCCTCCTCAAAATATAATCTTCACTTAGGATATGGAATTCAAAAGGTTTCTTCATCTTCAACCGAGCTCCTGAATCAAATATTTCTTCAATAAACTTTGTTGATCTAATCAGAGATCAAATTGGGACTTCTTCAGATTCACATGCACTAAATGTTAGTGCATGGATTTTATTAAACCACTTCATCCACTTAGAACATGTGAATGGATCATCTTCAACTCCTCATGCATTGTCACTACAATGCATGGTCTTCAAACATTGTTGTGACTTTGTATCATCATGATACAAGTTCTTTGAACTTTAAGAACAGCTCAACAATCGTCTGATTTCCATGGAGAATGTTTCAACCACATCTCCTATGCCACTTAGTGAATCTCCTAAGTGACATGCATCTTAGTACTATGGCCATTCTCCTTCACCACCAACACCATCACAACCTTTGTCATTCACATCTTGACATTCCCTGACTTCCATTCATTGTAAGACAACAACATGCCTCATTGACAACCTCATTGACAACAAATGCAACACAATGCACTTCAATCTCCCCCTTTGTATTTGTTGTCAATACACTCCTTCAGCACATATGAATGGGTCAATATGTGTGCCAATATTTCTCCCCCTTATTGGCAATCAAATGCAAAGGTGTGGTGTGGTTCTCTTCCAAAAATATCTTCCTCCCATTGAAAAGTATCTTCTTGAAAAACACTAGGAGAGGGATGATGTCACATGTTCTTCTTTAGCAAAGAACCTTTAGTTGATCAACTCTAAGTCTACTTGGGCTAACCCGGTGTAGAAAACAAGAGTGATGTAACCAAGGAACTCAATGTTGTCCGACATTCACTATACATGTGAGATCATGCTTAGGGGATTGAAATTTTTCAGATATAACAATGAATTTGCTAAATCCTTCACAACTTCACAAAACTCATTAGAAAGTTCAGGTGCAAAGATAAAGCTCCCCCTTTCATCCATTTGTCTTCAATCCATACTCCCCCTTAATTGACAAGATAAACTCAATTAAGAAACAAGGGATGAAAGCATGATTGGAATACCTTCACTTTCTCAAGATGATATTAATTTTAGAACATCATCTTCTCCAGATTGGCTCCCCCTCAAGGGGTGCACTCCATTCCTTCCAAACCATCCTCCACTTGAGAATGATCATCATCTTCAATTCCCTGCAATGTCAGCACATGTAAATACCAATAGTATAAGGGAATAAGATGGAACCTCCTTGGTTCATCAATGTGAACAACAAGGTTGAGAAGATTCTCTCAACCGAGATGTCCCATTTTCACCAGTCTTCACACTTGCACATTTGATCTTCATTGATGATTGTGCTGGTGTGGTTCTCAAAACATCTTCATGTGAAACCTTCTTCTTCCCTTTTGCTTTAGCAATTGCCAGAACTTCATCTTCAGCTCTCTGCAGATCTTTGGCAAGTTGCAACTGATGTGGCCATATGACGAGTAAATCATTTGGAAGGGTGGCCCTAGTTCTGGAAGTTCCACATGGTTCTTTTGATGCTGTTAAGCTACCTTTCTTAGGCAACTTATTTTCAATCAATCCCTTCTTCTTCTGGATTGATTGTCTTTTGGAGTTCAGTTGGCTTCTATTTAGTTTCATGGCTTCTTTACAAAGGTCCATGATGTGTCCTTTCTTTCCACAGTAGAAGCATTTCTTGGTGGTCCTACTGGATGCATCACCCTTCTTGGACTTAGACTCCAAGGACTTCTCTTTATTTCTCAAAATCTTCTTGGGAGCATCTTCCACTTTCTTCTGCTTGCTTCCCAAGGAATCTTTCTGAGCCAGGTTCTGTGATCTTTTCTTCCTTTGAGCTCTGGATACAGTTGGAGACTGACATGTATCTTTTTGACCACTTTTGCACACATCCCAGATGTTATCAAGTAATCCAAATCTATTTGCAGTAAACAGATGTCTCTGGACCTGTGGATGTTGCTTCTTTCCTTCTGGCTTGCTCCCCCTAGGCATGGGCTTCCTCTGTGCTTTGGCATTCAGTGGATTGTACCAACAATCCTTTTCACAATGCCCATACTTATTACAACACCAACATTGACCCAAAAATCTTGACCTCTTGATTCCTTCTGATTGTAGGGTACCTGTCTTGAATTGTTGTGCTGCTTCAGGAGATCTTTCTTTCTTCATTGTCTTCATCCATACTTGTTTGGAATTATTTTTCCATCCTACACTTTTTGTGGAAACACAATTAGAAGCATCAGTACAAGATGGTATGGATGGTACCTTCTTTCTAGAAGTTGTTTCACTTTCACTAGAGGATGTCTTGCTTTTAGAATCATCCTTCTCAAAGCTCACTTGAGTAGCAACATTTCTTCTTTCAGCTGACTGGGAGGATTCAGCTTTAGGTGATTGCAGATTTTTCAATATCACCTCCAGTTCTAAACACTTCATGTTGAGGGAGTTCTTCTCATCCTCAACTGTTCTTAGCCTTCCTTCCCATTTCTCTTCCAGCTGTTTCATCTGGTCTTCATGCACTTGCTTCATTTCAAGCAATGAGTTGTCAAGCTCCTTCCCCCTTTTGACTTTGTCTTCTAGTTGAGCATCTCTGACAACCATTGACACTTTGTGCCTCTTTTCCAGTGCATGGAAAACATCTTTGACTAATATCATAAAGAATTATTTCTCAGAAAGGCTTCTTTGCAATTCTTCACAAGTGTCTTCATATCTTTCATTGCAAAGAGATACTGTTTCATCTTTGGCATTTACCAGCTTTCTGAGAGTGTTGGTTATGCCAACCCTTTTAGCTAGCTGATCTTCCATAGCGTTGGCTTCTTCTTCTAACTGTGATTTTTCTTCTTGAAGATCATGGATGCCTGTAGCTATACACTTTGCCACTTCCATGGGAACTGTCTTCTGAAGATATTTGAGTGCACTTTGAAGATCATTCATTGTTTCAACTTCATCACAGCTAGGACAGGCTTTCTTCATCTTCTTGGCCTGTTTCTTCTTTCTATTTTTCTGAGTCTTGGCAGATATCTCCATTTGAGGCTGGTCGCTCGTTTCCTCAAATCTGCACTTCATGTAGACTCCCTTGGATCTTTTAGAGGCAACCTCCCTCTGATACCAATTGAAGTGCCCAGATCAGTGTGAATCACTGAGAGGGGGAGGGGGTGAATCAGTGATCCTTTAAAACTTTTTACTAATTGATTCTTAATCAATTAAACCTCTATGGCTGGTTAAAGCCTCGATCCACTCTTCTTGTATCTCTCACCCTTTCTCGGATAATGCAGTAATGAAAAGGCACAGGACACAAGGATTTACAAGGTTCGGCACCAAAGGCCTACATCCTTGCCATGCTCTCCAAGCATGGATTCTCCATTATAACCTGTTAAAATTACAATGGTCGATACAGAGTCCCACTGTATCTCTCCTGAGTCCCACAGGAAGGTCTTTATACTGCGTCCCACAGTGTTACCAGAGTCCCACTGGCCTGCTCCAGAATCCCACTGAAGACTTCTTCTCCCTGAGTCCCACAGGGTCTTCTCCTGGCTCCTCGAGTCACACGAGTATCTCTTCTTCACTTTAAGTTCTTCAAGTATCTTCAGCAGTCTTGGATAAAGACTGCTGGCCTTTCTCTGTACCTCTGATCACTTGTGATGATCAGGATCTTCTCAATCTACTGAAAACTCAGACAACCAATCTCTTTAACTTCAGTCTGGCTCAGTCTCAGTTGCACACTACTGATTTAGCACTGTTCACGTGTGCACGTGCATGCATGCATGCATGCACTTTCCTTTTCTTCCTCTTGGTGCTGTAGACCCACAAAGGGTGTAGTCACTTTAAGCACACACCTTCTTCTCAATCTTCACACACTTAATTCTATTTGTTTACACACTTAAAAAGTGTGTTGTACTTTGTGTGGGTCTTCTCCTCTTCTTCTAAGTGAGCACACACTTCTTGTGCACACACATAGGTTCGGCCTTCTTTGTCACTTGTTTATGTACACATAAATTGTTCTTTGTTTTGCACACACTTGACTTTGGCCTCTTCCCTCTTCTTGTTGCACACCCTTAACCCGTAGGTTGTTCTTCAACTTTGCATACACAAAATGTGTTTTCACTTGGTGCACACACAAGGTCACAACCCTCGGCCTCTTCAAATGCACACACGGTCAAGTGTGCTCTTCCTCCTCACTTAGCACACACAAATAATATTCTTTTAGCACACACTTGATCTTGGCCTACTCCTTCATTCTTGCACACACTTGAGCCGTAGGTGGTTCTTCAAGTTTGCACACACACACAAATGTGTGGTCTTCACTTCACCCACTTGCACACACAAGGCATGCCTCGGCCTCCTCTTTCACACACCCGAATACCAACACAAGGGCTACGGCCTTCTTCCTCAAATTGCACACAAAGTGCCTCGGGTACTTCTTCTCCACTTAGCACACACACTGCCCAAATTCAATCATCCCATAGGGTGTTCTCCTCACTTGGCACACAAGCACAAAGGCTCGGGTCTTCCACCTAAATGCCAAAGGAGGCGCGCAAGGGTCTCACCCGCGGGCTTCAACCAAGGGCGCGCAAGGGGTGCGGCCTCTTCTTCTTCAACAGCCGTACAAGCCTCGGGTGCAAGGGGCAGCCGCGCAGGGCTCAAGTGTGCAAGGGTGCAACACTGCCGCGGGCTCCTTCCTCCTGCCGCGCAAGGGTGCGGGCAGAGAGGGAACAAGAGTCTCGAGCGCGGAAATATGCGGCTCGGCTCCTTCCTGTCGCGCAAGAGAGGCGCGCAGGGAACACTTCGGGCCTCGGGTGGCACCGGGACAACAACCGCGCAAATAATTTGTGCGGGGCTTCTACTTCGCGAGGCAGAGGCTTCGCGGGACTCTCTTCACACTTTCAGCGCATCAGCAAGCCATCAGAGAGCCTCGGGCTATCCTTTTATAGGCGAGGAGAGCCTTTAAACATCCGCGTGATAAATCTTTGAACTCCCGAAAGTTTCGGGTTATCAAGATTTTCCAAATCATGATTTCTTTCCTCTGTTTCCACGCGGGTTCCCTTAATTTTCTTTCCTCCTCGTGCATGCGATTTATAACGCATGCACGGCCTTCGCCTCTGTTAAAACCCAATCCATGCAAAGGACGAACACCCTGATGCCTTGGCAACTTCGTTTGCCTCGGCCTCGAACGAAATTTTCCATACATTGCATGCACACCATTTTTTTATGCATGGACGTGTTTGGTGTGGAGAGACGAGCTCGAGGGTATCTTCGGATTCGAGAGAGATGGCCGGAATCTCAAAAACCATCTTCGGGAGTCGCCTGGTTCAGCGGCGGCTGCGGGAATGCTCGGGGAGGCCTTAGCCGAGGTCGGGGAAGAGGACGAGCTCTCGGCCATCGGATCAGGCGTTTGAGATACCTCGGGCGGCCTGGATCTGAAGATCTCGCGCGGGATGCGATGAGCGGTCCAGATCGAGCGCGCGATTGATCGAGCGGCTCAGATTCGCTCCCGGGATTTTTTGCGCGTCCCACATCGAATCCTTCCGTGGATTTCACGCGACTTATTACTCAGCCGCTCCCTTCAACTCGCCAGTTGAACTTCTCCCCTCCCGGTGCCGCCCCGCACCGGGTTCTCTCTGTGGGCGCGCTCTGCGCCCACTCTTCTCCTGCGGGCGCGCTCCAAGCGCCCACTATGCACACACCGGGTGCGCGGGCTTCACCACCGCGTGCCCTGCGCTCCTCCGGGCGTGCCCCAGCGCCTCTGTGGTGTCTGCGGGTGCGCCCCTGCCGCCCTGAGCTCGCCCCATGGGTTCCCCCTTGGGCGTGGCGCCTTAGGCCCACATGAGCCTTGGGGTTGAACCCACAAGGTGCTCACGGGCTGGCCAATTTTTTGGCTAAGTCTTGAATAAGACTTTGTAAAAACAAAGTCCTCCATGTAAAATATGCCAAGTGCCACTTGCCCTTCAAGGCATTCTTTTCCTTCTCTACTTCTTAAGAATTCCTTAATCCTCCTCAACATATAATCTTCACTTAGGATATGGAATTCAAAAGGTTTCTTCATCTTCAACCGAGCTCCTGAATCAAATATTTCTTCAATAAACTTTGTTGATCTAATCAGAGATCAAATTGGGACTTCTTCAGATTCACATGCACTAAATGTTAGTGCATGGATTTTATTAAACCACTTCATCCACTTAGAACATGTGAATGGATCATCTTCAACTCCTCATGCATTGTCACTACAATGCATGGTCTTCAAACATTGTTGTGACTTTGTATCATCATGATACAAGTTCTTTGAACTTTAAGAACAGCTCAACAATCGTCTGATTTCCATGGAGAATGTTTCAACCACATCTTCTATGCCACTTAGTGAATCTCCTAAGTGACATGCATCTTAGTACTATGGCCATTCTCCTTCACCACCAACACCATCACAACCTTTGTCATTCACATCTTGACATTCCCTGACTTCCATTCATTGTAAGACAACAACATGCCTCATTGACAACCTCATTGACAACAAATGCAACACAATGCACTTCAATCTAATTTTTCTAATAATTTAATTTCAAAGGATCTACTGGAACATAGTTTTCATACTTTAAAATTTTATGAGCCTTGTTAGTATGATAAGAAACAAAAGTAATGTTTTAAATCTATTATTGAAGTCTCAACTTATTATTTTTTTAAATTTGTGCACATAGACTTATTTTTACCAATAAAAACTAAATTATTAGTGGAAAATACTATGTATATGTTTTAGTTAATGATTAAACAAGATATAATTAGGTCTATTTTCTTATAAAGAAATATGAAGCTATTTTTTATTTTAAAACTTTGGTAGAAAAAGTTAAATATGAGAAAATCCTCTCATTGATAACAATTCATAGTGATCATGGGGTATAATTTTAAAATTATGATTTTAAATTTTGTTTTGTAAAAAAAGTATTATACATAATTTTCAACACCTAGAACTGAAAAAAATGGTGTAGTCAAAATAAGAAATTGAATTATTAAAGAGATTACTAGAACCATGTTGAGTGAATACTCATTTTGTTAATTTTTTTTGATGAAGTAGTTATTAATACTTATAATAATATTAGTCTAGTTTTAAAAATACCTTTTATTAATAAAACTCCATATCAGTTGTAGGTCATAAGAAAACCAAAACTTTATTACTTAAAAGTTTTTGTTTTTAAAGTATTCATTCTGAATACTAAAGATATGTTAATAAATTTGCATAAAAATTTTATTAAGGAATATTTTTATGTTATTTAGAAACTATTAAGGCTTATAGAATTTTCAAAAAAAATAGATGTAATATTAATAAAATAGTATATGTTATGTTTGATGAATCCAATCCTTTTGTTTTCAAATAATACCAACCTATATATTTAGATGTTATTTCAAAAATTGATTTTAAAAATATGTTATAAATTTATTCTCATGAAATAAAAAATTATTAGTATTATTCTAAATTTATACCTCAAGAATATTTTAGACATGTTGTGGAAGAATAGAGTTTTTTAAACGCAATAAATTTGTTTTTTGTTAGGAATCATCCTTCTAATAATATCATTTTCCATGTAGATTGAGAAGTTTGGATTATAATTCCATTGATAAATGAAATATAACATTTATAATTTTTATCTCTATTCAAATATAATAATTCTTATGAGGCTTTATGTGATTAGATTTGAATAAAAGCAATTCTAGATGAACTCAATGAATTAAAAAAGAGTTAATTCTAGAATTTAGTTGAACATCCTAAAGATACTTCTATAATTGGAGTAAAATGGGTATTTCATAACAATTGTGTTGAAAATGTAATTATAGTTAAAAAATTATAGATTTTTTTCTAAAGCTATAATCAACAAGAAGACATAGATTATAATGAAACTTATGTCTGATATCTATACTTGAGGCTACTCATATACTTATAGCCTATGCAACATTCCTAAATTTTTTAATCTATTTCAAAGGCATGTGAAGTTTTATTTATTTAATATATATGTATAGGAGAATTTTTATGTAGAAAAAACCTATAGTTTTGAAAAAAAAGACCCATAATATGATTTTAAACTTACTAATGTATTATATAGGCTCAAACAATCCCCTAATTCTGGGTATGATAGGTTAACTAGATTTTTTCTAGAAAATAGCATTGTTAAGGGAGATGAGGATCAAACTATTTTTACAAAATATGTTAATAAACATATTATTAATTTAAAAATATATTATGATGAAATTATATTCATATCAATTAAAAAATATCAAATAGATTCCTTTGTGGATATTATAAAGTATGGGTTGGGAATGAGTATTATGGATGAGTTTATATATTTTTCTAGGATTTAAAATTTTACAAAAACCGGATAGAAATTTTATGAATCAACATAATTATATAATATATATTCTTAAAAAACATGGATATGAAAATATTAAAAGTATTAATAATCCTATTTAAAACTAAAATACATTAAATATTGATGAAACCTGGAAACTAGTTGACCAAAATATCTTTAGAGGAATGATAAGAATTCTACTTTACTTAACATCTAGTCATCTAGATTTAATGTTTTCTATTTTCTTACATCCTAGATTTCAATAAAATTAAAAAGATTCCCATCTTAAACTTATAAAATGATTTTTTTCATTAACATAAGGGAACTATGGATTTAGGATAATTATGTTATTCTGGAAAGGATTTTGAGTCAAAATGATATTTAAATAGTGAGTTTTGTGGATGTATAATGGATAAGAAAAGAAATCCCATAACCATTCATTTCTTAGGTGATGATTTAGATCCCTTTTCTTGTAAGAAATGAAACTCAGTAGGATTTTCCACTATTGAAGCTAAATATGTTGTTCTCAAGTGTTGTGTATGTCACATATACTCACTGACTATGGAATGAGTTTTACAAAAACTAAAATATCTTGTGATAATAAAACATTTATTTCTATAAGTAAAATCCCAAAGCACTAGGAATGAGTTAAGAACATTGATATTATATACCATTTTCTTCAAGACCACACACAAATTGAAGATATCATTTTACAATTCATCAAAATGCAAGAAAAACTTGCTGATATTTTTTCTAAATCCATTAGTTACGATAGATTTGAATATATTAAACATGATATAGGAATGATTAATATCAAATGACTATTCATATAAAATTTTTGTTTATAAATCATCTTACATTAATTAACTCCTTCTCAAGGGGGAGTACATATTTTATGTTTTTTTAAAAACATCTGTTTTATAAAAATCATTTTTCTTCAAAAAAAAATTCTGAATTTTTTTTAGCTTTACAAGAAAATTATCTTTTCTTTACATAAAATTTATCAATGTAAATTTTTTTATAAATTTTTAAAATAAAAAATATTTATAAAATTTCCAAAATCAAATATTTGTAAAAATATTTTCTTATTTTAATTTTTCTATACTTGAAAATTATTACAAAATTTTTTTTGAAAATATATTAGTTAAAAAAATTGTACTGAACATCTATTAAAAAACCAAGAAGAACTTATTAAAAATACTGATTGATATGATTATACTAAAAGGTATTCTTCTAAACCATTATTTTTTGTATTTATTTAATAATTTATTTTATCCATGTTTTTTTACATATTCTTTTTGTTTTAAAAAATTAATATTTTTTCATAATTTCAAAACGTATATATAGTTTGACAATGTATTGGTCTAAAAATGTGTTTTCTTAATTAAAATTTTCGAGTTTATAATTAACAATGAATCATTCATGGATTAAATCTCAATCGTTATACGAGAAATGAATTTTCAAGCAAAGATGTTGGTTTTTTTGGAATATGAACTATCACCCTGGTGCCTATAAATAAGGGTTGTGTATCCATGTCCCACATCAATTTTCTCTTTTATTGATATCAACCCTTGTCAACCCATTTATTTCCCAGTGCACTAATTTTCTATTCATCTGATCAGATTCAACATTTCATGTTCTAGAACCAGTTTGAACAAGATGGCCTCTATAGACAACTTTATAAAGAGAGAAGTGGATAAAGAATGGATGATAGAGAAAAACTTGTATAAAAAATAAGATTCTCACTTGAAAAAAGATGTTATATTTCAAATTTGGGAAAGAATATGTGTCGAAAAGGAGGTTTTTTATTTTCATTACCTAAAAATTATTAGGGAATTATATTCCTTAGTAGAATGAAATATATAAGAAAAATTGAGTAATGTTTAATTTTTTTACTCCTTAGAAAAGGTGAGTAATGTTTTTTATATGCCTCTACATGTCAGATTACTTACCCTTTGGATTCAAGGGTACCTAATATTGAGAATGGAAGACAAGGACACTCAATAATTCTTTGACATATTTGTATTGAACTATATCTTTAACATGATGTAGATTAATCTTGTATAGTTTGTGTTTATCTCTATATAATCTATTAAGAATATATGAAATCAAATATTATATGGTTTACTTGTTTCATAAAAAACATATTAGTAAACCTTATATGAGTTTTGAAAATAAAACATATATTATATGACCAAAGAGAAAACATTACTCTCATTGGAGATGAAACTATGGCAAGGATGAAGTTAGTATTTAATTCAAAGATTAAAAAATTTGTGCACAAGTAAGACAAGGCTGTGTTTAATTATAAACTAGTAGAACGAAAAGAAATGGTTAAAGAGATGATAAAATTCAATTTTTCACCTCCATGAGTACTAAATAAAAAGAAATAAATTTTGGACGAAAAATTTAATAAGGTCATGGCTCATAAGTCCCAAATGAAGCCAGGTGATTCCAGTTCTAGATATGGTATGGTTGATATATTGGATTTAAAGATCCAAATATAAGATGAGTGGGAATAATATCATTAGTATAAGAAAAAAAATTAAATATTAGTGGAACCCATAATTATTGAGAACTAGGTATAAGGATTGAATAAGAATCCAAAAATCAACCAATTTTAGTATCTCTTATATCAATTTTACAAACAGTTCTCAGGTTTGGAACTATTTCTCATGACAATCAAACTATTCCTAATGCTATTTTAGAATTCATCAAAAATTTAATTATTACATTAGTCCTTCTAACCATTTTTGATAAATTAATATAACAATTGGTTGTATAAGAAGTTATAGAATAACATTAGACACAAAAATCAGTTCAACAATCAGCTCCTACTTCAACTAGAGATTCTAAAATAAGAAATAAAACACAGTTCAAAAAGCTGGTAAAGGAGTGTGGGTAAGTGTGTAGAAGTTAAAAAAAGAATTAGAAGAGGTATAAAAATAGTATAAAATAGAGTAATAATCAATGTACGATGAAATATTTTCAGAATCATCATCCTCATCTACTTAAATTTCAACAAATCTAGATAAAAACCCTATACTCGATGTATTGATTGATTTTCATTCATTATCTCAAAGAGATTTAGTGGAATCTAAACATTTAAATTCTAATTTTTTTCATAATACTAATACAGATAAGGAAGTTATAATTGTAAAAGTTTTAGAGGAACAAAATGATAAAAGGGAAAAAAAGTCTAATATTAGACCTCCTTATCCTTATATTTCATATACTTCATTAGGCTCATCAATCTCTTTATCCATATAAATAATGATGGGTATAAAGAATATCATTCATAATTTGATATAAATAACTAACTCAATATTGTATCTTAATAACATATAAGAAAGATGTAAATTGATTTAGAATATCCTGAATAAAAAATTAAAATATTTGCTGTTATTAATGGAATCTCTGATCCAGAATGAGGGAGAAATTAAAATGTTCAAAAATAAAACAATGGCTCATAAGAGAATATTTAATCATATGGTGAAATGGTTGATGCATGTTGATTATGATATGAATGAGCATGATGACAATTTTGTTAATGTGAATAAATTTTCTCTTGATATTACTGATTCATTTGAGAAATTCTCAACTAATGTACCTGATAAAGAAAGTTTTGTCAAATATTTCATAAATATGATAGATAATCAGAATGAAGAAGTCATATCATTGAAATAATAAATTTATAAGTTAAAAGAAGAAAATTAAAGGTTTTGATCTTTTGAATATATTCCTCTGAGACTTAAGGAATAAAATTAGAAGACTAGTGTTCTTGAAGAAGATATTAAAAGTTTTGAAAAAATATATTGTGAGGAAATAAGTCATGGAATAAAAGATTTAAAATCTTGAATCTTTATTTTTTGAAGATGATAAGGACCATGATTATGTAGTGATATTAAAGGCGATTATTAAGAATTTATATAATATTGAATTAATTTTTTCTACAAAAATCATGATGTAAATCAAAATTTTCAATGAAATTACTCTTGAATATCTTTATATCAAAATATATTTTATCTGAATGTTTTCTAATTATTTTGGGATGATGTTATTTATTTTATATACTGGATGAAGAGTTAATTAAAAAAATTAGTATATTGGTTTTCTTACATTTTAGGAGGCTATATCACTTTCTCTTTCCTTTTTAAAAATCACCTAATGGGATAATTTTTGGAGAATTTGTTTTAAATGGAAACTTAATCCAAAGGGTGAGAAATGTTTTCAGAGGGAGAAAATTATTTAAGGAAGACTTTTTATTAAGGTGGAGAATATGATGTAATAATACTTTCTATCAGATCAAGTATGATGAAAAACATATATTTATCAACTCATGGGGAGTTATGAGGTAAGTAGAGGGAAATTATTTCTTACAAATATTGTCTTTAAATTTAATATAAAACAAAGGGTTTTAGGTTTTTCAGGCTTATTTTTTTTTCTTTTTAAGTGTTGTGTTTTTTAATTTCAAAATTTTTGGAGATTTATGGGTCGAAAATTGTACTTTTTACATTTCTATTCCTTAGATTTGAAAATAAAAAACACATAGACACATTCTTAAAAACTCTATTTTACTAAATTTATATATCCTTAGTGTTTTAGAATTTTTTTTATAGATAAATCTATTTTCTAATGAATAAAGAAATGGTAATAATATAAAATGGATATAAAATTTTATTATTCAATCCAATACAGCAAACTCGATATGTATCTATTCTTTTAGACTGACTAATGCAATTTCAAATGGAAGGACTAGTATTATATTTATCATATTAACCAAATTCAAATCAGTCGAACTCACAATATTTATGATCTATAAAACTCACCATAGTTCAATTCATTGGATTGAAAAACAATAATATCATCTATTGGACAATACAATGTTTATAATCAGATTAATTGGAATTATTCCTATTAGATAGAATCTATTATAGAATTGTAAGGGTGTTTATCAAAACGACATTGGATGGAAAAATTATACATATATTTCAAGTGAAGTTCATCTAAGGCCATTGAAAAAAACATTGAGAATCACAGAAATATGACCATTGGAGGAATTTCTATAAATAGTGCTGAATTATAGAAGATGGGAACTGATGCATTTATAACTCATATTGTGTGAGATTTTTATCTTCAGGAACATCCCATTCTTACTCTTTGTAATTTATTAGAGAGTTTTCTTATAAGTTTTATGAGTGGGGAATTTAAAAATACTTATAATTATAATTAATTTCAAATTTGGTGTGTTAGATCATAGTAAGATCAAGGGTTTTGGGGGGATATGAAGGTAAGTGAATCTAATCCATTAGATCAAGGGATTTCGGGGCTAGGAAGATAGAGTTTTCACTGCTCTTCGTATTGAGTGATTTATTATCTAAGAAAAATAGAGCTGATTCTAATATAGTGGTTTAAGGGATTCTAGGATTTTGGAAGATTGATACATTATGATCATTGTTCCAAGGTCCTTCAGTTTTTGGAAAGATAGAACTTTATAGTTAGGTTTAAAACTAAGGATATCTTAAATTCAGATTTCTTTGTTCCTTAACTCTAAAGGTTAAATACTGAAATAACTTTTATAAATATTTTTTTCAATTATTACATTATCATAATCATTCATATTAATCATTTATATATATATATAAATTCCACTTTTTATTTAACATGAGAAATATTGTTTATACTAATATTTCTAAAAACCTATTTTATCAGTGTGTTTCTAATTCCAATAAAAAGATTGACATTTTAGAGGAATTCTGAATCTGATACACATACTCTAATCATCGGATGACTATTGATTATGATCTTTTTAGATAATTATGTTTTTTTGTTTTTGTATTAGTTTATATTTTAAAACAACAATCTACCCCATATTGTAGACATTTGGAACTCTTATGATCAAATAATTACGATAAAGCTTAAAACATTTGTGAAAGTGAAATTCCGACCTCTAGTAGGGGTAATTGATAAATATATTTTTCATAAAACCCTAGAAACCCCTCCCATGAATATAGGTATCAAGGAGTTGTTTCTGAAAATAAAAAGGATGTTAGAAGAATCTAAAATAGTTGGTCCTTATGGCCCATGATCATTTTATTTATCAGATAACTCTGAACCAATAGGAATATGATATACTATTTGTATTAATGTTGAAATTAAGTTAACATAAAACCCAGTTTTAGGGAAGCCCCTATTTCATTACATGAATATGGTCACATGGGACACCTATATGGGTTAAATTGAAATTACATTATTGTGAGAATAGGTGTTTTTTGAAAACTCCTATGGAATATAAAGAATTGTATTATAAATATAATGCAACAAAGAGTCATCCTAATGGGTTTTGAGGTAGAAGAATATCATCATTTTTGTACAGTTTTCAAAGAACTAAATGCCATGATACTATTAAAACCCAGTATAAATATAATATCAGTGATTTTCCCAGAATAAATCCATCTACTAAGGAATTTAAAGAAACAACGAAGATAATATGAGGTAACCTACATATTTTATCATCTATGGATATTGAATAATTTGTTACAAGTTCTTATCATGCATTCATATCCTCTCATGTCTTGGATTTTTTGCATCTTCCCCTAGATCTTTTCCACTATCCAATTGGTATATCATCTTGGATCATATATATATTTGAGGTGGAGATGTCCAATGTTTTTCCTCTTAGGAAAATTCACATTTTTTATAAAAAGGTTTGAATAAAATGGATGATTTCTTCCATGTCTAATATCTACTACTATCATTGAATAGTGTATTTCAATTCCTCTAATAGTAGTTTTCTTCTAATATAATGATAATAAGATAGTTTATCCATAAGGATAATGAATCTTCTTCCCAAAGTAAGAATACATATACACTAGTAATTAATCATTCAACTTGAATACAATTAATGTAATTTTGAAAGTGATATTTCTTCATTACTTAGTATTTGTAGGAGGTGTTTATCTAATATTTCATTGGCTTACCTCAAGAATGAGAGGTTTAGAGTTATATAAATATGATTCCTATAATGAAACTAATATCAAGTAAATTATAAATAATGACACTATCTAAATTAATGGTGGTGAATATATATATATATATATAAGTCATAGTGTATAAGGGGTTTCTTCCCCATACTATATCTCCAAGGACTGCATTGGTGATTTTTTCTTAAAAGTTAAATGATTCCACGTTGATTAGTATTGATTATAGAAATATAAAATGGTAGAATATTATGAATAAATATCCCTTCCCCATATTGATGACCATTTTGAATAGTTGGATAGGGGAAATTGGTTCTAAAATATTGATACTCGATCAATTTTTCATCAGTTTAGTGAGATAGTATAATATTTAAAATAATGATTTCCTAATAAGATATAGACATTATAAAAATTGATAATTCCTTTTTTCTTGAATAACTCTCATGAAGTGTTTTTGAATTCTATTAATTGAATATTTTATTATCACAAAAAACCATTATCATCATGTTCTTTTATGACATTTCGATCTATTCTATTTTCAATGTGAAGGATCAGGTCTTTTGGGAATTTCATTGGAATATTTTCAAGATTATTGACTTTATGACATAATATAAAAATATTTATTTAAATATAGGATGTTATTTCAATTGTTCGTTTGGAATTTAAATATAGAATTCTCATTGATAATATGAATTTATATTCCATTATGTCTTAGGAGGATCCAATGAATGTCTCTAAGACACAATGCTTCTTATTATTAATTGGATAAAATTAATGATCATGTATCCATTAATTATACTCAGTCAAAAAGGAATAATTTTTTTATAGAAAAGAAATTAATATATTTTAAAGTAGTAGAATTAATAGTTTACCATGATTTATATTTTGATATTATTATAGGATTTTCAAGTCTATGATGTCTTTTTGGGTGAAATAGGTATGGTTTTCGATTTTTACTAACATATGATGGTCTTGTGTCTCCTAATGGCTCCCTATAACTTTGACGACATGAATGAAATCATATTTCTCGTGAACTAAAACAAACATCTCTTATGCATGCACATTATTATTGAAAATATTACATATTAATTAATAAGGTCAAGTAATATATGAGTAAAAAATAATAAGCTATATATTTTCTAAAAGTGATTTAATACTCATGTAGAGTCCACAGATGAAGCAATTTCAAAATTTTGATATCTAATTTCATTATAAGACATGTAAGGTAAATCATTTCTTTTAAAATCTTAGTATAATATTTCATTCTATATAATTTTAAGAATTTAGTGATTAATGAAATCTCATGAGACTTTTTTTTATGTTTCTACTGGATATGATAGTGGAAAATATTTGTATGTATTATTCTATTATGAAACTAAAAATATATAACCATGAATTTTTTACTTAGTAGTGGCTAGGTGATGAATAAATTTTCATATGATTGGAACTATATATTTTATGGGAGATAATTAATGAGTCTTCTATGTCCATGGAAGGAATTTTCACATAAAAAATAGTATATAGTGCTCGTATCATTGAGAAAGTAAAAGGTGGAAGAATTTTATCACACATAGTGGGTTTTTCATCCTTCTTCCACAAAGAATAATTATTATATGATTCATTGGTTAGCCTTTCCCTATCTGAATAGTGATAGAGATGAAATTTCATCTCAATTTTATACAAGTCAGAATTTTAGAGCTAAAAAATTTAAGCAATCAAATTAAAACCAGCCTCTCCATATCTCTAATACAAAATATGATGATGTTTCTAGGGATTTTTTTATTTGATTTCCTTCTACCCTTAAAGTAATGAATGAAATATAATTAGTGATTAATAATTAAACAATGTATATACATTTTATAATGATCAAAGATAATGTGGAGGTGGATCATAACTAGCAGCAATTGGTGTATCAGATTGTAAATTTGTATGGTTTAACCTCATCCATCATTTTTTATAGGGATACTCAATTTACACAAAATATTTAGAATTACTCCATGATTTAATGAGATTAATTGTAAAATTGAGATCTACACATTATCCACAAATAGATTCCTTGGTATAGTAGGCCATCCAGATCCTGAGACATATGTTATTAGCCTTTATTTTAGATTTCATAGGCTCATGGGATAATAATTATAGACCCTTTTGAAATCAATTATAATATTAGTTAATAATATATATATGGATGGATACATTTTATTCTTTGTAAGTTTTCCATGTCACTCTCATCACTATTGGATTGATGTTAGTGAAGCTTCCATAGTGGGACTAAACATTGTCCATGAAATGTCTAAGATGATCCAAATAATTTAACACCATAAGGAACCATCCCATATCCATTATACAAATAATGCATATATTAATCATTTTTGTTGGAATTTTCAATGGGTGAACATGTTTTTTTAATTTATAACCTATATTATTTCATTTCTATTTTGGGATGCAGGTGAATCTATCCATGAGGTATGTGGTCCATTAATCTTCACCGAGAGGATTAGGAAATTTTATTACCAACTAGAATCTCCACATAAGGTGATGATTAATTTTGTTATAAATATTTTTGACTTAAATAATTATCACCCGAATCCCTATCATTTATTAAAATGGGAATATATTTAATTATATCAAAAAGTTTATTTCATTGAGAAATTGGTTCGGATCATTGACTCTCCTGTTAATGTGTTATATAGAAAATCTATCTCATTGGTCTAGCGGTTAGGGCCACATAGAAGTGACTCTTATGATACATGGGATAATGAATCATTCATTAGGGAGTGATATAGTCATATATTTTAGTAACTAGATTCAGACAAACACTGATGGAAATAAAAGTTACATGGGGTGGAGAATATACACAACCATGATTTCATTTTAACATAAAAATCCAGTTGTTTATTATTTTTTATTTTATTTTTTTTATTTTTCCCTTATAAAGTATTTTGGAATATTTTTTTGCATGTATACATGAAATTAATTAATAAATAGCATGACCAAATGATCCATAACATGGAGGGTTAGTTTTTATTTGTTGATTTTTTTTGTTTATAATTAAGGATGCATTGTGTTGGGTGGTCCTGTGTCATTTTGAGGTGTTAAATGATACATTGGAACATGGTGGGTTATGAAACCCATATATTCCTAGTGAATTGAGAACCTAATATCTTGAATTTTGGGAAAGGTCGTGATAAAACTCAAAGGCTCATGTTGTTGGGATGCCATGAAATTTTCACCACAATATGAAAAGTTTGGTTGTAGAATAGTGACACCACATATGTTTTTTAAATGTGAAAGAGTAGAATCACCCCTGATCAATTTATTACAAATTTATCTAAATTTAATCACCATATTAGTCATATATAGTCCCTTTATTAAATATACATCCCTGAACTTATATCATTTTTTTATCAAGAAATATTGATACCAAACATGAAGGATATCATCAACTCATTCTTCTACTCTCCCATATCCCTAAAATATCCTTCATTGTAGTTTTATTATCATTATATGGCCATGGTAGAATTATGTTTCTGCTAACTGAATATAATGGAATGGGTTTTCGTATTTATGGTATTTATATTATTTATAGTGTTCTATCTTTCTGATAACAAATGTATTTTCTCTTGTTACTAATGGTTTTATTGATTAATCTATGTGGTTTTTTTCTCCCCAATTAGGGAAACGTCTTATGATTAATCATGAAATTTATTATTATTTGAAGAGTTAAAAATAGAAAATTATTGATAATATGACTATTTATTATGTAATATTATTTATATTTTATTATTGATCTATTATTTATAAATATATATGTCATAGCACGTTCTTTATATGAAATTAAAAATTCCTTAAAAAGGTTTATTTAAATGATTTAATGAAATTAGAGTTATTTCTATTGGATAAAATAAATGGTAATACTTGGGAATATTAGTAGGTATTACTATAGAAATAGTTGATGAATAACTTTCCCCACATTTTCATATGTCATTTACTAGGTAAGTACTATTATTAACTCGAAATAAACTCTGGATATTAATCGGTATGTGTTTGTGGTATCATTCCACAAATTGGGTGAATTTACCTAACTAAAAAATTTACATATTTGGACACCATGACCTTTAGTTATTTTTTTATTATTTCTCTAAAATTACATTTTTAAAAATATGTTATTACACATATTTTACCAAAAAATGATTTAAATTTTAAATTTTAAATATATTACATGTCATTTTTTAAACTATTCATGGATTTTTTTGATACATTCAATGTCCATTTTTATCAACTTTTATACATGCATAATTTTATTAACGGATGGTTATATTTGGATATAGTTTTATCTTAACTTATTCTATATTAATTAGATTTTTATTATTGAGATTATAATGTATTCATGACTGGATATTGTCATTAGATTACATTTTGTGTCCTTAGTTAAGGAAATTATGCTGACCCATTCCTTTTACACATATTATTACATTATTCATAAAAATAAATACCCATTAATACTATAGAAGGATTTTAAAGCCATGTTTTTTTTTTGAGGATTGGGTTTATAATACATAAAAGGAAACATAAAAATGGAATCCTTGTTTTATTCTCCATAGTGAGATTCTAAAATAAATTTGAGATCCTAAAAATACCTTATAAAATATGGGGAATACATAATGAAAGTGCTCATAAAAAAACTACAACCATGGGAATAAACATGATAAGTAAACATATCATGAGAGTCCATTGAATATCATGAAATCATAAAATAGAAGGATCATAATTACTTTCCTAGAAGAATATTATACAAAACATGGTATCATAAGATCATGAAATCATACTATAAGTGGAACAAAATAAAACATGACATAAACATGATTCACAGGTAACTACCTTGATAATATCACATGTTGGACAATGTATCACAGTGGCTTCGTTTTACTCCCTTATCTCATAAAATATTCCTAATATGACTAAAGAATAACCCAAAACATTGGGGGAAAATATAGGATAAAATAATAACATGTACATGATCTATTTAGTAAACACAATGAAAATAAATTATAACCCATAACATAATTATTACCAATTTATAGAAAATGTGTTTCATAATATTGAATCATATCATAATCAATGTAAATATTCATAATGAAGGGATTTGAAAAATAGACATAAGACATGTATTACCCCATCAAAGGAAGTTATAATAAGTAGGAATATATTTTAGAGACATATATAAATAATATATAATCTTTACATAATATTATTGAGAGATATTAAGTGAGTTGGAATGATAATGTTCAAAACCTAATAGAATGGGTGGTTAAGAGAGAACCCTTACATCGAGCTCGGTTTTCACGTGATTAATTTATCTTATGAAAGATAACAATATGTTAATTATTTAAATTCATAAGTAAAACTTTTAATTTTTATTATTCCTTTCATTTTAATTATTACCATGTCATATATAATAAATTAAACTTTTAATTTCACATTAGACGTTTTACTGATAAATGGATCATATGTCCAAAAGAACTTTGGTAAGTTGAGTAAGCTATAAGAGATTAATAATTAATCATTTAAAAAATGTTAAGTGTTATTATAACATTAAATAAATATTATTATATCATAAATGTCATATTTTATTTTTTAATACACTTACACTTACCATCTGTGTGACATAATAATAAAAATGAATCACATCGCTTCGCAAGGCGTCATCCCGATGTACATAAGAATGATGTAATCATTTATTAAAGTGATGATAAGGTAAGAAATTATATGATATATTAATTTTAAATAATGATTTAAAATTCTTCAATATCTTATATGAACATAAAATTATTTATTATTACCTTCCATATAAAGCATTTGTTAAAAACAAATCACAACACTTCGTGATGTGGTAGTCTGACGTACACACGAGTGGCGCAATCGTATTCTCCAAGGAATAGAATATAAAAAGTTATATATGATATTATAATTACATAAGTATAATAATATCAAAAATATAATATATAAACAAAATATACATCATTATATATATTATTGAGAATTGGTGAGGGATAACGAATTAAGTTGGTTCACGAGGTGGCATTCTATCGTATACATGATCATCAGTCTGATTATAAATATGGGGGGGATAAAATGTATTTAGGTTATTAAATTTACTTAAAAAACTAAATATATGGAATATAATTATGTTATTATAAAATTCTGGTTTATTTATTTTAAGGATGTGGAATAAGAATGAAAATAAATCGCTTGGGTAGGGACATTTTCTCTGCTTTGGATAACATCTTTCGGTTTTAACCAAAATACATCCTAGCTTAGATTTATAAAAAAGGATTATGAGATGTAGTTAGGGAAGTAGTTAAGTTGTTTGAGATGGTATTGAATGAACCAATTGGTTTTGTAAGTGTGTAAAGTAGAGGAGAGTGGGACACATTTTATAATAGAGAGTGAGGACTCCGTTAGAATTTTTGAAAAAAAAACAATTCTCTCAATGTTATTTTCACCCCAAAAGGCTATAAAATAGACCATTTCATAACCATAGATTTTAAAAGTTTGAAATATGACCATAAAATTATAATAAAACAAGTTTGATTTATTTTTAACTATTATATTTTTAGATTAACCCCCATCAAACATTTTTTCTCCATATGTGTGGTATTTGTTTTTTCTATTTTCACAAATCATTATGGATAGAAATTATGTTCAAATTTTTAGATAATATATATTAGGATTATTCCAAATTTTGAATCAATTTTTAAAAATTAAACTAAAATAAGTGATTGAGTTTAATTTAAAATAAAATCCACAAACTTATAGAAAAAACGGTTTTCCAAAAGAAAAATTTGGAATGTTGTAATAGTTTTTAAATCAAAATTGAATATTAAATTGATTCTAATGAATTTATTTATATTAATTAATTTATAGTTGAGTAAATTTTAATTTTTAAATCATATTAAAATTAATTATTTTTATAAATTCATTATAAGGAAAAACATTTTTAATAAAAATCATTGTTTTCATTATTCCTTCAGAAGTTAAACATTTTAGAAAAAATCCCAAAAATTCAAACTAAGTTAATTTTGATATGGTGAATTAAAAAATTAAGTTAATATTTTAAAATAAATTTTCTAAAACTATTATAAATTAATTATATATGATGTGTTAGATGAATATTTAAACATCCTTTTATAAAAAATACTATTTTTCAGAAAACATATATTTTCCATCAAATTGTTCTTATTTTATTTCTAATCAGTAGATAAAGTCCTATTTACACCTAACATAAATCCTGGGTTATAATGGCCATGTTTAAATAATAATATTTTAATAGTCTGTCGTGTTTCATTTAAACTAAGTGTTGGGTGAAACCCAAGATATAAGGCCCCAGCCTTAAGCATTTCATAATATTGAATTAAATTAATAATTAACATTGAGGATCTTGTCAGGTTTAGAGCTTTAGAGAATTATGTCGTAACATATACATAACAACTTGAATAATACAAGTAGACACTTCTACTCACTATCCATTTTTTATAAAACAAAAAACCTTAAAAAAGAAACATGTTCCGTTCCATGTTTTATACACCATGAATTTTAATTGATCTTATACATTACCCTATTCATATTTAAGTCCAATGAAAAAAAATTCAAAACATGGGATGAGAATAAAAGTCATATTAAGGGATACATAAAGATGGAAACTTTTTAGTTTTTCAAAACAACATGTAAACCATTAATACATAATCATAAAGTTATACATTTCTCTTTAAAGAATTATCAAAAACACTTAACTAAATATAAGCACATTACGTACCCTTTTGGTAACCAAAAGATCACTATAAATCCCATAGAAATCAACATATAACATATAAAGGTTAATTAGGAAATAAACCTACATAAATGGAATAACTATATGGTTGACTTCCACACATATCATGAAATGGAATAGTCATATGGTTGACTTCCATACCCAATGAATTAGATGTTATAATGTAACCACCCATCCTTGGTTTATCATGAAACCACCCGTCATTTAGTTTATCATGTAACCACCCGTCATTGGTTTATCACATAACCTACCATCAATTGTCCATGTACTGGTATATAATCATAACACATAAAATACTGAAAATTTTAACATTTCATTAATAATATTTAATTTATATTCACAAGAAATAATTTCAAGATATTGAAATAATCAATCCATTTTAGAAACCATTTAAAGCATTTAATAAAGATATTTTTGAATCAATGTGTCCCATACCACTTTGAAACATTTGAAATAAATTATCATTTAAAACATTCATGTTCATATAAATAAATTAATAAAAATTATTTTGAAAACCTGGACATGAAATAGAAGGTTTTAAATGAATAAATCTTTAAAACAATTAAAATGATGTTTTAGTTAAAGAGTCTTTTGACACATCAGAAACATGTGAATAAAAATAATTACAGAATTACCATAATAGAAACAGTATATAACATGAGAATATTTTTTTCAAGATATTACATTTAAAAATACACCTTATAGAATAATGAAGGTGCATAATGTCCAAATATTCCTCAATGAAAGGATATTGAGATGTAGTCCCTTACAAAGATCGTGCCATTAGATTAAGGATAAATCAATGAAATAATTACTTGTGAAAAATATGCATACACCCAATATAATTGGATATTAAGTTCAAAACAATTAGAGGTAATTCACACATATTCTTAGAAAAAAATCAATTACATGGATATTTAACTCAGTGAATGGAGATTGAGCTATGATTTCCCTTACAAAGTTAGTATAAATGATGTAAGAATTTATCAATGGGATGATTATGTGTTGAACAAGTATATCCACATAAAGGGAATTGGAAATTACAACATAAATAAATAAAAAATGATTAAACAGATAATCTTGGAATAATATAATCAAAAAGTATGCATGAAACCCAATGAGTGGAAATTGAGTTTAGAAATTCCCTTACAAAACTTCGACAGCCTAACAACGCCACTTAAAAATTCAGAAAATGAGTTGATGAGAGATAAAATGTTATCTCATCACTTGGACATAAAATGTATAGAAATAAGGATGTAGAAAAACAAGTCCCAACCTAAGAAAATGTAAATTAAACGACATAACTTAAAAGAAGTCGTTAATTAAAAGAGAAGGGTGAATGGTTCCCTTACCATGAGTCTGACTTGTCGCATATGTTCCATGTTCTTCGAGAATAATAAAAATAAGTTAATTTATACATGATTAGAGAAAATTTTTCATGTTTTTTATTCCTTTTATATCACTTATTACCAAATTATAAAAATTACATAATTAATTAAGTTAATATCGGTCATTTTGTCGATATTGGGTACTGGGGTCAAAAATGATCTTGTTATAATTACTATTTGTCCATATGGCCAGAATTCCAATATCTCTATAATATTATTCATGATTTAAATATCATATATCTGGTATATATGTATTTATAATAGTCCATAACATTTGAAGATAGGAAATGAAATGCATCATTTATGGAGACGGTAAGTCGTACATACGCATGAACACTACTTTAATTTATTTTTCATATTAAAAAAATGATACATAAATGATAAATACATATATTATAATTAAATATTAATATCATATGATATATAAAATACATAATTTCATTAACTCCATCCTTTATATGTTCCATGTATGGCATGAACGATTCATATCACTTTGAGGGGGCGGTAGTCCACACTTCCTCAATTGAAATTATCATGTTACACATCATGAAAAGAATAAACGTATGATGTAAATAAAAAATTAAAGAATATAAACATAATATATATCATATATAAATATACTTCCATCATAAGGGCCACCATGAGAGGTGGTAAGAAATAATTGAATAATCATCCTTTCGTGAGGCAGTAGTTTTTCGTCCAAAGAAATAGTATGTTCTAAATCTATTAGATGGAGGTGTGTGTAAGTGTAGTTAAAATCCTTCTCACAACAACATCCTAGTATATTTAAGATACTGTATTTGTTATTTAATCAATGAATAATAATATAATAGGTAGTGGAGATGTAAAATAAAAGAAATTAACTTGAGATAATACGTTACCTCTAAATTGGGTATTGTATTTTGATTTGAGCCTAAAGGATTAATTTAATTTATTTATTATAAATACCCAGCCTTAAAACATTACATAATATAGAATTAATTGGATAATTCACATTGAGGATCTTTTCAGGTTTAGATTTTTAGATAACTAGGCGATAACTATTACATTAAATCTCAAAAATTACAAAGTAGACACTTCTACTTAGTTTCCATTTTTTCATAAAATAAAAAATATTAAAAAAATAGAAATGTCTAGTTCCATGTTTTAGAAAGAATGACTTTTCCTTGATCCCATCCATAATCCTATTCATCTTTAAGTCCTGTGAAAAAAAAATTAAAAACTTGGAGTGAATATAAAATGCTCAGTAAGGGTTATTAAATAAGAAAAGAGAATATTAGTCCATCAATACATACCTAGCATAAGAACTTCGACATACCTCATTAAATAATAAGATTTATTAATAACACATAGTAATCACAAATCATAAAGTTCAATTAAGCCTTCCATATCAAACATACGTTGTAGCTATCACAAATACATAGGGAGTTACGTTGGAATACCCATCACAGTATATTCCCTAAATCTCTTAGAAGAAACATTAACATTTACCTCTGTCACGTTACCCAATGCATTAGAGTACTATCTCGAGCTCACGCACCCAAAGTTTATAATAGAACAACCCATATATGTAAACAATTCCCAAGAACCATAACATATTCATAACACATAAAACAAATATATAGTGTAAAGATATCATTTCCACATTTCAATCACGATATATCATTTAAATATATTGATATAAAAAATCCATTATCAAACCACTTTCTATACTAAAATATATAAAATCTTATATGGTATTAATTTTC
Source organism: Viscum album (assembly GCA_963277665.1). Lineage (NCBI taxonomy): Eukaryota > Viridiplantae > Streptophyta > Magnoliopsida > Santalales > Viscaceae > Viscum > Viscum album. The sequence continues at coordinate 1,425,837,966 of OY728120.1, read as the reverse complement.
TTTTTAAAAACATTATGACTTGTTAAGGAATCCAAAGATCAAATAATACTTGCGGCGGCAGAAAATTTTGTTGTCACCACGTACGTTAAAAAGAAACATTCCTCTTATGTCATTTTGTAAAATGATATGTAGAAAAAATATTCCCATTGAATGAAATGAAAATAAAAAGGGTTTTATACACCTTATAAAATAAAGTTGTGTATAAAACAAAATATGCCTCAATGAAAGGAGATTGAGATGAAGTCCCTTACCTCATATCCGACTTGACCCGTTCGTTCTTTAATCACCTTAATAATAAAGTAAAGTTAATTTATACTTGGTTAAGAACCTTTTTCAAGTTTATTATTCCTTTTATATCACTTTTTACCATGTTAGAAACATTATTTAATCATTTATGTTAATAATGTTCATTTTTTTGATATTTGGTACTAGAGTCAAAATGAACATTTTATAATTACAAGTTATTCATGTGGTCAAAATTAAATTATCTACAAAAAGATATTCATGATTTAGATATCATATATATCATATATATCTTATATATATATAAATTTATAATAGTACATAACATTTGGAGTTAAGAAATGAAATGCACCATTCATGGAGATGGTAGGTCGTACGTACGCATGAATGCTACTTTCATTTCTATTTCATATTTAATGGAAAGAAAACTTAATAATACATAGGTATATTATAATTATATTATAATATTATACATATAATTTCAGTAACTTCATATTTTATACGTTCCATGTATGGCATGAATGAGTCATATCACTTTGAGGGGGGGAGTCCACACATCCTCAAATGAAATTATCGTATTTACCCATTATGGAAACCATAAATGTATGCTAAAAATGAAAAATATAGAAGTATAGAGGCAATAAAATTATAATATATATGACATATAAATGCAGTTCCATCTTAATGGCCATAATAAGAGGTGATAGGATAATATTTAACAATCATTATTTCGTGAGTCACTAGTTCACCATCCATTGAAATAATTTTTTCTTTACCCATTATATGGATGTGTGTGTAAGTGTAGTTCGAATACTTATAAAAAAACTATTATATTTAGAATAGTGGTGTTATTATAAAATAAAGGAATAAAAATTGTTTAGGGGGGTTAGATACATAAAAGAAAAGAAAATAACTCAATAGAAGATGTTACCTTTAAATCGGGAAACTCCCTTTGGTTTGAACCAAAAGGATTTATTGAAGTGCCTTATACAAAAGGTAGGGCTTCTAGGTGAAAGAGATGGATATTGAAAGCTTATTTGACCTGAGGTTTTATGATCCAAATCGGCTTGGGAGCTGTGAGTAATGGGTTAGATGTGAATGATTTTTATAAGGGGGTCTCTTTTGGAAAGTTTGAAAATATTATTTTATTATATGATGATTTTCAGTTTCTAAGGGTCCAAAACTTTTTAAATTAGAAGATAATATGACTCTTGTTCTAAATAAAATCATCCAATAGTAATTGGATAGGTTTTGAATATTGTTTTAATCTTTATAATCTTTTTTATTTAAATCATTCATTAATGAGGTAAATATTTCATCATTATTGTGTCATATATAATTTTATTTATTTGATGTCTGAAAATGATAAAAAAACAATGATGTAAGAAATATTTTAATCTTTCAAATGAATATTTATAGTCCAAGTGATAACTTATATAACCACATGTAAAAATTAATTTACTAAAAGTTATATGTTTATGTCATTTTTGTCATTACCTTAAATTAATTAATATAAAGTGTCATCGTCACTCTTAAGTGGCTCCACGGGGTCCCAAAAACGACCAAAGGATGACCATGGTCGTAAATGTTTCAGAAAACAGGATTATGACACATGTTGGGATAATTTAACATTGTTATAATATTATTTTTACCTTGAATTACCCTATTTACCTTTAACCGTGGTAAATAAATCAAAAATTACTATTCACAAAAAAATATTTTCATCTTATTGAACCACATTTTACTTACTAATAAAAACCATGTATGTATGATTTTCTAAATTCTGTTCACAGAAGTGGAAAATTTTCATTTAAATGAAAAATTTGTTTTTCTAACTACTATTCAGTGTTTTATCTATTCATCAAAAATTGATGTTTAAAAAAAACAAAATTTTAGCCTAAGATATATTTGATATTCTGAATTCAAAAATGATTTCTATTTTACCAAATTAAAAACATAGAAGTTGGATTAATTAATTTTAAATTAATTCTTGTTGTCAAAACAAAAAGTGTGTTTTTAAGAAATAATAACTATCAAAATATTGACACTTTTTTATGTCTAAATTCAAAGTGAAATTACTTCCAATGACCAATATTGGATTAAATGGTAAAAATATAATCTAATTTCACTTTAAAACTAATTAAAAAGATAATATAACTATATAAATAAATTAGATTAAAAGACAGTTTTGAATTAAAAGACAACATTTTCACTATTTCATTAAAAAATGAACATAATCAGAAAAACACCAAAATTTCATCCAAAGTAAATTTCGATGTCCTTATTCTAAATAAGAATATTATTTTTCCAAATAGAACATATAAAATTGAACCAAACAAGATTTAATGAGGGTTCTCCATCAAACAGTGATAAATATACCTTTTAAATAATATTTGAGTATTTATGCTTAAAATTAGATTCATTCACATTTTAAGACTCTAACTTTTATTGGATATGTGTAAAAACATTTAACATACATTTATAATCATACTGTAGTTAGTTATGTTCACTCTCTCCATTACAATAGCTAGGCGTAAACTACTATTTAAAATAATAATAATATATTATTATTTTTCCAGTATAACTCAATGTTGAGTGTAATGTAAGATTTAAAAGAAACTCGTTGTTGTGTATCAGGAATGCCATCAAACATATCATACCATTTAAAATAAAATTAATATTTAATTCAAAAATATGAAAATAAATATGAAAATGTCTTTTTCTTTTTTTACATGGGATGTTACACTTATCCCCATGGTAAGGCCTCTAGGAGGAATATAGAGATGTTAGGGGATTATTGGAGCATTGGTTGGGCAACCCTAGGGGGTTGAGATGTTTGAGTAGAGGGTTAGAGGTGGTGTAATTTTATAAGAGGGAGTAGGGGTACATTAGGAATGTCTGGAAATATTATTTTATCATAAATTAATTTTCGATTTAAAAAGGTCCAAAACTAATTTAATTAGAAGATAATCTTAGGATTGTTCTAAATATTCTAAAAAATAAGTTTTATACAATTTTTGGTCCCATGTTTAACCTTATCTTTGAGCTTTAACCCTTAGTTAACTAATTTAGCTATTATCATATCCTCCTGTATATTCATACTATGTGGTTAATATACTTACCGTAAAATTCCAATAGAACCTAAAGTGGTTCATTAAGTACATTTACAACATTATCTAAGTCATTTGGACAAATATTATATTATTAAAACTATTATATCATTTAATAAAATATTATTTGTTTTAAAAATGTATTTATGTCAATTTTTATACTATTCATATCATGACTTTTTTAAAAATCCATAAAAACATGATTATTTCGAAAAAAACTTCATTAATTCAAATATAACAAGTCATAATCATCCATAAATGTTTTATGGAAAACAATTTTCAATATAAATTTGTTTTAATATTTATAATGTCATTTATTTAAATCATTCATTAATAAGGTAATCACTATAACATCATTATTTCACAAATAAATTAAATTATTTAATGTCTAAAAACTATAAATAAAATATCATGATGTATGAAATATTGTTTCTTTTCTAATTACTATTTATAGTAAAAACTATCAGTTATATAAGCCCATATAAAAAATTTACTAGAAGATACATGTTTAGTTACATTTTACTTTAATTTAAATTAATTCTTCGAAAATGTCATTTTCACATCCAAGTGGCTCCATGGGGTCCCAAAATAGACCCAAGGATTACCATGGTCTGAAATATCTCATAAAATTGGATTATGAAACGTTTTAGTATAATTTAATATTATTATAATATTATTTTTTACCCTTATTTACCTTTTTTACCCTTTAACCACGGAAAATAAAATAATTACTGAAGTTACTATTCATAATGTCTAAATATAAAAGGTATATATTTACACAAATTAGACCTCATAATTCAAAATATGGAATCCATTTTCTCAAATTCAAAACACATAATTTTTACTAATTAATTTACAATTAATTTTCGTTGTCAAAACCAATAAACAAGTTATTAAGAATGTATAACTAACAAAATATTGGCATGTTTTTATGTCTAATTAAAAAGTAAAATTACTTCCAATGACCAAAATTGGATTAAAGGATAAAAATATAATCCAATTAAACTTTTAAAAATATTAAAAATATAATATAACTATATAAATAAATTATATGAAAATGTGGTTTTGAATTATAATTCAGTATTTTTCACTATTCATTAAGAAAATGAACTTTATTAGAAAATTACCAAAATTTAATCCAAAGTAAATTTAGATGTTTTGATTCTAAAGAAGATGTTTATTTTTTTAAATAAAACATAAAAATGAGTTAAAAACTGTATTTAAAAGGTATTATTCTTCAAAAGGTAGTGAAATGACCTTTTAAAAATATTAGAGTTTGTCATGCTTCAAATCAGATTTATTCTTATTTTAAGCCACTAAAATTTATTATCAAAACTTTTTACAAACATGTGTAATAATAATGTAGTTAGTTATGTTTATTCCAAGAAATACAATGGTTATGCATTAACTACCATTTAAAATAATAATATTATAATATTATATTTTAGTATAACTCAAAGTTCTGTGAAACGTAATATTTCAAAGAAACCCATTGTTGTGTGTCCAGTACGCTATTTGAAAAAGTCTCCTCCTTAACATAAAATTAATATATTATTCATAAATATTAATATAAATAGAAACGTATAATTCTATAAATACCTAGGTCATCACATCCTTCCCCTCTTTTGGAAATTGCATCCTCACAATTTTAAAATTGGGCTCGAAAACTTAATTGAAAACCCCACATCGAAAAAAGAGTCAATAAAAATATCACATTAAAAGAAATAATGAAAAGTAAAAAAGGTCACCTGATATAACCCATACTAGGATTCTATGTAGGAAAACATGGATATGTAAGAAAAACTAACCATAATGTTCAGATGGAGAGTGATAGAAAACATGATCACGAGAAAGTTAACTACGAGAAATCCGTAAACTTATGATTGGTTAAACGGTATTTGATTTCCCAACAGGAAAATTAAATAGAAAATATTTTTGATTTTAGTTCTTTTTCATAAATATGATGAATTTATTTATTAGATTAACTAAGAACATAAGGAAATATACTTACTTTTCTAGTAAAGTTTAATCCTTTAATAAATTTCTAACAAAAACTCATCTTTTCTCCCAACGATGAGTATTCAAGATGACTTGGTCAAATCTGAAGTTCTATAATGAAATTCTATAGAATCACATAATATAGAAAATATAAACTATATATTTCCCTTGTTTATATATATTAACTAAAACCAAAATGGGTAGTACATGATAAAATAATCCCCAAAAAATATAATCCTTTTTAAAAATAAATACTACTCTTAATCTCCAGAATTCAATAAACAATACCCAAAGTTCAAAAAAGACCATTCAATACCCAAAAGTCCTTAAAATTCCTCAAAATAATCCAAAATAATATTGAAAACCAAAACTCATAAGAATTTGATCACTTAATATTCAATGAAAAATCTTAACATTTATCTTCTAATAACATCGACAACTCATGAAGTCTCATAATGAAAAGTAAATAACCTAATCACATATTCTAAAAGATATGTTAATAATTTCCAAAAAAAATATAAATTTCTATAAGTCCACAATAAAAATATTGATTCTTCCCAAAATAAAATTACACCATTACTCCTCAAATGAAATCCCATAGTATTATATTTTCCTTAGGCAAATATTTTCTGAAAAGAGAACATGGTTTCCAAAATAACCTTTATCAATTAATTACTAAATCATTTTCCTATTCTAAGGATATCCATTTGATAAAACATAACTTCAAAAAACTACTTATTCTTGATCTATAAAATCGTTTAACTAAAAAGAATAAGTTCTAGTAACTACAGACATTACATAGGCCAGTGGTAGGTGAAAAATCTCATTCACAATTTGGTTGTTGGATCAACTCCAGTAGCATTGTCTGACTTAAAGGGTTTTCACATAGTCTGTGTATTGTCCCTTTTCAAAAACTATATAATTTTATAACATTACAAAAATATAATAACCCATAATTTTATCAAATTCATGGATCATATAAACCAAAATTATTTTTTATATCTAAATCTACAAAAGAAAAGATAATTCTTCCTCAAATAGCATTTCCACAAAAAAAACTTAAGGGTTATACATACAAGAGAAAATTATTCCAAATTAATCCCATAAAATAAGAGCATTAATAATTTTAAAAATTTCATCACCCATAACCCATGAATTTCAAAAATGTAGACATCTTAATCATCCAACAATCTTTATGATCCCTTAACCATTTTTTTCAACTTATTCCATAATACATTCTTCCTACAAAAAAATCATGAATCACATCCTATGACTCAATAATATCAAAACATAAGATAAGAAACAATACATACCTTTCATAGGTAATTACCAGTTTCATCAACTTAAATTGTAATGGCATTAGGAATTGGTAAACATATATTTGTATGGCCCTATTGATCCCATTAATGAACCTTCTTCGTAGGACATCTATTTGTGTAATGGCCATGCACACTATATTTAAAACATTCAATTGATCCTTTGGAAAGAACTTCTTTCCCTTTCTTGGAGTCAATCGGACACTTACTTTTTCCATGGAAGGTTTTTGCTTTTTGACCTTCATTACCACATCTGAAACATCTTCTCATCCCTTTGAATAATTTTCCTAGGTGTTCCTTTTCACATACTTGACACATTGGTTTTTGAATATAAATACATTTATGATTATTACGTGGACTTCTATTGGGATTCGTTTCTCGCATATATGATTCCATAGAAACATCATTATGGTTCATGTGGTCAATAATGAATCTAGATAGTTCGTTAAGAATTACCAAAATATTTTTCATTGCAGCTCTCATTTCATTCAATTTCTCATTCATAAAACCACCACAGTTTTTTTTCACATCTATTGTTACTTTGGTTCATTTTAGATCCATCAATTTACTAAATAAAAAATGGCCAGTGTGACTATAATAGTAAAATCATCATATATTATCTTATAAGAAGGGTAAACACTAAGATATAATTATTCATGTCATCTTAAACTCATTCAATTTATCTAAAATAACTATGACACTTTCTAATATGCTAATTATTATTGTTATGTCACTGATGCTTAAGTAACACCCTAACCTCAAAATTTTTCTAAACCGACTTGTGATACCAACTATAAGGACCCAACCTTAAACATTTCAAAATCTTGAATTAAGTTAATAATTAACATTGATGATCTTTTCATGTTCAGATATTTAGAGAATTAGGTCATAACATATACATACCAACTTGAATTTTACAAGTAGACACTTCTACTCACTATCCATTTTTTATAAAACAAAAACTCTTAAAAAAGAAACATGTTTAGTTCCATGTTTTAGATTTCATGGATTTTCCATGATCCCATCCTTGACCCAAATCATCGTTAAGTCATATGAAAAACATTTCAAAATATGGGATGAGCATAAAAAGCTCAGTAAGGGATACATAAAGAAAGAAAACTATTATTTTATCAAAAAAACATGTAAACCATTAATACTTTATCATAAAGTATTAATTTTATCCTTTAAGAAGTTTCAAAAACACTTCACTAAATATAATCTCATTGTTTACCCATTTTGTAACCAAAATATTACCATAAATCCCATAGAAAGAAACATATAACATATAAATGTTACTTGGAATATAAACATACTTAAATTGAATAACCATGCAATCGAATTCCACACATATCACTAAATGTAATAGCTATATGGCCAACTTCCATACCCAATTCATTTAAGGTTATAACGTAATGACCCATCCTTGGTTTATCACAGAACCACCAGTCATTTGGTTTACCACATAACCACCTGTCATTGGTTTATCATGTATCCACCCATAAAATTTCCAAGTACCAGTATATAATCATAACACATAAAATATTTAAAATAACAACATTTTACAAATAATTTTTTTTTGCAATCATAATAAATCCCTTCAAGATATTTAAATACTCAATCAATTTTAAAAAACTTTTAAAACATTTAATAAAGAGATTTTTGAATCAAAGTTTCCCATAACACTTTGAAACTTTTGAAATAAATTGTGAATTAAAACATTCATGTCCATATAAATAAATTCTTAAAAAAAAATTTAAAACATGGACATGAAATAGAAGGTTTTAAATGAATAAATAATTAAAACATTTAAAATGATGTTTTAGTAAAATAGTCCTTTGACACTTGAGAAACATTTGAATAAAAATTATTAAGGAATGAACTTTACAAAAACATTACCTATAATTTGAATTTTTTTCATGATATAACATGTTAAATGGATTTTATATACACCTTATAGGACAATTAATGTGAATAATGTCAAAAGTTTCCTCAATGAAAGGAGATTGAGACGAAGTCCCTTACAATGATCATATCATGAGATTAAGAATAAATCAAAGACATAATTATGTGTGAAAAAAATAAATAACCCAATATAAGTGGATATTAAGTGTAAAATAGTCATAGGTCATTCACACATATTTATGGAAAAACAAATCCAATGACATGGATATTTAACTAAATGAATGGAGATTGAGCATTGATTTCCCTTACAAAGTTCGTATAAATGATGTAAGAATATATCAATGGGCTTATTATGTGTTCCAAAAGTATATCAAAATAAAGGGAAGTGGAAATTACAACATAAATTATTAAACAGTGATTCTAATCAAAATCTTGGCATAATATAATCAATAAAGTATGCGTGAAACACAATGAGTGGAATTTGAGTTTAGAAATTCCCTTATGATAAAATTCGGCAGCCTAACAAAGTTACTTAAAAATTTAGAAAATGAGTTGATAAGAGATAAATGGTTATCTCATCAGTTGGACATAAAATTAACAATAATAAGAATATAGAAGAACCTTTCCTAACATATGAAAATGGAAATTAAAATACATAACTTAAAAGAAGTATTTAATTAAAATATGAGGTTGAAAGGTTCCTTTACCATGAGTGTGACTCACAACGTATGTTCCTTGTTATTCCTGAATAATGAATTTAAGTTAATTTCGTCTTGCTTAATTTTTTTCAATTTTATTATTCCTTTTATATCACTTATTACCCCATTATAAAAATTACATAATTATTTAAGTTAATATCGGTCATTTTGACTATATTGGGTAGTTGAGTCGAAAATGATCTTGTTATAATTCTAATTTTCCCATCCGGTCAAAAGTCCATTATCTAAAAAATATTATTCATGATATAAATATCATATATATCGAGTATATATGTATTTATAATAGTCCATCACATTTTTAGGTAAGAAATGAAATGCATTGTTCATAGAGATCGTAAGTCATACATACACATGAACGCTATTTTCATTTATTTTCATATTAAAGAAATGAAAAATAAATAATACATAGTTATATTATAAATCAAGTACAATATCAGATGATATATAAATTTCATAAGTTCATTAATTTCATCCTTTATATGTTCTATTTATGACCTGAATGAGTCATATTACTTTTAGGGGCGGTAGTTTTCACTTCCTCAAATTAAATTATCATGTTTACACATCATGAAAAGCAAAAAGGTATGTTGTAAATAAATATAATAGAATATAAAATTAATATATATCATATATAAATAAATTTCCACCATAATTACCACCATGAGAGGTGGTAACAGATAACTGAACAGTTATCTTTTCATGAGGCAGTAGTTCGTCATCCACAGAAACAATATGTTCTAAATCCATTATATGGTGGTGTGTGTAAGTGTAGTTATAATCATTCTCATAAAAATATCCCAGTATATTTTAGATACTGGTGTTGTCATGCAATAAAATAATAACAACATAAAAGGGAGTAGAAAAGTAAAATAAAAGAAAAGAATGTGAGAGAGGGCATTACCTCTTAATCGGGTAACTTTTTTTTATTTGATCCTAAAGGATATCTTGAATTTCCTTATTCCCAAGGTAAGGATTCTTTGAGTAATATAGGGGTGTTAGGATCTTATTTAATTAGATTTTGGATTATCCAAGGGGCTTTAGAGGTGTGAGTAATGTGTTAGAGGTGGTGGTCTTCTATAAGAGGGAGGAGGGATACTTTAGGAATATCTTGAAAGATTTTACTATTAAAAACTGAATTTTGATTTCAAAAGGTCAAAAACACATTTATTTCGAAGATAAGATTATTATTTTTCGATATATTCTCAACCAAAAGGTTTTTGACAAGTTTGGTTCCCATTATTAACCTTATCTTTTATCTTTAACCCTTAGTTAACCAATTTAACTCTTACCATATCCTCTGGTATATTCATTATATATGGTTAATATAGTTACCATAAAATGACAATAGAACCTCAAGTAGTTTATTAATTCCATTTAAAACATTATCAAAATAATTTGTCCAAATCATATATTTTTAGGACTATAATATCATTTAATAAAATAGTATTTGTTTTAAAAACTCATTTAGGTCAATGTTTTTTCTATTAATATCATGACTTCATTAAAAATCCATAAAAACGTGATTATTTTGAAAAAACCGCATTAATTAAATTATAAAAAGTCAAAATCATCCATAAAATTCAGAGATGGCATAAAAAGATTCAAATGAAATTTATTTAAATATTTATAATCTCATTTATTTAAATCATTCATTAATAAGGCAATCACTACATCATCATTGTGTTATAAATAAATTTAGTTTTTTTATTCTAAAAATTATAAATAAAATAAAATGATGTAGTAAAAATTATAATCCTTATAATTACTATTTATAGTCAAAAATATCATCTATATAACCCCATATACAAATTGTTTTACTAGGAGATACATGTTTATGTTACATTTTTCTTTTCTTCTAAATTAATTCTTATAAAATTTCATTTTCAAATCCTAGTGGCTCTATGGGGTCCCAAAATCAACCCATGTATTACCATGGTCGGACATATACCATCCAATAAGATTAGGAGATGTTTTAGGTTAATTTAATATTATTATAATATTATTTTTACCCTTATTTACCAGATTTTTCCTTTAACCATGGTAAATAAAATAATTACAGAAGTTATTATTCATAATGTCTAAAAACAAAAGGTAACTATTTAATCAAATTTTACCTCCTTATTTCAAATATAGAATCAATTTTTACAAGTTTGAAACAAAAAATTTGTATTAATTTATTTAAAATTAATTCTTGTTGTCAAAACTAAAAAGTTGGTTTTTATGATATAATTACTATCGAAAGATTGGCATGCGTTTATGTCCAATTAAAAAGGTAAATTACTTATAATTACCAAATCAGATTAAATTATAAAAATATAATCCAATTACACCTTAAAAACAATTAAAAGGAAAATTTAACTGTATAAATAAATTAGATAAAAAGGTAGTTTTGAATTAAAATGTTTTAGTTTTCACTGTTAATTAAAAATGAACTTTATTAGAAAAATACCAAAATTTCATCCAAATAAAGTTTTGATGTTCCACGTCTAAAAAACGTTTATTGTTTTAAATGAAACATTTAAATGTGTTAAAAACTAGATTTAAAAAGTTTTTACCTATAAAATTCAATAAAACAGCCTTTTTTAAAATATTAGAGTTTTTCATGCTTTAAATCAGATTCATTCTTATATTAAACCACTAAAATTTATTTTGAAAGAATTTAAAAAAAAATTAATAATAATTTAGTTAGTTATGTATATTCCGAGAAATAAACTAACTATGCATTAAATACCATTTAATATAATAATAATATTATATTATTTTTTGGTAGATCTCAAATTTTTTTGCGACATAAGATTTTAGAGAAACTCATTGTTGCATGTCAAGTATGTTATCAGACAAGGTGTCTTCTTTAATATAAAATTAATATCTTATTCATAAATATTAATAGAAATCAAAAGTATTATTCTATAAATACATGGGTCGCTATACAAGATATTGAAGAGATTGAATTTATTTTAAAATAAATACATCATAAAGTATTTGGGTGTTAATTTATTCCCCCATAATTAATTTCAACATCAAAATTTCATATTACCTAAAAAGTTGAAAATAGGTGAAGGAACATTTTCTTCACTGCCTCTTATGGTTCCTATAATATCCGAAGATTTCATAGCATGTATCCTCTAAAATAAATTCAATTCATTCGATAGATTACTTTACACACAAAATGATTTTATATAGTATAAATTAGATAAAATCACATATAGACCCCAAAAAAATTATAAATTAAGAATGAATGAAATAAGATGATTTTTCTTGAAAATAAAGAATATATATTAATGAGATAGTAACATGACATTTGGAATATTAATGTGACCCTTACAAAATTAATTAGACCAAAATAATTTTAACCTCACCTAAGAAAGTATAAATAAAATTTAGGCATCTTAAAAATGGTAATATGATATAATTATATCATAGTACATGTAAATAAATTTTTTAGAAATTGTTAAGTGTTGACAATTATTGTAAACATAAATGTTTATTTTCAATTTTATAATTAATATAATGAATTAAAATATTTTTTTTCATTAAATTTAATATTAAAATAATATTTTGTTTTCTTAATATTATAAAATAATTTTATGAGACATTAGTTAATTTTTCAAAATGTTATAAAATTAGTTATAATTTTAAAAAAATATTTTTAAATTAAATAATGACTTTAATTTAAAATTATATTTCTTATATTTTGAATATTATTTAAAAAATGGATTTAATTTTCAAAAAATACACTTCAAAAAAATTAGGGTCAAATTTTGGGATTTATCTAAAAATAGTTGATTTTTTGTGAATAGTGAAATACGTAATTTATGGTATATGTTAAATAAAAGAATTATTGAATAATAGATGATGTAAGGATGATTTAATCCAATAATGTAAAACTCTCTTAAATTATTCTAATATATTTAGTGATAATTCCCAAACTATTCATATTCTTGAGGTAAAATAATCAACTAATGAATAAAATAATGAGAAAACACCCATCTACTCCACTATAAATACCACCCCTCAGTGCCTCTTCTCCTCATAACACAAAATACAATATGATTTTCAAAATTATTCACAATACTATTACCATGTATCTTCCCCACATCCAGGAAACTTTATTCTCAATAAAATACCAAAACCTAATTTCCGTAAGGAGATTCTATAAGAGAATAATTCAAGAGGTAAAACCCTTAATCCTTCCCTTTCAATTTCATTAAATTTATTTTATTTTATTATCCTTATAACACATACTCTATATAAATATGCATGATATCTCTTATATCTTATATATAATGGAATTTTATTTTGTTAATGTAAAATCCATCATTAATATCCTTATCAACTTCCTTTTAATCTAAAAACGAAACTATCGTCCGTGATGTGCTGATTTACCGTCATCATGGATGATGCATTTTAATTTCACATTAACACCTTCAATGATGGTCATAAATCCATTATTCTAGTTAATTAAGTTTTTATTATACCTATTATAATTCATATAATGTTCTGGAACTAGTATATATACATGATATTAATTTATCAAACAAAATTATTTCTTGATAATCTAAAATTAACCAAAATAAACTAAAGTTCATCATTAAAATTTTATTTTATGAATCATACTTATATATGGATAGTAATATATAATATAGTTTATTATTATTTATATTAATTAATAAAGTATAATTTCAATTCTGTAGAATTAATCCAATTTTAACATGAACTTCCATACATGTATAGAAATAACCAATCATGAAAACCAAGGAAATGAAAACTCCCAAATGATGAAAAAGAATATTATAACTCATCAAAAAGTCCATAAATAAACTCAATAAAATTATAATAAATCAAATAAATGTTTAAGAGGTTTTTAATTAAAATATTAATGAAATTAATTTCATTAACCAGGATATTAAGTGCAAGTGCATAACACATTTGGACATAAGGTAAGAGATTCTCCCTGAAACTACATTTTTCATTCAGGTTACTCTTTCTCCATATTTACCCCAATGTTATTCTTAATTATTATTATTTACTCCTCCTACATTTTTTGTTTTTTTCCAAAAATATTTTCTCATCTCAATTAATATTACTATTATGGGGAAATTCATGTTTTATAAGGTTCATTTTCTAATTCCTCCCGATAAGCAAGCCTATTTTAATATAAATTTCAAATTTCCTACAAATTTTCAAGTACAATACATAATATATATTAATCCACCAATATTTTTATAGAATAAATATTTTTATCATGAAAAACAATCTCTATTCATTTATGGTTTTATAATAAAAATTATTCATGTGCCCTCTTTAGATACTCTTTTATATTTTTCATTTAATCTCACTAAAGAGACTCTTTTCTAAAGTTTATCAAAAACTCTTTGTACTGGTTTTGAATTCAGTTGGACATAATTTATCATGATATATTATTATTCTCTATTATTAATTCCTTAATATGACTTAAATCCATTCATTCATGGAAATAATTAGGTTATTCCCTTTAACTACTTATTCCTTGTGTGTGGTGTATCTATATTTCTCTTTTATTTTTCATCATCATTCATTAAATCTACACATTTATTATATAATGGTAAGATTATTGTCTTCATTTTTTACCATTTTTACTTATGGTTTTGTTATTTAATTGAATCTATGAATAAAGAATGATTTCGACTTGTAGTGATGGGTGGGGCATGGTTATATAGAGCCCCTCAATGCATTGAAATGTCTAATGAGACAAAATAGTTGGCAAAAAAACTTTGGGTTTGTTTCCAAATAAAATCAGGTGGGTTTTAACCCATATTCTTAAACCATATTATCATTATAATGGTTCATGTTCCAGGTACATGACTTCTATTAAATAATAATTTTCTTCATTCGGTATTCCATTGTTATTTTCTATGTGGTTTTCACTGTGAAAAAACTTATGGATTCATTTTCATTCTTAGTGTATTGATGACATGTGTTCTTCATATTACATACCTTATCATAATGTTTTTTAGATATTTAATTTTCTTCACTTATTATTATTTCATATAACTATTACATATCATTTTATCTCACCCTTTTATTTTGTTTCCTTAACAAGGTTGTGAAGATGAAATATTTGAATAAGTATAAAAAAGTAGTTTATTTTATTATGTTATGTGCTATATTTAATTACAAATGTAACAAGGGAACCATGTATATATATTGTTTTTCAAGACTATTAAACTGATCAATCATTGTTTATGTGATCTCTTGTATATATTACATTGTAATAAAACTACCTCATACTCTTAGAAACTGAGGTTGGGGTTGTTAAAGATGGTATCAGAGAAAAGTATGGTAAAACCCTTTGGAAATATATGTTAAATAAATGTGTGAACTATAATAATTACTTATAGTGAATTTTTTGATCAATAATCATGAAGATTATGAGATAAATTAGTGTGTTCCATTATTTTGTGATGATGCCTAATGGAAGGAAGAGAGTCAATACTCACAGTTAAGTTAAAATAGATAGTGTTTAAACTAACCATATCATGACCATATTTGGATAGCTTACTCAAGTTAGGATTAATAACCATTCTATACCTATGTTGGATCATTTCATGTGGTATAAGTCACTATATTTTAGTGGGACTACTATTCTGGTGGTAGCTGAGTAGTGGATCAAGTCCCTTGAAAAGATATTTCTAGCATTGGGATGCAATGAAAATGAAAAGGTATTACTACAAGTATGTTATCTCAGAGGATATTCTTATCAATTGTGGTCATTGATCCCAAATAAAAAATATTAAAATGAAATATAATACATGGAATATAAAACCATTAATGAAAAATTGTTTGAAAAATATTTCTCTCATGATAATTGAAATGTAATGAAGATAACATTCCTTAGCTTAAAGAAAATGGGAGAAGATAATGTTGTAGACTATGATTCTACCTTCACCCGACTAACTAGGTATGCTATAGATTACATATAGGATTAATAATAAAAGGCTAATAATTTATTTTAAGGTATTGAACTAATTCTCTAAAGGGAACTGGATTCTCAAAAAATTTAATAATTTGATGAAATAGTATTAAGTACCATAAAAATAGAAAATAAATTTTCTAGATCCTATTTACTAAATGGAAATAAAGAAAAAATAGGTCTTATGATAACCATGGAAAATTTTAAGCATTGAAGAAGAATAATATGGGAATGGGGAAATTTTTATTATGTGAAAATTAGGGAATGAATCATTATTGAAATGCTTAGAAGCCATATGGGTTTTCGATAAGTTTGGATGAACTATAAATTGATTAAATGAATTCTTGGGGAGGAAAAAAATAAATAACGTTCAATGATTTACTTGTAATTAAATAGTGAATTATTCAAAGAAATTTACCAAGAATCAGGGGAATATACCATAGAAGAGGCCAAGGGGATATGGCCAAGCTTATGTGATCCCTACAGCTGAAGTAGAAGTACCTAATGATTTAGTGGCTGGTATATTAATCCTGTCTTCAAATCTAGCCAATTCTTTATTTGAATCTATATCATCACACTCTTTTATATCTACCTAATTTTCTAAGAAAATTTGATATTTACCTCTTTATTTAACAAGGGATTTATTATCCAAAATTCATAAGGGAAGTCTCATTGCAACAAAAAATGTGTTGGGAAGTTCCCATTATAGTATATAAACATGCATTATTTACCAACCTTATCATCATACCTAGTGTTTAATTTGATATAATCCTCAGAATATAATTGATTTTAAAATATGATGCAAAAATATATTTCAAAAAAAAGGAATTTGTGATTTGTGAGGAAGATGTAGAATCCAGTATCTTTAGTATAGAAACCTCATCATCTAATTCTTATCTAAATCCACCCCCAGTATCTCTAATAAATGAAATTCTTAGGGAGGAATATGAAATAACATCTAAGGATGATTAAAGTCATCTTAAAATTCCAGAATTACCAATTAGGAAGGAATACATTGATGTATTTCTTGAGGAATTACCTCATGAAGTTGAGTTTAATATTGATTTAATCCCTAATGAAAGAGTAATATTAAAGAATTATTATATAGTGGTCAGTATAGAATTAAGGGAGCTGAAGAAACAATTAGAGGAGTTTAGTAATAATATATTTATTCTCCCTAGTGTTTCCCCATGTGGAGCCCCTATTCTATTTATGAATAAGAAAGATGGATCCTTGTGGATGTGCATTGACTATAGAGAAATCATTGATATTAAATTAAAGAAAAAGCATCATATTCCTCACATTTATGATTTATTTGATCAACTTTATAGAGATCAATATTTCTTAAAGATTGACCTTCATTATGGGTATCATCAGTTGTGAGTAAATAGTGAATATACTCCAAAGATACCTTTTCGGATGAGGTATGGACATTACGAGTTCACAGTAATTCCATTTGGATTGACTAATCGAAATTGTGTATCATGGATCTAATGAATAGAGTATTCAGGGAATATCTTGATGATTTTTTTTCATTATTCGTTGATAATATTATCGTGTATTCTAGATATTAAGACCATGAAAATCAATTTCATATTATTCTTGAGACTATCATATGGAAAGAGTTATATGGTAAATTTAGCAAGTGTGAATTCTAGCTTCAGGAAATTTCTTTTTGTATACCTATTGTCTCTAAGGATAGAATCTTAGATGATAAAATAAAGATAATGTCAATCCAAGAACATCTTATACCAACCAACATAATTGAGGTACATAGTTTTATTAGTTTAGTAGGTTACTATAGGCACTTAATTTATAATTTTTCTCAATTGGATAACCCATAAACTAAGATCACACATAAATTGGTTTAGTTTGTATAGAAAAAATAATATGTATGAGGTTTTGAACAATTGAAGAGAATATTATTCAATGCTACAATTTTTAATTTACCATATATAAATGATGGGTTTGTGATATACAATGATTCTTAGAATAAAGGACTAGGTTGTGTACTTATTCAAAATGATAAAGTTATTCCATATGAATCAATCCAGTTGATGACTCATAAAAAAAATATCCAAATCATGATCTTGAGTTAGTAGCTATTTTTTTTCACTGAATATATGGAGATAGTATCTCAATGGAATAATATGAGAGATATATATGGCTAAAAATAGTTTAAAATAAATCTTTACATATAAATAAATCAACATGAGGAAAATATTATGGCTCTAGTTACTCAAATATTATGATTTTTCAATACACTAACACCCAAGGAAATAAAATAAGGTATAATATGCATTTAGTAGAAAAGATCATGGAATTATTACCCATACGGGGATTGAAAAAGATCTTATGTTCATGGATTTGGTAAAGATGGATATGGGAATCATTAAGGACGAGGAAATATCAACCCTTTATCAAATTATTGTTAAAACATCTTTATTGATGAAGGTAAAAATATCTCAATCTGAGGATGAGAATCTTCAAAAGAAATTTAAAGTTATTAATGATGTAAGAATGGAAGACTTCGTGTTTGATGATAGAATTATGGAATTTGGAATGAGGTTATGTGTTCCATAAATACTTGAGATTAAAAGGGAATTATTAAATGATTCTCATAGCTTAAACATCTCAATACACCTTGGTAGTATAAAGATGTATAGAGATCTCAAGGAACATTTTTGGTTTGAGAACATGAAGAGGGAAATTACGGACAATGTGTCAAGGTGTCCAGTTTGTCAACAAGTGATGTCTGAGTGACAACATCCCAAGGTATTCATGCATCATCTACCTATTAATATATGGAATTTGGAGGATATTAGGATAAAATTTGTCACAGAACTACCATTGAAACCTAGAATGAATGATGCAATGTGGTTCATTGTTGAGCGCCTTAAAAAATTTTCATATTTCCTTACTATAAGTGAAGATTTACCTCTTGAGAGCCCATCAATACTCTATATTAATGAAGTTGTAAGACTTTATGGTGCACCTCTATAGACTTTGTATAATTGAGATCCCCAATTTGCATTAATATTCTCAAATAGTCTTTAGAAGTCTTTGAATACTGAGCTTCTTTTGAGTATTACTGACCACCCTCAAACTAATCGATAGTCATAAAGTACAATTCAAAAATTAAAAGACATATTGAGTTCATGATCACTTAAATTTCATGGTATGTGGGATTAATATTTAATTTTGGTGAAAATTTTTTACAAAAATAGTTTCCATTATAGTATTCAAATGGCACCATATGAAACATTATATGGCAAGAGATGATAAACTCCAACTTTTTGGGATTAATTTACTGAGAGGAAACTTATAGCACCATAAATTATTAAAGAGACAATGAAAAAGGTAAGGACTATTCAAGATCATATTAAAGTATATCAAAGTAGATAAAATACTTATGTAGAGATCCTGAGAAATGATTTGGAATTTCAAGTGGGAGATAATGTATTTTTTAAAGTTATATCCTTGGATGGGTGTCTTAATGTTTGGTAAGAAAGGGAAACTAATCCCCAGGTACATCAGACTATTTGAAATTCTGGAAATAATTTTAGTTTTAGATTACCAATTAAAAATTCCACCAACTCTCTCAATAGTTCATCATCTATTTCACGTATCATTATTAAAGAAGTACATACAAGAACCAACACATATACTAACCTTTAAAGAAATAGAACTGAAACCTAATTTTTCTTACTATGAAGAGCTTATTGAGATTATAAACCCAAGAGAAAAAGTATTGAGAAATTAGATGACTCAACTTGTAAAGGTTATTTGGGGAAAACATAAAATGGAAGAAACAAAATAAGAACCTGAAGATGTTATGAAGAAGAACCACCCACATCTATTTAAGGGAAAATATTCATGAAAAATTTCAAGGACAATATTTCTGAAGGAGGAAAATATATAACACCCCATGATTTTATGGTACGTATCCACATAAATAAATTCAATTCATCTAATAGCTTTTATTTCACATAAAATTATTTAATATGGTATAAATCATATAAAATCACATAGAGAACACAAAACAAACATTATAAATTAATAATGAATAAAATTTTTGATTTTTTTCTAGAAATTAAGGATCATATATTAATGAAATAGTAACTTAACCATTGGTATAGTAATGTGACACTTAAGAATTGTAATTAAGCTAATTGAATAGTAACCTCACCTATTATAGTATAAATATAATTTATGAATCTTATAAATTGTAATATTACATAATTTTATCATATTATAAGTATATATATATATATTAGAAATAATTAATTAAGTGTTGATAAATTTTATAAATATAAATGTTTATCTTATGTTTTATAATTAATATAATGTTTTAAAAGAAAAATTATTTTCATAATATGGAATCATAAATTTTTTTTCTCAAGATTGTAATATAATTTAAGGAGACCTTAATTAATTTTTAAAATTTTAATAAAATCAGTTATAATTTTAAAATTGGTATTTTTAGATTAAATGACGAATTTAATTAAAAATTAAATTAATCATGTTTTGAAAATTATTTTCATAAAATGTAATTCATTTTTTAACTATATACTAAAAAATGGTTCAGGTGATTTTTTGGTATTTTTCTTAAATAATTGATTTTTTGGTGAATAGTGAAATACGGTAATTTATGATATAAGCTAAATACATGAATTATTGAGTCATAGATGATGAATAGATGATGTAATCCCATAATATCAAATTGTCCTTAATTATTTTAATATATTTAGTGATAATTATCAAACCATTCATATTCTTGAGGTAAAATAATAAACTAATGAATAAAATAATGACAAAACACCCCTCTCCTCCACAATAAATACCGCCCCTCGCAACATATTCTCCTCACACCACTAAAAAACTTAAATCTTGTCCAATTTCATCCCAATACTCTTCCCATATCTCTTTCCCACTTCTTGGAGCCATTGGTCTCAATACAAGGTAAAAACCAGAGTTCCTTAACAAGGTTCATAAAGAGAAGAATTCAAGACGTAAAAACCGTAATCCTTCCCTTTCGATTTCATTCAATTCATTTTAGTTTCTTATAATTCCCTCACAAAATCTATAAAAACATGAATGATACCTATGGTATCTTATATATACAATAATTTTATTTTTTTTAATTGAAAATCCATCATTAATCCCCTTCTCCTCTCCCTTTTCTTCTAAATATAACAATATCATTCATGATGTGTCGATTTACCGCTATCATGGATGATTCATTTTCATTTTCCATTACCTCCTTAAAGGATGGTCAGAATATCCTTATTATGGGTAAATCATATTTTATTATATATATTATAAGTCATATAATATTTTGGAATCAGTATATATAAATGATATTAATTAATAAAAGAAAACTAGTTTGTAAGAATCTAAAATTCACCATAATAAACTAATGTTCATCATTAGAATTTTATTTAATGAATAATCCTCATATCTAAAAAATGATATATAATACCATTTTATATTCTGGAAGTTCATTAATAACATATAATTTAAATTCAGGATAATTAATCCCATTTTTACATGAACTTCTATACACGTATACATGTAACCAATCAGGAAAACCAAGGAAACGAACACTCCTAAATGATGAAAATAAATCTTATAACTCATCAAAAAGGACATAAATGAACTTAATAAAATTATAATAATTAAAATACATGTTTAAGTTTTTTTTAATTAAATTATTAACTAATCTAATCTAATTATCCATGATATTAAGTGAAAGTGCAGAATACTTTTGGATATAAGGTAATAGATTCTCCCTGAACATCCAACTTTCATTCGGGTTCCTCATTCTATCTCTTTTCCCCAATGTAATTCATAATTATTTTTATGTACTCCTACTAAATTCTATGTTTATGTACAAAAATATTTTCCTAGCTCAGTTATTTTTTTATGAGTAAATGCATGTTTCATAATGTTTCATTTTCAATTCCTCCAGATAAGCAAACCCAATTTAAGGGAACATTCCAATTTCATATCCATTTTCATGTACACTCCATAATCTATTTTAATCCACAAATATTTCTTCAAAATCACTCTTCTAACCATAAAAATCTATCTTTTTAATTTCTAGTTTTATTCTAGCAATTATTCCTTTTACCTCTTTGGAGACACTTCTATTTTCCCTTTATTCACACTAAAGAGACTCTTTTCTAAAGATTCTCAAAAACTATTTTTACATGTTTTCTCATCAGTTGGACATAATTTATCATTATATTTGAATATTTTACCTTATTAATGTATAATTATGATTTAAATCCATTCTTTCATGGAATCTATTATGTTATTCCCTTTGGGAACTAATTTCTTGTGTGTGGTGTACGTATATTTCCATTTTATTTATGATCATAATTCATTAAATATCCATATTTATTATATCATAGATATGATTATTGTCTTAGAAATATACCATTTTTACATATGGTGCTTTTTATTTAATTGAATCTATGTATGAATAATTCTTTGTACTTACAATAATCAGTGGGGTTCAATTATAGATTTCCCCTTAATGCATCGACAAGTATCATAAGACCAAAATGTTGGCAAAAAACCCTTTTTGTTTGTTTCCAAAAAGTATTAAGTGGGAGTTAACCCATATACTTAGTCCATCTTAATGGTATAATAGTTCATCTTCTAGATACATGATTCCCAATACAAATCATTTTCTTCATTTAGTATTCATTTATTACCTTCCATATAATTTTTACTATGACAAAATTTATGGATTAATTTTTATTCTAAGTGTATTGATGGAAAGTTTTTTTAGATTATTTACCTTTACATAATGTCTATTACTTATTTAATTTTATTCAATTTGTTTTTCATATAACCATTAATGAGAATTTGAGCACACCCTTTTATTTGTTTTCCTTCCTCTTCTTTTGAAGATGAAATATTTGAATAAGTGATAAAAAGTAGTTTATTTTCTTATGTTATGTTCTATGTTTAATTACTAATTTAATAAGGGAATGATTTGGGTTTTAAGTCCATCTAGACTACTAAACTGATCAATACTTGGTGATGTGATCTCTTGTATCTATGTCATTGTAATAAAATGACCACATACTCTGGGTAACTAAGGTTGGTGTTGTTATAGTTCCTAAGTTTCTTCCAAAAACTTATGGGTTTTCATAGAACATTGACCATGTTTGTTGTCTTTTTTCAAAAAAAAATCAATTTGATCTAATATATTCACTATATGATCTTCATATGAAAGGTATTTCTCTAGTGGCACCAAATACGGATTTTTTACACATGAGGGGTCTAGTACGTACTTCCTCAAGAGGGATACAAATAACACATCAAGTACTTGAGATAGATTAGGTGAGAGTCCTAGTTGGTAGGTCAACACTCTGACATGATTAAGGATATCAAATAGGCTGATATATTAGGGAATAAGAATTCCCTTATTGCCAAACATAATGTATTCCTTCATGGGAAAATATGGAGGAACGCCTTATCTTCATCCTCAAACTCTAGGTCTCATCAACGATTGACTTCATTGATCATACATCATTTTTTGTGTATTTAATTTGATGATAAATGGTTTAGACCTTCTCTATTATCTCATTGGATTGTCCAAGTACTATCATCTTCCTCTCTCTTACTTCATCTCAGAATGTTAGATTCCAAAACTGGTTCCAATATAGAACCTCATAAGGTTCTATTTGAATTCTAGAATAGAAACTATGTTTATTTGAGAACTCTAGTAAAGGATGGTGATAATTAAATCATCCTTGAAAATGCATTGAAAAATTCCTCTACATATCCTAGAGAGTTTAGATATTTCTCTCAGACTAACCATCCATATGTGGGTGACAACCAGTTCTGAAATTGAGTTTTATATACAGCATTTTCTAATTCCTTCTCCATTAACATGAGGTAAACCTCATACCTCAATCAGATACAGATATTGGAACACCATGAAATCTTACCACTTCCCTTATGTGTATCCTAGTGAGTTGGTCAAGTGAGAAATCTTCCTTGACGATAATTAAATGTGATGACGTTGTATGATGATTTACTTCCACTAATAAGGAATTATAATCCTTAGGTTTCCTACAGATTCATATTATGAAATTCATTTTTATGTTTTCCTATTCATATATTGTTGGTTCATCTTACCCTTAGTCTTATTTATTTTACCCATGACATGTTTGAATACCAAGCATCGAGATACTAATTCTACAATATCTCTCTTCATTTTATATCACTTAAAGTATTTCTTCATATATCTATACATCTTTTTGATTCCTAGATGAATAGGGATGGAAGAGCTATGTGAATCAACCAGAGGCTCCCTCATCAGTTATGATTTTTATGGGACACATATCTAGGTTGAAAACATTATAACTCCATCTCCAAAAACATAGAACTATAAATTATTCTCTACCTCTTTTCATATTTCCTCATCGTATATCTTGGCCACCATGGTCGTCTCAAGAGTGGATGATTGATCAGTTATTTGATATTGTTATAATGAATTTATTTTTACAATTCACATATAAAACTTTTTATGTCTTAGAAGATTATATCTTTCTCAACTCCCATCATTGATAAAATTGATTTATCTTATCTACGTAGAGATTATTACACCTTGTGTGCCTTCATAGTATCATAATTGATTGAGAAGTTGTAATCTTTGATCAGATCTAACCATCTTCAATGGTTCATGTTAATCTCCTTTAACATGAATATATTTTTGAGGCTCCTATGATCTATATATATTTCAAACTTATCCAGATAGAGATAATGCCACTTGATCTTTAAAAAAATAATCATTCTAGCCAAAACAAGATTTTTTTGGGATAGCTCTGCCCATTAACATTCAACTGAATTTTGGCATAGCCTATCAATTTATCATTCTTCATTAGTGCACAACTCAAAACCTTCTTTTATACATTGTTGTAAATAGAATAAAATTTCCCTCTTGAGGGATACATATGTATTGGTGCAATTATAAGCCTATTTTACAAATACTTAAATACATCTTCACATTCAATTTTCTATAAAATATTTACGCTCTTTCATATTAGATTGTTTATTGAGTTTAAATATACAAATTATTTTTCTAAAATAATCTCTAATACCAAGTTATTAGAGGAAACTATAGATTACCATTACCGATTCAAGCCTAGTCCATTACTTGAATACCATTGTCTTAGAAGGGTCTCCAAAAATCCCATTTATAGAGATAAATTTTTCCCAATAATGATATCAACTTCATCCATAACTCACATTTGCTATATTTTTCATATACTTTCTCCCTTCCCAATTCCATTAAAAAATTATTCCAATTCACCTCATGCACCTCCTTGAACTTGTAGTATATCAAAATATAATAAATAAATAATAACACATATTTTCCAAGGTAGTCCCTAAAAAATATATTCATTAAGTCCATAAATATTTTTGGAGAATTAGTTAGTATAAATAGAATAATTGTAAACTCATAGTGTCTATACCTTGTTCGAAAGTTAGTTTTGGTAATATATTATTTCATCATCCTTAACTAATGATTTACTAAATAAAGGTCCTCCTTATAGAAATATTGTGCTCCACATAGTTAATTCAAACTATTTTCTATCCATGGTAAGGGGCATTTTTTCATTATCATGGTTTTTTTGAGTTCAGTATAATCAATACAGAGGTGAATTCACCCATCCGTCATGTTGATGTAGATAATCAACACACCCAATGGTGAATGAATTGGGAATATAATACTCATTTCATGATTCTCTTGTAACAATTTCTTTAGTTCATTGAACTCAACAGTGGCCATATTTTTAGAAGTATTGTTCTGGGTAGTGATCCTAGTATAATTTTAATTGAAATCTAAACATATCGGTTAGGAGGAAGAAAATACAACTCTTCATGGAATACATCAGCACAATCTATCACAATAGGCATGTCTTCACGTATGAATCTATCCATTATCTCACTAATTTGGGCTCTATATTCTTTCTTATAAGGAAACAATATCCTTAATTTAATATTAGATTCCTAGGGAGATTTATCCTCATCCTTACACTAGTATAAAATCCGAGCATGACATAGGAAATGAAGATTGATATTCGTCTCTTAATAATTGATGTTTCCGTTATATATGGATAGCCAAACCATTCCCAAAATAGCATCAAACTACACTAAAAGGAGAAATATGATTTTTTTTATAAGATAATGTCCAATAACATTGATTAGGGAAGAGTTATATACTTAGGATAAAACCATTGATTGATTTTTTATTATAAAATATAGATGAACACCCATGTTTTGTGGTGAAATTTTAACAGTTATACTAAATATGATAGATATGAAATAATGTGTAGAACAAAAATAAAAAATTACATTCGTAATTTTTGAATAAATAACATATATACCTATCTCCACATCATTTTTGGCATATGCCTATTCCCTGGGGTAGCATTCACCCTTACTTCTAAGGAGGTTATTGTCAATTCTTTTCTCTAAAAACACAATGTTTAGGACATTGGTTTACAATATTCTTGTGTTATCTACCATTAAAACACTGCACATAAGAAATATTGTTGATATTAACCTTATTATCCTCAAACTCATTAGTAGGATTCTTCATTTCATAATGAAACTGATTAGATTATTTCCTCTCTTTTAAACACTTGAATAATATTCTAACTCCACTTTGTTAGTTTCTAGTATTATTCCTCATACACATTTTAAAATTGTTATATTGGTTTTTATTCAATCCATGGGATTTATTATTTATATTTCAGAAGAAAAATCAATTTTTCATTTTTTCCCTCTAGTCTTACATGATTAATGAGGGTCACCAATATCCATCTCAACATTTAAAGAAAAAATGAAAATCTATTCATAACTATATATGTCTTGAATCCCCAATTATTTTCATAAACGTGGATTTTTACCACCAAAAAAGTATTCCATGATACCTTCAAGTAAGTTAAAAAATAATGTGGATTATTGTGTAAGACTTGTTATGTTTTTCTTATACACCTTGATAGACTCTTCTCTCTTTTCCTTCCACATGAGGAACTCCATAAACATTTAATGATAGAGAGTTTATGGAAAATATTTATTGATAAATATTTTCTTGAACTCTTACACTTCCATTTAATTAATATCTTATTTTGAATTTGTTTTCCTGATCAGTGTCCACCAATAACCAGCTTCTCCCTCAATGTGATAGATGGTCATCAGAACCTTATCTTTCTTGGTGCATTAGAGGATAAAATATATATTATCAATGGATTTAATTTATTGGTAATTTATGAGGGGATCTTAAGGTCTAATAATTTTAGGGGACTTTCATATATAAAATGGTCAATTGAAACTTGATACTTTTTAGGAGGAGTAGGGTGTTCTGCATGATTTATGTTATTAATCATATCATGAGCTAGTTGAGCCAGTACTGCCCTAAATTTATCTTCTCCCACTCCCTAAAGGAAAGTAATATCATTGTGGAAATCATTACATTTCTTATCATGTTAGTGTTGGGAATAATTTATCTTTTTTCCTACCATTAACAAAAATAAATAAAAACACATGATGATCATACATTAACATACTAAAGGGAAACTTATAAACATAAAAGGAATAACTCAGGAATGATAATTATGTCCTGGCTTATTAGTCTCTATGTTTCAACTTATTTTATCCATTTTAACGTTACCTATTATGTTTTCTAGCCTAAAAATTCATTCACCAACTTTATAAATGTTTTTAAATAGTTTGTGAATTTTCAAAGTATATCCCTTATGAGTTTCAAACCAAGTGTGCATAAGGATCATTGATGTACACCTAGTGATTCTCAAGTCTATATAAATGAACCATTTGGGGTTATTACCCCTTGGTAAAACTATTACAGAGCCACATAAACCTATAGTATCCCAACATGGATGTATTTTTTTGAAAAGAAATCACTCTATGATTCACCATGATTCCAAGATACTTTCCTATAAATAGTATTATTCTTAGAATTATCCATTGGGTTCCCAATAATATTTTCTTATCCTAGTTTCTGAGGTTATCTGAAACTTTTCTTTTATACCATATATGGAGTCCCAATTCTTTTAGATATATTATTACATTATTCATAAACATAAATAACCATTGATAAAATACAATAATCATAAATTTCTATTGTCTTAAGATAATTAGATTTATAATACATAAAAGTAACCCATAAAATGTCAAATAATTATTTTATTCTCTATAGTGAGATCCTAAATTCCATCTGATCTCATAAAGATGTATTGGATAACCTGAGGAATACATAAATAATGAGGTGAGATGAAAATTCCTATAATTGAATAAACATGATAAGGAATCATAACATGATAGTAAAAGGTCTAATATGATATCATAAAAGATATGGGTCATGAGTAATTTCAGATAATAATATCATAAAGAACATGGTATCATATTATCAAGGAATCAAAGGAAATTTAGAAACAACATATAACATGACATAAACATGAGAAAATTCTAAATTTCTAGATAATGTCACGTGGTGGGAGAAGTCCCATATTGAATTAGGATTAATCCCAAATCCCATACATGAATCCTCACGAGAATAAAGTTTTACCCAATGAATTGGAGCACTACATGGGTGTAACAATTATAATATTTTCATGATATATGTGTTCTAAAGAAAATAAATCAATCATAACTCGTAACATAATAATTTCCCATGGAAATAAAATGGGCTACATAATCTCACTTATTATCCTAATGAGATGAAATATTCATAATAAAGGAATTTCAGAAATGTATATAAGGATTTTATTTTCACATAAAAATAAGGTAGAATAAGAAAGTTATATCTATGAGAGGTATATATACCAAATTTAGAAGCATTATATAACATTAAAATGAGATATAAAGTAAGTTAGATAGGGGAAGGACATAACATGATAAAATGGGTGGTTTAAAGAGATCCCTTAACTTAAGCATGATTGTTCATGTACATTCTTTATATTTATGAATAATAAACATGTATTAATTATTTAGCTACTTAAGAAACTTTTTCAACTTTTTTATTCTTTTTATTTTATTTTTTATTATGCCTTATTCAATTACTTCACCAATTAATTTCACATTATATGTATTAACTATAAACGACTCATATATCCAAAATCACTTTATAAAGTTGAGAAAGGTAATATATAATATTAATTAATTATACATATAATAGTAAAAATTAAAAAAATTAATTTTAATATATAAATTATAATTTTTAAACAAACCATTAAATATGGATAGGAAAAATAAACTATGTTACAATCATGGAGGTGGTAGGTCATACATATGCAAGAGTAACGTTTAATTTTTTTCAAAGATAATTATGGAAGTAAGGAATGAGTAATTTTATATTTCAAGCATTATAGTTATATCATAAATATAATATTATTTATTTAAGTACCATTACACATACCATCCATGTGATGTGGTAATAAAAATGAATGAAATCACTTTGTGAGTTTCTAGTCTTTCATACACTTGAATAATGTTATCGTTTATTCAATGGATGATAAGGTAATAAATTATATGATATATTAATTTTATAGAATGGATAGTATTTAAATTATATAATATATAAAAAAATTATTATTTATTACCTTCTATTTAAATAATATATGAAAAATGAATCACACTATTTCCTGAAGTGGTAGTCCACCGTACACACAGGAAACATTATCGTATTCTCTACAGAATTGAAAGTAATAAGGTATGTATAATATTATAATTACTGAAGTTTAATTATATCATAAATTTAATATATAATAATTATATAATTCATTTTATCTAGAAGTGATAAGTGGTGATGGAAAATGAATTATGTTAGTTTCTGAAGTTGTAGTCCTCCATACACACGATCAAGAAGTTTGTTTCCTATTTAAGGGAGGAGTATGTGGTTTAAGGTAATTATCTTAAAAATAAACATAATATAATTTGGAAGATATTGAGGATATTATACCATCATGTGCTAATAATATTTCAAGTAGGTGGAAGAATAGTAAAAATAAAACAATCGTTTAAAGACGTTACCTCTTCTTCAAAAAACATATTTTTGTTTAAACCAAAATCCATCCTATGATGGATTTAAGACGAAACCATGGATTCTCGGATGAGGGTATTTATGTAGGGAATTTATTTGGGAAGGTAATTCTTGAACTAATATGTTATGGGATGTGTGTAAATTAATGGATATATGTGGTCTTTCATAAGTGGGGGAGTGGACATAATTGAAATTATTGAAAAGAATAAATTCCATCGACATTTTTATCAATAAATATGGGTAATAATAACCATTTTTGGAAAATAGAATAGATAAGGTAAAGATAATTTATAAAATATTAATTAGACAAGTTTTGGTTCATTTTTAACCCTTATCATTTTAGTTTAACCCCTGATAACCTCATTTTTACGTTAACCATGGTAAATATTTCTTACTATTTCCATTATTAAAGGTGGTAAAAAAAGTATTTTAACATTATTTTATTATATCAATTATGATAATTAAAAACCTGGAATCAATTTTTACAAATTAAAATCATACATGTGGTAGAATTTAATTAAAAATTAAACCCATAGACGTGTTAAAAAAAATTACAAAAAAACCATTCAAAAGTTGAAAAAAAATTATAACAAAGACCAATATGAAATTTATTCTAATAAAATAATTTGATTTAAATAATATATATATGAACTAATTTTACTATTTAAACCATGTTAAAAGAAAATGGGGCATTTAAATTAATTAAATGAAAAGGTAATTTTTAGTAAAAATCACTATTTTTAAATATTCATTGAAAAATGAAATGTTTTTTAAAATTACCAAAACTTTGCTCAAAGATAATTTTTATAAGGCAATTTAAAAAAAAGTTAAAATTTTTAAAATATATTTTCTAATATTAGTAAAAATTAATTTTTAATTATGTGTTCAAAGAGAGACAAAATATCCATTTAGTAAAAATATTTTTATTTCTATTTTGATAATGTTTCTTTTCTATTAAAATGGTTAATATTTTATTTTTAATCACTAGAAAATATTTGAATTTATTTTATACATGTGTGAACCATATATTCTTTCCTAATTTTATTAGTCTTATTCATACTGATCAACATAATAGCTATCTTCTTAGGGACACAGTAAAATAATAATTTTATAATAAAGTATCTTGTTTCGTTTAAACTCTATATTGCATGCATAATAATCTATTTAACTGAATGAAGTTATTTAAAAATAAATATTTCAAAATTTCCCAGGGTAATATAACTATATTGTAATATTTTTTGAAAAAATGTTACATGAGTTTTTTTCTTAATGCTCATGCACCGGTTTACGTATTGTGGGGATCGTGGACAAACATGACACATATTTTAGGATTGGATTATGTTCCAAGTATGGGGTTGAAATATGTGTTTTATGGTAATATTTCTGATCTTTTTATTATTTTACAATATTTTGACACTATCATAATCCTTAATCATCTTATATTAATTTTTTATAATATATTAGAACATTTTGTTGGGGTGGAAATCAATATTCCATCTTATAGATTTACTAAAAACATACCACCACCTCCACCATACATTTTTAGAAAGAATGGGATCCCAAATATTTTTAATTGTTTTATATTTTTATTATCTTGAACCACATTTTAGAATTATTCAGATCAAAAAATCATGAGAATCATTTTTTTTTAATTTCATATTATGGTAATTTCCTATAATCATAAAAATCTTGGGGTTACTTACTGCGAAAGTATTTTTATAGACATATAAATAAAGATTCAATTTTTTATTTCTGCCACACCATTTTATTGTGGATAATATGATACAATAAGGGATAACCAGTTTTTCCCACAAGCCCTATAAATATTTGGAATATATCACAATATTTCAATTTATTAGACCTGGACATAACACGTGTCATTCTAGCATGTTAGTCTACTGAAGTCATAAATGGATGTAATAAATAATTTATCTCTATTTTTAGAATTCATTTTCATCTATATATGAACATCAATGTAAAATAGATATAATGGGTTTTTAGATAAAATTTAAACTATCTTTTTTTACTTTTCAAATAAATTTTTCCGTTCTGACATTATTTATAGAAAAGTTATATTTTTTCATTTACTATTTGGATATTTCATAAATCCACTTCTATGATCAACATATTTATATTTTCTATCCATGATGAAAAATATTTTTTAGTAACTAATTATTTTTATCTTACATTCTTAGGTAGAATGTTTTCATGGCTTCTATAATGTGAAACATTATTGTTACGGTTCTCAACACTTTTATTTTAACATCTATATATCGTATATTATTTATTAAACACATAATATTTGTGATTTTTACATCATTTGCATCATTATAGTGTTTTTTTACACTCAAAAAATATTTTTTAATCATCAACAAATAATTTATTTTTATGAATAAAATGGATTTTCGATATATTTTACAATTAATATCCTTTGATTATTAAAGAAATATTATTACCAACATTAACAATACAATTTTCATATAATTAAATATTCATTAATTTATTCAAATCACCATACATGTGGGAAGAACAACCACTATCAATAATCAGTGGAATTTCAAATTTTCAACCATTATATTAAAACTCTAACATATTACGGTTATGTTGGATCTATTTAATTTTTTTATTATTATTATATTTATAGAAGAAATTAACCTGATTTGAGTAAAATAAATTATTTTTTATGTGTCCCTAGTTATCAAAACACTATAGTATTCTTACAGACTTCACAATCTATAATGTACTTTAATCTATATATCAGGATATTTCAATTTTTATTAATTCTAATCTAATATATTTTTTTCTCCCACTTAATTCATTCACCTATCATAATTTTAGAAAAGAAAAATTGCCCCATTTTTTATCCATTATAAAAAATTACAACCCAAAACAATTAGTAACATTGAAATACTATTTGTTTATAGAAATTTGTTTGCTACATGGGTGGTTATCTAACCAAATTATCTAACATGCAATGATTATACTTATCAAAATACAATTAAAGAATATTTAACTGGGTTATTGGTGATAATAAGTGAAATTATCTTAATTTTTCTACTTCAATGTGTGTAGAGAATTTTTTTATGGTATTTCTATTTAGTTTAGATTGTTTTTTTACTAATGGTCACATTAGTTTTCATGATTCTTATATATCCTCAGTCACTTATAGACATTCCTTGTCCATCACCAAGTCCATGATAATTATAGAAATGAGATATTTTTTCTTAAATCCTTATATTTATTTTGATATAGGATAATAAAAATCACATTTTAAATTCTCATTTTGCATCCCAGTTATAACAGTACTAATCCTTAGTTTGTCTATCTCTTTGTTCCCAATAATGATTGTGGTCATTTTTTCATCTACAATATTCCTATTTTGGGCATTCTTTTAAATTTAACTATTCATATTATTTAACTTGATTATATTCATTAAAATTTAATTTTTTATGACTGTATGTTTTAAATTTAGGAATAGAGTTTAATATCTCAAACTCCTTATATTTTCCGAAAACATATTTATTTCCATTCTCATTGAATAATATTTTTTTGACTTCTTTTGATCAGTTATAAACTTAATATTTACTTATAATACTTTTTTGATGAGTTATTTCATTATTTTTCATAATATATAGGACCATTTTAGTGTCCTACCAAGTAATCTATCCATGAAAAACAAATTTCTCCCTTTTATATATACTATTACCAACTAATATAATATTTCATTAAATATAATTTCATATCACTTTAATATAACTATTTTTTGTAGATTTTCATTAGTGATGTTTCCTAATTAGTGACCTTCTTGGTTGGTTTATTTTCTTTAATCTAACATATTTATTTCGAAGGAGAATTTGTTGAAAAATGAAAAAAAATTCCATGTTTAGTAAATTTGAATGAAATATTACTTCTATAATTACCTTTCTGATGTATGGTACTTATTGACATCATTGAAATAGTTTCATCAATTTCATCCATACTTACTTCATCAAATCCTAGGTTATTTTATTAAAACCTAATGTTTTTAATGAATTAATTGAAATATAATTTATCAATTTCACCAATATTTGGTTATTACCCCTATGTTAATAATTTTTTATGAGTGTTTAATGAACTTAATAAATACTAATATCATTATGATCCTTATCATAAAGCACTCAGATTATGGTTTCAATTTTTTAGTAATGTTATAATGAGTTTCTTCACCACATAATAATATTAATTATTTTATCTAAACCCTAAATAATAACTAACTATCACAATGTCCCTGGAAAAAATCATTAAAAGATTTATCTTCTTTGATTATGACATATTCAAATTTATTCTTCTAATTTGAATCTTATATTAATTACCCTTTTTGTTTCCACCATCAATAAAATTATTTTTCTTCAAATTAATTTTTCATATTTTCATCCCATGATATTTATGATCTCAATTTAAGATAAAGAATATAATAAGTCAGTTATTTCCATTCAATTTTTTTAAACATTATTTCTGCCAAAATATTATATGATGAAGTTTCACTTGGGAATGAAAAACCAAGTTTTATTGAATCGAGAGTATTAAGACCCAAATAGAAAATTTAATGTACCTTTAATTATTCCAAAACATCAAATCCATATATTTCATTTTTTATAATGCATTTTCCATTGATAAAATTATACTAATTAATAAAAAACATCAACAGAGAGAAAAAGATAACTTTTCTTTGATACCAATTTATAAGAACACATTAACGGTAACCAACATTAAGAGGTTTAGTTCAATTGGTTTTTATAAATTTATTCATTTTATCCTCATACACAACTATTATTATTATTCACTTCTCTAAAATCTCAACAATTGATAAATAAAAAAGAACCCATCAATGTTTTTAATGATTTTATTCATAGTGAGTAATGATAATATCCACCTTGTGTGATATTTTTTATCCCTTTGAAACAAATATCTATATTTTTTATTAATAATAAAACATGACATGGGTTTTACCTGGTCATTATAAAAATTTTGGAACAAACCTTATGAAAACCAATAAAATTTATAAACATGATTTCAAGATTTATTAAAAAAATATAAAAATAACACAATTATGAAATATAATTTGGGCTTTTATATTTGATTAATTAGACATATATAACAAAAAAATTAAAAAATTATACAAAAAAATTAAATAAAACTCTATAATAGGGCCTTATAATAACATTTATCTTCTAAAATTGCACGATATAACCTATGGATGTACATTGGAATGGGATGAACTATAAATAACAATAATGAAATAACTATAAAATTACATAATAAATATAATTTATGTGAATAAATAGTTTTAATAATGTGATATATTAGGGTAATAATGATAGTTATGAACATAAAATCCTGATATAAGATGATAACATCAATGTAACATAAGAATGCAGAAAAAACATAAAACATGAAATCATAATCTTATTTCAA
Source organism: Viscum album (assembly GCA_963277665.1). NCBI lineage: Eukaryota > Viridiplantae > Streptophyta > Magnoliopsida > Santalales > Viscaceae > Viscum > Viscum album. The sequence goes on along the minus strand of OY728120.1, from coordinate 1,425,802,183 downwards.
GGGTTTTCATAGTGAAATCATAACATATTGTGATTAGTCTATACTACCCTATATGAAAAAAAGGAATCTCATGATTTACAAAAGTTCACTAATTTATTGTAGGGATATATAATTTTGGGCCCATCCATCACATTTATATCATGTACATGTATTTGTGTTCCACCAAGATCATACAACATAAGAAAGAATTTCATCACATTAATTACCATGTTTTAAGAAAGTGGGATATACAAATGGGGACCCAAAATAATGAAGTATATATAAATCTCTATGAATACCCATGTGTTTAAATGAAAAAGGGTATTAACAATAGACAATTAGGCATGGAAAATGATTTGATAATTTTTCCAGCATACTAGGTATATATAATGGTTTATAGAAGGGATTAATGTGTGATAAAATGGAAAATAAATACGTGGGAATAAAAAGTAAATTAAACTGATATTTATGAAAGAATAATATGAATAGTTTTAAAATAAAATATTTATTATAAGGGAATTATTTAATCAAAAATGAAGAGAAAGAGGATCCCCTCCCTTGAGAGGGGGATTATATAATATTGATAGAATCATCTTAGGATCTTGAGAACAAATTGTTAGGTAATTAGTGAGGTATTGGGGAGAAAATTTATAATCAATGGGTTTTTGTTGAAGAGTAATGGGGGGATAGGTTGTAATTTTTTACAAAAAAGAGATTAATTAATTATTAATTTCTAAACATTAGTTTTGTAACTTATATGGAAAAATAATCCAAACCACAACCATTCCCATTGTTTTTCTCCATGATATCTACCAAAGAGGAGTGATTTTAATTTTTTACTAGGTTATGAACCAAACTCATTAAAATCATAGAATTCACGATGTGATGGTGGCCCGTGTTCATAGATAATTATTTTTAAAACAATAAAATATAATATATGTTTTGGAGGATTCAAATTGGGTTTGTAAAATTAATCAAATAACTTAAAAACATATTATTTTAAATGGGGAATCACTTTTTAGACATGTATTCATTTTATATCAATTATTACAGTATTTGTTTTGCTATTATGATACCATAATACAAAATAAATATTTATATCATATTTAATGATTAAGAAGATAATTATTTATCATTGAAAATTAGGAAAAATTAATCATTGACTAATTTTTACATGATGATTTTAAAATTAATATTTAATTTAACAAAATATTTTATCTATATATAATAATTTAGACTTCTATATAAAAATACCAATTTATTGAAAAATATTAGTTTTTAAAACCCAGACAACATTTCATCCCTTATTGAACATATATTGGCCTTTGTTAAATAATTTTATCATTTATATTTAGACTGATATTGAATAATAATAATATTTCCTCAAAATACCATTTATTTAAAAAATCATGAATTTATTAAAGAGTTTTTAAATTAAACTGTTCATTTTCCAAAATTCAATTTTGGATTCTTTATATCAATGTCCAGTTTCTATTCTTATCATTATGTAATCTTGTGTATAATGTAATAGATTAAAGTGTCGAATATAATGATTATGTTATTATAATGAAAATTTTAAAATTCATACTATTTTAGTCTAGATATATGACCTCTTAATACACTATCATACATCGTAAGCATATGGTGTGTGATGGTGGTACCTTCTTAGGGTGGTTTAGAGAACATAACTTTTGAAGTGGTCTTGATAAGTTTTAACATCTAATGTAAACTATTTTATTCATGTTTATATTTTTTAATATCATTTTATTCTTAGTAAAGGGTAAATCCTAGTGATTCCATCTCCCTTAGAAAATTTGAGAAATGGGCTTCACAGGGTAAGATCCAACTAGTAGAGGTCATATCATATTCCATATGTGTAAATTTGATATTGTTATAAACCATAATATATACTAATAATAGTTTTTACTGTAGAATTAATATGTTATAAAGAGTTATGATACTTAATGGTATTTTATGCCTAGAAAAACAATTATGTCCATAATTTATAATTCTCAAAAATGAATAAATTAAATGAAGTGAACATGTTTTCTATAACTATATTTCTTAATAATTCATATATGAATTTAAACTATAATTTTATTTATAAAATGTTTGGTTGAAAAATTGTCCAACTACCAAAATTATACCTTTAAATTTTCATTTCATAAGCTAAAATATATGTGGCTAGTTTTATTTTATCCCCTCATCCTATCCTTATATTCCCACAGTAACATTATTGTTCCACAAATATAATTTAACTAGGTGGGTTGTCTTATTCCATATAACATTGTATATATAAAATAAGCTCTTTAATGTATACTCCTCATACGAAATATCATCCTGCAATTATACCACCTCTTAATTAAGTGCATGTGAGGAGCTTAAATTATACTTCATTAGGAGATATTCATGGAACCCATCATGTAATTGGGATAGGCTATGTGGTTATTCTAGTTGATTAGACATAAATCAAATGAGAGAAAGGATCATAAATGGGTCGACATATCTAAGACTAATATTTTCCTTCTCCCCAAACCATAGGACATTCTTCCATTGAGATATATAAATGAATACATTATAACTTACCTAAAACATTAGGTCTTATCAATGATTTTTGGTATATATTATTAGTATACTTTTCCAAGATGTTTAATGATTTGATACTTCTATATCATATCATGGATAAGATCAAGTACCATCATTTTTCTTTTACCATCATCTTACCAACATGTTGGATTCTGAAACCTCTTACTATATAGAGCCTCATAAGGTTCTATTTGAATACTAGAATGAAAACTATTGTTATATGAGAATTGAACTAGGTTATTTTGTTGATCACAACATCCTAGGAGATCCATTGAACAATAAATCAACATATCATATAGAGTTTTAATGGTTCTCTCAAACTAACTATCCATCAATGTTTGATAAGCACTACATAAACTCATATCAACATCTTGTGTTAGATGAATAATTATCCAAAAGATTGAGGTAATACTCTATTATAAATCAGACAGAATATAGTATCTTACAGAAAATTGTCCTTCAACTTCTCTTACATATATCATAGTAATTTAGTCAAGAGATAAGTCTTCTATGTATGAAATGAATTATGTTGACTTTGTAAGATGATTGAATTCTATTACTTTGGATTTATATCATTTAGATATCCTAAGGAGTCCTATGAAAAAATACTTATTTTCCCATTTTAATACATATATTAGAAATAGTTGCATCATACCCTTATAAATCTATTAGGAATCCTTAAATTGTTGGTATAGCCAGCATCAAGATAAAAAATGAATATTCTATATTTTTAGGTTATCCCACTAGAACAATCGCTTCAGATCACTATAAATACTATAACTTCCTAGATTAATATAAAAGGATAATCTTTCCACATCATCCAAACATTCCACCTTTAGTTATTGTTTTGACGAGACACATGTCAAGTTTCAAAATATTATAAATCCGTGTTCAATGATGTTGAACTCTTGAATGTTAACTACCTTTCACTATAGACCCTTTTTGTTTGTTGGGACTCCTTGATCATCTCAAGAATTGATGATTGAAATGTAATTTTAGAAAAATAATACAATGTTACTTTAATGATTATCATATCCATCCTTTTCATGTCTACGAATATTGGTACCCTTTCAATCATTATCATGGATAGGGTCATTAGATCCTTTAAACGCAAAGTACTTACCAACTTTTTATCCATACAAAGTTATTAATGGATTGAACAATATTAATCTATGATCAACTTTAACCACCTTTATTGGTTCATATTGAGTTCCTTTTATATAAATATATACTTGATGATTTTATGTTCCTAATATAAGTACCACTTCTCTTTATAGAGAAAATGTCACCTAATATTCTATTTGATGATCAAATCATAAAATTTATGATCATGGGATGGATATTCTTACTCCTGGATCATTAATCAGAGGGAGTCATAGGCTATTACTATGTCATCATATATGAGTACAAAACCCAATCCATTTTTATACATATCAATAAAGATAAAAAATCATTTCCCACTAACTGGTGATATGGGAACAAGTGTGGTGATTAGACCACTCATTAACATGATAATAATTTCCAGATATTCATCAATACAGACAAGCTCCACTCTCATCCGAGTTATCTTGGTTAGTGGGATTCAAAATCCTATGAAGTTATCAAAAAATTGATTATATTACCAAACTAATATGAGGAAACTATGAATCTAGGTCATAATTATTGGGATATTCCTTCCTCAAAAAACCTATATTTTTAATTGATCCAAATATATACCATTTATATTTATAAAATACCCTTAAAAATGTTACTTTATCCATTAAAAACTCTAATTTACAATAATTTTCATATAGAAATTCCCTTTACAAGGACATTAGTAAAACATGAAAATGTTCCACATATTACACCTTAATTTTAGAGAAGATAAAAATATCATCTAAAAATACTACCACTAATTTACCAAGCTAAAACTTAAATATTATCTTCATAATATCCATGAAGCGAGATATATCATTAGTGAGTTCAAATGGAATCACTATGAACTCATACATCCCCTAAATTTTATAAAAATAATTATTGGGAATGTCCCTCTTATTTACAATTATTTAATATTATCCTAACCAAAGATACACCTTAGCAATGTACAAGGCTCATTGTAGTTGATAAAATAATTTCTCAACCTATTGTAGATGATTATTTTTCTGTTTTTTGTAGTCTTTTTGAGCTAATGATAATCAATGTAGAGGAACATTAAACTATTCCTTTTCAGGATTTCGGGGATCATTATAACTCATAATCAATCACTTGGGCATATAAACCCATTATCTAGATTCAAATATTGTTTCTGAATTATCTTTTCTTTTTCAAGATGGGACATTATATAAAGAATCTAAGATATTGAAAAATCAAAAACTATAATTTTGATTGATAACTCAATTGATCTATTAGGTGGGAGATTATAAAAATATTTGGTAAATGTATAACTAGATTTTCATAACTTTTGGAAGGTCATAAATTTTGATATATTCCTTAGTTTTAATAATTTCATCTTGATTTTCATGCTCATAGAGTAATTATATCCATTATTAGGATAATTATTTTAATGTATATTCATCCTCTTCCTTAATAATTTATAGAATCAGAGGTTGTTTTGTGATATAGTTGGTGATTTCATTCTATTGATAATTTGTGTTGGATCAATAAAATTAAATCAAATCCATACATAGAATAGAATTAAACTAAATTAAATATATATCATAAGTTTCTTTAGGGAATTTAACCCACCAATAATAATAGGGGATATGTTATAAACATGGGATGTAATAATGAAACATTTTACATTTTCACCAATAACCCAAAATCCATGTTTAAAAGTTATGATTTAATAGTTTAACTAATTTTGCATGATATGAAAGAATGAGTACAACAAGATTTAAATAGTGTGTTCTCTATCTTTGAATAAAATCTTACCTGAAACCAATTCATTTTGTTGTTCCTCCTTAGTGGTTTTGAAGTCATATACTTACCATTTCTCTCTAATCCTTAGAGTTAGTTGTCATCTATTATCTTTGACAACCCTTAGATGAGTGAATTAGTTCACATAGTATCCTTATTCATTGTAATTGAACACTATAAATTAGGGTGATGGTTGACTGGAGAATTCATTTCTTCCATCACATTTTTGGGATTCTCCCATAAAAAAATTTATTACCAGTACCCCTCATTCACATACCTGAAGCATTTCTTTATTTCTTATATGAAATTTCAAGGATTATATTTCCAAAAAATTAAACATTTGGGTGTTTTATTTTCATAACACCTTGATATTTATCCATTTATCCCCCATAATTAAAATCCATTCTCTACTTCCCATCTCTATCCCCATGAGAACCTTGACAATCAATCAGCTCTATTTTGAACTTGAGGGAACATCGGACAATTTTCTCATACCTATAAAATTATCTTATTTCCAATGATATTCATATATTCCTCTATAACCCACTGAATACATGGTCATCATTAGTTTTAGTGTAAATGAAATAGTTGGATGCATATGAGGAATATCCGGTGTGGTTTTCCTAAAACACCCCAATGGATTCATCCTTTATTTTCTTATGATAAAGGAACTACTTGTAAATTTTCTAATATAGAGGGTGATTAAAAAATATATATATATATAAACATTTAAAAATTCATTCAACTCCATAAAATTAATCTCTATTTTATGAATCATATTATTGATCAATATACACCATTGATCATCATCTCCCTATATTAAAAAATAGGCAACATGAACTTATCTTGTTCAGAGAATATAAGGAAAATTAAGATATTTTAAATAGACATGATTAATTATTACATGAATAAATGATTGTAACATCTATTGAATTTCATAGGAATCTATCACATAATGACCTTAATTTCTATGTTTTCTTTCTTATTGGATATGTTTTTTCCTCCTAATAAATATTTTTTTCAAAAATTGAGTTTATTGGGTAAGTATTTCCATAAATTTCTCAACACCTACACACATTGATCTAGGAATATCATTTGGGTGGTCATCACATTTTCAATAATAGTGGTTATTAACATAGTTCATATTATTTAAAACAATTGAAAATAATTTAAGAAAAATTTGGATTTCACCTTTGAAAATATTAAACACTTAAAAGGGAAACAATGATCTTTAAAGGGATAACACATAAATGGAATAATTTTCATAACTTATGAATTTATAGGTTTTAAACTGTGTAATCCACGATCTACATCATAAAATTAAATTTCATAGGAATTTTACCCTTTAAATTTTTTCATAAAGAGATATAAATTTACCATACCATATCCTCTATAAGTGTTAATCATGTTTCATAGCATGTAATATTTTTCATTCACCTAGTGACGATTAAGTTAATACCCAATGTTCCATTTTTTTATAGCTAGGTACAATTAAATAGGAAACACATCCATTATACAGTCAAAAAATGAATTTTGACCCTTGAAACCAGACACACTATTATTTTCCAAAAAAAATATGGTTGTTTTCCTATGTTTAGTCTCATCCAAATGGATTTAACTATTGGTTTCGAATCCAAATTCCCAAAAATTAACTCAACCTTACATTTTTTACTTTCTATAACAAATCGTATCATTTATTCATTTTATTAATGATATATTAAATAAATATATACATAATAAAATTCCAAATGTTTTATAACTAGAGTGAATTGCGGTAATTAAATATATATTACAATAAATTTAAACATATATACAATTACATTAATTGAAGCTTTATAACATTCACTTATAATTCTATTAATCTTTTAAAACTGAACTAGATAATCTATGGATTTATATAAGAAATGGATCAACTATAAAGCTCAATAAAGGAATAATCAAAGCATAACATGATGGATGTAATTCATGTGGTACAATAGGAATATCAATTTGATATAAAAGGGTGAGAATCACAGACATAAACATAAAGGAATGAGAAAATATTATAACATCAAGGTAATATAAGAATGTGATTATAACATCAATCCTAACATAATAAGAAAATTATGAGGATAAATATGATTAAAATAGAATATATTGTTCTTATTCTAACCTCCCAAACATCATACATAGTATTAAATACAATAAAAAACATTACATAATGAATTTTAGGGATATATTACCTAGGGTCCAGCATTCACATTTTAATCATGTACATGTATCAGTGATCCATATAGATACTGAAAAATATTAATATGCTATATCAATTTAAATAAAAAAAATAAAGGTATTATTTTTATATATATTGGTATCCCAAATAAATGAGGTATTGGTACATCTAGGTGAATTATTTTTAGTGTAAATGGGGATAGGTATTCACAATACAAAAGGTTGGTAAGAAAAGTCATGGGATAGTTTCAACAGAATATTGGGTGTCTATAAATGTTCATAAAAGGGTTTAATGAAAGTTTAATGTGGCTTATCATTACATTATAATCATTAGAAAAGTAATTTTAGTAAAAAAACATGTTCCAATATGAAAAGTTTTAAATCAAATGATATAGTACAATGATAATACCTGAATAAAAAGCAAGAGGATTCATTACCTTAAGAGGGAACTTATAAAAACATGGAAGGATCATATTAAGAGATTTTTAACACCATGGGTAGACTATAGATTAGGATAGGGATAGAAAAATCATACTATTTGGGTTTTGGGTGAAGATAAATGATTGGTATTTGGGTTATTTATTAAAAAATATAGGGTAATTCATAATTAATTTCTAAAAATATGTTTTGGACTCTAAGTGAAAAAATATTAAAAAAATTTAAAACATAAGATGTATTTTAAATTTTTTTGGATAAATATGTTTTTTTTCAATAATTTATTAATATATAAACCAAACTCATGAAAATAATACAATTCATTATGTGGAGGTGAGTCATGTTCACAAATAATTATTTTTAGAAACCTCAAATATAATATATGTTTTGGAGGATTCATTCTATGTTTGTAAAGATAATAAAATAAAATAAAAAACATATTATTTTAAATTTTAAATATATTTTTTGTTATTAGTTACTTTTATATAATTAATTTAATCACCTTTGGCTATTTTTATTTCCTAATGTACACTTTATTTTTATATTTTATTAAATTTTGACCCAAAAATTATATTATATTTTAAAATTATGAAGAATTACACATTTAGAAATTTCAACATGTTGAATTCAAAATTAATATTTATTTTTATGAAATAATTTACTATATATTTACATTTATTCATTAAAATAATTTTTTTTAATTTAATAATACTATTTTTTTATGACACAAACAACATTGTGACCTTTTGAAAAATTATATAGAAAATAATTAAATTATTTTAAAATTTATATTGAAATAAATAATAAATACTTTTAATATTTCATTAAAATATAACTTATTTCAAAATTATTTATTTTGTAAAAAGGGTGTTTTAATTAAAACTATATATTTCTGAAATATTCAATTTTAATTTATTCGAATCAAAATGTAGTTTTATTCAACTAATTATATAATCATGAGAATAATATATTAAAAAATATAGATAAATACAATCATTCCTTGTTTTAAAGAAAATATAAAAATTCATAATACTAAAATCATGATGTATAACCCATAATTATAAATTGTATACACTAAGGGCAATGTGTAATATGGTGGTTCTTTCTTGGGGTGGTTCGTTGAACTTAGTCTGGGAGGATAACATATTATATTTTATCTTCTCAAAAAAATATTTTCACTATTTTTTTTGTATGTTATTCTCATCTTGGTCTTAGTTATAGAAAAATTCAATGGATTATTTCTCCCTCATATGCTTTAATAAATGTTCTTTATAAGGTATGAATAAAATTTTCAACTCTCCCACCACTTCCTTCTGCGTCAAATAGATATTATTATAACACTTAATATATACTAATATTAATGGTCACTAAATAATGATGATAATATTAATGGTTATGATTCTTATTTCTCTATTAATCCCAACTGTCAATTTTTTCCTCTATCTTATAATGGTCTAAAATAAAAAAAATGAAATATAGAGGATATTTTTTCAATAAGTAATATTATTAATAAATAATTTACTCATTCTAAAGAGAATTTAATTTATTAATCATTAGGTCAATAAAAATTACATATTAAAACAATCATCAATGCACTATAAATTGTCATGAACACAACCTTTAAAAATTACAAATAAAATAACTTGTAAAAAACACCCAGAGTATGTGAACTTATTTATTGTTAACTCATGTTTAATATTTTATCATCTATACCTTATTCATTCATTAAAAATTTTAATTTTTCTAAAATAGAGTATTGGGTTTTTTAACAACATCTAATCTTTTATAATACATTTTTTATACTTTGAATCACTTGACCATTTTCCAATTTTTCAAAATAGAAATTTGGTTGATTATGGTATAATATCTCTTCCATAATTTTTCATTAAATACAATTTATGTATCTACATTCATACTTTTAATAAAACATAGATATTATTATTTATGAGGTATTTAAAATATAAGAACTCCCTACCACAAAATTAGTAAACTTTTTGATATATTTTTCATTATCTTTTTTTTCATCTAGTGGTATGGCCATGGAGTGATACTTTCCTATGAACTTAAAATTCACCATACTTTATGTTGTGAAACTCCACTCATGAAAAAATTAACCAAAAAATATAGATCCATATTTTGTTTATTTTATTTTATAGTGATCTTCATTTCATGTATCTCTTCATCAAAATAAATAATAATTCATCTTAATTCATCACTTATAAAACCATTAACATGAATATTTATAACCTTAATAATATTTTTTCGTACCTTAAAAAAGAAAAATGGAGTCCCCTAATATTTTACATCATTATAATTCTTCATTTTGAATAATTTCTCAAAATTTTAAAAGTAATTGAACCATTCTTATTCATGTAATAAATATTATGCATATATAAAATGATCCTTACATACTAAAGGATGATTTTATACCTATATCATATTGAAAATAATAATTATAGCCACGACAGTTATAGGAAATTATTGATGATTATAAAATTTTAATTAACCTTTATAAAACCCGGGTGACTCTTAGGAAACAGATTTGACCCTTATGAAATGGTCTTAATTAACCTTACTTACCTAATAATTTCCCTTATATAAAAACACATAACTGAAATAAAATGCTTAATGATCCTAGTAGAATTTTAAATTAACCTTGTAGAATGTAAAATTTCCCTTAAAATGTAAAATGAATGATAAATATTATTTCCATTATAATATATGTTCCTTTAGTTAACTCTTACACAATTTAAAAATATAAAAATGAAAATAATAACATTGAAATATTGAACAATTTTAATAAAAATCAAATCATATTTAAGAATCCTTATGGAATTTTTAATACTCAAATATCTTCTCAAACAGCTCCAAACACCTCATCAACATGTTTTAACACTCCATACACCTCATCAACATATATTGGATATAACTATGACAACATCCTCAAGATGATTTATTAATTGAAAATAATTTTAATTCATCATTAGATCTAGGATAATGGAAATATCATGTTTAGTAGGTTAATAATGAAACCTGGTCCAAAATTCCCTAGAAAAATCTTTTTTACTATGAAATTGTCATTTTTTTACCAAACATAATCCAATATAAAACATAACAGTTTCATTATGATAGCTAATGCATCAATCCAAAAAACCTACAACAAACCTCTTACAATTAGATAGCTAGAATGTTTTCCTTAGAGTATTATACATCACTATAAATATTAGATTCACCACAAATGAAAAATAACAATATCAGGTAATAAAAATTCTTGAATTCACCATACAAAATTATATCTCAATTTAATATGATTATGTGATGATTTAAATTAGAAAATTCATATAGATAATATATATATATATAATTTCCTATCTATAAAATTTTAATATAAATAGAAACCATTAACTCAAAAATATGTTACTCCACAAAATACAATATCAAATATCTGAAAAATAGGATTCACTATAAACCACCTTGATATTTGCATAAAATTTATCAAAATGGTTTTTTATCCACCACTAATATTTGGTATATAATAAAATACCCAATAATACATTTGTATGAAGGAATTTTCCTAAATATAAACTTACCAAGCAATTGAAAAATATAAAATATGACATAAAGGTGATAACTTTGAAAAAAATCATATGTTCAGAGTTAAAATCATGTTATAAGATGATATATCATACACTCTCTGGATTAAAAAGCTATAATTTTCTTATAAGGAAAATATTGTATCAAGAATATTTACTATAAACCACATTTGTACAAGATAGAAATAATATTTTATATATTTTTTGAAATGGAGTATAAAAAATTCTACCCATATGCTCATATATCAGGATCAAACACAATATCTAATGAAAAATGTCAAAATAATCCTTATATGAACGAAATCCATTTTGAACCATTGAAATAATTCAGTAATTATCGTCTATTATAGGGGTTAAAAAATCACATCATTACTTCATATAAACAAATAAATAATCATTTATGTCAATATTGAAAATGATTCATTTAGTCACCCTCATACAATTCCATCGTAATTTACCATATTTTATTTTAATTTCAGTCTTATATTATTGTGTTTTATGTCAATATAAAATATATATGAAAGTGTAGGAAGTTGTATATGCATGATATAAGAATGAATATAGGGTCCTAGTGCTGCAATTCATGAGAAACCAGATAGTGAACTGACATGAATTCAATGGAACATGTAAGGGACTTATAGATATAATGGATACCCATAAGTTATTTGATAGGTTATAGTATATTTTTTTAAAAAAATATGAAATTTTTTATATTCATTGATTTAAAATAAAAATACTCTGAACTAATCAACCTTAAAATATTCTCATTTATACCACCTGAAACACACTCTCATGAACTTCCACTCATACCTATTCTTAAGCCAGGATAATCTTTATTAATGTTTGACCTTTGATATCTCATACTGCTTAAAATACTATCTGATCAAGTATTTAAGGTGGAATCATCATTCTTCATTTTTTATTCAGTAATATAATATTAAAAATTTTAATGCCCATTTCCTCTAAATTATTTATTTTTTCATAAGATAATTTCATTTAATTTTTATTCATCAAATATATACTTAAACATAGTAATGAATTATCAAATGGTAAGGATACTGCATGTTCTTTTGAACATCATTTTATTTATAGGGAAATAAAATAATCTTATAACTTTTTTTAGCCATGGTTTAGAAGATCATGTAGTGGTGAAATATCTTTCATCATTAGGCATAGGTATTTAATATATCTGAGCAATTAGTAGTAGACCATGACATAAAATTATAGTATTATAATGTATTATGTAGAAGATAAAGGTGAAAGAGGGTAAATAAAAATAAATCCATTTCCTCCGAAGGGAACATTATTTTTTATAAATATACAATAAAAAATATATGTAAGTTAGGTATTTGAATTTTAATAGTTTTCACTATATATAATTTTATTCTATGATTAATCAAATATGATGATATATCATAGATAAGCCTTATTTTAATGATATTATGTGCCTATAAATAAAATTTTTAATGTTACTATTATATAAATGGGTTTCCTAAGCATTTTAACATTAGTTGTGTTATGTTACATGTATATCTCATGTAATGTGATCATTTGGATAATGGTATATAAATATTTTATGATATTTTATTATTGGTTTATGGTGTTGTGATAATTATTTGATGTGGTTAGACTGACTACCCATGAGCATTATACCATCAAATACCCATCACATTTATATTTAAGTATATTATGGGTTGGGTAACATGGTACTATAAATCTATTTTCAGATGGGTATATAGTGGCCCCAACTTTGTCTGTGAATTCTAATTCATTATAGTATGAAAATTTCTAAAATATGAATTTTTTTATATATCATGGATTTTTTTTCTCAAAATTGACATTCATTTGGAAACATGATAAATATTAAAAGATAACCATTAATTTTCACATTTTTAAAAACTGATTATGTTTTTATGTCAATGATGATGTCGGTTATTTAATTTTTTTCTCATTCATAACATAAAAACTAACACTATTTTTTGATTTAATTAATTTAATAATTCCATAAGGTAGAAAAAAAATTTGTTTTTTATTTAACACACTATTTACATATTGTTTCTCTTACATGAAACCAGTTTTATAATATTCTAGTAAGGTTTGGGTGTTAACAACCTACTTAGTACAATATACTCAAACCCCCCACATTTTCATTGGGATTCTTGAAGACATTGTTTTTTTAAATTTTGAAATTGCTAAAAAACTACATAATTAGTGTAGTTCTTGGGGATTTGGGTTTGGATTGTGGTTGATCATTTATAGATTTTAATGGGAAGTATTGGTTGATGAAATCATGGATTTAATGGAATTACGTTTTTCAATAATTCCACTTCAATAACATAATGTTGCCCTCACTTTTTTATATGGTTACATATAAGATAATAGTAGTCATTATGTTATTACAATTTCTCTGTATTTATACATGGATTGTTCTTATATGAAGTCTATAAATACATAGAGTTTTTATTGCATTATATTAAATTTATTTGAGGTATCCAATGGCATAGGGTTTTTCTACCAAAAATATAATTTATTTAAAATTTATTTATTTATTATTGGTATTTAAAAATAATGTGGGTTTACTTATAGAAAATGGTTAAAAATTACTTAGTTCTCTAAATGTATAATTTCTTCCCATCATTCGTAATTTTTTCCTAGAGAGTTAATGTATACCATTAGAAATTGTGATGTTATATTTAGATAAATGGGTATCCCATCATGGGTGTTATTCTATTATAAAAACTAGAGTTTATTAAAAAATGGTATTCAGGAATGCCTTTGATATTGTTGATTTATATTATTCATAAGATATAGTTTTAACATTGGACGGTATCTATAAATATACATAGCTAATATAATTATTGAATATTAACAATTTAATAATGTCATTTCATGTTTGTATCAAGTTTTATTATATAGACATATCTTCTTAAGTATCATAAATTATTAGTAGAGGTTTTTAGCTTGTAATAAGTTAGATAAAAATATTTAATTTCTTATTTATAGTACATATTTATTTTAAGAATAGAAAATGAATAATTTTAAAAAAAGAATCATAAAAATTAAATAAATAATTTTATGATAAACATTTATTTATTATGACATTGAAAAAATAAAATAATCAATTGAACATTTTTATTTAAAAATACCCTTGTTATTCTGGTTAGAATATTGTTTCATTCTAATATTTAATGCATTATTTGAGGGAATTATAGTTTTTATGTATGAAATTATTTAAAAATAATAATTCATGATAGCGTATAGAGTTTTATGATAATTATTCCTTAAATTTTATAATAATTTTTTGAGTATTAATATATATTTAATTTAATGATATTCTCTTCATAAATATATAATATTCTACCACAAATACTAGTAGTGTTCAGTATAATTATTCTGAAGAACATCCTCTACCTATTAGACCCTCTATTGATTTTCTTTTCATATAGTTTTTTTCTCAGAAACATAACTATATAGGATAATGTTAAACTTTTTGACAATCCATATTTTTGGATATCATGTGTGATATTTAGTTCCATTACTCCTAGACATTTTAGGGTTATTTCTCCACATAGAAAATTGAGGAGATGAATTATAATATCCATAGGATATTCCTAAGTATCAAGGATCTAAAATATCATAGGGATTTATTATCCAATTTTACTATCACTATGTTAGTCACCGATGGTAGGATGTTATGTTCATAGAAATATATATTTAGTGTATGCACTGGAAGTGTTCAGAGAAACTAATCTATTAAAAGTTCCCCATATAAACACCATAATGTGTTATAACTTGTTAATTTTTTGACCTTAAGAACAAAACTATGTTGTATATGTTCTATGAAAATATATTTAAAAATAATATCTATTTTAATATTAATTTGACGGAGATAAGGAATCTATATTTATATCTTTAAATTTTTTTGGGAATGATTATAATCATAGGTAATGATTTTAGAACATTTTATTTTATATGATGTTTATAAATATGTTGTATGGGCCAGAAATTGTTATGAAGTATGTTGGGGACAATGAAATTCATTTCATGGTCATAAAATTGGTGAGTGGTCATCCATTTAGAATAATAAGTGATAATAATATAAAATAAATAATGGATACATTTAGGGTAATCATGGGAGAAACATTCATTATTCACCTATATATAGGAGACCACTATTAATTATTTTCCATTGGGGAAAGACTTGAAATAAAAATATAAACATTACATTTGAGAAAATGATGTGTGTCCATTATTTTCAGTTGTTTAATTTTAAAAAAAAATTTGGTGGAATGACTCATAGTTTGTTGATAAAACACCTCTGTAAGAAAACAAAATCCTTGGATTCGTAAATGGTAAGTAGTCAAACAACTGCTAGTAGGTCATATAAAAACCTGATTATTTATTACACATTAATTCATGATTTATTACATAATAATACCAATAGCATAACCAAAAAGATCAATAATTGTAGTGTCTTTGAGAAATAGGTACATTAAATAACAACATAAAAATAGGTGGTACACCATAATTATTGAAAACTCCCTTAACATGCCATTAATGTTTCATTGTTATTAAAACCGCATGGGATAACCCGGGGATATACATAATAAAGGTAAAAACTATAAATCCCTATATAGGTATAAACAAATTATAACATGAAGAATGTATTACATGTTAGACAACATTCATTTAAATGGGGGATTATGGGGTGATGATAATAAGTATGAATAATGAGAAATGATGTAGCAAGATAACATAAAGGTAAAATGGGAATATAGAAACAAATTTAAACATGAAATTATAATAATCTTTTAGTGTTAACCACTAGGTCTTTATAACATTATGTGATTAGCATAACCTCCCATGTACAATAAAATAAATATCATTAGACTAAAACATAGCCCAATGAATTGGAAAACTATCAAGGTGCACCCATCATAATCATATCATGTACATGAATAATTTTGACACATAGATCATATAACATAAAAACATATTTCATCACATTTAATCCCATTATTATTATGATAACCCTTCTCTTTATTACAGATTTATTCATGATTTCTTACATAATATTACATGTAATGTTACCTGAAAGATCGAGAATTATACTATATTTCTGAATTAGGCACATTACATAACAACATACAAAATGGGATACAAAAAAATTATTGGAAATTTCCTTTACATGATCGTATTATTCTATTGTACATAAAACTACAAGGGATAACCTGGGGATATACATAATAAAGGGGGTGAGCTATAAACACTAGAAAGACAATACACAAGGAATAACATGAAGAATTTGATACATGTTATACAATAGGCATATCAATGAGGCATAAAATGAGTCAGAATTATTAACATGAAAAATGAGTCATGATACATAATGATAATCATAAAGGAAACATCAGAAATGTGGAAACAACTTAAAACATGGTATCATAAACATAGGTCGAGGATAAATGCCAAGAAATCATTATTTAAAAAGTCCCATTATGTATTAGGTTAACTTCCTAATCCATTTCATTATGTCTTGAGAGACGAAACTATACCCAATGCATTGGAGTGCAATATAAATCCAGGCACGCCGGTCACTTTCATTTTATTCACTTGAATAAGTGTGCCACACATTTCATACAACATGGATTAATTTATCATAATATTTTATTCCATGTTCATTGAGTGTGGAATAAATTCATGTAAGTAACCAATAAAATAATTATAATTTCATAAAGGTGAACAACCTTGATTTGAAATGGTTATGGGTATTCACTACACATTTGTTTGGAATAGAAACATAATGATGAAATATCAGTATCATAACAAGGGAATATAAATATTCATAAATGGGATTAATGTGAGTGAAAGGGGTAAATCATAATTTCTAGAAAAAATGGAATGTATGGGGGATATATAAGTACATATCCCAACATTAAAAAATGGTGATAAAAGACATAAGATAATGAAGATACCTGAATAAATAAGAGAAGGAGAGGACCCCTTACCATGAGAGGGTGATAACAAATGATTAAGAGGATATTCATGACAGATTTGGGGCCCCTTAAAAGTAATCTAGAGAAGTGAGGTAATACTGATGATATGATCCATGTTTTTTAGGGAAGATAATTGGGATAATGCGTGGTTTTATATAAGAAATAAGTGGTGAATTCTTTATTATTCATCCAACATTGCTTTTGGATTCTATATAATAATGTAATAAAAAACACAAACCATACCATGGTTTTTCCCATGTTTTCAACCAAAAATAATTAGTTTTTATCATTTTATTTGGCATAGGACCGAAATTATAAAAATTTAACATTTTATGATGTGGAAGTAAATCATGTCCTTAAATAAATGATTTTAAAACCTTAAAGTATAATATAATATTTAGTGGATTTATAAAATTATTAAAATAAAGTAAAATCAAATTAATTTAAATGGGAAACATATATTTTGGTATGGATACCCTTTATAGTTTTTATTACATAATATTTAGGTAATTATAATGTCATAATACAAGTGGTATATTTTTACAATATTTATTTTTTACCGGAAAATTTGACTATCTCAGAAAATTATGAAAAATTAATTGTGGGATAATTTGGACATTGTGATTCAAAAAATTATATTTTTTTAACCAAATAAGTTTATAAATATGAAAATAGTTTACCTTGAAAATATAATTGACATTTATTGAGAAATACTGGGTTTTTTAAACAACAACATATTTAAAACCCTTATAAAAATTACTTTTGAATTCATAAAAATAATGTGATAATTTATCATTTAAAAAATATTTAATTATATTATTTTATTAAAATATTATTTATTTAAAAAATACAAAAATTCATTGAAATAAATGTGTTAATTGAAATTTAATTTTACCCAAAAAATTCAATTTGTTTTTTATTGTATCAAAATAGAAATCATTTATAAAGATAAACTAAGAAGTAAATATTACTATTATTATATTAAAAATAAAATATAACTATTCATATTTTTGTGGTCTTATAATATATCCCTTTAATACACCAACAAACTCTATAAGTGTAAGGTGCATGACGGTGATACTTTCATCCGGTGGTTCGATGTACATGGTTTGAGCTATGATCTTGATGAGATTGAACTTATCCCATAAAAGGTTCCATTCATGATTAAGTGTTTTGATATAAACTTTGGGTTGGTCAAGGGAAATTCCTAATGATGTTATCTCCCTTTCAATATTTTAAAATTGGGCTTCATAAGGTACAATATTACTAGTTAAGGCTATCACTTTCTTTTTTTTTTGTCCATTGGATTTGTTAGAAACTTATATTTATTATAATCATATGATCATTATTCAGTGAATATATTATCAATGGTTATTATTATTAGAGATATTTTAAATCTATTAGGATATAATAAAACCGAATAAGTTCATGTGTTTCCAATAACCATAACACATAATAAATAATATAATTCAACAACAAATGGAATTTTATTTATAACAATTTAGGTCGTTACAATATTCCCCCTTCATAAATTTCTCCCTATAAATTTTCATTTTAAATAGTAAAATAAGTAAGGTTAATTATATTTCATCACTTCCTCTAGTTCCCATTTTGTTTCTTCAAACTTGTGGTTTCTCCACATCACCTTTACTAGGTGAATTGTCTTATTCCACATAACTTGGTCTCTATGATCAATGATCTTCAATGAATTATCCTCATAGAAAAAAACATTCTCTAATGGAACCACATCTAGATTGAGTAAATGTGAGGGGTCTAGTTTTTAATTCCTCAAGAGTGATATATGTAATATATCATGTACTCTATATTGTTTAGGTGGTAGTGATAGTTGATAGGATACTGCTCCAATGCAGTCAAGGATCTCAAAGGGGCCAATGTATCTTAGACCAAACAACAATTCTTAAAAAATCTAATAAATTTATTCCATGGATATAAATGGAGGAATGCCTTATATCTAACTATAAACTCTAGGTATCATCGACGATTTTCAACAAAGATATTAGGTAAACTCGGAGTATCCTTGATGAGATACTAAATGGTCTTGACATTTCCCCCATTTCCTCAACCATTTTTAGGCCAGAGTAGTTTTCATTCCCTTACATAATCCTAGCATGTCGGTTTTCTGAATCTCTTACCATAAATGATTTTATAGGGATCCATTTGGATGATTTAGTGGAAACAATTATTATACGAGAACTCCACCAAAGGAATATGTTGTTCCAGTCATTCTTTGAAGTTAATTTAGAATGCTATCAACATACCCACAAGTATCTGGATTATTCACTAAGATTTTCCATAATTTTGATGGTGATAAGTTGGGTTGTAGTTCAATTCAGTATTTAGGTAATGTTAGAAAAATTTATAAGCCTTGGAGGTAAATATATAACCTTGATCAGATACAATCGATAAAGGTGTTCCATTAAACCACACCACTTCTCCAATGTATATCCCTTCATGTTGATCAAGTGATAATTTATCTCAAATCACAATGAAGTGATATATATTTATAAGATGACCCACTACTACTCTTATAGAATTACTTCATCTTGATTTATTTGGAAAACCAGGGAAAAAGTCCACAGTGATGTTTTATAATTTCTACGTAGGTATGGGTAATTTTTGCATCTTTCCCTTGGATTTTTACTTTCCACCTTCACTTGTATACATACAAGACATGTTTATGTATATTCTATGATCTAATTCTTCTAATTTTCCCACCAATTGGGATCTTGAATATCTATATAAAAAAGGTTCTTCCTGGATGGATGAAAAAGGTCTAACTATGTGATTCATCCAATAACTCCTTCTTTAACTCAAGATTTGATGGTACACATAGTCTGGACCCAAATCTTACAACACCTTCTTTGTTAACATTTAACTCCAAGGATTTTCCATTTCTAATAACTTCTAATTTCTTTTGAATTCCTACATAATATATTTGAAAATCCTTTATCCTCTCCAAAATGGATGGTTAATAAATCATTTGCGAAATGATTGATGATGTTCCTTCAATTATTATTAATATATCCATCCTTTTCAAGTCTAAGAAGATGAGATCCTTCTCAGTTCTCATCGATGAAAAAATTTGTGGATCATATCTACTTAGAGATTCCAACTCATTATTTAATTTCCAAGGATGGTAGTGGATTGAGAATTCATATTCTATGGTAGACTATAACTATCTTGTAACACTGCAAGATTTTATAGTATGGTATCTCTTCAAAGTATTTCAATAACTTGGGCTACACGCAACATTGAGTTCGAGCGCACCACGACATAACAAACAAGCCGTTAAAAAAAGAGGTTATGAATAGTATTAACCACATTTTAAATTTTATATATCCTATATAATATTAACATTCATATATTGTGTTTCTTAGACATCATATAAGAAAATTTAAAATTTTAAGCTAAAAGATGTATTTGTCAAAAAATGCAGTTTTTATGCCTTTTAATGGTGAACCCATTTTAAATCCAATATTTGACACTCTTATATATTCAATTTATTGAAATTAAATTCTTCATTATAATAGGGATATTAAAATTTTATTTGGATAAATTTTTGGAACTTTTCTGATAACATTCATATTTTGATGAATATTGAAAAAAATAGCAAATTTTAATTAAAAAAAAAATTTAATAGAAAACATTTATAGTGTTTAATTATACATTAGAGTGGTTTTAAAGTATCATTAGGATATGTTTTTATCATTTAATATAATTTAGGTCATTCTATGTAATTTTACATTGAAATTGGATATAAACATGTGTCAATCTTTTGATAATTATTATTTCTTAAAACCATGCTTTCTGTTTTAACAATGGGAATTGATTTTAAATTAATTTTTTCCACTTCTGTATTTTTAATTTGGAAAAATGGATTCCATATTTGGAATCATGAGGAAAAAATTGTGTAAATAGGTAACTTTAATTTTTAGAAATTATGAATATTTACTTCAGTAAATATTTTATTTACCATGGTTAAAGGGTAAATCCGATAAATTATGGTAAACAAATAATATTATAATAATATTAAATTACCATAACACATGTTCTAACTCTATTTTATGATACATGTTCGACCATGGGCATCCTTTTGTCGATTTTGGGACCCCATGGAGCCACTTGAGAGTGATAATGACATTTTATATATATTAATCTAAATTAAAGATAAAACTAACAAAAGCATTTATCTTTTAGTAAAACATTTTTATATGGGGTTATATAATTTTTCTCTTAAAATATAAATATTCACTTGAAATCTAAAAATATTTCCTACATGATGATATTTTATTTATAATTTTTAGACAGTAGATAATTAAATTCCTTTATGACACAATGATGTTGCAGTAATTACCTTATTAAATATAGAATCCAATAAATGGTATTGAAAATATTAAGATAAATAAAATTTCAAAGTTTTGATGGCATACACTAATTTGATAGGTTAATATTACATGTTATTATTGATTCAATTCATTTTGTTCTAAGTAATAAATTTTTTATGACATTCACAAAAACCAAATACTAAATAGTGTCCAAATTGACATAACTGAGTTTTTAAAACAATTACTATATTATTAATTGATATAAAATTCCAAAAAATATAAAGTAATGCCAAAAGACTTATATAATGTTATATATATTAACAATGAACCGAATTTCATTCTCTTGTCTTGTTATAGTAAGTTTATTATCCATATAATATAAAAATACAAAGAGACATGGTAAATGTCAAACTCTTTAACTAAGAGTTTAATATAAAATATAAGGTTAATATGGTGACCTAAACCTATCCAAAACTGATTGTTTGAGAGTTTTGAAACCCCTCCCCACCTTAAATTGTTCATAAATCCACCCTATGAATCACTTTTGATCAAATCAAAAGTAAGAACCCGAAGAAGAGGTAAATATTTCATCACCTCTTTCAAGTTCTTTTCTTCTTCCACTTCCTATTTATTTTTTTCCATTATAAAATAATAAATCAAGTATCTTATATATATTGTGATGTTATTATAAAAATTGTATGAACATATTTATTATTCTATCCATAGTATGAATGACAAAGTCACCATACGTGGGTACGTACAGCTTACCGTCTCCACGTCGTGGTGTAGTTTGTTATTCAAACACTTCATTATTTGGATGGCTATAATAATGAGTATAAATGATGTAAATAATAAATATAACATGTTAATGATTATTTATATATTATATTCCATCCAATTACATACTATTTTACCATAAATATAATGATATTGTCGCTCGTGCATACGTACAGATTACCTTCTCCATGACGCGATGAGATTCATTCTCACGTTCACCATTCAACGAGGATTATAAAAATATATATTATTAATAAATATTTAATATATGAAATAATAATTCTACTAGAGATATATGTGTGTGTGTTTGTGTGTACTTGCATATATCTTATTCACTTACTTCCTTTCAATATGATATAAAAACGGAAACAACGTTTATGCATACGTACGGCCTACCGTCTCCATAAACGGTGCCTTCCATTTCATATATATACCAATTATAAATATTTATATTATAAATATATATGATATATAAATAAAGTTTTATATTCTAGAAGTATTTAAATCATGATCTACATGATATGATCAAGAATAACAAGTTAAAACATGTACAATAAAGAAAGTGATTATTACACAAAATATTAATTTAACATGAAAATAATTATTAAATGGGTAGTATGAAGTCATAAATGAATCATGTATGATATAATAAATATGAATATGGTTCTGATATAATTTTATAACATACAAGTTAAGACACATGTTTTCTTAAAAATTTAATTCAAAACATTTTTAATATTTACTAGACTATGGGTTAAAGTCATTTATACCCTTATTTGGCCTTATATGTTTTGAAAGGAATCTTTTCGTTGTTTTCCAAACAAGGTATTCTATTCCCTTTTCAACAAAATTATGGTAAGAATGTTTTTTTAACTTATAAGACAGGTGCGGATATTTTCTGCCATTATGACATCACTGAAGCTTCGCTTGTAAGCTTATAAGAATCTTTTCAAAATAAATTTTTTATTATATAATTATGTGACCCTTAAATGGTTTCAAAACAGAAAGAGGTATTTATTTTAAATAGTTTTAATTTCATCTATGTCAACATCCTTTGATATATTTTAAACTTGTTTGAAGTTGAATTATTATGATACAAATCTTCCATATTTTATGGAAGGTTTTTTGATATGTTTGACTGTGGTTGTATTATTTTTATACTATTCATGGTTTATGGTTAAAGTATTGATATTTTTTATTCTAGTTTTAATATGAATGTTTATGTTATGTTTCAACATTTTAATATGAGGAATGTATTGGACTTAGTATGTGACAGGTGGAGTCGGCAATAGCTCCTCGGTTCATTGGTAGGTCTTGTGAGAAAATTAGACGGGGAATTGGTCGAGGCCTTTCCCAATTTGATATATGGTTTAGGCTGAGGACTAAATCATTTTTAGACGTCTTGGCCGAAGCATTAACAAGAAGTTTTAGCATTTTTGGCATTATAGATTCCCTCATTATTAAAATAATATTGATGGATCATGTGGTTATTCGACTAGTAGAATACTCATGACTATGTTTTATTATTTAATTATTTACTCAACTCATATTTCTACCATAAAGTATTTATATTTATTATTTTTAAAGGAATGTGTTTTAAATTATTCACCATGCCTATTTATTATGTTATCTTCCACTAAATTGTTTACCCTTACTGAGAATCTATGGTCACACCTTTCTTATGTTTTATTTTCCTAGGATTTCCAAGAAGTGTATTATGATTGATATGCAGGGTTAAGTTTAAAGGGAATAATGGAATTCTTAAATAACTATATATGTTGTATGTTATGTTTGGAATTGTAATGTGAATTTCATGTATGTAATATATTTCCATTACTACAAAACTCATCGGTATTTCCGGACATTATTTCCTTATATCATGCCAATGTTATGTAATAAAGCACCAACTCTAGGTAACTGGGGTCGGGGCGTTGTAGTTGGTATCAGATAATGTTTAGAAATAACCTTGGAAACAGATTTAGATAAACTCTCATTATATAACATTACCCTAAGATAGACTTTAAGGATTAAAGTATAAGAACTTACCTAAATTTTGGTAATGTATAGATTTTTTGTATTTTCCAAGCAATACATCTCTGTCTGGATAAGATATGGTAAGGACGGCTCTGGCACAGATGTACCTAGGAGGGAAAACTCTAATAAGGAGTCTCAGGCTTGACCCGGGGTATTCTGGTACATGACAACGGGCCTTGTTTCACTCTTGGTTACGAAACTCTCAGGGGATATTATTAAGACAATTCACTATTTATTTACAAAACATTATGAAGGATATATGAGTAAATATTCCAGTAAAGAAACCGTTTTTTTATTATGAGACTGGATGTGTGAAAAAATTCAATAAATGTTGAGAATTTTTCTAGTTTTTTGGATTATATAGTATGATATGATGGTATTCTTATTTTTTAATAATACAATAGTGTATATTGTACGCAACTTTGAGTTCTAACACACCACAACCAATCAAACTAGCTGTTATTAATAGTAATACCCACTTTTTGAAATTTTATAAATTTTATATTTCAAAATGGGCTTCATTTTTTGATTCATAATATCAAAATTATCTTAGGGAGAGTTTTTTGTATTTTTCTGAAAACATTCAGTTTTTGATAAATAGTGAAAAATACTAAATTTTAATTAAAAACAAATTTTTTTAATCAAAATAATTTATAGTGATAAATTATACTATTGAGTAATTTTTAAGTATAATTATATTATATTTTTACCATTTAATCCAATCTTGGTCATTGTACGTAATTTCACATTTAAACTTGACATAAGCAAATATCAATCTTTTGATATTTACTGTTACTTAAAAACATGCTTTTTGTTTTGACAACGGGAATTAATATTAAATTAATTTCTGCCACTTATATGTTTTGAATTTAGAAAAATGGATTCCATATTTGGAATAAGCAGTTCCAAATTTTGTAAATATGTATCTTTTATTTTTAGTCATTTTGAATAATTACTTCGTTAAATATTTTATTTACCATGGTTAAAGGGTAAATCCGGTAAATAATTGTAAAAAAATAATATTATAATAATATTAAGTTTCCCTAACATGTGTTATAAACCTATTGTAGGATAAATTTCCAACCATGGGCTTCTTTGGGTCGATTTTAGGACCCCATGGATCCACTTGTAAGTTATAATGACACTTTATATTAATTAAGTTAAAGTAAATACAAAAATGACATAAGCATATATCTTTTAGTAAAAAAAATTATATAGCGTTATATATGATATATCTTCAACTATAAATATTCATTGAAAAGATAAAAATATTTAATAAATAATGGTATTTTATTTAAAATTTTTAGATAGTGAATAATTAAATTTATTTATGACATAATAATGATGCAGTATATTTCTTATTAATGAAAGAATCAAATAAATGGTATTATAAATGTTAAAATAAATATAATTTTAATGTTTTGATGCCATTCATGAATTTTATAGGTTAATATGACATGTTAGTATTGATTAAATGAATTTCGTTTGAATTAATAGAGTTTTTAGGACTTTAAAAAATCAATTATTCAATAGTGTCAAAATTGACATAAAAGAGTTTTGAAAACAAATATTATATTATTCATTGATATAATATTCCTAAAAATCTAAAGATCTACAAATTAACTTATATAATTTTATTTATATCATTAATTAACCACTTGGGGTTCTCTTGGTAGTTTATAGTAAGTTTATTAATCATATAATATAAAAATACAAAGAGACATGGTAAATGTCAAACTATTTAACTAAGAGTTAAATCTAAATGATAAAGTTAATATAGTACCCCAAACCTGTCTAAAACCTATTTTTTGAGTGTTTTTACACCCATCGCCACTTTATCCTTTAAATAATTCATTTTGGGGCCATTATAAAACGAAAATTATTTTATTATAAAATAATATTTCTATCTTTTCCTAAGGTGTCCCTCACCCCTCTTATAAAAGGGCACTCCCCCTTCTCTCAAATTCACACCTTCAAAGCCATTTTTCTCCAAAAACACCTACCCAAATATAGTACCAACTATCCTACCTTCATCATAGATTCCTTACTTTAGTAATAAAGCCAACCTAAGGATCCATTTTGATCAAATCAAAATGAATCACCCAAAGAAGAGGTAAATATCTCACCACCTCTTTCAGGTTATTTTATTCTTCCACTTATTCTTTCCTTGTTGATTCCATTATAAAATAATAACTCCAGTATATTATACACATAGTTATGTTATTATAAAAATGGTACAACCATATTCATTATTTTATCCATCCTATGAATAACATGTCACTATACTTGTGTATGTACGGCTTACCGTCTCCACGTCGTGGTGTAGTTGTTATTCAATACATTATAATTTGTATGGGTATAATAATGATGTATAATTGATGTAAATAATAAATATAACATGATTATGATTCTTTATATATGATATACCATCCAATTATATACAATTTTAATATCAAAATAATGATATTGTCATTCGTGCGTACGTACACATTACCGTCTCCATGAACGAGATGAGATTCATTCCCCTTTGGAATCATTAAAGAATAGTTTTCATTTTATTATTAAAAATAATGATTTTGAACATAATATCATTCTGTATATTAATAAAATAAATCCTATCCATAACAAACATGGCTAACGTAACTGATCATATAAAGGAAAATGAATTAGTTAACACCTGAAACGATGATACTACTAAAATATCATTAATAAATACATATTAAGATCATATATGATATCATATTAATTTATATGGTTATTTTATAATTTAATAACATTTATTTAACCATTATATAGGAGTTTAACCTACCCCCGACCAAGGAAAAGTACAATTTAATTGTTAATTTCACAATCTCTTTATTATCTGAGGTTGTTTTTATGTAAGTATCTACTGGGACATCTTTATCATCCACGTCCATGTTTCATAAAAATGTATTTCAAAACATTTTTACTATTTACTAGACTATGGTTTAAAGTCATTTATACCCTTTTTGGACTATTTATAAAATTGATCAAAAAAATCTTTTCGTTATTTTCCAAACAAGGTACTTTTAACCTTTTTGACAAAATTAAGGTAAGAATGTTTTTTTTAACTTATATGGCGGGTGTGGATATTTTCTACCATTATAACATCATTGAAGATTCCCTTAAAAGCTTATAAAATTATTTTCAAAATAAATTTTTTCTTTTATAATTACGTAACTTTAAATGATTTCAAAAAAATAAAGAGATACTTCTCTCAAATAGTTTTGATTTCATCTATGTCAACATCCTTTGATGGATTTTATACTTATTTGAAGTTGATTCATTATGATACAAATCTTCCATATTTTATTGGAGGTTTTGTGATATTTTTGACTATGTATGTGTTATTTTTATACCATTCATGGTTTGTGGTTAAATTATTAACAATTTGTATGCTAGTTTTAATACGAATGTTTATGTTATATTTCAACCTTTTCATATGAGGAAAGTATTGAACTTAGTAAGTGATGGGTGGAGCCCGCTATAGCTCCTCGATGCATTGGTAGTTCTAATTAGACAACTAGATGTGTAATTGGCTGAGGCTATTCCCAATTTGATATATGGTTTTGGCTAAGGCCTTAATCATTTTTAGACGTCTCGGTCGAGGCATTGAAAAAATGTTTCAGAATGTCTGGCATTATACATTCCCTCATTATGAAAATAATATTGATGGTTCATGTGGTCATTAGACTAGTAGAATACCCATTATTATGTTTTATTACAGAATTATTAACTCAACTAATATTCCTGCAATAAAAGTGTTCATGTTTACTATTTGTAAAGGCATTTGTTTTCAATTATTAACCATGCTTAATATTTATGTTATCTTCCGCTGTATTTTTTACCTTTAATGAGCGTTTGAGCTCACCCCTTTCTTATGTTTCATTTTCCCAGGATATGAAGAAATTAGTTATGAGTGACTTTCAGGCATAATCTAGGAGTCTTGGATGTTTATAATGGAAACAATTAGTGTTGTATTTATTTTCAAGTTGTAATGTTGAACTTGTGTATGAATATTGGTTCCAATAATACTAAACTGATTGGTCTTTCGAGACATTATTTCCTTGTGATCTTGTCAATTTTTTGTAATAAGGCACCAACTCTAGGTAACTGGGGTTAGGGAATTATATTTCGTATTAGAGGAAATTTAGTAAAAATATTCGAAACTAGATTTAGATAAACTCTAATTAGAGAACATTATCCAAAGATAGACTTTGAGGATTAGTATAGACGAACTTCCTAAAATTTTGGTATTGTAGAGATTTTGTGAGTTTTCCAAGTAATACATCACTGTCTGGATACGAGCAGGGAGAGGTGGCTCTAGCACAGATGTACCTAGGGGTAAAACCCGAAAACACCACTTTGAGCTAGACTCGAATGGGAATTAGTGGATGACAACGGGCCTTGCTGGTCTCTTGGTTACGACACTCTCAGGGGATATTATTAGGATAATTTTCATTTTCTTTACAAACCATTATGAAGGGTTTATGAGTATATACTTCCTCAGAGAAAAACATTTTTTATGATCATGGATTATATCCATAAATTGTTCAATTTATGTTAACTATTTTACAAGTATTGAATTATGTATTTCAATTCATAAACTAATCTAGTTTATTCCATTGTTTATAAATGGCGCCTTGTGGAAGGAATGGAAACCGTATCAATGCTCGTAATCCATGTAGGAATATCCCTCCTACTCAAGATAAATATAGTGGTGTTGGTGATGTAACTGGTGCTGATCAGCATACCACCATACTGGGACAACTCACTCAGGTTATTAATAATAACCTCACCCATATGGAGCACCCTGATCCACATCATGGATTATCAGTATTAGATCGCTTCATGAGGCAATGACCACCAACATTCAATGGGGGTAAAAATCCACTAGTAGCTGGGCAATGGAAAAAATCCTTAGGTAAAATATTCCACACTCTAGGGAGTAAAAAATGGGAAAACGTTTTCATGGATGTTTACCGCCTCATTGGAGATGCTGGTCAATAGTGGTCATTGATTCAAAACACAAAGGAAGGTGATGAAGTATCAGATATAGAATGGAGAGAGTTTAAATAAATTTTCTTAGAAAAATACATTCATAAAGACCATCTAGAGGATATGGAAAAAAATTCTGAGTCTGAGTAAAAATGAGGATGAGAATGTCGCAAAGTATGAGGATAACTTTAAAAGGATATCAAGGAATGATGCAGATTATATACATAACCCAATAAGTAAGATTGATTATTTATTTGATGGGTTAAAACCATTTCTCCATCGAGCATTGTTATTCCAATCCTTCTCATCGTACAAAGATATTTCCTCATGTGCTATTAAGAAAGAAAAGGAATTCTCTATGTCTTACGACATTAAAGAAAATCAAGAGAAGAAGATACATGATGAACACTCTGGGAAAGGAAATAAGGAAACAAGGAAGAAGGGAATAATTTAATTTCCACCCTATGATAATTATGGAATAATGCACCCTGGTTCCTATCTAAATGGAAAAGGAATTTACTACAAATGTGGATAGAAAGGCCATCTTGCTAGTGATTGTAAGGGAAAGAAAGACGCTACTAGTGTTCAATGCTACAATTTCAGGGAGATGGGACATTATGAAAATGAATGACCTAATCGTCAGGGAAAATTACCTCAAAAAAGGCCAAGGGATCAAGGCCAAGCTTATCTGATCACTACTGCTGAGGTTGAAGCCCCGAAAGACATGGTGGTAGTTAATTTAATGGTTTCCTCAAGTTTACCCAATGCTTTTTTTTGATTCTGGATCATCACATTGTTTCATATCATCCCAGTTTTCTAATAAAATTAGATATTTCCAATTTTATTTAATAGGGTAGTTTTCAGTAAAAACACCTAAGGGAAGTATCATCGCAACAAAGTTTTGTGAATCAGTTCCCATTAGGGCATATAAATGTTCTTTATCTGTTGATCTCATCATCATACCCATGATTGAATTTGATATTATCTTCAGTATGGATTGTCTTTCATACCATTATGCGAATATTTATTATAATAAGAAAGAGGTTACAATTTTTTATGATGATGATAAAGAACACCTTATCTTTAGAGTAAAAACATCACCACCTAATTCTTATCTAGATCCACCCCCAGTAGCACAACTAAATTTAATTATTGTGGAAGAAGAGAATGAAATAACTTTGGGTGAGGAAGAGAATGTTCAAATAGAGGATGTACCTACTGTGCAAGAATATGTTGATGTGTTTCCAGAAGATTTACCTGGACATCCTCCAAAATGATAAATTGAGTTTTTAATTAACTTAATTCCTAGTTCAAGGCCCATATCGAAAACCCCTTATAGAATAGAAATTGAGGAATTAGTGGAACTAAAGAAAAAACTAGATGAATTGAGTAATAAGGGATTTATTTTCCCTAGTTATTATCCATGGGGAGCCCCTGTCCTTTTGGTTAAGAAGAAAGATGGATCTATGATGTTTTTCTTTGACTACAGTGAGATCAATGCTATAACAATAAAGAAAAAGTATCCCCTACCTCATATTGATGATTTATTTGACCAACTTCATGGATCTCAATACTTTTCAAATATTGACCTTCGATCTGGATATCATCAGTTATGTGTTAAGAAGGGAGACATTCTGAAAATAGCATATCATACCAGGTACGGGCATTACTTGTTTACAGTAATGCCTTTTGGATTGACTAATGCACCATATATTTTCATTGACCTAATGAATAGATATTTCAAGGAATATCTTGATGACTTTGTAGTGGTATTTATTGATGATATATTGGTATACTCCAAAATCTATGAAGATCATGAAAATCTCTTTCGCATTATCCTAAAGACTCTTAGAAGACATGAATTATATGGGAAGTTTAGCAAGTGTGAATTCTGGATTCAGGAGATTTCTTTTCTAGGCCATATTGTCTCTAATGATGGAATATCTTTTGATCCTTCTAAGACCATGGAAATCCAATAATGGCCAGAACCAATGAGTATAACCAAGGAACGTAGTTTTATTGGTTTAGCTGGTTATTATCGGCATTTCGTCTAGAATTTTTCCTGATTGGCAAACCCATTAACCAAGCTCAAACTTAAAGGGGTTAAATTTGTTTGGAAAAAATATTCTAAAGAATGTTTTGAAGAATTGAAGTGGATATTAGTCAATGATCCTATATTTACTCTACCATCAGGGAATGACGGGTTTGTTATTTATAGTGTTGCATCAAAGAAAGGACTTGGTTATGTCCTTATGCAAAATGATAGGGTTATTGCCTATGCATCACGATAGCTAAAAATTCATGAGAAAAACTATCCTACTCATGATCTTGAGTGAGCTATTGTAATATTTTCTTTGAAGATATAGAGAAATTATCTATATGGTGAAAATGTGAGATACATACTGATCACAAGATTTTGAAGTATATTTTCTCACAGAAAGAACTCAACATGAGGAAAAGGAGATGGGTTGAACTACTCAAGGATTACGATTGCACCATACACTACCACCCAGGGAAGGAAAATAAGGTGTCAGATGCTTTGAGAAGAAAGGATCATGGATTTTAGAACAATATTAGAGTTGAAAAGGATCCTATATACATGTATCTAGTAATGATGGATATGGGAATAACCATGGAAGGTGAAACATCAATTCTTTTATAAATGGTTTCCAAACCATCTTTACTAGAAAGGATAAAAAGTTCTCAGGATGATGATGAGGAGTTTCAAAAGAAGATTAAAGCTATGAATGATGGGAGATTGAGTGACTTTATATATGAAGATGGGATTTTGAAATTTAGGAAGATACTTTGTGTTCTCGATATACCTTATCTAAAAAGGGAATTGTTACATGATGCTCATAGCTCTAATTTCTATATACACCCTGGTAGCACTAAGATGTATATAGATTTGAAGGAACATTTTTGGTGGGACAACATGAAGAGGGATATTGCTGGTTTTGTGTCAAGATGTACGGTTTTTTAACAAGTGAAAGTAGTAAAGAAAAATCCTAGAGGAGTCATGAAACCTCTTCCCATACCTGAGTGGAAATGGGATAATATTACAATGGACTTTGTCATGGGACTACCAAAGACTCCTAGAAGGAACAATGAAATATGGTTCATTGTTGATTATTTTACCAATTAAGCATATTTTAGTTCTATAAGAGAAGATTTACCACTTGAATGATTGGAAAGACTATATATTAATTAAGTTGTAAGACTTCATAGAGTACCACTATCGATTGTTTCTGATCGTGATCCTCATTTTACATCATGATTTTGGAAAAGTCTTCAGAAAGAACCGGAAATGAAACTTAATTTGAGTACTACCTACCACCCTCAAACTGATGGACAATCAGAACGGACTATTTAAACCTTAGAGGACATTTTTAGATCATGCTCACTTGACTTTCAAGATATGTGGGATCAATATTTAACTCTAGTATAATTTTCCAATAACAATAGCTTCCATTCAAGTATTCAAGTGTCACCATATGAAGCATTATATGGAAAGAGATGTCGCACACCAAGATGTTATGATGATGTAGATGAAAGAAAACTTGTAGGCCCAGAAATTGTTGAGGAAACAATGGAAAAGGTGAAGGTTATCCAAACCCACATCTAAACAGCACAAAGTATGCAGAAGAGCTATGCCGATAATCGAAGGAAGGATTTGGAATTTTAGGAAGGAGATCATGTTTTCTTGAAGGTATGTCCATTGAAGGGAGTTATATGATTCTGTAAGAAGGGTAAACTAAGTCCCAAGTACATCAGACCTTTCAAAATTCTAGAACAAATTGGGGCTATAGGTCACCAGTTGGCAATGCCGCCAAGTCTCTCCAAAGTACATGATGTGTTCCACGTATCACTATTGAGAAAACACATGATTGAACCAACGCATGTACTCACCTATGAGGAAATTGAATTGGAAACTAATCTGTCTTATTGTTAGGAGCCTATCAAAATTCTTGATACTATAGAACAAGTGCTGAGAAACTGGGCGACTCTTTTGGTAAAAGTTCTATGGAGAAACCATAAGATGGAAGAGGCAACGTGGGAACCCGAGGAACTTATGATGAAGAACCACTCAAGCCTTTTTATGCAGTAATATTCTAGAAATTTTTAGGGAAAAATTATTTGAAGGAGGGGAGAATGTAACACCCCAAGATTCCATGGTACGCTTCTCTTTGAATAATACAATAGCATGTCTTGTATGCAACTTCGAGTTCTAACACACCGCAAGCAATCAAACTAGCCATTATGAACAGTAAAACCTAATTTTTGAAATTTTATAAATTTTATCATTCAAAATGGACTTCATTTTTGGATTCAGAATATCGAAATTATCTTAGGATTAATTTTTGGTATTTTTTCTGAAAACATTCAATTTCTTATGAATAGTGAAAAATACAAAATTTTAATTAAAAAAAACTTTTCTAATAAAAATAAATTATCGTGATAAATTATAATTTTGAGTGTTTTTTAAGTATAATTTGATTATATTTTTACCATTTAATCCAATTTTGGTCATTAGATGTAATTTCACATTTAAACTGCACATAAGTAAGTATCAAACTTTTGATAGTTATTGTTTCTAAAAAACACACTTTTTGTTTTGACAATGGGAATCAAATTTAAATTAATTTATACCAATTTTGTGTTTTGAATTTAGAAAAATTGATTCCATATTTGGAATAAGAATTTCCAAATTTTTTAAATAGGTAACTTCTTTTTTTAGAAATTTTGAATTATTACTTCGGTAAATATTTTATTTACCATGGTTAATGGGTAAATCTGGTAAATAAGGGTAAAAAAATAATATTATAAAAATATTAAATAACCCTAAAACGTGTTATAACCCTATTGGATGATACATTTCCAACCATGGTAATCATTGGGTCTATTTTGGGACCCCATGGACCCACTTTTAAATGATAATGATACATTATATTAATTAAGTTATAGTAAATACAGAAATTACATAAGCATATATCTTTTAGTAAAACAATTCTTACATAGGGTTATATTTGATATCTCTTCAACTATAAATATTAAATAGAAATATAGAAAGATTTCATACATAGTAGTATTTTATTTATAATTTTTAGACATTGAATAATTAAATTTATTTATGACACAATGATGATGTAGTATGTTTCTTATTAATGGAAGAATCAATTAAATGGTATTATAAATGTTAAAATAAAAATAATTTGAACGTTTTGATGCCATACACGAATTTTATAGGTTAATATTAAATTTTAGGTTTGATTAAATTAATTTATTTTTAATTAATAAAGTTTTTATAACTTTAACAAAAAAATCAATCATTAAATAGTTTCAAAATTGACATAAAGGAGTTTTTAAACAAATATTATATTATTAATTGATATAATATTCCTAAAAATATAAGGTTCAAAAAATGACTTATATAATGATAGGTATATAATTATTTAACCACTTGTGGTTCTCTTGGTCGTTTATAGTATGTTTATTAGCCATATAATATAAAACTACAAAGAGACATGGTAAATGTCAAACTATTTAACAAAGAGTTAAATCTAAAAGATATAGTTAATATAGTGACCCAAACCTATCTAAAACCTATTATTTGAGTGTTTTTCTACCCATACCTACCTTATCCTTTAAATAATTAATTTTTGAGCCATTTGAAACCGAAAATTATTTTATTATAAAATAATATTTCAAACTTTTCCTAAGGTGCCCCTCACCCCTCTTATAAAAGGGCACTCCATCTTATCTCTAATTCATGCCTTAAAATCAATTTTTTTGGACATCCACTTCCCCAATATCCTCCCAAATATCCACCCTTCATCCTAGAGGACTTAATTTAGTAATAAAGCCATCCTAAGGAGCTCTTTTGATCAAATCAAAAGGAAGAACCCAAAGAAGAGATAAATATCTCACCACCTCTTTCAAGTTATTTTCTTCTTCCACTTCCTCTTTCTTTTTTGTTTCCATTATAAAATAATAACTCCAGTATATTCTATATACTTTTATGTTATTATAAAAATGGTACAACCATATTCATTTTGTTATCCATCCTATGAATAACATTTCATTATATGTGCATACTTACGGCTTATCGTCTCCACGTCGTGGTGTAGTTGTTATTCAATAGAGTATAATTTGGATGGGTATAATAATGATGTATAATTGATGTAAATAATATATATAACATGATTATGATTATGTATATATTATATAATATCCAATTATATTGATTTTAATATCAAAATAATGATATTATCACTCGTGCGTACGTACGGATTATCGTCTCCACGAACGCGATGAATTCATTCCCCATTGGAATCATTCAAGAATAATTTTCATTTTATGATTAAAATAATTATTATGAACATAATATCATTCTGTATATTAATCAAACACATCCTATCCATAACAAACATGACTTATCTAACCAAGCATATAATGGAAAATGAATTAGTTAACACCCAAAACGATGATACTACTAAAATATCATTATCAAATAAATATTAAGATCATATATCATATCATATTAATGTATATGGTTATTGTATAATTTAATTATAGTTATTTCACTATTATACAGGAGGCTAACCTACCCTCGTCCAAGGAAAAGTACATGTTAAGGGTTGATTTCACAATCTATTTATTATTCGAGGTTGTTTTTACGTAAGTATCTACTGGGAAATCTTTATCATCCACATCCATGTTTCCTAAAAATGTATTTAAAAAAAAATTTAATATTTAATAGACTATGGGATAAATTCATTTATACCCTTGTTTGAATATTTATAAAATGGTTGAAAGGAATCTTTTCTTCATTTTCCAAACAAGGTACTTTTGACCTTTTCGACAAAATTAAGGTAAGAATTTTTTTTTAACTTATACGATGGGTGTGGCTATTTTCCACTGTTATAACATCGTCGAAGCATCACTTACAATATTATAATAATATTTTCAAAATAAATGTTTTCTTTTATAATTATGTAACTTTAAATGATTTCAAAAAATGAAATAGATACTTCCCTCAAATAGTTTTGATTTCATCTTTTTCAACATCCTTTGATAGATTTTATACTTATTTGAAGTTGATTCATTATGATACAAATCTTCTATATTGTATTAAATTTTTTTTGATATGTTTGACTGTGGATTTGTTATTTTTATACCATTCATGGTTTATGATTAATGTATTGACATTTTTTATGCTAGTTTTAATACAAATGATTATGTTATATTTCAACCTTTTATATGAGGAATGTATTGGACTTAGTAAGTAACGGGTGGAGCCCTCTATAGCTCCTCGATACATCGATAGGGATCATGAGACAACTAGACAGGGAATTGGCTAAGGACTTGACAAAATGTTTCAGAATTTCTAACATTATACATTCCCTCATTATGAAAATAATATTGATCGTTTATGTGGTCATTCGACTAGTAGAATACCCATGATTCTGTTTTATTATGGAATTATTTTCTCAACTAATATTCCTACCATAAAAGTGTTCATGTTTATTATTTGTAAAGGCATGTGTTTTCAATTATTCACCATGCTTAATATTTATGTTATCATATGTTGTATTTCTTACCCTTACTAGGCATTTGAGCTCACCCTTTTCTTATTTTTCATTTTCCCAGGATATGAAAAAGTTAGTTATGAGTGGCTTATTGGCATAATATAGGAGGCTTGGATATTTCTAATAGAATAAATTAGTTTTGTATTTCATTTCATGTTGTAAAGTTGAACTTATGTATGAATCTTGTTTCCAATAATACTAAACTAATCGGTCTTTCAGGACATGATTTCCTTGTGATCATTCCAATGTTATGTAATAATGCATCGACTATAGGTAACTGGGGTCGAGGTGTTACAGAAATAGCACCCAATATAAGGAATAAGAACTCCAGCAATATGAATGATCCAATGGGTAATAATGATCATATCTTTCATAGTCTTAATCCATCATTTAGAAGGGAAATATACTCCCATGTATTCTCATCATATGAAGAAATAGTATCATGTGTTAATAAGAAATGTGAATAATTCTCTAAGTACTATTTATTTGAAGGGAATAAAGAGAAAAAAATAATGTTATAAAGAATGAAAGATGAAGGTAAGATGGGAAAAAAGGATTTTCCCATATGTGATAATTGTAGAAAGAATCACCTTGGTAAATGTTTGAATGGAATGATAGTTTGTTATATGTGTGGAGAAAAAGGACACCAAGTACGTGATTACAAGGATAAAAGAAGATTAAAATGTACAATGCTTCATCTGTAAGGAGTTGGGACACTACGCATATCAATGTCCAAATCATCATAGTATACCCCAAATGCTGCTATTAGATAATAATCATGTTATGATAATACTGAAGATGAAATGGAATGATTAGATTTCTTATTTTGTTATTAAAGTATTGTGTCATTTCAGTATTCTATTAATGATGTACATGTAATAATAATTATAGAGTATATAAGGATTGTACGATAGTACTGTTTCTTTAAGGACTTGAGATTGTGTGGAACCATGAAAAGTGACTCAATAGCAAGTTAAATTTTTATTTGGAAAATATATGGTTGATAGAAAGATAAACCATAATATGGTTCTGATACTGAGGTAGCAATTTTGGAATAACATATGATTGATTTGGATAAATTTTATTAGATATTATTGACTACCTTGAAACTGATTAATGATTTATATATACCATCATTGTTGGAGTTTACAACATTTTTTATAGAATGAGTATATCTGGTATTTTATAAGGAATAAGGGAGAGTGAATGTAATCAATAAGTTTTTATGGTAATTTAAGGTGTTACTGTGTTTTAAAAGAATACACGATGAAGGTATTCACATGTTATTACATAGAAAAAATAATCTTCATTGTGTTTACCTTCCTTATAAATTTTGGACTGTGAGTTCGGACCGAAGTATTTTGGATAAGTCTAAAGGATGGAATCAATTAACATTGACATTGGATACTATTGTTAAAGTTAAAAAATTTCTTAAGATTATTTCTGGATTGATATAAAAAAGACAATCTAGAGGTTGGGCGACAACTCGTCACATCTGGCAAGTCCGCGAGACTTGAACCCGCAACCAAAGAGAGACAATGGTGCATCACCAACCACTGACCTATGTGATATCCTGGTTTGTATAATGTAGTTTTTTTAAAATAGGCTGACAAAATTAATTATAAATTCACTATTTTTGGAACCCAATACGATTAGAATAAATAAAATATTTTTTAGTTCTATTATCTTTCGGAGTGAAATATGAGTTTGTGGAAGAAATTAGTTAAAGAATAGAAATCTAATTGAAAAGTGTTCTTTTTTTTAATTATTATATTAATAAATTAATTATTAACCTTTAGGGAAGATATCATAAAACAAAAAATGTGTTGTCCCAATTCCTTAAGTTTTTTTGAATTGATGATATTTTAAATTATCATATATTGATGGCTTTGAGGCCCTCAATTGTACATTTTTTTGTGATTGATGACCTCAATAACTCCCTATAAATATTTATGTTTTTCCTCCAATTATGTGTCTCACATTTCCACCAATGTTCTTCTAATATATATCATAATTTGGTGGTGAATTTTTCATTTCCCTTTCCCTCTTATTAAGACTAAATTGTATTAACCCAATTTCTGATGTGGGTTTTCCAAAAAGGTATTTTTCTATTTTTAACCTTTTATTTTCAAAGAAAAATTTCAAAATTTCAAGGATATAATTTATTGAAGGAGGGGGAATGTAAAATCCCAATATTTTATAGTATGTTATCTCTATAAAGTATTTCAATAACTTGTGCTACAAACAACATCGAGTTTGAACGCACCACGACTTAAAAAACAAGCCGTTCAAAAAAAGGTTATGAATAGAATTAAAAAATTAAATTTTAAATATCCTATATAATATTAAGATTAATATTTTGTGTTTCTTAGACATAGTATAAGAAAAATACAATTTTTAAGATAAAAGAGTTATTTTTCAAAAAATGTTGTTTTCCACCTTTTAATGGAGAACCCTTTTTAAATCCAATATTTGACGCTTATATATATTAAATTTAGTGATATTAAATTCTTATTTAGAATAGGGACATAAAAATTTAGTTTGGATAAATTTTTGGTACTTTTTTTATAACTTTAATTTTTTGATGAATAGTGAAAAAATACTAAATTTTAACTAAAAACAACTTTTTTAATCTAAATAATTTATAGTGTTAAATTATAAATTTGAGTGGTTTTAAATTATCATTAGAATATATTTTTTTCATATAATATAATTTAGGTCAATGGATGTATTTTCACATTTAAATTGTATATAAACAAGTTTCAATATTTCGATAGTTATTATTTCCTAAAAACACGCTTTCTATTTTAACAACAGGAATTAATTTTAAATTAATTTCTGCCACTTATTTGTTTTCAATTTGGAAAAATGGATTCCATATTTGGATTAATAAGGTCAAAATTGTGTTAATATCTAACTTTTATTTTTAGACATTAGGAATATTTACTTCAATAAATATTTTATTTATCATGGTTGAAGGGTAAATCCGGTAATTTGGGGTAAAAAATAATATTATAATAATATTTAATTACACTAAAACATGTACTAAAACTATTGTATGATACATGTCAGACCATGGTCATCCTTGGGTATATTTGGGGACCCCATGGATCCACTTGGGAGTGATAATGACATTTTATATTAATTAATCTAAAGTAAAGGAAAAAATAACAAGAGCATGTATCATTTAGTAAAACATTTTTATATTGGGTTATATAATTTATCTCTTGGACTATAAATATTAATTTTAAAGATAAAAATATTTCCTACATGAAGATATTTTATTTATAATTTTTAGACATTAAATAATTAAATTTATTTATGACACAATGATGAT
The DNA here is from genome assembly GCA_963277665.1 of Viscum album. Classification (NCBI taxonomy): domain Eukaryota; kingdom Viridiplantae; phylum Streptophyta; class Magnoliopsida; order Santalales; family Viscaceae; genus Viscum; species Viscum album. Next base: position 1,425,761,389 of record OY728120.1, on the reverse strand, counting down.
GCAGTAATTACCATATTAATGAAAGAATCGTATAAATAGTATTGTAAATATTAAAATAAATATAATTTGAATGTTTTGATGCCATACAAGAATTTTAAAGTATCATATTACATGTTAGTATTGATTAAAAGTATTTTTTTCAAAGTAATCAAGTTGTCATGACTTTCACAAAAAACAAATACTAAATACTCTAAAAATTGACATAATTGAGTTTTAAAACAAATACTATATTATTAATTGATATAATATTCCTAAAAATCTAAGGTTCGGCCAAAAGACTTAGATTAGGTTATATATGTTAATAATAAACCACATGGGGTTTTCTTGGATTTATATAGTAATTTTATTAACCATATAATATAAAAATACAAAGAGACATGGTAAATGTAAAACTATTTAACTAAGAGTTAAATCTAAAAGGTAAGGATAATATGGTGACCTAAACCAATAAAAAACCTATTGGTTCAGAGGTTTTCGAACCATACACACATTATCCTCTAAATAAATTATTCTTTATCCCTTATAAACTAAAAATAATTTTATTATAAAATAATATTTCAAGCTTTTCCTAAAGTGACCCTCAACTCTCTTATAAAAGGATACTTCCCCTTCTCTTAATTTCTCACCTCCAAAGCCATTTGGCTCGGCCAAACCCTAAAAAAATATACTTCCAACTTTCCTCTATTAATCCTATAGTACTTCCTTTGGTCATAAATCAAACCTAAGGATCCCTTTTGATCAAAAAAAAGGAATAACCTGAAGAAGAGGTAAATATTCCATCACCTCTTTCAAGTTATTTTCTTCTTCCACTTAATCTTTATTTATTGTTTCCTTTATAAAATGATATTAACAGTATATTATATATACTATGATGTTATTATAAAAATGGTACAACCATATTCATTATTCTATCCATCATATGAATGACGAAGTCACCATACGTCCGTACGTACGGCTTACCGTCTCCACGTCATGGTGTTGTTTGTTATTCAAACACTTTATTATTTGGATGGGTATAATAATGAGTATAACTGATGTAAATAACAAATATAACATGTTAATTATTATGTTTATATGATATACCATCCAATTACATACTATTTAACCATCAATATAATGATATTTTCACTAGTACGTACGTATGGATTACCGTCTCCATGACGTGATGAGATTCATTCCCACGTTCACCATTCAACGATGATTATAAAAATATATATTATTAATAAGTATGTAATATATGGAATAATAATTCTACTAGATATATATATATATATATATATATGGTTGTGTGTGTTTTTTTACTTCCATATATCTTATTCACTTACTTTCGTTCAATACGATATGAAAACGGAAACAACATTTATGCATTAGTAGGACCTACCCTCTCCATAAATGGTGCCTTATATTTCATATATCTATCAATTATAAATATTTATATTCTAAATATATATGATATATAAATAAATTTATATTTTCTGGAAGTATTTAAATCATTATCTATATGATAGCATCAAGAATAACAAGTTAAAACATGTACGATAAAGAAAGTGATTATTACCCAAAATGTTAATTTAACATGGAAATAATTATTAAATGGGTAGTATAAAGTCATAAATGAATCATTTATGATATAATAACATACTATGGTCATTATACTAGAGTTTTAATGTTCCCTTGACCAAAGAAAATTGCATGTTAAGGGTTAATTTCACAATCTATTTATTATAGGAAGTTGTTTTTACATAAGTATCTACTAGGACCTCTTTATCATCCACATCCATATTTTCTTAAAAGTGTATTTAAAAACATTTTTATTATTTACTAGACTATGGGTTAAATTCATTTATTCCTTTATTTGACCTTATATGTTTTTAAAGTAATATTTCCATCATTTTCTAAACAAGGTACTTTATGAACTTTTCGACAAAATTAAGGTAAGAATGTTTTTTAACTTATACGATGGGTGCGGCTATTTTCCACCGTTATAACATAATTGAAGCTTACCTTACAAACATATAAGAATATTTTCAAAATAAATGTTTTCTTTTATAATTATGTGACTCTTAAATGGATTCAAAATAGAAAGAGTTATTTCAATCAAATAGTTTTCCCTTCATTTATGTCAACATCCTTTAATGGATTTTAAACTTGTTTGAAGGTGATTTGTTATGATACAGATCTTCCATATTGTATTGAAGGTTTTTTTGATATGTTTCATTGTGGATGTATTATTGTTATACCATTATTGGATTATGGTTAAATTATTGACATTTTGTATGTTAGTTTTAATATGAATGTTTGTGTTATGTTTCAAACTTTTCATATGAGGAATATATTGGACTTAGTATGTGACGGTTGGATCCCACTATAGCTCCTTCGTGAATCAGTAGGTCTCATGAGACAATTAGACATGGAATTGTTTGAGGCCCTTCCCAATTTGATATATGGTTTTTTCCGAGGCCTAAATCATTTTTAATGTCTTGGCTGAGGCCTTGACAAGTTGTTTCAGAATGTCCAGCATTATACATTCCCCCATTATGAAAATAATATTGATGGTTCATGTGGTTATTCGACTAGTAGAATACCCATGACTATGTTTTATTATGGAATTATTTACTCAGATCATATTTCTTCCATAAAGTTTTCAAGTTTATTATTTGTAAAGGCATGTGTTTTCAATTATTCACCATGCCTATTGATTATGTTATCTTCCTCTAAATTTTATACACTTACTTAGCATCTTATCTCACCCCTTTATTATGTTTTATTTTCCATCGATTTCTAAGAAGTGTATTATGATTGATATGTATGGTTAGGCTAAAAGGGAATAATGGAGTTCTAAAAGAACTAACTATGCTAAATTTTATGTTTGAAATTGTAATGTGAAGTTGATGTATGTAATCTATTTCCAGGACTGCTAAACTGATTGGTCTTTTGGGACATGATTTCCTTATATCATGACAATGGTATGTAACAAAGCACCCACTCTGTGTAACTGGGGTTGGGCATTATAGTTTGAATCAGAGAAATTTTAGCAATAACCTTGGAAAAAGATTTAGATAAACTCTTATTAGAGAACATTACCCTAAGATAGACTTTGAGGATTAGTAGAAAAGAAATTCCTAGAATTTTGGTAATATAGAGATTTTTTGTATTTTCCATAAAATACATCCCTATCTAGATACGAGAAGGTAGAGGTGGCTCTGACACAAATGTACCTAAGAGTGAAAATTCCTACAATGATTTTTGGGCTTGACCCGGGTTATACAGGTACACAACAACGGGCCTTGCTGCACTCATAGTTACGACACTCCCTAGGGATATGCTTTAGGTAATTCACACTTTTTTTACAAACCATTATGAAGGATATATGAGTAAATATTCCATCGAAGAAACCATTTTTATGATTATGAGACCAGATGTGTGAAAATATTCGATCAATGTTGAGAAGTTTTCTAGTTTTTGGATTATACAGTATAATATGATCTAACCTAGTGTGTATCATCATTTAGAAATGGTGGCTAGTAAAATGAATAAGAACTCTAGAAATATGACTGATCCAATGGGTGAGAAGGATCATATCTTTCATAGTCTTAAGCCATCATTTAGAAGGGAAACAACCTCTTGAATATTCTCATCATATGAAGAAATAGTATTAGGTGTCAATAAGATATGTGAAGATTTCTCTAAGTCATATGTCTTTGAAGGGAAGCAAGAGAAGAAAATTATGGTATAGAGAAAGATGGATAAAATGAAGAGGAGAAAGAAGAAATTTCCCATTTTTGATAATTTTCGAAATAATCTTCTTGGAAAATGCTTGAAGGGAATGAGATTTTATTATAATTTTGGAGAAAAAGGACACTGAGTACCTAATTACAAGGATAAAAAAAGTTTCAAATGTACAATGCTTCATCTGTAAGGAGTTGGGACACTACACGAATCAATTTCCAAATCATCAAAGTATACCCCAAATGTTGCTATTGGATAATAATCAGGTTATGGTAATACCAAAGATGAAGATAAATGATTAGATTTATTATATTGTTATTAAAGTATTGTGTCAATTAGGTATTGTATTAATTATGTACATATTATAATAATTATAGAGTATATAAGGATTGTATTTAAGTACTATTTCATTATGGACTTGAGATTGTGTGGAACCATGAAAAGTGAATTAATAGCAAGTTAATTTTCTTTTTGGAAAATATTTTTTTGAGATAAAGATAAAACATAATATGGTTTTGATACTAAGGTGGTGATTTTGAAATAAGATATTATTGATTTGGATAAATTTTATTGGATATTCTTGACTACCTTGAAACTGATTAATGATTTGTATATTTCATCGTTGTTGGAGTTTACAACATTTTTTTATAGAAGGGGTATATCCAGTATTCTATAAGGAATAAGGGAGCATGAATGTAATCAAAAAGGTTTTATGATAATTTAGGGTTTTATAGTGTTTTTAAAGAATACACGATGAAGGTATTCACATGTTATTATGTGGAAAATGGATCTTCGTTGTGTTTTCCTTCCTTATAAATTTTGAACTATGAGTTTGGGAAAAAGTATTTTGGATAAGTCTAAAGGGTGGAATCAATTAAGTTTGACATTGGATACTATTTTTATGGTTAAATAATTTCTTAATATTATATTTGGATTGTTATAAAAAGGACAACCCAGAGGTCGGGCGACAACCTGTCGTGTCCGGCAAGGCCGCAAGACTTGAACCCAAAACCGAAGAGTGACAAGGGTGCATCACCTACCACTTGTATACATGTTGTCATGGTTTGTATAATGTAGGTTTTTTTAAAATAGTCTGACAAATGAATTATAAATTCACTATTTTTGGAACCCTATATAATTAGGATAAATAGAATATTTTCGAGTTCTACTATCTTTTGGAGTGAAATATGAGTTTGTGGTAGAAATTAGTTAAATGATGGAACTATAATTGTCAAGTATTATTTTTTCTACTTATTCTATAAAGAAATTAATTCTTAACCTTTAGGGAAGGTATCGTAAAACCAAAAAAGTGTCATCATAATACCTTATGTTTTGTTGAACTGATGATATTTTAAATTATTGTAGATCAATGGATTTGAAGCCCTCAATTGTACACTTATTTGTGATTGATGACTACAATCACTCCCTATAAATATTTAAGTTTTTCATCCAATTATTTGTCTCTAATTTCCACCAATGTTATCCTAATAGAGATCATAATTTGGTGGTGACATTTTCTTTTCCCTTTCCTTCTTATTAAGACTAAATTTTATTAACCCAATTTCTGATGTGGGTTTTACAAAAATGCATTTTTCTATTTTTAACATTTTATTTTCGAAGAAAAATTTAAAAATTGTGAGGATTCAATTTTTTTAAGGAGGGGAGAATGAAACACCCCACTATTTTATAGTATGTTATCTCTTCACTGTATTTCATTAACATGTGCTACACACAACATCAAGTTTGAGCGCACCACAACTTACCAAACAAGCCATTCAAAAAAGAGGTTATGAATAGTATTAACCACATTTTAAATTTTATATATCCTATATAATATTAACATTCATATTTTTTTTTCTTAGATATATTATAAGAAAAATTCAATTTTTAAGATAAAAGTTGTATTTTTTAAAAAAACAATTTTTCCACCTTTTAATGGAGAACCATTTTTAAATCCAATATTTGACACTTTTATATATTCAATTTAGTTAAATTGAATTCTTATTTATAATATGGACATAAAAATTTAGTGTGGACAAATTTTTTTTACTTTTCTGATAACTTTCATATTTTGATGAATAGTGAAAAAATACTAAATTTTAATTAAAAACAAATTTTTTAATCAAAATAATTTATAGTGTTAAATTATAAATTTTAGTGGTTTTAAAGTATCATTAGACTATATTTTTATCATTTAATATAAATTTTTTCATTTTATGTAATTTCACAATTAAATGTGACATAAACAAGTGTCAATCTTTTGATAGTTATTATTTCTTAAAAACACGCTTTCTGTTTTAACAATGGGAATTAATTATAAATTATTTTATGCCACTTATGTGTTTTGAATTTGGAAGAATGTATTCCATATTTGGATTCTAGAGGTCAAAATTGTGTAAATATTTAACTTTTATTCTTAGACATTATGAATATTTACTTCAGTAAATATTTTATTTACCATGGTCAAAGGGTAAATCTGGTAAATTAGGGTAAAAAATAATCATATAATAATATTAAATTACCCTAACACATGTCCTAAACCTATTTTATAATACTTGTTAGACCATTAGAATCCTTGGGTCGATTTTGGGAACCCATAGTGACACTTGGGAGTGATAATTACAATTTATATTAATTAATCTAAAGTAAATACAAAAATAACAAAAGCATGTATCTTTTAATAAAACTCTTTTATATGGAGTTATATAATTTATCTTTTCAACAATTAATATTCTTTTTAAAGATAAAAATATTTACTACATGATTATATTTTATTTATAACTTTTTTAAATTAAATGATTAAATTTATTTATGACACAATGATGAAGCAATAATTACCTTATTAATGAAAGAATCACATAAATGGTATTGTAAATATCAAAATAAATATAATTTTAAAGTTTTGATGCCATCTACGAATATTATAGTTTAATATGACATGTTAGTATGTATTCAATGTATTTGGTTCTAGGTAATCAGGTTGTGATGACTTTCAAAAAAACCAAATACTAAATAGTGTCAAAATTGAAATAATTGAGTTTTTTTAAAACAAATACTATATTATTAATTGATATAATATTCATAAAAATATAAGGTTTGGAAAAAATACTTAAATAAGTTTATATATATTAATAATTAACCACATGGGGTTCTATTTTCTTGTTATAGTATGTTTATTATCTATATAATATAAGAATACAAAGAGACATGGTAAATGTCAGACTATTTAACTAAGAGTTAAATCTAAAAGATAAGGTTAATATGGTGACCTAAACCTATCCAAAACCTATTGGTTGAGAGTTTTTCAACCTATCCCCACCTTATCCTCTAAATAAATCATTTTGGAGCCATTATAAACCGAAAATTATTATATTATAAAATAATATATCATGCTTTTCCTAAAGTGACCCTCACCTCTCTAATAAAAAGGTACTTCCCCTTCTTTTAATTTCACACCCCCAAAGCCAGTTGGATCGGCCAATCCCTACCCAAAAATACTCCCAAATTTACTACCTTAATAGTATAGGCATTAATTTGGTCATAAAGACAACCTAATGATCCATTTTTATGAAATCAAAAGGAAGAACCCGAAGAAGAGGTAAATGTTTCATCACCTCTTTCAAGTTCTTTTCTTCTTCCACTTCCAATTTATTTGTTGTTAAAATTATAAAATAATAACTACAGTATATTATATATACTATTATGTTATTATAAAAATTTTATAACCATATTAATTATTTTATCCATCATATGAATGACAAAGTCACCTTACGTGCGTACGTATGGCTTACCGTCTCCAGGTCGTGGTGTAGTTTGTTATTCAAACACTTCATTATTTGGATGGGTATAATAATGAGGTTAAATGATGTAAATATTAAATATAACATGTTAATGATTATTTATATATTATATACCATCCAATTACATATTATTTCACCAGAAATATAATTATATTTCCACTCGTGCATACGTACGGATTATCGTCTCCACAACGCGATGAGATTCATTCCCACATTCACCATTCAACAATGATTATAAAAATATATATTATTAATAAGTATGTAATATATTACATAATAATAATACTGGAGATTTTTTTGTGTGTTTTTTTTACTTACATATATCTTATTCACTTACTTCCATTCAATACGATATGAAAACAGAAACAACGTTTCTGCGTACGTAGGGCCTACCGTCTCCATAAATAGTGCCTTCCATTTCATATATATATCAATTATAAATATCTCTATTCAAAGTATATATTATATATAAGTCAAGGTTTATATTCTGGAATTATTTTAATCATTATCTATATGATAGGATCAAGAATAACAATTTGTAACACATTTGATAAAGAAAGCGATTATTACCCAAAATTTTAATTTTACATGGAAGTAATTATTAAATTGGTATTATAAAGTCCTAAATGAATAATTTATGATATAATAAATATGAATATGGTTTTGGTATAATTTAATAACATACTATGGTCATTTTACAGGAGGTTAAACATACCCTCAACCAAAGTAAAGGGAAAGGTAAGGGTTAATTTCACAATCTCTTTATTATTCATGGTTGTTTTTATGTAAGTATCTATTGGAACCTCTTTATCATCCACATCCATGTTTTCTTAAAAATATATTTCAATACATTTTTACCATTTACTAGAAAATGGGTTAAAGTCATTTATACCCTTATTTTACCTTATATGTTATGAAAGGAATCTTTCTGTCATTTTCCAAATATGGTACTTTATGACCTTTTCAAAAAAATTAAGGTAAGAATGTTTTTTTAACTTATACGATTGGTGTGGATATTTTCTTCCATTATAACATCATAAAATATTACCTTAAAAGATTATAATAATATTTTCAAAATAAATGTTTTCTTTTATAATTATGTGACTCTTAAATGGTTTCAAAATATAAATAGGTATTTCTTTCAAATAGTTTTTATTTTATCTATGTCAACATCCTTTGATGGATTTTAAACTTCTTTGAAGTTTATTTATTATGATAAAAATATTACTTATTTTATTGGAGGTTTTTTTGATATGTTTTACTGTGGATGTATTATTTTTATGCCATTCATGATTTATGGTTAAAGTATTGAAATTTCGTATGCTATTTTTAATACAAATTTTTATGTTATGTTTTAACCTTTTCATATAAAGAATGTATTGGACTTAGTATGTGATGGGTGGATCCAACTATAGCTCCTTAGTGAATCAGTAGGTCTCATGCGACAATTAGACGAGTAAATGGCTGACAAGATGTTTCAGAATGTCTGGTATTGGCCGAGGCCAAAATAATTTTTAGACGTCTTGGTCGAGGCCTTGACAAGATGTTTCAGAATGTCTGGTATTGTTCATTCCGTTATTATGAAAATAATATTGATGTTTCATGTGGTTATTAAACTAGTAGAATACCCATGACTATATTTTATTATGGAATTATTTACTCATCTCATATTTCTTCCATAAAGTGTTTATGTTTATTATTTGTAAAGTCATGTGTTTTCAATTATTCACCATGCCTATTGATTATGTTATCTTCCACTAAATTGTTTACCCTTACTGAGAATCTGATCTCACCCATTTCTTATGTTTTATTTTCCTAAGATTTATAAGAAGTAAATTAGGATTGATATGTTGGGTTAAGATAAAAGGGAATAATGGAGTTCTCAAAGAACTATCTATGCTGTATTTTATGTTTGAAATTGTAATGTGAAGTCGATGTATGTAATTTATTTCCAAGACTACTAAACTGATCAGTCTTTCAGGATATTTCCTTGTATCATGCCACTATTATGTAATAAAGCACTAAATTTGGGAAACTGTGTTCGGGGCATTACATATCTTCTTTGGTTCATATTCATATCTTTCTATGTGAATTTATTTCTATTATCTTTTAATCTATATATATTTCACACTTCTCCCCAAATAGAATAATGCCCCTATATTTTCAGTACAAGTATCAATTCAGCTAACTAATAATCATGCAATGGGTAGTTCTATTCATGAACATTCAATTTACTTAAAGCATAGGCTATCACATTGTCATTCTCCCTTAACACACAACCCAATCCCTTCTTGGAATCATCACTGTACACCATGAAAAGTTCTCAAGTTATGGGTAGTGTAAGTACTGGTACAATGATAAGCTTCTTTTTTAACTCCTTGAAGCTCTCTTTACATTCATTTTTTCATATAACCTTGACTCTCTTATGATTTATCTTGGTTAGAGGGTTTGAAAATTGTGAGAAATTTATCATAAATCAATAATAGTACCCATCCAATTCAAGGAAACAATATATTTCTGTCATAGATGTTGGCCTTATCCATCCTTAAATTGCTTCTGTCTTTGATGGGTGCATATATATCTCATTACTTGTGACAATATGCCCCAAGAATGATACTTACTTTATCAAAAACTCACATTTTTTGTACTTTTCATGAAGCTTATCCTTTAGTATGTTTTTTATCACACTGGTCAGATTCTCTTGATGCTCTTCATTTCTTTTAAATTATATTATAATATCATCTAAAAATATTACTAAATATTTGTTGAGGTAATCTCTAAAGACTCTATTCATCAATTCCATGAATATTTTCATATAATTAGTGAGTTTTAATGGAATTAATATGAAATCATAATGCTCATACCACATTCAAAAAGTAGTATTGGTGATATCTTCATTTTTCACCCTTACCTGGTAATGACCAGACCGAATTTCCACCTTGAATAAGTATTGGGCTCCACATAGATGATCGAACAAGTCATAAATTCATGGAAGAGGATAATTTTTTTATCATGATATTATTTAGACCATGAAAATCATTCCAAGGGATCATTAACCAATTATTCTTATCAATGAAGAGGACTGATACACCCCCACAGTGAATCACTTGGGCATTTGAACCCTTTCTCCAGATTTTATAGTTGTTTCTTCATCTCTTCAAATTCCACAATAGAATTTCTATATGGATTATTGGATAATGGAAATTTCCCAGGTATAAGATCTATTGAAAATTTAACCTCTCATGTAGGAGGAAGGCCGAACAATTCCACAGGAAACACATTGCCATATTCCCTCACAATGGGCATGTCTTCAAGGATGATTTTTCCTTAGAATCAATAATTTTATCTATATATTCTTTCTTATAGTGAAATAATATCTATGAATGATAAATTATTTCTAAATAATATTCATCCTTAACATTGAATTTGTATAGAATTGAAAGAAAAATTTTTGATATAGAGAGTGATTTTATTCTCATGGAAATTTAGGTTGGATATATATAATGAAATCCAATCGATGCCTAGAATTACATCAAATTACACTAAGGGGAGTATCATAAGGTTTACTGAGAATTTCAGACCAAATAATTTGATATGGGAGGAGTTATATACATGTGATTCAATAATTACCCCATTTTCTATTTTCACCAACAGCTTTATGTCCATGTTTATTGTGGTTTTTGAATAGTTAAACTTAACATGTGTGATAAGAAAGAATATGTAGAACCAAAATAAAAAATTACACTCTCTATTCTTTAATGAATAACTAGAATACCTATCTCCACTTCATTTTCATGATCTATCTTAGTATTTGTGATGGAATAAGCTCTCCAACACTACCTTATAGGTTTCTAATTGTCTTCAAACCCCTTGGATTAGTGTATTGGTTTGTAAAGTGACCTTGTTCCTTATAGTTTAAACAATGAACAGTGCATTGAGGGATGACCGGAGAATTCTTTTCCTCTATCACATTATTGGTTTTCTCCCTTCAATAATAGTTTTCTATGTTCCCTTCCTTTCTATAACTAATGAATTTTATTTTCCACCATATTATATTTCTAAGTTTCTTCCTCCCATACTTTTGATAAGTGGGATGATCAAAATTATTAGCACAATTAGATTTCTCCATCACACCACAAGAATTGAACTTTAATTTCTACCTTTTATATCCATGATACCCCTGAGATTCACTGATATTTATTTTGAATTTGAGGGAACATCATAACATTTCATCATATATATCAAATTATCGGATCCCCAGGGATTTTCTAAGACTAGTTTTTTTGTCCACCAAAGAAGAAATCAACCTTGAATTCTTGATTAAAGACAAATTCAAAGGTGTATCGTGTAGGTCTTGTGAATTTTACCTAATATAAACCAATTGATTCGTCATTTTTTATTATGGAGGGAAAGGAAATCCCATTCCATTTTAATTAAGAGAGTACAAGGAAACATTTTGTCGAAAAACATTTTATGGAATTCCTTGCACCCCATCAATTTGATCACTTTATCAGGTTTCTTATTCTTGATCAATGTCCAATACTGATCATATTCTCCCTCCATATGATAAAAAATTAGTATAATCTTCTCTTTCCCAAAATAGTGAAGGATAGTGAAGACGTTATCAATAGATTTGATCTATTATTCAATGATTAATTGATCGTATAATCAATTGAAATTTGGAGGCCTTTGTTGCATAAAGGTCACAATTACATTTTGTTCATTCTTAGGGGGGATTTAGGAGAATCTTTGGATCCACTATCTTATTCATAACATGATTCAGCTAACATAGTATCATCCAAAATTTCACTATTCCTACTCCCCTCGGGTTGTGCATCTTGTTTGGGCAGTCATAACACTTCCTTTCACATTGGTTGTTCGCCTGATTCCTCGTATTTCACTCCATTTTCTATAATAAAGGATAAATTATGGATCAATATTTTTAAACTATTAAACACATAAACAAAAATCCAATGACATTAATGGGATAACATATCAATGATATTTATTCCTTAAATTATGACTTCTAGGCTTCAATCTATGTTATCAATTATATATTTACTAACATATACTCTTATGGGATTTTTTTATCCCTTAATAATAGTTCATAATGAATTGTGAATTTACCATTTGATATCCCCCAGGAGTATCAAACCACATGTGCAGAAAGGCCCACTGTCATGAACTATTTCCCATGTGAGTCTAGATCAAAATGGTATTTTTGGGTTTTATCAGTAAGTATATTTTTTCTAGAGCCACATCCACTTTTAGTATCTAGAAACAAATGTATTTTCATAGATACCACTTAATCTATACTTTACCCAAATTTATATATGTAGTACAATGTTTAGTCTTATCCCTAAGGATTTCACTAGATTTTTTTGAAACACAATCTCAAAAATAACTAAACTTTTCATTTGATACCAACTATTACAACCCTACTCTTTATTACACATTAATTAATGATTTATTACATAAGATTACATGTAATATAGACCAGAGGATTGATAAGTATATGGTATTTTTAAATTAGGTACATTAAATACCAAATTAAAACCTAGGATAGAACAATATTGTTGAAAATGTCCTCGAGATGGTCATATTATTCCATTGTACTTAAAACTGCTTGGGATAACTGAGTGCATACATTTGAATGGGGTGATATATAAACCCCAATAAGGGAAGAAACGTAAAATAACATTAATAAAGTAATAATTTTATAAAATAATAATATAAATTAGGCAAAAAAAGAAGCGAGGATCATAAACATTAACAATGAGGCATGATATAACATGATAATCATAAAGGCAACATGGGAAATGTGGAAACAAATTAAAACATCAAATCATAAACATTGGTTAAGGAAAAATGACAAGAAATCATGTCGGTAAAATTCTTATTATAGATTAGGTTCACTCTATAATCCCTTGTGTGAAGTCTCATGAGAGTAAAATATTACCTCATTCATTGGAGCACTATATAATTCTGGACACACCCATCACTTTCATTTCATTCCCATGCATAAGTGTGCCATATAGATCATACAAATTGAATTAATTTTTAAATATATTTTATTCCAAGAATATGGAGTTTATAATACATACAATTAAATCCATAATAAATTTAGTATAAGTTAATAAATGTGAACACCCTTAATAATAAATGGGTATTGGTATTCACTACACATTTTTTTGGCATGGAAAAATCGTGATAAAATTTCGACAGCTTAACGAGGGCATATAAATGTTCATGGATGGGATTAATGATATTTAAAGATGACTCTCACCATTTAGACATAAAATGGAAGGTAAGTTGGATATGTGAGAACAAATCTTAATATTAGGATATAGAGATATAAGACACACAAAAATGAAGATACAAGAATAAAGAGGGGAAGGAGAGGACCCCTTACCTTGAGAGGGCTATTCCAAATTCTTAGGAGAAGATTCTTGAGAGATTTGGGGATCCTTGGGAAGAATCTATATTAGGGAGGAAAGATTATGTACATTATCCAAGGTTTTTAAGTGAATAGAAATGGGATCCTGGGTGGGTTTGTATAGGAAATGAGTGAGGGATTCTTTATTATTTCTTAAACTTAGGTTTGGGGCTCTATATAATAAATTAATCAAAACCAAAAAAAACTCCAATGTTTTTCCCATGGTTTCTTCCAAAGAGGAGTGTTTATAAATATTTAATTTGTAAAAGGGTTTAAGTTATTAAAATATTAACCTTTTTTGTGGAAATGAGTCTTTTACATAAAGAAATGAATTTAAACCCCATAAATACTACATATGTATTGGAGGATTCATAATGGATTCATAAAAATATTACAATAAACTTAAAATATAACTATTTTAAATGGGAAACATATATTTGGTCATTTATACCCTTTATATTATTTATTAGATCATTTTTTGGATCATTATGATGTCATAATAGACACTGTGAATTTTTACCTTATAAATTTTTCACCTGAAAATTCTACTATCTCAAAAAATTATGAATAATTAATCATTGGATAATTTTACTGTTTTTATTAAAAAATAATATTTATTTTCACAAAATAATTTTATAATTTTATAAATTTTTACTTAGTAATTGAATTGAAATTTATTGAGAAATGTTTGGTTTTTTGATAATTAAATTTTCGAAACCTTATTAAAATTACATTTGACTTCATAAAAATTTATATGAAAATTTATATTTTAAAGAAATAATTATTTAATAATAAGATTTTACTAAAATATTATTCACTTAAAATATCCATAAGTTCATAAAAATAAATGTCTTAATTAAAATTGAATATTATAGAAAAATACAATTTGTGTTTTATTATATCAAAACCATAATTGTTTATAAAGTAATAATGATAAGTAAATATAACCATTATTCTACTAAAAATAAAATATACATATTCATATTTTTAGGTATTTGATACATATAACTTTATTACACCAATAAACACCTTATGATGATGGTGTGTGACTGTAATAATTTTATGTAGTGGTTTGGTAAACATGATTCGGGCCATGATCTCTATGAGATTGAAATTTTTCTATAAACATTTTCACTCTTTCTTATGTTGTTGGATATCATATTGGTATTGGTCAAAGTAAAAACCCAGTGATTCGATCCCCCTTAGAATCTCCATTTAATGGGCTTCATAGTGTACAATCCTACTGTTTAGGCTCCTTACTTCCTCTATTAATGTCAATTGGATTTGTTAAAACCCTATATCTATACTAATCATATGATCATTTTTAAATAGATATATTATTAATTTTTATGATTATAAATGGTCTTTTAAATCCATTTGGATACAATAAAACAAAATAAGTTCATGTATTTTCTATAACCCTAAAAATAATAAGACTTTTAATTCAACCACAAAGGGATTTTTATATATAACAGTTCAGTTCATTACAATTATGGATTCTCGTTTAAGTACATGTAATTACCTAATAAATGAAGAATATGTATAATGAGGTGAATACAATTTATTAGAAACCTATACAACTATACAACTCATAAAATTTCATCATGAAAATGGAAATAACATTTCAGTAGTGTAACTTTAGTATATAAGGATTCATAAAATAGTTCACTGAGAGAAAAAGGGGTATCTAATCACTTGTATGTAAAAATTTAATTATGATGGATTTTCAATGATATAAAACAACAACAAAATTTCTGAAATAATGTAAATAATAAAAAAATTGTGCTGGAATAAAAACATAGCATGAAAAAATCACAAGATAATTTTGACAGCATAACATGGGTACATAATAAATCATGGGAGGAATTAATGAGGTTGAAGGTGGTAAATCATCAAGTGAAAATAAAAAAGTTATGTAATATGGATGTTTACGATCATATGTTATCAAGAGTAATTGTAATACAAAGTGCATTACAAAAATAATGTGCTTGAATAAAGAGGAGAAAGAGAGGACTCTTACCTTGAGAGGGTGATCCCAAAAGCTTGGAAGTATCTTCTTGATATATTAGGTAAACCTAAAAGGACTCTAGAGATGGTAGGTAATATTTAGGAAATGATCCATGTGTAATCAAGTCATATTTATAAATAAATAATTTTGAAAGATTAAAATATAATATAGGTTTTAGAGGATTAAAAAAGGATTTATAAAATCAATAAAATAATATAAAAACACATTATTTGAAAGTTTAAACATATATTTGGTCTTGTATACTCTTTATAAAATTTATTACATAACTTTTTAGTCATTATGATGTCATAATAAACACAGTGTATTTATATTGTATTTAATTTTTACCCGAAAATTCGACTCTCTCAAAAAATTATAAAAAAATATCTGGTAGATAATCTCAACATTATGATTCTAAAAATAATATTTATTTTATAAATATAAGTTTCTAAATATTTTAATTTTCACTTTTAAAATAAGAATCAATATTTATTGTGAAATGAACGTTTTTTTTACAATAACAAATTTTGATACCGTATAACAATTACATTTGACTTCATAAAATTTATATTATCATTTATATTTAATAAATATTTTTTTAATTTTATTATTTTATTAATATATAATTTTTTTAAATTATTTAATTCATCAAAAAGAAATAAATTAATCGAAATTTCACATTATAGAATAATACAATTTTTGTTTTATCATATCAAAAGTCAATATAATTTAAAATTTAATGGAAAAAATAAATAAATATATTCATTAATATCTACCATATACGTATTGATATTATTATTATATTGATACATACCCCTTTACTACCCCAAAAAAGGCCCTAAGTGTAAGGTGCAGAATGGTGGTATTTTTGCAGGGTTACTCGATGTACATGGTTTGTGTTGTGATCTCAATGAGCTTGAAATTCTCTTATAAATGGTCTCACTCCTGATTTATTTGTTAGATATTAGCTTGTGATTAGTTCATGAAAATTCCAATGATGTTATCTCCCTCAAAAGCTCTAATAAATGGGCTTTATAGGGTACGATCTTACTGGTTGGGGACATTACTTTTTTTTGTGTCAATTGGATTTCTCATAACTCTATATTTATAATTATCACATGATCACTATTAAATGATTATTTTATAAATGGTTTTGATTTTTAATGTTATTTTAAATATAAAAGTATATAATAAACCCAAATAATCATATGTGTTTTATATAACCATAATCGGGCATTGAATTCAATAACAAATGGATCTTTATTTATTAATGTTTGGGTCATTAAAAAATTCTGCATTTTAGAAACTTTTCCCTCAAAATTATCATTTAAAAATATTAAATAGATTTGGGTGATTCTATTTCAGAACCTCCTTTAGTTCTCACATATCTTCTTCAAATGTGTGTATTTTTTCAATAGAACATTTACTAGTGGCATTGTCTAATTTTCTAGATTTTTTCCTTGATGATATAATATTTAAAAGGATTTCTCATCGTATAAATTATCATTCCCAAATAGTACCACCTCTTGATTTTTCACATGTAAGGGGTTTAGTATGTACATCCCCAGGAGGATTACATGGAAAAAAATCACATAATTCAGATAGGTTAGGTGGGAGTGTTAATAGATAACCCCCATCTCCTTTGCGACAATAGATCTCAAAGTGACCAATGTATATTGGAATAAAATATATGTTCCTCTAAAATATCATCACCTACATATGCGGAGATATGATAATGAATAAATTATTAAAAAATTCAAACTACAGGTCTCATTGATGATTATCATCGTATCTCTTCTATCAACTTTGAGAATCCCTGATATTATGTTCAATGGTCGAGATATTTTCCACCACTTCCTCAAACATTTCAGGACCTATTTATTTGTTTTCACCAACATAATTCTACCATATAGGTGTTCTATATATCTTACCACTAACGGATTCATAGGGAGCTATTTTTATTCTTGAGTGGAAACTATTATTGAATGAGAACCGGACTAGAGGAATATATTGATCTCATCCTCCTTTTAAATCCATTAATAATGCTACAATATGTCCTCAAGTGTCTGGAAAATATTCTTATATTGGAAATCAGTTTTAGGGTGATAATATGTGATGAAATTCAACTCAATATATAGAGCACGTGGGATACTCATACTTGGAGGTAAATCATGGGTTTTGATTAGATACAATTGATAATGGTGTTCTATAAATCCACACCACTTCTCAAATATATATCCAGGAAATTTAATCAAGTGAGAATCCCTATCGAATTGAAATAAAGTGAGAAATTTTTTTAAGATGATCCAAAAAAACACATATATTATTTTTTTCATATTGATGTATTTGGAAGATAAGTAAAAAAATTACATGGTTATGTTTTCCCATTTCCATGCATGCATGGGTAATGGTTGCATCATCCCCTTGTAGTTTTTTTCTTTCACCCTTCACTTGCTAACTTAAAAGACACTATGATGTATATTCTACAATAACCTACTTTATATTTTCCCACTTATTGTTCTCTATGATATCTTGATTCATATTTATGCTCCCTACATGAATGGGGAAAGTGGAGCATTTTTCATCATCCAAAAACCCTACTTTATCTTATGATTTCATGGTATAAATTATCGTAACCCAAATATTACAACTCCTTCTTCATTAATTATTAATTATGAGGATTTATTATTTATTATAGTTTATACCTTCTTCTGAATTTCCAAATCATCTATTTATGAATATTTTATATTATACAGAAGGGATGGTTGAGAAATCAATTGTGAAAGTATTGATGTTGTTCCTTAATTTTTGATTCTTATGTCCATTATTTTTAAGTCTAATAAGATCAAGTCCTTCTGAATTATCATCAATGATAAAATTTCTGAATCATTTAAACTTAGAGTGCATTCAACTAAATTCGATTTCCTAGGTTCGTAGTGGATTGAGTATTCATAGTCATTAATCATCTCTAACCATCTTCATCAGGGAATATTAATTTATTTATATGTTAATATATACTTTATGATCTTATGATCCATATATATTTCACACTTCTCCCCAAAGAGATAATGACACTATATTTTCAACCTGAAGATCACTTGAACCAAATCCAAATCATCTGTTGGGTAGTCTTATACATGAAAATTAAATTTCTTTGAGGCACAAGCTATCACCATTTCATTATTAATTATTAAATAACCCATTCCATTCTTTGATGAATCCATATATATCATGAATTGTTCCCACTTTTGGGTAGCTTAAGTAGAAGTGAAATGATAAGACTCTTTTCCAACTCTTGGAAGTTCTATTAACATTCATTATTCAAGACAAACATAACTCCCTTTTGAGTTATCTTGGTTCGAGGGTTTAATAATGGTTGTAAATTTCTCCCAAACTATCAATAGTACCTAGATAATCCAATGAAACTATATATTTCTATCACAATTAATGGTATTTTCCATCCTTCAATTACTTATATCTTTGAAGGATCCAAAAACTCTCATTTATTATTATAAGTTTCCCTAATAATGACACTTACTTCAAAAATAACTCACATTATCTATAATTTTCATAAATATCCTCCTTTCATAATTTATTTAGATCTGTTCACATATTCTCATCCAAATTCTTTCTTTGCGAGTGTATTAGAATATCATTTATAATGGCTTCCAAATTTTTTGAGGTAATCTCTAAAGTCTCTATTTATCAAGTCCCAAAATATTGATACAGAATTAGTGTGTCTAAATGTAATTACTAATAACTCATATTTTCTATACCTTGTATGGAAATTAGTCATGGGGATATCCACCTTCTTCATCGTTACTTGATAATACCCTGACCAAAGATCTACCATGGATAAGTATTGGGATTAGAATAGCTGATTGAAAAATTTATAAATATATTTAATATGGTACTTTTTATTTATCATGGTCTTCTAGTGCTCAGGAAGATCAATAAAAAGATGCATTGACCCATCCTTATTCACGAATAATAGGATTCATACACCCCAAGGTTAAGCACATTGGAGTATGATCCTTTTATCCAGATTCACTTGAAGTTGTTTCTTCATCTCCTTGAGGTTAAAAATATCCATTCTATATAAATCTTTGGATATTGGTAAAGCCACAAGTATAATCTCCATTGAAAATTTAACCTCTTTTCTAGGAGTTATACCAAGGAATTATTCGGGATACACATCAGTGTATTCCCTAAAAATAGGTATGTCTTCAAAAATGATCTATTCATTATATTCAATAATTTCTGATAGATATTAGTTTTTATTGAAAAATAATATCCAATCATGAGATCATGGTGAAAAATAATATTCATCATCCTCCTTGCACCTGTCATGAATTGGATGATGATTCACGATACAGAGAGTGATTTCCTTCTAAGGACAATAAATGATTGATATATGTAATGAAATCCAATTTAAATCCAAAATTGAATAAAATTAAACTAAATGGGTTATATAAAGGTTTAAAGGTAATATTATCCCATAAATTTTGATAAGGAATGTGTTATATACTTGGGATGCAATAATTACCCCTTTTTCATTATCACTGACAGCTTTACTTCCATTATCTATGATGGTGTTTGAATAATTATACTAACCTTTTGTGATATAAGGTAATTTATAGAACCAAAATAAAAAATTATGTTCACTATTATTTAATTGATATCATGAGTAAATGTTACCACTCCATTTTTTGGATCCACTTGAGCTATTGTTATGGTATATGCCTAGCCTTTCTACCATGCAGTTTATTGAAATTGATTGTCTCCAAAAAAACCATTGTATTAGGGAATAAGTTCACATTGTTTCCTTAATCCTTTTAGTTAAAAAATTATATAATAGGATAAGGGTTTAATAGATCATTACCCTCTTTGTTTAAATTGGTGTGTTTCTCCCATAAAAAATCTCTAACTAGGTGTCCTCCCTTTATGTACAAAATATATTTTCATCTCTGCCTTCAGGAAGTTTTTAAGGTGATTCAATTAACACTTTTTATCATATGGATAATGAAAACTCATAACACCATAATATTTCTCTATGACAGTACAAGAATTAATTTCTAATTTCCACTTCTTTTACCCATGATACCCTTGAGATTCACTGATCTCCATTTCAACATTGAGGGAACATCAGAAAATTTCCTCATAGTTTTCAATGTACATAATTACCAGATCTTTTTGTAGACCCAATTTTAGAACCCAAATATGTTGAAAAAATTATATTTGGGGGTAATTAAAAAGTTATAGGTGTATCAAACAAGTATTGTGATTCTTTCATCATACACTCGGATGGATTCATCACCTTTTTTATTAAGGGAAAGTAAATCTCTTCCATTTTAAGTTGAAGATCATGAGTGTTTTTTTCAAAAGTCATTTTATAAAAATCCTTCCAAAGTAATGCTTTGATCACTTCACCGGGCTTCATATTATGGATATATTTTCACCACTGATTAGTTTTTACCTCCATATGATAAACAAATAGTATAACCTTATCTTTATCAGAACATTAAAGAATGGATAATTTATTTTCAATGGAGTTAATCTAATTTTATGTGATTTAGGGATCATATAATCCATTGAAATTCGGTGTCCTTTATCACATAAGGGTATGTATTGCAACGTATTCTTTATTTGGGGGATTTTATAATTCCTCTTGATTTAGGTTTCAATTAAAAACCTATGTCAATTGAGAGAGTATCATTACAATGTTCATGATTCCATCACCCATTAGGTTGGGCATCACATTTGGGTAGTCATCATATTTTCGTTCACAATGGTAGTTTCGTGGGTTCATCTTATATTTGTCTATTTTCTAGAATAAAGTTAAAATTAGGGATGAGAACACTAAAAATATTAATCACACAAATGGGAATCTAATAACATTTAAGGAATAATTTATAAATTACATTTATTCGTTAACTTATGAATTTATAAGATTCAAACTAATTTATCTACGATTTATTTCTTAACATAGATTATTATAATAATTTTTTCCACTCTGGCAATGGAATATTAGTGTAGGGTTGAGGGCCAAAGATAATTTGTTGGGTGATTTATGGGGTTCAATTCCCGTGATCCCTCTCTTAGAGGAATTTCTTCCTCCCATGTACCACTCATCTTTCCAGGTCACCTGATCTCTCACTGGGTGGGAAGAATGGGTGCACTTCACCAGGATGGTAGATTGTTATGTCAAACCATTAGTGATTGAGGTGTTACCTGATGGGATGCTTTTTTCATCTCGGCTTGAAAAAACTCCTTCCCAGTTGAGGCATTATGACCTCTTTATGGGGAGGGGGGTTCCTTGGAGTAGAGGGTCTGAAAAGGACACTCCTATGGATTTTCTTTTTTTATGAAAAAAATTATTATAATAATTTTTCATCCCTTATTAATGGTTTATATTAATCTTTTTAATTTACCAAATAATATTCAATGGTAATTTAAAACTAGTTGTGAAACAAGGACAATTTTTATGATGACCGAGTCTAAAAAAATGTGCCATTTTTTGGATTATTACCCCTAGATGCCTATTTTCCAGATCCACATCCCCTTATAGTATCTGTAAATGGATTTATTTTATTTAAATCCACTAAATTAATAAACTATACCAATATTTTGGGGTGTTTTCTTTTGTTTTGTGTTATCCCTAAGGATTTCTCTACAGTTTCCTAGTCATATTCCCAAAAATAACTCATCTTTCTTATGATACCAACTATGAACACCATAGTATTTATTACACATTAACTCATTACTAATTAGATAATAATACACATTATAAAACCTAGAATATTAATATGTATAGTGATTTTAGTTAATTTCCTACATTACATAATGACTTAAAAATAGGTCGTCAACCAGCATTATTGAAAACTTCCTTAATATTCTTTTAGTATTCCATCATTATTAAAACTTCATGGGATAACTCGGGGATATATATAAGATAAATATTTTCTATAAATCCCAGTATAGAATAAACTAAGAATTACATAAAAAATGTAAACAATGATAGAGAATAGTAATTTCAATGGTACATAAAATGGGTGACAATTATAAACATGAACAATGAGGCATGATGTTGCATGATAACATAAAGGAAGCATTGGAATGTGGAAACAACATTAATAATGACATCATAATCATAAGTCAAGGATAACCACTAATACTTGATGAAAAAATGTGTTCATGATAACCTTATACAAACAATACATGGATTCTCATAAGACTAAAAATTATACAATGCATTGGAGCGGTATCTAGGGGAACCCTTCATAATCATATCATGTATATGAATAAATGTTCCACATAGATCATAAAACATAAGAACATATTTCATCACATTTAATCCCAAGATAAAGGATTGAGTTTTACATATATGTATGTCCCTAATATATTAATTATAGGTGCACCTAGGTGAATACCCTTTAGTGTAAATGGGTGTAGGTATACAGCTAAAAAATGATTGTCATGTAAAATTTTAGTGGCAATTCAGTAATGCAAAAATAGTATATAAATATTCATAAAATGGTTCAATGAGAGAGAAAATAGTATCTCTTCACAGAATAATTTTTGTAGTGTAACAGGGGTACATGATGAATCATGGGAGAGATTAATGAGAGAGAAATGGATCAATAATAATTTTTACAAAATAAGGTCCATAATAGGTATGCGTAATAGAATATCCCATCAATATTAATTGGAGTAAAAATTGAATTACATAAATAAGGTTCTTGAATAAAAAGGAGAAAGAGGGGATCCCTAACTTGATAGGGTGATTCCAAAAGATTGGTAGGAGATTTTTGAGATATTGGAGGTAGCTTAGGATGAATACAGAGTAGGGAGGTAAGATTGATGACTTCATCCATGATTTTTGAGTGAAGAGGAAGGGGATATTGGGTAGGTTTATATTAAAAAATGAGGGGAGTTCTTTATTATTTTCCAAACATAGGTTTTGGAATCTATATAAAAAATTAATCAAAACCAAAACATTAATATGTTTGTTTCCAATGGATTTTGTGAAATAAGAGTGGTTTTATTTATATTGAAATTATAAGGTATGAACTTAATAAAATATTACCCTTAGTGATGTGGAAGTGAGTCATGTTTATAATGAATCTATTTTAAAACCATAAAATATGATATAGGTTTTGGAGGATTTATAAAGCCTTCCTAAAATAAATCAAATAAAATAATAAATACATTATTTTTAAGGGGAAAAATATATTTGGTTGTGGATATACTTTATAGAATTTATTTTATCACTTTTTGTTTATTATGATGTTATAATGCACACCGTATATTTATACCATATTTTATTTTTACCTAAAAATTCGACTATCTCATAAAATTATAAAAAATAAAATGTTGGATAAATTAAAAAATATGATTCAAAAAATAATATTTATTTTATCAAAGTAATTTTATAAATATGTGAATGTTCACTTCTAAAAAAAGAGTCAATATTTATTGATAAATACTAGGTTTTCTGACAATAACAGTTTTCAAACCATTACAATAATGAAATTTGACATCATAAAAATTATATTATCAATTATATATATATATATATTATTTAATATTATTATTTTAATAACATAACATTTATTTTAAAAAAACAATTTATTCATTAGAAAAAGAATAACTTAATTGAAATTTCATATTACACAAAAATACCATTTATGCTTTATTTTTCAAAATAAAAATTAATTATAATGTTACAAAAAAAGAAATAAATGTATTCATTATTCTATACAATATACATATTAATATTATTAGGGACTTCATACATATCCCCTTATTTTAGTAAAAATACTCTAAGAGTAATGTGTGTGACGATGAGATTTTCATTAGGTGGTTCGATGTACATGGTTTGGGTCTTGATTTATAGTAGCTTGAACTTCTCCCATAAACATGTTTTCTCATGATTTAGTTATTAGTACTTAGTTTGGGAATGGTCAAAGGAAAATACCATTGACGTTATCTCCCCTAGAATCTCTGATAAATGGGCTCCATATGGTACAATCTAGCTAATTAAGTCCATTCTTTCTTTTTTCTAAGTCAATAAGATTTTCCATGACCCTATATTTATAATAATCATATGATCACTCTTAAATGACAATTTTTCAATAGTTATAATTATTAATGGTATTTTAAATCTGATAGGATATAATAAATCCAATGAAGTGAATGTGTTTCCAATAACCATAATATGGCATTAAATTCAATCATAAATGGATTTTTATTTAGGAAAATTTGGGTGGTTATAGGTTAGATCTAGGAGGAATTTGTATTGAAATGGGATTACATTTGACTAAAAATTATCTTAATAAATGTATAGATCTACTGATATACACATAGAGAGTAAACATGGTGTATATATCTTAGTAATCTATCACTAATGTTGGTGAGTTAATTTCGATGTTATGGTGTACTATTTAAGTATCACCAACACTTTTAGTGTAATACCCTAATATTTTATGAGATAGATTCTATTTAATTTCTTTAATGCCTTGTTTTTTACACTTCACTAAGATTATATTTCTTTATACACAACACAGTATTATCTTTCAGTATACACAACTATATTCTTGGCCTGTGTTTCACACAATTTCATGTTCTATTGATAGAATTCATTTCATGCAACACTGAGTATAGATTTTGTTCAATATATAAATGAAATAAGTTTGGATTATGTTGTAAGAAAAACTAAAGGAATATTTCACTTCAAGAAACACTAACTTGGATTGTGTTACAGGCAAGAGCGGCCTTCTTCAATAGCTTGTGTTGTACGCAATATCGAGTTTCACTAAAAAGTAATATATTATTAAAATATTATTATTTATTGGGATATAAACTAGCTGTTATGAATAGTATTATCCAAATTTTTAATTTCATATCATTAAATTCCATATTTTTGGTTTTCTAGAAATTGATATGAGAAAAAATCAATTTTTCAGATAAAAGTAGTATTTTTCAAAAAATGAATTTTTACCTCCTATTGATGGATCACCAATTTTAAATGTTGTTTTTTACACTCTTATAAGTTAAATTTGACAAAAAACTTCTTATTTTAAATAGGGACAAAAAAATTAGTTTTTTGAATTTTTGGTATTTTTCTAATAAAATTGTAATTTTAATGAATATTGAAAAATACTGCATTTTAATTCAAAACATTATTTTCATCTAATATATTAATAAAGTAAGATTATCTTTTTAATTGGGTTTATAGTGTAATTGGATTATATTTTTATCATTTAATTCAATTTTGGTCCTTGGAAGTAATTATATTTTAAATTGGACTAAAAGACGTGTCAATCTTTTGATAGTTATTACTTTTTAAAAACTCGCTTTTGGGTTTTGACAATAGGAATTAATTTTAAATTAATTACTGATAATTATGTGTTCTAAATTTGGAAAATGGGATTCCATATTTGTAATCGAAAGGTTTAAATTGTGTCAATAGATAACTTTTATTTTTGGACATTATGAATATTAACTTCTGGTATTATTTTATTTACCATTGTTAAAGGGTAAATATGGTAGATAAGTGTAAAAAATAATATTATAATAATATTAAAAGACCCTAATACATGTTTTAATACTATTTTATGAGAGATTTCAGACCATGGGAATCCTTGGGTCGATTTTGGGACCCCATGGATTCACTTAGATGTGAAAATGACATTTTATAAGAATTAATTTAAAGTAAAGATAATTATAACCTAAACATATATGTTTTATTAGATCAATTTTAATATAGGGTTATACAATGGATATATATTTATATAAATATTAATTAAAAATATAAAAATAGTTACTATATAATGGCTTTTTATTTATAATTTTTAGAAATTAGAAAAATATATTCATTTATCACACAATTATGTAGTATTAACCTCAATAATGAAAGATTCAAGTAAATGAATTTATAAATATTAAAATAAAGTTAATTTCAACATTTTTATTCCATCCAAGAGTTTTTTGGATTACATTTAAATATTAGGTATGAGTGAATGCCTTTGGTTCGAAGTAATTAGGTTGTTATGAATTTTTAAAAAGTCAAGTATGAATAGTGTCTAAAATTAACATAATTCATAACTTAAAATATAAAATAGTTTATTAAATGATATTATTTTCCTAAAAATATAATATTCAATAAAATGGTTAATATAATTCCATATATGTCATAAATAACTTTTTTTGGGTCGTTTTATATGATATGGTAATTACCTTAACCCGCAATGTGTAAATAACATCATATCACGGTAAGATTAGAAAAGAGTACAATAAGTGTTAAACTGAAACGATAAGGATAAAACAAATATTCAAAACATTTCTAAAAATTATTGGATGATATTTATTCGATCCAAAATCATATTATCTTTGAATTAAATAAGTTTTGGAATATTTTTAGTTGAAATTGAATTTATAATAAATTAATATTTTGAGAGTTTCCTAATGTGCCCTCTCCTCTCTTAAAAAGGGCACCTCCTCCCTCTCCTCTTCACTCAATTTTGAGCCTTTTTGCTCGGTCAAAAAATCCACATTTTTCATCTAAAGATTCCTAGTTACATTTTATAGGTTCTTTTCTTCTCAAAAGACCAACTCTAGTTCCCTAAGATGAAATTTAAAGGAGGCACATCGAGGAAGAGGTAATCTCTTCTACCGATCCCTTCAAATTTATTTCTTCTTATACATCGTCTTATTTTGTTATTTAATTATAAAGTAATAACATAAATATCAATAATATACTAATTATAAATATGAAACAACCCTATTTAATCTTCAATCCATCTTACAAAAAAAATGAAATCATTGTGCCTGTGTACGTACGATTTACTGTCTCCATGTTGTGGTGTAATCTGTTTTTCACCACCACCTTACTTAGATGGGTATAATGTTGGAAATGATAAATATATATTATTATTATAACATGATACCGATTATGAGATAATATACCCAATACACTTCAATACCATTCAAAAATTATAGGAACGATATCATCGCTCGTGTATACATATGACTAACCGTCTCTACGACGCGATGAGATTCATTCTCCATGTTAACCTTTCAAGAATGATTACAATGTATATATAATAAATAATAATGAAATATATTACATAATATTTATACTAGATTTATTTTTAAATATATATATGTTTCATTTACTTACTTCCATTCAATTTAATAAGGAAATGAAAACAGCGTTCATGCGTATATACGACCTACCATGTCCATGAACGGTGTATTTAATTTCATTTATCTATATATTATATATGTATTTATATACTGTATATATATAATATATAAATCATGTTTTACATTCTATAAGTAATTAAATCATGATATAAGTAATAATATCCAGAATAAAAATTCAAAACACGTACGATAAATAAAACAATTTTTACCCAAAACGTTGATTTAACATGGAATTGACAAATGAACGGGTAATATAAAGTTATAATTGAATCATATAGATATAATAAATATTATTACGGTTATGTTACAAGTTAATAATATTTTTAAACCTATAATACATGCGTTTCATATGCATATGGAAGAAATCAGACCTAATGTAAGGGATAATTTTGCAATCTCATTTTCCTCTGAGATTGTTTATACATAATTATTTACTGGGGTTATATTTATATTCATTTTTTCAAAGTATTTTTTCATAAAATTTTTAAAATTATTCTATGTATTTTTAAATTCATTCTTACCAATTTTTTAATCTAACTACGTGGTATGGAAGGAATCTTTATTTTGTTTACCATACGTGGTAGTTTTTGACTTTTCTAGAAAAAGTACGAGGAGAATTTTTTTTTAACTTATACAGCTTGAATGGGTTTTTAAATATTCATGACACCATATTTATATAAATAATCCTCTACAAAATTTCATTTTTATTTTAAACTAAATTATTTTCTTTTAAAATCTTGTGGAATTTTTGGAAAATAAATATTTTTTGAAAAATAAAGGATATCTTCCTCAAGAACTAAGTTCAAGTGGTTTATCAAAATCATTTTCCATCTAAGATGATACTTTTTAAATAGTGTTATATTTATATCCCTGTTATTACTGTTATTTAATTTTTTTAATGATGGAATGGTATTTTATATGGATTGTGTTATGATATAATGATGTTTGAGAAAACCCATTTTATTTCTTGGGTTATGCTACGATGAATGATTTACATTTTGTGGAACATTTAAGAATGATTTAATTATTAGATGGGTGGGAACAATATCTCCCCCCAATGTATTAGGTAAATATTTATATCTCATGAGATAGACATGACTGGAAGGGTAAGTAAATCCGGTTTAGTAATACATGGATGGAACGGCAAGTAAACCCAATTCAGCAATGGACTTTGTCCACTATGATGGTCTTGGAATCAATGCCTTGGATACTATGGAAATCATATTATGTTATTATTTTTTCCACAATTATATGTTTTATGCCAATGATATTTTTTCATGGTTAGTGTTCCATTATTATCTATGCCTTACATTCTTTCAAGATTTATTTCATGACTCAAGATTTTGATGTTTAAACTTTATGTTCATGTTATTACATTCAAATGTTTATAGTTTGTTTTATGTCCCCCATGTTAACCCTTACTAAAAATTTAATATCACCATGTTATATGTTTATTTTCCACAATATATAAAGAAAGGTTTTAGGTAGGAAAAGAAAAGGGGAAGATCATTATGGGAGATGTTGAAGATATTTCACCATGATTAGAAGATCATGATCTGAGTTTCTAAAGACACTAAACTAATACGATATTTGGGAATATGTTTGTGTCATGTATTAAGTATTACACAAAATAAATGTAATTTCTATGTATTTCAATTTCAGGTCTCTAAATTTAGTTTAATTATTTAATACATGGTCTTCAATTTATTTATTTTCAAGAAATTTATAATTCATCTTGAACTAAACATAGAGGAATCTTGAATGTTAATTAGAATCAATACACATTTTAGAAATAATGTAAGAAATAAGTAAGAGATATTTTCAAATAGATGTTATAATGGGATCATACTTGGATTTTTGGGGTTTCATATTTTACCTTTGAAAACCATTTATTCCATTTGTGACATATAATACTAATCATATATTGACTAGTATAAAATTTTGGGTTATTTTAGTTCTCGGATCGATGCTGAGAATACTTTTATAAATGAGATATAATTTTATTTTTTTTGTGAAGATCCATATTGTGAGGTTTTTAGGGATGTTATTTTAAAAATGATTAATATTATTCTTTGGAAAGAAAAAGGTTATAAGATGAAATTTTGACATTCAATTGTATAACACATTCTAGATATATCCCCTTAACATTTTCAATGAATCATCCTAAATAATAGGTGGAAATATATATAAATTTATTTCCATGAAAATATAATATATATTCTGTCCTATTATTTGGCTCATTCTAAATTGTGATTGTTAAAAAAATTATGGGTGATTAAAGGGAAAAACATTTATTATACCAAATATTTTACATTGTGGATATTTAATCATATTTCTTAATATCACAAATAGAAATATATAGTTATATACAGATTAATGTATTTTGAATCATGTAATAATAAATAATTAATACATACTAGAAAGTATTGAATGTATATTTGATCTATTAAAAGGAAATTTTTTGTTTTCAAAACCTGATCAATGTTATTGATAAAATAATCCAAAAGTGAAAAAATGGGTGTTTCATTAATATATTTTTTGAATATGTTATTACCAAAATATTAATTTTTAAATTAATTTCTTGATGAATAAATTAGTTTCAAGGTTTATGGAACTAAAGTAATTGATTTTTCTTTATTTCCTTAATTATTTACCAATTGTTTTTTACATATATCTTTGAATATTATATATTTTTTACAAACAAGTCACACATAATTGTATTGAGTTATTGACTCATTAATTTTATACTGAACCATTCTAATCATCTTCATATATTTAACAAGTAAAATGTTTTTGAAATTTACATTAATAATTTTTAAAATAATTTCATATATAGATGGTGGAGGATGTAATATATTATAAGTTTATGCTGAAGTTGTCCTCTTGAAAACAAATAATAGTATTCTAGATGAGGGGTGAATTTAGTTTAAATATAATAATAAAATTTTTCCCAACCATCCATGTTTTTATTGAGAAGATTTATTAAATACCTATTGATAGAAAAATTACTGTAAACTCAATAAATTCAGAGGAAATATAAATTGTATAAATACAGTTATCACAATAGAAATAAATATGATAGATGTTTTAAAGTATTTGAAAATATTAATCTATTAAGTATAAATTGTAAATTAAAACTAGAGACAACTCCAAAAAAATGTGTTAGAGGATTAAAAACTACACATATAGATTTTGTAAGTAAACCAAATATTCAACTAAAGGATATATACAACCCACACTATTAATATAATATATAATGTTGATCTATATAAAATATTTAAGATATTGATCAAATTAAACTAGATATAATGTATCCCCAATTTTATACTTTTTGGATACCTTTCTATCCTCATAATCCCTTGACTTAATATATCTGGTGATATAATATTCTCTCCACGAACACTCTTTCATCCTGTACCTAGATGATTTTTTATTAAATTAGTTCAGAAATGGATCAACTATAAAGGATGTAATAATATCCTTATAAAATTCCTCATTAGACATAGTTACTAGAAATAAACTCATTAATAAGTCATTTAAAATTATTGATTTCATCCTAAATAATAATAAATTTAAGGCTTGATATTATAGGAAATATTATTAATTATTTTTTGTATCATTTATTTTAATGCGGAATGTTGAGGAAGTATATATAGACATTATTTTAAATAACATCAATTTTCATATTCCATGATTCATTGAGTAATTTATAATTATATTGATAGAAACATCATTATCTACCAATGGACATGATGATTTTTTTATCTACAGATGAGTTATTTGGAACTAGCATAGTTATATTAAATACAATGAATATAGTATGGAAAAAAACATACAATTATATGATTTCTGTAAACATTGTAATTTTTTATGGTAATTTAGTTAATATATTTTCATTCTCCATAAACATATCAACTAAAATGAAATAGAGGTTCAATAATGTTTATTTTATATATATTGTGGTATCCAAAAACAAAGAAAATAAGTGAGTTATTAAATCATTAATACCCCCATTTCTAAAAAAAATCATTTAAGTAAAAATTATAAGTTCAACTAATTTCCATTGAAATATTAATGTGAATTTAAAAGTATCCCCCATGTGATTCTTTGAAATGATCCTTCTATTATAAAAAATTCAGAAAAAATTCTTTTTTATGTATGATAATATACAAATATACTATAAAGGATTCGAAAAAATTATAAATATTCATAAATTTTTACAATATTGTTTTTTAAAAGAAATTATTAATGAATAAATGAACAGGAAATATTGGAATTAATAAATTAAATAACATTTTCATTACAAATTTGAGTTATGATTCTCATAGTAATAATAAAATAATATGATTTAGTTTCAACCAGTTATTCTGGAAATCTTCAAATATTAATGAAAATATTTTATACATGATTTTTGTAATCAAAATTTTTTAGATTAAATACATTTCACCCATGATTTTCTATCTAATAATATATTGTATGATGAGTTTAGATATTGAAAATACAAATAAATACATGTTTTTTAGATATTTTTGATAATTTTTTTACAGTAGAAGACAAATTTATACATTATTAAACATTAAACAACTCATTCTTCTCCATTGATCAAAGAGAGAGCCTCCGCTTGATTTGATGGTTAGACTATTTATAAAGGTGGATCATTGGACATCAAAGTTAGATTTTTGAGATTCTTATAATGAATTTATTCGGATATTCATTCAAATAATTTCATTTTATCACAAAAAAATGTGGTCTGAAAACCATCTGTTACAAAAATCCGTGAGAAATATTTCTTTATAGAGGAATTTGAGATTGTTTCCATCTAATGATTTTCTATATATATAGGTGTGGTCGATAATAATTCTAAAAACTTTATATGGCCTTAATATATTTGAACCATGTTCTCTTAATAAATATATTTATCATTTCAACCAAATAAAATATCATTTACCATCTGATAATATTTAAAAAATACAATAAACAATACCATATAATTTTTTTATGAAAATAAATAAAAACATTTTAGAAAATAAAATTTATATAATTTAATCATATATACTTTTGATAAAAAAAATCGTGGATGATATATTTATAAAAGATAAATATCACTAAAGATATTTTCCTTTAATAATGGTTGATCTGCATTTTTCAAGGATGGTTTAAAGAAAAAAATGTAGAGAATATTTTTAATCTATTAGGATAAGAATTAAACACATAAAATATATTATTTAAATAATAAAATTTAAATATAATGATAATATTAATGAAAAGAACTTAACAAAATTAAATGATAAATAGATAAATAAGAAAATGTATAATTGAAAATGAAAAAATGATGAGAGAAAAAATTGTTGTAATAATTGTTTTCTCCCCCTAATATGAGGGGTTTCTCAATTATTGGATATAAAATTAATCAGAATAAAATTAGACACCAAAAAAGGTTGATCATTCTTATATTCATTTTTCAAATTTTGAATAAATAAGAATTTCAAGGATCTTAAAATATTAGTAAACTAATAGTTAGATTTCCCTATTGTTATGTATTTTATCAAAATTTTATTTGTGATCATTATGAAAATAGTGTCTTAAATCTATGTGATTTTCTATTGAAAGATGTGTTGGGTTCTTATAAAAATATATAATAGTTTTATTATCATAATGAATTACAGTTTGATTAAATCCAAAAAAAATCCATTTTTTCATATTGCATCCACATCTGTTAAGAACAACGACTTCCAACATCTATATTTTTAACTTTAATAATGGAATATATTATATAATTCAATAATATTCCTAACAATGAATCTAAATATTCTCATGAGAAATAACTTATAACATAAGTACATTTTATATCTTACTTATTGCCTTCAAAGTTGCAAACTGAGTATCTTTTATGAAGAAACACATTTGTAGGATAATAAAATAAACCATGTTATGATGTATTTATATTTTTAAAAATTCATTTTCATTATTTTAAATTTTACTAATTTGAATCACCATGAAAATTGGTACATAAACATACATAAAACACCTCATCTAATCAAATTACTATAGGATGTAATAAAATTATGATTTAAAATATATAATTTTACTGATTATTTGATTTATAAGAATCATCAACATCAAGTAAAATTTAATATTCTAATAGATTTCATATACTTGATGCATTGTCAAAATCAAAATTTTGGACAAAATCAGCAATATAATTTTAAATTGTTAAAATGTTCCACTATGGTTTTGGAGAAATTTTAAGTCTAAGTAAAATTATTTGTTTACACATCATTATCATTTCATATATATTTTTATAAATTTAGAAAAACTATCAAAAAGATATATTTTCAGTGAACCAAAAAAATTTCATCAATATTTTTTTTTTAAATGATGGTGTATTTTAAAATTTTCTTTTTAAAAAGAGTTTCATAGGCACATCCTTTGAAAAAATTATTTATTTTTAAATATGTTGAATTTCATTCATACCATGATCATAGTGTATTTTTAATTACACAAAATTATTTTTTATATATCAACACATTTATCAGAAATTCAGTGTCTTTAAGACTATAAGGTTTTTTAACATAAACATCCCATTATAAAAATCATATTTAACATCAATTTGAAATAATGAAAAATTCAGATACTCTTATAAGTGTGGTAACAATCTAAAATATTTTAATATTGCTACTTATGTATATGCTTTCCCATAGTCTAAGCCACCATCCTTTTAATAACCATCAATATTGTGAAATGCATTATATCTAACAATAGTTCAATTTTCATAACACTTTTTACTAAAAACCCATTTTATTCTAATTACTGGTTGATCATTAGTTCATTTAACTAGTTTCATAACATGATTCCTATCAAAATGACTTTCCTCTTACTATATAGGCCTTATACAACTATCATCACTTAATGCATCATCAACCATTTTATGTTCAAACTGTGACAAAAAATAAAGATGGTCACATTATTTTTTATCAAAAATATTATTTTATTGGTTGATAAACATCACCAATGATTTTATTAATATGAATAACCCTTATAATCATTGTATTTTTATGAAAATATATATTATATTATTAAACTTTCATATATACATTTTTTAGTAATATTGATTCTCGAGATTAAAAATATGATATTTTAACTTATAAATAATTTACTATCTAATGTTGGGGATCATCATCTGGTAATATAAAATGAGAAAGTTCAAAAAAACATGCAATTGATGAACATATAATGTATTTAAGTATAATAATAAGTTAATGTTATGCACTATATTATAGGAATTTTTTGGGAACAAGATGCGCTGAATTAGATTACAGAATTTGTTTTCCAATATGATGCTATGAAATTGAACAGGATATTTTATCAATCCTTTTTTTTGTGATGTGAAGAAGATATATATAGATAAATTTTGAAAGAATAAATGAATCAATTGAACTCTAACTCTGTCTTTTAAATATCTATAGGTGATGATATGTTTTAAATGAAATTTTAAAGAAGATCTATATTGTCTAAAACTACACAACCAATTTCATATTTTCTATATTAGAATATTATCCATGATCCTTTTTCATTCATATCATATCTTATGCAGATTTAATCTATTCTATCAGTTATATCTTAAAACTATGACTTTCATTTTTAGTCTCCCAATTGATTCTCTCATTCATTGTGAAGGTTATTGATAAATGAACCCTGAGGGATAGAGTTAATAAATACTTATTGGATTTTGGTAAAATCTATGATTATTGTACCAAGTGTGAACTTCTTGTACGAATTCATGAAGACCATAGGAAAATAACTATGAGTTATTGAAAAATAGACCAGTCAAGTGAAATTAACTATGTTCATGCATTTAAGCATTGGAGTAGTGGATAGAGTGATTTTTGTTCCATAAACCATTGAATATTTCAAGTGTCTCATTCCATTCATTATGTTTTTATTTCCATAACTTTAATTTTTCAATTAAATATCAAAAATCGTAATATTTTGAAGTGGGTATTTTTCTAAGATAAGAAAATATCATATAATCAATTCACCCCGCTTGAGACTTGTGTAGTAATACTTTGACCAAACATTTCCATCATAGGGTATAGATTTTGTGTTCTAAAATTTAAAATTTTAAAGTCCAATGATTATAATGAAAATGGTTGTTCTAACTAAAATTAGAGAAGGTATATATATGGTAAAATAATCCTACTCCAATATGGGACAATTATGGATGTTAGATATTGAGGAAGGAATTTTTGGGAAATAACCATAGTTTATAATATTATCCTAAATATGTGAAGCCTTATGTAATTACTAAGAAAAAACCAAAAACATTGGATCTGGGTACTTAAGTAAGCTATGGTGTAGACTCTAAATATATGAATTCTATATTATGTGGGCTGGGTCAAGATTAGTTTAATCAAATTTTATAATATGAAACTAATCTTGAAAGGTGGACTATTATATTAGTGTAATATTACGTAATATATATTGAGGGAGATATTCAATATAATTCTAATAAGATAAAGTTTGATACCATCAGAAAGAAAGAATGATAATGTAAGACCCTATGATTTTATGAAATATATCTTCTTTTCAAATGAATTTAATCTTTTAGAGATTTTACATTCCACAGTACACTAAGTTTAACATGTGTTACATGCAATATAGATTTTATATTGAGTGACATGAAATAAAGAGTTTATCTTATGTTATAGACAACATTGAGTTTAGTTTTCATTACTCCCAACACTAAGTTTAAATGAAACATGACATAATATTTAAATATTAGTATTCAATATGGTTTTTATCTCCTATCCATTTAAATGAAAGGTATGTATATGATTAACTAAATTATGATATTATTTGGTTTTCTCATGTATATATATAATTAATTCTTTGGGGACCAATTATTTAGAAATGAAAAAAACCCATTTTAAAATGAATAAAATTATTTTCTAAAAAACTATTTTTATACATATAAACATGTTTTACCTGCATGATGGTGATTGATTTTAATGATTTTTTATATTAAATATCTAATCAAATTTTTAACATTCATATTATGTGTTTTCTGGATAAGAGTTATTAATAAATCTAATTTTCTTCTTAAAATTGTATTTTCAAAAAGTAGTTTTGTTGCCTTTGGTGCACTTATATTAAAATTAATTTTACAAAATTTATAAAATTAATTTTAAAATTTAAAATAAATTTTTTAAATAATAATATCAATATTATATTATGTTAAATGATTTATCTTTTTCAAAAAGTTTCACTTTTTTATGAATAGTGCAAAATAATGAATTTTAAATAAAAATGAATTTTTTTATTTAATAATTTGTAAAGATAAATTATTTTTTAAATTGGTTTTAAAGTAAAATTATATCGAGTATATTTAAATTTATAAAAAAAATCCATTTGAATAATTTTCATATTGAGTTTTGATCTAAAAATTTGTATTCTTTTAAACATTTTCTCTTAAAAAACACGCTTTCTCATCATGTTAGTGTGATTAGTTTTAAATTAAAATTTTCTATTTATTTGAATTGAATGTGAAAAAATTGGATTACATATTTGGAATTTGAATAATTTATATTATCTAGTAATTTAAAAATAATTTTTACCACAACGAATAGTTAAAATAGTTAAAATTAATTACTGTGACTAAAGTTAAAATTGGGTTATGTGCATTACATGTGTTTGCACTAAGATTAATTTTACACACACAAAGTAATTTTAGTTAATAAATTTTATTTCCTATTTATAATCATTATCTATAAATTATCAAACAAATCTCATTTTAATTTTATTCTAAAGGGATAAATTACAATGGTAAATAAAATAAACTATGGTAAAAAATAAAAGGGTAAAATTGAGAAGATTATAAGACTAAGTAATAACATGAAAAATGTTATTATTTTGTTTTTAGAGGCATTTCTTGATCCAATAATCCATCCAATCCATTATTTATTTATTTTTGAGGAACATGATGTAAGAGTGACCTCCTAATAGTGAATACTTTTGGGTATTTTCAATAATGACACTCCTAAATTATAAAAGGGAACTCACTCCCCTCACTTACTCTCACCACTCAAGAAATTTGGATCTTCCAAACACATCCAAATAACTTCTAAACTGAAATCCTCTAATTCTATAATCCTTATTTTGGTATTAAATTCTTCGGAGGAAGGTTTTTTTTGCAAACAAAAGGAGGATACCTGAAGAAGAGGTAGTGTTCTTCCATGAGTGTTTTTATTGTATTTCTTCCAACACCTCCTTCAATTATTATTAAACCATGAAGATATAATTACATAAATATATTAAATATACAAATATTTTTTTTGTTAATTTAATGAACTAAAACAACCTCCAATTCCATCAAATGGGTTATGAAATCATCATTCATGTGTACGGCGGACTACCGCTTTGCAAACCGATGTTATTCATTTTTTCCATTACCTTCTCTCACGGTTGGGTGTGACAGTGGATATAAAGTTTATTTATGATTTTTATAACATAATTATACATCAAGATTCATTATATCGTATTTAATTTTTTAAAATTCCATTCTGTAGGTGATATGATAATGGTGTTCATGTGTATGGAGGACTACTGCCACGTGAAATGATGTGGTTTTATTCACTAACACATTAAATGATAGGTAATAAAGATATAATTAATTAAGATATATGAATTATATATACTATGTGAAATAATAATTATTTTGTAAGGGTGATATATTATTTACCTTTCTTACATTCCTTCCATCTAGAGAATGGAAATAACATTTATGCGTTTATACGACGCATGGTCTCCATGGATGGTATAGTACATTTTATATATCTAACAATAATGGATTACTCTATATATATATACATAATTAAAATATATTATTTTTATATCAGGGCTCACATTATCAAAGTTATTAAACCATGATAAATGTAAAAAAGGAAAAAAATACCAAAACAAAACATACTTTCAAAATAATGAACTTATTAACCAAAATGTAATTTTATTAGGGAAATATTAGTAAAAATGTAATAAATTGTCATTAGTAAATAATATATAGTATGATAATTATGATAATGGTTTTTTAATATAATTATTATAAACTTATATATCTTATATATGTTGTTTTAATGTGTGTGAAGGTAGTCAAGACTTGAGGTACAAGGATTTATAATCTCTCTTTTATTTCTGGGTGATATTTGAAAATTAAACACCTTTTTTGTTTTTTGTGGTGCATATACTAACCATTTGAAATGATATATCATGAATCCCATTATTTTAATTGTATTTTATGTGTTATTTTCATTATTCTTTACCTTTTATTAAGATTTAAAATGTTACTGTTCTTATTACGGATTTTTGTCTCAATTTCCCTTCATTGTCACATACATTGTGTTATGAGCCTATATTCTTCTACCAAGTGTATATTCAACCAATTTTATATGAAATATAATGATTTAATAATAAAAATGGTATTTTCTATTCCATTTTCTATTATTCCTCAATGGGTCTTACGATTTAGTGTTACAAAATTGGTAATGCTTTTATGTTACAATCTCATCATTTATCAGGATTTTCTATGAATATATTGGTGATAATAAAATATTATAACACATCACTAAATAAACTCATGAATTTTATTATACTATTTTTATTCAATATGTTTACATGTAATAGTATCATTTTCTCACTCTTTGGTTCTTCAAATAAGTGAGAAAATTATTTTTAAGAAAATAGGACTTTATTTCTCTCTTCCATCAGAAATCATTTTTGTCAAAAAAAATTCTTTATAAAAAATATTTAAAAATGTTTACTCTTATAAAGTGATTTTAAAATAAATTTTTACCCTTGTTTTACATTTTTTAAAAATTATTTTTTGAAATATTAATGTCATTTTCCAAATAATGCTGATTTGGATTTTGCAAAAAATGTTAAAGGAATCATTATTTTAAATCCTATAAAATAAATAAAACTTCCCATAATCATATAAATTATTTGATTTGTATATTACTTTATAAGTTCCCAAGGTTATCTTTATTGGAAAATATTTTCATTTTTTTGTTTCAAAAAAGTTTTTTTTAGAGGAAAGTATATTTTCCTTAAGAAATGTATTAAATGGATGATCAAAATAATTTTCCATCTATGATGAAATCCATTTATATTACCTATGCCTTACTGGGGATACAATCTAAGGATACCATTATTATTATTATTTCTCTAAAGGTTTTTGTAGGAAAATATGTTTATGAAACCCATTTTTCATCCATATGTTATACCACGATGAAATGATTATGAAACCCATCTCTTTTCCACAGGTTATACGATGATGAAATGTTTTTTAAAACACATTTATTTTCATATATTGTGATATGTTGATTTTTTATAATATTTTGGAACAAGTATATATGATTTTCATTATGTTCCTAGTGGGACCTATATCTCCCTTCAATTCATTGGGTAAAGAATTATTTCTCATGAGATAGATATGGGAAAATGGTTAGTCTTGATCCACTACGAGAAACATGCATATCCTAATCCATTATGGGAAACAGGTGTGTCTGGATCCACTATAGGAAATAGGTGTGTCCTTATCTACTATTGGAATTAGGTGTGTCATGATCCACTATAAGAAAAATGCGTTTCCTGATCCACTATGGGAAACAAGTGTGTCTTGATCTACTATGTGAAATAGGTGTGTCCTAATCCACTATTAGAAATAAGAGCTTCCTAATACCCCATGGGAAACATGCGATGAGTGCCAATCCACTATTTTTATGGTTCAAGTTGAAAACATGGACATATTAATTGGTTTTTAATATTTTTGATGGTGTCATAATTTTATGACATGAGATTATGGTTCATGATTGACTATGATGATTTTCACCAGTATGGGACATGTTTTGTGAAATAGAAATGTTTTATTTCATGTTTATGATCTAAAATTTTGGGTTTAAACTTTGTATGTAATATTCATGATCAAATACCCTTATTTTTATCATGTTCTTTCACATAATCATATATTGATATCTATGATGTTTACCCTTAGTGGGAATTTGTACTCACCCTTTCATATCATTCATTTCCCTAGGTTATGATGAATGGTTTTATTAAGGTTATTTCTATAAATATAACTAAATGGGAAAATCTTTGGGGGAAACATTGAAGATCGTTCACCAAATTAGAAGATCATGTTCCAAGTTTCCAAAGGCACTAAACTATTACAGTCCTCATATGTGTGTTTTTATAACATATTGAATATTCATCTAAAAATATGTAATATCCATGTCTGAGAAGTCATTGTCTCAATAGTTGGTATTAGAGGAAAGGATTATTTATCCTTTTGAAACTAGAATCATAAAACTTTAATGGGGTAGCTAGGGATATTTATAAGGATAGTTATAGAGATGTCTCTAAGGATAAGTATAAGGATGAGTCATGTGATGGAACCATACATGCAGTGGAAGCCCCAAAATTGGGATTTCAAATATTTTCCACCAATGATAGATATAAACTAGTCGATGTCGACAAATAGATGCCTGATTAATTACTTAAGATCTCACATGAAGAGTTTTAAGCACAGAAATAAACCATAAACTACCTAATTTAATCTGAATCCATACAAAACATCTTCTCCTCATTGGAAATCACATATCAAATAATCCAAATCAAAATTACTTTAGATCATCCACACATGCTTCAAGAAATATGTAGCAATGTCGTTCGTCCAAATTTGGGTGCTAGGGTGGAGATTTGTCGACGCTTTTGACACTCTGACAATCACTACATCACAATACCTAAGAGAGAGCTCAATCCGATCTCTTTGGATCCCGAGTATCTCTCTCTAGAACCTGGGAGTGAAGACAATAATAAGAACTCCCATGAATAGGGCTTTGTGAAAGCCCCTCCTCTGCTATTTATAGTGTGTGTTCAGTGATTACCTGGAAATGGAAACCTGGCTCCCCGAATAATAAACACACTATTAATAACATATTATTACTACTTATCTGAGTAATAAATATTATTATGATTTTCTTCTATGATAGTAAATATATTATGTGATAATAATTGAGTCCAAAACTTGACTTTTCATTCCCAGAAATATTAATTAAACCTTGAATAATTTAATATTAATCAATTAATATTTTTCATGTATTTACTTAAAAAATGAAAATATATTTGATAAATAAATTCAATGATCATTATTATTAACTTTAATAATATGAATTTTTTTATTTCATTAGTGATCATTTAGCCTTGGAAAAATCATGAACCCCAATGGTGGGCCCCACCATATCCAAAACTCTCATTCAACTAAATAGGGCAGATTCTTGAATATGCTATTGTGTGTGGCCCTCTAGGCTCGTATCTCGATATGAGTGAATACTATTCACAGACCAAGAGTGGGATCTAGAAACCCATCATAGCCCCTAAAGAGATAAGTATTTTCATACTAACGACAACCAACCTACAAACATGTACTATGTAATATAATCTCTTTGTCATTAATATCTCATAAAGTAGTACACACTCATGTGTCATCACCCTTTTTCTTGCTTTATTATTTAGTGATCTAAATAGATGGACTTACCCTCAACTACCATAGCCATGGTATTATAAAGTTACTTCCATCATTATCAACATGACTTGAGATATATAAATTTTATAACCTGGAAGCGACGAATCCATTATTTACCATTCAACCAATTTCATGCCATTAATGATGCACCCAACAAAAACTTCCTCTCCATGATTTCAACATCATGGTTTTCATCTAGCATCAATGTACATGATCAACTGACATACACTGATAATGATCTCAAGTCAGGAGACCATTACATGTGATCCTAGATAGTAATATCCCATGACACCTGAATCATGTGGTGTTTCTATTGGCGGTTTTGTCCTCATGATCTCACTACTAGATAACACCAAGTGTGAAATTCATGAGAAAAAATCTCAATGCTTATGATCCCCCATCACTTGATATTCAAACATCTACTATGTTTGATTATTAAGGTGTATCTAGACCATAGAACATAAATTTAAGATTAATGTCATAGTATCTCGAGGTTCTCATTAGAGACTGGGATCTACTATACCCTTTTGATACAACAATTAATCTTTGGTCATTACCATTTCAATAGTGGATGTAAAAAAGTCCACAGTATAATGGTAGGATTCCATCAGGTATAGCTAACTGTATACATGATATGGTAATCAAAATTCACTGAATAGTTGGGTCTAGGGATCCCACTACTAAAACACTCCCACTTGCACTAGATCTAACTTTATAACCAAACTTAATAGATACTCACATGATAAAGATCATGTTTCTTCTAAGTAATGACTTTAGCAACTTGGAAAACCATGGTTCCACTACGTGGCAATTCTGTTATTGAAACCTTGTCTCATTGAGTATAACTTCTCAAGAGATGGTATCCCGAGTATATCCCACTTTTCCATTTTCATAACATTACATCTTGGATAGTTAGAGAATCATAATTTACACTATGAAAATACTGTTCTTATGAGGTGTGATTCCAAGAACTGGAAAAAATCATTTCATTTAAAAATTGCTTCTTAGTTACCTCAAAATATGCAACGTACTCGGTATTTGTAGGTGTGCCTACAACTAGTTTATATAAACTTTACTCACTCATTATCTTTATCCTAAATACAATATTAGATCACATGGATATAAATAATACTAGTTATTAACCCTGAAAACTAGTATCATTTATTCTCTACTTACCAATTACATATCCTTTTTCACATGATTTAGTACAATTGGATAGTTTTGACGGTATCACTTGTAGTTCTCATGGATATAACTGATATTTTTATACTATA
This sequence comes from Viscum album, assembly GCA_963277665.1. Classification (NCBI taxonomy): domain Eukaryota; kingdom Viridiplantae; phylum Streptophyta; class Magnoliopsida; order Santalales; family Viscaceae; genus Viscum; species Viscum album. The sequence continues at coordinate 1,425,717,360 of OY728120.1, read as the reverse complement.
AATAATATCCTAGAAATATTAGTTCTTTCTCATATAATGGAATACGTGATTAATCCATCACTTTAGATAATGGATATTCAATAACAACATTTATCACCTCTTACGTATTGGACCTGTGAACCTAGAGGGATGATTTTATGTGAAATTTGTGACAATTCATATCTTGAATTGTTCCAACTTGTATTTTTCAATACCATGTCATCATATGTATTATTGACTTGGTCTAAGAAACCTTTAGATCTACCTCACTAGATAAAGTTCCCTAGATCTTAGTTTGCTACATTAAGTCAATCACTGGAGTATAGATTACATCCTGGTCATAGCTAACTTGAAGACCAATACTTGTGTTCTATATGTTTCTGAACATATTTTTCTCTGAAAGCATTGACACTCCCACTAACCTTTGGTAGACACCTAACAACATTCATTCCAAATGAATACTCTATGATCTTGTTTCTCACATCAACCCTAAAATGTATTTTAGTAACTTGCAACCTTTATTAGCATTATATGATGTGACCATACCTTTCTAGTTTCATTGTATATAAATGTTCAACAAATGATGGTCATGACATCCAAAGCTAAATAAATTGATCATATAAACTAGCTATGACAAGTAAAAATTCAAATGGATTTAGACATAACGACTTGGTGAAACCAATCAAGCCTTATTGGTACTTCACGTTAACCATCCATGTATCATTTCACATGAATACCCACTATAATATTCAATTTATAATCAACTTTTAATTTTGATACGTGGAATCCATTATTGAATTTTGACTGATTTTTTAATTGTAACTTATCGAAATATACTGATTACTTGTAGGAATTTATTATAGGTCATGGTTAACTCAAAACAATCACCATGGTTTTATCCTTCTTACACAATATGTGTCTCTGGAACATAATTTGTTCCACATGTGCTTGTGGAACTAGTTCTTATGCCAACTATTTGTGCATTAGAATCCTTGACTAAATCCAAGTCAATTTAGGTCCCACTATCTCAAAAGAAATGTGCACCCTTATATAAATGTAGTTGATCACTTCACTACTACATTTCTATCTTAGGGATTTATGTAATATCATAAATTATTGTTAGGATAGTTACATAGATGCACCATGTGTTTAACTTGATACATATTATTTTATGTCCGAACAAACGTTTTGCATCCAAACACATTTCCATATGACATAATGGGTTTATCATCATACTATGACTCGTATGATGTCCATTTTTCATTTTAGTTGGATTATGAGTATGGGATTATAACTTTATTTGTAAAGAACATCATGAAATATAATAGAAGTTTCTATAAGTTGCAACATTGATAATACTTACATCAATACTTTGATATATAAAATGTGCATTTATGAATTACTACATGCTTTATTTTGTTGATCAATGTTAACATGTCACACTTCATCATCGATCATCCTTATTGACATCAAATCCATGATGTGGATAAGGTAATGTGTGTTTATGAATTACTCTGTGCTACATTTTTTTGATCAATGTTAACATTTAAGACTTCATTGTTGATCATCCTCACTAAAATCTAATTCGTGTTGTAGATAAGGTAATGTGAATTTAGGAATTACACCATGCTACATTATAATGATCTATGATGGCACATTCAAGATATTCTTCGTTATGTCGGCTCGAAGAAACTCATATCTTATGATCATGCACTTACTTCATTTTACCTTTCCATAATTACTTAAAGTAATATAATGAAGTATATATACCTCTAGCTTATGCTTGGAATAGTTCATGCAGCCAAGCTGAAATAATTCTATAAGATTTGTGGCATACCTTTATTTCTAAAGGTTTCTTTATCAAAACTAAAGACATTAATAATACTAGTGGTTTTTAGCAATGCCAATCCTAAATATCATACTAGATAATTTTATTGACATCCACTTTTAGTTTTTTTTTTGACAAAGAAATATTTTTCCACAAATGGGTATAACTCTTACATTTATATTCATCACTCATTTTATATGATTCATGTATTATTGAACTAGTGATTGAGTATTAAATACCAAAAACAACATTCATTTTGAAAGCTGAAAGAATGTCTCATTACGTCCCAAGACACATGAGATTAATGTTTACGGTAATACTCAATAATAGTTCTACACGAATCTTTTTCTTGGAAATTTAAGAATTCGTGTACTTCTCACCATTGGCCTAGGTATCACCCTTTCACATACACATGGATAATACACCTGATTTGGAGTAAGGTTTCTATACTTACATGGTTACCATAATAGAATACACATATTTCATCATCATATTGTATTTAATACCCAAGTAGTAAAACAAAAATATTACAATTGGTGAACATTTTTTAAGAAGAAGTGGGTAACTTGCTTAATTAATTCAGTTTATTTCTTTTAAACATCCATTATTTTATTTTATAATATGAAATGAATATAACCACTTTCAATACCTCATTCATTTAAGGATTTCATGAATTTTCTATTGGTATTAATTTCCTTATGGACTTTTCTCATTGTATTTCAATTTATTCTCTATAATAATTAAAGATGAAATTGTCTTTGATATTCTTATTATCATCGAAAACCTTACCTAAATTGGTAATAAAGCATTTACTCAATACTTGTTTCTTTAATAACTTAAAACAAAACATGAGTAAAGGGCTGAAAATGATATGAGAAAGGGATCCATTTAAAGATCATGATCCATATTTCAACTTACACATGTCAGTGTAACCATCTCCAAATTCATATCATTGATTTTCTTTCTCCTTACAAACTTCTCAGAGATAAGACTTCATGGCATATCATCCATGTCCTTGTGTAGCTACTGCAACTGACATCGGACGTTGATGAAAGAATAATGATATAACTACCATATGGTTTTTACATTAGTTTCATCTAATAAATTTCACCCTCACTTCTTAAGGTAGCTTAACAGTGTTGGGGACACTGGAACCTTGAGTTTCTTATATCATAATACTATACGCAAGCACCCATATTATTCTTTGATACTCATGCTAGTGCAAAAAAATACTTTGTCCATTATAATATCGTAGTTTTTAAACTTTTGGAATAACAGTCCATTTTTCAACAAGAATTATTTTTTTCAAATTTTTTCATTTATCATGATTACAAGTTAAGATGTTTTGATTAATTACTTAAATAATTAAATGTATCCCACTGTTTTATTAGATTCTAGGAACCCTCTATGCTAGAATTGAAATACTCTCTCACAAGAGTATTCTAGTGGAAAGGATCTCTGAACCACCCCCCATAGTATACAAGCTATGGCTATGTCACTACTTGGAGGGTTCAAGGTGGGATTTTGGCTGGTCGAATGCTTTAACTTGCGGTTCCTTAATCTATTGAGTGAATTCCCAGCTACTAAAATCAAAAATTTATTTACTCAATGATTTCCTCTAAAATAATAGAATGTTATCTATTGATAATCCTTGCAAGAACATTAGTTAACTCAACCCATCACTCTTATAAGCACCCCAGGTAGTAAGACACACCCTCAGCTATGGCATGATCGATAACCCAAACACTCGGTTTTTTCCAAATTTGAATGATGGAAGGATGTTAAGACTTAATATATCTTTGAGGGTTTTATTATTTTTAATATGATGAAAGAAATAATTTTCTGTTTTTATTTTAAAAAAATGTTCTATGTGATCGTACTGACAACTGATTACGCTATAAATGGAAAATTCATCACGTCACATGTTTATTTTATCTAATCATGCTTGTTTATTATTATTCTATGTGATTGTTCATTAACTACACATTTAAAAAATAATAAACCTTGAAATAATAAAATAACTACCTAAACATGAGCAAGTACTAATGGTTGATCCGTTAAGTGAATAACAAACCAACCTAGACCCTAGGGGTAATACCTTGTGTTGAGTCTCTTGTGACTCGAAATGCAGCACATACCCCTCTAATGCATCATATCCCTTATATGGTGTATCTCTATGACCCTTCACGCACTGCGTCATATCTCATCTCGTCATCATACACTTGTACTTGCACGCAGGCGATGGGTTATCAGGGTATAAAAATATTTCTATGAGAATGGGCGTGCAGGCCCTTAAACATATAATGAATTAGAGATAATACGAAAGTGACCTTTTAAATTAATTAAACTAATTATTAAAGAACCATGAAATAATTAAATAAATAAATAATCAAGCGCCATACATGCATTGGTCAGTCTCCATCTCATGATCAGCACACACATTAACTAGCGTATATAAACAAAATGCAGAATAAAAAATAAACTTACATTAAATAATTAGAGGGTATTAATTTATTGAACTAAAATTTCAATCTAATTTTAATTCAATATAAATACTTTGTTCAGACCCATTTAATTATTTTAATTTTAAAACTAAAAATTAATAAATTAATAAATTTAATTATTCACCAAATTAAATTAAATTACTCTATATTAAATTTTAATAACCAAAAATTAATATTTAATTAATTAAATTCTCAATTGACATTAAATTAATTATTTTAATTAATTTTTGATTAAATTAAATCACTTGGTCCTATAAAAATTTTGGAAGGGCCAGTGTGGGTCATGGTGGACCTACGCAGTCACAATCAGGATGGTACCAACCCTGTGTAGAGGCGTATTGGACCAAGACGGTCTGCCCAGGCCTGCTTCATGTTGGGTTGACCCACCCAGACCTATTTTGGGGTAGAGACAATTACCTTCCCTCTTGGAGGACCAGGTGGCGGATGGAATGGGGTACGTTTGTGGCAAAGCGGGTTACCCGAGATCGGGAGAGGTGGCCACGATAGTGAGAACCCAGTGCAGCTGTTCTCATCTGCAAGAGGGTTTGAGCAGGGAGGTGTTGTAGGGCACATGTGTGGCACACATGGCTAGAGGATATGGGACCGGTGGTCTTGGAAGGTTGTGTCGGTAGAGGGAGTTAGATCGGTGGGGCTATCTATAGATGGCAAGGGCGTCGGGACCAAGGTGAGCAGTGACTGGCTGAGTCGTAGGTGGCTTGTAGGCGACCATGATCTTGTTGGGAGAGGGTGAGGTGGAAGAGGTAAAATATAATTGTTTATTTTTTTCTTTTTTATTTTTTACACCCAATTATTTTGTTTTTCTTTTAAATATGTAAAGTATAATTCATTATTTTTTTAAACAAGTCAAGCACCCCCTTTTTCTTTTAAATTTTTCCAGGGCCTATATACTAGGCTTTGAAATAAATAATTATACTATTATATTATTATTATAATAAAATAAATAATATTATTATAATAAGATATTAAAATAATAATTATTATTATAATAATAGTTAATATTCTTATGAAAAAATATGGCCCTGGAAAACACTATTTTGGCGACCTGAATTCCACTGGGTAGTAGGAGCTCTTATGATTTAAAAATTCTGATAGCCGAAGATAGGCCATCCGATACCGGATTCAGATGCAGTCTGCGACATTGAAACTCGAACGAAGCCCTCTATAAGTTTTAATGAGAAATTAATTTATTTGGGTTAAAGTCGACAGGTTTGGCTCTGATAAAACATGAAGGAACCAAGCATGCAGCAGAAGCCCCAAAATTGGGATTTTAAATATTTTTGACCCACGATCAACATAAACATGTCGATGTTGGTGAATAGCTATGCAATTAATTACTCAGTATATCATGTGAAGAGTTTTAAGAACAAAAATCAATAATAAAATACATGTTTCAATATGAATCCACGCACAACGTCATCTCATCATTGGTGATTGATGCTCAAAGAATCCGAATACCAATTCCTCTAAATCATCCACATGCATTTCAATAAATCTGCGGATGTGTCATGCGCCCAAATCCAGGTGCTAGAATAGGGATCCGGCGATGCTTTCAACACTCTGATGATAACCACATCACTCTTCTTATGATACTTGAGAGAGATATTGATTCTATCTCCTTGGATCCAAATCATTTCTCTCTAGAATATGAGAGAGAAGAGAAGAGAGGGAACTCCTCTGAATAGTCCATTGTGAGATCCCCTCCTCCTCTATTTATATTTTGTTCAGTGATTACTTGGAAATTTCAATCTGGACCCTAAATAATAAACACACTATTAACAACATGTTATGACTACATATCTAAGTCATAAATATTATTGTCATTTTCTTGTAATATATTAAATATATTACACGATAATAATTGAGTCCAGACTTTACTTGTCATTCTGATAAATATTAATAGAACATTGAAATAATTTAATATTAATCAATTAATATATGTCATGTGTTTACTTAAAACTTGTAAATACATTTAATAAGTAAATTCAATGCTCATTATTCTTACAAGAATAATATGAATTCATTTATTTCATTAGGGATAATTTAACCTTGGAAAAATCTCGAACCTTAGTGGTGGGTTCCACCATGACCAAAACTCCTATTCAACTAAATAGGTAATATTCTTGAATATTCTATTGTGTGTGACCCTCTATGGCCTTATATCGATTATAGTGTGTACTATTCACAAACCAAGAGCGGGGTTTAGAAACTTATCAAGGCCCCTAAAGAAAAAAGGATTGTCACAGTAGTGAAATCCAACCTACAAACACATACTATGTAATATAATATCTTAGTCATTAATATCTCATAAAGTATGATGCGCTCACATGTCATAGCACTTTTTCATTCTTTATTATTTGTGGATCTAAATGGACAGACTTACCCTCGACTTCCATGGCCATGGCCTTATGAAGGTACCACCATCCTTATCAACATGGCCTAAGATACATTACTTCTATAACCTAGTAGTGAAAAATCCTTCATTAAACATTCAACTGATGTCCTGCCATTAATAAATCACCCAAAACAATCTACCTCTCCACAATTTCAACATCATGGTTTTCATCTAACATCAAAGTACAAGATCAATTGACATAAACTGGAAATGATCTCAAGTTAGGAGACTGTTACACATGATTGTAGATAGGAACATCTAATGACACCCGAAATATGTAGTGTTCCTATTAGAGGGTATGTCCTCGTGATCTCACTACTAGAGATCACCAAGTGAAAACTTCATGAGAAGAAGTTTCAATTATTATGAGCCCCCAACACCTGATAGTCAAACGTCTATTATGTTCGATTAGTAAGACATATCTAAACCATAGAACATATATTTAAGTTTAATTTCATAGTATATCAAGGTTCTCATTATAGCCGGAGATTTTCTTACCCTTTCGATATTATAATTAATCTTTGGACATTACCATTTAAAACTTGGATGTAGAAAATTACATACTACAATGTCAAGATAATATAATGTATAGCTAACTATATACACGATATGGTAATCAAAATTCACTGAATATTTGGGTCTAGGGAACCCACTATTTCAGCATCATAGTGTAGGAAAATATCTTGGAATTTTGGTAAAGAATAGAGAAATTGGTTTCCATGAAATTAAATTATTGTGTAGACACTAAATGTGAATTTTGATCAAGAATATAGGTACCTAGTGGTAATAACTCTGAAAATGGAACATTTAGTTAGAATATATTGTCACCTAGTGCATTATTATGGGCCTTACTGCACACCTGGTTTGACACTCTTTGGGTATATGCTTTTGAAATAAAAAATTTATATAAACCATCATGAAGGTTTTAAATAGATGATGAAAATGGATGACCTATGTTAAACCTGAGGAATCATTGTTTTCAAATAAGCTTCCATGATTTATACATTCTATAAGTAATTTTTTATTATTATGTGGTCCTTCACTATGATTAGAGTTGATCACACTATCATTTTTCTTTTTAGTTAATGGTGGGAACTAGAAGGAATTGGGTAAACGTTGAATGTGATGGAAAATTTTATAATGAGAATATAAATGAGATGATGATTGGATTAATTGATGTTATGATTATTCCTAGTTTGTTATCATGATATATTATTAATAATTTTGACCTTAACAAACTCTTAGACTTGCTATAGAAGAGAAGGATAGATTTTTTTTATTGTACAAATAATGAAAACCACTAGGGAATGAATATTTTGATTCCTATATGTTAACAATGTGGAAATAATAAATCAAGGGAATGTATCAAAGGAAGTAGAAAACGTTTTATATGTGGAGAATAAGGAAAAAAATTAATAAACTTTCATGAAAACATGGGAAGTTAAGTTAATTAAATGGATGGTAATATTTGTCTCCATAAGGTATTATCAAAGGATGGATGTTTTAAATATTGAAACTATAGGAATTATGAAAATATATTTCCTACAGGGAAAGCTCATGAACAGAAAAAACAATTTTTTATGAGTATTTCCTTTTTTTATTGATGATGTGGAGAAAAAATGACATATAAAATGTATGGGTTGTTCTAATAGTATTTTTTATGTTAAATGTTAGATTCATGATTAAATTGAGGTTATTGAATTTTAGGACATGATTTATATTTCATATTTTAGGAAATAGATATTAACGAATAATATTATGAAACCTAGTTAATGTATTAAGGATGATTTAGAATAATTGAAGTGTTTATGTATTGGAATTCAATAATTGTGAAATATAAAAAGATTTTATAGTATATTTTTTTCATTAATTATTTTAAATAACATGTAGAATGGAAAGGATGACCAAAAAACAATTTAATTGAAAGGATATATTTTATGAGTAATGAAATACAACCCTTAATGTGTTCTTGTGGATGAGAAATGATGTTTAGTTTGGATAATGTGATGATTGATATGGATAAAGTAGATTAGATAGTATTGATGACCGTAAAAATGATAAAGAATTTGTTGAAAAAGTGTTTTTTGAAATAATTCATTGAGTTTAAAACATTATTGGATATATGAAATATGATAAGAAAATATATGAATTTGTTCATGGAATGAGGAACCATGCATGTTTTCATTAGGATTTTATGGTAATTTTTGTTATTACTAATCTTCAAGAGAATATATGAAAAAGTAATTCACATATTTGGAATGTGACTATTAAGAGATGCTTAATTATATTTGGTGGATTAATATTAAGTTGATTTTGAGAAATTAGGTGACCTTCTTTATAAATTCTGAGATTATGAAGGGTTGTATGGTTATCCATTTATTTAATGGTTTAGTTTGAACATCAGATGAGGTTTTATATATGATTGTATCACTTCACCATTTGACTATTTAGGCATAACCTATGACAAATATTTTTTTATGATAACTAAAGATAGGTAGAATGTATTTTCATTATATTTATAGATCTTATGAACCATTAGTATCTGAAAGAATAAAAAATTCACCTTCATTTATTTGATTAAGATATGAAGTGGATGTTGATCAAGGAACAACCAATATACACAATTATTCCTATGAAATAAAAATATATCAAGAATATGCGTTTTAATTTTTTCTAATCCTATATGGAAAAAGGAATTACCCAACATTGGGAAAGATAGCATGAAATGAATTTTTTATTTTTATGATTGTAAAAGAAACATTAATATATGATTAAAATACTAATTAGTGTTATAGGATCAATCGACTGAACTTTGTTGATTTTTTTGAACATCCAGTCGCATCATCTATTTCTCAACTTCTTTCCTTATTTATTTCTCCTCGTAGTTTTTCCATAAATGGATTAAGACATTTAAAGGTATGTTGATAAATGTTTTAGAAATGGTTCCCCTGATCAATAGATAGTAATATTATACTATAATGTAGTTTTTCATGTCTGATATCATCAACTGGATTGATATGTGTATAGATACTCTATTTTACTATTGAGATAGGAGGTCTCTCTAACCATGTCCTCTATCAACCATTACAGATATATGAAAATATTTGAAGCTATTATTGATATATCCAATAATTTATGAAAGATAAATACAAGTTTGATTTACCCTTAGATTCCAAATATTATTTACAAGGATCTTTATATTCATGACCTTCGATGGAGTTAGACTTTTCTCCAACAGTTTTATAAAGACACTGCTCTTTATTTCATATTTAAATATGATTTATTTTGTAAACTTTCACCTAATAAAACACATAAGATCAAATGTCCTAGTATATTTAGGGATTATAAATATTATATAACAACTCAAAACATGAAATACACATATTTATTGAAAACTTATTTTACATGTCCATAGAATTCCTTTGTGCTTAGCATTGCACTGGATAACATGAGGACATAAATAAAAAATAGTGAGATATAAAGACATTTATGAGAGTAAACAAGGAATAAAATTAAGAATACAACACATTTTTTTCAATAGGAATAATAACGGATCATAAGAGAAACATGAACATAAAGGCATGATATAGCATGATTATTATAACATGGAAATGTGGACAAAACTCAAAACACTACATCATTAACATAAATGAATTTGGTAAAACCTTATTCCAACATTGTGGAAAAAAATTACCATAAAGTAATAAGGTAAACCCCTATCCCAACATGACTTATCATGATACTAAACATTTCCCAATGCATTGCAGTACTATCAGGGTGCACCCTTCATAATCATTTCAATCTCATGATTAAGTGTGCCGCATAGATCATATAACCTTGATTCATTCAACATAATCCTTTATTCCATGATAAATAAATGTGAAACTAATAAATGTAAGTCACTATTATATAAGTATATGTTAATAATGTTGAATACCCTTGATAGAGGAATGGGTATGATATTCACTACATGATGATTTTTGAATTGAAAATTGCGGTGCAATTTTGATAGTATAACAGTGTCATATAGATATTCATAAATTGGGTTAATGATACAGAAATGGGAATCTCATCATTTATACATGTTATAGAAGGTAATTTTACCATGGAGACAAATATCACAAAATTTTAAATGGAATCTAGATACATAATATAAGATAAATGCTTTAATGGAAATGAGAAGAGAGAAATTCCTTACGAAATTTAATTATAGTAACGAGTGGGTTTAAAGGATCATAGGGGGGATTAATGGTAGTTAGAGAAAGATAAAATAACATATAAATATAAAGAATAATAAGGAGGTATGGAATAACATATCCCAAATCAAGAAAATGGAAATTAAAAGGCATGACATAAAATAGGTTCTTAAAGAAAAAGGACAGATGTAGATCCCTTAATTGGATGAGTGATCCCAAAGGCTGTGGGGGCTTCTAGGGAGCTTGGGGTCACCTTGGGAGGACTATAGTTAGTAGGGGAATAGGTTGGACCAAATTCATAGAGATTTATTCAAGATAAATGGGATTTTTGTGGGTTTATATAGGGAATGTGTTGGAATTCATTATTATTTTGGTTTTGGACACTACACACTAAAATAATCAAAACCACATACCATAACAGGGTTTTTCCCAAGATTTATGGAAATTAAGAGTGGTATAAATTATTTTATAGGGATAAAGGACGAATATATTAAAATATTTCCCTTGATTATGAGGTGAGTCACACTTTCAAGGAAATTATTTTAAAATTTTAAAATATTTTATATCTCTTCGAGGATTCACTAAGGAATTATAAAATAAATAAAATAAACATGAAATTACATTATTTTAAATTTAAACATATATTTTGACTAATATACCTTTTATATTATTTTATTACATCAGTATTTGGTCATTATAATGTCATAAAACACATCATATATTTATACTATATTAAATTTTTTCCCAAAAAAAAATTGTCTCATAAAATTATGAAAAAATAAAAATTGGATAATTTTGAAATATAGATTAAAAAAATAATATTCCTTTAATATAAATAATTTTGAAAATTCGTGAATTTTCCCTTTTAAAATAAAACTGATATTTATTGAAAATTGACGGGTTTTGACAAAAATAGTTTTCAAACATTAATAAAAATTACATTTGACTTCCTAAAAATTATATGATCATTTATATTTAATAAAATTAATTTAAAAATAATATTTTATTTAAATATTATTTAATTCAAAAATCCATTAATTTATCAAAATATATTTCTTAATTGAATTTGAATTTTAACCAAAAATATTATTTGTGCTTTAAAAAATCATTTACAAAGTAATAATAATAAAATAAAAGTATATTAATTATTATATAAAAAAATAATGGAAATAATTAGAATTCTAGGGTCTTGTTACATATCACTTTTTTACACCTACATATGCCCAAAGATTAAGGTGTGTGATGATGGGGCTTTTATGGGGCCGTTCAGTGAACATGGTTTGGGACGTGATCTCGATGAGCTTGAACTTCTCTCATAAACGGTTTTAATCATACTCAAGTTGTTGGATTTTGTCTTGGTCTTAGTTGAGGGAAAATCCTAGAAATTTTATCTCCCTCAGAAGCTCTGATAAATGGGCTTAATAGGATATGATCCTACTAGTTGAGGCCATAACATTCTTTGTATGTGTCAAAAGGATTTGTTGACACCCTATATTTATACAATTCATGTGATCACTATTCAATGGATATATTATCAAGGGTAATGATACTTAATAGTCATTTAAATCCAATTGTATATGATAAAACAAAATGGGTTCTTTTTTTCTATAACCAAAATAAATTTAATTAAAATAAAGGGATTTTTATTCATAACGGTTTGGGTCATTACAACCTTTCACAATTAAGAAAATTTTACCTAGAAATTTCTTTTTCGCATAATAAAATAGACTAGGGTAACTCTGCCTCATCACTTCCTCCAGTTCCCACGTCACTTATTCAATCTTTTGGTTAATGGAAAACACTTTGATGAGGGGCATTGTCTTATTTCGTATATATTTTCTCTACAATCTAAGATCTTAACCAATTTATCCTCATAGGAAAGGTCATTCTCCAATGGTACCACCTATGCATTGAGTACATGTGATAGATCTGGTATGTACTTCCTCAAGATTGATACATGGAATACATCATGCACATGAGATTTCTTTGGTGGGAGTACTAGTCGATAGGCTACTACTCTGATGCGATCAAGGATCTGAAAAGGGAAGATGTACCTTGGAATAAGCTTTCCATTCTTACCAAATCTCATAACTCTCTTCGATGGAGATATGTTGGGTAATACCATGTCTCTAAAATCAAACTCTAGGTCTTGTTGACAATTGTCAACATAACTATTTTCTCAACTCTATGAAACTTTGATGTGGTTCTGTATGGTCTTAACATTCTCCACTAATTCTTCAACCATTTTTAGACCTAGAAGTTTTCATTACCCACTTCCTTCCAACATGCTGGTGTTCTATATCTCTTCTCAAAAAGGGATTCATAAGGATCTATTTGGATGCTGGAGTGGGAATATTTGTTACAAGAGATCTACACCAATGGAATATATTGGTACCATCCTCCTTTTAAGTCTATTGAGAAAGCTCTCAACTTATCCTTAACTATTTAGATAGTCTGCTCAGATTGACCATCAGTTTGAGGGTGATAAGACAGGCTGAAGTTCTTCTCAGTGTTTAGAGCATGTTGGAGACTTTTCCAAAACTCATAAGTGAATATTAGATCTCAATCAGACACAATGGATAGTGGTACTCCATACATCCTACCACTTCTCTGATGCATATTTGTTCCAGTTGATCCCGTGATAAATTCTATTGAATTGCAATGAAGTGTGCAATCTTTGTAAGATGATCCATAACAACCCAGATATAATTTTTCCTTTGGATGTCTTCATAAGACCAGTGACATAGTCCGTGGTGATGTTTTCCCATTTCCATGTTGGTATGGGTAATGGTTGGATCATCCCCTTAGACTTATACCTCTCATCCTTCACTTGCTGATATACCAAGAACTTTGATGTATATTTAATGATATCCTTATTCATTTTTTCCCTCTAATAGTGATCTTAGAGACCTCTATACATCTTTGTGTTTCCTGGGTTATTGAAGAAATTTGAACTATGTGCATCATCCAAAAGTTCTTTTTTCACTTAGGATTGTACGGAATACATAATCTCGATCCAAATATAAAATTACTTCTTTATTAATATTGAAATATGAGGATTTCCATTTTCTAATAGTTTCCACTTACTTATAAATTCTCATATTATCTTTTCGAGCATCTATTACCCTTCCAAAATATATGGTTGATCAATCATTTTTTAAAGCATTGATGTTGTTCTTTTCTTTATGATTCCAATGTACATACTCTTAAAATCTATGAAGATTGGATCCTTTTCAATTCTTATCAATGAGAAAAATTTTGGGTCCTTTCTACTTAGATCATCCACCACTTTGTTTTCTTTCCCAGGGTGGTAATGGATTGAGCAGTCATAATCTTTAAAGATCTCCAACCATCATTGTTGGTGCATATTCATCTCTTTCTGTGTGAATATGTATTTGAGACTTTTGTGATCCGTATATATTTCACACATCTCTCTAATGAGATAATTTCTCCAAATTTTCAACACAAAGATCACAACTGCCAACTCAAGATCATGTGTTGGATAGTTTTGATCATGAATTTTCAACTTCCTTGAGGTATAGGAAATGATTTTTTCATTCTGCATCAACACACATCCCAGACCCTTCTTTAGAGCATCCCTGAATATTATGAAAATTTCTCCACTTGTGGGTAGTGTGAGCACAGGGGTAGTGATAAGATTCTTTTTAAAATCCTTGAATAATTCTTCACATTCATAATTCCAAGCATTCTTGACTCCTTTCTAAGTTGAATTGGTAAGAGGGTTTGACAATTGTGAGAAATTTCTCACAAATCAGAGATAATATATTGTTAATCCTAGGAAGCTATAGATATCTGGCATAGATGTCAGCCTCAACCATCCCTCAATTTCATTTTTCATATAAGGATCCACATATATCCCATTTCTTGTGATGATATTCCCCAAGACTAATACTTCCTTCAACCATAATGCACACTTATTGTACTTTTCATAGAGCTTCTCCTTTAATAAGGTCTATAGCATAGTTCTCAATTTCTCCTCATGATCCTCCTTGGTTTTAGAGTATATTAGAATATCATCTATAAATACTGCCACAAATTTGTTGAGGAAATATCAAAATAAAATATTAATCAATTCCATAAATATTTCTAGAACATTAGTGAGTGTGAAAGGAATTACTATGAATTCATTGTTCTTGTACCTTGTACAAAAAGCAGTCTTGGGGATATCCTTATTCTTCACCCTTACTAGGTAATATCCTGACTAAAAATCACATTATAGAAGTATTTTTATTTATGTATATGATCAAACAAGTCATCAATTTATCACGCATGATACTTGTTATTTATCATGATTTTTTTAAGCTCATGATAATCAATGCAAATGAGCATTGACCCATCCTACTTCTAGACAAAGAGGACTGGTTCACCCCATGGTGAAGCACTTGGGTGTATAAACCCTTTATCTAGATTCTCTTGTAGCTATTTCCTTATCTCATCAATCTCCACAACAATAATCCTATATAGATTCTTGGATATTGGGATTTCCCTAGGCATAAGATCAATTGATAATTGAACATCACTTCTAAGAGGAAGACCATAAAATTCCTTGGTAAACACAGCAATGAATTCCCTTACAATAGGCACGTCTTCAAAGATGGTTCTTTCCTTAGAATCAATCATCTAAGAAATATATTCATGCTCATAGGGTATTAATAACCATGCTTTAAAAGATGGTTCTAAAGAAGATTCATCCTCCTCCTTGCAGTTGTATAGAATTGGGGGTAGATTCACCATATGGAGAGTGATTTCCCTCTTGTGGTAACTAATGTTGGATCTATATAGGGAAAGACAATACATGCCAATAATTGCACCACATTCCACCAAGGGATGTATTATGAGGTTTTATAGGATGTTCAATCCACAAATTGTGATAGGGGATGAGTTGTATGTATGGGATACTATAATTTCCCCATTTTCCATTTTCAGTAACATATCAACTTCCATGATTTGTGGTGGTGTTTGTATTGTTCTACTAAACTTTTGGAATATAAAATAAAGTGTTGATCTAGAATCAAAATTTATGTTCTCTATTATTTAATGAATAACCAACGTACCTATCACAACTTCATTGTCGAGATTCACTTAGGTATTAGTGATGGGAAAATCTCACCATTACTGCCTTGGAGGCTGTTGGTTGCCTCCGAAAACCCTTTGATTTGGGAACTGGTTCAAAAAATTGCCCATTTATTTTTAGTTTTAGAAATGAAACAAGCATTGAGGATCGGATAGAGTGTTCCTTTCCTCTATCGTAGTAGTGGGTTTCCCTTAATGGTAATCGTTGTCTAGGGGCCCTTCCTTCCAGCACCTAAAGCATTTCCTCATCCCCTTTAGGAAATTTATAGGGTGATTCTTTCCACACTTTTGACTAATAGGGTGCTGTAATTTTTTAACAGAGTTGGATTATCCATCAGACCTCCAGAATTAAAGCCCACTTTCTTACTCTTATCCCCACGATACCCCTGATATTCGCCGATATCCATCTCAACTTTGAGGTCATATAGGATAGTATCATCATAGATGTCCAAGTCACAGATCTCTAGGGATTTCCATAGGCTAGGTTTTATCCCACCAAAGAAGCGATAGACCTTGCATTCAGGAGTAATCACAAAACTAGAGGCATATCATTCAAATATAGTGAATTTTTCCTTATACACCTCAATAGATTCTTCATCCTTTTCCTTGAGTGAAAAGAAATCTCTTTCCATATTAAGACGGATGGTGTAGGGAAAATATTTATCGAAAAACATTTTTCAGAAATCCTTCCATCCCATCGCCTCGATATCTTCCTCAAGATTCGCATTTTTGATCAATGTCTGTCATTGATCAGCTTCACCCTCTATATGATAAGTATCTAGAAGAACCTTTATTTGTTTTTAACATTGAAAGATGTATAATATCTTCTCAATGTAGTTGATCCATTGTTTGGTGATTGAGGGATCATATGATCCATTGAAAGTATGAGGCCTTTGTCTAATGAAGCTCTCAATGGAGACTTGTTCTTTATTAGTGGAGTTGGATTATCCTCTTGATCCAAGATTCTATTAAAAACATGATTTAACTGAGATATTATCATGAAAAAGTTTTTTATTCTCACTCCCATCAGATTTTGCATCTCATTAGAGCAGTTATCACGTTGATATTCGCATCGATTATTAGATCGATTCATCCTATTACCAGAAATTGGATAGAATAAAAGGAAAATTAAGGGTAAAAATTTTATACTATCAATCACATAAAAGGGAATCCAATGACAAAAATGGATAACTTATAAATTACATCTATCTCCTTAACTTATGAATGTATAAGCTTCGATCTAAGATTTCCATGGTCTACTTACGAACGTATATTCTTATGGTGTTTTTTTTGTTCCCTTAATAATGGTTCATACTAATCTTAAGAATTAACCAAATCATTTCCCCTAGGAGTGTTGAACCAAGAGTGCAAAAAGGACCATTTTCGTGTACTATTTCCCATTCGAGTCTACCTCAAAGTGTTTTCTTTTTGGTTTTAACCCTACATACATTTTTTCCAGAGCCACCACTACTTGTTTGTATCTAGATAGGGATGTATTTTCTTGATAAACCACATAATATATACTCAAAAGAATTTAGGGATTATTTTCTTATACTTATTATTATCCATAAGGTTTTCAATAGAGTTTTCTAATCCTAATCCTAGAAATAACTAAACCTATCCTCTTATACCAACTATAATAACCTTCCCTTTATTTTATATTTAAACATGATCTATTACATATACATGAACTTAATACAAGTCATAAGATCAATATGTTAGGTATCTTTGGGGATTAATAACATTACATAACAACTTAAAACATGAAATACATATCTTTATTGAAAACTTCTTTTACATGGCCACAACATTCCTTCATACTTAGCATTACATGGGATATACTGAGGACATACATAAGAAAAGGGTGAGATAAAACCCCCGTAAGGGAGTAAAAAAATTAAAACAAGAATAATACAAAAAAATTCAGTAATGGTAATATCAATGGAATATAATAGAAATATGAACATAAAGGAATGATATAACATTATTATTATAACAAGGAAATGTGGAAACAACTTAAAACACTCAAATATTAAAGTAAAGTAATTAGGTAAACCCATATCCCAGCATGGTGGGAAAAAGTCCGATAAAGGAATCTTCAAAACCCATATCCCAACATGATATACCATGATAATAAACATTACCTAATGCATTAGAGCTCTATCTGAGTGCACCCTTCATAATCATTTAAATCTCATTCTTAAGTGTGCCACATAGATTATTTAATATGGATTCATTCAACATCATCATTTATTCCATGATCAAGGAATGTGGAATTCATATATGTAAGTCACCATTTGATAAACATGTGTGCATAAAGTTCAATACACTTTATAGAGGAATGGGTATGGTATTCTCTACACAATGATTTTGGCATGGAAAATCACGGTGCAATTTTGGTAGCATAACTGCGTCATATGGAAATTCATAAATTGGGTTGATGAGAGAAAAGGGGTATATCATCATTTATACATGGGATGTACAGTAATGGGATCATGAAACCTTATATCCCAAAATATTAAATGGAATTTAGAAGCATAATATAAAAGAAATTCTTGAATGGAAATTAGAAGAGAGAAACCCATTACGAAATTTCGTCATAGTAATATGTGGGTTTAAAGGATCATAGGGGGATTAATGGGGCTGAAGGGAAGATATAATCATTTATAAATCAAAAATATATTAATTAGGTATGTAAAAACATATCCCAAATCAAGAAAATGGAAATTAAAATACATGCCATGAAATATGTTCTTCAATAAAAAGGAGAGAAGGAGATCTCTTAGTTGGATGTGTGATACCAAAGGCTTGTGGGAGGCTTCATGGGAGCTTGAGAGGACCATGGTAGGACTCTAGGGAGTAGGTGGAAGAGGTTGGTAGATATTCAAATAGATTCATGGAATAGAAATGGGATATTTGGTGGGTTTATATTGGAAAGGTGGGGGAATTCTTTATTATTTTGGTTTTGGACACTACACAATAAAATATTCAAAACCAAAAACCATCCCATGGTTTATCCGATGGTTTCTAGAAAATTATAGTGGTATAAATTATTTTATAAGGCTAAGGGACAAAGATATAAAAATATTTCCCTTGATTATGTGGAGGTGATTCACACATTCATGAAATGATTTTAAAATTTTAAAATATTTTATATGTCTTGGAGGATTCACTAAGGCATTAAAAAATTTATCAAATAGACCTAAAATTAAATTATTTTAAAGGGAAAAAATATATTTTTCTGAATATATCTTTTATAGAATTTTATTACATCACTATTGGGTCATCATGATCTCATAAAACACATTATATATTTATACGGTGTTTAATTTTTTCCAAAAAATTTGAGTATCTCAGAAAATTATGAAAAATTCACCATTATATAATTTCAACATCCTGATTCAAAATATAATATTCATTTTATCTAAATAATTTTCTAAATATATGGATCTTTAATTTTAAATTAAAAAAATTGATATTTATTGAAAATTGATGGGTTTTGACAAAAACAGTTTTAAACCCTTAATAAAAATTATATTTTACTTCAAAAAAATTATACGATCAATTATATTTAATAAAACTAATTTAATAATCATATTTAATTAAAATATTATTTAATTAAAAATTTCATTAATTCAACAAAATAAACTTCATAATTGAATTTAAATATTAATCAAAAATACTATTTGATCTTTAGACATCATTTACAAAGTAACAATAATAAAATGAAAGTATATTCATTATTATATATAAAAATAATGCACATAATCATAATTCTAGTGTTTTTTTACATATCCCTTTATTACCCCAGAATACTCCCCAAGATCAAGGTGTGATGTGGTGGGGGATTTCGTGGGGTCCTTCGGTGAACATTGTTTGGGCGATGATCTTGATGAGCTTGAAGTTATCCAATAAATGGTTTTGCTAATGATTAAGTTATTGGATCTCAGATTGGTCTTAGTCTGGGGGAAAACCCAAAAATGTTTTCTCCCTCAAGAGCTCTGATAAATGGCTTCATAGGGTGTGATCCTACTAGTTGAGTCCATCACTTCCTTTGTCTGTGTCAATAGGATTTATTGACACCCTATATTTATACAATTCATGTGATCACTATTCAATGGATATATTATCAATGGTAATGATAATTAACTATCATTTAAATCCAATTGGATATAAAAAAATGATTTCATGTGTTCTCTATATCCATAAGACATTTAATTAAAATAATGGAAATTTTATTCATAACTTTTCAAGTTTTTACAAGGTTTATCTGATTTCCGCATTGATATAAGAAATCCTAAATGAGTTCTCAGCAAACTAAATAGGTATATAAGAGATAGACCCATGGTATTCTCTAGATACAATTCTACTATGGATATTTTACAAGAATTTCTATCTTCAATGATGGACACCCTAATACTTATAACTCCTCTACTACCTTCAAGAAACCTCCACCCAGACCACCTTCTCAGTTTCTCCCTACCCATAAACATTGGTTATATGTATTGTAGTTTTTCTATATAATTGTTTTGGGTGTTGAGTTTATATATTTTTTTACAAAAAAATTTAATTTAAGAAAATATACACTATATATTTCCAAATGTATTTCATAGAACAATATTTCATTTCTTATGTTTAAACTCTTTATTTTATTTTTTTCAATTGATTTTGTTTAATGTTTTATTATATTATTAATTATTTATGTCTTATTTTAAAAAAATTTATGTCATTCCAAAATGAACATTTATTTTTAATAGATTAATCAACCAGTTCTTCGATGTACAAAATTAAATGTGTTTTTCTTCACCTTACCCTTCCTTTTTTCATGAAACAAAAAGGGTAGATGGTTAATAAAAGGGGGAGAAGTTTTCCCAGTTTTGGGAAGTAACCATGTGTGGGGAAGTTACTGATTAAGGTGGATATGAAAATGATAAATTCAATATTTTAAAATGTATATATATTTATAAATATATTATGTGTCATTCTATAAAATCATTTTAAGCCTTTTATAAATTTTCTGTTTAAAGTCTTATGGGTTTTTTTATCATCAAAAAGTAGATATTGTTGGGATTATAATTTTTCTCCATCATATCTCATGTATTGTATATTTTTATGTTGTAAAATACCCTTCATTTGATAATAAATAAATAATATTTATGCTTTTTCATTACATTATATCATTATTTTTAGTTTATTATGTTGAAATATGAAAATATGTATATTTGCTACAACTTTTCCTAATTATGGGAAAAAGGATATGTGAGGAATCCGACTACATGTATAAATGTCTAAATCATGAAATATTCTTTGAAAATTGGATATGTGATGTAATTACCTATGTGTAATAGTTACATCATAAAATTGGGTACATGGAAATTTCTTCTGTGATTAATAGCCTATGTTGATCAAACCTATATGTAATTTAGTTACATGATGTAGTTAGATATATAATTTGGATTCATGGTTAAAAAATAATGTGGCTGCAAATGGATGTGCAATTCATTTGACTACATCAAATCTGGATGTGTGAGGAAGAAACCT
This sequence comes from Viscum album, assembly GCA_963277665.1. Lineage (NCBI taxonomy): Eukaryota > Viridiplantae > Streptophyta > Magnoliopsida > Santalales > Viscaceae > Viscum > Viscum album. The sequence continues at coordinate 1,425,695,805 of OY728120.1, read as the reverse complement.
ATGTAATGAAATTTTTCAACATGAATAACACATACCCCATTAAGATACATAGTCTAATCATTCATGTGAAGAATGGATATGTGGATCAATATGGATATGTGAACTCAAATCAGATAATTTTGGTTATCTCGTGATCTTGAAATAGAAATGTCATTCTATAGACTTTTATTTTTTACCATTGGTGTGCATTTATTGGGAATTAATGCTAATATAAATGCATTAAATGTTCTATTACTACTTTATGGTATAATATTTTATAAATAGTTTCACATATAGATAAAATAAATAAGTAAAATTATTATTTAATGGTAAGTAATATATTTGAGGTATTTATAGATGAAATTACCTATGGAATTTTATTTTAAGCCCATATTTTATTTATATGATGATATGAAATCAAAAATAAGTTTTTATCTATTTTGTGGTGTGTGGTGAAGAAGATAAATATATATATTTTTAAGGGAAAAATAATAACATAAACTCGGACTCTCTCTACTAAATATCTATGTGTTCTTCTTGATTTTTCATTAAGTGGAGAAGATTAAAATGATATCTACAGTTGTTCAATCATTTTATTCATTTTAATTTTATAAGACTATCACCAATATTATTTTAACAATTTTCATCTCCCCTAGATATTTCCTCTCTTCAATTAGTATTTTTCTTAGAATTGTGAGTGTAATCTATAATAATTATTTTTATTCTCTCTTTCTCTATGAAGCATCTTAATAAAAGAACCATGATGGATGATGTTTTCATAGACTTATTAGAGACTTTAAAATCTAATTTTATTATACATAGTGTAGAATATATGAACTATGTCATACAGTCCAAGGGAAGATGACTAACATTCCCCAGTAAAAGGACTCATCTAGTGAAAATTACAAAGATCTTGCAGTTGATTTTTTGTGGAGTGTACTAGAATATTTATTTTCTTTAAAAAACTAAAAATCATTAGATTATTATCTCATTCATTGATCTATTAATTCTTCTACATAAATTTGTTTTAAAATATAAGATGTAATAATATTTTGAATAGGTTTGTTTTCTATTTCAAAAAAAAATCATGAACTGAAATAACCATTCTTGGGTATTGGGCAGTCAGTCTCTGACCAACAGTTGGGGATACAAAAATGTGAATATGAGTTTGTTACAATTGCAGAAAAAATGCAATATTGATTATTAATTCCTGGTAAAGGAAAAATGTTTTATTTTCAAGGTATTAATTATAAGGAGAAGGGAAATCATGCAGACTAATTCCCTAAACTTCATGGGAAACATCCATAGGAAATGCCATGGGGGATGTTAAAGAATATGTGATTTTCCTAACTAAAATTGGTGTTCCTAATGATCTCAAGAATGGTAATTTTATCATTTACTTAATAATTATTATTTTTTGTTAAATATTATTATGATATTTTATATATGATCTATTATTTAAAAAATGATTATATGTTTACCTAACACCCTAGAAAGGTAATTATCAATCAAGACACAAAAAGGAAGTCCAATTAGAATAGTTACATGTTAGAAAGTTCTAATTATGATGAATGGGAATATAAAACATTTAAAACTAATAACTATACCTATGGTTTACTTTGATATGATCCTTATTATCTATTGTATATAAATGTATAATACATCAAATTTATTCCAAATAGAAGGAAATTGTTATTCCTAAAGGTGATGTGGAATATCATCAGTATAGAGGGGGAACATCATCATCTAAATTATGTATTGTTCATACCCAAGTATATATGTAAAATAAAATTCTAGGAATAGAGTATGATAATGTTTTATCTATGAAAAAGGAATATTTCCTATAATAATATTATGTAACTATGCTATAAAAAGTAATTGATGTTTTTCTAGAAGATTTACCTAGCCAACCACTAGAGTGTGAAGATGATATCTCTGTTGAAATAATTCATGATGTGTGATAAATATCTACAACTCCTTATTAAATGGATCTAAAGGATTTCATAGAGTACAAAAAACATAAGAATTGAGTGAGAAGGGGTTTACACACCCTGGTGTTTCACTATAGGGAGTAACATTTATATTTATGAATTAAAAGGATGGTTCATTGAGACAATGCATTGACAATATAGAGGTAAATGTCGTTAATATATTTAATAAGTATTTTTTACAATTAATTGATTACTTAATTGAACATATTCAATCACCCCAATAAATTTCAAAGATCGATCAACACACTGGTTATCATTATCTAAGGGTGAATAATGATGATATTCTAAAGATGATATTTTTTACGTTACTGATGTTATGAGCTTATAATAATTCAATTTTATTGACTAATTACCCTTATATCTTAATATAACTGATTAATACATTACATGATGAGTATATTGATAAATATTTTTGTATACATTGATGAAATATTTATATACAGTATGTTTTATTATGATCATGATATTCATTTTCAAATAATTCTAGATACCCTTAAGAAGGAGGAATTATATTTCAAATATAGTAAGTGTGAATTGTTTCTTAATTAAGTTTTTTTTTCATGGCCAAATTTTCTAAAAGTGTAGAATGTATATTAACCCTTAAATTAAAATGGTATTAAATGAATGCCCTACATCAACAAACACAACTAAGATCGGATGTTTCCTAGGTACAACAGTTCACTGTTGGAGGTTTGATCATGATTTTTCCTAGTCGATAAACCCATTAACCAAGTTAACATCCAAAGGGGTAAAATTCACATGTTCAAGTAAATTTTAGTACTATTTTTAAGAGTTTAGGATGAGACTGATTAATAAAAAATTATTAACTAAATCATCTAGTATGGAAGGATTTAAAATATATAGTGATACATAAAATAATAATTTTGGATGTTTTCATATATAGAATGATAGAGTTATTTAGTTATTAGTATCGAGGTAATTTATTTTGGTAAATTTATTTTTTTGGGATAAATTGAAATCCTCACACTTTTTATTATGTAATTAAAATTTGAAAATATTTAATTTTTTCTTGGGAATTAACATTTTTCTTTTGTTTAATTATTCTAATTTAAATAACTACATCCTAATTTGGTTCACAATAAATTTTATATTGTAATTAAATTAAATTTGAATGGTTTTTTGACCAATTTAAATTACATAAATTGTATCATTAATTTTAATTGTATTATTTTTAATCACGGTTTATTATTTTTCATAATAATTTATTTGAATTTAATTTTTGTTTAATTTTTCATCATTTATCCATATAATTTTAAATATTATTTATAATTTTTTTAAAATATTTGATAATATATTTGTATAATTCTTCTTTTTACCTTTACATAAGCCTTAAAATTTTCATCTGACACTTACATGAGTTAGGATCACTATTACAAAACTTTTATTCTTCCATTACGTATGTGGTTTTACAATCAACTTATACTTATGTGAATTTTTTTTCTTATATTTACATGGATTTTAAATTTTTTTCATCACGTATATGAAATCACCTTTAAACCCTTATAGATTCTTTGAATTATTTGTTTTATTCTTAATTAAGCTCTAGTTACCATTATATAAGTGTTTCTTATCATCACACATTTTCTTCTTACTTTTAAATATATGCTAGTTATCATTACACATCTTCTTCTTATCATTAAAAAGTGTTAAACTACACTTACACTACATAAAAATATATACGTTACCCTTATATAGTGAAATTACAGACCTTCATGTAGTATATGAAATTTTTTTATTACCTTTATTCATGCTTCAGAAAATTTTTGTTACTCATACATAACTTTTGTATACATTTACACGACATTTATAGTTAAATTTACATAGCCATTTTAAATTGAATCGTCACCCTCCATAGCTTTATTAATAAACTTTACATAGTGCTTATAATTTTTTCATAAAATTACACAGAATTTTAATTTACCAATACACTGCATGTATAAAATGAAGTTTATATGTATGCGGGCTGTATATTTTGAAGTTGTCCTTTAAAAATTATAAAAAAAATCATGTTATACATACACAGCCTATAGAAAATTCATTTTACTATTATGTGAGATTTATAGGTAATGAAATACCATTTGTTATTTATATGGATAACTATATTTTTTTTGAGTGTGATAAAGACTCATTCATTGGAAAACTATACCAGGAAAGAAGCATGTGGATTATTTTTGAATTTGGGCATGATACATCAAATGGAAATACGTCTCTATTTTAATGTATAACCATTTGGTTTAAAATATATGATGAATAATTATAAAACACCTTTGTTGATAATAATCATGTGATTTATCGTAGATGATATCCACTAGATTATTATATATAAATAGATTCTAAGGAAATCAATGGATAAATAAAAAGAAAGATATTGAGAACATCATGGATTCAGTATACTGATTTTTTGTCACATTGCATGTTCCTTTAATCTCCCCATTTCTAATCACATCTTTAAGTATCAATGATCATTTATATACACTTTCATTGTTTAATAACAACTTATGATAGTTCAATTATTTTGATTATATAATAGAAGTTTCTATATTTCATAGTTTTCATTGACAGTTATACCTCAATTAAAATTTATTTTCTGGTTATGATTACCTAATAAAAATGTAGTCATATAGGTTTTGTTCTATCATATAGGTTTTGAAGGATCATATGGAGTAATTTTAAAAAATATATATATTAATAGAATACAAGGATATAATGATGAATCCTTATAAACTAATTGAAGTATATTTTGATACATTGACTTGACATGATGCTACCATGTTTGTACTAAATTTTGAAATCATTCCTTTACATTATTATTTTTTTTAAAGGTTGGGGCCGAAGCCTCATTTTTATTATTAAATCAAAGCAAAGACCTCTTTTAACTGGGTAGAGGGAAACCCATTACATAGCCCGAAGGCCCAGTGGGCATGTATCCCATTACATAGCCCGTAGGCCCGTACTTTTTGGCCCAATTCAAATTCTGTGAATAGTATCCCGCCGCTGCTACAGTGCCCTGTCGCCGCTACAGTACACGCTGATGAACATTGTCGCCAATGCTACAGTACCGCTACAGTACTGTTACAGTACCTGCACCCAATGGGTTTTGAACCCCCATTTTTCTTGTTAGATTATGGGGTTCTTACCAGTATATATAAAGTTATGAGAAATTTATAAGTCACTCATTAATGTAATAATATATTTTAGAGAACTAATTTAGGAATACACTATGCTGAATTTTAAAAATTTCAAATGTATGATAGTGAGAAAATTAGTAGGGTGTATTTTTTATTTTCCATGATTGGAAATTTAATGGTTGTTGTCATGTAGAATACAAATAATGAAGTAATTATTGATAGAATAATTCAGTAATTACCTAATAAATGTCAATTGAAGAAGGTTATAATAAAAGAGAGATTGGATTTAACCAAATATACTATAGATGATGTAATCAAATCACATCATCAATATAAACTGTAATAAAAGGGAAAGTATAGAGATGTTTTTCAAATAAAATGAAATGTATAACATAAAAATCTAATACTACTAATTTTACTAAAACTTATGGTATAGAATCACATGAACATAAAAAGGATTAGGTTGCAATCTTAATAAAATGTATATACTGGTTAATGAAAATTATAGGTGGTATAATGAGATGATCTAAAGAGGATCATAATGAATTTGAAATAAATTTAACGATAATTAAATATAGTAATTAAAAAAGTACCTCTCAACTAGCATATTTTGAATAAAATAAAAATGGGAAGATCAAATTTCATTTTACAAAATTAAATTAATAATGGAATGACATGAATCACAAGAAGAAATTAATAACATATCATGCTAGAAGTATTTTTAATGAGGATTCAAGCTCATATAGTACATTTGAAAGTAATAATGATTTATCAATTGTCTATTTAATAGAAACTAAATAATATTATTTATGTAAAAACGTATGATTCTGTATCTTGTTATGAAATTGATTCTAAGAGGTTTGGTTATGCAGAAATAACTAAAGAAAATAAAAGGTTGTGAATAGATATTCTGAATATTATTTTTATATATGATGGATTAAAATAAAAGTATTATAATTAATAAAATAAAATAAAAATATTATTTGAAAAAATTAAATAGATTGGAATCATGTTACTTGCTTGAATAAAAAATAAAATAAAGAATTAGAAACAATCAAAGTGAATATAAAAGAACTGAAGTATTCCATTTTGTGAGTAATGAAGTTTAAAAAAACATTTTAGGATCAAATAATGGTTGTATTAAATGTTATGCATAGTCATAATAATATTGTTACACTAGATAACATTAATCTAATAAATTCACAAATTGATTAAATAGTAAAATATTTGAATACATGTAATATTATCAAAAATCTAACGAGAATCATAAAAAAAAATTTGTTTATATGATTTCTTCCATGATTAATTAGTATGTAAATACATAAAAAATCCAACACAATATCATACATATATTGGAATAGTTTTAGAGCCTAGCATATATTATAATGAATAAACTGTCAATATTCTTAATCTTTGAGAGTTAGTGTTATAAAATCAGACAACTTGATTGGTGAAAGTCCCTTGGAGAGACCACATGTTATTAGAGTCATCCTAGGTGTCTATCGATGTTATAAGGGTGGAGTATGTTTTTTTCTAATAGTTTATTTATACAATAATTTTTAGGGTGAAATTATTTAAGGGTGGAGAATGTAATGCATGAGGCACTACTGTTGTAGTAAAAAACTATATACTAAACTTTAAAAAATGATCACACTGAAGAGTCTTTATTCATATTTATATTTAAAAGAATTAATTTCTAAATTATAAAAAAAAATTAATAAAATATATAACTTTTTTAATTCTTCATAATGATATTATCTTAAGATGGATTTGTGGGGTTTCTCAAAAAAGGCTTCATCCTAGTTGATGATAAAATTAATTTTACCTACCTATATATATGTTTTTTTATTAATTTGGTCAAAATTATGTGATAATTCCAATCCTATATTTATTAATTGAAATTTAATTACATAGAAAAAATATTAATTACCATGGTAAAATTAAAATGGTTGTCTTTAAAGAATTAATTTTATAAGAATAATATAATATTTATATAAATAAATTTGAGTAAAATAAATTATAATATAACACCTAAATTATGTTTAATAACATAATATATATATATATAAATACTCATTCAGATAATAATTATTAGAAAATAAGAATAAAAACACATAATATATAAAAAACTTTTTATGTAAAAACTTTTTTTCGAATATCTTGTTTTTTAATATAAAAGTTATTTTTATCTTATTTAGAATTTAAATAATGTTGAATAGATCCCAAATTCAGATTCATCATATTAAAATTTGGAATTAATGTACATCGTATAATTTTAGCAATAAGATAATTTCCATAGTAAATTATTAGTCAAGATTAATATGGGTGAAATAGGTAAATAAGGAATATATAAATAATAATAATTAAAAGTCCACATAGACATTCCAGAAAACCATGTTAGGAAGGAATTTTGTGATATCCTCAACTTTTAATGATAATAATACCCTCTTTGGATTGTGAATTTTTAGTCCTATTATGTGAAAATTAATTTTTACGATAAAAAATAAATTATATGTGATTTAATGGATTTATATAAGGGTAATAACACTTATAACACTTTGGAATATTAATTAGAATATTTTTTGAGTGAGGCACGAGGTAAAAATGGGATTTTAGGGCCTGTAGATCTGTATCATTGATTGAATAAAAATATTTATAATATTATATCACACGTGTATTATTTTTCTGAAATAATGATATATCTCCCACATGGTTCATTTGATGGGAGATTAGATAGCTTCATTAAAAACAGAATTTTGGTTTCACATTATGTATGAAAAAACTTTAGTGTGTGTTGGGTGTTTGGTTAGATTTCTTATAATGGTGGATTTTATTATACATTTTATTTTATTTTATTTTTTCTTTTCCTTTATCTTGTATTATTTTATCCTATTTTTTCCTACTTCTTCATTATTCCCACTTCTCGTGCTTATAAGTTGAATACATCAAGGGTATTTAATTAGAAATTCAAGGTAAAATACAATTTTGAACCATTAAAATTACAAACACCTTAATCAGATAAATTTTAACTCTTCCCTATAAATTATAGTTTAAGTCATCATTTAAATCCATGTTTTTATATTTGGGTTGAAAAACACTGAATTTACACATTTGAGTTCCATATAGTAAAAAATCAGCATTCTTGGACATTTCATTCATTTTGAGAAATCCCAAGACTTCCTTGTACTCAATTGGGAGGCTTCCGTTGATTCAGTTCACTTCTTAGGAATAATGAAAAATACACCCCCTTCATTTCCCAATATTGAGTGCATGAGATGAAATATGTTTGTTATAATTTTAATTTTTTATATTTATTTTATTCTTATCTACAAAATTATGGAAAAATAATGACAAAAGGTTTTATTTTAATAAAATGATAAATCTTAAGTTATCTTGGAATAATTTTTAAAATTAAAAAATGATAATTAAAGTGAAATATCAATGGTAGTTTTTGAATGACATATCAATTAAAAATTATAAATAATTATCAAGTGATAATTATAAAAAATTATCCAACGATAATTATATCATATTATCAAAAGATAATATTGAAAAATCATCCATTATTAATTATGTTGAGAATATGAAAGGTTAATTCCCATGAATTATCAAATGATAATTACATAGAAATGTAAAAAGGATAAATCTTAATAAAATTATCAATTGATAATTTCTCATGATTATCATAAATTAAAATAAATAAATTTAAAATTTTATATTAGTGAAATTATTAATTGATAATTATCAAAATTTATCAAAAGATAATTGCATAAAATTATCAATGGATAATTTTGTAAAAATAATGGAATCATAATAAAAATGAATTATAAAATGATAATTCATCAAATTATCAAAGGATTATTTATGAAAAAATATCAACATATAATAATTAAAGTATAAATAAGATAATTATAAAAGATAATTATATAGTCTTATCAATAAATAAATAGAAGTAAAAACCACTTATGATCTTATAAAAATATATAGACATATTAATAATATCATTTGTGGTTTTATTATTATTATTGAAGAAAATATTTCTAGAACACTTTTTGGATGAAAATTTTATATTGTAAATTACCAAGGAGATAAAATTTATAATTACGTGTGATATTTAATTTATTTTTTAATAAAGTTATCTTGATACATGTTGTCCATTGGACTATTTCATTGGATTTTTTAATAAGAATATGTACTTGTGATGATGTGATTTCTAAGATAGATTGAGGAATCCAAATTGGATTGGTGATTTGATACTGTACATGTGTCTCATACTATAATGAAATATTAAGATAATCCTCTTGGATGTTAGAATTAATATTCAAATTCTCTGGGGTAGATATCATATCCCATTGATTAGATTGATATGCTACATTGGAGTCTAAAATAGTACTATGGGCATGTCCCAGTAACATCTCTACAATATATAGGCAGGGATCATATATTCCTTCAAGTATATAATGAAATATTAGATGGGTATGGGAAGTAATAATGGAAAGATCATTTTTTGGTCTCCAGGAAATGGGGTAAGATATCATAACTTGATGTTAGAATATGGTCCAACTCTTATATTCTATTTTACACTAGGATACACTAATGGGATTCATGTGTGGGGGTAGGAGTATGCACGTTCCCCCTAATTACTTTGAGAATATACTTAAAGATATGGTATTATTGAGCAGGGATACGATCATGCTCAATTACTTTTATCAGTATATGTCAACGTTCAACATTATTGGATTTAGGGAAATTGGCCTAATCCCAATGATATATAGCTTTCATCACCTAGTGTGATATTTTCTGGCTCCAAGATCTGAGTGTTTGGGGTGGTGACTCACTAGGTGGTCCCCTTAGTAATAGACTTAAGGGTGGGAGTTATATGGAACTATTGATGTTGGTTGATAGGATCACTTTAGGGTGACACAAAAATAGGGACTGAGCTTTTGATAACTACTTGATTCACCTTGCTATGTTTTATTAGAAGATAGTTATCATGTGTGGTGTCCTAATCCAATTTCCACATAAAATATCTCAGAGTTTGTTCCTTATGTGACCTCAAGCATGCCTCACTATATGTTATATGCTTCTGAATACTAGAAAGGGTCTAATATGAAACATGTGGAGACTATAACCTCATAATCAATCCAACACAATAGTATAAATCAATAAAAAATATCCAAATTATAACAAGAAACAACCTATAAAATACCATAACAATATAATACCAAGCATCATATAATGAATCAAAAAAAGGAAAACAATATAAAAAACCAAGGGAGTAAATATTTTATATCACATCAGTAACATGTATCAAAAGAATACCCAAAATAAAGACACACTGAAAACTCCTAGGAAGGTCCCAAAATCATTTTTGGTTCCCTCATCCATGCTCCATCCTAAATCCCTACTCATACATCTAACATAAGTGTCTTTTCCTTATAATTTCCTACAAATATAAAGTCTATTCAGGTACTGATCAGGAATCCTATGTAGGGTGTGAGTACCACTCAGTAGTCCACAACCAGAGAAACATAAATAAATATCTAATCTTTAACAATATATCTAGTTTTATGAGTAATATTGTAGAAAAAGATAAATAAATAATTTTCACATTTAAAATTCTTTGATTAACCACATAGGCCCCCACTTTCATGGTGACACCAAAACCAATCATACACTCTTCTACCTATGCTAGAGTCTGAACCATACAACATAAGAATTTCAAAGATCACCCTTTCATGTGATTTAATTATTCATTTAATCCCAATTTCAAATTCATACATTGTGGGCCTAGTGTAGTAGTCTATAACCCCATGGATTTTGGGAGAATTAATCCATATCCCACAACTCAATGATCACATGAATATATATATATATATATATATATATATATATATATATTGGGGGCCTATAGTATCATTATGGAACCCCATTGGTGTTTGGATTCATATTCCCTAAAGCAAAACTCATTTTTCATATCTTTCAAAAATATCACATATCATGGTTTCACTATCGTAACCCATTTATCAACCATTTTCATAACATTTTATTCAACTAATTTCATAATCCCATTTATAAATCTTATTCATAATATAATTTTTCATCCAAGAATCAATTATTTAATTCAATTCCATACACTGATTATTATACTTTTTTTATTTTGTTATTATCATTCAATGATATTTGGAATTCTCCATGGGTTTCCATTGAGTCGGTCTCATCATCTACAATGGTCCCAATGAAATCTATGAAGGGTCTCATAATCACATGGGAAAATAAATGTTTAATTGAATTTAAATTTAAATTTATTGTAGTTTAAAATAAATGGTACAACTAAAACATGTGAATCATAATCAATACTATGAGAAATAGAAATTAAACCCCTAAGGACTATATTTTTTATAAATTATGGACAACCACAAACTTTAATTAGATGTAGAAAAGTCAAAATACCAATAGTGAGGGAGATCTATAATCAAAACCAAGGACCATGATACATTGAAACATTATACCTAAAAATATATATCTAAACCAATTTATAATTAATGAAATAATACCTCTAAAATAAGAGATAACGATGGGAGAGAGAGATAAAAAACATGAGAACAGATAACATAATGAAAGAGAGGTTGAATCCTTCTTTCAGATCATTGATTCACAAAGAAAGGGGTTAGAGGAGACTTGGAATCTTCACAGGATCCTCCAAGATCTATAGAACATGTTTTGGTTTTAGTTGGGGAGATTAGGAGTATTAAACAGGGGATCAGGAATTTTTTATAAATTTTTTGGGTGTTGAATTTATATGTGCATGGTTTTATAGGTGGAGGGGAATGGTTTTCTAAACCCTGCACCTTAACCTTGTGCCTCTTCTCATGGGGAGTACAGTTTCTCCAAAGTGGTGCATTTATTTGAAAAACTGTTCACCAACCATGGAAACCCCCAGTGTCTCGGGGTACACGGTTTGTGAATGGTGGCCACAATATTTGGGAAAACAGTGAGACACCTCTTATGGATCTAAAAAGGTTTGAATGTTTTCCTGGGGGAAAATAACATGGTTTTCCCTAGCTGGTCACCCACCATGCATATTCCCATGGGGTTCAAAATTTATATAAATTCTCCTAAACAACCCTAGGGATATCCCAACCATGGTATAATCAAAACAAGGGAAAAATAATACTTTAAAACAAGTTCAATTAAACTCTATAATGGTCGGGATCTTACAATCTCCCCACATTATAATATATTACCTGTGATCTATACACACAAAAATCACTAATCCTCCAAGTTTAAAAGGTCAGGCAACTACACCCACATATCTTCTTCCTTTCCCATTTTTCGTCTTGAACATGGCCATGATGCCCTAATACTTGAACTATCAACACTGTCTTTCCTTGTAACACCTTCTCACTTTAATCCACTATATGAATTAGATTCCCCTCAAAGGAAACCTCAAACTCAAAATCAGCATCATCAAAATAAATTAAAAGAGAAGGTTCCAGGTGATACAATCGTATCCATGACACATGAAAAATATCATTCATAACATTATACCTCTATGGAGGATTGGATTGGTATGCCACCAAACCAATTCTCTCAAAACTATAAAATGGTCCAACAAAACCTGGGCACAACTTTCTCAGCCACCAAATCATACGGTGACCCAATCTTAGTGACCCCCAAGTAAAACAAGATTTCCAAATATAAACTCAAGGGCTCAATGATGTTGATCATCATATAACTTATGCCTACTCTGATCCATATACACATGTTTTTGAATCAGTTAAACCTGCTCTTATATCTGCATAAGAATTAGTCTGATCAACACAGACTCTCCTGCCTCCATTCAACACAAAGGTTATATGCATGTCCTAACATAAATTACCTCGTATACTTCCATATGAATAGTCTCTTGATAACTATTGTTATAGGAAAATTCAATGAGTTTAAGTGATTCTCCCAAGACCCACCAATACCAAGGATGGATTCTCTTGTCATGTCCTCTAGAACCTGGATAATGTGCTCTAGTTTTCCATCTATTTGTGGGTAAAAATCCATACCCAGGAACACCTGGGTACCCAACGGATTCTGTAAGACTTTTTAGAAGTATGATTTAAACCGTAAGTCATGTTATGAAACTATTATCTATATAACCCCCTAAAAATAAACTATCTCTTGAATATATATCTCAAAAAACTAGTTTGTAGTAAAAGTCTCCTAGATAGGCATGAAATGGGATAACTTTTCAATTAATACACAATCACCAAACCATTTCATTATTTTGAGGGATCCTCAAAAACCCATCACCAATTCCATGGTAATGTCATACTAATTCTATTATGGAATGGGAAACAGATTTCTAAAACCACTTGGTTACTAATTCTAGGCCTTTACCTATTGGCATGTGTAACTTCATTTCAAGAAACCAAAAATCTCCCTTTTCATGCCCAAACACCAATACTATCAACAGAGGTCACACTAAGTTAGGGTAAAACTAGGGTGTACTACCAACTATGAGGCATGAAATTCACACATCAACTCCTTACACATATATGTAGGCATAACAAAATGGTTCCAGACATATATGATCTCATCCTCATCTATAGTCCAATTGAAAGGTGGCTTCCCACCATTAAGGATTTTCCTCAAATATAAACACTTTGGATCAACATACTGCCTCTCCCTCATCTAGAAAATATGTTTAGACTCAGTTGATAATGAGGTAAGGGTCATCTACTTTTTCCCCACTAAACCTCAATGTGAATCTCAGAAAAAAAAGGACATCAATTTCCACTCAGAACTAGAATCCTAAAATTATTGAGTTTGTGTACTCCTTCTCAAAAAATAAGTAACACTATTTTACTTCCTAGGAATATATGATATTTGAATGCTAAAATACTGAATATACTCAACCCACCTCCACTGCTAGAGATTCAATTCTCACTATGAAAAGTTATACTTTAAGATTTTTTTGTTAGTAGACATAGTAAAATTTTTGGAAAAAAATTAATAACACTAACACATTAATGTATAATTCACCACATCTAACTCCGGATCATTTATAGGGTAATTTTATTCACACAGCCTCAAATTTTTGACACAAACACAAAAAATCGATCTCCTTGTATTAACACTTCTCCAATTTTTACCTCGGATGCATCCCAAAACATGATATACTCCTCACCTGTATTAGTTAAGATAAAAATTATGAAATAGTAAAATACCTCATCAACTCCTAGAAATAGGTTTCACATGCTCCACACCATTCAAACTAGACACCCTTCTTAGTCTTACCCAAATGTGGTTCTTCCAAATAAGTAAAGTCTTGTATGAACCTACGATAATAACCCACCAACCTCAGAAAGATTTGGGTATCAAAAACAATATTGGGATTATCTCAAGAAAAAACTAACTAAAACATATTTGGGCCCACTAACACAACTTCCTCAGATATTATTTGACCCAAGAAATGTTCCTTTTCAATCCATAATTAACACTTATATGGCTTCATATACAACTAATTCTCTCTCAGTGTACTCATGTCAATGCCAAGATGTTGAGCATGATCTTCATTTGTCTTGGTGTAAAAGATGATGTCATCAACAAAACAACCACAAAATGATCTAGGTAAGGGGTGAAATATTTGGTTCATTAAGGCCATTAAAACAACTGGTGAATTTGTAATGATGAAATATATCAAAAAGAACTCATTTAGTTCATTACAGATTCTGATAGTAGGCCATGGTATATTATAAGGTCTAGCACTAAAATGATGATACCCCAATCTCAAGTCAATTATGGAGAAAACATAAACTCCGTGAAAAAGGTCAATGTGATCATCAATACATGGAATTGGATACTAGTTTTTCATTGTATTCTAGTTAAAATTCTAGTAATCAATATATAAAGACAACATCCCATCAAACTTCTTAGAAAAAAATTGAAGAACTCCAAGGATACATACTCAAAAAAATAAACCCTATAACTGTTAAACCTTCCATATTAGTCTTAATTTATTGAAGTTATATTGGTTCCATATTTTAAGGTGGAATTGAAACTGCTTTAGCTCTAGGAATGATCTCAATTGTAAACTCAACATCCCCCTCAGCTGGAAGCCCAGAGAAGTACTCAAGGAATATATCAGCAAACTAGTTCACAACGTGTGGAAATACATCATGATTCATGCCCCCTATATTCATAAAAAGAAAAACCTAGGTGGTGATCTCACCCTATTGATGATGAATTGGCCCTCCCTAGATTTCCTTGAAATCCCACTCTCCATGATGAGTACAACTATTTACCTCATGATACCTAAAGTTTACACTCCTATTGTAATAATCGATGTGGGGTCAGTATGGTACCAAAAATTCCATACCCAAAATCAAGTCAAAACTTGACATGTCTAGTATGTAAATATCCCATTGAAAATGATACTTCTCACCCTAAAGAGAACACCCCTTACATAAACAGATGTACCTCTTACATACACCCAATGGTGTGTTTATAATCATAACCACACTCACAAAATCCACGATTACACTCAAATAGTTCACAATATTAGAATATATAAAATAATGAGAGGATCAAATAGGGAACTATAATGTATAAAATCATCAAGAATAATACTTTTGAAAATAGATGTCATTTTCTTATTGTACATAACTGTATGTCGAACTACATGAAATTGTCCTACCCTTCTACTCTATGCTTTAGTTTGAGTCCCATGAGCTTCACTACTCTGCTAATATGGGTGATTTTACCCTCGAGTACCACATCCACCACTTTCTCCACCACATCTAGTATTACTCAAACTGCTAGACTGATATGGGGTGGAATACCCCATCTAGTACTCTTATTCTGCTAATATCTTCTATCAATACCCATCAATCGAGGGTTTCTGCAATACTTCTATAAGTGACCCATCCAAATGCAGGCTCGACACACCACTAGTGGTCGTTGACACTAGTTATGAATGTGACCCAAACTACCACACTAGTGGAAGTATAATCAATCTGTTATTTGAGTAGTTGATCCTTATCTGTAGCCACACTATTTTCCATCTCACTTGTTTACATTTTCATATATATTCTTCTTAATATCAGAAGAGGTACCACCTAACCATCCAGTAGAAACCACTTACATTCCACCTGAATCCTCCTTCAGGTTTCCCTCATAAATGATAAATGGATTCACTACTTTATAAAACATTTTCATTTTTTGATGTTAACATGTGACTTAATCTCACATTTAAGTCCACCAGGAAAACATTTCTCTCTATTTTCATCATCTCTTACAGATGTTGGGACAATGATCTTAAAATCAGGGAAGCGACCATCATAATCCAGCCCATACATAGTCCCCTAGGTCAACCATATAAACTCTATAACTCTCTCTTTATAGAGTGTATTTGGGTAAAATATTTCCAAGAAATTATCCTAAAATTCTCCCTATACCATGTTCTCCAACTTCTCATCCTAAGTATGAATATCCACCCAATTATTCCTATATTCGTGCAATATATAACCATCCAATTTGAATTTCTTCTCCAAAGGAGGGACATTTAAATAAATTTCCACTTGTCTTTTTATCAAAAAATTTCAATGTGGATGTGTGTCTCTAAAATTCTAAACAAACATACTATGATGGGTAATACATTATTATCACATTTATATAATAAGGATTCACATAAGGTTGTAATAAATTATCCCCATACTCCACCACATGGTCAAAACCGAAGTACTATCACTACCCTCAACTATCCCTCACCAAGCTCATGGTTAACACTAGTTAAACTACATTTCACATCAGAAGTTTCCCACTAGACACCCATCATTTAACCATTTTAAATGGCCACAGTTAGAATCATTTAAAATTATCAATTACTTATTAGGATCCATTTCATTTTAAATTACTCAAATAAAGAAAATAATTTTCATTACCCAAAATCCACTTATAACATGCTTTTCTATACATGAATATCTTGATGCATGTAACATAAATTATAGAGTTCCTAGAATTATGTATGAATACTCAACTCTCATGTCATACCGGGATATGATTAAAATCCTAGAAAAATAATAACATCACACAACAAGGGAATAATCCAAGTTGAAATAACATTCATCTATAGTAGAAAACATCAACACATATGTGTGTTAACTACTCCTATGCATGATCTCATGAATAAGGCCTGACTAATCCTAGTGTCCTTTCTAATTTTTCAAATTTTAAGACAAATAAAAAGAAAATAAAGCTACTTTGATAATACTTTGTTATGTCTTGACCTAGGTTCCTCATAACAGCACCTTGATCTAGTTCTTTAGATGAACTATGGTGTGACTCCACGTATTCCAGAGGCTTCCGACTAGTTGCGAAAGACTAATATATAATATAGGGAGAGTATATCCTCTTTATCAAGGAAGCAAAAAAGTGTAAATAAATAAAAAGTATCCAAATGACAAAAACCAATAACCAAGATAATGTCACAACCAATATATGACCAAGCATAACATTATGAATCCAAAATTGGAAAACAATATCTAAAACCAAAGTAGTTAATATTTAATGTATTATTAGTGTCAGGTTACTAATGAGACCCCATAATAAATACAGCCTAAAACTCCAAATAGGGTCCCAACATCATGTATGTTTCACCCATCTAGGCTCTATCCTAAATCCCAACTCATCCATTTAACCAAGGGTTATTACCCTTATCCTATCTTGAAAACATGGAATCTATTATGGTACTGATCAAGAAGCATGAGTAGGGTATGACTAAAACTTTATAGGCCACCACAAATAAGGTTTTAAGAAATATACAGTTCAAAATAGTGTATTTATTTGTATAAATAATTATTTACAAAAAATGTAGTGAACAATTTTCACATTTAAAATTACTTAATTAACCACATATTCCCCTATGCTCATGGTGACACCCAAACCAATACATAGGTCATACCATGCTAGAGTCTAGACCATACACCATAGGAATATCACATATCATTATTTCATGGGATTTCAGTATTCATTTAAATAAAACATTAAATTCATGCATTGGGGGCCTAGAGCAGCAGTTTGGAACCATGTAGTCATTTGGAGCAACAGTCAATATCCCATTACTTAGTGATCACATGAATATATATATATATATATATATATATATATTGGGGTACCTAGAGCAGCAGTCTAGAACCCCATGGGTGTTTGGTTCAGTAGTCTCTATCCTACAACACATTATTCACATCATTCACAAATATCACACATCATGGTTCCACATTCATAATCTATTTATCAACAATTTTCATATCACATTATTCAACCAATTTCATAATCCCATTTATCCTCCATATTCATAATCCCATTTATAAACAATTCAGCAAGGATTTAATTTAACTTCATACACACATTATTCCTATTTTTATATTTTATGATTATCATTCAATGATATTTGGCACATATCATTGGTTTTCTTTGAGTCTTTCTCATTATCTTAAACTGTTGCAGTGGGATTTGTGGAGGGTATCATGATCACATGGGAAAATCAATTCATTAATTTAATTTAAATTTAAATTTTTAATTTTTCAAAGAAACAGTGAAACTACAACACATGAATCACAATCAAGATTGTGGGAAATAGAAATTAGACAACCCACATCAAGATCGTTGACAAACTATTTCCAACCATAAACTTCAATTTGATATGGAATGGTCAAAATCACTATATTGTGGAAAATATAGGATCAAAAAATGGGTCCAAGATTCAATGAATCAAGATCCTTCAAAACCTATAGCTAACCCAATTCATGGTGAACTAAATAATCTAACTAAAATAAGATAGAAATAAAGGAGAGAGAGAGAGATAAAACCAAATGAGAAGATATAACATGCTATAAGAGAGGTTTAATCCTTCCACCATATCTTTGATTTGTACAAAAAGTGGTTATAGGGGCCTTGAAATCCTCCTAGGAGTCTCCAAGATCGATGGAAATCATATTAAGTTCATAAAGGGTGATTAAGGGTAATAATAAATGGGTTTGGTAAACTTTTATAAAATTTTAGGGGGATTACTTTTTGCATTCTTGGTTTCCGAGGCAGAGAAGCACTCTTTTCCAAAACATGCATCCCTACATATGGGTTTCAGGTTTCTAATAATTTATGCATGGGTTAGAAACCCATTATCCAACTATGAAAACCCCCAATGTCTTGGGGTGAAGAAATTTAGGAGGGTGGATGCATGGTTTGGTCAAATCAAGCACCATCACTTGTGGATTCAAAAAGGGGTGCTTGGTTTCCATGGGAAAACTACATGGTTTTCCCTATTCGTGCACCAACCACTCATAGACCAATGGGCTGGAAAAATTTTCCAAATTCAACCAAAAAAACTCCAATGAAAAACCCAACCAAGGTATAATAAAAGAAGGTAAAAATAATACATGAAAACTAGTATGAGACAACTCCAAAAAGGTCAGGATCTTACATCATGATATGGGTATAAGCTCCCAAATATGTTGGTTATGGCATTAGGTTCAACTTCTTTCATTATGACTCTCCTAATATATGGTGAGATAGTGTGTTTTAGTTTCTGTAGATCATTTTATATTTCCTATATCACTAGAATGGTTTCATTCCAATTATATTCCCTAATCATCAAATTATCTTCCTTGTTTTAGAGGCATTGTGTAGTAGATTTTGTCCTTCAGTTTTACAGAGTTAGTGGCCCTCATGGAAGCTCCGATATCAGAGTGTTTTTTTGATGATGATTCCATTATATGTGGATCAAGTGATATCTCTGATATGTTTGGCTATAACCATAAGGAAAATAAGAATCATTTCCATATATTTTTGAATAATCCCATCTATGAAACATAATTAATTAGTTGTGCATGATAAACTATGTTGTTTTAGTTGTGGGATGATTCATGTTAGGATTACCATTTTTGTTTTGATCTAGGATGAGGTGGATCGACATTCTAGATTCATGATGGGATGATTATGACTACACAATCCTCAATATGGGCCATGACCTCTATCATAGAAGGTTTCTAATGGGGTTTATTCATGGATCTATAAACAAAAAGTTGTTCCCACACCCGCATTGAGCTATTGTCCTTTTTCTAAATTTAGGTGTTCATTGACTTTCATTACCAATTATTCTTATAAGTCACACCATTCAATAGGATGGGTGGTCAATATCATCACATTATTTGGGGAGGATTATTTAATACTTCAGGAATCTATTATATATTGAATTCATGTTTGTTAAGCTTTCTTAGATCCCAATGTTACTTTTATTACTCTAACATTTAACAATTGGTTGTTGATGGATAATGTGAATATCCATACATATCATAGGATCTCAATATTTTTCCCCATTATTACTTAGTGATGATGGTTTTGTAATTACTTTGTTTCAATGTTATACAATTGGAATCTCTATAGTTTATCATCATCTTGTAAGACAATAGGTGTTTATACTTTTAGGATTGATCCCAAGAAGGGGATTACTATATAACCTTATGAAATGGATTAGAACTCATGTAGTTCATTTCCCCATAATTTGACACATCATACCTCTTAGGTTTGTGTTCCAAGGATCAATCAATATAGATTAACGTTTTATAGTAAATAAAACTAGAAGAATATTATTTAAAATGGTTGGTGTGGGTATTATGCATGAGAGATCATTTCTAATTTTACTTAAAGGTAATTTTTACTAAAGAGGATAATCTATTTTCATAAGGAGTTTGGTCTAATGAAGATGGATTGATTCTATAATGATTAAAGCACAATGAGAGTGGCCCCCAATGTGGGTATGAAAAACTAATGACAAAATGACATCAAAAGGAATATAACCTAGTGATTATGGACCCCAATGGGGGTATGGCCTAATGAGGATTGACTAAATGGACTTAGAAGGAATATATCCTTTTAGTTGGGGGTATTTCTCTCTTTTTGAAATATGACCTATTAGAAGATTGTATGTGTGGGATATGGAACTGATGGATGGGAATCCTAGACTCTAAAGTGTATGGCCATGAAAGGTAATACCATAAATGACCTCATAAGGAATATAGACTCATGATTATGAGAATATAAGGTCAATGATATTGGGTTTGAACCTTAGGGTGGAATATGAGGGATACTATCAACATAGGAATCAAATCCCACTTATATCGAGTGACAAAGTTTATGGCCATGTGATAAAAATTTACCATGATCAAATCCATCTTATGGTAATGGAATATAAGTGGTAATTTGAATATTTGATATAGGGGGTTGAGAATTATCATGGGTTCCTATGTATCACATGAAAATGGGAATCATAGTCCGTATAGTTCAAAAAATGAGAGAATATATGTCATAAAAGGTACGATAATAGAAGTATGAGAATTGCTTATGCATATGATATTTCAATGATATACTCTATTTGGATTATGGTCCTCTATATGAAATATAAATATAGTTAGGACCTGAACCAATTTAGGAGGACCATGTTAGAGATATTTGTTTCATGTTAATGGAATGATCATTTTAGGTCTCTATTAAGGTGACCAATTTATTTGAATCACTAAAATTACATAGTTTAGATGAATATCCAATGAATTTAATAACATTAAAAACCCTATAAAAAAGTTTAATGTAATTTATTACTAGTTACATAAACAAAACATTTCATATAAGATATCGAACATCTCCCATAATATTCTTCTCACATTAAACCGTTCATTGAGATAACCAACATAGAAAAATTCTTAATAACCTGGGGTAAGGAAACAAATTAAAGGGTGAGATTAGATTATCAATAACAAAAAAATAAATATATGAATGAATTATCATATAAAATAATAATACCATAAAAAGAGTGTGAGATCATGATCATAAAATATATTGTTCTTTCCAAATTTTTCATAGATCATAAATATGATTCATGATATATATCTTTATCATTTCAACATACAAGAATCATAAAAATGATGTATTATAAAAAACCATTATCCATGAGTTAAAATAGTAAGAAAAAATATATATCAAAAGTAAATGGAACCTTTATAGGACTTAAAGTGATATAATATGACAAGGTTTACAATTGAAATCACCATATCCTAGTTGACCTGCAATCAAAACATGTTTCCCACATCATGGTGGTTCAGGAATCCCCACATATTTCCTAGATCATATTGGATTGGGAATTATCATATATTTCTAATAGTGGATTTATCACATCAAATAATTTACCATAATTATATAATGAGACATGGGGAATTTCCAAATGAATTGGAGGGTTATAATGGAACCACCCTTAACATAGTTAAAGTAATATATATGTGATACACAATATAATAAACTATTATAAACACCATCATATCAAACTGATTGAAATGATAAGGGTTTCAGAAATATATCAACATAACCTAATTAACTCATGAGAATGAAATAGGTTTGATAGACCGATCATTATAATAAGTCATATAACGTAATATTATTGTATCATAAGATCGTAAAAATGTTGAAGTATAATAAAGCTTCATAAATGGTGTCATATATGAAAAATCCCTTCAAAATTTCATTCAATAATTTCATTGAAATCATGAGAAAATATCATTTACCTTTGATAATATTGTAGCAAACAATTCATAAAATACTGGAAAAATTCATTTATATGAAAATAGCCAGGGAAACATGAAAAGTAATATTCAAATAAATTAATTTTTAGGATGTTGGGAAAATCAATATCAAATCAATACACTAAAAGAAAACATTCATTTCAAATTTTTGAAAAAAGTAAAACATTATTATATAAAAAATTAGAAATATCTATTTTTAAAATTATGTATATAAATTTTATGTTAGTAAAAATAAAATTTTTAAAACATTTCATATATTGAAAATAAATTTTAAGAAATAATTTTTTAATGCCATAGATATGGAAGAAATTGTTTTTTGACAAAAAATTAAAATACAATAATATTTTCATTAATATATACAAAATAGAAATCCTTTTATTTTCCAAATAGAGAAGAAATGCTAGTAAAAAATTAATATTTTAGGAATAATAAGAGGATAATAAAATATATGTGGTTTAAATGGTAAGATCCAAATTTTTTCCCTCAATGGAAACTAAGTATAGATAGTCCCAAAATGAAATGAGATTATAACACAAACCCTTACCACTATGGTATCATTTAAATCAGAATCCTAATATAAGAAATAACATCAAATTAAACTCTATATAAAACTAACACATGGATATCCATCATAAAAAATATTTAATGGGATATAGATACACCTCATACAAGAAATAGTTTCACAACACTAAACATGTATCATCAAAACCAAAATTTAGTGGAAGAACTTATGTATCAAGGATCATATTGCTTTATCATTGTTCAAACATCCTGTATACTAAATATAGATTTATTATATATCTATTAAATAACTATAATATTTTATATAATTTTAAATATAATTTATTTATATCATTATATCAGTCATTTGTTAAAAATTAATTTTTAAAGACATTTCTCCAGGGTGATAACTGCTTTATTTTTCCTAGAAGATATGGTTTTTTAGTCTCATTCCTTGTAATTTGATCATGGTTCCATAATATATAGAAATTTAATAATATAATTATTATCATATTTAATCAATATTTACATTTTTATGACTATTAATATGACTGAGTGAGGAATAATTTATTATATCACTTAATGGAGATGATAATCCATACTTACACATGAGTAATATTTCCATTTTTTTGATTTTTTAATAAAAAAAATGTAAATAATAATTCAAAATTATTCAACTATAATAATAACATATATATCATATATATTTTGTAAATCCATCATTATAACCTTCTCTTTAAAGCACAAAGGAAGAAATGAAATGCACTGTTTCATGTAGGTGGTAGTCCATACAGATGCACAAGTGATGTTTTCTGCTACCATATGATGAGATATGATAGATAATGGTTGTAAAATCATATTAATAAAATTTTATAATATTTATGGTTATAGATTAATAATTTTATAATGGATACCATAGGTATTGCATAGGTAGAAGGATAAATATAATTTAATGTATTGTGTTAAGATTTATACATCTTCATTTAGAAATTTCCCTTGCCTTACACCTTAATCCTTAAAAAGAAGATGTTTTATATAGACAAGATGACCTCAGATATGATGAAAAAATCTAGGTTTTTATTATGGTAGGGATTATTTGGGTCATATTGATTAAAATATTTGAATAAGGGAAGAGTGTAGGTGTCATTTCAAAAGTGCGGGAAAGGGCATACCTAGAATTGCATAATTTATTAAATAATATATATATATATATAATCATGTAAATTGGGACCATGGAACAAAATATTCAATGATATGGTGATAAGGGGTCAGAATAATCTCAATATATTATAATTAGACAAGTTTTGGTCACATTTTAATCCTTAGCTATTAGTTAATCTATATCAAACCCCATTATAACAATAACTATGATATCTAAACCTTTTATAATGGTTTCATATTTATATGAAATAAATAAATTGAGGATTTTGGAGAATATTTGAAATTATTAATCCAAATCTTAAACCCATTTTATCATATTTAATTAATATAGGTTGTATAATTTAAATTGAATAGATGAACACAAAATAGTAGGAAACATTCTATAGGAAAGTTCCAGATTTGAACAAAGAAATAATTTCACCATAACATAAAGTAGGAAGATTGTTTCCATGTTATTTTTTGTTCAAATAACAAAAAAAAATATTCTTTGTAGACTTTTAGATCATGTAACAACCTAATGTAATCAATAATATATTCAATTAAATATGATAACCCAGAAATAATTTTAAATTTGAATAAAATATTAATTTTGTTTACAAAAGTCATGTTTGGGTTCCCTATTAAAAATAATGTTCTAAAAAAATTATTTAATGCCTATAACATATATTATTTTAAGGAAAATTATTCAAAATTTATTTTTTTCTTCATTACTCATTATAATGACATAAAATTCACCGAATTTGAAAAATCAATATTTTCACTATTCATAAAAAATAATTTTTCTTCAATTTTATAAAAAAAATTATATAAGATATATTTGATATATTGAATAAAAATTGATACCCCTTTTATAAAATAAATTTTTTAAAAGTTTACGAAATTTATTTTATAATAAGTTCACAAAACACAATAAAACAATTTTTTGAAAAATACATATTTGGAAATATAACTATATTTATACGTATTCCATGATTAGTAAGAACCATTAGATGAATGTTGAAAATATTTTTATGAATAAATATACATTTACTTAAATACAATAATCAATATATATTAATTTAAATTTTTATGATAAAAATGCGTTATGAGAAAAAATAATCTTTGAGAAAAAACATTTCTTTTATTTTTAAATGCTTTTATTTCCATACCTATCATTTAATAACAAATAAATTATTTATAAAAATATATAAAAATACATTTTCAAAATTTCAATATTGAATTTAATTACTCGAAACACAAATTCATGGTTATACCTATCACTTCAAATAATAATATTTCAATAGTATATCATGATTCATTTAAACTTAGTGTTGCATGTAAAGCATAGTATCAAATAAATAAAATTAATGTAAGGAGGAAAAAATCATAAAATCATTTGGTTTTACATTATATCCTCATTATAATAACATCACCCTTGAAATTTAGTCACTTTGATACAAAAATTCATGGATTATATTTTAATATCACATCCAGGGTTTCCCACACAACTTCTTCAAAATTATGGCTTCACCACAAAATATTGACTAAGTGAGTGGTATTTTTTCATATAACTTTAGAACTAAAATAAAAAAACTTCATCGATAGTTCTATAAATGGTAGATCATCCACCTACTTCATAACCATTGAGTTCAGTATATGTGATGGATCAGGTATTTACTTCATTAGGAGAGATACATGGATCATGTCATGAACTTGTTGTAGATTTAGTGGTAGCTCCAAGATAAAAAATATCATTACAAAATGATTATAAATAGTGAAGGAACTAATATATATATAGGGACCAATATGACCTTATTTTCCAATAACATAAACCACCTCCCAAAATATATTCATTTTAATACCATATAATGAAATTTAATCTCAACATCCCACTGATTATTGTCAGTGTAAATTTTATATCGACTCTATGCTTCAGTTATGTGCTAGTAAGTGGATTTAACCTTATCCTCTGTTTCCATATCTATATTATTTCATAGTATCATTATTTTCACTATCTCCATCCAAACACATTGGTTTTATGGAATTCCTTCTATAGAGGGATTCATAATTAGCCAAATTAATTATCAAGGGAAAGCTATTGTTTTATGATAATTATTCAAAAGAAATGTGTTGATACCAGCCATAATTAAAATCCATATAGCTACCTCACAACATGTCTTATAGAGTTTGAATTTTCCACTAATATTAACCATATTTTTAAGAAAGATATATAGTATGTAAACTGGACATTGTATCTAGAACATATTGAATAACTTTCCAAAATGTAGAGACAAACATCAAATATAGATCGAATATGATTGAGAGTGGTACTCAATTAAATCTCAAAACTTACAAAATGTATATACATGTAATCTTATCAAGATAAAAATATTTTCCAAAAGAAACAAAATGTGTTGAATTTATATGGTGATTTACTATGAAAAAAATTAAACTATTATTTTTAGTTGATTTGGGGAGTCTATAAATGAAATCAATGGTTATTATTTCTAATTTATATTTTGGTATGGGTAATAGATGTGGCATTCCCTTAAAATATTTCCTATCAACTAAAAAATAAAGACATACCAGGCATAAATATACCTTCACTGTAATATATGTTTTCATTTTCTCCAACCTAAAATATTCTTTCACATAAATATACATCCTTATACATCATAGATAAATAGATAATGAATAAATATAATATTTTTATAATAGGTCATTCTTTAATTATGGTATTAGTGGAACACATAAACTATTTTTGATCTTTATAATTCCACCACAATCATGATTTTAACATAGAAACATTCCTCAAGTAATTTTATAATTCTAAATCATATTTTTATGCATCATTTATTATCACACTGATATATGGTTGAAATCACATATGAGAAAGATCAAATTTGTCCCCTTTTCTCAATATTTAATGCTAGATCTTTTAAAAATATAAATTTATTAGATATTATTCAATAATCATCATAGAAAAACTCAAAAACCTTTTAAAATTTGAGAATCTTCCACCTTATTAAAATTCCTATGTAGGTAATTCACTAAGTAGTTAAAAAATTTAATCATCTCCAACCTTATTGTATGGAATATATTCAACTCATTTTTTGTGAGTAAATAATTTATGTCATTATAATTCTTTTATAAGGAAAACCTTTCAATATATTGAAATTTCCTCCCTAATATCTACAAAAAATTACCATTTCCAGTTCAAAATCATTTGTTAGGTAATATTTATCATGTATTTTAAATTGGTAAGATTCATATCTATCTCCATGTCACTATGAAAAGGGAAACATCCAAAAATCATCATTAATGATTCAATATAGCTCATAGTCCCTTATATGCTTTGGTGTAGTGTGAGTGTATTTTCGCATACCAACCTTCTCTTCAGCTCCATAAGATTATCTTCACATTTATCCATCCACAATAACATATCCCCCATACCAGTCAACATTTTTATTAGATTAGATATTCTTGATTCATCTTTCATAAAGAATCTTTAATGTCTTTCCAACCAAAAAAACATTATATCTCAGTTAAATTGTTTGGTCAAGGCCTTTTCTAAAATACATCATTCATCAAAGGATCCACCGATATACCATCACGTTAGATTATTTAACCCATTAATGAAACATTATAATGAAAAAAATCACCTATAGAAAATTTAGTATACAAAATATCCTTTCTCAAGGTCTTCAGTTCAATTATAAAATAATCTCCATGCTATTACTATACAATTAAATATATAAGAATATAAACTAAAAATACTATCACAAACTAGTCAGGGTAATATCTAAAAAAAATTCAATAAATATATTAATGTAGTTAGGGAATTAGTAATTCTAAATGGAATCGCTATAAATTAGCAGTGCATATACCATGTATGGAAGACCAACATGTCCCCTTTATTAACCATTAGTTGATATCCATAATGAATATCAATCTTGTAAAAGTATTGATATCCTTAAAAATGTTCAATCAAATCATCGATATTGAGTATAGGATACATGATCTTGAGAGTGATCTTGTTATGTTCTCGATAATCAATGCATAGGTGCACTGATACATCTTTATCTTAAAAAAATAACATGTTCACCCAATGGTTATGAAATTGATCATATGAAACCCATATCAAGATTACCATAGAGTTTATTCTTTAATTATAACAACTTAATGGAGAACATTTTATATGGACTATTTTCAATTTGTGTAGAAAAATGTTTGAGTTCTATTAGAAAATCAACTTCATGTTTTGGAGGAAAACTAGGAATCTGTTTAAGAGATACCTTTAAAAAATCCCATGTAATAAGAATATCCTCAATATTGAGTTTCTCCCAAACCACCAGAGATAGTTATTCTTCATGTATAGGAATTAATAACTATTCTATTGAAGATATTTCCATTGTAATTCATATTCATCATCACAAAAATGAACATTCACCTGTTTATTTGGAATAATAAATGTGACTTACATTAATATTAAATTAAATTGGGATACATAAAAATAAATCCAATCCATGCATGGAATAAAAAATTCATCTAGAGGTAGAATCACAGGATTTTCATTAAGCGTATTCACACAAAAAATACAAAATTTTGAACATGAGATGAGGACATTGTATCATTATGAGTTTTGAAAACTAACATAACATGTAATAGTTGAGGTGGTAGTGTAAAACCTTTATAAAATTACATAGATATGAAAGGGTGGTTAGGGAAAGAATCAAATAATAAATTATTCATTCTAGAGATGATGATAAGTTTACCTTTTAATATGTTATTCTCATTACCCACTTATATATTCATGAATGAATGAGTTTTTCATTTTTTTTACTTGGGATAAATAGGTTATAAAATATATAATTATCATAAACTTTAAAATTCATTCACTAGTGGGATTAAGTCCCATAGTATTTAAATTTGATGTATCTAAGTGTGGGTAGTACATTATTTGGAATCATCCATTATGTTGTTCTATGAATAAGCCTATTTATCTTCACTATACATTTGGGGTATTTATAACAATACCTTAACCATTTAATTTTCCTCCCAATTCTATTCATGAAAATCAAATGATGCTTTATCCCACATATCAAGAATATTGGTGACTAGAACTTCTTTCCACCATGATATTTATTTTATTACTCTTGAGACTCCAATTTTCTCACTAAAACAATTTAAATGATGTGAATCACCAATTTCCATTTTTACCTTGAGATCACATTGAAAAATTTCATTATTGATACTAAATCCTCTTTTTGAAAATTCATTTTTGAAAAATTGGTTTTAAGAGACCATTGAATCGATAATTTTTTATTTAATAGATGATGATTAAACTATGATAATACCATTTGATTATTGTAATATTTTCAAAATATTTACCAATTGATCTATCATCATTCTTCTAAGATTAACAAATTACTTCTCCATTTCTATACATAAAATATAAGGGAAGTTATTAATTAAAAATATCCTCTAAAACACATAAAATTACAAGGATTCAATTTTATCCGCATCTTATATATTATTAAATGATTTAAACATTTATATTATTCTCCTTGTGAAAGAGAAATATACTTGAGATAATTTTCATGTTCTGACCACTAGTGAAGGGAAAATACATCTCAATTGTATGATCCATCACCCACCACAAGTGTATGAGAAGAAAAACTATAAAATATTTATATAGACTCATAAAATACATCATAGTATTTTGTTCCCCTCTTTGATAATTCATAATCCCACCATGAATCCTAGTTTGAGAATATTTCCCAAGCATAATAATAAGATTTTTCATTCCTACTCCCATATAATTATATTTCATAGGAGGAAAATAATTTCATTTAACATCAAATTAATTATTATAATGTTTAGATAATATCACATCAATTATCTAAAACCCAAAACCACTCTATAATAATCCTGAAATAATAATTAGTCTGATTAATCATATAATCCAAAAAAAATCAATCATAAGATTTATAAATCATTAAACCTTATTTTAAATCTATAAATCCTTATGTTAAACCTATACCATAATAAGTTATAATATATTCAAATGATTTAAATTGTGAATATCCCCTTGGAGGGTCTACCTTGGTGTGTAGTTTTAGGCCTACTCATCAGGCACTAGTGATGATTAATTTAATATTAGATCTATAGTGACCCATAGTTTTAATACACATATATTAAATCCAAATAGATAAATTATCATTGTAAAGAATTAAAACCTAAATAATACTTTTATAGGTCTATTATATTTCGAAACAATAATATATATAAAAACTTGTTCAAAAGTGATCTACATCATTTACCACTATGTTCTTAATAACTATCACTCTTTATGGACATATCATACTAATAACCTTTCTCCATAACCTAGGGAAATAAAACCTAATAAAGGGTGATATTAGATAATTAGTAAGAAAAAATAAGGGAAAAATCAATATAACATGATCATAAGGATATGATAACATTACTATAATAGTTGAATAATGATAACATAAATATTATAGATCATAATCTTGAATCGTGGATTAATACATGGTAGATAAAAATTCATGAATCAAAATGGAATAAAAGAACATTATAGAGTCATTATTATATCATATAAATGATTTATATACATAAAATTCATCCTTAAAACTATCTATTTAAATATTATATGAAAAATTATTCACATCTCTTCATAGAGGTGGCAGTCCCTACATACACACGAGATAGGTTATCATTTTTAAACAGATTGTTATATAAGAAGGTATATATGTGATTAAAATTCAATAAG
Organism: Viscum album; assembly: GCA_963277665.1. Classification (NCBI taxonomy): domain Eukaryota; kingdom Viridiplantae; phylum Streptophyta; class Magnoliopsida; order Santalales; family Viscaceae; genus Viscum; species Viscum album. The sequence continues at coordinate 1,425,664,631 of OY728120.1, read as the reverse complement.
AATGATAATTTAATAAATATCATAAATAAACATTAAAACAATAACAATACCCATTGATTAAATTTTATGATGAAAAATTAATTGTATTACTACGTATAGATGGTATGCCATATGTAACAACGAATGGTACTTTCGCTTCCCATTTAATGGGGAAGAGGATAGATATTGATGTTTTAATAATCAAATAATAATTTTAATATATTTAATAAACATAATTTTTTATTTTCTTATATTTAAATCTTATTTAGAAGAGGTAAAATAAGTTTTAAAAACAAATTGATCAGTTTAGGGTATTCCCACTTCTTTAAAAGAACTCTATCAGATATACTCTTAATGATCCCATGGTTTGTGTTTTGGGAAGAAAATATTCTATATAATGTGTCTAGGAAATTTTATAAGTAATTTTATAGTTTTGGGTCTATATTTAAATCTTGAGATCATTTAATGAAGATAATGGAGGGGTGTCCATTTATAAGTTAGGGGGAGAACACAAATGGAATTTTTAAAATATTAAAATAAAATAAATTCATTCTCTAAAAAATTATTCCATATGAAAAAAAATAAAAAAAAATTATATCATATAAAAAAGAAATAAAATGATTTTTATATGTTTTTTGGTTTCATTTTTAACCTTATCCTTTTTATTAACACCTTCATTAACCATTTTTTACCTTAACTGTAGTAAAAAATATTTCAATCTTAAAGTTTTATGAATGTTTCTATAAATGGAAAAGTGACTCAAAAATTTACTATGGATGAAAATTACCCCCATATTTCATTTATGTGGACAAATAAAATGTTTTTATTAATTTTAAATAATTTTAAAAAATATTATTTATTATAAAATATCATTATTGATAATATTTGAACTATTCATTTAATTTGACATTAAAGATAAATAAAAAATGTAATTTGAATATAATATTTAAAAAAAATATTATAAATCCATATATAATATTCGTGGAACACTATAACTCAATCAATTTATATCAACTTTAATATTTTAAAAAATTTATTTTATTTTTCTATTAAATGAAAAAAATTCCATGTTAGCATTATGTAAGCTTTTAAAGTAATTATATAACTAATAAAAATTAGAAATTAATTTCAATCATGAAAATAATTTCATTATTGTCAAAATAACTCTTATTATTTTTTTACAACATTATTTTGTCCCTTTTTGAACACATAAAAGATATTTAAAAGTAAGAGAGGTCCATTTTTTATTTTATTATTATTTTTTTAATATTATATAAGTCATTTTCATAGAAAATTACCCCTTAAAAAATTAATTCCTTGCCTATGGTGACAATTAAAGAATTATCTTTATCCAATAAGAATTAATTTGTAAAATAGTTATCTTATCATTGAGTTTTATCCATGGTTATCCTGATTTACCCTTTACTAAAGTGATTAATTTTATAAGAGTTATTATTCAAAATGACTAAAAAAAGAACCCATTTACCAAATTTGGACCTTATAATTCCAAATATGGAATATGTTTTTTACAATTCTTTTTCTATAAGTGTCACAAATTAATTTAAAAATAATTGTACAAAACGTAATGAAATTTTTTTTTTGGACCTATACATTTTCAAGCAAAAAACATTATTTATTTTTATCCCCCACCTAAAAAAATATATTAAATTTTTAAAAATATTATTGAATATATAATATTTAAATTTCAATAAAATCATTAAAAACTGTAATTAATGTAATTTATTAGGATAAATAATATGTTGTGTGCATTAAAATTGTTTTTTAGAATAACATCTCCTTTATTTTTAAATTATATTTATTTTTACTTATAATTAATTGATAACCAATGAATTATTTAAATAAAAATGTAAAAAATAATAATTATTTATATATTCCTATTTATTCCATCTAATCAAATAGATAGGTGATAACTATCATATTAAATAACAATATTTTTTTAGTGTATTGTGGTTCTTTTAAACATGTGGTCTCATGTAATGAACACTATCAAAGGTAAAAAAACTAGAGAACTATATTATAAAATCTAATGATGTTACATTATACCTACATAAAAATTTAATTACCCCATAATATTTTATTAACTCTAACATAAACCAAGGAGGATATATCTATTTCATTATATCCCTCAGTTCCCATGTAGCTTATTCTAATTTCTAATTCCACCAAAGAATTGATCTAGCTGAGTAGTCTTGTTTTGTATAACATTATCTCTATGATAAAATAATTACACTATATGTTCTTTATAGGAATTTCCATTCTATGGTGGCATGACCTATAAGTTCAATTTATGTGAGGATTTAGATTGTACTTTCCTATGAGATATACATGGAATATGTTGTGATTTTGAGACATATTCTATTAAAAAAAATTGATATGATACTATCCATACTCAACAAATAATATCAATGGGTCCAATATACCTTGGACTTATCTTTACATTCATTCCAAATATCAAAAACTCATTTCATGGATAAATTCACAAAAATTATTTCTATCCAATATTAAACTCTATATCTCACCTATGATTATCAGGATAACTTTTCTATCGACACTTAGCTACCCTAATGTGCAATGGAATGGATCTGAATTTCTCTAGATTTTATTAAGCTAGCCTTGCTCTCAATATCTTTCTTTCCTTATCTATATCCTAGCATGCTAGAATTATAAACTTCTTTCATATAGGGATTCAGAAGGATCCATCCAAAAAATCATGTTAAAGTTTGTTTTCTGGAAATCTTTCTTAGAGGAAGGAGTTGGTTATACACACCTTTAAAATCCATAAAACAAGATCCCATCACATACTTATATATTTTAATGGTTCTATCAAACTAAAAATCAATTTTTTTATGATAATATTTATTGAAATGAAACTATGCATCCCAATATTGTGGAGGATATCACAATAACATCGTGGTAAACCTTAGATCCCTATCGAATATAATAGATTTTGGTACTCCACAAAAACCTTCCACTTCATTAATGTATATTTTTAAAATATGATCAAGAGAAAACTCTTCTATGATATCAATGAAAATTGATGAATTTGTAAGATGGTTAACTACATCCCAAATAGCATTATAGGATTTTGGATTTTTCTGGAGTCTGATGAAAAAGTCTACATTCTTGTTTCTGGAATTCCATTTTGGTATAGGTAATGGTTGTAACATCCATATATATTTTTATCTCTCTAACTTTACTTTCTGACATACCAATGACCAGGATACATACTTTTCAATATCACTTTTCATGTTGTCCCACCAGAAATAATCTTTTAGATATCAATACATATTCATACATCCAGGATGAATAGAGAAAGATAATTTATGATCCACATACAATAGATCCTTTTTAAAATCAAACATGGAGGGAACACATACATAGTTAATGAACCTTATCATTCCATCACAATCAAGGTTGAACTCAGGAACATGTTTTACCTTATTCTTTAGTTCTTAATCTTCCATATGTGCCTCATTAATCCTCTCATGGATAGATGGTAGATCATTAACTTTGTAAAGATAAGTTTTATCCCATTTATTTGAGAATTATAGATCCATAATTTTTAAATATAAGAATATTTATTCATTATTTATCCTCATCATACAAATTGAGCATCATCAATTCAACTCATAGCATCACTCACCTTGTTCTCTTTCTATAGGCGATAATGTATTTAGACTTCATAATCATTAGTCAATTCAAACCATCTTCTATGGAAAATATTTATATCATTTTGATTGGTTAAATATTTTATATGTTTATGATCAGTACATATGTCCCATTTTCACCATAATGATAATGCTTTCATATCTTTAAATTAATAATTTCATCATCTACCACCAAATCAAGATTTATGTGATTTTCCCCTTAACATTCAATTTTCATGTGGTATAAGCTATAATTGTTTCATTCTTTATGAGAATTCATTCCAATACCATAATTTATGCTTCACTATAGATTTAAAAAAATTCTATACTACTGGTTATTGTAATAATAGGTGCATTGACTAATCTTCCCTTTAGTTCCTTGAAATTTTATTCAAATTCATCTTTTCAAAGGATCATTGTTCCCTTCCATTTTAACATTGTGAGTGGATTAGGTAGTCATGAGATATTCTCTAAAAATCATTTATAGTATGCATACAGACCATGAAAACTTTGGATCCAAGTCTTATTGGTTGGTTTAGGTGAAATTTAAATAACTCTGGTCTTTGATGGATCCATATTTACACACTATCTTGATATTATTTGACCAAAAAATGAATCTTTTTATAGTCAAAAATCATAGTTTGTAAATTTTTCAACCTAATTATCCATATATATGGTATTTAGTACAATCCTTAAGTAATCTTCAAGATCTTATTTAATCATTGAATACATAAGAATATCATCCATAAGGACTACCACAAACTAATAATGGTAATTTCTAATGACTAAATTCATAAAATATTTGAATATAGTGGCCAAATTACTAATAAAAAAATATATTCAATATATATTAATTCTATCTATAATGTGTATGGAATGTTGTCCTGGTAATATCCTACTTCCTGAATCATATTTTATTATATCCAAAATGATGTTCATTCTTGGAAATGTATTTTGATCCACATAGTTTCTCAAAAAAAATATTTATTATGAGGAAGAGGTTACTTAATCAGGATTATGATCTTGTTATGTCCCCGATATTCAATGAAATGTCTCATTCATAAATATTTCCTCCTAAAAAATAACAGGTGAACCATAATGTCACAGACATGATCAAATAAATCCATTTTATTGATTCTAAAAGAGTTACTTCTTCAATTCTTACAACTCAATCAACTCAATTTTATATGGAATCTTTGAAATAGGTGTCGAACTAGGTTTGAGTTCTATTAAGAACTCAACATCATGATTGAATGGTAGACTAAGAAACTCTTCCAAAATGACATCAATACTCACCTATATAATGGTCATATCATCAATGTTGAGTTTCAGCCAAACCATCTAAGATAAACACACATTTTGAATAAGAATCATAATCCATATCATGGATGAAATTTCAATTGGATGTTTATATTTATTTTACCATTTATATACGATAATAGGTTAATTAAAAATATCAAGCATGAAATTCCTTACCTGAAAGTTGATGTGTAATTTATATAAAATATACCAATCCATGCCCAAAACAACATCAAATTCATCGAGAGGGAGAATAATAAGATTTTCAGGAATCATAACCACATAAAAAAATAAAAAAGTCATATACTTGAGAAGAAATAATTGTACCCTTAGTTGATTTCACTTATAATTCAACATAAAATAGTTAAGGTTGTTCTATAATACCCTTATAAAATTCCTCAACTATAAAAGATTCAGTAGATCCACAATCAAATAACACATTAGTTTATTTAGATTGGATGGAATGTGTACATTTCACGAATTCATTACCACACTCCACATCAGTAATAGTTATCAAATGACATATACCTTTTTCTCTATGATTAAGTGGTTTTTAATGTCATACATCTTCATTAACCTTTGTTTTCTAGTATTGGTAGGAATAATCCCCATATTCCAAGCATTTAAAACACAGGTGTGTGGGTTGTTCATTATGTGGTTCTTTTCCTCCATCAGTAGCTAAAATTATGCAATCACTATTGAATTTGATATATTTATGTCCTTCAATTATAATATTACAAAAATTTATGGGTTCCCTGATGGTGACTCTCTCCATGTATCATTTCACACATTGAGCACAAATGAAATCCCATCATCTTTTCTCCATGAATTTTATGAATTCATTTCGATTCAGTCTTTCCTTTTATATCAAAACAATGAGATTAATGGGTAACACCAGTCACAATATTCTACTAGATAGAACATTGTATTATTTAATCATAGAAATTGAAATATATTATGTATAATTCCTTTTTAAGATTGTTCTTAAGCCACTAAAGAATCTATTGACCTCACATTAAGGTTTCATGATAATACAATAAGTTTACCTCACAATCCCTATAAAATTTTCAATATAGCTAATTAAGGATTGATCAACCTTATTATTTAGCTCAATAAATTAATTCTCCCATTTAACATGAACAATAAATTGAATGAAATTTTTTAATGAAAATATCTTAAACTCACCGCATTCTATTTTTTTATTTCTTTATATTGCATTATGATCTTGATTTCATTCCTTTATTGATTTTTTCAACTTATAAATAGTAAACAACTAAAATAAAATTTTCATATTTCAAAAAATGCAGAATAGAAAATATAATTTTAGTTTTACTAGATCATAACTAAGTAACTAAAGGATTAGAGGACCCAATAAAAGATAGTGGGTGTCACATCATTAAGGACTCAAAAAAACATTGTACCCTCCTTTTATCATTTGTAATATCAGCATGATTAATATCTTGAAAATGATATAATCTTAGTAATAATATTTTTCATTATATCTCCCATAAAAATTGGTTTCCTAGGAATAAAATTATTACATCATCCATCTAATTCCTCGTATATATGATTCCTTTAGGTTCTATCCATTGAATAAAACAAAAAAATATATTTTAAGAAACAATAATCCTTTTAAGAATCTATATAATAATAAATAATCATTTATTTGATTCCAAAATAAGGAAATTTTCTTATTAATCTATTATAACATTGGTTTATTCTAGGTTATAAATGATCATTTACAAAAAATTGGGAGATTATCCAATAATTATACTTATCCCCAAGGATATCACTAATGTTTTCTCATCATAGTTTCCAATGGAAAATAAACCTTACTCTGATACCAACTATAGAGACCCATACATTCCATACATATATATTAAATCTTATTATATGAATATTTATTACATAACATAATGATCCATGGTATAATTTTATTGGTATAATATCATTGTAAACTTTTATTCATAAATAACTCTTTCATAAGTGAAATACTTCATATCCTACAAAGTAATTCATTACTAGAAACCTCCCAAGATATATCATAAATACCACCATTATTCATAAATTGGTGAAATGAAACATATTAATGGGTGATATCATATTCTTTATAAGGGATAACTATATATATATAAACATTATATGGGTATAAGGGTATGATAACCTATGTATAACATTTGGAAAATGATTTCATGAACAAAATAGATCATAATCATTAATCATGGAATAACTCCTAGCTTTTCAAAAGACAAGAATCATAAAAAAGTCAAACAACAAGAGACATGAGAAAATAACATTAGAATGATATATAAGTTTGTTGCATACACATCAGCATAGAAAATTTTTCCCTTAGTATTAAATATTAACTTCCAATACTATAATAGTGGATTTGGTTTACTCCCAAAACCACCATAGTAGTTATGGTTCACTCCCAGTATTATAATAGTGTGTAGAGTCCCTTAGTAAAATGGGTTCACTCCCTATTTCAGTTTTTTTTATCTCATCAGATATCCATCTTTAACCAATGTATTTGAGGGATATATAATTATGGTCCCACTCATCAAAGAATAAAAATTATAAATTTTTTCCTCATGATTATACAACACTCATCATATTACAACATTTTCCAAATTAATTATGTTTTCTAAACACATAATCTTAGAAAATACTATGGAAAAGAAACTATTTTCATAAACATTTCTAAATTCCAATATAGAATAATGCATGAATAAATGGGGTTCATGATCATCTTATTATCATAATCATAAAACATATAGAGAAATAATATTGTTCGTATCATTGGATAATATCTAAAGTAAAGAATTAATAACAAAAAATCCTTTCATCTAAGATTAAATCTCATATAAATATCTCTTGGAATATTTTTAAATGAAAATATCCTTTTTAGTTTTAAATCACTTATTGAGAATATAAATATTTCAAATATATAATGAAACCAATTTTTTTAAAATAAATATGGAAAATTTTGAAGGAATATTCAAGTAAATTAGTGGTGATTATGGTGGGAAATTTCATTAATTCTTCAAAATATAAAAGATATATCCCTTTCATACTATTATAAAAAAATCATATATACCTCATTTATAAAATGACATGATGATTTATTTTTAAAAAATTTAAAAGGGTAATAATGTATAAAAATAACATTAAAACATTGGATGAAATTAACAACATTATTATAAATATTTTTATAAAACATGTAATTTGATGAAAAATATATTTTGACCGAAAAGATAAATAAAGTCGATATTTATTTAAAAAAATATTTTATATCAGGCAAACTTAAAGTGATGAAAATGAAAGAAAAATATAAATTCTCAATAAAAAACTATATTAATGAAAATTCATATGATTATTTAAAGTTTTATTATAATATTTCGTCATAATAAACATGATCACTAATAATCACTATGAACAATTAGATTGTAACATAAAACCATTACGTCTTTTTTAAATTCCTTCATACATGTTAAATCCACATATATAATAAATATTGATTAATTATATGTAAATATATTAAATAACAACAATATTATATATACTATATCATATATTATTTAGATATATTCTTTTATTATTTTTTTATTAAAAAATCATTACTATAAACAGTGTTTAAAGTGATAACTACTTTGTTTATCATTTATGTTATAATCAATAGTTTTGGTCCTTGGGAATTTATTATGGTTTTATAATCTCTATATTATTAATAAGGATATAAATATCATATATATTAGTTGGTAATATATTTATATTCAACAAATATAATTATAGATATGGAAATTAATTACACCATTTTTGGAGATGGTAGGTTATACGTGTGCATGAATGTTATTTTCACATTTTGACATATGGAATGGAAGAAAGGTAAATAATAATTAACCTTCATAGAATTATTAATATATGATATTATATATATATATATAATTCCCTATTACTATCCATGTAAGAAAAAATGTAAAATAAATCGCATCGCTTCTTGGAGGTTGTAGTCCACATATATGCACTATCAAGGTTTTCATTGTCCAAAAGATTGGAAGGTAAGAATTTAGATGTGATATTATCATTAAATTACAATTATAATGTCTTAAATATCATAAATAATCATTAATACCACCAATTTACCCATCCATAAATGGTGGTGATGAAAAATGAATAGTATTGCTATGTGGATACCGTATGTCGTAGTAACAAAAGACCAATGCTTTCACTTACCATTTGATGGGAATGAGGGTGGATAATGGGGGTTTCATAAATATATTAATGGTTAAATATATTTTGGATAATTAAGTTACTATTTTATGATAAATACCATAAATTTATTTTATGTTAAAACAGATTTCAAAAAGGAAAGTGGAAGGTTTAGAAGAATACATCTTCTTTGAAAGAAATTTATTGGATCTCCTCTTATTGATCTAGGGGTGGAATTTTCAGATTCCTAGAACCTCTAGAGTGTGGATCAAAAAAAATTAAGGAATTTTTACAAATATTTTTTGTTCTATAAGATTCAACGTGTAATATATCAATATTTTACAAAGGACGATGTTCGATAGCGTATAAGATACACGACAATGACCTTAAACAAAATCTGAAATATTATTATTTAAATATGACCATTATAACCTAGTTGTTGAATTGATGAAAATCAATAATATTAAATTAATTATTATATATATATAGGTATGAAATAAATTTAAATTTATTGATTAATTCTTAGGTAAAAATAAACTGAATTTTTAATAAAGTAATTTGATTCTTTAATAACACTTTTTCTTTAAAATGGGTTGTATTATTATTTTTGAGAAAATACTATACATAATTTATATAACATTTATAAAATTTATTTTCTAAAATAGATATAAATTTTGAAATCACCAATTCAAAATTATTTTAGGGTGAATATTTTTCTTTAATAAAAATAGAATGATTTTCCAGTGAATAGTGAGAAATAAAGATTATTAAGAAAAACTGTATTCTTAATTCAAGAATTTATGAAGATAAATTTTGTATGAAAATTATTTAATCATAATTTTAGTTATCTTATATTATAAATAAAAAAATTAAGTTTATTGGAATCAATTTTTTCAGTGAATTTGGTGAAAAAATATTTTTATACAAAAAATGCATTTTTTCAGAAAACAATTTTTCATCTTGTTTTTTTAGTTTAATATAAAATTAAATACTACCAATAATGTATTTTGAATAATGAAAAATATATTTATTTTTTTTTTATCAGTGGGTATAAATTTGGTAAATTTTACCCTTTATGTTTTGTATATTCTAAATTATAACCTCAAGAATTTCGTTCCCACAATAAAGGGTAAACCAGATAATTACGGGTTATAATAAAATAATAAGGCCAAAAAATTACCATAAAAATAGGGTTAATTTTATTGAATGATTTTATGTCATATATAATTGTCCAAAAGTCTAATAAATGTCATTTCCCTATTTTTCCATGATTTTGACCATTATATTATTTTATATAAATAAAAGTCAAAAATAAAATTCACATTATTTCATTATCTCTTAATTTTTGAAATAGATATAAAAAGAGAATATGTGAAGTTATAAATATTAGTTTGATATATAAATAATTTTTTTCATAATGGTAATTAATATATAAATTATATAAATTTAGTTGTTAAAATCAGAGCTTATTCAACCCAGACATAATGCTGATGAAAGCAGTAAAAAACAATATAATAATTTTATGAACTCAAAAAATAACATTATTTTTGTGATTTAATGTATTCTATGAATTTTAAATATATACACCGTTTTTTTTAAATTATAATTAATTTCAATTTGGAAACTATTTTTTTAATTTGAAATTTAATATAGAAATAAAAATATGGAATTAGAATCCCAGCCCTCTCTTATAACCATATTAATCCTATATTACAAATAAATCATCATGGATTTATTTGGATATGAAAATTATTTTATATTAATTTAATATTTTATGAAATTCTAAAAGTTCCCCAGCCCTCTCTTATTAAAAATCACTACTTCATGTCATTTCATCAAACATAATGATCCTTTTATTACGAAAATTCGAACTTAAAAACCTTACAAGAATCCCCAACCATTTTTTAGATCCCTTTTTTATCATAAAAAAAATATTTGAATTATTTTTTTATAAACCTTAATTGGTTGTCCAAAGAATATGCATAGTTCTTAACCATGAATTTTCATTTTGGATGTTATGAATCCAACATCCTCAAAATACCTGATGCAGATTCAACTAATTAAGAAGTTAAATATGTCATTAAAATAAATTAAATTAAATATTTATGGAAAATTATTAAAAAATAAATTTTGTTATGAAATTAAATAAATTAGGCAAGTTTATTATATAGGTGTAAGAGGAAATACATGGAATGTATAGACTTGAGGTCATGGATTTCATCTACATTTCCCTTCACAATGGATTATTTTATTGTTATATAGCTAATTTTATTTATATGTGGTATATACTAGCAATTTTACATGATATATCATAAATAATTATTAAATTTATGATATTTTATGTTTCAACTTTGTGTATTTCATCCATGAGTATTACACTTGAATGTTACCAACTCCTAAAGGATTTATTAACTCAATTTTCATTTATTGGGTAATAAATATACTTCATTGACATTGTTTTTCCATGATAATGTGTGAATAGATAACTGAATTGTTTTATTATATATTTTAACATGTTTTGGGATGAATTGAATTTTTTATAAATAATATCTCTTTAGATTATTTCTCAATTTAATGATATTTTTTCGTAAGCATAATTCATCTCAAATTCTCTTTCTTAGGAAAATATGTTTATGATATGAACCTATATTATTTTATAAGGTGTATATATTTCACTATTGTCTTTTTATTTTATTATTATCCATATTTATATAATATATAAATATCATTATATGTTTTTTATTCATTGGTATTATGATTTATAAATTTAAAAAGTTGTATTTTTTATTATAATCTCTTTTCTTTTCGAGATTTTTTAGGATCAAGGTTACTTTGAATGTAATCATGTGATATCATTTTTTAACAACATCAATTTTATTATCGTTTATTTTACTTTTTTATTTTTCTATTCCACCCTTATTTATAAAATCTACATAATTGTTTTTGAAAGCGATACAGATCGTATACCTTATTTTAGATAGGGAATCTTTCCCTTCTATATCCAATTTTTCAGAAATGATTTAAAAAAAAATTATTTATAAACATAAATTTGGTCCAAAATATATTTTATATGAACATTGACTGTATTTTAAAAGTTATTAAATGGATATTTCTTAACTTTTTCCAAGTGGGTCACTTTTTACTACCATTAACAAATGTATAAATATATTTTTTATTGTAACATTTACAACATGAACATATTTTCCAACCATCATAAAAATTATTTTCTTGGATTATTCCATTATATGTATCAAAGGATGTTTTTAAGAAAACTGAATTTCAATGAAAATAATTTTTAATTTTTTTTTGAATTGTTAGTTTTTTAAGAGTGATTAAAAAAATTAGAAAAATGGTACTTTCCTCATGAATGTTTTTAATGTTTTTAATGGTATTTAAAATATTCAATGTCAAAAAACATTGAAGATACTTATGATATAATTGGGGATATGTTACAATGATACTATCTTAATTATTTATTTGTATGGATTATGATAACTTCATAAAGACTTTAACAGAACCCATTTATTTTCTATGAGTTAAGCATGTTTTAAAAAGAATAATGGTTATTCTAAAGAGTTTTATTAAAAAAAATTCAAGATATATGTACATAAATCGTGTTATGGTTATTGGATAATATTTATAATGATGGGTGATTCCATTATAAATATTCGGTATGTTTTTATGTTATTAAAAAATGATTTCTGTTCTGAGATAGTGCTCAAATGCATTGGTAAATTATATTGGAAGTTTACTATATTTCTATTTTAGTATGTTTTTGTTCTATAAGGGTTCTATTAAGATAATGTTTTAAGATACCAAAATTTTTCATTTATTATTTTTATGGGTTTTTAATGATTTTTTTTAACAATATTGAAATGAAATGGATCATTACTATTTATTCTAATGACTCATTCCTTATGAAAATCATTATTCCATTTTTCTTGATTGATGATCCAGGTATTGATGGGTATTAATTCCCTTATTTTATTCTCATGAATTATGATTATGTCATCATATGCTTATCATTATCTTATTTCCACCGATGATATTCAATTTTTAATACTTATGTTTATAATTAGTAGGTATTTGATCTTAACCTTCTTATGTTTAATGATTCAAAAGATATGAGTAGTGATGTTAAATGATTTCGGTCTATAGAGGTTTATGTTTTGGATAATTTTATTCAAGATGTTGATGAACTGTTTTGAAATATTAAAATCTAGGTTTTAGTGGGAAAATGATCACTTAATGATATGGTTCTTGTTATGTAATAATTTTTTCTTAATTTTATTTGCCTCTAAATCTAAACGGTCTTTGGATATTAATGTTTTCCAATATTTACATTGGAACGTATCATTTGTTTGATCAAAAAAATTGGGGGTTGTTTATCGGTATTAGGACATAAATGTAAAGATTATGTTTTTAGTACTAGATCTAGGAGTGTGGGTTTGGGGACATTTAAAATGGAATCAAAATAGAGTTTAGAAAACATTGGTGATTATTAGTTTTTTAGGTCATATTTTCTTAAGAGTTATGGATTCCATCATGAGTTAATACATTTGAGATTGATCATAATCTCAATGATTTATACACCACTTTTGAGGTTTTATGAGATATAATTTTTAGGGTATTAATAATACTTTTTGAGATTTTTTATTAGTTTTAAGTATATTTAACCATTAGGTTTATCATGATTTATAATTTGAGTTAGAATGAATTTAAATTTTTTTGAAATATATTTTATACTATATGATCCTTATTATTGAGTTAATTATGGGTTGATACAATTTGGGAATATATGTTTATTTGTATAGATATCTATGAGAATGAATATTGATTTAACTAATAAGTTATTAGTTTTTTTTTTCAAAAGAAGATCAGTTTATATTTTGGGAACATTATGTTATATTATCATATTTCATTTGTGGTTGCAATTTTTAATTATCTTTTAAAATCAAATATAATCTTAATACGTAAATGTTATGATCAGTTTATTTATGGAAATTATTACGATATCTTGGTGATTATTTTATTAAGGCATATAAATTTGTTGTATGTGACTTTAATAGTGATTGATGTAATTCAGAGATAAATATTAAATTTATCCTAGAATAATATGTGATCATTCCATTCTTTTTTTTGGTATTAATATTTAATTTTGGAGATTGAGGATTTAATTTTTTGTATGAATTGTTATTAATTTTCAAAATTTTCTTACATTTGTCTGACTATAATGGTTTTGGTTACTATAAAAATATATTAGGAATGTCTTTTTATAATTTATTTAATTATACGATCTAGTATAAGTTTATTCTAGTACTGCATGCATGAGAAATTCATATTTAATACTCATAATTTAGAAAAAATATATGATATTATAGTAGAAATTAATTAAAGGATGAAATTATTATTACCATATAAGTATATTACCTTATGTCATTAGTTTAGATAGTAAATTAATTCCTCAACTATAGGAAACAATAATGATATCATGCCACCTTCATTTTAAATGAATCTATGATCTAATTTATATGTAGTTGGTTTATATTATTGTGGTCATTAAAATTTTATTTATCACTCAATTTATTATATCAACGTCCTCTATCATTATCGATCATTATTTGGACATTAAAAAAATTTCCATGTCTTTATCATCAATCCACACTAATGTTTTCTATTTGGAAACTTAGTTATGTGTTCTTCAAATGGACCTCGTACTTATCATTCCCTAATTATAAGGGAAAGATTTATTAACCCTTTATAGGATGCGGGATGTGAAAAAATGTATTTTCATATGTTAATGATTTTATTTTCAATACTAAGTTCTAATTGAGAGGATGAAATTTATTAATATGGATAGAATTTAATATCCTGATGTTAAGAAAAGACTCTTTTTTATAGTGTAAAAGATATGCAATGTCGAACTCAAAGGAACATAAAAATATTATTATATAAATATGAATATCATAATGATGATTTTGAATTAGAAGGAATTAATATGAATAAAAAAATTAGGAAATATATATATAATGATCCTAAAAAGAATAAAATATGTGGATTTCTTCATAGGAAATAATAACTCGATATATATTAATGTTATTTTATTCTTAAAAAATAGGGTTTCTTCAAAAAATATATTATTATTTTGTGAGAAAAAATTATAATTAATTTATAGAAACTTTATAAATTTTTCCTAAAAAAATGGATTATATTTTTGATATCCTCAATTCAAAATTATCATATATTGTTTTTTTTGAAATATTTATTTTAAAAGGAATATTGAAAAATAATGATTTTCATTGAAAACAATATTTTTGTTTCATGTATTTAAAAAGGTCCATTTATTAAATAATGGTTTCAAATTAAATTAATCTATCCTATAATATGAATAAGAAAATTATTTTCATTATAATTAATTTAATGATTTACTTTTTATAAAAACATTTTTATAAAAAAAATATTTTTTTCAAAAACTATTTTTCATCATATTTTGTGGGTTTTAATTTAAATTAAATTCTACCACTTCTATGTTTTTAATACTTAATAATATAATTCATATTTTTAATTAGTGGGTCTAAATTTGTTAAATAGGACACTTTTTTTCAATATTATGAATATTAACCATATTATGTTTTTTATAATATAAAAGTTTAATTTAGGTATTTATGATTCAAAATAAGATGAAAAAGACTAAAAAATAATCCCAAAGATTTCATTAATTTTACTATATGACTATTACTCATCCAAAATTAAATTATATGGTCTTTTGTTTCCATTTTTCTTGGATTTTCAAAGTTATTTTTTTTATAAAATGAAAAGTAAAAAATGTCATAATACATATTTTATTAAATATAAATTTATGAAATTGGAATACAAAAAGGATGTGTTCTATTATAAATACTTAAATGAAAGATAAATTAATTTTTTCATATTGGTAATTTCTTCTTTATTTTTAGTAATGAAATAGTTAACTTAAATATGCATGCTACACTAACACAATATTTTTGCATGTTGTAAAAAATCAATAAAATAATTTAACAAACTCTAAAAAATAATATTATTTGAGTGAGTAATAGTTTAGAAAGAATTTTTTAGATACATGAAATTTATATGAGGTGTATAAAAAGTTTATATTATAATTTAATATCTTTATTGATAATTTTAAGGTCAAATTAAATGGATAGTATCAAAATTGATGTTAGTGATAAATTTTCAAAATAATATTTTATTAAAGTATTAAAAATTTGAAAAAGTATTTTCTTTAACAAAATTATTTTTACAGATCTCATTATATAAACCATATTCCATTTATAATCCTTTTATCCTTTTATAGTAACTGTATTGACCCTTAAATTTTAAGAAATATTTTTTCATGATAATCATCTAAATGGTTAAGTGGGGTTAAACAAAAAAAATAAGGTTATAAAAACCACCAAACGTTATAAAAATTTTATTTTATGATGTTATTTTAGTCCAAACTCTTATTATCATTGATATAAATCATACTGGATCCATTTGGAACTAAAAATGAATTTTTTTATTTAATATTTTAATAAATTTTAATAGTTCCCCTCCCCTCTCTTATAAAAAGGACTCCTCTTATTCCCTATTCATCACACCTAGGGAACAATTTTATTCAGACAAGAGCTTCATAAATCAAATATAAATATCCATATTTATGTCTTAAATTCTATTTTTTAAACAACAAATCTATCTATGAGGTTTTTTGGTGACAACCTTAAAAGGTTTTCCAAAGAAGCAGTAATGTTTCTAACCAACAGTTTTCATTTTGTTTCCTTTTTATTTCATTTTAAAATATTTTTAAACCATCATGATATAATATCACATATTTCCACCATATATGGAAATTTTTATATAGTGATGAAATAACCTATATCCATCACCACTTCCATCAAATGGGAAACAAAACCATCAATCATTTGTACGATGAACTACCGCCTTGCTAACAGATATAATTTGTTTTCCATCACCACCTCTCAAGTATCATTATAAGGATGGAAATAATATATAATTATTATGTTCATAAAATATTTATCACTCATAAAATATAATGTATTATATATTTTTTCTTACACATCCATTCATTGAAAAAATTGTAATGTCTTTCATGCCTACCTGTGGACTAGCACCTCCATGAAGAGGTGTTATTCATTTTTTATAACCACATAATATTGATGATATTTTTATGTTATTGTATATATATATATATTATATTTTTTATAGATTAATCACTATGAAAACATAAAATAATATTTACCTTATTTCCATCAAGATCATTAAAAATGGAAATGTTTCTCATGTGAAAGTATGGAATATCATCTATATGATAATAAAATACATGTTTTTCATTACTGTATTTAATGGATATTTTCAAAAGTGTTATTGATTTATATAAATGAAAATTATTTCATGATTACTATTTTAGATATGATGTAACTTTGAATCCTTTGAACATAGTCAATATATAAATGATATTTTAAAAATTATGAACTGAATGTCCTCAGAATACCCAATGTCAACTTAACTGATTAAGGAATTAAATATGTCATTAAAAAAAGATAAATGGTTTAAGAATATAGTATTAAACCAATAATATTTTATTAAAAAATTAAATAATTGATATTTGTTTATTATATAGGCGTAGAGGGATATACATGGAATGTTTCAAGTCAAGGTAAGGAATTTCATCTCAATTTACCTTAATTGAATAGTATTTTATTTTTATGAACCAAATATATTATATGGTGTATATAATTAAACATTTATGTGTTATATAATTATTAATTATAACTTCAAGTTATGTTAATTTTTAATTTGACTTATTTCATCTAACAGTATTACACTTGAATGATTTCAAGTGGTAAATAATTTATAAACTAAATTTATTTTCATTGGGTCATAATTTTTTTTATTGAAAATTTTATACCATGATCGGTTTTGAATCAATATCTAAATGTTTTTATTAAATATTTAAAAAAAAAATTGGATTTATTTTTTAAATATAATTTATCTGTTGATTAATTCTAAATTCATTGATATGATCTTTGGAAGGGTGATTCATCTCAAATTATTTTTCTTTGGGAAATGTGTTAATGATATAAACCTATATTATTTTATAAGGTTTATATACACACCCTTTTACATGTTATATGATTAATATTCTTATGTTAATTATTTTTAAAGATTCATTTGGTGAAGTTATTTAATTGGAATAACAATTGAAAAAATTCTAAATTTGGAAAGGCTTTATGTTTTAGTGTTTTTTTCAGGATTGTTTATATTCATTTTTCCTTTGAGGGATATCATGTGAAATTATTTTATTCAAACAAATGAATTTTCTTAAAAAATTCTGAATGTGTTCTATATGTTTATTTCTATTTCCACCATTATTTATTAATGAAAAATTAGTAAAGTTATTTGAATGTGATATAAATCTTGTACCTTTTTTTAGATAAGTAATATTTTGAATTACGTACCCATGTTTTCTAACATGATTTACGTACCCATGTTTTACTAAAAACCCATTTTATTCTAATTACTGGTTGATCATTAGTTCATTTAACTAGTTTCATAACATGATTCCTATCAAAATGACTTTCCTCTTACTATATAGGCCTTATACAACTATCATCACTTAATGCATCATCAACCATTTTATGTTCAAACTGTGACAAAAAATAAAGATGGTCACATTATTTTTTTATCAAAAATATTATTTTATTGGTTGATAAACATCACCAATGATTTTATTAATATGAATAACCCTTATAATCATTGTATTTTTATGAAAATATATATTATATTATTAAACTTTCATATATACATTTTTTAGTAATATTGATTCTCGAGATTAAAAATATGATATTTTAACTTATAAATAATTTACTATCTAATGTTGGGGATCATCATCTGGTAATATAAAATGAGAAAGTTCAAAAAAACATGCAATTGATGAACATATAATGTATTTAAGTATAATAATAAGTTAATGTTATGCACTATATTATAGGAATTTTTTGGGAACAAGATGCGCTGAATTAGATTACAGAATTTGTTTTCCAATATGATGCTATGAAATTGAACAGGATATTTTATCAATCCTTTTTTTTGTGATGTGAAGAAGATATATATAGATAAATTTTGAAAGAATAAATGAATCAATTGAACTCTAACTCTGTCTTTTAAATATCTATAGGTGATGATATGTTTTAAATGAAATTTTAAAGAAGATCTATATTGTCTAAAACTACACAACCAATTTCATATTTTCTATATTAGAATATTATCCATGATCCTTTTTCATTCATATCATATCTTATGCAGATTTAATCTATTCTATCAGTTATATCTTAAAACTATGACTTTCATTTTTAGTCTCCCAATTGATTCTCTCATTCATTGTGAAGGTTATTGATAAATGAACCCTGAGGGATAGAGTTAATAAATACTTATTGGATTTTGGTAAAATCTATGATTATTGTACCAAGTGTGAACTTCTTGTACGAATTCATGAAGACCATAGGAAAATAACTATGAGTTATTGAAAAATAGACCAGTCAAGTGAAATTAACTATGTTCATGCATTTAAGCATTGGAGTAGTGGATAGAGTGATTTTTGTTCCATAAACCATTGAATATTTCAAGTGTCTCATTCCATTCATTATGTTTTTATTTCCATAACTTTAATTTTTCAATTAAATATCAAAAATCGTAATATTTTGAAGTGGGTATTTTTCTAAGATAAGAAAATATCATATAATCAATTCACCCCGCTTGAGACTTGTGTAGTAATACTTTGACCAAACATTTCCATCATAGGGTATAGATTTTGTGTTCTAAAATTTAAAATTTTAAAGTCCAATGATTATAATGAAAATGGTTGTTCTAACTAAAATTAGAGAAGGTATATATATGGTAAAATAATCCTACTCCAATATGGGACAATTATGGATGTTAGATATTGAGGAAGGAATTTTTGGGAAATAACCATAGTTTATAATATTATCCTAAATATGTGAAGCCTTATGTAATTACTAAGAAAAAACCAAAAACATTGGATCTGGGTACTTAAGTAAGCTATGGTGTAGACTCTAAATATATGAATTCTATATTATGTGGGCTGGGTCAAGATTAGTTTAATCAAATTTTATAATATGAAACTAATCTTGAAAGGTGGACTATTATATTAGTGTAATATTACGTAATATATATTGAGGGAGATATTCAATATAATTCTAATAAGATAAAGTTTGATACCATCAGAAAGAAAGAATGATAATGTAAGACCCTATGATTTTATGAAATATATCTTCTTTTCAAATGAATTTAATCTTTTAGAGATTTTACATTCCACAGTACACTAAGTTTAACATGTGTTACATGCAATATAGATTTTATATTGAGTGACATGAAATAAAGAGTTTATCTTATGTTATAGACAACATTGAGTTTAGTTTTCATTACTCCCAACACTAAGTTTAAATGAAACATGACATAATATTTAAATATTAGTATTCAATATGGTTTTTATCTCCTATCCATTTAAATGAAAGGTATGTATATGATTAACTAAATTATGATATTATTTGGTTTTCTCATGTATATATATAATTAATTCTTTGGGGACCAATTATTTAGAAATGAAAAAAACCCATTTTAAAATGAATAAAATTATTTTCTAAAAAACTATTTTTATACATATAAACATGTTTTACCTGCATGATGGTGATTGATTTTAATGATTTTTTATATTAAATATCTAATCAAATTTTTAACATTCATATTATGTGTTTTCTGGATAAGAGTTATTAATAAATCTAATTTTCTTCTTAAAATTGTATTTTCAAAAAGTAGTTTTGTTGCCTTTGGTGCACTTATATTAAAATTAATTTTACAAAATTTATAAAATTAATTTTAAAATTTAAAATAAATTTTTTAAATAATAATATCAATATTATATTATGTTAAATGATTTATCTTTTTCAAAAAGTTTCACTTTTTTATGAATAGTGCAAAATAATGAATTTTAAATAAAAATGAATTTTTTTATTTAATAATTTGTAAAGATAAATTATTTTTTAAATTGGTTTTAAAGTAAAATTATATCGAGTATATTTAAATTTATAAAAAAAATCCATTTGAATAATTTTCATATTGAGTTTTGATCTAAAAATTTGTATTCTTTTAAACATTTTCTCTTAAAAAACACGCTTTCTCATCATGTTAGTGTGATTAGTTTTAAATTAAAATTTTCTATTTATTTGAATTGAATGTGAAAAAATTGGATTACATATTTGGAATTTGAATAATTTATATTATCTAGTAATTTAAAAATAATTTTTACCACAACGAATAGTTAAAATAGTTAAAATTAATTACTGTGACTAAAGTTAAAATTGGGTTATGTGCATTACATGTGTTTGCACTAAGATTAATTTTACACACACAAAGTAATTTTAGTTAATAAATTTTATTTCCTATTTATAATCATTATCTATAAATTATCAAACAAATCTCATTTTAATTTTATTCTAAAGGGATAAATTACAATGGTAAATAAAATAAACTATGGTAAAAAATAAAAGGGTAAAATTGAGAAGATTATAAGACTAAGTAATAACATGAAAAATGTTATTATTTTGTTTTTAGAGGCATTTCTTGATCCAATAATCCATCCAATCCATTATTTATTTATTTTTGAGGAACATGATGTAAGAGTGACCTCCTAATAGTGAATACTTTTGGGTATTTTCAATAATGACACTCCTAAATTATAAAAGGGAACTCACTCCCCTCACTTACTCTCACCACTCAAGAAATTTGGATCTTCCAAACACATCCAAATAACTTCTAAACTGAAATCCTCTAATTCTATAATCCTTATTTTGGTATTAAATTCTTCGGAGGAAGGTTTTTTTTGCAAACAAAAGGAGGATACCTGAAGAAGAGGTAGTGTTCTTCCATGAGTGTTTTTATTGTATTTCTTCCAACACCTCCTTCAATTATTATTAAACCATGAAGATATAATTACATAAATATATTAAATATACAAATATTTTTTTTGTTAATTTAATGAACTAAAACAACCTCCAATTCCATCAAATGGGTTATGAAATCATCATTCATGTGTACGGCGGACTACCGCTTTGCAAACCGATGTTATTCATTTTTTCCATTACCTTCTCTCACGGTTGGGTGTGACAGTGGATATAAAGTTTATTTATGATTTTTATAACATAATTATACATCAAGATTCATTATATCGTATTTAATTTTTTAAAATTCCATTCTGTAGGTGATATGATAATGGTGTTCATGTGTATGGAGGACTACTGCCACGTGAAATGATGTGGTTTTATTCACTAACACATTAAATGATAGGTAATAAAGATATAATTAATTAAGATATATGAATTATATATACTATGTGAAATAATAATTATTCTGTAAGGGTGATATATTATTTACCTTTCTTACATTCCTTCTATCTAGAGAATGGAAATAACATTTATGCGTTTATACGACGCATGGTCTCCATGGATGGTATAGTACATTTTATATATCTAACAATAATGGATTACTCTATATATATATACATAATTAAAATATATTATTTTTATATCAGGGCTCACATTATCAAAGTTATTAAACCATGATAAATGTAAAAAAGGAAAAAAATACCAAAACAAAACATACTTTCAAAATAATGAACTTATTAACCAAAATGTAATTTTATTAGGGAAATATTAGTAAAAATGTAATAAATTGTCATTAGTAAATAATATATAGTATGATAATTATGATAATGGTTTTTTAATATAATTATTATAAACTTATATATCTTATATATGTTGTTTTAATGTGTGTGAAGGTAGTCAAGACTTGAGGTACAAGGATTTATAATCTCTCTTTTATTTCTGGGTGATATTTGAAAATTAAACACCTTTTTTGTTTTTTGTGGTGCATATACTAACCATTTGAAATGATATATCATGAATCCCATTATTTTAATTGTATTTTATGTGTTATTTTCATTATTCTTTACCTTTTATTAAGATTTAAAATGTTACTGTTCTTATTACGGATTTTTGTCTCAATTTCCCTTCATTGTCACATACATTGTGTTATGAGCCTATATTCTTCCACCAAGTGTATATTCAACCAATTTTATATGAAATATAATGATTTAATAATAAAAATGGTATTTTCTATTCCATTTTCTATTATTCCTCAATGGGTCTTACGATTTAGTGTTACAAAATTGGTAATGCTTTTATGTTACAATCTCATCATTTATCAGGATTTTCTATGAATATATTGGTGATAATAAAATATTATAACACATCACTAAATAAACTCATGAATTTTATTATACTATTTTTATTCAATATGTTTACATGTAATAGTATCATTTTCTCACTCTTTGGCTCTTCAAATAAGTGAGAAAATTATTTTTAAGAAAATAGGACTTTATTTCTCTCTTCCATCAGAAATCATTTTTGTCAAAAAAAATTCTTTATAAAAAATATTTAAAAATGTTTACTCTTATAAAGTGATTTTAAAATAAATTTTTACCCTTATTTTACATTTTTTAAAAATTATTTTTTGAAATATTAATGTCATCTTCCAAATAATGCTGATTTGGATTTTGCAAAAAATGTTAAAGGAATCATTATTTTAAATCCTATGAAATAAATAAAACTTCTCATAATCATATAAATTATTTGATTTGGATATTACTTTATAAGTTCCCAAGGTTATCTTTATTGGAAAATATTTTCATTTTTTTGTTTCAAAAAAGTTTTTTTTAGAGGAAAGTATATTTTCCTTAAGAAATGTATTAAATGGATGATCAAAATAATTTTCCATCTATGATGAAATCCATTTATATTACCTATGCCTTACTGGGGATACAATCTAAGGATACCATTATTATTATTATTTCTCTAAAGGTTTTTGTAGGAAAATATGTTTATGAAACCCATTTTTCATCCATATGTTATACCACGATGAAATGATTATGAAACCCATCTCTTTTCCACAGGTTATACGATGATGAAATGTTTTTTAAAACACATTTATTTTCATATATTGTGATATGTTGATTTTTTATAATATTTTGGAACAAGTATATATGATTTTCATTATGTTCCTAGTGGGACCTATATCTCCCTTCAATTCATTGGGTAAAGAATTATTTCTCATGAGATAGATATGGGAAAATGGTTAGTCTTGATCCACTACGAGAAACATGCATATCCTAATCCATTATGGGAAACAGGTGTGTCTGGATCCACTATAGGAAATAGGTGTGTCCTTATCTACTATTGGAATTAGGTGTGTCATGATCCACTATAAGAAAAATGCGTTTCCTGATCCACTATGGGAAACAAGTGTGTCTTGATCTACTATGTGAAATAGGTGTGTCCTAATCCACTATTAGAAATAAGAGCTTCCTAATACCCCATGGGAAACATGCGATGAGTGTCAATCCACTATTTTTATGGTTCAAGTTGAAAACATGGACATATTAATTGGTTTTTAATATTTTTGATGGTGTCATAATTTTATG
Source organism: Viscum album (assembly GCA_963277665.1). Lineage (NCBI taxonomy): Eukaryota > Viridiplantae > Streptophyta > Magnoliopsida > Santalales > Viscaceae > Viscum > Viscum album. The sequence continues at coordinate 1,425,639,884 of OY728120.1, read as the reverse complement.
ACATGAGATTATGGTTCATGATTGACTATGATGATTTTCACCAGTATGGGACATGTTTTGTGAAATAGAAAGGTTTCATTTCATGTTTATGATCTAAAATTTTGGGTTTAAACTTTGTATGTAATATTCATGATCAAATACCCTTATTTTTATCATGTTCTTTCACATAATCATATATTGATATCTATGATGTTTACCCTTAGTGGGCATTTGTACTCACCCTTTCATATCATTCATTTCCCTAGGTTATGATGAATGATTTTATTAAGGTTATTTCTATAAATATAACTAAATGGGAAAATCTTTGGGGGAAACATTGAAGATCGTTCACCAAATTAGAAGATCATGTTCCAAGTTTCCAAAGGCACTAAACTATTACAGTCCTCATATGTGTGTTTTTATAACATATTGAATATTCATCTAAAAATATGTAATATCCATGTCTGAGAAGTCATTGTCTCAATAGTTGGTATTAGAGGAAAGGATTATTTATCCTTTTGAAACTAGAATCATAAAACTTTAATGGGGTAGCTAGGGATATTTATAAGGATAGTTATAGAGATGTCTCTAAGGATAAGTATAAGGATGAGTCATGTGATGGAACCATACATGCAGTGGAAGCCCCAAAATTGGGATTTCAAATATTTTCCACCAATGATAGATATAAACTAGTCGATGTCGACAAATAGATGCCTGATTAATTACTTAAGATCTCACATGAAGAGTTTTAAGCACAGAAATAAACCATAAACTACCTAATTTAATCTGAATCCATACAAAACATCTTCTCCTCATTGGAAATCACATATCAAATAATCCAAATCAAAATTACTTTAGATCATCCACACATGCTTCAAGAAATATGTAGCAATGTCGTTCGTCCAAATTTGGGTGCTAGAGTGGAGATTTGTCGACGCTTTTGACACTCTGACAATCACTACATCACAATACCTAAGAGAGAGCTCAATCCGATCTCTTTGGATCCCGAGTATCTCTCTCTAGAACCTGGGAGTGAAGACAATAATAAGAACTCCCATGAATAGTGCTTTGTGAAAGCCCCTCCTCTGCTATTTATAGTGTGTGTTCAGTGATTACCTGGAAATGGAAACCTGGCTCCCCGAATAATAAACACACTATTAATAACATATTATTACTACTTATCTGAGTAATAAATATTATTATGATTTTCTTCTATGATAGTAAATATATTATGTGATAATAATTGAGTCCAAAACTTGACTTTTCATTCCCAGAAATATTAATTAAACCTTGAATAATTTAATATTAATCAATTAATATTTTTCATGTATTTACTTAAAAAATGAAAATATATTTGATAAATAAATTCAATGATCATTATTATTAACTTTAATAATATGAATTTTTTTATTTCATTAGTGATCATTTAGCCTTGGAAAAATCATGAACCCCAATGGTGGGCCCCACCATATCCAAAACTCTCATTCAACTAAATAGGGCAGATTCTTGAATATGCTATTGTGTGTGGCCCTCTAGGCTCGTATCTCGATATGAGTGAATACTATTCACAGACCAAGAGTGGGATCTAGAAACCCATCATAGCCCCTAAAGAGATAAGTATTTTCATACTAACGACAACCAACCTACAAACATGTACTATGTAATATAATCTCTTTGTCATTAATATCTCATAAAGTAGTACACACTCATGTGTCATCACCCTTTTTCTTGCTTTATTATTTAGTGATCTAACTAGATGGACTTACCCTCAACTACCATAGCCATGGTATTATAAAGTTACTTCCATCATTATCAACATGACTTGAGATATATTAATTTTATAACCTGGAAGCGACGAATCCATTATTTACCATTCAACCAATTTCATGCCATTAATGATGCACCCAACAAAAACTTCCTCTCCATGATTTCAACATCATGGTTTTCATCTAGCATCAATGTACATGATCAACTGACATACACTGATAATGATCTCAAGTCAGGAGACCATTACATGTGATCCTAGATAGTAATATCCAATGACACCTGAATCATGTGGTGTTTCTATTGGCGGTTTTGTCCTCATGATGTCACTACTAGATAACACCAAGTGTGAAATTCATGAGAAAAAATCTCAATGCTTATGAGCCCCCATCACTTGATATTCAAACATCTACTATGTTTGATTATTAAGGTGTATCTAGACCATAGAACATAAATTTAAGATTAATGTCATAGTATCTCGAGGTTCTCATTAGAGACTGGGATCTACTATACCCTTTTGATACAACAATTAATCTTTGGTCATTACCATTTCAATAGTGGATGTAAAAAAGTCCACAGTATAATGGTAGGATTCCATCAGGTATAGCTAACTGTATACATGATATGGTAATCAAAATTCACTGAATAGTTGGGTCTAGGGATCCCACTACTAAAACACTCCCACTTGCACTAGATCTAACTTTATAACCAAACTTAATAGATACTCACATGATAAAGATCATGTTTCTTCTAAGTAATGACTTTAGCAACTTGGAAAACCATGGTTCCACTACGTGGAAATTCTGTTATTGAAACCTTGTCTCATTGAGTATAACTTCTCAAGAGATGGTATCCCGAGTATATCCCACTTTTCCATTTTCATAACATTACATCTTGGATAGTTAGAGAATCATAATTTACACTATGAAAATACTGTTCTTATGAGGTGTGATTCCAAGAACTGGAAAAAATCATTTCATTTAAAAATTGCTTCTTAGTTACCTCAAAATATGCAACGTACTCGGTATTTGTAGGTGTGCCTACAACTAGTTTATATGAACTTTACTCACTCATTATCTTTATCCTAAATACAATATTAGATCACATGGATATAAATAATACTAGTTATTAACCCTGAAAACTAGTATCATTTATTCTCTACTTACCAATTACATATCCTTTTTCACATGATTTAGTACAATTGGATAGTTTTGACGGTATCACTTGTAGTTCTCATGGATATAACTGATATTTTTATACTATAAATAATATCCTAGAAATATTAGTTCTTTCTCATATAATGGAATACGTGATTAATCCATCACTTTAGATAATGGATATTCAATAACAACATTTATCACCTCTTACGTATTGGACCTGTGAACCTAGAGGGATGATTTTATGTGAAATTTGTGACAATTCATATCTTGAATTGTTCCAACTTGTATTTTTCAATACCATGTCATCATATGTATTATTGACTTGGTCTAAGAAACCTTTAGATCTACCTCACTAGATAAAGTTCCCTAGATCTTAGTTTGCTACATTAAGTCAATCACTGGAGTATAGATTACATCCTGGTCATAGCTAACTTGAAGACCAATACTTGTGTTCTATATGTTTCTGAACATATTTTTCTCTGAAAGCATTGACACTCCCACTAACCTTTGGTAGACACCTAACAACATTCATTCCAAATGAATACTCTATGATCTTGTTTCTCACATCAACCCTAAAATGTATTTTAGTAACTTGCAACCTTTATTAGCATTATATGATGTGACCATACCTTTCTAGTTTCATTGTATATAAATGTTCAACAAATGATGGTCATGACATCCAAAGCTAAATAAATTGATCATCTAAACTAGCTATGACAAGTAAAAATTCAAATGGATTTAGACATAACGACTTGGTGAAACCAATCAAGCCTTATTGGTACTTCACGTTAACCATCCATGTATCATTTCACATGAATACCCACTATAATATTCAATTTATAATCAACTTTTAATTTTGATACGTGGAATCCATTATTGAATTTTGACTGATTTTTTAATTGTAACTTATCGAAATATACTGATTACTTGTAGGAATTTATTATAGGTCATGGTTAACTCAAAACAATCACCATGGTTTTATCCTTCTTACACAATATGTGTCTCTGGAACATAATTTGTTCCACATGTGCTTGTGGAACTAGTTCTTATGCCAACTATTTGTGCATTAGAATCCTTGACTAAATCCAAGTCAATTTAGGTCCCACTATCTCAAAAGAAATGTGCACCCTTATATAAATGTAGTTGATCACTTCACTACTACATTTCTATCTTAGGGATTTATGTAATATCATAAATTATTGTTAGGATAGTTACATAGATGCACCATGTGTTTAACTTGATACATATTATTTTATGTCCGAACAAACGTTTTGCATCCAAACACATTTCCATATGACATAATGGGTTTATCATCATACTATGACTCGTATGATGTCCATTTTTCATTTTAGTTGGAATATGAGTATGGGATTATATCTTTATTTGTAAAGAACATCATGAAATATAATAGAAGTTTCTATAAGTTGCAACATTGATAATACTTACATCAATACTTTGATATATAAAATGTGCATTTATGAATTACTACATGCTTTATTTTGTTGATCAATGTTAACATGTCACACTTCATCATCGATCATCCTTATTGACATCAAATCCATGATGTGGATAAGGTAATGTGTGTTTATGAATTACTCTGTGCTACATTTTTTTGATCAATGTTAACATTTAAGACTTCATTGTTGATCATCCTCACTAAAATCTAATTCGTGTTGTAGATAAGGTAATGTGAATTTAGGAATTACACCATGCTACATTATAATGATCTATGATGGCACATTCAAGATATTCTTCGGCATGTCGGCTCGAAGAAACTCATATCTTATGATCATGCACTTACTTCATTTTACCTTTCCATAATTACTTAAAGTAATATAATGAAGTATATATACCTCTAGCTTATGCTTGGAATAGTTCATGCGGCCAAGCTGAAATAATTCTATAAGATTTGTGGCATACCTTTATTTCTAAAGGTTTCTTTATCAAAACTAAAGACATTAATAATACTAGTGGTTTTTAGCAATGCCAATCCTAAATATCATACTAGATAATTTTATTGACATCCACTTTTAGTTTTTTTTTTGACAAAGAAATATTTTTCCACAAATGGGTATAAGTCTTACATTTATATTCATCACTCATTTTATATGATTCATGTATTATTGAACTAGTGATTGAGTATTAAATACCAAAAACAACATTCATTTTGAAAGCTGAAAGAATGTCTCATTACGTCCCAAGACACATGAGATTAATGTTTACGGTAATACTCAATAATAGTTCTACACGAATCTTTTTCTTGGAAATTTAAGAATTCGTGTACTTCTCACCATTGGCCTAGGTATCACCCTTTCACATACACATGGATAATACACCTGATTTGGAGTAAGGTTTCTATACTTACATGGTTACCATAATAGAATACACATATTTCATCATCATATTGTATTTAATACCCAAGTAGTAAAACAAAAATATTACAATTGGTGAACATTTTTTAAGAAGAAGTGGGTAACTTGCTTAATTAATTCAGTTTATTTCTTTTAAACATCCATTATTTTATTTTATAATATGAAATGAATATAACCACTTTCAATACCTCATTCATTTAAGGATTTCATGAATTTTCTATTGGTATTAATTTCCTTATGGACTTTTCTCATTGTATTTCAATTTATTCTCTATAATAATTAAAGATGAAATTGTCTTTGATATTCTTATTATCATCGAAAACCTTACCTAAATTGGTAATAAAGCATTTACTCAATACTTGTTTCTTTAATAACTTAAAACAAAACTTGAGTAAAGGTCTGAAAATGATATGAGAAAGGGATCCATTTAAAGATCATGATCCATATTTCAACTTACACATGTCAGTGTAACCATCTCCAAATTCATATCATTGATTTTCTTTCTCCTTACAAACTTCTCAGAGATAAGACTTCATGGCATATCATCCATGTCCTTGTGTAGCTACTGCAACTGACATCGGACGTTGATGAAAGAATAATGATATAACTACCATATGGTTTTTACATTAGTTTCATCTAATAAATTTCACCCTCACTTCTTAAGGTAGCTTAACAGTGTTGGGGACACTGGAACCTTGAGTTTCTTATATCATAATACTATGCGCAAGCACCCATATTATTCTTTGATACTCATGCTAGTGCAAAAAAATACTTTGTCCATTATAATATCGTAGTTTTTAAACTTTTGGAATAACAGTCCATTTTTCAACAAGAATTATTTTTTTCAAATTTTTTCATTTATCATGATTACAAGTTAAGATGTTTTGATTAATTACTTAAATAATTAAATGTATCCCACTGTTTTATTAGATTCTAGGAACCCTCTATGCTAGAATTGAAATACTCTCTCACAAGAGTATTCTAGTGGAAAGGATCTCGGAACCACCCCCCATAGTATACAAGCTATGGCTATGTCACTACTTGGAGGGTTCAAGGTGGGATTTTGGCTGGTCGAATGCTTTAACTTGCGGTTCCTTAATCTATTGAGTGAATTCCCAGCTACTAAAATCAAAAATTTATTTACTCAATGATTTCCTCTAAAATAATAGAATGTTATCTATTGATAATCCTTGCAAGAACATTAGTTAAGTCAACCCATCACTCTTATAAGCACCCCAGGTAGTAAGACACACCCTCAGCTATGGCATGATCAATAACCCAAACACTCAGTTTTTTCCAAATTTGAATGATGGAAGGATGTTAAGACTTAATATATCTTTGAGGGTTTTATTATTTTTAATATGATGAAAGAAATAATTTTCTGTTTTTATTTTAAAAAAATGTTCTATGTGATCGTACTGACAACTGATTACGCTATAAATGGAAAATTCATCACGTCACATGTTTATTTTATCTAAGCATGCTTGTTTATTATTATTCTATGTGATTGTGCATTAACTACACATTTAAAAAATAATAAACCTTGAAATAATAAAATAACTACCTAAACATGAGCAAGTACTAATGGTTGATCCGTTAAGTGAATAACAAACCAACCTAGACCCTAGGGGTAATACCTTGTGTTGAGTCTCTTGTGACTCGAAATGCAGCACATACCCCTCTAATGCATCATATCCCTTATATGGTGTATCTCTATGACCCTTCACGCACTGCGTCATATCTCATCTCGTCATCATACACTTGTACTTGCACGCAGGCGATGGGTTATCAGGGTATAAAAATATTTCTATGAGAATGGGCGTGCAGGCCCTTAAACATATAATGAATTAGAGATAATACGAAAGTGACCTTTTAAATTAATTAAACTAATTATTAAAGAACCATGAAATAATTAAATAAATAAATAATCAAGCGCCATACATGCATTGGTCAGTCTCCATCTCATGATCAGCACACACATTAACTAGCGTATATAAACAAAATGCAGAATAAAAAATAAACTTACATTAAATAATTAGAGGGTATTAATTTATTGAACTAAAATTTCAATCTAATTTTAATTCAATATAAATACTTTGTTCAGACCCATTTAATTATTTTAATTTTAAAACTAAAAATTAATAAATTAATAAATTTAATTATTCACCAAATTAAATTAAATTACTCTATATTAAATTTTAATAACCAAAAATTAATATTTAATTAATTAAATTCTCAATTGACATTAAATTAATTATTCTAATTAATTTTTGATTAAATTAAATCACTTGGTCCTATAAAAATTTTGGAAGGGCCAGTGTGGGTCATGGTGGACCTACGCAGTCACAATCAGGATGGTACCAACCCTGTGTAGAGGCGTATTGGACCAAGACGGTCTGCCCAGGCCTGCTTCATGTTGGGTTGACCCACCCAGACCTATTTTGGGGTAGAGACAATTACCTTCCCTCTTGGAGGACCAGGTGGCGGATGGAATGGGGTACGTTTGTGGCAAAGCGGGTTACCCGAGATCGGGAGAGGTGGCCACGATAGTGAGAACCCAGTGCAGCTGTTCTCATCTGCAAGAGGGTTTGAGCAGGGAGGTGTTGTAGGGCACATGTGTGGCACACATGGCTAGAGGATATGGGACCGGTGGTCTTGGAAGGTTGTGTCGGTAGAGGGAGTTAGATCGGTGGGGCTATCTATAGATGGCAAGGGCGTCGGGACCAAGGTGAGCAGTGACTGGCTGAGTCGTAGGTGGCTTGTAGGCGACCATGATCTTGTTGGGAGAGGGTGAGGTGGAAGAGGTAAAATATAATTGTTTATTTTTTTCTTTTTTATTTTTTACACCCAATTATTTTGTTTTTTTTTAAAAGATGTAAAGTATAATTCATTATTTTTTTAAACAAGTCAAGCACCCCCTTTTTCTTTTAAATTTTTCCAGGGCCTATATACTAGGCTTTGAAATAAATAACTATACTATTATATTATTATTATAATAAAATAAATAATATTATTATAATAAGATATTAAAATAATAATTATTATTATAATAATAGTTAATATTCTTATGAAAAAATATGGCCCTGGAAAACACTATTTTGGCGACCTGAATTCCACTGGGTAGTAGGAGCTCTTATGATTTAAAAATTCTGATAGCCGAAGATAGGCCATCCGATACCGGATTCAGATGCAGTCTGCGACATTGAAACTCGAACGAAGCCCTCTATAAGTTTTAATGAGAAATTAATTTATTTGGGTTAAAGTCGACAGGTTTGGCTCTGATAAAACATGAAGGAACCAAGCATGCAGCAGAAGCCCCAAAATTGGGATTTTAAATTTTTTTGACCCACGATCAACATAAACATGTCGATGTTGGTGAATAGCTATGCAATTAATTACTCAGTATATCATGTGAAGAGTTTTAAGAACAAAAATCAATAATAAAATACATGTTTCAATATGAATCCATGCACAACGTCATCTCATCATTGGTGATTGATGCTCAAAGAATCCGAATACCAATTCCTCTAAATCATCCACATGCATTTCAATAAATCTGCGGATGTGTCATTCGCCCAAATCCAGGTGCTAGAATAGGGATCCGGCGATGCTTTCAACACTCTGATGATAACCACATCACTCTTCTTATGATACTTGAGAGAGATATTGATTCTATCTCCTTGGATCCAAATCATTTCTCTCTAGAATATGAGAGAGAAGAGAAGAGAGGGAACTCCTCTGAATAGTCCATTGTGAGATCCCCTCCTCCTCTATTTATATTTTGTTCAGTGATTACTTGGAAATTTCAATCTGGACCCTAAATAATAAACACACTATTAACAACATGTTATGACTACATATCTAAGTCATAAATATTATTGTCATTTTCTTGTAATATATTAAATATATTACACGATAATAATTGAGTCCAGACTTTACTTGTCATTCTGATAAATATTAATAGAACATTGAAATAATTTAATATTAATCAATTAATATATGTCATGTGTTTACTTAAAACTTGTAAATACATTTAATAAGTAAATTCAATGCTCATTATTCTTACAAGAATAATATGAATTCATTTATTTCATTAGGGATAATTTAACCTTGGAAAAATCTCGAACCTTAGTGGTGGGTTCCACCATGACCAAAACTCCTATTCAACTAAATAGGTAATATTCTTGAATATTCTATTGTGTGTGACCCTCTATGGCCTTATATCGATTATAGTGTGTACTATTCACAAACCAAGAGTGGGGTTTAGAAACTTATCAAGGCCCCTAAAGAAAAAAGGATTGTCACAGTAGTGAAATCCAACCTACAAACACATACTATGTAATATAATATCTTAGTCATTAATATCTCATAAAGTATGATGCGCTCACATGTCATAGCACTTTTTCATTCTTTATTATTTGTGGATCTAAATGGACAGACTTACCCTCGACTTCCATGGCCATGGCCGTATGAAGGTACCACCATCCTTATCAACATGGCCTAAGATACATTACTTATATAACCTAGTAGTGAAAAATCCTTCATTAAACATTCAACTGATGTCCTGCCATTAATAAATCACCCAAAACAATCTACCTCTCCACAATTTCAACATCATGGTTTTCATCTAACATCAAAGTACAAGATCAATTGACATAAACTGGAAATGATCTCAAGTTAGGAGACTGTTACACATGATTGTAGATAGGAACATCTAATGACACCCGAAATATGTAGTGTTCCTATTAGAGGGTATGTCCTCGTGATCTCACTACTAGAGATCACCAAGTGAAAACTTCATGAGAAGAAGTTTCAATTATTATGAGCCCCCAACACCTGATAGTCAAACGTCTATTATGTTCGATTAGTAAGACATATCTAAACCATAGAACATATATTTAAGTTTAATTTCATAGTATATCAAGGTTCTCATTATAGCCGGAGATTTTCTTACCCTTTCGATATTATAATTAATCTTTGGACATTACCATTTAAAAATTGGATGTAGAAAATTACATACTACAATGTCAAGATAATATAATGTATAGCTAACTATATACACGATATGGTAATCAAAATTCACTGAATATTTGGGTCTAGGGAACCCACTATTTCAGCATCATAGTGTAGGAAAATATCTTGGAATTTTGGTAAAGAATAGAGAAATTGGTTTCCATGAAATTAAATTATTGTGTAGACACTAAATGTGAATTTTGATCAAGAATATAGGTACCTAGTGGTAATAACTCTGAAAATGGAACATTTAGTTAGAATATATTGTCACCTAGTGCATTATTATGGGCCTTACTGCACACCTGGTTTGACACTCTTTGGGTATATGCTTTTGAAATAAAAAATTTATATAAACCATCATGAAGGTATTAAATAGATGATGAAAATGGATGACCTATGTTAAACCTGAGGAATCATTGTTTTCAAATAAGCTTCCATGATTTATACATTCTATAAGTAATTTTTTATTATTATGTGGTCCTTCACTATGATTAGAGTTGATCACACTATCATTTTTCTTTTTAGTTAATGGTGGGAACTAGAAGGAATTGGGTAAACGTTGAATGTGATGGAAAATTTTATAATGAGAATATAAATGAGATGATGATTGGATTAATTGATGTTATGATTATTCCAAGTTAGTTATCATGATATATTATTAATAATTTTGACCTTAACAAACTCTTAGACTTGCTATAGAAGAGAAGGATAGATTTTTTTTATTGTACAAATAATGAAAACCACTACGGAATGAATATTTTGATTCCTATATGTTAACAATGTGGAAATAATAAATCAAGGGAATGTATCAAAGGAAGTAGAAAACGTTTTATATGTGGAGAAGAAGGAAAAAAATTAATAAACTTTCATGAAAACATGGGAAGTTAAGTTAATCAAATGGATGGTAATATTGGTCTCCATAAGGTATTATCAAAGGATGGATGTTTTAAATATTGAAACTATAGGAATTATGAAAATATATTTCCTACAGGGAAAGCTCATGAACAGAAAAAACAATTTTTTATGAGTATTTCCTTTTTTTATTGATGATGTGGAGAAAAAATGACATATAAAATGTATGGGTTGTTCTAATAGTATTTTTTATGTTAAATGTTAGATTCATGATTAAATTGAGGTTATTGAATTTTAGGACATGATTTATATTTCATATTTTAGGAAATAGATATTAACGAATAATATTATGAAACCTAGTTAATGTATTAAGGATGATTTAGAATAATTGAAGTGTTTATGTATTGGAATTCAATAATTGTGAAATATAAAAAGATTTTATAGTATATTTTTTTCATTAATTATTTTAAATAACATGTAGAATGGAAAGGATGACCAAAAAACAATTTAATTGAAAGGATATATTTTATGAGTAATGAAATACAACCCTTAATGTGTTCTTGTGGATGAGAAATGATGTTTAGTTTGGATAATGTGATGATTGATATGGATAAAGTAGATTAGATAGTATTGATGACCGTAAAAATGATAAAGAATTTGTTGAAAAAGTGTTTTTTGAAATAATTCATTGAGTTTAAAACATTATTGGATATATGAAATATGATAAGAAAATATATGAATTTGTTCATGGAATGAGGAACCATGCATGTTTTCATTAGGATTTTATGGTAATTTTTGTTATTACTAATCTTCAAGAGAATATATGAAAAAGTAATTCACATATTTGGAATGTGACTATTAAGAAATGCTTAATTATATTTAGTGGATTAATATTAAGTTGATTTTGAGAAATTAAGTGACCTTCTTTATAAATTCTGAGATTATGAAGGGTTGTATGGTTATCCATTTATTTAATGGTTTAGTTTGAACATCAGATGAGGTTTTATATATTATTGTATCACTTCACCATTTGACTATTTAGGCATAACCTATGACAAATATTTTTTTATGATAACTAAAGATAGGTAGAATGTATTTTCATTATATTTATAGATCTTATGAACCATTAGTATATGAAAGAATAAAAAATTCACCTTCATTTATTTGATTAAGATATGAAGTGGATGTTGATCAAGGAACAACCAATATACACAATTATTCCTATGAAATAAAAATATATCAAGAATATGCGTTTTAATTTTTTCTAATCCTATATGGAAAAAGGAATTACCCAACATTGGGAAAGATAGCATGAAATGAATTTTTTATTTTTATGATTGTAAAAGAAACATTAATATATGATTAAAATACTAATTAGTGTTATAGGATCAATCGACTGAACTTTGTTGATTTTTTTGAACATCCAGTCGCATCATCTATTTCTCAACTTCTTTCCTTATTTATTTCTCCTCGTAGTTTTTCCATAAATGGATTAAGACATTTAAAGGTATGTTGATAAATGTTTTAGAAATGGTTCCCCTGATCAATAGATAGTAATATTATACTATAATGTAGTTTTTCATGTCTGATATCATCAACTGGATTGATATGTGTATAGATACTCTATTTTACTATTGAGATAGGAGGTCTCTCTAACCATGTCCTCTATCAACCATTACAGATATATGGAAATATTTGAAGCTATTATTGATATATCCAATAATTTATGAAAGATAAATACAAGTTTGATTTACCCTTAGATTCCAATTATTATTTACAAGGATCTTTATATTCATGACCTTCGATGGAGTTAGACTTTTCTCCAACAGTTTTATAAAGACACTGCTCTTTATTTCATATTTAAATATGATTTATTTTGTAAACTTTCACCTAATAAAACACATAAGATCAAATGTCCTAGTATATTTAGGGATTATAAATATTATATAACAACTCAAAACATGAAATACACATATTTATTGAAAACTTATTTTACATGTCCATAGAATTCCTTTGTGCTTAGCATTGCACTGGATAACATGAGGACATAAATAAAAAATAGTGAGATATAAAGACATTTATGAGAGTAAACAAGGAATAAAATTAAGAATACAACACATTTTTTTCAATAGGAATAATAACGGATCATAAGAGAAACATGAACATAAAGGCATGATATAGCATGATTATTATAACATGGAAATGTGGACAAAACTCAAAACACTACATCATTAACATAAATGAATTTGGTAAAACCTTATTCCAACATTGTGGAAAAAAATTACCATAAAGTAATAATGTAAACCCCTATCCAAACATGACTTATCATGATACTAAACATTTCCCAATGCATTGCAGTACTATCAGGGTGCACCCTTCATAATCATTTCAATCTCATGATTAAGTGTGCCGCATAGATCATATAACCTTGATTCATTCAACATAATCCTTTATTCCATGATAAATAAATGTGAAACTAATAAATGTAAGTCAATATTATATAAGTATATGTTAATAATGTTGAATACCCTTGATAGAGGAATGGGTATGATATTCACTACATGATGATTTTTGAATTGAAAATTGCGGTGCAATTTTGATAGTATAACAGTGTCATATAGATATTCATAAATTGGGTTAATGATACAGAAATGGGAATATCATCATTTATACATGTTATAGAAGGTAATTTTACCATGGAGACAAATATCACAAAATTTTAAATGGAATCTAGATACATAATATAAGATAAATGCTTTAATGGAAATGAGAAGAGAGAAATTCCTTACGAAATTTAATTATAGTAACGAGTGGGTTTAAAGGATCATAGGGGGGATTAATGGTAGTTAGAGAAAGATAAAATAACATATAAATATAAAGAATAATAAGGAGGTATGGAATAACATATCCCAAATCAAGCAAATGGAAATTAAAAGGCATGACATAAAATAGGTTCTTAAAGAAAAAGGACAGATGTAGATCCCTTAATTGGATGAGTGATCCCAAAGGCTGTGGGGGCTTCTAGGGAGCTTGGGGTCACCTTGGGAGGACTATAGTTAGTAGGGGAATAGGTTGGACCAAATTCATAGAGATTTATTCAAGATAAATGGGATTTTTGTGGGTTTATATAGGGAATGTGTTGGAATTCATTATTATTTTGGTTTTGGACACTACACACTAAAATAATCAAAACCACATACCATAACAGGGTTTTTCCCAAGATTTATGGAAATTAAGAGTGGTATAAATTATTTTATAGGGATAAAGGACGAATATATTAAAATATTTCCCTTGATTATGAGGTGAGTCACACTTTCGAGGAAATTATTTTAAAATTTTAAAATATTTTATATCTCTTCGAGGATTCACTAAGGAATTATAAAATAAATAAAATAAACATGAAATTACATTATTTTAAATTTAAACATATATTTTGACTAATATACCTTTTATATTATTTTATTACATCAGTATTTGGTCATTATAATGTCATAAAACACATCATATATTTATACTATATTAAATTTTTTCCCAAAAAAAAATTGTCTCATAAAATTATGAAAAAATAAAAATTGGATAATTTTGAAATATAGATTAAAAAAATAATATTCCTTTAATATAAATAATTTTGAAAATTTGTGAATTTTCCCTTTTAAAATAAAACTGATATTTATTGAAAATTGACGGGTTTTGACAAAAATAGTTTTCAAACATTAATAAAAATTACATTTGACTTCCTAAAAATTATATGATCATTTATATTTAATAAAATTAATTTAAAAATAATATTTTATTTAAATATTATTTAATTCAAAAATCCATTAATTTATCAAAATATATTTCTTAATTGAATTTGAATTTTAACCAAAAATATTATTTGTGCTTTAAAAAATCATTTACAAAGTAATAATAATAAAATAAAAGTATATTAATTATTATATAAAAAAATAATGGAAATAATTTGAATTCTAGGGTCTTGTTACATATCACTTTTTTACACCTGCATATGCCCAAAGATTAAGGTGTGTGATGATGGGGCTTTTATGGGGCCGTTCAGTGAACATGGTTTGGGACGTGATCTCGATGAGCTTGAACTTCTCTCATAAACGGTTTTAATCATACTCAAGTTGTTGGATTTTGTCTTGGTCTTAGTTGAGGGAAAATCCTAGAAATTTTATCTCCCTCAGAAGCTCTGATAAATGGGCTTAAGAGGATATGATCCTACTAGTTGAGGCCATAACATTCTTTGTATGTGTCAAAAGGATTTGTTGACACCCTATATTTATACAATTCATGTGATCACTATTCAATGGATATATTATCAAGGGTAATGATACTTAATAGTCATTTAAATCCAATTGTATATGATAAAACAAAATGGGTTCTTTTTTTCTATAACCAAAATAAATTTAATTAAAATAAAGGGATTTTTATTCATAACGGTTTGGGTCATTACAACCTTTCAAAATTAAGAAAATTTTACCTAGAAATTTCTTTTTCGCATAATAAAATAGACTAGGGTAACTCTGCCTCATCACTTCCTCCAGTTCCCACGTCACTTCTTCAAACTTTTGGTTAATGGAAAACACTTTGATGAGGGGCATTGTCTTATTTCGTATATATTTTCTCTACAATCTAAGATCTTAACCAATTTATCCTCATAGGAAAGGTCATTCTCCAATGGTACCACCTATGCATTGAGTACATGTGATAGATCTGGTATGTACTTCCTCAAGATTGATACATGGAATACATCATGCACATGAGATTTATTTGGTGGGAGTACTAGTCGATAGGCTACTACTCTGATGCGATCAAGGATCTGAAAAGGGAAGATGTACCTTGGAATAAGCTTTCCATTCTTACCAAATCTCATAACTCTCTTCGATGGAGATATGTTGGGTAATACCATGTCTCTAAAATCAAACTCTAGGTCTTGTTGACAATTGTCAACATAACTATTTTCTCAACTCTAGGAAACTTTGATGTGGTTCTGTATGGTCTTAACATTCTCCACTAATTCTTCAACCATTTTTAGACCTAGAAGTTTTCATTACCCACTTCCTTCCAACATGCTGGTGTTTTATATCTCTTCTCATAAAGGGATTCATAAGGATCTATTTGGATGCTTGAGTGGGAATATTTGTTACAAGAGATCTACACCAATGGAATATATTGGTACCATCCTCCTTTTAAGTCTATTGAGAAAGCTCTCAACTTATCCTTAACTGTTTAGATAGTCTGCTCAGATTGACCATCAGTTTGAGGGTGATAAGACAGGCTGAAGTTCTTCTCAGTGTTTAGAGCATGTTGGAGACTTTTCCAAAACTCATAAGTGAATATTAGATCTCAATCAGACACAATGGATAGTGGTACTCCATACATCCTACCACTTCTCTGATGCATATTTGTTCCAGTTGATCCAGTGATAAATTCTATTGAATTGCAATGAAGTGTGCAATCTTTGTAAGATGATCCATAACAACCCAGATATAATTTTTCCTTTGGATGTCTTCATAAGACCAGTGACATAGTCCGTGGTGATGTTTTCCCATTTCCATGTTGGTATGGGTAATGGTTGGATCATCCCCTTAGACTTATACCTCTCATCCTTCACTTGCTGATATACCAAGAACTTTGATGTATATTTAATTATATCCTTATTCATTTTTTCCCTCTAATAGTGATCTTAGAGACCTCTATACATCTTTGTGTTTCATGGGTTATTGAAGAAATTTGAACTATGTGCATCATCCAAAAGTTCTTTTTTCACTTAGGATTGTACGGAATACATAATCTCGATCCAAATATAAAATTACTTCTTTATTAATATTGAAATATGAGGATTTCCATTTTCTAATAGTTTCCACTTACTTATAAATTCTCATATTATCTTTTCGAGCATCTATTACCCTTCCAAAATATATGGTTGATCAATCATTTTTTAAAGCATTGATGTTGTTCTTTTCTTTATGATTCCAATGTACATACTCTTAAAATCTATGAAGATTAGATCCTTTTCAATTCTTATCAATGAGAAAAATTTTGGGTCCTTTCTACTTAGAGCATCCACCACTTTGTTTTCTTTCCCAGGGTGGTAATGGATTGAGCAGTCATAATATTTAAAGATCTCCAACCATCTTTGTTGGTGCATATTCATCTCTTTCTGTGTGAATATGTATTTGAGACTTTTGTGATCCGTATATATTTCACACATCTCTCTAATGAGATAATTTCTCCAAATTTTCAACACAAAGATCACAACTGCCAACTCAAGATCATGTGTTGGATAGTTTTGATCATGAATTTTCAACTTCCTTGAGGTATAGGAAATGATTTTTTCATTCTGCATCAACACACATCCCAGACCCTTCTTTAGAGAATCCCTGAATATTATGAAAATTTCTCCACTTGTGGGTAGTGTGAGCACAGGGGTAGTGATAAGATTCTTTTTAAAATCCTTGAATAATTCTTCACATTCATAATTCCAAGCATTCTTGACTCCTTTCTAAGTTGAATTGGTAAGAGGGTTTGACAATTGTGAGAAATTTCTCACAAATCAGAGATAATATATTGTTAATCCTAGGAAGCTATAGATATCTGGCATAGATGTCAGCCTCAACCATCCCTCAATTTCATTTTTCATATAAGGATCCACATATATCCCATTTCTTGTGATGATATTCCCCAAGACTAATACTTCCTTCAACCATAATGCACACTTATTGTACTTTTCATAGAGCTTCTCCTTTAATAAGGTCTCTAGCATAGTTCTCAATTTCTCCTCATGATCCTCCTTGGTTTTAGAGTATATTAGAATATCATCTATAAATACTGCCACAAATTTGTTGAGGAAATATCAAAATAAAATATTAATCAATTCCATAAATATTTCTAGAACATTAGTGAGTGTGAAAGGAATTACTATGAATTCATTGTTCTTGTACCTTGTACAAAAAGCAGTCTTGGGGATATCCTTATTCTTCACCCTTACTAGGTAATATCCTGACTAAAAATCACATTATAGAAGTATTTTTATTTATGTATATGATCAAACAAGTCATCAATTTATCACGCATGATACTTGTTATTTATCATGATTTTTTTAAGCTCATGATAATCAATGCAAATGAGCATTGACCCATCCTACTTCTAGACAAAGAGGACTGGTTCACCCCATGGTGAAGCACTTGGGTGTATAAACCCTTTATCTAGATTCTCTTGTAGCTATTTACTTATCTCATCAAGCTCCACAACAATCATCCTATATAGATTCTTGGATATTGGGATTTCCCTAGGCATAAGATCAATTGATAATTGAACATCACTTCTAAGAGGAAGACCATAAAATTCCTTGGTAAACACAGCAATGAATTCCCTTACAATAGGCACGTCTTCAAAGATGGTTCTTTCCTTAGAATCAATCATCTAAGAAATATATTCATGCTCATAGGGTATTAATAACCATGCTTGAAAAGATGGTTCTAAAGAAGATTCATCCTCCTCCTTGCAGTTGTATAGAATTGGGGGTAGATTCACCATATGGAGAGTGATTTCCCTCTTGTGGTAACTAATGTTGGATCTATATAGGGAAAGACAATACATGCCAATAATTGCACCACATTCCACCAAGGGATGTATTATGAGGTTTTATAGGATGTTCAATCCACAAATTGTGATAGGGGATGAGTTGTATGTATGGGATACTATAATTTCCCCATTTTCCATTTTCAGTAACATATCAACTTCCATGATTTGTGGTGGTGTTTGTATTGTTCTACTAAACTTTTGGAATATAAAATAAAGTGTTGATCTAGAATCAAAATTTATGTTCTCTATTATTTAATGAATAACCAACGTACCTATCACAACTTCATTGTCGAGATTCACTTAGGTATTAGTGATGGGAAAATCTCACCATTACTGCCTTGGAGGATGTTGGTTGCCTCCGAAAACCCTTTGATTTGGGAACTGGTTCAAAAAATTGCCCATTTATTTTTAGTTTTAGAAATGAAACAAGCATTGAGGATCGGATAGAGTGTTCCTTTCCTCTATCGTAGTAGTGGGTTTCCCTTACTGGTAATCGTTGTCTAGGGGCCCTTCCTTCCAGCACCTAAAGCATTTCCTCATCCCCTTTAGGAAATTTATAGGGTGCTTCTTTCCACACTTTTGACTAATAGGGTGCTGTAATTTTTTAACAGAGTTGGATTATCCATCAGACCGCCAGAATTAAAGCCCACTTTCTTACTCTTATCCCCATGATACCCCTGATATTCGCCGATATCCATCTCAACTTTGAGGTCATATAGGATAGTATCATCATAGATGTCCAAGTCACAGATCTCTAGGGATTTCCATAGGCTA
Source organism: Viscum album (assembly GCA_963277665.1). Taxonomy (NCBI): domain Eukaryota; kingdom Viridiplantae; phylum Streptophyta; class Magnoliopsida; order Santalales; family Viscaceae; genus Viscum; species Viscum album. The sequence goes on along the minus strand of OY728120.1, from coordinate 1,425,620,380 downwards.
GGTTTTATCCCACCAAAGAAGCGATAGACCTTGCATTCAGGAGTAATCACAAAACTAGAGGCATATCATTCAAATATAGTGAATTTTTCCTTATACACCTCAATAGATTCTTCATCCTTTTCCTTGAGTGAAAAGAAATCTCTTTCCATATTAAGACGGATGGTGTAGGGAAAATATTTATCGAAAAACATTTTTCAGAAATCCTTCCATCCCATCGCCTCGATATCTTCCTCAAGATTCGCATTTTTGATCAATGTCTGTCATTGATCAGCTTCACCCTCTATATGATAAGTATCTAGAAGAACCTTTATTTGTTTTTAACATTGAAAGATGTATAATATCTTCTCAATGTAGTTGATCCATTGTTTGGTGATTGAGGGATCAGATGATCCATTGAAAGTATGAGGCCTTTGTCTAATGAAGCTCTCAATGGAGACTTGTTCTTTATTAGTGGAGTTGGATTATCCTCTTGATCCAAGATTCTATTAAAAACATGATTTAACTGAGATATTATCATGAAAAAGTTTTTTATTCTCACTCCCATCAGATTTTGCATCTCATTAGAGCAGTTATCACGTTGATATTCGCATCGATTATTAGATCGATTCATCCTATTACCAGAAATTGGATAGAATAAAAGGAAAATTAAGGGTAAAAATTTTATACTATCAATCACATAAAAGGGAATCCAATGACAAAAATGGATAACTTATAAATTACATCTATCTCCTTAACTTATGAATGTATAAGCTTAGATCTAAGATTTCCATGGTCTACTTACGAACGTATATTCTTATGGTGTTTTTTTTGTTCCCTTAATAATGGTTCATACTAATCTTAAGAATTAACCAAATCATTTCCCCTAGGAGTGTTGAACCAAGAGTGCAAAAAGGACCATTTTCGTGTACTATTTCCCATTCGAGTCTACCTCAAAGTGTTTTCTTTTTGGTTTTAACCCTACATACATTTTTTCCAGAGCCACCACTACTTGTTTGTATCTAGATAGGGATGTATTTTCTTGATAAACCACATACTATATACTCAAAAGAATTTAGGGATTATTTTCTTATACTTATTATTATCCATAAGGTTTTCAATAGAGTTTTCTAATCCTAATCCTAGAAATAACTAAACCTATCCTCTTATACCAACTATAATAACCTTCCCTTTATTTTATATTTAAACATGATCTATTACATATACATGAACTTAATACAAGTCATAAGATCAATATGTTAGGTATCTTTGGGGATTAATAACATTACATAACAACTTAAAACATGAAATACATATCTTTATTGAAAACTTCTTTTACATGGCCACAACATTCCTTCATACTTAGCATTACATGGGATATACTGAGGACATACATAAGAAAAGGGTGAGATAAAACCCCCGTAAGGGAGTAAAAAAATTAAAACAAGAATAATACAAAAAAATTCAGTAATGGTAATATCAATGGAATATAATAGAAATATGAACATAAAGGAATGATATAACATTATTATTATAACAAGGAAATGTGGAAACAACTTAAAACACTCAAATATTAAAGTAAAGTAATTAGGTAAACCCATATCCCAGCATGGTGGGAAAAAGTCCGATAAAGGAATCTTCAAAACCCATATCCCAACATGATATACCATGATAATAAACATTACCTAATGCATTAGAGCTCTATCTGAGTGCACCCTTCATAATCATTTAAATCTCATTCTTAAGTGTGCCACATAGATTATTTAATATGGATTCATTCAACATCATCATTTATTCCATGATCAAGGAATGTGGAATTCATATATGTAAGTCACCATTTGATAAACATGTGTGCATAAAGTTCAATACACTTTATAGAGGAATGGGTATGGTATTCTCTACACAATGATTTTGGCATGGAAAATCACGGTGCAATTTTGGTAGCATAACTGCGTCATATGGAAATTCATAAATTGGGTTGATGAGAGAAAAGGGGTATATCATCATTTATACATGGGATGTACAGTAATGGGATCATGAAACCTTATATCCCAAAATATTAAATGGAATTTAGAAGCATAATATAAAAGAAATTCTTGAATGGAAATTAGAAGAGAGAAACCCATTACGAAATTTCGTCATAGTAATATGTGGGTTTAAAGGATCATAGGGGGATTAATGGGGCTGAAGGGAAGATATAATCATTTATAAATCAAAAATATATTAATTAGGTATGTAAAAACATATCCCAAATCAAGAAAATGGAAATTAAAATACATGCCATGAAATATGTTCTTGAATAAAAAGGAGAGAAGGAGATCTCTTAGTTGGATGTGTGATACCAAAGGCTTGTGGGAGGCTTCATGGGAGCTTGAGAGGACCATGGTAGGACTCTAGGGAGTAGGTGGAAGAGGTTGGTAGATATTCAAATAGATTCATGGAATAGAAATGGGATATTTGGTGGGTTTATATTGGAAAGGTGGGGGAATTCTTTATTATTTTGGTTTTGGACACTACACAATAAAATATTCAAAACCAAAAACCATCCCATGGTTTATCCGATGGTTTCTAGAAAAGTATAGTGGTATAAATTATTTTATAAGGCTAAGGGACAAAGATATAAAAATATTTCCCTTGATTATGTGGAGGTGATTCACACATTCATGAAATGATTTTAAAATTTTAAAATATTTTATATGTCTTGGAGGATTCACTAAGGCATTAAAAAATTTATCAAATAGACCTAAAATTAAATTATTTTAAAGGGAAAAAATATATTTTTCTGAATATATCTTTTATAGAATTTTATTACATCACTATTGGGTCATCATGATCTCATAAAACACATTATATATTTATACGGTGTTTAATTTTTTCCAAAAAATTTGAGTATCTCAGAAAATTATGAAAAATTCACCATTATATAATTTCAACATCCTGATTCAAAATATAATATTCATTTTATCTAAATAATTTTCTAAATATATGGATCTTTAATTTTAAATTAAAAAAATTGATATTTATTGAAAATTGATGGGTTTTGACAAAAACAGTTTTAAACCCTTAATAAAAATTATATTTTACTTCAAAAAAATTATACGATCAATTATATTTAATAAAACTAATTTAATAATCATATTTAATTAAAATATTATTTAATTAAAAATTTCATTAATTCAACAAAATAAACTTCATAATTGAATTTAAATATTAATCAAAAATACTATTTGATCTTTAGACATCATTTACAAAGTAACAATAATAAAATGAAAGTATATTCATTATTATATATAAAAATAATGCACATAATCATAATTCTAGTGTTTTTTTACATATCCCTTTATTACCCCAGAATACTCCCCAAGATCAAGGTGTGATGTGGTGGGGGATTTCGTGGGGTCCTTCGGTGAACATTGTTTGGGCGATGATCTTGATGAGCTTGAAGTTATCCAATAAATGGTTTTGCTAATGATTAAGTTATTGGATCTCAGATTGGTCTTAGTCTGGGGGAAAACCCAAAAATGTTTTCTCCCTCAAGAGCTCTGATAAATGGCTTCATAGGGTGTGATCCTACTAGTTGAGTCCATCACTTCCTTTGTCTGTGTCAATAGGATTTATTGACACCCTATATTTATACAATTCATGTGATCACTATTCAATGGATATATTATCAATGGTAATGATAATTAACTATCATTTAAATCCAATTGGATATAAAAAAATGATTTCATGTGTTCTCTATATCCATAAGACATTTAATTAAAATAATGGAAATTTTATTCATAACTTTTCAAGTTTTTACAAGGTTTATCTGATTTCCGCATTGATATAAGAAATCCTAAATGAGTTCTCAGCAAACTAAATAGGTATATAAGAGATAGACCCATGGTATTCTCTAGATACAATTCTACTATGGATATTTTACAAGAATTTCTATCTTCAATGATGGACACCCTAATACTTATAACTCCTCTACTACCTTCAAGAAACCTCCACCCAGACCACCTTCTCAGTTTCTCCCTACCCATAAACATTGGTTATATGTATTGTAGTTTTTCTATATAATTGTTTTGGGTGTTGAGTTTATATATTTTTTTACAAAAAATTTTAATTTAAGAAAATATACACTATATATTTCCAAATGTATTTCATAGAACAATATTTCATTTCTTATGTTTAAACTCTTTATTTTATTTTTTTCAATTGATTTTGTTTAATGTTTTATTATATTATTAATTATTTATGTCTTATTTTAAAAAAATTTATGTCATTCCAAAATGAACATTTATTTTTAATAGATTAATCAACCAGTTCTTCGATGTACAAAATTAAATGTGTTTTTCTTCACCTTACCCTTCCTTTTTTCATGAAACAAAAAGGGTAGATGGTTAATAAAAGGGGGAGAAGTTTTCCCAGTTTTGGGAAGTAACCATGTGTGGGGAAGTTACTGATTAAGGTGGATATGAAAATGATAAATTCAATATTTTAAAATGTATATATATTTATAAATATATTATGTGTCATTCTATAAAATCATTTTAAGCCTTTTATAAATTTTCTGTTTAAAGTCTTATGGGTTTTTTTATCATCAAAAAGTAGATATTGTTGGGATTATAATTTTTCTCCATCATATCTCATGTATTGTATATTTTTATGTTGTAAAATACCCTTCATTTGATAATAAATAAATAATATTTATGCTTTTTCATTACATTATATCATTATTTTTAGTTTATTATGTTGAAATATGAAAATATGTATATTTGCTACAACTTTTCCTAATTATGGGAAAAAGGATATGTGAGGAATCCGACTACATGTATAAATGTCTAAATCATGAAATATTCTTTGAAAATTGGATATGTGATGTAATTACCTATGTGTAATAGTTACATCATAAAATTGGGTACATGGAAATTTCTTCTGTGATTAATAGCCTATGTTGATCAAACCTATATGTAATTTAGTTACATGATGTAGTTAGATATATAATTTGGATTCATGGTTAAAAACTAATGTGGCTGCAAATGGATGTGCAATTCATTTGACTACATCAAATCTGGATGTGTGAGGAAGAAACCTATGTAATGAAATTTTTCAACATGAATAACACATACCCCATTAAGATACATAGTCTAATCATTCATGTGAAGAATGGATATGTGGATCAATATGGATATGTGAACTCAAATCAGATAATTTTGGTTATCTCGTGATCTTGAAATAGAAATGTCATTCTATAGACTTTTATTTTTTACCATTGGTGTGCATTTATTGGGAATTAATGCTAATATAAATGCATTAAATGTTCTATTACTACTTTATGGTATAATATTTTATAAATAGTTTCACATATAGATAAAATAAATAAGTAAAATTATTATTTAATGGTAAGTAATATATTTGAGGTATTTATAGATGAAATTACCTATGGAATTTTATTTTAAGCCCATATTTTATTTATATGATGATATGAAATCAAAAATAAGTTTTTATCTATTTTGTGGTGTGTGGTGAAGAAGATAAATATATATATTTTTAAGGGAAAAATAATAACATAAACTCGGACTCTCTCTACTAAATATCTATGTGTTCTTCTTGATTTTTCATTAAGTGGAGAAGATTAAAATGATATCTACAGTTGTTCAATCATTTTATTCATTTTAATTTTATAAGACTATCACCAATATTATTTTAACAATTTTCATCTCCCCTAGATATTTCCTCTCTTCAATTAGTATTTTTCTTAGAATTGTGAGTGTAATCTATAATAATTATTTTTATTCTCTCTTTCTCTATGAAGCATCTTAATAAAAGAACCATGATGGATGATGTTTTCATAGACTTATTAGAGACTTTAAAATCTAATTTTATTATACATAGTGTAGAATATATGAACTATGTCATACAGTCCAAGGGAAGATGACTAACATTCCCCAGTAAAAGGACTCATCTAGTGAAAATTACAAAGATCTTGCAGTTGATTTTTTGTGGAGTGTACTAGAATATTTATTTTCTTTAAAAAACTAAAAATCATTAGATTATTATCTCATTCATTGATCTATTAATTCTTCTACATAAATTTGTTTTAAAATATAAGATGTAATAATATTTTGAATAGGTTTGTTTTCTATTTCAAAAAAAATCATGAACTGAAATAACCATTCTTGGGTATTGGGCAGTCAGTCTCTGACCAACAGTTGGGGATACAAAAATGTGAATATGAGTTTGTTACAATTGCAGAAAAAATGCAATATTGATTATTAATTCCTGGTAAAGGAAAAATGTTTTATTTTCAAGGTATTAATTATAAGGAGAAGGGAAATCATGCAGACTAATTCCCTAAACTTCATGGGAAACATCCATAGGAAATGCCATGGGGGATGTTAAAGAATATGTGATTTTCCTAACTAAAATTGGTGTTCCTAATGATCTCAAGAATGGTAATTTTATCATTTACTTAATAATTATTATTTTTTGTTAAATATTATTATGATATTTTATATATGATCTATTATTTAAAAAATGATTATATGTTTACCTAACACCCTAGAAAGGTAATTATCAATCAAGACACAAAAAGGAAGTCCAATTAGAATAGTTACATGTTAGAAAGTTCTAATTATGATGAATGGGAATATAAAACATTTAAAACTAATAACTATACCTATGGTTTACTTTGATATGATCCTTATTATCTATTGTATATAAATGTATAATACATCAAATTTATTCCAAATAGAAGGAAATTGTTATTCCTAAAGGTGATGTGGAATATCATCAGTATAGAGGGGGAACATCATCATCTAAATTATGTATTGTTCATACCCAAGTATATATGTAAAATAAAATTCTAGGAATAGAGTATGATAATGTTTTATCTATGAAAAAGGAATATTTCCTATAATAATATTATGTAACTATGCTATAAAAAGTAATTGATGTTTTTCTAGAAGATTTACCTAGCCAACCACTAGAGTGTGAAGATGATATCTCTGTTGAAATAATTCATGATGTGTGATAAATATCTACAACTCCTTATTAAATGGATCTAAAGGATTTCATAGAGTACAAAAAACATAAGAATTGAGTGAGAAGGGGTTTACACACCCTGGTGTTTCACTATAGGGAGTAACATTTATATTTATGAATTAAAAGGATGGTTCATTGAGACAATGCATTGACAATATAGAGGTAAATGTCGTTAATACATTTAATAAGTATTTTTTACAATTAATTGATTACTTAATTGAACATATTCAATCACCCCAATAAATTTCAAAGATCGATCAACACACTGGTTATCATTATCTAAGGGTGAATAATGATGATATTCTAAAGATGATATTTTTTACGTTACTGATGTTATGAGCTTATAATAATTCAATTTTATTGACTAATTACCCTTATATCTTAATATAACTGATTAATACATTACATGATGAGTATATTGATAAATATTTTTGTATACATTGATGAAATATTTATATACAGTATGTTTTATTATGATCATGATATTCATTTTCAAATAATTCTAGATACCCTTAAGAAGGAGGAATTATATTTCAAATATAGTAAGTGTGAATTGTTTCTTAATTAAGTTTTTTTTTCATGGCCAAATTTTCTAAAAGTGTAGAATGTATATTAACCCTTAAATTAAAATGGTATTAAATGAATGCCCTACATCAACAAACACAACTAAGATCGGATGTTTCCTAGGTACAACAGTTCACTGTTGGAGGTTTGATCATGATTTTTCCTAGTCGATAAACCCATTAACCAAGTTAACATCCAAAGGGGTAAAATTCACATGTTCAAGTAAATTTTAGTACTATTTTTAAGAGTTTAGGATGAGACTGATTAATAAAAAATTATTAACTAAATCATCTAGTATGGAAGGATTTAAAATATATAGTGATACATAAAATAATAATTTTGGATGTTTTCATATATAGAATGATAGAGTTATTTAGTTATTAGTATCGAGGTAATTTATTTTGGTAAATTTATTTTTTTGGGATAAATTGAAATCCTCACACTTTTTATTATGTAATTAAAATTTGAAAATATTTAATTTTTTCTTGGGAATTAACATTTTTCTTTTGTTTAATTATTCTAATTTAAATAACTACATCCTAATTTGGTTCACAATAAATTTTATATTGTAATTAAATTAAATTTGAATGGTTTTTTGACCAATTTAAATTACATAAATTGTATCATTAATTTTAATTGTATTATTTTTAATCATGGTTTATTATTTTTCATAATAATTTATTTGAATTTAATTTTTGTTTAATTTTTCATCATTTATCCATATAATTTTAAATATTATTTATAATTTTTTTAAAATATTTGATAATATATTTGTATAATTCTTCTTTTTACCTTTACATAAGCCTTAAAATTTTCATCTGACACTTACATGAGTTAGGATCACTATTACAAAACTTTTATTCTTCCATTACGTATGTGGTTTTACAATCAACTTATACTTATGTGAATTTTTTTTCTTATATTTACATGGATTTTAAATTTTTTCATCACGTATATGAAATCACCTTTAAACCCTTATAGATTCTTTGAATTATTTGTTTTATTCTTAATTAAGCTCTAGTTACCATTATATAAGTGTTTCTTATCATCACACATTTTCTTCTTACTTTTAAATATATGCTAGTTATCATTACACATCTTCTTCTTATCATTAAAAAGTGTTAAACTACACTTACACTACATAAAAATATATACGTTACCCTTATATAGTGAAATTACAGACCTTCATGTAGTATATGAAATTTTTTTATTACCTTTATTCATGCTTCAGAAAATTTTTGTTACTCATACATAACTTTTGTATACATTTACACGACATTTATAGTTAAATTTACATAGCCATTTTAAATTGAATCGTCACCCTCCATAGCTTTATTAATAAACTTTACATAGTGCTTATAATTTTTTCATAAAATTACACAGAATTTTAATTTACCAATACACTGCATGTATAAAATGAAGTTTATATGTATGCGGGCTGTATATTTTGAAGTTGTCCTTTAAAAATTATAAAAAAAATCATGTTATACATACACAGCCTATAGAAAATTCATTTTACTCTTATGTGAGATTTATAGGTAATGAAATACCATTTGTTATTTATATGGATAACTATATTTTTTTTGACTGTGATAAAGACTCATTCATTGGAAAACTATACCAGGAAAGAAGCATGTGGATTATTTTTGAATTTGGGCATGATACATCAAATGGAAATACGTCTCTATTTTAATGTATAACCATTTGGTTTAAAATATATGATGAATAATTATAAAACACCTTTGTTGATAATAATCATGTGATTTATCGTAGATGATATCCACTAGATTATTATATATAAATAGATTCTAAGGAAATCAATGGATAAATAAAAAGAAAGATATTGAGAACATCATGGATTCAGTATACTGATTTTTTGTCACATTGCATGTTCCTTTAATCTCCCCATTTCTAATCACATCTTTAAGTATCAATGATCATTTATATACACTTTCATTGTTTAATAACAACTTATGATAGTTCAATTATTTTGATTATATAATAGAAGTTTCTATATTTCATAGTTTTCATTGACAGTTATACCTCAATTAAAATTTATTTTCTGGTTATGATTACCTAATAAAAATGTAGTCATATAGGTTTTGTTCTATCATATAGGTTTTGATGGATCATATGGAGTAATTTTAAAAAATATATATATTAATAGAATACAAGGATATAATGATGAATCCTTATAAACTAATTGAAGTATATTTTGATACATTGACTTGACATGATGCTACCATGTTTGTACTAAATTTTGAAATCATTCCTTTACATTATTATTTTTTTTAAAGGTTGGGGCCGAAGCCTCATTTTTATTATTAAATCAAAGCAAAGACCTCTTTTAACTGGGTAGAGGGAAACCCATTACATAGCCCGAAGGCCCAGTGGGCATGTATCCCATTACATAGCCCGTAGGCCCGTACTTTTTGGCCCAATTCAAATTCTGTGAATAGTATCCCGCCGCTGCTACAGTGCCCTGTCGCCGCTACAGTACACGCTGATGAACATTGTCGCCAATGCTACAGTACCGCTACAGTACTGTTACAGTACCTGCGCCCAATGGGTTTTGAACCCCCATTTTTCTTGTTATATTATGGGGTTCTTACCAGTATATATAAAGTTATGAGAAATTTATAAGTCACTCATTAATGTAATAATATATTTTAGAGAACTAATTTAGGAATACACTATGCTGAATTTTAAAAATTTCAAATGTATGATAGTGAGAAAATTAGTAGGGTGTATTTTTTATTTTCCATGATTGGAAATTTAATGGTTGTTGTCATGTAGAATACAAATAATGAAGTAATTATTGATAGAATAATTCAGTAATTACCTAATAAATGTCAATTGAAGAAGGTTATAATAAAAGAGAGATTGGATTTAACCAAATATACTATAGATGATGTAATCAAATCACATCATCAATATAAACTGTAATAAAAGGGAAAGTATAGAGATGTTTTTCAAATAAAATGAAATGTATAACATAAAAATCTAATACTACTAATTTTACTAAAACTTATGGTATAGAATCACATGAACATAAAAAGGATTAGGTTGCAATCTTAATAAAATGTATATACTGGTTAATGAAAATTATAGGTGGTATAATGAGATGATCTAAAGAGGATCATAATGAATTTGAAATAAATTTAACGATAATTAAATATAGTAATTAAAAAAGTACCTCTCAACTAGCATATTTTGAATAAAATAAAAATGGGAAGATCAAATTTCATTTTACAAAATTAAATTAATAATGGAATGACATGAATCACAAGAAGAAATTAATAACATATCATGCTAGAAGTATTTTTAATGAGGATTCAAGCTCATATAGTACATTTGAAAGTAATAATGATTTATCAATTGTCTATTTAATAGAAACTAAATAATATTATTTATGTAAAAACGTATGATTCTGTATCTTGTTATGAAATTGATTCTAAGAGGTTTGGTTATGCAGAAATAACTAAAGAAAATAAAAGGTTGTGAATAGATATTCTGAATATTATTTTTATATATGATGGATTAAAATAAAAGTATTATAATTAATAAAATAAAATAAAAATATTATTTGAAAAAATTAAATAGATTGGAATCATGTTACTTGCTTGAATAAAAAATAAAATAAAGAATTAGAAACAATCAAAGTGAATATAAAAGAACTGAAGTATTCCATTTTGTGAGTAATGAAGTTTAAAAAAACATTTTAGGATCAAATAATGGTTGTATTAAATGTTATGCATAGTCATAATAATATTGTTACACTAGATAACATTAATCTAATAAATTCACAAATTGATTAAATAGTAAAATATTTGAATACATGTAATATTATCAAAAATCTAACGAGAATCATAAAAAAAATTTGTTTATATGATTTCTTCCATGATTAATTAGTATGTAAATACATAAAAAATCCAACACAATATCATACATATATTGGAATAGTTTTAGAGCCTAGCATATATTATAATGAATAAACTGTCAATATTCTTAATCTTTGAGAGTTAGTGTTATAAAATCAGACAACTTGATTGGTGAAAGTCCCTTGGAGAGACCACATGTTATTAGAGTCATCCTAGGTGTCTATCGATGTTATAAGGGTGGAGTATGTTTTTTTCTAATAGTTTATTTATACAATAATTTTTAGGGTGAAATTATTTAAGGGTGGAGAATGTAATGCATGAGGCACTACTGTTGTAGTAAAAAACTATATACTAAACTTTAAAAAATGATCACACTGAAGAGTCTTTATTCATATTTATATTTAAAAGAATTAATTTCTAAATTATAAAAAAAATTAATAAAATATATAACTTTTTTAATTCTTCATAATGATATTATCTTAAGATGGATTTGTGGGGTTTCTCAAAAAAGGCTTCATCCTAGTTGATGATAAAATTAATTTTACCTACCTATATATATGTTTTTTTATTAATTTGGTCAAAATTATGTGATAATTCCAATCCTATATTTATTAATTGAAATTTAATTACATAGAAAAAATATTAATTACCATGGTAAAATTAAAATGGTTGTCTTTAAAGAATTAATTTTATAAGAATAATATAATATTTATATAAATAAATTTGAGTAAAATAAATTATAATATAACACCTAAATTATGTTTAATAACATAATATATATATATATAAATACTCATTCAGATAATAATTATTAGAAAATAAGAATAAAAACACATAATATATAAAAAACTTTTTATATAAAAACTTTTTTTCGAATATCTTGTTTTTTAATATAAAAGTTATTTTTATCTTATTTAGAATTTAAATAATGTTGAATAGATCCCAAATTCAGATTCATCATATTAAAATTTGGAATTAATGTACATCGAATAATTTTAGCAATAAGATAATTTCCATAGTAAATTATTAGTCAAGATTAATATGGGTGAAATAGGTAAATAAGGAATATATAAATAATAATAATTAAAAGTCCACATAGACATTCCAGAAAACCATGTTAGGAAGGAATTTTGTGATATCCTCAACTTTTAATGATAATAATACCCTCTTTGGATTGTGAATTTTTAGTCCTATTGTGTGAAAATTAATTTTTACGATAAAAAATAAATTATATGTGATTTAATGGATTTATATAAGGGTAATAACACTTATAACACTTTGGAATATTAATTAGAATATTTTTTGAGTGAGGCACGAGGTAAAAATGGGATTTTAGGGCCTGTAGATCTGTATCATTGATTGAATAAAAATATTGATAATATTATATCACACGTGTATTATTTTTCTGAAATAATGATATATCTCCCACATGGTTCATTTGATGGGAGATTAGATAGCTTCATTAAAAACAGAATTTTGGTTTCACATTATGTATGAAAAAACTTTAGTGTGTGTTGGGTGTTTGGTTAGATTTCTTATAATGGTGGATTTTATTATACATTTTATTTTATTTTATTTTTTCTTTTCCTTTATCTTGTATTATTTTATCCTATTTTTTCCTACTTCTTCATTATTCCCACTTCTCGTGCTTATAAGTTGAATACATCAAGGGTATTTAATTAGAAATTCAAGGTAAAATACAATTTTGAACCATTAAAATTACAAACACCTTAATCAGATAAATTTTAACTCTTCCCTATAAATTATAGTTTAAGTCATCATTTAAATCCATGTTTTTATATTTGGGTTGAAAAACACTGAATTTACACATTTGAGTTCCATATAGTAAAAAATTAGCATTCTTGGACATTTCATTCATTTTGAGAAATCCCAAGACTTCCTTGTACTCAATTGGGAGGCTTCCGTTGATTCAGTTCACTTCTTAGGAATAATGAAAAATACACCCCCTTCATTTCCCAATATTGAGTGCATGAGATGAAATATGTTTGTTATAATTTTAATTTTTTATATTTATTTTATTCTTATCTACAAAATTATGGAAAAATAATGACAAAAGGTTTTATTTTAATAAAATGATAAATCTTAAGTTATCTTGGAATAATTTTTAAAATTAAAAAATGATAATTAAAGTGAAATATCAATGGTAGTTTTTGAATGACATATCAATTAAAAATTATAAATAATTATCAAGTGATAATTATAAAAAATTATCCAACGATAATTATATCATATTATCAAAAGATAATATTGAAAAATCATCCATTATTAATTATGTTGAGAATATGAAAGGTTAATTCCCATGAATTATCAAATGATAATTACATAGAAATGTAAAAAGGATAAATCTTAATAAAATTATCAATTGATAATTTCTCATGATTATCATAAATTAAAATAAATAAATTTAAAAATTTATATTAGTGAAATTATTAATTGATAATTATCAAAATTTATCAAAAGATAATTGCATAAAATTATCAATGGATAATTTTGTAAAAATAATGGAATCATAATAAAAATGAATTATAAAATGATAATTCATCAAATTATCAAAGGATTATTTATGAAAAAATATCAACATATAATAATTAAAGTATAAATAAGATAATTATAAAAGATAATTATATAGTCTTATCAATAAATAAATAGAAGTAAAAACCACTTATGATCTTATAAAAATATATAGACATATTAATAATATCATTTGTGGTTTTATTATTATTATTGAAGAAAATATTTCTAGAACACTTTTTGGATGAAAATTTTATATTGTAAATTACCAAGGAGATAAAATTTATAATTACGTGTGATATTTAATTTATTTTTTAATAAAGTTATCTTGATACATGTTGTCCATTGGACTATTTCATTGGATTTTTTAATAAGAATATGTACTTGTGATGATGTGATTTCTAAGATAGATTGAGGAATCCAAATTGGATTGGTGATTTGATACTGTACATGTGTCTCATACTATAATGAAATATTAAGATAATCCTCTTGGATGTTAGAATTAATATTCAAATTCTCTGGGGTAGATATCATATCCCATTGATTAGATTGATATGCTACATTGGAGTCTAAAATAGTACTATGGGCATGTCCCAGTAACATCTCTACAATATATATGCAGGGATCATATATTCCTTCAAGTATATAATGAAATATTAGATGGGTATGGGAAGTAATAATGGAAAGATCATTTTTTGGTCTCTAGGAAATGGGGTAAGATATCATAACATGATGTTAGAATATGGTCCAACTCTTATATTCTATTTTACACTAGGATACACTAATGGGATTCATGTGTGGGGGTAGGAGTATGCACGTTCCCCCTAATTACTTTGAGAATATACTTAAAGATATGGTATTATTGAGCAGGGATACGATCATGCTCAATTACTTTTATCAGTATATGTCAACGTTCAACATTATTGGATTTAGGGAAATTGGCTTAATCCCAATGATATATAGCTTTCATCACCTAGTGTGATATTTTCTGGCTCCAAGATCTGAGTGTTTGGGGTGGTGACTCACTAGGTGGTCCCCTTAGTAATAGACTTAAGGGTGGGAGTTATATGGAACTATTGATGTTGGTTGATAGGATCACTTTAGGGTGACACCAAAATAGGGACTGAGCTTTTGATAACTACTTGATTCACCTTGCTATGTTTTATTAGAAGATAGTTATCATGTGTGGTGTCCTAATCCAATTTCCACATAAAATATCTCAGAGTTTGTTCCTTATGTGACCTCAAGCATGCCTCACTATATGTTATATGCTTCTGAATACTAGAAAGGGTCTAATATGAAACATGTGGAGACTATAACCTCATAATCAATCCAACACAATAGTATAAATCAATAAAAAATATCCAAATTATAACAAGAAACAACCTATAAAATACCATAACAATATAATACCAAGCATCATATAATGAATCAAAAAAAGGAAAACAATATAAAAAACCAAGGGAGTAAATATTTTATATCACATCAGTAACATGTATCAAAAGAATACCCAAAATAAAGACACACTGAAAACTCCTAGGAAGGTCCCAAAATCATTTTTGGTTCCCTCATCCATGCTCCATCCTAAATCCCTACTCATACATCTAACATAAGTGTCTTTTCCTTATAATTTCCTACAAATATAAAGTCTATTCAGGTACTGATCAGGAATCCTATGTAGGGTGTGAGTACCACTCAGTAGTCCACAACCAGAGAAACATAAATAAATATCTAATCTTTAACAATATATCTAGTTTTATGAGTAATATTGTAGAAAAAGATAAATAAATAATTTTCACATTTAAAATTCTTTGATTAACCACATAGGCCCCCACTTTCATGGTGACACCAAAACCAATCATACACTCTTCTACCTATGCTAGAGTCTGAACCATACAACATAAGAATTTCAAAGATCACCCTTTCATGTGATTTAATTATTCATTTAATCCCAATTTCAAATTCATACATTGTGGGCCTAGTGTAGTAGTCTATAACCCCATCGATTTTGGGAGAATTAATCCATATCCCACAACTCAATGATCACATGAATATATATATATATATATATATATATATTGGGGGCCTATAGTATCATTATGGAACCCCATTGGTGTTTGGATTCATATTCCCTAAAGCACAACTCATTTTTCATATCTTTCAAAAATATCACATATCATGGTTTCACTATCGTAACCCATTTATCAACCATTTTCATAACATTTTATTCAACTAATTTCATAATCCCATTTATAAATCTTATTCATAATATAATTTTTCATCCAAGAATCAATTATTTAATTCAATTCCATACACTGATTATTATACTTTTTTTATTTTGTTATTATCATTCAATGATATTTGGAATTCTCCATGGGTTTCCATTGAGTCGGTCTCATCATCTACAATGGTCCCAATGAAATCTATGAAGGGTCTCATAATCACATGGGAAAATAAATGTTTAATTGAATTTAAATTTAAATTTATTGTAGTTTAAAATAAATGGTACAACTAAAACATGTGAATCATAATCAATACTATGAGAAATAGAAATTAAACCCCTAAGGACTATATTTTTTATAAATTATGGACAACCACAAACTTTAATTAGATGTAGAAAAGTCAAAATACCAATAGTGAGGGAGATCTATAATCAAAACCAAGGACCATGATACATTGAAACATTATACCTAAAAATATATATCTAAACCAATTTATAATTAATGAAATAATACCTCTAAAATAAGAGATAACGATGGGAGAGAGAGATAAAAAACATGAGAACAGATAACATAATGAAAGAGAGGTTGAATCCTTCTTTCAGATCATTGATTCACAAAGAAAGGGGTTAGAGGAGACTTGGAATCTTCACAGGATCCTCCAAGATCTATAGAACATGTTTTGGTTTTAGTTGGGGAGATTAGGAGTATTAAACAGGGGATCAGGAATTTTTTATAAATTTTTTGGGTGTTGAATTTATATGTGCATGGTTTTATAGGTGGAGGGGAATGGTTTTCTAAACCCTGCACCTTAACCTTGTGCCTCTTCTCATGGGGAGTATAGTTTCTCCAAAGTGGTGCATTTATTTGAAAAACTGTTCACCAACCATGGAAACCCCCAGTGTCTCGGGGTACACGGTTTGTGAATGGTGGCCACAATATTTGGGAAAACAGTGAGACACCTCTTATGGATCTAAAAAGGTTTGAATGTTTTCCTGGGGGAAAATAACATGGTTTTCCCTAGCTGGTCACCCACCATGCATATTCCCATGGGGTTCAAAATTTATATAAATTCTCCTAAACAACCCTAGGGATATCCCAACCATGGTATAATCAAAACAAGGGAAAAATAATACTTTAAAACAAGTTCAATTAAACTCTATAATGGTCGGGATCTTACAATCTCCCCACATTATAATATATTACCTGTGATCTATACACACAAAAATCACTAATCCTCCAAGTTTAAAAGGTCAGGCAACTACACCCACATATCTTCTTCCTTTCCCATTTTTCGTCTTGAACATGGCCATGATGCCCTAATACTTGAACTATCAACACTGTCTTTCCTTGTAACACCTTCTCACTTTAATCCACTATATGAATTAGATTCCCCTCAAAGGAAACCTCAAACTCAAAATCAGCATCATCAAAATAAATTAAAAGAGAAGGTTCCAGGTGATACAATCGTATCCATGACACATGAAAAATATCATTCATAACATTATACCTCTATGGAGGATTGGATTGGTATGCCACCAAACCAATTCTCTCAAAACTATAAAATGGTCCAACAAAACCTGGGCACAACTTTCTCAGCCACCAAATCATACGGTGACCCAATCTTAGTGACCCCCAAGTAAAACAAGATTTCCAAATATAAACTCAAGGGCTCAATGATGTTGATCATCATATAACTTATGCCTACTCTGATCCATATACACATGTTTTTGAATCAGTTAAACCTGCTCTTATATCTGCATAAGAATTAGTCTGATCAACACAGACTCTCCTGCCTCCATTCAACACAAAGGTTATATGCATGTCCTAACATAAATTACCTCGTATACTTCCATATGAATAGTCTCTTGATAACTATTGTTATAGGAAAATTCAATGAGTTTAAGTGATTCTCCCAAGACCCACCAATACCAAGGATGGATTCTCTTGTCATGTCCTCTAGAACCTGGATAATGTGCTCTAGTTTTCCATCTATTTGTGGGTAAAAATCCATACCCAGGAACACCTGGGTACCCAACGGATTCTGTAAGACTTTTTAGAAGTATGATTTAAACCGTAAGTCATGTTATGAAACTATTATCTATATAACCCCCTAAAAATAAACTATCTCTTGAATATATATCTCAAAAAACTAGTTTGTAGTAAAAGTCTCCTAGATAGGCATGAAATGGGATAACTTTTCAATTAATACACAATCACCAAACCATTTCATTATTTTGAGGGATCCTCAAAAACCCATCACCAATTCCATGGTAATGTCATACTAATTCTATTATGGAATGGGAAACAGATTTCTAAAACCACTTGGTTACTAATTCTAGGCCTTTACCTATTGGCATGTGTAACTTCATTTCAAGAAACCAAAAATCTCCCTTTTCATGCCCAAACACCAATACTATCAACAGAGGTCACACTAAGTTAGGGTAAAACTAGGGTGTACTACCAACTATGAGGCATGAAATTCACACATCAACTCCTTACACATATATGTAGGCATAACAAAATGGTTCCAGACATATATGATCTCATCCTCATCTATAGTCCAATTGAAAGGTGGCTTCCCACCATTAAGGATTTTCCTCAAATATAAACACTTTGGATCAACATACTGCCTCTCCCTCGTCTAGAAAATATTTTTAGACTCAGTTGATAATGAGGTAAGGGTCATCTACTTTTTCCCCACTAAACCTCAATGTGAATCTCAGAAAAAAAAGGACATCAATTTCCACTCAGAACTAGAATCCTAAAATTATTGAGTTTGTGTACTCCTTCTCAAAAAATAAGTAACACTATTTTACTTCCTAGGAATATATGATATTTGAATGCTAAAATACTGAATATACTCAACCCACCTCCACTGCTAGAGATTAAATTCTCACTATGAAAAGTTATACTTTAAGATTTTTTTGTTAGTAGACATAGTAAAATTTTTGGAAAAAAATTAATAACACTAACACATTAATGTATAATTCACCACATCTAACTCCAGATCATTTATAGGGTAATTTTATTCACACAGCCTCAAATTTTTGACACAAACACAAAAAATCGATCTCCTTGTATTAACACTTCTCCAATTTTTACCTCGGATGCATCCCAAAACATGATATACTCCTCACCTGTATTAGTTAAGATAAAAATTATGAAATAGTAAAATACCTCATCAACTCCTAGAAATAGGTTTCACATGCTCCACACCATTCAAACTAGACACCCTTCTTAGTCTTACCCAAATGTGGTTCTTCCAAATAAGTAAAGTCTTGTATGAACCTACGATAATAACCCACCAACCTCAGAAAGATTTGGGTATCAAAAACAATATTGGGATTATCTCAAGAAAAAACTAACTAAAACATATTTGGGCCCACTAACACAACTTCCTCAGATATTATTTGACCCAAGAAATGTTCCTTTTCAATCCATAATTAACACTTATATGGCTTCATATACAACTAATTCTCTCTCAGTGTACTCATGTCAATGCCAAGATGTTGAGCATGATCTTCATTTGTCTTGGTGTAAAAGATGATGTCATCAACAAAACAACCACAAAATGATCTAGGTAAGGGGTGAAATATTTGGTTCATTAAGGCCATTAAAACAACTGGTGAATTTGTAATGATGAAATATATCAAAAAGAACTCATTTAGTTCATTACAGATTCTGATAGTAGGCCATGGTATATTATAAGGTCTAGCACTAAAATGATGATACCCCAATCTCAAGTCAATTATGGAGAAAACATAAACTCCGTGAAAAAGGTCAATGTGATCATCAATACATGGAATTGGATACTAGTTTTTCATTGTATTCTAGTTAAAATTCTAGTAATCAATATATAAAGACAACATCCCATCAAACTTCTTAGAAACAAATTGAAGAACTCCAAGGATACATACTCAAAAAAATAAACCCTATAACTGTTAAACCTTCCATATTAGTCTTAATTTATTGAAGTTATATTGGTTCCATATTTTAAGGTGGAATTGAAACTGCTTTAGCTCTAGGAATGATCTCAATTGTAAACTCAACATCCCCCTCAGCTGGAAGCCCAGAGAAGTACTCAAGGAATATATCAGCAAACTAGTTCACAACGTGTGGAAATACATCATGATTCATGCCCCCTATATTCATAAAAAGAAAAACCTAGGTGGTGATCTCACCCTATTGATGATGAATTGGCCCTCCCTAGATTTCCTTGAAATCCCACTCTCCATGATGAGTACAACTATTTACCTCATGATACCTAAAGTTTACACTCCTATTGTAATAATCGATGTGGGGTCAGTATGGTACCAAAAATTCCATACCCAAAATCAAGTCAAAACTTGACATGTCTAGTATGTAAATATCCCATTGAAAATGATACTTCTCACCCTAAAGAGAACACCCCTTACATAAACAGATGTACCTCTTACATACACCCAATGGTGTGTTTATAATCATAACCACACTCACAAAATCCATGATTACACTCAAATAGTTCACAATATTAGAATATATAAAATAATGAGAGGATCAAATAGGGAACTATAATGTATAAAATCATCAAGAATAATACTTTTGAAAATAGATGTCATTTTCTTATTGTACATAACTGTATGTCGAACTACATGAAATTGTCCTACCCTTCTACTCTATGCTTTAGTTTGAGTCCCATGAGCTTCACTACTCTGCTAATATGGGTGATTTTACCCTCGAGTACCACATCCACCACTTTCTCCACCACATCTAGTATTACTCAAACTGCTAGACTGATATGGGGTGGAATACCCCATCTAGTACTCTTATTCTGCTAATATCTTCTATCAATACCCATCAATCGAGGGTTTCTGCAATACTTCTATAAGTGACCCATCCAAATGCAGGCTCGACACACCACTAGTGGTCGTTGACACTAGTTATGAATGTGACCCAAACTACCACACTAGTGGAAGTATAATCAATCTGTTATTTGAGTAGTTGATCCTTATCTGTAGCCACACTATTTTCCATCTCACTTGTTTACATTTTCATATATATTCTTCTTAATATCAGAAGAGGTACCACCTAACCATCCAGTAGAAACCACTTACATTCCACCTGAATCCTCCTTCAGGTTTCCCTCATAAATGATAAATGGATTCACTACTTTATAAAACATTTTCATTTTTTGATGTTAACATGTGACTTAATCTCACATTTAAGTCCACCAGGAAAACATTTCTCTCTATTTTCATCATCTCTTACAGATGTTGGGACAATGATCTTAAAATCAGGGAAGCGACCATCATAATCCAGCCCATACATAGTCCCCTAGGTCAACCATATAAACTCTATAACTCTCTCTTTATAGAGTGTATTTGGGTAAAATATTTCCAAGAAATTATCCTAAAATTCTCCCTATACCATGTTCTCCAACTTCTCATCCTAAGTATGAATATCCACCCAATTATTCCTATATTCGTGCAATATATAACCATCCAATTTGAATTTCTTCTCCAAAGGAGGGACATTTCAATAAATTTCCACTTGTCTTTTTATCAAAAAATTTCAATGTGGATGTGTGTCTCTAAAATTCTAAACAAACATACTATGATGGGTAATACATTATTATCACATTTATATAATAAGGATTCACATAAGGTTGTAATAAATTATCCCCATACTCCACCACATGGTCAAAACCGAAGTACTATCACTACCCTCAACTATCCCTCACCAAGATCATGGTTAACACTAGTTAAACTACATTTCACATCAGAAGTTTCCCACTAGACACCCATCATTTAACCATTTTAAATGGCCACAGTTAGAATCATTTAAAATTATCAATTACTTATTAGGATCCATTTCATTTTAAATTACTCAAATAAAGAAAATAATTTTCATTACCCAAAATCCACTTATAACATGCTTTTCTATACATGAATATCTTGATGCATGTAACATAAATTATAGAGTTCCTAGAATTATGTATGAATACTCAACTCTTATGTCATACCGGGATATGATTAAAATCCTAGAAAAATAATAACATCACACAACAAGGGAATAATCCAAGTTGAAATAACATTCATCTATAGTAGAAAACATCAACACATATGTGTGTTAACTACTCCTATGCATGATCTCATGAATAAGGCCTGACTAATCCTAGTGTCCTTTCTAATTTTTCAAATTTTAAGACAAATAAAAAGAAAATAATGCTACTTTGATAATACTTTGTTATGTCTTGACCTAGGTTCCTCATAACAGCACCTTGATCTAGTTCTTTAGATGACCTATGGTGTGACTCCACGTATTCCAGAGGCTTCCGACTAGTTGCGAAAGACTAATATATAATATAGGGAGAGTATATCCTCTTTATCAAGGAAGCAAAAAAGTGTAAATAAATAAAAAGTATCCAAATGACAAAAACCAATAACCAAGATAATGTCACAACCAATATATGACCAAGCATAACATTATGAATCCAAAATTGGAAAACAATATCTAAAACCAAAGTAGTTAATATTTAATGTATTATTAGTGTCAGGTTACTAATGAGACCCCATAATAAATACAGCCTAAAACTCCAAATAGGGTCCCAACATCATGTATGTTTCACCCATCTAGGCTCTATCCTAAATCCCAACTCATCCATTTAACCAAGGGTTATTACCCTTATCTTATCTTGAAAACATGGAATCTATTATGGTACTAATCAAGAAGCATGAGTAGGGTATGACTAAAACTTTATAGGCCACCAAAAATAAGGTTTTAAGAAATATACAGTTCAAAATAGTGTATTTATTTGTATAAATAATTATTTACAAAAAATGTAGTGAACAATTTTCACATTTAAAATTACTTAATTAACCACATATTCCCCTATGCTCATGGTGACACCCAAACCAATACATAGGTCATACCATGCTAGAGTCTAGACCATACACCATAGGAATATCACATATCATTATTTCATGGGATTTCAGTATTCATTTAAATAAAACATTAAATTCATGCATTGGGGGCCTAGAGCAGCAGTTTGGAACCGTGTAGTCATTTGGAGCAACAGTCAATATCCCATTACTTAGTGATCACATGAATATATATATATATATATATATATATTGGGGTACCTAGAGCAGCAGTCTAGAACCCCATGGGTGTTTGGTTCAGTAGTCTCTATCCTACAACACATTATTCACATCATTCACAAATATCACACATCATGGTTCCACATTCATAATCTATTTATCAACAATTTTCATATCACATTATTCAACCAATTTCATAATCCCATTTATCCTCCATATTCATAATCCCATTTATAAACAATTCAGCAAGGATTTAATTTAACTTCATACACACATTATTCCTATTTTTATATTTTATGATTATCATTCAATGATATTTGGCACATATCATTGGTTTTCTTTGAGTCTTTCTCATTATCTTAAACTGTTGCAGTGGGATTTGTGGAGGGTATCATGATCACATGGGAAAATCAATTCATTAATTTAATTTAAATTTAAATTTTTAATTTTTCAAAGAAACAGTGAAACTACAACACATGAATCACAATCAAGATTGTGGGAAATAGAAATTAGACAACCCACATCAAGATCGTTGACAAACTATTTCCAACCATAAACTTCAATTTGATATGGAATGGTCAAAATCACTATATTGTGGAAAATATAGGATCAAAAAATGGGTCCAAGATTCAATGAATCAAGATCCTTCAAAACCTATAGCTAAACCAATTCATGGTGAACTAAATAATCTAACTAAAATAAGATAGAAATAAAGGAGAGAGAGAGAGATAAAACCAAATGAGAAGATATAACATGCTATAAGAGAGGTTTAATCCTTCCACCATATCTTTGATTTGTACAAAAAGTGGTTATAGGGGCCTTGAAATCCTCCTAGGAGTCTCCAAGATCGATGGAAATCATATTAAGTTCATAAAGGGTGATTAAGGGTAATAATAAATGGGTTTGGTAAACTTTTATAAAATTTTAGGGGGATTACTTTTTGCATTCTTGGTTTCCGAGGCAGAGAAGCACTCTTTTCCAAAACATGCATCCCTACATATGGGTTTCAGGTTTCTAATAATTTATGCATGGGTTAAAAACCCATTATCCAACTATGAAAACCCCCAATGTCTTGGGGTGAAGAAATTTAGGAGGGTGGCTGCATGGTTTGGTCAAATCAAGCACCATCACTTGTGGATTCAAAAAGGGGTGCTTGGTTTCCATGGGAAAACTACATGGTTTTCCCTATTCGTGCACCAACCACTCATAGACCATTGGGCTGGAAAAATTTTCCAAATTCAACCAAAAAAACTCCAATGAAAAACCCAACCAAGGTATAATAAAAGAAGGTAAAAATAATACATGAAAACTAGTATGAGACAACTCCAAAAAGGTCAGGATCTTACATCATGATATGGGTATAAGCTCCCAAATATGTTGGTTATGGCATTAGGTTCAACTTCTTTCATTATGACTCTCCTAATATATGGTGAGATAGTGTGTTTTAGTTTCTGTAGATCATTTTATATTTCCTATATCACTAGAATGGTTTCATTCCAATTATATTCCCTAATCATCAAATTATCTTCCTTGTTTTAGAGGCATTGTGTAGTAGATTTTGTCCTTCAGTTTTACAGAGTTAGTGGCCCTCATGGAAGCTCCGATATCAGAGTGTTTTTTTGATGATGATTCCATTATATGTGGATCAAGTGATATCTCTGATATGTTTGGCTATAACCATAAGGAAAATAAGAATCATTTCCATATATTTTTGAATAATCCCATCTATGAAACATAATTAATTAGTTGTGCATGATAAACTATGTTGTTTTAGTTGTGGGATGATTCATGTTAGGATTACCATTTTTGTTTTGATCTAGGATGAGGTGGATCGACATTCTAGATTCATGATGGGATGATTATGACTACACAATCCTCAATATGGGCCATGACCTCTATCATAGAAGGTTTCTAATGGGGTTTATTCATGGATCTATAAACAAAAAGTTGTTCCCACACCCGCATTGAGCTATTGTCCTTTTTCTAAATTTAGGTGTTCATTGACTTTCATTACCAATTATTCTTATAAGTCACACCATTCAATAGGATGGGTGGTCAATATCATCACATTATTTGGGGAGGATTATTTAATACTTCAGGAATCTATTATATATTGAATTCATGTTTGTTAAGCTTTCTTAGATCCCAATGTTACTTTTATTACTCTAACATTTAACAATTGGTTGTTGATGGATAATGTGAATATCCATACATATCATAGGATCTCAATATTTTTCCCCATTATTACTTAGTGATGATGGTTTTGTAATTACTTTGTTTCAATGTTATACAATTGGAATCTCTATAGTTTATCATCATCTTGTAAGACAATAGGTGTTTATACTTTTAGGATTGATCCCAAGAAGGGGATTACTATATAACCTTATGAAATGGATTAGAACTCATGTAGTTCATTTCCCCATAATTTGACACATCATACCTCTTAGGTTTGTGTTCCAAGGATCAATCAATATAGATTAACGTTTTATAGTAAATAAAACTAGAAGAATATTATTTAAAATGGTTGGTGTGGGTATTATGCATGAGAGATCATTTCTAATTTTACTTAAAGGTAATTTTTAATAAAGAGGATAATCTATTTTCATAAGGAGTTTGGTCTAATGAAGATGGATTGATTCTATAATGATTAAAGCACAATGAGAGTGGCCCCCAATGTGGGTATGAAAAACTAATGACAAAATGACATCAAAAGGAATATAACCTAGTGATTATGGACCCCAATGGGGGTATGGCCTAATGAGTATTGACTAAATGGACTTAGAAGGAATATATCCTTTTAGTTGGGGGTATTTCTCTCTTTTTGAAATATGACCTATTAGAAGATTGTATGTGTGGGATATGGAACTGATGGATGGGAATCATAGACTCTAAAGTGTATGTCCATGAAAGGTAATACCATAAATGACCTCATAAGGAATATAGACTCATGATTATGAGAATATAAGGTCAATGATATTGGGTTTGAACCTTAGGGTGGAATATGAGGGATACTATCAACATAGGAATCAAATCCCACTTATATCGAGTGACAAAGTTTATGGCCATGTGATAAAAATTTACCATGATCAAATCCATCTTATGGTAATGGAATATAAGTGGTAATTTGAATATTTGATATAGGGGGTTGAGAATTATCATGGGTTCCTATGTATCACATGAAAATGGGAATCATAGTCCATATAGTTCAAAAAATGAGAGAATATATGTCATAAAAGGTACGATAATAGAAGTATGAGAATTGCTTATGCATATGATATTTCAATGATATACTCTATTTGGATTATGGTCCTCTATATGAAATATAAATATAGTTAGGACCTGAACCAATTTAGGAGGACCATGTTAGAGATATTTGTTTCATGTTAATGGAATGATCATTGTAGGTCTCTATTAAGGTGACCAATTTATTTGAATCACTAAAATTACATAGTTTAGATGAATATCCAATGAATTTAATAACATTAAAAACCCTATAAAAAAGTTTAATGTAATTTATTACTAGTTACATAAACAAAACATTTCATATAAGATATCGAACATCTCCCATAATATTCTTCTCACATTAAACCGTTCATTGAGATAACCAACATAGAAAAATTCTTAATAACCTGGGGTAAGGAAACAAATTAAAGGGTGAGATTAGATTATCAATAACAAAAAAATAAATATATGAATGAATTATCATATAAAATAATAATACCATAAAAAGAGTGTGAGATCATGATCATAAAATATATTGTTCTTTCCAAATTTTTCATAGATCATAAATATGATTCATGATATATATCTTTATCATTTCAACATACAAGAATCATAAAAATGATGTATTATAAAAAACCATTATCCATGAGTTAAAATAGTAAGAAAAAATATATATCAAAAGTAAATGGAACCTTTATAGGACTTAAAGTGATATAATATGACAAGGTTTACAATTGAAATCACCATATCCTAGTTGACCTGCAATCAAAACATGTTTCCCACATCATGGTGGTTCAGGAATCCCCACATATTTCCTAGATCATATTGGATTGGGAATTATCATATATTTCTAATAGTGGATTTATCACATCAAATAATTTATCATAATTATATAATGAGACATGGGGAATTTCCAAATGAATTGGAGGGTTATAATGGAACCACCCTTAACATAGTTAAAGTAATATATATGTGATACACAATATAATAAACTATTATAAACACCATCATATCAAACTGATTGAAATGATAAGGGTTTCAGAAATATATCAACATAACCTAATTAACTCATGATAATGAAATAGGTTTGATAGACCGATCATTATAATAAGTCATATAACGTAATATTATTGTATCATAAGATCGTAAAAATGTTGAAGTATAATAAAGCTTCATAAATGGTGTCATATATGAAAAATCCCTTCAAAATTTCATTCAATAATTTCATTGAAATCATGAGAAAATATCATTTACCTTTGATAATATTGTAGCAAACAATTCATAAAATACTGGAAAAATTCATTTATATGAAAATAGCCAGGGAAACATGAAAAGTAATATTCAAATAAATTAATTTTTAGGATGTTGGGAAAATCAATATCAAATCAATACACTAAAAGAAAACATTCATTTCAAATTTTTGAAAAAAGTAAAACATTATTATATAAAAAATTAGAAATATCTATTTTTAAAATTATGTATATAAATTTTATGTTAGTAAAAATAAAATTTTTAAAACATTTCATATTTTGAAAATAAATTTTAAGAAATAATTTTTTAATGCCATAGATATGGAAGAAATTGTTTTTTGACAAAAAATTAAAATACAATAATATTTTCATTAATATATACAAAATAGAAATCCTTTTATTTTCCAAATAGAGAAGAAATGCTAGTAAAAAATTAATATTTTAGGAATAATAAGAGGATAATAAAATATATGTGGTTTAAATGGTAAGATCCAAATTTTTTCCCTCAATGGAAACTAAGTATAGATAGTCCCAAAATGAAATGAGATTATAACACAAACCCTTACCACTATGGTATCATTTAAATCAGAATCCTAATATAAGAAATAACATCAAATTAAACTCTATATAAAACTAACACATGGATATCCATCATAAAAAATATTTAATGGGATATAGATACACCTCATACAAGAAATAGTTTCACAACACTAAACATGTATCATCAAAACCAAAATTTAGTGGAAGAACTTATGTATCAAGGATCATATTGCTTTATCATTGTTCAAACATCCTGTATACTAAATATAGATTTATTATATATCTATTAAATAACTATAATATTTTATATAATTTTAAATATAATTTATTTATATCATTATATCAGTCGTTTGTTAAAAATTAATTTTTAAAGACATTTCTCCAGGGTGATAACTGCTTTATTTTTCCTAGAAGATATGGTTTTTTAGTCTCATTCCTTGTAATTTGATCATGGTTCCATAATATATAGAAATTTAATAATATAATTATTATCATATTTAATCAATATTTACATTTTTATGACTATTAATATGACTGAGTGAGGAATAATTTATTATATCACTTAATGGAGATGATAATCCATACTTACACATGAGTAATATTTCCATTTTTTTGATTTTTTAATAAAAAAAATGTAAATAATAATTCAAAATTATTCAACTATAATAATAACATATATATCATATATATTTTGTAAATCCATCATTATAACCTTCTCTTTAAAGCACAAAGGAAGAAATGAAATGCACTGTTTCATGTAGGTGGTAGTCCATACAGATGCACAAGTGATGTTTTCTGCTACCATATGATGAGATATGATAGATAATGGTTGTAAAATCATATTAATAAAATTTTATAATATTTATGGTTATAGATTAATAATTTTATAATGGATACCATAGGTATTGCATAGGTAGAAGGATAAATATATTTTAATGTATTGTGTTAAGATTTATACATCTTCATTTAGAAATTTCCCTTGCCTTACACCTTAATCCTTAAAAAGAAGATGTTTTATATAGACAAGATGACCTCAGATATGATGAAAAAATCTAGGTTTTTATTATGGTAGGGATTATTTGGGTCATATTGATTAAAATATTTGAATAAGGGAAGAGTGTAGGTGTCATTTCAAAAGTGCGGGAAAGGGCATACCTAGAATTGCATAATTTATTAAATAATATATATATATATATAATCATGTAAATTGGGACCATGGAAAAAAATATTCAATGATATGGTGATAAGGGGTCAGAATAATCTCAATATATTATAATTAGACAAGTTTTGGTCACATTTTAATCCTTAGCTATTAGTTAATCTATATCAAACCCCATTATAACAATAACTATGATATCTAAACCTTTTATAATGGTTTCATATTTATATGAAATAAATAAATTGAGGATTTTGGAGAATATTTGAAATTATTAATCCAAATCTTAAACCCATTTTATCATATTTAATTAATATAGGTTGTATAATTTAAATTGAATAGATGAACACAAAATAGTAGGAAACATTCTATAGGAAAGTTCCAGATTTGAACAAAGAAATAATTTCACCATAACATAAAGTAGGAAGATTGTTTCCATGTTATTTTTTGTTCAAATAACAAAAAAAAATATTCTTTGTAGACTTTTAGATCATGTAACAACCTAATGTAATCAATAATCTATTCAATTAAATATGATAACCCAGAAATAATTTTAAATTTGAATAAAATATTAATTTTGTTTACAAAAGTCATGTTTGGGTTCCCTATTAAAAATAATGTTCTAAAAAAATTATTTAATGCCTATAACATATATTATTTTAAGGAAAATTATTCAAAATTTATTTTTTTCTTCATTACTCATTATAATGACATAAAATTCACCGAATTTGAAAAATCAATATTTTCACTATTCATAAAAAATAATTTTTCTTCAATTTTATAAAAAAAATTATATAAGATATATTTGATATATTGAATAAAAATTGATACCCCTTTTATAAAATAAATTTTTTAAAAGTTTACGAAATTTATTTTATAATAAGTTCACAAAACACAATAAAACAATTTTTTGAAAAATACATATTTGGAAATATAACTATATTTATACGTATTCCATGATTAGTAAGAACCATTAGATGAATGTTGAAAATATTTTTATGAATAAATATACATTTACTTAAATACAATAATCAATATATATTAATTTAAATTTTTATGATAAAAATGCGTTATGAGAAAAAATAATCTTTGAGAAAAAACATTTCTTTTATTTTTAAATGCTTTTATTTCCATACCTATCATTTAATAACAAATAAATTATTTATAAAAATATATAAAAATACATTTTCAAAATTTCAATATTGAATTTAATTACTCGAAACACAAATTCATGGTTATACCTATCACTTCAAATAATAATATTTCAATAGTATATCATGATTCATTTAAACTTAGTGTTGCATGTAAAGCATAGTATCAAATAAATAAAATTAATGTAAGGAGGAAAAAATCATAAAATCATTTTGTTTTACATTATATCCTCATTATAATAACATCACCCTTGAAATTTAGTCACTTTGATACAAAAATTCATGGATTATATTTTAATATCACATCCAGGGTTTCCCACACAACTTCTTCAAAATTATGGCTTCACCACAAAATATTGACTAAGTGAGTGGTATTTTTTCATATAACATTAGAACTACAATAAAAAAACTTCATCGATAGTTCTATAAATGGTAGATCATCCACCTACTTCATAACCATTGAGTTCAGTATATGTGATGGATCAGGTATTTACTTCATTAGGAGAGATACATGGATCATGTCATGAACTTGTTGTAGATTTAGTGGTAGCTCCAAGATAAAAAATATCATTACAAAATGATTATAAATAGTGAAGGAACTAATATATATATAGGGACCAATATGACCTTATTTTCCAATAACATAAACCACCTCCCAAAATATATTCATTTTAATACCATATAATGAAATTTAATCTCAACATCCCACTGATTATTGTCAGTGTAAATTTTATATCGACTCTATGCTTCAGTTATGTGCTAGTAAGTGGATTTAACCTTATCCTCTGTTTCCATATCTATATTATTTCATAGTATCATTATTTTCACTATCTCCATCCAAACACATTGGTTTTATGGAATTCCTTCTATAGAGGGATTCATAATTAGCCAAATTAATTATCAAGGGAAAGCTATTGTTTTATGATAATTATTCAAAAGAAATGTGTTGATCCCAGCCATAATTAAAATCCATATAGCTACCTCACAACATGTCTTATAGAGTTTGAATTTTCCACTAATATTAACCATATTTTTAAGAAAGATATATAGTATGTAAACTGGACATTGTATCTAGAACATATTGAATAACTTTCCAAAATGTAGAGACAAACATCAAATATAGATCGAATATGATTGAGAGTGGTACTCAATTAAATCTCAAAACTTACAAAATGTATATACATGTAATCTTATCAAGATAAAAATATTTTCCAAAAGAAACAAAATGTGTTGAATTTATATGGTGATTTACTATGAAAAAAATTAAACTATTATTTTTAGTTGATTTGGGGAGTCTATAAATGAAATCAATGGTTATTATTTCTAATTTCTATTTTGGTATGGGTAATAGATGTGGCATTCCCTTAAAATATTTCCTATCAACTAAAAAATAAAGACATACCAGGCATAAATATACCTGCACTGTAATATATGTTTTCATTTTCTCCAACCTAAAATATTCTTTCACATAAATATACATCCTTATACATCATAGATAAATAGATAATGAATAAATATAATATTTTTATAATAGGTCATTCTTTAATTATGGTATTAGTGGAACACATAAACTATTTTTGATCTTTATAATTCCACCACAATCATGATTTTAACATAGAAACATTCCTCAAGTAATTTTATAATTCTAAATCATATTTTTATGCATCATTTATTATCACACTGATATATGGTTGAAATCACATATGAGAAAGATCAAATTTGTCCCCTTTTCTCAATATTTAATGCTAGATCTTTTAAAAATATAAATTTATTAGATATTATTCAATAATCATCATAGAAAAACTCAAAAACCTTTTAAAATTTGAGAATCTTCCACCTTATTAAAATTCCTATGTAGGTAATTCACTAAGTAGTTAAAAAATTTAATCATCTCCAACCTTATTGTATGGAATATATTCAACTCATTTTTTGTGAGTAAATAATTTATGTCATTATAATTCTTTTATAAGGAAAACCTTTCAATATATTGAAATTTCCTCCCTAATATCTACAAAAAATTACCATTTCCAGTTCAAAATCATTTGTTAGGTAATATTTATCATGTATTTTAAATTGGTAAGATTCATATCTATCTCCATGTCACTATGAAAAGGGAAACATCCAAAAATCATCATTAATGATTCAATATAGCTCATAGTCCCTTATATGCTTTGGTGTAGTGTGAGTGTATTTTCGCATACCAACCTTCTCTTCAGCTCCATAAGATTATCTTCACATTTATCCATCCACAATAACATATCCCCCATACCAGTCAACATTTTTATTAGATTAGATATTCTTGATTCATATTTCATAAAGAATCTTTAATGTCTTTCCAACCAAAAAAACATTATATCTCAGTTAAATTGTTTGGTCAAGGCCTTTTCTAAAATACATCATTCATCAAAGGATCCACTGATATACCATCACGTTAGATTATTTAACCCATTAATGAAACATTATAATGAAAAAAATCACCTATAGAAAATTTAGTATACAAAATATCCTTTCTCAAGGTCTTCAGTTCAATTATAAAATAATCTCCATGCTATTACTATACAATTAAATATATAAGAATATAAACTAAAAATACTATCACAAACTAGTCAGGGTAATATCTAAAAAAATTCAATAAATATATTAATGTAGTTAGGGAATTAGTAATTCTAAATGGAATCGCTATAAATTAGCAGTGCATATACCATGTATGGAAGACCAACATGTCCCCTTTATTAACCATTAGTTGATATCCATAATGAATATCAATCTTGTAAAAGTATTGATATCCTTAAAAATGTTCAATCAAATCATCGATATTGAGTATAGGATACATGATCTTGAGAGTGATCTTGTTATGTTCTCGATAATCAATGCATAGGTGCACTGATACATCTTTATCTTAAAAAAATAACATGTTCACCCAATGGTTATGAAATTGATCATATGAAACCCATATCAAGATTACCATAGAGTTTATTCTTTAATTATAACAACTTAATGGAGAACATTTTATATGGACTATTTTCAATTTGTGTAGAAAAATGTTTGAGTTCTATTAGAAAATCAACTTCATGTTTTGGAGGAAAACTAGGAATCTGTTTAAGAGATACCTTTAAAAAATCCCATGTAATAAGAATATCCTCAATATTGAGTTTCTCCCAAACCACCAGAGATAGTTATTCTTCATGTATAGGAATTAATAACTATTCTATTGAAGATATTTCCATTGTAATTCATATTCATCATCACAAAAATGAACATTCACCTGTTTATTTGGAATAATAAATGTGACTTACATTAATATTAAATTAAATTGGGATATATAAAAATAAATCCAATCCATGCATGGAATAAAAAATTCATCTAGAGGTAGAATCACAGGATTTTCATTAAGCGTATTCACACAAAAAATACAAAATTTTGAACATGAGATGAGGACATTGTATCATTATGAGTTTTGAAAACTAACATAACATGTAATAGTTGAGGTGGTAGTGTAAAACCTTTATAAAATTACATAGATATGAAAGGGTGGTTAGGGAAAGAATCAAATAATAAATTATTCATTCTAGAGATGATGATAAGTTTACCTTTTAATATGTTATTCTCATTACCCACGTATATATTCCTGAATGAATGAGTTTTTCAATTTTTTTACTTGGGATAAATAGGTTATAAAATATATAATTATCATAAACTTTAAAATTCATTCACTAGTGGGATTAAGTCCCATAGTATTTAAATTTGATGTATCTAAGTGTGGGTGGTACATTATTTGGAATCATCCATTATGTTGTTCTATGAATAAGCCTATTTATCTTCACTATACATTTGGGGTATTTATAACAATACCTTAACCATTTAATTTTCCTCCCAATTCTATTCATGAAAATCAAATGATGCTTTATCCCACATATCAAGAATATTGGTGACTAGAACTTCTTTCCACCATGATATTTATTTTATTACTCTTGAGACTCCAATTTTCTCACTAAAACAATTTAAATGATGTGAATCACCAATTTCCATTTTTACCTTGAGATCACATTGAAAAATTTCATTATTGATACTAAATCCTCTTTTTGAAAATTCATTTTTGAAAAATTGGTTTTAAGAGACCATTGAATCGATAATTTTTTATTTAATAGATGATGATTAAACTATGATAATACCATTTGATTATTGTAATATTTTCAAAATATTTACCAATTGATCTATCATCATTCTTCTAAGATTAACAAATTACTTCTCTATTTCTATACATAAAATATAAGGGAAGTTATTAATTAAAAATATCCTCTAAAACACATAAAATTACAAGGATTCAATTTTATCCGCATCTTATATATTATTAAATGATTTAAACATTTATATTATTCTCCTTGTGAAAGAGAAATATACTTGAGATAATTTTCATGTTCTGACCACTAGTGAAGGGAAAATACATCTCAATTGTATGATCCATCACCCACCACAAGTGGATGAGAAGAAAAACTATAAAATATTTATATGGACTCATAAAATACATCATAGTATTTTGTTCCCCTCTTTGATAATTCATAATCCCACCATGAATCCTAGTTTGAGAATATTTCCCAAGCATAATAATAAGATTTTTCATTCCTACTTCCATATAATTATATTTCATAGGAGGAAAATAATTTCATTTAACATCAAATTAATTATTATAATGTTTAGATAATATCACATCAATTATCTAAAACCCAAAACCACTCTATAATAATACTGAAATAATAATTAGTCTGATTAATCATATAATCCAAAAAAAATCAATCATAAGATTTATAAATCATTAAACCTTATTTTAAATCTATAAATCCTTATGTTAAACCTATACCATAATAAGTTATAATATATTCAAATGATTTAAATTGTGAATATCCCCTTGGAGGGTCTACCTTGGTGTGTAGTTTTAGGCCTACTCATCAGGCACTAGTGATGATTAATTTAATATTAGATCTATAGTGACCCATAGTTTTAATACACATATATTAAATCCAAATAGATAAATTATCATTGTAAAGAATTAAAACCTAAATAATACTTTTATAGGTCTATTATATTTCGAAACAATAATATATATAAAAACTTGTTCAAAAGTGATCTACATCATTTACCACTATGTTCTTAATAACTATCACTCTTTATGGACATATCATACTAATAACCTTTCTCCATAACCTAGGGAAATAAAACCTAATAAAGGGTGATATTAGATAATTAGTAAGAAAAAATAAGGGAAAAATCAATATAACATGATCATAAGGATATGATAACATTACTATAATAGTTGAATAATGATAACATAAATATTATAGATCATAATCTTGAATCGTGGATTAATACATGGTAGATAAAAATTCATGAATCAAAATGGAATAAAAGAACATTATAGAGTCATTATTATATCATATAAATGATTTATATACATAAAATTCATCCTTAAAACTATCTATTTAAATATTATATGAAAAATTATTCACATCTCTTCATAGAGGTGGCAGTCCCTACATACACACGAGATAGGTTATCATTTTTAAACAGATTGTTATATAAGAAGGTATATATGTGATTAAAATTCAATAAGAATGATAATTTAATAAATATCATAAATAAACATTAAAACAATAACAATACCCATTGATTAAATTTTATGATGAAAAATTAATTGTATTACTACGTATAGATGGTATGCCATATGTAACAACGAATGGTACTTTCGCTTCCCATTTAATGGGGAAGAGGATAGATATTGATGTTTTAATAATCAAATAATAATTTTAATATATTTAATAAACATAATTTTTTATTTTCTTATATTTAAATCTTATTTAGAAGAGGTAAAATAAGTTTTAAAAACAAATTGATCAGTTTAGGGTATTCCCACTTCTTTAAAAGAACTCTATCAGATATACTCTTAATGATCCCATGGTTTGTGTTTTGGGAAGAAAATATTCTATATAATGTGTCTAGGAAATTTTATAAGTAATTTTATAGTTTTGGGTCTATATTTAAATCTTGAGATCATTTAATGAAGATAATGGAGGGGTGTCCATTTATAAGTTAGGGGGAGAACACAAATGGAATTTTTAAAATATTAAAATAAAATAAATTCATTCTCTAAAAAATTATTCCATATGAAAAAAAATAAAAAAAAATTATATCATATAAAAAAGAAATAAAATGATTTTTATATGTTTTTTGGTTTCATTTTTAACCTTATCCTTTTTATTAACACCTTCATTAACCATTTTTTACCTTAACTGTAGTAAAAAATATTTCAATCTTAAAGTTTTATGAATGTTTCTATAAATGGAAAAGTGACTCAAAAATTTACTATGGATGAAAATTACCCCCATATTTCATTTATGTGGACAAATAAAATGTTTTTATTAATTTTAAATAATTTTAAAAAATATTATTTATTATAAAATATCATTATTGATAATATTTGAACTATTCATTTAATTTGACATTAAAGATAAATAAAAAATGTAATTTGAATATAATATTTAAAAAAAATATTATAAATCCATATATAATATTCGTGGAACACTATAACTCAATCAATTTATATCAACTTTAATATTTTAAAAAATTTATTTTATTTTTCTATTAAATGAAAAAAATTCCATGTTAGCATTATGTAAGCTTTTAAAGTAATTATATAACTAATAAAAATTAGAAATTAATTTCAATCATGAAAATAATTTCATTATTATCAAAATAACTCTTATTATTTTTTTACAACATTATTTTGTCCCTTTTTGAACACATAAAAGATATTTAAAAGTAAGAGAGGTCCATTTTTTATTTTATTATTATTTTTTTAATATTATATAAGTCATTTTCATAGAAAATTACCCCTTAAAAAATTAATTCCTTGCCTATGGTGACAATTAAAGAATTATCTTTATCCAATAAGAATTAATTTGTAAAATAGTTATCTTATCATTGAGTTTTATCCATGGTTATCCTGATTTACCCTTTACTAAAGTGATTAATTTTATAAGAGTTATTATTCAAAATGACTAAAAAAAGAACCCATTTACCAAATTTGGACCTTATAATTCCAAATATGGAATATGTTTTTTACAATTCTTTTTCTATAAGTGTCACAAATTAATTTAAAAATAATTGTACAAAACGTAATGAAATTTTTTTTTTGGACCTATACATTTTCAAGCAAAAAACATTATTTATTTTTATCCCCCACCTAAAAAAATATATTAAATTTTTAAAAATATTATTGAATATATAATATTTAAATTTCAATAAAATCATTAAAAACTGTAATTAATGTAATTTATTAGGATAAATAATATGTTGTGTGCATTAAAATTGTTTTTTAGAATAACATCTCCTTTATTTTTAAATTATATTTATTTTTACTTATAATTAATTGATAACCAATGAATTATTTATATAAAAATGTAAAAAATAATAATTATTTATATATTCCTATTTATTCCATCTAATCAAATAGATAGGTGATAACTATCATATTAAATAACAATATTTTTTTAGTGTATTGTGGTTCTTTTAAACATGTGGTCTCATGTAATGAACACTATAAAAGGTAAAAAAACTAGAGAACTATATTATAAAATCTAATGATGTTACATTATACCTACATAAAAATTTAATTACCCCTTAATATTTTTTTAACTCTAACATAAACCAAGGAGGATATATCTATTTCATTATATCCCTCAGTTCCCATGTAGCTTATTCTAATTTCTAATTCCACCAAAGAATTGATCTAGCTGAGTAGTCTTGTTTTGTATAACATTATCTCTATGATAAAATAATTACACTATATGTTCTTTATAGGAATTTCCATTCTATGGTGGCATGACCTATAAGTTCAATTTATGTGAGGATTTAGAATGTACTTTCCTATGAGATATACATGGAATATGTTGTGATTTTGAGACATATTCTATTAAAAAAATTGATATGATACTATCCATACTCAACAAATAATATCAATGGGTCCAATATACCTTGGACTTATCTTTACTTTCATTCCAAATATCAAAAACTCATTTCATGGATAAATTCACAAAAATTATTTCTATCCAATATTAAACTCTATATCTCACCTATGATTATCAGGATAACTTTTCTATCGACACTTAGCTACCCTAATGTGCAATGGAATGGATCTGAATTTCTCTAGATTTTATTAAGCTAGCCTTGTTCTCAATATCTTTCTTTCCTTATCTATATCCTAGCATGCTAGAATTATAAACTTCTTTCCTATAGGGATTCAGAAGGATCCATCCAAAAAATCATGTTAAAGTTTGTTTTCTGGAAATCTTTCTTAGAGGAAGGAGTTGGTTATACACACCTTTAAAATCCATAAAACAAGATCCCATCACATACTTATATATTTTAATGGTTCTATCAAACTAAAAATCAATTTTTTTATGATAATATTTATTGAAATGAAACTATGCATCCCAATATTGTGGAGGATATCACAATAACATCGTGGTAAACCTTAGATCCCTATCGAATATAATAGATTTTGGTACTCCACAAAAACCTTCCACTTCATTAATGTATATTTTTAAAATATGATCAAGAGAAAACTCTTCTATGATATCAATGAAAATTGATGAATTTGTAATATGGTTAACTACATCCCAAATAGCATTATAGGATTTTGGATTTTTCTGGAGTCTGATGAAAAAGTCTACATTCTTGTTTCTGGAATTCCATTTTGGTATAGGTAATGGTTGTAACATCCATATATATTTTTATCTCTCTAACTTTACTTTCTGACATACCAATGACCAGGATACATACTTTTCAATATCACTTTTCATGTTGTCCCACCAGAAATAATCTTTTAGATATCAATACATATTCATACATCCAGGATGAATAGAGAAAGATAATTTATGATCCACATACAATAGATCCTTTTTAAAATCAAACATGGAGGGAACACATACATAGTTAATGAACCTTATCATTCCATCACAATCAAGGTTGAACTCAGGAACATGTTTTACCTTATTCTTTAGTTCTTAATCTTCCATATGTGCCTCATTAATCCTCTCATGGATAGATGGTAGATCATTAACTTTGTAAAGATAAGTTTTATCCCATTTATTTGAGAATTATAGATCCATAATTTTTAAATATAAGAATATTTATTCATTATTTATCCTCATCATACAAATTGAGCATCATCCATTCAACTCATAGCATCACTCACCTTGTTCTCTTTCTATAGGCGATAATGTATTTAGACTTCATAATCATTAGTCAATTCAAACCATCTTCTATGGAAAATATTTATATCATTTTGATTGGTTAAATATTTTATATGTTTATGATCAGTACATATGTCCCATTTTCACCATAATGATAATGCTTTCATATCTTTAGATTAATAATTTCATCATCTACCACCAAATCAAGATTTATGTGATTTTCCCCTTAACATTCAATTTTCATGTGGTATAAGCTATAATTGTTTCATTCTTTATGAGAATTCATTCCAATACCATAATTTATGCTTCATTATAGATTTAAAAAAATTCTATACTACTGGTTATTGTAATAATAGGTGCATTGACTAATCTTCCCTTTAGTTCCTTGAAATTTTATTCAAATTCATCTTTTCAAAGGATCATTGTTCCCTTCCATTTTAACATTGTGAGTGGATTAGGTAGTCATGAGATATTCTCTAAAAATAATTTATAGTATGCATACAGACCATGAAAACTTTGGATCCAAGTCTTATTGATTGGTTTAGGTGAAATTTAAATAACTCTGGTCTTTGATGGATCCATATTTACACACTATCTTGATATTATTTGACCAAAAAATGAATCTTTTTATAGTCAAAAATCATAGTTTGTAAATTTTTCAACCTAATTATCCATATATATGGTATTTAGTACAATC
This sequence comes from Viscum album, assembly GCA_963277665.1. Taxonomy (NCBI): domain Eukaryota; kingdom Viridiplantae; phylum Streptophyta; class Magnoliopsida; order Santalales; family Viscaceae; genus Viscum; species Viscum album. The sequence continues at coordinate 1,425,579,830 of OY728120.1, read as the reverse complement.
CTTAAGTAATCTTCAAGATCTTATTTAATCATTGAATACATAATAATATCATCCATAAGGACTACCACAAACTAATAATGGTAATTTCTAATGACTAAATTCATAAAATCTTTGAATATAGTGGCCAAATTACTAATAAAAAAATATATTCAATATATATTAATTCTATCTATAATGTGTATGGAATGTTGTCCTGGTAATATCCTACTTCCTGAATCATATTTTATTATATCCAAAATGATGTTCATTCTTGGAAATGTATTTTGATCCACATAGTTTCTCAAAAAAAATATTTATTATGAGGAAGAGGTTACTTAATCAGGATTATGATCTTGTTATGTCCCCGATATTCAATGAAATGTCTCATTCATAAATATTTCCTCCTAAAAAATAACAGGTGAACCATAATGTCACAGACATGATCAAATAAATCCATTTTATTGATTCTAAAAGAGTTACTTCTTCAATTCTTACAACTCAATCAACTCAATTTTATATGGAATCTTTGAAATAGGTGTCGAACTAGGTTTGAGTTCTATTAAGAACTCAACATCATGATTGAATGGTAGACTAAGAAACTCTTCCAAAATGACATCAATACTCACCTATATAATGGTCATATCATCAATGTTGAGTTTCAGCCAAACCATCTAAGATAAACACACATTTTGAATAAGAATCATAATCCATATCATGGATGAAATTTCAATTGGATGTTTATATTTATTTTACCATTTATATACGATAATAGGTTAATTAAAAATATCAAGCATGAAATTCCTTACCTGAAAGTTGATGTGTAATTTATATAAAATATACCAATCCATGCCCAAAACAACATCAAATTCATCGAGAGGGAGAATAATAAGATTTTCAGAAATCATAACCACATAAAAAAAATAAAAATAGTCATATACTTGAGAAGAAATAATTGTACCCTTAGTTGATTTCACTTATAATTCAACATAAAATAGTTAAGGTTGTTCTATAATACCCTTATAAAATTCCTCAACTATAAAAGATTCAGTAGATCCACAATCAAATAACACATTAGTTTATTTAGATTGGATGGAATGTGTACATTTCACGAATTCATTACCACACTCCACATCAGTAATAGTTATCAAATGACATATACCTTTTTCTCTATGATTAAGTGGTTTTTAATGTCATACATCTTCATTAACCTTTGTTTTCTAGTATTGGTAGGAATAATCCCCATATTCCAAGCATTTAAAACACAGGTGTGTGGGTTGTTCATTATGTGGTTCTTTTCCTCCATCAGTAGCTAAAATTATGCAATCACTATTGAATTTGATATATTTATGTCCTTCAATTATAAGATTACAAAAATTTATGGGTTCCCTGATGGTGACTCTCTCCATGTATCATTTCACACATTGAGCACAAATGAAATCCCATCATCTTTTCTCCATGAATTTTATGAATTCATTTCGATTCAGTCTTTCCTTTTATATCAAAACAATGAGATTAATGGGTAACACCAGTCACAATATTCTACTAGATAGAACATTGTATTATTTAATCATAGAAATTGAAATATATTATGTATAATTCCTTTTTAAGATTGTTCTTAAGCCACTAAAGAATCTATTGACCTCACATTAAGGTTTCATGATAATACAATAAGTTTACCTCACAATCCCTATAAAATTTTCAATATAGCTAATTAAGGATTGATCAACCTTATTATTTAGCTCAATAAATTAATTCTCCCATTTAACATGAACAATAAATTGAATGAAATTTTTTAATGAAAATATCTTAAACTCACCGCATTCTATTTTTTTATTTCTTTATATTGCATTATGATCTTGATTTCATTCCTTTATTGATTTTTTCAACTTATAAATAGTAAACAACTAAAATAAAATTTTCATATTTCAAAAAATGCAGAATAGAAAATATAATTTTAGTTTTACTAGATCATAACTAAGTAACTAAAGGATTAGAGGACCCAATAAAAGATAGTGGGTGTCACATCATTAAGGACTCAAAAAAACATTGTACCCTCCTTTTATCATTTGTAATATCAGCATGATTAATATCTTGAAAATGATATAATCTTAGTAATAATATTTTTCATTATATCTCCCATAAAAATTGGTTTCCTAGGAATAAAATTATTACATCATCCATCTAATTCCTCGTATATATGATTCCTTTAGGTTCTATCCATTGAATAAAACAAAAAAATATATTTTAAGAAACAATAATCCTTTTAAGAATCTATATAATAATAAATAATCATTTATTTGATTCCAAAATAAGGAAATTTTCTTATTAATCTATTATAACATTGGTTTATTCTAGGTTATAAATGATCATTTACAAAAAATTGGGAGATTATCCAATAATTATACTTATCCCCAAGGATATCACTAATGTTTTCTCATCATAGTTTCCAATGGAAAATAAACCTTACTCTGATACCAACTATAGAGACCCATACATTCCATACATATATATTAAATCTTATTATATGAATATTTATTACATAACATAATGATCCATGGTATAATTTTATTGGTATAATATCATTGTAAACTTTTATTCATAAATAACTCTTTCATAAGTGAAATACTTCATATCCTACAAAGTAATTCATTACTAGAAACCTCCCAAGATATATCATAAATACCACCATTATTCATAAATTGGTGAAATGAAACATATTAATGGGTGATATCATATTCTTTATAAGGGATAACTATATATATATAAACATTATATGGGTATAAGGGTATGAGAACCTATGTATAACATTTGGAAAATGATTTCATGAACAAAATAGATCATAATCATTAATCATGGAATAACTCCTAGCTTTTCAAAAGACAAGAATCATAAAAAAGTCAAACAACAAGAGACATGAGAAAATAACATTAGAATGATATATAAGTTTGTTGCATACACATCAGCATAGAAAATTTTTCCCTTAGTATTAAATATTAACTTCCAATTCTATAATAGTGGATTTGGTTTACTCCCAAAACCACCATAGTAGTTATGGTTCACTCCCAGTATTATAATAGTGTGTAGAGTCCCTTAGTAAAATGGGTTCACTCCCTATTTCAGTTTTTTTTATCTCATCAGATATCCATCTTTAACCAATGTATTTGAGGGATATATAATTATGGTCCCACTCATCAAAGAATAAAAATTATAAATTTTTTCCTCATGATTATACAACACTCATCATATTACAATATTTTCCAAATTAATTATGTTTTCTAAAAACATAATCTTAGAAAATACTATGGAAAAGAAACTATTTTCATAAACATTTCTAAATTCCAATATAGAATAATGCATGAATAAATGGGGTTCATGATCATCTTATTATCATAATCATAAAACATATAGAGAAATAATATTGTTCGTATCATTGGATAATATCTAAAGTAAAGAATTAATAACAAAAAATCCTTTCATCTAAGATTAAATCTCATATAAATATCTCTTGGAATATTTTTAAATGAAAATATCCTTTTTAGTTTTAAATCACTTATTGAGAATATAAATATTTCAAATATATAATGAAACCAATTTTTTTAAAATAAATATGGAAAATTTTGAAGGAATATTCAAGTAAATTAGTGGTGATTATGGTGGGAAATTTCATTAATTCTTCAAAATATAAAAGATATATCCCTTTCATACTATTATAAAAAAATCATATATACCTCATTTATAAAATGACATGATGATTTATTTTTAAAAAATTTAAAAGGGTAATAATGTATAAAAATAACATTAAAACATTGGATGAAATTAACAACATTATTATAAATATTTTTATAAAACATGTAATTTGATGAAAAATATATTTTGACCGAAAAGATAAATAAAGTCGATATTTATTTAAAAAAATATTTTATATCAGGCATACTTAAAGTGATGAAAATGAAAGAAAAATATAAATTCTCAATAAAAAACTATATTAATGAAAATTCATATGATTATTTAAAGTTTTATTATAATATTTCGTCATAATAAACATGATCACTAATAATCACTATGAACAATTAGATTGTAACATAAAACCATTACGTCTTTTTTAAATTCCTTCATACATGTTAAATCCACATATATAATAAATATTGATTAATTATATGTAAATATATTAAATAACAACAATATTATATATACTATATCATATATTATTTAGATATATTCTTTTATTATTTTTTTATTAAAAAATCATTACTATAAACATTGTTTAAAGTGATAACTACTTTGTTTATCATTTATGTTATAATCAATAGTTTTGGTCCTTGGGAATTTATTATGGTTTTATAATCTCTATATTATTAATAAGGATATAAATATCATATATATTAGTTGGTAATATATTTATATTCAACAAATATAATTATAGATATGGAAATTAATTACACCATTTTTGGAGATGGTAGGTCATACGTGTGCATGAATGTTATTTTCACATTTTGACAGATGGAATGGAAGAAAGGTAAATAATAATTAACCTTCATAGAATTATTAATATATGATATTATATATATATATATATAATTCCCTATTACTATCCATGTAAGAAAAAATGTAAAATAAATCGCATCGCTTCTTGGAGGTTGTAGTCCACATATATGCACTATCAAGGTTTTCATTGTCCAAAAGATTGGAAGGTAAGAATTTAGATGTGATATTATCATTAAATTACAATTATAATGTCTTAAATATCATAAATAATCATTAATACCACCAATTTACCCATCCATAAATGGTGGTGATGAAAAATGAATAGTATTGCTATGTGGATACCGTATGTCGTAGTAACAAAAGTCCAATGCTTTCACTTACCATTTGATGGGAATGAGGGTGGATAATGGGGGTTTCATAAATATATTAATGGTTAAATATATTTTGGATAATTAAGTTACTATTTTATGATAAATACCATAAATTTATTTTATGTTAAAACAGATTTCAAAAAGGAAAGTGGAAGGTTTAGAAGAATACATCTTCTTTGAAAGAAATTTATTGGATCTCCTCATATTGATTCTAGGGGTGGAATTTTCAGATTCCTAGAACCTCTAGAGTGTGGATCAAAAAAAATTAAGGAATTTTTACAAATATTTTTTGTTCTATAAGATTCAACGTGTAATATATCAATATTTTACAAAGGATGATGTTCGATAGCGTATAAGATACACGACAATGACCTTAAACAAAATCTGAAATATTATTATTTAAATATGACCATTATAACCTAGTTGTTGAATTGATGAAAATCAATAATATTAAATTAATTATTATATATATATAGGTATGAAATAAATTTAAATTTATTGATTAATTCTTAGGTAAAAATAAACTGAATTTTTAATAAAGTAATTTGATTCTTTAATAACACTTTTTCTTTAAAATGGGTTGTATTATTATTTTTGAGAAAATACTATACATAATTTATATAACATTTATAAAATTTATTTTCTAAAATAGATATAAATTTTGAAATCACCAATTCAAAATTATTTTAGGGTGAATATTTTTCTTTAATAAAAATAGAATGATTTTCCAGTGAATAGTGAGAAATAAAGATTATTAAGAAAAACTGTATTCTTAATTCAAGAATTTATGAAGATAAATTTTGTATGAAAATTATTTAATCATAATTTTAGTTATCTTATATTATAAATAAAAAAATTAAGTTTATTGGAATCAATTTTTTCAGTGAATTTGGTGAAAAAATATTTTTATACAAAAAATGCATTTTTCCAGAAAACAATTTTTCATCTTGTTTTTTTGGTTTAATATAAAATTAAATACTACCAATAATGTATTTTGAATAATGAAAAATATATTTATTTTTTTTTATCAGTGGGTATAAATTTGGTAAATTTTACCCTTTATGTTTTGTATATTCTAAATTATAACCTCAAGAATTTCGTTCCCACAATAAAGGGTAAACCAGATAATTACGGGTTATAATAAAATAATAAGGCCAAAAAATTACCATAAAAATAGGGTTAATTTTATTGAATGACTTTATGTCATATATAATTGTCCAAAAGTCTAATAAATGTCATTTCCCTATTTTTCCATGATTTTGACCATTATATTATTTTATATAAATAAAAGTCAAAAATAAAATTCACATTATTTCATTATCTCTTAATTTTTGAAATAGATATAAAAAGAGAATATGTGAAGTTATAAATATTAGTTTGATATATAAATAATTTTTTTCATAATGGTAATTAATATATAAATTATATAAATTTAGTTGTTAAAATCAGAGCTTATTCAACCCAGACATAATGCTGATGAAAGCAGTAAAAAACAATATAATAATTTTATGAACTCAAAAAATAACATTATTTTTGTGATTTAATGTATTCTATGAATTTTAAATATATACACCATTTTTTTTAAATTATAATTAATTTCAATTTGGAAACTATTTTTTTAATTTGAAATTTAATATAGAAATAAAAATATGGAATTAGAATCCCAGCCCTCTCTTATAACCATATTAATCCTATATTACAAATAAATCATCATGGATTTATTTGGATATGAAAATTATTTTATATTAATTTAATATTTTATGAAATTCTAAAAGTTCCCCAGCCCTCTCTTATTAAAAATCACTACTTCATGTCATTTCATCAAACATAATGATCCTTTTATTACGAAAATTCGAACTTAAAAACCTTACAAGAATCCCCAACCATTTTTTAGATGCCTTTTTTATCATAAAAAAAATATTTGAATTATTTTTTTATAAACCTTAATTGGTTGTCCAAAGAATATGCATAGTTCTTAACCATGAATTTTCATTTTGGATGTTATGAATCCAACATCCTCAAAATACCTGATGCAGATTCAACTAATTAAGAAGTTAAATATGTCATTAAAATAAATTAAATTAAATATTTATGGAAAAATTATTAAAAAATAAATTTTGTTATGAAATTAAATAAATTAGGCAAGTTTATTATATAGGTGTAAGAGGAAATACATGGAATGTATAGACTTGAGGTCATGGATTTCATCTACATTTCCCTTCACAATGGATTATTTTATTGTTATATAGCTAATTTTATTTATATGTGGTATATACTAGCAATTTTACATGACATATCATAAATAATTATTAAATTTATGATATTTTATGTTTCAACTTTGTGTATTTCATCCATGAGTATTACACTTGAATGTTACCAACTCCTAAAGGATTTATTAACTCAATTTTCATTTATTGGGTAATAAATATACTTCATTGACATTGTTTTTCCATGATAATGTGTGAATAGATAACTGAATTGTTTTATTATATATTTTAACATGTTTTGGGATGAATTGAATTTTTTATAAATAATATCTCTTTAGATTATTTCTCAATTTAATGATATTTTTTCGTAAGCATAATTCATCTCAAATTCTCTTTCTTAGGAAAATATGTTTATGATATGAACCTATATTATTTTATAAGGTGTATATATTTCACTATTGTCTTTTTATTTTATTATTATCCATATTTATATAATATATAAATATCATTATATGTTTTTTATTCATTGGTATTATGATTTATAAATTTAAAAAGTTGTATTTTTTATTATAATCTCTTTTCTTTTCAAGATTTTTTAGGATCAAGGTTACTTTGAATGTAATCATGTGATATCATTTTTTTAACAACATCAATTTTATTATCGTTTATTTTACTTTTTTATTTTTCTATTCCACCCTTATTTATAAAATCTACATAATTGTTTTTGAAAGCGATACAGATCGTATACCTTATTTTAGATAGGGAATCTTTCCCTTCTATATCCAATTTTTCAGAAATGATTTAAAAAAAAATTATTTATAAACATAAATTTGGTCCAAAATATATTTTATATGAACATTGACTGTATTTTAAAAGTTATTAAATGGATATTTCTTAACTTTTTCCAAGTGGGTCACTTTTTACTACCATTAACAAATGTATAAATATATTTTTTATTGTAACATTTACAACATGAACATATTTTCCAACCATCATAAAAATTATTTTCTTGGATTATTCCATTATATGTATCAAAGGATGTTTTTAAGAAAACTGAATTTCAATGAAAATAATTTTTAATTTTTTTTTTGAATTGTTAGTTTTTTAAGAGTGATTAAAAAAATTAGAAAAATGGTACTTTCCTCATGAATGTTTTTAATGTTTTTTAATGGTATTTAAAATATTCAATGTCAAAAAACATTGAAGATACTTATGATATAATTGGGGATATGTTACAATGATACTATCTTAATTATTTATTTGTATGGATTATGATAACTTCATAAAGACTTTAACAGAACCCATTTATTTTCTATGAGTTAAGCATGTTTTAAAAAGAATAATGGTTATTCTAAAGAGTTTTATTAAAAAAAATTCAAGATATATGTACATAAATCGTGTTATGGTTATTGGATAATATTTATAATGATGGGTGATTCCATTATAAATATTCGGTATGTTTTTATGTTATTAAAAAATGATTTCTGTTCTGAGATAGTGCTCAAATGCATTGGTAAATTATATTGGAAGTTTACTATATTTCTATTTTAGTATGTTTTTGTTCTGTAAGCGTTCTATTAAGATAATGTTTTAAGATACCAAAATTTTTCATTTATTATTTTTATGGGTTTTTAATGATTTTTTTTAACAATATTGAAATGAAATGGATCATTACTATTTATTCTAATGACTCATTCCTTATGAAAATCATTATTCCATTTTTCTTGATTGATGATCCAGGTATTGATGGGTATTAATTCCCTTATTTTATTCTCATGAATTATGATTATGTCATCATATGCTTATCATTATCTTATTTCTACCGATGATATTCAATTTTTAATACTTATGTTTATAATTAGTAGGTATTTGATCTTAACCTTCTTATGTTTAATGATTCAAAAGATATTAGTAGTGATGTTAAATGATTTCGGTCTATAGAGGTTTATGTTTTGGATAATTTTATTCAAGATGTTGATGAACTGTTTTGAAATATTAAAATCTAGGTTTTAGTGGGAAAATGATCACTTAATGATATGGTTCTTGTTATGTAATAATTTTTTCTTAATTTTATTTGCCTCTAAATCTAAACGGTCTTTGGATATTAATGTTTTCCAATATTTACATTGGAACGTATCATTTGTTTGATCAAAAAAATTGGGGGTTGTTTATCGGTATTAGGACATAAATGTAAAGATTATGTTTTTAGTACTAGATCTAGGAGTGTGGGTTTGGGGACATTTAAAATGGAATCAAAATAGAGTTTAGAAAACATTGGTGATTATTAGTTTTTTAGGTCATATTTTCTTAAGAGTTATGGATTCCATCATGAGTTAATACATTTGAGATTGATCATAATCTCAATGATTTATACACCACTTTTGAGGTTTTATGAGATATAATTTTTAGGGTATTAATAATACTTTTTGAGATTTTTTATTAGTTTTAAGTATATTTAACCATTAGGTTTATCATGATTTATAATTTGAGTTAGAATGAATTTAAATTTTTTTGAAATATATTTTATACTATATGATCCTTATTATTGAGTTAATTATTGGTTGATACAATTTGGGAATATATGTTTATTTGTATAGATATCTATGAGAATGAATATTGATTTAACTAATAAGTTATTAGTTTTTTTTCAAAAGAAGATCAGTTTATATTTTGGGAACATTATGTTATATTATCATATTTCATTTGTGGTTGCAATTTTTAATTATCTTTTAAAATCAAATATAATCTTAATACGTAAATGTTATGATCAGTTTATTTATGGAAATTATTACGATATCTTGGTGATTATTTTATTAAGGCATATAAATTTGTTGTATGTGACTTTAATAGTGATTGATGTAATTCAGAGATAAATATTAAATTTATCCTAGAATAATATGTGATCATTCCATTCTTTTTTTTGGTATTAATATTTAATTTTGGAGATTGAGGATTTAATTTTTTGTATGAATTGTTATTAATTTTCAAAATTTTCTTACATTTGTCTGACTATAATGGTTTTGGTTACTATAAAAATATATTAGGAATGTCTTTTTATAATTTATTTAATTATACGATCTAGTATAAGTTTATTCTAGTACTGCATGCATGAGAAATTCATATTTAATACTCATAATTTAGAAAAAATATATGAGATTATAGTAGAAATTAATTAAAGGATGAAATTATTATTACCATATAAGTATATTACCTTATGTCATTAGTTTAGATAGTAAATTAATTCCTCAACTATAGGAAACAATAATGATATCATGCCACCTTCATTTTAAATGAATCTATGATCTAATTTATATGTAGTTGGTTTATATTATTGTGGTCATTAAAATTTTATTTATCACTCAATTTATTATATCAACGTCCTCTATCATTATTGATCATTATTTGGACATTAAAAAAATTTCCATGTCTTTATCATCAATCCACACTAATGTTTTCTATTTGGAAACTTAGTTATGTGTTCTTCAAATGGACCTCGTACTTATCATTCCCTAATTATAAGGGAAAGATTTATTAACCCTTTATAGGATGCGGGATGTGAAAAAATGTATTTTCATATGTTAATGATTTTATTTTCAATACTAAGTTCTAATTGAGAGGATGAAATTTATTAATATGGATAGAATTTAATATCCTGATGTTAAGAAAAGACTCTTTTTTATAGTGTAAAAGATATGCAATGTCGAACTCAAAGGAACATAAAAATATTATTATATAAATATGAATATCATAATGATGATTTTGAATTAGAAGGAATTAATATGAATAAAAAAATTAGGAAATATATATATAATGATCCTAAAAAGAATAAAATATGTGGATTTCTTCATAGGAAATAATAACTCGATATATATTAATGTTATTTTATTCTTAAAAAATAGGGTTTCTTCAAAAAATATATTATTTTTTTGTGAGAAAAAATTATAATTAATTTATAGAAACTTTATAAATTTTTCCTAAAAAAATGGATTATATTTTTGATATCCTCAATTCAAAATTATCATATATTGTTTTTTTTGAAATATTTATTTTAAAAGGAATATTGAAAAATAATGATTTTCATTGAAAACAATATTTTTGTTTCATGTATTTAAAAAGGTCCATTTATTAAATAATGGTTTCAAATTAAATTAATCTATCCTATAATATGAATAAGAAAATTATTTTCATTATAATTAATTTAATGATTTACTTTTTATAAAAACATTTTTATAAAAAAAATATTTTTTTCAAAAACTATTTTTCATCATATTTTGTGGGTTTTAATTTAAATTAAATTCTACCACTTCTATGTTTTTAATACTTAATAATATAATTCATATTTTTAATTAGTGGGTCTAAATTTGTTAAATAGGACACTTTTTTTCAATATTATGAATATTAACCATATTATGTTTTTTATAATATAAAAGTTTAATTTAGGTATTTATGATTCAAAATAAGATGAAAAAGACTAAAAAATAATCCCAAAGATTTCATTAATTTTACTATATGACTATTACTCATCCAAAATTAAATTATATGGTCTTTTGTTTCCATTTTTCTTGGATTTTCAAAGTTATTTTTTTTATAAAATGAAAAGTAAAAAATGTCATAATACATATTTTATTAAATATAAATTTATGAAATTGGAATACAAAAAGGATGTGTTCTATTATAAATACTGAAATGAAAGATAAATTAATTTTTTCATATTGGTAATTTCTTCTTTATTTTTAGTAATGAAATAGTTAACTTAAATATGCATGCTACACTAACACAATATTTTTGCATGTTGTAAAAAATCAATAAAATAATTTAACAAACTCTAAAAAATAATATTATTTGAGTGAGTAATAGTTTAGAAAGAATTTTTTAGATACATGAAATTTATATGAGGTGTATAAAAAGTTTATATTATAATTTAATATCTTTATTGATAATTTTAAGGTCAAATTAAATGGATAGTATCAAAATTGATGTTAGTGATAAATTTTCAAAATAATATTTTATTAAAGTATTAAAAATTTGAAAAAGTATTTTCTTTAACAAAATTATTTTTACAGATCTCATTATATCAACCATATTCCATTTATAATCCTTTTATCCTTTTATAGTAACTGTATTGACCCTTAAATTTTAAGAAATATTTTTTCATGATAATCATCTAAATGGTTAAGTGGGGTTAAACAAAAAAAATAAGGTTATAAAAACCACCAAACGTTATAAAAATTTTATTTTATGATGTTATTTTAGTCCAAACTCTTATTATCATTGATATAAATCATACTAGATCCATTTGGAACTAAAAATGAATTTTTTTATTTAATATTTTAATAAATTTTAATAGTTCCCCTCCCCTCTCTTATAAAAAGGACTCCTCTTATTCCCTATTCATCACACCTAGGGAACAATTTTATTCAGACAAGAGCTTCATAAATCAAATATAAATATCCATATTTATGTCTTAAATTCTATTTTTTAAACAACAAATCTATCTATGAGGTTTTTTGGTGACAACCTTAAAAGGTTTTCCAAAGAAGCAGTAATGTTTCTAACCAACAGTTTTCATTTTGTTTCCTTTTTATTTCATTTTAAAATATTTTTAAACCATCATGATATAATATCACATATTTCCACCATATATGGAAATTTTTATATAGTGATGAAATAACCTATATCCATCACCACTTCCATCAAATGGGAAACAAAACCATCAATCATTTGTACGATGAACTACCGCCTTGCTAACAGATATAATTTGTTTTCCATCACCACCTCTCAAGTATCATTATAAGGATGGAAATAATATATAATTATTATGTTCATAAAATATTTATCACTCATAAAATATAATGTATTATATATTTTTTCTTACACATCCATTCATTGAAAAAATTGTAATGTCTTTCATGCCTACCTGTGGACTAGCACCTCCATGAAGAGGTGTTATTCATTTTTTATAACCACATAATATTGATGATATTTTTATGTTATTGTATATATATATATTATATTTTTTATAGATTAATCACTATGAAAACATAAAATAATATTTACCTTATTTCCATCAAGATCATTAAAAATGGAAATGTTTCTCATGTGAAAGTATGGAATATCATCTATATGATAATAAAATACATGTTTTTCATTACTGTATTTAATGGATAGTTTCAAAAGTGTTATTGATTTATATAAATTAAAATTATTTCATGATTACTATTTTAGATATGATGTAACTTTGAATCCTTTGAACATAGTCAATATATAAATGATATTTTAAAAATTATGAACTGAATGTCCTCAGAATACCCAATGTCAACTTAACTGATTAAGGAATTAAATATGTCATTAAAAAAAGATAAATGGTTTAAGAATATAGTATTAAACCAATAATATTTTATTAAAAAATTAAATAATTGATATTTGTTTATTATATAGGCGTAGAGGGATATACATGGAATGTTTCAAGTCAAGGTAAGGAATTTCATCTCAATTTACCTTAATTGAATAGTATTTTATTTTTATGAACCAAATATATTATATGGTGTATATAATTAAACATTTATGTGTTATATAATTATTAATTATAACTTCAAGTTATGTTAATTTTTAATTTGACTTATTTCATCTAACAGTATTACACTTGAATGATTTCAAGTGGTAAATAATTTATAAACTAAATTTATTTTCATTGGGTCATAATTTTTTTTATTGAAAATTTTATACCATGATCGGTTTTGAATCAATATCTAAATGTTTTTATTAAATATTTAAAAAAAAAATTGGATTTATTTTTTAAATATAATTTATCTGTTGATTAATTCTAAATTCATTGATATGATCTTTGGAAGGGTGATTCATCTCAAATTGTTTTTCTTTGGGAAATGTGTTAATGATATAAACCTATATTATTTTATAAGGTTTATATACACACCCTTTTACATGTTATATGATTAATATTCTTATGTTAATTATTTTTAAAGATTCATTTGGTGAAGTTATTTAATTGGAATAACAATTGAAAAAATTCTAAATTTGGAAAGGCTTTATGTTTTAGTGTTTTTTTCAGGATTGTTTATATTCATTTTTCCTTTGAGGGATATCATGTGAAATTATTTTATTCAAACAAATGAATTTTCTTAAAAAATTCTGAATGTGTTCTATATGTTTATTTCTATTTCCACCATTATTTATTAATGAAACATTAGTAAAGTTATTTGAATGTGATATAAATCTTGTACCTTTTTTTAGATAAGTAATATTTTGAATTACGTACCCATGTTTTCTAACATGATTTAAAAAATATTCTTTTCTCAACATAAATGATTTAAAAAAATTATATTATATTTGACATTCTTTTAAATTTTTTAAAAAGAAAATTTGAGAATAATTTTTTCTAAATGAAACTCCCAATGGATCCCTTATTTGTAATGAGTTATCAGCCTACTTTCAAAAGGTAGATGATAATTAGTATTTAAAGGCCAAAAATGTTTATGAACTCACATTGGTCAATTGTATGGGAGGTATGGATAACCACACCCTATTTTGGAAAATTATTTCCTATAATGGGAATCTCTTATAGATTTATGATATGTTCATGGATCCATCCCAAGTACTGATACAAGAATGGTTACCCCTATGCCAATGACCTAATCAAAAATATACATTTATGAAAATAATTATATGTATCAAATGTTTGTAATTATTACCTTTTTTATTTATGATGAATTAGTTTATATCCATATTTAAGAACTTTATAGTTTATCAGAATCCTGGGAGGAAGTTGTTGTCATTGAGATGGAAGAGAATTATCAAAAGGAATCCTATATATCCTATGAAAAAATATGAAAAAAAACCCATGTAGTTAATTTGACATTGTTTAAGGTCATATGGTAGGACTAAACCATATATTATAATTTCATATGTGAATGAAATATATGAGGGAATTTGAATTTTGATTATAGGGCTCGAGTCTTTGAGGTGGGTTATACATATCCGTTTATGACTGAATTTAGAGTCTATGTAGTTCATATTATGGTAATCTACATCATTAAAGGTGAAAAAATATAGGTTTGGAGTTGGACTTATAAATTTAAGGACACTCTAAGTAGCCTCATAGAGAGTATGGCCCACTAAGTGATGAAATGATTATATCAGACTTCCACCTCAAACGAGAACCATATTTGGGAATTCAACACAATTGTATTGGAACAATCATCACATATATCTAAAACCACATGAGTCATTCACACTATGACAAAAAAGATACATGGGAAGATTAGACACATTGCATTAGAATATAAGATTGAACATTTTTGGGGCTTACACACTGAGGTTACCCTGTTATTTTTTACAAGTATTGGGTAGAATGGATATCATTCCCAAGATAGAAATATGATGTATCCTATTTATAATAGGAATTAGAGTCATTGTAGTTCAGTTTGATCCAAACCTATAGATGGATTTAAGGCTCTTGAGGTCATGGTATATGCATACACTTAAAAGTATTCTTGTGTGTGAATCCACCTCCCCTTTTCTGATAGATTATGGGGAATTAAAGACTTATAGAAGAATTTGGGTACCATGGGATATAATAATTTTAATATGGAGGGACATACACCATGGTTAATATCCACATAAAATGACCATGATTCTTTACTATGATGAATAAAGAGACACATATTCATTACTTATCCTCTAAAAAATGATGATATATGACGACCATGAAATTTTTATTAAGAATTTTTGGTATGACATGAAGTCCTATTTGTGGAAATTTAATTAATGGGTTTGTATTATTTCATAACCATTGACCATTTCTCTTATAAATTTGGTGCTTAACTAAAGGTTCATGGCCATAAGTTCACATGTCACATTTAAAACTATGCCTTCATAACAAGGATGACATGTTAAAGAGACCGTGTTTCTTTACTATGATGGATAAAGAGACAAATATTATTTACTTGTCCTCTAAAAAATGATGATATATCACGACTATGAAATTTCTATTAAGTTTTTTTGGTATGACATGAAGGCCTATTTGTGGAAATTTAATTAATGGGGTTGTATTATTTCATAACCATTGACCATTCCTCTTATAAATTCATTCCTCAACTGAATGTTCATGGACATAAGTTCACATGTCACATTTAAAATTGTGCCTTCCCAACAAGGATGACATGTTAAAGGGTGTTTCCTAGACATGGATGACTTTTCAAAGAGTTCCTATATTACTAGGTCGACACATCTGTAGATTTATTCCTAAAAGGGTGGTGTATTAGGGATTCCACACTACCAATTTGTAATTTATAAAGGATTTTGTGTGAATGATACTGACATGTCTAGGGGCCTTCTTGTGTTCATGTATGACACATCCAAAGTTATATTCCCAACACAGCTGACATGTCTAGTGGTCTCCACGTAATTAATTAACTAAACTTTCCAATTTTATGATCCATATGAATTTTCAAGGGGTCTGTTGTGTTATTCAACAAACGTTTTTGAGGGTCTTCATGTGACCAATGAACTTATCTCATGTAACGCATGATACATCAACCTTTTATGGGGGTTAATCATGTGATTCAAGTGATTTTTATGATGAAATTCACATTAAAAATGAATTGATCATGTGAATACCTTGATCAAACTAACTTTTACCAAGGTCTTTTTCATAATTTAACATACATGTATGAAGGTATTTAGGTGATCAATTAACTCATCATGTGAACTATGTGATATATATTCCTTTTTCATGGGTTTTTGCATGACAAGATGTGCATGTTTATAGGGATATTTATGTTTACATAATGATACCATTGAGAAGTCAAGATATCAGATGATCTTCAAGGGATTCACCAGGTGGGGTCTTACAAACATTTCTAGGAACACATGTTCGATAGAGTGAGAATGTTCAGGGGTTCAAGTTACATGTCTCACACTATGTAAGGGAACCATGAGACCAGTGAGGTGTCATGAAATCACATAATGATTTTAGGTGAATTATTTTGTGTGGAAAATTATTTTCATGATGGTGGAGTGTATGTCTGAGGTTTCATGTCAAGGCCTCACTTTGTTAAGTTTTCATGATAATAGGAGTGCATGTCCAATTGTTCACAATCCCATCAAGACCACATGATTGGGGGTGCTCACATGAAAAAGGAGCATTCATGAAGGAATTCATTTATAAATAGTGTCTTCACATAACAGTGGGATTTCATAATGTTTATATCATTATTTGATTCCAAGATCACTTCAAGGGATTTACGTGATTTCATGAAATTTCCAAAGACAAAAAGTAGTCAACTAGCCAAGGGATCACATTATTGGAAGCTTTGAATGATGTAAGGTTCTCGCAATGGGAGATATACATTTTTCTAATGTAAATCCATGGTTGAATTAGCATTGATTCATGTTATCATCATCACTTTATCACTTGATATTTTATTATTCATGTAATGAATCTGTGATATGAAAATGATTCATGTGATTGAAGTTGTCATGAAATGCATTGGCTCAATGGGAATATGAAAAATCAATGGAGGTTCTTTGTGTAATCTACCCTACTCACGATACTTCAATGATATTTATTGGAATATAATAATGGAAACTTACTTATGTGGAATATTAGGGGATATGTGGTCACATGATCCACCACACATCACAAGATGGGTAATTTTTGTCTCCATGGCTTCTATTGATTAGCATCAAATGATCATGCATCATGATACTTGACAACCATTGAAGTGTTCATCCAACGAGAGGCTATAAATGATGTAATTTTGTCATGAAGGGAGATACACTATTTTTCATGTGTATCTGTGATGATATCATCATACCTTTTCATTTTCATCATCAATGGATTGAGTGGTACTCATTACTTCTCGCAATGGTTTCACATAGATCATGTGATTAGGATTAACTTGATCAATAGATACCTTATTGGTTGTCTAATATTTATTAATATTATCCATTGTAAAAAATTCTATGTATTACCAAGATTTACTGATCATGTTTATGTGGAGGATTCTTCTATTAAAAACACTACGTGCATGAAGAATGAAGTCACATGCAAGCAAATAGCACATCAGGAAAGTCTTTGTTTTCTTTGATAGATCATCAGTGATGGTAGAAGGAAACTATATTCTAGTAATTAATGTCCAACGAATGAAAAAATATTTTCTAAGGATGTTAGGTGTGGCTCATAATGCCAAACAAGCACTATTTGCAAGCATGGAGGAAAATTGGAGGATGAAGATGATCATGTGAGATGACAAGCCAATTGTAAACAATTTGATCAAATGGTGTAAGTTATATGTATATGTTTATTAGAAAATGAATAGTAACATTACCAACTCCCCATACCACATTGATTAAACACATGGTATAGAATTGATTAATAAGAATCATTATGTTATCCATCTATCAAGATATTATTGGGTTCGGGACCTGGAACACCTCACTCACACCCTCACCTACCTTTCTACACCCTTTCATGGCCCAATTAAGAACATTTTTCATATTCCATGTTCTCTTATATGGTTCTATGATCAAACTATGGGGCTATGATGGATGTATATGTTGTCTCCAAGGAATGTTTGAGGTAACACCCACATGTGCCCTGGTTGAGCTGGCTGGGTAGCTAGCATGGTTGGCAAATTTTTTTCAAAACGCATACAAATTAAATATTTTTGAATAATATTAAAATTAATATGAATAATATAAGAGAAAAAATAAGTTCCCTTAAAAAATTAATCCCAACCCATAAATTCTTAATAATTATACTTTCAATTGCTTCATGAAAAAAATAAAAAAAAATTATTTGATGGGCCCCATACTTCTCAAAACTTCGATGGAATAGTATTAAGTGCATAGTTATGGGTGCCAAAAAAATCCCCCCTCCCACCAACATAAAATTAGATTCATTCATAATGAAATTAATTTTATTCTAAGGTAAATTTTTATCACATTCCCCAAACATAAAAAATTTATCAAATTTAATAGTTAACCCTATGAGAAGATTTTTCAAGTGGAGTGTGTTAAATAAGGGTTTTGGTGTGGAGAATGTCGAATCAAGGTGTATGGGTTACCGAAATGAATAGCCTATGGATATCCAAGATGCATAATATTCTCCATGAATTGGTTTTCCCATAAGAATAATCTCATCATATGGAAAAAATATATTAAAATTAGGGAAATCCTAAATACTAGGAGGAAAAAAGGGATTGGAATAGAAATGAATCAATGGTTGGATATAAGAAAAGGTATATTGAGGTTACTACATATACTAAGGAATAGGAATCAATCCATATAAAGTTCTGATATGGAATACTCATATGCATATCAAGATAATTCATAAGTTACATAGGTTCATGTTTGAATAATACTGTAATGAAAGAATTAATAAAGATATAGATTTTATGTAATAGATATTATTTCATCACATTTTGAAGAGATCATGGTTAAGGACCCGTGTTTCAGTGTGGATATTTCATAGATCTATCTCTCATGTCATATATCAGTCTACATAGATTATTCCACACTAATATGTTTAAGTTCAACCAAGATGTACCAACTCTCAAGGAGTTTCAAGGCATGATATGACTATGTAACTCAAATGGATCTCAAGGAATTGAGATTTTATCTAATTTTTTCCTAGGAAATTGAATCTAAATAGTGTAGGTTTTTTTTTTTGGGGATCATTATTGGTCCCTATAAGTTTTGTTTCACTTATTTCCAACCTTAAATTTTTTTAATTCTACTAAGGTAAAGTCTTAGTGGGAATTGATTTAAATTTTTCCTAGTATTCCCTTTAAGACATTTCATCATGATACGTTTTGTTCCTTTTCCATGTTAGGATTGTTTTATATTTCATGGATCACATGGTGTGTATTTATATAGTAAAGAGACATGAATTTTTTACTAGGTTACCTTTTCAGGTTTTCAAACTAGTGAGAAATTTTCCTCCCTCAATTGGTTTTTTAAGGTCTTATAATCCAAAATAATGGGGTTCTATAATTGTATTTTCAACAACATGGACATTATTTTTTTCATAGTTTAAGGTCTTTTTTCTTGAAAATTATATTATCTTATTTTAGTTTCCTCTTCCTTGTACCTTTTAATATTTTAGTTTAGAGTCATATATCTTCAAACCTCTTTAACTATAGTATAGGTTCTTATCACTAAAACTTTATTTTGTTTTAGTTAAGTTCTTTTAAATTGAACCATCTTTTTTTTATTTAGAGATTTATAGCTTATAAATTATTTTTCTTTAGTTTAGGATCTTCAATCTTATTCATTTTTTTCTTTCATTTATGGACTTTAATATCAGACCTTAAATTTTTTATGTTTTGTGTCTACAAGCTCTAAAATTTTATATATGTGGTTTAGAGTCTCTCAAATTGATCCGTCTATTTCTATAATTTATATAATTCTATATTATACTCTCTATTGATGGTTATGAATGTTGGTTATTCATGAAGTGTTATAACACCCTATATACTTTTATGGATTGATATTTGTGAAGGGTACAAACACCATGGATCCTTTAAGGTATGGATATTTATCAATGGTTCAAAAAACCCACATTCTTTGTATGATGGATATTGATATAGGGTTCAGATACCCATTATTATTACTTGAAATTGGGTATGTATATTATGACATAATGTTATGTATTTCAAATCTAATTGTATTGTTTAGTTGTGGGTTATTATAAATCATTCCTATAGAAGATTGAATTAAAGATGATGATATGGGACAAAAATTCTGGGGATGATCCAAAAATACTTCAAGGTGCTAAGTTCCACTAAAATA
Organism: Viscum album; assembly: GCA_963277665.1. Lineage (NCBI taxonomy): Eukaryota > Viridiplantae > Streptophyta > Magnoliopsida > Santalales > Viscaceae > Viscum > Viscum album. Next base: position 1,425,558,976 of record OY728120.1, on the reverse strand, counting down.
TTTCTAGGGCTCAAGAGGATCATAGGACCTCTTTTATAAGGCAAAGATTCCTCTAGTTTATGGATCTAAGGACCTTATATACATCCAACCCATACTTGGTAAATGAAAGGGGTCTTTAAACCATTTCAAGGGATGTTAATTATTCATGAGGAATAAAACACATGGATAGTGAATAAGGTTATCGAATAAAGGAAATATAGGAGGGGTTCAGGTAACCTAGGGGTAATTCTATTTTATGGTCATGAATCCTGGTCCTTACATCACTTGGTTTTGGGTCACACAATGAGGGCCACAAAAATTTTCAAGAATGAAGTATCACAATCCTTATTTCATAATAGGTATAATAAATGGTGATGTAATATCAAGGATGATGAATCATGTTTAATATTTTGATCTTAGTATACATAAATCATTGTCTAGGTATTTCTGAGTGAATGGGGAATGGATATTGGTGGGTATAAGTACAAAATAGCATCTCACATCTCCAGGGAAATAGCTTATGGATTAAAGGGGGCCCTTTCCTCTGATACCAAAAAATTAACAAGGTTCAGTATATGAGGTGTTTTGTTATTCACTATTGAATCCAAGTGTGGTTACTTCTAATTAGTTAGTCACTATTATAAAAATATTATATAGGAAATAACTAAGAGAAATGAATCAGGGCTATGGTATTCTGAGAGAAGCATAATAACTCAAGGAATCGGTGGGTGTCAACTTAGGAATTAAATATATAAATTTCTTTTGTGAGAAATATAATATTAAAAAAGGTTTAGATCACCCTAAATGTTGTTTCATCGAGTAAATAATATTCTATCATGGAAATGGAATTTGAAAACTCATCACTCAACATTTTTCATAGACTAGAGGGATCTGATGACCATGGATCACTATTTACTCAGTCCATAAGATAGTCCCTATGATTCTTTCACATCATATTTTTATTTATTCTCTATGTTTTTATAATCTCTATAGATTAAGAGATTAGTGAGACAATATATAACTTTTTCTCAGACCTCCCTTTATCAGATTTCATCCTGACAAGTTTTGTGTCTCTTTCACTAGTGGATAAGTTCTTATTAGTTGGATCATCAAGGAATAATTTTAAAGTTTATATAGATCTAAAAAATGGGAAGTTTAAGCTCATGATGCATGTCTACATAATATCATGGGAGTGATACAAAATATCCTAAGTAGGATTCTCATGGTCAAGAGTAAACTGACACCGTTTTGATCTGGTGATGATAATGTTGTAAATCACGGAACACAGTTCTTGAATCATGAGTAATGGTATGAGATAGTCAATTCACGGATGATCAAGAACCACACTATAGTGATGATTTCCTCTATGATGATGTCCTGGATCACAAGGATCGGAAGTCTCTTCTTACAAGGCCAAAATACCACTAGGTGATAGTTTTTAGTAATTTATGAAGAACCAACAAATATATAGTCAAAAGGAGGGTTATTTTCTTTATTAAAATGTCCATGGAAGGTATATTGAAACTTTAAATGTTTATGATAATAATTTTTTATAGATTGAGGTGCGGGGAATGATGACATAAGCACTACAATCATTGATTAAACATCACGAGGCTCATGTTATCCTTTGATAACAAGTGATCGTAGATGATGGGCTACATAGTTTAACATTGTGATGTGGGGATGTGGCTACCATGTAGCTTAACATCATTTTACTAGTATGTAATTATCATACTATTTAACATCATATGACTTGTACTCCCTTCGTGCTGTTTAATTTCATACAGTAAGGAATTTTTAATTGAATTTTAGCATAGTTTGGTAAAGTGGTGGGAACCAATATAAAATTATGAAATTCATCCCCAGAGACACCCTACCTTGGTTGGGAGAATTATAATATGTGAGGAATTATATTTTTATACATAATCTTCCCAATTTGTATCTTCATACTGGTTACCCTTTTCTCATAGATCTGTTACATGCACAAAAAAACTATATGTAGATCTGATTCTTGCATAGATTGAGAGGGTCTATATTTCTTGGGAATCCTTTTGTAGTTTAAGGAATTCAATTTTAAATTACATATTCCACTCACCATTGGTCCTGATAAACCCTACCATGGGTTAGACCAGACCTCTATTCTCATGTGAGTCATGACTAGTTTGACAAACAAGTGGTGAATGTAGAGTAATCCATATTGTGCTTTCTTGGGGTATATGAATTTTTTTTAGGTATACCTGGGGTTTATTATGATTTTTTAAAGGGTAGGAATCATGGAACTATTAGATATTTCATTAACAGCCTTCTATTTAAATATATATCATACAAAAAAGAGGATGCATATCATTGTTTAGATTCTATAGATGGTCCTAATATTAAAGGATCTTAGGTGTCACTACATATCATGTGACAATAGGAATCATTCTACATGAAGTTCACATATGGTTGCACACATAGGAGAAAATAATATGCGAAGAAGGGACAGTTTTTGTTAGGCCACAAACAATATTTGTGGGGACTCCAATTCATGGGTGAATCTCACATATAGTAATGGATAATTAATTCCTACCTTAATGAATTTTTTAGGGAGGTAAAGTATCACTTAAAAAGATCATACAATAGTATAAGAGGGGACACAATTTTTGGAATTTTATTGTTGGGATATGTGACAGGTGGTCCGAACATCACTATTTATACTTTTGGAATAGGAATAAATCCCTATGTATTTTTGGAGAATTTAATGGTCCCCTTACAAATCTCTACCATGAGTGTAGAAGAGGGGGGAGTGTTCTACTCAGAAGAAAATCCACCCAATATTATTCGGGTACATGATCTCTAATTATCGATAATACCATCAAGGAAAGAGGATCCTATATTGGGATATTATTTCACTTGTTTTGACATCATTACATTATTTTATCCAAATGAGTACAGTATATTTCAATATAGATCAAGCACATAGGAAGGTTGTGATAGTGGAAAACCTCTGGTAGAGCCTAGAACAATATACCTCAGCACCACTACTTATACTAATAGTTTATGAAAAAATCCATATGTAGTTATTAAAAATTATCCCTAGATATAGCAGGCTCATATGAAGATATGGGGAAATTTTGAAGATTCTTTCATTCCTTTCTTCCTCCATCGATGGAAGGAGAGGTGCATAGATCCCTATTGATTAGAAATGTATTGGGGTCATTTTCAATTGTTCTGTGAAGTGTGAGCCACCTCATTATATATTCATTTAAAAATTCATAGTTGGGCCCAGAGAAGAAAACATAGGCACCACTTCATATATAAAATTAATGACTATAAAGCCACACAAAGTTCTTATGAAGTCACCCTACATAAACAGTATCCATATACAAATAGGGGTATTTTTTATCATCACATGGTGAGATTGGTTATCATAGTTGGCTAAGGGGTCCTCCACATTGATCGAGATCATATATATGGAAATAGAATTTCTATATTCTATCCTATAATGTAGACTAAACATTCATTTCTAACACATATTTATGGGTATGATGGCCTAATCTAAGCTGTTTTATAACGTTTTCATGATGGACCATATTTCATGTAGTCTTACATCATATGAATAGGATATACAACTAATAATCATGAATTATTTAGGTAATTTTGTTCTTCATAGGAGGCGCACACACAAAAATGAAAGGGTAAAAGAGTAATATTTCAACATCATGCTTTAAAAATGTGTACAATACACAGATAGGTAATATCGATGGAATTAAAATATTATTGAATATTCTGGTTATTAGAAGTATAAATAATATCCCATTAATATAGGATTCAACTGGAGTTGGTGACCAATGGGTATAGGTAAAACATTAATAATGGTGGAAAACTATATCACACACAGTCAAGACTAAAGGTCCTAGATTTAAGAGGTGCCTATCCTCTAGGATCAAAAAATACCATGGGGAAAAGCTCATAATTATTTTTGTATTCAACTATGAATCCTAGTAGTGACCATTTAGATCAAACAGTCCCTATTTTCAATTTAAAATAGGGTAGAACTAAGATTATGTGGGCTCATTGTCTATGGGGTTCCATGAGAAGTTTCTCAACACAAGTAATTGGTTGATATTAACTCAAATATCAAATAAATTAATATTTTCATGTATAATATCGTATTAAAGAAGTTTCTGATTAAAAAAGTTTATAACGACATATATTCAAAACATTTTATATGATAAGGGATAAATCATTATTTTTTTAGTAAACAATCTTAAGAGGGGATGACCTGTCTCATGTGAAGTCATTATTATATACAGTGTAACACTATGTTACTAGGAAGTTATCATGAAGTTTAATTTGACATGACTTGGATATTAACATATAGTTAAACATCATAAAACTAGGACATGGTTCCATATTTTTGAATAGATTGCACCTTGATCAGACTACTCTGAGCATTTTTCTAGGTTCCCAAATCTCACATCATTCATGCTCGATGTTAGAAACAAGAGGCAGCTAGGAACACAATGGATCTGTGAGGAGTACATGATAGGGAATATATGAGACTATTTATATTTTTATATAGAATATATTTTTGAGTATTGATAATCCACAGTTGGTCTTGAATTGGAAGGTCTAAGAATCACTGCGTATTTTTTAGCATGGAAATCTAGTCACATGTAGAAATCATAAGATAATACATAGCCCAGTTCTAATCCTTACAAAAGGGAAGTGAAGTTTTTTTCATTGCATCTCTACTAGGCACAAAATAGACCATTTTCACATCACAAAGTATCATGTGCTAATAAGAATCATGCCACATATAGTTCTTGTATATTTTTCCCTATCAAAAGCACACTCTCACACAACTATAAGTAAATATTACTTTATATCTTGGAATTGTGGATGAATCTAAAATTAAGAATTTAGGAATCACAACATATCTCGTGAGTGAAGTAATCAAGCCACAAATTGTTATTCTAAATCATGTTCCATACACAGATCATGTATGTTTCCATGGAAGGGGGAATTTTTACTCTCAAGCATATTCTATCCATATTTTAAATACTTCTATATAGATGTAGTTATCATGTTCGGGAGAATTCATGGATGATCCAAGTAAAGTAAATTAAGGAATCAATACGCACCTCATTGGTATAAGAATTAATACATATGTACTTCTAATATATAGTCTCCATGAAGATATGAATCTTACGTAGGTTTGGGGGATTTTTTCCTAATAATGGAGTTTCATCCTAGGATTTGAAAATCTAAGTTTCACTATATATCCTATAAAAATAAGAATCAAACCACATGTTGTTCTTTCAAAGAAAAAATCCTATACAAGTCTGACCCATATGAAGGGAGATGTAATTTTTCTATCATCTGGACCAGACCTAGACATCATGCTAGTAATGTGACACATGGGGTATCTCACACTATTATGTATAGGGTATTTCAGTATTGACCATAGTTCTATGTAGTTTAGATTTTTTCCATGAGGTCATGGAATATGAAAGCATAAAACACTGAGATACTTGATCCCTATTAGACATGGGAAAAATAGATGAAATATATCATGACATTAAATGAATATATCAAGTATGATTATTTGATTATTGATGGGACCAAAATTATAACAACATAGAAATAACTCATGGGATTAAGGGGGGCCTCCATGTTGGGACAATAATACCCTCTAAGACGAAACACTTAGGTATATTTCTTCTCACCAGTGAATCCTACTAGGTTACCTTTAAGAAAAAAACATCCCCAAGGATCTAGATCTTAGGTGTCTGTTATTCACCAATGAATCCTTGTGGGGTCACTTTAGGAACCAAAACAATGCCTAATAACAATATCCTTGGTTCTCTACTATTCACCAGAAAATCCTAGTGGCATCCCTTCATGATTAGTCATTCCATGTTACCAATACTCTATATGGAAGAATCAAGAGAATATAGGCTCAGGTCTATGAAATTCCAAGAGAATATGAAATCAACATATATGTTGACTTATAAATAAATAGGGTAATAAAGTCTTTTGGTGTAAAATGGGGTGACCAAAGGGATTTAAAACTCAAGGGAGTTTAGTATTTATTTGAGATATACACTCCAAAAGGAAAAGGGTACAAGAATGCTATGTCATAATATTTTATTGAAAATGGGTGTGATTCGTGGACAAGTAACATTAAGGTTTTCTAAATTAGTTTGAATGGTTTGTTTATGATAATTGTAAATCATAACCCAATAATATCGTAGTTAACTTGAAGTAGAGACTTGCGACTACAAGACAATTATTAATAATGTAAGAAACGAAAATAGAACATAGTTAGGACAATAACTCCTAGATTTATCGTTGGACATTCATCAGGGACCAAAACATCCCCCAAACACAAAACATTGTGGCATTGAGTTATTGACCAGTGAATCCTAGTCGGTTCCCTTTGGATCATCCAATAACTTTTACGAATTTCCTAAAAGGGGATCAAAATTTTTATAAGATCTTGGTCCGTGGGGTTACAATAGAAGTGTAAGTCAATGAGTTAGGTTGTATTAACTTAGATATAGAAGGTATGAAATTGGTTCAATGAGAATTTAAGATTCAAGAATGGATTCAGTTCCCTAAATTATTCTATAAAATTTATTGAACACATTTTAATGGAAATGGAATAAAACAAAAGAATATTAAGTACATATTCATCAAGAGTCGATGTTATTATCATGAAGTCTTGTTGTCCTGATGTTTAATGTCATGAGACCTGGGTGTTGTCATCCAATTTAACATCATTAGACAATGACTTGGTTCCCTAATTTTTAACAGAATACACCCCGATCAAATTGGTCAGTGAATATTTCTAGGTTCTCTAAGATCACATGATTCATTCTCAATAATATAAACAAGAAACAATTGAGATATTGAAAAAATGAGTGATATTACTAGATAGGTAATATGTTTGGATATTAAAAAAATCAATCTTGATCAGATATTATTCATGGATATTCATGAAATAGAGGGAAATTGATAAAAGTGATGAACTTTCTTGTATGGTCCTGAAATGTAAGATCTAAGAATCACAACATATCCTATGTAAATAGGAATCATTCCACATGTAGTTCTAGATAAAGCTCCATGGAAAGGTCGGGCCCATATGCAAGGAGGGTAATTTCATTAAATTTTTATTTTATATTATAGATAAGATTAGGATTTTAGATTTGGGTGTTAATATATATCCTTTCGTAATTAGAATAAATCCCCACAATGTTCTTATCTGTAAAATTACCTAAGTAGGTTTGACCCATTCATAAGAGGTGGAATTATTAAATTTAGATTTTGGCTTGGTCTAAGATGTGAGATCCAGGATTCACTACTTATATAGTGGTAATATGTATCAATCCACTCATAGTTATTATATGAAGAATTCCCTATGTAGGTCAAACCTATATGCGGGTAAGGGGAATTTTTCTTTTTATATTGTGGTTGGTCTAATGATTTGAGATCAAAGAATTACTATGTATCCTCTGGTAATAGTACTTCTTATAAGAAAAAACCTCCTACATAGGTATGTCCCATATATGGGTGAGGGTATTTTCTTCTTTATATTATAGGAAATTCCAGTATTTGAGATATGGGAGTCACTATATATCCTTTGGTAACTAGAATCAATGTACATATTATAAGCACCCATCCTTAATCATTACATAATCTTGAATTATGTTAAGAATTCACATTGTGAATCTTTTTAGGTTTAGACTTTTAGAGAATTAGGAAATAACAATTACATAACCACTTGAATATTACATATAGACACTACTACCCAGTATCCATTTTTCATAAAATAAAAACTCGTAAAAAAAATAGACATGTCTAGTTCCATGTTTTAGACAGCATGACTTTTCCTTTATCTCATCCTTGACGCTATTCATCTTTATGTCATTTGAAAAACATTTCAACACATGGCATTGGAATAAAAAGCTCAGTAAGGGTTATAAAATAATAAAAAGAAACATTAAACCATCAATAAATTCAAATCAATGAAACCATACTTTTCAACCATAACATACCTTACGAAATCATAATATTTATTAATAATACACACAAATCATAAATCATAAAGGTAACATATGGCATTCATAACATACTTACATTGTAACTTTCACAAATACATTGGGAGTCACATTTGGGATACCCATCACAGTATATTCCCTAAATATCTTAGTATGAATAATAACGTTTACCACTGTCAGGTTACCCAATGCATTGGAGAGCTATCTCGGGCTCACCCGCCCTAGGTTTATCACGGAACAACCCATATAGGTAAACAATGCCCAATAACCATAACATATTAATAACATAAAACACTATTATAAAATAAATAAAACATTTCCACATTATAATCAAAATATATCATATCAAGATATTGACAAAATCAATGCTTTGTCAAAACCATTTTTGAAACCATTTAAAACATTTAATAAAGATATTTTTGAATCAAAGTGTCACATATCACTTTGAAACCTTTAAATAAATTATCATTTGAAAATATTAATGTCCATATAAATAAATCCTTGAAACCAATTTTAAAACAAGGACATTAATGATAAATATTTAGAAGAATAAATATTTAAAACATTTAAAATGATATTTTTGTTAAAGAGTTTTTAACAAAATGAGAGACGCTTGAATAAAAATAATTGAGGAATAACATTTAATCCAAACATTATAATATTAGGAGAATAAAGGTATTCATGATATAATAATCTAAAGGACATTATATACACTATATAAGAGTGAATTGGTTCATAAACATAATGAAGTCTCAATAAAATGTAAATTGAGACGAAATCCCTTATAAAGACGGTATCCTTAGATTAAGGATAAATAAATAACATAATTACGTGTGAAAAATATAAATACACCCAATATAATTGGATATTAAGTGTAAAACCATCATAGTTTATTCACACACATTCATATCATGACATAATCAAGAAGTATAAGTTAAACCCAAATAATTGAAATTGGGTGAAGAAGTTCCCTTACAGAAATTCGATAGCCTAACAGCGTCACTTTAAAATTCAGAAAATGAATTGATGAGATATAAAAGGGTATATCATCACTTGGAAATAAAATTTAAAACAATAAGGATATAGAGTAACATATCCCAACATAATGATATGCAAATTAAAAGACATAAAAAAAGAAGTCTTTTAAAAAGAATATGGTGAAAGGTTCCCTTACCGATTTGGTAAGTTATGAAACATATACCCCATGAAAGAAGTATAATTCAAGGAAGATGTAAATACTCATAAATTAAATTATACTACGTAAATAATACAATAATGGTCAGTAAATACACCACACAAAAGGAAATAGTGCAAAATATAGCATGATTCTCACTGGAATAAAAAGTGAGATGAAACCCCCTTAGCACGTTATAATCAAATGAGTCGTATGAACAAAAGTTAATAATCACAAAATTAATCACATAATACCAGGAATATAAATATAATCCTGATAATATATATCATATAGAAGTATAAAATACACCACATTCAATAAATAAGTGGCGAACAATGGAAATCTCACAGAATTAAAAGTGAGATAAGAAACCCCTTACCTCATTTACAACTTGACTTGTTTGTTCCTTATTATTCTTGAATAATAAACTTAAGTTAATTAATACTTGATTAAGAACCATTTTTAAAGTTTATTATTCCTTTTATATCACTTATTACCATGTTATAAACATCATGTAATCATTTAAGTTAATAATGGTCATTTTTTCGATATTTGGTACTTGAGTCAAAAATGAACACCTTATAATTACAAGTTATCCATATGTTCAAGAGTACATTATCTCCAGAATTATATTCATGATTTAGATATCATATATATCATATATATTCAGTATATATATGTATTTATAACAATACATAACAATTGGAGAAAAGAAATGAAATGCACCGTTCATGGAGACGGTAAGCCTTACGTATGCATGAATGCTACTTTCATTTCAATTTCATGTTTTAATTGAATTAAAACATAATTATAAATAGTTATATTATAATTCCAGTATAATATCATATATAATTTCAATAAATCAATCCTTTATAATCCCCATGTATGGTATGAACAAGTCATGTCACTTTGAGGGGGTTGTAGTCTGCACTTCCTCAAATGAAATTATCGCGTTTACACATAATGGAAACCATAAAGGTTTGGTATAAATTAAAAATCAAGAAGCATAAAGAAAAAATAAACATAATATATATCATATATAAATAAAGTTCCATCATAATTTCCAACATAAGAGGCGGTAGAAGATAATTGAACAATCATCATTTCGTGAGGTGTCAGTTTTCCACCCACAGAAACAGTATGTTCTTTACCCATTAGATGGAGGTGAGTGTTATTTTATTTATAATAAATCTCATTAAAATATCCTATTATATTCTGAAAACTGTTTTTTTTATAAAAGAAATTAATAAAAAGAGTTTAGGGGTTGTATAAGTAAAATAAAATAAAATAATTTAAGAGAAACTGTTACATTTAATTCGGGTAACTCCCTTTGGTTTGGACCAAAAGGACTTCTTGAAGTCCCTTATACCTAAGGTAAGTCTTATAGGAGGAAGATATAGATCTTTATAGAATATTTTGGTAGGTTTTGTATCAGAAAAGGGGCTTTAGAGGTGTGAGGAATGGGTTAGAAGTGAGGGATTTTTATAAGGGGGAAGAGGAGTTCTTTAGGAAAGTGTGAAAATATTATTTTATTATATAATGAATTTCGGTTTCTAAAGGTCCAAAACTCATTAAGGTAGAATATAATATGAATCATGGTTGAAATAAATTCATCCAATAATAATTGGATAGGTTTTGAATGTTATTTTAATATTTATAATCTTATTTATTTAAATTATTTATTAATGAGGTAAATACTGCATCATTTTTGTGTCATAAATAATTCCATTTATTTGATGTCAAAAAATTATAAAAAACTTCCATGATGTAGGAAATATTTTTAAATTTCCAATGAATATTTATAGTTTAAAATATAACTTATATAACCCCATATAAAAATTAATTTACTAAAAGATATTTGTTTGTGTCATTTTTGTGAATAAATTAATTAATCTAAAGTGTCGTTATCACTCCCAACTGGCTCCATGGGGTCCCAAAATTAACCCAAGGATGACCATGGTTAGTCATGACACATATAATAATATTATGACAAGTGTTAAGGAAATTTTTTATTATTATAATATTCTTTTTACCTTGAATTACCCTATTTACCTTTAATTGCGGTAAATAAAAGTCAAAAGTTACTATTCACCAAAAAATTATTTTCATCTTAATGAACCACATTTTACATACTAATAACTACCATGTATATCACACGTTCAAAATTAAATTCACCGAAGTGGTAAAATTTCATTTAAATGAAAACGTCAGTTTTTTAACTACTACTTAGTGGTTTCACTATTCTTCAAAAATTGAAGTTTTTTAGAAAAATACCAAAAATTTAGCCTAAGATTTTTTTGATATTATGAATTCAAAAATGATTTCTATTTTAAAAAATTCAAAACATATAATTTTAATTAATTAATTTAAAATTAATTTCTGTTGTCAAAACAAATAGCATGTTTTTAAGAGACAATATTTATCCAAAGATTGACACTTGTTTATGCCCAATTTCAAAGTGAAATTAATTAAAATGACCACCATTGAACTAAATGGTAAAATATATAATATAATTACACTTTAAACCCAATTAAAAAGATAATCTAACCATATAAATAAAATATATTAAAAGTCAAGTTTGAATTAAAATACAGTATTTTTTACTATTCAACAAAAAATGAATTTTATCAAAAAAATACCAAAATTTTACCCAAAGTAAATTTTGATGTCCCGATTCTAAAGAAGAATTTTATTTTGTAAAATATAACATATAAAAGTGACCAAAACAAGATTTAAAGAGGGTTCTCCATCAAAATGTGGTAAATCAACCTTTTAATGAATATTAGTGTATTTATGATTAAAACTGGATTATTTCTTATTTTAAGCCACTAAAATTTATGGGATAAATTTAAAAATATTTTAAAAAATGTATATTTATATTTTAGTTAGTTTTTTCCATTATTTAAAATATAACTTCTAGGCATTAACTACCATTTAAAATATTATTATATTATTATTTTTCAGTATAACTCAACGTTGTGTGCACTGTTGTGTGCGACATAAGATTTCAAAGAAACCTGTTGTTGTGTATCGGGTATTCCATCAAACATAGAATCCCCATTAAAGTAAAATTAATAATTAATTTACTAATATTAATAAATATGAAAATTCCATTTTATTTATTTACCTAAGATGTTACATTCTTCCCCCCTTTTGGGAATTACGTCCTCGCAATTTTAAAATTGGGCTTGGAAACATCATTAAAAGTCCCACATCGGAATAAGAGTCAATAAAACTATCACTTTAAAATAAATAAAGGTATATACAAAGTTCACTCGAGACAACCCATACTAGGATTCCATGTAGGAAAACATGGATACGGAAGAGAGAACAAATAGTCAAGTTCTAATGGAGAGTGATAGAAAACATGATTATGAGAAGGTTAACCACCAGAAAATCACAAACATGTGATGGGTTAAACAGTCTTTGATTTCCCAGTAGGAAAAGTTAATAGACAAATTTTTTTTAAGTTAATTTTCATAAATTCGAGGAATTTATTTATGATCTTTACTAAAAACATAAAAGAAACATACTTACTTTTCATGTATACTTTCATCCTTTACTAAATTTCTACCACAAATGCATCTTTTCTCCAAACGATGAGTATTCAGACTAACTTGGTCACATTAAAAGTGCTATAATCAAATTCTATAGTATCACATAATCTACAAAAGATAAACTATATATTTCCCCTATCTTTAGACATAAACCAAAACCAAAATTGGATAGTAGAATATCTGATAATCCCCAAAAAGGAAAATTTTTTACAAAAAATAAAAACTACTCTTTATCTCCAAAATTTGTCAAACAATACCGAAATTTCAACCAATACCATTCAATAAACAACTTTCTATAAAATTAATCAAATTAATCCAAACTAATATTGAAACCCAAATCTCAGAAATATTTAATCACATAGTCTTCCTAGATAAATCTTAACATTTATCTCCAAATAACATCAGTTACTCTTAAAGTATCATATTGAAAAGTAATTAACCTAATCACATATTCTCTATGATAGGTTAATAATTTCCATAGATAACCCAAAATCAACTTATTATTGATTCATAAAATCATCTAACTAAAAATAATTAGTCATAATAACCAAGGACTTCATGTAGTCCAGTGGTAGGTGGTAAATCCCAATCGCACTTTGGTTGTTGGTTTGATTCTCGTAGCTTTGTCTGATGCCACAAGTTGTCATGCGGTCTGAGTGTTGTCCTTTTTCAAAAACTATTTAATTTTATAACATTTACAAAAAGAGATAAATTCATCAAAAATAACCATAACATATTTTAACCACAAAGTTTATCTAATAACTTTTATTTTGAATCCCAAAATGTATTAAACTATAATTTCCACTAATTCAAGGATCATATAAACCCAAATGGTTCTTTATAACTATATCCACAAAAGAAAAGATAATTATTCCTTGAATAAAATTTTCATATATCAAACTTTAGGGTTACACATACTATAAAAAATATTCTAATGTAATCCCGTTATCAAAAGAGCCTTAATACTTTTAAGCATTTCACCATCCTAAAATCTACCATAACTCTTGAATCCCTTATATGCTAACTTTATAATTATTCAACATTATTCATGATCCATTAACCATTCATTTCAAACTTATTCTGAAATACTTCTTTCTTACAACCAAAATCATGAATCATATCCTAAGATTCAATAATATAAAAACATATGTTATGAAATAATCCATACCTTTCATTGGTTATTGTTAGTTTCCTCATCCTCAATTGGAATGGAATTAGGTATTGGTAAACATATATTTGTATGACCCTAGTGATCCCATTCCTGAAACTTCTTCGTAGGAAATCTGTTTGTATAATGATCATGCACACCACATTTAAAACATTCAATTGATCCCTCAGACAGAACTTTTTTCCCTTTCCTAGATTCAATTGGATGCTTCCTTTTTTCCAAGGAAGGTTCTTTCTTTATGACCTTCATTTTCATATCTATAGCATCTTCCTGTCCCTTTGAGGCATTTTAATAAGTGTTACTTTTCACATCCTTGACACATAGGTTTTTTAACATACTTACCTTTATGATTATTACCTGAACTTCCGTAGGAATTTGTTTCTTGCATATATTATGCCTTATTAAAATCACCATGGTTCAGGTGGTCAATAATTACTCTAGATAGTTGGTTTAGAATAACCAGAAGAGTTATCATTGTAACTCCCATTTCATTCAGTTTCTCATTCATAAAATCGTCACTGTTTTCTTTACATCCACTGTTACATTGGTTCCTGCTAGATCCATCCATTTACTAAAACCAAAAAGGTCATTGTGAGTATATCAGTAAAATCATCATGTAATATCTTATGAGGAGGTTACATACTAATATATACTTATTCATGTTATCTTAAACTCAATCACTTTATATAAAATAACTATCAATCTTTATAAAATCCTAAACATTGTGGTTATGTCACTTATAATTAATTAACACCCTAACCTCTAAATTTATCAAAACAGACCTCTAATACCAACTATAAGGACCCAGCCTTAAACATTACATAATCTTGAATTACATCAAAAATTCACATTGAGGATCTTTTCATATTTGGAGTTTTAGAGAATTAGGCTATAACTATTACATAATAACTTGAATATTACATGTAGACACTACTACCCAGTGTCCTTTTTTCATAAAATAAAAACTCTTAAGAAAAAGAGACATGTCTAGTTCCATGTTTTAGACAGCATGACTTTTCCTTGATCACATCATTGACCCTATTCATCTTTATGTCCTGTGAAAAAAATTTCAAAACTTGGGATGAGCATAAAAAGTTCACTAAGTGTTATAAAATAATGAAAAGAAACATTATCCCATAAATAAATACAAATCAATGAAACCATACTTTTCAATCCTAACATACCTTACAAAATTATAAGATTTATGAATAACACACACAATTCATAAATCATAAAGGTAACTTATGGAATTCATAACATACTTACATTTTAGATTTCAAAGCTATATAGGGAGTCACATTTGGAATACCCATCACAATATATTCCCTAAATATCTTAGGAGAAACATTAAAACTTACCTCTGTCACATTACCCAATGCATTGGAGAGCTATCTCGGGCTCACCTTCCCTAGGTTTATCATGGAACCACCCGTATATGTAAACAATTCCTAATAACCATAACATATTCATAACACATAACACTAGCATAAAAGAAATATCACATTTCCACATTCCAATCACAATATATCATTTCAAGATATTGACATAATCAATGCTTTGTCAAAACCATTTAAAACATTTAATAAAGTGATTTTGGAATCAAAGTGCCCCATACCACTGTGAAACTTTTAAATAAATTATCATTTGAAAACATTAATGTCAATATAAATAAATCCATGAAACCAATTTTAAAACATGGAAATTAATGATAAATATTTAGAAGAATAAATCTTTAAAACATTTAAAATGATATTTTAGTTAAAGAGTTAGAGCGGAACACCGATGAGACCATAAGGGGAATTCCATTGTTAGGGTTTCCCCTCGCTACCGCCTTCTTCCTCTGTGGGTCAATGAGGCTCCCCTCCTCAAGCTTGTCGAGATCATGGGTGTTGTTACCCTGTTGCACCGGTGTCATGTGACTTCATGGGATCAAACGTCTCATCTCTATGCATCGTTCTCGGCCTGCTCCTCACTCGATTCCACCTTTATTGGATAGGGATTCCATTAGCGGTGCGGTGTTGTTCCAAAGGCCGAGTTCTAGATTTCGTGGTTTGTGGTTTACTGCCTCGTCTCCAGATTTATGCGTTGGGTGGTTCGGGCCTCCGTGAGAGACATGGTTGGAGGTAATGGGATTTGGGTACTGATTTCCGTTTTTGGTTTCGGATTAGATTATGTTGTTCGTGGTTTGGATCCGGGTTCGTGTTTTTCGGTTTTTTCTGCTCTAGCGTGATTTGCGGCAATGGCGTGTTTTTCTTTCATCTATTTTTGTGGTTCTGGTGGTGATGACTGTGGGTGTAGTGGTTCGTCGCCCAATTATACCTTTATGATTTCATTTCTTGGTAGTGCAATTGGCTATTTTGTACTTGTTTGAAGCTACTGTTCATATTTTGGGTGAATTTACTTGCTTTGGTTGTGTTCTGCTCATGATATTTTTTTGAATCTGATGTTGTTTTCGATGACGGTGGTGTGGACACAGCGCCGCTGGGTGGTGGTTCCCTCTCACAATGATGGTTTGTTTTAGATTTACTACTGCTTTCTTTGGGTTGTTCTAGTTCTCAGTGATTATGTGAGTTGGTGATTCGATACAAGTTTGGTGTTTCACAATGATGATGATGGTGCTCTGCCAAGACTACAATGGTTTCTGATGGCTTCCAAACCGGCGAACTGGTATGACGATGGGTTTATTTTGTGTCAGTGTTCTCGTCATGATGCGGGACGTGGACCGAGGTTTTATGATGGTTTGTTTTGAATTTTGAATTTTGAAGGTTGAACGTTGAATTTTGAATCGGGTGTTGGGGTGTATTCCTGATGGGGAAAGGTGTTGTAAGGTTCCCACTTTTCCAAAAAAAATCTCAAAATAATAAAAAAATCAATTATGGGGGTTAAAGAGTTTTTAACAAAATGAGAGATGCTTGAATAAAAATAATTGAGGAATAACATTTAATCATAACTTTATAATATCTTGAGAATAAAGGCATTCATGATATAATATTCCAAAGTAAATTATATAAACCATATAGGAGTGAATTGGCGCATAACAACAATTAAATCTCAATGGAATGTAAATTGAGATGAAAATACTTATAAAAATGGTATCCTTAGATTAAGGATAAATCAATGACATAATTTTGTGTGAAAAATATAAATACAAACAATATAAGTGGATATTAATTATAAAACAATCAGAGTTTATTCAAACATATTCATAGCACGACACAATCAAGAAGTAGAATTTTATCCCAAAAAATTGAATTTGGGTGAAGAAGTTCCCATAAAGAAATTTGACAGCCTAACAGCGTCACTTTAAAATTCAGAAAATGAATAGATAAGAGAGAAAATGGTATCTCATCAATTAGAAATAAAATTTACAATGATAAGGATATAAAGGAACATATCCCAACATAAGTAGATGTAAATTAAAATACATAACTAAAAGAAGTATTTTAAAATGAAAAGGGTGAAAGGTTCCCTTACTAATTTGGTAACTTATGAAACATACGCCCCATGAAAGAAGTGTAATTCAATGAAGATGTAAATACTCATAAATAATAATCTCACGGGAATAAAAAGTGAGATTAAAACCCCTTACCGCGTTGTAATCAATCCAGTCATATGACCAAAAGTTAATAACCACCAAATGAATCACAGAATACCATGAACATAAATAGAATCATGATAATATATATCATATGGAAGTACATAATACACCACATATAATAAATAAGTGGTGAACAATGGAAATCTCACGGAATTAAAAGTGAGATAAGAAATCCCTTACCTCATGTCCGACTTGACTTGTTTGTTCCTTGTTATTCCATAATAATATACTTAAGTTAATTTATACTTGATTAAGAACCCTTTTTCAAGTTTATTATTCCTTTTATATCACTTATTACCATGTTATAAAATTCATGTAATCATTTAAGTTAATAATGGTCATTTTGTTGATATTTGGTACTTGAGTCAAAAATGAACACCTTATAATTACAAGTTGTCAATGTGGTCAAGAGTCCATTATCTCCAGAATTATATTCATGATTTAGATATCATATATATCTTATATATCTAGTATATATATGTATTTATAACAGTACATAAAATTTGGAGATACGAAATGAAATGCACTGTTCATGGAGACGGTAAACCTTACGTAAGCATGAACACTACTTTAATTTCTATTTCATATTTTAATCGAATAAAAACTTAATGATACATAGTTATATTATAATTACAGTATAATATAATATATAATTTCAATAAATCCATACTTTATATGTCCCACATATGGTATGAGTGATCCATATCACTTTGAGGGGGCGGTAGTCCGCACTTCCTCAAATGAAATTATTGCGTTTACTCATAATGGAAACCATAAAGGTGTGCTATAAATTAAAAATATGGAATCATAAAGAAAACATAAACATAATATATATAATATATAAATACAGTTTCATCATAATGGTGACCATAATAGGCGGTAAGAGATAATTGAACAATCATAGTTTCGTGAGGTGTTAGTTTTCCACCCACAGAAACAGTATGTTCTTTACCCATTAGATAGAGGTGTGTGTAAGTGTAGTTTGAATCCTTCTCATAAAAAAATCCTAGTATATTGAGGATATTTTTTTTGTTATAAAATAAAGGAATGAAAAGATTTTAGTTGTTGGAGAAGTAAAAGAAAATAAAAGAATTTAAGAGAAACTGTTACCTTTAATTCGAGTAACTCCCTTTGGTTTGAACCAAAAGGACTTATTGAAGTGCCTTCTACCTAAGGTAAGGCTTCTAGGAGGAATATAGGGATCTTGAGAGCTTATTTGGTCAGGTTTTGGATGATACAAGAGGATTTAGAGGTGTGTGTAATGGGTTATAAGTGAGGGATTTTTATAAGGGGGGAGGGGTTCTATAGGAAAGTGTGGAAATATTATTTTATTATATAATTAATTTTGGTTTCTAATGGTCCAAAACTCATTAAGGTAGAATATAATATGACTCATGGTATAAATAAATTCATCCAATAATAATTTTAAAGGTTTTGGATGTTATTTTAATATTTATAATCTCATTTATTTAAATCATTTATTAATGAGGTAAATACTACATCATTTTTGTGTCATAAATAATTTTATTTATTTGATGTGTAAAAGTTATAAAAAAAATACCATGATGTATGAAATATTTTTATCTTTCCAATTAATATTTATAGTCTAATATATATAACTTATATAACCCCATGTAAAAATTAATTTACTAAAAGTTATTTGTTTGTGTCATTTTTTCCATTACTTTAAATTAATTAAAACTAAAGTGTCATTATCACTCCCAAGTGCCTCCATGGGGTCCCACAATAGACCCAAATATGACCATGGTCGTCCATGACTCATAAAATAAGGTTAGGACAAGTGTTAAGGTAATGTTTTATTATTATAATATTCTTTTTACCTTAAATTACCCTATTTACCTTTAACCGCGGTAAATAAAAGTCAAAAGTTACTATTCACCAAGAAATTATTTTCATATTATTGAACCAAATTTTACTTACTAATAACATCAATGTATGTCAAATTTTCAAAATTCAATTCAAAGAAGTGGTAAAGTTTCATTTAAATGAAAAAGTTAGTTTTTTAACTACTACTTAGTGGTTTCACTATTCTCCAAAAATTGATGTTTTTCCGAAAAATACCAAAAATTCATCCTAAGATATCTTTGATATTAAAAATTCAAAAATTATTTCTATTTTACAAAATTAAAAACATATAAGTTGAATTAATTAATTTAAAATTAATTTTTGTTGTCAAAACAAATAGCGTGTTTTTAAGAAACAATATCTATCAAAAGATAGACACTTGTTTATGCCCAATTTCAAAGTGAAATTAATTCCAATAACCACCATTGGATTAAATGGTAAGAAATATAATCTAATTAAATTTTAAGACCAATTAAAAATATAATCTAACCATATAAATAAATTATATTAAAAGTTAGTTTTGAATTAAAATATAGTATTTTTCACTATTCATCAAAAAATGAATTTTATCAGAAAAATACCAAAATGTTACCCAAAGTAAATTTTGATGTCCCGATTAAAAAGGAGAATTTAATTTTGTAAAATATAACATATAAAAGTGACCAAGACTATATTTAATGAGGGTTCTCCATCAAAAGGTGGTAAATCGACCTTTTAATGAATATTAGAGTATTTATGCTTAAAATGAGATTCTTTCTTATTTTAAGGCTCTAAAATTTATGGGATAAATGTAAAAACATTTAACAAAAATGTATATTCATATTGTATTTAGTTTTTTCCATTCCTGTCAATACAAAGACTAGGCGTTAACCACCATTTAAAATAATATTATATTATTATTTTTCAGTATAACTCAATGTTGTGTGCAATCTAAGATTTCAATGAAACTTTTTGTTGTGTATCGAGTACGCTATTGAACATAGCATCTCATTTAAAGTAAAATTAATAATTAATTTACAAATATTAATAAATAGGAAAATGTCATATTCTTTATTTACCGGTGATGTTACAGATATAGTTCTTATATATGATTCCTGATATAGATATAATTTTCACATAGTTATAGGTGAATCTTACTTTTATTGTAAAATTAGATCATTTATAGTATGTTGTTGTTGAATAAGTGTCCTATTTTGAGAAAGAAGGAAAACTGATGCATGTTAGGCTTCAATGATGGTATAATGTTGGACTACATTGTCCTCCTGATTAATTTTAAGTGAGAGAACAGTGTGATACGGGAAACCCATGCCCATGATATTATTTACATAGATCTGACTCATGTTTGAGAAGAGTATATAGAGATCACAACATCACTACATGTTTTAAAGTTTCTAGTATTTCAACCAGTACCTTGTTAGGTAGTTTGGTATCATGTTCCAATGATTGTTTCATAGATTTGAACATTATATGAGTAGTATTTTTTCAGGAAGATTAACATTATCTGACTAGGACATGGTTGGGTGTGTAGCACCATTTAGATAGACCATTAAATTCATTTCTCGAGGTTAACTAATATCTTTTGTGATGCATTTATGGTTTTCTATAGCCCACTATATACAGTTAACACCAATTATTCAAGCATATATATATATATATATATACTAAGTTGTATTGAAAAGGGGAGGATTTCACTATTTGGGTGAGATAAGACCACAAAGAAGTTGTCCAAAGTGGATCTAAGAAATAAGGATCTCATAATCCAACTCAATTATAAAATAACGACGGCTATCATTCTATTTTTCATCTTCTACTTTAATTAAATAGTTGAAAAACCCTTGAGGTGTTTTAGATATTCCTTATACAATGTTGGGGATACTAACATGTAGTAGATTAGGGATAAAAGCCTCATTCTATGTCCTGGAAGGAATATTATGACCCACCTTTTTTGGATGAGTAGGAATGGGGGACTACTATGTGGTGGTATCTACAATATGTTGAGAGCCTTATTTTTTCATGGGAAAGTGAAACCATTGCTGAGAAGCTAATGGAGTATTCCATTGAGCTTCTTTATTTTTTTGAAAAATATATGAGCCTATATTTGGGTAGTTTTTAGAATATTAAATCCAACCCAAGATAATGGGGGGTTATATGATAGATTGAAATATTTATCCATATTTGGAATATGGTTATGAATATATGGAATGGAAGAAGGGAAATGGGAATCCTTTTGTTGAGACTCAAAAGTATGAAGGTGAAGTATCTCATTAGTAACAATGGGTGTATGATCCTGGTCTTATTAGTTTATAACATTTCAATAGATTTATTTGAAAGGAATTTCCACCTATCATTTAGTGATTTCCAAACTAGGTAGACAAACCCCAGTCACAATAGGAATGTAAGCCCAGTCTTGTTTCACCTTTGGTCTATTAAACTATATTTCTTATATAGGAATTTTATCCTAAACTAGGGTGATTCCAATACTATTTCGATGTTCCATCATCCTAATAGGGGTTTGAGACCAGACTTTTTATCTTTTCTTTATCATAATATGTTGTCATCCTCCCCTTTGGGAGAAATAATTTGCACTTAATCTATAGTAGCTATATGATCTCATTGACCATGTTGATATGACTCTTTAGATGTAGGCATAATATTGTGTTCTTGTCCTTGTATCATTTTCAAAATATATTGGAAGATATTATATATTACTCCAAAGAGGTATTATCTATTCATAATATTTTGTTCAGGGATATAGTTTTGCACATTCTCAGTTTCTAGGATTTTATTGATAATATTTTTCATTTGAATGGGGTTGTATATCCACTCTTTTCCTCCTCGTTCCATTGGAATATTCCAATGCTATTTACCCAAGGGCATGGACATGTTCCTAAACCATTATTACTTCCTAGATATGATAGAATACTTTGTTTTAGAGTGCAGAGATATCATCCCATTCAATAGTTTCTATTGGAATATGCTATTTGGATTTATCATTCGAGGAGAGGATATGATCCTACATCCTCTGGTTGATATCTTTTCATACTTGGTGAGATCTCCTTGGTTTCTATATCTATGTGTATGTGGTGGTGCCTTGTAGAGTAATTACACCAGTAGATACTTTAGTGGCATAATCATTTTTTTAACATAAATGGGGACAAGATTGTTTGGTAGAATTGGTACTTCCTAAGAATTTCATTTTCCACCTGATTCTAATGATATCTCACAGAGATTTAGATATAACATATTTTACCATTTTTTAACTTATATGTGTTCTATTTAGTTTATCATTATGTGGTAAGGATTTATGTACCCTATAATATAAGATCAGGCGAGAAGGATCTAGGATTATATGGAATTCAAAATCTTGCAGCAATGAAATTCCCTATTCAGTTTAAAATCACAAGATAAGGATGTTGTCGTGTAGTTTAATATCATGAAAATATGACATTTTTTTATGTTTAACCTCATGTGACTAGGTTGTTTTCATAGAGTCTAATTTATTGAGACTAGGATGTTTTTATGAATCTTAATGTACTATGACTAGGATGTTTTCATCTAGTTTAATGTCATGGGACTAGGAAATTGTCATGCAGTTTATCATCCTAAGACCAGGATGGTCTCTTGTAGTAACATCATGTGAATAGGACATTGGTAGACATGTCTTGTTATGAGGGAGTCTTTTTGGGTGATAACAGGTTTCTCATTTCATGTTTTATGTGTTTTAGGATTCTATAACTCTACCAAAACATCATCTATATTATTTCATAGAAAATTATTAAATACATGTCATCCTTTAATCATATTCCCTAAGAACTACCAATAAGGACAATAGTTGAGGTTTTAATTCATTGATACCTTCTAAGATATATAGGTTTATTGGATCTTAATTAGGTCATTTTCTAAATAATAAGTGACATATGAAACAATATTATTTTTCTTAAAGGAATGGATATTTTTCTATTATTGAGTGTCAGTTATCTATCACTAGGAGACAGGTGGCCCATATTCTGATTTACAACCAGTGTGTTCAACATTGAGTCCTCACATGACTGGTGGAGGGATTTATGTATCATTGGATCCAACATCCCCAAAATAATCTTCCTCTAAATTTAGTCCTGAGATTAAGGTTACTCTCTATTGTCTGCCTAAGATTTCATTGGTAGTGGTAATGGTAGTCATAGCCTCTAAAAAACACTTAATTTGGCTTCATCGTTATTGGTATCTTAGAATAGTCAAAATACCAAGAGATATGCTTTGGTATGAAGATATACAATTATATTTTTCTTTCATAAAGAGATAGATGAACCTACTTCTTTCCCTATGTGCTTTCCTTCCCTTTATCAGCATCGGCACATGACTGTTTGTAGAGATTGAGATGCAGTTACCCAATAATTTTTTATTCAGGTTATGTGATGAAGCATTGGTGGATGATGAATATGGTTCCTATAGGATGGAGGAACTCAACTTTCCTAGGTGATTTATGGAAATTGAATTGGTTGGATGGTGTCCAAGGTAAACCTAATGAGGACGTGGAAAATATGGAAATGAAACCATCCCAATGGGATGGGGTTTTTTAAAATATAAAAATTCCCCTAGTCCTGAGTGAAAGGGTGAGGTGGAACAATGTTCATATTTTACCTAATTAGTAGGAAAAGAATATTAAAATACCCATACCACTATGGTATGGGTCACACATAATAAATAGGTCCTCTATAAGAATGTGATAATGTATCATTTTAGGGGAAAAATTCCAAGAGCATTCCCACAATTATAACCCATAGAACCTCATTATCTCAATGGTAATAAGTGAACTACTTTTCCACAAAAGCTTTCTCCAAATCCTTAAGGAACTGACTAGAAAAGGTCCAGATGACACCCTTTCCTTTTTCAGTGGTATGGTAGTTGTATGATGATGGGAGTCTCAATGTGGTCATCAAATTCTAAATCTTTAATTTATATTGGGCATATTATCCATCAATATTGTACTCCAAAACACCTGCAATGTGTATACTACTTTCTATTGGATCATGTAAGATGTCACTAATCCCATCTTCATTGATGTTGTGGGTAGAATATGGGTTTTTCTATTATGGATTGTATTATTTTAGAAGGAAAAAATCATATTCTTTAAGAGTTTTCTCATTTGGATCCATTGATATTTCCTTGCATAGGGTTGAAATCATATTGATGGAGATGTAGGTTGGTTGATACTCATCTTCCATAAGGAATCAAGTTTGATTTGTTATTTCCATATGTGTTGTTTCGTTGGATGATTCCTATATTGAATGTGATCCATGGTTAAATAATGATAAAAAAATTTCCCAGCACTATGGGATGAGATTCTATCTAGTCTTATATAGTCACCAAGTCTATATGGGTTGCAGTATGAGGCTCCTTGCTAGTGATTATTTTTTATTAATTCCTAACCATTTTCAGGATATGCTGATGGGCCTAAAATACATTGGAAGTGGTAGGGATATAATCTATCTCTAGAGTTATGTGGTTCGGTTGCACTAGGATATCCCTCCCATTGGATTACCTAATTTGGGTGGATGGGGTAGGCACAAAATCTTCTCAATATTCTAGTGTAATTGATATCATATGTCAATGATGATAACCATTGTGGACATGATCCCTCCCGATATTTTCTTATGTGTTTGAGTTTTCATAAGAATTTTCAACTTCCACCTTCATGTGATATGGAAGGTATATGTTTTTTTCTCTTGGGATAAGATCCCATAGTGGTTGAATGTGGAAACATTTTCCACTGTCATATCTATGGTCTTTCGTGGGAAATATAGCCTACAGGGCTTCATTTTCTATATAATTTCATGAGAAAACTCAAAATTGGGTATGGATCCATTAACATGGAACTCCCAAACCAAGATTTCCAATAACTAGAACTAGATTTTATGAGATGAATATAGCATATATCGAGTCCTCAAGATCAATGTTTCCATTGATGATGATGCATATAATTGGGGTTTTAGCTGATTATTCACAGCATATTGAGGTGTTATGTAGGAATTACCATCTTGTCCAATGATCTTAGAATCCTATGGAAAATTTGGTGATTCTATTTGTATTGTGTAGAATCTAAAATGTCTAAGATAAAACATAACACTTTATCTGTACAAAATCGTATATAAGACTGAATGATCAATCAATATCTCTTACAGTTATAGGATAAAAAGGTGGACATTCTCTTTTCTTATGTGAAATTTTTTACACTATTAAAAGATTCACGTCGGGTTAAAATTTTATATTTTCAATAGAAACTTCCGAAAAATAAATTATCCATAATATATTTTAGGGATACTTTTAAAAGGAATATGGTCCTTGAGATTTTAAGGCTAACGACACTTAAGATATTACATTGGTCATGGGGATAGGTGGTTGGGAACATCACACCTATTTGGGGGAAATTATTTACCACTCTGAGGATCACAAAATGATTTAGATATGTTAATTAATCTGCCTCAAGCCCTAGTTTATGACTATTTACCCTTACACTAATGACATGATCAAAACCATATATATTTTTAGAATAATTGGTTGTATCATAGGATCTTCATTATTATCTTATCTATTTATGATGCTATTTTTTATATCCATGTTCGAGCACTCTGGGGTTTATCACCATTCAGAAAATAGTATGATTTCATGGAGATGGGATATATCCTCTAAAAGTAATCATATATATCCATTGACAATAGGAATCATAACGTACAAATATCATTCTACAAGTTTATCATCGTATTATAGGACTCTACCATGTAGTTTAACATCACTTTATAAATATTTTTATATGGGAATTGGAATATTGATTATAGGGCTCGAGCCTTAGAGGTATGTCACATATATCATTTTGTGACTGGAATTAGAGTCCACAAAGTTTGTGTAATATGAATATTTATGATAAAATTTTCTACAATATAGGTTTTGAGCAAGACTTATTCATGTAAGGCTACCCTGAGTAGATTTATCGTGAGTATGGACCTTTTAGTAGTGAATGTATGTAAATGGACTTTCATATGAAAGTATTCCCATATTGTGCACATCAACATAATTTTTTTGGTATGACCATCAAATTTTTCTAATACCCAATGATTGATTCTTGATGTGTCAAACAAGAGAAAAAATAAGATTGGACACATTTCTTTTGAATATAAGATTGAAATTATATAGGGACTATATACATTAATAGCCCTAATATTTTATTAAAATTATCATCAAGATTATGTTATAGACCTCAGGCCTTATGAATAAATCCTAGGTATATTTTTCATAAAATAAATCATATCCCTCATAGTTTAGTTTGTTTTTAATATGTTGAAGTGTTAAAGGTTCTTGAGGGAATGTTCAGGGATTACACATAAAAGGACGCCTATGTAGGAACCCACTTATCATATAATAATAGATGAGGAGGAATGATCAAATAGAGAAAGAATTTGGGTCATTTTGGATATAATAATTGGAATATGGAGGGACATACACTAATGTGATTTACCAAATAACATGTTCATTATTTTTTCTCTTACTAATGAAAAGACACATATTCTTTATTTATACTTGAATATATGAAGAGGAGTTATGACCATGAAAGGTCTATTGAATATTTTTTTTTAAAAATATATGCTCACTTGTGGGAATGGAATGAATATGTTTTCATTATTGCATAACCCTATCCCTTTATAGATACTCCCTTTGTAAATGGGGTGCTCAGCTGAATGTACATGGACAAAGGTTCCAATGACACACATCCATGTTTTACTATCTGATATGAGTAACATGTCTGAGGGTGTCTTTCATACAAGGAAAACATGTCTAATTTTTCTTTTTTAACTAGGATGATAGTCTCAATGGTGTTTTCCTGATAATGATGACATGACTTAAGTACATCACATGATCAAGACGACACGTCCAAGGGATTTCATTTGAGAGAGATCAAAATGTATAGGGGTCATAATTTGATAAAGGATTACATGTCCAAAACTTTATTCAAAATTTTGATGAAATTTCAGGGGGGGCCTCGGCAAAATCAATGAATAGATCAAATGAGTATCGTGATCCAGCTGAATTTTCTGAGGGTTTGTCACATGATTCAATTGGCTTATCTGAGGGTCATCAGATGATCAATCAACATATTATGTATTCCACAGGATCCAGCTCATGTGTATGGGGTTCTGGCATATGATTAAACTAATATAATTGAGGATCATCACATTATCAATGAAATTATCATGTGAATTGTGTGATCCCTCTAAATTGATTGGGGTTCTATCACATTTTTAACTAACACGTCTAAGGGTCATCTCTTGATTAATTAACTGATCTTGTGGACCGCATGATCTAGCTAACTTGTATAAGGGATTCCACTTATATAGAGTGATTTTAATGATCACATCATGAGTCTAGAGAGGATTAAACCAATCCCTTTATATTTAAGGGATTCATGAAGTGTGGTCTCGTGAACAAGTTCAGGACTATGCTTAGGACAAAGAGTACATGTCTAGGGGTTTGAGTTTCATGTTCAATGATGACTAAGGGAATTTTGAGCCCTGTGAGGGTTCATGAGACCATGTAATTCCTTCTCATGAATACATATTTATAAAAAAATGTTTTTCATGATAGATGTGTGTATGGATTAGGGTTTATTTCAAGGACACATATCCTAGGGTTTTCAAGAAAAGAGGAGTGCATGACCACTGGTTCAAATACATTTCAATGACATATGTCAAGGGTTGATCGAATGATAAGGGTTCATTACCATCAGTGTTCATGGATAAATTAAATTATTTCATAAAAATGGATCACATTATGTTCATATAGTCGTGATATCATGTG
This sequence comes from Viscum album, assembly GCA_963277665.1. Lineage (NCBI taxonomy): Eukaryota > Viridiplantae > Streptophyta > Magnoliopsida > Santalales > Viscaceae > Viscum > Viscum album. Next base: position 1,425,530,742 of record OY728120.1, on the reverse strand, counting down.
ATATTAAAGGTATAATGAGACGGATTCTCAAGATAAAGTCTCACGATAGGATCTCATAATGGGGTCTTATGATTACTAGGTGAAATTCTCTAAAGGAAAAAACCCCTCACCTAATTTTCTATCATCACTCTCTCATTTTCCCAACCTCTTGAATACATATATTTTTATCCTCTTCTCTTTATCCCTCTTCCACCACACCATCTTCAACCCATCATCACCTCTCTTTTTTACCCGTTCAAAAAGAAGGGTAGCTGTTTATATAGGAAAATTTGGCCAAATATGTGACTACTATACATGGTGAAGGTTCCATGTTCACCAACTTGAGGCGGTGGATATATTTTTATGATCCACATAATATGACATATATAAAATAATATGGTGTTTTCATGTGATTGATCTACACTAGGTCGATATAAACATGATTGTAACTCGTTGGGGAGATTTTTGTGTTCACTTTAAGGGATTGATATGATTTTTTAACCTATTAATGGAAAAAAATGGACAAATAGAAAAGGTAAATGTGATAGGAATCTTTAAATCTTTGAAGGTTGTCATGAAGGGAGATATATGATTTTTTTCAGGAAAAATAAATGATTTATTTAGCATGTATTTGTAGAATAATCTTCACTTGATTACATAATACATAATCATTATAGTGAAGAATCAGTTATATGAAATCACCTAATGTGATTGAATATGTATTGTAATTAATTTCTTTGGTGGGAATGTGATAATGTAGTGTAGGTTGTCCTCTTAATCAACCTTCCCCATGATTCTGGGTAGTTATGTTAACGAATAACATGATGAAAAATTATTTATGGGATGTATTAGTCAAAACAAAATCATGTGTTCCTTCAATATTCATGATATGGTTAGTGGTTTCCTCCATGGAATTTCATTATTAGATTTATATTATCCTTCATCATGCTTCCAAGTAATAATTGAAGTGTTATTGTGTGGGGGGGTGGTAGTGACAGAAGGTTATCACAAAGGGAGATAATCTATATTTCATGAAAATACAACATGATATCAACATAACTTCAAGTTTTTTTCATCCTTATCACATGTGGTAATTGGTAATTATTTGGATAGATTCACGTGGTTCATGGGATCACTCTGCTCTTGATTAAGAAAAGCCTTACTAGTTTTCCACCTCATGGTTGAAAAAGGAATTTTCATGCATTGCTTTTGGATTTCATCATTGTGCTTTCTATCCTATTTTGATCATCAGTGATGGATAAGGAACAACGGAGTCTAGGATTAGTCATCTTGAGAATACACAAAAAATAGAATGATTTTTGGTGGTTCTCATAGTACTATACTACTGGAATCTGGGATAATTGTGGATGAGTGGTGGTTAAAGACGATCATATATTTTAATTAGATGTCTATGAATGATATTTTCATATTGAGGAGGATATATTTCTTTGTTTTGTGGTAGTGTAATAGTATCACTACAAGCTCCCCATCCCACATCGATTCTATACATAACGCAATATCTTTTAATAGGCCTTGATGTCTCATCCATCCATTAAGCGAGTAGTTGTGTCAGTTTTTTGAGTGGATTCCCTAGTCCCAACTACATTATGTAATTTTATTACCATTACATGTATAGTGTTTGATATATAAATCTGTTTATATTATAATAATATTTATTATAATTCTACATCCATAACATTTATTATAATTCCCTTAAATTACATGTTGTATCAATTTTTTATAGTAATTTGTATGATATATTGAGAAACTAGAGATACATTGATTGAAATATTAAAGAAATGAACTATGGTTAAATAACATCATATTAATAGTACATTGATGATGTTTGAACATTAGGTACTACAGGCTCATAGGGAAAGATAATTTTTCTCATGAAGTTTGCATACAGTGATATTTATTTTGTGAGATCACGAGAGCATACCCACCAATAAGAACACCAAATGTATCATATGTCCTTAGTTGTTCCTATATACAAACATGTGTATAGGTATCTATACTTGAGATAATTATCAATGCATAAAATTTAATCACATAAATTTATGAAAGGAAAAAAATCATGACATTGAATTCATAGCGAGGTAGCTTATGTTGTTTGAGTCTTTGGTGTTATGAAATTGGTTGAATAGTTAAAATAGAATTTTTCTTTTCCAAGTTGAGGATTTTATATCTTAGGCCTAGTTAATCAGTATGGTTATACATTTAAAAAATTCATGGCCATGGTAGAATAAGGAAAGTCTAAATATCTAGATCAACATATTATAAATCAATAATGGATGATGAGATAAATTATACATTCTGCTATATGAGATATCACGATACAAGGAGATTATATTACATGATGTGTGTTTGTATAATGGTTTTTGTTGTTTTTATGACTATTATTTATCTCCTCAAGGGCCTTGATGGGTTTCTATGATCTGTGAAAATTATTCACTGCTATATAGATAAGGTCCTATATGGTCACACAAAATAGCATATTCTTGAGTCTTCTATATATTTATGAATAAAACTATTGCACATGGTGGGACCCACAATGGGGTCTTAGTAATGTTAATATTTTATCAGTCACTATCAGATAAACTAATTCATTATTATTCAAGTATAGAATAATTAGGTTAAATTTATTTATTAAAAGCATTCACAATGTATTAAGTGAATAATTTGAAAATATTATAAAAAAAATATTATTTAACTTTCAAGGAAAATTTAATATATATTATAATTAAGATTTAAGTTAATGACTCATTTTGATAACGTAATATATAAAAAAATTGGGATAAAATATAAATGGTTTTTATAATTCATTTAGTTCATCATAATGGGTCATTTTTAGCTTATTTAGTGGGAGTAAACCCATTTTGTGTATTTAAACTCTCACTACATAAGTAGAAGAGAATCTATTTTCTATAAATTATTCATCCATTTATAATTTAGAACTTATCTCTCATTCTTCGATATCCAAGAGAGAGGAAGTCCATGTCTAAACATTAAATCAATAATCACTATCATGGATCAAAGGGAGAGGATCATGGTGATCAAATTATTAATGAAGGAATCATCAGAGCTCCATACTAGCACTCTTAATTCATCGATTAGTGTATTCCTGGAAATTTTTAAGCTTATATGGATGATCTATAGGGGGTTGAAATTAGATACTTTAGAAAATGATCACCTACAATGTGCTTCATATGAACGTGTTTCTAATTAAAATGATGTATCTGATCATTTTAATTTATGTGCACAATTCAATCATGTGATATCCTCAGACCTTTACTAGGGATCCATTCATTGGAGAAGAAATAGTTTCATCACTCAAGAAAACATATACTTTAAACCCCTAACCCATCAGCTTCCATTTCATACATCTATACAATCAATTGGTATCATATGGATCATGTGTTTTTTCTATTAGAAAAAGCAATAATTTATATGAAATTATGAAGAGGACTTCGTTACAATCCCAATAGATTTAACTACACTTAAATATGACCTTGGATGATCGTGTTATGGCCATATGCAAAAATTAGTTCAGATAAAAATGTGGATTTTCAATTGGATGAAAAATATATATATATATATATAGGTTATTCAAAAAATTCTTCAAATTTTTATCTTTCCATCTTGGATCTAACTAGATTAAATTCAACAACATTTTTCTAGCATATGTTTCATCAGAGGTAGTTCTTTTTTTATGGAAACCAATATTTATGATTTAAAAATAATGTGGGGAAGAAATATAATTGAGATAAAAACAAAAATGGAGAAAGGGTAAGGGTGTAGGTATTCAACAAGATAAAAAACAATTTAAAAGATAAAAGGGAATCATTTTTAAAGGAGGTTGTGTGACCTAAATAAAAAATAAGAAAAATTTTATTATTTTAAAAGTGTTATTCTTCATGGTTGTCACCACCTACCTATTAGATGTATCCCTACTAACCTCATACCTCCTCACAATATCCCACAATACCCACCTCCCCTTCCACCACTTCCTCTAATGGTGACCCGTTCACCCGCCACTGATCATGTCATTGGTGCTCATGCCACCTACTCCCATGTGTAGTCACCATCACAACATCATCACCATGTCCATTCATCCTCATCTGCACCCTACTTCTAGGGAGACACATTTATCTAACCACTTTCTTTTCGACCATTTACCTCTCAAACAATATCATCGCCTTCAAATTTCTTATCCTCATCCTTCATAGAGTCTTAGACATCAAGCATGACAACCTCTTGTGCATTCCCTGTTTGTGGAGAATTAATCCATTGGATAGATGGATCTTGACCAAACCAGATCATGTTAGGGTGGGTATCCCCAACCTAGAACATGCCATAAATGGGGATTTCCCAAACCAAAACATCCCTATATAGGGTCTTCTTGACCCAAGATACCTAGAATAGGGTCTTCCTAAACTGAACAGATTTATGCGGGGTCATCCTGACCCATAATGGGCTTGGGAGGGGTTGTAGACCCCTAAAATGTTTTATCTAATCAATAATTAACATGTTAATTTTGGGTTTAAAAAATTACAATTTTATTATTTTAAAATTTAAATTTAATTAATTAATAAAAATAAATTAACTAATTAATTTAATTTTTTAATAAAAAAAATTATTTTATTATGTGATCGAACAAATTAAATTATTTGAATTTAAAATAATTCATTGAATTTATTAATTTCCCTCAAATGTAAATTTACTAAATTTTAATTTTTATCCCCTTTCTATTTCACCCATACAATGGTGTTGAGAATTGACTGACCTATCTTATAAGATATTGTTTCATTTAATTAGTTTTTATAATAGTTTGTAATGCTGGTATTGTTTAATAAATTTTTAATGGTCTAAACAGTATATTTTTCATTTTAAAATATGTAAGTTACTATGCCTCCAAAAATATATCTCTAAGTATATTGTGTTTTCATAGATCTTCTCTCTTTCATGTGAGAACATTTTTACTATTGAGAATGATGATTTAATATAAGACCATGCCATGATGAGGTGATATCCAAGATGAGAAGTCAAAACACTAAACCAGGGTGAGCTGTGATATGATTCAAGATTAGACTCATGTATTTTTTCAAAGGTCAAAGTTGATCCATTGAGTTTTAATGTATCAACCAATATTAAATTCTCATGACTAGTTATGTAAATTATTTCCTTTATTCTATGTTTATTATTTGACTCATTTTCATGTCTAAGATAAACACATTAAATAATACACAGAATAAAGTCCATAAAGAATGAATGAATATATTATATTAATCCATATTCAGATGTGAGTGAAGAAACACTGTATTAATTTATTTAATAGAAAATGATTACATTCATTTAGAAATGTTAAAAACCCTAAAAGAAATATTATTTCATGAAGGCCTTCCGTCACACAAATTTGAAAAAAAACATAGTTTATATGGTGCTTGTCTTTCCTTATTGATGGTATCTCATTCTACCAAAGAGTTAATACAAGTGTAATGGGTTGACATAACTAAAGGTAATAGTTAGAAAGTATCCAAAACTACTATTCTATAACCTTTGTTGAAAATTATTGAGTAAATCAAGGTAAAGATTCCAAGAATCCCATAGTTCACTCTATAGTTCAACGAACTAATAGTCAATGGGATTGGATTCCTATTGAATACCTTTGAACTCTACACATAATGGAGTTTATTTATAATATACACTATAAATATTGGTTTCAGGGATCCTTTACACTATATTAATCAAGTGAAATAGTTTTATGAAACATGTAATAAGGGATACTAGGGTTTGATTTAATAATGGGATATATTTAATGATTTAATTTATTGTTTCTAAATTGATAATCAATATAATGTACTAACTGTTATTTTGTATAGATAAAATTGAATCCAACACCACAAGTACATTATCACAGTGATTGAAAATGGATAAATAAAATATCATTACCAGACATAACATACGTGAGTGGTAAATGTACTTGTGCATATTATTACACTAAAAGAGGAAGCTTTAAATTCTAGAGTCCTCACATCCTACTGAGCCCCCTTAGGGATCAAGCAAGTATGATAATTAATAATAAAAAATATATAGATGATAAACTATAATTATATTATATCATGTTATCATCTATGTATTTTTAATTGTAGAAGTTTTTTAGGATGAATATTCCAACAATATTCTAACTCATATCAAGTATTTATATCATGAGAGATAAAGGAATGAAAGCTATGAGATATCTAGTGAGTTGTATAGGTGAAAACTAGCATTGTAGAATCAATAAAGAACTCATATACTCATGAAGATAATCTATTTTGAGATGCATGAATCCCTTAAGTTCAAGATGAACCTATAACTAGATACTAATCTCAATCTTGTCTCATTACCACCATGATTTTTTTACTTTAGTTTATAATTACAAAAACAATAACATAAAAAATTAACCACCATGTATTTTTGGATTTAATTCACCAAACTAATAAGGATATGAAGAATACCAATTCTTTAGTAAATATGGTGAACAAGAGGAGGAAGTGATAGGATAAGGGGTTTGAATCCATGCTCAGGCCGAAGAAACTGATGCACCTTCCTTCCCAAAATACAAAGATACAGAGGGAGGGAAATGAGAAGTAGGTTGTCTACTTTTCATATAGAAACAAATTAAACTGAAAGAACAATTATAGTGCTAGGAAAAACATGAAAGGTGGTGATTCTAATTTAGGTATTTTTTTAATAAAACTAATATGTGTTTATCTAAAATTTGTATGTTTTATACAATAGGGTGATTATAAAATTGTATTTATATATAGGATCCAAGTCGATTCATGAATATTTCAAAAGGAAATTTGGATCTATATGATACAAATAGTGTGAGTCTAGTAGCCTTGGTAGTGGGAGATTATAATCTGAATTTTCCTAGTCGTGTGGTTATTGTATTTAATAATTGTTATTATATTACTTTGGTTACTAGAAACATAATCTATGAATCAATTTTGTAAATTATTATATTTTTTTCTTGTTTAGAAATAAATTTTTTCTCTTATAAAATGATAACATACTTTATGTTATGGAACATCTTAAAAATGGAATGTATATACTTGAACATGAATGTATGGTAATGGAAATCAATGAAAAGTGTAATTAATCATATAAAATCCATCTAAGGTACTTCATTATTGGTCATGAAAATGATGATTATTTAGAGAAATTACATCAAGTAGGTTTTCAAGACTCAGCTGAATTAAAACCCTAGATATATGTCACAGTTTTTTATAAAGTAAAATTATAAAATTAACCTTCTCTTGGAAGGGAGTAAGCCACTGAATTACTAGGACTAATTCATACCAAAACATATGATCTATTTCAAATAGAGTCATGGGTCTAGATTTTATAATTCATTACATTTACCTATGACTATAGTGGGTATGGATATATCTACATAATGAAGTATAAGTCATATTATGTTCAAATGTTTAAGGACTACCAATATGAAATAGAAAACCAACTTGTTAAGAAGATTAAGGAACTCCACTCAGATCTAGGTAGATTATATATTAACCCATATTTCATTTATCACTTAATGGAGTTTGGGATAGTATCCTAACTAAATCCTCATTCTATAACATAGTGGAATGGTTTTATTTAAATGATGAATTGGACCTTGCAAGACATGTTCAATTAAATAGTGAGTCAAGAAACACTTTCTATATCCTTTTTGGGATACGAATTGAATATATAGGTATATTACATTAACCATGTTGCACCTAAAGAATCATATGTGATTATATATGAGTTTTTATATTGAAAGAAACTCCATACATCATACTTATAGGTAGGGGTATCTATGGATTTTTTAAAGACTATACTTAGTGAAAATTGACAATCCCATAGTATTAAGTGATAATTTATAGTTTATCCATGTGAAAACAAAGGATATTAACTATATAAACCATATGATAAAAAAATTATTCACAAAATTCATTTCATATTTCTATAAATTGAACAAATTTACAATGGAAATAGTGGGGAAAATATTGACATTGATGGTGTTGATTCTCCATATTCCCATGAGTTGGTAAAAGAACTATCTATACATGATATAGTGGGAGATGAAGATGTCCCTGATACACAAATACTACATATGCGAACTCAAGATATTAAAGAAACATAGTTTTATGGTTTTCTTATCACCATGTCATGTAAATCATTAGTTTTATAGAATGATCAACCTATAACCTATAAGGAAGCAATAGAATCCATGGATACTTCTAAGTGGAAATATTACATGCATTATGAGATAGATTCCATATATAAAAAACAAAGATAGATTTTGGTATACCCTCCCACTAATTCAAAAACCATTTTGTGGAAATAGTTATTCAAGAAAAAAACTATATATGCATGGTAAATTTAATACCTATAAGTCGTGAATTGTAGTGATGGGTTTTAAGGAATGTCAAGAAATAGACAATGACTAAACCTTCTCACTAGTAGCATTGCTAAATTCCATCAAAATATTACTTGAAATATCATCCTTTAAAAATAATTAAATTTTGAAAATAGATTTTCAAAATTATTTTATAATTAGGATTTTTCTTGAATATGTCTATATGACTTTACCCAAAGGTTTTATTATCTGATAGAATGAAAATAATGAAATAAAATTGCATATATCCATTTATGGGTTGATATAGGCATCACTATCATGGAATTTTCATTTTGATGAATCCATAAGAGAATTTGGTTTCCTAAAGAACAAAAGGTGACTTGTGTATCTGTAAGAAGGTTAGTGGGAATTTCAACAAATTCCATTAATTATATATTGATGATATATTATTTTTGGGTAAAGAAGTACAACTCTTATATCTTCTCCATGAAGATTTAGGTGAAGGAATCTACATTCTAAGGATTCAGATCTATCGAGATAGATCTGAGATGATTCTTATACTAAGTCAAATTAATTTTAAAAACATGGAACTAAAAAGTTAAAAATTGGAAAAATATATGAGAGGGTTTTTCCCAATGTCATATGGTATCAATATCTCTATGAAAATGTGGTCACAAACAATTAAGGATATTGAATGAATGAAATAAACACATTATTCTAATTTTTTGGGCTCTATCATGTATTCTAGGATATTTACTAGGTTTGAAGTTGAATTTCCATTAAGCATGGGGGGAAGATATCAAGATAATATAGGGAAGATATATTGTACATATGTAAAAACTATTGAGAGGTACAAGAGACATACAAAGGATATGTTACTCATGTATCAAGGGGATGATGAGATAGTAGTAAGAGGATACACTAATAGTAGTTTCTAGAAAGATCATGATGATATGAAATTATAGTCAGGAAATGTATTATGTATGAATGGTAGTGCAGTGAGCTGGTGAAAATAAAAGAAACCTATGGTCAATGATTATACAAAAGAATTTAATTATATAGATTCTTTTGATATAGCTAAGGAGGTTTTCAAGATACAAATATTTTTCTCGTAATTTTTTTTTTAATAGTGGTTCAAACCCTATTCTTATTTATTGTGTCATCATGCAGTAGTGGTGTTTGGCAAAGAGCCCACCAGAGGAAAAATCATATTCAGTATAAGTTTCATCTCTTGTGTGATTTTACTCAGAGATGTGGGTTCATTCTTAGTATAGTAACCATATACAATAATGTGGAAGACCCCCTAACTAAAGTAATACCATAATAGAATATAGATTATCATTTGAGCTCTTACTGTTTGATTCTGATTAGAAGTTTTCTCTAGTGAAAGTGGGAGTGTGGAGAGTGGGTTCCCTATAAACAACTCCTTTATTTACTTTAATTTCCATTAAAAGTATAAATTTTGATATATAAATGTGTTTTTATTACCATAATAGTGTTGAAACTTCCATGTCCTCTAAATTTATGGTAATGTACACAGATTAAATTCCATATAAAAAGGTTATAATTCTTCTCAAGATATAATGAGAACCTAGATATACCATGAACCTAATCATAATTATATATTGTATAGTCCAGATACATCATATTAGTAGAAAATATATGATGTCTCACTGTTATGTTTTGTGGGATAATAATAATTGAGACTTATTCTCATGAACATCAAACTTTATGACATCGAGTAGATGGGATTATAATGATGGACCCTCCAATAAGAGAACTACACTTTTCAAGAGTCATTAGTTATTCCTATCTATGAAGATTTTTATTGGCCTCTTGACATGAGATCATTATCAATGTGCTCCACTTTATCATGTACATTGATCAAATTAAAAAACAATGGCATTGATGTCATGGAGAGTGATCTTATGTTGGGTACATCTTTAGAGGTTTGACATAGTTGAATGGTCATGATATATTTTGTTGCTTCTTTGTTGATGAAGCGATATATCAAGCTTGTTGACCAAGACATTAGTACCTTTACAAAATCCATGGACATGGTTAATGAAATAATGTTTTCTAGTTAGATAAAAAATAATAAATAATGAATAGATGATGACACATATTTACATTCTACTTTTTAAGATATAATTAGAAAAAAAATATTAGATTACAAGGATTTTATTCATTGGATGGTTGAAATTTCAATGAATAATCTATATCTTATTAGGGGCCTTGATGGGTTGATATAATCCACTCCCAGTCTATGAATAGTATTCACAACTATCGAGATAAGGTCCTAGATTGTCACACACTATTACTTAGTTAGTAGTATTCCTAATTCTAAATAATAGAGTAGGATATATAAGAAATTTATAAGTGTTAATGATCACAAAAAAATAAATTAATTAATTATTATTCAATTTTAGAATAATTGGTTTGAATTTATTTATTAAAAGTATTCATAAGGTATTAAGTGAATACATGAAAAATATTATAGGAAAAAATAATATTTAATATTCTTGGTTCATTTAATATTTTTAGGAATTATGAGTTGAGTTAAATACTCAATTTTATCATGAAATAAATTTATTATATATTAAAAGTATCTGATAAAATATAAATGTTTTTTATGATGTATTTAACTCATTATAATGAGTCATTAGTAGTTTATTTAGTGTGTTTGAACCCATTCCAGGTATTTTAACTCCCACTATATAAGAAGTGGGGAAGCTCTTTTCTATAAAATATTCATCCAATAATAATTGAGAGCTTGTATATACATATTCAACATCTAGTAGAGAGAAATTAATCATCCAATAATTCAATCTCTGATCAATGCTGCATATCAAAGGGACATGATCGTAGTGATCATTAGGATATCGAAGTAATCTTCATAGCTCCTCAATTGCAACCAAAATTTGACGATTGACATATGAATAGTCTTTTGAAGAATTCTTGGATGATATATAGGGATTAAACATCAGATAATTAATGAAAATAAAACTCGTGAAGAGATATATTTGAACATTTCATTGATTCAAACAAGGTATTCGTTCATGTTAATTTTTGTGTAGAATTAATTCACCCAATATCCTCATCCATATATCGAGGAAAAAATCATGGGAGATAACATGTTTTTGATTCATTGGTAATGAAAAATATTAAATACTAAGTTCATTGGATTAGGATTTATTCTACAGTAAAAATATTTGGCACCCTCCACACCATACACACTCACTCAATAGCTACTCAAAACAATTTTATAGTACATTTAAGCACCATTTTTGAATTCCATGCACACCTATAAGGTTCTATGCTCTTTTATATCTATCACAAGTTTGGATAGTTTTGTTGGACCCTAAGTGTGGTTGAGGTAACCCCTACATGTTCCCTAGTTGAGCTAGCTGGATAGATATCATGGATAACCATTTTTTGGCTAAGGGGATACACATAAAATACATTAGAATAAAATTCCATGTATAATAGGTGAATTAACTACTAAAATAATTACCTATATAAAATGAATCACAATAATATTTTATATAACAATTCTACTTTCTTATATTTCATGAAAATATTATTAGTATTTTTTCATGGGCCTCTCACTTATCAAAAATGAAACAATAAAGTGTTTAGGAGAAAATTATGGGTTCCAAAAATGTTTTCAAAATGGGTCCCTTTTTACTCCGTTTATAAAAGTATTGGAAGGTTTTTTTATATTTAAAATTTAAAACATGAATCGATTTTCCTTCTATCATGGACATTATTTAATTTCAATATTACTTTAAAAGTATCCAATGTTAATTTCAAAGAAATATATTTTCACAAAATTTTGTGAATTATTAAAATTTTAAAACTAATTTTGAAAGTAAAAACTGTATTTTCCTCAATAATGATTTAAATGATATTTTAATGGTATTTTAATGGTATTTTATTTCAACAACATTAACAACACTAGATGCTACTTTTTATCCACTAGGGATATTTTGTAACGATTTTGTCATCCTTATTTCTTAGGATGTTTTATGATTCAATAAAAGATATTTTTAGGGAACCTATTTATTTTCCATGGGTTAATCATGCCATCAATGGAATAATTATTATTCCTCATTTTTTTTTTGATTAAATGCATTCTCTGTATAATTTACTCATGTTATTCATATTGTAAATTTTTTTTATGATTTTTGGTTTCATTATAAATCAAGGATTGGTGTTTGTGTTATAAACCAAGGGTGGGTGCATAGAGATAGTGCTCCAATGCATTAGGTAATTATATTGGAATTCGACTCTATAATTATTCCAATTTGTAAGGGTTATGTAATGGTTCTCTAAGGGTTCTATGAGGATAATTATCCATGATTATAATATGTTTTACAAATTATTTATTTGGGTTTTTAATGTTTACTTTGATTTATATTGACATCACATGGATAATTATTATTGATTCTAATGACACATTATGTTATTAGATCATTATTATATATTTGATGATTTATGATCCATGTATTGATGTGTATGTATTACATTATGTTTTTATCATACACATTGATTATGTCATCATATCCTTATTTTAATATTATCCTCACTAATGACATTAAATAGTTAATTCTTATGATTACCCTTACTAATAAATTGAGATAACAATTCTTATATTTTCTTTTTTATATGTAAAATAGAATGAGGTTTAACTATTTGTGTCTATAAAGGTTTTATATGTAGAAAATTTTATGGGAGATTCTAAATATTTATTGTGAAATAAGAAAAGTTGGGTATAAGTAGAAAAAAGGACCACATAAAGGCATGGTCATTTTTTCGTAAGACTATTTTTAGAATTATCTAAAACTATAAACCTAAATATTCCTTGGGTATGTAAGTGATCCAATATTTCCTTTTGATTTTTTAGGTTTTTTTGATTCATAAAATTGCTGATAATTTATTGGAATCAATCCAAAATTTTAATCATTATGTTTTTAGTTATGGATATAATAGTGCGGGTTCGGTGATATTACATAATGTGGTGTAAATAACAAAAATGATGGATTCCCTTTTATATGGGAGGGAGAGGGAATACATGGAATTTTTGAAATGGTTATAATATAATAAAGTCTTTATAAATAAAAATGATTCCAAATGGTGAGAAATATTGATGAAAAAATTATACTGTTGAAATAAAATCATTAAATGATATTTAGATGGGTTTTGGTGTCATTTTAATCCTTATCCATTTTATTAACACCATCAATAACTATATTTAACATTAACCACTCCAACAACTATTTCAATAATAAATGGTTATATTTGTTACCATAAATGGATAGGAGTCTCATAATTGGATCATTATTGATAATTTCAACCATATTCCATTCACTATGACATAGATAAGATCATTGGGAATTTCAAATCATTTAATATAGTATTATATATTATAATGTATAATTATTTGAAAACATATGAACTATTCATTTAATTTCACTTTCAATACTCAAAGACAAAGATGTAATTAAAATAAAATAACTTAAAACATCAATAATGTGTTGTATTTATCGATAATATTCATGTAACAAAATAACTCACAAAAATTATATCACTTTTTAATATTTTTTAAATCATTTATTATGTTTTTCAATTAATTGAAGAAATATTATGTCAGCATTAAGTAATAATTAAAGGAAATTATATAATTATGAAAAATTAGAAATAAATTTCAACCATTAAAATAATTTCATTATTCTAAAAATAATAAATATTATTCATTCACAAGATTATTTTGTGTCTTCACGAACACATAAGATATTTTTTAATTGTAAGAGATTTATAATTTTCATATTTTAATATTTTAAATATTATAATTGTCATTTTCTAGTAAAAGTATCCCTAAAAAATTTAATTTTGAGCCTAGGTAGAAAAGGGTATAATTACTATCATCTAATAATAATTAAAATTTCAAATTGTGACCTTAAAATTTAGTTTTAACCTAGGTTAACATGATTTACCCTTTATTGAGGTGATAAATTTTATCATAGTTACTAATCAAAATGGTTAAACCTAAAATTAAAATATTCACAACATTTTTACCTCCATATTCAAAATATAGAATAACTTTTTCAAAATTGAATTTCTATAATAATCCTAAATTAATATTAATATAAATTCTCAATACGTGATGAAAACCATTTTTTGGGGAAATAATATTTGAAGTATGAAACTATATTATTTTATTTCCAAAGAAATAAGAAATGTTTGCTCAATAGTCAATAAATGGATTTAGTATAAAATATTTTTATTTCATTAATATCATAGACTAATTTTTGTTAATTTAATTTTTTTAGATAAAAACACACTATGCATTTAATTTTATTCAAAAAATCACCTCCTTTAATTTTAAATTGTATTTACTTTCCTTTATAATCAATTTATTACCAATGAATTCATTTGATACATATGTAATCTATTAAATTTTCATAATTTAGTTATTGCTATCAATACCCACTAATACAACGGCTAGGTCATAACATCCACATTAAAAAATAATATTTTAACAGTATATCACAGTTCATATAATGTTGGTATTTCTTGTAACACAAGGAATCATAGAACTTTATTTTTACCAAAGTATATTTATAAATATCAAGGTGTTACAAAATCATCCCTTTTAGAGTTTTTACCACTATGTGAAATTTTTGGAAAAACACATCCACATTCTAGGATCCAGATATTTATGTATTTTCTAAGAAAGCCATCTAATCACTACATTAAATAAAAAATAGTATATTATCCAATACATAGACATATTCATATGGTTTTTGTTAAAATAATCTAATTTTATTTATCAAAAATACAAAACCCTGGTATATTACCAATTTAGGTGACCCTTGAATTTCAAATAAAAATATTAAGTCCTTTTAGATAAATATTCAATACATCTAATAAAATTACAAAAACCATAAATATAAAAGGTTTAGTGTACTTGGAGACTAGATATACAAACAACTTTTTATGTGAATTATATAAAGTATCTACCCTTATGTTCTTCCCATATATATATACCTATATTTGATATATCCTTCTTAAAACCTTTCTTACTAACATGAGGAAAATAAAAATTGGAAATGGTAATATCATATTCTTAGTAAGGGTAAACGTGGGATATATCACTTGTTGAAATTATTCAAGATTAAGATAATATTACAGTTATGGGATCATGGGAATATCATAAAATTTTCATACATAATATTTAAAGATTATAAAAACAATACATGTCATAAAACATTATCATTTCGATGGATATGAATTATAAGGGTGAGGAATCATCATAAATTAATCATGATCCATGAATTCGTATCATAAGCATAATAACATGTCAAAATAGTGTGGCAGCATAAAAGGCATATAAACTATAACATATATCAAGTATAACTACCAAGACTATCATATAATAGTGGAATATGAATATAAAAGTATATCCCATATCACAATAGATCGTGCATCAAAACATATTTCCCATGTCATAATATATGAGGAATCGCCACTTATTTCCCATTACAGATCAATCACATCAACTTGTTTCCCATAATTACCACATGTGATATAAAGATTTAAACAATGCACTCAAGGTATATAATAGAAAAACTTATCACATAATCAAAATTATGAATATGTGTTCCACAATATGGGAAACTAGTAATCACTTCAATTACCATCACCTATAGAAAATAAACTGGTTTTATAATGATTAAATCCACACAAAATTATGCTATGGGAAAGAAACAAGTTTCCTAGAATCATCATCTTCAAAAGACATGTGATGGAATTATATGATAAAATATGATCATAACCCTAATTATTAATAGAAATCCTTAATGTTTGATGAAATAGGTGAAAAATAACTTTAAAATTTCATTCAAACCTTTATTTTAAAGCATGATAAAAGTTCAATTTTCATTGATATAATTGTAACGAAAAATTTCACAAATATTTAGAAAATAATTTTAATTTAAAATAATCATGGAAATATGTATAGGAAGATATGATGTATATAATGGTCATAAAGGAAGGAAATAAATTTATTCCATATATTTTTAAAAATAGAATTCCCTTCACACTTTTTGTAAAAAGTCAAAAATAAGTTTTTTAGATAATTTAATAAATATATTCATTTTAAATCCTTTAAAATTAAAGTAAAAGGTAGTGAAAATGAACTTCTTATAACATTTAATGTATACTAAATAAATTTAAAAAAAAATATTTTTTAATACCATGTACATAGAATAAAAATATCCTTTTCCAAAGTGGAAATACAATCATCTTTTCGTTTAAAAACAGTTTCTCGATAATTTTAGGTACCAAAGAGGGAAAAATATATTATTTATAAAAAAATCATGAATAACTTATTGATAAGAAAATATATATATTGGAGGATAATATCTTTTAAAATTCTCATAATAGTAATTTATCAAATACTATCTCTAAAATAAATGATATTCTAGCATAAACCCATAGAACTTTTGTGAAATTTAAATCATCATCCTCGTTAAAGAAATAACATAAAATGAAACAATTAATATGATGAAAATAAGTATATCCAAAATAAAACAAATCAAATTTGTATTATATTCAACTCATGAACATAATTATGTGCATAATATGTAACATGTGTTAGTGAAACAATTTTGAGACAAAGAAACCATTCCTCAATTATCATATTGTCGCATACATTTTTAAACATCATATATAATAAATATATATTTATTATATTTATTTATTTATTTATTTATTTATTTATTAAAACTATAATAATATATATTATACAATATATTATTTAATAATAACATATTTTCACCCATTTAATAACATATACTTATTAAAATAAATATTCTAGGTGAAAAGGAATCATTTTTCATGAATGTATCAATTTTCCAGTCTCGATCTTCTTAATTTTAGCATGGTTCCATCACAAAATGAATATTAGTAATTTCATGAGTTTCATATATGATCATTATAAACACTTTTATAAATATTTATATAATATGATGATGAAAAAATGAATTAATTCACGTCGTAGAGATGGTAGTCTATATGTATAGACAAGTGATGTTTCCACATTTCAATGGATGACATGAAAGAAAAGTGAGAGACTATTCAACTTTCTAGAACTATAATAATTTCATAAATATAATATATATTCATTTAATCCATCATTGTTACCATCAATTTGAATCATTGATGACAAATGAAACTCATCACTTCATGGAGGTGGTTATCCACATGTATACACAATTGATGTTTTATTTTCCCATAGGATTAGAAAGTAGTGGATAATGGTTCTTATATAATCAAAATAGCAATTGTGTATATTGAAGATATGAAATTCATTATTTCATAAAGGATACCATAGGCTTATAGTAGGTATAATAAAAAATAAAATTTTATGTAATTGGTAAATTGTTATACCTCTTCATTGAGAAACCCCTCTACACATACACTAAGAGCCTTGGATGGATGGTATATTGGAAATAATAAAATCTAGAGGATGTTTTTATTGAATCTAAAATGGTATAAGGGTTGGAAATGACTATTATTTAAGGATCAATATTTATGAGTAAGTGAGGAGAGTAGGTTCCATTTTATAAGTGAGGGAAAGATACTAATAAGAATTACAAAAAAGATTAAATAATATATATGTCATATTCATGTATAGATAAACCAAGGAATCCCAAATTAGAAGATAATATTTGATACAGTCAAAATAAACTCAACAAAATATATTTATAAGTGTTTTGGATACATCATAATCCTTATCACCTATTTAAACTACCTTAAACACATTTGAGCTTTAATTAGGACAACTTAACTTTTTTATCATGATAAGATAATTATATAACCAAAAATAAATGCATCATGATGAATAAATTTTGAAATTTTTATTTAAAATTTGGAAATAGTTTTATAAGATTCAATTTCTATATTTTTAATAAATTAAATTTAATATGAAAAACAAATCTCATGAAAACTTTTCTTGTAAATTTAATAACTTAAGCCTAAAAATTATTTCTCCTTAAAATAAAGTAAAAAAGTTGGATTTCATGAGTTTTATTGGTTTAATAATAATAAACATTAATAATTTTTATTCTTATAGATCAATAAAAAACTAATTTTCATCTTAAAATCATTTCATTAAATACAATGACCCCTAAAATAGTTTTTAATTGGAATAAAATATTACTTATGGTCACAAAATATAATCATTAGTTCCCAAATTCATAATAATATTTAAAAATGCATTATTTAACTACTTAATCCGATATTTTTCCAATTCAAATATTAAAAAATTAAAAATTTGAGGCTTTAAAAATAATGATTTCATTAAAGTGATAATATATAAATAATCAATATTTTCAATGTTAACCCAAAAATCATGTATTTTAGAAAATCACTAAAAATAACTCAAAGATAAATTTTACATGATGAATTATAAATGGGGAAAAATTTTAAAATATAATTTTTATATGTGAAAATAATTTATATTATAATATTTTAAATAAAAACAAGAAACCCATTTTTTAAAGTAAATTTTATAGAACAAAACAAGATTTATATTTATTCTGTGCCTTATAAAAATCATTACCTGAATTATAGAAATTTTAATTTAATATATATAAATTTCATTAATATAAGGATATATAATTAACCATTACATATTATTATGAATTTAACTATAATTAAATTTCATACATTCCCAAATATCATTATGGTTTAGAGTTTAGAGAGTTTGATCATAACTCTTACCTAAAAACCAATATATTATAATGGGGAAACCTCTATTTAGTATCTTCTAGTTCAACCAAGAAAACTTATAAAAATAAACATGATTTATTTTCATGGAAATCGAAAAATATTCTTCTTTACTTTATCCTTGTCCATAAATGTCCTATGAAATGCATTTTAAAACATTGAATGATCACAAAAAGTCAAGTCATGGATTTAAAATGAAAGAAACAGATTGTTATTCAATGAATACTTATAAATATTTTTATTTTTAAATTAATATTTAGGCTCAATATAATAATATCATTACTTTTTAAATCACCATTTCTGTCTAAATATTTCCACAAATAATTCATTTATAAATATAAATTAAAAAAAATAAAACTAGTTTTTTTTTTGAAATTAGAAAAAAATCATAAAAAAATTATTAAAAAGATAAACATTCCACCCAAAAAAAGAAGAATATACAATATTTTAATCATTATATCACTACCTTTCCAAAAATAATATGATTCCTTTAAAACCCATTAAAATAATATATTAAAAATATAGGTTTTATGGGATATAATTTCTATATCACTCTTATAAATGGAATAACCCTACAATCGACTTCTATTCGCAATGCATTGGAGGGATATCATAGAGACACTAATCAATGGTTTATCATAGAACCACACTTAATTGGTTAACAACATGACCATAAATACATGGTTTATAATAGAACAACCCATAAGGATAATATTTCTCATGAACCATCACATTATTACAAAAAAACTCTAGCGATTTCTAACATTACACTCATTAAAATATTCTTCTCATTGATTAGAAAACATTTCTAGATATAGAAATATTGAAAATATTTTAAAATTAAATTTTTAAAATAACAAGAATATATAGAGAGAGGGTTTTTAATTAAATAAATAACTAAATAATTTAAAGTAAACAAAAATAAGATAATATATATAGTGGTTGGAAAAGTCAGTGTCACTGTATATATTAAAATTGATTCCTTTTTCCTTTTTCAAAAGTACATCAAAACATTTCATTAAAAGAATACCTTTGAAAACCATTGAAATAAATTAATAAAAGACACAAAATGTCCTTTATAATTATTTTATTTCCATATAAATATATCCATAAAATATTTTAAAAAAAATATTGACATGGAAGAAATTATATTTTAGAGTAAATATTAAATGAGGATTTCTAAAATAATATCCCTTATGTAAAATCATAAATGGTTCTTTCTAAAAAAATAAAAAAAAATATAAATATTATCAAAAATGAAAATTATATAATATTTATCTATAAATCCAAATTTTTATTATTTTTTACATGTATATGGACATGGAATATAATAGAAAAGAAAATAAGACATGAAAATATTCAAAATGACATTTTTAATGAAACGTTTCTAAAAACTCTTATTTGAATCATTATGTATTTTCTTTATATTAAAAAAAGTAAAATTATGATAATTATTTACTTTCATTTAAACATTTTTCATGTTTATTATTAAATTTATTTTACTCACTACCATGTTATATATAATTTCTTAATAAATTAATTTCATGTCCGCCATTTTGGAAACATTTTGCACATATGTCCAATATGACTTTGGTAGGTTGACTATGGTCTAAGAGGTCATTATTAAATAAACTCCAAAATAATAATAATAAAGAAATAATTATCATTTTTATAAATAAATTAAAATTTTAAACAAATCATGAATGATGGTTATGAAAATGAAGTGTATTACATTCAAGGAGATAGAAGGTTGTTTGTACGCATGAGTAATGCTTCCAATTTTTAATTATCACTATGGAAAGATGGTAAATATTATTTTAACATTATAAAATTATAATAATATCATATATAATACATTATTTCATTAAATATTCTTATATATATAATCCATATGATATTGTGATGAAAAATGAGTCAAATCAATTCGTGGAGATGGTAGTCCGTGTGTACACATGAACGATGTTATAATTTTTCAGGGAATGGAATGGTAAGAAAATAGTTGTTATATTATATTTATAAAATTATAAATATTACATGAATATCTATATATATATATATTAAATCCTTAATTTTAACCAGCTGTGAGAGGTGGTGATGGAAAACTAGTTACATTGGTTCACAAGGAAGAACTTTACTGTATACTCAAATTATGGATTCCTTTAACATTTGATGGAGTGTGGAGATGGATATTGGTTATTAAGTTAGTATAATAACATATATGTATATGGAAGATAATTATTTAATTATATAATAATTATTAATATTATTTTAATGATGTAGAATAAGAAATAAAATAGAAATGTTGGGTTTTGAACAAAACCACTTATTTGGAAAACCTCCTTTTTTTAACACTTTAATACCACTATGGTTGGTATTATACTATAAAATATTCATATAAAAAGTTTATCAGGATTTTATTAAGGGATTTTGTAATATATTGGCTAATCCTAATTGGGTTTTAAGTATGAATAACTAAGAATAAGTGTTTCCCTTTTATAAGAGAGGTGAGGGACACTTTTAGAATTTCTTATAAAATAAAATTAATATAAAATAATTATCATTTATAAAAGGATAAAAATTGGAACTGTTAAAATATAGGATGATTTTTATTTTAAATTGTATCATAAAATAAAATTTGGACATGTTTTTACTATATTTTTACCCTTGTATTTGGGTTTTAACCCCTAGATAACAATTTTCACACTTACATTGATAATAAATATTTTTACTACTTAAGGGTCAGGATATTTACGATAATTGAAAAAACATCCCATAAAAGTATCATGAATGATGTTATAAAAAATAACATATTCACATGGATGGATATTATTTTTTAAGAAAATAATATTTTTTAACTAATTTATATTTTCATTTAATAACAATAATGTTAATTTTGGAATTATACATTTTTTAAGAATTGTATAACATCAAGAAAACAAATGAAAATTGAATAAAATATTTTAATAGTCTAAAATGATATAATTTTATATAGAATTCATGGGTCACGTTCATTTTTCCAATTTATACTATATTTTATATTTTAAAAATCATTTATTTTATTTTTTTGTTAATTGAATAATTACTACCTTGACATTTTGTATGAACTTATGGTAATTATTTCATAATTTTAAATTCAAATTAAATTACAATTATGAAGATAAATCATATTGATTTAAAATGATTTTTTTTATAATCAAACATATCTAATGTTTATTTGCATTTTAAAAATATAAATTTATTAAAAACTAGAGTGTGACATTTTATACTTTTCATTACATAAAATATAATATCAGTCATAATCACATAAAAATGAAAAAAAGTAATATAATCAAATATTGAATGATTATATATGAAATGGACAAGTCAAAAAAATTAATACATGTTTTATGGTCATTTTCTAGTCCTTGTAATATTATCTGAAACCCTTAATTACCCAATTTACTATTACTATAGTCACAAAAATTACTACGATTGTTGTTCACATTTAATAAAAAGGTGAAATATTTTCCAAATTTTGGACCATTTATTCCAAATATTGATTTTTGTTTTCAAAATTCATTATATTGAAGGGGAATAATTTAAATTAAAATTAAACTTGAAAAATTCCATGATGTTTTGTTTCTATAAAAATGATTTTTTTATCCATAAAATATTATTATACCAAATTATTGTGTAAATATCATTTAAAAAACAATAATTAGATTATTTTGAATAAAAAATGAACTAATTAAATTCTAAAAAACCCAAAATAGTGTTTTTCTTTGTAAAAAAATAAATATAAAATATACATTTCAAAAAAATAGTATGTTTAACTATTCATTGAAAAATTAATCTTTTCATAAAATTATACAATGTTCACCATAAGTTAATTTTTATATTTTTATTTCAAAAATTTATTTCATTTTATCAAATAAATTTCCCAAATATTTCAAAAATTATTTGTAATATTTTTTAAAAAAGGTAATAGAAATCCTTTTTTAAGAAATCATAATTTTGAAGAATTGAATGGCGTTAATAAAAATTGACTTCTCATTTACTAAGAATAATTCAATAAATATGTATTTTTTACAACCAATATATATATATCATAAATTAGTTAATAATATTCATACATTCCCATTTAATGACTAGGATAAACCAGTCACATTTAAATAATAATATTTTAGGATTCAACTATACTCAATGGGGCATATTTTTTATGATATCCGGCATGGTATTCTTCTAAAAAATATTAGAATATTACATACTCCAAACATTAATAAATTTCATCCTCAGAATTTTTATAGCAAACCAGTATTCTCATACATAGATATTACATCTTTTTAGATCAATATTAATTACACTACAAAAAACATGCTTGAGAACCATAATAGTTTTGTGTATTTTGAGAATAGGTACACAAAATTCTAATTTAGTGAATTCTATTCAAAATATCTCATAATGATCTTCCCCTTTAGTACTCTTAACATACATACCCGACATAAAACCTTTCCTCAAAACCTTGGGAAAGTAAACATAAGATAGGGTGAGATCAGATTCTCAGTAAGAGTAAGAATGGAAGATACATAAGTATAACATGAACATACGGGTATGAGAAAATGAGAATAACATTTCAAAAATATAACCTTCATATCAAAGATCATAATATTTAGTAATTAGATAAATATTATATGTTAATAAGACATGAATTATAAGGGAATAAAACGACAAAATCCATGAGATCATAACATTGGAATAAGACATATATTTGTGTCACACACAAAATTTTATAACATTGTGAACATGTATAAATATTTACATGTACACTCATTAAGATAAAGACATGAAATTAGGCACTCACATAAACATATGGTCATGAAACCTGGTCCACACATTAAATTATTCACAATAAATATAGTTCCACACATAACTCTGTGAACCTGTAATCAGGTTCATGCATGAAATTATAAACATGTTATCAGGTTCACACATAACATTGTGAACATGTATTTAGGTTCACAAAAAACATTTTAAACATGAAATAAGGTTTAAAAATAACATTATAAACATGTTATGAGGTTCAAGCACAATATTTTGAACACTTAATCAGGTTTATATATAACATTTTAACTAATGAATTATCCATATTTACATAATCCATTTATGGAAGATATAGGTCCCACCCATCACATAATGAAAATCATATGTACGTATTCTATAAGATTATAAAAAAACTTTGTATCGTAACCCATGAAATTAATTACTTTTCTTAAAAAATTCATCATATCATAACCTGTTGAAAAGATACATGTTTCATAAACATTTATTCATTTCAATATAGAATAACCTGTGGAAAAAGAAGTGGGTTTGATAAGAATTTTATAATGGTATAACCTATGGAAGAGAAATGGGTTGCATAAACATATTTTCATGATAAACCATTCATAGATAGAATAAAAATGGTATCCTTGTTTCATACCCCCTTTAGATAATAATATGCCACAACGGATGTAATCATAGATGGATAATTATTTTGAATGATAAATCCATTAGAATTTTTCTTGAAGATGATACATTTTATTTAAAAATAAGTTATAAAAAATAAAATATTTATAATATATTTTGGAAAAAAATTTAATTGAAAATATAAATGGAAACCTATAAAGTATTATTCAATTAAAATAATTTTCATGATGGTGGAAAATTATTTCTATTCCTTAAATATTAAAATAAATATTCCATTAATATTTTTGACAAAATCCAACAGAGAATTGTTTGTAAAAAATTTGGGAAGATTACTTTCAAAAAAATAAAAAAGTGAAATATTGGTAATATTTAGTTTAATGTATAATTTTAATAATATAAAATAAATTTTTTTATAAAACATGGTTTTAGATGTAAAAGGTTATTTGACCGAAAAGGGAAATGAAAACATTTTTTCATAAAACATTTATTTCGAACTCTTCAGTATATAAAGAGAATAAAATGATGGGAAAATATTTGTTCCCATTAAATAACCATATGAGAATAAAATTAATTAGTTTTTTGATATATATATAATAATATTTCATCATTGGAAGCATAATCATTGGAAATCCTGATAAATGATGAGATTCTAATATAAAACCCTTACCACCTCGGTAACTTTGAATCATGAGCCACATGAAAGGGTAACATTATATGAAACATAAAATATCTTGAGAATAAATAAATTAAGGATAATAAATGTCAAAGGGGATATATATATATGCATTATAAAATAATATAGGACCATAACATAACATATCTCTCAAGGAAAGAAAATTTAAACAATAATCCATTACCTTAATTCATGAATTAATTTTTACTTATTAGAAAATCTCGTATAATAAATATAACATTATTATACATGTATTTAAGAAAATATATATATATATATATATATATATATCCTATATTAATTTCTTAGGACCATCCATTACTAGTTTTTTAACAATTCCATGTTAAAGTCACGTTTCAGGCAATAACTACTTTGTTTTACTTGTCTGTTTTGATTTGTTATTCTTGGTCCTATTTCTTTGATAATCATCCCACAATATCAAGAATTATATCAAAGATATTAATAATATACAAATTCAATATGCATTTATTTATAGTAATCCATAAAAGTTAGAGATATAAAATGAAATACACCATTCATTAAGACGGTTGGTCATACATATACAAGAATGCTATTTCCATTTTCACGATAGGTTGAAAGAAATAATGGTAAATAATATATTACCATTACATAATAATTTTTATGTTCTATATATATGATATATTTTCTTTAAACGAATCCTTATTTCCCCTAATGTAACTCGTGAATGAATCACATTGCCTCGGGAGGCGGTAGTCCGTTATACAAATGCATGATGTTGTTCTAATCCCACAAAATGGAAAGTATGAAGGTATGTATGATATTATAATTAAATAGGTATAATAATATCATAAATATCATATATAAACATTTAATCTATCATAATAACCATCCAATAGAGGTAGTGATGGAGAAACGTATGGTATCGGTTTGTGTGGTGGTACTCTGTCGTACTCACGAATGATGACTTCATAACCAATTTTATGAAAGTGTAGATCGTTGAAGGTTATTAAATAAAAATAATAACATTTAAGTAAATATAATATACTTGTGTTATTATATTTGATATGTTAATATGTAATTGATATTTTAAAAAATATTGAAAAAGAAGGAGCTTAGTGATGAAAATGAAGTTCCCCTAAAAGAACCTCATTTGGGTCTCTTATCAAGGACCCTAGTGTTGGTATTTTGGGAGAACCGAAAACAATATAACATGGATAAGGATTTTTGGGATGGATTATTTCATGGGTTTTCTGAACATTATGGATTTACAATTCTGAATAAGTTAAGGGTGGCGGTGACCATTTATAAGTAGGGGAAAAGAACCAACTTGGAACACATTTTGAAATTTCCCTGAACAATCCAAAATGATTATATCATTCACATTAAAAAATATTTCAAAAGCCCCTGGATTCTATATTGGGTATTATTTTATGTAAAAAGTTCCATAAAATTGGATTTAGTCACCTTTTAGGTCATTTATAGGAGTAATCTTTTTAGTTTAACCCTCGGTAAACCCATTTTACCTTAACCGTGATATTTATTTTTTTATAATTTCCAGTTTTCATTTTTCTTAAAATATTTATTAAATAGATTGATAATATATATTATCTTGATTCCAAATATATCATACTTTTTTCCAAAATAATATCATATAATTGGAAAATAATAAATAAAAATCATTCTCATAGACGCGATGAGAAAACAGGTTTTCAAAGAGAAAATCAATAAAAGTTTAAAAAGTTTTTATAATATAATTCAATATAAAATTTTTACAATGAAATAAATTGTATTAATAGATATATAATTTAACAAATATTACTTTTTAAATAATTTTTAATAATTTTTTCCTTGTAAATCATTTAAACCAAAAGGAAATTTTCAATGAGAAACCAATATTTTCCCTATTCACAAAAAATTAATCATTTTAGAAAAATCCACAAAATGAAACCTAAGATAATTTTTACATTATTATATAAAAAATTATGTTTAATTTTTCAAATTAGTTTTCATAAAAGTGTCTAAAATTAATAATAAGTGTGCAAAAGGTAACAAAAATTCTTTTTAGAAAATAAGGTTTTTATTTGTAAAATTGTATTTATTCTTATCGCTTGTTTATAAAAAAATTATTCGAATGTTAGATAGTTAGTTGAATATATACAATATAAATTTAAATAAAATAATTCCAAAACTTTAGTTTTAATTTATTGAGGTAAAAAATATTTGTTTTCATAAATATAGTTGTTCACGGAAATATTTACATTATTTTAAAATAATTTTATATTTTAATTTTTAATTAATTACTCACTAAAGAATTCAATTTATATACTAGTGTAAAAAAAATATTTTCATAAATTAGTTAATCCAATTTATAACTTCCATTCTAATGGAAAGGTGATAACTATTATATAATAATATTTTTTGTAATATTCCACATTTCATTTAAACTCATTTTTGTTTGTAGCGTAAGATAAACATAGTTTCACCTATAATGAAAAATAGAAAAAATATTAAATTCACTTGAAAAAAGTATTTCAAAAATTCCTTGGGTGTTATATTCTACCCCCCAAAAAATGAATTTATCCCTTGAAATTTGTCTTGGTCATTGAATAAAAATTCTTTAATAGAAATCACATTATAAAAAGGGTTAATTAAAAATTATCTTTAAGAAGTTAGAGGGATGTGTGAAATTCATATGGAATTAACAGATATAAGGTTTCAAAATTCTATAACATAGGTGTTTAGTTAAGATATGGACATGGAATAAAAGGATTAATAATTTTAGAGAGTGATATATATAATTGATCATGAGAAATTGTGGATCCATAAAAGGAAAATGACCACAAACCCATAAATTGAAGAGGCATGAAATGGTCATTAATATCATAAAAATTATGATAATGGGACAATATTTTATTTCAATATCCCTGTATTAATGTTGGGGAATTCTATTTCCATATTGATTGAGAATATATGAAAATTTACATAGTTGTTAATTTGTTATTCCATAGGCACAATTTTATCTTTTATTTATGCCTCAATCAATTTCCACTTCATTGATTACTATTAGAATTGATTTTTGTATATGTTTAAAGAACTAAATAAGATCCATAATTGAATGATAATTCATTACTTATATTTCTATATAAAACAAGGTTAATATTGGCTATCAAATATGGATAAATAATAATATTATTGAGTAATATGTTAATCTATAAAACCTCATAAGAGTTTAACATAAACCATTAGATAAATGATTATCTTTATAACCCTTCCAAAAATAAATATTTAAAATCAAGGTTAATAAATTTCTCAAATAAAACATAACATTAATCCCACATATATAATAAAGTATATTAGGATTGTCATATACCAAACATGGGAATACTATCATTATGTATTCTCTTGAAACCTGGTAATAACCTGAAATACCATAAAACCTTATTGAAAACATATATACTTCCTCATTACATACATAAAAAAAGATTATAATTTATAGTCCTTATATTCATATATTCGATAAAATCCATCAATTACAGTATAAACCAGTTTCTCAAAAAATCATTAATTAGTTACAAGGTAATAAATACTTTCTAAT
The DNA here is from genome assembly GCA_963277665.1 of Viscum album. Lineage (NCBI taxonomy): Eukaryota > Viridiplantae > Streptophyta > Magnoliopsida > Santalales > Viscaceae > Viscum > Viscum album. The sequence goes on along the minus strand of OY728120.1, from coordinate 1,425,501,885 downwards.
TTACATATTCATGTCCAATATATCTTTATACCAACTTCATAATATTAAAATTAAGAATATATTAATGGTTATCATCCCTTAATAAAAATATCCTATTTTCATTCAATTGTATTTTTAGTCCATCGGTACCATTTCGCATATTTTTCTATATCCCTAACGAAAATATTATATTGAACAATCATTAAATATTTCTTGATTCACATAAAATAATTATTGAATTCCATTATATAATAACTTTAATAATCTAACTTCCTTCTTAACCCATTAAATAATATTCTACACATTATTCATTTAAACTTCTTTCCATTTATATATCATTTGATGTATCTTCCTAGTCGATATTATAACCATTACTCATCAAAACTTTCTGACTCTCTCTATGAGTGTTCCCCTTGGGAAAATAATTATCATAATTCCCATACATTCCATATTTAAAAAATTAAAAAGTCAATGATACATAAGGGAGACCCTAAATCTCATCCATTGAGTTACATGAACTTTTCATTTTTCCTTTGTAGGCACTTACATGGTGTCATTATTTTCCACATCCAAAACATCTTCTCGTACCTCATAGAAAATATCTTGAGTGTTTCTTCCTAATTTATTAATATATAAGAAATTTATTCTTCTTTACCCCATGGTATCTATCACTTATACTATTGATAAATTCTATCAAAATATTCTTTATTGAGTCTGAGAGTTGGTTAATGGTCAAGTTGTTAATCATATATCATGATTTCTGATTAGGCATAATCACAATATCCTTTACTCTAGTCATCATACAATTTGTCTTCTAATCATAATTTTTTTTGTATTATTCAATATTAACCCATTTACTTCTTGTTTTCACGATTAAAGAAAAAAAAAGCATAGTGAAATAAATACTAATCATAGTGGAAAATTACATAATCATGAAAAAGTAACTTATGGGATGTCTAAATCATGAAACCTTCTTTTTAATATATGGAACAATAGGTTTATACAAGGTTATTCATAGTCATCATCAATTTAAATCATTCATAATGGATCATAAAGAGTTTATTCCTTCCAAAATAATATCCTTTGGGAGTGTCAAATTGGGTGTGTAGCAAGGCCCTTTGTCGTGCACTAGTGGATGATCGAGTCCAGATCAATGTTCCCATTTTGGAGTTATTACCCCTATGTATAATTGTGTTAGAGAAACATACAATTGTAGTTTCCATATAAGGGATGTAATTTCATTGCAATACCTCACTCTATACTTTACCAATGTTCCTGTAAATTTTCTTATACATTGAATAAACCTTATACTTATCCTTAAATACATACCTATATGTATAATTATAAATATATCTTGGTATATCACTAATGTTTTCACATCCTAGTTTCCAAATTTTTACTAAATCTTTCCTCTGATACCCATTATAGTGACCTCATCATCCCATAAATATACTTTTCATAGATGAATATTTAATTCATTACCCAAACACATGCCTAAGAATTGTTATAGTTTAGTTTCTATGGAGACAATGTACAAAATCATCTAATTTGGTTAAGGATCATCAGTATCACCCAAAAAGATATTCTGGATTAGTACTCTTCATGAACCTACCCAACTTAAAACCATTATTCATAACTTGTGGAAAGGAAAAATAAGAAAGGGTGAGCTAAAATGGTTAGTAAGATTGAAAAGGGAGATAAGTTATGATAACATGAACATAAGGGGTATTAAAACATGATCATATCATTTGAAAACCACACCATGTATATCAAAGATTAGAATATTGTGTCATAGAATAATGATGGGAAGTTTATAATACATGCATAATAAGGGAATTATTTAACATGATCCATATGAGCATAACATTTTATTAATAAATATATTTATGTAAGAGAAATAATTTTATAACAACTTTAAAATGAATAAATAGAGGCAGGTTGACTCATTAAGTTAATGACATGAAATCAGACCCCTGTATAAACATTTGGACATAAAATCATGTCCATGAATAAAATTATAGACATGAAAATATAGGTACATCCACTACACTATGAAAATATAATTTTTTCTCATTCATAAAATTGTGAACATTTAATATTATTAATACATAAAGTTGTGAAAATGTATTTAGGTTCATGTATAACATTGTGAACATGTAATCAAGTTCATGCATTACATTTTGAACATTTAACTAGGTTCACACATAACCTGTTGAACATGTAAAAAGTTTACACATATCATATTTACTCATTAGTTTTCCATCTTTACCCAATGCATTATAGGGAGACGTATGTCCCGCCTATCAGAGAATTAAAATTATATTTATGTGTTCCAAAAGATCATAAAAATTATTATTATCATAACCCATGAAACGAAATGGGATTCATACAAATTTATTCATATCATAACCCATGAAAAAGTGAATTATTTCATAATAATCTTATCATTTAAACATAGCATAACCCATGGAAAAAGAAGCGGGATTTAAAAAAAAATTATAATGGTATAACACATGAAAGAGAAAAAGTTCTTATAAAAATATTTTCAAGACTGAAGTTCCCAATCAGGATCAATGTATCACTTAGAGGGGGATGGGGTGAATCAGTGATATCTTTTCTTTTTAAGTTTCCTTCTTTTTGAAACAACCTTCGCCTCCTGTAAAAAAGTTTCTTCCCTGCTAAACACACACGACCATAGGAACAATATATTTACAAGGTTCACTACTCAATAAGAGTAGTTATGTCCTTGGTATGTTACGGAAATAATCTAGTACCACACAATCCACTAGAAAACAATCCTTTGATGTGGAATAAAATTAGTAGGATATACCCTTACACTCATGTATCACTTGGAAAACAATTCGCAAGTGTGTTTGAACCCTCTAGCACAAATAGAGAATTACAGTATTTCAGTGCTTCTTTACAATTGAACAAGTGTATTCTTTGAAGTACAAATCTTTACTACGTTACCCAGAAGCCGATAAGAACTATCTTACTCACAATCGAATACGTGTGAAGACTAAAATTTTTTGTGTATTCCTTAGGGTACCTTGTGCGAAATTCAAATGGCTTGTGTGTAAAAATTCCTTTTTGGCACGGAAAATCTTTTTTCACAACTTCCCTTTTTCACACAACTTTTCACTTTTCACGCAACTTCTCACATTTCGCGCAACTTCCCAGTTTTCCAGACAGCTTTCCTCTCTTCATACAAACCCCTTTCTTTTCACGCAACTCACTTAGTGTATAATCTTATGCACTTCAGAGCTCAATATTTTCTCTAAGTGTCGAGCCCCTTTAAATGAGAGGGGGTCACCTCGTATTTATAGGCCTTTTTAACCCTCCACGAAAAACACTAATCCACGTGTAAAACCCTCTTCATACGCATAAAAACTCTTTCACACAACATCATATTTCGCGCAATGCTCCAATTTTTCATGCACCTCATGCCTTTGTCAATTTTCGAGCATCTGATCTCAAAACACCTCTTGTGTGAAAAACTTTATTCCTCTATTTCATGCACCACACCAATATTTCGCACACCTCTTTATTTTTCATGCACCCTGCTAATATTTCACGCACTGCTTTATTTTTTAGGAACCCACCGTTGCCAAAAACAACTCTCTTTTGATTTTCAGGCCCTAAAATTTGGCAAACACTGGAAAACGGAACCACCTTAAACTGTTCTTTTGTACCGCCTCCAGATTGTTCATAACTTTGTCATTAATCTCTTCAATGAATCCCATAAATATTATTCATCTTTCATCAAGAACTCCACTATCATGATATATATCCTTTGATGGACCGGATTAAGCATCGTCAGAGTTACAATGGGATGTACTGAAACTTCCCTATCTTTGAGTAGCATCATTCCTTCCAATCAAAACTATATATAACTGGCATCATCATTTCTCCCCCTTTCCTTCATAAGGCTTGCATCACAAGTTCTCCTAACTTATGATATTTTTGAAACACATATCAGCACAGCATCGTCTAGTTTACAAGTCCTTTTCAAAGTGAATTTATTTATCTTCTTTGACAACAAAAAACAACACTATATAATAGAAAACTCTTCTTACTTACTTATCCATCCAACTTAGACCAAACAAATAAAACAAATTTTGAGAAATAATACGAGTGGTATACTTGGTTCATATCCCTAAAAAATAATAAGTTACATTAAAGGATCCCAAATTAGATAGAGATTGATTTGAAATGATAAATCATGTAGAATGTTTCTTGAATAATAAAACATTTATTTTAAAAGCACTTTTTGAAACAAAATATTCATAAAATATCATGGAAATCCATTTCTTTGAAAATATAATTGAAATAATTTAATGTAATATTTAAATCAAATAATGTTCATGATTTTGGGAATTTTATTCATTCCATACATTTTAAAAAAGAGTCATTTCACATTTTTTGTAAAATTCAAAAGCACATTGTTTGGAAAATGAATTCAGGTTTCCTTTATATTTTTTAGAAAAAATAATAAATGGGTAAAAAATTATTTAATAAATGATTTTAACAATTTTAAAGATATTTTAGAAAACATTTTTTGAAAACATGTCTTTGGAAGAAAAGTGTTTTTAATCGAATAGAGAATGAAATACATTTTTTCCGTAAAAATATTTCTTTTAACTCTTGAGTATATAAAGAGAGTATAATTATGGGAAAACATATATCCTCCTAAAATAACCAAATTAGAATAAAATTAATGAGTTTCTTGAGATATTTATCTTAATATTTCATGATTAGAACCATAATCATGAGAAATCCTGATAAACGATTAGATTATAATATAAAACCCTTACCACTTTGGTTATATTGAGTAGTAATCCCAATAGAAGGATAACATTAAATTAAACATAAAATATACTGGGTAAAAATAAATTCATGATATTAAATTTCAAAGGGCCTAAATGTACACCTCATTAAAGAAGATAGGTTCATAGCATAACATATGTCTCAAGGAAAGAAAATTGAGACAAAAAATACCTTAACTTAAGTATAGAATTCCATTCTACAAATTCGAAACTCCTTTATAATAAATATAAGTTTATTATGCATCTATTATATAACTGTAATTATATACATCATACCATATATGAATTTATTATGACCTTATATAACTTATTTATCAAAAAATCTATGTTAAAGTCTTGTTTTAGGGAATAAGTGCTTTTCTTCTTTTATGTTTTTATTTATTATTTTAGATCATTTTACTCTGATCATGTTTAAATAATTTCAAGAATGGTAACCAAAATGTAAATATCATATATATTCAGTATATATGTATTTATATTAATTCATAAAATATAGAGATAGATAATTAAATACATTGTTCATGGAGATGGTTGGTCATACATACGCCTGAACATTATTTCCATTTTCTCAAAGGACTGAAATAAATAAGGGTAAATAATATATTAGTATTATTTAATAATTTATATTTCATATATATCACATATTTTAGTTAAAACTATCCATATTAACATACATGTAAAGAGTGACTAAATCACATCTGTTCACGAGGCGGTAGTTCGCCAACACATGTGTGATGTCATTAGATTCCCATAAAATGGGAAGTATGAAGGTATTTGGGATATAATAATCATATAAGAATAAAAAAATGATAAATATAATATATAAAATTTTATTATATCATTATAAAAATCTGTGTGAAGTGGTTATGGAGAAATTAATGACATTAGTTCGTGACGCGGTAGTCCGTCGTACACACAAATGATGATTTCATAACCCATTTAAAGGAAGTGGAGATGGTTGTAGGTTATGAAATAAAAAAATTAGTATATATTATATAATTAGGATATTATATCTTATGTGTTAATAAATAATTTAAGTTGGAAAATATTAATGAAAAATAATAATCTTAATGAACAAAATTACCTTCTCTTAGAGCTCCTCCATTGGATCTCTTATTAAGAACCCTGGTGTTTGTATTATGGAAGGGAAAGTAGCTCTAGAAAATGGATATGGATGATGGTGGGTTTTTTTAGGGGTTTTAATAAATATATTTATCAGTATGTTTGAATAATTGAATGGTGGTGGCAGCCTTCTATATGTGGGGGAAACAAAGCCACATTGAAACTACAAGGAAATTTTGTAAAAAATCCAAAATGATAAATTAATTCACATGAAAGAGGATTAAAAATAAATCTTAATTCGAAATTGGGAAGGATAATATTGATATTTCTCCATCCAATAGGATCTATAAATTATTTGGATAATTTTTAACCCTTATCTTTTTATTTTAACCCCCGAAAACGCTATTTTTACCTTAAGCGTGGTAATTAATTTTTACTATTTTCACTATTCATTTTGTTCAAATATTAAGTTAAATTATTAGCTAATATAAATTACAATGATTAAAAAATTTTAATTTTTTAAAAAAAATTAATTCAATGATATGAAAAAATTTAATTTAAAATTAATCTCATTGAGTAATGAAAAAGCTAGTTTTCAAAGATAAAATCTCCAAAAGCTTAAAATGTTTTAATATCGGAATTCAAAATGAAATTAATTAAAATGAACTAATTTTTATTAATAAATATATTTTTAGAAAAATTTTAATTTTAAAACTATTTTAAAATAAATTGAACCAAATAAATTGTTAAAATGAACTGGCCGTTTTCAATGAAAAGCAAGAATATTTCACTATTCATCAGAAAAATAATATGTTCTGAAGAATCAAAAAATCCACCCTGAGATAATTTGGACATTATTATTTCAAAATTAAATTTTAATTTGTAATATTTATTCGATAAAAGTGTCAAATATTAATTATAAGTGTACAATAGTTAACAAAACATCTTTTAAAAAAACTATTTTATGCGTAAAATTTGATTTATTATTATCTCTAGTCTTGAATAAAAACATGATTAATGTTAAAACATTGATATATTATATACCATATAAATTCAAATAAAATCATTCCCAAACATTTTTCTATTTAATTTATTGTTTTAAAATGTGTTTTTTCTTAAAAATAGTTTATCAAATCTTGATTTCATTTATTTAAAATAGTGTTTTATTTTAATTTGTAATTAAATTTTCACCAAAGACTTAAATTTATTAATATGTCACATTTTATTTAAACTCATTGTTTCCTATAACACAAGTTAAACTCAGTGTTACAAGAAATTATAAATATCAAGAAGATTAAATTCATTTTAAAAAATAGTTCATAGTATCTAAGTGTGTCACAATTTGAACTTGATCTCTATAATCAAATGATAAAATTTTAAAATACCCTTATTTAAATACCAAACTATAAAAATGGTTAATAAAGAATAATTATGATAAGATATATAGGTAATTATTATGATCATCTATAATAACACATAACTATATTTTGAAAAAGGAAAATATTGATGGGATGTCCAAATATGGTTATGAAAGAAAAGAATATCTTTTAAATATATATGGATAGTGATAGAGTTCATTGATTACATGAAAGTAAAGGATCCTGGGAAATTAAACAACCATAAAACCATAAAAAATCATGTGTTAAAGGAAATTGAATCATTGGAAGAGTAAGTAATAGGATTTTTTTTTTTGAGATCATTTTCTAGAGTTGAAGAATTCCTTTTCTATATAGACTAAAACATATGAAAATGTAGTTAAATAATAAGAAGAATATTTTTCTATTAATAAATATCCTTCACAATATAATATTTTTTTTATGAATGATTAGTATTACATATTATAGTTTTTTGGACAAAGCTCTAAAATCATGTTCTAAACATTCATAGAATCTATAAGAGAATAACAAAAAATTATTATTTCTATTAGATATTGTCCAAAACAAATATAATTATAAGTATTCAAGATAACTATCAGAATGTATAATACATTTTAAGAATAAAAAACATTAATTATTATAATTCAATAATAATACATAATTTTAAAACTAAATCTTTTTGTAAATAACTATCCTTAAAATTCGTTAATATTTTCCAAAAAATTATTTAAAACCAATGTTTTGAATGATTGTATAAAATATTAATCAAAATTAATTAATCATTTATCTATAAATAACACCAACTAATCTTAAAGTATCATATCACAATGTTTAGGCCCAAATCATATAATCACCACAATATGACAACTATTTCTATAAATATCATGAATCAATATTATGACACATTAAAATAATATAAACATATAAAGTATAATTAAAACATTATTCATAAAATATAATCCCATATGTTCCTATATTCTATAATCAAATAATGTTTCCCAAAAATATAGTGATTTTTTAAAAATCAATAATCATTTAATCACCAAATAACTTTTCAATCCCATGGTTAAGTCTCCAGTAAAAAATATGTTCCCAAAATGAACATAATAAATATTTTTCTAAACAATTATATAAAAATTATTTCATAAAACTATAAAATTACATATACCAGTGGTATGTGTTGTGGACTTATCTCTATTTAGTTGTGTGTTCAAGCCCTATGGCATTACCGGATGTGACGAGTTGTCACCTGGCATGAAATGTATCCTTTTACTAAAACTATAATAGTATAATTCCTTTAAAATTCCCAAAATAATGATGAAAATAACAAAAAATAACCTTAATAATCAATTATTATTTAAACCATAATGGTTATCAGTACATTTAAACTTATTCCCGTAAAATGAAAAGAGAATTCTTCCTCGAATAACTTTTCTCTTCTTAAACATAGGGTTTCATAAACCCAAAAAAATATATCAGTTCTCAATAAATTTCTCCTAAAGTAATCCATTTATATAAAAAATCAAAAGTGTATTATTTATATTAAACTTATTATTATCCGTAAATCTACCACTACATCATTATTATTCCTCCACCAAAGGCCCGAAAGCCTTCATTTTTTATTGATTTTTGATAATCCACCATTAAAGGGATGAGGTGGAACCCTACAATTCCCGTAGGTGAAAGATTACATGCCCATAGGCCTTATAGAAATTCATTTCCCGTAGGCACAAACATTACATACAACCCATACTAACTACTTGGAATGATGGTATTTCCAAGGTATTCATTGAATTAATATATATATATAATTATAAATCATTAAATGTTCTTTTTTATCCATTATTTTAAATCTTTTTTCCTTTATAATTACTTTCTAAAAACAAATTATGAATTTTATCTTAATATTCGACATTATAAACACACAATTCTTCATATAATCCTTATATTTCATCTATCATTAGCAGTTTCCTTAGATTCAACAATATTAGAATTAGTCATTTCTAAACATGCATCTACACCATATTACTTATCCCATTCATGGAAGTTCCCCAAAGAACACTATTTTCATAATTCCTATAGTATCTACATTTGAAAAATTCAATGAATACCTTGGAAATACCATCATTCCTTATCATGGAATTAACTGAAAACCTCCTTTTGACTTGGAAAATTATTCCTATATATCATATTTTACCACATAGGAAACATCTTCCTATTATTTTCTTTCATTTTAATGGTCTCATCATCCCCCATTAATAACACATAGTTAATTTATTATTTGTACCTTTTTGAACATTATTACTTGAAATTACCTGGAGATTCATGTCTCTCTTATTTAATTCATTAGGAAACTCACTTATGTTGGTGTTATTAATCATAAAATGTGATATTTGATTAATAATTACCATAATATTTTTCACTACATAACCCATTTTTCAAGTTTATCATTCGTACAACCACCGAATTTTCCATCAAATCCATTATTAATTTTATTTCTACTAGATCCATCACTTTAGTAAAAACAAAAATTTTAATGTGAGGATGAAAATAATATTGTAATAAAACATCTTATGAGGAGGATAAACACTAGGATATACTTAACCATGTTATATCAATCACTTTAAATTTATAAAAAATAACTATAATTCTCCCATAAAAATTAACATTTTGGTTTTATTGTAATTTTGACATATTTTCAATTAACATCAGAACCTGTAATGTTATTTAAGCCCTACTATGATACCAACTGTAATGACCCAAACATAATCAATAAATATCCTAGTGACATTAAGTGTAATTTACATTCTTAGATTCCCAATGATCATTTAGGATTAAAATTTTAGATATTTAGGTTATAAATCTAAAATAACAAAACCATATATTAAAATATTGATAGCATTATTCAGTGTCCATTTTTTCTACCAAACAAGACATTAAAGAAAGAAACAAGTTCTCTTTTCATGAAATATCTTAAAATTTTTAATCTTCATCCCATCCTTATCCATAATAATCTAGTTAGAGACATTCTATATCATGGTGTGACAAAAACTAGCTCATTATGGGACATAAAAAGAATTAAATAAATCGTTAGACAATGAATACTTTTAAAATATTCTGTTTTGAAATTCACCATTTTTTTCAAAGGAATCATTTTCTAACCCATGAAATTACCTTATCTCCCTAGATAATTTCATAAAACATTTCTTAAGAAATATTAAATTTATTATAAAACTCTTGTGTTTTCTTTGAAATCATGAAAATCACATAATAACTATTTACATAGTGTTTTACTTTTCACCCTTAATAGGTGGAATATACTTTCCTTTACACAAAATATCATTATCTTAACTTGAAAAATAATAATATTCCAATAAAAACCCATTGAAATAATAGATTAAACAACTATGATTCTTGGGACATAATTTCTATATCACTCTTACAATCATTCTTATAAATTTAAAAACCATACAGTTGACTTCCATATACAGTGTATTCTTGGGCTATCATAGACCCACAAGTATTTAGTCTATCACGAAACCACCCATCATTGGTTCCTCACATAAAAAGAAATATTTTTTTATAGTCTAAATTACCATTATCATAAAAATTCACATGAAACAATATATAATTTAATCACATAAAATCATTCAATTTTAAGTATTACCCTAATAAAAATATTCCCTACATCAATAATAAAACATTTCCTGATATTGAAATATCCAATCCATTTGAAAAAACATAATGAAAATAAAAACAATAAAGAGAAAGAGGGTTTTACATTGAATGGAATATGAAATATTTTTAATGGAATCCATAAATGAAATGACACCTATAGAGGTGGAAAATTTTCATTTTCATAGAATACGTTTATATAGAACATTATTTTAGTATTTTTGTAAAAAAAATCAATACATTATGTAAATATATTTATTTTTAAAATGTTTTAATTGAAGTAAAAAAAATCATAAAATTTCATATATAATTTTTTTTCAAATAAATTCATCATTAAATTATTATTTTTTAAAATATGGATATGGATTCAAATATTTTTAAAGAAAACAAAAAAAATCATTTTTTAAAATAAATTCCCTTACATAAAATCTTATATAGAAACTTTCATAAAATAATTTTAATGAAGTAAAATATAGTCGATAATTAGTATTATAAACCCTTGAAGTATAAATAAAATTTTTTCTTAAAACATTATAAGGACATGTACATTGAATGGAATGTTTTAGAGAATAAAACGTGAAAACATTTAAAATGAGTATTTTTAGGTAACATGTCCCTTACCTCAAGACGATCATGTAACATTTTTTATTTATCTTCCTTAATATTAACCTAATTTTAATTGTATATATTATTGAGAAACTTCTGTGTGTTTATCATTCCTTTTATATCACTTAATACCATTTCATATAAAATTACTTTATTAATTATATTTATCACGAACCGTCCTCGGGGCCCGTGCCGTGACTACCCCAAGCCCACCTTCCATAGGCCAGGGGCTGGCGACTAGCACCAAGGCGTAAATCTCGGTAAAAAGGGAAGGCATTGCCTTTGTAAAGTAAACAAGCACTACAGAGTAAGCAAGCGGAAAAAGTAAACACTAAGTAAAAGCTGGTACAACAGTAAGTGCGGAAAAGTAAAGGGGGCTGGAAATACAAGCCCAACTGTAAAGTACAACTGAAAGAGGAAAAACAGCAACTGAAAAGTAAAGCCGCAACGTCGAGCCGACCACAGGAAGTCCCACCTCAAGGGTGGGTACAGATAGCCTCCACTGCTCCTCGGGTCCAGCCGAACCGGCCCAACCCCCCTGGGTTGGCCCGAACCGGGTCGACCCGACCTGAGTCTAGGTTGGACCTGGTTCGGCGCGGCCCGGTCTGGCCAGGGCGCGACCCGGCCGATCGGGCCGGCCCGGCTCGGCTCGGCCGAGCGGCCGAGCGAGGGAGCCGCAGGGCGCTGCCCCCGCGGGATGAAGGTGTCGCGGCCCACGTGGGGTCGCGCTGGAGTCCGCGGACGTGGCTTTGCCGAGTCCCGTGCGTACCGGACCCGCGCGGCCCTAGGTCCGCTGGCCGCCGCCACCGCCAGTGGCTTCTACGGGACACCGGAGTTGCTCCGGTGGTCCGATTTCCTTCCCGTCTGCGTCGAAGCTCCTCCTGGGTCCCGTTTTTCACTACGGAAACAACGGATTGTCCCTGCGGCATGTTTTGTCGTCGCCCGCCAAACCGCGCATCAATGAAGAACTGCGGAGGGTTGTCGGGCCGTGTTTGTTTGGCCAACACCCTCCGTGTTAGATGATAACAGTTGGGAGAAATAATCAACACATGAAAACATAACAAATAACAATTTTAATAAATTAAAATTGTCCTTATGAAACTGGGTTCCTTGTTTTAAAAGAAACAATCACGGGAATTAAAGATTATTCTTAAATAAAAATCCCTACCTCGTCAAGTCGTCGCACACGTGCGTTCTTCGCGGAATTGATCGTCACGGAAGAAAAGAATTGTCGCATCGCGGAAGAGCGTCGTTGTCGCGCGGTACTTGGTGTCGCGTCGACGAACTCCGAGGATCGAAAACATACAGATTTAATTAATAATAATTAAATCCATATTGTTGTTAATTATCCACAAAGAATTTAAAAAGGACCGCAACCCCCTACCTTGTCCTTGTCGATCGAAGGTTGTCGCGGGGTTGGATTTTCACGGAAAAACGTCGCGGAAGAAGAATCGTCAGCGTCATGGTACTTGGCGTCGCGTCGTCGATCTCTGAGGGCTTGGCGTTCTTCGTCGCCCTTCGTCGAAGGCCGGCGTTCTTCGCGTTCTTCGCGTTCTTTGTGTTCTTCGTGAAGGAGGATGAAGAACTTGAGGTTTCTGTCAAATCCTCTCAACGACCAACACTTAAGAAGAATAGCGTTGGTCTTATTTTATTAACATGCCAACAAATGAAAAAAAAGAGATAAGTTAAGTAACGACCCATTAATTCATAGAATTAATTCAACGAATAAAACCGCCCAATTAATTGGTGCGTTAAGAATTTAAGAAAACGCGTCAGTTGACTTTCATAATGACGGGTTTTCGCGGGTGCGTTACTTAGCGGAAAAGAAACAGTGGGGCTCGTGCGGGCCCCACCTCACAAATATCCTACCAAGAGTGTAGGATATTTTGAATTCCACCATATCCACTTCAACTCAGCTTAAGTGGCTTTAAGTGTCTTTTAAGCGGCTTAAGTGAAATAAAAATAAAGTTGTCGCACCACTTTATTTTATTTCCTAACTTAAAGCCCAAAAATTAAAAACCACACCCGAGCAAACGCAACTCCGGAAGAGGCGTTTCTAAGCAAATATTGGCGCTGCAATTCCATCGGTGCCCTTGAAATTTGATTCCGAGCACCGGTTCAAAAGTTAGAAAAACTTGCTCGTTCGTTCACTGAACGTACCCGAGCCAAACTTTGGAAAATGATTCCGGGCACACCGGGCCTCGGAATCAGGTGCCGTCAGAAACTGCGTTCTTTTAATATTCCAAAAAAAATTAAGAAAAAAAAATTCCTTGAAATTTACGGGTCTTTACATTACTCCCACCACAGGGATTTACGTCCCTATAAAGCTTCACTACAAATTTAGGGATACAAAGGCGGTACTGAGCACACATCTAAGCCTCCCGCTCCCAAGTTCTCTCCTGGAGGTTCCCGTGCTTCCATCTGATGCGCACTAGAGGAATCGATCATCCACGAAGGACCCGCTCCTGTCGATCCTCGATCACCACCGGGACCTCCGCAAAAAGTTTCCCCATCATCAACGTCCAGCTCCCCATGGTCAATGATGTGTGTCGGGTGGTGAACGTATCTTCTCAGCTGAGATACATGGAAGACGTTGTGCACCCAGTGCAACTGAGGTGGTAGATCCAGGCGATAATCCACCTCGCCAAACCTGCTGAGGACCTGGAATGATCCGATGAAGCGTGGAGACAACTTGCCGCCTCGGCCAAATCTCCGTAAACCTTGTCGAGGTGAGACACGCAAGAAGACGTGGTTGCCATCCTCGAACTCTAGTGGCATCCGCCTCCTGTCAGCATAATACTTTTGCCGGCTTTGAGCTATCCTCATCCACTCCTGGATGATTTGGACCTTCTCTGGTCCTACAAGAGCTGCTGTGATTTCTTCTTTGCCGATAAGAGAAATCCGGTCTCATCCCTTGGATGAACCACGTTCTTCGCATAATACAGTCAATCCCATCATGGATGATACAAACCCATAGCAAGGATGACGTCTTAAGGCCTCGACGCTAATACCAAGAGATCCAACCGTTACTCTCGCCGCCAAGGGTTGAGTCACACTGTCGGCATCAGTGTGTGGTAACTGGGTCTCCTCCAGTAGGTATCTCTCAAGTGAGGGTCAAGTAAACAGTCTAAACTGGAACCTCTTAGTAACAACACAAGAGAGGACAGGAAAATAAATGCCACAAAAAAAAGGTGTCTTTTATTACTGCAGCTCAAGTACAAAGACACAAAGAATCTACAAACAAACAACAACAAAACTAAAAGCAACATGAACAAAAGTCTCCAGGTCTAGAGCTAGTCCCGCTCCTGTCCACCTGCTCCCGGAGCTCCATGATCGTAGGCCTCAGCTGCCTGAAGCTGAGCTCTCCCATGTCCTCTTGTCCCTTGCGGTTGGGGTGGACCTCCTGGTGGTGGTGGTGGCAACACCCCGAAGCGTCGTCCACCTCCAGCTGCACGGCCAGCTCCTCTGCCTATCCCGCCTTCTCCCTGCAGACCGTCATGGTCAAACCTCTGCCTGGGAGGTCCCTCTACTGCCTGTTGTTCATCAGCAGGACGAGTCGGGCAGTCTCGAGCCATGTGACCTTACCCGCCGCATGTGTAGCGTTGCCTGCTCCTCGAGTAGCTGGCTCTCCTCTGTGTGCCCCGCACAACCGAATCATCACCCTGAGATTTACCATCCGAAGGTCTGGCCCGCTTGGACCTCCGCATCACCTGTCGACTACCAGCTGCATAAGACTCCGCTACAGGTCGTCCTGCGGAGGGTCCTGCCGCTGGTTCCTACTCGAAGAGGAAAATCTCTACTAAAAGGGCTCTCTCCAACACCTCTTCCTGCGTCAGAATGTTGAGGTAGATCATCGAGGCCCTGATCTCATGCCTCAGTCCCTACTCGAAGGTCCGGGCCCAGAAGAACGGATCTCGTACCATATCGGTGGAGTAGCGCGAGAGATCAGTAAATCTCGTCGAGTACTGGGCAACCGTCATGTTGCCCTGCCGCAGTTGTAGTAGCTCCTGGATGCGCACCGCACGGAGGGTGGCTGGGACGAACTCTGAGTGGAAGATGCTCTCAAAGTCTGTCCAGAGGAGAGATGCCTCATCGTGCACCTGGAGCATCAAGCTCCACCATCTACCTGCCGCCGCGTGCAGGAGGCTCGCTGCGAGGATCACCATGAGGTCTGTTGGTGTCCTCACTAATCTGAAAACCCATACAACTGCCTCCAGCCAGTCCTCGCCGGCCTGAGGGTCCGTCTCCCCACGTAACATGGGCGGTCGCTGGCGCTGGAACTCATGCAGTACACTAAGGCGACGTGCATCGTAAGTGGCTAGGGCCGGTAGCATCGGTGGCTCAGCGGGTATAGGTACAGTCGGTGCCTCAGCTGTCAAAGGGCCCTGTACCGAGTCCTCGTCGCTCGGTGGGATCTCGCCACGCACAACGCTCAGAACCCTAGCTGGCTGCCATTGTGGGGCCATCCTGAAAAGAAACAGGTGCTCCACGGTCAGAACAGTATACCTGGTGAGCTGATACAAGTAACCACGAGGAAAACTTGAAACACACACGCAATCAATGTTTTCATGCATTAAGTCGGAAATCAGAAGTCAGGGTCCTGGTGTACAGATACGTCAGCCACCGCACCAACACTGGGATCTCTGGACTGATAACCACACTCAATACGTTAAAGACTATTGCTTCACAAGAAGAAATATCAGAGTCTGCGGTAGAACCGACCACCTCTGATACCAATTTGTCACGACCCGTCCTCGGGGCCCGTGCTGTGACTACCCCAAGCCCGCCTTCCATAGGCCAGGGGCTGGCGACTAGCACCAAGGCGTAAATCCCAGTAAAAAGGGAAGGCATTGCCTTTGTAAACTAAACAAGCACTACAGAGTAAGCAAGAGGAAAAAGTAAACACTAAGTAAAAGCTGGTACAACAGTAAGTGCGGAAAAGTAAAGGGGGATAGAAATACAAGCTCAACTGTAAAGTACAACTGAAAGAGGAAAAACAAAAACTGAAAAGTAAAGCCTCAACGTCGAGCCGACCACGGGATGTCCCGCCTGAAGGGTGGGTACACATAGCCTCCACTGCTCCTCGGGTCCAGCCGACTGCTCTGAGTACGTCCCACCCAGTGGTCCACCTCCAGGTACCGTCCTGCTCCGCAAGCCTCCACCACGATCAGTGATGTCCGTCGTCTGCAACCAACACAACGTAGTGCGGGCATAGCCCGTGCAGGGGTGAGTATAAGCTACTCAGAAGGGACCCCGAGACCCCTGAAGGTCTCCCAGAATCCACTAAGGATAATCCACAAAGGAAAGATGCAATCACGAAGTAACATCTGACACTGCTTAGGTATATGCCCATACATATACCTAAGTCATCAATTCTCGCTCGGCTCCAACATCCGAGCTCAAGTACAACCCAGACCACACAGGAAAGCAAACGTAAAATCCACACCGGATAGCTCAACGCAATCCAAAAAGGAAAGTAAAACGTAAATCCACACAGGATAGCTCAACACAATCCACAAAGGAAAGTAAAACGTAAATCCACACAGGATAGCTCAACACAATCCACAAAGGAAAATAAAAAAGGGTTTAGCTCACACAGGTACACATCATTTGCAAAGCAAGAGAGAGGATCAGATGTAGTCACTAATTCATCTTACTGGGACCCACGTAGGATACAAGCACTTTTGACATCAACGTCGAACCAACAGAGGATTCCGATACAATAGTCTTCATCGTCGAACCCACATAGGATTCCAGTACGATTATCTTCATCGTCGAACCCACATAGGATTCCAGTACGATAGTCTTCATCGTCAAACCCACATAGGATTCCAGTACGATTTTCTTCATCGTCGAACCCACATAGGATTCCAGTACGATAGTCTTCATCGTTGAACCCACATAGGATTCCAGTATGATTGTCTTCATCGTCGAACCCACATAGGATTCCAGTTGACAGTCTTCATCACAGTAGCAGTCGCAGCCAGCTCTAGGGTTCCTGCACACAGCAAGCTCATTCGGGAGGGTCCGCTCCATGAGCCGAGAGGCTGATACATCAACTGACACCTAGTCCATAGTTGATGTATCCAAAAGTTCCGTATCGTCAACAGGAACTCAACGTCATAGACGGCGCGTCAATCGGATGCCCGGTCTGAGAGTTATTGGCTTTTTCGTCCTAAGGGCCCGGTTAGTTTTTAAGTAAAAACCAACCCGACCATACTCCACCTACGTCCAAACCTCGGGCGGAGTATGCCAAAAGATCCGTCTCACTTAGAGGAATCCACCAAAGTCAACGGCACGTCAATCGGACGTCCAGACCTCAAGATATGAGCGTTTCCACTCCGAGGGCCCAGTTGGTTTCATGTACGAACCAACCCGGCCGAACCCAAAGTATTCCGAAACCTTGAGTTTGATATAACGAAACGACCGTCTCGGTCCAAGGATCGCATCGCCGCTGACGGTGCGTCGTTCGGAGGCCCGTAGCTCAAGTTACGGGCAAAAGACCGAAAACGGTCCGAAGACGGGGGGGTCTGGGCCCGGACCGACCCGGCCCAACCCCCCTGGGTCGGCCCGAACCGGGTCGACCCGACCCGGGTCCGAGTCGGACCCAGTTCGGCGCGGCCCGGTCCGGCCAGGGCGCGACCCGGCCGGTCGGGCCGGCCCGGCTCGGCTCGGCCGAGCAGCCGAGCGAGGGAGCCGCGGGGCGCTGCCCCCGCGGGATGAAGGTGCTGCGGCCCACATGGGGTCGCGCTGGAGTCAGCGGACACGGCTTTGCCGCGTCCCGTGCATGCCGGACCCGCACGGTCGCGGGTCCGCTGGCCGCCGGTGGCTTCCGCGGGCCACCGGAGTTGCTCCGGTGGTCCGATTTCCTTCCCGTCTGCGCCGAAGCTCCTCCCGGGTCCCGTTCTTCACTGCGAAAACAACGGAACGTCCCTGCGGCATGTTTTTTCATCGTCCTCCAATCTGCGCATCAACGAAGAACTGCGGAGGGTTGTCGGGCCGTGTTTGTTTGGCCCGCACCCTCCGTGTTAGATGATAATAGTCGGGAGAAATAATCAACACATGAAAACATAACAAATAACAATTTTAATAAATTAAAATTGTTCTTATGAAACCGGGTTCCTTGTTTTAAAAGAAACAATCACGGGAATTAAATATTGTTCTTAAATAAAAATCTATACCTCGTCAAGTCGTCGCACGCGCGCGTTCTTCGCGGAATTGATCGTCGCGGAAAAAAAGAATCGTCGCGTCGCGGAAGAGTGTCGCTGTCGCGCGGTACTTGGCGTTGCGTCGACGAACTCCGAGGATCAGAAACATACAGATTTAATTAATAATAATTAAATCCATATTGTTGTTAATAATCCACAAAGAATTTAAAAAGGAGCGCAACCCGCTACCTTGTCGTTGTCGATCAAAGGTTGTCGCGGGGTTGGATTGTCGCGGAAGAACGTCGCGGAAGAAGAATCATCGGCGTCGCAATACTTGGCGTCTCGTCGTCGATCTCCGAGGGATCGGCGTTCTTCGTCGCCATTCGTCGAAGTCCGGCGTTCTTCGCGTTCTTCGCGTTCTTCGCGTTCTTCGCGTTCTTCGCGAAGGAGGATGAAGAACTTGAGGTTTCTGTCAAATCCTCTCAATGACCAACACTTAAGAAGAATAGCGTTGGTCTTATTTTATTAACATGCCAAGAAACGAAAAAAAGAGATAAGTTAAGTAACGACCCATTAATTCATATAATTAATTCAACGAATAAAATCTCCCAATTAATTGGTGCGTTAAGAATTTAAGAAAACGCGTCAGTTGACTTTCATAATGACGGGTTTTCGCGGGTGCGTTACTTAGCGGAAAAGAAACAGTGGGGATCGTGCGGGCCCCACCTCACAAATATCCTACCAAGAGGGTAGGATATTTTGAAATCCATCCTATCCGCTTCAACTCGGATTAAGTGGATTTAAGTGGCTTTTAAGCGGCTTTAGTGAAATAAAAATAAAGTTGTCGCACCACTTTATTTTATTTCTTAACTTAAAGCCCAAAAATTAAAAACCCCACCCGAGCAAACACAACTCCGAAAGAGGCGTTTCTAAGAAAATACCGGCGCTGCGATTCCATCGGGGCCCTTGGAATTTGATTCCGAGCACCGGTTCAAAAGTTAGAAAAACCCGCTCGTTCGTTCACTGAACGTACCCAAGCCAAACTTTAGAAAATGATTCCGGGCACACCGGGCCTCAGAATCAGGTGTCGTCAGAAACTGCGTTCTTGTAATATTCCAAAGAAAATAAAGAAAAAAAAATCCCTTGAAATTTACGGGTCTTTACAATGTTCAAGTAGGGTGTTTTGGTGACATTCGACTCATATGTCCGAAATGACTTTGGTAGGACGACTATAGTCATGTAGGTAATTATTAAATCATTAATTGAGTATTAATCATTAAATATTTTTCCTTATTTTATATCAATTAAACTTTTAATATTAACCATGAATAATAATTAAGAAAGATAAAATACATTAAAATCATACAGATGAAAGGTCGTACATATACTTATGTGATGTTTCCATTTTATAATGATCATTATGGAAGAAAAGATAGGTGTTATATTATCCTAAAAATAATCATAATATTATAAAAAAACTTTTTTTATTTAAATATTCCTATATATATAATCCATGTTCTGTGGTGATGAAAAATGAATCACATCGCATCCTGGAGGTGAAAGTCCACACATACACACAAACGATGTTATCATTTTTTAGTGAGTAGATTTGTAAGAAAATAAGAGTTATATTATATTTATATAATTTTAAATATGAAATGAATATAATTCACACTCACACAAATTTAATATATAATTTATCTTTCCATAATATTTTTTTTGAAAAGTAATTATATCTATCCATGAGGAGGTAGTCTTTCGTACAAATTAACGATGAATTCCATTCCTATTTGATGGAGGTTGGAGTTGTATATAGTTTTTAAAATTTAAATAATTAAACTCAATGTATTAAAGTTAATTTTTTTTCATAAAATCGTGTTTATGTTTTATTTGAAGGAGGATGTAGAAATAAAACACAAATGCTTCGTTAAGAACAATACCTCTTCTTCAGAAAACCTCCTTTGCATAACACTTTTAGGTAACTAAGGCCTGTATTATTCCATAAATAAGGCCTCTAAAATGGGATGAGGGATGTTATAAAGGGAATTAGGTATATATTTGACAATAAATATGGGTTATTAAGTGTGATGAATTCTAAATAACTGGTTCCCCTTTATAATATTGGGGAGGGGGCACTTTTGAAATTTCGTATAATACTAAAATAATAAAAATTAATTATGTTGTCCACATTGATATAAATTGTAATTAATAAAATATAATATGATTATGAGTCTAAATATCCTCATATAGTAAAATTTTTTCATGTTTGGATCAAATTTTAACCCATATCATTTAATTTTAACCCCTTATTAAACATTTTCACACTTACTGTGATAACAAGGTTTTTTACACCTTATGGCCAAGATAGTTACCACAAATTGAAAAATGTCCAATAAATGGATCATGTATTATATAATACCCTATATCATACTCACTAGGCTAAATATGATTTTTGAGAAATTTAATATCATTTAATAAAATATTATTTTCATAAAATATTAATAAAGTCAATTCTAGAATAATTCATTAGCTTTTAATTCTATATAATAAATAGAATACATTAAGTTTTAATAAAACCTTTTAATACATCCCTAAAATGTTATTTTTATCTATAAAATTCTCATTTCAGATTAGTTATTTCAAAATTATACTATTTTAATATGTTTAATATCCTATATTTTATTATTCCATTAAATGAATATCTAATGAGACAACATTATGTAGGTATTAAAGTTAATTATTTTTTCACTAGAAACTAAAATTAAATTTCCATGATGATTATAAGTCATTTATATTTCAAATTAATATTTATAAATGAACATATCGTATATTTATCCCCATGTTAAAAAAATATTATATTTATTAAAAACAAGAGTGAGACATTTTTTACTTCTCTTTATATAAAATATTTTAAAGTCCATAATCACATACATATTGAATTTAAAAGTAATAGAGTATAATCTTGGAATATTATGGATGAAATGGAATCATATAAAAAAATAATGTAATTTTTAGGGTCATTTTCTAGTCCTTGTCACATTATTTTTTACTCTTAATTACCTGATTTACCCATACCATGTTAACAAAAATTTATAAGGTTAGTAATCATATTAATGAAAAAAGGGAAAAATTTACCATATATATACCCACTTATTCCATATATGGAATCCACTACTCAGAATTCAAAACACATAAGTGGTGTTATTTTATTTTAATTTGAACTTGAAAAACATAATGAAAAACTATTTTTTAAATGCTTATTTTAAGTATAAATTGATTTTACACTATATTTAATTATAAAGTTCATTTTTTAAAAAATAATGTATTATTTTAAATAATAATGAACTATTTATATTTTAAAACTATTCCAAAATATAATTTTAAATTGTAAATAATCGAAAAGAAAATAATTTTTTTAAATAGTTTTTTTCAATATTTATTGAAGAATAAATCTCTTCATAAAATTATAAAAATTTCACCTTAACATAATTTTAATGTATGATTTTAAAAATGAATTTCATTTTAGAAAATTAATTTTTTATTTTTTTTCAAAGAAAAGTTTAATATTTTTGTCACAAAAATTAATAAAAAATATTTTTGAAGAAAACATATTTATGAAAACTAAAATGAATACTAATAATTGAGGTCATGTTTCATAATAAATAACCAATAAATTTTTATTTATTATAAACTTAATATATGTTTTTTTTAAGTTTATCCCATTCATGCCAGCTAATTTTACGCCTATGTTATAACTATAACAATTTTATAATAATTTTTCATGATTCATTAATGCTTAGTGATTTTTATTTTATTTTTTATAAAACATTTTATTATTACAAAAAATAATAGAGATAATAATTTTAAATCCATTCATCAATAGATATTAATTTATTTTACTAATATAAAATCACATTACCTATACAAAACACTTTTTTTGAAAAAAAACTCATTCATTTTCAATTAATTTAATTTTCATTTCTTATCAATTGATAAAAAAATGGGTTCATTTTATACATGTGTAAAAAATAATTTTACATAATTTAGTACATCCTATACATTCCAAAAAATCAAACTAAAATACTATAACTATCATATAAAATAATAATATCTCAAAATTATATATTGGTTAATTTGAACATAGTGTTTCACATAAAGAAATCTATCAATGAAATCAAATTTATTTACAAGGAAAAATCAAAAAATCTAGTGGGTTTACATATAATCCCATATGATTCATGTTTTTTGTGAGAAACAGGAAAAATTAATAGATCATTCATATTTCATAAAAGAGTAATAATTAATTTGTACGAGGATTACACACTGAGGAAGATCAAAGATGCTTCATAAAGAGAATATACCTTTAAATGAAAATTGAATACGGTCATGGATTACTCTTAAGTAGGATTCCTTTAATGGGGTTATTATTGTTTTTCTAATGGAATAATACTTTAAGAAATCTAATCCCACATGGTTCATGATAGGATTAAAAATGATGTGAGAACCATAAATTAAAAACCTTTTATAGAGATAAGATGAAATGGATGAATTTTTCTTAAACAATTTAGGTTTCCTAAGAGAATTATAGTTATAAGCCTCATGGTGGATATGACTCTTTGAGAAAATTAATATGGAATCTATAGGGAATATGGAAATGTGAATATTGTATATGGGGGAATATGATAGTAATGTCAATAAGGTGAAATATTATTCAAGTGTAATATTTGGTGGAACCAAAATACATGCCCCAGGATTGGTCAAGGAAGTCACGATCAGTTTGGAGGAAATCCAAGATCAAACATCCCCAAAAATCATCCACAAGGTCTACCTTGTGAAACTCCTTTGCAGACATTCCTCACAACTATAAGAATTTAATGCACTAATAGAACCCTCGTGAGTCTAATGACCTCCACAGATATTCTAAGGAAGTTAACGGAAGGATCCGTGAGTCTAAAAAATCTACCTCCACTCACAGGCCACCTTTTCTACTTCGTGGTGCATCTCTGAGAATCATGACAGTTGTGGATGATAAATATTTGGCTCACCCCACATTGAAGGCATGACCACCCAAACCTTTAGAATCCCTACCTCCTATTTTATAAAGCACAAGAGCACTACGAACTAGAATAAAAATGAATCACCCAAGGTATTGGAGCACTATGATACCCCCTTTTATATGTTCTTAAATTTCCCTGCATATGGTAGGGATTCTCTTCATGAAGTCCCATGCCTTTTATAGAGAAATGAAACCCTTTGAGTTAAATGAGGCTTCATAGATCATCCATCCTTAGTGATTCATCCTTCCAATGAGCTAGGAAATCAAGAAAAGGCAATGGAACCTTACTTCATGAAGCCATTTCCCTCTGTGAAACATCTAATCATCGTGAAGAACCTCTCAGTGATACCCCTTGCTTCATGATACCCTCTTCCATGAATCCCTCCATGCTTGTGCATTGTGATTTCTTGGTCCATTGTGAGACATTACATGTTTTGGTTACATACCTACTAATTTTTTGAATAAGTACACTAATCACCCTTTATTTTTGGCATAGGGACGCTAACATGAACACCACTATCAACCACTCCTCTTCACCATTATCACATGGAATTTTTGATTCCTTCCCTTTCCCAAGGGTTGTTGAGCATCAGTTATGTAAGCCTAAGGGGTGAGGAGTTATTTTCCCCCATCTGTGTTGTAGGACATAAAACTACCAAGTGCCTTCATCTTTAGTACATGACATTAAACTGTATCCTCACCCGGTGTAATGAACATGGGGTGCCATGCCTCATGAATATTCTATCAAAACACATTTCCAAGGGAGTGAGGTTTTCCTCACATAGAATTATATCCTCCTCACATGGAATGAGATCTTTCATGGGCTACGTCCATATGTTATCCCCACCCCATCCCTCATTGGCACATCTTTCACGACACGAGCATTAAGTTAGATATTGTGCCTTATTTTTAACACAGAGCATGAATCATTTGGTATTAGAGGTTAGAAATTACTATGAAATCCATATTCTTTGGGACTTTCTCATGTGTAAGCCTCAGAATCCCCAATGGGAATCCCTCCTCGAGTAAGCCCAATTGTCCAACTTCATGGGTCGCTACTATGTTAATCCCCACACCATTTTCAGAACTATGTGAACTTGGATTACTAACCAACTAGGATATGTAGTAAACCTCCATGAGATTCAATCCCAACACCCATAAAAATTCATCCACATCCATCCTGATCTCCTATGGGTTTCATACCTAGTAAGACCATGCCCCTCACCTGAGATGACATGTCTTCTCTAGGTACCACATGCATCCTCCTTAGGTATAATCCCCAAACACCCCTCTATAACTATGAAGAATTTGATTCTTATGTAGTTGGGATACATAGGAAGCCTGCTTCAGGTTCAATCCCAATACCCCCAATGCTTAATCAACTTCATGCACTTCATCCAATCCATCAATAATCCATCTTGATTCTTACCTGGGCCACCACATCCCAAAGTGGTCATTACATATATCTTGGTATCTCCCATCTGTAAACCCCACACAATCCAACCAAGATAAATCCTATTACGAAGGGAATTATCATCATATAATCCCCCCAATCTCTTATTATTTTCATTATTTTTTAAAAAAATTATGTTATAATAGTATATTTATTATTTGGGTAAAAATGGTTTTCTTCAGAGAAAGGATTTTTTTAATTGGGGGATTAAGTTTGTAAATGACCATAATGTTTAATCTTTTGGATTTCAAAATAGAATATTTTGTGACTAATTTTCTTATATGGACATATTTTTTTAACTCGATTTTATGATTTATGATTTATTATAAAAATTAAAATTCTATAAAATAGTGGGATACGTGATAAAACATGCTAAAATTCCATATGATAGGAAATTGAATTACTATACAAATAATTTTCCAAATTTGATGCTATATGGAGTCAAAATATTTATTCATTACATAACATGATGTCCCAAATTATGAAAAATAACTAGAACCATATATAAGATCCACCATAAAAAAAATAGTGAAATTTGTGACTAAATCATTCATTTATCAATTAAAACTATCATTTATTTGATCAATTAATCCACATATTATAGAAAAAAAAATTGACCCAATGGAAATTTTTTTCTCATATATTATTACTTTGATGAAGTGAATTTAACTTTGGATGTTTATAATTTTGAATAATAATTTGATAAATGGTTGAAATTGATCATTATGAAAACATAAAGGTTTATCTTGATGTAATAGAGTGGGGAGAAATTAAGAATATATTTCATACAATTATTTACCTTTAAGACTTGATACTATGAAAGAGAGAGAATTTCTAAAGATTATAAAATTATAGAATTAATATTTTGAAAAATATGAGGAAAATGTAACATGGATTTAAAGGTAATATATTTCTCATTTTGTAATATATAGTATATTATTTAATTATTTATTTTTTTGGATTAAAAAAATATCATTGTATGATAAAGATATATGGAACATTGGGTGTTACGAGAAAGTTTTCTCAGGTGCTCTTAATATAGAGATGGAGATTGGAGAATATGACTCATTCTTTGAGATAAAAAATAGAGGTTGTTTTATACTAGACATTCAAATAAAAAGGGACCATGATAAAAGAGGTCGAATTTACCCATATTATATTCTACAAAAAGAATCACCTAGGTCACAACCTCAATGTAACATGGAAATATTTCATTTTTTCAAATGAAAGGAATCATGCACATGAATGTTGAAAGGACTTGAAAAGAATACATAATATAATATTGGAATGGAAGGAAGTGATAAATGCACCACCTATATCATAATGCTTCTACTATAAGAATATTTATAATTATGTATGATACTATATTAAATTAAGGGTTTGATAGGGTAATAATATCATGAAACACTTAATTCAAAAAATCATATAAAATAGTACACCACCATGACCTTCATGGTGCATAAATAAAATGACTTGCTGAAAATCACACCTACTATTTTATAAAAAAATAGTTTCTGTATTATTTTATTTCGGGATGGATAAATCCATTACATACCTTATGTTTTTTATAACTATTTAATCAACTCTATAAAATATTAAAGTATATATATTAATGGAAAAGTATAATGGTGTAATTATTTCAATCTATTTGTTTTACACTTCCCATACTAATGTATATTGTAAGATTATTCTAGGAAATATCATGATTCTTAAAATGTAGTTCTTTATTCTATACTATGCATGGATTGGGTCTCATTATATTGAGCACATAAAAAATATATTAAATAGTAAATTTCTTTTTATATCCTAACCACCCCTATGTTTCTAAACAAATGAAAGGAATATTATGAATCTCTTTTAGAAAATCTCCTAAAGGTACATGTATTGGTAACCAATGATGAACCATTTAATTATAAAATTGAATAGAAAAAAAAGAAATAATAAACTCTCCGGACTATATTATTGTAAAATAATATATTGATTCATTACCCAAAGTGTTTCAAATTCTTCCTTAATGAAACCCCTTAGACCCACAATATGAGATCTAGTTCTTATAATCACATACATTTCACACTGAATTTTATACCATCGTTAAAAGCTTGGATATAATTACCCTTAATTAAAAAATGATTATTGTATCTCTTAAATACCAAGGATATTTTCATGTTTTGAGGTTTATATAATTATAATAAACCATAAAGTAATAAATCCCATTTTTTTCTAAAATAATAAAAAAAATTACCATAATATAAGAAACTACTAAATTAATGATAAGTCGTTAACATCTCCAAAAAAATCATTCACATGTATAATATTTCATAACATGTAACATATTATAAATTTCATCATTAACTAGGCATATAAAAACATAGGAACAACATAGCTGAAATTCTTAGTAAGATAAAACTTACGACTAAAGAAATGAGGGCACAAACATGCCATAAATATTATAGAAGAAAATAGGTAACCAACATAAATCCATAGGATAAATGAAACTATGAGCTTGATATATCAATGAAAATAAATAAAAGTTTAAAAATCAATAATATTTATCCCATGATTATGGAATGTGAAATTTATCACACAAAAACCCTACTTCTAAGGCCTTTTTCCAAGACACTAATTTATCATCAAGACCGTAGTCATGGTGTTATACAGAACTGGGAAGGCATACAAAAAACCCAAGCCTAATTTTTCCATCAAGACCTGTCAATCCATCAAGGTGATATATAATTATTTTCCTCAACTATAACATTATTAAGTCCAATTCATCAAATATAAGAGTCAACTATCCCTTCAATACCATTCTCTAAGGAATGTTTGGATGAATAAAAACAAAACTATCCATAAAATAAAGAATAAGAAACTATCAACTCACATTATTAGTAAATATCATCAAGAATTTCAACACACTTCCACATTTAAATAAATGGGGTAACATGATCATATCCCATCCACATAATGATATGGGATAGTCAAACAATAAAAACTGAACATGCAAAACATGAACTCTCGTCGAGGGGGTAAAGCATGAATGAATCACATTGTTTCATGTGGAATTATTCTTCCTAAAAAATGTGAAATTTATTTTTATTCCTAAAAAATATAGAGTTTGTAGGTATGTAATATCCCAACATTTTAAAATGAAACACTATGTTAGATAGATTATAAAATAAGCCACATTGAACTTAAATAAACAACTAAATATTATTATTATGTGACCGTTATAACCTAGCCATTGGAAGGGCGGGTATGAACAAAATTAATTGAATAACGAAAATATGGTTTAAAAAAGTATATATAATTAATTAATTATTTACCAATTAATAAAAAATGGAAATAAAATCCTTACAAAAATAAAAGGATATCTTTTTCTGAAAAACTATTTAAATGCGCACAAGTGTGTTTTATACCAATATAATAAACAAAATCACTATTATTGGATTAAATTAATGAAATATATATATATATATAATATGTTCAATCTATTATTTAAAATCCATCCAATGGGTTTTCTAGTCATGATAGAAAAATAAATCCAATTTTACGTATAAAAGGCTGTATTTTTTCTTAAAGGAATTTTTGTCACATTTTAATGGAACACTTGTTTTAAAAAGAATTTCTGAAACTATTATAAATTTTGAATGAAAAAATAAACTTCATTTTTTAAATAATAATATAAAAATTCTCTTCAGTTGATTTTTTTTGTTTTTGCTGATAACTTTTTTTTGATAAATAGAGAAAAATAAAGAATTTCAATTGAAACATGAATGTTCATCTAAAACAATTATAGTGTTAAATTATATTTTAAATTGGTTTTAAAGAAAAATTAAATCAATTATAAATATATTAATACAATTATGGTCATTGAAATCATTTTTATATTTAATTTACATATAAAAACATATTAAGATTTTCAATATTTTCACTTTAAAAACTAGCTTTCACACTCCGTCTACAGGATTAATATTAAAAACAATATCCAAATATAAGTTTTTAATTTTGAAAAGTGAATTAAATATTTGGAATCATATGATAAAATTTTATTAAATTGGACTATTTTATTTTTGAATACTATGAATAGTAAATGTAGTAGTTTTTATTACCAGGGTTGAGGGTAAATCGGGTAATTAAGTGTAATAATAATTATGACAAGGATTAAAAAATTACCATAAAACATGTAATAATTTTATTGTATGAGTAATTATTGAACAAAATCATCCATGGGTTTAATTTATGACCTCTTGGAGCCACTTTTATGAATTTAATCCCCATATAGTATTTTAATTTATGAAAAGTCAAACTTGTCACACTAATATTTTTAATAAGTATAAAATTTTTAATATATATAAATCCTAAAGATATCCTCAAACATAAAAAAAATCTATAAATATAAAATAATTATATTCATCATGAAAATTTATTTTTAATTTTTACTTAAGGAATAATTACCTTAAATGCTTACACAATGCTGATGTAGTAATTATTTTATTATTGAAAATATCAAATAGATGTTATCAAAAATATTAAAATAAACATAATTTTATAAAATTATTATGATCAATTAATTTTATATATTATTTTTACATGTTATTGATTTATTATAAAAAAATTACTATGTTATCCAGTTTTATTGATATTTGTAAAAGACAAAGTAATTAATAGTGTCTAAATTGACATTAATGATATTTTAAAATAAATAATATTTTATTAATTGATATAAAATTCATAAAAATAAAAAAAATATCCTAATAATTTTTATAATTTTTAAATATATTCCATTATCCATTGATGGGTATTTTTTTAATTTTATTCTAACTATATTAACCTTCAATGAGTAAAAAACATGTTGTCATGGTAAGAGTTAAAGTGGTTAAATAATGGTTAAAACAAATGGGTAATGTTATAAATTTAGTCAAAAAATATCTAATTTTTATTTTATAATATTATTTTGAACCAAAATATTATTATACTATAAAAAATAATTTGGATCCATTTATAATAGAAAATTAATATATATTGATTTAATATTTTGATAAATTCTAATAGTACCCCTCTCCTCTCCTATAAATGAGCACCTCTTATTCATATTTATTTACAATTAAATACCCATTTAGTTTTTAAAATCCTTATCCCAATAACTTTATATATTCCATAACCAAATAATAAAGCCTTATTTTTGGCATAACACCATCCTTAGTAATCTTATGTTGTTAAAAAATGAAGTATTTCTAAAGAAGAGGTATCGTATTTAATTATGTGTTTCTATCTTGTTTGTTATTAGACATACATAAAATATTATTCAACCATGATAAAATAATAACTGTATTATCCTAAATATATTTATTTGTCAATATGTCAGTGGAATTTCCCATATCCATTTCCACTTCTATCAAATGAGAAAAGAAGTCATCGTTTGCATGTACGGTGGACTACCGCCTCGCGAACCGATTAAATTATTTTTTCATAAACATATTTCGAGACTTTTTATAATTATGGAATTAAAATTTTTATATGATATTAATGACATATTTATCCTTATTAAAATATAATATATCATTTATGTTATTATATTTCAAGGCACATAAAAATTATAGCATCGTTCATTCGTATGTGTGAATTATCACTTCCACGAAGAGATGTGATTTATTTTTTATCACTACATCACATGGATGATATATATAAGTGAATTAATAATGATTAATATGATATTAAATATATTATTATCATTATATAAAGATAAAATTATATTTACCTTCTTTTTATAATGATAATTGAAAAATGGAAATGTTACTCATATGTATATATGACTTACCGTCTCCAAGATTGTAACATAGTTAATTTTTCATATCCATATTTAATGGATGGATTTAAAAGTATAATTTATGTCTCAAAAATATAATTATTCCATTAATATTATTCTTTATATGATGTACTAAATACCACATTCACTATAGACATCATACCAAAATCATTTAGGACCCATGTACTGAATATTATCAAAACATCCGACGTGAAATTGGATAATTAATTAATTGTTATAACATGATAATAAGTTATATAAAAGGAGTAATAAGCATTAAAAAGGTTCTAAATGAAGTAAATAAATAACCTCATTATATTATTTACTAAAATAAATATTGTACATGAAGAGTCGGACTCGAGGTAAATATTTCTCATCTCACTCTTACTTCTGTGAGATATATGGATTATTTATAACTTATTTATTTTGTGTCATGTATATGTTTCCATTTGATATATAATATCATAAATATAATTTTTTTTAATGGTATTAAATGATTCATTTGATAGTTAATAATTTTATGGTGCATATCATTCGACTAATTATAAAGTGTTAGGAAATTCTTAACCTAATTTCCATTCTTTGGGTTTAACTTATACTTCTCGATTATGTCATTATAAGTTTATGTGTGAAATGAATTTTTTATAATATTTTTTATTTCCTTTATTTGTGCATTTATAGTGGACACACATAATCAATTCATTTTATTAATGTTCACTTCAATTATATGATATTTTTAAGGGGATTTCTAACTAAAAAAACTCATTTTAAATGTTTTAAAAATTTATTTTATAAATATTACTCTATCATGTCCATGTTTTTAAAATTATTTTCATAAATTTATTATATGGAATTTATTGTTTAAAAATAATTTAATTTTCAAATTTCTCTAAAATGTTTTCAAAATATGGTCTTTTTAAGGTCTTATGTAAGGGATATTCTTTGGAAAAATATTATTTTAATGTATACAAAATAAGAATATTTTACTTCCATAATGATGCTTTTATTATTTTATGATTCTTTTCATGGTAATTTTTAAATGAAATGGTTTATTTAAGATTTTCTCAGTATTTCAATTTCAATAATCACTTTTAAAAATTAATTTTTATTTTGATATCTAGAAGTGATTTTCTTATGAGTTTAAAAGAGTTTTTGAAATAATTTATGATAAAAAAATTCAAGAATAAAATATCTTTATTTATTATATTTAACTTTTGAATTTTAAATTGGTTGGCCCTAATAGCATCGGTAAAACTCGTTATAGATTAACAATGGGTGGCCCAAATACCATCGAGAAAGCATGTTAAAGATTAACATGGGGAAGCCAAGATAGCATTCAGTAAGCCTGCTATAACATAACATGGGGCAACCCAGATGATACTGGGTTATCCCATAATTATTTAAATGATGGTTACGATAAGATATCACTGGGTAGGGAAAATTTTAGAAGTTTTTCATATTGTTATTCTAATAAAAAGTGTTTTAGTATTATGATAATCTATATTATGAAAATAGGTTTTTATTTAATGCTATGGGTTTTAATGATTTTCTTTGGAAAAAATGTTTATGTGTTTTTTGAGGGTAAATTTTTTATTTCATATGCTCAAAGAACTTTTATGATAAAGGTAAATGTTATATGAGTTTTCATGTTTTCACTGGACTAACAGTTTCCTTTATCTTATATACCTTACTGATCATTTTTTGATCATCTAATGTTTTTAAATTTTTTTCATATAATGTGTAAGGGAATTTATAAATTCATGTTGATAGTCATTAAGAGTGTTAATGAAATAAATGGTGTTTTATAAAGACTTTATGTAGTGTAAAAATAGATACTAAGTATAAATGTCTAATTGTAATGTATAGGTTTTCAATATAAGATTTTTCCCAAAATCTCTAAAACTCTAAACTAAAAAGACCCCCAAATGTGAATTCCAGTTCAAAAACACTAGAACATGTAATTATTAAGTCTAGTCACTTACGGTTGGTATCAAAGGATGGTTTAGATAAATTTGTAGATTATGATGTTTACATAAGGGTTATAGATATCATCATGGTTTATAATTTTATGGTTGATCAGAAGTTCAGTGTCCTAAAAACCCCCTTGTATTATTTACGTTATAAAATATTAAATTGATTAATGGTATTTTTAGAGGAATTTATTTTTGATAAAATTATGTTTTATTATATTTTCGAAAGAAAAATGAAATGTATGAGATAATATTTGAGGTTAAAACATTTTCATGATATTTTTTAGGATGTTTCTTACATTTTTTAATTTTATAAGGATTATTATAATATATTTTTTAAAAAATGACAACTTGTAGACCATGTGACAACACATCGTGTCTGGAAAGGTCATGGGAATTGAACTCACAACTAAAGGGAGACAAGGGTGTATCACCTACCACTGGCCTATGTGAAGTCCTATTTCATGCCCGAATGGCCCGATGGACTTATTTTTTAATTTATTATGGATAATCCCCCTTTTAAGGGTTGAAGGGTAACCCGTACATGACCCGTTGGCCCAAGGCATAACGACAGACTGACCCACAATACATGACCCGAAGGCCTAGAGGCATACCATGCCCATAACATGACCAGTAGGCCCAACACACTAGAACTTCCCCTCCCTAGATTATGCGTCATTGATCATCTAGCTCCCCACATTGAATTTCTAATTAGCTAGAATTACCCATACAAAGTTGCATGGTGCCTGGTCCTGATGGCGGTTGTCATACCCTCTCATTCTTCCAATCCTATTAGCTCTGCATCTGGTCACTGCTACTCTTGTTGCTCTGATCCTATTCTAGGGATTGTTCTATGTGAACTATATATAATCAATATAAATAAAATAATTTGGGAATTTATTTTTGGAATAATGTTTTAATTATATTTTTAATGAATGTATAATTTTACTTTGTATTTATTGTGATTTTTGTTATTTATGAAAATGATTAGCATACTTCAAGATTATATGATTAGATAAATTACATTTTTTACATTATAATTTCAGATTGAATGATATTATTTAGGTATACACATTAAAAATATATTAAAATTATATGTGATCTAATTCTTTTTATTATTGGGTTTAAATATTAGTTTAGAATATTTTTTAGGAATTTTAAGTATTATAATTGGTCTATTGCTATTTAATTTTAGAGATTGAAGAAGTTTTTCATCATATAAAGGATTATTAATTATTTGGAGTTATCTTATATTATCTTAACCATTTTTGGTTTTCTTAATTCCTATAGATAGAAATAATTAATATTTTTCATTCAAGGATTTTATGATCCATATAAGTTGATTCTGGTGCTTTAGGAATGAAAAATTATTCTTGAATACTAATCATTTAGAGAAAAGGATTAGTTTGTGGTAGAAATTGATAAAATTATGAAATTATACTTGTCATGTATGCATTCCTCCTTATGTTATTAGTCTAGAAATTAAATTAATTTCATATCTTTTTGAAAATTATTTTGAAACAAAAACAATATCCATTTACTTTTTTCAATTTCCTTTTAACCCATCACATATTTATTGTTTTTCAACCATTAAATTTCCAATGATCATGTTATCTATCACTCTATATTTATCCTTGGTGGTTTTTTTCTCTTAAATGTCAATTTTTTCATATATGGAAACATATAATGTGTTATTTGAGGTGACTTTTGAAATTTTCTCTCTCTTATTAAGTGGATGTCTTATCAATTTTTTTCTGATGTCAGATTTCAACAAAGGTATTTTGAAAATTAAAATCCTTAGTTTTCAATCCTAATTTCAAAGTGCAAGGAATAAATGTATTAAAGTAGGGATAATTTAACATCTATATATTTTAAAAGGAAACACTATGTTATATAGCATATAAAATATTCCATAATGAGTTTAAACTAACAATTAATTTTTTTTATTTTGTGACTATTAAAACCTAGCTATTATAATGGCGAGTATGAACTAGATTAATTGAATTATAAAAATATGGTTAAAATGTATATATATTGAATTATTTTCAACTAATTAATTATAAATGAAAATAAAACCCTTTTGAAAATAAAAGGATGTCTTTTTTCTAAAAAACTATTTAATTGTGCCCATGTGTGTTTTATACTAATAAAATAAACAAAATAAATCTTTTTGGATAAAATTAATGAAATATATGTGTATATATATAATATATATTCAATATAATTCTGAAAATTCATCTTAGTTTTTTCTATATATGATAGAAAAATAAAATGATTTTTTTGGATAAAAATATGTATTTTTTCTATAAGGCATATTTGCGACCTTTTAATGGCACCCATTTTTTAAAACTATATTCTCACACTTTTATAAATTTTATTTGAAAAAAATGAACTTAAATTTTAAATAAGGAATATAAAACATTAATTTGGATGAATTTTTTGTCTTCTTTTGAGAAGCTACATTTTTTTATGAATATTAAAAAATACCTTAATTGAAAAATAATTTTTCATTTAAGTAATTTATAATGTTAAATTATATTTTAAATTAGTTCTAAAATAATATTATATAATTTATAAATTTATTGATCCAATTTGGGTCATTAGAATCATTTTAATATTGAATATACAAATAAATAAATAGTAAAGCTTTTAACATTTTTACTTTAAAACCCATACTTTCTCGCCCTGTATATAAGAATAATTTTAAAATAATTTTAGCTAAATATAAATTTTTAGTTTTTAAAAATAGATTTTTTTTATTTGGAATCATATGATACAAATTTATTAAATATTTCCCTTTTATTTTTTGACAATATGAATAGTAGACATAGAAGTTTTTATTACTATTGTTGAGTGTAAATTGAGTAATTAAGGGTAAAAATAATTATGATTTGGATTTGAAAAGTATGCTAATAGTTTTCCTAATTTTATTTTATGAGTATTGTTTGAATAAAATAATCTATGGGTCGAATTTAGGACCTCTTAGAGCCACTTGTATTACATTAATCCCCTTATAGTATTTTAATTTTAGAAAACTCAAACTTGTTACACTAATGTTTTTATTAATTATAACATTTTTAATATGTGTTCATCTGGAATATATCTTCAACCATAAATAGTATTTTAAAATATAAATTATATATCTTCATAAATTATTTTCTTTTAAATTTTTAGTGAAAAATATTTACCTTAAATTCTTACACAATGTTGATGTAGTAATTATTTTATTAATGAAACTATCAAATAAATGTTATTAAAAATATTAAAATAAATATAATTTGAGATAATTAATGTTATAAATGAATTTTATATATTAATTATTAATTTTAGTAATTTATTATAATATTTTTTTCGAATTTATCTTATCGTATTGATATTTTTAAAAGTCAAAGTAAGGAATAGTGTCAAAATTGAAATTAATTATATTTTATAATAAATATTATTTTATTAAATGATATAAAAGTGCTAAAAATATTAAATTTGTCCAAATAATTGGGATATGTTTGAAAATTTCATCCATGATCCATTTATGGATTGGTTTGAATTTTATATAAATTATATTGACCTTCAAAGAGTAAAAACCCATGTTGTGATGGTAAGAGTTAAAGTGGATAAATAAGGTTTAAAACCAAATGATAACTGTAGAAATTCAGAAAAAACATATCTAATTTTTATTAGATGAGATTATTTAGACCTATAATAATATTATCTTATAAATAAATCTATTTTTATTCATTTAGAATAGAAATTTAATTTATATTAATTTAATATTTTGGGAAATTCTAATAGTTCCTCTCCCCTCCCCTATAAAATGGAACCTATTATTATCATTTAATCACACACAAAAACACTTTTTGTTAAAAAAATACCTAAATAAACCCCCTATTATATTCTCTCCCCAAATTATATTGGACGTAATTTAGGAATTACATAATACTTAGTGGTCTTAAGGTGTTAAGAAAAATAAGATTTATAAAGAAGAGGTATCATTTTTTAATTTAGTGTTTCTGTATTGTTTGTTTTTCTATATACTTAAAATATTATTAAACCATGATATAATAATATATCTAGTATACCAATTAATTATATGTTAATATTTCATTAGAAGGTACCATATCTATTTACACTACCATCAAATGGGAAAATAAGTTATCATTCATTTGTATGGTGGACTATTTCCTCACGAACCAATGAAATTTGTCTTCCATTACAGTCTCTCAAGAATTTTTATAATGATGGAATTAAATTTTATATATGATATTACTAAAATATTTATCATTATTAAAAGATAATATATTATCCATGTTCTTATCTTTCCATGCATAAAAAAATGATAATGTCATTACGTGTGAATTATCACCTCCATAAAGCGCTATGATTCATTTTTAATCACCACATAAAATGGATGATATTTATAAATATATTTAAATAATTAATATTATATAAATTATATTATTATAATTATTTAAATATAAAATTATACTTACCTTCTTTCCATAATAATCATTTAAAAATGTAAATTTTATTCATGAGTACGTACGACCTGTCGTCTCCATGATTATAACATAGTTCATTTTTCACATCCTTATTTAATGGATAGGAGGCACACAACTGTAATATATCCATAAAAAAAAGTTCAACCAAACCTAAGATATTATAAAAATTATCCATCCATTTAGTTTTCATTAAATAAGTAGATTATGTGCATGTATAGGTACATTAAGGGTGTCACATGGCACCCCTTTATTTCCAAATAATTCTAATGGAACAAGGGGGTGAATATGAGGAATAATTTTGACACCAAAAAACTTTTTAGAATCATTTTTACCTCCTTAATATAATGGGATATTGTTTGGATGCTTTTATTGATATTGGATAGAATGATTCAGGTAATTTTCTTTAAAGGGGACTCATGAGATTTTGTTGACTTTTCTTACCTTCAATAAAATACTTAAAATGATAATGTAGGCTCACAAAGATGTTAAATTTAACACCTAATAGAGATAAAGGACCTTAATTGATAATAAATTAATTATTATAAATGGAAATTATGGGAATTTGGACTAAATTAATAACAATTTCACTTGTGAATATCTTGACGACCTAACTTAACTCATGATATTAGGATTTATTATTTAAGGGAATGAGATTTATTTTTAAAATGAATTATTTAGGAATCGTATGAATTATTTAGATTATATATGAATAATATGAATGATGTAAACATCAAAATCATGTTGAGGTTTGTTCTATGATGGTGTAATATAATAAAAATATATTATAAATTATGAATATATCTTATGATGATGATGTAAAATGATGTTTTGAATCATATATATATGATGAAATATCAATGTGATGACATGGAATACTCTAGAATTATATATATTTCTAACATTAGTGTTATATTATGTTTGAATTATAAAGTTTAAAAGAAACTCTAGATAATGTGACATTGTGTTTTTCAAATTAACATGCTTATCCAATAATGATAGCATGGACTTATTAGAAATGACTATTATTTGATGACATGTATAGTTCCCAATGACCTTTACATGTCAAATTGATGTGATATCAATATAGATTTCCTTTAAAAAGGTGTATATAGATTGTGTTTCTTAGTGTTAATATAAACCTTCAACAAACATCATATATAACTTGTAACCTTGATAAATGATGAAAATTTTCATCATATAATGTAATATATTTAAATATTCAAATAAATATATGGATTCTCATATGATAATGTAATTAACTAAGAAATATTATCAATTATACGGAAACCCTTGTAAAATGATTTGGAATGATGACTTAAACTTTGAGTAATGTGGGGTGAAAATCAATTGATAATGATTCGATTATGTTATAGTAATGACATGATACTCTCTTAGTGATGTGGTAAATGGTTTATAAATATGTGTTTATTAATTATTTTTTTATAATGATTTTATTTATCATGGATAATTCTATAATAAAGTTAATGTTTTAAAAGATAATTATATGTTAATGGTTACAAAAAATGTAGAGGACGATATGATATCTCATGGTTATGATGTGGAACTATATTGGAGTATTTTGATGGAAATTGTATACCAAAGTATCTACTCTTATACTCACTCAAAGACCAGGGTTAAATATAGATAATGTGACTAAATAATTTATTCTTATTCTCACCCTCTTTTCTAGGTTTTAAGTTAATGATAATTTACCTGAGTGTCGATAATGTTTCCCTCATGTGAATTTGGGAATGAGGCATATGATAATGCCTTGAGTATTTACACATTTCTCACTCACAAACCTATGTTTAAGTTAGAATAGTCATACAGGTTCTTCTCTAACATTTCATTGAACAATATCGTGTAAAATTAATAGAATTTGGGATTAATTGTGGGATATAAGATATGATATGATAATTTTTTGATGTTATTTGCATTAAAATACAATCATTCGAATATGGTCAGATGAGTTCCAATATCCATTGCTGAAGGCGAACAAGGATTATAAGGATGTATAGAGTGTTATAACTATTACACATCTCTGGTAATCAATAATCAATCCAATCATGGGTTTAGGGCCTGGGATCTTGGTGGACTCTAGTAGGATTTTGTTCATAAGAACCCTTCTTATATATGTATGTATGCATGTATGTATGTATGTGTATTGTTATTTAGTTGGTTTTGTTATGGTGATCTATAGGTATTTTGATATAAATTAAATTATTGATTTTAATAAGATCATTAATTATTTATAATTAAGTGTTTGGTTTTTTTATAAATTGTATATTTTTTATACCCCTTTACATTTGAAGTCACCAGTATTAGCTCACTACTTGGTATAAATAAATTGAGTATTTTTACTCACCCCTATATGCACAATTTATTTTTCCACTCTTTTGACCATAAAGATCAATTATTATGGTCAATATATGATCTTTTATTATGGAAATTTTTGTGTGATAAATATGATGTTATCTTTGATTCTTACTCAAAGTGGCTATATTATATTTCCAATATTCAGACTTATACTTCAGTACATTTGTTCAGTATGTGTTATTTAAATATGGAAATAATTTTTATTACTTTATTTTTTTGTATAAATGTCTATTATATATAAATGATATATAGTATATTTTTGGTTATTCATTTAAACCATGGTGAATGATATTGTTTTTTGTTAGGATATAGCTTTTATTAAGGGGTAATGCCTCCATTTATTTTGTGTGGATAAATTTTCTTTAATATCTAGCCCTGATCATTTGAGATCAGTCTTAGAGAGTTATACCACCAGTATACCAGTTAATTATTAGTTTTTAACAAATCATTAGGATGAAATTATATTTTAGTAGCATTTTTAGTTTGGATGGGATAATTTATAAAAAATTTACTAAGCAACTCTAGAACATTTAGTTCTGATATAGGACCTTGCCAAGGATGTAGGTATTAGATTTATTCTTATACAATAATCTCATTTATAGATCATAACTAAGAAATTTTCTTATAAAAAATTTTATTATAAACTAAGGACGCTTGAATCATATATATTTAATTCATGATTTATCATGTATCTATAATTTGATTCAGTTTTGGTATAGCCTATATAGTGCAAACTATTTATATATCAATCAATATCCATATTATATATTATGATTTTGATATTATATGTTTTTTAGAAATTTTAATTACTAAAATGATAGAGATATTATCATTTTGAAAATAAGAATTATTTGCAATGATTAGAGTGTTACATTATACCTCAGTAATTATGACACAATGAGTTGAGACTAAGAAAACATATAAAATGACATTACATGTCTTTTATGTGATTTAAAAGATTAATATTTATAAAATATATGAGTAGATAATCAAATATATTTCTCTTTATGATGTGTATATTTATTTTCTGAGAATAAATAGAGAAATTATTCTATATCCTTTTCATTTCAATATTTTACTTTCTTTTGATTGATTAAAATTTCAAATTTCTATATATATGGTATTTTAAATTTCAGTAAATTCAACTTATTAGAGTACCATTAATGGTTTATTGTGACATAATGTGTATTCTCGTATCTATGTAAAATTTTCCTTCACCTACGAACATTTTAAAAGTTCATTTATTTATAAATAATTAGATAGATTATATTTATGAGACATTGTATAAGTTTTATTATCTTATTTTATCAAAGTTATTGAGTTTGTGTGATGATATAAAGTGGAATTCAGGAAGATAATATTTATATGGTTGTTTTCCTCATGATGAAATTATTTCAGATGAAAGTGTATTGATACATTCCATGTTTTTATATTTTGGGTTAAATGTTTCATAGTCATTCACATCGTGTTCACCATTTTCAAATGGAATCCAACCGATTTTGTTAATAGAGTCGAAAACACCCAACAGTTCCATTTTTCAAGATGTTTCGTGAACCTATTTTCCAAAGGTATGTGGTTATTTGGGAATGGTCCAAAAAATCTGGGGGACTCGCATTGTTCGAGTGGGTTTCCCATGGTTTGAAAATCAATTATTAAAATGTATGATGGAATTTATAATTATTTTTATGTATTTTAGGTTCCTCATCGATAGAGATATCTATATATATCCAATGTTCTCCATTTATGGTATCCATTTGTAAACAGAATAGATATTCTTATGTTGTTTATTATTACGATGTTGGTTTTAAGCCACATAGTGGGGCTCTCTGGAATTTATTATCATCCAAGATGATAGGAGTTTTTTTGATGTTAGGATCAGTCCCATTAGATGGGATTCCTACATATCTTTGTTAAATGAATCAGAACACAAACAGTTTGGTGCCACTTAATGGGATACATAATACCTTTTAAAGTCATGTGAGGAGGACCAAACTATGAAACTTAATTTCATGAATCCAGGATGTTTAGAAGAAAGGTTCCTAGTCAAATTCTGGTATGGGACATATGTTTAATCATATCAGGGAATTTGGAATAGATGTATCTTCCCAAGCTATACATGATCCTACTGGGAATGTGTCCCATAGTAAATTAGAGTTGATTTGGGGTGTTGGGTTTGAACCTGAAGTAGGCTTCCTACTTATCCCATTTAGAAATGAATAAAATCCCATGTAGTTT
The DNA here is from genome assembly GCA_963277665.1 of Viscum album. Taxonomy (NCBI): domain Eukaryota; kingdom Viridiplantae; phylum Streptophyta; class Magnoliopsida; order Santalales; family Viscaceae; genus Viscum; species Viscum album. The sequence goes on along the minus strand of OY728120.1, from coordinate 1,425,459,824 downwards.
AGATTTTTGGGTCTTATACTTATGTAGGATTCCCTTTTAAGTGAGTAAGAGGAGGCCCAATTAGTATCTTCATCGGCATATGGCCATTTTGAAGGTTTTTCTCATATGGGATATGGACCTTTGAGATGGATACATGAATTTAAGAATCCATAGCTATGGATACCCTATGGAGGTTTTTCTTATAGTTTATATGTCCCTTAAATATGGATATATGGTTTTGAGGACCCACTCCTATAGAGGCCCTCTAAAGGAAGGTGAGAGGAAGATCCAAAAAAGGATTCCCTACAGAGACATGTATTTGATCGTGCAGGTTTTATGATCATCACTAACCTATAATCCCACATGAGTCATGATTAGTGTGAGAAACAAAAAGAATAAGATCTGGAAAACAACAAAATCTCCTTTATTCACCGATGGATGAGTTCTGGTCTATGGGATAGATAAAGTACATTGAGTTGTCTGTATCCACTCTTATTTTTGTAACTTGGGTAGACATGAGACAAGAGGGGTATAACCTCCTACAATAAAGACAGGGGGATCAATCCAAGAGGGATTACCTATTCAAAATTCCCAAGAAAAGATGAGTATAAGTCACTAACCCTCATCAAAGGGAAATTGAATTCCCCCCACTCCACCCCCCACCCTCACCATCAAAAATGTGGAGGTCCCTGGTTTTAGAGTTGATAAGGGAATGACAAGGCACTATCCCTCATGTCTAAAACTGGGAGGTATCCAGAACAACCCCCAATGTTGGGTTCATCATTACTAAAGGGTTTCACAACTTTACACACCCCGAGGTCCCTACCCATCATATAGGACAAGTGTCGTCCAACTCATGTCGAAGGAATTCACAAATGAATGGGAAACGTGCTATTGGGTCTTTATCTAGGATCTTATAAGTCTAGAGTCTTTGGAGGAGGCTTTTATTTGGTCTCCATCATATATAATTCCTTGGGAGAGGTTTCCCCAACCATCAGTGGTGAAGGAGAGGGATTAAATGGTTTCTTCTATAGGTAAGTGTTGGGAAAGTAGAAGGTTCCTCACATGGGGTTGTACTAGGAAATTTAAGGATGATTTTCATAGGGTAGTTCTTTCATGAGCTGGATATTCCTTTGGTTGATGGATATCTTAGGTGAAACCACTTATGTGAGGCCTTTATCTAGTCTTTAAGGGTATTCTCAGGTGTCTCTAGAAGGGTCTCATGATGGTCTTGAACTTGGGAGGATAACTTTTCACTATTACTTGTAAAATAGAGGGAGTGTCATTCCTAGAAGGTTACTTTTTCACACATTGGAGGAATTTAATACCACAATTCCCCTTAATTTCTTATTCTCTCAGGTTTTAGAGAGATACCTAGATGTTTTTGAGGGACAGGGTGAAGAACTAGGGTGAGAAGATCTTTAAGGATTCTTCTGAACTTCCAGTTCTTTTTTAGAACCTTGAGGAGTATCTTGAATCAAGGTTATTTAGTTTGGTTAGGGATTAATCCTATTAGTATGCACATATTTCTAGAACATTGAGTACGATCAAAAATAATGGTAATATATAGGTTTGGTTGGGGCTTACACCTAGGAGGATTCCCATGTTTTTTGAACCATAAGGGGTATCTCGACTCATAGTGATTTGGAGTGAGAGTTGGGGTTGTATGTGTCGCAACCCAAAACAACCTCAACTAGAACTGAAATGTTCATGATGTGAATATCCATTTATCATGGGGTTTTGTGGTGGTTGAGAAGGGGCCAAGTAATAGTCCTAGGATTGTCACACACCACTGATCCTGATTAGGGGTGTAGGCACACAACCACCATGTTGTAGACCAGAAGGCACAAAGGGTTTCCCAAGTATAGGTCTCTCAAGTGGAATGGATTTGATAATGGGTTTCCCAAGTATGGATTTCCCTAGTATGGCTCGCCTAGGTATGTGTCACACAAGTATGGGTTGCACATGTATGGGTCTCCCAAGTATGGGCCTCCTAGGTATGGGTCTCCAAGGTATGGGACACCCAAGTATGGGACACCCAGGTATGGATCACAGAGGTATGGTTCTATCAGGTGCCATGTTGGGGGGCCTCACCATATTGAAGTAAGACTGTGGGGGTTTTACCATGTAGTAATGTACTACATGGGTGAAGGAGATATTCTACCAAAGCTCTCACTTGGCTTTTTCATCTATGAGTTTGTATGTCATATAAAATTTTGAGGTAGTGGGGTCTATTTATAGACCTAAATTAATGTAATAGTGTGATAATACTAGTGTGAATGGGATTTCATGAATGGGTTGTTCAAATGGATTCTACAGGGTAATTTCATGAATGTCTTGCACGAGGACTTCAAATTCCTTTATAAAATTTTCCTGACTTCCAACATCCCTAACTTTTGATCTATAAGTTCATTTGGGCTTTATGAGTGGTAAAATAAAAGCTTAAAAAGTTAAATACAATCTTGATATGTTAAATACACCATATCATGGTAGTTTCTAATGAAAAAATTTCATGGAAGACAAAAATTATTTTAGGAATACATGGAATACTCCTTGAGGGGGGTTCTCTCCACAAATCCATTAGATTTGGAAGCATTTATAATAAATCCTTATACCTCATTATGGAGTAGTATTTTGAAACATTTAATTAAAACAAAAAAAAATCAACATTGATACAAATCTCCACTAAAACTAATCTTTTTTCCTAATTTAGGACAATATCATCAAACATGTGGAAAAGTGCTTGCCATAAATTTTCTAGTGTCAACAACCCCCCCTAGATTTGGAATAATTCGTAATAAAAAGGATATGATTCTAACATAAATGATGGGAACTTTGGAAAATTATAAAATAATTTCTTTCTATTTAAAGATATCTCAACTATTTGAGGATACTCTAATACCTTCTTAAGTTATGGGTCCTAGCGAACATAGTTTGACTATTGAAAGGGTCACATGAAAGACCCTATAAACATTGCATATTTCGTTTCATCACCCCAATATTTTCCTATGTCAAATATGAATAATAATTAGCGAGAGAGACTTGGATTTTTCTTAGGCCACCCTTTTTGGGTTTTCAACATAACAAGATTTATGCCTATTTATTTTTATTTTTCATTTTTTTTTAAACAATGTGTTGTGAACATCTAGTGTGTTGAGACTCAAATTTTACCTAGGGTTCTCTTTTATGGGATTTAAACCCTATGATTAATGCATATTTTTATAGATATTTTGGAGTATTTCAATCCAAACTAATGAAAATTGTATTTTAGTTCAAACATATTTGATCATAATTTATTAGATGATGACCCAGGTAGGGATTACTGGATGATAATGTTCTTACATTCTTTATATTCACAAAGGTGGATTATGAGTCATAGTTTTTTTGGGAATTATGGAATCAAAAAATGACCTAATACAAGCATTCAAGGGATGACCATAGACCATATTTCAAAAATTGAGTTTCATAGTGATATTATTGGGGCTTGGGGAGATATAAGTGGTTTCTCCAATGAAAGAATGCACCTTTGGTTGACTCTCCCTTTCGGTTGGTGACTTATGAAAATCCAAACTGGGGGTATCAATTCATATTCAAACAAAGGTGTCCTCAGGAATCTAATATTCTAGTACCAATGCATGGGTAGTTTACAAAGGTATATATTTCTCAAGACCATAGAGGGTGGTTGGTGAATGGAATATATATAATAATTATGGGAGCATCTTTCTTAGCACTTTCCATGAATATAAAATTTCTACACAAATTTGGATTGTGTAAAGGAGGGGGAATTTTGTTTCGATCATAATAATGCAATGGAGGGTTCCTAGGAGAAGTCCAAAACCCCTAAATAGGATCAGGGTAGTGTACATGAATAGAAGAACACTATTTCTTTCATTGTAGGGTAGATGGGCCTCGAATATAAAATCTTATCATTACTATGTTTCTTGGTGGAATGACCATCAAGCCTTATGAAGTTCATTGGGGTGATGCAATGTATGACAAACATCAGGGGAAATGGATCCTTCCTATTGAGGTTTGAATCATTGTGCGGTTTAATGTCATACAACTAGAACATTGACCATATAGTTTAAAGTCTTACATCAAGGATGTTGGGGGATATAATTTAAGATAATTTATCTTTGACTGAAATATTGTAGATTATCCCTTTCACAGTGATATATTCAAGAATGTTCCATCAACTTTAGTAATGAAGTGTGGAGGTTGTAAGCTATACTATTGGGATTTTTTATCCAAAAAATTGATATGGGAAAATTATGAAAGGAATGGTCATGGATTATTTTCAAAAATTATTTTCCAGCATAACATTATTGGGGGAATATGAAGATATAAGAGGTCTCCGTTGAGGATAAATGTGTCTCTAGTTGATAGGCCCATTTATTGGGAGACATATGTAAATCTAAATGTGGTGTATCAATTCATAATCAAAAAAGGTGCCCTGTAGAATAGTAATTTCTATTTCTAATAGCTAAGGAAAGTTTCAGTAGATTCGTAATTCCCCAAATATAGATTTAGGTTTGTTTTATGAAAGTGCCTCAGTGTTGAAGGACCATTTAATATCAAAATCACCCAATAATGGGTGGAAATGTTTCCTAATGAAGTTCTAACCCACACACAAAAAATTGAGTTTTTTTATTATGTATGGGTCTAATAAATAAGATTTAGGAATATCTACATATCTCTTCAAAGTGAGAATCAATCCACACATATTTCTAGAATAGGTTCCCCATACTTATGTGGAGAAAAAGGGCTTTGTTCTTTTGAATACAAGCTCATGAATGAGGTGATAACCCATACTAGACCGTCCTATCCAGATCTATCTCATACGTAGGATATTGGGATTTTTTTTATTTTAGTTAGACCAGGATATAGGATCTGGGAATCACTATGTATCTCATTAAATCGAGAACCAAGACACACATAGTTATTAAATTTATTTAATTAAAGAGACATAAATCATGCATCTTAACATCATGTGGTGAGGATGTTACATGTGATTTTAAGGTCTTAAATATAAGACCATGTTAACCCTAATGTATATTCCTTGATCATATGGGGAATCCTTCACCAATACTCCTAAGAACATGTGGGATATTCTTAGTATGAAAAATGAGGAGTGGAAAAGGTTTCCTTCACCATGAAAAGGTGATTAAAAGGAATGATATGTTAATTTTTATCTTGTTGTGGTTAGACTCAGATCTATGATTTGGGCTCCACTATATATCTCATTAGAATAAGAATCATGTAGTATATAGTTCTGGGATTTTAATACTGAATAAGATGGATTCTAACCATGCAGTTTAGCGTCATGCAGTAAGGATGAAGTTTACCCGATGTCATGAAAATGATGAATGATATGGGGCTTATCAGGATAAGGATGATCCAACATATTCTGGATGTGAAGAAGGAAATTATAAACCATGATCTTATGGGTTCTCAAATCAAGAGAAGTTATATGGAACTAGAATTTAAGGATTGATCATGGGCCATGTTCTAAAAGAATCTTCCAGTATAATGTTGTTAAAAATGGGATTATGGAGATATAAGAGGCCTCTATTGATGATGAATGTGCCTTTGTTTGATAGGCCCTTTTTTTGGTGACTCATGGAAAGAAAAACTAGGTCGTATCATTTCATAGTAAAAAAAAGGTGTCCTCTAGAATCTGAAAATATATTACTAATAGATAAGGAAATTTTATAGATATTTGAAATTTCCTAGCATAGTGAGTATGGTATGTGGAAGGAATGCATTCAAGCACAAAGGAAGCATTTGAACCACCATTATCCATGGATTTTGAAGTTACCTACATAGATTTTTTTTTTGTTTACATGCAGGAAATGGATTTTTCTATTTCCATGACTGGATCATAAATGTGGGAACATGAATTATGGTCTCTTATATGGTTATCTATTTATATTCTAGAGAGGATGAATTTTTTTACTTCATGGACGATTATAATAAAAAATATATAGGCATCATAATGAATATCATTAATATGAGAATCAATCCATGCATAGTTTTAGAATGATAGTGTGATGGGAGACTAGAACAAAATATTATGATCTGCTCAAGAAAGGATTGAAAGTTTATAAAGTTTTACATCATGAAAAAAGGACATTAACCATATAATTTTACATCATTTGGAGAGGATGTTGTCGTATAGTTTAACATATTATGACTGGGATGTTAGGATATATATTTTAGAGTCTTACAGCTTGGACTATGGTGTCTTGTAGTTATAGTTTGTATGATTAGGACTATCAGGTGTACCTTATACAGTCATGCATATAAGACCATGATGCTATGTGGTTTAAAATCATGTACAAAAGATGATATTTTTCATGATTTTTAAGGTCATCCAACAAGGACCTGACCTCATACTTTAATTTCATGTGATATGGAAAATATTTGTTTAAACTTTTATGGTCATGAGAAAATGACTTAACAGTGTAGTTTAATGTCATGTGGTAAGGAAAATATCGGTTGTTCCTTTTAAGTTCATGTAACAAGGACATAATAGTGTAGTTTAATGTCGTGAGGTATGGATAATATGGGTCATTCCTTTTAAGGTATTGTGGCAAGGGCCTAAATATGCAGTTTAATATCATGCATTAAGAACAATATGGGTTGTGCATTTTAAGGTCATGTGATAAGGACCTAACCATGCGGTTTTGTAAAATCCCCATTTTTAAAAAAAAATAAATATAAATTCATGAAACTTTGTTTTAATTATATATTTATAACTATAAATTAAACATAATTCCACCGCTTCTATGTTTTGAATATCGAAAAACAGGCATCTAAAATTATGTTTAGTAAATTATTTGGAGTCTCATGGAACCAATATGATTTTTGTTGAATAGTAACATACCCTTAAGAATAGTAATATGACCCCAATAAATATTAAATTTTATTAATATTTTATTTTATTAAGTCTTTAATATAATGACATCTTGGTTAATTTTTCAATGTGATATAAAAGCAGTTATAGAACTAAAATTGTTAATTTTGGAATAATGTGTGATTTTATATAAAAATTAAATTAATAATATTTAGAAAATTATTTTCAAAAAATGGAGTTAATTTTTAAGTTCTACATGTTGAAAAATGGTATGGGTGAATTTTGGGGATTATTATGAAATTCTTGAATTTTTGATGAATAGTGAGATGCGGTAAAATATTGTATATTCAAATTATTAGTTAAATGCACTATTTATGACATCATAAGTGATTTAAGACCACTTTATTAGAACTAAAATTACATTATTACTATTTGGGGTTACTTGAATTAAGACTATTAAAAGTCTTGAGCAAAAATATTATAATAATGATTAAAATAATGTAAAATACCTCCTCTCCTCCACTATAAATACCACCCTCATTTCCCTCTTCCTCCCACACCTCTCAATAATTGAGACTTACCTAAGTTCTTCCCAATACTCCTCCAAAGGATCTTCTACACGTCCTAGTTCTTCTTTTCTCACCAAAAGGTTAAAACCAAAGGCCTTAAGGAGGATCTCAAGGAGAAGAGATCAACAGGTAAACATCCTCTTTTGTTTTCATTGTTTTCTTTTCTTTTTCTTTTCTATTATTCTGCTTTACTCACTTACCCTTATCCAGAATGCATGAATGATCTAGTATCTTACATATTATTGATTTCATCATGTTTATGTGATACATTCCATTATACTTCTTCTCTTCTCCCACTAAATCAAGAAATTAAAACACCGTTCATGATGTGTCGATTTTCCGACATCATGGACGATGTGATTTCAATTTCTTTTACTTATTTCAAGAATGGTCATGAAATCGTTTTTATAGTTGAACCAGATTATAATTTATGTATTATAACTTATATAAAGTTATGGAATCATTTTTTACACATGTTATTAATTCATAAAAAAAATGAGTTCTCTATGATAAAAGAATCGCCAAAATGACTTAAACAAATATCAATAATGCTTTAAATTATGAATCATCCTCAGGTAAGAATTAAAAATGATAAAAGGTATAATTTATGTTTCTATAAATATTTAAATACCACTCCATTAAAATTCTGAATTTTCACTTCCAATCAACAGGAATATCCATCATGAACCGATCATTAGAACCATGTGAAGAACGCACCCAAAACAATAAAAGGAACAAAATACTAACAATTAAAGGGTGAATGGATGTAATAAATTATCATATAAGGTATTATAAACATCAATATGTTTCTTTAAGATATTAATAACACTATTTTAACCATTATAAATGATTTTTAAACAAGTTTGAATTATGAAAAACCTGAGGTAAGAGAATTTTTAACCCGATTTCCATTCTTTGGGTTAACATTCTACTTCATTATTTATGCGATATTAAATTTGTTTGTGTGATGAATTTTGTATATATTATGTTTAATTATAAATATTTATAGTGTATTTACATATTCCATTCACTCAATTAAGTTTCACTTCAATTATATGATATTTATAAGGTACTTTTCTTTTAAAAACCTCTTTTAAAATCTTATTTTACAAAATTCAGAAAAATGTTTTTATGTAATTATTCATATTTTATGATTGTGTTATTTTTCTTGGTAATTGTATATGATGAATTTTGTGACATATATTTCCCTCCAATTCATTGGGTATATGTAATTTGGAGGTTGGTCGTATGGTTACTCCAATTGTAACTGTGATGGTTTCACAAATTATAAGGTAGCAATGAGGGTTACAAATTATAAGGTTGCCGAGAGGGTTATAATATTACGTAAGTAATTTCCAAAGATAACTTTATGGTTATATTTATGTTATTATTTTTTAATGGATATTTTTAAATTTTCAGGTTTTAAAAAGTAAGTATATATGGGTGACAATTATGTCTTTGGAAAATGATTTCATGTGTTACAAGTATTCATAGACTAATGTGTTATTTACTTCTTTTTATATCCCTTACAAAGATTTTTCTACTCATCCCAAGTTTTTAAATTATTTTCATCAGTTATAAGGATTTGTAATACAAATAAGGAATCCAAGTAAATTGTTTGAATAATTTTCAAAGAAATCATGTTTTATTTGAAAAGTTTCATATTTTGTAAAAAATGAATACTGTTTTTAAAGTATCCACTATGTATTAATGTGTAATGTTATAAATGTATTATGTCCCAATTATCTAAATATATAAAAAAATGATCATCAATGTGAAGTGAATTAATGTATTAACTAAATTCAAGATTATATAATGTAATAACTATGGGTTCTTATAGTTGGTATCAAATGATGGTTTAGATAACTTTAGGGGTTAGGATGATGTTGATAGAATACCATAAATGATTTTTACTCTATGATTAATTTGAAATGTTATATAATTTAAATATTACCATGATTTTTCTACTAAGATATGTTTTTTCATAATGGTTGGCCTTAGAAGGAATAGGGAAGCTGAAGAGGAGAGGCACTGACAGAACGATGTCCTTCCGAATCTGCAGATCGGAATGGTAGGGATTGGAACTAAGCAGTTTGTAATAGTAATTGATCAGTTAATGCATGCAATAAATGGTGTTGGCATCTATGAAAGGGAACAACCTGAGGTACCACAATATAACCTAACAATAGTGGAACATTTTATGAGACAATACCCACTTTCTTTAAATGGATCTTCTGAACCAATAGTGGAAAAAGGATGGATTAAGGCCCTTGAAAAGATATTCAATGTTATGGGATATTGAGATAATCAAAAAATAAGTCTTTCCATTTATAATTTTGAAGGTTAATTTTATCAGTGGTAGTTAATGGTATAGAATATTAGGGATAGAGAGGGTATTGATGCCTTAAAGTGGGATTAATTTAGAAGTCTTTTCCTAGAAAAATAGTTTCCTAAGGTGGTGCCCCTTAGGATGGGGAAATGATTCCTTGAAATGAGGTAGAAGGAGGAATATTTAGTTGTTGTGTATGAAGAAAACATTACCAGACTGGTGAGGTATGCTCCAAATCTTATTTTGGATCTTTATAGAAAAATCAACTTCTTTTACTCAGGATTGAAGCCAAGGAATCGAAGGGTGTTGGCCTCAAGTGAATTCTAAATTTATGAGAAACTTTTTTGATGTGTTGAGAGGGTATAGATGGATTTTTATCATGTCACCCATCAATTCAGACTACTCGAGCCACAATTTTTCCTTCTTCCACTCCCCTTTTCTTAAGTAGAGTTTTAACACCCTTGAGGTTAGACTCTTATGAATTAATAAACATTAAAAGGATGAATGAGTCCCATGGATAACACCCATCAAATTCTTATCCTCTTGGTTTTACTTATAGTAGTCGATGTAATATTTTGACCCCAAACCATCATCTCTATCATGAAATCTCATATAAGATGAGTAATCATCCATCACCCCTTATTTTTTTATATTAATAATTACTCAAGTGGTATTAGAGTCGTTAGTCGATCATTTTTCTAAAAAAATGAGATGAATAATATTAAAAGAAGAGAACCCTAATAGTATTAGCTTGATTAAATTAAACTGTATATCCCGAAATATTCTTAGTTTCATGACTTTAAAAAACCCAGAACATTCTTATTATTGTATAATTTTAAAACCTATGACCATCATCCTTTATATATGATGTTAGAATTCATAGTTATCATCTCACCATATGACATTAAAAAATATGATCATTTTTCTTTTCATATAATGTTAAACTATATGGTACTGTCCTTACTACATGAATTAAAAAAACTATGTGATTATTTGGTCCTTTACTGAGAAGACAACCTAGTTCTAGCAGTGTTGGTATCTTACTACACCCAACCTTTAGTGTTTTCACCTACCAAACCACCCTTGGGAACTATGTGTATCTTGATTTCGATATCATGATATATAGTGTAATAAATATGAACCTTATCATGGGAATAACCATAAAAACCAATTCCATCTTGGTTTTTAGGTTTATACATTCACCCACAGTTATCCCCTTTCACTTCATAGCACACAAACAATGCCCATTAAACCTCCTCATGTATATAAGCCAAATTGTTACTTAGAAACATCCCCAGAACTATTAATGAACTAATTCTCATTTCATGGGAAATATAGTGACACCCATATGATTTATCCTGAGCTTAGACACTATATTGATCTTTTTTCACTTTATCCCCTAGGGATGAAATAGTCACGAATTCATTTTAGGTTTGGATTCGATCCTATTTTCACAAAATTTACCCATATATTTTTGTCTCTTCCTATACATGATCCAAATCTGCATAGAAATCCTTTCCCCAAAAACTATGTAGGGTGTGATTCCCATTCCATGGGACTATAGTGACATCTAAATCTTCTACATTGGGCCTAACTATCAATCTCCCTTCCCCCATCACATTAATATGATCTTTAATCCCTTCATCGTGTTACCTTTTCCTAACAAGAACTGAGATAGTGATTCCCTTCTCAAGAACATGGACCAAGCTATATGACCATGAATTATTATCCCATTTTGACCAAATATATATAAACTTAATCCTCAAACCCATTTTCCAAGAACCACAACCTTAAAATATGTATTCCTATCTCTTAGATGGTCCTCGTTAGCCTCATAATTTCAGATAACATTGGGTTTATCTTTCCTGCATTACTATATATACCATCTCACCCTTATGGTCTATGTTGTGGGACCCTAAACTTTTAATAAACTTTGGTCCAAGTTTCATGATTTTAAACTATGAATAGTCCCCATGGTCATGGTTTCATGACCTTAAAAGAAACCAATATGGTCCAAGAAACATGACATTAAAAGGAACATCACTTGTTCATGACTGAACAACCTTAAAAGGCACAACTAGGATTCCTATTTCATGACCTTAAAAGGTGCACCATTGGTCTGGGTTGTAAGACCATAAACTAGTTTCCACCCCTTTTCTGAGTTCCATGAACTTAAATTGGGATACATTATACACACATCATGACCAAAAACTATGTGCATCATTATTATATGCAACAATAACTTAAAATTTGTGCATTATTCCATGGGATTATCTTTATCAAGATTCTCCCCTGTAATTATATTTTTTTCTCACCCACAGGAAAATATGTGTAACCTTAAACTTTAGAAACTATATTGTTCAAGAATCAGGACCTTAAAATGTTTGAATATTCCCCCAAGGTTATATATATTGGAATTGGGTTCCTCATTAATATATATTTTTCACCCTTTCCATTTCTATTTTGGAAGCTAGGTCCCATGGTCCAAGCTCATGACCTTAACTGTATAAATTCAAAGATCCCACGAGCCTCCTCCCTATAGAATGAATGAATCCCTATTTCTTATGACTCACATGATTTGGTAGTTTCTTATATCCCATTGGACCATATACCCTCCATATATTTTTGTATACTCCATCAATTCATCCCACACATGATGTTATAGCCCTAAGAGTGATTGAACTCTTCTTGAGAATCCCTCTCTTTCATAAAAAAACTTTGTGTTCCAAAATTTTAAATCACTGTTGATTCTATAACTCCATATGGGATTTTGTTGGTCCATGGTGACAAAATATATCATAAATCATATCCCACCTCTCATCCATAGCACACATCACAGAGGTATACCTTTCATTTATAAACTCCCCTCAGTCTATAGTGATAGAAAAATCCCCTCTCCCAACCTATCTCATAACCATGGTACACATCCTAAAGGATTCATCCTTGGTGAAATTGTGGAAATTTTTCTGATGTGTTGAATTCATTAAATGGTCCTCATCATCATATTTTCCTCTTCACTCCTTGATTCAAACTCTCATTGTCACAACTTACTTCTTTCCCACATTACTTCAGTCAATTATAATTATAACACCCTCTGTGTTACACCCTTTTTTCCAATAATTTTGGTGGGGGTGAGTCTTGTAACACCATAAATTTCTAATATATTATTACCTTTAAATAATTCAATGTGTTTGATAGCTTGTTCTACATGTAACACCAAACTAAAATTAAAATTTGATATGTTTTGACTGTTAAAAACCTAGTCATTTAATTAGTTGGAATGAATAGGAGTAACTTATTTATGAATTATATGTATAAATAAAATAAATACTACTTTAAATGTCAATGAAATTTACCAAAAATTTATAATAAGATCATTTATTTTTTAGAAAAGTATTTTTCTAAAAAAATACATTTTTATCTGATATGAATTTATATTTTAAGAAACATGTGATTAATGTTAAATTATGTTTGATATTAATAATTGGTTAACAATAATTTATTTGGTAAATATTATGAAATAAGAATAATAATAGTTAATATTTGAAAATATCATTGTCTAATAAAAATAGTTTTTCATTATATTTTATGATTTTATTAAAAAAATTGAATTTATATATTTTGTAATGTTATATTAATAATAATGAACTTCATTTTTGAATTCTTCATCTCAAAATTTATTTATTATAAATTTTTGATCACATTATGAAAAGGTTGGTTTTTAGTCAAAAATATGATTTTCACAAAACTTGTAATTTTTATAAGTTTATAATTATATAAAAAATCTGTAATATTATAAAACCTTTTATGTGATAAAATAGAAATATATGAAATAAAAAAAATATTTTTAATATATTATTTTAACATATAAATCCTATTTCAAACATTTTTTAAAACTAATTAAACTATTACTTTAATAAAAAGACTATTTTTGGTGTTTTATTTGAATCAATTATTTTAAAGGGATATTTGGTTTTTTCTTGACTTGTAATAATTATACCCTTTTTTAGAATAAATCAATTTATGTCATTAAAATGAGTGTCAAAAATAATTTTGTATTATATATAAATTTAAATATTGAACATGTTATTTCTCTAAAAACTGTTTTTATATGATTAAGTGTATTTATTTTAAAATTTACTTTTCAAACCATTAGAAATTTTATTTGATAAAATTATTTTAGAATTTTTAATTATAATTATAAAATTAGGTAAAAAGTTCAATCTTAATATTTTTCCTTAAAATTAATTAATAAGGTTGTAAATTAATTACCAAGGTGAAAGTAAATTAGGGTAGATATACAAATTTAAAACAAAAATACTTAAAACACTCAAAATTTCCTATAAAAGGATTTTTGTGGTGATTTTATTCCCAAAATCGTTTTTATCTCGTATTTTTTCCATTTTTTCCTTTTACACTTGAATACTAACCTTACATTACTAAAAATGTAAGGGTTACTCCTAAAACTACCCTTCCCTACACTTATAAAAGGGAAACATCTTCATCACTTCATGAATCACATGTAATTATAATTACTCATTAAAAATATTCCATTTTACTCTCCCTATAACTCTATACCATGAAAATAACCACCTGGTCACTCATATTTATCCTAATCCTTTTAAATTCGAAGAGACTTCCAAGGAAAATTCAAGTCCCCGATGTAAGTATTATATCCTTATTAAGTTTTATCCTCAGTATTACTCTTTAAAATACCTTATAACCATAATTATATGATGAATTAAGTATCATTATCATACTGATATATTTTTATATTAATTTTAAAACCCTTATTTACACATTTCTATCGACTTATAAAAAAAGAAATGGCAATCGTGCGTGTGTGCTGACTACCGTCTAGATGAAGTATCACTTTCCAAATTTTTCTCCTAGTTTTTAATTATTTATCAAAAAATATTAAAATATGGTTCAATTTCATAAAAATAAAAAATAATATCATTATTATTCTATTATAATAATATTATTTAAAAATAAACAACTCCTTAACTATACTTACTTATCGAGTTAAAGCTTGTTCATGTTTGTCCTAGTTTAACAACCTACATGAACGATGATTTAAAATATGATCATGGATTCCAATGAGAAACTAAATAATAATATTATTATAGTTTAATAAAAAAATAAGTAATTTTATAGTTTTTTATTGGTTATATAAGGTATATAATTTTTTATTAATAAATCATCTTTAACTACCAAAATTATCGAAATAAGTCATTAAAGATTCAGATTTCACATAACTTAACCAAAAATCATATGGAATTAAATAAAAAAAATTATATCAATATAATTTATATATTACATAATGTAAATTTATATTTCAATAATTAAATTGTTGTAAAACTATGGTTAATTATATCAAAATTATTTAACATGTGAAAAACAATTAAAGTTATTAATAATAAATGGTCATAATATGATATAACTAATAAATGTAATCATGATAAAAAAATTATTAGGGATTATAAAATGGTAATATTTATGAGTAAGGTTACAAAATAGTATATTAATTTAGTTATGTTTGTTTTATATGAGGTTAGTGCATGATAAACTTAATAAGGAAAAAAGGTAAGAGTTTTCTTCTCAAATTCATCTCTTTGAGACACATTTGACATTATGCACGTAATTTCATTTATATGGGGTATATACTACATATGTGAGATATCATATAATTAATTTTATTTTAATCATGGTATTTTAAGTTCAATTACAATCATTCACTTTCAATGGGTTTTGATTAAAGTGTTACTCAAGCTGCAATATTTTTCTTAGTCTCAAATATAATTCATTGAGACATGTTACATGTTAAGAACCATGTTTTTTTTGTATGGTTTATTCAGTAACCATGGAAATGTTTCTATCATACTCTTTGTATTTAATGGGATTTACTATCCAAAACATGTTCTCTTATTCAATTAGTTATTTATACAATATTTCCCCATTAGTAAGGATTTATGTAAACTCAAATCCCCCTCTTTCCGTTATAATGTTTTATATAAAACAATGTTATTTCTTGTTTAGCTTATACCACCCAAATATTTTATGGCATTTTATAATCCACTATTTTTAAATGAATTTTTAATACAAATAATGTTTTATTAATCTTTTTTCAATGTGGTTTTTAGATAAATGTAATTTCAAATATTAAAAAAACCTTTTCATAATCAAATTTTTTGGATCCACATTT
Organism: Viscum album; assembly: GCA_963277665.1. NCBI lineage: Eukaryota > Viridiplantae > Streptophyta > Magnoliopsida > Santalales > Viscaceae > Viscum > Viscum album. Next base: position 1,425,443,886 of record OY728120.1, on the reverse strand, counting down.
CCTATAGAAAGAATTATTTCATTTTCATAGATCCATTATTGTATATTATTTTAAATTTAATGATTTTCAAGGGGTTTTTACTTCACCTTTTTGAAAAATGATTTTGTATGTGACCTGTAAATTCCTCTTTTATATCAATGTTAAAAAAATTCTTAAATCTATTTTAATTTTTCACTTACATAACCCTTTTCATTTTAAAATGGATTTATCTTAATAGGGTTTATGTTTCACTATTTATACTCTAATATAAAATTATATTTGGTTGTAATAAATTAATGGTACCAAAAAAATCCAATTATGGATCCCTTCTTGGGTGGTATTGTTCAAGAATTCTTTTTCAAGGATGTATTTCATCTCTGTCAACATCTATCTAGGTTTCCTTTATTACACTAGGGATATGTTATTTTGAAACTAGACACCTTCTTTATCTGGATGGATTATGATCATATTATTCCATTATATACTAATTTGTATACTAAATTCTCTATATGTTGTGAACATAACATTTTACATAATTCATATTGGATGATGTTCACCTAGAAAGAAAGTTATTTTGTTGACATGGGGAAAAGTATTAGCATGTTATATATTGTTATTCCAATAAATAATATCATTGGAAAGTTGACTATGTATTTCTTGATCATCCACCATATTTATTATGATAGGTTATTACCATATTATCTATTTTATTTATATGATAAAAAATATTGACATTCTTGATGATTATTTATTGCTAATGTAGGTTGATCGTGTATTTATATTACATATTATTTATTATAGAGATAGCCATGCTTTTATTCTGCTAAATTTTCATTAGGTAATAGTATAAAATTACTTGTTAACTCTAATAGTGAATGAATTGGACTTAATAAAGTGATAAGTGGGGGAAAACATTATACAGCCCCTCGATGCATCGATAGGTCTCATCAGACAAAACAAGTTTGGGTATTTGGTGTATTTTTCCCAAACATCAAGATGTCTTGACTGCAGTATCAACGACAAGTAAAGTGTCTTACAATACATCATTGAAAGAAAGTTTTTTATGAATAAAATTATGTATTCCATCAGTATTAGATCATTATTATTAGTATCCATGTTTTCATTTATTTTTGGGGATATAGAATGCTCCCAGTTTCAAGTTTATCGTGGATTCTTATTGTTTACCTATTTGTTACATAATATTTATTCCTAGTTTATTCCATGATTGCATCATTTATAAGACTCCCTTTCAAGATCAACCCTTTATTATGTTTCTATTCTATAGATTATTATAAAAATTATTACATGTACCTTGTTTATAATTATAGAAAATGTAGAAGAATTTATGGGTGATGTTGAAGAATTATCATGAATTTTCTTGTTTCTTCTATATAACTGAAAAAAAATCATCTAGTTAAGAAATACATAGGATTTATTAATTTATAACGCATCTTAATTATTTAAAGACCTGAACCTAAAAAGATTCATCAGATGTATGGTATTCAATAATCATTATTGGTTTTGTAATTATGGATGTTTAAATCTAGGATTTTATAGCTATTACCAATTCATGTTTGTAAAGTATGTTTCTATGAGAACCAGTATGACAGTCCTACTTTTATTACAAACTTAAAAATGATTTATTATATAAACCATTCACTTGATAAAACATAGATGATCGAGAGGTCTAGTTTCTTTGGGGATTGGGATCATTACATAACAAATTAAAAAATTAAGTACAACATCTTTATTGAAAACTTCCTTTACATGACCACTACATTCCCTCGTACTTGGCATTGCATGGGATAACCTGAGGACATGCATAAGAAAAGGGATGAGCTATAAAGCCCAGTAAGGGAATAAAAATGGAATACATGAGGATTACAATACATGTAATACAATAGGAATATCAATAGAGCACAAGAGAAACATGAACATAAAGGCATGACAAAGCATGATAATCATAACATGGAAATGTGGCAACAACACTTAACATGGAATTAGCATGATCCAAGGCTCATTGCACATAGAGCATGAGTAAATCCTCATTGCATATGAAGCACGAGTAAACCCTCATTGCACTTGAATTATCATGATTCAACACTCATTGTACATGACGTATCATGATACTATACTTTATCCAATTCATTGGAGCGCTATAAGGGCACACCCTTCTTAAACATTTCATTTCATGCATAAGTGTGTCACATGGATCATAAAACATGGATTCATAAAACATAATCATTTATTACATGATAAAGGAATGTGTAATTCATACATGAAAATTTATAATCAATAAGTAAATGTGCATAAAGTTGAATACCCTTTATGGAGAAATGGACATGGTATTCACTACACAATGACATTATCTTAGAAAATCAGTGTGATTTCAGCAGCGTAACGGCATGACATAAGAATTCATAAAAATGGTTGATGATAGAGAAAGGGGTTCCTCTTCATAATTACATGTAATTGACAGTAATGAGTTCATATAGATACATGTCCCAACAATTGTAATGGAATTTAGATTCATGATACAAAAGTATTGCTTGAATGTAAAAGAGGAGAGAGAAGTTCCTTTCGGAATTTTGGCATAGTAACGGGTGTACATGGGTGGAATTTAATGAGAGAGAAATGGGTCTCCCATAATTCAAACATAAATAGGGAAGTATGAGAGAGGTGCGAAACCATACCCCAAAATTCATAATTGAAATTAAAAGGGCAAAATAACTTAAAGAAAGTTGGACAAAAATGAGAAAGGAAGAAAAAACCCTTACTTGGTAGTGTGCTTCCAAAGGCTTAAGAGAGGCCTCAGAGAGGCTTCTTGGGAGCTTGGGGCACCTTGTGCTGATTCTATAGAGAGTAGGGAAGAGGTTGTATGAACTTCAAAGGCTTTTAGTGAGGAGGAAGTGGGAGCTTGGGTGGGTTTATATTGGAAAGGTGAGTGAATTCTTTATTATTTAGGTTTGGGACCCCTTACATTAAACTAATCCAAACCACAAATAAGATCATGGTTTTTTCCCATGGTTTCTGGAAAATAAAAGAGGAAAACAATATTTTATAAGGCCAAAGTACTAACTTCTTAAAATAATAGGGTTTCTTATGTGGAGGTGAGTCACACTCCCATTGAAAACAATTTAAAAACACAATGTGTTTAATAAGTCTTGAAGGGTCCATTAATGCTTTGAAAAGTAAGTCAAACAAACCCAAAATCATATTATTTTAATGTTAAAACATATATTGGCCTAACATAAAGCTTATATTATTTTATTACATCACTATTGGGTCACTATGATGTCATAAAACACATTATATATTTAAACAGTATTGAATTTTTACCCAAAAAATTGACTGTCTCAGAAAATTATGAAAAATTAACCGTTGGATAATTTCGACGTCTTGATTCCAGAAATAAAATTTATTTTATCTAAATAATTTTCTAAATATGTTAATTTTTACTTTTAAAATAAAAATCGACATTTATCGAAAATTCAAGGGTTTTGACAAAATTGGCTTTCAAACCATAATAAAAATTACAATTTCATTCATAAAATTATATGATCATTTATATATAATAAAATTAATTTAATAATAATAATAATATTTTATTAAAATATTATTTAAATCAAAAATCCATTAATTTAAGAAAATATAATTCTTAATTAAATAATAACTAAAAAACACTATTTTCACTTTAAAAACTATTTACAATGTATCAATAATGACAAGAAAGTATATTCATTATTATATAAAAAACATAATGTACATGAACATAGTACTATAGATTTGTTACATAACCCCTTAAAACAACCACATAAGACCTAAGGTTAAGGTGTGCGATGGTGACAGACTCTTGGGGTGGCTTGGATAACATCGCTCGAGTGGTAATTTCTATCAACTTCCACTTTTCTCATAGATGGTCACATTTGAGATTACATGATGAAGCTTAGCTTGGGCTTGGTCAAGAGTGAATCCCAAAGATGCCACCTCTTTTCCAAGCTCCGAAAAATGGGCTTCATATGGAGAAATTCTATTGGATGAGGCCATCACTTCCTTTGTCTGAGTAAATTGGATTTGTTAAAGCCCTATATTTATACTAATCATCTGATCACGGTTCAATGGCTATAAAATAAACAGTCACAATTCTTAACATAAAACCAAAGAAGTTGACATTTTATATAAACATTTTACATAAAGAGAAATTTAACTAGTTCAATAGGGATTTCTATTAGTGAAACTTTGGGTCGTTACAATATTCCCACCTTAAGAAATTTCACCCTTGAAATTTTCTTTTTCCCACACTAAAACAGATGTGGGTAAATCAGCTTCATCATTTCCTCTGATTCCCAAGTCGCTTCTTCAAACTTGTGGTTTCGCCACAACACCTTGACAAGGGGAATTGTCTTATTTCATACAACTTTTTCTCTATGATCTAATATCTTCACTGGTTGCTCCTCATAAGAAAGATCATCCTCTAACTATACCACCTCAGAAGAGAGTACTTGTGAAGGGTCTGGTATGTACTTCCTTAAGAGGGATACATAGAAGACATCAAGTACTTTGGCCATGGTAGGTGGAAGTGCTAGTCGATAGTCCACATCCCCGACACGATCAAGAATCTCAAAGGGGATGATGTACCTTGGACTTAACTTCCCTTTCTTTCCAAACCTCATGACCTTTTTCCATGGAGATATGCGTAGAAAAACCATGTCACCAACTTTAAACTCAAGGTCTCGCCGATGATTATCTGCATAACTCTTCTGTCAACTCTAGGCTGCCTTGATATGCTGCTGAATGGTTTTCACCTTATCCACCATTTCCTTGACCATTTCTGGTCCATGCAGCTTATGTTCACTGACCTCATCCCAACACGCTAGTGTTCTGTACCTTTTCCCATAAAGGGCTTCATATGGTGCCATTTGGATGCTCCAATGGAAACTGTTATTATAAGAGAACTCAACCAGAGTAAGATGTTGATCCCATCCTCCTTTAAAGTCCATTGAGCACGCTCTCAACATATCCTCAAGTGTTTGGATAGTCCGCTCAGATTGGCCATCATTTTGAGGATGATAGGCCATACTGAAGTTCAGTTCAGTATTCAGAGCATGTTGAAGACTCTTCCAAAACTTAGAGGTGAATCTTGGATCTCGGTCAGACACAATAGATAGTGGCACTCCATACAGCATTTCCACTTCCCTGATATATATCTGTGCCAGTTGATCCAATGAGAAATCATCTCGAATAGAAATGAAGTGTGCAGTCTTTGTAAGACGATCCACAACAACCCAGATTGCACTGTTTCCTTTGGATGTCCTTGGAAGTCCGATGACAAAGTCCATGGTGATGTTCTCTCATTTCCATTCTGGTATGGACAATGGTTGCATCATCCCCTTAGACTTATGCCTCTCTACCTTCACTTGCTGGAACACCAGGCACTTTGATGTATATTCAGTGATATCCTTTTTCATATTATCCCACCAAAACTTTTCTCAGAGATCTTGATACATCTTTGTGCTCCCTGGGTGAATAGAGAAATTTGAACTTTGTGCATCATCCAAAAGTTCCTTCTTCAGCTCCGGATGTAATGGAACACATATCCTTTTCCCAAATCACACAATTCCTTCTTCATTAACATTAAACTCCAAGGATTTACATTTTTTGATAGCTTCCACTTTTTCCTGAATTCCCACATCATCCTTTTAAGCATCCTTTAACCTTTCCAAAAGGGACGGTTGAGCAATCATTTGTGAAAGGATTTATGATGTTCCCTTGTTTATGATTCCCATGTCCATCTTCATCAAGTCCGAGAAGATTGGATCCTTCTCAATTCTCATCATTGATAGAATCGCTGGGTCCTTTCTACTTAGGGCATCTGCCACCTTGTTTTCTTTCCCAGGGAGGTAATGTATTGAACAGTCATAATCCTTGATGAGCTCTATCCATCTTCTCTGGCACATATTAATCTCTTTTTTTGTGAATATATATTTAAGACTCTTGTGGTCAGTATATATCTCACATTTATCCCCATAGAGATAATGCTGCCAGATTTTCAAGGCAAATATCACCACCGCTAACTCCAGATCATGCGTTGGATAGTTTCACTCATGGATTTTCAACTGACTTGAGGCGTAGGATATCACTTTATCATTCTGCATCAGCACATAGCCTAATCCCTTCTTTTAAGCATCACTGAATACCACAAAAATTTCCCCACTTGTGGGTAAAGTGAGAACGGGAGCAGTGATAAGCCTCATTTTCAACTCCTTAAATCTTTCTTCGCATTCATCACTCCAAGAAACCTTTACTCCCTTTCGAGTTATCTTGGTAAGAGGTTTGGAAAATCGGGAAAAATTTCTCAAAAATTATTGATAATATCCAGCTAACCCCAAGAAGCTAAGGATATCTGTTACTGATGTTCGCCTCGGCCATCCCTCAATTGCATCTGTTTTGGAGGGATCCACAGATATCCCATTGCTTATGATGATATGGCCCAATAATGAGACCTCCTTCAACCAGAACTCACACTTGTTGTACTTTTCATAGATCTTCTCCTTGCGCAAAGTCACTAGTACAGTTCTTAAATGCTCCTCATGATCCTCCTTGGTTTTGGAGTATATTAGAATATAATCTATAAAGACTACAACAAATTTGTCAAGGTAATCTCTAAAGACTCTATTCATCAAGTACATGAAAATTTATGGAGCATTGGTGAGTCTGAAAGGCGTTACTATGAATTCATAGTTCCCGTATCTTGTACGAAAAGCAGTCTTGGGGACATCTTCCTTCTTCACCCTTACTTGATAATATCGCGACCGCAAATCTACCTTGAAGAAGTGTTGTTCTCCACGCAGCTGATCGAACAAGTCATCGATCCATGGTATAGGATACTTATTCTTTATTGTGATTTTTTTAAGTTCAAGATAATCGATGCAAAGCCGCATTGACCCATCCTTCTTCTTGACGAAGAGGACTGGTGCACCCCATGGTGAAGCACTTGGGCGTATAAACCCTTTATCCAGATTCTCCTGTAGTTCTTTCTTCAACTCTTCAATCTCCACGATAGCCATTCTATATGGAGTCTTTGATATTGTTAGCACCCCTGGTATAAGTTCAATTGAGAATTCAACATCTCTTCTAGGAGGAATACCAGGAAGTTCCTCGGGAAACACTTCAGCGAATTCCCTCACAATAGGCATTTCCTCAAGGATGGTTTCTTTCTTGGACTCAATAATCTGAGCCAGATACGTGTGCTCATAGGGCAGTAATATCCATGATTGAGATGATGAAGCTAAAGGAGATTCATCTTCCTCCTTACACTTGTAAGGAATCGTGGGTCGATTCTCCATATGGAGTGTGATTTCCCTCTCCTGACAATTTATGTTGGCTCTATATAAGGAAATCCAATCCATGCCAAGAATTTCATCAAATTCCACCAGAGGGAGTATGAAGAGGTTCGCCAGGAAATTCAATCCATAAATTATAACAGGGAAGGACTTATATTCATGGGATGCAATGATTTCCCCATTTTTCGTACTCACCGACATCTTCACTTCCATGATTTGTGGTGGTGCTAGGATTGTTCTATTAAACTTTTGAGATATAAAAGAATGTGTAGAACCTGAATCAAAAAGTATGTTCAATGTTCTTCAATGAATAACTAGAGTACCTGTCACCACTTCTTTTTCAGGGTTCACTTCGGCAGAAGTGATGGAAAAATCTCTTCCTTGCTGCCTTAGAGGTTGTTGGTTGCCTCCGAAAACCCTTGGTTTAAGGAACTGATTTGAAAAGTGCCCCGGTTCTTTGAAGTTGTAGCAATGAACAACGTGTTGAGGTTCAAATGGAGCATTCCTCTCCTCTTTCATAGCCGCAGGTCTTTCTTGCCGATAGTTAACAGCTAGGTTCCCTTCTCTTCCACACCTAAAGCATTTCCTCATCCCCTTGAGGCAATTTCCAGGGTGCTTCTTTCCGCACTTTTGGAAAGTGGGGTGCTGGATCTTCTTAGCACCATTGGATTTATCCATCAGACCGCCAGTATTGAAGTCCACCTTATGATTCTGGTCCCCATGATACCCCTGTGATTCCCCAATCTCTATTTCAACCTTGATGGCACATCGGATAATTTCCTCATAGCTGTTGAAGTCACAGATCGCTAATTATTTCTGCGGGCTAGGATTCAGCCCACCAAAGAAGCGGTCAACCTTGCATTTGGGGGTAACGACAAAGATGGAAGCATATCGTGAAAGCCATGTGAAGTTTTCCTCGTACGCTCCAACAGATTCTTCTTTTTTTTTTGAGTGAAAGGAAGTCCCTTTCCATATTAAGCCGGAGGGTGCGCAGAAAATATTTATCAAAAAACATCTTCCGAAAATCCTTCGATTCAAACACCTCGATCTCCTCCTCAGGCTTCATATTTGTTATCAATTTCCACCATTGATCAACTTCCCCCTCCATACGATAATATGCCAGGAGAACCTTCTCTTGTTTAGAATATTGAAGGATGGAGAAGATATTTTCAATGGAGTTGATCCATTGTTCAGCGATCGTGGGATCGGATGATCCACTAAAAGTAGGAGGCCTTTGTCTCATGAAGCTCTCGATAGTGACTTTTTCTTTCTTAGGGGGGGGGGGGGGTTGAACATTAATCTTGACCCATTTTTCTATTCAAATCTTTAGTTAGCTGAGAGAGAAGCGTGACAAAGTTTGTGATTCCTGCTCCCATTGGATTGGGCATCTCATTAGTACAGTCATCACACTGATCTTCACATCGGTTGTTAGCTCGATTCCTCCTATTACCGGCCATTAGCTAGAATAAAAGTAAAGTTAGGGGGTAACACATAAAGGGTAATCCAAAGACAAAAGTTGATGACTTATAAATAAACTTTTATTTCCTTAACTAATGAGTTTATAGGCTTTAATCTATGCTTTTCATGATCTACTTTCTAACATATATTCTTAGGGGAATTTTTTTAAATTCCCTTAATAAGGGTTCATACTAAGCTTGTGAATTTATCAAAACATATCCCTCAGGAGTGTCATAACCAAGAGTGCAGCAAGGCACGTTGTCGTGCACCAATTCCCGTTTGAGTCTAGCTCAAAGCGGTGTTTTCGGGTTTTACCCCTAGGATACATCTGTGCCAGAGCCGCCTCTACCTGCTCGTATCCAGATAGGGATGTATTTTCTTGATAAACCACTTACTCAGTACTTACCAAAACTTGGGGATGTTTTTATTATACTTAGTCTTGTCTCTAAGGCTTTACTAGTGTTTTCTAATCCTAATCCCAAAAATAAATAAACCTATCCTCTGATACCAACTATGACAACCCTGCTTTTATTACAAACTTAAACATGATTTATTACATAAACCATTCACTTGATACAACATGGATGATCAAGAGGTATTTTGTATTTGGGGTTTAGGATCGTTACATAACAACTTAAAACATGAAGTACAACATCTTTATTGAAAACTTCCTTTATATGATCACTACATTCCCTCGTACTTAGCATTGCATGGGATAACCTGAGGACATGCATAAGAAAAGGGGTGAGCTATAAAGCCCAGTAAGGGAATAAACACGGAACACATGAGGAGTACAATAAATGTTATATAATAGGAATATAAATAGAGCACAAAAGAAACATGAACATAAAGGCATGATAAAGCATGATAATCATAACATGGAAATGTGGCAACAACACTTAACATGAATTAGCATGAGCCAAGGCTCATAGCACATAGAGCATGAGTAAATCCTCATTGCACATGAAGCATGATTAAACCCTCATTGCACTTGAATTAGAATGATTCAACACTCATTGCACATGACATATCATGATACTATACTTTACCTAGTGCATTGGAGCGCTATAAGGGCGCACCCTTCTTAAACATTTCATTTCATGCATAAGTGTGTCACATGGATCATAAAACATGGATTCATAAAACATAATCATTTATTCCACGATAAAGGAATGTGGAATTCATACATGAAACTTTATAATCAATTAGTAAATGTGCATAAATGTGAATACCCTTGATGGGGAAATGGTCATGGTATTTACTATACAATGACATTGGCTTAAAAAATCGGTGCGATTTCGGCAGCGTAACGGCGTGACATAAGAATTCATAAAAATGGTTGATGAGATAAAAATGGGTTCCTCGTCATATTTACATGTAATGGACAGTAATGAGTTCATATAGATACATTTCCCAACAATTTTAATGGAATTTAGATTCATGATACAAAAGTATTACTTGAATGTAAAAGAGGAGAGAGAAGTTCCTTTCGGAATTTCGGAATAGTAACGGGTGTACATGGGAGGCATTTAATGAGAGAGAAAGGGGTCTCCCATCATTCAAACATAAAGAGTTAAGTATGAGGGAGGTTCAAAACCATACCCCAACATTCATAATTGAAATTAAAAGGGCAAAACAACTTAAAGAAAATTGGACAAAAATGTGAAAGGAAGAAAAAACCCTTACTTGGAAGTGTGCTTCCAAAGGCTTGAGAGAGGCTTGAGAGAGGATTCTTGGGAGCTTGGGGAACCTTGGCAGGATTCTAGAGATATTATTATAGAGGGTGGACGAACTCAAAAGGCTTTTAGTGAGGAGGAAGTGTGAGCTTGGGTGGGTTTATATAGGAAAGGTGAGTGAATTCTTTATTATTTAGGTTTGGGACCCCTTACATTAAACAAATCCAAACCACAAATCAGCTCATGGTTTTTGCCCATGGTTTTTGTAAAAGAGGATAGGAAAACAATATTTTATAATACCAAAGTCCAAACTTCTTAAAATAATAGGGTTGCTTATGTGGAGGTGAGTCACACTCCCATGGAAAACAATTTAAAAAGACATGGTGTTTAATAAGTCTTGAAGGGTCCATTAATGCTTTGAAAAGTAAGTCAAACAAACCCAAAATCACATTATTTTAATGTTAAAACATATATTGGCCGAACATAAAGCTTATAGTATTTTATTACATCACTATTGGGTCATTATGATGTCATAAAACACATTATATATTTTAACAGTATTTAATTTTTACCCAAAAAATTGACTGTCTCAGAAAATTATGAAAAATTCACCACTGGATAATTTTGACTTCCTGATTATAGAAACAAAATTTATTTTATCTAAATAATTTTCTATATGTTTTAATTTTCACTTTTAAAATAAAAACCGACATTTATCGAAAATTCATGGGTTTTGACAAAAATGGCTTCCAAACCTTAATAAAAATTACAATTGCATTCATAAAATTATATGATAATTTATATATAATAAAATTAATTTAATAATAATAATAATATTTTATTAAAAAATTATTTAATTCAAAATACCTTAATTTAATAAAATAGAATTCTTAATTAAATAATAACTAAAAAACACTATTTGCACTTTAAAAACTATTTACAATGTATGAATAATGACAAAAAGTATGTTCATTGGTATATACAAAAAATAATGTACATGAACATAGTACTAGAGATTTTTTACATAACCCCTTAAAACAGCCGCATAAGACCTAAGGGTAAGGTGTGCGATGGTGACAGACTCTTGGGGTGGCTCGGATAACATCGCTCGAGTGGTAATTTATATCAACTTCCACTTTTCCCGTAGATGGTCATGTTCGAGCTTGACATGATGAAGCTCAGTTTGGGATTGGTCAAGATTGAAGCCCAAAGACGCCACCTCTTTTCCAAGCTCCAACAAATGGGATTTGTATGGATCAATTCTACTGGATGAGGCTATCGCTTCCTTTGTATGAGTAAATTGTATTTGTTAAAACCCTATATTTATACTAATCATCTGATCACTGTTCAACGACTATAAAATCAATGGTCACAATTATTAACTTAAAACCAAAGAAGTTGACATTTTATATAAACATTTTACATAAAGAGACATTTAACTAGTTCAATAGGGATTTCCATTCGTGAAACTTTGGGTCGTTACAACCAGATCCCGAAGTGTGGGTTCATGGAATATCATTTGGTATCAAATGAAAGGTTTAGATAGCATTTGATATTAGGATGTTTTTTGAGTATAATTTAATATTTGATAAGTTATGTTTGATCATTATAGATAACTCTTTGAGATAAGTATATTATTTAATTTTAAGGCAACAATGCACATTTTATTTGTATATTAGGATAATAAAACTTTAGTGAAAACCCTTAGAAGAATCTTAAGTATTGTATAACATCCTAATGTTTTTATAAATTATAGATGATGTGATTTTTCCTAGAAATACATCTTTGTATGGATACTGGAAAGTGAATGTGGTTATGGCATAGATGCACCTAAAGGAAATTACCCTAAAAATAGTTGGTTGAGCATTGACTCAATCATCACTCTGATTCATGATGAGTGGGCCTAATACTTCATACCTAGTTAGAAAGTACCTAGGGGTATAATATGTTTAATCATATTCCCTTTATGAACCATTATAAATTATTTAAGAATTAGTTTAATTAATTAGGTTAGAGAACCTAATATAAAAATGAGCATGGAGAACCAAGTATTGAACAAATAGTGTAATAGGTTGATTTGAAAGTATAAAATGTTGGGAAAATGTTTTATAAGGGGATATATATTCATATTTTTATTTTTATATTCACATTTTGGATATTATAATAACCATTTTGTTTTTAGTATACGGTTGAAATGGGATCATGAAGATGAAATTTAGAAATGTATTTATCTAAAACTTTTATTTCCTATAACTAAATAAGTGAGCATACATAACTGATTGATAATTTTAGTATATGACTATTATGATGAAAATGGTGAGTTTTCTAGTCTTACCAACTACATTGAGGTTGATATTATAATATAAATTAATTCTTTATACTCTTAACTATTATCTTTAGTTATTAATATTTATCAATGATATTCTGGTAAATTCTAAAATATATGAGGATTGTATGAAACATCTAAGGATTTTTCTTTAGTAGTTTTAATTAAATGGTATTGAAACAGAAATAAAATGGTATTAATAACCTTAAAAATTGATTTTATGAAAATTTATATTTTTGGGAATAACTATTGAAGAATTCTTGATTGAGGCATGGATAACTCTTTTGTTTATTATACACAAGTTATTGAGATAATAAAGGGTTGATTTATTTTTAATAAGTAAGTTTGATAGTAATTGGAAACCTTGGTATTGATAATTGATTCATGATATTTTTTATGAAGTTCATAAAATTTATAGGACTACGATATATATTAACTAGTGTGTTACCTTATGAACTAGTGGTTTATACCATTTTATTGTTAAATATATAGTTAATTTTTGGAGGAATGTATAATCTTATTCAGTTTTAATGTCTTGAAAATTAAAATAGGTTTTGGGAATGATATTTTATTGAGATTATATGATTAGGGTGCATACATACTTGGGTATATGATTTTAGGGATGAATAATATTTTTTTAGGAAGGATAAGTTGGATTTTGAGAGAATAAATTTCAATTATTATTATATTTAGAATATTTTAATATAGTTTATGGTAATTTGGAATATCTAATTTAAGTATTAGGTTAGTATGTATGAGAAAACCCAAATCAAAGTAACATAGGTTGAACAAAAAATGATATATGTTAAACTAAGAGTGATATGGGTTGGACCAAGTCAAATAAAAATTGATTTGTAAGAACAATATGCTAACATGATAGTGAAATAAAGTGATAAATAATGAGGTTAAATTTTCATGTATTTATTTATGATAATTCAATTATAATAATATTCACTCATGTTATATCTTTTGGTTTTAGTAATGGATGGAACTATAAGTAAACATGGGTGTGAGGGATAATTCAAAGATTACCTCGATAAACAACCAATCATAATGGGATATGGATTTAGAAACGTTGTGATTATGTCAAACCATTTATCAAAAAAATGGATTAATAATGTGAACATAATTGAAATCCCAAACACACCAATGAAGAGAAATATGGAGTCTCATGAAATACTAGGTGAACAAGATGATGAAGGAAAGATGATAAAATTTATTATATTTAAAAAACGTGGGATAAAACATTGGGGAAATTTCCATAAAGGGATAGGTAAATTCTATAAGTTTGGATATTATAGATATCATACTCAAAATTGTAAGGTAAAGAGAGAAGCAACAAAAATATGTTGATTTAATTTTAATAGAATTGGGAATTATGAAACTCAATTCCCCAACCCAAGAGATAATGATGGAAATAGTCACCAATAACTATGTGAACAAGTAAAAGACTATACAGTTTTTACTAATTAATTAGATAGTTATTTTTCACTCTATATTTTCTAGTGTCCAATGTTATGTATGTTTTCACCAACTACTAGATATTGAGTTCTAAATTAAAATCCCTAGAGGTATGATTATCCTATAAATCATTTTCAAAGTTTATAGGTAGTTATTACATATGGATATAGACCTAAATCCCTTAGTATAATTCTATGTGAATTCAAGAATTGGTTATCTCTCTTTATAAAGTGATTATAATGGTTTTTCATATATATAAATCTCATTCCACATCCTAAAAAAACCATGATCAACTAAAGGTGTATGGTTAATTATGAGTTCCCTATAGAAATTACTCGAATCATATGATTCAAATTGTGAGAATTAAATTTATTTAAAGTGGTTAAAATATAACACCCCAAAATTATAATATATGATTACCCTTAAATAATTCAATGTGTTTGATATATTTCTCCACATGCAACACCAAACTAAAATGAAACCATGATATTTTTCTAGAATTAAAAACATAGTTATTTAATTAGTTGGAATGAATTGTAGTTACCTCTTTATGAAATATATGTATAAATAAAATAAATACTACTTTTAATATAAAAGAAGTTCACATAAAATTACTGTTAAGATCATTTAATGTTTAAAGAAGCATTATTTTATAAAAAAATCCTTTTATGTGATATGTATTTCTATTTAAAAAAATTATCAATGATAAATTATTTTTGTTATTAATATTGGTTATCACCAATTTAGATGGTAAATAATGTAAAATAAGTATAATAATAGTTAATATTTGAAAATATCATTTTCTAATAAAAATGAATTTCATTTTATTTTGTGATTTTATTCAAAAATTTCATTTTAAATTTTTGAATTTTAAATTAATTAAAATTAACTTAATTTCTAAATTCATTATATCATAATTGACATAGAGTGAATTTTTTATCTTTTTCTGAAAATGTAAGTTTTTAGTAAAAAATGTGGGTATCAAGAAAATTGTAATTTTTATGAATTTATCATTTTATAAGAATGATATATAATATTACAAAACCTTTTAGGTGATAAAATATGAATCTATGAAATAAAAATATTCATTTTAAAATATTATTTGATCTTTTAAATCCTATATCCATTATTTTTAGAACTAATTAAAATGTTACTTTAATAAAAAACTACTAATGATCTTTTCTTTGAATCAATTATTTTCAAGGGAGATTGAGTTTTTAATTTCCTTTTGAGACTCATAAACTTTATTTGATTTATAATAAATAAATTTATGTCATTAAAATTAGTATCTATAATAATTTTATCTTATATATAAAGTTAAACCTTAAAAAAATTATTTCTCAAAAAACATTTACATGATTAATTGTATTTACTTTAAAATTAACTTTTCACATATTTAGAAAATTTATTTGATAAAATTATTAAAAATATATATAATTATAAGTAAAAAATATAAAAAAATGTTTAATATTAATCTTTTTAATTAAAATTAATTTCTAAGGTTAGAAATTAATTTCTATAGTAAAAGTAAATTAGGGTAAAAGATAAAAAAATAAAAAAAACCTTAAAATGCCCAAAGTTTTATAAAAAATGAGTGTTTAAGGTGATTTTAAACCTACATTAATTTTACTCTACTCTTTTTTACATTTTTTCCTTTAAAACTTGAATAGTAACCTTAAATTATTGAAAATTTAAGTGTTACTCCCAAAAATACCCTTCCCTTCTCTTATAAAAGGGTTACATATTCACCACCTCAAAAATCATATCCCATTCAAATTACCCTTTTAAACTATTCCTTTTCACTCTCCCTAGAACTCCCACCCATGAACTTAAGCCTCTATTCACTCATAGTTAGCCTAAGACCTTCAAAATCAAGGATACTTATATAGAAAATCCAAGTCCCTATTGTAAGTATTATCTGGCTCTTACATTTTCCTCTTAATATTAATCTTCCAAATATCGTATCACTATAATGATATGATAAATTTAGTATCATTAGTATACTTATATATTGTTATATTAATGTTAAAACCCATATTTACTCATTTCCATCCTCTTAGGGAAAAAAATAAAATGTCAATTGTGCATGTTCATAGATTACCGCCCAAACGAAGAATTTTTTTCAGTTATATTCTATTATTTAATTATTTATAAAAACATCTGAAAATATGTTTCAAAATCATAAAAAATCAAAATAATATCAGTATTCTTTTTTTATGATGAAATTATGTCAAAAGAAACACATCTTTAACCATTCTCACCCATCTAGCTAAAGTGTGTTCAAGTTTGGGTCAGTTTAACCACTTATATAAATGATGATTTAAAATATGTTCATGGATGAATATGAGAAAGTGGATACTAATATTATTATAATTTAATAAAAAAATAAGTATTGTTTTATGGTTTTTTAAGTTTCATATAAGGTATATAATTTATTATTAATAAATCACTTTCGACCACCAAAATTTCTGAAATAAGTCATTATCAATTCATTTTTCACATAACTTAACCAAAATACATATAGAATGAAATAAGAACATTTTAAATAAATATAAATTATATATTATATAGTCTTTAATGATATATCAAAATTTAACTTGATATAAAATGATGGGTAAGGATATCCAAATTATTAAATATGTGTGAAACTGTGAAAGTTATTAACACTCGATGGTCATAATACATAATAACTAATTAAATTGATCATGATAAAAAATTATTATAAGTATTATGAAAGGGTAATATTTATGATTAATGTTATGAAATTTATATTACATATTTTTTGCTTGTTTTATGGGATATAAGAGTGTGATCAACTAAGTAAGAAAACAAGTTAAGGGTTTTCATCTAAAATTCCTCTCTTTGATACATGTTTGATATTATACACCTAATTTCATTAATGTGGTGTATGTAATTCATGTGTGAGATATAATATCAGGAATTATATTTTACTCATATTATTATAAGTTCAATTACATTCCCCTCTTTCAATTTCTTTTTATTAAAGTGTTAATCAAGTCGTATTATTTTTTCTTGGTCTCAAATCTGATTTTTTGGAACATGTTACATATTTAAAACCAAGTTTAGTTTGTATGGTGTATTCAAAAACCATGTATATCTTACAATTATACTATTTTTATTTCATATTATTTGCTATAAAAGATATTTTCCCATATTCAATTGGCTATTGATATAGGTTTTTCCTCAATAGTAAGGATTTTTCGTAACTCAAATCCCCTTATTTGGGTTATAATATTTTATCTAGAACATCTCTCTTCCATGACTGGGTTATACAATCATAATATTTTAAGATATTTTATAATTCTATTTGGTAAAGTTATGTTTAAAAACAAATAATGTTTTACAACTATTTTTATAATATGGGTTTTTAAAAAAATTAATTGTAAGTATTAAAATGTCCCTTTCATAATCAGATGTTTTGGATCCACATATCCTATAGAAAAATTTGTTTAGTTATCAAGGATCATCATTGTATATTCTATTAAAATTAAAGGTTTTTAATGATTTATCACTTCAAATTTTGAAAAAAAACTTTTGGTATTGGACTGTAACTTCTTCTTTTCCATCAATGTTAAAAATGTATTCTAAAAGCTCTTTTAAAGTTTTCACTTACATTTCAATTTTAATTTTTAAAATGATTTACACTAATAGATTTTTTGATTAACTATTTATGTGATAATATATATTTATCTTTTGAGGGAATAAATTAATGATTCCAAACAATCCAATTCTTGGTCCCTTACTGGGTGGTATCGTTCAAGCATTATTTGGAAAGGATTTTTTTCATCTATGTCAGTATCCTTCTTGGTTTCCTTTGTTACCCTGGGGATATGTTCTTATAAAACCAAAAACAATATTTCTATGTATGGATTATTATCATTCTAATCCATTATTGACTTAGTCTCATACTCAACTATCTATATTGTTTGAATATAATATTTTATATAATTTATTTTGGATTACATTCACCTGTAAATAATGTTATTTTATTAACATGAGAATTGTTATTCCAATCCATATGATTTTTAGAAAGTTTACTATGTATTTTTCGAATATCCACCTTCTTTATTAGGATGGTTTATGATCATGTTATTGATTTTATTTTCATTAATAAAAGTATTTACATTCTTGATGATTATTGACTACAAATGTAGGTTGATCATGTATTAATATTTCTTATTCTTTATTATAAGGATGCCCATATTTTTATTTAGTCAAAGGTTTATTAAGGAATTGTTTGAAAGGTCTTGTTAAATATTATGGGGAATGAATTTTACTTAATCAGGTGAAGTCTAGGGCCATAGATTATATATCCCCTTGATGTATCAATAGGTCTCATGAGACAAAACAAGTTTGGGAATTTGGTGTATGCATGCCCAATTCAGTAGGATGCATTGACTACAGTTTCAATGAAAAATAAAGTGTATTGTCATAAATCCTTTATAGTAGGTATCTGATGTTTTTCATTCTATATTCTATTATTATGATATTAGTATTATTTGTATCCATTTTTTCATTTATTCTCATGGATATGGAATGCTCTTGGTTTCAAGATGATTATGGATTCATATTGTTTGCATATTAATGCTATAATATTTATTCTATGTTTATTCCATGATTACTTCAATTATATGTTTCCTTTACTGAGTGTTCAATATAACCCCTCTCTTATGTTTCCATTCCCTTGGTTATGAAAAAAACTAGTACATGTGTCATTTTTAGATGAATAGAACATGTGTGAGAATTTATGGGAATGTAGAAAAGTTATCTTGAATTAAGTTTATTCTTATATATAATAGAAAGAAATTTCCATTAATTAAGAAAGACATGGGATTTATTAATATATGATGTGTCCTAATTCTCTAATTATCAAAACCTGAAAATATCTTTTATGTGTAAGATATTCAATAATAATTATTGATTTTGTAATTATGGATGGTTATATCCAGGATTTTACTAAAGGTATCAAATCATATATGTAAATAATGTGTCTATGAGCACCAAATTTGGGAGGGTGGGTTTGGGGTGTCAAAAATAAACCTTTTTTAATTTCACCAACATGATTCCCCTCGTCTTTGAGGGTATACTAATAGTGTTCTCTATGACCTTATAATCCTGAACCATATACCATTATTACATTCTCTCATGTGACATGAATGATATTTTATTTATCTATTATTTCTCATATTGAGAATGAATAATTTGGGATTTTAATTTTTTAGCTAATTGTTTTAATAACATGATTTATATACAAAATTAAAAATTTGGAGTTAAAACAAGTAGTACATTTTATTACTTGGGGAAAAACTTGATTATCATCTATATACTCTAGTCTCCCATTTTATATTAAAATTGGCCTATGATTAAACTTCAGATATCACATTCTTAGGATCTTCAAACCATCACTGTGGGTATTCAATAACCTAATGCATCTTCGCAAGCTCCGTGAGCTTGGCCTATATCTATGGGAACACTGTAGACACTTGTATTTGGTGTCTATCATGATGAGAACTTCATTACACCAATTGATATGAGGTTTAGGCTAGCTTTGATTCACCTAGGAATAGCTAAGTTCTTATGTTCTATATCTCCTCCTCCTAGGTCTGGGTGAGGTCTTACAGCTAACACTCCTTGGCCTCCTACTCAACAAGACTTTTCTGAGTCAGTTTATGAGCTACCATTCCATGTTCCACATATTCAAATCTGTAAGAATCATACTATTGAACCTCTAAACACTTCCAATTGACCAAGAAGTTCAAAAACATTCCTTGGAGTGAATTATAGTCAACCCAACTACCCAAGATCCCAGATACTAGAGGAGTCTTCCTATATGGCTCCCCATCTAACCCTGTGATGTCTTGGTGATGAGGCATAAAATGTTCTTTTAGGATTTATGATGGATCATAAGGTCTTATTTATCCATCTCTAAACTTGACCCATCCTCTTCATGAATTAAAGGTTCATAATTTTTGAATTATAAAATAAATAGATATGGATTCATAGATTCATGTCCCACTACTAATTAGTTTGTCTTTTCATGAACCAACCCATGGAAACCACTAAATAAGGCACCTAAGTTGTATCACGACATAAAAAAGGTACATTCCCAATTATCCTCGGCTAGTAACTAGTGAAATAGAATCAAATATATATATCTTGGGAACAATTTTTCCCATTAAAAATGATTTAATAATTAGTGTAATTATTCTAGTAATTATGGTATGATCCATCAATATATTATACATCTACAACAAATTAATCATGAAAATTTCTAAATAAAATAAATTTAAACATGGAATAATAACTAGATAAACAAACAATTTAAATCCACATGTATAAATAAAATATAAATAGGTAAAAGAGAGGTTTTCTTAGATGATACAATAGTAATTACAAAATAAAACTAAAAACGATACCCGATCAAATCTCTATGTGACTCCATAAGTTACAATCCAACCTCAATATTGTAACTACTCCATGATTGATTAGAATCTAAACTAGAATATTAAATTATTATAGGCATGATTATAAAACTTAGTAGGTATTCCAAATAAACCACACCCCATGAATTATATTCAAATAAAATATCCTTTAGGTTCTAGTTTGGAAATACATTTTATAAAACATAGTTTTATAACTTTTAGATTAAAACCTCATAAAATTTTGTTTCCCTATTTTCTATTAAAATAGTTAATTTTAAAACATGGATGTTATAAAATTTTAAAAATAAATTAATACTTTAAATATTTAACTTAATATCTTCAAATAATTTTCAAAAACATTAAAACACCAATTTCCATTATAAAAAAATGATTACAGTACCTATAGTTCCCTACCTTTTTAATACATAAAACTTTCACTACATGGTACAAAATTTAATAATACATAGGATATTTTGAGGTTTAGATTATTAAAAACTTGGAACATAATATAAGAAAAACATAAATTTTCTTTTAATTCACTAGAAATAATTATTTATGGATTCATTATAGGTTACTTTTATTACATATCATATCCTAGGGACATACATCAAAATAAATAGATGAGTATAAATCCTAATAAGAAAATAGATAAAGTAAATATTTTACATGTTATCATGATGCATAAAAATATGACATGATTATAAGAACATGAGGAATATCATAATATAATGATCATGAATTATAACATGGAAATGTGGCTAAAACATAAAAAATGATACATTCATAAGAATATCATTAAGTTTTATCAAAAAGGTGTCTTGAAAGATAATTACCAATGATTTTAACCAAGGTATAATAAAACATATCATCTATGGAGATTAATTATTTACCTAATGCATTAGAGTGATATTAGGGTTCACCCTTCATATGTATAAATTCATATGTTCCACATAGATAATATAAGAAATCATTTTATAAATAACCCATGTAAAATATTGAATGGGTTTTATGTAAGGTCATTGATTTCATAAAATTTTACCCATACATGTAAATTACATCATTTTTAACCCAAAAAAAGGAAATGTGGGTTTCATAAATGGAAATACCCAATAAATAAATTATGTTTACATCTAGATGAATACCCATGGATAAAGAAGAGGTTTGGGTATTCATAATATAAGTCTATTTCATGTAAAAGAGAGAAATTCATGAACTGATTTCAACAACACAATAAGTATAAAAACTGGATTAAGGAAAGGGAATAATGAGAGGGAAAAGGTATACCATTGGTAGGACACTATTTTGGTAGTAATGTAATGATAAAAATTGTGTGAAAAGAATGTAATTAAACATTTATATGACATACCATAAATGAGGTACTTGGATAGAAAAGAAGAAGAGGGTAATTCCCTTACCTTGGGAAGTAACTTTATAAAGCTTGGAGAGGGAAACCTTAAGACATTGAATACAACTTGTATGGAATTTAGAGAGGGTAAATGAGTATAATTTCATGTTTATGATACTTTTAGAAGAGATTAATGTGGGGATTCATGGGTATTTATAGTAAAAGAATGGAAATTTTTTATTAATTTCTAAATATAGATCTTGGAATTCTAGGTTATGTCAAATGAAAATCAATTAGCTCACCCATGATTTTTTTCTCATGATATTTGACATTTAAGACTAGTTTTATAATATTTAAATGTATTAGACCCTAAATTATTTTTTTAATGCTACTTTGGACATAGAAAAGTAAATGTTCCACAAAATATAGTTTTTATAATCACAATTTTTATTTTAGACATTGGAAAATCATTTATAGGATTTGAAATTGAATTAAATACACTAAGATATATAATATTAATAAAATAATATATTTCTATCAGAAAAATGCTTGAGATTTATTATTAAATCAATTTTATGTTTTTATGATGCCATAATAATTACTGTTTTTATACTATATTTTATATTTTACCCAAAAATTTGACTATCTCAAAAAAATATAAAAAAAATCACCATTTCCTTATTTCAATATATTGGTTTCAAAAAAATAACAATTTTATTTGAAAAATTTCTAAATTTTAGAAAATTTAATTTTTAAATATAAATTACTTGTTTATTGAAAACCACTGATTTTTATTATAGAAATAAATATATATCCCTTATAAAAATATATATAATTATATAAAAATATTTTTTAAATAAATTTTGTTATTTTAAACCTTTTATAAAAAAAATTAAAATCATTTTAATATAAATTAAATATATATACTTTTCATAAAAAAATAATCATATTATCTTTGTATAAAAATCTATTTTATTATATTCTCTAATAATGTGCATTTTTTATATGGTTGTAACACTAACTAATAATATAGGATCAATAAAACTATTAATTCGTTTCTAAAATAATTACACTAAAGTACTAATAGGGGATAGATACATAGCCCAATATTACACCAATATGGGATATAAGGGTAAGGTATGTGATGGTGGTAGTTTCATGATATTTTTTGACCAACATTGATTTAGTGGTGATCTCCACTAGCTAGAACTTCTCTCATATATGATTTAATTTAAGCCTTAGTTATTTAAGCTATTCTTGGGATTGATCAAGTGAAAATTCAAATGATTCTACCACCCTCACTAGCTATGACAAATGAGATTCATAATTCATGATTCTACTAGTTGAGGTCATTATTTCTTCCTTCTGTATTCAATTAACTCTTATCATTACCCTTAATATATATACTAACCCTAACAGTCACTTTATAAAGGATACATTACAAATGATCATAATGGCTAATGGTCATATTGACCAATGGTAACATAATAGTAATGTAAAGATCATATCCAAACTATCAAATTTATGATTACATCCTATATATACACCTAAACATCAATATTTACTACTTCATTCCCAAATGTTTGTACAATTTCTTTGGTAATTTGTATCATAATCCTAATATTTCTTTTTCTTTTAACATTTTTCATGGTATGTGTAATATTCCTTGATGAATTTGATCCTACTAAGTATACCATTTCATGGTTTATATTGATTGGTTTATATATCTCTCTACTGGTCTTAGCTGTAGTAATCAGTATTATTACTGAACATGTAATATTATTTTTTGTAATATACTCTCTATGTACTTTCATTATAAAATATAATAATATAGTCATTATGAAAAAAGAGTTATTTTATTAATAATAAAAGGAATTTTTATATTGTTACATTATCCCCCTTTCAAAAAAAATCACCCTCAAAATTTAACTCTTGAATTAAAATAAAAGGGGGTAATTTTCCTTCATCACTTCTCTAAGCCCCCAAGTAGCTTCTTCAAACTTTTGATTTATCTAGATAACTTTAACAAGTCATTTTGTCTTATTACTCAACACTTGGACCCTTTTGTAAAGAATATGGATCATTTCCTCTAATATGAAAAGTTAGGTTCCAATTAAAAAACATTAATATCAATTATATGTGATAGTTAAAACATATTAATTCTCAATAGATACATGTGGGGAAAATTTTGAAAATTGGAAAAAAATTGGAGGTTGTGCTAATTGATAAGAAACAACTCCAAGAAACTCTAGAATCTCAAATGGTATAATATACCATGGACTCAGTTTACACTTATTTTTAAATCTCATAACTCTTTTCCATAGTGATATCTTGAGAAATACAAGATCCCCAGCATGAAATTATAATCCCTTCCTTCGGTTGTTAATATATCTTTTCTATTGACTATGAGTAGCCTTGATGTGTTTCTGAATCACATGTATCTTTTCTATAGTCACCTGCATAATGTATGGTCCCAATAGTTTCTCTTATCCAACTTCATCCCAAAATTATGGAGTTTAATAAATTTTTCCATATAGAGATTAAAAAAGGTATCATTTTAATACTAGAGTGGAAGCTATTATTATAGGATAATTCAATAACTTATAGATATTTTTCCCATATCACTTGAAAATAAATTAAGTTATCCCTTAGTATTTCTTCTAATGTTTAAATTCTATTCTTAGACTACTCATCAGTTTTTAGGATGATAGGATATGATCAGGTATACTTCTGTATTCATAGTCTTTTGAAGGCTCCTCTATAAGTTAAAAGTAAATCTGGGATCCTGGGCTAAAATAATTGATAGTGTTACTTTATGGAGTCTTATTATTTCTTGAATATAGAGGTGAAAAAAGTTATCTAGGTAGAAATCCTCTCTTATGGAAATGAAATGGGAATATTTTTCAAGTTATCAATAATTACCATTATATCATCGTTTCCCTTGGATTTCATAGGGATACCGGTGATAAATTACATAATTATGTTGTTCCACTTTCATAGTGGTATGGGTAGTGGTTTCTATACCCCTTTAAGAAGTTGTCTCTATGACTTCAGTTGTTCACACACCAAGAACCTTTTAATGTAATTATAAATATCCCTTTTCATATTATATATCCAATAATGATCATGAAGGTCCTAATATATTTTAGTATTTGAAGGATTTATAGAGAATGTAGAGCTACAAACTTTATCCATAAGCACCTTCTTTACCTCAAGAATATATGGGATAAATATCCTTGTACCAAATTTCAGTTCACCTTCTTGATCAATATTGAATTCAGGAAACATCCCATTTTTCATAGCCTTCATATACTTTTTCATCATAGGATCATGTATTTGAGATTAGTTGATCTTCTCTATTAATTAAATTTGAGAAATCATTTAGGATAGTATTAATTATATACCTTCCCTTATGATTATCATGCCCAAACTTACTAGATCCTTGATCAATGGATATTCTTCAACCCTCGTCATTTCAAGAACACCAAGATATTTCCCACTCAATGTATCTAAAAAAAATTTCTCTTTCAAGGTGATAATGAATTGAGAAATAATATTTTTTAAGAAGATGAAACTATCTCCTTTTTCTCATGTTTAGTTCCTTTTGTGTGAATATATACTTCATAATCTGGTGTTTTATGTATATATCACACTTTTACCCATAAATATGGTGTCTTTATATCTTCAGATTAAAAATGAATACATCTAACTACAGGTCATGGGTAGGATAATTCTATTCATGATGATCTAACTATCAAGTTGCATAGGTGATCACCTTGTTCTTTTAAATGAGGACACATCCAATCCCTTTCATGTATGAATCACTATAGATAAAAAAAATATTTCTATGAAATAGGGTAAAGTTAGCATGGGTTCACTAACTAGTAGATTTTTCAGTTCCTGGAAGCTTTCTTCACAATATTTCATCCAAATAAACTTGAACCCCTTTCAGGTTAATGTGGTGGATTTGAAATTTGTGGAAGTTTTTTTAAAAACCAAAATTAATATCCCACTAAAACAAAAAAACTATTAATATTAGTTATAGTTGTAGGATGAAGCCACTCCTCTATAGCCTTTATCTTGGTAGGATTAACTGATATTCCTTCACTAGTTTCAATATTCACCCAAAATGAAAATTTTTATAACTATAACTCACATTTACTAAAAGTATTAAAGAGAATATATTTCCTAAGATTTTGTAATATTACCCTTATATGATCATCATGTTCCTTATGACTTTTATAATATATCAAAATGATATCAATAAAGACCACTATAGATTTATCAAGTTATTCCCTAAATATTCTATTCATAAAATCCATAAATATCACAAGAGCATTAGTCAAACCAAATAGAATGAAAACAAACTCATAAATACCATATCTAGTTTAGAAAGAATTATCTGGGATATCTTCCTTCTTCACTGTCAAACAGTGATACCCAGATTGATGATCAATCTTTTAAAAGAATTAATCCCCTAAATTTTGGTCAAATTAACCATCAATCCATGTAAGAGGATATTTTTTATTCATTATAACCCCCATTAAGTTCTCTATAATCAGTGAATAACCACATTGATCCATCCTTATTCTTTTGAAATATAATAGGTTCTCCCCAAGAAGATGCACTTGTAAGATTGAAACCCTTCTCTAAAAGATCTTTAAGTTGCTTATTTAATTCCTCTAACTCCACATATTTTGTTCTATATGGGGTATTTGATATTGGTTTGGGTCTTGGTATGATATTAATGGAGAACTCTACTTCTCTTTCTAGGTGAGTCCCATATAACTCTTCCGGAAATAAATTAATATTGTCTTTAATAATTAAGAAATTTTCAATATTTATATTTTCATTTTCTTATCCCTATTCACTGATTATCTCCATGAATAAGGCTATAGGAGGTGATTCTATAAAAATCTCAAGTTAGGATATCTCTCCACTAAAAAACTCTAGGTTTTCCATTCAAGAACACAAAAATTTCCTCACATCTATAGTTGATCTTATCATTATACTTTCACAGTCAATCCATCCCTATTATAGTGTCAAAATCCACCATGGTAATGACTAATAGACTTTTAATGAGACTATACTCACTAAAGTTGATAATGAAGTTTCTAAACACCTTTGATGATTGGATAATCCATCCAATATTCTTAACTAATAACTTCTAATAGTTTGGGTTCAATTCTAAATTATTTGTAAACTTGGATAAAATAAATAAACATGTAGAAATAGAGTCAAGAAATACACTTTATAGTTGTGAGAGCACAAAGAGTGAACCTTCCTCCAAATCATATAGAGATATTTTTCTAGCTGTTGTGATTAGAAATGCATAGACTTTATTCCATATCCTATTCTAAGGTTAATGGTAGTTATCCTCTATTATCTTCTAATTTGTAAATTGATTTTTAAAGTTCCCAAGTTTTCTACACTAAAATCAGTGAACTCTAGGATATTCTTGCATCATCTCCCCTCTTTCATTTTCATTAAGATTGATAAGTCAGATTTATATATACATATTGGATGCATTTATTTAATAATTAATCATGATTTATTTGATAATAAACTGGGTTTTTATGTGTTTTTATAGGAATAATAAATTCAATAATCAAAGTAGGAATACTGGGAAAATGGAAAAATTCATCATTACATGCCATGAAACATAGATTCATGACATGTATTCCTTGGACTGACCACCTTCTAGCTGAGTAAAAGGCATGAACCCCATTTCCATGATGTGAACCAAGTACATAATGTGAATTCAATTTACACATCATTAAATAATTGAATCTAAAACCAGATTAAGATACATGATGTGAACATCATACATGATGTGAAAAGTTTGAATTATGGATCTTGCTGAAGATACAAGCCATGAAATCCATAATATCCAAGATCTTCGGATAACTTTGTGGATTTAAAGTACGCAATGTGAATCCTATTTACACATCATGAATTTATTAATGTATAAGTAACTTAAAACATGTTCACAACGTGAATTTATTGAACATAATTAACCACTCAGGCCTATTTATATTCCAGCAACCTTTGGCACTATGAGAGCTTGGGCATAGTGGCTGAACTATTAACTTTATTCTTTATTTCTATTCTTATCTTCTTTAAACTTAGTTGTAAACCTTTAATTTCCATTTTAAGTAAATTTCTTTACTACTTTATGTTTTGTGACAATGAATTTCTCATTTCTTTTCCTATTTCCTATTTCAAAACTCAGTTTCAATACTAATTGTTGTGCAACATCAATTGTAATTGTGTTATTCATTGTTTATTCAATATAGTATTTAATTGATTTTATATGATTTAAATTGTGGATTACGTAATTTTCAATATTTTATTTATCATGTTGAGTATTTTTTTCATATGTTTCCTTAATTTCAATTAATATCATCATACATGGCTAATCTTCTTAGGGTTGGGGGTCAAGATTAAGGGTGGATTTAAATATAATTAATCTCTAAATCAAGACTCGGTAAGCATGTGGCTAGTAATTAGTTTAAAAAAATTGTTTATCTCATTTTTTCACTACCCTATCCATGGTATATTCAATTGAAGGACCCTAACCTAGTTGGAGTTAAGCAAACTAGGACCAATAGATTTTGATACTTTCTTCCTTTAATCTAATATTACAGCACCTATTTTGTTGAGTTTCTATAGACCAAAGAATAGTTGCATCTTAGGTAGATCCAATTGGTTAGACCAAGATCAATTGGTGACCTTTTCACTACTTCACAACCTAATTCATGGGTCTATCCCAAGTTAGATATAGAATTAAAAATTTTCCCAAACCATTAAATTGACCATTATCACTTATTTTTAATTTGAGTTAAACCCAATATATATATTTTTAGAAAAAACAAAATAGAGAGAGATCATGAGGACTCATGCCACAAATTTATTACCACTAGGTTACTTACCTTCTAGTTATCCATGTGGGCTTGAGCCTATACTTCCACTATGTTACACCTTAGTAGATGAGTATAGTTTGAGAAATATAAATTCTAATCTCATAAGTTCTTGCATGTAATCAACAAAATCATATAGTACAGTCAAATTTTGGCATCGTTGTTGAGGATAGTTGTGCCTTAGCATAGTGACTTTCAGAATGAACCTAGGATTTCCTCAACCCTCTTTACCTTCTCACCCATTCTTTTTACAACTTTTTATCTTAGACTAGAACCTATATATGCTCTTCTCTCAGATAATGCATGCACCAGGGCCATCTGACTCACTCAAAAAGTCTTGATGCTCAAGAACTATTTAATTTAGATCCTAAAATAAATATATCTATCATTTTATGTTGATGCTTAACTATGGTTTAATGAAATAATATTGTGCTTATTAACCCCCAAAACATCCAATATACACCACCTGAACATCAAGGAGAGTGACCAGCATTGTAAGAGTGCTCCGTCATAGACTACATCTTTCCATTCATCAGGGGCGTTGCACCTAGCATTGTGAACCCTTCTATCCATGTTTACACATTTGAAATTAAAACTGGACTCATCCACATGATCCATAACATGGGGAAATTTAGTGTACTCTAAAGAGAAGATCCCCATTAGCACATTTTAAAAATTTTATAAGTATATGATTCCTTTCACAACCAAGGTGTATCCTATGATGCCATCAGACTTCATGTATTATATTTCTCCTTATATGAATGAGCTAAGGATTAGCTTAAAATCCAAATGGATGATTCTATCATGATTTGGGAAGATTTAGAAAAGAAATTCCTATATAAATACTTACCATCAATCTGAACATGGAAACTCTCAAATAAGTTTCAAAACTTCATCGAGGAGGATAGAGAATCAGTATGGGAAGAGTGGGATTATTTTAAGGAACTGAATTTGAAATTCCCAAATCATACCCTTGATGTGTGGATATAGCTCCAAATATTTTATTAGGGACTAAAAATAGTTTTATGTGTTATTTTAGATGTTTTCATTGATGGTGGACTCATGATAAAGATGCCTAAAGTTGATAGAGAACTATTAGATGGGATATCCCACAATTATAGTAAGTGTAAAATTGATCCAGGACCACCTTGGTGTGAAATACATTAGGTGGAATAGAATAACCACTAGGCATCATAATTTGAAGCTCTCGTGAAGAAGCTTGAGTCATTCTAGCTACTTATTCCACCACCTACATCTCTTTCCCCTATCATGGGTATCCAAGAATATGAAATGTGTGGGGTGGGATTTCACCCCAATTAGGATTATAGAGAAGGAATAGAAGATCCTCAAATCCATGATTGTAATTATTTGAATTAAAATCAACAAAATCAATAGTTTCAAAAAACCCAACAATACTAGAAGAATTGTTATCATAAGAGACCATCTCAGTAGCTGAAACAAGTAAATCAAGGTTAATTTCAATAGAGGAGTGGTTAAGCACCACCACAGAATCAGGGACCACCTGGGTACCCACCACAGAATCCATCTCCTCCACCATGGTAATAATTTTAACAACAAAATTTTTCCCATAGACCTCATCAGTTTCTAACTACTCAACAACAATAGTATCAACAATTTCTATAGAGGTAGAAAAACCTATCCCCGCCTCCATAATCAAATCTTGAGAACCAACTCACCACCTTCATGTAGAAATAAGATCAAAGGATGACTACCTAGTAAATAGAAATGAAAAACCAAAGGGATAGCATGTACAACCATGGTCATGAAGTGGGGAAAATCTCAAAGACTATATCAGACCGATTACCTGTAACTTTTCCTAATAATAGAAAGACTCATCCAAAATAAGAGGAAAAGGTTATAGTTCTTAAGAGTGGAAGAATACTGGACTTCCAGCACCCATTCTTAGGTGAGAAAAATAAGTTAAAAGAATATGAAAAATTTGTTACAATCAACAAGGAAGATAATGATGATAGCATAAATAAATCTGGTCAGGAGAAAAATCTAGAAGTAAATCCAACTAAAAAATCGTTAGTTCAATAAAATATTGAAAAGGAAAATGTCTATGTGGAACCACCACCTTATAAACCCCTATCCATTTTATAGAGAGGATGAGAAAAGATAAAATATAGGGACAATACAAAATTTTTATATAGATGTTTAAATAATTTCACATCAATATTACATTTACAAAAGCAATTGTATAAATTCATACTTATATGGGAAATAATGATGACCCAGATATATTCTTATATGGAAAGATCCTCTCCTCAGCTAAATCATAATGGGTGTTTCTAGTAAGAGCCACCTAAGAAATGATAAATATGTTGGGTGACACCGGATCACCCTTACCTAGATCCTGCATCGTTTTAAAGAAACCAAATCCTATCTCCATAATCAAGATAGAGATCTAAGGAGAGGCATAACACCTAAAGAATAAGTCACACACCCATTCCTTGAAACCAAACTACCCCATGACCATACCGATGAAACTCCACTCAGTTTGATCATACACTTTATCCATATTAACCTTAATCGTGATGTTGGGTCTAAGATTCTTCTTGTTAATGTCATCTGATGTATCCTTAGTAATACTAATATCCCCATGTATGCCTCTCCCCCTCATGAAACCATGATGCTCATCAAAAATAATTCTTGGCAGAACCTGTCCAAGCCTTCTATTAAAAAGGCAAGTAAGAATCTTATAAGAAACATTTCATAAGCGTATAGGCCTATACTAAATAATTGTAATGGGATCCTTAACCTTCATAATAAAAACCAAAATATAAGAAAAATAGGCTCTTGGGATGGAACTACCTTTGAAATAATCTTGAATAGATTCAAAAACCTTCTCCTTAACAATATTCCACATATCCATATAAAAGGATCTTAGAAAACCATCAGGACCTGGTGCTCTGTCTATATTCATATCAAAGATGACTTCATTTATTTCACATTCACTTAGGATTCTCTATAAACAATCATTCTCCCCATATGACACAAGACTGTGAATGTTGGCCAAAAATAATCCATTTTCCCACCCTGACTGCCTTCCATCCTCCATACTAACAATTCCTAAAAGAATCCTTTAAAAATTATATTTAGAAATTACCCTAGAAACTTCCACATCATTAGTGTGTGAGACATACTCATGAAGAATATTGATTCTTCTAACTACCTTTTTATCCTTTAAACAAGCCTTAAAGAAAACAGTATTCTTATCTCCCTTACAAAGACAAAGAGCACTTCATACTTCCCTTGAAATTCTTTTGATTTCCAATGAATTCTCAAAAAAGGGACTTTTCTTAATGGCCATGTGAGTGAAAATATCATCATCCCAACCCATATAAAGACTCACCTCTATCCTTTAAATTTCATTTTTAATCTCTTCCAGTCTAAACTCGTTTCTCTTCATCTTTAACACCCACTCTCACATGTCCTTCTTGAGATGATTGAGAAGGTTATTTAAGCTAATCCACGAGCCACCCCGCACTAGATTTTCCCAAAAACTCCTCACAATCTACATGAAACTTTCATCATGCACCCAATAATAATAATAGAAGAAACGTTGACCATCTCTCCTCATGCCTTTGAGATAAACTAGAATCTCTGAATGATCTGATAAGGATAAAGTTAAATTATGGACCTCAGCTTGAGTGAAAGAATCAATTCCCTATAGGTTGGACAAGCAATGATCCAACCTTCTCCACATCCTTCTCTTAACCTTTTGGTTATTACAATAGGTGAAAGGATCCCATAAAAAACCCATTTTCAAGATCCCCTTATTCATCAGAAAATTTCTAAAAACATGCATGGAATTGTTAGAATAAACACCACCCCTCCAAAATATCCACTAAAGTGTTAAAATCTCCCCCAATGAACCACGAAAAGATAATAAGTTGAAGATCCAATAAATGATCCCAAAGAACCTCCCTTTATGAAGGATTACATCTGGAATAAACTAAGGTAACTATGTAACTTAAATTCCCAATAATCACTTTATAATTATAATTATAAATAAATATATATATATATATATTTATATTTAAATATTTATAAAATTATAATAAATATATTTAAATAATAAATATATTTTAATAATAAATATATTTATTATATTTATAATCATATAAATATATTTATAATTATATACAAATATTTATACGTATATTTGTTTATAATTATAATTATAAATATATATATATATATTTAAATAATTATAAAATTATAATAAATATATTTAAATAATAAACATATTCATTATTTTTATAATTATATATATTTATATTTTTAATTAATATATATATATATATATATAATTATATGATTATATATAATTATAACTAGGAAGGTTTAGGTATCGAATGTACTCGGACCTAAAAATTATTAATGAAGAAAATACAAAGACAGAAACCACAATGTGGGGCACAGGCACCACCAAACCAAGAAAGTAACAGAGCTTGCCACCCATAAATAAAAGACCCAAAGATCCAAAACATTAGGGTCTGTGGACATTAAGACCCAGAAACCCACATTAATAGTACCGTTTGATGAATCTAAAATAACAGCCAAAACAAGAGGCCCAACCGCAAATAGGACAATTCCAGCCCAACAAAGAACCAATTCGTTTCCATCCCTGTCACTATCTGAGGTCGCATCCCGATATAATTATATTTTTTAAAAATATATATTTAATTATAATTATAATTATAATTAAATATAAATATTTATTTATTTATTTAAATAATTATAAAATTATAATAAATATATTTAAATAATAAATATAATTATTATATTTATAATTATATATATTTTATATTAATAAATATATATATAATTATATAAATATATTTATAATTATATACAAATATTTATAAATATATTTATTTGTAATTATAATTATAAGTATATATATATATTTAAATAATTATAAAATTATAATAAATATATTTATTATATTTATAGTTATATATGTAACGTCCCGGATCCGGGTGCCACTCAATGGGTGCCCCGAACCCGGTTGGTCACATGACCTCAAGCACATTTCCCCAAACGCCAGAGGCTTCTGACTAGCCACGAGGGCCTAGGTCTAATAATGGGGAAACTATGCCATCATTTTTCAAAGTGTAGCGCAGCAGAGAAAATACAAACATAATAAAAGAGGAAGTAGTAAACAATTCCAAACTGAAATGGACAATAATACAGAAGTAAAAGATGAGAACAGTCATATATATATGATGATGAAATATATCCCTAAGTCTAAGGAAGCATCCAAAACATGATACACTATAATCTAAAACAATACAGTATAAGGTACAAGTATAGCAAAGAAAAACAAAACAGTGCAGTAGGAACTCAGCATCATCGCAAGCCTATGCTCAGTCTCATGATCTCCTACTCCTCTACAACAATCAAGTACCTGTATAGGGACTCTTTCCCTTATCAATGCCTGTAGTAATATAATCTGTTTGGGCCCAAGACATAACCCAAACAGGGTGTGAGAAATAAATCCCAATAGGAAACCACCAAAGGCCCGTGCCCAACTGTTAGTGAAAATGTGCAATAGCAGTGTGCAGTAATGATATGCAGTAAACTAGGAAGTACTCAAAAGTAACCATTCCTACCAGTTATATTTCCATTTTAATTATTATTTAACAATTCATTATAATTGAATTCTAAGTTCCCAAGACTCGGCCTCAACCGTCAATCTTCTATATAGTGCCGCAGCAAAACCACAACAGGCTATCTAACAAATAGATGGTAATAACAATACCAAGCCTGTGCTTTATATTGGCAGGTATAACATAAGAAAACACCACAGTGAATATTCAAGTGAACATTTCCCTTAGACTAAACAGTACCTTGCCCTTAGGCTAATCATAACCTTGCCCTCAGGCTAACATAAGCTTTCCCTCAGGCCTTTCCCTCAGATGAAACAAAAACTTTCCCTCGGACCTTGCCCTCAGGAGAAACAGAAACAAAACCCTCAGGTGATTTCCCTCACGCATAACAAATATTTCCCTCAGGTGTAAGAATCGTTTCCCTCATGTGAAACAAAACATTTCCCTTTGGTGTAAGAAAACATTTCCCTCAAGCTAAACAAGTAATCGGGATGATCCCAACACTTATGCAAGCAATTTACATACATTTTCTCTCAAGTAAACTCAAATCATGCTATAATCATGACATACCCACAGGTATCCTAGCCAAACAGCTAAATAGGGTAAACACACCCACGGGGTGGCCCTGGATCAAAGCAGTGATCCCAAACAGCAGTATATACATACCTATGCAATTATAGGTATTTAATCAATCAATTAATCAGCCATACGACATCCCAAACATGGGTGTATAGCACAACGGTACACAAAAAAAAACTCGGCAGTTGGAAATAAACACCAGACCACCTACCTCGATCTCCTCTGATCGATATACGTGAACGACGCCTCCCGAAAAACCCAAGAATAGTTTGGATCTGAGATAAATGTTCACCCATTAAAACTCAAATTACTTCCCCTTGGGAAATAATTGGAAGGAAACACTCAAGGAGAAAGAAGAACTCACCTGTGCGGTTCAAACGAGATCGTCGACGAAGGAATCGGAGTCCCGGTGTGTGGTCAGGATCTCTTCCAAGATCAGGCCTTCTCTCTCATGGCTCTCGGGCGTTCTAAGCTTCTTCTATCAAAAGAGGTGGCTACTACCTGTTTTAAGAAAAAAAAAACATAACTACACGGTGTGTACTCTCAAGTACACGGTGTGTACTTTCCATTTTTTTAACTGTTCCTATGGCGGCCACTTTCCACCTCCCCACTGTTCATCTGTCGACTTGATTACACAATGTGTATTTATAAGTACATGGCATGTACTACCGTTCTTCTCGAGGGTACTCCCACCACCTTACTGTTCACCTGCCGACTGATTACACAACATGTATTACTAAGTACACGGTGTGTAGTCAGTTTTTACATCCTTCAACACCGAAAGGCCTACACGCCCTGTGTACTCATCCTACACAGCCAAAGTACATGGATTTTATCCACAGATTTTGGGATTTTTCCCCATTTTCCTTATTTTCTCAAAAACAATTAAGGAAAAAGGAAAAGAAGAAACCCATACCTCAAGAATAAGAACCGGGTTCTTACAAACTTCCCCCCTTAAAGTAATTCGTCCCTGAATTTCCCTTCCAAGGGTAGTGAAGACAAAGCTAAGAACAACTCTGGCCATTGAGCACGTACGTCAGTCTCCCACTCCCAAGTTTTGTCCTTCACTCAGCCATACTTCCATAGTACCCATATGAGAGGAACTGACTAGCCTCAGAGAACCTTTGTGCTCCATTCAACAATACAAATCGGATTCTACTCAAAGGATGCGTAGACCTGAAGTTCAACCTCCTCGGGCTAAAAAACATGAGATAGTTCTGAGTGATAATGGCGCAGCTGAGATATATGGAAGACGTCATTCATATCCTGGTACCTCTGTGGTAACTAAAACCGATAGGCAACTGGCCCAACTCTCTCCAGAATTTCAAACGGCACCACATACCTCGGTGAAAGTTTACCCTATCTCATGATCCGCCTGTATCCCAACCTCAGTGAAACACACAAGAAAACCTAATCCCCAACCACAAACTCCAAGGGTCATCTTCAGAGATCAGCATAATATTTCTGATGAGACTGTACGGTAGCCATTCGTTTCTGAATCAACTGGACCTGCTCTAATGTCTCCTGCATGAGTCGTGGTCCCATTAAAGCTTCCTCACCTGCCTCTAACCAACACAAAGGTGATCTACATGGCCTAGCGTATAAATCCTTGTAAGGTGACATCTCAATAGTTTCCTGAAAACTATTGTTGTAGGCAAACTCAACTAGGAGTATGTGATTATCCCAAGAGCCCCCAAAGTCCAGGACGCATGCATGCAGCATGTCCTCTAGAACCTGTATTGTACGCTTTGACTAGCCATCGGTCTGAGGGTGGTAAGCTGTGCTCAGAAGCACCTGTGTACCCAGTTCCCTCTGAAAACTATGCCAGAAAAAAGATGTAAAACAAGTGTCCCTATCTGAAATGATAGAATGAGGGACCCCATGAAGACGTACAACCTCTCGGATATACAACTTCTCGAGATCGTCAACACCGAAGGTCTCATTGATCAGCAAAAAGTGAGATACCTTCGTAAGTATGTCCACAAAAACCCATACGGCATCATTGCCTTGAGGTGACCTCGGCAACCCAGTCACAAATTTCATCACGACATCATCCCATTTCCACTCCGAAATGGGTAACTGTTGTAACAGTCCGGCTGGCCTCTGATGATCCGCATTCACCTGCTGACAGGTGGAACATCTCGTAACAAAACCAACTACCTCTCTTTTCATACTTGGCCACCAATACTGACGTCTTAAGTCACGGTACATTTTGGTAACCCCAGGATGCACTGCCCAAGATGAAGCATGAAACTCCCGCATCAACTCCTTGTGTATATCCCCTAGAACCCACACTCGTCCATGGATACGCAGTACCTCATCATCGCCTATCGCTAACCGGGAGGAGGGTCCTCACTTGCCACTGACTCCCGTAGAACTAGGCCTTCTAAATATGATAGTTGTCTCATCCTCACTCTATCCAGGAGGGTAGAAGTCACATCTAAGGAAGAAATATAGGATCTCCCTTAACTATCTTGCACCTATAAATTCATCTCAGAGAACAAAGCCATAAGCTGCCACTCACCACTGGCCTCCTGCATTGCCTGTATCTGAGTCCTCCTACTCAGTACATCAGCAACTGCATTACCCTTAATAGGTGTACAGGCAAGCTCAAAGTCAAAGGACTGAAGTTATTCAACCCACCTTCGTTGTCTCAGATTCAAGTCACACCGGGTAAAGATATATTTAAGATTTTTTTGGACCGTAAATACCATAAAATGTTATCCCAAGAGATAATGTCTCCAACATCGTAACACATGAACAACTGCAGCCAACTCGAGATCATGTGTTTGGTAATTCCTCTCATGTGGCATCAACTACCAAGACCCATATACAACTACTCGATCATCCTACATCAACACTGCTCCCAACCCAATACCTGATGCATCACAGTAAACTGTATAGGTCTTCCCTTGCTCTGGAAGTATCAAGACTGGTGTTGATGTCAACCCTCCCTTAATCTCCTAAAAGGCTATCTCTCAAACTACTGACCAAACGAACTTCACACCCTTCTTATTCAAACTCATCAACGGTGAAACTAAGTGGGAGAAGTCATGTATAAAGCAGTTGTAGTAACCATCCAGCCCCAAGAAACTCTGTATTTCAAACATGTTCTTAGGCTGATCCCAGGAAACTATTTCTCTCACTTTCTCTAGGTCTACTGAAACTCCTGCCACTGAGATAATATATCCCAGGAAGTGAATCTGGTCCATCCAAAAGTTTCACTTTGAGAGATTAGAATATAATTTATGCTCTCTTAGTGTACTCAAAACGATTTCAAGATGTGTGGCATGGTCGTGTCGAGTGTGAGAGTACACCAAGATATCGTCCACGAAGACTACCATAAAAGAATCCAAATATGGGTGGAACACATGATTCATCAGAGCCATAAAAACTGTTGGTGTGTTCGTGAGTCCGAACGGTATGACCAAGTACTCGTATAGACCATATCTTCTCTGAAAGGCTATAAGCGGTATGCCTGATGGTCTAACGTGCAACTAATGATATCTGGATCTCAAGTCAATCTTCGAGAACACTCGTGCTCCTAGAAGTGGATCAAAAATATCATCAAGGACTACGAACTAAAATCGTAATAAGGGAACAGGAGAAAGAAAACATTCAAGTTTTACAAAACAGGACTACACGACATGTATAATAACTACACGGTGTGTTTCCTTAAGTATTTCACATGGGCGTGTACTTCTGCCCGAACTGGTCGTGTAACACCCCAAACACACGATGTGTTTTCCTCACACACTGGGTGTACTTGAATTTTCTTCCCCTGCCCGAGTCCTTCTACATGGCTTATCCACATAGCTCTCCTTTGAATGAGACTACACGACATGTATAAGTTATACACGGTGTGTACTAGATGAGATTCACCGACCCATGTTGTTCGTGAAACAGCCGGGTACATAGCTCACACTACACGATGTGTTCCAGATAGACACGGCGTGTACGGCTTAGATTCCAACTTCCCATGTTGTTAGTGACACGGCCGGCTACTCGACTGACACTACACAGCGTGTTACACGCACACACGGCATGTACACCACCCTATTTCCCCAGCCACACGGCCAAGTCCACACGGTCTCTCATCGGTCAAGACTATACGGAGTGTCCCACAAGTACACAGCGTGTACTAAAAAGGATAACATCGACCCGTGTTGTTAGTTACATGGTCGAATTCCCAGACTGCACTACACGGCGTGTTTGAAGGTGACACGACATGTCTAAGAGAAGATTTATCTGTCCGTGTTGTTAGTTGCACGATGGACACAAGTTCAACAAGACACGGCTTATACAAATGATACATGGCGTGTTCCCTCTATAGTTTTCCCCAACCCACGTTTCTGCCTACACGGCCTATGACACGGTTAGAGACTACACGGCATGTACATAGGGTACACGGCGTGCACCTAAATTTTTTTCCATTTCTTCATGAACAGAATAGTAAAGGACGTGTGGTCAAAACTACATGGCATTTA
Organism: Viscum album; assembly: GCA_963277665.1. Lineage (NCBI taxonomy): Eukaryota > Viridiplantae > Streptophyta > Magnoliopsida > Santalales > Viscaceae > Viscum > Viscum album. The sequence continues at coordinate 1,425,404,230 of OY728120.1, read as the reverse complement.
TTTTGGGTTTTTCCGGACAGTAAGCCTCAGAAACTACTTTGGAGTCTAGAAAACCACTAAACGAACACCAAAGTGTCAAATTCTGATCCGTGAGGGCCCATACTCCCCGCGTACCAAAGCTTGGCATCTTATACGTGTTATAAAAAAGTAAACAAGTCTATGATTTACCAAATTCCAGTTGATGAGGGCCCATACTTTTCAAGAACCAAAGTTTGGTGTTCATTCAAAAAACCTTACATAACAATACCCTATCAAATAATAGGTATTTTATCAAGGCATCTATCACAACAGTATGAATTTTCTAGCACAACATCTATCACAACAATATGCAATTTCTAACACACCTACATGGCTTGGAAACTATGCACGGCATGTGATCCTAACATGTGCCTAAATGATGCATGAGATGGAATACCCTCATCTCATCAGGTTGCAACTAAATAGAACCCAAGTATAAAAATATAAACAGCATACCACAAGTGCGTCACCCAATGGTGAAAATCATATCAATTGTAATAATCATAAACAGAAAATCACAATTTAATCTGAGGCAATCTGGACTTTACCTGTACACGGGGTAGCTACTATCAGGCACAGTTATTACCGAACCCCTTAGCAATCTATCTCTTTCCATCATTTCCAAATAATAAAATAACTCATAGAAAATAAAAAACCCTCTGATACCACTTTGTAACATCCTGGATCTGGGTGCCACTCAACGGGTGCCCTGAACCCGGTTAGTCACATGACCTCAAGCGCATTTACCCAAACACCAGAGGCTGCCGACTAGCAGCGAGGGCCTAGGTCTGATAGTGGGGAAACTATGCCCTTATTTGTCAAAGTGTAGTGCAGCGGAGAAAATACAAACATACTAAAAGCAGAATCAGTAAAAAATACCAAGCTGAAATGGACAACAATATAGTAGTAAAATATGAAAACATTCATATATATATAATGATTCAATATTTCCTTAAGTCTAAAGAAGTATCCAAAACAGGATACACTGCAACCTAAAAAAATATAGTATAAGGTACAAGTACAGCAAAGCAAAACAAAACTGTGCAGCAGGAACTCAGCAGCATCGCAAGCCTAGGCTCAGTCCTATGCACTCCTACTCCTCTACAACAATCAAATACCTATATAGGGACTCTTGACCTTATCAACACCTGCAGTAATATAATCTATTTGGGGCCAAGACATGACCCAAACAGGGTGTGAGAAATAAATCCCAGTAGGCAACCACCAAAGGCCCGTGCCCAACAGTCAGTGAAAATGTGCAACAACAGTGTGCAGTAATGAAATGCAGTAAACTATGAAGTACTCAAAAGTAACCATTCCTACCATTTATATTTCCATTTTAGTTATTATTTAACAATTCATTATAATTTAATTCTAAGTTCCCAAGATGTGGCATTGACCGTCAATCTCCTATACAGTGTTGCAGCAAAACCACAACATTCTATCTAACAAGTATAGGGTAATAAAAATATCAAGCCTGTACATTAGCTTGGCAGGTATAACATAATAAAACACCATAGTGAATATTCAAATGAACATTTCCCTCAGGATAAACAGTACCTTTCCCTTAGGATAATCAGAACCTTTCCCTCAGGCTAACAGAAGCTTGCCCTCAGGCCTTGCCCTCAAGCGAAACAGAAACTTTCCCTCAGGCCTTTCCCTTGGGCGAAATAGAAACGAAACCATGAGGTGATTGCCTTCAGACATAACGAATATTTCCCTCAGGCATAAGAACAGTTGCCCTCAGGAAAAACAAAACCTTTCCCCCGGGCGTAAGAAAACACTTCCCTCAGGCTAAGCAAGTAATCGGGCCGAGCCCAACACATAAGCAAGCAATTTACATACATTTTCTCTCAAGAAAACTCAAATCATGTTATAATCACGACATACCTACGGGTATCCTGGCCAAACAGCTAAACAAGGGAAACACACTCATGGGGTGGCCCTGGATCAAAGCAGTGATCCCAAACAGCAGTATATACATACCTATGCAATTATAGGTATTTAATCAGTCAAGGCCTCATCCATACGACACCCCAAACATGGGTGCATAGCACAACGGTATACAAAAACAACTCGGTAGTTGGAAATAAACACCAGACCACCTACCTTGATCTCCTCTGATCGATATATGTGAACGACACCTCCCGAAACAACCGAGAACAGCATAGATCTGGGATAAAATTTCACCCATTCGAACTCAAATGACTTCCCCTTGAGAAAGAATTGGAAGGAAACACTTAAGGAGAAAGAAGAACTCGCCTGCGCGGTTTAAACGAGATCGTTAGCAAAAGAATCAGAGTCACGGTGTGCGGTTGGGAGCTCTTCCAAGATCTGGCCTTCTCTCCCGCAGCTCTTGGGCATTCTAAGCTTCCTCTATCGAAAGAGGAGGTTACTTCCTATTTTAAGAAAAACAAAAACATAACTACACGGCATGCACTCTCAATTACATGTCATGTACTTTCCATTTTTTTAATTATTCCTCTAGCAGCCACTTTCCACCGCCCCACTATTCATCTGTTGACTTGATTACATGGAGTATATTTCTAAGTACACAGCATGTACTACCATTCCACTAGTAGCTACTCCCACCACCTTATTGTTCACCTTCCAACTGATTACACGATGTGTATTACTATGTACACGGCGTGTAGTCAGTTTTTACACCCTTCAACGCCGACAGGCATACATGCCCTGTGTACTCATCCCATATGGCCAAAGTATATGATGTTTGGAAAAGTACACGGCGTGTATCCACAGATTTTGGGATTTTTCCCCATTTTCCTTATTTTCTCTAAAACACTTAAGGGAAAAGGAAAATAAGAAACCCATACATAAAGAATAAGAACTGGGTTATTACAATATATATTTATATATTATTATATATAATTATATAATTATATTAAGGATGGGTTCAAGTCGAGAGCTTCTCGCTCTAACCTTTAATGGTGATTAAGGATTTTCTCCCATGGATTCCTCAGTTTCTCATCCTTTGGATAAAGATTTCCTATTCCATGGTCATTTTGATGTTATAAGTTTATTGTTGTTGATAAGGGGAACAATTGTACCATCCTGAGACATTACAATATTTTCATTTTGGAATAAATTTAATTTTATTTCTTTCTTTCCTTTTACACAATACCATGTTAAGTTTACACTACACACAACAATTAGTTGGCTTGTGTTACATGAAAGAAATAGTTTTACCGAAAAACAATATACTAATAAAATATTATTAGTTAATATAATATATAACCTAGATGTTAAATTAGTGGTTATTTTTCGGCATTATGAATAGTGACTTTAGTAATTTTTTATTACCGCGGTTAAGGGTAAATTAGGTAATTAAAGGTAAAAAATATTATAAAATTATCCTAACACCTGTCAAAATCCTATTGGATGACTAAATCTGACCCTTATCATCTAAGTTTTGAAATGGAATCATTTATTGGACCCTTTTCCATGAATATTACATGAATATTATTAAAATTAATGAATGTGACAAAATATCACACTCTCATTTATTATAAGTATAATAATTTTAATTTAGTGATCTCCAGGAGCTAACATCAATTATAAATAGTATATGGGAATATAAAATAATTACCTACCTCATAGAGATTTATTTATAATTTTTATAGATTAAATAATTACCATTAATGATTTCACAATAGTGAAGTAGAAATTATTTTATTAATAGAAATATCAAATAAATGATATTAAAAATATTAATATAAATATAACTTAACTTAATTAATGACATACACTAATTTTATAGATAACTTAGACATGTTAATGAAATGTTTGATGTATTTTTTCTAAGTTATCATGTTGTTTTTATATTTTTTAAAATGAAAAAATTGAATAGTATTAAAATCGACATAAATGATATTTTAAAATAATACTATTTTATTAAATGATATAAAAGTCATAAAAATATATGGTTTGTCCAAATAAATTTTATAATGTCAAACCTTCTATAAATAATATAATTGGGGTTCTTTTGTAATTTTATAGTAACTATATTATCCCTATAGTGTAAAAATAAAAGAAGACACGGTAAGAGTTAAACTGTTTAACTAGGAGTTAAATTCAGAAAATAAGGTTATTTTTATGACCTAAACATGTATAAAATTAATTTTTTGAGGGAATATTTGCCCAAACTCATATTATCATATAAATAAATCACCTCGGAGATAATTTTAAATCAAAAATAAATTTATAATAAATTAATATTTTAAGATCTTTCAAAAGTGCCCCTCACCCCTCTTATAATAGGGTAGTACTCATTCTCTTTAATTCACACCTCCAAAGCCATTTGGTTCAGCCAAACCTTTACCATTTCCTCTCAAATATTCCCTCAATTCATCCTATATTCTATACATTGGTCATAAATCCATCATAAGGATTCCTTTTGTACAAATCAAAATGAAACACCCGAAAAAGAAGTAATTATCTTATCACCTCTTTCAAAGTTATGTTCTTCTTATACTTCCACTTTCTATGTTGTTTCCATAAAAAATTAATAACTAAAATATAATACATATACTGATATCATATCATAATAATGGTACAACCATATTCTTTGTTTTATTCATCCTATGAATAACAATATCATTATGCGTGCGTGCGTACGGCTTATCGTCTCCATGTTGTGGTGTAATTTTCTATTCAACTATAATTTATTTGGATGGATATAATAATGAGTATAATAGAGATAAATAATGAATATGAAATAATAATGATTCGGTATAATTAATATACAATTTAATTTCATATCATTTAACCATTAAGGGAATGATATCGTCGCTTGTGCGTGCGTATGGCCTATCGTCTTCACGACGTGATGAGATTCATTTTCCAAATTAACCATTAAAGAATGATTATAAAAGTCATATGATAAGTAAATATAATATTTATGAACTTAATATCATTATTTATATGAATAAAATATGTCCTATGCATAATAAACATGACTTACATGACAAAACAGGAATGGGAAAACGAAGTAGTTAACACCCGAAACAATGGTAATACTAAAATATTATTAAAAAAATGATATAAGAGGATAATATATGATATCATAAATATGGATTTGATTATGGTATAATTTAATAACATAATTTAACCATTATATATGAGTTTAACTCACCCTTGTCTAAAGGAAAATACAAGGTAAGGGTTAATTTCACAATCTCATTTTTATCTGAGATTGTTTATACGAAGTATCTACTGGGGAATATTTATCATCCATGTCCATGTTTTGTAAAAATACATTTTAAAATATTTTTAATATTTCTCTAAAAAAAATTAAATTCATTTATACCCATGTTTTACTTTTTATAAAATGTTTTGAAAGGAATCTTTCTATCATTTTCCAAATAAGGTACTTTGGAACCTTTTCGAAAAATTAAGAAAAGAATGTTTTTTTAACTTATACGGAATGAGAATATTTTTCCACCGTTATTTCACCTTAACATTTTGAAAATTACCTTACAATGCTATGATTTTATTTTCAAAATAAATGTTTTCTTTTATAATTTCACGGCATTTAAATATTTCAAAGTAAAAAATGGATATTTCTATCAAAAAGTTTAAATGATTTTTTCAGATTATTTTCATCTATGTAAACATCCTTTGTTGGATTTTATAATTAATTGAGGTTGATTTATTTATTTTTTTATGATATGTTTGACTATGGATGTGCTATTTTGATATCATTCATGTTTTATGGTTAAAAGTATTAACATTTTGTATGATAGTTTTAATACGAATGTTTGTGTTATGTTTCACCCTTTTCAAATGAAAAATGTATTAGACTTAGTAAGTGATGGGAGAGTCCAGCTATATCCCTCGATGCATTGGTAGGTATCATGAGACAAACTAGATATGGATTTTTTCGAGTCCTTGACCATTTATTTTAAAATAACTTGGATGAGGCCTCGACGGTATGTTTCAGATGTCTAGTATTATGCATTCCTTCATTATAAGATTAGTTATTGATATTAAATGTAATTATTAGACTAGTAGAATATCCATGTGAATGTTTAAATGGAATTATTATATTTATTCTTACCATATTATGCAGAAGATTATGTGTAAAAGGCTTGTGTTTCAGTTTTATACTTGCCTTAAAGTTTATGGTTATTTATGAAAGTTTTTACTGTATTTTTTAACCTTAATGAGTATCTGAGCTCACCCCTTTATTATGTTTTATTTTCCTAGGATACCAAGAAGTGTATTATGATTGATATTCAGGGTTAATCTAGGAGAATATTGGAATTCTCAAATAATTATTTATGTTTCATATTATGTTTTGAATTGAAATGTAAAGTTCATGTATGTAATCTATTTTCCAAGACTTCTAAACTAATAAGTCCTTCAGGATTTGATTCCTTGTAATCATTCCAATGTTTAAAAATAATGCATCGGCTCCAGGCTTCTGAGGTCCAGGAGTTATAACAAGAAGCTCATGTGTGGTTGAATTTCTTTGAATGCTTTAGGATCCATATATTCTTTCTCTTCATTTAAGTATACTATCACTGGAGGTCCTAGATATAGAGGTAATGTCACTCATGTGAAATCTAACCTATATGAAATCTCGGATCAACTAGAGAAAGGTAAGAATTCCATTTTTACTTGTATTATCTTACTAATGGGTTCCAAACGATGGAGAATCATTGACTTGGATGCACTCCTCTTAGAAATTTAGGGTTTTTCAAACTAAAAAAGAATCTATTTAGGTTGAGGATTATTTTATATTTTTTCCCCTCTATGTATTTAAAGATTATGTCATGGGGATTTGGATTAGTGTCTCTAAAGCTTATTATTCTTCACATCTAGGAGTGGGATCACAATTTCAATATTTTGGAGGTATGTAACTCCTTTATTCAAGTGTGGATCAAATTTCACCATTTAAACTGGATACTTTTGCAACCATATATTTTTTATAACATTGCAATACCCATCATTATTCCCATTAAAATGGATAGGGAGACTGAATTGGTTAGGTTCAGGCATTATGCTCAATTTTTTTTGAAGTAAACTTGAGTTCAACTCTTATCAATAAAGTGATCCTTTCAATTGAAGATGGTGAATTTCATATGGGGTTGACTATGAAAAAATTCCTCAGTAGTGTTCAGATTACCAAATCATTAGACATTATAGGATAAATTTTAAGAGTATTTTGACTTGATCCTTCTATTATTATAGGTGTCACAATGAGAGTTAATGTATTAAGAAATCTAGAAGGTTGAAACCTACTGGTACCTATACTCAATGTGTTGTGTAGAGGAAGACCTATAATTGGGGGATGTGTGAATAGGGGTTCCTTGCATCTAGTACTTCTCCTATTGGGGATGGACTTCCAAGAACATAGAAGGCCTCCCATGAACCGAGGGATACCATTTGATCTTATGATAATGATGCAGTGGTAGGGGTGTTTGTAAGGCCTGTGGATACTCACTTTTATGACTTTTACATTCAGAATATTTCATAGGATGATAATTTGGATAGTAAATCTAGGGAGGATGCTCATTTTGTTATTCATTCTGCATGTGTGGATGATGAGAAGTATCCCTCATACAAAAATAAATCATGGGTGGATAGTGCAGATGAAGTGGAAGTCAAGCGGCTACTAAAACCTAGAGTTATTTCTACCAAAGATGTCCTATGTAGAAATGATGATTTGGTGTTTGAAAATACTATCTTATTTTATGGTAAATATGAATTTGAGATTAATGTATTGGAAGAAGAAGATAATGGTTAGTGGAAGGAGTTATCCTTACCCATGTCCAAAAGAAAAGGAAAAAAATAAGCTAGAGGAAACTTCCTCTAATAAATTCATGAAGACGGGTCCTTATTCAATTTAGTGTATGCAAAGTGCTTAAAATTGGATAAAATCTCAATATATAGGGACCAAAGGAAATAATATACTCATTTATGAAGATGGTTTTCACCTATTCACTCATAGGAAATCCAACTCGGTTGGACCTTCACCAAAGCCTAGACAAACAATGGTTGTACCTTTTGATCAGGGGCTGGCAGACTAGGTAATGGAATTTTATGCTAATAGTTTATCAAAGAAATGGGATCATGGTATGGTTAACCATGAGCCTATTGATGAGAATCTTCATAAGTCAACTACTGATGGTATAGGTAATGTTGATGACACTAGAGTGGAGGCTGCTAAAGACAAGGGTGGGTCTCCCTTGATTCAGGTTCAACTAAAGGTAAGGGATCACTCACTTAATATACTTGAAATTTTAAATATATTTAATAGTAGGGAAGTTTTACATGAGGAATTTGGAAATTCTAATGGATCTTTATGAGTTGAAGGAAAATCCTCAGGCATTAAGACTGGAAAGGGTAATGTTACAAATCAGGATGACTCTATTTTGATAGTAGAAAATGATTCCACTAGAGATCAAGACATTGAGGTCCATAATGAAGAATATAAATCATTGGGCATGGATGAACAAGATGACACTTGGTAGGCTCTTAAGAACTAAAATAGAGGCATACACTCAATATTTCGAGGTGGATCCCAAGGAAGGGGTGGCAGACATAAAATAAGGTGATTGTTAAATGATCATTTATTTTCATGGCATTGTTTGTTCCATTTTTTAACACCAAAACCCCTCCTTCTCTATGCTTGTTTACTTTCCTTTTATAATAATTTTTCAAGACCATGGATTTAATCCTTGGTTCGCTTCATTCTTGGTATATATAATTATATATATATAATTATATAATTATATTTATTTATAATTATAATTATAAATTTATTTATGTATTTAAACAAATATAAAATAATAATAAATATATTTATTATATTTATAATTATATATAATTATATATTAATATATTAATATATATATATACATAGAAGTTGGGCTGTTTTTTTACTGGTAAACCACCCTAAATGCATCTGAGGCAGCTGGGTTTTGAAACCTAATCACAGTGTAATTCGGACCCCAATTAAATTGGGGGTGTGATTTCTGTTGGTTGGAATCATCATCGACAGTTTTTTGGGCCCATGCTATGCATAGGGTGTGGTGATGTTGATGGACCCCGCTCAAATATGGGGGGTTGTACATGAGAAAAAATCAACGGAATCCATCAGTAAGGATGGTGGTGCAAGAAAGGGCTGGAAATCTCTGAGCAGGCAATGACAAGAAGTCTGGTGTGGTGGTTGATAGTGAATGGGGGGACCATTGGTTGTGGCGTGTGGGGATTTGGTGCAGCGGCTAGAAGAGGGGAAGCACCATCTTGTGGTGCTACAACTTTTGTGGCTAATTATGACTCAGGTCGATGGTGGTGCATGGCTACGGTGGAGATGGCTGATGACCGGGGTTGACAGAGGCACAGAAGCGGCAGGATAGGCTGGTGGGCCAGTGGCGTCGAGGGTGGTATTTGGAGGAAAAAACCCAAGTTGCACTCCCCTGTTAGGTCTTTAAAAAGATACTTTTTATTTGTTCCCATAATATGAACCTTGCAGGTGTTTTCATGTGGGTGGATATCTCTGGTGTGATGGCGGGGGCTAGCTTCGACAGGAGGCTAGTCACGATGAGGTGTTGTGTTGGTGATAGTGAAAGGGTCTTCATGAACCAGATTTATGCAGGCCTATGGGAATTGATGATTAGGCCTTCAAGGCCTTAATTTGTAATATCCTTCAAGACTTTATATAATTGGGGCGGCAAGGCCATATATATATATATTAAATAAATGGTTGGATAAGGTAGATAATCCCTTGGGGGCTATGACATGCTCGTTTGGCTTGTGGGTGTGTGGTGTGTGTTTGTATGTTTAATTTAATTATACCCCCAAATATATAATATATATAAATATATACATATAAATATATGAATATATATAATGATATAAATATATTTACAATTATATACAAAGATTTTTAAATATATTTATTTATAATTATAAATATATATATATATATATAATTATAAAATTATAATAAATATATTTCTATATTTATAATTTTATTTATTTATATATTAATAAATATACATCTATATATATATTTATTTATTTATATAAATATATATTTAATTATAATATATATATTTATACATATTATATTTTTTGGGGTACAATTACATACAAACACACACACACATCTCCACAGGCCGAATGAGTAGGTCATAGCCCCCCAGGGGTAACCCATCTTATAAATAGACCTTGCATACCCTTATTATTAAAAGGCCTGTGGGCCCTTGTTATATGGCCTAAAGGCCCGTAGTAATCATCCCTAGATCCCTGTTGTCCATCACAACATACCCTTCAGTTATAGCCCCCATCATGACTTGCCACCACCATCAGGGCATTATCTCCCTCATCGCAACTAAGGTGGTCCTCCACCACACAAGCCTACCCCTCAAAGGCTTGTACTGGAGGATGAAAACTATATAAGTAGCATCATAAAGTCCGACAAAGTAACACAACCTATGTTCATGCTGAGCCACCGTCATTTTCAATTCCACTAGTTGACCCACACCGCCCGCCACTTGGGTTTGTATGAAGATCATCACCCAATTGTGCCCTGCCTGGTCCATCCTGCCACCCTCACTATGGAATCAATGTGCCTTTTCATTGCCACCCAAATGATCTATTGAAGACCACCACCTTTTTCGTGCACTGCTTCACCACTGTGGCCCTCCATCGATAGAATCTTACACCTCTTGCGGCGTGCCCATCTTGAGATGCTATGTCATCATTAGTGGTTTTCACTCAAATGTAGACCCCTTGATTCAGAAGGATCCCCAAAGGACCATAGTAATCAACCCTAAAGCCCTGATGTCCATCATAAAATACCCTTCAACTGAAACCACCATCATAACCAACCTCTACTATCAGGGCATCAACTCCCTCATTACAACTGAGGTGGTCCTCCACTGTATAATTCTACCCCTCAAAGACTCATACTAAAGGAGAAAAATTGCATAAGAAACCTCTCAAATTTTTATGAAGGAACACTTCCCTTGGTCGCACCGAGCCTCCACCATTTTCGACACCACTAGTATACCTTCCTACACTGCCCGCCACTTGGGTCTGTATGAAGATCATCACCCTCCTGCACCCCATCTGGTCCATCCTACCACCCTCGATATAGCATAGTGTGCCTTTGAACCACTGCCCATATAGTTTATCAGATACCACCACCCTTGTCACGCACATCCTCACCACCACGGTCCACCATCATTAGAACCCACCACCGCCTACGTCGTGCCCATCTTGAGTCGTTTTTTCATCATCTGTGGCTTCCGCCCAGATGATGGTCCCTTGATGCAGAAGGATACCCACATTAGCATGATGTCATCTCCTATCATTACAACTATCACACCAGCCCCAAACATCACAGCCTTAATAGCGCCCCTCCGTCATTCGTCATCGTGTCGGATTTACATACTGTCACCTCTGTCAAAGAGCCTCATTACCATAGGGTCCTCCCTTACTGCCAACATGAACTCCAACCCCCAAAACAACCCCCATCATCAAGCTGGGGCCAAAAATCATCCACTATCCTCGCCAAATGTGAGGGCCCACAATGCGCTGGATGCACATACACAACACCCCCAATTTAATTAGGTAGACTGGAATATGTAGCAGCTTGGATTTAAACCCCATCCGCCCTGGATGATGGCTTATTGTACCACCCGGGTGCACCCTCATATGCAATATAAATATATTTATAATTATATATAAATATTTTTAAATATATTTATTTATAATTATAATTATAATTAAATATTTTTTTAAAAAAAATTATATAATTATAATAAATATATATAAATAATAAATATATTTATTATATTAATAATTATATATAATTATATATAATTATATATAATTATATAATTATATATAAATATATTTATAATTATAAAAAAATATTTATAAATTTATTTATTTATAATTATAATTATAATTATATATATTTATTTATTTATTTATTTATATTTAATTAATTTTAAAATTATAATAATTATATTTATTATATTTATATTTATATATTAATAAATATATATATAATTATAAAAAATATATATAATTATATATATATATATATTATGTGTTTGAGGGTACAATTACATTAAACATACACACACAATACACACAGGCTAGAAAGGCAGGTCATAGCCCCCCCAAGGGATATACCACCCATCAAGCCTTATTTATTCAGTACATGACCCAAAGGCCTAGTGAGTATGAAGCCCATTACATGGCCCAAAGGCCCACAAATTGGCCTGAAGGCCTAGTGAAACATCATGCCTATATCATGTCTATCTCACTGTCTTCCTGTGTCATGTTTGTGTTATCACCTGCCTGCATCATGCATACGTCACCGCCTACCAACAGAAATTCACAATCACCCAGATCTGAACTCGGGTATGATGTAGGATTACAGGGAGCCTTTACCACTCAAAAAATCCCCCTACCATGAGGATGTCACCCTCTTCTCCATGTTTTCACCTGAATCCATGACCCATCTCCAGCATCTAAGAGTCCATCATCCATGACTTCCTTCACATCTTCCACACCAAGTGCATGATCACTACCTTGATTATTTTCCTCACTTATTCTGGATGTAATAAAATCAAAATACTTATGTGTTCTGACCTCTGAAAACAATTTTTCCTTCACTGGTTGAATCTTAGCAGGATTTATTGATGTAATAGTAGATAAATTATGGAAACTCCTGCCTTTATTAGTTTCAAAACCCGAGCCAAAAGTTGGATAAAAAAATGTATAAATGGGGGCTTGTAAGCCAGATGGGCTAAGGTCAATTCCTACTATATGCTTACATGGGATCTCTTTGGGTATTGATTCTTTATCAACATCCCTTCTTGATGGGGGGTTATTAGTATCAACACTCTGCACATAAGCAGAATCTAAAACCAAAATAGCCCATTGTTTGAGACTACATCCATAATTCCCATGAGTGCAATGAAATTCATGATTGCTAAAATTTGAAAGCTCGACCATAGAATCATACCCCTTGTTCCCAAGATTAGAAATAGAAATGTAAGAGACTAAATATTCCTTGAGATCCATAGTAACACCTAGAGAAACCACATATTTCCCAATAAGAATCGAAGAGCAAGCCTTCTTTTCAAGGGATGATTTCTTTTCATTCCTTTTTTCAGGGTCTGAAAACCATTGTTTATGTGAATGAGTAAGATGAGGCATATTGGGTTTAGGCTTATTTGAATAAGAAACATCAATATTTTCCTTACCTTTATGGTTCTTTGAAAAAATAATTGTTTGCTCATGCCAGAAGTTGAAATCAATGTTAGCTTGTACTTAATTCTCTTTAACATCTAGGTTGTCTTCATATTCTTCTCTAGAAGGATCATCTATAATGCCACTAGCTAAAGTGTCTTTAAATGAAACCCCATAAACAATCAAGTGTTTTTTCTCACCAATGTCATCCAATGATGGTATCTTATGAGTCACTGAATCAAGAACACCATAATCATCTACCTTTAAAGGAGGAGAGTCAAGCCTAGGATTTACTATTCTTATACATCCATCCTGAAAAGGATTACAAATAGGAATAGGCTCTTGAGTTCCCTTTAAAGGTCCTTCATAATTAGCAAGAATCATTCCACCCGATGGATTAAGCTCTATAGTAGTAGAGCTCTGTTCAAAGTCATCAACAACCATTTTATTGGCAATTCCAACCCCACAACTCCTTATCCTTCTACAGTGCTGTAAATCATGGAAACTAATCTAAAAATTAGAATAAACAAGGTCTTTCCTACATGTATATTTCTCATGAAAAATGATTTTACACACTTTACAAAACAAAGTCATTTTCTCAAATTCAATTTTGAGATTAATCACATCATTGGGCGTGGAAAGAACCACCATATCTATCAAGGTATAATTCAAATCAACCACAACTAAAATGTGTGCATAGTGACCAAAAATTTCCATTTCCATTGCATAATCCAACCTAATAGGAATATCAATCATATATGTGATATCAAAAAGAATTTTTGGATTCCATAAAACCCACTTGTGCACATGGATTTTAATCAAGATCTAAGTGCAAGTGTATTTGAATTCATCAAGGATGATATTCAAGATCCGTTCATGAAGTCTCAAAGTACTTAGTTTCAAATTGATTGATCTTATGCACCAGGAACATCCTTTCAATTCCGCAGAAGGGAAGAGTATATGGAAAAAACCACATCCAAGTGAATCACACTTAAAATCTGAAAAAAACCTAGATCAATGCTAAATGGGAAACCGGATCGACAACCCTCCAGGGTTTCATACCTTTTTAAAAGGAAACATGAGTGATAATTGAGAACTTACACAAGTCAATTCATTCTAATATGGCATCATCTGAGGCTGAAACATGAGTGTTGGAACCCTTCTTGATGTTTCGCTGTGAAACCCTATTTTTAAGTGAGACAAATGAACCTCCCAAAAAACCATAGAAGGCTGAAAATCCTTTCAAATCTTCCATCGCACACTTCTTAATCCCCTTTGAAGTAGATAGAATCTGCCAATCTGCATTCTGATTTGATACATATGAGAAAAGATTTAGGCATCTCAGGTGATTAAGGGAATCTCATGCACGAGAAATCTTCGGGGGGATCCTCTCCATTTCCTCCATTAAATATATTTATAATTATATACAAATATTTATAAATATATTTATTTATAATTATAATTATAAATATATATATTTAAATAATTATAAAATTATAATAAATATATTTTAAAAATAAATATATTTATTTATAATTATAATTATAAATATAAATATTTATTTAAATAATTATAAAATTATAATAAATATATTTAAAAAATAAATATATTTATTATAATTATATATATATATTTATTATAATTATAATTATATATATTTATATATTAATATATATAATTATATAATTATATATAATTATATATAATTATATAACTATATATATATAATTATATTTATAATTATATACAAATATTTATAAATATATTTATTTATAATTATATATATATATACTTATATAAATTTATATTTATTTATAATTATATACATTTAAATTTTTTAATTATATTAATTATATCTTTAAATTAGGTTTTTACAAGTGCTTTGTTAGTGGTGATAAAACATATCTTTTTTAGCCCTATAATTTTAGCACATATAATGATATGCTTTATCCACGCTAACAAAGCACTGATAAAGATTGATTTTATTAGTGCTTACTATTTTAGCATTGAAAAAACCACTCTTTATCAGCGCTTTTTTGAAAGCACTGATAGAAGCCTTCCAGGTCTTTTAAATAGAACCCTAACCGAGTTCTTCTCACTCATGTCATTCAAGCTCTCATGGAACCAAATCTCAAGTGCCGCTCTCCCTCAATCATTTCAGAAGAATCGACACTTTCAAAAGCCAAGGTATGTGATCACTTGTGATTATTAATCCCCCTCGAACATCTTTGTTTTTTTAAATTTTTTCAAAAGGTTTGAACGGTCGGCACGTGCAGCTATCTCATATGTCTTCACAACTCAAAAATACCCTATAATATGATGGCCACTTCATGAATATTATAATTATTCTATAATATTGATTGTGTTTCAACTATTTTCCCACATCACAGAGTCACTCGAGCATCTGAAACCCTTGTATCTATTGTTTTGATCAACTCCATGATGTAGTAATAGCCTACGCCACAAACCCAAATCCCTTGGAAATCATTTTTCTTCTCTGTTATTCCACATTAAAAATTAAATATCTTCACCACTACCTCTTCAAAATCATCCAAGTCTTCTCTTCTAGCTATGGTGGAACCATAATCTTCGATATAAGGCTCCTCGAATCATCAAAATCGAGCCTCTGGAAAATCTAGGGATTCCATGGTGTATCAAAAACTCCTTCACCACAAGAATTTTTTCCATATATAATAATTATTTTTTAAAAAAATCCCTAAATGGTGATAAGGGAAAACTAATTCTGAATTTCTAAGAAGGTTCCATCCATGAAGGGAATTTTGAGAAGGCGCTTTCACATAAATGGCCTTCCAAAGAAATAAATTAAAGAAGGTTCTTTCTTTCAAAGCACCTTCTTTAAAAGTTTGAACAAGAAGGCACTTTCAAAGAAAGATCCTTCCTCTCATCCCACTATAAAACACCCACCAAACGCATCGAGCATTTCTTTCCTCTCTCTTCATCAATTTGAAATGTTGAATTTGACTCGCACATCACCTTTAGCGAATCGAGCTCTAACTTCTGCAAATTGATATCTGCTTTCTGTGAATCGATATCAGGATTCTGTGAATTACTAGCAGCCATACATGAGGCATGTCTCCCTTGTGATAGATCTCCAGACAACATAATAGTGTTTCATTTCCATGTATAGGCAGAAGATCTATAACACATGATACACTTTTGCGTGCAACATCATAATCAGTCTAATTATAATATATTGAGTTTTCTTTCGACCATAAGTTATAGAGTTATATATATGGAAAGTTAGAGGTTAAAATGAATTATTTTATCTTTATCAAGAAGACATGAATATGAAAATAACCAAATGATGTTTGAGCTATTTTCACCAGTTATGTACTCGTGCATCTCAAAAGGAAATGACATGTCATGGATGGGCATGATAAAGAAGACGATTTTTATTGGGAACACCCAATAAAACACCAAACTCATATTGTGATATTATTTTCATAACTCATAAATAACATTCTACATTACACATATTGCATGAAACCATACATGAAAAGCCCAAATTCTTTCTATTTATGTGAATTTTATCTTCTTGTGTGATATACCTCCTCTCATATTAATATAATATCTCCATGTTAATTTTTTTTATTTAAAGAAAGATAATTTATCAATCACCACCCTTACTTATTCCTCATTAACTTATTTCTCTTACAATTTACATATTTTCATTTCTTATATATTTACATATGAAACATAATTTTATACTGGTTTGTGTTATTATTGTTTTATAACAATTATTTTTATAATAATTTATTTCTTAGTATAATTCTATTATGATGATTATATATATATATAAATATATATATATATAATTGTTAATGTTCATAGCTGATTCTCAAACCAATATCCCTTTCCTTGATCCATTATTGGTTCACCCTCTCCATCACCTTAATGTTCATTTGCACTCATTCATCATTATTTTTCACTCTGATTACATGGAGCTCCTAGTTGTGCATCGAAAAAACTCTTCCCACTTATCATGTAAGGTGGTGACTATAAATGATAAGTATATGGAGTTTTTTTGTACACAGATGGTAATCATCTCTAAGTTACAAGTATACCTCCTGATTCCATGGATTAAAATCAAAAAAAATCTCATTTTCTTCCATTACCAGGAAGAAGAACCCCAATAATTTTAATATCACCCTATTTATTTGTAATTTTTATAGTAATTATGAAATGAGATTAATTTATTTTGTATGATTTGTTTCGGTTTTTTATATTTATAGAAATTAATAAAAATTATTGTACACTTTTTATACTTATACACAAACTGATCAAATTAATCCTATATAAGATCACTATGTTTTGTAGTAGATGAAAATTTAATTAGATTCTTTTCAATTTTATAGATATCATACATTCCTTTCCTTCAATTATTTCCACCACTACAAAACAATTTGAACACCCATCATTAGACTCTTATTATCTTAGAATAATGAATTAATTTATATTAAATGATTCTTTAATAATGACCTTTTATGGGTTCCAAACTCATACTTTATGTGTATTTATTTATTTATTTAAATATTAATATTATCGAATCAAATAGGTTGGACATGAATCGAAAATGGATGGATTCCAATCATATAACAAAAGATTATGAGGATGAGGTGAAAGAGTTTATCAAGATTTCAAAAGATCATGTATATGATTGTTCTAAAATACCTTGTCTATGTTTACATTGTTGATATTCAAGGAAAACTAGTCCATAGGAGTTATAAGTATAGTTGATCTATCATGGAATAGATTGAAGTTATAAATATTGGAATAAACACGGAGAAAACCGAATATAGCTAGTGACTAGGATAAGACATAATTTTATAGATCATCTGATATTATTACAAGTGTGGACAATGATAAAGACTATATTGAGGATGTGATTACAAGTGTGAATGATGATGTAGATAGTATTTAGGAAATGAAAATGAAAGTTGAAGAGGAACTTCAGGATTGTCCAAAAAAAATTGAGAAGTTAAAGAGTTTTGAAAAGATTCCATTATATGATAGTTGTACTAAATATATAACATTATCATCCATACTCAAGTTGTATAATTTAAAAGCTGGAAACAGATGGAGTGATTTCGGTTTTATTAAACTACTTTCTCTTTGAATGATATCCTCCCAAGAAGATAATGAGTTTCATTGCCTAACATATGAGGCTAAAAGAATTTTATGTTCAAAGGGTATGAACTCTGAAAGAATACATGCCTATCCAAATTTATGTATACTATTTCACAAGGACCACAATTAACTTCAAAATTTCCAAGTGTGTTGCTTCTCGATACAAGAAATTTGAATCAGGTCCTATAAAAGTTGTATAGTACTTTCCAATCATTCCAAGGTTTAGGAACCTATATGGAAGTGAGGAGACAACAAAACAATTTATGTGATACATAGATACAAGAAATAAATATGGGAAACTTTTTCACCCAAAAGACTCTCCATGGACATGATTGACATGAGAATATGGGAAGATTTGGCATCGGTGAAGAGTGAAAAAACATACTTCTCTTCCTATAGCTGCTTACATTCTTTCCATGTAAGAGAGATATCAATTTTATAACTTCTTAAATGATGTAAATGTTCCATAGGGGTATTCATCAAATATCAATAATATCATGTCAATAACTTATTTAAAGTTAAAGGGTTTGAAATAACATGATTATCATGTTTTTATGTAAGATCTAATGCATGTAGCTTTATGTTGCATTTTTTTAAAGAATTTCCATCATACATTAACCAACCTATATTTCTTTTTTAAATATATATGTAACAAAGTTATAGAATAGGAAAAATTACCAACTATGGGAAAGGAAATTATTTTCATATTATGTAAATTGGATATGTTCTTCCCACCATGATTATTTGATATGATGATTCACTTGATGGTTCACTTGGTAATAAAGATTATACTATGTGGTCCCATACATTATAGATGGATATACCCCATTAAATGATATATGAAAATTTTGAAAGTGTATGTCAAAAATTGAATTTGGACAAAAAAATTGTATTGTAGAGAGATATGTTTTGAGGAAGCTATTGAATTCTATACTAACTACATATCTGATGTGAAAAGCATTGGTCTACCAAAATCTCAACACATTAGGCATCTTGTAGGTGAAGGAATTTCTGGAATAGATGTTTTCATAATTACTATTATAGAGCATGAGTAGGCCCACCTTTACATTTTGTATAATAGTTTAGTGGTTATTCTATATGTTGAAACCTACAAAGTAATTCTTAGGAATTTGAATCCATTAAGGAATGAAACCTGGATATCAAATATACATAATCAATAGTTTATAGGGTGATTTCGAGAGAATATTTTTAAGGATTAAACTCAATATCCAGATTAAATTTTATAATGAATTCGATGGATATCTAGAGGACCAAGTGTTCGTGTATTGTCTTATAATGGTTATGTAATTAATGGTTATATGTTCTATACAAATGAACATGATTGATCGCAGTACCATGAAAAATAATAGAGTTGCACTTGTGGTTGAAACGATGCATGTATTTGGTACCAAGGATAGAAATACAATTTATGTGAATATGTCATACATTGGAATCATTAAACAAATATGGGAGTTAGATTATACAACATTCCAAGTGTCGGTTTTTCAATGCAAGTGGGTTGATGATAAGAGTGTTGTTAAAATAGACTAATTGGGATTCATGAAAGTGGATTTCGGTAAGGAAGGGTACAAAGGCAAACCATTTATAATTGAATCATAGAAAGTACAAGTATTTTATGTTCTGGATCCCATAAACCAAAAGTATTCAATTGTTCGATTATCAACTAAAACCAATGAAGGGTTAGATGTTAATTCAACTGAGGATAACCATTTCATTGAGACATCGTAATCACTTCACAATAATCCCAATATAGAGAGGTTCTTATATGTTATAGGATACCAAAATGAAGGGATTTGGATACTCGAAATGTTATTGATCCTAATGTAGAGGAACAACAGGCTTCTCAACATGTTATTTATCCTAATGTAGAGGAATAACAACCTTTTGCACATACCAATGCTACCAATCCATAAGAAAAATATATTGACAATGTTGAAGCTGAAGAAATGGTAGATGGAGAACAACATGTGTCATAGAAAAACAGAAGTGTAGTATCGTGACAATGTTAGAAAAACTTATTAATGAGAGAAACAAACATGTAAAATTCAAGGTTGGATGGAATGCACATAGCCATCCTGTTAACCCCAACAATGCCATGTTTAGTAGTTTCATTGGGCTCACCACTTTCATGCACGTGCTGATTTATGTAGATTCATGGAACAATGTTGTTCCCACACTTAAGACACTAATTTTGGAATATATTAGGGTAAATTTTTATATAATTCTTTATTTTATTAAAAAATAATAAAACATTCATTTACTCTTCATTATCCCTTATAGAGTGAATTTATAGTAGACGAATCCCAAATGAAATTTGTATTAATGCTTATTGGAAAGACTCATAGAGGATTTTGTATAATTCTTACAAAGTATCACCTCAAATATGATGAAGGGAAAATAAATATACACCTGTTATAGAGGTATGCATACTTGATAAACCAACAAGCATGGGATACATTTATTAATCATCGTGATAAGACATCTCTTCAGGTGCATTGTGATTGGTAATACATTGCTTGAAAATATGTGTATCAATCACTTTGATTAATAATTATTAATTTATGAAACAACAACTAAGTGTTGAAAATAAGAAACGAGTAGCAAAACCAACGTACCCCTACTATAAAGCAAGGATGGGGTACACTTCACTTGAAAAAATAGTACTTATTTTAAATATATTATAATACTTTTATATGACATGAAACAACAACAAAATTATGTTCATTTGTTTATATTCATATTGATGAATCGAAATCCAAATCCACTTCCTTTCTATGTCATGTGCTATGGAAGGATGCATGTGTAAATAAAGATGGGATACTAATAGAATAAAACACACAAAAACTGTGAGAATCATGTGTAAGTATGAGATAATAAAAAATTAGTTTTATTTAAATCAGTATTACATAATAATGATTACTTATTTTCCTATATTTTTTATCCAAATTAGACACAAGAATTATCATCAGCTATACCCAATGAATAGCTACTATCATTGGCCTTACATTGGCCAGAATAGTATGGCCACAACAGAGGTGTGGGTTTTGGGGTGTCACCCCGAACATATTTTGAGAAAAGAAATGAATAGTGAGATAAAAAAATGCAAGAGTTGTGGGAACAATTAGCTTCTCTAGAAGAAAAACATAATTGGTATTCATAGTTGTTATAAAATTTTATGGGAAAGAATCAAAGAGAAACAACATAAGAATAACCATTACATGAAGATCCCCCACCCTCACCCCCACCAGCTTTGAAGTGGGTCATTCCCCTCAATGAGTTTTCTTAGAATAGGTAATAAATATTATCATAATTTTTTTTTGAAATGTAACTCAGGAAGACACTAATATCTTTATTGTCATAATATTCTATAGAGTGATAATGATTGTAATTTATATCTATCAACACCCACCCATCACCTTTTTGTAAGGGGTACCTTGTACAATATCCAATGAGATATTCTATATGAAAAAAAACTTCCAATAGGTCATGCAAGAGTGGGGATTCATGTATCTCATGAGTCAAGCATTGATCTACCTGTTCCACTTGATGATGAAAATATTCATACGGTCAAGAAAGCTATTGAAACTTTCATATCATGTCCATCAGATCTTGTAAAAATACATTTCAATAAAGAGATATTCATTTCCAATTTATTTTTGATGAAAAACCTTTAATAATTAATAAAAAAGGCCTAAACTGATGAATGTTCTTATAGAAGAACAAAGGTAAGGGAGTGAAATGGAAGGTTGAATCAAAACAATCAAAAGGATCAACCATCCAATCAAAAAGATCTTCACAAAGTACCTTTACCCCACCCTGTTCAACTTCCACATTTACTAACATTAAAGGTTCATGTGGATACAATGTTAGAAAGTGGTGATATGGAAATAGTTGATTTTAAAGAACATATGTATGAAGAGGTAATTATACTCTATATTGGTCTTGAGAATGTAAACGAAATCCTCAATCATGAATGACTAGGAGTATCAATTATAAATGTATACATAAGGTGTATTTTCATGATTTTTTTCCAATAGCAGATCTACTATGTTAATTGTGAATAAATACAATTCATATTTTTTATAGGCATATATAACAATACTATTTAAATATAAACCCTTTTAACAAAAACTTGGACCCATTAGTCCTCACATCACTTCTACACAACTATTCTCATTATAACTAATGAAAATTGAAGTAATGGTGGGAAAACTAGCCATAATGTTTGAAAGCCAACTTATAGATGATAGAATCTTATTAATACCCATGATTAGGGGGTAAAACTATACAATTTAATGATATCAAATATATTTTCATTCATTTCATTATGTATTCCTTTTTGTTTTTTAAGGAAACATTGGTTACTCTTTGCAGTCAATTTGGATACTCCAAAGATTTATTTTTTGGATTCAATGCATGAATACCCAACAAACCAACCACATGTGATGAGATTTATCAATTTTTAATACACAACATGAAGCATTTTAAAAATAAACTTCAAGTTATACATGATATATTATGTTTTAATTACAATTATGTTATGATAGGGAGGTGTTTAAATATCATCAAAACCATGGAATTAGGATAGTCTATAAGAAAAAAAGTATACTGACTTCTATAAATGTATAAGTATTATGGTATATATAATAAAATTACACTATCAAAACATATATAAAAACTAATTACTTATTTTTATCAATGTTTATTCAATGACCAGAACAAACTAATGGTAAAGATTGAGGTTATTATGTTTGAAAATTTATGAAATATATCACATTTTGTCAACAAACAAGCATCCCCTAAGAGTTATTTCCTATGATAATTACAATTTAATTTTAAATATTTACTAGTCCATTATTTATTTATATTTTTATAGTACTACCAAGACTATCAATAGTTCTTGTATTCAAATTATGAAATATATTTATTTAGAAATGAATGAGCAGAATACATGGTGTCAAATTGTATATAGACATCATAAAGATGTGACTTCCTACTACTTATTTAGTGAATTTTATCATCATTTTCTCTAATTTTTTTAGTTAATTTACTTATCATTTTTATCATATTCTTATTTTGTTAATTTTTATATAGGTTATGAAGAAGGGTGATACACTCATGATGCACTCATGTACTATGATTATGCACTCAATGAGGATGATGCACTCATGATAATGAACTTTTCTTTTTTATTATACAATGAATTCCACATTTAAAGTTATTAAATAACAATATTGTTTGACAACCCCGAATGTTGAATGCATTTAAGAATAAAAAGACACGGTTTGATGTGTAAGAATCAACCGCAAATCAATTTGATACATGGTATTCCTAGTGTGACTCGAAGTTTATGTTATTAGTTTAAAATTTAAATTTTAGTTCAAAACACATGTTACATACTCAAAATCTATAAAACATGTTCATATTGTTTTGATACTTTAGGAAAATGATATATAAGTTGTTTGTGGCATGTAGGAATTGGTCACCTCTCAATCTAATGCATGGTGTGCTTGATATGATAGAGCTAGTAACATGTTAAAATATTCTATTACTCATGTAGGAATCATCCACACCTCAATTATTTATACCTCAATCAGTCACACCTCAATTAGATACACAATGTGCTAGGTATGACTCGAAGCGAATGTTTTTAGTTTATAATTTACATTTTAGTTCAAAACACAGATCACACACTCAAAACCAAGAAAACACCAATATATTGTTTTTATAATTTATTAAAATGAACCTTAAGTCATCTGTGGTATATAGTAATCAAACACACCTTCATTCGATACATGGTATGTTTGGCATGACTCAAAGTGCATGTTTTCAGTTTAAAATTGACATTTTAGTTCAAAAAACACATCACATACTCAAAACTAACTAAACACATTCGAATTGTTTTGATACTTTATGAAAATGATTTATAAGTCATTTGTAACATTTATGAATCAGCTGAACCTCAATCTGATACATAGTGTTCCTGGTATGACTCAAATTTTCCATTATCAGCTTAAAATTGACAATTTAGATCAAAATGTGTGTCACTCACTAAAAACTGGGAAAACATTCTCAAATTTTCTTGATAATTTAGGAAAATGGTTCATTATTAATTTTTGATGTTTAGCAATCAATCTCATGTCAACTAACACATGATGTCATTGGTATGACTCAAAATGTGTGTTTTCAGTTTAAATTGATATTTTAGTAAAAAAAAGACATGTGACATACTCAAAACTGAGCAAACACATTCAGATTATCTTGATGATTTAGTAAAATGATCTATAATTCATTTTTGACATGTAGAAATCTGTTGAACATCAATTTGATGCAAAGTGTGACAGATACGACTCTAAATGTGTCTTTTTATTTAAAATTGATATTTTAGTTCAAAAGAAATGTCACATACTCAAAACCAATAAAACACATTCATATTGTTTTTATAATTTAGTAAAATGATCCATAAATCATTTTTGATGTGTAAGAATTAGCTGTACCTCAATCTAATACACAATGCTCCTAGTATGACTTAAAGTGTTCGTTATTAGTTTAAAATTGAAAATTTAGTTAAAAACATGTGTCGATAATTGAAAATTGCTTGGATTGTCTTGATACTTTAGAAAACTAATTCATAAGTCATTTTTGATGTGTATGAATCATTCTCACATAAAACCAGCACACGATGTGACCGATATAACTCAAAGTGCGCGTATTCAGTTTAAATTGACATTTTAGTAAAAAAATACACGTGACATACTCAAGAATAAGAAAATGAATTTTGATTGTTTTGATACATTATAAAAACAATCCATAAGTAATTTGTGACATGCATGGATCATCTGCATGCCAATTCGATGCACTGTGTGACAGGTATGACTCCAAGTGTGTCTTTTAATTTAAAATTGATAGTTTAGTTCAAAACACACGTCACATACTCAAAATCAAGAAAACACATTATGATTTTTTTTGATATTTTAGGAAAACAATCCATAAATCATTTGTGATGTGTAGGAATTAGTCATAACTCAATCCAATACACGATGTGCCCGATATGACTCAAAGTGTCCGTTATCAGTTTAAACTTGGTAATTTAGTTCAAAATGTGTGTCACTCACTGAAAACCAAGAAAACACACTCAGGTTGTCTTGATACTTTGGGAAAATGATTCATAAGTCATTTTTTAAATCTAGAAATCAGTTTAATGTCAAACCAACACACGATGTGACAGGTATTACTCATAGTGTGTGTTTTCAATTTAAATGAGCATTTTGGTAAAAAAGACATGTGACATACTCAAAACTAATAAAACACATTCATATTGTCTTTATACTTTAGAAAAATGATTCATAAGTCATTTGTAACATGTAGGAATCAATCGCATGACAATTTGGTGCATGGTGTGGCCAATATGACTTCAAGTGTGTCTTTTTATTTAAAATTGACATTTTAGTTCAAAACACATATCACATACACAAAACTGAGCAAACACATCCAAATTGTTTTGATACTTTAGGACAATGATCCATAAGTCATTCCTGACATGTAGGAATTATTCCCACCTCAATCTGATACACAATGTGCCCGACGTGACTCAAAGTGTTCGTTATTGGTTTAAAATTGATAATTTAGTTCAAAACGTGTGTCACTTACTGAAATCAGAGAAAACATGCTCGAATTATCTTGATACTTTAGGAAAATTATTCACAAGTCATTTGTGATGTATAGGAATCAGTCTCACGTCAAACCTACACACGATGTGATTGGTATAACTCAAAGTGTATGTTTTCAGTTTAAATTGAAATTTAGTAAAAAAGACATGTAACATACTCAAAAACAAGAAAACACATTTATATTGTCTTTATACTTTAGAAAAAAATCCTCAAGTCATTTGTGACGTGTATGAATCATCCGCACATAAATCTGATGCACAGTGTTACCGATATGACTCCAAGTGTTCCATTTTATTTAAATTTTACATTTTGGAAATGTATTGTTTCATATTTATGTTTAATTTATTTCATTATAGTATTACTGACATAAAAAATGTTTTCTTATACAGGTGGATTCTTTTGCTTGATTTGAGATGGTTTGTTTGGGAAATGATACCATGATTGAGCTTTTTTTATAGGGGATCAGGTACTAAAGACAATGAAACTACTGATATTTTTGAATGTTTGTGATAATATTTGCCAATATAATTATACAAAACAATGTTTGAAATGTGTATAATATAGTGCATTTTTCTTGTATTTGTGATGTAATTTTAATTTTAATTAAATTATGAATTTTCTATACAGGTGTATTTGCTGTCGTAATGTGTTGTAATTTTAACAACACACTACAGCAGACCGACCTTTATCAATGCTAATTTTAGCATCAATAAAGGTCACCCTTTATCGGGATGATAAAGGACCACCTTTATCAGCGCTCATAAAAATGACCCACTTTTAAGGGCGCTTAGATCAACAATATTTTTTTAGCATAGATAAATGATTTATTTAACACTTTTAAAATTCATTTCTATAGCAGTGAAATAACCCATGATGACCCCCACCTTGATGAATAGTGTTGACTGTGATGGAAATGCTAAGAATTAAATTTTATCATTTCTCTTAGAGAAAGAATTCAATAAGGTGAAAATCTTAAAGATTGCTAAATAAATTTAGGAGAATTATTAGAATATTTTTAATAAAAACACCAAAGTAATGGATGAAAAACATAAAATCTTACGATGAAGGTTTTGAGATGTAAATATTTCAAATAATGAATCCATCGATGAATTTTTCGCTAGATTCAATGTGAATATGACCAATATCATAGAATTTGGAGAAAAGATAGAGGACTCCACTAATGTCATAATGTTGGTGAGAATATATCCCAAAAGGTTAACACCCTAACATCCTTTCTTGATGATTGGTATTTGAATTAACTTATTCTTGATGGGTTACATATTATACTAATTATATCTAAAATGATTTAGTCTTTTTTTAAGAGCAGCATAAAAAATCAAATGTGGTTATCCTTTAACACCATTAAAATGATAAATCTCATGGTGAAGGAAGATTAGCCTCCTACTTGTTAAAAAGGAAATGAAAGGTTGAGAATAATAAAGAGATATTATATCTTATTTCAATGAACTATAGAAAGGAAAAATTGAAATTGAAATGGAAAATTTATTGTGAAGGGTTTTTCATGCTGAGAAATTACAGACTTTTCAATTGACTTTCCAAACATTTTTTTGAGAAAAAGAGATGATATATATTACTGATCAATCAAACCAGACCTACAAATCCATTCAGGAAAAGAGTCCACCCAACAATGATCACCCTATGATTTCCCATAACAAGCCAAACGATGAGCATCCAGATTATCCCCTCGCTTTATGAAAGAAAAGTTGCATTCAACAAAGCATTTAGTCAAGGACCAAATCTTTCTTAAAATAAGACCAAAAGTCTAGGAGTCCTCCTTTGATAAAGCGTTAATCACTTCCAAGCAGTCAGATTCCACCAAAACATTGATCCAATTTTTTGAGCGGGCAAGAAGAATCCCATGAAGAATGATAGATGTCTCTGCCACTATAGGGTTCTAGAAGGCATGGACATCCCTACAATGAGCTTCCACGACCTGTCCATCATTGTTATGGGAAATGAATCCAACACCAACCCTGGAATTAACAGAGACGACCACATCTGTATTGATTTTGATAAAACCCTCTGGAGGGGGAGACCAACAAAGAGGTTCCTGCCGATTACTACCCTCAGAGGGCACTGCATCATAAGACTTCCAACAATTCATCCATTGCAAATCCCTCTCGACCCAAATACAGTCTTGGGTCACCTTCTTCTGGAAAATGCATTCATTTCTTCGAGTCCACACCAGCCGAGCAATTGTGCAAATCGACCCCACCACTCTTGGTTCCAATAAAGACACCCATTTAATGAAGTTTTGGATCAACCCAATAGATGGATCAAAGTACTTTTGGAAATCCGGATCTCATTCCTTCCACACCCCTTCCACCCTATGACATAAAGAAATTGCATGCAAAGAAGATTCCACCTCTTGGAGACACAAAGGACAACTATCACCATCCATAAGATGACGTCTCACCCAAAGGTCACAGGTTGGAAGAACACCAGAGCATACCTAGCACCAAAAAAATTTAACGACTCTTCCAACGATTGTTGGGAAAGACCTAGGCCAAGTCATTCACCCACATTTTGTAGCCTGATCAAACTGAATACCTCCCCAAAGATTTCCCAGTCCAGCAAACCTGATCCTTCCCGATACCTGGTGTGAGAGGAATACTTATAATAAGAGTATGATCGACATCATTAAACGAATAGAAAATCTTTCCCGGATCCCAGTCATCAAGTGAGTCATTGATCAGGTCCCGCACCCTTACATCTTTGAATCCTGGAACAACAGTCGAGGAAAGCTTAAGATTAACTCCTTTTTCCAGCCACAGATCATTCCAAACACTCACATCATTTCCATCAGCAATTCTCCAAACACAGTTTAAATCAAAAAGAGATTTTGCGCCCCAAACGCTTCTCCACATAAAGCTTGGCCTCGACCCCAACTGGGCGTGCAAAAAATCAGAATGAGGGAAATATTTGGCCCGCAAAACCTTTGAGAATAGGATATTTGGGTTTGTGAGGAGGCGTCGTCCTTGTTTTTTCAAAAGTGTCACATTAAACCATTTGAGATTTCTAAATTCGAGAGCTCCACAGAATTTCGAAACACACAATTTTTCCTAAGACATCAAATGGGTGTTATGTTTGCCCTCATGGGAGCCCCACCAGAAGTTAGCCAACCGAGAATGGATCTGATCAACAAGAGTTTTCGGAAATTTGAATAACAACATAACATAAGAAGAGATTGCTTGAGTCACAGACTTAACGAGAACTTTCTTTCCTACCTTGGAGATCTTCCTACTTGACTATAAACAAATCAAAATTTCCAGTCTCTCCATAATCGAAGCGAACACTTGTTTATTTGATCTACCAACAAGGGTCGGGAGGCCAAGATATTTAGAATGTTTTTCAACCAGTGAAAATACGCACACCCGCTGCAATTCCTCCCTCTTTGCATGTAACACGCCTTTATTGAAATATAATTTTGATTTCGAGGGATTGATACGTTGTCCAGAAGCCCTTTCATACATACTAATGATTTTCAGCATTGAAATGCATTCTTGTGGGGTATCACGTGCAAGGAGTAGACAATCATCTGCAAAAAAGAGATGTGAGATAGGGGGACATTTCTACATATCTTAGTACCATGGATAATTCTTTGATCCACCGTTTTCAAGAGAAGATGAGAAAACACGTCAGCCACCCAAATGAAGAGATAAGGCAAGAGAGGACCCCCTTGTCACATATCTTTTGAGGGTTTACAGATTTCCTAATAAGTTTCATTAATATTAATTTTTAAAGAGATCGTCCTCACACAATTCATGATATTAGAAATCCTTTGGTCTCAAACCTCAATTTGGAGGGGTGAATTGACATATTTGGGGGATGGCACTGTTTTGTGGGGGTTCTCTCGCAGCGCTCTCTCATCTAGGGTTTCTTCCCTCACACTCGTGATCGGCAGCGCTCCCTTCCCTTTCCTCGTGATGATTGCAGGGCTTCGCTACCCCTGGTCTTACTCTCCAGCATTGTTTCTTTTTCAGTCAGTCTCCTGTTCTTCGATGGCCCTTCCTTCTGCCGTTTCATCATGCTTTCCCTTTGGCCTTCTTCCTCCAGATCCCTCATGGAGGTGCGTCACGGCGTTTTTTTGCACCAACCGTTCTCTTTCTTCCTGTTTCTTCCCTGGATCGGAAGAAATCGCTCAGTGGTAGGTCCTATTTTAGGTCTTTTCAAGTGGAGTCTCCGGTGGTTCCCTAAATTCTGGCTGTGGTCCTTCCAGCCCAAAGAGAAGCTGGGTTGTCTCCCTTTCTTTGGCGGCGACCAGCTGCCTCGGCGAGATCGCCTCTCTCTGGTAGGGGAAGTGTGGTGCGTCATTCGTTCAGCCGAGTTGGTGTGATTTCCGTGTTTCTCATTTCATTTTCGTGTTTTTTTTTCTGGATGTTTCATCTCTCTCGGTGTTTGTGCATCGGGTATCTGGTGTTCTGCTGCTCTGGCGCATCTCGTCTGCTGCCATGGTGAATCTTGGTTTCGCAGTGATGCTTTGGGTTAGGGTGGTCGACCGTCGACGAAGAGATGACGGCGACGTGGTCTGGTAGTGTGACGTTCCTGTTGATGGTTTGCTGCGGTCTCCATGGGTTTTTTTCAATCTGCTTGAAGTTTTTTGGGAATGGCCTTTTGGTGATGGTGGCGGTGTTCCAGTGGTTCTCAAGGTTTCTCTCATCGGAGCTGTTTCTCGGGCGAACCAGCAATCGGTCACGTTGGTGCAGGGCGCGAGGTACGATGCTGTCCTTGGGCTCCTGAGTATGCTAGAAATTTCCCGAGAGAATGACAACGGGGGAGCGAAACTTGGAATTTATTTCAGCTAAGGAAGGCTGCAGTTGTTTTATAACTGCAGCGGTCCTTAACTG
The DNA here is from genome assembly GCA_963277665.1 of Viscum album. Lineage (NCBI taxonomy): Eukaryota > Viridiplantae > Streptophyta > Magnoliopsida > Santalales > Viscaceae > Viscum > Viscum album. The sequence goes on along the minus strand of OY728120.1, from coordinate 1,425,373,266 downwards.
GAATTAATTCCAAGTTTTGATCTTCCATTGTCATTCTCCCTATTATAAGAAAGGCTATGTGGAAAACTTACTAAAACCTGAACAAGAAGTTAACCTCAGGAGAAAAAAATGTAATGAGGATAAACATAGAAAGGAATTTGAATATGTTAAAGAAATCAAGATTTTGAAATTTAAAGTTGCTTAACTTAATGTGATTAAAATGGATCTTGATGCAGAGGTTAATGCTAAGCAGAATGAATTGACAGAGACTCTCTTCAAGTTACATGGTGCTATGAATACACTGAAAAAGGTAAGTGATGATTATGCTTAAATTGTTCATGAAGAAATCTCTAAAGCTACTGAAAATAGAATCATGAAAAATAAGAAATTAGAAGAACCACTTAAATTTCAGACCTTACTCTAATGTTAAGAAAGGGCTTGGATTCACCACAGATGTGAGTAGATCAAAACCTATGGTAAAGTAGTTGAAATTTGTATCTATAACTTTTAAATGATTCAAATTGTTTTTACCAACAGTCCATGATTGAAATCAAGTTATGTACAAAACGTGACATGATAAAATTATCAAAAAACCAAAATTGCATTAAGGGAGTTGGTACACACAAAAAAAAAAAAAAAAAAAAAAAAAAACTTCAAGGAATATTACACGAGACTTGTTTGGCTCTAAAACAAAACGCAATATATATTGTATTGAATCTCTTTATAATTGGAGAAGTAAGTGATAGCTAAAATTTGTTCATATATTTTTTATTTAATTAAAATGTGTTAATAAGTCAACAATGCTTAATATTTTTTTTTTCCTTATTTATTTTAGAACCGAGATCAAAGTTGAATTTGGAAAGGATTAAAGGATGAAAAATGAAATCGCTGCATAATGATATTATCTTGTGGCATGATTATATTTTCGATTAAAATATGCAATTACTGGAAAATATTGTGGCATAATTTATAAATATTTCATTATAATAGATTATTATGTTTATAGAAGTGTGTTATGGTGTAAAGAGAAGAGGTAGGAAGAATAATTCGATATAAAATATTTCAAAAATGATAACTCATGGAGTAGAATTGTTTCATAATGAAGATGTTACAACATAATGCTAGGTTGACCATAAAATTTTTTAACTAGAGGATGCTAATACTATAATATAAAATCTCTAGATTTAATGAACAAATTTCAATGGACTTCAAGGAAGGACTGGATATGTTTTGGTTTGCTTTCGTTAAGATGGATTAAGATTGTCTTCTATGTATAACATGAATGAATCCTTTGGTTTGTGTGAAAACATGTGGGCATAAACATTTTTTTGTTGAGTATTGTAATGTGGAGTGAGAATGATTGAATTATTATGTTTTTTAATGATGATTTATATTGGGTTTATGCATTCATTTTTTCTTTTAAATTTATTCTTCTTTCTTATTGATTGAAGAATTTTAATTAATACATGAACTAGGTAATTGAATTTTCCCTTGAATGTGTAATAAGTTTGTGTAAACTATGTATAAATATAATTTTGAATCACCTAATTATCAAATGAATTGAAATACTTATCATAATAATATAGGAATTTTCCAATTAGATAAAAAACTGCAAAACCATGGATTTGTCATGATTCAATTCTCCTAACAATAAAACCATTAACTAAGAATATGGCGATCTCTGTTATATCATGACCCCTGATTTATAAATACATAATACGCTTTCATGATTTAATGTTCAAATGGAGTGTAATAATATCTGCTAACTTTGAGAATAACTTTGACTTCACTTGATGTTTGCTCCCATTTTAGTTTTGTTTAATTCTATTACAGCCATTTAAATTAATTAAGTCCTTAATTTAGTTTAAAAGCATTGAATATTTTATAAAGAATATCTTTTTGATTAAAAAGGGTAAAATTATAATTTTCTTATGAACAATGTGTCATTTTGAGAAACATACAAGATAAGATTTTTTATGGTGATTTTTTTTTTTGGTGTTTGTGTGACAAAATTGAAAAATTTTAGTACATGTGGTTAGCGTTGAATATTATTATTATTTAAAAATTATTTTTGACTTAAATATATATCTATATATTCATTATATAAATATTGATATAGAGGGTTTGGACTTCTCTCAATACGAAGGAAATCACCAAAGTTAGGAAATCATTGGAGAATTGGAATTGATTCAATAATTCCATTTTGATAATTTAAACACCGCTGGAAAAGTATTCTATATCAATGGTTGTGTGAAGGATTGTAGGTTAGTATAGGGCTATACCAACGATTTCAAAGGAAACTGTTGGTATGGCTCACAACCAAATTTGAATACCCACAGTTTGGAGTGAACTGTGGGTATACATCTATACCAACGGTTTATAAAACTGTGGGTATAGAATCCTGCCCAATAGGGATGTATACCAACCATTCACATAATTGTTGGTATAGCTTCCTATCCTCAATACACAACAACACCATCCAACACCTCTGTCAGAATTTGTAAATAAATTACAAACCACAATACATATTTAATGCAGTACAAATATTATATATTTAGCATTTTACCATTTGGTTCTCAATAGTTTTCAAACCGTTTACAATACTAAAACATATATATAGAATCCAGTGACCAATTTACCTCTTTTATGCTACTGCATAACTATTTTTTTTTTGCCACAACTACTTTTGCACGACCATTTTGCAGCTCAGTGGTGTGAGAGCTTTGAGAGATGATCGGTGAGGGCCAATACCTAGTGGGGATAATGCTTTTTCCGGGCCGACATTAGACTCTTACCCGGTGCTCCTCACCTAATACCTATCTCAAATGATCATTTGGCTTGAAGTTGTCATCTTTTTTCACATCGAGGACCTCCATGAGACACTGTTGAAAATATAAATAAGATATTTAATTTTGAATTGCGTATCAAAATTTGAAATATCAATAAAAAGACTTACAATCTTTTCTGGTGTTTATGCATTTACAACACTTCCATTCTATTCCCTCCTACTCGAGAAAAATATTTTTGCTTGAGGTACATGACATTTGATGCCCAATGTCGCTTGTTGGAAATGACATTGATTACTATAATAGTATATTGTTGAATAATATGAAATTGATAAACAAAACCAAAACAAATTTGATTGTGAAGACGTGTGAGATTAACTATATACTCACATCAAGTTAAAACTTTCCCACATTAGATTAAATTATAGTGACAAGTCACTATGTGGTATCAACTTCAATTGTCACATTATATTTAGCTCCAAGGGAACAAATCTACATGTGATTATGTGAAAGTCAAGCTTAAATGAGAAGCATGACTAAGGAGGAAGCTATATTAGATTAATAATATAACGAGCAACTCATTTTGAAGTAAGCAATTTAATCTACATAAGAGTTCAACACAACCTAAAATGAATTAAAACTTTAGATGTTGAAGAAATCCATAAAATGAAGAAGCATCTAACTAAATCATATGTTATAATTCATTAATGAAAACCATACCAGTTAACTGCTTGGTCTCTATCCATCAGTTGTTTATAATTATGAAATAACAGGATCATATGTTATAATTCATAAATGAAAACTATGCCAGTTAACTGCATGGTCTCTATCCATCAATAGCCATAATAGCGTCCAACTGTATACTATTATATACTAATCACATATCACTTACTATTTCCAGTTCCTTTTTAGTATTCCCAATGCACTTTGTAACAGTTTCTTATGTAACTGATATAATACCATGATAACGTGTAGTTGTACAGTTTTAATTGGTGCCAATACATGAAACAATGCACTTTGAAGCAGTTTTATATGTTATCACAGATTCTTTTATCACTTTGATCACCAAATTCAGGCTTTGGGCACTTTTTCAGCACCTAAAGCCCCCCGAATTTGATGCGTTCAAGATGAAAAGTATCCGATTCTAATGAGAACGACGACAATCTATCCTTTTGAAGACATTAGCATGAAATGTAGGAAGGCTACTGGTCGCATCTGCCCCTATATATATTGGGATGAACTCCTTTGATGACTTATAAGCATTCCAGTGAGAAACCTGTTAGAGCTCTGTTTGTATCAAAAGGACTCCAACACACTTACTGAGCTCCAGTGTACTCTATGTTTTCTCATTAAAGTATAACATAAGTCCATTCCACTGATAATTCTAGCAAGATACATCAAGAATTTCATTATGATATCTGTGTGAATCGATGACTCTAGTGAGACTTGTGCTTTGCCAAAATTTCTTAATTTTCCTACTTTTCAAATGCTTGATCCATTGCCCACTTCTCTCTTTGTTGGAGATGGCCATAAGTTCCACCCATTTTTATGCTTAAACTTTAGAAAAGTTAGAAAAAAAAGGTTCTGAATGTCCCATCCCGTTAGTGACAACTTGTTCTGTATAAAATTGAACGATTATTAGAGTTTCTTTCTCAGTAAAAAAACGTATCCATGATCATAGAGGCAGACATTATATAATACTAACATATTGGATGACATGTTGCTTCAACCTTTTTCTGAAAACTGTGGTTTAGGTCTTACTCAGAAAAACATATTATCTAATGCTTATATTACCAATGGGGGAAATCTAGACAAGGCCTTCAACCTTATTTATTATCCCAAATCTGTTTATTATAAAGCCTAAATTCAGAACCTGACATTCAAAATCACCTCATCATGTTACTTTCTTTCATCACTGGCCAAATTTATAGTCATTTTTTTAAGGTCAATATAAGCATATTTGTTCTAAAGATGTTTTTTTTTTCAAACTTCTTATCAAAACTTTTGAAAGTGGGCATAAATGTCTTCAAATAAAACAACAAGTAGTAAGGAAGCCAGGTTAGGGCAGAAGATGACAACTTTGAACAAAAAAAGTCGCCAACTTAGTAAGTTTGGAAACCTTTCTTTTATAATATATTGTCATTACATATTTGATAGCTTCATTTTTACAGTATTGTTTTGTTGATATACCCATTAACACACTCCCTTCAACTATATATTCATGTATTGACACCAGTTCTTTACAATTTGAAAGGAAAATACCAAATGTTTATGATATAAATGAATTGTCTTGTACTAACATGAACATACAAAGTTCTAAATGTTTTTCATTATCAAAATTGCTAGCACATGGTTTGTTTGGTTCTCTCTTGTGTGTCTTGATTATATACTAATCATAATTAATACGTCACTCTACTCAAATACTTTATAATCATCCTTCATTTAAGGCAACCATCTAAATTTTATTAATGGAATACATTCTACTCGACTATCTAATAGTATGGGAAAAAAAGTTTAGATGATGGCCAGAAATACCCCTAGAACTTCATCAAATAAATCCCTTAGACTTACGTAATAATTTAAATATAGATATTATTTCTATTCATATTAAAGTCACATTGATACTTTTAAATTGTAGGAAGCATTTCACAACAAATCTTACTCAAAAAATCAACCTAGTTAGTTGAGATGGTTTGCATTTGATTTCACTTTTTTAAATGTATTGATATTTACATTATTTAAAAAAAAAATTGTTTCACACATGACTGTTAGATATGCATTTAGTCTATTAGTTCTTAGTAAAACTCAATTGGTCATAAAAGTACATGACGCCTCTCATGCTCTGACATTATAGTGCACTCCAAAGTGTGCATATACATCATAACATCCTTGTTCTTTTTCCCCCCGACACATCCTGAAAACAAAAATTCAATATAATTTATAAGAATTAAATTTTCAATACAAACCATTAAAGATTAAGAATACCTTAAACTCATTACTCTTCTACTATACGATCATTTCTTGGTATTGTGTTGTTGGACTGTCAGTGAATATTGGTACACCCTCTAATTCAGAGTTGACTATACTCTTCCAACCAACATATAAATCGTGCTTATATAATCCTCACAACTCCCCAATTTCCATCAATCGTGTGACCTTAGCAGTTTGACCGTCGGGAAAGTTAAACCGACGCTGCAACGAACATGTTAATTCATATAAATAAAACGATAATATATATATATATATCAATTTAACAAATTTTCTTACCCATTTATTTGCCCATGCAATCTCCTTGATTTCATTTCTGATATGCCTCCATGAGTTTGGTTGCACCAGAATGATATCGCTGTATTTGACTAAAGTTTCCATAAAACTTCTACACCGTCTGGAATTTTTACCTATCATTTGATTATCTTCATTATAATCTACCATTATTTGTGTTTGAAAATTCCAGACTTCACGCATATGGGTGCATCCGCATCGCCTATTAAAAGATCCCACTGAATAAGATAAAATAAAAAAAGTAGAATTAATTCACAGTACAACTGGAAAAAATTGATGCGATATAATTTGAAACACTTATAAAAAAACCCTCATCCAAGCTAACCAGTAGGCTCTGATGGATTTGTGGGATTTCTTGGATTAGTAGCCTCTGAAGGATATACCTGTTCCAATGCATGCACCAGGTCATCTACATGCAGTGGAGTGGAAGCTGAAGGAGCATAATCATTGGATCCTAGATAGTAGGATATAGAAACAACATAGACATAGAAGGATAAAGATAGAAGGGTTGAAGATACATCATAGGATATGGATATGGTATAGGTGGGAACATCCCGAAAGGCGAAATAGACATGGTATGAGAAGTAGAGCCTAAATAAGATGATGATGGAGGCATGGGTGGGAACATCCCTGATGACTCAAGTGGAGGATGAAAAGGCGTGGTAGATGGGATGTCTGCTGGTGGGTCGGGGTGTGAATGGGTACAACGGGTGCTCCACATATCTCTAGGAGCACCCCCGCTCGAACCCATACTAGTAGGTTGAGGATAAGTCAAATTTGGTTCAGATGAATGTCCATAATTTTTTTTGATAAAGAATATGAACATGACAATAAATGCAATACAAAGAAAAATATTACAATTATTATACTCACTAAGGAAACCCGAGGAGGCACCCCTAGTTCGCGCATTCGTCAATCATTATCAAATAGTCTCTTCCTTCAAATTTCTTTAATATCTTTCATAATCTGCATAAGAATGAAATATACATTTTTTAGAAACAGTTTTTAAATTTTCAGCATTCAACTTAGAAGTCAAACAAGACATAAACAATATCATAACATGTTTTAGAAACTATAATTTAAAACCAAGTTAAACATGTTTTAAAAACCCGTTTTAAACTTGGTTTTATGAATTGAAATAAATCTAATTAAATGCAATGAAAACAAAAATACTAAAACAAAAAATAAGAGAAATAACATATGCTATAAGCCATGACTACAAATAAAGAATCAAACAGAGTATAAGACATGGAATGAGCAACAACCATTACACAATGCAATTAAATACATATGTATGTATGAAACAATTGTTTTTAAAACTTCCATGTTTTGAATATGACATTAATCCAATTAAATACACTAGTTTTTATGATGGAAAGAATTTGCTCAAAAATAACAATAACGTGTCACCCAACATAAACATGGTATAATAATACCATGTAAATCCTACCCTAATTGATATAAATATGAATAGTCATCCAACCCTAATATCATAGAAACTATGATTTATACAATAACACAAATATATCTAAAATGTAATAAAGGAGATGGAAGCCTGAAGTTGTATGATATATGAAATACAATACAAAATTTCTTAGCAAAAATTTAATGGAAAGAAAAAATGTATCACTTGTCTCCTTCCACAAGCTTGAATAATATCTAATGACCATCCACTAACTCAAATAGTGATTTTTAACTACCAACATCAATGTAAATTGGGTTTACATACACATTGAGTGTGCATAAATTGTGAAAAAGATAATCAGTTAATATATATTACAAAAAAAATTATATTGGATTTATGTAAAAGTAACAAATAAATAAATTAAAACAACACACACACACACACATAATAAAATCACATTTATTCTACAACACAGTAACAAAAAGTAATCTAAACAAACCCTTTTTCAAATAATCAGGAAGAATCGTGACCTAACAGTATCTTGGTTAGGTTTTGATACATAGATAAAAATGAAAACAATACTCAGCAGAAGAGGACTTAGATCTCACTAATTTGATGTTGAAGAAGATTAGAATTAAAAAATCCCTGAATAAGGGGAGATCGTTGGAGGAGAAGAGAAGCCCTTCGCTCGCTCGGGTGGGGGAGACCAGGGATCGTGGGTGAATGTGGGGAAGGTGGGAGGCTGAGGGATTTGAGAAGACTCTATACCAACGGTTTTTTAAAAACCATTGGTATAACATTATATATACTAATAGTTTTTTAAAACTATTGGTATAGACTGAACCTAGGAACTCTATACCAACGATTCCTCTAAATTGTTGGTATAGATTCATGGGGATAACCCCATTTTTCAGTAGTGAAAGGCCTTATCCAAATTCTCATTCTCTTTTACTTGGAACAAATTATGGCATAATGTTCATTTATTTTAATGATTAGAGAATGATGAATATATATAATTAGAATGACATCAATCCAAGCTACAAATTAAGGTTGTTCTTTGAGAGATGTTTAATAATCTCAAACTTATCTCTAATATTTGAAACCTAGAACTTGAAATTCATGGTGAACTACTTATATAATTTGATTCTATATCCCAATATGAATCCAATGACATAAATTTTGTGAAATTTGGATTTTTATATTAAGGGATAATTTATAGAGAAGTTTTGATGTGTTTTTTAAATAATTTGTAGAATTATTAAAATATGTGAATAATATTATGGTAAATGATACATTTTCATACAAATAAAATTGACATGAATTCAATGGGAACAAGAATGCAATAACCTAATGTAGGGATTGAAAGTTGTTGAAGAGTGAATTTTCCCTCATTTTCACATTCTTCCAAAAATTTGGTGGATTATTTGTTTGATTCACGACCTTAATGGTATGTTTTTATGATCCTCATGAAATGATAATGAAACTATGAAAATTAGGGGCTAAAGGAGATTTTATATCTCTAGAATTTATGACATAGTAACAGTGGAAGTTGGAGATCGGCGGCGGCGGGAGTGGCTCCAACAAAGTTGTGATGGGTGAATGAGAACTATTTTATTTTGGATAATAAAGATAAGAGGAGGTCATGTGGCTTCCCCCTTTTCATAGTCAAATTGAATTGCATCCCCATCCAAATAATTATATTAGATAGTAATTTATGTGGCAACACGGACACTCAGTGTAGGGAGTATTTCATGATGTCAGTGTGAGACACTTTCATGATGGTCGTCAGATCAATATATTAGATGGATGTGGTTTGCAAGGGTAAATCTGGTATGGATGGAACAATAATGTGTGTGTGGGGATATTCGATTTAATGATCTAATGGTTTATATAGGCCAAAGGGGTGGTATAGTGCGGCTTAGCGTGGGGCATGCATTCCAGTGTATGGGGAGCCACCTGAAACACCCACATTCATTAGTAACCTTTTAGGCGTGTGAAGGTTCTTAGGAAGCCCAAATTTGTTATCAAATGGCTTGTTGGGCTTGTATTGTCCTTCTAGACCCAATTGAACCTAATTTTATTGATTTTAGTGAATTTTGGTAGACCAGTCTACCAAATTTACAATAAATAAGGCTCATGAGCTTATAAAGATTGTCTTTCATGCCATCTTTTGATAGATATTTTTGTTATTTATGTATGTTTCAAATGATTCTCATCGCATACCCATGGGATTTGATTTCTCAAGGTATGCATTCCAAAATCAATAGGATGGGAGGTCAACTCATCCTATAAAAAGAACTGATTTTCTAGTCTGAGGTTCTCTTATAGATTTAAGAGTATTCATGAAATCCATCCTAGTAACAATATTATTTACCCTTATAATGAAAGTGATTGATTGAGACCATGAATTCACGAGAACACTATATGGGAGGTTCTTGAACACACTATCACGACACGTCAAATTGATTATGATTTTAAGGTTGATTTATAATCTAGGGAAGACCCTAGGTCATCTCTCAAGGAGCATTGGTGGGTTTAGAGTGTGAGTTTTTAATAAGAAATACTAAAATAAGGCGTGGTTTTGAAAATAGTTATAGGATAAAATAACTTAATTGAAAGCTTAAAATTTGAGAAACCAAATGGATTTTTGAAAAATATGAGATAAAAGGGTTCATTGTGATTTCACTACACACATTTCAAGTTCATTGTTCATAGATATTCATTTAGGTTTGGAGTAATTCCTTGGTTGAAATTAATTGGAATCCTGATTAATTCCTAAGCTTTTATTTCAATGCTAAAAGAACCAAACATTGACGTAACAATCATATTGTAATGGTCCATAACTTATGCATGGAATAAGAACTTCCAAAGCAGATTGAAATCTTAAGAAGGTGGGTATAAAAAGGATTCTTGTAGTGTCCAATCAAAACAACACAAGTCACACACTCAAAACCTCACACCGATCGGTTAGAAATTAAGAGTATCTCAATCACATGCATCAAAACAAGAATTCAAATATGGAATAATGTAAGATAAATGGAAAGAAATGTTTTCACATCCAAATTACATCAAACTAGTAGCTAAAATAATAATCAGAACTCCCTTGACATGTGTGTGACTCCCTCACAATGAACGCCCACCGTTTAGCTCAACATCAGGAGGAGGAGGAAGCGCGGGTGGAACTCCTTCTTCATTATTGACCCCCCATGAGGATAGGGGCCTCTAGAACTTCAAGGATGATGATGAGACTACTCTAGGATTTCAAAATTCCAGAGCTTAACTTCTGGTTCGAACTGCAAAATGAGGAGCCCAAGGTGCTCTTTTATAACCAAAATGGTAGGTGGTTTCAGGCACCCTGATTTTGAGAAACCACTTGTCCCATTGTTTTCTGCCACTAGACAGTTTTATCTCACTTTTTAGAAAACTAAAAAGTTGTTTCCCCACCTATTGAATATCTCCACGGAAAGTTTGGCACCATTTGGACAACTACAACTCGAGATATTGATAAAATACAGAACACCGCATTTGACTTTGTACATATTTGATTCTTTGGACAAATCAGTTTGGATTGGCATAGTAGAGGCCGAATGAGGCTTCAATTCCTTCATATGAAATGTATCCCATTAAATTTTGGACTAGTCCACAAAATTTAAGCCCATTTGGATTCACAATTTAATATAAATATTCAGTTGAGTCCACTGGTGTGCATGGATCCTGCGCAGTTTGGCCCATTTTTCTTGGACATCATCATGGGCCCTCCAAATCACCTCGACCTTCAATGAGATTATTAAAACAAGTATCATTGCCCTTTTTAACAGTAATAAATACAAAATAATTGAATCAAACATGAAGTGAAATTTGTTATTATTTTTATAATTTTCGATACAAAACAAGTTTACCATAGTGGTGTAAGGGTGAAAATGAAACAGTGAATCATAGTGCGATCACACCCCCAAACCTAAAAATTTTCACTTCTGGGAAAAGTCACATTTTCAGAAATTATACATTTAGATATTTCCAACTTCATAAAGATTTAACATTCAATGAAAATTTAATTCCTGATAGAAATGTGATCAAAGCAAAAACACACACCGAGGAGTTATTCTTAATGATCATTGAAAAAGACGTCTCAAAAATTGTATCCATATGAAATTCTAAGAGATGCATGATAAAAATCAAAGAAAATAATTTAAAAGTTAATCATGTCATTAATTCTCCACATGTGTGTGTGACAACCATTTCATGTTATTCTTTCCACTTTCTATAGAGTAAATATAAGTTATTTTAATAATTGTCTACTTACAAGATCATTTCCACTAAACTTGCCCCACACCCTTTGCAATAAAATTTCAAAACCCACTCACTTAAGTATTCCCAGAAGTCAAACCATAAGCTCTCGAACTAGATATCCCCATATGTTGTACATTTCATCACTCCCCTCATTTATTATTTTTTTTCAAAAGTTGCACTAAGAAAAAATCTCACACTCTTCTCCCAACCCTTGTTTGATCTTCTCACGACACTAATTGTAATATTTATAACAAGATCAAAAGTCAAGGAAGGGTGGTTTTTGACCTGCCTAATATACAACCCTTTTTTTTGAGGGCATGCAACAATTGGATAATAGGTACACACACATAGGTCAATCTGGTACAATAATGAAATAGATTGGATAAGGAACAAATGTATGGAAAAATGATTTTGGAAAGTAGAGAAAAATCAACCTAACTTATATTTACCTTCCATTAAGTAATAAATTTTAACACATCACGGTTGGGTGAAAAAATGTGTGGAGAGATTAAGTGACACAATTTCCCTTAAACTATTCAAAAAAGGGAGCCATTCTTCTTAAAGGTTTCAAAATGATACAACCATTTATATCATCAATAGAAAACCAAATTTCGAAAGAAATTCACACCACAATATTGAATTCTTGCTAAAATACACATTTCATTAGATTTTTTTAAATGTTAAAACAACATGAAATAAAAATATTCCACATGCATTTTCAATAACTTCCATAATTAAACGGGTATCATTTTCCATGATAAAGTGGGCATAAAAAAAGGTAATATTCCGGAAACAAGGTGAGGGGAAGGGAAGGAGGGAAAGTCATAATACAATTCAGCAAGCTAAAAAGAGAAAAAGAAGAAAGATGATGAAAATTATTCCTAACTAACCCAAGAATATACCCATCCCCCCACACCTAAAGTGTGTAGTGTCCTCACTATAATAAAAGAGAATGTGGGAAGGAAGGATAAAACCTGGTGATTTTAATTCATATATTGCTTCTTGAACATGTAGTTCCTCCATCGGGAACTCCGAAAGGACTTCATGGAAGTGCTTCAGTCACTGCCCATTGATATTAAAGGTTTGCTTGGTTTCTTCATTTTGAACCTGAACAACACCAAATGGAGATACAGTGTATGGGCCAAACCAGTAGGAATGAAGCTTACCTGGATATAACTTCAACCTTGCATTGTAAAGGAGGACCTTCTGCCTAATGTGGAACTAGAGATGAAGGATAAGACAGTTGTGGGTAGCCTTGGTTCACTCCTTATAAATCCTATAGTTCTCATATGCTTCTCTTCTCATTTCCTCAGCTCCTGAATCTGCAACTTCCTTTGAGCACCTGCAACAGAAAGATTATAATTGCATTGTTTGATGGCCCAGTAGGCCTAATGCTCAATCTCAACAAGGAGGTGACAACTATTTCCAAACACTAGCCGATATGGTGACATGCCAATGGGAGTTTTGAAAGCAGTATGGTACACCCATAATGAATCATCAAGTCGAAGACTCCAATATTTTCTATTGGGTTGAACCGTTTTTTCAAGAATCTGTTTTACCTCTCTATTTGACACCTCTTCTTGACCATTAGTTTGTGGGTGATATGCAGTAGACACTCTATGAATGACCCCATACTGACGCAAAAGTGATCGCATTTTTCAGTTGCAGAAATGAGAACCCTGGTCACTGATGATGAACCTAGGTAAGCCAAACCAAAGGATTTAGGTTATCAAGAATTCTACAACTACCTTATAATCACCATCCTTATAGATCATCCCTCTACCCATTTTGACACGTAATCAATTGCCAGGAGAATGTACAAGTTTCCAAAGGAATTGGGAAATGGCCCCATAAAGTCAATACCCCAAACATAAAAAATGTCATGAAAGAGAAATGGTTATTATGTCATTTCATTTCTTTTAGAGACATTACACATTCATTGACAACGAGTACAAGATTTGAAAAAAACATGGGCATCCCAAAAAAGTGTTGCCCAAAAGAGACCAGAATCAAGGACCTTGCGAGCAGTCCGTTGGGGACCAAAGTGGCCCCCACAAGCAAGAGTGTGGTAGAATCTAAGAACAGACTGAAAATCACTATCGGGAACACAACGCCTAAGGTCCTGATCACTACATGTGCTCTAGAGGTAGGGGTTATCCCAAATGTACCAACGAGACTCATGTTTTAGACGGTCGGCCTGGTTTTTGTTGAAATCAGTAGGAATGTAAGATGCTACCAAATAATTTACAATTTTAGCATACCAATGAATAACATCTTGTACTTGGTACAATTTCTCATTGGGAAACATATCATTTATAGGAATACAGGGGGATGAGTCAATGTCCAGGGATGGGGGAATCCTACTGATATGGTCAGCCACCACATTCTCTGCTCCTTTTTTTATCTCTAATTTCTAAATTGAATTCCTGAAGGAGGAGCATCCATCGAATGAGATATGGTTTGGATTCCAGTTTCTTAAGGAGATACCGAAGGTCTGCATGGTAGAGAACACAATGACTTTAGACCCTAAAAGATATGGCCTAAATTTATCTAAGGCAAACACAATAGAAAGAAATTATTTTTCAGTTGTAGTGTAGTTTTCTTGGGTAGGGTCCAATGTATGTGAGGCATATGCAACGACATGTGGAGCTCGATCAACCCTTTGTGACAAGACTGCCTCAACTGCATAGTTAGAGGTGTCACACATGAGCTCGAATGGTAAATCCCACCGAGGTGGTTGGATTATCAGGGGTGACGTGAGACTCCATTTTAACTTATTAAAAGATTCCTCACATTCTTTATCAAAAAAATTCTTTTTCTTTTTGGAGTAATTGGGAGATGGGGAGTGAAATTTTACTAAAGTAACAAATGAAACAACGGTAAAATCCAGCATGACCTAGGAAAGACCGCACATCCCGTACATTTTTTGGGGAATGGTAGGGAATAAATGACATCCACTTTTGATTTATCTACTTGGATACCATCCCTAGAAATGACATGTCCCAAAACTATACCTTGTCGCACCATGAAATGGCATTTCTCATAATTTAATAAGAGATTATTTTCAATACAGCGACGTAGGACTAAAGAAAGACTACTCAAACATTCATCAAAAGAAGAGCCATAAACAGTGAAATCATCCATGAATACTTCCATACAATTCTCTAGGTAATCTGAAAAAATACTAACCATTCATTACTGGAAAGTACCCAGAGCATTGCATATACCAAATGACATCCTTCTATATGAAAATGTTTCAAAGGGGCAAGTGATGGTTGTCTTTTCCTAATCCTTGGGGGCAATATGGATTTGAAAATATCCAGAATACCCATCAAGAAAATAGTAATGGGACTTCCCTACTAGCCTATCAAGCATTTGGTTAATGAATGGAAATGGGAAATGGTCCTTCCTAGTGTGTTGGTTTAGTCGGTGATAGTCTATGAAAACATGTCAACTATTCTACACACGAGTTGGAACCAATTCATTGTTTTCATTTTTGATTACTATAAGGCCAGTTTTTTAGGAACTACTTGAATAGGACTAACCCATTGGCTATCAGATATGGGGTAAATGATTCCAACAACCAATAATTTTGTTACCTCCATTTTTAAAACTTCTAGGAGGTTTGGGTTTAGTTGATGTTGTGCCTGCCTCACTGGTTTTGCCTCATCATTTAATAAAATATGATGTATGCAAATTGATGGGCTAATAACAGGAATGTCATCAAGTGTCCATACCAAAGCTTGTTTATACTCCCTCAAAAGTTCAAGCAGTCGCAATTCATTCTTATGAGGGAGTGAACTAGCAATGATGTCGGGCAACTTGTTTCCATTCTCAAGATATGAATATTTTAAATCTTGAGGCAATTATTTCAGTTCCAATTCAGGTGGATTTTGGATTGATGGAAGTGTGTGTGAAAGTGAGAGGACACTAATCTCATCTAACTGCTCAATGGTATCATCATCAGATGAGGAATGAGCTTTTACAAGATTAGCAGTATCATTGATGGTCAGTGGATCCTCAGTGTTCAAGAAATCATTAATAAAAAAAATGCATTACATTTCTCTAGACCACTAAAACAATCAATGCATGATTCATTACCAAGAATTTCAATCAGGGATGAAAACTTAGAAAGAGGATCGGGGGAATGATAAGAAGTGTTTTTAGGAGAAGGGAGTACATCAATTGAATTAACAGAGAGAGAGGAATGTTCTTCTAAGGGGTGCTTCATGGCATCAAGGATGTTGGAATAGACTATGCCACCACCAAAATCCATAGATAATGTTCCATTATGGAAATTAATTATGGTTTTGGAGGTTTTAAAGAAAGGTCTCCCCAATATAATTAGGGAAAGTCCATTCATCCTATCATCTTCCATTTTAAGCACATAAAAATCACCAGGAAAAATTAAATTTTGAACCCTCACAAGAACATCCTCTAACACACCAGAAGGGTGTGCCACACTTCGATTTTATAGCTGAATGACTATCCTAGTTGGCTTCATTTCTCTAACCTGCAATGAAGAGTAAATGGAGTGAGACATCACATTTATAGAAGCACCTAAATCAAGCATAGCATTGGTAAATGAATACTCCCCTATGGTGCATGGAATCGAGAAGGTTCCAGGATCATTACATTTGGTAGGTAGTGATAGTTCTATCAATGATGATACATTCCTCCCCAAGCTTACCTTCTCATCACCTCAAAGTCTCCTTCGGTGTGTACACATCTCCTTTAAAAACTTATAATATATTGGAATTTTCTTCACGACATCAATCAAAGGAATGTTAAACTACATTTTTTTAATGTTTCCAATATTTCCTTATCAAGTTTAGTTTCATTTTGTTTTCTAGGTTGGCTGGCACTTTGGGAAATGGAAGAGGAATGGTTTGGCTAGGTGACTCATCAATATACACACTCTTTCCTTTGGAAGGGCTTGTCTCAGGATAAGGATTTTATTCTCTTGGACCGTTTTCAGTAGTTGGGATGGTGGTTTCCTTATGAGTGGATGAATATAATGGAGGGTTCATTTAGGTTTTAAGTTGTTTCCCATTCCTAAGGGTGATGTCACTAACATTTCCCTTATCACAAGGGTTAACTACTGGTTGAGAGGGTAGTTTACCCAACCCTTGACTTTGAATTCCCCCCACCGAGTTAGCTAGTTGTCCTAATTGGGTTTTAGGTCTTTTATGGCAGCTTGGGTGGTTTTTTGGAATTGAAGATTGTTGGAAACCATTTGTTTCATCATATCTTCTAGGCTAGGCTTGGGTTTGGGAGGGGGCGGTTGGAAAGGCCTTTGGGGTGGTTAAGGATTTCTGGGTGGTGGTGGTAGATGACTACTCTGCCCTTGTTGGTTCCATGGTTGATGAGGCTGGTTTGAATAACCCCTTTCCTATAAGCTTGGTTTTCTTTCCACTCAGAGTTGGATGGATAGTATGGTTCTTGCCTAAAGGATTGGTTATAAGGGCATCCTGGGAAGATTTCCTTACAACTCTCAGAAGTTTCTCTCAATTGGGGGAATTGGTCAGAATAATGGGTGTCAGAAGAGCAAATTCCACAATGGATGGGAGGAGGAGATTGAGATTTCCCTTGGGAGAGAGCGAGTTGTCAAAAGGCTACTTACATCTTCAAACTTTGTGTCCACCTTCTTCTCAAATTCAGTACTTTTCACCTCATGGACACCTCGAATGGGTACACTGGACCTTGTACCGAATTGTTGAGTGTTTTTGCACCATGTTCTCAATCAGGGTTCTTGTAGCGATTGGGGTTTTATCTACTAGTGCACCACCTGTAGTAGCATCAATCATGTTATGATCAATTGGAATTAAACCTTCATAAAAATACTGTATTAAAATTTGATAGCTTATTTGGTGGTGTGGAAAACCTGAATATAATCTTTTAAATCTTTCCCAATATTCATGAAGTGTTTCCCCTTGAGACTGTCTTATACCACATATTTATTTCCTTATTGTTGTAGTTCGAGAGGCTGGGAAATATTTCTTAAGAAAAAGTGATTTCATGTTCGCCCAACCTCTTATTGGGGAATTAACATAATAAAGCTAGTCTTTTGTAGTAGCTTCTAAAGAAAAGGGTAATCCTCTAATATTTACTTATTCCTCATCCACATTAGCAGGTTTTAATTTTGAACAAACAGTGTGAAATTCTTTTAAATTCTCATGTGGATACTGTCCAGGAAGTCTATGGAATCTTGGTAATAGATGAATTAAACCAGATTTTAATTCAAAATTAGGTGTCTCACCTTGTAATTGAATGTATGTGGGTTGGATATCGACATTAGGTGAGGTTAGTTATTTTAGTGTTCTATTGTTTTCATCCATTTTATACAATTTTATTTCAATTTTGATGTTGGTTCCAGGAGAAGAAGATGAAGGATCAAGAAGAGTGTTATTATCTTGTGTGTCCTCCTTCAAAGGGTTCTCTTGTGCATCTCGGGGTCGCTGACATAAGATCCTCTCCAATTCGGATTCGAAAGGTGGTAAATCTCCCGGATTATAACATGTAATGCACAAAACCTACACAAGAAATAAATCAGAACAAAAAAATATAGGTAAAGGTCTAATATAAAACAAATAAATATTCACAAAATTTACAAGAATCTTATAAAAACACACACTTAAAAACCAAAGCGCTCCCCGGTAACGGCACCAAAATTTGGACGCACTATCATGACACGTCAAATTGAATAGGATTTTAAGGTTGATTTATAGTCTAGGGAAGAACCTAGGTCATCTCTCAAGGAGCGTTGGTGGGTTTAGATTGTGCGTTTTTAATAAGAAGTACTAAAATAGGGGTGGTTTTCAAAATAGTTTTAGGATGAAATGACTTAATTGAAAGATTAAAAGTTGAGAAACCAAATGGATTTTGAAAAATATGAGATAAAAGGGTTCATTGTGATTTCACTACACAAGTTCACTGTTCATAGATATTCATTTAGGTTTGGAGTAATTCCTTTGTTGAAATTAATTGGAATCCCGATTAATTCCTAAGCTTAAAGAACCAAACCTTGACGTAACAATTGTATTGTCAAGTTCCAGAACTTATTCATGGAATAATAGCTTCTAAAGAAGATTGAAATCTCAAGAATGTGGGTTTGAAAAGGATTCTTGTGCTGTCCAATCGGAACAACACAAGTCATTCACTTGAAACCTCACACCGATCGGTTAGAAATTAAGAGTATCTCAATCACATGCATCAAAAAAATAATTCAAATATGGAATAATGTAATATACATGGAAAGAAATGTTTTCACACCCAAATTAATCCAAACTAGTAGCTAAAATAAGAATTGGAACTCCCTTGACATGTGCGTGGCTCCCTCACAACGAACACCCACCGTTAGCTCGACATCGGGGGGAGGAGGAAGCTCGGGTGGAACACCTTCTTCATTATTAACCCCCTATGAGGATAGGGTCCTCCATAACTTCAAGGATTATAAGAAGACTCCTCTAGGACTTAAAAATGGGAGAGATTAACTTCTAGTTCAAACTGCAAAATGGGGATCCCAAGGTGCTCTTTTATATCCAAAATGGGAGGTGGTTTTGGGAACCCTGATTTTGAGAAACCACTTGTCCCATTGTTTTCTGCAACTAGAAAGCCTTATATCTCTTTGGAGAAAACTAAAAATTGGTTTCCCCACCTCTTAAATATCTCCACCGAACGTTTGGCACCATTTGGACAACTAAATCTCGAGATATTGATAAAATACAGAACACTGCATTTGACTTTGTGCAGATTTGATTCTTTGGACATATCAGTTCGGATGGGCATAATAGAGGCTGCATGAGTCTTCAGTTCCTTCATATGAAATGTATCCCATTAAATTTTGGACCATCCCACAAAATTTCAGACCATTTGGATGCATTCTTTAGTAGAAATATGCAGTTGAGTCCATTGGTGTGCATAGATCCTACGTAGTTTGACCCATTTTTCTTGGACATCATCATGGGCCCTCCAAATCACCCCGACCTTCAATGAGATTATCAAAACAAGTATCATTTCCATTTTAATAGTAATAAATAAATAAAAAAATTAAATTAAACATGAAGTTCAATTTGTTATTATTTTTATAATTTTCAATACAAAACTAGTTTAGCACAATGGTGTAAAGGTGAAAATGAAACAGTGAATCATAGTGCGATCAGTTCTACACAACCCCTCATTTAATTAATTATGCTATAGTTTAAATCCATATAGTTGGGTACTTTGGAATTTCTCCCCATATAGGGAGGTAGAAGGTGATATGGAGTTGGGATTAGGCCCGTGAGAGGGGCTTCCAAGCTAACATTTTTAATGGAATTAAAACACATATACTTTGATACCATATAATCATACATATAATACCTTTTAAGGTTATATTACAAGGACCATAGGGGTTCTTTTTATGGTTGTGCATCCATGAATGTTCATTAGTAACTTAAATTCATGTGTAATATGTTAGGGGTGAGAGGTATCTAATAATAGTTTTTGGTGAGAAATACACAAGAACAACCCTTTTTAGTTTAACCTGATGGATGAGTTAAGCGAAGCATTGGAGTGTGGTTTACACCAAAGTTGTTTCCTATTTATATCTGAAGTGCCTAGATGATCTATGGTGTAACACTAAGAAGGATGGTTTAATTGGTGTTACTCTTTTTAAAATTTCTTTTGAAATTAACCTCTATGGATGCTTAGAATCAAGATAGCCTCATCCTTTTAATCTCACCCTAACCCATATGTAGTAGAAATAAATAAGAACACAAGGAACATATGATTTTTATAAGGTTCAACCCAAATGTGGGTGACTATATCCTTGTTGCATTTGGGTCAATTCTAAGACATAAATGTATCACTAAAATAATAAAGTGATTACAAGAGGGAACATATCATCCTTAACCTAATGAGGTTTATCAATAGTAAAGTCTCATGATTGTTCCTTATACCAGATCCCTCCAAATTACAATAGTATCCAAAAAATAATGAAAATACCTTTAATATGTTTTTGGATACTTCAATATCAACAAAAAGGATCTCCTTTCGAGCCTTCAGGATATTCATGAAAAAATTCAAGATCCCTCATATTCTAAAACCTCAATATCTAAATGTTTCAATAACAGGTAGCATGAAATCTTTCATCCACTTGAAATATTCTCATCCTGTATATCCCATCTTCTATTATTCTTCATCCCATCTTCTATAATTTTTAACTCTCAATAGGAACATGATGAATTTTTCTAATATTCAAATTTGGAAATATCTGTGTAAAGTAGCATTATGATCTTCCTACTTGAAATTGGTAAAATATTCCTATAAGAAACCCTCCATATTCGATCTTCATAAATGGAGTTAAAACCTCATTTTTTAATCTCCCAATTCCCATTCAAAGATCATCACAAATCTTCACTTGATATTTTTAATGACATGCATTGTACACATTGATGAAAATTTAGTGAAATTTGTTTTTTCAGTCCTAGAGCGGGGGAAATATCTATAAATCATGTTAATCACAGGATTCTGAAAGTTGAAAAACATCTAAAAGAATTTTTCTAGTTTGTTTGAAGGCCCAAAAGGTAATTTTGGTGCTCAGTTAAATGCTGGAGCATGGTTATAGTGGCCCTGTTTAGAATTTATGTTGTTGGTTTCCCGTCACACCATGAAGATTGAGTGTAAGGTCATGAAAAGGGGATGATTGAGGGATCATTTCATGGCTAGTTGGGGTACCATAGTGTGGAGACAGGGTGTCATGTAGTGTCCAGTGTGTGTCAGAACGTGGTGGATTTTTTGTGGGTTTTTTTTTCTAAAACAAAAACTTTATGTACAATCATTCCATGGCGGGGGCGTCATGCCATGATATACTTTTTCTATACCAGTTTCTTTGAATCTTAGAAAACCTTATGTATTTCCTTTATAAATTTTACAATGAATTTGATGATCATTTTATGGATGAGGGTGTCACATTGTGATAGTGACACTTATGTACTATTTTAGAAACCCTTACGTTATGCATTTACGAAATTCTATGAGAAAGGCTAATCACACCATGACCTGTGGTCCATGCCATAAAGGGTCACCCACAAGGAGGTTTCATGATGTGAAGTAGGAAGGAAACTTCATGGAGGGAGAAGTCATTCCATAAAGGGAGGAGGCCATGTAGTGAAGGCTTGGGCCATGTATTTTGGTTCTACCTAGTGTTAGGGCACCACACCAAGGTTAGAGGATTCGTGTTGTTACGGTGATCCGTCCGGGTTTACAGATCCTCTACCTTAGAGAAGGTGTATTGTGACCCAAAGGGGCCACACTATGATGCATTCAAATGTGGGTGTAACACAACATAACCATGAGGTTCACACTATGTCCCACTACCAGACTATTTTTTAAAAGGGAAGAATGGTTTTTTTTAATTATAAATTAGAAACCCCCTTCTATATTGTCCACTTTAGGGGCATGCGAATAAGGGGAGACAAAGATCATACCCCTTCTATAACACCCCTATATTTTAATATATGAATTCTTTTGAATGAGCTAAATATGTTTGATAAATTTCTTCACATGAAAAACTAAACTAAATGAAACCACAATATATTTAAATAAAAATAAAAATATTAAGTATGAATATTAGAACCTAGACATTAAATTGACAGGAATGAATATGAATAATCACTTTATGAAATATATTTATACCGGCATGATGGAATTCGAAGCTCACAGAATGCTTTGTTGACAAGGTCGACAATATAGCAGTCGATCTTGGTTTATTCCTGCAGAACTGGAACAAGGCCCCATCGATGAGGAAAATATTTTTTGATATATATCACCCTTCTCTCATCATAGGTCTTCATCCCAAGGCAAGTGGGTGAAATGGAACCCGCCTCATGATGGTCTGAAATTAAATATTGACGACTCTTGTATAAACAGTCTGGAATGGGGTGGTGGTGTTGTGCGTGACGATAGAGGCTCGGTGGTGCTTGAATTCTCTACTAATTATGGTTAGGGCGACTCACTTATAGCAGAAGCCAGGGCATTTCTTAGCGGCATGGAAATTTGTTTAACTAAGAAGCAAAATTTAGAAGTAGTGGAGATAGATTCATTAATTATATTCAATTCACTACTCAATCATACAGCTATCCCTTGGAGCATCAGCTATATCATCCGAATAATAAATCTCTGTATGAATGAAAAGGTGCAGGTAATCCACACATGGTGTGAAGGTAATAAGTTTTCATATTTCCTTTCCTCTAGGGCCATTCTGAATGAGCCTTTTTATTATTTACTAGTATGGGATCTCTTCCACACGAATGTGTAAGCATTGTGCGAGGAGGTGCTCTTGGTATTCATTTCTTTCATCCACCATGATGTTCTCAGGTTGTAGTTTCTCTTGACAATTATTTAATAAAAATCATACTTTCATGCCTAAAATGACTAATGAGATCAATTATTATTTAGAAAAACATTTTTTCTAAAATATATTTTTTATGATATGCATTTCTATTTCAAAAATAATATGATTAATGATGATAAATTATGATTTATATTAATAATTTATTCACACTAATTTAGTTGGTAAATGAAATGAAATAATAATAGTAACAGTTAATAATTGAAAATTTCATTTTCCAATAAAAATGAGTTTTCATTATATTTTATGTTTTTGTTCAAAAATTGAATTTATAAATTTTATAATTTTAATTTTAAAAAAGTAACATCATTTTTGGATTAAGAATAAAAATATTATTTTAAGATGAATTTTTGGGATTTTTATGAAATAATTGTTTTTAGGTGAATAGTGAAAGCATACTGATTTTGCAAAAAAACTTTGACTTTTATAAAATTATCTTAACACAAGAATGGATTAAAAGTTTTTGAAACCTTTTATATGTATAAAAAATATAATTATAATGTTAACTAATTTAAACAAAATACTATTTTGAATTTATTAAACCCATGTGTAATGTTTTGGAAACTTGAGTAATATTTTACTCTAAAAACTGTTTTTGTTCTCTTGTATTAAAAATTACTTTCCATTAATTATAGAAATTAAATCTATTAAAATGAATTTTATATTTTAGATCAAAATGGAAATATTATTTAATAAGGAAAATTTCAATTTTTGGGCATGGAAATATGATTACTAAGAATAAAGTTAATGAACATGATAATGGTAAAATTGTTATTTTCAATGAATTGTTTTATTAATATTGTATAATTTTCATCTACTAAATTAAATTAATCTATTTTAAATTATGAATGTAAAAATAATTTTAAATAAATATATAATTAAATTAAAACACATTTAATTGGTAACCAATGCTAAATTAGATTAAGAATGTATAATGGTTAAAACTATGTTTTTCTACAAAAAATGTTATTTATATTTAAAAATTTTAATCTAAAAGTTAATTTTATATTTTTTAGAAATTGAATTATATTAAATGGAGATTAAATATGGGTTCATCACACTCAAATTTGGTAATAGGGGTTATTTTATATTTTTATTAAAACCTAAATTACATAGTTAAACACTAGTGGGCCCCTCTACCCCGTTGGGAACTGACCTAAGCCCAAGGGTTGGCCACCTTGGGCCTCGCTGGGGACGTGCGACGTGTAGGTGGGGAGGCCACCCCAATACCTCATTACCCAACAACACGTTTTTCATCTTGTTGGGTCGCTCGGTCTCAACTAGGTGGGAAAAATGAGGCGCGACCCAATGTGCTGACGGATTACTTTGACGAACCATCGCCGATCGGGCTGTCACCCTCCGAGATGCTCTACCGTCTCAGCTAGCAACAGATCCTTCCTCGGCTGGGGATCTACCTTAGGGCAATGACCTCTTCATGGGGGAGGGGGGTTACCATGTGTGGAGGGTTTGAAAAGGCCACACATGGGAATTCCCTTTTGAAGAGAGATAGTTAAACACTAGTTTCCTTGGTAAAAAAAAAAGTAAAAACCTTAGAACTAATGACTTACAACATGTTTAAAACATGTGTGGAAATACTTGGTTGGGGATTTATCAATCCAATATCACCCCAAAATCCATTATTTTTAAATTTTAGAGTCTTTGACCCTTTAATAGTGTAATTATATCATTGAAAATTAAAGGGTGTTCTCCAAAGTTTCCTTTTCTTCACTTATAAAGGGGGACACTTACACCCCTTCATGCCACATCCATTCCTTAAAATTACTTCCTAAAACTCTTCCATTTATCTCCTCTTATAATCCTTTCTCAATTTAATAATCCCTTGATCATGATTATTTAGCTTAATCCCTTCATATCCAAAGATACTTTCAAGATAAATTTCAAGGTACCAAAGTGAGTATTAACTTAACTTGACCATTTCTTCTTAATAAATTTTTTCCAAACCTTACCTAAACATGGTAATATGAAAACTTAAGCATCATTATTATATTTATGTGTTATTATATTAGTGTAATAACCTTTATTTATTTATTTCTAGTCACTTATAAAAACAAAAGAACGTTAACTATGTGTTATGCGGACTACCGCCTCCATGAAGTAATGTTTTTTCATTTTTCATATTAATTTTATTTCTTTATCCAAAATGCAATGCCCTGGACCAAACTAACAGGTTTTAATTAGAGTTCCACATAACCACATGCAAGCCTCCCCGTACGCAAGAGGCTACTGAACAACAATGGGGTTCAAAGTTCATAAGTGGGGAGACTATACCCTTTATATCATGTCATTGCACAAATAAAAAACAAATAAAAAATATAATAAAAAGTTATAGTAACACGAGGAAACTAAAAATGGATTACATGTCATACAATAATTAAAAAATGGGTTCTCAAGGCGGTAATCCAAACCAGAGTATAAATGCAGTAGATAAATAAATAAATAAATAAATAAATAAATAAAATTATGATATTTCCCATATGGAGTCTATCTCAGTCCCGTCTTAGCTCCATTCTCTATGGATCAAACATCTTCCACGGGCCCCTTATCATTTCTCTAATCCTTATACATGAAGTCTCCATGTACATCAAGATTCCCATGAAGAGTGTGAGTAATAAAACCCAGTAGGATGCCACCAATGTGTAATTAAATTATGTTCTCATGTAAACAAGTGTATTCCATAAACAAAAAATAAATGTGTAAGCAACAAAACAATACAGAACTGAGCATCTGTGTTCTAACCAAGCCACAACGATCCCCAGACAGACCTGCTTTGGCTCAATTTCAGAAGGAATGTCAAGATATCAGGAGTAATCAAGAAATATCCACGAGGATAGTAATCATGATGCTCGACATCATGTATATGTATTACTCGACATTAAGTAGGAATCAAGTGTGTCATGTTCTTGACATCCATTAGCCAACTAGTGATCATGCTACTTAGTATCCACTAGGCATAAAGTAACACGATCCATGACATGCACTAGGCATCGAGTGTATCAAACATCCATGAGGTATCTTCATATCCCTACCCTATACTTAGTAGGTCCATCATCACCATTGTCGTAAGTCGTGCGCACCCCCTTTAAGGGGTAAACATGTCACGATGGTCTACCTTCTTTAGACACCAAGAACAATACCCCCAAAGTCACATATAATAGGGTAGAGCATACAAGCAAGCATAACATATCATCATGAGTAAAGGTAGAAATATACAATACATGTGATCATCATCAAGCATGAATAAAAAATCTATGAATGTACTCATGGAAGCAAGTATCATATAAATTTCTCATTAGCTATGAAAACACCCATATGTGATCATAATTAAGCATGCCTATATCATGCCAAAAAAATAATTACATCATCCCTACCAAAAATGAGGGAAAGGGAAGCGCTCATGTTTTATCAGCACTAATAAAAAAGTGTTAATAAAAGGGGGACTTTTATCAGTGCTAGAAAAAAGTGCTGATAAATCTACCCTTTATCAGTGCTAATATTAGCACTGATAAAGTCCCCCCTTTATCAACGCTGATAAAAAGGAAACTTTAGCAGTGCTAATAATAGCGCTGATAAAAGATTTTAATAGAAAATATTATTAATTTATATAAAAATATTTTAATTATATTCAAAAATAATGTTTATATGTATAAATTAAATAAAAAAACATGTTTATTATGTTTATATTTTATTTATATTTATTATATTTATTTGTTTTAGTTATATATTTATTATATATTTATTATACTATATGTTTATAATATTATGTATAAATAATTTTTAATATATATATATATATATATACAAATACTTATTAAATATATATAAATATATATATTTAAATAAACTTATGTTTCCAAATGAATGTTTCAATTGATGCATATGTTCTTCTCATGAATATATGTTCACTTTTTACCCTAATGTTGGCCATATATACTATAATACTATATATACTTGGTGTATTCATTCATTTTCTATATATATGACGCTTTATCTTCTCACAAATACTTAAAATCATGATAAATATATTTAAATAAAAAATAAATGTATTTATTAAATTTTAAAATATAAATATTTAGTTATATATAATTATTTACCTTTTAAATATATTATATATAATTATAATTATATATAACTAATTAAATATAAATATGTTTAAATAATTATAAAATTAAAAAATATTATTTTTAAATGATAAATATATATTTATGAATACCTTTTTAATATATATTTATTTATAAATATATGTATTTAATGAATATATACACAGACACATACATACATACACACATATATATTTAAATACTTATGAAATTAAAATTAAAAATAATATATCAATTTATATTTATATATATTTAATTATAATTTAAATTATGAAATTATATATATATATATATAATTATAATCTATACACAAATGCCATAAATAAATAAATAAATAAATATATATATATTTAATTAAAATTAAAATTAAAATTATTAATTTATTATAAATATATTAATTATATATATTTATAAAATTATAAATGTAATAAATATATTGCTTATAATTTTATAATTATGAATAAATGGTATGTTTTATTAGCGATAATTAAAGTGCTGATAAAACATCCATTTATCAGCACTTTTCCTACGTTGATAAAGATTGGCCTTTATCAGAACTAAAAAAGAGCTGATAAATGCATGTTTTATCAGCGCTTTCAATTGCAGCACTGATAAAGATGGGTATTTATTAGTGCTAAAAAAGCACTGATAAATGCATGTTTTATCAGCGCTTTCAATTTTAGCATTGATAAAACATACTTTTATCAACACTTTTTATCTAGAACTGATAAAAGTGTCATCGGGTTTTATAAATTAACCTTAACTTTCTCCTCCTTACTCGCACCCTCAAGCACTCGTGGAAGCCGATCCCTACTGCTGCCACTGTCGCCGTTGTCTCCATTGCCACCGCTGTTGCCGCCCCCACCACTACCATCACCTCCTCCTCTTCTCCCACCTCTCCTCCTCTCCTCCCTCATCTCCTGCCTCCTCCTCCTCCTCGGCTGCTGACTCCTCTACCGCCGTGAACTAAGCTTCGCAGCACGACTCTCCTCCCCCATGAACTGAGCTTCACTACCGACTCCTCCAACATTGGATCTCCTCCATCACACCTCTCCAGTAGGAGGTACATTAATCTTATAGTTTATTGGTTTTGGATTTTATTTTGGGATGTTATGTATTAGCCTTGTCAACCTAGATTTCTCTTTCAATTATTATTTTATATGTGGTATCGGTTATTGATTTATATTCAAATGTATGTTGCTGTTATTTTTTGAGTTATTTAATATTTTTTTGAGTTATAGGATCATTTTAAATTTTGATGGAGTTTCATCCTATAACATAGATAAATAGATTTTTTACTACTATGTATGGTTTTTATGAACAAGTTAGAAGAAACCGCGAGGCTTCTCCTTCTCAACTGGTTTCATATTTCATTTTTTTCTATGCATGACTATTCAGTATGGGTTATGCACGGTTTAGTCTAAACCATGTGGATACTAGGAGAAACCATGTAGAACTTTTGGTGAGTATAGCCTATAGTGAATGACTTCCACATGGTTAAGTAAACCATGTGAAAGTGTGTGAATTTCCTCTGTAAAATTTTATCGCCATTTGGAATGATTGAAGAATGGTTTTTCCAACCATTCAGGGTCCCAATCCAACCCATAAGAGTGGATTTTGGCTAGGTAGTGTCAAGACAGTGGTTTTGAAGATCATGTGCCCTGACCATGCATCCTACCCAGTTTCTTTAAAAAGTATAAATTACACTTTTCCCATACAAAATTAAATAATCCACCCCTCATTTCTCTCTCATTTTGTTCAAATGAAGCAGGCCCCTCTAAGGGGGGATCTCTCCCTTCATATTAATACTTTTTGTGGTCTTCTACCTTAGATTCAAGTGGTTTTGTTCTTGGTAAGTCCCTCTAAACCTCTTTATCTGTTTTATTCATTCTCTTTCCCCTGATTTCTATCTTTCCTAAGAACCATAATCACTATGAGGTATGGTTTTTGGGTTTGGGCTAGTCCAAATCATGTGGATTTATTTGTGTAGGTGATGTAGAGGGCATGTGTTGGCTTGTGGAAGTGTTTAAAGTCATAGGAGAAAACATAGGATATAAACGTCTTTGAGTCAAGGTAGGAGTTTCTTTATTTTCTCTTTATATTATTTTCCTTTAAATGGCTACTGGTTTTAAAATTTGTTTTCATTTAAATTATTATTATAGGTGTGGCCCCTGAGGGGTTGAGGTGATTTAATGTGATTTTATCCATTATTATGGAATGAGATTTTATTCCATGTATTTTTGAAAATTCATAAATAGATTTTAAAGAATTATTTTGGTTTTAAATGTGATGGAGAGAACTAGTTTTGAGGTTTATAAAGTATTATTGTATTAAGTCACATCCAATCCATGTGTTTAGGTGTTTTGATGGTGTTTATAATATTTTTCTTGGATTTTTTGATTTTTAAAGGGGTATGATAATCCTTTTTTTGTGGTATTTGAAACCTTTTTACAACAACTGTTGATTTCTAAATCCAAAGTTTTGGGTGTTTTAAGATTTTATGATAATAAAGATGTTTTTTTTGGGTTTAATAGGGCTGTTATCCCATGTGAATTTTATTTTGAAACTCATTAGGTTCATTTAATTTTTTCCAATATGATTTAAAGGGAAGAGTGAGTTTCCATTTGTTTTTTCAAAAGTGGTTTGCTAAAAATTATTCTAAAGGGTAGATTGAGATGATTTTTGTAAATGGTAAATTGGCATGTCATTCCATGTGTGTTTTTAAAAGATAAGGACCAATTGAAACCTTATGAGATTCTATTTATTTGGATATTGTTTACAACCTAGTTTATCCCTTTATCACCCATCATTTATTCTTAAGAGTATATGCTTGTGTATATGAATTATGATTCATTTTTATATGTTCGGGTTAGAGATTATTATTAGAGGGGGTGTATTAGAGGTTGTTTGTTTATTTTATGGTAATGTGTCATGCCTTAGGTTGGTGTTCTGGTCACATGATGGAATTAACATCATGGTAACCACCTATATTTAGCTATGACATGAGGAAACTAGGATACTAAGTGAATGTTTGAGGATGTTGCCTTTTTAGTTGAGTGTAATAACATAAATAGTAACCCCTAGTTGTATGTAACACCGAGCTATAAGATTTTTCTCTGATGAGCCTATGCAAGAGTGATTTAAGAGATGAGTTATTTTATCAATAACCTATCGATAATATGTTCCACATTTTCATGTCAAAAATAAACTTACACCATTAGTTCCTCATGTGTTACCTCATGGTTTTTAATTTATGTTATACTTATTTATAATTTTTGGAATTTGAGTTTTCACTTTATTTTGGGTGCTTACTTTGATGTTTTATGAGCACACATCATGGGGGTGAGAAATGATTTATATGGTTATTTTTTTTTATGAATCTTCATAGATTTTAATTTTATTATTATTTCCCTTATTCTTTGCCCATGTTTGGGTGTGTGAGTTAATGTTTTATAAAGGGAAAGGAGTTGTTTTTTTAAATGAAGTACTTGAAAATTGATTCCTTTAGAAACGTGTTTTAAAACCACTGTGGGTTTGGTTTTAAAGGAAAATGTTCTAACTATTACCATTAACACAATATAAATCTCACCCCAACTCAAACCATCACCTCAATAATCATCAAATCATGACCCATACCATCGGCTTGGGGTGCACCACTTTATGACTCGTAGAAATCTACCTCTTTAAATGTCCTATAACCATTGATAATTCATTCCATATCACAACACTCATCATCATTCCATCTCAGATTCATCATTTTGTAGCCCTTCACCCATTATCCTCCTCCAACAAGTCATCCGGTTATCCATGAGAAACCTAATATCTTGATACCAATGACAATATTTTATAGCCCTGCACCCATTATCATTTTTAAAGGTAAAAATTTGTTTTTTAAAATTGTTTTTGTGTAAGAAAGGAAGAATTTTATGAAATGTTTTTTATATAAAAGAGGATTTTCAAGAAAGTTTCTCATTCAAAAGCCAGGTATTGTGGGTTGTTTATACAATGATATTAATATGATATTTTCATTCCAAAATCAAATGGTTTTAAGATGATAATTAGAGATTATTTTGAAAAAAAGGGGATTTTATGGAATTTAAGTGGGATATTTATTTTCATGAAGAGTCCAATCTTTTCAAAACAAAATGAAATGGTTTAAAGTTGTGGATTATTTTAAAAATTCCTAAGATATTGAAAAAGGGGTTTTATATGTTTTTTTCTTGGTCAAGTTGTATTTTGTATTGTCTTTGGTTTATAGTTTGGTTTTTTGTTTTAGTTTTTGAAATGTGAATTGATCAAGTTTATGTTTCATATTATTTAGAGTGTACCTCCCAGAGAGTCCTCAAAGAAGAGTGGAAGGTTCATTCATTGGGCAGATATTTAGGGAAATTTATCTCATTTCTTAGAAGTGGTTTCCCTACTTTCTTACTCCACCCAAAATCAAGATAAAGTGTTGGAGCCACAATACTACATGCACTTAGACCCAATCCAAGTATTTTTGAATCATTGACCACCTGCTTTCCACAATGATTGAGGTTCTATTGAAGAAATGAAGTGGATGTAGAGAATTGAGGGAGACATAAATTCAATGGAAACTCTTATGGATTAAAGATTAATGGTCATTAGTTATTTATTTTAAGGACCTAACTAAGTGTGGTGGGAGTCTATGGTTCATTATCAACTATATGAGTCCATGTTTTGGGAAATTTTCACAAAAAAATTTATTCAATGGCACTATCCCAAGGAACCAAAAGTGGATAAGGCCATTGATATCACGATCCTTCATCAGGGTGAGTGGTCGATGAAGGAGTATTCATATTATTTCTAATACCTAGTATTATTTTCTCATGATCTAGCTAGTAATGAAATTTTAAAGGCTCTTTTATTAAGGTCCTTGTTAGTGGAAGCTAATCCAGAAAAGAAACATGTGGAAATAGATTTGTTGACTTTTATTGATATGAGTGAAGAAATTATTTTTGATGAAAAGGATAGGTTAGATGAGCCTGATTTGGAAGGGTAGGTCAGTGAGGGTTAGACTCCCCAATGGGTGGTTGCTCAAGAAAGAAGAAGATATCTCTCATATGGGTTCTTTATATGGGTTATTTATGAGATAATGAATGTTTTATTTTTAAGTGGAAAACAAAATTATGTATTATGAGATGGTTAGTACTTATATTTACCACTAATTCATTGGGTAAAAGATTATATATCATGATATATAAATGTTATGTGAATTGGTTAGTAAGCCTATAGGTTCAAAAAGGTTGAGTGTGATTGCGTTAATCTCTACTTATAATAATACATGTGAATAAGTTAGAAAGTTGATATGTTCATGGGTGAGTGTGATGGTGTTAGTCTCTAATCATAAATTTAAATGTGAATATGGTTTTGAGTAGCCAGTGGGGGGGTGGGTCAGAACACCAGAAAAAGGAGTTCACCCACCAGTGATGGGTTGGCCAGTCCATAAGGTTGATGGGAGGAACACTGAAACTAGTGATCAGAGCTATATAGGTGGTGTCATGAGACATATAAGGCGTATAGACATCAATGATTTTCATTTTCTAGACAGAGGGAAGTGATAATGACATCTAGTGATTTTTTAGGGGTTCACTTTTAAAATGATTCAAGTGTTTTGAAATGTTTCTTAAAAAATTACATGTGTTCAACATACCATTTTTTTGTTTTAAATTTCTTTAAAATGGTTTAAAAAAATAATTGGGGTTTTGAGGAAGGATGTTTGGAACTAATTGGTTTATTTTAAAAAGGGTTTGTTATTTTAAAGAGTAATTTGTGTAAATGGTTGGTTTTTTAATGGGATTTCAACTGTGATTTTATAAATATTTTTCAAAGGAGATTTAAATTCTATAACTTTTTTATCCTTGATTAATTTTTATATCAATGTTTTCTGTATTTATTTTGTTAAATATTAATATCACTAAATCAAATGGGATGGATATGAATAAAGAATGAATGGATGACAATCATCTGACAAAAGAGTTTGAAGATGGAGTGAAATATTTCATCAAGTTTACAAAAGATCATGCATATGATCCTTCTCAAATCCCTTTTCCATGTTTACACTATTTTTATTCAAGAAAAGTTAGTCCAGAGGAGTTGGAATAACACTTGATCTGTCATGGAATAGATCAAAGTTATAAATGTTGGAATAAACACAGAGAAAAAGATAATGTAGCTAGTGAATGGGATAACACTGCGTTTTATGGATCATTTTATATGATTACAAGCGTGGAAAATGAAGAAGACTATATCAAGGACGTGATTATAGATGTACATGATAATGAAGACTATATTAAGGAAATGATAAGGACAGTTGAAGATGAACTTCGTGACTACCCAATATCGTTTGAGTAGTTAAATAGTTTTTTAAAGATGCTATTGTATGATGGTTTCATGAAATATACAGTATATATTCATTCGGAGGTCCTGAATATATGACAGTTGGTTCTTCACTGGGCCGACTAAAGCTATGCTGCAGAAGGAGGATGTTATTCCCTGAAAACTGTACATGAATCAAAGATGTCATAAAAAACTAAAGGGATGGGGAAACCCCTTTTGGATACTCGTTATATTTTATGGTCTATCAACAAAACACATACCCTGTAAATGAGGACCACCAATTTCTTTTAAGAAACCAATCAACCTGAAATTCAATTACTGAAAAAACACAACTGACATATTAAAAACAGAGTAAATGCCTTACGATTGTTTTGATAATTTAGGAAAATGATCTATCAGTCATTTTTGATGTGTATAAATCAAACATACCTCAATCCAATTCATAGTGTCACTGATATGACTCCAAATATGTATTGTAATTTAAAATTGACATCAATTCAAGTAAAAAAACACAGCTGGCATACTGAAAACTGAGAAAACACATTCAGATTGTTTTGATACTTTAGGAAAACAATCCATGAGTCTGTTGTGATGTGTAGGAATCAACCCCACCTCAATCCGATGAATGGTGTGACCGATGTGACTAAAAGTATCTGCTATCAGTTTAAAATTGATATTTTAGTTCAATACATGGTGCTCACTAAAAATAAATAAAACGTGATCCGATTGTATTCCAAATTAAGGACAGAGATTCGTAAGTCCTTTTTGATATGTATTAAGCGGTCTCACATCAAACCGATAAACGATGTGATCAGTAGGACTCAGATTTCATGTTTTTAGTTTAAAATGACATTTTAGTAAAAAAACATAACTGGAATATTGAAAAATGAGAAAACTCATTCAGATTGTTTTTATACTTTATAAAATTAATCCATGAGTCAGTTGTGACATGTAGGAATCAACCCCACCTCAATTCGATGAATGACGTGATCAGTATGACTAAAAGTGTCAGCTATCAGTTTAAAATTGACATTTTAACTCAAAGCGTGTCACTCACTAAAAACCAATAAAAAACGCTCTGATTATATTCCAAATTAAGTAAAACAATTTTTAAATCCTTTTTGATGTGTATAAACTAGTCTCATGTCAAACCAATGCACGATGAGACCGGTATGACTGAAATTGCATGTTTTCGGTATGAAATGACATTTTAGTAAAAAAACACAACTAACATACTGAAAATTGAGGAAATGAAGTATTATTGTTTTGATACTTAAGGATAATGATCCATCAGTAATTTTTGATGTGTATGAATCAACCCCACCTCAATCCGATGCACGGTTTCACCGGTATGACTCCAAATGTGTCTTGTTATTTAAAATTGACATTAATTCAAGTAAAAAAACACAACTGACATACTGAAAACCAAGAAAATGCATTCATATTGTTTTTATACTTTAGGAAAATGATCCACGAGTCAGTTGTGATGTGTAGGAATACACCCCACCTCAATCCGACAAACAGTGTGACTGGTATGACTAAAAGTGTCTGCTATCAGTTTAAAAATTGACATTTTAACTCAAAACATGTCACTCACTGAAAAACAAGAAAACATGCTCCGATTGTATTCAAAATTAAGGAAAATGATTCTTAAGTCCTTCGTGACATGTATGAAGTAGTCTCAGGTCAAACCAACATAGGATGCGGCCGGTATGACTCAAACTGCATGTTTTCGATTTGAAATGAAATTTTAGTAAAAAAACACAACTGACATACTAAAAATTAAGGAAATGCATTCTGATTGTTTTGATACTTTATAAAAACAATCTATAAGTCATTTGTGACATATAGGAATCAGCACCACCTCAATCCAATGCACAATGTCACCGGTATGACTCCAAATATGTCTTTTTATTTAAAATTGACATTAATTAAAGTAAAAAAACATAACTGACATACTGAAAACTAATAAAACACATTCAGATTGTTTTTATACATTATTAAAATGATACATGAGTTAGTTTTGATGTGTAGGAATCAATCCCACCTTAATCCGATGAACATTGTGACCGGTATGACTAAAAGTGTCTGCTATTAGTTTAAAATTGACATTTTAACTCAAGACGTGTCACTCACTGAAAACTAATAAAACATGATCCGATTGTCTTCAAAATTAAGGAAGGCGATTCATAAGTCATTTGTGACGTTTATGAAGCAGTCTCACATCAAACTG
This sequence comes from Viscum album, assembly GCA_963277665.1. Taxonomy (NCBI): domain Eukaryota; kingdom Viridiplantae; phylum Streptophyta; class Magnoliopsida; order Santalales; family Viscaceae; genus Viscum; species Viscum album. Next base: position 1,425,337,424 of record OY728120.1, on the reverse strand, counting down.
ATGCACGATGCGACCAGTATGACTCAAATTGCATGTTTTTGGTTTGAAATGACATTTTAGTAAAAAAACACAACTGCCATACTGAAAACCAAGAAAATGCATTCTGATTATTTTTGATACTTAAGGAAAACGATCCATCAGTCATTTGTGACATTTAGGAAGCAATCTCACCACAATCCAATGCACGGTGTCACTAATATGACTCCAAATGTGTCTTGTTATTTAAAATTGACTTTAATTCAAGTAAAAAAACACAACTGACATACTAAAAACTGATAAAATGCATTCATATTGTTTTGATACTTTAGGAAAATGATCCATGAGTCAGTTTTGATGTGTAGGAATCAAACCCACCTCAATCCAATGAATGGTGTGACCAGTATGACTAAAAGTGTCCTCTATCTATTTAAAATTGACATTTTAACTCAAAACGTGTCACTCACTAAAAACCAAGAAAAAATGCTCTGATTGTCTTAAAAATTAAGGATAGAGATTCATAAGTCCTTTTTGATGTGTATTAAGTAGTCTCACATCAAACTGACGCACAATGTGACCAGTATGACTCAAATTTCATGTTTTTGGTTTAAAATGACATTTTATTAAAAAAAACAACTGACATACTGAAAATTGAGGAAATACATTCCGATTGTTTTGATAATTTAATACAAAGATCCATCAGTCATTTGTGACTTATTAGAATCAAACCCACCTCAATCCGACACACGGTGTCACTGGCATGACTCTAAATGTGTCTTGTTATTTAAAATTGACATTAATTCAAGTAAAAAAATACAAGTGACATACTGAAAACTGAGCAAACACATTCAAATTGTTTTGATACTTTAGGAAAATGATATATGAGTTAGTTTTGACGTGTAGGAATCAACCCCACATCAATCCAATGAACGGTGAGACTAGTATGACTAAAAGTGTCCGCTATCAGTTTAAAATTGACATTTTAACTCAAAACATGTCACTCACTAAAAACCAAGAAAATGCCCTCTGGTCATCTTCCAAATTAAGGATAGAGATTCGTATGTCCTTTATGATGTGTATGAAGTAGTATCATGTCAAACTGACACATGATGCAACCGGTATGACTCAAATTGCATGTTTTTAGTTTAAAATGACATTTTAGTAAAAAAACACAACTGACATACTGTAAACAAAGGAAATGAATTCCTATTGTTTTGATACTTTAGGAAGATCAATCAATCATTTTTGATGTGTAGGAATCAACCCCACCTCAATTTGACACATGGTGTCACCAATATGACTCTAAATGTGTCTTGTTATTTAAAATTGACATTAATTGAAGTAAAAAAACACAACTGACATTCTAAAAACTGAGAAAACACATTCAGATTGTTTTTATACTTTATGAAAATGATCCATGAGTTATTTGTGATGTGTTCAAATCAACCCTACCTCAATCCAATGAACAGTGTGATCAGTATGACTACAAGTGTCTGCTATTAGTTTAAAATTGACATTTTAACTCAAAACGTGCCACTCACTGAAAACCAAGAAAACATGCTCCGATTGTCTTCCAAATTAAGGAAAGAGATTATTAAGTCCTATGTGATGTGTATGAAGCATCCTCATGTCAAACTGATGCACGATGCGACCAATATGACTCAAATTTCATGTTTTTAGTTTGAAATGACATTTTTGTAAAAAAATACAACTGACATACTAAAAATTGAGGAAATGTATTCCGATTGATTTGATAATTTAGGAAAATGATCCATTAGTCATTTTTGATGTGTAGGAATGAACCCCACCTCAATCCAATGCACATTATCACCGGTATGACTCCAAATGTGTCTTGTTATTTAAAATTGACAATAATTCAAGTAAAAAAACACAACTGACATACTGAAAACCAATAAAATGCATTTGGATTGTTTTGACAATTTAGGAAAATGATCTATGTGTCGGTTTTGATGTTTAGGAATTAACCCCACCTCAATCCGATGAACAGTGTGACCTGTATGATTAAAAATGTCCACTATCAGTTTAAAATTTATATTTTAACTCAAAACGTGTCACTCACTGAAAACAAAGAAAATGAGCTCCGATTGTCTTAAAAATTAAGGAAAGAGATTCTTAAGTCATTTTTGATGTGTATGAAGTAGTCTCACATCAAACCGATGCATGATACGATCGATATAACTCAAATTTCATGCTTTCGGTTTGAAATGACATTTGAGTAAAAAACACAACTGACATACTGAAAACCAAGGAAATGCATTCTGATTGTTTTGATACTTTAGGAAAATGATCCATCGGTCATTTTTGGTGTGTAGGAATCAACCCCACCTCAATCCGACACACGGTCTCACCAGTATGACTCCAAATGTGTCTTGTTATTTAAAATTGACATTAATTCAAGTAAAAAACACAACTGACATACTAACAATTAATCAAACACATTCATACTGTTTTGATACTTTAGGAAAATGATCCATGAGTAAGTTGTGACATGTAGGAATCAAACCCACCTCAATCTGATGAACAGTGCGACTGGTATGAATAAAAGTGTCTGCTATCAGTTTAAAATTGACATTTTAACTCAAAATGTGTCACTCACTGAAAACCAAGAAAATGTGATCTGGTTGTCTTCCAAATTAAGGAAAATTATGTGTAAGTCCTTTGTGATGCGTATGAAGCAATCTCACATAAAACCGACACATGATGTGATTGGTATGACTCAAATTGCATGTTTTTAGTTTGAAATGACATTTTAGTAAAAAAACACAACTTCCATACTGAAATCTGAGGAAATTAATTCTGATTGTTTTGATACTTTTGTACAATGATCCATTAGTCATTTTTTACATGTAGAAATCCAACCCACCTCAATATGATGAACTGTGTTATCGGTATGACTCCAAATGTGTCATTTTTATTAAAAGTTGACATTTTTTTAATGTATTATTCATATTAATGTTTAATTTATTTCTTTATAGTATTACTAATGTAATATTTGTTTTATTATATAGGTGGAAACTTTTTCTCAAGTTGGGATGATTTTTTCAGTGATTATTACCACCCATCAGAGGACATTTTTTAGCAGGGATCACAGACATCAAAAGAGAAAACTTTAATGTTTTTAACCATTTGTTGGATATTTGTAAATGTAATTTTATAAAACATTTTTCAAAATGTATATAGAAGCATTTTTTTCGTATATACCATGAGTGTTTATTTTTTCATTCATGATGTAAATTAAATGTATATTGCATTTTTTTCCAAACTTTTTGTATGCGTTGCTTGTTTTTTCATCATTTTCATCGTGTATGTGGTTATTTTTTATATATATACTATGAGTGGTTATTTTTTAGCAGTTTTTTGCTGGTTTGTGTAGGTTATTTTTGCTGGTTTGATTATTTTGGTCAGCTATTTAATTTTTTTGCAGGTTGCTGGGTGCGTAGTTATATAAATAGCATGCCCAGACAGGGAAGCCTTTATCAGTGCTAGTTGAAGCACTGATAAATTGGGACTTTATTAGCGCTTTGAATATTGCTGATAAAGGGTACCCCCTTTTAATAGCGGCTCAATTAACGGTGCTTTTGTAGCGCTGATAAAGGCCTTTTTTAGCATTGATAAAAGTCTGTTTTGTGGTAGTTCATGGAAACAAGTGTAAACAAGATCCCCAAAAGGTAAGGAACTTCTTAACTCAAAGTCGTTGATGAAGAACATCAAGGCATGTCAAGGAATCACTACATCAATCTCATCCTCATATTATTCAGTTCTGACCACTCGCCAAGAATTCCAAGGACCGATTCCAACTATTTTATTTTGAAAAAGAAATAAAACACCACATGCGATAATATTTTCTCTCTAATATAATTTCTAAATTATAAAATTCTGCCAACGCCTATTCTAGAAATATATTCCTCAAAGAATAATTATAAAACCAAATACAATAATATCATATCTCTCTAGAATAATTTTATATAATCATTTGGTATTTATTTATTTTTATTCTTTGATAATTATTGTGTTATTATTATTGTAATAATTTCTTATCAATTTCCAGAAATCTTAGGAGTGTATAATTTAAAAATTTCTCATGAAAGGATACATGGAAATTATTCCCTTAAAACATTGCACCAAACTATTTAAGAGGGAGAGTATAAGGATTATATCCCTCCTATAAAATAGAATAAAATCTTAGAGAAGACTTCACAGATCATGGATGAAGTAGTTCTAGGTACCCCAGATGTAAGGTAATATCCCAATAACCTAAGGTAGTGAAGGAGGGTTTATTTTAAAAAATATCACATACAATCTCATTTTACAATATTGGGAACCTCCCAAATAAATTCACCATTTAATTTTCCTTTTAAATTAATTTTGAATGTGGACTGTTTAATTTCTTCCATAATATGAGTCAAGAGCTTTAAATGAGTCAATGAATTAATTCCAAAAATTTTTAAACTTAAAAAACATTAAATTATGTTCTTGGTTCAAATAGGGAAGAAAGAAATGTAAAAAATGTTTTTTAATTATTTTCCTCCCAAAAAGGCCAATGTGTAAGGGTAATAAGGATTTACTCATATGCAACTTACCCTACCCTGACCCATATTTATAAAATATGGGGCTACCATTATGAAATGGATGGGGATTCCTCTTACCCTTATGTAGAAATTAAGTTACCCTTATATAACCTTTAAAAAGTTAGGCTTACCTTTATGTAGTGGATAACTTACCCTTACACAGCTCTTAGGAGCTCTAGATTTCCCTGACACAATTAGAGGGTTTCTCACCCTTAAGTAGCACATAGATCATCCTTATGTAACCTTTATAAACTGAATTCTACCCTTACACAACCCATAGAAAAATGGATATACCCTTACATAGTGCCTATGGTACCCTTATGTAACCTTTAGAAACATAAGGTTACATTTATGAAACTAAGTAAAAATCCCCTTACCTTTACACATTGTTTGTAAAACATGATTTACCCTTAAAAAAAGAATAGGTCCAGTATAAGGGTAAGAATTAAATTTATTTTTTAAATTTTCACATAATAGGCTTATATAAAAAAATAGGGTTTTAAGAACATTTAACAATTAATGACATTAAAATTATCTCCATCTAATGACTTCTCATCCTTGAGAAGTGTATTTAGCGATCTTGCTCAAGAAACTTAGACTAATGAGATCAAACATCTCACTCCCGTACCCATGTCTCCTCTTGGACCTCTCTATTCTTCTATAGGATTTAGAAAACTATCACCGTTTCCCTCCACAATATCTTCTCACTCTAGTCTATAATCCACACCAGACGCTCCCTATAAGATGCATCTGGATCCAACTCTACATCCTTATAGTCTATAATATGCAAAGGATTGGGAATGTACCATTGAAAAATAAAATATTTTCAATCATTTTAATTTTAATTTTAATGTTCAAATCTCACCAATGTTCTATTTTAAGGTCAATTGTCATATTTTATGGGTTTATGGTATTTTGAGCTTAACTGCTAAAATGACCAATTTTGGATTTTAACTGTTTTAATTTATTTTTGTATTTTCTCCACAACATTTTCTTCACTGATCCAAATTGTGAAATTATTTCTTCATAGGATTAAAGTTTTTTATGCATTTTTATAATTTTTTAAAATGTGTGTAGGTTATTTTTTTAAGTTGCATTGGAAAGGTGGTAGGGGTGCTGCCACCTTTCTGATTTATTGAAAGGTGGAAGACCCCCCCCCCCGCCTTTGCCTCGGATCGGTAGCATAACAAAGGCAGGTGGGGGGTGGACTCCTTTCACCTAAAAAAAGTGAAATATGGTTAGGGGTGTACCGCCTTTTGGACAATGTAAAGACAAAAGATGCCCCCTACCGCCTTTCCTTTAAGTCCCTATAAAAGGGCACCCTCCCCCTCCTCCTCACTTCAAATTTCCCTCAACTCTCTACATCACACACACTCTCTCTCTAAAAGAAGCCTTCTTAGTGAACGATGGTTCCAGTGGCCTAAAAGAAGTCACTATTTTTTATGAAGCTTCATTTAAAGGTATTTTTTATTATTTAATTTAAAGTTATTTATTTATTTAATTAAATTTTTTTAGTTAGTTCAAAATATGAAATTTATTAATTAGTTTAGTTATTTATATATAGTTTATAAATAATAGTTATTGTTATTAATTATTAAGTATATATTAATTGATTAATAACTTAAGATTAGATATTGATCACATATAATGATTATCTAATAATAATTAACTAATGAATATCATATTATTAATTAATTATTAAGGCATAATTAATTAAAAATTAAGTAATGTTTAACTAATGATTATAAAATGATTATATAATGATTTAGTAATGATTTTTTAATGATTAAGTATTGATTAAATTATGATTAAATTATGATTTAGTAATTATTAAATATTGAATAAGGAATGAATAAAGAAGTAATGATTAACTAATGAATAAGTAATGATTAAACAATGATTAAGAAATGATTAAAGAATGATTAACTAATGATTAAGGGATGATTAAAGAATGAATAAATAATGATTAACTAATGATTAACTAATGGTTAAGTAATGGTTAAATAATGATTAAATATTGATTAAGTAATGATTAAGTATTGATTAAGTATTGATTAAAGAATTATTAAGTAATGATTAAGGAATGATTAAAGAGTGATTAAAGAATGATTAAGTAATGATTAAGTAATGAATAAAGAATCATTAACTAATGATTAACCAATGATTACATAATGATAAAATAATAAATAAGTAATGATTAAATAATTACTAAGGGATGATTAAAGAATGCTTAAGTAATGATTAAATAATGATTAAGGAATGATTAAAGAAAGATTAAGGAATTATTAACAAATTCTTAACTAATGGTTAACTAATGATTAAGCAATGATTAACTAATGATTAAGTAATGATTAAATAATGATTAACTAATGGTTAAGTAATGATTAACTAATGATTAAATATTGATTAAGTAATGGTTAACTAATGATTAACTAATGGTTAAATAATGATTAAATAATGATTAACTAATGATTAACTAATGATTAGCCAATTATTAACCAATGATTAACCAATTATTAACTTTGGATAACATGGAATAAATATAAGATGAAAGATGAAAAAATGGATGATAAAGAGGGTTAACATCACATATTATTTTTTACTCTCATGATTTAGACGATTCATCCCTTATTGCATGCCTATTTTTCTAATGTCAATGGATATGTTTCAGATGATTCACATTATTTTTATAAATCATTTAAAATATCTTTAGGAAAGTAAAAAATTGTACTAAAAAACATTAGTTTCATCTTTTAAGATATAATAAAATGTTATAAAATTTTGGTTGTATAAAGGTTATGTGGTTATCTAAGAAATAAAATCCCTATCTCGATACTACAAGTGGACATGGCTCTAGAAAAAATGTACCTAGGAGTAACAAATCCGACAAGGTGCATCAGGCTTGACTCAATGTAACCTGGTACATGACAATGGGCCTTTCTACACACCTATTTTGACACTCTTGGGGGATATGCTTTAGATGATTCATATTTTCTTTATAAACCACTGAAATACATTTAGGATGATTAAAAAATGTACCATGAATCATTAGTATCATATTTTAGGATATAAGAAGATGTTCTAAAATTTTAGTATCATAAAAATTATATGATCAACCCTCATTGTCAATAATATTCATAGAACGTTTTGGAAACCAAGGTAAAGAGAAGAGAAAACACCAAATCAGTTTATTTACCATTGATAAAATGAAAATTATGATCATATAAAGTGAAATGGATAAGAACAAAGAAATTAAATAAAACATGAATTCTTTATAATAAACAAGAAATACCTTGAAATTTTTCAACAAAACAGAGTTTGGATGAGATGATCCAAACTTCACAAGTGAGGTAAAATCCAACTTATTTTCTAGTGGTAGCTTAATGACATATTCCAAAGGGATGTACTTAACTTTTGAGTTTTCAAAATATTTTTTCCTTCTAATGAAATCTAAGATAACATCTAAGATATGTTATTACATGGACAAAAGTTTTTAAAAATTCAAAAGTTAATTACATCCCTTTGGAAGATGTTATTAATCTACCACTTGAAAATAAGATGGATTTTACCTCACTTCTGAAGTCAGGCTCATCTCATCCAAAATCTATTCTATTTAAAAATGCCAAGGTATTTCTTGTATATTGTAATGCATTCATGTGTTTTTTAATATGTTTTTTCTTATCCATTTAACTTTATATGATCATAATTATCATTTTATCATTTATAAATAAACATATTGTATATTCCTCTTAAGGGAGATTCCATACATTGCATTTGGAAGTTGAATAATTTCCAAAACATTCTGTGACTTATTTTATAATAAAATTTTATATAACGAAACATTAGAATAATATTTAGGATATAAAAAGACATTATAATATTTCAATATCATAAATATTATATGGTCAACCCTCATAGTCAATATTATTTACACTATCAAAATCTTGATCGAAGAACATTTTTGATATAGAGAGTCACATTTTCTTGTGTCTACTACTACAGGGAGGTTATTCAAACTGAGAAAGTAGTTTCTTATAGAACACAACCATAAAAAATGGTTAAGACATATGATTGTGTAACCATAAGTGAACTTTAAGACAAAATTAATGGTTGATTAAATCTAGGACTTGATCAAGAGATCAAATCTATTAGCTATAAACATTTTCAATTATCAACTACACTATAGAATCTAGCTTGTACATTGGTTTCTAATGATCTGTGGGTCCAAGAAATAAATTCATTTTCCCAACAGTCAGATGGTACCATGATGGAGTTATATGTTGAGTTTTGTATTTTATAATAATAATGTACAATTATACAAAGATGTAGACTTAAAAGACTAGTTGAAGAATGTCTTCCCTAAGAAATTGAGGTTCCTCACTATGATATGAAAGAGGAAAACATAGATGATCTCCTAGATATACATGTAAATACGACTTCCAATGATAGTTTTTTTAATTATGGAACAGACGATGAAAAAAATTCTGATGAGGTGGGAGAAACACAAGTTGGGAATGAAGTTTCTATAAATACAGTAGTTGTACAACATCATCAACCCACAATAAATCATCCACCACTCTTTGCATCTTGGTCGGAAGTAATGGAACTTTTTCTTGAATTTGACTACAATTTTCTCACACCTGCAACTGAGTTTCCTAGAGTTGTAGTGGATAGGTTTAGTGAGCTGTAAAAAACATTATATGTTAGAAGGGATTTTCTAAGTAAAGATGCATTGAAAAACATACTAAAAAGATTTCACATTGAGAGGCAATGTAGATATTTAGTTTAGGAATCAAGCCGTAAAATCATATGGTGTGAAAAGTATAGGTATGATTGTAGTTTCCTCTTAAGGGAGATTCCAGACATTGCATTTGGAGGTTGGAGAATTTCAAAGATTGAAGTAGCTTATACTTTCATTCATCCAAACCTGACACAAGATCATACCTCATTGGATGCAGAATTTGTGTCATCAATTATCATCAAGATGATTAGGACCTACCAGGATGTTCCTGTATCCCTTATGTAAGAGAGGATAAAAAACATTCAGTTATAATATTTCCTATAATAAGGCATGGATGGTGAAAAAAGGCAATTGTGAAGGTCTATGGTGATTGGGATGACTCGTATAAAGTGTTTCCACAATTTCTAGACATACTGAGACACAATGACCAAGTTTCCTTCCATCTTCATAAGAATGAATACATGTCTCAAGATAACTAAATTGATCCATCTCATGTTCAATTTCATCAATTTTTCTAGGCATTCCTCCCCTATATTTATATATTTTGTTTCAGAAAACAGTTCATACATATTGATGGAACATTTCTATATAGAAAATACAAGGGTGTATTATTGATTACGGAAACCCAAGATGGAAACCATTCACCTATTCTGCTTTCACTTTCCATTGCGGAGAAGGAAAAATATGAATCATGGAGTTGGTTTTTGGCATGTACCAGTAACCATTTTACCCACATTCAGGGTGTTTGTTTGATATTTGATAGGCATCAGACAATCAATGAGGTAATCAATGTAGGTCCTGATACATGGAGACCCCCAAATTCACACCATCGGTACTACATCAGACAAATTTCTAGCAATATGTGGAAAACATTCCATAACGAATCAATGAAGAAGGAAATCATAAGGCTTGGTATGTAATGTATGTTATTTTATAATATTTCAATGTAAATATAAAATCAATTTATGTAAAATATGATCACTTCTATGTAGAATATGAGTCGTATCAAAGAAGGTTTGAACAACATTTCTAAGAAACATGTAAGGCCAATCAAGAAGTGTATAATTATATAACGTAGATTCCAAAAGAAAAATGGACATTGGAATATGATGGAGGGAAGAGGTATGAACACATGACCAAAAACATTGTGGAGTGCATCAATGGTGTCTTCAAGGGGATTTGAAAGTTACCTATAACTTTCTTAGTTTAAGAGACATTTTATCATTGTGTGAAGTACTTTGTTGACAGAAAAAAACTAACCTCTGATGGGATTAAACATGGGCTAAGGTATGGAAGAAAATTTCAACGAGATATTGAAAAGAACATTGAATAAACTTTTGGTTATTGAGTCTGCATTTTCCACTAAGAAGACTCTTGATTTGAAGTTCAAGAGTGTTCAGACCCCATTAAAAGTCACAACGATTAAAAAATGGTGGTATTACTGGAAGTTATGCAATGTCAATATAGAAACTTCCAAGAATTACAGTTTCCATGCACACACACCATCACAACATGTGCCTCTATAAACATATCATGGGAATCATATGTTGATCCAGTGTATTGTCTAGACACTATTTCTAACTATTATTCTATACCAAGGATGCCTATTGGGGAGTTTCGATATTTCCCAATGCCTAAAGACTAACTGATAGTGATACCTAACATCAAAAGGTTGTGTCAATGAGGGAGACCAAAGCACAATAATATGCGGAATAAGATGGAATGTCCTCAAGAATAAGGGAAAAGTTTTTGATGCAGTATATGTCATCAAGGAGGTCATAACCAAAAATGATGCCCTAACATTACTGGATCAAGTCTACACTCTCAGGAATAATGATGTATTGTCTCTAATGTGATCTTCTAAAATTATTAATTATATGGTGTTAATAAAAGATCCTTCATTCTGTAGAATTTTCTGAAATTTTCGAATAATTTTACATTCAAATAACAATAACCCTTTCATATTCACATTAAAAGAAATATGGAAATTATATGTGATGTGACATGAAAGCACAATCAAACTGTCCATGGATAAACCATAAATCAAGCATGTGAGAAAATAATCATGAAACATATAATAATCTGAGAAATCATACATAAATTACAAAGCACACCATTTTTTAATAAAATTTTAGATAACAAAGACAAAATTTATATATATATATATAAATATATAAAACCATAGCTTACAAAACACCCTTTCCTAGGTAAAAATATATATGAAAACACTTTAAAAATATGATTTGTGAAACATTAAGTCATTCCCTTTTCTTTTGGTAAAAAAACTTCATAAATGATGGGAATAAACATATCACGTGTTACATTCTACCAGTTATAACATTCTACTGACCATGAGGTTATATTTACATTTAAAACTTAAGAAATATTTCATTTTTTATATACAAATAGAGGATACTATACTACTCACTAAGCAGGCTACACATGTTTCCTACACCATGATAGAGGGTCATCCAATTCGACAGATCAGGGTGTGTCGAGCGCAGTATCATCATCACATGCTGCCTCTAGCCACTATTATACCATACCCACACCGTGCTGGATTCTATAGTATTGAGGTATTTTATTTCACATTCATTCACCATCAGCCGCTTTCTTCCCTCCTATAGAGGTGGAGAATAGAGACACACACATTCCACCTTCCAGAGGGAGAGATGACCATCACCCTTAAAGAGGTGTAAGTCCTTCTTGATCTTCTTATCTAGGGAGAAGCAATTATTAGACCCACCCATGCATATTAGCCCAATCTTGTGTAAGATTTTGTGTCCTAGAACCAACTGGTTGTACTTTGATTACAAGGATATTTAATGTATTTAAATATTAAACATCTTATTACATATTGTTCATTGTTCTACATGACTATGATGTAATAATTTCCTAGAGTATTTTTTACATTGATAAGTTCATGAAAGTTTGCCGCTATGATGAGAACCTTGAAATGCTATAACAATATTCTTAAATATAGTTCTATGGTTGGATGACATACTATGATGGGACACATAGCATGCAGACCGTTAGGTGTGAGTACTCATAAGTAGATGAGACTTTCTCTCATGAAGTTCGCACTTGCTAATCTCTAAGACACGAGATTATGAGAACAGACCCGCCAGTAGGAATTCCGCATGTTTTGGTGTCATTATATATTTCTATATATGATCATGTGTAATGATCCTTAGACTTTAATATTATCATTAATACGCATCACGACTCGTGCACTTTGATTTACTGATGAAAACCGTCATGCAGACAGTTGGCGGGAAGCAAGGCACGTTGGGTGCATCATGAGTGGCATGTTATTAATGGATAAGTCGAGGAAGGATTTTCCCCTTCCATTTATGTAAGTTTATATCTCATCACTTTGATTGAAATAGAACTATCACATGAAATTCAATGGCCATGGTGTAACGACGAGTTTATTTTAGGTATTCAAAGAACAACGTATCAAGCATAAAAGTTGATGACATTATCATTAAACCTGCTTGATGAGATATTGTGACAAATGGATTATATTACACAATGAGAATTCGTATGTGGATGTTGTTTTTGAAACTTTATGTTATTTATTTTAGGTACCTTTACCCATTGCTAGACAATACTCTTGAACTTTAGGCAAGCTCGCCTAATGCCAATGAGAAAAAATCCTAGAGGGTCACACACTAAGTGTTTCTGGTGGTCTCGGTTAAATTCTATTTGAATTTAATTAATAAATATTATTCTCAAGACAATAGAAGAATTTTATTCAAGTTAAAATGATTTCATAAATTAAATAAATATTTATTCACCGGATTGTGGATACAATATATTTATTTATTTTATTAAACATTTGATAAATATTTATTTACTAGTTTGTAAATAAAATATTTATTTAAGAGAATAAATTGTTTATTTATTTATTCAGGTGTTCAATAAATGGAAGTGGAGTTTGAGAGGACCATGGACGGTCTGGTAGTGGAATAATTATTTGCAAGACAATAAATAATTATTTAACTAGTTTGCATAAATTAACACAACACTTCTATTATTTTGTGATGCGGAATTTTATTTATAATTTAGTTTTTCACAAGTTGGCACACCATAAATAATGAAGCAGTATTATTATTAATATCATGGGTTTTATCTAAGGTTATGAATATATTTAATTACTGTTACGCAATTAAATATTGTAACTGAAGACCCATGTCAATAAATATACACATATGTCTATAGTTCCAAGGACCGAACCGCACACCTAGTGAATTGATAATTTTTGAGATAAACAATTTCTCTCTCGAATCCTCTTCCCTCCCCACTCAAGAATGAGAGATGTTCTTCAAGGACAAAGAACAAGTGATCAAGAACGACCGACACAAGAAACTTTCTTCGCTGCGCTAGCACCCGGAGAACGAGCAGTGTCAATCAGAGGCCATCAAAGAACGCATGGATCACCACTAGAGGGATTATAGTTTGGATCATTGCAAGTGCAATAAGATAACCTGGAAGGGTCATTCCGGATGATCAACGTCATAAATGAAGAAAATACCAAAGATCTAGGTATTATTTTCTTTATGAAATTAATTAAATTAATTATAAACATGATTTTCAAGATCCTCTCTAAAGGTTTCAGGCTTCTTCCTTCTTTATCTAAATATTTAATTCTATTCTGTGGAGACTAGCATTCATCGTCATATTGATCCAAGAATAATCATTGATCATGGTAAAAATCAAAGTTGGGTGCCAGACCAAGCACGCTTCCGCTGTGCCTGGAACCTTCAAGTGGTATCAAAGCGGTTACATCATAGTTTATAATTATTTAAATATTTCATTGATAATTTAATCATTTAATAATTTAGTAGTTTCAATTAAAGTAAACCATTCTGAAAATCTTAATCTCGATATATGTTCCTCCTCTTTAGTCTCTCATTCATCTTACAAAAACAATATTTTGTTTTAATTTTGATTAAAATAAAACATAGGATCTCATCTGGAGGTGCTAAAGGTTCCTGGCCATACAACACCAGAACACACGACGTGTATTTTTCAGTACACACCATGTAATCAAGGTTCAATGCACCGGGTCTGATCCTCCAAACCAAGTTGTGTCATTGGATTTTGTCTAAGTCTTAATGACTCCGTGTGTTGACCAGGAATATGTGGCATGTAGTTTCTAGATTACACACCATGTGGCCCACTAGACACGATGAGTAGTCCCTTTCAAGTTAGGGTTATACCGTGTACCCCGTAGATGACTTGCCCGACTGGAGACTGTGTAACGAGGAACTACATGACGTGTGACTCACTGGAAACACCGTGTACTCTGAAGATTTCCGAAGTACACTCACACACCATTTCCTTGGTCATGTACTTCAAATGGATGATGAAAAATAGTACATGCTATGTAGTTGGAACTACACACCATGTAATCATCCAAATTACATAGATTTATTAAAATTTATTATTATATTATACAAAACCTTGAGACGTGTACCATCGTTCAGGAATAAAGCTGAGGCACAACACATGATAGGTGTTTTATATGTATGTGTTTAATTTAACATCTTCATAATGTTCATTTCTACTCATTGGGTAGTTATGAATAGGAATTCATCGGGTTTCCACCAAGGTACAAGTTATGTACAAAGATAATTTTAAATGAATTTATTCATAAAAAATTATGATGGATGAGAATCTCAAGGAAATTTAGAAAAGGGTTTAATATAAAATGATTGATTAATTAAAGATGATAATTAATTTATTCGAACATGATTTATCTTAAATAAGAATGATTAAAGAATTTAATTATAGTTTATTTATGTGTAAATATCATTGCATGTATGGATGATCATGAGCTAGACCAAGTTCTTTGTATGTTGATTGATTATTTTTATTTATTTATTTAAATTAAATTTTTTGGCCTGTGAGCCTTCTCCTTATTAATATGTAGGGCCTACACACCCAAGGTTTCTTTTATGTAAAACCCCTTTTTACCCTTCACCTATATGTGAGTTAAAAAAAGGCATATATAATGGATGGAACTCCCAAGCTAGTGGAGGTGGTTCAAGTTGGAGTCAAGACGAAACCAATCTCAACAGATACAGAGGTGGACAGGTGGAAATCTATAAACATGAACCCAAAAGGTTCAAGATGTTTCTCCCCTAGGTCAAGGTTAGTTTATCAACCTCTAAATAAAATAACTGTTATAAAATCTCATGTCATTCCCTTTACTTTATTTTATTTCTGTCAGTTTCATGGTTTATCATTATGGACGTGTTGTCACGATCACATAATTAATGAATTAAACAAGCATGCGAGATGAAACTAAAAAAAACCAGACTTATGAATAAATATTATCAATACATGGTTAATCACTTAAGTAAGTTCCACTTAATATTAACAATCATGTGATAATCATAATAAGAAATTCACACATAAGAGATAAAAATACCTCAAATAAAATATTAATTCAGACAAAGCTTTCCATTACTTGATTAAGGGGGAAATCAATAAAACTATGTGTTTGACTAACCCTTGTTGGGACACTTAATTTTATACAGGAAGCCCTTATGAAAGTTTTTAGGCCGACTTAACCATATTATATCAAGATTAGTATCCCTTTCAAGACTTGGTGTAATATTGCAGGCAAGAGTTGAGGAAATCCAAAAGTCATGATTTTAGGATTGGGAAGTCTACTCAACAGATCAAGGAGCTGCAAGCCCACAGTTAGAAAAGAATTTCCTACCTAAATACCTTCTAATATCTTTACCAACCCTTATTGGGGTTATGTGAAGGGAAATATGTATACTTGCCACTAGAATGTCATGGAAACTAGACATTCCGAGTTTAATGGTGAGGGCCATTGATACTTGATAAAATACTGGGAGACTTAATAAAATTTATTATTTCTCATAAAATGTAATCATGAGATTACTAATGATTTTATCTTTTAATTGTAGAATAAAAATGACAAGCTCGTCAACCACACTATCTCTGTGATAAATTTTGGATAAAGACAACATCATCACTGAAAATAACTTCTAGGAATGGTTTAGATTCCTTTGGGTTATCCTACGCCATGAATAGAAGTATTACATGATGGAGTCAGCATTACCTGATCCGCCTTCCAAAGAGTTGAGTGATGAGGATTTCCTGGTCTATGAGAAACATATGAATGATTTGGTCGATGTTCAATGTTTGATTCTATCATCAATGTCTAGTGAGATCATGAAGTCTCATCAAAACATGGATGATTATAGCATGATCAAGCACCTTTGCGGTCTTTACCAGGAGAGAGAAAGATAGGAAATGTTTGAGATCTCTAAGGAACTCTTTCGGAGTATGATTGGAGAAGGTTCCCTAGTTGGGCCTCATGTAGTCAAACTCATTGGCTACATTGAGTGCCTGGAGGTTCTAGGGTTTAATCTCTCCAAAGAACTGGGCACCGATCTCATTCTCGCATCACTCTCTCATAGATTCTCTAAATTTGTTGTCAATTTCAATATAAACAACATTGATAAGTCTCTATCTGATCTTCTTATCCTCATTCACTAAGTGAACAAAGATATGAAGCATGAAAAATCTTCTCTCCTTACGGTGAATAAGAGGAAAGGGAGTGCGAAGATCTTTAATCCCAAAGCTTCTTCACGACCTTCCAAGAAAAGGAAGATCAAAGGGGAGGCAAAGTAATAGGAGGCTATTTGTTTTGCATGTGGAAAGAAGGGCCACTGGAAGAAGAACTGCACCCAACCTAAGAAGCAAGGGTAAGATTCAGGTGCATTTTTTATAGAATGTAATCTATCTGTTTCTAAAAATTGGGTATTATATATATCTTGTAGTTCTCACATATGTATCCAAATACAGGAACCAAGTAGATTCAAGATGATTGAACAAGGGGAGGTATATCTACAAGTATCCAACAGAGCCAGACTTACTACTGTAGCTGTTGGGGACTACCACCTCACATTGCTAACTGGGATGATCTTGGTGTTAAAGGGTTGTTATTATGTGCCATCTGTTACTAAAAACATTATTTCTTTATCCAGATTAGATACATATGGATTTTTTTTTTCAATTTTGGAAATGAAATTTTCTTCTTTTACAAAGATAGCATTTGTTTTGGTAGGGCACATTTATACAATGGTCTTTATGTGTTGGATTACACAAACCAAGTAATGGCAATCAATAACAAAGATACTCACATGACTCATACCACACCCAAATTTGGCATCACCATTTAGGTCATGTAAACGAGAAACTATTGAAACAGTTAGATTAAGATGGATATTTAGATTCTTTTGAACTAAAAACACTTGGTGTATGTCATGCATGTTTACAAGGAAAATGACCAAATCCCCATTTAGTGGGAAAGGTGAAAGGGCTAAATAACTTCTTGAATTGGTTCATACTAATGTGTGTGGACTATTTCTAGTTGAAGCAAGGGGAGGGTACTCATACTTCATAACTTTTACTGATGATTTTAGTAGATGTGGTTATATCTACTTAATGAGGTATAAGTCGGATTCTTTTGATAAGTTCAAAGAATACAAGAATGAAGTTAAGAAACAGCTTGGTAAGAAGATTAAGAAACTCCACTCAGACCAAGGTGGAGAATATCTTAATCAAGAATTCATTGATTACTTACGGGGGTTTGGTATCCTATCCCAACTCACTCCTCCATACACTCCCCAGTGGAATGGTGTGAGTGAAAGGAGGAACCACACCCTGTTGGACATGGTAAGATCAATGACGAATCATGCGAGTCTTCCATTATCCTTTTGGGGATATGTGTTACAAATAGCGACACACATACTAAACCAAGTACCAACTAAATAGATAAATGGTATTACATATGAGTTCTAGAGTGGAAAAAAATCCATGTTATCGAATTTACATGTGTGGGGTAGCAAAGCGTTTGTTAAGGCCTCTTCAGGTAACAAACTCACACCCTGAGGCACAAAGTGTACCTTTATAGGATAACCCAAGGAAAAAGGGTATATTACCTATACAACCCCTCAGAAAAAAGGTTATAGTGGAAAGACATTCCATATTACTTGAGAGGGAGCACATCTACAAAAGAGATAATAGGAGAGATATAGACTTCGATGAAGTCGAGGCTCAAGGTACACAAGAGTTGGTACAAGAACATATTCTACAAAGCCCTGTGGAAGAAGAATCTGTTACAAAGACTTAAGTACTGTGTAGAAGTACAAGAGAGGTTAGAGAACCAGAATGGTATGGTTTTCTAGTTACCGAGGATGGTGACTCATTATTAGTTGATAATAATGATCCTCTAACCTACAAGAAAGCAGAAAGTGGCATAGATGTTTCCAAGTGGAAAGAAGACATGAATTCTGAAATGGACTCCATGTACCAAAACCAAGTCTGGATTTTGGTAGATTCTCTAGTTTATGTAAATCCTATTGGTTGAAAATGGGTATTCAAGAAGAATATGGACATGGAAGGACAAGTTAGTACGTATAAGGCACAACTGGTTGCAAAAGGGTTTAAAAAATGTTAAGAAATTGACTATAATGAAACCTTTTCACCAGTTTCAAAGATGAAATCCTTCATAATTATACTTTACATTACGGCTTACCATGACTATGAGATTTGGAAAATGGATTTCAAAACAACCTTCCTTAATAGGAAACTTCAGGAAGATGTCTACATGAAACAACCTGAAGGGTTTGTGACTCAAAAGGATGTCAATAAGGTATTCAAGTTGCAGAAATCCATTTATGGAATAAATCAAGAATCTAGGTCATAGAACATTCATTTTGATGAATCCATAAAAGAATTTGGTTTTATCAAGAATGAATGTGAGCCTTGTGTCAAAAAACGATTTAGCGGGAGTGCAGTCATTTTCCTAATAGTATATGTTGATTACATATTACTTATTATAAATGAGATACTAGTATTAAAGTCTATTAAGGCATGGTTGAATAAATGCTTCTCCATAAAGGACTTGGGGGAGGCAACATATATTCTTGGGATCAAGATCCATCGTGATAGATCCAAGTGATTGTTGGGTCTAAGTCAAAGTACACACATTGATAAGATACTAAAGAGATTCAGTATGGAACAATAAAAGAGGGGATTGTTTCCAAGATCACATGGAATTCATCTTTCCAAGAAAATGTGTCCTCAGACACATTAGGAAAGAAAGATAATGGAAATGACTCCATACACCTCAACATTTGGTTTAGTCATGTATTCCATGCTTCGTACTAGGATGGATGTCGCCTACGCATTGAGTGCGGTAGGAAGATATCAAGATAACCCAGGTGACCATCATTGGATGGTATTCAAGACTATCCTAAGGTATCTGAGGCATACTAAGGATATGTTCCTGGTTTATGGAGGAGATGAGGAACTAGTCATCAGAGGATATGCAGATGCCAGTTTCCAAATTGATCAAGATGACATGAAGTCACAAACGGGATACATCTTCACTTTGAATGGAGGTGCAGTAAGCTGGAAGAGATCAAAAAGGAGTGTGGTCATAGATTCAAAAGTAGAGTCCAAGTATATCATAGATTTTGAGGCATCTAAAGAAGCATTTTGGATGTGAAGATTCATTCAGGAGCTGGATGTGATACTTAACAGTAAAGATACCATCACATTATACTGTGATAATACTTCAGTGGTGGCTCTTGCAAAAGAGCCAAGGTCACATCAACGGATGAAGAACATACTTTGGAAGTATCATCTCTTGAGGGATTTTTCGCATAGAGGTGAATTTGCAGTGACATGAATTTCTGTGGAATAAAATGTGGCGAACCGCTTGACTAAAGCCATGACTCAGTAGAAACATGATCACTATGTGAGGTCTAGCGGACTGAAAGTCATAGGCAGTTGGATCTAGTCCAAGTAAGATTTTATAATATTTGGTGTCTTAGAACCAGATGGTTGTACTTTGACTACAAGGATATTTAATTTATTTAAATATTAAATATCTTATTACATATTGTTCATTGTTCTGCATGAATATGATGTAATAACATCCTAGAGTATTTGTTGCATTGATAAGGTCATGACAGTTTCCTGCTATGATGATAACCTTGAAATGATATAACAATATTCTTAAATATAGTTCTATAGTTGGATGACATACTATGATGGGACACATAGCATGCATACTGTTAGGTGTGAGTACTCATAAGCAGATGAGACTTCCTCTCATGAAGTTCACACTTGGAAATCTCCAAGACAAGAGATTATGAGAACAGACCCAACAGAAAGAATTCCTCATGTTTTGGTGTCATCAGATATTTCTATCTATGAGTATGTGTAATGATCCTTAGACTTTAATATTATCATTAATATGTGTCACGACTCATGCACTTTGATTTAATGATGAAAACCATCATGTAGACAGTTGGTGGGAAGTAGGGTACGTTGGGAGCATCATGAGTGACATGTTATCAATGGATAAGTTGAGGAAGTATTTGCACCTTCCATTTATGTAAGTTTATATCTCGTACCTTTGATTATAATAGAACCGTCACATGAAATTCCATGGCCATGGTGTAACGACGAGTTTATTTTAGGTAGTCAAAGAACGACATATCAAGCATAAAAGTTAATGAAACTATCATGAAACCTTCTTGATGAAATATTTAGGCAAAGGGATTATATTACACAGTGAGAATTTATATGTAGATTCCATTATTTTTACTTTATGTTCATTCTCTTTGGTGCCTTGACCCGTTTCTAGATAGTACTCTTGGACTTTAGGCAAGCCCGCCTAATGCCAACGAGAAAGAATCCTAGAGGGTCACACACTAAGTGTTTCAGGTGGTCTTGGTTAAATTCTATTTTAATTTAATTAATAAATATCATTCTCAAGAAAATGGAATAATTTTATTCAAGTTAAAATGATTTCATAAATTAAATAAATATTTATTCACCGGATTTTGGGTAAAATATATTTATTTATTTTATTTAACATTTGATAAATATTTATTTACAAGTTTTTAAATAAAATATATATTTAAGAGAATAATTTATTTATTTATTTATTTGGGTGTTCAATAAATGGAAGTGGAGTTTGAGAGGACCAAGGCCGGTCCGGTAGTGAAATAATTATTTGCAAGACGATAAATAATTATTTAACTAGTTGGCACAAATTAACATAAAGCTGCTATTATTTTGTGACGTGAAATTTTATTTATAATTCTGTTTTGCATAAGTTGGCGCACCATAAATAATGACACAGTATTATTCTTAATAGCATGGGTTTTATCTAAGGTTATAAATGTATTTAATTGCTATTATGCAATTAAATATTTTAACTAAAGCCCCATGTCAATAAATTGACACTTGCGTCTATTGTGCCAAGGACCGAACCACACACCTGGTGAATTGAGAATTGTTGAGCTAAAAAATTTCTCTCTCAAATCCTCTTCCCACCATAGTCAATAATGAGAGACTTTCTTCAAGGAAAAATAACAAGTGATTAGGAACAACTGACACAAGACACTCGTTTCACCGTGCTAGCACCCAGAGAACGAGCGGTGTCGATTGGAGGCCATCAGAGCACGTGTGGATCACCACTAGAAAGATTCTAGTTTGGATCCTTACAAGCGCAACAAGATAATCTAGAATAGTAATTCTAGAAGATCAACATCATCAATGAATAAAATAATGATGATCCAGGTATTATTTTCTTTATGAAATTAATTAAATTAATTATAAACATAATGTGAAAGATCCTCTCTAAAGGTTTTGGGCCTCTTTATTCTTTATCTAAATATTTGATTCTATTCCATGGAGACTGACATTCATCATTGCATTGATCCTGGAAAAATCATTGATCATGGTAAAAATCAAAGTTGGGTGCTGGACCAACCATGCTTTCGCTATGCCCAGAACCTTCATCTTGTACATAGATTTATAAGCGTTGACATTTTGGATGATGATGCTGCTGCATATGGTGGGTTGATATCTATGAGCTATCTTGAGATGCAATTTGTACATTTACTTGATGATGCTGATGAGCATAATTCTATGCATTATGCTTGTGATTATATATTATAGATCATTAAAGGGACACTGTGCACTAATCACTCAGGTAAGTACGTTCACATGATGTATCTAGGGAAACTGGATGACTTTGATTAGGTCGGGAAATATAGCTAGGGATCTGCGTTCTTGACTTACACTTATAGAGCATTATACACAACATGCCTCTATGATCATACAAATCTTTGGGGATGTATCATCCTTCTTCAGATGTGGGAATGAGAGTACATCCCCTCCCTCTCCCCTGATCTTTCTAGTCAGTAGCTACCTATAGAGGTGCTGCATGATGCTCTATATGGATAGTGGTATGATCACTCATATCTATTGGTTTATAATTCCAGTTGGAGTTTTTGAATTTAATTTATTATTATTTATCACTTTTGATGTTGTATTTTACAAGTCGAGTTAGGAACACAACTTCATCAACGCTTCAACACACCATTTGGGTGTATACCGGCTTATATTGGAAAATATCCTACCTAACAACACAAGTATATATGAAATATTTCATTGACTAAACAATGTCATAATATCATCTTTTTTTTCTTTTAGTAACAAACTTTTTTTGAAAAATCTCACATGTCATTTCATATTTCATTGATTCCATACTAGGCTTTATTGGACTAGTTGCCTATATACCACACCGCTGGACTTCATGATTCTGTGGTTGTAGTTCTACTCATTCACTTTAATATTATTGAGTTTCACCATCCTGATAGAGTCATACACCAATTTAGATGTGTTCAATGCATTCCATTACTGTCGAGACAGTCACAGGAGCTTCATTACTTAAAGTTGATGGGGGAGGAAAGATGTCGACTGGTGCCGACAACATGCCCAGTATCTCGACCAATTAAGAAGATGAGCATCACATCATATTCAGGGTGTACCTATGATGATATTCCATCTTTTAGATAAGGTCAAGTATGATCCATTGTATACACTGAAGTCTATACTATTTCTTACTCGACACGGTAGAGGGCTTCAAGATATAGTAAGTCAATAAATTTCTATTTTTTTATTGTAATATTTTCTAATTCATTTTTAATCAATTTTAGTATACTCGAGAACATAAGATTATTCACATGCTTGATCGAGAGGAGGAGGAGGTTGCTAGTTAGGAAGCGATCCATACTACACTGCACAGGCTGATTCCAACTTATCATGTGGTTCATGACAATATCTTTGATCATCCTCCCCATAGAGATGAATTTCATTCCCAGAGAGTAAAGGTTCCTACTTAGGAACCTCCTCCAGCAGCTGATGATGTGGAGGATCCAAAACTATGATTACGTAGATAGTGTACTACTACACATGAGGCCTCACCTGTTCCACAGGAAGAGACTATCCCTCTGGCAGTCCAGCCTCAGTCTATTATGGGAGTGCATCAAGCAGCATGGGATCCATCTGCGTTGGCAACATATCCATAGTTTTCTCTAGGTACAAATTATCTAAGCTTCCATTAGGGGTCATTTCCTATGCCTCCAACTGTCGTGAAAGATCCTTCATAGGGTATATGGTTCCCACCTCTGATGATGGTGAGTCCTTCTACTACCCTATTGGGAGAAAGATCTGGTGCATAGAAGGACATCCAGTTGACACCTCCTCCCACTGAGACACAAGCAGTGCATCCGACGGTTGAGGTTCTAGTGCTTGAGGATCAACCCTCTCCAGGGCATCTGACTCCACCCCAGCACGAAGCTCGATGATATTGATACAAGAATCCCATTCACACACCACCATGTGGGACAAAACATCACCATAAACATTGATTTTACTCATTCACATATATGTTTTTTTTTCTATTAAAATGAATAAACTATTTTCATTATCAACTGTTTTTACATGTTTAGCCACTGTTTCAATTTTCATTTATATTTTAGTCACAGTTTATATTTTATAAGTTTTCAAAGTCGACTACTTGAAACATGGGAAAACTTATTAAATTTCAAGTATTCAGCTTTAAAATATTATTAAATAAAAACTATAAAAACAATCTAAATAAAATTTAAAAAATTTCCAAACCATCTAAAAAGTTTTTGAAAATAAAAAGAATTTCATAACTATAATAAATAATTTAAAATGAAAGGAATGTAAAAAAATATTATAAATACCATTATAATGGTTTAAAATAAAAATATATTATGCCACTAAAATTAATTTTCAATAAAATATTGATAAAGTTTGAACATTATAGATTCAAACTAACCCTAGATATTTAACCTCGCTAAAATGAATACTTTCTACTTGAGATCCACCTTATAATGGTATATTCTAATTCTATAGAATAAACCGACTTAAAAAATCCAAAAAGGAAGTAATATAACATAATAATTTCCATGAATAGAGTAAAAAAAGATGTCAATCTAATAGAACTTCTAGTCCTATAGAAATGGTGGATGTATAAAAAATCAACAGTTCACATGTCCTTCATTAAAGTTGCACATTACTTTCTTATGAATTTCATTGAAACAAATGAAATGAAATATTGAAATAAAACAGCATAATAAGTATATAAAAAAACAATATATATATATATATAACTATAATGTATATATTTATAATGAAAAATAATATTATAGTTATTTAATAATGAAAAAATTAGTATTTAACTAAACGAAATGTAGAATAAAACCCAATATTAGTGATTTCTAACAAGACACATAGGAAATGAAATGATCATATTAGTTAGATTATCAAGTAACCATAAATCTGAGAACATACTTTAAAATAAAAAAAATTGAAAATAAAAAAAACCATAAATATAATAAGTAAAAACTTATTTATGTGTCAAAAAGCTATTTATTAAAAAAATAACATTTTAACTTTAAAATATTAATGAAATAATTATAAACAAGGAAAAACAAACACAATATATATATATATCATAATATAAAAACCTATATATTTATAAATATAAAAACATGTATAATTAACCTTTTTTTTATTTTTGTTGAAATGCGGAAGGGCCCCTGCCACCTTTCATACACATATTTCAATTTTTTTGACCTAACAACATTTAATTTTTTTAAAAAAAACCCCATAAAAACTCTTATGATTACATAAATCATAGGGTTTATTTTATTCTTTAGGTCCCAAAACTCAATCCATCATTTGATGGCCCCAAATCAGTTCACATGTCAGGCCTCAAAAACTGTGCACAGATCTGGATAATTTTATTTTTTGGCCCATATCTCATAAAAGGACGAACCAATAGAAATGAAATTATACAAGGATCTGGATAATATATAAATGAAAAACTTTAATTAAGGTTTATTTTCCTTATTATTTCATTCTCAAGGACATTAATTCATATGAACTTAGTGTATTGGAATACGAGCAGTTAGCCTGGACATAATAAATTCCTGAAGTAATTTGACAATATATCTCTCCAAATGTGGCCAATGAAGCTAAAATTTTGTGCATAGATAGAGGAGATATAGAAGAGAAAATTTAAAGAATAAAAATTATCCAAATACTATTATTTAATGGTGATAAAATTTATAGGACAATTTTGGAGAAAACAATTTCACCTCTTTTGCTGATAAAAGAGTGTTTCTTCTTTCATTTAAAGTTGTTGGAAATTTAAAGGTATACTTTGATGGAAATTTTCTATATTTTTTAGTTTAATTTATTGTTTTAATAGTATTAGGCATTTTTAGTATATTTTAGTCTTATTCTTCCTCACATTATTTCATTTTTTTTATCTTTTTTGTTTTCCACTTTGTACTTTTCTCCACTGTGATCTCTAATACTCATGATTATGAGTAGATATCCCAAGGAAGTTAATGGGGGGGGGGGTCAATCTAGTGTTGAACCCAATATTATGAGATATAATTTTTAATTTTTTTATTTTATTAGAGTTATTATGATGTGGATCTTAGTTTGAAATATGTATTTGCATATCCACTTGCCACCTAAGGTTTAAGTTTTTCTTTTTCAATATTCTCCCTTGATTGAGGAGGTGGATGTATAGTATCTCAATGATTGTCGAGAGCACCATATATTTATAACCATATGAAGAAGGGGATGTTAATTAATATGATGAATCATGTTCATTAAGTAAATTTCAAACTAATTAAGAGATGATGAAGGTTCACTCTAGATATTCTACTAGGAGGATCTCCTTTCTATCTAACATCAATCATTATGTCTACATTATACATTGCATGTTTACTTTTATTTATATTGAATTTATTATTTTTCATTCTCAAGTTTTATTTAGTATTATTTCATAAATAAAAAAATATAAAAAATTGAATTAGAAGTAGTGAGTGATTAACTGTAACAACTCCTCAATAGAATGACCTAGGTCAGCCCCTATGCTGTACTTATTTAAAATATTTTGAGAGTACACACAACAATGATTCATCAAATTAGTGACATTTATGGGGAGAAAAGTGATATTAACTCACTTTTTTTCTATTCAAATTTTGTAAATAATAACCTTTTTTTCATAAAAAAACACAAAAGAAATCATAAATTTCAAAATTTTAAAAATACTTCTTTTTTCCATGATGTTTTCAAATTTTGATTATTATGCATGGACTGGCCAATATCAGGTGTAATAAAATGTTTACCATGATCTTGATTCATGGTTAGAAAGGATTAGCGATGTAATGAAAAACCCAGAGAACCAAATAGAATGGATATTTGAATATGTACATGCATGTTGGGAGCAACAACTATAGTCAAAACCTGAACCAGAATAAGTGGTGGAAGAGATTTCAACAATCATTTTTTATGTTAAGAACCTAAGGCGGGTGATAAGGAGATTATAAAGGAATTAATAACATCATCCCTCACTCAACCATTACTTACATATTCAAGATGATTCACTTATGGGAGATCAATAATTTTTGGAAGAGAACACCTTTATTGAAGATAACTTGAAACTTGATCTTCCCATCCTTAACAATGAAAAATCAGCATCTATCTACCTCTAAATGACATTGTAAGATGATAATAAAGATTCAAATAATGATATTTAGTTTCCAATTATCTTTCCCAAAGAGATCAATTTCCAAGATTAATTACCTGAATGGGAAGATTTCTTTGTTAATTATTCATGTTTTAATCTTATTCAAGTTGAATTGTTTTTTGAATTCTATTTTTATGAAATATACAATTTATCACAAATGGAGGAGGCCTTGTATGTTAAGGAGGATACCAAACAAGTAGTGGTGATTGAAGAACAATATATGGATAAGCTAGTGGTGGTGAGACTACCTCCTCAATAATAACTTGCATACCATATGGAGGAAGACATCATAAAAGTCAACAGGGAGCACCCCTATCTTATTTCCCCTCCCTCTCTAGACCTAAAATTATATCTTTATTCTTTATTTGGGGTTGGTAATTTTATTATATTATTTGGGGTACTCCATTCTCATTGTTTACTCCTGGATACTAGGGAAAGTCACATGTAATAGTTTATATCAAAGAAACCACACCCACCTTCTGATTGGAGATAATCCACTTTAACTGCCTGACTAATGGCAGTAAAAATCTAGCACCCACTTGGGGGTCAAACCAAAAAATATCCCTTTTTCTTTCCCCTTTCTCTTTATTTTTATTTATTTATCTTATTACTTATAATTTATTTCTTATAGTTTTTAAGTGGTAGCAGCTAGGAGCTTAACTCAAAGTTGACACTGAAAAATAAATCAGGTTATGTCTTTCCTTTTATTTATTCTATTTTTTACCCAATATAAATTATGTTTCTAAAAATTTATTAATCTTATTTGAGCTAAAATAAGAGGGTAGTAAATGGAATAATTGAATCAGAGGGATGTCAACCTATTTTTAGTATTTTTTTGCGTGCTTATATTTTATTTTTCATGTCATTTTCCTAAAATTTTCTTGTTTTTAGTGTGTTTTTAGGATTATTTATTTGAATTTAATAATTTTGAAAATTAAAACCGTCTTCGTATTTTTAACACATTTCTTGATTTGAATTTTTGAGGATTTAAATGATTTCTGAATGGTTTTTTTTCTTTATTTCTGATCTTTTCATTTGATGAAGTTTGATTGATTGTGAAACTCATGTGCACAATTACTATCCAAATTGAAAATCTTGCCCAAAATAAGAGGTTTATAAATATTTTTGATATATTATTACATTTATATTTTTCTTGAGAGTATTTAAACATGTTGTGTGATCCATAAATTTCTATTTTCCTATTTTTTAAAGATGTTAGAGTTCATGGAATGTGTGAAGTATGATTGAGGCACCACTTTGAAACCCCTTTTCTGCATTGAAATCTAATTTTGAACTACCTTTTCATATGATATTTCTTAAGACCCTATAATCCACGAAATAACTTGTTATAAAGACACATTATAGTACATTTATCCCTTTTCAACCTGCTCTAGAAGTTAAATTCATGATTATTGTTGAACTCAAGTGTGGGGGAGGGGGAAGATGGGTTGTATTTTTATTTCTTGAAGAATCTATTTGATCTGAAATGAAAAAAGTGTTTCCATATTTATTATTGCTTTGGTGGAAGAAATTTCATGATAAAAGATGGATGGGTGGCCTAAATTATCATTAAAAATATTGTCTGGGTGTTCACCAATTTTTAAAGATCAAAAGACGAATCTCTTTCCCTAAAAAAACATGATTCTGAAGAGAAATACATATCTGAATTCAAGTTGAAACAATGCTACAAATTAAGGAAAGGAGTAAGGAAATTTATCATTGATGCTGAAAATTCCTAGCGTGAAATTCTAAATGAAATAGGTGTTTAGTGGTGAATCATTTTCGAGCTAATTATAGAGCACACCATTCTTGAGGAAAATCATTTTCATGCATTTATTTCACTTTAGAGCTTAACCCTCCTTGTTCTGCCTCAGATGTTTTTACATTTAAAACCTTCCAACCCTCAATCTGAGAAAAAACCCTAAAAAATACCTCATGATTGACACATTTGTGACTCTGTGAAGTCTATATACAAAAAGGTTAGCAATCCTATAGAGATCACACATGTTCTTGGGAGTGAGAAAAACTCCACAAAAAAATCCTTGAGTGAAGAGATAAATATTTTTTCGGAGAGGTAGGTACAGAATGCATGTGAGAATTAACACGAGATTGAATGAATTTTTATGATATTTTAGGATTTAGGTAATTTTTATCCATTTAGGAGGCATGGTATTTTCTTTGATATGATAATTGAGTCGTGTTGTCATTTATGCTTTGCAAAGTTTGTTTTGATCTTGGTATAAGATGATTTCCCAGGAGTGTAATTTTTAAGTGTGGGGGAATTGACAGAGTAAATATTTTCAATTATTTTACTTAATTTTAATGTTTTAATCTCACCAATGTTTTATTTTAAGGTTAATTGTCAAATTTTATGGTTTTAGTGGTATCTTGAGCTTAATTGCTAAAATGGACTATTTTTTATTTTAATTATTTTAATTTATTTCCATATTTTGACCATTACATTTTATCCACTAATCTAAATTGTGAATTTTTTTTAGAATTACATACATCATGGGATTTATTTTATTCTTTATTTCCCAAAGCTCAATTCATCATTCAAGGGCTCAAAATCATCTCACAAGTTGGTCCTTGAAAACTGTGCACAGATCTAGAGAATTTTATTGTTTAGACCATATCTCATAAAATTCCAAACCAATAGATCTAAAATTATAAAAATATCTAGAGAAGATATATATTAACAACTTTAATTAAGGTTTATTCACATTATTATTTCATTCTCAAGTCCATTAATTCATAGGAACTCAGTGTATTGGAATATGAACAGTCAATATAGACAAAATAAATTCCTAAAGTAATTTGGCTATATATCTCTCCACATGTGGAAAAAGTATCTACTTTTTTGTGTGTCAGTAGTGGAGAGATATAGGAAAAACTTTAAAGAATAATTTTTTCCAAATTCTATCATTAAATAGGGATAATATGTAGTAACATTTGGAACACTATTTTGGAGCAAAAAATTTCACATATTTTTCTTATAAAAGAATGCTTCTTCTTCATTTCATATTATTGAAAACATGATGGTATCATTTGTTGGTAATTTTATATAGTTTTATAGATTCATTTATTTTTTAATAGTATTATGCATTTTTAGTATATTTTAGTCTTATTATTCCTCACATTCTCTCATTTTTTTTATCTTTTGTGTTTTCCACTTCTTTCTTTTCTCTACTGTGATATCTAAAGCTCATGATCATGAGTAGCTAACCCAAGGACATTCCCAAGAGATCAATCCAGTGTTAAGACCAATTTTATGATCTATAATTTTTAATATTTCTTATTTTTATAGAGTTATTTCAAAGGTGATTTTAGTGGGAAAGATGCCTTTGTATCTCCACTTTCCACTCGAGGTTTAGATTTTACTTCTGCATTATTCCCCCTTTATTGAGGAGGTGTATGTGAGGTATATTTGTGATAGTTTAGAGAATAATATATTAAAAATCATAGGGATAAGGGTATTTTTATTAATTAAATTTAAAACTAATTAAGAAACAATGAAGTTTCACTCTAGGTGTTCTCCTGGGAGGATCTCTTTTCTATCTAACATCAATCATTCTGTCTTCATTCTACATTACATGTTTACTTTTATTTATCTTGCATTGATTATTTCTCATTATTAAGTTTTATTTATTATTATTTCATAAATAAAAAAAGTGAATTATAAGTAGTTAGTTATCAACCCTGAAAACTCCTCAAGAGAACGACCTAGGTCAAACCCTATGCCGCACTTAGTTATAAATATTTTTGAGAGTGTGTATGAAAATGATTTATAAAGCATTTGAAAATTCATGCTTAATTTTTATTATTTGATTATAGTTACGAAAAGGGAGATATTAGTGGTCAAGGAACCTTTGTATCTCCATTTACCACCTAATTTTTATCTTTCCCTTCTGTAATATTTTCCCTCAATCGAGGGGGTGGATGTGCAGTATCACAGCGATCATTGAGAGAAGCATATATTCACAACCTTATATAGAGGAGTATTTTCACACATATGATGAAGTGTGTTAATTAAGTAAATTTGAAACTAATAATAAGACAATGAAGGTTTAATATGGGCGATTCTATTGGGAATGTATCCTTTCTTCTTAACGTCATTCTATTTGCATTCACTATGTTTACATTACATCTGAATATTTAATTTCAGGTTGGAAATATCAATTATAAAATCTCCATTTTTGTTCATTTTGTTTCATAAATACAAAAAGTGAATTTGTAGTATTGGGTGATTCACCATGATAGATCCTCAACAGAATGACCCAATTTATGCACTCTAAAAAATATTTATAACTAAGTGCAGTACAGGGGATGACATAGGTCATTCTCTTGAGGAGTTGTTGTAGTCAATCACCCAATACCTCAAATTCACTTTTTATTTATTTATGAAACAAAATGAATAGAAATGGAGATTTTATAATTGAGAATGTAAAACTAAAATTAAACATGAAAATTCAATGAAAAAAAATAATGTAGATAGATTGATGTTTGAAGGAAATATTCCCAATAGAATCACCCAGATATTGTAGAGGAAGGTCCAGATGGTACACCACCATCCCAACCCATTCAGTGATCATGAAGGGTCCAAAAAACTATGGTTCCAGTTTCCATTGCTTCTAAAAATGATGATGCCCCGACCGAGGTTAAACTCACAATAAAACTTAGTCCCTAATAGAAAACTCCAAGGCTAGGTTCTCATCACATGTTCCATAGAAGACTAGAACATAGGCTTAGAGAACATCATCTAGTATGCAAGTCATTCCCTCTAACTATTCATCTCTCTAAGGATGATATGCTATGTTCAAACTCTATAGAGTCCCTAGGGATTTATGTAAGACCCATAAAATTTTCAACATGAAATGTGCTTCCATATTAGAAATAATTATCAAGGGAACTCCATTTAAGTATACCATCTCATGAACATACAACTTCCCTCACTCATCCACTGAGTGAGTCTCTCAGTTCGGTAAGAAGTGAGAAACATTCATCAACCAATCAATAATCACCCAGATAGTGTCATAAATCCTAGGGTCCTTGGTAACCCCATAAAAAATTCCATCATGAATCCTATCACTTCTATGTGGAAACTAGAAGTGTCTAGAGAAAATCACCAGGATGTTAGTGCTTGGACTTTAGCCTGTGGCAGGTAAGACATCAGGAAACAAACCCAACGACGTCCCTTTTCATCCATGGCCACTTGAACTGTCACATGAAGTCATGGAAAATCATTATAACACTAGGATGTACCACCCATCTAGTTTTATTGAAGTCCCTTTTAATCCCTTCTATGATGTAATAAGGGAATATTAATCTCCCATGCACAAGTATCACATCGTCATCGCCAAACAACCATCCAAGTATAAGGTCACCTATAACCAGATGTTCCCTTATCACAGTAAAATATTAGTTAATGTCTTTTCCAACCTTTAATCAGTCCACCATAGAATATGTGAACAACAACGGATCATATTTCATTGATCCCTAATCCTCATAAGCATTCATCATTCATTAGCCTCCAATGCTCCTCAAAAGGACACTCTGTAAGCTCCTAAGCTACCTATAGATTACATATGATATCATCTACTAGTATGTTACCCTTCATAGGTGTATACACCATCTCCAAGTGAAAATTATTTAGATACTCCACCTAGAGTCGGTGCCTCAAGTTCAGGTCTCACCATACAAAGATGTAATAAAGGCTATTGTGGTCATTGTAGACAAAAAACCTATCACTGAAGAGATAGTGTCACCAAAATTTCTGAGCATGGACCATAGTTTCCAGCTCTAAGTTGTGAGTATGGTAGTTATGCTTATGGGTTCACAACTTACGTGATCCATATGATACTACCTGATACCTCTAGATCATTAATACTCCCAATACAATGCATTATGCATCACAATATACAACATAACTGATCCCAAGATTAGGAAATATCATCCTTAGAGTTATAGTTAAAATTATCTTTAACTCATGAAACACCTCTTCACACTTTTCTGACCATTGGAACTCCACTCCCTTCTTCATCAAGATAGTCATGGGTGCTGATAGATGAGATAATTCCTAGATAAAACATTGACAATATCCCATTAAACCCAAAAATATCATGATCTCAAATAAATTCTAGGGATATATCTAGGACATCAATACCTCCACTTTCTATGGATCCATGGAAATACATACCTCAGACACTACATTACCTAATAATTTCAGCTGATAAATCCAGAATTTACACTTTAATAGCTTTCTATAAAGATTATGTGCTTGAAACATACTCAGGAATATCTTAAGACATTTGGAATGAAACTATGGAATTGGAGAGAAGATGTGGATGTGGTCAACAAACACCATGACGAAGGAGTCTACGTACATAAGTAAGATCTTATTTATGAGGGCCATGAGAACTTCTAACACATTGGTCAAACTAAACAAAATCACTAGATACTTGTATAGCCCATACTTTCTTCAAAACATCATCTTCAAAATTTCCTCATCTCTAACTCATAGTTGGTTGTAGCTGGACCAGAAATCAATCTTATAGAACCACCATGATTCCTGTATCTGATTGAAAAAATCATCGATCATGGGTAAAGATATATATTCTTCACCATCACTTGGTTTGGTTTCTGGTGATCAATGTAGAGTTTAATACTACCATCCTCCTTTTTGGGGAACAACATAGCTGCACCCCATAGTGAAGTACTCAGCTTGATAAATTTCTTTTCCTATAATTCCTCAAGCTTAACCTTCATCTACTTCAACTTAGTCGGTTCCGTACAATAAGGGGGTATCAAATAGGATGTGCACCTGGAATAAGATATATCTCAAATTTTAACTCCTATATTAGGAGGAAGTCCCATGAAATCATCTGGAAATACATTCTAATAGTGATCCATGATTATAGGAAATTTCTAGGGTATGACACTGATCTTACTAAAATATCCAAGCCTACCATCTATGCCACGATAATCTTGACCTGCCTTAAGTCTGAACCAACCCTACCAGCTCCCAATTCCCACTCCTAGGTCATCATGAACCCCTCTCCCTTTGGAAAAGTAAATGAAACATGTCTTTGATAGAAACTAATGTATGCTCAGAAGCTGATCATCCATTCCATAGAGAGAATCACATAAAATCTCATCGTCTCCAGTATCATAAAGTCCCACAGATTTCCATAACTTTGGATAAATAAAGTACACTCTGGGCATCACTGAAAACAGTCCAATTTCGTTCCCATTGGTGTATATAGGGATAGTAACTCAGAGGATAACATGACCTGTAAGTCATGTACAAAAAATACTTTTAAAAATATAAAGGAATGAGAAACACTGATATCAAACAAGGTAGTAGATCAAGTACATGAGATCAAAACTATTCATCAAATAGTAGATGGTTCCTCACCACTATCTATTGGAGTCAGATCCACTGTATAAACACGACCTACCTTAGCTCTGTGACCCTATATATGATAAGCATGACTCACTCGAGTCATCATCATATAGGCCTATTGATGATGACCTTACCAGGTCCTTAGTTCCATGATCATGTATTCCTTGACCCTATATGGATTCTTATACTCATATATATAGAGAGAAAACACTAAATATGTCCCATATTTTCACATTTATGACACTCGCTTTGAGGTGCTATGCAAACTCTGTAGTAATGAACGAGCTTCCCACAGTTGAAACACTCTGGTACTCCTCCTGTGGGAACCGAATAAGTCAAGATTCACTCCACTGGAATACCACTTCCCTGCTATAAATTCCCATCCTTCCACTTCTTACTACCAAAGGCGTCACTCATGAATGTAATAGGATGTATAATCATCTAAGTAAAAAATGATGAAAGAAACCCAAAAGCTCGATCCTCCTCCATGACCTTCTCTATTATCTGGGATTTTTGAATCACCTAAGTATAATTCCTCATATCAAAGTCCCTGACTTGAAATCTCAACTTTGGATGAATCCCAATGTCAAACATCCTAGCATTCTACACTTTATCCCCATTAAAGATAGGAGTGAAGTATAATATCTCCATAAAACAAGCTGAGTAATCATACACCATCATCATCCTCCAATGAAGCTCTATAAACTCCCAATATTGGTCTAGATTCATTGTATTTTGAAATAACTCCTCAAAGAATAAGTCCTCGAATGTCACCCATGTAAGACACTCTCACCTACCCACCTAGATCATAATATCCCATCAGTGTCCAGAAGCTCCCTTCAGTATAAAAATCAAAAGCTTCACCTTATGCTCCTCTAGGGTCTCCACCAAGTTGAATATATTCTCAACAATCTAAATCAATTCATTGTTATCTTGAGGGCCTCTAGTTCCCTAGAAGTTAGAGGATACTGGAGCTAAAATACTCAATCATAGTTTACCATAGTCTTGGTGACTCCCCAGAATTGGAAAAGCATGAGATGGAAAAATCATGGTTGAAAAAGTTCTTCCACCTAGACCATTGGAGAAAGTGCGGGAGAATTCTCTACAAAACCCTCCAACAAAGAAGGTAGTCCCATTATTCATCTATGAGGAAAAATTACTATTACATTAAGTAAAGAACTTAGGATATTTATGGAGAATCCTAATTAGTCCAAGGGATCACAAAAGGTTCCCTCAGAGTCTACCCATAATCTAAGGTATAACCCTCTTAGTACTAACCATGTTATCATCCCTACATGTTAGTCACAATCATATATTTACAAAAAAAATATATCATCATGATCAATTCAATGAATTAATTCCTAAAAAGATATATCACAACAATAGGGAATGTCACACAATAGAGAAACTATCATAAATGGATAGTACAATCATGTAATTAATTTCAAGAACTGATTTTATGCACAACAACAGGTATATATATTACATGTGGAACCACATGCCTAATAGTGATGCATGAACACACTTAAAAATATCATAAAAATGTAACAATAATCCCATCAATGGAAACTCAGACTTCCATTACATATAATCTATCCTGACACATGGAAAATACCCTATCATATCCCCATAAAACTATCTCATTTCTAGCATGTTCCAGGTTAGTCTAAAAAGAAAAGTATAAAACATTCCTTTGATACCATTTTTAACCCCCCGACCCGAACCACTGAGTCCAAATCATATTTCCACATGACCTCTTGCATGCCTCCCTATACCTAAGAGGATACTGACCACTAGGGTGGGTCTAAGTCCATCAATGGGGAGAATATTCTCTTAGAATCATGTCATAAACAAATAATAAATAAATAAACAATATAAAAAAAATTCATAGTAACATGCTAAAGCTAAAATATAACATACATGTCATACAATAATTAAACAAATGGGTTCCTGAGGTGGTAAGCCAAACCATAGTATATATGTTACAAATAAATAAATAAATAAATTAATTAATTAAACTGTGGTATTTCTACTCCCAGAGTTTGTATCAGTCTCATCTCTATCTCATTGATCTATGACTCAACCATCTTCCATTATCTCCTTACCCTTGCTTGTATCCCTATATATGAAGTCTGCACACGGTTTAAGATTCCCATGTAGGGTGTGATTAATAAAAACTAGTAGGAAGCCACTAATGATTCCTTAACTAATGTTCTCATGTAAACAAGTGTATTCTACAAAAAAAATTGCACAACCAGCACAAAAGTCCAAAACTAAGAACCCGTGTGCTAACCAAGACACCACAAGCCCTAGCTATACCTACTTCAACTATATATTGAACGGAATTTTAAGACATTGAGATTAATCAATAACTATCTAAGAGGCTAGTAATCATGCTATTAGGCATCATGTGTATGTGCTACTCAATATCCACTGGGAATCAAGGGGGTCACATTCTCGATATCCAATAATCATCAAGTGATCATGCTTGTGTGTATGTGCTACTCAAAATCCACTAGGAATCAAGGGAGTCATATTATCAACATCTAATAATAATCTAGTGACCATGGACTCAGTATCCACTAGGCATCAAGAAACATGTTCCTTAAAATCTATTATGCACCGAGTGTATCACATGACATCCACAAGGAATCATCGTATCCCTATCCTATACTTAGGTCTATAATCACTATTATTGCAAGTTGTGATACCTCCCCCCTAAGGGATAAACATGTCACAACATTCCACCTACTTTGGGAACTAAGAAAAATACCTACAAAGGCACACATAACAGGTTAAAACATACAATAAATCATATCATCCCATATTGAGTAAAATTAACAACATAAAATACACGTGATCATCTTCAGACATGAACAAACAAGGTACAAAAATACTCATAGAAACAAGTATAATATAAATTTATCATGAGTTTTTCATAGGCCCACATGCGATCATAATCAAACACAACTATAAATTATGACATACAAAGAATTATATCATAGAAACAAGTGTAAACATGTTCCCCAAAATGCAGGGAATTTCCTACCTCAATGTTGTTGATTAAGAACTTCAAGTCTCATTAAGTAATCACTACACAAATATCATCTGCATATTAGCAAATTAAAACAACTTGACAAGAACACCTAGGATCAATTAAAACTATTTTATTTCCAAAAATAAATAAAACATGACATGTAATAACAGTTTCTCTCTCATGGATAATTTCCAAATTATCAAATTATGTCAGTGTATGTACTATTAATTTCTTCCATAAAGAATAATTATAAAACCACATGAGATATTATTATATATCTCTAAAATAATTCAAGATAATCATGTGGTATTTATTTATTATTATTATTTTAAAATTATTTGATAAATATAAAGTTATTATAAATTTTGGAATTCTTTATCAATTTAAAGAAATCTTAGGAGATCTTAATTCAAAAATTTCTCATGAAATGATACATGAAAATTATTACCATAAAACACTACACCAATCTATAGAAGGGAATAAGATAATGGTTTTGTTCCTACTAGAAATGGTAAGAAAAAATCAAAGAATACTTTACAAATCCTATAGTAAGAATTACTAGGCTATTCGGCTGCAAGGGAATATCCAAATAATCCAAGGCAGCAAAGTCTAGAGTATTTTGAAAAAATATCATACATAATCTGGTTTTACAACATTGGGAACCCCAAATTAAATCCACAATTTAATTTTTATTTTAAATGTATATTTAATGTACAATGTTTAATTTATTCCATAACATAAGTCAATATTCTTAAATGATTCAAGGAACCAATTCCCACACTTTTTTCCTTCAAAAACATCAAAGAGTGTTCTTGGTTCAAATAGGGAATAAGAATACATAAAAATATGGTTTTAAATTAGTTTCCTCCCAAAATGGGCACTATGTATTTATAACATGGTTTTACCCTTATCAAGTTTACCCTACCCTTATGCATCTATAGAAAACCTGGAGTAACCTTTTTATAGTGGTTGGAGATTCCTATTATCCTTATGTAGTGACTAAGTTACCCTTAGGTAACCTTTGAAGAGTCTATATTACATTTATGAAGTGGATGACTTATCCTTATAAAACATTTAGGAACTCCATGTTACCCTTATGTGAGAATAAAGTTTCTTATATAACCCTTAGCATCATAGGTTACCCTTACACAACCTTTAGAAACTTTGGGCAACCCTTACATAACCCATAGAAAAAGGGAACTACCCTTATGCTTCACCTGAGGCACCCTTATGTAACCTTTAGAAACACAAGGTTACCTTTAAAATACTAAATAATAATCCCTTTACCTTTATGCATACTTTTTAAAAAACTAGCTACCCTTACACAAAGCATAGGTCCAACATAAGGGTAAGAATTAAATTGAAATATTTTAATTTTTCACACAATAGGCTTATAAAATATAAACAAAAGAGAGTTTTAAGAAAATTTAAAGGCTGGTTATGTTACAAAAAACACTTAAAATTTGATTCAAAAACATAGAAAAATCTAAATAATTTCATTATTCTTATATTATAATGATTTTACACACTTCCATAAGCATACTCACCCATCGAGATATAGCGTGTTTATGTTTGTGCTGGTTTAACTACCTACTTTAATAAAGCTATAAAACTATATCATGGATGTGTTTGAAAACATAAATATTAATGTTACTATAATTTAATAAGAAATTAAATATTTTTTTGGTTTTATAATTGTTATATCAAGTATTTAACTTAATATTAAAATGTCATGTTCAATATCTAAAATTTAAAAAATAAGCTGATACCAATTCAATTTTCAAGAAAAAAAACTATATGATAATTAAATATCATATGATAATAAATGGAACATATTAAATTAAATAAATAAGAATAATTTTACTAATATGGTTTCTAATAAACTTAATTTGATTAATCAGGAAGTTAAGCACATGCGCAGAACGAATCTGGAACAAGGTAATGGTTTTCATCTCAAATTACTCTCTTTGAGACATGTTTCGTATTATGCACATAATTTATTTTTTTTGGTGAATATACTACCTATTTGAGATATCATATCATGAATTATCTTTTAATAATGGTATTTTATGTTCAATTACAATCTCTCTCTTTCAAGGGGTTTTGATTAAAATTTTACTCAAGTTGTGAGGGTTTTTTTATCTCAATCCTTAATTCCTTGAGACATGTTTATATTATACATCATGTTTTCCTTTTAATTGTGTATTTAAAAACCATGTATGTATATTTATCATATTTTTTTATTCATTGGAAATAATAATACAAGTTAGTTCCTATTCTTCAAATGGATTTTTACTCAATTGTTACCCTAGTTGTAAGGCATTTTGGTAACTAAATCTTCATTCGTTGAGTATTGATTGTCCTCATGGACATAAAATCTGGGTATATTCTAAAAATTTATTATATTAAGTGGTATTATATTTATTATATATTAATTTAAATTACTAACACATAATGTTTTTGAGATATTTATTACTTCAAGGAGTATGTTGCCCAAAAGGTACTTTAGTTATATTATCTCATCATGAACTTATTTCTTCCATGTATGGGTTTTCCCACCTGAATATATTATTAAAATTTAATTTCTATACCACTATGGGTAAAGATATATTTTAATTCAAAATAATGTTTTTTTATTATTTTTACAATGTGAGTTTTGAACAAGGGTATTTTTCAAGATATTAAAAAGGGTTATTCCTTTTACTTTAAAGTGTTTTGTCTTCCACTCCACATTTCTCCAAGATAAACCTTATGAATTTTTAAGGATATATTATTGAATATTATTTTTAAAATTAATTATTTTCAAATAATTTTCACTTCACCTTTTGAAAGTCTTATGGAAGTGACCCGTAACATCGTCTTTTATGTCAATGTTAAAAATGTTTTCTAAAAGCTCTTTTAAGTTTTCACTTATATTTCCCTTTTCATTTTAAAAATGATTTTCACTAATAGGGTTTATGTTTCACTATTTATAATCAAATATATATTTATCTTCTGGGGTAATGAATTTATGGTGCAAAATAATCCAATCCATGATCCCTTCTTTGGTGGTATCATTTAGGCATTCTTTTGAAAAGATATTTTTCATCAATTTCTACATACTTCTATTTTTACAATGTTACCCTAGATTTATGATCTTTTTAAACCATAATAATTCTTCTAGATGGATTATGATCATGTTATTACAGAATTTACTTAACCATATACCACTAATGTTGTGTCCCCGACCTGATTAACCACCTGAACAGTGGTTTCGGGCCAAGTGCCACTGGCCTTAGGCACACCTTCCTGAACGGAAAAGGCTACCGACTAGCAATGAGGGTTTAAAGATGGAATAGTGGGGATGATATACCCTCTGGGGATGATATAATAATGGTATGATTATATATATAATGTAGTGGAATAAAAGACTCAACAAAGTTGAACTAGACCCACTAAAAGTGGAAGCATAATAAATCATAAGTAATAGCAGAAGCATAACGAACAAAAACAAAAGAAATGAATATATAAGACAAAAATTAATTTATATCTAAGCATGAATCCATAACAAGTCATGCAATAAAATATTAATAAAGGGTCTCCAATATCTGACCATAATATATACACATATACATCATACTGTAACAAAAGGAAAATAAGACAGAAATCCCAGCTAATGCAGGAACCTCAAGGTCCCATGCCATCCATCCATTCCAACTCAACTAGGATCCATCTCTAGATCCTGAAACCTTACCCGAACATAAAATCATAAAGTCCACATGTATCTCAAAGGGCCTATTTAGGGTGTGAGAATGAGTCTTAGTAGGGCACCACCCAAGTGAGCATACCTTAAATTTGTGATTAAACAGGTGTAACTATAAATAAATATAACAACAACACATGAATATAAATAAACACACACTTCACTGGTGCTCAAAATCCACCAGGAAGCTATCACCCACCTTAGCCAATGCTAGAATTCCATAGTGGAGAGTATCCTTATCCCATGGCCCAAGGTATCCCCTGATAACATATAAACCTAGGTGAACCCTTAGGTTCCACCTCCAATGTCTCACAACACCTCATGAAAAAATGTGTCACTGACATCTTGAAGGCATGCCCAAAAAATGTATCCAGTCCCTTAGAACCTTTCTCA
The DNA here is from genome assembly GCA_963277665.1 of Viscum album. Classification (NCBI taxonomy): domain Eukaryota; kingdom Viridiplantae; phylum Streptophyta; class Magnoliopsida; order Santalales; family Viscaceae; genus Viscum; species Viscum album. The sequence goes on along the minus strand of OY728120.1, from coordinate 1,425,295,549 downwards.
AAAACACCCATCGACTCGAAGCCTAGATTTTAGAGGAACAATGATATCTATCCTCATAAAATATCACTATCGGATCATAGCATGATGTCGTGAGGAAAACAATATTTGTCCTCCAAAAATAGTCTCGACCCAATGACCTAAATACAGAAAACCTCATCCCCCAACCAATATCCTCAATGCTATCACTAGATGGATCTTCACTATCCCCATGGATTTCTACAATAATCAACCCCAAACCAATTACCTAATCCACACTACTCAGGGCCTCTACCCACACGAGTGGTCAAAAACACATCATCACTAAGTTAACCTGTGTTAAAAAGACTCCAACAATGCTTTTTACAATTGTGGGTGAGTGGAAATCCCCAAATTTGTACCTAATCCACACCAACTCCAGCACCTCATGCCCCTATGATAATGTCGGTCAAGTATAATGGCCATACCATCCAAAATCATAGGAAATTCCCTCAACCTAATGGTCTTTCCACCTAAAAATGATATCCATGACACCCAATCGGTGATCAAATAACTAAATTAACCTAGGATAAGCCCCAAAAGATGACCAACATCACCTCAATCTTGATATCCATGCCACCTCAACTCTTAGACCGAGCCCATCATGATCCCATAGATCTCAATAGTGTAGTACAACCAATTTATATATCCAATTAATTTCAATTTAAAATAAAAAAAATCATTTAAATAATAAATTCAATTTAATATAATTGAACTGAATAATAAATTTAAATAAACAAACCAAATTAATATAAGGAACACCCATGGCCTAACCAACTGTGTTTCCAATGACATCTAACTCGGCCTATAATGTACAAACAAGGTGAGGGAATTTTCAATGACATCCCATATAAAAAATTTAATTAATTTAAAAGAAAATCTATGAAAATTCAGGGTCTTGCTCGGTCGACATAATGACACACTAAAAACCATACCCTCAGACACTCGTAAAATCTCAAAGAAAGGTATGTACACCTACCTTGGTGTCGAAGATGTAGGAATGTCAAATATTAGCCTCTAAATCTGACCGATTTTGAAGAAATCAACATTTTCATCAAACACCCTAAAAATAGGAAAAATGACTTGAATAGATTTAGAGGTCTTTGAGGCAAGAGAAAAGGAAAAGAGAAGCATGGGAGAGGAGAGACTCACCGACACGGTTCCAATGCACCTGATGATGACCAAAACGGATATCGGATGAAGGAGAGGGATCAAACCCTAGGAGAGGAGGAAAGGGGCGAGCTCCCTGCTACTATGCATGACCAAGAGAGGAAAAAGGAGGAAGAAATAAAATGGTAAGAGGGGTTGAAAAGTAATTTTACCCCTTTAATTAGCCACATGGTTTTCCAAACCACATGGAAACCATGCGGGCTACAATGTTAAGGTATTTCCTAAGAGGCACTACCCATGTGGCTTGCACATGGTTTTCCCTAACCATGAACAAGTTATGTAGAATCCCTCTAAAAAAATTCTAGAACTTCACACACAACCATGTGCCTCAATCATCATGGTTTTACAAACTGTGCGGTAGTTCAAAATTGGGCTATACAGTTTGCCGGGAGAGGACGTTCAGTTTACCCAAACCATGTGCCTTAACCTACAACTTCCAAAACAGGGCATTTGGGCCTTTGACCCACCCAAAACCAATCCAAACACCCAAGGTAATTTTCAAGACACCAAAACCACAAAAAAGATATAAGGTTAATGGAAAACTCAGAATTAGGTTCCAATGATCGGAAAGGAAATTGGCATACCCACTAATTCCAAATATTCAATCCGGGAGAGGATTTTTATTGCTAAAAAAACTCAGGATGTTATAATCTCCCCAAATTAACATAGATCATCCCCAAGCTATAAAAAACTTGGAGATGGTACCTAACATACCCATCCTAGTAAAATTAACCTGGACTACCCTGGTCTCAAGGGCACAGGTCAACTACCTCAAGGGGCTCCCCAACTTAGGAGTGACCTATCCTAGTCACATATCGACCCAAATCTCAACCAACTGATGGTCCCTTGACCATCCTAGGACTCAAAATTTCTCCCATGATTATTTGTCACTCCTGAAGCTCATCATGTTCTCCCATTTCATATATGAAACCCATCATAATCACACATCATATCGAAGCCTGCCTCGTGCCCATGGCTCTCATGGAACCCATGAGGCCCTATATCACATAAGATGCTAGAATAAGTCCCAGTACCTCGCACCTCATTCAATTCACTCATCATAATGATTCCCCAATTACAACAAACCTCAAGTAACCCACACCTACTCAATGCCCCGATGCCAATGCACCTCAATAAACACACATCCATCGATGCTCATATAGATCAATACTAGTGCCACACACCTCATATATATATATATATTACACACCTGAAGAGATTCAAAAATACTTAAAAGAATCTGGTTAGTCGATACATATAACCCATTCACCTCCTTCACCCAAAAATTTCATGCCTCAAAGGACATTCCAAAAAACAAAATGTAATCACAACCACTTCCACAACATACCTCCAACCGTCATCGTCTCACCAGCCTGCTTAGTCCCTAGAAGCTCCATGGCATGCACTTAACCTAAAACCTAAATTATTGAAGCTTGAAATCCCTATGGTGCTGCTCCAACCACTGGACACTAGCCCCACTACTGGGTCTCGCTTTCTCTACCACAACCCTTGCATGTAGCTGAAACTTGGATACCGTCACCTTTTATCGATCCTAGTCTAGTCTTAGAAACTTGATTCTACCCCATTCCTTGACTAACAACTATATAACAAGGATTCATGTAGATTAAAGACCTTTCCACATGCCCAAAACACCTTTGGAGGCCACTCACACTAAGTCTGAACATATCCTGGATGTTAAAATCGAAAGAAAACCATTGAAGACCCACTCTGAGGTGGTCTTCTCAAGTCCTTAGCCTGACTTCCTAGCTGAAACTCATCTCATCCTCACTTCATACTATCTAAAGTATCACCAGCGACATCACTTGAAGCCGTCGCTCAGCTCAAGCATGAAATATCTATCAAGTTTCCCTCATATGTGACTTCTTGGTTTACTAATTCTGAGAATGATTCCAACCTGAAGATAATTACCTTCCCCCAAATGGAATTCTATAAACCATCCTCAAAACAAATTGAGGTATCATCACTCACCATAATAGGTGAAAAGAGATACAATTCGGTGAACATTGCTACATAACCTATGATGGATATTTCACCCTGCTGAAGGCTCAAGAACTCCTGAGCTCTCTCTTCCCTCAGCATCTCTAGGAAGAATTGCTCAAGAAACCTAGCCTCAAAGTCCTTTCAGGATAGTCCCTCATGTCTACCTGCATGAACCTACACATCCCACCAGTTTTTAGTCGTTCCTATCATCATGTAGGTTTCCAGTTTCACCCTCTAACTTGGAGGCATCTCTAACTACTTGAAAATCATCTGCATAGCCTCTATCCAATTCTCAGCTGCCTGTGGTCCACCCTCACTCTAAAATAGTAGAGGGTGATATGACTAAAACTCCCAAGTAAGATATTCCATCAAAGGATTTTCTCCCTGAACTCCCCTGTCGATCCCCTGGATGACCCGCACCAGGCTCGCTCGGAGCTTCTCATCCAACAACGACCCAAAGGCTATCAAATATGGAGGCTACCCCACCTACATTGGATCCTATACTTTTTTTCCTAACCCTTATGGGATTCAACCTACTTGTTCTCTAGAAGCACTAAACCATCACGCTCTTGATGCTTCATCCGATCCGTCTAGGTGGAAACCCATTGAATACCATCAACATGGCCAAATAACCCATATATCATACACACACATATCACATATAAGGAAAGTAGTAACATGAAACATCAAATTATTACCCTTACCCTTCCCCATAAAAACCATGACACATGATTTCCTTTCATCATGGCTTCATTACCTGCCCTCCATAGAGCCAAGTATCAAATAAGTGCCTGGGCCACCCTCATCCTGATGAACCGTATCTCCTCAAACAAGCAACCACGTCACCCAACCTGGTGATCAAAATCACCCCATTTAACTATCCCTACATAATCCTATAAGATCCAAGACCACACACATATATATATATCACGTGGAATATCACATCACACAAGGCCTCTTATATCACAAGCATGTGCGTTTTTAAAAAAAAATTGAAACATCCTATCATGTACCTAAACAAAGAATAAACATGCATTACAATCAATCCTTTCCATAATAGGATAAGGGTCAAATATCTCCTTCCTTTATATACCAGGACAAGGATCACATGTCATAATAGATAGAAATTCACACTCCAAATACACCACTCAAGATGGAAATTAAATCAACCGTCAAATAAAAAAATAGAATAGCAATTCCAACCCTTGGTAACTTGGTCCGTCCCCCGTGCATGGTCCTAAAAGCACCCAAGAACGAGCTATAAACCCATTTTTACCATGTTATAATCTATAATATAACATAACCCAAATATAAAGACTAATAAGTAGGTAAAATAAACACATATGATACCATTTGTAGCACCCCGACATGATTAGACACTTGAACCGTGCTTTCAGACTGGGTGCCACTGGCCTTAGGTGCACCTCACCAAATGCTAAAGGCTTCCAACTAGCAGTAAGGGTGTAAAGAGGGAATATTTGAGAGGATATACCCTATGTGGATGATATAATAATGGTCTGAGTATATATATAACGAAACAAAAGAAAATACTCAACAGACTCGAACCAGACCTGCTAAAAGCGGAAGCACAATCAATCACAAGAAATAGTAGAAGCATAATGAACAAAAAATGTAAATAAATAGAAAATAAAAACATTAATTTATAGATAAGAATGCATCCATAATAGGTCATAAAATAAAATATCCAAAAAGGGTCACCAATAGCTGACCACAGTATATACACATATACAACATGTTGAAACAAAATAATAATAATACAAAAACCCTAGATGATGTAGGAACCTCAGTGTAACCTACCATCCATCCATGTCAACTCAACTAGGATCCATCTCCAGAGCCCAAACCATTACCTGAACATAAAATCACAAATTCTACCCGTGTCCCAAAGGGCCTATGTAGGGTGTGAGAACGAGTCTCAATAGGGTACCATGAAAGTGTGCGTACCTTACCAACCAAATCAAATTTTTATTCAAAGAAAGAAGATAACAAGGAAACCCCAAGCTTAGAGAGGTCTAAAATAGTGCATACCAAGGGAATACCCTACGATCAAATTGACACCTTCTGGTTTCAAGCAGTTAATAGAAAGAAGACAAGTGTTGATGGAACTTTTGTCGGCTAAAGAGGCTATGTAATCTGCAACCTTATTCCCCTCATTCCATGTGTGAGTCACTTGGATGTTGTATTGAAGGATAGCTCGACATTTCATAATAGTGTAGGCTATTGACCAAGGGATAGAGCCTTTACTATGCAAGGAGTCATGAAGGATCAAGAAGTCGGTCTCCACTTGTGAAATAACTAGATTCTCCTAGATGCAGAGAGATAACCCAGTGAGTAGAGCTTTGGCCTCAACCAAGAGTGAGGTTCCGTTACCATAGGATGAAGTGAATGCCATCACCACATCTACCCCAGTGCCTCGACCCACACCCCTCCCTACATCAAACCCATAGAGAAAGCCCCATCCATATTCAATTTGTATCTAATAGCAGGAGGATGCCAACTGACCCATTTTCCATGAATTATGTCTAGGGAGGGATGAGAAAAAGATTCCCTACCCCACAAGCATCAGAATGAAGGAGCCTCCTTCCACTATTTGTTCAGAAAAACCATATCGATCAGTAATAATCTGGTACTCATAATTATGGAACTCACCGTGGGAGATGATCCTTTGAATCGTGCTTGGTTTTTGGCTTGCCATAGGAACCAAAACCCAGCATTGAAGATCGAATCTTGAGCTAGCAGATCCTTCTCCACACCTGACGTACTGTGGTACCATCTCTCCAAGAAATGTAAATTTACCTGATCATGAGAGGAGAAATCCAAGTGGCCTCATAATAAATACCAAACTACATGGGCCCAATCTTCCTCGAAGCACAAGTGAACAGAACTCTCCTCCCACCTGTTGGTGCAATAGTAACACCCTGAGGCCATTCTGATCCCCAGTTTCTTAATGTTCTCGTCCATATAATGATCAAGGTTCCTGATGTGCCAAGTAAAAAAATTGAACTTCATTGGGATATTGTGACACTATACCACTTCATTCCACCGATCATGATGGTCTTGGGAGGATATCATCCTATAAAAATCTCTATTGGAAAAGACACCCGAAGAGGAAGGTGTAAACACACATCTATCTAGCTCCGAATTTAACTCAATGGACTCAATCAGAGCATGTTGGTCCTCATTCAAAATAGACTTGGTGAATCAGAAGTTTTTTCATGCTTCCTTAACCGTGATCAAAGGAGCTGGGTAGCTTGGGAAGGTGAGAACAGAGCTTAGCCAATTCTTACGCTAGAAAAGAATACACCGAGTGCCAATGATCCAACGAGAACTCTGTTGAAGGGTTTGGACTAGGGGTAAATTTTCAACCATAAGGGAGAAGCATACCCGCCACTATCCTCCATGTTACTCCTGCAGATTTGAGACATTTATTGACCCCATAGAGTCCATTCTTCAATGATGTCCCATGCAAGATTTTCATTCATGACATGGAGAGTGCTCTGTTGGCTCCTATAATTGATCCCACCGTTGTGGATGGGTCTCACCATCCTTTCCCACGAGGCCCAGTGCTTCTTTACCTATGTTTTTTCATCTCAAACAAATCTTCATAAAACCTTTTCAACCATGTTAATCACTCCTTTTAGGACATTAGTAGAAGCCAAAGCGTGAATGGGAATCGTAGATAGCACACTGTTGACCAAGGCTATACGACCCCCAAACAAGAGAAAATGGTTTTTCCAATTGAGCACATGACTTATTATTCTACTTACAATATGATTGAAATCGTGCATATAGTGTCTACCTGAGTATATTGGAATTCCCAGGTACTCTATTGGAAAGGATCCCCACTGCATGTTCGGATGATTACATAGGGAGGAGACCCGCCGAGACGAGCTTTTATGGGAGATGAAGATTTCACTCTTAGAGTTACTTATGACATGCCAATCCAGAAACAATAACCCCAAAGATTTTCTTAATAATATGAATAGAGATCCTCCCACCATTAATGAAGATTATTGTGTCGTCTGCGAACATTAGGTGAGAGATCGAGGGAATGTTATGTTTCCTCCTATAAGGGAGTATTCCTCCTTGTAGTATGCCTCAATTAAGAAGTTTTCTGAGAGTGTCCTGGGCTAGGATGAATAAGCTTGGAGAGAGCGGGTCACCCTGACACAAACCTCTGGTAGCCTTGAAAAATCCATGGGTCTTCCCCATAAAAGATACCCCAGCCACGGGGAACTAATACACCTGAATATGATGTCCACTGCCCTGGCTGAGAACCCCATCACCACAATAACTCTATTAAAGAAACTCCATTAAATCCTACCATATGATTTATTCATATCTAATTTGATCACCATATTTGATATGTGGGTATTAAAGTTGATGTCCCTTACCATCTCCAGGGTGAGAGCTATTGCACCCTGAATGGATCGACCCTTCAAAAAACCATGTTGCTCAATTGAAATCCATCCAAGAAGAATATTGGAAAACCTCTAGTTGATAACGCACGCTAGGATCTTTTACGGTAATTTGAATAGGCTCACTAAGTGGTATTGATAAATGGAGGAGGTATCCTTAACCTTGAGTATGAGAATCAGAGCTATGGAACTAGAAACCCGAGGAAGGATCACTCCTCGGAAAAAATCCTGAACTGCTTAAATAATGTCCTTCTTGACCACCTCCCATGACCCCCTGTAGAATGATCCCGGAAATCCATCAGGGCCAGGTGCACTCTTGAGCTTGAGCTTCTTCATGGACATGGTAATTTCTTCCTCATTAGGAATATCCTTTAGACTCACATTATCTAGAATAGATACTCTGGTTGGAATCACCTCCCATAGGATATTATTGCCACTGGGATACCCACTAGGAATTATTGGGTTTGTGCCCTCAAGGAGATCCTAAAATAATGAGTGCTCCATCCTCCCTACTATGTCTATATCATTCGTGTAGGATTTGTCATCTAGGAGTATGTTTGTCTTGATAAAACATTTCCATTCTCTAATATAGGCATGAAAGTAGGCAATGTTTTTTCCTCTCTCTTTCATACACTTTACCCTAGACCAGTCCCGAGCCATCCACTCCTTCTTGAGAAGTAGCTCTGCCTAGATCAGCTTCTTGGACATGAGATCTTCAAACAAAAAGTCACTTCACTAATCATCTAGGTTCATTTACAGAGTTTTTAAACTCTATTTTAGGACCTCCAGGTGATGTTTGAAGTGATGAATATTCCTAGCCCACTCCACGATCTCCTTCTTCATCCTTCGTAGTTTATTATGAAGGGACACCAAAGTGTGCCCCTAGGTTGGAGCATCCCACAACTCCCTCGCAGTCTGCTGATAGTCATGCATGCATGTCCAATACCGATAGAACCTGAATGCCTCCTGAGAGTCCTATTTTGGGGATAAAGAAACTAGAATTGGAGAATGATCAGAAATACCACGAGTGAGATGCTTGACCTTAGCAGTAGGGAACGTGTTAAGATCATTGTTATTAGCCAGACACTAGTCAAGTTTGCTCCAGCTTTTCCTTCCCCCACCCTGGTTATTACACCATGTGAACCGATATCCACTATAAACCATGTCAAATAATCCCTTTCCAGCCAAAAACTAAGCAAAGTCCAAGATTTCCCTCCATGGGAAATCTCCTCTCCCCTTATTCTCATACGGGTCTGGGATAGTGTTGAAGTCCCCTACCACAGGCCATGGGAGGTCCTCTGGATCGAAATACTCAAGCCCCTGCCACAACTGATTTATTTTATGATTATCAAAACTACTATACACAAAGGAGAATATGAAGCACTACTCGCCCTTCGAGACTTTAGTAGTGATGTATTGATCACCTACCCCTATCATTTCCAGGGACACCCTCCTAATCCAGAACAACCAAATGTTCCTATTAGTTAGATCTGCATGCATGGATCCATGCATATGGAATTTATAGCAGAAAGTATTGATATTACCTTAATTTTGTTTATGTTCTAGGACAACTACAATGTAGGCTTTGTTTTTCCTACCTTCCGAAACAATGAGATCAGACTTCACCCGAGCACCCAGGCCTTGGGCATTCTAGATTAACACAGTTAACATTTAACCAATGGGAGCCCGACTTTGGAACTAGTCTCAATGGTCATCATACTTAGGAAGGATGATCCTTCCTTGAGGAGTCTCTTTTGGGATCGATTTCACACCCCTGGGCTATGAGCAGAGGATGCTGATGCCTTTGGCGACTCATAAAGAGGGAGATCAACTGGCTTCCCCTTCAACCTCTTTCAGGGGGAATGATAGGTAGAAAGACTGTGCTCCAACATCTTAACCTCATTACCCACTAGTTCATCCACCTTGACCTTACCAAAGCCAGCCTTCACCTTAACCTCACGGGGAGAGAGAGAACATGGAAATCTATCTGATTCCACCAAATCCACAAGGACGATGGGTTGGTCTTCAAGTAGGGGAGGCAGCATCGCCTGGTGGACTGAGGGAAGACGAAGTAGAGACATAAACCAGTCCCATTACCACTCAACTGATTTCCTTTAGAAAGGAAAAGTACTCCCAGCCTTGAGACCGAGCACCAGATCCATGGCCCCTGGAAAGACAGGAACTAATTCTCTACAGGGGGTGATACCACCAACTGAGGGAAGAGAGAGCTGGTGATCAACATCAGAAAATTTCAGAGGAATTTGAACCGACTCCAACAAGGAAACACCCCTACAAAGCTCGCCAAAATTTAAAGGACCCCACTAGAGAGGGAAATAGACACCATAAGGTAGATCCCTAAGAAAATAGCACGAATCACCTTTCTTGATATTTCTGCACATGACTCTTGAATGGACCTTGATGCAACATGAGGATCAAAACCCGGGGAATACAGGAAACAAAAGAGAATGGTCCCAAGAAACCACATCCTTCACTTGACCAATAATTTCTCAGAGAGTGTGCATACCTTACAGTTATGATTAAACAGGTGTAACTATAAATAAATAGAAAATGAGTACATACATATAAATAAAAACACACTTCACTAGTGCTCAAAATCCACCAGGAAGCTGTCACCTGCCTCGACAAATTCCAGAATTCCATAGCGGAGAGGATTTTTATCCCATGGACCAAGGCATCCCTGGATGTCATATAACCCTAGGAGAACCCTCATGTTCCTCCTCCAATGTCACCCAACACCTTGTGACAAAACTTGTCACCGATATCCGAAAGGAATGCCCAAAAAATGTATCTGGTCTCTCAGAAACCTTCTTGAAAGCAACCTTTGTCTCAAATATTGATGTCTGGAGGCACACTGATATCTATCCTCAAGTAATATCACTATTTTATCATAACACGATGTCTCAAAGAACAAATATATCTCTCCTCCTAAAATATCCCTAACCCAATAGCCTCAATACAGAGAGCCTCATTCCCCAACCAATAGCCTTAATGCCATTATCCTATGGCTCCTCACCATCCTTGTGGCTTTATATGATAAGCATACCCAAAACAATTACCTAAGATACACTAATAATGGCCTCTACCCACACGAGTGGTCAAAGTAACCTCATCATTGAGTCAACCTATGTACACACAACTCCAATGGTGCTTTGGACAATTACAGGTGAGCGGAAATCACCAAATTAATACCTAATATACCACAACTCCAATACCTCATTCCCCCGCGATCATGTCACTCAAGTTTGATGGCCATACCATCCAAAATCATTTCCATGCCCTCAACCTGACAACCTTTCTGCCTCAAACCAATGTTTTGACGCCCAACCGATGATAACATTACCCAAGCAACCCAGGACAAGCCCAACTAGATGACCAACGTCACCTCAATCCCAATATCCATGCCACCTCCACTCTTTGGCCAAGATTGTCATGATACCATGGATCTCAGTAGTATAGTACAAGAAATTTATATATGAAATTCACTTAAATTTAAAAGACAAAGATCATTTAAATAATAAATTCAATTTATTATAATTGAACTGAACAATCAATTTAAATAAATAATAAAATAATAATACAAGGAACACTTTCAACCTAACCGCCCATGTGGCCAATGAACTCTAACCCAACCTCTAATGTATAAACATTGTGAGGGATTGCCCAATGAAATCCCATATCAACAATTTAATTAATTTAAAATAAAGTCTATGAAAATTTGGGGTCTCGCTCAATCAACATAGTGATGCACTAAAAGTCGCACCCCATGGAAGCTCATGAAATATCAAATTAAGGTATGAACCTCCTACCTTATAGATGAAGACGTAGGTATGTCTGATCATAGCCTCTAACTCAAACCAATTTGAAAGAAATCAGTGTTTCCATCAAACTCCCTGAAAGTAGGGAAAAATGACTCAGAAGGTTATAGTGGTCCATGAGAAAAGTGCAAAGGAAAAGAGAATCATGGGAGAGGAGAGACTAACTGACATGGTTCCAACACACCCAACGATGGACAAAATGGATCTTAGATGAAGGAGAGGGACCACACCCTAGGAGAGGAGGAAAGGGGTGAGCTCCCTGCTATTGCACGTGACCCAGAGATAAAAAAGAAGGGTGAATAAAGAAAAAGGGAAGAGGGGTAGAAAATTAATTTCACCCATTTAATGATCCTCATGGTTATATCGCATGGTTTTCCAAATCATATAGCTACTGTGCAGGCTATAGTTTTGAGATAATGACTAAGTGGCACTACCTGTGCGGATTGTGAATAGTTTTCCCTAACTATGCACAAGCTATGAAGAAGACCTCTTCAAAAACTATAGATATTCTCACATGTACGTGCACACCAACCCATATGGTTTTCCAAACCAAGAATCAGTTCAAAATTGGGCTGCACAGTTTTCTGGGAGAGGCTGCACGATTTACCCAGACCATGCACCTTGACCTGTAACTTCTAAAATAGGGCCTTCAGGCCTCTGACGCACCCTAAACCCATTATAACACCTAAATCACCTAAAAATACTCTAAACCCATCCAAAAAAATATATAGGGTTTATGGAAAACTCAAAATTATGTTCTGATGATTGAAAAATAAATTGGAATACCCAACAATTCCAATTAAAAATGGGAGAGGTTTTGACCCACTCAAAAAACTTGGGATATTGAAACTAATCCATATGGTTTTAGATTGAGGTATGATTACATAAAAATTTATTTTATTTATTGATTGGTGAAATATTTGAAATATATATATCTATTATTATGGTATGGATATTTATTTATTACTCAAGAAATTTGGCCGTGTATTGTTTAACCATCCAATTTCTTCCTCTAAATGGTTTATGATCATGTTATCCATTTAATGGACGTGGGGAAAAGTATTTGTATTCCATATTTTTTTATTCCATTATGGATTATTATTGGAAAGTTGACTATGAATTATTTGACCATCCACCTTCTTTCTCTAGATGAGTTATGATTATGTTATCCTTTTTATTGACATGGGGAAAAGTGTTGGTGTGTTGCATGATTTTATTCTAATATGGATGATTATTGGAAAAAGTGACTATGAATTGTATTAATAAATTTCTCATATAATTAATTAATTGTTCATAATAAAGTGATGTGTGGATCCCAACATTATACAACCCCTCGATGCATCAAAAAGTATCTTGAGACAAAACAACTTGGGGTTTTTGTGTATACCTCTCCCCATATCAGTATAATGTCTTGGAACAAGGCTTTGACAACATGTTTTGGCATCTAGAATTTTTCATTCCACCAGTATGTGATTATAAATTGTTTTTATCCATGTTTTCATTTATTTTCATGGATATAATATTCTCTCAGTTTTAGTTGATTATGGTATTAATATGATTACTTACTCTTATCATAATATTTATTGCATGTTTATTCCATGATTTCCTCAGTTTTATATTTCCCCTTACTGATCATTTGAGGTCGCCAATTATTATGTTTTCATTTCCCATAGGTTATGAAGAAAATAATTACACATGATATATCTAACAAGATAGCTTGTGTGGAGATTTTTTGGGAGATATTGAATACATGTTATGGATTAAGTAGTATATTATAGTGGAAAAAATCCTCTAATTGAAAAATAACATGGGATTTATTAGTTTATGATTTGTCTTAATTCTCTAAATCTATAAACCTAAAAGGTATTCAAAATGTATGTAATGAAATAATTTATTTAATTCATGTAATTATGGGATAATTATGTTAAAAAATATATATTTTCTATTAAATCCATTATATAAAGTTTGTGTTTATGACCCAAAATCCGAGAGTCTAGGTCTGAGGCATTACAGTTGGTATCATATTAGAGTTTAGATAATTTTTGTGAATATGATATTTTTTGAGAATAATTTAAGGGTCAATATGATAATATTTATCATAATATCAAAGGTAAAGATAAACATTTAAGTTATTTGAACTAATATAGAATATTTTAGATATTGTGATAAGAGAACTTTATTGAACCATAGGTATAATTAAAGAGAGAATTCTAAGTATAGGGAATCATATCAATGTTTTGGTAAATTATATATTGTGTAGTTATTCTAAGAATCACATCGTTTTATAGATATTACAAGTGGATGCATGCCCTAGAATAGATGTACCTAGAGTTATTAACCCAAAAGATGGATTGGGTATTAACTCGATTATCACTTGGTGTACAACAAATAGACATAACTGCACACCTAGTTTTGCACTCCCGAGATATATGATTTGGTTAATGAAATTATCTTTAAAAAACATTATAAAGCATATATTTATGATTTTAACTAAATAGGTTAGACAAACTAATATAAAAATATCCATAGATAACAAAGTATTGAAAAAAGAGAGTCATAGCTTGAACCAAAAGTATCATATGTTAAAAAATGTTCATATGTGAAAAAATAATCAGATTGACGTTTTGATATTAATATTTTTCAAATTATAATATCTATTTTGGGATTTAATATTTGGTTGAAATAAGACCATGAATATGAAGCTAAGAAAGGTATGTATCTAGAAACCACTATGTCTTAAAATTGAATAAGGGATAATAATTAAGTGGTTTATAATTTTAGTGTATGCCTATTATGACTGAAAATTTGAGTTTCCAAGTCATACCTAAGTTAGTGAGATTGATATTTTAATATAAATTAAATATCAAAACTCTTTGATATTTTCATTAGCGAGTGAAATTTAATTAATATATTCTGGAATATTCTAAATGTTACGAGGATTATGTGAAACATCCAAGGATTGTTCTTTATTAGTTCTATTTTAATGGTTTGAAAAAATATATTAAATGGTATTAATAACCTTGAAAAGTTATTTTATGACAAGTTTTTATTTTTAGGGATAACTATTGGATATCACATTATTGAGGGATGGATAACTCTTAGGATTAAAAAATTCTAGATATTGAGTTAATAAAGGGTTAATTAATTTTGAGAAAAGTGATTTAGATAGTTTTTATAGCCTTATAATTCATTATAAATTAAATAAAAACTAAATCTATGATATTTTTGTTAAATTTTATCTCATTTTTTTGATTATGATAAATATTGAATAGTTTTAGACCTTATTAACTAGTGGATAATATCAATTTAGGGTTAATGATAGAGTTAATTTCTAGTATAATTTATGGTTTCACTATGGTTTAATTTCTTAAAGATTCATATTATTTTTGGAAAGGTATATTTTAGAAAATGTATGAGTGTGGTATATACATACCTAAGTATATTATTGTATGAAAGAATAATGTTTTTTGAATCATGATATGTAACTTAATCTACCCTAGGATAGTAAGGTAGATGTCATATTAGAAGTTATATCATGAATGATGAATATGTTAAGAATACCCTCACCAAATTTCATCATTGAGTGAAAATTAAAATTTACCGGACACAATTTATTTAATGGGGAAGAATATAACACCATTATATTTTAATATATGATTAAATTTAAATGATACAAATGTGTCTGATAGCTATCCCCACACAAAACACCAGACTAAATGAAACTGTGATATATTTACATAAAAAATATAAATATTACTTATAACTATTAAAACATACCTATTTAATTAGAAGGAATGAATATGAGTCACCAATTTATGAAATATATGTATAAAATAAATAAATTCTACTTTCAATATAATGAAATTAAATAAGTTTACCTAAAACGACCAATAAGACCATTCATTGTTTAGAAAAGTATTTTTCTAAAAATTCCCTTTTTATTTGATATTCATTTCTATTTCAAGAAACATATGATTAATGACGATAAATTATGTTTTATATTAATAATTTATTGACACCAATTTATTTGGTAAATGGTGTGAAATAATAATAATAATAGTTAATATTTGAAAACTTTATTCTCCAATAAAAATGGATTTTCATTATATTTTATGATTTTATTCAAAAAATGAATTTAAAAATTTTAGAATTTTAAATTTAGAAAATTAACACATTTTTTGGATTTATAATAAAATTATTAATTTAATATATTTTTTTATTTTTCTAAAAAAATTGGTTTTTTTGGTGAAAAGTGAAAAATACTAATTTTGCTAAAAACATCCACTTTTATGACATTATCATAACAATATAATGACTTGAAAGTTTTTGAATCCTTTTATATATGAAAAATATATTTATAAATTAAAATAAACCATTTAAAAATACTATTTTTAATTTATTAAACCCATGTGAAACGTTTGGGAAACTTAAGTAATATTTTACTCTAAAAATTGTTTTCATTCACTTGTATTAAAAATCACTATTCATCACTTCTATAAATTAAATTTAACAAAATGGATTTAATATTTTAGATAAAAATTATCATATTAAATAATAATTTCAATTTCAATTTTGGTAATAAAATTATGGTTACTAAGATTAAAGTTAATGATCATGATAATTGTAAAAATTTTATTTTCAATGAATTGTTTTATTAATATTATATTTTTTTCTAATAAATTAAAATAATATAGTTTAAATAATGAATAGAATATTATTTTTAACACATATATTTTTATATTAATACACATTTAACCTGTAACCAGTTCTATTTGAGATTAAGAACATATAATGGCTAAGACATGATTTTTATACAAAAAAAAGTTTTTCTATATATTAAATATTTTAATTTAAAAGTCAATTTTATATTATATAGAAATTGAATTAGATTAAATTTAGGTTCAAAAAACCCAAATTTATTAATAGGGGTTATTTTATATTTTTTTTGTAAAAAATAAATCACTTAGATAAAAACTAGTTATCAAGGCAAAAAAAGAAAAAAAGTCAAAAATCTAAGAACAATTGACTTATAACACATTTAAAACATGTGTGTAAATACTTGGTTGAAGCTCAGTAGACCCAATTTCACCCCAAAATTCATTCTTTATAACTTTTTGATTATTTTAATCTTTAATAGTGTAATGATATCATTGGAAATTAATTACTATTCTCAAAAGTGCCCTTTTCTCCACTAATAAAAAGGGACACTTCCGCCCCATTATTCCACACCCATTACAATGAATTTGTTTTGGAAATTATGAATTTTTTATCCTCATATAATCATATCTCAAATTAATAATTCCATCTTCTCAATTATTTATCTTAATATATTCATTTATAAGGAGGATTTCAAGAGTAATTTCAAGGTACCAAAGTGAGTATTACCTAGTCCTTACCATTTATTCTTAATATTTATCTTCTAAAACTATTGAAGAAATTTTTTGTTATATTCACATAATTTAAATTATGTGGTGATTAAAATATATATTTGATATATAATATCATGAATTATCTATTAATCATGTTATTTTAAGTTCAATTACAAGCCCTCTCTTTGAAGATTTTTGATTAAAATGTTACTCTAGTCATAAGGTTTCTTGTTTGAAACATTTATTCCTTGAGACATGATAATGTTACACACCATGTTTTACTATGAATTATGTATTTAATACCCATGTATATATCTTTATCATATTTTTTATTCATGTAAAATTCTATGTTAAATAAATTCCTTTTCATCAAATGAATTTTTACTCAATTATTACCCCATTTGTAAAGTTTTTTGGTAACTAAATTTTCATTCATTGAATTTGACCACCCATTGGACTTAATAAATGGGTAAATTCTACCCATTGATTATATTAAATGTTATTCTCTTTTTTTTCTATGAATTTACATTCCTACCATGCAAAACACCTTTTTAATTATGTCTTATATCAAGGTGTATGTTATCTATAAGGTATATTAGTAACATAAATTTCATTTCCTTGAGTTATATTGTCTTATCATGAAATTTTTTCTTCCTTTTAGTGGTTTTACCACCCTAATATATTATTATTTGGTAATTTATCCACCCCTATAAGGAAAGATATATTTTGATACAAAATAATATTTTGTTATTATTTTTACAATGTGATTTTTGAACAAAGGTATTTTTCAAGATATTAAAAAGGTATATTCCTTTTACGTTGATATGTTTGGTCTTCATCTCCATGTTTATCCAAGATAAATTATTTTCAAGGAAATATTATTGAATATTATTTTAAAAATAAATGGGTTTCAAAGAGTTTTAACTTAACATTTTTTAAAAGTCTTTTAAAAGAAACCTATAACAATTTATTTTATATCAATGTTAAAAATTTGTTCTAAAATCTCATTTAAGTTTTTGCTACCATTTACCTTTTAATTTTCAAAAGGATTTACCCTAATAGGGTATATGTTTTACTATTTATACTCTAATATATATATATATATATATATATATATATTAGTGGAACGAACTCATGGTACTAAATAATCCAATTCCTGATCCCATCTTGGGTGGTATCATTCAAGAATTATTTTATAATGATTTTTTTATCCTTGTAATCAACCTTATATATTTACTTTGTTACACTAGGGTTATATTATTTTTCAACTACCCACCTTCTACCTATAAATTAATTATGATCATGTTATTCTAGAATCGATGTAACTACATACCACTAATCCATACAATTTTTTCTCAAGAGATGCTTATATATAAAGTTATTCCCTTGATTTATTGGGGAAATATTGAAAAACTGTATATTTATTATTCAGGTAAGGATGTTTATTGGTCACTCAAGAAATTTAACTATGTATTATTTAACCATCCACCTTTTCTCTCTATATGGGTTATGATCATGTTATCCCTTTTATTGATATAGGGAAAAGTATTGGTGTTTTATATGTTGTTATTATAGTATGGATGATTATTAGAAAGTTCACTATGTATTTTTTGACCGTCCAACTTCTTTATTCAGATGAGTTATGATCATATTATCCCTTTTATTGACATGAGTAAAAGTATTGGTTTTTTGCATATTTTTATTCCAATATAGATGATTATTGGAAAATGTGATTATGAATTATATTATTCATTTTCTAAAATTATGAATACATTATAAATAATCATCTGATAGGTGGGACATGAAATTATTTAACCCTTTGTTGTATCAAAATATCTCACGAGACAAAACATCTTGGGTTTTAGTGTGAAACTCTCCCCATATCAGAATAGTGTTAGGAATAAGGCCCTTAAAACATTTTTTGATATCAAACATTATGTATTCCATCAGTTTATGATCATTAATTATCATTATCCATATTTTCATTTACTTTAATGGATATAACATGATCTCATATTCCATTAATTATGTCATTATGTTGATTCCTTTCTCCGATTATAATATTTATGCCATTTTTATGCCATGATTGAAACAGTTGTATATTTCCCATTACTAAGCATTTGGTCTCACCCCATCCCATGTTTCCATTTCTCTCATGTTATAAATAAAATCATTACACATGATATGTATAATAGGATAGATTGTGAAAATAATTTGGGAGAAATTTTGAAGATTTTTTATGGATTATGTTGTCCCTTATAGTTGAAATAGATATAATTTATTTAATAAAGAACACGTGATTTATTACTTTATTATTTATCCTAATTATATTAAGATATAAAATTAAAAAGCTTTACTAATGTATGTAGTGAAATAATTTCTTTAATTCATTTAATTATAGGGTAGTTATGTTTAGGAATTTATAGTTAGTATAAAATACAATTTGTAATGTTTGTGTTTATGGCACTAGATCCAAGTGTAGAGGTCTGGGTCATTACACCATCCTTTCCTCCACCTTAAACCCTTGATCTGTGGTGATTATTGTGGTTTTACATTCCATTTAAGATTAGATTTTCTTCTTTTACTTTTGTTCCATATTTTTCTTATTTCACTGTTGATTTGTTACAATTCAAGATAGGGTTCAATGATTATTTGACCAAGATCATAGTGGAATATAATCAACGGTATTCCATTTTTATTGGATAAAGGTGATATTTAAAGGATGAACACACTAATTTTTGTTTATTTTCATTGAAGTATGATATTTTTTTCAATTATTTAGAGATTTAACTTGATTTTGGTGAAAATGATGGTTGCGTTAATGTAGAAATTGGGGATTTTATTTTCTAGAAGTCCAGGTGGATGCCATGGGTGGTGAACACCCCCATTGGTCAAGGAGTAAACCAAAAGAGACCACCCAGTGAGTAATCCATTGATTATGCCTAAGGTATTAATTATGGATTTTATTTGTTATATGTAAAAAGTAATTATAATTGTTTTATAATTAATTTGGATGATTTATTGATTGATTTAGGGATTTATTCTGATGGCTGATAACCTGTTTGGCATGGACGAGCATAACTATGAATGGTTGATCTATGCTTAAGGGTACAACTCTGAATAAGGTAGGTGGTCCCTAAATACCTCCTTAAGTTTTATGCTTTGTATGATGTGGTCTTTCCACTTGTGTGTGATCAACCATGACAATCAAATGAATTATATTTACTAAAACCCTATAAACAAAAAAAAGTGTTAAGGCCGATGATGGACCCTTGAAAACTATTTTGATTTCATAGCCACCAATGGTCATAAAATTAACTATATATATGTGTGATGAGATTTAAATACACTAAGGAGGTATAAATGAAACAAGTGAAACATAGTGTAAATTAGGATAGGTACCTTAGTTCCCTCTTGATTGGGGAGCGTGATGGATTAAGAATGGATGGTTTAGGGAGAGGCCATATGAAATCATGGGATGCCTTAGAGAATATAGGCTAGTCAGCTAGTGTGAGGAGTGAGCATTCTTCCTCCATAAGTATGGGTGTGTATCCAAGTTGGAATTAAATAATTAGGATTTTTGTATAGGTTTAGTGAGGGGACTAACCTAGTTTGGTTAGGATAAGTGGTGGATGTTATTTTATACACTTATTCTTTTTTTAGAGTGTTTCTGATGTGATCGACTAGGCCATGATGTGAGTGTGGACATGTTGAGGAAAGTGATGGTCTAGAGTAATGGGTATGAACCCTAGAGGTTAAAAATGAGATAAAGTAACCCATGTGGAATTTTTATAACTATTATGTGACCTAAGGGACAATAGAGGGTTCCCCAAATATGGGGTTTTCCTAAAAGAGTGTTAATCATAAAATCTAGCATAGTTGTTTCATAGTATTAATACGATGATAAGAATGGTTTCTTTTCTTGTGATGATAACCTCAGAATTATATGTGGGGTTTGGGAGAGTTTCCAACCCCTTGATTATGATGTATGTTATATAAGGTTATGGGGAGGGATTCTGCTTGTGTTTATGATACTATATGAGATGTTCCAGGGTGGGGTTCCATTTATCCCTAGGTTTGATATTATGAGATGTTCTGAGATAAAGTGATGTTTCCCTTGGGTGTGATATTATGAGATGATACAAGGAGGCTTGATGCTACTTGGTTCATGATATATGAGGTTATAAGGAGGGATGATTCCATTGGATAGATGATATATGAGGTTCTGGGGAGGAATATTTCCCCTAGGTGTATGATATATGATATTTTTGAGAGGTACACCCCCTGGGTGTATGCTTCTATATGATATATTTTGGGGTGGAATGATATTCAATCCTTGGTGTGATATTATGATATGTTATGGGGTGAGGATTCATTTCCCCTAGGGTGTGATATTATGAGATGTTCCAGGGTGGAGAGTTATTCCCCCATAGGTTTGATATTACAAGATTGTTTATGGGTGGAATTTTGTTCTCGTGGGTGATGATATTATGGTAAAGGTTTTGGGGTAGAATATTATTTTCCCCTACGTAGTCATATGACTTACTCATAGAAATCCAATACTAGCTGAATATTGTATGGTCAACCTTGGGTGTCACCTTAGAACCCAAGGATTGATGGTGATTTTTTTATTATGCTTAGTAATTTATTTGTTATCATAAGAATATAACAATGTACATGAATTTTATTTACTGGTTATGTCAGGGACACCATTGGTGGTGGAACATTGAGTTATACTCACACCCTGTTAATGGAACCCTAACATATTGTTACTAGAACAAACTTGATGATCACAGGTGCAGGTAGGGCAGAGGCCCAATATTGGTTGGTTCTACTGGATGGCTTGGATGGATTTAGGTGATGGGACTGGGTTATGAATCATGACCAAGTTGTTCCCCCCCTTTTTTTTTATATTTCACTATAGGTTGTCAATGATCCACCCATGGTATATCTTATAAGTGTCTAACTGACTCATGTGACACTTGGGATAATTCAATTTTGTTATATAATGATTATGTTATTTGTTTTTAGTTAACATCAGATATTATCTTTTTTTTATTATGTTTGATGTTGTGATGAATGATAGTATATTATTTCCAATTTTATTTCAATGATGATATGAGGGTATAGTCTCCCCATGGTATCACCAAATACCTTCATTGCAAATTTTCAAGCTCTAGTGTATAAGGAATCACTCTCGAGGTCAGATAACAAACTTTTCCAATTACTATACAATGAATCAGACTTGGACATTACAAAGTGGTATCAAAATGTTGTTTTATTTTTCTTACTATTTGGGATATGGTATATAAAAGATAGAACTAGTAATAACTTAGGATAGAATCTATATTATATTCATGGAAAATACCCATATCAGCTAAAATCCAAGTTTCTAGGGAGATGATATTATTGTCCTTGGTTTTCCCTATTATATTTGGGTTAATTATTACTGAATATGGTTATTTGTGTTATTGATTTATGTCTTATGGGTTTTTTATATTGGCCCAATGTGGTGACTGGGTGGGTATCCATGCATCATATCAATCACATAGGTTCACATGACATGGACATTCTTTTGTGTTATTGTGATATTAGTTCTGATAAGGAAATAGGTTTTGGTTATATAAAGTGTCAATAATAACTTATTTAGTGTTTTATTAAATAACTTATTGGCGGCTTCATACTTAACCGAACCACATTGGTATGACTAGTTATAGAAAAGAAAATAGTTTCTGTTTATTTAAAGTGTTAATAATAAATTACTTTTTCCCCAAATAACTTATCAGTGAAATTCTACTTAATCGAACCACATGGTTAATATTTCTTAGACATAGATCATTATAAAAATATGTAGTTATATACACATATATGTGCCCTTTATCCTTGAAGGGGTTTTCTGGTATGTTGATTCTCGACAAGGATTCATTCCCAGAGTAGGAAACTGACTTGAGTATAAGATGGTTGATGTATAAATATATGAGAACCCTAGAGTGTGTGTGTTTGAAGGTGAGTTTTTCGTGATATCCAAATGGGATCGTGGATGTTTCTCCATAAGATATGATCCATATGGGATATGATTTATGAACTAGGTGGGAAAGCCTACTAATGTTGATATGTGGCCTAATATATTTATGATTTGAGTTTATGATTGAGTAGTCGGATGTTTTTAGGTTATTTCTTGAGATGAATTGTGAAGTATGATGGTAACTTGAGACATGAGTTAGCTTATGCTAGTGAGCTATTTAAGAGATAGAAAACTTCGTTAGATTCTAAGTGTTCAAGGATGATTCTAGAGAGGTTCTATTAAGTATGAAATTGATTAATGAAGATTAATTAAGTATTGTAAATGAGTAAACATGGGTAGATATTATGTTATGATAGGTCTAACATTCACGAGACGCATGGTAAGATGGTTAATTAAGCAACTAACCCTAGAATTAATGATATAAAAATATGTGTCATGTATATTTAGTCAGGGGATTTAGAACATTATCCTATGATTGATGGGTATAGTTTGAGATGGAATGAGTCTAACGGTATAACAAGGTAGCACTGTGGTGTACACATTTTGAGTATTCTTGGTTTTGGGAATGAAGGTTATTAAGAACCATTGTGAGATGGTTAATTGTATTCCATATTACCATTGGTCGAGAGAGTGAATTTTTATTTAACCCATGTGGTAGGTGGATTGGTGTGACCTAAGATTTTTCTAAGGTAAGTGAGGTTGGCACTTTAATTGGCATGATTTTCCTTGAATGACATGAAAGTCATGATGATGGGTGGATTTTAGGAAATTATATAGGGTAAGTAGATTTATTTGGGTTGGTCACGTGACTCCTGTGGTGATATAACAAACCAACTTGGAATGTTCATCTAGAGGACTCCCAAGCCGGCCCACCACATACCCGAGGAGTGTCCCTGATCCACCTTCATTGAATAAAAACATCAAGGGTATAAAAAATTACTATTGGGGATGGTTTCACCCTCAAGAACCCAAAAATAAACATCCAATAATGGAATAACAATATAAAATATATTATAAAAACTAAAATAAATATCATAAAAAATAACCAATAAGAGATATAAAGTTACCAATCTATAATGGAAGCTAAAGAAATAGTCTGGAAGACCTAAGAGGTTAAAAAAAGTCAAGGA
Organism: Viscum album; assembly: GCA_963277665.1. Lineage (NCBI taxonomy): Eukaryota > Viridiplantae > Streptophyta > Magnoliopsida > Santalales > Viscaceae > Viscum > Viscum album. The sequence continues at coordinate 1,425,271,564 of OY728120.1, read as the reverse complement.
AATTTATTCTAGGAAACTAAAGGCTTAATCACCATCTCTATATGACTCAAGTAACCACCATGATCCCATTAACCAACTACTTACAAAGGAAGGTGAAACCATATCCAACCTAAAATCCAAAACATGGAGGAACTAGTACAAGACATGAATACTACATACCCACCAACATGAGTATGTGTGGTGTGATCCAAATCTAGTAGGATACCAACATGATTCCAATTAATTCTCTTTTTAAAAGAAACAAAAACCACTAGTTTGGAAATAAAGTATAAAAATAGGGTTCCATTTCATTTATATATAGTATAAGAAAAACCAAATATGGAACTTTTATTTCCCTAAAGAACAAAATTTATAAAATGTTTCATATAGAGGTTTTACCAAAACCAATTCTGCTTCTAGAACCATTTCACAAAAAAGGTTCTTTTCCAAAATAAATCTAATTTCAAAGGAAACTGAGTCTTTACATTTAAAAGAACACACATTTGAAATCAATACCCACACATGGTTATAAAAAATTTCAAAATCATGCCAACAAAAAGTAAAACTTTAGAAACAATTCTCTCATTTTTTCTTAAAATCTTTTACCAACCCCAAAACATGGTAAGTGGAAACCAAGGAAAAGTACCATCAATATTAGCCATAAAAGGTCACCAATAATGATAAAAAATTGATGGAACAAAATTATCAAAAAAATGAATAAAACATTAAATAATCAAAACATTAAGAAATTACATACAAGAAAAAATTGAAATATAGGAAAATTCATATAAAAAAGGAATAACATAGATATATAACACGAGACAACACCACAAGGACTAATAGGACAATACAAGACAAGTAAAAGTGGACCTAACTTCTGAAAGGCTAACAATCACACATCCATACACCGATTCTATATAAGAATTATCCTCAGTGAAAAACCCCAATTCCATTTGTTATGTATAACTGGTGGGTCTATCCAGTGAAAAACATCAACTAGCCAATAAATTTCCCACTAATTACCACTTATCAACCTTGGTCCCATCATGGAATAATAATAGAGGTGGTCATGGAAAATAAACATCATAACAAGATAATAATAGGCCTATAGGTCTAAAACCATAATAACATCCTTCTCCCACAATACCATTAAAATGATCCCCAACACATAATCACAACATGAATCACATCAAAAACCTTCTATCACATGGATAAGAAAACACATCAACAATAACCAAGGGGGATCAATAAGGGAATAATCAATATGAAATCACAAAGTACCAATTGAGACTTCAATTATCACATATAATAAATATAATTTTTAAATCACCTTTTTTTATAAAAAAAATTAATTTTTAATTAAAACACAATTCCAAAATAAATAATAATAAAATACAAACACAATAAAAAAATTCAAGCAAACTCCATTTTTATTTATAAAACAATTATAAAAATTTTAAATGAGGAAACCCTTTAAAAATAAAAAGGGAAACCCAGTTTGAAAACCTAATTTAGCCTAAATCCAAAAGAACAAGTTTATTTCACAAATAAAACCAACTTTTGAATTTTATAAAACATAATGAATGAATAAAAAAATCATTTCAAAACCAAGTTCCATCTCACGAAAAGAATCACCCACTTTTTCCAAAGGAAAACACACCCAAACATGGAAAAACCTTGAAAAATACAAACTAGATACCACATACATCATTAATTTAAATATAAAATACATTTAAAGAATCAAGTAATCATGGAACTCTTAAAAAATGACAATGAATCAGAATCACCTACCTCAAGTTTCAGAATCTTGTCAACTTTGATGAAAACCACTAGAAAGATACTATAACCATGGATCAAAAACATTAAAAACCCAAATCCCTAATTTCTATCAACCCTAAATAATAAAATCATCTAATCATGGAAACAAGGGTTTGATAAGAAGAGGAAAATGGAATAAAACCAAAGAAGAAGAAGAACCCTAACTCTTGAACCGGGTGAAGAACCACTGAGAAAGAATATAAAAACCACCTTTAGTGGATTGGAAGGAGACAAGGAGGGTTGGGGAAGGTATCCATGCATGGGGGTTCTAATGGGGGAAGATAAGGTGGGAAACCCCAACTAAAATTAATGATAAAGGACTAAAATACCCCCTCTTGAGTGGGTCACATGTTTTACCTGCATAGTTAAACAAACCATGTAATAACCATGCAGACTACCACTGTAAGTGGCTTCATAATTAGGCTGCATGGTTAAAATAACCGTTCGAATTAACCACATGAACTAGAAAAAGTACCCAAAATTTACCCTTTTTATCCCAAAACACTTCTAACTCGTGGTGTTAAACTATCCATCAAACACCCCCACATAAAAGTGACACTAGGGGTGTTAAAAACTCCCCATAATTACACTTTCTACCCCTGAAGTTTCAATTTAAAAAGGAAGTAAAAATAACAAGCCATAAACTTCCCTATATAAAGAAAGGTGAGTTTGGTGATGAAACACCAGAGAATTCCATAGGGATAAAATCCCAAGAAATGATGATTCCTCAAAAATTAACAAATAAATCCACAATGTTACCGAATGTATCCAAACAAAACACAACCAAACTCACTAGTACAAGACACAAAGAGAAATGTAGACTGGGTACGTGTCTCCCCACCTTTTAAAAATCTCCCAATTGGTGTAAAAAAAGAAAAAAACTCAAAAAAACTCCACTATAGGGAAATATATCTAGAAAGATTCAAATAATAGTTAGAAATAATCTCACACTTCCTCATTAGTAAACCAACCACAAAAAATTAAACACCCATATGGTCGAGACATCAATTAGTTTAATACTCACCTCTACAAGTAATAACCTCAAGGAATTCCAAAAAAAGCGATGACACGGTCCCTTTAACTAGGTCACCATACACTATGGGTGATCTACGATCTAAACTTGTAACACTATACCATGGAGAACCCCTGAAAATTAGCATCACTAAGTACTCAAAATCCCAAAGGAAATATCATCCAAATTATCCATGTACCAACCCAAAGGTCACTCATGCACACATAAACAATAAAATGACCTTAAAATATGTCAAAACTCAATAAAACATTGGAGGATTAAAAATAAGAAAATCAAGACCACAAGGCATGTACCTAAGCTCAAAACCCAAGATGACACACAAGCTGAAAGGTAAGTACACAAAAGACAAAAATTCAAAAGATAAAACAAAAAAAAATCATTTAAAAAAACTCTAATACTTGGATTAAATAACAAAAAAAAATAAAAAATCACCTTTTTGAGCTCAACCCCATTTAAAAAGCACCAAAATAGGACCATTTCCCCAAAGAAAACACATAATAGACCAAAATTCACTTTGGAATTTTTCAAAACCTTTTCCACAAAAACAAGTCAAGGGAAACACCTTGTTTTTACAATACCAGTTTCCAAATCACTTAAAAAATCCAATTTGAAATTGAATTAAAACATAACTCACACATTCTATTCAGGAAAACACTAAAAGTGACACTTTTCAATGGTTTAAGTCCCACTTCAAACCATTCTTTCAAAACCAAGCTCTTGAAATCTATTTTGAAATGCATCTTTAAAATATTTTTTCCACAATCCAAAAGAAGAAAATTTAAAAAATAAAATAAATTTCCTTTAAAATCCTCAAAGGGACTAGAAAAATACTTTAAAACTACACAACATGACCCAACCAGGGTCAAAACTTTTTAAAGTATCACACTCTTTTTCAAACACTTTTCCAAAAATTTATAAATCACTTGGAACTTTAAATCACCACTTGAATCACCCATGAAAAACCATTGGATGTTGAAAAAAGAACCTCTCATTTCATTTCATGACATAAAAAAGGTCAAAACCCATTTTACATGTCACATATAGTTTTAAATCAAACCTTAAAACCTAAAAATACTCGTCATTCCAAGTCTCTCTTGAAATTCTAAGTGGAAACCATATTTAAAGAATTTTTTTTTACCTTAAACACATTTAAAACCCAATCCTCCCAACACATAAGGGTAAAAATTTAACACTAGGGTATTTTAAAACTACCAAGAACTCAAGGCATGACATCCATAATAGAGGATCTATAAAACATAGGAACTAAAACATTAAAATAGAAACCCTAGGAGAAAATCACTCTCTTCTGCCAAGAATTTTTTAGGAGGCACTTAGAAAAAAACACAATACATGATCCCAACCACCCATGCTTCAAAAAAACAATTAGTCCCATAAACAAGGGAATTAAAAAAAATACCATTTAAAAAAACCCTTTCAAAACAAATTTCAAACCACTTTTAAAATCTCATTTTAAATTTAAAATGTTTTCCATCACTATTTTATGAAAACCTCAATGATTTATTGTGACCCATTAATCTAAAAAATCATTTAAAAAAATGGTCAATACCCTTATATTTCAAACTAATCTCCTAAATTTTAATAAATTAGAAAGATAAATCTTCCTTCCAAAACAATTTCAAAACCCCCTATGAAATAAATCATCTTAGGGAAAAAAATTTCGTACACCAATTCTTAAAAAACTCACTTTAATAATTAAAATACTTCACAAAATTTCACTTTATAACTAAAATGGTTTTAAACTAATTTTTTTTCCTTATAACAGTTTCAAAAAAACACATGGTTTTCAAATGACCATAAAATGGGTTTTGAAAAACAAAACATCTTTTCCATTTCGAAAACCTATTTTCCCAGTTTGTAAAACAAATTCCCCAATGGACAAAACCAAGAACAACAATACACATCTCATATAAAACCACAATCAACAAAATAAATTTCTAAAAAATACCAATTTAAACTACCCTATCGGATACCATGCCAATAACATACCCCTTTAGAGTCAATCTGAGAAGAAAGGGATAAAAAACAACAATTCCAGAGGGGAAAATATATTGTGCATGGTTTGGCTTCACGGGCTGGTAAAACATGTGCTAACCATGAAATAGAAAATTATATTGTTATAGAACCATGTCACATGGTCACCACAAGGTTTAACATACCATTTTTTCTAATCATGTGACGTTGTTCCCTTCACCATTTCACCCCTAAAACCCAAACCGACCCCCAAAATCATTTATGCACTCAATGAGGATCAAAATAATCTTCTCAACACATCAAAAATCTATCAAATCATCCAAATATGAACTCAATATCAAGAATAAATCCTAATAAATCCATGGAAACTCTAGGTTTAATGTAACAAAGAGATGTCCATGCCCTTGCCTACCCACTCCACCCAAGCCGCGATGAAAATTCTAGTCTCCAAATTACCTAAACACACCCCAAATAATAATAGTGATCCTATGATACCATTTTTTAATGAACCAAATTAGTATATTTATCAAGCAGACTCTTGTTATGTCCCAACACATATTTGAGGTGCATCCCTTATCCCCCCAGGCCGATGACAAGAATCAAGGGTATCATACATAAACATTTGGGATGGTTTCACCTTCAAGAACCCAAATATAAACATCAAAACATTGCATAATAATATAAAATTTTGCATACAAACCAAAATATATCTCATAAAAAATAACCCAAAAGAGATATAGAGTTACAAATCTGAAACATAAGATAAATAAATAGACTGAAATACCAAACATGTCAAACCAAAAACTTGAGCCAACTAGTTCCAAAAAACCAAATGTATGATACCCATCTATATGCGACTCAAGTCACCTATATGACCCCACCAACCAAACTATTCACAAGGAAGACAAAACCATTTCTAACTTAAAAAAACCCCTAGGAACCAAAAAAAGACATAAAGACTACATTTCCACCAATGTGAGTATGTAGGGTGTGAGCTAAAGCTAGCATGATACCTCCACGAGTCCAATTCATTCCTTTTTTAAAAGAAATCAAAACTACTAGTTTGTAAATAAAGTATATAAATAGTTTTTCATTTTATTTATACATAGTATAAGAAAAAAATATGGAACTTTCATTTCCCCAAAGCACAAATTTTTTAAAAAATTATATAAAGAGTTTTTACCAAAACCAATTCCACTTCTAAAACCATTTTACAAAAAAAGTGATTTTCCAAAACAAATCAAATTTCAAAGAAAACTGAGTATTTACATTTAAAATAGTACACCTTTGAAATCAAAACCCACACATGGTTTTAAAACATTTCTAAAGCATTTAAACTAAAATTACCAATTTAGAAATCATTCTCCCATTTTTCCCTCAAAATATTTTACCAAACCAAAACAAGGTAAGAGGAAAATAGAGGTAATTACCGTGATTCTTATCCATAAATGGTCACCAATAATGCTAAAAAATGAATGGAACAAAATTAGAAAACAACATTAATAAATCATAAACGAATAAACACTTCAATAATGTCCATTGAATAAATAATAAACACATAGGACAATACATATAACAAAGGAATAACATAGATACATAACATGAGGCAACACCACATGGACTAACATGACAACATAAGACACACAAAAGTGCACCTAACTACCGGAAGGTTCACGGTCACACATCCATCCATAGAATATCTCTAAATATTATCCTTAGTTAAAACCCCAAATTTAGGTGTTAGTATAACTAAGGGAGGTCTAGATAGTAAAAAACCTCAACTATACAAGAAATATCTCACTATTTTACACTTACCAACCTTGGTATCCTCATCGAATAACAACAAAGTTGGTCTATGAACAATGAACATCATTAAATGATAATAATAGGCCTCTAGGGATAACACCACAATCACATCCTTCCCACCCTCGCAATACACTTAAAATGATCCATAACACATAATAAAAACATTAATCACATCACAAAGCATCCATCACATGGATAAAAAAACACATCAAAAATAACTAAGGGGGATCAACAAGGGAATATCAATATCACATCACAAAGTTACAACCAGTACTTCACTTATTATATATAACACACATTTTTTTAAATCACATTTTTTTTTAAAAATCATTAGGAATTCAAATAAAATGGAAAAATAAAGTATAATAAAATAAAAACACAATCAAATAAGTCAAGGAAACTCCATTTTGATTTATAAAATAGTGCCACTAATTTAAAATTAGAAAAACCTTTAAACACAAAAAGGGAAACCCACTTTGAAAACCCCATTTGGCCTGAATCCCAATGAACAATTTCATTTCCTAAATAAAACCCTCTTTGTTATTTCATCAAACATAAATAATTCATAAAACATCATTTCAAAACCATGTTCCATTTCACTAAGAAATCACCCTCTTTTTCCAAATAAAAACACACCCAAGCATGGAAAACCTTTTAAAAATATAAAATAACTATCATATATGTTATTAATCTAAATTTAAAATACATTTAAACAATCATGTAATCATGGAATTCTTAAAAAATAAAATCAATTAGAAACATCTACCTCAAGTTGTAGAACCTTTCCACCTTCTATGAAAACCACCGAAAGGAGACTCAAACCATGACTCACGAACATTAAAAACCAAAATCACTAATTCATATCAACCCTAACTAAGAAAATAATCCAATAATGTACAATAGGGTTAGAGAAGAATAGGAAAATGGAAGAAATCCAAAAAAGAAGAAGTATACCTCTACCTCTTGAACTGGGTGAAGAACCACCAAGAAAGCATAAAAAACCACCTTAGAGGGTTTAGATGGAGCCAAGAAGGTCTGGGGAAGGCATCCAAGTTGTGGGGTTTGATTAGGGGAATACAAGGGGAGAAACCCCTAATTTAAAAGAATGATAAAGGACTAAAATACCCACTCCCATGTGGGTTACACGGTTTACCTACAATATTAAACAAACCATATGATAACTATGTATATCAACACTGTATGAGGTTTCATACTTAGTCTATATTATTATACTAACCACGATACTTAACTTTGAGAACTAGAAAAAGTCCCCAAATTTCACCATTTTTAGCCCAAAATACCTCTAAAACATGTGTTTAAAATATTAATCAAATATCCCCCCATAAAAGTGACACTAGGGGTGTCATAGGTGAGGTCACAATAACATATGGAAATACACCATGGTTTTAAGTAATACCTTTCATGTGTATGGATATTCCATTTTGGGACACACATGTTTAATCCCTTGATACTTTTTTTGAATTGGATCCTAAGAGGTGCCTGTATGTTGTGATGGGGTCTAAAATTCTTTAGTTCTTGAATTACATGAAGAAAAGTCATGAGTTGTTTATTGTCTTGGGAGGTGATCACATATGTATGATGATCATATGTTAGATGACAAGAGAAAGGTGTGAGACACCTTTTTGTTATTGAAGAATAAGAAACAAGTAGTGACCCTTGATGCTATAATTTTTGTTGTAAGGGGAAGTGGATGCTCTAAGTTATGGTCAAGCATGTAACATTTATAATTAGTGCCTAAAGAAATAACTGGGGTGTGAGATGTGATATTGGTAGTGTGATAATTTAATGGATGAGGGGTCATAATGGTAAGGATATTTTAACATCCCAACATTGTTTTTAGGTGATACATTTTTCTTGTTTTGTTTTCCTTTTTTCCTTTATCAATATAATATTGTCACTATTTGTTTTGTTAAAGGGGTCAAAGGTGTGACTCATGGAGATGAGGAGGTGTAGACATGAACTAGAAGATATTAAAGCCGTAGGTTCTCCATCAAGTAGACGATGAGGGAAATCGTCTAGTTAATGGTCTTAATAATGGATAAAATATTCTACTATAGCTACTTTCCAGCCAATGGGTCACCATAGGACCACTGGTAGATTAGAAAATGGCTGCTTTATTTTTTAGTAGCCACTTTCCTACCAGTGGGAGTCCAACAGCTCATAGGTGGCATCAATATAGGCCATGTAAATATTGGTAGTAACATATTTTTTCATCACCAAAACCCCAATATAATTTATTAATCATCCTCCGTCAACCTAATCTATATCCATTAAAACTTAGGAACTATATTTAGACATATTTTCCTCTCCCAATATAAATCCTTGATAGATAGAAGTGCTGGTCAAAGCTATGAACCTCTCTTGGTATGTCTTTCTCTATTTTGGTCTTGGATCACCCTCTTCTTTTTATCCTGATTGTTTATCATTATGGATTATCCATGAAAATGATGAGAATTTATTGGATCTAGGTTTCTAAATGTATTACTTATATACCCATAAAAAGATTATGGGTTATTGTCTAGATCTCCAATCCCCTTGGTGCATTGTTCAAGAATTACAGTGGTAAGTGATTCCTTTTATTATATTTGTTCTATAAAGTGCTAATTTAGAGATTCTTGATTTGGAGTTTTTGTTTTAGGATCATTTCTTGATTCCTAGGATCCTTGATTCTTCTTGTCTTACGGAACTCATGTGAGTGTTGATATCATAAGTGTTTCAAGGTAGGTAGTTTCCTGAATTGGATTTGTTCTTCAAACCATGTTTATTCAGCCCTTGAATATGGTTTCTAAAATGGTTGTAAAACATGGTTTATATATTTATCTAGAAAATAGATTTAAAGGCATTAATTATGAAATATTATGGTTTTGGAAATATTTATGAAAATATATTTTTCTATTGGTATTATTAATAGAAATGGTTTTAAATCATATTTTTTATGATTCCAAAGATGTGGTTCCCTTTTATTACTTTTAATATAGTAAAAAAATTAGTGATTGATGATGAGGTTGGTTGTTATTCTTAGGGATGAGATCTTAACCCATAAACCTACTCTTCTATGGTAATGTGTGCACTAGGTTCCCTAAGTCATGGTAAAGAGACACTTGATAAAGTTAAATCTTAACCATATGTATGTTCAACTAGGTTAATGTGCACACTAGGTGGCCCACTATTCATGATAATGGAATGAGGATCCTCACTAACATGGAACTAATGCGACTCAAGTTTTTTTTCCTTTAGATTACTTTTGAAATGTATGAATGGGTTATTTGTGGGAATGATTTGAAAATTTGGTTATTGGTAGGTTTTAAAAAGTGTGAAATGGGGTGATTATCCATGTTTTATATTAAATGTTGTAAAAACTATATATTAGGACTTAATTTTATTTACTTAGTAATAACTGGTTTATTTTATAATGTATTCTTATGAAAAACTTTGTGGGGTCCTACTAGGATTGTTTTTCTCACACCCTATATATGAATTTGGGTTTATTTTGATCTTGTTTAGTCTTATACAGGTAAAGGAAAGGTATCATAGGATAGCAATGAGTTTTCTTATTAGCTATAAGTGGGGGTTTGTAGGTGACTGCATTTCATATGGAGTTATAGTTTTTGTTTCTTCGGTAATTTGGTTTGGCTTGGTGGGATTTTTGGATTCCAGTTTTTATTTCTTTTGTATTTTTTGTTGTTGTGGACAAGTATTTAAATATTGACTTTTACTTTAATCATGTTATCCTATTTATGTTTTTTATGGAAAAACTATTTCCAAAGGTAGTTCCTAATGATCATGGAATTTTCTCCAACCTATGAGGACCATGAAATCCCTTTAGGCCATGTCAGGATTGGATCGGGTTCCAGTTAGTTGGGTAATTTCAGTTGGTTCATGAAAAATTTGTATCGAAGGAAGGTTTGTCTGTTTCTATTTTCGGTATGAATTTCAGGATGTAATTATAGAGAGGAGATATGAATGTGGATACTTAAGGGTTATGTTGTGAGAAAAATATCTCATTGTGACAATCCTTAAGTTACCATAGGTGACTAAGAAATGTGTTTTTGGGATTTAGAGTGTTTGGATCCTAGTCTTTCTTTTCCTTGTCTCTTTATAATTCCAATTGACTTTTTTTGTTTTTAATCTGTATTAATTATTTCATCTCATGTTCATTTTTATATTGTTTGATGATGTGTAGCAACATTCCCCAAAAAGATGTTTAGAGAATCATAGGGAGGGTGCTGCTAATGAACCATGGTAGAGAAACCCAACAATTGATCAAAATCTCATCGAGGTAGCTATGTACCCCATCTGAGCTATAGAACAAGGTGTGGAACCTTCCCCTATTCTAGCTAGAGATTAGTAACCTAAAATGGATGGGGATATAAATCAAGCCCAAGAGTTTCTTAATTATAAATCGTCATCTTTTCAAGGGATTAATGATCCTAAAGTGGTATAATATTAGTTAGGGAATACTAAAAGACTCTTTGAATTCCAAGAGGCCCCTGATTATATTAAGGTGAGGTGTTCCATCTTCAAGTTAGAAGTCCCAAGTAAAAGATGTTGGGACTTAGTTGTTTTGGCATAGAAGCATGAGGGGTTGACTTGGAGATACTTGAAACCTATCTATACCAAGTAATTCAACCCCCAGTCTATAACCTTAGAAAAATATATGGAGTTCCTTGAGAAATGGAATAAAAAAATAATGGAGTATGTTAATCTATTTTCCAAGATCACTCTATTTACACCCGAGGTTATGTATAATGAGATGATAAAGGCTCAACCATTTGAAATGGTTCTTTAACCAGATATCTAGTCACATGTCTTTATTTAAATGTATACCACTTATGCAGAGGTGATAGATATTAAAATTCTAACCACACAAATTTTTATAAATGAAATGAAATTTTTAATGAATAAATACCTTATTATGTAAGGCAGTTATAGAAAAATCATGCATTTTATTTCATTTTTTGGACCATAATAAAATATAAAAATAATATTTCTAATCAGGATTAAAAGACAATTAATCATCATAAACATTGATAATATAGTCATTCTAGAGTTACCATTAAGATAATTATATATTAAGGGTTATGATAAAGTCTAATTAACACATACATAAGAAATGATGGCCTCAACCAGTAGGATCATACACTATGAATCCCTTTTATTATAGCTTTTAAGGGAGATGAAATCTCTATGATTTTATCTTAACTATTCCCAAGACAAGATTTAAAAACTATAACTTGATTGAAACTACTTATAGGAGAAGTTCAAGCTTTATCGAGATCACCACCTAAACCATATTCACCAAACCACCCTAATAAATCCCTACTATTACACACCTTACCCTTAGGGAGTACACTGATGTGACAAGGGGTTATCTATCCCAAACATAGTAGTATGGTTTTTTATATTTTATTTTTTATAAAATAATGATTTTATTTATCCATTTCAATTAATACTTTATATATTATTACATAATGAGTTTGAAAAGAATTATATTTTGATATATAGAAATAAAAATTATATTTTTAGGAAATATATAGTTTGAATGAAAAAACCATTTTTGATAAATTCATGATTTTTTGAAATAAATATTATTTTCATAAAACATTACTATTAAAAAATATTTATTTAAATATGAATGATAATATAATTTAATGAAGAAAAACTTAATTTTTATAAGGTTAAGAAAGTTTCTAGTGTTTAAAAAAAATATTTTTAGTAAATAAGAATTTTTTTAAAAAGAATAAAATATCATATTTAGAAAATTATTATGCTAAAATAAATATTATTTTTTGAATTAGCATTTCAAAATTAGCCAATGGTTAATTTTTCTTATTTTTTTGAGATAATTGCTTTCTTGGGTAAAATTTAATTATGATATAAATATACGGTATGCATTATGACATAATAATAGCCTGAAAGTGATGTAATAAAAATAATAAATGTAATCCACTACAAAAAATTAATCTAACCTATAAAATAATGTTTTTAAGTTATTTTATTTATTTTAAAAACAAAAAGTAATCCTACAAAACTTAAATTATATTTTAAGGTTTTAAAATCTATTCTTTTTGTCCATGAATCAATTCCATATCATCAATGATATTATTTTAATAATTATTATTTATATCTTAATAAAATATTTAAATTTCCTCCTCTTTGGTTGAAATAATGGGAAAAAACCATGGTAAGGTCTATGATTTTGATTATTATATCACCTAGAGTCCAAAACATATGTTTAGAAGTTAATAACGAATTCCCCAATCTTGTTCTATAAATACCCACCTAAACTCCAATTCCTATTCACTCAAAACACATTGAGCATCAAGTTACTCTATTTATACCTCTCTAAATATCTCTTAAGGTGTTCCCAATCTCTTAATAAGCTCTTCCAAATCCTTTAGAAGTTTCCTCTCATGGTAATAGATTCTTTCCTATTCATTTATATTTAAGCAATTTCTTTGTACTAAGACTTTTTATTTCCAATTTCTAATATTTTAATGTTTTTAAACACCAATTTACTATCCTTATGATTACATAGTAATGAGATACCAACTTTCACTCTCGTTAAACCCTTTTACGAACCTTTATGTTCACCCATTATGCCATCAAAATTTTCCTGTGATTTTACATTATAGACTTTTATGTTTTGAATACCCATCCCCATTTCCACTCATGGACATTCACATAGATGTACTTATCCTTAATTGATTGGGTACTTCCATGTATGTGACTTAGGATCCTTAATCATGGTATTAAAAGTTATAAAAGACATCTGTATGTTGCATAATCTATGTGGAACACAAATTCATATACATGATATAAATTCAATGGGTGGGCATCAAATTATATATCACTCCAATGCATTAGATAATGTTTTTATCTCAAAAGATAACATATATGGTGCACAAGAGGTTATCCTAAGCACACTATGTTATGATGTAACATACTAACCCATTCAAAACAAAGAATACACCAATTCAGCCATCACATGGTGAGGTAAAACAAAGATAACAGAAACAAGTCTTGAATATAACCAAAAAAAGACATACAACCAGAGTAAAAAGAATAAGATAAGAGAAAAAAACCATAAAACTAATAAAAATAGTATAAACTAAAAATTATTAATAAAAAAAGAACAAAAATTATCCATGTGACTAAACATCACCTCCAAATCACCTTGCTATGAAGGAAAAGATGAAAGGAGAATCCAACATGCTACAGGATGCCCTTCCCTTTACCTATATCCTAAAATAAAACATTTACAACCACCCTAAGGAAAATATAGGGTGTGATCAAAAATACCAATAGAATACCACCAAAGTGTCTATAAAAGGTCTAATATCATGAATTCAAAATTCTAGATTTTAAAACAAAAAATATTTTTACAAATCCTTTTCATAAATCATAAATCCATTTTTAAATCATTTTTCCTTTGGTTTTTCATAAAATCCTTTAATATTCTCAAGAAAAAAATATGACAAGTAGAAGCGATAAAACCCAAAATCATATCCATGTATCATAAGGTAAGCAAGTAAACTCATATCCATGAAATATCATCATGTGATTCCATGTCATACAACCTCATATGAAAAACCACTGAGCAACAATCAATGATAAAAACAATCATGTGATTTAAATCCATAAATGAAGAATAAAACTATCATTTTGGAAATATCTTATTGAAAAATATGTACTAGACATAAAAAGAGACCTAAACCTAGTCAAACATTGGATCTTACTGATATCATGTCCTACCGCAGTCTTCCAATATCAACAAAACAACCACTAGTGGTGCCACACACACTAAGTTTACCTATGTCTATTTCCTGATGCACCCAAGGTTCCAAAAGTGAAAATATTATTAAAATACATTTCAAAACTATTCTAACCATTTATAATTTTTTTTTTCAAAGACAATACAAACCAAATTGATGTTTGAAAAACCCATTTTCAAATAAAAACAAATCTGTTTTTAAAGAAAACCCCTTTAAAACCATTTATCATTCCAAGAAATCACTTGAAACCATAAATCAAGTTAATTCAATGAACTAACCAAATGATGTTATCATGAATGATAATAAATTAATTGAATTAACCCATTTTATAGAAATATCTATGTCAAAAAGGTATAAACCGAGTCTCCTTCAACAACGATATTCTGAAACAAAGATACCAACATTTGAAAGACAAGGCATGACAAGAAACAATAAAGGATCAATGGAAAACACTGTCTGATCAAGAATATGAAACATAAATATATAAAAATATACTTCTAAGACCAATTAATGTGAAAGAAAGAAGGAATTATTATCTAGATAGGCACACCACAACAACCCTGGTAATCAATCATCGAACGAATGATCCGAAAGGAGTAAAGATATCCAAAATCTCCTAGGGTGAGATCTAGGATGAGAGAGGGAGGATTCACAGTCGAATGAATTATTAATAACTTGTACAGTGCCCTAAAAACTCAACTCATGAGAATTAAATGCCTTGTATTCCAATTACTTGACGTGAATTCTGTAAAGGCCTAAAATGTTGAAAAATGAACCACTTTTTTTTTTTATAAAAACCCAATTTTATCCATTAAACAACATGAAACCAAAATAGTCATCATGTATACTTAACACCCAGAACCAGATTCACAATATATTCTTGATGGACATTACACAACATGTAATCCCTTCTCATGGTGTGTAATCACTTAGAAAAAAAGGGCCAATTCTCAATAGAAAAACCCCAAAGAACCCAGGACATTATACGTACTTGGAGAGAACCCCTTAAAGCTATTAATACATTTATACCCAGAATCAATTAAGTAAAACAAACATAAATCTTCAAACATTAGGTCATTATCCCCAACAAAGACTCTCAATCCCTGAGAAGCTCAAAAGATCACCCAAACAAGGATGATAAACATAGAATGAATAAGGGAGTAATTGAAAAACATAATGCGGTGTTAAAATGTACCTCCCATAAATGTTTTCTTCCCCTAGAAAGCCATCAGATTCCTAGAATCACAAAAAGTGAAAGACACTACTACCTCATCAATAATTCCCTATCCCACATCTAATAACCACCCTGTCTGCACTAAAATAGTAACCAGATCATAGGAATCATTTTACCATGAAATACCTTCTCTAGGTGATCCATAATCTGAATTGAAAACTCAATGATAGTGGTGTCAGTATCAAGATCAACATCCTCCCTTATAATTACATAGGAAGGATCCAGTATGTACCTCCTCATATGGGAAACAAGAAACACATCATGGATAGAAGTCAAACCAGATGGAAAATCCAATCAATAGCCTACCTTTCCCAGTCATCCAGTGATCTAAAATGGTCCCACAAACCTCAATGCCAACTTACCCTTCATACCCAATTGATGATGTCCCCAATAAGGCGAAACTATAAGATAAAACCAATCACCAAACTCAAACTCCAGCAGTCAATGGAAACTATCTAGATAAGATTTTTAATGAATCTATGGCATGATAAATATTTTTCAGATCAACTACACCATCTCTATTTTCTCCTAAACAAGACTCAACCAAACAAATGACCACTCTCCTAACTCTACCGAGCATAAGGGAGATATAAATAGACACCCATACAAACCTTTTTATAGGAAGACATGACTAGAGAAAAATTACTTTCCCAATATTCACTAAAATAAATAACACAATCTCGAAGCATATCCTCCAGAACCTAGATAGCCCTCTCTATCCATCCATCCATCTGTAGATGATAAACCATGATTAATTTCATATGAGAACCCATTTCCTCATACAAACCTTTCTAGAACCTAAATGTGAACTTCAGGTCTCTATCAAAAAAAATTATAGAGGGAACCACATGAAGTCTCATAATCTATTGGATATAAATATCCCTAAGATATTTCACCTTCACTATCTCCTTGATAAAGAGTAAATGTTATAATTTCATGATTTGATCAATGATCACCCAAATCAAATCCTTACCTCTAGGATTACATGGAAAACCAATAGAGAAATCCATGGAAATCTCATCCCACTTCCATACCGAAATGGGTAAGGACTAAAATAACCCATCAGGTCTCTAGTGTTTCTCCTTAATTATCTGATAAGTAAGACAAAATGATACAAAATCCACAATAGACCGCTACATCACTGACCGCCAGTACTGAAATCTTAGGTTACGATACATCTTGGTATCCCCAAGGTGTATAGATCAACAAGACTATTTTCCACTTTACATCAACTCCTACCTCATGGATAATGAAACAACTAACCTACCATGGAAGAAAAAAAGTGTCAATGGGAGACTGAGACCACTCACCTGTGGTCTCCCCACTGTAAAATATTTTACCTCATCATTGGAGCTCGGTGTCTATTACCCACTCAAGATAAACTCACTCATCAATAGAAGAGTTAGCTTTAATCAAAGCTAATAATGATAGTCCACAAACCTATTTTACTCCCAATATCATCTCAATAAGAAAACCCATCAAAATATACTCCTCAACTCATTCCTTTACATCTCGTGTTAGTAATTTTATACTCAACACATCATCAACCATATTTCCCTTTCTAAGGGTGTATGAAATATAAAAATCAAAAGTCTTAAGGTACTTCACCTAGTGTCTCTATCATAAGTTTAGATCCCTTTTATTAAAAATATATTTTAGGATTTTATGATTATAATGCATAGTAAAATGCTCCCCAAAGAGGCAGTGTCACAACATTTTGAGTGCATGCATAACCGCTACCAACTCAAGATCTTGGGTAGGGTATTTCTTCTCATGAGGAAATAATTAGAGTGAGTTATAGACTACCACCTATTTCTATTGAATCAAGACACTTACAAACCTATTCTAGAAGTATCATAGAAAACATTATAATCAGAACCTAGTTTTGAAATAATAAAAAATAGTGATGAAGTCAACCTCACCATTATATCCTTAAAATATATTTAAAAATTTTCATTCCATTCAAACTTTACACCCTTATTGGTTAAACTAGTCATCAAATATGTGAGCATGGATAAATACTGAACAAAACGTCTATAGTAATTGGACAAACCCAAAAATATTTGGATATTAAACACATTTCTGGGATTCTCCTAGGACATAATAGCCTGTAACTTTTTAGTATTCAGTGAGGCTACCCTCTTAAATATCACATGTCCTATAAATTTCACTTCCCAAATCCAAAAATCACATTTAGAAAGCTTACCATATGGAAAATGTTCTTTTCAAGGTTTGAATAATGATATCCAAATGGTTCCTATGCTCCTCCTTTGACTTGGAGCACACCAATATATCATCCATGAACACAATATAAAAAGTTTCTAAGAAACGATGAAATATTCAGTTCATCAAATCCATAAACACCATAGGAGCATTAGACTGTCTGAATGGAATAACCAGAAACTCAAAACACCCATACCGATTTCTAAATGTTGTCTTAGTTATATCCTTTTCTCAGACACTCAACTGGTGGTACCTCGACAGAAGCTCAATCTTTGAAAACCAACATACCCATCGAAGATAGTAAAAAAGGTCATAAATCCTTTTCAAAGGATATTTGTTCTTAAGGGTCACTAGATTCAGTTTCCAATAGTCAATACAAAGATAGAGAATCCCATATTCATTCTTAGAAAAGATGTTAGGTGAGTCCCACAGTGACATTCTAGGATGAATAAATCCTTTATCCTCTAAGTCCTCAAGTTGTTCCTTATGTTCCATTATTTCAGAAGGTTCCATTCGATAAGATGGCATAGAAATGGGAATCATACCAGGGAGTAGATCCATAGTAAACTCAACCTCTATCTATGGTAGTGAACCAGAAAAATCATCCAGAAATACCTCAGGGTATACACACACCACTACAGGAAGTCATCTATCCAAAAAATGGTCAACTTCATCAAGAAACATCTCTGAAAACTTTCATGAGATTACCCCAACATAAGTAACAATAGGCCTTACCCTTTCTAATATAGAGTCCCACTCACCCTGAAAAACATGAGTGACCCCATCGAAAGATAAGAACTAAACTTTATGGTGATAATCATCTATCTGGTAATTAACACTAGAAATATAATCCATTCCAATAATCAAGTTTAATATGTCAATATCAATAACTAAAAAGTCCCATATCACCTCGAATTTGGCTATCATCACCCAACACATGAGTTAGTTAAAACCTTATTTGGAACTCTTTTCCAAAAGCATGGAAAGATCCAATAAGTATGAAATAAGTTCTGAATATAATATCAAAATGTCAGCTGACTTTGATGATATAAAAGAATGAGTAAAACTTGTATCAAAAAAATAAAACACTATAAAAGATGAAATACACACCATAACTCTAACTATATCCAGCCCTACTTCTGATTCCTTATGTGTATACTCCACTTTATAAATATATATGGTCTCAAATCCTCCTTGAGATTTTTTAGCCACATGAACACCCCCTTAGACTAAGAATATAACCCACTACCCTTAGAAGAATCATTACAAACCTATGAACCCTTGATAAATGTGGATCCTACCTTACTACCCTAGGATATCCTATCACAAAAACTTTTTAGATGAAAAAATCATCCATAAATATGATATGTCTTGGGAGCCTCTGCACAATTTGGCTTGGTATGACCCGACCACCCACACTGATAGAAAAAAATATGTTACTATCCTAATGAAACCCCTGAAACTATTCCTTAAGAAAATTTGATACCTTTAGCTTACTTTTCTGGCTAGAAATACACCCTAGTTAACAATAGCACCAACTAAGGATCCACCCAAACCTATCTTCCCAGTTATGTCTTCCATAGCCAATTTTTTTTGTCAAATACCTCCAAAAAGGTTGAAAGATGCATGAGAATCAACATCAACCTAATATTAAGTCCCCATCCTAGTTCAAACATTCAATACTTAAGATACTCATTAGTAAAGAGCTTCAGTTACAAATACATGAACTCATAAAAATAGGTAGAATACTCTAGAAAGGTATGCTCCACATACTCAATGTTCAGAAACTCTTAGGTCTTTTTCCACACATAATGTATCAGGTTAAAAATTATGATTAAATATTTTATTAAAAAAATCATAGTTAAGTTACTCATGTAACTTAGTTTTCACAATAGAGTCTCACCCTCTCATTCCTGATCCCTTAAGCATGTATGTGGAAAAACTCACCCTATAATCTTCAAGTTTTTTCAAGAAATTAAAGATCCTCTCAATCCGATGAATCCACCCCTCAGATTCCTGCAAACCCTTATCACCATAGAATATGAGTGGATTAATTTTAGTAAACTTAGATCCATGATCCAACACATGTTTTGGGTTCCCAACACCCACTTAACCCATAGTCTTAATGGTGCAAATTACTGCTTCTACCAAAGAAGGTTCCACTAGAGGATTTTCATACAGAACCTCTCTCAAAACATCATCTCTTGGATTTAGAAGAGCTATTATTGGAGGAATTATATAATAAAAAAAATATAATAACCAATTAGATCATGATCATATTCAAAGATATGATTACCACTTCTAGAATTCAAACCAATTATTAAAAAAAATATTTTAAAGAAATTAAGAATTTTACCAATGAAAGACAGAACTTAAAAAGGAATAGATAAATTTAAATAAACATCCCATAAAGTTCATTCAAATAACCTCAAACCCCAAGTCCCTAAACTGGTAAAATTCCCAAACCACCCATGGTAACTCAGTTTCAGTCATAGAAGTGAGTTGGCTAGGCCCCTTTCTCATACATACTATCCGAATTATAATGGTCCAAATCCTATCTACCCAAGACACAAAACCAAACTCAGGAAGTGTTAACACACTTCAGGTTGAGAAAAATATCTAATATCAAATTGTAATAGACCAAACTAGTTCAACTAAACAATACACCCAAGATAGTATTCACACAATAAGGTGAAACAAAGATAATCTGAACAAATCTTAAATATAACAAAAAAAATCATGCAACTAGAGTGAAAATAGGAAGAAAATAGGTACAACAAAAACCGATCCAAATAGGATAAACCAAAAATTATAAATAAAAAAATACCAACAAGTTTCCATGTGACTAACCATCACCTCCAAACCACCCTGCTACGAAGTTAAAGATGAAAGGAGAAGCCTATATAATATAATATTCCCTTCCCTTTACCTATTTCCTGCAATACAACATCTACAACCATTAAAATTCAAAATTTGGTTGTGAGAAAAAATCCAAGTAGAATACCACCATAGAGTCAATACAAGGTCTAATAAAAAGAAAGCAATAGTTATATCTTCTAAAACAAAAATATTTTTACAAATCATTTTCACAAATCTGAAATCAATTTTAAAATCATTTCCCTTTGTTTTTTCATAAAATAATTTCATATTATCAAGCCATAGATATGATAAGTAAAAGTGATAAAATAGAAAATAATATCCATGCATAATAAGGTATGAAAGTGAACACATATCCATGAAATACCATCATTTGATGCCATGTGATACAACCTCATATAAAGAACCGATGAGAAAAAATCCTTGATAAAAAACATCATGTGATAACAATAAATAAATAACCAAGAACAAAATCATTTGGACTCTATCCTATACGAAAGTACACAATAGACATAAAAATATACATAAACCAGTTCAAGCATTGGATCTCACCAATATCGAGTCCTTCCACAGTCTGTCAATATTAAAAAAACGACCACTAGTGGCACCACAAAAACTATGGTTTCCTATGTATATTTCTCAATGCACCCAATGTTACCAAAGTTCCAATATTATAAAAATAAATTTCAAAACTATTCTCACCATTTATAAATCATTTTTAAAATCTAATCCAAAATTCTTTAGTGTTTGAAAAACCCATTTTCAAAAAAAAATCCATTTTTAAAGTAAATCCATTTAAAAATATTTATCTTTAAAAGAAATCCCTTAAAACCATAAATCACTTAAATTCAATGAATAACCCAAATGAATTTATCAATAATGATAATAAATTCATTGAATTATCCAATTGTATAGAAACACCTACCTAAAACGGTATATACCAAGCCTCCTATGACAATGGTGATTGGGTGACAAGAGATCAACCTTCAAAAGACAAGGCATAGAAAGAAAATACAAAGGATTAATAAGGAACGCTATCAGATCGTGAATCTAAAACATTACTATAGTCAATACCACTTCCGTGACCAACGAAAACAAAAGAAAGAAGGAAATCTTACCTAGAGCATCACACTGTATCAACCCTAATGATCAATTGATGAAAAAATGACCCGAAATGGGTGGAGATATCTAAAATCACCTTGAGAGAGCTCTGGGTCAAGAGAGGAAGGATTCATGGTTGAATGAAACGTTAATCACTTGTACAGTTCCCTAAAACCACAAATTGTGAGAATTATATGTCGTGTAATCCCATTACATGACATGAATTACCCAAAGGTCAAAAACACCAAAAAACATGTTTCCTTTTTATAAAAACCCGATTTTATCCATTACATGATGCGAACCCAAAATAAAAGGCATGTAAAATTCACACCCTAAACCAGATTCATGGAATCTACCAGGAGACCATTACCTGACATGTAATCCATTTGAACAATGTGTAATTTCTAGTAAACAAAAAACATCCCAGTTATCCACAAAAAACACCAAAGAACCCGTGATATTCTCTCAACTTGTGGAGAACCCATCAAATCCATTAAAATATTTATACCAATACTCTATTAATTCAAACAAATATACATCCCTGAAATTTTGGTCATTTTCCCCATTAAATGATCTCTATCCATGAGAACCCCTCAAATGTAGCCAAATAAGGATAATAAACAAAGTATGAACAAGGGAGTACCTAAAAAGCATAACAAGGTGTTACAATATCCCCACCATAAATGATTTCTACCCCCAGAAAGCCCTCAGATTTTTGGTCTTGCAAAAAGTGAAATCCATGAAAACCTCATCAATAATTCCCTCTCCCATGTCTCATTTCTATATTGTCTACACTGTCACATCACCTGAATTAGAAGAATAATTTTACTATGAAATACCTTCTCTTAGCAATCCATAATCTGAATTAGCTTCTTAGTTATAGTGGTTTCGGTATCAAGATCGACATCCTCCCTTACAATCACATGGGAAAGATACGGTATATACCTCCTTAGTTGGAAAAAATGAAACATGTCATGGATAGAAGTCAAACTAGATGGGAATTCTAACCTATAGGAAACCTTTCCCAGCCATTCAATGATATCAAAAGGGCCTACAAAAATAAGTTCAAGCTTACACTGCTTACCCAACTGACGTTGTCACAAACAAGGAGAAACTCTAAGAAAAACCCGATTATCAACCACAATATCTAATAGATGAAAATGAAATTACATATAATATTTATTAAGACTATGTGTCATGATTAATATCTTCTACATCAACTACACCATCTATGTCAACTCCTGAACAAGAATCAACCGAACCAAGGACCACTCTCCTAACTCTACCCATCATAAGGGAGATCTTCATGGCTACCTATAAAATACCTCAAATGGAACCATCTTAATCAAGGCATGATAAATAGTGTTATAGGAAAACTCAACCAAAGGAAAATGATTTTCCTAATGTCCACAAAAATCAAGCACACAAGCCAAAAGCATATCATAAAGAACCTGTATATCCCTCTCTATATGTCTATCATTCCATAAATGATATACTGTGCTTAATTTAAATTGGGAACCCATTACCTTCTGCAAAATTTTCCAGAACCTGAATGTGAACCTAAAGTCCCTATCAGAAACAAATGCATAGGGAACCCCATGAATTCTCACAATCTCTCAAACATACATGTCCCCAAGACATTTTAACTATGTTATCTCTTTGATATGGAGTAAATGTGCTGATTTAATGATTCAATAAATGATCACCCAAATAATATCCTTCCCACTAGGAGTCCATGGAAAATCAATGATGAAATCCATGGAATAATCATCCCACTTCCATACCAGAATGGGTAAGGGATGTAATAAACCAATAGGTATCTGGTGTTCCACACTAATTCTATGACACGTAAGACACCTCGATACAAAATCTAAAGTCAAATACCTCATCCCCAGCCACTAATACCGATGTCTCAACTCATTATACATCTTGGTAGAACTAGGGTGATCAGACCAACAAGACCAATGTCCACTGTCCATAAACTCCTACCTTAGAGAGAATAGAACAATCAACCTACCAAAAAAGCAAAAAACACCATTGAGAGATTGAGACCACTCACTCGATGTATCCCCACCACAAAGGCTTTTACCCAAGCATTATAAATTGATGTTTATGACCTAATTGAGTTGAAATTTCTCATCAAAAGAATATTCAACTTTCATAAAATCCAATAAAAGATGTCCACCAACCTCTTTTTCTCCCAATCTCATCTCAGCAAACAAAATCATCAAAGACTACTCCTCAAATGATTCCTTTATGTCTTGTGTCCGTAGTTTTTTACTCAACACATTGGAAAACAATTTTCCCTTCCTATGGATGTACACAATATCAAAATCAAAATTCTTAAGGAACTACACCTAGTGTCCCTATTGCACGTTCAGATCCCTCTATATAAAAATATATTTCAGGATTTTATAAATAGAATACACAGTAAAATACTTCCCAAAGAGATAGTGTCACCACATTTTGAGATCATGAATAACAACTACAAACTCAAGATCATGGGTAGTGTAGTTCTTCCCATGAGGGGAAAACTGGAGTGATCTATAGGCTACCAACTATTTCCCCTAGATCAAGACACATCCCAAATCTGTTTCATAAGTATCACAGAAAACATAAAAACCCAAACCTAGTTCCGGAGGAATAAAAACTGGTGATGAAGTCAACCTAACATTTAGATCCTCAAAATATATCTGAAAATTATTATTCCATTCAAAATTTAAACCCTTACAGGTTATAATAGTCATCAAAGATGTGAGCTTGGAGAAATATGAAACAAAACATCTATAGTAATTGGCCGAACCCAAAAATCTTCGAATCTCAAAAACATTTCTGGATGCTTCTAGGACATAACATCCTGTACCTTTTTAGGATCCATTGAGACAACCCTCTCAGATATCACATGTCCCACATATTTCACTTCCTGGATCCAAAACTCACATTTGGAAAGCTTAACATATAGATGATGTTCTTTCAATGTTTGAAGAATGACATCCAAATAGTCCCTATGATCCTCCTATAACTTAGAGTACACTAATATATCATCCAAAAAGATAATAACAAAAGATTCTATGAACTGATGAAATATTCAATTCATAAAATACATAAACATCATAAGAGAATTAGCCAGCCCAAATGGCATAAACTAAAACTCAAAATTCCCATACTCGATTCTAAATGATATCTTAGGTACATTATTTTCTCGAACCCTCAACTAGTGGTACCCTAACAAAATGTCCATATTTGAAACAAAAATTCATTTCAAAGATGTTCAAAAAGGTCATCAATATTTGGAAAAGTATATTTGTTCTTAATGATAACCTGATCCAACTTACAATAGTCAATATAAAGTCTAAGGCACACTAGGACGAATAAATCCCTTAGCCTCTATGTCCTTAATATGGACCTTATGTTCCACCTACTTAGAAGGTTCCATTCGGTAAGATGACATATAAATGGGAATCATACTAGGAAGTAGGTCAATAGTAAAATCAATCTCTCTCTATGGTGGTAAACCAAAAAAATCATCAAGAAATACCTTGGGGAAAACACACACACCACTACAGGAATCCAACCACAAAAACAAGGGTCAAATGCATCAAGAAAAATCTCTAAAAATTACATTGATATTACCCCATCATAAGGTACAATAGGCCCTACCCTTCCTGATCTAGAGTCTCATTCCCCCTAGAAAAGACAAGTAACCCCATCAGAATATTAAAATTGAACTCAATGGTGATAACAATCTATCTAGGCCTTAACACTAATAATCCAATCTATGATGATAATCAGTTCAAAGATGTCAACATAAAGAACTAAAAAGTCCCAAACCACCTGAAAGGTGGATATCACCACTAGATGCATAGGGAACTTAAAACCTTGTTTGGATCTCTTTTCCAAAGGAATGAAAAGATAAAAAAAGTACAACATAAGTTTCAAATGAAATAACACCATGTCAAATGACTTTAATGATATAAAATAATGAATAACACCTATATCAAAAAAATCTATCACTATAGAATATAAAATAAACACCATAACTATAATTGTAGTAGGAACTACTTCATATTCTTATAGTGCATACTAAAATTCATAAAGACATCCAGTCTCAACTCCTCCCTAAGCTTTCTTATCCGTATGAGCATCCCATTAGCCCGAGGATAGGACCCAACAACCTTATAAGAATCAATATGAACCTAAAAACACTTGATGAATGTGGATCCTCCCTTACTTACCTGGGATATCCTATCACAAAAACATTTAAGATGGATAGATATTCCATAAAGATGAAAAGTATTGGGAGCCATTGCACAATTTGACTGGTCATGACTAGGCCACCCACAATGATAGAAATCAATCTCTTACTGTCCTATCAAACCACCCTAAACTGGTCCTA
The DNA here is from genome assembly GCA_963277665.1 of Viscum album. Classification (NCBI taxonomy): domain Eukaryota; kingdom Viridiplantae; phylum Streptophyta; class Magnoliopsida; order Santalales; family Viscaceae; genus Viscum; species Viscum album. The sequence goes on along the minus strand of OY728120.1, from coordinate 1,425,245,309 downwards.
AAGAAAATTTTCCACCTTTATGCTTCTTTTTTTTTGATAAAATATACACCTTGGGTAACAACAACACCAAATAAAGCTCCACCCAAACCTATCTTAATAGCTACACCAGTCTAATCCAAAACTTATTTTCCAACACCACCACAAAGGTTGAAAGGCAACTGAGAATCAACATCAACCTAATATCAGGAATTAGTCCCAAATTAACCCTTTGATCCTTTAGATACTAATTGGTGAAAAGCTCCAGTGCTAGATGCACCAACTCAGAAAAATAGGTGGAATACTACAGAATGATATACTGCCCCTATTCCAAGTTAAGAAACTCCCAAGTTTTTACCGCATGAAACATATCAGGTTAAAATTGATGATTAAATATTTTATTTAAAGAATCTCATGTAAGGTCCTTGTGTATCTTAGCTTTCATAATCAAGCCTCACCATCTTCTTCACAATCCCTCGAGTATGTACATGGAAAAAACCACTATGGAGTCTTTAGGAGTGTTCAAGAAATTGAAGATCCTATCAATATTCTCAAGCCACTCCTCAGATACCTGTAGTTCCTTGTCACTATGGAAGATGGGTTGATGCTACTCTGTAAACTCAAATACATGATCCACCACACATCCTGGGTTCCTAACACCCACTTGACCCAGAGCATGAATGGTGTGGATTAATGCTTCTACCAAAGAAGGGTCCACTAGAGGATTATCCTATGGAACATGTCTTATAGATTTCTCTCTCACATTTGGAAGAGATATTATTAGAGTCATTATTAAATAAATATATTATAATAACCAATTAATCATGAACACATTCCAAAATATTAAGACCACTTATAGAATTCAAACCAATAGTTTAAAATAATTATAATTTAAAGAAATTAAGAATTATACCAATGAAATATATTACTTAAAAATGAATAGGAAAATTTAAATAAACTTTAAATACAGGTAATTAAAATGACATCAAACCCCAAGTCATAAGCCTAGTAAAAATATTTTACCACTCATGGTAACTCAGGTTCAGTCATGGAAGTGATATTTCCAATACACTTTGTATCTAAATTCGAATGGTACTAACTCCTATCACTACTACAAAATAGGCCTGTAACTATGCTAAAATGGCCTTTATCAGTGCTAGAGAAGCACCGAATACTAGAGAGAGATTAAAATCCCCAGTCTTTTATCAACAATTTTATTTAGCACTAATAAAGAGGCACACTACAATGTGATATAAAAGCGCACTACAACACTAGTGCAGTGTGTTGTAACATCACACTACAACACAAAAAACACCATGAAATTAGAAAAACCAAGTACTAATATAGAATTTAAATGTATAAAATTTACAACCCAAATAATATAAAATAATAATATATTATAGTAATTTCAAACATTGGTTTATACAATTACATAAGTAAAAATTATTACATACATTCAAAAATATCAACATTCCTTTTTCTTTGGATCCTAACCCCGACTCATGCTATTATCGAAAAAACCACCCCTACTTGAGAAAACGAACACACCTATATAAGAAAAAAATTATTATGTTAGTAATAATATAATGAAATAAATTAAAAAAAATGTTAATTTTAAACTAAACATTGATTTAAACCAGAAACACTATGTATCAGATTGAGTTGTGGTTGATTATTACACATCACACCATTTCTTATTCATCTTCAAGCATTATCTTTGTGAAAATTAACTAAATAATTATAATATAAAAATTATAATGAAATTAATTAAGTAATATCATATATAATGATGAGAAAACAATCTTGGATCTTTTTCTCGGTTTTAGCAATGTGGTGCATGTTTTAAACTAAAATGACACTTATATATTGAAAAAACACACTTAGAGTCATAACGGTCACAACATGCATTAGATTGAGGGGAATTCGATTATTAAACATCCCAAATGACTTTTTATAATTTTACTAAAGTATAAAAACAATCTGAATTCATTTTCTCAGTTTTGAGTACGTCACTTTTCTTTTTTACTAAAATGTCATTTTAAACTAGAAATATGAATTTTGAGTCATAGAGGTCACATAATGTGTCAGTTTGTTGTGAGACTAATTCATACATATAAAAAATGACTTATAAATTATTTTCATAAATTATAAAGAAAACCCAAGTTTGTTTTCTTGACTTTCAGTGAGTTTCACTTTTTGCACTAAAATGGTAATTTTAAAATGATAACGAACACTTTGAGTCATACCGAGCACATTGTGTTTCATATTGAGGTTAAACTAATTCCTAAAAGTCACAAATGAAATGTGGATCATTTTAAAAATTATAAAAACAATCCAAATGAGTTTTATTAGTTTTGAGTATGTCATTTGTCTTTTTTATTTAAATTAATGTCGATTTTAAATAAAAAGACACACTTAGAGTTGTATCGGTCACACTGTGCATTAGATTTAGGTGAGTATGATTCCTAAATTTCTTAAATGACTTATGTATGATTGTACACATGTATCAAAATAATATTAATGCATTTGATCATTTTTTGAGTTCATCACTTTTCTTTTTTTACTAAAATTTCATTTTAAACTGGAAACACACACTTTGATTCATATTAGCCACATTTTATGTCAGTTTGATATGAGAATGATTCCTTCATATAAAAAACAACTTATTAATAATTTTCATAAATTATTAAGACAATACAAGCATGTTTTATCTATTTTTAGTGTGCGACACATTTTAAACTAAAATTTTAATTTTAAACTGATAATGGGCACTTTGAGTCATATCGATCACATCATGTATCAGATTGAGGTGTGGTGTAACAAACCCAACCCTAATATCCTAGAGTTAGTGGTCATTTAACTAAAATGGCATAAATACAAGAGGTTACATCACCATAGATCAATCAATTTAGTATTCTTAAAGAACTAGATACATACATAGTTCCCTTATTACATTGGTAATTAAACATAGAACATAACAAGGGAAAATAAACCTATTCCTTGAAAATTATTCAAATATTTCATATAAAAAACATGGGGAAGGAAAAAAATAAATGGATTAGCTCAAATTCTCAATAATGGTTACAATAATAAATAATAAGTGCTGTAAAGTCAATAAGGATTAATCATTATGTCCAGGTAAATAACTGAAGAACACATTCCATCAATTAACTGAGAATGAAAAAGCATCCTTATATTTTTTCAGAGTGAAAATATCATTGAAGGTAATGAAAAAATAAAAAATTAATAAAATTATTAATTATTTTATTTCATGTATTTGGAACATGAACCATTATACTGTCAATACGGTTTAAGTCTATGGGCAGAATCCCATCAGATTCTGCTTGGAAATAAACACGAAAGGTTTGTCACCAACTATTTTGTCTCATGAGACCCATCGATGCATCGAGAGACTATCTATAACCGAGCTCCACATGTCACTATAAGTCCAAAGAATTATTCATACATATATTTAATTTATGAACAATATGACTTATTAAAATATCTGTATTGAGTAGTGGATATGGATTTATCAATACTTTCCCAGTTAAAACAACATTCAAAATAAAAACTGTATGTAAAAATGGTATACAAATTAGACAAGAATCATATCCATGATACAAAAAAATATGGATATTTAATATAATTTTAAATAAAAAATTATCTAAAAGATTTAGTAGATACACCACATAAAAATTATTAGGTTTACAATACCAAGTAAGTCTTAATGAAATGGAAATTGAGACGAAGTCCCTTACCTTAATTCCCACTTAATTTTATCACATTTAAGACTCTTGAATAATAAAATTATATTTATTAAAAAACTAATCCAGAAGTTAATTATATTAATTTATAAAAATAATTATCAATTATAATCATTGTATTAAATTTCTTAATTTTTTTGATGGAATTGAACCGTTTTGTTATCAGGTTTTTCTTAAAAATTTCTCGTTTTTCCTCGATTTCACTATTTTTTTATGTAAATAATAAATTAGAATAATTAATTACAGAAGCATAGAATACATATAATTAAATATTTATATATTATATATAATTCAAACTATCCATCCATGAAGGAAGTTATTATAATTCTCTTAGAAATGTCTCTATAGGTGGTTAACTGACCTTTAACTGGACATTGTCGAAAGAGTGAGGAAAGGGAGTACGAAATTTATATATGTCATATATATGATACTTAAATTAGGTTAACATAATTAATATCATGTGAAATTACTACATAAATAATTTTATATTATATGGTTTTGAAAGGAATTAGGAAAATGAAGAAGGAGAATAAGAAAAAAAGGGAAGAGTTAATGGAGACTTACTATTCCCTCAGTGTGGTTTCTCTTGTATGACACTATAACTCCTTTGATTTTTGGAGTTGGATTACTCCATAACATTCCTTTGGATTCTAAGATAATTAAAATAAAATGTTTGTATAGATATTTTTCTTTTTAATGTGTGGGATGAGTGGTTTTCTAAGGGAAGGGAGAAGGGTTATTTGTACTTGAGGTATGGGTATTGTTAGAATAAAATATTAAATAAAATATTATATCAAAGGTGAGACTTTTAATAGTGGTTTTTAAAAATATAAATCAAATATTAATATACTATAATTATTTTAATACTTTAATAAACATTTATAATTCAAATTAATTATTTTATTAAAAAGGGAAGTGAAAAAAAAGAAAAATTGTTCTTTTAAAGAATGTCTTTTGACTTTAGGTTTTGGAGAATACTTTTTAGGTTTGGAAATTAATTTTGTTGTATTTTAATGAATAATTTTTTGAATTAAATATATTATATCTTAAATTGAAACTCTAGAAATCATTATGTCCTTAATACATCATGAATGATTTAATTTAAGTTACACCAGTTACGTGAAAACTATATTTTTACTATTCATAAAAAAATTGATGTATTTCAGAAAATTACCAGAATATCACCCTTGAAAAGTTTCAAAATAATGATTTTAAAAATAAAATCAATTTTATGAAAAATTATTTTATAAATATGAGAAATTTAATTTTTAATTAAAATCACAATTTATTCGAAAATATCGATTTTAGCGTTATAACCGATTTTATGAAAAATTGAAAAATTAACTAAGGACTTATAAAATTATCTTATAATAATAAGAAAAAAAATATTAATTTATAAATCTATTTTATGAAAATAAATTTTCTTTTAAATTATTACATTAATTATAAAAGTGTAAATAAACATTTACATTTCAAAAAAATTCCAACAATTAATTTATCATTTTTAAAACATTTATTTACTTATTTCTTGATATAAATATATCATATGTTCATTTATAAGATATATAAATTTTATTTATACTTTCATAGGTGAGGATATTATTATAATGGTCACATTACTATTCCTAATAGTCACATTTGTATTTCAACTACCATGTTAATATTTAATAGTATATCAAGGTTTATTTAAGATTGGTGTCACATGAAATAGAAGCTATCAAGTAAATTGAGTTTATTTAAGAATATACGTACCATAAAATCTTGAGGTGTTATATTCATCCCTCCTTCAATAAATTGCATCCTCACAATTTTAAATTTTACTTTGAAAATCAAAGGTTGATACTTGAAAATTTTATTGTGGGAATCCCACATCATAAATATGGTTAATAAAACATCCCCTTAATGAGAGTAAAAGATAAATGATAAGGTCACCAAAAAACTAGGATTATGAATAGGAATACATTTGTGAAAATATGGACGTAGAAGAGAAATATAATTATCAGTTTTTAATGGAGAGTTATAGAGAACATGGTAATCAGAATGTTAGCCATAAAAAAATCATAAATATGTGTTCTATTAAATGACCATTGATTTCTTAGAAAGAAAAGTAAACGAATAATGTTCTCATTCTAAAATCATTTTCCTATAGTTTAGGGATTCTTTCACTAACCATATAAGAATTTGAGAAAATAAACTTATTTGATTTATTTTTAAGTCACAAGTATAATATCATCCTTTAGTTTTGCTATGATCTATCTCCACTTCATTTCTTAAATCTAGAGATGGATATTCAAGACAATTTTTTATACCCGAAGCACTTTTATGAATAATAAAATACACAAGTCATTACTTTGGTCTTTAAATGTTTATTGAAACCAAAATGGTTAGCACATGTTATCCAATATGATAAATCAAACTTTAATATTAAAAAATAACATCCTTAATCCGTTCCATAAGTAGTTAACCTTAAGACTCATCCAAAATAAATTGGTCCAAATTCAAAGGCAAAAAATGTATAAGGAAGTTCAATAAATTACCCAAAATCAATTTAACATAAGATTTCCCCAAATAATTCAGATTTTATTGTCACATACCAAATATATGAATACCTTAATCTCCTTTAAAACCTTATGAAACATACATTCTTATAAGACTAAAATATAAAGTTTTTGAACATTTTACTTAAATCCAAATACATAGTAAACCCAACATAAACCATCAAATAAAAAACCAATACTATCCCATAAACATATCTTTATCATCAAGAATATATTAAGGGTTATCTTCCCTCAATCATGTGTTTTCCAAAAGATCAACTTTCCACTAAATAACTTTTCTTGGACATCATACCATTCAATATATAGTCTCAAATAATTAAAGAAAAAGTACTACAATACAATAATAATATATCTCATGATTCTTATAACCAGATCATTATTGATAAAATACTCAAATAACATAATACTTGAATCCAAAAAAAGGAATATTAATCATTCATATTTGTCTGTGGTAGTAGAATAAGCATGACCATGATCCATTTGCCTCTTTTAGGGTATATTCCTTATATGTTTGAGACATTGATTTTTATAATGTCGCATCTCCTTATAGTTGAATCATTTTACATTGGAACCTTTTTCTACCCTTTAAATAACAAGTATGGTGGCCTTTATCTCCACACTTGCAGAAAACTACCATTCCTTTTAAGCAAGTACCAGGGTGTTTCTCTCCACAATTATCACATGTGGGAAAATACTTCTTTCTATTCTTTCTATTATCCATCATTTTTCTAGTTGTACTATTATTCTCATGATTCCACAAGATGCCATAATACTTAAATAATTCTTTCTCTATCTCATTATTACGTGACACTATACACTCATATGATGATAATGTTTGGGAGACTAGTTACCTTCGAAAGATTAGCTTAAAAATATAAAATATATGATCCTTATTACCTTTTGGATCATGTGAAGTTGTGAGGTTCCCATTCCTTCAGTTAGGTTCCATTTCTAAATGATGACGTGCACTAGATTAGGTAATTTTATTATGAGAAATAATGTATAATATCAAAAGTGGTGAAATAATTTAATATAAATTGAAAAAATTAGGACTATATAATCTCATAAAAATGGTTTTTTTGGGATGTTCTTTTATATTTATCCTCAACATCTATATTAGGGTTATGTTATCTAATCTAGTATTTCCTAAATCTAGTTTTGAAGGTTTGTACTAAACTTCCTATGATACCAAATGTAACAACCCCAACCCCAGTAGCCTAGATTAAGTGGTCGTTTAATAAAAATGGAATAGATACAAGAGATCACATCAACAAGGATTGATTATTTTAGTATTCTTGAAGAACTATATACATACATGGTTCCCTTATTACATTGGTAATTAAACATAAAACATAACAAATGAAAATAAGCTACTTCCATGAAACTTATTCAAATATTTCATCTTCATAATCCGGGGAAGGAAAAAAATAAAAGGGTGAGATTAGATGATCAGTAAGGGTTACATGAATCAATAATAATTTAAGTAAAGTTAATAAGGAATAATAATAATGTCAAAGTAAATAACTAAAAAACACATGCCATCAATAAATTGAGAATGAAAAAGCATCCATAGATTTTGTCATAGTGAAAATCTCATTGAAGGTAATTACTGAATACTAAATAAAGAAAATGATTAATTATAGGAAGTCATGTATCTATAACATGAACCATGATACCATTATGATTGTTTAAGGATGTGGGTAGAAACCCATCTTATTATTCTTGGAAATAAATATAAAGGGTTTATTTTCAACTATTTCTTCTCATGAGTCATGTCGATGCCTCGAGAGGCTCTCTATAATCAGGCCCCACCCTTCACTACAATTCCCAAGAATTATTCATATATAAAGTTAATTAATTAATAATATGACTTATCAAAATATCTATATTGAGTAGTGGATAGATATTTATCAATATTTCCCTAGTTAAAACAACATTCAAAATAAAAACTATTTATAAAAATAGTATACGACTTAGAAAATAATCATATACATGATACAAAAAATATGTATATTTAATATAATTTCAAATGAAAAATTATCTCAATGAGGTAGTATACACACCAAATAAAAATTATTAGGTGCATAATACCAGTTAAGTCTCAGTGAAATGGAAATTGAGACGAAGTCCCTTCCCTTAATTCCCTCTTAATTTTGTTGCATTTGTGCCTACTGATTAATAAACTTATGTTTATTAAAACTATGAAAAATGAAGTTAATTATAATAATTTATAAAACTAGATATCAATTATAATCATTGTATTAAATTTATTAATTTTTTATGAAATTGAAGCATTTTTTATATCATATTTTTCTTAAAAATATCCTATTTTCCTTTGAGTTTTCTATTTTGATAAATGTAAATAATACATTAGTATAATTAATTCCAGAAGAATAGAATGATTGTAATTAAATATTTATATATTATATATAATTCATACTATCCATACATTAATATGGTTATAATAATTGTCTTGGAAATTTCTCCACAGGTGGTTAACCAACCTTTAACGGGATGTTGTCAAAAGTGCAGGAAAAGGTGTACAAAATTTATACATGTCATATATATGATACTTTTAGTAGGTTAAAATTATTAATATTATGTTAAATTAATTAATAAATAATTTTATAGTATATGCTTTTGAAAGTAATTTATAAATTAAGGAGAAGAATAAAAAAAGGGAAGAGTTAATGGAGACTTACTCTTTCCTTAGTGTGGCTTCTCTTGTACAATACTATAACTCCTTTGATTTTTGGGGTTGGATTAATAAAAAATGTGACTATGGATTATAATATTCTTAGGAGAGAATATTTGAGCATATATTTGGATTTGGAATGGGTGGTATGAGTGGTTTTCCAAGGGAATGGAGAGAGGTTATTTATACTTGAGGAAATGGGTAGTTTTAGAATAAAATATTATATCAAAGGTGAGACTTATAATAGTGAATTTGTGAAAATATAAATAATATATTAATATAATATAATGGTTTTAAGAATTTAAAAAACCATTATAATTATAATTCATTAGTTTATTTAAAAGGAAAGTGAAAAAAGGAAAAATTGTTATTTTAAAGAATCTCTTTTGACTTTAGGTTTTGGAGAACACATTTTAGGTTTGGAAGTTGATTTTATTGTATTTTAATGAATCATTTTTAAAATTAAATATATTATAGCTTAAATTTAAGTTATAGAAATTATTATGTCACTAATACATCAATATGGACATAATTTAAGTTACAACGGTTACACAAAAACTGTATTTTTACTATTCATTAGAAAATTAATGTATTTTAGAAAATTACAAGAAAATCACCCTTGGAAAATTCCAACATGATGATTTCAAAAATTTTCTCCATTTTATGAAAATAATTTTCTAATTAGGATAAATTTAATTTTTAACTAAAATCTCTATTTATTTGAAAAATAACGATTTTAATGTTATAACCGATTTTATGACACATTGAAAAATTAATTAAGGTATCATAAAATCATATTATAATAATAAGAAAAAAATATTAATTTATGAATATATTTTATGAATTTAAATTTTCTTTTAAATAATTACGTCAATTATAAAATTTTATATAAATATTTAAATTTCATAAAAATACAAATACTTAATTTATCATTTTAAACATTTATTTAATTATTCTGTGATATAAATATATCATATATTTATTTTTAAGATAATTAAATTTTATTTATACTTTAATAGGTGGGGATATTATTCTAATAGTCACATTACTATTCCAAATGGTCACATCAATATTCCAACAGTCATGTTAATATTTAATAGTATATCACTGTTCATTTAAGATTGGTGTCACTTGTACGATAATCTATAGAGTAAATTTAGTTTATTTAAGAAGATAAATACCATAAAATATTGGGGTGTTATAATAATCTAATTCCTACAAATCACAAATGACTTATGGATTAGTTTCCTAAATTATCAAAATAGTCCGAATGTGTTTTCTCAGTTTTGAGTATGTTAGTTGTCGTTTTTACTAAAATTATATCTATTTTAAATAAAAAGACAAACTTAGAATCATACAGGTCACACCATGCATCATATTGAGATGTGTATGATTCCTATAGGTCTCAAATTACTTATGGATAGTTTTCCTAAAGTATCAAAATAATCCAAACATGTTTTCTCTGTTATGAGTACGTCACTTGTCTTTTTTACTAAAATGTCATTTTAAACTGGAAATACAGACTCTGAGTTATACCGGTCACATAAGGTGTTAGTTTTATGTGAGAATGATTCCTGAAAATCAAAAATGACTTATGAATCATTTTCCTAAATTATCATGATATTCTAACCATGTTATCATTATTTTCAGTGAGCGACACTTTTTAAACTGAAATATCAATTTTAAACTGATAATGGACACTTTGAGTCATACCTGGAACATCGTGTATTATATTGAGTTGATTATAATTCTTACACATCATAAATGACTTATGGATCATTTTCCAAAAGTATCAAAACAATTTTAATGCATTTGATTAGTTTTGAGTATGTTTGTTGTCTTTTTTAACTAAAATTAATGTAACATTAAATAAAAAGAGGCACTTGGAGTCATATCGGTCACACCGTGCATCATATTAAGTTGTGTATAATCCCTAAACATCTAAAATGAATTCAAATAATTTTAATAATGTATAAAATAATCCAAATTCATTTTCTAGGTTTTGATTATGTCACTTCTCTTTTTTACTAAAATGTAATTTTAAAATGGAAACACACACTTTGAGTCATACCAGTCACATCATGTGTCAGTTTGATATGAGACTGATTACTACATATCAAAAATTACTTATGAATAATTTTACAAAGTTATCAAGAAAATTAGAGTGTTTTTTCTTAGTTTTTAATGAATGATTCTTTTTAAACTAAAATGTCAATTTTAAACTAATAACAGAAACTTTGAGTTATACCGGGAACATCGTGTATTAGATTGAGTTATAACTAATTCCTACATGTCAAAAATTACACATGGATAATTATACTAAAGTATAAAAACAATACAAATGTGTTTTCTTAGTTTTGAGTATATTAGTTATCTTTTTACTAAAATTAATGTAAACTTTAAATAAAGAGACGCACTTGAAGTCATACCTTTCACACCGTGTGTCAGATTGAGGTGTGACTGATTCCTATACATCCCAAATGAGATATGGACCATTTTACTAAAGTATCAAAATAATATGAATGTGTTTGATATGTTTCGAGTATGTCACTTTTCTTTTTTACTAAAATGTCATTTTAAACTAGAAACACAATATTTCAGTCATACTGATCACATCATGTATCGGTTTGATATGAGACTGATTCCTACACATAAAAAATTAATTATGAACCATTGTACTAAATAATCAAGAAAATCCAAGGGTATTTTCTCAGTTTTAAGTGAGTGACACTTTTTGAATTAAAATGTCAATTTTAATCTGATAATGGACACTTTGAGTCATACCAATCACATCGTGTATCATATTGAGGTGAGGTTGATTCCTACACATCAAAAATGACTTATGGATAATTTTTATAAAGTATCAAAACAATATGAATGTTTTTTCTCAGGTTTGAGTATGTTAGTTGTCCTTTTTACTAAAATTAACAATAATTTTAAATAAAAATAAGCACTTTGTGTTATACCAGTCAGAATTTGTATTGGATTGAGGTGTAGATGATTACTATGTGTATGAAATTCTAAAAACAATATAAAAATATAATATTACCATGATTTCAATTGGATTTATTTTTTGAACCAACAACACTGCATATTGAGTCGATGGTTTTATTCAAAAAACCTTTTTCAGATAAGAACATGATCTATATATGCAGTGTTGTAGTTCAACCAAGAAAGCCAATGGAAAGCATAGTAACATTGAAAAAAGGAACATGTTATCTCTATTGTGTCTTTTTGTAGATAGTTGAAAGATAAATATGACTTACCAAAACATATGTGAAAAAATAAATAAGTATTAAATATAAATGATAAGGAAATTAAATTAAAAATAATAGATAAAATGATGAAAAAGTTAATTAAATAATCAGTATGAATTCACATTTTCATGATTTTTGTATAAATTCTTGACCCATTTTCTTGTTGTCATTATCCCAATTGTGGTCTCGAAGTACAATCTATCATGAGCATAAGAAGCTTCGAACAGACCACCCCAACTCGAACAAAAGAATCCACCTATATAAGAAAACAATTATTATGTGAGTAATAATAAAAAGAAAACAAATTAAAGATAAATATAAAATAATAAATTAATTCTATGGACAATGAATTTGTTATGAAAACATTAATATTACCTTTGTGATTGAGCAGAGGCAGTATTGTTTCTCTTCCTGCGAAGGTAGTAGAGTGGAATTGAAGGAAAGTGATAAATTACAACATTGTAGGGGTGAAAAAGTTTTGTGGGAGAAGAATCATGTATAAGTTTTGGTGCATAAAGACATGAAAGATTGACATAAATCTTCAAAAATAAACAAACTGTGAAAATATGACTTCCCAAAAGATCTTTGAAAAAAACTAAATAAGTATGAGATAAAAATTATAAGGAAATTAAAATAAAAATAGTAGATAAAATGATGAAAAAATTAATTAAATAATTAGTAATAATCACCTTTTCATGATGGTTCTATTCATTCTTGACACATTTCCTTATTTTCATTATTTCAATTACAACCTTAAAGTAAAATCTCTCATAAGCATAGGAAGCTTCGAACAAACCAACCCAACTTGAACAAATGAATCCATCTATATAAGAAAACAATTCATATGTGAGTAATATTATAAATAAATAAATTAAAAATAAATATTTAATAATACCATAATTATTTGGACAATCATTTTACAGTGCAAACATCAATATTACTTCTGTGATTGAGAAGTGGCACCATCATTTCTCTTTTGGAAAAATTAGTGAAGGGAACGTTAAAGAAAGTGATAAATGAAAAATTTATAGGGGTAAAAAAGATTTTGAGGGAGAAGAAGTATGTGAGATTTTTGGTGTAGAAAGGCATGAAATATGGACAAAAATGTTCTAAAACAAATGAAATTTTCAAGGAATAATGAAAATTAAATCAGAATTTCATTATATATTTTTTCGGTAAAATAGAGAAAGTATATCATAACATTGCCTTTACATCTTCTAAAAGGGTTTCCTTCATTATTGTCACGACCCGTCCTCGGGGCCCGTGCCGTGACTACCCCAAGCCCGCCTTCATAGGCCAGGGGATGACGACTAGCACCAAGGCGTAAATACCGGAAAAAAAAGGAAGGCATTGCCTTTGAAAAGTAAACAATCACCACAGAGTAAGCAAGCGGAAAAGTAAACACTAAGTAAAAACTGTAGAAAGCTGTGCTGAAAGTAAAAGGGGCCGGAAATACAAGCCCAACTGTAAAGTACAACTAAAAGGGAAAAACAGCAACTGAAAGGAAAAGCTGCAGCGTCGAGCCGTCCTCTGGAAGTCCCACCTGAAGGGTGGGTACAGATAGCCTCCACCGCTCCTCGGTCCAGCCGTCCGCTCCGGGTATATCCCGCACAGTGGTCCACCTCCAGGTACTGTCCTGCTCCGCAAGCCTCCACCACGATCAGCGCTGTCAGTCGTCTGCAACCAACACAATGAAGTGCGGGCATAGCCTGTGCAGGGGTGAGTATAAGCAACTCAGTAGGGACCCAGAGACCCCCAAAGGTCTCCCAGAATCCACAAAGGATAATCCACAAAGGAAAGATACAATCACGAAGTAACAACCGACACTGCTTAGGTATATGCCCATACATATACCTAAGTCATCAATTCTTGTTCGGCTCCAACCTCCGAGCCCAAGCACAACCCAGTCCACACAGGAAAGAAAACGTAAACCCACACAGGATAGCACAACACAATCCACGAAGGAGAGAAAAGGTAATCAACATAGGATAGCTCAACACAATCCACAAAGGAGAGTAAACAGTAAATCCACACAGGATAGCTCAGCACAATCCACAAAAGAGAGTAACACAGGATTCAGCTCACACAGGTATACTTCTTGTATGACGATAAAGATGATCACTGATCCATCTAAGTCGTTGGACCCACAAAGGATCGAAAGGTACTAACCCCCGCAATGACCCACATAGGATCGGACCCACACAGGATCAAAAGGTAACTAACCCCCACAAGACCCACACAGGATCGGGCCCACACAGGACCTGTAGGCGCTGGCTCACACAGAACCGCTGAGCGCTGACCCACACAGGATCGGATCCACACAGGATCTGTAGCACTGATCTACGTAGGATCGCTGAGTGCAGTAGTCGTCGCAGTCCACTAAGGATCTCTGCACAGTCGTCGGAGTCGTAGTCTACTGAGGATCTCTGCACAGTCGTCGTTGTAGTCGCAGCCAGCACTAGGGTTCCCGCACACAACAAGCTCGTTCGAGAGGGTCCGCTCCACGAGCCGAGATGATGATAAATCAACTGACACAAAGTCCGAAGTTGATGTATCCAAAAGTTCCGTATCGTCAACAGGAACTCAACGTCGCAGACAACGCGTCAATCGGACGCCCGGTCTGAGAGTTATTGGCTTTTTCGTCCCAGGGGCCCGGTTGGTTTTTAAGGCAAAACCAACCCGACCGTACTCCACCTGCATCCAAACCTCGGGCGGGGTATGCCAAAAGATCCTTCTCATTTAGAGGAAAACAACGAAGTCGACGGCATGTCAAACAGACGTCCGTAGCTCAAGATATGAGCGTTTCCGCTCTGAGGGCCCAGTTGGTTTCGTGAACGAACCAACCCGTCTGAACCCAAAGTATTCCAAAACCTTGAGTGCGATATACCTAAACGACCGTCTCGATCCAAGGATCGCGTTTCCGCTGACAGCGCGTCGTTCGGAGGCCCGTAGCTCAAGTTATGAGCAAAATACCAAAAACATCCGGAGACAGGGGGTCTGGGCCCGGGCCGACCCGGGCCGACCCCCCTTGGGTCGGCCGAACCTGGTCGACCCGACCCGGTCCGACCCAGATGGACCCGGTCCGGTCCAACCACGGCGCGGCCCGGCGCGGCCGGCCGGCCCGGCTCGGCTCGGCCGAGCGGCCGAGCGAGACAGCCGCGGGGCGCTGCCCCCGCGGGTTGGAAGTGCCGCGACCCCGCGTGGGGTCGCGCTGGAGTCAACGGACGCGGCATAGCCGCGTCCCGTGTGTGAGGGCCGGACCCGCGCGGCCGCGGGTCCGCTGGCCGCCGCCGTCGCGGCTGAAGCCGCGACGGTCCTGTCCGGCGTCGCGCCGGGGCGCCGCCACCGGAGGCTTCCGCGGGCCACCAGAGTTGCTCCGGTGGTCCGTTTTCCTTCCTGTCTGCGCTGGTGCTCCTCCCGGGTTCTGTTCTTCACTTCGGAAACATCAAATCGCCCTTGCGTCACGTTTTGTCATCGCCCGCCAAATCCACACACCAACGAAGAACTGCGGAGGGTTGTCGGGCCGTGTTCGTTCGGCCCGCACCCTCCGCGTTAGGCGATAACAACCGGGAAGAATAATAAACATATCAAATAACAATTTTAATAAATGAAAATTGTTCTTATGAAACCGGGTTCTTTATTTTAAAAGAAACGTTCACGGGAATATAGAATATTTCACAACAACCACTACCTCTTCAAGTGTCGCACGCGCGTTCTTCGCGGAATTGATCTCCGCAGAAGGAGGCGATCGTCTCGTCGCGGAAGGCGTCGCGTTGTCGCGGAAGGGCGTCGCGTCGTTACGGAATACGGTGCGCGTCGACGAACTCCGAGGTTCCAGAACAACAAATTTAATTTTAATAAATAAATACATCTTGAGTTAAAATCCACAAAGGAATTTAAATAATCGCAAACTCTCACCTCAACGGATGATCGAAGGTTTTTGTCGCGGAGGAAGGAACGTCGCAGAAGAACGTCGCGGGAGAGGAAACGTTAGCATCGTGGCACACGACGTCGCGCTGTCGATTTCCGCGGGTTCGGCGTTCTTCGTCGGAGGCCAGCGTTCTTCGCGTTCTTCACGTTCTTCGCGTAGGAGGATGAAAAATTCTTAGAGGTTTTTCAAAGGTTTAACACAACATTTCAAAAGGAGGGTGTGTTGGCCTTATTTTATTAACATGCCAACAAAACGAAAAACGTGTTAAGAAACGAATGAAATTAATTCATAGAATTAATTTCAACGAATAAACCGCCCATTTAATTCAACAAATAAAACCGCCCAATTAAATGGTGCGTTAAGAATTTAAGAAAACGCGTCAGTTGACTTTCATAATGATGGGTTTTCGCGGGTGCGTTACTTAGCGGAAAAGAAACGGTGGGGCTCGTGCGGGCCCCACCCCACAAATGTCCTACCAAGAGGGTAGGATATTTCTGGATAACACCCTATCCGCATCAAATCAGCTTAAGCAGCTTTAAGTGGCTTCAAGTGGCTTCCAAGTGGCTTAAGTGAAATAAAATAAAGTTTGTCGAACAATTTATTTTATTTATTAACTTTAAGCCCAAAAATTAAAAACCACACCCGAGCAAATGCAACTCCGTAAGAGGCGTTTCTAAGCAAATACCGGCGTTGTGATTCCATCGGTGGCCTCAGAATTTGATTCCGAGCACTGGTTCAAAAGTTAGAAAAACTTGCTCGTCCGTTCACTGAACATACTCAAGCCAAACTTTAGAAAATGATTCCGGGCACACCGGGCCTCGGAATCAGGTGCCGTCAGAAACCGCGTTCTTGTAAAAATTCAAAGAAAATTAAGAAAAAAAATTTCCTTGATTTTTTCGGGTCTTTACAATTATAGTTTACTCTTCCATGGGATTGGTAAAATCATCATGTGTAGAAGACATTTTCTACCTGAGTAGTCAAACATATAATTTATATTATGTTAATGAAACAGAGAACAAATAATATAATGAAAAAAACATAGTATATTAAAAAACAATTTTACCTTCTCATTAAACTCTTTTTTTAAGATTTTAGGTTTTTGGATCTGCTATTGAGAATCCAAATCCCCTATTTGTGGTCCCCTATAACATATAATACATTGTCTATATTGGGACCGACATGAACTGACTGTGATCTCCCAATGAAAGGGTCATAATTGATTTAATTTTTATCTAACCCAACATTTGTTTTAGTCACCAATAGGACAAACAAATAATTCTGGTTTGTTGGATCTGAGACATAAAATACTTTCACTGCTTATGATGCCATTATAAAAGGCTCATATTTTCCCCTTCCACACTAAAATTCACCTTCATGAAGCCCATTTCATCAACTTTCACTGCACTCATATTTTCAACCCATTTGAAATAGAAAATCGACACATTAAATTTTGTATAATATAACTCGTATATCTATTTAATAATACCAAAATATGTCGTATTTTCATTAATTGGTTTTCTATCCTTGGAACCAGATATGTGAATCACTTCTGCCATAATCATAACACCACTATTTTTCATCATACGTCATTCATAATGTTCTTTTTATAGAATATCTAACCATTTATTACAAAACTAGTGTAAGATATAAAATTTTCATTCGGTCCCTTGGATAGCCATCGAAGTTCTTCGTCAATTGAATTCATATTTTCAGATAACTTATTTTAAATTTGATCTTAGAACCATCCTATAAACCATTGATTATGTGTATTTGATATCCATCTTTCAACCTTTTATGGATTAAAATATCTAAGAATTTATTTGTGGGATTCCAAGTATGGATCAACATATTCACTATTATCATTCTACAATACAACCTTCCAGCTGACTTCAATTCTTGACATACCATTTCAAAATCTTGATATACCATTCAAAAGGGTACATTCATCTGTAATGGATAGGACTACATAGTTGAACCTTTCTAACCAAGTGAACCATCATGTGGACCATTATATAAAATAATGATGGTGGGAAGAATATATCTAATTCACATAATATGATTTAAACCTCCTTATTCATGATTCGAAACTTCATAGGGTCTATAAATTTACTGCATATGGATTTGAAAAAGAAGCAGTGTTTGGTTAATGTATGTCGTACATTTTTAGTTAGAATGAAATGGAAAGAAACATGCATAATATCATGCATCAAAACACGATAGTTATGTGGTTTTATTCCCTATAACTTCAAATTAGTCATTGAAACAAAATTATTTTTATTTGATGAATACCCCTATGGAACTTTTATACTATTAAGGAAAAAGGAAAACTCCAATTTTTTCTATCTCGATAGAGTGTAATCTACTGGAGGAAGAAAACTTCACATTTTACCCTTTACCAGCACCAAATCTTCCCTTATCCACATGTCAACCATGTATAACCTAGCCTTGATTCCATATTTCTTTTTTCTTGGAACATTTACTAACATGAAAATAACATTATAAAATCCATTTTTTATACATGCATGACATCAAGAAAATTTATGATGTATAAACAATTATAATAAAGTAATTCAAATAAAATTGATCACTTCTTCCA
Source organism: Viscum album (assembly GCA_963277665.1). NCBI lineage: Eukaryota > Viridiplantae > Streptophyta > Magnoliopsida > Santalales > Viscaceae > Viscum > Viscum album. The sequence continues at coordinate 1,425,226,532 of OY728120.1, read as the reverse complement.
ACCTGATTTTTTTATGGTTTTTCAAAAATGGTTTCTTGAAAATAGTGTCAATATCTTTTACTTCATCGGATAGTTTATCACGCATTAGTGGAGATGGTGTTGTACCTTGTTTGATATTCCCATAGAATTCTATCATCTAGGATCAATATTTATGTTGTAGAGCTAAAAAAATTTGATGTCCCAAAAACATAGTCTTTGAAGAATGTTTCAACCAAACTGAGTGTGTTAATTCTTTACAAATGAGACACCCCAACATTCCTTTAATGCTACAGCTTGATAAATTTTCATATACAGGGAAGTCATTTTTCATCCCTTACAATACGACCCTCAATATGAATTCATCACTTCTATGATCATCATATATTATAACACTTGTATCCCACATAAATTTTAGATTTTCAATCAATGTATCCAAATGGATATCAATATCATTACCACATTTCTTTGGTCCAAATACAAGTAGAGACAATATAATTTATTTTAACTTCATGAATAACCATGGAAAAAATTTATAATTTACCAGCATGAAAGGCCATGTATTGTGAGTACTACTATGTACACCAAAAGGATTTATTCCATCTGCAGATAATACAATAAAAAAGTTTCTCAGATCATTAAAAATTCAAGATACTCGTAATCAATTTTCATCAACTGAGGATAATATATAGGATAATATAGGTTTCCATATTTAATTATTGTATCTTTATGCCATGTCAATTGTCTCATGGTTTCCTAACATTTATACAGTCTTCTAAACTATTTAATGATAATAAATTAACATAAAAATTTTGAAGGACTTGATTCATGTTTCTTGTATCAATCCATGACAAACTTAGGACATTTTATGGGTGATTTATGGTCCTTAAAAAACAATATGAAATCAATTGGAAAAACATGTATTTTTAGAGTTCATTACCATTTAACATAACATTATTTTAGCATCATATGTTTGAAATGGTAGTTCATTTTCTTCTAGTATCATATCATTAAGGAGACCAAGTATTTCTGTAAAGTTGGTGTCACTCCATCCACTGCTAGCTTTCAAATTATATAACTTCAACACAGATGACAATGTTATGTACTTAATACAACTAGTATACAATGGTGTCTTAGCACAACTATTTAACTTCTCAAACAACGTTGGACAATCATGAAGGTCATCTTCAATTTACATTATCATTTATTCAATGTGATCTCCTTTATTATTTACACTAGTATTCATACCAAATGATCTATAAATTGTAGTATCGTCCCAATTGGTGTGCACATTCAGTTTTCCCCATGTTTAGTCTAACATTTATAACATTGATATATTCCATGAAAAATTAAATGTTCTTAAAACTCTTTTGGACAAATTTTTCTTGAATAAAAGAATATAAACATGGAAAAAGTATTTGATAAGGGTTGTATGCATGCTATATTGAAAACTTTATGAAATATTTAACTATATATTCATAATATTTTGTCAAACGATTTAAATGCATCTATTTTTGATTCATATCCATATTATTGGGTTTATTAAATATTTATTTTTTTACAATAAATAAATAAATAAAAATAATATATTCATTATCAAAGGTGAAAGTTATATATAATTCTAATAAGGGAAACCCAACATTTGATTATTTCAAATAATTTCAACATTATTTTAAGAAAATGGGTAATTGAATTTAAGAAAATAATTACTCCACTATGGTAGGTGTTATCCAATGAATTCATTCAAAGGTGAAAGTTACAAACAACCGTCATCCCCATCAGTTCATCTCCTAAACATTTATCATTGCATTTTGTTGTTTGACACTCATCCTCAAACTCTTGTGGACATGAAACTATGTTTTTTGAAATACTATATACAGTAGTATTATATGGTATTACTAATACTCAAATTAGTACAAGATATATAAAAGATATGGGGGATGAGTTTTGAGAAACAAATTTCAATAATAACTATTCCAGAGACGAAGATGATGAGGATAACAATTATAATCCATTGTGTTCTCTGAAAGGGGTAATTCCTACCATTTGTGAGAATTACACCATTGGAATAGGTTATTAACTAGTATCCTATTGAATGTGAGATTTGGGGGACATAAAGGTTCTTATATGTGATTCAAGGGGCCTTGATGGGGACATGTTATGATATATGAATCCTTAGTCCCTTTATGAATTTTATATTTATAGGATAAATCCCACTTTTAATACTTTCAATCCTCTATCTAAGACTTGTACTACCTCTATTAAAACTATCCATCAAGTATTTATTAATTTATCTAAACCAATTAAAATATAATATAGGTAATTAAGGAGTAATAAGAAACCCAAATATTATAAACATGAATAATAAACTCTCATTCCATCAAATTGAAGATATAAAAATGTATTGATAAAACATTTTAATAAATAAAGAGTTATTTTATATACATGGATGGTAATAATAGATTCCTAGTGGTGGAACTAATACATTTAGACCTAAAATGATGAATACCTAAAAATAATTTCTAATAATTCTTTAAACATATATATAATTTTATAACCTCTATTCTATTTCTTGTAAAAAGTGATGTAACAACCTCATGAATTATTACATTTAATATTAATGGTATATCAAATATTTGAAAACATATTAAAATTATAATTTCAAATAAAATTGACAAGGAATGGAAAAAATAATTTTAGGAAAAGAATACACCTAATAGTGATAAAGGTTTTAAACATCTCAAAATTATTAGTTGATAAATTGATTCAAGAATAATTTCTAGATAGGTTGAAGATAAGAATTATTTTCAAGCAGAAGAAGAGTAGGATTTATAAGAAATTTTTATTTTCATGGACATTATGGGTTCTATGGTTATTTTGGGCATGTATTATAAAATTCTAGTCATAATGAGATAAATTATAGTAATTACGGAAGATATAGAGGTTTTAAGTTAAAGGGGAGATAACACACTTTAAAAAAAATAGTTTTGAAGTGAGACAAATCTTTATAAGTAAAATTAGATGATGAATTTCAAACATTGAATGAACTCAATTGAAAATGTGACAATTTAAATAGTTTTAAGAAGGATTGTCAAAATTTTCTAAAAAAATAGATGAATGGGGAGAAACGATTAGAAATGTATTATATGAAAAAGAATAGAATGTAAGAGGAATTTATTATTGATGTTACAAAATAAACATCCTTTCATATTAGATATTGGTTGTTCATCTCACATGATAAGTAAATTGATGCGATTGATGATTTTTGACAAGTTCAAAGGGTACTCATTATTTTAGAAATGGTGGATCTAGTAAGATAAATTATTTTCATTTAACTGATATTGGAAATAAAAGGCAATGTTAAAGAATGATCTGTTTTTAGATCCACTGAGGTCAAACATATATAGTGTTTATTAGATGCATGATTAAGGAAATGACATTATTTTTAAGAAGTATTAATGAGTGGGTTATCATTTCAAATATGGTTATATTTTTACAAAGGTATAGAAAACCAACCGAACCATATTTTAATTTGGGTTCAATAAAAATTTATGGTAATTGTGTTTGAAAGTGGAAATTGATATGTAGGACTGAAAAATTAATCATATTAGATAATGAGACATTTAAATACCAACTTAAAAATGGTGGATTGAGATGTTTTTATGATGAAATGATAAAATTGATATATATTTTTTACTAATTATAATTGATAGATTGTTAATAATTAAAATAATAAATTAGAGATTTAATTGAAACAACCCTAGGAGTTTATTCACTATGATATATATGGGCCCTAAAGTATAAATCATTGCATTGTGATAATTATTTTATTTCACCCATGTGTAATTATACTCAAATCAAACGTATTATGTTTTAGTCACATATATATATATATAATTCTCTTAAGGGGACTACAATTTTAAGAGGAAGTATTAAGAATGGGTTTTATTATGTGGAAATAAGTATATATTATATTGTGGGGTTGAGTATCTGACACACTTGTTATGGGGTGGTAAAAAATAATATTTATATTCCTCATTAGTACAACATAGTCTATGTCCATGATCAATCCCTTAAAGAGTTTATTTTGGATCACTAACTATTCTTACCACATTATTATATTTATGGTGTTATATATATATTTTTTAAAAATGAAAAAATATTGGGGATTTTGAAAACTGATGCAAAAAAATAAAAACAATAATGAAAATATAATATTATGAATATAATATTATCAGAAATAATTATCAATCCTTAGGGGGTTTCCCATATATGTGTTTAATTTTTTTCTTAATGTGTGGTCCCAACTTAATTATCACTCTATAGAAATGATCAATGTCATTCACCTAACCATCTTTGATTATTTATCCCATGTAATGAATTAGTGTATTACTATAACATGGGAATCAGGACTAGTATTTACTAAGTCTAATGGTTGGAGGCATCCCTCGATTGAGTATAATAACCCTTGGCTTCCACATCCATCAAGAATAATGAATGAAGAGAACCCCATTGTACATGTACAATGGTAAAAAAGTCATTCCCCATATTGTCAAAAATATCTATCACATTCAAGATAAATTTGGAATGGGAAGAATTTACCAAACTATAGTGTGAGAACAAATAGTTGTGTAATGAATATCATTTAGTAACAAGATTTTATAGAGGTCCCTACAAGTGTAGATTCCACATAATTATGATGGAAAGTAAGCAAATTCTTGATCCGTCATCGAATGGTTATTATGGGACTCAAGAACACTAGAGTTTAGAAGGGCTGGGATATGGGCATGCTCCTATACTTTGGGTTGCCCCTAGTGAGACTTCCTCTTGGATATTATCTAATAGGCGGCTATGGACATTTGATGCCACTAGTGATCTTCAAATGTGAGCTCTCTCTCAACTTAATCACATTTTTTAATTAGTATATATGGATGAGATATTATAAGGTTTGAAGGAATATGGGCCTTCCCTAAAGTGGTTATTTAAATGGGATAATGATCACCTGTCAGAGTGGGGATATAACCTTGATCTTTTTTTTCATTATTTATTAAAACATACCAACACTCCTCCTAAATAGAAGTAGGAAAAAATATTACTACTGAGTAGCTCTTAAATCATTTTAAGCTACTCTAGTGGCAACGACTCAAATATATGAGTTTCCACGGTTGACCATAGGGATATGCCAACAATAAAGAAAGAATTATGATAAAAAAATCTAAATAGATATCGACAAACAAGCAATCAAAGAGTGAGGAGGTGAAAATAACATACCTTGGATTGAAGAATAGAATCTTACAAGATAAAGTAGAAGTATTTCCAAACCTTGAATTTGTTTGATCCTTAGATTTGTTTGACAATTGAATCATTTGAGCCTTGGACTAGAGGATTGTAATTTTTCAATCTTTGATTTGGGCCTTGATTCAAGCTTGGATTCAATGAGGAGGAGCATTGACAATAGGTGGCTTCCATGGAATGCTTTAGATATCATGACTGGTTTACAACTGGTTAGTCTACTTATAACATATCAGGACACTTTTACCAATAATTCCAAAAAAGCGTTGATAAAGATCCCTTTTATCAGCGCTAAAATAAGAAGCGCTGATAAAAGACATCTTTATCAGGATGAATGTTTTAGCACTAATAAAGATGACTTTTATCAATGTTTTTTAGCTATGATAAAGCTCTATCTTTATCAGCACTAAAAAACACCAATAAAGATGCCTTTTATCAGTGCTTATTACTTAAGTGATGATAAAAGATTTATAATTATAATTATAAATAAAAAAATTGTAAATATATTTATATAATTATATATATATATTTAATAAATATATATAAATATAAATATAGTAAATATATTAATTATTTAAATATGTTTATTATAATTTTATAATTATTTAAATATAAAATATTTATCTACATTTATATAAATAATTTTTTATGAAATAATATTTATATATTCATATATTTATATCATTATATATATTTATATAATTATATATATATATATATATATATAAAATAAATAAATATAAATATAATTATAGTAAATATATTTATTATTTAAATAAATTTATTATAGTTTTATAATTATTTAAATATATATAATTACTTATTTATAATTATATAAATACTTTTAAAATAAATAATATTTCTTTACTTATAATTTTAAATATATAATTGTATAAATATAGTAAATATACATTTCTAAATATATTTATTTATAAATATTTATTTACAAATACATTTTTAAAATTATTAATGAATATTTAATCTTAAGTGCTTTCATGTTAAAAATGAGTGAAATTGAAAAATTAAAAATGATTACACTATAACAATATTGAAAAAATGGATGAGTTTTGTTAATTAAATATAAATTATAAAAAAATATGGATATATATTGAAATAAAGATGAATGCATATTTAAAATATTAAATCATAATAAATAAATGAATAAAAATAAATAATATAAATTGATTAAATTCCCCAAAAAATAAAAAATAAAAAATAAAAAATAAAACATATTAAAAATGAATTAATACCTAACTATAAAAAAATTAAAAATAAATAAATATAATTTACTGATTAAGTACATAATATATTAAATGTATCATGTTATAATGAAATTATAAAATTAATACTAAAATTTAGATAAATTACATAAATATTAGGTGTATGTTTTTCTATATAAGATTTCATTAATTACGTAAATATTTGTGTGTGTGCATTGTATATACAAATGTATTAATTACATATATGTTAAATGAATATAACACATGATTGATATATGTTAAATTGAAAAATCAAATGACATTCAATTATGTCCATTACTAAATTCAATTACTCAGTATTTTTAATTCATATTAATTTTTAATTATAAACCATTCTTCTGTAAATATATAACTATTGTAAAGCATAAATATTTTATACTATATAAATCATATTTATATTTATTCATATATATATATATATTTAATATATACTATTTATTAATATTATAAATAATTATTTAATTAATAAAATGTTTAATATTTTTCACAATTTATATATTTTTAATTTATTTTAATTTTAATTTTAAATATATTTATATATTTAATATATACTATATATTAGTATTTAAAATTTATATATAGTATAATCAATTTATTCATTTTTATCAATAATTATTTAGTTAATAAATTTTTTAATATTTTTTTAAAATAAACATATTTTTTTATTTAATTATTTCACTTTATTCGAGACCTTTATCTGCGCTAAAAAAACCGATAAAGGATCCCTTTATTAGTGCTAAAAATAAATTTCTGATAAATGGTAGACTTTATTAGTGCTAAAAATAGAGCACTGATAAATAGTACCTTTTATCAGTGCTAAAGAAAAGCACTCATAAAGGTTACGCTTTATCAGTGCTAAAAAAAGCACTCATAAAGGGTACCTTTTATCAGTGCTAAAAAAGTGATGATAAAAGATACCCTTTATCAACTTTTTTTGTGAGCACTGATAAATGCCATCATTGTTAAAGGACTATTTTGTAGTAGTGTGTCTACCCAAGACACATAACCAAACTTAGGTAGTGTTAACATAATTTAGGTTGAGAAAAACCATTGATACCAATTTGTAACAAAAGAATCTGGGTTAACCAAACCATACACCATAGCCAACCGTTACATGGTGATGCAAAATAAAGATAATGGAAACAAGTCTTTAATATAACAAGAATAAGACATACAACAAGAATAAAAAGTAAATGAAAATAAGTATTTAAAAAACCATAAAAACCAAGACAAAAATTCTAAAAAATTTATGAATAAAACCAGACTAAAAAGTCTCCATGTGACCAATATCCACCTCCAAACCACCGTGTTATAAAGGAATATGTGAAAGGAGAAGCAGAAAAGCAATAAGATGCCCTTCCATTAGCATGTATCCAGTAGTACAACATCTACAATATCCCAAATTCAAAAGTAGGGTGTGAACACAAGCCCCGATATGATTCCACCAGAGAGTTAATAAAAGGTCTAATACCAAGAATGCTATATTTATTGCTTTTAAAATAAAAAAAATTTATAATTTTTTTTAATAATTCAAAAATCCATTTGTAAAACATTTTACCTTTGGTTTTTATAAAATAATTTCATATTATCATGATAGAAATATGACAAGTATAAGTGAAAAAAGGAAAGAATATCCACGCATCATTAGGTAAGAAAGTAAACACATATCCATGAAATACCATCATCTACTTCCATGTGATAAAACCTCATATAAAAAACATGTGAGAAAAAATCCATGATAAAAACCATTATGTGATAAAAATCCATAAATGACCAAGAAAATTATCATTCGGGCTCTATCCTATGGAAAAATACATACAAGAAATAAATAGAGACCTAAAATAGGTCAAATATTGGATCCAATTGATACTGAGCCCTACTACAGTCTATCGATATCAATAAAACAACCACTAGTGGTTCCACACACACTAACGTTTCCTATGTGTATTTCCCGATGCACACAAGGTTCCAAAAGTTCCATGATTTTCAAAATACATTTCAAAACTATGAACACAATTTATAAAACATTTTTCAAAGACAACATATACCACTTTAGTGTTTGAAAAACCCATTTCCAAATAAAAAAAATTCTTTTTTTAAATTAATCCCCTTTAAAAACATTTTTCTTTCTAACTAATCCCTTAAAACCCTAAATCACTTCAATTTAATGAACAACCTAAATAAATTTATCAACAATGATAAGAAATTCATCAAATTAACCCATTTTATAGAAACCCCAACCTCAAAATGGTATAAACCTAGCCACCTTCGAGAATGGTGATTGTAAACCAAGAGATCAGCCTACAAAAGACAAGGTACGACAATAAACTGAAAATATCGATAGAAAATAATTTCTAATCCGATATCTAAAACATAAATATGGCCAGTGCCACTACTATGACTAATGAAAATGAAATAAAGAATTCTTATCCAAAGAGGACACCACAACAACTCTAATGACCAATCACCAAATAAATGCTTTAGAAGGAGAAGGCATCTCCAAAATAACATAGGATGAGATACGGGTCATGTGAGTGGGGTTTTACAGTGAAATGAAATGTTAATCAGTTGTAAAGATCCTAAAATCACAAACCATGATAATTAAATGATGTGTAATCCCATTACATGATGTGAATTCCATGTAGGCTGAAAACATCAAAAAACATGTTGCGTTTTTATAAAAAACCCAATTTTAGCCATTACATGTTGTGAACCCAAAATAAACATTGTGTAAATTTCATGGAATGAACCAGATTCATAGAATCTACCCGACAACCATTACATGATACATAATACCTTTACATGGATTATAATCTACCAAAAAATATAAAACATGCCATTTCTCAGTAGAAAAACCACAAATCACCCGATACTTTTCCAAACTTGGGGAGAACCCCTCAATGAAGTTAACACATCTATAACTATATTACATTAATTCAAACAAACATGAATCCCCTAACTTTGGGTCATTTTCCTTAGTAAATACTCTCTATCCCTGACAATCCTAAAAATGCACCCAAACAATGATGATAAACAAAGCATGAACAAGGGAGTACCTGAAAAGATTAACTGGGTGTTACATATGATGTATTGATGTTTATCCTTGAATTATGATTATAATTTCATGATTTATGTTTTTTTCACACTCTTATATTACCTTGATGTTTTCAACTTATATAATTATTCAATGTTCATATTTATAATTATCACCCTTTTAGGTCACCTTGATATTCCTCTTGATCCACATGAATTATTTTCATTATATTATTCATTTATTATTCCCTTAATTGGATTTATAGATCATCACTTTCTTATGTACATATTTTGATCATCCCATGCAATTTTAGAAGATCAATTTAATTATAAGGTCATTTTTTGGAGTTTTAATTAATGTCATTATATCATTATAGAAATTTATTGTGATTTTTATCTAATTAACCAAAGACACTAGGCCTCTTAATATTTTGGGATTATATTATGTGTGTCTTTATGTAATAAATAATGAATTACTATTTATAAAAGATATGGTTTTTCGTAGTTGGTATCAAAGAAAGGTGTTGTTATTTTTGGGGATTAGGATTAGAAAACCTTAGTGAAATCCTTAGATATAAGACTAAACATAGGAAAAAATCCCAAAATTTAGGTAAAGTATAGAGTGAGTGGCTTCCAAGAAACAAAATTCCTATCCAAATACTACAACTGGATGTGGCTATGGCATAATAATACTTAGGGGTAATAGACCTGAAAATGGTTCATTAGGCAGTGACTCAATTTTCACATGGTGTACCACAACGATGCCTTACTAGACACCTGGTTTGACACTCCCGGGGGATATTATTTGTTAAATTTATAATCTATTTATGAACCAATTTAAATGGAAAAAAATTCCAATAAAAGTTTATGTTAGGAAATAAATCATGGATAACTTAGATTGAAATGTAAAAATTCATATATTAAGAAATATATGTCATTATGAGTTGTATATTCAATTCTCACAGTTTCCATTTTATTTGTATAATATTTTTAGAAATTTAAACCCTATTTTCCCTTTATTTTAGTAAATGAATGGAAATATGAGGAACCGAGTCAACAATCAATGTGATGGGAAATGTGATGACTGCCCAAATGAGATTCACCAACCATTGGATAAAGGAGTCGAGAGATTCATGACAATAATTACTCAATTAACTCAAGTTTTAAATAGAAACATTAATTAGGAAGAAAAACCACACCCCTATATGAAATAGAAAGTTTAAATTGAGACCTTTATGCAAAAAAGGCCTCAATATTTTAGTTGATCTTCTGATCCCTTAATCATGGAAAAATGGATCAACCCCATTGAAAATATCTTCTCCATCCTTAAATGATCTGAGTAAGAGAGGTTCATACTGGCTATTTATAAAATAAATAAATAATCTAATCAATGGTGGATTTTGATCAAGAATAAAAATCCTAATGAAGTGATCAAAGCATTAGAGTGGAATGAATTATGGAAAATTCTTTTTGATAATTTTTTTATCACACTCTCTGAGAAAAAATGGATACGGAGTTCCTTGGAATCAAACAAAAGGGAAATGAATCCATTGAGGAGTTTGAGGAAAAATTCACAAGACTAGTGTAATACGCCTCTAACTTTTTCATTGACCCTAAAAGTAATGTTTTATACTTTTTTAGTGGGATAAAGACGAATCTTTAAAAATATTTGGTGATTCATGAATTTGAAAGATATGAATAAATTGTTTAATATTACCTCAATTTTGAAATGGTGATTGTCAAATTTCAAGGGTGTCATGGGTCGGGATATATGAAGTGGAGAATAGAGTTTATTTCTGATGGAGTGATAGAGAAATATCATGTTGGTAAGAAAGTCTAACATCCCACTTATCCAAAGTGTAGGAAGAAGAATCCTAGAAATTTTCTAAATGGGATAAGAAAAATATTTAGGTTCGGGAAGGAGGGGAACCTAGCTATTAAATGTTGATGGGTGAAACCCACCAATGTGATGGAAGAAAGAAATTATCCAGTCAACCATCAGCCTACTGTCCAATGTTTCAATTGCAAGGAATAAGAGAACTATGTGAACCAATGCACTAAGCTAATAGTTATCAATTATAATCCATGATAACAACCTCTAAGGCCTTGAGAGAAAGTGAGAGTATATTACACCATAACCAATGTGGTGGATCTCAACAATAAAGTGGTGACATGTATTCTAGTTATTTATTCAAGGATAGAAAATTTACAATTCTATTCATGTTCTACGTATTCTTTCATATCATGCATATTTAGTAGAACTATTAAAGCACCACATCAAAACAAGGAAGTCGATTTATCAATAAAAATGAAAAATGGTGAAATTATTTCATCCCAAGTATATAAATCCCCCTATCAGTATTTCAAGTGGAATTTTACAGAAATCCTTATAAAAAACCATTTAGTAGAATTTGATACTATTCTAGGTATAGATTGTATTTCCTTGTATAGTGATAACATAAATTTATGGTAGAAGGAAATTAACCAATGTATCATGAATAAACCTCCAATTCTATACAAGTGTAAGGAGGAAGATGGATCTCCTTTAGAGTCATCATCTTAAGAATGGATATTATTACCTTGTGAGAAATTATATCATGATCAAATGACTGATACTAAGTAAAATATCATCCTTGATGACATGACCATTGCAAGAGAATTGGCTGGCATGTTTCCTAAATAATTTCTTGGTCATCCTCCAAGATGATAGGTTGAGTTCTTGGTCAATCCTATACTAGGATCTTTTCTAATATCCAAGACTCTATATATAATAGACACAAATGAACTTGAAAAGTTGAAAAAAACTACAAGAGAATCTAAATAAAGGGTTTATGAACCTAAGTACTTCCCAATGGGGTGAACTAATCCTTTTTATCAAGAATAAGTATGTTTCAATGTACCTATGAATTTATTCTCACAAGCTAAACAAGATGATGATAAAGAAAAAGTATTATATGACATGAATTGATGACCTGTTATACTGGCTACGTGGATCCTTGTACTTTTCTAAAGAGGATCTTCAACCAAGATATATTAAGTAAATGTGAAGAAAGAGGTTATTACCAAGACTAATTTTTAAAGAAGGTACATACACTATGAGTTTATAATGATTCCATTAGAACTCACTAATACTCCAGATATCTTCATGGACTTAATGAATAAATTCTTTTAGGGTTTCCTCAAAAAAAAATTTAGTTTTATTTATCAATGATATTATTATGTACTCTAAAATGATGGATGAATATGAAGATCATTTTAATTATATACTAAAGACCTTGTGAAAGGAAAATTTATACGAAAAGTATATAAAATGCTAATTTTGGATGGTGAAATTAGAATTATTGAGGCATGTTATCATTAGTAAAGGGATATCTGTCAATCATTTGAAGATATAGGAAATTTAAAGATGACCCAAACCAAAATATGTGATGTAGATATGCAGTTTCCATGGATTAGCTGGGCACTATCATTGATTTGTGAGAAAATTACCTTGATTGTTAAACACCCTAACCAAAATAACTAAGAAGAGGGTGAAGTTTTTCTAGATTGAAAAATAAGAGGGAAGATTTAAATAGTTAAAGAAAAGGATTATTATTACAATTTTTCTCACATTACTCAATAGGGGTGAAGGTTTTTTGTTCTACAATGATGTGTCTAAAATAGTCTAAGGTTGTTTACTCATGAAAGATAATGTAAGGACCTGTGTTTTTCCGAACTGAAGTTTTTGAGAATAAATTTTAATTTTTACTTTTGGATGCTTATAAAGGGTAAAATTGCCTTTTTACCATAGTATATGATCTCAGATAATTTTTATGACCACTTTTTTGGTCTCAAAATAGGTTGTTTACCCTAGTACATGAGTTTGGTAGATATCTAATCTGTTAAAATTGTAACAGAATAATTAATATTTAATAGTTAATAAATTAGATGCTAATTTATTAATGGAGGTTCATTTGGTCATATATTTTTAACGGAGCATTGGATTGAGATTCTTTCTCCACTGTTCGGTCCATAACATAGAGTTTTTTCTAGTCGAGGCATAAACTTGAGTTGGTCACTGGGGATGGGCTAAGAACTCTTTTCTTTTTCTTTTATTTTATTTTATTTGTTTTCTTTTATTTCTTTTCTTTCATTTCCTTCCTTGGCTTATCACATATACCCCTATAGATTCCCATTCACACGACCAAGAGATAGGATATAGAGAGGGAGAAAGGGAAAGATAGAGAGAGATAAAGAGGTACCTCCATGGAGCTCAGGACGTGATAAATCATCATGCAGAAACTATGGACTGTAGAAATGTGCAATGCTTCAGCAGATTATACCCAAAGGTAGTCCATTTTTATGTTTTTATATAAATCCCCACAATTTAATCTTTTTCAAGTTTTAATCCCCTTTTATTCTTTCTGAAGACCCATTAAGGGTTGATCTACTGCTTTTGGGGGAAAAACAAGAGTTTTGGGTAGATTCAAGTGTTTTCTATTCAAGAAAACCCATGTACATGAAATGTGGTTTTGGGAACACATGCTATGTGTTCTTTTGATTTGGGGAATATGACTTTTTGGATGTACACATCATGTATAGGGTGTACACGCCCTATACTGGGACTTGTCCATGTTGCCCAATACTCGATCAGGAAACCCATGTAATTGGTACATGCCATGTAGAGTACACATCCAGACCCTGTGTGGGTCGCACATCATGTAGATGTACATGACCAGACCAAATACATGGCTTGGGCATGCGAGAGACACAGGTAGGTACCCCGTGTTGGGTACACACCATATAACCATCTTACACACCATTTACCCATCTTACACACTGTGTACTTTGGCATTTACATGCCATGTCCGGATAGAGTACACACCAAGGTGGGACTTTGAGAGTACATGCTATATGCAAAGGGATACACACTGTGTACTACCCCGTTTTCAACCCTCTTTGGGGTTTTCATGTATTTTCACCCTAGAGTTGTAATTGTTCATAATATGAGTCTATTATGAGTAGTTTTCTACATATATTGCAATAGTAAAACCCTTGGGATAATTTGAGGACTCATAATGGGTGTTTTGGGGATTTTACCTAAATGGAGAGGTTTTTCCTCTGGTAATCTTATTCAGTTTTCTCCCAAGAGTGAGACCCCTTGATCTGAGATGGGCTATAATATATCTCCCTTGACCTATGACATTGTAGGTATTATTTTTAGGATATATCCCTTACAAGATGTTCCCTTCTATCCTATGAAGCTAAGAAACTAGTTATTATCAAGGATACCTTGTAAGATTCAACTACTCATGTTTCAACCTATAGGATCCTGAATAGGATGCCTCTATCTTCTTCCTGCTACCAAGGTTCCCCTATGGGGCCTTTTCTTACGTGTTGACCTAGGGAATCCATAGTAGGATCCCTTCACCTGAGTACCGTTCAAAGGATCCCTTCTAGAATACCTTCACTTATGTTTAGACCTTTAGGATCCCATATAGGATTCGTCCTTTACCATTTAGATGAGGATACCTTGTAGGATTCCTTATCTTATGCTTGGAACTTTACGATCCCATGAAGGATTCCTCCTTTACCTTTTCTACTATGGATCCCATGTAGGATGCCTCTCATATGTTTGATTTATAACACCCAGTGGGTTCCTCGTTGTTTGACTGATCCTGAGTTAGTATATCGGGTTTGGGTAGAGATAGCAGTATGTGTCACCATAGAACCCATACCAAACTTGTAAGCCCCTAAGGTTGTGGTAGTGGTGTTGGTTGGGAATTTAGACACCCCCACTCCTTATTTATTTACTCACATGTTTACTTTTAATGCATCGATGATAACCAAGGGTGATTTTTGGTTGGTTTCTGTTGAGCCTAATGAGAGGCATGCTTCTTTTTCTTCAGGATGCCCAAACATTCCTTTTAGGATTTATCTTATTTTTTGGGATTCCCCGACGTACTTTCTTGGGATCCAGCTTTTGATCCTTGTTATTTATAATTTTTACTTGTATACCTAGAGGTACTACCTGGGATCTGGATATTGAGCCTATATATTTTGATTATTTTATTATTGGGATTTCTAGCGGTGCTTATTAGAATTCAGATGTTGAACCTACTACTATGATATACTGGTATGGCATCCCTAGTAATGATATTCATTGGTGATTCTACTCTCCTGAGTGATGAGGATGATTCCACTCTCCTTGGATCATGGGATAAATGAGGATGATTACAATCTTCTCAACCTGGGGTTGTTGGTGGATGATTACAGTCTCCTCGACTTTTGGTCTATAAAGGATGATAATTTTCTCCTCGATCTATGGCCTATAGAGGATGACTAAGCTCTCTTCAATTTTTCATATGATGAGGATCTCCAGACGTTCTCTACGAGATTATTATTTTGATTTGTTTTCTTATCAGGGTGGTTGAGTATGGAATTACACACCTATGATTGATGTTCACATTTGTATCTTGAGGGGTGGGAATGATGTCTCAATAATGATCTCTCCGTATATATCTCTTGAGGGTCATACTCTTAGGGTTCATCCAAGTATCAATGTTGTGCCCCATATGGACGGGGACCTAGGGATCAGATATTTTCCATGGATTGGATTTACATGGAATTAGTAGTATGACATCTAGATCTTGGTCATTTATAGGATGTTCAGATTTACTTCCACATAATCCTTATTTATAGGGATTAGAGGTGAGTACGCATGAACTCAAGTATAGGAAAAGTATCCCCCTGTGGTGACATATCTTGCTCAGAGATATTTCCGGTGTTGGATGAATCATATATATATTGATTGGGATTTTAAACCTAGATATAAAATTAATGATACATGGCTTAATTTCCACAAAATCCATCTCAATTTACTTGCATAAGATGTCTAGGAGATTGGGATTTCGGATCCAAGGATCAACTACTGATTTGTTTCATGTTATTTAATCCACTTTATTCAGGAATATTAATATTTATGTATATATGTATAGGTATGGGAGTATACATGTATACACATATAGATATGGACATCCATGGTAGAACTTTACCAGTTGAATGGGATCAAAGAATTGGGGTTCGACTATGGTTTCAGGTTTTTTGGTTTTACTTACCTTTTTAGTTGAGTCTCATCTAAGCTAAGAATATTGATTTAGCATACACTTTTAGCAGCATATTTATAGTTTCATAATTGGGGTGGCCAACTGAGATTATTTATCACCCATATATTGGAGTTGGTGGCCTAGAACCAACTACTTTGTTCTTTATTCATTAATAAATACCTTATCGCATCTTTATTATTCTTCTGCATGACAATGTATGTGATAATGTCCTAAGGATAGATGTTGCACTAAAGGTTCATAGAGAATCCTTGCTATGATGATAACCTGGAAGTTCCATAACAATGTTCTTGAATATATGTTCTATGGCCAGATGATGTTATTTAAGGGACACAAATAATATAGGCCATTAGGTGTGAGGACTCATAAAACTTTGAGGCACCTTCTCATGGTGTTCACCCTTGGTAATATCTAAGAGGATATTATGATAACATGACCCTCCAGTAGGAAATCCACATTTCAAAGTGTCATTGGATTTTCCTATCTACAGAAGTGTGTATTGGTCCTTAGAATTTTAGATAATTATTAACGAGTATTATAACTCATGAAATTAGATGTATTGAAGAAAACTGTGATGACACACTGTTCAAAGTGAGGTTGAATATGTTGGGTGCGTCATGAATAAAAATGCATTAATAGATAATGTGAGAAAGGATTTGTCCATTCTATTCCATAACAGAAGTAGATATCGCAAGCCCTTTGATGGAATTGATATAGCCTAAATAAATCCATGGCCATAGTGAGGAATGGTTAAGTTCAATTCTGGTAAGTCAAAGAAAGAATAATCGAGCACATGGGTTGATGGCACTAGCATGAAACCCACTTGATTCAAGATATCAAGACAAAAGGATTACATTACATAGTAAGCGTTCATATGAGGTGACAAGGAATTACGACGTTAACTTCTTTCTCTATGGGTGACTTAGCATGTTTCTAGATGCTAACCTTGGACTTTAGGAAGACTCTTCCTAATGAAACTGAGAAAAAGGCCTAGAGGGTCACACACTAAGTGTGTCCAAGTATCTCAGTTAAATATTCATTTGACAAGTTGAATAAAGATTATTCACGATTGTGGTTTAATAATTATTCAAGGATTTCTGATGGAATTTATTTCGACACTAGTTATTCGAGAGAATATAGTGTGGGAGAAATAATATATTTATTAGCGAGTAATGCAGTGATATTTATTTGATAAGTAAATAGTCATTATTCAAGGTCTAATAAATGTGGTGGAGGAAATAAAGAAAATTGAAAAAACAAAAGTACACACTTTGTATATTAATATATACACATCATGTAGTTTTTCTGAGGATTTTGTGAGAAATAATATTATTTATTTAATTAAATAATATTAGGTGTAATTTGCTGGGCTCATGTTAAGTAATAATAATAGTCTACTGTTATTATTAGACATGGGGTTTTACTAAGAATTAAATGAAATGAATAAATGCTTTCAGGTAATTAATTTTTTTATTATTATGAGTAATTTAAATCCCAATTATATTATTCTAATGAGATCTAGACATTTTTTTATGGTTGTACACAATGTATTTGGAGAAAGATCTTAAGCCAAGAGAGAATTCTTTTTCCTACAAGAATTCTCTCAAGTTATGAGAGTGATCCTCCTCCACCCGATCAAGGAGAGAGCTTTGGAAGCGACTCTCAAGACGATCGAAGGAGGATATCATAAGAAAAGGCTCTTCCATTCTATCACCCAGAGATCCCTTTGGTGATGTCCAGAGATACATGGATCACATGTGGACCACTTCTAGAGGAAGCCTACACTTGGCTTCTATGACGCAACGACGGATCACATCAGATCATGAACAGAAACATCAACGAAGAGTGAATTCCATCAAAGTAATTATTATCTTTTAATTAAATTAATTATAACCAACATATAATGATACTCTCTATGGTTTTGATACTCCCTTTCTTTCTTTCGTTCTTCATTATATTATGAAGATCCGATATTTTATTATCATGACAGATCTCATATTGATCATTGTTAATGGAAAAATTAAAGTTGGGTACACCCACCAACATGATTCCATTGCGCCTGAAACCTACAAGTGGTATCAAAGGGTTCATATTGTTGATTATAATTATTTAGTTTTTTGTTGATGATTTATTCATTTAATAATTTAGTTGATTCAATTCAAGTTAATCGTTCTACAAATCGGAATCTTGAGATCTGTTCCTCCTTTTTTGTTTGTCGTTCACCTTACAGAAACAATCTTTTCTTTTAATTTTGATTAAAACAAAATAGATGTCCTCATTCGGAAGATCCAAAGCTTCCTGGCTATACAACACCAGAACACATAGCGTGTATTTGGTAGTACACACCATGTAGTCTAGGTTCCATGCACTGGGACTGGTCCTCCAAACCAAGTCATGTGTTGGTGTCTATTTAAGTTTTAAATGAATCCATGTGTTGATTAGGAATAGGTGGAATGTGGTTTCTATATTACATGCCATGTGGTCAACTAGACATGGCGTGTAGATGTACTTCAAAAATATTCAGAGTACACGACGTGTTCAGTGGTCCACATGTCGTGTAGTATCCGCATTACACAGTTTCCAACTAGGCAATCCATGTATGGGGTACACGGTCCAACCCTAACCCTATAGGAATACACGCCATGTCTAGTTGACCAAAGGGTTCATATTGTTGATTATAATTATTTAGTTTTTTGTTGATGATTTATTCATTTAATAATTTAGTTGATTCAATTCAAGTTAATCGTTCTACAAATCGGAATCTTGAGATCTGTTCCTCCTTTTTTGTTTGTCGTTCACCTTACAGAAACAATCTTTTCTTTTAATTTTGATTAAAACAAAATAGATGTCCTCATTCGGAAGATCCAAAGCTTCCTGGCTATACAACACCAGAACACATAGCGTGTATTTGGTAGTACACACCATGTAGTCTAGGTTCCATGCACTGGGACTGGTCCTCCAAACCAAGTCATGTGTTGGTGTCTATTTAAGTTTTAAATGAATCCATGTGTTGATTAGGAATAGGTGGAATGTGGTTTCTATATTACATGCCATGTGGTCAACTAGACATGGCGTGTATTCCTATAGGGTTAGGGTTGGACCGTGTACCCCATACATGGATTGCCTAGTTGGAAACTGTGTAATGCGGATACTACACGACATGTGGACCACTGAACACGTCGTGTACTCTGAATATTTTTGAAGTACATCTACACGCCATGTCCTCGGGCATGTACTTTGGATGGATGGTGAATGGTAGTACACGCCATATAGTCAGAACCACACGCTGTGTACTAATCCAAATTTTATAGATTTATTAAAATTTGTTATTATATTATACAAACCCTTGAGACATGTACCATAGTGTCGACATAAAGCAGAAGCACAACATGTGATAAGTGTTATATATATATATGTGTGTGTGTTTAATTTAACATATGTGTAATGTTTATTTCTACTCATTGGTAGATATAAATGGGAATTAACCGGGTTGCCTCCAAGGTACAAGTTACATACAAAGATAATTTTAAATGAATTTATTTGTTTAAAATTATGATGGATGATAATGTTAAGGAAATTCAGCAAAGGTTTTAAGATAAAAGGATTGACTAATTAAAGATAATTAATTGATTCGAGCATGACTTATCTTTAACAATAACTATTAAATAATTGAATACTAGTTTTATTTATGCGTAAATATCATTGAAAGAATGTATGATCCTCAGCTAGACTAAGACCTTTGTATGTGAATGGTTTATTTTAATTAATTTATTTAAATTATTTTTTTGGCCTGCGAGCCTTCTCCTCATTAATATGTAGGGTCTGTGTGCCCAAGGTTTCTTTTATACAAGACCCCATTTTACCCCTCACCTACGAGTGAGATAAAAGAATATGTAATGGATAGAGCCCCCAAGCTAGTGGAGGAAGCTCAAGTTAGGAGCCAAGGTGAAACCAATCTAAGGAGATACAAAGGTGGATAGGTGTAAAGATGTAAACATGAACACAAAAGGTTCAAGGTGTTTATCCCCTAGGTCTTGGGTTAGTTTATCAACCACTAGATAAACTAACCAATATAGTAAGATCATGATCATACCATTTATTTTATTTTTATCAGTTTCATAGTTTATTTATTGTGGGTGTGTTTTCATAACCACACAATTAATGAATTGAACAAGCATGCAAGATGGAACTAAAATAAGACCAGATTATACGTAAATATTATCTTAGATATGGTAAATGACTTAATTATATCCCACTTAATATTAAAAAACATGTAATCAAAGATAATAAAATGAAAATTTATGTATAAGGATAAAATCCCTCAAAGAAATATTAAGTCGGTATAGCCTTCCATAATCTTGGTTAGAATTGAACTGTAGTTCAAAGTTCTTGACCAACCCTAGGTGGGGTGATTTCAATTATTTGGGAATTCTAATTCAAGTTTTTGGGTTGACTTGACTTGGTTCACATCAAGGGTTTACTGCCATAGTAGGACTTAGTGTGACCAATAGGAAAAGGTTGAGGAAATCCAAAATAAAAGGATTTCAAGATTGGGGAGTCCACTCAGCGGATCAAGGAACTGTTAGTTAATGTAGTTGGAATTTGGAATGACTACCTAAAACCCTTCAAGTTGCTTGACCAACCATAGTTGGGGTAATGAAAATGGAAATATGGATCCTTTTCAATAAAATATTCAGGCAACAAAATATTCTGAAGTCAATGGTGAGGGCTATTGGATTTTGATAAAATAGTGGGAGGCTAATAAGTATTAGTTAATTTATTCGTCTTAGTTTTATCATGATAAAGTACTAAACTTTTAAACATATCATTGTAAACCATATGCGAGAAAGAGAAAACTTCTCACCAGAACCAATATCCTAGAGTGGCAGAGGCATTTAAGTGCCATTCTTCACCACAAGAGGAAATTGTATGTGATGGAGGAGCCTATTCTAGTTGTGCTTGGAAAAGAGGCCAATGATGAAGAACTACATCTCTATATGAAACATTTAGACGATTCCACAGATGTCCAATGTTTCATACTATCATCCATGTCTAATGAGCTCTTGAAGAAACATGAAAACATAGACGCGTATAGCACGATGTCTCACCTTAAGGATATCTATCAAGAGAAGGAAAGACAAGGGAGATATGAGATCTACAATGCTTTGTTTACAACTAATCTTAGAGAGTCTGTGCCAGTTGGGCCTCATGTAGTCAATATCACTGGCTACATTGAATGCCTAGACATCTTAGGGATTAAGTTCTCGGATGAGTTGCATACAAATATCATCCTATCATCACCATCCAAGACCTTTTCTAGATTTATTGTCAACTAAAACATATGAAATAATGAGAAGAGTATATCAGAACTTCTGACCTTAATTATCTAGGTAGATAAGGACATGGTGTGTGACAAAACCATAGTCCTTATAGTGAATAAGAAAATTAAGTACAAGTCAAAGGGGACAAGGTCTTATAAATGGTCCGAAGCCCCCAAGCGCCATCCCTCTAAGAAGGGGAAGATCTAGAGGAAGGGAAAGGAATGGGAGGTGGTATGTTTTTCAGGTGGAAAGCTAGGACACTGGAATAATAATTTCACCTAAAAGAGTGGGGATACTAAAGGTGTGTTCATTATCGAGTGTAATATTTCCATTTCTACCATTGGGTATTAGATACAACTTGTGGGGATCACATCTGTATTCAAATACAGGAACCAAATAGATTTATAAATATTTTCATAGGAGAGGTGGAACTTCGAGTAGCTATTGGTGTGAGTATGGATGTGTTAGACATTGACAATTACCACCTCTCATTGCCGACTGGGATGATTTTATTTTTTCATAACTGTTATTATGTTCCTAGTGTTACCAAAAACATAATTTATGTATCATGTTTGGATATAGATGGATTTATTTTCATGTTTGGAAATAAGGGTTGTTTCTTTTATAAGATCAACGTATGTTATGGTATGGTGCATTTAAATAATTATTTATATGTATTAAATTATGAAAACCAAGTGTTGGAAATCGATAATGAAACAAACTCACATGACTCATAAAACACCCAGTTGTGGCATCACCGTCTTGGTCATGTAAACAAGAAGCGCTTGACAAAGATCTGCCAAGATGATTATTTAGACTCTACTGATCTAAAACCACTTTATAGATGTCATTCTTGTTTATAAGGTAAAATGAATAAGCCAACTTTTAGTGGTCAGGGTGAAAGATCCACAAAGCTTCTAGGATTGGTACACACAGATGTGTGTGGGCCATTTCCAGTTGAATCTAGAGGTGGATATTCCTACTTCATTACTTTTACTGATGATTTGAGTAGATATGGATATATATACTTAATGAGGTATAATCCAGAGGCCTTAGAGAAATTTAAGTAACTCAAGAATGAAGTAGAGAATTAGCTTGGTAATAAGATAAAGAAGATTCGATTGGTTCAAGGTGGAGAATATCTAAACCAAGAATTCATCAAAATTTTATGGGAATCTGGGATTCTATCTCAACTCACTCCTCCTTATACACCACATTGGAATGGTTTTAGTGAAAGGAGGAACCACACCTTGTTGAACATGGTGAGGTCTATGATGATTCATGCAAATCTTCCATTATCCTTTAGGAGATATGCATTAAAAACTACAACATACACATTAAACCAAGTACCAAATAAGGTGGAAAATGGAATTCTCTCCGAGTTATGGAATAGAAAGAAACCCATTTTGTCGCACACACGTGTATTGGGATGCAAGGTATTTGTTAAGGCCTTCTCCGGAAACAAACTAGCACCCCAGGGCACGAGGTGTATCTTTATAGGATATCGCAAGGAAACAAAAAGATATTAGCTATATAACCATTTAGATAAGAAAGTGACTGTCGTTAGGAAATACATCTTTCTTGAGTGGGAGCACATCCTCAAGAAGGATAGTGGGAGCAATATTGACCTTGTTGAAGTTGATTCTCAAGATACACAAGAGTTGGTACAAGAACAAGTTACATAGGCCCCCATGGAAGAGGTTTGAGAAACACAAGTACTGCGTATGAGCACAAGAGAGGTAAGGGAACTAGAGATATTTGGTTTCCTAGTCACTGAGGATGGTGAATCATTATTTTTGGACAATGATGAACCACTATCCTATAAGGAAGTAGCAAAGAGCTCAAAATTTTCAAGATGGATAGAAGCTATGAAATCTGAGATGGATTTCATGTATCAGATCCAAGTCTGGGTTTTGGTCTATGAGCCAGTTGATGTAAAGCCTGTTGGATGCAAATGGGTATTCAAGATAAATTTGGACATGGAAGTTCAAGTTAGAACCTATAAAGAAAGGATAGCAGCTAAAGGATTCAGACAACATCAAGGAATTGAATATGATGAAACCTTCTCACCAGTTTCCATATTTAAATCCATAAGAATCATACTTTCCATAGCAGCTTACTAGGACTACGAGATTTGGCAGATGGATGTCAAAACAACATTCCTTAATGGGAACCTTCAGGAAGATGTCTATATGAAACAACTGGAAGGGTTTGTGACACCAGGTGAAGAAAAACGGGTTTGCAAGTTGAAAAGTTCCATTTATGGATTAAATAAATCATCCAGGTCATGGAACATTCAATTTGATGAATCCATAAAGGAATTTGGTTTCATTAAGAATGAATATGAGCCATGTATTTATAATAAGTTTAATGGGAATGCGGTCGTTATCCTAGTAGTATATGTTGATGACATATTACTTATTGGAAATGATGTACCTGTCTTATAGTCAGTTATGGACTGCTTTAACAAGTTATTCTCCCTGAAAGACATAGGTGAAGAAACCTACATTCTAGGGATCAAGATCATTCATGATATATTCAAGAGGCTGCTTGGACTAAGTCAGGGTAAATACATTGACCAGATACTAAATAGATTTAGTATGGAACAATCCAAGAGGAGATTGGTTCTAGTGTCACATGGCCTACATATTTCTAAGAAAATGTGTCCTTAAACACTATAGGAGAAAGATAGGATGAGTAAGATCCCATATTCTTTGGATATAGGATCCATCATGGATGCAATGTTATGTACTAGGCTTGATGTTTCCTATGCACTGAGCATGGTAGGAAGATATCAAGAAGATCCAGGAGAACAACATTGGACTATTGTTAAGACTATCCTTAAGTATCTAAGAAGAACTAAGGATATGTTCATGGTGTATGGAGGATATGATTAGCTTGTAATCATAGGGTATGATGATGCTGGTTTTCAGACAGATCAGAATGATATGAAGTCGCAATCCGGATATGTTTTCTGTCTCAATGGAGGAGCTATGAGCTGGAAGAGTTCAAAGCAGCCAGTGTTCGCTGATTCTCTAGAGGATTCCAAATATATAGTGGCTTCTGATGTAACCAAGGAAGACGTTGAGATTTGTAACTTTGTCCAGGAGCATGATTTGGTGCCTAGAAATAAAGATCCAATCAAATAGTATTGTGATAATACTGCAGCAGTGGCTCTTGAAAAAGAACTAAGGTCACATCAATCGGAAAAGAACATTCTCCAAAAGTATCACCTATTGAGGGATTTATATCAAAGGGGTGAATTTTCAGTGAGAAGAGTTTCCACAGAAGAGAACATGGTAGACCCCAAGACTAAAGGCATATCTCAGTAGAATCATGAATATCAAGTGAGAGCTAGTGGGTCAAAGGTTGTTAGAAGTTGGCTCTAGTCCAAGTGGGAGCCTTTTGGAGTTGGTGGCATAGAACCAAATACTTTGTACTTTATTCATTAATAAATACCTTATCACATCTTGATTGTTATTCTACGTGACAATGCATGTGATCATTTCCTAAGGATAGATGTTTCACTAATGGGCCATAGCGGATCCCTATTATGATGAGAACTCGGAAGTGACATAACACTATTCTTGAATATATGTTCTATAGACGGATGATGATATTTGTGGGACACAAATAATATAGGCCATTAGGGGTGAGGAATGATAAAACCTGGAGGCACTTTCTCATGGTGTGTTCCCTTGGTAATATCTAGGAGGATATTATGAGAATGAGACCTTCCAGTTGGAAATCCACATTTTATAGTGTTATCGGATGTTCCAATATATGGACGTGTGTATTGGTCCTTAGACTTTCAGATTATTATTAATGGGTATTAAAACTCACACACTTAGATTGTAACACCCGAGACTTTTATAAGAAATATTTTGTTTTTATTTTATATAAATCATTAAAGGAATCTTTCACTACACACAACACTAGCTTGGCTTGCTTTACACGCAATCACGACCTTCCTTGATAGCTTGTGTCGTACGCAATACCGAGTTTCACTAAACAACGATATGCTATTAAAATATTATTAAAACTAGTTGTTATGAATAGTAATAACCAATTTTTGAAATTTGGTAAATTTTATTTTTTAAAATGGACTTTGTTTTTGGATTCGGAATATTGAAATTAGCCTAGGGTGAAATTTTGGTATTTTTATGGAAACTTTCAATTTTTGATGAATAGTGAAAACACTGGGTTACTATTTAAAAACCGACTTTTTATTTAAATAAATATTTATTTTATTTAAATTTATTTTTGGTAAAAATTGGTACATAATACCTATATAAGTTCAATTTAATTCATTGGAGTAATTTTATAATAATTTTAGATAAATAAAAATTTTATTGAACTTTTCACCGTCTTTTACCCACCTTCTAGGAGAATTTGCAAATTTACATAAAACTTAATTTTACCGCTTCTGTGAGTGGAATTTCAAAAATCCGAGAGACACGGTTGATTTCAGTAAGTAAAATGTGGTTCAATGAGATGAAAATAATTTTTGGTGAATAGTAACTTTTTACTTTTATTTACCATGGTTAAAAGTAAATAGGGTAATTAAGAGTAAAAATGATATTATTATTACCCTAAGACATGTCCTAATTCTATTGGATAAGTTAAAATTCAACCAAAAACAACCTTAGGAATAAAATATGACCATTTAGGACCACATGGATTAGATTAGGACATTTATTATTAATTTATTTAAAGAAGGGTTAAAATAGTTAAAATAGTTAAAATCAAAGTTTAATAAGTAAATAAATTTTAATATAGAGTTATACATAAGATAAATTTGACTATTAATATTAATTAGAAAGCTAAAAAGATTTCCTACATAATGATATTTTATTTTTAATTTTTAGACATTAAATAATTTAATTTATTTATGACACAATGATGATGCAATAATTATCTTATTAATGAAATATTGACATAATTGATGTTATAAATACCCAAATAAATATAATTTGAGACTTTTTATGAATTAAACTAATTTTATAGGTTAATATGGAATTTTATTATTGATTTAATTAACTTTGTTCTAATTAATCATTCTGTTATAATTTTCAAAAAAATCAATTACTAAATAGTGTCAAAATTGACATAAAATAGTTTTTTAAAAAAATATTATAATATTAAGTGTTATTTTATTCCTAAAAATCTAAGGTTCGGCCAAATGACTTATATAAGGTTATATATATTAATAATAAACAATTTTAGGTTTGTTTGGCTTGTTATAGAATGTTTATTAACCTTATAGTGTAAGAACACAAGAAGACACAATAAAAGTAAAATTATCTGATAAGGTTAAAATAGGAACCTAAAATTGTATAAATTCTATTGGATGAGAGGATTTCGACCCATCCCCACCTTAGCTTCGAAATAAATCAATTTTGAGCTATTTAAAACCGAATATGACTTTATAATAAAATAATATTTCTAGATTTTCCAAAGGTACCCCTCTCATCCCTTATAAAAGGGAACCTCCTCCCTCTCATCCTCACACCACTTTGAGACTTCAAGATCAGCCAAAACCAACCAATTTCTCCACTAAACTTCCCTAGAAACATCCTAGATGTTCTGGTCTTCTTGAAAGACCAATTTTAGTGCCCTAAAAGGAGCTCTCAAAGAGGCGCTTCAAAGAAGAGGTAACGTCCGTTACCGATTCTTTCAACTTTATTTCTTCTTCCACTTCTTCTTCTTTAGTTGTTTCATTATGAAGTAATAACATCAGTATCATTAATATAATGATATTTTATTATAATTATGAAACAACCCTATTTCACCATCTATCCATCCTACGGAAAATGAAATCACCGCGCGTGCGTACGTACAGAATACCGTCTCCACGCCGTGGTGTAATCTATTTTCCACCACCACCTTACTTGGATGGGTATAATGGTGTAAATAATGACCATATATGATTATTGTAAAGTAATATTGATTCTGAAATAGTATACATACACTCCAATACAATTCCACGATCATGGGAACGATATCATCGCTCGTGCGTACGTACGACCTACGGTCTCCACGATGTGATGCGACTCATTCTACATGATCTTCATTGCATAATGATTATATAAATGAATTGAATGAATTAATATGATATATATTACAATAATACCATTATGGAAATGAGGTATCTATAACCTAAAAGAAGAATAAGAATTTATTCGACAAAACACGCATAAGAACAAAAAGCAATAAACACCTGAATAACAAGTAACAATGAAATATTACTAATAAGAAGCTAAGAATATGACCATATATGATATCATAACAATGAGTGTGATTCTATAATAAGTCAATGACATTATTTAAATCATTATACAGGAGGTTCGGACACTTACGAAGCAAATCGGACCTAAGGTAAGGGAAAATCTCGAAATCTCAATTTTTATCTGAGATTGCTTATACTTCAGAATTTACTGGGGAATATTTATCATCCACATCCATGTTTCCCCAATATGTAATATTTATATCCTTCTACAATAGTTTATATCCAATTTTACCCTTCAGTGAGTTTTTAGTAAAAGATATGAATGGAATCTTTTGTCGTTTTTCGTACGAGGTACTTTTTGACTTTTCCGATAAAAGTACGAGAAGAATGCTTTTTAACTTATACGACATGAATGAATTTTTAAAACATTATTTCCAAGAAGCTTCCTTTACAAGTTTTCAAGTTTATTTTTAATCAACTTCTTTTAGTTTAGAATTGTATGACATGTTAATAAATGAAAAGTGTTTTTGAAGTAGAAAGGATATTTTCCTCAAGAATGGAGTTCAAGTGTTTTATCAAAATTATTTTCCATATAAGATAATAAAGGGTTCTGTTTCTATCCCTATTATTACATTGATTTTATTATGTTGTGATGGAATTATTTTTATGAATTCCTTTATCTTTTATGAATTGTTTTATGATGTCACGATGTTTAAGAATCCCATTTTATTACATGGGTAATGCAATGATGTATGATTTTTGATTTTGTGGAACACATAAGAATGGTATCATTATGAGATGGGTGGTACCTATATCTCCCTCCAATGCATTGGGTAAAGATTTTATATCTCATGAGATAGACATGGATAGAACGGCAGGTTAAACCGGTTCAGTGAAACAGGACTGAAACGAGGAATGAACTCGGTTCAGAAATGGACTTTGTCCACTAAGATAGTATTGGCAATGAGTCTTGACTAATAAGAAATGATTCTCTAAGATTATGTGTGTATGACACAAAGCTTCATGTTTTAAGTTATGATTATTGTGATTACATTTCACTACCATGATTTATCCCATGTTATGAAATTATGATCTCTTTTGCAGGGTAAGATTTCCAAAATGTTATGTCCTTATGAATATGATGTGATTGATATTTCTTTTGTTTACCCTTACTAAGAATTTGAGCTCACCCTTTTGTATATTTTCTTTCCCCAGGTTAGGAACAAGGTTTTTAAGTAAGATATACCAAAAGGGACTATAGATATGATGAAATAAATGGGAGACACTATAGACGCTTTATGAACCAGTTGTTTATGTTTCCCAGTTTCTAAAGACACTATACCTATACGGTCCTTTCATGGTTTTGTTATATGTGGAAATAAGTGTACTTCAATTTTTAAGTATTAACAATGTATGTAAAGTATGGGTCGTTATAGTTGGAATCAGAGGAAAGGTATAGTCAACCTTTGGAAACTAGGAACCCTAAGGATAAGTCTAAGCATATAACACAATATTAGAATTTTAGAAATGGCCATGAATAACCTAGGATAAGACCTTAAGTGTGAAATTTTATTCTTTATTATGTGGTTTTCCTATTATAATTAGTGTTGCTCACACTATTTTTCTTGGTTTTAGTCAATGGATGGAACCCGAAGGAACCGTGTTAATGCGGAATGCGACGGGCAATGCAATGATTGTCCCCCTAAGCAACCAAGAATTATGGGAGGTGGAATGAAAAATCTTATAGCCATGATCACACAACTTTCTCAAGCTATGAATCATGCAGGACTTCCAAATGACCAAAGGAAGGAGCAACATTCTGTTGAATCCTTCATGAGGCAGCGTCCACCTTCATTCAGCGGGTCTACTGATCCATTAGTTGCTGAACAATGGATTAGTACTACTAAAAATATATTTTCAGTTCTTCAATGTTCTGAACATGATAAAGTCATCTTAGCAGTGTATCGTTTGGAAGGTGATGCTGATCAATGGTGGAATCTTATCAAGAATACGAGGCAAAGAGATGAAATTGAGTCCATGGAATGGGATGAGTTCAAGAACTTATTTTTCAATAAGTACTTCCCTCGTATTCTTCGAACAAAGATGGAGAAGGAGTTTCTTGAACTATAGCAAAAGGATGATGAATCTGTTGGTACCTACGAAGCAAATTTTACAAGACTTGCAAGGTATGCTTCTAGTATTATTATCCAACCTGAGAGTAAGATCAATCGATTCTTTAGTGTCTTAAAACCAAGTCTTCGAAGGGCGTTAGCCATAAGGGACTTCAATAGCTACGAGGAAATCATTCAATGTGCTCTCAAAGTTGAGATGGAGATTAGAGTAACCCATCAGTCATATGGGTTTGATAAGAAGATGAAAATGGAATTCAAAGGAAAATCTAAAGAGCACGCTGAAAAGAAGATGAGTTTTCTCTTATGCTCAAAGTGTGGAAAGAAACAAGGAGGGAGTTGTCTTAAAGGGACAAGTAAATGTTTCAAATGTGGAAAGGAAGGTCATCAGGAATTTTAATGCCACAATGATGGGAAGAAAATGTCTAGTGATGCGAACAATGAAAAGGCTACACATAGTGCACCTCATACACTTCAATGTTACAAGTGCAAGGATATGAGGCATTATGAAAATCAATGCCCTAATCTAAGGGTTGTTGATGATGATCGACGTCAACAAAATCTCAAGGCTAAAGACAAAGGAAAGTCACATGAAATTTCTATCAGCAATGTGAAGTACGATAACGAAGTGGTGAAAGGTACAC
This sequence comes from Viscum album, assembly GCA_963277665.1. Taxonomy (NCBI): domain Eukaryota; kingdom Viridiplantae; phylum Streptophyta; class Magnoliopsida; order Santalales; family Viscaceae; genus Viscum; species Viscum album. The sequence continues at coordinate 1,425,195,546 of OY728120.1, read as the reverse complement.
TTACCATCCACTCTAAAGTAGTAAATGTTTTATTTTATTCTGGATCCACCCACTCTTTTATTTCTGAATAATTTTCTAAGGGTATCACCATATTAACTCAACAATTAGATGTTGAGTTAGCTGTGACAACCCCTAATGGCACAACAGTCGCATCAAAAGTTTATAATTCTTCTCCGATTGAAGTTTGTGGGAAAGTGCTTCCTGCAAATCTTTTGATCCTCCCTATAGTGGAATTTTATGTGATTCTTGGCATGGATTGGCTTTCTCTATATGGATCTCATATAAATTTACAAAAAGGTAAGTCACATTTCATATTCCAGATCAATCTTTGATCGTCTATCGATGCAAGGATGAACATAACCTTCCAGTGGAAATTTCTTCCATCTTATGGGTATTGATTCCTCTAAATGAAGGTTATTTATCTCAAGTGGTTTGTGAGAAACTCACAATTAAGAATATTCCCATTGTACGGGAGTTTGATGATGTCTTTCCGGAGGAATTGCTGGGTCTTCCACCAAGTCTTGAAGTTGAGTTTTCAATAGAACTCGTACCGAGTGCTTTACCTATTTCAAAGAAACCTTATAGAATGGTCCCAATTCAGTTGCAGAAATTGAAGAAGAAACTCCAAGAGAATCTTGATAAGGGATTCATACGCCCTAGTGCGTCACCTTGGGGAGCACCTGTTCTGTTTGTTAATAAGAAAGATGGATTAATGAAACTCTACATTGATTATCCAGAACTTAACAAGATCACTATCAATAAAAAATATCCTCTCCCGCACATTAATGACTTATTTGACCAACTACGCGGAGCTCAATACTTTTCCAAGATTGATCTTCATTTAGGGTATCATCAATTAAGGGTCAAAAGGGAGGATATACCAAATACGGCTTTCTGTACAAGTTATGGCACTATGAATTTATAGTGATTCTATCTTGTCTTACTAATGCCCATGCTATCTTCATGGATCTGATGAATAGAGTCTTTAGAGACTATCTTGATCAGTTTGTGGTAGTCTTTATAGAAAATATTCTTGTATATTCAAAGAGCAAGGAAGAACATGAAGATCACTTGAGAATTATATTGAAGACCCTAAGAAAGGAGAAGCTTTATGCCAAATTTACCAAGTGTGAATTTTGGCTTAAAAAAGTTTCATTTTTGGGTCACATAATCTCAAAAGAGGGGATATCTGTGGATCCAGCAAAAACAAAGGTTATCGAAAGATGGTCGAGACCAACAACAGTAACTGAGATCTGAAGTTTTCTTGGTTTGGATGGATATTATCGACGTTTTGTGAAAGATTTTTCACGATTATCTAATACACTCACCAGGTTGACTTGGAAAGGAGTTAAGTTTATTTGGATGGAGGAATGTGGAGAGAATTTCAAGGAGTTGAAAAGAAGGTTATCCAGTACACCTGTGCTCACACTGCCTTGTAGTGGAGAAAGGTTTGTGATCTACAGTAATGCATCCAAGAAGGGATTGGGGTGTGTTCTTATGAAAAATGATATGGTGATAGCTTATGCCTCACGACAGTTGAAAATCCATGAGCAAAATTACCCAACTCATGATTTGGAGTTAGCTGTGGTAATCTTTGCATTAAAGATTTGGAAGCATTATCTTTATGGAGAAAGGTGTGAAATTTATACTGATCATAAAAGTTTAAAGTATATTTTCACACAAAAGGAGCTGAATATGCGCCAAAGAAGATGGTTGGAGCTGATTAAGGATTACGACAGCTCAATTCATTACCACCCTGGGAAAGCAAACAAGGTAGAAGATGGATTAAGTCGACAAGACCATGCCATTTTATCCATGATGAGGATCACAAAAGATCCAATATTTATGGATTTACAAAGGATGGATCTTGAAATTATAATGAAAGGGGAAAAACCGTATCTTTCTCAAATGAATGTTCAACCATCTATACATGTGAAGATTAGAGAGGCGCAGAAAGAAGATATAGAGTTACAAAAGAAGGTGAGAAATATTCCTGAATTCAACCTTGATTGTGATGGGATAATAAAGTTCAGGAATCGGGTTTGTGTTCCTCGCATCCCCGAATTAAAGAAGGATATGCTGGATGAGGCTCATAGTTATTCATTTTATATTCATCCTAGAAGCACGAAGATGTATAGGGACCTGAAAGAGTACTTCTCCTGGGAAGGCATGAAAAGAGATGTTGCTGAATATGTCTCTCGATGCTTGGTTTGTCAGCAAGTTAAAGCTGAGAGACAGAAGTCTAAGGTGATGTTACAGCCATTACCCATACCCGAATGGAAATTGGAAAACATCACTATAGAATTTGTCACAGGACTTCCTAAAACATACAAAGGCAATAATGTTATCTGGGTAATAGTTGATCGTCTTACAAAGTCTGCACACTTCATTGCTATTAGAGAGGATTTCTTTCTGGATCAGCTTGCCAGGATATATGTAAAGGAAGTGGTAAGATTGCATGGAGTACCACTTTCTATTATATCTGATCGGGATCCGAGGTTTACCTCAAAGTTCTGGCGAAGTCTTCAGCATACTATAGATACAGAGTTGAGTTTCAACACTGCTTATCATCCTCAGACAGACGGTCAGTCCGAGAGGACAATTCAAACTCTAGAAGATTTGTTGAGAGCTTGCTCTATGGATTTCAAAGGTGGTTGAGATCAACACCTACCTTTGGTGTAATTTTCTTATAATAATAGCATTCACTCCAGTATTTAGATGGCTCCTTATGAAGCTCTCTATGGAAAGAAATGCAGGACTCTAACTTTCTGGGATGAAGTTGGGGAAAGAAAGCTATTAGGACTTGATCTTGTTGATGAGATGGAAGAAAAGGTCCAATCTATTCAACAACACATAAGAGCAGCTCAGAGTCGACAAAAAAGTTATGCCGACAATCGAAGAAAAGACTTAGAGTTTGAAGTGGGTGATAAAGTTTTCTTACGAATATCTCCTTGGAAGAGAGTAATGAGATTTGGAAAGAAGGGAAAGCTGAGCCCTAGGTAGATCAGTCCTTTCAAAATACTGGATCGTGTTGGGAAGGTAGCTTACCGATTGGCGCTTCCACCACATCTCTCTCAAGTTCATGATGTGTTCCATGTATCTCTCATGAGAATGTATATACCTGATCCTTCACATGTACTCAGCTCAGAAGTTGTCCCGCAGGAACAAGATCTTTCATATGAAGAACAGCCGATAGAGATTCTCAATCGTAGTGAAAAAGTCCTACGGAACAAGACCACTCGCTTGGTGAAAGTTTTATGGAGGAACCACCAATTAGAAGAAGCTACATGGGAGCTTGAGGATATGATGAGGGAGAGGTATCCTCATCTGTTTGTTACAAGTGACGAATTTCGAGGGCGAAATTCATTTTAAGGGGGGTAGAATGTAACACCCGAGACTTTTATAAGAAATATTTTGTTTTTATTTTATATAAATCATCAAAGGAATATTTCACTACACACAACACTAGATTGTCTTGCTTTACATGCAATCACGACCTTCCTTGATAGCTTGCGTCGTACGCAATACCAAGTTTCACTAAACAACGATATACTATTAAAATATTATTAAAACTAGCCGTTATGAATAGTAATAACCACTTTTTGAAATTTTGTAAATTTAATTTTTCAAAATGGACTTCGTTTTTGGATTAGGAATATCGAAATTAGCCTAAGGTTAAATTTTGGTATTTTTCTGGAAACTTTCAATTTTTGATGAATAGTGAAAACACTGGGTTACTATTTAAAAACCGACTTTTTATTTAAATAATTATTTATTTTATCTAAATTTATTTTAGGTCAAAATTGGTACATAATACCTATATAAGTTCAATGTAATTCATTGGAGTAATTTTATAATAATTTTAGATATATAAAAATTTTATTGAACTTTTCACCGTCTTTTACCCACCTCCTAGGAGAATTTGCAAATTTACATATAACTTAATTTTACCGCTTCAGTGAGTGGAATTTCAAAAATTAGAGAGACACAGTTGATGTCAGTAAGTAAAATGTGGTTCAATGAGATGAAAATAATTTTTGGTGAATAGTAACTTTTTACTTTTATTTACCACGGTTAAAAGTAAATAGGTTAATTAAGAGTACAAATGATATTATTATTACCCTAACACATGTCCTAATTCTATTGTATAAGTTTAATTCGACCAAAAACAACCTTAGGAATAAAATATGACCATTTAGGCCCACATAGATTAGATTAGGACATTTATTATTAATTTATTTAAAGAAGGGTTAAAATAGTTAAAATCAAAGTTTAATAAGTAAATAATTTTTAATATAGGGTTATACATAAGATAAATTCTACTATAAATATTCATTAGAAATCTAAAAAGATTTCCTAAATAATGATATTTTATTTGTAATTTTTAGACATTAAATAATTTAATTTATTTATGACACAATGATGATGCAGTAATTATCTTATTAATGAAATATTGACATAATTGATGTTATAAATACCCAAATAAATATAATTTGAGACTTTTTATGAATTACACTAATTTTATAGGTTAATATGACATGTTATTATTGATTTAATTAACTTTTTTCTAATTAATCATTCTGTTATGATTTTCACAAAAATCAATTACTAAATAGTGTCAAAATTGACATAAAATAGTTTTTAAAACAAATATTATATTATTAATTGTAATTTTATTCCTAAAAATCTAAGGTTCGGACAAATCACTTAGATAAGGTTATATATATTAATAATAAACAACTTGAGGTTCGTTTGGCTTGTTATAGTAAGTTTATTAACCTTATAGTGTAAGAACACAAGAAGACACGGTAAAAGTAGAATTATCTGATAAGGTTAAAATAGGAACCTAAACTTGTCTAAATTCCATTAGATGATATTATTTCGACCCATCCCCACTTTAGCTTCTAAATAAATCAATTTGGAGCTATTTAAAACCGAATATGACTTTATAATAAAATAATATTTTTAGTTTTTCCAAAGGTGCCCCTCTCCTCCCTTATAAAAGGGCACCTCCTCCCTCTCTTCCTCACACCACTTTGAGCCTTCAAGCTCGGCCAACCCCTGAAAAGTTATCCTCTCCACTTCCCTAGAAACATCCTAGAGGTCCTGGTTTTCTTCAAAGACCAATTTTAGTGCCCTAAAAGGAGGTCTCAAAGAGGCGCTTCAAAGAAGAGGTAATGTCCGTTACCGATTCTTTCAACTTTATTTCTTCTTCCACTTCTTATTCTTTAGTTTTTTAATTATAAAGTAATAACATAAGTATCATTCATATACTGATATGTTATTATAAGTATCAAACAACCCTATTTCACCATCTATCCATCCTACAGAAAATGAAATCACTGCGCGTGCGTACGTACAGAATACCGTCTCCACGCTGTGGTGTAATCTATTTTCCACCACCACCTTACTTGGATGGGTATAATGGTGTAAAAAATGACTATATATGATTATTTTAAAGTAATATTCATTCTGAAATAGTATACATACACTCCAATACAATTCCACGATCATGGGAACGATATCATCGCTCGTGCGTACGTACGGCCTACCGTCTCCACGATGTGATGCGACTTGTTCTACATGATCTTCATTGCATAATGATTATATAAATGAATTGAATGAATGAATATGATATATATTACACTAATACCATTCTGGAAATGAGGTATCTAGAACCTAAAAGAAGAATAAGAATTTATTCGACAAAACACGCATAAGAACAAAAAGCAATAAACACCCGAATAACAAGTAACAATGAAATATTACTAATAAGAAGCTAAGAATATGACCATATATGATATAATTACAGTGAGTATGATTCTGGAATAAGTCAATGACATTATTTAAATCATTATACATGAGTTTTAGACACTTACGAAGCAAATCGGACTTAAGCTAAGGGAAAATCTCGCAATCTCAATTTTTATCCGAGATTGTTTATACTTCAGAATTTACTGGGGAATATTTATCATCCACATCCATGTTTCCTAAATATGTAATATTTATATCCTTCAACAATAGTTTATATCCAATTTTACCCTTCGGTGAGTTTTTAGTAAATGATATGAAAGGAATCTTTTGTCGTTTTTCGTACGAGGTACTTTTTGACTTTTCAGACAAAAGTACGAGAAGAATGTTTTTTTAACTTATACGGCATGAATGGATTTTTAAAACATTATTTCCAAGAAGCTTCCTTTACAAGTTTTCGAGTTTATTTTTAATCAACTTATTTTAGTTTAGAATTGTATGACATGTTAAGAAATGAAAAGTGTTTTTGAAGTAGAAAGGATATTTTTATCAAGAATGGAGTTCAAGTGTTTTATCAAAATTATTTTCCATCTAAGATAATAAAGGGTTCTGTTTCTATCCCTATTATTACATTGACTTGATTATGTTGTGATGGAATTATTTTTATGAATTCCTTTATCTTATATGAATTGTTTTATGATGTCACGATGTTTAAGAATCCCATTTTATTACATGGGTTATGCAATGATGTATGATTTTTGATTTTTGTGGAACACATAAGAATGGTATCATTATGATATGGGTGGGACCTATATATCCCTCTAATGAATTGGGTAAAGATTTTATATGTCATGAGATAGACATGGATGGAACGACAGGTTAAACCGGTTCAGTGAAACAGGACTGAAACGAGGAATGAACTCGGTTCAGAAATAGACTTTGTCCACTAAGATAGTCTTGAAAATGAGTCTTGACTAATAAGAAATGATTCTCTATGATTATGTGTGTATGAAACAAAGCTTTATGTTTTAAGTTATGATTATTGTGATTACATTTCACTACCATGATTTATCCCATGTTATGAAATTATGATCTCTTTTGCAGGGTAAGATTTCTAAAATGTTATGTCCTTATGAATATGATGTGATTGATATTTATTTTGTTTACCCTTACTGAGCATTTGAGCTCACCATTTTGTATATTTTCTTTCCCCAAGTCAGGAAGAAGGTTATTAAGTAATATATGCCAAAATGGACTATAGATAGAATGAAATAAATGGGAGATAGTGTAGACGCTTTATGAACCAGTTTTTTATGTTTCCCAGTTTCTAAAGACACTATACCTATATGGTCCTTTCATGGTTTTGTTATATGTTGAAATAATCATACTTCAATTTTTAAGTATTAACAATGTATGTAAAGTATGGTTCGTTATAGTTGGTATCAGAGGAATGGTATAGTCAACCTTTGGAAACTAGGAACCCTAAGGATAAGTCTAAGCATAGAACACAATATTAGTGTTTTAGAAATGGCCTTGAATAACCTAGGATAAGACCTTAAGTGTGAAATTTTATTCTTGATTATGTGGTTTTGCTATTATAATTAGCGTTGCTCACACTATTCTTCTTGGTTTTAGTCAATGGATGGAACCCGAAGGAACCGTGTTAATGCGGAATGCGATGGGAAATGCAATGATTGTCCGCCTGAGCAACCAAACATTATGGGAGCTGGAATGAAAAATCTTGTAGCCATGCTCACACAACTTTCACAAGCTACGAATCATGCAGGAATCCAAACGAGCAAAGGAAGGAGAAAAATTATGTTGAATCCTTCATGAGGAAGCGTCCACCTTCATTTAGCGGGTCTACTGATCCATTAGTTGTTGAACAATGGATTAGTACTACTGAAAAGATATTTTCAGTTCTTCAATGTTCTGAACATGATAAAGTCATCTTAGCAGTGTATCGTTTGGAAGGTGATGCTGATCAATAGTGGAATCTTATCAAGAATACGAGGAAAAGAGATGAAATTGAGTCCATGGAATGGGACGAGTTCAATAACTTATTTTTCAATAAGTACTTCCCTCGTATTCTTCGAACAAAGATGGAGAAGGAGGTTCTTGAACTAAAGCAAAAGGATGATGAATCTGTTGGTACCTACGAAGCAAATTTTACAAGACTTGCAAGGTATGCTTCTTGTATTATTATCCAACCTGAGAGTAAGATTGATCGATTCTTTAGTGGCTTAAAACCAAGTCTTCAAAGGGATTTATCCATAAGGGACTTCAATAGCTACGAGGAAATCGTTCGATGTGCTCTCAAAGTTGAGATGGAGATTGGAGTAACCCATCAGTCATATGGGTTTGATAAGAAGAGGAAAATGGAATTCCAAGGAAAATCTAAAGAGCACACTGAAAAGAAGATGAGTTTTCCCTTATGCTCAAATTGTGGAAAGAAACATGGAGGGAGTTGTCTTAAAGGGACAAGTAAATGTTTCAAATGTGGAAAGGAAGGGCATCAGGCATTTGAATACCGCAATGATGGGAAGAAAATGTCTAGTGATACGAACAATTAAAAGGCTACACAGAGTGCACCTTCTACACTTCAATGTTACATGTGCAAGGAGATGGGGCATTATGAAAATTAATGCCCTAATCCAAGGGTTTTTGATGATGATCGACGTCAAAAAACTCCTAAGGCTAAAGAAAAAGGAAAGTTACATGCAATTTCTATCAGTGATGTGGAGTACGATAACGAAGTGGTGAAAGGTACACTTACCATCCACTCTAAAGTATCAAATGTTTTATTTGATTCTGGATCCACCCACTCTTTTATTTCTGAATAATTTTCTAAGGGTATCACCATATTACCTCAACAATTAGATGTTGAGATAGCTGTGACAACCCCTAATGGCACAACCGTCGCATCAAAAGTTTATAACTATTCTCTGATTGAAGTTTGTGGTAAAGTGCTTCCTACAAATCTTGTGATCCTACCTATAGTGTAATTTTATGTGATTCTTGGCATGGATTGGATTTCTCTATATGGATCTCATATCAATTTCCAAAGAAGGGAAGTGACATTTCATATTCCAGATCAATCTTTGATCGTCTATCGATGCAAGGATGAACATAACCTTCCAGTGGAAATTTCTTCCATCTTATGGGTCTTGATTCCACTAAATGAAGGTTATTTATCTCAAATGGTTGGTGAGAAACTCGCGATTAAGAATATTCCCATTGTACGGGAGTTTGATGATGTCTTTTCAGAGGAATTGCTGGGTCTTCCACCAAATCGTGAAGTTGAGTTTTCAATAGAACTCGTACCGGGTGCTTTACCTATTTCAAAGAAACCTTATAGAATGGCCCCAATTGAGTTGCAGGAATTGAAGAAGCAACTCCAAGAGAATCTTGATAAGGGATTCATACGCCCTAGTGCGTCACCTTGGGGAGCACCTGTTCTGTTTGTTAAGAAGAAAGATGGATCAATGAGTCTCTTCATTGATTACCGAGAACTTAACAAGATCACTATCAAGAACAAATATCCTCTCCCGCACATTGATGACTTATTCGACCAACTACGCGGAGCTAAATACTTTTCCAAGATTGATCTTCGTTCAGGGTATCATCAATTAAGGGTGAAAAGGGAGGATACACCAAAGACGACTTTCCGTACAAGGTATGGACACTATGAATTTATAGTGATGCCATTTGGTCTTACTAATGCCCCTGCTATCTTCATGGATCTGATGAATAGAGTCTTTAGAGACTATCTTGAACAGTTTGTGGTAGTCTTTATAGACGATATTCTTGTATATTCAAAGAGAAAGGAAGAACATGAAGATCACTTGAGAATTACATTGAAGACCCTAAGAAAGGAGAAGCTTTATGCCAAATTTACCAAGTGTGAATTTTGGCTTAAAAAAGTTTCATTTTTGGGTCACATAATCTCAAAATAGGGGATATTTGTGGATCCAGCAAAAATAGAGGTTATCGAAAGATGGTCGAGACCAACAATAGTAACTGAGATCTGAAGTTTTCTTGGTTTGGATGGATATTATTTACTTTTTGTGAAAGATTTTTCATGATTATGTAGTCCACCCACCAGGCTGACTCGGAAAGGAGTTAAGTTTGTTTGGACGGAGGAATTTGAAGAGAATTTCAAGGAGTTGAAAAGAAGGTTATCCAGTGCACCTGTGATCACACTGCCTTATAGTGGAGAAAGGTTTGTGATCTACAGTGATGCATCTAAGAAGGGATTGGGGTGTGTTCTTATGCAAAATGATATGGTGATAGCTTATACCTCACGACAGTTGAAAATCCATGAGCAAAATTAACCAACTCATGATTTGGAGTTAGCTGGGGTAATCATTGCATTAAATATTTGGAGGCATTATATTTATGGAGAAAGGTGTGACATTTATACAGATCATAAAAGTTTAAAGTATACTTTCACACAAAAGGAGCTGAATATGGGCCAAAGAAGATGGTTGGAGCTGATTAAGGATTACAATTGCTCAATTCATTACCACCCTGGGAAAGTAAACAAGGTGGAAGATGCATTAAGTCGACAAGACCATGCCAGTTTATTCATGATGAGGATCACAAAAGATCCAATATTTATGGATTTACAAAGGATGGATCTTGGAATTAAAATGAAAGGGGAAAAATCGTATCTTTCTCAAATGAATGTTCAACCATCTATACATGTGAAGATTAGAGAGGCGCAGAAAGAAGATGTAGAGTTACAAAAGAAGTTGAGAAATATTCTTTAATTCAACCTTGATTGTGAGGGGATAATAAAGTTCAGGAATCGGGTTTGTGTTCCTCCCATCCCTGAATTAAAGAAGGAGCTGCTGGATGAGGCTCATAATTCTTCATTCTCTATTCATCCTGGAAGCACGAAGATGTATAGGGACCTGAAAGAGTACTTATGGTGGGATGGCATGAAAAGATATGTTGCTGAATATGTCTCTCGATGCTTGGTTTGTCTGCAAGTTAAAGCTAAGAGACAGAAGTCTAAGGGGATGTTACAGACATTACCCATACCCGAATGGAAATGAAAAAACATCACTATGGACTTTTTCACAGGACTTCCTAAAACATCCAAAGGCAATAATGCTATATGGGTCATAGTTGATCATCTTACAAAGTCTACACACTTCATTGCTATTAGAGAGGATTTCTCTCTGGATCAGCTTGCTAGGATATATGTAAAGGAAGTGGTAAGATTGAATGGAGTACCACTTTCTATTATATCTGATCGGGATCTGAGGTTTACCTCAAAGTTCTGGCGAAGTCTTCAGCATACTCTGGATACAGAGTTGAGTTTCAGCACTGCTTATCATCCTCAGAGAGATGGTCAGTCTGAGAGGAAAATTCAAACTCTATGTTGAGAGCTTGCTCTATGGATTTCAAAGGTGGTTGGGATCAACACCTACCTTTGGTGGAATTTTCTTATAATAATAGCATTCACTCCAGTATTTAGATGGATCCTTATGAAGCTCTCTATGGAATGAAATACAGGACTCCAACTTGCTGGGATGAAGTTGGGGAAAGAAAGCTATTAGGACCTGATCTTGTTGATGAGATGGCAGAAAAGGTCCGATCTATTCAACAACACATAAGATCAGCTCAGAGTCGACAAAAAAGTTATGCCGACAACCGAAGAAAAGACTTAGAGTTTGAAGTGGGTGATAATGTGTTTTTACGAATATCTCCTTGGAAGAGAGTAATGAGATTTGGAAAGAAGGGAAAGCTGAGCCCTAGGTATATCGGTCCTTTCAAAATACTGGATCGTGTTGGGAAGGTAGCTTACCAATTGGAGCTTCCACCGAATCTCTCTCAAGTTAAAGATGTGTTCCATGTATCTCTCCTGAGAAATTATATACCTGATCCTTCACATGTACTCAGCTCAGAAGTTGTACCGCTGGAACATGATCTTTCTTATGAAGAACAACCGATAGAGATTTCAATCGTAGTGAAAAAGTCCTACGGAACAAGACCACTCGCTGGGTGAAAGTTTTATGGAGGAACCACCAATTAGAAGAAGCTACATGGGAGCTTGAGGATATGATGAGGGAGAGGTATCCTCATCTGTTTGTTACAAGTGAAGAATTTCGAGGGAGAAATTCATTTTAAGGGGGTAGAATGTAACACCCGAGGCTTTTATAAGAAATATTTTGTTTTTATTTTATATAAATCATCAAAGGAATCTTTCACTACACACAACACTAGCTTGGCTTGCTTTACACACAAACACGACCTTCCTTGATAGCTTGCGTCGTACGCAATACCGAGTTTCACTAAACAACGATATGCTATTAAAATATTATTAAAACTAGTAGTTATGAATAGTAATAACCACTTTTTGAAATTTTGTAAATTTTATTTTTCCAAATGGACTTCATTTTTGGATTCGGAATATCAAAATTAACCTAGGGTGAAATTTTGGTATTTTTATGGAAACTTTCAATTTTTGATGAATAGTGAAAACACTGGGTTACTATTTAAAAACCGACTTTTTATTTAAATAATTATTTATTTTATCTAAATTTATTTTAGGTCAAAATTTATACATAATACCTATATAAGTTCAATGTAATTCATTGGAGTAATTTTATAATAATTTTAGATATATAAAAATTTTATTGAACTTTTCACCGTCTTTTACCCACCTCCTAGGAGAATTTGCAAATTTACATAAAACTTAATTTTACCGCTTCTGTGAGTGGAATTTCAAAAATCTGAGAGACACGGTTGATGTCAGTAAGTAAAATGTGGTTCAATGAGATGAAAATAATTTTTGGTAAATAGTAACTTTTTACTTTTATTTACCACGGTTAAAAGTAAATAGGGTAATTAAGAGTAAAAATGATATTATTATTACCCTAAAACATGTCCTAATTCTATTGGATATGTTTAATTAGACCAAAAACAACCTTAGGAATAAAATATGACCATTTAGGCCCACATGGATTAGATTAGGATATTTACTATTAATTTATTTAAAGAAGGGTTAAAATAGTTAAAATCAAAGTTTAATAAGTAAATAATTTTTAATATAGGGTTATACATAAGATAAATTAGATTATAAATATTAATTAGAAATATAAAAAGATTTCCTACATAATGATATTTTATTTGTAATTTTTAGACATTAAATAATTTAATTTATTTATGACACAATGATGATGCAGTAATTATCTTATTAATGAAATATTGACATAATTGATGTTATAAATACCCAAATAAATATAATTTGAGACTTTTTATGAATTACACTAATTTTATAGGTTAATATGACATGTTAATATTGATTTAATTAACGTTTTTCTAATTAATCATTCTGTTATGATTTTCACAAAAATCAATTCCTAAATAGTGTCAAAATTGACATAAAATAGTTTTTAAAACAAATATTATATTATTAATTGTTATTTTATTCCTAACAATCTAAGGTTCGGCCAAATGAATTATATAAGGTTATATATATTAATAATAAAAAACTTGGGGTTCGTTTGGCTTGTTATAGTAAGTTTATTAACCTTATAGTGTAAGAACACAAGAAGACACGGTAAAAGTAAAATTATCTGATAAGGTCAAAATATGAACCTAAACTTGTCTAAATTCTATTGGATGAGAGGATTTAGACCCATCCACACCTTAGATTCGAAATAAATAAATTTTGAGCTATTTAAAACCGAATATGACTTTATAATAAAATAATATTTTTAATTTTTCCAATGGTGCCCCTCTCCTCCCTTATAAAAGGGAACCTCCTCCCTCTCTTACTTACACCACTTTGAGCCTTCAAGCTCGGCCAAAACCTGCCAATTTCTCCTCTACACTTCCTTATAAACATCCTATAGGTCATGGTCTTCTTCAAAGACCAATTTAATTCCCTAAAATGAGGTATCAAATAGGCGCTTCAAAGAAGAGGTAATGTCCGTTACCGATTCTTTTAACTTTATTTCTTCTTCCACTTCTTATTCTTTAGTTGTTTCATTATGAAGTAATAAAATCAGTATAATTCATATACTGATATTTTATTATAAGTATGAAACAACCCTATTTCACCATCTATCCATCCTATGGAAAACGAAATCACCGTGCATACGTACGTACAGAATACCGTCTCCACGCCATAGTGTAATCTATTTTCCACCACCACCTTACTTGGATGGATATAATGGTGTAAATAATGACTATATATGATTTTTGTAAATAAATATTGATTCTGAAATAGTATACATACACTCCAATACAATTCCACGATCATGGGAACGATATCATCGCTCGTGCGTACGTACGGCCTACCGTCTCCACGATGTGATGCGACTCGTTCTACATGATATTCATTGAATAATGATTATATAAATGAATTGAATGAATGAATATGATATATATTACACTAATACCATTTTGGAAATGAGTTATCTATAACCTAAAAGAATAATAAGAATTTATTCGACAGAACACGCATAAGAACAAAAAGCAATAAACACCCGAATAACAAGTAACAATGAAATATTACTAATAAGAAGCTAATAATATGACCATATATGATATCATAACAATGAGTATGATTCTGGAATAAGTCAATGACATTATTTAAATCTTTATACAGGAGGTTCAGACACTTATAAAGCAAATCAGACCTAAGGTAAGGGAAAATCTCACAATCTCAATTTTTATCCGAGATTGTTTATACTTAAGAATTTACTGGGGAATATTTATCATCCACATCCATGTTTCCTCAATATTTAATATTTATATCCTTCTACAACATTTTATATCCAATTTTATCCTTTGGTGAGTTTTTAGTAAAATATATGAAAGGAATCTTTTGTCGTTTTTCATACGAGGTACTTTTTGACTTTTCCGACAAAAGTACGAGAAGAATGTTTTTTAACTTATACGTCATGAATGGATTTTTAAAACATTATTTCCAAAAAGATTCCTTAAAAATTTTTCAAGTTTATTTTTAATCAACTTATTTTAGTTCAGAATTGTATGACATGTTAAGAAATGAAAAGTGTTTTTGAAGTAGAAAGGATATTTTCCTCAAGAATGGAGTTCAAGTGTTTTATCAAAATTATTTTCCATCTAAGATAATAAAGGGTTCTGTTTCTATCCCTATTATTACATTGATTTGATTATGTTGTGATGGAATTATTTTTATGAATTCCTTTATCTTATATGAATTGTTTTATGATGTCACGATGTTTAAGAATCCCATTTTATTACATGGGTTATGCAATGATGTGCGATTTTTGATTTTATGGCGCACATAAGAATGGTATCATTATGAGATGGGTGGGACCTATATCTCCCTCCAATGCATTGGGTAAAGATTTTATATCTCATGAGATAGACATGGCTGGAACGACAGGTTAAACCGGTTCAGTGAAATAGGACTGAAACGAGGAATGGACTCGGTTCAGAAATGGACTTTGTCCACTAAGATAGTCTTGGCAATGTGTCTTTACTAATAATAAATGATTCTCTATGATTATGTGTGTATACCACAAAGCTTCATGTTTTATATTATGATTATTTTGATTACATTTCACTACCATGATTTATCCCATGTTATGAAATTATGATCTCTTTTGCAGGGTAAGATTTCCAAAATGTTATGTCCTTATGAATATGATGTGATTGATATTTCTTTTGTTTACCCTTACTGAGCATTTGAGCTCACCCTTTTGTATATTTTATTTCCCCAGGTCAGGAAGAAGGTTATTAAGTAAGATATTCCAAAAGGGACTATAGATATGATGAAATAAATGGGAGACAATGTAGACACTTTATGAACCAGTTGTTTATGTTTCCCAGTTTCTAAAGACACTATACCTATACGGTCCTTTCATGGTTTTGTTATGTGTTGAAATAAGTGTACTTCAATTTTTAAGTATTAACTATGCATGTAAAGTATGGGTCGTTATATAGATGTATTGATGAAAACTGTGATGACACATTGTTCGCAGTGAGGTAGGATATGTTAAGTGTGTCATGAGTAATACTACATTCACTAGTAGAAAAACGGTTTTTAACGTCGGTTTTTTTTTATATTTTGGACGTCGGTTTTTAACGGACGTCGAAGTCACCGACGTTAAAAATATGAATTTTTACGTCGGTTTTTGTAAACCGACGCGAAAAATGAATAACATTCGTTTTTTGGCGTCGGTTTTGTAAAAAACCGATGCCAAAAAAAATAATTCATATAATTTTTCGCGTCGGTTTTCATAAAAACCGACGCGAAAAATTTAAAAAAGTAGTTTTGGCGTCGGTTATTTAAAAAAACCGACTCCATAAATGAAAAAAAATATATTTTTCGCGTCGGTTTTTATAAAAACCGACGCCAAAAAAAATAATTCATATAATTTTTCGCGTCGGTTTTCATAAAAACCGACGCGAAAAATTTAAAAAAGTAGTTTTGGCGTCGGTTATTTAAAAAAACCGATGCCATAAATGAAAAAAAAATATTTTTCACGTCGGTTTTTATAAAAACCGACGCCAAAAAAAATAATTCATATAATTTTTCGCGTCGGTTTTCATAAAAACCGACGCGAAAAATTTTAAAAAGTAGTTTTGGCGTCGGTTATTTAAAAAAACCGACGCCATAAATGAAAAAAAAAATATTTTTCGCGTCATTTTTTATAAAAACCGACGCCAAAAATCAAATTTTTTTTTTCTAGGTTTTAGATCATTTCCTAAGCTTCGATTTGACAGGCTGTGGACCTAAAACGGAGTTACGGTTCAAAAGTTATCGCCGTTACAAGTTGAACCTATCAAAGTTTTGATTGATACAACTCGTTTCAAAGAAAACATGATAAACATAAATTAAAATCATATACACCAAATGTAATAAAATAATCATAATACATCAAATATATTTCAATGGTTTTAGGGGCTTCCATCGAAATGATATGTTTTTTATTATCATATAACTTGTATTTAGAAATGAGAATGAATCATCATTATAAGAAATCCAATCGAGTTGTTTAGAAATGAAGGATAATAATAATAAAGAAAACGAATGAATAGAATATGTACCAATTAATGATTGAAGTCGCATTGAAATCGTGATTGAATCGAAGATGTTGAAAATGATGAAAGAAGGAGAAACTGGATATATATATAGTAAACGAAAATATTTTCAATTGTGTTTTACGAAAATGTTGGCGGGATTTTAAAAAGTTAAACGCGCGTTGTGAAAAAAATTGAAATTTTGATCCCGCGTTACTCTTTGGCGTCAGTTTTGTTTGAAACCGACGCAAAATAGTATTTACATTGGTCTTTTGGCGTCGGTTTTTTAAAAAATCGATGCAAAAAATGTCAATCAATATCCTTTTTGGCGTCGGTTCATAAAAAAACCGACGCAAAAAATGAAAAAAAAATTTGGCGTCGGTGTTTATGAAAACCGACCACATAAAAGTTTTAAAAAAAAATCTTTAGCGTCAGTTTTTTAACAAACCAATGCTAAAAATTTAAAAAAAAACTACATTTCGCGTCGGTTTTTTTAAAAACCGACGCCAAAAACAAAAAATAATTTTTTTGGCGTCGGTTTTTAAAAAAACCGACGTGAAAAGTTAAATTATATTTTTGGCGTCGATTTTTATGAAAACCGACGCCAAAAATGACAAAAAAAAATTACATTGTTTTAGATAATTCTCTAAGCTTTGATTTGACTGGTCGTGGAGCAAAAACGGAGTTACGGATTAAAAGTTATGGATGTCGGAAGTTGACCTTCTCTAAAAGAAGTCTTAAGGAAGTTCAACTTTCAAAGGCCATAACTTTTAATCCGTAACTCAGTTTTTGTTCCACGACCAGTCAAATCAAAGATTAGAGAATTATCTAAAACAATATAATTTTTTTTTTAAAATTTTTGGCGTCGGTTTTCATAAAAACCGACGTGAAAAATATTTTTTTTTCATGTATGGCGTCGGTTTTTTTAAAAACCGACGCCAAAAACAAATTTTTTTTTTGGCGTCGGTTTTTATGAAAACCGACGCAAAAAATGAAAAACAAAAATTACATTGTTTTAGATAATTCTCTAAGCTTTGATTTGACTGGTCGTGGAGCAAAAACGGAGTTACGGATTAAAAGTTATGGATGTCGGAAGTTGACCTTCTCTAAAAGAAGTCTTAAGGAAGTTCAACTTTCAAAGGCCATAACTTTTAATCCGTAACTCAGTTTTTGCTCCACGACCAGTCAAATCAAAGATTAGAGAATTATCTAAAACAATATAATTTTCTTTTTAAAATTTTTGGCGTCGGTTTTTATAAAAACCGACGTGGAAAATATTTTTTTTTTCATGTATGGCGTCGGTTTTTTTAAAAACCGACGCCAAAAACAAAAAATAATTTTTTTGGCGTCGGTTTTTATGAAAACCGACGCCAAAAATGACAAACAAAAATTACATTGTTTTAGATAATTCTCTAAGCTTTGATTTGACTGGTTTTGGAGCAAAAACGGAGTTACGGATTAAAAGTTATGGATGTCGGAAGTTGACCTTCTCTAAAAGAAGTCTTAAAGAAGTTCAACTTTCAAAGGCCATAACTTTTAATCCGTAACTCCGTTTTTGCTCCACGACCAGTCAAATCAAAGATTAGAGAATTATCTAAAACAATATAATTTTTTTTTTAAAATTTTTGGCGTCAGTTTTTATAAAAACCGACGTGAAAAATATTTTTTTTTCATGTATGGCGTCGGTTTTTTTAAAAACCGACGCCAAAAACAAAAAATAATTTTTTTGGCGTCGGTTTTTATGAAAACCGACGCCAAAAATGACAAACAAAAATTACATTGTTTTAGATAATTCTCTAAGATTTGATTTCACTGGTCGTGGAGCAAAAACGGAGTTACGGATTAAAAGTTATGGATGTCGGAAGTTGACCTTCTCTAAAAGAAGTCTTAAGGAAGTTCAACTTTCAAAGGCCATAACTTTTAATCCGTAACTCCGTTTTTGCTCCACGACCAGTCAAATCAAAGATTAGAGAATTATCTAAAACAATATAATTTTTTTTAAAAATTTTTGGCGTCGGTTTTCATAAAAACCGACGCCAAAAATATATTTTAACTTTTCGCGTCGGTTTGTAAAAAAACCGACGCGAAAAGTAGTTTTTTTTAAATTTTTAGCGTCGGTTTGTTAAAAAACCGACGCCAAAGAATTTTATTTAAAACATTTATGGCGTCGGTTTTCATAAAAACCGACGCCAAAATATATATTTTTTAGTTTTTTGCGTCGGTTTTTTTAAGAACCGACGCCAAAAAATCACCGTAAAAATTATTGACGTCGGTTTATAAGAAACCGACGTCAAACTGGCGACGTTAAAAATCATTTTTCTACTAGTGATTAATAGATAATGCTAGAAAGGATTTGTCCCTTCTGTTTCTATAATAGATGTAGATATCTCTTGCCCTTTCATGGAATTGATATCACCTAAATAAATACATGGCCATGGTGAGGAACGAGAAAGTTCAATTCCAAGAATTCAAAGAAAGAATAATCGAGCACATGGGTTGATGGCACTAACATGAAACCTGCTTGATTCG
Organism: Viscum album; assembly: GCA_963277665.1. Lineage (NCBI taxonomy): Eukaryota > Viridiplantae > Streptophyta > Magnoliopsida > Santalales > Viscaceae > Viscum > Viscum album. Next base: position 1,425,176,235 of record OY728120.1, on the reverse strand, counting down.
AGATATCGATACAAATGGATTACATTACAAATAAGCATTCATAGGAGGTGACACATCATTGGGGCGTTAACTTCTTTCTCTATGTATGCCTTGTCATGTTTCTAGATGCTAACCTTGGACTTTAGGCAGGCTCTATCTAATTCCACTGAGAATGAGTCCTAGAGGACCACACACTAAGTGTGTCCAAGTATCTTAGTTAAATATTCATTTAACAAGTTGAATAAAGGTTATTCCAAATTGTGGTTTAATAATTATTCAAGGATGCCTGATCACATTTATTTTGACACTAGTTATTCGAGAGAATATAGCGTGGGAGAAATAATATATTTATTATTGAGTAATTCAGTGATATTTATTTGAGAAATAAATATTAATTATTCAAGGTCTAATAAATGTGGTGGAGGAAATAAAGAAAATGAAAAAAACAAAAGTACATGCTGTGTTTATTAATATATACACACCGTGCAGTTTTTATTGGGATTTTATGAAAAATAATAATATTTATTTAATTAAATAATATTAGGTGTAATTCACTGGGTACATATCAAGTAATAATAATAGTCCACTGTTATTATTAGAAATGGGGTTTTAATAAGAATTAAATGAAATGAATAAATTATTTCGGGTAATTAATTTGTTTTATTATTCTAAGTAATTAAAATCCCAATTATATTATTCTCATGAGACCTAGCCATTTTTTGTGTGGTTGTACACAATGGATTTGGAGAAAGCTCTCAATCAAAGAGAGAATTATTTTTCCTACAAGAACACTCAAGTTATGAGAGAAATCCTCCTCCACTGGATCAAGGAGAGAAATTTGGAAGCGACTCTCAAGGAGATCAAAGGTGAACATCACAAGCGAAGGATCTTCCACGCTAGTACCTAGATATCCCTTCGACGATGTCTATAGATATGTGGAGAACATGTGGATCACCGCTAGAGGAATCCTACACTTAGATTCTAGGATGCAATGACCGATCACATCAGATCGTGATCAGAAACATCAATAAAGAGAGAATTCCATCAAGGTAATTCTTTTCTTTTAATTAAATTAATTATAAACAACATATGTTGATCCTCTCTATGGTTTCAGGACTTTATTCCTTTTTTTTTCATTCTTCGTTCTATTACGAAGATACGATGTTTTATTATCGTGACGGATCTCAGACTGATCATTGTTAACAGAAAATTTAAAGTTGGGTACACCCACCAACGCACTTCTACTACACCCAGAACCTATAAATTATACATGAACCTCAGTGTGTGTGTAGAATTTATATCTACTTTTTTAGGTTGATCATAGTTTCATAGTGGATTGAGATGAGTCCCAGTGTTGTATGATCCATCAAAGTTTCTCATGTGGGTTCTTCTGATCGAGCTGGTGTAGTTCAATAGTGTCTAGAGATCAGGTATGTGGTTTGGATTGGATTTAGTAGTAGATCCCTGTAATTTTATTTCAGTTTCTTTGGTATTCTTGTTTATGTGTTTCTAGCCAAGTGGGTAACCATTTTTGTATGTATAAAATAACCATTTGATCTTTTATATCATTCTGATTTATTATTACAACATGTTATATTTTTAATTTATTTCTGCTTCTACACTTTCTTTATTCCCATGTATAATACTTAGTTATTTTTTATGTTCAATCACTCTAATATGAGGGCATAGTCTCCCCACTATCACACCCTAGTCCCTTACTGATTGTCACTAGCCTCTGGCATATGAGGAGGTGAACCTGAGGTCTCATAACCAACCAGATCAGGGCACCATTTTAGTGGAATCTAAGTTGGGATGTTAAAATGTGGTATCAGAGGTTTTTATTTTCTTGTATTTACTATTTGGGATATGGTATATATGATTATTAAGAATGTGTCAAAAACCATGATGGATATTATATTGGTTCATCGAGAACACTTATTCTGGTAAGAAGTCTTATTTTCTAGGGGTATGAGATTACTATTCTGATCTGTGATGTTATAGTTGTATATGATTTTCACCTTGACCAAAGAACATGTTGTGTGGATGTTATGTTTTACTATAGATCTATAGCTCTTTTCATTGGAAAGAAGCTAGTGATGGATTTTGACTCTTGGATGGAAAATGCAAGAGGCGTCTCAGGCATCATATTTGTCATGTTGGATTCACATCATATAGGACTGCTAGTGTGTGATTATTACTAATGATAGTCGGCCAATTGTTTAAAGTGTAAAAAAAACTAAATAGTGTTTTCCCGTATAGTCTTCTGGAGAAATTCTACTCAATTGATCCTACTTTCACACACACACACACACACACACATATATATATATCCTTTTCATGGAAGGTATTGTGGATCTATATTTAAGTTTTTTTTAGTGAGGATGATGACTTAGTACTCATGTACAGGAGGTACAATGACCGTAGTAGGTCGATATGGCATGTGATTCCCCTGTGTTGTACCCCTTGTAGGGTGTTGTTTCTCAGGTTGTGGTTATCTAGTCAGATCATTGAGTACAATTCTAATGGATACTAAGAAATTTCTTGCGAACTGGACCTCTAGGGGGTATTACCATATATGGATGCCTGTGAGTGTCAATTTAATCTATCTTCTGTATTGGTATCATGAACTCCAAGGATAAATTCCTTATGTGTGTTATTAGTGAGGATTGGGCCCTTATAGGCTGTGTTTTCAGTTTTGACCCTTTTAGGTCATTGTAATATTTTCCTTCTCGAGAGAGGTTTGATCTTTTTCATTAGTTGGTTAGAACTTGTGACCCAATTGTGGGACCTGATTTGTTGGGATAGGTGTGATACATAGAGACCCTTTGTTTTGAATCAGATCCTTGTAGGTCAATGTCTATATTTTTGAAGGTAACCTATATGAGAGAGGTTTGCTGGTGTTTTCAAATTCCTTTTCAGGCGGTGATCTTTGTTGTACTATAGTTTTCAGATCAAGTCATAGTAGGTTATCTAGTTTTTCATTATAGGAATATTGATTCCTTAAGATTTTGAAAAGTACCTAGGGTGATTTGGCATCAAGATTGACTTCGACAGACATGACTATTTGGGTTCCTGGCCTTGTTGATCAGTGTCTCAACTATTTCTAATGTAGTCATAGCACATGTAGACACTCATTACTGGAATGAATCTATGAGAGGGGTTCTCATGGAATTAAATTATGGAATAGGTGAAGTCACCAATTTTTATGAGGAGTTCTGAGGGAGCTTCTGTATTAGTATAACTGACATTATATGTAACACAAATAGTTTAGCATTGTAATGGACGACTCGTTGGAGTAAAAGTCGGGTGGTAAAGGTATACGTTGGTTGTGCATAGTGTCATTGAACCATAAATCGATGTATGGATGAGTGAGAGTTAAGGACCAATGGTTTCAAGACTTTCTATAGGAAGAGTTTCTTAAGAGTTTTTGTTAAATGAAGAATGTGCCTCTATAGTAGAGGTGACATTGGGAATAAATTAGGTACTGTAAGATGGTTGGCCCTTATTGAACTTGGACATGCATCGTTGGTATATGTGGTTTTTGGTGTTGGTTAAAGGAAAGTGTATGCTATTGGTTATGATCTTAGCTTGGAGGGTGATATATAAAAAACTTTCGACAGAAATCTTAGTGTACCCTTGGTTAGAGATAATCATGTTATATCTTGAATTTTTCCTGAGTACGCTGAGAGAGTGTTGGCCCCAAGATGAGCTTTTTTTATTTTTAAATCTTTTTCCAGGATTGATGTTGGAAACCTATTGAGATTGTGCTCGAGGAGTGGTATAATGTAATCCATATGGTGGGGAGTGAACCATTGGCTATTTTAGGGTGGTGAACATTTTTTTTTTCAGTTTTAATTAATCATTCCATGGGTTGTTAATCTCAAAGTTTGGTTTTGAGATGACAATAAGGGTATTTCTATGGTGGGGAGTACCTGATTGGTCGTAATTAAACATATCCTGTGTAGGAGATAATTGTTACCTATATGAGGCTAGTCGTTGGATAGTCCAGATAACTTGCTTGTGAAGATGATTGGGTTGAGATCATGAATACTAGTCTTACCACAAGGATTCTCTAGGATGATAAGGTTTATGGTGGGGAGATTGTAAGGACCTATGTTTTTCTGGATTGGAGTTTTTGATTAGAAATGTGATTTTTTGATTTAGAATAATTATAAGGGGTAAAATGGACTTTTTTCCATATCAGATAATCTTAGATAATTTTTCTAACCATTTAGTTGGTCCTGGAATAGGGTGTTTACCCTTGGACAAGATTTTTTGTAGATATCTGAGCTATTCAAATTTTAGCGGAATAATTAATATTTAATAGTTAATAAATTAAATGTTAATTTATTCACACATGTTTTTTAGTCATATATTTTGAACAGAGCATCATATTGAGATTCCTTCTTCACCATTGAGTCTATAATGGGGATTTTTTCCTAGGTGAGGCATAAACTTGAGTTGGGAACTGGGGCCTGGTCGAGCCCCCATTTCTTTTTCTTTTATTTTATTTTCTTACTTTTCTTTTCATTATTTTTTCTTGTAATTCCTTGGAATATCTCATAAAACCCTACATATTCTACTTAACATGGCCAATATAGAGGATATAGATAGGGAGAAATATAAATAGAGAGGGATATAAAGGGGTATCACTACAGAGCTTAGGATGCACCGGATCATCATGCGATAACTATGGACCACGAAAATGGGTGAAGCTTCGACGAATTCCACCCAAAGATAGATAATTTTTAGTTTCTATTTTAAATACCTATAGTTTAATCTTTTCTAAGTTTTAATCACCTTATATACTTTCTTAGTACCCTTTTAGGGATGATCTACTGCTTTCGGGTTAAAAATGGGGGTTTCAGGGAAATTCGAGGGTTTTCCATTTGAGAAAACCCATGTACATGGCACGTGGTTTAGGGAACACACATCGCGTGTTCTTATGATTTGGGGAAGATGAATTTTTTAATATACAGATTGTGTATAGGGTGTACAAACCCTATATTGGAACTCATCCATGTAGCTGAGTACTTGGTCAGACAACCCATGTAAGGGGTACATTTCATGTATAGTACACAAGCAGACCCCATGTGGGTCGCATGACGTGTAGATATACATGAACAAACCAAATACATGGTTAGGCCATGAGATGGACATGGGAAGGTACCCCATGTAGGGTACATACTATTTAACCATCTTACACACTGTGTACTTGGTAATTTACACGTGAAGTCCATCCAGATTACATTCTTAGGTGAGGCTTTGGGATTACACACTATGTGCTCAGGGAGACATACCATGTACTACTCCCTTTTCAACCTTCTTCGGGGTTTTCATTTCTTTTCACCTTGGAGTTAGAATTGGATATAAGATGATTCCATTCTAAGTAGTTTTCTACATAGATCATGATAGTGAAACCCTTGGGGTGATTTGAGGACTCCTGATGGGTGCTTTGGGGATTTACCAAAATAGATAGGTTCTTCCTCTGATAATCTTATTTAATTGTCTCTTGAGAGTGAGACCCCTTAACCTGAGATGGTCCACGATCATTATCCCTTAACCTATTCTTTTATAGATTTTATTTTTAGGATATCTCCTTTGTGATATGTTCCCTTCTAGCCCATGTGGCCATGAGACTAGTTGTTATCAAGGATCCCCAGTAGGATTCCTCCACTTTAACCTAGAGGATCCCATATAGGATTCGTATATCTTCTACCAACTAAAAGGGTACCCTATGGGATTCATTTTCCTATGTGTTCACCTAGTGAGTCCCAAGTAGGATCCCTTCACTTGGGTACTATTCTAAGGATCCCTTATAGGATGCCTTCACTTGTATTTAGAATTTAAGGATCCCATGTAGGATTACTTATTTACCTTTTAGTTGAGGATCCCTTGTAGTATACCTTTACTTATTCTTAGACCTTGAGGATATCATGTACAATTCCTCCTTTACCTTTCCTATTGAGGATCTCAAGTAGGATGCCTTTTATATGTTTTAATTGAGGGACCCATTGGGTGCCCCATTTTCTGATCAACCCTAAATTAGTACATTGGGTTTGGGTAGAAATGGTAACAGGTGTTGCCTTAGAACCAGTGATGAACTTGTAATCCCCTAGGGTGGGGGTAGTAGTGTTGGGTTGGAAATTCATCCACCATTACTCCTTATTTATCCATTCACATGTTTACTGCTGATGCAGTGAAGATAGCTATAGGCACTTCCTTGTTGGTGGCTGTTAAGATTGACACAAGGAGACTTTTTTTCTCTTTGGGTTACATGAAAATTATTCTTGTGATCTATATTATTCATTGGGATTCCCATACATGATTTCTTGGGATCCAGATTTTGATCCTTGTTATTTATGATATTTACTTGTATACCCAGAGGTACTACCTGGGATCTGGTTGTTGAGCTTGTATATTTTGATAATTAAATTATTGGGATTTCTAGACGCATTTCTTGGAATCCAGCTATTGATTCTACTACTATTATATACGGGCATGGAATACTTAGTAATGATACTCATGGATGATTCCGCTCACCCGAGTGATGAGGATGATTCCTCTCTCATCGACTCATGGGTTAAATGTGGATGATTATTCTCTCCTAAACCTAGGGTTATCAGTGGATGATTATAATCTCCTAAACTTGGGGTCTATAAAGGATGATTATTCTCTCCTTAACATGTAGCCTATAGAGGATGACTACTCTCTCCTTAATTTTTCATATGATGATAATTGCCAGAAGTTCTTTCTGGGATCAATCGTATGAGCCCTTTTATTATCAGGGTGGTTGAGAATGGAATCTCACACCTATGATTGACATTCACATTTAGATCTCAAGGGGTGGGAATGAAATATCACCAGTGATATCTCTTTATAGATTGCCTAAGGGTCAGACCCTTAGGGTTTATCTAAGTTACAATGTCATGACCGCCTATAGACCAGGACCTAGGGCTCCGACACTGGACTGGATTTACATGGCATGAGTAGTATGGTGTATAGCTCTTGAACAATTATAGGATGTCTAGATGCACCTACCTATAATCCTTATTTATAATGATTTGAGGTGAGTATGGTTGAACCCAGGTATAGGGAGAGTATCCACCTATGGTGACGTATCTTGCTCAGAGATATTTATGGTTTTGGATGAATGAGGTATACATAAATTGGGATTATAGACCCATATATTGAATTAATGATACATGACTTGAGTGGCATGATGTCCAAATAAATTCCCTTTCACAGGATGTACACGAGATTGAGATTTTGGATCTAAGGATTGACTGTTGATTGGTTTCATGTTATTCCATTCACCATACTCCTGAATATTCATATTTATGTATATATGTATAGGTATGGGACTATAAATGTATACACATATAGATATGAACATCCATGGTGGCACTTTCTTAGTTGACCGGAATCATGGACCTAGGGTTTAACTATGTTTTCATGTTTATTATCTTTACTTATCTTTTTAGTTGTGTCTCAACTAGGATGAGCATATTACTTTTTTATATACTTTTACAAGCGTATTTATTGGTTTATCATTGAGGTGTACTACTAATATTATTTATCACCCCTGAATGTGCACCTCAGTGTACGTGTAGACCTTATGTCTACTTTTCAGGTTTATCATAGTTTCATAGTGGATAGGACTGGGGTCCAGTGTTGCATGATCGAGTGGAGATATTAATGAGGGTTATTTTTATTGGGCTGGTGCAGTTCAATAGTGTTTGGAGACCTGGTACATGGTCTGGCTCTGAATTAGTAGTTGAGCCTTGTAATTTTATTTTAGTTTCTTTTATATTCTTATCCATGTGTGGTTGACCTAGTGGGGGGCCGATGTTGTATTTATAGAATAGTTGTTTGGGATTTTATAGCATTTTCATTTATTATTACAACACATTCCTTTTCAGTTTATTTCTACTTCCAAACTTTGTTTATTTAATTCTATGTATGATAATTAGTTATTTATAATGTTTTCCTACCCTAGTATGAGGGCATAGTCTCCCCACTATCACACCCTAGGCCCTCGCTACTAGTTTTTAGCCTCTGGCATATGGGGAGGCGTGCTTGAGGTCTTGTAACCAATTGACACTGGGAACAATTTTAGTGGAATCTGGGTCGAGATGTTATAGATATAAATTTTATATCCTATTACTTCCTCTAATAAAAGATCCATGAGAAGAACTACCAAACCCATGATCTGTAATTGGCTATAGTGATCTTCACATTGAAGATTTGGTGACATTATCTCTATAAGGAAAATATGAAATATATATATATATATATATATATCATAAAAGATTAAAGTATATATTCACCCAAAAGGATCTCAATATGAATATATTAAGTGGTTAGAGCTAATCAAGTATTATGACTATGCAATCCATTACCATCCTGGGAAGGTGAGCAAAGTGGAAGATGCTCTGATTAGAAAGGATCCCATAACCCTATCCATAATGAGGATTTAAAGGTATAAAATCTTTATAGACATGAAAAGGATGGACTTGGGAATCATAAAAGATATGTTAGCCTACCTAGATTAAATAATTACGTAACCATCCATTCTGGATAGGATCAAGGAGTCCCAAAAAGATGATAATGAGCCATATAGAAAGGTAGAAAATATTATAGTGTCTAAATTTTCTAAATACGGGGTAATAAGGTTCTGAAATTAGATATGTGTCCTTTCAAAACTAGAACTGAATAGGGAACTTATGGATGATGCACAAAACATATCCTTCCCTATTCATATAGGAATCACTATGTTTTATAGAGATATGAAGAAAAACATTTGGTAGGATAATATGAGGAGAGATACTGTAGAATTTGTATCTTGATGCTTCATATTACCCCCAAGTCAAGGATGAACGACATATGTCTAAAATTATGACACAACCATTTCACATACCAATATATAAACTGAAAATATAACCATGTATTTTATCATAGGACTCCCTAGGACATCTGAAGTTGATAAAAAAATTTGGACAGTAATCAATTACCTTATAAAGTCTGTGAATTTCATTATTTTTAAGAAATATTTCTCTATTAAACAAATTTCTATGATATATAAAAGATAAGTGATAATAATTCATGGAATACCACTCTCCATTATATCTGATCAATATTTGAGGTTTAATTCAAGGTTCTTAAGAATACTTTCACAAGTAATAGATATAGAGCCAAATTTTAATATTTCTTATCACCCTTAGACAGATGGTTAGTCTAAGAGAACCATCTAAACTTTTAAGGATATTTATAGATCTTGTTAAATTTATTTCTAATGATTTTAGGATAAAAACCTTTGTATAGTGGAGTTATCATATAAAAAAAAGTTTACATTATAGAATTCAAATGAAACCTTATGAGGATCTTCATGGGAAGAGGTGTTCAAATAGAAAGTTTTGGGATGAAGTTGGAGAGTGAAAGTTGACGGGACCTAATTTTATCTAAGAAAATATCGAAAAATTTCAAACCATTCATCATCATATGAAATCATTACAAAGTTGATAGAAAATATACACAAACAATCATCGGTGTGACCTAGTTTTTGAGGTCAAATATAAGGTGTTCCTTCATATATCAATGTGGAATAATTTTACAATGTTTGGGATGAATGGAATGCTTTGTATACGATAAATCGACCCCTTTGAGATCCTTGATCACATATAAGATGTTGCATATCAAATAGAACTCCCACCCAACCTATATTAAATTCATTATGTGTTCTATGTATCCCTCTTAATGAAGTACATACCAGAATCTCGACATGTACTAAATCTTGAGGTGGTACTATTGGAGCATGATATATCATACGAGGAGAAGATGTTGAATATATTAGATCATAGAGGAAATTTTCTATGAAATAAGATAACTCACTTGGTCAATATACTATGTGAAACCACAAGTTGGAGGAGGAAACATGGTAATCATAAGTGGAGATGAAACAAAATTACCCTCATCCATTTTAGTGTATGAATTAAAATTTTTAGTGTTAAATATATAAATTGGGGAATAATGTAATGAGGCAAACATTTGTAAATGAAATTACTTTTTGAATGAAAAAATGCATTATCAAGTATTGAAGTTATAAAAAACACATGAACTGTATTTAATTTTCTTTATTTTAGACTATTATAAAACATATCCAAATTTTTTCTTTCTGGATTAAAAGACCATTAATAATATAACTATTATATAGTGACTATTAAGATTAGTATACATTAAGGGTTATGATAAAGTTTAATTGAAATACATAGAATAATTGATCGTCTCAAATAGTAGGATCATACTATATAATGCCCATTTATCAGAGCTTATAAGGTAGATAGTATCAATAGGATTTTCCATTAATGATGTCCAAAATAAGACTCAATAATTAAAACATGAGAGAAACCACTTAAGGGATAATTTAGTGATTATCATGACCACCGACCAAACCATGTTCGCCAAACCACCTTGATAAAGTACCACCATCACACATATTACCCTCAGGGTGTATGCTGGTGTAGTATAAGGTTATGTATCTAGATCCTCATAGTATGAATTTTTAAATTTTCTTTTAATAAAATATTAATTATATTTATCTTTTTTCATTAATAATTTATAAATGATTATATAATTATTTTAATAAAAAATAGATTTTGATGTGAAGAAATCCAAATTTTATTTTTGGGAAACATATAGTATCAATTAAATTAGTTTTTTGAAACATTAAATAATTCTTTCAAAAAATATAATTTTCATAAACAATTTTTATTAAATAATATTTCCTTAAATATAAATGATAATAAAATTTAATGAATCCCAATGTAATTTTTATAATGGTTAGACTGTTGTTAGTGTCATAAAAACTAGTATTTTACAACAAATAAGTTTTTTTATTTAGGAACATAAATTATAAAATTTATAAAATTATTATGGTAAAATAAATATATATTTTCTAAAATCAGCATATCGAAGTTACCCAATGATGATTTTTTCAAAAAATTTCGAGACAGTGGAATTTTTTGGGTAAAAATTAAATTCGGTATAAATATATGATATATATTATTACATCATAATATCCCAAAAGTGATGTAATAAATACTGTAAAGGTAATACATGAGAAAAAATATATTTTTGAAATAATAATGTGTTTTTTATATTATTTGATTAATTTTACAAGACTAAAATGAATCCTCCAAAACCTATAATATATTTTAAGGTTTCAAAATCAATTATTTATGAACATGAATCAATTGCACATCATAAATGGTATTATTTTAATTATTTCAGTTCCTATCCTAAGTAAATATAGAAAAAAACTCCTCTTTGGCAGAAACCATAAGAAAAACAATTGGAAGGTTTTTGGTTTTTATTATTTTATCACTTATATTCCAAAACCTAATTTTGAAGTTAATAATGAATTCCCCTCTCTTTTACTATAAATACCCACATAACTACCCATTAATTAGTAATGAGATTCCACCTTTCAATCTCTTTAAACCCCTCTATGAACCTTTATGGTCAACCATTATGCTACCAAAATTATCCCATGATTTTCCTTGCAAAACTTTTGAGTTATGAATACCCATCCTTATTTAAACTCAAAGGAACTAACCTATATGTTCCTACTAACTCATATTATTTATTTATTAAAAGAAAACAACGAGTATAAGAAGAAAAGGCCCGAACATATAGACCAAAAGAAAGAAATCAATCAAGGGGGTCTAAAGTATTGGAGACCAAGAGCATATCCTCTACTGATGTTAACCCCTTCCAGTTTCAAAATATACAAATCTTGAATTTTTTTTCCATACCAAGAATATCAATCGATGAAAGATAGTCCGCAGCCTGGTTTCCCTCCCTCCAGATGTGTGAGACTCTGATGTCATTATCCAAAAAGCCTTTTCACTTTCTCTCAATATAAGAAATATACCAAGGAACTGAACCATAATCATGTAATGCATTATATAAGAGTAATGAGTCCATTTCAGCAATGGTAATATCCAATTTCCTTTGCCTGAAAATGGATAGACCTGATAACATAGTCATAGCTTCAACATATAAAGAATTACCCTGCTCCAGCCTGATAGAAAAGGCTAATACAGTAGACCCACAACTATCTTGAAAAATACCTCCTCCCCTACATCGGCCTAAAATAGAAGAACCATCACTATTAAGCTTTAGACCTTTTGAAGGAGGATGCCAACACACCCATTCCCCCCCAAGAAGAGGAGCAAGTCCAGCCATCTGAGTACATGAAAGTTTCTAAAAATAAGGAGCTTCCCTCTATTTCCTTAAAGCCCTGATGAAACCAGAAAGCATATTTTTAATTCGGCAGATAATGATCCAGCTATTTATACCAATATTTTCATAAAGATACATGTTCCTGGCTTTCCATAAACACCAAAATCCTGCTAAAAGAATTACAGCGTGAGAAGATCTTTCAATACTCCCCATACCTAAACCATGAAACCAATGATCAAGAAAAGAAATATTATCCATAAATGAAGATGAAAAAGCTGTGAAATCACTAAAAAATCTCCAAACATCAAAATCCCAATCACTATCAAAGAAAATATGATTAGAAATTTATTCTCTATTAATCATACAATAAACACATTTTGAAACAATGGATATCCCACATATTTTAATATTTTCATTAGTAGAAAAAACACCATTCCTAATCCTCCACAATAGGAAATTATATTTCAAGGGAATGGACTTAACCCAAAGGATATTATTACAAGGATTCACAGGATTCTAAACATTGAGGATCCTAAAATAATCTCTCATTGTGAAAGAGCCATATGAAGAAGGAGTGAGAACACACTTTTCAGATTGAGATGATAAAATAATAAGATTGACAAGGGACTGTTGTTTGGTGTCCAAAACTGAAGTAATAAAAGCTGGGTGTTGACAGAATTCTTTGAAGGATATGTTTGAAACAAGATATCCCGGATTTCCAATTAATTCACCACTCTAGTTGTGGCACCAAAACAAAATTTCACCTTTCCCAACCGTCCATCTAGAGTGAGACTTAATGAAATTAATACAAGAACCAATAACCTTCCATAAAGAAGACCCATGGCCATCCAAAAAATTCTATCTCCCACTAATTTTCCATGCATATTTTTACCCCATAGAGTTTGACATTCCATAAATTCCCATGCTAGTTTTCCATGCATACACCTAATAATATCATTAAGGCATCAAATATTAGTCCCCCTTCATTCACAGGACGAACCATTCTATCCCATGACACCCAATTTATCTTACCTTTAGATTTAGGATCCCATAAAAAAATCACAAGAATTCTATCAATATTATTTATCACACCCTTAGGAACCTTAATAGAAGATATTGCATGAATAGGAGAAGCAAGAAGAACACTGTTAATCAAAGTAATTCTACCCCCAAATGATAGAAAAAAGTTTTCCAGTTAACAATCCGGGTCATAAATCTGCTGATCAGAGAGTCAAAATCAGAAATTTGAAGCCTCTTATAAGATATAGGAGCCCCCAAATATTCCATAGTAATGTAACCCTTCTGCATATTCAGAATATAACCCACAATAGACACACGTCTTGAGGTACATGTTTTGGATATATAAAAATAGCTCTTTCTCTTGTTAATGATTTTACCACTCAAAAGACAATATTCCTCCAAGATCTTATTCAAACCACTCAAAGAACTAATTTAAGAATTCATGAAAATAATAGCATCATCAGCAAACATGATATGAGACACTGAATGAGAATTCATACCACGCCAATAAGGAAGAATAACACCATGATTCCGACCCCTATGAATCAAAACACTGAGGACATTCTGAACTAAAACAAAAATACATGGAAAAATTGGATCCCCCTGGAAAAGACCTCGATTAGATTTAAGGAAACCATATGATTTACCAATAAAAGAAATAGCCAACCAAGTAGAACAATAACATCGAAAAAGAAGATCAACCTTCCATGAAGAAAAACCCATACCTGCCAAAACTTTATTGAAAAAAACAATATTCCACATGATCATAAGATTTATTCATATCAATTTTAATGTCCACATTAGAACCTCGAGTTTTAATGTCAATTTACCTAACCATTTCCTGTGATAAAGCTATGGCTCCCTGGATAGTTCGACCTTTCACAAAACCACGCTGCTCAAGATATATCCACTTGGGTAAATGAAATGAAACCCTTTCATTAATAATACTAGAAATAATACTATAAGACACATTATATATGCTTATAGGGAGATAATGGAGGATAGAAGTAGGATTTATGTTCTTAGGAATAAGTACCATCGTGGTTGCACAACTAGCTCGAGACAACTTCCCACCCTTGAAAAAATATTGAATTAAAACTATAAGGTCATCCTTAATAATCTCCCACAAGGATCTATAAAAAGCAATAGGAAAGAAATAATGTCCAACAACACTATATAGATTGAGATTAATCATACCATCAAAAACCTCTGTTTATTGAGGAAGGGATCCCATCTTATCATTAACACTGTCTGAAAAACAATGTGGTATAACATCAAAAAGGTGAGTCGAGATTCTAGGATAACCATTAGGTATGTTAACATTGGGTCCAGCAAGAAGATCTTTAAGATGGGAAAAAATCATATTTCCAATCAAGTCTCTGTCATAAAAAAAGACCCATTTTCAGGTAAAATATTAGGTTTAGTAAACCTTTTCCTTTCGTTGATACATGATTGAAAATACATAGTATTTTTATCTCCCTCTTATAACCATTTTATCATAGATTTATCCCTGGATATCCTCTCCTGTTTAAGAATCAAATCAGCTAAATAAACTTTCTTATTATAAAGATCCTCAAAAAATTTCTTATCCCATTCCTCCTCTAGATGACGTTCAAGAATCTCAACCTCTTGCATGACATCATGTAAAATTTTCTCTGGAATAATGAGATTATTTAACCATAACTTTAATTTTTCCTTGAGACGCATGAGTTTAATATGAAAACGATTCCAAGAATGGCCCTGAATAGGTTCTTCCGAAGAGAGTTTCACCAAGTCATGAAAAGACAGATCATCATTCCCATGGTGGTAATATCTAAATTTCTCAAAATTATCATTTTCAGAAGAAATAGAAATCATCCATGGAGAATGATCTGAAAAACCTCACATCAAATGCTCAACATTAGTATTAACATACATGGATATAGCATGTATGCTACCCAATAATCTTTCCAAATGACTCTAAGATCTATTTTCACCCTTTTGATTATTACACCATGTAAATTTATCTCCATGATAACCAAGATCTAGCAGTCCTTTTCTAGTCATAAAAATCTTGAAATCATTGTTGGCTTGCCGAGGAAAAGGACCTCTACCATTCTTCTTATTTGGTTCAACTATTATATTAAAATCCACAGCAACAAACCATGGAACATTACCAGGATCAAAAGAGTATAGATTATTCCTTAGTAAAATCCTAATTTGAGGATCAAAACTCCCATAAATGAAAGAGATAAAAAAATATTGATTATCTCAAGATGCTCTAACATCAATGAATTGATCATCCTCAAGAATAAGATCAACCTTAATACTTTTTTTCCAAAATATCCAAATATGATGATTAACCTGGTCCGTATGAATGAATCCATGCATATTGATCCTTCTAGAAAAATCACCAATTCTGTTTGGGAGCTGTTTTAGTTCAAGAATACCCATCAATGAAATCTTATGATTGGAAACTTCAGAAGAAATAAATATGATTTAATCCAGTTACTAATACCTCGAGCATTCCATTTAACAACAGGAATCATTGAACAGATCGAGATCTGGGATTGGCACCAGAACAAATTTCCTTCTCAAAATGGGAAAAGAATCTCTCCTTTTGTACATTAATACTTAAAAAATAGACATATCTATTAAAAAAAATAGAAAATACATCCAAAGGGAATTGAAGATCAGGAGAACTCCCCTTTTTATCCATAGTGAAAGACACCACTTCACCTAGGTTATTAGAGAAAAAGTAAACAACCATATCCTTCGAACAAGAAATATAAGTACCAATCTGAGACCCAGAATCTACATTATCCTTATTCTCAACACCAAAATGTAACCTAGAATCTACATTATACTTCTTCTCAAAACCAATATGTGACCCAAGATTTGTAATAACCTTCTTTTCAGAACCAATCTATGACCTAGAATCTATATAATCTGCATTATAGTTCTTCTCATAAACAATCTATGACCCATATTGTAAAATAAATGGAGTCCTAGAAAAACTAGTAATCGTACATCAAATCATACCACAATATACTAAAGAAAATAAACGTTTGAAGAGAAAAGAAAGACAATCCTCAACCTGAAATTCAATCACTTTTCATGGGATATATGGTAATATATCCATATAGGAAACCCCAAAATTTATCATTTGTTCATTCTAAGAGGTAGATATATGATCCATTTCATCAATGATATGAAACACTTCCTGTATCACTTCACATAAGACATCAATATCAGAAGAAAGAATATCTGAATCATTTCTAACAATCTTATCCTGCTTTCGAGTCAATCTAGACCTAACATCCTGACCATGCTTTTGAAACTTTCCCGGATGAAATTTATGACATGTCTGTATAGAGTGACCTTGGAGATGACAATTAGAAAAAAAATGTGGAAAAAATAGGATATGATATATCTTGATTCCATGAAAAGGAATCTTTCACATGAAGAACATGTTTTTCTAGTATCGAATGAGAAAAATTCAATTCCACACAAATTCTAGCCATCAATATATCCACACAAGATTTAGTTTTGATATCCGAGCATAAGAATCCACCAAGAGAATCACCAATAATCTTTAGGAATCCTTAATTTTGGAATGGATAGGGAAGACCCAGTAGATTGATCCAAAAATCTACCACCAAGCTCTCTTTTCCGCGATGAGCATCTAAAGACCATCGAGATAAGCTAAAGTTCCATCGACCAAAATAACAGCTACTTTAGACTTAATCATGGTAGTAAAATTTATAAAATACATCCTTATGTTGTAATATCTATGTGGAACAAAAATTCATGTACATGGTATAAATGTGATGGGTGGGCCCAAAATTATATATCCCTCCAATGCATTGGGAAATTCTTTTGTCTCATGAGATACCATGTATGGTGTATGTATGGGTAGTCTAAAAACACTATGTTATGATGTCTCAATGGCTATCCTTTACTTATTCTCATGATTTTATGTTTTATGTTATGGAAACATTCTTAGGTTTCAATGATGTTATAATCTTATATCATGATTTGATGTCCATGTTAATGATTCCCACATTTTTATATTACCTTGACATGCCTATTGAATCACATGAATTAATTTCATCATGTTATGATTTGATTATTCTGTTATGGGGCTTTATATAACACCCCATTCTTATGTGCGTCCTTATATTTTCTCAAGAAATTTTATAAGATCAATGGAATTTTTAGGGCATATTGTAAAGTTTTAATTAATTTCATTGTATCCTTATAGAAATTTATTGTGATAAGTATTCAATTACCCAAAGACACAAGGACTATTTATCTTATAAGATATTATTATGTGTGTATTTATTTAATAAATCACAAATTGATGTTTATAAAAGATATGGGTTACCATAGCATGGATGGAAGAGATTGAATTGGATAGTAAATTAGGGTTGAATAGAATTCCTCTAACCTTTTAAGGTAGTTCTAGTGTAAATTTTAAAGGGAATAGGAAGTGGAGTGAGTCTTGAAGAGTAAATTGTGGCGGTTCTTCTCATAATATTTTTCCTACAACTTTATTAGAAGCTATTGTCCGAAATTGTTATTAGTGTGGCCAAGTGGAGCACATGAAGTGTTTTTGTACCATGAATCCAAAGTTCTGAAAATCATGTGAATTCCTTGGTTACTTGAAGATGTTTTTTTGGGATTTTTATTCTCCTCAGTTTGTAATAGGATCATTGACACATAGAAGATTTGTGGAAAAGTTAGATGCTTCACAGAAAACAAGGTTCTAGCCATAAGACTCCAGAATGAAGTAGTCAAATATAGTTAAGGATTTTCTAACGGAAGTTGATGTGGTTCCTACAACTATGATATGTACTATTTCTATTTCTTTGACCTTAGAAACTATCTTATTTTGATACAGGTTCCTCTCAGTCCTTTATATCAACACATATAGTGGATAATCTAAAAATTCTAACAAAAATTATTTCATTTGTTATGGAATTGGGGAATACTAGTGAAAAGAATGTTGATGGGACTCTCCTCTTTATATGCCTGATTGTGTCACCTTGGGAAACCTCTATACTCTTTGCTAAGAATATTGATGGGACTCTCCTCTTATGTGAATATTATCAAAATCCCAATCGAGTAATGGTTAATAAAAAATATCTTTTTCCCAGAATTAATGATTTTTTCAACCAAATTAAAGGTTAAATGTGGTTCTATAAGATTTATCTTCAGTTTGGTTATTAAAAACTGAGAATCAAGTAATTAGATATTCCAGATTGCCTTTAATAGTAGGTATGGTCACTTCGAGTATGTTGTGATACCGTTTTTCCTAACTAATGCTCCTAAAATTTTCATGGAATTGATGAAACATATTTACGATTAGTTTCTTAACACTTTTTTTTAGTATTCATGGATGAAATTATGGTGTACTCAAAGATCAAGGAATACCATGTGAATCACTTGGGACATATTTCAGGGATCCTGAGGGATCATTTCATATATTCCAAATTTTCATAACAAAAATTCTAGATCTGAGAAGTTATGTTATTAGAACATATAATTTTAAAACATGGTATCTTAGCTGATCCCAAGAAGTTGATAGTCGTCATGTCAAGGGAAGAACCATATAATGTATTTTAGATTCAAAGATTCTTGGGATTGGAAAGATATTACCAGTGGTTCATAAAGTATTTCTCGAAGCTTGCATCACCATTGACTACTCTCAACCAAAGGGAGATAAATTAATTATGGGATTCAAAGTGTCTGGTATCTTTTGATGAACTAAAGTGGTATTTTACCACATAACCAATTTTGAAACTAATAATGTATTTTTCGGGATATGTGTTTTGTTATGATTCTTTAGGTACAGCTTTGGACTATGTCCTTATACAAGGGGATCATGTGGTTCCTTATGGATCATGTCATCTTTTACCTAATGGGATGAATTATCCCACTCATGATTTGGAACTTGTAGCTGTTGGGCATATAATTAAGAATTTTTTCACTATCATTTCCAAGGAGAAGTTTATTGTTTACTCCAACCATAAAATTTTGGTTTATATCTTTTCTCAAAAATATTTGAATATTAGGTAGAAAATATTGGTATAATACCTAATATCATTCCAATTTTGACATTAACTACTATCTACAAAATGAAAATGTGGTTGTTGATGTTCTTAATAGGAATTTAACTTCTTAGACAATGAAAGTTGTAAAGGATGAATGGAAATTAATATGACTCTTTCCATAAATGAACATGGGATCCAAGTATGAGGAGTTTTTTTTTCAGGTGTTCATTTAATATCCACTACCCTTGAGATGATTCTACCGAAGTGGTAGTAGGTAAAAAAGTTCCAGAATGTTAGAGATTTTTTATATGATGGGAATATAATTGGTGATCAGTATCTATCCAAGGTAGGTATTATTTTCTTTAGAAACATATATGTTTTTCCATTAACTATGAGGAAGGTTGTGTTGGGGGATTTTTATCATTATTTGTGGGATATACACACCAAAACCAAAAAGATGTTTTAAAACATAAAGTATTGGTTATGGTGACCTATTATGAAACATGACATAACTGAATTCATATCTTAATGATACGTGGGAAAAATGATTAAGGATGAGATCCCAAAGTCTTCTGGTTTAATTCAACCTCTCCTCATGACAACAATATAACGACCCATACTTTACATACATTGTTAATACTTCAAAATTGAAGCACACTTATTACAACATATGACAAAACCACAAAGGACCGTATAGGTATAGTGTCTTTAGAAACTGGGAAACATAAATAACTGGTTCATAAATCTTCTACAGTGTCTCCCATTTATTTCATCATATCTAGGGTCCCTTTTAGCATATTCTACTTAATATCCATCTTCCTGACCTGGGGAAAAGAAAACATAAAAGGGTGAGCTCAAATGCACAGCAAGGGCAAATAAAGGAAATAAAAATCATATCATATCTTTTTGAAAATCAAAACATGCAAAAGATATCATAATATCTTAACATGGAATAAATCATAGAAGTGAAAATGAGATCCCCATAATCATAACATAAAACTTGAAACTTTGTGGCATGCACACATAATCATAGAAAATCATTTCTTGTTAGTCATGACTCATTGCCAAGACTATCTTAGTGGACAAAGTCCCTTTCTGAATCGAGTAACCCCCGTTTCAGTCCTGTTTCACTGAACCGGTATAACCTACCGTTCCAGCCCTGTCTATCTCATGTGATATAAAATCTTTACCCAATGCATTGGAGGGATATATAGTTCCCACCCATCTTATAATGAATCCTTTCTTATGTGTTCCACATAATCATAAATCATACATCATCGCATAACCCATGTAATAAAAATGGGATTCTTAAACAACATGACATCATAAAACAATTCATATAAGATAAAGGAATTCATAAAAATGTTTCCATCACAACATAATCAAATCCATGTAATAATAGGGATAAAAACAGAACCCTTTTATTATCTTAGATGGAAAATAATTTTGATAAAATACTTGAACTTCATTCTTGAGGAAAATATCCTTTCTACTTCAAAAACACTTTTCCTTTCTTAACATGTCATATAATTTTAAAATAAAAGAAGTTGATTAAAAATAAACTTGAATACTTGTAAAGTAAGATTCTTGGAAATAAAGTTTTAAAAAACCATTAATGCCGTATAAGTTAAAAAAACGTTCTTCATACTTTTGTCGGAAAAGTCAAAAAGTACCTCGTACGAAAAATGACAAAAGATTCCTTTCATATCCTTTACTAAAAACTCATAGAAGGGTAAAATTGTATTTAAACAATTGTAGGTGGATGGAAATAATATTTCATATTGAGAAAACATGGATGTGGATGATAGAATACACCCCAGTAAATACCAAAGTATAAACAATCTCGGATAAAAATGAGATTGTGATATTTCCCTTACCTTAGGTCCGATTTGCTTTGTATGTGTCCGAAGCTCCTTTATAATGGTTTAAATAATGTTATTGACTTATTCCAGAATCATAAATATTGATATGATATCATATATGGTCATATTCTTAGCTTCTTATTAGTAATATTTCATTGTTACTTGTTACTCGGGTCTTTATTGCCTTTTGTTCTTATGCGTGTTTTGTCGAATAAATTCTTATTCTTCTTTTAAGGTTATAGATACCTTATATCCAGAATGGTATTAGTGTAACATATATCATATTTATTCATTCAATTAATTTATATAATTACTATGTAATGATGATCATGTAGAACGAGTCGCATCACATCGTGGAGACGGTATTCCGTACGTACGCACGAGTGATGATATCATTCCTATGATCGTGGAATTGTATTGTAGTATATGTATATTATTTCAGTATCAATATTACTTTATAATAATCATAAATAGTTACTCATTACACCATTATACCCATCCTTTTAAGGTGGTGGTGGAAAATAGATTACACCACGGCGTGGAGACGGTATTCCGTACGTACGCACGCGCGATGATTTCATTTTTCCGTAGGATGGATAGAAGGTGAATTAGGGTTGTTTCATATTTATAATAACATATCAGTATGTAAGTAATACTGATGTTATTACTTTATCATGAAACAACTAAAGAAGAAGAAGTTGAAGAAGAAAGAAATTGAAAAGATCGGTAATGGATATTACCTCTTCTTTGGAGCGCCTCTTTGAATCCTCCACTTAGGGAACTAAGATTGGTCTTTGAAGAAGACCAGGACCTCTAGGATTATTCTAGGGAAGTGGAGAGGAGAAAATGGTAGGGGTTGTCCGAGCTTGAGTGCTCAATTTGGTGTGAGGAGGAGGGGGAGGAGGTTCCCTTTTATAAGGGAGGAGAGGGGCACCTTAGGAATATCTCAAAATATTATTTTATATTAAAGTCAAAATCGGTTTATAATGGTTCCAAAGGGTCTTATTTCGAATATAAAGTGGGGATGGGTCGAAATCCTATCAACCAATAGGATTTAGACAAGTTTAGGGTATTATTTTAACCTTATCAATTATATTTAACTCTAAGTTAATTAATTTAACTTTTACCGTGTCTTTTTGTTTTCTTTCACTATATGGTTAATACACTTACTATAACATGCCAAAAGAACCCCAAATTGTTTATTATTAATATATATATCTTTATCTAAGTCATTTCGCTGAACCTTAGATTTTTAGGAATAAAATAACAATTAATAATATAATATTTTATTTAAAAACTATTTTGTGTCAATTTTGACACTATTTGATATATGATTTTTGTGAAAGTCATAACAGAATTATATGTTCGAACCAAGTTGATTAAATCAACATTAATATATCATAGTAACGTATAAAATTAGTGTAATTCATAAAAAGTCTCAAATTACATTTATTTTGGTGTTTATAACATCAATTATGTCAATATTTAATAAATAAGATAATTACTGCATCATCATTGTGTCATAAATAAATTAAATTATTTAATGTCTAAAAATTACAAATAAAATACCATTATGTAGGAAATCTTTTTAGATTTCTAATGAATATTTATAGTCGAATTTATCTTATGTATAACCCCATATTAAAAATGATTTACTTATTAAACTTTGATTTTAACTATTTTAACCCTTCTTTAAATAAATTAATAATAAATGTCCTAATCTAATCCAAGTGGGCCTAAATGGTCATATTTTATTCCTAAGTTTGTTTTTGGTCGAATTACACTTGTCCAATAGAATTAGGACATGTGTTAGGGTAATATTAATAACATATTTACCCTTAGTTACCCTATTTACTACTAACCGCAGTAAAAAAAGTAAAAAGTTACTATTCACCAAAAAATTATTTTTATCTCATTGAACCACATTTTACTTACTGATATCAATCGTGTCTGTTGGATTTTCTAAATTCCATTCACAGAAGTGGTAAAATTAAGTTTTATGCAAAATTCAGTTTTTAACCTACCACTTAGTGGTTTCACTATTCATCAAAAATTGAAAGTTTTCAGAAAAATACCAAAATTTCACCCTAGGCTAATTTCGATATTCTGAGTCCAAAAATGAAGTCCATTTTGAAAAATAAAATTTATAAAATTTCAAAAAGTGGTTATTACTATTCACAACGGCTTGTTTTAATAGCATATTGTTGTTTAGTGAAACTCGGTATTGCGTACGACGCAAGCTATCGAGGAAGGTCGCGATTGCGTGTAAAGCAAGCCAAGAAAGTGTTGTGTAGAAAAAGATTCCTTTGATGATTTATATAACATAAAAGTCTCGGGTGTTACATTCTACCCCCCTTAAAAAGAATTTCTCCCTCGAAATTCGTCACTTTGTAACAAACAGATGAGGATACTTCTCCCTCATCATATCCTCAAGCTCCCATGTAGCTTCTTCAAGTTGGTGGTTCCTCCATAAAACTTTCACCAAGCGAGTGATATTGTTTCGTAGGACTTTTTCGCTATGATCTAGAATCTCTATCGGCTGTTCTTCATAAGAAAGATCTTGCTCCAGCGGTACAACTTCTGAGCTGAGTACATGTGAAGGATCTGGTATGTACTTTCTCAGGAGAGATACATGGAACACATCGTGAAATTGAGAGAGATTCGGTGGAAGCGCCAATCGGTAAGCTACCTTCCCAACACGATCCAGTATTTCGAAAGGACCGATATATCTAGGGCTCAACTTCCCCTTCTTTCCAAATCTCATAACCCTCTTCCAGGGAGATATTCGTAAGAACACTTTATCACCCACTTCAAACTCTAGGTCTTTTCTTCGGTTGTCGGAATAACTTTTCTGTCGACTCTGAGCTGCTCTTATGTGTTGTTGAATAGATCTGACCTTTTCTGCCATTTCATCAATGAGATCAGGTCCTAATAGCTTTCTTTCCCCAACTTCTTCCCAGCAAGTTGGAGTCCTACATTTCTTTCCGTAGAGAGCTTCATAAGGAGCCATCTGAATACTGGAGTGAAAGCTATTATTATAAGAAAATTCCACCAAAGGTAGGTGTTGATCCCAACCTCCTTTGAAATCCATAGAGCAAGCTCTCAACATATCTTCTAGGGTTTGAATTGTTCTCTCAGACTGACCGTCTGTCTATGGATGATAAGCAGTGCTGAAACTCAACTCTGTATCCAGAGTATGCTGAAGACTTCGCCAGAACATCGAGGTAAATCTCGGATCCCGATCAGATATAATAGAAAGTGGTACTCCATGCAATCTTACCACTTCCTTTACATATATCCTGGCAAGCTGATCTAGAGAGAAATCCTCTCTAATAGCAATGAAGTGTGCAGACTTTGTAAGACGATCAACTATGACCCAAATAGCATTATTGCCTTTGGATGTTTTAGGAAGTCCTGTGACAAAGTCCATAGTGATGTTTTCCCATTTCCATTCGGGTATGGGTAATGGTTGTAACATCCCCTTAGACTTCTGTCTCTCATCTTTAACTTGTTGACAAACCAAGCATCGAGAGACATATTCAGCAACATCTCTTTTCATGCCATCCCACCAGAAGTACTATTTCAGGTCCCTATACATCTTCGTGCTTCCAGGATGAATAGAGAATGAAGAACTATGAGCCTCATCCAGCAGCTCCTTCTTTAATTCGGGGATGGAAGGAACACAAACCCGATTCCTGAACTTTATTATCCCATCACAATCAAGGTTAAATTCAGGAACATTTCTCACCTTCTTTTGTAACTCGTCATCTTCTTTCTGTGCCTCTTTAATCTTCACATGTATAGATGGCTGAACATTCATTTGAGAAAGATTAGATTTTTCCCCTTCCATTATAATTCCAAGATCCATCCTTTGTAAATCCATAAATATTGGATCTTTTGTGATCCTCATCATGGATAAACTAACATGGTCTTGTCGACTTAATGCATCTGCCACCTTGTTTGCTTTCCCAGGGTGGTAATGGATTGAGCAGTCATAATCCTTAATCAGCTCCAACCATCTTCTTTGACGCATATTCAGATCCTTTTGTGTGAAAATATACTTTAAACTTTTATGATCAGTATAAATATCACACCTTTCACCATAAAGGTAATGCCTCCAAATCTTTAATTCAAAGATTACCGCAGCCAACTCCAAATCATGTGTTGGGTAATTTTGCTCATGGATTTTCAACTGTCGTGAGGCATAAGATATCACCATATCATTTTGCATAAGAACACACCCCAATACTTTCTTGGATGCATCACTGTAGATCACAAACCTTTCTCCACTACAAGGCAGTGTGAGAACAGGTGAACTGGATAACCTTCTTTTCAACTCCTTGAAATTCTCTTCACATTCCTCTGTCCAGACAAACTTAACTCCTTTCTGAGTCAACTTGTTGAGTGGATTAGATAATCGTGAAAAATATTTTACAAAACGTCGATAATATCCAGCCAAACCAAGAAAACTTCGGATCTCAGTTACTGTTGTTGGTCTTGACCATCTTTCGATAACCTCTGTTTTTGCTGGATCCACAGATATCCCCTCTTTTGAGATTATGTGACCCAAAAATGCAACTTTTTGAAGCCAAAATTCACACTTGGTAAATTTGGCATAAAGCTTCTCCTTTCTCAGGGTCTTGAATATAATTCTCAAGTGATCTTCATGCTCTTCCTTGCTCTTTGAATAGACAAGAATATCGTCTATAAAAACTACCACAAATTGATCAAGATAGTCTCTAAAGACTCTATTAATTAGATCCATGAAGATAGCAGGGGCATTAGTAAGACCAAATGGCATCACTATAAATTCATAGTGTACATACCTTGTACGGAAAGCCGTCTTTGGTATATCCTCCCTTTTGACCCTTAATTGATGATACCCTGAACGAAGATCAATCTTGGAAAAGTATTGAGCACTGCGTAGTTGGTCAAATAAGTCATCAATGCATGGGAGAGGATATTTGTTCTTGATAGTGATCTTGTTAAGTTCTCGATAATCAATGCAGAGTCTCATTGATCCATATTTCTTCTTAACAAATAGAACAGGTGCTCCCCAAGGTGACGCACTAGGGCATATGAATCCCTTATCAAGATTCTCTTGGAGTTGCTTCTTCAATTCCTGCAACTCAATTGGGGCCATTCTATAAGGTGTCTTTGAAATAGGCAAAGCACCCGGTACGAGTTCTATTGAAAACTCAACTTCACAATTTGGTGGAAGACCCGGTAATTCCTCCGGAAAGACATCATCAAACTCCCGTACAATGGGCATATTCTTAATCGTGAGTTTCTCACCAACCATTTGAGATAAATAACCTTCATTTAGGGGAATCAAGACCCATAAAATGGAAGGAATTTCCACTGGAAGGTTATGTTCATCCTTGCATTGATAGACGATCGTAGATTGATCTGGAATATGAAATGTGACTTCCCTTCTTTGGAAATTGATATGAGCTCCATGTAGAGAAAGCCAATCCATGCCAAGAATCACATCAAATTCTACTAAAGGAAGGATCACATGATTTGCAGGAAGCACTTTCCCACAAACTTCGATCGGAGAAGAATTATAAACTTTTGATGCGACTGTTGTGCCATTAGGTGTTGTCACAGCTAACTCAACATCTAATTGTTGAGGTAATACGGTGATACCCTTAGAAAATTCTTTAGAAATAAAAGAGTGGGTGGATCCAGAATCAAATAAAACATTTGCTACTTTAGAGTAGATGGTAAGTGTACCTTTCACCACTTCGTTATCGTACTGCACATCGCTGATAGAAATTGCATGTGACTTTCCTTTGTCTTTAGCCTTAAGATTTTGTTGACGTCGACCATCATCATCAACCCTTGGATTTGGGCATTGATTGGCATAATTCCCCATCTCCTTGCACTTGAAACATTGAAGTGTAGTAGGTTCATTCTGTGTATCCCTTCCTTTGTTTGCATCATTAGACATCTTCTTCCCATTATCGCGGCATTCAAATGCCCGATGACCTTCCTTTACACATTTAAAACATTTACTTGTCCCTTTAAGACAACTACCAACATGTTTCTTTCCACACTTTGAGCATAAGGGAAAGTTCATCTTCTTTTCCGTGTGCTCTTTAGATTTTTCTTTGAATTCCATCTTCCTCTTCTTATCAAACCCATGTGACTGATGGGTTACTCCAATCTCCATCTCGACTTTGAGAGCACATCGAACGATTTCCTCGTAGCTATTGAAGTCCCTTATGGCTAACGCCCTTCGAAGACTTGGTTTTAAGCCACTAAAGAATCGATCGATCTTACTCTCAGGTTGGATAATAATACCAGAAGCGTACCTTGCAAGTCTTGTAAAATTTGCTTCATAGGTACCAACAGATTCATCATCCCTTTGCTTCAATTCAAGGAACTCTTTCTCCATCTTTGTTCGGAGAATACGAGGGAAGTAATTATTGAAAAATAAGTTCTTGAACTCGTCCCATTCCATAGACTCAATTTCATCCCTTTGCCTCGTATTCTTAATAAGATTCCACCATTGATCCGCATCTCCTTCCAAACGATACACTGCTAGGATAACTTTATCATGCTCAGAACATTGAAGAACTGAAAATATCTTTTCAGTAGTACTAATCCATTGTTCAGCAACAAATGGATTAGTAGACCCGCTGAAAGAAGGTGGACGCTGCCTCCTGAAGGATTCAACAGAATGTTGCTCCTTCCTTTGCTCGTTTGGAAGTCCTGCATGATTCATATCTTGAGAAAGTTGTGTGAGCATGGCTACAAGATTTTGCATTCCAGCTCCCATATCGTTTGGTAGCTCAGGGGGACAATCATTGCATTGCCCATCACATTCCGCATTAACACGGTTCCTTCGGGTTCCAGCCATTGACTAAAACCAAGAAGAATAGTGTGAGCAATTATAATAGGAAAACCACATAATCAAGAATAAAATTTCACACTTAAGGTCTTATCCTAGGGTATTCATGGCCATTTCTAAAACACTAAGATTGTGTTCTATGCTTATACTTATACTTAGGGTTCTTACTAAGGCTTTCACATCCTAGTTTCCAAAGGTTGACTATACCTTTCCTCTGATACCAACTATAACGACCCATACTTTACATACATTGTTAATACCTCAAAATTGAAGCACACTTATTACAACATATGACAAAACCACAAAGGACCGTATAGGTATAGTGTCTTTAGAAACTGGGAAACATAAACAACTGGTTCATAAATCTTCTACAGTGTCTCCCATTTTTTTCATCATATCTAGGGTCCCTTTTAGCATATTCTACTTAATATCCATCTTCCTGACCTGGGGAAAAGAAAAAATAAAAGGGTGAGCTCAAATTCTCATAAAGGGAAAATAAAGGAAATAAAAATCATATCATATCTTTTTGAAAATCAAAACCTGCAAAAGAGATCATAATATCTTAACATGGAATAAATCATAGAAGTGAAAATGAGATCCCCATAATCATAACATAAAACTTGAAACTTTGTGGCATGCACACATAATCATGGAAAATCATTTCTTGTTAGTCATGACTCATTGACAAGACTATCTTAGTGGACAAAGTCCCTTTCTGAATCGAGTAACCCTCGTTTCAGTCCTGTTTCACTGAACCGGTATAACCTACCATTCCAGCCCTGTCTATCTCATGAGATATAAAATCTTTACCCAATGAATTGGAGGGAGATATAGGTCCCACCCATCTTATAATGAATCCTTTCTTATGTGTGCCACATAATCATAAATCATACATCATTGCATAACCCATGTAATAAAAATGGGATTCTTAAACAACATGACATCATAAAACAATTCATATAAGATAAAGGAATTAATAAAAATGTTTCCATCACAACATAATCAAATCCATGTAATAATAGGGATAAAAACAGAACCCTTTTATTATCTTAGATGGAAAATAATTTTGATAAAATACTTGAACTTCATTCTTGAGGAAAATATCCTTTCTACTTCAAAAACACTTTTCCTTTCTTAACATGTCATACAATTTTAAAATAAAAGAAGTTGATTAAAAATAAACTTGAATACTTGTAAAGGAAGATTCTTGGAAATAAGGTTTTAAAAATCCATTAATGCCGTATAAGTTAAAAAAACTTTCTTCGTACTTTTTTCGGAAAAGTCAAAAAGTACCTCGTACGAAAAACGACAAAAGATTCCTTTCATATCCTTTACTAAAAACTCATAGAAGGGTAAAATTGTATTTAAACAATTGTAGGTGGATGGAAATAATATTACATATTGAGAAAACATGGATGTGGATGATAGAATACACCCCAATAAATACCAAAGTATAAACAATCTCGGATAAAAATGAGATTGTGATATTTCCCTTACCTTAGGTCCGATTTGCTTTGTATGTGTCCGAAGCTCCTGTATAATGGTTTAAATAATGTTATTGACTTATTCCAGAATCATACATATTGATATGATATCATATATGGTCATATTCTTAGCTTCTTATTAGTAATATTTCATTGTTACTTGTTACTCATGTCTTTATTGCCTTTTGTTCTTATGCGTGTTTTGTAGAATAAATTCTTATTCTTCTTTTAAGGTTATAGATACCTTATATCCAGAATGGTATTAGTGTAACATATATCATATTTATTTATTCAATTCATTTATATAATTACTATGTAATGATGATCATGTAGAACGAGTCGCATCACATCGTGGAGACGGTATTCCGTACGTACACACGAGTGATGATATCATTCCTATGATCGTGGAATTGTACTGTAGTATATGTATATTATTTCAGTATCAATATTAATTTATAATAATCATAAATATTTACTCATTACACCATTATACTCATCCTTGTAAGGTGGTGGTGGAAAATAGATTACACCACGGCGTGGAGACGGTATTCCGTACGTACGCACGCGCGGTGATTTCATTTTTCCGTAGGATGGATAGAAGGTGAATTAGGGTTGTTTCATATTTATAATAACATATCAGTATGTAAGTAATACTGATGTTATTACTTTATCATGAAACAACTAAATAAGAAGAAGTTGAAGAAGAAAGAAATTGAAAAGATCGGTAATGGATATTACCTCTTCTTTGGAACGCCTCTTTGAATCCTCCACTTAGGGAACTAAGATTGGTCTTTGAAGAAGACCAGGACCTCTAGGATTATTCTAGGGAAGTGGAGAGGAGAAAATGGCAGGGGTTGGCCGAGCTTGAGTGCTCAATTTGGTGTGAGGAGGAGGGGGAGGAGGTGCCCTTTTATAAGGGAGGAGAGGGGCACCTTAGGAATATCTCAAAATATTATTTTATATTAAAGTCAAAATCGGTTTATAATGGTTACAAAGGGTATTATTTCGAAGATAAAGTGGGGATGGGTCGAAATCCTATCAACCAATAGGATTTAGACAAGTTTAGGGTATTATTTTAACCTTATCAATTAGATTTAACTCTAAGTTAATTAATTTAACTTTTACCATGTCTTTTTGTTTTCTTTCACTATATGGTTAATACACTTACTATAACATGCCAAACGAACCCCAAATTGTTTATTATTAATATATATATCTTTATCTAGGTCATTTGGCCAAACCTTAGATTTTTAGGAATAAAATAACAATTAATAATATAATATTTGATTTAAAAACTATTTTGTGTCAATTTTGACACTATTTGATATATGATTTTTGTGAAAGTCATAACAGAATTATATGTTCGAACCAAGTTGATTAAATCAACATTAATATATCATAGTAACCTAGAAAATTAGTGTAATTCATAAAAATTCTCAAATTACATTTATTTTGGTGTTTATAACATCAATTATGTCAATATTTCATTAATAAGATAATTACTGCATCATCATTGTGTCATAAATAAATTAAATTATTTAATTTCTAAAAATTACAAATAAAATACCATTATATAGGAAATATTTTTAGATTTATAATGAATATTTATAGTCTAATTTATCTTATGTATAACCCCATATTAAAAATGATTTACTTATTAAACATTGATTTTAACTATTTTAACCCTTCTTTAAATAAATTAATAATAAATGTCCTAATCTAATCCAAGTGGGCCTAAATGGTCATATTTTATTCCTAATTTTGTTTTTGGTCGAATTACACTTGTACAATAGAATTAGGACATGTGTTAGGGTAATATTAATATCATATTTACCCTTAGTTACCCTATTCACTATTAACCGCGGTAAAAAAAGTAAAAAGTTACTATTCACCAAAAAATTATTTTTATCTCATTGAACCATATTTTACTTACTGATATCAATCGTGTCTATCGGATTTTTGAAATTCCATTCACAGAAGCAGTAAAATTAAGTTTTATGCAAAATTCAGTTTTTAACCTACCACTTAGTGGTTTCACTATTCATCAAAAATTGAAAGTTTTCAGAAAAATACCAAAATTTCACCCTAGGCTAATTTCGATATTCTGAGTCCAAAAATGAAGTCCATTTTGAAAAATAAAATTTATAAAATTTCAAAAAGTGGTTATTACTATTCATAACGGCTAGTTTTAATAGCATATTGTTGTTTAGTGAAACTCGGTATTGTGTACGACGCAAGCTATCGAGGAAGGTCACGATTGCGTGTAAAGCAAGCCAAGAAAGTGTTGTGTAGAAAAAGATTTTTTTGATGATTTATATAACATAAAAGTCTCGGGTGTTACAAACAAGGTAGTGTAATGAGATTTCAATGGATTTCATTAGCAGTTTACCCCAAACTACCCATGGTAGGAATCCAATTTTCACGGTGATCAATATATTGAACAAATTACTACATTTCATACTTATTTGTGACACCACTAAAGTTGAAGAATTGGTATTGTTTTATGTGAAATATATTGTAAGGTTTAATGGTATTTCTATGACCTTTTTCATGAATATAGACCATTGCATCACCTCATAGTTTTAGAAGGGACTTCAAGAGGAAATGGGACTGTATGTTAAGTTGAGAATGACATATAGTCCAAAATGGACAATAATATGAAAATGGATAATAATTTTTTTGAATATTTGATTCATTCTTGTATCTTAGATTTCAAAGGTTCTTTGGATAGCCACTTGGGGTTGGTTGAGTTTACTTAAAATAACAGATACAAATCAACCATCAAAATAGAACCTTTTAAATATTTATATGAGTGAACCTACATTTCACCTCTCTATTTATCTAATATTGGTAAGGATTACTTGATAGGGTCAATCTTGGTTTAGGAAATTACAATAAATATCCAATTAATTCATTAGCAATTTGTGATGGATCAAAGGCAGTGCAGGTCTTATGTGGATATTCATCATCATAACTTTGAGTTTTCAATCGATATCCATGTGTTATTTAAAGTTCAATTGGTTGGTTCATCGAGGGATCAGAAAATAAGGGAAGATTCACCTAGGTATGTAGACTCATTTTAGATAATTGAATAACTAGGGAAGGTGTCATATCACTTGGATTTACCAAATTAGTTATTTTCAATACACAATATATTACATGTATCCCAACTCACAAAGTATCATTATAACTCAAAACATGATCTAAATTGGGAATACCTTAGAATCTGATGGGATTTTTAGTTGCTACAATATTCCACTAGAGCCACTAGCCTTCTGGTTGGTTAAATAGTGGTTTTGGTATTTCTATAGTACCCAACTAAATATTGGTAGGCCTCAAAAAACCGGATGGATGGTTATGAATAATATAAAACATTTTTTTAGTTTCCACCATCCAGTTGGTGGCCTCGACCGACTAGTCCGTGGCACTAGTTTAGGCCGGGTAAATAATGGTAGTGGCATATTTTTACACCACTAAAACCATTAATTAATTTATTTAAACTTCTTCCTTTAAATGAACTCAATTAACTCATAATTGGGGACTCTATTTGGATATATTTGGATGTCCCAAAATTAATCATTATTGGATCTAAGTAACAATCAATGTCATGAACCTATCTTGGTATGTATTCCCATGTTTTGGTCTTGGATTTAACTTTTCTTTATATCCCTCCTGTTTATGACTATAGATCATCCATGCCAAAAATTATAATCTTTGGGATATGGGTTTATAATTTTATTCCTTAAATATATATCAGAAAATTGAGGGTTTGTGTCAGGATATCCAATCACCTTTGTGTGTTGTTCATGAATTGTAATGATAAGTGTTTCCTTTTGTTTTATTTGTTATAAAAAGTGATAATTTTGAAATTCTTGATTGGGAATTCATATTTCAGGATTATTTATCAATTAATTGGATCCTAGGTTATTATTGGGCTGTAATACACCAATATTATATAAAAAATAAAACTATGTTTTATATTGTATACAATATGCAACAACGAGCCTAAATGGACCATGAAATATTATTATTTTAATACGACCATTACAATATAGACATTAAATTGGAAGGTTTTAATATAATTAAATACTTTATAAAATATATATAATGATCCCACTTAATAAATTTTATTAATTTTTTTTATTAAATAGTCACTCAATATTTAGTAAAGTCATTTTATGCTTCAAAAATACATTTTCTTTAGAAATATTTTTATTTCTTTTTTTGTGAGTAGATAATATAATTAATTTATGAAAATTTTGGAAATAGAATTTGTCAAAATGATATAATTTTTGAAATAATCAAGTCAAAAATAACTTATTTTTTTTATTTTTCAGAGAGGATTTATTTTCCATTGAATAACGAAAAATACTGATTTTCATTGAAAACTATATTTTTGTTTGAATCATTTAAAAATATACATCATGTTTTAAAATGGTTTCAAAGTAAAATTAGTTCTATTATATTAATAATAATATAATTCAGTTCATTGGAATCAATTCTATTAATTAATTGGGTATAAAAACATTTTCATACAAAATTGAATTTTTCAAAATTGTTTTTCATCCCATTTTGTGAATTTAATTTTAAATTAAATTCAAAAAATTTTTTGAATTGAATTTTGAAAAATAGATTAAATATTTGGAATCAATGTTATAAATTTTATAAATATATACCTTTTATTATTGTAATTTATGAATATTAAGTTTAGTAATTTTTATTAACATGGTAAATGAAGAATCTGGTAATTAAGGCTTAAAATAAAATGGTTAGGTCTAAAAAATTGACCCTAAAACTTAAAAAAAATTAAATTATGATTATATATCATCCATAATCATCCAAAAGTTGATTATATGGCCTTTTTCTATTTTTACATGATTTTTACCTTTATATTATTTTGTATAAAGAAAACTAAAAATTACCATTATCTTTATTTTATTATTTATAATTTTTTTACATAGGGATAAATAGAGGATATGTTTAATTATAAGTATTAATTTGAAATATTTTTTTTATCATGATGATTTATTTATAATTTTTAGTGATTGAATAATTACCTTACATGCTTATGAAACACTGATACAGTGCTTGTGTAGGCTTAAAAAATAAAATTTTCTTTATAAAAAATCTAAAAATAATATTATTTTAGAAATTTATAGTGTAACATGATTTTTTAAATAATTATAACACACCTAGGGTGTGTTTAAGGTTTATATCCTATTTTCATATTTTTCTTGATGTTTTTAAAGTCAAATTAAATGAATAGTGTGAAAAATGAAATTAATGATATCTTATAATAAATATTACATTTTAAATGATTTTTTTAAATTATATCTTCAAAAAATTTATTAGGATATGGTTTAAAATATAAACATGGTCCATTTATGATCCAATTTTACTTTTAGAATAACTATATTCACACTTCAAGAGCAAAAACTTCGTTATCATGATAATTATCAAAAAGTGTTAAAATGGGTTAAAAATGATAATGGTGAAAAAAACCACATAAACATATAAAAAATTTATTTCATGAGATTATTTATACTCATAATATTCATCTTACATTAAAATATTATCAATTTGGATATCATAATTAATTTATATTAATTTAATATTTTATGAAATTCCAAGAGTGCCCCACCCCACTCCAATAAAAGGTCACCTCTTCTTCTCATTTATTCACACTTCAAGAACCATTTGGTTCAGCCAATACCTACCAAAATAATTTATTTAAATACATCCAAAAATATTATAATCCTTGGTTTGATCATAAAACCAACTTAAGAAAGATTTTGGTGTAAACCTTAAGAGGTTGTTCGAAGAAGAGGTATCATTCTAAACCAAGCACTTTTGTTTTATTTCTTCTTCCACACCCTTAAAATATCATTAAAACATGTTAATATAATAAAATAATTATATCCCATAAACATAGATATTATAGTGTTAATGACATAACCTATATTCATCCCCTCTTCCATCAAATGAGAAACTAAACTATCATTCATGTGTACGGTAGACTACCACCTCATGAACCGATGAAATTTGTTTTCCATAACCATCTCCAAAATATGGTTATAAGGATAAATTTAATTTATATATATGATATTACTGAAATATTTATCACTTTGAAAATATAATATATCTTATAATTTC
Source organism: Viscum album (assembly GCA_963277665.1). Classification (NCBI taxonomy): domain Eukaryota; kingdom Viridiplantae; phylum Streptophyta; class Magnoliopsida; order Santalales; family Viscaceae; genus Viscum; species Viscum album. The sequence goes on along the minus strand of OY728120.1, from coordinate 1,425,140,603 downwards.
TTCCATTTCCATTCATTGAAAAATGATAATGTCATTCATGCGTATGTGTAGACTACCACCTCCATGAAGCGATGTAATTTGTTTTTCATCACCACATCACATAGATGGTATATATTAGTATATTTCAAGAAATAATTTTTTATTTGTTATATACTGATATTTATTCAAATATAAAATAATACCTACCATCTTTCCATAATGATCATTGAAAAATGGAAATTTTACTCATATGTACATACGACTTACCATTTCCATGATTGTAACACACTTCATTTTTCATAAAAATATTTAATTATTGATTTTAAATGTATAATAGATGTATAAAAATGACAAATATTTAATTATTATTATTCTTTATATGATTAAATAATTTCCACTTTGATCATAGTGAATATACTGAAGTCATTTTTTTCTTATGAATAAAATATTATCAAAACATTTGATGTGAATTTAAATGAATAAATAATTAAATATAGAATGGTAATAGATACAATAAAAATAAATAATAAACTTGAAAAATTTTCTTAATAAATTTAATAATTAACCTAAGATTATTATTCATGAAGATAAAAAACCTACGTGATGAGTTGAACTCAAGGTAAGGGACTTTCTTTAAAAAAATATTCTTTTAAATATTATATTGTAAATCTTTTTCTTCCATGTCAATAATTTTAAAATTATTTTATTGATGTATTTATATGGACATAAAATAACTATAAAGGATATTTTATATCTCTTCTGAATTTATTTCAATGGTTTTAAAAAACAATTATTTTTTTGAAATGTTTTACTTTATTTACAAAATAAATAAAAAATAATGTTCTATTTTAAACTATAAAACAATAATGAATTTTCCCACCGCCATAAAAATTATTTTATATTTAACTTCCTTTGTAAACTTCCATGTTTTCTTCAAATAAAAAACATCCTTACCTATTTTTTGGTTATTTAAAAAAAGTGTTTTAAAAGTGGAAGTAGACTATATGGTTATTTCATTTGTAAGAGTGATATTGAAAATTATTTCCCAATTTAATAACATGTTTTATCTATTATTTATAAGTTTTTATGAAACTATTATGATTTATCAAGGTAATTAAATGATATTATGCTTAAAGCAAGTATATTCTACTTTATTGCGTGAAAAGTATAACTTTGTGAAAATGTGTTTATGAGTTTTTAGTGACTGAAAAGAAACCTTTATGAGTTTTATTTTTCATTTAAGATATCTTATGAAATGTTTTATGAAATTATTTGTTAATATAAATTGATTTCTAGGGTAATAAAATGTTTATTTTTAACACCAAAGTTTATTTTGAAAAGAATTTTTTTTAGTATTTATGGACAAACAAGTTTCTTTTATTCTTCATTTTTATATCCCTAACTAAGATTTTTGTTCTCATCCCTAATTTTAATTTCTTTTTATGGGGGCTAATAGTGGGAAATGGAAAATAAGAAGTTAATTTGAAAGTCATGAATATTATTTATAAAAATAAATAATGTTTTACACTAGAATTTTTATATTACAGGAAAAAATGATATTGAGTAGAATTGTCAACTTTGTAAAATATGGGATTTTTATATAAGATTTATGAATTAATTATAGAAAAATATAAACCTAAATGATCTTTGGGAATAAAATTAAATTAATTATAGTATTAATACACTTTAATATGTAAGGGTTAAGGTCAAGTCCTTACATGGGTTATAGACCCCATGCAATTATGATATCATAATTGTTTTAAGGGTGGTGTCTTTGTTAATTTGATTTATTCTTAAAACCTTGTTTTGTAACTCCATGATATTTTTTTATAAAATGGATAGAAATCATGTTTTATGGATTTATCTTGGAAATGGATTCGTCACTTGTCTTTATTAATGAAAATGGTTTTAAATAATTCTTTAGATGTTTTCAAAGATGAAATAATCGTTGATTAATTATAATATGGTAAAAAAATTGGTGATCAAATATAAGTTATTATAGAATCCTCAAGGATGAACTATTATCCCTTATAAATATTCTTCTAAGGTAATGTGTATGTTTGTTTTCCAAATTTTTCATAAGGAACCACTATCGGGAGATGAATCTTACCCCTAGGACTATTTTATATGGGTAATGTGAACAGTAGGTGGATTAATGATCATGATAATTAAATGATCAACCTCTCTCACTTGAACCTAATATGAATCAAGATCTATTTTCTTTTTTATTTTCTTTGAATTGTTTATCTTTATTTCCTTAATAAACGCGATTTTTGGAATTGATAGGATTGTGAGTTGCTAGTGGGGCTAGGTTGGTCCTTTAGGGGGATGTAACATGAAAGTTGTATGATGATGGGTATAGTAACAGATTGTGCGTTAGATCTACTAGGACAGGGTGTATGGTGGTGTATTGTTAGTGGTATTGTAAATCCATTATTTAGGTCACCACAATATCACTGGAACCTAGAGTGGGGATCCAAATACGGAACTTTATGAAGAAAATGCCTGGGGCTTATAAGTGTCAAAATTGGATAACATTAGATGTAGGCCATGGTTATTGACATGGATTTGTGATAAGGAAAATTATATACTGGGGATCACATCATGGATAATATCATGGAAAGGAACTCATTTCATTCATTTTTTAGTAAATGTTGAGGGTAACATGTTGGTAGACCCAACCCAAAGATGGTTATTATTTTTGGATGGTGCTTGTGTGTAATAAATTAGGTTATGTATGATAAATATATTACACCATAATTTGGGTATTATTTTATGAGGATCTGGCTAAATCAATACATTAGTAGCAGATATTCACAAGATATGAGATGATGTCCAGGTGGTAAAAGTGAGGATTCATTTTAAAAGAAAAACCAATATGTGGAATTGGTTTGTAGGATGTAGAAACTCATGGAGAAGTATGGTGGGTTGTGAATTGGAGTAGGGATTCATGTTATGTATGCAATACTAGGAGTGAGACTATAACGTTCAATAATAATGAAAGGGTTATTCTTGAGTGTGAAGCCAATAATGTGATGATATTCTATGGAATGGTAATGTAAACTAATGGAATATAACACATGCAGTTTGGAAATTCATTACTTCCACTAGATGGGGGGACTCATAATGGTACTGGTGGTAATAATCAAAGTTGTAGTGCATGAACTAGAGGGTGTTTAGGAATAGTTGGTGCAATAAAATACTTGTAAGATCATGAAAACCTGATTGAGTATCCATTACATAGAGATTCAAATGTGTCATTTGGGGAATAAACCTTATTATTAGGAGTGGAGGTAAGTGGCTCTTTGGGTTTTTAGTAGTAGATATGGTTGGGTTCAGTGTCGAAACAATTGTTACAAGTGGGAGACATAGAACTTTTTGCATGCATCAGGTCTCAATAACTAATATGGTTCATGATGGATGGATCATATGAGTTATTGTGGGTTGAGAAGCATTATGGTGGGGAGGTTGTAATAACCCACATCATACAAGTAGGTGAATTCAGGGGAAATTTTATTTTTTAGTCATCAAGAAGGGGCTGTCTTGAGAATTGGGGTTTAGAATAGGATTACCAAAGTTAAAACATTATAGGTAGATGTTTTTGAATGTTTTATAAGGAAAGATAAGTGTTTTAGGTTTTCAGTATAGTATAAAAGAAAGGTTGGGGTATCCTTTATGAGAATTTTAGTTTTATGTGGTTCATCACACCAAGTTGGTTAAGGATAACATTTGGATGGGGGGATGATTTAGGGGTCACATAATTATTAGGTTAGTAACACGGTGTGAAGTTAGTTGGTCATGTCGTTACCAATTGGTGTCATGAAATGGAGTATTTTTGGAGTGTTTTTTCACTAAGGCTAAAACTTTACCTATGGTCATAATATAGTGAGGGAGTCATGTCATGATATAATTTATTATCTATTATATTTCTTATGTGTTAAAAACCTAATGTATTTCCTTTGATAACTTACCAAATAATTCTATGATCACATCATGGTCGAGGGTGTCACATAGTGATGCGACCCACATGTATTATTTTGGAAACCCTTACATTAGTTTATTGATAAATTCCATGAAAAATAATATTTAAGTTGTGACCTATGGTCTACACCTTTAAGGATCACCAATGGGGAGGTGTCATAGTGTAAATAAATAACGCCATTCCATGGGGGGAGAATTCACACAGTGTATAGAGGAGGCCATGATATTATGGCTTGTTTCATGAATTTTGGTTCTTCCAGGAGGCAGGAACCACACCCTAACTAGAGGTGTCACAATGTGATGTTGACCTATAGGGGGTTTGACCCATCTATTTTTGGGTATTTTTTTAGTGATCCATAATGGTCATACCAAAATGTTTCCCAGTGTGGGTGCACTATGACATTATTATGAGGGTCACACCATGAACTACTACTAGTTTTTAAAGGGAAAATGGTCTTATGGGGATTCTAAATTAGAAAAACTCTTTAGGATTCTTCAATTTTTGTGTGTGGGAATAGGTAGAGAAAGAGATCCTATCACCTTTATTTCCCCCCCTTCAAACCCCATAATGTATATTGATTATGGTGGTTTTCCTAACCATTTAGGTGAAATGGTTATTTTCCTCATAATTTAAGGTGATATTATCTTTATCAACCTCAATTTTTCATCTTTTATAGTTTTATACTAATTTTATATGATTCTGGATTGGATTTACTGCCAATTCCACCAAGATCATGGTGGAATCAAGATGATATGATGGGGATTCCATTTGGATTTTCTGGAGGAGATCCTGGAAGGATGAACACACCGGGTTTAGTGTGGTTTCTTTGTGGTATGTATCTACATCAAATTATTTAGGTATTTCCATTTATTTTTTCTGAAATCAATTCTTGAGTTGAGATATGAGTTGGAGATTTTATTTTTTAAAGGGATGTGTGGATTCCAAAGGTATTTCACAACCATTTTCTCAAGGAGTAAACCATAGAAGACTTCCTGGTGAGTAATATTTTAAATAGTACTTAAATATTAATTATAGAATTAATTTTTTATATAAATTAATCATAATTAGTTAATTTTTTTTGATGATTTATTATTGGATTTAGTGATTTGTGTTGATGTGAAATAGTTTCCTAAACATGAAGGACTGTAAACAATAGTGGTGTATATTTTCTTAAGTGTATAACTCTAAATAAGGTAGGTCATATCAAAATATCTCCAAGATATTTATTATTTGAGTGGTGTATCATGTGATATATGATATCATAACTTGTGTGTTATTAAACATGAATTATGAATGTGTTGTCCTTCCAAAATCCTTATGAATAGAATTCAAGTGTCAAGGTCCATGATGGACCCTTGAACACTAGCTTATTGTCTCAATCACCAATGGTCATGGATATAACTATAGACACGTGTGATGAGATATAAAGACTCTAGGTTGGTATAAAGAGAATAAGTGAAGCACATATGACCATGTGATAGGTTCGTTAGTTACCACCATGTAGGAGAGTGTAATGGATTAAGAAGGGTTGGATTAGGGATAGGCCACATAGAATCTTGGCACGACTTATAACATCTTGACTAGTTAGGTAGTGTGAGGGGGTGTGTGTTCACCCTCCACCAATAAAAGTGTGTATCCATGGAGGGATACCATGTAAGGGATTTATTTATAGGTTTTATGACGGGATTGGCCAAGATTAGCTGGTATGGGAGGTGGACATTATTGCACTCTCTTATGTTTGGTTTGTAGGGAATTTCTTATGTAACCAAATAGGCCACAATGCGAGTGTGGAAATACTGAGGAAAGTGACTCCCTAGAGTGATGGGAGTGAGCCATAGATGTTAAAAATAATATAAAGGAACCAATGTGGGGTATTTGGACTATGATGTATCCTACAAGACTGTAAAGGGTTCCCCCATCTAGTTTCATCTCAATAGAGGGTTAATTATAGAAGTTAACATAGTTGTAGCGTAGTATAAATGTGGTGAAGGGAATGGGTTTTGTTCCCATGAGGCCAAACTAGGAATTTTATGTGGAGTTTCCATGAACTTTACTGTGATTTATTCAATATGAGGTTCCATAATGGGATTCCCCACTGGTGTATATTTCTATATGTGATGTTCAAGGGTGTGGTGTAATTTCCCATTAGTGTGATATTATGAGATGTACTAGGGTGGAGTCTAATTCCCCCTTAGTATGATATTATGAGATGTACTAGGGTGTGGTTCCATTCCATCCCTTGGTGTGAAATTTTGATACATTCCATATAGGTATGATTCCCATGAGTGTATTCTATATGTAGCATTGAGGAGGGATGATTCCCATGGGTTTATGATATATATGGTTCTAGGGAGGGAAGATTCTCATGAGTGTATGATAAATGAGGTTATGGGGTGGGACACCCCTTGGGTGTGTGATGCTCTATGAGATGTTCCTTGGTGGGGTGTCAATCCCCACTGAGTGTGATATTATGTGATTTTATAGTGTGGGTAAATATTCTTGGCTAAATATAATCTTATGAAATATTATTGGGTGTAGAACTATTCCCCCAAAGGTGTCATATTCTGAAATAGTTTTGGGAAAGGATGTCGTTCCCCCGGGTGATGATATTTTGGGAAAGCTTCTAGGGTTTAATGTTGTGTTCTCCTAGGAAGTTATGTAACCCACTCAAAGACATACAACCCTAGATGAAGAAGGTATTGTTGACCTTGGGTGTAACCTTAGAACCTATAGATCAATGGATTTTTTTAGTCATTTATTTTTTATCCTAAAAATATCTCATTGTACATGCACTATATTTGTTAGTTATGTTAGGGACACCATTGGAGGCATCCAATTGAGTTATATTAACAACTTACTTAGGTTCCTTTAGAACATTATTACCCAACCATATCTCATGATCACAGGTATAGGTAGAGAAGATTCATAGTGTTGGTTGGTTCATTTGGATAGCTTAGTCAGAGTTAATAGATAGGACTAGGGTTGGACTTAGGAATAAGATGTGGTTATTTTTTCCCTATTTTGTATAATATTAATTGGGTTATATATGATCTACCCTCATGTGATCTGAGTATAGTCTTTATGACTTTTTGTGACATTTTGGATAGTTTATTATTGTTATCATAGGATTATATTATTAATTTTTATTGAGTGTTGGCTATTATGTTCCTATAATTAGTTGGATGTTTTGATGAATAGTTTTATGTTATTTATGATATTTTCTCTACTATTCCATGAGACTATAGTCTCCTTATAGTAAGACATTATACCTTTACGGCTAGTTGGAAGAATCTAGCATATGAGGATCCATTTATGAGGTCATTTAATGAACTCACATGGTTACTAAAGATTGATCTAAGCTAGGACTTATAATATTATCCATTTAAATCTCCTCAAATACTGACTTATTTTTCCAATTGAGATTCTATAAATTCTATAACTTCTTTTTATAGATCTATATGCTCACATGAAAATATAATTGTAGTGTAAAACTCCATCTCCCCTTGTAATCTTCTCCACCCAATCAAAGTACTAAAAATTATGTGAATCATAGATCATCACAAAGCATCGTGATATTTTTCCACTGAATAGAATCATGGTATCATTATATTTAGAAACTCACTTATCCTGAGAAAACACTTATTTATTCTTATGTTTCATTCAAAATGATCTTATGTATTTTTTTTGGAAAAAATAGGTATATTATTATGAATATCCAAAAATTTCATAAAGAAGATATAAAATCATCTATTTAATCTTATATGAGTGTTAGGTTACAATAACATATCATTTGAGTTATTTTTTTCAGGCCTCCATTTATTCTTATGCACTAATTCTTCCAAAATTTAATTAAAAATTCTCTTATATAGCGTCAGAAATATATTATATAATCCATTTATTATCCAACTCATTGATAAAAATATTATATATTAATCTTATATAAACTATAGTTAATATTACACAACCTATATAAAATTTAGTTTATTTCAATATATCTCAACACTTTGCCAAAATTTTGCAACTCAAAAGTTCTAGATATCAACTATAACCTTCTGAACACATTTACAAACAATATCAATGACCACAATCCAACTAAAAAACATTATCAAACGTTATATATATATTTTTAGAAGTTGTTGATAAAAAATAAAATAACCTTCTACAATTTTATGGGTTCTTCAATATCTTCCATTGGATTTGTTTCTAACTCCATAACTCACACAATTTCATATAATTTTCTTAAAGAGAAAAATATTAACACAACAATATTGGATAAAGAAATGTTTTGTGACAATTTCATTTCATGACAAAAAGAAAATTTTAACCAGTAAATGTGACATCCCCCCTTAATCCACTCAACACATTCTTCCACTTTGAATAATAATACAAGATTTAGATACCTAAAATCAACATTCACATGAGTTATATATATTATTAACCTTTTTACAATATAATATAAAAGATAATGGGGAATATAAAAAATTTTCAATTAAGAGAGAAATGTTGAACATGAATTTCTAATCTTCACTATTCAAATTTATCACCTGACATAGCCTTTGAGAAAAAATATTCAATCTGATCTAGTATGGAAATACATTATATCCTCACATATCAATTTGAAATTTCACCCAAATAAAATGATATTTAATATAAATATACTTTGATCTAGAGTATTACACTGGATTCTTTGACAGATGTATGGAAGTTCATAGTCATATCCCATGCTAAAATGTTTTTCAATTTTCACATTCAAATATTATAGTTGTTCTATCAACTGAAATATTTTATGCATGCCTATCTAACAACCACACATTCATCTCTTATAGTGATTAAATTAATTTAATTATGTTTCTTATAGTGAAAAATCATACATATTTATCATAAAACAAGTTACCCCTAATATTGATTTTCTATCATCAAAACATCCAACCTAATCAATATTAGTGTAGCTATACAATTGGATATTCTAATTGCTTCAAAAATTTAGCCCATAAATATACTTTCCTTTGATGTATTTGGGATTTTTTTTTTGAGAACTTGATTGTGTTAATATTTAATATAACTCTGAGTCAAAAAAAAGGTCACAACATAAAAAATTTATGGTTTGGAATTAGTTAAATATAATAAATTTTAAATAAGATTTCAAAATACCTTTTTATTAACCCATTATCCTTTATAATTATTGCTCAATTTTTCTCCAACAATCATAGTTGTAGAAACTAATTTTGAGTCTTTTTTTGGATTTATTTATCAATTCCTTGGAATATTATTCTTTGGAAAAGAAACTAAAATTCTCACTTTTCACAACTTGTAATCCTAGAATGAAACTCATAGCTCAAATCATTAGCATTTCAATATGCTTCTTCATTTTCCGTGAATACTCCTCAGAAGAATAATTATTATCAAATACAAATTTTTTCATCAAAATATACAGTATTAATGATTGTACATGTTTTAATCTCATTCAGATATATATTTTTTCAACCTTTCCATTGATGAAGTTCATTTCATTTAAGTAGATATCTACCCAAGAATATTAGGCTCAAGGGGCATGTTTGAAATCATAAAGAGCCTTATTCAACATAAAAACCTATTTATCATTATTATCCAGAATTAATCCTTAATATTACACAATAAATACTTCTTCCTAAAGGTCTACATTAATGAAATAATATTTCACAACCATTTGATAAAATTTGTAGTGTTCATGTGCTACAATACCAAAGAAAATCCTTAATGCCTCATGTATTAGTATATGCACAAATGTTTCTCAAAATTCAATACCTTAAACTTTATAGAAGCATTTTCATAAAAATCAGGAGTTTTTTCTTCAAATATCACCTTTTTTTATTTATATGGTTTTTGGAAACCCACTTGGTTCTAAAGACATTAATTCTTAAAATTCACCGAACAAGATCCTAATTATTAATAATTTAAGTATCATATAGATCTATATTCGTAGAATTTATCCAATATTTATGATGAAAATAAATAATAATTCTATAATGATTAACTTATGATACTAGATATATTTGGTGGTTACATCTCATTATTATTCTTGTTTGTACCAGCTATTGAAAATTTAAAATGACATTTTAAGGCTCAACATGCTTTTTAGTCTTTAATAATTTTATTTCTTATTTCCAAATACACCCTTATCGTCACTAGTCTAATTAAAATAAAAATAAACAAAACTTGATTCACATCAATATTTCTCTTCACTCACATTTTATAGATTCTTCACATTATATTTTTTTTATTTTCAAAATATTTATCATTAACCTCCCTTATATTGGGTTTATTTTCAATAATTATTGTATAATAGATGCCTTCCAACTTGTGTAGTCTCTATTTCCAATATTCATGGACTCATCCATTAGATAAAAAATCCATAGAAATACATTAATCAAATCTTTTATTAAACATTACATGTTATGAATTTTTGATTTTTATAATACATAAAAATCTAAACACTTTGAATTACTCCATTGATGAATTCTTCTTAAAAAATATCTCATTGGATGTCGTATTTAATGAAGGAATAATGATACATCTATTTTGGATATTTATAGATGTTTAAATATATTCTATCCAAAATAACATTGAGAGTTTGAATTCAATAAATATAGTTCTTCCCATTTTAACATGGCTTTTATTCCTCCTCTTAGTATCTCCATTTCTCTGTTGGGTATAGGAATTATTTTACTCATACTGTATTCAATGTTTAGATATTTATTCTTAAAAATAATTTCTAATGTATTCTCTCACATTTTTAATTGTCAATATTTAGATAAATACATCTATATCATTGTTAGAAACTCTTTTTATATTTTTTTACATATCTAAAATCATAGTTTTATTTTTAATAAACATTAATTTTTTCACCCTAATCAAATCATTAATGAATGAAATAAAATAAAGATCAAATTTGGTTTACTAATGTCTCATTATCCTATATAAATCAAAATTAATTAATTTAATAGGACCTATTGATTGAATCTCCACCCTATTGGGACTTCCTTACATAATTTTCACATTTCAAAAAGTCACACCCATAATATTCATTTATATATTCAGCTTGGGTAGATTGTTAACTAATTTTTTGTTTAAATATCCTTATAAGAAAACATTTTTCAAGATGGCTAAATAATCTTTTATTTAGTTTATTCTCATTTTCTACACTAAGATAATATGATTCATATTTATTTCCGATCTGAAAAATATTACCCCCAACTCTTCTTCTCCTGGTAATGATTTTTTATTCATTTATATTTTTTATTATTAACTTTTTTATCTTGAAAATATATTAACTATCTTCATCAAAAAACTTGATAAAACATAAAAGATTAATATTGATCCCATCAACCAATAAAATATCCTTAACATCAATATCTGAGTTTGATTATTATCTATACCAACTCCTCTGAATCAAGGAACAATCATTACCAAAAGTAATTAAGCCTTAACACTAATATTATATGTTATTCAAGATCTTGGTTTCTCTATTAACATGGATTGAAAAACTGCTATCATGAATTTATGGATTTATCCTTTTTCTGTCTTTAAGAGATGCATAAACTAGAAGTTAATTCTTTATATTTCCCTTTTACTAAAATTTATGAATTCCAAAAGCTTTAAGTGTTTTTTCTGAAAGAGTAGTTAAATTATTTAGAATAATGGAATTTTTGGGCACATATTCCATAAATTTATTCCAAATAGTCATATATGTTTTGAGTGTATAGATTTGGTGAATTTATAATCACTATTTGTCTTTACCGAGTTTTATATCCCATATTCTTATGGTTTTACCCCCTCAGTTATTTCATTCTTTGACTATATGGAAAATTAATGTTTTACCAGCATGATTTATATCTATATATTCCACAATAAAAAAATGGCCTACAGATCATAGCTGCTAATATGAGTTCTATTTAGGAAAATATTGTTACCATCTAGGTAAATTTTGAACGTCTTTTCATATATCATGGAAAAATATCCCCTCTAAAATTTACCTCAAATATATTTGATATTAGAGTACATTATTCATGATCTTTCTTAGCCTAAAAAGATCAATTTTTACAGTATAATATACACTATTAATGAAAAGAAATTAAATAAATTTAGTATCTATAAGATCAAGTTTTACCAAATTTTTTAGTATAAAAACCTAAGTAGATTAATTTGAATATGATTGAACTTTAAAATATTTATCAATATATTTTTGCATATTCTTTAAGGTTATTTAATCTTCAAGACACCTTGATAGTACCTTATTAAGATCATATTCCATTGAAAAATATTTTTCACCAAAATCATTTTTTTGTCTTTTTATAAAATTAATAGTTTGAGAATCTTGAGTTCTTTGGTGAAACCAAATTTCTTCCTAAGTAAATCATCTTTATTTTACCTTTTCATATCAGATTACTTCCCTAATAGATTTATTGATTGATTGATATTGGTATATTTTTCAAGAAAATACTCATGTTTAGTTTTTAACATGTGCTAAGAATAAATATATTCTCCACATTCATAATTTATTGAGATTTATTCATGTTTTTTAACATGATTCATGAAACTTTTATACTTATTTATTTTTATTTCCTTTTATGAATAAATAAATTATGAAGATCTTTCTTATTCTTCTTTTTTTGATCTAGAATTTTCTATTTCTTCTTGAAAACAACTTCTTCCCACCAAGAAATTTTTTATATTTTTTCCATCCTTTATTTTGAATAATATCCCATTACTCATCATCCCATATATCACCATTATTCTACTTTATATCAACTACGAAATGAAAAATTACACCACAATTAATTTTTTAAAGGAATTTATCCATTACATTTTAATTTTACTATTTTAAAATTCTTTGAAATTAGAGATATGATATTATAATACTTCTCATCATGTTACTACCCTTATTTAAAATACAAGGAAAATCATATTTCTTATATTTGATTTTAACTTTATTCAAGGTTTTGAATTAATTCTCCTAATCCTCCTCGATCTTCTACTTGAAAACATGAACCCTTATCATTTTATAATAAAAATTAATATTGTGTGACTCAATAAGAGAAAAATAATTAATGTATTTATCTATGAAAGAGGAAATTATTTAATCCAATCTATTAGAAAAGTTTATCAATAACATCTTGATAATGTCGGAATATTTTAACATGTTAGAAAAACTCTTCACATTTATAACAATTTCATTTACTCTTGAAATAACGTTATAATGTTTTTCATTATAATCTATCCTAAAACTTCCAAATATTTATCTCCAAATATAAATATTTGATTCATTTAATTTAATATTTTTTTAATTTTTTTTCAAGTTTATCACAAATTTCATTAGCATTTTTGAGTCTGATAACCTTGGTGTACACATTTTTGGATAGGGAAATCCAGATATAATTACTTTCTATTTCATAAAATTAAAATATTATTCTATTAACATGTTTCAAAGGACTATATTTCTCAAATGGTGTAAAAAATAGTGCTAGAATTAATAACCTATGGGAAAAGTGAAAGGAGATGTGAAATTATCATATTTTTTCATCCATGGTAATTATTTACCTAAAAAATTATGTATCCCTATACTATTTTTAGGATTATTATTTAATACTAGATATATATTGAAAATAGGATATTTCAATGGAAAACTGTATTAGATATGATTCTACTTGAAGTAATTAGTTGATCAATAGTGTACCATAGAGAAATGGGATTGAATTGGTCCTACTCTTTGAATAATTTCTTGGGTAACTAACCTATGTGATTGATTAGAGTCAATATCCAATCATTCTTTCAATCCCATAATCACCCATATATAATAGAAATAAATAATAAAATAAGGAACCAAGTATTTTTCTAAGGTTCACCCCCAATTTGTGTGACTAAATCCTTTATAGTATTTGGTTAAGTCTAAGACATAGATGTATCACTTAAATAATGTTTTGATTATAAGAAGGATGGTAACATCCTTGACCCAAAGTTGTTTTGAAACAATAAAGTGTATTTATTATTATTTATATTAGATACCTCATGTTTACTATGGTATTAATTATATAACACTATGATTTTTTATGAAATAGTTCTCTATAAATAAATTTGATTTCTTTAATAGCTTGAATTACATGCAACACCGAGATTAAATGAACAACAATATAATATTAAAATATTATTATTATGTGGCAGTTATTACCAAGACATTATATTGGAATGTATGAATAGTACTAACTATATTATGAAATAAATATGGTTACATATGAAAATAATTAATTCATTTTTTATCAATTAATTGGAAATGAAAATAAAAATAATTTGAAAATAAAAAATATATTTTTCTTAAAAACTGTTTTATGCGCAAAATGTGTTTTTGTCATAATAAATTAAATTATTAACTTCTGATGAATTATTTTAATTAAATTTATATATTATATATTAAATAAAATGTTTTAACATTTATATGATATTTTTATACATTAGATAAGAATAAATCCAGTTCTATTGTTAAAAATGTATTCTTCTAAAAAGTGATTTTTATCACATTTTATGTGTTTATTTTAAAATTAAATTATATAACTTTTATAAATTGAATTTGATAAAATTTATTATATATTTTGAATTAGGAGGTTAAAATTTGGTAAATAGTTCCCCTTTATTTTTAGGTATTATGAATCGTAATCGTGATGAAATTTATCACCTCAGTAAAGGGTAAATCAGGTTAATATAGGTTAAAGATAAGTAATAAGGACATAATTTTCATCCTAATTCTTATAGGATGAATGGAATTAAATTATTATCACCTTAGTTTCTAAATTTAAATTTTAAGGGACACTGGTCCATTAAAATGACCTATATAATATTTAATTCAACAAAAGTTACAAAATGTCACTCACTTAGTTTTAAATATTTATTATGTGTCCACATAAGGAAGAAAATAATTTATGAATGAATATACATTTCTTTTTTTAGGATAATGAAATTATTTTCATGATTTAAATTTATTTTCAATTATTAGAAAAATAAAATAAATGATTTTTAAAACATTTAAAGTAAAACAATTTGAATGAGTTAAGAGGCTCCAAGAATTTAATAGATGAATATAAAATATTAGTGTTATGAAAAATTATTATATTATATTTAAATTTTTATGTGAAATTAAATGAATTGTGTCAAAATGGATATTAATGATAATTTATCAAAATAATATTTTTTTAAATTGTTTAAAACTAGTAAAACATTTAAATAGGAAAATTTTTATAATATATGGTCTAAAATTTCACTCCTTGGCTATTTATAATCCAATTTTCACCTTATAAGTAAAATTATAACCCCTTTTAGAGTGGAAAATTCATTTTAACGGTTAAGGTTAAAATATGTTAACTAAAGGGTTAAACCAAATGATAAAGTCTAAAAAACCACATAAACCTATAAGTATTTTATTAGTTGATGAAATATTATATCTATATTATCTTATGTTTGAATCACTGGACTTTTGAAGGAATTTGGTCTAGATAATGACTTTATTATATTTTTTTAAAAAAAATTACAAGTGTACCCCTATCCTCACTTATAAAAGGGCACCTCGACATTCCCTTTTGACCCCTCTTTGAGCCTTATAGATCAAAAAAGAAAAAACTATAAAAATTATCTTATAAAATCCATTTGATAAATTTTATAGGTGACAAATTACCAAAATACCCTCCCTAGGTTCCTTAATAGGAGATCTAAAGGAGCTGTTTCAACAAAGAGGTAACCTTCTTAACCGATCACTTTCTTTTTAATTCTTCTTTTACCCATCTAAATATTCTATGTTATTCATTAAATAATAAACTCAATATCATAAATATAATTAAATATTATTATTATTATTAAACCACCTTTATTCATTATATTTCCCATTAAATGGGAAGTGAAAGTATAACTTGTGTTTATATATGGCTTAGTGTCTCCATATAGCGACATGATTAATTTTTCATCGCCATATCCTATGGATTATTATTATGATTCATTTAAAATATATTTATTATATTAATGAAGTAATTATTTTTCTATAATAATGATATCATATCTAATTTCTTACCATCTAAACCGTTGGAAAATAATAACTTTACTCATGCGTACATGTGGACTACCACCACCACGAAG
This sequence comes from Viscum album, assembly GCA_963277665.1. Classification (NCBI taxonomy): domain Eukaryota; kingdom Viridiplantae; phylum Streptophyta; class Magnoliopsida; order Santalales; family Viscaceae; genus Viscum; species Viscum album. The sequence continues at coordinate 1,425,124,489 of OY728120.1, read as the reverse complement.
CGATGTGACTCATTTTTCATATCTGATTTAAATGAATGGTAATAATGATTGGTTTAATAAATATATATGATTTTTATAATATAATAATTATTTCTTAAAGGTGAATTATTATTTACCTTTCTTTCGTTTCATCTGTAAAATAGTGAAAACAACGTTCTTGCGTATGTATGACCTACCGTCAACACAGATGATGTAATTCAATTTTATCTCTATAAATTTTATTGATGACTATAAATTTATATATAATGAATATATATGATATTAATATCCAGAATGAAAATATTTAATTAATGGAACCATTATCAATATATAAATACCAAGACTTTGAAGTCGAAACACACATGAAAAATGAAGCTGTTATCACCAAGAATAATGATTTAAATAATAAATTGTTAATAAATGGGAGCTAAGATGTCCTAAGTAAATCATACATGGAATTATTGATATAATTATTATTCAAGAATACATGTATAGTACTTTTTTTTATAAATAAGGTTTTAACATGAATGAGGAAAGTTTATACTTTAGGTAAGGGATTTGTGTTTCAAACCTATTCTAGTAAGGATTATTTATGATTGAATTTATATTGAGAAAATTATATGATCCATACAAAATAAATTAATTTTAATTTTTATTCTCTTCTTTTTATTTATTTATAATAAAATTTTTCCTTTTATTTTCCTCAATTTATATACACATGAGATGGAAATAGTGTTTTTAGGAAAACTTAACTTGTTTTACTATTTGGTGAGGAATGTTAAACTTCCATGCCCAAGTTCTCTGGAACATTTTTCTATAATATTTATTAATATTGTATAATTACTATTTAAATTTATTTTTACTATTTTTTTTTTACTTTTTAAGAAATGGTTTAAAAGGAATATTTTTGTCATTTTATGAATAAGGTAACTTTTGACATTTTTACCAAAAATGTGAAAGGAATGTTTTATTTTATCTTTTATAGAATAAACAAAATTTAATGCCATCCTAAATGCTCAATTTTTTGAATATTAATTTACAATTTTCCATAGTTCATTTTAAAGAATGTTTTTCAAAAATATTTGGGTAATTTTTATTTTTTAAATAATTTATTTCAAAATAGAAAGGGTAATTTCTTAAATAATATTTTTAATGATATTTTTATTCATCAGTGACAATAACCTTTGTTGTCACTTATGTTTTATTGGGGATATGATCTAATGGTTCCATATTTATTCCTTGTATAGATGGTTTATTATTATAATTATTATATGTTTATGAAACCCATTGATGAATTGAGAAAATGTTTATGAAAACCATTTTCTTTTCATGGGTTATGATATGAGGATATGATGAATGTTTTATGATATTGTGGAATACATCTGTATGGTTTTCATTATGTGATATTTGGTATTGTAATTATACAACACTCCAATGCATTGGGTAAATTATTATATCTCATGATATAATTATGGGAAACAAGTCAATGTTCTTTATCTGCCAGGGGAAACAAGTTGATGTTCTTGATATGTTATGGGAAAGAAGTCAATGGGCCTGATCCAATATGGGAAACAAGATGATTTTATTAATCCCCTATAAAAAATAGTTATTGATTCCTGATGCATTATTATTTGATGATCTCAGTATTTAACCTTTTCATATAAAATGGTTTCTACACTTATGACGATGCCATATTTTTATAACATGAACTTATAGTTCACGATTGATTTATAATGATTTATTACTCATATGAACCATGTATTTTGAATTGATAAATCTTTTTTCCATTAATTATTTTTATGATCTTTGTGAGATTGGGTATAAACTTTTTATGTTAGGGTTATGATATCACACCCTTATGCTTATTTTTATGATTTCGTATGATCATCGATTGATATATCCCATATTTACCCTTACTAAGGATATGAGCTCACCCATTCTTATGTTTATTTTTCCCCTGGTTATGAATAATGATTTTAAGTAGAGTATATATTTGAATAGTACTAATTCGGGAGATATTTGTTGGATAATTTGAGGATATTTTCTTGAATAAGAATATTGTATATATTTTATCCAAAGAAAATAAAAATTTATGGTCTCGAGTTTTTATTTTTGAAATGTAATGAATATTCATCTAAAATATATAATATTTACTTATTAAAATTTTGGTCCTTTATAGTTGGTATTAGAGAAAGGTTTATTCAATATTTGGATATTAGAAATAGAATACATTACTGAAAACCCTAGGGATAAGTATAAGTATATGATAACATCCTAATGTTTTGGTAATGACCATGCATAACCTAGGTTAAACCTATGGTCCCATAGAATGAGAAAAAGGTGTCATGATTTTGACATCTTATGAATTATATTTAATGATTAAATGATAGTTGAATATTATTATTATGTCTCTATTCTTACACTTTTCTTTTTGGTTTTAGTAAATGTATGGAACGAGAATAAATAATGTTAACAATGAATATGATGGAAAATTCAATTATTTTCTACATGAGAAACCAAATACAATGTGAGATGGAATATAGAATATTATTTATAATCTCACATTATTTTCTCTTCCTGTAAATCATACTAAGATTCCAAATGATCAAGGAAGGGAACAACACACTATTGAGTATTTTATGAGGCAACATACACCTTATTTTAGTGGGTCTTATGATCTATTAGTAGATGAGCTATGGATCAATACCACCAAGAAAATATTTTCTATTATTTAGTGCTCTAAACATGAAAAACCTTTACTAGTCATTTATCATTTAGAAGGAGAATCATATAAATGGTAAAATATTATTAAGAATATAATATAAGAGAAAGAAATTAATTCTATGTAATGGGATGATTTAAGAGGATATTTTTCAGTAAGTACTCCCCTCATAATCTATATACAAAGGTAGAAAAGGAATTCCCTAAGTTGAAGAAAAAGGATGATGAATCTATTAGTATCTATAAGTAATTTTTTCAATACATTAAATGTATACCTCACATATAATCATTATCTCTAAAATAAAAATTGACTAATTCTTTGGTGGATTAAAACTAAGTCTTCTAATGGAATTAACTATAAGAGACTTATGTTGCTATGAAGAAATTGTTCGATGTGCACTCAAGGTGGAAACAAAAATTGGATATTCCCATTATTCCCATGGTTTAGATAAGAAAATGAAAATTGAGTCCCATAAAAACTCAAATAAATAACCTGGTGGAAATAAATTAAATCCATATACATGCTAGAAATATGGAAAGAAACATCAAATAAATTTCTTTAATGGAACTGGTAGGTTCTTTAAATGTGGAAATACGAGCCGTAAAGCAATGAATGTAGAAACATGATGAATAGTATGGTTAATGAAACAAATGAAAAGAAATCACAAACTAACACATCACCCATTCTCTAATGCTTCAATTGCACGAAATATGTGAATTATGCCAACCATTTCACAAATATGAAGGTTTTCAATGATCAACATAAAAAACTAGTTAAGTCCAAAGAAAAAGAGAAATATCATGTGATCATAACCACCAAAGTGGGTTACAAGAATGATGTGGTGAAATATATACTTATCATGTACTCTAGAATTGTTAATTTTATATTTGATTCTAACTCTAACCACTCTTATATTTTAAGAATTTTCTAAGGGTATTGAATTAGCACATAACATATCATATGTTTAGTTTTTAGTAAAAAATAGTAATGGTACAATGATCGCATCAAAAGTATATGATTCATCTCAGATTTAAGTCCGTGGGAATGTGCTTTCTATATATCTCATTATTATTACTCTTGTTGAATTTAATATTATTTTGCGCATGGAATATATTTATATACAAAAATACCATATCAATTTCTAAACAAGGGAAGTTACATTTGATATTCTGAACCAAAAAATGATTATCTATTGGTGAATTGATAAATATAAACTTCTAATATAAATTACATCCATTGTATGGTTCATGATTCCTATTCAAAAGGGGTGTTTATCTCAGATGGTAGGGGAGAAACCACAACTCGAAAATATGACTATTATGTTGGATTTTATTGATTTCTTTTCAAAAGAGTTCCCTAGTCTCCCATTGAAACGTGAAGTTGAGTTTTAAATATAACTCATACATGGTTCTACACTAATTTTAAATACTCCATACAAAAAGGCCATGATTGAGTTTTAGGATTTTAAGAAAAAACTACAGGATAATTCTGAAAAGGGATTTATTTCACCAACTCTATCACTATATGCCACACTAGTTCTTTTTTTAGAAGAAATATATATCAATGAAAATCTTCATTGATTATAAAGAACATAAAAAGATAACAATTAAGTATAAGTATCCTTTACCCCTATTGATGACATGTTTTATCAACTGTGTAGATCTCAATACTTTTCAAAGTTTCACCTTCATTCTTGATATCATCAATTGAGGGAAAAGTAGGAGGATATTCCAAAAATAGTATTCTATATAAGTTATCAACAATATGAATTTATATTGACGCTATTTGGTCTTACTAATTACCCCACTATATTCATAGACTTAATGAATAGAGTTTTTATATATTACCTTGATCAGTTTGTGGTTGTCTTTATAGAATTTATTCTTTTATATTTCAAGGTAAAACACCTAAGGATTGTGTTGGAGATCCTGAGGGAGGATAATATTTATATAAAATATAAAACACATGAATTTTATCTTTATAAAGTTTCAGTCTTGGGTTATTTAATCTAAAGTGAAGTTGTAATTGTACATCCCTCAAAGATAAAATTTATTGAACATTGACCTAGACCAACCACTATAACTGAGATCCATAGTTTTCTTGGTTTGGATGGATATTATTGGTGATTTGTGGAGGTTTTATCATGACTATGTAATCCTATCACCAATTTGACTCTAAATGGACCTAAGTTATCTTATATATATGAATGTTAATAAAATTATAAGGAACTAAAGAGAAGGTTTGTTAGTACACCTATTATTACATTACCCTGTAGTGGGGAAGGGTTTGTAATCAATAGTGACACATCGAAGAACAGTTTGGGATTTTTTATAATGTAAAGAAATATGTTTATATATTATTCCTTGCACTAATTAAAGGTTCATGAGAAAAGTTACTCAAATTGTTATTTACAGTTTGTTGTGGTATTTTTTGTATTAAATATATGGAGGAATTATCTATATAGTAAATGGTGTGATATATATACTTATCATATAATTTTAAAGAATATTTTCACATAAAAAGAGTGGAAAAACTAACTAGAGAATATGGTTAGTGCTGATTAAAGACCATAGATTCTCAATATATCACCACCCTAGGAATGAAGACAAGGTTGAATGTGTTCAAAGTAAGAAGGATCATGCTAGTTTATCTATGATAAATATAATAAAAGATGAAATATTTCTGGATTTATGAGGGATGAATATGTAAATCTAAAAGGAATGGGATAAATATTTTCTTTCTCAAATGAATTTCCAACAATCTATCCATATAAGGATTAAAGTGGTGGTGAAGGATAATGTGGATCTATAGAAGAATCTGAGAGATGTTCCTTAATTCAAACATGTTTTTATGGAATGATTAGACTCATAAAATGCGTATGTGTTCTATCTATACCCAATTTGAAAAAGGAGTTGTTGAATGAGGCTGATAGTTCTTCATTCTCAATTTTTCTTGGAAGTGTGAAGATATATTGAGATCTTAAAGAATATTTTTGGTGGGATGACATAAATAAATATATTTCAAACTTTTTATCTCAATGAATTGTTTGTTAGAAATATAAGGCTAAGATATAGAAGAATAAGGGGAATGTTACAACTATTACCCATACTATAATGGAAATGGGAAAACATCACCATAGATTTCTTCATAGGACTCCCAAAAACTTACAAAGGGAACAATGCTATATGGGTTTTAGTCGATCTCATTATGAAGTCAACATACTTCATTATAATTATATAATATTTATTTCATGATTAAATTATTATTTTTTACACTAAATTAGTGGTAAGATTGTATAGAGTAGCACCCTGTATTGTATATGGTCAAGATCTTAGGTTTACCTTGTTGTTCTGGTGAATTATTTAGCATGATCTAGATATAGAGTTATGTTTTATCATTTTTTATCATCCTAAAATAGATAGTTTGTCTAAGAGGAATATTAAAACCCTATAAGACATGTTGAGAGTGTACTCTATGGAATTTAAATGTGGTTCGGATAAACACCTTCATTTTGTGGAATTTTCTTACAGTAATAGCCTTCATTCGAAAATTAATATAGATCATTTTGACTCCCTCTATAGAATAATGTGAAAGAATACAACATGTTAGGATGAATTTGGAGAAAGAAAGCTATTGGGACTTGAGCTAAAATAAGAAATGACAGAGAAGGTTAGATCCATTCAGTAACACATAAGGAAAAAAAAGTCAATAGAAATGTTATGCTAATAATCATCAATAAGATATGGAGTTTTAAGTTGTTTATATAGTATTCCTAAGAATATTTCCATAGAATAGGGTTATAAGGTTTGGTAATAAGTGAAATTTGATCCATAGATATATTTTACCCTTCTAAATGTTTGATTATATTAGGAAAGTAGGATATTTTTTGGAATTTCCACCAAGTATCTCTCAAGTTCGCGATGTGCTCCATGTATCTCTCCCAAGGAAGCACACACCTGATCCTTCATATATATTGAACTCAAAGATCATACCACCAGAACTATTTCTCCTTTATGTAGAATAATTGGTGGATATTATGGGTCATATGGAGAATGTTCTATGAAACAAGACCACTCATTTGGTAAAAGTTTTGTTATGAAACCAAAAATTTGAGGAAGCTATATGGGAACCTGAGGATGTGATGAGGCAGAAGTATACTCATCTATTTATATCAAAGTGAATAATTTTTAGGGATAGATTAATTTTAATGGGGGTATAATATAACATCCTGAGATTTTATAAAATATTTTTATATAAATAAATTTTATTTCTTTAATAGATTGCATTACACGTAACACCGAGTTTAAATGAGCCACAATATACTATTAAAATATTATCATTCAAGACCAATTGCTTATCCATTAGATTGGAAGGTTTCAATAATAGTAAATAAATTATTAAAAACACAAGGTTACAAATGTATAAAATTATTTCCTAGGTTATCAATTAATTATAAATGAAAATAAAAATCATTTGAAAATAAAAGAGTCATTTTTCTGAAAATAGTGTTTATGCGTGCAATGTGTTTGTTTATTAATAAATTAAATTCCTAACTTTTTATGAATAATTTTAATTAGTTTTAAATATTTTATGTTCAATAATTTTTTTATATTTTGTCTAATATTTTTATACATGGGATAATAATAAATCCCATTTTATACTTAAAAATGTATTTTTTCTGAAAAGTAGTTTTCATCGAGTTTTTCATGTTTATTTTAAAATTAGTTTCTGAAACTTATATAAAATTTAATTTAATAAAAGGATTTCATATTTTGAATTAGGAGGTTTAAATTTGGTAAATTTATCCCTTTTATTTTTATGCGATATGAATAGTAACCGTGGTAAAATTTATCACCTTGGTAAAGGGAAAATCAGGTTATTCTTGGTTAAAACTAAGGGATAAGGCCATAATTTCTCATCCTAATTACTATTGGATGATGGAAATTCAACACTTATCACCTTTTTCTTTAAATTTAAATGCTTAAGGGATATTTTTCCACGAAAAAGGCCTATATAATATCTAAATCAAAGAAAAATACAAAAATGTCACTCTCTTAGTTTTAAATATATATTTTGTGCTTGTATAGGGAAAAATAATATTATGAATGAAAATAAATTTCAATTCTGAGAATAATAAAATTATTTTCATGATTTAAGTGTATTTATAATTTTTATTAATTATATAGTTAGCTTATATTCTTTTACAATTGTGACATAATAATTCTACAATTAAAATAATAATAAAATAAATTATTTTAAAAATATAAAAAGTAATATAATTTTAATGATTTATGGAGTTCCATGAATTTTATAGATGAATATGAAAAATTAGTGTTATTAAAAAGTATTATATTCTAATTAAAACTATGTATTTATGTCTTTTATGTCAAATTAAATTAATAGTGTCAAAACTCACATTAATGATATTTTATAAAATTAATATTTTATTTAATTATCTAAAAATAATAAAAATATTAAAATTAGAAAATGTGGATAATATATGGTATAAAATTTCACCCCTTATCAATTTATGTTACAATTTTTTCCTTATAAGTAAAATTATAATGCTTTAAGACTAAAAAATATATTACCATGGTTAAGGTTAAAATAGGCTTACTAAAGGGTTAAATTAAAATATAACATTTAAAACCCCACAAAAACATGAATTTGTTTATTTCTTGATGGTATTTAAACTCTATATTTTTTTTAATAATTGGCCATTTTGGAGTAATTTGGTCTATATAATGGCTTTTTTATATTTTAAACTTTTAATAAATTTCAAGAGTGCTTGTCCCCTCACTTATAAAAGGAAACCTCTCCTTTATCTTATTCACACCACTTTAAGGCTTTTGGATCAAAAAAACCCTACCAGAACCTCTTATTGAATCCCATATCCATATTCTATTTTTTTATTTCCAATATACCAACCCTAGAGTCCTTAATGTAGATCTAAAGGAGTTGTTTCAAAGAAGAGGTAATCTCCCTAACCGATCACTTTCTTTTTTAATTATTATTTTACCTCCTATAATTAAGATATATTATTAATTAAATAATAATTTAAGTATCCTAAATATAATTAAATTTTATTATGATTATTAATCCATAATTATCCACCATCTTTCCCATCAAATGGGGAGTGAAAGTATCAGTCATGCATTTGTACGACTTACCGTCTCCACGTAGCGATGAAATTCATTTTTCATCACAATATTTTATGGATGTGTATTATGATGGGTTTAAAGTTTATATATGATATTTATTACATAATTATTATTCTTAAATTATAATATAATATCTAACTTCTTACCTTCTAAGACTTTGGAAAAGGATAATGTCTCTCATGCATACGTGTAAACTACCACCTCCACAAAGCAATGTGAATTATTTTTCATCTCCTATTTACATGGATGGTAATAAGGATGGATTTGATGGATATTTATGAATAATAATTATTATATAAATGTGAATTATTATTTAACTTTTTTTCCATCCATAAAAATGTGAAAACATCATTCATGCATACATATGGCCCACCGTCTCCATAAATAGTGTAAGTCATTTTTCTGTATATAACTTTTATGGATGCATCTAAATATAATTAATATATATGATATTTATATCATTATTATAATTAATTAAATTTTTTAATCATGATAAAATTACAAAGGAAGATATTTATGAACTGAAACATGCATGAAAAACGTCGCAGTTATCACCCAAAACAGTGATTTTAATAACAAATTATTAATAAATAGGTTCTAAGATGGAATAAGTAAATAATAAATAGTTATATATGAATGAGTATGGTTCATGAATAAATATATACTAAATATATATTTATTATATAATAGGTTTTAACTAGATCAAGAAAAGTTAATACTTGAGGTAAGTGATTTATATTTCAATAATATTTTAATTGGGATTGTTTATGCTCGAATTTCCATTGAGGAAATTATATGATCCTTACTAGATAAAATACCATTAATTTTTCTTGTCCTTTGGTTATTTCTTGAGAGTACATTTTTTTCCTTTCATTTTCCTCAATTTATCTACCCAAGACATTGAAATAATGTTTATAATGAAAACCAACCTTGTTTTACTATAAAGTTGGGAATATTTCTATTCTATGACCATTCTTAATAAAAATGTTTTCAAGAATAATTTTAAAATAATAAAATTATTATTTAAAATAATTTTTATTTTTTTTAGTTTTTTAAAAAATGGTTTAATAAGAATATTCATTTTCTTTTCCCAATGAGGTAATTTTTTTACCATTTTACCAAAAATGTGGAAGGAATGTTATATTTTAACTTATACAGAATGAATATAATTTTATGAAATCATGAATTCTCAATAATTTTATGATTTATTTAAAATTTTCTATATTTCTTTTCAATGAATCTTTTTCCATAATATTTTAGAATTTTTTATAATTTAAAGAATTGGTTTCAAAATTAAAAAGATATTTTCCTCAATATTGTTTCTAATGATATTATTATTCAACTAAAAAAAGATCATTTTTTGTTTCTTATGGGTTTTTTGGATTTGATCTAATTTTTCCATCCTTATTCTCTCTTTGGATGGTTTACGATTATGATGATGAGATTTTAATGAAACCCATTTAGTTTCCATGGGTTATGATATGGTGTATTGATGAAAGTTTTATGAAACCAATTTTCTTTTCATGGGTTATAATATGATGATACGATTAATATTTTATGATATTATGGCAGACATATGTATGGTTTTAATTATGTGATAGGTGGGACTAAAATTATATAGTCCTCCAATTCATTGGGTAAAGTATTATATCTCATGAGATAATTATGGGAAACAAGTCGATGTACTTGATCCACTATGGGAAAAAAGTCGATGTGCTTGATCTTTTATGAGAATCAAGTAAATTTTCATGATATGTTATGGTAAGAAAGTTGATGTACTTGATCCAATATAAGAAATAAGTGTTGATTTCTAGTCCATTCTGATTTTATGGTCTCATTAGTTAACCTTGACATATAAAACATTTTCTATAACAATGATGATGCCACTATTATATTACATGAACCTATGGTTTATGATTTATTTATGATGATTTTCTACTCTTATGAATAATGTCTTTTGAAATAATAAATCTTTATTCCATGACTCATGCTTATGATCTTTAACAGATTTCTTATGAAATTTGAACGTTATGGTCATGATCTCATACCCTTATTCTTATTATTATGCTTTCATATGATCATCAATTGATATCTCCCATGTTTACCCTTATTAAGCATCAGAGCTCACCCTTCTTAAGCTTCCCTTCCCCTAGTAATGAATACTGTTTTTAAGTAGGTAATGTCTATGAAGAGTACTAAATGGGAAGATCATTGTCTAATATATTTAATATCTTTCATAAAATTATAATATATTATATCTGGCCTCCAAATATACTAAACCTTTACATCTTTTAGGTGTTTATTTGTGAAATGTATTAAATATTCATCTAAATATATGTGATATTTATATATTAAAAGACTTGGTATTTACATAATCCAGAATGAAAAGACCTATATTATAGTCCAATACACTTTTAAATTTTCAGAAAATACCTTCCTTAGGAATTAAAAATATTCATAATAAATTCAATATTTCTTATATTCAAGAAATTTAATGTCCCGATGGTTTAAAAAGAAACAAAAAAATGTTGAAGTTCTAGTCTTAATATTTATTTACCATGTCTCTTAGATATCATTATTCTTCAACACATCTTGCACTATTTTAAATTCTCAGTTTAATCATATGATCTTTTAAAATATTCATATTTGGAAACTTACACATAAATCAATATCTTAATATTCATATTTGAATTTGGTAAAATATTATTATGAGAAACACATCAACTTTGATCATTATAAATTGATCCATTTTTTTGAATCTCACATTTTCTCATTCAAATAACTCCTCAAATATTTACTTTAGATCCAACATTTAAACCTCTATAAACCTTGAATCATTATTCTATTTGAGATTCCACAAATTTTGCATCTTTATTCTCCTGGACAGTATGCTAACATAAAAATATCATTATGATATAAATCTCTAAATCTTGGTGTAATATTATCCTTCCAATCATAAGAAAAAAATCTTGAATCACAACAGATTGGAAATAATTGTGATATTTAATAATTGAAGACAACATAACATCAAAACATTTAATAAACCATTTATCCTAATAAAACAACAGTTTTTATTATAGAAGTACAAAAATCTCATAATCAATATGTAGAATCACCCATTTAATGTTATATTAATGTTATATTGATGTTATATAATCTTTGAGTTATTCTTACCCAATAATATTTTTTTCTTTTTTACCTACGTTGATAAAATTCCTCTAAAAAGTATCCTTATATAATCTCATAAATATCTTAAATTTCATATATATTATTCAAGTTACTCATATGTATCATTTTTATTACTCATAGGGAGATTGGGGATAATATTATGTTTCATGTATAAACTTTAATTTATTCTTACATATCAAAACACTTTTTCCAATATCTAAATTTTCAATTAAAAATTTCAAGATCTAAACTCCACCCCTCTCAAGGAATTTAGAAACAACTTCCTTGTCCAAAAATCAACTCAAAACATTCTGAAACACTTTAAAGTTATTATCATAATTTTTTGACAAAAAAATCAACCTTCATCAATTCCATGGTTTCTTGAATACCATTAGATCATTGACTAATCAACAAGGTAATTTGGGATTTTTTTGAAAATAAGACCTACTTTGAATTGTTATCATGAGATAGTATAGTAGGCTAGGCTAAAAAAAGTTCCATTAGTCCACTAATTGTAGGGATCCATATAATTATGGGAATACAATATTTATTATACTCTAAGGAACCACCTAGTTTGGGAGAACAAGTAGAGTGAAATCAACTATCAAAGGTGAAACATCCTTGATTTTATGGTATAATATTTTGATATTTAAGAGTATATTTTGGGGTTTGATGGCTTAAAAGTACTATTAGGGAGTTTCTATATAACTTGGGTCTGGTAATACCTGTTGTACCATTTTACACTATTAGACATGTTTACGGTGTAAATGTGTCACTGGGCACAAGAAATGAAAATGGTTTAGGGTAAAAATTTATTATAGGCCATAAATTCATATTTTATTCCATAAATTAGTTTTACACCATAATAACCTATTTTATACCGTAAAATCATCACTTAGAATAAATTTATCCCTAGGTGATGCATTTTTCTATATAAATGTGTTATGGGGATTTTACGTTGTAAGTGTCCAATTTATGATGTAAATCATTTCAGCCTAATAGGTTTTATCACACTACACACTTTCCATTTTTTATTTATTGTGTAACACTCCTATCTCAAACCCTATATAGTTGCAAGTGAGTTTGGGTGTCTCCACTCCCTCTGGACCACTTTGCCCAGTGCTTGTTCTCTGTCGTGGGTGCATCATTTCTCTATAGGTAAGTGTCCTTTCCACTTCTTCATTGAAATTAGTCAAGGAAAAAACATTTCACAATGTTTGTGGATTCTTTGAACTTGTGGTGATGTTTGTTTGATCCTTTATAGATCCACTGTCAGATCTTCTTATGGGGACCCGTCCTTACTTTGGTTATGGTGTGGCATGTGTGGTTCTCGAGGTAGGTTTGACTTTGCCTCTCCAACTACCCTTGATATTATATATTGTTATACTAAGTCATGGGAATCAATGTTAAGGCCTATTCTATTGCCTTTTATTTCATTGTGGTGTTGGAAAATCCCATTGCGAGTAGCGTTTGACCAAATTTTGAAGTATTTTGTTTCATTTATAGCCTTTGTTGGATAAACCATGATTGATACAATTTTATAAATTGTTTAATAAATAAATTTTCATGATTTGTTTTTGTTTTTGTAAATGTATTTTCAATAAAATATAGGTTTTACCTTGGTTTTTATTATGGAAAATGGGTACTTTCAAAGAATTTTTAAATGGGTTTTCAAATAAGGTTTGAAAAAAGAAAAAGGTTTGAAATAAATTTTAAAAATCAATTTTGAAATGATTTGGGAAATGAAGAACATGGGAAGCCTTGGGTACTTAGGTGAAATGTGTATATTAGGTCCATCATCAATTTTATCATTTGTGGGTTCACCCATGGGGCATTATTATGCTCTCTAGGCCTATTGCTCTAGGGACATGATATTGGCATCATTGGGGGGGGGGGTTCAATCATGGGTTGTTCCTATAATCCGTTGTCCTATTGTTGTATAGCCTTGAGTGTGTACTAGTCCTTTATTTTTGTACATATATTATACTAGACTAACCTATTGTGATCCTTGATGTTATTTACATATTATTTTAATTGGTATTATTATATCTTTGATATACCTTCTTTGAATTTGAAAAATGATTGTGGAAATTATGCTTTGAAATAGTTTTTCCTGACTTGTTTTAAAACTATAGGAAAATATAAATATTTAGCATGATTGTTATATAAACCTTCTTTATTATTTTTCATGTCATGTTTTATTTAAAATTAAAATATTAGGATTGTTAATATAGATACTTGATATGGAACACATGGGTGAGATCCTACTGATCTTGTCAATTAATTTTACAACCCATCCCCCAGGGCTCATATAGTGACTACCCCAATCCGGACTCCCATTAGCCAGGTGTTGGCAACTAGCGCCGAGTAGGCATATCCCATAATGGGGAGGCATTTTACTAAGTACCTGTACAAATAAACCCATCTCTAAGAAAAATTACTAAAACTAAAACTCTGAGTAAACAAATATACACCCCCTAAAGAAACCACTATGAGTAATAATACAAGACTAAAAAGTAAATAGGATAGAATACAATCCCAACTAAAATAGAAAAGTAGAAGCTCCTGGATCTCATCCGTAGAAAACCCTACCTGAAGGGTAGGTACGGTAAGTTTTCTGAATGTTGTTGAAGCATACCACATCCAATGGGTCACCTTGAAGCACCACCTGTCTCCAAACCACCAAGGAATCTATCAAAGCTATCGATCGTCTACACAAGACACGATACGTGCAGGAAAATACTGTGTAGGGGTGAGTAAAAAAATACACAGAAGGGACCCCAAACCACAAAGGTAAACCACAAAGAAAGACACATGACATACTAACCAAGAGGTACATGAAGTTCAGCCTCTAAGAAGTATAATCAAGAGAGTTACCTGTGTCATCTCACACTGGTATAAGTCTAAAGACTAAAAAAATATTATTAGATGTAGTCCATAGAACACCCAATATCGATGAGACATGTAGTCCCGATGAGACACCCAGTCCCGATGAGACACTCAGTCTCGATGATACACCTAGTCTTGGAATGTCACATAGATTCCAAGTCACAAATCCACAAAGTCGTATAGTCACCAAGTCTCTTCCTTCCATATGATTCCATTCGTAACGCGCTTGTTTCAAAAGAACCTACTCCTAAAGCAAAAGGTCATAAGTCAACCTCCAAAAAAGCTCCATTAGAGTATCTCAAAAGTAACTCTTTGTCTTGAGTGTCCCAATGCCGCAAACATCTTGTAAAATGGACTTACCCTTTGGAAGTTATGGTCATTTCAGTGAAAATGGGTTTGGTTTAGCTCTGGTCCGACCCGACCTGACACAACCCAGTTGGTTTGGGTCAGCCCAAATTGGCCAGGACCGAAGGCCCGACATATTGGGCTATTGTCTGCCCAGCCCAGCCCACCACAACCGGCCCGTTTCCTACCTCGTACCGGATGCAGCCCACTGGCCTCATCACCCTGGGTCAATGCGGCTAGTCTCTATGACCAGATCACACCCATAGCTCTACCATGAGTCCTCCATATAACGTGGCTTGGGGAGCCACATCCCTCACCCACTGCAGCCTCCTTCCATGGCTTGTCTCCACCGACTGCAACCAGTGCTGTTGTAGGCTCCCACCGTCAGGCATCGAGCCGGAGGCCTCCTCCACCGCCACCTGCAGCCTCGCTTGCTGTGGGTTTTCCCGCTATCGTAGTCCCATTAGACAATGGTTTTCCACTACTGTCGGCTGACATGTAGGTGTTCATCTTCCTGGCCCAGCTGCACCGCTGGGCTGGTGCCGACTTCGCCATCGACCGTTCCACCGACATCCTCATGTCATGCTGTGCTTATTTTCAAACCTCCGTGGTATCGTTGGGATGTCAGATCCCTAGTTTTGGGTTTTTTCACCAAGAATCTAAGGCGCAAGAATCGTCCGCTCCCAAAATCATAAATAACATGAAGAATAACCCGGGGGAGAGGAGAAAAAAAGCACCCGAAGGATGAATCTCATCCTATGTTCATGTCAGCCTCGATATTTCCATGTTAGAGAGGTCATGAAGAACAAATCAATCACAATAATGTAATCTTCAATTAATCCTCGCAACATAAACGACCATCCCACACAAATGATCGACCCACTTATCAACTTGTTCATGGGTTAGTCCACATTCATCATTGAATTTAAGAACGTGGGAAACTGATCCCAAATAACAACACCCTACCTGGAGTTTGGATCACTTGTAGATGTAGATCGAACTTGCGTAGTCACATGGATCCTTGATCTGCCAAAATTCATTGATTCATCTTTTCTTGATTGAATCATGATGTCCGATCTGTTGTCACTAGTGAGAGAGAGCCTCCTCCTCCTCCTTGCCTTAGGGAAACTCCAGGGATATGACGACTGATGAGGCTTATTAAAATGGGAAGATAACACTATGTCAAGACGTAACGTCCAAATAAAATATTTTTATTTAAATATTTTATTGACGTCAACGTCCAAAAACTAACTTTCACCCTCGACCCACTCCAGTCTAGGTTAGTCCCCACATAAAGAAAAAATCCCATTATGAACTCAACAGTGGTCTCATATTTTCAATCAGAGTTACCATTCATGATTTATAAGGAATTGAAAAATAAAATAATTTTATTTAATAATTTTATTTATGGTTATGTCCTTTTCAGATTTTCCACATCAGACCAATGAAGACTAAACTTAGGTCACTCATAGGGTAAATAAATATCTTTGAGTTCGACAGTGCCATCCAATTTTTGATCCGGACACATGTTTAAAAGTTATTTCACTTTTTCAGAAAAGATGCGTGCACATGCTATTAAAAACTAAAAAAATTTCAATGAATTGTTCTGGGCACACTGTGTCTTAGAATCACACATTGTCTCAATGACTAGTCTAATATTATTTCTAATTAATTTCTAAAAATAAATTCAGGATAATCAGAGTCATTAGATTCTCCCCACCTTAAGGCTTTATGTCCCTGAAAGCCAAACCAAGGGTTACTTGAACATATAGGGGAACTGAGCACAGACCTGAGCCTACCACCCCCATGTGATCTCCTGGATATCCTCGTGCTTTCACTAGGTGAACTCTAAAAGAATCACTCATCTATAAAGGATCCTCCCCTTTCGATCTTTGATCTCCATGAACCTGATGAAAAGAGAGCCTCATGATCTGAAACTATCATCGAGGGAACTCTGTGGAGTCGAATTATCTCCTACACGTAGAGCTATCCTAAGATCTCTACGAAACTCTACTCCTGGATAGGTAGGAAGTGGGATGAATTGATGATTTTGTCAATGATCACCTTGATGGTATCATATCCCCTAGACATAAATGGTATAGCCATCATGAAGTCCATTGATATACTTTCCCACTTCCTTCTTGGCACCCCAAGAAAGAAAAAAGAAACTCTTTATAAGCACACGAGGCTCAACACAGTGAGTTAATAAACCAAGAACTGATTCAAATAAGAACTCAACTTTCATAACAATAGGTAATACAAACTTCAACCTGTTCTGTTATCCTTAGTGTCCTCCCTAAAACCCACATGCATATCCCGATGCATCACGCCAATCTAGGCATCCATTGCTGCCCCCAAAACCAGGCATCCCTAACCCACAAAGAGGTATTCAACCTCTCCACACAATGAGTCCTCTTAGTTTCAAAGGTAAATTAAGGAACTTCCTTAGAAATTCCTCCCTCAACTTCACTGGTATGACCGTGCATCCCTTGAAAATAATAAAATTCTCCCCAAGTTGTGCCTCCCTGAATCATTGTAAGAGTAGAGAGGTGACAAACATTGACTAGAGGTAAGTGGCTCCATCACTATCCACAAAGGATACCTGCAACGCAACTAAATTCTTCAATATGTCACTCTACAATTTCAAGTTGTATCTCTTATTGAGAGTGTCTACCACAATGTTCCCCTTCCCAAAAGTATAGACAAATCTCATTCATAGTCCTAGAGGAACACTTTCCATTGCCTCTATCTCAATTTCAGATCCTTATAAGAGAAGATATATTTGATACTCTTATGGTCATAGTAGATGGTAAACTGCTCGCTCCTCAGGTTGTGTCACCACATCCTCAACGCGAAGACTACTATTACTAGATCAAGATCATGGGTTGTGTAGCTCTTCACATGCTATATAAACTTGCACAAACCATAGGGAATCACCACTTTTCCTTATATCAAGACACAACCAAGAACATTCCTTGATGCATCACATAATGCTACATACCCGACTCCTTCCTCTAATAGTCTCAGGATGAGAGTTCTCATCAACCTCTCCCTCATCTCTTGACGACACTACTGACATTTCCCTATCCACATGAAGGGATACCCCTTACATGTTAATTCCATCAGGGGTGCTACTATCCAAGAAAATTCGAGCACAAACCGACGATAGTACCCAACCAAACCCATGAAACATTGTACCCCAGTCATGCTCCTAGGTGGCTCCTAAGCAAGCACCACCTCTATCTTCACTGGATCCACCAAAAATACAGCCTTTGAAATGATGTGTCCTAGAAAGTGGACCTCCCAAATCCAGAACTGAAACTTTAAGAGATCCCCATAAATTTAGTGCTCTCTGAGTGTATCCAAGACCATCCTCAGGTGTGTCACGTGCTCCCCCTCAGATACCGAGTACACCAGGATATCATCAATGAAGACCATGATGAAATGGTCAAGGTAAGAAGGGGAGATCCTGTTCATGAGTTACATGAAAACCGTTGGGGCATTCTTCATTCCAAATGGAATCCCCAAGTACTTGTAGTGTCTATACCAACATCTGAAAGCTATCTTCAGAATTTCCTCATCCAGTACACGTAGTTAGTGATAGATCAATATGAGGTTTATCTTCGAGAACCATATATCTCCCTTTATCTAATCGAAGAAGTAATCAATCCTCACTAGTGGATACTTATTCTTCACAGTCACCTGATTTAGGCTTCAGAAGTCCACACATGACCTAAAGATCCTGTTTTCCTTCTTGGAAAACAATATTGGAACTTCCCACGGTGAAACAATGGGTCTCACGAAGCCCTTCCTATATAATTCCTCCAATTTTACCCTCAATTCCCAAAGCTCTACGAGAGGCATCCAAAATTCTGGTGTAGATATCTATTCTGTCCTGGGGTACAGGTCAATGTATAAATCTACCTCCTTGCAAAGAGGCAGTATTAGAAAATCTTCTAAAAAGATTTCCTAGTACTCATCCAACACTACATGAATCTGAGGACTCATCTCATCCACTACACCGAGGGTCATGCTAGCCAACTGATGTGTGATCAACCACATCCTCCAACATTTGAGTCCATCCTATGCTTCTTGTGTTTCCATTTTGTAGAAAAAGGAAAACCTAGCTCTAATATTGTGGACACACTACATTATTTGCCTTAAAAAGTCAATCTGAGCATGAACTATGGATTACCAGTCCATACCAAGAATTATTTCATAAGGTCTCGACACCACTACTAAGAGATCCCAATCCAAACTCTCACCTCTAAGAGTAAAGTCACACTATCATCACCAATGTGTGATCATTGGATCTCCTCCAATAGGAGTCTCTAAGTGTGAGGGTCAAGTCAATGGTTCAATTGGAATCTCCGAGCCTCGAATAATATTTGTAGAAAGAAAAGGATAACCATTACCTATTTATTTTGATATGGAATCTATAGTATTATAGACACAACTCATACCTCTAATCATTCCAAGAGACCTTGGGTCATATGCCTTGACCACATGCAGCTATACCTTTTCCATCCCTCCATCTCCCTGAGCCTGGTATGGATCACCTAGGGTGGTGGTGGTAACATGAAAAATTATATACCACCTCCTGCTAATCTCCTAGATCCTCTGCCACGTCCACTTCCTTGTAGATCTATCTTCTCCTGCTTTCGCATAACTAACAATCACTGTACAAATTTTCTCAACCAAGGGACTCTCAACCACAAAGGTTTTTTGTAGCACCCTATCATAGGAAGGAATGTATAAAGGGATAAAACTAGCTCGAACGTCCCTAAGAACACATTGATTAAAGATCTAGGCCCTGAAGTATTAGGTATGTATCATATCCATAGAGTACCTGGAAAGGTCTGTATGCCTCAATGAATACTAAGATACCAACATGTCATCCTACCGAAGCTATAGAATATGCTAGATCTACATATCCCTTATCTTAATAGGACATAACTCCTTTCATAAAAATGTTCTCAAAATCTATCCATGGAAGATTCACATCATCTTAAGATCGGGTAACCAAACCCCAACATCACCCAGCTGAGCCACGTAGAAGGATCACTGTCAAGACCACCATCATAATTTTCCTGTATCTTGAGTGGATGGAAAACTCAATCACCACCTCTTGCTAGTCCTAAACCACCAGATAGTTGGAATTTTCTCGGAACTTTAGGGGTCTCAGTCACTAAAACTCATGAAGTGCGCTCAGCCTACACATTTCATCTGCTGGTAAAACAGGTGCCATGCATTTCTATATAGGTGGTGGTATAGCTAGTACACCACATAGAGGTGATGTCTCTAGTACAAATATTTGTACTGATATCTCATTACCTGAAAGATCATCCCTATGGTCACATGGTGAAATCCTGGATAACTATCTACATGGAAGCATATTGAAGCAAAACAAGATGTACCACAATCAATAGAGTATACCTGGTGAGCTGACTCTAACTCTAAAAGGACATGAGAACACAATCAATTCCTATATGATGCATGCAACAATTATTTTCATGTACCGAGTTGAAAAGTAGAATTCAGGGTCCTCGTGTATGGATAAGTTGATCGCTGCATCAACACTGGACTCCTTAGCCTAAAAGTAGAACTTGAAACACCTAACAAATTTTCCCCAAAACAAACTCATTGAATTTTTGTTCTTAAGGTAGAACTAATCTTCTCTAATACCAATATGTCATGACCCATCCCTCAGGGCCCATGCCATGACAACCCCAGGCCCACCTCCCATTGGCCAGGGGCTGGAGACTAGCACCATGTAGGCATATCCCACAAAGGGGAGACATTTGCCTAAGTACCTATACACATGCAACCATCTCTAAGAAAAATTACTAAAACTAAAACCCCGAGTAAGAAAGTATGTATCCCTCTTAGACAACCATTAAGAGTAACAATAAAAGATTGAAAAGTAAACATGCTAGAATACAAGCCCAAATGAAACAGAAAAGTACAAGCTCTTGAATATCATCCACCGAAAACCCTACCAGAAAGGTAGTTATAGTAAGCTATCTGAATGTTACTAAATAATACCACATCCATTGGGTCACCCTGAAGCACCACCTATCTCCAACCCACCAAGGACTCAGTCAAAGATGTCAATCTTCTGCAAAAGACACATCACTTGGAGGTGAAGCCCATGCAGAGGTGAGTAAAAAAATACATAGTAGGGACCCCAAACCAGAAAGGTAAACCAAAAATAAAGACACAAGGAAGAATACCCAATAAGTACATGATTTGTATCCTTTAAGATGTAAAGTCAAGAAAGTCACTAGAGTCAACTTGCACTGGTATAAGTCTAAAGAATGAAAAACAAGATTATCAGATGTAGTCCACAGAACACCCAATACCGATGAGACACCCAGTCCTGATGAGACACTCAGTACCAATGAAACACCTAGTCTCTATAAGTCGCGTAGAATTTGAGTCACAAAGACACCATGTCGTATAGTAACTGAGTCTCTGCCAGCCATAGGATTCCGTTCGTAGTGCACTTATTCTGGGAGAACCTAATCCTCAAGAATATGGTCATAAGTCAAATCCCAAAAAAACTCAATTGAAGTACCTCAAAAGTACCATCTCATCACGAGGGTCACAACTCCTGAAAATAATTTTCAAACGAACTTATAGTTTGGAAGTTATGACCATTTTAGTGAAAACGGGTCTGACCCGACCTGGTCTGACCGACCTGATAGGACCCGGTTCGCCCGACCCGACCCGACCCGATCTGTCTGGGTCAGCCCAAAGGCATGACCCATTAGTCTATTGTCCCGCTGGGCTGTGTGGTCCAACCCATGGGGCTGTAGGGCCGTGGTCTTCTAGAGCGGCTCAATCTGCCCAGCCTGGCCCCCCGTAGGTGGGCCGACCCTTGCCTCACATCAGACGCTGCTTGTTGGCCATGTCTCCCTAGGTCAACATGGTCGGACCACATTTCATGCTGCCGGTCCATGTGACCAACTCAAACTCATGGCTTTGCCTTGGGTCCTCTATCCGACGTAGCTCAAGGAGCCGCATCCCTCCACCGTAGAAACCTCCTATCACAACTTGTTGCCACCTCCCACAACCAATGCTTGCAAGGCTCCCGTTGCCAGCCGTCGAGCCGATGACCTCCTTCACCACCACTCATGGACTCCCCTTCCATGGGTTGTCCCAACACCAAAGTCCTGTTGGACTGCGGTTTTTCATCGCTGCCGGATGCCATAACAACAGCTATCTTCCTGGTCCAGCCGCGCCACCGGACCGGTGCTGTCTCCATCGGACCGGTGCTGTCTCCACCGAGCTGGTACCGTCTCCGCTTGGCCGGTGCCGCCTCCGTTGGGCCAGTGACACATTTGCTTCCAACCATTCCGCTAGTGGCCTCATCTTGCACAGCACCTACCATTTCACCTCCATGGTATCATTGGGACGTTAGATCCTCAGTTTCAGGTTGTTGCACCACAAATCAAAGGTGCAACAACCTTCTACTCATAAAATCATGATGAAAGTGAAGAACAACTAGGGGGAGAGATACAAAATATCACTCGATTGGTGGATCTTGAACTTTTTTTGTGTTGGCCTTGATTCTTCTATGTTAGAGGGATCAAGAAGAATGAATTAGTCACACCAATCTAATCCCCAATTAATCCCTACACTATAAACACCCATCTCTCAAGAATGATCGACTCGTGGATCAACTTGTTTGTGGGTTGGTCTATGTTCATCATCGAATTTAAGAATGGGGGAAATGAATCACAAAGAAAAACACCCTACCTTGATTTTGGATTGCTTGTAGACATAGATCAAAGTTGGTTCGTCACGTCGATCCTCGATCTTCCAGCGTTCGTCGATCCTTGATCCACCAGCCTTCGTCGATTTGTCATCACTTAATCGAATCATGATCTCTGATCCATTATTGCCGGTGAGAGAGTGAATCCTCCTTATTTCCTTAGGGAAACTCCAGGGTTATGATGATAAACCTAGATTTATGATGAGGCTTATTAAAAAGGGAAATAACCACTGTGTCAACATGTAACCTCCAAATAATTTTTTTAATTTAAATATTTTATTGACGTTTACATCCAAAAAATAACTTTCACCATCAACCCATGTTAGTTGAGGTTAGGCCCCGCCTAAGGAAAAAATCCCATTATGAACTCAATTGTGGTCTCCGATTTTAAATTTGTGTTTCCATTCATGTGTTATAAGGATTTGAAAAATAAAATAATTTTATTTACAGCTATATCCTTTTCGGTTTTTTCCACAACAGACATATGCTGACTAAAATTAGGTCATGCCAAGGGTAAATACACTACTCTGATTTCAACAGTGGCCTCATATTTTCTATCCAAGCACTCTTTTAAAATTTATTCCTCTTTTCCATAAAAGTCGCATGCACATGATATTAAAAACTGAACAGTTTTCAACGAATTGTTCTCGGCACACAGGTCCTCAGAATCACACACTTTCTCAGAGCCTAGTTTGAGAATTTTCCGAATTAATTTACAAAAATAAATTTATGAAAATCAGTGTCTTTACAATTCACATATAATCACCCCTCAGGTAGTGTGTAAACCTTGTTATGTATTCTGATTCAAGAAAAAGGAAAGTCACTATAGTGAGACAATGGAGTTTATGTCATTGAGTTTTAGGTAGTTAGTAGTGAGATAATGGAATGTTACCTACATTATCACATGGAGTTATTTATTTCTTTTCTAGTTTTCCTTTTCTATTGGACTTGTTCTTCAAGTTTGTTTTGACTAATCTGATTTGTATTACCTTTGGTATTTTCCTTCTGTTAAGGCATATATTTTCTTGTTTATTATTATTTTTTTATTTCTACCATGTATATATATGCCATGTATCTTTCTTGGGTTGGAAAAAATAATTCTCTCTGGTTGTTTTTTGATGCTTAGGTGATAGTCTCCAACCCATGGGGATCAGGAACACCCTTCATGTATGCAATGGATTTGGTTAGGTGCTAGTGAGTGAAGGTATTCTAGGTCAATTCATTAAAAATTATTTTCCGTGATAGGATATGCTCCATTATGGCAAGTCAATAGATAGTAGATAGGATTTTTGGTATATGAGAGGTAGGTTATGGTGAGTTCCTAACCATATATTTCCATGATGAGACTCATTTTACTATGGGATGTTCGCATGTGTGTATCCTATGTTGATTAATTGATCTTAGTTTCTATTTATTCTTAAAGGTTTCTAGTTTGAATTGATATTATCCAATTATCTGATCATTTCTTTTTTTTTCATTGTGTTGTGATATGTTTCAGAGATTTCTCCCACGGGTTCCATAAGATGGTGTAGTGGATGCTCCTTAAGGGAGTCTTCCTCTATATCGGAATCTAATAGAGGCTATTATCATAGTGGTATGTGATTTAGAAAAAAATGTACCGCAAGTCTAGAACACATTTTCAGTGGTATATCTAGGATCTAGAGAAGAATGAGATTAATCTAAAGAGTTATTAAGTAAGGAACTATAGTCTTTTAAGGGTATGAATGAACCTCAATAGGTGTAGGTCTAGCTGGATAAGATCAATCATATCATTTACTTATTGGATTCACCATAGAATATCTTGTTCAAGTGAACAATTTTTAGACTTGAGGGTCCCAGAAAGCAGTGGGGGATTCCATTATGTAGGAAGATAGACACATGAGATTAGATTGGCGTTTCAAGTCACTTTTCTTCAAATATTTCTTTCTAGAGTTCCCAATTATGGAAAAGTATATAGAGTTTCTATCTTTATAGTAGGGAGAGTGTTCTATGTCGAAGTACACCAATCAGTTTTCAAAGTTGGTTCATTTTTCTTTGGAGGTGGTAAATATTGATCATTTAGAAGCTCAAAAGTACCTACAAGGTTTATGACTTGATATTAGATCATATGTATTTATGATGAATATTTATACTTATGTGGAGATATTAGATAGAGTTATGATGGAATAAATGAACATGGAATTAAATATCGACTATTATTCCCCTTCTCATCCACCCAATGGAGGCTTTAATAGAACTTAGGGAAAGAAGGGGAGGTAGCATGGCCATCGAAGGAGTGGTGGATGTGGTTATCTAGATCGGGCCTTATATGCACAATTAATTATATCTAGTAGTGTTCCCATGAATTAAAATATATGTGGAAAGGTTAGGAGAACCTGATGTTCTTATACCTCCCCTGTAAAGATGTGCAATGGTTATGGAAGCTACGCCCATGATGCCTCATTATAGTTAGGGATCATCAGCTCTAAGGGAAACTATAGAAAATTAAGAAGCTTTAAAATCCATATTAATCAAGCCACATGCCTCCGGAGAAAAGCACCTTCACATAGTGGTTGAGTTTCCAATAGAGGCTGATGTAGGTCCAACGGAAGTGAGAGGTACCATCTTTTTTGTATCCTCTATAATGTTTTTTTTATTTGACACAGGTTCCTCCCACTCATTTACATCTTCCCATTTTTTATATTTTGAAACATATAATAGAACTCATATACTTTTTCAAGGAGTTATAGAAACCTCTTGGGAATAGGAGAGATTAGGGGATTTGGTGTCCGTCCAGTTCTTTATTGATAATTGATGCAAAGATATCTTGATATTTCCTTGTTCTTGATCTAGATTTTTTTGATGTCCTAATCAAGATGGTTTGGCTCATTGATCATCATTATTATGTTTATTCTTATCATTAATATGTCACATTGCATACTGCTAATGGGAGATCTTGAGTGTTTTAAGGAGAGTAAGATCTGAGGTCTGGTCATGGAGGACCTTTCCACCCCGAACTCAAGAGTTTGTTGTCTACTGTTATGCTTAATCCTTATGTGGTCTATTCTCCCTTTTATCTTTCTGTGTTTATCTAGGACTTTCATGATGTTTTCAAAAATAACTTATTTGGTCTTCCTCTAGAGAGGGAGGTAGAGTTTATGATTGATCTAGTGTCGAGTACGTAACCGATATCAATACCCTCTTATCTCATGGCACCAGTGGAGCTGAAAGTGATCAATATCCAGTTGTATGATCTGATAGAAAATGGTTTTTTTCACCTTAATATTTCTCCATGGGTATCCCCTGTGTTCTTTAACAATAATACTAACTTTTCACTTCAATTTTTTGTGGACTATAAAAATTAAAACCAGGTGATGATTAAGAATAAGTTTTCTTTTCCACATGTGTGTAATTTTTTGACTATTTAAAGGGGGAGAAGTGGCTTTAAAATATCTACCTTTTGTCGAGTTTTCATTATCTCAGGGTTCAGGTGTCTTATATACTAAATATGAATTTTAGGAGAAGTTATGGCCATTATAAACTTCTTGTGATGCCTTTAAATCTAACTAATTATCATGTAGTTTTAATGGATCTAATGAACCATATATTCCATCAGTATGTTAGAACCTTTTTCATTGTGTTTATGGATGATATTTTGGTTTATTTGAGGTCCAAGTATGAGCACGAGCACCACCTATGTTTGGTTTTTGAATTCATGAAGAGTGACTTTATATATGGAAATCTTTGAAAAAAAATTTCTAGATCTAAGAAGTGAAGTTCTTGGGGCATGTGATTTATGAGTGTGGCTTATCAATAAATCCTAAGATCGTGAAGTTTGTATTTTTTTGGGAGGAACCACATAATATCTTTAAGTTTCATATCATCCTTGGTCATGATGGATACTATCAATGATTCTGTAAGTAATTTTTGAAGTTGGAATCATGATAGACTACTCTTACCAAGAAGTGGGTGAGGTTCACATGGGATGCTAAATGATAACCCTATTTTGATTAGTTGAAAGTAATTCTAACATTAGATCCTATTCTAATCCTACTTGAGCTTGGAAAAGGATACACAATATACTATGATTCTACTTGTTCTAGTTTGGGTTGTGTTTTTATATAGGATAATCATGTTGTGGCATATGGATCTCATCAGTTTTAGCAACATGAGAATAATTACCCCACTTTTGACATGGAGCTTGATGTAGTTATGCATGCACTTAAGTGTTGTAGGCATTATATTTTTGGGTAGAGATTCATAGTATTTTGTTTCCCCAAGATCCTAAGATATATGTTTTATAAGAAATTATTTAATATCAAAATGAGGTGGTGGGTGACATACCTTTTAACATTTAACTTTGATGTCACCTACCCCTTGAGGAAGGTGAATGTTGTTGCAGACACTGTTAGCAGGAAAGTGCCATCACAAGTTGTTTTGGAATTGAAGGAAGAGTGGAACTTTATGGGGAGCTTTACTCAGTTTCATTTATATTATTAGGAGGATTATTTAGGAATGTTTTTGACCATTGTTTAGTTATTATCATCTCTTCATGAGTTTATTCTGCCGATTCAACAACATGTTGATGAGTTCAGGAGAATTAGGGAAACCCTTTATAATGGAGAGATTGTTTCCAGTAAGTCTCTCCCTTCTGATGGTATTCAATTTTTTAGGGATTTGTATTTCAACCTATCATCCACAAGGAGTTCATTTTGTATGATTTCAATAGGATATCATGGGTCGTTCATCCAAGAACTATAATGATTTATTATGAAATGA
The DNA here is from genome assembly GCA_963277665.1 of Viscum album. Classification (NCBI taxonomy): domain Eukaryota; kingdom Viridiplantae; phylum Streptophyta; class Magnoliopsida; order Santalales; family Viscaceae; genus Viscum; species Viscum album. Next base: position 1,425,096,690 of record OY728120.1, on the reverse strand, counting down.
GATATCATTTTTTATTTATGGGAATGAAATGGAACATTTTAGGTTATGTGTGCCACTATTAAACCTTCCAATAGATAAGGGAAGAGTATTTGAAACCTTATTATTTTATCAGTCCACTTTTGGTTATAGTTTGGAAATTGGAAGATGTGTCTATGGGATTCATTATTGAAATACTATGCAATCCATGTTGGATAAATACTATCAGGGTAGGTGTTGATCAGTTAACAAAATCATCTCATTTCATTCCAATCAAGGATACAACTATGTTTGAATATCTAGGTAAGCTATATGTGCATGAATTTATGAGTTTATATGGGTTTATCTATACTATCATCTCAGATAGGGATCCCTAGTTTACCTCTAGGTTTTGGAAGAGTCTCTAAGTAGTGATGGGGACTTAGGTTCAGTTGAGTATAACTTTCCATCTAAATATAAATAGTTAGAAAGAGTATGCTATTCATATCCAAGAGGACATGATCTATGCCTACATATTGGATTTTTTTGGATCATGAGATATCCATCTAGGGCTAGTTGGATTTTCTTATAAAAAAAATTCTATGTTATCAATCAGATAGCTCCCTTTAAGGGGTTTTACCCACCTGTACAGATTAAATCTTTGTTGGGAAGAGGTGGGTGAGGCCTCTATTGTGGGACCGAGTCTCATTAAAGAGACATCATTGAGGATTCTAGAAAATTCTCAGTGTATTTTTATAATAACGTTTCATCCAAAATAATATGAGGATCATTGATTCCATCTTTTTGATTTTTCTATAGGTGATCAAGTTTTCTAAAAAATTTCTCCTTAGTTGGGTCACCATTGGATTAGGAAATAGGGAAAGCTAGCTTTGATATATGTTGGACCATTTGAGGTCACTAAGAATATTTGGAAGGTTTCATATTGATTGGAAATTTCATTTTAATTGATAGAAATTCATGATTAGTTCAATATATCTCAACTAAGTAAGTATCATCCAGATCCCTATAATATTCTTAGTTAGGAAGATATTAAGATGGATCCTGATGTTTTAGTTATGGAGTAAGTTGTGGATATTGTTGATTCTCAAATGAAAGTATTGAGTGGGAAGTATGTACTATTGGATGCAGTGTTATGGACATACTGATATGGTTCTCATGATACTTGGTAATGTGAATCATCAGTGAGGGTGTAGCGGATTCACCACTTTTCAAATCTCCCATATTCCACATGAACTCTTAAGGAAAGAAAGTCCTATAGTGGGAAGATTTTAAAATCATTTATTTTAAGGTATTATATTTCATGTTCAAGAGTGTTTTTAAGGTTTTTAGGGATTAAAATCATTTTTGGGTGTTTCTATAGAACCTAGTCTTTGTACTTCCTTCACGAAAATTTTATGTTGTAAGAAACATTTACGTTTTAAATTTATCATCAGACACAAGACGTGAAAATGTTTTAGGGCCTAAAATTTTTAGAGGTCATAAATTCGTATTTTACAACATAAACGTGTTTTATATCATAATAACCTCTATTTCACTATAAATTCATCATACAAGATAAATTTATCTTTAGGTGATGCATTTTTCAGCATAAACACGTTGTGAGGAGTTTACACCATCAATATCCTATTTACGACATAAATCCCTTCGACCCAGAAGGTTTTATCACACTACATGCTTGATGTTTTTATTATTTTTCACCCAAAAATAATATATCAAACCCAAAGAAGTTCCAGGAATTTTGTGTGTGTGTCTTCCTTCCTTCTAGATTACTTTATTTGGTGCTTGATCTTTATGGTGGGTGAATCTATTCTCTCTAGGTAAGCATCATTTATACTTCTTTATTTCCATTTTTCATGGAAAATTAATTACACTAAATTTTTGGATTAATCTACTATGTGGTGATGTTTTTTGATCCCTTCTAGATCAATTATAAGATATTATTTTTGGGTTTATTCTTTGCATTGGTTGTGGTGCGATGTATGTGGTTCTTGAGTTATGTGTGACCTAACCTTTATATTTCCCTTTTTGTTACAGATCATGATACTATGATGTGGGAATCATTATTAGGGCCTCCATTACTACCTATTATTTATTTATAGTATTATTGAAAGCTATTTTGGGTAGTGATCGACCCGATTTTGAGGTAGGTGGTTCCATATATAGCCTTCGTTAGATGAATCATGATTTCTCCTATTTTTATAATTTTTTCATAAATGTATTGGAATGATTGTTTTGTGTGTGTAAATGGATTTTCAATATAATTTTACTTTTACCTCAGGTTTGGTAAAGAAAAATGAGTGTTTTCAATTCATTTCAAAATGGGGTTTCAAAGAAGGTTTTCTAAAAGAAAAAGGGTTATTTGAAGTTGATTGTGAATAGAACTTTTCAAATGATTTGGGAAATGTATCACAGGGGAAACCTATGGTACTTAGATGGAAGGTTTTTCTTAGGGACATTTTCCATTTTTTTCATTGGTGGATTCACTCATGGGGTGTTCCTCTACTCCCTTGGCCCATTGTTCTAGGGACTTGATATTGAAATTGTTTGGGGGTTTACTCATGGGGCGTTCCTATGCTCCCTAGGCCTATTGTTATAAGGACTTTAGTGTACACTAGTCATTGATTTTGGTATGAGTAGTATGCAGTCCTAGTATCTTGTGATCCTTGGAATGATTTACCTCTGATTTGGCTTTCTATTTTTCTAGATGTGGTATACCTACTCCAACTTTGATAAATGTTTATGGAAATTATTCTTTGATACTATTTTTCCTGATTAATTTAGTAACTATGGAAAGAGGGAAATATTTACCATGATTTGGTATAAAATTATTTATTATTTATCAAGAAATGTTTTATTTAAAAGGATCATAGTGGGATTTTTTAAATAGATACTTGATATGGAACACCTCGGTGTGATCCTATTAAGCCTGTTTATCTCACACCCCGCACACCCCTTCGATGGTGTGTAAACCTTGTTATGTCATTTGATATTGGAAAAAGGTCAGATTATATAGTGAGTTTGTGAGGTTTCTACCAGCTGGGTTGATTTATTTGGTAGGGAGAATATGATATTTATTCCACATCATCATATAGATCAGTTAGTTTCTGTTTTACTTTTTCTTTTATATTGGATTTGTTCTTTAGGTTTGTTCTAACTAATTTGAGTTTTATCACTTATTATATTTTCCTTCAGTTATGGAATATATTTTTCTAGTTATTATTATATTGTTTCTTTATTCTATGTATATATATGAATTATATCTTGATTAGGTTAGGAAAAATAATTCCCTATGGTTGTTGTTTGATTCATGTGTGCTAGTTGCTAGTTTGTGTAGATCTGGAATAACCTTCAGGTATGTAATGGATTGGGTCAGGTGAAAGTTAGTGAGGGTATTATGGGATAGTTAGTTTCAAAAGGAATACAAGATGATAAGTTCCACATAAAAGTGTAAAATTAATGATACATTTATTTTTGGTGGACATAAAATATGAAAGGGTAATTTTTTTTTTAAACATGGGTACCTAAGATAATTGGCGTTAATAAGGTCCTAGGGTATAGGAGGGGTTAAATTTCTCAACATATCCAAATTAAGGGACTTAGTAAAGCAAGGTACCTGGGTGGGACACTAATATTCCAGGTAAGGATCCCTTTAACTAATAATCTTAAGCACCATAATTTATAACCATTAAAGGATGTCCATGTCTTAAAATGGTATGCATGGGTGAATAGGAACCCAAGTGGATCTATTAAAAAAATGTACAAATTTGAATTAGGGAAGACCAAATGACACGATGATTCATTTTACTTGCTTAGGGAATTTTCTTAAAATGTTTCATTCATTTGATCCTAGGTCGAGACCTGGGTAAATTGGTATATCATATTGGTTATAAGGTTCAAAACCATTGAATGAATAAATTATCCATAATATCCACATCTTTTCCTATGTTTTAACTCAGAAGGTAACATAAGGGAGAGTTTGTAAATCTTGGGTGTGTAGTATGCACTTAGGTGGATCCTTACCAATCTATTTGAATAATGGAATGTATTAGGATCAATTATATCACTTATGGGTGGTTGTGTGATCATTTTATTGGAAATTTAGAACTCAATTTCCTTTGTTTTTGAGGTATTTTAGTGAGGGATCCATGTGGTGATTTGGGAATGGGAAATCAGAAATGCACACACACAACATTGGTAAGGCGCTTATATAGTTTTGGTGGGGAATGTTTTTGGATTTAGTAGGGAATTTAACCAATAATTCTATTTTTATTTCACAGTATTTGTTTGGGTGTACACTGAGTATAGTTTTAGAAAACTTCTTAATTAATATATATTACTTAAAATGGAATTTTTTTTTGATTTGAGTGTCTATATAAGATCCAAAAACTATGAAATCAATTTTTATATTGTTATTTACCCCCTTAAATTTGAGAAATACCAATAGACAATGTTTTTAATAAAAAAGTATCTTTATAATTCCCTATAAATGGTTCTAAATATTTATATGGATTCCAAAATACATTTCCCATAATAGGTTCTCACTAACACACCACTAGATTGGTAAATGTTATTAAAGAATCTATATCCCTTAGTATGTGAGCAATTAAGAAACACACAGTGATACCATTTACATCTTTTTAATACACTATGATTTTTTTTCAAAACTCCACTTATATCATATAGAAGAGGATCACATTATTTCTTTCACAGAAAATTGTGTGGAATATATTTTTTGGGGCCAAAAATACCCCAAAAAGTATCATTTTTTTGTAATAAAAGAAAATGATTCTAATGGATAACGATGTAGTTTGATTTTTTTGTTATTGAAATGTTCCCATGGATGACTCTATTGGGGTAAAATTATAATGAGGAGGATCATAACCCAAGGTGTTTTGTTTCCAAGAGAGGATGTTTAGAATGAAGATTATTTTAAAACTGATAGGAGGTTCTAAACTCATATAATTTTGGAAACCAAGAGGTGGATCCTGAATAAAAAGACATTTGGAAACCAAGTGGATGATCTTAACATAAGTAGATTTAGAAAACAATATGTGGGTCTCAACTCAATGATTTTGTTTTAATGATAAGGTGTACCCATATATGAGATGATGTAAAAGTAAAATGTCATAACTTTTCTTGCAAATGGAAATAAAAAATTAATGTATAACTTGGGGGTATTTGAATACACTTGAAAAATGAGAATATAGAGAAAGAAAATCATAGCTTAAGAATGTATAAGCTAAACTAAATAGAAAATTTCTCTAGAGATTGTTTGGAATTAATTATTTTACACATGTTTTAACTAATAGACTAATACACCTTAAGAGGTGGGGGTGAATTAGTTTGTTCGTGTTTTTATTGTTTTCATAGGATATTGTCCTTATGTTAGTAATAACAAACTGAATCTTTCATTACCTATAAACATACACATGGCCCAGATAATAAAAGTAAGTGATTGTACATAGGTGTCTTCTTGGTTCATCATAAAGAGATAATCCAAGGAGAATACATTTAAAGTTTATCAATAAACTAAGAGGCAATACTATCCACTCTAATTATTATAAATGTTTGGGAATATCAAAGTTACAATCCCATTAAAACTTCATCCTCTTAACCCCATGTAAACTATTTTTGATCAAGGGTTTTAATTAAGATATAAAACTCATAAGTTTTATAAAATATTTTTATAAATAGAATATGAACACCAATAAAGTGAGAGAAATACCATTATCCTTCTTTCTTACCCATTAACTCCTAATTTTCTAGAGTGTTCCTACTTATCTTTTATACAATCTTCGTTTATCCTCTTCACATAGATGTTTTTTATTGTAGTAGTGATGGAGCCTATGTCTTCTTCTTCTCTTTTTTATTCCCCATATTTTTTACTAAATATATTTTCCATATTTTTGTTATGTAAATCTCTGTGAAATCCCTAATGAAATTTGTATTATATTCTTTATTATAAACTTTATAATGACTTAAAAAATATGAATATAAAAATTCTAAGTAGTCATCACTAAAAAATAATCATTTTAATGCTCTATAATCCTCACAATATTATATAAGAATCATGATATTAAATACTTCTCAAAATCCTTTAGTTTCTAACTTATTTCTTGCTGAATTATTTATCATATATTATGATTAATAATATTTACTTTATTCCATATATATTAATTAAATACTCATTATATGTATGAAAACAAACTACCTTCAGGGTCAGGTCTTTACCTCAAATAACTAAGGGAATGACCCTTGTGTTTTTATCCTTAGTCATGAAATTACATTTACGAACTTTTAAAATAACCCTTATAGAATGGTTACTTTGTTGATGACCCGTATGATTTATGAAATAATCCTTAAGAAATAGGTACTTTTTTGAATTTCACAAAGTAAATGACCCTTATGGTTTTTTAGATGACCCTTATGAAATTAAAGAATGACCCTTATGGTTTTTTCTAAAATGAAAATTACAAAATTAGATAACTCTTATAGAATCGTAGATAAATATTATGATTTCCAAAAAGTAATCTTAAAAAATTATAGACGACCCTTACAAGTTTATTCCTTTTACATTTTTCATATTCCTTCAGCATTGATAGCCCATATGAAGTCCTAAATGACTCTTAAAACTTATTCCTTTTTCATTTTAAGAATTACTAGTAGAAATGATCCTTCATTTTTAAGACTTATCCATCTACACAACATATTTACAAAACATAAAATATGTCAAATGCACCTCAGTGCACATCATGTAGACCCAAAAATACTCCATCTTTTAGTTAATAATAAAATAAACATCATAAATCATGGTTCAAACAACACCCAATAGAAAAAAGAGAAAAATTTTTATATTTTATTAAGATAAAATAATAAATTACAAGATAAACATAAATATATTATGATAAATTAACACAATATAATATTAGAAATATTATAATAGGAATAATACCATAAGTAAAAAATGACTATGAAATTGATTTCTTCATCCTCACAATTTTATTTAAATATCATACCACCAATAAAAAATATGTATAAAAGGAAAAATATTAGAAATACAAAATTAATATTGATAAATAAATTAGGGAATATGCTGAATTATTTTGTAGAAGTTTTTAAGGTAGTATATAGAAATATGAATGGGTAATATGACTATTATATGGTCGTTGGATATAAATGTTTCCCAAAATTATATTGAAGTTATTTATTTTTCATAGATAGAAGTTAATAAAATATTAAAAATAATATATTTAACACTTATCTCATACATAAGAAATAATTATTCCATTATATAAAATCAAAATAATTTATTGGACAAAATATTTTATCTAAATAATTTAAGTTTTTATACGTTATGTATATTTTAAATTTATTAAATTTAAGGAATTAATTCAAATAAATGTATTATTTTAATGCCAATGTATTGAAAAAAAATAAATTAATTGTTACTAGATTAATACTTAATATGATTAAAATCATTCCATTTTAAAAAGTGTTATTTTTAAAGATTTTTTTTTCTTAAGAGTTGTGTATTTTTATATTTATAGTTTTTGCTGATCTCCATTAAAGAATGATTTTAACTACTTTATTATTTTTATATATAAATAATTAAATTAAAATTTATTTAATTATTACTAATTATTAATGAAATGAATAAAATAATTTAATATTTAAAAATTTATTTTTCAAAAAAATAAATTAGGTTTTCTATATATTATATGATTTCATTTAAAAAATAATTTTCATATAATTTGAAATTAAATTTGATTAAGTGGAGTCCATATTTGGATTTAACTTTTAAAAAATATGTTAGTTTTATAGATTATATTTTTCTCTAAAAAAATAATTACCACCATAAATAATTAAACAAGGTAAAGTGTGGTAAAAAGGGGAAAAATGATATGGCACAAATATTTAACAATTAAATTAATATTTACTCTATCTAGATTTAATTTTTTTGTATATGATTCAATTTAATTTAATTTTAAAAAAATCATACCTAACTCAACCAAATCCCATGTGATTCTATGTTTAACCTTCACTTAACCCATGTTTTCAAAAAAACCCTCATATTTTCATATATAAAAGGACCCCTCCTCTAATCCTTACAAAAATACTTTACATTGGTTTTAAATTGAATCCATACACAAATATCCTCTCCTATAATTACTCCCTCACATTTCATTTCTCTAGGTCAGTTGAAGGATGCCCGAGACCCTTATTTTGAATGAATTCATTATGATAAGGAGGGATCCAATCAAAGAAAGTAATGAGTTCTTATTTATCCTTTTCACTTATTATATCATTTCCAATATTCTTATATATTCTCAAAATATTTAATTATATATAATTATAATAATTATTATTATATAAAAATCATATTACAATAATAAAAATATATACTCTTACTCATTTATTTGTTATAACTAATTTTTTTCCAGATGGCCTCACTACCTAAATGAATAGTGAAATAACATATTCATCATGAATGATTATGAAAAAATGTTTTCCAAAGATGTTATTTTATGGTAGAATTTAATCTATTTTTTTAAAAATATGGAATTACAAAATATATATGTTTGTGTGTGTATGTTTTTGTATTTTTTAATAAAATCAATTCCTTTTATTTATTAAAAATCCGAAAAATTAGAAAATTTCTAACCATTCTTTACAAACTATCACCCAAACTCCCATGAAATAATAATAGAACTATATTAATCTGTAAAACACAAAAACACACAAAAAAACTCATATATATATGTATGTATATTCTCCGTGACTATTCTAGAGGTTATTAACACATGATAATGGAGAAAATACCAAAAATATCATACTAAAGAAAGCATTGAACATAAAAAATTAACAATGCATGAATAATTTTAACAATTAATTTTTTAAAAAGGAGTAGTGATAAATTAAAAATAATTGGTATTAACTAAAAAAGTATAAATAAGATATTTTTATAATTTAATAATTAATATGATTTGATTATACATGACATTAGTTCCTGTCCATCCAAGAGGGAATCTAAGGTAAGGGTTTTTCATCTCAAATTCCTTTATTTTATACATGTTTCCTTTTATGATCCTATTTTCATATATATGGTGTACTTAATATCCTAATGAAATATTTTATCATAAATACATTTTGATTAAATTAATTTACAATCCTATTTAATAATCAATCTTTATTTTTCTTTTTATTCATACATTACCGAAGTTGTAAGGATTTTCATGACTCAATCTTCATTTCATTAGGTCACACTCTTTTTTTTTTGATTATTTTACTATATTTTTAAAATATTCTTCCCATTCTATTTATCATATGGTATTTGATATTTATTTCTTTGGTGATTACATTTTTTTACCAAAATATTCTTTTTGAGATAATTCTTACTACATAAAAAATGACGTTGGAAAGAATGATTTTCACTCTCTATTTTTGGTAGTCCTCTTCACTATCCCTATTTATTCTTACCTAAAATAGTAACTATATTATTTTTTAAATTTTAATATATATTTACTTATTTTACAATTATTTTTATCCTTATATATATTCCAAAGTAAATATTATATCCCTTTTGTCAATGATGATTACTTGAAAACAATTTAAAAATTCTTAATTTTTTTTTTAAATTTGTACCATTTGTTATATTTTAATTGAAATTTATTATGATTCAATGTCATTTAATTTAATAGTTTCATTATAGGGATATTTAATTTTAAAAAATATTATTAAAAAAATTTACATCTTGAAAATTTTTTTACTATAACTTATATCGTTATTTTATGTCATATTTATCATAATATAATGGAAATTCATTTCATGATTTTACTTCTATTTTACTCTCTATTAATAAATGATACAAAATCTATGAAATTTTGATACATGTTTCACCCTCTAAATTATCTCACTATATTCTTATTTTGGTTGATTTAATTTAAGGTATAATGAAATCAAATTTACGATTCTTATATGATACGTTTGGAAAATGTTTTTTAACCCATTTTATTTTCAGGGGTTAATCAAGTTGTGGCGTATAATTGATTTCTTGTGGAACACATATGTATGGTTTATCATTATGTGATGGGAGGGACAAAAATTATATATCCCTTTAATGTATTAGGAATAGATTTATAACTCATGATATTTCTATGGGATAGGTGTGGTTAGAAGAATTTTATTTTTATAGGTCATGAGTGGTTTTCCCAATCCATAATGTTTTGGAGAATATGTTTTTAGCCTTTTCCATTATGACATGAATGTGTTGGTTCATAACCATGACATATTTTTTGATTTTTGGTGCTTATTCCTATTACAAAATCCTACATTTATATCTCCATGGTTTATTCATATTGTCTTATTATATTATATTCTTTTGACATAGTATATATATTATCAATTCATGCTAATTATTTTATTGTTCTTTATTACAGTGTGTTAATGTATGATCATGCTATCATAGCTCATTATCACTTCCTATGATTCCATGATCTCATTTTATTAATCTTGTATTTCTCTCATATTTAGGTTTTCTCACATGATTATTCTCTTAGGATAAATCTTATATGGTTCTAGATATGATTTTTTCCCTTTATGAGTGATTGAGAGTGTTTTTTTATATGTTTCCCTTTTTCAATGTTTATGGAGAAGATTATTATTCCTGATATCTCCAGAAGGAAATAATGTTTAATAATGTTTTGAAATAAATATGCATTATATCATGAAATAAGTTTTTATATAGCAAAATCCAAGGCACTAAATCTTTGGGTTTATAGAGTGTGTTTTATTTTGGATATTTGATGTTTAATTATATGGAAAAATAAAAAATATTTGTATGCCATGTTATATTCTCCTCAACCAGAAGTCATGAATGGTCTATGGAAATTAAAATAATTAAGTTTTTAAGTATATTATATGATAATTGAATGTTCAATTTTAGTTTGACCATTATTATTCAAGGTTAATAAGGTAATTCAGAGAAAAAGTACTAAAAAGTGAAGGAATTGGGAAATGATTTTTTATTAGGTCTAGTACAGGTGATTCAGACATCACTACAGATCCTATGGGAATAAAAAAAAGGACACACATTTTTATTGGATAGGAGAAGTATTTCATCCCCATAATAGGTTGATGGAGAAAAATATAACATGAATAATGAACAAATGCGTTGAGATTGTATGAAGGATTGAATGAAAATTAAATTTGTGGATTCACCAAATATAAGAGACCAAGGTGTCATTATATGGTATCCCAGGGAAAGAGAAATATAAAAACATGATGTAAATGAAGAGGCCATGTACTAGAGGGGATTGAGTAAAAGAAAACTTCATTACAGAAAAAAAATAAAGGATATTTAGATGTTATTATGTATCCTGTGGGAATATTAATCAATCCACACATAGTTCTCTAAAGGTATATTTTTTGGTGTCCATGTACTTGGTTAAATCATTTGGACCGGTGAACAAAATTATTATGATTATTTTAAAGGGAAACAAAATGGTATTAAAAGACCCTTTCTTAGAGGTGAAAAGATTAAACTCTATGTGAATGATGAGGCAGGCTCAACACCATGGTGTATTATGGGATGAGGATAAAGAGAATTTCAAGGATGTTCCTAGGATAGGAGATTTGAGCATCACTATAAATCCTATGAGGATATAAATAAATCTATATATTGTTCTAGTGGGGGGGATGTTTTATCTTGCTATAGAGTCATTAAATAAATATTAACATGGAAAAGGAAATGAAACACTAAGAACTCTTATGAAAATTGAAATCTTATGTAAGGAAATTATGTTATATGGATTACACCACTCTAAGTATAATTAAGGATCATTAATTATTGGCCACATGTCATACAATTTAAGTAAATACAACAAGGACCACATTCCATGTATTTTAATGTCATAATACGATAACCTAATACCATTTAGTTTAAGGTTATAAGGTATGTATTAGGTGTCATTCAATTAATAGTCATTAGATAATGACATAATGTCATGAAGTTTAATTTCTTTCTAAAAGGACCATTGAACCCCTTATAAATTTATACCAACTATTTTTTAATAAATATCATTTTATATGGTTCTATATTCTAACCATCTTGGATAATATGGGAGTATGATCTATTTGAGTAGACCTTATGTATGATGTAAGTTCCTTCCATATTAGGATTCATCTATGGGTGTTTTATATTATTTAACATTGGTTTCCTTAAGGGTAATAAAAATTATACTTATATGATAAAATGATATGAACATTCTTATTGAACACTACATGAAATACTGTTTTGATGAACTTTAATGTTATGTAATTCCTATAACCATTTATCATCAACCAATTCTAGTTCCTTAAATAAGATATATAATTAATAATTTTTGGTTAGGTGGTCACAAATTTATTTCCATAGTGAAGGGAATTATTGTAAAAACTGTGATATGATTACCCAAATGGTATTAGTCTAGGTCACTATATCATCTTAAGTGCACTTCCCAATCACTAGAGAATTCTTCGAATGTTGTGGGATGAGGTATGCATTAGTGGTAGCTAGTTTTACCCTTTTACATGTTGGTAAAAACACAATGGTTCCAATCCTAATGTGACATGAATAAATGGGTCTCAAGAACCCAAAAAATATAACTGATCAGTAATAGAATTATAGGGGGGATGGGAAGATACACATAATAAAAGATAACATGTATATACAACCATATACACAAAAACTATCCACAAAAAACACCACATTAGTATGCCATACTATAAAAAATAAGATATATAAGTTGTGGATAATCCAAATAAGGACTAATAAAACCTAAATGGTGGATCTTCCAAGTGAATTATCCCATGAAAAACACCTAGGATATACACTATTCATTTATACTGCACACCCTATAGAAAGTGAAAGTGGAATAGTTCATTATCTAGAATCAAATTGTTGCTAACTCCCATAACCATGAACTTTTATTTTACCTATTTCATGCAAAAATGGGTCTGCATGTGTCTTGGGATCAACATGAATAGGGTGTGAGTATTAAATACCCAATACACTATCAAAATACACAACTAATCATATGTTATAAAACCAAGTTCATATAAGAAAAGAATAAATCCATAGGAATGTATAAAGAAGGTAAAAATTTTATTAAGATACTTTAAATCATATAATTTATAACCAAAATAAATAACTACCTATACTAGGAGGATCCATTCCTATTAAAGCTACATTGAGATTAACTGAGAATCTGAGAATAATTTTAACTAAAGTTTGGATAAACTACCCATATCATCTGGGGGAATGATTATTGTGTATAATAGAGTCAAATTATTTGATATATTCTTAGAAATTGTGTATAGGGGAAATGGTAATAATAGACACAGGTCATTATGATCCCATTCTATTCAATCAACCTCTATGATGAAAATAAGTGTTCTTAGGTACCTTTATATTCATTTATAATATAATCATTTTATGTATAACTCACAAACCCCAAACATGAAAAAAATAAACATTCCATAAATTTTAAAATATTTATAATATAACACATATAATAAATCCAAATAAATAACATATATATTTTGTAGCTGTCAATAAAAAAGTCAATCTTTAAATTTTAATATTTTATCCAAATCAATTAGAAAGAATGATTTAATGTTTACCTAATGGAATGAGTGGATCTCTATAATACATAATAATCCAATATGTAAAAATATAAAACCAACCAATACTGTACTAGGTTTATAATATAACCATTTGGGAAAGCTTATCAAGGAAAACTCATAGGTTTTAATATAATTTACTCTACTATATTTTTATTATGAACCAAAATTTTAAAGTGTATAAGGCAAAAAGAGGTCTTCCTACCAATAAAATTTCATAGAAATTAGTTATATTATTTGTGAGAAGATTAATCCACCACATTAAGCTTAGGATCTTCCTATAATCAATATATAATTGGGGTATAGATTGTTCTTAACATAGAACATGAAATATAGGGAATAGATCAAAGAAATAACATTATATTTCAAATGATATCTATCTATAATAACCAAAAAATAGATAATAGGAAATAGAATGATCCAATAAGACATAGAATTTTATTAATCATGGTTACACTTACTTATATGAAAAATAAAGGAATTAAGGGGATTAAAAGTGATCCATAACCTTACTTTTATGAAGAAGGACACTTGTGAGAAATTAGAACATACTAGATCATGGTGTGTTTATGAATATAAGTGTGATGAGTGGAATATGAAGGAGATCAGGAAATTAATTCCAATGATATAATATGATAATAATCCCCAAGTTATAGGGAATTTTGGGGTAAAATTTTAATTAAGAATTATCTAAAATACTCTATAATAAGAGATTATTTTATCTAAAATCTATTAGGTTCCTGTTATAAATCCACCGGGTATTAGGAGGCCCAAATAAATCCACTTATAAACTATAAATTTACTTGGTACTAAGACATTGAGTACCCTATCATTACTATATCATACCCCATTCCAATTTCCCCTCCAAATCCCCCTAAAATCTCATGATACCTCCTTCCCGGAAAATATACCATAAATAAATTACAATAGTTCGAAATCATGGAGAATTTTTTATCCATTGGATTGTGGTATTTATAACCTCCCAAAATTTTTGATTTTTGTCCTTGATAACATTCAATTGTATTCTAGATGAATCAATTACAGCTATTTCACATTTATTTAACTCTCTCACTCCAAATAGTCACCCTTGGGATTGTTGTTCTACCATATAACTTGATCTAGAGGAATAAATATACCTCACAACACCTTTTGAATATAATCTATGATACAAATAGGATTGTTTACATAGGACACATCAATCTCCAACTTAATATCTTTATCTTAGATCACATGTGTGGGGATAGGTATATAGTTTCATAATTGAGAAATATGAAATATTTTATTCATGTGACTATTTTTTGATGATAACACAATATGATAGGAAACTTGTTTAATTTTCAAAAAAATTTAAATCTCTTGAAACGCATTCGGGATATTCTCCCTTTTTTACACATCAATCAGTGACCTAAACCCGGTAACAATCGAAGTAAAACATGATCATCTAAGTTGAATTCTAGGGGTTGTCTTTAGGTATTGAAATATATTTTTTAAACCTTTGGGTAGTTAGGAGAAATTTCATGATCAATATAGCCTATCTTTTCATCTTCTAGATAATTTTAGTTCTGATAAAAAAGGATACATTTATTTCCATCAAACAAAGGGGATAATGACATGGTAAACTCTATATATATTCAAATGGTTCCATTTTAATAGAAGACTAACAATTACTATTATAGGAAAATTCCACCAACGAGAGTTGGTGTTCCCATGATCCACCAAATTCATAAATACTAACCCATGAAATATCTTCAAAAATGGGGATAGTTCATTCAAACTTTTGATTGGTTAGTGTTTAAAATATTTTACATTGTCATACCTTAAACTTCAATTCTCATTGAATGAATTTTTAGAAACTAGATTTGAATCTTAGGTCTCTTAAAGATATGACACCAGATATTACCCTATAAAGCTTTAAAATTTCCTTTATATATATTTTCCTAGTATTTTTAACTGAATATACCTCCTTAATAGATATAAGATAGTTGTCTTGTTTAGAGGATCCATGATCACCCACACTACATCATTACCCATGGAGGATCTTGGTAAATAATTCAAAAATTCAATGGTGATTTCATCCCACATTCACATAAGAGGTGGGAGTGGTTGAGGAGTGTAGATGAGATTTTTGATATAATCCATTATCTACTAATAGGTTAAGAATCCAGTTTAAAATCTTACAATATCATACTTTATTGTAGTAACCCCAAACTAGAAATGTATATCCTAGTAAATTTTAGTGATCCTAGTATGAACCAACTATTGAGATAAATTCCACTCTTTGATCACTTAATTTTTCATGATCATTGGGATGACGAGCCTTCTTAAAAACATGTAATGGAATGGGAATCCTGAAATAAGATATTGAGGATTTCACCACTATCTAATCTTTAATGAATAATTTCATAATGAAAATATAAGATATAGGATTATATGATGTTCTCCATGATAGATGATTTAATATTAATGTGGAGTTATCACGATACATCATAATACTTGGTCACATCCAAGTGGAGTTCATCCATAATAGATAATAACCACCACTCATATTTTCCTCCATCATGTTTTTATGGTGAACCTTTCTACTAAGAACATCGACAGCAACATTTTCTTTACTGAGAGAATACAAAATATCAAAAATCAAATAACTATTGATACCAATCCATGTGATTTTCCCTAATTTTTAGATCCCTCTAATAGTATATTTAAAAATGTCATTTATTATTATTTTATACCTCAAATAATTCACCAAATAAATGATTCACCCAATAGTTTAATTCACAAACCATTGTTACCAACTATATATCAGGTATAGGGTAGTACTTTTACTGAGGGAAATGATTTATAGATTCATACACTTCCATCATTTGATCCTACATGATAACACATACCCAAAACTCTAAATATGCATCATTGTATACCATAATTACCTCACTTGGATAAAAGGTTTCTCTCAAAGATACCGTTCGGATCAATGACTTCCCTCAGATTCTATTCTTTAGGTTGGACACCCCCTTTTGGAATTTGGGTTATCTCATAGATTTTGTTTCACTTGTTTGGTCCCTTACTATTTCCCTTCCCACCTCATCATCTTTCTCTTTGAATTTATCTCCCTTTTTTTTCTTATTGAGTGAGCCTCTCATTCTTTTCATAACCCATGTATGGTTTATAATTTTTCATTGGTTTAGAGAACAAGCCTTGAGTTTCAACTCTATATCTCTATGGACACATATTTCAATCTTGGGGGTTATTTTTAGTTATAGTGATCATTATATAGACTAGAGTTTTAATATCTCATCCAACCTTTCATAGTGGTGACTTGATGCATCTACTAGTTTCCCTAGAATTAGAGTTTAGAGTTCATCATTTTAGATTGAATTTAATTTATGAAAATGTAAGTCTATTATAATTCTAATTATGTGGTCCCTTTTGTGTGATATATAGATATGGTTTTTTCTATGATGGTTGGGATCTCCCCATTGAAGTATTTTTAATGGAGTTTCTAGACAATAATATTTAGGCCACTGGTTTTAGTGTAAGAAAGTCAACAATGATTGTTGATTGATGGTTAGAATTAGCTCTCCTCTAAATCAATAGAATTATTAGTTTGTGGAAGGTTTTATATGGTGGTGGACATCTGGATTTTTTTGGTGAGGGTGGTGTGTTATATTAGATATTTTAACGATTCTCATCGATGGTATTTTCTAGATGAAAATTATTGTTTTTTTATTTGGTGTTTTTTGTGTGGTTTTTCTTGTTTTATGTTTTGGTGATGGTTGTGTGATTCTAACTCCAATGATTATGGTGTTGATGTTAATGAATACTTGTACTTGGGTGATGTATCGTTATATGTCTTGTGGGAATAGGTCTTGAGGCCTAACCTTGGATCCCTCGGGTAACCTATTTTGTTTTTGAAATTTTAATCTATTAGGATTTGGTTTTTTGGTTTTGTTATTTTGTTTCTAGTTGTATGAGTTCCTGATAGATTATTGGTTCCCACTAAACATTGAAATTTATTTCATTCAAAAATATAATTTATTTTCAGGATGAATATCACACTGGTAAGAAAATATAATCACTTCCCCCATTTTAGTTATAACCATTAAAAAATAATATACTTTGGAATATTAATTAATAAAAAAGTGATAATACCCCATGATCCTAAGGAAAATTATGATATTTAATACATTAAATTGTACTTTTCATGAACTCATCAGTTCCATCTCAGCCATATCCACTAAGATACCCACTTTAGGGATAACATTCCAAAGGAACTTAACTTCATGGATCCAAAATGAGAATTTAAACTGATTAACATACAACAGATGCTCTAAAAAATTCTATAGGAAGATATTATGCTATTGATCTTGTTAAACATAAGGTTTATAATAAAATATAATATAATTGAAAAATAATATAACAAATGAATCCAAGAATGGATTAATTATCTTATTCATTACAGACATGAATAGAGTATGAGGGTGAGTAGGCCCCCAAGGTATGACCAAATAATCAAATTTCTATATTAACTCACGAATAAAGTGTTAGGAATTTCTTTTTATTTGAACCAAATTTGGTGATAACCCAATCTAAGGTTGATATTTGAAACCCATCTCACCCACATTAGATTTTCAAAGATATTATCAATCAAGGGTAAAGGATAGTTGTTCTTAATCATGAATTGGTTCTACTTCAGATAGTCTATATATAATTATAGATTATCATTAATATTCTTATCGAAATGGACTAGAGTATCACAACAAATATGGGCTCACCATAATAAAACCCTTAGCCTCAATAACATGCAAAAAGATCATTATCTCTCACAATTTATTCATATCCATTACACATAAATTAATAGAGATACGTTAAACTCTTTATAGGTTATTGATGGAAAATTCAACCTCTCATAAATGTGGAAATGTTTAGAAATATTTTGGGAAGACATTTGGGTAGTGGTCCACTACTAAAGGTAAAATAAAAAATTATTTAGTCTCTAATAACCTGAGAATGATACTATCCATTTCTATAGTGATATTCCAAACCTTCCCTTGATCATCACTCACTCAAATAGCTTGATTCTCCTACTCTCCATAGAGGGTATACTGTTTACCATCTGGATATGAGAAATATACCTTTTGGGAATAAAAATTAATTCAATATTATATTTTATTTATACAATATATTCCCTAAATGACATAAAGAAATTACATATTTAGAACTATAAGTTCTTATAAATTCCTAAAAGGATTAATAAAAAAGGTACATAAAGAAAACTTCATCGTTGAAACACCCTTGGGTTGGGTTATTTCATTATTTTTTAATTTATTTTTATATTATGAGATAGTTTGGGTTGGTTTTGGAATGTTTTAGAAGGATTTGGGATGTTTTTGAGGGATTTTATAAAGCACACAATTGGTGCATAGTTAGGATAAACCATGAAGAATTCCTACATAAATATTTGAGATAGAATTGGGGAGTCTGGGTAGGAATATGGTTTGTATATTTTTTGAAAACACCATGAGATAATCATGTGGTCTCAAGAAATTTTCTGACATTACTGATTCTCATGCTTAGCATATAATTTTAAAAACTACAATACAAAACCATGTACGTCATTAAAGAAGTTAAAAAAAATTATGTTTTAAACATTATTTCTCTTTTGAAACATTAATTTTTCAATCTGTATATAGGAATCCAATACTAAATAGTTACTTTAGAAGATTTTAGCAATCATATTCATTATAAAGATCCTCCTCTTATATTCATGTAGAATTTGACCGTGAAATTAAAGGTAAGGCTCATGTATATTCTCTCCCTCTCTTCTTATCTCATTTTATTTTGAAAAGAAACCATAATTAGGGATTCCATGTTAATAAATTATTTTTAATAACTATTTTGATAAAGTATTTTCTCTTAAATGGTCCTAGAAAGTTTGTGAGATTCTAGATCTATGAGGTCATTATGTGATTTTTCTTGGAAACAATGTTTGGGCTAGGATGCTTCTCTCTAATAAAAAATTTGTTAAGAACTTGAGATATATTTTTTTAAAATAAAATTATTTTTATATCTATGAAAAATTATTTGGATAAAAATTGGTTGAACCCACTCTTATTAAAAAATTATTTTTTATAAAATATTATGTGACACTCCCACAGAAAGATTGATTAAATTATTATAAGATTATTTGGTATTAAAAAATTAATTTTTTAATGTAATTAACTTTAATTTTTTTTGGTATTAGTGTGATTTGGAATGTGTTCATATTACATTAGGACAATTCCTTGTTGCGATGTAATTGGTTATCAGTTACCTTGAGGGGATTATAGTTCTAGGAAAAATAGTTACACTATATTGGTATGAATTTGTATATATTCATGATGCATATGGAAGGGGCCTCATTTATTAAAAATTGGTAACATTTAAAATTAGGGACAAGGTTGGAAGGGAACTTTTCGATTCATATTTGACCATCGTGCAAAATTGGGGGCACATTGGTTTGTATCACCAAGTAAAGACATGGGTTTATAGGAATGAGTTTCCACTCGAGAGTTAGTCTGTTCAAGTGGTCTAACTTTGATGGTATTTTCATTGGGAAGGTGTATTGAATGGGTGTGTGTGTGTATACATGATATGGGTTGTTATTTTTGGTGTGTGTTTCCTTAGGGAATTATTTTTGAATAAAAAAATGGATTTTTTTGTAAGTTATTTATGTAGTTCATAATGGACTTGTATATTAGTGTCATGGTTACTTTATTATATTAGATTTGTGTTAAAGTTTATTGTTTATATAGTGTGTGTAAGAAGTCTTAGGGGTAGTTAATATTAGTTTTATACACTCTACCTCTACATATGAACAATGGAATGTATGAAGTTTCTATTTGAAATAATGTAGGTAAGGGGAGACCACATTCCTTTATAGTAGAGTGTATTGATGTGGTAGTCTTGGGTGGTGGATTTGGAAGCATAGATATAGATATCATGTGGATTATGGGAGTTTTCTATGTTATCATTGGGTTATTTCTTTAGTGTTTAGTCTTATAGTATTATTGTATATATTACTATCTTCTATGACTTTAATTATTGGTTATTTATTTTATATATTATATGTTTATCTTATGTTAATATTGAATCATAATTATATACTATCATGTAAAGAATTATTATAGGTGGTCTTATATAAAGGGGTAAATCATGCACTAATGATATTTTATGACCTTGTAATTTATTTATAGCCTTTGGTGTTTGATTTATTCACCTTAGTTGTGTAGTATTTTGGTCCTAGAAAAACCATTGGGTAGGGTGTGGGACATTACAAATAGTATCAATTTGGTACATTCCATTAGTCAAGATTGTAGGCATAGAGATCAAATATGCAAGTGCTTGAAATATAGAATATAAAAGGCATATTTAGCCTCATTATATTGAATATCAAGTTACCTGTAGGGTTTGGGTACAAAAAGTGTTGTTAAATACTTCTAAGACTATTGTCATCTCATACTCATGGGTTAACCAATGAGAGTTTTGTATCATTTAATTAAAAATAAGCATCCTAATAGGATTACATCATTTATATTATATTTTATTTGTTTTTATTTGGTAAATTTTGAAAAGATAATATTTTTTAATGAAATATTTTATTTTTTTTATGGAAGAAACTCAGAGTTACTATGAAATGTTTATAAGTATATGGTAAAATTCCCTTTGTCTTTGTGTTGTCTGTTGATTGTTGAAAGTATTGATAGGATTTTATGTTTTAATTTTGTGTTTAAAGTTTAAAGGAATATAAAATTAGTATTTAGTTGGATCTAAAATGTGTAATTACTATGAAGAAAATAATTTATTAAATGGTACTTGAATAATTGTTACTTTAAAGAAATGTTTACAATTTCAGAATGAGTACTTAAAATTCTCATTACATATTTTCATATATTCTTAAATATTTATTAGAGGTTTGATGATATATTTTAATACCATTCAACAAGATAAAGAAAATTTTTCACCCTTATACATTCATATTTTCATTACATTCCACGTGTTGATTTAAATTTCAAGATTCAAAAGTATGGTGCTTAACGATCTAATTAGAAAAAAATAATTATTTAAATTTTACTATTTTTTCTTATTAATATATTTATATAATAATGAATATATTTTATTTTATTTTATGTTGTGTATGAAATTATTGAACCATTTATAGAATAATTATAAATATAGAAAGTAAAATGGTTATATTTTAAATTAGATATACTACTATAATGTTTAATCAAATCTCTAATTCTTATAAATTCTAGGGCCATGGTCTTGATATAAAAAAAATATATGAAATGTTAACCATTGGTGTTTAATTTGGGTATTTATTAGGCATAATTTAGTGATAAAAAATGGTTTCTTTAACATATTTAGTTAGTGCGTTATGGAATTAAATATGGCTATAAAATACATGTCATAAAAATTGTTTTTATTCCTAGTTGATGATAATTGAATATGATTTATATTTTTATAATATTATGAAATTGGTATTTATATTAATATTTTTTATTTGTCATGAGTTAAGGATTAATTTGGTAGCCTCTTCAAGTATATTAAATTATCAGTGAATATGATTTAAAGAGTTTATTATTGGTGTTTCCATGTTTTGTTTAATGTTTTTTTGATTTAGTTGAGAAGGACATTTTTTGTTAAAAATTAGATTTTCAAAATAAATAATTTCATTAGAAAGTTTCGTTTTATAAAGGTTTCACTATTATTTTTTTGGGTTTTACCAAGTTTTTATAAAATGGATTTCTTTACAATTTTATTGATATTTTTAGGTTCGAGTGAGTATCTCAAGAGAGGGGCGAATTGAGTACCCAATAAGAATTTCTCTTAAAAAAAGGTTTAAATAAAATCAACCAATTAATTTAAATACTATACTATTATCCAAAAAATCATATTGATATAAATCATAAACTTTTAAAATAATTCTCAAAAGATTGATTAGGTCTCGATTAAATCAATATACAATATTACTTTAACTTTTGAAATAAATTTACTAAATAAAAAACTTATATAAACACTATTTAAGGATAACTATCAGAGTAGTGGTTTTTCTTTTTAGATTAAAACAGATTCATTCTTAAGATATAGAAATACAGTAAAATACAAAACAAAAACACACAAAGGAAAATGAGTACAAGAGGTTCAGTCTCAAGATGAGACTTAGTCCTCTTCACTTGTAAATAACCTACTATCAAGAAGTTTATATAAAAATAAACCTTAATCCACAACATGGATTGGGTATAAAAAATCAAAATAGTAGTCCATATCATATAGAGACCTCTTCCACTATAATCATGTGAGTATAAAAGATAGAAGGCCACACTGGAACCAATTCCACAATAGTCATGGGTAAATAGGTAAAAGAGTGTTTTATAAGATATCTAGTATCTTTTAGTTTAAAGTAGGAAATAATATGTGAATTAAAATACAGATTATACACACACTGCTCATAATGTAATGATAAATGAACAAAAATATAAAGTAAAGGTGTATAAATAATAGCATTTCTTCATATGATAATCTCTAAAACTTTTGACTATTTTAATGTATATTTAATGGTAGCTCGATTCTTGTTTATGAAATTTTCTATAGAAGAGAGAGTCGATAAACATTTTATCTTATGACTGTAGGAAGGAACTGATTGTTTTGGTATGATCCAATATTTTTCTATCATGTTTATAAAATATGAAACATGTGGGTACTCTTATATTTCTTTAAATAAGGTTCATCTCACTTCATATGTGTATCTCTACATGTACCTCAGTTGTCCAACACACCATATGTCCGCATGAGGGAGTCTCTTTCGTCTTTTATCAACAGCATGTATGAGTATCTATGTGGAGGAAATTCACATAGATATACTACATACTTATACTTAGATATGAAACATTCTTTAATGAATCTCTGTAAAATAATTAAGAAAAATCATTAATATAATTTTGAGCATTAAATTCTATAAACAATATGTTTGATATATTTAATTAAAAATAAATTGGAATAGTAGTTATAACAACCATGTTCTTTATTACACACTAAAACATGATTTATTACATAAAATTCACTTGATACAACCTAGAGGATCAAGAGTTATAGTGTCTTTTGGGCTTAGGATCATTACATAAAAACTTAAAAAATTAAATACAATATCTTTATAGAAAAATTCCTTTACATGACCACTACATTCCCTCATACTTAGTATTGGATGGGATAACCTGAGGACATGCATAAGAAAAGGGTGATCTATAAAGCCCAGTAATGGAATAAACATGGAATAACATGAGGAATAAAATACATGTTAGAAAATAGGCATATCAGTAGAGCACAAGAGAAACATGGACATAAAGGAATGATAAATCATGATAAACATAACATGGAAATGTGGTAACAACACTTAACATGGAATTAGCATGGGCCAAGGATCATTGCACATGGAGAATGAGTAAACCATCATTGCACATGAATCATGAGTAAACCCTCATTTCACTTGAATTAGCATGATTAAACACTCATTGCACATGACGTATCATGATTCTATACTTTACCCAATGCATTGAAGCGCTATTTGGGCGCACCCTTCATAATCATTTCATTTCATGTATAAGTGTGCCACATAGATCATAAAACATGGATTAATTGACTTAATAATTCATTACATGAATAAGAGACATGGAATACATAAATTTAAGTCCTCAATCAACAAGTAAATGTGCATAAAGGTGAATACCCTTGATAGAGGAGTGGGTATGGTATTCACTACACAATGATTTTGGCATGGAAATTTTGGTGTAATTTTGGCAGCATAACAACGTCAAATAGAAATTCATAAAATGGGTTGATAAGAGTGAAATGGGTATCTCATAATTTATACATTAAATGGAAAGTAAGGGGATCCAAGGACATAATATACCTACATAAGGAATGAAATTTAGACGCATAACATAAAAGAATTTCTTGAATGTAAATGAGGAGAGAGAGAAATTCCTTACAGAATTTTGGCATGGTAACAGGTGTACATGGGAGGAATTTAATGGGAGGGAAAGTGGTATTTCATCATTCAAACATAAATAGGGCAGTATGGGGGTGGTGTGAAATCATACCCCAATATTTATAATTGAAAATAAAAGGGCATAACAATATTAAGAAACTTGGATAAAAAGAGAAAAGAAGGAATCCCTTACTTGGAAGTGGGATTCCAAAGGCTTGGGAGAGGCTTGAGAGAGGATTCTTGGGATATTGGGGCACCTTGGGTGGATTATAGAGAGAATAGGTCAGAGGTTTGATGAACTCAAAAGGATTTGAGTGAAGAGGAAGTGGGAGCTTGGGTGGGTTTATATAGGCACAGAGAGGGAATTCTTTATTATTTAGGTTTGGGACACCTCACATTAAACTAATCAAAACCACAAACTGGACCATGGTTTTTGCCTATGGTTTTTGCCAAAGGGAAGTGGGAAACAATATTTTATAAGGAAAATGGCCGAAATTCTGAAAATAATAGGGTTGCTTATGTGGAGGTGAGTCACACTCTCAAGAAAAACAATTCAAAAAGACCAAATGTTTTATAAGCCTCGAAGGGTCCAATGAAGCTTTGTAAAATAAATAAAATAAACCCAAAATCACAATATTTTAATGGTAAAACATATATTAGCCGAAAATAATGTATATAGTATTTTATTACATCACTATTGGGTCATTATGATGTCATAAAACACATTATATATTTATACGGTATTTAATTTTTACCCAAAAATTCAATTGTCTCATAAAATAGTGAAAAATTCACTATTGGATAATTTCGATGTCCTGATTCCAAAAATAACATTAACTTTATCTAAATAACTTTCTTAATATGTGAATTTTCAATTTTAAAATAAAAACTGGCATTTATCGAAAATTTATGGGTTTTGGAAAAAACAACTTTCAAACCATAATAAAAATTACAATTGCATTCATAAAATTATACGATAATTTATATTTAATAAAAAGTAATTTAACAACAATAATAATATTTTATTAAAATATTATTTAACTCAAAAATCCATTAATTCATCAAAATAGATTTCTTAGTAAAAAAATACTATTTGTGCTTTAAAAACTATTTACAAAGTAACAATAATAAAATGAATGCACATTATTTATACAAAAATAATGTATATAGTCATAGTACTAGGGTCTCATTACATAACCCCTTATAACACCCGCAAAAGACCAAAGGGTAAGGTGTGTGATGGTGAAAGACTCTTGGGGTGGCTTAGATAACATCGCTTGGGTGGTAATCTCTCTTAACTTCCACTTCTCACATAGTCGGTTCCTATCAAGCTTAACATGTTCAAGCTCATCTTGGGATTGGTCAAGAGAGAAGCCCAATGACACCACCTCCTTTCTGAGCTCTGAAAAACGGGCTTCGTATGGGGAAAGTCTACTGGATGAGGCTTTCACTTCCTTTGTCTAAGTGAATTGGATTTGTTAAAGCCCTATATTTATACTAATCACGTGATCACTATTCAATGGCTATATTAGCAATGATAACAATTCATAAGGGTATTTTAAAATCCAAAACCATAAAACTAGTGAAGTTCACATTTTATATATCCACAATAAGACATTTAATTAGATCAAGAAGAATTTCCATTAATGAATATTTGGGTCGTTACAATCTCCCCCCCTTAAGAAATTTCACCCTCGAAATTTCATTTTCCCACTCTAAAACAAATGTTTCTAACTCTACTTCATTATTTCCTCCAATTCCCACATCGCTTCTTTAAACTTATGGTTTCACCAAAACACCTTGACGAGGGGAATTGTCTTATTTCGTAGAACGTTTTCTCTATAATCTAAGATCTTCACTAGTTGCTCCTCATAATAAAGATCATCCTCTAGCTGTACTACCTCTGAAGAGAGTACATGTGAAGGGTATGGAGTGTAATTTCTTAATAGGGATACATGAAAGACATTATTTACTTTTTCCATGGTAGGTAGAAGTGCTAGTTGATAGGCTATATCCCCAACTGGATCAAGAATCTCGAAGGGGCTGATGTACCTAGGACTTAACTTCCCTTTCTTTCCAAACCTCAAGAACTTCTTCCATGGAGATATGTGTAGAAATACCATGTCTCCAACATTAAACTCAAGGTCTCATCAATAGTTATCTTCATAACTCTTTTGTCGACTCTAGGATACCTTGATATAATTCTGAATGGTTTTCACCTTCTCCTCTAGTGCTTCAATAATTTTTGGTCCTAGCAGCTTACGCTCAATGACTTCATCCCAACATGCTGGTGTTCTGCACCTCTTCCCATACAAGGCTTTATAAGGGTCCATTTGGATGCTTGAGTGGAAACTGTTATTGTAGGAGAATTCAACCAGTGGAATATATTGGTCCCACCCTTCTTTGAAGTCCATAGAACATGATATTAACATATCCTCCAGTGTATGAAATGTTCACTCAGATTGACCATCAATTTGAGGATGATAGGCCGTACTGAAGTTCAGTTCAGTATCTAGAACATGTTGAAGACTCTTCCAAAACATAGAGGTGAGTCTTGGATATCGATTGAATACAATAGATAGTGGCACTCCATGCATCCTTACCACTTCCATGATATATATCCGCGCTAGTTGATCCAATGAGAAATCCTCCTAAATTGCAATAAAGTGTGAAAACTTTGTAAGACGATCCACAACAACCCAGATTGCATTGTTGCATTTGGATGTCTTCAAAAGTCTGGTGAAAAAGTCTATGGTGATGTTCTACCATTTCCATCCTAGAATGGACAATGGTTGCATCATCCCCTTAGACTTTTACCTCTCTACCTTCACTTGATGACACACCCGAAAATTTGATGTATACTCAGCGATCACCTTCTTCCTATTATCCCATAAATAATTCCTCAGATATCTCGATACATATTTTTGTTTCTGGGGTGAATAGAGAAATTTGAACTATATGCATCATCCAAATGTTCCTTCTTCAACTTTGGACTTGATGGAACACATAGTCATTTCCCAAATCTCACAATTCCTTCTTCATTAACATTGAACTCTGAGGATTTTCCTTTTCTGATAGCTTCCACTTTCTTCTGAATTCCCACATCATCCTTTTGAGAATCCTTTAACCTTTCTAAAAGATATGGTTGAGAAATCATTTGTGAAAGGATTGATGATGTACCCTTCTTTATGATTCCCATGTCCTTCTTCATCAAGTCTAAGAAGATTGGATCCTTCTCAATTATCATCAATGATAGAATCGCTGGGTCCTTTCTACTTAGACCATCTGCCACCTTGTTCACTTTCCCAGGGTGGTAATGGATTGAGTAGTCATAGTCTTTGATTATCTCTAACCATCTTCATTGGAGCATGTTCAACTCTTTCTGTGTGAATATATACTTGATCCTTTTGTGGTCTATATATATTTCACACTTCTCCCCAAAGAGAAAATGCTGCCAAAATTTTAAAGCGAAGATCACCTTATCCAACTACAAATCATGTTTTGGATAATTCTTCTCATGAACTTTCAATTTCCTTGAAGTATAGGCAATGAATTTGTCATTTTGCATCAACACACAACCCATTCCCTTCTTCAAACCATCACTAAATACCACAAAATGTTCTCTACTTGTGGTTAAAGTGAGAACGAGCATAATGATAATCATTCTTTTTAACTCCTTGAATATTTCTTTTCATTCATCACTCTAAGAAAACTTTACTCCCTTTAGAGTTATCTTGGTGTGAGGGTTGGAAAATCGTGATAAATTTCTCACAAATCATCGACAATATCCAGCTAACCCCAAGAAACTACGGATATCCATTACTGATGTTGGCATCAACTATCCATCAATTGCATCTGTTTTGGAGGGATCCATAGATATCCCATTGCTTGTGATGATATTTCCCAAGAATGAGACCTACTTCAACCATAAATCACACTTGATGTACTTCTCAAAGAGCTTATCATTACCCAAGATCTCTAGTACAGTTCTTAGATGCTCCTCATGATCCTCCTTGGTTTTTGAGTATATCAGAATATCATCAATAAAGACTACCAAATATTTGTCAAGGTAATCCCTAAAGACTCTATTAATTAAGTCTATGAATATATCTAGAGCATTAGTGAGTATGAAAGGCATTACTATGAGTTCATAATGCCCGTATCTTGTATGAAAAGCAGTATTGGGGATATCTTCCTTCTTCACCCTTACTCGATAATATCCCAACCGCAAATCCACCTTGGAGAAGTATTGTGCTCCACACTGCTGATTAAACAAGTCATCAATTCATGGGATAGGATACTTGTTCTTTATCTTTATTTTTTAATCTCATGATAATCGATGAAAATGCGCATTGACCCATCTTTCTTCTTGACGAAGAGGACTGGTGCACCCCATGGTGAATCACTTGGATGTACAAACCCTTTATCCAGATTCTCCTATAGTTGTTTCTTCAGCTCCTGAAGCTCCACAAAAACCATTATATATGGATTCTTGGATATTGGAAATGTCCCAAGTATAATATCAATTGAGAATTCAACATATATTCTAGGAGGAATACCAGGAAATTTTTCGAGAAACACTTCAACAAATTCCTTCCCAATAGGCATGTCTTTAAGGATGGTTGCCTCCTTAGACTCAATCATTTGATATAGATATGCGTGCTCATAGGGTAGTAATATCCATTCTTGAGATGATGGAGCTAAATAATATTCATCTTCCTCCTTTCTCTTGTATAGAATCGGGGGTCGATTCTCCACATGGAGAGTGATTTCTCTATCACGACATTTTATGTTGGATCTATATAAGGAAAGCCAATCCATGCCACGAATTCCATCAAACTCCACCAGAGGAAGTATGATGAGATTATCCAGGAAGTTAAATCCACAAATTATGATAGGGGAGAAGTTATATTAATGGGATACAATGATTTCCCCATTTTCCATACTCACTAAAATCTTTACTTCCATGATTTGTGGTGGTGTTGGGATTGTTCTACTAAAATTTTGGGATATAAAAGAATGTGTAGAACCTGAATCAAAAAGTACGTTTTCTATTATTGAATGAATAACTAGTGTACCTATCACCACTTTGTTTTTAGGGTTCACTTCGGTAGTAGTGATAGAAAAAACTCTCCTTTGCTGCCTTAGAGGTTGTTGGTTGCCTCTGAAAACCCTTGTATTAGGGAATTGATTTGCAAGATGCCCTAGTTCTTTGAAGTGGAAGAAATGAACAATGAATTGAGAGTTGATCAAAGAATTCCTTTCCTCTGTCGTAGCTGCAGGTTTTTATTATCAGCAGTTAATGGATAGGTGCCCTTCTCTTCCACACCTAAAGCATTTTTTCATCCCCTTCAGGCAATTTTTGGGGTGCTTCTTTCTGTACATTTGTCAAGTGGTGTGTTGGATATTTTTAGCACCGTTGGATTTATCCATCAGATCGCTAGCATTGAAGTCCGCCTTAAAATTTTTATCCCCATGATACCCCTGAGATTCTCTGATCTTCATTTCAACCTTGAGGGCACATCAGATAATTTCCTCATAGCTGTCGTAGTCACGGATCTCCAGCGCTTTCCGTAGGCTAGGTTTCAGCCCACCAAAGAAGCGGTCAACCTTGAATTCGGGGGAAGCGATAAAGCCAAATGCCTATCATGAAAGCCTTGTGAAGTTTTCCTCATATGCTCTGATTGATTCATCATATCTTTTCTTTAGGTCAAGGAATGACCTTTCCATCTTAAGTCAGAGGGTGCGTAGAAAATATTTATCAAAAAACATCTTCTAGAAATCCTTCCATTCCAACGCCTCAATCACCTCATCAGGCTTCGTATTTTTGATCAACGTCCACCATTGATAATATTCACCCTCTATATGATAAGTATCCAAGAGAACCTTCTCTTTTTCAGAACATTGAAGGATGGATAATATCTTTTCAATGGAGTTGATCTATTGTTCGACGATTGAGGGATCAGATGATCTATGAAAAGTAAAAGGCCTTTGTCTCATGAAGCTCTCGATAGTGAATTTTTATTTTTTAGGGGGGGGGGTAAACATTCCTCTTGACCCATGTTTCTATTCAAATCCAGAGTTAACTGAGAGAGAAGTATGACAAAGTTTTTGATTCCCACTCCCATCAAATTGGGCATCCCATTAGCACAATCATCACATTGATATTCAATCAGTTGTTATCCCGAGTCCTCCTATTACCGAACATTGACTGGAATAAAAGGAAAATTATGGGTAACACATAAAGGGTAATCGAAGGAAAAAACTGATGAATTATAAATAACTTTTATTTCCTTAACTTATGAATCCATAGGCTTCAATCTATTCTATTTATGATTTACTTTCTAACATATATTCTTTGGGGAATTTTTTTAATTCACTTAATAAGAGTTCATACTAAGCTTGTGAATTTACCAAAGCATATCCCCCGGGAGTGTCGTAACCAAGAGTGCAGTAATTCCCATTTTCATGCACCAGTTCCCATTCAAGTCTAGCTCAAAGCGGTGTTTTCGGGTTTTACACCTAGGATACATCTGTGCCAGAGCCGCCTCTACCTGCTCGTATCCAGACAAGGATGTATTTGCGTGATAAACCACTTAATCAATACTCACCAATAATTAGGGATTTTTTTATCATATTTATTCTTATCTCAATGTATTTACTAGGGTTTTCTAATCCTAATCCCAAAAATAACTAAATCTATCCTCTGATACCAACTATAACAACCCTGTTCTTTATTACACACTAAATCATGATTTATTACCTAAACATAACTTGATACAACATAGAAGATCAAGAGGTCAAGTGTCTTTGGGGATTAGGATCATTACATAAAAACTTAAAATATGAAATAAAACATCTTTATTGAAAACTTACTTTACATGACCACTACATTCCCTCGTACTTAGCATTGCATGAGATAACCTGAGGACATGCATAAGGAAAGGGTGAGCTATAAAGCTCAGTAAGGTATTAAACATGGAATAACATGAGGAATATAATACATGTTAGACAATAGGAATATCAGTGGATTACAATAGAAACATGAACATAAAGGCATGATAAAGCATGATAATCATAACCTGGAAATGTGGAAACAACACTTAACATAGAATTAGCATGAGCCAAGGCTCATTGCGCATAGAGCATGAGTAAACCCTAATTGCACATGAAGCACAAGTAAACCCTAATTTCATATGAATTAGCATGAGTCAACACTCGTTGCACATGATGTATCATGATACTATACTTTACCCATTTCATTGGAGTGCTATTCGGACACACCCTTTATAATCATTTCATTTCATGCATACGTGTGCCACATATATCATACAACATGGATTCATTGACATCATAATTCATTCCACGAATAAGAGATGTGGAATACATGACTCTAAGTCCTCAATCAACAAGTACATATGCATAAAGGTGAATACCCTTGATAGAGGAGTGGGTATGGTATTCACTACACAATGATTTTGGCATGGATATTTTGGTGTAATTTTGGCAGCATAACGACATCAAATAGAAATTCATAAAATGAGTTGATGAGAGTGAAAGGGGTATCTCATAATTTATACATTAAATATATAGTAATAGGATCATTATAAATAATATACCAACATATTTAATGGAATTTAGATGCATAATATAAAAGAATTTCTTTAATGTAAATGAGGAGAGAGAGAAATTCCTTACGGAATTTCGACTTGGTTACAGGTGTACATGGGAGGCATTTAATGAGAGATAAAGGGGTCTGTAATCATTATAAAATAAAGAGGGTTGTATGGTGGAGGTGCTAAATCATACCCAACATTGATAATCGAAAATATAATGACATAACAATATTAAGAAACTTTGATAAAAAGAGAAAAGAAGGAACCCCTTACTTGGAAGTGTGCTTCCAAAGGCCCGGGAGAGGCTTGAGAGAGGATTATTGGGATATTGGGGTGCCTTGGTAGGATTATAGAGAGAGGAGGGTAGAGGTTGGATGAACTAAAACGGATTTGAGTGAAGAGGAAGTGGGAGCTAGGGTGGGTTTATATATGAAAGGAGAGGGAATTCTTTATTATTTAGGTTTGGGACACCTCACATGAAACTAATCAAAATCACAAACCAGCCCATGGTTTTTTCCCATGGTTTTTGCCAAAGGGGAGTGGAAAACAATATTTTATAACACTAATGGCCGAAATTCTTAAAATAATAGGGTTTCTTATGTGGAGGTGATTCACACTCTCAAGGAAAACAATTTAAAAAGACAAAATGTTTTATAACCCTTGAAGGGTCCACTAAAGCATTGTAAAATAAATCTGTCACGACCCGTCCTCGGGGCCCGTGCCGTGACTACCCCAAGCCCGCCTTCCATAGGCCAGGGGATGGCGACTAGCACCAAGGCGTAAATTCCCGGTAAACAGGGAAGGCATTGCCTTTATAAGTAACAACCACCACAGAGTCAGCAAGCAGAAGTAACTACAAAGTGCAGGAAAGTAAAGGGGGCTGGAATACAAGCCCAACTGAAAGTACAACTGAAAAAGTAAAGAACAGCAACTGAAGAAAAGATGGCGGCCTCGTGTCGTCCACTGGCAATCCCACCTGAAGGGTGGGTACAGATAGCCTCCAGGCTCCTCGGGTCCCACGTCCGCTCCGAGCACGTCCCGCCCAGTGGTCCACCTCCAGGTACCGTCCTGCTCCACGGCCCAACCGTGATCAGCGCTGTCCGTCGTCTGCAACCAACACAACAAGGTGCGGGCATAGCCCGTGCAGGGGTGAGTACAAGCTACTCAGTAAGGACCCCGAGACCCCCGAAGGTCTCCCGAAATCCACAAAGGATATAGCACAAAAGAAAGATGCAATCACGAAGTAACATCTGACTCGACTTAGGTATATGCCCATACATATACCTAAGTCCCCAATTCTAGCTCTGCTCACGAGCTCAAGAACAACTCAATCCACAATGGAAAGCAAGACTCAAATCCACAAGGAGAGTAAACAGTAAATCCACATAGGATAGTTCAACACAATCCACAAGGAGAGTAACATAAGATTCATCTCAACCAGGTATACTTTTTCAGATGACGTCAAAGATGATCACTGATCCATCTAAGTCGTCGGACCCACGAAGGATCGATAGGTACTAACCCCCGCAAAAGACCCCCACAGGATCGGGCTCACACAGAACCTGTAGGCAATGGCTCACACAGAACCGGTAGGCAGTGGCTCACACAGAACCGGTAGTAGGACCCACACAGGATCAGGCACTGATCCACGTAGGATCGCTGAGTGCAGTAGTCGACGCAGTCCACTAAGGATCTCTGCACAGTCGTCGCCGCAGTCCACGAAGGATCTCTGCTCTGCCGTCGTCGCAGTCCACGGAGGATCTCTGCTCTGCCGTCGTCGCAGTCCACGGAGGATCTCTGCTCTGCCGTCGTCGCAGTCCACGGAGGATCTCTGCTCTGTCGTCGAAGTCACAGCCAGCGCTAGGGTTCCCGCACACAGCGAGCTCGTTTAGGAGTGTCCGCTCCACGAGCCGAGAGGCTGATACATCAAATGACACGTAGTCCGAAGTTGATGTATCCAAAAGTTCCGTATCGACAACAGGATCTCAACGCAACAGACGGCGCGTCAATCGGACGCCCGGTCTGAGAGATATTGGCATTTTCGTCCCAGGGGCCCGGTTGGGTTTTAGGGCAAAACCAACCCGACCGTACTCCGCCTGTTTCCGATCCTCGGGCGGAGTATGCCAAAAGTTCCGTCTCACTTAGAGGAAACTACCACAGCTGACGGTACGTCGATCGGACGTCCGTAGCTCAAGATATGAGCGTTTCCGCTCCGAGGGCCCGGTTGGTTTCGTGTACGAACCAACCCGTCCAAACCCAAAGTCCTCCGAAACCTTGAGTATAATATACCGAAACGACCGTATCGATCCAAGGATCGCGTAGCCGTTGACGGTTCGTCAATCGGAGGTCCCAGGCCCAAGATATGGGCGAAAGACCGAAGAGGGCCCGAAACGGGGGTTCTGGGCCCGGGGTGACCCGGCCCGAACCCCCCCTGGGGTCGGCCGAACCGGGTCGGCCCGACCCGGCCGACCGGACCGGCCGGCTCGGCTTCGGCCGAGCGGCCGAATGAGCCGCCGCGGGTTTGACCCGCGGCTTTGGAGAAACGCGGCCCGCGCGGGCCGCGTGATGGGGTGGCCGGACCGCGGACGCGGTCCGGCGGTTCACCGCCGCCGCGGCTCGGCCGCGGCGGAATCCTCCGGCGGCGCGCCGGGCGCCGCCGCCACCTTCCGCGGGCCGCCGGAGTTGCTCCGGTGGCCCGTTTTGCCTCCCGTCTGCGCCGATGCTCCTCCCGGGGGCCGATCTTCACTGTGGGATCAACAGATCGCCCCTGCCGCGCGGTTCGTCGTCGTCCGCCATATCCGCACAACAAAAGAGATCGGCGGAGGGTTGCCGGGTCTTGTTCGTTAGACCCGCACCCTCCGCGTTAGTCATAAACCACGGGAGGAATAATCAACAACAATTTTAAATAAATTAAAATTGTCGGAGATCATTTTCTTTACTTTAAAAGAATAAACACGGGGAAAAACAAAAATATTCCAATCAACCCTTACCTCGCAGCTGTCGTTGCCGAACGAGGGATCGTCGCGGGATCGCTCGTCGCGGAAGAAGGGGGATCGTCGCGTCGTCGCGGTATCCGGCGTCGCGTCGCCAATCTCCGGATCAAGATCAAACGGATTTAATTAATTTAAATCTGTTGATATCGAAATTTAAAAGGGAGAATTCAAACGATTCGTTTCTCACCTTAGTTGCCGAACGAGGATCAGCTGCGGAAGAAGAGGCGTCGCCGAAGAACGTCGCGGGTAAAGCTCGTCGACGTCGCAGATCTCGGTGTGCGTCGTCGAATTCCGGTCGCCGGCGTTCTTCGCGTTCTTCGCGTTCTTCGCGTTCTTCGCGTTCTTCGCGGGGAGATGAAGAAACAAAGATCCTCTCAAATCCTTTCAAAGGATTTTTAGGTTGGTCTTATTTTATAAACATGCCAACAAACGCAAAAGCGTAAGTAACGACCCATCAGTTCGTTGAATTAATTCAACGAGCGAAACAGCCCATTTAATTCACGAAAGAAACAGCCCATTTAATTCACGAAATAAACCGCCCAATTAAATGGTCTGTTAAGAATTAAAGGAAACGCGTCAGTTGACTTTTCAGTTACTTTGACGGGTTTTCGCGGGTGCGTTACTTAGCGAAAGAAACGGCGGGGCTCGTGCGGGCCCTGCCTCACAAATATCCTAACAAGGGGTAGGATATTTCTGGATAGCACCCTATCCGCTTTAACTCAGTTCAAGTGGCTTCCAAGTGACTTCCAAGCAGCTTAAATGAAATAAAATAAAGTTGTCGCACAAACTTTATTTTATTTCTGACTTAAAGCCCCAAAATTTAAAAACCACGTCTGAGCAAACGCAACTCCGGAAGAGGCGTTTCTAAGCAAATACCGGCGCTGCGATTTCATCGGTGCCCTCAGAATTCGATTCCGGGCACCGGTTCAAAAGATAGAAAAACCCGCTCGTCCGTTCACTGAACGTACCCGAGCCAAACTTCGGAAATTGATTCCGGGCACACCGGGCCTCGGAATCAGGTGCCGTCTGAAGCTGCGCTCTTGTAAAATTCCAAAGAAAATTAAGAAAAAAATTTCCTTGAAATTTGCGGGTCTTTACATTACTCCCACCTCAGGGCTTTACGTCCCCGTAAAGATACATCAAAAACTAGGGGAACAAATGGGGGTACTTAGCACGCATCTGAGCCTCCCGCTCCCAAGTGCTCTCCTGGAGGTTCCCGTGCTGCCATCTGACGCGCACAAGAGGAATCGACCGCCCACGTAGGACCCGCTCCTGTCGATCCTCGATCTCCACTGGGACCTCCGCAAAAGTCGCCTCATCGTCCACGTCCAGCTCCCCAAAGTCGATGATGTGCGTCGGGTCGTGCACGTATCTCCTCAGCTGAGACACGTGAAAGACATCGTGCACCCGGTGCAACTGAGGTGGTAGAGCCAGGCCATAAGCCACCTCTCCTATCCTGCTGAGGACCTGGAAAGGCCCGATGAAGCGTGGAGACAACTTGCCGCCTCGGCCAAATCTCCGTAAACCACGTCGAGGTGAGACACGCAAAAAGACGTGGTCGCCATCCTCGAACTCTAGTGGCCTCCGCCTCCTGTCAGCATATGACTTCTGATGGCTCTGAGCTGTCCTCATCCTCTCCTGGATGATCTGGACCTTCTCTGTCGTGGCTCGGACCATCTCTGGTCCCACGAGTGCTGACTCCCCAGGGTCTGTCCAGCACAACGGTGATCTGCAGGGTCTTCCGTACAACGCCTCGTATGGTGCCATCCCGATGGTGGAGTGGTAGCTGTTGTTGTACGCGAACTCCACCAAGGGTAGGTGGTCCTCCCAGCTGCGACCAAAGTCGAGAACACATGCACGGAGCATGTCCTCGAGTGTCTGTATGGTCCTCTCCGTCTGACCATCCGTCTGAGGGTGGAAGGCTGTGCTCAGATGGAGCCGCGTCCCGAACGCCTCCTGGAACCCCTTCCAAAGCCGGGAAGTGAAACGAGCATCTCGATCGGAGACGATAGACGATGGCACACCGTGAAGCCGTACGATCTCCTGGACGTAAAGACGTCCCAAGCTCTCCACTGAGCCCTGCTCTCTGATGGGAAAGAAGTGTGCCGACTTGGTGAGTCAGTCGACAATCACCCAAATGGAGTCGTGACCTCTGGAAGTGCGTGGAAGTCCAGTCACGAAGTCCATAGATATGCCATCCCACTTCCACTCCGGGACCTCCAAGGGCTGTACCAAGCCTGCTGGTACCTGATTCTCTGCCTTCACCTGCTGGCAGGTGAGGCATCGTGAAACGAACTCTGCCACAGCTTTCTTCATGCCCGGCCACCAGTGCTGTCGTCTGAGATCCTGGTACATCTTCGCCACTCCGGGATGCACCGCCAAGGGAGAAGTGTGAAACTCTCTCAGCACCTCCTCTCGTAAAGCGACTGGTACGAAGGTACGTCCTCTGAAAAGGATGTCGTGCTTTGCTCCAAGGGAGAAACCATCAGGCGCCTGACCTGAGGATATCAGTGCATGCCGGGTCTCACAGTCAGCGTCCCCACGCTGAGCCTCTCTGACCCGCTGTAGAAGTGGAGGAGAGACTGTGAGAGACTGAAGAAAGGCTGCTCCATCTCTATCCACGAAGGATATCTGTAAGGAGGCTAGCTGCTCCGTCGCCTCCTCAAGTAGCTGAATGCCCGTCCTCCTGCTGAGGGCATCGGCTACCACGTTCCCCTTCCCAGGAGTATAGACTATCTCAAAGTCATAGTCCTGGAGGAACTCAAGCCATCTCCGCTGTCTCAGGTTCAGGTCCTTCTGAGAGAAGATATACCTGAGACTCTGGTGGTCAGAAAAGACTGTGAAGCGCTTGCCCATCAGATAGTGCCGTCAAGTCTTCAGAGCGAAGACCACTGCTGCTAACTCCAGGTCATGAGTGGCGTAGTTCTGCTCATGCGGCCTCAACTGACGTGATCCGTAGGCGATCACGGCCCGCTCCTGCATCAGGACGCACCCGAGTCCAGTCCCTGATGTGTCGCAGTAAACTACGTATCCAACTCTCTC
The DNA here is from genome assembly GCA_963277665.1 of Viscum album. Lineage (NCBI taxonomy): Eukaryota > Viridiplantae > Streptophyta > Magnoliopsida > Santalales > Viscaceae > Viscum > Viscum album. Next base: position 1,425,058,381 of record OY728120.1, on the reverse strand, counting down.
CTCAGGAAACCTCAAGATAGGTGCGCTGGTCAACCTCTGCATCATCTCCTGGAAGCTCTGCTGACATCTGTCTGACCACACGAAGGGTTTCCCCTTCTTCGTCAAAGCTGAGAGTGGTGCCGCAACTCTGGAGAAGTCTGGCACGAATCTCCGATAGTATCCGACTAGGCCCAAGAAACTCCGCACCTCTGTCACGCTCCTGGGTGGCTCCCAAGCTAGTACTGCCTCGATCTTCGCGGGATCCACTGCAACTCCCGCCTCAGAGATGACGTGCCCCAAGAAATGGACCTCACGTAACCAGAACTGGCACTTTTAGAGCTTTCCATAAAGCTGGTGCTCTCGGAGTGTGTCTAGCACAACTCGCAGGTGGTAGGCATGCTCCTCCTCAGTCGTCGAGTATACCAAAATGTCGTCAATGAAGACCACGACAAATCGGTCGAGGTATGGCTGGAAGATCCTGTTCATGAGGCTCATGAACACTGCTGGAGCATTGGTTACGCTGAACGGCATAACCAAGAACTCATAATGGCCATACCGACACCTAAAGGCCGTCTTCTGCACGTCCTCGTCTCGAACTCTGAGCAGATGATAGCCTGACCGGAGGTCTATCTTCGAGAACCACCGCGCTCCCTTGAGCTGATCGAAGAGGTCATCAATCCGTGGAAGCGGATACTTGTTCCTCACTGTCACCTGGTTCAGGCGACGATAGTCGACACACAGTCGCAAGCTCCCGTCCGCCTTCTTGGTGAACAAAATCGGGGAAGCCCAGGGTGAAACACTGGGTCGGATAAACCCCTTGCTCTGCAAGTCCTCCAACTGTACCCGCAGCTCTCGAAGCTCGGCGGGGGCCATCCGATATGCTGGAGTAGATATCGGGGCTGTCCCGGGGTACAAGTCGATGTAAAAGTCTACGTCTCTACGAGGAGGTAGCCCTGGAACGTCGTCGGGAAAGACGTCCACGTACTGGTCCACCACTGCAGGAAAAACTGGACTCCGCACGTCCACTGCTCCTAGGATGAGGCTAGCCAACTGATGAGAGATGGGTTGCACTCTCCTCCGCGGAAGTCCATCCTGTGCTGCAAAGGTTCCCTTCTCGCCGGTGAAGGTAAACCTGCTCCCGTCGGTGCGAACACATCGCACCATGCGCCTAAAACAGTCGATCTGGGCATGAACCGTGGATAACCAATCCATGCCCAAGATGACGTCGTAAGGCCTCGACGCCGCTACAAGGAGATCCCAGCCGAAGCTCTCGCCTCCTAGAGTAAGCTCACACTGCCGGCACCAGTGCGTAATCGTCGAGTCTGCTCCCGTGGGAGTCTCTAGCCGTAAGGATCGAGCCAACGGCTCAGTCGGAATCTCCGAGCTCCGAACAAGGGCAGAGGCTATGAAAGAGTGACTCGCTCCTGTGTCTATAAGTACTGCAGCAAGGGTGGAATAGACACAGATCGTACCTCGAATCATCTCTGGCATGTCGGGGTCATAGGCCTCCACTGCCTGGAGCTGGGCCTGTCCCTGCCCGCCAGCTCCCTGTGGTCGAGGTGGCCCTCCTGGTGGTGGTGGGGGTAGAGCCTGGAAGCGTCGCCCACCACCCGCTGCTCGGCCAGCTCCTCTGCCTCGTCCGCCTCCTCCCTGCGGACCGCCACGGTCGACCCTCTGCCTCTGCCTGGGTGGCCCCTCCACCGTCTGCTGCTCCTCTGATCGGCGAGTCGGGCAGTCACGAGCCATGTGACCCTGCCCGCCGCAGGAGTAGCACAGCCTGCCCCTCGGAAGGCTGGCACTCCGCTGTGTGCCCTGCACTGCTGAGCCGGTGTCCTGAGGCCGTCTGCGTGGGGATCTGGTCTGCCTGGACCCGAGAGTCATCCGTCGGCTACCTGCTACCGAAGACTCAGCTACCTGCCGCCCTGCGCTAGGTCTCGCCGCTGAAGAAGGCTCTGCCAGGAAGCTCTCGATCAGGAGGGCTCCCTCCAGCACTCCCGCCTGGGTCGGAATGCTGAGGGAGATCAGCGACGCCCGAATCTCCTGTCGCAAGCCCTGCTCGAAGGTCCGGGCCCGGAAGAAGGGGTCCCGTACCATGTCGGTCGAGTAGCGAGATAGGTCAGTGAACCTCGCCGCGTACTGAGCGACCGTCATGCTGCCCTGGCGCAGCTGGAGAAGCTCCTGGATGCGCACCGCTCGGAGGGTGGCCGGGACGAACTCAGAGCGGAAGAGGCTCTCGAAGTCCGCCCAGAGCAAGGATGCCTCATCGTGAACCTGGAGCATCAGGCTCCACCATCGTCCTGCCGCCGCCTGCAGGAGGCTCGCCGCGAGAATCACCATGAGATCCGCTGGTGTCCTCACTAGCCTAAAGATCCGTACCACCGCCTCTAGCCAGTCCTCGGCGGCCTGGGGGTCCGCCTCACCGCGAAACCTGGGCGGTCGCTGGCTCTGAAACCCATGCAGTGCCCTGAGGCGACATGCATCATCAGCGTCTGGTACTGGCAGCATCGGTGGCTCGGTGGGTAAAGCTACCGCCGGTGCCACTGCTGGCAAAGGGCCCTGCACCGAGGCCTCGTCGCTCGGTGGGCTGCCGTCGCGCCCTACACTCGGAACCCTAGCTGGCTGTCGTCGCGGGGCCATCCTGTAAAGGAGAACAAGAGCACCACAGTCAGAACAGTATACCTGGTGAGCTGGCACAAGTAATCACAAGGAAAACTTGAGACTTTCATAAAGCAGATCAGTATACCCGGTGAGCTGACACAAGTAATCACAAAGAAACTTGAAACACACACGCAATCAATGTTTTCATGCATTAAGTCGGAAATCAGGAGTCAGGGTCCTGGTGTATGGATACGTCGGCCGCCGCACCAACACTGGGCTCCCTGAACTGATAACCACACTCAGTGCACTAAACACTATTGCTTCATATAGAAAGAAAAGACGATCAGAGTCTGCGGTAGAACCGACCACCTCTGATACCAATTTGTCACGACCCGTCCTCGGGGCCCGTGCCGTGACTACCCCAAGCCCGCCTTCCATAGGCCAGGGGCTGGCGACTAGCACCAAGGCGTAAATTCCCGGTAAACAGGGAAGGCATTGCCTTTATAAGTAACAACCACCACAGAGTCAGCAAGCAGAAGTAACTACAAAGTGCAGGAAAGTAAAGGGGGCCGGAATAAAAGCCCAACTGAAAGTACAACTGAAAAAGTAAAGAACAGCAACTGAAGAAAATACGGCGGCCTCGTGTCGTCCACTGGCAATCCCACCTGAAGGGTGGGTACAGATAGCCTCCAGGCTCCTCGGGTCCCACGTCCGCTCCGAGCACGTCCCTCCCAGTGGTCCACCTCCAGGTACCGTCCTGCTCCACGGCCCAACCGTGATCAGCGCTGTCCGTCGTCTGCAACCAACACAACAAGGTGCGGGCATAGCCCGTGCAGGGGTGAGTACAAGCTACTCAGTAAGGACCCCGAGACCCCCGAAGGTCTCCCGAAATCCACAAAGGATATAGCACAAAAGAAAGATGCAATCACGAAGTAACATCTGACTCGACTTAGGTATATGCCCATACATATACCTAAGTCCCCAATTCTAGCTCTGCTCACGAGCTCAAGAACAACTCAATCCACAAAGGAAAGCAATACTCAAATCCACAAGGGGAGTAAACAGTAAATCCACATAGGATAGTTCAACACAATCCACAAGGAGAGTAACATAAGATTCAGCTCAACCAGGTATAATTTTTCAGATGACGTCAAAGATGATCACTGATCCATCTAAGTCATCGGACCCACGAAGGATCGATAGGTACTAACCCCCGCAAAAGACCGCCACAGGATCGGGCTCACACAGAACCAGTAGGCAATGGCTCACACAGAACAGGTAGGCAGTGGCTCACACAGAACCGGTAGTAGGACCCACACAGAATCGGGCACTGATCCACGTAGGATCGCTGAGTGCAGTAGTCGACGCAGTCCATTGAGGATCTCTGCACAGTCGTCGCCGCAGTCCACGAAGGATCTCTGCTCTGCCGTCGTCGCAGTCCACGGAGGATCTCTGCTCTGCCGTCGTCGCAGTCCACGGAGGATCTCTGCTCTGCCGTCGTCGCAGTCCACGGAGGATCTCTGCTCTGTCGTCGAAGTCACAGCCAGCGCTAGGGTTCCCGCACACAGCGAGCTCGTTTAGGAGTGTCCGCTCCACGAGCCGAGAGGCTGATACATCAACTGACACGTAGTACGAAGTTGATGTATCCAAAAGTTCCTTATCGACAACAGGATCTCAACGCAACAGACGGCGCGTCAATCGGACGCCCGGTCTGAGAGATATTGGCATTTTCGTCCCAGGGGCCCGGTTGGTTTTTAGGGCAAAACCAACCCGACCATACTCCGCCTGTGTCCGATCCTCGGGCGGAGTATGCCAAAAGTTCCTTCTCACTTAGAGGAAACTACCACAGCTGACGGTACGTCGATCGGACGTCCGTAGCTCAAGATATGAGCGTTTCCGCTCCGAGGGCCCGGTTGGTTTTGTGTACGAACCAACCCGGCCGAACCCAAAGTCCTCAGAAACCTTGAGTATAATATACCGAAACGACCGTATCGATCCAAGGATCGCGTAGCCGCTGACGGTTCGTCAATCAGAGGTCCCAGGCCCAAGATATGGGCGAAAGACCGAAGAGGGCCCGAAACGGGGGTTCTGGGCCCGGGGTGACCCGGCCGACCGGACCGGCCGGCTCGGCTTCGGCCGAGCGGCCGAATGAGCCGCCGCGGGTTTGACCCGCGGCTTTGGAGAAACGCGGCCCGCGCGGGCCGCGTGATGGGGTGGCCGGACCGCAGACGCGGTCCGGCGGCCGCGGCGGAATCCTCCGGCGGCGCGCCGGGCGCCGCCGCCACCTTCCGCGGGCCGCCGGAGTTGCTCCGGTGGCCCGTTTTTCCTCCCGTCTGCGCCGATGCTTCTCCAGGGGGCCGATCTTCACTGCGGGATCAACAGATCGCCCCTGCCGCGTGGTTCGTCGTCGTCCGCCATATCCGCACAACAAAAGAGATCGGCGGAGGGTTGCCGGGTCTTGTTCGTTAGACCCGCACCCTCCGCGTTAGTCATAAACCACGGGAGGAATAATCAACAACAATTTTAAATAAATTAAAATTGTCGGAGATCATTTTCTTTACTTTAAAAGAATAAACACGGGGAAAAACAAAAATATTACAATCAACCCTTACCTCGCAGCTGTCGTTGCCGAACGAGGGATCGTCGCGGGATCGCTCGTCGCGGAAGAAGGGGGATCGTCGCGTCGTCGCGGTATCCGGCGTCGCGTCGCCAATCTCCGGATCAAGATCAAACGGATTTAATTAATTTAAATCCGTTGATATCGAAATTAAAAAGGGAGAATTCAAACGATTCGTTTCTCACCTTAGTTGCCGAACGAGGATCGGCTGCGGAAGAAGAGGCATCGCCGAAGAACGTCGCGGGTAAAGCTCGTCGACGTCGCAGATCTCGGTGTGCGTCGTCGAATTCCGGTCGCCGGTGTTCTTCGCGTTCTTCGCGTTCTTCGCGTTCTTCGCGTTCTTCGTGGGGAGATGAAGAAACAAAGATCCTCTCAAATCCTTTCAAAGGATTTTTAGGTTGGTCTTATTTTATAAACATGCCAACAAACGCAAAAGCGTAAGTAACGACCCATCAGTTCGTTGAATTAATTCAACGAGCGAAACAGCCCATTTAATTCACGAAAGAAACAGCCCATTTAATTCACGAAATAAACCGCCCAATTAAATGGTCTGTTAAGAATTAAAGGAAACGCGTCGGTTGACTTTTCAGTTACTTTGACGGGTTTTCACGGGTGCGTTACTTAGCGAAAGAAACGGCGGGGCTCGTGCGGGCCCTGCCTCACAAATATCCTAACAAGGGGTAGGATATTTCCGGATAGCACCCTATCCGCTTTAACTCAGTTCAAGTGGCTTCCAAGTGACTTCCAAGCAGCTTAAGTGAAATAAAATAAAGTTGTCGCACAAACTTTATTTTATTTCTGACTTAAAGCCCCAAAATTTAAAAACCACGTCTGAGCAAACGCAACTCCGGAAGAGGCGTTTCTAAGCAAATACCGGCGCTGCGATTTCATCGGTGCCCTCATAATTCGATTCCGGGCACCGGTTCAAAAGATAGAAAAACCCGCTCGTCCGTTCACTGAACATACCCGAGCCAAACTTTGGAAATTGATTCCGGGCACACCGGGCCTCGGAATCAGGTGCCGTCTGAAGCTGCGCTCTTGTAAAATTCCAAAGAAAATTAAGAAAAAAATTTCCTTGAAATTTGCGGGTCTTTACAAAATCAAACAAACCCAAAAATCACATTATTTTAATGTTAAAAAATATATTATTCTAACATAATGTTTATAGTATTTTATTACATCACTATTGGGTCATTATAAGGTCCTAAAACACATTATATATTTAAACAGTATTTAATTTTTACCAAAAAATTCGACTATTCAGAAAATTATGAAAAATTAACCATTGGATAATTTTGATGTCCTGATTATAAAAATAATATTGATTTTATCTAAATAATTTTATAAATATGTGAATTTTCAATTTTAAAATAAAAACAGGAATTTATTGAAAATTCATCGGTTTTGACAAAAACTGCTTTCAAACCTTAATAAAAATTACAATTGAATTCATAAAATTATATGATAATTTATATTTAATAAAAAATAATTTAATAATAATAATAATAATATTTTATTAAAATATTATTTAATACAAAAATCCATTAATTCATCAAAATAGATTTCTTAGTAGAAAAAAATACTATTTGTACTTTAAAAACTATTTACAAAGTAACAATAATAAAATGAATGCACATTCTTTATACAAAGATAATGTACATAGTAATAGTGCTAGGGTATCATTACATAACCCCTTATAACATCCACATAATACTAAATGGTAAGGTGTGCGATGGTGACAGACTCTTGGGGTGGCTCGAAAAACATCCCTTGGGTGGTAATCTCTATTAACTTCCACTTCTCCCGCAGTCGGTTTTTCTCAAGATTAACGTGTTCAAGCTCAACTTGGGCTTGGTCAAGATCAAATCCCAATGAATCCACCTCTTTCCAAGCTCTGAAAAAATGGGATTCATACAGGGCAAGTCTATTGGATGAGGCCATTGCTTCCTTTGTCTGAGTAAATTGGATTTATTAAAGCCCTATATTTATACTAATCATGTGATCACTATTCAAAAACTATATTAGCAATAGTCACAATTATTAATAGTATTTTAAAATCCAAAAACATAAAACCAATGAAGTTCACATTTGATATAACCATAATAAGATATTTAATTAGATCAAGAGGAATTTCCATTAATGAATGTTTGGGTCATCACAATAGTTATTAGTCTTTAGAACATTTAATAATCACTCATGGTTTATTGATGTAATTTCCAATTACATTTCTATCAGGTAAATTTTTAATCCTTATCATGATTTTACTTTTTCATTATCTGGGTAGGGCTAATAAGGAATTGGGAGGATACTTGTATTTGTTAAGTGAGAGTTTTGTTGGAATTTTTAGCATGAAACCTTCTAGTTTTACATCCTTCTGGGGGTTTACACACTATGTAATAAGTTTACACACCGTGTAATATGTTTACACACTTTTTAAATTATAAAATAATAATAAATTAATTTTTAATAAAAGGATATGGGGGTTTTTCGGCATTTATGGGACATGTCAATTACACGACATGTAATTGGGTTACACATCATGTAAAGTCCCAAGAGTTGTTTTTAAAAAGTCTGATTGGATGAAATTTGTATTTCCTATTATATATAATTCATTTATCCCAGCCTAAGATCTATACATAGGTAATTGTGGATCCCTCCAACACTTCTAGGTCTTTTCATTCAACGACTGATTGTTGTTGCAGTTGCGGTGTGACTCTCTGGGTAAGCGGTCTCCCCATCTCTTCATTCCATTATCTTCCCTTCCATGTATTTTTTTGATCATATTGGAATTTATGGATATAAACTTTCTATGATTGAATCTTGTTTTTAGTTTGATTTCCTAGATCTTCTCCACCTTCAATCTTATTGGTGGGTTCTGTTGTGGGTGTTGTGCTTTCGTGAAAAAGGTAGGTGGTTAAATTATGATGGCCAATTTTGATTAACCCACAATTACTTGATTTAAATTAAATTTCTTGATTTTTATTAAATAACATTCAATTGGTTTACTTAAAACCCAATTCTAGTGGATTGGGTATTTTTATTTGACATGGAAAGAAATTTGGAAAAAACCCCAATTCCAATGAATTGGAGTGTGTTTCTGAAATTGATGGAAAATTGTGAAATTTAAATTATGATATTGATTTGATAAAATTTATTTCAAATAGATTTTTTAAATAATTTGCTTATAATGGTTTTGAAAGAAAATAAGTGGTTTTATCTTAGAAAAAGGCATTGATTGATTAAAAACCAGTGAGTTAGTTTTTAAAAGAAAACTGGTATACTAGAAATGGGAGAATAGGGTGGATTTTATTTTAAAATTTTTTAAAATAAATTTACCATAGTTTATTGATGTTTTAGAATAATAAGTCCTAGGCAGTTAGTGATTTATTAGGGGAAAAATTCTAGGATGAGAATTCTTTAACACCTGATTGATGCTTTAAAATTATAAAATAAACTATTTGGAACATTTTATTCCTCAGTAAGATGCCAATGAGTCCTCTTTGACTAGTGTTAAAGGGACATGTGTAAACAATTCCATTATCATTATATAAGTGTGTGAGGATCTCATTACCTAGAACTTTCTTACCTCTTGGAATATGACCATGTTTCTTGATTATTATATTTGAAATATATTCCATTGTTTGTAATTTTTTTACACATTCATTCTAAATTTATATAAACTAATTTATAGAAAATGTTTATTAAGAATTTTGTTTGAAGTATTTCAATCATTTGAAATGTAAAGAATGATTTTTTATATATGATTTTGAATTTCCATGTATGTTTATTTAAAATTTAAATCTTTATTGGGTTAATTAAATTTTTTAATCTTATTATGGAATCCATGCTGAGGCCCTAATGGGATTTTAGCTCACACCAAACCTACACAATTAGTTTTTTTAGATTATCTCTTTGGAGGTTTGAGTAAGGGAAAATCGGCACTTGGAGGTGGCTCTTGTTGTTGATACTTGGGTTTGGTGTTGCTGAGTCCCTTGGGATGTGGGTTGTTTTCCATGTTTTCTGGTATTTTGGGTTGTTTATGACTATTTGATTTCTGGTAAAATTCCCCCTTATGGAGTTTTTCCTGCATGAATAATGGATTGTTTATCTTTCTTCCATTGTGTTTGTGGAAAATTTCTTTCCACATGCATATTGTATGATTCCAGGTTCTTGTCACTAACCCATGGGGATCAAGAATACCCTTCGATCCATTTCATATCTAGCATGGTTATTGGGTTACCAGGGTACCTAGGTTGGTTTTTGACAAAGTGGTATCAAATGTGAATGTTTTAAATATTTCCTTGATGTCAGTATGTAGTTGTGTAATCTTGTTGGGACTTAACAAGTAGTTGAAATTGAGTGCTTAGACAGCTCTCACCACAATTATCTATAAGTCACCTAGGGTGGTTTGGGAATGATTTCTTAAGTATTAGTTCAATAATTTCCCTTACCTCTGATTTGGATAGATTAAAATCCAAATCTTGTATTTTTTATCTGTTGGGATTAAATTCCCATGTCTACCTGTTTGAGTGTAAATATGATGTCTTTAATATTGTGTATCATCATGCCTCAAAGATGACATAAAAATCAGATCTTGGAGGAATATACCAATGAACCATAGTAATCAAATCTTCTTATGGACTCGAGTCTGGTTAAGGTGATTGTGTGTATTATCCACGCTCTGGGGCAGGCACCAGCACTAATCCCCATTCCGGCTCCATCTACAGAACCTCAAAGGGATGCTTTAAAGAATCTTTCTCAAGAGTTCCTTTGCTAGAATCCACCTGAATTCAAAGTCTCAAATTATAATCAATATATTTAGGAATAATTAATTAGTATTGATATTTTTTTTGTGTTTTTGTAGAAACCTGATGAAACAAAGGTGAAGTGTTCCACCTTTGTGCTGGAGGAATTGAGTAGAAGATGGTGGGACATGATGGTGATGGTGAAGAAGAAAGATGGATTAGAGTGGAAAGAATTCATTATTTTTTTCATTGAACAGTTCTATCTAGAGTTGATGATGTTGGATAGGGCTATAATGTTTTCCAAACTTGAGTTGGCTGACAATACCAAGGCAAGATATGCAAACCATTTTACAAATCTTGTGCTGTTTACACCTAAAATCACATTGAACGACAAGATAAAGAATCGATGATTTGGGTTGGAAATTTGATATGATGTATTCTATTAGGTTTTATTTTTGAATCTTACCTGTTATATTGATGCGATGGATAGAGATTTGATGGTCGAAATTGATCTGGTTGGAAATTCAGGGTTGTCAGGAGTTTCTTTTTCACCCGGTTGTAGTGTGAATTCCTCTAAAGGAAATATGAAGCATGATGATTCTCATAGTGGATCTCAAATGTAAGACCATTCTAAACCTCCTAAAGTTCCTATAAGAGGCCCTTTTATTTGTAACCAGTGTGGAAAGCTAGGGAATTCATAGAGGGTTTGAATTTAGGCACCCAAGGTATGTTGTTCCTATGGATGTTTAGGTTACTTGAAAAAGTTTAGTTATATTTATTTGACTCCATGCAGTGGCATAGGATCATACGAACCTTCTAAAACAATGGGGAAATAAGATTCTTCAAGGGAAAATGGGTTCCAACCACAAACATATTGAATGAATATTATTTATTCAATTTTGGAGTCTCTAGAGGAAGCACATATAGGTCCAGTGGCCATGAGAGGTACTGTAACACCCCGAGATTTTATGAAAAATATTCTTTTTAATTTCATTAATGTCTTGTGTTGTACGCTACACCAAAAGGAGCTTGCACAACACACATCCTTGACTTACCTTGCATTACACGCAATCACGACCTTCCTCGATAGCGTGTGTAGTACGCAATACTGAGTTTCACTAAACAACGATATACTATTAAAATATTATTAAAACTAGTCGTTATGAATAGTAATAACCACTTTTTAAAATTTTGTAAATTTTATTCTTCAAAATGGACTTAATTTTTGGATTTGTAATATCGAAATTATCTTAAGGTGAAATTTTGGTACTTTTCGGATAACTTTCATTTTATGATGAATAGTGAAAATTACTAAATTTTATTTAAAAACAACCTTTTTAATCGAAATAATTAATAGTGATAAATTATTAATTTTAGTGGTTTTAAAGTATATTTAGAATATATTTTTACAATTTAATACAATTTTGTTTATTGGATGTAATTTCACATTTAAACCAGACATAAACAAGTGTCAATCTTTTGATAATTATTATCTCTTAAGAACATGCTATTTGTTTTGACGATGAGAATTAATTTTTAAATTAGTTAATGTAACTGATATGTTTTGAATTTGGTAAAATAGAAATAATTTTTGAATTCATAATATCAAATATATCTTAGGCCTAATTTTTGGTATTTTTCTGGAAACTTTCATTTTTTGATGAATAGTGAAACCACTAAGTGGTAGTTAAAAAACTGAATTTTTTCATAAAACTTAATTTTATCGCTTCTGTGAGTGGAATTTCAAAAATCCTAGAGACACGGTTGATGTCAGTAAGTAAAGTTTGGTTCAATGAGATGAAAATAATTTTTTGGTGAATAGTAACTTTTTACTTTTATTTACCACGGTTAAAAGTAAATAGGGTAATTAAGGGTAAAAATGATATTATTATTACCCTAAAACATGTCCTAATTCTATTGGATAAGTTTAATTCGACCAAAAACAACCTTAGGAATAAAATATGACCATTTAGGCCCACTTGTATTAGATTAGGACATTTATTATTATTTAATTCAAAGAAGTGTTAAAAGAGTTAAAATCAAAGTTTATTTACTACAACATTTTTAATATAGGGTTATACATAATATAAATTCGATTGTAAATATTCATTAGAAATATAATAAGAGTTCCTACATAATGATATTTTATTTATAATTTTTAGACATTAAATAATTTAATTTATTTATGACACAATAATGATGCAGTAATAACCATAATAGTGAACAATTAGAATAATTGATATTATAAATACCAAAATAAATATAATTTGAGACTTTTTATGAATTAAACTAATTTTCTAGGTTAATATGACATGTTAGGATTGATTTAATTGACTTTTGTTGAAGTAATCATTCTGTTATGAGTTTCACAAAAATCAATTACTAAATAGTGTCAAAATTGACATAAAATAGTATTTAAAACAAATATTATATTATTGACTGTTATTTTATTCCTAAAAATATAAGGTTCGGCCAAGATAATTATATCATGATAGGTGTATTATTAATGGACAAATTTGGGGTTACTTGGATGTATATGGTAAGTTAATTAACTATATAATATAAAAATACAAAGTGACATGCTAAATGTCAATCTAATTAACTAAGAGTTAAATCTAAAACATAAGGTTAATATAATGACCAAAACTTGTCTAAATTCTATAGGATGAGAGGATTTCGACCCATCCCAACCTTAGCTTCTAAATAACTCAATTTGGAGCTATTAAAAACCGAATATGACTTTATAATAAAATAATATTTTTAGTTATTCCAAAGGTGCCCCTCTCCTCCCTTATAAAAGGCCACCTCCTCCTTCTCTTTCTCACACCACTTTGAGCCTTCAATCTCGGCCAAAACCTGACAAATTCTCTTCTCCAATTCCCTAGAAACATTCTAGAGGTCCTGGTATTCTTAAAATACCAATTTTAGTGCCCTAAGAGGAGGTCTCAAAGAGGCGCTTCAAAGAAGAGGTAATGTTCGTTACCGATTCTTTCATCTTTATTTCTTCTTTCACTTATTCTTATTTAGTTGTTTCATTATGAAGTAATAACATCAGTATCACTCATATAATGATATGTTATTATAAGTATGAAACAACCCTATTTCACCATCTATCTATCCCACGGAAAATGAAATCACCACGCGTGGGTACGTACGGAATACCGTCTCCACGCCGTGGTGTAATCTATTTTTCACCACCACCTTACTTGGATGGGTATAATGGTGTACATAATAACTATACATGATTATTTTAATGTGATATTGATTCTGAAATAGTATAAATACACTCTAATACAATTCCATGATCATGAGAACGATATCATCGCTCGTGTGTATGTACGGACTATCGTCTCCACGACGCGATGAGATTCATTCTCAATGATTAACCATTCATGAATGATTATAAAGTATATATAATAAGTAATAATGAAATATATGACATAATAATTATACTGGATTTATGTTTATATATATGTATGTCATCTACTTAATTCCATTCAATTCAATAAGGAAACGAAAACAGCGTTCATGCGTACGTACGACCTATCGTCTCCATGAACGGTGTATTTCATTCCATTTATCGATCTATTATATATATGTAGATTATGAATATATATTATATATAAATCATATTTTATATTCTGGAATTAAGTAATCATGATCTAAGTAATCATATGATTAATTACAAGTCAAAACAAGAATGACAAATGAAATGATTTTACCCAAAACGCTCTTTAACATGGAATTTACAAAAGAACGGGTAATATAAATTCATAAGTGAACCATATATGATATCATAACAATGCATATGATTCTGTAATAAGTCAATGACATTATTTAAATCATTATACAGGAGGTTTAGATACATACAAAGATTATCGGACCTAAGGTAAGGGATAATTTTGCAAATCTCATTTTTATCTGAGATTGCTTATTCGTAATTATTTACTGGGGTTATTGCTATCATCCATGTCCATGTTTTATAAAAATGTATTCATGTATGTTTAAAGTCCTTTTTACCCATTTTGACTTTTACCCCATGGTATGGAAGGAATCTTTGTTTTATTTACCCTACAAGGTACTTTTTGACTTTTCCGACAAAAGTACGAGAAGAATGTTTTTTTAACGTATACGACATGAAAGGATTTTTATGATTTTATAAAGCCTTATTTTCATGAAGCTTCCTAAAAAAAGATTTCATGTCTATTGTCAACAAAATCCTTTTATTTTAAAATTTCATTACATTTTGTGAAAATAAAATGATTTTAAATAAGAAAGGATATTTTCCTCAAGAATTCATTTCAAGTTTTTTATCAAAACCATTTTTCATCTAAAATGACATTATTTCATATGTGTATGTTTCAATTATAATGTCTCTATGATATACATGGTTTCAGTTTTCTTATTATGAAATGATATCCATTTCTTTTATATGGATTATGTGACGATGGGATGATGTTTACGAAACCCATTTTATTTATTGGGTTTTTATGAATGATGTATGTTTATTTTGTGGAACAAGTAAGAATGATTTCATTATGAGATTTGTGGGACCTATATCTCCCTCCAATGCATTGGATAAAGATTTTATATCTCATGAGATAGACATGGATGGAACGGTAAGTTAATCCGGTTTAGTGTTACAGGACTAAAACGAGGAGTGAACTCGATTCAGAATGGGACTTTGTCTACTAAGATGGTCTTGGAAGCAATGCCTTGGCTACTATGGAAATCATTACATGTGATTAATGGATGCTATAATTACATGTTTTATTACCATGATATGTTATCATGATTAATGTTCCATTATGATCTATGCCTTATGTACTTCCACAATTTATGTCTTTGCTCAAGATTTTGATGTTTAAACATTATGCTCATGTTTTAAATTTCAAATTTATATGGTATGTTTTATTTTATCCATGCTTACCCTTACTGAGCATTTGAGCTCACCCTTTTTATGTTTTATTTTCCCCCAGGATTAAAAGAAAGGTTTTAGGTAAGGAAACAAAAAGTGGGATATCTTTATGGGAGATGTTGAAGATCTTTCACCACGATTAGAAGATTACGTTCCAAGTTTCCAAAGACACTAAACTATTACGGTCCTTGTGTGTCTATTTTTTTTATGTACTAAGTATTCCGCAAAAGTAATGTAATGTCTATGTACATCAAGCTTCAGGTATCTACAGTTGGTATCAGAGGAAAGGTTTAGTTAACCTTTGGAAACCAGGATGCGAAAACTTTAGTGATATCCCTAGAGATATTTCTAAGGTATGTCTAGGGATGTCCCTAAGGTTAAGTATACGTATTGGTTATAGTCCTAGAATTGCGCTAACGATCATAGAATTTAACCTAAGGTGTTAGATATTGAGGGTAATCTCCCTTTACTATGTTGTTTTCCCTAGCATGATTTTTACCTCTCACACTATTCTTTTTGGGTTTTAGACGATGGCTGGAACCTGAAGGAACCATGTTGATCAATGCAATGGACAATACAATGATTGTCCTCCTGAACAAACAAATGTTATGGGAGATGGAGTGAAAAATCTTATTGATATACTTACACAAGCTATGAATCATTCTGGACTTCCAAATGAGCAGAGAAGGGAACAATATTCTATTGAGTCCTTCATGAGGCAACATCCACCTTCTTTCAGTGGGTCTTCTGATCCACTTGTTGCTGAACAATGGATCAGTACCACTGAAAAGATATTTTCAGTTCTTCAATGTTCTGAACATGATAAAGTCATCTTAGCAGTATATCGTTTGGAAGGTGAAGCTGATCAATGGTGGAATCTTATCAAGAATACGAGGCCAAGAGATGAAATTGAGACCATGGAATGGGACGAGTTCAAGAAATTATTTTTCAATAATTACTTCCCTCGTATTCTTCGCACAAAGATGGAGAAGGAGTTTCTTGAACTAAATCAAAAGGATGATGAATCTGTTGGTATATACGAAGCGAATTTTACAAGGCTTGCAAGGTATGTGTCTTGCTTTATCATCCAACCTGAAAGTAAATTTGATTGATTCTTCAGTGGCTTAAAACCAAATATTCGAAGGGCATTAGATATAAGAGACTTCAGTAGATATGAAGAAATTGTGCACTGTGCTATTAAGGTAGAAAAGGAAGTTGGTGTTACATATCCATCTCATGGTTTTGACAAGAAACGAAAGATGGAGTTCAAGGAGAAATCTCAGAATAATGGTGAAAAGAAGATGAATGTTTCCTTATGCTCAATGTTTGGAAAGAATCATGGTGGAGATTGTCTTAAAGGGAATATAAAATGTTTTAAGTATGGAAAAGTAGGTCATCGAGCAGATGAGTGTCGAAGTAATGGAAAAAGGGTTTCTAATGGTGTGAATAAAGAAAAGACTACAGAGAACTCACCAACAACACTTCAATGCTTCAAGTGCAAGCAAATGGGGCATTATGCTAATAAATTCCCTAATCCAAGGGTAAGTGATGATCGACATGAGCAACCAATTAAGGCAAAGGACAAAGGGAAGTCAAATGTGATCACAATTGGTGATGTTGAATATGACAAAGATGTGGTGGAATGATTAAGTGTTTATGTAATGGGATTCCAAAATAATGTTGTATCGTGGAATATTGGAATATTTATGTATTGGTCAATTGTGGTTTTCAATAATTTTATGGTACCGGTAACCATGGAAAGTGATTGAAAAATTTTGGTAAGCAGATGATATGCACATAATGAAGGGATAAGAAGATAATGAGATGTTTGATTGTATTCATGAGATCATGATAGATATAAGGACTAAGTGATATCATGGTTTGAGTATAAAGAATTTTTAGGATTTTGGTATGTGGAAAGTGTTAAATTTTAACAGTGTTCATGTTTTCACTAAGGTTCAATGGGTATTCATTCTTAAAGAGAATACATGATTAAGGTATTCACATGTTTGTAATTTGATCAACAAGATATATCTTATGATATATGGGGGATAGATGATGGCATTCACGTGATTGTTATGTGACATTTCAAGTAATAATTTTCTTTATACTATGAGCTTGGACCGAAGTATTTTAGATAAGCCTAAAGATTGCAATGAATTATGTTGGAAATAAGTTAGTATTGTTTAAGGATATAATTTTTAGATATTATTTATGGGATGTTATAGTAATATAGTTTTAGAAAAAGGACAACCTGCAGGACGAGCGACAACCCATCGCGTCAGAAAAGGCTATGGGAATCGAACCCACAACTGAAGTGCGACTGGCCTTTATCGCCTACCACTGGCCTACAGGAAGTCCCTGTTTAGTAGAAACTAGTTTTACTATATTAATCAGTATGATATATGAATTATAAGTCCATTTTAGGAACCATATATGATTAATCTCACTATAGATGGACTTATGTATTTTTTGAAAACTTTTCTAACCTTTTGTTTGAGACAGATTGAATGACCCATCATTCTATCACATGATCTGCTAACACATCACGAATGAAAAATTCAACTTCATTTATTTAAGAGATGAAGTAGAAATTGTCCAAAGAACGACCAACGATGAGACTATACCAAAATCACGAAATTATTTCTTCTAATTTCATCAACTTTAGGGAAATGATCTTGAAAACCAAAAATGTTGTCCTAGTGCTCTTATATCTGATGAATCAGATGATACCTTAGATCATCACAAATCTATGGATTTGTGATTGCTGGATTTTCCAAAGCCTGGTTCTCTACCACTCTCCATCAGAACATGATGGTTAGATTTCTCTTCCATATCCATATTTTCACCTAGGTGGAAACCCAGTGATTAGTTTATTTAGGTAACCATTACGTTTCATACTTTTGTTTTTAAAGATTGGTTTTGGTATTCCTTTTTACAATGTGGGTTTCTATTAAAGAAACTTTTTAGTAGTAAACCATTTATAACCCCGACGAATTTTGAGGGCGAAATTCATTTTAAGGGGGGTAGGATGTAACACCCCGAGATTTTATGAAAAATATTCTTTTTAATTTCATTAATGTCTTGTGTTGTATGATACACCAAAAGGAGCTTGCACAACACGCATCCTTGACTTGCCTTGCATTACACGCAATCACAACCTTCCTCGATAGCGTGTGTAGTACGCAATACCGAGTTTCACTAAACAACGATATGCTATTAAAATATTATTAAAACTAGCCGTTATGAATAGTAATAACCAAGTTTTGAAATTTTGTAAATTTTATTTTTTAAAATGGACTTAATTTTTGGATTCAGAATATCGAAATTAGCTTAGGGTGAAATTTTGGTACTTTTCGGATAACTTTCATTTTATGATGAATAGTGAAAATTACTAAATTTTAATTAAAAACAACCTTTTTAATCAAAATAATTAATAGTGATAAATTATTAATTTTAGTGGTTTTAAAGTATATTTAGAATATATTTTTACAATTTAATACAATGTTTTTCATTGGATGTAATTTCACATTTAAACCAGACATAAACAAGTGTCAATCTTTTGATAGTTATAATCTCTTAAGAACATGCTATTTGTTTTGACGATGGGAATTAATTTTTAAATTAGTTGATGTAACTGATATGTTTTGAATTTGGTAAAATAGAAATCATTTTTGAATTAATAATATCAAATATAGCTTAGGCCTAAGTTTTGGTATTTTTCTGGAAACTTTCATTTTTTGATGAATAGTGAAACCACTAAGTGGTAGTTAAAAAACTGAATTTTTTCATAAAACTTAATTTTACCGCTTCTGTGAGTGGAATTTCAAAAATCCAAGAGACACGGTTGTTTTCAGTAAGTAAAATGTGGTTCAATGAGATAAAAATAATTTTTGGTGAATAGTAACTTTTTACTTTTATTTACCACGGTTAAAAGTAAGTAGGGTAATTAAGGGTAAAAATGATATTATTATTACCCTAACAAATGTCCTAATTATATTGGATAAGTGTAATTCGACCAAAAACAACATTATGAATAAAATATGACCATTTAGGCCCACTTGGATTAGATTAGGACATTTATTATTATTTAATTCAAAGAAGAGTTAAAAGAGTTAAAATCAAAGTTTATTTACTAAAAAAATTTTAATATAGAG
Organism: Viscum album; assembly: GCA_963277665.1. Taxonomy (NCBI): domain Eukaryota; kingdom Viridiplantae; phylum Streptophyta; class Magnoliopsida; order Santalales; family Viscaceae; genus Viscum; species Viscum album. Next base: position 1,425,039,367 of record OY728120.1, on the reverse strand, counting down.
TTATACATAATATAAATTCGATTGTAAATATTCATTAGAAAGATAATAAGATTTCCTACATAATGAGATTTTATATATAATTTTTAGACATTAAATAATTTAATTTATTTATGACACAATGATGATGCAGTAATTACCATAATAGTGAAAAATTAGAATAATTGATATTATAAATACCCAAATAAATATAATTTGAGACTTTTTATGAATTAAAATAATTTTATAGGTTAATATGACATGTTAGGATTGATTTATATAACTTTTGTCGAAGTAATAATTCTGTTACGAGTTTCACAAAAATCAATTACTAAATAGTGTCAAAATTGACATAAAATATTTTTTAAAACAAATATTATATTATTGATTGTTATTTTATTCCTAAAAATCTATGGTTCGGCCAAGATAATTATATAATGATATGTGTATAATTAATGGACCACTTTGGGGTGGCTTGGATGTATATGGTATGTTTATTAACTATATAATATAAAATTATAAAGTGACATGGTAAATGTCAATCTAATTAACTAAGAATTAAATCTAAAAGATAAGGTTAATATAATGACTTAAACTTGTCTAAATTCTATTGGATGAGAGGATTTATACCCATAACCACATTATATTCTAAATAATGTAATTTAGAGCTATTAAAAACCGAATATGACTTTATAATAAAATAATATTTTCAGTTATTCCAAAGGTGCCCCTCTCCTCCCTTATAAAAAGCCACCTCCTCCCTCTCTTCCTAACACCACTTTGAGCCTTCAAGCTCGGCCAAAACCTACCAAATTCTCTTCTCCACTTCCCTAGAAACATCCTAGAGGTCCTGATAATCTTCAAAGACCCATTTTAGTGCCCTAAGAGGAGGTCTCAAAGTGGCGCTTCAAAGAAGAGGTAATGTCTGTTACCGATTCTTTCATCTTTATTTCTTCTTCCACTTCTTCTTATTTAGTTGTTTCATTATGAAGTAATAACATCAGTATCACTCATATACTTTATGTTATTATAAGTATGAAAAAACCCTATTTCACCATCTATCCATCCCACAGAAACCGAAATCACCACGTGCGCGTACGTACGGAATACCATCTCCACGCCGTGGTGTAATCTATTTTCCACCACCACCTTACTTGGATGGGTATAATGGTGTACATAATAACTATATATGATTATTGTAAAGTGATATAGATTCTGAAATAGTATACATACACTCCAATAAAATTCCACGATCATGAGAACGATATCATCGCTCGTGTGTACGTACGGACTACCGTCTCCACGACATGATGAGATTCATTCTCAATGATTAACCATTCATGAATGATTATAAAGTATATATAATAAGTAATCATGAAATATATGACATAATAATGATACTGGATTTATGTATATATATATGTATTTCATCTACTTAATTCAATTCAATTCAATAAGGAAACGAAAACAACGTTCATGCGTACGTACGGCCTACCGTCTCCATGAACGGTGTATTTCTTTCCATTTATCGATCTATTATATATATGTAGATTATGAATATATATTATATATAAATCATGTTTTATATTCTGTAATTAAGTAATCATGATCTAAGTAATCATATGATTAATTACAAGTCAAAACACGGACGACAAATGAAACGATTTTAACCAAAATGCTCTTTAACATGGAATTTACAAAATAACGGGTAATATAAAGTCATAAGTGAACCATATATGATATCATAACAATGAATATGATTCTGTAATAAGTAAATGACATTATTTAAATCATTATACAGGAGGTTCAGATACATACGAAGAATATCGGACCTAAGGTAAGGGATAATTTTGTAAATCTCATTTTTATCTGAGATTGCTTATTCGTAAGTATTTACTGGGGTTATTGCCATCATCCATGTCCATGTTTTATAAAAATGTATTCATGTATGTTTAAAGTCCTTTTTACCCATTTTGAATTTTACCCCATGGCATGGAAGGAATCTTTGTTTTATTTACCCTACAAGGTACTTTTTACTTTTCCGAAAAAAGTAAGAGAAGAATGTTTTTTTAACGTATACGGCATGAAAGGATTTTTACGATTTTATAAACCTTATTTTCATGAAGATTCCTAAAAAAATATTTCATGTCTATTGTCAACAAAATCCTTTTATTTTAAAATTTCATGACATTTTTTTAAAAGAAAATGATTTTAAAGAAGAAATGATATTTTCCTCAAGAATTCATTTCAAGTTTTTTATCAAAACCATTTTTTATCCAAAATGACATTATTTCATATGTGTATGTATCAAGTATAATGTCTCTATGATTTACATGGTTTCATTTTTCTTATTATGAAATGATATCCATTTCTTTTATATGGATTATGTGATGATGGGATGATGTTTATGAAACCCATTTTATTTATTGGGTTTTTATGAATGATGTATGTTTATTTTGTGGCACAAGTAAGAATGATTTCATTATGAGATGGGTGGGACCTATATCTCCCTCCAATGTATTGGGTAAAGATTTTATATCTCATGAGATAGACATGGCTTGAACGGTAAGTTAATCCGGTTCAGTGTTACAGGACTGAAATGAGGAGTGAACTCGATTCAGAATGGGACTTTGTCCACTAAGATGGTCTTGGCAGCAATGCCTTGGCTACTATAGAAATCATTATATGTGCTTAATGTATTCCACAATTACATGTCTTATTACCATGCTATGTTATCATGATTTATGTTCCATTATGATCTATGCCTTATGTACTTCCACAATTTATGTCTTGGCTCAAGATTTTGATGTTTAAACATTATGTTCATGTTTTAAATTTCAAATTTATATGGTATATTTTATTTTATCCATGCTTACCCTTACTGATCATTTGAGCTCACCCTTTTTATGTTTTATTTTCCCCCAAGATTAAAAGAAAGGTTTTAGGTAAGGAAAAAAAGTGGAAGATCTTTATGGGAGATGTTGAAGATATTTCACCACGATTAGAATGTTACGTTCCAAGTTTCCAAAGACACTAAACTATTACGGTCCTTGTGTGTCTGTTTTTGTTATGTACTAAGTATTCCTCAAAAGTAATGTAATGTCTATGTACGTCAAGCTTCGGGTCTCTACAGGTACCATGACTATAGCTTCATAATTGGTGATTTCTTTATTTGATACTTTTGAATCACATTCATTTATTTAAACTCATATTGTTAATATGATAAATCTTTATACATATATTTTTTCTTATGATATGGATATTTCTACACCTCTTGGAATGAAGAGAGAGTAGGTTATCCAAATTCCATATTTTGTTTTCTCATTGTCAGACATTGAGCTTGCTTGGAGTTTTTTTGGTTCTTAACATGAAACCACTTGACATCATATTCGGTATGGATTAGATTATTTATAATAAAGCCCTGATTTATTGTTATCTTATATGAGTCTCTTTTATAACACCCTATGGGCTGTGCTGTATCTTTCAAGGAGAGTGGGGGGTGATGCACTATTGAGAGAGAAGTGGACTCACATTTTTCATATGGAATCTTCTTGACATGATTTATGGGGATAGATTTTTTTTCTGTGTTATGGAGTTTATAACACCCCATTAACTTTCTGTTATGTATTCTTTTGATCCTTCTCATGGTTTTTTCTTTTTGGATGTCTATGTAGGGTTGAGAATATGTTAGGAGGATACCTATAATGGTGAATTCAGAGTTTTGTTGGAATTTTCAGCATAAAAACTGCTGGTTCTATAGGCTTCTTTTGATTTACATGTTGTTTAATATGTTTACATTCCATGTAAATTCTAAAATAATATTAAATCTATTTTTAACAAAAGGTGATGGGTTTTTGGCATTTATGGGACATGTCAATTACACGATGTGTAATTGGGTTACACATCGTGTAATGTCCCCATAGTTATTTTTAAACAGGAGGTTCAGCTAAAATTTCTATTTCCTCTTCTCCATATATCTTTTATCCAAACCCAAGATCCATACTCAGGTGATTTTGGTGCCCCTGACACTTTAAGGTCATTTCTTTCAGTGATTGATCATTATTGTGGTTTGGGTGTGAATCTCTAGTTAAGCGGTCTCCCTGGCTCCCCATCTATTTCCCCTTACCTCTTTAGATTTTTTTAGATAATCTTTAGATTGATGGATCTAAACTCCACGTCGTTGAATATTGTTTCTAGGTTAAGTTATAGGATCTTTTAATCCTTCATTCTTGATGGTGGGTTCCGATGCAGGCATTGTGTTTCTATGAAAAAGGTAAGTGGTCTGGTTATGATGGAAAAGTTTGATTAACACTAAATTGATTGATTTAAATTCAGTTATTTGATTTAAATTAGATTTCTTGATTTCAATTAAAATACATTAAATTGGTTGATTGAAAACCCAATTCCAGTGGATTGGGTATTTTTCTTTGATTTGGAAAGAAATTGGGGAAAACCCTTAATTCTATTGAATTGGGGTGTGTTGGTGAAATTGATAGAAAATTGTGATATTTAAAAATTTTAATTGAAATTTTAATATTTATTTGATGAAATTGATTTCAAATTGGTATTTAAGAAAAGTGTCTTAAAATGGTATTTATAGAAACCAGTGTTTTTATCTCAGAAAAAGGAATTGATTAATTAAAAACCCATGATTTGGTTTTTAAAATGAAATTGAAATATTTGAAAATGGGATGAATTGTATTTTAAATAGATTTAAAATAAAATTTCCATCATTTATTATTATTTGAGCACATGAAATCCTAGGTAGTTAGTGAGTTATTAGGGAAAAACACGCTATTATAAGAATTCCCTAGCACCATATTGACGTTTTAAAAATCTAACATAAACTGTTTGGCACATTTTATTCCTCAGTTGGATATTGATGATTTCTCTTTGACCAGTGTTGAGGGATGTGTGTACACATTGCAATTATAATTATATAAGTTTGTGAGGATCCCATAACCTAGAACTATCATACCTCTTGATATATGACCATGTGTACTGTTGATTATATTTGAAATATATTCTATTGTTTGTAAACTATTTTACAAATTCCATCTAAATTTACCTAAATTTTTCTATATAAAATGTTTATCAAGATATTTTTTAAATTATGTTCATTATTTTAAATGTAAAGAATTATTTGTTTTAATTATTCTTTTGAAATTTTGTGCCTATTAATTTAAAATTGAAATATTTATTTGGCTAATTAAATGTTGACATATTATTATGTAATCCTTGATGAGATCCTACTGAAATGTTAGCTTAAACCCTACCTATACTCTCCAGTGTTTTTATATTATCTCCTTCAAGGTTTGATCAAGGGGAAAAATTCCACTTGGAGGTTTTTATTATTACTGTTCCTTGGGTTTGGTGTTGCTAAGTCCATTGGGACATGGGTTGTCTTCCATATTTTCTAGTACTTTGTGCTACTTATGCCTATTTTATTTATGATAAAATTCTCCCTATATAGTTTTTATTGTATCCATATTGAATTTTTTATCTTGTTTCATTGTTTTTGTAGAAAATTTATTCCCACTTTCATATTATATGATTCCTGGTGCTTGTCTCCAACCCATGAGTATATAGAATTCCCTTTAGGACATGTCATATCTCGTTTGGTTATTGGGTTACCAAGGTACCTAGGATAGTTCCTGACACTTGATCTAGTGGTGACTTGGTCTGGAAGTAACTTGGTCTCGCATTGACTAAGTCTGAAGGCAAGTCAGGATCAGGTGGTGAGTCATGACAATGGTAACTTATTTCGGTGGTAGGTCATTCTAACACTTAGTATAATTTAGATCTTTGTGGTGACATATCCTTAGCGGGGACTCATCACCAATGGTGTCAAGTACGATGGTGAGTGTTCTTGATACTTTTCCATATTTTGATTCATCTATGAGTTAGCCTCTAGCGATGACTCAATCTTAATGGTGAGACTTCTTGGTAGTGAGACTTCCTTAACGGTTAGTCTTCCTAGAAGTGAGACTTCCATGCAGGGGAGTCATACTTTGCCAAAATTCTCTAATTTGTTTGATAATATAAAATGATCTCATAACACCTGAAGCTCATTAGTATCATAATAAAAATGATTTTTTGATCATTAAAACATGGGGTCCAACAATCTCATCCTTTTAGATGATCACAAATCATGGAATTTTACATACATGGTATGAAAGATAAATCATGGTTTTTTATATAGCATGGAATCAAAGTTAAAGAAGATACACATGATATCAAATATATTAAGTAGATGGTATCAAATATAAATAAAGGTCATATGGTATTAAATTAAATGAAATATAATAATATCAAAGGAAAAATTAGACACATATGGTATTAAAGAAATATTACTATAATATCGGAATGATATCAAAGGAATAGAAATAAATTCCATATTATATTTTCCACCTTCTGGGATTATCAGAAAGTGAATAAGAAAAAAGATAAGAATAATAAAATAAAAATAATCATAAATATTTCCATTTATAAAATTTCATTGAAAGGACCTCCACAAAGTCGCAACAAAAAGTTACACAAAAAAACATTCCCATAAAAAATGTCTAATCATCAATGGTATTTGAGTTTAGATGAAGGGTCATGAGGTTTTTTTCCCATTTTTATTTGCATGTGGCAGAAGCCTTAATAGTAGTGACTATGAAAATAATAGGAACAACTATAGGAATACCATTTAGATCAGGATTCCCTATGATGATAATCGGCCTGAGGTGTTGTTCTACTTCTCCAGGAGATTGAGAAAATAGTTGGAAATGAGATGGCAGGTGTGCATAAGGGTTTATGGTCACAAAATATTTGAAGAAATCTTGATTTATAGCTGGTGGAGTCATATGGGTAGTAAAAGGTATGGATTTGTGAGCCACAACATTAGATCTAGGAACATGTTGAAATGGTTTCATAAGATTTATGAAATCCATTATAATGTTTCCACCTCTCTCCATAACACTGAAAAAGTATTTATTTTCATCCATAAAATGATAAAGTTCCATATTCATGATCTTTAATTAGTTAACTTTCTCATTGATGTCTTGGGTTATTGGAGTCATCCTCATATTCTCAAAAATAAACTTAAAATGATCATTCAACTCATTCATAGAGAAAATTATAGGTAGATATTACTTGATAGCTTTTGTTATAGTCTCTTTGTCAGAATTCATTTCCTTTTCATACTCTTTAACTAACATGAGTACATGATCACTATTAAATCTGATTTTTCTAAAAGTATCCTAAGGTTAGTCAATGATAACAATTTAAGTAGCTCTAATCTCTTCTCTCATAACTATTCTAAGCATACAAACATCAAAAATAGGAGGAGGATCATTAGAGCTAGAATCCATGGAAGTAATATTTTCAATCCTTTCCAACAAGGATTCCATGGATTCAGAAAAATAAGAATGTGTATCATCCACATTGAATATTATGGATTCCAATTTATTTCCCAACCTTATGTTTTCTATTTTAACTTCTTGGATATGATGCATCATTTTTAGATGAATATGTTGAATCACCAGCTCAAACAAATATCAAGCATCCTATTCAGTTAACTAAGTAACCAAGGTAGGTTGATTCCTCAACTTCACATCAAACTCAGATCAAACCTTTTCACCAAATGAATCCAGATCACCCTTGGTGACCATATCCACTAAAACATAAGGCACAATAGGAGAAGGTAAAGGAGTAACAGGCTTAGATCTTGTATTCACATCAGATTAAAACTTCTACAACTCATGAGCAACATTAATTTTACTGAATATGGATCCTTCAAGATCTATTTCATCTCAAAGATCACATCCACCATTCTTTTGTGGAACCCAAAATTTATGAGAAAACATTTTACATTATTCATACATAGGGTCAATCCAACTATTATAAAACATAATAATAAATTCAACAACTAAAGAATTAGAAACTATAGATACCACTATTGTAGGTACACCAAAAGAGTCCCCAATAGTTCTCTATTAATCCAAAACTTTTTCAATATTCTCAACATTGATATGCTCCACTACTAACTGCTCAACTGTAGTAAAAAATTTCATCTAGTCAACAAAAAATTGATCTGAAACTGTTTGATCATCATAAAAAACTTGGTGAATCTCCAAACTTGGGGATTTCTCTCCTTCAACTGATGCTTATTTTTCTTATTTAGCATCTAGGTTTATATCCTTAAGGAGTCTAGGTCTCTCTTCTAATATAGATTTGGATACTCCTGGAGACATAATAAGTGATTAAGGCATTTCAACATCCTCAACTCTAATTCTCCCATTGGGACAATCAGGTTGAGAATATCAATCATCATCACTTCTATATCCATAAACATCTCCATTTCCATCTTTATTTTCATCACCATTTTCAGCATATTCTTCTTTTTACTCTTCATCTTCACTATTTTCATTTTCCTCATAGTATTTGGATGTAATTTTGAATTTATATTCACCAAATATTTCAATCAATTCTTCATCACTTCGTTTCTTTAAAAGTTTCTCTCTTTTATGGAGAGTCCAAGATAGACTAGGTGATCCATAGGAAATATCAAGTGATTCTAATGACAAATTAGGGTTACTTTATTCATCCAATATAAATTCTTATTCTTTATTTCCACCAACAGTAGCCTCTTCCTCCTCATTAGAATCATAATATTCAACTAATTTATCTGGTTCCAAACTAGGATCAACAAAGACTTTTAGTCTTAAAGGATAGTCTACCTGATTGAATTCACCATTAAAATTTTCATCATCAACCACACATTTTTTTCAATGGATTATAACTTAACTTCATCCTTCTATATATTATTATAGTGATGCAGTAACCCTTGAAATTCACTATATATTCTTCATATTTACCTACCAAACCTTTAGCTTTTATCATAGTAGAAATGAACTTCAAGTAGGACAGATAATTTAATCCTGAGGTTGGATTATGCATTTTTATCATGTGTACCCCTAGGTATCTAAAAAGATGTATCTTGTGTCCAACTTTCATAATACATAATAAAAGACATCTTGATATCTTAAACTAGAAAAATCACCCTTCCTTGAGAAAATCATATTCTAGATAAAGTGTTCTATTTTTTATTTCTATAGCTCCATCCTACTGAGGGGTCCTAGGACTATATACGTTATTACTATAGACATTTTGTGAGAAATATGATTCAATGTCGTAATTTTCAAACTCACGGCCATGGTCACTACTTAGGATCTTAATTATAAGTCTACTAAAGTTTTCTATAGATCTAGAATACTTGGAAATGTAAGAACATGCTTTACACTTTTGAGCTAAAAAGAACACCCATGTTAACCTAGAACAGTCATCTACCAGTATATAAACATAGGGGTTCTAATTTAGGCTATAAACTTTGGATGATCCAAATAAATCCATATTAACCAACTCAAGAGGTTTATAATTTGAAAAGTCTTTCTTTTATTTAAAATAAATCCTTTGATGCTTCCCTTTTTGAAAAGGGTTAATGAATTTATCATTTGGGAACTCAAGTTTTGGTAGATCCTTGACTAATACTTTCCTAGTAAGATTAATAAGTGAGTGGATATTATAATGACCTAGTCTCTTATGAAAAATCCATGATTATTTATGAATGGAACTCAAGACTTTTTTGAGAAATTAAATAATTAAAATCAATAACATAAACATTTCCATTTCTTAAAGTAGTAAACATTAAAGAATTTTTGGAATAAAAAACATTACATGAATTATTTTATAATTTGACATGAAAACCATCATCACATAATTTTTATTTGTTAAGAAAATTATAATTCAAACCACCAACAAACAAAACTTTGGAAATTAAAAAATAATTAGTGTTACCAATTTGGACAAAGCTGATGATTTTCCCTTTAGAATTATCCCCAAAGGTGATATGACCACCATAAACATTTATGAGGTTTTTGTTAATTGAGTAGTACCTATCATATGCCTTGAACATATTCTATCCAAGTACCATATAATTTTATAGGAGGTATTCAAGAATATTTCCTACAAAGAAAATTTATACAAGAAATGATTTTGGTACTCATATTTTCTTGGTTCCAGATGTGTTCGTAATTCGGGATTTAGGAACCCACATTTTATTAATAGGTACATTATAAACAGACTGTAATATTTTTGAAATAAACACTCTATTTTGTCTTTTTTGAAAATAACTCATAGTATGACTTTCAAAATTATATTTATTTACAAATGTTCTCTTAACTATTCTTCTATGTATAGGTTGGTATCCTAGACCTGTAAAATACTATAAAGCAATTACTTTACCTAGAATCTGAGTTAAGTTTTCTCTTCCATTAGTAAAATTTTCCAAATACTTCTTTAGTTATTCATTATATAATTTATGTTCAGTATTCTTCTTTAATAACAGTGCATTTTTCTCCTTCTATACAACAATGTTAGAGTTAATATTAGTAGGTAAAACATGATATTTTTTCAGGAATTTATATTTATCCTTAATTTCATTGAATGTGTTCTCAAGAAAATTAAAATAATAAAATAATAAAATATTTCTTATTGAGGCATATCATATTTATTATGTTCAATTTCAGATTTATCAAATTTAAGCATAGATAAGTCAGTAGATACAACAGGTACCTCATATACATTTTCCATAATGCACATGTTGGATCAGTCAGACTTCTATTCCAAAGTAGTATAACAAACCATAATTTACATACATTGATATTATTTCAAAATTGAAGTAAATTCATTAAAACATATAAAAAAACCTTGACCGGACCATATATGTATAGTGTCTTTAGAAACAGGGAAACATAAACAACTGGTTTATAAAATAGTTACATTATCTCCCATTTATTTCTTCATAACTAGACTCCTTTTTGGCATATCTTACTTAATACCCTTATTCCTAACCTGGGGAAAAGAAACGTATGAAAGGGTGAGTTAAAATGCTCAGTAAGGGTAAATAAAGGAAATATCAATCATATCATATTCATAAGGACAAAACATTTGAAAATCTTATCCTCCATATAAAAGATCATAATATCATGTCATGGGATAAATCATAGAAGTGAAATTTAATACCAATATTCGTAAAATAAGACATTAAATTTTGTGGCATATACACATAAGCATAGAAAATCATTTCATATTAGTCAAGGCTCATTTCCAAGACCATCATAGCGGAAAAAGTCCATTACTGAACCGAGTTAACTCCTCATTCTAGCCTTGTATTACTGAACCATATTTACTTTCCATTACAACCATGTACATCTCATGAGATATAAATCATTATCCAATGTATTAGAGGTAGATATAGGTCCCACACAACTCATAATGAAACCATTATTTTATGTTCCACAAAAGATAAAAACATTCACTATAACATAACCCATGAAATAAAATGGGTTTATTAAACATCACTCCATCATAAAATAATCCATATAAAATATAATTCCATAATTAAAAAAATAAAATAAAATAAATAATAGGGATATAATCATAACCCTATTTAAGCCACATCATCTTAGATGAAAAATAATTTTGATAAAACACTCAAAATTAATTCTTGAGGAAAATATCCTTTCTTCTTCAAAAAAGCGTCTTTTCTTAAAATGCCATGCAATTTTAAAAGATAATAATTTTTTTGAAAAAATAAATAAATCATATATGGGATGATTCATGGAAATAAGGTTTCATGAAACTGTAAAAATCCATTCTTGCCATATAAGTTAAAAAAAATCATTCTCCTCGTACTTTTTCTGGAAAAGTAAAAAGTACCTGAAATCAAATAAAGACAAAAGATTCCTTTCATACCATTTAAAAAAATTTACCAAAGGATAAAATTAACTTTAAATTTTTTTATAAGAATAGAAATAATATTAAATAATTAAAAAACATGGATTTTGATGATAAATATACAAAAAAAACACTTACATATAAAAAATCTCGGATAGAAATGAGATTGTAAAATTATCCCTTACCTTAGGCCCGATATGATTTGTATGTATCCAAAAATCTTGTATAATGATTTAAATAATGTTAGTTATTTATTCTAGAATCATAATTATTTTTATGATAATATTATGATTATATTTTCATCCGTTTTTAAGTAACATTTCATTGTTAATCGTTATTCGGGTATTAACTGAAATATGTTCTTATGTATGTTTTGTTAGATAAGTTCTTATTCCTATTTATAATTTAAAACATTATATTAATATAATATATATCATATTTATTCATTCAATTCATTTATATAGACATGGTTGAATGAAGATTATGTAGAACTAATCTCATCGCACCGTGGAGACGGTAAGCCGTACGTACGCACGAGTGATGATATCACTCCCATAATTATTGAATGGTATTGAATTGGATGGTTTATAGTATATCAAAATTAATATAGTGTTATATTAATCATATATAGTTATTATTTACACCATTATACCCATATGAGTAAGGTGATGGGGAAAAAAGATTACACCACGATGTGGAGAAGGTAAGTCATACGTACACACACACACACACAGTGATTTCATTTTTTGTAGGATGGATAGAAGGTGAAATAGGGTTGTTTCATATTTATAAAAATATATTAGTATATAATTCATATTTATGGTATTAATTTATAATTAAACAACTAAATAATAGGAATTATAAGAAGAAATAAATTTGAATGAATCGGTAAAAGAGATTACCTCTTCCTTGACGTGCGACCTTTAAATTTCCACCTAGGGCACTAGAGTTGGTCTTTTGAGAAGACCAGAACCTCTAGAATGTAACTATGGAAGTTGAGAAGAGAAATGGTTAGGGTTTGGACGATCTTTAAGTCTCAAAATGTATTTAAGTGGAGATGGAGGAGGTTCCCTTTTATAAGAGAGGAGAGGGACAATTTAGGAAACTCTCAAAATTATTAATTTATAATAAAGTAAAACCCTACCCAAAAACCTCCAAAGCACCCCAAATTTGAAGATGAGATGATATAGGGTTGTAATATAATCAACCTAGAAATTTTAGAAAACTTATGTTTTCAATTTAAAACTTATCTTTTTAATTGACACTTAGTTATTCTGTTAAATTTTAATTTTGGTAATAACATTATAGATATTTAATGGAAATGAATATTTAATTATGTGATGTTAATTGGCCATAAATAGATACTTTATTCCATTTTATACCTTATAATTATCACTTTTTAATTTTTAAATATTTTTATGGCTTTTAAATAATTTAATAAAATGTTAGGTTTATAAAATATCAATAGTTTCATTCTTGAAACTATTCATTTATTAGACGTTAAATAAAATTCACACAGAAGATAAATTAAAAAAAAAATTAATAAACTCCGTACATGTCATAGATACCTATAAAATTCATGGAACACATTAATTTTTTCATATGATATTTCTTTTAATATTTTTAAAACCATTTATTTGATATTTCTACTAATAAAATAATTTCTATATGACTATTGTGTCATCATTAATGGTAATTATTGAATCTCGAAAAATTATAAATAAATTTCTATGATGTAGTTAATTCTTTTTTATTTCCATATAATATCTATAGTCTATTTTATATCATAGTTATCCATATATTAAAATTAATATACTTATATAAAATGAGATTGTGACATTTTATCCATTTCATTGATTTTTATTAAATTCATGTCATTTTCACAGGTAAGTGGACATAAAGTGATTACATTTCTAAAAATAGATTATAAGGGTCTAATTTATTCATCCAATAGGATTTTTATAGGTGTTATGGTAATTTTTTAATATTACTTTTACCCTTCATTACCTGATTTACCTTTAACCATGGTAATAAAAATAATTACCAAAGTTACAATTCATAATGCCCAAAAATAAAAGTAATGTATCAACATAATTTGAACATACTAATTCCAATTACGAAATCCATTCTTCAAAATTCAAAACATACAAGTTGAATTAATTAATTTAAAACTAATCCTGTTATTGAGAAAATGGATTTTAAAAGTTAAAACATTACAAAAGATTGAAATGTTTTTAACAATGAATTCAAAGTAATATTAATTCTAATGAAATAAATTATATTAAATGGTAAAAATATATTCTATTTATACTTTGAAACCATTAAATATTATAATTTAACCATATAAAGTATCTTTATGAAAAAATTTGTTTTTAATTAAAATCTTGCGCATTTTTACTATTCATCAAAACATGAAAGTTATCCGATATTTATCAGAAATTTATCAAAAGTAAATTTTTATATCCCAATTAAAAATATCAAGTTTATTTTTTCATATAAAAATTATTAATGTGTTAAAATATTAATTTAAAATGGGTTCTCTATTTAGTAGTGTAAAATTATCCTTAAAAAAAATACATCAAATATGGTTTTATTCATAACCTATGACTAAAATATCCATTGGATGAATATAAAAAATATTTTATTAAGTATATAACACATATATATCTTATTAATTTCATTACCAAAATTAATTAAATCTAAAATATAAATATTTAATTGATTTATATTTTTCATAATGCATTTTCATAATTTAGTTATAATTTTTCTCTCTAAACTAATGGCAAGGATATAATGGTAATTTTATAATAAGGGAATATTGAGGTTCATTTAAACTCAATATTTAGTGAAAGGAAAGCTACTGAATAATAAAAATTATTTAAAGAAAATATTTCATAAATCATCCGGGTGTTACAAGTAGATTCCGAGTCACTTGAGCTGTCCTTAGAGGCACTCCAAGATTCTTCCATGGGTTTATTTAATTTTCTATAATTTTCCTCATATTTCGTTTTCTATTTAAATTTTGGATAGTCTTCTTTTACATGTCTTTTTTCACTTTCATTCATAACAGGTTATGTAATTTTTACTATCATCCTTTATCTAATATTTCTTCAAGTATCCATTACTATCATACTTTCCATTATAACTAGAATTTCTAAAAAATTTATTCTTCCAAGAAAACCTCATAAATATTTTGGACATATGGGAAATTTTCTCATCACATTAAAATGTTGTTTTACTAGCATAAATTCTATTAAATTCCTCATCTCATAAGGCTCAATCTAGGATAGTCATATATTTGAAAATATTATTATTGGCCATTTTTTAGCATTATCCCAAGTATCTCTAGAAATCATAGATTACTCATACTTATCATCAACAGCAGACCAAATCTCAATAACCATACTTTCAATATGAATTTTCTTTTTGATCTTCCACTAAGGACAATTATTTCCATTAAAAAAAGGAGGCATGTTAGTAGCATGCCCTTCTTGTCTATTATCCACTAAAAGAATTAAATTTAAAACTAAAAAAATATTTATTATCTTTAAATGACAACTAAAATCATAGCAGATTTTTTTTTGAAAAACTTTGATACCAAAACTTCTCCTCTAATACCAAATGTTGCTCTATGTAAGTATCTCTTGGGGGGGGGGTGAATTGAGTACCCAATTAAAATTTCTATTAAAAATAGGTTTAAATAAAATGTCCTATTTAATTTAAATATGACCTAGTTAACTAAAATAGTAGATCGATATAAATATTGACCTTTTAAAAGAATTCTCAAAGATTGATTAGCTCTCATTTAAAAAAAATGATATTAATTTATCCTTTGAAATCAATTTAATCAATCAAAAAATTATATTAACACTAATTAAGGTTAACTATAAAAGTATTGTTTTTATTTTTATATTAAAATAGATTCAGTTTCAAGACATAGAAATAAATAAAAATAAAAATAAAAACAAACAGTAGAAAATGAATACAATAGGTTCATTCTCATGTTGAGAGTTAGTACACTCCACTTTAAAATGACTAGCTACCAAGTAGTTTATATAAAAAGAAACTTTGATCCATAACCTTGATTGGGTATACAATAACACAATGACTATCTCGGACACACATGGACCTTTTCTATAGTAATCATGGGAGTGCAAAAGATAACAGGCCATGTAGGGACCTCTTCTACAATAATCATAGTTAAAAAGATAAAATAGTGTTTGAGAAGATATCTATCATCTTTTAGTTTAATGAAGGAGACAATATGTGTATTAAAATAAAGAGTATACACACACTTCTCATAATGTAAAGATAAAGGAACAAACAGAGAATGTAAAGGTGTAGAAATAGTACTGTTTATTTTTATAATGATCTCTTCAGCTTATGACTCATTGAATGTAGATTTAATGGTAGCTCAAGTCGAGTTTTTAATTTTTGTTGTTGTAGAATATCAATAAATATTATCTTTTATGACTGTAAGAAGGAAATGTATGTTTCTATAAGCTAAAATCATACTTTTTCATGTTTAAGAAAGATTTAGTGTGTATGTACTCTTATGGTTCTTAAAATAAGGTTCATCTTACTTCATCTGTGTAGCTCTATATGTATCTTAGTTGTTCATCACACCACATTTATCCATGACAGAGTCCTCTTCCTCTTTTATCAGCAGTATGCATGAGTATCCATGCAGAGAAGATTAAATTGAATATCCTATATCCTAGTACTTAGAATGATACAGTCTATAATTCATATCTATAAAAAAATTAAGAACAATCATTAAAATAATTTTGAGAATTAAATTTGTTAAACTAGGTGTTAGATATATTTTATTCAAAATAAATTGAAACAGTGGTGGTTAGTCTTTAGAACGGTGACAAGTCTATGGAGGTGTCTTGATATAGTAGTGACTTGGTCTGGAGGTGACTTGGTTTGGAAGTTAATTGGTATGGTGGTGACTGAGTTTAGTGGTGAGTTAGGATCTGGTTGTGAGTCATGCCAATGGTGACTCATTTCAATGGTAGGTCATTCTGACAATTAGGTGAATTTGGATCTCAAAAGTGACTCATCCTTGGTGGGACTCATCTTTAATAGTGTCAAGTCTAACGGTGAGTGTTTCCAACACTTTTGAATATTTCAGTTCATCGATGATCTAGCCTCTCTCAATGACTCGACCTTAATGTTGAGACTTCTTGGTGGCGAGAATTCCTTAATGGAGATTCTTCCTGACAATGATAATTTCTTAAGAGTGAGTCATACTTTTCCAAATTTATCTAATTTGATTGATAATATAAAATTATATCATAACACATGAAACTCATTAGTATCATAATAAACATGATTTTTTGGATCACTAAAACAAGGGGCTAATAATATTTAAATTATATAAAAGACTTAAAGTATCACTTTAACATAGTTTTTGGAAAGGAAAATTACTTAATAAAAACCTCATAATTGTTTTGGAAACTCTAGAATATAGATTATGGTTTTATTGTAATGTTATAACAAGGATAATTTGAGGGTGGAAACCTTGTGGTATCTTATTGGAATTAGAAGTAAAAAGTTACTGTGTCGAGTAAATACATCACTGGATATTTTCATTATAAAATTATTCTGTTTGTTATTTTTGTTGAGATCATTATGATTTTTAGGATTATTGAACATTTTTTGTGCTCATTTTACTTATGTGGGGTAAAAATGTAATGGGGATTTAGAAATAGTGATTTTTTGAAAAATATGATTGCTCATGGGGTGATAATCAAGACACCATGTGGTTTACATGATATTATAGAATTTATATTAGTCAGCATGATCAGTTAAAATTTACATAGTCTAGGTTTTATGAGAATTCACTTTCTTAGAAATATATTTTTTGTAATCTTGGTAATGAAGCGGTTAGTAAAATTTAATGGCATATTGATTAATATGCATGTTGTGTCACTATAACATCTTATAATTGAGTTTTCATCTTTCCAATAGTGATAGGATGTTAATATTGTGGGAGAAGGGTCATTACTAGAAGAATTGTTAACATTTTCTTGTTATTTAACAACATAAACATGTGAACTGAGGGTGTAGTTGGTGGAATTGTTGAAATATGGTTCACCTCCCTTTTTGGGAACATACCTATGTTTAAATTCATAATCATGTATGTGTGGAATATAGTAACTCAGGGGGGGTGACCTACTAGAAGGTTCCCATAGGGTTTTTTGAGCATGTTATCATACACCCATATTTCAAAATTTTTTATCTAGATTCTTCAAATAGAGGAATTGAATCAATTTTAGATACCTTGAAAGAATCTCACCCTCTTTTATTAGTGTGTTATTTATAGTTCATTTTTTATGTTTTCTCTTGTATAGTCACACTAAGGAATGATCTAGCTAGGTCTGAATCTTCTTAGTCAATTGGGCGAGGGATACCTTAGTTCATGAGTTCTTGGATGACTAGTTAATATATTGTGGGATCAAAGATGATTTATGGGTTAAATCACTGATATGAACATGGGTTTTTCTATCCAATATAATTTCATGTTTTTCTATTTGGTAACAATAATTTTTGACTTGGATGAACATTTTTTTGAATTTTAATAGTCAATCATTGATACCCTTACCATTAGGTTAAAAAAAATGGTGGGGATTCATTGATAGATTAAAAAAGGCTGAATATAGTCTCTGTAATTCTTGGGAATCAACTCTAGTTCCTCCTTTGGTCTATTACAGTTTCTCTAGACCCACCATTAACTATTTGGGTTTATCATCCAGGCGTTGGAAAGGGATATATGTAATGAATACCAAACACCATTTATGAGTGGGCATGTAGTGACTATTAACTATACTAGTGTAGTGGGAATGAATTATCTTAGAACTTAACACCAAATTGCAATGAATTATTCAAAAATAATGAAATAATTTATATTATAGTTAGTCAACTAACTATGTTGGATAATTTTATTTAAATTTAGGGGATATATTATATAAAATATTTGGAAATATTTTCACTTAAAACGTGTTATTGTCTCATGGGGTACTTATTTCCATCATCTTTGAAAGAGACCATAGTTTTCTTTCATAGGTTTGACTAGATATTCTTGATATTTTCTTATTTAGGATGATGTATCATAATCCATATAGATCTCCACTTTTTTAGGTGGTGGTTGGGGAATGTGAATTTCATGGACCAAGTATAATGTGAGAGAATATGAAAGGTACTAACTAACATGAGATGAAAATGTTATTTATTTGAGATATTTGATATTGAATTTTTGCTATCATTGTTTATAAATATCATTAGTGGTGGGAAGTTTATGATTTTTGATGGAATATCCATGATTAGTTAATTGTATTCTCTGTTAGAATGGTTAGTCAGCTCCACAATGTGCTAGAAAATTTTCAATTTTAAAGAATATAATTGGGATTGATTAAGTCATAGAGTTACATCACTAATTATACATAGTTCATGGTATCCTTATTTACAAATTTTATCGTAGGAGTGCGATCCATACTCTGTTCATGTAATTTGTTTTCATTATGCTTCTCTTAAACCAGATTCTCTATTGGTTTTCACTATGTTTTATGTTTTGGATTAGGAAATAAATGATATTGAATGAATGATATCAAAACCTAAAACTTTTTTTTTTCACATATTATTACTTCTTTTTTCACATAAAAATCTATTAATTATAACCCAAATATCATGAGGCCTAGTGTCTTTGGAATACTAGGTACATAATACATCAAAGTGATACTGAAACAAAAATTATTTATTGTATTCTCTATAATGATCTCACAAATCATTTTGAGCTCCTATAACTATATAGGATAACCTAGGGAATATATTAAATAAATGAGTGAGCTAAAAATCATAATAAGGGAATAATCATAATAAGGATGTATTACTTGTGAGTCAAAGGTATAACATGATATCATAAAAGACAATTCTCACGAGTAATCACAGGGAATAAGAACATAAAGAAAATGGTGTCATAAGATCATGGTAATATCAAAAATGTGTAAGAAATGTAAAACATGACATAAACATAATTAAAGTCTGACTTTGGAGGAAACATCACACGGTGCATAGAGTCCAATAATGGATTAGGTTCACTCCCTAATCCCAAACATGATGTCTCATGAGACTATACCATTACCCAATGAATTAGAGGGCCATATAATTCTAGGAACCCACATTAGATTAATATCATTTTAATTCATATGTTTTCCACATATTATAAATCAATGATATGGAATAACATAAGAATTACACATGGAAAGAAATGGGTTTCATAATCTTGTATTGTATCATAACTAATGGAAATTTCGTAATTAAGAAATTTGAGAATAGAGTTTAATGAATTTATTACCCTATCAAATTAAGGGATAACAATCTTGGTATATATGTGAGTGAAAAATATATATAATTTCGAAGTAACCCATAACATCAAAGTCTTTCCTCATTGATGAAAATTTTGTTAAAATATTACATAGAATATTTCTTAGGAAAATACCTTTTTCACTTTGAAATTACTTCTTCAAAATTTATATATTTAGCAGAATATTAAAAAAAATTATTTAAAAATAACCATGTAAACTTATAAATTTGGATTAAAGTAATTGAGTTTAAATTATATCTTTTAATTCTATTCGTGGGAAATATGTTAAAAACATTCCTTTCACACTACTGTAAAATGGTTAAAAAGTACTTAATTTAGAAAATGATGAGAAGACTCATTTAAATATTTTTTTAAAAAGAAAAACATTGGTAAAATTTTCTTTAATAATTCATTTGTATAATTTTAAAAACATTCTTGAAAATATTTTTACAAAACATGGATATGGAAGAAAAACGATTTTTGACCAAAGAGAGAAATGAAGTTAGCTTTTCTGAAAAACATATTCTCAATAATTATATGTAATAAAGAGAGGAATATGGTACAATTACCTGAAAAATTAATGAATAAACACATTATATTAAAATTAAAGGTTTTTATTAGACAACGATCAAATAATTTCTTACAACATAAATTCAAGCACAAACAATCCCGATTAAAATGATATTGAAACATAAAACCTTACTACTTTGAAATGTTTTGAATAAAAAATCCCATAAATGAATTATATTAGTTGTAAATTAAAATTTCATGAGTTATTAAGGATTCATGATATAATATATAAATATTTAGTATATACACCATTTAAAATAATTTAGGGGCATAAAAGAACATATGTCTATAAGAAGGAAGTTTTGAGATGAAACCCTTACCTTGAGTCCAGACTTTGCCGTGTATTTATTTTTTCTCCTGAATAATAAAATTATATCAATTATTTTTTTTCTTAATAAAATTTTATAGGTTTAATCCCTTAAACTTAAAACATTTAATTCATTTGTTTTAATGAGTTATTTAATAACTTAATGCATTATGTCCATGTTGGGTGTTTTGAGGACACTCAAATAAAAATTTCCAAACTGCATCAGTGTTTTCACTGTGGTAAAAGGGATCATTATTCCATCATATAAAAAATAATAACAATTAAATAATTATCATTTTATAAATCAATTATACTTTTTAAAAACAACCATGAAATATGTTTATGAAAAAATAAACTATGTTACAATTATGGAGAAGGTAGGCCGTATGTACGGATGAGTAACATTTTCAGTTTCAAAAGATAATGATGAAAATTAGGTAATTATTATTTTAACATTATGGAATAATAATTTTATCACATATATCATATTATTTTTTTAAATACACTTATATATAACATCCATCTGATGTAGTAATAAAAAAGAATCATATTTCTTCGTGAGGCGGTAGTCCGCCGTACACATGAATGATGTTATAATTCTTCAATATATGATAAGTTAATAAGGAATATGATAAGTTAATTTTCAATAATGATAAATAAGTCATTAATATAATATATTGACATTAAATCCATCATTATTAACCTATGTTATAGGATATTAGGGAAAATGAATTACATCAGTTTACACGGCGATAACCCACCGTACACATGAATGATGATTTTGTTTCCCATTTAATGGATGAGGAGATGGAAAAATATTATGAAATAAACATAATAATATCAAATTATAAAGGATATATTTGTGTTATTATATTAAAATTTTTAATACATAATTTAAGGTGGAAAGAGAATAAGTAAAAAGAAGGAGCTCAGTGAAGATGATTGCCTTCGCTTAGAAAAACCCCCTTTGGATCCCTTATTAAGCACCCTAAGGATGGTCTTATGGGTGGAAATAAATATATATAATTTGGATAAATATGTTTGGGATATATTTATTTCATTTTTTTCAATTAAAATGGCTTGAGAGGTGTGACTAAGTTTTGGGATGGGGTGCCCTTTTATTATTGATGAGGAGTGACATTTTTGTAAATACCTAAAAGTATTCAATAATAGGAAGTCACTCTGAAGCCAAGTGCCTCCAAAATTGAAAAATAAAGTATTTTATGAGTTATAAGGATAATAAACACCTAAATAACAAAAAATTAACATTATTTTAACATATTATCCCCTTTACCTATATGGTTACTCACTTTTACTATTTTATTTTTTTTACGAGTCTAACGAGTTTTTCTACTGTTTTTACTATTAATTATGAAAAGAATTAATTATAACTTATTATATAATATATATTGTGATTATTTAAAATATTTATCCCTTTTAATATAAATTAATTCATATAAGTGGATGAATTTAATTTCAAATAAAACCCATAAGAGGCATGAAAAA
Organism: Viscum album; assembly: GCA_963277665.1. NCBI lineage: Eukaryota > Viridiplantae > Streptophyta > Magnoliopsida > Santalales > Viscaceae > Viscum > Viscum album. Next base: position 1,425,016,859 of record OY728120.1, on the reverse strand, counting down.
GAGATTTTCTGAAAATTCATTTTTCAAGGAAAAGATGATTTGACATTAACTCTATGGCTTGAAATATTCATTATATGAATTTAAATTAATAAATTTTGATTTATAATTTATTAATTTCATTTAAATAATTCTCTATTAAGGTTTATTTAAATTAATCAATATGGGGAACAATTATGCACTTTAAAATATTTTTTTTCTGAATAATGTGTTTTTAAGCCTAGAAATAACCTTATTATAAAATCCAGTAAAAATATGATACAAATGTATTTAAATTAATTAAATTTAACCGAATAATACCTTTTTTTAAATTTTAAATCAAATTTAAAAAATAATTAAAATTTTAAATTAATTAATTTTTTAAAAAGAAATGACATTTTTACAAAATTCAAAATTTTCCACTATTCACTAAAAAATAAATATTTTCTAAATAATCCAAAAATTTTACCTTAATAACATTTTGACGTACTTATGTTAAAAAATATTTTCATTTATAATTTTTTTAATTCTCTTAAATCAATTAAAATATTTTCTCACAAAAAATAATAGTTTTTGAAGGAAACATATTTATTGTTGAATATAATATATTTATTAAAAGTTGAGTTCTTATTAAGAATTTATCAATAAATTTATATAGAACTTTTATAAATATTTCATAATAAATTTAATACTATTAATACCAACTGATTTAATGGGTAGGTTAAGTCATCCATGTTTATATAATAATATATTAATATTATATCATAGTTCGTTTAAACTCAGTCTTCCATGCTGAATATTCAATTGAACATGGTGTTGTTTTTAAAATCTCAAGGTGTTACATTCTACCCCCTTAAATAAACATTATCCCCATAATTTTAACTTGTTTCTAGTAATAAAGGTTTTGACATTAGAAAATTCCTTTTTTTTGGAAAACCCACATCGTAAAAAGGGTTGGTAAAACATACTCTTAAGAGGGAATGGTAAATAATAAGGTGATCTAGAATGACACATGAATAGGTTTTCAAGTATTATAGTATTTGTGGGAAGTGAAAATATATACATGGAATAATTATTTAAATTTTTATGGGGCGGTTTTGGAGATAAATGATCTTAAGAAAGTGAATGATCAAGAGAACAATAACAACCACAAAACCAAAAAATCTATGATGACTTCAAAGACCATTGATTCATCAGATATGAAGGAAATAGGATAAAGTTTTTATTACAAGTTCATTTTCTTAGAGTTGAGAGATTCCTTTACAATCATTATTGATAACACTAAAAAATATTCATACATTCATAAACACAATTTTATCCTTTAGTTATACATCGATCAATTTTCCAGTACACCTCTTACTCTAATGAATGAATGTCAAATAATTTATTTTATGCCTAAAGCCCTAAAATTACCTTTTAAGGGATCATAAGATCCATAAAAAAGTAATAATCTATTCCTATTATATTTATTAAAACCAAAATGGTTAGCATATTGTATGATAATACCAAAAATGACTATGAATATATTAATATCCAAAATTCAGCAATAAAACAAAAGGTTTAAAATAAATCATTCCATAAATAAATAACTCTATATCCCAAATAACCTCAATAACCTCAACATGAAAGAGGTCTTTAACCTCAAAGTTTATCACATACACATTAACATACACATATAAAAACATAATATTATTCTTCCCAAATAATCCATTATGTTAACCCAAAAGGATATATATATATATATATATATATAAACCCAATAAAAGTCTCCCAGAAATATCATTAATATCTTCAAAATTCTGAAAATTCAATAATATTTGATCCTATAACATGTTTTACCATTTCAAAATAATACTTATCCACCAAATAATTTATGAAAAAACAAATCATACTAACTAATACATCAAGTAAACTAGTGGTAGGCGTTTCACTCTTTTTACCCTTCGATTGTGGGTTCATGCCTTGCAACCTTATAGGTTGTAATGAGTTTTTCCCCCAATATGCATGTTTTCCATTTTCTAAAACTATATTTATATAATTCCCATAATGTTACCAAAAACATGATGAAAAAACACAATATAACATTTATCATCAAAAAAGTTTTGATCCACTAAAGTCTTATATACCCATTAATTTTCCCCACAAAATAAAATAATATTAATTGAGTATAATTACCTCAACAACAGGTATATATTAAAAATTATCTTTTCCATAATAATGTTTTTTTCCATAAAATATCCCCTTAATATTAAATGTACTTTCCATTTTATTAGTACCATTCAAAATATTCTTGAGAATACTTTAAGAAGAGCTAATTTCGAACATTCCTTAGAAGGTTCATGATTCTTGTAACCAAAATAAAATTGATAAAAATAATTCAAAAAAATGATTCTATAGTACCAACACATAAAACCTTCTATAATTACAATTAAATAATTTTAATAACATAATCCATTAGTAATTAATTCTTAGATTTGGTCATTTACTCAAATAAGGACCAAGTTCCCCACATTTTGGATATTGAACTCTTGTAGTGCCTCAGGTTAAACTATATTTCCCCACATATTATTGACCAGACTCTTCATTATTATTTTGAAATTAGTTTTTTTGTGGCCACCCTTCCAAGACATAAATAATATTTTAATTCATTTAATAATTTTTTTTCATTTTTGACATGAAAAAATTTAATATTATTTTCTCTATCATCATTAACACCTGAATGTCCATAATAATCCATTGATCTCTTCTTTGATGTTTTTTTAAATTCAACTATGTTCCAATTATTAGTTTTATTTTGATATGAATATTTTGGAATGATCAAAAGATTTTTAACTGTAACGCCCCAACCCCAGCTACCCAGAGTCGGTGCATTACTTCGTAACATTGGCATGATCACAAAAGATCAAGTCTCGAAAGACCGATTAGTTTAGTAGCCTTGGAAACACTAGATACAGTCAAAAGTCTTACATTACATCATAAAGTGAAAAACTAATAACAAAGTCTTCATAGTCCACACTCATATCCTCTTCTGACTATCCCTGTAGGTCATTCATAAAATACTTCTTCACATCCTGGAAAATATTAAAACATTGAAAGGGGTGAGCTCAGATGCTCAGTAAGGATAACAATATTGCGGAAGCTTTCATAAATAAACATTAACATTTAAGGCAATGTATAACTAAAACAAAAGCCTTTTAAACCTGAACTTCAACATAATATGGCAAAAGTAAAATGAGATAATGCCATTCACTTCTTCACATGGATATTCTACTGGTCGAATAATCACATGCAATATCAATAACCACTTTCGTAATGATGGAATGCATAATGCCAGACTATCATAACCACGTAGTAGAGGCCTCGTGACAAGACCACAAATAAGATTTTGTCAAGGCCTTGTGCCAAGACACTAGTTTGTCTCATGAGACCTGCCGATGCATCGAGGAGCTATAGCGGGCTCCACCCGTCACTTATTAAGTCCAATGCATTCCTCATATGAACAGGTTTAAACACATCATAAACCATAACATAATCACATAAAATATGCATAAAGGAAACATAAAATTTCCACATTTCAATCACATGATATCAATACAACACATTGATATAATAAAAACTCTTTCAAAACAATTTTCAATACCAAAATAAAAGAAAATTAAAACTTGATATTTATTTTTCATTTTTTAAAAAATGTATGGCTTGTAGAGGAAGCAGAAACCCAAATAATGGTCACGGCGGCGGAGAAGTCGTTGTCGCCGCATATGTATGGAAAGAAAAACATTCCCTTTTTGTCGTTTAGTAAAACGCTTCATATAAAAAAGATTCCTTTTGAATAAACGTAAAAGTCAAAGGGGTTTATACACCGTATAAAAGAAAGTTGTGTATAAAACCAAATATGCCTAAATGAAATGAGATTGAGACGAAGTCCTTAAAAAGATCATTTTTAAAATAAAATAGATCTATTATTTGTATTCATTATAGGTACACATAAAGAAAGTAAAAATAAAAAATAGGACATAATAATATCATGACATAATTTGAAAGTAGGAGATTAACCCAAAGAATGGATGTTGGGTTAAGAAATTCCCTTACCTCTTGTCTGACTTGACTCAACCGTTCTTTAACCTCCTGAATAATAAACTAGAGTTAATATATACCTTATTAAGAACCATTTTCAATTTCATTATCCTTATTATATCACTTATTACAATGATATGAACATTATGTAATTATTTAAGTTAATAACGGTTGTTTTGTCGATCTTTGGTACTTGAGTCAACAATAAACTTCTTATAATTACAAGTTGTTCATGTGGTAGAATATCCATTATATCCAGAATTATATTCATTATTTAGATGTAATATATATCTTATATATCCAGTATATAAATTCATTTATAATATTACGTAACATTTAGAGGTAAGAAATGAAATGCACCGTTCATGGAGACGGTAAGCCGTACGTACGCATGAACGCTACTTTCATTTCAATTTCATATTTAATGGAACTAAATCATAATTATATAAATGTATAATATAATTACAGTATAATATAGGGTATAATACCATTTACTCCATCCTTTATACTTCCCACATATGGCATTAACGATTCAAATCACTTTGAGGGGGCGGTAGTCCGCACTTCCTAAAATGAAATTATCGCGTTTTACCCATAATGGAAATCATAAATTATGCCATAAATGAGAAATACAGAAGCATAAGTAAAACATAAACATATTATATATCATATATAAAAATAGTGACATCTTAATGGCCACCTTTGAAGGTGTTATATGAGTGTTGAACAATCATCGTTTCGTGAGGCAGAAATTCGCCATCCACAGAAACTGTATGTTCTTTAACCATTAGATGTAGGTGTGTGTAAGTGTAGCTCGAATCCTTCTTATAAAAACATCCTAGTATATTGAGGATACTGGTGTTGTTACAAAATAAATGAATAAAAAGATTTTAGGGGGTTGGAGAAGAAAAATAAAACAAAACAACATTAGAGAAGACATTACCTCAAAATCGGATTACTCTTTTTGATTTGAGCCAAAGGATTCCTTGGGAAGAGTTCTACCCAAAGTGAGGCTTCTAGGAGTAAGAGGGGGAAGTTGGGAGAGTATTTGGGCAGAGGTTGGCCGATCCAAATGGCTTGAAGGTGTGAATAAGGTGGGAGAGGTGGGGGCCTTTTATAAGTGGAGAGGAGGGGAACTTTTGGAAAGATTGAAATGTTACATTATTTCACAATGCTTTTCGGATTCTAAAGGTCCCACACTTATATAATTCGAGGATAAGGTGATAAGGGTTCGAAATATATCCATCAAATAGTCTTTGGACAAGTGTAAGCCTTGGATTTTGCATTATCGTTTCATTTTATTAAAATCGTTAAATAATGAGGTCATCGCTGCATCATATTGATGTCATAAATAATTTAATTTATTTAATGTCTAAAAATTATAAAAAAATACTATTATGTAGGAAATCTTTTTATATTTCTAATGAATATTTATAGTCAAAATTTGGACTTGTGTAACCCCACTTAAAAACTGTTTTAGTAAAATTACTCATGTTTGTGTCAATTTAATTTTAACATTAAATAAATATATATTAATGTCATTTTCCAACTAAAGTGGCTCCATGGGGTCCCCAAGTTGACCCATGGGTTGTCTTGGTCGGCCAGGACTCATCCAATAGGAGTAGGACAAGTGTCATTCTCATCTCATATTATTAAAACATTATTTGTACCTTAAACTACACTAATTACCTCTAATCGCGATTAAGAACTTAAAAGTTACTATTCACCAAAAATTATTTTAATCTCATTGAACCACATTTTACTTCTTAATGACAACCATGTATGTCGGAGTTTTGAAAATAAAATCACAGAAGTGGTAATATTTCATTTAAACGAAAAATCAGTTATTTAACTACCACTTAGTGGTTTCACTATTCATCAAAAATTGAAGTTTTTCAGAACAATGCCAAAATTTCACCCTAAGCTATAATTGATATTCAGAATTCAAAAATGATGTCTATTTTACAAAATTCCAAACATATAAGTTTCATTAATTAATTTTATAATTAATTTCCGCTGTCACAACAAATAGCGTGTTTTAAGAAACAATTTATATCAAAAGATTGGCAATTGTTTATATCCAATTTCAATGTTAAATTAATTATAATGACCACCATTGGATAAAATGGTAAAAATATATTCTAATTATACTTTAAAACCACTAAATAGTATAATTTATCACTATAAATTATTTTGATTAAAAAAGTTGTTTTAAGTAATTTTCACTATTCATAAAAAATTGGAAGTTCTCAGAAAATTACAAAAAAATCAACTTTGGATAATTTCGATATTACGAATACAAAAATGAAGTCCATTTTGAAATATAAAATTTCTATAATTTTAAAAAGTTGTTATTACTATTCATAACGGCTACTTTGATTAGTTGCAGTGTGTTAGAACTCGATGTTGCGCACAATGCAAGCTATTACATTATTGAATTAGAAGCGTATCATGGAAGCTCAGGGTGTTACATTAATTATTGTTCCCATTAGGTTAGTCATCTCTTTAGAAAAATCATTACATTTCCCATTATATTTTTTGTTGGAAATCTGTCTCATATTTCCTACCATTAACTAAAAGGAATAAAAGAAACCATATGAGAGCACATTAATATATAAAAAGGGAAACTTATAAACCTATAAGTAATAACTTATAAATGATAAGTATATCCAAACTTAAGAGTCTCTAGGTTTAAATCTAGTATATCCATGAAAAAAATTTCCACTTAGGTTTTATAACCCAATAATTTGTTCAAGTCCTTTTTAATGGCTTATAATGAATTTTATTAATATCTAAAAAATATCCCCTAGGGGGGTTAAAATATCTGTGCAGGAAGACCTATTATCATTAACCAGCTATTGATTGAGTCCAGATCAATATTCCCCTTTTGGGGTTATTACCCCTAGGTAAAACTATATCAAAGAAATATCCAATTTTAGTATCCATACATTGATGTAATTTCTTGGAAACCAATCGCTTTAACCTTCCCCAAAATTCAAGGATATTTTCCTATAATTAGAATTATACTTATACTTATCCCTAGGGTTTTCAATAAAGTTGTCTCATCCTAGCTTTCAAAGGTTAATTAACCCCTTTCTCTAATATCAACAATAGAGACCCAAACCTTTTTACACATATTATTATATTTTTTAACATTAAAATACATTAATTACAACCCAATGATCACAATTGTTTGTGTATTTTGAAGACTAGTTTCATAATATATGAAAGTGAGACTAAAAAAATTAATTATTCTATTCTCTATAATGTTATCCTAAATCCTTTTGAGCTCCTCTATGTTTACAGGATAGCCTGAGGAATACATAAATTAAAGGGCTGTACAAAAAAATCACATTAAGGGGATAAACATAATAAGGAAGTACAACATGTGAGTCAAAGGTATAATCTAATATCAAAAAAGAGATGGATCATGAGTAGTTACATATAATCATAACATAAAGAACATGGTACCATAAGATCATGGTAACATAAGAAATGTGGTAGTTGTATAAAACATGACATAAACATAAATTAAGGCTAACCACTGAGACAACATCACATGGTGGGAAAGGTCCCATAATGGATTAGGTTCACTCCCTAATTTCATATATGATTTCTTATGAGATTATAACATTGAAAAATGAATTTTAGGGATTTATAATTCCATCCCCTCCCATCACATTCATATTATGTAAATAAATATGTGTTCCACATAATGGAAATAAATTATAAGGCATAACATAATAATTACTAGTAGAAATAAATATGTTTCATAGTCTTGTCTCATATCATAACTAAAGGAAATTTCATAATGATGGAATTTGAGAGATGATAATAAGGAATATATTATCCTATAAAATTAACGAAGAATAATCTTGGTATATATGTGCAAGAAATATATATATATAATTTAGAATCAATACATAACATCAAAGGTTTTCATCACTGATGAAAACATATTTGAAAGATTACATGTAATAATTTTTGAGGAAAATAAAATTTTCACTTTGAAGTAACTTCTAAAAAATCTCAATTATTTTTGAAATATTTTAGAAAGACATTTATTTAAAAATAACCATGGATACATATAAATTAATCATAGAATAATTGAGTGGTCATGATGGTGTACAATTCTATACAACCGATTAAGATAAAAAAAATATTCCTTTCATAATGTTGTAAAAAGGTTAAAAATTAATTCATTATGAAAATGAAAAGAAAATTACATTAAAAACATTTTTTAAAAACTAAAACATAGGTAAAAAATGAATTTAATAAGTCATCTGGAGAATATTAAAAACATTATTTAAAATATTTTTAGAAAACATGGATATGGAAAAAAATATTTTTTACAGAAGAGAGAAATGAAACTTGCTTTTTTTAAAAACATTCTCAATAGTTTTAATTACCAAATAGTGTGAAATGGAAATATTACTTGAAAATTCATTAATAACTAGAGGATAAGGAAATTTAATGGTTTTTATAATACAATTATATAATAATTTTCTAGAGTTTTTATTATACCATAATAAATCACATTTAAAATGAGATTGGAACATAAACCCTTTCTACTTTGGTACCTTTTAAATCATAACTCCCATGAATGAAGTAAATGAATTGTAACTTAAAATTTCCTTAACAATGAAGTATTAATGATATAATATTTAAATGGGTACTATATACACCATTTAAAAGAAATTAGGTTCATAAAATAACATGTGTCTCAGAGAAGAATGTTTTGAGATGAAACTCTTAACTTGAGTCTTGAATTTTTCATCTATGCCATTTATATTCTATATAATAAAATTCTATCAATAATTTTTTTCTTAAGAAAATTTTATATTTTTAATCCCTTATACATAAACCATTTAATACATTTATTTTAATTATGTTTTTACTTAATCAATTATGTCCATGTCGGGTGTTTTGAGGATACTCAGTTCATAATTTCAAAATGACATCAATGTTCTAAACATGGTCAAAAGGGTCATTATTGAATCATATATAGAATAAAAATATGAATTTTTTATTATTTTTGCACAAAAATTAAACTTCCTAAAACCAACCATGAAATATGGTTATGAAAAAAATAACTACATTATAATCATGGAGATGGTAGGCTGTATGTATGCATGAGAAATGTTTCCATTTTTCAACGATCTTGATAGAAATATGATATGTGATATTTTAGATTCACATAATTATTATTATATCATAAATATCATATTATTTATTTAAATACACTCACATATACCATCCATGTGATATGGTAATAAAAAAATGACATCTCTTTGCGATGTGGTAGTCCACCATACATACAAATGATGTTGTCATTTTTCAATGGATAATAAGGTAAGAAGTTATATTATATGTTAAATTTATATAATGATTAAAATTTCATGAATATAGTATTTAAACATTGAATCCACAATTATTAATATCTATGAGAGGTGATTATGGGAAAATAATTACATCGATTCGTGAGGCAGTAGCGTGCTGTACACACGATTGATGGTTTCATTTATCATTTCAATAAGAGTAGATAGAGAAATATTAGTCCATAAACAAAATAACATATCTATATATAGTAAATACTTGGTTTATTATTTTTAATTGTTAATATTTAGTTTAATGTGGAAAAAGAATATATAAATATAAGGATCTTGGTGAAAATGATTACCTTCGCTTATAAGAACCTTCTTTCGATCTCTTATTAAGGACCCTAAGGATGAAATTTTGGGAAGAATAGAGGATATAAAAATTTTTATAAGGATTTTTGGGAAATATATTTACTGGTTAAGGTTGATAAAAATGGCATGGGACGTTTGAGGATGTGATGGGAGGGGTTCCCTTTTATAATTTAAGAGGATTGACATTTTTGTAAATACCCGAAACTCTTCAATAATGGGAATTCACTCTCAAGAATAGTGCCTCAAAAATTTAAAATAATAGTTTGGAGGAGTTATAATTTTGAGCCAAACCTACACCACTAATAAGAAACTTTTTTAAATATGTTATCCCCTTTACCTCTAAGGTTACTCACTTTTACCATTTTAATTTTTTTACCATGGTAATTATTATTTTTACTATTCATTAAGAACAAAAATTAAGTTAAAAATTTTATAAAATATAAATTATGATGATTAAAAATAGGTAATTAATTTTATCAAGTTAAATTCATATAATTGGAAAAATTAAATTTAAAATAAAACACATTAGCGTGATGAAGATGCAGTTTTCTTAAAATAAATTTCAAGGAAAAAATGATTTTATATTAAATCTATGAATAATAATATTAATTAAATGAATTTAAATTAATAAATTTATATTTATATATTTAAATTTAATTTAAATCATTCCTCTTTATAGTTTAATTTAGTTAATTAAAATGGAGAAACATTATGAACATTAAAATATTTTTCAAAAAAGCCTAAGAAAAAACATATACTAAAATATAGTATAAATATGATTCAAATGTAATTAGTTAGATAAAATATTACTAAATAATACTTTTCTACTTAGAAATAGAAATTAAAACAATAATTGTACTTTTAAATTACTTAATTTATTAAAAATAAATGAGAGTTTTATGAAGACTGGTATTTTTCACTATTCACTAAAAAATAAATATTTTTTGAAAGATACCATAATTTCAACCAATGAAATTTTTGATATAATTATTTAAAAAATTATTTTAATTTTATAAAAAAAATATAAAATTACCATAAATTATTTATAATATGTTCTTATAAAAAAATTCATTTATGAACGAAATATATTTTTTATAGAATAAAATATGTTTAATAAAAGTTGAGTGCTTATTGAAAATTTGTCAATAAATTTATTTTGAAATTTTATTTAAATCACATAAATTAGTTAATACTATTCATACCAACCAATTTAATTAATTTGGTAAATTAATCATTTTTATATAATAATATTTTACTATTATATCGCAGTTCATTTAAACACACTGTTGTGTGTTGAATATGCTATCAAAAATAATGTTATTTTAAAATATCTAGGTGTTTTAATGGGAATTAAATTTTGAATTTTTTCAATTATAGAAGTCATGAGGTGGATTGGGAGTTAAGAGTGACACAACTATATACTGGGGCTATATCCTAAGATTTTACTAAGCATCACCAACCTCTTGCATTTGGAGGATGGAAAACCCAATGATGGATAAATATAACTCGCTAGGTTTGAGGAATTTATTTATTTCATAGTTTGTTTTATGTTATTAAATGATTTGGGTTGGTTTTGGGATGTGTAATAAGATTTTTAAATGTTTTATAGGGATCTTAGAGGGTGCATTATTGGTGAAGTGGTTTGTGGAAACTATGCTAATATCCCATGTAACCATGAGAGAGTTAATGAGAGTGACTTAGAAGAAATTTAGTTAGTGCATGGTTTAGATAAATCATGTGGTCCTAGTAAATTTTTAGATAGTTCCAATTCACATGTTTGCTGAACGGTTTTCCAAATTTCACAACCAAACTTTATATGTCTTTAAAGTGGTTCCAAAAATTATATTGTAAACCCAATTTATCCACAAAAACAATCATTTTTCCTAATTTGGTTTGGAATATCTAACCAAAGGGTTATTATGTGTGATTTTGGTGATCCACTTTATTCCACATATATTTCTCTAGGATTCATGGATAATTTAACCTTGAAATCAACGGTAAGGATCTCATCTCTTATCTTCCTCTCCCCTTTTCTCATTTTTTTGAGAAACAATAACCAACGAATCCATTATTGGTTATTATGGTTAGTGTGTATTTTTATGAGGTATTTTATCATAAACCATCTTAGGAAGGTTATGAGAGCTCTAATCTATGAGAACACGGTGTGATTTCATCTTGTAAAGTTTGTATGAGGTTTATGGATTCTCTCTCGCTCAACATTAAATTTAAATATTATTATTTGAATTATAAATTAATTTATTATCTATGATAATTAATATGAAAAAACTTTGGTTGAACATCCTATTATTGATTTGTTTTGATAAAGGTTTTGGGAGACATGAAAAAATTGTTTAATGAATTTATTATTTGATTATTTTTTTATTAAAATAATGATTTGGAAATGTTATTAATGTGTTTTGGTTGTGTTATTGGTGTGATTTGGTGTGTGTCCATATACCATTAGGATGATGCCTTATTGTGATGAAGTTAGACCCTATTTCCCTTAAGGAACAAGTATTTTTAGGAACAATAGTAACATTTTATGGATGTGAGTTAGTGTGCATTCATGTTTCATATAAATGGGGCCTTATTGATCCAAAAATGGATGTCATGTTGAAATTAGAGTGAAACCGATAAGGGGTTTTGTTTATTCAGATCATGCCGCCGTACTAAATTTGGGGCAAACTGGTTTTTACCACTTGGTAACTACTTGGGTCTATAGAAACAAGTTTTTTCTTGCATGATATTCTTCTTAGATGGCTCCAATTTGATGAGAGATGAATTATGTTGGGGTATTATATGGGTGTGTGTACACATGAAATGGGTGTTTATGTTTTTGTGTGTGTTTCCCCCTGTAATGTTTCTTTAAATGAAAAAAATTGAATTTTTCCGTAAGTTATTTATTTGGTTTTTTTGTGGCCTTGTATATTAGTATCATGCTTTTTTGTTATATTAAATGTGAGATAACTTTTTCTTGTTTAAGTAGTGTGCATGGGATATCTTAAGGGGATTTCCTACTGGGTTTATATAATCACCCATTTATATGAGCCTCATGTAGATGTTTTTCAACATGATATGTGTAAGGGAGGACCTCTTACCTTTCAAGAAGAGTGAATTGATGTGGTGGTCTTGGGTGTTGGAGATGGAACCATATATATAGAGATCCTGTGGAACATGGGTGTATCCTAGGTCGAAACATGGTTTTCCCTTGATTCACTGGTCTTTTAGTCTAATTGGATATATTATATTCTCATTCAAATTAGATTTTTGGTTATTGAGTTTATGCATTAGTGGTTAATATTATTTAAATCATGCATCACAATTATATAATGTCTTGTAATTAATTATTATATGTATTTTTGTACATAATGGTAAATAATTATACAATGATATTATATATCCTTGTAATTTATTTATAACTTTTAGTATCTAGGGGTTGCACCTAATATTAGTATCTTTCAGTTCATATCCAAGCTAATGGGTATGGGTGAGGATATTCAAAAAGATTTCTCTACTCTCATCCCAATGTATTATTATATGTAATAGGATAGTGTTTCGAATTTGATCCGAACAAGTTATATCTGTTGAAAAAAATAAAATAATTGACATATATATATTAAATAAGTCCCAAGATAACATAGAAGATGTTGGAATAATAACTCTAAAAGTAGATGACCACTCTCCATCAAAAAAAATATATTGATTTTCCATATATACCCTAACTACATCCTTATACCAATCCTATGGTGTTTTATTTGTAGTTTTTTCCCATTTTAAATATTTTCTCAATCTCAATTAGTCTATGACTAAAGTTTCATGACCAAATGGGTCTCAGGAACCCCAATACCTAACTGGTCAGTAATAGAAGAAGACATGAAAAGGAAAGAAACACACTATTTATGATAACATGTACATACAAACTCATGCACAAAAATAGTTCAAGAACATGAAAATGACACATTAGTATATGATACAAGATAGAAAAATCCATTAAAGTGATGGGTAATACAAATAGAGGATATGACAAAAAAACAATGGATTTTCTATGTAATGTTTTACATGAAACAAATTGAGTATAACCACTATGAATTTATACCTCAGAACTTCAAAAAAGTTACAATTGTATTGTCAGTGGTCTATAATACAAGTATGGATAACTCCCATGCTCATGTGATTTTCAATTTTATCAGTCATGTAAAAATGGGTCTAAATGCATCTTAGGAGGGGCCCATATAGGATGTGAGTATAAAATACCAGGTTTGTGGTCACTACTTACCCCTAGAAACCTTTTATAAGATCAATTTTATGAATTAATAGAATAAATCAAGAGAATTTAATAAATAAGGAAAAAATTATTCTTTATATAAATTAATACATAATATTTATAACTTAAATAAATAACTTACTATACTATAAAGATTCATACCTACCAAACCTATATTTGGATTAACCTGGAAACTGGGAAAAACCATAAATGAATTCAGAATAAACCATTAGTCACATTTGGGTAAAATTTTATAATGTTTAATAGATTATGGATAACCGAGCTCTTCCTATAATTCGGGGAAATGGGTGAGAGGTATAATAGAGTTTGAGAATTATGATCCCATCCCATTCCATCAACATTTCCAATGATAATAGGTGTTCCTAGTAACCTTTATATAAATGTATAATATACTCTTTTTAAGCTTAATTCATTAACCTCGTACCTAAAAACAATAAAGAAACCATAAAGGTTAAATTCTTGTTAACATGACATGTTTAATAAATACAAATAATACAATATAAGTAAGCGAGATTCAATCAATAACATCATAAAGAATAACATTTAAATCTTTTATCTAATGAAATTAAAAACTATACTTTATTATTTACACAATATGAAAGGAGAGGATCTATACCAGACATTACATGATAATATACAATTATATAAAACTAACCAATACTATAATTGGTTTTCCATAAAACCATTTAAGATAAATTTATTAATCAAAATGGATATGTTTTAAATTAATTAACTTTCCCCTATTCCATTACCAACCAAACACTTAAAGTGTATGAGAGAAGTATGGGGTTCTATTATTAATTAAATTTATAAGTAGTTCCTTATGGTATAATGGAGAATATTAGGCTACGATTTAAATATTTATCTAAATGTAAAACCAAAATAGAATTTGGTTATTAGGATTTCATGATAAGTAACCTGAAAACGATGAAGGAGATCAAGCCAACACCTTGATATAACCCAAGACATCTATCTTTAGTAAACAAAATAGAAGTAATAATAGGGAAAAATCCAATGGGCTCGATATTTTTATGAAATGAGGTTACAATTATTTCTGTGAAAAAAGTGTAAAGAAGGGGATTAAGAGTGATCCCTAGACTTTTCGTAATGAAGAAATACACATGCATCCATTCAAAAATTCCCAGATAATGTTATAAAGACGAATACAAGATAGATTAGTGTTATAGGAGGGAGACCTAGGATGAGAGGCCCGTGATTGATAAATGAGAGGAATACTTGAGTTAGGGTAAATATAGGGGTTAAATTTCAGTTAGTAGAAATCCAAAATACCCATTATTAAGGTAATTTATCCATGAAAGCTACCAGGTACCCGATAAAATGACATTAGGTATTTGGTATCCCTAATAGATCCCCATTGACTTAAATACCCCAACCAAGTTCCAAATACAAAACCATTAGGTACCTAGTACTAATTACAGCATAACACTTTCACATTTTTCCTCCAACCCCTCTTGAAATCCTGAGATGTCACTTTACCAAAAATATATATGAAATAAATTTTAATCACTAAAAATTAGTAAGAATTAAAATTAAACGATTTCAAGGTATTTATAACTATAATTCAACGGGTAATACTATGTCTTTCCACACACTAAAAAAACATGGTCAATTGGATAGTGGTATGTGTATTATTATGATAGGAACACTAAGAATTAGTTAGTTTATCATGCCATGATTTCATGTCACTATCCATAATTTTTTAAAGGATAATAAATAAATTATTATTGAATTACTCTATTTATATCTCAGTGGTTGAATTAAAGTGATATTAATGATGATACAATATATTATACTCCAAATATAATTTATTTTGTTTAGATTGAAATTTTTTGGTTCCATTGCTTATTAGAATCATTTGATGAACTCTATATTTGATGTGATAATGAATTTCATGAAATTTACCATATCGTTCTCCTCTATTTATTTCTAGGGTATAACTTTGGTTGACATATATAATAATTATATAGTGATGATAACAAACAAGAATTATTGAGTGGAAGTTGGAAGATATGGACCCATGAAATATATTATCCATATAATGAATGAATAGAAGAATTCAATAATGACCAATTACTCTAGGGATTAATGAAAAAATCTATCATCCACCTAACATGTTTTAAAATTCCTTATGAATTCCATGAATTCATGAATAATGGATGGATAATTTTTTTGATGTCTTCTGATTTAATAAAACATCTCTATCCCTATTCAATGTGAACCACAACTGCCAGCCTGGACTTACTGTATGATGGTGAGGGCCTATCCTTCTTAAATTCATCTAAGAAGGTCCCTTTAAATGCATCTATTATATAGGACCATTCAAAGATTTGATCTATTATAGAGAATTGAATTCAATGTTCAATGATGAATTTACACTTTTCTTGCTCATTATTGTAACAGATCCCTATTTTAAATGTATTATACTAAGGGAGAAATCCAACTAGTTAATGTATCAGTAATTTAAGATAAGTATATGGATTGGGATAAACTATTTTTGACCTCATTGATCTATTCCATAACTTTTCTAATAAATTAAATATCCACTCTCTAGTGTGTAACATGGATGATAACTTCATCTATATCTAGGTTAGTAAGAGCTGTATCCAGATTATCCAATATAGTTTATTGAGCATTATATGAATGTGAAATATGTGGTAAAATTGGATCTGGGGAAATTATGAGATAAACTATGAAACTTTGTCAAGAAAATATATCAATTTTTTTATTTTTTATAGACTACTCCCCATTAATTTTTTAACTACAATTTCTAATTAACCACTGACATTTAGTTGGGTAATTGGTTTTCTAAGGCTAGTTTTAAACAAGTAATTAGAGTCTAGTACTCTATTGAGACCACTTTGTGTATGTGTTTTATTTTTTTATCAATGGTTGATAATTACCCGGTAGTTTCCATAGAGACCAATTCCAATATGAATATATTGAAGATGAAGTGAAGAAGATATGATGGGATGTTGAAGAATAATTACAAACTTATTATGTAGAGAAGATTCTAAGAATTGTGTCACATTATATTAAATAAATAGATATTGGATGTAATATTTATGAAGTTTTTATTTATAGCTTCCTATCATATGTTATATTAAAAAACGAGTTCTTACCATTAGATTTTATAAAATTCATTTATATTAGAGGGAAAAGTTGTTTGAATATTGGAATTTTCATAGAGGGTTATAATGATAAATTTTATAACTTTGTGGTGATAGTGATGATGAAGTATTGATTGTGGTCATTATGATGATGAATTATTGATTGTGATGAAAATGAAGATGAGTTATTGATTGTGATGATAGTAATTATGGAGTATTAAATGTGATGACAATGACAATGATGCATTAATTGGAGAAGGTTGAAGTGTATATGATGACAATGTTGTATTGTTTTATAAAAATATAAATAATTTTCAAACTAGAGTGATTTTTCGTGATTTATTTTTTTTAAAGTTTATTCAGAAACATAATAGTGTTTAAATTTGATGGGAATTAGTTTTGGAAGAGTTGGGAATTAATCTTGAAGTAAATTTCTAAGTCATACAAGCTGCCTTACCATCATCTTGCAGCCACAGAATCATTAAATAGTATCTCCACAACTATCCATAACTATCATTATTCCCTTTTTAACCATCATCTACTTAGTATATATACCATGTTTTGTTATCATAATCATCATTTTATCTATGTATAAATAATTTGATCAACTTAAGCATCAACAATTCTGTGAAAATTCAACTATACTAGAGACTGAAAAGTCAATCTTTCTAAATTTAATACTATGTAGTATATAATTATATCCGATGATGTAACATATTTTTTTCTTCATTGAAATAAATTTCACTGTCAAATATTTTAATTCATTTATTTATTTGAGATTTATATCAGGCTATTCATGGTGATCTATTCTTCTTAAATAATAAATAACATTTTCTTTTGTTAATCCATGATTCATGATATTGGTTATTTATGATGATAGTGGAAGGCCTAACGACAAAGAATAAAAACTTATTCTATGATTGAAGAAGTTTTTGGTATTCATTATATTTCTTTTAATGTTATTATAGCGATTCTTACATGTAATTATAAAGAGTAAAAAAACTCATTCAATTCCAGGTGAACAGTTTTTAAATGGGGAAAATATCATTATTGGTTATATCATGATTTAAGTAAGATAATAAAGATAGAAGATAAAAAATATTTTTTTGGGATTATTTCACACAAAAAATGAAGTTTATATTATCAAAAATGTTTTGTACCTGCATATATTGATAAAAAATTTAAATACGTGAGAACATCATAGATTTAAAGAGAATGTATTTAAAGATTACATATTGGTTCAATGGAATACATTGCGACAATTACTTCATATTTAGTCCAGTTACTTAAATAAAAGATTTTTTTGGGGGATATTTAAAATTCTAAGTATTTTGGTTTTTTTGGAAATATATAAACCAATGTTTTAGAATTTTGTTATTTTAAATTATCTAGATTCATAGTAATTCAAAATTATGTATTCACATGGTTCCCCTTAATATAGTTACATGAAAAGGAAAGGTGGATGAAACTAGCACTAATCCATAATATATAATTGAATATTATAAATGATATATTGTCATAGTGAGATCCGATACTGTTCTATTTGATACGCATATTTTTTATCAAATAAAGAAGCCCTGACACACTATCAATCTTGGAGATTTTTTTATTTCAATGTAGGAGTGAAGAAGGTGATACAGTGTAATTTTATTTTCACTAAATATAAGTAAAAAGAGGTTAGAATAAATGCATTTTTTGTTCATATAGTGATAAGAATAAGACTTTATTAAGTTAAATAATGGATGCATTGATACTTGTTATTGTGAAGGGGAATAAGAGTTTTTGTGCATAACTATTTTCGTAGAAAGGAATAAGGTGTTTCTAGAATACTATTGTGTAATTAAGAGAAGAAGGAGAAGAAGATAATGTAGTAAATCAATAATCTAAATGTTGTATAAATTGGTGAAGGATCATTGGTTGTTATGAAAACATTTCATAACCTTGTATAGTGTAGGAGACAACTAAGTGTGGGATTCACCAAAGCGCTGTCAGGAGACATGAAAACATGAGTTTCAAGGTTATATAATGGACTCGTGTAATCACATGATAATTATAGTTGGTAGTGTGGTCTATGAGGAATCTATATTCTATGAAGTAAAAGACTTATAAAATTTATCGGTGAACCATGTAAAACTATTTAGTTCTTTTTGAGTGGTTGTATTGGATGTGTTTCATTCAATAATGTTGATAAAAAGAGATTTCTTGGGGAAAAAATCACCTTAACAAGTGATAAAGACAAAAGGAAAGAGGTTAATATTATAAATTAGATCGAAATCCTCCAACACCAATTCAACCCATTCTTAGCCTTGAATACATCTTAAGTTGATTTCATCAATTAGTCTCAGATCCCAGTTCATCTCTGATTGTATTCTTTATTGTTGATGTTGTTTTTGTTTGAATAATTTAAGGTCTCTTTGTAAATTTATAGTGAAGTGAAATTTTGGTTAATATATATATATATATATATTCTAGATATTAATTTTATCTCAAACAAGACTATTATGATTGAGATAAATAAATATAAATTTATACTGAATAAATTAGCTCTCTTATAAAAAGAATAATTTGTTTCAGTTATTCCATTTAATAAATAAGACATATCTGGTTTGTAAGGAGAAGAAATGGTAGTTCAGTCTACCACCAAGGAAATGAATAGCCCTTGTACAAAAAATGGATTCAGGAATTAAAGTTCTAATTATGTAAGTACAAATAACTACTCAAACAGTCCTCAAAAATAGAAAATAACCAATTGGAGTGATGAATTCTCAATAGATATTTCTGTTGATGCACTAAAGGATATGCTACATTATTTTCTAGAAGAATTACTCTTTTGAGTTATGGAATTTTTGAAAGCATATATGATAAAAATTATTAGATTGAAGAATAGTATAATGAAAATGGAAATAATTAAAAAAATAAATTTATCATATATAAAAGGCTCTCTTAATATATTAGAGCCACAAAATATTTAAATTTGGATTTTAAAGATAGATTCTATGAAGTGATTCTTACCTAAAATCCTTGGTCTGGTACTAAAAAAAATACTTTATAACTATATTTGATTCTAAGTGAGATTAATCAAGATAAAATAAAAAATATTTTAGATTAATTAAACATTAAATCTCATAATAATCTCACAATCCCATGATATGAAAATTTTAATGTCATTGGAGATCATCTATATAAAAATCTTATTGTGAACATTTTTTCATAATTACACCATAGTAGATCCAATTCTAGACATATCCTTTGATATAATCATCATAAAAACCTAGGGAATGATGACATATATAGGTGGAGAGATTATATTCTCATTGAAATTTGAAATTATATATAACAATTGATGATCATAATTGATCATAAGACAAAAAATGTGGGTATGAGAGCATAAATAAGGTGAATATACATAACATTAGAAAATAATACAAAAACAAACAAAGATCATCAATAGTAAATAAATGCATAAGGATATGATCATAAAAAAAGGAATGTGTAATAATATAATGAGAATTTTTCAAAAAAGAACATTTATGGCACAAAAATATCCATAAAAAATATTTTCCTTTGTGAAGGATCAATGTCAAGGGATAAAATCTAATGCACTATTGTGTCATAATTATGTACAATTTTCATTACGTGATGGGCAGGACAAAAATTAAATATCCCTCCAATTCATTAGTAATGTGTATATATTAAGATATATATAGAGTAAATATAAGGTTATCCCATGCCCAATGGTATTCATAAGGTTATCCCATGTCCAAGGGTATGTAGTAGGTTATTCTTATCCCAAGGGTACATGAGTGGAAATCCCAAGCCCAAGGGTACTTGAGATTTTATCCCACACCCAAGGCTATATGGGTGGTAATTTATAACCCAACAAGGTACATTGGTGTAAATCCCAAGACTAAGGGTTAACTAGAGGTATACTAAATCCCTATAGGGTACAAAGATGGTGAGCCCAATCTCGAGGGTACACTGGTGGTAAGTTCATTCCCAATATGTTACGTGTGTGGTTATCCCAAATGTACTATTTGATGAATGTCATGATGGATAGCCTTAGAATATGATTTATATGCTTTTGTTTTTTCCACACACAAATAAGATATATTGAGAGATTTCAAAACATGTATTTCAAAGTTATACCCTACTCACTTACACTCATAATATGATTCTATTTCTAATGTGATATCAGAGGAATCCATATCACACCAAGGATTGAACTTCTCACTTCAAGAGGAGAAAAATGTAAAAAAATATTGTTCTTATTATATGGGTGTGTGGTATGTATTATAATAAATAATAAAGGTAAGAAGGGATAATGTGAGAACCAATTAAATTTAACAAGTGATAATGATAAAAAGGTAAGATCTTATAAGTTTAAATTGGATTAAAATGTTTAGAATTATAAATTGGATTTAATGTCACTAACACTGATTAAACTCGCCCCACTATTTAATTTTGAATACATACCTAATTATCCACCTCATACTACACCTCATTATTGGTGAATACTTTTTAAAGGGGGAATATGTAATGTACAAGTGATTTTACTAGAGATATAAATAGAATCCCCAAACAAAATAAATTAAGTTTTGGATCTTCCATCCTTCTTCATTTGGAATTCACGAAATACTTTTTAAGGATTTTTCCCATGTATATTAAGTTTCATGGATTGTTAAAAACTCACCATAAATGATTTCTATGTCTATTCGAGACTTCTTAAGTGAAGCATAAGCTTCCTGGAAATCTACCAACATGTGTCCTTTGATCTGATTTTGGGATATGAAATGGATTTCAAATTATTGAAGGATGAAATACTAATTTATTATTTTCCAATTAACATAGTAAGACCAAGGATATATTTAAGTGTTTATATATGATAAATCAGGTGGATATCATAATGTTATAGGCAATGTAATAACTTCTATATAACAAATATTTGAGTGAGATAATTTTTATTCATATTGGTGTATCAAATCTCAGATTCTAATATGGTTCGACTTAGATAGTGAATATCATATTCCCTTCTAGTAAAATCATTTGGACATGAATTATTGTAAGATATCACTTGACTTTAAACTTGTAGAAGATGTGTGAGTTTCCTTCCTTAGTTTGAATTTAAACTAGATGGTACTAGAGAAATATATTGTGACAATCAAAAGGATTCTTGAAATCTCAATTTTAATGGTAAGACCCTACTTTATTCAAAAAAAATTATAGGGAAAATATTTTATTTAATTTTTTTGTTGAATAAACCAATATAGGAGAGTCTATCTTAAAGTACACTCAAGTAATGGAGATTTTGTTGAGAAGGTATTTTAAGTATTTGTTCGGTATTATTTGGGTCAATTTTGATATCCTATTATAAATCCAAAAATCAAAGTAATTTTCATATATCATCATAAAGGAACATTTTAGTGGGTTAATTTTTAGGTAGTGTGGCCAAATTTTAGAGAAGAAATCTACTAAATTAGTGAGATGTTTCTAAAATGGTATTGATTTGATAAGTAGACCATCTTTATACAATTTTATATTCCTTCTAAAGAAGGATTAAAAATGAGGTGCATCACTATTTTATATGTAGAAACATAATATTTGAGATCTAAGTGAATGAACTTGTATAAATACCCTTCTTAGGATTCCCTAAATGCGGTGGATTTTTTTCTTTAGGATCCATTAAAATATAATTATAGACAAAATACCCATCCATTAATAATAGGGTTTGAACACCATATATTCCATCAATAAAAATTTATGTGATTAGTAAAAGAAAGTAATATTTTAAAAAATAATGGTTTATATTCTTGATGTTAATAAATACCCTAAATTTACCATTTTTAATCTTAATGGGGAAAATATTAACATTACATTTGGGGTATTATAATTCTCAATTGAAACCTACCTTGATCAACTTATCAACATAGGTTTCCTCCTTAGCACCATGAGTTAGATGCATTATCCTCAATAATTGTTTATAACCATGGTGGTTATCTAGCTATAATAAATGATGAAGAGGTACCTAAGAAGTCATGGATATATTAATAAATGTTTTTCATGGGTCTCCTTTGATACCCCGATTTACTTGTTTTAGTTCAGCAACCATGGTTGAAAATCCCCCTCAAAAGATGGTGGGGCCATTTCAAATAACTTCTTTATCATTTAAATTAGGAATGGGGAATATTTATTTTTACTCTTTTTCAATAGATTTTATAGATTTATAATCATACCTACTCAAATTTAACTTATTCCAGTAGGTTATAGCTCAAACTTTTTGGTATAAACTATGTGGATGGAGGCAAATCCACCTATTCCCATTGTCCACTTTTGATAGTGCACTTCCATATGATCAAAAGGTCTTGGATATGTTGATCAGATATCAATCAATCCTTTATTATTATAGTAATTCTAGGGGAAAATATTATTTCACATGGGATACATGAGAAAATTTCACCTCAATGATGAAAATGGAACAACAGAGACATATGCATGTCCATCATGAGAGAAAGGTGATATTGGGATTCATTCCTTAGTGAAATATTTTTTTTTTGATTTTATAAATCATAAATTGTTTCCACAATGTGATTGATAGGAAGTAATAAACACTCATTTAATCCATTCCATGAGTTAATTGGAGGAATTTACATTCCAATAGGAGCAATGAACTAAGTTGGATAATTTATAGGGGTTTTTTTCCTTCCCTTTTATAGTAAATTGTGTTAATAAACCAGGACTCACAATAGTGAATAGAGGAATTATAACCACTAAGTACTCCAAATTTTCAATAAATGGAATACTTAAGACCTTGGTAGTAGGAAGATGGAACTAATATATATATATAAATCCATTGTCTTCCCAAAATATAATTGAAGGAAATTTCTTGGAAGAACACCATGGAATTGGAATTGGATATGAGGTCTATGAATTAAGACTTCATAATAATAATTCCTAGAGTTTACAATTTATTTTTATCATAATTCTAAATTATAAAATTCTAAGGGGGAATATCATATTCCTTTAACCCTAATGATTATAGGGTTCATTACTAGATGATATTGATCCCTCAGCCATTATCTACCAGGTCTCGATGAATGTTAATTTGTTTAAGCTTTTAGGATATATGAAAAATTATGATGTGACATTATATATAAATATATAATTCTTTCTCTATTATTAGACCATATTTTTCTATTTTATAGTATATTATAGAGTAATTAGTGTAAATAATGTATTAGGACACTGTAAATAAATATTTTTTCATTTTATTAAGGAAATTTTATGATTAATGTATAAATTTCAAAAATTCATATATTTATGGACTTTATTAATATTTTATAATTTAATATTAATGGATATAATTTAAAAATTTATTTATTTTATTTCTTGATAGGTTTTTTGTTTAATTATTCTCCAGGATTGAGATAAAATAATAGTAATTATCTAATTTTATATGTTGTATCAGATTAAAAGTGCGATTAATCTCTATAGATGAGAATAATCCTTAGGGACACCACCTCACATAATAATAACTGGTAGTGGATCTTCCCTAAATATTATGAAACTATGAAACTAAATATATGTGAGATTTAAAGCTCTTGTTATGTCTAATAAAGCACATACCTCACAACTTCTATATCAGAATGATTCGATTGGGAGGAGAGTTAAGTATGATTAACACACATGGATGATCATTGTGTCAGATTAAAATAGCACTATACTGGTCCTATAAAAGAATAAAATGAGTCTAATTAATTATAATCACAATGGATGAACCACTAACATATTATTAACTCACCTACTATCAAGACTACATATGAATAATTATTGGTTTACCCAAGCTATATGGGAATAATCTTAAAGAAAGGATTTATTTCCAGTGATATCCATGTCACGTATCATCCTCCTAGATGTGATATATAAATAACACAAAACAACATACAACTAGTAATACCATCTATCTCTATGTGTATGCATGTATTCAAGGATTTAGAAAATGGAATATTTTTTATCATTCTACATGGAAAAATCAATTAGGAATAAAAAATGATTCCATGAGGCTACATAATTTCAAAATAAGTGTATGAGTGTTATTAGGGAAATATAAAAACAAGAGATAGAATGTTTAATATTTATAAATGGTTAAATCCCATTAGATAATCATTTTCCATGTGGAGATCATCTCATGGCTATAAATCTCTCCTGCTACATATTTAAACATATAATCTTCTCCACTAAAAGGGTTCCTTTCTATGGATTTTTTCTAGTTTTATATTTCTATAATTTTATATATCTTATTATAATTCGGTAGTGTTTTATTCTTCTATATTCATTATTTCTCTCTCCCTATTTTCTTATTATTTTACTCTAGGGTAATGGAGGTTGTCATAGGGTTCATTTGGGGGAGAAATCCTTGTGATTTTGAGTATAAAAATAAATTTCTTTCAAGTTTTATTCAAGGTTTACTTGTTATTTATGAATTTAAGTGAGTGGGATTCGATTTTTCTATTTAGTTATAGTGGATTTACTTTTCATTTTGGTTTCACCTTCTATCTCCCTTTATTTAATGTAGTTTTTTTATAGTATAGTGTAGTTTTTTAAGATTTGAATAGTGAGGGGGATTCATTCAATGAATGGGTGAGTGAATTATTTTGATAGGTTCCTTAGTATTTCAATCATCTATTATCTTAAGAACCATTAAATTCTTAATTACGTGTCATTAAGTTCAACATTAAATAAAATTAGATCAATTTTATAAGAAATGTAGGATATTATTATAATTTTCCCTCTGTCAATATATTTATTTCTAAAAAAAGTTTTTCTCTCTATCTCTATCTTTATATATTCATATCTTTCACATTAATTCCATGAATTATTATCGACATTAACACACCTGACCATTTTAACTTATTATAAAAAATATAAAAAATTTAAAAAGATAAATAAGTTAAATAAGAATAATGAGTGAATCATAAAATATTCATAATTGATATGTCCCTGTAAATCTCTTGAGTTACACTAAGATTATAAGTTTTATTGATAAGAACCATTAAAAATGGTTCGTTATCATTTTTCATTATTTCTTGGGATCTGAGTTGGTTACTCATTTTACTTCCCAAATTTCTAAATATTTTTGTTGGTTTCCTGTAAATAAAATAAATGAATAACATTTTTAGAAATATAGGTAAGGGGGTTCTATAATTCTCATTGTGATGAGGGGATATTTAGAAATATAATTAGGATTCACAATAAAGAAATTGAAGGCCCAAGCCAAATAAAACCTTTTAAGGAACATAGTGTGTTTTTATGTGTTTTCAATATTTAAATTCTAATGTGGTGCAAAATCCTATAGTTCTGTAAAAATAAGTTCTATATATACTCCCCCACACTTTAATATAATACCTTGAGTAGTTGGGAACTATATATTACAACCATTCTCTTTATTACACATTAATTCCTAGTTTATTATATAAAATTAAAAATAATACAACCTGTATAATTGAGAAGTATATTATATTTCTCAATTAAGTACATTAAATAACATATTAAAATGGAGAATACATCATCTTTATTAAAAACTTATTTAACAAGATCATTTTATTCATTTATACTTAACTCCACATGGGATAAACTAGGGACAAACATAAGAAAGGGGTGAGCTATAAATCCATGTAAGGGAATAAGCATGGAATAACATGAAGAATGTAATAAATGGAAGAAAATAGGAATATTAATGAGACATAAAAGGGGAGAGAATCATAAACATGAACAATGGGGTTTGATATAGCATGATAACATAAAGGCAACTTGGGAAATTTGGCAACTTAAAACACAACATCATAAACATAGGTCAAGGATAACTAACAATAAATCGTGATGGAATAATTACCATTATGGATTAGGTTCACTAAATAATCCGTTTCAATATATATCCTGAGACTAAAACATTACCCAATGCATTGGAGTTCCATATAATTCTGGTCGCACCCATCACTTTCATTTCATTCTCATGCAAAAGTTTTCCACATAGATCATACAAAATGGATGCATTCATCAAAATATATTATTACATGATCAAGTAGTATGTAATAAATAAATTTAATTACCCAATAAAATAATTATAGGTGTGTAAAGGTGAACACCCTTGATATGAAAAAGGTTATGGGTATTAACTATATAATTTTTTAGCATGGAAAATCTGGGGGAAATTTCAGAAGCAGAATGAAATTACTTAAAAATAACTAAAATGGTTTTATAAGATTGAAATTGGTCTCTCATAATTTGTAGATAAAATTGAAATTAATAGGTGCATGTAAAAACATATCCCAATATTCAAAATTGGAAATAGAGGGCACAATATAATAAAGAATCATCAATATAGAAGAGAAGTAAAGGATCCATTACCTTGAGAGTGTGACTCCAAATGCTTGGGAGGAACTTATTGAGAGTTTAAGAGAACATTTATAGGACTATAGAGAATTATGGGAAGAGTACAGATGTTATAAAATAATTTTTAGTGAAGATGAATGATATATTTTGTGGGTTTCTATAGGAAAAGAGAGGGGTGTTATTTATTATTTCTCAAACATAGGTTTTGAACTCTATATAATAAAATAAATAAAACCACAAACCATACCATGGTTCCATGTTTTTAGACACAGAGTGGTGGTTTTAATTATTTTATATGTACAAGGGATGAATTTATTAAAATAATAGCATTGATGATGTAAAATTGAGTCATACTCTTAATGAAATGATTTTAAAACTTTAAAATATATTATAGGTTTTGGAGGATTAATAAATGATTTATAAAATTAATGAAATAAACTTAAAATAAAATTATTTTAAATGGAAATAATATATTTTTTAATGGATACCATTTATAGTATTTATTACATCATTATAAGGTCATTATGATGCCATAATACACACGATATATTAATATGGTATATAATTTTTACCCAAAAATTTGATTATCTTAGAAAATTATGAAAAATTAGCGGTTAGATAATTTCTACATTTTGATTTAAAAAAAGATTCATTTTATCAAAAAAATTTCCTAAATATGTCTATTTTAACTTTTAAAATAATAATTTATATTTATTGAGAAATACTAGGTTTTTCTGACAATAATATTTTTTGAACCCTTATAAAAATTACATTTGACTTCATCAAAATTATATGATCATTTATATTTAACAATAATAATTTAGTAATAATATTTATTAAAATATTATGCATTTTAAAAATACATTAATTCATAATGATAAATTTCTTAAATGATATTGAATTAAAAATACAATATATTTTTTATTTTACCTAAAATCAAAATTATTTATAAAGTATCAATAAGAAGAAAATATGAAAATTATTATATTGAAAATGAAATATAAATATTCATATTATTATGGTCCTTATAAATATCCCTTTAATACAGCAGAAAACTCCCTGAGGGTAAGGTGAATGATGATGGAACTTTCATGGGGTGGTTCAGTCTACATGGGTTGGGAGGCAATCTCGATGAAATTAAAATTCTCCCATAAACAGTTTCACTCATGCTTAAGTTATTGGATCTTATCTGGGTCCTGTTTAAGGGTAAAGTCCTAAGATTCTATCTCCCTTATAATCTCAGATAAATGGGAATCATAGGGTAATATCCTATTGGTTAAGGCCATCACATCCTTTTTCCTTGTTAATTGGATTTTTTAAAACCCTATATTTAAACAAGTCTTATGATCATTGTTTAATGGAAATATTAACAATAGAAATGATGATTAACAGTCTTTTAAATCTAATAGAATATAATAAAACTAAATAAGTGGATGTGTTTTTTATAACCATTATAAGTAATAATACATTTAATTAAATTATAAAGATTATTTCATTTATAAAAGTTTGGGTAATTAAAATCCTCCCCCATTCAGAAATTTCACCTTAAAATTTTTAATTTTACATAATAAAACAGATGAGGGTAATTCCATTTCATCATCTTCTCTGGTTCCCATGTTTCTTCTTCAAAATTGTGGTTTCTCTACAACACTTTGACTAGGTAAATTGTCTTATTTATTAGATCTTTATATCTATAGTATAGTATCTTCACCATATGCTCCTCATATGAGAGATCCTTCTCCAATAGTACCACCTTTGGATTGAGTAAATGAAAGGGGTTTTTTATGTACTTCCTTTAGAGTGATATGTGGAACACATCATGTACTTGAGATAGGTTAGGTGGGAGTGCTAGTTGATAGGCCAACACTCTGATGTGATTAAGGATATCGGTGGGATAGATGTATCTTGGACTAAGATTTCCCCTATTCCCAATTATCACAACATCATTTCATAAAGATATTTGGAGAAATACCATATTTCCAAATTTAAACTCTAGGTCTCATCGATGATTATGAACATAAATCTTCTATTAGCTCTGAGTAGCCTTGATGTGCTATTGAATGGTCTTGAACATTTCCACCATTTCCTCGACCATTTCAATACCTAGCAGTTTTCATTCCCCAACTTCACTAAAATATAAAGGTGTTATTCACTTTTTCCTATAAAGGGATTCATTGGTGGCCATTTGGATACTCGTGTGGAAACTTTTACTCTATAAGAAATTAACCAGAGGAATATGTTGATCCAATTCTGTATTGTAGTCAATTAAAAAATCTCTTAAAATGTTCTCATGTGTCTATATTGTTCGCTCAGGTTGGACACCATTTTGAGGGTGATTTTTCATGCTAAAGTTCAAGTCTGTATTTAGAGCATGTTGGAGAATATTCTAGAACTTGGATGTAAATCATGGGTCATGATCATGTATAATTGATAATAGTGTTCCAAAAATCCTCACCACTTCTCTAATGAATATCCTTGTAATTTAATTGAGTTAGAATTCCTATAAAATCACAATGAAGTGTGCAGTATTTGTATGACAATCCCCCACAATCCAAATTTCATTATTTCCTCTTGATTTCTTTAAAATACTAGTGACAAAGTCTATGGTGATGTTTTACCATTTCCTTGTAGTTATGGGTAGTGGTTGAATCATCCCCTTGGATTCTTCCTTTCTTCCTTCGCTTTCTAACATACAATCCATATTAATGTATATTTCATGATATCCATCTTCGTATTGTCCCACCAAAATTTATCTTGGAGATCTCAATACATCTTTGTGATTATTTGATAGATGTAGAAGGTTGAGCTATGTGAAACATCCAATAGCTCCATATTTAATTCAGGATTTGATGGAATACAGTCTTGACCCAAATATTATTACTCCTTTAATAACATTGAAATTTGTGAATTTATATTTATTATATCTTCTAAATTCTTCTGAATTCCACATAATCTCATTAATCATCATTTATCCTCTCTAGAAGGGAAGGTTAAGCAATAATTTGTGAAAGTATTGATGATGTTACTTCCTTTATGATTCCCATATCCATTCTTTTCAAATATAAGAAGATTGAATTCTTATCAATTCCTATCAATGATATAATTATTATATCATTTATACTTAGAACATCTTGCACTTTATTTGTTTTCCCATGATGGTTTTGAATTAAGTATTCATAGTCTTTGATCATCTCTAACCATCTTTGTGGGTGAATATTTAACTCTTTGTGTGTAAATATATACTTGAGGATTTTGTGATCCATATTTCTTTCACACTTCTCCCCAAAGAGATAATTCCACCATATTTTCAAAGTAAATATCATTTCATCTAACTATAGATCATTATTTGGATAGTTCTATTCATGTAATTTCAATTGACTTGATGCATATGCTATCAATTTTTTGTTTTTCATTAACACATAACCCAATCCCTTCTTCTAAGCACTGCTGAATACCGTGAAAAGTTCTCCACTTGTGGGTACTGTGTATATAGGTGTAGTGATAAGCCCCCTTTTAAACTTCTTGAATCTCTCTTAACATTCAATATTATAAGAAAACATGACTACCTTTTTAGTTATCTTGGTTAGAGGGTTTGAAAATCACAATAAATTTATCACAAATCTACGATATTTCCCAGCTAATCCAAGGAAACTATGGATATATTTCAAAGATGTTGGACTCAACCATCCTTTAATTGATGTTATCTTTTAAGGGTCCACAGATATCCCATTACCAGTGATAATATACCCCAATAATTAGGCTTCCTTCAAAGAATACTCAAATTTTCTATACTTTGAATTAATATTCTCCTTTTGTAGGGTATTTAGAATTTTGATCATATACTCCTCATACTCCTCCTTACTTCTGGAGTATATTAGAATATCTTCTATAAAAAATGCCACCAATTTGTTGAGGTAATCCCTAAACACTCTGTTAATCAATTCTAGGATTATTATTAGATCATTAGTGATTTAAAATGGAATTACTATGAACTCATAGTGCCCATACCTTGTACAAAAATTAGTCTTGGTAGTATCCCCCATCTTCACCCTAACTTGGTAATATCCCGATCATATATCTACCTTGGAGAAGTATTTTTATTCATGTAGTTGATTGGAAAAGTCATAAATATGTGGAATATGATACATTTTATTTATCGTGATCTTGATAAGATCATGATAATCAATGGAAAGACACATTTACCCATCATTCTTCTTAACAAAGAGGAATGGTTCACCCCATGATGAAGCACCTGGGTATATGAACCCATTATGTAGATTCTATTTTTTTTTTCAGATCCTCATGTTCAACAAATGTTATTCTATATGCAGTCATGGATAATGGTAAAACCCCTGGCATAAGTTTGATTTAAAATTTAACCTCTCAGCTAGGAGGAAGACTAGGAAATTCTTCGGGAACACATCAGTGTATTCCCCCACAATGGGCATGTATTAAAGGATGATTATTTCCTTAGACTCAATCATTTGATATTGATATACTTTATCATAGGGAAATAATATCCATGATTGAGATGTTGGTTCTAAAGAATATTCATCCTCCTTGCACTTTCATAGAATCAGAGGATGATTCATGATACAGAGAGTGATTTCCTTCTCACGGAAATTTATGTAGGATCTATATTAGGAAAGCCAATCCATACTAATAATTGCATCAAATTTAACCAAGGGGATTATAACATGGTTCACTGGGATGTATATATTGAAAATTATTATTGGGGAGGAGTTATATACTTGGGATGCAATAATTTCCCAATTTTCCATTTCAACCAAAATATATACTACTATAATTTGTGGTGGTGTTTGAATAGTTATACTAAACTTTCATGATATAAAGGAATGCGTAGAACTGTGGATGATAACCCTACCTTTCAATTGTTTATTCTAATTCTAACCATTTCTTCATCCAAAATGGACTTTTGGATATGTAATTTTGAACACATAATCATAAATACAATGGAATTAAAGAGAAAAGTTATAAATTACATGTATTTCCTTAACTTATGAATTTCTAGGCTTCAATATATGTTACCCATGATATATTTCCTTAAATATATTCTTATGGGAATTTTTTACCTTAATAATAGTTTATAATGATCTTATGAAATTTTCAAAGCATATCCTTTGGGAGTTTCAAACCAGATGTCTAGTAAGGCACATTTTCATGCACCAGTTCCCAGTTGATTCTAACTTAATGTGGTGTTTTCTAGTTTTACCTCTATGCACATCAGTTCCAGAGCCACATCCACTTATAGTATCCAGAAAGGGATTTATTTTCTTGATAAAAAACATACTCCATATATATCAAAATTTAGGGATGTTTTCTTATACTTAGTTTTCTCCCAAAGACTTTCATTAGAGTTTTCTAATTCTATTCCCAAAAATAACTAAAATTTTACTTTTATACAAGCAATGAAAAATATACTCTTTATTATAGATTAATTCATTATTTTTTAAATAAAAGAAAACATAATAAAACCATGGAGATCGATAAGTATAGTATCTTTGGGAATTAGGTACATTACATAACAACTTAAAATAGGGAATACATCCTATATATTGAAAAATTATTTATCATCATCAATATTATTTATTTTACTGAATAGAAGAAAGAAAACTACAAGGGGGAAAGCAAGAGAGGCCAAGACCTAAGGGGGTTAGAAGTAGTGAAGGCCGAGGGCATCCCCTATAATGATATTCACCCCCTCCGCTTTCAGGAAGTTCAAGTCATAGAAACAAGAGACACCATAACCTTGGCCCGCAATGGAAGAAAGGAAATCAGCCGCCATGTTTCCTTCACTCCATGTATGTATCAGGAAAACGTTGTTGGAGATTAGGCCACGACACTTTCGAAAGACTTAAGTGATCGAACATAGGGGATTAAAGACGTTAAGTAGAGAGTTCCCTATGACCATGGAGTCAGTTTCTATTTCTGTAATGGTGATGCTGCCCTGGTGATAGAGATAGAGGCCTGTGAGGAAGGCGAGAGCCTCTTCTTGAAGAGCTGAGCCAAGACCGAAGAATATAGTGAATGCCAAAACAACCAGGCCTCCGGAGTATCGGACCAGGCCACCACCTCTCATGACCCCTAAGGAGTAGGATCCATCGGTATTGAGTTTCAATCCATTCACCGGAAGGAGCCAACGAACCTAGGATAAATGGACTGATAATCATAAACATGAATAATGAGGCATGATATTGCATTATAACATAAAGGTAACATGGTAAATGGGGAAACAACTTAAAACACTAAATCATAAACATAGGTAAAGGATAAATACCAATAAATAATGATGGAAAAAGTTATATGATGGATTAGGTTCAATACATAATCCTTTTCATGACACCTCATGTGAATAAAACATTACCCAATGCATTGGACCACTATATAATTCTGGGCACTCCTGTCACTTTCATTTCATTCTCATGCTTAAGTGTGTCACATAGATCATACAATATGAATTCATTCATAATAATATTTTATTACATGATAATGGTTTGTGGAATAAATACACGTAATTACTATATAAAATAAATATAAGTGCATGGAAAAAGGGTATGTGTATTTGCTACACATTTTTTGGGGAAGGAAAATCGTGGTGAAATATCCGTAGAAAAAAACATTACTTAAAAATTTATAAAATTGTTCAATGAGAGATAAAGGGGGATCACATCATTTGAACACCAAATTTATAATAATTAGGACATGTAAAAACCTATCCCAGCAATAGGAATTATAAATAGAAGACATAATATAATGAAGAAGCTTGAATAAAGAAGATAATGAAAGGATCTCCTAGATTGAGAGTGTGATACCAAAAGCTTGAGAGGAGATTCTTTAGAGCTTGGGGGAACCTTGGGGGGACTCTAGAGAGGTAGGGGAGAGTAAAGAGATTATCTATGTATTTTTAGTGAATATAAATGAGATCTTGGGTGGGTTTATATAGGAAATGAGAGGGGAGTTCTTTATTATCTATTAAACATAGGTTTTGGGCTCTATATAAAAAAATAAACAAAACAACAAATATTCCCATGGTTTCTAAAAATTAGGGGTGGTTATCATTATTTTATAAGTCCAAGGTATGAACTTATTAAAATAATACCCTTACAGATGTGGAAGTAAGTCATACTCTTAGAGAAATAATTTTAAAACCATAAAATATATTATAGGTTTTTGAGGATTCATAAAGGATTTATAAAATTAATAAAATAAAATTTAAAATAGCATTATTTTAAAGTTAAAACATATATTTGGTCTTCAATACCCTTTATAGTATTTGTCACATCATTTTGGGTCATTATGATGTCATAATACACATGATATATTTATATGGTATTTAAGTTTAACCTAAAAATGTGACCATCTTAAAAAATTAAAAAAAATTCACTATTGGATAATTTCAAAGTTCTGATTCCAAAACTACTATTTATTTAATCAAAATAATTTTCAAAATATATTTATTTTAAATTTTAAAATAAGAATCTACATTTATTGAGAAATGATGGGTTTTTTCGCCAATAATAGTTTTTGAACCCTTATAAAAATTACAATTGACTTCATTAAAATAATATGACCATTTATATTTCATAAAAATTATTTAATAATAACATTTTATTAAAAAAAATATTTTTTTAAAGTAAAATAATTCATAATAATAAATGTCTTAATTGAAATTGAATTCAAAATACAATTTATTTTTTATTATACCAGAAATAAAAATCATTTAAAAGTAATGATAAGAAGGAAATATGAACATTATTATATTGAAAATAAAATATTCATATTTATATTATTATGGTATTGATACATATCCCTATAATACTTCGGAAAATTCCCTAAGGGTATGGTGTGCGACGGTGAGACTTTCATAGGGTGGTTTAGTATACATGGTTTTGGATATGATCTCAATGAGCATGAACTTTACCTTAAATAGTTTTTATCATAATTATGTTGTTGTATCTTAGCTTGGTCTTGGTTGAGGGAAAATCTGATAGATACTGTCTCCCACAAAATTAACACTAAATTGTCTTCATAGGGTACAATCCAACTGATTAAGGTCGTCACTTCTTTGTATGTGTCAATTGGATTTGTTAAAACCCTTTATTTATACGAGTCATATGATCATTATTCAATGACTATATTTTCAACTGTAATGATTCTTAACTATATTTTAAATCTGGTAGGATATAATGAAATTAAAAAAGTTTATTTGTTTTATATAACCACAATCAATAATCATACATTTAATTAAATCACAAGGGGGGTTTAATTTATAAACATTTGAGTCATTAAAAATTACCTTGAAATATATTCCCTCTCTAAACATTCTATCGTCTTTCTAAAGGAATAACGTGAAGAGAAATAGAATTTGGTCACCTGAAAAAAGGGAGTTTATTTTACTCTTGATTGAATTCCTTTTTTTTCTTTTTGAAGCTTTCATTACATTCTAACTTATTTTTATGATTTTAATATAGATATTGTCAAACCAATCATAGACTTAAAGATTAAAGAATAAGAATAAAAAGAAGAAGTTATTGAGGAAAAAATTCATTTAGAAATTGGGGGTGAGGAGTACTCACAGGATGTGTATGAGAAGATAACACTACAACTAAGCATAATGGGGGTAAAATTTAAACATGAACTCATCTTATACAAATTTTATTTAAATTTGATTAATTATTTATCCCCTATATAAAATTAATACACAGGAATCCATATTTAGATAAAGAATAAGGGACAACCCATGAGGTGGTGAAGGAAGAATAAAATGACATAGGGCATAAAGCGAATCCATAACCTCCTCAACAAAAACAATCATATTATTTGGATTATGATTAATTAATAAGGTATTACCATTTCCTTCAAATCCTCTATTCTTACTTCTTTCATTTTCTTTTTCTATGAGATGGATCAATTTTACCTTTTATTAGTGTTCTTCACTCTTGTTGTCTACTCAAAGACACCAATTAAAATAAACTATGGCAGTTACCATAACACAATCCCCATACAACTTTATATTAGGGATAAAAAATGGCACTACCTATATAGAGGTATCATAAACTCAGAACCCACTTAGGGTTTTAAATCAATAAGTCTTTTCTCTTCCTATTTATCCTTTTCCTTTCCTTTGAATAAAATTTTCATGTTTTTTTATATGTTATATATAAATAGAGAATTAGTGATTTTTTAAACAACTAGATTAGAATAATATGGTAGTATCTAGGTATCCCTTATTTATTTATTCCCACATTCTAAGTTTTGAGCTGTATAAGAAGGTATTAAAATTTATGTGTGTGTGGGGGGGGGGTAATACATTTTATGTTTTGAGCTCATTTTTCTTCTTATTTGGGAGACATGATTAAATTAGGTAAAATGTATTTCCTTTTTTGGGAATTGGGAATAAATTTTATATGAATAATGATTTGTGTAGACAAGAATTTAACAAACATGAATTAGATTAAGGAACTAGAATTTGGGT
The DNA here is from genome assembly GCA_963277665.1 of Viscum album. NCBI lineage: Eukaryota > Viridiplantae > Streptophyta > Magnoliopsida > Santalales > Viscaceae > Viscum > Viscum album. Next base: position 1,424,979,821 of record OY728120.1, on the reverse strand, counting down.
GATTGTTTTTGGTGAATTTAATCTTTGGGATCCACATTAAATAGAAAATCTATATGTCATTTAAATAGGAGTTAAATGAGAATTCGGGAACCAAAAAAATTCCTTATAATTATCATAAGAATAGTGTGTATGTGTGTGTAATATAAAAACCATTCATATTAGTTAATGCAGTTTGTGAACTTGTTGTCTAAACCCAGCTTCTAAGAGATGGATATCATAAATATCATATAGGGATGTATGTTATTTGGAATTATCAGTTTAGGATTAGATCCCCTCATATAATATGTGGTAAACACAGTTGATGACTTGAAAAAATCTGAATAAGTTCTTATTTATTTAAATAAAATGAATGGGAATGTGAATATTGAACATAAATAAAGAATGAAAAAAAATGAAATATATAATTTCTATCAAGGAAGTGTAAAATTTGGAGAAAATAATAAAAAATAATAAAATGTAATTATAAATGTAAATATATGTCAATGTTGAGAATTACTTAAATCATAAAAAAATAACATTCATCGATCAAATCTTGGAAATTGGATAAAATCAATTCTAGGGGAATATTATTGTTGAGATACATCTCATGATGAAAAGGAAGGATGTAATTTTGGGGGAGTTATTCAACCATATTTTGTATTATATAACTATTATTTATATAAATAATATATTAATATGCTCTAAATAAATACGATTTCATTTTATCTTGGAAATAATGTGATTATTATGAAAATAGGTTAAATATAGAATTTTGTTTATTTTATTAATATTATAGATTTTATTATTAATTCCTGTATTTTTAAATTTTAGTTTTTAATATTTTTATTAGTGTTTTTTTAATCATATATGAAGAAAAGGTAAGAATAAGAGTAAAATAATAAATTTATATACTGTGTTATATAAAATTTTCGGTCAATTAACTCAAATAAGAATTGTCATAGGGGTCAATAACTCATCTAAGAATAACTAAGATCAATGTTTCCTTTTATAGGATTAATCCATGAAACTAATGCCATGTGAGTTAAAAACTCTCTTTGTTTTAGAATAAACACCCATGGCTCGCATCTTCTACATCAGAAACATTTATTTTGAAATAGCACTATATAAGATTTACCTATATTATTTATCATTGCATGAAATTAAAGTAGTTCCAAATAGTTGTTATGGAAGTATAAAAGATGATTCATGGAAGATTAACTTGACAGATGTACTGATCACATATGATTAACCCATCTATTAGGAATACAACATAAGAAAAATCGTGGTCCAACCATAGATACAAATGAATTATATAAAATGAATGAGTCATTTATAGTGATATCCATATTTCATGTCATCTACCTAATTATTCTATCTCAAAATCCCATAAATAGTCAATAACAATTGATCTCATCAAGCACCATGTATATCCATTCTTGAAAGGTCATGAAAAAGGGAATATTTTTTATCATTACCCATGGCCAAATCAGGTAATAAGAAAACTGTTATTCCCTATGACTGAATCCTTTTAGGGAGATGGATAAGAGATTACAAGGGAAGATAAAAACCATAGAAGAATATATAAATTCACTTCCTTCAGAAATACCCCTGACCAAGAATTTTCTATACAGATTTAATCCACTCCCTAGAATATCTCCCACTACTTATTTAAATATCATATATTCTCCATTTCAAAGGGTTCCCTACTATGGAATTACCTAGGTTAATATTTCAATAATTCTGTATATTTTTGAGTAATTTAAAATTTATTTCTTATTTTGGGTTCAGGACTTATATATTCAAAAAATTTCTTATCATACTTATAGGTTATGGAGGTTGAGTAAGGGATGATATGAGATAGGAAACTATGTGATTCTAAGTCTTTGGGTTTTTTTATTGCACTTATTTTTTTATTAAAGGTTTGGAACATGTTTTAAAGAAGAATTGAGTCAGATATAACTATCATATTAATTTACCACATCCTTTTCTCTCTCCCTATTTTCATTTTATACCCCCTTCAATAAATTCAATCCTTTTATGATATAGTGGAGTGTCTCAAGTATTTAATGGTGTAATGGAATTGTCTATGGAGTGAGTAAGTCTATTATCTCGATAGAGGAATATATTATTGTTATTACCTAAGGAGAAATTAGGTGTTTAGAATTATTTTAGGGGTTATTTGATTTAATAATAATTTATGGTCTTAATAAGCGGGAGATTCCTAATTTAGTGGCATTGAATAAAAATAGATCATGTTTTTGAATAATGAAGGATCTCATTGAAATTTCCCCTAATTCAACATATTTAATACTAAAATGTGTTTCTATCTATATTTTACTTTATTTCACTTAGATTACATGAATTCTCACACATTCTAATAGCCCTACCAATTTTCTATTATTTTTAAATATTAAAAAAATAAAAAGCTAAATAAGTGAAATAAGAATAAGGAGTGATTAGAAAAAATCCTCAAGTGAGATGCCACTGATTCACTCCCTAGATACATTAGGGTTATAAATTCTATTAGTAGAGTCTCATTGAAAAGTTTCATAATCACTCTCTAAATAGCATAAAAATATGGAATTACATGGATCCCAATTTTATCATGGTAAATTTATATAACCAAAAATTTGATATTAAATTGTTGAGTATTGAATAATGATTTGAAAAGGCCTTCTTGAGAAGTTATATTGAATCAAAAATATATTACCTTACTAGAATGACTGATAATTTTTTTTAACACATCATATATCTAGGAAAGTGGATTATTATTTCCATAAAATTCCTATTATTATTTTTGAGGCTCAAAATAATGAGTGGGATATGAGAATTATATTCCTGATCTTGAGGTATAAGTTGGGAAAATTTTTATTATCAGTGATCTCAGATGATCCATATTTTTGGAATTTCATTATTGACCAGGTGAATGCCCTCCATCCAACTAATACACCATTCTAATTGAAGTGGAATAAGAATATAAGGATTCATGATTACATTGATTCTATTGTTGGGATATTTGGATTCCCTTTATTTGGGTTTTTAACACATGTTTTATTTCAATTATAATGACACCTAAAGTTTTATGAATACTTTGGATTGTACTTATTCCACCTCTCCAATCTCATTTGCGGCTGTTAATGGGGAAATAAATTTCATAAGACTTAAAATGAGTATATTTTTTTTATTTTAATGAATTATGTTTATATATCCATATAAATATTTTCATCTAAGGGATTTTCTATTTAGTAGTATAGTACACATCATCCCAATAATTAGGGCATAAAATCCACACAAGTTTTCCTTAGTTTTGGTATCCATGGGGGTTCTCTTGTAATGTTTTTGATGTTCCAATGTGTGTATTTAATTTTTATAATCAATAATGGTCACATTATGATATAAATATATATATATATTTTGGATAATAATTGAATAGATTAGTGAGATACCAATATTATAAATAGAAAATGATGTTTGAGTCTGTTGCTTGTAGATTTTAGCTAAAAAGTATCAATTAATAGAACATAAACGTGACATTTCAAGAGTTGATCTTCATCGATATATAAAAAATTTAGATAAAACTAAGATAAAAATCTATAACAAGTTTGTATAATTTTTGGTGTAACACCTTGAGATTATTATGAGATATATTTATTTTCTTGCGTTGTACGCTACACCAAGGTAAGCTAGCACTATACACAACTCCAGTATAGATTTAGGTATACACAACCCTATGATTGTCTTATGTTACAAACAATATCAATTTATTTTGATATAATTCATTTCACTCAAGACTAAGTATAAGTGAACAACTAAATATAATTATATGACCTTATACCCTAGTCATTGTAATGGCGGGTTTGAATAATATTAAATTTCTTCTGAAAAACTATTTAAATGAAAATAATTGAGTTTATAAGATAATAAAACCACTCTTGATGAATTTTATTAATGAAATATATGTTTATTATATTTAATATAGTGATTAAAATTCATCTTATATGTTTAATTGACATGATATAAGAACAAATTCAGTTTTTTATATAAAAGAATTATTTTTCAAAAAATATCATTATGCCTCCTTTTGATGGAACACCCATTTTAAATATAGTTTTTTGTAACTTTTTTATATTCTATTTTAAAAAATAAACTTCATATTTGAAATTAGACTATCTAAATTCATTTTTTTTGAAATTTTGGTATTTTTATGATAAGTTTCATTTTTTGATGAATTGTGAAATTACTTATTTTTATTGAAAAACCATATTTTCTTTTAAATTCATTACAAATTAAAATTATATTTTGGAATAGTTTTCAATTTTAATTAGTTATTTTTATCAAATTATGGTTTTTGAAAAGTATTTTATACACAAATTTATTATAAAAATATTTTTGTTTTAAAAGAACATATTTTCTGAAATAATATTTTTCATGACATTTTACCGATTTTATTTTAAATTTAATTCTAAAACTTCTTGGTTTTGAATTTTAAAAAATCTATGTTAAATTTGGATTCATAAGGTTTAAATTTGTTAAGTATTTACCTTTTATATTTTTTCAAAATTAATAGTAACCATGGTAAATTTTGTTACCATGGTAAAGGGTAAATTAGGAAATTTAGGTTAAAAATAAAATTATAAAGAAAATAAAATAACCCTAATAAATGGTAAAGTTTTATTATATGAATTATATTAGACCCTTAACAATAAAGGATACAAATTATGTCATTTAATGGAAACTTTTCCATGAAAATGACTAAAATAATATTTAAATCAATGAAAGATACAAAGTGTCATTTTCTTTGTCTTTAATATCTATTATGTGTCTACATAAGGAAAAATTTATATTATGAACGAATATAAATGAAACTTTTAACTTAAAAAACATATATTAAAGATAAAAATTTATTTTTGACATTTTGGACCACTTGGGTGGAATTATGATATTTATATTTTTTTATTTATTATAATTTTAATGATCTCACATTCATGTTTTAATAAATATATAATTTTTAATATAAGGTTATATTTTATATAGATAAAACTATATATAATAATTTTAAATATAAAATAATTTTATTTATCATGTTAATTTATTTGTAATTTTTAGAAAATAAATAATTTCCTTAAAGTCTCTTACATTGATGATGCATAAATTATTTAATTGATGAAAAATCATTTATATAATTTTTATTAAAATGATAATAACCATTAAACGACAATAAAACGTGACCAAATCATATTGGTGGAGTATATATTGACCATAATTATGCAAGGGACTATTTATTGACAATTTTAAGCCATATAGAAAGGATTATGACACTTATAATATTTTATTTAAGGTGATTTTAAAGTGTTCACATTCTTGATTTAATAAATATAATAATTTTAATATAGGATTGTCCAAAATATATATTTGACTAAAAATATTAATCTAAAATCAAGAAGATTTGTCTTCATTATGTTATTATATTTTTAATTATTATTCAACAAATATGTATATTAAATAATTATACAATATGGATGTAGTAATTATTTTATTAATTGAAATACCAAATTAATGTTATTAAAAATATTAAAATAAATATAATTTGGGAAAATTAATATATATAAATAATTTTATAGATTACCTTGATACATTATGGATAAAATAAAATAATTTTTTTTGAGGATAACTTCTTATCTTGATATTTTCTAAAAATAAATAAACTGAATAGTGTCAAAATTGACACTATCAATTGTTTATCAAAATTATGTATTATTAAATTATTTAAAAATCATATAACACTTTTGAAAATATATAATAATTATTATACGGTCTAAAATTTTATAAATTATTCCTTTTTGGTCTAATTGAAATCAAATAAGTAAATATTAAATTATTTTAATATTGAATAATTTATTACCTTAGTTAAAATTGAAATTGAATAACTAAGGGTTAATTAGAATGATAAGGTTAAATTGACAGAAAAACATGTATAAATTTTTTTTTGATGATATTACAACCTTATATCACTATATATTCGAATAAATTAAATTGTTTTGGTATTTTTATTGAGATATATTTTATTATAATTTATTTTTGATGATTCAAAAAGTGCCCCTCACCTCAATTATAAAAAGGCACTTCATCCCTCACTTCTTCATTTCAATTTGAGACTTCATGTTCATACATAACCTAACCATGTCCCTTAACAAATTCCTTAGTCGCATTCTATAGTTTTTGGTATTCTAGAAAGACCAACCTTAGTTCCTTTAAGAGGAGATCTAGAGGGAGTTCGCTGAAGAATCAGTAATCTCATTTACCGAGTCTCTCAAGAGCATTTATTCTTATACTTACTCTTCCTTTTTTATTTCCATTTTAAGTAACAAATACAGTATTAACTATATTTTGATATGTTATTATGGTTATTAAACAACCTTATTCCACCTTATATCAATCCCATGAAAAACAAAATCACCACGCGAGCGTACGTACGATCTACCGTCTCCACGTCATGGTGTAATCTGTTTTTCACCACCACCTTACATGGATGTTTATAGTGGTGAAAATAATAACTATATGTGATTATTATAACATGATATATATTATTTAACATATTATATACCATTAACTTCTATACCATTTTAAAATTATGAGAATGATATTATCGCTCGGGTGTATTTAGCACCCACCATCTTCTTGATGCGATGCGAGTCATTCTATAAGATATCCATTAAGGAATGATTATATAAATGTATTGAAAGAAAAAATATGATATATACTATATTAATATCATTATATAAATTATCACACTATAATATAATAAGTGTAACATGATCTTATCCGATGAAACTTGTGTAAGAAAATGAAGCTGTTAATACCCGACAGATTAATAATAATTTTCTTAACAAACATATGATAATATGATAATATATGATATCATAAAAATGACTATTTTTTTTAATAAATCAATAAAATTATTTAAATCATTATACTGAAGTTTTGGATACATACACAAGATATCAGACCTAAGATAAAATATTATTTTGTCTCGCTTTTATTTCTATGGGACATATGCCTTATACACCACCTATTTCTTTTGTGTGGTGTTTATACTGCCGATGAATGTTTTTATGAATCATGTTATGAAGGTTATGATATTTACATATTCATATAATTTTTTTTATTTTATGGGTCATATTATTCGACTGATTATAAATTGTTATGTGATAATTTTTCAATCTCATTATTATTCGAGATTGTTTATATGTAATTATTTATTAGGGTATATTTATCACCCATATCCATGTTTTCTAAAAATGTTTTCATAAAATGTTTATTATTCTCATATCAATTATCAAATTCATTTTTACCCATTTTTGACTTTTACTAATGGTTTGGAAGGAATATTTGTTTCATTTTCACTACTAGAAAAGGGGGCATTGAAGCCCCCCAGACTCAGGCGACTGCCAATGGCGGTCGCTAACCTACACAAAAAAAACGGGGGGCTTCTGCGCCCCCCCCCCGCCCCCTCGACCCCGATCCCCCGATCGCCGCCCTAACCCCCTCCCTCCCTCGCTGCCCTCCCTCGCCGCCCTCCCCTCCCCCGCCGCCCGGCCTCCCTCGCCGCCCGGCCTCACCCGCCGCCCGCCCACCCCCGCCGCCCGCCCTCCCCCGCCGCCCGCCCTCCCCCGCCGCCCGCCCTCCCCCGCCGCCCGCCCTCCCTCGCCGCCTGCCCTCCGGTCGCCGCCCTCCGCCCTCGGGCCTCCGGCCGCCACCCTCGGGCCTCCAGTCACCGCCCTCCGGCCTCTCGGACCTCCCCCCCACCCCGGATGGCACCCACACCCTGGACAACCCCCGCCGCGCACTCCGGACCGCCCCCCGCACCCCGCACCCCGGACGCCTCCCCGCACCCCGGACAGCCCCCCCCCCCCCCCGCGCACTCTGGACCGCCCCCCGCACCCCGGACGCCTCCCCTCACCCCGGACAGCCCCCCCTGCACTCGGACACCCCCCTCCGAACCCGGACAGCCCCCCCCCCCCCCCCCCCCCCGCACTTGGACACCCCCCCTCCGAACCCGGACAGCCCTCCCGCACCCCGGACAGGCCCCCCGCACCCCGGACACCCCACCCCACACCCCCGACAGCCCCCCCGCACCCCAGACAGCCCCCCCCCCCCCCCCCCGCACCCCGACACCCCCGCACCCCGAACACCCCTGCCCGCACCCCTGACAGGCCCCTGACACCCCAGACACCCCTCCCCGCACCTCGGACACCCCCCGACCCCAGACACCCCCCCCCCCCGCTGCCCGTCCCCCGTCCCCTCACCGCCTCCTCTCCTCCAGCTCCCCGCCGCTGCCGCCGCTCCTCCCCTCCCTTGCCGCACCGCCTTTGGCTCTGGCTCCCCTTCGCTGCCTCCTCTCCCTCGCAACACCGTCTTCGGCTCCCCTCCCTTTCAGGTTTGTAGCTCAATCAGGTAACATGAGCTTTCAGTTACATTATTATTTTATCAATGGTTCATAAACAAATGGTTAATATTTATTTTGAATATAGTTGATTTGAAAAATGTAAATGTAATAAGTATTGTGTAAATGTTTGTTATACAGATATTATTATGGATAAGAGTTGGATTGATCTTCCAAATCGAACGTCTAGAGAATATTTCAATGGCATTATGCAGTTTATTGACTTCCCGAGAGGATTTGAAAGTGACTATATTAGTTGTCCATGTAGAAAATGTGCTAACAGATATCAATTCACACGAGATACTGTGAGGGAGCACCTTTTCTTTAATGGATTTCTGAAAAATTATAAGAGTTGGACTCGTCATGGAGAAGAATATGTTCGTTGTCAAAATACAGATGCAGCTCAGATGGATGTTGATGCAAGGATGACTGATCCAATGCATGAAATGCTTACTGAAATGGTACGTGGGTTTGATCCTGAAGGCATTGACATCCAGAATCTTGAGACCGGTGAGATAAATCTTCGCTCTGGTGCAGATCGTGATTCGAGGAGGTTTTATGAAGTACTTGATGATGTGAAAATAGAATTATATCCTGGATGTACTTCTTACAATAAACTGTCATTTATCATGGAGTTGTTGCATTTGAAGACTTTGAATAATTGGTCAGACACATCATTCAACATGCTTTTGGTTTTATTGAAAAAAGTTCTTCCTGTCGACGCTAAGATTCCTGAGTCGTATTACTATGCTCGTAAGTTGACAGAGAACTTAGGTTTTACATATGAGACTATAGATGCATGTGCAAACAACTGTATGTTGTTTAGAAATGAAACTGCTCATTTGGATATTTGTATGGTTTGTGGCGCTTCCAGGTGGAAAGAGAACAGGGGAAATAAGACTCATCAAAGTCAGATTGCGATACAGGGTAAACCGATTGCCGTAAAGAAAATGCGTTACTTTCCCCTTAAACCGATGTTGAAAAGATTTTTTATGTCATCTAAAGTTTCTAATTTAATGAGATGTCATGCAGCAAGAGTTCATGAAAGTGACATGTTAACCCACCCGACAGACTCTCATGCATGGAGGGATTTTGATAAGAGACATCCTGACTTTGCTAAAGATGTTCGTAATGTCCGATTGGGATTGGCAGCAGATGGTTTCAATCCATTCAAGTCTATGGTTGGTGCAACTCATAGCACATGGCCCATAGTGTTGGTTCCATATAATCTTCCTCCGTGGCTTTGTATGAAGAAACAATTTATATTACTTTCCACTCTTATTGATGGACCTAAAAGTCCGGGGGATAAGATTGATGTTTACCTTCATCCATTGATTGATGAGTTGAATGAATTTTGGGGCGATGGTGTGATGACTTATGACTGCGAAACGAATGAAATGTTTAAACTGCATGCTGCTTTATTGTGGACAATCAATGACTTCCCAGCTTATGCAAATTTATCAGGCTGGAGTACGAAAGGGGAATTTTCTTGCCCTTGTTGCAATAAAAGTAAAAAATCTGTATGGCTTAAACATTCCAAAAAATGGGCATACATGGGTCACAAGCGTTTTCTACCTCCCCAGCACAGGTTCAGAAAGGACAGAGTGGCATTTGATGGTTCTATAGAGTTCATCCCAGCACCAAAGATCATGACAGGAGTCGAAATGTTATCGCAGATTGAGGAAGAAAACATCCGCACGGTATATGAAATTCAGGATTTGGTGGCTCCTCCAGTACGTAATATTCGTGCTGCGGGTAGGCAGCGCAGTCACAATTGGAAAAAGAAAAGTATTTTTTATAGTCTTCCGTATTGGAAAACTAACATGTTGAGGCATAATTTGGATGTCATGCACATTGAAAAAAATGTTTGTGATAACATATTGTGGACCATTTTAGGTGTCAGTGTAAAGTCAAAGGACCATGTTAATGCACGCCGTGATTTGGAAGAAATGGGTTTAAGGAAACAGTTGCATTTACAGTTAGCTGAGGGAAACAAGGCATATATGCCTGCTGCACAGTATTCGATGACTACAGAAGAGAAAGAGACATTTATTTCCATTTTGAAGATGTTCAAGGTGCCTGATGGTTACTCTTCTAATATTTCAAAGTGTGTGAATCTGACGAGCAAGACATTGCAAGGGTTGAAAAGTCATTACAATCACATATTACTTCAGCAGTTGATTCCAATCGCAATTTGTGATTGTTTATCCCCCAATGTTGTTCAGCCCTTGATTGAGATGAGTAATTTTTTTAGACAGCTTTGTTTAAGAAATCAACGAATGAGTGATTTAAAAAGTTTGCAGGACCGAATTGTACTTACACTTTTTCACTTTGAGAAACTTTTCCCCCCCTCATTTTTTGATGTTATGGTCCACTTGACAGTGCACCTAACTGATGAAGTAATGGCTGCTGGTCCAGTGCAATTCAGGTGGATGTATCCTATTGAACGGTATTTGAGTACATTGAAAAGATTTGTACGCAACAGAGCTCGTCCAGAGGCATCAATAGCCTATGGTTATTTGATGGATGAGTGTACTACCTTTTGTGGAGAATATCTTACGGATGTTGAAACAAAATTAGATAAGCCCTCTCGGATTCATGATGGTCCAGTTGGAGAAGGAACCACATTTGATATGGACAACATCGAGTGGATACAAGAACATCGATATATCTTGTTCAATACTCCATCAGTTGCACCATTAATGCAGTAAGTATCATATCAATGTGCTTGTATAACTTTTACATGTTTTGTTTGCATAAGTTGATCTTTTAAACATCGCGTAATCATTTTCAGGAAACACATTAATGAGATAAAAGAAGAGATGCATCGTGCGACTGAGTTGCAAATTCAACAATCTCATTATGCGGCATTTCATGATTGGTTCAAGGATTATGTATATATAAATTGATTTTCATTATGAGTGAAGTATTAAACTAATTCATTCTGCATATATCAGTATTGATTTTTATAAATTATGTAGGTTCGTAAGCTGAGGGAGTTAGGGGACCCCACGCTACCTGAAGTATTTATCCAACTGGCTGAGGGTCCATCTATAACGGCTCGTCGTTATAAAGCTATTGATGCTAATGGTTTTCGATTTCGCATTAAAGATGTTGACGACAAACGAGCAACACAAAACAGTGGCATCGGTTATCCCTTTGTCGATTCTGGTTATTACTATGGTCAATTGATAGACATCATTGAAGTTGTATACACACACGGTTTGAAGTACATATTGTTAAAGTGTAATTGGGTTGATCCAGTGCGTGGATGTAAAGTCGATCAATATCAGTTTTCATTGGTGAATTTTAACTATATGTTATACAGAAATAATGAACGAGTTGAGAATGAACCTTTCATTTTGACATCACAAGCGGAACAAGTATTCTTCGTTACTTTGCCTTCGGATCCAAGTTGGCAAGTTGTTGTCAAAATGTCTCAGCGAGGAGTGTTTTTATTTGAAGAAGATGAACCCGAGACTGTTCCGTTTGTTTACCAACAACTTGATCAACATACCGTAGTTCAACATGAAGAAGATATTTATTGGGTCAGAGCGGCTGTTGAAGGAGAAACGGTCGATTTGCATGCTTAATGAAAGGTATAATTATTTTCCCGCTATTCAGTAGAATGTCCTAGGATATCATAAATTATCTAATCATTTTAAAAATCCTTATAAGTTTTAATCCTCACTTTTGTAAGTTAATTCAGTCATAAATATTTAGGTTGATTAACTTTCTGATTTTTTAAAAGTCATTCACAACTAATTATTCAATCCATTTTTTGTTTGATTAACAGTTGTACAAGTTTGATTTATTAAGAACAATCCAATTTATCTTTTAAACACTTTGGACTCATTACTGATATTTTCTATGACTGCAGACATGTCAGGGGAAGAGGCAGAAGATCCACATCATCCATCTGAGGCATCTACGTCTCAGGGTCGAGGTATGTTTGAATGTCATTGTCTATATTTTTTATGTAATTGACATATATATATATATATATAACATTTTTCAATTTATATATAAAATTGTTTTCAACAGGATCAGACTCGGCTGCTTCTTCCTCTCGCAGGAGAGGCCCTGGTCGTGGCATATTATCATGGAATTCCGACACGACGATAGATGTTTCATTTGATGAGGTATTTCATCCCGTGGGACCGAATTACCCGGCATTTATTCATCAGCTGGGTCATATCATACGTGACCCACATCGATTTCCATTGACCACGCGTGATTGGGCTTCTATCCCTCAGGACACATTAGATCGTCTATGGAGGGAGGTTCAGGTAAGAAAATAATTTTACTTTATTTTCTATGTGTAAAGAATACTAATATGTTTGATTATTTTCTTTATAGAAAAATTTGAAAGTATTCCCTGAAGAGTTTCGGCCCGTGTGTATGAGCAAATGCCGTAAGATGTGGAAATATTATAAAGGCAAAGTGAAGAGGGACCACTGGGTACCAAATGTGGGTGCCCTTGACATTTTGGAAAAAGTCCCGAGAGGTGTCCTCCCGGCTCAGTGGCGTGACTTGGTTGCATATTGGTCTACTGAGGGTGTTGCGGTTTGTATATTAATTATTTTTCTATATATATATTTTCAAGAATATGTGATTTGTTTGAAATTTGATTGAATTGAATGTAGGAGGTGCCAACACGCCATTCGGAGAATCGAGCGTTGTAGGGACCAGCTCACAGGCTCGGGACTCGTCACGTGTCTCAGATCCGACATGAGGTATATATTATTCATTTTTTAATTTATTACTTAATATGGTTTTGTGTTTATATTCTTTTAATATACAGTTGCGAGGGCAAGGTGCAACAACTGATAAAATGTCGGTGTGGATAAGGACTCGTGATCGCAATGATCCAGAGGTTGCACCATTGATAGTAAGTGTCTGTACTTACTAATAATTACATAAATCTATATATTAACATATATATATTTATATATATTTAAATATTTCACAGGCTCAATTTGAAGCTGAGTCAGAACATCTGCCAGAGGACCAGCGACAGCTTCCCATGCGACGGGATGAGATCTTTCATCGCATTATTGGTCGGGACGGGCATGGCTATAGTTTGACCTATGGAGCAGGGATTCCTCGTTCTGTAGTGTCACGCGCTGCGGTTTTCAGTCCTGTTGTTGCTCATATGACACAGCAGATGTCAGATTTTGAGGCACGGCTGCGCGCTTCCGAGGAGACAAATGCGCAATTGACATATGAGGTTAGAGCACTGCGGGAATATGTGCGTCGAGCTGATGGTACATGGGATCATACGACGCAGGTATATACTGTATTTATTTATTTAATTTAAATTATTTTTGTTATTAAAATATTTATAATGTTTATTTGTTGTAAGCACCTGGCCCACCAGAAGGAGGAAGCAGTGATGACAACGCGTGACGCACCATGTATTCACGAGATATGTTTTTTGTTTTTACTGGTAGGGTTGACATTGATGTACTGTATTTATTCATTTAAGTAATGCATTATTACCATCCATGGTGGTCTTTTAAATATTTTATACACATATTGAGTTTTTGATCAGATAATCTTGAATGATTCTACATTCGAAAAAGTCGAACTAATTCCAACAGATCAATAAATCTGATTTTATAGATTATGTATTATCCAATATATTTTTTATAAATTTCTGTATTGTATCGATAAAAGAAATATGTATTAATTAGATGTTATCACTTTTATTTTTCACTTTTGTAATCAATGGGATGGCCTTTGCACCCCCGAAGAGCCCCGCGCACCCCCGTACAGCCCCCCGCACCCCCGTACAGCCCCCCCGCACCCCCGTACAACCCCCCGCACCCCCGTACAACCCCCCGCACCCCCGTACAGCCCCCCCCCCCCTCCCCCCCCCCCCCCGCACCCCCGTACAGCCCCCCGCACCCCCGTACAGCCCCCCCGCACCCCCGTACAGCCCCCCCGCACCCCCGTACAGCCCCCCGCACCAACGTACACCCCCCCGCACCCCCGTACAGCCCCCCCGCACCCCCGTACAGCCCCCCGCACCCCCGTGCAGCCCCCCCGCACCCCCGTACAGCCCCCCCGAACCCCCGTCCAGCCCCCCGCACCCCCGTACAGCCCCCCCCCCCAGCACCCCCGTACAGCCCCCCGTACCCCCATACAGCCCCCCCGCACCCCCGTAGAGCCCCCCCCCCCCCGCACCCCCGTACAGCCCCCCGCACCCCCGTACAGCCCCCCCGCACACCCATATAGCCCCCCGCACCCCCGTACAGCCCCACCGCACCGCCGTACAGCCCCCCCCCCCCCCCCCCCCCCCCCGCACCCCCGTACAGCCCCCCCGCACCCCCGTACATCCCCCCGCACCCCCGTACTGCCCCCCACACCCCCGTACTGCCCCCGCCACCCCCGTACTGCCCCCCGCACCCCCGTACAGCCCCCCCCCCCCCCCCGCACCCCCGTACTGCCCCCCGCCACCCCCGTACAGCCCCCCGCACCCCTGTACAGCCCCCCCCCCCCCCCCCCGCACCCACCGTACAGCCCCCCCCCCCCCCCCGCACCCCCGTACAGCCCCCCCCCCCCCCCCCCCCCCCCGCACCCCCGTACAGCCCCCCGCCGCCCCCGTACAGCCCCCCGCACCCCGGCACGTCCGATTGTGTTCTTTTCAACAGCGCGGCGAGCGCTGAAATGGCGCGTTGGGGTGTCAAAACCACCCGAACGACCTCAGAATTCCACGAAACCGTACGACAACATCCGGGGCGTGAATTGTGAAATGGTCGGCCAGACGGCACCTCATTCGGAGGTGTCGTTTGACCGCAGCGGCCGGAAAAGCGTTTCCGGCGCCATAAAACACCAAAACGGCGTGCGGCGGTCCCATTCGGAGCAAACGTGCTCCGAAAGACCTGAAACCGCACGGG
Source organism: Viscum album (assembly GCA_963277665.1). Classification (NCBI taxonomy): domain Eukaryota; kingdom Viridiplantae; phylum Streptophyta; class Magnoliopsida; order Santalales; family Viscaceae; genus Viscum; species Viscum album. The sequence continues at coordinate 1,424,964,497 of OY728120.1, read as the reverse complement.
AACGATAGAAATATTATTCCTGAGATGCAGGAGGAGGCCGCACATCCATCGGACGTGTGGTGCGCGCAACACGTCCGATTGTGTCCTTTTCAGCAGCGCGGCGCGCGTTGAAATGGCGCGTTGGGGGGTCAAAACCACCCGAACGACCTCCGAATGCCACGAAACCGTACGAAAACATCCGGGGCGTGAATTGTGAAATGGTCGGCCAGACGGCACCTCATTCGGAGGTGTCGTTTGACCGCGGCGGCTGGAAATGCGTTTCCGGCGCCACAAAACACCAAAACGGCGTGCGGCGGTCCCATTCAGAGAAAACGTGCTCCGAAAGACCTGAAAACGCACGGGAACGATAGAAATATTATTCCTGAGATGCAGAAGCAGGCTTCACGTCCATCAGACGTGCGGTGCGCGCGACACGTCCGATTGTGTCCTTTTCAGCAGCGCGGCGCGCGCTGAAATGACGCGTTGGGGGTCAAAACCACCCGAACGACCTCCGAATGCCACGAAACCGTACGAAAACATCCAGGGCGTGAATTGTGAAATGTTCGGCTAGACGAAACCTCATTCGGAGGTGCCGTTTGACCGCGGCGGCCGGAAACGCGTTTCCGGCGCCATAAAACACCAAAACGGCGTGCGACGGTCCCATTCGAAGAAAACGTGCTCCGAACGACCTGAAACCGCACGGGAACGATAGAAATATTATTCCTGAGATGCAGGAGGAGGCCGCACGTCCATCGGACGTGCGGTGCGCACGGCACGTCTGATTGTGTCCTTTTCAGCAGCGCGGCGCGCGCTGAAATGGCGCGTTGGGGGGTCAAAACCACCCGAACAACCTCCGAATGCCACGAAACCGTACGACAACATCCGGGCGTGAATTGTGAAATGGTCGGCCAGACGGAACCTCACTCGGAGGTGTCGTGTGACCGCGGAGGCCAGAAACGCGTTTCGGACGCCATTAAACACCAAAACGGCGTGCGGCGGTCCCATTCGGAGAAAACGTGCTCCGAAAGACCTGAAACCGCACGAGAACGATAGAAATATTATTCCTGAGATGCAGGAGTAGGCTGCACGTCCATCGGACGTGCGGTGCGCGCGGCACGTCCGATTGTGTCCTTTTCAGCAGTGCGGCGCGCGCTGAAATGACGCGTTGGGGGGTCAAAACCACTCGAACGACCTCCAAATGCCACGAAACCATACGACAACATCCGGGGCGTGAATTGTGAAATGGTCGGCTAGACGACACCTCATTCGGAGGTTCTGTTTGACTGCGGCGGCCGGAAACGCGTTTCCGGCGCCATAAAACACCAAAACGGCGTGCGGGGGTCCCATTCGGAGGAAACGTGCTCCGAACGATCTGAAACCGCACGGGAACGATAGAAATATTATTCCTGAGATGCAGGAGGAGGCCGCACGTCCATCGGACGTGCGGTGTGCGCGACACGTCCGATTGTATCCTTTTCAGCAGCGCGGCGCGCATTGAAATGGCGCGTTGGGGGGCAAAACCACCAGAACACCCTCCGAATGCCACGAAACCGTACGGAAACATCCGGGGTGTGAATTGTGAAATGTTAGGCCAAACGTCACCTCATTTGGAGGTGCCGTGTGACCGCGGCGGCCGGAAACGCGTTTCCGGCGCCATTAAACACCAAAACGGCGTGCGACGGTCCCATTCGGAGCAAACGTGATCCGAACGACCTGAAACCGCACGGGAACGATAGAAATATTATTGCTGAGATGCAGGAGGAGGCCGCACGTCCATCGGACGTGCGGTGCGCGCGGCACGTCCGATTGTGTCCTTTTCAGAAGCGCGGCGCGCGCTGAAATGGCGCGTTCGGGGGGTCAAAACCAACCGAACGACCTCCGAATGCCATGAAACCGTATGACAGCATCCGGGGCGTAAATTGTGAAATGGTCGGCCAGACGGCACCTCATTCGGAGGTTCCGTTTGACCGCGGCGGCCGGAAACGCGTTTCCGGCGCCATAAAACAACAAAACGGCATGCGGCGGTCCCATTCGGAGCAAACGTGCTCCGAAAGACCTGAAACCGCACGGGAATGATAGAAATATAATTCCTGAGATGCAGGAGGAGGCCGAATGTCCATCGGACTTGCGGTGCGCGCGGCACGTCCGATTGTATCCTTTTCAGCAGCGCGGCGCGCGCTGAAATGGCGCGTTGGGGGGTCAAAACCACCTGAACGACCTCCGAATGCCACGAAACCGTACGAAAACATCCGGGGCATGAATTGTGAAATGGTCGGCCAGACGGAACCTCATTCGGAGGTGCCGTTTGACCGCGGCGGCCGGAAACGCGTTTCCGGCGCCATAAAACACCAAAACGGCGTGCGGCGGTCCCATTCGGAGCAAACGTGCTCTGAAAGACCTGAAACCGCACAGGAACGATAGAAATATTATTCCTGAGATGTAGGAGGAGGCCGCACGTCCATCGGACGTGCGGTGCGCGCGGCACGTCCGATTGTGTCCTTTTCAGCAGTGCGGCGCGCACTGAAATGTCACGTTGGGGGGGTCAAAACCACCCGAATGACCTCCGAATGCCACGAAACCGTACGACAACATCCGGGGCGTGAATTTTGAAATGGTCGGCTAGACGGTACCTCATTCGGAGGTGCCGTTTGACCGCGGCGGCCGGAAACGCGTTTCTGGTGCCAAAAAACACCAAAACGGCGTGCAGCGGTCCCATTCGGAGAAAACATGCTCCGAACGACCTGAAACCGCACGGGAACGATAGAAATATTATTCCTAAGATGCAGGAGGAGGCCGCACGTCCATCGGACGTGCGGTGCGCGCGACACGTCCGATTGTGTCTTTTTTAGCAGTGCGGCGCGCGTTGAAATGGCGCGTTGGGGGGGTCAAAACCACCCGAACGACCTCCGAATGCCACGAAACCGTACGACAACATCCGTGGCGTGAATTCTGAAATGGTCGGTCAGACGGCACCTAATTCGGAGGTGTTGTTTGACCGCGGCGGTCGGAAACGTGTTTCGGGCGCCATTAAACACCAAAACGGCGTGTGGCGGTCCCATTCGGAGCAAACGTGCTCCGAAAGACCTGAAACCGCACGGGAATGATAGAAATATTATTCCTGAGATGAAGGAGGAGGCAGCGCGTCCAGCGGACGTGCGGTGCGCGTGGCACGTCCGATTGTGTCTTTTTCAGCAGCGCGGCGCGCGCTGAAATGGCGCGTTGGGGGGTCAAAACCACCCGAACGACCTCCGAATGCCACGAAACCGTAAAACAACATCCATGGTGTGAATTGTGAAATGGTCGGCCAGAAGGAACCTCATTCGGAGGTTCCGTTTGACCGCGGCGGCCGTAAACGCGTTTCCGACGCCCTAAAACACCAAAACGGCGTGCGGCGGTCCAATTCGGAGCAAACGTGCTCCAAACGACCTGAAACCGCATGGGAACGATAGAAATATTATTCCTGAGATGCAGGAGGTGGCCGCACGTCCATCGGACGTGCGGTGCGTGCGACACATCCGATTGTGTCCTTTTCAGCAGCGCGGCGCGCGCTGAAATGACGCGTTGGGGGGTCAAAACCACCCGAACGACCTCCGAATGCCACGAAACCGTACGACAACATCCGGGGAGTGAATTGTGAAATGGTCGGCCAGACGGCACTTCATTCGGAGATGCCGTGTGACCGCGGCGGCCGGAAACGCGTTTCTGGTGCCATAAAACACCAAAACGGCGTGCGGTGGTCCAATTTGGAGCAAACGTGCTCCGAACGACCTGAAACCGCACGGGAACGATAAAAATATTATTCCTGAGATGCAGGAGGAGGTCCACGTCCATCGGACGTGCGGTGCGCGCGGCACGTCCGATTGTGTCCTTTTCAGCAGCGCGGCGCGCGCTGAAATGGCGCGTTGAGGGGTCAAAACTACCCGAACGACCTCCGAATGCCACGAAACCGTACGACAACATCCGGGGCGTGAATTGTGAAATGGTCGGCCAGACGGCACCTCATTCGGAGGTGCCGTTTGACCGCGGCGGCCGGAAACGCGTTTCCGGCCCCATAAAACACCAAAACGGCGTACGACGGTCCCATTCGGAGCAAACGTGCTCCGAACGACCTGAAACCGCACGGGAACGATAGAAATATTATTCCTGAGATGCAGGAGGAGACTGCATGTCCGATTGTGTCCTTTTCAGCAGCGCGACGCGCGCTGAAATGGCGCGTTGGGGGGTCAAAACCACCCGAACGACTTCCGAATGCCACGAAACCGTACGACAACATTCGGGGCGTGAATTGTGAAATGGTCGGCCAGACGGCATCTCATTCGGAGGTGCCGTGTGACCGCGGCGGCCGGAAACGCGTTTCCGGCGCCATTAAACACCAAAACGGCGTGCGGCGGTCCAATTCGGAGAAAACGTGCTCCAAACGACCTGAAACCGCACGGGAACGATAGAAATATTATTCCTGAGATGCAGGAGGAGGCCGCACATCCATCGGACGTACGGTGCGCGCGGCACGTCTGAGTGTGTCCTTTTCAGCAGCGCGGCGTGCGCTGAAATGGCGCGTTGGGGGGTCAAAACCACCCGAACGACCTCTGAATGCCACGAAACCGTACGACAATATCCGGTGCGTGAATTGTGAAATGGTCGGCCAGACGACACCTCATTCGGAGGTGCCATGTGACCGCGGCGGCAGGAAACGCGTTTTCGGCGCCATAAAACATCAAAACGGTGTGCGGCGGTCCAATTCGGAGCAAACGTACTCCGAACGACCTGAAACCGCACGAGAACGATATAAATATTATTCCTGAGATGCAGGAGGAGGCTGCACGTCCATCAGACGTGCGGTGCGCGCGGCACGTCCGATTGTGTTATTTTCAGCAGCGCGGCGCACGCTAAAATGGGGCGTTGGGGGGTCAAAACCACCCGAACGACCTCCGAATGCCACGAAACCGTACGACAACATCCGGGGCGTGAATTGTGAAATGGTCGGCCAGACGGAACCTCATTCGGAGGTGCCGTGTGACCGTGGCGGCTGGAAACGCGTTTCGGGCGCCATTAAACACCAAAACGGCGTGCGGCGGTCCCATTCGGAGCAAACGTGCTCCGAAAGACCTGAAACCGCACGGGAACGATAGAAATATTATTCCTGAGATGCAGGAGGAGGCATCATGTCCAGCGGACGTGCGGTGCGCGTGGCACGTCCGATTGTTTCCTTTTCAGCAGCGCGGCGCGCGCTGAAATGACGCGTTGGGGGGGTCAAACCACCCAAACGACCTCCAAATGCCACGAAACCGTACGAAAACATCCGGGGCGTGAATTGTGAAATGGTCGGCTATACGGCACCTCATTTGGAGGTGCCGTTTGACCGCAGCGGCCGGAAACACGTTTCCGGCGCCATAAAACAGCAAAACGGCGTGCGGCGGTCCCATTCGGAGCAAACATGCTCTGAATGACCTGAAACTGCACGGGAACGATAGAAATATTATTTTTGAGATTCGGGAGGAGGCAGCACATCCAGCGGACGTGCGGTGCGCGTGGAACGTCCGATTGTGTCCTTTTCAGCAGCGCGGCGCGCGCTGAAATGACACGTTGGGGGGTCAAAACCACCCAAACGACCTCCGAATGCCACGAAACCGTACGACAACATCCGGGGCGTGAATTGTGAAATGGTCGGCCAGACGGAACCTCATTCGGAGGTGCCGTTTGACCGCGGCGGCCGTAAACGCGTTTCCGGCACCCTAAAACACCAAAACGGCGTGCGGCGGTCCAATTCGGAGCAAACGTGCTCCGAACGACCTGAAACCACACGAGAACGATAGAAATATTATTCCTGAGATGCAGGAGGAGGCCGCACGTCCATCGAACGTGCGGTGCGCGCGGCACGTCTGATTGTGTCCTTTTCAGCAGCGCGGCGCACGCTGAAATGGCGCGTTGGGGGGTCAAAACCACCCGAACGACCTCCGAATGCCACGAAACCGTACGACAACATCCAGGGCGTGAATTGTGAAATGGTCGGCCAGAGGGCACCTCATTCGGAGTTGCCGTTTGACCGCGGCGGCCGGAAAGGCGTTTCCGGCGCCATAAAACACCAAAACGGCGTGCGGCGGTCCCATTCGGAGAAAATGTGCTTCAAACGACCTAAAACCGCACGGAAACGATAGAAATAGTATTCCTGAGATGCAGGAGGTGGCCGCACGTCCATCAGACGTGCGGTGCGCGCGACACGTCCGATTGTATCCTTTTCAGCAGCGCGGCGCGCGCTAAAATGGCGCGTTGGGGGGTCAAAACCACCCGAACGACCTACGAATACCACGAAACTGTACGAAAACATCCAGGGCGTGAATTGTGAAATGGTCGGCCAGACGGCACCTCATTCGGAGGTGCCGTGTGACCACGGCGGCCGGAAACGCGTTTCGGGCGCTATTAAACACCAAAACGGCGTGCGGCGGTCCCATTCGGAGCAAACGTGCTCCGAAAGACATGAAACCGCACGGGAACGATAGAAATATTATTCCTGAGATGCAGGAGGAGGCAGCATGTCCAGCGGACGTGCGGTGCGCGTGGCACGTCCGATTGTGTCCTTTTTAGCAGCGCGGCGCGCGCTGAAATGACGCATTGGGGGGTCAAAACCACCCGAACGACCTCCGAATGCCACGAAACTGTACGACAACATCCGGGGTGTGAATTGTGAAATTTTCGGCGAGACGGCACCTCATTCGGAGGTTCCGTTTGAACGCGGAGGCTGTAAACGCGTTTCCGACGCCCTAAAACACCAAAACGGCGTGCGACGGTCCAATTCGGAGCAAACTTGCTCCGAACGACCTGAAACCGCAATGGAACGATAGAAATATTATTCTTGAGATGAAGGAGGATTCCGCACGTCCATCGGACTTGCGGTGCGCGCGGCACGTCCGATTGTGTCCTTTTCAGCAGCGCGGCGCGCGCTGAAATGACGCGTTGGGGGGGTCAAAACCACCCGAACGACCTCCGAATGCCACGAAACCGTACGACAACATCCGGGGCGTGAATTGTGAAATGGTCGGCCAGACGGAACCTCATTCGGAGGTGCCGTTTGACCGCGGCGGCCGGAAACGCGTTTCCGGCGCCATAAAACACCAAAACGGCGTGCGGCGGTCCCATTCAGAGCAAACGTGCTCTGAAAGACCTGAAATGAGATTATTTCTTGAATCAAAGTTTTTAAATTATTATAGCACAATGATTTGATATTATATATATATTATATATATATTAAAACATTTAAAATATATTATATATATATATATATTTAAAATATTGTATTTAATAGTATATATATGAATATTATATATATATATATATTTAAAATATTGTATTTAATAGTATATATATGAATATATATATATATATATTTATATATTCAATTCAATGAAAAAAAATTTAATTTTTTTTTTAGACTAGCGACCGCCATAGGCGGTCGCTATAGGGTGCCCGGCAGAGGGGCTGCAGCAACCGCTTGATGGTCGCTGAAGGCCGATCTGCCGGCCTTCTATAGCGACGGCCATTGGCGGTCGCTGAAAGCCTCTAGCGACGAGCCAACAGCGACCGCCAATGGCGGTCGCGAAAGGCCGGATTTTCAGTAGTGTTTCCATGTGAGGTATTTTTTGATTTTTCCAGTAAAAGTACAAGAAGAATGTTTTTTAACTTGTACAAAATGAATGGATTTTTACACTTTCATAACACCATATTTACATGAATATTATCTTAAAAATTTTCAAGTTTATTTTAAAATAAATTCATTTCTTTTAAAATTGCACAGTTTTTTAAGAAATGAATTTTTTTGAGGAAGAAAGGATGCTTTCATAAAGAATTAATTTCAAGTGTTATATCAAAATTATTTTCCATATAAGATGGAATTATTTAATAGGGTTATGTTTCAAATATAGTATTCTTATTTTTCCTATGGTTTTATTGTGTTTATAATGGAATTATATTGAAGAAATCCATTTGTATTACATGGATTATGTTATGATGGAATGAATTTTACGAAATCCATTTTATTCATTAGGTTATGCTGTGATGAACATTTTTTGTTTTTGTGGAACATGAAAAAATGATTTCATTATGAGATTAGTGGGATCTATATATCCATCCAATGAATTAGGTAACGATTTATATATCATGAGATAGACATGACAGTAATGACAAGTAAATCTAGTTTAGTATTATAGGGATGAAATGAAAAGTAAATATGGTTCAGTAATATATGACATAAACAACAAGTAAACCTAATTCAGTAATGGACTTCATATAATATTATAGTATTGGAAATGAGCCTTGGATAATATGGAAATTATTTTCAATTATTATGTATTTTCCACAATTCTATGTTTTATTCCAACGAAATTTTATCATTGTTCCTTTTCCTTTATGATTTATGCCTTACGAACTACCATGGTTTATTTTACGACTCAAGAGTTTAATATTTGTTATATATGGTATGATTTTCAATATTTATGTTCATTTTTTTACATTATTGTGTTTATGTTTTGTTTGATATATTCCATTTTTACCCTTAATAGGAATTTTATCTCAACCTTTGTAACACCCCAAGCTTCCACGATACGTTTCCCTTTGAACAATGCAATGGCATAAATTGTACACAACTTTGAGATTCTAACACACCACAACCAATCAAACTAGCCATTATGAATAGTAATAACTACTTTTTGAAATTTTATAAATTTTATATCTCAAAATGGACTTCATTCTTGGATTTGGAATATCGAAATTATCCTAGGGTGAAATTTTGGTACTTTTCGGATAACTTTCATATTTTGATGAATAGTGAAAATTACTAAATTTTAATTAAAAACAACTTTTTTAATCGAAATAATTAATATTGATAAATTATGAATTTGAGTGGTTTTAAAGTATATTTAGAATACATTTTTACCATTTAATTCAATTTTTGTCATTGGACATAATTTCACAATTAAACCAGACATAAACAAGTGCCAATCTTTTGATAGTTATTATCTCTTAAAAAGACACTTTTTGTTTTAACAACAAGAATTAGTTTTAAATTAATTTCTGACACTTATGTGTTTTGAATTTGGAAAAATGGATTCCATATTTGGAATCAGGATGTTAAAATTGTGTAAATATGTAACTTTTATTTTTAGACATTTTGAATAATTACTTCGGTATTTATTTTATTTACCGCGGTTAAAGGGTAAATCTGGTAAATAAGGGTTAAAAAATAATATTATAATAATAAATAATTACCCTAAAACGTGTCCTAACCTTATTTGTTGATACATTTCCGACCATGGGCATATTTGGGTCGATTTTGGGACCCCATGGAGCCATTTGTAAGTGATAATGACACTTTATTTTAATTAAGTTAAAATGAATACAAAAATGACACATGCATATATCTTTTGGAAAAACAATTGTTATATAGAGTTATATATGTTGTATTTTCGACTATAAATATTAATTAGAAATATAAAAAGATTTACTACATAATGATATTTTATTTATAATTTTTAGACATTATATAATTCAATTTATTTAAGACACAATGTTGATGTAGTAATTCCTAAATTAATAAAACATTAGAATAATTGATATTATAAATACCCAAATAAATGTAATTTGATACTTTTTATAAATACCAATAATTTTATAGGATAATATTACATGTTAGGATTGATTTAATTAACGTTTTTCTAAGTAATAATTCTGTTATGAGTTTTACAAAAATCAATTATTGAATAGTGTCAAAATTGACATAAAAGAGTTTTTAAAAAATATATTATATAATTAATTGATATTAAATTCCTAAAAATCTAAGGTTCGGACAAGAGAATTATATCATGATATTTGTATCATTAATGGACCACTTGGGGGTCTATTGTATGTATACAGTATGTTTATTAACCATATAATATAAAAATATAAAGAGACATTGTAAAAGTGAAACTAATTAACTAAGAGTTAATACTTAAAGATAAGGTTAATATAGTAACCCAAACCTGTATAAATCCTATTGGTTGAGTGGTTTTATACCTATCACCACCTTAACCTTTAAATAATACACTTTTGAGCCATTAGAAACAGAATATGAATTTATTATAAAATAACATTTCTAGCTTTTCCAAAGGTGCCCCTCACTCCTCTTATAAAAGGGCACTCCCCCTTCTCATTAATTTACACCTTAGAAGCCTTTTGGTTCGGCCAAAACCTGCCCAAATACTCTCTCAACTTCCCTCAATACAACCTAGAGCCCTTATTTTGATCAGAAAGCCATCCTAAGGAGCCCTTTTGATCAAATCAGAAGGAAGAACCCGAAGAAGAGGTAATAATTTTACCACCCTTTTTCAAGTTCCTTTCTTCTTCCACTTCTTCTTTATTTGTTATTTCTATTATAATAACTCCAGTATCTTCTATATACTGTGATTTTATTATAAATATGGTACAATCATATTCTGTATTCTATCCATCCTTTTAATAGCATGTCACCATACGTGCGTACGTACGACATACCGTCTCCACATCGTGGTGTAATTGTCATTCAATAAATTATTATTTGGATGGGTATAATAATGATGTGAAATTAATGTAAATAATAAATATAACATGATAATTATTCTGTCTATATGGTATACCATCCAATTATGTATTATTTTAACATCAAAAGAATGATATTGTCGCTCGTGCGTACGTACGGACTACCGTCTCCACGAACGCGATGAGATTCATTCTCCATTGTATCCATTCAAGTATAATTCTCATTTGATGATTAAAAATAATGTTTAAGGACTTGATGTAATTATGGATATGAATAAGATACAACCTATCCATAACAAACACGACTTACGTAACAAAGAATATAATGGAAAACAAGTATGTTAACACCCGAAATGATGATAATACTAAGATATTATTAACAAATAAATGTTAAAAGATCATATATGATATCATATTAATGTAAATGATTCTTGTATAATTAAATAACAATTATTTCACCATTATACAGGAGGTTAACCTACCGTCGACCAAGGAAAAAGTACAAAGTAAGGGGTTTCTTATCTCACTTTTAATTCAGTGAGATTTCCATTGTTCAGCACTTATTTATTGCATGTGGTGTGTGTACTGACCATGATTGTTTTCATTGTGTAATATAATTTAAATTTATGGGTATTTACATCATCATTGTATGATCCTTCTTTCATGGGTGCTTGTTTCATAAGTTACCAAATCGATAAGGGAATTTGAAATTTCAATTTCCACTCATTTGGCTTTACGTATATTTCATTGATTATTTTACTCCAAGATTATGTGTGGAGTCACTATTCATTTGATTATGTCATAATTTCCACACCCCTTTCTATGGATATACTTTTTATACACATAATCACTCCATTGATAAATTCTCAAGTCATTAGTATGAACTTGATAAGAGTAATTTTTACTCAATCTCGATTTGTTGAGATAAACATCTAATTCATTAGTGTTGTTTTTACAAGAATATGTGTGAATGTATTTTTATTGTTTTACACTGAATATCCAATCATATTTAGTGTATTTATATTTTCACACATAATTATGTCGTTGATTTATACTTAACCTAAGGATACGGCCTTTATGAGAGATTTCATCTCAATTTACATTCCATTGAGACTTCTTTGTTGTTATACACCAAATCACTTTTATGTGGTGTATATAATGTACTTTGACATAGTATATCATGAATCCCTTTAATCTCATGATATTACAAATTTTGATTACGTCAATTATTTGTATTCATGTGTCTCTCTTTTGGTTAGGAACTCTAACTAAAATACCATTTTTAAATGTTTTAAAGACTTTCTCTTCTAAATCTTGCTCATTAATGTCCATGTTTTAAAAATGGTTTTAAGGATTTATTTATATGGACATTAAAGTTTTAAAATTAAAACTCCTTTTAAAATTTTCAATGTGGTATGGGACACTTTGATTCAAAAATCTATTTTTAAATGACTTCTTGACAAATAGTGTGACTTTTAAATGATTTCAAGAAAAAGGGGGATATTTCTCTCAAATAGTTTTGACGATTATTCTCGATTGAGGTTAATATGATATAATACAATCTCCCATATTGTATAGAATGAGTTATCTTTGACTGTGGATGTTCTATTTCTAGACCATTCATGGTTTGTGGATAAGTATTGACATTTTGTATGCAAGTTTTAATACGAATGTTTTTGTTATGTTTCAAACTTTTCATATGAGGAATTCATTGGACTTAGTAAGTGACGGGTGGAGCCCGCTATAGCTCCTCGATGCATCGGTAGGTCTCATGAGGCAAACTAGTGTGTTGGTACAAGGCCTTGACAAAATCTTATTTGTAGTCTTGGCACGAGGCCTTGGCTATGTGGTTATGATAGTCTGGAATTATGTATTCCATCATTATAAAAGTGGTTATTGATATTCCATATGATTATTTGTTTAGTAGAATATCCATGAGAATAAGTAAATGGCATTATTTCATTTTATTTTTTCCATACTATGTTGAAGTTGAAGTTTAAAAGGCTTTTGTTTTAGTTATACATTGCCTTAAGTGTTTATGCTTATCTTTTAAAGCTTCTTCTATATTGTTATCCTTACTGAGCATTTGATCTCACCCCTTTCAATGTTTTATTTTTCCCAGGATTGCGAAGAAGTAAATTATAAATGACCTGCAGGGATAGTACGAGTGTGGTCTATGGAGACTATGTTGTTGTAGTTTTCATTTTATGATGTAATGTAAACTTTATTAATGTATCTAGTTATTCCAAGGCTACTAAACTAATCGGTCTTTCGAGACTTGATATTTCTTGTGATCATGACAATGTTATATAATAATGCACTGACTCTGGGTAACTAGGGTCGGGGCATTACAGTTGGTATCAGAGGAAGTTTAGTACAAACCTTGGAAGATAGATTTAGATAAACTCTGATTAGAGCACGTAGACCTAAGATGAACTTTAAGGATTAGTATAGAAGAACTTCCTAGAATTTTGGTATTGTAGAGATTTTGTGAGTTTTCCGAGCAATACATCCCTGTCTGGATATGAGCAGGTAGATTCGGCTCTAACACAGATGTACCTTGGGGTAAAACCCGAAAACACCACTTTGAGCTAGACTTGAACGGGAACTGGTGCACGACAACGGGACTTGCTGCACTCTTGGTTACAACACTCCTGGGGGATATTATTAGGAGAATTTACATTTTATTTACAAACCGATTTGAAGTATTATATATATAAGATGAGAGAAAATGACCTTGGTTAATCCTAATGTGTTTCAAATTGATAATATGGTGACATGTTAATCTCTAAATGATTTTATGACTACTGTTACTCACACAATGCTTTCTGTTTTTAGTCAATGGTTGGATTCCAAGGAAGTCATAATGACTTTGAGAATGATGTACAAGGTGGGAACGATGGTGGCAATGAGAAACAAAATGGAATGTTGATAGGCGTAAAAGATATCGTCTTTATGCCAAATCAATTTTCCAAAAATATGATCAATAATATATATATTAACCAATTCCCGGACTCAACAAAGAAGAGAAAGGTGATGAATGATAAGAGCTCCAGTAGTGGAGACCATGGAGATAGAAATCCTCAATTTCCATCATGCAGGAAATGTGGAAGGAGACACCCAGGAATGTGACTCAATGGGACAAAGAAATGCTTTACGTGCGATAAGGAAGGACATAAAGTGAAGAATTACTGAAGAAAAATGAAGAGTACTATGGAAGAAGATAAAGATGGTCCCAAGAATCCATTTACAGTCATGTGCCATAAATTTAGGGGACCTGGCCATTACCGGAGTGAATGCCCTATTCTATAGGATATTTTCTTGGTCAAAGAAGAAGCTATGTGGAAATAAATGATTAGAGAAATGTTTAAAAATTATTAGTGCTCCTTGTTGATGAGTTTACATTGGAATAATTTTCTCTTGTATTTTTAACCCTACAGTTTTCCATGTGAGAATGATATTTGAGGAAGAATTATCTTTTCTCTTGTGGATATAGTTATAAATAACCCTTTGGTTTTATATGATCATTGGGTTTGAGGAAATTATAAGTTATCATAATTTGGGATGAAAATTCAAGGTATTAGATAAGATTTGTGGTTAAATTATTTTATGGTTATTTTGAGGAATTTATCTCACTTTGGTAATGTTATAAAATACAGTTTTTGAAAAAGGACAACACGCAGACCGTGTAACAACCCGTTGCGTCGGACAAAGCTATGGTAATTGAACCCACAACCAAAGTGCGATTGGGATTTATCACCTACCACTAGACTACAGGAAGTCCCTGGTTAGTGTGACTATTATTTTTAGTTAAATTATTTTATTGATCAATAATAATTTGATTTGGGATCTTATGTCTTATCAAATGAATACCCTTAGTATAGGAAAATTATTTTGTGATTAAGTGATAGATGTTATCTTGGAAGTTTTTCACTTTGTTGTGATCACTATATGCCCAAGGAAAATAGAATAGTATGGGATTTAATTTTTGGAGTAATGGTGGATTTTTATCTATGTTTTTATTGTGGATTTATAGTGATTTGGGTTGTTTATGGAAATTATTAGGTTAATTACTTTTAAGTATGTGACTTTAAGAGTAATTAATGTCATTTGGAGAAAAAATTTAATGTGGAAGACTAAATTCTTATAAGTTTTGAGTATAAATATTAGTTTGGATTATATTGAATGATTTTAAGGACAATTTATTATTGAATGGTATTTATTTAACTTTTGGGTATTGATGGTTTAATTTTAGAAATTAAGATTAGTGTTTTTTTCTCTAATGGAATATCCATTTGGGGGGTCATCAGATATTATACTAACCATTTTGGTTTTGATTAATCTCTAAAGACAAGGTAAATATATAGTTTATCCTACGTGGATCATGTATTTCTATAGAAGTTTATTCTATCTCTTCCATTGTGACCAAGTCTTATTGAATACTCATTTTTCAACAAAAATGAGTTAGTGGTAAAAAGTTATTAAAGAATGAAAGTCTACTTAAAAAGTAAGTATATCTCTTTATGTTATTAGTAAATATCATAAATTAATTCATCGTCCTTATGTAATGTAACTTAAAACAAAAAAATGTTGTCCGTTTACTTTTCCTATTGGGAGACTAAGGACCGTTTGTCCCAACACAAGTTTGTGATTTTATTATTGTTAACTTTCTCCTGATCATGTTTTCTATCCCTCTCCATCAGAACTGAACACTTAGTTTATCATCCATATCCATGTTTTCCTACATGGAATCCTAGTATGGGTTATCTTGGGTGACCTTTATACCTCTCTTCCTTTCTTTTAAAGTGATAGTTTTATTGACTCGTT
Source organism: Viscum album (assembly GCA_963277665.1). Classification (NCBI taxonomy): domain Eukaryota; kingdom Viridiplantae; phylum Streptophyta; class Magnoliopsida; order Santalales; family Viscaceae; genus Viscum; species Viscum album. The sequence continues at coordinate 1,424,949,146 of OY728120.1, read as the reverse complement.
TTCCGATGTGGGACATTCCATTATATTATCAAGCACAATTTTAAAAAAATTGCGAGGATGAAATTTAATAAAGGAGGGGAGAATGTAACACCCCAAGCTTCTACGGTACGTTTCCCTTTGAATAATGAAATGGCGTGCATTGTACGCAACTTCGAGATTTTAACACACCATAACCAATCAAACTAGCCGTTATGAATAGTAATACCTACTTTTGGAAATTTTATAAATTCTATCTCTCAAAATGGACTTCATTTTTGGATTCGGAATATCGAAATTAGCCTACAGTGAAATTTTGGTACTTTTCAGATAACTTTCATATTTTGATGAATAGTGAAAATTACTAAATTTTAATTAAAAAAAACTTTTTTAATCGAAATAATTAATATTGATAAATTATGAATTTTAGTGGTTTTAAATTATATTTAGAATATATTTTTACCATTTAATTCAATGTTTGTCATTGTACATAATTTCACAATTAAACCAGACATAAACAAGTGCCAATCTGTTGATAGTTATTATCTCTTAAAAACACGCTTTTTGTTTTAACAACGAGAATTAATTTTAAATTAATTTCTGCCAATTCTGTGTTTTGAATTTGGAAAAATGGATTCCATATTTGGAATCAGGATTTTCAAATTGTTTAAATAGGTAACTATTATTTTTAGACATTTTGAATAATTACTTCGGTAAATATTTTATTTACCATGGTTAAAGGGTAAATACGGTAAATAAGGGTTAAAAAATAATATTATAATAATAAAAAATTACCCTAAAATGTGTCATAACCTTATTGGTTGATAAATTTCCGACCATGAGCATCTTTGGGTCGATTTTGGGACCCCATGGAGCCACTTGTAAGTGATAGGGACACTTTATTTTAATTAAGTTAAAATGAATACAAAAATGACACATGCATATATCTTTTAGAAAAACAATTGTTACATAGGGTTATATATGTCTTATTTTTGACTATAAATATTCATTATAAAGCTAAAATTATTTCCTAAAAAATTATATTTTATTTACAATTTTTAGACATTATATAATTTAATTTATTTATGACAAAATGGTGATGTAGTAATTACTAAATTAATGAAAAATTAGAATAATTGATATTATAAATACCCAACTAAATGTAATTTGAGACTTTTTAAAAATACCAATAATTTTATAGGATAATATGAAATGTTAGGATTGATTTAATTATCTTTGTTCAAAGTAATCATTCTGTTATGAGTTTTACAAAAATCAATTATTGAATATTGTCAAAATTGACATAAAAGAGTTTTTAAAAAAAATATTATATTATTAATTGATATTAAATTCTTAAAAATCTATGGTTCGGCCAAGTGACTTATATCATGATAGTTGTATTATTAATGGATCACTTGGGGTTCGCTTGTATGTATTTAGTAAGTTTATTAACCATATAATATAAAAATACAAAGAGACATTTTAAAAGTGATACTAATTAACTAAGAGTTAATACTTAAAGATAAGGTTAATATTGCAACCCAAACCTATCTAAATCCTATTGTTTGAGTGGTTTTTAACCTATTCCCACCTTAAACTTTAAATAATTCAATTTGGAGCCATTAGAAACTGAATATGAATTTATTATAAAATAATATTTGTAGCTTTTCCAAAGGTGCCCCTCACCCCCTTATAAAAGGGCACTCCCCCTTCTCATTAATTGACACATTCAAAGCCTTTTGGTTCGGCCAAACCCTGCCCAAATACTCTCTCAACTTCCCTCAATACAACATATAGGCCTTATTTTGATCATAAATCCAACCTATGGAGCCCTTTTGATCAAATAAAAAGGAAGAACCCGAAGAAGAGGTAATAATTTCACCACCCTTTTTCAATTTTCTTTCTTCTTCCACTTCTTCTTTATTGGTTATTTCTATTATAATAACTACAGTATCTTCTATATACTGTGATGTTATTATAAATATGGTACAATCATATTCTGTATTCTATCCATCCATTGAATAGCATGTCACCATACGTGCGTACGTACGGCATACCGTCTCCACGTCGTGGTGTAATTGTCATTCAATAAATTATTATTTGGATGAGTATAATAATGATGTGTAATTCATGTAAATAATAAATATAACATGATAATTATTCTGTCTATATGGTATACCATCCAATTATATATTATTTTAACATCAAAAGAATGATATTGTCACTCGTGCGTACGTACGGACTACCGTCTCCACGAACGCGATGAGATTCATTCTCCATCGTATCTATTCAAGTATAATTCTCATTTGATGATTAAAAATAATGTTTAAGGACTTGATGTAATTCTGGATATGAATAAGATACAACCTATCCATAACAAACACGGCTTACGTAACAAATAATATAAAGTAAAACGAGTAAGTTAACACCCGAAATGACGATAATACTAAGATATTATTAACAAATCAATGTTAAAAGATCATATATGATATCATATTAATATAAATGATTCTTGTATAATTAAATAACAATTATTTCACCATTATACAGGAGGTTATTCTACCGTCGACCAAGGAAAAAGTACAAAGTAAGGGGTTTCTTATCTCACTTTTAATTCAGTGAGACTTCCATTGTTCACCACTTATTTATTGCATGTGGTGTGTGTACTACCCATGGTTGTATTCATTGTGTAATATAATTTAAATTTATTGGTATTTAAATCATCATTGTATGATCCTTCATTCATGGGTTCATGTTTCATAAGTTACCAAATCGATAAGGGAATTTGAAATTTCAATTTCCACTCATTCGGCTTTACGCATATTTCATTGATTATTTTACTCCAAGATTATGTGTGGAATCACTATTCATTTTATTATGTCATAATTTACACTCCACTTTCTGTGGATATACTTTTTATACACATAATAACTCCATTGATAAATTCTCAAGTCATCAGTATGAACTTGATAAGAGTAATTTTTACTCAATCTCGATTTGTTGAGATAAAAATCCAATTCATTGGTGTTGTTTTTACCAGAATATGTGTGAATGTATTTTGATTTTTTTACACAGAATATCCAATCATATTTAGTGTATTTATATTTTTCACACATAATTATGTCGTTGATTTATCCTTAACCTAAGGATATGGCCTTTATGAGAGATTTCATCTCAATTTACATTCCATTGAGACTTCTTTGTTGTTATACACCAAATCACTTTTATGTGGTATATATAATGTACTTTTACATAGTATATCATGAATCCCTTTATTCTCATGATATTACTAAGTTTTGATTACCTCAATTATTTGTATTCAAGTGTCTCTCTTTTGGTTAGAAACTCTAACTAAAATACCATTTTTAAATGTTTTAAAGACTTTCTCTTCTAAATCTTGCTCATTAATGTCCTTGTTTTGAAAATGGTTTTATGGATTTATTTATATGGACATTAAAGTTTTAAAATTAAAACTCCTTCTAAAAGTTTCAATGTGGTATGGGACAATTTGATTCAAAAATATATTTTTAAATGGCTTCTTGACAAATAGTGTGACTTTTAAATGATTTCAAAAAAAGGGGGATATTTCTCTCAAATAGTATTGATGGTTATTGTCGATTGAGGTTAATATGATACAATACAATCTCCCATATTGTATCGAATGAGTTATCTTTGACTGTGGATATGCTATTTTTATAACATTCATGGTTTGTGGATAAGTATTGACATTTCGTATGCTAGTTTTAATACGGATGCTTATGTTATGTTTCAAACTTTTCATATGAGGAATGCATTGGACTTAGTAAGTGACAAGTGGAGCCCGATATAGCTCCTCGATGCATCAGTAGGTCTCATGAGACAAACTAGTGTCTTGGCAGAAGGCCTTGACAAAATCTTATTTGTAGTCTTGGCACGAGGCCTTGGCTATGTGGTCATGATAGTCTGGCATTATGAATTCCATCATTATGAAAGTGGTTATTGATATTGCATCTGATTATTCGTTTATTAGAATATCCATGAGAATAAGTAAATGGAATTATTTAATTTTATTTTTTACATACTATGTTGAAGTTGAAGTTTAAAAGTATTTTGTTTTAGTTATACATTGTCTTAAGTGTTTATGTTTATCTGTTGAAGTTTCTGCTATATTTTTATCCTTACTAAGCATTTGAGCTCACCCCTTTCAATGTTTTATTTTTCCCAGGATTGTGAAGAAGTAAATTATGAATGACCTGCAGGGATAGTATGAGTGTGGACTATGGAGAGTATGTTGTTGTAGTTTTCATTTTATGATGTAATGTAAAATTTATTAATGTATCTAGTTATTCCAAGGCTACTAAACTAATCGGTATTTCGAGACTTGATCTTTCCTATGATCATGCCAATATTATGTAATAATTCACTGACTCTGGGTAACTGGGGTCGGGGCGTTACAACCTTTTTGTATGTTTTATTTTCCCCAGGATATAAAGATATGTTTTATTTAGGAAAACTAAAGGGGAATATCTTTATGGGAGATGTTGAAGATATTTTTCCAAGTTAGTCAAATATGTTCTTAGTTTATAATGACAATAAACTAATATGATCTTTGGGAATATATTTGTGTCATGTATTAAGTATTTCACAAAAGTAATATAATTTCCATGTATGTCAAGTTTGGGTATCTGTATTTGGTATCAGATCTATGGTTTAGTTAGCCTTTGGAAACTTGAATGAGAAATCCTGAGTGAGGTCCCTAGAAATAGTTATAAGGTATGTCTAGGGATGTCCCATGGATAAGTCTAATTATATGTTATAGTCATATAAGTTTGATAATGATCATGTATAACATAGGATTAAACCTAATATGTTATAGATTGAAAGTAATCTCCCTTGATTATATGGTTATCTAGTATGAATATTTTCACTCAAACTTTTTTTTGGGTTTTAGAAAATGGGTGGAAATAGGAGGATTCATGTTAATGAAAAATATGATGGATAATGGAATGATTCTCTTCATGAGAAACCAAATGAAATAGGAGTTAGAAGGAGAAATGATGTTTTTATTCCTAATCAACAATCTTATAATATGATCAATACTCTCAACTTTGGTGAGTTTTCTAACCCATTTAATAAGAGAAAGATGGAGTTTTATGGTGATATTAGAGGAAATAAAGTTCAATTTTCCTCATGTAAATCGTGTGGGAAGAGGAATCAAGGAGATTGTTTCAAAGGAACTGGAAGATGTTTTGGGTGTGGAAAAGAAGGACACAAATCCAGTAATTGCAAAGGAAAATGTTCATTTAACACATAGGATAAGGATAATGGTATTTCTAAGACATCAATGATAGTTAAATGTTTTAAATGTGGAATATATATGCATTATGAAAATGGACACCCTAGGGGAAAATCTCATGAAGAGAATCCACATGGTCACATGGGTAGTATTTATGTTTCATATGATGAAGAGACTATAAATGAAATATGAGATGAAAGAAGTGGTAAGGAATAAAATGATGAAACTTAGTCAATGGTTTATGAAGATAGTGGAATTATTGCATGTTTATCAAGAATAATGTTGTATAAGAAATTTTATGGTATTTTGGAATAAAAAACCTCTAAGTATTGATACACTATTTTTTCCTTAAGCATTTGAAAGTATATACTAAATGGTACTGGTAACCATGAAAAGTAATTGGGGTAATAATTTAAAAAAGACATGATTAAGGGAAGCAGAACCCTTAATACGAGCATGATGATGAGATAGTGAGATATTGGTTATGAATAAGTTAATTGGATGGTAATTAATTATTTATAACTGATTATGGATTTGTTGAAAAGTTTTTTATTCTATCATGGATGCATTTTACATCTTTTTGGAATTAAGAATAAGGAAACATGCTTGTTTTCAAAATGGATATATGGTAATTCATGTTATTACCATGAATCAAGAGAATACATGATGAAGGTGTTGACATGTTTGGAATGTGACCAATAAAACATACCTTATGATATATGGGGGATAAATTTTAATCCAATTTATTGAACCACTTTCTAAAGTTTTGGATTTTCATCTTTCATAAGGATTGTAAGGTTATCAATTTATGGAAAGTTTATGTTAAATTTTTGATGATGTTTTTTTATAAAAAAGTATTATCTCACCATAGGTAGACTTATTCATATTTGATAACTTGTGATAATATTTTAGATAGATGGAATGACGTATCATCATATTTCTGGATCACATGATATGCTAATGCTTCAAGAATGAAAAATTCAACTTCATTTCTTGAAATAAGAGATGAAGTGGAAATTGATAAAGGCACAAGGAAATAATGAGATTATACTTTATCAAGTAAGTATTTATTATCATCATTCAACTATAGGGAAAGGATATTAAAACCAAAAAATTTACCCTAGTACCTTCATTTCCAATAAAACAAATAAACCTTTAAATAATCACAAATTTATGGCTTTCAGATTGTTAATTGTTTCCTAACCTTGTTCCTTATCACTCTCCATCAGAACTTTATGGTTATATTTCTCTTCCATATATATGGTTTCACTTTCCACCTATGTTCTTCTATGTGGAAACCCAGTTATGAGTGGTATTGGGTAACCATTATATTTCTCACATTCCCTTTTAAAATAATGTTTTAGTATCCATTTTTTCAATGTGGGTTTCAACAAAAGAACTTTTAAAGTATTAATCCTTTTTTAACCAATAAGAATTTTGAGGTATAAATTCATTTTAAGAGGGTTATAATTTAACACCCCGATATTTTTATGAGAGATATATTTTTTTCTTATGTTGTACGCTACTCCAAGGTAAGGTTGGGATATACACAACACAAACCTAACTGGCAGTATACACAACACTATGATTGTATTGTGTTACACAAAATTTTATGTTATTTTGATATAGATAATTTCACACACGACTGAGTTTAAGTTAAAAAATAAATATTATTATGCTACCTTATAACCTAGTTATTATAATAGCGGGTATGAATCGTACTAACGTTCTTCTGAAAAATTATTTAAATGAAAATAAGTGGGTTTATAAAATAATAAAATCACAATTGATGAATTTTATTAATGAAATATATGTTTAATATATTTACCAAAATGTTTAAAATTCATATTATTTATTTTATTGACATGATATAAGTACAAATTCAATTTTTTGGAGAAAAGAAATATTTTTTAAAAAATACTGGTTTACCGCCTTTTGATGGCACACCCATTTTAAATCTAAATTTGACACTTTTTTTTATTATATTTGAAAACATAACTTGATATTTGAAATTAGAGTATTTAAATTAACTTTTGTTGATTTTTTAGTATTTTTTTTGATAATTTTCATTTTTTGAATAATTGTGAAAATATAAAATTTAATTGAAAAAACCGTAATTTCATTTAAAGTCATTATAAATTAAAATTATATTTCAGATTATTTTTAAGCTTTAATTAGTTCATTTTGATCCATTTATGGTTTTTGAAATGGATTTTATACACGAATTGATGTAAAAAAAATTTTCATTTGAAAAGTACATTTTTTCTTTCGAAAACTATTTTCAGGACATTTTATCGGTTTTATTTAAATTTAATTCTACAAATTTTGTGTTTTCAATTTTGAATTTTTTTTATTACATTTTTATTTATATACCCAAAATTTTATAAATATTTCCCTTTTATTTTTGGCCAAAATGAATAGTAACCATGGTAAATTTTGTTACCATAGTAAAGGGTAAATTAGATAATTTAGGTTAAAAATAAAATTATAATGACAATAATATAACCCTAAAAATGGTAAAATTTTACTTTATGAATTAAATTTGACCCTTAATAATTCAGGAACCAAATTATTTCATTTAAAGGACACTTTTTCGTGAAAATGACTTATATAATATTTAAATCAAAGGAAGATACAAAGTGTCATTTTCTTTATCTTTAATATCTATTATGTGTCCACATGGGGAAAAATTTCTATTATGAATGAATATAAATACAGCATTTTATCTTAATAAACATATATTCATGATCAAATTTTATTTTTGATGTTTTGGACCACTTGAGAGGAATTATGATATTTATATTATTTTTATTTGAATTTTAAATATGTCACATTCATGTTTTAATAAATAAACCATTTTTAATACAAGGTTATACAGTATAAAAATTCAGTTATAAATAATATTTTGAAATTTAGTTTTTTTTATTTATCATGTTAATTTATTTTTAATTTTTAATAAATAAATAACATCCTTAAAGTCTTATACATTGATGATGCATAAATTATTTAATTGGTGAAAAATCACAAAAATAATTTTTATTAAAATTAAAATAAACATTAAAAGACAATAACACTGAAAAAAAATTATATTTGTGGAGAAAATATCTACCATAATCATCTGAGGGTCAATATATTAACCATTTGGTTCCATATGGAAAGGATTATGACACTTACAATATTTTACTTAATGTGATGTTAAAGTTGTCACATTATTTATTTAATAAATGTAACATTTTTAATATAGTTTTTTAGAAGATATATTAGAATAAAAATATTCATATGAAATCTAGAAGAATTATGTTCATTAGAGTATTTTATTTATAGTTTTTATTGAAGAATTAAGTATATTAAATAATTATACAATATTAATGTAATAATTATTTTATTAATGGAAATACCAAATTAATGTTATTAAAAATAATGAAATAAATATAGTTTGGAATAATTAATATATCCAAATAATTTTATAAATTAACTTAACCCCTTAGGGATATAATAAAATATTCTTTTCAAGGATATCTGTAACATCCCAGGTACGTAAAGAACATGAAATTTTTCATATTTATTAATATTTTTTTATTAAATATTAATTATACTTTAAAAGGGATGCTACATTTTATGGTGAACCCGATATGTAACAATGGGTTTCTTTGAAATCTTATGTTGCACACAAATAATATAATATTATTATTTTAAATAGGAGTTAACGCCTAGCCATTGTATTGACAGGAATGAATATAACTAACTAAAATATTATTATACATGTTTGTTGAATATTTTTACATTTATCCAATAAAATTTAGAGTCTTAAAATGTGAATGAATCTAAGCATAAATACTCTAATATTCTTTAAAAGGCCGATTTACCGCCTTTTGATGGTGAAACCTCTTTAAATCTAGTATTTCCATTTTTATATGTTATATTTGACAAAATAAAATTATTCTTTAGATTCGGGGTATCAAAATTTACTTTGGGTAAATTTTTTGTATTTTTCTGATAATGTTCATTTTTTAATGAATAGTGAAAAATACGGTATTTTAATTCAAAAGTGCCTTTTAATATAATTTATTTATATTGTTATATTATATTTTTAATTGAATTTAATGTGAAATTAGAAAATATTTTTACCATATATTCTAATGTTGGTCATTGTAAGTAATTTCATTTTGAAATTGGACATAAACAAATGTCAATCTTTTGATAGTTATTATTTCCTAAAAACACACTATTTGTTTTAACAGCAGGAATTAATTTTAAATTAATTTATACCATTTATGTGTTTTGAATATAGAAAAATGGATTCCATATTTGGAATTAGTTGTTACAAATTGTTTAAATAGATAACTTTTATTTTTAGACATTTTAAACATTTACTTCAGTAAATATTTTATTTTCCATGATAAAGGGTAAATATAACAAATAAGGGTAATATATAATATTATAATAACATTAAATTACCATAACATGTGTCCTAATCCAATTTTATGATAAATATCCAACCATGGGAATCCTTGGGTCGAATTTGGGACCCCATGGAGCCACATGGGAGTAATAAAGAAACTTTATATTAATTAATTTAATGTAAAGACAAAAATGACATAAACAAATATATTTTAGTAAATAAAATTTTAAATGGGGTTATATATGTTATATTTTAGACTATAAATATTATTTGGAAATATAAAAATATTTCCTATATCATGGTATTTGTTTTATAATTTTTGGACATGAAATAAATCAAATTATTTATGACAAAATAATAATGCAATATTTACCTAATTAATAAATGATTTAAATAAATAAGATTATAAATATTAAAACAATATCCAAAACCAGTACAATTCTTGTTGGATTATTTTATTTCTTCCATGAGTAATCTTAACTTTGATTTTAATTATTATTTTACCTTTTGAAACCGAAGATGGGTATATAATAAAATAATTGTTTCAAACTTTCCTAAAGAGCCCCTCCCCCCCTTATAAAATGACCTCACTTCTAACCCATTTCTCACACTTCTCAAGCCTTTGGCTCATAAAAACTCTACTCCAATAAGCTCCCAATATCCCTCTATTCCACCAAAATCCTTACCTTAGGCATAAATCACTTCAAGACACCCTTTTGGTTCAAACCAAAGGGAGTGACCCGATTTAAAGGTTACGTCTTCTCTTAAGTTCTTTTGTTTTATTTTAATTCTCCAACTCCATAAACTCCTTTTATTCATTTATTTTATAACAAAACTAGTATCCAAAATATACTAGGATGTTTTTATGATAATTATTCGAACTAAAATTACACACACCTCCATCTATTGGGTAAAGAACATAATGTTTCTGTGGATGGAAAACTAACGCCTCACGAAATGATGATGGTTCAATTAACTCACACCGCATCTCATGGTGGAAATTAGGATGGAACTGTATCTATATATGATATATATTATGTTTATGTTTTCTTTATGATTATTTATTTTTCATTTATAGTATACCTTTATGGTTTCAATAATGAGTAAACACGATAATTTCATTTTAGGAAGTGCGGACTACCGCCCCCTAAAAGTGATATGACTCGTTAATGCCTTATGTGGAATGTATAAAGGATGGAGTTAATGATATTATATATGATATTATACTGTAATTATAATATAATTATGTATGATTATGTTTTAATTCCATTAAAGTATGAAATATAAATGAAAGTAACGTTCAAGCATACGTACGACTTACCATCTCCATGAACGGTGCATTTCATTTATTATCTCTAAATGTTATGTATTGTTATAAATACATATATATACTGGATATATATGATGTATATGATATCTAAATCATTTATATAATTCTTGAGATAATGGATTGTTGATGACAAGGACAACATGTAATTATAAGGTGTTCATTTTTACTCAAGTACCAAATATCGACGAAACAACCGTTAATAACCTAAATGATTACATAATGTTTATAACCTGGTAATAACTGATATAAAAGGAATAATAAACTTCAAAAATGTTATTAATAAAGTAGAAATTAACTTAAGTTTCTTATTCAGAAATAACAAGGAACATATGAGTCAAGTTGGACATGAGGTAAGTGATTTCTTATCTCACTTTTAATTCTATGAGATTTCCATTGTTCACCAATTATTTATTGCATGTGGTGTGTTGTGTCCTACCATTTGATATATATTATCATGATTATATTTATATTCATGGTATTTTGTGATTAATTTGGTAGTTTTTAACTTTTCTCATATGACTCGATTTATTACAACGTGGTAAGGGTTTTTCATCTCACTTTTTATTCTCGTGAGATTCATGCTCTATTAGCCAATATTTCCTTTTTTGTGGGGGATGTACTTCAAATGATTATATTATTTGTGTAATATGATTTAATTTATGGGTATTTACATATTAATTTTGTGATCATTCTTTCATGGGGTGCATATTCTGTAAGTTACCAAATCGGTAAGGGAACCTTTTACCCTCCTCTTTTTAAAAGGCTTATTTTTGTTATGTCTTTTAATTTTCATCTTATTATGTTGGGATGTGATATCCTATATCCATATTGATGTAAATTTTATCTCCAAGTGATGAGATATCCTTTTCTCTCTCATCAAATTAGTTTCTGAATTTTAAAGTGACACCGTTAGGCTATCAAATTTCTGTAAGAAAACTTCTTAACCTAATTTCAATTTTGGGGTTAAACATCTACTTCTTGATTATGTCATGCTATGAATATGTTTGAATAACATATGATTTTTTTTACACTTAATATCCACTTATATTGGGTTTATTTATATTTTTCACACATAATTTTGTATTTGATTTATCCTTAATCTAAGGATACCATCTTTATAAGGTATTTCGTCTCAATTTACATTTCTATTGAGATTTCATTGTTGATATGCACCAATTCACTCTTATATGGGGTATATACTGTTCTTTGGAATATTATATCATGAATAAATTTATTATCATGATATTATTAAGTTTTGATCTAAATGTTATCCCTCAATTATTTGTATTCTAGGGTCTCTCATTTTGTTGAAAACTCTTTAACTAAAATATCGTTTAAAATGTTTTAAAGGTTTATTCTTCTAACTCTTTCACATTAATGTCCATGTTTTAAAAATGGTTTTAAGGATTTATTCACACGGACATGAATTTTTTTAAATTTAAATTTCCTTCAAAAGCTTTAAAGTGGTATGTGACCCTTTGATTCCAAAATCTATTTATTTTATATTTTAAATGGTTTTGAAAATGGTTTGATAAAAGTTTTGATTTTTTCAATATTTTGAAATGATATATTGTGATTGCAATGCTATCTTTCCATTATGTTTGTTTTATGGGTTATGAATATGTTATAGATATTTGGTATTATTTACGTATATGGGTGGTTTAATGATAAACCTAGGGTGGTTGAGCCCAAGATAGATCTCCAATGCATTGGGTAATGTGATAAAGGTAAACGTTAATGTTTCTCCTAAGAGATTTAGGTAATATACTATAATTGGTATTACAAATGTGAACCCCTTTGTAGCTATGATAGCTACAATTTATTTATGTTATTTATTCCTTAAGTTACCTTTATGATTTATGATTTCTATGTGTTGTTCATAAATCTTATGATTTCATGAGGTATATTATTATTGAAAAGTATGGTTTCATTGTTTTGTATTTATTGATGAGATAATGTTTTCATTCCTTATTTTGTATCCCTTACTGTGATTTTTATGCACATCACAAGTTTTTGAAATGTTTTCCACAGAACATAAAGATGAATAAGGGTCAAGGATGGGATCAATGAAAATTCATGCTGTCTAAAACATGGAACTATACATGACTATTATTTTCAGGAGTTTTTATTTTATGAAAAAATGGATACTGAGTAGAATTGTCTACATATAATATTTATGTTGTTTTGTAAATGTTACGACCTAATTCTAAAAAACTCTAAACCTGAAAAGATCCTCAATATGAATTATCCATTTAATTCAAGATTATTAATGTTTAAGTCCGGGTCCTTACAGTTGGTATCAGAGGTCGGTTTAAACAACTATAGGGATTAAAAGTTTTTGTTTGACACATAGTTAGTCTCTATGTCTACTCTTTAAGTTAATTCCTTGTTTTGGAAACTTTTTGATATCAAGGAAAGTCTCTTACAAATGGAAGGAGGAGGATCAGAAACGACATTTTTATCTCTTTTTGATGACTTGCTTGCAATAATTATTGCAAAGTCATGTTCAGATGATTGTGAAACAGTCTCTAGCATACAACCCACTTGCAAGAAGTTGTTTGAGATATCAAACACCTCCACTGTACCTCGTTATCATCGTGGAACATGGATTGTATTTAAAAAAAATCCTATTTTTACAATATTCTCAAATTTTCAAGAAATGTAAATATTATCTAGGAATTTAAAAATATTTTACCGTATCACAAGATTTTGAAGCATATTATGATTTTGAAAAATGTGCTGAAAAAGGAGGCCATTGTGCAACCTATTTATATTTTCTTTTACAATATAGTCTCCCAGCACATAATTATAGTATTTTAAAAGGACCATTAATTGAAAGTTTCCACTCAAATTTGGTCTGACCATTTTATAGATTCATGTTTTATCAGATGTTTTGAAATTATAACTCATACATGATTATTTTCAAAAACTATTTTTCTATGAACACCCATATGACCCAAGTTGTACAAGGTGTATTTGGATGAAGGAAGCAAATGATTTTTAAGGATCTCTAAATCATTGTTGCAAAGAATAGACCTTCTACCGATGTGAACACAATAATGATGAAACCAAGTGGACACCATGATCAAGGTATGATGTTAATTATTTCTTGGATTAGTTTTATTTTATTATATGGAGGTGAAAAAAATGACAATATATAAGATGTTGAGTTCTTAATGTGTTGGGATGAAAACTAAAGGTATAAGAAAACCTTTGAGGTTAAAAACTGTTAGGGTTATTTTTGAATTTTATAAAAAGTACAATACACAAACTGTGTGACAACCCGTCGCGTCAGACAATGTTGCAGGAATCGAACCCACAACCAATGTGAGATTGGGATTTATCGCCTACCACTAGAATACGTGAAGTCCCTGGTTAGTATGACTTATTCATTTTAGTTAAATGATTTTATGGATCAATAATAAGTTGATTTTTGGAACTTATGTTTTATTAAATGGATATCCTTAATATAAGAAAATGATTTGGTGATTAATTGATAAAGGTTATTTTGGAAGATGTTCTCTATTTTGGGGAAATACTATATGCCTAGGGAAATTAGAATACATTGGGATTTCAATTGAGGAGTAATGGTGGAATTTTATTTTGGAAGAATATTTTTTTGTGGACATATAGTGATTTGGGTTATTTATGGAAATGATTAACCTATCATAGAGAATATGTGATTTGGCTAATTATGCTTCAGTATGAGACTTTAAGAGTTGTCTATGTTTTTTGAGTAAAATTTTAATATTTAATATGGAAGAATATGTGATTAAATCCTTCAAAGTTTTGGGTTTCAATCATAGTTTAGATTATTATGAAAAAATTTAATGACAATTGTGTATTGAATGGTATTTCTTGAACTTTGGGTACTTTTTATCAAATTTTGGAGATTAAGAGTACTATTTCTTTTTATAAAGGATTATCCTTTTTGGGGATTATATGATCTCATACTAACCATTTTAGTTTTAGTTGAATACTGAAGACAAAGAAAATATATAGTTCTTCTTTTGTGGATTATGTAATTCTCTAGAATATGATTCTTGTGCTTTTGATGTGACCAAGTCTTTTTGAATTCTCATTATTTGGAGAAAAGATTAGTTTTTGGTAGAAACTTATGAAAGGATGAAACTCTACTTGAAGGTAAGTATATTTCATTATGTTCTTATTCTATGTAGTAAATGAATTCCTAAAAATTATGAAAAATAATGTAAAACAATAATTTTGTTGGTTTACGTTTCCTAATGGGAAATCAAAGACCTTTTAACACATCATATGTTTGTGATTTTCTGGTGGTTAACTTTTTCCTAATCTTGTTCTTTATCACTCTCCATCCGAACTTGACCGTTTGTTCTTTTTTCAATATACATGTTTTCCTACATGGAATCCGAGTATGGGTTATCTTGGGGGACCTTTTTAATTCTCTTTCATTCTTTTAAAGTGATAGTTTTACTGACTCTTTTCCGATGTGTTACTTTTAATGGAGTTTCCAATCCCAGTTTTAAAATTGCAACGACGCAATTCCAAACCGGGGGGAAGGATGTAACATCCCAGGAAAATAAAGAACATAAAAATTTTCATATTTATTTATATTTTTGAATTAAATATTAATTATACTTTAAAAGGGATGCTATGTTCGATGGCATACCCAATACGCAACAATGGGTTTCTTTGAAATCTTACGTTCCACACTAATACTATAATATTATTATTTTAAATGATAGTTAATGCCTAGCCATTCTATTGATGGGAATGAATAGAACTAAATAAAATATTATTATACATGTTTGTTGAATATTTTTACATTTATCAAATAAAAGTTAGAGGCTTAAAATGTGAATGAATCTAAGCATAAATACTCAAATATTCTTTAAAAGGCCGATTTACCACCTTTTGATGGAGAACTCTTGTTAAATCTAGTTTTGGAAATTTTTATATGTTCTATTTGACAAAATAAAATTATTCTGTAGATTCGGGACATCAAAATTTACTTTGGGTAAATTTTTTGTATTTTTCTGATAAAGTTCATTTTTTAATGAATAGTGAAAAATACTGTATTTTAATTCAAAATTGCCTTTTAATATAATTTATTTATATGGTTATATTATCTTTTTAATTGGTTTTAAAGTGAAATTAGAATATATTTTTACCATTTAATCAAATTTTGGACATTAGAAGTAATTTCATTTTGAAATTGGACATAAATAAATGTCAATATTTTGATAGTTATTATTTCTTAAAAACACGCTATTTGTTTTAATAGCGAGAATTAATTTTAAATTAATTTTTACCACTTCTGTGTTTTGAATTTGGAAAAATTTATTCCATATTTGGAATCAGTTGGCCCAAATTATTTAAATAGGTAACTTTTATTTTTAGACATTTTAAATATTTACTTCAGTAAATATTTTATTTACCAAGATTAAAGGGTAAATATGATAAATAAGGGTAAAATATAATATTATAATAATATTAAATTACCCTAACATGTGTCCTAATCCTATTTGATGATAAATATCTGACCATGTTCATACTTGGGTCAAATTTGGGACCCCATGGAGCCACATGGGAGTAATAATGACACTTTATATTAATTAATTTAATGTAAAGACAAAAATGACATAAACAAATATCTTTTAGTAAATAAATTTTTACATGGGGTTATATAAGTTATCTTATAGACTATAAATATTATTTGAAAAGCTAAAAATATTTCCTACATCATGGTATTTTTTATAATTTTTGAAAATCAAATAAATTAAATTATTTAGGACACAATAATAATGCAATATTTACCTCATCAATAAATGATTTACATAAATAAGATTATAAATATAAAAACAATATCTAAACCCAGTCCAATTATTATTGGATTATTTTATTTCGACCATTAGTCAGCTTAACTTTTATTGAAATGATTATTTGACCTTTTAAAACTGAAGATGAGTTTATAATAAAATGATTGTGTTGAACTTTCTTAAGGAGCCCCTCCTCTCCCTTATAAAAAGCCCTCAATTATAACCCATTTCTCACTCTTCTCAAGGATTTGGATCATAAAAACTCTACTCCAATAGGCTTCTAATATCCCTCTATTCATCCTAGAAGCTTTACCGTAGGCAGAAAGCACTTCAAAAAACCCTTTTGGTTCAAACCAAAGGGAGTTACCCGATTTAAAGGTAACATATTCTCCTAAGATATTTTGTTTTATTTTACTTCTCCAACCCCATAAACTCTTTTTATTCCTTTATTTTATAAAAAAACCAGTATCCTGAATATACTAGGATGTTTTTATGAGAATTATTCGAACTAAACTTACACAAACCTCCATCTAATGGGTAAAGAACATAATGTTCTTGTGGATGGAAAACTAACACCTCACGAAATGATGATTTTTCAATTAACTCCTACCACCTCTCATGGCGGCCATTATGATGGAACTGTATTTATATATGATATATATTATGTTTATGTATTCTTTATTCTTCTTTATTTTTCATTTATATCTTACCTTTATGGTTTCCATAATGGGTAAACGCAATAATTTCATTTTAGGAAGTGCAGACTACCGCCCCTAAATGTGATATGACTCATTAATGCCTTATGGGGGATGTATAAAAAATTGATTTAATGATATTATATATGATATTATACTATAATTAAAATATACCTATGTATCATTATGTTTTAGTTCCATTAAAGTATGAAATAGAAATGAAATTAGCGTTCATCCGTACGTACGTCTTACTGTCTGCATGAGTGGTGCATTTCATTTCTTATCTCTAAATGTTATGTACTATTATAAATACATTTATATACTGGATATATATGATTTATATGATATCTAAATCATGAATATCATTCTGTATATAATTTATTGTTGAAAACATTGACAACTTGTTATTATAAGGTGTTCATTTTTACTGAAGTACCAAATATCGACGAAACAACCGTTAATAACTTAAATGATTAAATAATGTTTATAACATGGTAATAAGTGATATAAACGGAATAATAAACTTGAAAAAGGATATTAATCAATTAGAAATTAACTTAAGTTTATTATTCAGGAAGAATAAGGAACATACGAGTCAAGTTGGACATGAGGTAAGTGATTTCTTATCTCACTTTTAATTCAGTGAGATTTCCATTATTCACCACTTATTTATTGCATGTGGTGTATTGTGATCTGACATTTGATATATATTATCGGGATTATATTTATATTCATTGTATTCTATGATTAATTTGGTGGTTATTAAATTTTCTCATACGACTCGATTGATTACAACGTGGTAAGGGATTTTAATCTCACGTTTTATTCCCGTGAGATTCATGCTATATTAGCCACTACTTCCTTTTGTGTGGTGGATGTACATACCATGATTGTATTCTTTGTGTAATATAATTTAATTTATGGGTATTTCATTATTAATTGTGTGATCTTTCTTTCATGGGGGGCATGTTCCTTTAGTTATCAAATCGGTAAGTGAACCTTTCATCCTCCTCTTTTTGAAAGACTTATTTTTGTTATGTCTTGTAATTTACATCTTATTATGTTGGGATATGTTCTTATATATCCTTATTGATGTAAATTTTATGTCCAAGTGATGATATATCCATTTATCTCTCATAAAATTATTTTCTGAATTTTAAAGTGACACCGTTAGGCTGTCGGATTTCTGTAAGAAAACTTCTTAACCAAATTTCAATTTTTGGGTTAAACATCTACTTCTTGATTATGTCATGCTATGAATATGTGTGAATAACCTATGATTTGTTTTAAAATTAATATAAAATTATATTGGGTGTATTTATATTTTTCACACATAATTATGTAATTGATTTATCCTTAATCTAAGGATACCATCTTTATAAGGGATTTCATCTCAATTTACATTTCCATTGAGACTTCATTGTTGATATGCACCAATTCACTCTTAAATGGTGTATATACTGTCATTTGGAATATTATATCATTAATACCTTTATTCTCATGATATTATTAAGTTCTTATTTAAATTTTATTCCTCAATAATTTGTATTCTAGGGTCTCTCATTTTGTTAAAAACTCTTTAACTAAAATATCATTTTAAATGTTTTAAAGGTTTATTCTTCTAATTCTTTCACATTAATGTCCAAGTTTAAAAAATGGTTTTAAGGATTTATTCATATGGACATGAATGTTTTGAAATTTAAATTTCTCTCAAAAGCTTCAATGTGGTATAAGACACTTTGATTGAAAAATATATTTATTTAATATTTTAAATGGTTTTGAAAATGAATTGATAAAATCTTTGATTTTGTCAATATTTTGAAATGATATATCGTGATTGCAATGTTATCATTCCATCATGTTTGTTTTATGGGTTATGAATATGTTATAGCTATTGGGAATTGTTTACGTATATGGGTGGTTCCGTGATAAACCTAGGGTGGGTGAGCCCAAGATAACTCTTAATGCATTGGGTAACGTGATGGAGGTAAACATTAATGTTTCTCCTAAGAGATTTAGGGAATATACTGTGATGGGTATTCCAAATGTGACTCCCTTTGTAGCTATGATAGCTACAATGTAAGTATGTTATTTTTACCATAATTTACCTTTATAATTTATGACTTCTATGTGTTGTTCATAAATCTTATGATTTCATGAGGTATGTTATGATTGAAGAGTTTGGTTTCATTGTTTTGTATTTATTGATTAGATAATGTTTTAATTCCTTATATTATATCCCTTACTGATCTTTTTATGCTCATCCCAAGTTTATGGAATGTTTTCCACAGGACAAAAAGATAAATAAGGGTCAAGGATGAGATCAAGGAAAAGTCATGTTGTCTAAAACATGGAACTAGACGTGACTATTTTTTTCAAGAGTTTTTTATTTTATGAAAAATGGATACTGAGTAGAATTGTCTACATGTAAAATTCATATTGTTTTGTAAATGTTATGACCTAATTATCTGAAACTATAAACCTGAAAATATCCTCAATTTGAATTATCCATTTAATTCAAAATTATGTATTTTTTAAGGTTAGGTCCTTTAGATAACTCTTTGTCTTGATATTTTTTTTAAAATCTATAATTTAAGTAGTGTCAAAATTGACACAATTGATTGTTTATCAAAATTATGTATGATTAAATTATTTAAAAATCATAGAACATTTTTAAAACTATATAATAATATTATGTGGTCTAAAATGTTCAAAATTATTCATTTATGGTATAATTGAAATCAAATAAGTAAATATTATACTATTTTAATATTGAATAATTTGTTACCTTATTTAAAATTAAAATAGAATAACTAAGAGTTAATTTGAATGATAAGATTTAAATTTACATAAAAATGTGTATTAAATTTATTGGTTTATTATATAAAAACCGTATCTCATTATATCTTTAAATAAATGATTTTTTTGTATTTTTATTGATTTAGATTTTATTATATTTTAATATTTTTGGAGATTCTAAAAGTTCCCCTCACCTTAATTATAAAAGGCACCTCCTCCCTCATTTCTTCAATTAAATTTGAGCATTAAAGTTAGTCAATCCCCTAAAAATTTAACTTCTTAACTTCCTAAGTCACATTATAATGGTTTAGGTCTTCTCAAAAGATCAGCCTTAGATCCTTTAGGGGGAGATCTAGAGGGAGTTCGCCAAAGAAGAGGTAGTCCTCTTTACCGACTCTCTCAAGATCATTTCTTCTTATACTTCCTCTTACTTTATTGTTTTCATTATTAACTAATTACTAAACTATTACTTATTTCCTTATTTTTTATTTGGTTATGTAACAACCTTATTCCACCTTATATCCATTTTACAAAAAACAAAATCACCACGCATGCATATGTACGACCTAGAGTCTTCACGTCATGGTGTAATCTTTTTTCCACCACCACCTTACTTGGATGGGTATAATGATGGAAATAATAACTATATATTATTATTATAACATGATATATATTATTTAACAAATTATATAACATTCACTTCCATACCATTTCAAAATTACGGGAATGATATCGTCACTTATTTGTACGTACGACCTACTATCTCCACGATGTGATACGATTCATTCTACATGATATCCATTAAAGAATAATTATATAAATGGATTGAAAGAAAAAAATATGATATATACAATATTAATATCATTCTAGTAATGATATCACTATAAAACTAGAATAAGAATAGGAGATTATCTGACAAAACACGTGTAAGAAAATAAAGTTGTTAATACCCAATGTATGATTAATAATTTTATTGACAAACGAATGATAAGATGATCACATATTATATCATAAAAATGAATATGATTCTAGAATAAATAAATGAAATTATTTAAATCATTATACAGGTGGTTTGAAAATATACAAAGGATATTGGAATTAAGGTAAGGGATTTTTTTCTCACTTTTATTTCTTTGGGACATATGCCTTATACACCACCTATTTCTTTTGTGTGGTTTTTATACTACCCATGAACGTTTTTTGGACTCTTATTATGAAGGTTATCATTTTTAAATATTCATATAACTTTATTTATTTTATGAGGCATACTATTTGACTGATTATGAATTGGTAATGTATAATTTCATAATCTAATTATTATCCGAGTTTATTTACATGTAATTATTTACTGGGGTATAATTATCATCCATGTCCATGTTTTCTAAAAATATTTTCATAAAATGTTTATTATTATCCTATGGATGTTTAAAGTCATTTTTAACCATTTTTTACTTTTTCTACATGGTTTTGAAGGAGTGTTTCTTTCGTTTTCCAAATGAGGTACTTTTTGACTTTTATGGTAAAAGTACGAGAGGAATGTTTTTTAAACTTATACAAAATGAATGGATTTTCACACATTAAAAAAACCATATTTTCATGAATTTTATCTTCTATGTTTTAAAGGTTATTTTCAAATAAATTCTTTTCTTTTAAAATTTCACGGTGTTTTAAAATTGAAAATGTTTTTGAAGAAGAAAGGATGTTTTCCTCGAGAATTAATTTCAAGTTTTATTTCAAAATTATTTTACATCTAAGATGGAATTATTTAATTGGGTTGTGTTTTAATTATAATATCCTTAATTTCCATGTGGTTCGATTGTGTTTATGATGGAATTCTATTTATGAAATCCATTTTTTATATGGATTATGTTACAATGGAATAATGTTTAAGAAACCCATTTTATTCCTTAGGTTATGCTATGATGAATGATTTAATTATGAGATCGGTGGGACTAATATATACTTTTAATGCATTGGATAAATATTTATATCTCTTGAGATATACATGAAGGGAATGACAAGTAAATATGGTTGAGTAATATAGGGCTGGACCGACAAGTAAATCTATTATAGTAATACAGGGCTAGAATGACATGTAAAACCATTTCAATAATGGACTTTTTCCATAATGATAGTCTTGGAAATGAGCCTTGGATAGTATGGAAATGAGTTTCTATGCTTATGTGTTTTCCAAAATTCAATGTTTTATACCAATGATATTTTATCATGGTTATCGTTCCTTTATGATTTATGCCTTATGAACTACCAATATTTATTTCATGACTCGAGATTTTGATATTTTGTTATAGATGGTAGTATTTTAAAAATTTCTGTAATTTTTATTACATTCTTATGTTTGATTTTTTTGATATTCTCCACATTTATCCTTACTGAGAATTTGTGCTCACCCTTTTAATATGTTTTAATTTCCCTAGGATATAAAGAAAGGTTTTAGGTATGAAAATTAATGGGGAAGATCTTTATGGGATATGTTGAAGATCTTTCACCAAGTTTGTAAAACATGTTCTCAGTTTCCAAATACGCTAAACTAATACAGTATTTGGGAATATATTTGTGTCATGTGTTAAGTGTTCTAACAAAGTAATGTAATGTCCATGTATATCAATTTTTCATCTCTACAGCTGGATATTACATACCACTTGTATAAGCTTATATTAAATATTTTTAATTATAAATGAATGAATTAATTAATAGAATGAGTACTAAAGAAACTATCCATGGAAATAGAATCATTTTGTCTTCTATAATTAGTGAGAAAATATCCTTAGATGATGAATAAAGTAATTCTGGAATTTGAAGTCTAATATAGATTCATATAAATAAAGAAAGAGGAGTACATGTTCTATAACAATAAATAGAAGTATGTTACATAAATTAAACATAGTTTTAATGTTTAAAAAGTGTTTTAATATTTTTTGATATGTATTAAAATTATTTTAAGACATATTGAGTTGATTTGAATAAACACTGAAGTTCTTTCATGAATTCTATCTCGTTTGAGTTTATGAATATTTTATAATATTATAATTCTTGTGATATACAGGATCTCATAGGAATTTTTTGTATGATTTCACATTAATACTCATATCGTTTTTTTGAATTTGTGATGAACTATATGTCTTAGAATGGGTTGAGAATTTCATCCAAGTTCGGGCCAATGTATATATCTGATGCTCTAAGTGTATTACTTTATCTTACAACATTGATCTATGTTTTACCAATTAATAGTACTTATATGACTCTTAATTTATTATTAAAGGAATAGTGTATGACATATACATAGGATTTTATAATTTTTTATGACATCAAAATAATTTGAATCATATTTACCCACTGACTAATTATATTAATTTTAATGTCAAATGAAAAACTAAAAATTTAAGATTTATAAAATACTATTTTTTAATGAAAATGAGAATTACATTAGGTGATGATTCATGTGATGTTATCCATTTATCAAGCATGAAAAAAAGATCATGATTCAAGATGATATCATAGTTTCAATATGAAGGTGATGTTGTGAAGAATGAATAGTTACATTATGGAAGAAAAAAATCCACATGATATTGTTGGATGATTTGATGAACATGTGTTGATTTTAAAAATAATTAATATAATTTATTATTTAGGATAGAAGAATATTTTAACATTCAAAAATTGATTGAGTTATTTAAAGACGAGTATTATATAAAATTTAAAACCATGGGTTGATTTTAATTTGTTTTTTGAATGAGTTTAAAGATAAGAATAATTTTCCAATGTTTTAGGAGAATCTATGACTGAATATTATGAAAATAAAATTTCCTAAATATTAATGAAGAACTCAGTGGATATATATTTGTAGGTAAAGAGAATTAAGGAGATTTGAGAATGTAGTACTAATGGTTATCCATATTCTATATGTATCATTAAAAGAAGGAAGATGAAAATATTTATAAATTCTAATACATTAATAAAATAGAAGAAAAATAATATGATCAAATTCTAGAATTCCTTATACATCGAAGAAGAAGAAGAATTGGTCCAACAAGAATGTTTTCAGGTTAAAAAAAATATGATGGTGAGATGATGAAACCACTTCCAACTACATTCCATATTACTATGTCTTCAAAAGATCTAGTGAGAAAGACAGAAAGATCCTTCCATCTAGATGCATGGATTTAAAAGAGGAAAAAGCCAAATGCAGACTCCACCAAAATTCAGTATTGTTCAAAGACCTATTCAAAGGAGAGGTTGAGGATGAACCATAATTAACTATTGGGTGGTAGTATATACCCCACTAAGAGGTGTCCAAAATCATTTCAGGATATAACTTATACTTTAGAGAGCCCATATAAAAAACCAATCAGTAGATGAATGCAGTGATTGCAAAAAACCTAGAATTTTGAGAGAATCTTTGCCAATATTTTTGGGAGACATCATTTATGTGTACTCAGAGAATTATAGTGGATAAAACAAGTCTCAAAATTCAATCTGAACATGGAAAGGTGAAGGATTTCAATGATGAAAATTTTAAATCTCTTCTATTCATACCTTTAACATTTTCATTAATTTATTAAGGATGATACAAACAATAAAGGTAAGAACAAACTTTAACCAATCTATAAAGTTAAACTAAAATTAAAAAATTCATAAAAAGAAACAGAAACACTAATTAAAACCACCTCATTTAAGTGATGTCAGCTAACATTTCCTCTATAAGTTGTATTGGAATTTGATTTGTTTCTTATGAAATATCCAAAATGTTGTACGGAGAATATAAATCTTGTTAAAAATAAATGATTTCCTATCATTAATTTAAAAATATTACTGGATGTAAGAACCAAATACTTCCATATTTTCTATCATAAGGAATTAAAGTGAGTGATATTATAATAATAGGATTTAATCCGATAAGAATAGATGCTCCCATGACCATTACCAATAAGAGAAATCATGAAGTGGATAAGAATGATAGAAATTCCATTATATCTTCTATATATGAAAAGTTCTAAAAAAAGTTTATGGGATATAAAATTGATAAAAAATTAAGGTATAATCTTGAGATTATGTATAAAAACAATTTGAATATTAAGGAAGACTAACAATATATTTGAAGAGCTAGGTTTGAATACACATGAATTGTAAATTATGTGGATTTAGTGAAATAGTTAGTCACAATAGATTATTTTTAGATAATTTATAATATTAAACTATTGAAAATAAGTTGATGATGAATTTTATTAATATATTTTACCCAAATATTTCATCCCTAGAGGATATAGGTGACCTTCCCCTTAACAAGTTATATAACACCCACCTTGACTATGAAATGAGGAAAGACAATGTTTCAAATAATAAGGTAGAAGATGAAGTGGAATTCAAGGATAATAAAAAACATATTCTTAAGGAAGGGAATCTAGAATCTAGTTTAGATTTAGAAAGTGATGATGAAGATAATGGAAGATAAAATTAAATTCCTACTTTTTATCTCTATAAAATTTAGACGTGGGAGAGAAAAATATGAAGGAATAATTCGTATTAAATGTATTAGTTATGGATGTATTTGGTATTTTACTACTAATCAACCACATAAAAAAATCTAATGAGACTGAAAGTGATTATGATTAAGAATACATTTTTAAAATAAGAAATGAGAAACCCCAAAAAGGTGACTTTGGAGGAAAGAAGAATTCATAATGAAAATTGTATAGAAACTTTACAAGAAATGAATAAAATAAAAAATCATCATATTGGAGTGTGTTGGATAATGAAATAATCTTTAAAAATTATCAATTCTTCATTTATTTGGTAGAAATTCATTAATATTCATAAAAAACTAAAGATTTTGAAGAAGAAGGTTCCACTTGTTATATATTGAGATTTGAACTATTATCCTACCTTGGAAAATATTATAAGATTAATAAGAGAGTAATATTATATAAAAAAGTTAAAAAAGTGAATATGCGAAGGATAATGATCTCAAAGTTGAGATAAAAAATTCCAAAGTGAAAATTACTAAATAAAACATGATAATGGAAAATGTCAATACTAATATGGATTAAAAAATGAATAACTACATGAAGAATAATATATTTATCTTAAATATGGAAACAAAAAAAATACCATGAAAGAATAATATTAAAATGTTTTTATATTCAATATGATTCAACCATATATTCTGAGAAAACTAACCCCATGAAAGAGGAATAAACTATTTTTATTTTCACAAGTGATATCAAATCATTTTTTTTCTAATTATACAGAGTCAAAAATTCAATTTTGAGTTCTTTGTGTTGAAAAATGATAAAATAATCATTACTATTATAAGTATAAATGGAGAAGATTTTATAAATGGAAAACAATTTAATAATGCGGCTATGTAGAGTCTGGAAGATACCTAAAAAAAATAAAAAAAAGAAAACATAATAACTAACATGTTAAAGGAGTTTGATTCAGGGGATAATGTAGCTATTTCCAGACATTTGGATACATTTCCATAGATTTATGGTATAAAATTTCATTTCAATAGAGGTATAATTAATCAATGGAAAAGTTTAAAAAAATAAAAAAAATACATCTGCAAGGAAAAGAAACCATGTAAGATGAAAGAAGAATATTTCTGAAAAAATACTAGTCTATTTGATCATAAAAAAGAAGAGATTTAAAAAATTAATTTCTATAATATTTGATCAAAAAGGTCACCATACTATATATTTCATCACCTTAGTTATTTTAATTTCTAAACAGACTATTAGAACTATGAAAAATAAAAATAGGTTGTGTGGGGAGCTTAATTAGGGTAATGGAAATTTATAAAATAAATCATTAGGGCATCCAGATCAAGTTGAAGTGTAAAAAGGGAATAAGTAATCATCCAAAGGAGAATATGAATTTATGGATCATAATGTGCAGAATTTAATGCATGTTGTTCAAATCAAAATGAAGAGTAAAATCATGAAACCTTAATATCACATAAAAATAAATATTAGATGTAGAGGTATATATATTCCTCTAAATGAATAATTTGGAATGAATGGAAAATATTGTTGAGATATTATTCTCAACCTTTGTGCTTTTAATAAACGGAAATAGAAACAACACCCTATTCTATATTATGTGTTTATGTGTTTAAACATATTGGTAATTAATGGAAATAAAAATAGACAGGGAGTTGAATGTGGTTTTAACTTTTGGATAGTAATAAAAAATATTCATCATGGACTATATAAACTATCATAAGTAAGGAAAAGTGATTTCATCACTTAAGTGGGATCAGAACATTATGTAAGGTCTTCAAGCTCTTCTAAATCATGAAATATTTAATTTTCTAAATATCATTAAAATTATGTAAGAATATGTTTTCTAATTAAATCGTTTACCCCCATTTTGATTACGAAAAATGTTTTTTAAAGGATTTTTGGTTGATAAAAAATATAAGATAAATGAATAGTTTTATGCATTTCATAATATTTTTTTTCATTTTTGTGGAGATGTGTATAGGATTTATATTTCTTGATAAATCTATCATAAATATCCCCAAAATGAGAAATTGATAATAATATCAAATTTTTGGTAATTTATGGGAAACCTTGATGTCATGGTGTAACATATATTATTTTCTACATCAGGTTATCCCTTGTAAAGATGAGTTTATTAACTAAAGGCTATTGGTTAAGTTGTGTGTTATTCTATTCCACTCTCATAAGTGAATATTTCTATAATTCAGATCTAAGAGGGAGAACTTTTGATAAATTAATACATTTTTCAAGGATAATAATTGTCCAATGAGTTAGGAAAATACATTATAATTCTTTTCATTCAATATCAATAAGGTGAATAATAAAAGTCACACATTTGTATTTGATATATTATTTGTATTTCCAATAAATATGAAGGATATAATTTAAGTTTCCAAGTGTGTCTTACATTTTTGACCATCGTGATGGGTGATGTGATGATAGGAAGATATCAAGAGGCTTTATATAAGTATAAAATATATGAGTGTGTTTCTACCATATTAAATAAAAAATATATTTTTAGGTTTCTTATAAAATATCTTGGATGAAAATATTCAAGTAGCATCACATAAATTTGATATTTGGAGAGATGATCATCATAGAGATATGAAATGAGTTGATGTTAATGCATGTTGAAGATATATGGAAGAGATGTGTTAGTTGATTCCATAATAAATGGAAAAGGAAGTTTGAGGCTAAGATTGATGAGATGTGTTTGGTATATTCAAGTATAAACACCTAAATGTGATTTTTGAAAAGTTGATATTTATGGAGACATGATATGTGATTATAGATATTAGTGAAAAATCTACAACAAATGTGGATAACCATAAAAGGTTTTGAAAGAATTGTATAAGATTCTATTAAATAATTTTATTCATGGTCAATTAGAATAACTAAGATCTAAAGTACTGGTGAACCACACTTGGAATAATTATCATTTTGGTTGTTGAGATTTGTGAAAAAATACCCTTAGATGATGTATTAAGTATGTATAGAATAATAATTGAAGTATAGTTTCTTAAAAACACTAAAAACAGTATAAATAATACAATAAATTTTAGTGGTAAGAAAAATGCAATTTAAATAGTTTTTATATTCTCTATAGTGTCTTAATGTTATTAGAGTAGTTTGAAAATTATTTGAAGAGGCCTAAATTTTATTTTACGATGCTTTATAGACATTTAATGAAGTATTTTACTATGGAGCTTCATAAAATCATATTACTTTATATGTGTTACAATATGGAGGACCTTATATAACTTTCATGTATGACATCACCATAATCTAAGTCTCATAAAAAAATAAAAAAATATGATTTTCAGAATACTAAATTTTGAAAAAAGTGTTATTAAATCAGGTGATGTTTATTGTTAAATTCTCTATTAATTGAAAACCCCAAATTGATTATGATTCAAGATGAATCTTATATTGAATATGAATATGATTTTATAAATAAGTAAGTGTTCTACATTTCAAAAACAAAAGGCATGTGATAGTTCCACATGATCTCATTCATACATGAATATTTTTAAAATCATTAATGGAATGTATTTTATGGTAACTTGATGAAAACAATTTTCATGTATTGAGTTAGATATTTTATTCCTAGACTTAAGGATGATTTAATGTCCTTAGATTGATTTGAATGAGTTAAAATATGATAATAACCTTCCAATATTTCATGAAATTAAATGTTTTAATATTATAAAAATCTAATAATTGAAGGAACCTGATCACATTAAAAAATTCCCTATCCATCATTGAAGAAAAATAATGAGGCCAATATGATTGATGATGTGTTGAAACCAATAAGAATGTGAGAAGAAAGAAGAAATTCATACAACCTATAAGATAACTATATCTCTAGGAGATCTAATGATAAATACCAAGTGATCCTAACATTTGTATGTTTAGAACTGAAGTATGAAAATTCCACACATACACTTCACTAGTAGACATGTATATTCAAATACATGTTCCAATGAGGAGTTCAGAAGGGTCCTTAAAGAATATCGAGGTTGTCTAAAAACCCCACTAAGAGTTGTCCATAATATTTTTATATGATATCTAAAACTAGAAAGTACTAGTATAAAGAACCCATTTGGATATCACCACAATTATCACTAGATACTATTCATTTTGGGATTTTATTTTTCATGTTTTTTGAAAGACAACTTTCACTTTAATCAATGAATTACAATGGAGAAACAAAGTCTCAAAATGAAACCTGATCTTGGAAATGAGTTGGATTTCATGGATAAACCTTGAAAATCACATGATTTCTTGTATTTACCATTTCGATAACTCGAGTAAGGATAAGATACATATAAAAGAGATAATTCTACTTTAACTAGTCTAAAAGGTTGAATTAAAAGATAAATAGCTGTAAAAATAAATGGGATCACTTATTCACAATCCCCCTCCGAATGATCTCTTCTAACACGAGAACTTTAATTTTTCCATATCAACAATAAATATGCTGAGTTCTAGTGGGATGAAGAGTTTAAAATGTGTTTATAAGGGTTATAGTTTGATTTAAGGACTTAAATATTTTATTCAATAGTTCCATATGATTTAATGATTTAAATTTACCAACATTTGAGTCGTCAGATCAAGAAATATCTATGTATTTCTGTCCAAGATTTTCTCAAAATCCTTATCTTATTTTTATGGGGTAGCAAAATAATATGTAACATATATCAAGGGAATACCCATATTTACCTAATTTTAATCTTTCATCCTTTGATATAGAACTTTTAATATAAAATAATATTGGATGGCATGCTCTTACATTTAATGATAATAGTAATAACCAGGGTGTTTATTTTACCCAGCCCTATCAGGCCTCCTAATCTCTGGTAATGTGATCAAGTTAGTTTCTAGAGTTGAGATGAAATATCTAGTAATGTGATCATTATTGAAATGGAAAACCTTGTTCTCCCTATTTTCAAAGTTTCATTGGTTCTTCTTCTTATTCATAACCTACATATTTTCATTAGGGAATGGGTGTTGTTTCTATTAACAAAGAGGTGGAACCATATTAAATTTGATATATTTATATTATAGTGTTAGATTCAGTGTTTTTTTAGAGTGAGAGTAGTGTTTTTTTCTTTATTATATTTTCTTATATAAGATGGTAGGGTTTTCTGAGATTTTGTTTTATTACATAGAATAACATATTTTAATCTTTATGATATTGCTGTAAACTCTTGGAACCCTCCATTATATTTTTTATAGAATTAATATTATTACTAGATCATCCTAGTGATTCATTATATATATTTCTAACAATAATTCATATTGTAATCGTATATTCATTTGATAAGTGTGAAACTTCCATCTTGAAACAAAAATTTATAATCTCTAATTTAAATGATTTTTATAATCTTAGAGTTTATGTCTTCTTATATCCTTTAGAGTAAATATATTATTATAAAAACAACTATAAAATATAATATCAACTAGAAATGGATCTAGATCCTAGATTTCTAATCCAAATGAATGAAAGTCTATCCAATTTTTTCAGAAAAGATCTGATCATTTCCACTTCTTATTACCCTGATGAATCTAGAATTATTACTCTATATGAAACAAATTGAATAATATATTATTTTGTATCTCATAGTCCATGAATGTTTAGATGTTTTCATTACCAAAGTTATATGGAAAATGAATCAATTCCACCCACTCAAGGTTTGGTTTTATATCTGTTTGTCTTATAACATGCTTTCCTTTGATAGATTATATCTAATTAATGATATCAAAAAGTATTTCTTCTTATTATATTATAATTTAAATTTAATTCCAAGAAAGAACATTTTATCAAGATTGATATTTTTTTTGATTTCATGAATTAGATACAAATGGATTTATTGAGACATAATTAGATTACTCACCTGAATTGGTTATTGAGGTTTCTTTAATAGAGGGAAATTATAAAAATTATCATATAATACAATTAAATAGATAGGTTGATGTGATATAAGGTTATAAGGGTGGATTAATTGTACAATTTCAGGTTGATCAATATCCTCGTATTGAAGAGGGTCAATTAGAGGTGTCTTGAATACTTTAACTTGAAAATTTTCCTTAACATGTATATTTCCCTTAAGTAGATCCATATTTTTTTCATCGAATTATTTATCCTAGACTCATACCAGGTATACTGTTGTTCAGTAAAGATGGTCCCAATTATTTTGGATGATGGGTGGGATATTGATAAAGCCACACCATTTCCCTTTCCCTTTTCATTACCTTACAAAGTGTGTGGTAGTGTAATTTTTAGGGTATATCCTAGAGAATGGGGTTACATATGATTCTAGGTGAATACTCCTTATTCTCACACTTCTATAAAAACAATATTCTATATTTATTCTTCCCATTTTCCTCACATTTTCAAAATAATTCTATAATGTAAATGTAGGGTTAGGATTAATGACATTCACAAGAATAAACCCTATAACAGAAACTAAGTCTATATCTGCATCAAATTAATATAGGGAATAATTATCCTTATAACAATTTTTATGGTATAAATAATAATATTCCCTTGTTTTTTACTTATTGGAGGTTATTTTGATTTTAAAACCCCTATGAGGCTTTATCCTCTCCTTTAGATTCTTCCATTGTGATGATGGTAGAGGATTCTCAAGAAGAGTAATTCTAAGTGAATATCATTTCACTTACACTAAACTTTATCTAGATGGGAGGGTTGATTTGGGAATGTTTAATGGAATAAAATATGGGATTTCCAATAAAGATACCCCTATCCATGTGAATATCGATTATCTTGGAAGAGGTAAATCATCGACTCAAGAAACCCACTAACTATTGATGATAATATGTGTAGTGATGACCTCAAAAATATTCCCTCATCATAGGATAATGCTTCCTTTATGCTAATATAACCATTTTCACATCCATTTTTACATTGTTATCTCTCAATATTAAAAGTACAACATAAAAGTTTTTATGGAGTTTAATAATATATCTCCATTAATAAAGATATATTTTGATTAGAGGGATGAGAAAGTCATAGATTCATAAACTATTTTCCTTTATTGGTATTTTTATTTAAAAGAGAATAAATATATCATGGTTATCAAGTATGTATTTTCCCTGATCAAATTATAATATAATTCCATTGAACTATGTAACTTATATATATATATCCAAATCTGAAATCCAAGTCACTACTTTATGAAATTAACTTAATAAATTCCTTACTAGAACTACACTACTGTTTAATGAATAGGGTAAAATGAAACTCCCTCAATTTAACCCAACCTATACTGCGTATATGAGAAAGAGTTGCATGTATAATCTAAAAAAATTTCCTGAGAGTTTTGATCCAATAAATTTTAATATTATCCTATTGTTTATTGGATTAAAGTTCCTATACTACAAGAAAATATGAGAGATCATATTGATATAATGACTAAAATAATTCCTAGAGGTGATTACTATGCACTTAATAAGGTATATGTTTGTATTTTAGATGGATAAAAATCATCCAAATGTTATAAAAAAGTTATGGTATGTAAAATTATTTTAGTATTTTAGAAATTATATATTAAAAGGTTGTTCCATCCATAATATACCAACATTTTCTCTTTGGTTTAATGTTTATACAGGATTCTAAAAACTTATACATATTTGATAAATGGGTTTTCAACTAACAGTAAACTTAAATATAAATTTACCACTAAATTAGAAAAATCATTTAGATTTTTTATATCTTTAGGTAGGATTATATAATCTATTTGAGGAAAAAAATTTATGTTTCCCTCAACTCAACCCATTATTTAGGATGAGACACTTCTAGTTGATAGTGGGATGTCTGATGTAGCATGATTTTGTTTAAAAAAAATCACTCAATAGGAGGGTTGTATTGGGATGACTTTAATATAGGATGGAACATCATGCTGAGTAGATATTATATCTCAAGAAGGATATTTGTTATAGATACCATGGTAAAAGAATTTATGGTTTATGTTTACTTTTTTTATGTCTGGGGATGAAATCTGGGATGGTTGAATGTTCCAGAGTGGGGTGGACCAACATGATGTGTTTCATTGGGAGGACCTCCATGTTTATTATCATTATTTTTTAGCGGAGGTGTTCCATAATGAGAATTATAGGGATATTATTTAGGATTATTGATTTACGTATTATCGGCATGAAGATGATCAAAATGTTTGAAATTTCATGAATTGTTATAATGTTGAGGACCTCCACTTCAACTCTATTTTCTATCATGAGGTAGATAATTTTGGTGAAAACAATAGTTATGAACTCTCAATTTGTTTATTTTTTATTCACTAATAAGTAGAGGTATTCCTAGTTATTTTAATATTCTTTCTGGAGGAGGACCTCCACAACTAGTACTATGGGGAGTACCACCAGGGATAATCTTCATATTTTCATGAGAAGTATCTCTCCATCATATAATTTAAGGAGGGAATCTTGTGTTTCTTATTTAAAATTAACAATTTGGAGGATATTTTTTGTTATTCTATGGTTTATATTCACCATTGGGAGGTCCTCTATGTTTATTATTCATATTTCCATAAGTATGAACTATGTGAAACACACTCTTCATAGGACCTCCAGAGTTTCTAGTGATGTAAAAATATAGGGGAGTACTAAAGTGGTTATTTTTCTCTATTACAGTTGAGGGGTCACCTTCTAAAATCATTATTGATATTTATGATTAAGATCAATCCTTTTTTTACTTATAGTGAATTAGAATTTACCTATGGTCACAATTGAACTATTTCGATGTGTATTTGGAATGTTAGTTTTGGTAGAAGCATGGACCATATATTGGAATTCAGTGGTCAATTTCTCTTAGGGGTGTCTCTCTTGTGGTTCCCTTCTCATTATGACCACAAATTTATCTTTAAAAAAATACATTTAATGGAATTTGATTCATATAGTGGTGATGAGGCACATGCTCAACCAGATCCATCCTGGGTGGCTCTAAGGTTGTTTTTTTTACATATGAAATATAATCATAAACCTATTCAAAATAAGGGATGGGTACTCTGTAAAACACCAATAAATATTCCCAAATTAGTTTTAGGAGGTGATAGGGAATTCCTACTCCCATATGTGTTATCATCTAGGTATAAATCCTTAAGTCTTCATCTCCTTGAGGTTGGTGAGAGATGCCTCTAAATATGGGATATTGATATTATAGAAGTACTATATTATGATGGAATTCACCATTTGGAACTAAATTCAATGAGTGGGGGACTGTGTTAAGTAGATGTTTGGAGGAGATTCATCGATGGTGAAGATACTATACGTCTAGGATATTATAAGCTGGTGATTAATTATTATAACAACCCAGGACATACACTCTTATATTTGGTGTAGAAATAATAAGATTTATATTTATAACTTTGATATAGATAATTGTGGCCCATTTTATTCCACACTATACAATATAAAAATGAAAAATTAGAACACATTAATTATTGAGGAACTTTTAGGTTTATACTTTTAGAGAATTAGGATAAAATCTTATATAAACAATACCCATTTCATCAAATGATCATTTCTCTTACTTAACATAGCTTCTCTTATTTCATATTAAGTCATCATAATCATCCATAAGATATAAATTCTTGGAATAAGTTGTTCAAACTGAATCTTTATAACCTAGGGATAATGAAACATAATAAAGATGAGATCAAATGCTCAGTAAGGGTAGACATAAGAATTAGCAATTGAATGTTATCAATGAGAATAAGAAGTACATAAGGGTTTGAATACAT
Source organism: Viscum album (assembly GCA_963277665.1). NCBI lineage: Eukaryota > Viridiplantae > Streptophyta > Magnoliopsida > Santalales > Viscaceae > Viscum > Viscum album. The sequence continues at coordinate 1,424,913,567 of OY728120.1, read as the reverse complement.
TATCATAGTGCATTATAGAATCATAAAAAACTCGTACACATCAATACTGAGATCATTAAATATGAAAACATGGAAAATTAAAGAGCCATCAGAATCAATAATACTAATCCATGTGATATCAATCTTGATCAAATAAAACATCAAAAACCCAGATAAAGCATAAATAAAACATACTGCTATCTCATAATATCATATTCATAGAATAGTTACAGAACCATTATATAACCCTTAAAATTGGAATTTCCATAAATCTAACTTCATATATAATTCTCCAGAGAAAATTACCATTACTCAATGCGTTGGAGCGCTATCTGGGCACACCCATCACATAAGCTATAACGCAATCACCAGGTTCTATTTGGGCTCACCCATCATATATAATACCCAAGAACCACAACATGAATAAATTATATATATCTTTCACCATAAAACTCATAGAAACAATCATTATTATTTTATAACGAAATTAACCCATGGAAAATAAATGGGTCAACAATCTCTTCAAAATATGATGAGCTTACGGAGAAGAAATGGGTTCTATAATAATATATTTAAAATAATCATAATTCATATAGAGAAATAAAAAGGGCAATATTAATAAAACATATTCCCATTGGATTAATAATAATGTGGTGTTGTTATTGGTGAATAAAAATATCACAAAAATATATTTAAAAACATTCTTGGGGAGAATATCCTTTTAATTTTGAAAATCACTTTATTTGAAAATCATTTTTTAAAATTTTTTATTTAAAAATGACCTTGTGAACTAGAAAAATAATATTAAAATAAATAAAAGTAATAATGGTGGGTAATTCAGTACATTATGTAAAATATTTTTTTGAAAATATATTTTATGAAAGTGACTGGTTCTGAAAATGAAAAGAATATCCCTTTCACATTTTTAGTAAAAGATTAAACAGAATTGTTTTGAAAATGGAATAAGGCTCACTTGATAACATTTTTTAAAGATTAAAAATCGGTGAAAGTTTGTTTGATAAATTATTTTGAAAAGGTTAAAAACATATTTTTTAAAACATGGATTTGGAAGAAAATATATTTCTAATAAAAGAGAGAAATGAAGTTGGATTTTCTTATAAAACAGTTCTTGATAATTTTAAATAAAAAAGAGTGGAAAATATTTAATATTACTTTTAAATATCATGAATTACCATAGTATAATCAAATTACTGAGTTTTTGGATATATGTATTATAATATCTCATTATTGGAAGAATAATTATAAACAATCCAAATAAAGGATGAGATTGTAACGTAAAACTCTTACCACTTGGGTATCATTGAATTATAATCCCAATGAAAAGATTAAATAAAATTAAACTGAAAATACTATGAGAATAAATAAATTCATTATATTATATTTCAATGGGTATTTATATACACCTCATAAGATAATATAGGTTCATAACACAACATAATTCTCAAATAAGGAAAATTATGAAAAAAAATCCATTACCTATTTTGTAACCTTAAAACCCAAAACTACTTGAAAGAGGGATCATGAAATGGATATGTAAATCCAAAAAAAAAATTTAATTACAATAATCATAAAATAAATTAATTGGAATTATATACCCCGCTCAACAAAAACATTTGGCGAATATTTAATATATCTAACAGAAATAAAAGTGAGATGAGGGAAACCCTAACCATGAGCTCAAATTTCCATGTATGCATTTATCTTCACGAATTACATACTTTTTTAATTATTTAATTTTTTGATAACCTTTTAAAATTTTATTATTAAATTTATTTCACTTATTAACAGTTATGTATAATTAATTGATCAATTAACTTTACATCAGTGGTTTTGACTACATATTTCTAATGTGTCAAAATCAACTTTGGTTGGTTGAATATGGTAAAAGAGTTTAATATTTTAACATATCAAGAATAATAATTGTAAAATTATTATCATATTTATACATAAATTATACTTTCAAAACAAATTATGAAATATGGTAATGCAAAATGAGCTAACGTTATGATCATGGAGATTGTAGGTTATTCGTACGCATGAGTAACATTTCAATTTTTCAATAACCATTACGGGAAAAAGGTAAGAAATATTTTATCAATAAATATTGATAATTATATAATAAATACCATATTATTTGATTATATATTCTTATATATATAATTATTGTGATTTGGTGATAAAAAATGAATCACATATCTTAGAGGAGGCGGTTTTCCAAACATCCATGAATGATGTTATCATTTTTTTCTAGTGAGTGAAAAGGTAAACATAAAATAAAATATTATATATCCATAATTTTAAATAGGTAATTAATATCATAATTATTTCATTTATATCACATGTATTCATTTTTCCCTTATTAACTTCCATGTAACTCATTACTGAAAACGAATCACATTGGTTCGTGAGGCAGTAGTCTGCTGCACACACGAGTGATGTTATTGTATCCGTTATGGAATGGAATATAAAAAGAGTATATATGATATAATGACTATATAGGTCTAATAATGTTATAAATATCATATATAAACTTTTTATATATCATCATACCGATCCTTTGGAGGTGGGTATAGAAAAATGTATGACATTATTTCGCGAGGCGATAGTCCACAGTACACATGAATGATTATTTCAAAACCCATTTGATGGAATTGTATTTAATTTAGTTCATAACCATGACATAAAAAATTCTCAGTATATTTAATATATTGAGGTTTTTATTTTATTATGGTATAAGAATAATTGATGGTGGTTGAGATAGATGTGAAATTAATATGTTCACTGAAGAACATTACCTATTATTCATGTATCATAATTAGGTTTGCACTAAAACATTGAATGGTTGGATTTATGTTCAAACTATTACTTCTAGGATTATGGGAGTGGATTTGTTATGTTATTTGGGAAGAGTTTATTTAATAAAAATTGATTGAGAGGTGTGAATAAGTGAGGGGAGTGGGTTCCCTTTTATAGTTGAGGAGGAGTGACATTCTTGTAAATATTCCAAAGTATTCACTATTGGGAGGTAAATATTACCTAAAGTGGCTCCAAAAATGATAATTAATGGGTTTAGGGATCATATAGTCTATAAACACCGCCACCACACAATTAAACAAATGTTTTAGACATTTTTTCCCTTAACGTCTAAGTTTCCTTATTTTTACCATTTTGGGTGTTCACTATGGTAACTAGTTTTCTAACTTAGGAAATTTTTCCATTAAGATTAAATTAAAATGAGGCTTATTATAAAATTATAAAAAATTATTATAAATATGAAATAAAATTTATCAAATAAACATGTTATGTGTGTTGAAAATTATTTTTAACAAAAGATAATGTTACGTGCAAACACACCGCTATAACCTTAACCACACTAATATTGTTTTTTACTAAATAGGGGTAAATATTTTCACTAAAAAAGAAAAAATGGTCAATTAATGGGATATAGTTGATGTTTATTTACATTTATAAATCACTTGTTAGAAAATATCATTTTTTTAAATTTTAAATCATTTTAAAAAATATAATATACTATAAAATAACATTAATGTTATTTTCGACATTATTGATTTAATTTAAATTTGAAAATATCAAGAAAAATATTTAATTCAGATATATTATGATAAAAATGTGTAAAATAATATATTCATATAAAAAAATAATTTAACATAATAATTCAATCATTTTGCTTCACTTTTAATTTTTTTAGTATCATTTATTTCATTTAATTGCCAAATAAATAATTATTGCATAAACATTTATTAAGAATTCTATGAAATTATTTTCTATCTAAAAATTAAATATAAAATATTATAATAAAAAATATTTCTTTTATTTAAAAACATTATCTATAACCTAACCGATGTTTTTCCCTACCCAAATATTTATTGAAATTTAAATGAAGAAACTGATATTTTTTTCTTTTTCTTTATATAACTTTTTATATGCGTCATATTCAATGGAAAGTGGAAAGGAATTACCATATTTTATATAATTTATTGTCCAAGGTATAATTAATCTCATTAAATAATATTAAGATATTATTTTTGGTCATTTACACTCTTATCACTATAGTTTAAGCCCTCCGTAAATCAATTTTTACATTAACCATTATAATTAATTTTTATTGAATTCTCTATTCATTGTGGTTAAAAATTAATTTCACCTTATTATAAATAATAAATTATTATGATTAAAAATATGGAATCCATTTTTCCAAATTCAATTCCCAAAATTTGAAAATTTTTATGAAACATTAATCTTGCAAACGCGGTGAGACAATGAGTTTTAAGAAGAGTATTATTTTAAAAAAGATGATTCTATCTTAAATTTATGACTAATAATACTCATTGTATGAAACTTAATTAAAATCGAATTATATATATTCTATAAGTATCATTTAAAATATTCCTTATTAGGGATTATTTTGATAATTAGGATGGAGAAATATTATGAATTTTAAAACAATTTTTAGAAAAACAATTTAGAACAAAAAAACTTATACTAAAAACCAATATATAGTTGATTAAAAATAATTAAGTGCATTAAATAAAATTAATGTTACTTTATAACATATTAAAACATATTAAGACTTTTATATTAATTTATTTATTGATAAGAGCATATATTTTTTTTAAAAATATGCATTTTTTAGTATTCACCAAAAAATTAAAAATTTCCAAAAAAATATAAAATTTTACCCAAATTAAATATTTATATTTACATTCAAAAAATGAATTTAATTTTTACCAAATAAAAATTATAAAACTTTAAATAATTTATTATAATATTTATTATCATGAAAATAAATAACAATCATTTTTTAAGAAAACATATTTTTGAGGAAGAAAATCACTTTACCAAAAACAAATGATCCATTATTTACTAGACATTTCTAAATAAATTAAATTGAGTAAGACATGTATATATATTTATATATTTCATAAAGCATTTAATATTATTCAAATTGACCAATTTAACATCTATGTGATAATAGTAATATATATCATGGGTCGTTTAAGGTCGGTGTTTCATGTTCAATATGATATCAAACATAAAAATATAAAGGTTAAGTGTAATGGAAGATAAAATGATTTCTGTGTATAATGAAAGATAAACTAAGTGTTGGGTTTTCTTTATGCTAATGAATAAAATTTTTTTCCTTTAAAAAACTCAGGTTGTCACATCTTTCCCCCTTTAATAAATCATGTCTTCTCAATTTTATCATTATCTCATTAATCAAAGGTTGGACATTTGAAAATACTTGTTTTGTAAAACCATATCCTAAAAAGGGTAAATAAAACATCCTCTTAATAATAAATAAATTTAAGTAAATTTTTTTAAATGGAATGACACATAAATAGGTTTCCCAATTTTGAGTATATAGGTGGGAATGGAAGAAAAGTGTAAATAATTAATGAGAGTGATTGAGTTTATTGATCCCATGAAAGTGAATGGTCAATGGAAAGTTAAGGGCCTCAAAACCATAAATCTATGATAACCAAAAATACCATTATTTTATAAAAAATTATTTTAGTTGGAAAATAATTTTGTTTAGGAGCATTTTCCTAGAGCAGAGAAATTATTTCACCATATACATTGAAAACATAGTGAAATATACTCACTTTTCATGTAGAATTTCACTGTTTAATAAAATTCCACAACAAATCACATATATTTCTTTAAATTATGTGTATTGAGGATTAATATTTAATGCCTAATATACTAAAATAATCTTTTAAAGGACCACATAATCCCTAAAATCATAATAATACATTCCTACCATCTTTAGACATTAACCAAAATCTAACTGTTTAGCACATGGTATGATAATTCAAAAACAATTCCATAAATAATTCCATAAATAATTGTCCTTAAATTTATTCAAATATTTAATGACTAAGTTCAAAACCCAATAATTATATAGAATTGATCAAATATTCTTCCAAGATAAATCAAACGTTATTACTCAAATAGAGTCCCATATGTTTCTAAAATAAACTTAATCTTTACCTATAAAAATTTCACTCTAACTAGGACATGACATATACCAGTGGTAGGCAAGAAACCCTTATCATCCTTCAGTCATGGGTTCAAGCCCCACCACCTTTCTAGATGTGACGTGATTCTACCTAGCATATGAGTTTCCATTTTTTATTTGAACATGAAAAATAATTCCTCTCTAAATAAAACTTCATGTTGAGCTTGGGGGTCACAAATAAACAAATCTAATCAATTATCTCAAAAAAATTCATTAATAACCTCAAAAGTTTTACTTCTTAAAATAATAAAAAGAGCTGTCCAAGACTTTGAACTTATGATAAGCATTAATCTTATATAACTATGATTCAATCCTTAAATCCAAAGAAAATATCACTTGAAAACATCCTAATCTCTAAATTTATCTAAACCCTTTATCTCACACCAAATATAATAAACAAGGACCCACACTCCCAGATCTGGTGCTGAAATTATAATATTTACATTTCCATATTTGAGGTCGATAATTATAACCCATTTTTTCCATACAAACCATACAACATGAAAAAGAAAAATTAGGTCACTTAAATTATAAAGGACCTTTCAGGATTAGAGTTTTATAGAATTAAGAAAACCTCTTACATAAAAAATACCAATGTTATCAAATAAGAATTTTTACCACTTAACCCAAATTCTATTATTTAACATTAAATCATCATCGTCATCCATATGAAATTAATTTTAGAAATAAATTTTCCAACCTCATTTTTTATAACTTGAGGAAAAGGAAACATAAGATGGGTAATATCAAATTCTTAATAAGGGTAGACATAAGAATTATCAATTGAATTTCCTCAATTATTATAATATGTACATAAGGTTATGATGAAACAATTAGAGTTCAAGTGCAATTCATAAAATAAAACATACCCATTAATACCTGGATCATCATTTATAAAATACGGACAAGTAAATAGAAATCATAATCAATAATCACGAGCCATGTGATTTCAACATTTATCAAATGAAACATCATAAAACCATAAAAAGAATAAATAAAACATATTAATATCCTAGAACATCATCTTTATAGAACACTTAAAAAACCCTTATATAACCCTTAAAATTATAATTACCATATGTAAGACTTATAATATTATAATCTAGAGATCATAATAATCACCAAATCCATTAGATATATATCTAGGAAAACCCGTTATATTAGTTATAATGGGATCACCTAACACAATCTCAATTCCCCGATCATATATAATGTTGAAGAACCACAATATGAATAAATTTAATAGATATTTCATCATTAAAACACTTAGAAATAGTAATTATTCTTTTATAAATTTATTAACCCAAATAAAATAAATGGGTTCCATAATAATATCTTTTAAATATGATTAACCTGTGGAAAAGAAATGGGTTCCACAACAATATCTTTCAAACAATCACAATCTATCCAAAGATAGAAGAAATATGGTATCAATACAAAATATAAACATTGGGGTAAGAATAAAGGGTTGTTTTAATTGATTAACATAAATACCATAAAAATATCTTTAAAAAATTATTGATATGAATATCATTTTAATTTTTAAAATCACTTTTTTAAACCTATATTTTTTTAAAGAACTTTTCTTTAAAAATAATTTTTTTTCAAAAATTCATTATAAAGAACCTCGTAAATTTTAAAAAGAATATTAAAATAAATTAAGTTGAAATTGGTGTTTAATTACATATATTATATAAAATAACATTTATTTTTCACTATAAAAAGTTTGGAAATTTCCTTGTTCAGAAAATGAAAAAATATTTCTTTCACAATTTCGATAAAATCCAAATAAGAATTGTTTTGAAAATGATATTAGATTCCATTGGTTTTTTAAAGTGTAAAAATGGGTGTAAATTACCTTGATAAATAAATTTTAATAGTTTAAAAATATTATCTAAAACAATTTTTGAAAATATGTCTTTGGAAGAAAACATATTTCTGAATGAAGAGAGAAATGACGCCAGATTTAATTAAAAACATTTTCTCAATAATTTTAAGTATGAAAAAGTGGAAAAGGGTACTATTACTTTTAAATATCATAAATAACCAGAGGATAATAAAATTCATTAGTTTCTTGAGAAATGTATCATAAGATATCTTCATTGGAAGAATAACCATAAAACCCCCGATAAAATATGAAATTGTAACATAAAACTCTTACCACTTTGGTATCTTTAAATTGTAATACCCATGAAGGGATTATGATAATCTAATATTAAAATACATTTATATTAAAAAAATTCATGATATTAATTTTAAAATGTGATGTATATACACCTCGTAAAAGAAGATAGGTTGATAACACGACACAAGTTTCAAAGAAGGCAAATTGTGACCAAAATCCATTACTGCTTTGATAAATTTGAAACCACAAACCCTATGTAATAGAGATAATAAAATTGGTATGTAAATCCAAATAAATTTAAGAATAAGAATAATAAAATAAATTCTGGTATAGTATATACACCACACAATAAAAATAAGTGGTTAATATGGTTTAAGTCTCACAGAAATAGAGGTGAGATGAGAAAAACCCTTACATTGAGCCCGACTTGTCACAAGTATATTTATCTTCCTGAATAATAAACTTATGTTAATTACTTAATTTATTGATAAATATTTTAAATTTTATTATAAAATTTATTCCACTTATTAACATGTTATATATAATTAGTTAATCAATTATGTTTACGTGGGATGTTTTGACCATATGTGGCTTATGTGTCAAAATCGACTTTGGTAGGATGACTATGGTCAAAGAGGTCATTATTTAAATGTATCCTGGATAATAATCACGGAATATTTATCATATTTAAACATAAAAAATAATTTTAAAACAAATAATTAATTATGGTTAATAAAAATGAATTAACGTTACGATAATAGATATGGCATGTCGTACAGAAGCATGAGTAGCGTTTCCATTTCTCAATGACCATTATAAAAAGAAGGTCAGTAATATTTTATATTTAAAAAAATATAATTATATCAAAAATACCATATTATTTAATTATATGTACTTATATATGTCATTATTTTGATGTAGTGATGAAAAAGGAATCACATTGCATCGAGTATGCGGTAGTCCACACGCCCACGAACGACATTATCATTTTTTTCTAATGAGTGAAAAGGTAAAACTAAAATGATATTTTTATTTAAATAATTATTAATAGGTCATTAATATAATAATTATTTCATTTATAATACATATATTCATTTTATTTATCCTTTTTACCTTCCATCTAAGGTGTTAGTGAAAATGAATCACAACGCTTCGCGATGCGGTAGTACGTCGTGTAGATGAGAAACTTTATCATATCTTTTATGAAATGGAATATAAAAAATTTATATATTATAAAATGACTCTATAGGTATAATTATGTTATAAATATCATATATAAACATTATATACATCATCATACCCAACCGTGATAGGTGGTAATGGAAAGTAAAATGAAATCATTTCTCTAGGGTATAGTCCACCATACACACAAGTGATTATTTAATAACCCATTTTAGGGAAGTGTGTATGGTTTTAGGATGTAAATTTTACATAACAAATATCATTATATTTAATAAACTATGGTTATTATATAATCATGTTATATTAAGAAATGAATGAGGTGGAGAAAGAAGTAAAATTAAGACCCTGGTTGAAGAAAATTACATCTTTTTCTGGTATCCTCATTAGGTTCTCAATAAATCCCTAAAAGGAAGGATTTAATCAAATAATTAGTCTTATAATATTAGGGTAAGTAATGATAACTTATTTGGGTAGGTTTTGGATGATCTAAATGGATTGAGATGTGTGAATAATTGAGGGAAGTGAGTGCCCTTTTATAGTTGAGGAGGAGTGTCATTCTTGTAAATACTCCAAAGTATTCACTATTGGGAGGTCAATATTACATAAATTAGCTCCAAAATAGATAATTGAACGTTTTTAGGTATGAAATGGTTGATAAAAACCACTAACAAATAATTAAACACATGTTTTAAACATTTTTATCCCAAAATTCTACGTTTCCAATTTTTTTTTTACCATTTTGGGTTTTCACTATGGTAACTGGTTTTCTAACCAAAATAATTTATACTTTAAGAATAAATTAAAGTGAGACTCATTATAAAATTTAGAATCAATAACTATAAATATTAAAACAAATTCATCAAATAAAAATCTTATGTTTATTGAAAATTAGTTTTAATGCATGCCTATGTAACGTGTAAAAAATTTGTTTTAACCCTTACCGCACTAATCTTTTTTTTACTAATCAGGGGTCAATACATTCATTAAAAAATATTTTAATTAATGGGGAATAGTTTATATTTTTTAAAATATCTAAATAACTTGGAAAAATAAAGGATTTTTAGTAATTTTTAATTATTTAATAAAATAAAATTTATTATAAAATAACATCAATGTCAATTTTGACATTATTCATTTAATTTGAATTTAAAAATATCAATACAAAGATGAAAATAGAATATATTGTTATCAAAATAGTGTAACATGATATATTAATCTAAAAAAATAATTTAACATTATATTTTACTCAGTTGAATTCAATTTTAAAATTGTAGTATAATTTTTTTATTAATTTTCCTAACTAAATAATTACTACATGGAATTGCTTAAGAATTCCAAGTAATTATTTCCTTTAAAAAAATTAAAGATAAAATATTATGAAAATTAAATAAAATTTATCTTTCAAAATAATATCTATAATCAAACCTATGTTGTTTTTGTCCCTATCCCAAAGCTTTATATAAATTAAAATGAAGAAAAGTATCTTTTTTTTCTTTTTCTTTACTTAACTTATTATATGGGCCATATTCAAAGGATAGTGAAAATTATTTTCCATATTTTTGAAAAAATGAGGTCCAAATTATAAATAAACTCATTTAATAAAACTAATATAATATTTCAGTTCAATTAAACACTTATAATTCTAGTTTAACCCGTGGTAAATCAATTTTTACATTCACTGTCTTAATTAATTTTTAATATATTTTATATTAATTTTGGTCAAAAATCAAGATTAACTTATTAGAAATTAGAAATTATTCTAATTCAAAATATGGAAACCATTTTTCAAAATCCAATTAAAAAAGTGTAAAACATTAATTTAACATTAATCACGCAGACATGGCTAGATAACCGGTTTTATGAAGAGTATTTGATTATGAAAAAGATTATTCTATATAAAATTAATGACTAATAATAATAATTAAATGAAAATAAATTAAAATTTACAGATATATATTATATAATTTTCATTTAAATAATTCCCCATAATGGATTATTTGAATTAACTAAAATGGAGAAACATTATGCATTTTAAAATAGTTTTTAGAAAAAACTCGTTTTAAACCAAAAACAAAATCGTACTAAAGACCAATATAAAGTTTATTAAAAGTAATTAAGTGGATTAAATATAACATAAGTTAATTTAAAAAAAATTAGAACATATTTATACTTTCAAATTATATAATTTATTAAAAAGAAAATACTTTTTACAAAAATTGATATTTGTCTGTATTCACTAAAGAATCAATATTTTCAAAAAAAAATCCAAATTTTTTTCCAAAGTTAATTATGATATCAAAATTCTAAAAATAAAGTTATTTTTATAAAATACATTTTCTTAATGTTCCAAATAGATATTATAATATTTTTTTTCCTGAAAATCAATAAAAAACATTTTTGAAGAATACATGTTTTGATGAATAAAATCACTTTAATAAAAAATGTTGATTGATTATTCACTAAACATTTATTAATAATTTATTTTGAGTAAGAAACACACACACACACACACTTATATATATATTTCATAAAGTAGTTTATACTATCCATACCAACAAATTTAATGTCTAGGCTATACTGATAATATATATCACGGGTCATTTAAGTTCAGAGTTACATGTTTAATACATTATTGAACATAAAAATCTTAGGGTTGTGTGTAATTCAAGATAAAATGATTATATTTGTGTAATAGAAGTTAAAATCAATATTGAGTGTCCTTTACTCTATAGAATATAATTTTCCTCTTTTAAAAATCTCAGGTTGTTTCAATTATAACACAAATCATATTATAATTTACCTTATCCTATCAAGGGAGGATAATCCTTATGGAATGTAAGATTAATATATATTTTTTATTTTAATAAAGAAAACAAAAGTAAGAAAACATAAAAAATATAGTATTAAAAATAAAATACATGGATAATAAATATATTTCTTAAGTAAATAATTTGACATCAGGTTTATATTTTTTTTTCTAAAGATGCCTATTAAATTCCCATAAGATTTGATTTCTTAGAGAATTACTTCCAAAATTGAGAGAATGAGAGGTCGAATCATCCCATAAAAGGGAATTATAGTTTAGTATGGGACTTTATTATATATTAAAGAGTATTTATGAAATATTTTCTTGTAACAATAGTATTTAAAATTTCCATAAAATCAATGGATTAATACCATGCATTTTTGAGAAAACTATACGATAGGTTCCCCATAAACCCTAATCTGATTAATTATATTATATTTTAAAGCTCTACAGTCGGGAAATTGGGAATTTATCTCCATACAGTAAGGAAAAAGTTGTTGTAGAGTTGGGATTAATCTAGTAAGAGGGGCTTATAATTTATCTTTCTGAAGTGAATAAAAAAAATATAGTTAAATGAAATATAATGAGGAAAATAATACCTTTTTGGATTTTAAACTAGGAAAATAGTGTTTCCTTCTAACTTCATACATACATGTCTATTCCCGAGTTGTTTAATCTCATGCTTTATATAGAAATGGTTTAGTGTGGGACTTATAAAGGACCGTCCCTTTCTTGTTTAACCTCAAACATGAGTTAGGTGAATTAATGGAATGAGGATTAACCCAAAATAAGATCCCCATTTATAGATTTGGGACAAATAATACCCAAGGAAGTCAGTTAGGCACTTAGTGAACATGGTACGATTTATAATATCCAAGATGTTTTGGCTGATTTTGTTAGGATAAGAAAATTTCCACTAGTTCTTTGAGAGGAAGGATCCTTATTATAAAGGGAATAAATTATTGACTATACTCAAAGGACCCTCTCTATTTGGTAGAAAAAATAGTTTGAAATCAATTATTAAAGGATTATTTGATTGGATACATGAATATTGAAAATCAACTAGTCATTTATTCTAGAGGTATATGGAATATGCCTAAATAAAATGATATTTTTGAAGGGAATATAAAATAAAAAGGGTTTCAATGAGGTTTTATTAGAGAAGAGGGTCAAAGGTTTAAACTTATCCCATGTAGGTGACTTGGAGGAGTAAGGAACTTAGGTTGGAAACTTATAAGCTGGGTATAACTCCATTACATGGATATTCCTAGTTTATATAGTTTATTTACATTAAATGATAGGGGTGGAAACAAATGGGGTTCTTGGGTGTATAGGTTCATAAGATAACCCCTTATGTGAAAGGCACAACTATAAATTTGGGATGCCGAGTAACTCTGATGCTCTACCCTACATGTTTCAGTGAACTTCATGAATGGGTCCCTTAACTGTGGACTTATTATATTCTAGGGATAAGTTGTATTTCAAGAAGACTTGGGGTGCAGAAACATTCTAATGACTCAATTAGCCACAATTTTCATCTTTTTACCTTGGTTTGGACACAAAAGTTCACTTGATATATATATTTGAATATATGAACAAAAAATCATTTTATTAGGTGGATATTGGTCTTGATCTTTGAAATTACATGAGTTTTAGTGTCAATAATTGCGATAATGGGATATATGGGGTTATTTCCCTAGAAATTTTAGTCCTGGTTGACTGGGATTTCAAGATAACCACCCATAACTGCATGAAGCACCCATGTAAAGCTCTGAAAACATACATGGAATCAGAATAGTGAACATATGAAATAATAAGGGAGTATATGTGTCATCAGCAAGGAATTCATGTGGCATAAATATAGTACACACACAACTTCAGTAGGGATATAATTTGGAATTGTTAGTGTGATATCAGAGTATTCCTCTAATAATTCACTAAACTAAATTTGATAAAAATACCTGATCTATATTTTCCAACATAAAAAGGCCTTAAATTTTGATTAATGTGTCCAATTTGGATTTAAAAGTTATCAAATCTATTATTAACAAATATTTACCCCTGGATATGGGTTATATATATTGAATATTTTTTTTCAGGGATGAAAGATGACAATGAGGGCATAAAAAATGTTTCAAAAAATTTAGATGGATATCATGGTACATTCTCAACAGCTACCTCTCACCACCACACTCTTTGATTCAACTATGTTTTTAAATATTCTTCATCCCATGGTGTGTGAGAAATCAAAAAAACATAGAGATACCATTTATATTTTATTAATTTATTGAGATATATTTTAACAAAATATTACTTATATAAACTAAATTAAGATCACATCAGCTCTTTCCAGGGAATGTGTATAGCCCACATTTTATGGTACCAATAACCTAGATATATCATTATAAAATATTTGAATTATAATTATGGTAAATCCTAAAATACATTTTTACTAATTTTTCAAATGAACCACATTCATGGAGTTAGATCCCATACTAAAAGGGATATGTTACATAGTGAAACAAACCAAAAAATTTCTAGTTAGTCATTTTCAACAACATTACTAGAAAATTTCCTCTTTCTTACAGGTTTATTGTGCTGCCCACCCATTCCATTGAGGGATACATCATGAATGTGTACTAGACTATGTAATATCCAACACCATATATTGAACCAGATAATATTATTTATGGCCTGCACATTCTTATGAATTCCCCAACTTCACATCATTTCCATTCATATATTATTACCGGATGAGGTTGAAGTCTTTATTGCTCATTCATGACCGCGAATGCATATCTGTTAATCCTACCACATTCTTGCATCTTTCTCTCCCAACTATCACTAAGAAAAACCCTTCACATGTTTTATTCATGATTTTTTTACATAACTGACCTATAACACTCAATTATATATATATTTATATCTTTTATAGATTAAATTGAAGTTAAATTATTGGATGTAATATTCTAAATTAATGATAAATAAAATTTATGTGGACCATAAAAGAGATATAATTTTATTATTAATGATAAAAGAATATTATATTGAAGATATAATATATCCTTTATGTGGTTATGAATATTTAGTATTTGAATTTATATTTTTATAAGGACAATGAGTAATGATGAACTAAACCAAATTAATTAGGTGGTGAATTCCTTTATAAATAAATTTGAATGAAAATGCAAGAATGAAAAGGAATAGAGAGATAATGATTTGGATAAATTATGATGATATGTATGCGGTTATGAGATATATTTATTAATTATAAAAATAAAATTTAGGTAAGTTTATAATATAAGTAATCCATTTATTATCTCTTTTTTTAATTGGATCTCGAAACATGATGTACATAAAACATATTTTAGGAATGATAAGCCATGTAGGGAGTAAACCAACATTTGGAGGGTTGAGGGGGGGGGGAGTGAATCAATGATCACAAAAAAAAAACAACTATCAAAAATCATTTTCCAATTTTTGATTAATGAAAAGGATCCAAAAACAAAACACAGTGATGATGAGATATTTAATAATAAAAAACACATGAAACAAGTTTTTTTTCAATGTTATTTCTAAATTTTTATCATGTAGAAAATTCTAGGTGATTATCTATTATAATCCCATGACAACATTGTTATCTTATTAATAATAATAATAAGTAATGTAATAGTAAGTGGGATCTAAACACTAATTAAAATAAACATATAGATGAGCATTAATAAATAAATAAATTTTTTCTTTCCCACCACAAGAGAATCAATAATTTAGGTCAATTGTGAACCATTGTTCTTATCCTTAATCATAGATAAAATCTCCTTAGAATTCTCTATGGAATGTGTGTCTAGTTATCTAAAAGTTTTTCACCCCTAAAAAGTAAAAATACTAATTTATTTATAGTAATAATTGTACCATGGAATAATCATATCCACTATTGAATGGTGGTATTGACATTAACCATATATAGATTCTGTAGAAATATATCCACATATATAATTATTTTTAAGTAGATTCATACTTAAAAATATATATTCTATTTAAAAAACACAATGATACACTACCATTTTCGTTTCACTAAGGTTATGTATTGGGGAATCCCTACCCATCCATTGGGCTTACCCGAACCAGTACTTTATCCAATATGTGTATTTTGAGTCTTTCATCATGGCGTAATCTTCCTCTGTAATACCAATTTGACACTTCAACTTGGTGAACATAGATTTATATATATTAATCTAGAGACCATAGGTACATCAAATGTGTGTTGGTATATTTATTTATCAATTCTAGTCACTACCGTCATCTCCTTAATTCCCAAAGAATTTGGAGAGGCTCAGATGGTTCTTTACAATTATAGAGTATCATCATCACTATATTTGGATTTCAGAGTTAAAAATATAACTATAATAGTTATCCACAACTTATTAAAATCACATTAATGATTTTAAACAATAATTTATTTGGTAAAAACTTTGGGAGACCATGTCCTTCTTCCCCTAATGATCCGTTTTGTTTTTGGTGAGAAACTCATTCAATTCCTCAACCACCAAATCTGTTTCTATATTAACCCACCTCTTGATGGATTTAAAGTTATATTTATTATTTAAATATTGTAATTTCATATTGATACAGTTATTTGAGGATTTCCTAGATTGATCTTACCACCCAAAAGTTTATTCAAGATAATTAAAATAGTTGTCATATTATACATTCTCTTTTATATGTTGTCTTAGATAGACATAAGAAAATTTAGGTGGAATACAATTTAATTCATAGCCTCTCTTTAAATTATTGAGTGAATATTATACCAACACATATTGATATTATGTTTATATAATCCACAAAACCACGATCCTCTATCAAGAGAAATATCCTTGAATGAAAATGAGGTTGATCAATTTTTCTTGTTTACATCTATTACAGTTTTAAATCCTCTACATTATTCTAATTTTATTAGGCTTATATAGATTTTAAATTGATTTTTCCCTTAGTATTAGAATCATTATACTTATTCTTCAAAACCCCATTACTTTCCTATTTTTTATTACAATCACATGGAATTATAATGTGTGGTTTCTCATTTTTAAGTAAAGTGTTCATCATCATACCTTTAGTTTAACTATTTCCACCATTTTTAATGAAATCGTGAGTTTTCAACATAGAAGTTCATTAGAATATTAGAAAATATCCATGTTTCATAGTAACATAAAAAAAATTTTAAGATGATTTATAAATTTCACTAAATCCATAAAAAAAACAAAAAAAACAAAGTGAGTATTCTCATAGGAATCATCATCATAATCCAGCTTCTACCCATGGTATATCACCTTCTAATTCTTTTCAATCATGTTTATTATGGAAATATTAACTATATTGACTCCATTTTAAATAATTTTATTAGGATCACTAATATTCTATAAAAAATCTATATCCATCCTATTGATTTCATCGAATATTTAAGGATTAAGGTATTTTATAAGATATTCATTATTTTTCCTCAACATTCATTTCTATTTTTTATATTTCATGATTTCTTTTATGCTTACCCGAATCCCCATCCTCAATTGGAATTATTTTAGTCTCTCCTAATCATATCTTTCTTCTTCATTACTATATTATTATTTACTAGAGGGATCATTATATGACATTAATTTATCAATAAAATTTGTTGTAACTTTATCCTCTAAGTACACATCCTCTGTTTCTCTTTCCTCATCACAATATATGGTATCAACTTTTGTGATAATATTTTTATCTAGTTTGTGTTGAACTTTTATTTTATTTTAATGCACTTTCCTCCTTAATAAAAAATTTCTATTTTATTTATCCAGGATGATATTATAGATTCATCATAAAAATGATATCCATTATTTCAATTAAGGAAAATAGCTAAAAAATGTCCAATCTTTCCACAACTAGGATACATGAAAGGAATATTGCACATGTATTTACATTTTCCTCACTGTATGACTTTTGGAAAGTATGGTAGGATTTTTTTTACATTTATGGAATCATAATTGTATTTTTTTTCAACCACTTGTTACCTATTAGGATCAAGATATTTTGATCTTTTTGAAGCTTTAAAAGGTGTTACCTTCATAGATTTTACTTTCCACATTAATTATTATTCGAACCTCATTTCATAGTATATTGATACATTGTTGAGATTATTATTGGTCCACTCACACAAGTCTTGATCCTATCATGTTGAAATGTTTTTCTTAAATTTATCTGAGATAATCCTCATTGATTCCAAAACCATTGTAAAATCCTAAAAAACATGTTTATATAATAAAATTGTTTTGAAAATTTTATTCACATTAATAAAAAATTTATCTAAAAAATGTAAATACCCCAATTGGATATCTAAAAATTGATCCTACAATATTTCTAACCATATATCATTCACCTTATTATCTCCAGCATAATATCATGAAGTTTCCTCAAATTTTCATCTCCTACTTTTATACCCATATATCAAGTAAAATCCTTTTCTAATTGGCCGGGGATTAGCATATTACATTATATCCCATTAGATTCAATATTTTATTTTTCCATCAACGTTCATGTTTTATCCACTTTGAGTATATATAAACCATTCTCATTGATTTCATGAATCTCTAGGCTTGGAGAAAGGACTTATGGAACAATAACCTATTATACATATGTGATACCTTCCCATAAATCAAGGGGACACTTGTTTTATGGTGTTTATTCTTTACAAATATGTCATCAATAAAAAATATGTTATAAATAAATAAATACCTTAGGCCATACAAGAAAATTTTCTAGAACCACTATGATAATTTAAAAAACTTTCTTATATATAGAATTAGAAGAACTAAAAGCATATATAATACCAACTTATATGACCAGAAAGGAGAAAAAAATTATTGAGAGTGTAACAACCTCATATTTTTTGAAATATTTGATGCAAATTATTTTAATATTTTTGATATTTTTCATTTCACAAAACCCGGAATATAGATTTTTTATATCAAATAACTAAGTTTTTATTTCATCATATGAAACAACATGTTATAATTGTGCTACAAAGAAAACAAGGATTATCTTTTGGTACATGAAACACTATGTTTGGCTTGTGTTACAAACAATACTTAGTGCCTTTGATAGCTTGCGTTACATGAAAGGCTGAGTTTTACTGAACTACAATATATGATTAATATTATAATTAAAATATTATTATATCTACCACTTAGTCATTAGAATGGAATTTACGAAAAATATTAACTAAATTGTGAAAATATGATTTAAAAATGTTTATAAAATTAATCTTTTAGTTATCAATTAGTTTTAAATTAATGTATGAACTATTTGAAAATAAAGAAATTACATTTATTAGAATATTATTTTATCACAATAAATTAAACAAACCACTTTGAAATGTATGTTTTAAATAAAATTTATATTTTATTTATTCAATCAATATTTTTGATACTCATCCAATATATTTTATGGATATAAGATACGAATAAATCCTATTTTATGAAAAAATGATGTATTTTTCTAAAAGCCAATTTTACCACCTTTTAATGGTGAACCCATTTGAAATCTAAATTTTGAAAATTTTATAATTTTTATTTTAAAAAATAAACCTAAATTTTAAAATAAGAATATTAAAATTTATTGGGTGAAATTATTGTTTTTTTCGAGGCAGTTTCATTTTCGATGAATAGTTAAAAACACTAAATTTTAATTCAAAAATACTTTTTCATATAAATAATTTATAGGATTAAATTATATTTTGAATTGGTTTTAAAGTTTAATTAGAGAAATTTTAAATAAATTAACCCAATTTATGTAATTTTAATCAATTCCCCATTGAAATTTAATATACAAACATTTCAATCTTTTGAACCTCTTTACTTTAAAAACTAGCTTTGTCATCCAGTCTGTGGAATTAAATTTAAATTAATTTAGGAAAATTACATGATTTGAATTTGGAAAAAAGGTTAAATACTTTTAATATGAATAATCTATAATTTTTCATAATTTCACCAGAGTTTTTTACCAAAAATATTGGTGAAAGTGATTAAATCTAATTATAGTGATTAAGAGAAAAATTAGATTAACAAAAGAATAAACCTTGAACTTAAGGCCCAAGATATCCTAGATACTTATAAAAAATAAATTTCAAGTTTATATTTATAATATATAATCCATTTTAGTTTAATTTAACTATTATTTTAGGAACTTGACATACAAAAAATGTGGGTGGAATTCCCTTTTAAAAAGGTTATAATAATGCCACTACTCATCCACAATGAAAAGGCTCTCACCCCTTACAATTATTCACAACTCTCAAGCCCTTTATCTTAGAAAAAAACTTCCCAAATATCATCCCAGAATCCTTAACTTCATCATAGAATCCCCTATTTTGGATGAAATCTAATAAAGTAATCTTTTTGGTGCAAACAAAGAGGAGTTACTTAAAGAAGAGGTAACATCCTTGCACAAGATCTTTTTTTTTTATTTTCATTATCCATACACTCAAATATTCTTATTAAATTATTATATAATAACATAAGTATAAAAAATATACTAATATTTTTTATTAATAGGTTTATATGTACAATTAAAAAAATTCCATTTAATGGGAAATGAACATACTTTTCATGTGTACGGTAGACTACTGCCTCGCAAAAAAATGTTGTTCGTTATTTCCTTTAACCCCTCTCATGGATGAGAATTATGATGGAAATAAAAATTTTAAATGATATATATGATATTTATCTTTTATTTATTCTTATATAATTTTTATATAAAACATACCATCATGTTTTCCATTTTATGTAAATACGATGACTTCATTTGTGGATTTGCGGACTACCGCCTCCTTAATGCGATGTGTTAATTCACACATTACATGAAATGTATTAAGGATGAGTTTAGTGAAATTATAAGATATATATGACATAATAATTCTAATGAAATGATATTATATATATATATACACACACATATATACCATTTACTTTTATTTTGATATAATATGAAAATGGAAACAATGTCCATGAGTACGTACAACCTACCGTCTCCATGAACAGTGTATTCCATTTCATATTTCTATCCTTATGAGATTAATATATATATATATACATATAATGAATATATATGATATTTATATCATTTTTTAAATTATTAAAATAATTAATTCATGATATCAGTATGAGGATTAAGAATAACAAGTCAAAACATATATGAAATACACAACGAATATTACCCAAAATGTAACATTAGCATAAAGTTGTTAATAAAATGGAAATATTGGGTCATAACCGAACCATATATGGTATGAGATATAAAAATATGGTTATCTTTTTGATTTATAATATAATTATATTTATTTTACATGATGTTTTAATATGTATGAAGAAAGTCACGACCAAAGGACAATGTTTTCTCATCTCACTTTTATTTTTGTGAGACTTATGCGTTATTCAACACTCATTTATTTTTTTGTGGTGTATGTAATTCCCATGAATATATTATATAATTATTATAATTAATTATTTGGTTATTAAAATATCCATTTTATAATCTTTCTTTCATGGGGTTTGTAGTTGAAAAGTTACCAAATCAGTTAAGTAATTTTGTGTGAATTTGATTTCGTTGAGATACATGCCATGTCATTGACCTAAATTTTTCTTTAAGTTTTATACACTACCCTTTGAAATGTTATATCATGAATATACTTAATTTAATAATATTTTAAGATTCATTTAATTTTATTCTCTAATGGGGATTATGATTTAAAGTTACCAAATTGGTAAGAGTATATTGCTACAATCTGATCATTTATCGGGATTTTTTATGATTATGCTTTCATTGATGAAATATTTTAATACATATATTCATAAATCTCATTAGTTTTTATTCTTCTACGGTTATTATTGTTATATCTAGGTAATGGTACCATTTTTCCACTCTTTGGTACATAAGATAATTAAGAGAATGTTTTTATAAAAATCCAACTTGGTTTCCCATTTCGATCAGAAATATTCTTTCAAAACCAAATTTTCTAAAAATGTTTTAAAAAATTTATTAACATTATAATATGATTCTAAAAAAATTACCCATGTTTTACATTAAAAAAATTGTTTTAAAAATAATTTTATTTGTTATTTCCCGATGAATGAACTTGTACAACACTTTTAAGATGAAAAAAATGTTTAGCACGTATGAAATTCCACAACATCATGACTGTCATTTCCTAGAATATTAATTTTTATATTTATAAGGTAATATTTAAAGAAAAAATTTCCATAATATTCTATAATTTTTTTATTATAAATTGGTTTTAAAATAAAAAGGTTTTCAAAAAGGTTTTACATTTAAAAAGTGTTTTATTTTATTTTCAAAGATTTATTTATATATTTTCAAAATGTTATTTTCAAAGAAGAGGATTTAAATGTTTTCAGGATTTTTTATATGTTTTCAAAACCATTTTATAGAAAAGGTTTTTTAAAATAATTTTATCCCTTCTTTTTTAAGTTTTCAAATTATTTTAAATCAATTTGTTTCAAAAAAGTATTCAATATTCCTTTATATGATTTCGAACATATTTTAAAAGAAAAAGGTTTTCAAAATTATGTTTTTATTAAAAATAGTTTCT
Source organism: Viscum album (assembly GCA_963277665.1). Lineage (NCBI taxonomy): Eukaryota > Viridiplantae > Streptophyta > Magnoliopsida > Santalales > Viscaceae > Viscum > Viscum album. The sequence goes on along the minus strand of OY728120.1, from coordinate 1,424,890,778 downwards.
TAAAATAGGAAAATATATTTTCCTCAAGAAATATTTTATATGAAATTGTAAATATTTCATTATAATAAATGGATTTCTGAAATGGTTTTATGAAAAGGATTTTCAAAGAAAATATATTTTCCTTAATAAATGTTCTATAGGATATTTCGAAATCCTTCTCCATATAAGATAGAATACTTTGTAATAATTTATTATTTAATTGGGATAATATCTAATGATACCATTAATATTATTTCTTTAAGGGTTTATGTTTTAATGGAATGATGTTTATGAAGCATGTTTCTCTTACACGAGTTGTATTCTTTTGGAACCTACTTTTCATGGGTTATGCTGTGATGAAATTATTATAAAACCTATCTACTTTACATTGGTCATGATGTGATGAAACATTAATGCTACCCATTTCCTTTCATGGGTTATGATATGATGTATTTTTTTTGTTATTTTATGGTACATTTCTGTATGATTTCATTATGTGATGAGTGAGACCTATTTCTCCCTCCAATGCAGTGGGTAATGATAAATGTTGTATGAGATTAAAGGGTATATGGGAGGGAATCCCAAGCCTAAAACTAGAGGTAATCACAAGCCTGAAATAAGAGGGAATCTTTATCCTTAAATAAGAGGGTACACAAGTGGGCATTCCAAACCCGAAACAAGAGGGTACATAGAAGGGCATGCCAATCCCGAAACAAGAGGGAATCCTAAGCCCAAAACAAGAGGTTATATGGGAGTGAATCCCAATAAAAAAAGACTATACACAGGAGGAAATCCAAATCCCAAAACAAGAGGGTGTGTGGGGGAATCCATATACCAAAATAAGATGGTACATAGGGAAATCCTCAGCCTGAAACAATAAGGTACACGTATAGGAATCCCAATACCAAAACAAGAGGGTACACATAAAGGCATCCCACACCCAAAGTAGGTACACAGGTTATTATCCCAAGCCTGAAATGTTATGGAGGTGTTGGTAGGTAGCCTTGACCTATGATTTTATATGTTTATGTGTATTCCACAATTCCTTATCTTATTCCTCTATTATGATCTCATGAATTATTATCTTGATTCAATTATGATTCATGTCTTATGAACTTCCAATATTTATGTTATTACTCTTGGTTATGATCTTTGATATACAGGGTATGATCTTCTAATATCATAAACATGTTGTAATACCCTCTTGTTCATGTTATTATTACATATCTCCCTTGTTTAACCTTTCTGAGAATCCAAGTTCACTCCTTTCTTATGTTTCCTTTCATTATATTATGAAGAAATGTTTTAAGGAGGAGTTCTAAAAGGGAAATATCTTTAAGGGAGATATTGGAGATCTTTCACCAAGTTATATGATTATGTTTCCAAGCTCCAAAAGACACTAAACTATTATGGTCCTCAAGTGTGTATTTTTATAATGTGATGAATATTAATAAAAAATGATGCAGTATCCACATTTGTTAATCTTGGGTCTCTGTAGTTGGTATCAAATGAATAGTTTAGTCAATCATTGGAAACTAGGATGAGAAAACTTTAGTGATATAACTAGGGATATTTAGAAAGATATGTCAAGGGATGTCTCTAAGGATAATTCTTAGGTGTTATATATTTAGAAGTTTGTGCCATGATTTAGGTATCCTATAAATTATTTTTCATGGTTATGTTGTTTTCTACCATGACAAGTGTTGCTCACACTATGATTTCAGGTCTTATCCAATAGTGATAACTAGAAGTAATTGGTTTAATATTGAGTGTTTCATATGTGTAATGTATGGTAATTATAAAATCAATTTCCTAATTGTAAATATCACGAAGAGAATTAAGAAGGTGGTATGAGTATTGGTTATAATTCTAAGTATAAGGAGACCACAAATGGAATTTGAAAGCTATGGGATATTCTTCCATTGTTATTTACATTAAAAATAAGAAGCATGATTAGAATCAATATGAGGAACCTTAATATATGATTTGTATTTCATATTCTAGGAAATGAGTATTAAGGAATAAGATGATTAATCCTGAGTAGTGGTTTAAGAATAAAGTAGGATGATTGAAGTGTTTATGTTTTGGAATTCAAAGATTACATTTTATGAGTCATGAAGTACATTGGTATTTTTTTCTAGGAGTTTTTATTTAAGAATTTTCAGGAATGTTAAAAATTTTACTGATGACCTAAAACATTAATTTAATGGAAAGGTTACATTAAGGGAATTTAACCCTTAATATGTTCCTAAGGAATAGAAAATGATATTTTATATGGATAAAGAGAAGATGACATGGATAAAGTAAATTGGATAATATTTATGACCTCAGTACTAATAAAGGATTTGTTGAAAAAGTAGGTCATATTATTAGAGATAAATTTAACAACTTCTTAGATTTAAGGAATACATCCAATAATATTTGGAATAAGGAAGAATGTATGTTTTCCAAAAGGATTTATTGTAATTCTAGTTATTACCCTATTTCAAGAGAATATACGATGAAGTTATTCACATGTTTCGAATTTTAAAACCATGAGATAAATTATAATATATGGGGGGTCAATGTTTAGTTTATTTTGTTACCTTCTTTCTAATGTTTTGGATTGCCCTTTTTTGGAAGGGTTACATGATTAACCATTTTTGGAAAGTTTAAGTTAAGCTTTGGATGATGTTTGTAATATTAATTTTTTATCTCACCATATAAGGATTTATGTATGTTTAATAACCTATAATAACCATTTCTCTATTATTATAACAAAGTATAGATGGAATTACTTATAATTATACCTCATGATTAGTTAGTACATGAGTAATGACAAATTCACCTTCATTTATTGGAGAAAGAGATGAAATAAACCAAGGAACAACCAATGGGTGAGATTATGTTTATAAAAATGAATTAAACTAACTAATTATATTTCCTCAAGTTCATAGATAGTAAAATAATTCATCTACTCTATTAAAAGGATATTAGAAAAGATTTATCCAAGTACCTTAATTTTTGATGAATCAAATTCTCCCTAATATCATCATATATTTATGGTTTTGTGATCACCCGCTTATGGTGATTAATGTTCTATATCACTATCCATTAGAATATGATAGTTATATTTATATTATATGTATATGTTTTCACATTATACCTATGTTATACTATGTGGAAACCTAGTTAGGATTAACTTTGGGATACCATCATATTTCAAACTTTTATTTTTTAAAGTAAGTTTTTGTAATCATTTTTACGTTGTGGGTTTCTATGAATGAAACTTTAAAGTATTAAAATCATGGTAACCTAGAAGAATTTTTAGTGAAAATTATTTTTAATGGGGATAAAATAAAACACCATGAGATTTTGTGAAATATATATTTTGAATTAATTTAATATTTTCAATATTTTTCATTTCACACAATAAGGAATATATCTTTTGTTATATGAAAGAACTAAGTTTGTCTTACATTATACACAACACCAAGTTATTCTTTATCTACATGAAACACTTAGATTAACTTTTGGTATACACAAAACTATGTTTGCCTACTATTATACACAATACCAAGTCCCTTAGATAGTGTGTGTTACACGTGAGACTGAGTTTAACTGAACTAAAATATACTATTAATAATATTATTAAAATATTATTATATTTGAGTGAAAATTAATTTTTTTTGATTTTTTGAAACACTTTTTGGTTAAGTGAGAACCCTCCACAAAAATGACTTTGAGGCTAAGTGAGAACCGGCAAACCCGCCCAAAAAACCACAAAGACATGCGAAACCATCACTTTGAGGCTATGTGAGAACCAAACACAAATACTCCATGATAAAAAACGTTATCATCAGGTCTGCCAACCCCATCCCAATTCGCCAAAGAAACATTCGAACCAGCTCAAAGTGGGAGCGTGCGTGAAGGGAAAAACCAAAAGGGCAGAGGAGAGTCATCAAATGACCTTATCAGACCCCGAAACACAAAAATGGAACCCCAAATAGAAAAATAGTGAAACAAGGGAGAACATGTGAGGAAATTACTCAAGCACCAATCGTTCCTAAGGTTTCCCTCTACGACTTCTTATTGACCCGGGAGAAGACGTTGACCCAGCATGAATCTTCCATTTGCATATGATCACTAACTCTTAAAAAAAAATTCCCTAGCCTAAAATACATTAGCTATCCACGCAAGAAGGGGAAAAAGAACAAACAAAATACTAACCCATAAACCTCAACAATAGTAGTCGTCATCACAAACTGATCTCAGGTCAAACCTCCATCGGCTGTGTATGCGCCTGCTAGTGATCCACACTGCAGCTACCCACAAACATGCTGGGTAACGACCCTATGATCAGATAATGACGACTAAATATTGAAATGGGAATGGGAGAGACACAAACACAACCGTGATAGGATCTGGATGGAAACACACCGAACCAGGAAGGGTTATCCATGCATGGCAGGATCCAGGAGAGGCGTCGTCGTTGTTGTGGACAACGCTGCTCGGGGAGGATGGGGAACCGTGGAAGGATAAAATGAATCCTTTGGTTATTAATTTCAAGAATATGATTTAAACATTTATATAAAATGAATCCTTTAGTTATCAATTAATTATAAATGAAATTAAGAACTATTTCAAAATAAAGAAATTACTTTTATAAGAAAAATATTTTATCCCAATAAAATAAATAAACCTCTTTTGATGAATGTTTTCAATAATATTTTTATATTAAATGTTAAATAAATATTTTTTATACTCATACAACACATTTTATTGGAATAAGATAAGAATAAATCCAATTTTATGAAATAACATATTTTTTCTGTAAAAGTTAATTTTACCACCTTTTAACGATGAACCCATTTTAAATCAAAAATTTTTAAAAAAATTATTTTTTTGAAAAAATTAACATAAATTTTGAAATAAAAATTTTAAAATTTAATTTGGTTGATTTTTTTTTTATTTTTATAAGATGATTATTTTTTCATGAATAGCGAAAAACATTAAATTTTAATTCAAAACTGCTTTTTCATTGAAATAATTTATAGGGTAAAATAATATTTTGAATTGGTTTTAAATATTCAGTAGATAAATTTTAAATCAATTAATAAAATTTAGGTAATTTTAATCAATTCCACATTGAAATTGGATATAAAAATATTTCAATCTTTGAACATTTTATCTTAAAAAACAAGCTTTGTCGTCCCGTCTGCGGGATTAAATTTAAATTAATTTATGAAACTTATGTGATTGGTATTTAAACAAAATGGATAAAATATTTTTAATCATAAGAATTTATAATTTCTAATAAGGTAAACATAGTTTTTTACCAAAAATATTAGAGAAAGTGATTAAAATTAATTAGATAAATTAATTAAAAAATTTAGCTCAACAAAGGAATAAACATTATTGTTAAGGCCTAAAATAATCTAAAAACTTTTTATAAATCCATTTTATGTACATATTTAGAACATATACTCTGTTGTTTCATATTTGGACCATTATTTGAACCCATTCACATTGGGAAAAATGTGCGGAATTCAATTTTAAAAAATTTACATGAATGCCACACCTCCTCCACTAAAAAATGTCACTCACCACTACCAATTATTAACACCTAAAAACCCCTGTGGCTCAGAAGAAAGCTTGAAAAATATTCTACCAAAATACCTATGTTCATACTATAAGCATAAATTTGGTAAAAAATCCAAATGTGAAAGCCATTTTGTGAAAACTAAGAGGTGTTACTCAAAGAAGAGGTAACATCCTTCCCCAAGCCCTTTTGTTTTATTTTCATTATCCGCCACCTTAATTATTTTTATTACATGATTATATAATAAAATAATTATCATAAATATACTGATATTATTTTTTTATATGGGTTCAAAATACACCTATACACACATCCATATAATGGGCAACAAACATACCATTTGTGTGTACGGCAGATTACCGCCTCACGAAACGACGTTGTTTTCTTTTACTTTACCACATCTCATGGGTGATAATTATGATAGAAATAATATTTTTATATTATATATATTAAATTTATGATGTATTTATTATTATACAATAATTATATAAAATATAACTTCTTGATTTCCATTTTGTGTAAATATAAAAACATTGTTTTTGGATGTATGGATTACCACCTTTTCAAAGTGATGTGATTCGTTCACACTTTATGTGGAATGTATTAAGGATTTTTTTAGTGAAATTATATGATATATATGAAATAATAATTCTAATATAATGATATTATATATATACACATATATTTTATTTACTTTTCTTTCAATAGAATAAAAAATGGCAACAATATTAATGCGTACGTACAACCTACCGTCTCCATGAATGGTGTATTCCATTTGATATTTCTATATTTACTATATTATTATAAATTTATATATACTGGTTATATGTGATATTTTTTATCCTAAATTATATTTTGTAAATAATTAAATCATGATCTAAGTAATAGGATCAATAATAAGTCAAAACATACATGCAAAACAAAGCGGATATTACCTATAATGTATCCTTAACATGGAGTTGTTAATAAAAGGTTAATATAGAGTCATAAAAAAATGTATATGGTATTAGATATAAAAATAAATATCTTTGGTAGATTTATAACATACTTATATTTATTATAAAAGAGGATAGAATGTGTATGATTAAAGTCAAAACTTAAGGTAAGGGTATTCTTATCTCACTTTTATTTATGTGAAACTTATGTATTATTAACCACTAATTTATTTAGTGTGGTATATATAATGACCATGAATTTATTATATTATTATTATAATTAATTTTTTTGGTATTTTCATATCCATTTTACCATCTTTAATTCACTATATTTGTAGTTCAAAAGTTACCAAATAGGTAAAGTAATTTTGTCTCAACTTGCCTTCTTTGAGATACATGCAATGTTATGCCCCAATATTTTTCTATTAGATGTATATGAATATATTTGAAATATTAAAGTATTAATATATTTATTTTAATTATTTTTCATGCTTCATTTAATGTTATTATCTCTTGGGGATTATAATTTAATATTACCAAATTGGTAAGATTTTTTTGCAAAAATTTAATCGTTTATTAGGACTATACAATTATACTTCCATTGGTGAAATATTATATGCTATATCTTAATAAATATCATGAATTTTTATACTCATATGTTTATTCATGTTATATACCTGTATGTATACCATTTTACACTCTTTGGTACCTAAGATAATTAAGAAAATGTTTTTATGAAAATATAACTTTTTTTCTTGTTTCAGCCAGAAATCTATGTTCTTCCAAAACCTTGTTTTTTAAAAATGTTTTAAACAGTGTCTTAATATTATCCTATAATGTTTAAATGATAATTTTAATGATTTTTTTTACCTTTTTAAATATTTTTTTATAAGGAATATTCTTGTCATTTTTTGATCAAGGTCCTTTTATAATCATTTTAAGGTGAAAAAGGAATGTCCAGTATGTACGTACTTCCTTTCCTCATGACCCTGATTTCCTTGAACATTACTTTGTAAGTTTACAAGGTTTTTTTAAAATAAAATGGTTTCCTAATATTATTTATTTTTTTTATTTTAAATTGGATTTCAATGAAAATGTTTTTCAATTTGTTTAAGTTAACAATGCGGTTTAAATGATTTTTAAAGATTCTGTTATATGATCTCAAAAGGTTATTTTCAAAGAAAATGATTGCAAAAATATCGATATTTTTTTTATAAATTTTCAAAGACATTTTCTAAAAAAGTGTTTTCAAAATGATTTCAATCCTTATTTTTAAGATTCCAACGTATTTTCAAATAAAATGATTTTCAAAATGTTTTCAAGCTTCCTTTATAAGTTTTGAAATCTGTTTTAGATGGAAAAGTTTTTCAAAATGAATTATGTTTTAAAAATAATTTTTTTTTAAATTGGAAAATGTATTTTCCTTATTATTTTATTAAAATTAAAATTTTGAAGATTTATTTTAAGAAAATTATTTTTAAATGGTTTTATGAAAAGGATTTTCAAAGAAATGATATTTTCTATAAGAATTCTTCCATGTGATCTTTCAAAACCCTTATTCATATTAGATGACATGATTTGTAATAGTTTATTCATTATTGAGGATATGATACAAGAACACCATTCATATTATTTATTGAATGGTTCAGTTATAATGGAATAATGTTTATGAAACCCATTTGTCTACCACAGGATATATGCTTTTGAAACCCACTTCTTTTCATGGGTTATGATTTTACGAAATGATTTTGAAACCTATATCTTTTACATAGGTTATGATATGATGAAATTTTCATTTTACCGATTTAATTTCATGGGTCTTGATATGATGAATGTTTTTTTATCTTATGATACATGTATATATGATTTCAATATATGATGGGTGTAACCTATATATCTCTCCAATGAATTGGGTAACAATAAATGTTTTATGATCTAAAAGTGTATACAGGAGTGAATCCCAAGGTTGAAACAAGAGGGAATAATAAGCCCAAAATAAGAGGGAATCCAAATCCCGAAACCAGAGGTCACACAGGAGGGAATCCCAAGACTGAAACAATAGGGTACATAAGATAGCATTACCAATCCTGCAATAACATGGATTCCTTAGCCTACAATAAGAGGGTATATGGGAGGTCATCCCATGCCAAAAATAAGAGGGTACACAGGAAGGAACCCTTAGCCTAAAACAAGAGGGTACACAAGAGGGCATCCCAATACTGAAACAAGTGGGTACACGAGGGGGATTCCCAAGACCTAAACAAGAGGGTACAAGAGAGGGCATATCATTCCTAAAATAAGAGATTAAATAGTAGGGAATCCCACATTTGAAGCTTGTACATAGGATATTTTCCCAATCCTAAAATGTTACGAAGGTATTGGTAGGTATCCTTGACATATTATTTTTTATGATTATGTTTATGCCACAATTCCCTATCTTATTCATCTGTTATGATCTCATGGATTATTCTCTTTATTCCCTTATGATTCATGTCACATAAACTACCAATATTTATGTCATGACTCTTGATTTCGATATTTGACATATAGAGTATGATATTTAAATGTTATGATAATGTTCTCATACCCTTATGTTCATTCTATTATTACATATCTCATATGTTTACCCTTACAAAGTATCTAAGGCCATCCATTTCTTATGTTTCCTTTCCTCTGGTTAGGAAGAATGGTTTTAAGTAAGAGTGCTAAAACAGAATGATATTTAAGGTATATGTTGAATATATTTCACCAAGTTATATTATTATGTTTCTAAGTTTCTAAATACATTAATTTATTACGGTCCTTAGGCACGTATTTTTTGAATGTGATGAATATTAATTTAAAATGATGTAATATCCATGTATTTTAATCTTGGGTCACTATAGAGGGGGGGGGGGGGTGAATCAATGATAACCAAAACAACAACTCTATTTTTTTACCATCAATTATTAGTTCCAATGATCAATAGATAAAAAAAGTGATAATGAGAGATATATCAACAAGGAAAACACATGACACAATGGTTTTTTTACATGATTTAAACTCACTTCTTATCATGTAGAAAATACTTTTTGAAAAAATGGTTATAAACCCATTATGAACATTAATATTTCATATAGAAAATAAAAAATAATAGATTAAAAAGATAGCATATAAATATATTTGAAAAGTAGATCTAAACGTTTATCCTTAAGTGAATCAATCTTTACTTATGAAATCAGGTACCACTATAATTTAGATAAAGTATAAATGGTGGTTCTTGTCCTTAATCCCAACCAAAAATATCCTTAGAATGCTACCTGAAATTTGTGTCTTATTATCTCATAGTATCATCATGCATGGAAAGTGATATTCATCATTTATTTATATATATCACTCCACCATGACATAATCATATCTACTATAGCATGGTTGTGATAACATCATCTAGATCCATACATTATGGACATATATCCTAAAATACCACCATTTTTTAATCACTTTAGACTTATAAATATATAATCAATTAAAACACTATGACATAGACCATTTGGACATAACATAATTGTCTTTCCCTATAACTCAAAATGGTAAATGTTTTAGTTGTTAATTTATTGGTCAGGGAACATAGTGAAATTTCATCTCATAGTGAGATATTCCATGATTGTTGCGTTAAAGATATTTCATAGTGTATATTAGATCATAAATCAAGATCCCAAGAACCATAGCTTCATCAGGTATGGGAATTTAAAAAATTTCACTATGACATAGTCTTCAATAGTTATAACTATTTCTCACTTCATTATCAGGAATAAATATGTCTCAATTATCTTCTAGATACTAAAATGATAATCAAAATAGGATTGAATTATATTTGGTAATTTTTAAATATGATTATGATATGGTGATACCCTACCATGCCTATTTTATGTCCTTAAACACAACATTCCTTGTTTAGTTGAGTTCCATGGTATAATATACTCTGCCTTTGAAATATCTATATTAGAATTCATGTGTGATTATTTTCTCTACCTTTATTCTCCTATAAAATCCATAATGACTTCTAATGTTTATCATGATGTTGTATGATTATATAAAATACTATCATTCAAATAAATCCACAATATTCGTTCTTATTCTTTATTATCTAAGCTACTAGAATTTGAAATAATAATATTTATTCCAGTCAAAAGGATATATTATCAAATATATTTCAATAAAACAATAAACAATATATATGATAGGATAAATGATATTACATATAACTCATATCTACCAATTCTTCTCTCTATGTAACTAATTAAATTTAAATAAAATTTGGAGTGTAAGATTAAATCTTTAAACATATAGTGATCATGGGATGAATATTAAGCTATTTTTTCTATTTTAACATGATTTTTATGAGTATTTTTTCATTTTATGTTTTATATAGGGAACCAATGACATGGTGAATAATAAAAAAATGTGGTCAATATAACTTTATAAATATAATTGTCATAGAAAACTAAACAAGTAGAGAGAATAATAAATTTCAAAATTTTTGATTCCCTTGATAAATTTTAACTTTTATAAGATTTATTTGATGAAATATACTTTTACATTAGTATGTTTTAATTTTATTCTTGTATTTTTTACTATTTATTCAATATTAGTTCATTTTTATGTCATTATTTAATTACTTAGTTTTATTTTTTAATATACATTTTCTATTGGTAATTTAATAATCTATGATCATGAGTGTTTGTATCATAATAAGTGAAATAAAAATAATATTAGGATTGGAACTTAAAATTTTCTATTGAATTAATTCATAGAGAAAATTTTTGAATTAAAAATCAACAGGAGACAGATTTCTTATCCCATTTTTTAATAATTCATTTACAAAAGGAGTGTTTATGAAATAATTTCCAAGATGAATAAGAAGAAAAAATTATGAACAATAATTTAAATTAATATATTTCCTTTTGATATTGAACATAATCCACTTTTTATGATATATTTATGTGGTAAAAAATTAGTATTTATATTAGCAGAATTTATGTATTCATTATATTGAAACTAGTTACACTTAAACAACATTAAAACCAATTAATTATATAAGTTTAAAAATTAAAGAGATAAAATATTTTTATAGAAACCATCATTTGAATTTTTTTATTTCTTTTTTATTGTTAATTATCATTCATTTCTATACAACTTAGTTTTCTGGTCACTTGTAATATTTCTTGGGATGTTAAAAGTTTTTTAAAAAAAGTAAAAATTGTCTTTTTATACTTATTCAATTAATTAAGAATAATATCTCACTCTTTTTATAATATTCCTTTATAGTTTAAATTATATAGTGAGAATAATATTTTCTAAACTTGGTGCCTAGTGAAGTTAATCATACTAGTGGTTCTAGTTATATTTTTGGCCCCATTTTTGGGGATTTAATGGTAAAATTATGAGTTATAATTATTGGGTAATTAACCAGTAATTTACTTTCCTTATTTTATTATTTTTTGTTATTTTTAGATGTACGAGTCTTTTGTTAATTCACTATATAAAAATGATATGAACAAGAAACCACTCTCTCAATTAACGAGCATAAATTTAAGAGAAACCATAGATTTTAATCCCAGGTTCAAGAAATAGCTTCCCATTCATTAATGATTTTCCATGGATGACTAAATATCCCTTGAGAACCTAATCATATACTTGGAAATTATTAAAATAATGACAAGAGTTAGGGTAAACCTAATTTCCATAGGATAAATTTACCATAAACTATGGTTTATAATCAATCAAGTGGATATCAAAATAACTATTCATCCACCAATTTAGGTCAACAATTTCTAAATTGATCTTAGTACACTTGAAATTATTTAAAGATTGGGGAAATTTGGATGCATTAAAAATCATGTTTCACAGGGTCTTTTTTATATTTTTTTTGAGATATATGAAATTTTAAAATATATTGGAATCACTACTGATTCCCCAAGGTTGAGGGAATTTATATTTTTTACTCATGGTTAGGGTGAAGGATTGATTATATTTTTTTTAACTTTTATTCAAAACCACTTAGGATATATGGGGAATCAAATTATTGTGAAAAAAAATTCAACCATCAAAGGTAGGAAAGGAAAGGAATAAAATTCAATTTTTTAGCAAGATATAGAATATTTTTTAAGAACCACCTAAAATATATTCTATATATGAAAAAGATAAAATAATTAATAAAACTAAAAATATGGTTTATTCCATAGAATCACCCAATGAAAAAGAAATCCATAACAAAAAAAACAATGATAAATTCACCCAAATCCTGAAAAATTATTCCACATCATCCAATATGATAAAAAGAAAGGTATTACGAATCAAAATTCAAGATAATGTATAAAACCCATAAATATTCACAAACACTCAACAACTAATTACTTATTCAATTGGTTGAATTTTGAATTATCCTCTTCATATGTACTATATAATTATTCTCACATAGGCATCTCTTATGAGAAAAATATCCATTTTTATTACATCAAATAAATTAGGATAAATTTTTATGTAGCATTTTATTAATTTCCACTATCTACACACACTTTTAGGTAACTATAATTTTATTTGCGATAAATAATTCACATTCCTTACTCATACCCTTTGGATTTTTTTCATCTAAAGGGACATTAAAAAATTATAATTAAAATCGTCAGATTTTGAAGAATATTCCTTAATAAATTCCTCCAAATTTATTTTAATTAATGTATCTATAAAAATAATTCACTATAGTTGTGAATTATTTGGCCCATGTGTATATGGTTGCATTTTTTTAATATATAAATATGTGTTTGGGGTAAATGTTGCTGAAAAAAGATGTATAATTATGCCTGAAAAGGAATTTTTCTTAATTAATTAGTAACAAATTTCCATATATATAAATATATGAATGTTCCTTTACTAAATAATATGATTCTATAATGCTCTAAAATTAACCAAATGTCATGAAAAATTTAATGATCCATGATTATGTCTGAAGGTTGAGTGTGAAGTTTCTGAAAATAGTTTTATGGACACAAAGATCCAAAAAAATTACGAATGAATGAACCATTCTATATTTATAAAAGTTGAAAAAATCTACCAGATGGAGTTTTTAAGATAAAATTTTACCATTTCCATCAGACTTACCTGACACAGAACGTCGAATGGTGCTGGGAAAATAATCCTAAGTCTGTGTGATTGAGAAGAATGAGAAATAAATTTAGGTGGAAAAATAGAAAAAAGGGAGAGATGATTCAGAATATTTAGAATGCCTAATATGAAAGGTGGATAAGTTTAAGGAATAATAAGTAAAATATAATATATGTGAAAATAAAAGGAGGGAGAAGTTCTTATCTGATGGAGAATTTAGTTATGATGACTAAATACGAGGCTGAATAAATATTAACCTATTTTTTGAGGCCTTAAAAATATTTTTCTAAAGAAATTTGATTTTGAATGACTCGACATATAAATTGGATATGTTCTGATAGATCAAATTAAGGTTGTGAAGCTTCATGAGATAAAGAACCGAAGAGTACAAAGTACATAATATGGAGGATAACATGACAATTCTATCAGACAAAGGCCCATAGTATAGACACATGAAATATCCAACATATAGAGACTCATGATGAAATCATATGGAGAAATATATACAAAAAGAAAATGGAATATGATGTTTGAGATAATTTTAAGTTGGATAAGATAAATTTTCATCAAGTAAAGGTTTCATATGAAGATCCATTGGGAGGACATACATTAGAAAAATATTCACATTGTTACTGGATGAAATTTCTTAAGGAGTTTGAGTAAAGTGAGTGTATTTATTTTGAGATGATTGGGGAGTTTCACTGTAAAATATATGTATGAATTATCAACCAATAGAGAAGAACCTATGAAGAGAAACAAAAAAATAGACACTAAATAGATAAATTCTAAGGATTATTACATAAACTATGTAAAGTCAGTAAATATGACAAAGTTGAAGTTTTTCGTTCAGAGTTTGATATCATGGTTATTTTGAGAAATTATGAATAATTACTATAACTAATAAGTTAAGGAAATTTTAATTTGATTTTGGATGCTTGAGAATTCAAGATGATTCATGAATATTCTAGTAGAGTTGAGAAGAATTCCAAAGAAATTAAAATATGTGAGATATTTGGTTACAAAATTTCAGTGAGAGGGAAAGAAAAATTGGATTCCCAAAAATTCTATTTTGGGATCACCTATATTAATGGGTGAAAGTAAAAATATTCTAAGCACTGTTCACATGTACAAAATTGGAATTGGTGAAGAATTAATTCTATGATTTTCGAATCTTGGTTTCTTATAGGTTGAAGAATAATGATACTAGACCATGAAAAATTAGAAATAATAGAATCAGACAAAGTTATCAGACACATTGACTTCCATTATAGTTACAATGGTTATAGGCACACAAGAAGGAGATACATCACATTGATAAGAATCAAACCAAGGAAGACATATTGAGGAACATCCTTCAAATTTCGAATATATGGAGAGTTAAAAAATGGAATGTCACTGGATAGAACTACTGATATGAGGTCACAAAATTAAATTTTAGAATAGTGAGGAGTATCAGAGAGAGGAAAATTAATATATCCATCATAATGAAGAAAAATGGATAGTGGTTTAATAAACCAAATTTTTGTAAAGAATATTTTACGTGAAGTTCTAAAAATAGAATTTCAGAAAATCTAGATATAAAAAAGATAAGAAGGATGCTTCAAGGTCAAAATACTCTTAACATGGTTTTTTAGGATCTTGAATATTTTACACAAGTGAAGTTGATCCCACTTTCCTGTAGAGGATATGGAGAAATTTAAACATTAGGTCAGAAAAGAATAAGGTAAGATCCTGTAGCTAGAGTGTATAACCAGTTGTTAAAAAGGATTGCTGGATAGGGGTACAAACATGTATGACTTCTGTGGACATAGTTAGGACACATGGGTGATCTAACAAACTATTTCATAAGAGCTGATTTCTGGGGGGTAGAACCATGGTTTTCTAGAGGATGAATACTAGATGGTTTTACCATTAATTTATTATAATTTTTTCTTCTGAGAAAAAGTTTGTAAAAGAATCCATGATGTGGGGAATGACCAAAATTGAAAGGAGTAGGTCTTCTTACTAAAACTTGTATATATTGTGTGGAACTCATTATTTATTTATTTTTTCATATGAATGGTGTAGTTGAGATTTATATTTTATTGGATCATAACTCTAACAAGTTTCTAGAGGATAAAAAACTCTCCTTAAGATTTTATGAAATTTATTATAAAAAAGTGATCATTGATTCAAAACCTCCCCCTCCCTATGATATCATACATTTATCTAAGATAACTAAATTGGTTTCAGAGCATAGGTCTCCTCTGAAATATCCAAGTCTAAGAATAGGGAATTTTAAATAAATAAATTATTAGGGGTTTCCATTTTTATGGTATAAACTATCATAGTTAGAGGAATATAATTCCATCCCATCATCTATTTTTTTACTTGAAGTTAGAGATGTAACAACCATTGTATTTTCTCATGGCAATAAAGTTTCTAAGAAAACTTATGATAAGAGAAATTTATAAGTGGATGTAAAAGATCAAAATATATGTTGATGTATCTTACAAAAAATTCTTATATAAATATTATGCTATTTACATTGGTTAAGGAAAAGTGGGACAAGATGAAAAGTATCTATGATGTAAATGAGAAAGTTCAGAAAGGTAATTTACAAATCTAGAGAACAATATTTGAAGATATTAAATACATAATGAAGAAATTATTGATAATTACTCTACAATATTAAATGATATCCTCGTCAACATTACTGGTTTTGGTGAGAAGATGGAATATTCTACGATTATTAAGAAATTTATGGGAATATTTATTGGTAGATTTAATGCCAATGTATCATCCTTACATGATCAAGTGGATTTATACTTGGATGAACTTCAAGATATTTATACAGAACATGAAATAAGAAAATACTTATTCTTTAAGAAATAGGATATGATTAAAATATATTTTAAAGATATGTTAAAAGGGAAGATAAAATTTATATAAGTAGAAGAATAATCATGTCATTTAGAGCAAGAGGAAGAAATACAATATTTAAACACAATCATTGCTCTTATTTTAAAAAGATAACAGATTAATTTTAATGGAAAATGTAAACACTCTCACAAATTTTTTAAATGGAATAATAATGTACATTTTCCAGGGGAATGTTATAATAAGAAATATAATGATTCTAAGTTATAAGAGGAAGATAAGAATTCTCAGAATAAGGAGTGGAAGGAAAATAAAGAAAATTACAATATAGAAAAAGTAAATGTTTCTTTAGAAGAAGAGAGTTGGACACCTCTTCAACCAACAATGAAACCAATCATCATGTTAACTTGTTTTCTCAAGATAGAAAAGAAAATGATTTGTCAAATATTGATGATGATGGTGAAGAAATTATAGAAATTGAGTTGAGTCTAAAAGAAAATATAAATGCATCACTTGAGGAAGATACTCAATTCAATAAGGAAAGAAATGAGTTCAAGAAAGAAGTTTTGAAAATACCTTTTATGAATGGTTAGAAAATGAAAAGTAGGAGATGAATTTAAATTTTATTAGGTATCAAAAAATGAAACATGGTATGTTTAAAAGGAAGATAAAATCTTCTAAATAAAAATATGCATCCAATGAGAATCTAAACATAGAAGAAAATATTCTCTTTGAAAAAAGTAATAAGAACAAGTTGAAGTTGGACGAATTCAATATGATGTTAAATGTTGTTAAATAATGTTTTCTTGAAAATAAGAAGATTTTTTAGAAACAAAATCAATTTTTCTTTTATGAAAGTGATTTATGAAATATGAGAGAATACATCCACAAAGAAGTTGAGGTTAATAGTGATACTTCTCAATATGGTGTAAATAAAGATTTATAGAAGCAAGTTGTTTCTATTCCAAAAAATCACAATGTACTTATTCTATTAATAAAAATATATGTTCAAAATTTAATATTTTTGAGAAATCATCCTCTAATATGAAAGAGTGTAATTCTTCAAAAATAATCTCACTGAACAAAGTTTTCTATTATTTGTGAAGAAACAACATAAAACATTTGAGTAATTCTATTAACAGTATGAAAGGTTAATATTTAGAGTAAAATGATGGTTTCTTAGATTTTTTGGGTATAAATATCATTCAAGATGGCATAACATGTATCTAACAAGAAATATGCATGAATTAATGGGGGAGACACATTGATCCAAGAAGAACAAACATTCCAAAAATGAAATTTGAGAAGGAAAAGAATGTCCAGAAAGTGAAAATTTCTAACACCAAAAAGTGCGAAATGAAATGTTTTAGAAATATGAGCATAAAAATAAATATTTTTTATTAATTTGGAAAATGAAAATTTCCATGACTAAAAAATTATATGAAGAAAAAAATCCATCTTAATAAAACTGGAATAAACAGGTTTCTAGAAAGAAAAAAAGTTGATAAAAAGTTGTAATGACCCAAACTTTTATTAATGAAAATTCATCTTGACCTAATTAAATGTTTCATTATGTGAAATAGTTATATAACATATGGAATTACTTTGTTTTATGTATTTGGAATTTAAAATAATGTTAATAATTGTTTCTGTTTCTAATATAGATGTTTAATAGTGACCACATGATTAATATAAATATATGGCTTTAACAAATCCAATTTACTTAGACGAAGGATGCGATTTCCACATCAAGTAGAATAGCTCTATACAAATCCCATTCTTCAAATCTCAAAAAGGAGGTAGCATCATTGGGATTCACTCTTGACCATGCCTAGGCTATGCTTTAACATGTTATGCGTGAACAGAACCACCTATGGGAGAAGTGGAATTTAACAGAGATTACCACCCGAGGGAGGTTATCTAAGCCTCTCCAAGTGTCTGTCACCATTGTACAACTTACCTTTTGGTCATATGAGGGTCTTATAAGGGGTTATGTAAAAAGACTCTAGAACTATAATTATTTTCAATATTTTTTCATAAAATAAAGAATATGCATTAATTTTATTATTGTTACTTTGTAAATAGTTTTTAAAGCACAAAAAATATTTTTTAGTTAATATTAAATTAAGAAATATATTTTGATGAATTAATGGAATTTTTAATTAAATAATATTTTCATAAAATATTATTAATTAATAAATTTTTATTAAAAATAAATGATTATATAATTTTTACGAACACAATTGTAATTTTTGGAAAGGTTTGAAAGCTGTTTTTATAAAAACCAATGAATTTTTGAAAAATGTCAGTTTTTATTTTAAAAGTAAAAATTCACATATTTAGAAAATTATTTAGATAAATTGAATATTATTTTTGGAATCAGGACATCTAAATTATCAAACGGTGAATTTTTCATAATTTTCCAAGATAGTTGAATTTTTGGGGAAAATTTGAATACCTTTTAAAAATATAATGTGTTTTATGAAATCATAATAACCCAATAGTGATAAAATAAAAAAATATAGAAGTTATTTTCTGCCAATATTTGTTTAAAATTTAAAAAAATGTGATTTTATATTTTTTGTTTAATTTTATGGTGCCTTATTGGAGACTCCAAGACTTATAAAACATTTTAACTTTCTAAAATTATTTCCTTGAGAGTGTGACTCACATCCACATAATAAAGCCTAATATTTTAATAATATAGGCCATTAGCCTTATAAAATATTTTTTTACACTCCTATTTTACAAAAACCATGTGAAAAAACTATGGGTTGGTTTTTGGTTTTGATTAGTTTAATGTGTAGTGTCCAAAACATAAATAACAAATAATTCCCTCTCTTTTCCTATATAAACCCACCCAAGATCCCACATATCGTTACTCATAACCCTTTCAGAATGTTACTACACTTTCCACCTCTCTTTAAAATCCTCACATGTCACCGCAAGCTCCCAATAATCCTCTCTCAAGCCCCTCCCAAGCCATTGTGATTACACTTCCATGTAAGGGATTTCTTCCTTTCTCATTTTTGTCCAAGTTTCTTTATGTTGCTATACCCCTATATTTTTCAATTAAAAATGCTGGGGTATGATTTTTAACCTCCCCTGTACTTCCCTCATTATTTTTTAATTATTATTGACCCCTTTATATATCATTAATTCCTCCCATGTACACCCATTGCCATGCCGAAATTTTGTAAGGGATTTCTCTCTCCTCATTTACATTCAAGAAATTATTTTGTATTATGAATCTAAATTCCATTAAATATGTTGGTACATGTATCTATATGATTCCATTAGTATCCATTTAATTTAAATATGATGATATACTCCTTTATCTTTCATCAACCATTTTTATGAAATCTTATGTCAAGTCGTTATGTTGCCGAAATTGCACCATGATTTTCCAATCCAAAGTCATTGTATAGTGAATACCTTGCCAATTTCTCTGTAAAGGCTATTCACTTTTATGCACATTTACTTATTGATTATATATTTTCATGTATAAATTAAAAATTACTTTATTTTGGAATAAATTATGATGTTTAATGAATCCATGTTATATGATCCATGTGGCACACTTATGCATGAAATGAAATGATCAAGAAGGGTGTGCCCTGATAGTGCTAAAAGGCATTGGGTAAAGATTAGAATCATGATATGTCAAGTACAATGAGGGTTTGAAAATTCTAATTGAAGTTCAATGAGGGTTTACTCATTCTCCATGTGAAATGAGCCTTAGATCATGCTAATATCATGCTAAATGTTGTTTCCACATTTCAATGTTAAGATAATCATTCTATATCATGCCTTTATGTTCATGTTTCTATTATGATCCATTGATATTCCTATTGCTTAACATGTACTTTATTCTTTATTTTATGCCTTTTTCACTCCCTTATTGGGCTTTATATCTCACCCTTTTCTTATGCATGTACTCAGGTTATCCCATGGAATGCTAAGTACGAATGAATATGTATGGTCATATAAATGAAGTTTTCAATAAAGATGTATATTCCATGTTCCTAAGTCCCAATGACACTAGAACTATCAATCTTCTATGTTGTATCACGTGAAGAGTATATGTAATAAATTTTGTTTTAGTGTGAAATAAATAGCAGGGTTATTATAGTAAGTATCAGAGGACAGGTTTAGTTATTTTTGGGATTAGGAATAGAAAACCCTAGTTAAATCTTTAGTGATAAGACTAAGTATAATAAAAACATCCCTAAATTTTTGTGAGTATTGAGTAAGTAGTTTATCATGAAAATGAACCCCTGTCTGGATATGAGTAGGTAGAGGCGACTATGGCACAAATGTATCTAGGGGTAAAACCTGAAAACACCGCTTTGAGATGGACTCGAACGAGGACTGGTGCACGACAACGAGCCTTACTAAACCCTTGGTTATGACACTCCCATGGGATATTATTTGGTAAATTCATAAGCTTAGTATGAAAAACTATTAAGGGAATAAAAAAATGCCACTAAGAATATATTTAGGGAAGTAGATCATGGAAAACATAGATTAAAGCCTATAAATTCATAAGTTAATGAAATAATAGAAATTTATAAGTCATCCATTTTTGTCTTTAGATTACACTTTTTGTGTTACCCATAACTTTCCTTTTATTCCAGCCAATGGATGGTAATAGGAGGACTTGGGATAACAACTGATGTAAAGATCAATGTGATGACTATTCTAATGAGATGCCCAATCCAATGAGAGTAGGAATCAAGAAATTTATCATGATACTCTCTTATTTAACTCATGTTTTGAATAAAAACATGGGTCAAGATGAACGTTCAACCCCCACTCCCCCCAAGAAAGAACAAGACACAATCAAGAGATCAATGAGACAATGCCCTTATAATTTTAATCGATCAAACGATCCCTCAATCACCGAACAATGGATCAACTTCGTTGAGAAGATCTTCTCCATCCTTCAATGTTCTAAACCAGAGAAGGTACTTCTGGATGATTATCGTATGGAGTGTGAAGCTGATCAATGGTGGAAATTGATCAAAAATACAAATCCGAAGGAAGAGATCGAGTCATTGGAATGAATGGAATTCTAGAAAATGTTTTTTGATAAATATTTTCCTCACACCCTCCGATATAACATGGAAGGGGACTTCCTTTTCCTCAGGAAAAAAGTTAACGAATCCATCGGATAATACGAGGAAAACATCACAAGGGTTGTATGATACACCTCCAGCTCTGTCATCTCCCCCAAATTCAAGTTTCATCCCTCTTTTGGTGGGTTAAAACCTAGCCTACAGAAATCCCTAGTGATCTTTGACTTTGAGAGCTATGAGTTAATTGTCCAATGTTCCCTCAAGGTTGAAATAGAGATCGGTGTATCTCAGGGGTATCATGGGGATTAGAAGTGTAATTAAAATTTAATTCTGGTGGTTCGATGGTTAAATCCAACAGTGATAAGAAAATACAGCACCCCACTTTCCAGAGGTACAGAAAGAAGAACCAGAAAAATTTCCTTAAGGTGACGAGGAAATGCTTTTGGTGTGGAAGAGAATGGAACCTGGACATTATTTATCAGCAAGAAAAACCCGCTACTACAACAGAGGAGTGTAATGCTTCGTTCGACCCTCAATGCACTGTTCGTTACTTCAATTAAAAAGTACTAGGGCAGTTTTGAAACTAGTACCCTAAGACAAGGGTTTTATGAGGCACCAACAACCTCCTAGGTAGCAAGGTCATTCTTTTTTCCATCACTACTATTGAAGAGAACCCCAACAACGAAGTGGTGACAGGTACACAAGTTATTCATTAAATAATAGCAAACATTCTTTTTGATTCTGGTTCTATTCATTCTTTTATATCCCAAATGTTTAGTATAATAATCCAAGCATGACCACAAATAATTTATGTAGAGATGTCGGTGAGAACGAGAAATGGGGAAATCATTTCATCCCATGAATCTAACAGATCCCGTATCACAATTTGTGGATCAAACATCCCAGAGAACCTCTTCATATTACCTCTAGTGGAATTTTATGCACTTCTTATCATGGATTGGCTTTCCTTATATAGATCCAAAATAAATTACCATGAGAGGGAAATCAATCTTCATATGGAGAATCAACCCCCAATTCGGTACAAGTGCAAGGAGAAGGGTGAATATTCATTAACACCATCATCTCAAGTGAGGATATTACTGCCCTATGAGCCTATTTATCTTTCTTAGATGATTGATTCTAAGGAATAAACTATCCTTTAAGACTTTCCTATTGTGAGGGAATTCGTTGAAGTGTTTCCCGAGGAATTTCTTGGTCCTCCTCCTAGAAGAGATGTTGAATTCTCGATCAATCATATACCTATGGCATTGCTAATATCCAAGAATCCATATAGAATGGATATTTTGGATCTTGAGGGTATAAAGAAACAACTACAAGAGAATCTTGATAAAGGTTTTATACGCCCAAGTGCTTCACTATGTGGTGGACTCTTTATCTCCATGATGAAGAAGGATGGGTCAATGCACCTTTTCATTGATTATCGTGAGCTCAACAAAATCAAGATTAAGAACAGGTATCCTCAACCTCAAATTGATGACTTGTTCAATCAGCTACGTGGAGAACAATACTTCTCCATGGTGTATTTGTGGTCAGGATATTACCATGTAAGGGTGAGGAAGGAGGATATCTTTAAGACTGCTTTTTGTATAATGTACGAGAACTATGAATTCTTGGTAAATCCTTTTGGACTCACTAATGCTCTATCGATCTTCATAGACATGATGAATAGAGTCTTTAGAGATTACCTAAAAAAATTTATGGTAGTAATTATAGAAGATATTCTAATATACTCTAAAACCAAGGAGGACCATGAGGAGCATCTAAGCACTGTACTAGTGACCTTGTGAAAGGAGAAGCTCTGTGAAAAGTACAGAAAGTACGAGTTCTTGTTAAAGGAAGTCTCAATATTGGGTCATATCATCACAAGAAATGGGATGTCTGTGGATCCCTCCATGACAGACATAATTGAAGGATGTCCTTGGCCAACATCTGTGACATATATCTATAGTATCCTATGGTTAGCTGGATATTATCACCGATTTGTGAGAAATTTCTCAAGATTGTCCAACCCTCTTACCAAGACAAATCGAAAGGGAGTAATGTTTTCATAGAGTAATGAATACAAATAGAGATTAAAGGAGATGAAAATGAGGCTTATCACTGCACCCATGCACACACTACACTCAAGTGGAGAACTTTTTTTGGTATTTAATGATGCTTCGAGGAAGGGCATGGGTAGTGTGTTGATTCAAAATGAAAAATTCATTACCTATGCTTCAAGGCAATTGATTGTTGATGAGAAAAAATATCCAACACATGATCTGGAGTTGGCTATAGTAATCTTCACTTTGAAAATTTGGTGACATTATCTCTTTGGGGAGAAGTGTGAAATATATATGGATCACAAAATCCTCAAGTATATATTCACAAAAAATAGATGAATAGGTGCCAACTAAGATGGTTAGAGCTGTTCAAAGACTATGACTACTCAATCCATTACCACCCTTTGAAAGTGAACAAGGTGGCAGATTATCTAAGAGGAAAGGACCCTGAAATTCTCTCATAGATAAGATTTGAAAAGAATCCAATCTTTATAGATTTGATGAAGATGGACATGGGAATCATAAAGAAGGGAACATCATTAATCCTTTCAAAAATTATTTCTCAATGGTCTCTTTTGGAAAGGTTAAAGGATGCTCAAATGGATAATGTGGGTATTCAGAAGAAATTGGAAACTATTAAAAAAGGGAAACCCTCAGAGTTCAATGTTAATGAATAAGGAATTGTGATATTTGGGAAAAGAATATGTGTTCAATTAAATTCATAATTAGAGAATGAACTTTTGGAAGATGCACATAGTTTGAATTTATCCATTAACCCAAGAAACAAAATGATGTATCAATATCTCTAAGAGAATTATTGGTGGGATAACATGAATAAGGAGATCACTGAGTATACATCAAAGTTCCTGGTATGTTATCATATGAAGGCTGAGAGGTGTAAGTATAAGGGGATGATGAAACCATTACCCATACCAATATGGAAATGGCAAAACATCACCATGTACTTTTTCATCGGACTTCCAAAGACATACAAAGGAAAAAATTTTATTTGGGTTGTTGTGAATAGTCTTACAAAGACTACACAGTTCATTACAATTTCAGAGGATTTCTTATTGGATAAACTGGCACAAATATAAATCATAGAATTGATAAGGCATCATTGAGTTCCACTATCTACTATATCTGATCATGATCCAAAATTCACCTCTATGTTCTGGAAGATTCTTCAACATGCTTTGAATAATGAGCTAAACTTCAGTATGTCTTATCATCCAGAAACTGATGTCCAATATGAGAGGACAGTTCAAACACTTGAGGTCATGTTGAAAGCATTCTCAATGGACTTCAAAGGAGGATGGGATCAACATCATCCTATGGTTGAGTTCTTTTAAAACAACAGTTTCCACTCATGCATCCAAATGGATTCTTATGAAGCCCTATATGGGAAGAGGTTCAGAACACCAACATGTTGGGATGATGTTGGGGAGAAAAAACTCCTTGGTCCAGAAATGGTCGAGGAAATGGTGGATAAGGTTAAGACCATACAGTAGAACATTAAAGTTTCTAAGAGTCGACAAAAGAGCTATGATGATAATCATCGACGATACCTAATATTTGATGTTGGAGACATGGTATTCCTCTTCATATCACTTTGGAAGAGAGTTATGAGATTTAGGAAGAAGGGAAAGCTTAGTCCAAGGTACATCGACCCTTTTGAGATCATAGATTGCATTGGAGTATTGGCCAATCGACTAGCACTCCTAATAATCCTATATCAAGTACATGATGTATTCCATGTATCACTATTGAAGAAGTATATACCTAACTCATCACATTCACTCAATCTCGAGGTGGTACCATTGGATAATGACCTCTCCTATAAAGAGAAGCCGATGAAGATCTTAGATCATAGAGAAAAAGTTACAAGAAATAAGACAATGAACCTCCCGAAAGTGTTGTGGAGAAACCAAAATTTTGAAGAAGAAATGTGAGAATTAGAGGAACACATCTATTTTAGTGTGGGAAAAAGAAAATTTCGAGGGAAAAATTTATTAAGTGGGGAAGACTGTAACGACCCAAACTTTTATTAATGAAATTTCCTCTTGACCTAATTAAATGTCTTATTATGTAAAATGGTTATATAACATATTCACTTCCTTGGTTTTATGTTTTTGGATTTAAAAATACTGCTATGAATTTTTTCTATTACTAATATACCTATTTAATAGTAACCACATGATTAGTATAAATATAGGGCTTTAATAAATCCAATTTACTTAGACAAAGTAAGTGATGGTCTCATCCAATAGAATTTCTCTATACGAAGCCCATTTTTCAGAGATCGTGAAGGAGGTATCATCACTGGGCTTTGCTCTTGACCAAGCCCAAGATGAGGTTTAACACATTAATCTTGAACAGAATGGCCTATGGGAGAAGTGGAAGTTCATTGAGATTACCACCCGAGTGATGTTATATGAGCCTCCCCAAGAGTCTGTCACCATCGAACACCATACCCTTAGGTCCTATGTAGGTGTTATAAGACATTATGTAACAACACCCTTGCACTATGGTTATTTTCATTTGTGTTTTGATAGAATAAATAATATACTTTCATATTATTATTTTTACATTGTAAATAGTTTTTAAATCAAAAATAGTATTTTTTAGTTAATATTAAATTAAGAAATATATTTTGATGAATTCATTGATTTTTTAATTAAATAATATTTTAATAAAATATTTTTACTAAATTAAGTTTTATTAAATATAAAATATTGTATAATTTTTATGAATATAATTATGATTTTTTAAGGTTTGAAAGCTGTTTTTTTCAAAACCCCTGACTTTTTGATAAATTTCAGTTTTTATTTTAAAATTAAAAATTCAAATATTTAGAAAATTATTTAGATAAAATGAATATTATTTTTGGAATCAGGATGTAAAAATTATCCAATGGTTGAATATTTGGGTAAAAATTAACTACCATTTAAAAATATAATGTGTTTTCTGACACCATAATGGCTCAATAGTGATATAATAAAATATTATAAAAGTTGTTTCGGCCAATATATGTTTTACCTTTACGAAAATGTGATTTTAGATTTTTTTGATTAATTTTATGGTTCCTTAGTGGACCCTCCAATACTTATAAAATATTTTAACTTTTTAAAATGATTTCCTTGAGAGTGTGACTCACCTCTACATAAGAAATCATAATATTTCAATAATTTAGGCCATTGGCCTTATAAAATAATGTTTTCCACTCCCCTTCGGAAAAAATGATGGGAAAAAACCATGAGATGGTTGGGGTATTGATTAGTTTAATGTGTAGTGTCCAAAACTTAAATAATAAATAATTCTTTCTCTTTCCTATATAAAACCACCTAAGATCCCACTTATCTTCACTAAAAACCATTGGAGCACGTCCCTACCCTGACATAATATCTTTAAAATCCTCCTGAGGCACCCCAATCTCCCAATAAGCCTCTCTCAAGCCCCTCCCAAGCCTTTTGGATCACACTTCCATGTAAGGGATTTCTTCCCTTCTCATTTTTTTCCAAGTTTCGTTTTGTTTCTATACCATTGTATTTTCAATTAAAAATGTTGAGGTATGATTTAAAACATACAATATACTTCCCTACTTATTTTTGATGGATTATATACCAATTTCTCTCTTATTAATGTCTCGCATGTACACCCGTTACTGTGCCAAAATTCCGTACGGGATTTATCCCTCCTCATTTACATTCATGAAATTATTTTGTATTATGAATATAAATTCCATTAAATTTGTTGGGACATGTATCTATATTACCCCATTACTTTCCATTTCATATAAATATGACGATACAACCCTTTATCTCTAATAAACCATTTTTATGAATTCTTTTATCATGTTGTTTTTCTACCAAAATTGCACTGTGATTTTCCAAGCCAAAGTCATTGTGTTGTGAATACCTTGACCATTTCACTATCAAGGGTATTCACATTTTTTCACATTTACTTATTTATTATATACTTTCATGTATGAATTCCACATTAATTTATCTTTAAATAAATTATAATGTTTAATGAATCTATGTTATATGATCCATGTGGCACACTTATGAATGAAATAAAATGATTAAGAAGGCTGAGCCCTGATAGCGCTCCAATGCATCGGTTAAAGATTAATATCAGGATACGTCAAGTGAAATGTGGGTTTAATCATGATAATTCAAGTATAATGAGGGATTACTCATACTCCATGTGAAATTATCCTTGTCTCATCTTAATATAATGTTAAATGTTGTTTCCACATTTCCATTTAATGATAATCATGTTATATCATGCCTTTATGTTCATGTTTCCCTTATGATCCATTGATATTTTTATTGTCTAACATGTATTGTATTCTTAGTGTTATACCTTGTTTACTCCATAACTAGGCTTTATAGCTTACCATTTTCTTATGCATGTCCTCAGTTTATCCAATGCAATGCTAAGTACGATAGAATGTGTATGGTCATATAAATGAAGTTTTCAATAAAGAGGTGTACTTCATGTTTTAAGTTGTTATGTAATGTTCTAAATCCCCAGAGACACTAGATTTATCGATTTATTATGTTGTATCAATTGAAGATTTTATGTAATAAATTATGTTAATGTGTGAAATAAAGAGCATGGTCGTTATAAAAGTTATCATCAGATGATAGTTTCAGAATGCATAAAAAATTTAAGATATGTGTGAAAAATATAGGAATGTTACAAAAATTAATATGACTATCTTACCAGCCCAAGAATAAAGCACAATTTTTTTACAAACTAAAGGTAAAAAATTCTACTAAAGTTGAAGAAAAGTTGTCAGCTCCATCTAAATTTTATCAAAAAGAGAATAAATATATTAAAAAATATGAAAAGGATAAAGAAAAGGAAGAAGAAACATTTTATTAAAAATACAATAAGAATAAGTAAAAGTTGAGTCTGAGATAATATTCTCATTCTGAATGTTTATTCTAATGAAATACTTTGGTTCATTCTTATTCCTAATATATATGTTTTTTATAATAGTTTTGGGAATTGTTGGAGAAGTTATGAAATTGGGTGATTATTGTAGAAGTTTTAATTAAAATAAAAAATATCCATTATTAGACTTTTCCAACCATAACGAAAAATGGAATGCTACCCTTACGGGGGATAAAATCTAAATTTGAGGTATGAGAATCATGATTTTCTTAAAAAGAAAGCTATAATGATAAGAAAGATGATATTTTGGAAAAATTGTGTTTAAACACTTGAACAGTTTAGATATGTTAATTAATATGGTTACATGTTTAATCTTAACAATTCTTCTTAGATTTACCTAGATACAATGTTTTCATAATGAGAATGAGGAATGTATTTCATGGAATAAATGTTATTGACAATATTTTCCACCATGATTTTTCACTGTTGTTTTCTACCCTAGGTTTTCACTCATAGAATTAAAGATGTTTAGTTAAAGGATTTTTTAATAAAATAACATTATACTATTTTTCTCTTGAGAAAAAAGTTTAAAGACTATAATATGAAGGATGATAAGCTGATATGTCCCCTTTGAATTTGATTGTGAATAAGGGAGAGAAGAAAATTAGGGTGGTAAAGAATATTCAAACATAATATGAGGATAAATAGTTGAGTACCCATATTGATGATGAATATGCTTTATGAATTTTTGTGTGTATTGATAACAAACATAAAGAGAGAGATTTTATGTCCAAACTATGTTTTTTTAACATTTATTTTCAATATATCAATGTGTGTTTGGAGTCAAAATTACTGAAGAATGGTATATGAGTTGGTGTGAAGAGATTGTTTTTTAAGGAAGTTGAAAGAACTTTCCTTTTCAAGGGATATAAAAAATTTACTTATCTAAATCAGATGATTCTATACTATTCTATAATGACCTGAACATACCAAAAAAAATTATGATTAAAGATTAAGTTTGAAGGTGGAGTTTAAAGTTTTGAGAAAATGTTTTCCAAACACAAATTTTCAGATGAAGATGATTGGGATATCATTTTTGTACATAGAACACTCGACATATACTACCATACATAGTTTCTTATGAGAAACAATTTCCCATTTCTATCTAATTTACCACACATAAAATATAAAATGATGTCTTTTATCTGAACTAGTGTTTTTGTGATTGTTAAGAATGGAAAAAATTTAAATTAGAAAATGAAGATAAAAGGGGGAGAAGCATATGAAAGTGTATATTTCTTAATATAATGTGGGATAATTTCAAGGAATATGATATAAAATATAATATCTATGAAAATATAAATGGGTAGAAGTTCTTATCATATAGAGATTTGAGTTATGAATATTGGAGAAGTGGATATATAAATATTTACCTATGTTGTTGTATCCTTTTAAAGATTGATTTAAAAAGTTTTGATTAAAAAAGATGAGGTAGATAAATTTGATAAGTTCTAATCAGTCGAGGTGATGTTGTAAAGATACATCAGATAGAGAATGGAAGAGTAAAAAGTAAAATGGATAGAGGATAACATTTCATTGTTATTAGAAAATGGCTCATCAGATAGACACATCAAATATCCAATAGATGACTACTTGTGATGACACTAAATGGAGAAATATATGCAAATAGAAAAGGTTCTTTTAATGTTTGAGATAAATACCATTGGGTTTGGATAAAATATAATTAGAAAGAGGTTGTGTATGAAGATCCATCAGACTGAAAGACATTAAAAAAATTATAATTTTACCATATGAAAATTTTATTAGATATTGAATAATGTATGTATATGATGTTTGAGATAATAGAGGAGTCTCACTGAATAAATATTTGTATGAAGTATCAACAGACATAGAGGTCCTTATAAAGAGAAATATAAAAAAATACAAATGATAGATAAGATCTAAGGATATTTACATAAACTATATAAATTACTTAGATATATCAATATTGACACTATTTATTCAAATTTTGTTATATTTATATGTTTTAGAAATTCATAAGAAGTTCCTTAACTCAAAGGTTATGAAATGTAAAAGAATATTGTTAATGATAGAGATTTAAAGAAGCTTCATGAATATTTTAAAAGAGGTGAGAAATATTCCAGTGAAATTAAAATAAGTGATACATTTAGTTTTATAATTTCATTTAGTGGGAAAGTAAAATTGTTTTCACACAAAATATATTTTGAGATAACTTATATAAATGGGGGAAAGTACAAAAATGTTAAGTAATTTTAACATGTGAACAATAAAAAATGTTGTAAAATTAATTCCATGAGTTTCTAACCAAGTTTTCAACCAGGATCAAGAAGAGTGATATTGGAACAAGATTCACCTGAAACATGATCATCAGATGAAGTTATTTTATGTAGGAACTTGCATTAAAGATCCAATTAATGAAGGTGTATGTAGGACCCTAGAACACCTTGATAGGGGAGGGGTGAATTAAGGTGTCAAAATTTTCATTAAATGATAAATATCTAGTCCCAAAAATGCTAAGAACCTATTAAACCTTGGTGATGGTATTGTTTAATTATCAAACACCCAGATACATAAATAGAAAGACAACATAGTTGTTTTACTTGGTTCACCCCTAAGGGCTATTCTAAATAGCATACACCGACAGTGTATCAGTCGCATATGAATTCCCTAAGATTCACTAGATAGTTTGGATTATAATTTTTCAACCATGATCACTCCATTCTAGGCACAGTACCTTTACATGAATTTTAGGGACAACACACTACCTCCATTAGATAACTTCCATCGAATCCCCATTACTCACTACATTGGGAGAACTCTTACTCAATTTATAGACCTGAAGACTAATTCAATTGATTGGGAATTTAAGTTTTTGAATCTGATTAGTATGAGACTCTTGTTTCAAAATACTCCTGAATCGATTCACTTGGAAACAAAATTCACTAAAACTAAATGATCAACTATACTATTCGTGAAGCTCCAAACCTTTGTTAAAACCCATTCTTATTTGAAAGATATTTTAACCATCATGAACCCACTATTTTTCATGTAGATCCCAGCCTTTACAGAGCTACCAAACTTCATGGAAATCTAAAATCATGAATCTTATAGACTTCATGAAATCCAATTTTCTAAATTTACTTATGGTAAATCAGTTCAAAACTATACTTTTCACGAATCTTGAGTTCACATTGATTTAAATGAATTACCTTCACGAATCACCTTCATAAAATTAGAGATTTCACCCACTTTACTAATTCTCTCGATGAATGATGAAGATGAGTGGCCTCCTATTTATAAAACATTCTTTTTGAAGATTTCCAGGTCACCATTCCCTTTTCATGAAAATCTCCAATCAATTTTAGGAAGGACATTTTCTTCATGAAGCTCTACTAAAAATTTATCATTTCATGAAGCTTCTCATAATCATGAAGCTTAACATCGTTTACCTAGGCCTTTGATATTAATTATGAAAAATCCTTTAAAAACCTTAAAAACTTCATGAAAATAGATTCTAGGTTCCTTATTGAGCTCCATATATTTGTGAAGTTCTAATCACCACGAAACTTCATGAATTTACTATATTTTTAAGAGTCATTGCTAAAAAACACGTTTCCTAAAGCTTTATACTTCCTCATGATTTTGAGCTCCAGAAATTTGGAAAACACTGTGAAAAGATTCCACCATTATTACTAAACCCACCTACACCATAAGATCTTGTAGCTTGCACACTCCTTGATCAACCCAGTCTGAATTGACCACAGGCCCAAAATAATCCATTTTGAGCTATGAAAAACCTTGGCCCCAATTCATCACCAGATTATGAATAATTTGATAGGGAAGTATTGGACCAATCCCAAGAATATAAGAAATTCTATCAATGTTTCAATGGAGAGAGATTCAGTGAACAAGGTGTCAATGAATGGAGCTACTGATCTAAAGTCTCCAATTTATAGCATGGGATAGTGAGGACTATTGGGTAGAGGCAAATGGATGGAACCATTAGATAGAGTAAAAAATGATGGAGGTTAAACAAATGAAATTTATATAAAGAATTTTTTCAACGAGGTTTTGAGAAATAGATATTGAGAGTATCTAGTTATACTAAATATCTGGAAGATGTATCTAGGCCAAAAAACTCTTAAGAGTGATGTTGAAGATATTAGTGATTGTATAAAAGTGAAGTTGATACAAATTTATTATGGTGGAATAGAATAACTTTCTATAGTGGATCAGGAAAGGAGAAGGAAAGGGTCTGTAACTAGGAGTATAATCAGTTACTAATAAGGCTTGTTGGCTAGTGGTATAACCATATATCACTTTTGTGGATACAATTAGGACTATTGGGAGGCATAAACAACTATTTAAGAAGTGATGATTATTGTGTGGTAGAACCAAGTTTTTCTAAAGGATGAATACAGGGGGGTATAACTAGTTGCTTATCATGCCTTTATATTTCTAGAATAAGTATGAAAAAGAATAAATGTTGGGGGGAATAACCAACATGGTAAGGAGTTGTTATTTATACAATACCTTGTAGATATCATATGCTTCTCTCTCTTTATATTTATTTCATATGAATGGTGAGGTAGTGATTTATATTTGAAAGGGAGTAACTATAACTTGTTTTTAGAGGTTAAAAATGTTTTCTTAAGAAGTTAAGAAAATTTCACATAAAAGAAAAATTGATCACTAATTTACCCTCTCCCCCTCTTAGTGATCTCATACATTGATACAAGGGAATAATAAAAATAATCCTTCTAATATTTTGATTCCTTTGGAATGAGTTTTATTGATTTCAAACTTCCTTCATCTAAGACTAGTCGATCCCCAATCATTAAGCTAGGATTCTTACATTCTTAAACTAAAAACATAATTAATTCAATTATTTCATTAAAATTATCATAATATTCTAAACTAAACAATTATTATAAACCATGATCATCCATCCTATGGTTTACAAATACAAAATACATTACATATATAGAAATACATAAATACCCTTTATGATCCAAGTAATGAGAATCAATTAGGTTCACTGGGCCTCCACTTCAAGTTTTCATAGTCTTGGGAGGTTTATTGAATAAAATAACTTTAGTCTCTGAAATCACCATTTCACTGGAAACAATAGTTGTATCAGTAAAGGAAAGATCAAAATATATATTATTAATGTCATATATATTTCCCAATTTCAAATCTAGATTTCCCATTTGTAATTTAACAGTATAATTCCCCAATAAATTTTAATTATGGATGAAATCATAAATAGATTTACGAAATATTTTTTTTTTCAAGTATTTGTTATATTCTATAAAAAACCAAATGATTTAGGGAATAGATTTAGGGAAATCAACCATGATGCACATAAAATATAAGCTAAATAACGTACCAATAATTATTTTAAGAACAACAAAGAGAAATTTTCTAATTAAGTTTTTCAAAAGATAGAAGACCTCAAGGTTTTGAAATTTAAAATGAAATTTTAGTATCTTGATCCATATTAAAGTAAAGGATGAAGACCTTATACCATGAACATTAAATTTATATTTGTATAAAACTAAAAAAATTGATTTAAAGTATCTTAGTGTTTCTGACCATGAAGTAGCCTATTATTCTTACTATAGAAGCCTAATTTCAAAGTTATAAGGGTTCAACAAGGAACTAATAACTCATTCATTCAAGCCCTATTAAATATTAATAATATTAAAATGGAATTGAAAATGGTCAAAATTTACCAAATATTAAAATAAGATTTAACTCATTTAAGGTAGTCTTTTACAAATAATTAGGAAAATTTAAACCAAAAACCTAAAAAATACCAATCCTTGAAAGTAACTTTACTGATATATTGATATTTAGGATAGAAGAAAAATTAAAAGTTTTATAAATGGTTAAATTAAAATTCCATTAATAATTTCCTATAATTTCTATCGGATTATTCAATGTGGTTGAGTGGTTTTTAGTTTTTAGATTATTATCTAAATCCTTTAACGTCACCCAAACGGATCAAGTAGTAACCAAAACATTAAAAGTACACTAAATCATCCATTCCACTATTATTGATCTATCAATGTATTCTATGACCATGTTAAAGATATATAACTTTATTATGAGGTATGTGATAAATTTAATGAGTGGTTTTGAATGTTACAACCCCACAATTTAAATGTTTAACTTTATATGAAAAATGTTTTAATATGTTTTAAATTCTATGTATCTGATACTGATTTATTATTTAGTGATTAGAGAGTTGGTACTAAAAAATATCTCTAATGCACTAGTTCAGGTTAACCTGAACTGTCACCTAACATAGATCACCACAAATCTGAAAGAATATTCCCAATATTTGTAGTCTTATAGCTGGTGTTATGGTATAAAAATAACCAATATATTAATGAAGATAACCAGAATATAAGTTTTTAGGTAATAGTGAAAGATATTATTCATCAACTCCATGAAAAATTAAGGGGAGTCAATAAGGCCTAATGGCATAACCAAATAATTGAAATAACGATACCTTCTATGAAAAGTGGTCAAGGGAATATACACTTATTTCTCTTTCAACTGATCGTATCTTGAAATTTGTAAAACCTAGAAAAACCTCATCATTACCTTAGTCTAGTAAAATAAATCATCAATATGAGGAAACATATATTTAATTTTGATAGTCACTACATTGAGATTCCAAGAATTAGTTAAATTTTAAAGGCTTCTATCAATCTTTTTTTCAAATAGAACCAGTTACGCCCAAAGTGAAATGATAGGGTGATGAAAACATTTACATTAAAGATCATTTAATTGAACATTAAATTATAGATCCAATTAGTTCGACTATAGGGAGAGGGGTTTATATCTATGAGTAAATCAATAGGGAACTCTGAATCCCACTAGGGTGAAAAATCATATAAATTCCTTGGAAAGACTCAGGATACCTACTCACTACCCATGTAAGATAACATTCTAAACTACATTCAATAACACAAAAACATACTATACAACAACTATGAGATCAAGCTAGTATGAGAAACAACTAGTCCTTCCCATATTGAACTCAAGTACCACTCACCTTAGAATAAATGAGTGTCCCCATGAGGAGAATAAAATAAAACCCTATGATGATAACAATTTATCTGTGACTTGAAAAAAAAATCTAGTCCATACTAAAAATAAGATCAAATATACAATTTTATACTTGATAATGAAATAGTGGGTGCCATAATTATATAAAATATATATAAGTCAAGAAATAATTAATCCCAAACAACCTCATCATTAACAACTATCACCTGACACCCAAGGCACTTGAAACCCTACTCTCTCATATTTCCCAAGTGAGTGGAACAACTTTCACATATGAAATCTAATTAGATTGAAATCCAAAAACATAAATCAACTTAGATTTAATTAAACATTAGGATTAACCCATATCATATAAATATAATTCTATAAAAGATACAATAAACACCATACCCATAATGATTTTTGAAATGAAATAAAAATCCTCTAGTACATGATCATCTATGTACAATAACCCAAAATTTATCCCATTCTGAGTGTTCTTGGTTTCATGAGAGTATCATTTAGACTAAGAATGGTTTTTTACTCCCTTGGTTTCACCTAATTTCACCCAGGAGCCTATGGTGAATACAGATAAAACTCTAATACCATGTGAAATAATAATTACACATATTATAAGATATATAAATACATGTTTGGATCTAGATAGTAATGTTATTGGGTCATATGGTAACTAGAAAGGGAATTTATATGGATCTAGATAAGATCAAGTTTGTGATTTCCTAAGAGAGACCCATTAATGTATTAGTCATCAAAATATTATCCAGTTTGGACAAATATTACATTTTTTAGGATTTATTAATATTACAAACTCCCTTTATAGATCTAACTATGAAGGGGGTGGGATTTTATTAAGATGAGAAATACCTGAGTTATTTTGAGTATTTGAAAATGGGGTTGACTTTAGAACATGTATGGATCCTTCATAAGTGAGGATTGAGTGATGGTTTGTATTGTGACATTTTATGTAATATTTTAGTGTATCTGTTGATATATGGTGATCACGTTTAAATTTATGTTTCAAAATGGTAGTTCCCTCATGAAAAAACTACCCCAACCTCATCCTTCAATAACTTATGATGATGGATTATTTAAAAAAATGTGGCGCCATTATATTTTATAGCATAAGTTCATCATCTATACTGATCATAAAATGTTGTGTTATTCTTATCCTAGAAGGGAAAAAACCTTAAATAGAGCCACTAGGATGAGTACCTCTGGAACATTGATATCGAAACACCTTAAACACATAGAAAATAGAATGTGGTGGCCAAAGACTTGTGAAGGAAGTTTCCAACTGAAGAAATAAATAAATTAATAGATGATTGGGTTTTTAAGAGATTATTCCCAATGTTTCATCTAGAGTTGGAAGAGGAAAATGATTGGGTGTTCCTGATTAGTGTACTAGTCAAATCCTCCTGGGAGGATTGGATTCAGATTGAGTAGGTAATATATCCAAATTAAAAGTGGATATGTTGAGTCTTAATTATTATGAAGACCTTTTGGGACTCATATCAATCTACAGATAGTTCCATTTATTTTTAAAAGTGTCTTATGGTTCATTTATATTTAAGAAATAAGTGATGAGTGGTGGGTGTCTTTCTAGTCAATTCATTCACCCTAGGGATACCAAGATGTTTTATTATTTATGACTTTGGCACATATGGACCGGGGTGAATTTAGAAATTTTTTACATTGTATCTTGATTCCTTACATTCAAAATAATTAAAGTCAATCATAAGAAATTAGAATCTTTATTATAGACTCTTCAAATTTAATTATTTATGTGGGATGGTATCTCAAGGGAATTTTTTATCAGTCAACCTTTGTCTCCAAATGGGATGAATGAAATATGGGTGACTATCGACTTATTAATAAAATCCTCCCACATCGTCCCAATTATGCAGTTGATAAATCGGGAAGTGTTTGGGTGATAATATATCCTAGACATTATGAAGCTTTATGGTGTTCCATGATTTGTTATTTTTTATTAAGACCTATGAATCACTTCCTAGTTTTTAAGGGGACTTTATGAGGATATGAGTTCTCAGTTTTATTTGATCATGACCTTCAATCCTTATATTAATAGATAAATAGAGTAATTTTTATAGATTATTGAGGATATGATTTGTGTTTTTGTGATTGAATTTAGTGTCTCATGAGATGATATTTTATCATTATATTAGTTTTCATATAATTATAGTTAAAATTAAAATATATCTCTTTTAAGTCTTATTTAGATAACAATGTTAGTCCCCTCTCTAATAGTCCGAAATGGAGTAGTTATACTTATTGTGATAAAGTATTTTTCAGGAAATGATGAGTAGGATATAATATATATAGAAGGGAATAGAGATAACTCAGAGTATCCAGAAATCTTATATTTCTCATATGCACCTTATTTTTGGGGTTTTCATTAGTTATCTTGTGTTTCTCCAAGTTTCTCCTCAGCTAGGGAATCATCGGTTGGGAAAACATGGTATGCTGACATCATGTTTTTTCATAACATTTGAGATTGTGGAACTTCTTGTAAAAGTGGAATACCAAATTGACTTACTATCTTAGATGAAATTTATTTGTGATGTATTTTAAATTTCTCAATTAATGAAGTATCATTAAAACCCATACCATTTGGTTTATTAGGGTGAAATTTGGACTTGGGTTCTGACACCTTGATCATTGATTAGAATTTTCATATCATGGATCATCAAGACATAGTGTTGTTTGGTATGTCTATTTAATTGATCTATGTGTTTTTGGAGTGTGTAAATGAAATCGATGATACATTGGAGAATAAGGAGTTATGTGAGTTTAATGGCCACACATTTTCTCTCATGAGAATCACCAAAAAAATTATAGGGGTTTAATGTGGAATAATAATGATAATTTTGATACCCACATTTCTATTTTCAGGTACAATTTTTTTTATCGATTCATTTTTGTTTATATTTTCTCTTTCCCCTAATTTTTGTTAATTTATATCATTTTGGGTTAGATTTTTTTTGGAATAAAATTGGTCACATAAAGACCAATGGATATTGTACCTCAACACACCCTAGAAGTGGAGGTGTTTTTATTTGACGGTGAATCATGTCGTGACAATGGGAGGTTGCACCATGTTATTTTTTTGAGTAATAACAATGTTTTTTGGAGAGGTTTTTTATACCATGATAGGGGAATGGTCACCCCATGAAACCAACTAGGAAGTGAGCCTATTTTTAGAATAATTTATTTCATTTTTATGTGAGTATATTTACAGAGTGATGGAACCCTATAAGTGGGTATATTAATTAGGAAGGAATGTCATATCGTGACTTGGAATCCCACGATTTTTAAACATTGAATTTAACCTTTTTTCTATTAAGTTATTTTAACCCCACATAACCATTTAAGCTCTCAGTTTGTGCAACCTAGGTTCTCTAAATGTGATAATATTCTCCTCTAATATATCATTGTGATTCATCTTGGGTTTTGGATGGAAATCTTGATACGAGTAATGAAATATTTCAGACACCTCCTTCTCTTAACTTATATTCACATCTTTTTAATTATTCTTTGAGGATGTGAACCGAATAATCCCATGAAGGATGATACAAGGGTTAAGGATTAGGTTTTAATAAAATTTTATGAATTAATAGGTCCATGAGGATCCCTCCATCATAGTTCATGTGTTTTTAATGAAGTAAACATGTTTATTTTTTATTTTTGGAAGGTGTCTCTACATATCCTATATTTCTATTGGAATGTATAGGGTTCTTATGTTTTCCTTTGATTTTTATAATAAAATATGATCGTTTTGATACATTGAGGGAGGAAAAATTATGATTGATATTTTTCTTTAATTATGTTGGATTAAATGGTGATTTTAGGCTTATTTATCTTTAAGAACATTTTTCTTCCAATAGGTTGTTTGGTAAAATGTTTCAAAGGGTATTCAAATAAGAAATGAATTTAGGAAGATGGTCTTCAACAAGTATTTACTTGACTGGGAACTATGGTCATTGATTATGTATGTGAATAATTTTGGGTTTCGCATAGGAGACCTTGGGTCTATGTTGGTTACCTAGATAAGTGCTACTGTAGTGTAGATTGTACATGGGTCAGTGATTATAACCCTATTATACTAAGTAAAAAACATGGTGGATTTTGACCGTGATGAGTCCTTAAGAATTTCTATAATTATTAGATCCACATATGTTTCCTATAGTATTGACAGTGATACATAGTTACTTTAGACCTATAGGTTAGTGAAACATGTTGTGTTCATCATAATTTTTTAGGATATGTTATTTACCCTTTGTACACTTATTTATTTTCACAAGATGAAATTTTTATGTTATGTTTCACTCAGTTATGATTTATGATTTTCTTATTCATGATCTTATTGGAACATGTATTGTTTATGAAAACCAAATGGATTCAAGAAATATTATTAAGAAAATAAATTCAAATATGATGTTTCCAAACTAGAACTAATGGTTAATTATGATTAAGATGTTATGATGTTTCGTAGTGATATCATGCTAGGATTTTCCTCACACCTTTCATATGAAATTGTGTGTATTCATAGTTAGTCCTGGGGGAAAAAGTTAAAATTAAAGAAATCACATCATATGGTGGTGTTAAAATATTCTCATCATTCCTCTATGGTATGATGATGGAAGTGACTATAGAACACATGAATATTGGATCATGTCTATTGTTTTTTTTGGTATTTTGGTGTCATTTTGGGATAGTGGATCCATCGGACAATTCATTATTTCTCTTTTGGGATGGTTTTCAGGTATATGTGTTATCATTCTCACTTTACTTTGTTTTATAATGTTATGGTGGATTTATTTAATTAATATTCTACTAATTTATGATCTATTTT
Source organism: Viscum album (assembly GCA_963277665.1). NCBI lineage: Eukaryota > Viridiplantae > Streptophyta > Magnoliopsida > Santalales > Viscaceae > Viscum > Viscum album. Next base: position 1,424,850,243 of record OY728120.1, on the reverse strand, counting down.
GTTTTCAAGATTATTTGTGAAATGTTTATTTTGTGCATGGTTTTCCAACATACAGATTGGTCAAGATGGATTTTAGGTGGAATTCAAGATGTGTGTATTTGGATTTTTATGGTGAAATCATTCCTACATGGTCATTTTTCATTCCATGGAAGTAGTTTCTAGATCAGGGTGATCAGGAACATATCATGGGCCTTGTGAATAGATGGTATAAGTAATGGGTTGCAATGAACTAAGATGTTTTGTTACACTCTTGATGTTTTATAATATATATTTGATAAAATATTTCATAATGATATCCATTGGAAAAATTATAGAGGTCCCTAAAGTTAAAGAATTTATCAAGTGGATAAAACTACTCACTTAGATTCCTATTTATAATTATTATACAAAAAGAATGATAATTTCATTTAGAGGTAGCTAAACCTATCAGAAATCCTACCCCCACTCTAATTTTCAAATCCTTTGGGGTTTATGGATGGTCACATTCAAACAAATATTGTTAAAAAAATTCAAAATAAAACCCACTACTGGATTATAAATAGGTATAATTATAACTAAAACCACATAAATTCCAAAATTTATATGGGAGCCTTGTAAGCCCTAATATAGACTAAAATATAAGTTGTAATTATAAAACGAATAGATTTTTTTTAAAAGGAACTAAGATATGTGTTAATATACCCTTTAAACACATGTTCTAAGAACTCTTATATATGGATTCCCAACACTTAATCCTAAATTCAATCAACCCGAGCAATATTTCCAGCCAAAAAAGTAAAAAAACTTTTTATAGGATATTCTCACCACTTATATTCAAAACTTATATTAGAGGATGAAAAACAATGGAAATTTTATTATGAACTATTAATCCACCATTCTAAATCTTTTGAACCAGGTATGATGAATTGCATGAAATTTTGTGGAGTGACTATAGTATACTCTATATATTAATATAGGAAAAATACAAGAGATGTTGAAAAAGTGATGAAACATTATATTTAGTGAAACATGGAGAATGGGATGTAAAATGGGGATAAAAAATAAGAGTATAAGTTAAATAAGAAAAGATTTTTTGTTAATAAAAGTTTAGAGGATAATAAATTTAAAAGGAAATAAAAATATGGGAAAGATTATAAAGAGGAAACATGGGCGGAATATATGAATTACCAGCTATGAAATCCACGTATTTTATTATTGGAGAGAAAAAGGAAAGTAATAATATAAATTTATTATAATGAGATCCTTCAAATCATTAAGAAACACTATATAAACATACAATTCAATAATATAAACACTCAAATATTGGAATATTTTTTTAAAGGATATAATCTTTAATAAAATCAAATTGGAAGATATTTTAACAATCTCCCTATGTGAGGAGTGATCTATTTATTTTCATTGAAAAATATCTTCAAATATCTGAGATCGAAGAAAGTTCTCGATCCCATTCATAATTGGAAAATACAATTTTTGGAAGGCATTGTGGAAATTTAGATAAAGATTTATTTTTTCCCCTAAGTAGATTTTATATTCTATAAATAGTGAAAAAACAACAACATGAGATTCACTTAAATTATTGATTATTATGTGAAATATCCTCATGTAGTTTATATGACATTCCTATAAGTGTTGAAATTTTTATTTTTCATATTAAATTTTGGGCTAAATATATGGATGAAGAATGAGATGTTCCCATTATCCTTGGAAGAAAATTCTTAATAAAAAGGAAAGATTTAAAAAATGTTATCCAAGGGAGATTTATTTTCATAGTTAGTGACTAATAAGAATCCTTTGGTCATATGAATGTGAGTAAGAATCGAGTTGAATATGAGGATTTTTATTCCATCATTATTTTTGGTAAAAACTCACCAACAATTATTTTTTAGCAAGAAGAAGAAATGATTGAACTTATAAATGACATGGTAGATAGTAAAGGATAAAATCCTAATTCTAAATATAAACAAAAAATATTGATATATATAGTTGAATTTATAGTTATCAAGGGAATACAACCAATATTTGATCCCTTAGAGAATCAATCCATTAATTAATTAACTTAATCCAATTCTATAAATGTTAGGTTATTTATTTTTTTGGAGAAACTAATATATTATTTCTAATTATCAATGCATTTTTTTATAGTAACAAGAGGAAATCCACTAGAAAGTGTTGAGGAAATTGAAGCAAGAGATTTCTTGGGGACTTTCCAACATCAATGGAACTAACACTAATACTCATGCACATAATGGGATACTCGAATAAGGAATCATACCCATTCATAAACCCAAAGGGGAATTACCCCATTAAATAAAGATTATATGAAAATAATGAATCCATAAATATTTTTTATGCGAGCGTTATAATTTTAGTTTCATATATTTAATGGGTTAGCCTATTTTTAGTTGTGATAAAGGATGAAGTAATGAATGAGATCAAGAAATAGGATAATTTATTTACCCCATTTAGGATGGTTGTGGGATAAATAATATTTGTCAATTATCAAAATCTAAGTATAGAAATAAGAAAATAACCCTTTCAACATTAATTTATAGTTTAAATGAATGATATATTAGTTTAACATGATATCTATTTATTTTTAGAAGCTTATTCTGGTTATAACCAAATATCATTCGATCCACTAGAACAAGCTAATACAAAATTCACTTTTCTATATATTACTTTTACTTATTATCTCATGAATTTTGGTACAAGTAATATACCCATGATATTTCTATAACGATTGAGACATATCATTTACAGAGTGGTATATAACTTTCTATAGATATTAATGGATGTTTTTTAGTATAAATAAGATATTATGACATATTGATTAATAACCTTGACATGGTACTTTAACCATGTGAGGAAAATTTCACAATACTGAAATACAAAAAATTTCAATCAATGTTTTAAGAGTGAATCATTATTAGACACTATGTTTCAAAACAAGGAATTGAGTTTAACCCTGGTAAAATAAAATTGATACTATAATTACATAATCTTACCATAGTAAATGGGATTCAAATATTTCATGATAATTTAGGCTTCTACTACAGATTTATCAATGAAAATTTGCAAGATAGATCATCCAATCACATACTTAATGTCAAACAATTTCTATTAGACTTTAAAAAACCATCTAATTAATCCTTCCCAACTATTAAAAGGAATTTGGGGGCAACACCATTAAATATCTCTCTCAATCAGGATAAAAACACTGAAATAATGTTAGATTAAAGTGATTCCACTATGGTAGAAGATTTGGGATATTCGTTAAATAATATATTTTTACCCATTACTTATGAATTCAACACTCTCAATAAAGACCACATCATTTACACTACTACAATTAAAAAACTTATAAGTAGAGGTCTTTACTTTTTACATGTATAGATTAAATCTGGAATTTCCCATTATTAATTTCTATATCAATCATTAAATTTAAATATACTTTCTAAACACAAGTATTATAATTCATGGATGATTGTATTAATTTGTTTGCTACAAGAGTTTGACATCATCATAAAGGATAATAAAGTCCCATAGAATATAGTGGCTGAACAATTTTTAAATTTAAATTAAATAATACGGAGGAAGATGAGGGGTTTTCATGGAATATGAGACCCTAGATAAGAAACTTTTTCAATCAATTTCATTAATTATCATATTTTTCATAAAATTTAAACATCATGGAAATAGGTACCACTTACTGTCATGGTTTATATCATCATAGGAGAGTAATTTTAGATATTGCAACACAAAACTTTTTGAATAACCCTTAATTATTTAAGAAATGTATATTTTATATTTTTAAGAGATGATTTTATGTATCTAAGGTAAAGGGTGTTTTTTAAATTTTCCATTCATCGACTAGTAGTTGAAAAAAGGTTCTTGATAGAATAGTAGAGAAGATATTATTAAATGGTATTTTTTTCTGAATCTATAAATGACATAATGTATTTTTTTAGAATGTGTAATCAATTACAATGGACATATAAAATCATGAGATATATATAATGTCTAGAAACCCAATTCTGGAAATCAAAACTTGTCTATGTGTGGAAAATTAATTTTATGGTTTTATACTATAATTATTTTATAAACCCATACATTCTTGTATATATTGATTACATATCTAAAATGGTGGAATTTAAGGAAACGGTAAATAATGTGATGATAAATTTACTAGGTTTTTTTAATAAGAATATATTTTTCAATTGAGAATCACTTGGTAACTCATAAGTGATCAAGGTACCCATTTTAACAATAACTTGACGAGGGATCTTTAGAGGAATATGGAAAAAGATAACACACCAAAACTCAAATGAAATTAATTGGGAAAGATTAACTATAAAACAAATATATTAAGAAAATATTACAAAAAATATTAAAATGAAGGCAGTAATGTTAGTGTAAAAATATCAATGATATTCTGTTTTCATACATTGCACAATTTAAAACACCTGCATTGTAAAAAAAACTATTTAGAACACCCATTGATATGTCTCCATTCATGATGTTTTTTAGAAAACCACATCACCTGCTAGTAAAATATGACTAAAAGTCATATTTGGCTATGGAATAAGTTTTTATAGATATAAAATAAAATGATTCTAGAATAATTATATAGATGGATATATATGATTAATTCAATAGGGACGTATTTGATAATACATGGATTTATAATGAAAACCCCAAAAGTGGAACAACTCACACATAAATCCAAAATGATTAGTTCCCAAATACAAGGCATTTTTTATTTTACTATAATTTAAAACTCATTTTAGTAAATTTAAATCCATATTAGTTTGGACCATTAATAGTGATCAAAGAATACCCCCATAGATCAACTGAGATAAAAAGGGAGTATGAACCCTCTTTCACGGACAATGTAAAAATGTTATGTCTCATCATGGATAAAATTCATTAAGGTTGTTCTTTATTTTACATATTCATCTAAATAACCCAAGGTATTTTCAGAACAAGACATTAAATTAAGTACCGATTTAGAGGTAACCTTTCTATTTTTTCCAAAAACAATAAAAATATTTTTTATTTTCTAGAATATTATAAAATATTTTTGAAATTAGTTTAGGAGAACATTGGATATATTTTCCAAATAAACATCTGGGAAAACCCCATGCATACATTAAAAATATAGAGAATAATTTATTTTAGGTGTTTTCGATGTAAAGGAACTCATATGGGAAAGTTAAAAGATTTTTTTTTCTGAGAAATGAAAAAAATAATGAAATGTTTCAAAAAAAACCACATTGTTTCATTGTTTAGATTGAACCCAGGGATGGAAAACTACTAAAAGGCCAAAAAACCCATTTTTCTAATTTTTGGAAGCCAGACCATAACCATGGGTAGTGACGATGTTATAGTAATCAATTGGTCTATTTTTATGGATAAAATATGAAATATGTAATTAATAATAGGCCCACTCCCTTTAGTGAATTACTAATTTTTCTGAATTTCAAAATCATATAACTATTCCTAGTCTATCTTTCATATTTTCCTTGAAACCTTTATTAACCCATCCTACCAAAAAAATCCAACCCACCCAAAAAAACATCATGGTTGATCCGTGTCTTGTAAAATAAATGTTATTCTATGGACCACAATATCTACCATGTCATCGATACCCATTAGGTCTCATTTTTATAACCTATAATTAAAAAACTGATTAGTAACAACCCCGTTATTCCAAGAAGAAATAGAACTTATAATATTTACCCTAATTTACCACCACTAACTTCATTTTCATACAAATTTCCTATTTAAAAATCACTAAACCAAAAAAAATACAAATAAAATGTTCAATTTTACCAACTTGTTAAAACCAAGAATTTCTAAAATTTTCCCCTACAAATAAGATCACCAAAACAATAGTATTTAGGTCTATATACTATTTTAGCTTTCCCCTAACCTAGATATTTTAAGGTTATGAAAACATAAGTATAATACACTTTACCCCTTATAAAACCCAAATCCATATCCTCAAACCATGACCAACCCAAAAAAAGTATTTCATTGTCATTCCTTATGGTTCTTAAAAAATATTTTTACCATGACATATTTTTTGATAAACAATTTCATGGTTTTAATAATCTTCGAAAAAAATATATAATGTAACACCCCAGGTAAATAAAGAGTATTAAATTTTCACATTTATCCATATTTGTGAATAAAATATTAATATGACTTTAAAGGGGACACTATGCTTGATGGCGTACCCAACACGCAACAACGAGTTTCTTGGGAATCTTACGTTGCACTCTAATAATAAAATAATATTATTTTAAATGGTAGTTAACGCCTAGCTATTGTGATGGCGGGAATGAATAGAACTAACTACAAAATTATTATATATGTTTATCAAATATTTTTACTTTTTACAATAAATATTAGAGGATTAAAAATGCGAATGAATCCAATTTTAAGCGTAAACATTCTAATATTCTTTAAAAGGTCGATTAACCACCTTTTGATGGAGAAACTCTTTTAAATCCACTTTTTGACAATTTTATGTGTTATATTTGACAAAATAAAATTCTTCTTTAGAATCGGGAAATCAAAATTTACTTTGTGTAAATTTTTGGTATTTTTCCGAAAAAGTTCAATTTTTAATGAATAGTGAAAAATGTTGTATTTTAATTCAAAACCTCTTTTAATCTAATTTATTTATATGATTAGATTATATTTTGAATTGGTTTTAAAGTGAAATTATAATATATTTTTACCATTTAATCCAATAGTGTTCGTTGGAATTAATTTCACTTTGACATCGATCTTAAACTAGTGTCAATCTTTTGATACATTTTGTTTCATAAAAACACGCTATTTGTTTTGACAGCGGGAATTAATTATTAAATTAATTAATTCAACTTATATATTTTGAATTTTTTAAAATAGACTTCATTTTTGAATTCGGAAAATCAAATATAGCTTAGGGTGATTTTTTGGTAATTTTCTGAAAAACTTCAATTTTTGATGAATAGTGAAACAACTAAGTGGTACTTATAAAAAACTGATTTTCCGTTTAAATGAAATTTTTCCATCCTTGTGTTTTGAATTTCAAAAATCCGATATACATGGTTGTCATTAAGAAGTAAAATGTGGTTCAATGGCATTAAAATAATTTTTTGGTGAATAGTAACTTATTATGTTTTTAATCGCGATTAGAGGTAATTAGTGTAGTTTAAGGTAAGAATAATGTTTTAATAAAATGAAATGACCTAGAAACATGTCCTACCCTCATTGGATGTGTCATGGCCGACCAAGAAAATACATGGGTCAACTTGGGGACCCCATGGAGCCACCTTGTTTGGAAAATGACATAAATATCTTTTTATTTAATGTTAAAGTAAAAATGACACAAACATGGGATGTTTTACGAAAAAATTTTTTACATAGGGTTATACAAGTCATATTTTTGACTATAAATAATAAATGTAAAGATAAAAATATTTCCTACATCATAGTATTTTTTTTATAATTTTTAGAGATTAAATAAATTAAATTATGTATGACATCATGATGATGCAGCGATGACCTCAATATTTAATGATTTAAATAAAATGGAAAGATAATGTAAAATCTAAGACCTACACATGTCCAAAACCTATTGTATGGGTGGATTTGGAAACCTTATCACCTTATCCTCTAAAAATATCAATGTGAGGCCCTTTAAATCTGAAAATCATTTTCAAATAAAGTAACATTTCTTTACTTTCCAAAAGTGTCCCTCCTCTCCTCTTATAAAAGGCCCCCACCTCTACCTCCTTACCCAAACTTCCAAAGCCTTTGGCTCAGCCAACCCCTGAAACTTTTGTCTCTACACATCCCTATATAACTCCTTGAAGCCTTAATTTGGGCAGAAGTCTTCCCAAGGAAGCCTTTGATCTCAAACCAAAGGGAGTTACCCGATTTTAAGGTAATGTCTTCTCTTGAGTCCTTTTGTTTTATTTTTATTCTCCAACCCCATAAACTCTTTTTATTCATTTATTTTGTAACAAATACAGTATATTAAATATACTAGGATGTTTTTATAAGAATTATTATAGCTACACTTACACACACCTACATCTAATGGTTAAAGAACATATTGTTTCTGTGGATGGGAAATTTCTGCCTCCCGAAACGATGATTGTTCAACATTCTTCTAACACCTTCAAAGGTGGCCATTAAGATGAAACTATATTTATATATGATATCTAATATATTTATGTTTTACTTAAGCTTCTGTATTTTTAATTTATGTCATACGTTTATGGTTTCCATTATGGGTAAACGTGATATCTTCATTTAAGGAAGTGCGGACTACCACCCCCTCAAAGTGATTTGATTCGTTAATACCATATGTGGTACGTATAAAGGATATATTTAATTATATTATATATGATACCATACTGGAATTAAAATACTATTATGTATCATTATGTTTTAATTCCATTAAATATGAAATAGAAATGGAAGTAGCGTTCATGCGTACGTACGACTTACCGTCTCCATGAACGGTGAATTTCATTTCTTAACTCTAAATGTTATGTAATATTATAAATGCATGAATATACTGGATATATATGATATATATGATATATAAATCATGAATAAAATTCTTGATATAATGAACCTTTGAACACATGAACAACATTAAATTGTAAGATGTCCACTTTCGACTTAAGAACCAAATATCGACAAAGTAAACATTATTAACTTAAATGATTACATAATGTTTATGACATGGTAATAAGTGATGTAAAAGGAATAATGAACTTGAAAAAGGTTCTTAAGGAAGTATAAATTAACTAATGTTTATTATTCAGGAATACAAAGAAACGAACAAGACAAGTTGGACTTGAGGTAAGGGATCCGACTCCTCTATTTCTTTTAAAGTACACTCTTTTATGTCATTCCTTTTAAAGCTCATATTTCTTGTTATTGGGATATTATTTTATATTACTCTTACTGTACTTTTTATGTTCATATGATGAGAGACCCTATTCTCTCTCATCAATCCATTTTGGAAGTTTTGAGTGGCGCCGTTAGGCAGCCGAATTTTCGTAAGAGATCCAACCTCTCTCTTTCTTTTTAAGTACTCTCCTTTATGTCCCTTCTTTTAAGCTCCTATTTGTTATGTTGGGGGATGTTATTTTATATTACTCTTTCTGTAAACTTTATTTTGATATGATGAGAGACCCTATTTCCTCTCATCAATCCATTTTGGAAGTTTTAAGTGGTGCCGTTAGGCTGCCGAGTTTTGGTAAGAGATTTTTCATCTCACTTTTATTCCCGTTAGATTTACGCTACATTTGCCACAATTTCCTTTGAGTGGTGTATGTACCGCCCATTATTTTACTCATTGTGTAATATAAATTCATTTATTAGTATTTTCATTAATGTTGTATTGTCCTTCTTTCGTGGGGTGTATGTTTCGAAAGATACCCATGTCGGTAAGGGAACCTTTCACCCTCCTTTTTTTAAAAGACTTCTTTTATTATGTCTTTTAATTCACATACTATTATGTTGGGATATGTTCTTCTATATCCTTATTTATGTAAATTTTATGTCCAAGTGATGAGATCCCCTTTATCTCTCTCATCAACCCTTTTTGTAAAATTTTATGTGACGCCGTTAGGCTGTCAAATTTTACCAAGGGAACTTCTTAACCCAATTTCGATTTCTTTGGGTTCAACATGTAGTAATTGAATATGTCATCCTTTGAATATGTGTGAATGACCTTTGATTGTTTTACACTTAATATCCAATTATATTTGGTGTATTTATATTTGTCACGCATAATTATGAGATTGATTTATCCTTAATTTAAGGACACAATCTTTATAATGGATTTCATCTCATTTTACATTTCTTTTGAGACTTCATTGTTGTTATGCATCAATTCACTCTTATATGGTGTGTATATTGTCCTTCGAAATATTATATCATGAATCCCTTTATTCTCATGATATTATAATGTTCGGATTAAATGTTATTCCGCAATTATTTTTATTCAAGAGTCTCTCATTTTGTTAAAAACTCTTTAACAAAAATATCATTTTAAATGTTTTAAAGATTTATTATTATAAATATTTATCTTTAATTTCCATGTTTTCAAAATGGTTTTCAGTATTTATTTATATGGACATTAATGTTTTAAAATTATATTTCCATTAAAAGCTTCAAAGTGGTATGGGACACTTTGATTCAAAAATCTCTTTTAAATGGTTTTTGAAAATGGATTGATTAATTCAATTGTTGGGAATTACTTATTGTGATTGCAAATGAAATGTTGTTATTGAAATGTTTATATTTTCAATATATTATGTGTAATGATGGTACTTGGACATTTTACGGGTGGTTACGTGATAAACCATATGACGGGTGGTGCCGTGAATACCAGGATGGGTGGTTACGTTATAACCTCCAATGCATTGGGTATGGAAGTCGGCCGTATGGCTATTCCATTAAGTATGTATGGAAGTTGGCTGAATGGATATTCTATTAAGTGATATGTGTGGAAGTTGACCTTATGGTTATTCCACTTAAGTATGTTTATGTCCCAAGTTACCTTTATATGTTATGTGATCTTTATATGGGTGTTATGGTAATCTTTTGGTTACAGAAGGGTAAGTAATGAACTTTTATTTAGTGAAGAGTTTTTACTACTTCGAAAAGGTGAAAAGTATTACTTTGATAAAGTTTTCATGGTTTACTTGTTGTTTTGAAAAACTAACAGTTTTCATTCTTTGTGTATCCCTTACTGAGCTTTTTATGCTCACCCCAAGTTTTTTTGAAATGTTTTTCACAAGACATAAGGTGGGATAGGGTCAAGGATGGGATCAAGGGAAAGTCATGCTATATAAAACATGGAACTAGACATGTGTCTATTTATGAGTTTTTATTTTATGGAAACTTAGTAGAAGTGTCTACTTTGTAATATTTTGATATGTAATAGTTATTTCCTAATTCTCTAAAACTCTAAACCTGAAAAGATCCTCGATGTGAATTATTCATTTAATTCAATATTAAGTAAGGATTAAGGCCGGGGCCTTATAGTTGGTATCAGAGGTTGGTTTAGATAACTTTAGAGGTTAGGGTGATCTTTAAGCATAAGTGACACTACCATAATGGTTTGTATTTCAAAAAGTGTCCTAGTTTTAGATAAAGTGAATGAGTAAGTATATCTTAGTGTTTACCTTCCTCATTAGTACATGATGGTTTTGTTGATATAATCACACTGACATTTCTGTTTTTAGTGAATGGATGGATATAGCAGGCACCAAAGAGACAATAGGTTTGAAGGAAACTGTGGTGGTTCTATGATTAAGAGACTGGATGAAATGGGGTATTCTATGAGGAAACTTATGGTTGGTCTAAAACAACTATCAAGGAGTCATGATCAACCACTTGAACCTTGGTATGATCTGTAATGCATCATGTACGAGATGACCAATCGATGTGGAAGTTCAGGTAATAATTATAAAGGTAACCATTAGAGTTTATATGATCCTTACTTTTGAGGTAATTATGGGTTATTATATGATATGATGAAAAATGAAAGGCATGAGATAAACTTGAGGTTAAAATATGTTATGATCATTTTTGAAGACTTTATCTCGTTTTGGGGAATGTTTTAAGAATTATATAATTTTGGAAAAAGGACAACATGCAGACCATGTGACAACCCGTCGCGTCGGACAAAGCTACGGGAATCGAACCTACAACCAAAGTGTGACTGATATTTATCGCCTACCACTGGACTACGTGAAGTCCCTGGTTAGTTTGACTAATTATTTTTAGTTAGATGATTTTATTAATTAAGAGTAAGCATATTTTGGGTTATCTATAGAAATTCATTAACTTATCATGGAGGATATGTGATTAGGTTAATTAATTTTCAATACGAGACTTTAGGAGAAACTGATGTTGTTTGGAGATAAATGTTATGATTTAACTTGGAAGACTATGTGACTAAATCCTTCAAATATTTAGGTTTCAATCTTAGTTTGGTTTACTTCGAAGTATTTTATGGAAAATTTGTTTATTGAATGGTCCTCGTTGAACTCTGGGTTTTGTTGGACAAATTTTGGAGATTAAGAATAGATTTTATTTTTATAAAGGGTTATCCTTTTCTGGATTATTTGATCGTGTACTAGCCTTTTGGGTTTTGGATTTGGTTAGAGTCTAAAGAAATGGGAAGTATATAGTTCTCTTTTTGGGATTAGGTGATTCTCTAGAAGTTGATTATAGTACTCTTAATGTGAACAAGTCTTCCTAAATACTCGTCTTTTGGAGAAAATATGAGTTTGTGTAAGGAATCTAATTAAAGTTGAAAGTCAACATGATAAGTGATTATGTTTCCTTATGAATAAATTCCTCAATAAAAAGTAACTTAAAACAAAAATGTTGTCTATTAACTTTTCCTACTGGGGAATCGAATACCGTTTAACCCATCACAAGTTTGTGATTTTCTTGTGGTTAAATTTCTCCTAAACATGTTTTCTATCACTCTCCATCAGAACATGACCCTATGTTTTCTCCTCCATGTCCATGTTTTCCTACATGGAATCCTAGTATGGGTTAACTCGGGTGACCTTTGTACTTCTCTTTCTTTATTTTAAAGTGATTGTTTTACTGACTCTTTTTCCGATGTGGGACTTTCAATGGAGTTTCCAAGCCCAATTTTAAAATTGTGAGGACGCAATTCCCAAAAGGGGGGAAGGATGTAACACCCCAGGTAAATAAAGAGTATGATATTTTCACATTTATCCATATTTGTGAATAAAATATTAATATGACTTTAAAGGGGACGCTATGCTCGATGGCGTACCCAACACGCAACAACGAGTTTCTTGGGAATCTTACGTTGCACTCTAAAAATAAAATAATATTATTTTAAATGGTAGTTAATGCCTAGCTGTTGTGATGGCGAGAATGAATAGAACTAACTACAAAATGATTATGTAAAGACCCGTAAAATTAAAGGGAAATTTTTTCTTAATTTTCTTTGGAATTTTACAAGAACGCGGTTTCTGGCGGCACCTGATTCCGAGGCCCGGAGTGCCCGGAATCAATTTTCGAAGTTTGGCTAGGGTACGTTCAGTGAACGAACGAGCGGGAATTTCTAACTTTTGAACCGATGCCTGGAATCAAATTCCGAGGGCACCGATGAACTCGGAACGCCGATTTTCGCTTAAGGAGACCTTTTCCGAGGTTGCGTTTTATGCGGGATGAAAGTTAGTTTTGGGAAAAATTAAAAGAAGTTAAATAAAAAAAATGTGGAAACACTTTTTATTTTTAACTTGTTGGTTATTTTCTCCCAAAGGGAGTTAGAGGTGGGACCCACATCCACTTAACCTCCCTTTGGAGGATTAAGTGTGGTGGGTCCCACACAAAGCATAACTCTTCACCTTCTTTTTTTAAAACTCCCTTAAACTCCTCTTTTAATGAACATGACAACATTGGTTATTAAATGGGTGGAGTTGTTTAATTTCAAACCTTTGAATTTCAAAATGTTTTGGTTGAGTAAATAAAATAAGACTTTAGATTATTTTATTTGGTTAGAATTCTCTAGCCACCTTGAGAGAATTTGGAGTTTTCTTCTTCTTCTTCAAACTTTGACGAAGAACGCGAAGAACCTTCGAGCATCGACGAAGAACGCCACGTTCTCGGTAATCGTCTTCCGCGACGCCATACCCGCGACACCGACGACGTCTTCTTCCGCGTCATCTCTTCCACGATGAATTCCCGCGATGAAATCGTCGTCAAAGAACTTCAAATCCTCGCTTCACGACATCGATGTCCTTCTTCCATGACGCCGACCACCGCGACGCGTCTTCCGCGGGTCGTTGACGATCATCGTTCTTGAAACCGAGGTAGGGGTTTGTTGTTGATTATTTATTTATTCTCGTTCTTGGTTCTAGCATGAAAAACTTGAGGATAAATGTTTATGTGTTATCTTCTAACGAGAGGAGGGCCAGACCGCACAAACACGGCCGAATCCCCCCTCCTTTGTTCTTGAATATTATTATTATTTTCTTGTGGATGAACGAGATGGCGTGGTGCCGTCGCACCACGCGGGAATCACACGGAAAATATTGTGCAGCTCTGTCGCGCCGCGCCGTGGAAAGATTTATCATGAACGCGACGCTGTCGCGCCGTGTCGAAGGAAATCGAAGGCGCCGTGACCGGAGCGGGACCGCGGCGGAAGGGCACGGTGCCGTCGCACCGTGCCGGACGACGAAGGCCGCAGCCGGTTCCGGGCCGTGGTGGGACGTGATGACCGGCGTCCAGCCGGGCCGCCGGTGCCGGAAAATGGAAGAGGACAGGCCCATGCCGGTCCTGTCGAGAAGAAGTCGGCCGGCTAGGTCGGGCCGGCCGGGACGGTGCAAAACCGCGGGAATTAAATTCCCCCAGGCGGTTAAATTGGCCCCCCATAATGGGGGGGGGTTTCACAAAGGGGGGGGGGGGGCGTTTGATCCAAGGTGCGGCATCCAGCCGCGCCGCCAGCAGGAAGGGCGGGGGCCTTGCCCCCCGCGCGTGGCACCCGAGCGGCGCCCCGGCCGCGCCGCTAGGCCGGGCCGTGCTGCCGCGCCGGACCGCGCCGCCGGCCGGGTCGGCCCGGACCCGGACCCCCCGTTTTCGAATCGACTTCAGTCTTTTGCCCATAACATGAGCTACGGACATCCGTTTGATGAACCGTCAGCGGCAGTGAGATCCTTGGATCGAGACGGTTGATTCAGTATATCGCACTCAAAGTTTCGGAATACTTTGAGTTCAGCCGGGCTGGTTCGTACACGAAACCAACCGGGCCTTCGGAGCGGAAACACTCATATCTTGAGCTACGGACGTCCGATTGACGTGCCGTCAGCTTTGTTGTGTTCCTCTTTGTGAGACGGATCTTTTGGCATGCTCCGCCCGAGGTTTGGACGCAGGTGGAGTACGGTCGAGTTGTTTTTTCCTCAAAAACCAACCGGGCTCCTAGGACAAAAAAGCCAATAACTCTCAAACCGGGCGTCCGATTGACGCGCCGTCTGCGGCGTTGAGTTCCTGTTGACGATACAGAACTTTTGGATACATCAACTCCGGACTTTGTGACAGTTGATGTATCATCCTCTCGGCTCGTGGAGCGGACCCTCCCGAACGAGCTTGCTGTGTGCGGAAACCCTAGTGCTGGCTGCGTCTGTGACTGCTACTGCTACTGCTACTGTGACTGCAACGACGACAGTACAGAGATCCTTAGTGGATTCGACGACGACGACTACAACACTCTGCGATCCTATGTGGATCAGTGCTACATGTCCTGTGTGGGCCCGATCCTGTGTGGGTCCGATCCTGTGTGGGTCATTGTGCTCAGCGGTCCTGTGTGAACCAGCGCCTACAGGTCCTGTGTGGACCCGATCCTGTGTGGGTCATTGCCGGGGTTAGTTACCAATTGATCCTTCGTGGGTCCGACGACTTAGATGGATCAGAGATCATCTTTATCGTCTTTCGATGAAGTATACCTGTGTGAGCTGAATCCTGTTGCTTTCCTGTGTGGATTGTGTTGTGCTATCCTGTGTGGGTTTCGTTTTTCTTTCCTGTGTGGAATACATATACTTTCCTGTGTGGACTGAGTTGTACTTGGGGTCGGAGGTTGGAGTGTATTGGAATTGATGACTTAGGTATATGTATGGGCATATACCTAAGCAGTGTTGGTTGTTACTTCGTGTTTGTATCTCACCTTTGTAGTTTATCCTTTGTGGATTTTGGGAGACCTTCAGGGGTCTCGGGGTCCCTACTGAGTAGATTATACTCACCCCTGCACGGGCTATGCCCGCACTACGTTGTGTTGGTTGCAGACGACGGACAGCGTTGATCTTGGCTGAGGCTTGCAGAGCAGGACGGTACCTGGAGGTGGAACACTGGGCAGGATGTGTTCGGAGCAGACGGCGGGACCCGTGGAGCAGTGGAGCTATCTGTACCCACCCTTCAGGTGGGATTTCCAGTGGACAGCTCGGTGTAGCGGCTTTTACTTTACAGTTGCTGTTTTCCCTTTCGAGTTGTACTTTACATTCAGTTTGGGTTTGTATACTGGCCCATTTACTTTTCCGCACTTTTAGTTGTACTCTGTTTTTACTTAGTGTTTACTTTTCCGCTTGCTTACTCTATGGTGCTTGTTTACTTTAAAAAGGAAATGCCTTACCTTTTTACCGGGATTTACGCCTTGGTGCTAGTCGCCAGCCCCTGGCCTATGGAAGGCGGGCTTGGGGTAGTCACGGCACGGGCCCTGAGGACGGGTCGTGACAAATTGGTATCAAAGGAGTTCGGTTCTACTGCAAACTCTGATCTTTTCTATGAGAAGCAATAATGTTTAGCATATTGAGTGTGGTTATCAGTCCAGGGAGTCCAGTGTTGGTGCGGCGGCCGACGTATCCGTACACCAGGACCCTGACAACTGAGTTCCGACTTAATGCACGAAAACATTGATTGCATGTGTGTTTCTAAGTTTTCTTTGTGATTACTTTATATCAGCTCACCAGGTATACTGTTCTGACTGTGGCACACCTGATTCCTATTCAGGATGGCCCCACGATGGCAGCCAGCTAGGGTTCTGAGAGTCGAGCGTGATGACAGCCCACCGAGCGACGAAGCCTCGGTGCAGGGCCCTTTGTCAGCAGTGGCACCGGCGGTAGATCTACCCGTCGAGCCACCGATGCTTCCAGCACCAGCCGCTGACGATGCACGTCGCCTCAGCGCACTGCATGAGTTTCAGCGCCAGCGACCACCCAGGTTTCGTGGGGAGACGGACCCCCATGCAGCCGAAGACTGGCTGGAGGCAGTGGTACGAGTTTTTAGGCTAGTAAGGACACCTGCAGACCTCATGTGGATCCTCGCTGCGAGCCTACTGCACGCAGCAGCGGGCCGATGGTGGATCTTGATGCTCCAGGTGCACGATGGGGCATCTCTTCTATGGACGGACTTTGAGAGCCTCTTCCGCTCGGAGTTCGTCCCAGCCACCCTTCGTGCGGTGCATATCTAGGAGCTTCTTCAACTGCGGAAGGGCAGCATGACGGTCGCTCAGTACTCGGCGAGATTTGCTGATCTCTCGCGCTACTCGACCGACATGATACGTGACCCATTCTTCCGGGCCCGGACCTTCGAGCAGGGATTGAGATACGACATCAGGGCATCGCTGATCTCCCTCAGCATACCGACTTAGACAGGAGTATTGGAGCAGACCCTTTTGATCGAGAGCTTCCTTACTGAGTCTACACCAGCGCCGAGACCCACCGCAGGGCGGCACGTGGCAGAGTCTTCTGCAGAAAGTAGTCGACTGATGACTCAGGGGTCCAGGCAGACCAGACCTTTAGGCAGACGACCTTAGGACACTGGCTCAGTAGTGCGGGGCACACAACGCGGAGCCAGTCTTTCGAGAGGCAGGCAGTGCTACTCGTGCGGCGGGCAGAGCCACATGGCTCGTGACTGCCCGACCCGCCATGCAGAGGAGCAGCAGATAGTTGAGGAACCACCTAGGCAGAGGCAGTGGTTCGACCGTGGCGGTCCGCAGGGAGCAGGCGGACGAGGCAAAGGAGTTGGCCGAGCAGCAGGTGGTGGGCGACGCTTTGAGGCTCTACCACCACCACCACCAGGAGGTCCACCCCGACCTCAGGGGAGAGCACA
Source organism: Viscum album (assembly GCA_963277665.1). NCBI lineage: Eukaryota > Viridiplantae > Streptophyta > Magnoliopsida > Santalales > Viscaceae > Viscum > Viscum album. The sequence goes on along the minus strand of OY728120.1, from coordinate 1,424,832,573 downwards.
GCTTCAGGTAGTTGAAGCTTACAATCATGGAGCTCCGGAAGCAGGTGGACTAGTGTGGGAATAGCTCCAGGCATAAAGGCCTTTGCCCATAATGCCTCTAGCTTCGTAGTTTGTGTTTCCTTGTGTCCTTGTACTTTGAGTTGAAGTATTAAATGACACTTGCTTTGGTGACTTTTTATTTCTTGTCTTTTGTTTGTTTTTACTAAGAGGTGCCGGTTAAAAACTGTTGACTTGACCCTCACTTGCGAGATTCTTACTGGAGGAGACCCAGTGACCACACACTAATGCCGACAGTGTGACTCAACCCTTGGAGGTGAGAGTAACGGTTGGATCTCTTGGTAGCAGCGTCGAGGCCTTACGACGTCATCCATGCCATGAATTAACTAATCATGACGGGATTGACTGTATTAGGCAAGGAACGTGGTTTATCCAGGGGATGAGACCAGATTTCACTTTTCGGAAAAGGAGAAATCTTTGCAGCTTTGTCGTACGTTAAGGAGGAAGGGGAAACCCTTCGTGTGGTCAGACAGTTGTCAGCAGAGCTTCCAGGAGCTAAGACAGAGATTGACTAGCGCACCTATCTTGAGGTTTCCTGAGGAGGGAGTAGGGTACGCAGTCTACTGTGATGCATTAGGGACCGGACTCGGATGTGTTCTGATGTAGGAACGGGCAGTGATCGCCTATGGATCACGTCAGTTGAGGCTGCATGAGCAGAACTATGCTACCCATGACCTGGAGTTAGCAGTAGTGGTCTTCGCTCTAAAGACATGGCGACACTACCTGATGGGCGAGCGCTTTACAGTCTTTTCTGATCATCAGAGTCTCAAGTATATCTTCTCGCAGAAGGACATGAACCTGAGACAGCGGCGATGGATCGAGTTCTTCTAGGACTATGACTTTGAGATAGTCTATACTCCTGGGAAGGGGAACGTGGTGGCCGATGCCCTCAGCAGAAGGACGGGCATTCAGCTACTTGAGGAGGAGACAGAGCAGCTAGCCTCTTTGCAGATATCCTTCATGGATAGAGATGGAGCAGCCTTCCTCCAGTCTCTCACAGTCACCCCTCCACTACTGCAGCGGGTCAGAGAGGCACAGCGTGAGGACGCTGACTGTGAGACACGGCGTGCACAGATATCCTTGGGACTGGCACCTGATGGTTTCTCCCTTGGAGCAGAGCACGACATCCTTTTCAGAGGACGTACCATGGTACCAGTCGCTTTACGAGAGGAGGTGCTGAGAGAGTTTCACACTTATCCTTTGGCGGTACATCCTGGAGTGGTGAAGATGTACCATGATCTCAGATGACAGGACTAGTGGTCGGGCATGAAGAAGACTGTAGCAGAGTTCGTTTCTCGATGACTTACCTGCCAGCAGGTGAAGGCAGAGCATTAGGTACCAGCAGGCTTGGTACAGCCCTTGGAGGTCCTGGAGTAGAAGTGGGACGAGATATCTATGGACTTCGTGACTGGACTTCCACGCACTTCCAGAGGTCACGACTCCATCTGGGTGATTGTTGACCGACTCACCAAGTCGGCTCACTTCTTACCTATCAGAGAGCAGGGCTCAGTGGAGAGCTTGGGGCGTCTCTACGTTCAGGAGATTGTGCGGCTACACGGTGTGCCATCATCTATCATCTCTGATCGAGATGCTCGCTTTACTTCCCAGCTTTGGAAGGGGTTACAGGAGGCATTCGGGACGTAGCTACGTCTGAGCACAGCCTTTCACCCTCAGACGGATGGTCAGACGGAGGGGACCATTCAGACTCTCGAGGACATGCTTCGCACATGTTTCCTCGACTTTGGTCGTATCTGGGAGGATCACCTACCCTTGGTGGAGTTTTCGTACAACAACAGTTACCACTCCACCATCGGGATGGCACCGTACGAGGCGTTGTACGACCGACCTTGTAGATCTCCTTTGTGCTGGACAGACCCTGGGGAGTCAGCACTTGTGGGACCGGAGATGGTCCAGGCCACGACAGAGAAGGTCTAGGTCATCCAGGAGCGGATGAGGACAGCTCAGAGCCGGCAGAAGTCATACGCTGACAGGAGGCGGAGGCCACTAGAGTTCGAGGATGGCGACCACGTCTTCTTGCGGGTCTCACCTCGACGTGGTATTCGGAGATTTGGCCGAGGCAGAAAGTTATCTCCGTGCTTCATCAGACCCTTCCAGGTCCTCAGCAAGATTGGCAAGGTGGCTTATCGCCTGGCTCTACCACCTCAGTTGCACCGGGTGCACGACGTCTTCCACGTATCTCAGCTGAGGAGATACGTGCACGACCCGACGCACATCATTGACCATGGGTAGCTTGACGTTGACGATGGGGTGACTTTTACGGAGGTCCCAGTGGAGATAGAGGATCGACAGGAGTGGGTCCTACGTGGGTGACAGATTCCTCTTGTGCGCATCAGATAGCAGCACGGGAACCTCCAGGAGAGTACATGGGAGCGGGAGGCTAAGATGCGTGCTCAGTACCCTCATTTGTTTCCCTAGTTTTTGATGTATCTTTATGGGGACGTAAAGCCCTGAGGTGGGAGTAATGTAAAGACCCGTAAAATTCAAGGGAAAGTTTTTCTTAATTTTCTTTGGAATTTTACAAGAACGCTGTTTCTGACGACACCTGATTCCGAGGCCCGGAGTGCCCGAAATCAATTTCCGAAGTTTGGCTCGGGTACGTTCAGTGAACAAATGAGTGGGAATTTATAACTTTTGAACCGATTCCCAGAATCAAATTCCGAGGGCACCAATGAACTCGCAACGCCGATTTTCGGTTAAGGAGACCTTTTCCGAGGTTGCGTTTTATGCGGGATGAAAGTTTGTTTTGGGAAAAATTAAAAGAAGTTAAATAAAAAAATGTCGAAACACTTTTTATTTTTAACTTGTTGGTTATTTTATCCCAAAGGGAGTTAGAGGTGGGACCCACATCCACTTAACCTCCCTTGGGAGGATTAAGTGTGGTGGGGCCCACACGAAGCATAAATCTTCACCTTCTTTTTTTTAAACTCCCTTAAACTCCTCTTTTAATGAACATGACAACATTGGTTATTAAATGGGTGGAGTTGTTTAATTTCAAACCTTTTAATTTCAATATGTTTTGGTTGAGTAAATAAAATAAGACTTTAGCTTATTTTATTTGGTTAGAATTCTCTAGCCACCTTGAGAGAATTTGGAGCTTTCTTCTTCTTCTTTAAACTTTGACGAAGAACGCGAAGAACCTTTGAGCATCGACGAAGAACGCCACGTTCTCAGGAATCGTCTTCCGCGACGCCATACCCGCAACACCGACAACGTCTTCTTCCGCGTCATCTCTTCTGCGACGAATTCTTGCGACCAAATCGTCATCAAAGAACTTCGAATCCTCGCTTCACGACATCGATGTCCTTCTTCCGTGACGCCGACCACCGCGACGCCTCTTCCGCGGGTCGTTGACGATCATCGTTCTTGAAACCGAGGTAGGGGTTTGTTGTTGATTATTTATTTATTCTAGTTCTTGGTTCTAGCATGACAAACTTGAGGATAAATGTTTATGTGTTATCGTCTAACGAGAGGAGGGCCGGACCGCACAAACATGACCGAATCCCCCCTCCTTTGTTCTTGAATATTATTATTATTTTCTTGTGGATGAACGAGATGGCGTGGTGTCGTCGCACCATGTGGGAATCACACAGCAAATATTGTGTGGCGCCGTCGCGCCGCGCCGTGGAAAGATTTATCATGAACGCGACGCCGTCGCGCTGCGTCCAAGGAAACCGAAGGCGCCGCGGCCGGAGCGGGGCCGCGGCGGAAGGGCACGGTGCCGTCGCACGGTGCCGGACGACGAAGGCCGCGGCCGGTTCCGGGCCGCGGCGGGACGTGATGACCGGCGGCCAGCCGGGCCGCCGGTGCCGGAAAATGGAAGAGGACCGGCCCATGCCGGTCCTGTCGAGAAGAAGTCGTCCGGCAAGGTCGGGCCGGCCGGGACGGTGCAAAACCGAGGGAATTAAATTCCCCCGGGCGGTTAAATTGGCCCCCCATAATGGGGGGTGGGGTTTCACAAAGGGGGGGTAGTGCCCCCCCGTTTTTCTCAAAGGCAGGCCCCCACGAGGGGGGGCCGTTTGATCCAAGGCGCGACATCCAGCCGCGCCGCCAGCAGGAAGGGTGGGGGCCTTGCCCCCCGCGCGTGGCACCCGAGCGGCGCCCCGGCCGCGCCGCCGCGCCAGACTGCGCCGTCGTGCCGGGCCGCGCCGCCGCGCCAGACCGCGCCGCCGGCCGGGCCGGGTCGGACCCGGTTCGGGCCGACCCAGGGGGGGGGGGGGTTGGGCCGGGTTGGCCAGGACCCGGACCCCCCCGTTTTCGAATCGACTTCGGTCTTTTGCCCATAACTTGAGCTACGGACCTCCGTTTGAAGAACTGTCAGCGGCGGTGCGATCCTTGGATCGAGACGGTCGATTCGGTATATCACACTCAAAGTTTCGGAATACTTTGAGTTCGGCCGGGTTGGTTCGTACACGAAACCAACAGGGCCTTCAGAACGGAAACGCTCATATCTTGAGCTACAGACGTCCGATTGACGTGCCGTCAGCTTTGTTGTGTTCCTCTTTGTGAGACGGATCTTTTGGAATGCTCCGCCCGAGGTTTGGATGCAGGTGGAGTACGGTCGGGTTGGTTTTGCCTTAAAAACCAACCGGGCCCCTGGGACGAAAAAGCCAATAACTCTCAGACCGGGCGTCCGATTGAAGCGCCGTCTGCGGAGTTGAGTTCTTGTTGACGATACGGAACTTTTGGATACATCAACTCTGGACTTTGTGATAGTTGATGTATCAGCCTCTCAGCTCGTGGAGCGGACACTCCCAAACGAGCTTGCTGTGTGCGGAAACCCTAGTGCTGGCTGCGTCTGTGACTGCTATTGCTACTGCTATTGTGACTGCGACGACGACAGTACAGATATCCTTAGTGGATTCGACGACGACGACTACAACACTCAGCGATCCTACGTGGATTAGTGCTACAGGTCCTGTGTGGGCCCGATCCTGTGTGGGTCCGATCCTGTGTGGGTCATTGCGCTCAGTGGTCCTGTGTGAACCAGCGCCTACAGGTCCTGTGTGGGCCCGATCCTGTGTGGGTCATTGCGGGGGTTAGTTACCTATCTATCATTCGTGGGTCTGACGACTTAGATGGATCAGAGATCATCTTTATCGTCTTTCGATGAAGTATACCTCTGTGAGATGAATCCTGTTGCTTTCCTGTGTGGATTGTGTTGTGCTATCCTGTGTGGGTTTCGTTTTGCTTTTCTGTGTGGAATACGTATAATTTCCTGTGTGGACTAAGTTGTAATTGGGCTCGGAGGTTGGAGCGTATTGGAATTGATGACTCTGGTATATGTATGGGCATATACCTAAGCAGTGTCGGTTGTTACTTCGTGTTTGTATCTCACCTTTGTGGATTATCCTTTGTGGATTTTGGGAGACCTTCAGGGGTCTCGGGGTCCCTACTGAGTAGCTTATACTCACCCCTGCACGGGCTATGCCTGCACTACGTTGTGTTGGTTGCAGACGAAGGACAGCGTTGATCTTGGATGAGTCTTGCAGAGCAGGACGGTACCTGGAGATGGACCACTGGGCAGGACGTGTTCGGAGCGGACGGCGGGACCCGTGGAGCAGTGGAGCTATCTGTACCCACCCTTCAGGTGGGATTTCCAGTGGACATCTCGGTGTAGCGACTTTTACTTTACAGTTGCTGTTTTCGCTTTCGAGTTGTACTTTACTTTCAGTTTGGGTGTGTATACTGGCCCATTTACTTTTCCGCACTTTTAGTTGTACTCTGTTTTTACTTAGTGTTTACTTTTCTGTTTGCTTACTCTGTGGTGCTTGTTTAATTTACAAAGGCAATGCCTTCCCTTTTTACCGGGATTTACGCCTTGGTGCTAGTCGCCAGCCCCTGGCCTATGGAAGGCGGGCTTGGGGTAGTCACGGCACGGGCCCCGAGGACGGGTCGTGACAGATTATATATGTTTATCAAATATTTTTAATTTTTACAATAAATGTTAGAGGATTAAAAATATGAATGAATCCAATTTTAAGCATAAACATTCTAATATTCTTTAAAAGGCCGATTAACCTCCTTTTGATGGCGAACCTCTTTTAAATCCACTTTTTGAAAATTTTATGTGTTATATTTGACAAAATAAAATTCTTCTTTAGAATCGGGACATCAAAATTTACTTTGTGTAAATTTTTGGTATTTTTCCGAAAAAGTTCAATTTTTAATGAATAGTGAAAAATGTTGTATTTTAATTCAAAACCTCTTTTAATCTAATTTATTTATATGATTATATTATCTTTTTAATTGGTTTTAAAGTGAAATTATAATATATTTTTACCATTTAATCCAATAGTGTCCGTTGGAATTAATTTCACTTTGAAATCGGTCTTAAACTAGTGTCAATCTTTTGATACATTTTGTTTCATAAAAACACGCTATTTGTTTTGACAGTGGGAATTAATTATTAAATTAATTAATGCAACTTATATGTTTTGAATTTTGTAAAATAGACATCATTTTTGAATTCGGAATATCAAATATAGCATAGGGTGAATTTTTGGTAATTTTCTGAAAAACTTCAATTTTTGATGAATAGTGAAACCACTAAGTGGTACTTATAAAAAACTGATTTTCCGTTTAAATGAAATTTTTCCATCCTTGTGTTTTCAATTTCAAAAATCCTACATACATGGTTGTCATTAAGAAGTAAAATGTGGTTCAATGGGATTAAAATATTTTTTTGGTGAATAGTAACTTATTATGTTTTTAATCGCGATTAAAGGTAATTAGTGTAGTTTAAGGTAAGAATAATGTTTTATTAAAATTAAATGACATAGAAACATGTCCTACCCTCATTATATGTGTCATGGCAGACCAAGAAAATCCATGGGTCAACTTGGGGACCCCATGAATCCACTTTGGTTGGAAAATGACATAAATATCTCTTTATTTAATGTTAAAGTAAAAATGACACAAACATGAGATGTTTTACTAAAATAATTTTTACATAGGGTTATACAAGTCAGGTTTTTGACTATAAATAATCCATGGAAAGATAAAAATAATTCCTACATCATAGTATTTTTTTTATAATTTTTAGACATTAAATAAATTAAATTATTTATGACATCATGATGATGCAGCGATGACCTCATTATTTAACGATTTAAATAAAATGGAAAGATAATGTAAAATATAAGACCTAAACATGTCCAAAACCTATTGTATGGGTGGATTTCAAACCCTTATCACCTTATAATCGAAACATATCAATGTGGGACCCTTTAAATCCGAAACTCATTTTCAAATAAAGTAACATTTCTTTACTTTCCAAAAGTGCCCCTCCTCTCCTCTTATAAAAGGCCCCCACCTTTACCTCCTTACCCAAACTTCCAAAGCCTTTGGCTCGGCCAACACCTGCCCATTTTGTCTCTAAACATCCCTATATAACTCCTTGAATCCTTAATTTGGGCATAAGTCTTCCCAATGAATCCTTTGAGCTCAAACCAAAGGGAGTTACCCGATTTTAAAGTAATGTCTTCGCTTGAGTCCTTTTGTTTTATTTTGCTTCTCCAACCCCCTAAACTCTTTTTATTAATTTATTTTGTAAAAAATCCAGTATCTTCAATATACTAGGATGTTTTTATAAGAAGGATTCGAGATACACTTACACACACCTACATCTAATGGTTAAAGAACATACTGTTTCCGTGGATGGAGAATTTCTGCCTCCCGAAACGATGATTGTTCAACATTCTTCTAACACCTTAAAAGGTGGCCATTATGATGACACTATATTTATATATGATATCTAATATATTTATGTTTTACTTAAGCTTCTTTATTTTTCATTTATGGAATACCTTTATGGTTTTCATTATGGGTAAACGCGATATCTTCATTTAAGGAAGTGCGGACTACCGCCCCCTCAAAGTGATTTGATTCGTTAATACCATATGTGGTACGTATAAAGGATATATTTAATGATATTATATATGCTACCATACTGGAATTAAAATACTATTATGTATCATTATGTTTTAATTCCATTAAATATGAAATAGAAATGGAAGTAGCGTTCATGCGTACGTATGGCTTACCGTCTCCATGAACGGTGTATTTCATTTCTTAACTCTAAATGTTATGTAATATTATAAATGCATGAATATACTGGATATATATGATATATATGATATATTCATCATGAATACAATTCTTGATATAATGAACCTTTGACCACATGAACAACATGTAATTGTAAGAAGTCTGCTTTCGACTTAAGAACCAAATATCGACAAAGCAAACATTATTAACTTAAATGATTACATAATGTTTATGACATGGTAATAAGTGATGTAAAAGTAATAATGAACTTGAAAAAGGTTCTTAAGGAATTATAAATTAACTAAAGTTTATTATTCAGGAATATAAAGAAACGAACAAGACAAGTTGGACTTGAGGTAAGGGATCCGACTCCTCTCTTTCTTTTAAAGTACACTCTTTTATATAATTCCTTTTAAAGATCATCTTTCTTGTTATTGGGATATTATTTTATATTAATCTTACTTTACTTTTTATGTTCATATGATGAGAGACCCTATTCCCTCTCATCAATCCATTTTGGAAGTTTTGAGTGGCGCCGTTAGTCTGCCGAATTTTCGTAAGAGATCCAACCTCTCTCTTACTTTTTAAGTACTCTCCTTTATGTCCCTTCTTTTAAGCTCTCTTTGTTATGTTGGGGGATGTTATTTTATATTCCTCTTTTTGTAAACTTTATTTCGATATGATGAGAGACCCTATTTCCTCTCATCAATCCATTTTGGAAGTTTTAAGTGGCGCCGTTAGGCTGCCGAGTTTTCGTAAGAGATTTTTCATCTCACTTTTATTCCCGTGAGATTTATGCTACATTGGCCACAATTTCCTTTGAGTGGTGTATGTACTGCCCATTATTTTACTCATTGTGTAATATAATTTCATTTATGAGTATTTTCATCAATGTTGTATTGTCCTTCTTTCACGGGGCGTATGTTTCGAAAGATACCCATGTCGGTAAGGGAACCTTTCACCCTCCTTTTTTTAAAAGACTTATTTTGTTATGTCTTTTAATTCACATACTATTATGTTGGGATATGTTCTTATATATCCTTATTTATGTAAATTTTATGTCCAAGTGATGAGATCCCCTTTATCTCTCTCATCAACCCTTTTTGTAATATTTTATGTGACGCCGTTAGGCTGTCGAATTTTACCAAGGGAACTTCTTAACCCAATTTCGATTTCTTTGGGTTCAACATGTTGTTATTGAATATGTCATCCATTGAATATGTGTGAATGACCTTTTATTGTTTTACACTTAATATCCACTTATATTTGGTGTATTTATATTTTTCACACATAATTATGAGATTGATTTATCCTTAATTTAAGGACACCTTCTTTATAATGGATTTAATCTCATTTTACATTTCTTTTGAGACTTCATTGTTGTTATGCATCAATTCACTCTTATATGGTGTGTATATTGTCCTTTGACATATTATATCATGAATCCCTTTATTATCATGATATTATAAAGTTCAGATTAAATGTTATTCTGCAATTATTTGTATTCAAGAGTCTCTCATTTTGTTAAAAACTCTTTAACAAAAATATCATTTTAAATGTTTTAAAGATTTATTATTTTAAATATTTATCTTTAATGTCCTTGTTTTCAAAATGGTTTTCAGTATTTATTTATATGGACATTAATGTTTTAAAATTATAATTCCATTAAAATCTTCAATGTGGTATGGGACACTTTGATTCAAAAATCTCTTTTAAATGGTTTTTGAAAATGGATTGATTAATTCAATATCTGGGAATTACTTATTGTGATTGAAAACGAAATTTTGTTATTGAAATGTTTATATTTTCAATATCTTATGTGTAATGATGGTACTTGGACATTTTACGGGTGGTTACGTGATAAACCATATGACGGGTGGTGCCGTGAATACCAGGACGGTTGGTTACGTTATAACCTCCAATACATTGGGTATGGAAGTCGGCCGTATGGCTATTCCATTAAGTATGTATGGAAGTTGGCTGAATGGATATTACATTAAGTTATATGTGTGGAAGTCGACCTTATGGTTATTCCACTTATGTTTTTTTATGTCCCAAGTTACCTTTATTTGTTATGTGATCTTTATATGGGTGTTATGGTAATCTTTTGGTTACAGAAGGGTAAGTAATGAACTTTTATTCAGTGAAGAGTTTTTACTACTTCGAAAAGGTGAAAAGTATTACTTTGATAAAGTTTGAATGGTTTACTTGTTGTTTTGAAAAACTAATAGTTTTTATTCTTTGTGTATCCCTTACTGAGCTTTTTATGCTCACCCCATGTTTTTTTGAAATGTTTTTCACAGGACTTAAGGTGGAATAGGGTCAAGGATGGGATCAACAGAAAGTCATGCTATATAAAACATGGAACTAGACATGTGTCTTTTTATGAGTTTTTATTTTATGGAAACTTAGTAGAAGTGTCTACATTGTAATCTTTTGAGATGTAATAGTTATTTCCTAATTCTCTAAAACTCTAAACCTGAAAAGATCCTCGATGTGAATTATTCATTTAATTCAATATTAAGTAAGGTTTAAGGTCGGGGCCTTATATATAATAAGTTGAGTAGGAAAAAAATTTAAACCCTAACCCCATTAAATATAACTCTACTACAAACTCCATCACTAAATCCACATACCTCCATCCTAAATTTATCTATAATAATATATTTTAATCTTTATATCTATAAATGCTATAAAATTAAAAACCTTTACCTATCTCAAAATCGATATCATCTCCCCTCAAACTCATCAATTCTCATCGTTAATGCCCTAAATCTTATTTTTAATCTCAATTAATTCAATAATCCGAAATTATTTGAGCATATTATGCTTCTAAAAGTAGATGATATATGAAAATTTCTAAGAAAGGAAGGGTAAAAAAACCACAACCTACGACCATGAAATATTACTCCTCCAACCAACTCCAACATGAGAACCATTTAAAACATTCCTAAAATAAAAATATCACCCTCTACCATGATCAAATAAAACCATAATTTTATACCCAACATCCACAACTTGGAAACATACATACCCATTCATCGTCATATTTAAGTAAAGAATCAATATAATTAGCACTATTAGATCATTCAACATTTCATAAATGTTTAAAGTTCACCAATGAAACCCACCAAAAAAATATTAAGATATTAGTACAAAGAAATACAGATGGTGTAACCTTTTAAATCCTTTTATATTTTAATATATAGTTTTAGTAATAGAGGTGAGGAAATTTCTAATTAAGTGTAATTTCAATTATATCATTTATTTTAAAGATGATCTTGACAAATATCATAATCAAGAGTTCCTTAATAACCATGAATATGACCAGAAAAATGTGTTCTTTATTTTAGGGGGTAAAAAATATACCTTAACCACTTCAATATCTATATAGAATACAGTATTATATTATAGGATGTTCATAAATCCTATGGAATATATTAGTTTAGTTATTAACCTATCAAAAATTGTCTTTTTTTCTAATTAAGTTACATAGAAATTGATATAATGGAACCAGATCTCGAAATTGAAGGATATAGTGACTTGAGTGGTTCACCAAGACATCACAATTCTCTTGGTTACCCAAAGGGCATAGAAAATGTTTTGTTAAACATCTAGTGGTGTGCTTACTTTACACTTGTTTTTGAAAGGACCATTTTCTAACATGGTAAGGATTCTGATAATAAATTTTTAGGTGGTGAAGCATAATAATAAGAGAATGTCATTGGATATCACTTCTTAATATTATTGAAAAATTCGTTATATATTTTGATTCATCATAGAAACAATGTTAATTAGGGAATCCTTAATTGTTTGAGTTTTAACTTTACAAAATATGTACAGAGTTATCAAAATGGGTAATAAGATTCTATTAAAAATTGGTTATCTAGCCCCTCATGAGTAGGAATAAAAACCCATCCTTATTATAGTTAAGATATACATGCCTTCATTTAGTATATTCATTACTCATCACTAGGACTACATAAATAAGATCCTATAACTATTAAATAGGATAAATTAGAGGCCAAAGTCAATTATATGACTAAGATACATGAGTATAACTCTAAGGTAGTAAGATCAATAGTTATGGAGAATATATTTGAGCATCAGTCAAGGAATATCCCTCCTTGATATCTATATAATAAGGTGTAGTATCCATGATCCTTAAATATTTTTAGATTATTTAAACCTATTCAAAAAAATTTCATAAACACCATTAGTTTTCATACTACTAGTTTCACTAATCAATGCCTCACTATCTTAGGAATTAGCTGCTAAGGTTTTGTTTACCCCATTTATATTCCGTAGTATTATACCAGGATTAGGTATTTAATCTTGAAAAAAGGAAATTTAGACCACTAATATTTAGTTTCATAGGAATAAGGTCCATATTGAAGAAAAGATTAACAAAAATGAAAAATAACCCCCTACCGATCACACTATACCACCCCTACCTCACCAATCCACCACACCCAAGAAAAAGAAACCCCTACAATTTTAAAAATCTAGAAAAAATATATGATGGATATAAAGTAAAAGGAAAATAAGGGTGATTAGGAGTTAAATAAAAAGGTGGAAGTATAGAAAAAAGGGGGATTAAGGAAAAATAAAAAATTTCATATTGATGGAATCTCAAGAACGGAGACATATTTTTTTTTACTAAAAATAGAAAAATAGAGTAAATATTCAAGAACCTATTACATAGAATACCTGTATACTAATACTATTAAGAGAGAGTTCATATTACATATTCATTAGTTCTCTCCAACTCCAAATCATGTATTACCTCCAAGAAGTAATGTTTTTATGGTTCCAATTACTGCATATAATATTAAAATTATTTTAAATCATATAGGAACCACACAATAGTTCATTTATCTTATCATTAAACCCCTCTAACATGTACAATACCATTATGATAATTTCAATATACTTTTGTTTTCTTAGTATATCATCCATACCTACTCAGATCACTTATTTTGATATTTAAATTTATTGAAATTTTGATATGGAGAAAATATAATTTTATTAAAATATATAAGAAAAATAGTCCTCCTATATACCATATGGATAAAGATGATAGAATACATTTGAGAAGAGTGATTATCAAAAAAATTAATAAGGAATAATAAGATTTATTTTATCCCTTTTAAACTTTTAATTTGATATTTTTATTCCATTGGATTTTTTATACATTTGAAATCTAACTATAATATCATATTTTATGAACTTAATAAAAATAATAATATTTAGATTATGTGTATAGTCATTGAATTAACTCACTTTGAAATCAAACAGGGAGGAAATAATTTTTATTTAAGTCTTTGGGAGGATCCTCATGAAAGTCTAGTTTTTAGGAAATATTTTTATTTGTTAATACATATTTCCTTGAACTATAAATATGTTCTTTTAAATGATTTTAACTTATAAAGGAAATTAATGAAACAATATTTGAATCAAATGAAAAGTGTATAAATCCATTGAGTATAATATTACTAGCTTGGAATTTCTTTTTTTATAGTTGATATAAATAATGTTTTTTTGGATATAAAATATTTATATATTCATTTTGAAAAATTTATTTGAAATAAAATAAAATATAATAATTTATATGATAAAATGAAATTTATTGTTATAAAATTAGTTTTATGAAATAGGAAATTTCTCTAAATTTAAAAATTTTGACAAATTATTTCAATATAATGGATTTATGGATACAACTAATTATTAGTATTGTATGTGAAAACAACCCAGATAAAATAAACAAGTTATAAAAAATAAGAAAAATAACTATTCATTGAAAAAGAAATATTTTTTATTTAAAAACTTTATTTTTATTATATATGTAACATTATTTTATCTAAAAGAAAGATATATCATATTAAAATTAATAAATTTAATGAAATTGATTATATATATATATAAATGATCAATCATTTATACATTGAATTTAAATTAGTTATAAATGAAGTTAAAATTATTTAACCATAAAAGTTATTTTTTAAAGAATTATTATATATGTGAAATGTATTTTTATCTTGATAAAATAAACTAATAACTCTTAATGATATATTTTAATGTATTTTATTGATAAAATTTATAATAAATTAAATTAATATTCTTATAATTTTTATTAAATAATGTGGAATACATATTAATTCATTTTTATACTAAAAAAATGTTTCCTAATTTTTTTTAATGTGTTATATGTTGTTATATTAAAGACAATTTTTATAAATTTTAAAAATTTAATAAAAAAAATTGATTTCATATTTTTAATCATAATATAAAAATTAAATAATAATTCCAATTTCATTTTTTTATTAAAAAAGTAATTACCATAGTTAAAGTTAGTTACTATGGTAAATGTTATAATAAGGTAAATGTGTTAAATTGAGGGATTCTGCGAAAAAAATATAAAAAATAGCATCTTTAAATGGTTCAGTGTGGGTATAATTTAACATGATTAATCTTTTCCTACTTAATATTTTATTTTGGATCCACAAGACATGAATGTGACATTCTTTTTATATTAATATATAAATAATTATTTATAAAAGTACCACATCCATGACTAATAAAAGGAACTCTCCACCACCATTTCAAAGAAATGATAAAATTATAATTACTATATATAATAAAAACATATTTAATTACACAATTAAAATCACACACATTATTTATCCCCTAGTATCAAAACAATAGTATATTTTCCTGAATACCAAGAAGGATTCCAAGAGAAGATATAATTTTTTCTTTATATTCAACGACTTATTGACCTTATTTTTCATTGGAATTAATCCGATAAACCCTATTTAATCTGATTTATAACCATAATTTTTTTTTAAATCATTTTTATTCAATAAAATTGAAATTATTACTATATAAGAGCATGTTCTTTCTCATTCATTCATTTTAACGTGTTCTTGTTTTGGTCAAATTTACCACCAATATGAAGGTTGTTATATTGTTTACCACATGAATGACTAATAAAAGATAAATATTGGTAAAAGGATGTAACAATTTTGTATTTAATATGTTTTCATAATTATTTAATTGTAATATATATAATTATATCCAACAACAAAATCATTTTTTTTATTTAATTGAAATTAACAAAAAAGAAGATTCTCAAATGTTCCATGAAAATTATCACCCTAAGTTCCATGAAATGAAAAATGGAATTTAGAAATACACCAAATTTAAGTGATATATATTCATAAACAATATGTAGGGATAAAACCATGAGTAATGAACAAGTACAAGAATCTCCAAACCAAAGTGCACTTGGGAAATAGAACAACTAACACTAAAATATTGATTTTAACTATTAAACAATTAATATATATATATATTAATAAAATGAAAAATAATGTTATCATGTAATTGAGATTTTAAAAATGTTCTTATAAATAAAAATAATATCCCTAATATTATTATATCGAGAGATATAACTTCTTTAAACATACAGAAGTCCTAGGTAAGGATCTCTTACTGCAATTTTTTATCAATGAGGTATATTTTATAGTCATAAACTTTTTTATTTATATGGTGTATAAAATTCCCATTATAATTTTTCATAATAGTTATCATGAAATTCATTTGATTTAAAAACCCCTATATAGTCCTCCCTTTCATGTGGATTATGCTTCATTTGTTACAAAGGTATTAGGTGTTTCTCATCTCAATTTTTCTTATTTGAGACATGTTTTAAATTAAAAACCTATTTTAATTTAATACATGTATATAATTATTCTTTATAATATTATATAATGATTATATTATTATTAATGTTAATTATATTTCCATTAAATGTTATTTTTTAATGGGATTTAGAATCCGAGGTTACCAATCTTGTAAGGTTTCTTTTCCAATCTCTCGTTGTCTTCAATATTGATTATGTTAAATTTTCATTGGGGAAAATTATTTCTTATTTATATATAAAAATACTTATATATAATTATATTTTGGTTATATTTGGTTTTTAAATTTTTTCTTATCATTTTAGTACCCTTTGGTTTATAAATCACCTGAAATTATATCTATAAGTGGAACTATCCTCATCTCTTCTTTTTGGTCGTGAAAATTACCCCACAATGTCCATATTTTGTATATTTTATTATGAATTTTCTTGTATAGACTTCAATGATTGTTTAAGTTCATAATCTTTTGAATTTAACTATTGGGGCCAATACGATTCATATATAGATATTACTTATTAGTAGATGAATATTAATTACATAATATAATGATCCATGCCATAATCATATAGGTATAGTGCCTTTGGAAACAATAAGAAAAAAAACTAGTTCATAAAAGATCTACATTGCCTCTCACTAAGTTATTAGTAACTATAACCCTTCCTAGATATATCATACGTATAAACTTTTTTCATAACCCAGGGGAAGGAAAAATAATAATGTGTGATCTCAAATACTTAGTAAGGATAAACAAGGGAGATATAAATGATCACTTGAGAATAACATTAATATAAGGTAATGAGATCATTATCCTAACATTTGAAAATCATACCCCTATTTTGAATCCTTCCAAATGAGAATTGAGAATTTTGGGATCGAAGAATTAACTAAAAAATAGATATTAAATTATCCTAAAAGGAAATATATAAGAGATAGAGCCATAAGGGGATTATGTACCTCGGTCATAGGAATAACATGACCCAAAAAACATCTTGTAAAGGTGATATGAACTACACATGATTTTTTTAGGATCACATTATTTTCCTATAACATGATATTATGATCATGTAAAGCTCTACTAGAAAGCCTTATTGATCATGTGATACCCCTTAGATGAATCCTTTTGATCTAGTATTATGACAGCAAAATAAATATTTAAAATCACCTGATCTATTTATAAAATTAAAGATGAAACAATGTGAAAGCTTCATGATAAGGGATCTATGGTAATTTCCCTGATAAGGGAAGATGTGGTTCGCGAGATCAGTTTATAGATCAAAAAAATTCCCTAGGGATATCCCAACCCCATCACACGAAGGCTATAGAACATGTGACCTTTATCTTGAAAAGTATCTCATACATGTGTGTTTGATAATGAAATTCCCTGATAGAAAATGGTTGGGTTAACCACATATGATTTATAAAATAAATTATGAGAATAATGGTGCCCTTATGTGATGAGGAGTTATAATATTTTTCATTCTAAGGGGTTAGACTCTTCATGTGATCAGTTTTCTGATCACCTGAAGGCCCTCTAACATGACATATTTATCTCAGGAATGACCTTAGACATGTCTGTATGATTTTGAGAAGCCCTTTAACATGAGAACTCAATAATGTGAAGGTGATCAAAAATATGGATTTGATATGGGTAAGACCGTTCGACATATCAATTTGACCATGCGAAATCTATTTGACAAGTCATGGGTTCAATAAATATGGAAATGATTGGGTGGTCATGAAATTTCTATCTATCATGTGATAAAAAATGGCATCATGGATGACCAATGAATGAATTATGTGAAATGTGCGATTCTAGGCTCTCTCTACTAACTATAGACAATATATGTGATTTAAGAATCATGAAAATCAGTGAATATCTGGGGAGTTTATACCTATAAATTCCACCCTAGAATATAAAAAAGGTAGAAACATGGGAAAATATGATAGAATAATTCATGAAGAGAAGAACAATGAAATAACAAGAGTCTTCCACTAATAAAATATTCGAAATGACTTAAGTGATTATGTGGTATGTGTATGCACTTCTGATGATCACCCCATTGATCATACCATGGAATTTTGGAATACCGAACATATTGAATGAAGTATTTTATTCATGTCAACATTATTATGTGATTCCTAAATCGGAAATCACTTATAGAACATTGAGGTATTTACAAGAAAAGCTAGAAATTATGGAAGCATAATGCAAAGAGAAATACACTAATTTACATGGGGTCATGGCATTTAATTCACATGATTTTATCATTAATCACAGGATATACCATAGATATGTCATCTAGGTTTAGGATAATTCATTTAAAAATATCAATCAAGTTCAAGCGATAATCCTCTAGACAAGTCTACCAAATCATGTGATAGCCCTCAAACATGTCAGTTGGTTTATGAAAAGTCCTCCTGGCATATCAAATAGGTTAATGCAGTAGTCCTCTAGAAATTTCATACCGATCAAGCGATGATTCCTGGATAATTCATCACAGATCATGCAATGAACCCTGTGCATTTTAGTTGATTCATGTGATAGTCCTCAGACAGGTCATCTAGATCGTGGGGCAATTTCCAGATGTGTTAGACAGATCTCGTAATGCACCTTGGACATATCAGTTTCAATCAGGTAAAGACCCTTGGACATGACAGGTTGAAACCCTAGAAATGTTTGGAATACACCCTCATACATGTCATCGATGGCCACCCAGAATATCGAGACAAGTACCCTTGAACCATGTGAACCCCAACTGTGAGTTTTTTGTCAAGCATTCCCCCTTCATACAGGAAGTTTCCATAATGGGATAGGGTCCTAAACTCATATAAATTTATATGATCCTCATACCACCCAATAATTATTAGTTGAAACATATGGTCCCAAATCATTATCTGTTAGTAGATACATACTGGGTGTCTCTCATGGGAATCCATCCTCATATAAGTCCCTAACATTCCTAAACATTCGGGATAATAATAATATCTCTGAGTTTAATAACCTATCCCAACCCATCATGGAGTTAAGGACCTAATTTAATAATGAGGAATCAAATTCCGACTATATATAGGATACATTGTATTCCATAATAAGGACCTAGCTCTATATATAACACTATACCAAAACTACCCCAATGCATAAGTTCTGTATCTAGATACAGTTTGTATGATCACTTATTATCTCTTCTTACTCACACTAAGCATATATCATACAATCTTATAGATTTAAAGTGATCATTTCACCAGTATTAAAAAATTCACCCAATTAGAGAAACCTTACTGTGTAATCCCCATTCATTAATATAATTCAAATTATTCCTCACATGGGAGTCCACCATAGGGTAAGTCCCAAAGGAAATCCCATACTGATAAGCATTAGTACAATAACCATCATGAGTATTGAGTATCTATCCCCATCCTTCTACGGGAAAATGATAGAATGAACTATGAATACTTTGATTCCGGTTATAATAAGGATACATAGGATGACTTACTAAGGTTTGATCTCCATACTCATAAGTTTCCTTATCATATGATATAAAATTGTATAATGTATTCTTGTCATATGACCTTAAATTATTTCTATATAACTACATGGGGTTTGGATCCTACTCTTATAGGATATGTAATATGCCTCTTGAAGGCTCAATACTAACCTAGAAACACCAATCACCTTCCTAGATGAGAATAAACTATACAGTTCCTGATTATATAGATTTAATGTATATAAATTCCATAATGATTATGATGTAATGTGAATTATATGGAGAACCATTAATTAATAGAGATTTATTCATTAAGAGAAAACCATTTTTTATATATAGGGATTCAACATATGATTATTTTATTATGGTAACTAGTCGCACATCAGGATTTAGGAAAGATTCACAAACATATCATAAATCTTTAAGAGAGTCCAAAATTAGGAAATAATTCCCCAAAAAATTGTATGATGATCTATTCCTCTTATCCTACTGAACAAATGAGTTCCTAAGCATCGTTTGGTTTGAGAACCAAAATGAAAACCTGCCTTTAGAAAGAAGGCATGTAGCATGTTATAGATGTTGGATCTATTTAGAATCTATTTAAAGAGACAAAAACAGTAATCCCAATGTTAATGATTATGTAACCACATTCAACTCCCCACTAAAATTGATCATCGGGCCCCAATTTTTCATAATAAAAAAATGGTGAACGCAACATGAATCTAGAAATAACAAAAGAAATAAGCTTTTCCCACATAATACCATTTCTCTCCCCACACACCCATTTTAATAAAAAAATGTTGAAACTAACATGAAATATTTCAAAACTAAAACATAATTGGGATTCCCAAAATACTGATCATTATGTTGTGTACATTCTATGCAAGTGAAATGGGTAAACTAACAACAACAAAAAATTGTTTTATTCATGCATAACTAATTGATCATGCTTTGTACTTGTGATAATGAACTAATTAGAGAACTTATTCATTATTTTATTTGTGATTGTAGATAATGGTCTCAAAAATACCACCTTGACATAAGATGATGTATTTTTAAAGATTATGGTCTGGAATGTCAGTTATGATAGCTACCTCTGCATATGACACAATACATCACCCACCCAACACCTTCTTCTTCAGGTAGAAAACGTGATGTTCCATGAATGCCATCAACCTGGTATGATATAATAGTCCAAAACCCACACTCCATGATCTAGTGCAAAAAATATGAACTTTATATTTCCATATTTGATAATATAGAAGGTAACTTAATTTTTTTTCCATCCAAACCTTACAAAATCAAAAAGAATAAATTGGGTCACTTATATTCTCATAGACCTTTTAGGTATAGAATTTTTTGGAATTAGGACAAACTCTTAAATGAAAAATAAAAATGTATTTAAATGAGAATATATCCCACCTAACTAAACTTTTATTATTTCACATAAAATCAATATCATAATTCATATGAAATCTCTTCTATAAATGATTCATTCAACCTCATTATTTATATCCTAGGAAAAATGAATCATAATAAGGGTGTGCTCAAATTCTCAATAAGTGTAAATGTAAGAATATTCCTACCCATCAATACCTGGATCATGAAAACTAAAAACAAGGCATAAGGAATTAATAAAGGAGTCATTAGGATAAATAATCATGAGCCATGTGATATCAATACTGATCATAAAAGACATTATAAACCAATAATAAGAATAGATAAAACATATTGAAATCCTGGAAACATTATCTTTATAACCCATTTTATGTTTGTGTAAGGGATAACTGGTGAGAAGTTAAATACATAGGATAAACCCATATTTAACTCCATGCTTATTTTCTATTAATATATGTAACTTTACCCAATGCATTGGATCATTATTTTGGAAAACCCATCATATAAGCTATAACGGGCTCATCCGACATTATCTGAGTACACCAATCATATAAGTTAGATCGGGCTCACCCATTGCTACCTGGGTGCACCCATTGTATGAGCTCTATTAGGATCACCTAGTGTAATTTGGTCACACCCATCATATATAATTTTCCACGAACCATAAATAATGAACATAGATATTTTATTTCATTATAAAATTCATAAAAACAATCATTATTGCTTTTATAACTTGATCATCCAATGGAAAAGAAAGGAGTTCCATGTAAATATATTTCAAACATGTTTTACAAGTGGATGAGAAATGAGTTCCATAAAAATATATTTGAAACATGATATACCCATAGAGAAAATGGTTTTGATAAAAATATATTTGAATCATGAATAACATGTACAAAAGAAACTGGTTCCATTACACTCTCTTTGAAACTTGATTAACCCATGAAAAAAAGGGTTCCATAAAAATCTTGTTGAAATAATATTATTCCATATAGAGAATGAATTAGGATGGTATCATTACAAAATATCCTCCTAGGAGAATAAGTTACAATCATGGGTTTTGATGTTGATTTATTGAAATACAATTAAAATATCATTAATTTCATTTTGAAAAAAATAACCTTTTCATTTTGAAAATCACTTTTAAAAATCCACAAAGTATTGTGAAAAATTTTACTTGAAAACAAACATGGTAAAAAATAAAGGTTCAAATAAAATAATTTTCATGATAGATGGAAAATCCTTTCTTGTTGTAAATGATCAAAATAAACATTATTTTCAAAACATTTTGTAAAAGGGTGTCAAATGTGACTCATTTAGAAAACATTATGATATTTCCATTCAAAAACTTTGAAAATAAGGTCAATGATCATGTAAAATATATTTAGTAATTCAACTATTTTTAGAAAGAAAATTCTTGAAAACATTTTAGATAAAATTGATATGGAAGATAAATTTACCTAATCTAAAAAAATATAAGGTCAGTATCAATTACAAATGAATATCATGATGTTTATTTAATAAATAAAGAAGGAAATGGAAATTAAAAATTTTAAACACATTAATAACTAGTGGATAATAAATATATGTTGTTCATTAAAATAATTGCATATTATTTCTTCAAAAATAACCATCAACGTAAAAAATTCTTTAAAGAAATAATATTTTAAGATAATGCCTTTCTCACTTTATAACCTCTTAAATAATAAGAACTGTGAATGAATAACATCATATTATATAATAAATATCATGAAAATAAGTATTTTCATGATATAAAATGAAAAAGGGTAGTATATAAACCTAACAAATGAATATAGGCTCATATCATTAAAATATGTCTCAATGAAAGAGAATTTGAGACCAATAACCCTTAAAAAAACCATACCATCGAATTAGAGAATTAATCAGTGATTAGATTATGTATATAAAAAATAAATATAAACAAAAAAAAGTGGAATAAAACATAAGATAATAAAAGTTAATTAAACATATAATCATGTAATATCAAATACAATGAATAAGTAATATAACCCAATGAAAAAAACTAGTTTATAAATTATTTACCACTAGGTTACATTCAATTCAAATCCCCTTGGTTGAAATAATTAAAATTAAAACTTAAAATAACATGATTTATTAAGGATTAAATATATTATAAGTAAAAGGGATGTAAATACACTACATAATAAATACAAGTTTTGAATATGATATATGTATCACATAAAAAAAATTGAGATGATAAAATCCTTAACTCGAGTCTATATTTTCCATGTGTGTCCTTTAAATACAATATAATAAGATTATATAAGTTATTTTATTTACTCGGAAACATTATCAGGTTTAATAACTTATACTTTAATCATTTTTTTGAAGACATATTAAAATACTTAATCAGTGAAGTCCACATCATGTGTTTTGAGGATGTTCAGTTCATTGTTTCAAAATGGATTTGGTGTGTTGATCTTGGTCAAAGAGGTCACTATTTCAACATATCCAGAATAATAAGAAGGAAATATTTATAATATTTATTCATAAATTATACCTTTAAAACCAATCATGAAAAATGGTTATGAAAAAGGATCTATGTTACGATCATGAAGACGGTATGTCGTACACACATAAGAGTAACATTTCCATTTTTAAATGCTAATTATGGAAATAAGGTATGTATTATTTTATCTCTATATAATTATAATAATATACAAAGTATAATATTTTTTCTTAAAATATACTTATACATATCATTTTTGAGATGCGGTGATGAAAACATAATCGCAATGCTTCATGGAGGCAGTAGTCCACTCGTGCACGAATGACATTGTCCTTTTTAAGTGTAAGAAAGAAAATGATATATTATAATTTAAGAATGATAAAAATGTCAATAGTATAGTTAATATATTTTGTTTATCACATATATTCAATATATTTATCCATATTACCTTTCATGTAAAGTGTAAGTGGATAACGAATCACATCGCTTCATAAGGTGGTAGTGTGCCATACACACGAGTGACATTAACGTATCCCCCAAGAAATATTATGTAAGAAGTTATATGTGATATAATATCTACAAAATTATAAATATTTTACAAATATAATATATATACATTAAATCCATCATTATAACTATGCTTGAGAGGTAATGATGGAAAATTAATGATATCGTTTTGTGAGGTGGTAGTCCCTAATACACATGAATGATGATTTCATATCCCATTTTAGGAAGAGGAGATGGATTTTAAAATAATTTTATTGTAAACCCATATCATAAAATGGGTTGGTAAAACATCCTATAGATAATTGAGAAAGAGAAGCATATAGGTCATTGTAATAATTCATACTAGGTTTCCAAATAGGAAAAAATAAGTGGGAATTAAATATTTGGACACAGAAGAAAAGAATAATGTTTGAATAATTATATTGAATGATAGATATCATTGATAATGAGAAAGTGAATTATCAAGATAATGTTAACACCCACCAAACCGTAAACTAAAGTGGTGTGAAAATGGTCATTGATTTCATCATAAAGGATGATAATAGGAAAAAAATTCATTTCAAGATCCATTTCCTAGAGTGGTATAATTTCTCTACCATCTATAATAATAGAATAAGGAAAACTACTAGCATGATGAGTATAATTTCATCCATTTATCTATTTCCACCGCAATTTCATCTTTTTCTCCAAACGATGAGTATTCATGATGATTTTTTTCATTACTGAAGTACTAAAATCAAATTTAAAATGACTAAATAACCATAAAATGGATAATCAAGATATTACACCTATCATTAATCATAGACCAATAAAAAAATGGTTAGAAAATGGTAAAATGTTTACCAAAATGAGTAAACTATCATATGATTAAACAATACATTAATCCCAAAAATTTAACGGTAATTCCTAAAATTTAAATTAATAATTTTTAAATAACCTCTTTATTATAGTGTTTTTTCCCAAAATTGTTATCTCATGCCTTTCATCTTTCATTCCAAAAAAATATGGCATTTTTTTAAATAACATTAATCACATAGTCATTGAATCACTTTTCAATCTCATGGTTATCTATATGATAAAACATGTGTTCCCATAATTACCTAAATGTCTAAGATCATATAATCCTTAATGGTTATCAATACATGAGATATTATTTCTATAAAATTTAAATTCATAATTCATGTTAAACAAATGATTTACTTTTACTTAAACCTAATAAAACATGTCTAAAAATTCAATAATCACTCAATATCTCATCTCTTAAAACATCAAAGGGGTGTTTATGAATTTAAAATTATGATAATCCTTAATATTATAGACCTATTATGGTATCCATAACTTTTATGATAACCTCACATGAAAAAATCATTATATATATGTTTATCTAAAAATTTTCTCTAAAAGAAACTATAACATCCGAGAACCCGCACTCCCAGATCTAGTGCTAAAAACCTAAACTTTACATTTTTAGATATTATGCCAATGAAGGTGAACCAATCTTTTCAATTCAAACCTTACAATATCAAAAGGAAAAAAATTCTTTCATTTACATTCTAATGGACCATTTAGGTTACTAGTTTTTTAAAAATAAATTTTTTTTTTCGCTAAAAAGACATATTTATTTAAATTAGTATATTTTCCACATAACCAAGATTTTGTTATTTCATATTAAGTCTTCATCATCATAAATAATAAATTACTTCGAGAAATAATTCATTAAATATAATTATTTGTATCCTAGGAAAAATGAAACATAATAACGGTGAAAGGAGATTATCATTAAGGGTAAATATAAGTATTAACCATTGAATTTCATCAGTGAGTATACGAAGATCCTAAGGGTGTGATGATTCAATAAATTTTCTTGAGTATAACATAAGAATATTCATGCTCTTAAATACCTAGAACATCAAACAAAAAAACACAGAATAATGCCTCAAAAAAAGAAAGAGTCATCATAATAAATAATCACAAGACATTTAATATCTGTCTTAAACAAATTCAAAATTATAAACCCATATAAATAATAAATAAAACACACTGGTATCTCAGAAACATTATCCTTATTACCCATTTAAAACCCATGTTAGAGATAACTAGATCCCAATTAAATTCATAGGAGAAACACATCAATAAATCCCTCTTTCTTTTCCATTAATAAAAGGAACATTACCCAATACCTTGGAGGGCTATTTGAGTGAACTTATTTTATAATCTATATTGGGCTCACCTGTTTCTATTTGGTTGCACCCTTTATATATGTTATATCATATTCACCCATCGCTATCCAGGTTCACCCATTGTATAAGATATATTGGGTTCACCCAATTCTATCTCAGTACATCCATCATATAATAATTTATATGAACCATATCTAAATTAAATAAAGCTTTAATTTCGTCATAAAACTCATAGAAACAATCATTATTACTTTTATAAATTTATTAATCCCTGGAAAATAATATAGTTCCTTGTAAATATATTTGATACATGATTATCCCATGGATAATAAAAGGATTTCTTAAAAATATATTTCAAACATGATTAACCCATGAAACAATAGGTTCCATAATAACCTCATTGAAATATATTTAACCCCTAGAAAATAAACATGTTCAATAACAATCACATTGAAATAATATTAACCTATGTAAAAGAACCGGGTTCCACAAAAAATATATTTGATACAATATTAATGCATCCATAGAAATAATTAGGATGGATTCATTAACAAATATCCCCATTTTATCATAAGTAATAATAATTTTTTTTGACATTTATGAATGGAAATTCCATTGAAATATAATTAAATACATTTTTAGGAAAATAACATTATCATTTTAAAGAAAATTTTTAAAAACTAAAAATTCCAAAAATATTGAATTTTTTTGAAAATTACATTGAAAAAATAAAAATTAATTTTTTAAAAAAATAATTGTCATGGATAATGGGAAATTTGTTCACATTGTGAATTTTGAAGATAAATATTCTTTACCAATTATTTTGTCAAAGGGAGTCAAAAGTAACTCATTTGGAAAACGTTAATACATTTCAATTGAAAAAATTTAAAAATAAGGTCAATTTCCATGTAAAAAAGACTTATGGGATAATTTATTTTTAGAAAGAACGTTTTAGAAAACATGGATATGAAAAAGATAGATACACAATCTAAAAGAAAATACAAGATTAATATCACTTACAATTGAATTTATTGATGTTTCTTTAATAAATAGGTAAGGGAATAGAAATAAAGAATCTTAACAACATTAATAACCTGGTGATAATAAATATATGTTTTTCAAGAAAATAAGAGTATACCATTTCCTTAAAAATAACCATCAACATAAAAAATCCTTAAAATAAAGTAGATTGTAACATAAAGCCTTTTACACTTTAGAGACTCTTCGATCATAATCCCCATTAAATAATAACATCATATTATACATTAAATAACATGAACATATGTATTTTCATGATATAAAATTTTTAAGGAATGTATATACACCTCAAAAATTAATATAGGTTCATATCATAAACATATGTCTCAAGGAAAAAAATTAGATAAGAATAACCCTTAAAAAAATCATACCATTGAATTTGAGAATACATACATGATTTGATTATGTAGATAAAAATTAAATCCATATAAAAAAGGTGTAAATAAAACATAATATTATCAAAATTCATCACGCACATAATCATAGAATATCAAATACAATGAAGAAGTGATATAAACATGTGAAAATAAACTGAGTTATGTGATTCTTTAAAACTTGGTAACTTTCAATTAAAATCACCTTGGAAGAAATAATTAAAATTGAAACATAAAATAACATTATGTATGAAGTATTAACTATATTACATGTAAAAGGTGCAGTATATATAATACATATTAAAAAATTAATATGGAATATGTCTCACATAAGTAAAAAGTGAGACGAGAAAACCCTTACCTTGATTCTAGACTTTCCATGAGTGTCCTTTTAATCATGTATGATAATTTTATATAAATTATTTTATTTATTAAGAAACATTATATGGTTTAATAAATTATACTAAAATCATTTTTTAAGGACATATTAAAATTCTTAATCTGTCAAGTCTATGTCGGGTGTTTTTAGGACGTTTGGTTCATTGTTTCAAAATATCTTCGGTGTGTTTACCATTGTCAATGTTGTTATTATTTAAACACCCCCATAATAATAAACATGAAATAATCGTAACATTTACTCATCAATTATCCTTTTAAAAAATTCCTGAAAATGGTGATTAAAATAAACTATGTTATGACCATGGAGATGGTAGGTCATATGTACGCATGAGTAATATTTCCATTTTTCAATTATAATTATGGAAATAAGGTCTATATTATTTTTAATTTCCATAATTATAATAATATAATAAATATAATATTACTTTAAATATAAATATACTTATATATCATTCTTATGATGCGGTGATGAAAAAAAATCACATCGCTTCATAGAGGCAGTAGTTCACATGTACACGAACGACATTATCATTTTTCAATGAATGAAAGAAAATGATATATTATATTCTTAGAAAGATAAATATGTTATGAGTATAATAATTATTTCATTTATATAAAATACATTTATTAATCTTATCCTTATTACTACCCATGTAAACATTTTTTGAAAAATGAATCACATCGCTTCATGAGGTCGTTATCCACCGTACACATGAGTGGAATTATTGTATCCCCCAAAAAATGCCAACTAAGAAGTTATATGTGATATAATAACTTCGAAAGTATAAATATATTAAAATATAATATTTGTAATTTAAATCCTTCATTATAAAAAACTGCGAGAGGTTTTGAAGGAAAACAAATGACAATGGTTCGTGAGCCAGTAGTCCGCCGTACACAAGAATGATGATTTGGTATCCCATTTGATGGAAGAGGAAATGGATTTAGATTATTAAATTAATTTAATAACATATTTGAATATAGGATATAATTATTTCATCATATTTTCATATTTAAGAATATTTTAAGGAGGGGTTAGAATAAATAAAACAAAAAATGAATAGTTATGATTTTTACCTATTCTCATACCACCTCTTTAGGATTTTACCTAAAGTATTCCAAGAATTTATTTACGAACAAAAAAAGGTTTCTAGGATGAGGGTATATATTATGGGAATTTATTTGGGAATGTTTTGGATAAAACAAAAGGGCTTGAATGTGTGAATAATTGAGGTGAGTGGTGACCTTTTATAAGTGATGTGAGTGGCACACTTGTTTTTTTGGAAAAGAAAAAGGTGCAATCAAATTTTTCACATGACAAAAGGATAAAAAATTAACCATTATATACAATTATAAATTATAAGGTTTAAATATTTCAATAAAATATATTTTAGGAAATTTATTATGTCATTTTTACCCTTATGGTTTTAGTTTAGCCCCCAGTAAAACTGTTTTCACCTTAATCACAATAATTAATTTTTACTGTTCTCACTATTCATTATGGTTAAAAATTAATTCAACCATATTAGATAATATAAATTATGAATTTTAATGATATATAATCTATTTTTACCAAATTTAATTCACAACAGTGGAAAAAATAAATTTAAAATAAAACCAAGAGGCACGATGAAAAACAAGTTTTGAAGAACTATATTTTTCGAGAAAATAAAGATTTTTGATTAAATATATGATCAATAACAATAACTATATGAATATAAATTAACATTTATAGATAATATATATATATTATTTAAATCATTTATATTTTGGGTTTTTTCATTAATTAAAAATGAGAAATAGTGTGGACTTTAAAATAGTTGTTAGAAAAAACCCATTTTTAATCCCAAAAATAAACCTATACTAAAATACCATATAAATATGATTAAAATGTTATTAATTTTATTTTATATAAATAAATTAAATTTATTTTAATTTAAATCATATTAAAAAAATTGAGACTTTTAAATTTACTTAATTTATGAAAAGAAATGACATTTAAAAAAACGGTACTTTACACTATTCACAAAAAAATCATTATTTACTGAAAAAATTCCAAAACTTCACCGAATTAAAATTTTGAGAAGAAAAATTAAAAAAATAAGAAAATATTAAAAAATAAATTATCCAAAATTTTAAAATTTTAATTATAATAATTTTTCATGAAAATGAATAAAAATCATTTATAAAGAAAAAATATTTTTAAATAATAAAATTACTTGAATAAAATTTGATTGATTATTTAATAAAAATTTATTAGTAATTTATGTTTATTAGGATATATATATATATATATAAATATTTCATAATTTAGTTAACATTGTTCATATTTTCTAATTTAACGACTAGGTTGTTAAGGTTATCTATTTCGTGGGTTGTTTAAGCTCAATATTGCATGTCAAATATGCTACCGAACAAAATATTATATTATAGAAAATTGAGGGGTTACATATGATCCTAACCCTTAAAGATACAAATTGTGTTTTTGAAACATTAAATCTTACAAGACCATATCATTCAAGGAATTATTCAATAATACCGGTGAGTCTTGTTTCTACCACCATCCGCTTCAAAAGCCTATCCCCAGAGCATGATAATATGTTCCTTCCATACATTAGGAAGATTGATAAAGTTGTTTACTATGGATCCCTTCGAGATCAAGAGTCACCAATGAGGATTGCTAGAAACCATCACCACCAGAGAGATACATCCAACAATCCTCAGTCTCCTACTAAGGGCATTACCTGAAAAGTCACCCCTAGAAAATCATGCCCATGCATCAAGGAGATCTCACCTGGTGTGAAAATTTATAGATCAAAGGGAGTGGGTTCATATTCCAACTTCCACTAATGAATATCATTTGAATATTTTTGAACTGGCTAATGATCATTCTCATAGCCCTGCTCATCCATATCAAGTCCTCTGGCATTTTCTGGAAGCAAGAATAAGGGAGGGATATATACCCTCCCCATACATGAAGCCCATAAACATATTCTAATGGAACAAGAAAGAAAATAGTGATATTATATCCCCACTTCAATTGAAGAAACATTCTAATTTATATTGGACAATGATAATGTGTAAGATTATATCCCTGCGCATTCTCTGGTAAAGTGTCACTATATCATGGTAACATTAGAAGAACATTACTAGCTTATTCCGACACTGATGCAGATATTGAGATAAGAATATATTCATATCCTAATATCCAGTGCATCATATGAGCAAGATCAACATTAACATGAGTCTAGTATAGATAAAACAAACATTATTTCTCCCATCCAAGAGGATTATAGGCATATCCCAGTAATGGACGAGGCACAAGACCATGCTAATATTATGGTTTGGACTAGGGCACACCAACCTAGTTTGGAAAAAGTATCAGGACAAGTGAAATTTTTTTTCAAAGAAATCTAGTGGAATACTCCAATTGAACATGGTCAGACTTATATCCTCACTCAAATAAATGTTCTTCAGTGTAACTTGTAAATCATGTAATGACTTAAAATGTTATAAATAAAATCCCCCTTGTGATTTAGTTAAATGTCAAGTTTGGTATTGTGGTCATAGAAGACACATACACTTATTTTATTTTATTATATCATATCATATTTAAAAGACCGATAAGAATCATTACCATTTATTATATATCTATTTAATAGTTATCAGATGATTAGTATAAATAAATGGTTTTATCAAATATAAATTCTCATATAATTTTTTATCAAGTCAAATGTAATTTTTGTAAGGGTTCAAAATTTGTAATTTTTAAAATCTCTTCATTTCTCAATAAATATCAATTATTATTTTAAAAGAGAAAATTAATGTTTTTATAAAATTATTTGGATAAAATGAATATTATTTTTATAATCATAACTTCAAAATTATCGAATGGTGAATTTTTTATAATTTTCAGTGACAGTCGAATTTTTGGGTAAAAATTAAATACTATATAAATATACTGTGTGTATTATCACATCATAAAGACAAAAAAGTGATATAATAAATAGTATAAAGGGTATCCACAACCAAATATATGTCTTCAATATAAAATATATTTATTTTTTTAATTTTATAATTTTTTA
The DNA here is from genome assembly GCA_963277665.1 of Viscum album. Taxonomy (NCBI): domain Eukaryota; kingdom Viridiplantae; phylum Streptophyta; class Magnoliopsida; order Santalales; family Viscaceae; genus Viscum; species Viscum album. The sequence goes on along the minus strand of OY728120.1, from coordinate 1,424,800,789 downwards.
AATCTTTTATGAATCCTCAAAAACCATTAATATATTTTAAGGTTTTAAAGTTATTTATTTAAGAGTATGACTCACTTCTACATTAGAAAAGGTATTATTTTATTCAGTTAATCCCTTTAAATTATAAAATAATGAAACCACGAGTATTTTTCATAAACCATGGAGAAAACCCAAGGAAGGTTGGTGGTTTTGGTTATTTTATTATAGAGTCCAAAACCTAAAATTGAGAAATAATAAAGAATTCCCCATCCATTTTCTATATAAGACCACCTAAGCTCCCATTTATCTTCACAAAAAATACTCAGATAACATAATTAATCTTACCTCCCCTATCTAGTGTCCTCCCAATGTTCCCCAAGCTCTCAAGATGCTCTTACCAATAATGTTCAGTCACACACACAAGTGAGGGATCATTTCCCTCTCTTCTTTATTCAAGTTTATTCATTATCTCATGCCTTATATTTCAAATTAATATTATCGGGATATGTTTTTTCAATATCCCTTTTTTCTATAAAATTTATTTAAAATTTCTTATAAACCCCTTTCTCTCTTATCAACCCATTTTATGAAACTTTAAGAGGCACCATTATGCTTCTGAAATTTCACCACAATTTTCCATGCCAAACAAGTGTGTATTGTACACCGAAACCCATTTCCTAAAAAGGGTGATCACCTTTATGAACTTATTTTATTGGGTAATTAAATTCATTTATTCTAAACTCCTTTATCATGTAATAAAATATAACTATGAATGAATCCATGTAGTATGATATATGTGGCACACTTAAGCATGAGAATGAAATGATTATGATGGGAGCACCCAAAATTATATATGGCTCATATGCATTGGGAAATGTTTAGTATAATCAGATTTCATATTGGGATAGTAAGTAAACATAATTACTATATGTGAATCTTTCCATCATGATGTCTCGAATGTTATCCTTAACCTATGTTTGTGATGCAGTGTTTTAATTTGTTTCCACATTTCCCATGTTTGCTTTATGATTGTCATTTTATATCATGTCTCATTTCATTTTTATGATTATTACTCCTTTTTTCCACAATTATATTCCCATTTTCTATAATTTTTTATTATCTTCATTTTATTCCTTTCTTATTTCCTTATTGGGTTCATAGCTTACTCAATTATTATGTATGTTCCTAGGTTATCGCATGCAGTTTAAAGTGTGATGGTATATTATTAAAAATTTAAACCGGTTTTCAATAAAGATAATGTATTCCTTGTATTATGTTTTCATCTAATGTACCTAATTCCAAAATACACTATAATTATCAATCTTTTGGGTGTATTATGTGTTATTTTATGAAATAAATAAATAATTAATGTAAAATAAATAAATGGATTGTTATAGTTGGTATCAAAGAAAAGTTTAATTATTTTTGGGATTAGGATTCGAGATATGTAGTGAAAAATTTAGGTATAAGACCAAACAAAAGAAAAAATCCATAAATTTTGGAAAGTATAGATTAACTGGGTTATCAAGAAAGTAAATCCCGGTTTAGATGCTATAAGTGGATGTTGCTATGGTATATATGTAAATATGGGTAAAAAACAAAAACACCATGTTGAGATATACTCGACTTTGAACTGGTGAATGATAGTGGGCCTTATTTCACACCTAGTTTGGCACTCTTGGTGATTTTATTTCATAAATTCATAAGATCATTATGAAGCATTATTAATGGACAAATTACCATAAGAATATATATTAGGAAATATATTAGGGATAATATATATTAAATCCTAGAAATTCATAAGTTAAGGAAATAAATGTAATTTATAAGTTATCTCTTTAATTTCACTCGATTCCCATTTATGTGTTTAGTAGTTTAGAAACTCATCTCTAATTTTCCCTTTATTCTTTCCCAAGGCCAAAAATATAAGGAATCAGTTTAAAAACCAATGTGACTAGAAATATAATGACCACCCCAATTAGATGAACTACCTGATGGGAGATAGAATTGTGAAATTTGGGATTATACACACTTAGTTGAATTGGGTTCTGAATAGGGACCTGGATGAGGAGGAGTGGCCTAATCCCCCTAAGAAAGAGAAAGAATCAATTAAGAGCTTTATACATTAAAGGCCCCCAACTTTTAATGGATCATCTAATCCCTTAATCAAATAATAATGGATCAACTAAATTGATATGATATTTTACATTTTTTAATGTTTCAAGCAAGAGAAGGTTCTACTGGTTATTTGTTATATGGAGGGATAAGATAATCAGTGGTGGACATTGATCAAGAATATGAATCCGAAGGTAGAGATCGATGTAATGGGGTTAAAGTAATTCCAGAAAATGTTTTTTCATAAATATGTTTCTTGCAATATCTGACTTAAAATGTGATGGAATTTCATTTCCCTCAAGAAAAATGATAATGAATATATCATGGCATATAAGAAAAAATTCACAGTACTTGCAAGATATTCCTCCATCTATGTCGTTACCCCTAAATTAAAGGTTGGAAAATTCTTTGGTGGGCTAAAACCAATTCTATAAAAATCTCTAAAGATATAAGAAATTGATAACTATGAGTAAATTTTCTGATGTGCCCTCAAAGTTGAAATAGCGATCTGTGAATCTCAAGGGTATCAAGGGGATAAAAATTGGAAATTAGAGTTTAATTTTGAATGTTTAAAGGAAAGATCTAATGGTTCCATGAAATTTTAATATCCCACTTTTCAAAATCATGGAAAAACCCACAATATAAATTTTTTATGGGGGATGAGGAAATGATTTAGGTGTGAGAAGAAAGGGTATCTATCTATTGATTTCTGATAGGAGAAATAGACCAATGTGATAGAGGAGTGGAATGCTTCGGTCAACCCTTAACACATCATTCATTGCTTCAACTGGAAGTAACCAGTTAACTCTTCAAACTAGTGAAATAAGACATGTGTTTTCTAAAACAACCAACAACTTACAGGGTAGTAAGGGTGAGATTTTTTCATCACAACCCCTAAGGTGGATCCCTAATAATATGTGGTGAATGATATGCTAGTTATTCATTAAATAATAGTGAACATAGTTTTTTCTTCTGGTTCCATGTATTTTTTTATATCATAAAAGTTTAATACAACAATTCAACCATCACTACAAATCATTGAAGTATATTTATCGGTGAAAACAAAAAATGGGGAAATTAATGCATCCAAAGTATATAAATCCTCCCTTATCAAAATTTGTATGATAATATTCCCCAAAACAATTTCACAATCCCTTTGGTTGAATTTAATTCCATTATGGGAATTGATTAGATTTCCATGTATATATCGAATATAAATTTCTACAAGAAGGAAATCAATATTTGTATTGTGAATTGGCCACCAATTATGTACAAGTGCAAAGAGGTGGATAAATCTTTTTTAGAACCAACATCTCAAGCATGAATATTACTTCCTAATGAGAAATATTATATAGAAAAAATGATTAATTATATCTAAAATATCATCCTTGAAGACATTCCCCTAGTGAGAGAATATTATGATGAGTTTCCCAAGAAATTTCATGGTCTTCCTACTAGCCAAGAGGATGAATTTTAAATTGATCTTATACACATGTCATTAACATTATCAAAGAATATATATATAATGTATGTTGTGGAACATGAAGATATAAAGAAACAAATACAGGAGAATATAGAAAAAGTGTTCATACACCCAAGAAGAAGGATGGGTCAATACACCTTTACATTGATTATCACGAGCCCAAAAAGATCACAATAAAGAACAAGTATCCTTTTCCATAGATTGATGACTTTTTTGATCAACTATGTGGAGCATAAAAATTATCCAAGGTGGATCTGTGGTTGGGATATTACTAATTTAGGATGAAGAAGGAGGATATCTCCAACATGGCTTTTATAAAAGGTACGAGCACTATGAGTTCATAGTAATTCAATTTAGACTCACTAATTATCCAAAAATATTCATAGAATTGATTAATATAGTATTTATATATTACCTCAACAAATATTTGGTATTATTTGTATATGATATTCTAATATACTTCAAAAGTATGGAGGATCATGAGGAGAATCTAATAACAATGCTAAAAACCTTATGAAAAGAGAAGCATTATGGAAAATATCGAAAATGTGAGTTCTTGTTGAAGGAAGTATCATTCGTCGAATATATTATCTTAAGAAATGAGATATCTATGGACCCTTTAAATAAATAATAAATTTAAGGGTGTTCGAGGCCAATATCTATGAAATATATCCATAGTTTCGTTGGATTATTCAGGTACTATCATCAATTTGTGAGAAATTTATCATGATTGTGAAACCTACAAACCAAGATAACTCAGAAGAGAGTCAAGTTTTCTTGGAATTATGAATGTGAATAGAGAATAAAGGAGTTGAAAATGAGGCTTTTCACTACAACTCTACTCAAAAAACCCACACATGGATAATTTTTTGTGTTATTCAATGAATATTTGAAGAAGGAATTTGGTTGTGTGTTAATAAAAAATGAAAACTTAGTATCATATGATTCAAGGTAGTTGAAAGTTCTTGAATAAAACTACACAATGCTTTATCTGCAGTTGGATTCAGTGATATTCACTTTGAAAATATGGTGGAATTATCTTTTTGGGGATAATTGTGAAATATATATGGATCACAAAAACCTTAATTATATATTCAAATAGAAAGAGATGAATATGAACCAATAAAGATGGTTAGAGATGATAAAGGAATATGACTACTCAATTCACTACCATATTAGGGAAGAGAATAATGTTGTAGATGCTCTATGTAAAAGGATCCAAGAATTTTATCATTGATGAGAATTGATAATGATATATCTTCTTCAATTTTAAGATTGGTTCATGACTATGTGTACCTTAAAAACCCTAATTTAAAGAAGGTGTTTTTGGATGATTCACATTTCCCTAACTTCTCTATCCATCCTAGAATCAAAAATATGTATCGAGATGTATAATAACACTATTGGTGGGACAATATAAAGAAATAGATCATGTAATATACATCAATATGTATTTTATGTATGAAATTAAAGGCGGAAAGGAAAAAATATAAGGGGATGATGAAACCATTACGCATACCAACATGGAAAAGGGAAACATCACTATGGACTTTTCACTATTTTTTTAAAGAAATAAAGAGGAAATAATGATATATGTGTTGTGGTGGATTGTCTTATAATGAATTCACAATTCATTGAAATGTGAGAGGATTTATCACTAGATCAACTTGCAAAGATATACATTAGATAAGTGGTGGGGCTATATAGAACACCCCTATCAATTTTATATGATTAAGATCCTAGATTCACCTCTATATTCTAAAAGAATTTCTAACATGCTCTAAATATAGAGTTGAACTTCATCATGACTTATCACCCTCAAACTGATGGCCAATATTAAAAGAATATCAAACAATTAAGAAAATGTTGGGAGAAATCTCAATTGATTCCAAAGAATCATGGGTTCAATATATTCCTTTGGTCAAGTTATAATATAATAATAGTTTCAAATAAATCATCCAAATGGATCCCTATGGATACCTTTATGGGAAGATGGGAAGAACACCTTTATGTTGGGACGAAGTTATGGAACACTAACTACAAGGTCTTGAAATAGTTGAGGAAATGGTGGAAAAGGTTCAGACCATTCAACATCACATCAATGATTCTAAGAGTCAACAGAAGAGATATGATGAAAACTATTGATGAGACCCAGATCTTGATTTTGGATACATGGTATTCCTCCTAATATCTCCATGGAATAAAGTCATGATATTTTCAAATATGGGAAATCTCAGTCTAATATACATCAACCACTTTGAGATCCATGATCACATCAGAGCGGTGGCCTATCAACTAGCACTACCAAAAAACCTATCTCAATTACATGATTTATTCCATATATCCCTCTTGAGAAAGTACATAAAGACAACTCACATTTAATCAATCCATAGGAAGTACCGTTGGAGAATGATCTCTCATATAAAGGGCAACCAGTGAAGATATTAGATTGTAAAAAAAATTTCTATAAAATAAGAAAATTCACCTGGTGAAAGTGTTATAGAGTAACTAAAAGATTGAATTAGTGATGTGGGAAATAGAGTAGGTGATGAGGTAGAGTTACCCTAATATATTTTAGTCTGAAAATTTAAACTTTTGAGTTAAACATTTCTAAAGGGGGGAATATTGTAATGAACCAAATAGTTATAAATAAAACTTGTCTTGTGATTTAATTAAATGTCATATTATATATTAGGGTTATAGAAAACACATTGAATTATATGGTTTAATTATACCATATTAGATTTAAAATATTGTTAAACATTATGACAATTGATATTATATTCATTGAACATTGAACACAAGATTAATATAAATATAGGGTTTCAACAAATCTAATTGACACAGATGAAGGAAGTGATGGCCTCTACATATAAGATCATAGCCTGTGAAGCCCATTTATGAGAGCTTCCAAGGGAGATTGAATCACATGGATTTTCCTTTAACCATGCCTATTCTTTGATCCAATAACTTAAGAATGAGTGAAACTGCGTATGGTAGAAGTTCAAGCTTATTGAGATCACAACCCAAACCATGTATGTCGAACCACCCAAAGAGAGTCTCATTGTCCGACACCTTACTATTATATAATTTTCAGTGTATTAAAGGGATATCTATCATGAAAATAATAATATAAATATGTATATTTTATTTTCAGTATAATAATGTTCATATTTTCATATTGTCATTACGTTATAAATGGTTTTGATTTTTATACAATAAAACAAAAAAATTATTTTTTAATTAGTATTAAATTTAAATGAAGATGTTTATTTTGATGAATTAATGTATTTTTTAAATAAATAATATTTTAATAAAATATTATTATTAATTTTTTTTATAAAATATAAATGATCAAATAATAATTTATAAAGTCAAATGTAATTTATATAAGGGTTCAAAAACAATTATTTTGAAAAATTGAGCATTTCTTAGTTAATAACGATTCTTATTTTAAAAGTAAAAATTCACATATTTAGAAAATTATTTTCATAAAATTCATATTATTTTTGGAATCGAGGTATTAACATTTTCTAATGGCAATTTTTTTATAATTTTCCCAGACAATTAATTTTTTCGGTAAAAATTAAATATTGTATAAATATATGGTGTGTATTATGACATGATAATGTCCTAAAAGTGTTGTAATAAATATTATAAAGTGTATACAAGAACAAATCTATGTTTTCACTTTAAAATAATGTGATTTTATTTTTATTTTATAAATCTAGAATAAATCCTTCAACACCATTAATATATTTTGTGGTTTTAAAATCAGTTCTTTAAGAGAATGACTCACTTCCACATTAGAAAGTGTCCTATTTATTAAGTTCTTATATTGGACTTGTAAAATAATGAAAACCAATCCCATTTTGTAGAAACCATGGAAAAAATTCATAATATGGTTTTCTTTTTTGGTTATTTTATTATATAGATTATAAAACATAAATTTGTGAAATAATAAAAAATTCCCCATAGATTTTCTATATAAACCCTCCCAAGATCCCATTTATCATCAATAAATATACTTGGATCACATACCTACTCTAAAATCACTTATATAGAGTCCTCCAATTGTTCCCTTAAGTCCTCAAGAAGCTCCTCCCAATCATTTGGTGTCATACACTCAAGAAAGGGATCATTTCCATCTCCTCTTTATTCAAGTTTCTTCATTATCTTATGGCTTCTATTTCCAATTATGATTATTCGGATATGTTTTCTCCATGTCACTTTTATTGAACATATTATTTATAAAGTATTATTAGCTCCTTTATCTCCCATCAACCCTATTTATGAATCTTTAAGTGATGTTGTTATGCGGCCAAAATTTCACCATGATTTTTTATACTGAACAAATGTGTAGTGAACACCAAAACTAATTTCCACTCAAGGGAGTTCAACTTTATTAACTTCTACAAATTTTATTAGGGACCTAAATGTATTTATTCATCACTCCTTGATCCTAGAATAAAATATGAAGGTGAATTTATTCATTTTTTATGGTATATGTGTCACACGTAAGCATAAGAATAAACTGAATGTGAAAGGTGTGCCATTAATTATGTAGAGCACCAATGAATTGGGAAATGTTTAGTCTCATGAAACATCATGTTGGGATAGAAAGTAAACTTGTCTCCTTTATGGTAATTTCCCCATAATTATGTCTTGGTAGTTATATTTGAACTATGTTTATGATTCAGTTTTTTATGCTTCTTCCACATTTCCCATGTTGCCTTTATGATTATCATGATATATCATGTCTCATTATTCATGTTTTGGATTCATAATTCTTTTATTCCACATTTATATTCCTATTTTCTTGCATGTATTATTCTATTCATGTTACTCCATGTTTATTTCTTTAAATTTTTTTATATCTCACCCATTTCTTATATATGCCCCCTTGTTATCCCATACAGTTTTAAGTATGAAGGAATATTATGAACATGTTAAAGAAGTTTTCAATAAAGATGATGTATTCCTTATTTTATGATGTTATGTAATGAACCAAATTCCCAAATACACTAGAATTATAAAACTTATGGGTTTTATTATGTGTAAATTTATGTAATAACTCAATAACTAATGTGTAATAAAGAGTAGGGTTGTTATAAGTCACCTCGAGGAAGGCTTATATCCTTACTGACGAAGATACTTGACATACTCTAGAAGATTATGGGAGACTTGATCATATACATACCTTCACCAATGAAAGAAAACACCATCATCCTTTAGGTTTCATACCTTGAGGAAGTCATATATCCCTACTGATGAAGACACTCAACATAATTCAGCAGCTTATGGGAGCCTCGATCATATCCTTACTCTCACTAATAATAGAAAACACCATTATCCTTCAGATGCCATATAGAAAGAGGATCATAACCCTTCTACCATTCCTGAGGTTGTTCATCATATTATGATAAGGAATTTATATAAAAACTAGCATCAAACCCATATTTCAACCATGGTAGACCGACATATTCCGGAAACCACCCACAAGATAGAAAATATTCCCGAAAATGATACAAAGGATCACTAGAAAACTCTGGAAAGTTCTTTGAAATGGGATTATATTTATATAGTAATATATGTTCAGTAGAATATTCCAAAAACCATTATTCTTCATGATCATATCCTTCCTCAACCACAAAATACAAGTCAACATACTCTGACCATGACATAGAATGAGGATCATATCCTTAATATGCTCAATTCCTGTGGCCTCGAGGCTTGAAAAAGAATATGTAAAACAAATCAATCATCTTACAAATCTTCATCTAAATTATAAGGTAGTAACCTCCTCAATAGTGCTTCTTATAGTAGTATAGATATGGATCACATGGACTCTACTCTTAACCTTCACCATGGACAACCTCCCCATGGTAATATATTTTTTGGAAAAGGAAATCCTCCACTTTCTTAGAAACATTCATATAGATGGGTGATAAAAATACTAGGGGTTAACTTTAAATAATAACCCATCAATTATTAGCACCACCTCACCATGGTATGTAAGAGACTCAGAGAAATGACCACTATGGTCTAACCAATTTGAGGAATATGAATTTAACGAAATGGAACCCAGCAAAGACATAAGGAATGATATTGCCAAAAAAAATCAAACAATGTTCTAGTCCATAAAAAATTCTAGATATGAGATCCTTTATGATCCATAGGAGGATTAAATTCCTCAATTATGTCAGAATATGTGGTCAATCCATCATTATTTGAAAGATAGACACATCCACTATCAAGGATATTTGGGTAACCTCTAAGTCATAAGTACATGCTGATGTCAGCTAGATATGGATGTGCTTTCCATTACTCGAGACCTAAGATTTTAGGAGTATGAGAAAAAAATATGGAATGTTTTCCTCCATAGAATGACAAATAATTGGAAATTCATTTCCAAATCCCTCTCAAATGCTTATATCTGAGGATGGGGAACGTATGGAGAATTTTAATTTACCCTATCCCTAGGCTAGAAAATATCCCAAGACACATAATCCAATAATTTCATTTTATGATTAGAGATTAGGGGAACATGTAATACATAAGATAGATGGTCCTTACAATGAGTCACTACCACTTTGAGGGTGAAAAGATGTCATGAATGGAGAGAGATGGATGCTAGTGGACTCCTAATATTTTCATTTCAAAAAAGGGGAACACACCTCAAACACAGTTCCAGATGTTTTGGACTACCTAACAACTTTCCATAGAAATTCAATTACATTAAATGCATCAATTGCACCCACTCCATACATGAGTGAAATTACATCAATTCAATAAGATATCATAATCATTTTCTATAAAATAAATCTAGGGAAAACCCATCCCAGAAGATTGGGGTCATTTATTGACTCAATTTCGTCCACCATGGACATCACACCCCAAGATAGTCCTAGACAAATCAATGAGGGCCTATATAAATCGATGATGGTTCTAGATCAACCCCAGCCCATGAGGATGTGCAAATTTTTATCTCAATTATAATCCTTGGAATAATAAAATACTTAACAAAAGAATAAAAAATGCCAATAGTATCCCCAAATCAAGCCTAACTTGTAGGACTGGGGGAATTTTTATCATCATAATCCTCACCCTGAAAGGAATTAGTATTTTACATGATAATTGGTAAATATTGACATCTGACATCCCATCCATTACTCCTACCATTATATACTGCTTTTTTATTTGGATCCTTCTTATAAAATATGACCAGAAACTCACTTAAGGTTACTTTCCAGAGACTTGGTTAGGGGATACATCTATAAATTGTAGTTAAAAACCATAAAAGTTAGAATCCAAGATGGTTCAATTAGACTAAGGGTCAAACAAATGACCTTGATGTGACCCTCTATGAAGGATAAAGAGGTGAAAAATCACCCTATTATTTGGAATGTAATGGGGTGACTATGGTCGCATAATATTCCTTAGGGAATTGTTTCACCATAAATCTATAAAATGACATATATGAAGATGAAAATATAGAGGGATGAAACATAGAAGTAATGATTTGACAGGTAGGTGACTTTGATGCACAAACTAAGGCTGCACATTCACATAATCAGAGAAAAAGATTCATCCTAGAACCTTTGAATGATGAGTTTCCACCTCATCGATAGAATTATGATAAGGATAATAGGAAATGTGTAGCCATATCCTACTTACCACCCAAGAGAGCTAAAATCCCCTATGTAGAAGAATGAATGAAACAATATGAAACTGAGATATAAAACCTCAGACAAATCATTGAGTAAATTGTCATGGGTAATGCTCCCACTAGGTATTTTCTTCAAACAGAGTTGAATATCCCTTTTAATACACATTATAAGAGATCTAACCTACCCGAAATTGTAGTAATTGAGTAACAAACCAGCTCTGGACCCAATAAACCAGTCTATATAAATGAGTAATTCTAATATGACCACAACATTCCTCCATTATTATGAAGACCTCTCTCCCATATGGGTAATCATGTAGTATTATCAAAGATTCCGAATTTGAAGGATATTAAAGTGGTTCCACCACATAAATCATGACCCACTTTTTCTAGATGGTAGGTTATCCAAATAGTGATACTTCCATAGATCCTCAACACTATTGAGTCCCTAGTTTCTTGAATGGATTCCATATAGGGATGGTGCACCCCCATGAAAACAAAAAAGAATCCATACCCTAAATTGGTGGATTAAAATTTTCCCAAAACCAACTAAGAAAATCCTATCTTCTCAAACATTAATAACACATGATATCTAGAATAGAAACTCACACACTCTGTCTCTCATTAATACCCAATGATGTTTCCTCTAGACCAGAAGGAGGAAACAAAACTGAGATATTTTGTATATAATCTTGTAGTTCCATCCTCCATATGGTAAAAAAGTCTACCAAAATGATATTTCATTGGGTTGAAATAACTTTATCATCAATTCCATAATCAATTCATCTCTACTCAAAGGAAAATGATGATCGTTGATCTCATAAATTGAAATCAGTTTGAAAATTAAATACTCTTTGATATCATATCCAAGTGGAAGGTGTAAAACCTAATAACTCAGTATTAAACTATCGTAAGAGAAATTTCTTTCACATTATGATGATAATATTTTGGGATGAGCAGTGAGCACATTTGATCTTGATGAAATAGGTGGCTGGATTCTGTGAGTTTTCAGAAACATCACAATTCATAGAATTTTCCATTATGTGAAATTGGGTCGAAACTTAGTATACACCCATGATATAGAAAAAATTCATGTTAACGTATATAATAATTTTTTACCCTCAATCCAGTCTTGGTTCCCATACATGGTCCTAGGCAATTCCCATATCTCCCGACATATCCCACCGAGTGGACAAAACATCAAAATTTCCCTTGATCGAATGTGAGGAGAGACTAGGGTTTCCTGTGATTTGAAGAGCATATGAAAACATTACATTCCTTATCAAATTAATAGGTTCTTGGTTATTTCTTCACAACTATAGAAAATAACCACTTTAATATACCTGATCGAAATAAAGAAAATGGGGTCAACTTCAATGGACAACCTCACTACCTCCCTTTTTATAGGAGATTGTATCGCATAATATAAGTCTGATTTGTCTTAAAAAACATCCTCCATAGAATGGTTTATTTTATATAGGTGATACTAAGAAATTCCCCATCCCAAGTGACCTATATAACTGTCACCCAACTAGAAGAGAGGGTAACTAGTAAGAAGTTCTGACTAAGTGTGAACAGAAGAGAGATAGCTGGATGAATCAGAAAATAGTTGACCAAGATCATTCCACTCTAAGGGTGAAGTGAGATAAAATTGTGAAAAAACCAAATACCTATAAGATTATATTGAATACACCTCCTATATATAGATGCAATCCTCATACATAGGAAAAGGCATAAGAGAATGAGTCACATCCAACTCCCACACAAATAATAAATCTTATAGATTTTTTTCCTTCAGTATCTAGAGAGTGGGTACTTCCCCACAAAATAATACCCTCATTGAATGATGAACCTTTTTTTGATATTAACATATTCAAATTAATAGGTCCCCTCTCTGATGATGAATGCAACCCTGGGTATTAGTTCCTCATGCATGACCAGGGAGCCGAAGGCTGAGGATGTAAACGTTGAGGGTACAAGGGAGTACATGGGACCAGATAAACCAAATTATCTGGTCCCAAACCCTTTGTGTCTATATACTTAATCAATACTCATGGGTGATAATTCCATCAATCCAAAAAAATAATAGAGACACTATAGATCCCATTAGCTATCGTTATAACTAGATCATTTTAAACAACATATTGGTGAAGGTGTGATTGTCTAATCCACCTAAAAAATGGGTACTCCAGTGAAAACTATGCCACTAGAAATAAATAATCCCTCAACATCTTCCTAAGTAATAATCTAGACTACCTCAAAGACAAAAAACTCATGAACTACATGATATAGTGAAACCCCACCTTAGGAAGCATAGGCCTATGGAACAAAATATGATAACCTAAAACAATTAGTGGATTCCCATTACAAAACCTCAATCCTAGATGATCTACAACTTTCAAAAGAACTCATAGAAACCTTCATAGATTACCTCCAGATCCCATAGTAATTTAAGATAAAATTATCCACAATTGAGGTTTACCATGAAGAGACTCTTCCATTAAAATGTTATGCCACCATCTCATTCACAGAACATGACTAGGAAGAAGTTATATAAGGACATTTCATGACCCTATATGTTTCCAGAAAACTTGATAATATTGATACATAGTGGGATATGGTTGAAAATGGCTCTATAATAAACCTAATCCATGTCTGGACACTTTGAAATTCGGGATATAATGAGGGATACTTTTCTCTAACAAAATTAACTATCCAAGGTTATGACATGAGTGAGAAAAGAACCCTCATAAAGATAATTCTCAAAGATAAGTTCAAGGATAACACATTTAATGCTGAGTTTAAAGTTATCCAGTGAGACATTTCATAAAATATTCTACTCGGAATACCTTTTCTTCATGTCACATAGAAGTATCTTCAACATTTCATCAACACTAGAAATATCTCATCAATGGAAAGGTTAGAATGTTCCATGGTGAAAATTCCCCATTAGAGTCTTGAGAAGCCATATATGTTGAGGAAGGATTCTACAAGAGGGAAGGAAAATGAACAATAGTAGATGATGATATATTTTTTCCACTAGCATTATTTTTGGAACATCATATGGAAATCACTATAATATGCATGGTAGAAATTATGTTCTACCAATAAACCTAATTTAGGAAATAGATTCAACCCCAAACATTATTCAAGAAACAAATACTTTACTAGACCATGTCCAAGTGATGGAAATTACATCCTATAATGTGGATTCATCAAAGAAAATTCAGAATGGTTCACTATTCAGATCCAAGAATTCCATTGTGACATTAAAAAATACTAAAAATCAACCCAATACATTATTTCTAACTCTGGATGTCCATATATCTCCAACCCATGGTGGTAGCATAAAGGAAGACAAGCATCCCCAAAATATCTCAACAATGATTGTAACGGTCTAGGATGTTGATGCCTCTTCACATGGCCTCTCTTATCTTGATAGGGATTGAGAGTCCCATGAATTACCCACCAAGTCTGAAAATGCTTTAATGGAAATAGAGATGGAAGAAGAAGAGAATGATCTAAGGAACACTTCTCCAATATTTGGGGAAATTTTATCCACCACCATCGATGATATCAGGCATGTGAATTTAGAATAAGTCTAACAACCTATGTAGGTTAGTGTTTCCATGTATCTCTAGGAGTATGGGAGGTATGTTTCATTTCTAAATGAGCGTCAATACATGGTCAATTGGAACTACACATAAATTATCAGGCTAAACCGCAATATAGATTTCCATCTCATGGTATTTCTAGATTAGCATCAAGGTTTCATGATAGAATCTAGGAGATGAACCCCTCCCCTGATACTAATATAGAATCATATGTTAATAAAGTGATCAAAGTAAACTGTTTCCAAGAGCTATAGTATGAAAAATTGTTTTCCAACGTCATCCCTATAAAGAAAAAGAAAAAGTATATCATTTTTTGAATTTATTTTAGAGACCTTAATCAACACTTACTAAAGGATGATTTCCCATTTACAGTAAGAAAACTTTTAATTGATGAAACTAATAGCTTCCAAGACATTTATTTTATGGATGGAATTCAGGGTATAATCATATAAATATGTCCCTTCAAGATAAGGTAGCCACTAATTTCAGATAACCTCTAGGAATCTATTGCAACAAGTTCATTCCCTTTGGATTATATAATGTTTGAAAAAATTACCAATGTACTAGGAATCCTACCTTTAAAAGTTTCTTGGGATGAACCATAGAATTTTATTTCGATGACCTGGTGGTTAAATATCAACAACACTTTCATCACCTCCCCAATATTTTGGAAATATTTGGAAAATTTTATAAGCATAGTTAGATGATGAATCCTTTGAAGTGTTATTTCATAGTAATGTTAGAGAAATTACTTGTATTTTTGGAATTCCACCATGAAATTGAGGATGATATAGAAAATACTAGTCCAATCCAAGCAATTTCACCACATTAAAATCTTAAATAACCATGGGGGATCTAAGGGAACCATGCTTATATTCAGCGTTTCAGATCTCATCTGGATGAAAAATATCTCTTGTACACTAAGTTAATGAATAAGGGGGTAACTTACCAATGGGATGAGGAATTACATGTGGATTTGAAGAATCTCTTGCTATACCAATTGCATCCACTGGTCTTAATGCCACCAATTAGAGGAAATACACTTTTCCTATATGAGGTCACTACAGAACGATCTCTTGGTTGTCTCCCCACAATGAAAATGATACAGTGAATGAAAATAGTCTCTACTATCTCAGAAGAATGATATTGGATTCTGATACTTGATATTTTGATATAAAAAAGAACTACCTCACACTCCACTACATTTTAAAAAAGATAAGGAATTTCTTTCAGCATCACAAAGTCCACATAGTCTCTCATGTCGGCTCAGTCAAGTACATTCTTGGTTTCCTTATGTTAACCCGGTTTTTTCCCTTATTTTTAGTTATCCTATAAAACATGAAATCTAATTTATTCTAAAGAAGGTATTTAAAGGTATGGCCATAGATGATTTACTTGTGGCACATCCCACCCCTGAAATCATACCATTGTACACAAACTTATAGGTGAATTAGTTTAATATACCCATGAAACCCACAAACATGGGAGATATAATTTGACAATGCCTCCCGAAATCCTATTGGAAAGAGAATGGAAAACAAAAATATCAATTGGGTTGGTCTAAGGATTTTATTCATTTCCCTGATCAAGGGATATTTTCCCATATCTTTCTTAGTGTTTGAAGGCTATACAAAAAATGAGGTAGAATACGAAGCCCTTAACATCAATTTAGAGCTTTCCCTACAGCTGTAGATAGAATATCCAAATATCAAAGGGGAATTGGAACTGATAATCAAATAGACCCATGATGATAATTCCATAATGATGGAATAATTATACCCCCTCATCATTTATGTTAGGGAAAAATTCACAGAACATTTTTTTAAACTAACATAGTATCATGTCCCTCAATCAAAAAATGATCACACTATCATAATAACCATTGCATCCAAAATATTGGAAGATATTGATCAGGATGAGGTTGTATTCCACATCACTCACTAAAATTGGGTCTCACTAGTCATCGACAATGACATGGAAGAAATCAAATAGGTAACAAATTATCTATAGTAGGATGAGTCGACATCGATCCCAGGATGGATGGATCCCATAATAGATTACCTCCAAAATGGGACCCTAATGTAAGATTGATCTAAAAGGGAATATATTAGAGTCCAAGAAGAAAACATCACCCATTGGGATGATCCAAATGAGAGGAAAACACTCCATAAATGAATATTTAATTATTTCCTCCTTATATGTATTACAAAATGATAGATTCTCGCCATCATGGAATAAGTGAATGTAGGATCCCGTAGTGATCACCAATCTAGAACCAGTATCTCCCACTAGATTATAAAGCTTGAATAATACTATAAAAATAGATGCATGACTATATAGAATTAACTATAAAGTGTAAAGCATATCAAATCCATGAAAAATTCATCCCTTATATCCCATAGTTTCTGAACATAGCTAAGTATTTTTTTTCATTTTCCATATAGAGAATGAACATTATAATGATATATCCCCTAGAAACTACTAAGAAGTTTAAATACAAAATTACTATAAAAAATTATTCTCCAACTAGGTTTAGGCCCTACCCTTCAAGGAAGTTTGGATGAATAATATCATAAACTTTTTGAAGTCCAATATAATCATAAAATTCGGTGTCCCAGACATGATATTGATAGATAGGGGCACCAGATTCTATTATTCTAAGATGGAGAAATTGTTCCAGGAGTACAACATTGATTGAAACCATTAATACAACTATCATGCTATGGAATACGGAAAGATAGAGGCTATAAATAATAAATTTTCAAATATATTATTGAAAATTATGAAAAAAAAGAATATTTTCCAAAACAAACACCTTCTTGCTTTATAGGCCTATAATTCCACCACACACACTACCACACAAGAGACCCCATATTAATTTTTTTATGGGAAAGAGGCATTTTTTCCCGTTGAAGTATTGATTCCCTCACTATGAATAACAATAAATGGATAACTCTTATATGAAGAACAATAAAAAAAGGATGGATGGGTTCGAAAGACTCGATGAGAAAAGGTTATGTACACTCCATAAACTCTAATTTCATCATAATCATATCACATGGGACTTTAATAAAAATGTTATAATCCACTCATTCCTTCAAGGAGAACTGGTATTGGTTATCAGAGCACCAAAGATACAAGGGAAGAAACCACCATGTTGGAACCCCAAGTGGGAAGGACCTTACATTATACACAAGGTATTTTCCACCAAAACATACTCATTGGTCATGATGAATGGGGAACAAGTTATTCCCCCCACTAATGCGAGGTTTCTAAGGAAGTACTTTTCATAATTTACATCATGATTTATGTCCTGATGGAAATAATTTAAAGAACATAGCATTTTTTTCTATACCATAGGAAGTTAAACTACACAGAAGATGTCGTACCATATGATCATAAAATTCATAGTGGATGTTACTTCATGAACAATTCACTACCCATGAGTTAGATCTATTTGGAATAAATAAATAAGTATCCACATCCTTGTTTATGAGTTTTGTCCTCAAAAGGAATTTTTTATAATAACTACATGTGTATTGATTCTTGTTGTCCTAGGATACACAGCGACACCTAGATTTTAAATCATGGGTCCATTCGCAATATCAATGGAAAATATTCCATCCTTATATATGGGTCAGACCCAGGTAGGGAATTTTCCATCTAAGAACTATGTGTGGATCGATTCCTATTATCATAGGATATATAGTGAAACTTAGATCTAAAAATCATAGGTCTATCCACAATATATAAAAAGTTCCCCCTCTTTGCATATAGATTAGACCTATGTAGAGAATTTTCCATATAAGAAGTGTGTTTGTCTTGATTCCAGTAATCAATGGATACATAGTGACATCTAAATCCCAAATATTAGGATGAACCATAATATTATATAAATAAAAAAGACCCCTCCCTCTAATTAGGTTAGACATTTTTAGGGAATTTTCATTCTAAGAAATATGAATGGATTTATTCCTATAACAATATGATATGTAGTGATTCCCATATACGAAATCTTGGGTCCAGATCAAATATAAAAATATCCCCCTCCATATGTATGAGTTATACCTTCACATGTTATTTTCCATTCAAGAACTATGTGTGGCTTGATTCTTGTTACCATGAGATACATAGTGACACACATATCTCAGATACTAGGTCCAATTAAAGAATATATAAAAATGAACCCCCTACATAAAGAACAAACCTATTCATTTTTTTAAAAACTATGTGTGGCTTGATTCCTATTATTTTTAGATATATAGTGATTCATAGATCCCCAATCTTGTGTCCATCTATAATATAAATTGAAAAAAAACCCCTAATTACATATGAGTTATACCTAAACAGATAATCTTCCTTCTAAGAACCACATGTGGATTAATTCATATTATCATATGATACATAGTGATAAACTGATCCTAAATCATGGTCCCAACCATAATATAATAAAAAAACCCTATCCCCTCACACAATAACTCAACATGTTTAGGGAATTTACCATGTAAGAACTATGTGTTCCTTGATTTCTATTACTATGGGATAAATAGTGATTCATAAAGCTTCTACTCTAAGTTTTCCCACAAGTAATAATCATGTCCAATAATGTCTCTCAATGAGAGTCATATCTGTGTAGAGGCTCCAGTCCACTTTAAATTATTAACACCACACATAATCCGTAACACACACTCTCCCAAAAAACTCATTGACTATCCAGTTAGGCCTTGTTTCTCACATTTATCATGAATTATTTGAGATTAGGGAACCTGATAAGTCACTTTGACTAGCATGATTAATGTGAATCCCATCCAATAGTATGGAGTAATGTCTAAGTCACCTGATGTTAAATTTCATGACAACATCCTAGTAATATGATGTCAAACTACATGAAAATTTCAAAGTCCTATTAATTTAAAGCACACAAAATGATGACATTATGCCAAATATATTTTCCCACGATAACTGTGTATTTATGAAATGCATGTTTTATCTCTTAACCCAAAAATATTTTCAATACACATTTGATTAGACTTTAGGTTTCTTGAACCCTTCATGAATTTTAAGTTTCCTATGAACCAACATAATATCTTTGACATCTATGCTAATATCAACCAATTAATTTAGTTAATACCCTTCTCTTAAAACCCCATGAACCTCAAACCCTGATGTTCTCAGTTTCTCTTGGTAATGTACTGGTAATAGGTATTATTTAATCCAAAAGAGATATTTTTAGGATTCACTATTGAATAAATAAATTCCCCAAAGCTTGATAATAATAGATGCTATCTTCCTAGAAGGGATCCCCCCTTAAATCAAGTAGCTATTGTCTAGTTTTCATCGAATATGTGCTCCCATCATTATCAATGGTCAACCTGTACCCCCTATACTCATGTTTAGTTGACTTAGATATTCTTAGGCTATGAATTAAACTTTCCATAACCCAAATATTAAATAATATTTCAATTCCCTCGATGTTACTCATCCATGCATCATACCTATTATCAAATCAAGATTATAACATCACATTCTTGTACACATTCATTTTAGGAAATGAATCCATTATGAGGACCTAACTTTATTGAGTGTTAAAATTCATTTGGAAACCCCCAAATTTTCCACTATACAAACTTCATTCCACATTTTCAATTATTAATCAATGGATTCCATGGGTACATATTCTCTTGGAATTTCATGTACCTTGATCAGACATCATCCAAGTCCTCACTTGTAGAAAATTGGAAATAGGGATTGAATAATTCAGAAGAGACCCCATTAATATTCACAGAGGAATAAAAAAATTCGTAAGAGCTTATGTCTAGGGTATGTTTTAGTTCCTAAAGTGACCCCACTAGGATTTTATTATGAATAATACAATTCTTAAGAGCCTGTACCTATAGGATATTTTGGGTCCTTGAGTAATGTACCCCCTTGATCCTGTAATCTATTTCTCTAGTGGTGTGGTAGTGGTCCCAGTAATCATCAAATGGTCATTTTTGATACATATATTTAATGAAATGATTTATTTCACATGTTTTACCACATCTAAGAGGGATAAATAGTGACTTGGTGGTTTAAACCTTCATATTTCATGTATCATTTTCAAGACTCTAAACTGAATTGAATTTATATTAGTATTGACTAAGGATTGATTCCTATTACCCCATGAAATGTAGTGATACACATGTCTCTAATTAATGATCTTTCCATGGAGAAATGATAAAATGACCCTTCTGTATGTAGGAGTTTGATAAATATGGGGAGATGATATCAGAATACATGTGGCCTGATTCTTTCACACATAAGATATGTAATGATTCTTAGATCACAATTATTATTCTCATCCATGATGAAACAAACAGGAATTTCCCCTCTTGGTCTTATAGATCAGACCTCTATAGAAGATTCTATTAATTTATTATTCATTTTCACCCCACTTTATTGGTTAGAGGATATGGACTGGGTGTCTCTCAAGGGAATCCATCTTAGTATAAGTCTATAACTTTCCTAAACCTTAGGGATAAAAAAATCTCTATGAGAGAAATCATCTATCCCAATTCATCAGTGAGTTAGGGACCCAATTGAACAATGAGGACTCTAATTCCTACTCTATGTAGCATATCTAGGATTCCTTCTAAAGTCCTAGATCTATATCGAACACTGTATTAGTTATACCCCAATTCATATGTCCTACATCTATATGTAGAGTGCCAAATCATTTTCTATCTCTTATTTCTCACACCGATCATGACTCACATGAGTATATAGATTTGAAGCTATCAGGTCACTATCATCACAAAATTACCTCAATTAGTCTGAACTTAGTGTGTAAACCACATCCAATAATTTGATATAAATGCCTCCTTACTTGAGTATCTACCTTCGATTAAGTCCCAAAGGTAGTCCCATATTGATAAACATTGTGGTGATAACCCTAACAAGTATTATGTATCTGTCCTCACCCATTAGTGGGTTGAGTATAGGCCAAACTATAAATACATTGATTCATGTTATAAATTGTATATGTATGACACCTTACTATGTCTATAGTCCCATACTCATCAATTTCCTTACTGCATGCCATAAAATTGAATGATGTAGTCTTGTCATATGACCCTAAATTATTTTAAATGAATTACATGGGTTTGGATTCATGTTCTTACATGATACATATGATTCCTCTAATTGGTTAAATATTAAACCTAAAACACTAATTACCTTCATAGATGATAATAAAATTTCAATTTTCTGATCATATAGATTTTAAGCACAAGCAGTCCCTCGTCGTTAAGTAGTAATAGGAATGAGATACAAAACCCCTGATACATTAAGATGGCGTCTTTAATAGAACATCCTTTTACATATATAGAGATTTAACACCCAATTGTATTATTAGGGTAACCAGTCGTATATAGTCATTTCAGAAAGACTCACAAACATATACTAAATCTATAAGACAATCCCAAAGTATGAAATAATTCCCCCAAAAGGGTGTGATGAGTCCAACCTCCCATCCACTTGACCAATGTGCGGTTTCAAGCGTCATTGTATTTTCAAACCCAAATGAACACCTTCCTTTGGAAACTATACCTATATCTTATTATGGATGTGGGAGTTATTAGTAGTTTTTTATGATATAAAACATTTCGAACCCAATTTTATTGATTGTGCAACAACACTACCCCCCCCCCCACATAATCAATCGTTAGGCCCCAATTTTCCTTAAGAACAAAAATTATGAATTCGACATGAATCTAGAAATAAAAAAAGAAATTTGATTTTCACACATTAGACCATTTCACTCCCCACACACCCATTTTAATGAAAACATATGTATGTCATAAATCATAATATTTAGTCATGGTATAAATTATGGAAATTAGTTTTACATGAATCATAAAGGAGTCGAAGAACATAAGCAATGACACATGTATTTTTTTATACACATAAGTACATAAAATAATTCCCTTTGTATTCAAGTCTCATTTCCAACCCTATCCCAATGGAATAGGTTCACCCCCCAAATAATCATTGTTGTCATGGTTCACTCCCAAGACTATCATAATGGACAAAGTCCCTTATTGAACTGGGTTCACTCCCTATTATATTATTTTTTATCTTATGAGATATCCATATTAACCCAATTCATTAGAAGGAGATATAGGTCCCACCTATAAAATAATGAAAATCATACATATAAATTCCAAAAGATCATAAAACCAGTATCACATTAGAACTAATGAAAAAATGTGTTTCATAAACATTTCATCATAGAAAAAACTATGGAAAATAAAGGGATTTCTTAAACATTTCTTCATAGAATAATCCATGAAAATGAAATGTGTTTCTTAAACATTCCATTATTTTATCATCGAATAAAATGTGGACAAGGAATGGATGTTATACACAAGTAACCCAAAAACATAAACCATCCATATAATGAATAAGGTTAGTATGCTTGGATAATATACCTAGTAAAGAATAATTAAAATAATGAATTTTTTTGTTTAATGAATATAAATACTATAAAAATAACATTAAACATTATTAAGGAAAATATATTTTCCATTTTGAAATCACTTCTATAAAATTATTTTTTTATGAAAATATTATGAAGAACATTTTATTTGAAAATAAAAATGGAAAATTTTAAAGTAATCAGTGAATAATTGAGTGTTTGTGATGGTAAGAAATTCTATTCATGCAGTATAAGTTAACAAAAAATTTCCTTTCATACTTTTATAAAAAGTCAATATAAACTTCATTCAAAAAATGACAAGGAGATTCCTTTCTTTTTTTGTAAAAATTTAAAAACTGGTTAAAAAATAATTTAAAACATTTTATGATAGTATTAAAACCTTTTAAAATTAATTTTTAGAAATCATGATGATTGAAGAAAAAAAAATTCAACCCAAGTGAGAAATGATATCAATTTTCATTAAAAATAAATTTTTAGTATATTGATTAATAAAAGTGAGGAAAATGGTAGGAAAAAAATAATTCTCAAAAAATAAAAATAATATAATAAAATTCACTTGTTTCTTGAGAGATAGATCAAAATATTTACACATTAGAATTTAAATTGTAAACAATCTTGATAAAAAATGACATTGTAACATAAAACTCTTACCACTTTGGTAACTTTTGAATCATAACTACCGTTATTGAAATAGAAATATATGGATATGTAAATACCTATATATTTCATAATAATCATCATAAAATACATTCATATGTAGTATATACACCACTCAAAAGAAACAAGTGGCGTATAAGGCATGTGTCCCTCATAAATAAAAGTGAGATGAAAATACCTTACACTAGGTACATATTCTTTCTCACATGTTGTAACCTCTTATATAATAAATATATATATATTATAAACATATTAGAAAAAAATAATAATATATATCATACCATATTTGATTTACTTATAACCTTTTATCAAACATTTATTAACACCTAATTATTAAAATCAATGTTCGGAGCGATATCGTCTTTATTTTTCATGTTTGTTTTGGTGTGTTAGATTTGTATTGAATATTGATAATGGTTCCATCATATAAATAACGTCAATAATGATTTAAATATCATATATAATCATTATATTCTTGTTTATATTCATTCATCAGAGATATAGATTTAAAAATAAATTACACTGTTCACAGGGATGATAAGCCACACATATGCATGAATGTTGTTTCAATTTTTTGAAATATGTAATGAAAGAAAGGTCAATTAAAATTAAACATTAAATAATTATTATTATATAATATATACAATATAGATTAATTAAATATATCCTTATTATAGTCTTAATAAAACATAACTTAACAATGAATCACATCGATTCGTGGAGTCGGTAGTCCACACATACGCACGATCGATATTATATTTTTACAATGGTTCGAAAGGTAAGAAGGTAGATATGTTATTATCATTAAAGAGGTATAATTATTCCATTATTATAATATATAATCATTTAGTCCATCAAAATACACATCCATAAAATATGGAGATGAGAAATGAATTTTATTTCTATGTAGAGATGATAAGCCGCACGTTAGCACAAGCCGGGTTTTCACTTAATATTTATAGGAAAGAGGGTGAATAAAGGTGGTTTCAAAATCATAATAACATTTAAATATATTTAACATGCAAAATTTATTATTTTATGATGAATATAATAGATTTAATTGAGGTAAAAGAATAATTAAAAATAAGTAATCAATTAAGGTGATTGCATCTTCTTTGAAATAAATCCTTTAGATCTCCTCTTAAAGGATTTAGGGTTGATCTTTTGGGAATAATAGGATATATATATTGATGTTAGGTACGTGGAGAATATAATATGGTAGAGTTTTTTTTATCTAGAAGGCTCAAGGTGGTGTCAAGAAGAGAATGGAGGGGTGCTATTTTATAAATGAGGGGAAATGCACCCTAAGAATTTCTTAAAAGACTAAAATATATTAAAGTATTTTTCAAGAAAAATTGTTCTAAATAGTATATAAATGGTAGAGGTATTAAATTTTAGGCCATATATTATACATATTTTCATATTTTAATATTTTATGATTTTTAAATATTTTAATAAAATATTATTCTCATGAAATATCAGTGTTTTCAATTCAGACACTATTCATTTAATTTGACTTAAAATTTATAAAAAAAGATTTAATTCATATATAATTATTTAAAATAACATATACATGTCAAATTAATCTAAAATATTCGTGGAAAACCATTATTCACTCAAAATATATTATTTATAAATCTTTAAAAATCATTTATTATATTTTTTTCATTAATTTGAGAAATACAACATCGATGTATCATAAGAATTTATGGTCATTATATAACGAATAAGAATTAGAAATAAATTTATATTAGGAAAATAATTTTATTAATTTCAAAATATACACTTATATTTATTCATAAATTTCTTTTTCTACATATGGACACATAATAGATATTTAAAATTAAGAGAGTTACTTTTTGTAACAATCTTTGATTTAAATATTATATAGTTCATTTTCATGGAAAAGTATAAATTAAAAGATTAAATTATGATACTAAGTTGATAATGGTATTATTTAATTTATCCAATAATAATTAGTAATAAAAATTACGGACTTATAACTTAATTATAAACTAGATTAACCGGATTTTCCCTTTATCGAGGTAATAAATTTTTGTACAATTACTATTCATATTTCCTGAAAATAAAAGTGACACATTTACTAATTTTTAACCACATTTTTTTAATATAGAATAAATTTTATAAAATTAAATTTGTATAAGTGGAATAAATTAATTTTAAAATAAGTTCGTAACACGCAATGAAAATTAATTTTTATAAATATACATTTTGAGCATAACAAAAGCTTTATTCTTATCCCAAGTCTATAAAAATATATTAAATGAGTGTTAAAACATTTTATTTAATATATATTATATATATTTGATTAAAATAATTCACTAATACTATTTAATTTGATTTATTAAGATAAAAATACATTGTGATCATAAAAATAGTTTTTTAGAAAAACATTTGTTTTATTTTGAATGATTTTATTTTTATTTTTAATTAAATGATACCCGAAGAATTAAATTGTACATATGTAACCCTAAATTTTTCTTAATTTATTTAGTTCTATCAATACCCTAAAATTAATTTTCAAGGTGATAACTATAATTTAATAGTATATTGCGGTTTGTTTAATATCTGTGTTGCATGTAATGCAAGCTATTAAAGAAATTAAATTTATTTGTAAAAAGTATTTCATAAAATCTCAGGGTGCTACATTATTCCCCCATTAAAATAAATTTCTCCCTATAAATTCATCACTCTGATATTTAAAAATTTGGATATATTTGTATCATTACATCCGCGGGTTTCCATGTAGTTTCTTAAAATTTGTGATTTCTCCAGAGGACTTTCACCAGGTGAGTAGTCTTGTCCCATAGTGATTTATCTTTATGATAAAATATTTCTATAGGTTATTCGTTATAATAAATATAATATTAAATGGTATGGATTATGAGTTTATAACATGTTAATGATCAAGTATGCACTTCCTAATAAGAGATACATGGGACACATAGTGAATTTGAGAGAGGTTCGGAAGAAGCCCAAAGCAATAAGCTACTATCCATACTCAATAAGTTATATCAAAAGGGAAAATATACCTAAGGTTAAGATTTAACTTAATTATAAATATAATAACATTATTCCATGTAGAAATTATTATGAAAACATTATAACCAATTTCAAATTCTAGGATACACTGAGGATTTTAATCATAAATTTTTTTGTTAACTCCGAGATGTCTTGAGGTACTATTGAATGGATTTGAATTTCTCTATCACTTCCTCTTATAGATAAAGTTATAATAGATTAATTTCCCTAATATCATCCCAAATTTTTATATTTTTAAAATTATTTCCATATATAACTTCATAACGATCCATCTATATTCTCAATTGAAAGCTATTCTTATATGAAAATTCCACAGTGGGAAGGTATTGATCCCTAACACCTTTGAAATCCATAGAACAATATCTCAACATATCCTTTAAGCTCTGAATTTTTCTATTATACTGACCATATATATGAGGATTATATTCTATTCTAAAACACGAATTTGTATCTACATCTTACTGAATGTTTCCCCAGAACTTTGTTGTAAAACTTAAATCTTGATCAGATATTAATCCGCACCACTTACTTAATATAAATTATATCATGAAGACCAAGAGAGAAATATTATATAATGTAAATTATGTTTTCTTGACTTCATAATGTTATTGAATACAACCCATATAACATTATTCTCTTTTGTTTTTTTATGGATCCCAACAAGAAAATCGATGGTGTTGTTTTCTGATTTCCATTATTGCATGTTTAAAGGTTGTAACATCCCCTTAAAATGAAGTCTCCAATACAAAACTTGTTGACTTACCAAGAACTGATATACATATGTATAAATATCTCTATTCATGTTTTCCCACTAGAAATACTCTTTTATATCTCTATACGTCTTTGTAATTCTATAATGAATAGAGAATGGTTAATTTTAAGCTTCATCCAACAAATCCTACTTCAAATCTGGTAAGAACAGAACACATACACAAATCCTATGTCTTATAATTCCATCATAATCATGGTTATACTTAGGAATATTTCTAAAATTCTTTTTTAGTACCATATCTTCCTTCTATACCTCTTTAATATTCACTTGGATAGATAGTTGAACACTCATTTGAGAAAGATAGGATTTCTCACCTTCCTTTGAGATTTCATCATCCATCCATTGAAAACCCAGAAACATTGGATCTTTTATTATCATTATTATAGATAATATATCATGATCATTTTATATTAGAGAATATTATACCGTATTATCTTTCCCAAGGTGGTAAAATATTGGAAATTAATAATAATTAATTATCTCCAAAAATCTTATCTGGAACATATTAAACTCTTTCTATAAGATAATATACATTAAACTTTTATGATCATTATATATATCAAAAATTTATTCATAATGATAATTCCTCTCTATCATTAATGTTAAAAATTACCATAGTTAATTCCAAATCATGAGTTGGGTAATTTTACTCATGAACCTTACATTATCATGAGCAATAATATATCACCATATCATCATTAATTAGAATTCATCGAAATAATATCTTTGATTAATCACTATAGATTACAAAACCATCTCCACTATCGGGTAAAGTAAGTATAAGTTCACTAACTAACATTATCTTCAGTCCCATCAAAAAAAAAATTCATATTAATATATCTAAAGGAACTTATCTCCTATATGAGTTAACATTGTGATTGTGTTAGAAGTTCATGATAAATTCTCCAAATAACATTGATAATAACCATTCAAACCAAAAAAAACCACGAATCTCATTCACAGTGGTTGGTTTGGTCTAATGTTCAATAAATTTTATCTTGGAATGATAAATTGATATACCCTCACATGAGATTATATAACCCAAGAATGAATCTTTACAAAGCCATAATTCACACTTGATATCTTTTTCATAAATATTCTTCTTCCTTAGGGTCTTTAGTTTAATTCACAACTAATCTTCATGATATTTATTTCTCTTTGAATATACATGAATATCATCTATAAAAACTACAACAAACTAATTAAGTCAACCTCCAAAGATTCTATTCATTAAATCCATGGAGATAGTAGAGGAATTATTTATAATAAATGGAATCATTATAAAATTCATAGTGTCCATACCTTTTAGAGACTGATATCTTGGGAATATCTTCCTTATTGACTCTCTTTAATTATATTTATAATTGAGGTGAGTATTATAAAATTATTGAGCTCCATGCAGTTTATCAAACAATTCATCAATATAGGTAAATGATACTTGTTCTTGATAATTATTTGGTTATGTTCTTGATAATCAATTCAAATTCAAATTGATCCATCTTTCTTGTCAACAAAAATAACGGTTTCATCCTTTGGTGATAAGAAAGTCCAAATAAACCCCTTTCCAAGATTCTCATGGAGTCACTTCTTGAGTTCGGGAAACCCAATGGGGGCCATTCTCTATGGAGTCTTTGAAATAGGTGTAGAACAAGGAATGAGTTCAATTAAGAACTCAACTTCTTGATTCGGTGGAAGACTAGAAAATTATTCTAAAAAGAAATAAAACATGGTCACACAATTGGAGTATCATTGTTTTGTATTTTCTCCCTATCCTTGAAAGAAAAACACCCCTTTTGAATAGGAATCAGGGTCCATACAATGAATGTGATTTCCATCAGAAGTTAATATTTATCATTACATTGAAAGATGACTATTGGTTGGTTCAGAATATCAAACTTGACTTATCTTACAATGAAATTGATGTGGGGTTTAAGTAAATAATGTTAATCCATTCCTTGGATAGCATTAAAATTAACCAGAGGGAGAATAACAAGATTTACAGGAATCACATTTCCAAACATATCAACTGGAGAAAAATCATATACTTGAGATGAGATCATCAAACCATTAAGGGTTTTAGTACTAATACAACATCTTATCATTATGGTGGTAAAGTGATACCCTTAAAAAATTCCTTGGATATACAAGAGCGGGTGGATCCAAAATAAAATAAAACAATAGTAGTTCTAGTGTGGGTGGTAAGTGTAACTTTCCCCACATCATCATCATAACCCTCATAAAAATAGTGATCTCATGGGATTCACCTTTTTATGTGGTATCAAGAGGTTATTGATGTTTGTCAACATCATTAACCTTTTGATTTGGGAACGTTTTGTCATAATTTCCATACATTCATTTAAAATAATGGAGTGTGAGTGGTGTATTCTAGGGTGTTTTTATCTATATTCACATCATTATATAACTTCTAAAAATAAATTTGGAATTCGATTTATTGATAACCTTCCACTCTTAAAAATTTACCAGTTACTTTAAGAATATTTACTCAAGGTTTTCTTCCACACATTGATCATAAATAAAATATCATCTTCCTCTCTCCAAGGTATTTAGAATTTCCTTTGACGTCCATATTTCCTTTCATATAAAAACCATGAGGTTGATGGGGAACTCCAATCTCCATATCCACCTTGAAGGCACATGGAATGATTTATTCATATTTAATGATGTCCCTTATAGATAAATCCCTTTAGATACTAGGTTTTAATCTACTAGAGAATCCTTCAAACACACATTACAGTTGGATGATTTTCTATAAGAATAGCTCAAGATTATTGTAAATTTTTTCTCATAGGTACCAATATATTCATTTTCCTTTTGTCTAAGGTCATGGAATTAATTCTATATTTTCATGAAAGGAATATGACAAACGAAATTATTTAAAAAAAATAACCTCTAAAACTCATCCCACTCAGTGGACTCAATTTATTCATGTTGCTTCATGATCATGATAAAATCCTTCCATTGATCTTATATTCCTTCCAAAGGATAAAGGAATGGAATAAATTTCTCATATTCCAAACACTAGATAATAGAAAATATCTTTTCAATGTTACTAAATAAATGCGTAGTGACAAGTGGATCAATGGACACCCTAAAATAAGTTGTATGTTGCCTCATGAAGGAATAAATAGAATTTTGTTCCCTCTATTTCTCATTTGGAATATTAGTGTGATTCATAGCTTTTGAATGTTTTTAGCATAGAAATAATATTTTTTATTATAGATCCTATAAAATTGTGTTTCTCAGGAGAAAAATCCTTGAATTGTCCGTCACATTCAGCATTAACATGATTCTTTCTAGTTGAAACCATCAATGAAAAAAACAAAGAATAGTGTTAGCAATAATTATCATAGTGTAAAACCACATAATCATGAAAAATAATTTGAAGGATGTGTAAATAAAGACACATGATTCTATGAAACCATCGTTTTAACCTAGGTCATTCATGATCACTACCAAGGATTTTGGTTTTTTCATATACATAGACTTATTCCTAGGTTTATCACTAATGTTTTCTCATCCAAGTTTCAAATGGTTAACTAAACCTTACTTTATACCAACTATACCGACCAGAACTCTTTATAAATAGATGTCACATATTAATAAATGAATATTCATTAAAAAATATAATGATCCATGAGAGAATTATATAGGTTTAGTTACTTTGGAAATATGGACACATAAACAACTAGTTCATAAATTATCCACATTGTATCCCATTAATTTATTCATAACTAGAAAAATTACAAGATATATCCTAAATGGTACCATTATTCAAAACCCAGGGAAATGAAATATATGAAATGGTGAGGTCAGATACTCAATAAGGGTAAAGAAGGGATATATCAATGATCACTTAAGAATAACATGAATATAAGGGTATGATAAAATTATCATAACATTTGAAAAGCATATGATATATATCATAAATCATAATCTTGAGTGATGGAATAAATCTTAGTAATTCATAAAACATGAATCCTGATGGAATCAAAGATCATAATCTATGGAAGTATAACATTAGCATAAGACATGGAATTATGGAATACTCACAAGTATATAAAATCTTTTCTTTAATAGTCAATTCTCATTTCCAAGACTATCATTGTATAATGGGTTCACTCCCCAAACTATTATAGTAGGCAAGTTTCACACTAAAGAAAATCATAGTGGATAAATTTAGTTATTGAACTTGGTTCACTCTCCATTCTAGTTTTGTTTATTTTATGAGAAATATATCTTTAAACAATTAATTGGTGGGAGATTTAGGTCCCACCCATCAAATAATGAAAATCATACATTTGTGTTCAATAAGATCATAAAAAATTCATCATATTAGAACCCATGAAAAGAAATGGGATTCAGAAAAAATTCATCATATCCTAAACAATGGAAAAGAAATGGGTTTTATAAATATTTCAACATATAATAACCCCTAAAATAGAAATTATTTTCGTAAACATTCCATCATTTCATCATATCATAACCCATGTAAAACGAATAGATTTCATACACATATTTTTATCATAAAAATAAAACATCAAGATAAAGAATAAGGTTGGTATCCTTGGATCACATCCCCTATAAAATATAAATTAAGTAAAGTGTTTTTGTGTATGATGAATATAAATACCATTAAAATATCATTGAACAATCTTGAGGAAAATACCCTTTCCATTTTGAAATCACTTCATTAAAATCAATTATTTCTAAAAATATTATAGAAAAAATTTTCATTAAAAATAAACATGTAAACTTTTAAAGGTATCCTAAAATCATTGAGTGTCCATGATTGAAGGAAATTCCAATCATGGAGTATATGTCAAAAAACATTACTTTTTTTACTTTTGTCAAAAATAAAAATTAAATTATTTGGAAAAAGTCAAGAATATTCCTTTTAAAACATTTTTTTAAAAGTAAATCATGGGTAACGTTTACATTAAAAAATAATAAAAGAATAAAAAAAACATTCATTAATTTTTTAAGAAAACATGAGTGGTGACTCCCTTTATCGTAGGTTGTGAAAATCAAGGTAAATTTGAACATTTTTGTTCCCTGGTGTGTTAATGGTAAAGAATTTAATTTCTCTTATAAGTTAATCTTGAATAATTTTTTTACCACTCTATTCATCACGAATATGGTGTTTACCATCAGACAAGAGTTTGATAGAAATCCAAGATGTTCTAATTTTCATGTAATATATAATATTTAGTTAATTAAATATAAATTTATTTACATGTATTCATTTATTAGTATCTTATCAAAAGAGAATCATATTGAGATTCTGTATCCATGGTCGATTCTAGAATTGGGGGTTTATCCTTAGAGAGGTATAACCTTCTCTCAGGAATCAGGGCTGGGTTCAGGATCCTTTTCTTCTTCTTTTTCTCTTTTTTCTCATTTTCCTTTTCTAATTCTTCTAATTTTACTTTTCTCTGGTATATTTTCATGCATGATTCTGGGAATCCCCCTTTAGGGTCTTTGGCTAAGAGTGGTAGATGGAGAGATGAGTGGGAGAGGGAGAATAAGAGGCATCATCGTAGAGATGAGGTCGTTCTAGATCATTATGAAGTAGCTGTGGATCATAGATTAGACCAAAGGGTCAATGGTTTCCTCCATGAGGTATGTTCATTAATCTTTTTTTCACCATAAATTCACATAGTTTATGTTTTTTTTATTTTTTTGAACCCTTTTATGGGTTGTTTTTGAACCTCTATGGGTCAATCTAAGAGATTTGTAGGGAAATATATAAACTCCAGTTGGTTAGAGGTTTTCCTGTTTGGGGATTCCCATATACCCAATGGGTCTTTTAGAGAACACATTCCATCTATTATTCCTGTTTGGGGAAGATGATTTTTAGGAACTACATGTCGTGTACCTGGGGTATACACTGTGTAGTGGGCTATGGGGGTGTGGTCGAGTACTTTGATAGACACCCCATGTTATTGAACGTTGCCATATAGGGTACATGTCCAATGCCCATGTGGTGTGTACACCATGGGGGAATAGGTTCCTTGGATGGGTATATGTCTTGGTGAATGGGAGGGTACCCATGTGGGGTTACACACTATTTAATGGTAGTACACTCTATGTACTCAGGCATTTTACATGCTGAGTGGGGATAGGTACACAAACTGGTACCCATGTAGGGGTACATGATATATATGAGGATGTGTATTCCATGTACATTAGAAAAGTACATGCCAAGTGGCATGGGGAACAAGCCTAAGGAGTTCCTTTGGTGTAACACTCCATATACCCCTTTATTCATTCCTTGTACTTTTTCACTATGGGTTTATTTTTCCTATTTTTACCCTGGTGTTTAGATTGGGCTTTCAAGTAGCCCATTCTGAGAGTTATTCTACATAAATCATGATAGTGGAATCCTTTTAGTGTTTATAGACCATATAGATAGTGTTTTTGACTTTGAGGGTTCATTTGGAGGATTTCATTGAGGTTTAGTTCTTGGATCCTCCTGGGGTTTGGGTTGTGAGTTGCGAGGCCCGAGTGAGGGTTGTGAGCTTTTTATTTGTCTTGGAAAATGGATTTATGCATGTATTGTTTCAGGTTTTTCAAGATGGATCCTAGAATGTGAGACTGAGTACTATCTATGAGGATATATTTGTTTGTCCTAGCATGTTGGGATTGGTTTCTCGAGGCTAGAGCTGTTGAGGTTAAGCTCTTGGGTTTGAGGCCAGAGCTATTGGATCCTTTAGGATTGGTTAACACCTTTTGATGGTGGTTATATCTATATGATGTTTTACTGCTAATATGAGTATAAGGGTCTCTTAAGGATTCCCTAGTAGGGTGGTTTCAGATCAAGTTATCAATACATTCCATATTCGGCTATTTAGGATGGTCGAGGGGCATAATATTCTTTGGTTTCCCTTGTGGATTATTTTGTACCTGTGGATGAGTAATTTTCTAGGAAGGAATGTTGATTGATTTCTTTTTTGGGTTTTACCCCAAGGTTTTGTTATGGTATGGATCCATGGTGGAGGGTTTCCAACATTGATATGGTCATGAGGACTATTTTGAATTCCCCTATTGGTGGGATTGGTCTTTGGAATTCCCAATTTGGGTGTGTTGTTGATCGAGAATCAGTTAGAGGGTATTGAGGGATATTTTGGATGTTTCTATAGTGGGAATGTCCCATGAATTTGGTTGAACTAGAGGAACCCATCATAGCATTTCATTCTCATGTTGTGGTCTCTGGGATGGTTGAGGTTGTCTCTACAGTCGTCAAATAAGACCTTGGGTATAGCAGGGGTGTACCTAGACATGTACTACATTATTATGTTTCCAAGAGTATTCTGTGGGATTTTTTTGGTTTAGTCCTAATATGGGTTGTGGAGAGCCCATGGTGGTTTTTTTGGATGCTGAGATCTAGGGTGCTATGAGAGTACCCATTTTTTATTGGTTTAGATTTCATCGGTTCTGCTTATTCAAATGTCTTGACTGTGGGTTCAATGTTAGATTGTCCCACATTCATTTGGACATTGCTTGTGACTTTTGAAGTTTTTTTATATCAAAAGCTTGGTCTAAGTAGGGGACCATTGGGATATATTGGACCAGGTGTTGGCTCAGAATGTTGATCTAGTACTCTCCTCCTTTAAGGATGGCTATGGTTTGATAGGATTTGGGAGCTAATGAATTATTTGGATGAGATAACTACCCCTTTATTGAGGGTTCTCCCCATCTAGGGGTGGTTTTATTTACTATGGATGAAATTTTTCTCTCAACCGTGATTATGGATCCCACAAGGAAATGTATTTGTTGGGTCGATGAAAATAGATCTCATAGGGTGGTGTATTTTTAGGGTCCATATGGTAGAGCGTGAGTTTTTATACAAGACTTATTGGACATGACATATCTCAATCAAGTGAAAGGGAATATTTTTTACCAGTTATGATCATTCTATTCGATTCAAAGTGCCTAGTATATGAACATTTTCATGTGGAAACCAATGATTATGCCATGGGTTTCAACATTCATTCTTTTTGTGTTTAGATACCTTGGATCTCCTATATAGATCTATCAAGAATTACATTTTTTATGTGGATAAGTGATTCATGTTTTATAATCCTCTAGTGTGGGCCATTGAGGGGTAGATTTACCACTAGTGTCAAGATAGAACTCGCTGGCCGACTGCTTTCTTATGTTTGTTTTTCCCTTTTTTTATATAGTTATTTGTTTTATAACAACTTCTATTAATTTTAAGCTAGGATTGGAAAATAATGTGTGCATAAACTTATTATGATATCTTATATATAGGTTCAACATTGTGGGTGGCCTACTGAGGGTTATTTCTCACCCCATGTACTTGTACCTCACTGTTCATGCAAACTTGATGACTTATTTTAGGTTGGAGAAAAAATTGCATGATGGATGAGACATAGACCCAATATTGCTGGATCGGGTGATTATTCTATTATGGAGTCTCAAGATCATGATGGTGTAGCTCAATAATTATGGGGACTGATTATGCGGGGTTTTCCCAGTAATGGTAGTAGAACCAGTTGTAATTATTTTCAGATATTTTTATTTTGTATATATGGTCAGCATATTGAGTGATCGACTACTTCATATTTCATATAATTTGATTATGTATGACTATATGATACATTCAATTAATTATAAAATTAATTGTTTCTTTTTATTTATTATGTGTACTATTATGTTGATCTCTGTTTATGAGTTTGGATATTTTTTCTTTTTTATTGCACTCTGACCAGATGATATAGTCTCCCCATTGCACCTTCTAGACCCTCGTAACTAGTCATAAGCCTCTAGAATTTGGTGAGGCATTCTTGAGGCCTTATGGTAGGACATATCAGATGACGTGTTTGGTTGACCCATGATGGTTTCATAAAAAATAGTATCATAGGTTTTTGGTGTAATGCTTTTGGTAGTTGGTAGATTGTAGGTCTGGGAATGTGTCAGAACATGTGATGGATATAATACCGATGTGTCACAACCACATTTGATAATAGGATGTCTAAATTTATATGGAATAAGATTTCTATTAATGGATTCATTTTTTATGGTGTCATAGATTCAACTAGTGTGATGAACTTGTGTTCTTTATTTATGTTTTATTCAGGTTTTTTGATGATGACCCATGGGAAAGAGGTTAGATCCCATAATTCATTTTAATCACATAGGATTCACATGAAATTTTCCAATATGTGGTTATTTACTGTATAATTTCTTCCAATAAAAATTCATCTGGATCTTGTGGTGAGATCTTTTCTAGTACTAGTGATGCATTCCCTTCATTGAAAAAAAAATCATTAAACCATAATAGGTTTTGAGTAATATATTAGTGGCTCAATGAGGGAAATTATGTTTGTGGGATCTTAGGATTGGTATTGAGTTTCCCTAAGGTGGTGTTTAGTCATATGGATGCCTGGTTTTCTAAGAAGGGAATCACTTTGATTGCTTCTTGTATCATGGAATCCTGAGAGGGAAGGTTAGGTTGGTTTCCTTTCCCCACTCATTTTTTGTTACACCTTAGATAAAATTATAGGGGCATGTTTAGAGGCATGTGTATTTGGGTCAATGACCATGTAGAGGGTGTTTGTGTGGTTGAAATTGGCCTAAGGTAGATCCTCAATGATGAATAAGAGTGTCTATGGTGCTCTAGTTTATTGGAACTTACCAACATGGGGAGCATGGTCAGCATTTTTAAGTTCATTAGCCTAGATTCATTATGGATTGACTTATGTGACTGTGAGAATTTTTGTGAACTTTAGGAGTGGAGTAAGGAAATCTATGTGGTAGGAAGTACACTATAGGTTGTTGGAGGCTGTGTACCTCATTTAAGTGGTTTATTGAGTGAAAGGTTTGTGTGGTTTCATGTTATCACTCAAGTGTGAGTTTTTTGGCCATGACTATCCATTGAAGTTGGTGATGGACATATCAAGGACTATGTAATTTAATGTTTGGAAGTGGGTAAATGATTAAGATAATCTTATTTTGGGGATCATACGATCCCTCGCTATTTAATTTCTCTCATGTTTGGATATAATTGTTTATGTTGTATTCCAGTTCTTTAGATGGTCAGGATAGTGTTCGATGTGCCAGTTCTTTGGGGATATCATGGATATTGACCACCCACCAAAACTTCTTGAGGGTTAGTAGAGTTTCTGGTGTGGAATTTTTGATGACCCGCATCATCAAGGGTTGTTAAAATTAAGGGAAATTTGAACCATTTTTTCTTGTGTGTATATTTGAATAAATGGTAATTTATTTAATAAGATGATCATATATAAATTTTCTGACCACTCTATTGGTCACAGAATATATAATGGCCCAAAATTTTATCAATGGAAATTCTGTTCTTATAATTATTTCATATAGTATAAACCACATAAAATAACTTTGAGAAAAAAATAAAAACTTTTTAAATGAAGAATTAAATAAATAAGAGATATTTCTTGAAATTAAAGAACATATCCTGATGGAATAATAACCTGACCCTTTGAGTAGTAACATGACCATTAGGAATATTAATTTGGCCAAGAGAATAGTAATATCATATATTAAGGTATAAATAAAATTTAGGCATCTTATAAATGTTAATATGGTATAATTATATCATGGGATAAGTAAATAAATATTTTAAAAAATTATTAATTAAGTGTTGGTATTTTCTTAAAACCCAAATATTTATTTATATTTTTATAATTAATATAATTATATAAAATAAAATATATTTTCGTAAAATAGATTCATAAATTATCATTTTTTTCTTATGATTATAAGATACTTTTATGAGACCATAATTAATTTTTCAAAGTGTCATAAAATCAGCTATGATTTTGAAATCAGTATTTTCAAAATGATGATTTTATTTAAAAATTAAATTTATTATATTTAGAAATTTTATTTCATAAAATGGAGTTCATTTTTTAATTATACACATTTAAAAATGGTTATGGTGAATTTTTGGTATTTTTCTAAAATTCTTGAATTTTTTGTGAATACTGAAATATGATAAATTACAATAAAAGACAAGTACATGAATTTTAAAATAATTGTTGATGTAAGGATAATTAAAGCCAAAAATATCGAAATTACCTTTATTATTTTAATATACTTAGTTATATGGTTCGAACAATTCATATTATTTAGCCAAAATAGTAATGTAATAAATAAAATAATTAGAAAACACCCCTCTCCTCCCCTATAAATTCTAACCTTCACTACCTCTTATCCTCATACATAAAAAGGATTTAATATTGTCCATTATTTTCCCAATACTCTTCCCAATCCCATTTTACATATCTTGGATCCCTCGGTCTCAAAAAATGAAGATGAACAAACCCTTTTCCCTGAGGAGGTTCTCCTGGAGGAGAAAATCATAAGGTAAAATCCTCTTTCTTTTTCTTTTAATTTATTTTTAATTTCATTAATTTATTATCAAATCCTCATCTACCATTATCCAAGTGGAATGATAACTCTATTATCATTTATATACTATAATTTTATTATTTAAATGGAATTATTCACCATCAAACCTCTCCTCTCCCATTTATTCTAAAAATGGAAAAGTTTTTCGTATGATGTTATTTTATCACCTTCAAGGATAACAAGTTTTCATTTTATTTTACCAACATCAAGTCTAGTAATAAAACAAACATAATGGTTGAAACAGATTTTAAAAGTTATGTAATAACATTATTATGTTTCTTAACTAACCAATATACATGATATTAAATGATAAACGAGTTCGTTGTGATCAAAAACCACAAAAATTAACCTAAATGATTATCATTAAATTTTTATCTATTGATTAGTCGTCATACCATATAAAAAAATTACATATAAGACCAATTAAACTTCTCAAATTTCATTAATGAAATATAATTTTAATTCGGGATAATTACCATCACTTTACATGATCTTCTGTATATATATACAAGTGAACCAATCAGGAAGACCAAGAAAACGAACACTCCCAAACAATTAAATTGAAAAAAATAACTCATTAAAATGTCCATAAATGAACTTAATAAAATATAATTAATGAAATAAATGTATAATAGGTTCTATATTTATTACTTAATGAATATAATATAATTTTCTGGAAAATTAGTGTGAAGAAATAATTTAGACAAAAGGTACGGGGATTCTCAAACCCAACTCTCTTTCTTTGTTTTTCCCCTTTCACTCCATTTTCAGTATGGATGTTCCTTTAATGTTTCATAAATACCATTTATTTTTCCTCCCTTTTCATTTCAGGGATATAAATTATTCCAAAAAGGTTTTATAAAAAATCCAAATATTTTTCAAAAAGAACTCTTCCTTCTAAAAACACAAGATATTATTCTCTTGAGATTGTTTTGTCTTCACTAAAGATTGATGATCCTAATAATAATTATGTTATTCCCTTTTTTATTTTAGGAACACCAATTTTTATTCCTGAAATTATTCTCTATAAAGATCCCTTGAAACCCATTTCCATTCCATGGGTTATTTTATGACAGAGATTGTTATACGTTCTATTTGGAATGCATGATTATGTAAATGTTGTGATGTGATAGGTGCACCCAAAATTGTATAGCGCTAAAATTAATTGGTTAATCTAGTGTATCTCATGAAATAATAAGAAATATGAGTGAATGTGAAACTTTTTTTTACAATGACGATGTTATGATGATTCACATATGTTATGCATGAACATGATGCTAGCATTGTTCACAACTATGTGAGATATTTGACCACTAAGAAATGATGTTTAATTTTTATTCATTTCCACATTCCATGGATTTACCTAATTCTTCCTCTAATTATTTTCCTTATTATTCCATTATTATGTTATTATGTTGATTATTATTCTCACCCATGTTATATTGATTCATGTTCTTATCTATCCTCTTACTGGAATTTTATCCCACCCTTTTTTGATGTATATCCTCAGCTGACTACATATACTATGGAGTACATGAGGGACACTAAGAATCTATATATGAAGTAATTAAATTAATGTTTTTTTAATTATCATGTAAATATTATGTATGGTCCTAATTTTACCAAAATAGTATTCCTTTAGATCTTGGTTTTAGAACACTATTATGTTGTTCATATTTAAAATTATGTAATAGTAACATAAGAAAAAGTAAGGTCAATATAGTTGGTATCAATGAACATTTTAGTTACTTCTGGAATTATTAGTATTTAAAATTAGTTAAAACACTTATTATGAGACTAATTAAGTACCCAATAAGATTTGTGTTTTAATATTTATAAACAAAGGGATCTCACATGATGTTTCTTTAGTGTTAATTTCACAAAGGAATAATTTAATTATTGATGAATTGTTTACTTATGTTTTTTTCAACCTTTTCTATTTTAGAAAATGGTGGGAACCAGAAGTACTAGGCCCACAACCCGTGTCTGTGTGTTGGGTGGGGTGGGGGGTAGTGTAGTAATTTCCCAAATGACATCCCCAATGCCTTATGAAGTGGAGTTAAAAATATCATGGAAACACTTACCCAACTATCTCAGTCTTTGAGCAATAACCTGAATAATCCGAAACATCCTCCTTCACCTAAGAGGGAGATACTAGATATTGAGAATGTTTTCTGTTTGTTTCCAACGAAATTTGTTGGATCTTATAATCCACAATTCATGGAACATTAGGTAAACTCAATAGAAAATATATTCTCTATGCTTCACTATTCTGTGATGGATAATGAAAATATGACATTTTATCATCTATATGGAGAGGCTGACCAATTGTGTGTGTTGATTTAGAGCACCTAGTCTAAGGATGGAATTAAAGATATAGAGGGGGAAGAATATAAGATAACATTTCGAAATATGTATTTCCCTCAAAATATTCATAAAAATGTAGAGAGAGAATAATTAGTGCTAATGAAAAAGGAAGGTGAGTTTATCACAAAATACGAAGAAAGTTTAACAAGTCCTACAAGGTATGCCTCAGGTTTTGTTATAAAAAATTATTGCATAATAGA
The DNA here is from genome assembly GCA_963277665.1 of Viscum album. Taxonomy (NCBI): domain Eukaryota; kingdom Viridiplantae; phylum Streptophyta; class Magnoliopsida; order Santalales; family Viscaceae; genus Viscum; species Viscum album. The sequence goes on along the minus strand of OY728120.1, from coordinate 1,424,758,961 downwards.
TATATTCTTTAATGGTTTAAAACCACACCTTCAAAAGGATCTGGCAATTCAAGACATATGGAGTTATGAATAATTTGTTAGATGTGCTCTCAAAGTGGAGGTGGAGTTTGGAGAATGGACCCATGGATATGGTGATAAGAAAGGAAAGATAGAGTTTAAATCTCGATGATCTATTGAAAAAGGTGGAAATAATATTCAACCAATCATGTTTCAAAAATATGGGAATATATATCATGAGAATTTTCTCAATGGGAAGGGTAAATTCTTCAAGTGTCGGAGAAAAGGCCACCAAGCTCTTGAATGGTGAAGAGACATGAGGAAGTAGTAAAATGTGATTGATGAAAGGAGATACCACCTATGGTTCAATGATTCAACTGTAGGGAGGAAGCATACTATGAAATCCAATACACTAAACCTCGTGTCCATGAGGGAAATCAGCACCAACATCCACAAACTCCAACGGATCAAGGGAAAACTTATTCCATCACTACTGATGAGGTGGATCCTGAAAATGATTTGGCGAAAGGTACACTGGTTATTCATTCAAGAATTGAAAATGTAATATTGGAATCTAGTTATACTTATTCTTTCATATCTTACATGTTTAGTAGAATAATTCAAACATGGATGTTGAGTTATCTATGGGAAAAATGGAGGAATTATTGCATCCAAAGCATATAACTCCTCCATAGTTAATTTTTTTAGACTGAACCTCCCATAAAATATTTTATTACTTGTTTTTGTGGAGTTTAATGCTATATTGGGCATGTATTGGCTATCTTTATACAAATCCAACATCAACAATTCAGAATGGGAGAGCATTCTTCACATACCAAGGAATCCTCAAATTTTGTACAAGTGTTAGGAGGAAGATGAATATTTTTTAGAGTCATAATATCAATTGTGGATATTATTTACTTATGAGAAACCATATCTAGTTCAAATAATTAAGAAAAAGGAGGGAATCATTCTTGAAGACATTTCCATTGTGAGGGACTACACTGATGTGTTCCCCAAATAATATTCCAGTGTTCCTTCTGACGAAGAGGTTGAGTTATCAGATGAACATATTCTTGTATCTATTCATATATCATGGAAACATTACATAATGGCCACCATTGATTTGGAATAACTAAAGAAGTATTTATAAGAAAATCTAGACAATGGTTTTATCTGTCGGAGTGATTCACCATGGGTTGAACCGGTTCTCTTCTTCAAGAAGAAGGATGGATCAATACACCTCTTCACTAATTATCATGATCTCAACAAAATCATGATAAAGAAAAATCATCCCTTTCCTTGGATAGATGACTTGTTTGATCAACTATACTGGTCCAATTATTTATCTAAGGTGGACCTTCGGTCAGGGTATCACCAAATTAAGGTGAGGAATGAAGATATTACCAAGACCGCATTTCAAATGAGATACATACCCTATGATTTCATAGTGATACCTTTCAGACTCACTAATTCTCTAAAAATATTCATAAAAATAATAAATATAGTATTTATAGATTACCTTGAAAATTTTGTGGTATTCTTTATTGATGATATTTTGATATACTCCAATAAAATGGAGCAACATGAGGATTATTTCAATACTGTGATAAATACTTTTCAAAAGGAGAAACTTTATGAAACGTACAATAAATGTGAGTTATAGATATATGATGTGTCATTCTTGAGACATGTTACCCCAAATAAAGGAATATCTATAGACCCTTCTAAGACAAAGAAAAATATAGAGCATCCTAGGATAACATTAAACATAGAGATCCATAGTTTCCTTGGTCTCAAATTAGGTATTAACAACAATTTTTGAATAAATTATCTTGATTTTCAAGCCAACTAACAAAGCTAACTAGATAGAGAGAAAATTTTGAATAGAACACTGAATGTGATGACTTCTTGAAAGAGTCAAAAAAGGCTTCTCATCGCTCCAGTACTCACACTTACGACCAGTGGTGAAATCTTTGTGGTATAAATCGATGCTTCAAATATGGGGTTATGATTTTTACTGATGAAAAATGATAAATAGATATCCTATGTCAAATGGTAGTTGAAAATTCATAATCAAAACTATCCCACATATGATCTGGAGTTGGCTATCATGTTCTTCATGTTGAAAATCTTGTGTCATTATCTCTATGGGGAAAATTTTGAATTATATACTAACTATAAGAGATTAAAATATATATTCCCATAGAAGGATATTAATATGTACCATTTAATATTGTTAGATATTATCAGGAATTATGAATGCTCAATCTACTACCATCTTGGAAAATAGAATAAAGTGGTGGATGATCTAAGTAGAAAGGATCTTGTAACATTATTAATGATGATAATTGAAATTGATATAATCCTATTAGAATTGAAAAAATGGAATTTAGAATCAGTAAGGATGGAACATCATAAATCCTTTATCAAACGATTTCTCAACAATCACTCATAGATAAAATAATGGATTCTCAAAGAAATGATCTAAAAATATAGAATAAATTTGAAGCTGTTAGAAAGGGGAAATCATCAGAGTTAAAAATTGATGAGGAAGGAGTTGTATGATCTGGGTTCAGACTGTGAGTATCATCCAACCTAGACATAAAGATATATGTTCTTAATGATACACATAGCTTAAAATTCCTTATTTCAGCCAGGGAGCACAAAGATGTATCGATATCTCTAGAAGAACTATTCGTGGTAAAATATAAAGAAGTAGATTGCAGAATATGCATAAAAGTGTCTTGTGGTATAGAATGTTAAGGCTTGAGAGAAAAAAGTCTAAGGGGATGATGAAACCATTACCCATACTAACATGGAAATGGTAAAAAATCACCATCGACTTTTTCACCAGACATCTAAACATATCTAGAGGAAACAATGTTATATGGGTTGTTGTGGATCGTGTAACAAATACGTCTCAATTTATCAAAATTAGAGAGGAATTCTCACTGGATCAACTTGCAGTGATATATATTAGATAATTGGAAAGGATTCATGGATTACCATTATTGATTATATCTAATAGAGATCTAAGATTCACCTAAAAGTTTTAGAAAAGTATCCAGCATTCTCTAAACACTGATATGAACTTTAGTATGACTTATTATCCTGAAATTTATATGCAATATAAGTAGACAATTCAAACATTGGAAGACATGTTGAGAGCATATTCAATGGAATTCAATGTAGGATGAGACCAATATCTACCTCTGGATGAGTACTCTTACAACAATATTTTCCACACAACCATCAAAATTTCTCTATATGAATCCCTTTTTGGAAAAAGATGTAGAAAACTTATGTGTTTGGAGGAATTCAGTGAAAATAAGTTGGTAGGTTCTGAAATGGTCAAATAAATGGTGGAAAAAGTGAAAACCATTCAGAAGAACATCAGGGCAGCCCAAAATCGACATAAGAGATATGAATACAATCATTGATGGTATCGAGAGTTTGAGGTTGGAAAGATGGTATTCCTTTAAATATATCTATGGAAGAGTAACATGAGATCTGGGAATAAGGGAAAGAAAAGTCTCAGGTACATCATACAATTCAAGATTATTGACCGTGTCAGAGTTTTGACCTATGACTAGAACTTAAACCTACCATGTATCTAGTACACAATGTATTCCTTGTATGAATCTTGAGAAAGTACATTCCAGATCCCTCACATGTACTAAAACTATAGGTGTAATAGTTAGAAAATTATATCTCTTACATGGAGTAGCTGATGTAGATTTTAGACTGTAGAGATAAAGTTATAAACAACAACACTAACCACTTGGAAAAATACTATGGTGAAATAATAAGTATGAATGGGAAACATGGTAACCCTAGGAAACGATAAAGGAGAATTATCTTCACCTCTTTTCACCATAGTATGTTAAATGATATTTTGAGGGAAAATATTCATAAGAGGGGAAGAATGTCATGTCCCTAAATTTTATCCACAACATTACTTTTAATTTTTCCATATAATATAAACAACAAAAAATCACTTTGAGAACACAATAAAAAACTTATAAATGAATATTTAATGAAATAATAGTTATTTCTAGAAATTGAGGAACCTATTTTGATAGAATAGTAACATGACCATCAAAATAATAATATGACTATTAGGAATAGTAATTTTTCCAATAGAATAGTAATTTGGAAAATAGAATATTAACCTCATCTATGAATGTATAAATAAAATTTAGGAATATCATAAATGATAATATGAACTAATTATATCATGGTATAATAAAATATATATTTAAAATTATTATTAATTAAGTGTTGGTATTTTTCTAATACATAATTGTTTATTTATAAATTTATAATTAATATAATTATCTAAAATAAAATTTATCTTCATAAAATGGATTTATAAATTAATTTTTTTTGTCTTATTATAATAATATAATTTTACAAGACCTTAATAATTTTTTCAAAGTGCTATAAAATCAGTAATAATTTTAAAATCATAAATTTCTAAGTAAATGATAATTTTAATTAAGAATTATGTTGCTCATATTTAGAAAATTATTTTATGAAAATGGATTTAATTTTTTAATTCTACCAAGTCCCTTAAACACGTCTAGTATCTCTTGGCCTCATAAAAATAGGAAACTCATTTACCTAAGGAGGTTCTCACGTTGAAGAAAACCATGAGGTAAAATCCCTTTTCTTTTTCTTTAAATTTATTTTCAATTTCATTTTTTTTCTTATACTCTCCTAATATCCCCTTATCCAGGTGAAAAAATAACTCTATTATCTTATATATACTATTATTTTATTTCTTTAATGGAATAATTCATCATCAAACATCTTCTTCTCTCCCCTTTATACAAAAAATGGATGTGTCGTCTTTGAGGTGTTTTTTATAGCCTTTAAGGAAACCCATTTTTCATTTTTTTTACCACTTTCAATTATGGTCATAAAACCATTATAATGGTTAAAACAAGTTTTAAAATTTATTTTATAACATTTTTTATGTTATGTAATTAACATATATATATATAATAATAAATGATAAAAAATTGAGTACGTTTTGATCGAAAACCGCAAAAATTAACATAAATGATTATCATTATCTTTTTATCTATTCATTCATCCTAATGACCTATAAAAATGATATATAAGGAAAATAAAACTCCTTAAAATTCATTAATAACAAATAATTTAAATTCTGGATAATTACCACCACTTTACACAATCTATTATACTTGTATGCAAGTGAACCAATAATGGAGACCAAGAAAATGAACACCCCTGAACGATGAAATTGAACACTATAACTCACCAAAATGGCCATAAATGAACTTAATAAAATTATAATGAATAAAATTAAAATATAAGATATTAGATATTTATTAATCAGTGAATCTAATTTTATTATCTAGGATATTAAGGCAAAGAAAGCATTCAGACACATGGTTAGGGGATTCTTAAACCTAACTCTATTTCTTTGGTTTTTACCTCTTTCCATCAATTTTCAGTATGAGTTTTCCATTAATGTTAAATAAATACCAATTCTATTTCCACTCTTTTATTTTACAGGATATAAATTATTTATACATTATTTTAGGACAAATGAAACAATTTTCTCAAAATAAGTATTCTTTCAAAACAGCCTTGTTTTACTTCTCTTGAGATTATTTCTTCTCCACTAAAAATCAATGATTCTTATACCAAGTATTTTATTTCCTTTTTATTTTGGGAACACCAACATTTATTCATGAATTTATTCCCTATAAAGTTATCATGAAACCCATTTCTATTCCATGGGTTATTTTCTAGAAAAGATCATTATACGTTCTATGTGGCATGCATGATTATGTAAATGTTTTTATTTGATGGATGGACCTAGAATTATATATCACACAAGTACATTGGGTAATTTGATGCATCTTATGAGATAATTTGTAATACGTTTGAACATGATTCTATATTTTTTCACAATGATGATGTTATGATGATGCAGATATGTTATGTGTGAACATGATGCTAGCTTTGTTCACAACTATGTGTAGAATTTAACCACTAAGACATGATGTTTCATTTTTATTCATTTCCACATTCCATGACATTACCTATTGTTTCCTCTCATGATTATGATGATGATCCCATTCGTATTGTATGATTATTATTATTATTCACACCCATGTTATATTGATTCATGTTCTTATCTATCCTCCGACTCGGATTTTAGATCACCCATTTTTGATGTATATCCTCAAGTGACTATATATAATAAGGAGTACATGAGGGCCACTATGAATCTATAGAATAAGGAATTAAATTAATTTTTATGTTTTATCATATAAATTTTTGGTATGGTCATAATTTTCCCAAGACACTACACCTTTGGATCTTGGTTTTGTAACACTATTATATTGATTATATTTAAAATTATTTAATAGTAATGTATGAAAATGTAGTGTCTCTATAGAATAGAGTCTTTACATTAAGACATGATTTTGGTGAAAATATGAATCGTTCAAATATTTTTGGAATATTTAATGTTTAATTAATTAAATATTAATGTATTCATGTGTGGTATTCGGTCTTATAAATTAAATGGTGTTTGGGGTTGAGATTCCATATTTGTGGTCGAGACTAGAATGGGGGTTTTTCCAAGGTGAGGCATAACCTTTCCTTGGGCACTGAGGCCTATATTGATCCCCTTTTATTTTAAATTTCACTTTCCTTTTTTTAATGATTTCTCCTTTTTCATTTTTATTTCTTCATATTTTCCTTTTATCCTCTGGATTATCTAGTATTCCCATGGGGAACCACTTTGAGGTCTTTAGTTGAGAGAGGGAGAGGGAGAGAATGGAAGGAGATGGAGATGAGGAGGATCTAAGAATTAGTGGTTTCCACTAGGAGGTAGGACCATTTTAATAGTTTTTATTATAAATACCAATAATTTTTTTTGTGTTTATTATTTTTAAAGCCTTTTATGATTTTCTTTAGACCCCCTTTCGGCATGATCTAAGAGTTTTGGGGAGAAATCAGGTGTCTCGGGCTGGTTGGACGGATTTATATTCGGGGATTCCATTGTACATGGTGTGTTGTTTAGCTAAGAATTGTTTTGGGAACTAAATTCCATGTATTTGGGGTACCTACCATGTAGTAGGCTTATAGGGTGTGGTTGAGTACTCAGCTAGACACCCCAAGTGAGGTTATATGCTCATGTAGGGTACATAGCCAATGCTCATGTGGGGTACACTCCATGTAGGTGTACACACCTAGGTGAGGTACATGGATATGTACATTATTGGGTTCCCATGTGGATTTACATTTCATACATTGGAAGTACACATCATGTTCTTGAGTGTTTTACATGATGAGTGGGGATGGGTACACATGAAAATACCCAAAGGGGGTACATTACAAGTATCAAGAGGCACATGCCATGCACTTTGGAGAAGTACTTACTGAGGGCCCTGGGGAAGAAACCCATGTAGGGACTTTGCGATTTCACACTTAGTACCATTCTATAAATGTCATATACTTTTTATCCCTTGGTTTTTTTCTTATTTTTCACCTGGGTGTTATAATTGGACTTCTCATTTGTGAATTTGGAGTGTTTTTTCATGTAGATCAGGAGGGTGGTATCCTTTTATTGTTTAGAGAACATTTGGATGGTGTTTTTATTTTTGATAGTTTAGTAGGGGGATTTAATTGATTTCTGGTTCCATGATCCTCCTGGGATTTCAGTTGAGATCTATGAGGCCTAGTTTAGGGTTTTGAGCTCGTTAGTTGGATTGGGTTATGAATTACAACCAGTATCATTCAAAGTTATTTTGGACAGATCCTTGAAGGTGGGATCAAGTTTTATATCTATGGAGATCTTGGTTTTTCCCTTGTATACTGTGATTAATTTCCAAGTATAGAGCTATTGAGGTTCAACTCTTGGGTATTGGGACTAGAGATATTGGATACCTTAAGATGGTTTCATGCCTTTAGATAGACATTATGGACAAGTTCCATCATTTTATTGAGATGAGTTTGAGGGAATATATAGGATGAACTACTAGGATGATTGATGATAGAGTGATCAATAGTTACCATCGATGACTATTGAAGATTCTTGAGATGAATGTTGTTCTTTGGATTCCCTAATGGGCATGTCGGTACCAAGGGGTGGGTAATTTTATTTGAAGGATCGATGAGGGTTTTATTTTGTGTTATTTTCTACAAGATTTCATTATTCTAAGGATACATGGTGGAGGTTTTCCTACTATATGGTTATCAAGAAGACCATTTTAAATTCCCCCTTGGGTTGATTTACTGATCAAGGATAATTTGGAGGAAACTGAGGGTCATTTGGTATGCTTCTAAACTGGTTGTTTCCAATGATCTAAGATGAGGTAGAGGAACCCCTTGTAGGGTGTCTTGCAGTTGTTGTGGTCTTTGGTCTAGTCGAGGTTGTTTAAGTGGGAGTGTCTCTAGGGATTGAGGGTAGTAGTGGAGTACCTGAATAGACGTCACATTATATTGTATCCCTGAGGACCATGTGATCCTGACATTTTGGTTTGGCCATGAGGTGGGTCATGGAGAACATGTTGTGGCTGTTTTGTATGGATACTAATATTCATGGTTCTGTGAGAGTACCATTACATTATTGGAAGAGAGTTGATTAGTGATTCTAGTTAAACAAATTGAATGGTTGGTTTGAGGTTGGATTATCCCACATTTGGTTTTCCTTTGATCGTGGTGTTTGAGGGTAATTCTGATCATGTCTATGGTTTGAGGAGGAGACCCTTGGGATATGTTGGATCGGGAATTATACCAATGTGGTAATATGGTTATCTCCACCTTTTGTGGCTGGATATGGTTATAAAAGAAAATAGAGCTAACGAAATATCTAGATGAGGGAACTACCCTTATATTGAGGGTTCTCCCTAGATATAGGTGGTTTTATTTTCTTTGGATGTTTTTGTATCCCTGACCATTTTTATTGAGTCCATATGGAAGTGTAACCTTTAGGTCCATGGGGATGGATCCTATTGGGTGGTGTGTATGTCAGGTCCATGCAATGGAGCCCGAGTTGTTCCGTAGAACTTCTCAGACATGATAGATCTCAGACATTTGGAGGGGAGGTTCTGTTTCCAGTTCGGATCATGCTGTTGGAGTCCTAGTGCTTGGTAGATGTGCTTTGTCATTTTCATGCACATAGTAATTCCTTGGGGTTCTATATTCATGATTTTTTTTATTTAGACAACTTGGAGTTCTTACGTATATCTAGTGAAAATGTTTATTATTGTGTGGCTAGGTGGGCCACATGTTATAATCCTTTAATGTGGCCTAGAGTGGGGGTATATTTACCACAAGTGTCAAGCTAGAACCTGTTGGTTGGATTCAATCATGTGTTTTTTCCCATTTTATGCTATTGTTTCGTTTATTCTGATTCCTGCAAGATTTCTTCTAGTCTAGGAATATCCAGTTTTCATGAACTTTCTATTATAGTATATTATAGGTTCAAATTTGAGGGTGTCCTATTGGGATTTATTTCACACCTCCTGTACCTGCACATTGATGTGCATGTAGACATGATGCCTACTTTTAAGTTATATTACATGTTATGTAATGGATTTAGCTGGGGATCATTGTTTTAGATTGAGTGTATCTTCTAATGTCATGTCTCAATATTGGGCATGTATTCCTCATCTATCATGGAGACCGGGTATGTGGTTTGGATCAACCATGACAGTAGAGCTAGTTTTATTTATTTTCATTTTGTTTATTTTCTATATGTGGTTATCCAATTGGGTGTCTATCTATTTCTTATTTTTCTTAATTTGAGAATGTAGTACTATATGGTCCATTCCATTTATTATTTTATTTTTTTATTTTACTTTGTATCCATACTATGATGTTGATACTTGTGTATGGGTTTTGTTATTTTTTCCACAATTATTACACTCTGACCGCATGGTATAGTCTTACCACAGCACATTTTATTCCATCACTGATGGTCGACAACCTCCAAAATTCTTGGAGATGTGATTAAGGCCTTATGGTGGGGTAGATTAGGTTACAATCCTGGCTGATCTAGGATTACTCAAACAAAGAGAGAAATAATGTCGATTTTAATTAAAAATGCATTTTCAGTCTCTTGAGTACTCAACGTGAGGAAATTAACAGAAAAAATATATTCTCTAGAAATAAACATTATAGAATAAAATTCATGAGTTTCTTGAGAGATAGATCAAAATATTTCATCATAAAAAACATAGTCATATAGAATTTTGATAAACAATGAGAATTTGACATAAAACCCTAACCAATTTAGTAACATATAAATCATAATACCAAAGAAGGAAATATTTTTTTGATATTTGAATACCATTAATTTTTATAATAGTCATAATAAAATACATTCATGGATAGTATAAAAATAACCTAAAATAAACAAGTGATGTATATTTCATGTGTTCCAAAGAAAAAAAGTGAGAAGAAAATCCAATAGCATTGGTCTGACTTCCTTCATTCATGTTGAAAAATCCAGAATAATAAATATATGATTATTATAAATATATTAATAACCCATAATAAAAAATATAATACCATATATGATTTAATTATAATATTTTATCACCCATTTGTTTACACTACTTTAATAAATTCACTGTTTTTGGTGATATCTGCTTCATTTTTCTAGTATGTTTTGGTTCAGTAGTTTTGTTCCTTTTATTTTAATCATGGATACATAATTTAATTTTTTTAATAATGATATAAATATCATATATATTCATGATATTCTTGTTTATATTCAATCAAAAAATTTAGATATAGAAAAATAAAATACACTGTTCAGGGAGACGGTAGGTCTTATTTACGCATGAACGTTGTTTCCATTTTTATACGAATAGAATAAAAGAAATGTAAATAGTAAATCAAATTTATAAAATCATTATTATATAATATATATGACATAAATTAATTAAATATATCCTTTTTAACTTCAAAATAAAACATAAATGAAAAAATGAATCATATCATTTCATGGAGGTCGTAGTCCACACGTATGCCCGATCTATATTATCATTTTCCAAATGCTCGAAAGTTAAGAAGGTAGACATGATATTATCATTAAAAAATTATAATAATTTTATAATTATATTATATAATCATATAACCAATCATAATACCCATCCATAAAATATGATGGTGAAAAATGAATTATATCACTACGTGGAGATGATAAGTCACATGTAGACATGAGCAATTTTTCACTTCAAATTTGATTTAAATTAGGTGAAGAAATTTGTTTAAAAATAATAATAACATTTAATTATATTTTTTCCACTGAATTTTTAAATAATATAAATGATTTATTAGTGGTAAAAGAATAATTATAAAGAAATTGATCGATTAAGGCAATTTCCTCTTCTTTTAAATTACTAATTTATATCTCCTCTTAAGGGATCCATGGTTGGAATTTTGGGAATAATAACACCCATATAATTTTTCTAGGGAATTGGATATGATAACATTTCATATTTTGGTCGATATAGAAGGTTTAATGTGGTGTGGAGAATAGAAATATTAACGGGATCCCTTTTATAATTGAGGGAAGGGGCACCCTTGAAATTTCTTAAAAGAATAAAATTTATTAAATTCATTTGCTAAAAAAATAGTTCCTAATGTAATAAAAATGGGAAATGGATGAAATTTTAGACTATATATAATCCTGCATTTCCTCTTTTTTTAGTTCTATGATTTTCATTCAATTAAAAAAATATTATTTTCATAAAATGTCATTATTTCCAATTTAGACAATATTCATTTAATTTGACTTAAAATACATAAAAAGGATTAAATTAGAAAATAATTATTTAACATAACACAAATATTTTATATTCTTATAAAAAATTCTTTTAACACTTTAAATAACTCAAATTATATTATTTTTAATATTTTTAAAGTCATTTATTATATTTTTTATTAATTGGAGAAATATTACATCGATGACGCATAAGAATATAATCTCATTATATAATTAATAAAAATTAGAAATAAATTTCTATCCTAAAAATAATTTATTTAATCTCGAAATATACACTTGTATTCTTTCATAAATCTCTTTCTCCCTATGTAGACAAATAAGAGATATTTAAAGCTAAGAGAGTGACATTTTGTTATATACTTTGACTTATATATTATATTGGTTATTTACTAGAAAAATTTCATTAATCTAAATTTCAATATTATGGTGAGAAGGCACAAATTAATTTTCATGCAGTAAAAATTGGGAAAAAAAATATGGCCTTATTAATTAGTTTTAACCTAGATTGACCTAATTTACCCTTTACTGATGTGATAAATTTTACCATGGTTACTACACATTTTTTCTAAAAATAAAAGGGTCATATTTTCCAAATATGAACCTCATAATTACAAATATTGTATAAATTTTACCAAATTCAATTACTATATTTTTTGTAAATTAATTTTAAAATAATTATGAAAAATGAGATGATAATAAATTTTTAGAAATATATGTTTTTATCTTAAAATTTGCCTATTTTTATCCAAAGCCTAGAAAAGAATTTAAAATAATGTTAAATATTTTATTTAATATATAATATATTTAATTTGATAAAATTAATTACAAATAGAAATTAATTTAATTTATTAAGAAAATAATACCTTGTGAATATAAAAAAGTTTTTCAGAATAAATATCTCTTTTACTTTTAATGATTTTAATTTTTTTCAAATTAATTGATTCCAAAAGAATTAATTTATAAATTTTTAACCATAATTTTTTCATAATTTAGTTAGTCCTATTCATACTCACTAATCCAATGACTACGTGATAACTTAAATTTAATAGTATATCATGGTTCATTTAAACTCATTATTGTGTTTAAAAAAATATATAAATGAAATAAAATTTATTTGAAAAAATATTTCATCAAATATTGGTGTGTTACATTGACTTCCCTGAAAAACATTTACATAGAAATGTTTTAATGTTTTCTTTTTAGGACTTCATTTGTATTTCAAAACAAAAGTTTAAAAATAATCTCATTTCTAAAATTTTATGAATGGACATCATTTTTTCAATTTTATAAGTATTTATCTTAATGAATCTTCCTATTATTGTTTTCATGGTCTTCAAAAAAAATTATTCTTATTTACTTTTGAATTTTTTTATGAAAACAATTTACCCGAGAAAGTAATATTTCCACTTATGTTTGAAAAAAAAATATTTAATGTTTTTAAAAAGGTGTTTTTAAACTATGTGAACATATTTTATAATTTATTATACTTCATTGGGGGTATTCAAAAATGATACCATCCACTTTCATTCATTAGATGACTCCTGATCATGCTATGTGGAACTTTTCAGGAACCTATTTCTTCTCCATGTGTTATTTAATATATGATAGAATTATGAATGATTTAAACTTATTATAGAACACATATATATTCTTTATTATTATGTGATAGGTTGTTCCATTATAAACCTATAATGCATTTCGTAGAGATTTAAATCTTATGAGATGACATATTAGAGAATAGGGAGTAAACCCAATCTACTATGGGAATCTGTTTATTAAATTTTAAAGGGAATGAGGAGTGAAATCGATCCACCAAGGGAATCATTACACAGTGTAATGATTGTCCTAGTGTGGGACCATGATGAAGGAAATGATTCTCTATGCTTATGTTTATTCTTCACTCTTCTGACTCATTCTTATGTCTATGTTATATTTTTATGGATCATGATTTGTTTTTTATACTACTACACCGCTAGGACCCATGTCTTATATCATGTGAATCCTTGTGCAATGACTCATGATTTTTGATCCATATTGTTCTGGATGTTGTATTCCTTGTGATATATATATGTACCTATATTATATTATCCTAACCATGGGATTACTTAAAAAATTAGGTTGATATCTCTCATGTTCACCCCAACCTAAGCATTTGAGCTCATCCTTCTTATGTTTCCACTTCCCCAGGTTATGAAGAATAGTATTATACATGATAGGTCTGGAAATATACCATATAGTTATAATTTTATTTTATATGTTGAGGATATATTTTAAACTAATTATTTCTTGGTTTAATGGGAGAAATTTACATTTTATGGAATGGTATAGGGATTCTAAGTTAATGGTTTACCATAATTTTCTAAAACACTATGACTAAAAGGTGTCGGGTATATAAGTGACTAAATATTGGTTATTTATATTTTAATTATGAAACTTTTATTTTTTGGTACTTCTTTTGGTATCATATCTAGTTTGTAACGAATGTGTTTTTTTAATAGATCCATGAGTATGGGTCTTGGACACTTAAATCCTTCAAAAAAACATTTTAGAGTAGAATTTAATTTTGAAAGAGGAATTTTTCATATGAATTTTCACTTGAAATAAATAAAAAATATTTATCATAAAAATATAATTAAATGAGTTAGGATGAAATATTTTAAAATCAATTTTTTTTTTATTTTTGGGTTTAAGATTGAAATGATTATAGAACTGTTTTATTTTTATAGTTTTATTTCTATAAAATTAAAATTTATTTAATGATTACTTTATATTCATTCCATTAGTGATTTCACAATATAAAAAATAACATTATTGAGAGGTTTTCTAACCCACAGGGTTCATTCATTTTAGTACCATATTTATTGAGAAATTCTTGGAATGTACATCACAACAATAAATTTCCATATATAATTATTCAAACATGAAGATTTTAGATCTCATTAAGATGATTGATGACATTGTTTTAATTTTTATCCCCTTAAACATTTTAAAATGACTTAAAATTGAACATCCTTTATGTTTGTAAAAACTTTGATAGCCGATTAAGAAGGCTATGATACCGTCACATTTCACCTTCATAAATAATTTAAAGGCAACAATACAAGATTTCATTTGACCTAAAAATTAGATTATGGATAGTTTCAAAGAGATATTGGGAAATAGTGTTTCAAAAAGGAAAGAATGAGTTTAATTTTCTATTGGGTATGGTAAATTTTTTCACAATGTGATATTTCATTGTTAATTCATTGTTTATCTATTATTAATATAGAAATGGACAAAACAACATGAGAAAAAAATGTGAATTTAAATGAGGGATAATTCCATTATATATTCTTAAAATAGTATTTTTGAACTTATGGGAAACATAAATAAGATATGTCTGATTGATTATTTATTTTATAGTGATTGTATTAAGGTATTTTCACTGAGATTAATTAATCATCACATATTTTTTAAAAGAAATAAGCCTATATTTTTAACCTTTTATAAATTTAATTTATTTTCCCCACAACCCTCAACCTTTAAACAACCATTTCCAAATTTCACTTATTTAGTGAGGTTTGATTTATAAACTGTAGATTTAGATATATTATAATAATATTCATTGAGTAAATATAATTGAGATTAACAATATATCTAATTAAATTATCTTGAGTGGTGAGATTGAACACATAAGTGTGTGATAAATAAGAAAATGATCCAAAATATCTTATACATTTTTTGAGAGATGATTATGAAGGATAAGGGAGATTAGATATTCAATTCAATGATAAGACATGATTAAGTAGTTAAAGGGGATGATTTTTTGAAAGATTATTCTATTCAATTATAATTTTTTTTGTATTTTCTAGCATGCTTAATTCTGAATTTTTAATGTAAAAGAAATATTTTCACTAAAATATTGAGACATTTTTACAGCAGGTAATGAAAAAGAGTTAAGAAGGATGAATTTCATATTTTACTTTTAAATTAATTAATTCATTTTATTTTTTAATGGAATTAAGTTCATTGTAATAAATTTATGTTTTTATTGATGTTTTATATATAATTTGAAGCTTTTTAAAATATTGGAGAACATTGGATGAAAATAAATATTAAAAAACCCATGACATAGAAATAAATAAAAAATTACATAGTGATTTTACGTTTATGGTACTTAAATAAAATGGACCAAGGTCTATGTTTTAATGTTGAAAAAACCATGATCAATGAAGTCACAATAATTTAATAATAGAAAATCTATTTTTCATGGCATGATATATGAATATAAAAGATATAATATATATCTTATATCTAAACATTTTTATCTTTCAATGGCCTGAGGAATTAAAATAAAATGGGATTTTAGGCCAAAATATAACTTGGTGAGTGATCATGGATTGAATATAGAGAATCATTCATCATTTTCAATTTATAATAGTGAAGATCTTGCAATTTTTTACTTATGGATTGGGAAACTATAGTGTGGTATATCCTACCATGTTTTGGTTAGTTTACATATATAAATATAAGTGTCTTAGGTACTCTAACTAGGAGTGAGTATAGTGATTTTAAATTATTGGGTTCCCCTAAGAATTTTTCTATTCTAGATGACTTATTTTATTCATTCTCTATTCATTTTAGTGAGTTTTGATTTCATTGAATTATTTTTGAATATTTTTTCAAGAATTTTCAACTCAAAGTCATTATTTTATTCATTAGTTTTATTTCTTAAGATAATTATTCCACTGATGACTGAATACTCTTTGACCGTGATTGTTCAGTCTCAAAGAGGTATGAGGTCATTAGATTATATAGAATTACTTGAAAATATATAATTAATTAGTTATTAAGATTTTTTTTAATTTTGAATCATATTGAGACTTATTTTTCATATCATTTCTTGACAATTCTTTAACAAAGGGAGTTTTTAAGGGAGTATTTCTAGGAATATTTAATGGATTAAATTGTCAAAAAATATGGATTTATATTTTTATATTAATTTTTAACTCAAATATCTTATTTTTATTTATTTACTTTATGAAAATATTTAAACTTATTTAAGTATAATTGGTGAATTTGATCTTATTGAAACAAATTACACTTGAATAACCTTTCCGTAATTAATTCAATGTATTTATGAATGAAGGAAAAATATATTATTATTGAAACCATATTTTAAAATTTATTTCTTACTTATAGATTAATTAATTATCATCATATATTTATATCATAATTTTTAGTAACATTTATACCTTTTATGGTTGGGAAAATGCCAGAAATTTAATAAAAAGTCCACTTTTAAGACTTATTAAATGAATTAATCAAGGTAGATATTTTAAAATTCATCAATGCTATGACTTAATAATTTTAATTTTATATTGATCACACTATTTTCTATACTTTAATTCCCATCAGAGTTTACAACATAGGTGTTACACTCATTTTTATTATAATGTGATACTAGTTTTATGTACACTATTTATTATGGGTGAAAGTAGATACATGTGGTTTATGGGACTTATTCCCTGGTTGGGATAAATAAACAAGTATTATTTGAAATCCTGGTATATAGACTAGTGTGTTTCCTACTATTATATTCCAGACTATTTGAAGATATAATTATTGGTGGGTATCGATGACTAGAGGTTGATGGGTTATGATGTATATGATAACATAGAGATTTTTTTAAGAAGACCACATTAGCTTTTCTTTATTGATTTGGATGTTTCGTTATATATATTTGGGATATATCAATATATGTGGTTACTTACATTATTTATTTATTTTTTTAACAAGAATCCCGTTCTATATGATTGAGTAATATAAAATATTGGTTATTCATTTATGTTATAGAAATTAATATTACATGATTAAAAATTATTGGTTTTACATAGAGGTAATGTCTCTAATAATTTTTAGTAGAATCCTCAATGCTGGTCCTAATCCATCAACACAACTTATGTATGTTTGGGGTGTTCATGTATCCATATATTGGGACATGAGATATTGGTATTATGGAATTATATTATAGTTTTTATTTAGGAACACATAAGGTCTTGTTGGGATAACATAAAATAATTAATATTAGTGAAATATAGTCCATTGAGCCATAATAGAGAAATCTGTAAAAGGTTTCACGTAGAAAATATATTCTTCACTAAGACTATTATTGATGATTCAAAACTTAACAACAATAGTATAAGAATATTTGGAATAAATGATGGAACCAAGAATATTCTATATACATATTAGGAATTGGTGATTCTATATTTTCTTGATACATTTAAATATTAGGATATTTTAAGTGTGGATGATTAATGGAATATTTATCAATATATATATATATCCTATTTTTTGAGATCAAGATCAAGATTTTTTCCTATAGGTAATGAAATTCTTCACTATGATTTGGGAAAAAATTTCTACATTTGTGTTAATGAAACAAAACTAAGATATATATAATGAATTCGGTTAGGATATAACTCTTTTTTTATTTAATAGATTAAGATTTATTGAATATTAAAAAATACATGGATAATAGTCTTATTGGTGGTACTAAATAATTATATGAATATATATAAATTCTGATTTATTTTTTGAAAAATATATTTTTATACATCATGTTTATTAATTTATATATTATTATTTGCGCAATATTTTAAAATTTTGAGAACTTCTATGTTAATTTAAGACTTAATTCCACAGCATTTGAACTGATTTGACCAAAAATTGTGGTTTATTATAATGTTATGAAAATTTTAGGATTATAGTTTTGTTTCCTTCACCTATTATCATTATAAATTTAAGATCCTTATGGATATTAGAGCAGTTTATGTTGGTGTGATTTTTTATGTGTGGTAAGATGATATGTGGTGAAACTCATCCCGATGGAATTTAGTTAGATGATTTTTTTATAATAAATTATATATTTCATGATATTTTAATTATATAATATAATTTTATTATTGTTAATATATAGATTAAAGCATCTAATTGCAAAGAAAGCAACACATTTTTCATTATATTTTATATCAGGGGAAACTACATAACATATATTATGAATATTCATGATCAGTCCAAGACTATTTGATGATAGGATTTGTTTAGTTATTAAAAATAAATTTCATGGATTGGTTTGAAATTTAATTAGATATATTGGGAATATAATTTTCATGAATCCTTTATATGGAAATTATCATAATTCAAGGTAATTGATTGATTGTTTCATAAAATAGTATTTCTGTTTCCATTGTAAGAAATGATTGCGAGATTATATTATTAGGATAAAATGATGGATTATTAAAATCAGATAGAATATGTAGTTATGCTGTCGCTCTAGTTTATTATCTATTATTTTTTCATTTTAACTAGATCAACCAAGTCAGATTCATGTATTCAAGACCAACCACTTTATGTGGTGTGGTATAGGTCCGTGATAGATTATTATCAAATTTATACAATGGTATGATGTGGTGGAATACTTATTAGGTATGAGATATATTTGATGTTAAGGTCCATAGTAGAGTGAGAATGAATTGACTAAAAAATATTCTAAAGGTGACGATAAATATATACTTATTAAAGTTAGTAGTATGAAATTTTATAGTTGTTTAAAATTGGATGAGATAGAGGTGAAAACCTCAGTTTAAATGTAGTGTGATGCAAGGACTAGGACCCCATTACCCAAATGGTATCATGATGAGTTTCTAAAAACGTTAGGCACAACTACCAATCAACAAAGGTTTGTGTGATTGAAGTAATTTTAAGTGTGATATGGGTTTCCCCTTGTAATTAAATTTAATTAATGAAATTGGAATACTAAATTTTGGCATGATCATTGGTTTTTTTGGATGTTCAACCCATATAAACTAAGGTCCTCTAGGGTTAATTGTTTATTAAATAATATTGATATTAATAAAAACATCAAATTCATGGAAATTCATACACATAAAACCAGGTCTAAAGAATTCATAGTATCCACAAAGGTGGAATGGTAGGATGAATATTTTATATACTTAACCGCCAAGACTAACGTGGCCTAAAAGTAAAAAAATGAATACTCCTAAGTAGAGACTCCTAGGAATAGAATTTCAGATATCCCATAGGTGACAACTATATTATCACATATATGATACCTTCAAGAGGTGGGAGGGGGGTGAATAGAATTTTTTATAAACACAAAAATTTCTCCCACTCTAGAAAATAATCAATCTACTAGTTATATATTTTGATATGATCAGTGTATCAACTATAGAAAAAAGTTATAAAACATAAAAATCTCTAAAGATAAAACTTAAATAAGATAAACAATCCAATTGGGACTAAAAAATGAAAAGGAATTTATGAAATAGAGTTCTGTATGGAAATACCTATACTTCTTTAAAATATTTTATAAAATTATATAAATTGTTCCAATCAAAGGAAATATTCACTTATAATCTATTATGGAAGGATTATCAGAACCAAGATATAAATTATACAAGTTCTAAGACCCCTTAACATCATCAATTAAACTATTCTTAATATAAAAGTCATATCCCCTAACATCTTTGACATATTTTGGTAGTATCAAGCTATATCCTCGAGAACCCTTTATGTCAAAAAATAAATAGTAATTCCTATCCTAAAACATTTTTGAACTATAAGTTTTAAATTATAGATACCTATACACAATATCTCATCAATAACACATTATATTAAGATAATGATTACAACAAGAAATCCTAGATATTTTTTATAATAAATTTATAACAAATGATATGTATTGGAACACTCAAAAAACTCATACAAATGAAATATCTCAATAACTAAGATAGTGCATAGATATACTTTATAAGTGATCCTAAAAATGAACCATAAATATCATCCATTACCTGAAACATCAATATCCATTTATAAGAATTGTTGTAACAACCTTTCTAATGGTATACTTCAAGTGCTTTGGGTATAACTATCCATTATATAAAATATAGAATCTTTAACCTCATATTCAATTAAAGTTATTTTGGGTGATTTTAAAAAGTTATTGTAAAAATAAAGTTCTAAATCATCTTATAGGAACAATGTGATTTAGATGATAACTCTGTACATATTTCCAAAACAAAAAATCTAGGTTAAATAAGATATATAATTAAGTGAATTAATATTTTTAAATAAAATGATATAGATGAATTCATTTAATAAATAACTGAAAAATATCCCCACATATTTATAATTACATAAGATATAAGAAAATTCATTTTTATGTGAAATTAAAAAGAAATAAAAATCATTTTTACATCAGATAAATCCCACTTAGCATAATCAAGAAAACTAAAATTCTCTATTTTTGTTAAACTTCAAAGTACTCCATATGGAAAAACACTCCGATTTTTCCAAAATCTCACATTTTTTGATTTTCAAATTGTAAAAAATGAATAAATATTAATATCTCAGTGATAAAATAAGTACATAAGTTAAAAAATAATCCAATTTATCACTAAAAATTAAAGATAAAATAAGAAACAATATTTTTATGATTTTCAAAAATATGAAATTTATTCCTCTATTCAATATTTCAACCAAATAAAAAATTATTTCCATTATTTAATCCTAGTCATCCATATTTTATTACTCTTCTTTTGAATGTTTCTTGATCTCACTTAATTCCATCCTCAATGAAAAATTTTGATTTTGAATATAAGAAATGTCAATGTATTTTTCCATGATATTCATCACCATATCTATTAATTTTCAAAGTTTTTTATCACATTCATTATTAAAGTTGAATATAATTATCCTAAACAACACTTGTTTTTCAAATATCAATATCTAATACCATGAAATTTGAAAACTGGCATGTAGATTTTGTTAAAGGCTAAGTATGGAATACATTTTTGATAGAATAGATATATCCTTCACCATTATTTATATAAGTTCCATTAATAATTATAACTAATGTCAAAATATACTCCATTATTGAACATACTTTAGGTTTATACTCAGAATTTTTATTTTTTATTTTTCCTTTTAGATGGGTTTTCCTTTTTACAATGATATTAAAAATATATTCAATATTGTGTAAATATTCTTCTTCATTTTATTCATAAACAAAATATTACTTAGGATTATATGATTTTAGTAGTTCTTTATTATCATATACTAGTAGTTCAACAGATTTAATCTACTCATGAGTTTATTTTAATGTATATGTATTCAAATTTTTAGCATCATCAGAAGAATATTCATTCTTCTAGATCATATCATCTGATGAAATTTATAATTTAGATGAATCAGGTGTTGAATTAAAATATAAATATAATGATATGAAAGATTCATGTAGTGTGGATTCTATTGAAACAACTTCATTAATAGATTCTTTGAGTTCACAATTTTTATCACCATTCTCAGGAGCTAGAGATAGAATAAATTCGGAAAAAGGTTGACATCAAAATTATTTACTTTAATCTTTATTATTTAAGTTTGATCTTTCAAAAAAGTAAACTAATTTTTTTTTAATAACTTCACTATCCACTCTGATAGTTACACATGGTAAAAAAATATTGATTTATTCATCTTCAAAGAAAGAATTTTTATTTTCCAAGTTAATATTGATTTACTTTACATTCACTAGAAGCTTTAACTTCTACGTTAATTAATTCAAAATAAAACATTCTTTTTTTATTTAATTAAAAATTTCTATTAATTTTATACTTTGTCCATTTTAACTATTCTCTATGATTCTTATCCCGTCTCTTATCATACGCTTCGATCATTTTTTAATATTTTTTTCTACTTTTTTCCAGGGTAATAAATAGCCAATATCTCCTTAGAATCATTTCATTTCTGTGACTACTTACTCAAAATATAAATCTTCTCTTTTATTAATTGTAGAACTTCCATCCTTTCTCAAAAAAATTATTTTATAATAAATCATAAAAAAATTTCATGTAGGAAATAATCTCAGATTTTAGCATATTCTCCTTCATCCTTTATAGAGTTCAAAATTCTTGACACCTACTTTATCTAAATACATGATCAAGATATGATTCAATATCATTGAATATAGGAGAATATTTATCCCCATGAGCACAATAAAAATATCTTTAATATTATCTCATATATACTTGACAATGTTGTCATTTATCCTTTTGAAAAAATACCCCAGAATATAAACAACATAAATTTTCATGGTATCATAGTCTGATTTTATTAATGTTAAATATCCTAGAATCTAATGAAAATTGATTCTTCATTTTTTATCTAAATAAAAAAAATTAAAATTTTCTTCTTTCAACTATAATACATTCCCAAATTTTTTATCATTAATTAAATTTTCAAAATCTTTTGGAATCATGTCAGAAATGAACAAGAGTTCTCCTTCTAGTGGTCGATTAACAATTTCAAAAATCTTTTTCATAGACATTACATAATAATTATTTTGACCAATAAATTTAAATTTTATTCACTATCTTATTCCTCAAAAAAGTATATGATTAAAATAATCATATAATAAATGAGTAAATAGAAATTGTTTTTATAAAATGTAGTGAAATCAACAAACAAAAATATAATTAAACAACTAATTTACAAGGGATTCATGTTTTTTTATAGAAATATAAGTCAATAAATATTCCACCAAATATTTACCTAGTTAAAATATCAACGAATATTTTTATGGAGACTTGAATACTACAAAAAATGATCCATATGTTTTGATTTGAAATCAATATCACTCCATAATAAAGTATGATAATGTAATTAGGGTTCTATAAGCCTTTATATAGAGGTATTCCATTATTATTGATCTCAAAATCATTAGATGTATTGATCCAATTCCCATAGAAAACAATGTAATTAAATATTATGAGTGAATAAATTTTAAATTTATAAAATAAATTGAGTTACCTCAAATAATAAAAAAATGTAATGAAAAAAAGAAAATATGATACTGTATTTTTAGGACTCTACAAGATATGCATACAATAAATTCCCTTGAAGAAGTTATCTTCTAATATCTACAGTTGAAATTATTCCTAAAAATATGGTTTTAGATGTTTTACTGAATAAATATTAACCATCTGAAAAACTCTGAGAAAATATGAAATTTATATCTAAATTAATTTAAATAAATCTAAAAAAAAAATCAACAATAAAAAAATATTAAACTAATAACACAAAGTAATGAAAATAAAGATATATTGTTTGCATCCATAAAATATTGAAGATTTTACAAAACTTTATAATTATTCATGTGTAGCGTTGATATATACTAAATCATATATATCCATTCAAACATAAATTTATATATCATTTTTTTGCTTTTGGTGCACTGGTTTCTTTCTTGAAATAGAAAACAATAATTTTGATCCTGAACTTTTTTGGGTCTAAGAATGTTATAAAATAAAACATTTGGACCCACATATGTCCATCTGTATGATGTTGAACACATTTAATTGTGTTTTGAAAAATAATATCTACAAGTTCCAAGTGGTTGAATATTATTCTCAGAGTAATAATTGTTCTAGTGACCCCATGTCTGACACTTAGTACAAAAAACACTCTTTGAAACAATATTTGTTTATTTATAGTGTCACTTACCAGAAGATGTATAAACAATCTGTAAAAAAGATTTGATGGTTTGAACTATCTAAAAATATTCTCATAAATCATGATTTTAGGAGTAGAATTAGAAAGAAACTTATTAATACTCTCAAATTCATAAATCATACTCGCAAATTGTTTTTGGTCAATAGAAGTTGAAATAGATCTAGTCTTAATACTCAAGTCAGAAGTATGTCTACAAATATATCTTTTGTCTTTATAAATTGCAACCTTATCTTAAATTTATTTTTTAAATGTTTATTTTAAGTATACTTAGATTTCGTTACATAATAATTCATATCTATATATGATCATGGAACTTTATCTATCTCATCCAAAGAATAATAACAATAATAATATACATATTTATTCATCAAAGACTCAATAGTAATTTTATCCATACGATTCTTGTTATCTGGAAGAATCACATACCAAAAAGTAGTGATATTCTAAAAATCAACACTCTATGATGAACTATAAGAAGTATGATCTTCACTAAAACCTCATGTAACTATAATTGGAAGAATTAGAGGGTATGAATTTGCCATCGGTACTGGGCCTGTGCAGCTTTTCATAGGACAACTAGCCGACCAACACTATGAAGGTGGAGTGCTGATATCATGGCATATACTGGGGAGGAGCAGTTCCAAGTTGTCTTGTTTGGGTGATTCCCTCTATGACCTATGGGTCATGTAATTTTCTCTAATCCTTCGGGCCTTGTAAGGGTTCCACCTCACTTTTTTAAAGGTGGATTATCAAAATTAATAAAAAATGAAGGCCTTCGGGCCATTCCCTCAATGTAAATATTTCCTAAAGTATTTTCTTCCACATTAATTTATCAAATATTAAAGAGTAATTGCCTTTTTTCGTTAAATTAATGTATTTAGATATTATATAATCTAGATTATTATACTGATAATAGATTGAATCTAAAGAATAATCCCCACTTCTATACTTCTCATGTTTTTCTTTTCTATCCTTTTAACTATTATTGTTTTGAATGTATTATTTATACAACATTCAAATTGATAACTGTAAAAACTCAGCTATTGTAAGTTCCTTCTCGATGTATACTGAAAAATAATTATAATTATTATAAGTTCATGGTTTAGAGTTATTAGATTTGGATACAATAGAATAAAACATAACTCAATTATTTTAATTTTAAATCTCTGTATCTAATTTTAGTTTGTTCTCATACTATAACAATTTTTTAACCATACCATCAAGTCCTAACTTCAGAATATATTATTTATCATCATTCATAGTTCTCTTAGACTCACATTCCTTAAGATGTATGTCAACAATATTTTCATCCAAATATTCATCCTTAATTTACTTCTCACCCAGTGGATCCAATTTTTTAATAATAATCATAAATTTTTGATACATTTTCACAATTTTTTCTCACGGTATAAAATAAAATGAGTGATATTACACTCTTAAAATTTCTATCTTAGGTTAAAGAACAATAGAATCTCTAAAATTCATATCTTCTAGATTTTCCCAAATACCAAAAGTAGATCTATTAGAAGACACTTAACTAGAGATATTCCATTGTATATAAAATAATAGAGTTTTTTATACTCTAAAATTCAACTGAAACTCTAATTTCACCTTCGTAAAATAGTTCAGAATACATTTTTCTAGAATCTTATGAGCATCAATAAATATAATATTGTAATCCACTTTAATATAAATATCATAAATATCTGTCCAATCTTTCAAAAAATCATAATCTACACAATTAAAAATAAGTAGGCAATTTGACATTAAATTTTATAAAGACTCGACCAGTAAATAACCTTCCAAAGTACAAAAATACATTTTCTAATACATATTAGTATAAGAAAATAAAAATAAATAAATCTATAAAATAAAATGTTGTCCCATATATGTAATGTTAAAGAGTAGGGTAAATTCATGTTTTTACACACATAATATGTAAAGACCCGCAAATTTCAAGGAAATTTTTTTTCTTCATTTTCTTTGGAATTTTACAAGAGCGCAGCTTCAGACGGCACCTGATTCCGAGGCCCGGTGTGCCCGGAATCAATTTCCGAAGTTTGGCTCGGGTACGTTCAGTGAACGGACGAGCGGGTTTTTCTATCTTTTGAACCGGTGCCCGGAATCGAATTCTGAGGGCACCGATGAAATCGCAGTGCCGGTATTTGCTTAGAAACGCCTCTTCCGAAGTTGCGTTTGCTCAGACGTGGTTTTTAAATTTTGGGGCTTTAAGACAGAAATAAAATAAAATTTGTGCGACAACTTTATTTTATTTCACTTAAGCTGCTTGGAAGTCACTTGGAAGCCACTTGAACTGAGTTAAAGCGGATAGGGTGCTATCCGGAAATATCCTACCCTCTTGGTAGGATATTTGTGAGGCAGGGCCCGCACGAGCCCCGCCGTTTCTTTCGCTAAGTAACGCACCCGCGAAAACCCGTCAAAGTAACTGAAAAGTCAACCGACGCGTTTTCTTTATTTATTAACAGACCATTTAATTGGGCGGTTTATTTCGTGAATTAAATGGGTTGTTTCATTCGTTGAATTAATTCAACGAATTTAATGGGTCGTTACTTACGCGTTTTGCGTTTGTTGGCAAAATAATAAAATAGACAAACTTGTCTATTTTGGAGGATCCTCCTGTTGTGCGAGATCCTCTAAACCTCCACCCTCCCCGTGAAGAATGCGAAGAACGCGAAGAACGCCGGAACCGGAATTCGACGACGCACACCGTGATCTGCGACGTCGACGAGCTCTACCCGCGACGTTCTTCGGCGACGCCCCTTCTTCCGCGGCCGATCCTCGTTTGGCAACTAAGGTGAGAAACAGATCGTTTAATTCTCCTTTTTTTAATTTCAATAAGAACGGATTTAATTAATTAAATCCGTTTGTTCTAGATCCGGAGATCGTCGGCGCGGCGCTTTTCCCGCGGTGCGACGAACGTCTCTTCCGCAACGACGCGACGATCCCCTCCTTCCGCGACGACCTCACGTCCGACGACGACAAGGTAAGGGATGTTGGAATATTTTATTCCCCGTGTTTATTCTTTTAAAATAAAGAACCTGATCTCCGAACAATTTTAATTTAATTAAAATTGTTGTTGATTATTTTCTTTTCCTCCCGTTGTTTATGACTAACGCGGAGGGTGCGGATCTAACGAACAAGACCCGACAACCCTCCGCCGATCTTTTGTTGTGCGGATTTGGCGGACGACGACGAACCGTGCGGAAAGGGCGATCCGTTGATCCCGCAGTGAAGATCGGCCCCCGGGAGGAGCAATGGCGCAGACGGGAGGCAAAACGGGCCACCGGAGCAACTCCGGCGGACCGCGGAAGGCGGCGGCGGCGACCGGAGGCGGCGGCGCCCGGCGCGCCGCCGGAAACTCCGCCACGGCCGAGCCGCGTCCGCGGTCCGGCCACCCAGCACGCGGCCCGCGCGGGCCGCGTTCCTCCAAGCCGCGGGTGAAACCCGCGGCGGTTTCTTCGGCCGCTCCGGTCGGCCGGGCCGCGCCCCAGCCGGGTCGGGCCGGGTCGGGCCGACCCGGTTTGGGGCGATCCGGTTCGGCCGACCCAGGGGTGGTTCGGGCCGGGTCGCCCCGGGCCCAGAACCCCCGTTTTCGGGCCTTCTTCGGTCTTTTTCCCATATCATGGGCCTGAGACCTCCGATTGACGAACCGTCAACGGCTACGCGATCCTTGGATCGATACGGTCGTTTCGGTATATTATAATCAAAATTTCGGAAGACTTTGGGTTCGGCCGGGTTGGTTCGTACACGAAACCAACCGGGCCCTCAGAGCGGAAACGCTCATAACTTGAGCTACGGACGTCCGATCGACGTACCGTCAGCTGTGGAAGTTTCCTCTAAGTGAGACGGAACTTTTGGCATACTCCGCCCAAGGATCGGATACAGGCGGAGTACGGTCGGGTTGGTTTTGCCCTAAAAACCAACCGGGCCCCTGGGACGAAAATGCCAATAACTCTCAGACCGGGCGTCCGATTGACGCGCCGTCTGTTGCGTTGAGATCCTGTTGTCGATACGGAACTTTTGGATACATCAACTTCGGACTACGTGTCAGTTGATGTATCAGCCTCTCGGCTCGTGGAGCGGACCCTCCTAAACGAGCTCGCTGTGTGCGGGAACCCTAGCGCTGGCTGTGACTTCGACGACAGAGCAGAGATCCTCCGTGGACTGCGACGACGGCAGAGCAGAGATCCTTCGTGGACTGCGGCGACGACTGTGCAGAGATCCTCAGTGGACTGCGTCGACTACTGCACTCAGTGATCCTACGTGGATCAGTGCTACAGGTTCTGTGTGAGCCCGATCCTATGTGGGTCCTTACTACCGGTTCTGTGTGAGCCACTGCCTACAGGTTCTGTGTGAGCCCGATCCTGTGTGGGTCTTTTGCGGGGGTTAGTACCTATCGATCCTTCGTGGGTCCGACGACTTAGATGGATCAGTGATCATCTTTGACGTCATCTGAAAAAGTATACCTGGTTGAGCTGAATCTTATGTTACTCTCCTTTGTGGTTTGTGTTGAACTATCCTTTGTGGATTTACTGTTTACTCTCCTTGTGGATTTGAGTCTTGCTTTCCTGCGTGGATTGAGTTGTTCTTGAGCTCGTGAGCAGAGCTAGAATTGGGGACTTAGGTATATGTATGGGAATATACCTAAGTCGAGTCAGATGTTACTTCGTGATTGCATCTTTCTTTTGTGCTATATCCTTTGTGGATTTCGAGAGACCTTAGGGGGTCTCGGGGTCCTTACTGAGTAGCTTATACTCACCCCTGCACGGGCTATGCCCGCACCCTGTTGTGTTGGATGCAGACGACGGACAACGCTGATCTCGGTTGGGGCGTGGAGCAGGACGGTACCTGGAGGTGGACCACTGGGCGGGACGTGCTCGGAGCGGACGTGGGACCCGAGGAGCCTGGAGGCTATCTGTACCCACCCTTCAGGTGGGATTGCCAGTGGACGACACGAGGCCGCCGTCTTTTCTTCAGTTGCTGTTCTTTACTTTTTCAGTTGTACTTTCAGTTGGGCTTGTATTCCGGCCCCCTTTACTTTTCTGCACTTGTAGTTACTTTCCGCTTGCTGACTCTGTGGTGGTTGTTACTTATAAAGGCAATGCCTTCCCTGTTTTCTGGGATTTTACGCCTTGGTTCTAGTCGCCAGCCCCTGGCCTATGGAAGGCGGGCTTGGGGTAGTCACGGCACGGGCCCCGAGGTCGGGTCGTGACAAATTGGTATCAGAGGTGGTCGGTTCTACCGCAGACTCTGATCGTCTTTTCTTTCTATATGAAGCAATAGTGTTTAGTGTATTGAGTGTGGTTATCAGTTCAGGGAGCCCAGTGTTGGTGCGGCGGCCGACGTATCCGTACACCAGGACCCTGACTCCTGATTTCCGACTTAATGCATGAAGACATTGATTGCGTGTGTGTTTCAAGTTTCTTTGTGATTACTTGTGTCAGCTCACCGGGTATACTGATCTGCTTCATGAAAGTCTCAAGTTTTCCTTGTGATTACTTGTGCCAGCTCACCAGGTATACTGTTCTGACTGTGGTTCTCTTGTTCTCCTTTTCAGGATGGCCCCGCGACGACAGCCAGCTAGGGTTCCGAGTGTAGGGCGCGACTGCAGCCCACCGAGCGACGAGGCCTCGGTGCAGGGCCCTTTGCCAGCAGTGGCACCGGCGGTAGCTTTACCCGCCGAGCCACCGATGCTGCTAGTACCAGACGCCGACGATGCACGTCGCCTCAGGGCACTGCATGAGTTTCAGAGCCAGCGACCGCCCAGGTTTCGCGGTGAGGCGGACCCCCAGGCCACCGAGGACTGGCTAGAGGCGGTGGTACGGATCTTTAGGCTAGTGAGGACACCAGCGGATCTCATGGTGATTCTCGCGGCGAGCCTCCTGCAGGCGGCGGCAGGACGATGATGGAGCTTGATGCTCCAGGTTCACGATGAGGCATCCTTTCTCTGGACGGACTTCGAGAGCCTCTTCCGCTCTGAGTTCGTCCCGGCCACCCTCCGAGCGGTGCGCATCCAGGAGCTTCTCCAGCTGCGCCAGGGCAGCATGACGATCGCTCAGTACGCGACGAGGTTCACTGACCTATCTCGCTACTCGACCGACATGGTACGGGACCCCTTCTTCCGGGCCCGGACCTTCGAGCAGGGCTTGCGACAGGAGATTCGGGCATCGCTGATCTCCCTCAGCATTCCAACCCAGGCGGGAGTGCTGGAGCGAGCCCTCCTGATCGAGAGCTTCCTGGCAGAGCCTTCTTCAGCGGCGAGACCTAGCGCAGGGCAGCAGGTAGCTGAGTCTTCGGCAGCAGGTAGCCGACGGATGACTCTCGGGTCCAGGCAGACCAGACCCCCACGCAGACGGCCTCAGGACACCGGCTCAGCAGTGCGAGGCACACAGCGGAGTGCCAGCCTTCCGAGAGGCAGACTGTGCTACTCCTGCGGCGGGCAGGGTCACATGGCTCGTGACTGCCCGACTCGCCGATCAGAGGAGCAGCAGTCGGTGGAGGGGCCACCCAGGCAGAGGCAGAGGGTCGACCGTGGCGGTCCGCAGGGAGGAGGCGGACGAGGTAGAGGAGCTGGCCGAGCAGTGGGTGGTGGGCGACGCTTCCAGGCTCTACCCCCACCACCACCAGGAGGGCCACCTCGACCACAGGGAGCTGGCGGGCAGGGGCAGGCCCAGCTCCAGGCAGTGGAGGCCTACGACCCCGACATGCCCGAGATGATTCGAGGTACGATATGTGTCTATTCCACCCTTACTGCAGTACTTATAGACACAGGAGCGAGTCACTCTTTCATAGCCTCTGCCCTTGTTCGGAGCTCGGAGATTCCGACTGAGCCGTTGGCTCGATCCTTACGGCTAGAGACTCCTACGGGAGCAGACTCGACGATTATGCACTGGTGCCGGCAGTGTGAGCTTACTCTAGGAGGCGAGAGCTTCGGCTGGGATCTCCTTGTAGCGGCGTCGAGGCCTTACGACGTCATCTTGGGCATGGATTGGCTATCCACGGTTCATGCCCAGATCGACTGTATTAGGCGCAAGGTGGGATGTGTTCGCACCGACGGGAGCAGGTTTACCTTCACCGGCGAGAAGGGAACCTTTGAAGCACAGGATGGACTTCCGCGGAGGAGAGTGCAGCCCATCTCTCATCAGTTGGCTAGCCTCATCCTAGGAGAAGTGGACGTGCGGAGTCCAGCTTTTCCTGCAGTGGTGGACCAGTACGTGGACGTCTTTCCCGACGACGTTCCAGGGCTACCTCCTCGTAGAGAGGTAGACTTTTACATCGACTTGTACCCCGGGACAACCCCGATATCTACTCCAGCATATCGGATGGCCCCCGCCGAGCTTCGGGAGCTGCGGGTACAGTTGGAGGACTTGCAGAGCAAGGGGTTTATCCGACCCAGTGTTTCACCCTGGGCTTCCCTGATTTTGTTCACCAAGAAGGCGGACGGGAGCTTGCGACTGTGTGTCGACTATCGTCGCCTGAACCAGGTGACAGTGAGGAACAAGTATCCGCTGCCACGGATTGATGACCTCTTCGATCAGCTCAAGGGAGCGCGGTGGTTCTCGAAGATAGACCTCCGGTCAGGCTATCATCAGCTCAGAGTTCGAGACGAGGACGTGCAGAAGACGGCCTTCAGGTGTCGGTATGGCCATTATGAGTTCTTGGTTATGCCGTTCGGCGTAACCAATGCTCCAGCAGTGTTCATGAGCCTCATGAACAGGATCTTCCAGCCATACCTCGACCGATTTGTCGTGGTCTTCATTGACGACATTTTGGTATACTCGACGACTGAGGAGGAGCATGCCTACCACCTGCGAGTTGTGCTAGACACGCTCCGAGAGCACCAGCTTTATGGCAAGCTCTCAAAGTGCCAGTTCTGGTTACGTGAGGTCCACTTCTTGGGGCACGTCATCTCTGAGGCGGGAGTTGCAGTGGATCCCGCGAAGATCGAGGCAGTGCTAGCTTGGGAGCCACCCAGGAGCGTGACGGAGGTGCGGAGCTTCTTGGGCCTAGCCGGATACTATCGGAGATTCGTGCCAGACTTCTCCAGAGTTGCGGCACCACTCTCAGCGTTGACGAAGAAGGGGAAACCCTTCGTGTGGTCAGAAAGATGTCAGCAGAGTTTCCAGGAGCTGAGGCAGAGGTTGACCAACGCACCTATCTTGAGGTTGCCTGAGGAGGGAGTTGGATACGTAGTTTACTGCGATGCGTCAGGGACTGGACTCGGGTGCGTCCTGATGCAGGAGCAGGCCGTGATCGCCTACGGATCACGTCAGTTGAGGCCACATGAGCAGAACTACGCCACTCATGACCTGGAGTTAGCAGCAGTGGTCTTCGCTCTGAAGACTTGGCGGCACTATCTGATGGGCGAGCACTTCACAGTCTTTTCTGACCACCAGAATCTCAGGTATATCTTCTCTCAGAAGGACCTGAACCTGAGACAGTGGAGATGGCTTGAGTTCCTCCAGGACTATGACTTTGAGATAGTCTATACTCCTGGGAAGGGGAACGTGGTAGCCGATGCCCTCAGCAGGAGGACGGGCATTCAGCTACTTGAGGAGGCGACGGAGCAGCTAGCCTCCTTACAGATATCCTTCGTGGATAGAGACGGAGCAGCCTTTCTTCAGTCTCTCACAGTCTCTCCTCCACTTCTACAGCGGGTCAGAGAGGCTCAGCGTGGGGACGCTGACTGTGAGACCCGGCGTGCACTGATATCCTCAGGTCAGGCGCCTGATGGTTTCTCCCTTGGAGCAGAGCACGACATCCTTTTCAGAGGACGTACCTTCGTACCAGTCGCTTTACGAGAGGAGGTGTTGGGAGAGTTTCACACTTCTCCCTTGGCGGTGCATCCCGGAGTGGTGAAGATGTACCAGGATATCAGACGACAGCACTGGTGGCCGGGCATGAAGAAAGCTGTGGCAGAGTTCGTTTCACGATGCCTCACCTGCCAGCAGGTGAAGGCAGAGCATCAGGTACCAGCAGGCTTGGTACAGCCCTTGGAGGTCCCGGAGTGGAAGTGGGATGGCATATCTATGGACTTCGTGACTGGACTTCCACGCACTTCCAGAGGTCACGACTCCATTTGGGTGATTGTCGACCGACTCACCAAGTCGGCACACTTCTTACCCATCAGAGAGCAGGGCTCAGTGGAGAGCTTGGGACGTCTTTACGTCCAGGAGATCGTACGGCCTCACGGTGTGCCATCGTCTATCGTCTCCGATCGAGATGCTAGTTTCACTTCCCGGCTATGGAAGGGGTTGCAGGAGGCGTTCGGGACGTGGCTCCATCTGAGCACAGCCTTCCACCCTCAGACGGATGGTCAGACGGAGAGGACCATTCAGACACTCGAGGACATGCTCCGTGCATGTGTTCTCGACTTTGGTCGCAGCTGGGAGGACCACCTACCCTTGGTGGAGTTCACGTACAACAACAGCTACCACTCCACCATCGGGATGGAACCATAGAAGGCGTTGTACGGCAGACCCTGCAGATCACCGTTGTGCTGGACAGACCCTGGGGAGTCAGCACTCGTGGGACCAGAGATGGTCCGAGCCACGACAGAGAAGGTCCAGATCATCCAGGAGAGGATGAGGACATCTCAGAGCCGGCAGAAGTCGTATGCCGACAGGAGGCGGAGGCCACTAGAGTTCGAGGATGGCGACCACGTCTTTTTGCGTGTCTCACCTCGACGTGGTTTACAGAGATTTGGCCGAGGCGGCAAGTTGTCTCCACGCTTCATCGGGCCTTTCCAGGTCCTCAGCAGGATAGGAGAGGTGGCTTATCGCCTGGCTCTACCACCTCAGTTGCACCGGGTGCACGACGTCTTCCACGTGTCTCAGCTGAGGAGATACGTGCACGACCCGACGCACATCATCGACTTTGGGGAGCTGGACGTGGATGATGGGGCGACTTTTGCGGAGTTCCCAGTGGAGATCGAGGATCGACAGGAGAGGGTCCTACGTGGGAGGTTGATTCCTCTTGTGCACATCAGATGGCAGCACGGGAACCTCCAGGAGAGCACTTGGGAGCGGGAGGCTCAGATGCGTGCTCAGTACCCCCATTTGTTCCCCTAGTTTTTGATGTATCTTTACGGGGACGTAAAGCCCTGAGGTGGGAGTAATGTAAAGACCCGAAAATTTCAAGGAAATTTTTTTTCTTAATTTTCTTTGGAATTTTACAAGAGCGCATCTTCAGACAGCACCTGATTTCGAGGCCCGGTGTGCCCGGAATCAATTTCCGAAGTTTGGCTCGGGTACGTTCAGTGAACGGACGAGCGGGTTTTTCTATCTTTTGAACCGGTGCCCGGAATCGAATTCTGAGGGCACCGATGAAATCGCAGCGCCGGTATTTTCTTAGAAACGCCTCTTCCGGAGTTGCGTTTGCTCAGACGTGGTTTTTAAATTTTGGGGCTTTAAGACAGAAATAAAATAAAATTTGTGCGACAACTTTATTTTATTTCACTTAAGCTGCTTGGAAGTCACTTGGAAGCCACTTGAACTGAGTTAAAGCGGATAGGGTGCTATCCGGAAATATCCTACCCTCTTGGTAGGATATTTGTGAGGCAGGGCCCGCACGATCCCTGCCGTTTCTTTCGCTAAGTAACGCACCCGCGAAAACCCGTTAAAGTAACTGAAAAGTCAACCGACGATTTTTCTTTATTTATTAACAGACCATTTAATTGGGCGGTTTATTTCGTGAATTAAATGGGCTGTTTCATTCGTTGAATTAATTCAACGAATTTAATGGGTCGTTACTTACGCGTTTTGCGTTTGTTGGCAAAATAATAAAATAGACAAACTTGTCTATTTTGGAGGATCCTCCTGTTGTGCGAGATCCTCTAAACCTCCACCCTCCCCGCGAAAAACGCGAAGAACGCGAAGAACGCGAAGAACGCCGGAACCGGAATTCGACGACGCACACCGTGATCTGTGACGTCGACGAGCTCTACCCGCGACGTTCTTCGGCGACGCCCCTTCTTCCGCGGCCGATCCTCGTTTGGCAACTAAGGTGAGAAACGGATCGTTTAATTCTCCTTTTTTTTAATTTCAATAAGAACGGATTTAATTAATTAAATCCGTTTGTTCTAGATCCGGAGATCGTCGGCGCGGCGCTTTTCCCGCGGTGCGACGAACGTCTCTTCCGCAACGACGCGACGATCCCCTCCTTCCGCGACGACCTCACGTCCGACGACGACAAGGTAAGGGATGTTGGAATATTTTATTCCCCGTGTTTATTCTTTTAAAATAAAGAACCTGATCTGCGAACAATTTTAATTTAATTAAAATTGTTGTTGATTATTTTCTTTTCCTCCCGTTGTTTATGACTAACGCGGAGGGTGCGGATCTAACGAACAAGACCCGGCAACCCTCCGCCGATCTTTTGTTGTGAGGATTTGGCGGACGACGACGAACCGTGCGGAAAGGGCGATCCGTTGATCCCGCAGTGAAGATCGGCCCCCCGGGAGGAGCAATGGCGCAGACGGGAGGCAAAACGGGCCACCAGAGCAACTCCGGCGGCCCGCGGAAGGCGGCGGCGGCGGCGCCCGGCGCGCCGCCGGAAACTCCGCCGCGGCCGAGCCGCGGCGGCGGCGAACCGCCGGACCGCGTCCGCGGTCCGGCCACCCAGCACGCGGCCCGCGCGGGCCGCGTTCCTCCAAGCCGCGGGTCAAACCCGTGGCGGTTTCTTCGGCCGCTCGGCCGAAGCCGAGCCGGCCGGTCCGGTCGGCCGGGCCGCGCCCAGGCCGGACCGGACCCAGCCTAGCCGGGTCGGTCCGGGTCGGGCCGACCCGGTTCGGGTCGATCCGGTTCGGCCGACCCAGGGGTGGTTCGGGCCGGGTCGCCTCGGGCCCAGAACCCCCGTTTTCGGGCCTTCTTCGGTCTTTTGCCCATATCTTGGGCCTGAGACCTCCGATTGACGAACCGTCAGCGGCTACGCGATTCTTGGATCGATACGGTCGTTTCGGTATATTATAATCAAGGTTTCAGAAGTCTTTGGGTTCGGCCGGGTTGGTTCGTACACGAAACCAACCGGGCCCTCAGAGCGGAAACGCTCATAACTTGAGCTACGGACGTCCGATCGACGTACCGTCAGCTGTGGCAGTTTTCTCTAAGTGAGACGGAACTTTTGGCATACTCCGCCCGAGGATCGGATACAGGCGGAGTACGGTCGGGTTGGTTTTTCCC
Organism: Viscum album; assembly: GCA_963277665.1. NCBI lineage: Eukaryota > Viridiplantae > Streptophyta > Magnoliopsida > Santalales > Viscaceae > Viscum > Viscum album. Next base: position 1,424,722,409 of record OY728120.1, on the reverse strand, counting down.
TAAAAACCAACCGGGCCCCTGGGACGAAAATGTCAATAACTCTCAGACCGGGCGTCCGATTGACGCGCCGTCTGTTGCGTTGAGATCCTGTTGTCGATACGGAACTTTTGGATACATCAACTTCGGACTACGTGTCAGTTGATGTATCAGCCTCTCGGCTCGTGGAGCGGACCCTCCTAAACGAGCTCGCTGTGTGCGGGAACCCTAGCGCTGGCTGTGACTTCGACGACAGAGCAGAGATCCTCCGTGGACTGCGACGACGGCAGAGCAGAGATCCTTCGTGGACTGCGGCGACGACTGTGCAGAGATCCTCAGTGGACTGCGTCGACTACTGCACTCAGCGATCCTACGTGGATCAGTGCTACAGGTTCTGTGTGAGCCCGATCCTATGTGGGTCCTTACTATCGGTTCTGTGTGAGCCACTGCCTACAGGTTCTGTGTGAGCCCGATCCTGTGTGGGTCTTTTAAGGGGGTTAGTACCTATCGATCCTTCGTGGGTCCGACGACTTAGATGGATCAATGATCATCTTTGACGTCATCTGAAAAAGTATACCTGGTTGAGCTGAATCTTATGTTACTCTCCTTTGTGGTTTGTGTTGAACTATCCTTTGTGGATTTACTGTTTACTCTTCTTGTGGATTTGAGTCTTGCTTTCCTGCGTGGATTGAGTTGTTCTTGAGCTCGTGAGCAGAGCTAGAATTGGGGACTTAGGTATATGTATGGGCATATACCTAAGTCGAGTCAGATGTTACTTCGTGATTGCATCTTTCTTTTGTGCTATATCCTTTGTGGATTTCGGGAGACCTTCGGGGGTCTCGGGGTCCTTACTGAGTAGCTTATACTCACCCCTGCACGGGCTATGCCCGCACCCTGTTGTGTTGGATGCAGACGACGGACAGCGCTGATCTCGGTTGGGGCGTGGAGCAGGACGGTACCTGGAGGTGGACCACTGGGCGGGACGTGCTCGGAGCGGACGTGGGACCCGAGGAGCCTGGAGGTTATCTGTACCCACCCTTCAGGTGGGATTGCCAGTGGACGACACGAGGCCGCCGTCTTTTCTTCAGTTGCTGTTCTTTACTTTTTCAGTTGTACTTTCAGTTGGGCTTGTATTCCGGCCCCCTTTACTTTTCTGCAGTTGTAGTTACTTTCCGCTTGCTGACTCTGTGGTGGTTGTTACTTATAAAGACAATGCCTTCCCTGTTTACCGGGATTTTACGCCTTGGTGCTAGTCGCCAGCCCCTAGCCTATGGAAGGCGGGCTTGGGGTAGTCACGGCACGGGCCCCGAGGTCGGGTCGTGACATAATAATTTTTCCAACATTAGATAATAAATAGATTTGATATTATAAGTAATAAACTATTTAGAGTGACAAAAATAAAAAAAATCAGTGTAAATTTAACAACTTGATTGTTAAAACTTAACTGAGGTAACCAAATTTAATGAAATAAGAAAATTTTAAATGAAATGATTTAGTGGATGTCCAGATTAAAATATATAAATCCCATCAAAATGTATTATTAAAGTATATATAATTTTCCACTCTAATTAACTCATCACTTTGAAGACAATGTGATTGGAGGGTTAGTACCCAAATCCAGTGGACACAAGTTCTAAAACCCTAGAACTTCATCAATCAAACTAATTAGAAGATACATGTCCCATCCTTGGACTTCTTTGATTGACAACAATAAAAGAAATCGTTACCCCCAAGATCTTCTTTGATCATAATATTGTAAGAAATCCCTATCCTCAAAATTCATTTACCTAGATGTTAGAATCCCATGTTCCTTCCCATGAATATTTTCAATCACATTTAAATCATAGGAAATAAATTAAAATAAGAAATGTTAAATGTTTTACAATAAATTCATCACAAATGAAATACCTAGAAAAACTATAAAAACATACAAATGGAATCTCTCAAACACTACAACGGTACAAATCACTTGATTTAACTCTATATCCCATTTTAAATAGTTCAGATGAATTCATAATAATATAGTATATACATAATTTTAAATCAACCATTTTAACTAGGTGATTCATTAATTAACTCTTCATATATATATTAAGAAAATACTAACTTCATTAAAATATATAATGAAGTATATTATGATTTTTAAAATCATGGATAGAGAATAATTAATTTAGTAAATCAATTGACACACTCTACATGACCTCTATTAAGTAAATATAGTATCACCCCTACTCCTGAGTCTATGTGGTACCATCCCATATTCTATGGTGCTTTCCCATTATTTGGATTACATATAATATAGACTCCATGTATCTAAATGGTCTTATATAATGTGTGAGTATGAAAAAACCCAATGCATGGTCACCACCCCACCCATACTATCCTATCATAAACTCACATGCATGTAGGAAGAAATATATGTATACTGTAAATGGAAAACAAGGAAAAGATCAATATTAACACACTCCAAATCATATAATTTAAAACTAGAATATTTTACTCCCAATACTAGGAGTACCCTTACCTTCACTTACAAGAATTGGTCTTAGCCTAGTATTGATGTTGGGTAGGAGGTAGGGTAATCTTACAACTTTTGTCATCAATATAGAAGAAAGTATATTAGTGAGGGAATAATCATATCTATTAGGATAAGGAAATCCATATACAATGTCCAGGAATGAGACCATCCCATGTAATAGCGGGAAGGGGTATAAAACATCAAAGATCTATTATCCCATCCCATCCCCACACTCTTAATCATTGTGAATTGTATTTAAAACTTTTCAGTAAGTGACATACCCCTTATAATGCTCTTTCTGAATAATATGAAACTTGTGAAAAATTATATAGCATCCCTCGTAAAAAAACCTAAAAAACTATTTAACGTAGCTTTTGAATCACACATATAACATAATGGAATTACATAATTTAAAAATTAATAGAAATATATAAACAATAAAATTTTACCTCAAATAAAATTGAATGAAAATAATTAAATGAAGAAAAACATCACTTAAGGAATTTTGGTAAACAAATATTAATTACAGTTGAAATCAAATAAAACTTTATATTTTATAAAATGTAAATTAAGAATTAATTTATCCTTAAAAAATTCATTTTAACTAATTTCTCTATAGCCTATACTAATTTCATTCTAGCCATTATGTATTATGAGGTAGAAGAGTGGTACACCTACTAAAATAAATAATTTAGAAACCATGTTGTTCATGATGAAGAAGCAAGGCACCACAACCAATTTGATCTACCAAATATTTGAATGGAAAAAAATCATCTTCTTGCTTTACGGAGTGTAAATCATGAAGAAAAAAAATGAAACAATGAATCTTTGATTTACTTATAATAATCCATTTTTCGCTTCCCATTGAGAGGGAAGACATTTGATTTTAGAAATTCCAAAATACATAGGATTTGGTGAAGATATATTTTACCTGTTCACGTGGAAATAAGATAATAAGAAAAAGAATAAGGAAATCTAAGATCTTACATTATTGAATAATATTTTAAATTATTGAATCAATACCCCTGTATTGAACTTAAATAATGATATATAGGAATAGGATAAGAAATTTGGGAGATCAAAATAGAGGATAAATTAAGGAAATGGGTTTGAATCCCAATAAGCCCCTTTAATTTGGGTTTAATTTAGGGATCAAAATGACAAAATTAAACTTTATTAAAGTAAATATATCTAAAAACTACTGGGTATCATCTATAATCCATCGATAAATTGGTGGTTCAAAATAGAACAACCACTACAATCTACACTCCACCTAGCACTTAGTCTAGGGACAATGGATACTCAGATGTTTCCTTTTGCCTTTGGTTTATACTTTCCTCTCTATTTTCCTCTATATTCTTCCAAAATCTTTCCAAATTCAAAATATAATAAACAAAAAATTAAGGGATGATATTAAATAGATAAAGTAATACTAATTGTAATGGTATTATCAAACTACCCACCATCATGATTCTCATTATTGTGAATATTTATTCATTTTCTAGTGGAAACAATTCTGGATATTGGCTCTCCATCATAGCCTCTCAATCCCATGTTTTATCTTGGAGCCTTCCATGCTACCATATGACACAACCCATAGGAATTACCTTACAATTTTTTACATTCTAGCTCTGATAAATGACACATATAGGTAACTCTATATAGTGAGGATCTACTTCTCGGTCAACTACTTAATATCATATCTTATATGAGGTGTTGGATACATACAGACTCAATTGAGAAGCGTTAAAGGGGTTGTTAATGGATATTTATATTGGTGTAAAGGATAACTAATAAGAACATTCCCTTACTCTGGTAATGATTTAAAATCTTCCATCATATCTAGGGGTTAATATCCCTTTTTTCCCATTCGCCAGAACCAAAATATTGGTAAAAGTATATGGAATATGTGGTCACCCACTTTGAATTGTAAGGGTTTCCTCCAATAGTTGTATATAGATTTTTCTACCTCATAGATGCTTTAAATTTATTCTAGATTTATTTTACCCACTCTATTATATTTTGGGAAAAACTAGGCTCAATAAAAGATAATCTATCCATCAATTTCAAAAAATTAAAGGAAATACATTGCCTCGCATATAAAACCACATAATGGGCTATCTAAAATAAATGATTGACACCTGTTTTTATAAGATAATTCCACCAAATGGATGTCTTCCTCCCATGATCCAAAAAAAATTAGAATATATTATCCAATTATATCTTTCAATATTGTGATTTTTTATTCATATTGTCCATTAGTTAGAGGTTTAATAGAACTGTTGAATTTCATCCATGATGTTAATACTATCTAATTCCCTTAACGCAACTGATATATAAAACTTGGGTCTCTTTTAGAGACAATTATATGTGGTATAATTCACAACCCATCTACAAAGTTATATTTTTAAATATAAAAAAAGTTCACCATCTTAGTTTGATGACCCATTATTACTATAATTATATATTTTTGTTTAAATAACCTTGGTATACTAGTCACAATGTTAATCATAATTTTATCTCTCTCCCATAAAGGAAAGGGAATTTGATTAAGAGTGAATATAAACTTTAAAATCACAAATGTTACCAATTTATAGGTATGGAATTTTGCAACTAATCTAATAAATTCATTTTTCATTGAAGGACACAAAAAGTGGTGATATATATCATGATACATTTTCATGATACTGGGGTGTGCATCCCATCTAAAATAATTATGCCCTTTCATAACATCATCCTTCATACTAATAGAGACGACAAGATATTCATGAATGTATAAAAAATGATTAGAATCTTGGAACCATCCTTCGTGGATATCCGTACCATAGAATCTCTACTGGATAATGACTTAATCAATGTATAAAATCTTGGAGTCTTTCACATTCACCAAGATAGATGATGAAAGAAAAATGTGTTTTATGTGCATCCCCATCTAATATTCCACTATATCTAAAGTGATATCGTCTGTAATCAATACTCATCTATATTCAAATTTGGCCTCTTAAAATTACTCTATGTACACATTATAGATAAAATCATTAGTAATGACATTTCCCCTACAAGGAGATTAACTATTATCAAAATTGAATGAATTAAGTTTTTCTATAATCTTATGTTTCCTAATATTTAATTCTCATTATTATAAGATGTATTTTATGATCTTGATAACCCTGAACACTATAAATAATTACATAAATATATTATTCCACAAATATTTTTAATCATGAGTAATGTTGGAAAATTATAAATCATGGGTTGGATATTTCATTTGTTGGGATTAAGCTTTTGGAAAACATATAATACTTTTAAATGATATTTACATGAATACACATAATATATATTGAGAATGAAAAACAATACACACCAACCCCCTCAACTGGTTGAGGTTGAATGATAATTGGAGTTGTAGTTAATCCATTCTTTGGATCATATAAGGCTTCCTCACCCCAATCTGAATAAATAAATTTAGTTCTATTAATATTCAAATTAGTTATAGAATATATAATCATATAAAAAAACTAAGTGAATTAATGATAGTACCTTGAAATATCAAGTAAGCTCCTAATTTAAAACACATTGAAAGGGAAATTTCAAGACATCACCAATTCTAATTTTGTGATTCTTTTTATATGTCTTCTTATCAAATCACACAACCTAGGAATTTAACATATATGAAATATAAGGTACCTTTAGATATATTATCACAAATCAAATGTTCTCTCAATGTATCTAATATATATATATATGTCAATAATGCTCATCTGAGGATTTAGAATACACTAGTATGCCATTATCAAATAACATGATGAAAAACTCTAGGAATGGAGTATATATCTTATTTATTAAGTCCATGAATAAAGTTATAGAAATATTTAAGCCAAAAAAATCTATATATATTCAAAAAAAAAATTAGAATGTCACTAGCATAAATTGTTGTTTCTGATAGCCTAGATGTACGTATATTTTTAAAAAGAACTATACCCCCTTTAGCCAATCCTATATATCGATGATTCTATGTAGAGGATAACTATTATTAATCATTACCTGGTTGATATTATGATAGTCCACAAAGAGGAGGAGACCTCTATTATCCATCATAGAAGAAATAACGAAAGCCACAGTAAGATAAGTGACCATCTTAAAGAATCATCTATCCTCAGTCTCCGATAAATGGATATTTAGTTCCCTATATTTAGTAGGATCCATATGATTGGTTGGTTTAAGATAGATTCAATCCAGGGAAGAAGAAAATTGGTGAACTCCACCTCTCACTTTTTTGAAAACAAGAAAAAGTCTTCTGTATCCATATTAGTGTAAATGTATACTATTTTAAGTGTTCTTTCCATCTCTTTTTCTTTCACTGGTCAAAGGACAAGACTATCTGTACTAGAAATGATCTTCCACACTTTTCCTTTATTTATGCATGAATGATTTTTCTGAAGCATTCAATCTCCATGATTTGTATACATAACAACTATAAGAAATGTGAAATGCACCCTCCTTGCATAGAAAAAAATTTATTGAATAAACAGTGTCAACTAGTCAATATTTAGAATGAAATAAAATGGTTTTATATAGAGGACCATAAGATCCTAGAGATTACTATCTGAAATCACCATTTAATTACAATATGAACACAAACTTTATGGATCAATTATTATTCCATGAAGTGTATCAAGTATAATATAAGTATATGATACATATATATTCAAATAAAGAGTTGAAAAAATACTGAAAAATAAAAGAATATAAAGAACTTGTATCAAATATAGTAAATGTTATTATATAATATACAAAAATAGTACCTATGATACTGAGGTGAAAAACCCTATAAGAAAGACTACATAGTGGAAAGCTGACCCTAACTTTCCCAATGATGTCCTTAACCAGATCTCTTGATGGTGGATAACTACCAGAAATTGAGTGAGTAGTTGACTAGTTGTGTAAGGTATGGGATAAATATATTCATTACATATTTATTCTAGACACACTAAAACATAAAAATCTCTATTGATGAAAAAAAATAACCACATGAGTGACAATAATTCACATATAAGGTGAATTTCATCTTTATTTTCCTCGTACATCTACACTAGTTTTATTTTATAGGACATATTCCAGAACCAAGTGTTGGAGGTAACCCACTACCCCAGATCCCCTGGTAAGATTTCCCCATGATCACTTTTTGTCATTACTTCTATCCACATGAGGAAGAATCACTAGGACCATAGCCAGATAAACATCCAAAAATAATTTTACAACTTTTAGACCCTATCTTGGTGAATATGGGATTGATAACAAATTTTGATACTTTAGACATGTTTAAAATAATTATCAGAGTTAGTGATGTCTCTTTGAATCCAATCTCAAAGAGTCCCAACTTACACTCTTTACATTGACTTATATATAGAGAAAATCATAAGAGATCTCTATAATTGGAAATGTTTTAAATAATATAAATAAATACTTTTTAATGACTTATGAAAACCTTTTAATTTACCCAATTTAATTTTTCTCGGTAAAATTTTCCAAAAAATGAATCACATAAATTATACCAAGTAAGTACCTAGAATTTATTTACATCAAACATGAAATCCCACCACTAGCAGGAATCATATTCCAATATGAAGATGAGTAGATTTACCTGGTATTGCATCTGGGTATTTATGATCTAAAATATATGGTGAATACAAATGATCAAATCATTAAATTCTTGCATATATGATTAAATCCAAAATAATGATGGATGATGTAATTGAAATTATTTTATGACATCAGAATACATTGGATCCTTTTGAGGAGCCACTTGACTATCATCTTAGAGGAATCGAGTGGGCCACTCAAAGACATGAAGATCAACTGTAGTTCAAGATTATAGTGTGTACTCATCCATTCATTCCGTCATGGTCGAAAGTGATTTTTATGTGATAAACCCTATATTAAATATGTTAAAAACAAAAATTTAATATCCTTGATTGATAACCAAAAAGATTAGAATGCATTTAAAAAATTAGGTATTTCCCCCATTTTTTTCCTCGAGTCCATTCTTTATTGATTAGAACACCTTTATTTTTTAAAAAATTATAACAATTTTTAAATTTAGTTAGTATTGATTTCAGTCTAATTTAAATACATAAAACATGTTTTAGACATGTCATAACAGATTAATAATCCTAGTTATCAATGTGACTAAAAAACTTCCCTAAAAAAGGAATCAACATGCAGTTCATATTATCAGAAACATTAATAATAAATATACATGAAAACACTATTTATTTATTTTTGACATTTCTGGTAATATAAACCTCCAATTTATCCCAATTATTAATTAATTGAGCATATAATATCATAAAAGATGATATATAGTCTTACCAATTACTACTAATTTATGCCTAAGATAATGCATGAGACTAATCTACATAATATAGAATTGAGGAAAAGGAAAGAAAAAGGAATTATTCTACCACCCTTGGTAACTTAGTATTTTGGAATAATTATGTTTTCCATTCAAATATTTGTGCTTCTTATAGATCCATAACATCCCCATATGAGGGATGATCTCAAGTCCCATACCTATGATCCCTTACAATGTGATCATATACAATTTTTTAATGACAATTACTAGATTAATGGAACAACATTGGGTTAGGTCACCACAATAGCTTAGGTAAACTTCTTGATCATAATAGGATGGTATAAATACAGGGGGTTGAATAAATTGTTAGTGGGATATTTTCCCTCCTTATAAGTAAATTAAATTAAAGACAATGACATGTAAAAATTTCAACATCACCCTTAGGGTCATAGAATGTTTTCCCGAAATACATTGGGGTCCCATATGGGAACCTGTTTATCTTTTCATATTTAATATTAAAGATATTATAACAATATTAGCATTTATATAAATCAAACCAGTCTTAAAAAAGTCATAATTTCTATAAAAAGTGAAATGGTTGGAAAAATTGTGTTATACACAAAACCACGAATCCATTAATTACCTAAATTGTCAAAATAGGAAAATTCCCAAGTGAAACCCCCCATATTTCCACTCTACACACCATCGAGAATGTTAAAGAGGTATAACCAATTATCCATACACCATGTGGTACTATCCCATGTGTTTATACACATTCTTCATATTATGGATGTGTATAATATGGTATTCTTATAGCCCATAGGTCATATGAATGTTATGATTATGAAAATACCATATATATAGTCTCAACCCAACCCCTATTTACATGCCATAAATGGAAGTGCATATTGAAACATTTTTAGGGAAAGTGTAAACTAAAATGTGTGGTACCAAACAAGTAATAGTTACTATAAATCATGTAATTTATAAAAATAATTGGTTATTACCTATTCCAAGAATATTTTAACCTCCAAATACCTTATTTAGGATTAGCCATATTGGTTTCAGGATGATGGTCAGTGATTCTCGAATCTTATCTGATCAAGGGAGTAATATATACCAGATTTTGGGAAAACCCATGTTCCTTGGGATACACAAGTGGTTATACAAAGATAGAGCATGGTATTATCCAATATAATAGGGTAAATGGGAATGAAAATTCAAAAAATGTAAGATCATTCTATCATCACACTCTAAATCAAGGTGTTCCTACTTGACATTTACTATAAAATCCATATAAACCTTATAATGTACTTACTAGATACAATTTAAAATGTTAATAACCATATAACACCCGAAGTAAAAAATAAATTAAAAAAAACATAAATTTTATTATTCGTTAACAAACATAACCTTATTGAAGTTCAAATTATAATAAATAATGGTAGTTGTAATTCCTTGTCTATACATGCATTTGAATATGATTAGTAAATTAACTTTTTAATTGGTGAAGGAGATTATTTTTAACCGAGATTCAGATTAAAATTTCAAATGTTTGAGCTTCTTAAAGGAGAAGTCTTAAGTTTTGTGTAATGATTGCAGGGCAGTTAGAGGATTCATGAGAACATAACATGGGTTAGGTATATTTTTTCGAGGCTACAACATTTTTAAACAGCACCACCGACTAGCTATTATAGGCCCACTAGCTAGTTGGTTTCCAAAAACAGAACCCCAGGTTCAACCTACATCCACTGGCCAGAATTGGCCTTTAGCGGACTATCTCATGGCCACCTGGGTGAAATGTTAATGAGGGGAATCATGATAGATTCACCCAAGCCTCCCCTTTTAACCTTATTCATGTTTTTATCCCCTTTGACGCTAGTATCACCCCCACCACACCTCCTCCCCCATCATTATATATGGGTTATCTCCCTTGGTTCTTATCCATTTGAAGAACTTTCACTTGCAATATAGAGAAAAAGGTAATGCTATGAATCCTCAATCTTTTATTCATAGGTTGTTTCATTATTAATTGTTGTCTAACTAGAATTTTTTAATATTCCCCATTTTCAGGATATTTTTTAGTTTCTCATTTTATCATGATTCATAATGAAATAGAAGCCAATACTAGATGGGTCAGATTTCCTAAAAATGGGAAAACTGTCCCTTAAAATAATTCTAAATTCTAGATTAATTTTCAAGTGGTGTGTTGTGTGGTAATTCTATCCTCATTAAATATTGAAATAATTTGAATTTAATAATGTAGTTATGTCTCATCTTAGATAAATGACGTATTAAAAATGATTTGAAACAATATAGGGTAGTTATTTTATGTTTAGTCCCTTAATTTAGTGAATGGACTTTAATTCAAAAAAATTAACATAAATGGTCTTTGAAATTGGAATGGTGGTTAGGGAATCATATTACTTTTTCAAGATAATAAATAATGTTTTAAATTTTTAATAATGAATTTATGTGAGATTGATAATTGTGAATTATAATTTCATAAACATAAATATTTATAGGGAATAAATTTTAAAATAATGTAAATCAAAAAAAGAACATGTGAAAACTATCTATTGGTGATGGTATGATAAATATGTATCATTATGAAACAAATAAATATGGTCTATAAAAAATATTTAATACCACTAAGTGTCTAATAGTTTTGTGATATTAAATTTATACAATGGAAAAAGAGGCTTGTATATATTATAGGATTCCAAGGGATAGTATAGGTGATCATAGTTTTTATATTTTTAAAAGATTACTTATGTTTTTTTATGTAGTCAAAACATATTAAATACATAATGAAATTTTAAATTTTTTTTATGGAAATGGTTATATATATATAATATTTTTTTGTATTAAAGGAAAATATCCTTTTGGGTTAGTTTTGTTTTAAAGGAAGGGAAATTATTTTTTTGTGCTCAATGATTAAACTAGAGGTGAAACTTGCTGCTATGTGTACTTGGTCATCCTTGATAGACTCAGGGTGATTACATCCCCTGAGTGAATTTATAGGCCAGGTAATGGTATATTTCCCCTAGTGGGAGATGTGTTGGCATGGTAATTGTGACATTATTAGAGACATATTAACACTATTTAAAGCAGGTGTGTATAATTCCTAGGTGTTATCAAGAATATCATATTAAATTTTATTATGAATTTTAGTTTAAATTTTTTTAAAGTCATACTTATAATTTATTTTCTTGAGAACTAATGTATGCACCTGTATATCAAACTAGTTATTTTATGCACATCGTTGATGGTGTCCTGCTCAAGCCTTCATATAAATTGGTTAATTGAATAGATTTTATTTTTTAATATTGAGATAGTTTTATAGTAATGGACCATTACACGGGGGTTTTCAAGGAATGTTTGAGTAGAGTATAGGTGATTGAACCCATTTGAAATTAGGACCAGTTCATGATGTGTTCGTATTCAGTTTCATATTATTTTATTCTTTTGTTATCCTTTGTAAATGGTCCTACTATGGTAGATCCATTGATACATGTATCATATACCACCTTTTATAATAATAGATCCATTTTATTTATTTATTGTCATTTTCCTTGTCTTATATATGAAGTTTATTCAGTATTTTTATTTTTTTCTATTATTTATGTGTCTATTTCTACTTTGAACAGAGGGTATTGTGTCCCTATAATGATTTTATCGATACTTTCAACTACTTGGAAGCCTTTGGAATTTGGAGAGGCGTGCTGGAGGTGATGTGGAAACTTCCATTTCCGGACGTCTTTATTAGTCTATGGAAATAGGATTTTACAAAGTAGTATCAGAGGTTTTTATTTTATTTTACTATATTGGCTTGGTAGATAGTATAATGTTATATGTTAGATATTGGTAATGATATTTCTCTTGGGAGTGATCAACCCACACATCAGGGGGGGAAAAGTTTCCATGTATAGGAATTTTTTATTTTTTAATTTTACTTATTATGGATGAGTCTGTTTTTCACCATCATTGAGAAACATGGTTTGGGATGTTATGAGTTCATGGGATTATTTTTTCTCAGGGACCAATATCGAAAGAGGTTGTTTCTTTTTTCAAGTATCATTTCAGGTATATAGATATTCACATGACATGCATCATGCTAGGGACATGGGATTTAGATGTGGAATGCATGCTTCTTGTGGATTATATTAAAATCTGATTATATTTTTATTATTTATATTTTCATTTTTTAATATTTAATTTCAGTAAAAATGGGATAAGTCATTTAATGTGTCTACAATGTTGTATATGACATTTTCACATATAAGGTTAACGGTGAGATATTAATTTTACAGTTCCTTGAATGATATTTTGAAGTTAATGTAGATATAAATGGATTATTAAATACTTCTGTTAGATAAATAAAGAGATAATAAGAAAATTATAATGTTTTTTCCTTTATATCTTTTTAATGAAATTCTATTTTACCTTGTCTTATATAATTTTTTATCTTGGTAACACATAATTTTATTTTGAAGTGTGGACCCTATGAAATGATTAATTCTTATTTCAGAATCCTACTATATTTCAAAATTTAAAAAGTGAGATTTATATGAAATTAAATACTGAAGTGTTAGTTTTATGAATGTGTGGGTTTTAATTTTTTTGGAATTGGATTGTATAAAATATTGACTTTTAAAAATAAACTAAATATAAATATGGTGGAATTGATTTTTTTTGGTTAAGTGGTAAATAGTAATATCTTGAAAAGAATTTTTGAACCCTGTGATATTAGTGTTGGAGCTCTTTTATATATAGACTGATCCCGGGTATGAATAGGGTAGAATCTATAAAGTGAGGTTGTGTCTAGAGAGAGAGTATAGTTGGAGAGACCACAATTTATGAGTGGTGTACCACATAATAGATTATATATCCATTGTTTCTTTATATGAGTTGTTAACCTTATGTTTTATGTCCTACCAGGGAGTGGGTAGAACTGTATGGACTCAGGTTTAAGTTTGAGGACCCTGGAGTGGTGCTTAGGGATTTTGGATTCCATGTTACCTTGTGATAGAAGTGAGTTTCATCCCATGAGATACGACCTTAGTGAGACCTCGGCTGATGCACTAGGTGGGAGGGCCTAGTGACATTTTAAATGTGAATCACAATTTTAATGAGTCCTTTTTTAGAGACGCCTAAGGAAAACTTGTAAAGCGGTTTACCTATTCCTATGAATGCCTCTAAATAAGTCATTTATGATGGATTACATTTTTAATATGACTATTGCAGATTTTCTGATTCATTGTCCTTGTGTAGTTATGGTTAAGAACCTGTAGTTATAGTTCCCTATGTCTAGTCCAGATTTGATGGGAAATATCATTTGGATTCCTAACCTTTTAATTTGTTGAAATAATTATCATATGTAGTTACCAAATATGAAAATACTTTGAGTTTTTGAAATGATATCCAAGATTATTGTGTTTCATTCACTAACCCTTGATACATGGAAGGTATCATACATAAAATACAAAAGATTCTAGGATATCTCTAGTGAGTTAAGTGATATTTCAAAAATATATTTTTTTTCCTGGTTGGGTTCATAATCCTCGTAATAATAATTCTTGACTCATGAGTGATGATTTAGGTCCAATAAATTGGTCCCAATAGTGTTTTTAACCCATGGGTTTCAATGACATTAGGCGGTATAAGGGAGAACACCCAAAGTGTAGATGGAATCGAGGGGGTATTCTGGTGGTTAAATTAGTGCATATGAGGTATGTTGGGTTCTATGTTATAGGAATGGTGATTCCTTTGATTTTATTTAACTGTGAAATAAACCTAGGTGATGGTTATTGGTATCAAAATTGGGATTATAACGTAGGGGAAGTGGAGAGTATAACCCTGTTGGTTTTATGATATTTTTCTAGCATCTTGGTGCGAGTGGGGTATTTTATTATATTTTCAAAGAAATGTCAATTGAAGAGAGATCATGCTTTTGGACCATGGTATAAGTGAAGTACCCAATTTGGAAGAGGAGTACCAGTTGTACTCTCGGTTAAGTATGGTTGACCGAAACATGATCTTGGATAGTGGATTTGAAGCATGACCCTGGTTTGGATAAGATGAAACATGACTCATGGAAGTATGATTTTGGCTATATGATCGAGGGTGTAGGAGTTTTATGGTAGTCATGGTTTGCCTCCCTCATGATAAAAAGTTTCATTGGTTTTAAGTACCAGTCATGTAATCAGTATTCAGATAAACATGATGGCACCAGATGATGGTGCGCTTGTAATGTTTATGTAATTTTATTTCCTTGGGAAATTATAGAGGATAATATTTGTGAAAGGATAAAAGAACTATGGGTAGCTTTTTTGGTATTAGGATGAAAAGGTATGATTCAATAATGGATTAGTGTAGTGGCACATTGATGCTCTGGTGGAAGCATATTGAATATTATTTTTGGTTGGTGTTTTAAACATACGATCACACTAGAGGTTGGGGTTGGACCCCAGTGTGTGTCTGGATGATCATGGAACACCTCTTGTAATCAATTCATTTTGCTTTAGTAATAAAAATCTATTCCAGTAGTGTAAGTTGATAATTGTTAAGATATGTCATCCAAATGAGTTTCTATAGTCATATAACATGTATTTTTGTGTGGTGTGTTAGAAAACACAACATTTATGACATATTGGATATGATTGGTTTGTTTTAGGTTTCAGATAAGGATTTTCAAGAAAGTGCCAGAAATTTCGAGTTGTGTTTAGATGGTGTAGGCACATCCATTTTGGCTTGAATATGGGAATGAAGATAAGAACCAGCATTATACTAGATTCTTAATGTGTTATAGCCTGAAATACTTTCTAAATGGCACCAGATGCATTGTTAAAATGTCATAGTAGTGTTTTGTTAAGAAATTCTATCTGTGGAAGAATTGTGTTCTGGAATTTCATCTGTAAGCTAAGTACTAAGGTCTAAGAACCATCATCCCAATGATTATATTGATGAAAAAACTATAGTTTTTTCAGATAGAGGGTCCATAATAAGAATCATATCAGTTTTTTGAAGTTAAATGATGATAGTGGATTGGGTTTCTATAATAATAGTGCTCGGTTTTTCGGATTTGGGATTTTGAAGCACATTAGGAATTTGAGAATGGGGTGCGGAGGTTGAATTTTAATTGATAAATGGAATTGGTCAGGATGTGTGTCTAGGAAACCAGGGGGACTTATCAGAGATGATAAGTGCTATGGTGGGGATTTTCGAATTCCTTATATTTATGGGTGTTTGTATTTTTAAAGTAAATTGAGTTTTTGAATTGATGGAGGGGTTGGTTTTTTAACCAAGACATAGATTAAAATTTCAGAACTATGTACATCATAATGGAGGTGTTTTTGGATTGGGGTCATGATAAAAGGGTTCCCAAAGGAGTTTCTAGAGACAAATAGATGTTCTGTAAAAAACTTCTAGGATATATAATCATGTTGTTGCACCACCTATTAGCCATTAAAGGTCCATCGGCTAACCAATGACCAAAAAAACCAAAGGTTCTTCCTAGCAACAAAAAACTAACGAGGAACTAGTGAGACATTGGTATCCATGGATAAATATTAATAATTTAAACACATAAATTTCACCTGGGATGCCCCCTCTTCTCCTTATTTGAGTTTTTTACCCTTGGAGGCATTTAGTAACCCTTTATAATCCTCATATAACTCTCCTTATCCAAGATGGATCTCCCTTGTTTCTTGGCTGATTAGGGAGCCATTTCTTATGATGTGGAGCTATAGTTAAGTCTACACATCCTCTCTTTTATATTATTTGGTTGTTTGAAAATCATGTGGTGTCTCACTATATTTTTATAGTGTTCCATGTTCTTAGGGAATTTTATATTTTCTCATTTTCTCCCAATTCATTATGAACCAAATACTGAAACATGATGTGTGGTTTTATCTAAAGTTAAGGTAGGTTTTCCCATAAATTAAACCCATGGTCTCAGTTGTTTTTCAAGTGGTTCATTGTGTGTCTATTCCAACCATTTTGTAAATTGAACTAATTTATTTTTATAATGTCATTATGTCTCATATTGGTTATATTCTATATTAAGAAAGATTTAAAGAAATGGTATTGATTCCATATTTATTCCCTTTTTATTTTCATTGACCTTTAATATAGTAAATGTTACTCAAACGGCCTTTGAAATATGAATGGTTGTTTGGTAAAATTATTAGATTTTTGTGATATAAAATGATGTTTCGAACGGTTAAGAATTATTTTCTATAATATTAATGATTTGGAATAGAATATTAATTAATAATATAATATTTTCTTTAAAAACTCATTTATGTCAATTTTGACACTATTCAATAATTGATTTTTGTTAAAGTCTTAAAAACTGTATTAATTCAAAATAAATTCATTTAAGAAATAATAACAAGTCATAATAACAAATAATATTCGTGTATGTCATCAAAACTGTCTAATTATATTTATTTTAACATTTATAATACCAAGTATTTGATTCTTTCACTAATAGAGAAAATACTGCATCATTATTGTGTCATAACTATATTTAATTACTCAATGTCTAAAAATTATAAATAAAATACCATTATATAGGAAATCATTTTAAATTTATAATTAATATATATGGTTGAAAATATAACATATATAACCCTATGTAAAAGTTTTTTTCTAAAAGATATATGCTTTTGTCATTTTTGTATTTACTTTAATTTAATTAATATAAAGTGTCCTTATCACTAACAAGTGGCTCCATGGGGTCCCAAAATCGACCCAAAGATTACAATGGTCTGAAATGTACCAACCAATAGGTTTAGGACACGTTTTAGGGTAATTTAATATTATAATAATAATATTTTTTACCCTTATTTACCGGATTTAACCTTTAACCATGATAAATAAAATATTTACCGAAGTAAATATTCAAAATGACTGAAAATAAAAGTTACCTATTTACATAATTTGGACCTCCTGATTCTAAATATGGAATATATTTTTCTAAATTCAAAACCCATAAGTGGCAGAAATTAATTTAAAATTAATTCCCGTTGTTAAAACAAAAACCGTGTTTTTAAGAAATAATAACTATCAAAAGATTATCACTTCCTTATGTCTAGTTTAAATATGAAATTATGTCCAATGACCAAAATTGGATTAAATGGTCAAAATATAATCTAATTATACTTTAAAATCACTCAAATTCATAAATTATCACTATTAATTATTTTGATTAAAATTTTTTTTAACTGAAATTTAGTAATTTTCAATATTCATCAAAATATGAAAGTTATCCGAAAAGTACCCAAAATTCACCCTAAGATAATTTCGATATTCCTAATCCAAAAATTAAGACCATTTTGAATGATAAAATGTATAAAATTTAAAAAAATTGGTATTTCTATTCATAACGACTAATTTGATTGGTTGTGTTGTGTTAAACTCGATGTTCCGTACAACACACGCTACTGTATTATTCAAAGAGAAGCGTACCGTGGAAGCTTGGGGTGTTACAATGTTTTAGAAGAATGGACGTGAGAGGTTAAAAGTTTTATAAATTCTTGAAAAAGAATTCAGTAATCCATTTTCTAGGTTTCTATATTCAATTTCATTATTACCATATATATAAAAGTTTTCTTCTTTATAAAATGAATTGTTTGGGTGAATGGATGTAATAGTCATGTAAATTATATATTATTTTATTTTTAAAAAGTAACATTTATGAGGGTGGGTGGAATGTATTAAAATGGGTTTATTTTTTCATGTAATTTTTGAACAATTGTAATTTCTCACCCATTTTAGTTTTTTGAATTTATTTATTCACATTTTAATTATCACATTCATTAGAGTGTTGTAGTAAGATAGTATATAATATTGTGGGACAAATGTTGATTTTTTATTAAAAGTGGGGAATTTTTTATTTATTTTCTAACAATTTATTAGAATGAGATGAAATATTTCTCATTGAGACTAGAATGGGGAGTTTCCATTGAGGTGTGATTTCGATGTTTTTATAAAACCTTGAAATAAATAAGTATTGGAGGAAAGAGATTTTTTATAAATATTTTTATTATATTTTTAAAAACTATTTTAACTCAAAATCCCCCTATATATTTATATTTTAGATTAATTAACATAATGGATAGGGATTGGGATTCTATTGACATAGTGGTTTCTAAAAGATTTTGTAATTCACTAGATAATGTTGTATTGATAGAAAAATAGGTGTTTTTATTTGATCTAATAAATTCATTTGGATGATTTTAAGGCCATACAAACCAAATTATCACTTCATTCTCTTAGAAACTAATTATGGAATAAAATTAATGTGTTATGAGTATTAAATAATGATGACAGTAATGGAATTGTAATAAAATCAATCTAAGCTACTGAATCTGGTTATTCTTGAAGAGATGCTCGATAATCTCAAACTTCTCACTAATATATGAAGTCCAAAACATAAAATTAATGTTTATGACTTATATAATTTCATTATATTTCACAATGAGAGACTAATGATAAAATGATCGTGGAATTTTTATTTTCATATTTTGAAATAATTTATAAATTCCTTTTGAAGCCATTATTCATATTTTGAAGAATAATTAAAATCCTTGAAGAATATTGTTGTAATGATATAAATTTATGTATATATTATTTTAAGAAATCCAATGTGACCAATAATATGATTTTATAATGTATAAATTGAAAGGGATATATTTAATTTCATTTTTTATATTCTCTATATCTCTTGGTGGTTTATTTATGGGACTCATTCCTAGAAAGTTATATTTTTTAATCCATATAATGAGATAAAGATATAATGAATGTTTAGTGTCAAGTTATTATATTCACTCAATAGGTTATAGTCCATGGTGGTGATAGATAATAGAGATTTATGGATGCAATTACATATTTGGAGTATGTATTTTTGGAAGAAATGAACCTTCTAATTCGAGATAAAATAGACTAGAGGAGGCCACATGGCCTTACCCTTTCTAATGTTAAAGCATGTTTCATAGAAAATAAGAAACCATCTAAGCCTTGGATTTCAGAGTTATCAACATGGAGATTTATAATGGCCCTAACCCTTTACAAAAATTAATATATTATTTTATGAAAAATTAACCATAAAATAAAAACCACGAAACATAATCTTTAGTGTATTTAAAATATTATAAAAATAAAAATGAAAACATAGAAATAAAAAAACATCTTTATAATAATTATTAAATTGAAAATTAACTTTTAAATTTCACAAAAAATATCAATAATTAATTTATATTATTTATAACATTTTTTTACATATACCATGATATAAAAATATCATATTTTCATTTATAAGATACATAAAATTTAATTATACTTTCATTGATATAGTTATTATTATAGTACCTGGTTTACTATTACTAATGGACAAATTATTATTTCAATTACCAAGTTACTATTACATAGGTATTGGTTCCTTAATTTCTAGGAATACTTATCATTTTATTCATTCCTCATTTATAAAGCTTGTGTTGTGTTCTTTATGCGATTTTAAATGATTTATACTATACGACATATTTATAAGAAGGGAAAATTCCATCAATAAAATTTTGGGTTGTTACATTCTTCCCCCTTATAAAAATCACCCTCTAAATTTAATTTTACATACCAAGGTGAAAATAGGTGATAGAACTTATCCTTTATAGCTTCCTCCAATTCCCATGTTTCCACTTAGTACATATGGTTTTTCCTTAGCACTTTAACAAAGTGAGTAGTCTTTTTGCCTAGGAAATTATCTCTATGGTTCAAGATATTCACCAACTTCTCTTCATATGAGAGGTCGTTCACATATTTTACAAACTATGTATTTAGTACATGTGGGAGATATGGTATGTACTTCCTCAAGAGGAATACATGGAATGCATCGTGTACTTGGTACATGGTTGGTTAAAGTGATAGTCGATTGGACAAAACACTGGAATGATGAAGAATCTCAAAGGGGTCGATGTACCTGAGACTCAGCTTTACATTCTTCCCAAATCTCATGATCCTCTTCCATGAAGATATTTGGGGGAATACCATGTCCCCAACCTTAATCTCTAGGTCCAATTAATGATAGTCTGTATTGATCATTTTTTGACTTTGGGTAGCCTATATATGATTCTGAATGGTTTTCATCTTTTCAACCATTTTAGGTCCTAGAAACTTATGTTCACTGACATTATCTCATCATTATAGTGTTATTCATATTTTCCCATAAAGGGATTCATATAGATCCATTTGGATTCTTGAGTAAAAACTGTTTTCATAAGAGAACTATACCAGAGGTAGATGATGATCCTAACATCCTTTGAAGTCCATAGAAAATTATCTCAACATGTCTTCCAAATTTTTAATATTTTTCTATGTTTGGCCATCATTTTGAGGTTGATAAGTTGTACTGATGTTAAGATCAGTGTTCATAGCTTGTTAGAGACTTTTATTGAACATGGACGTAAATCTCAAATCTTGATCGGATACATTTAATAGTGGTACTCCATGTAGTTTTACCACTTATATGATGTATATCTATGCAAGTTTTTCATGTGATAAGTCCAACTGAATTGTGATAAAAAGTTATATATTTTTACAATGATTCATAATGACCCATATAGCATTATTTCCTCTAGATGGCTTTGGAATTCATGTGTAAAAATCCATGGCGATGTTATCCCATTTCCATGTTGGTATGGGTTGTGTAACACCCGAGTAATTTGTTTTATATATTTAAATACATTAGGTAATGAAAAATAATAATTTAAAATTAGGATTTTAAATTAATAATACTTATATTTGAAATTTATATCTTTCAAATTAATTTTAAAATAAAATACTATTGTACAATATTATTTTACATACAAGAATACTTTAATAAATACAAAATTCATTTTTATCGATAAATTATAATATATATATTGAATGTTATAATTATTTTGATAAATAATAAATTATGTTGTGAATATATTCACTACTATTATGACACTCCTAGATTTTATGGTGTGTTTCTTCATAAATAATTTCAATTTAATAGAAAGAATATATACATACAACACTAAGTCACTACAAAAAAACTTTTTTATGGTTATAACCTAGATGTTAAAAGTAATTTTTACACTTCTTTGTTTTGAATTTTGAAAAAAAACAGACATACACAGTTGCGTTCAGTAAGATATTTTTAGTCTGATATAATCATCATAATTTTTGGTGAATAGTAACTCACCCTTATGAATAGTAACTTACCCTTATGAATCGTAACTTACCCTTATGAATATTAGTGTACCCTTATGAATGTTAATACGACCCTTATGAATGGTAAACTTACCCATTAGTGTATAAATAAAATTTAGGAACCTTATAAATAAAGGTTATTATTTTAATTAAGTGTTGGTATTTTTGTGAGTAATAAATATTTAATTACAATATTATAATTAATAAAATGATTTAAATGATAGTTCATTTTAATAAAATGAATTAATAAATCAATATTTTATTTCCCTATGATTTTATTATAATTTAATTAGACCTTAGTTAATTTTTCAAAGTGTTATAAAATCAGTTATAATTTTAAAATTTGTATTTTTCAATTAAATGTTGACTTTAATTAAAAATTAAAATTTCATATATAGAGAACTATTTTAAAACAATGCAGTTCATTTTAGGATTCTACGTGTCAAAAAATGGTTAGTGTGAATTTTTGGGATATTTTTAAATAATTGAATGTCTGGTGAATAGTGAAATTCGATGATTTACAAAATATTTTAAATAAATGAATTTCTGCATCATGACTGAGTAATAGCTGATGTAAATGGCCATTGGTTCAAACTAACATGCACTTATTACTTTTTTTCCCAAGAATAATGACCATTCATAGTCTCAAGAAAAATAATATACTAATTATTAAAAAAAAATCTTCTCCTCCACTATAAACCGCCATCACTCCCTCTTCCTCTCACACCACACAAGCTTTGAGCACTGACTATGTTCTTCCAAATTAACTTCCCAACCCCCCCCCCCCCCAAATCTAAGACCTACTGGTATTACCAAAAGGCCTAAAACAAACCCATTAAGGATATTCTCAAGGAGTAGTACTAGAGGGGATGTTAAGATCAAAGGAAGTACACATCCAGGTATAACGTATGAGGTTTCTCATCTCACTTTTATTCCCGTAATATTCATATTATTTCACCACTATATCTTGTGTATGGTGTATTTATTCTACCCATTATTGTGTCATATCATGAATCTATTTATTTTCATGTTATTAAATGTATAATTTGATGGTTATTATTTTTGGGGAATATGATTAGATTATTTACAAAGTGGTAAGGATTTTCTACCCAAACCTACATTTTCATTCAGGTTACTCTTATACATGACTTATCTCCATGTAATTCTTAAATATTCTTATGTAATATTCCTAAATATTTTGATAATGTCTTACATATATGTTCCAAATAGAATTATTCTTTATTTTATGGGGAGTTATATGTTTTAAAAGGATCTTTCTAAAGTTCTCCTGAATAAATATGCATGATTCAAGGAAAATTCTTGAATTATTACCTATTTTAAATTGAACTATATAATATATTATAATCCATCATTTTTTGTGTAAAATCACAAATTTTATCATGAGAAACTATCTTGGTTTATCTCTAGTTTTATTGAAGAAAACATGCCACTTCATTTTAAAATACCTTCAAAATTTTCCTTAAACTACACTAAAATGTTTTAATTTTAAAGATTATTTAAAAATATATTTTTACATGATTTTAAAATAATTAGAGATTAATCATTCCCCAAATATGATTTCAATGTCCATTCCTTTTTTTTCTGGGATATACATATAAGGACCCAACATTAAACATTGCATATTCATGAATTATGTTAATCATTAAAATTGAGGATCTATTCAGGTTTAGAGTTTTAGATAATTAGGTCATAATTGTTGCATTACATCCCAAAAGTTAAAAAGTAGACACTTCTTCTCAGTTCCCATATTTTTCAAAAAATAAAAATTCACGATAAAAGGAGCCATGTCTAGTTCCATGTTTTAGGGAGGATGACTTTTCCATCATCCCATCCTTGACCCTATTCCACTTTATGTCATGTGAAGAACATTTCAAAAACATGGGATGAGCATAAAAAGCTCGGTAAGGGATACACAAAGAAGGAAAACTGTTAGTTTTTCAAAACAACAAGTAAACTATGAATACTTTATCATAAGTAATATTTTTCACCTTTATGAAGTAGTAAATACTATTCACTGAATAAAAGATCATTGCTTACCCTTTTGTAACCAAAATATTACCACAAAAACCATATGAAGAACACATAACATATAAAGGTAACATGGGACATAAACATACTTAAATGGAATAACCATATGGTCAACTTCCACACATATCACTAAATGTAATAGCCATATGGCCAACTTCCATACCCAATGCATTGGAGTTTATAACGTAACCACCCATCATGGTTTATCATGGCACCACCCGCCATTTGGTTTATCACGTAACCACCTATCAAATGTCCATGTACCATTATAAAATCATAACACATACAAAAAATATAATGGAAAGAAAATATTTCAACATTTAAATCACAATATATAACTTAAATATATTTAAATAACAAATCCATTATCAAAACCATTTTCAATACCAAAATAAATAAAAGAGTATATCGTATTTATTTTCCTTTTAAAACATTACGACTTGTTAAGGAATCCAAAGATCAAATAATACTCGCGGCGATGGAAAGGTCGTTGTCACCACTTAAGGTAATAATTAACATTATTTTCTTCTAATTTAGTAATGCACATAGTAGAAAAAGATTCCCTTTGAATTAAATGAAAAGTCAAAGGTGTGTATACAACGTATAAAAGAAAGTCGTGTATAAAACAATATATACCTCAATTAAAGGAGATTGTGACGAAGTCCCTTACCTCCTGTTCATCTTGACACGTTCATTCTTTAATGTCATGAATAACAAACTAATGTCAATTTCTACTTGCTTAAGAACCTTTTTCAAGTTTATCATTCCTTTTAAATCACTTATTACAGTGTTATAAACATTATTTAATCATTTAATGGGCGTTTTGTCAATATTTGGTACATGAGTCAAAAAAGAACTTTTGATAATTGCAAGTTGTTCATGTGGTCAAATATCTATTATCTCCAAAATGATATTCATGATGTAGATATCATATATATCATATATATCAAATATATGTATGTATATATAATAGTACATAACATTTGGATATAATAAATGAAATGCACTGTTCATGGAGATGGTAAGCCGTACGTACGCATGAACGCTACTTACATTTCTATTTCTTATTTAAATTTAAAATTCCAGTATAATATCATATATAATATCATTAACTCCACCCTTTATATGTCCCACATATAGAATTAACAAGTCATATCACTTTTAGTGGGCAGTAGTCATCACTTCGTTAAATGAAATTATCGCGTTTACCCATAATGGAAACCACAAAGGTATGCCATAAATGGAAAATAAAGAAGAATAAAGAAAAAATAATCATAATATATATCATAAATAAATACATTACCATCATAATGGACACCATGAGAGAAGGTTGGATATAATTGAACAATCATTGTTTCATGAGGTGTTAGTTTTCTATCCACAGAAACAGTATGTTCTTTACCCATTAGATGGAGGTGTGTGTAAGTGTAGTTTGAATACTTCCTATAAAAACAACCTAATATATTGAGGATACTCTTTTAGTTATAAAATAAATGAATAAGAAGAGTTTACGGGGTTGGAGAA
This sequence comes from Viscum album, assembly GCA_963277665.1. Taxonomy (NCBI): domain Eukaryota; kingdom Viridiplantae; phylum Streptophyta; class Magnoliopsida; order Santalales; family Viscaceae; genus Viscum; species Viscum album. Next base: position 1,424,696,751 of record OY728120.1, on the reverse strand, counting down.
GTAAAATAAAACAAAAGAACTTAAGAGAAACTCTTACCTTTAATTTGGGTAACTCCAATTGGTTTGAACCAAAAGAACTTCTTGAAGTGCCTTATGGAAAGAGGAAGGCTTCTAAGAGGATGATAGGGGTGTAGGGAGCTTATTTAGGCAGATATTGGATGTGAAAAGGGGCTTTATAGGGGTAAGTAAGGGGTTAGAGTTGAGGGCTTTTTATAAGGGGGAGGGGGGCTCTTTAGGAAAGTTTGAAAATATTATTTTATTATATACTGATTTTCGGTTTCTAAAGGTCTAAAACTAATTAAAGTATAATATAATATACCTCATGGTAGAAATAAAATAATCCAATAATAATTGGACAGGTTTTGGATATTATTTAAATCTTTGTAATCTTATTTGTTTAAATCATTTATTAATGTGGTAAACACTAAATCATTATTGTGTCATAAATAATTTAATTTATTTGATTTCTAAAAATTATAAAAAAATACCATAATGTAGGAAATATTTTTAGATTTCCAAATAATATTTATAGTATAAAATATAACTTATATAACACTATGTAATAATTAGTTTACTAAAAGATATTTGTTTATTTCATTTTTGTCTTTACTTTAAGATAATTAAAATAAAGTGTCATTATCACTCTTAGGTGGCCCCATGGGGTAAAAAAATAGACCAAAAGATGCTCATAGGCGCAAGTGTATCAACCAATAGGAATATAACACATGTTAGAGAATGTTTATATTATTATATTAATATTTGATTACCCTTATTTACAAGATTTACCCTTCAACCATGGTAAATAAAATATTTACGGATGTAAATATTCATAATATCTAAAAATAAAAGTTACAAATTTACACAATTTGGACCACCTGATTCATAAAATGGAATCAATTTTTCTAAATTCAAAACATATAATTTTCAGAAATTAATTTAAAATTAATTCCTGCTATCAAAACAAAAGGCGTGTTTTTACGAAATAATAACTATCAAAAGATTGACACTTTTTTATGTCCAATTTCAAAGTGAAATTAATTTCAATAACCAAAATTGGATTAAATGGTAAAAATATAATCTAATTACACCTAAAAAACAATTAAAAAGATAATCTATCCATATAAATAAATTATATTAAAAGGATGTTTTGAATTAAAATACAACATTTTTAACTTTTCATTAAAAATTAAATTTTATCAGAAAAATACCAAAAAATTACCCAAAGTAAATTTTGATGTCCCGATTCTAAAGAAGAATTTTATTTGGCCAAATATAAAAAATAAAAGTGACCAAAACTAGATTTAAAGAGGGTTTTCCATCAAAAGGTAGTAAATCAACCTTTTAAAGTAAATTATGCTTAAAATTAGATTCATTCACAATTTAAGCCTCTAACTTTTATTGGATAAATGTAAAAACTTTTAACAAAAATTTATAATCATATTATTATTAGTTATTTTCATTTCCACCAAAACAATAGCTAGGCGTTAACTACCATTTAAAATAATAATATTATATTGTTAGTGTGCAACGCAAGATTTCAAAGAAACTCGTTGTTGCATATCGGGTACACCATCAAACATAGCGACCCCTTTAAAGTGAAATTAATATTTAATTCTCTAATATTAATAAATATGAGAATATCATATTTCTTTATTTACCAGGGATTTTGCATCCTTCCCCCCTTTTGGAAATTACATCCCCGCAATTTTATTCACTTATCAAATAAATGGGGGTATTTATCCTTCATAGCATTTTCAAATTCCCACGTTTCCTCTTCAACCATATGGGTTTTCCACAAAACCTTTACCTGGTGAATTACCTTATTCTGTAACACTTTCTCTCTATTTTCAATAATATGGACTGGTTGTTCCTCATAAGAGAGATTCACTTCCAACTGAACTACCTCTGGGCTCAAAACATGAGATGGATCTGGCATATACTTTCTCAACATTGAAACATGAAAAATATTGTATACATAGGATTAACGTGGAGGTAAAGCCACTCTATACACAACATATCCAACTTTATCCTAGATTTTATAAGGTCTAATGAACCTCAGACTCAACTTTCCATTCTTACCAAAATGCATCACACTTTTCAATGGAGAAACTTTGATAAAGACATGATCACCTACCTCAAAAAAAATATCCTTCCTCCAGTTATCCACATATATTTTCTATCTGTTCTGAGCTGTTCTCATGTACTTCTAAATCAACTGAACTTTTTCTGCCATCACTTCTACCAATTCTGGTCCCATCAGCTTCCTTTCACCTACTTCATCCCAAAAAGCAGGATTTCGACACCACTTCCCATATAATGCCTCAAATGGATCCATTTGTATACTGGAATGAAAACTGTTATTATAATAAAATTCAACCAAAGAAATATGTTTTTCCCAAATTCCCTGGTAATCTAGTGAACCAGCACGTAGCATATCCTCCAAGGTCTGAAATGTTCTATCTAGCTGCCCATCTGATTGTGGATGAAAAGATGTACTAAAATTTAATTCAGTACCTAATGACTTCTGAAGGCATTTCCAAAAGTTAGAAGTAAACCTACGATCACGATCAGATACAATGGAGAGGGGAACACCATGTAACATAACTATATATTTAACATAGAACAGATAAAAGTTGATCTAGAGAAAAAGTATCTCAAATTGGATGTAAATGAGAAGATTTAGTCAATTGATTGACAATAACCCAGATTTCATTGTTACCACGAGATTTCTTTGGTAATCCCACAATAAAGTCCCTGGATATATTTTCCCATTTCTACTCTACCACTGGTAAAGACTGAAGCATCCATTTTGGTAACTTCCGCTCTTCTTTAACCTGCTGACAAGTCAAACACTTAACAGTAAAATCATCATTATCTATTTTTATTCCATCCCACAATTAATAGTCCGGAAGATCTTTGTACATCTTAACACTTCTAGGATGAACTGAAAACGAGGAACTATGAGCTTCACATAACAACTCATTCTTCAATAGTGAATCACAAGGCACACATAATCATTTCCCAAATCTCAAAACAGAATCATTATCAATGTTAAATTTAGGAACTTACCCTTCTAAACCAACTCTACTTTTTCTTTAACTCGTTGTCTTCTTTATGTGCTTTCTTAATTCTGTCTGATAGAGATGATTCCACTAACCCCTAAAAAAACAGCAGAATTTCCTACACCAAAAAATTATATGCCAAATTCCATTAAATAAAAAACCAAAGGATCTCATTCCAAACTTAGCATGGTTAAAGAAGCATTACCTTTCCGACTCATAACATTTTCCAGTTTATTTTATTTTCCCAGACGGTAAAGGATCGTGCAATCATAATCGTTGATTAATTCCAACCATCTCCTCTGTCTCATGTTCAATTCCTTCTAAGTGAATATATACTTCAAATTTTTTGGTCAGTATAAATTTCACATTTAACTCCATACAAATGATGCCACCAAAATTTTAAAACAATAACAACAGCAGCTAATTCCAAATCATGTGTAGGGTAATTTAACTCATGAGGTTTCAACTAACATGAAGCATAAGAAATTACCTGATCATTCTTCATAAGGACACAACCAAGTCCTTTCAATGAAGAATCACTGTAAATAACAAACTCACCATTTTTGGAAGGTAGTTCCAAAACTGGGGCATTCATCAATCTTCTTTTCAATTCCTAAAAACAATCATCACATTGTTTTGTCCAGATGATATTAACACCTTTTCGAGTTAATTTAGTCTGTGGGCTAGATAATCATAAAAAATCTCAACAATCCTCTGATAATAACCTTCATATCCAAGAAAACTATGGATCTTGGTTATATTTGTGGGTCTTGTCCATTATTTAACAACTTTTATTTTAGAAGGATCAAATTTTATTCCATTTTTTGAAACAATGTGATCAAGGAATAAAATTTTTTGTAACCGAAACTCACACTTTCTGAATTTTCCATACAATTTATTTTCTTTTATGGTTTTCAAAACAACCCTTAAATGAAATTCATCCTCCTCTTTACTTTTAGAATAAACCAATATATCATTAATGAAAAAAACTATAAACTTATCCAAGAACTCTGGAAAAATTAAATTCATAAGATCAATGAATACATCAGGTGCATAGGTTAAACCAAAAGCCATAACTAAAAATTCATAATGTCCATATCTAGTATGAAACACGGTCTCCAAAATGTCTGCTTCCTTTACTTTAAACTGATGGTACCCCGACCTCAAATCAATCTTTAAAAAATACTCAGCTCCCTAGAGCTGATCAAACAAATCATCGATATGAGGCAAAGGACACTTGTTCTTAACAGTGATGTTATTAAATGATCTATAATCAATGCAAAGTCTCATTGAAACATCTTTATTTTTAACTGACAAGACATGATCACCCCATAGTGATGTTCTAGGTCTAATGAAACCTTTATCTAATAACTCTTAAAATTGCTTCTTTAACTCTAGAAGTTCAATTTGAGACATTCAATAAGGGGGTTTTGAAATTTTCTTAGCATCAGGAACAAAGTCAACAGTACATTCAACTTCCCGATCATGTATAATACCAGACAACTCATCCGGAAAAACATCAAGGTACACATTTACCACTAGCAAATAATCAATCATAATAGTTTTTTTGTTTTCAACAATATGTGAATGGTAACATTCATTTCTAACTTTTACTAGTTTATCAGCTTCCTGATATGTTATCAAAAGTAAGTGTTCATTCTTGTACACAAACTGAAAATATTTGTGAAAATAAACCCCGTTAGCTCTGCAGTCAATCTTAGTATGATAAATAGAATGCCAATCCATACCCAAAATAACATCATACTCTACTAGTGGCAAAACAATAAGGTTTGTAGGTAGATTCCTTCTCCACACAAAGACATCGAGGTTCTTATAATTTCTTTTTGTCTCAACATTTCCTCATGGTTTTTTTACCATAAGTTCTGGATTTATATCTTGAGATGGAAATCCCAATTTACTATAAAACTTCTCAAAAATGAAAGAATGTGTAGACACTGAATCAAAAAACACTTTGGCATAATCTGAACAACCAAAAACTATACCTAATACTACTTCATTTAATGACCTAACATATGCTAAAGTATTTGCAATGGATTTCACCACCCCTTTATGCTTGTAGTCTGGATTATTTCTATAATTTGAGTTCTTAGTTGGACAGAAATTTGAATAATGACCCATTTCTTTACACTTAAAACATCTTACTACTAGCTTTTCATTGCCTGCTTTATCATATTCCTCACAGTTACATGCAATATGACTAGACTTCCCACACCGGAAGAACTTTACAGAATTTGATAAACATTTTCCAAGATACTTTTTATCACACTTCTCAGAAGATGGATATTTATTTTTCTTACCTCCAGGCTTCTTTGATGAATTCTTTCCCTTTGCCTGCCAACTGGACCTCTTATTCTGTTGTTTTTCAAAGAACACCTAATCATTGGAAAAATCCATTTCCACCTTCACCGCACATCAAGAAAGTTTTTCATAACTTTTGAACTCATGATAGTCGAGTGAACTTTCCATCGTAAGAAGCCACTGAGTCTTCTTCCTACCTCAATTCTAGGAATTTTTTTTCCATGCTAAGATGAACCACCTCAGGAAAAGTTTTCTCAAGAAACATACCTTTGAACTCATCCCAATAAAGAGCATCAACCTACTCAATATCCATGATATTTTCCACCATTAACCACCACTGATCAGCTTCACCTTCAAAACAGTAAACAACAAGACTAACCTTTTGATGTTCCGAACACCCAATGACATCAAAAATATTTTCTAGTACTTTAATCCACCCTTCTACTGGCACATGGTCAGATTTTCCTTTGAATGATGGGAGATGTTGCCTCATGAAATGCTCCACTACTGACATGTTCATATGTGTTTGATCTAGCTAATCTCGTGCATGAATACCACCACCATTTATAGCCTGAGTAAACTATTCTATCACTGCAATAAACTTTTCGTTTCCGATTATGACCATCTTAGGTTGTTGATTTGGAAGGTTGTCTTTCTCCTGATGTCTTCCCAACATAACTGCCATGTTTCTTCTGCAGAAAACCACTGTGAACACAGAAATTTCATAGGCAAAGCAACATGGTAATCTGTAAATTCTATATCATTTCAATATTTACATAAATTAATTTATGAATATAAATATAAAAATAAACTAACTCTTAAGGTTTTCTAAACTAACCTCTGATACCAACTATAAGGACCCAACCTTAAACATTGAATATTTTGAATTAAGTTAATAATTCACATTGAGGATATTTCTAGGTTTAGATTTTTGGATAATCAGGTCATAACTTTTACGTTATATCCCAAAATCTATAAAGTAGACACTTATACTCAGTTCCCATATTTTTCACAAAATAAAGTTTTTTGAAAAAAAGAGTCATGTCTGGTTCAATGATTAAGACAACATGACTTTTACTTGATCCCATCCATGACCCAATTACACTTTATGACATGTGAAGAACATTTCAAAAACATGGGATGAGCATAAAAATCTCAGTAAGGGATACTCAAAGAATGAAAACTCTGTTTTTCAATACAACAGGTAAACCATGAATACTTTATCATAAGTAATACCATTCACCTTTACGATGTAGTAAATACTCTTCACTGAATAAAATATCAATGATTACCCTTTTTTAACCAAATTAGTACCATAAAACCCATATAAAGAACACATAAAATATAAAAAGTTACTTGGGACATAAACATACTTAAATGGAATAACCATACGGTTGACTTCCATACATATCACTAAATGGAATAGCCATACGGTTGACTTCCATATCCAATGAATTGGAGGTTATAATGTAACCACCCAACCTGGTTTCTCACAGAACCACCTGTCATTTGGTTTATCACATAACCACCCGTCAAATGTCCATGTACCATTATAAAATCATAACACATAAAACCAATATAAAGTAAAGAAAACATTTCCACATTTCAATCACACTATATCACTTAAATATATTGACATAAAAAATACATTATTTAAACCATTTTGAATACCAAAATACAAATAAGAGTATATCATATTTATTTCCCTTTTAAAAACATTACTACTAGTTAAGGAAGCCAAAGATCAAATAATACTTACGGCGATGGAAAGGTCATTGTCCCCGTTTACGTTAAAAATTAACATTGTTTTTTGTCATTTAGTAAAACTCTAAGTAGACGAATATTACCTTTGAATGAAATGAAAATTAAAAGGTTTTTATACAATGTATAAAAGAAATTTGTGTATAAAACAATATATGACTCAATGAAAGGAGATTAAGACAAAGTCCATTACCTCATGTACGACTTGAACCGTTCGTTATTTAATCACTTGAATAATAAACTAAAGTTAATTTCTACCTGCTTAAGAACATTTTTTAAGTTTATCATTCCTTTTAAATCAATTATTACCATGTTATAAACATTATGTAATCATTTAATGGTTGTTTTGTCAATATTTGTTACTTGAGTAAAAAATGAACCTCTTATAATTACAAGTTGTTCATGTGGTAAAATATCCATTGTCTCCAAAATTATATTCATGATGTAGATATCATATATATAATATATATCTAGTATATTTATGTATTTATTATAGTACATAACATTTGGAGATATGAAATGAAATGCACTGTTCATAGAGACGGTATGTTTTACGAACACATGAACGCTACTTTGATTTTTATTTTTTATTTTAAAGGAATTAAAACATGGTGATTCATAGGTATGTTATAATTCTAGTATAATATAATATATATAATATCATTAAAACCATCCTTTATACATCCCACATATGGAATTAATGAGTCATATCACTTTGAGGGGGCGGTAGTCTGCACTTCCTCAAATGAAATTATCGCGTTTACCCATAATGGAAACCATAAAGGTATTATATAAATGGAAAATATTGAAGAATAAAGAAAAAATAAACATAATATATATCATATATAAATATAGTTTCATCATAATGGCCACGATGAGAGGTGGTAGGAGATAATTGAACAATTATCATTTCCTGAGGCGTTAGTTTTCTATACACAGAAACAGTATGTTTTTTACCCATTAAATGGAGGTGTGTGGAAGATTAGTTCAAATACTTCTCATAAAAACAACCAAGTATACTGATTATACTGGTTTTGTTATAAATTAAAGGAATAAAAAGAGTATAGGGGTTGGAGAAGTAATATAAAACAAAAGAACTTAAGAGAAACTATTACCCTTAATTCGGGTAACTCCCTTTGGTTTGATCCAAAAGGGCTTATTGAAGTGCCTTATACCTAAGGGTGGGCTTCAAGGATGAATATATGGATGTAGGGAACTTATTTAGGTAGAGTTAGGACAAGAAAAGGGGCTTTATATGTGTAAGAAATGGGTTAAAGGTGAGGGCATTTTATAAGTGGGAGGAGGGGCTCTTTAGTAAAGTGTGAAACTATTATTTTATTATATACTGATTTTCAGTTTCTAAAGGCCCAAAACTAATTAAAGTCAAAGATAAGATGACTCATGGTCGAAATAAAAATATCCAATAATAATTGGACCGGTTTTGGAAATTATTTTAATCTTTATAATCTTATTTATTAATGAGGTAAACACTGCATCATTATTATGTCATAAATAATTTTATTTATTTGATATCTAAAAATTATTAAAAAATACTATAATGTAAGAAATATTTTTAGCTTTCCAAATAAAATTTATAGTTTAAAATATAACTTATATAACTCTATGTAAAAATTAATTTACTAAAACATATATGTTTACGACATTTTTGTCTTTACTTTAAGTTAATTAAAATAAAGTTTCATTATCACTCTTAAGTGGCCCCATGGAGTCCAAAAATCGACCCAAGGATGAAAATGGTCGGAATTGTATCAACCAATAGGATTAGGACATATGTTATGGTAATTTTATATTATTATAGTAGTATTTTTTTACCCTTACTTACACGATTTTCCCTTTAACCATGGTAAATAAAATATTTAATGAAGTAAATATTCATAATGTCTAAAAATAAAATTTGCATATTTACACAATTTGGAACTCCTGATTCCATATATTTAATCCATTTTACCAAATTCAAAACACAGAAGTGGATGAAATTAATTTAAAATTAATTCCTGCTTTCAAATCAAAAGGAGTGTTTTTAAGAAACAATAAATATCAAAAGATTGAAACTTGTTTATGTCCAATTTCAAAGTGAAATTAATTGAAATAAAAAACATTGGATTAAATGGTAAAACTATAATCTAATTACACTTTAAAACAAAATAAAAGATAATCTAACCATAAAAATAAATTATTATAAAAGGCGATTTTGAATTAAAATACAACATTTTTCACTTTTTGTTAAAAATCGAATTTTATCAGAAAAATACCAAAAAATTACCCAAAGTAAATTTTGATGTCCCGATTATAAAGAATAATTTTATTTGGTCAATTATAACTTATAAAAGTGACCAAAACTATATTTAAAGAGGTTTCTCCATCAAAAGGTGGTAAATCAACCTTTTAAAGTAAATTATGCTTAAAATTAGATTCATTCACATTTTGAGCCTCTAATTTTGATTGGATAAATGAAAAAACATTTAAAAAACATGTATAATAATAATTTTGTTAGTTCTATTTGTTCCCTCTAATAAAACTGTTGGGCATTTACTACCATTTAAAATAATAATATTATATTGTTAGTATGCAACGTAAGATTTCAAAGAAACTCTTTGTTGCGTATCAGGTACACCATCAAACATATCAACCCCTTTAAAGTAAAATTAATATTTAATTCACAAATATTAATAAATAATAGAATATAATATTTATTTATTTACTTGGGATGTTAAAATACATATTTATAATCTGATTTCATGATAAAAACAAATGATTTTTCCAAAAGAACTCTTCTTTACAAAGTAAAAAATAATTTTTCTCATTACCCTTTAATTTTTATGAAACGTATTCCTTGTTCACCACTTATTCCTTGCATATGGTTTTTGTAATTCACTTTTTTATTTTATATCAGGAGTCTTCTTATTCTCATGTTATTCTAAGGAATTATGATTTGAATGTTTCATGGTGGTAGGGGACACTTTGGAATGTTTAAGGATTATATCCTCCCGAATTTTTCAATTGTCTCATTTAAAAGTATCATTGTCTATTTCAACCTACATTTTTGAAACTTGTACTAAATTGAGGTATATCTCTTAAGATATCATCTAAAATATGTTGTTAAAGGGTTTTTCATTTGTTTGACTATAGATGTGTTATCTTGATACAACCATATTACTCTGAATGGTTCATGTTTATGTTTAATGATTGGGGATGTTATTTACAATTCTTATGTTAGTTTTAATTTGAATTTATATGTCAATTATGTTAGCCCATTTTATATAAAGAATTATTTGTAATGGAAGTGACATGCGGGGCCCATTATAGCCCCCTCAATGTATCAACAAGTCTCATGAGACAAAATAGTGTGAGAAAAACCCTTCAAGTTTGTTTCCAAAAATAATACGGGTTTCTACCCACAAACTTAAACCATCTATACGGTATAATGGTTCATATTCCATATACATGACACCTAAATAATATGCGTTTTCTTTATTCATTATTTAGTTATTACTATCCGTGAGGTTTTCACTATGACAAAATCTTTGGATTCACTTTCATTACCAGTTTATTGATTGTGGGTGTTTTTCAATTATTCACCATGCCATATTGATTATGTCTAATTGATTATAATTCAATTATTATTATTTCGTGATTCCACTGTATGTAATCCTTAATGAGCATTTGTTCTCACACCTTTTATTTGTTTTCCTTCCAAAATTTATGAAGAAGAGATCGCATTCTGAGTTTTCAAGGATGAAATTTGTTAGCTTTTGTTATGTATTATAAGTTGTTTTCTTCTCCCGATGTAGAATGGGTTCCATGTATGTATCATGTTTCTTCAAAACAAATAAACCGATAAGTCCTTCAGGATTGGATTAGATGTAATCATTCAAATGATACAAATTAATGAATTGGATCTCGGTTACTGGGGTCAGTGTATTATAGTGGTATCAGAGGAAGATTCATAAAATCCTTGGGAGCTGGATTTAGGAAACATATCTTAGGGAACATAACCTTAGTATGGACTTTGAGGATAATCATAGAGTAACATCCTATAATTTCAGTAATGTAGTTACTATGTAGTTATTCCAAGAAAATACATCCCTCTCTGGATACTACAAGTGGATGTGGTTCGGGTGAAGATGTACCTAGGAGTAAAAACTCTGAAAACAAGTTTTGGGCTTGACTCAAGGTATACTGGTACACGAAAATGGGCCTTACTGCACACCTGGTTTGACACTCCTATGGGATATTCTTAGGATAATTCACGTTTTTATTAAATACCATTATGAATGATTTATGCCCCCAAAAGTAACCAATGTATATGGTTCTAGTATTTATGATGCATAAATTTATGTTATGTGTTATACCATGTTTATCGTTATAGAAAGTTCATAATTTTATGAACTAATCAAGTATATGGAATTGTTTAGAAATGAAAACTAGTAGATGGAATGAGAACCATACCAACGCATGTGATAAAAATAGTAAGAGGGTTCATATATCTTGTGGTCTGAAGCCATCATTTTGAACAAAAATAGTCTCCCAAGTATCCTCATCATATGAGGAAATAATATCATGTGTCAAAAAGATATGAAAAGAATTATCTAAGGCCATGGATTTGAAGGGAAGAAAAAGAAGAAGAGTACATCGGAGAAATAGTTGGATACAAGGAAGAAGGAAAAAAGGGTTTTCCCACATGTGATGACTATAGAAAGAATCAGCCTAGTAAATTTTTGAAGGGAATGTGAGTTTGTTATAAGTGTAGAGAATAAGGAAACAATGTTCATAATTGCAAGGCTAATAAAAAGATTTCCAATGTACAATTCTTCGACTGTAAGGGGATGTAATACTATGCGAATCAATTTCCCAAGCGTCAAAGTAATACACCAGAAATTATGTTATTAGATAATGATCAAGTTACAATACTATTGATGATTAATTGGATTGACTAATATGATTATTGAAGAATCATGTCATTTGAATATTTTATCAAGCAATGTACTGGTTATAAGAATTATGGAACATATGAGTATTGTACTCCAGTACATTTTCATTAAGTATTTGAGACCATATTTTGAGTGGTACCAAGAAAAGATATTCAATAGAAATTTAAACTTTTGGTAAAACACATGATTGAAGAAAATATAACCCTTGATATATTTCTTATGATAAGAATTTGATGAATAAATGATTGATTTGGATAAGTATTGACTACCTTGGAACTGATTATTGACTTGTTGAAAAGTGGTATATGATATCATTAATGTATTTTAAAAAACTTTTGGATTTATGGAATAAATTAAATAATATGTATCATACATAAGGAATAGGGAAGAATTCATGTTTCCAATACCGTTTTATTGTAATTCAAGTTATTACCATATTTCAAGAGGATACAAGATGAAGTTATTCACATGTTTGAAATGTGAAAATTTAGAGCTACTTCATGTTGATTATAGGATAATCACAAGTTAATCTTGGAAATTCAGAGACCTTTATTCAAAAGAGATGAAGAATTATAGAATATCTTACCATTAATGAATGGTTTAAGTTGATCGTTGTACGAGATTTTAGAGGTTAATGTATTACCTCACCACATGGCACAACCTATAGTACGTGATGAAGTATAGATAGTTTAAGGTGAACTAAAAGGATAAGTTTTTGTATATTTATAATCCTATAGAGTGGAATAATTCCACAACTCTGGGAAAAGGGTCACAAAAAATGGTGCCATATTTTTAAAAAAATTTATGATACCAAGGAACTATTTCCAAATTGTAGTTTAAGGTTTTGTGTTAATCAACATTCATCTAAAATGTTATCTATCACATTCCATCAGAACATGAGGGTTAGATTATTCTTCCATATTTTCAATTCGCAGTCATGTTTTCCTTTTTAAATGCATATATTTGTTGTAATCTATTAATTTAATTTTCCTCCTTATTAAGATAATATTTTTTAACCCTATTTCCGATGTGGATTTCCCACAAGATAGTTTTCAAGTATCAACATTTAATTTTTGAAGTTTAATTTCAAATTGTGGGGGCATAATTATCTTTAGGGGGGATAGTGAAACACCCCAGTAATTTGTTTTATAACTTTAAATACATTAGGTAATGAAAATTAATAATTTAAAGTTAAGTGTTTAAATTAATAATAATTATATTTCAAATTATATCTTTAAAATTAATTTCAAAAGAAAATATTATATTACAGTATTATTTTATGTAAAAGAATATTTTAATATTTAAAAAATTAATTTTTATCATTAGATTATAATATATATTGACTATTATAATTATTTTGATAAATATTGAATTATTCTATGAATATATTCACTATTATTATGACACCCCAATATTTTATGGTATGTTTCTTCATAAATACTTTCAATTCATTAGATAGACTATATGCACACAATGCTAAGTCGCTATGAAAAAAACATTGATATGGTTATAACCTAGATTCTAAACTGAAATTTTCTACTTCTGTGTCTGAATTTCAAAAAATAGACATACAAAGTTGTGTTCATTAAGATATTTATAGTCTGATAGAATCATCTTAATTTTTGGGGAATAATAAATTACTGTTATGAATAGTAACTTAACGTTATGAAAAGTAACTTAGCCTTATGAATAGTAGTGTTACCATTATGAATAGTAATATAACCCATATGAATGGTAACCTTATCCATGAGTGTATCAATAAAATTTAGGCACCTTATAAATGCAGGTGAGTTTTTTAATAAGTGTTGGTATTTTGTGAGTAATAGATATTTAATTGCAATATTATAATTAATAAAATGATTTAAAAGATAATTCATTTTCATAAAATGTATTCATAATTCAATAATTTATTTCCCTATGATTTTAGTATAATTTAATGAGGACTAAGTTAATTTTTCAAATTGTCATAAAATCGGGTATAATTTTAAAATTGATATTTTTCAATTTAATGGTGGTTTTAATTTAAAATTAAATTTATCATATATAGATAATTATTTTCATAAATTGGAATTAATTTTTGGATTTTACACATCAGATAATGGTTACGGTGAGTTTTTTAGATTTTTCTAAAATACTTGAATTTTTGGTGAATAGTGAAATTCGATGATTTACGAAAAATGCTAAATAAATGAATTTCTGCATCATGCTTGAGTCATGGATGATGTAAATGGCCATTGGATCAGGCTCACAAGAACTTATTACTATTTTTCACAAGAATCAAGACTATTCATAGTCTTGATCCAAAATAAAATATTAATGATTAAAATAATGAAAAAACCCACCTCTCCTCCACTATATAAACCACCCCTCAGCCCATCTTCCCATCACACCACGTAAGATTTGAACATTGCCAATGTTTTTTCAAATAAACCTCCCAATCCCTCACACCATATCCAAGACCTTATAGTCTCACCAAAATGTGAAAACAAACGCCTTAAAGAGATTCTCAAGGAGGAGTACTCAAGAAGACATTTAGATCAAACGAAGATAACATTCGGGCAAAAAGTAAGGGGTTTCTAATCTCACTTTTATTCCCATAATATTTCAATTATTTCACCACTATCTCTTTTGTCTATTGTATTTATACTAACCATTATTTTTTCATATCATGAATCTGTTTATTTTAATGTTATTCAATGTATCATTTGATGGTCATTGTTTTGGGGTACATGATTCAATTGGTTGCAAAGTTCTATGGGTTTTCTACCCAAACCTCTATTTTATTTTAGGTTACTATTATAATCTACATAAATAAATGGAATTCTTAAATATTATTACATACTCTTCATAAATTCTGTTTTAATTTTCTATATATATGTATCAAATAGAATACTTCTTTATTTTATGGGGACTTATATGTTTTCATAGAATCATTCAAAAATTCTCCCTGATAAATAATCTCGATTCAAGGGAACTTCTTGAATTATTTCATATTTTCAAGTGCACTATATAATATATTTTAAGACATAATTATTTTTTAAAAATCCCACATTTTATCTTGAAAAAATGCCTTGGTTCATCTATAATTTTATGGAAGAAGACATTCCATTCCTCTTTAAAATTTCTTTAACATTTTCTTTAAACTGTACTAAAATGTTTTACTTCTTAAGCTTCTTTAAAAATATTTTATTACATGATATCACAATAATGTGACATAATTTATTCCTCAAAAATGATTTCTATTTCTTTAAATTTTCTTTTTCATGATATACATATATAAAATCTAATTTCATGAAAAATACAAATGATTTTCCAAAAATAACTTTTCTTTCCAAAGTAAAATGTATTTTTCTTGTCACAATTTAACTTTTATGAGATATATTCCTTTTTCACCACTTATTAAAAGCATGTTGTTTATGTACTTACCTTTGGTATTTCTTATCAAGAGTCATCTTATTCTCATGATATTCTATGGAATTATTGTTTCAATGTTTCAAGGTGGTATGTGACACTTTGGAATTTTTAAGGATTATTTTCTCAAAAACAATTAAATGGAATCATTTAAATTATTTTAATCTATATCAACATAATTGTTGAATACTATACTACATTGAGTTTTATCTCTTAATATATCATCTAAATTTTTTTTAAAGGGTTTCTGATTAGTTTAACTGTACATGTGCTATCTTGATATCATTCCCCATATGACATAAAATGGTTGGTGTTTATGTTTAATGATTGGGGATGTTATTTACATTTCTAGATGTTAGTTTTAAGATGAATGTATATGTCATGTATGTTCACCCCTTTTATGTGAATAATGTTTTGGACTAGTAGTGATGGGAGGGGCCAGCTAGAGCCCCGCGATGCATCGATAGGTCTTATGATACAAACTATCTAGCGACAAAACCATCGAGTTTGTTTCAAAAAATAGATGGGTTTATAACCAAAAACTTAAAATATCTCGATGATATGATTATTCATGTTCCAGATACATGAATTCCAGATAAATATAATTATCTTTATTCGTTATTTAGTTATTACTATCCATGAGGTTTTCACTATGATAAAATCGATGGATGCACTTTCATTCTCAGTTTGTTGATGGTGTGTGTTTTTCAGTTATTCACCATCACATATTTATTATTTATAATTTATTATGATTGAATTTTTATTGTTTCATTCTTACACTATATGTAATCCTTACTAAACATTTGAGCTCAGCCCTTTTATTTATTTTTCTTCCCCAGGTTATGTAGAAGATATCACTCTATGAGTTTTCAAGGATGCAGTTTTTTTATCTTTTCTTATGTTTTATATGTTTTTTTTCTTATCCCAATGTAGGATGGGTTCTACGTATTTATCGTGTTTCTTAATGACTACCGAACTGATCGGTCCTTCGAGATTTGATTCCTTGTAATCCTGTCAATGTAACAATGTAATGCACTGGCTATGATCTACTGGGGTAGGGGTGTTATAGGTAATGGTTGTATTATACCATTATAATTTCACCTTTTATTCTTAACTTGATGAAAAAACAAGAAATTTTAGGTATATTTAGTGAGATCAATCTTCATATTATCCCACCAAAAGTTCACTAGTAGATATCGATACATATTTGTGCTTACTAGCTGAATAGAGAAGGCTGAGTTATGTGCATCACAAAAATGATCTCCCTTTATCTCTTGATTGAATGTTACAAATAATCATGAATAAAATATTATGAATAATTCCTCACTAATTTTTAACTCTGATGATTTTGAATTTCTGATAGATTCCACCTTTTTTCTTAATTTCTACAACATTTCACTGAGAATCCTTTATTTTCTCCCTATGGGATTGTTGACCAATCATTTGATAAAAGGATTGATGATGATCCATTATTAATGATTCCCTAGTCCATTTTTTAAAATATAAGGATATTAGATCCCTCTCAATTCTCATCATTTATAATTTTGTTTGATCCTTTCTACTTAAATAATCCACCACTTTATTTACCTTACTAAGATGGTAGTGGATTGAGTATTAATAATCCTTGATGATCTCTAACCAACTTCACAGGAATGTATTAAGCTCCTCTAGTGTTAATATTTATTTTAGGCTCTTTTGATTAGTATGTATTTCACACTTCTCCCCATATAGATAATTCCACTAGATTTTCAATGCGAGGATCATAGGTGCTCACTCTAGATCATGCGTGGGATATTTTTTCCAACTTCATTGATGGATAGGATATCACTTTATCATTTTCATCAATTGATAACCAAATAACTTCTTTGAAGAATCCCTCTATACCAAAAATATTTCTCCACTTATTGGTAGTGTGAGTACTAGTACAGTGATAAGCCTCTTTTTCAACGCTTTGAAGTAGTCTTCACATTCAATGGTCCATACAAACATTACTCCCTCATTAGTCATCATGGTTATGGGGTTTGAAAATCATGATAAGATCATTACAAATCATTGTTAATACCCAACTAGACCATGGAATCTATGGATTTCCATTATAGATTTTGTCCTGGACCACTCTTTGACTAACTTTGTCTTTGAGGGGTCCACAAATATTCCATTGTTAATGATAAAATTCTACAAGAATGATACATCCTCTATCATTAACTCACATTTACTATACTTTTCCTACAGTTTATCCCCTCAACAATTATTTAGTATAGTACTCAAATTCTCATCATAAACCTCCCTACTTCTTGAGTATATCATAGCATCATCGATAATGTCTACCATAAATTTTTCAAGGTAATCTCAAAAGGATCTATTCATTAAATCAATGAATATTTCTAGAGAATTAGTTTGTCCAAAATGAATCACTATGAACACATAGTGTCTTTACATTGTGCAAAAGGCAGTCTTGGGAATATGTTCCTTACACAACTTTAAATGGTGATATCTCAACCGAAGGTCCACCTTTTAGAAATAATTAGCTCGACATAGTTGATTGAACTATTCATATATCTATGGAATGGGATACTTGTTCTTTATAATGATTTTTCAGCTCATAATAATCAATGTAGAGACACTTTGATCCATCCCTTTTCTTGGAAAAGATGACTAGAACACCCCATGATGAAGCACTCTGGCATATAAAATTCTCATTCGGGTTCTGTTGTAACTGATTCATTGGTTCCTCAAACTCAATGATGGTTATTCCATAAGGAGTGTTAGAGATAGGAATAGATCTGGGAATATGTACAAGAGAACTCAACCTCTCAATTAGGAGCAGGACCAACCGATTATTCCTGGAAAACATTATTGTAGTCCCTCACAATAGTCATGTCTTCGAGCATGATTCTCTCCATTGTCTCAATCATTTTACCTATATATGCTTGCTCAAAAGGAAATAATATCCATAGTAGGGATAGTTATTTTGAAGGAGATTCATTCTCCTCCTTACACTTTTATAGAATTGGAGGATTACTCATGATGTTAAGAGTGATCTCCCTTTCCCAGTATTTGATGTTGGACTTATATAAATATAGCCAATCCATTCCCAATATAGCATCAAACTCTACCAAAGGAAGTTAGACAAGATTTAATGGGTGGTTAAGTCCACATGAATTTACCAGGGATGAGTTATATTCTTTGGATGAAATAATTTTCCCATTTTTTATTCTCATGGATAACCCAACCTCCATATTTTGAGGTAGTGTTTGATTAGGTATACTAAAATTGTAATATATGAAATAATGAGTAGAAATAGAATCAAATATAAGTTTTATATTATTTCATGAACAACCAACATACCTATTACCACATCATTGTTGGGATCCACCTCAATAATAGTGGTAACATATTCCCTTCATTGCTAACTTGGAGTATGTTGCTGTTTATTTTTCCAACAACCCTTGTATTAGAGAAATGGATTGTATAATTCCAATTTTCCTTACAGTTGAAACACTACACTATAGGTTTAGTTTTCATATGAACCTTAATTTATTCCTCCACATTTGTGGTATTCTTAATATTGTAACAGCCCGAGATTTTATGAAAAATATTCTTTTTAATTTTATTAATGTCTTGTGTTGTACGCTACACCAAAAGGAGCTTGCACAACATGCATCCTTGACTTGCCTTGCATTACACGCAATCGCGACCTTCCTCGATAGCGTGTGTAGTACGCAATACCGAGTTTCACTAAACAACGATATGCTATTAAAATATTATTATAACTAGCCGTTATGAATAGTAATAACCACCTTTTAAAATTTTAGAAATTTTAGCTCTCAAAATGGACTTCATTTTTGGATTCGGAGTATCGAATTTAGCCTAAGGTGAAATTTTGGTACTTTTCGGATAACTTTCATATTATGATGAATAGTGAAAATTACTAAATTATAATTAAAAACAACTTTTTTAATCGAAATAATTAATAGTGATAAATTATTAATTTGAGTGGTTTTAAAGTATATTTAGAATATATTTTTACAATTTAATACAATGTTGGTCATTGGTTGTAATTTCACATTTAAACCAGACATAATCAAGTGTCAATCTTTTGATAGATATTGTTTCATAAAAACACGCTATTTGTTTTAACAGCGGGATTTAATTATAAAATTAATTAATGAAAATTCTATGTTATGAATTTGGTAAAATAGACTTCATTTTCGAATTCTGAATATGAAATATAGCTTAGGATGAAATTTTGGCATTGTTCTGAAAAACATCAATTTTTTATGAATAGTGAAACTTCTAAGTGGTAGTTAAAATACTGAATTTTTCATAAAACTTAATTTTACCGCTTCTGTGAATGGAATTTCAAAAATCCGAGAGACACGGTTGATGTCAGTAAGTAAAATGTGGTTCAATGAGATGAAAATAATTGTTGGTGAATAGTAACTTTTTACTTTTATTTACCACGGTTAAAAGTAAATAGGGTAACTAAGGGTAAATATGATATTACTATTACCCTAAAACATGTCCTAATTCTATTGGATAAGTTTAATTCGACCAAAAACAACCTTATGAATATAATATGACCATTTAGGTCCACTTGGATTAGATTATGACATTTAATATTATTTTATTTAATGAATAGTTAAAATAGTTAAAATCAAAGTTTAATAATTAAAACATTTTTAATATGGGGTTATACATAAGATAAATTCGACTATAAATATTCATTAGAAAGATAAAAATATTTCCTACATAATTATATTTTATTTATAATTTTTAGACTTTAAATAAATTAATTTATTTATGACACAACGATGATGCAGTAATTACCCTTTTAAGGAAATATTAACATAATTGATGTTATAAATGCTCAAATGAATGTAATTTGAGACTTTTTATGAATTCCACTAATTTTCTAGGTTACTATTATATATTAGTGTTGATTTAATCAACTTGGTTAGAACATATAATTCTGTTATGACTTTCAAAAAAATCATATATCAAATAGTGTCAAAATTGACACAAAATAGTTTTTAAATCAAATATTATATTATTAATTTTTATTTTATTCCTAAAAATCTAAGGTTCGGCCAAATGACTTAGATAAGGATATATGTATTAATAATAAACAATTTGGGGTTCGTTTGGCATGTTATAGTAAGTGTATTAACCATATAGTAAATGAAAACAAAAAGACACGGTAAAAGTTAAATTATTTAACTTAGAGTTAAATCTAATTGATAAGGTTAAAATAATACCCTAAACTTGTCTAAATATTATTGGTTGATAGGATTTAGACCAATACCCACTTTAGCTTCTAAATAAGACCCTTTGGAACCATTATAAACCGATTTTGACATTAATATAAAATAATATTTTGAGGTATTCCTAAGGTGCCCCTCTCCTCCCTTATAAAAGGACACCTCCTCCCCCTCCTCCTCACACCAATTGGAGCACTCAAGCTCGGCCAACCCCTGCCAAAATCTCTTCTCCACTTCCCTAGAAACATCCTAGAGGTTCTGGTATTCCTCAAAGACCAATTTTAGTGCCCTAAGAGGAGGTCTCAAAGAGGCGCTTCAAAGAAGAGGTAATTACCGTTACCAATTCTTTCATCTTTATTTCTTCTTCCACTTCTTCTTCTTAGGTTGTTTCATTATGAAGTAATAACATCAGTATCACTCATATACTGATATTTTATTTTAAGTATGAAACAACCCTATTTCACCATCTATCCATCCTACGGAAAAAAAGAAATCACCGCGCGTGCGTACGTACGGAATACCGTCTCCACGCCGTAGTGTAATCTATTTTGCACCACCACCTTACATGGATGAGTATAATGGTG
Organism: Viscum album; assembly: GCA_963277665.1. Lineage (NCBI taxonomy): Eukaryota > Viridiplantae > Streptophyta > Magnoliopsida > Santalales > Viscaceae > Viscum > Viscum album. The sequence continues at coordinate 1,424,675,401 of OY728120.1, read as the reverse complement.
TAAAGAATAACTATACATAGTTATTACAACATCATATTGATTCTGATATATTTTATAATCCACTCCAATTCAATTAAATATTTATGGAAATGATATCATCGCTCGTGCGTACGTACGGACTACCGTCTCCACGACGCGATGAGATTCATTCTCCATGTTAACCATTTAAGAATGATTATAAAGTATATATAAGAAATAATAATGAAATATATGACATTATAAAGCTACTGGATTTATGTATATATATATATGTATGTCATCTACTTACTTCCATTCAAGACAATAAGGAAAGGAAAACAACGTTCATGCGTACGTACGGACTACCGTCTCCATGAACGGTGTTTTTCATTTCATTTATCTATATATTATATATATATATATATATACTGAATATATATGATATATAAATCATATTTTATATTATGTAAGTAAGTAAATCATGATATAAGTAATAATAATGTCAAGAACAACAAGTCAAAACACCTACGATAAATGAAACGATTTTACCCAAAACGCTTCTTTAACATGGAATTTACAAAAGAACGGGTAATATAATGTCATAAGTGAACCATATATGATATCATAACAATGAATATGATTCTTTAATAAGTCAATGAAAATATTTAAATCATTATACAGGAGGTTCGGACACTTACAAAGCAAGTCGGACCTAAGGTAAGGGAAATATCACAATCTCATTTTTATCCAAGATTGTTTATACTTTGGTATTTACTGGGGTGTATTTTATCATCCACATCCATGTTTCTTCAATATTTAATATTATTTCCATCCACCTACAATTGTTTAAATCCATTTTTACCCTTCGGTGAGTTTTTAGTAAAAGAAATTAAAGGAATATTTTGTCGTTTTTCGTACGAGGTACTTTTTGACTTTTCCGACAAAAGTACGAAGAATGTTTTTTTAACGTATACGGCATGAATGGATTTTTAAAACATTATTTACAAGAAGATTTCTTTACAAGTTTTCAAGTTTATTTTTAATCAACTTCTTTTAGTTTAAAATTGTATGACATGTTAAGAAAGGAAAAGTGTTTTTGAAGTATAAAGGATATTTTCCTGAAGAATGAAGTTCAAGTGTTTTGTCAAAATTATTTTCCATCTAAGATAATAAAGGGTTCTGTTTTTATCCCTATTATTAAATTGATTTGATTATGTTGTGATGGAATTATTTTTATGAATTCCTTTATCTTATATGAATTGTTTAATGATGTCATGATGTTTAATATTCCCATTTGTATTACATGGGTTATGCAATGATGTTTGATTTATGATTTTGTGGAACACATAAGAATGGTATAATTATGAGATGGGTGGGACCTATATCTACCTCCAATGCATTGGGTAAAGATTTCATATCTCATGAGATAGACATGGCTGGAATGGTAGGTTATACCGGTTCAGTGAAACAGGACTGAAACGAGGGTGACTCGATTCAGAAAGGGACTTTGTCCACTAAGATAGTCTTGGCAATGAGTCATGACTAACAAGAAATGATTCTCTATGATTATGTGTGTATGCCAAAAAGTTTCATGTTTTATGTTATGCTTAATGGTATTTCATTTCACTACTATGATTTATCCCTTGTTATGAAATTATTCTCTCTTTTGCAGGTTAAGATTTCCAAAAGTTATGTTCTTATGAATATGATGTGATTGATTTTTCTTTTGTTTACCCTTACTGAGCATTTGAGCTCACCCTTTTATGTTTTCTTTTCCCCAGGATATAAAGAAAGGTTCTAGGTAAAAAAAAAGGGAAGATCTTTATGGGAGATATTGAAGATCTTTCACCATGATTAGAAGATTACGTTCCGAGTTTCCAAAGACACTAAACTATTACGATCCTTGTGTGTGTGTTTTTGTTATGTACTAAGTATTCCGCAAAAGTAATGTAATGTCCATGTACGTCTAGCTTCGGGTCTCTACAGTTAGTATCCGAGGAAAGGTTTAGTCAACCTTTGGAAACTAGGATGCGAAAACGTTAGTAAGATCCCTAGAGACATTTCTAAGGTATGTCTAGGGATGTCCCTAAGGATAAGTATACGTATAGGATATAATCCTAGAACTATGATAACGATCTTATAATTTAACCTAAGATGTTAGATATTAAGGGTACTCCCCCTTTACTATGTTGTTTTCCCTAGCATTATTTTGCCTCTCACACTATTCTTTTTGGGTTTTAGAAAATGGCTGGAAACAAGATGATTCACAATAATGGAGGATATGATGGACAATGGAATGATATTATTCATGAGCAACCAAATGCAATGGGATTTGGAAGTCCAAACATCATTATTATGCTGAATCAGCAATCTCATAATATGATCAATAAAGTAAAATTTTGTATGTTTCCTGACTCGGCTAATAAGATAAAGATGGAGTTTCATGATGATCATAGAGGAAAGAAAGTTCAATTTACCCTATATAAATCATGTGGGAAGAGGCATCAAGGAGAATGTTTCAAAGGAATTGGAAGATGCTTTGGGTGTGGAAAAGAAGCACACAAAGCCAGTAAGTGCAAAGGAAAAGGTTCAGTTAACACCAGGGATGAAGATAATGGTATTGCTATGACATCAACAATGGTTAAATGTTTTAAATGTGGAATGTACGGGCATTATGCAAACTAATGTCCTAAGGGAAAGTCTCATGAAGAGAATCAGTATGGTCGTATGGGTAGTATTTATATTGATGATGATGAAGAGACTACAAATGATATGTGAGATGAAATAATTGTTGAAGCTCGGTCAATGGTTTAAGAATGTAGTGGAATGATGACATGTTTATCATGTGTAATGTTGTATAAGTAATCTCATGGTACTATGGAATAAAGAGACTTCTAAGGATTGTTACACTGTTTTCCTTCCTTGAGTTTTGAAAGTGTATGATTAATGGTACAAGTATCCATGAAAGTTTATTCAGATATTTTTGGAATGTAGATGATATGCGCATAATGAAGGGATAAGGAGAAAATGAAATGTTTGACAGTATTAATGAGCTCATGATTGATATAAGGACTAAGTGATATCATGGTTTGAGTATATAGAATTTTGAGGATTTTGGTATGTGACACTACTGGAAAAAAGGCCTATACCCACGGTTCAAAACCGTGGGTATATCCCCCAAAACCGTGGGTATAGTCTATACCCACGGTTTTGGGAACCGTGGGCTGGAACGCCGTCGGTATAGGTTCCCAGCCTATACCCACGGTTTTCCAAAACCGTGGGTATAGGTGTTTTGCCACCGTGTCAACAAGACATTCCCAATTTCCATGGTGTCAATGGCTTTTACCCACGGTTTCAAAACCGTGGGTATAGATCCTAAAATAGAGCCGTAGGCGGGTTTCGATCCCACGACCTCTTCGCTGCAAAGTACCGCGTCTACCACTACCCTACTATCAATTATGTGTATATATATATATTTAGTTAAATATAGTTATATAAACCGTGGGTATAGAGGGAAGAACCGTAGGTATAGGACTCCCGCCAAAAAAAAAAATTTCCCGCGGAAAATTTTTTTTTCCCGCGCACACATGGGAAACCTATACCCACTGTTCTTCAAAACCGTGGGTATAGGTTTTTTATCCTATACCTATCCCCACGGTTCTCCTCAAAACCGTGGGGATAGGTACCCCTATCCCCACGGTTCTTGAAAACCGTGGGTATAGGTAAATTTTCAAGACCTATCCCCACGGTTTTGGAAAACCGTGGGGATAGACCCCCCTATGCCCACGGTTTTCCAAAACCGTGGGTATAGGGGGTACCTATCCCCACGGTTTTGAGGAAAACCATGGGGATAGGTCCATTTTCCAGTAGTGTAAAAAGTGTTAACTTTTAACTGCATTCAAGTTTTCACTATGTTTCAATGGGTATTCAAGAGAATACATTATTAAGGCCTTTGAATGTTTGGAATTTGACCAACAAAACATATCTTATGATATATGGGGATCGACGATGGTGTTAAATCTCTGGTAATCGTTTTCACTATGTTATGAGAGTGGACTGCAGTATTATGGATAAGCCTAAAGATTGGAATGGATTATGTTGGACATAAGTTAGTATTGTTTATAGAAGTTTTCTCGATATTATTGATGGGATGTTATAGTAATATAGTTTTATAAAAAGAACAACCTACAGGACGGGCGACAACCCATCGCGTCGGACAAGGATGTGGGAATCGAACCCACAACCGAAGTGCGACTGGCCTTTATCGCCTACCACTGGCCTACAGGAAGTCCCTGTTTATTAGAAAATAGTTTTATTATATTAAGCAGTATGATATATGATGTATAAAGTCCATTTTAGGAACCATATATGATTAATCTAACTATAGATCGACTTATGTATATAATTTTTGCTAACCTTTTGTTTGAGACAGATGGAATGACCCGTCATTCTATCACATGATCTGCTAACACTTCACGAATAACAAATTCAACTTCATTTATTTAAGAGATGAAGTGGAAATTATTAAAGGCACGAACAAAAGTGAGATTGTACCAAAATAAAGTAAGTATTTATTCTAATTCAAATTCTTTAACTTTAGGGAAATGATCTTGCAAACCAAAAATGTTGTCCTAGTGATCTTATATCCGATGAATCAGATGGTACCTTAGATCATCACAAATTTATTGCTTTGTTATTTCTGGCTTTTCCATAGCCATGTTCTCTACCACTCTCCATCAGAACATGATGGTTAGATTTCTCTTCCGTATCCATATTTTCACCTATATGGAAACCCAGTGATTAGTTTATTTGGGTAACTGTTACGTTTCATACTTTTGTTTTTAAAGATTGGTTTTGATATTCCTTTTTACGATGTGGGTTTCTATTAAAGAAACTTTCGAATAGTAAACCATTTATAACCCCGACGAATTTCGAGGGCGAAATTCATTTTAAGGGGGGAAGAATGTAACAGCCCGAGATTTTATGGAAAATATTCTTTTTAATTTTATTAATGTCTTGTGTTGTACGCTACACCAAAAGGAGCTTTCACAACACGCATCCTTGACTTGCCTTGCATTACACGCAATCGCGACCTTCCTTGATAGCGTGTGTAGAACGCAATACCGAGTTTCACTAGACAACAATATGCTATTAAAATATTATTATAACTAGTCGTTATGAATAGTAATAACCACCTTTTAAAATTTTAGAAATTTTAGCTCTCAAAATGGACTTCATTTTTGGATTCGGAGTATCGAATTTAGCCTAAGGTGAAATTTTGGTACTTTTCGGATAACTTTCATATTCTGATGAATAGTGAAAATTACTAAATTATAATTAAAAACAAATTTTTTAATCGAAATAATTAATAGTGATAAATTATTAATTTGAGTGGTTTTAAAGTATATTTAGAATATATTTTTACAATTTAATACAATGTTGGTCATTGGTTGTAATTTCATATTTAAACCAGACATAATCAAGTGTCAATCTTTTGATAGATATTGTTTCTTAAAAACACGCTATTTGTTTTAACAGCGGGAATTAATTATAAAATTAATTAATGAAAATTATATGTTATGAATTTGGTAAAATAGACTTCATTTTCGAATTCGGAATATGAAATATAGCTTAAGATGAAATTTTGGCATTGTTCTGAAAAACATCAAATTTTTATGAATAGTGAAACTACTAAGTGGTAGTTAAAATACTGAATTTTTCATAAAACTTAATTTTACCGCTTCTGTGAATGGAATTTAAAAAATCCGAGAGACACGATTGATGTCAGTAAGTAAAATGTGGTTCAATGAGATGAAAATAATTGTTGGTGAATAGTAACTTTTTACTTTTATTTACCACGGTTAAAAGTAAATAGGGTAACTAAGGGTAAATATGATATTACTATTACCCTAACACATGTCCTAATTATATTGGATAAGTTTAATTCCACAAAAAACAACCTTATGAATATAATATGACCATTTAGGTCCACTTGGATTAGATTATGACATTTAATATTATTTTATTTAATGAATAGTTAAAATAGTTGAAATCAAAGTTTAATAACTAAAACATTTTTAATATGGGGTTATACATAAGATAAATTCGACTAAAATTATTAATTGGAAAGATAAAAAGATTTCCTACATAATTATATTTTATTTATAATTTTTAGACTTTAAATAAATTAATTTATTTATGACACAACGATGATGCAGTAATTACCCTTTTAAGGAAATATTAACATAATTGATGTTATAAATGCTCAAATGAATGTAATTTGAGACTTTTTATGAATTACACTAATTTTCTAGGTTACTATGATATATTAGTGTTGATATAATCAACTTGGTTTGAACATATAATTCTGTTATGACTTTCACAAAAATCATATATCAAATAGTGTCAAAATTGGCACAAAATAGTTTTTAAATAAAATATTATATTATTAATTGTTATTTTATTCCTAAAAATCTAAGGTTCGGCAAAATGACTTAGATAAGGATATATGTATTAATAATAAACAATTTGGGGTTCGTTTGGCAAGTTATAGTAAGTGTATTAACCATATAGTGAAAGAAAACAAAAAGACACGGTAAAAGATAAATTATTTAACTTAGAGTTAAATCTAATTGATAAGGTTAAAATAATACCCTAAACTTGTCTAAATATTATTGGTTAATAGGATTTCGACCCATCCCCACTTTAGCGTCGAAATAAGACCCTTTGGAACCATTATAAACCGATTTTGACATTAATATAAAATAATATTTTGAGGTATTCCTAAGGTGCCCCTCTCCTCCCTTATAAAAGGACACCTCCTCCCCCTCCTCCTCACACCAATTTGAGCACTCAAGCTCGGACAACCCATGCCAAAATCTCTTCTCCACTTCCCTACAAACATCTTAGAGGTTCTGGTCATCCTCAAAGACCAATTTTAGTGCCCTAAGAGGAGGTTTCAAAGAGGCGCTTCAAAGAAGAGGTAATTACCGTTACCAATTCTTTCATCTTTATTTCTTCTTCCACTTCTTCTTCTTAGGTTGTTTCATTATGAATTAATAACATCAGTATCACTCATACACTGATATGTTATTTTAAGTATGAAACAATCCGATTTCACCATCTATCCATCCAACGGAAAAAAGAAATCACCGCGCGTGCGTACGTACGAAATACCGTCTCCACGCCGTGGTGTAATCTATTTTCCACCACCACCTTACATGGATGGGTATAATGGTGTAAAGAATAACTATACATAGTTATTACAACATAATATTGATTCTGATATATTTTATAATCCACTCCAATTCAATTCAATATTTATGGAAATGATATCATCGCTCGTGCGTACGTACGGACTACCGTCTCCACGACGCGATGAGATTCATTCTCCATGTTAACCATTTAAAAATGATTATAAAGTATATATAAGAAATAATAATGAAATATATGACATTATAAAGCTACTGGATTTATGTATATATATATATATATGTATTTCATCTACTTACTTCCATTCAAGACAATAAGGAAAGGAAAACAACGTTCATGCGTACGTACGGACTACCGTCTCCATGAACGGTGTTTTTCATTTCATTTATCTATCTATTATATATATATATATATACTGAATATATATGATTTATAAATCATATTTTATATTCTGGAAGTAAGTAAATCATGATATAAGTAATAATAATGTCAAGAACAACAAGTCAAAACACCTAGGATAAATGAAACGATTTTACCCAAAACGCTTCTTTATCATGGAATTTACAAAAGAACGGGTAATATAATGTCATAAGTGAACCATATATGATATCATAACAACGAATATGATTCTTTAATAAGTCAATGACATTATTTAAATCATTATACAGGAGGTTCGGACACTTACAAAGCAAGTCGGACCTAAGGTAAGGGAAATATCACAATCTCATTTTTATCCGAGATTGTTTATACTTTGGTATTTACTAGGGTGTATTTTATCATCCACATCCATGTTTCTTCAATATGTAATATTATTTCCATCCACCTAAAATTGTTTAAATCCATTTTTACCCTTCGGTGAGTTTTTAGTAAAAGAAATGAAAGGAATCTTTTGTCGTTTTTCGTACGAGGTACTTTTTTACTTTTCCGACAAAAGTACGAAGAATGTTTTTTTAACGTATACGACATGAATGGATTTTTAAAACATTATTTCCAAGAAGCTTTCTTTACAAGTTTTCAAGTTTATTTTTAATCAACTTATTTTAGTTTAAAATTGTATGACATGTTAAGAAAGGAAAAGTGTTTTTGAAGTATAAAGGATATTTTCCTCAAGAATGAAGTTCAAGTGTTTTATCAAAATTATTTTCCATCTAAGATAATAAAGGGTTATGTTTTTATCCCTATTATTAAATTTATTTGATTATGTTGTGATGGAATTATTTTTATGAATTGCTTTATCTTATATGAATTGTTTTTTGATGTCATGATGTTTAAGATTCCCATTTGTATTACATGGGTTATGCAATGATGTATGATTTATGATTTTGTGGCACACATAAGAATGGTATCATTATGAGATGGGTGGGACCTATATCTCCCTCAAATGCATTGGGTAAAGATTTCATATCTCATGAGATAGACATGGCTGGAATGGTAGGTTATACCGGTTCAGTGAAACAGGACTGAAACGAGGGTGACTCGATTCAGAAAGGGACTTTGTCCACTAAGATAGTCTTGGAAATGAGTCATGACTAACAAGAAATGATTCTCTATGATTATGTGTGTATGCCACAAAGTTTCATGTTTTATGTTATGCTTAATGGGATTTCATTTCACTACTATGATTTATCCCTTGTTATGAAATTATTCTCTCTTTTGCAGTTTAAGATTTCCAAAAGTTATGTTCTTATGAATATGATGTGATTGATTTTTCTTCTGTTTACCCTTACTGAGCATTTGAGATCACCCTTTTATGTTTTCTTTTCCCCAGGATATAAAGAAAGGTTCTAGGTAAAAAAAAGGGAAGATCTTTATGGGAGATATTGAAGATCTTTCACCACGATTAGAAGATTACGTTCTGAGTTTCCAAAGACACTAAACTATTACGATCCTTGTGTGTGTGTTTTTGTTATGTACTAAGTATTCTGCAAAAGTAATGTTGTGTCCATGTACGTCTAGCTTCGGGTCTCTACAAATATCCCTTTGGAAATTATTAGCTAGATTCCATCCTCTTCCACATTGGATGCATCTCCTGGTTCCCCTTAGACAGTTTCTAGGATACTTTTTCCCATACTTTTGACACATCAGATATTAGGTTTTCTTTCCATCACGAGATTCATCTATTCGTCCACCCATATTAAAATCTATTTTTCACTTTATATCTCTGGGTCCATAATACCACTGAGAGTATATGATCTTCATTTCAACCTTAAGGAAAAAACATACAATATCCTCATATATGTAAAAGTCTTGAATCTATATCACTTTTGATAGAATCATAATTAGTTCTCCAATGAAGTGATCCACCATGATTTTGGTGTTGATGAAAACGTCGAAGGTGTGCCTTGCAATCCTTATAAAGTTTTATTCATACGATGTAATAGAAACATCCTCCTTCTTCTTCAATATGATGAAATATATTTCATTCATAAGATGGAGTGTTTGAGGAAAATATTTTTTGCAAAAATATTTTATTAAAATCATCTCATTCTATGGAATCAGTTTTCTCCTTATAATTTGTCTTTTTATCAGTTCCCACCATTGATCAGTTTCTACATCAAAACGATAGACCACCAATACAACATTCTCTTCTTCTGAGCATTGGAGGATATGGAGAATCTTCTCAATAGAGTCAATAATTTTTCCGTGATGATAGGATCAGAAAATCCATTAAATATGGGAAGCCTTTATTGCAAAAAATATTCAACAACAACTTTCTCTTTCTTAGGAGAAGTAAGTAGTTCCACACTATTCAAGTAACTAATCATAACTTGAGCCAATTGGGAAGTATAATCAAGATTTTTTGAGAACCTATTCCCATCCGATTTGGAATTTCATTAGGGTAATTTTCACATTTCCTATAACATTGAATGCTAGCACGAGTTCTCATATTTACTGCCATTAATTAAGAAAAATAAAGCACAATTATGTAGTATTCAATACTTATCTAATAAGAATATAAAAAAAGAAACTTTGATCATGAATGTATAAATTTAAACATATCATTACAAGATTTTAAGCATAACTGAGCATCAATTAAGAACCAAGGAACATAAATTCTAATCCCTTTGTAAGATTAGGTATAGAAAACTAAATAAATTAAAATAAAATAAAACATATTTATATTAATTATAAAACTATAAATTAATATTCTGGTTTCAAAAAAATGGCAATACTTTATTTAACATTTTTAAAACATTTGTTTCCTTATACCATGATACAAATATATCATATTTTCATTTATAAGATATATATACTTTATTAATACTTTTATAGGTGAGGTTACGATTATATTATATGGTTTGTTATTCCTAATGGTCACATTACTATTCCAATCGGCAGGTTACTATTCCATTTGTATAGGTTCTTTAATTTATATAAATACCTCTTATTTCATTCATTATTCATTTATAAATTTCTTATTATGTTCTCTATGTGATTTTATATGATTTATACAATATGAATTAATTATAATAAGTGAAAATTCCATCGAGAAAGTTTTGGGTCATTCCAAAATGTGGATACACAAAGAGTTGATTGGCTTGTGGAACATGTGTAAGTTATTACATGATGGACATCTGATTAACCTATCAATATGTTTTTGTTTGACGGGGTTCCACAACTTCGTTGGAATTACATTGAGTGTGTGGGGTATTTTAATTATATTATTCAATAACCATGATAGAGTGAGAGTATGGCATAGTGTGTCTCAACATAGGGTGTGTGTGATAATTCTGGAAGGTTCCATGTGATACCACCCCTCCATCCATAACATAACTCCCTTTGGTGTGTGGGGTTGTGTGGAAGCCTAAATTTGACAAAAAAAATTGTGTTGGACTCATATTTACCTTCAGAAACTAATAAACCCGTGTTTTATTGATTTTGGGGATGTTCAATAAACCATTTTTCTTAATTTTAATTAACAAATTTCTTTAATATTATGCCATGTATCCTATATGTTGAATTTTGGTGGATAATTATATTATTGATCTGGATAATTTGTGGTACAATATTTATCTTTATATTATCATAATTCAATATATTATATTCTTAGGTGATTTAAACTCATTTATAACTATGTAAATCATTATTAATAATTAATAATAATTCAAATTATAGATATACATGATTAATTTAAATAAAACAAGGATACCAAGATATTTTTAATTATTTATAAATTAAATGAGATTATTGGGATTATTAGGATTTCCCTTGAAGGGTGTGGTTTCCTGATGTTAATAATTATCAACATTAAACATAAAAATATATATTAATTAATGAAAACAAAATGTATTTTCAATAAATTTTGATAATCATTGAATGAATATATTTATTTCACATAAGTTATTGATTATTATATTGAGTCATCTATATTTTGGTATAATAATTCTATAATGACTTTGAAGGAAAGGGGTGTACTTGAATTAATTATTAAGAAGATGGTAAATATTAAAAAAGGATGGGTAACTTTAATTGAGAGATTAATTTAATAATTCATAGTATATGACATAATGATCTATATATTTATATGATTTAAAAATTAAATTTATGTTAGAATAAAAAATATTTTTTTTAAATAGATGATGTATACCGATGATGTAAACCATAGAAGAAAAATTATAATGAGTTTAATATTGATAGTAGAATATTATCTTGTTGACTAAGTATCACCTTGATTTGAATTATAATATTTAGTAGTTTAATTGAAATATTTATGAAAATAATGGGGAATGAATATGTGGACCTTATTAATTTGGTGGTTAATTTCTTAAGGTAGTTATTTTAAAAAATATAAAAAATATATTAGGTATACTGTGACAATATTTTAGATCACTAATGATGATACAAATGTGGTTATGAGATGTAGATATTAATATTGATATTATAGGTAAGGTGAGATGGTTAACCTAGTGAATCAATATTTTCACCAAGCTATTAATTGATCTTATTATTCAAAGGATATGACTAATTTTAGAGCATGGTCTAAGAGTAGTGAGGAATATTTTATGATAAGTCTCATGTAATTAATATATTTATCAATGATTATTTTGTGTTATTTTTTTATTTAGTTACATTATATTGAGGTATTGTGAAGCCCATATACTGTTGTATATTAATATTTATGTGCTAATATAGAGACAACTTTTATACTTTCCCATCAACATTGGTCAGAGCTAGATGACACCTTCTGAGTAATTATTTTTTTTCATCCCACTACTCAAGGTTCAATGTTGAAGATTCTATATACATATATGTATTATTATTCTCACCTATAAATTTTTGTTAGATATAATTGATAATAAACTTAAGAATTTAATATTAAACTCATAGACTAATCCATTTTTGAGATAGATGATAATTAAACCTAGTGTCTATATATCTTATAAAACACTAGGATTGAGGTGGATGATGATACACAAAGTACTTTATCCTTTATTGTCCTTATATTTTAGTGTGAGGCTGATTATAAGTATAGATGTGACTAATGTATAAGATTATTTATAAATGTATTTTTAAATCATCGCATAATAGTACATCTAAAATGATTCATTAGGCTAGAATCTTAAGATGGGATACGAGATGATGTCATTACTTTTAGATATGTTATTTATGTTACATTAAATACATCCAAAGGTGGGTAATATGAGTTACCACATCCATTTATGGAGGTGTATGAAGATTCCCCAAATAAATATATTGTTACATCTATTACTCCACTCAGGAAAAAATGATGGTTTGACTATAACATATTGGTACTTAGAGTCTTTGTATTTCTACACCACTCTAGTATCTCATGGTAAAGATTATATCATGGTGGGGTTGGAATCCTATCTCTCTACGAGCCAATAGAATATTATAGTATATGAGGTCCCTTTAATTTTTGATAATATAATGCATGGACATATGATAATATATAACTACAGTGTTTTTTGGGGTTTTTGACCTTAGTGAGTAAATGGAAACTAGGAAATAATACATCAATATAAAAGAATAATTATTATTGGTTTGTGATACTAATTTTAATTACACAATTTATTGTGCATTCATATAGATACCATTGAAATATGGGGTTGGATCAATACATGGGATTACTATATTGGGTATAAATTCTCACCCCTATATGCATATTTTTGTATTTTCCACACATGTTTTTATCAATAACACTATATGAAGTAATAATAGTATCTTGATAGTTATAGATTTATGGTTCATTTTCTAGTTAGTTATATAATGTTTTCTCTTGGTCAACCACATTTCGTTCATCCATTTTTGTTGGATGTTTCTCTATATTTAATCCAGGTGTGTATATAAATATTTAGTGATTTACTAGATTATAATAAATTAGTTTATAGAGATTTACATTATATATTATTGTGTAAAATTTTGTTATAGTTATTCATTTATGTTATGTGGGATTATATTTCAGGACACCAAGTGAATGGTTTACTTAATGGGAATTACACTCTTCGTTTTATGTTAATACCTTGGGTATAGTCTTTATACCCATACATATTGGATACAAGACAAGGGATTTCAATTATGGTATGTTTTTATGTGACATATAATTAATGATACCTCAAATCTGGTTAAATTTTATGGTGTAATGTCCCGGACCCGGACGCCACTCAACGGTGCTCCGATCCTAGTTGGTAACATGGCCTCATCCACATCTCCCCAAACATCACAGGTTGTCGACTAGTAGTGAGGACCTTGGGGGATTCTTTAGGGAGACTTCTCTCCTCTTACCATAGTGTAACATAGTGTAATATCAATAACATCTAAGTTGAAAAATAAGTAAATCAAATAGAAAATGGGTGAATAGAAGGAATAGAAAACCATGCAATAAGATATCTCATACATAATTTTGATCATGTAATGTATCTGAAAATCATCCAAAATAGGGAAAAATATGTATAGAACAATAAATTTCCCATAGAACCAAAAAGAACAAAATTTTCTACCTCCATGTAGCATCATGACCCTCAACTCGGTCCCATGCTCCCCTACTCCCAATAATGTTTAAAAATCAAGCATCATACTGAGGTCTCTTTTCCATGTCTCTACCTACATCCAAATAGTATACTTGGGTACCCTATGGTAGGGTCTAAGAGACAATCCGAGTTGATAAACACCCAAATATCTATACAACTCCATGATGTTCAATATAACAAGATAAATAGTGTGTAGTTAAATAGGTAAGAAGTAAATAAATGTAAATAATCCAATGGCATGTGACCACTGAACTAGTAGCACTGATGTATCCTCCCAAGGTTCCTTGAAAAATATGGTCATGCTCTTCTAACATGAAAAATACAAACAAATCATAAGTAACTAATACAGAATTTCCGTTCATCCAAGCATGTCATGTCATCCATGGACTAGTCGTGTAACCATAAGAGTCAGAATATCCATGGTTGAGCTGTTCAACCAAACATTTCATAATTTTCACAACTATTCTATATAATAAAAGTGTCATACCACAAAAGTCGGGATTCAAGGTGTAGAAGACCATGTCATCCTCATCAATTCCTAGGAGTATATTGATGGAAATTCTGTTAGGCACTGGTTGTCGTCCTAGCAGTATGTCAACTGAACATGTACTACATGAGTCTCAGAAAGATGGATCCCAGTGGTATCAAGTGCCATGGAATCACAAGGAATCCTGGCCCAAGGATCATACTCTATCCATGGAATCCATTACAACGTTAAAGATCCACGGAACCTCATCCATGACATCTAAGGAATCATTCACCATTCCATTAACCAATTGATACCCTATGTGTCTACCCAGTAATATAACCATTCACATTCAAATTTCACCTCTCGAGTTTACCCACTCATGTATCACAATTCAAATTCAAAGGAAACCAATGTGTATACCGAATCATTATTCAAAATTCACAATTAAAAATATCACATGAGTTTACCCACTCATTTCACATTTTGAAAATAAACCATTTAAGAAATTATAGTTAAATTTAAACCCTTTAACCGACCATAACATGTAAGTGTGGGGGAAACATCTCCTAACAAACAATTTGATTCATTTCATTTATATATGGGATTCCTTATACTAGGAAAGCTCAAGAAAACACCCCTTTGGGGGTACAAAAAAGGAAAATTAGAAGTCAAATACATGTAACACCCCATTTATATCCTTTTATTGGGGAAAAAACCTTTAACAAGTATCTTAGAGGATAAAAGAATCCCCAAAAGGTTCTAATTTAATTAATTCAATTAATCATTTCAATTTTGGGATCACGTTGAACATTCTAGCAGGAGGCACAATGAAAGCTAGGTCTATAAAGCACCAAAACCAATGGGAAAACTATATTCCACATACCTTAGCTTGGTAGTATAGTTTTCATCTAGTATCAACTCCTGATTGGACATAGATCGGGAGAAAAATTAAGAAAAAACAAAGAACTTGAAAATATGTAAAACCTTATTTCACCTAATTAACATCTTTGATAGGAATATGAATGATGAATGACTAAATAGTAATCTAATAATCACTGATGTGGTTCCAATGAGGTGTTATGTGCTTGAATTAGAGATTGAACAGAGAAAAAGGATCAAATCAAAGACTAGTCACTCAAGGAGGCTCTCAAAGAATTCCTCTACTGTTTATAGGATAAAAAAGAAAATATGATTAAAAATAAATTGATTTGATTTAAAATTATAAAAATCACCCAAAATTAAAGGGTTTCATGGTTTGGGCACACGGTTTGAAAAACCATGCACCTACCATTCATGGTTAGCTATTGGAGAAGGGAACCCACATGGGTACCTCACATGGTTTGACTAACCATTCATAAATTGTGAAAAAACCCACTGTCAAAATTTTTGAAGTTGTCATAAGGATGTGAGGACCAAATCGAATGGTTTGAATAAAATCATGTGGCCTCCTCCTACTCTCTTCCCATTCCTTGTACGATTTATCTGATTGTGTAGTATTCCCCTCATGATTTGAACTAACCATGAACCAGGCCATTTTCGCCCAAAAACTCGGTTTCTAGGATCTAAAAAATCCCAAGACACTTTCATACCATTGTGACCTCAAAGGTCATTCACATTAGGCCATATTTAAACATTAAAACTAAAATAAAAAATGTTTCATTACTTATAAGAAGACCAAGGTTCTTATCATCTTTTCACATTAAAGCAATTCATCCCTAAATTTCCCTATGAAGGGTGGTGAAGATTTGTTTGAGAATAAATCTTTCCATTCAGAAGATTTGTTAGCCTCCCGCTCCTAGGACTCATCATGTAAATGTTCATGCTGCCACAACACCCACACTAGAGGAACTGAACAGCCTCAGAGAACCACTATGCTCCTATCAATGTTATTAATTGGATACTCCTTGAATGATGAATCTTACTATACCTCAAGCTTCTTAGGATGAAAATAATGATATGGGTCCAAGTGATAGTGTCACATCATAGATTCATGGAAGACATCATGCATGGATCGGTAACTCTGAGGTAACTGAAACTGATAGGAAACCGAATTGACTCTATCTAGAATCTTGAATGACCCAACATACCGTGGTGAAAGATTACCCTCTATCCCAATCTGTATGTGTCCCATACATAGTGAAACATGTAGAAAGACCTGATCCCCAACCTCAATCTATATAGGTCGTCTGCGGTGATTAGAAAAAGATCTATATTAAGACTACACGATATCCATCTACTTCTGAATCAACTAGGTGTGCTCAGAAGTATCCTACATGAGTCATGGTCCAAGTAAAGATAACTCACCTACCTCTAACCAGCATAGGGGTTATTGGCATGAATTGCAGTATATATTTTCATAAGGTACCGTCTATATCATCACCTGATAATTTTTATTGTAGGATAACTCAATTAGATGTATATGACTCTCCCAAGATCCCCATAAATCTAGGACGCATGCTCATAGAATTTCCCAAAGAACCTATATCATATTATTTGATTGGAAATCAATTTGGTGGTGGTATACCATGTTTAGAAGAACCTATGTACCTAGAACCCTCTACAAACTCTTATAGAAACAAGAAGTAAAGAGGGTGTCCCTATCAAAAACAATAGTGTGAGGTAACCCATGAAGGAATATAATGTCTTGTATATAAAACATCTCAATCTCATCCACCACAATGGTCTCATTTATAGGTTTTAAATGTGAAACATTCATTATCCTTTCAAAAAAACCCACACAATAATACTACATTGAATTGACCTAGGTATACCTGTTAATAAATCCATCACGACATAATTCCATTTCCACTTGGGAATGGGTAGCTGCTGTGACACCCCGATTAGTTACTAGTGTTCCAACTTCACCTGCTGAAAATAAAACATATTTGGAAAAAACTACCTACACCAATTTTTATATTAGTACACTATTATTGGTGAGCTTATTTATCTAGAGATATTATTATGTTTTAGTCTCTTGAAACATCTAGCTGAAGGTTCTCCCAACTATGAATTTTATCACAAAAAGGTCCAATTTCAAACCATGGTACCTCCACCATTAGAATTTACTTACAACACACCACACTAAGCATCCAAGAGATGATCCTAGCATGACTTATGTAACTTGGAAAAAACAAATACATCGTAGGTCATATCAGGGACCTCAATATAAAGGAAAGGTCAAATCCTAATTGACCAAACTAAAACTGGTCGTGAAAGCTTTTCTGAAAGACAAGATGGAAGTTTTTAACACACACTCATTAACTAGAAAAAATGTTTAAACTAGTTCCTTAAGATCGTAACCATAAAACTAGAAGCATAAAATGTTGAGACACCTTGACCAAAAAGGCTTAAATTTATTGTCTTAGATGGCCGATGTATTACAAACTGAATCACAACACCTTATTCCATGGAATCATGCATTTTCCAAAAAAACATCCACCGAAGTCCATAAACGAATTCTCGTGATGATACTTGGTCAAAAAATCACCCAAAAATTTAAAATTGTCATGCCATATCACAAAAAAGGGGTAACCCAGATCCATGCAAATGGATTTGTTGCCATTTTTTAACATAACCATCGAGCTCGACATAAGCCTGGGGTAATTTGGAATCATTTAATTGGAGTCGAGGGAACTGACCCCAGGTATTCCATAATCGATGTTTATAAGTGAGACATTGGTACTAGCCCAAAAAACCCTCATCAGAACATTGACTGAGCCCAAATCAGCATCCATATGTCCGTCAAGTCATATGAACAAGGATGATGTCCAATAGTCCATCAAAGGCATTCATTCTTTGGAACCCAAGTATCACTTAGGACTAACCATTCCTCAATAATAACCATGAATTTTTGTGTAACACTAAGAGAGCCACCCAGAAAAGCCCAATAGTATTTAAAACATTTGCATAGTGTAAGACTGACACTCTCTTAGTGTATAAGGATGAAGTCCAGATAAGGGAATTGCTCATTTCTAGACAAGTGTACACTAAGAGGATACTAAATATTTTCAAGAATATTAGTCAAACCATTTCTGGTCAACTTTGAAAGAATCTAAACTTCAACTACCAACACACTTTAATTAATTAATCACATGCCTTTACCACTCGAGGGATCCTATGATCATTCATGTCGTACTACCAAAGTCCATCCATGACCAATGGTGTTCCACAAGGGTTGAATACCCAGAAAACCACATTAATGATATGCTTATGAGAAATAATTAACCCATACACTATATCCAAAGAAATTCCCCTACCTTTGGAGTGTCCTAGTCACCAATATAATAGACTAACCATCAAAACATAAGTGTGTTAGATCAGATTCAACATAAACACATGTGTGACACACATCTAAGTAAGACTCACAATTTCAAGGCATTTGGAATGAAAACCAAAACCAACCGCACCGACATGTCAAAAAACATGAATCTCTTATAAGTCATATTGAACATTGGGATGGGGATCATTGATTTAATTCCAAGGTCACTCTACTCTAATGATGACCTGAGTACATACTTCACTACTCAAGGCTCAAAATATTTCACTAAACTCAACGGGTTTTTTATATCATTTAGAAACACAATGAGTACAATGTATATAAACACACAGTGCCCTGAGGGTTCAAAAACATGATGAACATCCCTGATACTATCCGTAGTATTTCTACCCAATGCATTTAGGTATCAGGTAGTCCATACATGATATTTAAAGAAGAGTCATATTTACCCTTACAACCATTAACTTGGATGATGACATACCAAGTCGTATGTCACTACAAATAATAAAAGTATCATGAGACCTACTTAACAGCCGACCGTGGCCTAGTCGTGTCTAACATAATGAAACTAAACATTACTCAATGCTCACACCTATAACAAGGTCAAAAGATACCACTTTTTGACATCCAAAAACTAGATTCCACTCAACAACAACCCAATCTCAGTTTTTCACATGGCCTTAAGTGCATATCCCTGAATGATAAAGGTTATCTACTCGCATATATGTTCTAGAGGGTATATTGGGGAGACTATTACCACTTACCAGATTGTAACATAGAAAAATATAAATACTATACAAGTAGTAGATGTAGTTAATCATACATACAATAGGTGAATAATGTGTAGGTAAAATGGTAAGCAGTAAATAAATATAATGATGCCTAGGACATTTAACTACTAAATCAGTAACACTGATGTAGCCTCTTAAGGCTCCCTGCAAAAATTGGTCAAGGTCCTCTTACAAGGGAGATACAAATAAATCATAAGTAGCTGATACATCCTTGTCATTCATCCAAACAATTCTTGTCATCCACGCCCTTTCTATATAACGAAAATATTCAGAACAACCATAGATGATCCATTCAACCAAGAATATAATAATTATCATGACTAAGCCATATAATAAAAGTTTTAGACCACGAAAGACTAGACCTAAGGTGTAGAAGACCATCCATCCTCATTGATTCCTAAAATAATCTCGATGGAAACTCACTTAGGAACTGGTTGGAGTCCTAGGGGAATGTCAACCAAACATATCCGACATGAGTGAAAGAAAGCTAAATCCAAGTGGATGCAAGGATCATGCATCCCATATAATCAAGCCCCAATGGTCATATTCAATCCAAGGAATCCACTACAGCATTCAAGATCTAGGGATCATCATCTAAGGAATCTATGGAATTCTTCATCATTTAATATAATTAACCAATTTATACCGTACGAGTCTATAAACTTATATAACCATTCACTTTCAAATTTCATTTTATGAGTATACCCACTCATGTATCAAAATTAAAATTAAAAGGAAATCAATGTGTATACCCACTCATTATTCACAATTCACATTTAAACATATCATCTGAGTTTACCCACTCATTTCACAATTGAAAAATAAACAATTTAAGTAATTCAATTTCAATTTAAACCATTTAACCACTCCTCAAATTCGTAGGGTGTAAAAAATTCTCCAAAAACAATTTGATTTATTTCATTTATATATGGGATTCTTATTACTAGGAAATCTCAAGAATACACCCCTTTGGGCGGTTAAAAAATGTGAAATTATAAGTAAAATACATTGAACACCCCATGGGTGGCCTTTAGTAGGGGAAACAACCTTCAAAAAGTATCATGAAGGCTAAACTAATCTCTAATAGGTTCCAATTCAATTAATAATTTCAATTTCAGGGTCACGCTCAAATTTCCAGTGGGAGGCACAACTACAGCTAGGTCAATAAAGCTCAAAAACCAATGGAAAAATTGTTGACAACCTACCTTTTATCATTAGTAGATTTATCATCCACTATCAACTATTTATTTGACTTAGGTCAGTAGAAAATGGAAAAATGGATGATGGACATTACAATAGGAAAGATCAACTTGCACCTAAATAACATCATCGATAAGAAGATAAATGAAAAACATCTAAAAGGGAATTTAGTACTCAGTGATGCAGTACCAATGAGATGTTTTGTGCTTAAATTGGATAATGGGTGGAGAACCGGGATCAAATCCAAGATTAGTTTCTCAAGGAGGCCCTTAAAATATTCCTCAGTTGTGCATAGGATGAAATAATGAATCTTAGGTTTAAAACAAATTTATTTGATTTAAACTTATCAAAATCACCAAAAATTAAAGGGATGCATGGTTTGACAAACTATGTGCCACCCCTGTAAAATTAGTTGTAAGAGAGGGACCCTCACATGGTTACCTCATACGTTTTGACTAACCTTGTGGAAACCATGAAAAAACCCACTATAAAGATTATATAGGTTTCTGCATGGATGTGTAGACTGAAACACTTGGTTTGACTGACACTTTGCATGCTCCCCCTTATCTTTACCCATGCCTTGCACGATTGATCAAACTATGTGGTCTTCCCTATATGGTTTGAACTAAGCATATACTAGGCCATTTTCACCCAAAAAAATAGGTTCCAGGCACCAAAAAAATCCCTAGACAACCCCGATACCTCCACAAACTCAATAAGCATTCACATTAGGCCATATTTAAATATTCAAACTAAAAAGAAAAGGATATGAACCTTATATGGAAACCTAGAATCTTACATATGGAACCATCTTATGGGAAAAGTGAATTTAAAAGAAATTTATGTTCAATAGATTATCATAAGTCTTTTATTATCCTCATTCTATTTTTCCTTTTGATAACTTCATTATACTTGGAGTGTTCATGAAATATTTCTAGGTTATATATTGCTGATACAAGAGTATTTATTTGAGAATAAGTTCACCGAATTGGGAAATAATATAACGGAGTATTATCCTGATATTTATAAAATATTAAGGAAATAAATGAATGATGTTTTTTTATATTTGATCTGATTTTTGTAATGTAACAAGTTATTATAATGAAGGCAATTTAGGAAAATAACATTGATGGAGTACGATCTACCTTTATGTTTGGGGCATAACCAAGCAACCAAGTTCCACCAATTATTGAAAAAAAACTAAATAAAGATAGCAATAATTCAAATGATCTGAAACTCAGTTTAAATCTATCGACCCCAGTATAATGATAAAAAACCTTATATATAATTTTTTTGAAAGAAATTTTGATACATTTTAATTCAATTTTGTTTAAAGTTATATGGTAATCTATTGATTGATAAAATATTAATTAAAGAAAAGGAAAAAATAATATATTCAAATCATTACACCATAATATAATATAACATGTAATGATATTGAAATATAATTCCTAAAAAGATATTATTTTCTTGCAGAAAATCAATAAATCATTATTTTAATATCTTAAATTTTAATAATTTTGATAATGAATTACTCTATATAGCACAATTGAGATATAATTACATTTTATAGACGTTTTCGCACCATGGATTAGATATGTATTTGTTAATTAAAAAATTTTACAAAATTCTCTCCCAATGAAATAAGCCAATCATTGATAGTCACCAGAGTATTTATTATGAAAAAATTATAGAACAAAAATATGAGTTATTGAATTATATGTCAAGAAAAAGTTTTCAATTAAAATTAAAAAAAAGTATAAAAAAATAAAGGAGTGGACATTATAGAACAAAAAATATGAGTTATTGGTCCTATGAAGTTAAGGATGTTCTACCTCAAGGAAGACTAAATCTAATTTCATAGAAAGTAATAATATCCATATATGAGTGGGAAAGCTCAATATAAATCATTTAGTGATATAGATTGGGTAAATGTTTTCGATTATTCTACTACTTGACATTGGTAAGGAATGTCTTGGTAAATAAATTTGATCAAATATATTATAAGAGGGAACTTGAAACTTTTATTAATTTATTGTAATTGTTTCTATTAATTTTAGGAATTTATTTTTTGATAATTTTTTATGTATAAATTTAATCACCCTATTTTTTCATTTAAAGGAATAAAACTATGAATTTTACTTATCTATTTTTATTTTATAGTCAATTCCTGAAGAATTATAAAGGAGAAAGATGATGAAAAGGGAAGAGGATTAGATTCAATTTATTTGTGATTATTTTATTAAATTATTAATTCTTTTACATTTCTTTTATTTTTTATCTTAGAATTTTTAGGGGGGGAAATTTCTGGCCACACTTAAATCTGGGAAGTAATTTTTTTCTAAGCTACAATGGAATCTCATTGGTGTATCTTAATATATTATTTTAAAAAATATTTTTAATAAATTTAATTGATTAGGATTATGTGTATATAATATTCATAATCATGAGAAAATTGATTTCATGATTCATGATTTGAAAAATTTGTAGAATAAAGTAAATTATTTTCCGCAAAGAATTTTATGATTTAATTCTGTAAAAATTTATATCAATATTTTAATTATATTTTTTCAATAATTAAGTTATTGGTTATTATTTTAATTCCCTTTATCGATTGTTATTATAAAAAACCAATATATATTAATTTAAATTCAATCCAACATGATAGTTTCTAAGTGTATATAGAGAATAAAAAAATGTATTATTTATTTGTAAAAACTACAAATGTTGAATCATATTTTGATCATTGAAGAATTAATTTTATATTTATCCCAGAATTCAATCACAACAACTCTGTATTTTATATTTATACGAGCCCTTAGAATCCAAGTATAATTATTAGGATATCCATATTACAAGCTGGTTTTTTCCTTTAATACCCAAATCAAGGAATTTTTCTTTATTTTGAAGGATATTAGAGTTGTGAAATGGAGTGTTTCACAACCATTTTTTGGAAATAAAATATTTTTTTGAATGTGTGAATATTTTTCAATGGTTATAAGTGAATATTTTTTAATTTTCCTTAAATTATAATTAAAAACATTCCCTATAATGAAAAAAATAATTTAATTATAAATGAATAGATGTATAATCTCTAATAGCTAATAGTTTTTAGGATTTCTGAACCTGCGGGATTAAAAAAATATAAATTAGCTTATATGGTAATAAATTTTGTTATGTAGGAATGAATAGGGAGATTTTAAATGAAGTTAAAATTTTAATGATTTATTATACTTAATATTAAAGTGTCCTTAATGTTTTCTTTTGAAAATTTCATAACAATATACACTAACACTTTTCATCATTAAAACTATTCAATACTCATAGTGTTTTTCATTGATTAAGTCTTCTAATATAATTATTTAGATGAATTTAAATTTTATAGTTAGAATAAATATATTTAAAGTAATGGATTGTTTCCCAATTATAGTGTTTAAGGTTTGATTATTATCCTTAATAGATCAATTGGAGAATTAAGGAATGAAAAATTTTGAGTTTGTTTGATGGACTATTTTTCATTTGAGGATTCAAATTTGGTTTTAGATATTTGAGGGGGAATTACGAGGTATTATTAGATAGTATTTTTGGTTTGGTTTAGGATTATATGTTCTAGTTAGATATAAATGGTTGTCACCTATAGGTGAAATTGGGAACCTATTAGCCCTATCAGTTGCTTAGGTGGCCTTGGGGTGCCATCAGTTACCCAGTGGGTTGCTGAGGATTTTTTTTATTTAGTGAGGGTGATATGATCTATTCACCCACATTCCCTATTTCAAATCATCTCATTATTTTTTGAACTTTACTCACTCCAGCTACATGAGGCCCCTTTCAGGGATATTTGGTGCTCTCATCATCCTTCTATCCCCTCCTCTTATTTTAAGGTGTTTCCATTAGAAATTTACATGAAAAATATAATGGTAATATTCCATTATTATCTTCACCATATTATTAAATATTAATCTTCTTCTAATTTCCATAATCATGGATAGTGATATTTATATAAATTTCACTAGATCATGGTGAAACTCACCCAAATATTTGAATTTTTATCTTTTCATGATTCCAAATGAATTCTATTTGGTGATCATTTATCATTCGTTGACATTTTAATGAAGAATATTTGGTTATGGTTGTTCTATGTTTTTTTATTTATTATGGTCAAATATAGGGTTGATTTTATTTAGATTATTAAGGTATTTATAAAGCTATATTTGGTAGAATTTATTGAGTATATCACATTTTTTTGTGATTATTTGGTCTTTCATTATGACAGTTAGGTGTTTGGGTTCCTTTGGTTATGGAATTGTGGTGTAATGGTTTTTGGTATTTTTTTTTATTTTTTGGGATTAGTTAATATTTATATTGATAATTTTAGGATGTATGAACCCTCTGATTGATTATCATGAATTTCTTGTATCATTATTTCCTTATGTTTTCAAAGTATTTTAATAAAAATCATGTTACATTTTGATAATTTAAATTAATGGGGTTTATATTATTTTGGTGTAAATAATTAAATTCCTTTCAATTGGTTCACTTGGTATCATATTTATATATCCATTCCATATTTTATGTCTTGGTTGAAATTACTTTTCTAGTTATATTAATTGATCCTTTACCTGTATTTATTTTTATTGTTAAGTTTCATTTTATATATAAATTTGGTAACCCATGTCTATGTGATATCCAAAAACTCTAGTGTATCCGAGTAGTTGGAAATTTTCATGATATAAATCATGCTGTAAATTATAAACCCCTAGAGAATATATGTCCTTAAACCTAGTTGAGTAAAGATTGTAATCCAAAAGTCCTTACATGACATAAACCATCTGGGGTTGTTAATTATTATCTATGGAGAATTTCTTACTGTAAATCCCATATTTTATCTAAGGAATCCACTATTCCCACTTAAAAATAAATGATATATCATTCCACAAACCAAACATAACATATAGTTAAGAGAGTGATCCAGTGGTGATGTGGCGCTTGGGTTTACTTGGTTGGAAGAGGCCGTTCTGAATGAAAAGATTAATGATTTAAGATAAATATATAACATGAAATCTAACTATTTATCATGAACCCCTCCCTCCAAAAATACCGAAATGAGGGGAGAGATATAATGACCCTAAATTCATGTCTTTAGTAGGCCTCGGGTTGGCGACCAGCACCATGGGTATAAAGCACTACTATGTGGGAGGCATTAACCTCTATAATAATGTATGATAGGGGGATAAGATGAATAATTCAAAATAAATTCCACGAAATACTATAAAATAAAACAAAACCATACCATGATTCATGAATAAATAAAAATGAAACATTCAAAATTCCCCATAGTAAATATAAAATGAAACAAATCTGGAGTAGAAATAAAACAACTATCCAAAGGTCTTAGCTTGTAATGTCCAAAATGATTCACAAAGACCACATGGAAACCCGAAAATAGTTTTATATACATAGAGTGAGCATAAAAGTACACTCAATATGAAAACTAAGGTCTCTAATACACATGTGAATAGAGCATTCTAATTCCCTCATGAGAAAAATAGATGAACCCAACAACACCTATAAAAGTATAAAAACCAAATCCCCAAACCTCACCAGGGTTCACTCAAAAAATAAAAAATCTAATTATAAAAATATAATATGAAAAATATCGATAAAGGGTTCCCCCATACCAATTTCTAACTAATTTTCCAATCTCACACCCCAAATGGTGTATGTCCTGGTGCTCTCACCTCTTCTGAATAACATCACAACACATCAAATCACATCACATCCCATCCAAAGACACTTTAGCCATCACATCACATCTTTTTCGTAACTAGGGTAGAAGGGTATCATGAATGTGAATTACATCAACCATGGGCCCTCCTCCTATCATGCCTGAACCCCCACTGTAATACATCTCACCAAATGCCACGCGAACACACAGGGTCCACCACATATCATCACACCACAACATTACAATGACACTTTTGACTTTGGGACATCACAGACCATGCAATTCCTTCTCATATCCTAGAAGAGGGGCATGGAAGAGTTGGTAGCCGTCCACCCACCCTCTCATTGGAATGTTTGGAAATAAACCCCCTGGCATGACTATGCGGGTGTCGACACATAGTTATTGATGAGGGTGCGGTGCAAGTAGAAATCACAAGAATACATCAGGTATATACATATAGAGTTACAATACACAATCACCATCATAAGGGTTCAAAAATACACAATAAATCTCATACGAACCTCTACTTATACTAATGAAACTAATTGTTCAACCCCCACTAGAAAAATCCAAGCCATAATTCATATTTCAATTTTCAATTCTCATTAATCCATTTTCCAAATTTTCCATTACCAACACATTTCATTGAGATATTCACCTTTAATTTATTTATGCAATGTTTGTTATCATCCTATTTCATATCAATATCACGCATCTAATTTCATTGCTACCTAGGAAACTAGCATAATCAACCACCATCACTACCTCATAGGACAACGACACCATAACAACCATCACCACCCCGCAGCACAACCACACCATCACTACCATTGCAGCCCAATTGCATATCACATCCAGTTACCCCACACCCCTCACAACATAGACCCCACCCATGTACCACATCATCACAGCCAAGAAAAAATACACAATAGTATCCAAAAACATATCATAAAACATACCACAACATTTTCCTATTTATGCATAGGTTATTTCCTTCAATTATACTTCATTATTTGAGGGAATTATCACAGAATCCATATGATAAAGGGGGATACATTTCATTAATTGAATAAACATAGTTAACAATTTTTTTATATCAGTATCACAACAATTCAGAGAACATGAAAAATCATAACATATAAGAAAATTTCAAAAATAGGGGATACCAAAAGACATGATATATAATAATACAATAAACATAGATAATATCAATATCACAATCAAAAGATATAAAAGTGTGTGAAGAGTTACCCTATCCCTTTTCATTTCATTTATACTGGTTAATTATCTTTTCTTATTACATATGCAACTATCATCCGAAGGGATAACAAGAGTAACCCATCCCACATGATACATATAAAGGAGAAGTGATGGAATTCATACATGGAAGAACATAGATTTACACAAACTAGTAGCACCAAAATAGGGTGGCACACAGAAGATGGGACATCTTCATGGGGAACTTAAACTAACAACAACAACAACAACAAAAAGGTTCTATGACTCCAAAGTAAGAAGGATTTAGAACCACCCATCTCAAGATAAATGAAGACTAAAAGAATGAAGGAAAGTTATATGGTTTTGAAAGATTAGATATGAGATCCACAATATTAGATAATTTTTAGATTGGCCATTAAAGCCATATCACGTCAAAATCAAGATTTGTAAACATTTAAAATGACTGATTTTTTTTTAAATTTAAGATATGATTAATCCCATTTAAAATTAATTTGAACCCATTAATTTAGGAACTCAATCCACTTTTCATCATAAAATATGTCAAAATGGAAAAATTATAAATTTTGGAAAAACTTGAAACATTATTCACTCCCACCGTAAAGGTGACCTACGGCTAAAAATGACCTACCACCAAAATTGACTTACCACTAGAAATGACCTACCACTAGAAATGACCTACTCCCAGAATGACCAACCACCCGAAATGGACAATTGATAAAATGAACCACTACAAAAAAATGTCCTACTGACAGAATGTCCAACCACCAACAATGGAATACTGCCAGAATTACCCACTGCTATAAATGACCTACCCCTAAAATGACCTACCATATTAAATGGCATACCTCTAAAATTACATACTTCCATAAATGACCTACAACCATAATGTACCATCACAAGAAATAACCTACCTCTAGAAATGACATATCATTAGAATATACTATTGCAGGAAATGAGATACCTACATAAATAAACTCTCCTAAATGACCTACCACCAGAAATGACCAACCCAATAATTAACTACCTCTATAATTTTCTTTCATCCCCTAAAACTCCAATTTTCCTCCAAAATTCATGAAAAATCCTCCCTTCCTTCTCACAACACATCTGGAATTCCCTTGAACATCTCAACTGCCTGATTTCCCAAAAATTAATGGGAAATAAGGTTTGGACCATTACATTATTACCTTGTTTTTATCAAGGTTTAATTTGTGGTAGATCTATGAATTTTTTCCCAAATGTATTCTTTTGAAAATGTTATCTATATTAGTTTCCTCTCTTTCTTGCAATCATTTTCAAAAAAATTTCTTATGATATCTGTTCAATGACATGTACCACTCTATTTTTAAAACATGGCCACAAATATTAATTTTTTTATATAAATAGTTGATTTTAGTTCCTTTTTTTTCAGACCACAAGCCTGTAAAATAATGATAATGTACATTCTAAAAAACATGAACTCAGAGTATTTTCAATGACTAGACAACATAATACAAGTATCTACTATAAGTATTCCCCAGTTTAGTCTTATTTTTTAGTTTTTTATTCCTTATGGAGGTAATATAATGAATTATCTACCATATTATGGGGGATATTTCTAGATTTTATTGATATTCTAGTTTGTTACACCATTGGTTTAATTAATCTTAAACAGTCATTTTTTATTGTATAAAAATTTATTAGATAATTATGAAATGATATGATTTCTTTACATGATTGATATCTATGTTGGTTCCTTATACAATTTTGTAAATTTATAGTTTTATAAACTATTATTATCTATTTTTTACAAATGATTATGGGTGATGTTATTTATAGTGTTTCCTTGGAATTCCTATAGTCCTTTTCGAAGTCGGGTATGTTAATAGTTGATAATTATGCTTGTCTTTGGATGTAACTCGTTTTATACAATGAGTATGACTATTTATTTGATTATAATCATGAGTATTTATTAAATATCTTATATTATTATTCTATACTCCGTGGGAGTGTCTATAAGTTAGTGGAATATAGGTTTAACTTATTTGAAGGGTTGTTATAACATGGATGGGTATAAAAGTTGATGAATTTTCATGGGAATGCCCTCACTAATCCTTGGTAGGGGCTATAATATTTCTCTAACTCATTATAAACATTCCCCCATTCCCTAGGAGGATCTATAAGATTTCCCTAAATAGAAAAGAAAAATTATTAAACATAGTACAAGTCCATAGGATCCAAAATTATTTCCACACATTTACCAATATGTAAGGTTGTATGTGTGTACATTTTAAGAAATTTAAATGTAGTAAAAATTCATCCATACCATGTTCTATCATCTCAAACTCTGAGTTGAGGCTTAAAGGAGGTTGTATAGGAATAAACCCTCATTGTATGGGGATTTGTAACCTATATCTAGTACTGATCTATGTTTTCCACCATGTTGATCTACTAATATGAATTGTTTTATGATTACCAAAAAAATTATAGTTATGTAAATGAGTATACATATAAAATAATACACCATTATATCACTCCTATTTAGAGTCATTATTGGTGGTTCCCTACAAATTATTTTATTCTCACACCTTTCATGGACACCACAGTAGACACAAAGCCTCTATTTTTCTATTTTTAGGTTTATTGAGGTACTAGAAGCTATTGGTTCATAGTTTATAGGAAGCTGTCATTATTCATAGACCCATGATTAGTTCCCATGTATAAATGGGAACTTTAATATTTATTGGAGGACTCTTTCTACATAAATTATATTCTTCTATTGGTGTCACCTGCTTTATGAAACTTTTTTTAATCTTTATCATTGACCGATTTATATAAAATGATCTATATGTGTATGAGTATTTTATTCATTTATTTAGATAGATTTATATTAATGAAGTTTATACTTATTTTTCTTGACCTGTTTGGTTTACATTATAATTTTGAGTCCTCAAAATCAAGAATGCTCCACACGAATGTTTCAATAATTATTGATATGAATTATCTACATGATAAAGTAGGTAAATCATTCCATAAAAATTAAATTTATATGAACGATTCTAGGTTCTATCCTCTAGAGTTTAGGGAGGAAGATTATGGTAGATGGTCATGTTATATAGGTTTCATAAGGGTATTTCAGTCGTATTCATTAAAATTTGGAATCCAGGAGGTGTTTAGTTGTTATCTAAGATCTACAATTTTATGGTTTAGATAAGATCTAGGACTATCGAGAATTGAGAATTAACCCATAAAAAGCATTCATGATGGAAGAAGATGAAGTTTCCATGGATTATTTAGGTACTCAGTAGGAACTATATGTCTAAAAGAGTAATTCAATTATCTATCTCAAGTATGATAAAATGGGACTCAAGATTTGTCTTTGGGACTTAATTAATATTTAACCTCACTTTGGGATTTATGTATCATGTTATTAATAAATAGTTAGGTATACATAGGATTCCATTACTATTAAGTCAATAAGGTTTACCTTATGACTTTTCCATTCCTTCTTGTTTTGAAAATCACAAACACCTTATACTTAAGCAAATCTATATTTTACTTCCATAAGGAAAATTTCCTTAGGAAAATTCACCCTAACCTAGATTTCCTTACACATATAAATATTTTTCTTAAGTGTAAAAATTGGATTCATATCAAAATCTCGGAATCATATAATGATTAGATATGAAGCATTCTGTTTTAGGATCCGAATTCTGGATATGAACTCCAATAAAGTACCACTCTGAATTCTGGATACAAACTCTAACAAAGTTCAACTCCGAATTCTGGACTCAGAACTTTTATAAGTTTGACTCAGAACTTTTATAAGTTCGACTCCGAACTTTTATAAGTTCGACTCTGCAATTTTATAAGTTCGACTCTGAACTTTTATAAGTCTGACTCCGAACTTTTATAAGTCTGACTCCGAACTTTTATAAGTTTATCTCCGAACATTTATAAGTTCGACTCCGAACTTTTATAAGTTTGACTCTGAACTTTTATAAGTTCGACTCCAAAATTTTATAAGTTCGACTCTGAACTTTTTCTAGTTCAACTTTGAACTTTTATGATTTCCACTCCGAACTTCTATAAGTTCGACTCTGAACTCGATAAGTTCAGATTCTGAACTCTTGTAAAACCAGGCTCTGAATTTCCTTTGAAATTCAGACTCTGGACTTCTACAGAATTCAGATTCCAAATTCTTATAAAACAGAATCCGAATATCCTTTTATTATAGACTCTGAATTCCATTTTGGTTAGACTCTGAACTTTTATTTTCTTTCATTACGAACTCTTGTTGCTAACAAGTTTTTTGTGCCAAGGGTTATTTTAAGGATGTCAGGTTTAAACATTGGATTTATAGACAACTTAAATCCTACAAGACCACCAATTTTTGATGGTACTGACTATGAGTATTAGAGAGATCAAATGAATACCTTCATTATAAATACTAGAGTAGAAAATTTTGTTATGCTTACTGGAGGATATCAAATTCATGAAAAGGAAGTATGTTCTTTTTCAAATCAAGAAGAGCATGATTATCAATTGAATTATAAGGTACGAAATACCCTGCTATATTCAATGACTAGGAATATATATAGCCAAATTTCTTCTTGTGAAACAACTAACTATATCTGGAAGAAACTTGAAGTTACTCACTTTGGTACTTCTAAAGTGATTGAGACTAGGAGAGCTATGTTGAAGACTGAGTATCATGGTTTCAATTTTCCTTATGGAGAACCCATATGAAAAGTGAAACAAAGATTCATGACAATTGTGAATAGCATACAATCTATGGGTGAGAAAGGTCTAGATGATAATGCTCTTGTGGACAAAATTATAGATATTATACCCAATGAGTGGGAGTCCAAGAGAACTGCTATTGATGAGAAGATGAAGGTTTCTCAGATTACTCTTGATGAATTATTTGGAACTCTTATCCAACATGAAACGAGAATTAAGGGAGATGCTGACAATATCAAAAAGAAGGATGGTAATGGTGCTGTTTCTTTTTCTACAACATCAAATCACATGAAAGCAAAGACTCCTAAGAGAGTAACTAGATCCAAGTCTAAGAAGGATACTATCCAATATGAATCTAGTGAAAGTGAAGTCTTATAAAATGAGTTAGCAAATCTTGCTCAAAAAACGAACAAGATAGATGATCAAAGAACTTTCCAATCCAAGTACAAGAAGAAGGAAAGGAAAGATAAGAAAGATTCAGAAGTTACATGCTAACAATGTTAGAGAAGTGGACACATACGACCTGATTTCCCTATGCTCAAGAAGAAATAAAGAAAAGAGAGGCATTCTGAAAGGAATAGGAAGAAGTATTATAAATCTAATGCTAAGAAAGTTCTGAAAGCTAATGATACCTAGAGTGCCTGTGGTGATGACTCTTCTGATGAATCTTCTGATTATGAATCTTCTGGACAGAAAAATCTTGGTATTATAGCCAGAATACCTATTAACAATCATTGCTTAATGGCTAAGGCACACAATGCTGAATCATTGACCAATGTTTCTTTAAATTATAATGATAGTAAATATTATAACTCTTCAGATGAATAATCGTCTTCTGATGAAGAAATTACTTTACCTACCTATGAAGAAGTTTCTTGGTTTGCTGAACTTCTTGAGATTGAGAATTCTAAAATCAATAAAAAACTTGATAAGGAAAACTCTAGGAATACTATTCTTACTAAGGAAATATCAGATCTTTCTAAAGATCTTGATAAGAGAAATGCTGATTTTATAAGTGTTTCAAAAAATCTTGAGGAAGTAAATTCTGATAAGAATAAACTTTCTAAAGATCTAGAAAAAGTAATTTCTATGAAAAGTGTTTTCGAGCCTACCTCTAGTTCCAAATCTAATGATTTTGAAGATAGAAACTTGGTTATAAAACTCAAGTCCAAATTTTTTTCCTTAAAGAAGTGTCTGTCGAACATTACTCATGGTAATGAAAATTTTGATAAGATGTACTCACAAATATGACATTTAAGAAACAAGCCCGGATTTGGTTATACCCATGAAAAACCAACTTTTAGTAACAATTATTTTTTTCCTCGAAGTGCCCCATTTTGTTCCAAGTGTGAATGTGGTGGTCACTAGGAAAAGAATTGTTCTTTAAATAAAACCCAATCTTTAGGTTTTCATAAGGCTTATTTTTCTAAAAATATGTGGGTACCCAAAATATTGTTATCTAAAAATCTCGGATCCAAACAAGTTCGGATTCCGAAAGTCTAATTCTTTTCTCATTTTCAGTAATATAGAGAGAATGCCAACAAAAATACATGGTACATGGATAGTGGAGGTTCCCAAAACATTACTGGTAACAAAAACTATTTCAAAAAGATTATCAAGACGAAAGGAGGAAAAGTAACTTTCACAGATAATGCTCAGGGAGAAATTGTTAGTATAGGTAATATTGTTCTTCTTGGTAAAATTTTGATTTCAAACATTTTATTTGTTAAGGGTATTAAGCACAACCTCATTAGTATAATTCAATTATGTGATGAAGGATACCTTGTGAATTTTAGGAATGATAAGTGCTTAGTACACAATTCCAAGGAAGAATTTGTTCTTTCTTCCAATAGGAAAGAGAATGTTTAAACTTTGAACTTATAAGACCTTAGGAGCCAAGACTTACCTTGCCTAAGTGCAATGGAAGATCACTCTTGGTTATGGCATAGAAGACTAGGTCACTGTAACCTCAGGAACTTATGTAAACTCTCTAAGAAGAAACTAGTTAAGGATCTACCGAAGCTTAGATTTGATTCTTCTAAAGTTTGTGATCCTTGTCAATATGGAAAGAAACATAAATCTAGTTTTAAATCGATCGATGAAGTCTCAACAACTGATGCATTACATTTGGTGCAATTGGATCTTTTTGTTCCACCACAAAATGGAAGCATTGGAGGAAAATAATTTGTGTTTGTTCTAGTTGATGATTACACTAGATTTACATGGGTCAATTTTCTAGCAAAGACGACTGAAGATTTTTATTATTTCCAATGTTTTAGAGCCCAGGATAAAAATGAGAAAAGCCTTCCACTAAAAAATACTCATAGTGATCATGGAGGAGAATTCCAAAATTCAGATTTTGAAACTTTTTGTATTAGAAAAGGTATTACTCACAACTTTTCAGCACCTAGAACTCCTCAACAAAATGGTGTAGTTGAAAGAAGGAATATAATTATTCAAGAAATAACTAGAAACACGTTGAGGTAATTTTCTATAGCTAGAAATTTCTAGGCTGAATCTGTATGTACAGCATGTTATACTATAAATCGAGTTTTAATTAGATCGTTTCTTAATAAAACTCTTTATGAGTTATGGAATGGTAGAAAACCTTGACATTCCTACATCATGGTTTTTGGTTGTAAGGTATTCATTCTGAATACTAATGATAATCTTCACAAATTCGCACCAAAATATGATGAAGGAATATTCTTAGGCTACTCCACAACTTCTAAGGCCTATAGATTCTTCAACAAAAACACTTGTATTGTTGAAGAAACAGTGCATGTAAAATTTGATGAATCTGATCCTTTTATTTTCAAACCATTCCAACCTACATCCTCGGATGTGTTTTCAAAAATTGATTATCAACCTTTGATAGAAGATCCTTATGATAAGGAAAATGTTCAAGAAGATGCTTCTGAAACATTTACCTGAGAAGACTTTGTACCCTATGTTGATGAACAGGCTTTACAAAACCCAAGTCAGGTATTTCTAAAGAATCATCCCAGTGATAGTATCATTGGTGATGTGAATCAACCTGTAAAGACTAGAAGTTCCTTTAGGAATGAAGTAGAACATCTAGCATTCCTTTCCCAATTAGAACCAAAAAGCACTGATGAAGCTTTAGGTGATGATGATTGGATCAAAGCAATGCAAGATGAAATAAATGAATTCAAAAGGAATAAAGTCTGGACCTTGGTTGAAAGACCAAAGGAAACTTCTGTTATTGGTGTAAAGTGGGTCTTTAGAAATAAGTGTGATGAAAATGGAATCATTGTTACAAATAAAGCTAGACTAGTTGCTAAAGGCTATAATCAGCAAGAGGGAATAGACAATGAAGAAACCTATGCTCCAGTAGCTATACTTGAATCTATTCATATCTTACTATCCTTTGTAGCATTCTCCAATTTTAAAATTTTTCAAATGGATGTGAAATGTGATTTTCTTAACGGTTATGTTCCAGAGAAACTTTTTGTTGAACAACCTCCTGGATTTGAAGATACAAAACATCCTGATCATGTTTCTAGACATATCAAAGCTTTGTATGGCCTTAAACAAGCCCCACGAGCCTGGTATGATAGACTTACATGATTTTTTCTTCAAAATAACTTTGTTAAGGGAAATGTAGATCCAACTGTTTTTATAAAGAATGATAAGAAAAATGTTTTTATTGTTCAAATTTATGTTGATGACATCATATTTGGTTCAACTCAGCAATCTTTAACTGACTCTTTTGCAAGTCTAATGAAATTTGAGTTTGAAATGAGTATGATGGGTGAGTTAACATTCTTCCTTGGTTTTCAAATTTCTTAAAAACCAGAAGTTACCTATATATATCAACATATGTATATTAAATATCTTCTTAAAAAGTATGGATATGACAACACTAAGAGTATAAGTACTCCCATCAGTACCTTAAACACTTTAGATCTTGATGAAGCTGGGAAACCAGTAGATCAAACAACTTTTAGAGGTATGATTGGAAGACTACTATACTTGACATCCAGTCCTCTTGACGTAATGTTTTCAGTATGCTTATGTGCCAGATATCAATCAAATCCTAAGCAATCTCATTTAAAGGTAGTGAAAAGAATTTTTCTTTACTTAAAGGGAACCATGGATCTAGGATTATTTTATACTTCTGGAAATGATTTTGTTTTAAAAAGTTTTTCGGATACTAACATTGGTGGATGTAGAATGGATAGAAAAATTACATCAAGAACATGTCATTTCTTAAGAGATTCATTAGTCTCTTGGTCATGCAAGAAGCAAAATTCTGTAGCACTCTCCATTGCTGAAGCTCAATATGTAGCAGCTAGAAGTTGTTGTGATCAAGTGTTGTGGATGCAACACACACTCACAGACTAAGGCTTGAGTTTTACTAAGACTCAATTTTTTTTGATAATACAAGTACCATTACCCTTAGTTAATACCATGTACATCACTCTCGTTCAAAGCACATAGATATTAGGCGTCACTTTCTTAGGGATCACACACAAAAAGGAGATATCATTCTTCAGTTTATCGGAACGCAAGATCAACATGCTAATATTTTCATAAAATCTTTACCTTCTGATAGATTTGAATAGATTAAACAGAAGTTAAGAATGATAACCGTGAGGTAATCCTTCTTCATTATCTTCTTGTTGAACAGTTCTCCTTACAGTAATAAACTCCTTTTCATAGGGGGAGTACATGTGCTTGTTAATGTAATCAAAACTTTTCGTAGTTAGTTTTCAAACTTGTCTAACCAATTTTTTTTTGTAATGAGTCTTTAGATTTTCGAAACTGTAATTTTCAGAATTAAAATTTTCATACTGAAATTTTTGTAATGAAAATTTATGAAACTAAAATTTCCGTAATAGAAATTTCTGGAACAGAAATTTCTGGAACTGAAATTTTCATAATGGAAATATTCGAATCTGGAATTTTCGTACTGAGATTTTCGTACTCATACTTTTCGTACTGAGATTTTCGTACTCATAATTTTCGTACTAATATTATAGTACTCATACTTTTCATAATGAGATTTTCGTACTCATACTTTTCATACTAAGATTTTCGTGCTCATACTTTTCGTACTGAGATTTTCGTACTCATACTTTTCATACTAAGAATTTTCGTAATGAATTTTTTCATAGAGAATTTGTTTTCCTTCCTCAAGAAGAATATTACCAGTTATGAACAATATTTTTGGCCAATCTGAAAGGTATAATTTCCTTAATTATGTTTTTGGGGTCATATTTTTCTTGCTAGTATTTTCCTATGAGTTTTTAAAATTTTCGGATTCTACTTTTCTTAAATCTGAATGTTTTTCTTAAAAACCTCAAAAGATCGGAGTCATGTTTTCCTTGCGTTTTTTTTCAACCTTCAGATCAGATCAAAGGGTTTTTCAACCGTTAGATGGTTTTGGAAGTTCAAAGGTCAAACCCAACGCCTATATAAAGGGGACCCCCGAGGGTCGTCCCACATCGGTTTTTCAAAGCTTTCCCGTATCAAATCCCTGACTCTCTTCTTAAGGACCATTCCGATCTTTGACAAGCTGTTCTGAATTCTTCAGAACTCTCCACTCCGAATGTCTATTGAAGCTACATCTTAAGACATGTCTACCTCAAATCCAATCTCAAAATGGTTAGTTTTCAGGGAAAGGTTAGGGCATCCAGATTTCTATAAGATTTATTCTCTTATATCTTAGAATATCATATTGGATGGGTGGGATGATGTTTGACCGTCTAAGTCAGAGAAATAGGATCCGGTTTATACAGATTTACTTATAGAGTTATACGAGTCTGTTTCCTTCCAACAGGAAGATGGCAGAGAGTTATTTTCTTTCAAGTCTTATGGTAAGGCTTACAAATTATCATACACCAAGGCTGCAAGCTTGGAGGGTTTATCTTACGAAGGGGAAGCTGAGTTTTTCTCAAATAAGCTTCCAGATGAGCAAGGAAGTTTCAACAAGGTGAAGGCATTGAAATTTCTTGGACTTAAAGATTCCAAGACTGCTAAGATTTCTCATCTCTCTCCGAATAATCAGATTCTACATCTGTGGGTACAAGGTTTTCTCGTACCAAGAAGGGGTGACAAGGATAATCTGAAGAAGAGTGACATTTATGTCCTAGATTTCTTGGTAAATCTAAGGAAGAGAAATCTTATGAGGCACATTTTGATTACAGTTAAGAATATAAAAGAAGGGAACTTGAGAGCTCAATTCATTATGTTCCCTGCCTTACTATCAAAGCTGATAGTTCAGTGCTTAGATTATTTCAAGGTTTCCTATAAGTCTAATGTTTGGAATTGCATGCTCATGCTCGTCAGTGATGATACATTGAAAATGATGAAGATGGGTTTTTCTATTGAATCAGGAGAATTCTACCCTTTTCCAGAGGGAGAGGCTGAGACCATTCCGGAGAATGTGGAGAAGGCTGAACCAGTGAAGAAAGCTTCTAAGAAGAGGAAGCTTAAGGAAGTGGTTGCTGAAGACAAAACTCCCAATTCTAAGGAAACCCAGTCTGCACCACCCAAGACAAAGAAACAAAAAGCTTATATAGATGAAGTGACTGCTAAGTGGAGAGAAGACAAAGAGAAGAGGAAAGAAGAGGATCCAGAGTTTGGATTGGACCCTATAAAGGCTAATGCCTTTAGGGAAAGAGCTGCTAATGAGTTAGAAGAGCAAGATAAAGAAAAGAAGTTGAAGAAAAAATGTCTAAAGCTGAGATTGTTTAATCCATTTTGAAAGCAACCGAAATAGCTTCCGGGTATATTCCGGTTCCGGAAACCACTACTACAAATATGGCTTATAACAGGGCTAAAAATGTCCTTTAACAGTGCTAAAAAAGTGTTGTTAATCTTGGCGTAGATAAGGGGGGTACCCTTTATCAGCGCTAAAAATAGCACTGATAAAGGGGGACTTTTATCAGCGCTAAAAAAAGACCAGATAAAGGTGCCCCTTTATCAGCGCTATTTTCAGTGATGATAAATGTATAATATATTAGCGCTAAAAATAGTGCTAATAAAAACTACCTTTATTAGCGCTATTT
Organism: Viscum album; assembly: GCA_963277665.1. Lineage (NCBI taxonomy): Eukaryota > Viridiplantae > Streptophyta > Magnoliopsida > Santalales > Viscaceae > Viscum > Viscum album. Next base: position 1,424,635,783 of record OY728120.1, on the reverse strand, counting down.
TGAGCGCTAATAAAAACTACCTTTATCAGTGCTCAAAATAGCTCTGATATATAATCCATTTATAAGTGCTTAACTATCACTAATAAAGGCCAAAGATCCTATGCAAAACCAGAACCTGCACAGAACCTTCCTAGCACCTGCACACATTACAACACCTACACAGAGCACAAACAACACCTACACACAGCACAAACAACACCCACACAAAAAGCACATATGAACAAAAATGATACATACATTTACTTTAAATGATGAATACAAAACAACACACTTCTATATACATTTCAATCAATGTTTAGTTTGGTTACAATTACATTTATCCAACAAACAGTTAAAAAACAATGATATTCCATCCTTTTTGCATCCATCCACTCTAAAAAATTGTCATCCATGGTGGCGGTTTCTGAACAAAGAATTCGAACTGAGGAAAAAGATTTCACATACATAATAAAACAAATATTATGTTAGTAATACAATAATGAAATAAATAATGTGGTTGCTAAATGAAATTATACTAGTGAGGCCCAAAACATAAAATAACCAATTAACAAAATTGGTGCATGGTTAGGGCTAATCATCTATAATAATCCTATCGCCCAATGTTTAGTATAACATGGTCTATTTAATGATTCGTGGGGGAATAGATAAACCTAAAGTTTGTTTCTAAGGTTATGATGGTCTCACATTGATGGTTAATAGTTTGTCAAATTATGTTACGAACTTGTGTAGGGTATGAGTTTTTGGGAAAGTATCTCTATATGGTTGAATAATGGACTGTAAGCCACTCAATGAAACTATACGGATTAGAAGTGTGCATATATTGATTCCCACATTGTTGTAAAATGATTTATTTTACCATTAGGCCTAATAATTCACCTAATTAATGATTGGAACTAACAAATTTTCACTATCAACCATTAAAGTGGGTTAACCTCGTATATCCCTCATTCTACTCAACAAAATCCTTTACATGCACTCTCCTCCTTCCCCCTTCCCCCATGGTATATCTCCCTTACTTTTGAGATAAATAAAATATTATTAGTTACATTGAAAGAGTGGTGGAATATCTTCAACCCTATTATCCTCCTCTACATTCTTCTCCTTATTCCCCTAACTCTGGTTTCAACTATTAGGGATTTTGGTCTCTATTCCACAGCATCATGATGTTATTGGATACCAATGATGGGGATTCTAGTCTGACTATGAAATGGGTTATTCTAGACTTCTTAATTTATTGGAAACATTCATTTTTATGTGGTACACCAATGTTATGAGTTATGTAGTGGTATTTCCTAAGTTAAAACAATATAATAACTGTGCTGACATCCCCGGATAGGTATTTTCTTTATAATTATTACATGGGTACCCAAAATTAATGTAAATACACATATATAGACTCTCTACATCTCATAAACTGGTGTACATTTCATAGTCTTCCCTCCTAGATACCTTATATGGAAATTGTGCTCAATTTACATTATACACATCATATATATCAACACATTATCATGTACTTTTATTCAATGTAAATACACATATATAGACTCTATATATCTCATAATAAAACCCTCTTTCAAATTCACAAACACATTAAATCCATTTGAAAACACCCATCACACAACTTTCTCATTTCTTCAAACACATTTAGAGGACTTAAGCATGAAAATGCACAAGAAATACAACTGCATTCATTTTAAAAATAACTTTCAAGTCTATACACACCCCAAATTCCTTTGATAACACATTTTTAACCACAAAAACATTTCATATAGTACACTTAGCAAGCAAAGGGAAATACAAGAGGGAAAATAAGCGAAGGTGTACCCCAGTGAGGGGGTCACCACGGTTTACCATTGGTTGGGATTTAACCTCATGGAGGATTCCTACGTACCCTATTTAGAATACAAGGATCAAAAACCATATATTTAAAAAAGGTATGTTGTGGGTATTGCCCATGGTTATCTTCCCTTCACACTAGGAATACTCTTGGTTGGATGAGTATGGGTTTTGTGGGGCTTATGCATTGTCAGATTCTCAAGTTCTTCCAAGAGTAGCAATGGGATGAATGGGACATACGTGCTAAGATGGACCATGTGAATGGAGTGATCCTTTTAAAGAGGCACGTGGCACAAAAAACATGTGGAGCCGTCTATAAACATTATTTATGGTGGCCATGGGGCTCATCAGACTCCCCATAACTTCCATAAACACCTCAAAACATCATGAGGACCAGATTATACATGATGGAGCATCACATGGTTGATTCTTTTGATGATGTACTGGTCATTTGAGCTTGGATTTCATCTCAACCATCCTTTCCCTTACTTGAATTATCCTAGGACACATATTTTGGTTCCAAAAAATCCCTCAATGATACTGATTATCTCATGCATCTACCTAGAAATAATTGTGAAAGTCAAACAATAACACATGTGCTCAAATACAAGTTCAAACAAACGAGATACCGAAAATGTATTTTTTTGATCCTTGGTGGTTTCATCGTTCACCCCATACGCACTGCACACCATCATTCCTTACTTCAATATTGATTTGTTTAAAGATCAATAATATGAATCCGGGGATAGAAAACATTGAGTAATAAATTAAGATTTCAATACATCATAGAATTATCAATTCACCAAAGAAGGTTGGAGGATAATAAATGATCATATATAGATAACATAAGTAGTAGGAAATCACCTTCATCCTATTTGTGTACAATCTTCCATCAGGTATATTGCCCATTCATTTCTAAACACATGTATATCATCTTCTGAATATGAGTTTTTGCGACAGTCATGGTAGTACTGAAAAAATATAAATACACAATGGATTAATATATATTTTAAATGAACTGGTAATTATTTTTGAAAATACCTCATCAGGGATGCTAGTTTTTTGAGTAAATACAATCTCTTTCATAAATTTACAAACATAATAACCACAGTCCTTTCCATTTGTTTATTTTGGACACTGCAGAAACATCAACAACAATAAGTAATTTGTTTTGATATGTGTTTGGATAGTGCAATGTTATTATATATACTTGGATACTTTTCTAGTTGTAGATCTTGTAGGCGTGCTCATCCTTATGCCCGGGAATCATTCCAAGCATTAGACAATATTGATGCACCACCCTATCATAACAGAATCTTCATTAAAAGATAAAATAAATTATATAACTAGATGTTTAGTTTTAAAATGTTGCATCTAGTGTATTACAAATTAAAAAACGCCATCATGCGTGGTCGGTCTGTTGAATATCCATGCGTTGAATCCAGAAAATAAATCTTTGGAGTATCTAAATTGACTGCAATCAGCATCCAATACTCCCAAAAAATACAAAAAGGAATAAGTAAAGAAAGAAATGAAAATATAGTTGATATGATTAAATTGTAAAGTTTTACCCATGCTACGTTGGCATTAAAAAGAGTCTGTCATCCATAATTTTGTTTTCAAACGATTTGAGCAGGGATGACATTATTGTAGCCTCTTTATCAGAATGTATTTCGTCTTTTAAAGAGGTGGTGTGGGGACTAACGAGTCCAAATTTTTGTTCATGGGGAAATCCCTTCAATTGTTTTTCATATATACGTCTGCGACAAATATAAAATATATTTAGTCAAAATTATCAGAGTATATCAGCTTTTTCAAAATCAAATCATGAAAACTTACCTCATGTATACATTTACAACTGAGGCGCCTAACCATTCATACTTGAGGAGTTCATTTAAATTTTCAGCACTAATGAAATCTGATGTTTCTTCTCCATACATATCTTTTTCGAAATCAACTATGTGAGTACTGTCGTCTTTCAACTTTGTATCCACATGAGCCTACAATGATATTAACTGTGGTTATAGAACGGGCGGGGTGAAGGTGCTCTCAGTAGACCATTTCAATCTGTTGGTTGATCCTTGGGATAGTTTTGAGCTGATATTTCATTTCACCCCATAGTATTTGTCATTATTTAATAACATTCATTGGTTTAGACCTTTTTTCATTAAATTTTAAAGGTCCAGCTTGAAAGATAAATTGGAAATGAATACCTTTTTGTCAACATGTTTTTTTTACAAGAAATGTCGGCTATGCGATGAATGTTCCAATAGCTTGTTCAACCGCATGAATGTCGTCATCGTTATTTGGAACAGGTAGCTCGGCACTCGGCTCATTAGCTACATTAATTGACACTCTATGATGATCTTTTGGAAGCTGTCTGTTACGTAGCTTGTCTTTTTGCATATTGAACACCGTAGACCTCTCTAAAAGGCGATAGGTGGGAGTTGATAAATATAAATCACAGTCATTTTCACCCTGTAGAATAATAGTACAGGAAATGTATCAGTGTCTATGTAAATCACATTTCACAGAAACAACTATTAAAACATTGATTACCTCATCTAAGTCTGGTTTTTTAGGGGAATGGCTCGCCTCAAAGATGGTGGGGGGTGGGGCGAGATCGTCACGCACTGGTTGTTGTTGAGTTGTTTCTTTTATTTGCCTCGCCTCCATCAATTTTTCTATCATCTCTCTCTGGTATTGTAATTCTTCTTGAAAAATAGATAATTGTTCTTGCAGCTTTTCCATTTTTTTCATTTTGATCCTCCGCTTGTTTTTGTTTTTGAAAATATGTTCGGGGTATCACCCCAAAACCCACACCTCTAACGCAGCCATACTTTTCTGGCTGCTTCAAGGCTGCTGAAAGTAAGAATGCATCTAGTGTGGTTTTGGTTGATTCTTGTGACTATTTCAAATAGAAATTATAGAAAAATAAGTAGTTATTGTAATGTAATAGCGATTTAAATCAAATCAAATTTATATTATGTCATACTTACACATGTTTACCACACTTTTTGTGTGTTTTGATCTATTAATATCCCCTCTTTATTTACACGAGCCTCCTTCTATAGCACATGGTGTGGGATGGATATGGATTTCTATTTCGATTCATCAATCTGCATATAAACCGAGAAACATGGTTATGGTGTTGTTTTATTTCACATACTAGTATTAGGGTAGATTTAAAAGATGTAACAATTTTTTCTCAAGTTCAGCGTACCCCATCCTTACTTTATGGTAAGGGTATGCTGGTTCTGTTGCGCATTTTTTATTTTCAGCACTCAGTAGCTGTTTCATAAATAAAAAACTATCAATCAGATTGATTAATACAAGCAAATGTCAAACAACGTATTACCCCACACAATGTACCAGAAAAGTATGCTCCCCACGACAGTTGCTAAACGCATCCCACGATCCTTGGGATATCAAGTGTGTGTAAAGAGGAGGTGGGTGGGGCTTGATTTTCCCTTCTGCATATTTAAGATGATATTTCGTTAAAATTGTGCGGAAACCTCTATGAATCCTTCCTTGAACTCTTAATACATATTCCTTGTGCGAGGCATCTACTATAAATGCACTCTGCAATGGATGATGAAGAGTAAGTCAATGTTTTGGTATTTTATTTTATTTTAATAAATTAAAAAAATGATATCATAATGTTACCATATCTCTTCCCACATTAGTGTCTTCAGCCCGGTGACAACATGGTGCCACGACTATACATCAATCGGCATGCGTTGCCGAGTGACGATCCCAATGTAGCTACTAAAGATGGCTCTGTTGGGGTTAACATGTTGGCCTCGCTTATTCCATCCCACCTCAAATTAGATGACTTTTTCTTTTTCCTTAAGTATTTTGGATAACACAATCAAACTATGATGCTCTTGTTTTTTTGCGCTTTCAAGGTTTCATTTCCTACCATTTCTTCAGAATTAGTATCAATATCTTCCGCTGGAGCGCTAGAATCGGCAATGGGACCAGCAGAAATAGGTTGAGAAACCTGTTGTACCTCAGCACTGGGACAGACAACAACAGGTTTAAAAACCTATTATTGCTCTGCACTGGGACCACCTACATCTGGTTGAGAAACATATTGTTGCTCTGTACTAGGACCACCGGTTTCTGGTTGAGATACCTTTTGTGCCTCTGGATTGGGCGCATCAGAAGGTGCAGAAGTCATTATCAGCAGAAGTGGTTTAATATTTAATTTATATTACATAAAAATAGAAGTGAATAGATAATAACATAACGTAACACAATTTATGTTACAATAAACAAATAACCTTATTGTTGTACTCTCATTTTTTCTTTAAGTGATGAATAGATTTGACTCCTCTATCGACTATGTAACTCCCTTCATTGTGGTCTTGTCTGACATACAAAACACCATCTACATTGGGACCACTAAGAAATGATTCTAAAGTCTCTATAAAAGGTTCCACCTCCATTGAACTTTCATCTGACCCTTCAGTTGTTTTGGTCGATTACAGAACAATTGACCAATTTCAGTTTGTGGGGTTTGGAACATAAAATAGTTGTACTTCTTGTGATGCCATTATAAATGGTTTTTCCTTCTCCCCTTCCTTACTGAAATCAACTTTCACAAATCCTAATTAATCTATTTTAACAGCACCCCTATTTTCAACCCACTTGCACTGAAAAATTGGCACTTTGAATTTCGTATAATCTATCTCCCATATTTGTTTGATGATGCCAAAGTATGACATATTCGCATAAATTGGATTTTTTTTCCTTAGCACCGGAAACTTGCATCTCCTCTGCCACAAGTGTAACCCCACTATTCTGCATGGTACTGTCTTCATCATGTTCATTAGTATAGAATGTATAACCATTAACTGCATAAGCATTTTAAGATAATACGTATACACTTGCTCCTCCGGCCAACCATCGAAGTCATTCTAAAATTGAGTCTGGATTTTCATCTAACTGCTTAAAAATATGGTCTCGAAACCATCCTATAAACTGTCGATTATGTGTATCTGATATCCATTTTTCAGCCCTAAAAGGATTCAAATGCCTAAGAATTTCTTTGTGTGTTTGAACAAATGGGTCAACGTCGAAACTGTGATGCAAAACCTAAAGGTGGGCCTGCTCTGGATATGTAATATTGATTGTGACAACCTCTCTTCCAGAAATTCCTTCACCCTCAAGCCACTCAGTGTGACTAGATTTCGATAGGCCAACGATTTCCACACCAGACACGTATTCGGTACAAAATTCAACAGCTTCGTCAACATTATATTGCTCCACAATACAACCCTCTGGCTGACTTCAGTTTTTGACATACCCTTTCAAAATCTTCATACATCGTTCAATGGGGTACATCCATATATAATTTATAGGACCACATAGTCGAATCTCTCTCACCAAATTAACCATCAAATGAACCATCATATCAAAAAATGTCAGCAGGAAGAACATTTCCAATTAACATAATATGACTGCAATTTCTCTTTCCATAGATGGAAAATTCTCCGGGTCTATAACTTTGCTGCATATAGATTTGAAGAAGAAACAGAGCTTTGTTAATGTATAGCGGACAATCTTGGGAAAAATGCAACGTAAATCTATAGGAATTAGATCTTGCATCAAAACATGGCATTCATGTGATTTCAGACCCTTTAATTTTAAATCTCCCATTGACATGATGTTCTTGATATTTGGTGAATACCCCTCTGGAACCTTTACGTCATTCAAGATGTTGCAAAACTGATATCTCTCCTTCCTGGAAAGAGTGTAAGCAGCAGGAGGAAGAAATTTTCATTTTTCACCCTTCACTGGTGCCAACTCTTCTCGTATTCCCATCTCAACCATGTCCAATCTTGCCTTAATTCCATCCTTTGTTTTTCCTGATGCATTTAGAAATGTGCCTATGACACTATCACATACGTTTTTTTCAACATGAATAACATCAAGAAAATGTCTGACATACAGAAAATTCCAGTATAGTAATTCAATAAAAAACTGATCTCTTTTTCCAAGCAATTTTCGTAAGGTTTTTCGAAAACAGTTTACCAAAAGTAGTGTCCAAATCTTTTACTTTATCAAAAAATTGATCACCTGTTAGTGGAGACAGTGCTTTACGTTTCTCTAAACTTCCATCGAATGATGTCATCCAAGATCGGTACTTATGTCGTCGGGGTAGAAAACTGCGATGTCCTAGAAACACGGTTTTTTATGAATGTTTCAGCCTAATTGACTGTGTACCTTGTTCACAAACGGGACACCCTTGAGTTCCTTTAATGCTATATCCTGACAGATTTCCAAAAGTAGGAAAGTCATTTATCATCCTGTACAACATGACTTTCAAAGTGAACTGTTCATTTTTGTAGGCATCATACAGCGTAACACCTTAATCCCACAATATTTTCAAATCCTAGATCAATGGGGCCAAATAAACATCAATATCATTACCCGGTTGTTTTGGTCCGGATATATGCATAGATAACATGATGTATTTTTGTTTCATGCATAACCATGGTGGAAAGTTATAATTTAACAACATAATCGGCCATGTACTGTGAATGCTGCTTTGAAAACCAAAAGGATTCACCCCATCTGTAGATAACGCCAGATGAAGGTTTCTCGGCTCATTCCCAATTTTAGGATACTAGTGATCAATTCTATTCCACTAAGGAGAGTCTGTCTGGTGACGTAGTTTCCCATCATTAATTCTTGTATCTGCATGCCATGTCAATTGTCCTGCAGTCTCCTCACTTCCATATAGGCATATAAACCTAGGAATGATTGGAAAGTACCATACTACTTTCGTAGGACTAGAATCATCTTTCTTGTATCAGGAAGCACCACACTTTGGGCATTCTTTAAGTGATTTTTTCCCCTTGCAAAACAATATACAGTCATTCAAGAAAGCGTGTATTCTTTCAGAGATCATACCCATCGATCGTAGCATTCGTTTGGCATCATATGTTTGGCTTGGGAGTTCATTATCTTCTAGGAGCATGTTATTCAGGAGAGCAAGTAGTTCCGTAAAAGTGGCGTCCCTCCACCCATTTCCTGCTTTCAAATTATACAACTTCAATATGGCTGACAATGCTGTATATTTAGTGCAACCAACATATAATGGAGTTTTTTCACAACTCTTTAACATCAAAAACAATTTTGGGCAATCACGAAGTTCATCTTCAACTATCCTTTTCATTTCCTCAATACGATCTTCATCATCATTCACATCTGTAATCACACCCTCCATACGATCATCTTCACTGTTCACGCTTCTAATCATATCAGATGATCTATAAAATGTCATGTTCTCTGAGTCACTACCTACATTGGTTTTTTCCCCGTGTTTATTCCAACATGTATAACTTTGATCTATTCCGTGATAGTTCAGGTGTTCTTCCAACTCCTCTAGACTAATTTATCTTGAATAACAACAGCATAAACACAAACAAAGGATTTGAGAAGGGTCATATGCATGATCTTCTACAAACTTGATAAACTCTTTCACGCCATCTTCATACTATTTTGTCAACCGATTGACATTCATCCATTCTTTATTCATATTGATCCTCTTTATGGGTTCGATCTCGAGAACTTGCCTAATATTATGTTTTAATTAATCAGGTAGCGTTGTTTGGGTTTTATAAAAACAAATCATGGTATGAATGCCTTTATAAAAACAAATCATGGTACAAATTCCTTTAAACACATGTTTCCAGTAGGGTGAACATCGTGTATGTATAAGATACCTGATTTAATCTGACATATATCAAATTTATTCCAAGTTAGTCATACGAAGACTGAATGATGCCTTTGAAAATACATGACATTTAGAACAACATGAGATAAAGGTGTTTACTTTAGATACATATTGAGTCACCTCACCAGCTATGCATCACATTTTTGTGGAATACACGGTGTGTAGTCCTTACATGACCACTAGGGGTGTATAGTCTATACACATGAAGTCTCTATGGTATCTATAAATGGTGTGAGTGAAGTAAAACACATGTCATGTGGTTCTACCGTTATTCCATGGCATGTACATGGTTTCATTCCGAAGTATATGTCTTGGAGATACATTGTGTGTGACCTAGGTTCACATGACATGTAACATTTAAAATGAAACTTATTCCAAGTTTGAGTCAGAAGATTATTCCAACAACCACAACACCATACAAAAACACAGTCGTGATCACAATCGCAACACCATACAAACCAAACAATCAAAATTTTAGTTTTTACAAAGCATCCCTTATTCAATTTTGTTTGTTAATTAAGGGGTTATCACATAAGTTTTATCATCCTGGGGTGTTCATTCATAAGTCAAGTATACGTAAATTACCAGTTTATATATTCCAATGTTCAACAAGAACCAACCAACATTCAATTCATTTAGTTCGCAAACAAGGACCACCAATAGCCACGATTTTCAGCGGGGCTTTTAGCCCGTACATTTCACATTATAACCATAAATATCAAACAGTAATAACTTGAGAACAAGAGGAAACCGATGAGTAATCGGAGAAAATAGTAATAAATATGATGTTATCTCAATGTACTCAAGGTGATGATAAGATGTTGGTCAAGATCAACTCTAGGTTGGGAGTACACTAATATTTAATTGAAAAAACTACTAAAAACTGATCCAGAAAATGATGAAATATCCTATTCATTAAGTCCATTAATACAACCAATGCATTAGTTAAACCAAATATCATCGCTAAAAATTCATACAGGCCATAACTACTCCTAAAAGCCGTCCATGGTAGGTCCATCGATGTCCAACTCATCTAATGGTATCGTAATGTCAAATCTATCTTGGAGAAGATCATAGAACCTCATAGATGATCAATGTAACTATCAATGCGTGGATGAGGATACAGATTCATGACTCTCATCAGGTTCAATCTTCAATAGTCCAACAAAAGAATAAATACCAATCAACCATCTAATTTAGAGAACTATAAAACCCTATGGTAATGTACTAGGCCATATGAAACCATTATATTCTATATCAACAAATTGTAATTCAAAAAACTGATTCTCTTTTGGTGTTATTTTAGAAATTGTGATAGAAACGGAATTTTCTCCCAAAACTAACTAGATTATAAAGTTTATCTCTTTATTAAGAAGTAAATTTTATACCACATCAATGAAAACATCCTAAAAATTTACTACCATTGGGGAAAAAGAATCCTATAGTATTCTAGAAACATCTACAATATGCCTGACTATTTGATCCATGATAAAATACAATATAGATTGAATCGGTTCTACATGACCAGATAGAAGATTCCTCTCATCCAAGTGAAAATTAATCTCTCTATTTTGGAGATAAAAAGGTAACTCTCATCTGGGAACAAATGATTTTGGATTGTTGTAAAACAAACTAATCCAAAACAAAACTAAAATAAAATATTATCATATAAAGCATGGGTGGTTCACGAAATAAATGTTAACCACCAATATCTAGAGATCATTCCTTAAAACATGTTATATTCTTGGACTATAATACCAATAGTGTTTCGATGGTGATAACACTATCCAATCTTTAAACCTCTAAGCATAAAACATTTCCAAAAAGAGTGGAAAAAAGGAATGTGATTCTCTTTTATAAAAAATAAAATAAAGGGTAGATGATATAGGAATTCTAACATTGACAGTATATGATCAATAATCCACAATATCCATAGTAGACTACATAACATGCATATGACCAGCCCCTAAACCCTAGGCTAGAGCCAGACTCCCTATGTTATATACTCTTCCATATACTGTCATTCCTGCATGGGGGTACAACATCCCCTCTCTTGACCAAAACATCCAATGGGACTCTAGCTACCTATTATCAGAGGAGTGTTTGAGTCCTTCCCAATCTCTGGTTCCATTCATGTTCCCTTACAAAGGCTCTATTGTTGCATGCCCCTAGAAAACCACATTAGGTGGACAAATCATTTATAAGCATGAAATCTCAATCACAACACCATACAAACCAAACAATCAAAATTTTAGATTTTACAAAGAAACCCTTATTCAATTTTTTTTGTTAATTCAGGGGTTATCACAATAGTTTTATCATCTGGGGGTGTTCATTCATAATTCAAGTATACATAAATTACCAATTTATATATTCCAATGTTTAAAAAGAACCAACCAACATTCAATTCATTTAGTGCGCAAACAAGGACCACCAACGACCATGATTTTTAGCGGGGCGTTTAGCCCGTACATTTCACATTATAACCATCAATATCAAATACTAATAACATGCGAACAGGAGGAAACCAATGAGTAACAAGAGAAAACTCACCGTGATGGTTTCGTTAAGCATACAATAGAGGTGCGTAAGTGGCAGAGGAGAGGCGCACAACGGAAGAGATTTCCTACTAAAAAGAAAACATCAAATAGGGGAAACCCATGAGAATTAAATAATCTAAAACCGAGTACACCATTTACCACAAACCACAAACCACAAAAGAAAATGAATGCAAATAAATTTAAATTTATTGATAGAAATCACTATCTGATCACTAATTTTTATCCAAACCATAGGTGCAAACAAATCCAAATAGGAATCAGAAGGATCACATACCTCGAGAAAAGAAATCCAACCATAATAGTGATCAAGCATAGAACAATGTGAACTATATGGAACTCAGGATTGGGAGTAATACATCATGTAATAACTCTAAGAAATTGGTGTGGTGAAAAAATCCCAACATCCTATTAGTATTTGTGGTGCGATATGTTATACTCAAAACCCGATGTAAGGGAGTGTGATTTTCCTGTATTCTCAACAATTACCTTACCATATTATGTTATCCTCTGTAAAGGTTTATTTTAATTTTAACTAGAATGGGGAATTACCTCCCATCCATCAATTTAATTAGGACCATTTGTATAAGTAAGGCATTATTCACCTTCATATTTATATTACAAAACATGAAGAAAAAAATCTCATATGTCCCATTATCCAAGTACAATTTCATTCAATGAAATGAAATACACAATTATCGTTCTATATAACATGCAGTAGATAGTGTTCCCTTTCAACCCATTATAGATCATTTCAATTCATTTAATTAATTCATTAAATTAAAATAAATCCATCATGTAAAATTCATTCCTCATTATTATTACACATTCATTTTTACCAAGAATGGAAAATTCAATAATAAGGCTCAAAGGGTCTTCAAAATGGGCCATAATCAACATGGAAATATCCTACATGGTAAATTCCATTAAGAATCTAGGACAAACGCCTATAATGTGTCTTCAATTCCATTTATATACCCTTGTATCAAGGGAAACCTCATTTAAAAGATTTGACATAAGATAAGTAGGTGTTCATGGCAGTTAATAATTTGACATTAAAGGGATAATTTTACTTGGCACACTCAAGGGGTGTCCATAAAAGAGTTCAAGAACATATAACCCATGAAACAAGATTCAATAGGTGTTTATTGAGGTGCAATGATTAATTAAAGAACTCAATAATATCAACATTCCACTGACTCTTGAAATAACACCTTAAATCAAGATTCCACATGTTCAATTCAAGTGGTAGAAAAACAATTTACCTAAAAATGAATGTCAATAATGGTAGAAGCGGCGGAGGAGGTAGTGCTGGAGGCGGAGGCGGCGTCGGCGGCGGAGGCAGAGGTGGAGGCGGCGACGACGGTAGTGGCAGCGGCGGTTGTGTCAGCGAGGCAGCAGCGGTCGCGGTAGTGGGGGCGGGGGCGGAGGCGGCAGCGGAGAAGGAGGAGGACGAGAAGGAGGAAGGAGGAGGATGAGGAGGACAAGGAGGACGAGGAGGAGGAGGATGAGGTTGCGGCGGTGAGGGGCCTGGTTTAGCTTCCGCAAGAGCTTGACCGCGTGCAAGAGAGGATGGCCTGTTAGGGTTATTAAATAAAAACCGATGGATCCTTTATAAGCTCTTGTTAAAAGCACTGATAAAGGTATGTTTTATCAGTGCTAAAATAAAAGTGCTGATAAAACATTCATTTATCAATGCTTTTTTAGCGCTGAAAAAGTGGTACCTTTATTAGCGCTAAAAAAGGGCTGATAAAGGCATACCCCTTTATCAGCGCTTTCTGTTTAGCCCTGATAAAGGGTAGCGCTTCCCTTGCCCTATTTTTTGGTAGTGAACTTTCCTTACCGAACCTTTACTAGAAACACCAGGAAAGAACTTCATCACTCCGAAAAAGTCTAAGGGTAAAGAGGTTGTTGAAGAAGTTGAAGAAGAGTTTGTTAAAGATAAAGAAGAACAAGAAGAAGGAAGTGATGATCTGGATGAATTGATCAAACAAGTTGAATATTATCAAGAGATTGCTGAATCTGAAAAATTAGTCACTCCGAGAAAGGGAGTTGAGAAAGAAACTAGCAAGGATGATGATAAGCAAGAGGAAGAGAAGGAAAATGTTTTCTATGATGAGGAAGAATCCTATGAGAAGAAGTTTCTTGAGGAAGGAGCAGAAAAGGAGAAAATAGATGAAGATCAGATTGTTCAATTATCAGAAAGTGAGGAAGCGTCCCCAGATGAACAACCCATTCCGAAAGCTGACAAAGGTAAGCAAGTGATTATGGATCCACCAATAAAATACATCATCAGGAAAAAAGAAGTTGGTGGTTATTGTAGAAGGAATTTAGTGCAAATTGAAGAGGAACAATATCCAAGCAAGTTATCTGATTCGGAGTCATAAGCACATGGTTATGATTTTGTTGTTGAATCCTTGAAAAAGATGGGGGACACCATTCCGATTTTTCCTACTATAGACTCCAGATGCTAGATGCTGCAACATAGTTTGAATCTGAAGTCATAATCCTTATCCATGGTCATGGAAAAGTGTGTGAAGATCGAGGCTAACCATGAAAATTTCCTTATCAATTATGACGTGCACAGGAAATCATGCAGCAAAATCACTTTGTGGTCTAAGAAAGTTGAAGAAGACATTGCTGACATTGATCGTTTTTAGAATGAGGTAAAAGATGCCTTTGACACCGAGGATAAAAAGATTAAGAATCTTCAAGATGAGCTGACCACTGAGAAAAATATTATGAATCTACATGTCAGAGATCTGAATGGGAAGCTAAACTCAGTTGCTCAGAACTGGAAAGGGGAAAGATATTTTCGGCTTCAGTTTCAAGAAAAGTTACAAAAGAAAAATGAGATACTGAAGATGCAGGAAGAGGCTATGAAGGCTCAGGCAGAAGCTTTGAAAGCTCAAGATGAAAGGTTAAAAGCCTTGGAGAGGCATGCTGAGGAAGATCAAAGAGATTTGAATAAACTGAAAATCTTGTTGAAGAAGATGATCCCAAAGGAAAAGGAGGGAAAAAAGACAAATCTGATATTTTGTTGTATTTTTTTTCCTTGTAAAATTTTCTCAACTCTAATGAAAATTTGGTTGGTTGTATCTTGTTATATACTAATGTTTAAGGTAACATATTTTCCAATTCCCTTAAATTATTTTTGAAAATCACAAAGGGGGAGAAGGAAAAAGAATTACTCAAAAGAGGAGAAAGAAAATTTTAAAATGGAGAAGAAAAATTTCTAAGTGAAATATCCTTCAAGTAAGGGGGAGTTTCTCATTACAAAGTTTTTCATTCCCATGATAATGAAAAATCCACTCTGAAAATTCAGAATACAATCCTTAGAGTTTCAATGCCTAAGGGGGAGTTAGTTGTATTCATAATCATTCATGAACAAAGGGAGATAAGATTTAATTTCAAAGTCTAATGAAAATTTTCAAATTCCTTATACTCTTTTTTGTAATGATGTTTGTGCTTTCCAAAAAGGGGTAGATTGTTAATTCAATAAGATTTTCCTTATGACTTTTCCATTCCTTCTTGTTTTGAAAATCACAAACACATTATAAGTAAGAAAATCTATATTTTACTTCTATAAGGAAATTTTTTTTCCTTAAAAAAATTCACCCTAACCTAGATTTCCTTACACATATCAATATTTTTCTTAAGTGTAAAAATCAGATTCATATCAAAATCTCGGAATCATATAATGATTAGATATGAAGCTTTCGGTTTTAGGATCTGAATTCTTGATATGAACTCCAATAAAGTTCAACTCCAAATTCTGGATACAAACTCTAACAAAGTTCTACTCCGAATTCTGGACTTAGAACTTTTATAAGTTCGACTACAAAATTTTATAAGTTCGACTCCGAACATTTATAATTTCGACTCTGAACTTTTATAAGTTCGACTCAGAACTTTTATAAGTTTGACTCTGAACTTTTATAAGTTCGACTCCTAACTTTCATAAGTTCGACTCCAAACTTTTACTAGTTCAACTCCGAACTTTTATGAGTTCGACTCCAAAATTCTATAAGTTAGACTCTAAACTCTGTAAGTTCAGATTCTGAACTCCGGTAAAACTAGACTCCAAATTTCATTTGAAATTCAGACTCTAGACTTCTATAGAATTCAGATTCCGAATTCCTATAAAACAGAGTCTGAAAATCCTTTTATTATAGACTTCGAATCCCATTTTGGTTAGACTCCGAACTTTTATTTTCATACAATCCAAACTTCAGTTTTTCCTATGCTTACACTCATTTAATTATAAAACGATGTCGTCCTTTCTGTTTCTAACTAACCGTTGGTTGAGTGACATGTGTACATGTCTCTCCGAAATTGAAGGAAAATATGACCGTTGGAGGAGGGAGTCGACCGTTGGAGCTTCTCGTATAAATAGGAGTTCATTTGAAAAGCCCCAGAGAGACCATGATCTTCGATAACTCTGACAACTTGTGCTTATATTCTGTTGAAGTTATTTCTAGAGAGAGAGGCTCTTATTAACTCTCATGCTTCGTATAGAAAGTTTGAACGACTTGTTCAAACTTTTCCTTGTCCAGATTGCGTCGTGCGACTCCGAATGTTGATGATTGCATTCAAGGGCTTCCGGGGATAGGAAGACAGAGGTTCCAACACCTTGAAGTTGAGGGCTTCCGTGCTGAGGAAGATAGAGGTTCCAACTACCTTGAAGTTGAGTGCTTGCGGGGATATCAAGACAGAGACTCTGATCTTCGTATCGAGGGCTTACCCTGGTGTGGGTAAGATAGACTTTCTTTAAAGTATAAATCAAGGGACCTTTATCCAAGGTTGTTAGATACCCTTCTCTTTAGGTTAAAAGACTTATATCGTGTTACTTGTAGCCTTACTACTTGTTTTTTCCACTGTATTTTGTATTGTAAGGAAAGTATAACCTTCTTATATTTCCTTACACTTGTACTCTGATTCATTTAGATTCTATACGCTTTAAGGTAGATTCTCATACTGTAAACTTTCATTAAGTTTCAGTTTTCCGAAATCATATTTCTGGATCCATCTTTTCAGAATCGGTTTCCAGTTTTAAGCTAGTGTATAGAACATGAATTTTGTAACTCCATAACCTATACCAATCCTTTAATTGGTGTTATAGGTGTTGTGAATTTTATTAGTTTACCTTTTTTAAACTTAGATCTTTCCTTGTTTAAGGAAAATTTTAAAGTGTACAATTCACCCCCCCCTCTTATAGATTGAGCATCTACATCATTATTTCGATCTTACAATTACATATTTCTTATTGGCCTATGCTTGTTATATTATAGTGGAAACAACTAATTTTTTTATTAACTATAAAATTATTAATATTATTGTGTATTTTTTATATAAAAAAAATATACTGGTGAAGTATAGGTTTATAAAAATAAACAATTAGTCCGTTTTATTAAGATATACATACTTGATTCTATAATATCTAGTATTCTCTGATTAATTATTTATTTTATTAAATATATATATTTTTTTATATTTATATTATTGAGTATGTCCCATGTTTTTTACTTATATCTAGTAATTTTATGTGATAAATTAATTTTGTTTAATTTATCTATTTAATAAGTTTTTATTATTCTGTTTAGTAATGTTTGTCAAGCATGTAATATAATAGGATTTTCCTAGTAGATTTATATTAATAAGTTATTTTATCCTTTTTAAATTGATATAATACTATAAATATTTTTGAAAATAATATATTTTAACATTCTAGTGATTTTCTATTAGACAAGCCCAATGGGAACTTGTGTTTTCTGTTATGACTTTGTATAATGGTTCTATCAATTTTACTAGGTAAATGAATTTTTTTTAAAAATAAATATTTTATAAATTAAATAAATTGATTTAATATAAAATATATTTTATATAGAGATATATTTTCTAAGGGGTATTTAGATTCATTTAAAACATTTTTTTGTGTGTTATTTTATGTTTATGAAAAATATTGTTTTCAAATTAGAATTTCAATTTATGGTTTTAATGGAAAACTATTTTACCCTTAATGGGGTTTTGGATAGAAAATTATTTGAAATGTGACTCATCATGGGTTCTAAAAGAAAATAAAATTCAATATATTTAGTTTTATACTCTACCATTTATAGGGATTTAGTTTTTAAATGTTAAACTAGGTATGATTTCTTAAATATGGATTTTTATAATAAGTTGAATATATATAAATGAAGATTTTACATAAATGATTTGATATATTGCATTGAAAATAAAGAATGGTTTTTTTGTATAAATCTTGAAAAATCTATCTCTTGGGGTGAATGAAATCATAGAGGTAGGTCAATCATATATAACCCTCTTAGAAGTCAATGGTGGGGAACAACTTAGTTATTCTTTTGACAAGTTGATGTTATCAGGGGAGTATTAAAGATGATGGTACATCATTATATATTTATCTCTCATGGAAATATAGTGTTTTTTTTAATTTTATGATTCATCAATATGAGACATAATTATGGACTTAATGATGAGTTTCAGTGTCAGTGGTTAGTAGGTCTCTTGGATGTTAGAATTTTGTAAATTCAGTTTTCATGGATAATGAATTAATTGGTTTTTATAATTCAAAATTGATTTAAAAGTTAAAAAATATAATTTTATATATTATTTGAGTCATTATTAGTGGGGGGTTTTGGTTCATTACCCGGAAATATTATCATTGTGGGGTGATTTTGGACTTCAAATTTGTCTATTTTGGTGAATTGTGATTGATTTTTAGGATTTTCATTATGGTTATGACAAATTATTTAGGGTATTACTTCGGGAATTAGTATAGATGTTTCATTTATTGAGAATATTCTAGTACTTATTATAGATGATAATTACTATAGTGGGGATTTTTTAAGAGATTTCTTCCCAATTTTATTTGTAAAGGGGTAACTATTGTTCTGAATAGAACATTTCAAAATCAAAACATGGTATCTTTTTAATTTTTTAGTTTGGATAAAGGTTTATTTTATATATAAGGATTAAAATTTGATTTTAATTGTTTTAGAATTCATTTTATGCTATTATTGGATAGGTTTTTTTATAATTATGTTTTGTGTTACCTATGAAGGGGTAATACCATTCGGTTATACCAATATGTAACACTGGGTAAACTTTGGCCCTGGTAGTGGCTAAGGGGATCTATTGAGTACCAGTTGTTACCTAATTGGGAACTTTGTTGGCTTCCTTGGAGTTTTTTAGTGAGGGTGTTTTGCGATTTTTACCCTTAATCCCTATTTCTCATCCTCTTTATATTTTTTTAGTTTCATTCAATCCATCGGCTTGAGTGACCATTTATTAGATCTTTGAGACTCTATTTATCCTCCCTTCCACTCATTTTCTTCAATGGTGTTTCAAGGGTACATTTCACTAATAAATCTAAATTTCATATTTCATTCTCCACTTTTTCTCCCTCTTTTATATTAATATTCTAATTTCCCTTATCATGGTTATGGTTTCTTTAGTCAATTGCACTTGAACGTGGTGGAATTCACCTAAAACATTATGGTTTCTTTCCCTCATTCTTTAAAAAGAATAGTATTGATTGATCTTGTGTATCTATTATGATTAAAGGAGATTGAGATATTATTATTCAAGGGTTTCCAAATTTTATTATGAAATTAATGGTTTATTTCTTATAGATTATTTAGGGCCTTAGGTTGATATATTTTTTGGGGATGTTATGGAGTAGATAACATTATATTTAATTGGCATTTTATTGGTCTTCAATTACGATGGTTATTTGTTTTTGTTCCATTTGATATGGAATTATGTTTTAGTTGTTTTTTGGGGTTGTTATTGATATTTTTTTATAGGTAACGCTCGCAATTTATAAGGGTAAATTATCTCGACCCTCCATTTGATTATTAGGCTATTATTATAAAATTTATTCCTTTTATTTTTATTTTTTTTAATAAATTAATCTTATATTTTAAAAATTACAAATTGATGGTTTACGATGGAACCTCTGTATAATGAGTTAAAAAATTTCAATGGGTTCACTTGTTAAAATATTGAGATATTCATTCCCTCTTGTTTATCTCGATAGAAATTAATTTTTTTAAAACTTAATTGATCCTTTGAAATTCCATTTTTTTTATTTTTCCTTGATATATAAATTTTATAACCGATGTCTTGGTTAAATAAAAAAACCCTAGTCTCTCTAAGTAGTGTAAACTTTCAGCGGTATTAATAAGGGGCTCCAATGTAAATACTTAGATAATCCATGGTATTAAACCATTCTGATTATAGATTGAAATCCCAAATTCATTCCATGGAATGAGCCCCCGTGGATTTACAATACTTAACTATGGATCATTTTCATGATTTCCAAAAATATTCTATAGTAGCATTCCCCTATTTACACTTAAACGTAAATTATATATAAGACATGAAACCACACATAATCAATAGTTAAGAGAGTTATACAGTGGGGAAGTGGCTTATAGTTTTTCAAGGTGGGAAGAGGTGATTTAGATTGAAAAGAATTATGGTTTGAGATAAATACCTAAGATAACACTAAACAAGTACCATGATTTTCATAATGATTTATAGTTTTGGAAAATCAATGAAAACTATTATTTCAAAATTTACTTTTTGTAAATAATTTATTCATTAATTTTATCTCCACATTCATTCCCTCTTGTTCTACAATTTTTATCAATATATGTTAGAAAGGACACTCATCACTACTAAAAAAACAGCCTATATCAGTGCTAAAAAGGGCTTTAACAGCGCTAAAAAAGCGCTGTAAAGCTCAACGCTAATATAGGGGGTTCATTTTATCAGCGCTCTGAAAAGTGATGATAAAGGCCGCTTTTATCAGTGCTAAAAAAAAGCTGATAAAAGACCCCTTTATCAGCGTTTTTTTAGTGTTGATAAAAAGGACCTTTATCAGCTCTTTTAAAAAGCACTGATAAAGGTCAAAAAATTTTAAAAAAAATATAAAAAAACTAAAAATAATATGGGGAAGTGCTTTTATCAGCACTTCACACCCCCTTTATCAGTTCTAGGAGGTCTCCCGCGCACTGCCCTTCCTGCACATCCTCATACGTGCGCACCCCCTTTGCTTCCACTCGAACTCGAACCCAGGACCTCCCCCCTTTCGTGGCGGCACCTTTACCACTATGCCATTTCATTTTGTTGTCTATTTAATGATATATCTATATATCTATAGTTATATTTATTCATATATAGATATAGATTCGTATTAATATAAATATATTTATTCATATATTAGTATATATATATATTAATTCGTATATTAATATATATTTATATATATATTTAGTTATAATTTTTTATACGTATATTTATTTGTATATTAATATATACATATAAGATTAGTTTTAAATACATTTATGAAAAAATATGTTTTTTATGTGTGTTTATAAATAAATAAATAAATACATACATACATAGATATATACAACACACATATATAGATATATATAACACACAGATACACACACACAGAGAAACATGTTTATATTTACGAATAAATACATATATATGTGTATTTGAAAAGCTATTGAATGTACATATAAGATAAGTTTTAAATAAATTTATGAAAAAATATATTTTTGATGTCCGTTTATAAGTAAGTAAATAAATAAATACATATATACATATATACAACACACAGACACACACATAGACACCCACACACACATAGACACATATATATTTACGAATAAATACATATATATATGTTTATTTGAAAATCCATAAAATGTTAAAACGACCATAAATTATAATCTAGAATTCCATTTCAATTCCACAACTACTAAAATCTATGAAAATGAAACAATATTCTATATGATACGTGGTACTGGCCTAATAGACATCCGGATCAGAAGTTATACTTATTTGAATGTTAAAAAATCGGGGTATACCGACTAAAAAAATCAGTTTTGGAGGCCTTTTAGGCCTTTTTTGGGCTCCAAAAATGTTTCAGAGGCTTCCCCTAGGACACTAGCGCGTAGATCTCATCACAGACTTCGATTTTATATACTTTAGAGCTCAAACGGACACCCGGATCAAAAGTTGTTTCCGTTTGATATTTGAGTTACATTTTCAACATATTTTAGATCTTTTATTAATTGTTTTGATTTTTTGTGTCCTCAAATTGTTATTAAATGATTTTTAATCGATAATAATTAAAACATTATTAATTAATAATATTTTTTAAAAATATTTTGAAGACATTTTCACTAAATTTATTATATATTTAATGTAATAGTCTATTTATACGTATCTATAACATATTTAAAAAATATATATTGTATTTATATCTATATAAATATACTTATATAAGAATAATTTATTTTTCCAGATTTTTTTTAAATATTAAAATTTTCAGTGCTGATAAAGCCTCCCTTTATCAGCACTACTAAAATAAGCGCTGATAAAGGTCCCCCTTTATCAGCCCTTTTGTTGGGCGCTGATAAAGGCCACCTTTATCAGTGCTTTTTTTGAGCGCTGATAAAGGGGTAGCGCTTCCCTTGCTAGTTTTTGGCGTAGTGAATCTTCCCTCTTTTTTAAAATTTGTCACAAAAACAAAATATAGTTAGGATAAGTATCAATTTTAATTATTTTAATTTTGGTCATCATATCTACACAATAGTGATAAATTGTTATCTACAAACTAATGCATCCATTATCACCCAAAAATCATCCAGTTAATCCCATGTAATACAATTATATGTCCCATTTGAGTGTTAACTTTTAGTTGTGTATACCTTAGAGATTTAATGTGATGGATTACCATTTTCCTTAAGTTTCATTTTTCTAGTTTGTCTTTGGAGTTGAATGTGCTATACCTTCAGTTCAATTGAGTCAACACCAATATTATTTGAATATAAAAAATTATTTAATATTTTTAAAATTTTGTTATTTCATTCCATGATAGATATCTATTTTGGTTTCATCCACACTTGTGTAAATTTTTAATACAGTAAACTCAGGATGGATACAATTTTTAATTATAGAAAAACATGACAATTGAGGTTAATTTTAGGGTTTTTTGAACATTCCTACACATTTTTTATGCTTAATATTTTATTTCTTAATAGGTAATCATGTTATTAAGTGTTGGTAATTTTGTACCATGATTATAGCTACTTTATTGAAAAATATTAAGTGTATTTATTAGATATTGCTTATTGTTGATGTAGAATACTTGTTCTAGTCCACCTGTCAGTGATGTATAGGTTAAAATTATAGAATGGGTTGTTATTCCAAAATTGAGTATTCATATTGATGGTGTGTGATAGTATATAAATTCCATTGATATTACATCGTTTGGTTTTCAAGACATCCGTGAGACATTATACCCACTACCTTATTCCATAGAACGAGCTACTAGATTACCCTAGCATAATGGGACTAGTTCTTTTAATTGGGATAGGTCACTAAGAAGCTATCATATTTTACATATTAACTCATATTTTATGGTGTATATGTGAACATGTGTGATATATTGATGGGTACATATATTTCCTCCCATATGGTATTTCCTTAGATTATCAAGTTAAATTCCAAAATAAGGCTCAAAGAATGTGGCACAAGTATAAACCCCCCTTTGTTTAGAGAGTTATCAATGGTAATTAGTACATATCATTGTATTTCCACATGGTGGATCTAAGGTAATTATTTTTTTGATGAATTCCAATACTTATTTTACATGTCATTATCAATGAGTAGAGATATACAAGTATACACTAATATATCATTGTTGTGTTGAGACACCTTTGGTGGTTCCCTTCTATGTATTTTATGATCACACACTACATGGACACCTTGGTGGGAATTCTCCCTTTTTTTTGTTTGGTACATACATGTATTTTTTTTGGGTAAAGCTTTATGGGACTCTTTAATTTTCCATAAAAGCATGACCAGTTACCATTTCCATGTTTATGCTTTTAGAGGTGGTCAAAGGTCTCGTTAGGCTTGTGGTCTGCTCTTATTTTAGTTCCACCCACATTATCACTCATTTCTTTTACAACCTTATAACATACATATTTTTATGAGATTTTATTTACATAAATTAGGCTTTTATGGGTTAATTTTTAGAGTTCTGAATATTTTACATTTATACATTTCTTTGAATTATTTAGTTTGAATCTTATTTCTCAGACATCTGAATTGTTCTCGAGTCATGCCAAATTTATGCTAGTGACCGATCATGACATATATTCATAATATTTTCTATAAACTATTACCCAAATGTTATATAGATAACTCTTCTACCTCTCTCAAACCCTGAGTATCAGGGAGCTCTCCTAGGGTTGTAGTGCATGCTATCTAGGAATTTTATGGGTATTCTAATCAAAGAAGTTACATAGAATGATTGATTAAAATGTAAATTAAACAATCATTGTCTAATTAATAAAGTAATTTTTTATAATAGAGATAAAAATTGATAATTAATATTAATACTAAATTATATTACATAAATTAATGTGAAGAAAATTTCATTTTAAAAAAGAATAATTTATAGGTTTTCTCAAAATATGGGGAGTTTATAAGATGAAATTATTTAATGTTTGAAAATTAATTCATCGTTAATAATTGTTTAATATTATGAAATATGGTGTTCAAAAAATAGTCATGATGGATTTTAAATATGAGTGTTTGTAGATCTATTCTAGAGGACAAAAAAGACTATAAGTGTAAGAAACCATGATAAATAAAATTTATGCATATATTTTCTATTGAATTTAAATATTTGAATATGTTAACTTAATTAATTTTATATGTCATAATCTTTTATGGAAGAGTGGAGCATAAATATGGATTTTTAGATACATAAAATCATTTTTAGGATGAATAAAGAAATCTCAACATAATGATATCTCATTGTAGAATGATTATATTTGGAATTAAAAGCTATAACTATATGGAAAATGTTATGGAATAATTTATAACCACTACAATGTAATAATTATTTATTATTAATGGATTTAGAAACATTAAGAGTGTTCTGGTGTGAAGAGTTGGGAAGAATGATCAGATATGAAACATTTGAATATTGGATAATTCATGGTGTAAAATTACACTATAATTATCTCAATAATATTAATAGAGTTATTGATGTTAAATTATGGTGAAAGGATTTTATGGGGCTGCATGGATGAATTAGAAAAAAATGGCAGCTAAGATTAATTAAAATTTAATCAATATATGCTATTGAATAATATTTTAGAACAAAATATATATAAATATATTGATTTTATATGATTTTATAAAATTTTATAGTTTTTCCCTTATTTTTGGAAGATATATAGAATGTTTCATAATGTGGTTGTTACACTCTAATGTTAGCACATCTAAAAAATATTATAAATAGAATTTTATGTAAGTTGAGTGGAAATCACTATATTTGAAGTTTTAGTTTCTATTGAAATCAATAAGGGCATGAAGCACTCTATTCATCTTTTGTTAGGAAATATTAATACCCTCTTCTATATCAAGATTAAGTCAATCCTTTAGATTCTGTGAAAATATCGAGTATAAGACATTTTACAATGAGTTTGTTAAGAAATTATTATTGAGTGATATAATTGTTTTTATAATGTGTATTTCTATTGGGGTTTTTTATTTTATTATTCTTTAATATATTTTCTTATTTATCTATTTATGTCGATAATCTATTAATTAAATAATTTTCATTAATATATGAATTAGTTACTTAAATTCTTTCTTGTCGGTGGAATGTGTTTAAGTAAGAAATTTTTAAATAGGGTTTTGGATAATGAAATTATTAAATTAATTAAAATAATTTATCATAATAAATTAGGAGTTCAATAATTACATAATAAACACTAATAATAAGGATTTTTTGTTATTTTATTTCCCTAACAACAAAATAATTTATTTATAATATTGAAATCCTACATATCTTATAAACCCAGATTTATAAAAACTCAATATTGTTAGATCATTTAATATTCATTAAATAAATTTTTACTTTTATTTAATCATATATTTATTCCTAGCATTCAAATCAAAGTCACATTCTGGGTATCATATGTCTCTATGGATTCATCCATGAGAAATCCACATATTACGCCATAGTTGTTTGGTATTAAAGGTGGTATTTTATAAATTATAATTTTTATTCTTACAATAATTATCAATTACTCTTGGGAAGATAGAATATATTAAGTATTTTCCTTAGTTTTATGATGTATTTGAGTAAGAAACATTAAATTAAAAGTATAATATTAAATTATAATGACGATAAAGAACGCCTGAACTAAGAGGGAGCTAGTCCTTGAGCAATAAAAAGTATATTAAAGTTAATCATGTAGTAAATTCAAGTATTAATATTCAATATATATTTTATCATTTAAATATATATATATATTATAATTTTGATAATTATTATCTAGATTAGTGTTAGTCTATGATCTTTAGAAATGTGAAATATTATACTAATAGTAGAACATCATATAACAAAAAAGAAGGAATTTAAATTTAATAACGGTTTTCAGTAAAGGGGTGTAGTGGATAGAATGTATACATACACTTCACCAAATAAGAATGAATATCAAGGATAATAATGGAGAAAAGTAAAAAAATAGTTTATGATATTTTTTGTGGAAGTGGTTTACAAATGGTAAATTATTGTAATAAAGTTGTAGTAGTTGAAGGAATATCTAATTGGTAATGGTATAAACTATAGAGAAATATATAATATGACTTAAATAAATGTTTATTAGATATTATTTTATATTGAATAAATAAATTTTAGATTTATCAAGAGATATCACACCACATTCTACAACATGATGTATTTTTTATTATATATTACTTATAATTTTCTTTGATGTTCATCAAAAATGTTTTATGTTAATGTTATAAAAGATAGTGGGATTAAATGTTTAAATATAATAGTATATATATTTAATGGGGATTTGGATTTTTTAGTAAATAATTTGAGAGCAGATATTGTATTTAAATGATAACATTGAGTCTTTATTATTTTTAGTTCTTATAGACACTGAGTTCAATCATGAAAGAATATAGTAAATTAATTAATGTCACTATGTTATGGGTTATTTTTTAAGGTGGTATTATTCTAAATGTTGGAATATATTTTATAATAGGGAACTACTTTTTATTCATATCAAATTTATCTTTTAGTGGTATAAACTTGTATATATGAGATAATACCCAACTCTCATTCCCTGGTTTAATTTCTATACAATATATTTTCATATGGGGATAAATTAATGAATGCTTAAAATATTTAAAGGTGAGAATGTCTCAAAGGAAAACCAACAAATCAAACCATAATTGGGGAGAGTATATCAAAAGGTAACCACTACCTTTATTCGAGAATATAATTCATGTGGAATCATGAAATTCATCACATTGAATTAATTATCAATAAATGAGACAATATTGAGTTTCATGATAAATACCAAAATAAAAAAAAATTAATAGAATAGAAAAGTTTTATTAATGATCTAATGAATTTTTTAATAGTAAATGAATATTTTGTATTGAAATAATATATATACATTGTAGTAATAACAGAGAAAACACTAATGATTAGAAATAAATAAAATATAACTTTTGTAACAACCTAAGACTTTATGATTTATTTAATTTTAAATAAATTCAATCTCTTTGATAACATACGATGAAGTAACACTGGGTTTAAATGAAAATACTCAATCAAAATATTATTTAATCATGACTATTTTAACCTAGTCATTGAGTTGATGAGTATGAATAGTGTTAACTAAATTATGAAAATTATATGGTTTATACATTTATAAAAAAAGAAATGGATATATATTGATTACAAATAAAATAATATTCATTTGAAATAAAAAAGAAATGTTTTCAGAAGAAACTATATTTTTTTAAAGAAAATAGTTTCATCCATTCTTGAAAACATATAATAAAATTAATTATTGAAACTTTTAGAAAATTTATTTGAAATAAATAAATTCATTTTTGATATTAGAAAATCAAAATTTTCTTAGAGTGAATTTTTGTGTTTTGATCTAAATATTTTCATTTTTCATCGTGTTTGTGAGATTAATTTAAATATGGATTCTTCCACTTCCCTGAATTGAATTTACATAAGTAGACTACATATTTAACGTTTGGTGTTTAGTTCCAGATGAAAAATTCTTGTAGAAATTTTAGTCATTTGTTTTTTTTTTTGTGCGGACTATTTTTAAATTCAGGCTTCAGAATGGATTTTAGGAAATTGGAACACTTGAAAGAGATGAGTTATTTTTAAAGAAATTAAAATAAATGTGAAATGAGAAAAATAAAAAATAAAAAATAAATCAATTTTTAATAATAATAATAATAATAATAATATCATTAATACTATTATTATTATTAGTATCCTTATTATTAATATTATTATTATTATTATTATTTTAGATTCATTTTTTAAGAGACCAAGGGGTCTCTTACTACTCTCTATGTTGCAAGACGCCCTACCTGGGGTCCTCTATAGGTCGTGGGGCACACCCCCTCGGCTCTCCTCTTGTGTGGAGATTTCTTTATTTTTCTCCTTCAATCCATCATGGGCTTGTGAATGGTCTCTCATGTCACGTTCGTGTGTGTTGTGGCATCCCCCGTTGAAGATGATGCTATTCAACTCGATTTGGTTCACTGCTAATTCCTTAAGTGTGTTAATCATCATTAAGGTGGTTTAGAGTTATCTGAGTCAAAGGAAACTCACCACATATGCATAGGTAAGCATATATAAAATAAGTTCTCTCGTTATATGTATGTCAACCCATATAAGTGTGATTACATATTAGGGACTAGGTGTGCTTATGTATATATATAGAAAATTCATACATGTGTGGGTGATAATGGGATTATGCGTGTGAGAATATATGTAAGGATTCTATTTTTCATTTTCATGGACATGAGAACATGTACATAGTGTTTAGAGAATCCTTATGTATATTTAAAGGTGAATATGCCTGGAAAACAGATGGAGCATCTTAGAGTTGTTGCTGATAAAAGGGTTAAGCACGGAGTGTTCAGCTTTGTTCTTATTTTGAGGTAGCTATCTCTTCCTCTAACCTTTTCATTATAGAAATCCTTTATGTGTTTCTTTATAATATATTGATTTAAGTTATTCTTTTGATAAATTGAGATTCCAACCATGAATAAAATTTTTAAAGAGTAAAAAGGAATTGTTTGAAGAACAAGTCATGTTTTCTAATAAAAATCCTCCAATGGAGGTGAGATTCCATCAATATAAAAAGTAATGAGAACCCTTTACAATTTCTTATATTATTTCATTGGTATTCCTCTACACTTTATTTCAATGTTATTTGTGGTATATTTTTCATTTTTAGCCTCTTTAGTTATTCTAAAATGATGTTTCCCCTTTGTATATGAGAGTTAAATGAATCACGTCTCCTTTTGGTGTTAAGTCCTCATATAGTTTGAATTTCCCATGTAGGAAATTAATTTTTGTCCCATGGAAGTTGAATTAAATGGTAGCCTTCTGATTTTCCCAATTCCTTAAAATATCATATGAGGTTAGATGTTTAAGAATGGTTCTTTGTGTTGAACTTGACTTATCAAATTAGTTTCATTTGATGTTTTGAATAGGGTTGTATGACCATGCCTCTAAATATATTTTAAAGGGAATAGTTAAAATGAATTGTAAAAAATGGAATGGCTTAGTCATGATAATATGATTTTCCTTAAATTAATTGAATGCTTTGGTTGTAATGGAATTGATCCTAGATTTTGAATTTCATAAGATTCAATGACTTATGCATTGTAAATTAAATGTAACGACTCACTTATAGTGTTTTATAAGGGTGTTAAGGCCACACCATTTTCTTATGTTTTGAAACTACTTATTTGAATTTACATGTCCCTTACTTATGTGGCTCACTTGATATGGGTTGGGGAGAAAACTTGGGTTCCATATTAACGAATCATGGATGGATTCTTGGTTCTTGATGGGATATAACCCAACAGGTTAGAGAATTAGTGTTTCAGATTTCAGGTAGGGGATTCCATGGGAAATTTATTATACCACAATGTGATAGTGGTTACCTGAGGGGAAACTGAGGATGGACCTATTGGAAAGATGGTTACGCCATGCATCAGGTGATTCTTGATCCCTAATGTGTGATTCTAGAATGATCTCTGGGTTACCATACCACAAGTGATACTTTGGATTCTAAAATGATAACCATGGATTGTCTCGGTGGCATTGGAATTTAAATGGATGTATCGTAGTGATTCCTCAGGGATGGACTAGGAATTCACATTTGGAATTTATGGTCTTTATATAAATGATTTAGATACTTTTATTGATATTGAATAGAGTTTCCTTATAAATTGTGACACCTCTCTGGTGCTTCTAGCATGCTTAGTTTCTAATAGAGGAATTAGACCCAATGTCGATTCATAAGATTGGGGTATTCCTTTTTGGGTTTCCATGTTTACTTTGTCCCATGTAAACATATTTTTTCTTTCATAGGTACCTCTTTCAGACACCCGGCTTAGGCCGAAGTAGGTGGTATGGGATGAGTGTCCGTTTAGGAACCCATACCAAGATGTTGCCTTTTTTATTTGTTATTTGTTTTGTGCTCTCTATATATAGAACATTATATTAATTTTATAATCACTACTATATTAGGATAGACACTGGTGGTGCTGACACATTGAGATTGATGTCCTTCACCCTACTTGGGATACCATTTAACTATGGTACCCTAGTATACCTTATATTTACAGGTCCTGGGTTGAATAATTTTGTTGTTTACTTGTACCTAAGGAGTTAAAAGAAAAGGACTGAGCTTGAGCTCAGGATTCTTGTGGAGATCAACTTGAGGCTTGATTGTTTTCTTTATTATTATACTATGTTGTAAATCAAGCTATGTTGTTTAATACTTTCAGTTATATATAATCATCTAAACATACATGTATATTTATAGCTGACATTTCCCATATTTTATATAAATTTAATATCATTCTTCTATAGCTTTACATTCAATTATTTACTACTTATGTTGATATTTGTTGCTTATATTTTGTTATACCACAATGAAACTATGACATGATGGTATAGTCTCCCCACTATCACCTATGTATACCCTTGTTTCTAGTCGTAAGCCTCTTGCAAACGAGGAGGTGTGCTTGAGGTCATGTGACCCACCGGTCCAGCCACTGGATTAGTGGTAAGACGGGTAGGGATATTGCAATGCTGTATCAGAGGGGTCATTTTCCTTTTATCTTACTATTTATGGCTGGTAGAGAGAATACTAGGATTGTGTTGGTTCTTGGTTAATAGTTGTGCTTGGCACTGATCACCCCATGTATGGAAAATGACTAAGTGGCCAGGGCTAGGAATTGATGTTCATTCTTTTTCAATGTTATAGTTGATATGATTTCACCTTGAGTGATTGGTATAATTGTTTCTACCTATGGATTTATGGATTTTATCTTATTTTACCCTTAGCCTATTAAGGAAAGGATGAAGCTTTACATTCATCATAATATGTACATAGGGATTCATATGTCATGCATATTTTGTGCCATGTAGCTGTATTCATAGGTTTCGTGATGATATGATCGAGTTCCTTGAATTGCATTCCTTGTTGCTATGTTTATTATCATGCCTAATTGTATTACCTGCTTAGGGGTTAATATGTCATGCCTATGTGCCTATTCCATGTCTTCCCAATGTTATCTTCTTATGATGACATGCAAGTTTTGTTTTGATATAATTTATTTCATGAAATAAATGGATTGGTTTCAATTAAATGGGATCCAAATGCCACATGTAATGTGTATGGGCTTTTTATGGATTAGTAGATATCCTCCCATATAAATGGATTTTTGAACATGTGAAGGTTGTATTATGAAATGGTTTTAAATTTAAAGGTCTTGGGAATGGAACCTATAGTTTTGTATTTTGTTTAAGAACCTTGTGTAATGGTAGATAAAGCTTCTTTTAGTTTCCTTGGAATGGAAGAGTGAACATTTTCTATAGGCACTCTTTCATTTAGAAATGGCTTATATGATCAGCTTTTGAACCTAGTGACTTCTTTAAGCATGAATTAGTGTTAGGGCCGACAATTATTATTCATAAGGGGATAGCCTATGGTTGGTATCACCCTTATAACATTAAATCCTTTCTAATGACATGAGTTTCTACGTTTTGGTTTCATTCTTGTGCTGATGATCCTAGTTGGACCCCCTTGCTTAAAATGATACCCTTGTTCGGATGGGTGGTAATGTCTTTCTTGGAATTTTATGTGGGAGTGAGCATATAGTGATGCTTGATTTTAGCTAGTTAGATATTCCTCGAGCATGTTCGGACACTTTCTAGGTCATTTGATTCTTTCTTTCCCTTAGTGGTGCAAGAATTTATATGGAGTCCTCTAGGTTAATGGCTGTATAGGGAAATAAAATGATGGGTTAAATCCCTTTTATGGACCATATGATACTTAATTGCATAGGGAGGACAATATATAGATAGTAATCAGGATGTGTCAGTTGCTTTTGAAATCTCAGGTTAGTATGCATCGACATACGAGGTAGCCATTGAGTGTTTAATGTTGCAGTAAACTGATTGAGTTTGATGTGCTCATTGAGCCTTGTACTATTGAGTGTGGTCCTATTTCATCTCTGGAGTAGAGTGACCTGGGTGTAAATAATTCATGTTCATCCCAATTCTTTATTATGACTACCAGTGACTTGGGTGTTTTGAAATGCTAGATGGTTTGGTTTTGGTCCTCATTCCAACTTTTTAAATGTTAGTGTTTATAGAAGTCCTGACCTAGCATCCTTTTGACAGGATAATATATCTCTTATTTTTGACGATTAGGATACTCCTAAATTGGGTATTTTCATGTAGGTTATGTTAAATAAGTTTCCTTCTTGGTAGAAGGAACACAACCAATGACGACCATTATAGAATAGTCGGACTGACTTAAATGTTGTGGGGCTTGTGAACTTTAAATCATGTTGGTGCTTTCTCAGCCACACAATGTTGGTGTGGTTGTATTTGCATGAAACCTTTGATTAATTTTGTTGTTCATGAGTGTACTATAGTGGTTAAGATTGAACAATCATGGGATGCCTCGGGTGGTAAAGGCTGGTTGATCAGTTAATGATAGTGCATTGGCAAGTGAAGCTAAGCTTCTTCTAAGGTATCGACAAATAGTGGTTCAACCATTTTCCTTATGGTAATATTTAAAAATACTCCTAGAATACAATGGTTTAATGAAGATTGTGTCCCCTATATTAACATCATCCATTATACACTAATATATTGTTGGTCTTACGCCACACAATAGTTTGAAAGTTGTTGGGTGGATTTAGTGGTCTGCCAGCATTGCATGCTAAATAAACTGCTCTTATCTAGTCTTGGTTAGTCATGAGTGACCCATTGATTCCCGTGTAGGAATTCCACATATGTAATCTTAAACAATATATGTTTCATATAACTTGACCGCTTGTCCGATGCTACTTTGGGCTTGCAAAATGTTCTGATGTGGGTGTCTTGTCATTGTACCAAAATCTCACATGTAAACATAGAGTCTGTAGTACCTTGAAATAATTCCTTTTACACCAGTCATTCCAATATGAGGTTATCCAAGACTTGTTTTAAGGATAAATTATTCTTAAATCAAGGAACATCACCGAAATTCCGGTATATGGATTTCGGTGGACGTGTACATGAGGAATGTGATATACCTTTGAAGAAGGCATCACAGTTTAGTTTATAAAAATGTCGATCATTTAAGCCAAGAATATTCTTGAATAGTCGATTAG
Organism: Viscum album; assembly: GCA_963277665.1. Lineage (NCBI taxonomy): Eukaryota > Viridiplantae > Streptophyta > Magnoliopsida > Santalales > Viscaceae > Viscum > Viscum album. Next base: position 1,424,601,838 of record OY728120.1, on the reverse strand, counting down.
AGAGGATCAACTAGCTGCCTCTATTATTCAATGCAGTTATTAGTGAAGGATCATTTTTGGAATGTCATCATATATTATGAGTGTGGTTCGTGTCGGCCAGGGATTTTCATGAAAAGTTAGCATGACTTGGGATTCCTGGTCGATGGGGAATCGACTATTTTAACTATTTTGGAAATCATGTGAGATCTCCCACGAGATTTATTAAGGGAATGTCTTGTAGAATATTTTGATGGTGGAAGGTTTCATGGCTCTGAATTTCCCCCTTTTTAAAGATAAAGCCAATGGTGAGAAGTACCATTGGCTTTATTTTAAACAAGATAACGACGAGATCATGTCTCCAGCTAAAAAGGCTCAGGTATGTGTCATAACGGTGTTTCGGTTGGAAAATGAGTGTTACATCGGGCTTTGACAACTTAAGTGTCTTGTTTTTAAGAAGTGATGAAAGGTATGTTGGGTGTTGGGAAACGCAATGAGACCTTTTAAATGAGACTCTTTGAACCCTATAGGTTGAGTGATGTTTTCTTTGTTCATAAAATCTTTTCAGGGATGAGATGTTCTAAGGTGGTAAGGTTGTAACGTCCTACATTTTGTATCGAATGAAAAAATATAGGGGAAATTTTAATTATTCATTTTTTGTGCGGGTTATTTTTAAAACTATGCTTCATAATGAAATTTCATAAATCGGAATACTTGAAAGAGATGAGTTCTTTTTAATGAAATTAAAAATAATTAATTTCAAATTAAAATAAAAGTGAAATTATAAAAATGGAAAATAAAAAATAAATAAATTATTTAATAATAATACTATTATTATGATTATGATTATGATTATTTTTTATTTTTATATTTTTATTATTTTTTAGATTAGTTTTTAAGAGACCAATGGGTCGCATACTCCTCTCCAGGTCACGTGATTCCCTCTATGGGCTCCTCTCTAGGCAACGCGACTTACCCCCTCAGCTCTCCTCCAACATGGTGATTTAATTGTGTTTCTCCTTAGATCTATCATGGGCATGGAAATGGTGTCTCGGGTTGCGTTCGTGCATGTTTCAGCAATCACTACAAAAGGGGAAGAGGTTCATCTTGATTTGGTTTGCCGCCAATGACATATATGTGTTGATCATTATTGAGGTGATTTGGAGTCTCCATATTCAAATATGACTCATGGAATATAAATAGTTAATCATATATATAATAATTTCTTCCGTTATTTTTATATCCTCCCATGAAAGAATGATTACATATAAGGGGCTAGGTGTGCTTATGTATTTATATGGGAAATGCATAAATGTGTGGGTGATAGTGGGAGGATGCTTATGAGATTATATATAAGGATCCTCTTGTGCATATTCAAGGCCATGTGGACACGTACATAGGGGATTGGGAGTCCTTATGTATATGAAATGTTTCATATTCCCAAAGGACTAATGGAGAAGCTTAGAGTTGTCGCTGATAAAAGTGTCAAGCGCCGAGTGTTTGACTTGGTTCTTCTTTTGAGGTAGGTTTCTTTTCATCTACCCTTTTAAATTAAAGAAATAATTTATGTTTTTATTTAAATTATGTTTATCTATGTTATTCTTATGATAAAATGAGTTACCAACATTGAATAAAATGTTTAAAGAGGAAAACAAATTTAAGGACAAGTAATTTTTTCTAATAAAACATATCCAATGGAAATGATATGTCTTTAAGCTAAAAGGAATGATAGACTTTAATAAATACTTGTCTTATTTCATTGGTATTCTTCTAAACTTGATTTCAATGTTAGGTATGGAATGTTTTTCATTTTTATCCTCTTGGTTTATTCCAAAATGATGTTTCCCCTTTGTATATGAGTGTTAAATGAATCAAGACTCTTTTGGGTGTTAAGTCCTATTATAAATGGAATTTCCCAAGTAGGTAATTACGTTGTTTCACATATGATTTGAATTTAAGGAATCCTTATAAGTTGTCCAATTCCTTGAATTACCATCTAAGGTGATATTTTTAGGAATGGTTCTTGGTGTTGACCTTGACTTGTTAAATTAGTTTGATTAGATGTTTTTAATATGGGTGTATGGCCACACCACTAAATATAATTAATGAGGAATGATTATGATAAATTGTAACAAATTGAATGGCATAAAGTTGATGATATGATTTTCCATAAATTATTTGGTTTTAAAGGAATTGTTCTTGGATTTTGAAATGCATAAGAGGTACTGCATTATTCATTCTACATTAAATGTAATGACTCATTTGCAATGGTTTATAACGGTGGTAAGGCCACACCTTTTTCTATTATTTTGTAATTTCTTATGTGAAATGATATGATCATTTATTGTGTGGATCACTTGATAAGGTCTTTGAGAAAAATGTGGGTTCCATATTAAGGAATCATGCATTGGAACTCCATGCTTGAAGGGTTACAAACAAATAAGTTAGGGAAGTGGTGTCGTGGATTTCTAGGCAAGGGATTCCTAGAGAAATTTATTATATTGGTGTGTGATAAAGGATTTCTAAAAGGAAACCGAGCATAGACCCATTGGAAATATGGCTACACTATACCTTGGGAAATACTTGATTCCTTATGTGTTATACCAGGATGGACTCTGGGTTACCCTACAATAAGGGATACTTGGGATTCTGAAGGGAACACATTAGATGGGCTTGGTGGCATTGGACTTTAAATGGATGTACCGTAGTGATAACTTAAGGATGGGATTAGACTCCACATTTGGAATTGATAGTATTGCTTGAAATTATTGAAATAATTTTATAGATATTTAACTGAGCTTCCTTATACATTTTGATACCTCTCTTGTGCTTCTAGAATGCTTAGTTTCAGACACATGAATTGGACCCCAAGCTATAGCATAAGCTTGAGGGTATTCATTTTTGGGTTTCCATGTTTATATTGGCCTATGTATACATATTATTTTTTATACAGGTAACTCTTTCAGACACCCGACTTAGACCGAAGTAGGTGGTATGGGACATGTGTCCATTTAGAAACCCAGACCAAGGTGTTGTCTTTTTATCTGTTATTTGTTCTTCTCTTTCAATATATGGAACACTCTCTAAATTTTATAGTCACTAATTCATTAGGATAGACACTGGTGGTGCCAAACTATGGATATTTATGTCTCACACCCTACTTGGGTCGCCATTGCACCGGGGTACCGGAGTGGACCTTATATTTTCAAGACCTGGGATTAATGATTTTTTGGTTTGATTATACCAGAGTAGTTAGGATCATAGGACTGAGTTGGAGATCAGGATGCTCATGGAGATTACCTCCAATCTTGATTATTTTCATTATTATTGTACTGTGTTGTAAAGAATGATGTATTGTTTTCTGCTTTCAGTTATCTATCATCATCTAGACATGTATGTATTGTTGAAGCCGGTGTTGACTGTATTTTATATAAATTTAATATTATTACTCTTCTCTTTTGCATTTAATTATTTACTACTTCCACTAATATATGTTGATTATATTCTATTATTCCACTATTCAACTATGATATGAGGGTATGGTCTCGCACTATCACCTATTTAGATCCTTGCTACTAGTCAGCAGCCTACGGCGTATAGGGAGGCTCGTTTGAGGTTATGGGACCCACCGGTCAGCCCATAGGTTTTGTGGTAAACCTGGTCGGGATGTTACAACATATTTGGAATCATAATAACTTATTTTATATAAAATGTTCAACTTAAATTTTGAACATTGTGAATAGTAAAAGTAGAAAAAAATTCCATAATTATGGTGAACAATGAATTACTAGGGGATTGAACTAAGAATATAAGGGTAAAAAATGACCAACCAAATTGTATAAATAACATTTTTAAGAAATATTTTGACTATATAATCTATAAGGGTCTATAATTAACCATTTTTTGATTCTTTTTAAATGATACAGACAAGCATGTAATTGAATTTGTTCAAAAATTTCATCTGTTTCCTCTCCCACACTTATAAAAAGCCACCCCTCTCCACCCCTCATCACACTTCCAAAGCCAATTAGTTCAGTCGAGACCATCCCAAATAACTTCCTTAATCCCATTATAACAACTAGATACCTTGGTTTTATCATAAATCCTTTCTATTAAGGCGCTTGGTTAAAACCAAATGAGGTTGTCCAAACACTACGGGAAAAATCACTTGTTGCGACGGGTTATTAGCGACGGGAAGAATTCACGTCGCAAATAACCCGTCCAGGAACCTATTTGCGACGGGAAAAGTTGCCCGTCGCAAATAACCAATTATTTGTGACGGGACTTTGTCTCCCGTCGTAAATAGTTTGGCGCGACTTGCGCGCCAAACCGCGCGGCTTGCGCGCGAAACCGCGCGGGGGTATTTGCGACGGGACCCGTCGCCAATACCCAGCGGCGGTCAATACCTTTTTGCGAAGGGATGTCATCCCGTCGCAAAAAGACTGTCGGCAGGTACTATTTGCGATGGGACTCGTCGCAAATAACCTTTTAACCGCAGACTGTAATTAATGCGGGCGAGTGTAATTGCGACGGGCCCCGTCGCAAATACCACCATTTGCGACGGGCGGCCCATCGCTAATAACCCCGTCGCAACTAATCTAACCTATATATACCCCCATCCATTTTTTCCAAATCATTCAGATCTTTCTCTCTCTCTCTCTCTCTCTTCATTCTTCTGTTTCAAAGAGAAATTTTTTTTAGTTGAAGTTTTTTAGACGAGAGCAATCGGAGGGCGTCAATATCTTAAGAATATCAAAGTTTAAGGTATTTATATTTTATTTTTTTTATATTTATTTTATTTTTTTATATTAATTTTAATTGTTGTTTATTAGTTCTAATTTAGTTAGATTTCAATTGATTTTTATTTATATTTAGTTTTACTAAAAAAATTGATATTGTTAGTTATAATTATAAATATTTAGTTATAATTAATATTAATTAGATATAATTAGCAATAAATAGTTATAATTAGCAATAAATAGATATAATTAGAAATAAATAGAAATAATTATAAATAAATAGATATAATTAGAAATAAATAGATATAATTAGGAATAAATAGATATAATTAGGAATAAATAGATATAAATAGGAATAAATAGACAGAATTAGGAATAAATAGATATAATTAACAATAAATAGATATAATTAGGAATAAATAGATATAATTTGGAATAAATAGATATAATTAGATATAATTAGGAATAATTAGATATAATTAGGAATAATTAGGAATAATTAGGAATAATTAGTAATAATTAGCTAGAATTAGATATAATTAGGAACAATTATCTCTAAATAGCTACAATTGGCTATAAATATATACAATTAGCTATAAATAGATACAATTAGCTATAAATAGAAACAATTAGCTATAAATAGATACAATTAGCTATAAATAGATACAATTAGAAATAAATAGATACAATTAGCTATAATTAGATACAATTAGCTATAATTAGGAATAATTAGCTATAATTAGGAATAATTATCTATAATTAGGAATAATTAGCTATAATTAGAAATAATTAGCTATAATTAGGAATAATTAGCTATAATTAGGAATAATTAGGAATAATTAGGAATAATTAGCTATAATTAGGAATAATTAGATATAATTAGCTATAATTAGCAATAATTAGCAATAATTGGCAATAATTAGCTATAATTAGCAATAATTAGCAATAATTAGCAATAATTAGCAATAATTAGGAATAATTAAGAATAATTACGAATAATTAGGAATAATTAGGAATAATTAGAAATAATTAGGAAAAATTAGGAAGAATTAGGAATAATTAGGAATAATTAGGAATAATTTGGAATAATTAGGAATAATTAGGAATAATAAGGAATAATTAGGAATAATTAGGAATAATTAGCAATAATTAGCAATAATTAGATATAATTAGCAATAATTAGGAATAATTTGGAATAATTAGGAATAATTAGGAATAATTATCAATAATTAAGAATAATTAGGAATAATTAGGAGTAATTAGGAATAATTAAGAATAATTGGGAATAATTAAGAATAATTAGGAATAATTAGCAATAATTAGAAATAATTAGCAATAAATAGAAATAAATAGCTATAAATAGCAATAATTATCAATAATTAGCAATAATTAGCAATAATTAGCAATAATTAGCAATAATTAGCAATAATTAGAAATAATTTGGAATATTTAGAAATAATTAGCAATAATTAGTAATAATTAGCAATAATTAGCTATAATTAGGAATAATTATGAATAATTTTGATTAATTAGGAATAATTAGGAATAATTAGGAATAATTAGGAATAATTAGGAATAATTAGGAATAATTAAGAATAATTAGGAATAATTAGGAATAATTAGGAATCATTAGGAATAATTAGAAACAATTAGAAATAATTAACAATAATTAGATATAATTAGCAATAATCAAATATAATTAGTAATAATTAGCAATAATTAGATATAATTGGAAATAATTAGATATAATTAGCAATAATTAGCAATAAAAAAATTATTTTATCTATATTTACGAAAAAAATATTAATATTATTAAAATAATAAAAAATTTATAAAATATTAAAATTACCAATATTTGCAACAGGCTTTGCTCTATTCTTAACATGTTCAAATTTCAAAGGGTCGCCAATTGTCAGGTCATGCACAATAAAAAGTTTTTGTCATCCATGTCCAATGTAAACTCTATAATTGTCCTTGCATGGTTGATCACCTCGCTAGTTGTGTTGCAATTAGACAAACCAAGTCATGCTCTTCTTATCTATAAGAATTATCTCACCTGAACCTTTACATAGACCATTATTGCTTGAAAATTTAACGGAAAAATAATGATATCTCCTCAAATTTTTAAGGAAGAATGATATATGTGAAGTGTCATGTGAGATGATTCTTAGAGACAAGAATGTCATTACTTTGGTCATCCTATTGCAACACTACTTGCGAGGTGATCAACCATGCAAGGACAATTATTGAGTTTACATTGGACATGACTGACACAAACTTTTTATTGCGGATGAATTGACAATTGACGACCCTTTGAGATTTGATCATGTTAAGAATTGAACAAATTCTGTTGTGATTTTTGATAATTTTAATATTTTATAAATTTTTATTATTTTAATAATATTAATATTATTTTTTCTTAAATATTGATAATATAATTATTTTATTACAAATAATTAGTAAACGAAATCTACTTGGATAATGAAGGGAAAATTTTTAATCATCTCCACAATGATGATTACCAAATTTCCTTTCATTATTCTAGCAGTTTTCCTTTTTCTATGTATTTCTGAGTATTGCTAAGTATTGCTAAATTAGTAATAAATACTAATAATTAGTTATAATTTCTAATAAATTGTAATAATTAGTAATAAATTGTAATAATTAGTAACAATTGGTATTAATTTGTAATAATTTGTAATAATTAGCAATAATTTGAAATAATTAGGAATAATTAGAAATAATTAGAAATAAAATGTGTGAGAATGATGTAATTAAATGAGCTGCCGGACAAAAGAGTAGTCGTCAATCCACTGGAAATTGTGTCATCCTTAATTAATGATAATTATTAAGTAGTTGTAATTATTTATCTTCTTTTTCAGATAGTGTTTTTATAATTTCAAACTATTCAAAAACAGTGATGATTTTATATTTTATGTAGAAAGATATGGAACAAGGAAGTAGACATCAGTCATTATTAGATGATCGAGCTTGGATAAATCATTACAGAAATCCAAATGGTTCTGGTTTAAATCCTGTATATATTGAGGGTTTTGAAGTTTTCTTTGCATTTTCATGATCAAAACCAGAATATGTTTCAGAAGGCACAATTAAGTGTCCTTGTAAAAAATGTGCTATGAGAATGTTTGACACATTCGACAATGTTGGGGGACATCTATTGCGGTTTGGTTTTCAACTAGATTATGTTTTTTGGTATCAACATGGTGAACGTAGTTCCAGAGAAGATCCTAATAACTTTATTTCAGATCCATCACAGTTTCAAAATTTAGTACATGATGTTGCAGGTCCATCTGTGAAACAAACTGAAACTCACGATGATATTGATTTAACTCATGAGTTGGCACCATCTGAATTTTATGAGTTGTTGAGGTCTGCTGAGGATGCATTATATCCTGGTTGTAAGATAAGAAAATTAGAAGCGGTTGCAAAATTTATGGCTATCAAATCAGATAATGCAATGTCAAACAACTGTTTTGATCAGATATTTTCTTTGGTTAAAACACTGTTACCTGAAGGAAATGTGTTTCCTATAAATTACTATGAGATCAAGAGGCTAATTCTTAATCTGGGCATTAGTTATTGAAAGATTCATTCATGTCCAAATGATTTCATCTTATATTCTGAGGAAAATGATTCATTGGATATTTTTCCCACATGTGGACAATCAAGGTATAAAGAAGCTCAACCAGGGAAGTCTAGATCAATTCCTGTAAAACAGTTGAGATAATTCTCCCTTAAACCCAGGTTGCAGCATTTATTTATGTCTCAGAACACAACGTCAATGATGTCATGGCACAAAACCAAGATTTCAACTGATAAAAGCTTGAATCATCTATATAATAGTGATTCATGGAAACATTTTGACCGTCTGCATCCGTCTTTTGCTATAGAAGCCTGAAATGTGCGATTGGGTCTTTCTACTGACTGTTTTTGTCCATTTCGTTCTTATGGTAGTCAGTATTCATGTTGGCCTGTCTTTATAACTCCATACAATTTTTCTCCATGGATGTTGATGAAGGTGCATTATATCTTTTTGACTCTATTAATCCTAGGACATCGGAAAAAGAATATTGATGTTTATTTGAAACCATTTATTGATGAGTGAAATGCATTGTGGAGTGATGGTGTTAATACATATGGTGTTGCTGTGAAACAAAATTTCATATTAAAAGTTGCATTGATGTGGACGATTAGTGACTTTCCGGCATATGGCATGTTATCTGGTTGGAGTACACATGGTCCAAAATCATGTCCTTATAGTATGAAAGAAAACAAAGCCTTTATGCTGGTCAATGGAAAAAAACCTTGATATTTTGATTGTCACCGTAGATTTCTTCCAACCGATCATTCTTTTCGGAGGAACAAATCTCATTTCAGAAAAGGTACAATTGAAAGGGATGAACCTCCAAAGATGATCTTAGGTATAGAGTTAAAATTAGTTGTAATTTCATTACCCCCATCACATTTGGACCAACAGTAAACCAGAAAAAATTCATGGCTATGGGAAAGAACATAATTGGATAAAATAGATATTTTTTGGGATCTTCTATATTGGTCTGATTTGGTGGTCCGCCACATGTTGGATGTTATTCATATTGAGAAGAACTCTTTTGGTAATTTATTTCATATAGTTTTGGATACACAAGGTATGACCAAAGATACAGTAAAGGCACAATTTGATCTTACCCAAATTTGGAGGCGACCAGAACATGAATTATTTGAAAATGTTAGATCACATAGGTTAATGAAGCCAAAAGAAACTTATACATTGTCCAAGGAGAGTCGCTTATTATTTTGTCAGTGGATTGCAGATTTGAGACTTCCATATGGCTATGCTTCCAATTTAGGCAGATGTGTTAAGAATGGTTATATTTCTGGATTAAAAAGTAATGATTGTCATGTTATAATGGAAAGGCTTATGCCAATTGGATTCATAGGTTTGCTGAATTCTATGATTTGGGACTCGATAACAGACATATCATATTTTTTTCGAGATATTTTTGCATCAACAACAGACTATGATGCGCTAAAAAACTAGAAGAATATGTTGCTGTAATTATATGTAAACTGGAAAAAATCATTCCGCCGACTTTCTTTGGCTCAATAGAACATTTGATATAATATTTTCCACATGAAGATAAATGTGGAGGTCTAGTATAGTTTTGATGGATGTACCCATTCAAGAGATGTATGGAGATCTTGAAGAAAAAAATACGTACCAAAGCATCAGTTTAAGGCTCAATTGCTGAAGCTTATTTGCAAGAGGAAATTGCTTTTTTCTACTCTCATTATTTTGAATCTCAATATCCCTCAAAACATAATCGCATGGGACGAAATGAGGGGAATGTTAATGATGTAATGAACAATAAAATAACAGTTTTTAATCAGCCAAATCTTGGTTTCGGCAGAGTTCATAAAGGATGGATTTTAGATGATGAACATCACAGAGCTCATACATACGTTCTCCTCAACTATGACAAAATGACATCATTTGTCCTGTGAGTGCTTCTATCACTTATTCTATAATTTGTGTTACATTATTTAAACTTATTTTATTTGTAGGTTATATGATAATCATATCAAGAAAAAACTTCCACAAATTACAGCAGCTGCTCTTGAAGAACGCAGACAAAAACAAATTTCTCAATGGTTTCAAAAACTGGTAACATAAATTATTGATGGTTTAATATCAATTCCATTTATTATTTACTATATTGATAATTGTTTTAAAAAATTTCAGGTGTCTCAATTTTCTGATAAAATTGATAAGCGACTGTTTATATTGAGTAACCCACCATCCAAAATAGTTAAATCTTATAATGCAAATGTGGTGAATGGTTTTCGATTTCATACACATGCATATGGGAAATCAAAAAAAACAATTAACAGTGGAGTTTTCTTGAGAGGATCACATCACAGAGAAACTGAACTTGACTTTTATGTAATTTTGGATGAAATTATTGAGCTTTGTAATCTAGGAAAGAATTATATAACAATGTTTAAATGTCGTTGGTTGGATAATGAGAGAGGTTTTCATGTTCACCTGACTCATGTAATCATTGATATTAAATATAAATGTCTTCTTGTAGTAAATGAACCATTTTTACGGGCTCAACATGCACATTAAATTTATTATGCAAAGAACCGTGCTACTTCAAGAGACTTGAGCTGTTGGTGGAGCATAATAAAAAGGAAATCTCAGGAAACCCAGTTTACTCAAACTGAATGTGGTTCCGCTGAAGTGGATGAAATTGAAATTTTTCAAGCGACGCCTCAAAATCCATCATATTCAGAAAGAGACGTGAATATCCACGATGACACCCCACAATTAATGATCGATGGTGATGAATATGTTAATGATGTTACAAATGGACTTGAAATGACAAGAGATGTTGAAACTCAAACTCATAAGGATATTGATGATGCTGAGGAGGAAGATAAAGACATTGACATTGACAGCTATGGAGAAGAGGATGAAGATGAACATTGACACAGTTAAATGCTGGTTATAATCATAACTAATATATATCTATATATAATAGTTATTTTCAACTATCTTCTAATAAAAATCATTTTGTGTTTCAGATGGACTCTAATCTATTGCTTGAGTTAGAGGAGGCTGATCTACCTTTGGATGAGGAGGATGTGGGATCAGCTAATCCTCAGCCTACTGGTGGTTTAGGAGGTAGTGGAGGGGGTGCGGTCGTGTGTGACTGATGATTATTGACCCTATCCCCGAGCGACGTCCAGATCTTGGTTTCGATCCATGCACATGGAGGTATGGTAACCTATATATTTTAGTTAGATTTCATTAATTTATTTATATATATACTAATTGTTTGATTATTTGTTTCTTTTTTACAGTTTTCAGCATGTCGCTATTGGACAGGGGAGTGCAATATTGCGCAATTATTTTTCTCATCCATGGATCAAATGAGAACAGATTCCCATTGATGTGCAACGCGACATGTTCCATCATTGGCTGATACGTAAATAAATAATATTTTTTTGAAATTTGTTTTTTTAACAGCTTGATATTATAAATTATTTGCAGGGTTTATGGCATCCTATCGATGATTGCATGCATGACGCTATCCACATGGCATGGCAGGTTTCTTTGCGTGACCGTTTCCGCCAGTTTTTGCACAATTTGAGAAGGAAATCCATTAAGAAAGCAGGGGTGAGAGAATTTGATGATTCGTGTAGAGCCCCCTGACCAGAGTACATTTCATCTCATGTTTGGGATGGATTATGTTTACACTGGTTGGGTGGTGGATTTCAGAGGAGATCTTCATTGGGATGACATAACCAGGGGAGACAGGAGGTGACACATCGAGCTGGTAACCGTACATTCAGTTCTCATAGAGAGTATCTGGAAAGTATATTTTTTAAATATTTTATATAACTTTAAATGTAAATTGTTTATTTTATATTTCTGTAGGCAGTCCAACATCCCGATATTATGGAGTTCGACGTTTATCAGAGGATGTACAGTGATACAGCCACTGGAGAGATTAGAGGTGATCGCTAGTGTCATATTTGGTTAGTATTATCTTTTCTATTTATCAATTAACTGCATATAATATTTTTTCAATTTTAATTTTAAATTTGAATTGAAGGAGTCATATGAGGCTGTGACCTCTCAGACACAGGCTGAGGGTCAGGATGAGACGGCTGAGCAGACCAATGCTCACCATTTCGATGAGTCGGCATGGATGCAGGCAACTCAGTATGACTTTGAGAAGGGTAGAGTAGTTGGAATGGGCTCTCATTTGACTCATAGTACTTATTATGGTACTACTGCGATGTCGGTGTCCAGCTCGAAGGGATCTCGTTGAGAGGAATCATCATCTGGCTCACAGTATCAGGAGCAGTTGCGAGCTCAGGCTGAGCATATAGAGATTTTGTAGAAACAGCAAGAAGAGATGTGTCGGCGGCAGCAGCAGCACGAGGAGGAGATGCTTCGATTAAAGCAGCAGCATCACGAGCAGATGGAGTACATGCGCCGTCTGACTCGTAGTTTAGGGATGGAGTTTCCTCTACCAGCTCCTCCACCTCCTCCAGAATATGATGTAAGAACCCGGATCTTTTTTTCAGGTATAGTTTTCCTTTTTCTAGTGTTTTTAAGAAAAATGAATTTTCTGGAAATTTTCGAAGTACACACCGTGTACTTTCTGAGTACACGCCGTGTACTCTTCCCCGGCTCGAAGCCGTGTGTTGTCTGTACCGGGCCACACACACGGTGTGTAAGCCTGAGGAGGAGGCCGGTTAATTTAGAGTACGGAAAACTGAAGTACACGCCTTGTACTCAAGAAGTACATGTCGTGTACTATATTTTTTTCATTAAATGGACCGGGGTTGCGCCTAACCCCCAAATTCATCTTCTTCTCCAGATTCCTTCCATCCGAGAGCGACCGTAGGGCCATATCTTCGATGGGCTCCCGCCTCACCGTCCATTCTCCGATTCAAGCACGGTCGATTGTGTTGGAATCGCAGCGGAGATTTCTTCCTTCTGCTTTAGCCTCGTTTCTTGATTCCTCCTCGTTTCCATGTTATCATGGGATGAATGTTTTGTGTGTTTTCTCAGATCTTTGTCATTATAAGGGGAATATGTCATCAATGTTCACATATATCGATCTCCTGGGATCGAGGTAGGTGGTTTGTGCCTTTCCATAGAATGTCTGTGAATATTTTGTGCAAATTCCACCAATTCCCTTGAATGGGGAATTGGGGGTTTCCTATTTTTGCCCTGGTTTTTTCCTTCTTTTCTTGATTGCTTTAGTAGAGGTTTATGCTTGTAAGTAGAGTAATTATTTTGTGCTCATGATTCTTTTCCATGCTTGTTGGGCTGTTTAGCGTTTCCAGTTTCCATGCCTAGTTGTAGGATAGTGGAACTGTGGTTTTGTTATTGTTGTTGAGCCTTAAAATGATAGACAAGTAGTTCTTGAGGTTTAATTGGATAATGTATGTGCGCTGAGCATATTTAATCTTTCACTCAGGACTGTGAGAACCTAGAGTAATAGACCAAAGGGAGAATTGACGGAAGGGCTTCTCTATAGTGTCTTTTAATTACGATGCGAGACTATAGGGGGAATTGACGTTGAGTGCTTCCTCAGAGAGTCTGTAGTTCCACGACGCGGGCCACAAGGGGAATAGACATTGAGTGCTTCCCCAAAGAGCCTTTAGCACGATACGAGACTATATGGGGGAATTGACGGTGAGTGTTTCCCCAGAGAGTTTGCTTAAATACGTAGCTGAACCAGAGGGGTGAGACTGTGTGTGCCTCCTAGAGGGTTTCTAGTACTATAGGTTGAACCATAGGGGTTAGGCAGTGAGAGCTACCCCGAGGGTTACATGTTTTCTTCTTATTGTTGGTTGTTTACTTGTGCACTTGTATGTTAGAACTGTGGATTGTAGCTTCTTGTGCTTTTCGGTTTACTGCTTCTTGTTTTATTACTGCCATGTATTCATTGACTGTTAGGGACAAATCTTTGGGTGATTGCCTATTGGGATTGTATCTCACACCCTGTTTGGGCTATGCTTTTGGGCCCAAGCAGACTATGTTGCTGCAGGTATAGATAAGGGAAAGATCCCTTCTACATCAGGTTCTTGATTGCACTGGAGGTGGGGAGAATGGGACCGAGCCGTGGCTCACGATGCTGAGGATCTTACTTTGTTTTTCTTTTGCACTTGGTTTCAGTTTTATTTCAGCACGTTGTTGTGTTTTCTGCTTTCTTTAGATACTTGCACCTACTGCATCATTGTCATCATTGCTATATATCTACTTGATTTTGTTGTTTGGTTTCTGTTGTTATGTGTGTTGTTATTGCCTCCGATCTTGATTGTTTTGTTCCTTACCTTGTATACCCTACCGAATGAGGGCATAGTTTCCCCACCGACTCACCAAGGCCCTCACTGCTAGTCAGAAGCCTCTGGCGTTTTGGGAAACGCGCTTGAGGTCATGTAGCAAACCGGGTACGGGGCAGCAGTGGAGGGGCTCCGGACATGGGTCGTTACAAAGTGGTATCAGAGCAGTTCTTTTCTCTTGCATTACTATTTGGAGACCTTAGCCAGGGATAGGACAGATTCTGTATTTGACATTAAGTTGTGCTCAGGAGTAGCTAACCCGTGTATAGGGAAGAGCCATACTACCTCGTTAATTGCAGTTTGCTGATCTTGAGGTTTTATAGTTGACCTGATTTCAACTAGAGTGATTCACATGTCTTGTGCTATTACCATTTTGATATTGCGGTTCTATTTATGTTGAAACCCGATGAGATGAGGGTATTTCGTCTCATGCATCATAGAGAAACTTGTAGGAATCACATGCCATGCATTCTTGCCATGCCATCTAGGTTGCATTAGCGATTGAATGCTGTTGTGATAGACTTTGTGTAGATTATGCATGCTATTGTGATAGTTTCTTGATAGATTCTCTGCTGTTATGTTAGAAAATTGTTTGTTTTGTTCCTTGCTTAAGTGAATGCCAAATTTTGGTTCTTGAGGTGTTATGGGCCCTCACGGATCGGAATTTGGCACTTTTTTTTCCTTGTTAATAGTGTTTCTGGAATTTTGTGCAGTTTCTGAGCTACTACCTAGAAAAACCCAGAATACACGACGTGTACTTTTTGAGAACACGTCGTGTAGTTTTCAGGCCGTGTCACTGACCATGTGAGCAGAACACGGTGTCGTGAAAGTAACTTCGCGAACACGCCGTGTATGGTAGCTACATGCCGTGTAAGTTCAGAGCTGTGTACCCAGTCATGTCACTAACAACATGGGCCGGTGAAGCTCAGGTAGAACACGCCGTGTCCATAGGGAACACGCCGTGTAGTCCTGTCTAGGTACCCAACCATGTCACGAACAACACGTGTCGGCATTACCTTCCTTTCCACACACCGTGTTTGTTTGGAACACGCCGTGTAGTCTTTCCCAGGTACCCGACCGTGTCACGAACAACACGGGCTGATGTTACCTTCCTTTCCACACATCTTGTTTGTTCGGAACACGCTGTGTAGTCTTGCCCAGGTACCCGGCCATGTCACGAACAACACAGGACAGTGTCGCCTTCGCCTATACACGCCGTGCTTGTTCGGAGCACGCCGTGTAAGGTCCAGCCGTGTATACGGCCATGTACTCAACAACACGGTCCACCAAAGCCTTGCCTAGTACACGCCGTGTTTGTTTAGAACACGCCATGTAGTCTCGGGTTAAGTTGGACCGTGTGGGTTATCCGTGTAAAGAGACTCGGGCGGGGGATAGTTTTCTTATACACGCCCTGTGTTGGGGTCAACACGCCTTGTAGTTGAGGTGTTACACAACTTGTAGGGAGAGAGTACACACCCATGTCAGTGGATTAAAAATACATACCGTATAGTTTTTATACACACCGTGTAGTCGTGTTTTGCAATCTTGTGTGTTTTTCTTCCCATGTTCCCGTTTTGTACTCTTGTGTTCTCTGTCCTTGTTTTCCTGATCTAAGGTGTGCTTTTGATCTTTCAGAGCTATGCATTCGAGACATCCTCCGGTCGTATGTCTGTCGTCATGCAGTGATCAGATGCCAGATATGGCTGATCAGGGACTTCCTGCCAATCCCCCAGCCGAGCCATCCTTGGCACCGGTTGTTGTACCAGTTGTGGGTGCGGATGCGCAGTTCAGGGAAGGTTTCATGGGGATGATGTAGGCCTTCCAGGGAGCACCACCTCGTACCACGTCTATTCCAGACTTGACGCAGGTTTTCCAGCAACATCATCCTCCCACGTTCTTGGGGGAAGGAGGACCTCAGGCTGCAGAGTCATGGCTGGAAGCCATGCTGACTATCTTCGAGCACCTGGAGACGCCTCCAGAGAGGCGGGTCAAGCTCGCCACCTAATTGCTCTGAGACTCCGCCAAGAGGTGGTGGGATGTGATCTCACAGGCGGGTTAACAGAAGGATATGGCTTTGTAGGAGTTCCAGCACATGTTCTATGACTATTTCTACCCGTAGACCCTAAGAACTGACCGAGCCTGGGAGTTCATGAGCATAGAGCAGGGTACGCTTTCTGTCATGGAGTATTCTGCTCGTTTCACTGAGCTGCAGCGCTTCACACTCCTCCGGGATGGGAGTGGGGTGTTCTTAGAAAGGAAGTTTGAGGATGGACTCAGGTGGGAGATCTGCTCGCAGGTGAACATCTTCCAGCTGACATCCATTACTTCCATCGTCAACCAGGCACTAATTGCAGAGCGTAATCTGAGAGACTCTGGAGCTGCGAGTCTGGTTGGTTCTGCTTCCAGAGCTAGTTTTCCTCCAAATGATAGCAAGAAGCGTCGTAGAGATCCTACGCGTGGTGATTCGAGGAAGCGAGATGCATCGTCAGGAAGACAGGTGACATGCTACCAGTGTGGCCGAACAGGGCACACGAGGTCGCAGTGCCAAAGAGACCCTGTGGAGTGCCGATCTTGCGGCAACATGGGCCACCTTCAGAATTTCTATCAGGTTTTCCCACCAGCAGCTGGTGACCAGGGTTCTTCCATGACTCCTCATTCAGGAGCAGCCCCACCAGTTTCTCACCAGTTGGGAAACTAGAGTTCTTCCGGTCGTTCGGGCCGAGGTGGGGGTCGAGGCCATGGCAGTCAGCCACCAGTTCCTCAGCACCAGCAGGGAGGTTCAGCTCAGAGTGGTTATCCATGGGTGCAGGGCCACGGCACGGTCAAGTCCTTCACCGTGGAGCAGACTTATCATGAGTAGGATCCCGAACCTTATACTGTTCGAGGTACGATTTTAGTAGCCTCAGTTTTATCTTCAGCCCTTTTCAATACTGGTGCCACAGATAGCTTTATCTTTGTTGCTGTCACGGAGAGCCTTGGGCTCTGCATCTTTTCTTCTGCCGAGTCGTTGACACCAGACACACCTTTGGGAATAAGAACATCTAGTGTACGCTAGTGTAGAGAGTGACCTCTCGAGGTTGCAGGGTATCGCTTATTATGAGATCTCTATGTCCTAGAGATGATAGGCTATGATTTCATCCTCGGCATGGACTGGTTGATTCCCTTCTAGGAAGTCGTTGACTGTTACTGATGTAGAGTCAGTTTCATCTCACCAAAGGGTGAATCTTTTCTTCATAGAGGCGAATGGGACGTTCAGGCGAGTCAGGCAGGACTCGAGAATCTTGGGCTAGGAGGAGTGACGACCCAGATTGCTAGTGTTTATCTGGATGATCAGGGGAGTCCACAGTTGGAGTTTCCTCTAGTGGTGGAACGCTTTGGGGATGTCTTTCCAGAGGACTTTCCAGGTTCTCCTTCGGAGCGTGAGGTAGAATTCTCTATTGAGCTCATTCTAGGAGTGGCACCGGTGTCCATTCCACCCTATAGAATGGCCACACCTAAGTTGAAAGAGCTCAAGAAGCAGTTGGAGGAGCTATAGGCTAAGGGTTTCATCCAACCCAGTACTTCTCCTTGGGGTTCGCCTATTCTGTTTTAAAAGAAGGAAAACGGTACCATTCGGCTTTGTGTGGATTATCGAAAGCTGAACCAGTTGATGGTCAAGAACCGATATCCCTTTCCGCGGATTTATGACCTTTTCTATTATCTTTGAGGAGCCCAGGTGTTCTCAAAGATCAACTTGAGGTCCGGTTATCATCAGTTGTGCGTTAGACCATCAGATATACCTCTGACAGACTTCAAGAGCAGATATGGTCTATATGAGTATACAGTCATACCGTTCAGTCTCACGAATGCACCTGCATTTTTAATGGAACTGATGAACTGAGTGTTCCATCCTTACTTGGACTCCTTCATCCTGGTCTTCATGGATTATATCTTGGTATACTCTCACACACTACACGACCATGCAACACATCTTGAGATCGTTCTGAGTACACTAAGAGATCATCGACTTTATGCTAAACTCTCGAAGTGCCACTTCTAGATGGATCAGATTCACTTATTGAGTCATGTCATCTCAGAGGCAGAAGTATCTGTGGACCTAGAGAAAGTGAGAGTTGTAGTTTCCTGGGAGCAGCCGAAGAACATTTTTGAGGTACGGAGTTTCCTAGGGCTGGCTGGATACTATATACGCTTCATTCGTGACTTTCCTCATCTAGCAGCACCTTTGATAGGTCTGACCAAGAAGGGGGCGAAGTTCTTATGGTCAGATTCTTGTGAGTCAGCCTTCCCGGAGCTGAAAGTGAGGTTGACGTCAGCACCGATACTAGTCTTTCCGGAGCCAGGCAAGAGCTACACTGTTTAATGTGATGCTTCAGGTATCAGGATGGGAGCTATGCTTATCCAGGGAGATGGATTCATTACGTACGGGTCTCAGTAGTTGAGGACACATGAGAGGAACTACCCTACGCACGATTTGGATATGGCATCTGTTGTTCATGCCTTGCGATTTTGGAGACATTATCTTCTGGGAGATCACTTTGTGGTCTTCACTGACCACAAGAGTCTCAAGTATATCTTCACTCAGCGTGATCTGAATCTGAGGCAGTGCAAGTGGGTTGAGTATCTACTATCTTTTGACTTCGAGCTTGCCTATACACCGGGAAAGGGAAACGCCGTGGCAGATGATTTGAGCAGGAGAACTCAGATTCAGGCAGTTCTGGAGGCCAGTAATGAGTGGAAGCTGATGGCTCTGTTCTCTGAGATGCATCTGGAGGTGCATGACAGACGGGGATGGACTATTCTATCTTTTGTAGCTGTTACCTCCATGTTACTTAATCAGGTACAGATGAGGCAACTACCAGACTCAGAAGGCTTAGTCCTGCAGGAGAGTGTGTCAGGAGAGGACCCTCTTCCTAGATGGATAGTGGGCGAGGATGAGATCTTGCATTTCTAGGGAAGCGTATGGGTGCCAGCAGACATATGCGAGGAGCTGATGTGGGATTTTCATTCCTCTATTTGGGCAGTTCATCCTGGCGTCACCAAGATGTATCGGGACCTTCATCGCCAGTACTAGTGGCCAGGTATGAAAAAGGATGTTTCTGGTTTTTTCATGAGATGTTCTACTTGTCAGCGGGTGAAAGCAGAGCATCATCGACCAGCGGGACTTTTGCAGTAGTTACCCATTCCAAAGTGGAAGTGGAACGATGTTGCGATGGTCTTCGTGACCGGGTTGCCGAGATCGCCTCGGGGAAAAGATGCTATTTCGGTCTTCGTCTACATGCTTATAAAGGTTGATCACTTCTTTTCGATCAAGGAGACCTTCAGTGTCGACAATCTAGGATGAATTTACATCAGAGATATCATTCGTCTTCATGGAGTTCCACACTCTATTGTTTCATATAGAGATACGTGCTTCACTTCTCGGTTCTGGCAGGGACTTCAGAAGGCCTTGGGTACACATGTACTTTTGAGTACAGCATACCATCCCAAGACTGATGGCCAGTCCAAGCGCACGATCCAGGTTCTTGAAGATATGCTCCGAGCTTGCATTCTAGACATTGGTGGTTCTTAGGAGAAGCATATTACTCTGGTGGAGTTTTCCTGAAACAACAGTTTCCAGGCGACCATTCAGATGGCACCATATGAGGATTTTTACGATAGGCCATGCCGATCACCCTTATGCTAGATGGAGGTAGGAGAGGCAGCTTTGCTAAGACCACATCTTGTACAGGGGACTTCAGAGCAGATAGAGCTGATTCGGAAGAGGATGGATACAGTGTAGTCTCGACAGAAGTTTTATGCTGATCAGCAGAGACAACCTCTGGAGTTCGAGGTTGGTGATCAAGTTTTCCTGCGTGTCGCACCAAGGTTGGGTCACAAGCGGATTCAGAGACAGGGTAAGCTTTCACCGCAGTACGTCGGTCCGTTTGAGGTCTTGGAGAGAGTTGGGACGGTCGCCTATCGGTTGCAGATACATCAGAGGTATCGGGCCATGCATGATGTATTCCACATCTCTCATCTTCGACGTTACTTTTCAGACCTGTCTCACGTCTTTCATCCTGAGGAAGTCGAGCTTGAAACGGATGGGTCGTTCGAGAAGCATCCTATCTGGATTGACGATCACAGTATGAAGGTTCTCCACAGGCGGTCAGTTCCTCTGGTACGGGTACTATGGCAGCACGGGTGAGTACAGGACGAGACCTGGGAGAGGAAGGCCGATGTAAGATCGCAATGGCCGGAGCTGTTCGGGATCTCTTCTTCTCTTCCTCGTTAGGGAAATTTGGGGACGAATTTCTTTAAGGGGGGAAGTTTGTAAGAACCCAGATCTTCTTTTCAGGTATGGTATTCATTTTTCTGGAGTTTTTAAGAAAAATGATTTTTTTGGAAATTTTCGAAGTACACGCCGTGTACTTTCTGAGTACACGCTGTGTACTCTTCCCCGACTTGAAGCCATGTGCTGGTCGTGCTAGGACACACACACGGTGTGTAAGGCTGAGCTGGAGGCCGGTTAATTCGGAGTACGGAAAATTGAATTACACGCCATGTACTCAAGAAGTACATGACGTGTACTTTCTTTTTTTTTCATTAAACAGACCGGGGTCGTGCCTAACCCCCAAATTAATCTTCTTCTCCAGATTCCGTCCATCCGAGAGAGACCGCACAACCGGATCTTCGACGGGCTCCCGCCTCACTGTCCGTTCTCCAATTCGAGCACGTTCGATTGCGTTGGAATCACAGTAGTGAGTTATTCCTTCTTCTTTAGCCTTGTTTCTTGATTCCTTCTCGTTTCCAAGTTATCGTGGGATGAATGGTTTGTGCATTTTCTCATATCTTCATCGTTCTAAGGGGAATCTGTTATCGTTGTTCACGTATATCGATCTCCTGGGATCGAGGTAGGTGGTTTGTGCCTTTCCATATAAATCCTGTGAATATTTTGTGCAAATTCCACCAATTCCCTTGAACGGGGAATTGGGGGTTTCCTGTTTTTGCCCTGCTTTTTTCTTTCTTTGCTTGATTGGTTTAGTAGAGGTTTATGCATGTAAGTAGAGTAATTATTTTGTGCTCATGTTTCTTTTCCATTCTTGTTGTGCTGTTTAGCATTTCCAGTTGCCATGCCTAGTTGTAGGATAGTGGAACTGTTGTTTTATTATTGCTGTTGATCCTTATAATGATAGCCAAGTAGTTCTTGAAGTTTACTTGGATGATGTACACGCGCCAAGCATATTTAATCATTCACTCAGGAATGTGAGAACCTAGGGTAATAGACCAAAGGGAGAATTGAAAGAAGGGCTTCTCCAGAGTGTCTTTTAATTACGATGTGAGACTATAGGGGGAATTGACGTTGAGTGCTTCCTCAGAGAGTCTGTAGATCCACGACACAGGCCACAGGGGGAATAGACGTTGACTGCTTCCCAGAGAGCCTTTAGCACGATACGAGAATATAGGTGGAATTGATGGGGAGTGATTCCCCAGAGAGTCTTCTTAATTACGTAGCTGAATGAGAGGGGTGAGACTGTGTGTGCCTCCCAGAGGGTTGCTAGTACTATAGGTTGAACCATAGGGGTTAGACTGTGAGAGATACCCAGAGGGTTATATGTTTTCTTCTTGTTGCTGGTCGTTTACTTGTGCACTTGTATGTTAGAACTGTGGATTGTAGCTGCTTGTGATTTTCTGTTTACTTCTTCTTGTTTTATTACTGCCATGTATTCATTGACTGTTGGGCACAAATCTTTAGGTGATTTCCTACTGGGATTGTATATAACACCCTGTTTGGGTTATGCTTTTGGGCCCAAGCAGACTATGTTGATGCAGGTATAGATAAGGTAAAGTGCCCTTCTACATCAGGTTCTTGATTACACTGGAGCTGGGGAGCATGGGACCGAGCCGTGGCTCGCAATGCTGAGGATCTTACTTTGTTTTTCTTTTGCACTTGGTTTCAGTTGTATTTCATCACGTTGTTTTGTTTTCTACTTTCCTTAGATACTTGTACCTACTGCATCATTTTCATCATTGTTATATATCTACTTGCTTCCGCTGTTTGGTTTCAGATGTTATGTATGTTGCTATTGCTTCTTCTCTTAATTGTTGTCTTCCTTACCTTGTATACCTTACCGAATGAGGGCATAGTTTCCCCACCGACTCACCAAGGTCCTCGCTGCTAGTCGACAGCCTCTGGCATTTGGGGAAACGCGCTTGAGGTCATGTAGTGAACTGGGTTCGGGGCACCGATGGAGGGGCACTGGACTCGGGTCGTTACAGACGACCCCCAGTGATTTTTTTGTGTTACAAACATTTGAATTTAACATTATAATATGAATTATTTACATTTTTTGTCTTTTATATCGGTGAAAATGTTACATAATTTAATTTTTAATATTTTATTATTTTTTTGTAAATATTGAGAATTTTAATATTTTTTATTATTTTATTATTTTAATAATAGTAATATTATTTTTTCATTAATCATAATTTTATTAAAATTTATTTTTTTTAAATTAATTTATTATTTGTGACGGGACCTTTTGCGATGGGACCCCATCACAAAAGGTCTCTAAAAAATTTTAAAAAAATATTTGCGACGGTACTACTTGACCGTCGCAAATATTTTTTTTGGGACGAGCCCGTCGTAGAAAGTTATATATATATATATATATATATATATATATATTACAACAGGACGAGAGCCCGTTGCAAATCGTGTTTGCGACGGGCTCGTCGTGAAAACTTTTATGTATATATAATACATATAATCAGAAGCTTATTTGCGACAGACCTGTTGCAAAAAATTTGATTTTCCAAATTGTTTTCTAAAGCATGCTATTTGAGACGGGGCCCCGTCGCTAAAGCCTATTTGCGACGGGATCCCGTTGCAAATAGGTTGTCACAATTATTAAGAATTCCAGTAGTGAAAGAAGAGGTAACGTTCTTAAATGTGTGTTTTTATTTTGATTCTTCTAAAACATCTTTTAAGTCTTTTTAAACCATGATTATATAATAACATTATTATATTCCATATACTTAGTTTTTATTACTTGATGTAAATGACCTATATTTTTCCCCTATTCCATCAAATGGGAAATGAATCCATTGATCGTGTGTATAGAGGACTACCACCTCACGAATTGATATAATTCATTTTCCATAACTATCATTCAAAGCTACATATAATTATGGATTTAACACATATATATGATATTTATGTTACTATTATACTTATTTAATAATAATATCACATATACCATATATATTTTCATTCCATTTAAAATTTGATAATATCGCTCATGTGTGTGGAGGACAACCGCCTCATGAAACGATGTGATTCTTTTTTCACTTACACTTTATATGGAGGGTAAAAAAAGATAAATTTTATTAATATATATGATATATATGACCTGATATGATTTATTTAATATTTATATATCACCCACTTACTTATGGTTTCACTAGTTATTGGAATGATATTTTCGTTCATGTGTACGTACAACCTACCATCTCCATGATGCGATGCGATTCATTTTCTATGCACAAGTTTTAACAATGGTTATAATAATGTATATAATGAAAAAATATTATATTTAAAACATTTTTATAATTATTTATATTATGGATTTATATCCAATGCACAAGAACTAAAACTCTCATGACAAAACATGCATTAGAAAACAAGGCAATTATTACTAGAAACAAATAAAAATAATGAAATATTATTTAAAAATGGGTGGTAAAACGATATAATAGGATTATATATGATATTATAACATTTCATATGTTTTTTTTAAATTATTAATACACTAAAAACTATTATACCAGAGTATAAATAATTTTCTACCAAAAGGAAGATTTAGGTAAGTGACTTCATCATAATTTTCCTTTATTGATGCATATTTCATTACTATGAACCTCATTTTCTTATATGGTATAAATAATGACCATTTCACTTATAATATAATTAATAACTTATAATTCATGGTATTTACAGTTTAAATTTTAATTATTTCAACCTTAGGGAGTTTACTTGAACGTTACCAAGTGGTATGGGATTTCGTCTCAATTTTCATTTCATTGAGACATATTTTTTGGAATATGCACCTATTAACATTCATATAGTGTACATAATTCCCATTTTATGTATTTAAAATTAATACCTATTTATTAATGATGAATAATTTTTTCACTTCATATTTTTTCTTCAAGGGGTTAAAATTTAAAAGTTACCTAAGAGGTATAAATTATTGTACATTTTCACTTTCTTTTGTGATTGTTAACTTCTTATCAAAACAATTACATTATTATAATAATTTTTCATTGGTTATTACATTTATCATAAATATAAATATTATTTTTATAATGGATATTATTATTTCCTAAGCCTTATAATATTTTTACATATGGTGTTCTCTTTGAATATTATATGATCAACTGGGGAAATATTGATAAATCGATATCTTTTACCTAGTACATATATTTGATGATAAGAAATATTTATTAATGAATTAAATAGATTATTTGATATATATAAGTAATGATTTAGATATGAAGTTATGGGTGGGCCCGATTATAGATAACCCCTCGATTCATCAACAAATATCAAGTGACAAATCTGTTGGCCAAATCAGATGGGTTTTACCTAGTAGTTTTAAACTATCCTAAGAATGGTCTTGATAGTTATGGTATCATGATTGTTGAGATAATGAAATTAAATAATTAATAATTTTCTTTATTTTAAATTTCGTTATTATTATTATTGTTATCCATGATATTTTATCAAAGATATTGTATCTGGAATCATTTTATTCTATGTTTATTAATTAAATGGAATTTTTTTTTAGTTATTTACTTTTCCATATTGATTATGCCTTATCCAATTATGATAGTCATGTTATTGATTTAATGGAGTGTTTTTTCAATTATTTACCATTCCATATTAATTATTATTTATTGATTCGTTATATCTTTGACTATATGTTGCCCTTATTGATCATATGACCTCACCCTTATTTCATTTACTTTCCCAAGAATATGAAGAAGAATTATGGGAATGAGTTCATGTAACACCCGAGACTTTTATGTTATATAAATCATCAAAGGAATCTTTTTCTACACAACACTTGCTTGGCTTGCTTTACACGCAATCGCGACCTTCCTCGATAGCTTGCGTCGTACGCAATACCGAGTTCCACTAAACAACAATATGCTATTAAAACTAGCCATTATGAATAGTAATAACCACTTTTTGAAATTTTATAAATTTTATTTTTCAAAATGGACTTCATTTTTGGACTCAGAATATCGAAATTAGCCTAGGGTGAAATTTTGGTATTTTTCTGAAAACTTTCAATTTTTGATGAATAGTGAAACCACTAAGTGGTAGGTTAAAAAACTGAATTTTGCATAAAACTTAATTTTACCGCTTCTGTGAATGGAATTTCGAAAATCCGAGAGACACGGTTAATATCAAGGACTAAAATGTGGTTCAATGAGATGAAAATAATTTTTTGGTGAATAGTAACTTTTTACTTTTTTTTACCGCGGTTAATAGTAAATAGGGTAACTAAGGGTAAATATGATATTAATATTACCCTAACACATGTCCTAATTCTATTGGACAAGTTTATCTCGACCAAAAACAACCTTAAGTGTAAAATATTATCATTTAGGCCCACTTGGATTAGATTAGGACATTTATTATTAATTTATTTAAAGAAGGGTTAAAATAGTTAAAATCAAAGTTTAATAAGTAAATAATTTTTAATATGGGGTTATACATAAGATAAATTCGACTATAAATATTCATTAGAAAGCTAAAAAGATTTACTACATAAGGGTATTTTATTTGTAATTTTTAGACATTAAATAATTTAATTTATTTATGACACAATGATGATGCAGTAATTATCTTATTAATGAAATATTGACATAATTGATGTTATAAACACCAAAATAAATGTAATTTGAGACTTTTTATGAATTCCACTAATTTTCTAGGTTTCTATGATATATTAGTGTTGATTTAATCAACTTGGTTCGAACATATAATTCTGTTATGACTTTCACAAAAATCATATATCAAATAGTGTCAAAATTGACACAAAATAGTTTTTAAATCAAATATTATATTATTAATTGTTATTTTATTCCTAAAAATCTAAGGTTCGGAAAAATGACTTAGATAAGGATATATATATTAATAATAAACAATTTGGGGTTCTTTTGGCATGTTATAGTAAGTGTATTAACCATATAGTGAAAGAAAACAAAAAGACACGGTAAAAGTTAAATTAATTAACTTAGAGTTAAATCTAATTGATAAGGTTAAAATAATACCCTAAACTTGTCTAAATCCTATTGGTTGATAGGATTTCGACCCATCCCCACTTTAGCTTCGAAATAAGACCCTTTGGAACCATTATAAACCGATTTTGACTTTAATATAAAATAATATTTTGAGATATTCCTAAGGTGCCCCTCTCCTCCCTTATAAAAGGGCACCTCCTCCCCCTCCTCCTCACACCAATTTGAGCACTCAAGCTCGGCCAACCCCTGCCATTTTCCCTTCTCCACTTCCCTAGAATAATCCTAGAGGTCCTGGTCTTCTCCAAAGACCAATCTTAGTTCCTTAAGTGGAGGATTCAAAAAGGCGTTCCAAAGAAGAGGTAATATCCATTACCGATCTTTTCAATTTCTTTCTTCTTCAACTTCTTCTTCTTTAGTTGTTTCATGATAAAGTAATAACATCAGTATTACTTACATAATGATATGTTATTATAAATATGAAACAACCCAAATTCACCTTCTATCCATCCTACGGAAAAATGAAATCACCGCGCGTGCGTACGTACGGAATACCGTCTCCACGCCGTGGTGTAATCTATTTTCCACCATCACCGTACAAGGATGGGTATAATGGTGTAATCAGTAACTATATATGATTATTATTAAGTAATATTGATACTGAAATAATATATATATACTCCAATACAATTCCACGATCATAGGAACGATATCATCACTCGTGCGTACGTACGGAATACCGTCTCCACGATGTGATGCGACTCGTTCTACATGATCTTCATTTCATAATGATTATATAAATGAATGGAATGAATGAATATGGTATATACTACACTAATACCATTCTGGAAATGAATTATCTATAACCTAAAGATAAGAATAAGAATTTATTCGACAAAACACGCATAAGAACAAAAAGTTATAAAGACCCGAGTAACAAGTAACAATGAAATATTACTAACAAGAAGCTAATAATATGACCATATATGATCTCATATCAATATGTATGATTCTGGAATAAGTCAATAACATTATTTAAACCATTATACAGGAGCTTCGGACACGAACAAAGCAAATCGGACCTAAGGTAAGGGAAATATCACAATCTCATTTTTATCCGAGATTGTTTATTCGTAAGTATTTACTGGGGTGTATTTTATCATCCACATCCATGTTCCCTCAATATGTAATATTGTTTCCATCCACTTGAAATAGTTTAAATCCAATTTTACCCTTAGGTGAGTTTTTAGTAAAGAATAAGAAAGGAATCTTTTGTCGTTTTTCCGTACGAGGTACTTTTTTACTTTTCCGACAAAAGTACGAAGAATGTTTTTTTTAACTTATACGGCATGAATGGATTTTTAAAACATTACTTAAAAGAAGCTTCCTTTACAAGTTTTCAAGTTTATTTTTAATCAACTTCTTTTATTTCAAAGTTGTATGACATGTTATGAAAGGAAAAATGTTTTTGAAGAAGAAAGGATATTTTCCTCAAGAATTCAATTCAAGTGTTTTATCAAAATTATTTTCCATCTAAGATAATAATGGGTTCTGTTTCTATCCATATTTTTACATTGGTTTGACTATGTTGTGATGGAATTATGTTTATGAATTCCTTTATCATATATGAATTGATTTATGATGTCATGATGTTTCAAGAATCCCATTTTTGTTATATGTGTTATGCGATGATGTATGTTTTATGATTATGTGGCACACATAAGAAAGGATTCATTATAAGATGGGTGGGACCTATATCTCCCTCCAATGCATTGGGTAAAGATTTTATATCTCATGAGATAGACATGGCTGGAACGGAAGGTTATTTCGGTTCAGTGATACAGGACTGAAACGAGGAGTGAACTCGGTTCAGAAAGGGACTTTGTCCACTAAGATAGTCTTGGCAATGAGTCATGACTAACAAGAAATGATTTTCCATGATTATGTGTGCATGCCACAAAGATTCAAGTTTTATGTTATGATTATGGGGATCTCATTCTCACTTCTATGATTTATTCCATGTTAAGATATTATGATCTCTTTTGCAGGTTTTGATTTTCATAAAGATATGATATTTTTTTTTATTTCTTTTATTTGCCCTTGCTGAGCATTTGAGCTCACCCTTTTATGTTTTCTTTTCCCCAGGTCAGGAAGATGGATATTAAGTAGAATATGCTAAAAGGGACCCTAGATATGATGAAATAAATGGGAGACACTGTAGAAGATTTATGAACCAGTTGTTTATGTTTCCCCAGTTTCTAAAGACACTATACCTATACGGTCCTTTGTGGTTTTGTCATATGTTGTAATAAGTGTGCTTCAATTTTGAAGTATTAACAATGTATGTAAAGTGTGGGTCGTTATAGTTGGTATCAGAGGAAAGGTATAGTCAACCTTTGGAAACTAGGATGTGAAAGCCTTAGTAAGAACCCTAAGGATAAGTCTAAGCATAGAACACAATCTTAGAAATGGCCATGAATAACCTAGGATAAGACCATAAGCATGAAAATTTTATTCTTGAATTATGTGGTTTCCTATTATAATTAGTGTTGCTCACACTATTCTTCTTGGTTTTAGTCAATGGCTGGAACCCGAAGGAACCGTGTTAATGCGGAATGTGATGGGCAATGCAATGATTGTCCCCCTGAGCAACCAAACGATATGGGAGCTGGAATGCAAAATCTTGTAGCCATGCTCACACAACTTTCTCAAGCTATGAATCATGCAGGATTTCGAAATGAACAAAGGAGGGAGCAACATTCTGTTGAATCCTTCATGAGGCAGCGTCCACCATCTTTCAGCGGGTCTACTGATCCATTAGTTGCTGAACAATGGATTAGTACTACTGAAAAGATATTTTCAGTTCTTCAATGTTCTGAGCATGATAAAGTCATCCTAGCAGTGTATCGTTTGGAAGGAGATGCTGATCAATGGTGGAATCTTGTTAAGAATACAAGGCAAAGGGATGAAATTGAGTCTATGGAATGGGACGAGTTCAAGAACTTATTTTTCAATAAGTACTTCCCTCGTATTCTCCGAACAAAGATGGAGAAAGAGTTCCTTGAACTGAAGCAAAGGGATGATGAATCTGTTAGTACCTATGAAGCAAATTTTACAAGACTTGCAAGGTACTCTTCTGGTATTATTATCCAACCTGAGAGTAAGATCGATCGATTCTTTAGTGGCTTAAAACCAAGTCTTCGAAGGGCGTTAGCCATAAGGGACTTCAATAGCTACGAGGAAATCGTTCGATGTGCTCTCAAAGTCGAGATGGAGATTGGAGTAACCCATCAGTCACATGGGTTTGATAAGAAGAGGAAGATGGAATTCAAAGAAAAATCTAAAGAGCACACGGAAAAGAAGATGAACTTTCCCTTATGCTCAAAGTGTGGAAAGAAACATGGAGGGAGTTGTCTTAAAGGGACAAGTAAATGTTTTAAATGTGGAAAGGAAGGTCATAGGGCATTTGAATGCCGTGATAATGGGAAGAAGATGTCTAATGATGCAAACAAAGGAAGGGATACACAGAATGAACCTGCTACACTTCAATGTTTCAAGTGCAAGGAGATGGGGCATTATGCCAATCAATGCCCAAATCCAAGGGTTGATGATGATGGTCGACGTCAACAAACTCTTAAGGCTAAAGAAAAAGGAAAGTCACATGCAATTTCTATCAGTGATGTGGAGTACGATAACGATGTGTTGAAAGGTACACTTACCATCCACTCTAAAGTAGCAAATGTTTTATTTGATTCTGGATCCACCCACTCTTTTATTTCTGAAAAATTTTCTAAGGGTATCACCGTATTACCTCAACAATTAGATGTTGAGTTAGCTGTGACAACACCTAATGGCACATCAATCGCATCAGAAGTTTATAATTCTTCTCCAATCGAAGTTTGTGGGAAAGTGCTTCCTGCAAATCTTGTGATCCTTCCTTTAGTGGAATTTGATGTGATTCTTGGCATGGATTGGCTTTCTCTACATGGAGCTCATATCAATTGCCAAAGAAGGGAAGTCACATTTCATATTCCAGATCAACCTATGATCGTCTATCAATGCAAGGATGAACATAACCTTCCAGTAGAAATTTCTTCCATCTTATGGGTATTGATTCCACTAAATGAAGGTTATTTATCTCAAATGGTTGGTGAGAAACTCACGATTAAGAATATGCCCATTGTACGGGAGTTTGATGATGTCTTTCCGGAGGAATTGCCGGGTCTTCCACCAAATCGTGAAGTTGAGTTTTCAATAGAACTCGTACCGGGTGCTTTGCCTATTTCAAAGACACCTTATAGAATGGCCCCAATTGAGTTGCAGGAATTGAAGAAGCAACTCCAAGAGAATCTTGATAAGGGATTCATACGCCCTAGTGCGTCGCCTTGGGGAGCACCTGTTCTATTTGTTAAGAAGAAAGATGGATCAATGAGACTCTGCATTGATTATCGAGAACTTAACAAGATCACTATCAAGAACAAATATCCTCTCCCACGCATTGATGACTTATTTGACCAACTACGCGGAGCTCAATACTTTTCCAAGATTGATCTTCGTTCAGGGTATCATCAATTAAGGGTCAAAAGGGAGGATATACCAAAGACGGCTTTCCGTACAAGATATGGACACTATGAATTTATAGTGATGCCATTTGGTCTTACTAATGCCCCTGCTATCTTCATGGATCTAATGAATAGAGTCTTTAGAGACCATCTTGATCAATTTGTGGTAGTCTTTATAGACGATATTCTTGTCTATTCAAAGAGCAAGGAAGAGCATGAAGATCACTTGAGAATTATATTGAAGACCCTGAGAAAGGAGAAGCTTTATGCCAAATTTACCAAGTGTGAATTTTGGCTTCAAAAAGTTGCATTTTTGGGTCATATAATCTCAAAAGAGGGGATATCTGTGGATCCAGCAAAAACAGAGGTTATCGAAAGATGGTCAAGACCAACAACAGTAACTGAGATCCGAAGTTTTCTTGGTTTGGCTGGTTATTATCGACGTTTTGTAAAAGATTTTTCACGATTATCTAATCCACTCACCAAGTTGACTCGGAAAGGAGTTAAGTTTGTCTGGACAGAGGAATGTGAAGAGAATTTCAAGGAGTTGAAAAGAAGGTTATCCAGTGCACCTGTGCTCACACTGCCTTGTAGTGGAGAAAGGTTTGTGATCTATAGTGATGCATCCAATAAGGGATTGGGGTGTGTTCTTATGCAAAATGATATGGTGATAGCTTATGCCTCACGACAGTTGAAAATCCATGAGCAAAATTACCCAACACATGATTTGGAGTTGGCTGCGGTAATCTTTGCATTAAAGATTTGGAGGCATTACCTTTATGGTGAAAGGTGTGATATTTATACTGATCATAAAAGTTTAAAGTATATTTTCACACAAAAGGAGCTGAATATGCGCCAAAGAAGATGGTTGGAGCTGATTAAGGATTATGACTGCTCAATCCATTACCACCCTAGGAAAGCAAACAAGGTGGCAGATGCATTAAGTCGACAAGACCATGCTAGTTTATCCATGATGAGGATCACAAAAGATCCAATATTTATGGATTTACAAAGGATGGATCTTAGAATTATAATGGAAGGGGAAAAATCTTATCTTTCTCAAATGAATGTTCAACCATCTATACATGTGAAGATTAAAGAGGCACAGAAAGAAGATGTCGAGTTACAAAAAAAGGTGAGAAATGTTCCTGAATTCAACCTTGATTGTGATGGGATAATAAAGTTCAGGAATCGGGTTTGTGTTCCTCCCATCCCCGAATTAAAGAAAGAGCTGCTGGATGAGGCTCATAGTTCTTCATTCTCTATTCATCCTGGAAGCACGAAGATGTATAGGGACCTGAAAGAGTACTTCTGGTGGGATGGCATGAAAAGAGATGTTGCTGAATATGTCTCTCGATGCTTGGTTTGTCAACAAGTTAAAGCTGAGAGACAGAAGTCTAAGGGGATGTTACAACCATTACCCATACCCGAATGGAAATGGGAAAACATCACTATGGACTTTGTCACAGGACTTCCTAAAACATCCAAAGGCAATAATGCAATCTGGGTCATAGTTGATCGTCTTACAAAGTCTGCACACTTCATTGCTATTAGAGAGGATTTCTCTCTAGATCAGCTTGCCAGGATATATGTAAAGGAAGTGGTAAGATTGCATGGAGTACCACTTTCTATTATATCTGATCGAGATCCGAGATTTACCTCGAAGTTCTGGCGAAGTCTTCAGCATACTCTGGATACAGAGTTGAGTTTCAGCACTGCTTATCATCCCCAGACAGACGGTCAGTCTGAGAGAACAATTCAAACCCTAGAAGATATGTTGAGAGCTTGCTCTATGGATTTCAAAGGAGGTTGGGATCAACACCTACCTTTGGTGGAATTTTCTTATAATAATAGCTTTCACTCCAGTATTCAGATGGCTCCTTATGAAGCTCTCTATGGAAAGAAATGCAGGACTCCAACTTGCTGGGATGAAGTTGGGGAAAGAAAGCTATTAGGACCTGATCTCGTTGATGAAATGGCAGAAAAGGTCAGATCTATTCAACAACACATAAGAGCAGCTCAGAGTCGACAGAAAAGTTATGCCGACAACCGAAGAAAAGACCTAGAGTTTGAAGTGGGCGATAAAGTGTTCTTACGAATATCTCCCTGGAAGAGGGTTATGAGATTTGGAAAGAAGGGGAAGTTGAGCCCTAGATATATCGGTCCTTTTGAAATACTGGATCGTGTTGGGAAGGTAGCTTACCGATTGGCGCTTCCACCGAATCTCTCTCAAGTTCACGATGTGTTCCATGTATCTCTCCTGAGAAAGTACATACCAGATCCTTCACATGTACTCAGCTCAGAAGTTGTACCGCTGGAGCAAGATCTTTCTTATGAAGAACAGCCGATAGAGATTCTGGATCATAGCGAAAAAGTCCTACGAAACAAGACCACTCGCTTGGTGAAAGTTTTATGGAGAAACCACCAACTTGAAGAAGCTACATGGGAGCTTGAGGATATGATGAGGGAGAAGTATCCTCATTTGTTTGTTGCAAAGTGACGAATTTCGAGGGCGAAATTCTTTTTAAGGGGGGTAGAATGTAACACCCGAGACTTTTATGTTATATAAATCATCAAAGGAATCTTTTTCTACACAACACTTGCTTGGTTTGCTTTACACGCAATCACGACCTTCCTCGATAGCTTGCGTCGTACGCAATACCGAGTTCCACTAAACAACAATATGCTATTAAAACTAGCCATTATGAATAGTAATAACCACTTTTTGAAATTTTATAAATTTTATTTTTCAAAATGGACTTCATTTTTGGACTCAGAATATCGAAATTAGCCTAGGGTGAAATTTTGGTATTTTTCTGAAAACTTTCAATTTTTGATGAATAGTGAAACCACTAAGTGGTAGGTTAAAAAACTGAATTTTGCATAAAACTTAATTTTACCGCTTCTGTGAATGGAATTTCGAAAATCCGAGAGACACGGTTAATATCAAGGACTAAAATGTGGTTCAATGAGATGAAAATAATTTTTTGGTGAATAGTAACTTTTTACTTTTTTTTACCGCGGTTAATAGTAAATAGGGTAACTAAGGGTAAATATGATATTAATATTACCCTAACACATGTCCTAATTCTATTGGACAAGTTTATCTCGACCAAAAACAACCTTAAGTGTAAAATATTATCATTTAGGCCCACTTGGATTAGATTAGGACATTTATTATTAATTTATTTAAAGAAGGGTTAAAATAGTTAAAATCAAAGTTTAATAAGTAAATCATTTTTAATATGGGGTTATACATAAGATAAATTCGACTATAAATATTCATTAGAAATCTAAAAAGATTTCCTACATAAGGGTATTTTATTTGTAATTTTTAGACATTAAATAATTTAATTTATTTATGACACAATGATGATGCAGTAATTATCTTATTAATGAAATATTGACATAATTGATGTTATAAACACCAAAATAAATGTAATTTGAGACTTTTTATGAATTCCACTAATTTTCTAGGTTGCTATGATATATTAGTGTTGATTTAATCAACTTGGTTCGAACATATAATTCTGTTATGACTTTCACAAAAATCATATATCAAATAGTGTCAAAATTGACACAAAATAGTTTTTAAATCAAATATTATATTATTAATTGTTATTTTATTCCTAAAAATCTAAGGTTCGGACAAATGACTTAGATAAGGATATATATATTAATAATAAACAATTTGGGGTTCTTTTGGCATGTTATAGTAAGTGTATTAACCATATAGTGAAAGAAAACAAAAAGACACAGTAAAAGTTAAATTAATTAACTTAGAGTTAAATCTAATTGATAAGGTTAAAATAATACCCTAAACTTGTCTAAATCCTATTGGTTGATAGGATTTCGACCCATCCCCACTTTAGCTTCGAAATAAGACCCTTTGGAACCATTATAAACCGATTTTGACTTTAATATAAAATAATATTTTGAGATATTCCTAAGGTGCCCCTCTCCTCCCTTATAAAAGGGCACCTCCTCCCCCTCCTCCTCACACCAATTTGAGCACTCAAGCTCGGCCAACCCCTGCCATTTTCCCTTCTCCACTTCCCTAGAATAATCCTAGAGGTCCTGGTCTTCTCCAAAGACCAATCTTAGTTCCTTAAGTGGAGGATTCAAAAAGGCGTTCCAAAGAAGAGGTAATATCCATTACCGATCTTTTCAATTTCTTTCTTCTTCAACTTCTTCTTCTTTAGTTGTTTCATGATAAAGTAATAACATCAGTATTACTTACATACTGATATGTTATTATAAATATGAAACAACCCTAATTCACCTTCTATCCATCCTACGGAAAAATGAAATCACCGCGCGTGCGTACGTACGGAATACCGTCACCACGCCGTGGTGTAATCTATTTTCCACCATCACCTTACAAGGATGGGTATAATGGTGTAATCAGTAACTATATATGATTATTATTAAGTAATATTGATACTGAAATAATATATATATATACTCCAATACAATTCCACGATCATAGGAACGATATCATCACTCGTGCGTACGTACGGAATACCGTCTCCACGATGTGATGCGACTCGTTCTACATGATCTTCATTTCATAATGATTATATAAATGAATGGAATGAATTAATATGGTATATACTACACTAATAACATTCTGGAAATGAATTATCTATAACCTAAAGATAAGAATAAGAATTTATTCGACAAAACACGCATAAGAACAAAAAGTTATAAAGACCCGAGTAACAAGTAACAATGAAATATTACTAACAAGAAGCTAATAATATGACCATATATGATCTCATATCAATATGTATGATTCTGGAATAAGTCAATAACATTATTTAAACCATTATACAGGAGCTTCGGACACGAACAAAGCAAATCGGACCTAAGGTAAGGGAAATATCACAATCTCATTTTTATCCGAGATTGTTTATTCGTAAGTATTTACTGGGGTGTATTTTATCATCCACATCCATGTTACCTCAATATGTAATATTGTTTCCATCCACTTGAAATAGTTTAAATCCAATTTTACCCTTAGGTGAGTTTTTAGTAAAGAATAAGAAAGGAATCTTTTGTCGTTTTTCCGTACGAGGTACTTTTTGACTTTTCCGACAAAAGTACGAAGAATGTTTTTTTTAACTTATACGGCATGAATGGATTTTTAAAACATTACTTAAAAGAAGCTTCCTTTACAAGTTTTCAAGTTTATTTTTAATCAACTTCTTTTATTTCAAAGTTGTATGACATGTTATGAAAGGAAAAATGTTTTTGAAGAAGAAAGGATATTTTCCTCAAGAATTCAATTCAAGTGTTTTATCAAAATTATTTTCCATCTAAGATAATAAAGGGTTCTGTTTCTATCCATATTTTTACATTGGTTTGACTATGTTGTGATGGAATTATGTTTATGAATTCCTTTATCATATATGAATTGATTTATGATGTCATGATGTTTCAAGAATCCCATTTTTGTTATATGTGTTATGCGATGATGTATGTTTTATGATTATGTGGCACACATAAGAAAGGATTCATTATAAGATGGGTGGGACCTATATCTCCCTCCAATGCATTGGGTAAAGATTTTATATCTCATGAGATAGACATGGCTGGAACGGAAGGTTATTTCGGTTCAGTGATACAGGACTGAAACGAGGAGTGAACTCGGTTCAGAAAGGGACTTTGTCCACTAAGATAGTCTTGGCAATGAGTCATGACTAACAAGAAATGATTTTCCATGATTATGTGTGCATGCCAAAAAGATTAAAGTTTTATGTTATGATTATGGGGATCTCATTCTCACTTCTATGATTTATTCCATGTTAAGATATTATGATCTCTTTTGCAGGTTTTGATTTTCATAAAGATATGATATTTTTTTTTATTTCTTTTATTTTCCCTTGTTGAGCATTTGAGCTCACCCTTTTATGTTTTCTTTTCCCCAGGTCAGGAAGATGGATATTAAGTAGAATATGCTAAAAGGGACCCTAGATATGATGAAATAAATGGGAGACACTGTAGAAGATTTATGAACCAGTTGTTTATGTTTCCCCAGTTTCTAAAGACACTATACCTATACGGTCCTTTGTGGTTTTGTCATATGTTGTAATAAGTGTGCTTCAATTTTGAAGTATTAACAATGTATGTAAAGTGTGGGTCGTTATAGTTCAAGAATGTAAAATGTTTTCCATTACTGTGATTTGTATTTTATTTTCTTATGTAAATTAGGTATCATTTACATATCTATTTCTCTAAAACTACTAAACTGATAGGTTCTTCAGGATTTGATCCCCTTGTATATGTGAAAATATAATAAAGTAGGCAATGAATCTAGGTTATTAGATTCGGGGTTGTCATAGTTGGTATTCAAGGATATTTAGTACAAACCTTATAAACTAGATAAATCAAAACATAGATTAGTGAACATAAGTCTATGATATAAATTTTGGATAAGTATAGAATAAAATTATATAGTTTTGTTAAGGAATATATTTTGTGTATTTCCTAGAAATAAATCCCTTTCTTGATTCTAAAAGTGAGTGTGGTTCTAGAATAGATTTACCTAAGTGTAATAACTACAAAAATGATGAATTGGGCCTAAACTAATCATTACCTTTTGCATGAAAATACGAACTACTATGCACTTACTTTGAAAATCATGGGGGGTATTCCTAGGTTAATTCACATTTTATTTTAAAACCATTATGAAGTATTTAAAAATATTGAAATTCACAAAGAAATAAAGTTTATGATAATGATATTAACAATTCCTACAAGTTAGTTTAATTTATGTGTTACAATATATATAATTATAAATTAATATTTAAAATTCATAATTATATTCACTAAAGAAGAATATTTCATTATTTAGGAATGGATCCTGGAAAGAAGAAGGGAATCAATACTCATAGCCAATGTAGATATTTCTCTGTTGATTAATCTAATAATT
Source organism: Viscum album (assembly GCA_963277665.1). NCBI lineage: Eukaryota > Viridiplantae > Streptophyta > Magnoliopsida > Santalales > Viscaceae > Viscum > Viscum album. The sequence continues at coordinate 1,424,563,451 of OY728120.1, read as the reverse complement.
GGTATTTGAATGAAGTAGATCATGGATATATTAGATAATCTTAGTTAGGTTATGATAAATAACCTTTCCAGAATGGAAAAAACACTTCCACAATGTGATTCTCTAATTTTGGAATGCTTTATAAAATATAATCCCATATCATTTGGTGGGACTACTGATCCATCGGTACCTGAGAAATGGATTAATTCACTAGAAAAATATTTATATCCTTATGATGCGATGAAAAGGAAAAGTTTATACTTATATTTTATTATCTTAATGGAGAATCTAATAAATGGTGGTAATTGATCTAGAAAAATAGGGAGGAAGAAGAAATAGAACTCATGGGATGCAAATATTTTAAGGACACATTCTTTGACAAATATTTTCCTTTTTGGAAACAAAATTAAATGAAGAGAAAGTTTCTTAGAATAAAGAAAGTGGAATTTTTTTCAGATTATGAGGCTAAAATTACAAGGTTAACCATGTATGATACAGATTATATACTCAACATGGAGTGTAAAATATACCATTTCCTTGAAGGGATTAAAATATTCCATAAAGGTAGAAAATCATTAAAACTTTTTCATCATATGATGAAATAGTTTTTTGTTCCCTCAAAAAAGACATGCAATAATCAATATCCTAGATGATCAAGGGAAATCAAGAAAATAATAGGTTTAATAAGAAACCATGAAAAATAGAATGCATCGAAGAATAAGAAGAGAACAAAGAAATTTCAACCTTGTGAGAAATATGTAAATAATTGTCTTGGGAAATTCTAAAATAGTATTGGATTTTGTTATAAGTGTAGAGATAAGGGTATCTGTATTAATAAAGAATGTGGAAGAAATAAAAATAAACACAATTTAGTGTTTCAACTATAGGTAGATGTGGTACTACACAAAATTATTTCCCAAGCATCAAGGTAAAATACCAAAGAATAGGCCAAGGGTAGATGGTCAAGTTTATGTGATCACTACAGATACGGTGGAAGTACCCAATGATGTGAGGTTAGGTACTTTAATCTTAGATATAAATCTATTTAATTCCATATATGATTTAATATCCTAGTACCATTTTATATCTTCCATGTTTTCTAATAAATTTAGATATTTATCTATTGCTTTGAGAAGGGATTTTTCCATCAAAACACATGGTGGAAGTCTCACTACAACAAGGATGTGTGAACCAGTACACATTGCGAAACATAAATTTTTCTTATTTTAAAAACTTATTACCATACCTATGGTTTAATTTTATATAATCTTTTGAATAGTTTTTATTTAAAAATATGATGAAAAAAACTTATTAAGAAGAAGGGAATTATTATTCAGGTTTATGAAATAGGATTCATTACCTTTAGAGTAGAGAAAGTTTCATCTGGTACATGTCTATAACCACCCCCAGTAGCTCTACAAAATTAGATTCTTGGGGAAGAATATCATACAGCATCTATGGGTGGAGGGGGTAATATTCAAATTGAAGATATAGAAATTTTATACGAATACAATGATATATTTCATGAGTAATTACATGGACATACCCTAGAGTGTCAATTTGAGTTTTTTCATTGATTTAATCCCCAATACAAGACTAATACCAAAGACACCATAGAGAATATACACTATGGAATTAGTGTAGTTTAATAATCAACTGAAGGTGATGAGTGATAAGCGATTTATTCACCATAGTGTTTCAATATGGGTAGTACCTATTCCCTTTGTTAAGAAGAAAGATGGATCCATGAGGTTGTTTATTGATAATAGGGAAATCAATGCTATTGTGATGAAGAAAAAGTACCATATTCTACACATTGATGATTTATTCGATCAACATCACAAAGACCAATACTTTTCAAAGATTTACCTTCGTTCTAGGAATCATAAATTGTGAGTAAATAAGGATGAAATGTCAAAGAAAACATTTCCAATAAGGTATGGTCATTAAATGTTTATAGTAATTCCATTTGGATTGATTAATGAACCCTCTATCTTTATGTATTAAATAAAAAGAGTATTCAAAGAATATATCATTGGTTTTTTTAGTATTAATTCATGATATAATGGTGTATTAAAAAATATATGATTAAAATTAGAATCACTTGTGGATCATTATTGAGACTCATGGGAGTAAGGAGTTGTATGGGAAAATTAGTAAGTATGATTTATAGATTCAAGAAGTTTCTTTTCATGGATATATTTTCCTTAATAATTGAATCTTAGTTAATACTATGAAGATAATTATAGTCATAGAATAACCTCCACCAATTAACATAACTGAGGTAAATTGTTTCATTGGATTGGCGGGTTACAATCAGTGATTTGTTCGTAATTTTTAGCAACTAGATAACTCGTTTACCAAAATTACGTGCAAAGATTTTATGTTCATTTGAACAATGGAGTGTGAAGAATGTTTTGATTAACTGAAGAGGAGATTTTTGAATGATCTGATTTTTTAATCTACTATCTTAAAATGGTGGGTTTATGATATATAGTGAAACGTATATGACTGTACTTGGTTTTTTCCTAAATAAAACTGATAATGTTATTGCATATGCATCAAGGAAATTGAAAACTCATGAATAGAACTATCAGACCCATGATCTTGAGTTTCTAGATATAATCATTAAATTCAAGATATAGATACATTATCTCTATGGTGAAAGATGTGAGATATAATTAGATCATGAAATCCTGAAATACATATTTTCATATAAAAATGTAAACATGATAAAATGTAAATTGCTAAATCTACTCAAATATTATGATTTCCCGATACACTACCACCTAGGGAGATAAATCAAGGTAGGAGATGTATTGAGTAAGAAATATCATGGAGTTAGAACCCAAATGAGGAATGAGATGGATCCTATGTTCATGGATATAGGAATTTTTATGAATAAGATAAATCAATAATTTTTTAACTTGTTTTGAAACTATATTTATTAGAGAAGATAAAAATATATCAATCTGATGATGAGAAATTTCAGATGAAAATTAAATCTATGAATAATGGGAAATTATCAAACCAAATTTGTGAAAATGGTGTCCTAATATTTGGAAAGATATTAGGTGTTCAATATATACATAATCGAAAAAGGTAATTGTTTGATTCTACTCACATATTGAACTTCTATAAACACCTTGGTATTAGAAATATGTATAGAGATTTGAGGGAACATTTTTGGTGGGATAACATGAAGTGGGTAATTGCTGAATATGGGTCCAGAAGTTTTCTTTTAAAAAATTTAAATCTTTGATATATCATCCCTTGGGAGTCATAAAATCTTTTCCTATTCTTTTGTGGAAATTATATGACATTACTATGGACTTTTCCACAGGACTACAAAACACACAAAGAATGAATAATGCAATATGGGTTATCGTTGATCACCAAACCAAATCTACACATTTCCATGATATAAGAGAATATTTAACTTTTAAGAACCTCGTAAGGCACTATATTAATGAAGTTTTAGGACTTCATTATGAACCTATATTGGCCATTCCTGATCATGATCCCTTTTTTACATCGATATTCTGGAAGATTCTTTGGAAGGATCTTGATATTGATATTAATTTTAGAACCTCCTACTTTCCTCAAACTGATGGATAGTCCAAAATTACTATTCAGTCAATGGAAGACATGTTGATGCCCTAATCACATGAAATTAATTGTACGTGAGGTCATTATTTACCTTTGGAAATGTTTTACAATAATAGTAGTTTCAATTCATGTATTCAAATGGAACTATATGAATCATTATATGGAAATGTATGTCATACTCCAACTTGTTGGGATCAATTTTATGAATGGTAAATTATAGGCCTATAAAATGTTGAACAGAAAACAAAAAATGTAACGTCTATTCAAGATCATATGAAATAAGTTCAAATTAGGAAAGAGTAATACTGATAATCATAGAAACGATTTTGAATTCTAAGTGGGAGAGCCTGTTTTCATGGGAGTTTCTCCATAGAAGGGTGTCTGAAGATTCGGTATGAAATGGAAACTGATCCATAAGTACATCGTACCCTTTTAAATTTAGGAAATTATTGGATTTATGGCTTACCTATTAGTCATGTATCCAAGTCTCTCAAAATTACATGATGTGTTTCAAATATCATTGTTAAGGAAGTACATGTTAGACCCAACACCTGTGATCACATATGAAGAAATAGAATTTCAACCTGATATATCTTACAATGAAGAAACCATACATATTCATGATACTAGAGAGAAAGTTTTGAGGATTCAAACAACTCAATTGTTAAAGGTACTTTATAGAAATCACAAAATAGAGGAATACATGTTAGAACCAGAGGAGGTTACGAAAAAGAACTACCCTCATCAATTTACAAGGTAATAACAATGAAATTTTATGGATGATTTTTTAGGATGGAATTATATAACACCCCTAGAAATTATTATTTATTTCCTTAAAATAAATTTCAATCTCTTTGATATCTTGTGATGCACAAAACATTGGGTTTAAATGAAAATACCCTATTACAATAATACTTAACTGCAACCATTATAACCTAGAAATTACGTTGGTGAGTATGAATAGTATTAACTAAATTATGATAATTATACGATTTATACATTTATATAATAAAATATTTGAATATATATTTATTATAAATAAAATAATAATCATTTGAATAAAAAAGAAATTATTTCAAAAAAACAAAATTTTCAAAGAAAATGGTCACGTTTTGAAAACATACGATAAAAATTATTTTTATAAAAATTTAGAAAATTTATTTGATAAAATGAACCACATTTTGGAGATAATAATATCAAACATAGTATGGGGTTATTTGTTTTGGTTTTTTTCTAAAAAGTTTCATTTTTCGATGAATAGTAAAATACAGATTTTTATTTGAAAATTATCCTTTCATTTAAATTATTTACCAAGATATATTTTATAGTAAATTTTTATAAAGTGAAATTAGTTAATTTATATTATAATTAATACAATTTAGGTTATTGAAATGAATTTCATATTGAATTTTTATATTAAAACCTTAGATACTAATGAGAATTTTCTTTTTGGAAACCCACATTTTCATTGCGTATTAGAGTATAATTTAAAATTAGATTCTACCAATTATATAAATTGAATTTGGAAAAATTTATTAAATATTTGGAATAATAATAATTTATATTATCTAATATTTTCAACTTAATTTTTCATCATTTTTAATTGTTAATAAAATAAAAAATAATTACCGTGGTTATGGTAAAAACTGATTTTCCGAGGGTTGTCCAAAACCCATTTTATAGATATATTTATATATTATCACATCTAACGGTCTATAATGACCCATTTATGAGGAATTTGAAAAGATAAGAACATGTTTGTAAATGAATCTTTTCAAAAAAAATCCATGTGCATCCTCTCCCCAACTTATAAAAGGTCACCCCATCTCCTCCCCTCATTACACTTCCAAATCCATTTGGTTCAACTAATTACAAACCAAATAAATCCCTTAACCCCCAAAACATCCTAGATAACTTTATTAATAAAAAATCCATACTAGGAATACTTTTTGTGAAAAACTAAAGAGGTAGTCTGAAGAAGTGGAAATGTTCTTAAACGAGCGTTTGTATTCTTCTTCTTCTACCGCCTATTTAAAATATTATTAAACTATTATTATAAATGTTATTATTATCTTCTATATATTTAGACGTTATTATTTTATGTTAATTTACTATATATATCCCCTCTTCCATCAAATGGGAAATGAAAGTGTTCATCATGTGTACACAGTACTACCACCTCACGAACCGATATAATTCATCTTCCATCCCCAAATTTCAAGGATGGATATAATGAAGGATTTAACACATTTATATAATATTTATTATATTATTATATTTCATTAATTATAATATGACATATACCTTATCACATTACATTCTATTTGAAATATGAAAACGTCACTCATGTGTACGACGGACTATCGCCTTGTTAAGCGATGCGTTTCATTTTTCACTTACACATTACATGAAAGGTAATATGGATATATTTAATTAATATATTTGATATATAAGACATTATATAAATTTTTTAATGTTAATATATCACTCACTTACTAACCCTTTCACTCCTTTAGGGAAAGATATAGTCACTTGTGCATATGTATAGTCTACTATCTCCACGAAGCGATACGATTCATTTTCCATGCAGAAATTTCAACAATGGTTATAAAAATGTATATGATAAGTAAATATAATATTTATAAAATTATTTTAATTCTATATATGATGGATTTATACCCTTTGTAACATAACTATTACTCTGATGGCCAAACATACGTGATAAAATAAGGCAATTAACACCCAAAATAGTGGAAACAATGAAATATTATTAACAAAAGTGTGTTAAAATGTTATAATAGGACCGTATATTATAGTATAAATATGAATGTGGGTTTTTTAAAAATTAATATCACTCTTAAAACCATTAAAAATTATTATAAATCATATTAAACCAAATGGAATTGTGAGTTAGGGGACCTCGTCTCAATTTTCCTTCATTGAGGCATATTTTATTGGTGGGTGCCTAGTATATTTAATATGGTGTAACTAATACCCATTTTAAAATAATGTCATTAATAATTAATAATTCATTTTATTTTATGTTTTAATTTAAATTTTTCACCCAAGGTGATTTTACTTGAACTTTACCAAGTGGTAAGGGATTTTACCTCAATTTCCATTTCATTGAGACGTAATTTTAATATGATCCTATTCACATTTATGTGGTGTTTATACTTCCCCTTTATTGTATTTAACATTAATAAATAATTATTCAAGATTATTAATGTTTTTTTTCATGTTAACTCTTTACGAGGTTAAAATTTAAAATTTACCAAAGAGCTAAAAAATATTTTACATTCTCAGTTTACTTTGTGATTGTTAACATTTACATGAAGCAATCACATTCATATGGTGATTTTTCATTAGACATTACATTTTTATTAAATATCCGTATTATTTGTATCATGGATATCAATATTTTCTAAAAAATATACAATTTTTACATATGTTTTTTTACATTGAATGTTATTTTATTAAATGAGGAATTATAGAAAAATTTGTATCCTTCACTGAATATGGATATTTGATGATAAGGAATATTTATTCTGGAATGGAATCAATTATTAAATATACGTGGAATGCTTTGTAAATGAATTTATGTGTCAGGATCATTTATAGAGAGTTCCTTGATATATCTTTAGGTATCTTGAGGTAGATTTGTTGTCTAAATCAGATGAGTTTTTACCTATTAGTTCTAGACATTCACGAGGAAGGTCTTGAAAGTAGAGGTATCATGATGCTTGAAATTATGGTGTCTAATAATTAACCATTTCCTTCTTTGATAATTTAGTGATTAAAAATTATACAAGATATTTTCACTACGATATTATCTTTAGAAGTATTTCATTCTTAGTTTATTAATCAAATGGAATGTATTTTAGGTTATTTATATTTCCATATTGATTATACCTTATCCAATTATAATAATCTAGTTTTTAATTAAATGGAATGTGTGTTCAGTTATTTATCATTCCCTATTTATTATTATTTATTAGTTCATGATATATTTTACTATACACAACCCTTACTAAGAATCTGAGGTTACCCTTATTTTGTTTCCTTTCCCCATGATAGGAAGAATAGATTTTTGAATGGGTTAAAGGATGCCAAATTCTTTCCCTTACTATGATTTTTATTTCATTTCCCTATCTAAAATCGTTATCACGTATATATTTGATTCTCCAAAACTACTAAACTGATTGGTCCTTTAGTATTTTACCCCATGTATCTATGCCAATGTAATAAAGTAGGCACTAGCTCCAGGTTACTAGAGTCAGGGTCACTAAAACATTATTGTATTGTTTACTTAAATATCATTTATTTTTTAAGGTAACATCACTATGTATATGACCTCGTTCAATAAAATTACTTTTTGTGGCTATTAATATATTTTCCCCTAAAATATCATCATATGAAGAATTTATTAGTTTCATTTAATAAAAAATTCTTTTTATATAGGTATTTAGTTTCATAAAATGTATAAACTTTTTATAATCAATTCATAAAATTGTTGAAGGAATATTTTTTTATCAATTCTTGAGATAAACATTAAGTAGTAATTATAAAATATGTAAAATATATGGTATATGTTTTATGTCTTGATATTAATGTAAAAAAATCTAATAGTAGAAAAATAATTTTCTATGACTTATATAGTTTTTTTTAATTTATTTTCAATTATTAAATTCAATTCTTGAACCAATAATGTAATTTATAAAGCTTAAAAATATATTTACCATTTTCCCCAAGGCCCATATTTCTCTCAAACGTAATGTGTGTGTACACAGGCGTGTTGTAACCCCACATTCACACTATCCAAATGTGGGATACATTTATCACTTAAAATAGTAATGTATACTCTTTGATTGAAATAGGATGATGGGATGTCAGTTTCTCCTACAATGGATTCCTCTTTGGAGATATTATCCTAGTTCAGGTCTCCCTCATAGATTTAATTAATGTTCATGTAACTCAATCTCAGTTTCATCTCTTTATGTACATTAGTCAATTACACTACTTCTTGCTTAACATATTCAGTTCTTTTAGGAAGGTATGAAACCTTCGGTTAAGAGTGTAGTCACATTAGGAATCACTAGGCATGTCCGGATGCTAGGAGAATTGGTCAAATGTATTCATCCTCTAGGGAGGTCATCTCATGGGGGGGGGGGGGGAATGTACAAAACCCAAGGCATACTATGTTAATCATGAGGTAATGATGGAAAGAAAATAAATCTTCCAAGGGTTTTCACCACAAATATACCACACTTATACATGTGGTATGTATTCAGGGTTATGTCACAATTACTATTTCCTATTGAGATAGATCATAATTCTTGTTAGATAGGGTTCTGAGAATGAGTTTAATGGCTTGTGAAGACTTTTTCAAGGTTAATGTTCTGTGGGGATAGGATGGGTGGATCAGAATGCCTTGGGGATTTGGATCTGGGAGTTACATAACTAGGAGGGAATATGCCACACTTAGGTTGATGGTTGAAAACACCCCTTGAGGCTAACCCCGGATGGATAGATCATAATTCTCATTGAGACAGATCCATAAGGTTGATCATAACAACCCTTAAGGAAGATTAGGGTGTGGTTTTCAAATGAGGGAATATGTTACACTTTGGTTGACCTTAACTCCACTTTAGGTAGATCTGTGATGGGTGGATAAAAACATCCATTGAGATGAGTCCAAAATATTGAACAGGAAACCCCTTGAGGAGGACCAGAGAAGTATGTCCCTAGTAGTGATAACCTCAGTTTACCATTGGTTAGAATGTCACTTGAGGAAAACCCAAATAATTAAGCACAATTCATCATGAGGCGGATCACGGAGGTACTCCCATAGGAGAGAGGACCTAATTTTACCATTGCCTAGGATACCCTTTGTGGAAGACCTGATGAGTTGATCAAAACTCTCATTAAAGCCAATTAGGGAGGTACATTCCTAGGAGTTACAACCTAAATTTACCATTGGGTATGATTCCCCATGATGCATACCCAAATAGTTAATCAGAACACCCCTTGAGGTGGATCAAGGAGGTATGCACCTAGAAGAGAGAACCTATATTTAATGGTGGTTGGGAATCCCCTTCAGGAAAACCCAAAGAGTTGATCAGAACTCCCCTCAAGGTGGATCAGGGAGGTGCATTCCTAGAAGGGAACTCGTAATTTTACCAGCAATCAGGATTCCCCTTTCGGCAGAACCAAATAGTAGACCAAAATGCCCCTTGATGTGGATCAGGGAGGTACATCCCTCAGAGGGAGAACCTAAGTTTACTGATGGTCAGGTTGACTCTTATGGAAGACCCGAATAGATGATCATAACACCCCTTGAGGCATATCTGAGAGATATTTCCCTAAGTGGGATCACCAATGTTTACCAGTGGTCGGGATTCCCCGTGATCCAAACCTAAAGTGTTGATTAAACCATCCCTTTAAGTGGATCAGGGAAATACATCCCTATAAGGGATCCCCTAAGTTTACCAGTGTTCGAGATTGAACCACAGAGAGGCTTCCTACATACCATATTTAGAATACAGGGATTAAATATGACATAGTTCAATGTCTTAGTATAAGGTCATGTTTCAGGATTGATCCATCTATTTTAACATCTTGACGTAATGATGCTTATGTCACAAAAGGAGCGTTGACAAAATATGGTGTGGGGATTTTGCATTGAACCTACCCGTCACAAGAGTGTTACTCTTGTTGGATGATGTAGGTATAACAAATTTAGTTTCCCATAGGATACCATTCCATGTGAGTGGTATAGGTGTGGGGGTCATCCCATGCCAATCATACATGGATCATCATATGCTTATCACATAAGGAAAGTCTACAGTTTTACTTCATGTGCGGAGGATGTTATCATGCAGTTGAACATCATATGACAAGGATGTGGAGCTAGGAAGTTTTACCTATCAATGATCAAATGTGGTATCTCTCACTCCTAACCCTTTGGGATTAAGTGACCATCAATAATTCACCATTGGGAGGGGCATATATTTGGAGATTCCATGGTACAAATATGGGAGCAGTGGATATTCACAAGGTCCATGTTAGGATCCCTATTCATAGAAGAAAAAAAGATTAGGTTACCTATTCTTAGAAGAAACAGGTAGGTGGAAGGATAGATGCACACTTGGGGGAAGTGGGAAGACACATGAGTAGGTGGAATAGGTCACATAGGGACTTGAGGTACAGTTGGACCAGTCATAGAATGGTGTGTGGGACCTATACACTCAACATTCACAATGAAGGGTCAACATAAGGGATGTACCACAATGAATCCTTTGAGAGGAGTATCCTGGAGACTAGGTCCTTGCAGATAGGTGCTTCATGATAGTCAGGGGATTTTTGAAGGTCATGGGATTTTCAAAGGAGTAGGATTCCTAAAATAGAGTGATTGTTCCTCAGAGGGAGGCCCTGATTCCTGAGAAGAGTTCTTCATGAAGGGTGGATGATTTGTGAATCCCCAAGTGCCCCATAGGGTCTTCCTCCTTTTTGAAGGGCATATTCTTTATTAAAAGGTATTTGGAAATTATTTTATGAGGTAAAAAATACATGGAAATGGGTTTTGTGAATCTTAGATAACATGGGTGATGCATTTCACTTTGGTTCATGTTTCTTGGGAAGTTCTCAAATTGGTAGCATGTTTTGGAATATAAAAGTTTAGGGATCATCCATAAAAATTGGAATGAGGTGGGTATTTGTAGTCAAGGTTTTTTGTGAATATTTGTAGTGTTTTGAGAAGAATTAGTGGGATTTTCAAAAGGGAACAGTTCTTTTGGAATTGTGAATACACCATCAAACATTATTCTGTTTGTGTAGTGCTCTACAAATCTAACTGTCGTTGTGTGGAGGGATTTCATCAGGTCTTCATAAATTCATGAAGGAAACCCTATGGAGAGGGAGCATCATTATCTTCGATCATTCTTGAAGGATATAGGATTATTGAAACATATGTCTTAGAGGGATTTTGGGTCATTTTGGTTTAGATTCATTTCTAACTGAACATGCCTTCCACAACTATTCCCATAGAATGAGTATTTCAGCACTAAAAATGCCCCCATTAAAATAGGAGCCAATGGGTAAAAGGTCCTAATATAAGGTATAATATCCAAAAAATTATCAATCAAATCCCTTTCACAAAGCTCACTCACGAAGATCACTCACAATGGTCGCTAGTGTGATGGCCATCAGGAAGCATGGACTATACGTACACTTATAAATAGAGTAGGGGGTCCCTCAATGCCATTGAAAATCCATGTCAAGAAAATAATTTTTCTCTCCTTTTGTGAATACCATCATATCTATGAACTATGATTAGTGAAAACTTCTTAGTGAATCAGACTTAAACATTTCTCCCCGAACACTACTCAGGGAACTATACTCTAAGAACTGCACCACCATGAAGGAACCTCTTCAAGCTAGAGATTGGTTATCGTCCTCCGAAAATTATCTTCACGATCGTTCTTCATGAACTAGACATGAAATATCAACTAAGTATCTAATAAAATGGTAACTCATGTATTAAATTATGACACTGCTCTGAGGGAAGATATGATAGGGAACATCTTGATCATGGAGAGATTTTGAAGCACCTCAGACCATGAATCACTTCTATAATTCATGATAGAGGCTCGGTGGGAGTATCCATTATGATAGAGGCTTCTTGTTTAGGGATTTGGACTGAGAGATGGGGACTACAAACCAGTTGTGAGAAGAGATGAACTAGCCTACTGGTTTAGAGGTATTTCGGGACAATACCAATGGCATCAGGATGTTTCAGACCATATCTAGAAGGATCATGTGCCACCTATGGTAGACCTTATCTACAACCACATAAAAAATTTATATGGGTAGAAGTTGGAATATAAGGCATACATGTTTCCATATCAAACAATCTTCAAGGAGGGTTTGGAGGATCCACTCAAAGGATGGAATGACAACTCAGATTTATGCCAGGGAGAAAATTTCACAAATTAATGGGCCTGGGCCTATTGGGAATGTGCATAATTCCATGAGTTTGAGGTAGATATTATGTGAGTAGGGATCTATGAAGAATCAAGAGATTCACATTTCCATGTCCACCAGCCTTAGGAGATCATGTTGGAGTTACTAAGAATATGTTCATTGGAGACCCACATGTTTCATCTGCATCATGGGGAGGTTGGCATCGACCTTTGGGAAATTCATCATATCACTAGGATCCCGATCCTAGGGGCGATGTATGATGAATTCCTCCCTATAGATATTGTGTGAGATAATCAAGATAAATTTTTAGAAATAGTGAAGGAGTTCGCGGATCTGGTTTGTGGTACCAGTGAAGAGAGGCCAAAGGAAATGGATGTTCCCTTTAACTAGTGGTTCATGTACATCCTGAATGAACCAGCAGCAGATCTAGTGTAACGCCCTGACCCCAGTTACCGAGAGTCGGTGCATTATTACATAACATTGGCATGATCACAAAGGATCGAGTCATGAAAGACTGATTAGTTTAGTAGTCTTGAAAACACTAGATATATTCATAAGTCTTACATTACATCATAAGGTAAAAAAAATACAACAACATCTTGCCTTCATATCCCCTCATACTATCCCTTCAGGTCATTTATAAATTAATTCTTCACATCCTGGGAAAAATAAAACATTGAACGGGGTGAGCTCAGATGCTCAGTAAGGATATAAATATAACAGAAGCTTTCCTAGATAAGCATAAACACTTATGGCAATGTATAACTAAAAGAAGCCTTTTAAACTTGAACTTCAGAATAATATAAAAAAAATAAGATTAAATAATTCCATTTACTTATTCACATGAATATTCTACTAGTCGAATAATCACCTGCAATATCAATAACCACTTTCATAATGATGGAATGCAAAATTCCAGACTATCATAACCATGTAACCAAGGCCTCGTGCTGAGACTAAAAATAAGTCAAGGCCTTGTGCCAAGACACTAGTTTGTCTCATGATACCTGCCGATGCATCGAGGAGCTATAGAGGGCTCCGCCCGTCACTTACTAAGTCCAATGCATTCCTCATATGAACATGTTTAATCATATCATAAACATTCGTATTAAAACTAGCATATGAAATGTCAATATTTTATCCACAAACCATGAATGGTATAAAAATAGAACATCCACAGTCAAACATAACTCATTCAGTACAATATATAATATTGTATTGTAACGGGTCAAACTCAATCGAGAATAATGAATGATATTGACATAGATGAAAATAACCATCAAAACTATTTGAGAGAAATATCCCCCTTTTCTTGAAAACATTTAAAGGTCACACTATCTGTCAAGAAGCCATTTAATAATATATTTTTGAATCAAAGTGTCCCATACCACTTTGAAACTTTTAAAAATAATTTTAATTTTAAAACATTAATGTCCATATAAAAAAATCCTTAAAACCATTTTTAAAACATGGTCATTAATGAGAATGATTTAGAATAATAAATCTTTAAAACATTTAAAATGATATTTTAGTAAGAGTTTCTAATCAAAAGAGAGACAATTGAATACAATTAATTGAGGTAATAAAAACATTATAATATCATGAGAATAAATGGATTTGTGATTTACTATGTCAAAGTACATTATATACACCTTATAAAAGTGATTTCGTGTATAACAACAAAGGAGTATCAATGGAATGTAAATTGAGATGAAATCTCTCATAAAGGCCATATCCTTAGGTTAAGGATAAATCAATGACCTAATTATGTGTGAAAAATATAAATAAACTCAATATGATTGGATATTCAGTGTAAAAAAATCAAGGGACATTCACACATATTCTTGTAAAAACAACACCAATGAATTGGATGTTTAACTCAACAAATTGAGATTGAGTAAAAATTACTTTCATCAAGTTCATACTGATGACTTGAGAATTTATCAATGGAGAGATTATGTGTTTAAAAAGTATATCCACAGAAAGGGAAGTGGAAATTATGACATAATCAAATGAATAGTGATTACACACATAATCATGGAGTAAAATAATCAATGAAGTATGTGTAAATCCGAATGAATGGAAATTGAAATTTCAGATTCCCTTATCAATTTGATAACCTAAAAAACATACACCCATGAAAGAAGGATCATACAATGATGATAAAAATATCCATAAATTAAACTAAATTAAACAATGAATACAATCATGGGTAGTACACACACCACATGCAATAAATAATTGGTGAATAATGGAAATGTCACGGAATTAAAAGTGAGATAAGAAACCCCTTACTTTGTACGTTTCCTTGGTTGAGGGTAGGTTAACATCCTGTATAATCCTGAAATAATTTTTATTGAATTATACAAGAATCATATACATTAATATGATATCATATATGATCTTTTAACATTTATTTGTTAATAATATTTTAGTATTATCGTAGTTTCGGGTGTTAACGGATTCTTTTTCCTTTATATTATTTGTTATGCAGGCCATATTTGTTATGGATGGGATGTATCTTATTCATATCCAGAATTATATAATGTCTATAATTGGATGGTATATCATATATACATAATAATTATCATGTTATATTTATTATTTACATGAATTAAACATCATTATTATACCCATCCAAATACTAATATATTGAATAACAATTACACCACAACGTGGAGACGGGAGGCCTTACATACGCACGTATGGTGACATGTCGTTCAAAGGATGGATAGAATACTGAATACAGTTGTACGATATTTATAATAACATAAAAGTATATAGAATATACTGGAGTTATTATTTTATAATGGAAATAACAAAGAAAGAAGAAGTGGGAGGAAGAAAGCAATTTGAAAGAGGGTGGTGAAATCATTACATCTTCTTCCGGTTCTTCCTTTTGATTTGATCAAAAGAGCTATTTAGGATAGCTTTCTGACCAAACTAAGGCCTATAGGTTTAATTGAGGGAAGTTGATATAATATTTGTTCATTGGTTGGCCTAGCCAAAAGGCTTTTATGGTGTTAATAATTGGTTAGAAGTGGTGTCCTTATATACGAGGGAGGAGGGGCACTTTAGGAAAAACTTAAAGTATTATTTTATAATAAATTCATATTCAGTTTATAATGGATCCAAAGTGGATTATTCAAAGCCTAATGTGGGGATGGTCTCAATACTTTCAATCAATATTTTTTAGACAGGTTTGGTTCATTATATTAACCTTATCATTTAGTTTGAACTCATGGTTAATTAGTTTATTACTTACCATGTCACTTTGTATTTTTATATTATATAGTTAATAAACTTACTATATACCTCCAAGAGACCCCCAAGTGGACCATTAATGATACACCTATCATGAAAAAAAGTCTTTTGTAAGAACCTTATATTTTTAGTAATTTAATATCAATTAATAATATAATATTTGTTTCAAAAACTCTTTTATGTCAATTTTGACACTATTTGGTATTTGATATTTGTGAAAATCATAAAATAATTATTAATTCGAAAAAAGTTAATTAAATCAATATTAACATGTCATATTAACATATATAATTCGTGTAATTCATTACAAGTCTCAAATTATATTTATTTGGGTATTTATAATATCAATAATTTTAATATTTCACCAATAAGGTAATTAATACACATTATTTTGTCATAAATAAATTAAATTATTTAATGTCTAAAAATTATTAATAAAATACCATTATTTAGAAAATCTTTTTATCTTTCTAATGAATATTTATAGTCGAAAATATAACATATATAACCCTACATAAACTTTTTTTTTCTAAAAGATATAGGCTTATATCATTTTTGTATTTACTTTAACTTAATTAATATAAAGTGTCATTATCACTTACAAATAGATCCATGGGGTCCCAAAATCGACCCAAATATGTCCATGGTCAGACATGTATCAACCAATACGATTAATACACGTTTTAGGGTAATTTATTATTATTATAATTTTATTTTTTTACAATTATTTACCGGATTTATCCTTTAACCATGGTAAATAAAATATTTAACGAAGTAATTATTCAAAATGTCTAAAAATAAAAGTTACCTATTTAAAAAAATTTGACACCATGATTCAAAATATGGATTCCATTTTTCCAAATTCAAAACCCAAAAGTGGCAGAAATTAATTTAAAATTAATTCCCGCTGTCCAAACAAAAAATGTGTTTTTAAGAGATAATAATTATCAAAAGATTGACACTTGTTTATATCCGGTTTAAATGTGAAATTATCTACAATGATCAAAATTTTATTAAATGGTAAAAATATATTCTAAATGTACTTTAAAACCACTAAAATTCAAAATTTATCACTATTAATTATTTCGATTAAAAAATATTTTTTAATAAAAATTTAGTAATTTTCCCTACTCATCAAAATATAAAAGTTATCCGAAAAACACCAAAATTTCATCCTTGGATAATTTAGATATTCCGAATCCAAAAATGATGTCGATTTTGAAAGATAAAATGTATAAAATTTCAAAATGTTGGTATTACTATTCATAATGGCTAGTTTTATTAGTTGTGGTGTGTGTTAGAACTTGAAGGTGCGTACAACACACGCTACTATATTATTCAGAGAGAAGTGTACCGTGGAAGCTTGGGGAGTTACATTCTCCCCTCCTTCAATAAATTTAATCCTCAAATTTTTTAAAATTGGGTTTGGGAATATAATGGAAAGTCCCACATCGGAAAAATAGTCAATAAAACTATCACTTTAAAAGAAAGAAAGAGAAGTACAAAGGTCACTCGAGATAACCTATACTAGGATTACATGCAGAAAAACATGGATATGGATGATAAACTAAGTGTCAAGTGCTGATGGAGAGGGATAGAAAAAATTATCAGGAGAAATTTAACAACAAGAAAACAACAAAATTGTGATGGGACATATGGTCATTAGTTTCCGAGTAGGAAAAGTAAACAGACAACATTTTTATTTTTATTTTATTTTTAAGTTACATTTCACAAATATGAGGAATTAATTTCTGAGTTTGAATAAGAACATAAAGAGATATACTTAATTTTTAAGTAATGTTTCATTCTTTAATAAATTTCTACTACTAACTCATTTTTAAACAATGAGTATTCCAGAAGACTTGGTCACACTAGAAGAGCTATAATAAAATTCTTATAGAATCACATGATCCACAAAGAATAAACTATATATTTACCTAGTCTTTAGAGATTAATAAAAATGGTCAGTATGGGATCTGATGATCCCCCAAATGTTATTACATTAGAGAAAGAAACACTACTCTTAAAGTCACATACTTAAAATTAATTAACCTAATCACAAATTCTCTATTATTGGTTAATCATTTCCATAAATAACCCAAATCACTATATATCCACAATAAAAACATAGATAAATATCCACCATTACTCCTCTAATGAAATCCAAATGTATTCTATTTTCCTTGGTCATATAGTGTTCCCAATAAAGAAAACATCTTCCAAAATAACATTTATCACTTAATCACCAAATCATTTTCCTATACTAAGGGTATTCATTTGATAATACATAAGATCCCAAATCAACTTATTATTAATCAATAAAATCATTTAACTAAAAATAATAGTCATACTAACTAGGGACTTCACGTAGTCCAGTGGTAGGCGATAAATCCCAATCGCACTTTGGTTGTTAGTTCAATTCCCACAGCTTTGTCCGACGCGACGAGTTGTCACACGGTCTGTGTGTTATTATTTTTCAAAAACTATATTTTATAACATTACCAAAATGAGATAAATTCCTCAAAATAACCATAACATAATTTAACCACAAATGTTATCTCATACCTTGCATTTTCATCCCAAAATATAATAACTTGTAATTTCCTCAAACCCAATGATCATATAAAAGCAAATGGTTATTTATAACTATATCCACAAGAGAAAAGATAATTCTTCCCCAAATATCATTCTCACATGGCAAACTACAGGGTTACAAATAAAGGAGAAAATCATTCCAAAGGAAACCCATCGACAAGGAGTACTAATACTTTTAATCATTTCTCCAACCATTTATTTCCACATAGCTTCTTCTTTGAAAAAGAAAATATCCTATAAAATAGGTCATTCACTCGGGTAATGGCCAGGTCCCCTACATTTATGGAAAATGACTGTAAATGGATTCTTGGGACCATTTTTATCTTCTTCCATAGTACTATTCATTTTTCTTCGGCAATTCTTCACTTTATGTCCTTTCTTCCCGCACATAAAGCATTTATTTGTCCCATTGAGACACTTTATTGGGTGTCTCCTTCCACACTTCTTTCATGATGGAAATTGGGGATTCCTTTCCCCATGGTCTCCACTGCTGGAGCTCTTATCATTCATCACTTTTCTCTTCTTTGTTGAGTCCTGGAATTGGTTAATATATATATATTGTTGATAATATTTTTGGAAAATTGATTTGGAATGAAGACGATATCTTTTATGCCTATCAAAATTCCATTTTGTTTCTCATTTCCACCACCATTCCCACATTGTACATCATTCTCAAAGTCACTATGACTTCCTTGGAATCCATCCAGTGACTAAAACTAGAAAGTATTGTGTGAGTAACAGTAGTCATAAAATAATTTAGAGAATATAATGTCACCATATTCTCAATTTGAAGCACATTAGGATTAACCAAGGTCATTTACTTTTATCTTATATATAATAATTCAAATCAGTTTGTAAATAAAATGTAAATTATACTAAGCATATACCCCGGGAGTGTCGTAACCAAGAGGGTAGAAAGGACCATTTTTGTGCACCAGTTCCTGTTCGAGTCTAGCTCAAAGTGGTGTTATCAGGTTTTACCCCAAGGTACATCTTTTCCAGAGCCGCCTCTACTTGCTCGTATATAGACAGGGATGTATTTCCAAGAAAACTCACAAAATCTCTACAATACCAAAATTCTAGGAAGTTCTTCTATACTAATCCTCAAAGTCTATCTTAGGGCTATGTGCTCTAATCAGATTTTATCTTAATATAGCTTCCAAGGTTTGTTCTAAACTTCCTCTGATACCAACTGTAACGCCCCGACCCTAGTTACTGAGAGTCGGTGCATTATTACATAACATTGGCATGATCACAAAGGATCAAGTCTCGAATGACCGATTAGTTTAGTATTCTTTGAAACACTAGATATATTCATAAGTCTTACATTACATCATAAGGTTAAAAAAACTAGAACAACATCTTGTATTCATATCCCCTCATACTATCCCTGCAGGTCATTCATAAATTACTTCTTCAAATCTTAGGAAAAATAAAACATTGAAAGGGGTGATCTCAGGTGCTCATTAAGGATATCAATATACTAGAAGCTTTCATAGATAAGCATAAACACTTAAGGAAATGTATAACTAAAACAAAACCCTTTTAAACTTGAAATTCAGAATAATATGAAAAAAAATGAAATAATTCCATTTACTTATTCACATGGATATTCTACATGTCGAATAATCACATGAAATATCAATAACCACTTTCATAATGATGGAATGCATAATGCTAGACTATCATAACCATGTAGCCAAGGCATCGTGCTGAGACTACAAATAAGATTTTGTCAAGGCCTCATGCCAAGACACTAGTTTGTCTCATGAGATCTTCTGATGCATCAAGGACATTCACACATATTCATGTAAAAACAACACCAATGAATTGGATGTTTAACTCAACAAATTGAGATTGAGTAAAAATTACTCTGATCAAGTTCATACCGATGACTTCAGAATTTATCAATGGAGTGATTATGTGTTTAAAAAGTATATCCACATAAAGGGGAGTGGAAATTATGACATAATCAAATGAATAGTGATTCCACACATAATCATGGAGTAAAATAATCAATGAAGTATGTGTAAAGCCGAATGAATGGAAATTGAAATTTCAAATTTCCTTATCAATTTGGTAACTTACAAAACATACACCCATGAAAGAAGGATCATTCAATGATGATGAAAATATCCATAAATTAAAGTATATAACACAACGAATACAATCATATTCAGTACACACACCACATGCAATAAATAATTGGTGAATAATTGAAATCTCACGGAATTAAAAGTGAGATAAGAAACCCCTTACTTTGTACTTTTTCCTTGGTCGAGGGTAGGTTAACCTCCTATATAATGGTGAAATAATTGTCATTGTATTATATAAGAATCATATACATTAAAATGATATAATATATGATCTTTTAACATTGATTTGTTAATAATATCTTAGTATTATCATCGTTTTGGGTGTTAAAGGATTCGTTTTCCTTTATATTATTTTTTATGTGAGCCATATTTGTTATGGATGGGATGTATCTTATTCATATCCATAATGATATAATGTCTCTAGAAATTATTTTTGTTCATCAAATGAATTTTAGTCTTGTATGGATATGATGGTGAATGAATCTCATTGCGTTCGTGGAGACGGTAATCCGTACGTACGCACGAGCGACAATATCATTATTTTGATATTAAAATAATATATAATTGGATGTTATATCATATATAAATAATCATTATAATGTTATATTTATTATTTAAATGAATTCAACATCATTATTATACCCCTTCAAAAAATAATCTATTGAATAACAATTACTCCACGAGGTGGAGACGGTAGGTCGTACGTACACATGTATGGTGACATGTCAATCAAAGGATGGATAGAATAATGAATATGGTTGTACCATATTTATAATAACATCAAAGTATAGAGAAGATACTGGAGTTATTATTTTTGAATTGAAATAACAAAGAAAGAAGAAGTGGAAGAAGAAAGGAACTTGAAAGAGGGTGGTGAAATCATTACCTCTTCTTCGGGTTCTTCCTTTTGATTTGATCAAAAGAGCTCTTTAGGATAGATTTCTGATCAAAATAATGCCTCTAGTTTGAAGTGAGTGAAGTTGAGAGAATATTTGGGCAGGGTTTTGCCCAGACAAAATGCTTTGAAGGTGTGAAGAATTGGTTAGAAGTGGTGTCCATATATATTGGGGAAGAGGGGCTCTTTAGAAAAAACTTAATGTATTATTTTATAATAAATTCATATTAGGTTTCTAATAGCTCAAAAGTAGATTATTCAAAGCCTAATGTGGGTATGGTTTGGAATCCTTTCAACAAATAGATTTTAGACAGGTTTGTGTCATTATATTAACCTTGTCATTTAGTTTTAACTCTTGGTTAATTAGTTTGATACTTACTATGTCACATTGTATTTTTATATTATATAGTTAATAAACTTACTATATACCTCCAAAAGACCCCAAAGTGGTCCATTAATGATACAAATATCATGATAAAAGTCCTTTGTCCAAACCTTCGATTTTTAGGAATTTAATATCAATTAATAATATAATATTTGTTTTGAAAACTCATTTATGTCAATTTTGACACTATTTGGTATTTGATTTTTGTGAAAATCATAACAGCATGATTACTTCAAAATAAGTTAATTGAATCAATACTAACATGTCATATTAACATTTAAAATACGTGTAATTCATTAAAAGTCTCAAATTATATTTATTTTGGTATTTATAATATCAATTATTTTAATATTTCACCAATAAGGTAATTACTGCATCATCATTGTGTCATAAATAAATTAAATTATTTAATGTCTAAAAATTATAAATAAAATACCATTATGTTGGAAATCGTTTTAGATTTATAATGAATATTTATAGTCTAAAATATAACATATATAACCCTATGTAAAAAAAATTTCAAAAAGATATAGGCTTATGTCATTTTTGTATTTACTTTAACTTAATTAATATAAAGTGTCATTATCACTTGCAAGTGGATCCATGGGGTCCAAAAATCAACCCAAAGATTCCCATGGTCGGAAATGTATCAAAAAATAGGATTAAGACACGTTTTAGGGTAATTTAGTATTATTATTATATTATTTTTTTACCCTTATTTACCGGATTTACCCTTTAACCATGGTAAATAAAATATTTAACGAAGTAATTATTCGAAATGTCTAAAAATAAAAGTTACCTATTTACTCAATTTGGACACCCTAATTCCAAATATGGAGTCCATTTTTCCAAAATCAAAACACAGAAGTGGCAGAAATTAATTTAATATTAATTCCCGCTGTCAAAACAAAAAATGTGTTTTTAAGAGTTAATAACTATCAAAAGATTGACACTTGTTTATGTCCGGTTTAAATGTGAAATTATGTCCAATGACCAAAATTTTATTAAATTGTAAAAATATATTCTAAATATACTTTAAAACCACTCAAATTCATAATTTATCACTATTAATTATTTCGATTAAAAAAGTTGTTTTTAATAAAAATTTAGTAATTTTCACTATTCATCAAAATATAAAAGTTATCCGAAAAGTACCAAAATTTCATCCTAGGATAATTTCGATATTCCGAATCCAAAAATTATGTCCATTCTGAAAGATAAAATGTATAAAATTTCAAAATTTGGGTATTACTATTCATAATGGCTAGTTTTATTAGTTGTGGTGTTTGTTAGAATTTGAAGTTGCGTAAAACACACACTACTGTATTATTCAGCGAGAAGCATACTGTGGAAGACTGGGGTGTTAAATTCTCCCCTCCTTCAATAAATTGTGTCCTCAAAATTTTTAAAATTGGGTCTGGGAATATAATGGAAAGTCCCACATCCGAAAAAGATTCAATAAAACTATCACTTTAAAAGAAAGAAAGAGAAGTACAAAGGTCACCCGAGATAACCTATACTAGGATTCCATGTAGAAAAACATGGATATGGATGATAAACAATGTTTCAAGTTATGATGGAGAGGGATAGAATGAATGACCAGGAGAAATTTAACAATAAGAAAACCACAAACTTGTGATAGGGCAAACGGTCATTAGTTTCCCAGTAGGAAAAGTAAACAGACAACATTTTTATATTTATTTTATTTTTAAGTTACATTTCTTAAGGAAGAGGAATTCATTTATGAGTTTGAATAAGAACATAAAGAGATATACTTAATTTTTAAATAAAGTTTCATTCTTTATTAAATTTATACTACTAACTCCTTTTTAAACGATGAGTATTCCAGAAGACTTGGTCACACAAGAAGAGCTACAATAAAATTTTTATAGAATCACATGATCCATGAAGAATAAAATATATATTTACCTAGTCTTTAGAGATTAATCAAAATGGTTAGTATAAGATCTGATGATCCCCAAAAGTTATTCCATTAGAGAAAGAAACACTAATCTTAATTTCAAAAATTAAACCAACAATACCCAGAAGTTAAATAAATAGCTCTCAATAAACAATTGTCCTTAAAATCCTTCTATAAAATCCAAAATAATATTGAAACTGAAAACTTAGAAGAATTTGGTTATGTAGTCTTCCACGTTAAATGGTATCTCCAAATTACATCAACTACTCTTAAAGTAATATACTTAAAAGTAATTAACCTAATCACATATTCTCTATTATAGGTTAATCATTTCCATAAATAACCAAAATCACTATATATCCACAATAAAAACATAGGTAAATATCCACCATTACTTCTCAAATGAAATCCCAATGTATTCTATTTTCCTTGGGCTTATAGTGTTCCCAACAAAGTGAAAATCTTCCCAAATAACATTTATCACTTAATCACCAAATCATTTTCCTATACTAAGGGTATTTATTTGATAATACATAAGATCCCAAATCAACTTATTATTGATCAATAAAATAATATAATTAAAAATAATAGTCACACTAACCAGGGACTTCACGTAGTCAAGTGGTAGGCGATAAATCCCAATCGCACTTTGGTTGTGGGTTTGATTCCCATAGCATTGTCCGACGCGACGGGTTGTCACACAGTCTGTGTGTTGTTATTTTTCAAAAACTATATTTTATAACATTACCAAAATGAGATGAATTCTTCAAAATAACCACAACATAATTTAACCACAAATTTTATCTCATACCTTTCATTTTCATCCCAAAATATAATAACTTGTAATTTCCTCAAACCCAATGATCATATAAAACCAAATGGTTATTTATAAATATATCCAAAAGAGAAAAGATAATTCTTCCTCAAATATCATTCTCACATGGAAAACTGAAGGGTTACAAATACAAGAGAAAATAATTCCAAAGTAAACCCATCGACAAGGATCACTAATACTTTTAAAATTTTCTCCAACCATTTATTTCCACATAGCTTCTTCTTTGACCAAGAAAATATCCAATATAATAGGGCATTCACTCGGGTAAGGGCTAGGTCCCCTACATTTACAGAAAATGACTGTAAATGGATTCTTGGGTCCATTTTTATCTTTTTCCATAGTACTCTTCATTTTTCTTCGGCAATTATTCACTTTATGTCCTTCCTTCCCGCACGTAAAGCATTTCTTTGTCCCATTGAGACACTTTACTAGGTGTCTCCTTCCACATTTCTTGCATTATGGAAATTGAGGATTCCTTTCTCTATGGTCTCCACTACTAGAGCTCTTATCATTCATCACCTTTCTCTTCTTTGTTGAGTCCGGGAAATGGTTAATATATATATTGTTGATCATATTTTTGGAAAATTGATTTTTCATGAATAAAATATCTTTTACACCTATCAACATTCCATTTTGTTTCTCATTACCACCACTGTTCCCACCTTGTACATCATTCTCAAAGTCACTATGACTTCCTTGGAATCCAGCCATTGACTAAAACCAGAAAGCATTGTGTGAGTAACAGTAGTCATAAAATCATTTAGAGAATATCATGTCACCATATTCTAAATTTTAAACACATTATGATTAACCAAGGTCATTTACTCACATCTTATATATAATACTTCAAATCGGTTTGCAAAGAAAATGGAAATTATCCTAAGCATATCCCCCGAGAGTGTCGTAACCAAGAGTGCAGCAAGGCCCGTTGTTGTGCACCATTTCCCGTTCAAGTCTAGCTCAAATCAGTGTTTTTGGATTTTACCCCTAGGTACATCTGTGTCAGAGCCCCCTCTACCTGCTCGTATCCAGACAGGGCTTTATTGCTCGGAAAACTCACAAAATATATACAATACCAAAATTCTAGGAAGTTCTTCTATACTAATTCTCAATGTCTATCTTAGGGCTATGTGCTCTAATCATAGTTTATCTAAATCTAGCTTCCTCGGTTTGTTCTAAACTTCCTCTGATACCAACTGTAACCCCCTGACCCCAGTTACCGAGAGTCAGTGCATTATTATATAACATTGGCATGATCACAAAGGATCAAGTCTCAAAAGACCGATTAGTTTAGTAGAATTGGAAACAATAGATATATTCATAAGTCTTACATTACATCATAAGGTAAAAAAACTACAACAACATCTTGTCTTCTTATCCCCTCATACTATCACTACAGGTCATTCGTAAATTACTTCTTCACATCCTGGGAAAAACAAAACATTGAAATAGGTGAGCTCAGATGCTCAGTAAGGATATCAATATAGTAGAAGCTTTCATAGATAAGCATAAACACTTAAGGCAATGTATAACTAAAACACAAGCATTTTAAACTTGAACTTCAGCATAATATAAAAAAAATAAAATGAAATAATGTCATTTACGCATTCACATGGATATTCTACTAGTCGAATAATCACATGCAATTTCAATAACCACTTTCATAATGATGGAATGCATAATTCCAGACTATCATAACCATATATCCAAGTCCTCGTACCGAGACTACAAATAAGATTTTGTCAAGGAATCATGCCTAGACACTAGTTTGTCTCATGAGACCTACCGATGCATCGAGGATCTATAGTGGGCTCCACCCGTCACTTACTAATACTAATGCATTCCTCATATGAATAGGTTTAATCATATCATAAACATTCTTGTTAAAACTATCATACGAAATGTCAATACTTTATCCACAAACCATGAATGGTATAAAAATAGCACATCCACAGTCAAACATAACTCATTCAATACAATATAGAAGATTGTATTGTAATTAATTAACCTCAATAGATAATAATGAATGATATTGACATAGATGAAAATAACCATCAAAACTATTTGAGAGAAATATTCCCCTTTTCTTGAAAAAATTTAAAAGTCACACTATTTGTCAAAAGGCCGTTTAAAAATATATTTTTGAATCCAAGTGTCCCATACCACTTTGAAACTTTTAAAAGTAATTTTAATTTTAAAACATTAATTTCCATATAAAAAATCCTTAAAACCATTTTTAAAACATGGACATTAATGAGAAAGATTTAGAATAATAAATCTTTAAAACATTTAAATTGATATTTTAGTTAGAGTTTCTAACCAAAAGAGAGACACTTGAATACAAATAATTGAGGTAATCAAAACATTATAATATCATGAGAATAATGGTATTCATGATTTACTATGTCAAAGTACATTATATAAACCTTATAAAAGTGATTTGGTGTATAACAACAAAGGAGTATCAATGAAATGTAAATTGAGATGAAATCTCTCATAAAGGCCATATCATTAGGTTAAGGATAAATAAATGACATAATTATGTGTGAAAAATATAAATACACTCAATATGATTGGATATTAAGTGTAAAAAAATCAAAGGACATTCACACATATTCTTGTAAAAACAACACCAATGAATTGGATGTTTAACTCAACAAATAGAGATTGAGTAAAAATTACTCCTATCAAGTTCTTACCGATGAATTGAGAATTTATCAATGGAGTGATTATGTGTATAAAAAGTGTATCCACAGAAAAGGGAGTAGAAATTATGACATAATCAAATGAATAGTGATTCCACACATAATCATGGATTAAAATAATCAATGAAGTATGTGTAAAGACGAATGAATGGAAATTGAAATTTTAAATTCCCTTATCAATTTGGTAACATACGAAAAATACACCCATGAAAGAACTATCATACAATGATGATGCAAATATATATAAATTAAATAATATTACACAATGAATACAATCAAGGGTAGTACACACACAACATGGAATAAATAATTGGTGAATAATGGAAATCTCACGGAATTAAAAGTGAGATAAGAAGCCCCTTACGTTGTACTTTTTCCTTGATCGAGGGTAGGTTAACCTCCAGTATAATGGTTAAATAATAGTTATTGAATTATACAAGAATCATATACATTAATATGATATCATATATGATCTTTTAACATTGATTTGGTAATAATATCTTAGTATTATCGTCGTTTTGGGTGTTAACAGATTCGTTTTCCTTTATATTATTTATCATGCGGGCCATATTTGTTAAGGATGGGATGTATCTTATTCATATCCAGAATGATATCATGTATCTAAAAATTATTTTTATTCATTAGATGAATTTTAGTCTTGGATGGATATGATGGGGAATGAATCTCATCGCGTTCGTGGAGACGGTAATCCGTACGTAGGCACGAGCAACAATATCATTATTTTGATATTAAAATAATATATAATTGGATGGTATTACATATATGAATAATAATTATCATGTTATATTTATTATTTTCATGAATTAAGCATCATTATTATACCCATCCAAATAATAATATATTGAATAACAATTACACCACGACGTGGAGACAGTAGGCCTTACGTACGCACGTACGGTGACATGTTATTCAAAGGATGGATAGAATAATGAATATGGTTGTAACATATTTATAATAACATAATAGTATATAGAAGATACTGGAGTTATTATTTTATAATGTAAATAACAAAGAAATCAGAAGTGGAAGAAGAAAGGAACTTGAAAGAGGGTGGTGAAATCACTACCTCTTCTTCGGGTTCTTCCTTTTGATTTGATCAAAAGAGCTCTTTAGGTTGGATTTATGATCACAATAAGTCCTCTAGGATGAATTTAGGGAAGTTGAGAGAATATTTGGGCAGGTTTTGGCCTATCCAAAAGGCTTTGAAGATGTTAATAATTGGTTATAAGTGGTGTCCTTATATATGGGGGAGGAGGGGCTCTTTAGGAAAAACTTAAAGTATTATTTTATAATAAATTAATATTCGGTTTCTAATGGCTCCAAAGTGGACTATTAAAATCCTAATGTGGGTATGGGTCGAAATCATTTCAACCAATTGATTTTAGATAGGTTTGTGCCATTATATTAACCTTATCTTTTAGTTTTAACTCTTGGCTAATTAGTTTGATACTTACCATGTCACTCTGTATTTTTATATTATATAGTTAATAAACTTACTATATAACTCCAAGAGACCCCCAAGTGGTCCATTAATGAAACACCTATCATGATAAAATTCCTTTTTCCGAACCTTAAATTTTTAGGAATTTAATATCAATTAATAATATAATATTTGTTTTAATAACTCTTTTATGTCAATTTTGACACTATTTGGTATTTGATTTTTGTGAAAATCATAAAAGCATGATTAATTCGAACAAAGTTAAGTAAATAAATTCTAACATGTCATATTAACTTATAAAATTTGTTTAATTCATTAAAAGTCTCAAATTATATTTATTTGGGTATTTATAATATCAATTATTTTAATATTTTACCAACAAGGTAATTAATGCATCATCATTGTGTCATAAATAAATTAAATTATTTAATATCTAAAAATTATAAATAAAACACAATTATGTAGGATGTCTTTGTATATTTCTAATTAATATTTATAGTTGAAAATATAACATATATAACCCTATGTAAAAATTGTTTTTCTAAAAGATATAGGCTTATGTCATTTTTGTATTTACTTTAACTTAATTAATATAAAGTGTCATTATCACTTACAAGTGGATCCATGGGGTCCCAAAATCGACCCAAAGATGCCCATGGTCGGACATATATCAACCAATAGGGTTAAGACATGTTTTATGGTAATTTATTATTATAATAATATTATTGTTTTACCCTTATTTACCGGATTTACCCTTTAACCAAGGTAAATAATATATTTACCGAAGTAATTATTCAAAATGTATAAAAATAAAAGTTACCTATTTACACAATTTGGACACCCTAATTCCAAATATGTAGTCCATTTTTTCAAATTCAAAACACTGAAGTGGCACAAATTAATTTAAAATTAATTTCCGCTGTCAAAACAAAAAAACGTGTTTTTAAGAGATAATAACTATCAAAAGATTGACACTTGTTTATGTCCGGTTTAAATGTGAAATTTTGTCCAATTACCAACATTGTGTTAAATGGTAAAAATATATTCTAAATATACTTTAAAACCACTCAAATTCATAATTTATAACTATTAATTATTTCTATTAAATAAATTGTTTTTAATTAAAATTTAGTAATTTTCACAATTCATCAAAATATAAGTTATCCGAAAAGTACCAAAATTTCATCCTAGGATAATTTTGATATTCCGAATCCAAAAATGAAGTCCATGTTGAAAGATAAAATGTATAAAATTTCAAAATGTGGGTATTACTATTCATAACGGCTAGTTTTATTAGTTGTGGTGTGTGTTAGAACTTGAAGTTGTGTACAACACATGCTACTGTATTATTCAGCGAGAAGCGTACCGTGGATGCTTGGGGTGTTACATCCAGTCGATGGGGATGTGCCACCAATGAATCTACTAATAAATCCTCACACATGTCTCGAAGGCTACCAATGAGGGAAGGAGGACTCTTACTGGTGGATCATAGAAGAAATCCAGGGGCATGTATAGGGATATAACGTCAATCTCGAAGCTGAAACTATAATTAGGCTGGCGGGGTTCATTTTAGTACACTTATGTGGATAGATGCTCCCAATGAATGATGCCAATATGGGGGTGCAGCCGTGAACCTTTATAATGGTGGTGATGTTGGTGACATGAAAGAACATCAATTTGGTTGTCCCTTTGCTGGAGAATTTGTACAAATTACTTTATCACATTAGTAAAGTAAATATGTTGTGTGTGTGTGTGTGGGACCCTATAATTCGTGTATAGATGGGTAGCTATGCACATGAGAGGTTATGAGTATCTGAACCCATCTATCCCCCTATAAGAAACTTCTAGGAGACAATCTTGAACATTTCAGTTTATCTTCCATTCATGTTGGGTATGGTGGCTGTGTTATATAAGGTCGGGCTAAAAGAGAACTTCATATTTCACCCATTCCTCCTCCCAACTAGAGTGGTAACCATTGCTGGAATAGGGACTATGGATTAGATATTGTACCTCTTGTTTTTTTTGAGGTGGGGTACTCATGGATAGGGTAAACTGGGATCCAATAT
Organism: Viscum album; assembly: GCA_963277665.1. Lineage (NCBI taxonomy): Eukaryota > Viridiplantae > Streptophyta > Magnoliopsida > Santalales > Viscaceae > Viscum > Viscum album. The sequence continues at coordinate 1,424,532,657 of OY728120.1, read as the reverse complement.
CTAAATCATACAATCTTGAACAGTTTCCAAGAAATATTAGGTTTCTACAGCGGCTGAGATCGATGGAATACTCAAAGGCGAGGCATGAATTCAATCTTTCAGTGATAAGGATCTTCTAGCATATGTTTACGTGTGATGACAGAAAGATGTGAAATGATTTTTCACCACCCACTACTGTATACAAGATGATTAATGAGTATGCACAAATTTGTGAGAGTGCATATCAAGGAGATATGCTAGGGAGGCGGGCCACCCAAGGCAATAAAAGGGTGGCCTTCAACAGCAAGGTCAGGTGTGAGAGGTGGTTGTTGCACACTATGGTGGCAATGTTGTCCCCTTAGAAAGAGCATCAGGAGTGGGTCCCATTGTTTTGGGCCTTGAATATCCAACAATCATTAGAATAGGAGTTTCATCAGGCCTAATAATAATAGGAAGTTGGTCACAGGAAGAAGGGGATCCCTCTTGCGAAGTACCATGGACATTAATTCAAGATCCTGGGAAGTGGTTGAACAGTGTGGACATTCCCAGTGACTTTGTATTCTCAGAAGCCTGGGACTACTAGGATGTCTACATGCAGCTATCCAGTGTTTGAGGTATGTGAAAAAATATCAATATTAATAGGATTCAATACACTATGATTGGTCATTCCAAGGCCAGTTTCGATATATCCCGAGACAGGGTAGGGATATATGTGGTGGAATTGGTGGACCTTATCCTTTCTCGGTTCCCTGTGCATCCACTAACAGGTTAGGTATGTGTGCTATTGAACATGAACTATCCCCCATAACTTTCAGCAGTTGAGCTAGTTGTTATTAACCCTTTACCAAAGGATTCGTACAATTATTTGGAAGTGATTCCTACTGAGGATCTTCCATAAGAGGAAGCACTACTAAAAACCAGGTAAATATATGGATTTATGTGTCTCATATATAAATTCCCCTTCGAACAGTTTACTAAATTTTTTTACATCACATATATGAGTTAATCACCGAAGAGGGAGAGGTTTGCGATGGACTTGAAAAGGAAGGTGATGGGACCTCAACCCAACAAGGTGAATGTGTGGTGTCACTAACTAATGTTATGGATGCAAGAAGCCAACCATTAATGTATGTAACTAGGGCATCAACTGTAGAGGGAACCTTCCATGGGGGGGTAAATGTGAACGTCCAGGAGCTCCCCATTAGAGTGTTTAATTCACATAAGTATCTTCCAACTTCATGACCTTAACTCTTGTTCCAATACTAATATAATTGACTGGAACATTTTCGAATGGCAGTTCAAATGATGATCAGGACTTAGATACCAACACCAACACCTGTATTAATTTCACATGGGGCTGAGGTAGTTATGGAAGAGCTTTCTCTCCCAACAGAGATGGCCAATGAGACTATGGTGGTTAGGCTAACCACAGAGGTTCCATTGGAGGGGACCACTAAGACCGTTCCCTCATTGGATGGGGTAAAGATGGTTCCTACAACAGGGTTAGCCGAAGGAGCTCTGATGGCAAAGCAAATCATTGAGGCTTCACTAGAGGCGGCTACTAGAGATGAAGTTTCCAAGGAAGATTTGATAATTTTGTTTGGATATTAAGTGAATGGGGAGGCTTCATTGGATGTGGTTATCTTGGAAATGTCCATGGTGGTGTCTTCTAGGGATGAAGTTGAGGTCACTCCATCCGCATTGGAAATTAAGGGAGATGGGGAATTTCCATCCACCTCATTGATGCCAGAAGGGGAAATCAAAGAATCTACCACTAATGAAAAGGGTGTTGAAGAGTTGGTCCATGGGATAGTTCTCCATCCACTCACTTATGAAGACTTGAATTAGTAGGATCCATTAGACAATATATTGGCATCCTTACCTATATATGAGTCTATACGGCTTAATGATTTTGAGGATTCTGAGGCTACTAATGAGAATTGAATTGTATTCCACAAGTCATGGAGGTATGTGTAGGATTTCATCACCTGCATTCAAATACCTGAACTACCGCAATGGGTGGGATCCCTTTACCATTGGTTAGTTATTCCGAGGACCAATGGGGTGAGTTCCAGAAAACTGCATGCACTGACTTGAGATATTCTTTTCAGTCAGGAACACACAGAGTTTCACACACTCAACCTAGCCTATAATAGGTACAAGTTTGAGGGATATTACGAACTTGAAGAAGATAAAAGAGATTTTACCTTCTTATAGGGGTTGGTGTAGGACAATGTGATGGTTTTTACTTTTCATATTGTTTTCTTCAATAGCTAGAAGTCCCAGTTGGTGGTGGAAGAGGCCAGGGGGTAGAGGTTACATCATTGGTGGACAAGTGTCGGGATAAACATAATTGATAGTGGATCATATCCAAATATTTCCTCTCCAAGGACGATGAGGAGAAAGAAAACTTGATAGTTTAGAAATGGATCTTCGAGGGAACTCATTAAAGGTTGTATGAGCTCAATTTCCCAATTTACATGATCAATCTTTGAGGAATTTTGCAAAGGAGAGGCTCTAATATGTCAATGACCCTATAAAAGTTATGATTTCTTTTTATTTCTACATGATCAAGCATATTTACTTTTTTTATTATCAAACTTCAATCAAATTTTTGGGACAACAAACAATCAATCCCTAATCTCATTTGAGCCATGTTCATTATAAGAAATACGAAATGACCATGTCATTGGTCGTTCATATGAGAGTGTTGGAAAATCATTGATCACTCGATGGTCTGCAATGTTTGACTAACCATAGATAGTGTTTTCACTGAGAGAGGTTGTGGATAGATTACAGGGCCCTCAAAATAGCCAACTTTCTTTTCCAGGGTGCTCTAGTGCACCAATGGGATAATTCTATGGGCCTTGAATTTGACTCGAAAAAAGTGGAATGCAGAGTCTGAACCACAATGTCAAGAATTTGGAACATAATGGGAGTGGTGCCATGATACAGGATAATATCTAACCATGTTTGAAACACATCAACTATATGGCTTAGATGATAATGGGGAAAAACAAATGAAGGTCAACTGCTAACCATGTTCAAAACATGGATCTTACCTTGAACTATCATCCAAATCCCTTCGTGTCATTGGATCAGGATGATAGGTGATCCATGGATAGACAACATTTAATTAAGGGGTCCCTTAAAACATGGAGGAATATGGGTATAAAAAATAGGGACATGTAAATCATGAAAACAGAGTGGTAGAAGGCTTGATTTGATTAAAACACTCATGGAATTATTCCACCATGAATTAAAGAATAGTAGTGTAGGTACATCGATATGGATAAAATTCAAACATGTCTTTTAGGGGAAGCATCATCTTAGATACTGAGTGGCATTAAAAGTGGTAGATGAATGGAATTGGATGTATGGCCAAGAGGGAATTCAATGTACAACATATAAGGTAGAGTCGTAGTTTAACATCATGAAAAATGGGATGTAGAAAACCGACGTGAATGATAACTATCCTACCATGAAATATATGGAAAAGGAAGGTAGAAAAATAGGGAAACCCCATACCAAGAAATGGAATCTGGAGAGGGTGTCTCGATGGAATGTATGTGATATCAATGGAATGTTACCCAACAAGAACAGAGTTTCCTAAGAGGCCACCTGATGCTATATAGAGTATCTTAGAGACAAATCACACATAGTTTAAAGTCATGATATTTTTATATGATCATTTCTATTAGTATCAGTTCATATAGTTCAGTCCATGGGGTTCCCTAAAGTGTTTGGTGTGGCGTGAATGATTATTAACCCAATGTTAATGAGGGGTTGGGAAGGCCCACATGCCATATGAAATTCAAAGGGAATGTTTTCAAATAGTTTAAGGTTGTGGTACTTGGACCACACTCTTTGTTTAAGGTCATATAGTTGGTACCATAGGGTGATCCAAATGGATATGTGTGGTATGGAGAAATGAAAAACCATGAATGAAATAGGGCCAAGTAGAACTAGTGCCACAACACATATTCCTATGAGGATTTTCAAAATGTTTAGATTCACTATGCTTATACTTCAATACATCATGTGTTAGAATACCATTGCTGGTAAGGGGACATCATGTAAAATTGGTGTATTAAATCTTCTCATACTTGGATATGAGTCATCCAAAATTCATAAAGGGTAAGGATAAACTTTATGTATGAACCTGGATATTCCTTTTATTTATGGATCTTGTTTTCTGGATTTTTTGAGAAAAATGGGAGTTTTTGGAAATTTAAGGAGTACACACCATGTACTTAGTAGTAAACACTGTGTATCTAGTTTCTGTGGGTGGTCATGTACTGGCCGTGTAATGGCCGAGTACAGGACCATGTGGGTGACCTAGAGACCAGCTAAAGCAGAGGACAATTAAGGCATGTACATGGCGTGTACATTAAATGAACACACCATGTACTTTTCTTTTTATTTGTTATATCATACTAGGACCACATCTCATTTACAGGACACTCTTCTTCTAGCACTGTCTAATCCAAGAGTGATCAGGAGAAACGATTCTTCTCCGAGCCCCCAATCCGCCATCTGTGCTCCGAATTAAACATTTTCGATTGTGTTGGAGTCACCACAGGGATCTATTCCTTCTTCTAGATCCACATCTCTTATTTTCTCCTCTTTTGTGAGATATTCTTGGTTGAGTATTTTAGACGTTTTCCATAATCTGTGGCATTCTAGTTCAAATCAAAGGCTAGGATTCAACTGTATCGATCTTACAACATTGACGTGGGTTTTTTGTGCCTTTCCATAGTTTGTCTTTGAATTATATATGAAAAATTGACCAATACCCTAGTTTGAGGTATTGTGTTTACAAGGAATTTAACCCTATTAATTCCTAATATTATTTGTTTGCTTGAGTGAGGATATTGGATTGTGAATAGGGTTGATTTTCCATTCTATGGATATGTTTTACCATGTTTGATTGTTTTATCCATTGGGTCCAGAACTACCTATTAGGCTACATTGATTTCCATGAAATGTTTTGTTAGGATTGAGTGATATTATCTGATATGTTGTCATATGTTTGATAACTATTTTCCATGTAGTATATTGTGATTTACATTGGATTATGAATATCGTTTGTGCACGAAGGACTAACAGAGGGTTGTGGGAACATGGTGTTGTTAGACCATAGGGGTAATGGACGCTGAGGGATTCCCCAGAGTGTCTATTATACTTTTCACATTGTGAGACCATAGGGGGGTGGACATGAGTTCTCCCTCAGAGTATATGTAGTTCCACGTTACAAGACCACAGAGGGAATTTGATGTTGGGTTCTTCCCCAGAGTGTCTGTAGTATTCTGTTACGAGACCACAGGGGGAATTGACGGCGAGTGCTTCCTAAAGGGTCTATGTTAAAGATGAACCATAGGGGTTAGACTATGATAACTTTCCAAAGGGTTTCTTCTGTTTGTGTGGTTGATCAATTTTGTAAATGTAAATGAATGTAGCTTAAACTGTAGGATTGTTTACTTTTGTGTACTTCCCTGTTTATAACTTCATTTTCCATATTGCTTGCAGTATATATTCACTCATAGTTAGGCATAGATCTTTGGGTGGTTTCTTACTGGGATTGGTGTCACACCCAATTTGGGTAAGTCTTTTGGGCCCAAAAAAATAATACTGTTGTGGGTGTAGATAAGGGAAAGTGACCTTGTACATCAGGTACTTGACTACTGTGGAGCTAGAGAGCATAGGACCAAGCTATGGCTTGCAATGCTGATGGAGTTTATTTTTTTCTCTTTAATTTATTTTAGTACTTTATTTCATCATTTTGAATTTTTTGGCTGCATTCCTATACATATATGACATGAATCATTTATATATATGTGATTCACATCTTTATCTACTTTTAGTATTCCATTGTCTACTTATTTTATGGTATTACTGCTTTCGCTCCTATTATCTGTTTATTTCAGGTTTGTTAATCTGCCAATGAGGGCATTGTTTTCCCTTATCATGCCATTTAGGGTGCATTATTGATTGCACGTTTTTGTGATTGATGTTGTGCTTGATATGCATGTTGTTGTGATAGATACCTTGATAGAATACCTTCTATTAGATAGGGAATTGGATTGTGTAAGGATTTTTTAGAATGGGTGCCAGACTTTGGTCCTTGAGGTGTTATGGGCACTCATGGATCAGAATTTGGTGGATCATGTGTTTCTTTCACTGTTATACTTGTTATGTGACATTAATATGATGACAAGATTTGATTCGCAGGGAGTATGGGCCCTCACAAATTAGAATTTGTAACTTTAATGTTTATTTCAGCATTTTAATGGGTTCTGGATTAGTTTCTGAGGCTTACTGTCTAGAAAAACCCAGAATACACAGTGTGTATTGATGAATACATGCCATGTATCCTTCTGTTCTAGAAGGAACTATTTGTCTTAAGTACACATCGTGTACTATATGTACACGTCGTGTAATCCTTGACCAAGTGGCTGCCTCTGTGGGAAGGGACATAGGGATGGGAAATCATTAGTGGAATACACCGTGTACTATAAGTACACACCGTGTTTTAGAGGTCATGTGTCTGGTCGTGTGACTAATTACATGAGTGGATGAAATCCTTCTAGTACATGTCGTTTATGGCATAAAAATTCCATGTAGAGTCATGCGGGTCTCTGACCATGTGACTAACGACACGGGCCGTTGAAACCTAAGTGGTTCACACCATGTTTGGAACAAACACGTCATGTAGTTTTGTTCTTGGAGTGAACCGTTTGGTTTATCCATTAATAGGAACTTGGGCAGGGGGAAAATATTCAAGTACATTTAATGTAAATAGAGAACATGTCGTGTGTATGGGATGTTACACGACCAGTTTTGGAAGAAGTACACACCCATGTAAACACATAAGGGAACACGACGTGTAGGGGTTATACACGCCCTGTATCCATGTTTTGAAGAACTTGAATGCTTTCTTTTTCATGTTCATTTCTTTCACTTCTACATTTCAGTACTTGATATTATTGAACTCAGGTGTGAGATTGACCTTACAGAGTTATGCTACCTTGACATCCTCTGGTTTTACGCCAGATAAAGGGTAGTTAATAGACACCAGACATGGTAGATCGGGGACTACCAGCAGATCCTCCCATCATGACTTTCTTGGAACCAGCCATTATCCGGGATACAAGTGCTAATGCACAGTTCTGAGAAGGCTTAATGAGGTTTAGGAAGACCTTCTAGGGAGTGTCGTATCCTGCCTCATCTATAACAGAACTAACCCGAGTCTTTCAGTAGCAGCATCCTCCTAATTTCTCAGGGGATGGAGGACCACATGCTGCATATTCATGGTTAGAATCCATGTTGTCAATCTTCAAGAATCTGTAGATGCCTCTAGAGAGGAGGGTGAAGCTTGCTACTTATATTATTTGGGATTCTTCCAAGAGATGGTGGTATGTGATCTCACAGGAAGGATTCCCGCATGTTATGGATTGGAATGAGTTCCAGTGTTCCTTCTATGATTACTTCTACCCGGAGACGTTGAGGGCTGATCAAGCCTGAGAGTTCAGGAGTTTACAGGAGGGTACTCTCTCGGTCATGGAGTATTCTTCTCGCTTCAGATAGTTCCAGCGCTTCACACCCATTCTCAGAGGTGATGAGTTATATCTAGTGAGGATGTTTGAGGACATTCTCAGGAATTACATCTGATCTCAGGTGAACATCTTTAGGTTGAATTACATAACTTCCATAGTCAACCAGGAATTGATCATAGAGTGCTATCTGATGGATTATAGGGTTATGATCTAGGGATGCTTGACATCTGGAGTTAGTACCCATCTGACTGATAGCAGATAGCAGTGTAGAGAGTCTACGCATGGAGATCTGAGTAGGTGGAGTACTTTCTATGGTGGCCCGGTGGTGTGCTACTAGTGTGGGATGATGGGGAATATAAGGACACATTGCTCGAGTATCCCAGTGGAGTTTCGATCTTGAGGCAAGATGGGCCATCTTCAGCGTTTCTACCAGATTTTCTCACCAGAAACTGGTGACAGGGGTTCTATTTAGAATCCTTATACTGGAGTAGGACCAACCATCCCACATCAGACTGGGGGCTAGAGTTCTTCAAGCCATTCATTCCAAGGTGGAGGTCATGGCCAAAGTGGTCAGACACAGGGTTTTTGACAGCCGTAGGGTGGATCAACTGAGTGGTCTCAGTCAGCTTCATAAGGTCACGATGGAGTTTAGGATTTTTTGATATAGCATATTCATCCAAAGCAAGATCCCAAACCCTCTATAGATAAAGGTACAATTCTAGTTTCCTCAGTTATATCTTCTACACTTTTTGATATAGGGGCTTCCTAGATTTTCATGTATGTCACTGTTGTGAAGAGCCCTAGGCTAGGTATCTTTACTTCTGTTGATATCTTGATGTTAGACATCCATTGGGGACTAGAACGGCCAGTGTACATTAGTGAAAGGAGTTCCCTCTTGAGGTTGGTGGGTGTCACTTGTTACGGGACCTCTATGTCTTAGAGATGATAAGATATGATTTCATTCTCGAAATGGATTGGCTAGTTCACTTTTTTTGTGGTTTTTGATTTCTATCATAGTAGGGTGAGTTTCATATCACCATAGGGTGGTCTGTTTCTACATAAGGGTGAATGGAATGTCCAGCTGAGCAGAGTGGGGCTTGATAATCATGGGTTGGGAGGATTGAAAACCCAGATTTCTAGTTTGTATCTAGATGTCCAGGGAACTTCACTGATGGACTTTCTTCCAGTGGTCGATTGTTTCTGGGATGTCTCTCTAGAGGAATTTTCATGTTTTACTCCAGAGCGAGTGGTAGGATTTTCTATTGATCTTGTGCCTGGAGTGGTACCGGTGTCCATTTCCTCCTTATAGGATGGATACACCAATGTTACAGGAGATAAAGAAGTAGTTAGAGGAGTTACAGGGAAAAGTTTTCATCTCATCCAGTACTTCTCCTTGGGGTTCGCCTGTCCTGTTTGTACTGAAGGTGGATGGTACCCTTAGAAATTGTTTGGATTATTGGAAGCTGAACCAGTTGATGGTCAAGATCCAATATCCCTTTTCGAGGATTTATGATCCCTTTTATTAGATTGAAGGAGCCCGAAATTTCTCAATGATTTACTTGAGTTCTAGTTATCATCAGTTGCACGTTAGACCATCTGACATACCTCTAACTACTTTTTGGAGAAGGTATGGTCTATATGAGTTTTTGGTTATGCCATTTGGTCTCACGAATGCGCCTACAGTTTTCATGGGACTGATGAACCGAGTGTTCCATCCATATTTGGGTTCCATTGTGGTGGTTTTAATGGATGATATATTGGTGTTCTCTCACACTCGACACGACCATGAAACTCATCTTGAGATCTTTTTTAGTACACTGAGAGAGCATCAGTTGTATGTTAAGATATCAAAATGACTCTTTGGGATGGACCAGTTTCACTTCATGGGTCATGTTATCTCATAGAAATGGGTATCAGTAGACCTAGAGAAAGTGAGAGAAGTAGTTTCCTGGGAGTTACTAAAGAACGTCTTAAAGGTACGGTGTTTTATAGGGCTGGATGGTTACTACAAACATTTTATACAAGACTTTTCAGGATTAGCAGTGCCACTAACGAACCTGACTAAGAATGGTGTGAAGTACTTGTGGTCATATTCTTGTGAGTCAGCCTTCCAGGAGTTGAATGGGAGGTTGAATTTAGAACTAAAACTAGTTTTTTCAGAGCCGGTCAAGAGCTGTACTATTTACTGTGATGCATCAGGTATCGGTCTGGGAGCAGTTCTTATCTATGGGGAAGGAGTCTTTGCGTACATGTCCTAGTAGTTGAGGCCACATGAGAGAAATTACCCAATTCATGATCTCGAGTTGGATGTAGTTGTTCTTGTTTTACACAATTCGAGACATTATTTGTTGGGAGAGAATTTTGTGGTTTTCACCGACCAAAAAAGTCTCAAGTACACATTCACTCAATTCAATCTAAATAAGAGATGCATTTGGAGGTGCATGACATACTGAGACAACCATTTCTTTCTTCTGTAGTTGTTACCTCTACTCTTCTTGAGCGAGTGAGAATGAGGCAGCTATTAGATGATGAAATCCTAGTCCTACAGGGAAGTGTGTCAGGAGAGGACCATATTCCTGGATGAACCGTGGGTGAGGATAAGATCTTACGCTTCCATGGACACATATGGGTGTCAGCATACATATGTGATGAGTTGATGTGGAATTTTCATTCTTCATCTTGGGCAGTCCATACTGGTGTCACCAAGATGTATCGAGATCTACACTGTTAGTATTTGTGGCCAGGTATGAATAGAGATGTTGTTGGTTTTGAGATGAGGTGTTCCACATATCAGTGGGTGAAGGAGGAGCATCAACAACCCGTAGTTATTTTTTAGTAGTTACCCATTCTCAAGTGGAAGTGGAATGATTTCGCGATGGACGTTGTGATAGGTTTATCGAAGTTTCCTCAAGGGAACTATGTTGTTTGGGTTTTCATTGATAGACTCATGAAGGTTTCTCACTTTTTACCAATCAAGGATACTTTCAGTATAGATGAGCTGGGAAGGTTTCACATCTGAGAGATCGTACATTTACATGGGGCTCCACACTCCATCGTTTCAGATAGGGATGCCCATTTTACTTCTTGGGTCTGAGAGGGACTATAAAAGGATTTGGGTACACATGTACTTCTGAGTACAAATTACCATCCCTATATAGATGGCCAGTCTAATCATATGATACAATTTCTAGAGGACATGCTTCGAGCATGCATCCTAGATTTTGGAGGTTCTTGGGGGAAGCACATACCTCTGGTCATGTTTTCCTACAATAATAGTTTTCAGGAGACTATTCAGATGGCACCTTATGAGGCTTTTTAAAGTAGGCCATACCGATCACCCCTATGTTGGATGGAGGTAGGAGAGGCAGTTATACTGGGACCTCAACTTGTCCAAGAGACAATAGAGCAGATAGAGTTGATTCAGAAGAGGATAGCTATTGCATTGTCACAGAAGAAGTCTTGTGCTGATAGACAGAGACCAACTCTGGTGTTTGAGGTCAGGGATTAGGTTTTCCTACATGTCACATCAAGGTTGGGATAGAGGAGGATTAAGTGATAGGAAAATCTTTTATCGAGATACATTAGGCTATTTGAGGTTTTGGAGAGAGTCGGATTGGTTGCCTATCGGCTGTAGTTACCTTCGATATATTGGGCTATGCATGATGCCTTCCATGTTTCATAGTTTCAGTGATACATCTCAGACATGTCTCATGTTTTTCAACCCAAGGAGGTTTAGTTGGAGTTGGATGCATCATTCAAGGAGAATACTACCCTGATTGTTGATCACAACATGATGGTTTTCCATGGCCAGTTTGTTCCTCTGGTACGGGTGCTATGGCAGCATGGGCGAGTAAAGGACTATAAATGGGAGAGGAAGGCCGATATGCAATTGTAGTGGCTAGAGATATTCAAGGATCCTTCTTATACTTCTCCTCCTTCTTAGGGAAATTCAGGGAAGAATTTCTTTAAGGTGGTAATTTTGTAAGAACCTGGATTGTAACGCCCTGACCCTAGTTACCCAGAGTCGGTGCATTATTAAATAACATTTGAATGATACAAAGAATTATGTCCCAAAAGACTGATCAGTTTATTATCCTTTGAAGTACTAGATACATTCATAAGTTTTACATTACATTATGAAATAAAAACATCAACAACATTTTGTCCCCCTTTGAACACACTTATATCCTTATCCTATCCCTTCAAGTCAACCGTAAAATACTTCTTCACATCCATGGAAAAATAAAACATAGAAAGGGGTGAGCTCAGATGCTCAGTAAAGATATCAATAGAGCGGAAACTTTCATAAATAAAAATAAACATTTAATTCAATGTATAAGACTAAAACAACAGACTTTTAAACATAAACTTCATCATAATATGGAAAAGATAAAATCAAAGAATTCCATTTACTTATTTACAAAGATATTATACTAGTCAAATAATCACATGCAATATCAATAATCACTTTCATAATGAAGGAATGCATAATTCCAGACTTCATAACCACATAGTCAAGGCATTCTGCAAAGACTAAAAATAAGATTTTGTCAAGGCCTTGTGACAATACACAGGTTTGTCTCATGAGACCTACCGATACATTGAGGAGCTATGGCGGGCTCCACCCATCACTTACTAAGTCCAATGCATTCCTCATGTGAAAATGTTTAAACATAACATAAACATTATTATTAAAACTAGCATACAAAATGTCAATACTTTATACATTAACCATGAATGGTATAAGAATAACACATACATAGTCGAACATATCCCAAAACCTTCAATACAATATGGAATATTTGTTTCATAATAAATCAACTTCAAACAAGCTTAAAATCCATCAAAAGGATGTTGACATAAATGAAATCAAAACATTTTTCTAGAGAAATATCTCTTTCTATTTTGAAATCAAATAAAAGTCATATAATTATAAAAAAACTTTTTAAAATATTCTTATAAGCTTTTATGGGAATCTTTGATGATGTTATAATGGCGGAAAATAGCCACACTCTCCGTATAAGTTAAAAAAACATTCTTAACATAATTTTGTTGAAAAGGTCATAAAGTACCTTGTTTGGAAAATGACGGAAATATTCCTTTAAAAAAATATAAGATTAAATAAGGGTTTAAATTACATTAAACCATTGTCTAGTAAATATTAAAAATGTTTTGAAATATATTTTTATGAAAATACGGATGTGGATGATAAAGAGGTCCTTGTGGATACTTACGTAAAAACAACCTCGGATAAAAAAGAGATTGTGGAATTAACCCTTAACTTGTAATTTTACTTAGTATATGGTATATTAACCTTATGAATAATAGTTAAAACATTTTTGTTAAATTATAAAAGAACTATATACATAAATATGATATCATATATGATCTTATAATATTTCTTTGTTAATAATATTTTAGTAGTATCATCGTTTCGGGTGTTAACTGATTCCTTTTACATTACATGCTTGGTCACATAAGCCATGTTTATTACAGATAGGATGTATTTTATTCATATAAATAATAATATTTTGTTCATAAAAATTATTTTAAATCATAAAATTAAAATTATTTTGGAATGATTACGATCGGAAATGAATCTCATCGCATTCATGGAGATGGTAATTAGTTCGTATGCACGACCAACAATATCACTATATTGATGGAAAAATAGTATGTAATTGGATGTTATATCATATATATATAATCATTGACATGTTATATTTATTATTTACAACATTTATATTTGTTATTATACCCATCCAAATAATGAATTGTTTGAATAACAAACTACACCACGATGTGGAGACGGTAAGTCGTACGTACGCACGTATGGTGACCTTGTCATTAATAAGATGGCTATAATAACAAATATAGTTGTACCATATTTATAATAACATCTCATTATATATAATATACTGGAGTTATTATTTTATAATGGAAACAATAATGAAGTGGAAGAAGAAAAGAACTTGAAAGAGGTGATGAAATATTTACCTCTTCTTCGGGTTCTTCCTTTGGATTTGATCAAAAGGGATCCATAGGTTGGCTTTATGACCAAAGAAATTCATCTAGGATTAATGGAGTAAAGTATTGAGGATATTTGGGTAGTATTTGGCCGAGACAAATGGCTTTAGAGGTGTGAAATTAAGATAAGGGGAAGTTACCTTTTATAAGAGCTGTGATGGTCACTTTAGGAAAAGATGGAAATATTATTTTATAATAAAATCTTTTTCGGTTTATAATGGACCAAAAATTAATTATTTAGAGTATAATGTGGGTATGGTTCTAAAGCCTCTCAACCAATATGTTTTATATAGGTTTAGGTCATCATGTTAACCTTATCTTTTAGATTTAACTCTTAGTTAAATAGTTTGAAATTTACCATGTCTCTTTGTATTTTTATATTATATGGTTAATAAACATACTATAACAAGAAAAGAGAACCCCATGTGGTTAATTATTAATATATATAACCTTATCTTAGTCCTTTGTACAAAACATATATTTTTAGGAATATTATATCAATTAATAATATAATATTTGTTTTAAAAACTCAATTATGTCAATTTTGACACTATTTATTATTTTTTAAGCCATAAAAACTTTATCAATTAGAATAAAAATTTATTTAACCTACCCTAAAATGTAATATTAACCTATAAAATTAGTGTAATTACTCAAAATTCTCAATTTACATTTATTTAGATATTTATAATATCAATTATTTTAATATTTCATTAATAGGGTAATTACTGTATCATCATTTTGTCATTAATAAATTAAATAATTTCATGTCTAAAAATTATATATAACATACGATTATTTAGGAAATATTTTTATCTTTATAATTAATATTTATAGTCGAATTTCTATTTTGTGTAACACTATATTAAAACTGGTTTAATTATTAATCTTTAAATTTAACTCTTTTAACTCTTCTTTTAAAAAAATAATAATAAGTTTCCTAATATAATACAAGTGGAAAAAAGGGGACCATAGTTAATTCCTAATGTTGTTTTTGGTCGAATTAAACTTATCCAATAGAATTGGGACTTGTGTTAGGGTAATTATGATATCATTTTTATCCTTAATTACCCTATTTACTTTTAACCGTGGTAAATAAAAGTCAAAAGTTACCATTCTCCAAAAATTATTTTCCTCTTATTGAACCAAATTTTACATACTCATATTAACCATGTCTCTAATATTTTTGAAATTCAACTCACATAATAGGTAAAATTATGTTTTATGAAAATTTTCAAATGCTCCAAGGAGGTGGGTAAAAGATGGTAATAAGTTCAATAAAATTTTTATATATCTAAAATTATTATAAAATGGCTCCAAAGAATTACATTGAACTTATATAGGTATTATGTATCTATTTTGACCAAAAATAAATTTAAATAAAATTAATAATTATTTAAATAAAAAGTCGGTTTTAACTAATAATGCAGTGTTTTCCACTATTCATCAAAAATTGAATGTTTTCAGAAAAATACCAAAAACTCACCCTAAGATAATTTCGATATTCCAAATTCAAAAATGAAGTCTATTTTGAAAAATAAAATCTATAAAATTTCAAAAAGTTCATATTACTATTCTTAATAGCTAGTTTGATTGGTTATGGTGTGTTAGAATCTCGATGTTGCGTACAATGAATGTTATTGCATTATTCAAAGGGAAACACACCGTAGAAGCTTGGGGTGTTACATTATTCCCTCCTTCAAATAATTACATCCTCAAAATTTCTAGAATACTACCACACAAAAATATTCGGGTGGTTCTTCATCATAAGTTCCTCTAGTTCCCATGTTTCCTCTTCCATCATATGGTTTCTCCATATAACATTCACCAGAAGAGTCGTCTGGTTTCTCAGCACTTGTTCTCTTGAATCAAGAATCTTGACAGGGTCTTCATAATAAGACATATCAGGTTCCAGTTCAATTTCCTCATAGGTGAGTACATGCATTGGGTTAGGTATGTATTTTCTCAACAGTGATACGTGAAACACATCATGAACTTTGGAGATACTTGGTGGCATTGCCAAACGGTAAGACACAACCCCAATTCATTCTAGAATTTCAAAAGTTTCGATGTACCAGGACTTAATTTACACTTCTTACCGAATCGTGTAACTCCCATCCATGGAGATAACATCATGAAAACATGATCTCCTACCTGAAATCCCAAATCCTTACTTCGGTTATCATCATAGCTCTTTTACCTACTCTGAGATGCTTTAATGTGGGTTTGGATAACCATTACCTTTTCCGTCAGTTTCTCAACATGTTCTGGGCATACGATTTTTCTTTCACCAACATCATCCCAACAAGTTGTTGTGTGACATCTCTTTCCATATAATGCTTCATATGGTGCCATATGGATACTTGAATGAAAGCTATTGTTATAGAAAAATTATACCAGAGGTAAATATTGTTTCCACATACCTTGAATTTCATGTGAGGAAGATATCAACATGTCTTATGAGGTTTGAATTGTTTGTTCTAATTGTCCTTCAGATTGACGGTCTTAGGCAAAGTTCAAACGAAGTCTAGTATCCAGGGCTTTCTGAAGGCTTTTCCAGAATCATGATGTAAAATAGGGATCATGATCAGAAAAAATTTATAGGGGTACTCTATGAAGTCTTACAACTTCCTAAATATATAGTCTTGTTAAATGTTAAAGTGTTAAATCTTCTCTTATAGAATGAAATTGTGTTGACTTGGTGAGACGATCAACAATGACCCATATTTCATCATTTCTTCTAGGAGTCTTTGGCAGTCCCATGGAAAGTTCCATCGTAATATAATCCCATTTCCACTCATGTATGAGAAGAGGTTTCTGGACTCCTCTAGGATGTTGTCTTCCAGCTTTCACTTGTTGGCAAACCATAAATCTCGACACACAATCAGCAATCTCTCTCTTTATGTTGTCCCACCAAAAATGTTCTCCAAATCTCAATACATCTCGGTTCTCCCAGGGTGTACAGAGAAGTTAATGCTATGAGAATCATCCAAAAATTCCATTTTTAGATCAGGTATACTGGGAACACAAAGTCTCTTCCCAAATTTTAAAAATTCCATCTTCATATATGATGTCACTCAATCTCCCATCATTTACAGCTTTAATCTTCTTTTGAAACTCCTCCTCATCAGTCTGAGAAATATTTATCCTTTTTAGTAAATATGGGGTTTCTACCATTTGAATATGTATTGATGTTTCACCTTCCATGGTTATTCCCATATCCATCTTTATTAGATCCATGAAAATATGATACCTTTCAACTCGCATCTTGTTCAAAGCTCCATGGTCCTTTCTACTCAAAGAATTTTCCACCTTATTTTCCTTCCATAGGTGGTATTTTATTGTGAAATAATAATCCTTGAGTAGTTCAAGCCATCATATTTTACTCATGTTGGGTTCTTTCTGTGGTAAAATATACTTCAATCTCTTGTGATCAGTATAAATCTCACATTTTTCACCATAAAGATAGTGTCTCCATATCTTCAGAATGAGGATTACAACTGCTAACTAAAGATCATGAGTAAGATAGTTTTTCTCATGAATTTTTATCTATTTTGATGCATATGAAATAACTCTATCATTATTCATAAGGACATAACCAAGTCCTCTCATTGAAGCATCACTATAAATAACAAACCCATCGATCCCTGGTGGTAGATTCAAGATAGGAGCATTGACTAATATTCCATTAAGTTCTTCAAAACATTCTTCACACTCTTTAGTCCAAACAAATTTAACCCCTTTACATGTGATCTTGGGTAATGCGTTAGCCAACTGGGAAAAATTCTAGATGAAACGTCGATAATAACCTGCTAAACCAATAAAAATGCATTCCTCAGTTATACTCGTAGGTGCTGGCCATTCTTGGATTGCCTTGGACTTTGAAGGCTCAACAGAGATTCCATCCTTAGAGACAATATGTCCAAGAAAAGAAATATCTTGAATCCAGAACTCATACTTTCTAAACTTCCCATATAATTCAATTTCTCTAAGAGTCTTCAGAATAATGCGCTAGTGATTTTCATAATCTTTATAGCTTTTGGAGTCTACCAAGATATCATAGATAAATACCACTACAAATTCATCAATATATTACATGAAAACTCTATTCATAAGATCCATGAAGATAGAGGGTGCATTAGTCAATCCAGAAGGCATTACCGTAAACTTGTAATGCTCATACCTGGTTTGAAATTCTATTTTCAGAATGTCTTCCTTCTTCACACACAACTGATGATATCCATATCAAAGGTCAAACTTTGAAAAATACTGAGCTCCATGAAGTTGGTGGAATAAATAATCAATGAAAGGTAGGGCATACTTGTTCTTTATTGTTATAGCATTGTTCTCCCTGTAGTCAATGCACATGCTCATAGATCTGTCTTTCTTATTAACAAAAAGGACAGGGGATCCCCATGGAGAAACACTAGGGTGAATAAATCTATTATTAATCAATTACTCTAGTTTTTTCTTTTGTTCCAATAATTCCACAGTGGAAATTATATAAGGGGTCTTCAATATGGGCCTTGAAACAAGAATTAAATCAATGGAAAATTCAATTTCTCATTCTGGAGGATCTCCATCTAAATACTCTGGAAACACATCAACATATTATTGCACAATAGGTATGTCCTCTATTGGAACATTCTTTTCCTCACCGATAATTATTCAATTATCATACTCCCCAATAATTGAATTTAGTAGAGCTACTGGGGGTGGATCTAGACAAGAATCATATGGTAAGGTTTCTGCTCTAAAGATAAGGTACTCCTTATCATCATCAGGAATTGCAACGTCCTTCTTACAATATATTTTTTCATCATGGTCTGAAATCCAATCAATACCAAGGATTATATCAAATTAAATCTTGGATATGACGATTAGATCAACAGATAAATATCTTTTATATGCCTTAATGAGGACCGATTCACAAAACATTGTTGCAATGATACTTACCTTAGGAGTTTTGACTCACAACTCCCTTGTTAAATTAAATTGGAAATATCTAATTTTATTAGAAAACTATTAATATATGAAACAATGTGATGATCCAGAAACAAATAAAGCATTGACAAAACGTGGGGAAACCATTAAATTACCTACCACATTGTCTTTCAGAGCTTCAAAATCAACAGTAGTTATCACATAGGCTTGGCCTTGATTCCTTGACCTTTTCGGAGGTATGTTTCCCTAACGCTTAGGAAATTAATTTTCATAATGTCCCATCTCCCTTCAATTATAGAATTGAACATTGTTAGCTTCTTTCCTCACCTTACAATCACTAGCAAGATGGCCTTTTTGTCCACATTTGTAGCATACTCCTTTTCCTTTTAGACAGGAACCAGGGTGATTCATTCCACACTTATTACTAGGTGTAAATTAAACTCTTCACTTCTTCCATGTTTTTTTATTTCCTTTCCCATAGTGTCCAACAGATCTCTTCTTCTCTTTCTTTGCTTTAAAGTTGAAAGACTTAGAGAATTCCATTTATGTATTAATGACACATGAGACAATATATTCATATGATGAGAAGGATTTCGAGTCTAATGATTGATGGAGAAATGGTTTTAACCTATAAAAAAATTATCAATCTTACTTCTTGGGTTGCATATATAATCTGCAGCATGCCTTGGTAACCTTGTAAAGTTAGCTTCATACTTTGTGACATTCTCATCCTCTTTTTGTCTCAGACTCAGAAATTGCATTTCCATATCCACTCAATGGTCACGAAAAAAGTATTTTTCTAAGAAAATATCTTTAAACTCACTCCATTTAATACTTTATACTTCTTCATCCACCTTTGTGTTTTGAATTAATGACCACCATTGATCTGCATCTCCGGTGAGGCGATAAACTGCCATGACAACTTTTTCCCTTTTGCTACTCTGATAAGCATGAAATATTTTTTCTAATGAACTTATCCACTATTCAGCTACAAATGTATTTGTAGACCCATTAAATTTTGGTGGTTGTTTCCTCATGAAACAATCTAACATTGATCCACCATGTTGTGGATCAGGGTGCTCCATACGGGTAAGGTTATTATTCATAACCAATGTGATTTGTCCCAGTATGGTGATAAGCTGATCAGCACCAGTTGCAACACCAGCTCTGCAATAATTATCTTGAGTAGGATGGAAATCCTTACATGGATTACCTGTGTTGATACGGTTTCCATTCCTTCTACTAGGCTATATTTCTAAACAATGGCATATACTAGATTAGTTTATGAATCGTAATTCATAATTCCAAACTTGTAAAACAGTTAACATAATTTGAATAGTTTATGGATATAATCCATAATCATAAAAAAATATCCTTGATGAAGTATATACTCATAAACCCATTATAATGTTTTGTAAAGAAAATGTGAATTATCCTAAGCATATGCCCCGAGAGTGTCGTAACCAAGAGTGCAGCAAGGCCCGTTTTCGTGCACCAGTTCTCATTCTAGTCTATCTCAAAGCGGTGTTTTTGGGTTTTACCCATAGGTACTTCTATGCCAGAGCTGCCTCTACCTGATCGTATCCAAACAGGGATGTATTTCTTGGAAAACTCACAAAATCTCTACAGTACCAAAATTCTAGGAAGTTCTTCTATACTAATCCTCAAAGTCTATCTTAGGGTAATGTTATATAATATGAGTTTTTCTAAATATAGCTTTCAAGGTTTGTACTAAACATCCTTTTTTGCTAACTGTAATGAACCAACCCCAGTTACCTAGATTCAATGTAGTATTACATAACATTGGCATGATAGAGAGAATCATGTCCTGAAAGATTGATCTGTTTAGTAGCCTTGGAAGTACTAGATACATTCATAAGTTTTACATTACATCATGAAATAAAAACATCGACATCATTTTCCCCCTTTTTAACACACTTATATCCTTAGCCTATCCCTGCAGGTCAACCATAAAATACTTCTTCACATCCTAGAAAAAATAAAACATCAAAAGGGGTGAGATAAGATGCTCTGTAAGAATAAAAATATAGCAGAAACATTCATAAATAAGCATAAACATTTTAGGCAATGTATAAGACTAAAAAATACCTTTTAAACTTAAACTTCACTATAATATAGAAATGATAAAATCAAATAATTCCATTTACTTATTCTTATTGATATTCTACTAGTTGAATAATCATATGCAATTTCAATACCCACTTTCATAATGATGGAATGCATAATGCCAGACTTTATAACCACATATTAAAGGCCTTCTTCCAAGGCTACTGTAACACTCCCAGCTTCCATGGTACACTTCTTGCGGAATAATACAGTAGCGTGTGTTGTATGCAACTTCATGTTCTAACACACGCCACAACTAATAAAACTAGCCGTTATGAATAGTAATCCCCACATTTTGAAACTTTATACATTTTATCTTTCAAAATTGACTTCATTTTTGGATTCGGAATATCAAAATTATCCTAGGATGAAATTTTGGTACTTTTTAGATAACTTTTATATTTTTATGAATAGTGAAAATTACTAAATTTGTATTAAAAAAACTTTTTTAATCGAAATAATTAATAGTGATAAATTACGAATTTGAGTGGTTTTAAATTATATTTAGAATATATTTTTACCATTTAATACAATGTTGGTCATTGGACATAATTTTACATGTAAACCGGACATAAACATGTGTTAATCTTTTGATAATTATTATCTCTTAAAAACATGTTTTTTGTTTTGACAGCGGGAATTAATTTTAAATTAATTTCTGCCACTTCTGTGTTTTGAATTTGGAAAAATAGACTCCATATTTGGAATCATGGTGTCCAAATTGTGTAAATCTTAACTTTTATCTTTAGACATTTTGAATAATTACTTCGGTAAATATTTTATTTACCGTGGTTAAAGGGTAAATCCGGTAAATAATGGTAAAAAAATAATATTATAATAATAATAAATTACCCTAAAACGTGTCTTAACCCTATTGGTTGATACATTTCCGACCATGAGCATCTTTGGGTCGATTTTGGGACCCCATGTATCCACTTTTATGTGATAATGACACTTCATATTAATTAAGATAAAGTTAATACAAAAATGACATAAGCCTATATCTTTTAGAAGAACAATTTTTACACATGGTTATATATGATATATTTTTGACTATAAATATTCATTATAAAGATAAAAAATATTTCCTAGATAATGGTATTTGATTTATAATTTTTAGACATTAAATAATTTAATTTATTTATGACACAATGATGATGCAGTAATTACCTTATCGGTGAAATATTAAAATAATTGATACTATAAATACACAAATAAATATAATTTGAGACTTTTAATGAATTACAAAAAATTTATAAGTTAACATGAAAAGTTAGGATTGAATTAATTGACTGTTTTTGAAGTAATCACGTTGTTATGATTTTCACAAAAATCAAATACCAAATAGTGTCAAAATTGACATAAAAGAGTATTTAAATAAAATAAAATATTATTAATTGATATTAAATTCCTAAAAATCTAAGGTTTAGAAAAAGGACTTCTACCATTATATTTTTATCATTAATGGACCACTTGGGGGTCTCTTGGAGGTATATAGTATGTTTATTAACTATATAATATAAAAATACAAAGTGACATGGTAAGTATCAAACTAATTAACCAAGAGTAAAAACTAAAAGATAAGGTTAATATAATGACCCAAACCTGTCTAATATCTATTGGTTGAATGTATTTAGACCCATACCCACAGTAGTCTTTGAATAATCCACTTTTGAGCCATTATAAACTGAATATGCATTTATTATAAAATAATACTTTCAGTTTTTCCTAAAGAGCCCCTCCTCCCCCATATATAAGGACACCACTTCTAACCAATTCTCCACACCTTTAAAGACTTTTTTCTAGGCCAACCCCTGCCCAAATATTCTCAAAACGTCCCTCACTTCAACCTAGAGGCCATAGATTGATCAGAAATCCATCCTAAATTTCTATTTTGATCAAATCTAAAGGAAGAACCCGAAGAAGAGGTAATGATTTCACCACCCTCTTTCAAGTTCCTTTCTTCTTCCACTCTGTTCTTTGTTATTTCCATTATAAAATAATAACACCAGTATATTATATATACAATGATGTTATTATAAATATGGTACAACCAAATTCAGTATTCTATCCATCCATTGAATGACATGTCACCATACGTGCGTACGTACGGCCTACCGTCTCCACGTCGTGGTGTAATTGTTAATCAATATATTATTATTTGGATGGGTATAATAATGATTTTTAATTAATGTAAATAATAAATATAACATGATAATGATTTTTTATATATGATATTCTATCCAATTATATATTATTTTAATATCAAAATAATGATATTGTCGCTCGTGCGTACGTACGGATTACCGTCTCCGAGAACACGATGAGATTCATTCCCCATAATATCCATCCAAGACTAAAATTCATTTGATGAATAAAAATAATTTTTAGAGACATGATATAATTCTGGATATGAATAAGATACATCCCATCCATAACAAATATGGCTCGCATAACAAATAATATAAAGGAAAACGAATCCTTTAACACCCAAAACGACGATAATACTATGATATTATTAACAAATCAATGTTAAAAGATCATATTTGATATCATATTAATGTATATGATTCTTATATAATTCGATAACAATTATTTCACCATTATAAAGGAGGTTAACCTACCCTAGACAAAGGAAAAAGTACGAAGTAAGGGGTTTCTTTTCTCACTTTTAATTTCGTGAGATTTCCATTATTCACAAATTATTTATTGCATGTGGTGTGTGTATTACCCATGATTGTATTCATTGTGTAATATACTTTAATTTATGTATATTTGAATCATCATTGTATGATCCTTCTTTCATGGGTGTATGTTTCGTAAGTTACCAAATTTATAAGGGAATTTGAAATATCAATTTCCATTCATTCAGCTTTACACATACTTCATTGATTATTTTACTCCATGATTATGTGTGGAATCACTATTCATTTGATTATGTCATAATTTCCACTCCCCTTTCTTGGGATATAAATTTTATACACATAATCACTCCATTGATAAATTCTCAAGTAATCGGTATGAACTTGATAAGAGTAATTTTTACTCAATCTCAATTTGTTGAGTTAAACATCCAATTCATTGGTGTTGTTTTTACAAGAATATGTGTGAATGTCCTTCGATTGTTTTACACTGAATATCCAATCATATTGAGTGTATTTATATTTGTCACACATAATTATGCCGTTGATTTATCCTTAACCTAAGGATATGGCCTTTATGAGAGATTTCATCTCAATTTACATTCCATTGATACTCCTTTGTTGTTATACACAAAATCACTTTTATAAGGTGTATATAATGTAATTTGACATAGTAAATCATGAATCCCTTTATTATCATTATATTATAAAGTTTTTATTAACTCAATTATTTGTATTCAAGTGTCTCTCTTTTGGTTAGAAACTCTAACTAAAATATCATTTTAAATGTTTTAACGATTTATTATTCTAAATCTTTCTCATTAATGTCCATGTTTTAAAAACTGTTTTAAGGATTTTTTATATGGAAAATAATGTTTTAAAATTAAAATTCCTTTTAAAATTTTCAAAGTGGTATGGGACACTTTGATTCAAAAATATATTTTTAAACGGCTTCTTGACAAATAGTGTGACTTTTAAATGTTTTCAAGAAAAGGGGGATATTTCTCTCAAATAGTTTTGATGGTAATTTTAATCTCTATCAGTATCATTCATTATTCTCGATTGAGGTTAATACATTACAATACAATCTTATATATTGTATTGAATGAGTTATGATTGACTGTGGATGTGCTATTTTTATACCATTCATGGTTTTTGGATAAAGTATTGACATTCTGTATGCTAGTTTTAATACGAATGTTTATGATATGATTAAACCTGTTCATATGAGGAATGCATTGGACTTAGTAAGTGATGGGTGGAGCCCTCTATAGCTCCTTGATGCATCAGTAGGTCTAATGAGACAAACTATTGTCTTGGCACGAGGCCTTGACAAAATCTTATTTGTAGTCTCGGCACGAGGCCTTGGCTACGTGGTTATGATAGTCTGGCATTATGCAATCCATTATTATGAAAGTGGTTATTGATATTGCATGTGATTATTCGACTAGTAGAATATCCATGTGAATGAGTAAATGGAATTATTTCATTTTTTTCATATTATGCTGAAGTTCAAGTTTAAAAGGCTTTTGTTTTAGTTATACATTGCCTTAAGTGTTTATGATTATCTAAGAAAGCTTCTGCTATATTGATATCCTTACTAAGCATCTGAGCTCACCCCTTTCAATGTTTTATTTTTCCTAGGATGTGAAGAAGTAATTTATAAATGACCTGCAGGGATAATATGAGGGGATATGAAGACAAGATGTTGTTGTAGTTTTTTACCTTATGATTTAATGTAAGACTTATGAATATATCTAGTGTTTCCAAGACTACTAAACTAATAAGTTTTTTGAGACTTGATCCTTTGTGATCATGCCAATGTTATGTAATAATGCACCGACTCTCGGTAACTGGGGTCGGGGAATTACAGTTGGTATCAGAGGAAGTTTAGAACAAACTTTGAAAGCTAGATTTAGATAAACTCTGATTAGAGCACATAGCCCTAAGATAGACTTTGAGGATTAGTATAGAAGAACTCCCTAGAATTTTGGTATTGTAGAGATTTTGTGAGTGTTCCGAGAAATAAATCCCTATCTGGATATGAGCAGGTAGAGGCGGCTCTGGCATAGATGTACCTATGAGTAAAACCCGAAAACAACGCTTTGAGCTAAACTCGAACGGGAACTGGTGCACGACAACTAGCCTTGTTGCACTCTTGGTTACGACACTCCTGGTAATATGCTTAGGATAATTTACATTTTCTTTACAAACCGATTTGAAGTATTATATATAAGATGAGAGTAAATGACCTTGGTTAATCCTAATGTGTTTCAAATTGAAAATATGGTGACATGATATTCTCTAAATGATTTTATGACTAATGTTACTCACACAATGCCTTCTGGTTTTAGTCAATGGATGGATTCCAAGGAAGTCCTAGTGACTTTGAGAATGATGTAAAAGGTGGGAACGGTGCTGGAAATGAGAAACAAAATGGAATGTTGAAAGGCGTAAAAGATATTGTCTTCATGTCAAATCAATTTTCCAAAAATATGATCAACAATATATATATTAACCAATTCACAGACTCAACAAAGAAGAGAAAGGTGATGAATGATAAGAGCTCCAGCAGTGGAGACCATGGACAAAGGATTACTCAATTTCCATCATGCAAGAAATGTGGAAGGAGACACCCAGGAAAGTGTCTCAATGGGACAAAGAAATTCTTTACGTGGGGGAAGGAAGGACATAAAGTGAAGAATTGCTGAAGAAAATTGAAGAGTACTATGGAAGAAGATAAAAATGGTCCCAAAAATCCATTTAAAGTCATTTTCCGTAAATGTAGGGGACCTAGCCATTACCCGAGTGAATTCCCTATTCTATAGGTTATTTTCTTGGTCAAAGAAGAAGCTATGTGGAAATAAATGGTCAGAGAAATGTTTAAAAGTATTAGTGCTCCTTGTCTATGGGTTTACTTTGGAATGATTTTCTCTTGTATTTGTAACCCTGCAGTTTTCCATGTGAGAATGATATTTGAGGAAGAATTATCTTTTCTCTTGTAGATATAGTTTTAAATAACCATTTGTTTTTATATGATCATTGGGTTTGAGGCAATTACAAGTTCTTATATTTTGGGATGAAAATGCAAGGTATGAGATAACATTTGTGGTTAAATTATGTTACGGTTATTTTTAGAAATTTATCTTATTTTGGTAATGTTATAAAATATAGTTTTTGAGAAAGAACAACACCCAAACCGTGTGGCAACCCATCATGTCGGACAAAGCTATGGGAATCGAACCCACAACCAATGTGTGATTAGGATTTATCGCCTACCACTGGACTACGTGAAGTCCCTGGTTAGTGTGACTATTCTTTTTAGTTAAATGATTTTATTGATCAATAATAAGTTGATTTTGGATCTTATGTCTTATCAGATGAATACCCTTATTATAGAAAAATGATTTGGTGATTAAGTGATAAATGTTATTTTGGAAGATGTTCGCTTTGTTGGGAACACTATATGCCCAAAGAAAATAGAATACATTGGGATTTCATTTGAGGAGTAATGGTGGATATTTATCTATTTTTTTTATTGTGGATATATAGTGATTTGGGTTATTTATGAAAATGATTAACCTATAATAGATAATATGTGATTAGGTTAATTACTTTTAAGTATGTGAATTTAAGAGTAGTTGATGTCATTTGGAGATACCATTTAACGTGGAAGACTACATAACCAAATTCTTCTAAATTTTTAGTTTCAATATTATATTGGATTTTATTGAAGGATTTTAAGGACAATTGTTTATTGAATTCTATTTATTTAACTTTGGGGTATTGTTGGTTTAATTTTAGAAATTAAGATTAGTGTTTCTTTCTCTAATGGAATAACCTTTGGGGGATTATCAGATCTTATACTAACCGTTTTTATTAATCTATAAAGACCAGGTAAATATATATTTTATTCTTTGTGGATCATGTGATTCTATAAGAATTTTATTGTAGCTCTTCTAGTGTGACCAAGTCTTCTGGAATAATCATTGTTTAAAAATGAGTTAGTAGTAGAAATTTATTAAAGAATGAAACCTTATTTAAAAATTGAGTATATCTCTTTATTTTCTTAGTCAAACTTAGAAATGAATTCCTCATATTTGTTAAATGTAACATAAAAATAAAAATAAAATAAAAATGTTGTCCGTTTACTTTTCCTACAGGGAAACTAATGACCGTTTGTCCCATCACAAGTTTGTGGTTTTCTTGATGTTAACTTTCTCCTGATCATGTTTTCAATCCCTCTCCATCAGAACTTGACACTTATTTTATCATATATATCCATGTTTTTCTACATGGAATCCTAGTATTGGTTATCTCGGGTGACCTTTGTACTTCTCTGTCTTTCTTTTAAAGTGATAGTTTTATTGACTCTTTTTCCGATGTGGGACCTTCCATTATATTCCCAAACCCAATTTTAAAAATTGAGAGGATATAATTTATTGAAAGATGGGAGAATGTAACACCCCAATATTCCACAGTATGCCTCTCGCTGAATAATACAGTAGCGTGGGTTGTACGCAACTTGAAGTTCTAACACACGCCATAACGAATAAAACTAGCCGTTATGAATAGTAATGCCCACATTTTGAAATTTTATACATTTTATCATTAAAAATGGACTTCATTTTTGGATTCGGAATATAGAAATTATCCAAGGGTGAAATTTTGGTACTTTTCAGATAACTTTTATATTTTCATGAATTGTGAAAATTAGTAAATTTTTAATAAAAACAACTTTGTTAATCGAAATAATTAATAGTGATAAATTATGAATTTTAGTGGTTTTAAAGTATATTTAGAATATATTTTTACCATTTAATACAATGTTGGTCATTGGACATAATTTCACATTTAAACCAGACATAAACAAATGTCAATCTTTTGATAGTTATTATCTCTTAAAAACACATTTTTTGTTTTGATAGCGGGAATTAATTTTAAATAAATTTCTGCCACTTCTGTGTTTTGAATTTGAAAAAATGGACTCCAAATTTGGAATCAGGGTGTCCAAATTTTTTAAATATGTAACATTTATTTTTAGACATTTTGAATAAATATTTCGGTAAATATTTTATTACCATGGTTAAAGGGTAAATCCGGTAAATAAGGGTAAAAAATAATATTATAATAATAATAAATTACCCTAAAGCGTGTCTTAACCGTATCTTTTGATACATTTCTGACCGTGGGCATATTTGGGTCGATTTTGTGACCCCATGGATCCACTTGTAAGTGAAAATGACACTTTATATTAATTAAGTTAAAGTAAATACAAAAATGACATAAGCCTATATCTTTTAGAAAAGAATTTTTTACATAGGGTTATATATGTTATATTTTCGACTATAAATATTCATTATAAATCTAATAATATTTACTACATAATGGTATTTTATTTATAATTTTTAGACATTAAATAATTTAATTTATTTATGAAACAATGATGATGCAGTAATTAACTTATTGGTGAAATATTAAAATAATTAATATTATAAATACCCAAATATATATAATTTGAGACTTTTAATGAATTCCACAAATTTTATAAGTTAATATGACATGTTAGGATTGATTTAATTAACTTTTTTCTAAGTAATCATGCTGTTATGATTTTCACAAAAATCAAATACCAAATTGTGTCAAAATTGACATAAAAGAGTTTATAAAACATATATTATATTATTAATTTATATTAAATAAATAAAAATCTAAGGTTCAGACAAAGGACTTTTATCATGATATTTGTATCATTAGTGGACCAATTGGAGGACTCTTGGAGGTATATAGTAAGTTTATTAACTATATAATATAAAACTACCAAGTGACATGGTAAGTATCAAACTAATTAACAAAGAGTTAAAACTAAAATATAAGGTTAATATAATGATCCAAACCTGTCTAAAATATATTGGTTGAAATAATTTAGACTCATACCTACATTAGGCTTTTAATAATATACTTTGGATCCATCAGAAACTGAATATGAATATATTATAAAATAATACTTTATGTTTTTTCTAAAGAGCCCCTCATGCCCCATATATAAGGACACCACTTCTAACCAATTATTCACACCTTCAAAGCCTTTTGGATAGGCTAAAACCAGACCAAATACTCTCTAAACTTCCCTCACTTCAGTCTAGAGGCCTTATTTTGATCAGAAAGCCAACCTAAAGAGCTCTTTTGATCAAATCAAAAGGAAGAACTAGAAGAAGAGGTAATGATTTCACCACACTCTTTCAAGTTCCATTCTTCTTCCAGTTCTTCTTTATTTGTTATTTCCATTATAAAATAATAACTCCAGTATATTCTATATAATTTGGTGTTATTATAAATATGGTACAACCATATTCAGTATTCTATCCATCCTTTGAATGACATGTCACCATACGTGCGTACGTACAGCCTACCGTCTCCACGTCGTGGTGTAATTGTTATTCAATATATTATTATATGGATGGGTATAATAATGATTTTTAATTCATTTAAATAATAAATATAACATTATAATGATTATTTATATATGATATACCATCCAATTATATATTATTTTAATATCAAAATAATGATATTGTCACTCGTGCGTACGTACGGATTACCTTCTCCACGAACGTGATGAGATTCATTCCCCATCATATCAATCCAAGAATAAAATTCATTTGATGAATAAAAATAATTTTTAGAGACATGATATAATTCTTGATATGAATAAGATACATCCCATCCATTACAAATATGGCTCGCATAACAAATAATATAAAGGAAAACAAATCCGTTAACACCCGGAACGATGATAATACTAAGATATTATAAAAAAATCAATGTTAAAAGATCATATATGATATAATATTAATGTATATGATTCTTGTATAATTCAATAACAATTATTTCACCATTATAAATGAGGTTAACCTACCCTCGACCAAGGAAAAAGTACAAAGTAAGGGGTTTCTTATCTCAGTTTTAATTCTGTGAGATTTCCATTATTCACCAATTATTTATTGCATGTGGTGTGTGTACTGCCCATGATTGTATTTATTGTGTAATATAATTTAATTTATGGATATTTGCATCATCATTGTATGATCCTTCTTTCTTGGGTGTATTTTTCGTAATTTACCAAATTGGTAAGGGAATTTGAAATTTCAATTTCCATTCATTCAGCTTTACACATACTTCATTGATTATTTTACTCCATGATTATGTGTGGAATCACTATACATTCGATTATGTCATAATTTCTACTCCCCTTTCTGTGGATATACTTTTTATACACATAATCACTCCATTGATAAATTCTCAAGTCGTCGGTATGAAATTGATAAGAGAAAGTTTTACTCAATCTCGATTTGTTGAGTTAAACATCCAATTCATTGGTGTTGTTTTTACAAGAATATGTGTGAATGTCCTTTGATTGTTTTACACTGACTATCCAATAATATTGAGTTTATTTATATTTTTCACACATAATTATGTCGTTTATTTATCCTTTACCTAAGGATATTTCCTTTATGAGAGATTTCATCTCAATTTACATTCTATTGATACTCCTTTGTTGTTATACACCAAATCACTTTTATAAGGTGTATATAATGTACTTTGACATAGTAAATCATGAATCCCTTTATTATCGGGATATTATAAAGTTTTTATTACCTCAATTATTATTATTCAAGTGTATCTTTTTGTTAGAAACTCTAACTAAAATATCAATTTAAATGTTTTAAAGATTTATTATTCTAAATCTTTCTCTTTAATGTCCATGTTTTAAAAATGGTTTTAAGGATTTTTTTATATGGACATTAAAGTTATAAAATTAAAATTCGTTTTAAAAGTTTAAAAGTGGTATGGGACACTTTGATTCAAAAATATATTTTTAAACAACTTCTTGACACAAAGTGTGACTTTTAAATGTTTTCAAGAAAAGGGGATATTTCTCTCAAAGATGAAATCAATTATTTTTAGAGAAATATGTCTTTCTATTTTAAAATCATTAAAAATCCATATAATTAAAAAATAAAACATTATAAAATATTCTTATAAGCTTGTATGGGAAGCTTCTACGATGTTATAATGGAGGAAAATAGCCGCACTAGCCGTATAAGTTAAAAAAACATTTTTACCATAATTTTGTCGAAAAGTTCAAAAAATACCTTATTTGGAAAATGAGGGAAAGATTCCTTTCAAAACATATAAGGTAAAATAAGGGTATAAATGACTTTAAACCACTATCTAGTAAATAGTAAAAAAAATTAATATATTCTCAAGAAAACACGAATGTGGATGATAAAGAGGTCCCAGTAGATACTTACGTAAAAACAACCTCAGATAATAAAGAGATTGTGGAATTAACCATAACTTGTACTTTTACAAAGTTGATGGTATTTTAACCTCCTGTATAATAGTTAAAACATTGATATTAAATTATAAAATAACTCTATACATAATTATGATTTCATATATTATCTTATAATATTGGTTTGTTGATAATATTTTAGAAGTATCATCGTTTCGGGTGTTAACTGATTTGTTTTCCTTTATATGCTTGGTTACGTAAACCAGGTTTATTACAGATAGGATGTATATGATTCATATATATAATTATATTATGTTTATAAACATTATTTTTAATTATAAAACGATAATTATTCTTGAATTATTACGATGGGGATTGAATCACATCGCGTTCGTGAGACGGTAATCCGTACGTACGCACGAGCGACAATATCATTATATCGATGAAGAAATCATATGTAATTGGATGGTATATCATATATACAGAATCATTAACATGTTATATTTATTATTTACATTAGTTATAATCATTATTATACCCATCCAAATAATGAAGTGTTTGAATAACAAACTACACCATGACGTGGAGATGGTAAGCTGTACGTACGCACGTATGGTGGCTTTTTCATTTATAAGATGGGTAGAATAATTAATATGGTTGTAACATATTTATAATAACATCACAGTACATAGAATATACTGTATTTATTATTTTAGAATGTAAAAACCCAATAATTGGAATAAGAAAAGAACTTGAAAGAGGGGATGAAATATTTACCTCTTCTTCGGGTTCTTTCTTTTGATTTGATCAAAAGGGCTCCATAGGTCAGATTTCTGACTAATGGAAGGCCTCTAGGATTAACAAAAGAAAGTTGGGAGGATATTTTGGCAGGTTTTGGCCGATCCAAATGAATTTTGAGATGTGAAATTAAGATAAGTGGAAGTTTCCTTTTATGAGAGAGGTGAGGGTCACTTTAGGAAAAGCTTGAAATATTATTTTATAATAAAATCATTTTAGGTTTATAATGGCTCCAAAATGAATTATTTATAGGATAGGGTGGGGATGGGTAGAAAACAACTCAACATATAGTTTTTAGATAGGTTTAGGTCATCATGTTAACCTTATCTTTTATATTTAACTCTTAGATAAATAGTTTGACATTTACCACGTCTCTTCGTATTTTTATATTATATGGTTAATAAAATAACTATAACAATCCAATAAAACCCCATGTGGTTCATTATTAATATATATATATATATGATTATCTAAGTCAATTGTCCAAACATTATATTTTTATGAATATTATATCAATTAATAATATAATATTTGTTTTAAAAACTCTATTATGTCTATTTTGAAACTATTTAGTATTTAATTTTTTTGAAAGCCATAAAAATATTATAACTTAGAATAAAAATTATTTAACCAACCCTAACATGTCATATTAATCTATAAAAATAGTTTAAATCATCAGATGTCTCAATTCACATTTATTTCGATATTTATAATATCAATTATTTTAATATTTCATTAATAAGGTAATTTTTACATCATCATTGTGTCATATATAAATTAAATTATTTAATGTTTAAAAATTATAAATAAAATACCATTATGTAGGAAATAGTTTTATATTTTTAATGAATATTTATAGTCAAATTTATATTCTGTGTAACCGTATATTAAAAATGGTCTAGTTATTAAAATTTGAATTTAACTTTTTTAACTCTTCTTTAAATAAAATAATAATAAATGTCCTAATATAGTCCAAGTGGACCAAAGGGGATCATATTTTATTAATAAGGTTGTTTTTGGTCGAATTAAACTTATCCAATAGAATTAGGACATGTTTTACGGTAATTATGATATCATTTTTACCCTTAATTACCTTATTTACATTTAACCGTAGTAAATAAAAGTCAAAAGTTACTATTCACCAAAAATTATTTTCATCTTATTGAACCACATTTTACTTACTGATATTAAATATGTTTCTCTTATTTTTGAAATTCAACTTACAGAAGAGGTAAAATTATGTTTTACGCAAATTTGAAATGCTACTAGGAGGTGGGTAAAAGACGGTAAAAAGTTCAATAAAATTTTTATATATCTAATATTATTATAAAATGACTCAAATGAATTAAATTTTACTTATATGGGTATTATGTATCAATTTTGACCTAAAATAAATTTTAAAAAATAAATAATTATATAAATAAAAAGTATGTTTTAAGTAATGACACAATGTTTTTCACTATTCATCAAAAATTGAATGTTTTTTTAGAAAAATTCAAAAAATTCACCCTAAGATAATTTCGATATTAAAAATTCAAAAATGAAGTCCATTTTGAAATATAAAATTTATAAAATTCCAAAAAGTGGGTATTACTATTCATAATGGACAGTTTGATTGGTCGTAGTTTGTTAGAATCTCGAAGTTGAGTACAATGCAAGCTATTGCATTATTCAAAGTGAAACGTACCGTGGAAGCTTGGGGTGTTACATGGATATTTTTTTAGGTATAGATCATGTTTTATGGATTTTTTAATAAAAAGAAAAGTTTTTGGAAATTTAAGGATTGCATGCCTTGTACTTAGGAGTACACACAGTGTATCCAGTTGTCACGGGTGGTCGTGTACATGCCATGTAACGACTGAGTACAAGACTATGTGGGGTGACCTGGAAACCGCCTAAAGCAGAGGTTGATTAAGGAATGTACAAAACATGTACCTTAAATGAACATACCATGTACGTTTTTTATTTGTTATATTGTACTAGTACCATGTATTGTTTACAAAACTATCTTCTTCTGGCTCTGTCTCATCCAAGAGCGACTAGGAGCGACGATTCTTCTCTGGGCCCTGACCTGCCATCTCTGATCCGAATCGAACACCATTAATTACATTGGAATCGCTACGGTGAGTTCTTCCTTCTTCTAGAGCCTCATCTCCTATTTTCTCCTCTTTCATGAGATATTATTAGTTGAAATTTTTAGACATTTTTGTAGTTCTATGAAAATCTAGGTTTAATCAAAGTCTGGGATTAAACTATATCTATCGCACAACGTCGAGGTTGGTGGTTTGTGCCTTTCCATAGTTTTTCATTGAATTACATTTGAAAAATTTCCCAATACCCAAGTTCGGGGTATTGTGTATTTAGGGAATTTACCCCTGTTAATGACTGGTATGCTTTGTTTTCTTAAGTAGGGATATGGGATTATAAATAGGGTTTATTTTCCATGATATGGATGTGCATTTGCATGATTGATTATTTTGTCCGTTGGGTCCAGAACTTCCTGTTAGGCTACTTTTTTTTCCATGCCTAGTGTTTTTAGGATGGAGTGATATTATCTGATATGTTGTGATATGATTTGTAGCTATTTATCCAAGTAGTATATTGTGATTTACATTGGATGCTGGATATTTCTTGTACACGATTGACATACACAGGGTTGTGGGAACCTGGTGTAGTTAGACCATAGGGGGAATGGACACTAAGGGATTCCCCATAGTGTAGTTATACTTTTAACATTGTGAGACCATAGAGTGTGGATGTGAGTTCTCCCTTAGAGTGTATGTAGATCCATGTTACGAGACCCCAGGGGGAATTGGATGTCGAGTACTTTCCTAGAGTGTCTGTAGTTTACTGTTATGAGACTACAGAAGAAATTGACGATGAGTGATTCCTCAGAGAGTCTATGTTAAAGAGGAACCATATGGTTTAGACTGTGAGAACTTCCTAGAGGGTTTCTTGTGATTGTTTATTTTATTACATTTATAAATGTAAATGAATATATCTTAAACTGTAGGATTGTATAATTTTGTGTACATCCCTGTTTTTACTCAATTTTTCATATTCCCTGTCATGTATATTCACTAATAGTTAGGCACTGATATTTCGGTGGTTTCCTACTTTGATTCATCTCACATCCTATGTGGGTCATGCTTTTGGGCCCAAACTGATTGTATTTTTTCAAGTATAGATAAGGTCAAGAACCCATCTACTTCAGGTACTTGGTTGCGGTGGAGCTGGAGAGCATAGGACCAAGCTGTGGATTACGATGCAGCTAGTGTTTTTTTGTTTTCTTTGTACTTTTGTTTAGTAATATATTTCATCATTGTGACTTTTTTGGATTCCTTCATAGATTTATGTGACATGCATCATTTATATATTTGTTCTCCAGTGGACTATCTACTTTCAGTTTTCTGTTTTTTACTTATTTTATGGTATTACTAAATCCGCTACTGTTATCTATTTATTTCTATTATGTTACTCTAACAATTAAGGCATAGTTTCCCCACTATCACATCCAAGGCCCTCTCTATTAGTCAAAATCCTCTGGAATCTGGTGAAATGTTCTTGAGGACATGTGACCAACCAGGTATAGGGTACCTCTGAGCGGCACCCAGAATTGGGACGTTACACTTTAACATCGTATTCTGAGGACGTTTTCTATTTTTTTATCCCATATTTTTCATACAGGGCATCTTCGTTTTATGCATGGTAAGATCATCTCTTATTTAGAAACATCCCAATAATTTTTGGGGTTATAGTATAGTTTAACATCATGTGGTGAGGATGTTTCTTCCTTGTATTAGGATATGATGTTATCTAGGCCCACTGATGGGTCAGGGTAATTGAATGGAGCTTATTTTGGAATGATTGAACTAAAAGTAAAAAATGGTTATTTAGTGAATCCAAAACTATTATCATAGACGGAATGTCTAGCAGTCACTAACTATCCCATGTGCATGGGAATCAAGCCACATATAGTTCTGGGTAGCGATACCCACAAGAGATAGTTGAAACCTGATGTGAATGAGGAAATGGGGCCTTGTACCATGTGAATCATTCCTAAAGAAAATTTCATATAGTTTAAGGTCATACATTCGGGACCATTGAAAAATGATAAGAGTCATGTTTCTTGGACTAAAAGGGGAAATCTCTATTCTAAGGATATATTTGTAGCATGTGCAAGGTAAGAAAAAACCTTAATAGAGCCAAAGAGGCCCATGCACCACCAAAGTACCAAGAAGAAAACAACACATTGTTTAAAGTTCATAATACTTAGACCTGGAGGGGTCTTAGTTTAAGTTCATAGAGTTCGGACCATAGGGGGAGTGTCTCAAATGGATATGTGGAGTGTGGAATCAGTAAAAATATGACATGAATGGAGACCAATGAATCCTACTTCCACAGATAAAGCTTCTAAGAAGACTCGCACATATTTCAAATCCATGATCCTTGGACTGTAAAATCATAGTTTTGCGTTATTGAGCTAGACCATGGGGTGCTTCCAAAATTTATATATATAGCATAGTAGAGTGAAAAAACCTGAATTGAATGGGGGACAAGGAGGCCCGATTCCACATGATATATTCTTGGAAAGACTTGAATATAGTTTAAAGTTGTGATTCTTGGATTTAGACTCATATTTTATGGTCATAGAGTTTAGGCCTTGGGATATTTTTTGCAGGTAAAAAACATCTATACAACCCTATATAGAATCCTAAGCCCACATGAGTCAAGATCAGTTTTAGAAACAAGGACCGGTGATGGGATTTCCTAGACAAGTGGGAGTGCATAGTAGGGGTGAGGAGATATTGGGTTTAGAATTTCCCAGTGACACTGACCCGCCTACTCGACGAGCACAGATGCATGGAAGGGTGGAAAAAAGGGTATTATAATTCCAACAAGATAAAGGATAGTGTAAATGAATTAAATCAAGACTTTAAAAACAAGATCCATTATTTATCAGTAGAGATGCAATAGGGTGTGGGACAAGGATAAAAGTTGGGCCTTAGCTAGACACCATCACCATTAGGGGGTTCATTTGGATTTGAAATATGATGGAAATCCAAATAGAAAATAACTCAAAGTAAAGAAATGGATTGGGGAAATATCTGTGGGGGATTCAACAATCTAGGTTCCATGCCACAGTGCATTTCAACACTCCAGTGAGGAATATTTGAATGTAGGATTTTAACTCGAGTATCAGAAATTGTTAAAGGTTATATTTCATGAACCATGTATATTAGTTCTGGGACTTAAACCATGTACTGATGGCTCTTAGATTAAGGTCATAGGGTATGGACCTACCTTGAGCATATCAAATGGATATGTTTAGTGTGTAAGAGTGAAAAATAACATGAATGGGGACCAAGGAGGCATACCATAGTACATAACATTCATAAGAAAGCTTTCATAGTGTTTAAAGTCATGTTACTTAGATTAAGAGAGGTTATTTGTTTAGGTTCTAAAAGCTCAGACCATGATGGGGCCAAGGGGCCAAAGGGATTGACGAATTTGTGGATGGTGATGGGAATGAGAAGTTTGTGCATTTCTACATATCCCATAAGGTTGGGAATCATGTTATACATAGTTCTAGAAGGTTTCACAAATAGTTTATAGTCATAAGGTTTGGACCATGGAGAATAGTTTAGAGTCATGTTTTTTGGACTATAGGGGAACGTTCTCTCCAATGGTATAGATAAATTTGTCACACAAGAGTTAAAACCCAATGTGAATAGAACCATGGAGGATCAAGTATCACATACACACCATAAGGAAAACTACATACGGTTTAATTTCATAACACCAAGACCATAACAGGTGCCAAGGGACCAAAGGGTTAATGAATTTGCAGCTGGGACCAGAGATGAGATGTTTGGGCATCACTATGTATCCCATAAGGATGTGAACAAAGCCACATTTAGTTCTGGAA
Organism: Viscum album; assembly: GCA_963277665.1. Taxonomy (NCBI): domain Eukaryota; kingdom Viridiplantae; phylum Streptophyta; class Magnoliopsida; order Santalales; family Viscaceae; genus Viscum; species Viscum album. The sequence continues at coordinate 1,424,494,356 of OY728120.1, read as the reverse complement.
CATGACATGGTAAGAGATGAATGTCAGTATGGGTGATCCTCTCTAACTAGGGAATGGAGGCATCCCATGGTTATCATGAGGAATTCCATGTTCTAAGCATGGGGTAAAGTTTTTTTAACCATCCCATACTTATTCTATAAGGCATCCTGATTTATGATAAAGTAAAATCATAATTTAACGTCTTGTGTTGAGGATATTTTTTCATCCTGTGTTTTTTATATGTGGAATCCAAAACTTTTTCGGGGTAATACTATAGTTTCACATCATGAATGGAGGATGTACAAATATATTCAGCCTTGTAGAGGGACAAAACAGATGTGAATGAGGTCCAAGGAGGCCTAACTCCATACAACATATTCTAGGGGGGTTCATATAGTTCAAAGTCATGATTATTGGACTTAATCTACTAGTTTAAGGACTTAGAGTTTAAAACAAAGAGGGGAATTTCTTCAAAGGGATATGCATAGTGTAGTGGAGTAACAAACCCAATGTGAATAGAGAGATAACGAGACATACCTCCACACAAAAGAATCTAAAGAAAAATCTGATACAGTTTAAAGTCATAATTCTTAGACTTGAATTCCTAGTTTAAATTCATAGAGTTTGGATCCTTATGAATCATTTAAGGTCTTGTTGATGGACCTTGAACTCCTCACGCAACGTATCGCTTGAAAAACGCAGAATTGTTGGGAGGAGTGATACACTCTCAATCTAGAGTGATAAATGAGTATTAAACATTAGAATATACCATGTGAATAGTGTAAAGCCCCTCTCACTTAGGCTCCAACAATAGATATTTATTTCCAGGTATCATTGGCATCTTGCGAGCTAGTACCATATCACCCTGGAGGAAGGATCAGAGGCATAAATTATTGTTGAATGATCTCATTGTGATCTTTTGGTTCCACTATATTCAGAGTGACAGAAACTAAAAATAAATGGGAATGACTACCTCTATTCCATACACCAGAGAATATGGGGTCACCTGGTAGAATTATAATTTTGCATCCCATAGGCCTAGAGAACACTGTGTATCTTTTTCGACCAACTTTTCATGTTTTTGACCACCATATTCTACAAAATTTTGGAGATGGACTTGTTGAATTCCTTGATCAATCCATTTTCATACACATGATAATGGGAAGAAAGTTTTGACTAGTTATTGTACTTGATGTAAAATATCATCAGCTCAAAAACTTAAAAGTTGGTACTGTTTTTAGTGATATTAGTGTGAGGAACTCCGAATCGATGGATGACGTGGGAGCCCACTTATTCTATCATGGACTAGGCCTTGAAATACTTGAGATGAATCATATATACCCACATGGAAAAGAAATCCATTGTGGTCATAATAAACCATCACTGAAAAGAGGTCACTATCATATATGATCCTACAAAATCACATCCCCATACTGAAAAGGGACAAGAATAATTGGTAGTGTGGAGAATATATGATGGTAAATTAAAAAAGTTGGCATGGATCAAACATGCGTAACACCTCTTGGTGTGCTCTATGCAGTCATGGACCATGGTGGGCCAGACATAGCCCGACCTTTAAAACTTGTGGGAGATATTAAATCCAAATTAATGATAACCAAAAGACCCAACATAAACTTCCTACATAACCAAGGGAATATCGTCTCCATGGATCCAATGGAGGAGTATTACTTGAAACCCACATATGTGGAGAGTCTTCTCAAGTTTTAGGATTCTATGAAGGGTAAACTACCCTGCACATTAGTGAAATCACTCATGCTCTACTCGATCTAGAGGTAGAATTCCATGCATGAGATACTAAAGGAATGGAGCTATCAAATTTGGAGTTTCCTCTACTATGGGGGAATTCATAGGTCCTAATGTGGAAGCACCAGTATCCATGTGGTCTTCTTGATGCCTATCATCATCATCTAAAATAATGGGAGTGGTGACCCTCTAATGTGCCAGGTAAATGAACATGTAATCCTAGTTTTCCTCTAGAAGTGAGATAACTAGTCTGGCCATGGAATCAGTTTGACCATTCATTGATCAAGGGACATGATTCACTTCCAACTAACAAGGGGAATTGAGCTATTATCTAGTGAGTGTTCTCTAGAAGTGGGACAAGCTCTATATTTCTTATGATGTAATCACCATTAGATGGTTTTATTAATAATTCAGTGTCTACTCTCATGTGGAAGTAGGTGATATCAATATAGAAGGCCATCACAAGACCAATAATGTGATCCTGATACCCTACCTCGTTGCTAGTGCATCCTTCTAAAAATAGGAATAATTTTCATAGGACAACATGAATAAGAGAGATGAGGATGAATCCCAGAACTACTCTGTTAAGCTTGGTATCATTGATATTTCTACTTGTTGGGATCCAGGAAACATCTTCATATTGCATGTTAAAAAAGGGAATAGCATGTTCTACTGAAGTTATAGCCAAGTCTGGGAAGTCAACATCCCAGGGCATCCCTTCAGGGGTTAGACGGGTAGCCCTGAAGTCTTCCAATGCTTTACCCATGATAAAATTCTATGGAATGAAACCATTGTCAAACTACTGAATAATCAGTACCCAACATGCCTGTCATCCTTTCCACATGGAAAGACCCATTTTATACTTTATTGGGTCACCAAAGACACCATCTGTATCTTGGGATGGAGAAGATAATGTAATGAATTCTAAAATACAAACAAAAATAGTGTGTGTCACCTTTTCTTTTTGGGGGAGTATCTAGTCTCAATCTCAGGGTGCATACTAATAAGATAATATAAACTATTTTTTATGCCCTAATTTTTCTTCTAGGATCGAAGGGAACTAAGGGGACATTATAGGATAGAAAAAAAGAGGACCAGAGTCTTCCTTGAAAAGGGTGGAATTAAATATAGAGGCTGTAGTAGATGCTAATTTATTTCCTCAATGGCTTCTTGGAACTCCTTATCAAACTATTAAGTGGTTTCTATAGTCATGAGTCTTGAAAATGGCTTACACATTCTCACTATATTTTTTATCAATCTATGTATGTAGGTTATGTAGACTTAAAGGCCACTAAGCACCTGACGGTTTATCAAAGAAAGAATCTCGATGATTGAATTGATCTTCTCTGGGTCAATATCAATGCTTCTCTATCTAATGATGAATCCAAGAGACTTCTTAGAGGTAACCATAAATGGACACCTCAAGGGGTTCATCTTCAAATATTGAGAGTGGAGGAATCCAAAAACATTATCAAGATCTCTAATATAGTCCTATCACTTTTGGGATTTGACCACCAAGTCATCCATGTTTCATTCCACTAACATCTAGAGAATTGGTTTGAATATATTGTGTATGGACTACATATAATTGTCACCAACATTCTTCAGGCCAAAGGGCATCACCTAATAGAAAAAGGTCAATTGAAATGACTTGAAGGTATTATAATCCTCATCCTCAGGGTCTATCTAAATATTATTGTACCTGGAGTATCCATCCATTAATGAGAGATCCCAAAACATGAATATAACATTGATCAACATCTATGTCATTGTTAGGGGAAGATAATCCTTTGTAAAGTGGAATTTGAGATCCCAGAAGTCGATAAAGACTCTAATATTCCCCTTATTTTTCTAGATAGGAATGATATTAGGTAGCCACTTGGGGTATTAGAAGTCCCTAATTAAATTCTCTTTGATAAGCTTATCAATTTTGGCCTCGACCATATAACCATGAGAGGGATTCGTTTTTCTATGAGTTTTATTGAACCCATGATGACTCTCCATGAGACCAGGATTGGGAATTGTGATTCGGGGGTCTATTTTTGGAATTTCTTCGAAGAACCAAGTGAAGAAACTATGATGTTGCTTCATGAAATCCACATATTGTTGCTACTCCTCTAGGGGATAACTGCACTAATTATTATTGGTCTTGGATCTTCCTCAGTATCGAGGGTAACATGAATCAACTCATCGAAAGTAATGGAGAAACCCTTTACAAATACCAGAGGTGCATCTACTAAATCATCTTTATCATATGAGGTAGGAGGATTAGTATGAGGTGGATCTTCCTGGTTAGCTATCCCAAAGGGAACAATGTTTCCTTTTTGGGTGGGTACGGAATCTCCACTGAGGGATTCCTACTCTACTAAGACAATGGTGACAGAAGGTGTTCCGCCAATTCCATTAGGAATTCAACAGTGGGGGTCCATGATTGATGTCAATGAAATGGTGGTGGGTTCACTTCCAACTCAACCCTTCCCTAAGAAACAGACAATTATTTCAAGAGATGGTGGCCAGGGGGTAAACGTCATAGTAATTTACAGGGTTTGGATATTATAGAATCGCTTGGAATTGTGCCATGTAAGAGTTTGAGGTAATATTTGGATGTCCTTCCTTTTAGGAATTTCATTACCCCTTTTCTCAGAGATGAAAAACTGACCTCCTAGATCTAGTGTTGTGGGTTCCAACCGATGGATTGGGAGAATGAAACCATTATCCAAGTCTTCCCATAGACTGGATGTAGTGGTTATGCATTCCACCACATTGGTCTAAACCTCCTTTCCCTGTCTATTATAATATTTTGAAACTAAGGAGGGGGATTCAAAGGAGTTAAAGGGAGAAACATAACCATAGAGTACCCCTACTCGATATTTGAGGGAGTACCTGAGGAATTGGTGATATGAGTATGGGCTGTCACATGTAGATAAAGATAGGGCCAACCTAGTAGTTCATTATAGGTGGTATCATGTGATTCTAAAATGAATTCTATGCTTGAAACCAAGATAAAAAATAGAGTCTTCAATAGAATCATACCACGTGGTCTCTACTTAGTTATTATATAACCATGAATCTTCTCATCACAAGGAAGTAGATCCACTTCGATTAGTCCCCACTTGTTGAGTGTCTGATTCATGAAGAGATAAATTTTGGTACCTATGTTGACTAGGAAACAATGGATCTCTAGGATATTGAACTAGACTATGATGTACATCGAGTGAATGTACCCCTACATAAGGGATCCATCGTCCTATTCATAGAATGAGATAATGGTTTGGTATTCCTCTTACTTTACCTCCTCCACAGAGTAGGACTCTGTGGTAGCTACCTCTACTTCAAACAAGTGGGGGATCCTCATGGAATCTGCAAGGGACCCATGCATTTATTTAGAAATACAACGGGCCTTGAGGATCGAGATCCTTGTAGGTATGTTTGAGAGGTGCTACGGTATGTTGTACTTCCATGAAAAATGATTGTTTCTTCCTACCATAGGAATCTCCATGGCTGGGGGCATGACAGATGATGCTGGCTGTGCTACTGAGTTCTGGATAGTACTTGAAATATCCTCCTACCAATGAGATAACTCATCCAAAATCACTATCTACTGAATGAGGCTTCGCAATGGCTAGGTGTAGCTAGTCATTATGTGATCTTGACTACTTTTCTCGGCTAGTTAACATGATCTTCTCTAGTGGTGTGTCTGATGTGGTGGGCTAGGAGGGCTGTTCCTACTGAGCACTATGAAAAATCCACTTCCCAGTCTTGATAGTGTGCATGGTGTAGTTTGAGTAACTATACTGAGAATTGCTTCAGATTTCATGCCAATAACTTCCCCTTTGATGGCATTGGCCTAAGGCACCCTTGTGGTCTTCCTGACACTCCTCATCACCTGGAAGTGTGAATAATTCCACCAACATAACAACATTCATAGAGGCATATTCCTACTATTTGTCGGAGGGGTCTTCTAGTGTTGTGTAGACCTAGGTATGATTCCAAACTCCAGAGGCATGAAAAAACTGAGTGTGCGCAATTTCTGTGATACTGGTGGGGGAGTCATATTTACCTTATAGTGTTGGTGCCATCTCTTGTTAGATTTTTAAGTCTATGATGTATACATTGAGGTGGTGGAAAGAGAAGGCACAATGATTGAATGAGAATATAGCCTGCCTAAACAGGCATGAATGAAATTGTGGGCATGAACGAATACTATGTGATCCAAAAAGTCATCATACTTATTGATTTTGTGGCTAAAAGATATATTCCATTCACCTAAACCCTTACTATCACTGTCAATATTTTGGAGATATGTTCTGCCTATTCAAGGACATTTCCAAACTTGACCGAACCATTATATACTTGTTCCTAGATCCAATAATTGAAAACATAGAATTCTTTGATGATATGTCTGATGATCACGTGGTATGTTAAATGGTCAGGGTGATTAGTGTGTCTTACTTCCTAGGGTCTCCTACATTATGAAAGCTTCAAAAATCCTGTTCCTAGGGAACATATTAAATAAATCAGGACCTGCACATAATTGAAAGAATATTTATGATTTCTTTTTCCCATAAATGATGCTCTGAGAGCCTCGTCTTGATGAGGGGGTGGGGTAACATTCTCTAATCTTGGTGATGTTTGTGCTAGGCAAGGTGGAGCCTAGCAGTTTTGTGATAGATGTGGCTATGATTGGTATGGATACTACACTTGGTGAGGTTCTTTATGAAGAGGGGACACCAACTCTAGATGCTTGGAGGGCCTCCAACTCTATGGAAGCCACAATATATATTTTGGAAGCCCTTCTCGTAGGAGGAGGAAGAGGCAATGGGAAAGACTATTTGACATAATTCAAGGATTCCTCTAGGCACTGGTCCATGTTAGAAAAATATTGGAATCTTCATGAGAAGTTAAAATTAATGAAGGTAGGGACCATATCTGTATTGACATTGCCAATTCACATTTTGTGATTATCCTAAATCAGCTGCTTGTCAATTGAGTATGTGAGACCTTTCCACCAGGATACAAAATCTAAAACTTTCGGATTATTATTTTTCATAGATTTTTAAGGAGTCATTAATTCTTGTCTTGTGATTGGTGGAGCAAAACTAGTAATAGAATTGTCTATATAGATCTTCCTAACTAGCGATGGACTGTATGGGTAGTTGGCTATATGAGACGAACACAAGTCCACTCACTCTTGAGATGAATAATCTGAGCTTGGTATCCTCCTACAACTCTGGGGTTCCCAAAATAGTCTTGCACCTCTATATGAAGTGGTCCAAGTGCTTCAATAGATCAGTCATCCCATTTAATGGGGGTAAAGATATGGTTCCCAAAATCTAGGGGTGCACACATTTCATCCACCCATTTGGGGTACAGTTTTCTGTTAGGTGGTATTTCCACCAATCTTGTCTCTAGTAACTCAAGGAGAGTAGTGAGAGAATCTATCAAATCATTCTTTAAAGGTTCCCTGTCATGAGGAGGATTCCTGGCCACAAATGTGTTGATAGGATCATCAACTTGGTAAGTAGGCTTAGTGACTTGTGGAGTAGTGCAATGTGGATCCCAAAGAGGATAATTATACTGCTCGGGAGGGTTAGAGGACTCATATCACATCACCTACCATATACTCCTACCTAATCTCTATCTTGATGTTTGGGGTTTCCAGGATCGATTGGGGGAAACTGGCCAAGGAGGACTTGCTACCGCACTAGAGGCAAAATGGGATCCCATTAGGTGGCGTTGTAGTCTAAATTCATATCATCCATGAGCTCATCGATGATCCTATTCTTCTCACTGACATTATGGAGTATTGAAACAATCATGGGATATGCATTTTTATTTGAAAAAATCTTAGGTGGATCCATGTTCCCAATATTATTCTTATACATATAGATGTTCAAATGGGCATGAAATCTCTTAGAGGGATCCTTGAGGCAAAGTGCCTGCTTTTGTTTCTAGGTTTGAACACCTGTATGAGGGTTTGTTTGGTATTATGCTACCCCTTGGAGAAGAACATACCTTTCAAAATCTGTATTGATTCCCATGTTATAATGCAGCTCAAGAACAACCATGTTTACCTTGACAATACCCGGAGGGGAGTTTTAATCATTGATGGGAATGTAAGCTTGTTGTAGGATAGAGCTGAAGTGGAGAGAAGCATATTATCCCTAGACCATGATCTTCTCATGGAGAGTGTCCTCCAATATAATCGGATAGAGCACTACAAAGGTCTTAATGCAACATCGTTGGAGGGTCTAACAGAAGATGAATGATGTAAGGAACTGAGCCATGAGGAGTACTTACAACTCAAACCTTCGACATTGATGATAAATATTCTTGTGGTACCCATGGATTACTAGTTTTACCAACTAATGATAATTAAGGATGTGAAGAATCACCTAGGTTGTTTGGTAGAAACACACATCCTAGAACTCAATTAGAGACTATGGGATATAGAAGTTTGGAGTTGTAGATGGCCAGAATATTACTGATATCTGGTTGGTGGCCAGATTTTCCCACATGCTTTCCTGCTCAGAAGAAAACCCCTGATCTTAGTTTCCCATTCTTTTATTATTATTATCCAAATATGGTTTGTGACACCGAAGTAGATCGGTTTTTCAACTAGCCATCTAGTTGAGGAGCCACTAGTAGAGGTTTCTATTCACTACATGTTGGGGCATCCCATCAGGGGCGGTTCCAATCACATCAACACATCCCTACAGGATAGATTATTTAAAACTTATTCAATTCCAGGGGTTCTGGTTCTCAACTGTGACTCATAATCTTATGGATCCACATGGTGGTGCTCAACATATGAAAGTTCCATCCTAGACCATAACAACTATCCATTATCCCAGGAAAATGTTCAAAGGGATACTATCGATGAATGAGATGGCTACATTATGAACACCTGAAAGATCTGTATAACTTCCTCTACCTACATATACCTATGGAGGTATTTGGGAATCATATTTATTTCACCATTTAGGATGGAGAAACTCACATTTCTGGAACATTCTCTAGACTCTATAATTTAGGGTGGGAACAACATCACTGAGTTGCATGTTTCCTCCAAGATAGATAATTCGACGAGGTTGATGAAAAATAGAATTTCCCTTGATTTAAAAATGATTATGGTTGTTACAATTTATTCCCTTGTGTTATTCCCTAGGGAAGGGTACCTCTTCATCATTTAGATGAACTCTGCACTGGTTAATTGAAGCATGAGGAAAACCATTATAATGGTCGAAGTGGACATGGGGATGACCTCCATGTTGAGGAGATGGAGTGTGGAGAAGACCTCAACACCAGTTGCTCAAATAATGGAGAGTACCTCCACTTTGGTTGTTAATGGTGTTGGTAGGACCACTGTATGACATATTCTCGTTACGAGGTGGCTCATAAGGGCTTTCGGTGGTTCTAATGACTAACATAGTCAACCTGAACAACCTATGAGGCAGCTTGGGTATTGATCCCAATTAGGAGAAGATGTATTCCCATTTAGGGATCTATAGGGCTGAATTAGCGGTGAAAGGGACCTATAGAGATGAAAAAGATGATTCCCCTTATCATTAATTATCATGTATATTCATCTAATGTTGGCGTCGGGTGGTTTGGAATGGGGTGTGTGAAATAGGGGTGAATTCCATGTGTTCTTCCACATGAAAGGCTAGTCATTGTTGGCACTAACATGGCCTGGTGGGAACCCTCTATGGTAGATCCCAAGAAGTAATCATGACTGGGGGTGACTTGAGTTCCCCCATATCCTCATCATAGGGTAACGAGTAATAGGATCACTCTAGGGAGAGGTTCCTGAAGTGGGTTTTTGTGTAAATGGGGATTAGTTCCTCCCTTCATGGCTCTTGGGTGTACTGATGTCAGTGAGGTGTTAATGCCTCCGGTTACAAGTGGGCCATGCACCTTTTGAGAATGAACCTCTCTTTCTTGTACTGACATAAAAGTGTGTTGATCGCCCTTATCTAGATGATTTTTGAAGATGGTACAGGGAGTGAGAATCCAGTAACCGAATTCACAACTGAAGTCATGGTGGTTGTAGTGGTGGGAGAATGGTCAGGTGATACTATCACGTCATTGATTCTCCCACCCTGATGCATGTGGGACTTCGTTTGTAAATTTCATACCATGTCCATCCAGTAAGGAATGTTTATTCATTCATTAGTACAGGTATGGGGAAAGGTTTTTTCAGTTCCCCAATGTCATCCAATCTTATGAAGATGAAGATTGATTCACACAGATTATGTCACAGTTGGAGGATTCCCAAATATTAAATGCCCGAATCTCTAGTGAGTTCCATGATGGACCCATCATTTTCTAGGTGGGACTTGGTGCAAGATATATTGATCTAGTGAAATGAAAATTTTATAATTCACCAATTCTACTAGTCCTCATGTTTAGGAGAAGAATTTCATGTTGAGACCACCATTTCTGTTGCTGTCACTTTTTCCAGGGCCCTTCTTGCATGTTGACCTCATGCGTGTGCATACTGGCGTGTTGAATCGCTATATTCCAACTTTCCAAATGTGGGTGGCTTTCATCAATTTCAATTATGATGTATTCTCCTTGATTGAAACATGATGATGGGATATTGGTTTCTCATTCAAAGGATTCCTCCTTGGAGATCATCACCTAGTATGGCTCTCCCTCTTAGATTTAATTAATGTTCATGGGACTCATTCTTGATGCCATATCTTTGTGGATTACTGTTAATTACACATCTTCTTCCTTAACATACTATGTTCATCTTGACAAGGAAGAAACCTTCGTTTAGGAGTGTAGTCACATTGGGCATCGTTGGACATTACTAGATGGTGGGAGCATTGGTCACATGTATAATTCCTCTTGGGAGGGCATATCATGTGAGGCATATTAATGCAAGGAACCCAAGGTATCATATTCTGATCATGAGGTAATGATTACAAGGGAATAAATATTATATGTATTTTCACCTCAGGAACCCCACACTTATGAATGGGTTATGTATTCAGGGTTATGTTACATGTTTTATGTCCTCTGGGGGTGGATCAGAACATGTAGTGGAGATAGATTGGGGACCTATTTTAATGTCTAATGAAAATGGAAAAAAGTTTTATTTTCTTACGGGGATAGGATGGATGGATTTAAATTCCCCATAGAGGTTGATATGAGAGTTTCATCCCTAATAGTTAATATGTCACACCTAGATTAATAGGTGATAATTACCCTTGAGGTAAACCATGGATGGATGGATTCGAAGGAACTTTTAGGTGGATTTGAAAGGATGATAAGAATGCCCCTTGGGGAAGATCAGGGAGGTGTGTCCTTGGGAGGGAATATGTCACACTATGTTTGACAAGAACGCCCCTTATGGAAGATCTAGGATAGTTGGTTCAAAAAAACCATTGAGACAGGTCCTAATGGTTAACTAGGACACCCCTTGAGGCAGATCATGGAGATATATACCCAGGATGGGTCACCTAATCTTATGATTATCTAGGATTCCCCTTGAGGTAGACCTAACGAGTTTAACAGAATTTCTCTTGAAGTGGGTAATGGAGGTATGTCCCAATGAGGGAGAACCTATGTTTACCATTGGTGAAGATTCCTCTTGAGGTAAACAAGACGATTTGATTAGAATTCCCCTTGAGTTGGATCAAGTAGGTAAGTCCCTAAGAGGGAGAACCAAAATTTCCAAATGGTCAGGATTCCCCATGAGTCTGACCCAAAGAGATGATCTGAGAACACCTTGAGGTGGATCATGGATGTACATCCATAGGATGGAGCACATATGTTCACCAATGGTCTGAATGACCCTTGAGGCAGAACCAAAGAGTTGATTAAAACTCCCCTTGAGGTGGATCTGGTAGGTACATCCATAGGACGGATCACCTAAGTTTACCGATGGTTGGGATTCCCCATGTGGATGACCTGGAGAGTAGATTAGAACACCCCTTAAGGAAGATCCGGGAGTTACTCCCCTATGAGGGAGCACCTATGTTAACTTATGTTCAGGATGCCCCTTGAGGGAAATGCAAAGAGTTGATCAGAATGAATTTTTTGGGGGATCGGGGAGGTAAATCCCTTGGAGGGAGAAACTATGTTTATCGGTGGTTGGGATACCCGTTAATGAAGACTTCAAAAGTTGACTAGAATTTCCCTTGAGGTGTATTAGGGTGTTATGTCCCTAGGAGGGAGGACCTATGTCTACCGGTGGTCTAGATTCCCCTTGAGGTAGAACCAAAGAGTTGATCAGAATACCCCTTAAGGTGGATTAGGTAGGTATATCCCCAGGAGGGAGCACTTAAGTTTACTAATGGTTAGAATTGAACCTTAGGGAGGCTTCCTACATGCCCTATTTAGAAGATATGGGACCAAACCCACATAGTTCAATGATGATTTTTGATGTCACGTGACATGACCAACCCATGAACTTCAACTTCATGAGTTAAGGACGCTCGGGTCACAAAAGGGGCATTGATGATGGATTGTGTGGGGTTTATGAAATGAATCTTCCCATCATAAGATGATTTCTCTTATTTGGATGAGGTGGGGATTACATATTGATCTTCCTGGATGATCTCATTCCATGTGAGTGGTAGAGGTGTGCGGTTCATCCCGTGCCACTCATACCGGGGAATCTTGTGATTATCGCACAACGTAGGACTATAGTTTTCAATCATGTTTTAAGGATGTTGTCTTGTAGTTTAACCTAGTATGACTATCTTGTGGAGCTAGGTTGTTTTCTATCTAGTAGATCATGTGTTGGTGGATTTACTCCTCACCCATTTGGCTTACGTGACCATCACTCATGCTCCTCTAGGAGGGACATGTCTTTGGTACTGTCAGGGTACAAATAAGGGAGGAGTGTCAAAACAAAAGGTCCATGTTAGGGTCTCTATCCTTTGATGCAACATTGATTAGGGTACCTATTCTTATAATAAGAGGTAGGTGGAATGTTCAATCCACACTTGAGGGAGTGGGAAGACACATGAGTGGGTGTTACTAGTCATGTAGGGACTCGAGGTGCATATGGACCAACCCAAGATTGGTTTGGGGGGAATAGGCACTCATCATTCATGAAGTAAGTTCAATATAAGGGAGGTAATATAGAGAAGTTTAGGAGAGGGAATTCTCGAAGACTGGGTCCCGAAAGAGAGTTGATTCACAAAGGTCAACATCTCTATGAATGAGTAGGATTCACGAAATAGGGTTACCCTGCCTTAGAGGGAAGCCCTGGTTCATGAGAGGGGTTCTTTGGGAAGGTTGGATTCTCTATGAAGTCTCCAGTGTCATATAGGTACTTCTTCCTTCACTAAGGGAATTGGTATTCATGAATCAAATCCCCACCATGGGTGGAGGAAATCTAGAACACATGGAAATGGGTTTTTTGAGGCCTAGATACCTTGGGTGATCCATTTCGTTTTGGTTCATGATGCTCATGAGGTTCAAAAATTGCGGGTAGTTTTAGAATCAAAAAGGTTGGGGATTATCCCTAAAATATCCAAATGAGTTGGGGTATTTATAGTTATGGGGTTTCATGAATATTGGAAACGATTTGAGATGACTTAGTGGGATTCAATAATTGGTGCAGCTCTTTCAGGCTCATGATGACACCATCAACCGTTCACGTGTTCACGATTCACTCTGTGACTCTGAAAGTCATTGCAAAGAGGATTACCATCTGTACATCACACATTCTTGAAGGAAATCATACATTTATGGAGATTTGTGTTCTCTAGATATTCTTGAAGGATCTAGGCTCTGTGAAGTAGATTTCTTAGAGAGATTTTGGGCCATTTTAGCTCAGATTCACTTCGAATTGGCCATGCCTTCCACAACCATTCTCATGGAATGCATATTTCATTAAAAAAATCATAGTTACATTTATTATCTCATAAATATAGATTTATAAACCTCAAACATGGAACAAAAGATATTTTTATTAAGTAATAAATAAATTAAAATTTTCATACATTATCTATCTTTCTTTTATGTAGTACTTTTTAAATAAAAACTTCTAATTTTTTATATTTTTTAATTAAGGCCCAATATTCACTTTGTTATGAATCAATTAATTGTATATTCATTATAGTTTTCTATTCCATCCCTTAAAAATCATTTTATTAATTCATCGAATTCCATAATAATACTTTATTCATTAAAAAAACTTTTTTATTATCATTATCTAAATCCATATGTACATCATATATTAATGGTATTATGTTTATTTAATTTCTGATAAGGTATTTATCTTGAAATTGGAATCTTGTGTATTTGGTTCAACTATTACTAGGAAATTTGGGACTACTCCTTATACTTGAAGAGGTAAACATTTTTTAGGAAAGATAACTTTCATAGGAGTTGTTCTTTGTTGTTTACTGGGTCCCTAATTCTAATGAAATGTTTATATATTACATACTCATAATTCTAGATTTATTTATCCATTACTAACTTTGTATCCCAACATTATAAAACCTGTAAACAAACATCCATTAAATTTTTATAATGATAACATTTTTCACATTATCTTTTGAAACAACTTTTTTTTATTTTATTCCTATATAACATTGAATTATAAATAAGATGTCCTTTACTTTATATAATTGTGATCATTTAATTATTTATACAATACTTTGATTGGTGCAACCTTCATTTTCACATGAATCCCTAACTAGTGGAGTAACCATAACAATTGATCATATGTTGTGAACCATTTATGTTATGTATTCAAATATAGATTTATTTCAATTATTTCATTAGATAAAAAGATATATTATGAGATGGGTGGAGATATTAGTATATATCCACCTAATTCATTATTTTGATCTCCATCGTCAAAGATACTATATTTGTTCTATTGGAAAGTGGACTAACATATTATGATATCATGACTTGGTTGATATCCTTATCCTATGATGGTTTGGTTGTTTTCATTGACCAGTGGTTTATGATTCTTAAATATCAAGAATTAATTTTTATAAAATTTTATTGATGATATTTAAAATAATTATTGAATATATCATTATCTAACCCATTTAAAATTTATAAATCTATCCAGACATGTTACCATGATTATATAATACCCTCAATATGTTCTATGGATATGTTATTTATTTTTATGTAAAATAACTAAAAAATAGAATATATCATTGGTTAAGGATTTTGTGGATTAATGATACATATATAACGTAATTTTAATTATTTATGTTATAAAAGTTTATCTTGATTATTTCTCTTAGTTCCAAAAGACATAAAACATTTGATTTGGGGAATTGAGTATATGACATGGTTTTTTATGCTATAAAAAGACAATTTTGTTATTATAGAACCATATCTAAAAGTACTAGTATATAGAATCATGCATGTATCAAAGTAGAGTTTGTAGTTTTAGGAATTTCGAAAATACCATATGATAATTTTCAATGTTATAGAAAACTAGCTCAATTATAGAAAGTATGAACATGGAAGGATAAAATTTCAAATTTTACTCTATTTATGTTGAAATTTTAAATTTATTATATTATATTAATTTATTTTATTGAATTTATAAAATAAATGAAGGAATAATATTTAAAAATATGAAAAAAATATAACTATGAAGTTAATGGAATTTATAATGATTGTTCCAATGTTACACAAATGATCCTCATTATGGAGGTAGAAATAATCACTATAATATGAGCTTATTTGATAGAGGTTTATTTGTACTATCATAAAATAATGGATTGGTATCATTTACTAAATCATGATATTAAATTAGTTGATTAATTAAGGATGTATCATCCTTCATAATTTAGTGGGACTGCAAACCAATTTCAGGTTGAATGGTAGATTTAAACACTAGAGAAGGCATTCAAAGTAGTAGAATACTATTATAAATAAAAAGGTAATGCTAGTATTTTATCGATCAGAGGGAGAACTATACTAATGTTGGAAATTAATAAAGAATAAATGATCTATGAAGAGGTTTAATATACTTTATTATGAAATTTAATGAATTAATTTATTGAAAAATATTTTCATTGAATAATACATATCACGATTGAGAGTAAACACTTTCATTTATATTAAAGGTTAATAAATTTATATTGGGATATTAGTTTAATTTTACATGGTTAGAAATTTATCCCATAGGGGTTTCAATGAATTTAAGAGTAAAATAGATATATTATATAATGGGTCAAAGTTAATTTTCCAAAAATCCATTATTATATAGGAGTTCAATAACAGAAAAAATAATTTTCTATAATATTAAAATAGATATGATATTTTTTATAAAATGAATTTTTATATTTTATAAAAGTAGAGAACATTGTCATAGAATCTCATTAGATATAGATTAAAAAATAAATAAGGACTAAACCTCACATTTCTAGATATATATAATGAAGTAATATTTAATTTTCTTTTTTGTGACTAAAATACGTATTAAATGTGGAAGAAATTGTGATTAATCATAGAAATACTACCAGGGGTGAATCATGGTTACCCATTTTAACATTTAAATGTCCTAAAATATGATTATATTATTTTTTATATATTAATACAATGGATCAATTAATAAAGTGTATTTAATTTCTAAATTATGATAATCTTTTCCCTAAGTTAGAATGTAAGAAGTGGGATTAAAATCCTCAATGAAATCCATAGAGAAAATAGTATGGACATGCTACCAAAATACTAATTTATATGATCCCAATGATGTTTTAATTTATATTATATTCATCAACTCAATAGTGTAATACTAATTATTTAATTATATTTTGAACAATTCATTTTTTCAATGTATGTTTATTATTCTAAAAAATTACTCACCTACAATATTGATGGTTTAGCTATCAGTAATAACACCAATGGTGTATCAATTTTAACATAATTATTTAAAAATGTTACCATCACTATTTATAGGAAAGTAAAACCCATAAATTTAGTGGTTTATAAATAATTTTATATTTATATTATTCTAAATATGTATTGGTTATCACAATATAGGGCACTTATATAATTTCCCAGATAATATTTTTTTTGATTTAAACATTTATTCCATCAATTATTAATACAAAAATTCAAGGTTAAAAATAAAAATACTTTATTTAAAAAAATATAATGATGTTTAAACATTATCATAAAATAATGGTATAGATTTATCATAAAAATAATACATAGAGTGGAGGGAATAATGATGTAGGTTATTCTGATTGTGTATGATATTTTAGAAATCATTGAGATAAGGGATTCATTTATAATGATTTAATTCTTATAAATCATTTTACTTATTCTAATAACGACTTCGGTTTGTGATAACAAAATTTATTATATATAATTCTTTAATGTATAAAATATTCATAAATGAAATATAACAAATATAAATAGTACTTACTTAAATTTTTTACTTTAATGAATAAACTACATAAAATAACCAAAGTGATATTTTCAGACAAAATAATTGCCAATAAAGTAAAATCATTAATGATTGACCAATTTTGGGACTAAATTTTATAATTTTTGAAATTTATCAAAGAATTCAGTGACCATGTTTAAGAATTAGATCAATCACATAAAACAATTTATGTGATTTAATGGATGGAGATGATGATTCCATGCCATTGTTAATTTCATAGTAGACTCTGAAGAATGTGGAGATAAATTCAATGAATGGGAAGTGAAAATGACATGAATCATTAATCGTGAATATAAATTGAAACATTAAATAATTTTGTTATATAAAATAGTATTAAAATAGTTATAAACATGATATAAAATTATATTTAGAGTTGACATGTCAAGGGATACTTCTTATAATATAAAACTATAAAAATTGGAAAGACCCCACTATATCTATTGTTCGTTAAGTGATTAATCATAATAGAATAAAATTAATCAAATATTTTTTACTATTAAGATAAAAAATTAAGTCCTTTAAGTTATATTTAATGCATTTTCATTAAAAATCTTGAGAAGAAACCCTATAAAATTCAATAGACTCTAAATTTGAATTTAGTAATGGCTTTTAAAAAAATCACCTAATAAATAATATAAAACTATCTCATTATTAATATCAACTTCTAATATTTGAGATAATTAAATCATTATATTTTTGTTATGTGGTCATGTCTCATGTTTTGTAATGAAATGTGTTTATTTTCAATTTTTATACTCCTCATAAATCTATTGAAGAGATTATTAAATAAAAATATGTGCATATATTTTTGTGTACGCCTTGTAAAATTTGTATATTCAGTCAATAGATTTAAAAATCCCTTACTAGTTACTAATTACTGTGTAGAGTTTTTATCAACATGATTTTATTAGATTATTTCTTAAACATAAATCACTTAATTATTTTATGTTGTTTTATTTTCTCAATAATTTCTCTACAAGTATCATATTAATTTCATTGAGTTAAAAACTTATTTAATATTAAATTAATTATCACTCTAGGTTTTTAATAAATTTAATTTGAAATGTTTTACTCTATGAAAATTACTATACACTAATAACTAGTATCCTCTAGTAAAATACATTTTACTGTAAGTAACGCCATTTTAAAATTCAATATAATCTATTAAATTTATAATTGAAATTTTATTAGCTATTTGAGAATTATTTTAAATATACAAAAACTATTAAAAATTGTTTTTATTTGTTATCATGTTTTTAATTTAGATGCATTTTAATTATTATTATTTTATTTCTATTTTTTTTGTAAAATCATGATTCAACCTTCTGTCGAGGGAAACCTTATAGAATAATATTTAGTATTAAGGAACAAAATATATTTCTTGTTTAACTATTTTTTGGACATGATCCATGATAAAAAGTGAAAGTACATTTCATGGTTTAATGGGAAACACTCCATGGGAATAACATGTTATCAATGTACCTCCATAATCTATTGAATAAAATTACCAAAAATTGAATATCATAATAAAAATATACTTACAAAGCATATATTTTGATAGATAGAATAATATTAAAGATAAATTTTAAGATTCTAAAATTCCTAGAAAGAATAAAAGTGATGTTAAAAAGTTGGATTACGATTATAAAAAAATTATGAATTGTATAGTATTTTCATTATGATAGTATGAGTTGAATATGATTAATATTCATGAAACATCATATGGGATAAGTCATACACTTATTGTATCACATGAGGAAACTAATAAGGTACATGAGTTGAGTTTAAATACATTTTATAATTTTTATTATACCAATAAGACGAAGGTAAATGAATCAATTTCTAAAATATTTTTTATGCTTATAGACATTATAAATAATATAATATCTCTTGGATAAATAATGAATCATAAATATTCAATTTTGAGGATATAAACCAATATGTCAGAAAAAAATAAAAATATTATAATTTAAATTATAAAATACTATATCATAATAATTATTAATGTAGAGAATATGACAAATAATTAATAATTCAGGAATAATAAATATTATCTATGAAATGATATGTTGGTAAAACTATGAAGAAAATAGTTAAATTTAAGTCATAATTAAAATGAAAAAAATCCAATCTTTCACAAGAAAAAAATAAAGTAGATTTAGATATTGATGAGGATATGGGACATATTTCTAGAATATTTAAAAGAATTATGATATGAATGATTAATAAATAAATTGTTTTAATCTGATAAATATACATATTATTAGTGTAAAAGTAATTTTTTTATCAAATTTAGTTGTTTAAGCCAAAAATTATGTTTTAAAGTTATGATAAATGTAAATATAAAAATAAATTATCATATTATATTATATTCAATTCCTTTTAGTATATTTTAATAAATTTGAAGGGTAGTGGTTGTGAATAACATAAGGAAATTGAATTTTTTTTATTCATAGAATATACTTCTTAGTTGACTTCTAGTTCAATTTATTTTTATAGTGATATTTATGATGAATATTTTCAACTGTGTGAATAATTAGAAGAATATTTTTCTATGATAAAAAAATAAATGAATCAAAAATATTAAATAATCATGAAACCCCAGGCTTAGTTTTAAATAAAAATTTTTAGGTATTGATTTAATTTCTATAAATTTGAAATATTTATATAAAATAAAATTCATAAGACTAAGAATAATAAATTAATAAAAGTCCTTAAATATTTCAATAATGGAATGTATAACCATAATAAAATATTATTTTCCTAAATACCACATAAGTCAAGAAATAAATTATGTTAAATAATAGTATTGTGGAGAAAATTATGTACATATTATTTTTTTCTAGGATCTATAAATAATAGTGTTACAAATATTTAGTTTTAATGAATATTCTTATCATGGACATCATGAAAGACACTATCCTAAGAACATGTATGATTTTTATGCACCCAAGTGAGTTTTATTTTATTAGTTGATTTTCTATATTCAAGATAGGAGGGTTCGGAATGTTCAAGTTATAAAATCCAATTTTTTCGAATTTCCTCAATCCTAATAAAATTTGGGTAACAAAAAGTTAATTTCTATGATATTTTATAGGTTAAATTAATGAATAAAAACATTATAATTTTTTAGTACATGAATAGTGGGTTTTGAAGCAAGATGATAGGTGATTATTCATTCTTTAACAGTTTGTTAAAAATTAAAGGGGTTCCCTTTATAGATAATAATATAAAAATAATATGCATTGTCCATATTAGTACATATAACTCTTTTTTAATAAATAATGTTATATTTATTGATGGTATAAAAGAGAATCTTGATTTTATTATCCATATTTGTGATGATGGTTTTCTTATTTTATTGGTGAATAATGCATTCACAATTTATAATTACAAACATAATTTATATTTTTTTGTAAATAGATTTGAGACGGTTTAAAATGTTTATTTGAATTATTTAATTTCAAAAGGTTTTATAATTTAAATATATCTCACAAATATTCAGGTTTTTGGTATAGGATAATGAGTGAATTTATTCTTAGTCACTTATAAATATTACAAACAAAATTTAACTTAAATAAATACGTAATCTAAAATTCCTAAATGACAAAGTATGTATCCCTTATTAAACGGGTATACAGTATAACATTTATTTAGAAACAAATAAATTTACCTTTTGATTTCAGTCATTATAGTTACTGTAAATTGTCTTTTGAGACCATGTTCAATTTCTACTATAGGTTGAAAAAACTTAAAAAAAGTCATTAATTATTAATGTTCATGATTCACTTGTGTTTTCTATTTAGGTCTCAAAAAAAGATTTTTCCGTCTTTTCTACATTTGTATGTTCCACTAAGAACCTTAATTGAATGTCATTGAAACATTAATAAGTGAAAAATTAAGAATTTGAAAATAATAACAACGAATATTTTCTTTCACTCTATGGATTATCCATAACTTTTGAATCCCTATAACACCTTTAAAAAAATGGTTATCATTAGGAGAAATAGTACTCCCCTAGAAATAACTTAAATACTTCCCAATGAGTATGAGTTATCTATAAATCTTTATGTTGAGAATTTTTTTGAACTGAAACACTTTTGATAGTGAATGTTCTAACAGATTGTTTTTTATATAGTGCAATATAAATGGTTGGTAGTGAAGGGATGTGAACTTTTATATAAAATGATAATTTTTTAATTTTTTAATTCATTAAATCAAAAATCAAATGATTCCTATTAGTTCAGGTGTTTTGGTTTCATGAGAAAAATATTAAAGATAGTATAAAAATCTATGGGACTATATGAAAGTTTTTTAATGGTGTTGGAGATGTCTTTTGGGAGGAAAAGAATATAGTGTTAAAAAAATAATAGCTTATTTTGTGTTTTTAACCACAAAAAATGATGGTTATACTGGTCATCATGATATATGTGTCATGTTGGAATGAATATAATGTGACTTACATGTGTTCTTTATAGAAGCTATGTGTAGTTGATTGCATTATTAAATTTGTTATTACCTCATAAATCTCACAATTATGTCATAGGGAAAGTCTATAGTAAATGTGATATATACTAACTATTATGGCCTTGTAATTACATTAATAAGATAAAATTTATAATATAATTACTTCCACTGTAACACCCGAGACTTTTATGTTATATAAATCATCAAAGGAATCTTTTTCTACACAACACTTGCTTGGCTTGCTTTACACGCAATCGCGACCTTCCTCGATAGCTTGCGTCGTACGCAATACCGAGTTTCACTAAACAACAATATGCTATTAAAACTAGCCGTTATGAATAGTAATAACCACTTTTTGAAATTTTATAAATTTTATTTTTCAAAATGGACTTCATTTTTGGACTCAGAATATCGAAATTAGCCTAGGGTGAAATTTTGGTATTTTTCTGAAAACTTTCAATTTTTGATGAATAGTGAAACCACTAAGTGGTAGGTTAAAAACTGAATTTTGCATAAAACTTAATTTTACCGCTTCTGTGAATGGAATTTCAAAAATCCGAGAGACACGGTTAATATCAAGGACTAAAATGTGGTTCAATGAGATGAAAATAATTTTTTGGTGAATAGTAACTTTTTTCGATTTTTACCGCGGTTAATAGTAAATAGGGTAACTAAGGGTAAATATGATATTAATATTACCCTAACACATGTCCTAATTCTATTGGACAAGTGTAATTCGACCAAAAACAAACTTAGGAATAAAATATGACCATTTAGGCCCACTTGGATTAGATTAGGACATTTATTATTAATTTATTTAAAAAAGGGTTAAAATAGTTAAAATCAAAGTTTAATAAGTAAATAATTTTTAATATGGGGTTATACATAAGATAAATTCGATTGTAAATATTCATTAGAAAGCTAAAAAGATTTCCTACATGATGATATTTTATTTTTAATTTTTAGACATCAAATAAGTTAATTTATTTATGACACAAAGATGATGCAGTAATTATCTTATTAATGAAATATTGACAAAATTGATAATATAAATACCAAAATAAATGTAATTTGAGACTTTTTATGAATTCCACTAATTTTCTAGGTTACTATGATATATTATTGTTTATTTAATCAACTTGGTTCGAACATATAATTCTGTTATGACTTTCACAAAAATCATATATCAAATAGTGTCAAAATTGACACAAAATAGTTTTTAAATCAAATATTATATTATTAATTGTTATTTTATTCCTAAAAATCTAAGGTTCGGCCAAATGACTTAGATAAGGATATATATATTAATAATAAACAATTTGGGGTTCGTTTGGCATGTTATAGTAAGTGTATTAACCATATAGTGAAAGAAAACAAAAAGACACGGTAAGAGTTAAATTATTTAACTTAGAGTTAAATCTAATTGATAAGGTTAAAATAATAACCTAAACTTGTCTAAATCCTATTGGTTGATAGGATTTCGACCCTTCCCCACTTTATCTTCGAAATAAGACCCTTTGGAACCATTATAAACCGATTTTGACTTTAATATAAAATAATATTTTGAGATATTCCTAAGGTGCCCCTCTCCTCCCTTATAAAAGGGCACCTCCTCCCCCTCCTCCTCACACCAATTTGAGCACTCAAGCTCGGCCAACCCCTGCCATTTTCTCCTCTCCACTTCCCTAGAATAATCCTAGAGGTCCTGGTCTTCTCCAAAGACCAATCTTAGTTCCTTAAGTGGAGGATTCAAAGAAGCGTTCCAAAGAAGAGGTAATATCCATTACCGATCTTTTCAATTTCTTTCTTCTTCAACTTCTTCTTCTTTAGTTGTTTCATGATAAAGTAATAACATCAGTATTACTTACATACTGATATGTTATTATAAATATGAAACAACCCTAATTCACCTTCTATCCATCCTACGGAAAAATGAAATCACCGCGCGTGCGTACGTACGGAATACCGTCTCCACGCCGTGGTGTAATCTATTTTCCACCATCACCTTACAAGGATGGGTATAATGGTGTAATGAGTAACTAAATATGATTATTATGAAGTAATATTGATACTGAAATGATATATATATACTCCAATACAATTCCACGATCATAGGAATGATATCATCACTCGTGCGTACGGAATACCGTCTCCACGATGTGATGCGACTCGTTCTACATGATCTTTATTTTGTAATGATTATATAAATGAATTTAATGAATGAATATGGTATATAATACACTAATACCATTCTGGAAATGAATTATCTATAACCTAAAGATAAGAATAAGAATTTATTCGACAAAACACGCATAAGAACAAAAAGTTATAAAGACCCGAGTAACAAGTAACAATGAAATATTACTAACAAGAAGCTAATAATATGACCATATATGATATCATATAAATATGTATGATTCTGGAATAAGTCAATAACATTATTTAAACCATTATACAGGAGCTTCGGACACGTACAAAGCTAATCGGACCTAAGGTAAGGGAAATATCACAATCTCATTTTTATTCGAGATTGTTTATACTTTGAAATTTACTGGGGTGTATTTTATCATCCACATCCATGTTTCCTCAACATGTAATATTATTTTCATCCACCTACAATTGTTTAAAACCTATTTTACCCTTTGGTGAGTTTTTAGTAAAAGATATGAAAGGAATCTTTTATCGTTTTTCATACAAGGTACTTTTTGACTTTTCCGAAAAAAGTACGAAGAATGTTTTTTTTAACTTATACGGCATGAATGGATTTTTAAAACATTATTTCCAAGAAGCTTCCTTTACAAGTTTTCAAGTTTATTTTTAATCAACTTCTTTTAGTTTATAATTGTATGACATGTTAAGAAAAGAAAAGTTTTTTTGAAAAAGAAAGGATATTTTCCTCAAGAATGGAGTTCAAGTGTTTTATCAAAATTATTTTCCATCTAAGATAATAAAGGGTTCTGTTTTTATCCCTTTAATTACATTGATTTGATTATGTTGTGAGGGAATTATTTTTATGAAGTCATTTTCCTTATATGATTTTATGATGTCATGATGTTTCAAGAATCCCATTTTTGTTATATGTGATATGCGATGATGTATGTTTTATGATTATGTGGCACACATAAGAAAGGATTCATTATAAGATGGGTGGGACCTATATCTCCCTCCAATGCATTGGGTAAAGATTTTATATCTCATGAGATAGACATGGCTGGAACGGGAGGTTATTTCGGTTCAGTGATACAGGACTGAAACGAGGAGTGAACTCGGTTCAGAAAGGGACTTTGTCCACTAAGATAGTCTTGGCAATGAGTCATGACTAACAAGAAATGATTTCCATGATTATGTGTGCATGCCACAAAGTTTCATGTTTAATGTTATGATTATGGGGATCTCATTTTCACTTCTATGATTTATTCCATGTTAATATATTATGATCTCTTTTGCAGGTTTTGATTTTCATAAAGATACGATATGATTTTTATTTTCCCTTGCTGAGCATTTGAGCTCACCCTTTTATGTTTTCTTTTCCCCAGGTCAGGAAGATGGATATTAAGTAGAATATGCTAAAAGGGACCCTAGATATGATGAAATAAATGGGAGACACTGTAGAAGATTTATGAACCAGTTGTTTATGTTTCCCAGTTTCTAAAGACACTATACCTATACGGTCCTTTGTGGTTTTGTCATATGTTGTAATAAGTGTGCTTCAATTTTGAAGTATTAACAATGTATGTAAAGTATGGGTCGTTATAGTTGGTATCAGAGGCAAAGGAGGTAGGAATGTATCCGATCCTTGGGAACTCTCACATGTGAGCGTTGGACGAAGCATGGCTCTCCGCCCAAGGGCTTCATGAGGAAATGGCTGCCACTGGGGATGGTGGTGTGTCCCGCCCAGGGGGTGTAGCCGCCCATGGAGTGCCCTGATAGGTATCAACTATAGTCCACTGGAAGTAATTCCAGACCACTATAGTTGGTATCAGAGGAAAGGTATAGTCAACCTTTGGAAACTAGGATGTGAAAGCCTTAGTAAGAACCCTAAGGATAAGTCTAAGCATAGAACACAATCTTAGAAATGGCCATGAATAACCTAGGATAAGACCATAAGCATGAAAATTTTATTCTTGAATTATGTGGTTTCCTATTATAATTAGTGTTGCTCACACTATTCTTCTTGGTTTTAGTCAATGGCTGGAACCCGAAGGAACCGTGTTAATGCGGAATGCGATGGGCAATGCAATGATTGTCCCCCTGAGCAACCAAACGATATGGGAGCTGGAATGCAAAATCTTGTAGCCATGCTCACACAACTTTCTCAAGCTATGAATCATGCAGGATTTCCAAACGAACAAAGGAGGGAGCAACATTCTGTTGAATCCTTCATGAGGCAGCGTCCACCATCTTTCAGAGGGTCTACTGATCCATTAGTTTCTGAACAATGGATTAGTACTACTGAAAAGATATTTTCAGTTCTTCAATGTTCTGAGCATGATAAAGTCATCCTAGCAGTGTATCGTTTGGAAGGAGATGCGGATCAATGGTGGAATCTTGTTAAGAATACGAGGCAAAGGGATGAAATTGTGTCTATGGAATGGGACGAGTTCAAGAACATATTTTTCAATAAGTACTTCCCTCGTATTCTCCGAACAAAGATGGAGAAAGAGTTTCTTGAACTGAAGCAAAGGGATGATGAATCTGTTAGTACCTATGAAGCGAATTTTACAAGACTTGCAAGGTATGCTTCTGGTATTATTATCCAACCTGAGAGTAAGATCGATCGATTCTTTAGTGGCTTAAAACCAAGTCTTCGAAGGGTGTTATCCATAAGGGACTTCAATAGCTACGAGGAAATCGTTCGATGTGCTCTCAAAGTCGAGATGGAGATTGGAGTAACCCATCAGTCACATGGGTTTGATAAGAAGAGGAAGATGGAATTCAAAGGAAACTCTAAAGAGCACACTGAAAAGAAGATGAACTTTCCATTATGCTCAAAGTGTGGAAAGAAACATGGAGGGAGTTGTCTTAAAGGGACAAGTAAATGTTTTAAATGTGGAAAGGAAGGTCATCGGGCATTTGAATGCCGTGATAATGGGAAGAAGATGTCTAATGATGCAAACAAAGGAAGGGATACACAGAATGAACCTACTACACTTCAATGTTTCAAGTGCAAGGAGATGGGGCATTATGCCAATCAATGCCCAAATCCAAGGGTTGATGATGATGGTCGACGTCAACAAAATCTTAAGGCTAAAGACAAAGGAAAGTCACATGCAATTTCTATCAGCGATGTGGAGTACGATAACGATGTGGTGAAAGGTACACTTACCATCCACTCTAAAGTAGCAAATGTTTTATTTGATTCTGGATCCACCCACTCTTTTATTTCTGAAGACTTTTCTAAGGGTATCACCGTATTACCTCAACAATTAGATGTTGAGTTAGCCGTGACAACACCTAATGGCACATCAATCGCATCAAAAGTTTATAATTCTTCTCCGATCGAAGTTTGTGGGAAAGTGCTTCCTGCAAATCTTGTGATCCTTCCTTTAGTGGAATTTGATGTGATTCTTGGCATGGATTGGCTTTCTCTACATGGAGCTCATATCAATTGCCAAAGAAGGGAAGTCACATTTCATATTCCAGATCAATCTACGATCGTCTATCAATGCAAGGATGAACATAACCTTCCAGTGGAAATTTCTTCCATCTTATGGGTATTGATTCCACTAAATGAAGGTTATTTATCTCAAATGGTTGGTGAGAAACTCACGATTAAGAATATGCCCATTGTACGGGAGTTTGATGATGTCTTTCCGGAGGAATTACCAGGTCTTCCACCAAATCGTGAAGTTGAGTTTTCAATAGAACTCGTACCGGGTGCTTTGCCTATTTCAAAGACACCTTATAGAATGGCCCCAATTGAGTTGCAGGAATTGAAGAAGCAACTCCAAGAGAATCTTGATAAGGGATTCATACGCCCTAGTGCGTCACCTTGGGGAGCACCTGTTCTATTTGTTAAGAAGAAAGATGGATCAATGAGACTCTGCATTGATTATCGAGAACTTAACAAGATCACTATCAAGAACAAATATCCTCTCCCACGCATTGATGACTTATTCGACCAACTACGCGGAGCTCAATACTTTTCCAAGATTGATCTTCGTTCAGGGTATCATCAATTAAGGGTCAAAAGGGAGGATATACCAAAGACGGCTTTCCGTACAAGGTATGGACACAATGAATTTATAGTGATGCCATTTGGTCTTACTAATTCCCCTGCTATCTTCATGGATCTAATGAATAGAGTCTTTAGAGACTATCTTGATCAATTTGTGGTAGTCTTTATAGACGATATTCTTGTCTATTCAAAGAGAAAGGAAGAGCATGAAGATCACTTGAGAATTATATTGAAGACCCTGAGAAAGGAGAAGCTTTATGCCAAATTTACCAAGTGTGAATTTTGGCTTCAAAAAGTTGCATTTTTGGGTCACATAATCTCAAAAGAGGGGATATCTGTGGATCCAGCAAAAATAGAGGTTATCGAAAGATGGTCAAGACCAACAACAGTAACTGAGATCCGAAGTTTTCTTGGTTTGGCTGGATATTATCGACGTTTTGTAAAAGATTTTTCACGATTATCTAATCCACTCACCAAGTTGACTCGGAAAGGAGTTAAGTTTGTCTGGACAGAGGAATGTGAAGAGAATTTCAAGGAGTTGAAAAGAAGGTTATCCAGTGCACCTGTGCTCACATTGCCTTGTAGTGGAGAAAGGTTTGTGATCTACAGTGATGCATCCAAGAAGGGATTGGGGTGTGTTCTTATGAAAAATGATATGGTGATAGCTTATGCCTCACGACAGTTGAAAATCCATGAGCAAAATTACCCAACACATGATTTGGAGTTGGCTGCGGTAATCTTTGCATTAAAGATTTGGAGGAATTACCTTTATGGTGAAAGGTGTGATATTTATACTGATCATAAAAGTTTAAAGTATATTTTCACACAAAAGGAGCTGAATATGCGCCAAAGAAGATGGTTGGAGCTAATTAAGGATTATGACTGCTCAATCCATTACCACCCTGGGAAAGCAAACAAGGTGGCAGATGCATTAAGTCGACAAGACCATGCTAGTTTATCCATGATGAGGATCACAAAAGATCCAATATTTATGGATTTACAAAGGATGGATCTTGGAATTATAATGGAAGGGGAAAAATCTTATCTTTCTCAAATGAATGTTCAACCATCTATACATGTGAAGATTAAAGAGGCACAGAAAGAAGATGTCGAGTTACAAAAGAAGGTGAGAAATGTTCCTGAATTCATCCTTGATTGTGATGGGATAATAAAGTTCAGGAATCGGGTTTGTGTTCCTCCCATCCCCGAATTAAAGAAGGAGCTGCTGGATGAGGCTCATAGTTCTTCATTCTCTATTCATCCTGGAAGCACGAAGATGTATAGGGACCTGAAAGAGTACTTCTGGTGGGATGGCATGAAAAGAGATGTTGCTGAATTTGTCTCTCGATGCTTGGTTTGTCAACAAGTTAAAGCTGAGAGACAGAAGTCTAAGGGGATGTTACAACCATTACCCATACCCGAATGGAAATGGGAAAACATCACTATGGACTTTGTCATAGGACTTCCTAAAACATCCAAAGGCAATAATGCTATCTGGGTCATAGTTGATCGTCTTACAAAGTCTGCACACTTCATTCCTATTAGAGAGGATTTCTATCTAGATCAGCTTGCCAGGATATATGTAAAGGAAGTGGTAAGATTACATGGAGTACCACTTTCTATTATATCTGATCGGGATCCGAGATTTACCTCGAAGTTCTGGCGAAGTCTTCAGCATACTCTGGATACAGAGTTGAGTTTCAGCACTGCTTATCATCCCCAGACAGACGGTCAGTCTGAGAGAACAATTCAAACCCTAGAAGATATGTTGAGAGCTTGCTCTATGGATTTCAAAGGAGGTTGGGATCAACACCTACCTTTGGTAGAATTTTCTTATAATAATAGCTTTCACTCCAGTGTTCAGATGGCTCCTTATGAAGCTCTCTATGGAAAGAAATGCAGGACTCCAACTTGCTGGGATGAAGTTGGGGAAAGAAAGCTATTAGGACCTGATCTCGTTGATGAAATGGTAGAAAAGGTTAGATCTATTCAACAACACATAAGAGCTACTCAGAGTCGACAGAAAAGTTATGCCGACAACCGAAGAAAAGACCTAGAGTTTGAAGTGGGTGATAAAGTGTTCTTACGAATATCTCCCTGGAAGAGGGTTATGAGATTTGGAAAGAAGGGGAAGTTGAGCCCTAGATATAACGGTCCTTTTGAAATACTGGATCGTGTTGGGAAGGTAGCTTACCGATTGGCGCTTCCACCGAATCTATCTCAAGTTCACGATGTGTTCCATGTATCTCTCCTGAGAAAGTACATACCAGATCCTTCACATGTACTCAGCTCAGAAGTTGTACCGCTGGAGCAAGATCTTTCTTATGAAGAACAGCCGATAGAGATTCTGGATCGTAGCGAAAAAGTCCTACGAAACAAGACCACTCGCTTGGTGAAAGTTTTATGGAGAAACCACCAACTTGAAGAAGCTACATGGGAGCTTGAGGATAGGATGAGGGAGAAGTATCCTCATTTGTTTGTTGCAAAGTGACGAATTTCGAGGGCGAAATTCTTTTTAAGGGGGGTAGAATGTAACACCCGAGACTTTTATGTTATATAAATCATCAAAGGAATCTTTTTCTACACAACACTTGCTTGGCTTGCTTTACACGCAATCGCGACCTTCCTCGATAGCTTGCGTCGTACGCAATACCGAGTTTCACTAAACAACAATATGCTATTAAAACTAGCCGTTATGAATAGTAATAACCACTTTTTGAAATTTTATAAATTTTATTTTTCAAAATGGACTTCATTTTTGGACTCAGAATATCGAAATTAGCCTAGGGTGAAATTTTGGTATTTTTCTGAAAACTTTCAATTTTTGATGAATAGTGAAACCACTAAGTGGTAGGTTAAAAACTGAATTTTGCATAAAACTTAATTTTACCGCTTCTGTGAATGGAATTTCAAAAATCCGAGAGACATGGTTAATATCAAGGACTAAAATGTGGTTCAATGAGATGAAAATAATTTTTTGGTGAATAGTAACTTTTTTCGATTTTTACCGCGGTTAATAGTAAATAGGGTAACTAAGGGTAAATATGATATTAATATTACCCTAACACATGTCCTAATTCTATTGGACAAGTGTAATTCGACCAAAAACAAACTTAGGAATAAAATATGACCATTTAGGCCCATTTGGATTAGATTAGGACATTTATTATTAATTTATTTAAAGAAGGGTTAAAATAGTTAAAATCAAAGTTTAATAAGTAAATAATTTTTAATATGGGGTTATACATAAGATAAATTAGATTGTAAATATTCATTAGAAAGCTAAAAAGATTTCCTACATGATGATATTTTATTTGTAATTTTTAGACATCAAATAAGTTAATTTATTTATGACACAAAGATGATGCAGTAATTATCTTATTAATGAAATATTGACAAAATTGATAATATAAATACCAAAATAAATGTAATTTGAGACTTTTTATGAATTCCACTAATTTTCTAGGTTACTATGATATATTATTGTCGATTTAATCAACTTGGTTCGAACATATAATTCTGTTATGACTTTCACAAAAATCATATATCAAATAGTGTCAAAATTGACACAAAATAGTTTTTAAATCAAATATTATATTATTAATTGTTATTTTATTCCTAAAAATCTATGGTTAGGCCAAATGACTTAGATAAGGATATATATATTAATAATAAACAATTTGGGGTTCGTTTGGCATGTTATAGTAAGTGTATTAACCATATAGTGAAAGAAAACAAAAAGACACGGTAAGAGTTAAATTATTTAACTTAGAGTTAAATCTAATTGATAAGGTTAAAATAATAACCTAAACTTGTATAAATCCTATTGGTTGATAGGATTTCGACCCTTCCCCACTTTATCTTCTAAATAAGACCCTTTGGATCCATTATAAACCGATTTTGACTTTAATATAAAATAATATTTTGAGATATTCCTAAGGTGCCCCTCTCCTCCCTTATAAAAGGGAACCTCCTCCCCCTCCTCCTCGCACCAATTTGAGCACTCAAGCTCGGCCAACCCCTGCCATTTTCTCCTCTCCACTTCCCTAGAATAATCCTAGAGGTCATGGTCTTCTCCAAAGACCAATCTTAGTTCCTTAAGTGGAGGATTCAAAGAAGCGTTCCAAAGAAGAGGTAATATCCATTACCGATCTTTTCAATTTCTTTCTTCTTCAACTTCTTCTTCATTAGTTGTTTCATGATAAAGTAATAACATCAGTATTACTTACATACTGATATGTTATTATAAATATGAAACAACCCTAATTCACCTTCTATCCATCCTACGGAAAAATGAAATCACCGCGCGTGCGTACGTACGGAATACCGTCTCCACGCCGTGGTGTAATCTATTTTCCACCATCACCTTACAAGGATGGGTATAATGGTGTAATGAGTAACTAAATATTATTATTATGAAGTAATATTGATACTGAAATGATATATATATACTCCAATACAATTCCACGATCATAGGAATGATATCATCACTCGTGCGTACGGAATACCGTCTCCACGATGTGATGCGACTCGTTCTACATGATATTCATTTTGTAATGATTATATAAATGAATTGAATGAATGAATATGGTATATAATACACTAATACCATTCTGGAAATGAATTATCTATAACCTAAAGATAAGAAAAAGAATTTATTCGACAAAACACGCATAAGAACAAAAAGTTATAAAGACCCGAGTAACAAGTAACAATGAAATATTACTAACAAGAAGCTAATAATATGACCATATATGATATCATATAAATATGTATGATTCTGGAATAAGTCAATAACATTATTTAAACCATTATACAGGAGCTTCGGACACGTACAAAGCTAATCGGACCTAAGGTAAGGGAAATATCACAATCTCATTTTTATTCGAGATTGTTTATACATTGAAATTTACTGGGGTGTATTTTATCATCCACATCCATGTTTCCTCAACATGTAATATTATTTTCATCCACCTACAATTGTTTAAAACCTATTTTACCCTTTGGTGAGTTTTTAGTAAAAGATATGAAAGGAATCTTTTATCGTTTTTCATACAAGGTACTTTTTGACTTTTCCGACAAAAGTACGAAGAATGTTTTTTTTAACTTATACGGCATGAATGGATTTTTAAAACATTATTTCCAAGAAGCTTACTTTACAAGTTTTCAAGTTTATTTTTAATCAACTTCTTTTAGATTATAATTGTATGACATGTTAAGAAAAGAAAAGTGTTTTTGAAAAAGAAAGGATATTTTCCTCAAGAATGGAGTTCAAGTGTTTTATCAAAATTATTTTCCATCTAAGATAATAAAGGGTTCTGTTTTTATCCCTTTAATTACATTGATTTGATTATGTTGTGAGGGAATTATTTTTATGAAGTCATTTGCCTTATATTATTTTATGATGTCATGATGTTTCAAGAATCCCATTTTTGTTATATGTGATATGCGATGATGTATGTTTTATGATTATGTGGCACACATAAGAAAGGATTCATTATAAGATGGGTGGGACCTATATCTCCCTCCAATGCATTGGGTAAAGATTTTATATCTCATGAGATAGACATGGCTGGAACGGGAGGTTATTTCGGTTCAGTGATACAGGACTGAAACGAGGAGTGAACTCGGTTCAGAAAGGGACTTTGTCCACTAAGATAGTCTTGGCAATGAGTCATGACTAACAAGAAATGATTTCCATGATTATGTGTGCATGCCACAAAGTTTCAAGTTTTATGTTATGATTATGGGGATCTCATTTTCACTTCTATGATTTATTCCATGTTAATATATTATGATCTCTTTTGCAGGTTTTGATTTTCATAAAGATACGATATGATTTTTATTTGCCCTTGCTGAGCATTTGAGCTCCCCCTTTTATGTTTTCTTTTCCCCAGGTCAGGAAGATGGATATTAAGTAGAATATGCTAAAAGGGACCCTAGATATGATGAAATAAATGGGAGACACTGTAGAAGATTTATGAACCAGTTGTTTATGTTTCCCAGTTTCTAAAGACACTATACCTATACGGTCCTTTGTGGTTTTGTCATATGTTGTAATAAGTGTGCTTCAATTTTGAAGTATTAACAATGTATGTAAAGTATGGGTCGTTATATCCACAATTATTTTAAAGGAAAATTGGATTAAAGATATGTTTAACGTAACCATATTCTAACTATATTTTATTATATTGTAATAAATTTTCAAATGTTGTGATTTGTGTAATGTACTAGTTTTCGATTAATCTGATAGTGTGGTTTGATGTTTACCATGTGGATTCTTTTTTTCTTGATCATCAACACATATTTATAATATTCAAGGTGATCTAAAATTCATGATTGGTTCAATTACTGTGTATTAAATGGGTAATTAACTATGTTTATTTTGTTGGATTTTTAATTTTAAATTCAAATGTTTAAGGAAATAAGAAAATCATGGTACTATTAAAAGTGAGAGTGGTGTGTTTCATTAATTTTGATATTGTGTAAAAACAGAGTAGTACTAATAAGACACCCCTGAAATAAGAAAAAAAAAGGATATTTATTAAATCATAAATTATTTTTGTACAACTTGTATGTGAATATTATTGACAATATTTTACATGACCCCCTCCACGGGTTCCCCTACTAGGCCGACAAAGAAGAAGAGTGTCCCCTAAATACCACCTAAAATAGGCCCAAGGTTGGTGACTATCATAGAGGGTATAAAACAAAAAATGGAAGTGTAAGAATCCAAGTTTACCTAGTCCAACCCTTTGAATGTTTTTGAATCCTATGGTGATCATATGAGGCCTAGAGAAGGTTTTTAGGAGTTTGGCTACTAAAGATTGAAGCAGATAGGATTCACGATGTTTCATGGTTTAAAATCATGATTGTTAGATTCATGGTTTGTGTGATATTTTGATTCATGGTTAGTCAAATCATCTATTTATAATCATAAACAACATTATATCTATTATGTAGCTATATCATCTATGTGGCTATAATAACTACATGTTATGTGAGCGATTGGTTCCATGAAATAGCTACCTGGATAGATAAGCTATATGGATAAGCTATGTGAAATGACTATGTGAATGGATCGTCTACATAAATCGGCTACCTGAATAGATTGGATTCATGGACCATCTATGTGAGTGATCATATACTTGAGTGAACAACTATGTGAAAATGGATCTGTGGGGATATTGGCTATATGGTGCTTCTGGATACATGAAATTACTTATGTGGAGATTTCCACTATTTTCATAACAATGATCACACATACCATTTGGAGTTTAATATAAAGGTCATTTAAATAATATTCATCAAAGATAATTATATCCATGATTTTATTATCTGGATGACGCGGTAAATGAGTCCTTTAACTTGGAATTTAATGACATCCAAGATTGTTGGAATTAAATCATTGTGATCTGAAGAATATAATCATCCCATATCTATCAAATAAAAAAATGATGGTACTTCCATTAGTTCCTTATTGGTTTCCTTATAACTAAATCATAAGTTCTATAACCATTCCCTTGGAGTCATTGAATCCTTCTTTTGATGGATCCAAATCTCTAGTAGTGATCCCATCTTACATGTGCCCACTATTTCTAGTACATTGAGTTGTGTGAAGCTTCTTCTTCTAGGTAGGGGAATTTTTTTATTCTCATATTTATTTACATGCAATCTTAAAGTTGAAATGGTTTATACTTTATATAGAAATGAAATTAACCTAATGAATATTGAACCAGAGTTATATAAAATTGGATTATGATCGTATGTGGTTTCTTTTTACTATGATAATGGTTTAAATATTGATTTTATAAACAGTGTGTGATCTATGATATGATTATGTCATATGATGTTATGCTCGTTTTAGCATGTTGTTATTGATGAAAAATTGTAAAGAACATAAATCCATAATTAATATTTAAATATTTGGTCGGATAATAAAGATAAATTATTATGGAATATGGTGTTTGATGTAATTTTATAATGATCAAATTGATGTCGATTTCTTGTTTAATTGGATAAATAATTCCATGCATTGATGGAATCTGATAAATAATGTGAACCATGTTGATTATTGTGGATGCAAATAATTAATGTAATGTTAATTGGAGTTCCACAAGTTTTTTGAAAATGGAATGTATGTTGGGAATCATGATTAAATAAATTTTTTAATTAATTTAGTATCTTGTAATAGATTGAAACCATATTTTTACCATAGTTAGTACCCACTAATATTGAATTGGTTAGTTTAAGAAGGAATAAAAAAAACAAGTTGTTTGATAAATAATATTTTTTTGGCCTAAGTTTCCATGTCTACTTGAGAAGGTTGAGTTCCTTGAGTTTAGAGTTTTGAGATCTTGTTTTTGTGTGAAGGTTATATTCCTTATTTTAAGGAATAGATTTTACTATTCGATATTTGTGTTTGTTTCCAGCTACATATATGATTTCCTCGGGATATAATATTCTCTATGTGATGTGATATAGAGTCAGGATGCCCATTTTTTATGTGAGTTTGGGATGGATAAGAGTGGGATTGCTGATGTGATGTGGGGCGTGGTGGCCTAGATGATGTGGTAATAGTTGATTCCTTAGATGGTGAGATGCATAAAGGATATATATGAGGGTTTTGGGGATGGAACTTGAGATAAACGAATTGGTTGAAGCCAGGCATACCATTGGATGTGATAAATCTAGATGTTTTGTTGAAATGAATCTATTTAAGGGCCAATTGTCAAATTTCTTATTTTAACTACATTCCTTTACCCACAACATGAGGTAGTTGGACATGATTGGTTTCAGGTTTCCTCCTGGTCGTAGCTTAGGATGGTTTTCCTAGTGCCCCTAGAATTACGGAAATTATTAATGGTTAATAAATTCTTAACCCATAAGGTTGGTAATGCTTGAATGAAAATGATAGAAATATGTCAATATTGAGAAATTGTGGACTCAGTTTAGATTATTTTTAGAGGGAATGAACATTAATTTAATGATTAAATTAATAAAATTCAGATTAATTATATTGGCTAATTAATGGGTAATGAATTAATTATTGAAAAATGAATTGTTTATTAAAAAGATATAATTTAATGTTTCTCTTTTAAATTCTTTTGTTCTTATAGGATATATAGTTTTAGTATTCATAGTAAGGATTCTGAGCATAGTGCACTATGATTGAGTCTAACACTATGTTATTCCAATAGTGGTTGTGAGATATATTATATCTTGTATACTCTATGATTACATAAAATACCCCACCCTTTTTGGTTAGGGTGGATGAACCTCAATGGACTATGGGAGGGTTTTTCCCTAACATGCCATTTGGAGGATGGATGGATGACTACCCCTCTCACACACTCTATTCTCTTTGTAGTAACTTGTGTTAGTATGTGTGGTGGTTAGTTTCCACAT
Source organism: Viscum album (assembly GCA_963277665.1). Classification (NCBI taxonomy): domain Eukaryota; kingdom Viridiplantae; phylum Streptophyta; class Magnoliopsida; order Santalales; family Viscaceae; genus Viscum; species Viscum album. Next base: position 1,424,457,166 of record OY728120.1, on the reverse strand, counting down.
ATATGATTATAGAGGGTGTTAATGTCTTAGAATTATTTTAGACACATGCATCTATAGATACAGTATTCAAAGGATTATTATAGGCATGATTTGTATAGGATATGAAGGATTTAGGTACATACTCAGTGTATGGGCTGTGATCGAATGAGTTATAATACATGATGTATTATACACATCGTACATGATTTGGGGAATCCCAAAAACAACCCCATAACTATATATGGATATGTGGATGGGATGATGTGATGATGTGATGTACAAGGTTCATGATCTGATACCTTGACCAGGTGTATATGGGATGGGATATTTTTTTGAGAGAGATAGCTGAGGATGTGCAACATTATGGAATTGCAGTAAAACCAATGGGGAAGAGGGAGAAGAGTAATCATGATGATTCATTATAATATTATATTCTCTCTTGTGTGAAATAATTGGTGAGAGTTATCCATGGAGGGGATGCGAAATTAGTAGACCTATTTAATTGATGAGTTAGCTTCACTATTATTCATTGTTCTTTAATATGATTTCATTATCTTTTTCAAGAGAGGATCTAGGGAGGATCTTGTTGATTATAATTATTTTCTCACCCTATGTATATATGACCTATTTTTTAGGTCTACTAAGTAAGTTTTGAGATTAGGTTGGATATTAATATCTTGTGGTTTTTTAAGGAGCTGTTTGGGCTTCACGGTTACTTTTATCTTTACCTTTTTGGAACTTGTAGCATTCCCTTTAGTTTTTATAGTACTATAAGTCATTGAATTATTTCACTTCTGATTTAATTATTCATATGTATGATCAGGTTATTATTAATTTATCTATCTTGTATATCTCTTTTTCATGTTCTATTAGAGGGTAATTCATCCCATTTTCATGGATATTACTACCGCAAGGCTATTCGCCTACTCGGGGCCTACTAGAGGTGTGGATTTGGTAGTCACCATCTTCTATCTCTCATTTCTGGTTGAGAATGGGTACACTATTGGGAGAGGGTTCATGATATAGTGGTACCAAAGGTTCAGGTTAAAGAAAATAATGGAGTTTGGACTTAGAAACATGTGATATTGCATGGGTGGGTAGGGAAATGGTTTCAGGTAATTTTAGTTAGCAATGTAATCATGGGGGATAGATGAGACATAGGTATTTAGGTCCCCTTGTGATTTGATGCACAAACCATTATGTTAAATTATCCTACAAAAAATGATACTATTTATAGGCTAGAGACCTAGGAAAAGATCATATGTCATTATTTTTTGTGAATGTGTTTGAAATTGGTTGAACTTGGGGTAATTTGAAACCTTAATAAGATTAAAAATAATTAATTAAATAATGTTTATAATTCTATATTCTTTGTTTATGATCTCTAACAATTTTTTATAGGTATGGATCATAGTTGATGTCCTTTTCTGGTTTACAATGAATATGTTTAGTAGGATGTGACTGTAAATCATTATAGAGCGGAGGTTGATTATGATGAAACTTACAGGATAAATCTAAGATCATTTCAATAACAAAGTCTATATAAGTATGAGGTATCTATTTTAGATTCAGTCGTAGATGACGAGATGAATTGGGTTGAGATAGCTTTCAGTTTGATCTGTTCTCAGTTGGAGCGATGAGTTTCCTTATTTTTGACCATGTTTCATGGGGAAATGAGGAAGTGGTGGTTATTGTTCCTCATGGATCAGGAGAAGTCAGTATTCTCATGGGATAATTTATGAGACCAATTCAAATAAGTGTTTCTTTATTTGACCTGGATGGTGGATAGTCTTTAGGAGCTTTTTACCCTTCTAAATGGGAGTTATAGAATGAAAAAGTTTCGTATTTTTTTATAAACCATATATGCTATTCTTTAGACCAGTTTCCATATGAGGATTCCATGTTGAGACTTTTTGAGTATTCTTTTCAACCCGAAATTTAGCACTGATTCAGCATGTTTATGCTGAAGATATATCTTGAGGTGCTAGTGAGAGAAGAGGTTATTAAGAGGATTTTGGAAAAAACTAGGGAATAATGAGTGGATAGTTATAAATATTCCTAATGAAGTATATATGTTATCTTGGATTCCTAGTTTCCTAGAAAAAAAGGTTTTTTGTCAGCTAGGTGGAGGTCCTAGCTATCATCATCCCATTCTCTAGGGGTGGTGTCTGTTAGACTTATGCCAAGGGATCTGACTTTTATTTTACTTAAGGAGAGTGATGTCATCAGTTGTGAGAGTGATAGACCTTTCCAATGAATCATTGTACACCATTTTTTCCATTAAGGATGTTTCAGCCGAGGCAATAACAACAGGGTTCTATAATTTTTAAAAAAAATAGAGGAGATGGGGTATCCCAATTGAATCCCAAGGATTCACCTCATCCTTAGAGATGAGAGTACAACCATGGAGGTGATTGTCAGTAGGATCTTAGAGGCCATGTAGTAAGTCATGGCCAGCTTCCTGAATTAGCATTGTTAGTTCCTAGAGATCCATATGTCATTCGTGGTACCCATTTCTTTTTTTATACATAGGTGCATTATTTTTTTGATTTAAGAGTGACACACTCATTTATATCACATACCCTTATCAATTCTTTAGGACATGAGGTAGATATGCTTCTAGTTCCCTTGGTGTTGACTACATGAGTTGGAGGTTGAGCTAAATTATATGAATTATGTACACTATGATCTATTGATAGGGTATCACTGACATTTGGTAGATTTCCTATATTTATAGATAAACCCATATGAAAACATCCTCATCATAGATTGGTTGTATTTGGTGTGGGAGATCATGGATTTCTTCCAGTGGAAGGTTATGTTCTATGATAATAAAGGATAGATAGAAGTGTTTGTTGGTGGGTGGGACCCTAATATGGGTCAGAGGTGTGTTTTTTTCCTTTTCTTCTTTATTGGATGAGGTGATGTTGTGTTCCTCGGATGTTCAACAGTCAGTTTTTTCTGGGGTAGTAAAAGTGTATCTAGATATATGTCTAGAGAAGGTTTTATCATTACCCAATCATTAAGAGATCGAGTTTGGGATCGAACTACAACTAGAAGTGTCCCCTATCTCTATGTCTCTCTGTAGAGTGAAAACATCTGATTTGTAAGAGCTATGAGTAAAAATCAACGATATGTTGTATCAAGGATTTGTTTAGCCAAGTGTTTCTCCTTAAGGAACATAATTTTTTTTCATGAAGAATGATGTTATAAGTTTGTGGCATGAATTTTATTATCATCTCTTGAACAAAGTTAATGTGAAGAAACACTATCTCCTTTAATGGAAATTTTATTTATTTATCCATTGGAGGGAGAAAGTTGGTTCTCAAAAATAGATTTGTAGTCAGGGTATAATCGAATGTGTGTGAAGGATGAGGATATCCCAAATACTTCATTTTTTCGCCATGGGATTTATGAGTTCGTTGTGATACTTTTATGTGTGATGAATTATCCAGGTGTGTTCATGGGGATGAAGAGAGTAGTTTTTAGATAGTTAGTGGAAAATTTCTTGGTGGTTTTCATCAATGACATCCTTGTGTACTTCATGTCAGAGGATGATCATGTAGAGTATATTCATACAATTTTTTTATTTATTCACCAGGAGAGGCTATTTGGAAAATTTTAAAAGTGTGATATTTGGGCTCAAGAAGTCCTTTATTGAGGCATGTCATGTCCCAATAATGAGTAGTTATAGGTCCTTTAAAGATAGAGGTGTTTGTGTCTTGAGAAGTCCCCAAGACAATAGAGGAGGTATGAAGTTTCCATGGTCTTGGAGGATATTACAAGAGGTTTTAATTTGTTTTCTATAGGATTTCAACTCATCTGATAGCCTTTAATAAAAAGTATCAATCATTATTAAGGATTTACTAGTGTCAGGTAGCTTTTGAGTTCTTGATGTAGAAGTTGTTCAGTGCTTCAATCCTTTTTATATAGATGATGGATTTCATTTTGAGGTCCACTATGAAAATTTGTGACTTGGGAGGGGTTGTGTTCCGATGTAGAAATGTTGAGTTATTTATTATATTTCTCAGAAGTTATATATCCCCATGAGCATTACTATTCCAACTAATATCTTAACTTGGTGGTGGTTGTGTTGGCTTTGATGTTGTGGTCATGTTACCTCAACAATGATTTTTTTGTGTTTTTATCGACATTATAGATTGAGGTATGTATACTATATGTCTCATATGAGTTTTCATTATCATTGGTGGATAGAATTATTGTAGTACAATGACTTCAAGATTACATATATTCTAGTAAGGGGAAATGTTATAGATGATGCGCTGAGAATGAAGACACGTAGTGATTCTTTGTATGAATCCGAATATTCCTAGATAGTGATAGAATAACTCTCAATTATGAATATAAATATAGGAGCGGTTGGAGGAATAGGTTTTCCTTTATAGATAATGGTGTAGTCATCTTAGTTGCAACAGATGGAGGAGTCCTAGTTTGGGGATTTTGAGGTGGAGGTATAAAAAGACCGAGTTGTTTATGGTGATGCAACTGATGGTTTGTATGAGGATGGACAACATTGGGTATTGTACCAGGGAAGGATATTTGTTCTTTTTGTGATGCATGACATGGTTTTACATGAGTTACATATCTTAACTTTTGAAATATATCCTGATGTGAAAAATATGCACCAAGACTTGAGAGGTCAGTTTTGGCGGCATGGGTTGAAGCATGTTGTTTTAGAGGTTGTTTCTCAATATTTGGTCTTCCAGAAGTTGAAGGGTGAACACTGTGTCTCTATATGGATTCTCTAGCCATTATGTTTTAGAAAATGAAGTTTTATGACATTTTTATGGGCTTCGTTACTAGTGTAGCTCAATCCCATAGAGGGTATGATGCTATATGGGGGATATTGTATCGTTTGATGAAATCAAACCACTTTATAGAGATCAAAGAATTTAGTTTAGTGGAGGTTTTGTTGAGGAAGTATCTATTGGTGTTGTTGAAAATCCACAGAGTCCCAAGGATGATCATATCTAATCGAGATCCTTGTTTTACCTCTAGGGTAAGGAGAGGTCTCCAGTTTGTTTTGGATCATAGTGTTATCATAGAAATTATTTTCATCCACAGATAAGTGGGAATATAGAGCATTCTATCTAGACTCTTTAATTCATGTTTCACTCTTATGTCCAAGATTTTATATTTTCTTGGATGAGGCAACTTCCCCTTATTGAGTTTTCATAAAAAAATACTTTCCAATACACCATTAGTATGACACTTTTTGAATATTTTTACAGTCGACCTTGTATATTTCTATTTTACTGGACTGGGGTTGAAGAGGCAATAATTCTTAGGTTAAAACTGATATATATTATGACTAATATAGTACAAGTATTTCTGGATAGGACAAATATGGAATATAATTTTCATAAATCATAGGTTAATCAAAGGAATAGGCCTTTTGAATTTGATGCTGGAGATCCTGTGTTCTTAAAGGTGACTCCTTGTTGCAAATAGTAAAGGTGTGGTATGGGAGTAAGATTTCTCCGTAGTTTGTTTGTCCTCTTGAGGTGTTGTATCTTATCAGAGTAGAGACATATCATATAGCACTTCCCCTATAGAGTATTGGGATATATGATGTTTATCAAGGGTCACAACTCATCTTTATCTTCATGATGACTCTCAAGTCATCAATTGTTAAGAGATCCATGTTTCTAATGATGAATCCTTCGAGGATCAACTTGTATAAACATTTGACTTCTAGGGGAACATGTTGTATAGGCATGTTATTCCCTTGGTTTGTTTCTTGTGAAATTGTAGTTGTGTGAGGAGAGAAACTATGAGCTACAATTTCATATGAGCACTCAGTACCCCAAGCTATTTGATGTTTAGATCTTCTCTTGTGATGTTGTTGTCCTATGTATGTTGAACTTTTTGGGTTATGAGATTGTTCCCTCTTTTTTATTATTGGTAAAATTTCTCTAGTTGAGAGTTATATACCACATGAGAGTGTTTAAGAGATGGTTGTTGATATTTCATGGATTCCCACTATTCCACTAATGAGGTGGCTATGTTACTGTGATGGATATATCCTCAAGAGGTATCTCTTGGGGTGGTTTTCTAGATGACCCCCTTTTCATTTTCACTCAGGGGTTTTTTTGGATTCTTTATAATGATAATGTTTCAGAGGTGTCTGATGTAAGGGACTAGATCCATCTATTCTAACCCTTTGTATATTTTTGATGCCTACAGTGCTCAGAGGAGGCCTATACAAGGTATAGATTTGTTTGGATGCTAAAATATGGATACATCGAGTATTCATGATGTGTAAGGGTTTCACATTGTGAATGTACATTTCGTGAATTTGGCGAGAACAAAATTCATGTTCAGTTGATTCAGCTATGTGGAACTATATACTACATGGAACCAACATCTACATGAGATCTTCTACACAGCTAGATCAACAATGTGGCGGGATTGGATATCTAGTATGTGATTAATCAACTAAGTGAGTGATCAACTATGTGAAAAAGATTCGGGATAGATCATATATGTGGATTGGCTATATGAAATGACTATTTTTATGGATCAAATACGTGAATTGGCTACATAGGGCTTTGGGCTATATGGTGCTTCCAACAATGGGAAATCACAATTGAATATATTTCTTCAAGTTTCATAAAAATTTACATTCTAAACAATTGATAGTGTGAATTAAGAGCCTTAAAATGGAATTCATCAAATATAATTATATCCATTATTTTATAAGATGTTCTGGGATATAATTGAGTCCTTTAGTGTATAATTTAATGAGATCCATGATATTCTGAATTAAATCTTTGTGATTTGAAAATTTTGATCATCATGTATCAATAAAATCAATAATGAAGGTCTTTCCATTTGTTCCTTCCTGATTTCCTTATATCAAGATAGAAAATTACAAAAAAACATCCCTTGGATTCATTGAACCCTTCAGTCTATGACTAGAGTTATCTAGCGATGATTCCATCTTATACATCCCCCTATTTTTGGTGTATCCAGCCACATGAAGCATCTTATTCTAGTTGGGGGATTCATTTATTCTCCAATTTATTTTTTAGCAATAATAAAGTAGGCATGTTTTATCCCTTTGGAATGAAATGGAATTAACCTAATGAATATTTACTAGATTAATATAGGATTGGATTAAGATCATCAATATTTCCTTTCTACTGTGATAAAAATTATCCTTTTAATTTTTCATATATTGTGTGATCACGATATCCTTATGTATAATGATGTTATGCACATTTTATCATGTTTTTATGGATGTAAAATTGTAATAAAGGTAAACCTTGAATTATTTTACATTTCATTGGATGGATAAAATAGAGTATTTTTTTAAGAATTATGTGTTTGATGTAATTTTATAACGATCAAATTGATGCTTATCAAACTTTTAATTAAATATAAAATTCTATGTGTTGATGAAATTGTTTATTAAATGTAAAAAATATTGATGAAAATCATTAAAGGTATGTTAATTGTAATTCCATACGTTTTTTAAATGTAGAATGTATTTTGTGATACATGTTTAAATTAATTGTTTAATTAATTTTGTATCTTGTTATAACTTGATTTCTTAGGTTTCCCATAATTGGACCTTGATAATAATGAATCAGTTAATTAAAGAAGGAATTAAAACTGGTTTTATGATAAATACATTCATTGGGGCATGTTTTTACCGTCAACATGATAATTCTAAGTTCATTTAATTTAGAGTCATGATAGATCATTTATATGTGTATTTTTTATGCCTTTTTTTACGGAATAGATTTCCTTATTCTGTATTATTTTTTGTGCTTATGTGATGTGATCCATATGTGAGATTATCTAAGTAAATTTATATAGGGAGGAGAGGCTCAGATGTGATATGAGCATGGGATTGATGATGTGATGTGAGGAAGGGAGCCCTAGATGATGTGACAGTTGTTGATGCCTATGATGGCGAGATTCATTAGGATATGTAGGTTGGATTTGAGGAAAGAACCTAAGATAATGAAATGGGTTGAGGATGAGATTAACCATTGATGTGATAAATTTGGATTCATACTGGAAATTAATATGTTTAATGGATTAGGGATGGGTTTGTTGTTTTATCTATACTCTTCTCCCTACATCCTAAGGCTATTGGATGTGCTTAGTTGCATGTTTCCTCTTGGTGGTAGATTGGGATCATTTTCTGAGAGCACCTAGATTTATTAAAAGTATTAATGTTTAATAAATTTTTTACCCATGGGGTTGGTGATGATAGAATGAAAATTATGGAAAGATGTTAATATTAAGAAATGGTGGATGTGGTTTGGATTATTCCTCGAGGGAATGGACTTTAACCTGTTGATTAATGTAATGAAATTAAGTTTATAATTCTTGTTTAATTAATGGATAATGAATTAAATAACATAAAGTGAATTTCTTAATGAAAAGAAGTAATTTAATTCAACACTTTTAAATTCCTGTGTGCTTATTAGATATCGGGTCTTAATAGTGGTAGTCATCAGTCCGAGCAACATTAGATGTAGTATAGTCTAAGAAAAAGTTATTCCCAAAGTGTGGTTTTTAGTTATATTATATCATGTATATTATTTGATTTCACACACTTCCCCAACCATGTTGGTTAGTGATACTGACACCCAGTGGACTCTGGGAGGGTGTTTCCCCCAACAACTTGATGAGACGATGGATAGATGACTACCCCCTTTGGCCCTGATCTCTTCTATTGGTAGTTACATATGCTTGTATGAATGGAGGTTAGTTTCCCCTTATATGTTTGTAGAGGTATGCGATGGCTTGTGGTTATTTCACACACATGAATCACCAGATATAGAATTGAAATGATTATTATAGGTATGGCTTCTTTAGGCTGTGATGGCTTGAGGTACTTACTCTATGTATGAGCTATGATGGCTTGAGGTATAATACTTGATGTACGATACAAAACATATGGCATTTAGTGGCTCCAAAAAACTACTTTGTTTTTATATATGGATATATGGATGTGATGATGTGAAAATGTGATGCACGAGGTGCATGTTTTGATTCATTTTTTAGGTGTTTATGGGCTATATTACTTTTGGAGAGAGATGGATCAGGACATGTGATGTTGGGGAAGATTTGTAAATCAGTGGGGAACCCATGGTGTTTCATTACTATATTATATGATATATTTTATGTTATACTTAGTGAGAGTTAATCATAGTAAGGTTGGGAACATAGTATAGTTTTTTAGGAGAAGAGTTAGTTTTATTATTGTTCATTGGGATTTGACATTCTTTTTTTTAATCTTTTTCATGATAGGATGCAAGGATAATCTTACTAAGTATATGATTATACTCAACCAATGTATATATAATTTTTTTTCAGGTCAACTAGAGATGGTTGGAGTTCATGATGGATGTTACTATCTTGTGGTTTTGCCGAATCTATTTGGAAATTATGGTCACTACAAATTTACCTTTTTGGAACTTATATTATTTCTTTTATTTATTATAGTACTGTATGATATTTCATGTTTTCACTTGGCATTTCTTAATATATATGTTTGAGAATGTTTTTATTGGTGTATCTATATTATCTCTATCTTCTATATGTTCACTAAGAGGGTAATTGCTCCCATATGTATTCTTATTTTACACTTGGTGCCAGTCACCAACCTGGGGCCTACTGGAGGTAGGACACAAGAATTCACCATCTCTATTCCCTCATTACAAGCCTATTAGTGGTACACATTGATGGGAGGGGGTTTTAAAGGGAGACATTACCTTCATTATAGAAAGATAAGGAAAAAAGAAAAGACGAGATCCACCAATAAACACCCCATAATATAAATTAAACCATGATCCCATAATAATATAATCCTATAATGAATGAAAAAAATAAAATATGTCTCCCAAAATAAAATTTCAAAAAAACTCTTATGCATCATTACTGAAAGAAACTCACCACTCCAGATAGTACGATCTAGATTAGTCACAAATTCCCTCCAAATTTACTAAAAATAGTTTTAATTATTTTGAGGTGAGAATAACATGTATACTTAGTAGGATCCCCCTGAATAACTCACATGAAATTCTGAGAGGATCATATTAACACTCTATTGAACAATTTATAGAACTAAAAAGTTCCTATAAGGTCAACTAATAATTCACTTCCTTGCCAAGGCTCACTTTCCAAGTATCATACATAAGGTAAGAACATAATATCATAATAATATAATTATTGTGACCCTGTAATAACTTCCCCACCAATTGTCTCCTCTTGAAACCCAATATAAAGTGTTTTGTGCCCCATCCCTTCTATATCATCATCTTCATCATAATTGCAAATCCGACCACCCTATCCCTGTCGATCACTACATCATCATACCTGAAATCCAATCTATCAACTTTTAGAAACCTTCCCAAATTCACATCACAACCTCAGCACATCAACCTAAATCAAATTTTAATTCAAGTGTATTATGGTATCATGATCATAATGAACATCAGTCTCATTGCCTCCTATAACCATTAACAAACCACATAACTAACGTACCCACCAAATATAACCATTAATTGTTTTAGACAATACTACTTATAGGAGATAAGGTAATTTGGGTTATCCAACCATCCACCCTTACTATCCTAATGGTGGGGGAATACAACTTGAAACTAAAAACATTTGGGTGTTGGTAAGGTTATCCATATTAGTTGGGTTTGCATAGAAATCCAATGAAAATATGAGGATAGATTGTCACACACAAATACAAGACTATGAGTGAAGATTAATATCTCGAAAAACACATATATTATACTTTTCCATCACCACTACCCATCAATTTACAACATGACCATCCATATTTAAAAAAAACTGAGATATGAATTGGTCACCCAATTCATTCCTCTGAAAATTTATTAAAAGTGTAAAATTTCACAATATAGACATGAGGTGTAACATTATTACACCATAAATGGATTGAGGGAAGTAAAAAATAAGAGGCACAAGAACAATCTAAAAGTGTACATTGTAAGAGGCTCATCTGTAGAACCATTCTAGTTGCTAATCACACCACCGTCTTTGTGGTTGGGGAGGAGATAAAGAAGTGATCATCCCTCACTAAAAAATTATAAAAATAGTATTACCATCTCTAATGAGCCCCCACAAATGAAATTTTAACCCCTCTATAGTAGAAAAGTTGAGAATCATCAAATCATTTGATACTACAAAATCCTGGGGAAACAATTTTTTCAAAGCAAAGCCATCATCTTCACTGCACTGACCATTCAGCAATGGATCAATCAAAAAGATCATTTAAAACTGTATGCACAGGATGTGACCATGTTGCTTGAGAATCACACAGTAGCTCAAGAAACAACATAACCCAACAAGTCTAAAACCTGCATCACCGTCCCTATAACAAAATCTCCAGAAGATCTACAAATATCCACTAAAACAAAATAACTGAGTCATTTCGAAGAGATGTGACTGTATATAATGTTGGTATTTTTTCTAAACTATTCTTCCATTTTAGAAAGCATACGTTCTCTAACTTGAAGATAAAATTCAGCAGTGATTTCACCATCTTTTTATTTTTTTAAAATCACTGTGTATTATTCCTCCATGACTCGATAAGCATCTGTCAAGGTAGGATAAACATCTTCATCAAAAACATATCATGTTGGGATAGATTCTCTATCAGTTAATGAAGGTTTTTCCTCTATAGAATGTGTGTTGGAATATATATTTTGAGGCCTTGAGATATCAAAGGATCTCGTGACTATTTTACTTTCTATGTTATAATAGTCTCTACGTTTTCGGGTCTTTCTGGGATTTGGAGTGATAAAACATTCTGAATCAGTTATTGGGTTTTAACCCTTTCTAGCACTCGATTTTAAATATTCTTCCTCAATCTAATAGGCTTGGTCTCTGATATCATTTAAATACTTTTTATACTTAGAGTGGATACTTTCATCCACTTATTGGACTACTTTGTGAGATTCATGAAGCTCTTTATGTTCTTCAATTCATGTGGGAGAATTACTGATACCCTCAACGTTCGTGAAAATAGCATCAACTAAACCTGATAAATCATTTTCAGGATGACTCGTAGATTTCTCTCACTAGTCCTTTTCCAAGGCTAAATCCTTACCTTCTTCCATCTTATCTATCACATACTGATTTTCTCCTGTAGAAACCTAAACCCTAGAAGGGCCAGTATAAACTGTGAGACTATTAGTGAACTTTTCTTGTTTCTGTATTTGATTGTATTTTTCTACCCATGTTAATTTACTAATTAGTGGGCACATTTACTTATAGGCACAATCATTCGAAGCATGTCCAAGCTTAAGGTAGATACTACAATAATTGAGGAGGTTTTCATAAACCACTCCCTGAAAAAAAATCATGATTCCTATTCTGAATCTAGATCTTATATAAGAGAGCTTTTGAAACATCAATCATAGTACATAATTTATCTACCAAATGTCTTGAGAGATTTATTGTCACCAAATCCATTTTATGGGACTTCTAATAAGTCTAGATATTGGAAACAGAGCATCCTGTTTTAATAGATGAAGTGACAACCTAGGTAAACTAGTCCATATCGAAACAATGGGGGATTTAGTGTGAGGATCCAAATTAGGGGTCCATTTAATGTCCATCCACATAGCACATGAATAAAACCAACTAATGATCCAGAACTTGTTATTTAAAAATTTTCACCAACTAGTACATATTCTCCACTATCATTCCACATCATTGTTTTTGTCTTTCATTAGCGATATTTAATGACAATCCATTCACAATCTAATTCCCACATTTTTTATTTTCCATTATTCCATTAACTGGAGTTTATTTCATAAATTCTTACAAAATCATATATTATATCCCAAAAACCTCATTTCTTGTTCATTATTGATCTATTACATCAAATACAATCATGAATTAATAAAAAAGTCGTCGCATTTAATAACAATCACCTCAATACTCTCAGTCACCCTATACAATAATCAACATTCATCTACCATCTACTTCGCAGTCTTGACCCCACATCACATCATATGCGACTACCATCCTTAAAATTCCAAAAAGAAACCAACACCATCCCCTTCCCTTCTAAAAAACATACTTTACCACTTCTTCATCATTCCTATCTATAAACCTCGTACCATGAAATCAGACCATCAAAGAAAGTTTCTCAGCCACTCGTACATCACTTATCACAACCACACTCACTCAACAATAAGAACCACCATATTTCCAAAAATAAACATATAGGTCAATGAAGACAATTATTTAAGGTATAGGTTAGTAAAAAATATCTTTTAATTAATAAATTTAATTATCAGTTTACAATTTTAGGCCATCCCAACATTTAAACACGTCAATAATAATTTTTTCATAAAAAAATTCATAGCAATATTGGGGCTATAATAAATAGGTTAACATGAATCATATTTTTAATTTAAGGGGATTAGTGTCTATAGAATATAGATGATCACGCCACAACCATTCTCATAGATTTTATATCAAATTTTTCATCATATTATTCAATATTTATCCCTAAAATTCTTTATCAGATAAGAAACAACAAGAGAATCACATGAAAGGACACATAAATATTGATAAACAACATACACATCACGTCTCTTAACATTTATCCATATTTTAGAAATTTATAATTTCTAGGTAAATTCATAATAAATTTTCAATGAAATGAATGCATGATAATATCAATATTATGACAAAAATAAGATATAATACTAAATCGCCTACCACAATTTGAATTGCTGAAGGACCAACATAAAATATAAAAGTAATCTTGGATCCATAACCAATGTCTTCACATGGAAAATATCTAGAACTTATACAAAATATTCTACCATTAAGGATTACTCAATATTCTACCACAAAATAAAATAACATTACAAACACGATCCGATAAAATAAAAGAGAACAAGAAATGGATATGGTGGAAAAGGAGAATACCTTGAAATAAGAGAATGAATCCAATGATCCAAGAGATTTAGTCTCTCAAAAGGGATAGATGGAGGATTGTAATAGGTATAGGAATTAAATATGGTTCAAAGGTAAATGTGTGAAAATACAAAAAATGATGATATGGCCCTCTATTGGTAGAGGAGGTTCGACTAACCTCCACCATAATGTATTGATGTGTAAAATTCATACGTTGTCCATTATCAAAGGGAGATCTGATTCTCCCTCATTTGAAAATCCAAACATTGTACACATTCAAAAACTTTTTAATCGCCTTTTATAACCACTATTACTTACCCAATAGTATAGTAAATAGAATTTTGGACCATGAACCCTCATCATGACATAAGGTGAAATCCCAATCCTTTTTGACCCATCACACCAAGGGATTTGGCTTGATAAGATCCTACTCATTATTCCCTCCTATATCATATGCATGAAAACAAATTGACCTCACATTCCTATATACCCAATCCAGGGAGTTTCGAGTGTCCACATTTTATATTGGAAGAATGCAACAATAACTATTCCCAATAACACATAAATTTCAGTATTTCCCATTTCTAACATGGATCACACCAAAGGAACCTAGTGGAATGACACATTTTACTATGGAAAGGAGACCTCCCTTGTTTCCAATAAGGGAAAATACTTGGGTAAACCACATTCCAAAAAAAATACAAGTTGTTTCACTAATCAAGACATTCCAAAAACCCCCAATATGATCTAAAATTCTCAGATCTCAAGAATATCCATCTCAAAAGGGCCTACCCCATGATTAATCCTCTGAACATCACTCCATCAAAAGTACTATGCATATTTCTATAACATGGTGACCCTTAAGATGTCCATTACTCATATCTGACCTCAAGAACTCCTCTAAACACACTGTCAACACTTCTAAAACATAAAAAACACAATTTAATGGGTCATTAATTCCTAGTAAATTACATCAAATACTTATCAAATTATTATCATCCCTGTGAAGTAAAAAACACTAAATAATGGATTAAGGAATTCCTAAACAACCATACCATGAGATACCTATTAGAAGTGTCATTATAACCAAAATATGATCATAAACATGGAGGGAAAAGGTTCTTAAAAAGGTTTTACAAATATAAAACATCAAACTCTTAGGGAAGATACATCTCAAAAAGAAATTATTCCATCACCAGGGAACTATAACAATAGTGAATCAACTCAATAAAAATATCAAGAGGAAAATATTTCATTCAACATAAAAATTCCATTACAAAAATCACAAAAAAATCACAAAAAAACTTGTGATAACAAGAATTCATCAATGAATAATATTTCAACATACATTCCTACAATCCTCCAAGACTCTATCAAACAAAAATGAGGGTAATATCTAGCTCAAACAAAACAACATCTTTATGATTTTAGATCTCAACTGGATGTTCAGGAATTTACCATCACCCAATAGGTCTAACTCCCCAAAATAAATTACATGAGAGTACTCATGAAGTTAATGATGGGTTTGTGACATGTTGAATATGTCAGAAATCATCTCTTTTTATGGGGAAAGTTCCAACTGATACCCTACCTTTCCAACTCATTCTAGAACATTAAATTTTCCTTTAGACCTAGGTGATAAATTAATCCCCTGACTCTACCTCCAAACCCCATGTAGAAGATAAAACATAAAAAAATTATCCCCCGCCTATAACTGATAAATTATCTTCCTATGAATATCATTAGAATTATGAGGGACTGCTGGTAACATCTTCCATTCTCAAATAACATTGACCTTCTTATCCACGTAATAAACCACATCTAGTCTATGGACATACGTCACTCCAATCTAAGTATAGAATAATGAGGATTCATATGGTCACCTATATAATGCATCAAAAGGATCTATTTTGATTTAAGAGTATTGTATTCTATTGTAAGTGAACACTTCCATTGACAAGTGCCTCACCCGTGACTTACCAAAATCAATGATACAAGCCTGAAATAAATAGGAACTAAGGAATAATTTGGAGGAAAATCATACTAATTACCACCCTAGACATGAGAAGTAAAATGAAGGAAACTAATGGAAATTTTGGTCCTTGGTTCCCCAAAAATCCACATTTCCTCACCCGTTTATCACATTGTGAGAGCATCTACAACATATGATTCCTTAATTTATAGCAAATGGAAAAAAATATTTTATAAATTCACGATAACATAAATAGAATCACATCCCCCTTGGGATTATGGTTGACCGATGATGAAATTCATCAATATGTCCTCCCAAATCAACTAGAGGTCATCCTATGATTATAATAAATCTCCAAAAAATGTGATGTTCAACCTTCACCATTTAATAGTTCGTACATTATTAAAGTATTTTTTCTATAGGCCACCTAATCCCTTACCTCCAAACATACCTCCTCAAAGTACAATACATCTTGGAGAAACCTAAATTAGCTGTTATATATAATCCTTGGAATATAAGATGGGTAACCTATAGTCTCATCAAAAGAACAACAAATATACCATAGAATACCAACTAATGTCATATATCCTTCAACCAACCATCTGATGTGCCACTGTGACTAACACCATCTCTCTTCACATCCACCTATGATTCTCTACACTAAGAATCCTAAACCTATCAAAATTAAGATGATTCCACTACCTTCTGATACTATAATCCACTACCATCATTCTACTCTATATCAATGTTTCTAACCTCTAAGTCCCTTATTCCCATCCAATAGTCTTTAGACACATGAATAATGTCTCCCCCTGAATTTTGACTTAGTGTGTTAGTAACCACATTTTATTTCCCTGAGGTATAGTAAATCTTGAAGTATTAATACTAGAAAAACTCCATCCAAATCAATTAATGTTGGTTTAGGTATTGGTAAAATAAGAAATAACAAAATATATTGTGGTATTTGAATACCATTAAGTGATATCTAATGAGTTATGTCCCTATAACTTTAATGAAATAACCACATATATGATCTCAAGTTTTTTGGTGGAATAGTCATATTCACGTAGATGTAACTTCCTAGAACCATATGTGATAACATACCTCTATTAAATCAAAACATCTCAAACCCAAATGGGTAGTATCATAAAGTGATCAAGTACAATTCCATCATATGGTAGTTGGAGAATTGGGTCACAAATCAACTACTTATTCAAATAGTAAAATGTTTTTTAAAACTGATCAGTCAATAAAAAAGGATATTGTTTCTTATTCAGGCCAATAAAAAGGGCTAATAATTGAGATAATTGAAACACGATAATTTGGTAATTTCCTTCCAGACCTATGATGATATTCACCTTTGGGATATTATTGGGGGCTACCAAATAAAAAACTTTCTCAACCTTTAAGGTATCCATTGAAACTCTTCACTATAACACTTTATGTCGAATGATGTGAACCTTCCATGAACAAAAATTTTTCCTAGAAATCATCCCATAGATATATTAGTGTCAAAGAGTCTGTAGGATAACTATTAGGAATTTCTAATGATAAATTCATTGACGAACATGGACACAAACTAGTGAAATAACTCAAGGAAAAAGGATATCATGACTCTTGTGAAAATAAGAGGCATGTTTGTGACACCTAATAATAAGACCATGAACTCAAAAATGTGTATAGATACACAAAAGACTGATTTTCTAGATGTATTCCATATAAATCCCCGTTCCATGATTCATAAATAATAGATAAATCATTTAAAACCAACTATATATCTTCAATTGATCAAACAAGTCATCTATCCTCAGAAAGGTATAGAGATTCTTTATCATCACATGGTTCAACTATCAGTAATCAAAACATTGACTCAGAACACTATAAAAATTATGGGAAAAAACAACAAGTGATTGGAAAGAAGACAAAATGGGATTAATAAATCCATTCTATATCAAATCATTTTCGAGGATCCTCATTTCATGTAGCTTAAAAGGTGAATTCTAATACATATGCTTCAAAATCGATGAAGCACCCAGTGGAAATTCTATCTTAAACTCAACATATATTGATGTTAAGGGTCACATGTTCCTTAGGAAATATTTAAATATAATCCTTAATGACCTTAGGAAACTCTACTACCTGATCCCCCATTAAATCAATGGTAAATGATACTAATTGTGAAAATGAAAACTCTGAACACAAAGGAACCTTGTTGTAATATCGCTCACCAAAAAACACTTCAGAATAATTGTCTATTATATAGAATAAAATCCAAATATGGATTTAATATATAATACCACACATATTACATAATTAATACTTTAAAAATATTACATCTTATGGATTCACATATATAAGGTAGAAATCCCTAGATGATTGACACTATCTGAACATCAGTTCACAACCTCGAAATAGATCAAACAAACTTGATTGACCTCCACTTGGTGTTTTCAACACTATGGGAACTATAAGCCCCTCCACCTTAAGTCACATATAGAATACTATGAAAAGTTATATTAAGGGTATTTATGATACTACATGAAATCAAATAAGGCATAAACCAATAAATAGGATAAGAAAATCATTTCTTGAATAATCCATGGACCCTCTGGTACTGACACTCTGATGGCATGAAACTTTCCATGCCAATCTCCTCAGCCTCACTAGACCTACTAATATCCACCTCTCTATCCATAATCTAATCTAAGTCTCATTTGTTAAGGGACATTAAAATGCAACTCCTACAAGCTCTATAACCTCTTGTAAGAATATATGAATGATTTTACTTTTACTAATGATATTCTAATGGGCATTGCTATTGGAACTACCATTGAGGAAGTCCTTGCTAAGGTGAACATAGAATCCCACAAAAATTTTTAATATTACTCCACTAGATATATAGGAACTACAATTTATAATTTCCATGACCTCTATAACTGAAGCATATACATAGGAGTCTCCCAATAGAGGCATTAAAATGGCTACCCATAAAAAATAGGTAGTGGAGTTATTTGATCGACACCATACTAGAAAAAACCTAAAATGTACCTATATTTGAGACCACCAAGCTAAAAATATATCCATATAAAAAATCTATTTTGATATCTAATAATGCACTATTTTAATCTGATCATCCTTCTTTGACACCTCCATGTATTCAAGCAATGTAAATGGAGAAACCTTGAACCTAATAGTAGGGCACAATTCTTTCTCATGACACTATGCTTGGGAATTATAATTATGAATTTTTTCATTATTTAAACGAATAAGTCCCTTACATATAATCCTAACCACTAAAATACTTAGGATCCTTTATTAGAGGAAGATAGACTCATATGACTTCATTACCCTCATTGTCCAAGATTGAAACGTTGAACATAACTCCTTCTACAAATCGGTCCAATAAACATATGATTACTTCTACTCTCAAATACACAATATCCACCACTAACATGATACTCCTCTCATCTGATTAAACAATTGTGTAACTCAATACTCAACCGGGTAATAGATTAAAATAAACACAATATCTAGATCCTCTAACCAATTTTATATTTCTAAATCAGATATTCTCCCCTTACACATTAATAAACTCTGACATTAGAAAGTGTGTGATGTCCTCTTCCATTACTCGTCCTTCTTAGCTAGGTTTAATTTTCAATGGTTAATATGATATTCCATCCAAACCTCAAAAAACTACACCATGTGGGGACTGTGTCTAAACAGCATATCTAAAACAAAGTAAAAACTCCAATTACTTTTGGTATGATATTAATTTAATCAAATTAATTTATTTAGATTCATTTTATTTTCTATAAAATAACCTCAATTTAAATAGAAGTCAAACCATGCATGTTGAGTGTACCTCTATTTGGTATATAACTCACAAGAAACATCTAATCACTTTGTATTCTTGGTAAACTTAATGTCCTTACATCATATCACTGGGGGGATAATATCCTATGTCCTATCTAAAATCCATATCATTTGTTACGTAATAGGTTTAATTGATATTGTTATCCATACAACCCATTCAATCCTGACCAACACTTACTCCCCATGATTAATATGATCTCTCAACCATCATCTCATATTCCATTCTAACAAAACCCTCTGTCTTCTAGTACCCATTTCGGGCTGATAAAGAATGGAAGGAGTGACCCATGAATCCCACCTCCAACCATCCCCAGGTTACCAACTAGCACTGATGGTATAAAACACATAATGGGAGTAATTAACCACATTATATGAATATAAGGACAAAATATTTGATGGAAATCACTTCTTAACACCCAATTATATAATTTAATCCAGGATCCCATGATAATACAATCCCTCAAAACATGAAATTTAAAAACATTAGTCTCCTAAAATAAAGTACTAAAATACTCTAATGAAAAATTAGTTACAAAAACTATTCCATAAAAGGTAGTATGGTCCAGATCGATCATAAAATCCTTTAAAATTATGTAAAAAATATTTATATCTGTAGTAGGGAGAATAAAATGTATACATAGTAGGGTCCTCCCTAGTAACTCTAATAAATATATGATAATATCAAACAAGCACTCCAAGGAACAAGTAGTTAAAAAGAATCACTAAGTCCAACTACCCATTTTATTCCACACTAATGCTCACTTAGAAAGATTCACACACAATATATTAACATAATAATAGAATAATACAATAATAGGCCCTAAAAAATACTTACCCAATGGCTTTCCACTCTCAGGTTCCAACATCAAGTTTTTAGTTTTCTCATCTCTTCCATATCATTATAATGAGAAATACCATCACTCAACCCATGTTGATAACAACATCATCATCATAAGAAATCGAAACTCTCAACCAATTTTAACCATCCCAAATTCAATTCAAAACCTCATCACATCCACATCCATATCATCATAAGTCCAAGGTAGTAGGGTATCGTGAACATAATGTTCATCAATATTCTATCATCCTTATACAATACATGAGGCTGACTAATAAAATTATAACCATATATCACCATCAATTATTCCATTCACTAATACTAAAGGGAGAGCATAGAAGATGTGGTTTCTTACCATCTTCCATCACTAAACAAGATGTGTGGGAAAAACACATTGAACCAAAAATAATTTGGGAACTGGTAAGGTTATCTTACTCATGTGGGTGAGTATATAAAGAAGAATAAAATAAAATGATAGATAGTCATATAGAAATCCTAGTCTATAGGTGCATATAAAAATCCTTACAAAAACACATCATTTAAACCATTTCATTACCACTACTTATCAACAACCATCGCTCTATCTATAACCCAAAAAATAATATACCACCTGAAAAAAACAACTAACAAACAAAAAAAATATTATTTAATAATTTTACTAACAAATTATATAATCATAATTTTATTTTAACATCATGTTTCTCTATCATTAATTATCAATATTTAATGAAAAACCATTAACAATCTAATTCCAACACTATTTTAGTTACATTCTAACAGTTATTAGAGTTTAATTTATAAATGTTTACTAGACTATCAGATCTGTCACAAAAACCCATTTCATGTTCACTATTAATCCATTACATCCCATACCATCAACCATCTGATCCTCACATCAAATAAAAAATACCTTAATATTGTCATCTTCACCACACAACAAGCTACACTCTACTACCAACTACTTCAGATCCACCACCCACATTGCATTATTAGGCACTACCACACATACCATGCCAGTCAGGAACCAGCACTATGCCCATCCTTTCAAAACCAATAAAATTATTAAATACATAACATTAACAACCATTAAACTCCCATCATGAAACTGGTCCATCACACAAATGTTTCCAGTTACTCAACCACAATAAATCATAACCACAACTACTTAGCTACAACAACCACTCTCTTTCATGGAATAAAAAATATCTTCCATAGAATATAATCCTTTATAGTCAAGAATAATCTAGAATCCCTTTTTATTATCATCATTAATAATAATTTAGTTATGTGAGGTGTTTCTAACATATAAACACCTCAATAATAATGTTTTATGTTACAAAATTCATAACAACAAAGGGGACCTAATAAATACACAAACATGTAATCATTATTTAATTTTAGGGGGTTAATTCCCATATAATATTAATGCTAACACCAAAACTCATTTTATAGATTCTAAATCACCTTTTCCATAATATTATTCTTTACTGTTCATTCCATTATATATTAAATAATAAATAGTATGAACATTTCATTATATAACAAAAAAATATAGATAAACTACACAGGTAAAAATTATCTTCCCATTTATCAATCTTTCAATAATTTTTCATCTTTAATTTCATTCTTAATAAAAACCCACTGAACAAAAATCCTGATAATATCATGATTCTCACAAACAAAAGATAGATTATTGAATCCAATGACTTGATTTGAAGATTTGAAGGACAAATACATAAAATAAAAATAAATGAACATCAACCACCATTTTCATAAAATGGGAAATATCTATAACCTATCCATAGTAATCCACCATCAGAATAAGATCAAGATTCATTCCCAAAATAAAGAATCCTTTCAACATGAACCTCTTAATGAAAATAGAATATGAAGTGGGGAATATGGGAAAGGAAAATAACTTGTACCAATATAATTGATCTATCAATATAAGTGGTTTCAAATCACTAAGGTCAAATTTAAAGGACCTTGAGAGGGTTAGGGTTGGACCAGGGTTTTGGAGGGAAAATAGTAAAAATAAGAATAAGGGATATTTATCCAATTATTTATATAGGAGGTTTGAATGACCTTTACTTTGGTGTATAAGCATAAAAAAACATGTGGTTTTTTTGGTTAATGGGAGATTTTATTTTGTTATGTTTGAATCCCCAAACATCATGCATGTTAAAATTAATCTTAAAAACCATTAAACACCTCCATGACCTTCCCTCTAGAACAGTGGAACATGTTTTGGGTTCTCAAAATGCAACTTTATCCCATCACTATAGTATAGGGAAAATTTTATTACAGTTTCAACCCATCAAGATAAGGGATTTGGTGTGGAGACATCCAACTTATTATTTCCTCCTCCACCATGAACATGAACTCACCTCAACCTTAAACTCCAACATTCCCTACCTAAGGAATTTTTAGAGTCCATATTTTACACAAGAGGATCTCATAAACCACTATTCTCAACAATATGGCCATTTCAACATTTACAATTTCAAATGTGGAGAAAAATAAAGGAACCTAGTGTCACTATGACCTCCACTATGGCATAGTACCCTTGTATGTTTCCCATGGGGGAAGTACCATAGGAAAAAATCCTTCCAAAATGGAAAGTTAAGTTATTTCACTCCCCATAGAACTCCAAGAACTACACAATTATATCTATAATTATTATTCCTCAAGAAATTATAGATTAAAACTATTTAGTTTGAAACACCTCATGATGCCCATAACTCTTATCAAACCTACAGAACACCACCAAACCCCACCTCAAAACCTGAAACACCCAGTAAACACAATGTAATAGTTAGGGAAGGTCTGGGAAGTTATTTTCTTAAATATAATAATGATTTGTTTCTATGTTGTTTGATTTTTTGAGATAATTATTATTAATATAGTCTTATAGGATTTTAATTTAATCAAGATATATCAGTGAAAAAGTGATTAATATTTTGAGTAGTCAAAGATTATGTAATCTCATGACTTAATTTCAAATTTATTTTGTGAATAAGTGGAGAGGATTTGGTAAAAATCTACATCAATGAGGCCTCTCTTAGAGGATTTTGAATATTCTTCTTATTTTATATTTAAATAACATGTTTTTTTATTTTTTAGGATCACATTGTATTAGATAAGATACATTTTTAACTAATAAGAGTTTAATTATATACCCTTCTCTTTATATCCATTATGAATAATGGATTTTTTGATCTTAATAATCTCTAATTCTATTAAGGATGTAGGCATTAATATTTAATGTGGAACTATGTAAATTCATTATTCCTACTAGGTATAAAATATATGGTGTCTGGGTTTGTTGAATCAAATTATTAAAAATATCATAATTCATTATTGAGGAGAAGAAAATTTTAAAAAATATAAGAATGACATTTATCCGAACATGAGATGATAATTATTCACTATTGTAACTTAAGATAAGTCTATTGACTATTTCACCCCTACCATCTATTATGGAAACATAATGGATCCTAATTCTTATTGGATTCTTGGAATCCATAAAAATGTTAATAATGATTTTTATATAATTAATAGTGTGTGGATAAGAATAAATATAAATAATCATTCCTATGAATTATTTATTATAATAAATTATAAGGTAAACTAATATAGTTTTTTAGTGTAAAAGTCATTATATTTAATGAAAATAACAATTCAGACCATTTTCCTTATTAAACGTAGAAAAATGATTTTTCATTGTGTATTATAAATCCATTATATAATATATTGTGTCTAATAATATAAAAAATGTTGTAAAAGATTCTTTTCAAATGACATTTGATGTGTAAGTTCCATGAGGGACTAAAACCACAAATACTATATAACATATTTGATCATAGTGACTTGGGTTTTTCCAAATTTGGATATAGAGAATTATTGAGTTTTAAAGTCTCATATCAATTAAAGGTGTAAAAAATTAAATTTAATAAGACGAATGATATCAAAGAAATTAGAGTCACTTTTTAAATCTCAAAATTATGTGTTTATCTTGGGAAATGTATTTTTGAGTTTTCATGGAAGTATCATTTTAATGGAATAAATTATATTCATTTATTAAATATTTATTTATTCTATTTATATGTGAATTTTATCTCTTAAAAAATAGATAAAATATATATTTTAATATCTTAGTTTTATTTGATAGGTGTGGATTGGACAATGAAAGGTATATAATTTATTAGGAGTTTCATCCCAATTCTATTCATGTTATGACACTTTTTCATAAAAGAGTCAGTTGGGGACACCCTAAACATATCCCTCTATATAAAAACTTATCATTAATACAAATTTGGAGAGGATCAGTCATTAGAATCATTAATGGAAGAAAACCTTATAGGATATTTTATATCCCAACTCTTAGAGGGGATGAATACATTTGTAGATTGATATCAGATGTTTTGGGCATCTATATTTTTGGAAAATGGTAGGGAATTGATCCCATTAATCTCCTTTAATTCATTTATGCTATAAATTTTTAATATGAATTTTATTTTCTAATTGAAATCTTTATTATTTTTAGATTTTTCCCCTTTTATATTTATTGTGTAGGATGATTATTTGATTATTAACATTGTTTGACTATTTTTATTCAGTATGTTCTTCATTAATGATCAATCATCTGATCAATCATAAATATGTGGAATGAATTTTTTCTAAAAATTCTCTCCCCATTATTATTTCCATTCCCCTTCTCATATAGATTCTTCACTATCAGACTTCATATTGTTTATATATTCAATGAGTAGGAGCTGAAATGATAAGATGACCAACAATGAGGAATTATAGTGTTATATATGATTATTTAGTAGTGAAGGTACATTGTTGGGATGGAATGGATATATTTAGATCATAGTAGAACGAATTGTGATATGGTAATGTAAAGTAATCTATTATTTAGTAGCATCAGGAATGGTGAATTGACTTGAAGGTGTTGATAATAATGGGGGAGTTGTGTATAAGAACCATAAGAAATATAGTGGTATTGAGGTGCAGAGTATGACATGAAAGTGGTGAAAATTACGGGAGTAGGGAATTATGTGAGTCAATGAAGTGATCTGGGGTTCTTGTTGAATGTTTTAAAGAAACACTAACTACAAGGTATATAGAATCAGAAAGGGAAGTTGTGTCTAGTCATTTTTATAGTGATAAGGTTTTCACTTATTATTAAATATCAGAAAATAGGGTAATATCTAAAATATTCTATGTTCAACCATTTCATTTCAATATAGGGTTTTGATAGTGTGTAAAATATTACCTGAGGTTTAGTGTAGAATAGCCAAACGTGTATAGCTGGTTAAAAGACATGTGATGTGGTTGAGAAAATTCTTAGCCACATCATTTAGAATACATGGTGTGTAGATGGAAGTAAATTTCATGATCAACTAACATGAAGAAAATATGTGATAAGTGCACACCCAAGTTGTCCGAAAAGGTCTACATACCCTTTAGACATTGGGACATAACATCTAGTCCAGAACCATATGAATATGCCTTCTAAAACTATACAATAGAGAATATCATGAGCCTCATATGATTCTATGTCACGACTATTCCCAGTGGGGCCCGCGACGCGACTCCCCAAGCCCGCCTCTAACAGGCTAGGGGCTGGTGACTAGCACCGAGTATGAATATTACAAAAATTAGAGGCATTGCCTATATACCTATACACATGCACACATCTCCAAGCCCAAAAATTCTGAAATGTAAAAAAACACAAAGGAAAACAATTCATGCATACACTAAACCCAACCAACAGAGTACAACAGAAGGTAAAGTACTGAAAGTAAACTGGGCCAAAATACAAGCCCACTAAAACCAGAGTCTAAAAACTGCAATGTCCAACCTGTAAACACAAAAGGGTACTGGGACTACTGCTCGTAGCCGTAGGAATGCCTCGGATTGTTGGGAACTTAGAAAGCTCGGTCATGTCCCGGTCTACCCTAGACTCCATCAAAAGGATGCTCATCTGCACAAGACACAACACGTGTAGTAAAATCCCGTATAGGGGTGAGTATAAAAATACTCAGTAGAGGACCCCAAAAACCACAGAGTATTAAACAAAGTAAAGGTATAGTTAGCTATGCACGGTATATGTCTAAAAAACACAAACCAGATGTACTCAAAACCCAGACTCGTGATCTTAGAGACAAGTCGCAAAACCGCATACCCCTTCTAGGAGTTCAGTTCGAGGATTCCACGAAGCACTCATTTCGGGATAACACACTCCACAAGTCTTAAAGCTCTAATGATGTTTTTCCGAGAAGTAATGTTCATCGGGAAATGTCACGAGAGGTAGTTAAACTCAATACAGGAGACACACTCCTGAGTGAGAAGGTTACGATAGATAGATGCAATCATTATGGGAGACACACTCCTGAGAGGGAAAGATCATGACACACAGACGAGGATCACTTCCAGGGGCATAGAGGATACTGTGACTCATCAGGAATTCACCTGCTAGGTAGAGGATTGATGCATGGTGGAGTTGGTCATGTCGATGTTGGACTCTACCTATGGTCAAGAATGGATAGAGTATCTCGATCTGAGCCTCTCAGATGGATGCCTGACTCTATCATAGAAAGTTCTGCTAAAGGGATCATACTCCTATGTGAGGAAACAATGCCTGACCTTCAGAGGAATGATAAGGAGGGGCATTAACCCAAATGAAAGAAGTCAAGGATACAGTGAAAAAGAGGACCATGCTATTTTCTAAAAAGTACACGACGTGTAGAAAAGTTAGACCCCGTGTTGTCTGACCCTAGGTACTGCCTGTGTACAATGGCCCATGTCAGAAGGATGGTCATGTAGAAAACTGAGTACACGACATGTAGTATGGTGTACATGCCATGTTTGAGTGACTGGGGTTGGCTCCGTGTACGCTGGCCATGTTCCCGTACATGGTCATCAACTCGTGTACTCCAACCCATGTAATCGGTACATGGGGTGACCCGTGTTACTGGCCTCGCCTGGCCAAGTGATGGAGTACACGGTTGTGTACTCCATCTCATGTCCATGTACCCCCTGGATGCACGCCGAGTCCCGTGTCGCCACCTCTGCCATGTTGTACACGCAGTGTTCTGAAGTCATGTAGATCATCATGTATCCGTGTACATCCAAAAATACACACCGAGCTTCGGGGGAAGTCTAACACACCATGTCACCGGGGTCACACGCCATGTGATTCTTCTCTAACCCCCGAAACCCTATCGGCCACCACCAGTAATACAGGGCGTGTTCTTCAGAAGTACACGCCGTGTATTCTGGAAATTTCCAAAAACACGAACCTACGCCATTGCGCCTTCTGTGATGCTTTGTTCGTCAATCCAGCCATCTGATCACCATGAAACTCCCAGGTTTTGGTCGCCCTGGCACCACAAATCTGATTCCATTGTTTTCAGACTTCCGATCAGCTCCAAAAACATGCAACGTTCTATCCTTGCAAAGAACACTCGAAGAATGGACCTTCCCGATTCGGTCTGATTCATCATCCTCCATCGCTGTCGCACCTCCGCAAGGTCGTTGTGGAGTCAATTCTTCCATTTGGGATCATTAAATCACAAAACGGATGTGCAATGATCCATTGTTCATTTCCCTGTGAAGAACACGAAGAATGTACAGAGAAAGGGAAAAGGGAAGAAATCCAATAAAACAAATCGAGGAATGAACCTCCACCATCGTTCGTCACGGTGTTGATCTGCTCCCGTTAGTAGGCTTAAATGGAGAAGAAATCAAAAAAAAATAATCAACATTGATCAATTCCATGAATAATCCCAAATAAAACAGTCCCGCAAGAACGTACGATTCCGTAGATCAACTTTTTCGGGGTTGATCTGCATTCTTCGTTTAAAATAAAAAATGGGGAAAAGAGATTTAAAATAAAAAACCCTACCTCAAAAAGGGATCGATCACTGATGAAGTGGTCATGCTACCACCGAAGTCGATAAACTTCAACTTTTCTAGTGTAGCGATTCGCAGCTTTGATTTGTCACTGTTCGTCACCGAGAGTTCTCTCTAGAGTTTCCTCCTAATCTTTCCCCAACAATCGACATTCTATTATCCCCATAAAAAGGAAAAAGTGTTTTGGCATTCAAAAATATGCTGCTATATTAATGAGTCCATCTTTAAATTTTTGAGTCATTATAATGTGCCATTTATTAAAGAAACAATTTCTCCGTTGCTGCGCTGCAGCGGATGTTTCCATAAAATAAAAATAAACATTGCGAATTTATTTTTATTTTTTACTAAAAATGTCCGAAAAGTAACTTTTTCCCTCGACCCGTGCCCATCGGGGATAGGCTCATTCATAAATAAATTAATCATCCTAGATGCAATAGTGCCCTCAAATTTTTAATTCGGGCATCCATTTGGAAACTGCCACAACCACACACCAGTACCGACTCACTTTACTAAAAAAAGTCCGAACCACCATTCCGAGACCACCGGGCCTCGGAATGATGTGCCATCTCGGCGCCTGGTCTTGTAATAATTCCACATAAAATTTAAAAATAATACATGGAAAATACGAGACATTACATTCTACCAACCTTGGGGCTTTACGTCCCCAAAATTCCAAGACAAATGCTACTCAAAAAGATGTGGGTACTGGGCACAGATCTGAGCCTTCTGCTCCCACGTGCTCTCCTGAAGATTCTCATGCTGCCACCGGAAGTGAACCAAGGGAATCAATCACCCATTAAGGATCCTCTCCTACCAATCCTCGATCTCCACAGGGTAATCAGAAAAGGTCGCTCCATCCTCGATGTCCAGCTCACCCCAGTCGAT
Source organism: Viscum album (assembly GCA_963277665.1). Lineage (NCBI taxonomy): Eukaryota > Viridiplantae > Streptophyta > Magnoliopsida > Santalales > Viscaceae > Viscum > Viscum album. Next base: position 1,424,427,746 of record OY728120.1, on the reverse strand, counting down.
GACGTTTGATGGGTTATGCACGTACCTCCTCAGCTGCAACACGTGGAAAACATCATGTACTCGATGCAACTGTCGCGGTAGAGCTAGGCGGTACACCACCTCACCAACTCTACACAGTATCTGGAAAGGTATGATGAACCTTGAAGATATCTTGGCACCTCGGCCGAATCTCTGTAACCCTCGTCGAGGTGAGACCCAAAGAAAGACGTGGTCTCCCTCTTCAAACTCCAGAAGTCTCCGTCATCTGTTAGCATAAGACTTCTGCCGGATCTGTGCAGTCTTCATCCACTCCCGAATGATCTGAACCTTCTCGGTAGTAGCTCTCACCAACTCTGGACCCATGAGTGTTGACCCTCCAGGGTCGGTCTTGTAAAGCGGTGACCGACAGGGTCTCCCATACAAGGCCTCAAATAGTGCCATACCAATGGTGGAATGGTAGCTGTTGTTGTACGCAAACTCAATCGGTGGTAGGTGGCACTCCCAACTGTAACCAATGTCCAAGACACAGGCTCGCAACATATCCTCCAGAACCTGAATGGTCCTCTCCATCTGACCATCTATCTGGGGATTAATTGTTGTGCTCAGGCGTATCTGAGTCCCAAAAGCCTCATGCAATCCCTTCCACAACCGGGATGTGAAACGGGCATCTCAGTCTGAGACTATTGTCAAAGGGACGCCATGAAGCTGAACTATCTCCTGCACGTAGAGGGGTCCCAATCTCTCTACAGAACTCTGCTCCCTGATAACTATGAAGTGGGCCGACTTGGTGAGTTGGTCAACGATCACCTAGATGGAATCCTGCCTCTTGCACGTCCATGGTAATCCTATCATGAAGTCCATCGATATTCCATCCCACTTCCACTCTGTAACTTCCAGGTGTTGAGCTAATCCCGCTGGTACCTGGTGCTCAACCTTCACCTGCTGGCATGTAAGGTATCACGAAATGAACTCCACTAAGGACTTATTCATTCGTAACCACCAGAACTATCATCGAATATCTTGGTACATCTTTTCCACTCCAGGATGTACTGCCAAGGGGGGTGTATGAAACTCCCTCAGGAACTCCTCCTGCAACACCACTGGTACAACAGTGTATCCTCTAAAAAGAAGTACATGCTCCCCACCATGCGAATATCCACTGAGAGAATGTTATATGGATAATTGAGCACGTAAGGACACAAAATTGACATCTCCTAGTTGTGCCTCCCTAATCCATTGTAAGAGTGGAGGGGTGAAAACCATCGAATGTAGGTAAGCTGTATCCTCTCAATCCATGAAGGATAATTGCAATGCGGCTAACTTCTCTATCCCCTCACTCAACAGTTGTGAGCTCAACCTTCTTCTAAGAGCATCCACAACCTTGTTCAACTTCCTAGGAGTATAGGTGATCTCTGAATCATAATTCTGGAGGAACTATAGCCAATGCCTCTACCTCGGATTCAGATCTTTCTTTGAGAATATGTACTTGAGGCTCTTGTGGTTAGAGTAGATGATAAACCGCTCGCCCATAAGGTAGTGTTGCCACATATTCAATGCGAATACTACTGCTGCCAACTCAAGATCATGGGTCACATAGTTCTACTCATGTGGCCTAAGATGGTGCGAACCATAAGCAATCACCGCCTACCTCTGCATCAGGACACATCCAAGCTCGGACTCTGATGCAATGCAGAAAACTATGTACTTAACACCCTCCTCTAGAAATATCAAGATTGGGTACTTGTCAAACTCTGTCTGAACTAATTGAAAGCCTGCTGGCACTTCTCCATCCACATGATGGGTTGCCCTTTCCTGGTCAAGGTTGTCATCGGTGTAGATATCTGGGAGAAATCATGAATGAATCTCCGGTAATATCCTTCCAACCCAAGGAAGCTCCGCACCTCCATCACGCTCCGAGGTGGCTCCCATGCTAACACAACCTCCACTATGGCTGGGTCTACAGCTACTCCATCTGATGAGATGACATGTCCCAGAAAGTGGACCTCCTAAATCTAGAACTTGCACTTTGAGTGCTTCCCATAAAGCTGGTGCTCCTGAAGTACATCTAGAACCATCTGCAGGTGTCTCACATGATCCTCTTCTGACGTTGAGTACACAAGGATGTTGTCGATGAAGACCACTATGAACCGGTCCAAGTATGGCTAGAAGATCCAGTTCATCAGTCCCATGAAAACTGCAGGGGAATTTGTCATGCTGAAAGGCATCACTAAGTAATCACAGTGACTGTAGCGGCATATGAATGTTGTATTCGGTATATCCTCGTCACGTGCTCATAACTAGTGATAACCTGATCGAAGGTAGACCTTCGGGAAACATTGTTCCCATCTTAGATAATCTAAGAGGTCATCGATTCTCAGTAGTGGATACTTGTTCTTCACCGTCACCTGGTTCAGGAGTCGGTAATCCATGCACAACCTCAGACTCCTGTCTGCTTTCTTGGAAAACAAGACAGGGGCCGCCTAGGGTGAAACGCTGGGTCTCACGAAACCCTAGCTCTGCAAATCCTCCAACTACACCCTCAGCTCGTGAAGCTCAGAGGGATCCATCCGATATGCTGAAGAGGAAATCGGTGCCGTCCTGGGGTGTAAGTCAATGTAGAAGTCCATTTCTCGGCGGGGAGGTAATCCTGGAACATATTCGGGAAAGACGTCCTCATACTCCGCCACTACTGCTGGGAACTGGGAGCTCACAACATCCACTACTCTGAGGGCAAGGCTATCCAACTCATTAGTGATTGGCTACAACCTCCTATGAATATTCCTATTCTGTGTTGCGTGGGTTTCCCTTTCTCTGACAAAGGAAAACCTCGTTCCATCACGGTGGACACACAACACTCTTCGACTAAAACAGTCAATCTAAGAATGGATAGAAGATAACCAATCAATACTGAGAATGACGTCATAAGGCCTTGATGATACCACCAAGTGGTTCCAACCAAAACTCTCGACTCCAAGGGTAAGAGCACACTGTCTGCAAAGGTGCGTGATCATTGAGTCTCCTCCCGTAGGTGTCTCCAAGCGTAAGGATCGAGTCAATGGTTCTACCAGAATCTCGAGGTGTCGTACATGACAGGTGGATATGAAGGAATGACTGGAACCTATTTCTTTATCTATAGAAGCTAAGGTATAAAAGACCCAAATTATACCTCGAATCATCCCTGGTGCCCCAGAGTTGTATGCCTCGACCACATGCAGCTGTCCCCATCCCTATCCCCTAGCTCCCTGAGCCTCGTGCGGACCTCCTGGGGGTGGTGGTGGAAGTAAGTCAAAGCACCTACCACCACACATAGCTCTCCTTGCTCCTCTGCCACATTCGCTGCCTGGCGGGTCTGTCTGCTCCACTATCTACCTCTAACTCGGTTGTCCATCCACCACTTCTCTATCAATACCTCGACAGGTCAGAAAATCTCTAGCGAGATGTCCCCTACCATCACACGTGTAGCATCGCTTCTCCCTAGGCTGACTAGATCCAGCCTGAGAGCCATGGACTTTCTATCCTTTGTCTAGGGTCCTCCTATGATTTTTCCCATGTCCAAATCCCTATTCCTGACATCGGCTCCCTGCTATCAGGGTCTCCGCACCTGTCTGCCAACTGCTAACTGCCGTTGGCTTTCTCTTCTTCGCAAAGAAGCTCTCGATCACCAAGGCCTGCTCGAGCACTCGAGTATAAGTAGAAATTCATAGAGTCATGAAACTATCTTGGATGTCTCATCATAGACCTCACTTGAAGGTCCGAGCTCTGAAGTTATGATCCCTAACCATATCCATCAAGTACTGGGCGAGGTTGGTGAACCTCGATGAATAGTCAGCTAATGTCATACTGCCCTGCTGGAGCTGAAGAAGCTCCTGGTTGTGCACAACACTTAGCGTAACCAAATAGAACTCCTCCCTGAAGAGTCGCTCGAACTCCATCTACAAAATAGTCTCCTTGTCGTGAGTCTGTGTGGTCCGAATCCACCATCATCCTGTTGTACCCTAAAGAAGGCTCGCTCCTATGATTACCATCTGGTCTGTGGGTGTCCTCACTAGACGGAAAACTCTAGTCACCACCTCAAGCCAGTACTCATCTGCCTGAGGGTTGGGATCGCCTCAAAACCTGAGGGATCTCTGTCTCTAGAACTCCTGGGGAGCGCTAGGCTTGCGCTCTTCATCGGTCAGTACTGCGGGTACCATGGGTGGCGACCTAACTGGTGCACCACCTGGTGGAAACACCTATGGAACTGGTCCCTGTATCGACACCTCATCACTGAGGGGTTCATCCTCGTGATCGCGCTGCTGAATCCTAGCGGGTATGCATCACGGAGGAATCCTATAAGGAAAAAAGATGTACCATGGTCAATGAGTATATCTAGATAGCTGACATAATGGACATGGAAAACACAAACCCATTATTATATGACGCATGTACCATTATTTTACTTCCCCGCAACCAGTGTTTCCATGTACCGAGTCGAAAAGCAGGTTATCAGAGTCCTGGTGTATGGATACGTCAACCGCCACACCAACACTGGAGTCTCTGGCCTGAATGCCGAACTCGAAACACTTAACAATGTTGCCCCAAACCAATCTCACAGACCCTTGGTACTAAGGTAGAATCGACCACCTCTAATACCACACTGTCATGATCCGTCCTAGTGGGGCACACATTGTGGCTCCCCAAGCCCGCCACTAATAGGTCAGGGGCTGGTGACTAGCACCGATTAGGCATATTACTAACATGGGAGGAATTGCCTAAGTACTTGTACACACACACACATCTCCAAGACCAAAAATGTTGAAATGTAAAAATAACAATAAGGAAAAAAATGCATGAATACACTAAACCTAACCAACAGAGTATGACGGAAGGTAAAGTACTGAATGTAAACTAGGCCAGAATACAAGCCCACCAAAACAGGAGTCTAAAAACTACAAAGTTCAACTTGTAAACACAAAAGGGTACTGAGACTGCTGCTCATAGCAGTAGGAACTCCCCGGCCTATAGGTAACTCTGAAAGCTCGGTCTTGTACTAGTCTCCCCTAGACTTCATCAAAAGGCTGCTCGTCTACACAAGACACAACACTTTTGGGCAAAGCCCGTGCAGGGGTGAGTATAACAATACTCAGTAGAGGACCCCGAAAACCGCAAATCAGTACACAATGTAAAGGTATAGTTAGCTATGCATACTATATGTCTACAAAACACAAACCAGATATACTCAAAACCCAGACGTGCGGTCTTAGAGACAAGTCGCAAATCCGCATACCCCCTCTAGGGGTTTAGTTTGAGGATTCCACAAATCACTCGTTCTAGGAGAACACAATCCATGAGTCTTAAATCTCTGATGACATCCTTCCGTGACATATTGTTCATCGGGAAACGTCATAATAGGTAGTTACATTCATTACGGGAGACACACTCCTGAGTGAGAAGGTTACGATATATAGATGAACTCTTTATGGGAGACACACTTCTGATTGGGAAATATCACAATACAAAGATGAGGATCACTGTCAGGGCCATGGTGGATATCAAGACTCATCTAGAATTCACCTGATAGGTAAAGGATCGATGCCGAGTGGAGTTGGTCATGTCGATGCTGGACTCTACCTAGGGTCAAGAATGGATAGAGGATCTCGATGCGAGCCTCTTGGATGGATGCCTGACTCTATCATAGAAAGTCCTACTGAAATGATCATACTATTTTGTGAGGAAACAATGTCTGACCTTCAAGGGGAAGATTAGAAGGGGCATTAACCCAAACGAAATAAGTCCAAGATACGGTGAAAAAGAGGACCATGTCATTTTCCAAAAAAGTACACGATATGTAGAAATGTTACATGCTATGTTGTCTGACCCCGGGTACTGCCTGTGTATAGTGGATCATGTCGTAAGGCTGTTCATGTAGAAAAATTACTACACTGCGTGAAGTACGTTGTAAACGCCATGTCCGAGTGACTGGGGTTGGCTCCGTGTACGCTGGTCATGTGGCCGTACATAGTCATCAACCCGTGTACTCCAACCCGTGTAATCGATACACGGGGTGACCAGCATTATTGGCCTCTCATGGTCGTGTGATGGAGTACACGGTCATGTACTTCATCCCGTGTCCGTGTACCCCCTAGATGCACGCCGAGTCCCACGTAGTTGCCTCTTCCATGCAGTACAAGCTGTGTTCTATTGTCGTGTATATCATCCTATGTCCGTGTACTTCCCAAAATACACGTCGAGCTTCGGGGAAAGTCTAACACGCAGTGTGACCAGAGTCACACGCCATGTGATTCTTCTTTGACCCCCAAAAAACCTAGCCACCGCTGCTAGTACTATATAGCATGTTCTTCAGAAGTACACACTGTGTATTCTGGAAATTTTCAGAAACGCGAACCTCTGCCGTCGCACTTTCCGCGATGCTTCGTTCGTCGATCCAGTCGTCCGATCTCCACAAAACTCGCAGATTTTGGTCATCCCGACACCACAAAACCAATTATGTTGTTTTCGGACCTCTGATCGGCTCCAAAAACATGCAACGATCTATCCACGTGAAGAACGCTTGATGAATGACCCTTCCTGATCCGGTCTTATTCATCATCTACCATCTTCATCGCACCTCTGCAAGGTCGTTGTGGTGTCGATTCTTCAATTTAGGATCGTTGTGTCTCAAAACGGATGTGTAATGATCCGTTGTTCGTTGCCCCGTGAAAAACATGAAGACGGCACAGAGAAAGGAAAAAAGAGAAGAAATCCAATAAAACAAATCAAGGAATGAACCTCCACTGTCATTCGTCACCGCGTTGATCCACTCCTGTTAGTAGGATTAAATGGAGCAGAAATCAACCACAATAATCAAATTGGACCAATTCCCCGATTCATCCCAAATAAAACCCTCCCACAAGAACATACGAATCCGCGGATCATCTTGTTCATGGTTGATCTGTGTTTTTCATTTAAAATAAAAAATGGTGAAAGGAGATTTAAAATAACAACCCCTTCCTCAAGAAGGGATTGATCATTGACAAAGAGTTCATGATACAATCATCATCGAGATCCTTCAACTTTGCTGGTGTAGGGATTCACAGCTTCGATCCGTTTTCATTCATTGCCCAGAGTTCTCTTCAGAGTTTCCTCTTAATCTTTCGCCAACAATCGACATTCAATTATCCCCATAAAAAGAAAAACATGTTTTGGCATTCAAAAAATACGTTGTGGTATAAATGAGACCAGATTTCCATTTTTGATTCATTATGATGTGCCATTTATTAAAGAAACAACTGCCCTGTAGCTGCGCTGCAGTGGATGTTTCCATACAATAAAATTAAACATTGCAAATTTATTTTTATTTTTAACTGAAAACGTCTGAAAATTAACTTTTTCCCAAGACCTGCACCCGTCGGGGTTAGGCTCATTATTAGGTAAATTCATCGTCCCGAATACAACGGTGCCCTCATATTTTTAATCCGGGTATCCATTTGGAAACTACCACAACCTCACACAAGTGCCGACTCACTTATCTAAAAAAAGTTTGAAGCACCATTCCGGGACCACCGGGCCTCGGAATGATGTGTCGTCTCTGCGCCTGGTTGGGTAATAATTCCATATAAAATTTAAAAATAATACACAGAAAATCCGAGACATTACATTCAACCCAAATAGTAAATTACATATAGGATATCTACACATAGAAGAAAAATGGTAGTGAATTTATTCCACTATTCAAGTCTCACATAGTGAATCTAGTCAAGTTAATTTTATGTTCTATGTGGACCTTTTTGTTTTTCATTTATTCTAAACTGGGTGTTATAATAGGAATAATAAAGATTTAATTATGATTTTTGTTCCGATTAAATAAAATTTGTATGATCCACATTGTCATTGGACACTTTTTATGTGGTGTATTTGATAGATTGAGGATTCTTATCATCATAAAGTAATTGTCAAGGATTGGACATGACATTTAGAGTAGAAATGGGGTCCAAGTAATCTCATAGTATAACATTAATGATAGTTTATGGGTCACCCATAAGAATCATAAAATAGGAACTCCTCCACTAGTTTAGGGTGTGGTTTATTCGTATTAGAAAAATCATATGATGAGTTCATGCTATAATGATCCCAATGAATCATGTGTCACCCATACTCCAAAAATATTTAGTAATCCCCCATAACATTAGGTGCGGTTTCTTCATATAATGAAGTGAGTTCTCAATCAATTTACAATTACCCTCGATGAGTTGTATGTCCTCTATAGGTATTGGCACTCCCTCAACTGAAAACAATCCTTGGAGAGTTGTGGTCATCTAAAAATGGGAAAAAATAGGAATAATAGATTTTATTAAGGTTTGGTTTTTGCGTACAATGATTATTTAATGTTTTTTGATTCCTGTAACAATTTCAGGCATGCATAGATTCATTCAATTTTTATAGTTAGACAGTCTACATCAGGCTTTACAATTGTTTTAGTTTTATAAGAATATTTAATTTATTATGGGTGGATTGAAATTCATTTTTTTATCTTTTTCTATCTTAAAATTTTATAATATCTATGTCCCCTTCCTATTCCACTTATTTATAGAATTTTAACTAACTCTTTGTTTCATTCTTTACATTATATTTTCAAGGTGTCCAAGTATAAATTCTTATACTCTGTAGTGTAAGGGATTTATTACCACACATTTCATGTCAATTCTAGCAATGAAATAGTTGGTCATGTGTATGTTGGATATTGATTTGGTGGAGCTATTAGTGCCAATGTATGATAGTGTATAATGGTTTATGGAAGTGATAGTTATGGTTGTTATTCAGTCTAGGAGAATTATTATTTCTCATGGGTTTTCCATGATGGTGTTCTACTTATTATTTTATTTCTCAAACATGAATCATTATATATTTTAGTTATTTAAATATATTTTGTTGTTTATTTATTTCATTATCATTATTTTATTTTTTTAGGTTTTTATATATACATGCCTCTCTTGTATTTTATGAGTTTTTAGTAATATTTTCAATTACATGAGATATTAGAGGTGGTATTGGGCTGGAAAACTCATTTGGAAACATTCCATTATGGGTATCAGTGGGTTGGGTAGTTTTCTTTTGGTATCAACACAATTGAGTTATAGGGAAATAGATCAGAGTGATTGGTTTCATTAGTATTAGTTTAGAAATTTAGCATAGGGTTTTAAATTGGGGTTTTTCATTATAGGGATGTCGTGTTGGTGTGGAAACTGAAATGTTCTATCACCAGGATATTGATAACATATTATCAAACATAAAAATCCAATTCACTAGGAGATGGGGTATATTCATGATAGTACATTTATAATACTATAGAACTTTTTGGTCCACCTGTCCCTCATATGTTATATCACCCATATTTGTTCTAGTAATTACGTATTTATCCAATCAAATAGAGAATATGATCCAAAAATATCTAAAATATATTCAAGTAAGGGTCTTAAAAAATATTATTCTGGTGATTGAGCCTCTCACAACAGATTAGTTAAGTGACTGGGAATCAATTTAAGTCAATGGATGAAATTCATTTTTTTACATAAATATTGGGAGGATCCGTTAATGTTTTTCCTAGAGTAGGAATTATTATAGATTGTATGGTAGTTACAATTGAACTAGAAGATACTAATTTTTTGACCAATTCTTTATAGGTTTTTTGGTGAGCATTATCCTCATATGATATAGGATTATTTGGAGTTTGTGAATCTTATAAGCCTTCTAGTTTAGACATGCACTAACCAAATGGTGGTTATTTCATTGATATCTTTCTTTAAGATACTGAACCATCCGTTGATGTTTAATCAAACTAATTATGGTTTTAATCTACCATGTTTCATGTTTAATTTCTTCTTGATGTTATTTATATCTCGAAATTTTTTATTTGATTTGATTTTATATGATATTGAACCATCTCCAGGGAAACATGTATGAGAATGACATTGTATTGGAGTTTATAGATGAGGTTATCCTTATAAACTATTGAGAATTTATTCTTATAAACATTGTATTTCAATTGAGGCCTTGTTATTGAGATTAAATAAAGTTTTATATCTTTATATATTCCCCACAATCATTAAATTCCTTGGGTGAACACAGACAATTGAGAGTTTCCTAGTAATTATTCACCCTAGCTTCAGAATAAGATATATATTTTTATTATTCTTACCTAATATGGTTATATGAATAAACCTAAAATTCATATATATGGATGATATTACAATAATTCTTATTGTAGGAATAGTGGTCCTAAAGAAATAAGTTTTGGCCAAGGATATTGGGTGCATGAGTAGTTAGAGGTCCGTGATACTTTGTACCATCTCCATGACCACCCCGGGGATACCTCCATAAGACATGAAGTTCTTAATCTCATGTTCAAATATATTTTCATGTGATGGAAATATTTTATTATGAGGTTATCAATTGGTTTTATGGAAAAAAATCCTTCTTCATTGACACTCTTTCTCATTAACACCAGTTTAAGTTGTTCTTTTTTTTCTTTTTTTGGTATTTCAATTATAGAGATTCTTATAGACCTTTTATCCATACCTCTTTAGCTAGATACTTCTACTGGTGGTCATCATCCCATTTCTCAAAATTATATAAAGTTTTATTTTTTATCATGAAATGAGACTTATTATGGGATTCCACCATGTCAAGATGAGACTTATTATCATCATCGTCATTTTGGATTAGTTGATTTCAATTCATATTATTTTGGTTCCCTATTGATATAGGGTAATGCGTTTTAAAACATAAGTATTAAGGTTTTACTTCAATTATTAATGAGAACAATTTATAGGAGAGGTAGGGAACCCCCCAAATCATAAAATTTGTCTACCCATGTTGGAATATTCATCATTGTGTGCTATGGATACTATAGAGTAATTGTTCCCATAATGGTTAAGGGTTACCCACTTTGAAAGATTGACTTATATATTGGAATGGTTTTTAAGTCTACACTAATATATTCAATATTTTATTAGATAAATGCACCCATATTTTGGTGATGATGGTATAGTTAGAAAATCATTTTTGGGAAAAGGTTTCATCCACCTTGTTGTGACCCCCTCATCCAGTGAAAAGGTGAAAAGCGATGTTAATGGGAGAAATGAATACCCATGATGTATTTTTTAAACTAATGGTTATTTTTTATGTCCTTAATTGATTTCACAGTTGATTAGGATGAATCATAGGGTGTAAATTCCAATTTATTTGGGTTTGTTCTTATCTAGCTTTAAGATCACATGTGGATGGGTGAACTCTCTAGGATCAATCATTAGAATCAAGAGGTTCATTTTTTATGGGTCTATTATCTGGGATATTAGTGTAACAGTTGGTCTCTATAATGTTTATGGTCATGATGTATTATGTTATCAAAGTGGAAGAGAGATATAACAATATTTAATAATCTTAGTAGAAATTTTATACCTAGAAGATATATGAGTTTTATGATTAGCTAGATTCTATTATTGGATCTTGAATGATCGAATTTAATTAAGAAGTTTTTTGATGGGTTTTCCCAAAAAGTAGGGAATACGTTATCCTTTCCTAATTTTTGATAATAACATTCCCATGAGGCTCCTCTTATGTGTTGCGAGTTTTGGTTTTGAACTAAGGTTGCCCAGTGGGTATGAAACCTTGGTAGTGTAGTTATATCCTAGAATTAGTTTTTATTATATATAAATTCTATCTATTTGGTTATGGATATTTCTATATGGATTGAGATTTATGTCTGTTGAAGTTTTAGAAGGTGTATATTGGGTTTTGTAGCAAACAAAGTACCAGTATCAATATAGGTCAGAACTATATGTGTTAGATCATGGTGGAATGTTTCAAAAATAAGCTAAGTGTTGGTTTAACTGTAGTTTTATGAGATTAATGTTGTTCTTGATGTTCTCTTCAGTATCTTTTAAAAAGAGAAACCAGAACACAAATGTGTTGTCTTCAATGGTGGATATAGTCTTGTTTTGACTCATAGGCATAATTGGGTAGCTTCCTCTTGTGATAGAGAAAATATAAATACAACATCTCAGATTTTCTAGGTACTATTTTTTGATATTACATGGATTGATTTAAAGACTATGTTCTAAGATGGAATTCAATTCTATGTCCCAATGTCCTTGTACTAAATTTTTGAAAAATATTAAAATATTTAATATCTTGTGTCCACGGTTTTCCTGAAAAAGTGGGATGAATCTTAAATGTGTTCCCAGATAAAAATACGAGGGAAACATTGAGTTTAGAATAAAATCTTTACCCTAGGAGATACCTAACTTTAGTCACCATGGGTTGTTTGTGAAAAATATTTCTGGGGATGTAAAAGAAATAAAAAAATTTAATCAAAATAATTTTTGACATTCGGACTTGTCTTTTCTTTAGATATATCCATATGTGATAATTCCAGTGTTAGGTGCATAACCCTAGAACTTATATAGAATTTTTTTAGAGACCTATGTATATTTATATCTAATGAATGATGGTGAATTTATGTAATGAGGATAAATCAATCAACACAACCACGGATTCAACGGATCTCGCCAACGAACATGATGCATCCGTCATTATTCACTAGAGATCAAACTAAATCGAGGTATGGTGTTTTCTCTTGTGATTTTACAGCCCGTTCTTAATCTTAGAAGAATTCAAATCAATTTAGTGAACAATAATTAAAACACACATCGTTGGTATATTTCAGTTAATGGAATTTTTTTGGTCCATTGACTTATTCCTCTCTCTTTATCATTCTAATGGAAATGAATCAAGCCCAACACAAAAAATGGTCATGGTTCATTCCCCAAGGTTTCTTTTGGTTCTTTTCTACCTCCTTTCTTTACGTTCTTCACTATTGGATCCTCGAGATTCCTAGCTAGACATTTCCAAGTTGTTTTTAACATGATCAGATCCCCATATTCTATGTGAATCAACAACTGAGGCTAAATCTATGAATATTGGGGATTAAAGAGATCGAATATGTGATCGTTTGATTTTTTGAGAAACAGAGGAGGCATGATGGTCCGTGGAAGGAACCAATGATGTGTAGTGATCAGTTTCTAGTAGCCCATATGCGGGTGGTGGAGCCGTATGGGGCGCGATAGAGGTGGTGAAGCCGGAGGGGCTGGCGAACATGAGACTGTGGTAGGCGGCTGCATGCGGTGGATGCGGCAGCGGTGATAGACACATAGAGGGTTAGGATGGGTGGTCCCGGTTGGATCTGTGGATTTGGTTGGGACTCTGGGATGGTCTGGATGAGGTGGACCAAGAAAAGACCTAGGTGGGATTTGAGGAAATCGTGGTGGAGACTGGTAGCGGCCAATTGTGACGGTCAACCATGGGGCCATGATATCTCGATCTATCGTGGGTGCACCGACTATGATGGTTGACCACAACAATCGACCATGATAGTCTACCGTAGGTGTTGGGAACACGCGATCATTCAACCATCTGTAGTGTCCCATCATGGTGGTAGGTCTGAAGGCCCCTAACCTGCATGCATGAGGTTTTGTTCAAACATCCATATCTCATAAACGGAGCATCCAATCGATGAGTCGTCTATGGAAATTAGACACTAACATTGAGACAAAATCTTTGAGATAAGTGGTGGGTTATTAGTTTGGACTAGTATAGGTTTAGATAATTCCATTGTTACTTTCCTCAAGGGTTTAGTACGACATTATATCCACATCACTGGATTGTAATCCCCTCTATAGGTAGAGTCTCAGATAGAGAATGGTATCCCTCCCTGAGACTAGAGTCCAATCCTATATAACCAAGAGTGGATTCATTGAATCGACATAACCTCTGAGAGTAGGGTGTTGGTACACCATCTAGCGGGCCTCATCAATGGAGTCTGTGGTGTCCCCCAGCAGTTCTGGGAATGATCCCCTATGTGGATAGTTGGTTCATATTGGGTCTCTGGCATCCCCTAGTGGGTCTGGGTATGATCCACTCCCAGTGTATAATAGTCTTCCTTAACTAAAACGTTCTCTTTGGGTGGAGCCAAAATGAACTAGACCACTTTATCAAGTGTCTTTGATGATATCATGGATAAAGGAGTAAGTTCTATTGGGACAAGTGTTCTTCAAGAAGAATCATGTGGCTGACAGTTGGTTATGACCACCTAATGGTGGGGTGTCTCTCTTGAGTATATATGAATATTCTTATTATATGTTCTATAGACATATACCTATGAAGATATAACTATAACTTCATTTTTTGTATTTATTTTTGGTTTTAGGGTGTTTGACTGAGTACTGTTTTACTCAACCCTGCACGAGCATTATCCACACTTTTCGTGTCTTGTACAGATGATCGACCCTTTGACAGAGTCCTAGGAGGACCATGACTAGAGTGTTCTTAGTGTGATAGAATAGACTGAGGTGTGTTCTTGCATCTTTCAAAAGTAGTCATTGTACCCTTTACTTTTAGGTTGGAATTGTGGTTAAAGACTCTTTGTTGTGGGATTGTCTTTGGACATGTTTACTTTCCTTTACTTTCATTATCGTACTCTATTGTGGGAACTTAGATGTATGCATGAATACTTTCAGTAAATTTATATTTCATCATTTTTTTCCTGGAGATATGTGAAATTGTATAGATACTTTTGGATAATTGCTTCTATTTTTAGGATATTACTACTCGGTGCTAGTCACAAGGCCCTACCTATTAGAGGCGAGCTTGGGGTAGTCAAGGTATTGGCCCCTTTGGAATGGGTCGTGACAATAAATCTTTATGTATAGAAATTTACTTATGCATGGAAATGGAAACACTAATCCACATGCCCTTTACATATCCATTATGGATTTTAATTACACGTCAAAGAGATTTTACAAGTAGCTTTCATCGGTTTGGTGTGGGATATTTAGTTATTACACTAAGTTGAAGGATTTAATTTGAATTTATGTCTTTTAATTGACTATTTTATTGGCCTTTCATAAAAACGTTGGTAACATAATGATCACATGGAAGATTAATTTATTAAATTACTATATCCTTATTGAATTTAATGAACCTTAGTTTTTCTTTGTTATATAAGGATGGGTAACCTAGGTTTGGAATGATTTTTGTAGGGATATGAAAATATTTTCATGGTGAAAGATGATGATTTTTGGGATCTACCATGTAATGGACTAAATATGACCTTTTACTCTAAATGGAATTCTATGAACGGTATTTGGAATGAATGTTTTTCAAAAATAATATTTTTCCTTCGTGGTTGGGACTCAATTTATCTAAGAACCTATACCTCCAAAGGTGGTTGATGTTCACGGGAGAGGTTATTATTTTCTGTAAAAACAAATTAAGCATACTAATATTTTAGATTTATTTATTTCCTTATCATGTATGAAAATATTTGAAGGTGAGGAGGATATAGTGACCCATTTATTACTCCAATAGAAAATGGATCATTTTTTTACTTTTTTAGTCTTGAGAGATCCAAAGGTGTAAAATGATAATTTTAATCTATTGAATGATAATGAAAATTTTTCATTATTCAGATAATATCATAATATGGTTTTTATCCTTAGGAGAATATTTTTTGATCTTTTAACCATATCACATTTTAAGGGAATAAATTAAATTTATCTAATAAATAAATATTAATTTCATTTATATGAAAATTTATATCTTCTAATGGGGAGTTTTTGTATATATTTCTATATTGAGATTGTGTTTTGTGAGAGAGTATTTGGATTAGGAAATCATAAAATTTATTATGGATTTAGTCCTTGTCCAGAACTATTGAAATAATTATTTTAAAATGGGACCTATGTGGACACCCTAACCTAAACCCTATATAAACTTGATGATAATCATATTTTTATGGGATTATCCAATTGAAATATTATAGGGAGAAACCCTAGAGGAGAATTTAATCTATACTGTTGCTGGTGATAATAAATTTATCATATCGATATTAGATCATTGAAGCACAATAAATTTATTAATAAGACATGGCATCGATCTTATTCCTCACACCTTAATAATTTTTTCCATGATTTTCATATCTCAATTTTATTATTATATTTAAATATAGATTATTTTGGATTTTTTACTTGAATATTGAACCCTAATAATGATTACTTAATTTGAGATTTTTTTTATTTTTTGTGTTCTTTGTTAAAGATTGATCACACAATAAATGAATGGTGGCCAAAAAATTATTGATCATTGATTCCCCCCTCTAGTATCTTGTTATTTACCCTTTATGAATAGATATTTTTTTTCATACATCATAATTGTTTTTTGGTTCCATGAGGGTGACCTAGAATGATTGGCTGGATAACAGTGGGTGATTTTGGAACCAAATTGGATGAAACAAAAATAAATGAATGTATTTAGAGAAGATTGGTGGTGGTTGGAATATAATGGAAGGACTCATACATTAAATGAGGTGTGGATAGTGATAAAGGTAATGGAGTGGACAAGAATCGAAGGTGAGATGGAGGTTTTAGGGTATAGTGGTTTACATGGAAGGTGTATAAAGTGATAGTGGTTTGAATCCTAGAGGTTCAAAAGATATGTCTGGGGTTTTTAGCATATTCATTGAAAACCCTATTACACATCATTTAGTCTGTAAGACTCACATCATGGGTAGTTCTAGTTGAGGTGTTTCATTTTACATGTAGAATTAAGTATTATATAGAATGTGACTATCCAAAACACACTATTTATGCCATTTTAATTAGGGACTAGGGTTTCACCACGGTGTTAAATATCACACAACATGTGGTTTCAAACTAGACACTATGTATAAAAAGTTACATAACTCAGTGTATGTATGATTACACACCCATTAACCACATTCAACATACATGGACTGTGGTTGGAATTAAACATTATGTTCAACCTACACAATATGATTTAGGACATAGTATATTCTCAGGGCAGACCACATGGTCTATAAACTGCATAGACACCAGAAAATGATGTGTATTTTTCTACTATATGACTCAGTATTGTAGAGGTACATGCCCAAGAATCTCTTAATATAAACAACATTTACTCGACTAGGAAATTACATCTTTGTTAACTCCACATGAAAAAATGATAAGAGTTTATAAATGAAAACAGTCTAGGCCTCACTCATCATGGATGGAAAAGTACATGTTGTTTAATAAGATACCATCATTATATTTTGTTAATTAACATATGGGTATTTTAAATGGGTAGGTAAATTTTATGTTATAATAATTTATCCACATATAGAATTATTTATGACCATCATAAACATCTCAGACCATTTATTAGTATTCTTGAGCAATTTGAGGATCATATCCCAGTATAGGTGATGGAAGTGTATAAGTAAGACATTTAGAGTACACATGGGGTTTATGTACTCACACACTAACATTATAATTATAGGTCTTGGTATCATCATATAAATCATGGGCTTAGTACTCACCTAGTCTAAGTTACATATCATTTAGATTCTGAAATTTGGGCACAGATTGGTATTTCCTCAATCCTGATCAAGTGTGGGCCCACCCATACAACATTTAGATTTGGTACTCCCCTATAATATAGGGTGAAGGTACTAAATTAGTAAAATTCAATAATCCCCTACATGATGGGGTTTAAATATTTCATCAATTGGATTTAGTACTCCCTCAATTGACATTTCCCTTGATGAGGAGTAATTCCTCCAAATCGGTCGGTACTCCCTCAACTGACAGCCATTCCATGAAAAGGTTTTAGTCCCCTAGAATAGGTATAAAGAGGTAACATGAATGTTATTAGGTATTATTATTTTTGGATAATGAATAGTTTTTGTTTTGGGTTTTTTTAAATGTGTTCAAGAATACATGATTTTATAATAATAATCAATTACATGTAGGAAGTAAACTTTTGGATAATAGTACATTCCATTTTATAATCACCCATTTTTCCTTATGAGAAGACTAGGATACATTTATTATCTATGGTTTTCTTAAAAATATTAAATATATAATTTCTTTTATTATTCCTCCCACTCTTATGGTTTGAGTTGAAACATTTTTTCATCAACACCTTTTTTTTCTGATCATCCTATTGGGAATGTGTATTCTCACGTATTCAACTAATTTATTCCAAATTATATTTTGTCTATGTAGGTGATCCAGAATTTGGAGGTGGATTTGGTGGATGTAAAGAATTTAGAGATATTAGTGTTGATTTATGATGGGTTACAGTGGTTTAAAGTGGTGGAAACAATAGTTATAGATCAATGTCAGAGTCATTATAGTGAGGAGGTGTTTTAGGCCTCTCTTATTTTTCATACTTAGTGACTTTATTTCATGTATCGTTTCTTATCATGGATTTTTTACATGGTATAATTTTACATGCTAGTTTATATATCATATTTGAATTATTCTACAATTAATTTGTATATATATATTTATAAATTTTATTGTTGGTTTAATTTTTTTTTCTAGTTTTATGTTTATATAAGTCTGTTATAGGTTAAGGTATCTTATTATGTTATTAATTATTTGTACTAGTTTCCACCCCATGGCCTATAAGAGGTATCATTATAAAGAACAATTGGAATATTTCTAGAATAATATATTTATCATTATTTTGAGTAAGGTTATTAATAAAAAAAATTCCAAGATATTATAAAAATAGTATAATTTAGATTAAAAAGATACCTAACAATAACCAACCAGACCACTCTAACTAGGATGAGTTGGAATAAAAAAATTAATTTTTTATCTTAAACAACTTGGCACCTAAAAAATAAACCTTTAGAAATAATTAAAAGTGATATTTCTGAATGAACTAAAATAATAATCTCTCTAATAAAAAGGGTTGTACATCATGCCAAATTTTTATTACTTTACCCTGTAGAAATTATTGAAGTAACTACAGATGAAACATTAGCGATCACTATGAAATTAGAGCATTATAAGATTGAAATATGGAAAGTTTAAGAACCAGTTGGGATGCATAAATAAAATCCTTCCATTTAACATGAGTAGGTGTTTAGAAATAATCTAGATAGATTTGTTTTATAGTTATTAGAGATAAGGAAATACCATATGCATAAGGTTATAATCAATAATAACATATATATTATGAATATTCATTTACCCTAATGAAAAAACTTGAGGTCATTAGGATACTTATTTCTCATATATTACCTCTAAATTTCAATTTTTATCATGTTTATGTTAAGATTAATTTCTAATTTAGATATATTTTTGAGTTAATTTTTATTAGACAAGCTCCTAAATTTGAAAATTATAAAATTATAAATCTTATTTTTATGTTTCGAAATGCTCGACATGGTTATCTATAAGCTCTTAGAATGTGGGATAACAATCTTAGATCATTGATTTTAATAATAATTTTTATAAAGGATAATTTATATCAACCTTTTGTATAAAAATATTTTTAAAATATATTTTAATAGCATATTTTTTGTAATTATATTTTTTACAGATTTACCAAAAACCATCTATGTGATTAATAGCACTCAAAATTTCATAGGTAAGATGATTGAATGATGTCCAACATTATTTATAGAAAAATCCAGTGCACAACTACATGGTTCCCATAATTCACTAGGCCTCTAGGTGCTCACATCCTTTACACCCATCTTCTTGGATCTGGTGTCCCACATATCCAATTATGGAATCTATTCCCCCAAGTACTCATCCTTCTCATGATGAACCAGTATATAAATTCATGATTTAATTCATTATTTCTTGCCTCTAGATTCCATTTTTTTGTACACTAAACCGTTACACATGCATGTATAAAGACTTAGATATATCGAGTAGTTATGTGTGGTTTTGAAACCATCATAGGTGTCTAGAAATAAAATATAATTAAATATTACCTCAAATACCTAGTTTCAAGACCAGGTTTGAGGACAGAAATTATCCATACCACCAGAACACATATAAAGAGTGGTCATCTTCCTTGTGCCTTAAAGAATTACATTATGTGATTTTTGATCAAAACCATTAGAAAGGTAAGGAAATCCATTGTATTTATTTCACATAATAGATATTACCCCCAAATTATTTTTACAAGATCACCTATACCATGCCCCTCTAAGGATAAGGTAAAGGGACCTCTACATGAAAACCAATTGGAAACTATTTCGATCAGGGATATAAGAGTATCCCTTTCTAGGGAGTTGAATTTTCAAATATCTCTATAGGCCACCACTTGGGTGATAAATTATCCTATATCATTATAATCCCTTGATAGGTCGCTAATTTACCAAATGAAACAACAGGTTTCCTCACCAGGGTAAAAATTTAACCAAGCTCCTTAGAGTCCCTCTCTAGGGTACTTCTTCATCTAAAGATCCTCAATATAATTAAAAAAGTTTCCTCTCCACCGATTCTCCTTGGAGGACCTCACCATAGAACCACTTCACACAAGATCCCCATAGGCCTCAATTAGGGTTCCACTTCACCTAGTACCTCTATAATCCTAAAAAAGATACCATTTTCACTCCCAAGGGATTACATAGGTGAACATATAACCAATCCTCCTATTCAAAGTCACAACCAAGTTAGTCACCTATATAATTAAATATTCATTAGAATTATGTCACACCCATCATAAGGGGAAATACTAAGTCATCCCATTCACTTAGCCTATCAAACTTGGTTTCAAATCCATATTATTCTAAAACCTGAAATAAAGATAATCCTTTAAATATAAAGGCCTAAAATACTTTTTGGCCTACTTTTTATATATATTTAATACATTAAAAATATTCTCTTCCCTTGGTCGCCTCCATGACTACCTGAATTATAATATTGATTTATTAGGAACTCCCTAATGTAACCTTTTTGATCAAGTACTCCTCTGAAAACAAGGATGGGAATCCTATAATTCATTTCCCAAAATTAATTCTCTATCACTAAATTATTCGATGTGATATAGTTAATCATCCATTCCCTTAATGATGAGGATCCTATATTTCAAAATACTAGAGGAATTTTCTCCAGATTATCCCTAATGAAAAAACTTGACCTGGCTTTTCTAAATTGACACTTTATCAAACATGTGTCCAAAAAACCCTTTAAACACCCTTCTAATTCTAATTAATGTTTCATCAGCATCATATTGTCCATTAATTTTGTGTAAGACATAATATTTCACAACTAGTTAGTATCATTATTGAATAAAGGCTATCATTTGTTGTGTTTTTAGGTTACACAATGGATTTATAAATCAAAGATATAGAATTGTTGTACATATTATTAATCATATTTATAATTGAGTTTGATAGGTGCTATTTGGGATAATATAAGGGTTGAAGATACTTGGAGTAGTCCATGATAAACATGGAGGTTCCTTAGACATGGCTATGTCAAAATATATAAGGTTGTTGTGTAATTTAACTCCTCGTTATTTAAATGAATAAAACATTAGATTAATTAGAAGGAATGTATAAATAACTAAGCCTTTTGAAAACTATTTTGGATGAAATGAGGACACAAAGAGTTAAATCATGTTGTGGTTAGATGTGAGACACCAGATATAGTTTTACATGTGATTAAAAAATTAGATTTGGAAATATAATTCATTATAAATGGGTCTACCACATTATAGTGGAATATTTCTAAGAATAAAACATTGGTTGTGTGAGGTGTGTTGGGGAAAAGAAATACCATAGTTCATGTCCACGAAATTAATGTTAAACTCTTTTTTGAGATCAAATGAATGTACATTGTTGTAGGAATGGTGATCACTCTAGAAAAACGATGATTTTAATAATCCCCCCACACTGGTATACCATATAATGACATTTTGTGTGTGTTCTAGATAGAATGTTCTAATGCTTGATTTTCTGGGAAGTAGGACCTCATACCGTATTCAGGAGGACAATGTTGTAACTTGATAGTATCTTGAAAATATTTAAAGAGATCACAACATGATATTTTAATGATTTAAATAAGTGATTCTACCCAAATTTCCATGATTAGACTATTAAATGGGATCAAACTCTGAAACATAGGAATAAATTGAAATCCATAATTTTTGGATGAGCATACCACCATAATATAAGTTATCATACCATGAATTTGGTAATGCTAGAAACTATTTAGAATAAATATCCATCGAGGATTTCATGGGATTATATATGACTTGGTTGATATAATTGGTGATTAATGGCTAGTTATAAGACCCAATATATGGGTGAAATATGGATAATTCATGAAAAACAATTCAAATGTTTTACCCCTTGACATTGGAGTGAAAAAATAATAAATAGAGAATATTTTAGTGAAATTTTTTTGTTGATCTGGAATATTGATAGATGATAGGCTAATGTGATTGTTTTCATTGAAGATTTATAATTTTATAGAAGAGTGGAAGCACAAAAACAATACCCACACTAGATAAGTGTTCATATTACATCAAAAATACTTTGTAATTGAAAATTGGGTCAAGATTTAATGTATAATATCCTATGAAGTAGACGGTTAATAGGGGGAAATATCTGCTTCCCCTAGGATTGACTATATATCTTTTCTAAATAATAAAATCACCTATAATGATTAGTTATATCCTCTAATACATTAACAAAATATCATTTTATACTCTTTGGTGTATCCCAAAGAAGTTAACCAAGTAGAATATTTGTGTCATCAAATTTTTATTTCTTATACTTAGATGCTTTATGAGATTAAAATTGATAGGTTAATTGTGTTCTTTCCAAATTATCAATATGATTTGAAGGAATTTATGGAAAATAAACACCTTTATTCCCCTTATACACCCTCTTAGGGTGTATTATGGCATGTGGTTCCAATGAGTGTTATCAAATCTATATGTTTTCTATATAAAAAATCATTCATTAGAAGATTAAATCAATGGAGAATGAGGTTAATTAAACAATGTGTTCCTTTTTTCTATGGTTTTAGTTATCATATTTGGAAGAATCAGATGAAATGTCACTTATAATTTATTGAGTATGATCTTTATATTTTAATAATTCATAAAAAGAATTTACTAATGCTACAGAACTACAAATGACTGAATTTGAAAGCAAATTACTCAAACCTAAGGAAAATAAATAAAAATACCTTATACGATGAATTATCAAACCAAATATATATAAAAATGATGAATTTGACATAATTAAAATCCATTTGGTAAATTTTTTGATCACATATATAAACAAGAAAATAAGGTAAAGAAATCAATGTTATGAGTTCCACATAATCTATTTGTTTACAAAAAGATGATCCTATGTGAAAACATTTATTTTTGTAATCATATCAATGACATATTTGGATATTTTTGTGGTAAAAGATGTACACATTGTTAAAAATATTCTAAGGAGGTTTACACTATTATAAAATCTAAAAGTATCTGAACTTGATGTAAAATATCATAAAAATTTTACTTTTGACAATCAGCATAGAAAACTAGTTACATATGAAATGTTGGTGATGTTATAAGGAATATAAGTTCAATCATCAAAGAATATTTATTTTATATACTTGGAGAGTATTGGTATACCAGATGCTGGAAATAATGAAAAAATGTTAGTGTTGAATTTTTATAGATTTTGTGAGAAAAAATAAATTAAGGCAATGGGAGATATAAAGGTAAGATACCATTTTCCTGCTTTAATTTTTTAAAAGTTAATAATATTATATAAATATGTTGATTGAAGGTTAATGATATATTTTAGGTTGATTTATTTCCAAAATAGTTGAAAAATCATTGCCCAAGATTAAACTTTAATTTATAAAATCCATCTAGAAATAAGTTCCAAAAGAGAAAAATATTATGTAAATAAGATGGTGTAAATTAAAGGATATTTAAAGATAATGTGTTTGAACTTATTTTACATATTTTAGATTATATGATGTAAATGGAAGATAAATATAAATCCAGATTTGACGAATAAAACCAAACAGAATGAGTTGTCGACCTTATATTTAAAATCGAATGATAACTTGAAGACTTGGATGCTCAAGGAAAAAAATGAAATATTATTCCTAAACTAAAAGAATTATTAGAATAAATTGTTAAATGTTAATATAAAATTACATGGGTAAAAAAGTGCTTAAAAAATATAGGACTACTTATTAAAAAACTAAAAAATCATTTTTTTTTCAAAGTAAGGGTTAATGAACAAACAAAGATGATTGATGAGATAAATGCTCATACTAATTATGAACAAAGTTGTTTGAATATCTAGAAGGATAAAGGGTTACACTTGTTAGTTAACAAGAGTATGGAATTATATGATGTGATTCTAAGAAGAAGTTCCTGTTTGGAAAATTTTAAGACGATTTTTTTTGTAAATATAAAAATGAGGCTTTGGAGGTGTTGAGAAATTATTCAATGATCAAATACAAAATTCACAGATAAATGTGGAGATAAATTATACCCTAAAGAATTAGAAGTATTGAGATTAATATCTTATAACAATGATAAACACTTATTATAAATGATTTTTAAACATTTATAATTTTTCAAAAACTGAGAAATTGCATAGAGTCTCGAAATATATAAGGAGATAGACATGAGAAATTTCACTGGATAAAGTATCAATTTTGTGTTTATACTAGACATACAAAAACCTATTAAAAAGAAAAAAAATCTACATGATAGGATAATCACCTGGTAGTTAATAATGGATAATGAGAACATATTCTACATCACATTGAAGGAACACCATTTATGAATATTGTTAGTGTTTCTCAAATTTTGGTCAAAAATCTATAAATTAATGGTCCTCTAAGAACCAATACTTCTCCAATGAAAATAAAAGTATTATTTATGATATAAAACTATATGAGACTCATTTTAATAGTATATTTTACACGTTCAAGGGTGAATAATATAAAATCACTTCCAAATTTGAAAAAGATAAAGAGAGAAACCCATGTCGCAACTCAATCGGGCATTTATCAGAGGAAAATAAGAATATCAAGAAGGAAGTATTTTATAATATTTCTCAAAATGAAACTAAAAATATTAGTTTTAGGATTATTGATAGTCGGTATTTACCCCACAAGTCCAATAACCATAATCTCTTAAATAATGTAAATGGATGTATAGATGGTATAGTTTTTTTATAAATGGTGGAGCTATAAAAATTAAGGCATGTGAAAAGAAAATGTTGTCTAAATATAATTTAAATAAAAAAAATTCATCTATGTGTATTATTTATGATATAATATACTAACAGTTTTTCTACATCGTAAGAGTGGTTTGAGGTCACATTGAAATAATAAAGGCTGTTTTATCAAAAGTAAAATTATGAACTGTTGGGAAAAAATCCCTCAAGGTACATTGAAATATTTTTTGGGCTGATTTTGTTTATTGACAAAGCAGGTTTCCATGGAGAATTGTCTAGTTCCTGAGAAGCTGTTGACAATCCATGTTGACAATGAACGATGTCAAAGAAATGGACGATCTGGAGGCGGTACAAAAGAGCAGTACAATGTGGCGGTGATGCCTCGCGATTACGAAGAGCTTCGCAAATGACAGAGTTGAAGCGCATTGCAGAAATGAAGGGATTTGTGAGGGAGCTTTGTGGCGTAGGAGAAAAGGGAATGAAGGGATGCTCCGTGATTACAACGAGCTCCGCGATCAAAAAAATTTCGTGGTGCTTCGCGAGTTTGACAGAATTCTGGCAGAAACCTAGGATCTTCGGGATTGGAGATGACGTGGTGCTGACTTTTCATGGAAGGGTCAAGGGTCGGTGGAATTGCCTATAAATAGAGGCCGACCCTCTTGAGATAAGTAGAGAGAATTTTCAGTGAAAATACTTTACTCTCGGATCATGAAGGAAATTTGCGAAGGCAGTGTGCTTTGCGAAGGAAGATCTTCACGACGGCTATTCTAGCTCCACGAAAGTTGTGTGCTCCGCGTTGGCTCAGTGAGCTTCATAAGGGAAGTCGCTTTGCGATGACTTGAGCTCTGCGACGACCTAAGCATTGCGAAGGCTTGAGCTTTGTGAGAGTCTGAGCTCTGTGAAATTGTGAGCTTCACGAAAAGGAAGGAGCTTCGCGAAGGCTTGTTTGAGGTTCGTGAAATTGGGAGCCTCACGAAATAGGGTGATTTGCAAAGGTGTTTCAGGAGTGAATTGCCCATTGGTTAATAGGAAAAGGGGTATTCATCAATGGATGAAAGTTGGAATTTAACAGAGCATCTATCAATAGTTGAGGATGCGTGAATTCATGAAAATGAAGAGACCTACAGGTCTATAAACTATGAATGGATCCCTTCCTACTACAATGAGCAAAGGAAGAGGAAGTAGGTGATCCTCTCCACCGGTAGTGAGCCAGAGAGAGAGAAACAGGGAGTGACCCATGGGAAAGCAGTGATCTAACCATAAACCTTGCAAAGGCAGTGAGCCTGGGACAGAGTGACTCTTCCCAAACATTGTATCCACAGCTAGTGAAGTTTAGTGGAATTTGGTACGACCAGAAACTTGTCGGCGTATGCTCCTTGGACGTAGACCAGTGAGGGTGAACGAAGTAAGCATCACTGTGTCCTGTGCATGCTTTACTTTCTGTTTATACTGTGCAACAGGAAACAGAGAGAAGAGTGTTTTTCTTAAAAGTGAAATAAGATCAGAATGGGCTTTAATTTTAAATCAGTCATACCCTGATTCACCCCTGCCTCTCAGGGTATTCATCTTGGTGGACCTAACATAAGCTCATTGATAATGGGATGAAGAATCAAAAAAATAAATACCAATTGGATTTCAAGGATAAAACATCTCTTTTTATGGTTGATAAATAAAACGAATTTTTTCACCAAAGGATTAGTAATATTCATCAATAAATCCTAGAGAACATTTCAAATGTTAAATATATCGATGGAATTCGAAATCTAAGAAGAAATTGGTTGATGATATGAGATGCATGTATGAGAGAGAAAATAATTATAAATCCCAAATGACCAATTAGGAAAAGGGATTTGAATTTATAAGATCTAATTTACACTTATATGTATGCTCTCCTTATGGTTCCTAGAATATATAGTGAGAAATATTTTATCTTATTTATTGATGAATATAGAATAATGGTTTTTATCATGCCAAGAGAAGAAAAAATAGTTTCAATTGATTAAATCAAGTAGTTTAAAAGGATACCAAAATATGAATCTAGAAAAAATATTTAAAATTTTATGATTAGAGAGTGGAAATGAATACACTCCTCATGAGGTTTAAAGTTACATGGAGAATAATAACATTATAAATGAGGTATCATTAGGGAAAAAATCATTTGAAAATAGTGTTTTTGAAATACATAACTGGGTAGTGAACAACAAGTAAGAAACAATTCACATTGAGATAGGAATCTCATAAAATTATTATAAGGAAGTTATAAAAGTATTAATATAAAAAAATAATTATTTTCTAATCCCAAATAGAATAATAATTCATTTTAAATGTGGAATTGAATTAATCCAACCTTATATAACATTATACTATTTGAAGAAATCCATGCTTATATAATGAAGAAGGATGTTATAAAAAATATGGATATGTAGAAGATGGAGGTATATTTTCTTTAAAATCATTCAAGAGTAAATCATATAGGTATTTTAAAAAAGGATAAATATTATTTTGTAATGAAACAATGTGAAGGAAGTAGTTAAAAAAAGATAGAAATAAATATGAAAGTACAAATCAGAGAAACAAATATAATGATAAAATATAGAAACTAATTTTGGGGTAAACCCTATTTTGAATGTGGAGAAGACACCAATTTAGAATCCATGGATGAAAGAGTTACTAAAGAGACTCAATTATTCACATAATAGAGATATAGGAAATCAAATGTCAATGAATCATACATAATTAGTGATAAATATACTCAAACATAGACCTTAAGGATGGAAAATATAGAAAACACTTCTTTTCGTTCTAAAATGGAGCTCTCATCTTTTGGAAAAGTGAAAAAACACAAATCATGGGTCATGTCCATAAATGAGGATTGGGATTGAATAGAGAAAAATCATAATTGTGAGTTATTGA
This sequence comes from Viscum album, assembly GCA_963277665.1. Lineage (NCBI taxonomy): Eukaryota > Viridiplantae > Streptophyta > Magnoliopsida > Santalales > Viscaceae > Viscum > Viscum album. The sequence continues at coordinate 1,424,399,800 of OY728120.1, read as the reverse complement.
ATTGTTTGGTGGTTCAAAATTTCATCATAACTAAGTGGATATTCAGAAATAAATATGATGATTAGGGAAAGATGATATGAAACAAGGAATGATTTATGTAAAAAAGATTTTCAAAATTTCAAAGAGTTTACTTGGAAGAGAATTTCACACTGGTGACAAGAATCTAGTTAATTTATCTCATCATGTCTATTTTAATTTAATGAAATTTCAGTATCTATAATGGATGTTAACATAATTTATTTGAATGGATTTCTTAATGAGGGGGTCTATTTCAGAGAATAAGTGGGATTTTTAATTGGTGTTATTAAAATGGAGGTATGTAGATTAAAAAAGTAATTTTTTTGCTTAAAAAATAATTGTGATCATATTATGATCAATTGGACGCATTCTTGAAAATGTTGGATTGTAGAATAATTGGAGTGGATCACAATATTTATATGAAATAAACTATGTAAGACTAGTTCATGGTTAAGTTTTATATTTGTGAGATCATATTTTTTGAAGGAAAAATGAAACCAACTTAAGAATTTTCATGAATAATGGAATTAGAGTTGGTAATGTTAATGATTGAGGATCTCACCTATTTCACCAGCCTACAAGTGAGTTAAAATATGGGATGCACATTTTTATCTCAAAAAAATATGTGGTGTAACTACTGAAAATTTAAAATTCATGATAGAAATATGGTTTCTACACCCATTTTAATTGGAACTAATCTTAGAAAGTGTAATGATTGAAACCTATTTGATCCAAGACTTTACCAAAAGTTGATTGGATGGTTGTTTTATCTCATAGAAACAAGGTAGAATATGTTTTTTTATACATGTATTGCTACCAATATTCTAAGATATACTATAGAAGATTATATATTTTGTTTTGAAATGAATCAAGAGTTATTTTCAATTCAAACTTGATTTGGATTAGTATAGTGTGATGGAAATGATCAAGATCTATATGAATATTTAGATATGAATTCGGATGGATAAATATTGGATAAAAATCCATGAGCATAGGATACCTATTTACGGGATGAAAATATATTACATATTATACCAATAATAACAAATAATTTAATATATTATACTTATATAGAGTAAATTTTAGTAATTTACGTGTGTATATGACTTATGTGGGTGAAAAAAAGCTGGTGGATTAGAGTGGAAATGTGAAACTACCTATGGTAGTCCACTGTGATAACCAAATTGTGATCACACTAATGAAAAATATATTATGACATTAAAAAAATAATACCTATTGAGATATGATACCATCTTATTATAGATAAATGAGATCGAGGTATAATCAAGCTAGAGAATATTGGTACCAAATAAAAACTATTAAAAATATTCATAAAACCATTAGATTCTTTGACATTTTAGTAGAATCATTTTAACATCAGTGTTAAACCACCTCTCTCAGCTTATGTAGGTTTAATAAATCCCTTCACCCCATATGTATCTAATGTATATCATGGATTCTTGTATTTCACCTGACATTAACCTTTGGTTTTATTGGAAAAGTGGTAGAAATGGTATGAATATGATATTGACAAGCTATAATCTCATGTGGTATTCAACCCCTAAGGAAGTGTTTTTTATATAAATATAAGGGGACAAACTATAAGGGCCCATGCTTTCCATATTTTGATATTACAAATTATTAGATGAATATTCTTTACATAAGATATGATCCCTTCCAGAATCATGTAGGTATAGTATCTTGGGAAACATGGAAACAAAAATAACATATTCATAAGAGTATTTCATTATATTCTTCATAACTAGTAACCATGTAATACATATCAATGTTAAAATCATTTTTCATAACATGGGTATGGGAAACATAACAAATGGTAAGCTCATATACTCAATAAGGGTGAACAAGGGAGATATCAATGATCACTAAAAAAATAAAATGACCATAAGGGTATGAGTACATGAGAAAAACATTTGAACACCATACCCTGTATATTAAATATCATAATCTTGAGTCATGTAATAATGTTTGGAAGTTTATAAGACTTAAATCATATAGTAATCAATGAACATAATCTATGAGAATATAAAAAATTCAAAGGAATGTTGAAAAAACATAAGATTATACCATTTTGAACCTTTTTAATTAAGAATAGATTTACTCATTACATTAAGGACATGAAAATGGGACCTCACATTAATTAATTTCCATGATAACAAAGTCTAGGCATAATCCTATGAACATGAATTCTTGGTCAATGCATAAACTTATGGACATGAAATTCAGGTCCATGATTAATATTATGGACATGAAATACATGTTCATGAATCTAATTGTGAATTTTATATTAGGTTCACTCATAACATATTTACCTCTAGAGTTTTCTATCTTTTCCGAATGCATTATAGGGAAATATAATTTTGGTCCCACTCATCACATAATCATAATCAATTCATATAATTGGTATGAGATCCTAAAATGATAAAAAAAAAATCTCATCACCATAATCATAATACATATAGAAAAAGAATAAAGATATTATCTTTATATTATTTCCAAAAAAATAGAATTAATACCAAATTATATTATCATATTTGAAAATTCCTTTAAATTAATACTAAAATATTTATTGAAGAAACCACCCTTTTATGTTTAAAATAAATTATTTAAAATAATTATATTTTGAAAATATCTTGGAATGAATTTTCCTTTAAAAAAATATTAAAAAAATATAAAGGAATTATTAAATAATTAATCAGTTATGATGGTGGAAAATTCTATTCATGAATTATAAGTTAACATAAAACATTCCTCTCACACTTTTGTAAAAAGTGATTAAGTAGCTCATTTAGAAAAGGATAAGAATATTAATTTTAACCAATATTTTAATGGTAAATCATGTGTAATAATCAATTAAAAAATTCATAAGATTATTTTAAAATAATTCTAGAATTGTTTTTTAGAAAATAATTTTACGGAAGAAAAATGGTTTGCAACCAAAGAGAGAAATAATGTTGGTTTTCCTTAAAAATATTTTTCAGTATCTTTAGTACTTAAAGTATATAAAATGAAATTAAAACTTTATTTATTATGAAATAAATATATGAGAAGAAATATTATGAGTTTCTTGAGATTTATATCATAATATTTCATCAATTATACTTAATCATTAACAATCTTGGTAAACAGTGGGATAGTGACATAAAAATCATACCTCGAGCATGACGTTCTTAGAAAGAACTCTATATTCATGTATAAAAATATCACATTATTATTATTTTATATAATATTCACATACATTTTTATAATATTATAGATGATACCCTTATAACATTTCATCGCCCTTTTATTAATAATTCCTTGTTAGAAATATCAATTTTGGGGTGTTAATGGTTTTGTTTTTCCTGAGAATTTTGGATCATTATTTCCAGTCCGTGTACTTTGAACATGGTCCCATTATCTATAGTATTTAAAAAAGTATATTAATATTATATATATATATATATATCCATTATATAAATATTTATAATCATTCCTAAATGATAGAGATCGAAAAATGAATTACAATTTTTGTATATATGGTAGGTTGTACGTATGCATTAACGTTGTCTTCTCTTCTAGAAAGATAAAAAAAGAATGTTAAATAATAATTCCCCATTAAATAATCATTAATATGTCATATAAATTATTTATATTAATTATATATCCTTATTAGCATCCATTTACAATATAAATGAATAAAAAATCACATCGCTTCATGGAGGTTCTAGCCCACAAATAAACAAAAATAATGTTATAATTTTACAATTGATTAGAAGGTAAAATATCTAAATTTAAAACAATAAATAAAGACATATAATTATTTCATAAATATCATATATAACCTTTAAACTCATTACAATAACAATATGTGAAATATCATGATAAAAAAATAAATTGTATCACTACGTGGAGATGGTATGTCGTACGTACGCAAGAGCAATACATTCACTTACCATTTGATGGAAGAAGGGTGAATAAAGGTGGATAAATAATAATAATATTTAAGTATATTTTGGATACTTAATTTATTATTTTATGAATGTAATAATATACTTATATGATGTTAAATATAAATAAAATAGAAGTAATCTGCTAAGTCGATTACCACTTCTTTGAAACAACACATTTAGATATTCTCTTAAGGGACCTAGGGTTGGTTTTTTGGGAAACCAAGAACCTATATATTGTGTATTGGAGAGTGGATAACTTAATATTTAATTTCTTTTTTGATATATATGGATAAATGTGCTGTAAAGAAGATAAATTATGGGTTTCCTTTTATAATTGATGGGAGGGGCGCTCTTGGTATTTCTTAAAAGACTAAAATATAATAAAGTAATTTTATAGAAACACACCTCCCAATTTCCATGTATTTGATGATAATAATTTATGGGGTTGAAGTATCATCATCTAAAAAAATGTATAGTATTGTTTTCATATTTTAAACCTTCAATTTTTGATTAACTACTTTGCAAACCAATTTTAACATTAACTGTGGTAACACTTTTTCACTCATAAAGGGTTATAATTTTAATTGTATGTTAAATTTTTTTCATAAATGGAAAATGGATAAAATTTTACAGAAAATATTATCCCCATTGTTCTATTTCACCATTTTTATGATTTTAAAATTTTTTATAAAATATTATTCTTATAAAACACAATTAATGTCAATTCTGACACAAATCATTTAATTTGTCTTCAAAGAAAACAAGAAAAATATGTAATTAAAATATAATACATTTAACCATCAGTAATATTTAATATTAGTCTAATAAATTTATTTAATGATAAAAATAATTCAAATTATATTACTTTTAATATTTTCAAAATAGTTTATTTTATTTTTTATTAATTGAACAAATACTGTATTATCATTGAAAAAGAATTTAAGGTAGTTCTTTAGTAAAGAAAAAATTAGAAATAAATTTCTACCACGAAGATAATTTCATTATTAATAAAATTAAAATTATTATTCATTCACAAAATTCATGTGTACCTATGTGGATACATCATAGATATTTTAAAGAGAGTGATTATTTCTATTTTTCTTTGCATTAAATACTATATAGGTAATTTTCTTGTAAAATTTACATTAAAAAATTAAATTTAATGCCTAAGGTAATTAGAGTAAAATTAACTATATCTAATAATAATTATGGGGAAAAATTAGGGCCGAGTCACCTACTTTTAATTTAGATTACCTTAATTTACCCTTAATCGAGGTGATTAATTTTATCACAACTACTATTTATATTGACATAAAATAAAAACGGTTTATTTTCCAAATTTAAACCTCATGATTTAATATAAGGAATTAATTTTTTAATAATCAATTTCTATAATTGGTAGAAATTAATTTTATAAAATTTGTGAAAAATATGATGAAATCCTCTATTGAAAAAATTAATTTTTTTTCCAAAAACATATTTTATTCTTATACTATGACTAGAAAAATATTAGATGAATGTTAAAAAATTTGAATGGATAAATAATATATAAAATTAAATAAAATTACTCCATAATGTTGATTTATTTAATTACGTAAGATAAAAATATTGTGCATGTATGAAAACTATTTTCCAGAAGAATACCTTTTCTTTTTTCAAATGATTTTTTTTACTTATAATTAATTGATTACCAATGAATTCATTTTATACATTTGTAACCAATTTTTTTTAATAATTTTGTTAGTACTATTAATACCCACCTATCCAAAGGCTATGTGATAACTGTAATATAATAATACATTAATTTTATATCGTGGTTTTTTAAAACATAGTGTTTTATGCTACACAAGCTATCTATGTAATCAAAATTTTTAAAGAGAATTATATTTTTAAATATCATGTTGTTACATTATACATAACTTATTTGAATTTCACCCTAAAGTACATAATTATGATAAAAAAATGATGATATCTCTATTTTATTACATCCTCTATTTCAAAGTTAGCTTCATTAACTTTCTGATTCTTCTAGATAACATTCCCCAGGTGAGTATACTTGTTCCAAAAAACATTATCTCTATGATCCAAGATATCTACTGATTATTATTCATAAGAATGTTTATTATATATTGGTATGATATCTAATTTCAATACTACGGATTGATTAGGTATGTACTTCTAAAGGATAGATAAATAGAATTTATCATGAACTTGAGAGATGTTGGGTGAATGAGCTAAGTAATAAGCTACCATCCCCACTCAATGAAGAATCATGAAAGGGACATCAAATATCACAACCAAATTTCATGGAGAAATTCATTGGAACAGTATCTAACCAACTTTGAATTCTGTATTTCATTGATGATTGTCATCAATGATTTTTTATCTATAAGTTACCTTGATGTGCTTATAAGTGGAAAAGAATTCCATTTCCATTTCCTTATATAGTTAAGATCCCAATAGATTTTATTATCTAACCAAATTTTATCATGTTGGTTCCCTACATTTATTTCCTCAGAGGGATTCATAAGAGGCTATCTGAATTCTTGAGTGAAAGCTATTACTATAAAAAAAATATTACAAGATGAAAATGTTACTCCCAACCACCATTGAAATAAAAAGAACAAGATATAAATATATCCTACAGGGTTTGAATGTTTCTCTCAAACTAACTATCAATCTGAAGATGATAAGTAGTATCAAAACATAACTTTGTATCCAAAGCCTACATAAGAGTTTTCCCCGAAATTTAGGTAATCCTAAAATACTAATAAAATACAATTGAATGTGGTACTATATGTAAATTGACAACTTATTAAATGTATATTAGAGAATTATAATCAAGATAGAAGTCTTCTCTAATGTAAATTATTTGTTTTGACTTCATAAGGTGATCAACAATAACCCTTGTAGCATTTTGGACTTTATATATGTTGGGGATTCCAATGAAAAAGTAAATCCTGATGGTTTCCCATTTCCATTATAGTATAGATAATGGTTATAAAATCCCATTAGGATTTTTTCTTACAACCTTAACTTGTTGACATATTCAGAACTAAGATACATATTATGTAATATCTCTCTTCATGTTTTCTCACTAGAAATACTATTTTTGGTCTTTATGCATCATTTTAATTGAGGGTTAAGTAGAGAATGTTGAAATGTGAGCCTCATAAAATATATCTTTCTTCATATCTAGTATAGATAGAAAAAGTACATGGTTCTTGAAATATATCATTTCATAATAATCAAAGTTGAACTTAAGAATATGTTTGACTTTTTTTCAATTCTGTATCTTCCTTCCACACCTCTTTATTCTTCACAAGGATAGATGGTTGAACACTCATTTTTGAAAGATAATATTTATCCTTCCTCAAAGATTTAAAGACATATTATTGCAAATCCAAACATATTAGATCTTTTGTGATCCTCATCATAGATAAGCTAGAATAATACAATATACATAGAGAATATACCACATTGTTTTACTTCCTTTGGTGGTAATTTATTAAGCAGTCATAATCCTTAATCACCTCCAACAATCTTCTCGAATACATATTCAATTGGCATGATTAATAAGAAACAACCAAATAGTTCTTCATAATAAAACATCTTATTCCCTCCTTCGATGAATCTCTATATATTACAATCCCTTATCTACTACAAGGTAATGTATCTATAGGTTTACTGACCGACCTTCTCTCTATTTCCTTCGAAATATCTTCACATTCATTCATCCTAATGAACATTGTATCACTTCTGAGTTAACATAGTGAGTGTATTAGAAATAAAATAGAAATTATACACAAAGTATCAATAATATCCTACCAAACTAGAATAATTATGGATCTCAGTCATAGTGGTTGGTCTAGAAAAATATTAAATAACTTCGATGTTTGAAGGATCTACTGATATACCCTCACTTGAGATTATATAACCAAATAATGAATATTTTTAAATCCAAAACACACAGTTGTTAAATTTACCATAAATCTTATCATTCCTTAATGTAATTAGATCATTTAAAAAATGATATTAATTGTCTTCAATTATCTTTAAATATATTAGAATAATTTCTATAAAGACTACCACAAACAGGTCAAGGTAATCTCTAAAGACTGTATTCATTAAATCCTCAAGATAGTAGGGACACTAGTAAAACCAAATGGAATCATTATATATTCATAGTTTCTATACCATGTATGAAATATTTTCATTGGTATATAATCCTTATAAACCCTCAATTTATTATATATAGAATGGAGGTCAGTCTGGTAAAAGTATTGAGCTCTACATAGTAGATCAAAAAACTTATCCATATGAGGCAGATGCCACTCATTCTTGATGGTGGTCTTATTATGTGCATGATAATAAATGTAGAGTCTCATTGATCAATATTTCCTCTAAATAAAAATAATATGTGCACCAATGGTGACACACTAGGCCGAATAAATCCATTTTAAATATTCTCATAGTGTTTCTTCTTTTATTTATACAACACAATAGGGTAATTCTACAAGCAGTCTTTGAATTAGGCATAGATACAGGTATGACTTCTTTTGAAAACTCCACTCCATGATTTGGTGTAATACTATTAAATCTTCTAGAGAAACATAAACAAAATTCTCTCACAATAAGAATATCTTGAATGTTGAGTTTATCCAAAACCATCTAAGATAAACACCCCATTTGAATAAGAATCACGACCCATAAAATAGATTCAATTTACATTGGAATTTCATATTTATCATCACACTAAAATATGATCATATTTTGGTTTAGAATATCAAACATGACTTTCCATCTATAGAAATTGATGTGGGATTTATATAAAGAAACCAGTGCATTCCTATAATAACATCTAACTCAACTAGAGAAATAATAATGATATTTTTAGAAGTGAATTCCCACAAACATGAATTAGAGAATATTACTTGACTTGTGATGTGATCATAATAACATTAGGGTGTTTTACTGCTATGTCAATATATAATATTGAATTTGGTAATATTATACCCTTAAAAAATTCCTCATATATAAATGTCTGGTTAGATCTAGAATCAAAAAAAGACCTTTCTAGTTTTAAAGAGGATGATAAGTGTACTTTTTACTACTTCATTATCCACATCAACAATAGTGACCGCATGATATTTCACATTGTATCCTTTCTTTAGAGGTTGCAGACATCGATTATGATCATTAACCTAGGTATTTTAGAATTTGTTAGCATATTTCCCATCCTCCTTATATTTGAAACACTGGATTGTGGGTGGTGAATTATATGGTGCTTTATCTCCATAATTAGCTATCTTCATATTCTCATCTCTTCAGTATTTGATTTGTAGATAACTTCCTCTCCAAGAATAAAACATTAACTAGTCCCCTAGATCCAATTTTCTCCATGTTTCCTTCCACACTTTGAGAATAAAGAAAAGTCCATGTTATTTTCTCTATGGTTTTTAGAATATCATTTGAATTTCATCTTTCTTTTCTTCCCAAAACTAGGAGATAGATAGGTAAATCCAATCTCCATCTCCCCCATGTTATAACATCATAATATTTCATTATATCTACTAACACTACTAAAAAACATCCTTTAACAAAACAATTAATGGCTTTTATAAGAGCTAGATAAGCTAAAACTACCTGGCCCTGATTAAAATCCTTGATCTTTTATCAGCACTAAAAAATCACTAATAAAGGGTCATACTATAGTGTGATTCAATAGCGCACTACAAAACCAATGCAATGTGCTAAAACAAGACACCACAGAACCAGAAACACAGCATATATCAACAAAAACAAGCACCAATATAGAGTTTAAATAAAATGAAATTTATAACACAAATACCTAATAAATACTTTATTATAAAAATTTCAAACAGTGGTTTATAAAATTATATAAATACTAATTATTACACACATTCAAGAACATACATATTTATTTTTCTTTTAATCCTAACCCTGACTCAAGCTATTTTCAAAAAAACCACCCCTTATGGAAAAAAATAACACACCTTTAGAAGAAAAAAATTATTATGTTAGTAATAATATAAAGAAATAAATTAACATAAAGTGTTAATTTTACTAAAATTGATGTCAATTTTAAATAAAAAAATGCACTTTGAGTCATATAGGACACACGGTGTGCCAGATTGATATGTGGAAAATTCAAACACAAATCATATTACTTGTGGATCATTTTAACAAACTATCAAAATAATCTGAATGTGTTTTCTTAGTTTTGAGTGTGTTAGTTGTCTTCTTTACTAAAATGTCATTTTAAATTGGAAACATGCACTTTGACTCATTCTAATAACATTGTGTATCGGTTTTATGGGAAATAGATTCCTTCACATCAAAAATCACTTATGAATCATTGTAATAAATTATAAACAAAATTTGAGTGTTTCTGATCTGTTTTCAATGATTGATTGTTTTTGAACCAAAATGTCTATTTTAAACTAATAAAGAACACTTTGATTCATACCAAACACACCATGTATCAGATTGAGGTGTGAATGATTCCTACATATCAATAATGACATATAAATTGTTTTTATAAAGTATCAAAATAATAAAAATGTGTTTTATTGGTTTGTAGTAGTTCAGTTTTCCATTTTACTAAAATTTTTGTCGATTTTAAATAAAAATGCACACTTTGAATCATACCAGTTACACCATGGGTCAAATTTAACTAAGTATTATTCATACACATCTCAAACTATTTATGTATCATTTTCCAAAAGTATAAAATGAATCTGAATTTTTTTCTTGTTTTCTGAGTATGTTAGTTGTCTTTTTTACTAAAATGTCATTTAAAACTGGAAACATTAAATTTAACTCATTTTGATGGAATAATTTATTGGTTAGACATGAGACAAATTCATATATGTCACAAATGACTGGGGAATCATTTTCCTAAATTATCAAGAAAAACCAAGCACATTTGATCAGTTTTAGAAAGGGACACTTTTTAAACTAAAATGTCAATTTTATACTGATAATAGAGTTTTTGAGTCGAAAAGGGTACATATTTTATTTAATTTAGGTGAAACTAATCCCTAAAAATCACATATGACATATGGATCATTTCTATATAGTATTAAATCAATCTGTATGTGTTTTCTCAGTTTTGAGTTGGTCATTTGTCCATTTTTCTATAATTGATTTCAATTTTAAATAAAAAGATGCATTTGGAGTCATAATGGTCAAAATGTGGGTAAAGATGAGATTAATTTGATTCCTACATGTCTCAAATGACTTATGGATCATTTTATGACATCCTGCCTTTTTATTACATAACTTTTCCTTATATTTTACAAACAAAGGACCTTTTATCTTTAGTGTCTTTGATATCAGGAACAAAATACATGAAAACATAAAACACTTTTTTAAATACCCTTGAAAATACTCTTAAAAATTTCATCCTATGTACAACTAATGCATATCATAAACTGGAGACATACATCAAAGAAAAGGGTGAGTATAAGGCCCAGTAAGGAAAGCAAGGGAATCAATTTACTTATGATATCAATAAGAACTTGATGAAAAACATAAATACATTAGAAATGGAAGTAAAGGAATATAATATTGAAAATAAATTGAACGAAAACTTGAATATGTGTCTACAACATTTAATTTATACATTCATTAACATATAACTAAGGTCTATCCCCATGGTGTCATAAAAATTACCAAGGTTATTCACCAAGGTATCGTGAAACTTGTCATCTCTAGAGATTAAATTATTTACCAAATGCATTGGAGTGATATCAGGGTGAACCCTTAATATATCTTTATTTTAATGTGACACACATAGATCATAATCATACATTTCATAAATAACCCATAGAGAGTAAAATAAATGGGTTTCACTTCAAAATCGTGGTGTTTTAAAAGTGCTTAAAAATTTGTTCATTATGTCATTTATCACCCATGAAAAGGGAGTGAGGGTTATATGTATGTCAACTATAGAATAAAATAGATCAATTTTATATGTTGATGAATACCCCAAGAAATGAAAATAGGTTTTTTTTTATTCACATAAATAAAACTAGAGAATTTCTTTGGAAAGAGAGAGATTTTGAGACGAAAATTCTGCAGCATAACGAAAATACAACATGGTTTGAGAAAATATTGAAAAGAGAGGGGAAAAGTAAAAAAAATTAGAAATAAATTATAATATTGTATAGGGACAGAATAACAAAGGAATAAGATCATGTTATGTATATTTCAATTCCATACCACAAGAAAAGAAAACTTGAATGAAAAGAGAAGAACAATTTCTTTTACGAAAAATTCGGGAGCCTAACGGCGTCGCATAAAATTAAGAAAAATAAGTTGATGAGAGCAGAAATGGTCTATAATAAATTGAACAAGAAATGTAAAGTAGTTTGTATATATAAGAACAAACCCCCACATAATAAAAAGGAAACTATAAGACATAACATAAATGAAGTCATGACTTAAAAGAGGAGGGTGAAATGTTCCTTTACCTTGAAGAGTGACTTTGAAAGCTCAATGGTTGGGACCCTAGGGGGATTGAGGGCACCTTGAGAGGACTCCTTGGGAGGTAAAAAATACTAGAGCTTCATTAAGAAGGACTTTGGAATAAAATTAATTAAGGAATGGCTTGGTTTAATAGAAAAAGTGAAAGAATATTTAATTAATTTCCAAGGGACACCTCGTCGGTGGTATTTACAAAACCATGGTCGTGACCATGGTATTTTCCAATGGTATTGGACACATGGTACACCTCACAACGTATATTACTATTAATAAGTTGAACATAATTATTACATCATAAATGAAGTCATTAATCACACCGAAACTCAAAACTGTATTGTTACTATTCATCGAAAAACAAAACATTTTATTAAAATATCATAAATTCACTCTAAACTAATATCAATGCTCTGAATTATAAAATGAACTCCAATTTATGAAAATAATTTTCTATATATTTTTATTTAATTTCTAAATAAAGTCATTATTTATTCAAAAAAAACTCTAAAACTGTAACAATTTTTGTAACACCATGAAGAAGTAATCAAAGTACCATAAAATTATCATATAACCGTAAGACAGTAAAGAAAAAATTTATGATTACATTTTATGAAAATAACTTTCCATTTTAAATTCTTAAATTAACTATAAATTTTTAAATAAAATATTTATGACATAAAAAATACAAAAACGTATACTATGATCATTTTTTCACATTTAAGATATCTAAAGTATATTTATACATTCATGGGTGAAGTTTCTATTTTTTGGATGATTTAATATTCATTACTATTCAAAAGGGTATATTACTATTCATACTTTACTATTCACTAAAAATTAAGTTGATCTTATTAGACTCTAAATTTCTTAAGGGTCACAACTGTAGAAGGCCATTTTATTGAAAATCATTTTACATTATTAATTATTTAAAGTATACAAAAAATATATTAAAATAACCCTTTTTTCAAAATTCATGAATAATATGGAACTTCTATAAATTCATCCTACATTTAAACAGACATTTGAAATTCACAAATTTAACATAATAAGAAATAACAATTTAATTTATACAAATGGATTACACAACATGACTAAGGTCTCGTTACATAGCCCCTTATAACATCTGCATAGGACTTAAGTGTATTGTGTGCTTTGGTGATATAATATTGTGGAAACTCAGAAAAAAAATTCCTGAGTGGTGATTTCTATCAACTTGAAGTTCTCCCATAGGTGATTCCATTCAAGCTTCACATGTTGGAGTTTGGCTACGGCTTGGTCCAGAGCAAAGCCCAGTGATGCAACCTCCTTCCCAAGCTCTGACAGATGGGCTTCGTGTGGCCCGAGTCTAATGGATGAGGCCATAGACTCCCCTTTCTATATTAATTAACCATTATCACTTGTATTTATAAACAATAATCATAATGTTAAGAATTTAGTTTCCAATGATCATATTGACCAACAGTCATATAAAAATCAAAACTCAGTGGTATTATTTTAATTATACTCGCTTCATTAATTAAATATATAGTTTTGTTGAGTATAAAATAAAATAATTCACAAAATTGTGAAAAAAATATTATTCAGAAGTTCGGGTCGTTACAATTTTCCTAAAGTATAAAAAAATTGAATGTGTTTTCTCAGTTTTGAGTACGTCACTTATCTTTTTTTGACTAAGGTGTCATTTTAAAATGTAAACACGCACTTTGAATTATACCAATCACATCATGTATCGGTTTTCTATGAGACTAATTCATACACATCCCAAATGAATTATGTATTCATATCATAAATTATAATGAAAATCCAAGCATGTTTTCTTATTTTTCATTGAGGGACTCTTTTTGAACAAAAAATTTGATTTTACACTGAGAATAGACACATTGTGTCATACCGAGAACATTGTGTATCAAATTTCGGTGAAGTTGATTATTACACATCACAAATGGATTGTGTATTATTTTTCTAAAGTATTTAAACAATAAATTTTTTCCCACTTTTGAGTAGGTCAGTTGTTCTTTTTACTAAAATTGATGTCAATTTTAAATTAAAAATGAGAACTTGGAGTTATACCAGTCACATCGTCCGTCGGAATGAGGTGAAACAGAATGATACATATCTCAAATGACTTATGGATAATTTTCTAAAATAGTAAAAAAAATATGAATGTGTTTTTTTGGTTTTGATTAGATCATTTTTCCTTTTTACTAAAATTGATTTCAATTTAAATTAAGATGCCCATAGTGTCATACTGGTCACACCATGTATCATATTTAGCTGCAGCTAATTCTTACACATCCCAAATGAATTATGGATTGTTTTATTAAATTATCAAAAGAATATTAATATGTTTTTAGGGTTGCGATTATGTCACTTTTTCTTTTTTACTAAAATTTCATTTTAAACTTGAAACATGCACTTTGACTCATATGGATCACATCATGTATCAATCTAATATGAGACCAATTCATGAATGTTAAAAATGATTTAAGAATCGATGACCCAAATTATCAAGAAAATGTGAGTTTTTTTCTTGGTTTTCAGTGAGTAACACGTTTTAATGAAAAATATCAATTTTAAACTAATAACAGACACATAGAGTAATCCTAGAAACATCATGTATCAGATTGAGTTGAGGCTGGTTCCTACACATAAAAAATGACTCATGGATCATTTTATTAATGTATCAAAACAATATTAATATGTTTTCTTAGTTTTTGTGTGTTAGTTTTCTTTTTTAATAAAATTAATGTCGATTTTAAAAAGAAAGAAGTAATTGGAGTCATACCTGTCACAAAGTGTGACATATTGAGGCATGTCTGATTTCTACACATCCTAAAGTCTAAAAAAATTCGAAATGTCAATATTTCCTTGATTTAAATTTAATTTTGTTATCTTACTTCCAACAATTCATGATAAGCTTCAAAAAAACCACCTCAACTCCGAAAAAACCCGTATGTATAAGAAAATAATTATTATATGATTAATACTAAAAATAAATAAATAAAATATAAATATGAAACAACATATTAATTATGTAAAAAATTATTTATAGTTAAAATATCAAGATTACCTCTATGTTTGAGTAGTGGAAGGAACGTGAAGGAAAGTGACAAATTTCAACACTGTAGGGGTGAATGGTTTTGAGGGAGAAGATGTATGTAGATGTTTTGGTGTAGAAAGGAATGAAATATGGATAGATAAACCCAAATAGAATAAAATTATACAGATGTATAATAAAATAATTATTATGTGAGTAAATTAAAAAGAAATAAATTAAAAATAAAGATGAAATAAAACATTAATAATATAGATAATGATTTTACTATGAAAACATCAATATTGCCTCTATGATTGAGAAAGGGAAGCATTATGGCTCTTCTGACAAAGGTAGTGGAGAGAACTTGAAGAAATGTTATAAATATGACACTGTAGGGTTGAAAAGGATTCAATAGAGAAGATGTATATAGAATTTTTGGTGCATAAAGTCATGAAATATGGGCATACCACCCTAAATCGAATGAAATAATCCACCTATATAAGAACAAATTTATTATCCGAAGAATATTAGAATGAAATAAATTAAACATAAATATGAAATAATATGTTTTTTATGGACAATGATTTTAATATAAAAACATCATGATTACCTCTATGATTGAGAAGAGGTAGCATCCTTTCTCTTCCTATAAAGGTAGTAGAGAGAAATTGAAGAAAATTGATAAATGAAACATTTTAGGCGATAAAAGGTTTTGAGGGAGAAGAAATCTATGGACGTTTTGGTGTTGAAAGTCATGAAAGATGGATAGACCACATAAAATCAAATAAATAATAATCAGCCTCTATAACAAAACAACTATTATGTGAGTAATACTAATAATAAATAAATAAAACATAAATATGAAACAATACATTAATTCTATGGATAATGATTTTACTATGAAAAAATCAATATTTCATCTATATTTGTGCATTGAAACTATCATTTATATTCTTACAAAGTCATGAAAGGTTGAATGAAATCTTCTAAAAAGAACTAACTCTACAAGGATTAATGAAAATTAAATCAACGTTCCATTACATATTTCTTTTTGTAAAATATAGAAAGTATATTGTAACATTGACATTAAATATTTCCAATGGGTTTCCTTCATTATAGTTTATTATTCTATGGGATTGGTAAAATCATCATGTACAGAAGAAATACTTGACATGAGTAGTCAAAAAATTTAATTTAGATCTTACTAATGTAGAAGAGAACATATAATACTATTGGTAAAAACATTGTATATTATAAAACTCTTTTATCTTCTCATTGAACTATCTTTATGTTTTTTAAACGTTTTAGGTATTTGGTTCTTATATATAGAATAAAAATCACTTATTTGTGGTCCCCTCTATTGTACAAGACATTTTCTACATTGGGACCATCATGAAATTGTTGTGATCACCCAATGAAAGGGTCATCGTTGATTTAATTTTCATCTAACCCAGCATTTGTTTTAGTCTACAACAGGGCAATCAACTAATTCTTTTTTGTTGGATTTGAGTCATAAAATACTTACAAAAATTTTTATTCCATTACGAGCATCTTTTATTTTTTACCTTCCACACCAAAATTCACCTTCATGAAGCCCATTTCAACAAATTTCGTTGCACTGATATTTTCAATCCATTTTCAATGGAATATCATCACTTAAAATGTGGTATAATCCAACTCATATATATTTTCAATAATTAAAAAATAAGAAATATTTTAATATATTTGATTTCAATCCTTGGAACTAGATATGTGCATCGCTTTAACCATAGGTTTAACACCACTTTTCTTCATTATACCATAATCGTCATGTTATTTTATATACAACAAATTGATTACAAAACTAGTTTAAGATATAACATTTTCATTTGGTCCCCTGGCTATCCATTGGAATCATTCGGAAATTGAATCCATATTTTCATATAACTCTTTATAAATATGATCTCAAAACCATCATATAAACTTTTGAATGTGTGTATTTTATATCAATCCTTAAACCCCTGCTGAATTCAAATATCTATGATTTTTTTTCCAGATTCAATGTTTAGAACAACATCTTCATTGTTTTGTAAAATTTAGAGGGGCAGTTGCTCCCGTTCTGTTAAGGTAATTGTAAAAACATATCTTCCTGAAATCCCTTCACCCAGAATCCACTTTCTATGATGATACTTTGTTAGATATATATTGTCAATATATGATAGGTAATCAATATAAAATTAAAGATCTCCTTTAAAAATATATCATTCAACAATACAACCTTCTGGATAACATTGATTCTTGACGTACTCATTCAAAATCATCATATACCATTTAATGGGGGTAAATCCCTTTATAATGGATAGTAACCCATAGTTTAACCTATATAACTAAGTGAACAATCATATGGGCCATTATATCAAAGAATGATGGTGGGAATAACATCTCTAATTCACATAATATGACTGCAACCTCCTTATTCCTGATGGGATAATTTTTTGGGTCTATAACTTTATTGCATATAGATTTGAAAAAGAAGCATAGTCGGGTTAATTTATGTGGTATATTTTGGGTCATAATGCAATGAAAACCAACATGCCTTAAATATTTCATTAAAACATGTAGGCCTTGTGATTTTAGTCCTTGTAACTTCAAATTAGTCAATGACATAACATTCCTGATATTTGATGGATACCCCTGGGGAACATTTACACTGTTAAGGAAAAGGAAAAAATTGATATTTTTCTTCTTTAGATAGAGTGTAATCTATTGGAGGAAGAAAATTACACCTTTTACCCTTCACTGTTTCCAATTCTTCCCTTAAAACCATTTCAATGAAGTCCAACCTAACCTTGATTTCATATTTCATTTTTTTGGGAAAATTTGGTTACATTCCAAAAAAACTATAAAATACATTTTTTTACATGAATAAAATCATGAAAATGTATGACAAACAAACACTTATCATATTGTAATTCAAATAAAAATTATCTCTTCTTCCATCCTTATTTTTCAAAGTTTTTCAAAAATGATTTATTGAAAACAATTCCATTATATTTTACTTTATTATATATTTGATCACCTATTACGGGAGATTTTGTTGTACCTTGTTAGATATTCCCATATAATGTTTTCATCTTGGATCGAAATTTTATCGTTGAGGTAAAAATTGACAATGTCCTAAAAACATTATCTTCAGTAAATTTTTCAACCAAACTATGGTTGTACATTTTTCAAAAATGGTACGCCCCAACATTCCAGTAATTCTATATCATGATAAATTTCTATAAGAGGGGAAGTCATTTATCATCTAGTAGAACATGGAACTCAATGTGAATTCTAAACTTCTATGAGCATCATACATTATAACACTAGTATCCCACATCAATTTTAGATCTCTGATCAATGAATCTAAATAGATGTCCATGTCATTACGTAGTTTCTTTGGTCCAGATATTAGTAGAGACCACATAATGTATTTTAACTGCATACATAACCATGGAAGCAAGTTATAATTTACCAAAATGATGGTCCATGTACTATGATTACTACTCTGTACACCAAAATTATTTATTCCATTTGTTGATAATGAAAAAAAACTCAACTCCTTTCCAAATTCAGGATACTCATAATCAATTTTATTCCATTGAGAAGAATTAGATGGATGATGTTGGTTCCCATATTTAATGGTTGTATATGTATTCCAGGTCAATTTTCTTGTGGTTTCCTGACATCCATATAGTCTTCTAAACTGTGGAATGATAGGAAAGTTCCATACATATTTTGAAGGACTTGATTCATTTTTCTTGTATCCATCTTCACCGCAATTAGGGAATTTTATGAGTGATTCACGGTCCTTTATAAACAGTATGAAATCATTTGGACAAGAATGTATCTTTTTAGATATCATTCCCATTAAATGTAACATTATTTTAGCATCATATGCTCGGCATTGTAGTACATTTTCATCTAGTATCATATCATTTAGGAGACCAAGTAGTTCTGTAAAGATGGTGTCACTCCATCTTCTACCATCTTTCAAATTATATAACATCAATACAGCATAAAATGTTCTTTATTTAGTACAACCATTATAAGATAGTTTCTAGAAACACCTATTTAACTCCTCAAACAAATTTGGACAATCATGAAGGTCATCTTAAATTTCCATTGTCATTTCTTCCATGTGATCCCCATCATCATTTACACTGGTATTCATATAAAATGATCCAAAAAACATTGTATCATCCCAATTGGTTTCCACAATCAGTTTTCCATGTGTTTAGTCCAACATTTGTAGCTCTAATATTTTCTTTGGCAAATAAAATATTCTTCCAACCCTTCCATACTAATTTTTCTTGAATAACAACACTATAAAAACGGACAATGGATTTGAGAAGGTTTGTATGCGTGGTCTCTTGAAAACTTTATGAACTCTTTAACTCCATATTCATACACTTTTGTCAAAAAATTAACGTATATCCATTTATTATACATATCCTTCTTATTGGGTTCAACAAATTATAATTTTTTACAATAAATAAATAAATACACATAAGATATTCATTATCAATTGTGAAAGTTATAGAAAATTCTAGTAAGGGAAACTCAACATTTGATAATTTCAAATAATTTAGTATATTCAAGAAAATGGGTAACTGAATTAAATAAAATAATTAATCCCCTGTGGAAGGTGTCATCCTATGAATTCATTGAAAGGTGAATGTTATAGACAATTTTCATCCTCATCAACTCATCTTCGGGTCATTTGTCACTGAATTTTTTTTATTTTACACACACGCTCCATCTCTTGTGGAAATGAACCTATGTTTCTTGAAATACTCTAAAAAATAATCATCCATGGGATGAATAATGCTTAGAGTAGTACAAAAAACATAAAATAGATGGGGGTGAGTTTAAAGAGAAGAATTTCAATAATAACTATTCAGGATATGAAGCTAATGAGGATGGAAGTTGTCTATAAAAGATATGGGGGAAGAGTGGAAAGGAATAAATTGCAATGATAACTATTTTTTCACCCACATCAAGTCATTCTTTGATCCCCCAAACAAATTAAAATATAATATAGACAATTAAGGAGTAATAAGAAACCCAAATATGATAAAACTGAATAATAAACTCTCATTCAATCAAATAAATGACAAAAAATATATATTGATAAATCATTTTAATAAATAAAGAGTTATTTCGTATACATGGATAATAATAAGAGATTTATTGGGTTTGAACCAATATATGAAGACCTAAAATGACGAGTAGCTAAAAATAATATCTAATATGTAGAATTTGATAACTTCTGTTATATGTTTTGGAACAACTGATGTAGAAACCTAAGGAATTATTACATTTAAAATTAACGGTAAATCAAATATTAGAAAACACCTCAAGACTCTTGGGATGTCATATCCCCACACTAACTTATCCCAAGGATTATAGGGAGGTCATCAAATTAGATATACCCATCTTAAGGATTATATGGAGGTCATCTAATACACATTAACCCATCCTTGTGATTCTAGGGAGATCCATAATGAATTTAGAATAATGAAATAATACAAATCAATAAGATATATCACAAAAAAGGGAGAAAAACACACCAAACCATGCAACATTTATCCCAGACACATTAGCCTTTACCATGATGGAATGACTCCCGTGAGGTCACATTTTCAAAGTGGAATACTGTTACTTCACTCAGAATCTATGTGGAGTCAGAAAATTAACATATCTATAAAACATCACTCCCCATATAATGTCTCTACTACAAAAATAAAATAAAACTAGTCTATTTAATATGTCAGGAAGTAGTCTCATAGGCTTCCAAACCACAATCATTGAAATTGATACATACAAAATTATATTGATGATAAAAACTGAGATGGGACTTCTACCATATGGTTAATTCCACTATTTATCCAAAAAAAAAATAAAGCATTATTCATCCAAACATTCACATAAATAAAAGGATCGCTCACAAATACCCAATATTAATTCACACATACAATTTAGAAGTAAAGAAATGCTAGTATGGTCTATGAGCGATGTTGGGAAGGCTCACAGTATAGGTGTTTCACACTATAAATATAAAAAGCATAAAAATGGTTGATCTTCATGGCCAAATATTCAAAATGGCTAACTAACCACACTCAAAATTGAAAAAAAGCCTCCACTGTGACCAAAACCATTGATGTTTTACACATTGAGTTCCCTAAGAGAAAGTTGGGAAAGACATAAGTTCAAGAAAAAGTCGAGAAAGACATATGTTCGAGCCTTTGATTCCTTTGGCCATTGAATCGTTTGAGCGTTGAATTTGTGCCTTGGATTTTTTTGAACCTTGATTTGAGCTTTGATCAAAGAATTGATTCACTGAGGATGAGAGGTGAAAGTCGGTGGATTCCATGGAAATATTTTGATTTCGCAATGGGTTTACATGTAATAAGGCTTTTTTAAATAGATCGGAACACTTTTATCATTACTTAAGTAATAAGAACTGATAGAAGAATTTATAATTATAATTATAAATAAACAAATTGTAAATAAATATATATATATATTTATTTATTATATCAATATATATATAAATATATATATAAATATAAATAATGAAAATATATTCTTTATTTAAATATATTGATTACAATTTGATAATTATTTAAATATATAATTATTTATTTATAACTGTATAAATAATTTTAAAAAATAATATTTATATCATTATATATATTTATATTATTATATATATATTAAATAAATATATATATATATTAAATCTATTCATTATTTATGCAAATTTTTTATTATTTCAATAATTATTTAAATATATATAACTATTTATTTATAATTATATAAAAAAATTAAATTTTATTTATTTATTTATAATTATAAATATATAATTTTAAAAATATAGTAAATGTACATTTAAAAACATATTTATTTATAAATATTGTTTTAGAAATACGTTTCTAACATTATTAATGAATATCTAATTTTAAGGGCATGCATGTTAAATGTGAGTGAAATTAAATAAATTAAAAACAAGTAAACTTTAACAATATTGAAAAAATATATAAGTTTTGTGTTTGTTCATTGTATATAAAAATGCATTAATTACATATATTTGAAATCAATATAACACACATTTGATCTATGTTAAATTGAAAAATCAAACAACATTCAATTATATGTGCATTACTCTCTAAAATTTGTTAGTATTTTTAATTCATATTAATTTTTAATTATAATCCATTATTCACTAAATATATAGCTATTTAATGTAAAGAGCATAAATATTTTCTAATATATAAATCAAATTTATAAACATTTATATATATATATATATTTAATATATACTATTCATTAACATTATCAATAATTATCTAATTAATAAAATGATTAATATTTTTCTCAATTTACTTATTTTTAATTTATATTTGTTTAATTTTCATTTTTCAAATATCTATATATTTAATACACACTATTTATTAGTATCTATAATTTATATATATGTATAATCAATTTATTTGTTTTTATCAATAAATATTTAATTAAAAAAATTAATATTTTTCTAAGAAACTCATTTTTTATTTTTTTATTTATTTAATTACTTCATTTTATATATTTGGACCTTTATCAGTGCTAAAAACGCTGATAAAAGATTCCTTTATGAGCGAAAAAAATATAGAGTTGATAATGGTTGCACTAAAATAAGGCGTTGATAAAGGCTACCCATTATCAGTGCTAAAAATAAAGAACTGATAAAGAGTACATTTTATCTGTTTGAACCAAGGCACTGATAAAAGGTTAAATTTATCAGAAATTTATTTAGCGCTAATAAAGATGTCATTTATCAACACTTTTTTCTAGCATTGATAAATACCAGCGCTGTTAAAGGCCTGTTTTTTAGTAGTATAAATTCTCTAATGGACAACACAATTAGGAGACTTAGATTTAATCCACTAAAGAATCTATCAACGTTACTTTAAGGATGCACTATAATATAAAAATCATACCGCAGAATTCTTTAGATATCTTTCCTATAGTTTCCAACATACTTATAACCCTTTTACATTAGCTCAAGGAATTATTTCTCCATTTTCTATGAAGTATACGAGAAAATTACTTACTGAAAAATATTTTATTATACACATCCCACTACAAGGAGTCAATTTCATTCCTTTTACTCATGTTCTTGATATAATTCTACAACTGATCTACTTCACCATCCAAAAGATAGAAATCTAAAATAACCTTTCCTTGTTCTGAACAATATAGAATGTAAGATATATTTTCAGAGGTATTGATCCATTGCTCAGCAAAAAGTGGTTTAGAAGACACCCTAAAAGAAGTTGGGTGTTTCCTCATGAAGGACTCAATAGAATGTTATTCCCTCTATTTTTTTGTAATATTATCTTACTTCATAGCTTAATAAAGTTCTGTAAGCAAAGAATTGATATTTTTCATTCCATATACCATAAAATTTTGTTTCTTCGGTGGAAAATCATTGCATTTTCTATCACATTAGGTATCACAATGATTCTTTAAGGTTCTATCCAATGACTAAAAACGAAAAGAATAGTGTGAGAAAAAATAATCATTGTGGGAAACCACATAATCTAGAATCATGTTTTACTGTATGTCTAAATCAAGGCACCTTCTTTTTAATTTATGACACCTTAGGTTGAACCTAGGTCGTCTATGATTATTACTAAACCTTTTAAATTTTATCCTATACTTAGACTTATTCCCAAAGATATCCCTAATGCTTTATCATCATAGATTCCAAAGTATATCTAAACATTTATTTCGTTCTAACTATAGAGACCCATAATTTTCATACATAGATATTATATCTTATTACTTGAATATTCATTACATAACATTATCATACATGCCAAATTCATATGGGACTTGTATCTTTGAAAAAATGGAGACATAAATAACTTTTCCAAAAGAGTCTCCCATTTAGTTCTTCACTAATAGCACCCTTATTAAACATATCATAATTAAAATCATTCATCATAACATGGGAAAAGGAAACATAAGAAAAGGTGAGCTTATATTTTCAATAAGGGTGAATAATGGATACATCAATGATCAATAAAATATAACATGGGAATAATGGTATGATAACACAAGAATAACATTTAAAAACCAAACACTATATATCAAATATCTTAATCTTGAATCAAAGAATAATGTATGCTAGTTTATAAGACATGAATCAAAAAGGAGTCGAAGAAAATATGTTGTGATATCATAACATTGACATAGGAATGTGGTAAAAACATAAGATTATAAAAATTAAAACATTTATAAATAGAAAATGGTTCACTCATTAAGTTATGGACATACAATTAGGCCCTAACAGAAACTTATTAGCATAAAAACTAGGTGCACGCATAATCTTATGAACATGAAATCTAGGTCCATGTATAAACTTATAAACATGAAAGATAGCTCCACACTTAATCTTATAGATAAGAAATATAGGTCTACACATGAAATTGTGAACATGAAATTCGGTTCATACATAACATATTTACCTCAATTGTTATCCATATTTATATAATTCATTAGAGTGATATGTAATTATGATCCCACCCTTCACATAATCATAATCAATTCAGAAAATTTCCAAGATCATAAAATCATAGCCCATTGAAAATAAATGGGTTTTGTAAATATCTCAACACCATAACAATAAAAAATTTCTATAAAGAATAAGGGTATTATTGAATCATATCCTCAGAAAAATATAATTAACATCAAAAGATGATATCATAGATAAAAATTACATTAAATTTATAATGAAATATTTCATGACTAAATACCCTTTTCACTTTTAAATTACTTATTTAAAATAAAAATATTTCCAAAATATCATGGAAGATTTTTTTTTGAAAAAAATATTGCAAACTTGTAAGGGAAGCTTGTCAGGCCCACGGTTTTATGTGATGTACTTTTTCTCTTATTTTTTTTCTTGTGTTAAATATCCTTATTAGGTCATTTATAAGAAAAATATCAATTTTTGTAGGTAGAAGGATGTGAAATGTTAGATTATGGTTTGGGGAAACAGTGTGCCAACCAAGTGAAAACTGTGAAACCCAAATAGTGTAATTATCTAGGCCACATAGCATGGAGCGTGTCTATGTGCACCTCCAAGTAAACTGTGTGGCACACACCTTCTCTTAGACAGAGGTGTTCCACAGTTGCACATGGTTAGGAAGACCAAGCAACCAAATAGTTTCGTCTGTCATATTCTTAAAAAAATAAAATTACAATTCAACCCTTTCCACGTTTTAACCCTCAGTCGCCTATCCCTCACTCTATTATACATTCTAAAACCCTAGGCACATGTCCCATATCCCTCTACATCCTATTGCATTGTTTTTTAGTGGTTTTCATCTTGTATCTCTAAAAAACTCCAACAAAGTTCCTTCTTTTTTATTATTATTCCTTTCACATGATATCTTCTCTCTTCCTTCTTGGGTTATATTTTATACAGTAATGATATTGACCAAGAATGGGTTGGATATCATTTATTTTTGTTGAATATTGATTGTTCTGTGTGTTCATACTTCCATAGTGTTTCTATTTCTTTCATCATACAGTTTCTAATCAGATTTGGGTGATTCATAGTAAAAGGTAGGTGGTTCCATTATATTCCATTAGTTTATGATTGTAAAATTATTTTATTTGTTTCTAAATGCGCTTATCGATGGTATATGTATAGGAAAATTGCAATTTATATGATTTGGGATTGATATTACGGTATTGACGTGATTTCTCCATTTTGTAAATGGTTTTTATTCATGTCTCGGGTATGGTTAGTGAATTTATGACACACCACAAGGTTTTTAATGATACGGAAATGGGATAGATCAATTGAGAACCCTTTTACCTAGATTGGTGCTAAGGAAAACTCTGTAGGTTAAGTTGGAAGGTTGATAAATTAGGATCCCTAAAAGGATTACGCAATAACACTAACTAAACAATTATGATAATGCTTTAGAGATTTCAAGAACTATAATGTTGAACTCTCTTATTTCTCAAATATGAGAATAGTTATATGTTTTTATCACTAAGAGTATGAGTATCCCAGGAACCTATTGACATATCTACTTAGGGATTATCCAATTGCTAAAACAAACATTTCACCTATTTTTACTTATTCTTACGTTGTTCGAATTTCTTACCAAAATAAATATATTTTTTAATTTAAATTGGTTAAATTTATTATTTTTAAATAACTTTGATAATTTACCTTTTAATGTCATTTCATCGAATATTTGGTGGAATCCTACTAGGAATGTGATCTCACACCCTACATAAACCCTTTTTCTATCGGAATCAGGTAAAGGAATGGACTTCCTTGGAGGTGATGGTGGATTATATTGTTATTTGATTCCACTTGGGTTGGTATTGGTGGTGGTTGAATGCTGGTGTAGAACCACATGTCACATGGATGTCTTTTTCATCCACTTTCTTCCCTTCTATTTTTGGTTGTTTTCCTTCAATTGTAAATTTTAAATGATCATCCCATGATTTTATTGTTTCCTTTTTTATTTTATATTTTGGATGTTAGTTATGATGTATGTAAATATTGTCTAATGATCATTAGTATTCCCTTGGGTGAAACCATTCCCAATTTATTTCCACGATTCTCAGGTAATATTTTCTATCCCATGTGTATTTGGAATGCACTTCAATCCATGTCATGGGCTGGGTCAGGTATTAGGATTGATGTAAACCCATGTTTAATCATGAAAAAATTATATCAGAGTATTTTTTCCCCTAATTTTGGGTCATGTTATTTTGGATGTCTAGATAGATATGAGCTAGGACTGTCTGGGCCTAAACAACTCTAGTTGTGAGTGTGGTGTCTAAACAACACACCTCGTAATGGACCTTGGGTCACCATGGGATGAATGAGATTTGGTTTGACTCCTCATTCTGGTGTAGTGCATAGGATAAAAACTCAACATGGACACTGAGGTAGGGAGGAGTGATGTCATGACTCATCCCCTGGGGCCCGTGATGTGACTACACCAAGCCAACCTTCCATAGGCTAGGGGTTGGTGACTAGCACTGGAAAGACATATCCCTAAAATGGGAAGGCATTGTCTTAAAACAAGTACAAAGACACCTTCCAAGAACACATCAAGATGAAACCATGAATTAAAACCATAGTAGTAATAGTGTGTACTGAAAGTAAAGGGGCCAGAATACAAGCCCAACTATAAAGATACAACTACAATAGAAAACAAAACAAATAGAAAACAGCTGCTTAGATCATCCACCAAGGATTCTACCAGATGGGTAGGTACAGATCCTCTTCACATCTCTCCATGTCAACCGTCACTACCATCCACCATCAGGTCCTAGCTCCCCGAATCTCATTCAAGGTTTTCCATCGTCTGCACAAGACACAACCCTGTGTGGGCGAAGCCCATGTAGGCGTGAGTATAACAATACCCAATGGGGAACCCAAGAACTCTGAAGGTCTCTCATCATTTCACAAGGGAAAACAAAAAAGTATGATCTCAATCACAAAGAATAATTCAAAAGACACAAATCAAACTAGTTATAACTTATGTAAAAATGTATAAATCATTAGTCATAAATTATATCAACTTATTCTATTAAGAGGAATTGTAGCTGACCCACATAGGATCGATAGGTACTAACCCCCGATGACTCACATAGGATCCAACCCACATAGGATGAGTATTTGCCGACCCACACCAGATCATTGAGTGTTGACCCACACAGGTTCGGGTTTCATCCACATAGGATCAGTGCGGATCCACACATGATTGCAAGGTGTTGATCGACACATGATCGCTATTCAGTTGACAACCAGTCACATGATTCTCTGCAACTAGTGCGCTTGAGTTTCGCAATATCTACTCCTAAAGGTATTGGTCATGGCTCAACTACCACGAAGTCCCAAAAAAAAGTAACCCAATGATCTTTCATGTCATAAGGGTTACAATGCAATAGATGGTGCGCCAATTTGACGCCCAGTATGAGAGTTATAGGCATTTTAGTGCCGAGGGCCATGTTGGATTCAGGTATGATCCAAACTAGTTGTACTCCAGCATTCTACAAAACTCAGGTGGAGTATCTCAAAAGTACCATCTTCTTACATGGATTCCAGCAACATAGAGAATTCATCAAACAGACCTATGTTTTGCAATATATGACCATTAAGGCGTATCTAGGCAGAAATTGGTCCGGTTCTGGTCTGACCCTGTCGGACCGACCCAACCCACCCTGACCTGGGTCACCTGCCTGGTTTGGGTCGAACTGGGTCCGACCCATCCCAGCCCAAACCGGCTGGGCAAGCCCAAGTGGGATGGGCCACGTGCTTGGCCAACTGGGTTGCGGACCGGCCCGACCCACCTCAACTGGGAGTGGACCACCAGGCGAACCAGCCCGCTAGTTGGTGCGGTCCGTTAGCCAGGTGGCAGAACAAATTCTCAAATAGTAAAGTTGTTTGGGTGTTGTAATTTCTGTTTCCACATGTCGTTGCCCCTTTTGTCAACAGGACCCGTGGGGCGTGGGTCCTTTCTCCTCCACCGCAGCTTTGAAGCTGCAGCCACCTCCCTGCGGCTTGCGACGGTGCACCGCCTTCCACCAAAATGAGGTTGGACGAGGGCTAGTCACCCATCTATTCTGCCATAGCACCGCCTCCTTCTGCAGCCGGAGAGCACTGGAAGTCGAAAACTGCCATTGTCGCTGGTCACTGGTGCATCTTTTATAGGGCTCTGGTGATGCTCTGGAGCTCTATTTCCACTCTCGTGTTCGCCTACGGGTGTCCTGATATGGTTCCCCCACTGCGTGACCCTCTGATTCGCATTGTAGTCAAATTCAAAAAAATTCTCGTGAAGAACGCATGGATAAATCAAGTGTTGGAGGGTCTGGGCCTTGTTTTTTTATCCTGCGCCCTCCGCATTAGCATCATAACAAGGGGGTATCAAATAAAAACATCACATTCATATTGATTATGCCCTGTTCAAATACCTCACAACTAACACCTCCAATTTCAAGAATGTGGAAAAGAAGAAGAGAGTTTCTTGAATTTATTAACAACCCCTACCTCATAAATAGAGGTGACATCATGGCTATGGAGGGAAAAGAGTCCTTGCTTGATGAAGCCGCCAGCGTTCGTCGACCCCAGATCGCTACCGCCCATAGTTCCATCCTATGTCGGTGGAATTTGCCATAGTACTTCACCAGAGGTTCCTTTCTTGATGAAGATGTGTTAAAAACCCCAACCTGAGATCCATTTAAATATAAGGGGAGGGTGATTAAAACATTTAAAGAATTAATGAGGTTAATTAATGAGTTTTAAATTAATGAACCTCTAAATTCCCAATAGTGTGGTTACGCAACTCAAGAGTCTATCCATTAAATGGTTGACAACCCATCGGTCCCACCACCGCTTCTCAACAAGAGGTAGGATAATAAAATAAAAAAATTTATGTTATTTTATTATTTATTTAAAAATAAAAATAACTAAATTTTTCACCTGATCAACTATGGTCGAAGTTAATCCTCCCTTAAGAGAATCCCGGTGATACGGATTCCATTGTGCCCTCAAATTTTTAATCCGAGCACAAGTTCAAAAGATAGAGAATGATGCCCACGTGTTTACTATACATACCTTAAAAATGTTCAAAAATAAATTTTGGGCACACTAGGCCTTAGAATCAAGCACTGTTAATTTTTTCATACTCATAATAATCCCAAATAATTTTAAAAAAATTATATGGAATTTTTGGGTCTTTATATTCTCCCCACCTTATGGATTTTCATCCCCAAAAGCTACAAAAAAAACTAGGGGAACAAATGGGGGTACCGAGCATGTATCTAAGCATCCCACTCCCATGTACTCTCCAGGAGGTTCCCGTGCTACCAAGTAACTCTCATCAGAGGAATTGACCGCCCACGAAGGACCCACTTTTGTTGATCCTCTTTCTCCACCGGGAACTCCACAAATGTCACCCCATCATCGATGTCCATCTCACCCTAGTCGTTAACGTGCGATGGATCATGCATGTACCACCTCAACTATGACACATGGAAAAAATTATGCACCCTGTGCATCTGTGGGAGAATATCTAGACGGTATGCCACCTTGCCTACTCTTTTTAGGATCTGTAAAGGTCCGATAAAACAGAGAGATAGTTTTCCGCCCTAGACAAACCTCTGTAATCTAGATTGGGGTGAGACCCATAGGAATACATATTCTCTGTCCTCAATCTCTAAGGGTCTTTGTATCCTATCAGCATAAGACTTTTGTCGGCTCTGTGCAGCCTTCATCCACTCCTGGATGATATGCACCTTCTCTGTGATAGAATGTACCAACTCTAGACTCCTAAGTTCCGACTCCCTTGGGTCTGTCCAGCATAAAGGTGATCTGCAAGGTCGCCCATACAGGGCCTCAAATGGATTTATGTCGATAGTGGAGTGATAACTATTATTGTAAGAAACTCCACCAGTGTCAGGTGGCCCTCCCAACTATAGCCAAAATCAAGGACACAGGCACGAAGCATGTCCTCGAGTGCCTGTATGGTCCGCTCCATTTGACCATATTTATGAGGATAGAAGGTGGTGATCAAGAATATCTGAGTCTCAAATTCCTCCTATAATCCCTTACAAAAGCAGGATGTAAAACGAGAATCAAAATTTGAGACGATCGTCGATGGCACCCCATCAAGTCATACAATCTTCTGTACGTAGAGGCGTCTCAGGTTCTCTATTGATCCCGGCTCTCAAATGGGTAGGAAGTGGGCCAACTTGGTGAGTCGGTCAATGATTACCCAGATGTAATCGTGGCCCCTGGACATATGTCGTAGCCCCATCATGAAGTACATGGATATACCATCCCACTTCCACTCTATTACATAAATTGGTTTCACTAAGCCCACTTATACCTAATGCTCGGTCTTCACTTTCTGACAAGTGAGACATCATTAAATGAACTCTGACACTATTTTCTTCATCCCTGGCCCCCAGTACTGATTCATGAGGTCCCGGTACATCTTTTCCACTCTAGGATGTACTTCCAAAGGGGATGTATGGAACTCCCTCAACACCTCTTCCGGCAGCATCACTTGTACCATAGTGCATCCTCTAAAAAGGATGACATTCTCCCAACCTTCAAAAAATCTATCAGAAACCTTTCCTGAGGATATCTGAGCACATCGGGCCTCACAGTCTATACCCCCCAAGATGTGCCTCCCTAACTCGTTGATGGAGTGGGGGAGTAACTATCATAAACTAGAGGTAAGCGTCTCCATCACAATCCCCAAAGGATAACTATAATACGACTTGCTTCCCCGTTGCCACACTCATCAATTGTAGACCAGACCTCCTGATGAGTGTGTCTTCTACTACGTTCCACCTCCTATGAGTGTAGACTATCTCAAAGTCGTAGTCCTAGAGGAACTCTCGTCATCATCTCTGTCTCAAGTTCATGTCCTTCTTTGAAAAGATATACCTGAGACTCTGGTGATCAGAGTAGACTATAAAACGTTCACCCATCAATTAGTGTCATCACATCTTCAGCGTAAAGACCACTGCAACTAACTCCAGGTCATGGGTAGTGTAGTTCTGCTCATGCTTTCTCAACTGTCATGATCCATTGGTGATCACTACTTGCTCCTGCATCAGGACACACCCTATTCCAGTCCCTGATGCATTGCAGTAGACTACATACTGAATTCCCTCTTCTGCTAGCCTCAAGATGGGGGAACTTTTAAGTCTCTATCTTAACTTTTGAAAACTCTACTAGAACCTCTCTGTCCACACAAAGGTTTGTACCTTTTTTTCAAACCTGAAAAGGGTGCCACAACTCTAGAAAAGTATGGTACAAATATTCGATAGTACCCAACCAATCCCAGGAAACTTCTCCCCTCAGTCACACTCTTGAGTGGCTCCCAATAAATAACTTCCTCTATCATCACTGGATCCACTACAACTCCAGCCTACAAAATAATGTACCCCAGGAAGTGGACTTCTTGTATCTAGAACTAGCACTTTGACATCTTTCCATAAATTTGGTTCTCTCGGAGTGTATCCAGAACTATCTGTAGGTGTGTGGCGTACTCCTCCACCAGTGCTAAGTATATCAAGATTTCATCAATGAATACCACCATGAAGAGATCGAGGTAAGGATATTAGATCATATTCCTAAGCCCCATGAAAACTTCAGGAGCATTGGTCATGCTAAAAAAAATTGTGATGAACTCATAATGGCCATATCGACACATGAAGGTTGTCTTCAGTATGTCCTCATCTCATACCCTGAGCTGGTGATAGCCAGATCTGAGGTCTATCTTTGAAAACCATCGAGGCCCCTTCGGCTAGTCAAAGAGATCATAAATCCTTGGGAGTGGATACTTGTTCTTCACAGTCACTTGGTTCAGGCACCAATAGTCCACACAAAGCCTCAGAATGCCATCTACCTTCTTGATGAACAAAATCAGGGATACACATGAAGAAACACTGGGCCTTATGAACCCCTTCCTCTGTGAGACCTCTAGCTATACCCGCAACTCACGAAGCTCCGCAGGAGCCATCTAATATGCTAGAGTAGTTATTTGTAACACCATGATATTTTATGAGAAGTATATTTTTATGTAATATGTTATACGGAAAGGAGTCTTCCACTACACACAACACTATCTTGGCTTGCGTTACACGCAATCCCGACCTTCCTTGATAGCGTGTGTAGTACGCAATACCGAGTTTCACTAAAAAACGATATATTATAATATTATAAACTAGCCGTTATGAATAGTATTAACTGAATTTTGAATTTTATAACATTTTAATTCATCTTATACATTTTCTAGAATGAGGTATGAAAACAAAATCAGTTTTTTTTGGATAAAAGAAGTATTTTTCAAAAAATGCAGTTTTACCGCCTTTTGATGGTGCACCAACATTAAATCTACTTTTTGACAAGTTTATAAGTTCAATTTGACAAAATAAAATTCTTCTTTAGAATCAGGATATAAAAATTTACTTTGGATACATTTTTCATATTATTCTGATAACTTTCATATTTTAATGAATAGTAAAAACACGCTATATTTTAATTAAAAACAAATTTTTTCATCGTAATACTTTATATGGTTAAATTATAATATTGAATGTTTTTAAAGTATAAATAGAATATATTTTTACAATTTAATATAATGTATGTCATTAGCATTAATTTTACATTGAATTCATAGGTAAAAACATTTCAATCTTTGGCAATGTTTTAACTTTTAAAACCCGTTTGCTTAACAACGAGATTAATTTTAAATTAATTACTGTAACTTCTGTGTTTTGAATTTTGAAAATTGGATTCCATATTTGGAATCAGTGGGTCCAAATTATGTTAATAGGTTACTTTTATTTTTTTTGATATTATGAATAGTAAGTACTGTATTTTTTATTTACTACGGTTAAAGGTTAATAGAGTAATTCAAGGTTAAAAGAATATTATAATAATTCCAAATTACCTTGAAACTTGTTCTAACCTTATTGGATGATTAGTGGGCGACCATGGAAATCCTTGGGTCGATTTTGGGATCCCATTCAGCCACTTGGTAGTGACAATGACAATTTGGATTAATTAATTTAATGTAAAGACAAAATTGACATTAACAAACATCTTTTAGTAATTAATTTTTATAAGGGGTTATATAAATTATATTTTCGACTATAAATATTAATTGGAAAGCTAAAAAGAGTTCCTACATAATTAAATTTTTTTAATAATTTTTAGACACCAAATAAATTAAATTATTTATGACACAATAATGATGAAGTATTTACCTCATTAATAAATGATTAAAATAAATAAGATTATAATGATTAAAATATTTTCCAAAACATGTCCAATTATGATTGGATTATTTTATTTCGACCATGAGTCATCTTATATTTATCTTTAATGATTTTTGGATCTTTTGAAACCGATGATAAGTTTATAATAAAATAATATTTCCACACTTTCCAAAGGTGCCCCTCTCCTCCCTTATAAAAGGCACCTCCTCCATCTCCTCCTCACACCAATTTGAGCCTTCAAGCACAGCCAACCCCTGCCCATTTCACTTCCCAACTTCCTTATAAACCTACTGGAGGTACTGGTCTTCTCAAAAGACCAACTCTAGTTCCTTAAGAGAAAGTTTAAAGGAGGAACTTCGAGAAAGAGGTAATACCTTCTACCATTTTCTTCAAGTTCCATTCTTCTTCTAACCCCTCTTATTTAGTTGTTTCATTATGAGGTAATAACATCAGTATCCCTCATATACTGATATGTTATTATAAATATGAAACAACCCTATTTCACCTCTTATCCATCCTACGGAAAACAAAATCACCGCACGTGCGTACGTACGGAATACAGTCTCCACGCCATGGTATAATCTGTCTTCCACCACCACCTTACTTGGATGGGTATAATGGTGAAAATAAATAACTATATATGATTATTGTAAAGTTTTATTGATTCTGAAATAGTATACATACACTCCAATACAATTCCATGATCATGGGAACAATATCATCGCTCGTGCATATGTACGGCCTACCGTCTCCACGATGTGATGCGACTCGTTCTATATGATCTTGATTGAATAATGATTATATAAATGAATTGAATGAATTAATATGATATATATTACCCTAATACTATTCTTTAAATGATTTATCTATATCCTATAAATAGGAATAAGAATTTATTCGACAAAACACGCATAAGAACAAAAAAGTAATAAACACTCGAATAACAAGTAGTAATGAAATATTACTAATAAAAAGCTAAGAATATGACCATATATTATATCATAACAATAGGTATGATTTTGGAATAAGTCAATAACATTATTTAAATCATTATACAGTAGGTTCGGACACTTACGAAGCAAATCGGACCTAAGGTAAGGGACAATCTCACAATCTCAATTTTTATCCGAGATTGTTTATACTTCAGAATTTGCTAGGGAATATTTATCATCCACATCCATGTTTCCTCAATATGTAATATTATTTATATCCTCCTAAAATTTTTTAAATCCAATTTTACCCTTCGGTGAGTTTTTAGTAATAGATATGAAAGTAATCTTTTGTCATTTTTCGTACGAGGTACTTTTTTGACTTTTCCGACAAAAGTATGAGAAGAATGTTTTTTTAAACTTATACGGCATGAATGGATTTTTAAAACATTATTTCCAAGAATCTTCCTTTAAAAGTTTTCCAGTTTATTTTTAATCAACTTCTTTTAGTTTAAAATTGTATGACATGTTAAGAAAGGAAACATGTTTTTGAAGTAGAAAGGATATTTTCCTCAAGAATGGAGTTCAAGTGTTTTATCAAAATTATTTTCCATCTAATATAATATAGGGTTCTGTTTCGATCCCTATTATTACATTGATTTGATTATGTTGTGATGGAAATATTCTTATGAATTCCTTTATCATATATGAATTGTTTTATGATGTCACGATGTTTAAGATTCCCATTTTTATTACATGGGTTATGCTATGATGTATGGTTTATGATTTTGTGGCACACATAAGAATGGAATAATTATGAGATGGGTGGGACCTATATCTCTCTCCAATTTATTGGGTAAATATTTTATATCTCATGAGATAGACATGGCTAGAA
This sequence comes from Viscum album, assembly GCA_963277665.1. Taxonomy (NCBI): domain Eukaryota; kingdom Viridiplantae; phylum Streptophyta; class Magnoliopsida; order Santalales; family Viscaceae; genus Viscum; species Viscum album. The sequence continues at coordinate 1,424,363,617 of OY728120.1, read as the reverse complement.
CGGCAGGTTAAACCGGTTCAGTGAAACAGGACTGAAACGAGGAGTGAACTCGGTTCAGAAATGGACTTTGTCCACTAAGATAGTCTTGGCAACGAGTCTTGACTAATAAGAAATGATTCTCTATGATTATGTGTGTATGCCACAAAGTTTCATGTTTTAAGTTATGATTATTGGGATTACATTTCACTACCATGATTTATCCCATGTTATGAAATTATGATCTCTTTTGCAGGGTAATATTTCCAAAATGTTATGTTCTTATGAATTTGATGTGATTGATATTTCTTTTCTTTGCCCTTACTGAGCATTTGAGCTCACCCTTTTTCCTGTTTTCTTTCCCCAGGTTAGGAAGAAGGTTATTAAGTAAGATATGCCAAAAAGGGACTATAGATATGATGAAATAAATGGGAGACAGTGTAGATGATTTATGAACCAGTTGTTTATGTTTCCCAGTTTCTAAAGACACTATACATATACGGTCCTTTCATGGTTTCGTTATATGTTTTAATAAGTATGATTCACTTTTTATGTATTAACCATTTATGTAAAGTATGGGTCGCAATAGTTGGTATTAGAGGAAAGCTATAGTCAACCTTTGGAAACTAGGATGTGAAAGCCTTAGTAAGAAACCTAGGGATACGTCTAAGCATATAACACAATCTTAGTGTTTTAGAAATGGCCATGAATAACCTATGATAAGACCTTAAGTGTGAAATTTTATTCTTGATTATGTGGTTTTCCTATTATAATTAGTGTTGATCACACTATTCTTCTTGGTTTTAGTCAATGGCTGGAACCCGAAGGAACCGTGTTAATGCATAATGCGATGGGAAATGCAAGGATTTTCCCCCTGAGCAACCAAACGTTATGGGAGATGGAATGAAAAATCTTGTAGCCATGCTCACACAAATTTCTCAAGCTATGAATCATGCAGGACTTCCAAATGAGCAAAGGAAGGAGCAACATTCTGTTGAATCCTTCATGAGGCAGCGTCCACCTTCATTCAGCAGGTCTTCTGATACATTAGTGGCTGATCAATGGATCAGTACCACTGAAAAGATATTTTCAGTTCTTCAATATTCTGAACATGATATAGTCATTTTAGCAGTGTATCGTTTGGAAGGTGATGTTGATAAATGGTGTAATATTATTAAGAATACGAGGAAAATGGATGAAATTGAGTCCATGGGATGGGATGAGTTCAAGAAATTATTTTTCAATAAGTATTTCCCTCGTATTCTTCGAACAAAGATGGAGAAGGAGTTTCTTGAACTGAAGCAAAAGGATGATGAATCCGTTGGTACCTACGAAGCAAATTTTACAAGACTTGCAAGGTACACTTCCGGAATTATTATCCAACCTGAGAGTAAGATCTATCGATTATTTAGTGGCTTAAAACCATGTCTTTGAAGGGAGTTAGCCATAAGGAACTTCAATATCTACGAGGAAATTGTTCGATGTGCTCTCAAGTTTGAGATGGCGATTGGTGTAACCCATCAGTCACATGGGTTAGATAAGAAGAGGAAAATGGAATTCAAAAGAAAATCTAAAGACCACACTGAAAAGAAGATGAGTTTTCCCTTATTCTCAAAGCGTGGAAAGAAACATGGAAGAAATTTTCTTAAGGGGACAAGCAAATTTTATAAGTGTGGAAAATAAGGTCATCGGGAAACTGAATGTCGAAATAATGGGAAGAAGATGTCAAATGATGCAAACAAATGAAGGGATACATAGAATGAACCTACTACACTTCAATGTTTCACATGCAAGGAGATGGGTCATTATGCCAATCAATGCCCAAATCCAAGGGTTGTTGATGATGATCGACGTCAACAAACTCTCAAGGCCAAAGACAAAGTAAAGTCACATGCAATTACTATCGGCGATGTGGAGTACGACAACGAAGTGGTGAGAGGTACACTTACCATCCACTCTAAAGTAGCAAATGTTTTATTTGATTCTGGATCCACCAAATCTTTTATTTCTGAAGAATTTTCTAAGGGTATCATCGTATTACCTCAACAATTAGATATTGAGTTGGCTGTGACAACTCCTAATTGTACAACAGTCGCATCAAAAGTTTACAATTCTTCTTCGATTGAAGTTTGTGGGAAAGTGCTTCCTGTAAATCTTGTGATCCTTCCTATAGTGTAATTTGATGTGATTCTTGACATGGATTGGCTTTCTTTATATGGAGCTCATATCAATTTCCAAATAAGGGAAGTCACATTTCATATTCTAGATCAATCTATGATCGTCTATCGATGCAAGTATGAACATAACCTTCCAGTGGAAATTTCTTCTATCTTATGGGTCTTTATTCCACTAAATGAAGGTTATTTATCTCAAATGGTTGGATAGAAAATCACGATTAATAATATGCCCATTGTATGAGAATTTGATGATGTCTTTCCGAAGTAATTTCTAGGTCTTCCACCAAATCGTGAAGTTGATTTTTCAAAAGAACTCGTACTGGGTGATTTGACTATTTCAAAGACACCTTATAGAATGGCCTCAATTGAGTTGAATGAATTGAAGAAGCAACTCCAAGAGAATCTTGATAAAGGATTCATATTCCCTAGTGTGTCCCCTTGGGGAGCACCTGTTCTGTTTGTTAAGAAGAAAGATAGATCAATGAGACTCTGCATTGATTATCGAGAACTTAACAAGATCACTATCAAGACCAAGTATCCTCTCCCACACATTGATGACATATTTGAACAAATATGTGGAGATCAATACTTTTCCAAGATTGATCTTTGTTCCGGGTATCATCAATTAAGGGTCAAAAGGGAAGATATACCAAAGATGGCTTTTCATACAAGGTATGGACACTATGAATTTATAGTGATGCCATTTGGTCTTACTAATGCCCCTGCTATCTTCATGGATATGATTAATAGAGTCTTTAGAGACTATCTTGATCATTTTTTGGTAGTCTTAATAGATGATATTCTTGTCTATTCAAGGAGCAAGGAAGAACATAAAGATCACTTGAGAATTGCATTAAAGACCCTGAGAATGGAGAATCTTTATGCCAAATTTACTAAGTGTGAATTTTGGCTTCAAAAAGTTGCATTTTTGGGTCACATAATCTCAAAAGAGGGGATATCTGTGGATCCATAAAAAACATAGGTTATCAAAAGATGGTCGAGACCAACAAAAGTAACTGAGATCCGAAGTTTTCTTGGTCTGGCTGGATATTATCGACGTTTTGTGAAAGATCTTTCACAATTGTCCAATCCACTCACCAGGTTGACTCGAAAAAGATTTAAGTTCATGTGGACGGAGGAATGTGAATAGAATTTCAACGAGTTGAAAAGAAGGTTATCCAGTGCACCTGTGCTCACACTTCCTTGTAGTGGAGAAAGGTTTGTGATCTACAGTGATGCATCCAAGAAGGTGTTGGGGTGTGTTCTTATGCAAAACGATATGGTGATAGATTATGCCTCACGACAGTTGAAAATCCATGAGCAAAATTACCCAACTCATGATTTGGAGTTATCTGCGGTAATCTTTGTATTAATGATTTGGAGGCATTATCTTTATGGAGAAAAGTTTGACATTTATACTGATCATAAAAGTTTAAAGTATATTTTCACACAAAAGGAGCTGAATTTGCGCCAATGAAGATGGTTGGAGCTGATTAAGGATTACGAATGCTCAATTCATTACCACCCTGGGAAAGAAAACAAGGTGGAAGATGCATTAAGTCGATAAGACCATGCTAGCTTATCCATGATGAGGGTCACAAAAGATCCAATATTTATGGATTTACAAAGGATGGATCGTGGAATTATAATGAAATGGGAAATTTGTATCTTTCTCAAATGAATGTTCAACCATCTATACATGTGAAGATTAAAGAGGTGCAGAAAGAAGATGTCGAGTTACAAAAGAAGGTGAGAAATGTTCCTGAATTCAACCATGATTGTGATGGGATAATAATGTTCAGGAATTGGGTTTGTGTTCCTCCCATCCCAGAATTAATGAAGGAGCTGCTGGATGAGGCTCATAGTTCTTCATTCTCTATTCATCCTGGAAGCACGAAGATTTATACGGACCTGAAAGAGTACTTCTGGTGGGATGGCATGAAAAGAGATGTTGCTGAATATGTATCTCGATGCATGGTTTGTCAGCATGTTAAAGCTGATAGACAGAAGTCTAAGGGGATGTTACAACCATTACCCATACCTGAATGTAAATGGGAAAACATCACTATGGACTTTGTCATCGGACTTCCTAAAACATCCAAAGGAAATAATGTTATCTGGTTCATATTTGATCGTCTTACATAGTCTGCACACTTCATTTCTATTAGAGAGTATTTCTCTCTAGATCAGCGTACCATGATATATGTAAAGGAAGTGGTAAGATTGCATGGAGTACCACTTTCTATTATATCTGATCGGGATCCGAGGTTTACCTCAAAGTTTTGGCGAAGACTTTAGCATACTCTGGATACAGAGTTGAGTTTCAGCACTGCTTATCATCCTCAGACAGATGGTCAATCTGAGAGGAAAATTCAAACTCTAGAAGATATGTTGAGAGCTTGCTCTATAGATTTCAAAGGTGGTTGGGATCAACACCTAACTTTGGTGGAATTTTCTTATAACAATAGCTTTCACTCCAGTATTCAGATGGATCCTTATGAAGCTCTCTATGGAAAGAAATGTAGGACTTCAACTTGCTGGGATGAAGTTGGGGAAAGAAATCTATTAGGACCTGATCTTGTTGATGAAATGGTAGAAAAGGTCAGATCTATTCAACAACACATAAGAGAAGCTTAGAGTCGATAAAAAATTTATGCCAACAACCGAAGAAAAGACATAGATTTTGAAGTGGGTGATAAAGTGTTCTTACGAATATCTCCTTGGAAGAGAGTAATGAGATTTGGAAAGAATGGAAAGTTGAGCCCTATATATATCGGTCCTTTTGAAATTTTGGATCGTGTTGGGAAGGTAGATTACCGATTGGCGCTTCCACCGAATCTCTCTCAAGTTCACGATGTGTTCCATGTATCTCTCATAAGAAAGTACATACCTGATCCTTCACATGTACTCAGCTCAGAAGTTGTGCCACTAGAACAAGATCTTTCTTGTGAAGAAAAACCGACAGAGATTCTGGATCATAGTGAAAAAGTACTACGGAACAAGACCACTCGCTTGGTGAAAGTTTTATGGAGGAACCACCAATTAGAAGAAGCTACATGGGAACTTGGGGATATGATGAGGGAGAAGTATCCTCATCTGTTTGTTATAAAGTGACGAATTTTGAGGGAGAAATTAATTTTAAGGGGGGTAGAATGTAACACTGTGATATTTTATGAGAATTATATTTTTATGTAATATGTTATACAGAAAGTAATCTTCCACTACAGACAACACTAGCTTGGCTTGCGTTACATGCAATCACGTCCTTCCTCGATAGCGTGTGTAGTACCCAATACTGAGTTTCACTAAACAAAGATATATTATAATATTATAAACTAGCCATTATGAATAGTATTAATAGAATTTTTAATTTTATAACCTTTTAATTCATCTTATACATTTTCGAGAATGAGGTATGAAAACAAAATCAATTTTTTTTGGATAAAAGAAGTATTTTTAAAAAAATGCAGTTTTACCACCTTTTGATGGCAGACCCACATTAAATCTAGTTTTTTACAAGTTTATAAGTTCAATTTGGAAAAATATAATTCTTCTTTAGAATCAGGATATAAAAATTTACTTTGAATAAAATTTTCATATTATTCTGATAACTTTCATATTTTAATGAATAGTAAAAACACCCTATATTTTAATTAAAAACAACTTTTTTCATCGCAATAATTTGTATGGTTAAATTATAATATTGAATGTTTTTAAAGTTTAAATAGAATATATTTTTACCATTTAATATAATGTATGTCATTAGCATTAATTTTACATTGAATTCATAGGTAAAAACATTTCAATCTTTGGCAATGTTTTAACTTTTAAAACCCATTTTCTTAACAACAGGAATAATTTTAAATTAATTACTGCAACATCTGTGTTTTGAATTTTTAAAAATGGATTCCATATTTGGAATCAGTGGGTCCAAATTATGTTAATAGGTTACTTTTATTTTTTTTGATATTATGAATAGTAACTACAGTAATTTTCTTTATTACAGTTAAAGGTAAATAGGGTAATTCAAGGTTAAAAGAATATTATAATATTTTAAAATTACCTTGAAACTTGTCCTATCCTTATTGGATGAGTAGTGTCCGACCATGGGAATCCTTGGGTCGATTTTGGGACCCCATTGAGCCACTTGGTAGTGACAATGACAATTTGGATTAATTAATTTAATGTAAAGACAAAATTGACATTAACAAAAATATTTTAGTAATTAATTTTTATAAGGGGTTATAAATTATATTTTCGACTATATATACCCATTGGAAATATAAAAATATTTCCTACATAATGATATTTTTTGTATAATTTTTAGACACCAAATAAATTAAATTACTAATGACATAATAATGATGATGTATTTACCTCATTAATAAATGATTTAAATAAATAACATTATTATGATTAAAATATTTTCCAAAACATGTCCAATTCTGATTGTATGATTTTATTTCGACCATGAGTCATCTTATCTTCATCTTTAATGATTTTTGGACCTTTTGAAACCGAATATAAGTTTATAATAAAATAATATTTCCACACTTTCCAAAGGTGCCCCTCTCCTCCCTTATAAAAGGCACCTCCTCCCTCTCTCCTTCACACCAATTTTAGCCTTCAAGATCAGCCAAACCCTGACCATATCACTTCCCCACTTCTTTAGAAAAATACTAGAGGTACTGGTCTTCTCAAAAGACCAACTCTAGTGCCTTAAGAGAAAGTTTAAAGGAGGCACTTTGAGAAAGAAGTAATACCTTCTACCATTTTCTTCAAGTTCTATTCTTCTTCTACTCCCCCTTCATTAGTTGTTTCATTATGAGGTAATAACATCAGTATCCCTCATATACTAATATGTTATTATAAATATGAAACAACCATATTTCACCTCTTATCCATCCTACGGAAAACGAAATCACCGCGCGTGCGTACGTACGGAATACCGTCTCCATGCCATGGTGTAATCTGTTTTCCACCACCACCTTACTTGGATGGGTATAATGGTGAAAATAAAGAACTATATATAATTATTGTAAAGTGGTATTGATTCTGAAATATTATACATACACTCCAATACAATTCCACAATCATGGGAACGATATCATCGCTCGTGTGTACGTACAGCCTACCATCTCCACGATGTGATGCGACTCATTCTATATGATCTTCATTGAACAATGATTATATAAATGAATTGAATAAATTAATATGATATATATTACACTAATACCATTCTATAAATGATTTCTATATATATTATAAAGAGGAATAATAATTTATTCGACAAAACACGCATAAGAACAAAAAAGTAATAAACACCCGAATAACAAGTAGTAATGAAATATTACTAATAAGAAGCTAAGAATATGACCATATATGATATCATAACAATAATTATGATTCTGGAATAATTTAGTAACATTATTTAAATCATTATACAGGAGTTTTGGACACTTACAAAGCAAATCTGACCTAAGGTAATGGACAATCTCGCAATCTCAATTTTTATCCGAGATTGTTTATACTTCAGAATTTATTAGGGAATATTTATCAACCACATACATGTTTCCTCAATATGTAATATTATTTATATCCTCCTAAATTTTTTTAAATCCAATTTTACCCTTCGGTGAGTTTTTAGTAAAAGATAAGAAAGGAATATTTTTTCGTTTTTCGTACGAGGCACTTTTTGACTTTTCCGACAAAAGTTCGAGAAGAATGTTTTTTTAAACTTATACGGCATGAATGGATTTTTAAAACATTATTTCCAAGAATCTTCCTTTACAATTTTTCAAGTTTATTTTTAATCAACTTATTTTATTTTAAAATTGTATTACATGCTAAGAAATGAAAAATGTTTTTGAAGTAGAAAGGATATTTTCCTTAGGAATGGAGTTCAAGTGTTTTATCAAAATTATTTTCCATCTAAGATAATTTAGGGTTCTGTTTCTATCCCTATTATTACATTGATTTGATTATGTTGTGATGAAAATATTTTTATGAATTCCTTTATCTTATATGAATTGTTTTATGATGTCGTGACGTTTAAGATTCCCATTTTTATTACATGAGTTATGCTATGATGTATGGTTTATGATTTTGTGGCACACATAAGAATGGTATCATTATGAGATGGGTGGGACCTATATCTCCCTCCAATGCATTGGGTATTGATTTTATATTTCATGAGATAGACATGGCTGGAATGGCAGGTTAAACTGGTTCAGTGAAACAGGACTGAAATGAGGAGTGAACTCGGTTCAGAAATGGACTTTGTCTACTAACATAGTCTTGGCAATGAGTCTTGACTAATAAGAAATGATTCTCTATGATTATGTGTGTATTCCACAAAGTTTCGTGTTTTATGTTATGATTATTGGTATTACATTTCACTACCATGATTTATCCCATGTTATGAAATTATGATCTCTTTTGCAGGGTAAGATTTCCAAAATGTTATGTTCTTATGAATTTGATGTGATTGATATTTATTTTATTTACCCTTACTAAGCATTTGAGCTCACCCTTTTGTATGTTTTCTTTCCCCAGGTCAAGAAGAAGGTTATTAAGTAAGATATTCCCAAAAGGGACTATAGATATGATGAAATAAATGGGAGATAGTGTAGATGCTTTATGAACTAGTTGTTTATGTTTCCCAGTTTCTAGAGACACTATACCTATACGGTCCTTTCATGGTTTTGTTATATGTTGTAATAAGTATGCTTCAATTTTGAAGTATTAACCATGTATGTAAAGTATGGGTCGCTATATTATTTGTTTCTTCTGGGGGTACATGTAAATGTAGAAGTCTACCCCTCTGCATAGAGGTTTTCCCAGAACATCATCAAGAAAGATATCGTCATACCGGTCCACCATTAGAGGATAAATCAGACTCCTCATGTCAACTACTCTGAGGGTAAGGCTAGCCAACTGATGAGTGATCGGCTACACCCTCCTCCGAGTATGTTCATCATGTTCTGTAAAGGTTCCCTTCTCACCGATGAAGGAAAACATATTCCCATCCTCACAGACACACCACCCTTTGCGCCTAAGATAGTCGATCTAAGCATGGACGGTTGATAGCCAGTCCAAACCCAAGATGATATCATACGGTCTTGACGCTGCTACTAGAAGATCACATCTAAATCTCTCGCCTCCTAATGTGATCTCACACTACCCGCACCAATGCTTAATCATCAAATATTCTCCCATATGAGTCTCTAATCATAAGGATCGAGCCAACGGATCTATCAGAATCACTGAGGTCCGAACGACTGTCATGGAAATAAAAGAGTGACTAAAACCTATGTCTATAAGACCTACAACTAGGGTGGAATAGACATAGATCGTACCTCTAATAATATATGGAGCTCTTTTGTCATAGGCCTCTGCCGCCTGAAGATGAGTTCTTCCCTTTCCACCTACTCCATGTGGTCAGGGTGGACAACATGGGCGTGGTCGTGGTAAAACCTCAAATCGTCGCCCACCACCTGCTGCACGACCTGCTCCTCTTCCATGTTCTCCAGCCTGCGGACCCCCTCACTTGAACCGCAACTGCTACCTTAGTGGTCCCTCAATCATCTGTTGATTATCGGTATGACGGGTCGGGCAGTCAAGAGCCATGTGGCCCTACCAACTGCACACGAAGCACAGTCTGTTCCTGTTCTAACCTTCTCCACCTCGTGAGCTCTACACCTCCAACCCTAATTCATGGGGTCATCCCCTAGAAGTTATGGCCCACTTGTACCTCTAAGTCATCTGCCTACTTCCTATTGCAGATGACTCATCTACCTGTCGTCCGATGGGGGCTCTCACCGTCGGTGCCTACTCAGCTAAGAATCTCTCCACCAATAATTCTCGGTCAAGCACTCTAGCATGTGTCGAGATATTGAGAGAAATCATTGACACTCTAATATCCCACCAGAGACCCTTCTCAAATGTCTGGGCCCTAAATAAATGGTCTTGTACCATGTCAGTGGAGTAGCGTGAGAGGTCAGTGAATCTTGCTGAGAATTGGTCCACTGATAGGCCGCCCTATTGAAAGTGAAGTAGCTCTTGGATACGCACTGAGTGTAATGACGCTGGTACAAACTCCACCCTGAATAGGGTATCGAAGTCCAACTAGAATATTGTCACCTCCTCTTACATTTGGAGCATCAGACTCCACCATCTCCCTGCTATGCACTTGAAGAGGCTAGCATCTAGGATCACCACATGATCTGCTGGCATCTCAGCTAAGCAAAACACTCATTCCATAGCCTTCGTCCAGTCCTTAGCTTCTTGGGGATCCATCTCTCCTCGAGACCTCAGAGGAAACTGTCTCTGGAACTCATGAAACACGCTCAGTCGGCATGCATGGTCTTGTAGTGGGGCTTGTGGCAACTGTTGCCCGCCGGGTGGTGGTGATGCTGGTACACCACCCAAAGCTGCGAACATAGTAGGAGGGACTTGCACCAAATCCTCATCGCTCGATGGGACATCATCTTGTACTCTCTCTGGAATCCCAGTTGGCTGTCTACGCAGCGAAATCCTAAAAAGGAACAGGTGTTCCACGTCAAAAATTTATACTTGGGGAGCTAACTCAAAATAGATCAAAAGTAAAAACATTTCCAAAACCCACACAATCAGTGTTTTTGTTCACCCATTTAGAAATCAGAATTCAGGGTCCTGGTGTATGGATACATCAACCATCGCACCAACACTGGACTCCATGAATTGAAAACCACACTCAAAACACTTAACACTGTTGCTCCATTGGAAAGATCAGAGTCATATTTCTTCGGTAAAACTAACTCATCTGATACCACTTTGTCACAAATCTTCTTTTGGGGCATGTCCATGCCAACCCCAAGCTCTCCTTCCATAGGCCAGGGGTTGGTGACTTGCACTGAAAAAGCGTATCCCTAAAATGGGAAGGTGTTGCCTTTAAACCAGTACAAACACACTGTCCATGAAAACAACAAGATGAAACCATGATGTAAAACTACAGTAGTAAAAGTGTTTACTGAAAGGAAATGGATCAGAATACATGCTCAACTAGAAAGATACAACTATAATAGAAAATAGAAAACAGAAAATAGCTCCTGAGATAGTCCACCAAGGATCTTACCTAAATGGTAGGTACAAATTTTCTCCACACCTATCCCCATCAACCGTCAGTACCGTCTACCGTTAGGTCCTAGATCCCCGAGTCTCAGTCAAGGCTTCCCATCATATGAACAAGACACAACAAGGTGCGGGCGAAGCCTGTGCAGGGGTGAGTATAACAATAACCTTTAGGGACCCCAAGACCCCCGAAGGTCTCTTATAATTCCATAAAGAAAAACCACAAAGTTTGACCTCAATCAAAAATTAAAAAGCAAAAGAATCAACTCAAATCATTTAAAACATAAGTATAGAAGTATAGATGATTAGTTGTAAAGATAGATCTTCTTATTCTATTTAGAGGCAATGTTGATGACCCACACAAGATTGATAGGTACTGACCTCCACCGACCCACACAAGATCAAACCCGCTTTGGATCGATAGGTACTAACCCCTACTAACCCACAACGGATTTAACCCACACAGTATCGGTGTTGATCCACATAGGATCACTAGGTGTTGATCCACACATGATTGGTAGGTGTTGAGCCACACAAGATCATTATTCAGGTGACAGCCAGTCATAGGATTCTCCGCACCTAGTGCATTTTAGTTTCGTAGTATCTTCTTCTCAAGATATAGGTCAATAACCAACTTCCACGAAGACCCAAGAAGAAGTAACCTAATGATCAATCATTTCACAAGGGTTTCAACACAAAAAATGGTGCATCAATTGGATGTGCGGTCTGATAATTATAAGCATTTTAGTGTCGACGGCCTGGTTGGATTCGGGTACGATCCAACCCGGCCATACTCCAACTTTCTTCAAAACTCATTTTGAGTATCTCAAAAGGACCTTCTTATTCCAAGGATTCTATAACTGTAGATGGTTCATCAAATGGGCGTCTGGTTTGTAAGATATGGCCTTTTTGGTGTATCTAGGTAGAAATAAGTCTAAGTCCGGTATGACCCTATCGGATCGACTCGAGCCAATCCGACCTGGTGTGGGTCCGACTCGGCCCAGCCCGACCCGGATGGGCTACTCCATGTGGTATGGGTCGTAGGCTCAACCCCCTGGGTCATGGACTGGCCTGACCCACCTCGGCTGGGCACGGCCCATCAGGCGAACCGGTCCTCCAATTTAATGGCAGACCAAATTCCCGAACAGCAAAGCCATTCAGGTGTTTTATTGGGCGGCACCCAGTGGAGGCGCCCCATGGAGGTGCCCCATAGTGGCTCCCATTTTTTCTATGGTACTCACGGGGTGCGGGTCCCCTGTCCTCTATCGTAGCTTTGAAGCCATGACCACCTCCCTCAGGAGCGCGATGTTGCACCACCTTCCACAAAAACGCAGTCGGTCAAGGGTCGGCCACCTATCTGGTATTTCTTGGTGTTGAGTGGCGTTGCCTCCTTCCGCAGCTGATGAGCACTAGCCACCACCAATTCCCACCAGCGTCGGTTTCTAGCACATCTTCTACGGGGCTCTGGCGACGCTCTGGAGAACCGTTTCCACTCCCTTTTACCCCTACAGGCCTCCAGGGATGTCTCCATCACTGCGTGACACTCTTATTCGCATTACCATCAAATTAAAAAATTCTCCCTTGATGAACGCAATGATAAAACAAGTGGAGAAGGTTTTGGGCCTTGTTAATTTGGCCCTCACCCTTCGTGTGAGCATCATAACAAGCGGGTATCAAATAAAAACATCACGTATATATTGACTAAGCCAATTCAAATCTTCTGCAACAAACACATCCAAATTCAAGAATGAGTAAAATAAAAAGAGAGTTTCTTGAATTTAATAACAAACCCTACCTTATAAATGGAGGCAACATCGTGGTTGTGGAGGGAAAAGAGTACTCGTTCGATAAAGCCACCAACGTTCGTCGATCCTGGATCATTGCCGCCCAAGCTTCCATCCTTGGTTGGTCGAAGTCGTCGTAGTACTTCTCTAGACGTTCCTTTCTTGATGAAGTCGTGTCAAAAACCCCTACTCAAGATCAATTTAAATAGAGGGTGGGGGTGAGCAATGCATCAAAAGAAATAATGAGGTTCATTAATTAGTTTTAAATTAATGAACCTCTTAGTTTCCAACGGTGTGGTTACACAACTAAAGAGTCAATCCATTAAATGGATTGACAACCCATCAGTCCCACCACCACCTCTCAACAGGAGGTAGGATAATAAAATAACATTTTGTATGTTATTTTATTGTTATTTTAAAAATAACAAAACTAACTTTTTCACCCAACCAACTACGGTCAAAGTTAAGACTCCCTTAAGTGAAACCCGGCACTGCGGATTCCATGGTTCCCGTTGATTTTTAATCCGTGGAAAGGTTCCAAAGATTGAAAATGAAACCAGTGCGTCTACTAAACATACCTTAAAAATTTAAGAAATTCATTTTACGCACACCGGGCCTTGAAATATAGATCCATAAATTTTCACAGAATCGTAATAATTTAAAATAATTAAAATAAATTATGGAATTTCTGGGTCTTTACAAGTGATTTAAATTGTTACTTGTAATTTTTGAGGTTTTAATTTCAATTCTTGATAGTTTTTAAATAATTTTATTTTTTGGTATTCAATGGTGAGATTTATTTATAGTTTCAATTGTTTTTTTTTTTGATTTTTTAGTATCATACCTTCTCGGAGGCCTCTTGTGCAGCCATGAGAAGTGTCCAGAGAGAGTTCTCTGTCACCAATTTATCAGTGGTTAGTTGAGGAAGTGGTTTAGGCCACCCGATCTGTGGATCACAGAGTGGGATCTGGTCCTACTCAGTATAAGTTATTGGTACCATGTCTAGAAAATTATACGGCTTAGTAGTTCAACAAAAATAAACCCACTTCCATTTGGGGAAGTTCATATCCCTAGGAAGAAAAATATTGGGTTGAAAAGGATGGGAGAATTTTTGGATTCCTTGGGACCCGTGATTCCATCAAATTAAAGTTCATTACATTTATATTGGAAGGGAGCTATTTGAGTGGGTGGTAATTAGTGGTTAATGAAATAAATCATGAGAAGATTTGTTGGAAATATTTCCAGGCTGATATTAATTAGCAGATCTACCTAGAGAATTTATCCCTTTCTTTGACCTGGGAGTTTTTAGACCTCCACTAGGGATAACATTCAGTGATGAAGTATGCAAACTATCTTTTTGAGTTAGTCATTGTTTCTCACAAGTTATTTTACAAAAAATATCAGAAGTTCTAGTCTTTCTAAATGTAATTTCATATATATATTCAATTATAGGTATTCTTGTTCATGTTAAATAGGTATTCATATGATCTTGATAAATATTTGATTGTAGTGATTGATTGGGAATGTCAATATTCCTTTTCTGGAGTAGTCCCAACTATGGGCTAGAGAATTTATGTAACACTTGAGAAGAAGATAAAGTGATATGAGTTGGATTCTAAGAGTGGTAGTAGCTCTAGATATTCATCCCAACCACCTTTTTCCGAAATAACCAATTGTGGGTATGTTATGTTATATCACTATAGAACCCCTGAACACATATGGACTGCATGTTCATCCCCACCCAGAGAATTCTATCCATGTGGATGTATGTTCCACTTATAATTTCTTTTTAGAAATATTTCCCCATATCAATGTGGTGTTGGTTCTTTAGTTTCTATGGGAATTAAAACACAGTTAGAATCATCCAAAGTTGTGGGTTCTTAGTTTGGTGGTGGTGACAGAAGGGATGGATCTATTACTAAGCATAGTAATTTTAAGGTTGTTCCACAGGTTAGTAGTTTCCCCCAATTTCATAAATATTTTAGGAACCTTCTTAATATATATCGGATGCCAATGGAATCAGATGTAGATCATGTGATAGTCTAAGGTAGTGTTCTTATTGCATCATCTGCAACTATTGGTATATTTGATATAGGTGTTTCTAATTATTTCATCTCTGCTTGCCTTTTGGTCTCATTGAATCTTTTTATGAAGCATATTTCATATTCTATGGAATTAATTATTCCTCTTGGTAGGAATAAGGAATAAGGATTAATATGTTCATCTAAAATTATAACCCTATAATTGGTCGAGTCGAAACATGACTTCTTTGACCTATGAATGGATCTCTTTGATGTGATCCTAGCAATGGATTGGATGATGTGATTCATGGCTCACAGAGATTTATATAATCACTGGGTCACATTAACATCCACTTATGGGAGTTCTCTGGTCTTCCAAGGTCAATGGAATCCACATCCATAAGGAGCTAGAACTCCACATCCATAGTTATATAGAATTTATAGTAAATTTTTTTCTATCATGCTAGAAGACAATGGGTATAGATCTTAGGATGGGTTATCATATATTGTGGATAAGTTATTAGATTTATTTCTAGAGGATTTATCAGGTCTTCTAATGGAATGGGATATAGGATTTCACCATCAACTTGGAATTGGGGAAACATATGATATCTCTTCTCTCACATCATATGCCCCCACCAAATTAAGGTAATTGAATATACATCTGGACAATTTGGAATATAAAGGATTCATTCACCCAATCATCTCACACTGGGCCACCTCAGTGTTGTTTCCAAATAAGGTTTATGGATCTATACGATTATGTGTTGATTATCATAAGTATAAAAAGCTCACCATCAAGAATAAAAAACCATTTCCCCACATTAATGACCTATTTGATCAGTGTATGGGGGAAAGAGGTTTCACAAGATTGTCCTATGCTCCAAGTACTATTAGGTCAGGATGAGAGAATCCGACATTCTGAAGATAGATTACAAAATTTGGTATGACCATTCTGATTATTTGGTTATGTCATTAGAGTTGAAGAAGGATCCAATGGTGTTTATAGACCTTATAAAATGGGTGTTTAGTCAATACCTTGACTTCTCTATCATGGTATTTTTGGATGACATCTAGGTATACTTTGTAAATGAAGAGGAGAATGGTCATCGTCTGAGAATTGTTTTGGGAATGTTTTGGGATAACCATATTTATGCTATGCCCTCCAAGTGTTGTGTCTAGATCTAGTAATTCATGTTTCTTGGCCATGTGATCAAAATTCATGGAGTTTTATTTGATCAAGAGAAAGTGTGTGATGTTATGATGTGGGAAGAACCAATTAATTTCCTTAAGGTCAGGATCCTCTAATCCCTTGAAGGATACTATTGGCAATTTATCATATATTTCCCTTAGTTTTCCTCTACGATAATAGAACTCACCCAAAGTGGGGTGATGTTTTTCTAGAGTTCGAAATTCTGGGAATCTTTTGAGGAGCTCAAGATTTAGTTGACCACTTACCCCATCTTAATTTTACCCATGATTTTAAAGGGTTACATGGATTATTATGAAGCTTCAGGTAAGGGTATAGGATACCAACTGATATAGGGTTACCTTGTGCTGGTTCAAGACTCATTCCAACTATAACCACTCGAAAATAATTACCCAAACCATGACCTTGATCTAGCACAATGATAAATTCTATAAAATCATGGAATCACTACTTACTAGGGAAGAATTTTTAGTTTACTTCAATAAAAAAACCTTGGCCTAAATTTTCTCCCAAAAGGTTCTGAGTATGAGGAAGCGGAAATGGGTTGGGTACCTTGAGGGGTTTGAATTTGATATTGTCTATACATATAGTAAATGGAATGTGGTAGCTGATTAACTAAATAGAAAAATTCCCACCCATGAATAAAATCCAAAATATGATATATATGTCAGCGTTCTTTGTAACTTTTAAATAGCGGGGAGTTGCCTAATGGGTGGATGATGTCTTCTTGGGGAATTATTTGATTCAAGTGACTTTCTATTATGTCGTTGTACCTATGGAATATAGTGATGCAGAATGGACACTATTCCCAATGGGCCATATGTCATGAGGATACCAAAATGGTTAATGATGTACAATATTAGTTCTAGTGTTTAGGTATACGGTGTGGGACATATGACTTTTTATCAATATTATATAAGTGTTGGTAGATTATGTATAAGAACTAGAGATCCTTAGGTCTACTTCATCCACTCACTATTTTTATATGGAAGTGGGATGAGGTCTCTATGTATTTCATTATTGGGTTACCTCATACACCCTAGGGAAAAAACACCATCTAGGTGGTTATTGATCGTCTAAAAAAATATTCTCATTTTATCTCGATAAAGGATTTGAATGAAGTGTAGAAGTTGGGATGGTTGTATGTCTATTAGATTGTAAGGCTTCATGGTGTGCCATCAACTAACATTTCTGATTGGGATATTCATTTTATATCTCAATTAAAGGAATTCCATCAAAATTAAATGAGGGTACTCGTAAAGCACAGTGTAGCATAACATCCTCAAACATATGGTTAGAAAGAATGAGAGAATATTATCTGGGAAGACATGCTCTGTGAATGCATATTAGATTTCAAAGGATATTGGGATAACCATCTTGGATTTGTGTCATTTTTATATAATAATAGCTACCAATCCTCAACTAAAATGGATTCATTTAATGTGTTTTATGTTTATCCATGTCAACCACCTCTATGTCAGAGAAATGTGGTAGAGGAATCTCTATTGAGCCTGAGCCTTATGCATTTGACGTCTGATAAAGTAATGGTAATTAGATAGTGGTTTTTGACAACTCAAAGCTTCCATAAATCCTATTCAAATCAATTATTATAAGACTTGAATTTCTTAATGGGTGGTGATTTGTTTTTAAAATCAACCCCTCACAAAGATCAGTGCCATCTTGTTAAGAATTAGAATTTTATATTGTGGTATGTTAGACCTTTTTATATTACTAGAAGGATAGGTAATGTGGAATATCAAATGTATTTTCCTTCCATCTTTATATAAATTCATAATTTATTCCATGTCTTAAAACTAAATAATTATAGTCTAAACCCATCTCATATGCTGAAATGGTAAGAGTTCGTATTGGAACCCGATATTTATGTGATTGAGAAACCAGTTCGAATTTTGGATTCCATGGTAAAAGTTATTATGGTTAAATCTATTCTACTAGTTTGGATCCATTTTATCCATGAAAACAATGATCCTGACACATGGTAATGAAATTATTGTTTGGTGGAATAATATCCTCATTTTTCTATAATCATGCAACAATTTGACTTTCTAATGGTGGAAACTTTTCATGGTGGGGATAATTTTCACACATATTATTTTCTTTGAGGTATTTTCTATTTTTTTTATATTAATTGTGTTACATAGATTTCTTGGTGTTTTTTGTGGAAAAAATATGTTCTGGGGTGGATAGAAGGAGGTGAATAGTTGGCGCACAGTTAGAGGAAACCATGCGCCATCCAAGAAAAAGCCATGAAACCAAATATTAGAATAAACCAGTATCATAAAAATTGGTTCATAATAATTCTTTCCTATAGTTAAACCATGTTTTTTTCTCCCATATTTGGACATAGGTGCCTCAAGGTCGGCGAATAGTTTGGTAAACCGTGCAGCCAAACCATGAGACCCGTAAGATTCTATTTTTGTATTCCAATTCAATACCTCCTTGATTTTAAACCTATAACTTCTCTACCTCACCACATTCAACCCTCTACAAATCTAGGAACATTTAACCTCTCCTCCACACCCTCTATCCATTATTTTGGGGTGGTTTGATCTTGAATATCTAAGAAACACCAGGTATGTTCCTTCCTTATTATTCTTTATTTCTCATGATCTCGCATATATTCCATCCTAGATTCTATTTTCTCCAGTAATTACATAAACCTATAATGGTTTCAATATCATTTATTTAGGTTTAATATTTATATTTTTGGTGTGTTCATACTACCATAGGTTTTCGGATTATTTTGGTTTGCGGTTTCCAACCGAATTTGGGTGATTCCAAGTAAAATTTATGTGGTTCCATGTTATTTCAATACAAGATGATTTCAATATGATTGAATTTTTATATAAATGTGTTTCTATACTTTGTGTGCATGTCATAATAGTTTTTTATATGGTTTTTGTGTGAGTTTAGGTCATAAAATTTATTTTTCAATTTTATAAATAGTTGTATCTTCTTTTGTGTGGGGGTATGGTTAGTGAATTTATGTTACCCCAATGGGGTTTCATGATGTTAAAATGGCATATTGAACATTGTAACCCAAGATTCTAGGTGGGTGTTAAGGACTATTATGTTGGTTGATTCAACAAAATGATGGGTCAGGCACCCTAACAGGATTTAACTACCACACTAACTAGAATATTATGATGATGCTTTGGGGAATGATAAAATAGTGGCATTGACCTCTCTAGTGGATTTTTTTATAAGAATGTATTATATAGTTTGATCACTATTATTATGAGGATACTAGGAACCCATTTACCTATAATCTTAGGGGTTACCCCATGTATTAAAATTTTATTTTCACCTGTTTTCACTTATCCAGGAATTGTAAACTTTTATTACTAAAATGATGCCTTTTTTAATTTAAATTGATTGAGTTTCTTCTTTTTAAACTAGAAAGTTAGTTTTTATTTTAATTCCATTTCATGGAATATTAGGTGTTATCCTACAAGGTATGTGATCTCACACCCTACATACACTCTCAGGTGTATGTAGACCTTGATCTATGAGCCATAGGTTATGTAAAGGAAATATAAGGGGGTGATGGTGGTTTATTTTGTTAGTTTTTTCTCTCTGGGAAGGTGTTTTTGGTGGTGGCATGGTGGTTTTGACCCACATGTCACAGAGATTTTTTATTAATCTAGTTCAATACCTCTCCCTTTTGGTTGTTTTGTTTCTGGTTGTAAATATAAAATGTCCAAATCACCCTTTCATCATTTCCTTTTTTCCTCATTTTTTTGTATTTTTTTTATAACATATGTTAATATTTATTAGTGTTGGTTATTCTTCTCTTAAGAGAAACTATTCCCAAATGAATTCACTGATGCCTAATCACTAGTGGATA
This sequence comes from Viscum album, assembly GCA_963277665.1. Taxonomy (NCBI): domain Eukaryota; kingdom Viridiplantae; phylum Streptophyta; class Magnoliopsida; order Santalales; family Viscaceae; genus Viscum; species Viscum album. The sequence goes on along the minus strand of OY728120.1, from coordinate 1,424,343,470 downwards.
GCTCGAAGGGATTGAGAACAACCTTCAGTCCATGTTGTATATTGGTTTGAGTACTAGGTTGGATGGAAATATAGGCTTGTTTGTGACAAATATTCAAATAATTGAGTGGTCTTCACATTGTGAAATTGTGTTCATATCATATAGTTCTAAATAAAAATTCCTTTAACACTTCTGTATAAATTGAAAATGTTACTTGTTTAGAAAATGAAAAAAAATATTCATTTTAAACCATTATGTAAAAATTATAAAATGAGTAAAAATGAATTTAATCCAAAATAATAAATTATTAATATCATTCTTGAAAATGTTTTTATAAAACATGGATTTGGAAGAAAAAGGTTTTACAACTAAAGAGAGAAATAAAGTCAGTTTTCCATAAAAATGTTCATTAGGTGTATTGAGTACTTAAAAAGAGGAAAATGAAAGGAAACCAAGAATTATCAATACCTGATAATATGAGAATAAAATCTATGAGTTTATTGAGATTTAGATCATAATATTTCATTAGTGTAACTTAATCATAAACAATCTTGATTAACTATGGGATTGTAATATAAAACCCTTGAGTAGAGCGTGATATATATTGAGAGAATTATAGTATCATATATAATAAATTTAAATTTTTTATATTTTTATACCACATAAATTTACATACTTATAAAATCATATATGACCCCCTTATAACATTTGTACACCCTTTTACTAATAATTCCTTATTAAAATTTTCATTTATGGGTGTTAACTGTTTCATTTTCCATGAGAATTTTGATTATATATTTTTAATAAGTTTAATTTAATAATGATTCCATATTATACACAATATTAATAAATATATAAATATAATATCAATATATATTATATAAATATTTATAATTATTCATAAAATATAGATACCGAAAAATAAATATCACTCTTCATGGAGATGGTTGGTCGTATGTATGCATGAACGTTTTATTCACTTTCCAATAGATATAATGAAATATATGTAAATAATAATTTACCTTTAAAAATAATTATTATATTATACACATCATGTATATTAACACATATATACTTATTAGCATACAAGAAATTTTTAAATCAAAAACAATTCGCATCGCTTCGTTGTGGTGGTATTCCACACGTATGCATGAGTGATGATATCATCTTCAAATTGATTAGAAGTTAATAAGGTTAATTTGATAATATTTTTATAGTAGTATAATTATGTTGTCAATATCATTTAGAACCTTTAAATCCCTAATAATAACTATCCATTAAATATAGTGAATAAAAATGAATTGTATCACTATTTGGAGATTGTATGCTAAACATACACACAAGTGATACTTTTACATACCATTTGATGGAAGGATGGTGAATTTATGTGGATTAATAATCATAATAATATTTATGTATAATTAGGATATATATTTTTTTATTTTAGGAAGAATAAAACTAATTTAGTGGAGGTAAAAGAATAATGAAAAAGAAAGTGATTGATTAAGGTGATTACATATTCTTCGAAAAAAATCCTTTAGATCCTCTCTGAAGGGATCTATGGTTAGGCATTTGGGAAGACTATAACACCTTAAATATTGATAATGGGGTGTATATGTGAATTTTACAAGGGTTTTTCAAGACAAAAGTGTCAATTTGGTGTGAAAAAAAAAGAAATGAGGGGTTCACTTTTATAATTGAGGGGAGGATAAATCATTGAATTTATTAAAATATAAAAATATAATAAAACAATTCTATCAAACAATGATTCGTGTGGATAGGGATTAAAAATAAGATTTTATGGGTTTTTGATAAAATAAATAAATATTTTTTACATGTTTAAGTGTTATTTTAAACATTATATTTTGTATTAATGGCTTGGTTAACCAATTATAACCATAATTATGGCCACGTATCTTTCACTCTTAAAGTGTTATAATTTTACATATAAGGTAATAATTTGTTCATAAATGGATAAGGTATAAAATTCTAGAATATATATTATCAAATTTTTCCTATTTCTGGTTTTTATGATTTTAAAATAATTTAATAAAATATTATTTTGATAAAATATCATTAATGTCAATTTTTACACTATTTGTTTAATTTGAATTAAAAGCAAACAAGAAATATTTAAAATTTAATCTAATACAGTTAAAATAAATAATATTTTATATTAATCTAAAAAGTTCTTGGAATACTATAAATCACTCTAATTATATTACTTTTAATATTTTTATAGTCATTAATTTTATTTTTTATTAATTGAATAAATATTGTATTAGTGTTGCACAAATATTTAACAAAATTATTTAATCATTGAATATAATAAATAAATTACTATCATGAATATAATTTCATTATGAATAAAATTACCATTATTATTCCTTTAAAACTTCTTTTTTTCCTATATGGATACATAATTGATATTTAAAAGGAAGTGATATTTTTTATTAAAATATTATATAGGTTATTTTCATTGAAAGTTTTCAATTAAAATATATATTTCCAGTCTAATGTGTTAAGGGTAAATTTTACTTCATCCAAAGAGAATTATGTTGAAAAACTATGGACTTATTACTTAATTTTTACCAAGATTAACTTGATTTACCATTTACCATAGTGATAAATTTTACCACAATTACTAATTACAATGAAAAAAATAAAAAGGGGACTATTTTTCAAAATTTTCCCTAATTATTCAAAATATTGAATCCATTTTTCAAAATTCACGTTTTTTAAGTGGAAGAAATTAATTTTATAATATGCGTGTAAAATATGATATAAACTTATTTTTAGAAAAATAAATTTCAAACATAAAACATGGGTTGTTCATATCATATTCCAAGAAAAATATTAAATGAATGTAAAAAAAATTCATTAAATATATTATATTTACATTTCATTAAAAAATCAATATTTTTTATTAATTTATTTTATTAAGATGAAAATAACTTATTTGGATGAAATCATTTTTTCATAAAAAAAATATATTCAAATGTTTTTTATTGTTATTTATAATTAAATAATAACCAATGAATTTTTTTATACATATATAAGAATAAATGATTCATAATTTAGATATTCCAATTCATACCCATAAATCCTATGGTCATTCAATAACTATCCCATAATAATATATTAAAGATATATCAAAAAGTTTGTAATCTCGGTGTTGCGGGTAATGAAAGCTATCAAAGAAATTAAATTATTTAAAGAAAAATATATTCTAAATTCTCAAGGTGTTTAAGAAATATGGGATGTTTACTATTTTTTATAGAATTTATTTCATGATGATCTTAGGTTTCCTCGAGAAGTGGTATAAGAAAAAGAGAAAGGTCATGGATTCCTCCCATGATCTATACTTTTCTTCACCAATCATTTCTTGTGTAGAATTAAAGTGTTGAAAGATTAAATTCATTATGATTTCACATTATTAGAGTTTAGTAGTCTCTAATTTAAATATATATATATATATATTAAGTTTCTAAAAAAACCCAAAATAGAATAATGATGTAATGAAGTCTATCATTGGTTGTGTTTTTCGGATTACATGGAGTATTTATAGTAATATGAGATAGAAGTATTATGGTTTTCATTGATAATGGTTATAATTGAGTTCCATATGTGATGTTTGGGATTGAAAAAAGAGGGGTAGATACTTCGACATATCCTTGAATGAGTAAAATTTTCTTTAGAACTGTCTCTAGCTAAAAAGATAAGATTATGGAACAGATGTATTCCTCATGCCATGATGGAAGATAATGTATAATTAATCAGCAATTATGTAAGAATAAATCATGTTTTCTAAATTCCAGGTAAGGTCGAACAGAGGATATGAATAGAAAAATCACATTGTGATTGAATTTTTCAAGAAGATATTCTATATTTGGATGATTGAATAAATGTATAATCAGAAGTGTGTTTCATCCTGAAGGTCAGTACCACACTATAGTGGAAAATTCATAAAAATAAAGAATTTTTTAAGTGAGGTGTGTGGCGATTGAAACCAAAAATAGGGTTTCTTCTAAAAATAAGGCATAGTTATACTTTTTGAATACATAAAGGGATCTGTCCATAACCATAGTGGCCAAAGTTTAGTAATTATAAAGAAACAAAATCCCCAAGAAAAGATTTACAAGGTCATTCAATAAAGGGTATATTCTAGGAATAATTCTATGGAGATTTATTTTCTAGGATTTATGGCCTCATAGTAAATTAGGGGAACTATACAGAAATGTTTTTGGTTGTTGAGAATATTTAAAGAGACAAAGATGATATATTTCAACGACTTAAATAAGATATTATACTTTTTTTCATTGATTTGGCTATGTACTAAGATCAATTCATGAAAGTGACTATCATTTTATAATATAGAAATGTTTTATGAGCATATCATCATAATGGAAGTTTCCACACCATAAAGTATATAATTTAAGAATTTGTTAAGAATTTAAATCTCTCTTATATGTTTTTAGATTATGGTTGAATTTAACTACATAATTATAGATTGATTTTAGGTTTGAAAATAAAATCAATGGGAGACACTTGGTTAATTTTAAAAACATAATTCAAAAGTTTTACCCCTTGATATTGGAGTGATCAAGGAGAAAATGTGGTAGATTTTGGATTGTCGGTTTGATAAATCTATATAATTGAGAGAGTTGTGGTTATTGTAAAAAATTTCATTGAAGATATAGATTTTAATAGAAGAATATATGCACAATGATATCACCCATGATTAATCAATATTTATCTAAAGTGAACAAAATAAATTCTAGCCAACTATTATGTTTATATTTCTTATATCGCGTCATTTTAAGTAGAGAGTGAATATGGATAAATAGGTTCTGAACCTAGGATCAATTATAAATATTTTCTGTTGCTCTGACAATGATGGAGTTCGGGGCCCACTGTTACCGAAAGTCCTGCTCTGGCCTTGCACACCTCGGCACCTCTTCGAGTTGAATCTGGAGTATTGGTTGCCTCGAGGATTTGGGATGTGTGTCTTGGTGGCTGGTGGTGCACCTGGTGTGGCTTTAATCAGAATCTTTTGGATGTAAGGCTGAACGGATAGTGTTGGGAGGTGGATGGTGCTGATGAATTGACTTTCGATGGTGTGCTTGTGTTTGATGGTTCTCTGATCAGAGATTGTGGCATCTCTTTGGATATAGTTTGGTTTTTTGTATATCTGACTTCGGTGTATGGTTTTGATGCTTGTTCAGGGAATGTTACTTTTCTGGTTTGGTTATGTTCATGTTTATACGTTTATTATTCTACGATGGCCTCATAAACTCTAGTGTGCGGTGTGTGGATGGTGGCGACAATGGTGTTGATTGGACAACGTAGTTTATAGGGTACGTTGTTGATTCAAAGCAATGATGAGTTGAGGCTCGGTTGGACCCTTACCGGTGATGGGATTCGATCAATGATGATGGTGATTGTTGCGTATGGTTTTCTCGAGGAGGCCCATACCATGTAATGATTTTTATGTTTGTTAACTTTGAAATTGTTTTTTGAATTTTAATTTCTCGGTGTACTTTGATTTTGGCCTCCTTTTTGTTTTTTATGGTGTTTGAAACATTGAAATGGTGGGAGTTTGTGAGGTTCTCACTCAGCCATAAAAGTGATTTATATTCGGAAAATAAAAAAAAGATTTGGAAGTGCATTATGTTATTATTAATATTAGAAAAATATAAAAGGTTTCTTGTAAAACTCCTAATATGTTATGATATATTTCTATATAAATAAATTTAATTTTTTTGATATCTTGTTTTACACATAACATCAGGTTTAGATGAACAACAACAAACGATCAAAATGGTATTATTACATTGATCAATTATCAGTAATCGATTGGATTTGTGCGTATTAATAAAAAGAAATTTAAAAACAAATTTTTACACATTTAAAAAATTAATTCATTGGTTATAAAGTGATTATAAATTAAAATAAAATCATTTGGTAGTTAAAAAAGATGTTTTTATAAGTATTTTTTAAGGGTTCAATGTGTTTTTATCTTGAAAAATTAAATTAATAACAATTGATGAATTACTATAAATAAATTATTAGATAATATATTCAATAAAATATTTTAACATTCATTTATTGGTTATTAATAGGCATGTAATGGCAATAAATTCAGTTTATTCTTAATATTCATTTTTTCTAAAAATGGTTTTCATTGGATTTTGTGTGATTTTTCAAAACTAAAATTCTATACCTACTAAGTAATTAATTATATTAAATGATTTATGATTTTGAAATTAAAAATTAAAAATTTTATAATAAGTCCATTTTCATTTTTTTCATTATAAATAGAAACCAAGGAAAAAACATATTATTATGGTTAATGATAAAATATTTAACGATGGTTTAAACTAAATAGATTAGGGTTAAAATATAGAAAAATAATATATTAATAATATTGGATGAATTAATTTCAATCCTATGTCATCTGAGCTTCTAAATTGATCCAATTTGGAGAAACCTTCTCCTAGGGGTGGCTTTATTATATTATATTATTTTTAATAATTACAGGTATGTCAGTCCCCTTACTTATAAAAAAGAACCTCCACTCATCTCTTCTCCACACCAATTTATCTATTTAACTCATCCAATATCTACCCAAATATTCTATCAACATACTTATCCATGGATTTGATTTTTTTATGTTCCGAAAATGGACATCTAATAAGCCTTAAGGTGTACTACCAAGTAGGATACCATCAGAACTATTATACGTTCCTAACGATATTTTTCACAATTCTTTCATCATAAAACTACTCCAAATGATCATGAACAGTCTTAAAATTTTTAAACAATGAAATTCACTATTCTAAGATGTTTTTATACTAATTTAATATCTATTTTATGTCTCCTTCCTATGTATAAGAAAATGATAACATCGCTCAAGTGTACGTGTGGACTAACACCACCACAAAACAATGAGATTTATTTTCAATTTACCATTTAAATAGAGATAATTAGTATAGATTTAATAAATGTATAATATTTATGACATAATTATGATTTTATAATTTTGATTTAGTTTTTATCTTTCTTTTGTTCCTTCCATTGAAAAGTTGAAATGTCACTCTTGTGTATGTATAAACTACCATCTCCACAAAGTGATGTAATTTATTTAACATCACCACTTTATATGAATGGTCATAAAATTTTATATAATTAATAAATATGATACTTATAAAATTAATAAGAATATTGATATGATGAAACCCTAACCAAGGTACAAGGATAGAAACTATCTAACTGAAATGTCAATAGAAAACAGACCTAATTTTACCTGAATGTTGATTTTAATAAATAATTATTAATAAAAGGAAAATTTAAAACAATAAAAGAGTTATTTATAGTAATTTTATTTTAATATGGTTCTATAATATATTTAAAATAAATCTATATTTATTATACTAAGATTTTCAACGTGTATGAAGCAATACAGGAGCTGAGATGAGGGGTTTTATTGCAATATAATTTCATTTTTGGATTTTTGAAGTTAAATTTACATTATGGGAAAATATATGATCCTTATCCTTAAAAATTCATCTATATATTTCTCATTTGGTTATCACAATAATTATAAATTATTATTGCCATTTTTTTATCTTTGGTACTCAAAAATATCAAGAAAATATTTTTAATAAAACATGGCCTTATTTTCTCATTGTTCGACAAACTTTTTCTTCCATGTCTATATGCTTAGAAAGTTTTTCAAAAATGTTGTTTTATATGATCATATTATTACTTAAGGTAATTTTCAATCACATTTTACTTTATTTTTGATGATTTAAATAGAGTCATATTTTAAATTTCTAAAAAATGTACTTTTGGTCCTTTTACCAAATGGGTCAAAGGAATATTTTTTTAATATTTACCGTAGGGAAATTTTTTTCCACATATTAAAAATTATTTATATTGAATATATATGTAAAAGTTTCCACAATTAATTTAAAGTTAAGTATTTTTATCAATGTTCCTGAATTGCTTTTGTAATAAAGATACCAATGGAAAAGGATATTTTCCCATGCTCTCAAAGAAATATTAAGATTCTATTTAATAGGCATTTTTCAATGATATTAACAAAATTTTATGTTTATTATGAATCAATGGAGATATGATCTAATGATACTATTCATTTTCTTTCATTGGATGTATTAATATTATGTGTTGATGAAATTTTTATAAACTCATTTATTTTTAATGTGTTATTCAATATAGAAATGATGAATGTTTTTATGACCTTGTGGAACAAATATGTACGGTTTTCAATTTTTGATGGGTGGGTATGTTAAATCCCTCCAACACATTGGGTAATAATTAATATATCATGAGAAAATATGGAATGGAATGGGACAAGAACCTAATTTTATAGGGGAATCTTTCCAGTATGATAATATTTATAGTGAACCTTGACTATAGAAATGACAGAATAAGGATTGAACCCAATACACTATGGGAATTTTTCCTCTACTAAATTATTTTTGTGAGGCTAGAATAATGAAATAAATTTCTAAGGTTGTGATTTTTCTAAAAAATATTATGACATTTTATTATGATTATGATACTTTCTCAGGGATCATGATTAATTAGTGATGATTCATAACACTTATGACCCATTATTAATGATATATAACAAATTGGGTATGAACTTCATAATTTATTATTATTCAATCATACACTTATTCTTATTGCTTTCTTGCATGTGATCACTAATTTATATCTCCCTTGAATACCCTTACTGATATATGATCCCACCGTTTCAGATATTTTCATTTTCACTAGGTTATGAATAAATTTTTTGAGTAACTACTTTTTAATAAGGGAGATACAAGTGAAGAACTTTAAGGGATATATAAAATTTTGTTAATAAATAAGTTGATTATTAATATAGTATCCAATGACATGAAACATTTGAAGTCCACGAGCATGAATTATTTTGATATATATTGAATATTAATATAAAATTATGCAATATTTAATTATGTCATGATCTGCATACCTCAGTTAGTATTAGAGAAGGGTTTATTTTTTTTGGATATTGGGATTTGGGAATGTTAATAAAAAATATAAAGATAACTATATCTATAAGATGACATCTTGATGCTTTAGTAAAGTAAATATTTCATGGTTTCCTCGAATTGAATTCTGAATATAGATAATGTAAATATGATTCATCTAAGGAATATATGAAAATTGTGATATCCACTATGAAAAATGATAGTTCAGTATCAACTTGATCTTCCCTCGCTGCATGATGAGTGGGCCTAATACTATACACATATCTAGACACTCTTGGGTGATATTCTTTGGATAATTGAAATTTAATTTATTAATTATGATGAATAAGAGGATATAATCAATGATAAAATATGATAAGATATAATAATATTATTATTTACTTTTATTTTATTTGTTTTATACTCACATAGTGTTTTTTTTAGTCAATGGCTAGAATTTAGAAGAACTGTGGGAAAAATAAATTTGATGGCCAATTAAATAACCATCATAACGAGTAATCAAATTAAATTAGATCTAGGATAAGAAATATTGTAGAAATGATCACCCAAATCTCTCAATATAATAATTTGACATGAATCGTGTTGAAAATCCAAATACCTAATGGAAAAAAACAATTCAGTAGTGATACTTTCATATAAAAACACAAACCTTCCTATAGTGGTTCTTTATATGAAATTATTTCTGAGAAATAGACCAATTATATAGAAAATATATTCTCTATTATTAAATTATAATACCCTAGAATTTTATTTTCGTTGTGAATCATCTGGAAGGTTATAATAATAAATGGTGTACAGTTATCAAGAAAATGAGGCAATGGAAGGAAATAGATTCCATGACATAGGAAGTGTTTAATAATGTACTTTTAAATAAGTTTTATTAACTCTTACCATGAAAGTATAAAAATAATTTTGGAACAAAATTATAGGGAGAAGTATTTTTTATTACCTATGAGGGATATTTAACTAAGCATGCAAGGTAGGCTTTCTATTTTATCATTAACTCAGAAAGAAAAGTTGACTAGATAATTATTATTTTAAGACTAAGTCTCTAAATGTAATTTTATATGAGAGACTTTGATAGGTATAATGAAATTGTTCAATATTCTCTAAAGATAAAAATAGTGATTAGTGACACTCATTATTCTAGTGGTTTTTGAGAAAATAAGAGAAAGGTGAAATTCTGAGGAAATATGAATAATAAAGTCCTTGAAGGAAAGATAATTAATATTTCTTAAGGACATTTGTGTGGAAGAAAACATGGAGGAAATTTCCTTATGGGGTCTGGTAAATGTTTTATGTGTGAAAAAGAAGACCATTGAGTAGAAGAATCCCATAGTTGTATTCAATGTCTAGGTAATTAAATGAAATGGTCGACATATCAATTAAATATTCCACCCATATTTTCATTTTATAATTACAAGAGGTATAGACATTATTGCAATCAATGCACGAATATGAGTGTTAATGATAACAATCAATATCATCAACCTCTAAATCTAGGAGATAATGGGTTATCTCATGTGATCACTACCTCTAAATTGGGTCATGAAAAACAAGTGGTGAACGGTGCACTTATCATCCACTCAAGTAATATAAATGTATTATTTGATTCTGTTTATACCATATTTTTTATATCTAAAGTACCTTATAATGGTATCACAACACCACGTAAATGAGTAGATGTTGGATTATTAGTGAAACAATTTAATGGAATGATGATCTAGTATCAAGTCTATAGATCCTCTCTCGTATAAGTTTTTGGGAATATTCTTCGTGTAAATATTATGATTCTCTTTATAGTATAATTTGATTTTATTTTGGGTGTAGATATGATTTATTTATATAGAACCCATATTAATTTCCTAGTAAGATAAGTCACGTTTTATATTTTGAATCAACCTGTGAATTCCATTTAGTGTGACGATAAATAAGAACTTATAATAAAATTTACTTCCATTGTGTGGTTATTACTACTTATTCCTGAATAATATTTATCCCAAATGGTTGGGGATAATGTCTTCCTTGAAGATATTCCTATTTTTTAGTAATATACTGATATATTTCAAGAAGAATTTTCTGGTCTTCCCCTAAATCATGATGTTATTTTTTCAAAATAACTAAAACCTGGTTCTATACATATTTCAAATACTCAATATATAATATCCCTTATTTGGTTATATAAATTAAATAATAAACTCAATGAGATTCTAAAATATTGATTAATATGCTCGATTGTGTCCCCATATGGTACAACTATTCTTTTTGTTAATAATAAATATTGTATAATCCATTTTTTTCATTGATTATAAATGATATATCAAGGTCACTATCAAGAAAACGTATCAAATACCCTTTAGTGATTACATGTTTGATCAACTTCATGGATCTCAGAACTTTTCCTAGATTAAAATTCATTCTGAATATGATCGATTAATGTCTAGGAACAAGGATATCGCCAATATTTCCTTTCGTGTGAGGTATGGTCACTATGGATTCATATTGATTCTTTTTAGACTTTCCATTTCCTATGATGTCTTCATGGATATAATGAATAGAATATCTAGAGGTTACCTCATTCAGTATTTGGTATCATATATAGATTATATTCTTATATAGTATAAGACAATGGTATAGAAAAAATGATCATTTTCTGATTATATTGAACATTTTGAGAACGGAAAGCTTATATTTCAAATTTACAAGGTTTAAATTTTTTATATAGAATGTATCATTCTTGTGTCTTAAAATCTTCTGTGATGGTATATTAGGGGATCCTTCAATGCCATAAGATATTGAAAATATCCTAGAATAACCAAGGTGATATAGATCCATAATTTTCTTGGATTAGTGGGATACTATAAATGTTTTTTAAAATAATTATCATTTTTATCCAATCCTTTTATCCAGTGACACAAAATAGAGCCAAGTTCCTTTTGATAGATGAATGTGTAGAAAATCTTGAGGAACAGAATAGACGGTTGGTCAGTGCACTTGTACTCACACAACCCTAAAATGAATAATGGTTTATGAGCTATAGTGATTCATAAAAGAATATATTGGTATTCCTCAACATTTAGAATGATATAGTGATTTTTTATTCCTCCCACCAAATGAAAATTCAAGAGAAAAATTACCTGACTTATGATTCAGAGTTGGTAGTGGAATTTTTTCATTAAAAATATCGAGGCATTAAACATAGAGTGAAATTTTATATATATATATACTGATCATAAGAATATTAAGTATATATTCAATAAAAATAGTGTAATATGAATCAATAGATATTTTTATATTTGATTAAGGATTTTTACTGATCAATACATTAACACCCATGGGAGTTAAACAAGGTTGTTGATGTCGTGAGTTGGAATGACAATGTTAAATTATATATGATAAGGATTAAATGTTTTCCTATGCTTTTTTATTTAAAAAATATTGTTCTTGAAATAATAATTAATGTAGATAGATCATTTTTTTCAGAATAATATCTAACCATCAATAAATGTGAGGATTAAAGACGCATAGATATAAGTTTTGAAACATTAAAAGAATGTGAGGAATATTTCTTAGTTAATATATGATTGGGTTGTAATTATATAGTTTAAAAATAGATTATGTGTCACATGAATTCCATAATTTAAGAATCAACTGTTTGATGAAGCTCATAGATTAATATTATCTCTCCATCATGGAATTAATAATATTTAAAGATAGATAAAAGAGTATTTCTATATAGAAAACACTAAATGGGATATTGAATAATATATATCTCAATGCCTTTCATTTCAGAAATTTAATAATTGGTGACATATTTATAAGGGGTTGTTACAACTATTACCATACCAGAATGAAAATCTAAAAACATCACCATTGATTTCATTTTGGAACTACCTTAAACATCTAAAGGGGACAATTTTATTTGGGTTCTAGTAGATGACCTTAAAAAATCATCATATTTTACTTTTATCAGAGAATATTTATCTCATTTTTAGATCAAAATGTTGTCTATTAATGAAGTTATAGGTTGAATAGAGTACCTCTTTCATTCATATTTGATCGAGATACCATAATTACCGGGATGTAATGGATAAGTCTTCAACAATATTTGAATATGGAGTTAAACATAAGAAAAACATATAGTCCCCAAAAAGATAGTTAGTTTGAGAGGACCATTAAAACCCCATATAATATGGTATGACAATATTTAATGGATTTAAAATTATATGGTATCCATGCCATTCTATGGTCACTTTAGTTATAACAATAGCTTGCACTCGAGCATTCAGATGGGTCCTTACGAAGTCTTTATGATACGAAGTGTATAAATCCAATGTGTTGGGATAAAGTTGGAGAATGAAATATATTTGGATCTAAGATAGTTAATGAAATCTAATAGAAGTTTAAATCCATTAAACAACACATTAGGGATTCTCAGGTTCCATAGAAATATTTTGATGAAAATCATCAGTGAGATCTCAAATTTAAGGTTGGTGAAAATGTATTTCTATAAATAAATTATTAGAAGAGGGTTATTATAATTTGAAATAATTAAAACCTAATACAAAGATGTTTCTATCACTTTAAAATTATTAATAATATCCCGATGGTTTCATGTCACTTGGAACTTCCATTGAATCCATTGAATTTATCCCAATTACACAATTTATTCCATTTATCTCTCCTGATGAAGTATATACTAGATCTTTTATATGAACTAAACTAAAAATTCATAAAAATAGAGGATGATATCTCTAATAAGGAAAGAAGTCGAGTTTTTTTAATAAAGATATAAAGTGTTTAGAAATAGGACCACTCACCTATTCAAGGATTTATGGTCAAATTATACATCCATGGATGCAACATGGGAACCTGAGGATGCGATGACGTGGAAGTATCTTCATTTTTCTATATATGAATGAAATTATTTAATAAGAGAAATTATTATAATGGTTAGAATATTAAACTCTCATATTTTATGATATATTTCTCTTTAAAAAAATTATGTCTTTAATAGATTTTTTATACACAACATCATTATTAAATGAACTACGATATACTATTTAAATGTTATTATTAATTTCTTTAGCTTTCACGTTGTATTTGGATTGGTGGGAATGAATAAGAACAACTAAATTATAAAAAAATAATTTTTTTTACTTTTATAAAATGATTTAATTTGTTATCAATTGGTTAGAAATGAAAATAAAATTATTTGTAAGTAAATAAGGTAATGTTTTTTTAAAAAATTATTTATTTCCTTTTACTGTATTTTTTATGAATAAATAAAATTAATCACTATTATTGTATGGTTTTACTAAAATTGGTAAATATTATATTGAATAAAATATTTTAACATTCATTAAATGGTTATTACTAGGCACTGAAAGAGAATAAATACAGTTTTATGCTTAAAAATCATTTTTCCAAAATCGTTTTTGTTATGTTTTGCGCGATTATTTTAAAATTATTTTTTTCACTTAGAGGAAATAAATTTAATAAAATAGATTCCATATTTTAAATAAATATTATCATATTTTTTAGTTATTCCACTTTCATTTTTGGTAATTATGAGTAGTATCTGAGGCAAAAATATATCTCAATGATTAAGGTTAAAAGGGTTAACTAGGGGTTGTAAAAGAGGTAGTGGTTAAATGAACAAACAAATTTACTAAAAACTATTCAATAAATGGAATTAAAACTTATCAAATCCCATCAATTAACTTTATCTATTTTTTATCCACTTTCACTTGAGAGTTTCTTTATTATATTTCAATATTATTAATAATTTCAAGTGTGTCACTCCCCTCAATTATTAAAGGGAAACTCCACTCTTATCATTAATGGATACCTTTAGATAAAAAAACACCACAATACTCTCAAAAAATAAATTTCAATTACCTTGAGGTAATTTTCTTACCAAAATACACATCCATGAATCGTTAAGGTGATTCACAAAGGAGGCTATCTAAATAATAGGTATGTGTTCTTACCAATCTTTAGCATATTTCATTATTCTAAAATCTCTTCAAATTGTCATATAACCATAAATAAATATATAATCATTATATTCACTATAATAATATGTTTTTATGTTAAATTTATATCCATTTTAGATCTCCGTACCATCCCTTGTAAAATGATAATATCACTCGTGCATAGGTGTGCACTACCACCAACACAAAATTATATGATTCAATTTTAATTTCCTCTTTACATGGATGGATATAAGGGTATAATTAATGGTTATATATTATATTTAGGATATAATTATTTTTCTATATTAGTGTATTATTATTTAACTTATATTTTTTCATTTATTTAAAAGTGATAATATCACCTGTGTCTACGTACGGGCTACCATCTCCACGAAGTGATGCAATTCATTTTTTATCACCTTTTTATATGAGTAATTATAAAATTATTATATAAATAATAATTATAATAATTTTTAAATTACTAAAATTATATAGATTATGAAAATTTTACCATGGTTTGGGTATTGATACCATCAAACTAAAACATGCATAAAAAAGAGACTAGATTTCGCTTGAATGTTCACTTTAATGAGGAATTGTTTGTAAAAGGATAAATGGAAATTATAAATGAATTATCCATGATATTAGTTATATTAATATGTTTCTAAAATGGATTTTATTGTAAATATATATTTATTATATATGAGGTTTGAATGAAAATAATGAAATACATGACTTAAAGTAATGATTTATGTCATAATCCTATTTCTATTCGGTATTGTTCATGTTAAATTTCTACTGAGAAAAATTGTATGATCCTTATCGATTAATCTTCATATTTTTTTAAATATATTTTTTCCTTTAATTTTTAAGTGTCATAACCATTTCCCACTATTTAGTACTTAAAAAGATCAAGAAAGTGCTTTTAGGAAAAATCGACCCTATTTCTACTTTATTTGATGAACCGTTTCTTCAATATCCATGTTCTTTAAAATATTTTAAGGAATGTTATTTTTTATGATAATATGATTATTTAAATTTATTTTAAAACTTATTTTAATATATTTCAAAAAATTTAAAATAAATCTTCTTTTTTTCCAAATGAGGTACTTTTGGACATTGACCAAAACTATGAAATAAATATTTGTTTTAGTGTTTACCACATGAAATACTTTTATCAGTGTCAGGACTGTTCATAAATTTTATGTTTCCTTTATATTTTTCCCTGGTTATATTTAAGGAAATTATTTTCTCAATATTCAAGAAATTTTTTATTTTTAAATATAATTAATAAAAATTATATTTTCTCATGTTGTGAAAGAAATGTTCAAATTCAATTTTAAATGGATTTCTCATCGATGTCAACATCATTTGGTGTTTTTTACAATTATTTGGGGATGTGATCGATTGATACGATAAATTTTATTTCTCTGATTGGCTTATGATTATTTGATCATGAAATTTTTGGAAACCCAATTTTCTCCATGGGTTATTAAGTAATAGACTGATGAATGTTTTTCTAAACTACTGGAAGCAATATATATGGTTTTAATTATGTGATGTATATTTATATTAAAGATCTTAAATTCATTTGGTAATAATTGAATTTTTTTTAAATATTACCAACTCTGATGGGGAGTGAACTAAATTCTGTAAGGGATGTTGTCTACTAAGAATTTCTAGTGAGTGAACCATGACTAAGGAAATGATGGTATGGGGAGTCAACCCAACACACTATGGGATGTTTAACACTGTGATAGTCTTGGTAATGACCCATGACTAATGAATTTATTTTCTATGCTTATGAATAGGCCACAAAATTTTTTATGTAATGTTCTTGTGATTATTATATACTCTCATGGATCATTATAAAATAATTATTATTCCTCACTCTTATGATTCATATCGTTTTAAATGTTAAAGATTTTTTCCATGACTCATTAATGATTATATATGACTAATTTTAAATGAAATTTATACTTTAAGATCATTATATATTACACTTATAATTATATAATGCATTCATATATCATTGATCAATATACACCTTGTTTAACCTTACTGGGAATTTGAGATCACTCTTTCTTATGTTTCTATTTTCTATAGGTTATAAAGAAAAAATTTAATTAATAAATGTTTAACAAGGTTATTATGAGGGATCAAATTTTTTGGTTATGTTAAAGATATTTTATAAAAAATTTTATTATGTACCTATTCTAAAAATACAATATCCCTTTATGGTCATTTAGTGTAAATTTCTATGAAATATATGGAATATAATTCAAAGATTTTGTTATATTAATATATGTTAAAATTGGGTCTCCTAAAATGTTAAGAAAAACTACACACTATTTTTCACCCCACACCCCTCAAAATATTTATTTAGGAATGTAATTTCTATAATTATTCATGCATCCCATCATCATTCCCTCAAACCTAGTTACCAATAGAAAAGATATAAATGAAAATGGTCCCCCAACTAACTGTTTCCTCCAATAAACCTTTACCAGAATCACCTATAATGATGAGATATAAAGGAAAGCTCAACAATATTTCCAAATCAAAAATATTTCTATGAATTTTTTCTTAGTAGTCCATTTTGTATGATATTAAACTGCTTGGAACTAGTCTTAATAATATGACCTTAAATAATAAGACATACTGATCTTTGATATATAAACTTAAAAGTCATATCATTTCTCATTGTTTCCTGACCTCAAAAGAAACCACAATGACCCTCATCTCATAACCTTAAAGGGTATGACCTTCCTCCTTAAATGGAACCAAACTACATATTTTCTCTATATATACATATAGATACATAGAAATCTATTTTGATTTTTCTAAATATGAATCGAAAACACCGACCCCATCCTTTGATGGAGTAGTCTATATTGTGCCTAGATATATGGATTTTGACTATATGAAAAAAAAATATGATTCATAAGAGGAAGAAATTCACGTATAATGTCTATTGAAATTTTCAATATAAGTTAATAAGAGGAAGAAAACATAAAATGTAACTTTGAAAATGTCATCAATAGAAAATGGTGATCCAAAAGTGAAATACCTTAACTATAAAGTAAATTTAATGGCCATGAACTATCATTTTTGAATCCTCATTGATGGATTCTATGTTTTTTTATTTTCCTTTATCTTCAAATAAAATCCAAATAATTTCATCAATGAATTCATAATTAGGTGAAGTGCCCAAATAGATTTTGAAGCCGATGATTCAATTTTTTGTAAATCAAGTTTCTGCATGGTTGAAGTTAATATATTTGTTTTTCATTAGAATATAATAATTGGTGATGGAATATGTATCCACCCAAGAAGAGATTTTTGTTTCCAATGAATTGTTGAAATGAAATAATACTAGGATTTAATTAGAGTTACGAAGGATTTTTTGTATTTTGTTAATAGATTTTTGAAGAGTCAGTTGATTTTTGTGTAGACACAAACATCAGAAGACATTTTTCACGAGTCCTTAAGACCAATTAAAGAATTAGTTATGTAAAGGTGTTTTATAAAACATTTTTAACAAGGTTGAAGTGATGTATAGTTATAAAGCTTTATGGTCTATAATTATTAGGGTTACAAGCTTCCAAAATGGATTATTGGAGACCCAAAATGTCATAGAAACCATCTTAGAGTGATTTTGTTGAAGACAACATGGATAAAGAATTATAATTACTATGGATGTTATATGGAACTGTGTATTTAGTAAAGGTTCATGAAGAAAGCAATCATTGATATTAAAAAATAGAAGGGAATTTAGAAATGAGATAAAAAAATTGGAATTATTCGAATAATTTCTAAATTTATTTTATGTCACATGGAGATGTTTTTCTATATAATAAGGCCTTAAGATTATCTAAAAAGGTGTAGAGATATTTTTTAAAACTCTATATTGTGTATTATATTGTCTAGGAGAACATGAATATGAGTGTTTTTCTTGACTTTTAGAAAATAATGGATTTTAAAGTCATTTAATATGACTTTTTGAAGTCTATATCATATTATTTCCCAAGTATTATGAAATGAATAATATAATTAGACTTATAGGTTAAAAATATGACTTCCGGATAGGAATTTTATATGTAGTGTTTAATTTTTACGTCTTATAATAAGAAAAAACTATCTACACAAATGAATTTTAAAGAAAATGTGTGACTTTAAATTCATATAAAATGGTATTCCTATGTACCGTATGACTTTATGGGGTAGGAAAATTTTTAAAATAATATTGGATAAAATTCTATGTTTCCAGATATAATATCTGATGGGGAAAGTTCAATTTGATAATTCCTTTACTAGTATTTATGGATAAAAACATCACAAATCAAATGTTATAAAATCATGTAAATTTAGAGATTCAGATATTCAAATTAATAAAATAAAATATTAAAAAATGATATATTTTAAGATATTTTCCTGTTTGAAAATTATGAGTTTCTAGAATTTCTTATTTTTATCAAAATGAAAATATTAATTGGGCGATATGGAAATCATTAATTTAAATCAACATAAAAAATTTCCTATTCATGTTGATTATATAATAAAGAGAAGATCAAATTGAGAATAGTTTCTAAGAAATCAAATATATGAAAAAATTGAATATTCCACGTTAAAAAATATGAAAATGAGGAAAACTCATGATGATGTATGAGTTATACTAAAATATTTTAAATGTCTCAAACTATTTGTGATATATGATTAGAATTAATAGATTAATCTATTTTGTTTTTTGAAAATAAATATACAATCTACATCTCTCCCATGAAAATTAGATACTCTCACACCATAAAAAATGAGCTATACTACAATCTATATTGTTAGGTTTTTCTACAGAAATGAAGGATACTCTATTTTTATATTCTAATAGATAAATTTTGAGAATAATATTAGAAATAAATTTATCATTCTATAGTTATATTGAATATTCATTCAATCGAGACAAATATAATATAAAATAAAAAAATAAAAAGAAAAGGTTTTCTTGGTATTATGCTAAAGATAATCCATTGTTAATGAAAATGGAATATCCATGATTGTAAGAGACACATATTTACCAAAAATGATATAAAAAGTGTATTAATATACTGGGAAATAAATTTTGTCGTGTATTGTATATTATATATATAGGGAATATGTTTTCTGGTGACCTAAAAATAAAAATAAAAAGACAAAAATAGAGTGAGGCATTAAAAAGTAGATGTTGAGAGCTTGTGTGTTGGGAAACCATGAAATATTGAATAATAAAAAGAAATTTTTTTCATCATTTGATAAATTTTCTTCACCAAAGGTTATTGAAGAAAAATAATGAATTATAATTGAACCTAGATTATTTTATTTACATCCAAAAGATGTATTCATATGAATGAGTGGAGGAGAGACCGAACTATTTTATATCTTGCAGGTTATTTTTGTTGATCATTTTAGTTATTAAGGAGATAATTGATTATAAATGATCACATTAGTTCATTTTGAGTTGAGAAATAGAGTTAATTAGGTTTTTTTGAAATCATGTGATGTTGAGATGAAATAGGAATCGGGTAGCTTGTTATGACTATAAATATTTTCTTGCATTCAATGAACTTATAATTAGAGGAAGAAGATCTATACAATGGGTATAGTAATATACTTATACGTAAAGGTTATAAACTTCATAATGGATGAAAAAACACTTGATAAGTTTTTGAACCTATGCGACTCAAGGTACCCATGGAAAACATAGTATAAATATGTGATTTTATGGTGAATATATATTTTTTGATATCCAGGGAGATTTTTTAGTGTGTAATCACAATAATATTATATTCAAGTATGAGAAGTAGTAGAACAATTTTTTTAGAGACTGATTATTATTTAGAATCCATGATTTAGTTGATAACTAATCACTGTAAGGAGTATGTCTTACTACCAAACCCTATAAAACTATTGCACATCATATTTACTTTCTTTACTTTCATTCCACATGGTTGATGATTTCTAGGTAAAAAATATATTGATAAAATTGTCTTACATAGAAATAAATATTCATAATAAAAAGTGTAAATGTTTTAATAATTTGTTTAATTTAGGTAAATATTATTCAATAATTAAATCACCCCCACCCCTCATCTATCTATGTTGATCCTATAGGGAATTTCAATTTATATTAGAGCATAGTCTTCATTTGGTTGGATCTAAATTTTTCATGAACTATTATTTTTATCAAAATTTAATAAAGTGGTGATTTTATATTTTAATGTAGAGCCTTAGATGGATGAACCATTTTTTGATCATGTTACTATAGAATCTGGAATCTCAACCAACATATTGAAAATTAGGAAAAAATAAAAGGTAAAAAAAGTTAAGAAAATTTTATGTAAGAGAAAGGTTAAAATAAAACATGAATCTATTCAACTGGGTATATGTTATTCTGAATAAGTCATTGATAAGGATCATGTAGATTAATCTAATAAAATTTTTGGAGGTTATGAAGACATAAAATTAGTATAAGACTTATACTTTTATGTTAAATATTATTTGAATAAGGTTCCTAGTGAAGTATTATATACATACTTTATTTTATAAAGTAATATTTTAATTAAATTAACACCTAG
Source organism: Viscum album (assembly GCA_963277665.1). Classification (NCBI taxonomy): domain Eukaryota; kingdom Viridiplantae; phylum Streptophyta; class Magnoliopsida; order Santalales; family Viscaceae; genus Viscum; species Viscum album. The sequence continues at coordinate 1,424,321,864 of OY728120.1, read as the reverse complement.
ATAATGATTCTAATTTTTTGGAAGAGGAATTATATAAAAAGGTTAGCATATAAAATTACATCACAAAACTGGTGAGAGTAAAGGATGAAACATCATTACATTAAAATGATAGATATTTTCAAGGTGTTGATGAATTTTAAATAATGTGTTTTTATAAGGATTTTTTAATGAAATAGTCATTTTTGTTATTAATGAATTAAATGAGCCACATAAATATTTAATTAATTTTAAGGATTAACAACTAGATGTTAAAGAAAAAAGTGTAAAAAATGTCAATTGACAACAAGATTCTACCAAGATGCATGATGGACATATTAATAAGTTAAAGAATTATTAATAAGGAATGATTAAATTAGTTGAGGAAAAGAAATTATCCCTAAATATGAAATGTCTTGAGTAATAAGTATAAAACTATGATATTTTAATATGTAATTATCTTTTAAATTATACAATGATGAATAAATTATATTAAACAAAACACCAAACTAAAACGACTCCTGGAATATTACAATAAACATTTAGTAAATAAAACAAAGGTAATGAATTATTATACATAAATTTTATTAGTTTATTTTTGTTGATTATATTTATTTATTAGAAAATAGTTACTTTTGTATCATTAAAATTATTCAATGTTAAAAGATATATTTTTCAAAAAACTATTTTTTTGGAAAGTATTGTGTATTTTATCTTAATAAATTAAATTCTTCCCATTTAAACTATTATTATAATAATATGTAATATTTAACTACCTAAAATAATATATTGACACTCAATTAATTATATTTTCATATTAAATAATTTTAAGAACATTTAATGTTTAAAAAGGTCAATTTTCTATGAAAGATTGTTTTCATTATATATTTTATTTTAATTTAAAATATAAATTCATGAATTTCATAATTTATAATTTTTGAGATGAATTTAATTTTTGAATTTATAATTTCAAAATTATATGATGGTAATTTTTTTAGAATTTTCTAAAGTGGTTGGTTTTTAGGTGAATAATAAAAAATATAGATTTTGAAAATATTGAAACTATTATAATATTATTATTATATAAGAATAATTTGAAACATTATGATTCCATTTTTATAGATAATATATATATATACTATGAAATATAATTCATTTAAAAATATACTTTTGAACTTAAAAATCTATGTTAGGCATTTTGAAAATCCAAGTAATGTTTTTATTCAAAAAAACTATTTTTGGTTATTCTCATTAAAATAAGTAATTTAATGGGATCATTCTATTTTGGATTGTTTTTAAATTAAAATTATTCCAATTTTACTAAATATAATCCAATTAATTTCTAATTAATGTTCTTTAAACTTCATTATGGAATATATTTATTTTTTGGCTTAAAAATGTTTTTTATAAAAAAACTATTTTTCGTTCAATTATTCATTCTTATTTTAAAATTAATTTATTTCACTTAAAATATTGAATATTTAAAATTTATTATATTTTTTGGTTTAAAATATTCAAATTTAATAATGCTTTTATATTCAATTTTTGTTCATAACAAAAAATAACCATGGTGAAAATTAAATTCCACATTAATTGGAAAAATGGATAAATTAAGGTTAAATTGAAGAGATAAGGTCTCAAAAAATTGTATTAATTATTATTTGATCAAATTATTTTTAACTATATCACATAATGTCTTATATTTTATTAATTTATTCAAACTTTCCCATAATTAAGATATTTATAATTTTTCAAAGTGAAGAATAATTACAAGAGAGGCACTCCAATGACTTATAAAAGGGAACCTCCCCTCATCTAAAATTCACAAAATACCTTATTAACATCATTAAATACAACTTAGAGGTATTGGTATCACCGAAACACTAGCCTGGGAAGGCTTAAGATGTTATCCAAATGATATTTCGTGTAGAAGAAATAGTACTCTTAACCATGTTTTTTCAAGTTTATTTATTCTTAAAAATATGTAAAAACTACCATAAAAGTTAATATATAATATTATAATTATCACCAATTTATTAATATTTTTTTATGATTATGGTAAAACCCATTATTATCACATTTTCCATACTATGTGAAATGAAGGCATTGATTGTGCGTAGGTGTTGACTACCACCTCAAAAAAGCGATGTGTTTACTTTTTCATCACCACCACACATGGAGGATTATTTTAATAGATTTAATAAATATATATATATGTATATATATATATTATTTATGATTTAATAATTATTCATTAAATTTAATATACTATCGACTCTCTTACCCTTCCATTTGTTGGAAAATGATAACATCATTGGTGTGTATGTATGGACTGCCACCACCATGAAGCTATATGATTTTCTTTTCATTACCGCCACATATAGATGGTCATAAGGATGGAACTCATTAATAAATATTACATGTATAACATAGTTAACATTCTATAAAATTAAAACATTTTTTTCGTTTTGATCCATTAAAAAAATGAAAATGAATCTCATGTGTACGTAGGAACTACCATCTCCATAAAATGACGTATTTAAGTTTTTATGATTTTTTTTATTAATAGTTCTAAATTTTTTTTAAAAAAAATAATTTCTATAACAATTATAATAATATAGATATTATGTAATCATGAAAATTCTGCAATGATCGAAACTATCAAATTGAAACATGTAAGGAAAACAATAATAGTTGACACTCAAATATTTATTTTAACAAGAATTTATTAAACACTGGGTAAGAATAAATTATTAATTAATATTATATAGTAAGAAAAATAAAAATATTTTAATGATATTGATTTATAGTAGGTATAAATTTATTATATAGGATATAAGAGTTTTTCTGACCAAGTGAAATATTTTGGTAAGGTTTTATTTTACAATTTTATTTTTTTCCAAGATTGTATAAGTTTGAGTTTATATTAGAAGAATAATATGACATTACTCTCTTCAAAACTATATATATTATTATAATATTGTTAAATATAGGATATTCATGAATTATTTCTATTTTTCCCTTCTTTGGTACTCAAAAATAATGAAATATTTTTATTAAGAAAAGGTGGAATTACTTCCACTTTTTGGGATTGGAATATTTTCCCTCCATATCCAAGTTACTCAAAATATTTTATAGAATATATTATCCACTTTTAAATTATTGATAAATTTATTTTTATTATATATTTTACTTTCTTGAAAAACTACTTAAAGTAATATTCTTGTTGTTTTCCATTTAATTAATTTTTTTACTTTTTAAAAAAGTTGGAAAAGAATGTTTTCTTAACATATACTACATGAATGTGTTTCCCCAACATCATGGAAAATATTAATTATCATAGATCCATTATTAAATTCAAAAGTATTTCAAAGAAAATCACATTCCTGTTTTTTTATAAAATTTTCAATTTAATTTATTTCTAAAGAAAATGAAATTTCTTTTTGTTTTCAAAGTGACTTTTTAATTTGATTTTAAAATATATTTTGCATATATATCAATATAATTTAAGTATTTTTATGCACAAATTGGGATATAATTTATTAATAATATCCAAATTATTTATTTTCATGACTTATGATCATTGGCAGGGGAAAATATATTCATTATGTATACTAATGTTTCAATATGAATGTTTGTGTTGATTGTGTATTGTATTGTTTATTCACTTTTTTCATATAATGACTAAATTTGACATATAAAGTGAATGGTTATGGGCCACTATTAAATAGACACTCGATGAATTAGTAGGTCTCATGCAACAAACTAGATTTGGATTTTTTTAATATGGTTTACATATATATGTATGATTTATCGGCATGAGGAATTGATGGAAATATTATGATGTCCCATATTATACATTATCTCATTATGAAACAAGTTTTTGATTTCCTTTTGAATATTTATATACTTACCCCATCTATGGATATATTCTCCTTTCATGATATTAGTTATATTGAATATTTTATTATTTTTTATCTATTATATATTATTTAGGGTATATTTATTCTATTATAATTTCCTTTGTATGTTTTCCTTTGATGAGAAATTTAGAACACAAATTAATAATGTTTTCTTTTCCGCATGGAACAAAGAAGTGATATTTGAATGATATCAAGGATATGCTAAAGGAAATTACAATTTTTTGTGATGTCTATATTCTTTAATTTATGTTTCCAATGTATTATGGGAATCAAGTATTTATATACCATTCATATAATGATAAAATCTTCAATCCTTTAAGATTTTATCACTTTTATTTTATACCAATATAGTAAACTAAAAATCATCTTTCAGTTGCTATAGTTCGGATTGTTATAGTTGCTATCAGTGAAAGTATAGTAGGACCCTTGGGAACTAGATTTAGGAAAAAAACATTAGAAAAAAATATCACTATGAAATACGCATTTTATAGTTATAAGTATAGAAAAATATCCTAAATTTATAAAGTATATATTGTATGAATTCATTTAATTACAACCTTTTCTAGATAAAACAAGTGAATCCATGCACTTGTAAAAATTCACCAATTTGAAAAAACCATGAAAAATGTTGGTTGTGTATTTAATTGATCTTTACTCATTTCATAGTAAGTGACCCTAATTTCACACCAATTTTGAAACTCCTAAGGGATATGATTTTTTGGAATCAAGTGATTTTAAAAAAAATTAAAATATACTTGAAATCATATTAATTATTTACAGAAACTCTCAAATTCACTACACTTAAAATTCTTGGATTATCAATGCATAAATTTTAAATTTATGTTAAGTGTCACATAAAATTCAAAATTATACTATGTGATTCGTTATTCAATGTGATTTTGTTGAATTAATTGTGTGCCATTATTTATGAATGTTTCATAGTGTAAGGAATGGAAAACATATAAACACCCATAATCAATATGGGTATTTATCTCTATATAAAGTCAACATAGTTTTGGTTTGTATGGAATAGATTATGAATATATTAGTGTATTTGAATCAGGTTATATCAAATAACCTTTACCATACAAAACAACTTATTGCTTCATAACATGTAGAAATAATATTGGACTGCTTCATGACGCAAAAACCTCTATCTATTCATCAAACTACAAATATTTTAAAATTTCAACAAGATATCTCGTCCCTTTAAAATATATTTCCAACATTTAGAATTTTTTAATTGGGGAAGGAAATTTTGGAAATATATTTTTTGAAGGTACATTCTGATCAATGGTTGTCATTGATTCAAAATAAAAAGGTAGATGATATAGAAAGAATGGAATGGAATAATTTTATGGTGATATTATTTAATAAATATTTTCCCCAAGAGTAATGATCATATATGAAAAAGAAAATTCATTAATTTATTAAAGAAGAAAGAGGTATATATAAATAATTATGATGAAAACATTACAAGATTTGGAAGGAATGCTACAGACTATGTACGTAATCTGGATATAAATATTTACTATTTACTTGATGAGCTTATGTTAAGCCTCTAAAGAAAGCTGTGAATGTTACATGTTCATAGAACACACTTACTGGGTATAGAAAATTTTTATTTTCATTATAATTGATGAATAATCCTATATTTACATAAATAATAATGTCACGACCAATGTAATTAATCATAGATAAATTGACTAAGAATGCCGGAACCATGATGTATATATCATCACATGTAATTTATAATTAATTTATTAATACATTTAAAATTATATTTTTTCCTCATATTTCCTTATTTGATGATTTTGGGTGACTCCTCTCATCATACCCTCATTGGGTTACATAATCAAAGGTAATAATCCCTCTATCACTAATCCAAACGTGTTCTAAAATCATTGAACATCATAGTTGAATCATCAGATTGTAGATAGTTGATCATAATAGCTTTATTTATTAGTCATCAATCCTAAGAATAATCTATTCATGGATAAAGTATTTTTAAGGATCTCTAAAAGGCTGGTGATGTTTGAGGAGGATCGGTGTTGTTGTTCTTGAGCACTTTCTTGAGAATATTCTCTCTAGGGATTGAGATAATTTCCTCCTAGATTATTGGAAAGAATAGTCCGCTAACACATGAATGTTATATAAAAAGGTATTTTTAAATATATACTAGGTTTATTAATTGAACAAAGTCACATTTCCCATCCCTTATTACTTATATAACCCCATGTTTAAGAATAATATGAATATTGTTGATATTTTTTGGAACTGCACAACACATATTAATAAATAAATATCATTTGTTAAAAAATGATATTAATATTTATTTAAATTATGTTTAATATATTGTTTCCTTACAAAACATTAAACTTGATTTCAACCCTCTTCTATATTTATCGGGCCATAAATAATAGCTATTTACTGGATAAATAAATATACCTGCATTATTTTTCGAAAAATATAAGAAATATTTTATTCATTTAATATTGTAAATTAATATTTATTAATATTTAATTCATATATTCAATATTTTGAATAAATCTTGGTTAAATATTTGTGACCAACCAATCCTGAATAATTATCAAACCAAAAAATAGTAAATATACTTATTCTAACTTGTTAAATTCTAATAGAATTTAAGTGAGATTTTTGAAACGCTTAGTGTGGCACCCTCTATGAATCATTCTTAGTGGATTTATATAGAAACCCATAACGTATAAGTTTAGTATATAGTAATATTCTAATTCCCCCATAGAGAGGGAAATTATGGTTTCAATGACATACAACCTCATACAAACACTTATATTGTAATATAATCCCTTCATTGTGATATCTCGAATCAAGTGGGCTACATATTGGTGTCATCAACCTATATTCTTGATAACACATTCTTTCAAATTCTATAATTGAACTTTCCCGTATAACATTGTGGCCATGGAATTATTTAGGTTGTTCTATTCCCATCAAAGGTCTTGAGATATCAAATTTTTCTAATGAATAAAAGGGAAAAAACTTTTTCTCATTATCCATTAATGAAATATCACTCATGATGCACCCAATATATCCTTTTTAATTATGATCATATCTTATCATGGTTTTTATCAATAAATCCAATATTTTGACTAATTATATACATTAATAATAATCTTAATGTCTATGGATAATTATATACATTCCAAGATAGGGATATCAAATGAAAAAAATAAATATTGATTTTCAATGGGAAGGTAGTATTCTCATAATCTCCCACACATGAAATTATAAAGGTTATATACTATTAAAAGTAGCATCAATTTCCGATGAATCTCTACCCATAATATACTATATAATTTTCATTCCATAAAACGTTAAAATTTGCTATAGTATATATATTGAATAATATTTTAATGGTACTTCTAGATTCCCTTTATATCTGGGAATTGTTATGGCCCTTCAGTCTGAAAATTACTCCTATGAAATTTTAAAATACAATTCCATGTATAAGGGAAATCATGATATGAATATAATTACATTAATATTCAAAAAAATTTATACATGTAATCATAAAGTACCTAGAAGTGGGTTATAGGGAAACAACTCTAACAGACATCCACATTCACTAGATCCAACTACTAATAACCTTCAGTTAGCTGGATATCTGATAATACTCGTGATTCTACTAAGATAAGGCTTTAGTGAAGGGTTCTTCCATGTAATATTATAAAGAAAATATAATCAAAACTAATTAACCCTCTAAGAAAAATCTCTGAATATGTGATACTTATAGAGTATTTTCTTTTTCAATTGGTGTTACCTTTGTTCCCTTATGATATCTGCGGATGTATTATTATTATAATATAATTTGATATGACAATTGCTACTAGGAACTAGACAAATATCTTGGACAAAATTTTGTATCCAATAATGTTCTTTAAAAACATAATAAGATTCTATATACTCAAACTCCACTATAAAATAAAAGATAAATAATTTATTTGAACTCTTCATATTCACAGAACCTCTACTCATATTGGAGACATATCCCGATTGTGAATTCATATCATTCTTATCTATTTGGAAGATAGAATATATAAAACCCCAAATACCGTCTTCCATATCTCCTACACACACTAAGATCATATTCTTATTTCTACTCAGATACTTAAGGAAATCCTTAATATTATACTAATGTTGTTCACTAGAGTCGTCTTGATATATACCTACTATGATAAAATCATAAGAAACATTTAGACTATTATATTACATGAAATTAAGGATTAATCCTATCATATAGGTGTATTTAATATTACTCATTCTCACACTTTACTACTATGTTTGAAGAAACAATTTCCTAGAAATATCTATACCATTTGAAACTGGACCCAATCCACTCTTTGATTATTCCACACAAAATCTCTTAAATTTTTGGTCAATGTATATACATTGACTTAGTCAAAAAAGTCTATTAGGTCTATCAAGAATGATCTTGATCCCCATAATTTATGATGTTTCACATAAGTCCTTAATAGAGAAACACTTTTTCAACCAATCATCACTGAAATTGAAGACTAGTATGTTATTTCAAATAAGTGATATGTAATAGATATATAATACTAGGATAATGAATACACTCCCACTAAACTAAATTAATCTCATGGATCACATTCATTCTTAATGAACCCAGATTCTTGTATAGCATCATTGAATTGAATGTTCTATGATCATGATTATTAATTCAATCCATATATGGATCCCTATAACTTGGATAACCTTTTGGAATTACCTATTATCACAAACCCTTCTAGTTGTGTCATATAGACATATTCATATATTTACATACTAAAAAATGTTTTTTTAAATTAATCTACTAACTCTCATAGTCCTTTAACTATATATAACTAGTATAATCTTGATGTATTTGAACATGGAAACTAATAAAAAAGGTTTCATTGAAGTCAATGACTTGATGACATTTAAACCCTTTATCCATTAGTCATGATTTATAGGTATTTACTTTTAATTCATTATCCAGTTATATCTTGAATACCCATTTGGACACAATAAGTATTACATCAACTCGCTTATTGGTTGGAACTAAAACATAGTTCCAATACATAGAATTCATATCAGAATTAATGGCTTCTTGAAATCATGCATATTCTCGTCTCCATACTACCTCATTGTATAAAAGAGGGTCATTATTTTCCCCCAATAATGAGTCACCATCCTCAGTGACTATAAAAACAAATCTTTAGGGTTCTCTAACGTCCTTATTTATCCTATATAGAAGTTTAATTTATGGAGAAACACCTTCCTTAATGAGCTATGAAATTTATTCCTATACCAACTCTAGGTATCTTGATCAAAAACTTCACCGAAGTCATTCTCTCCCAGACTATCTTTCTTAAGGATGTTCCCCCTCTAAAGAAAAAATTATTTTCTTATGATGTTCAACTTTTTCCATAAGGGATTTTATAGATAGTATCCCCTTGTTTCATTAGGATACCATATAAAGATACACTCCATGCACCATAGTTCTAGTTTTTTTCATATATGGGCCTTAATGAATTCTTCACCCCCTTTTCATGAGAATTTGACTACACATATTTCTTTCTAAACAGTAAATCATATATACTCAATCAATCAATAATTTGTGTTATAGTTAGAAATTAATTTCTCCAAAATAATAATGAAATATCTACATGACTCATTATCACCCAAATAAAGTAATTAAATGTATCATTCCTCCTTTCACTAATATCATCAAATTATGGAGTATATTTTGTAGTGATTTGATATAGAATCTAAAAATCCTATATAAATTCAATAAATACTTGGTTAAGATATTCAAAACCTCAATTAGATTGAAGTTTCTTTTTGTTCTTTCTAATTTGATTCACTGTAATATTATTTATTTGTATGGATTTTTCAATAGTTTTGGACTTATACATCATCAAGTAAATATATCCATATATACTAAAGTCATTGGTAAAAGTTTGGAAGTAAGAATGTACACCAATAACTTCTATTAGAAAAGGTCCACACACATTAGTGTGATTTAATTCTAGAGGTTATGTGGTCATTTCACCTTGTCTATAAAAAAGGTTTATGGTCATCTTTCCTTAAAAATAATCATAAAACATTTCATGTGGTTTTAGATCAAAATAATCGAAATAACCACATTGATATAGCATTGTCAAATTCTTACCATTTGCATAACTGAGGTGGTGATTCCACAACTGGGTGTTACATGTGTTATGGAAACTTGATTCATAATAAATTTCCACAACTTAGTTCTTGTAATTTAATACATAAATATCATTATATAAATTCTTCATACTATAACATATGATGTATTTGTAAAAAAACCACTCTTGTTTCGGATCATGAAAATAAACCCATTTATATCTAAATAAGATATATAAATTTTGTTATTTGTTATAGTTGAAAAAATATAACAATGTTTTAAATCTAAAATAATATATGTTTTAAATGGAATGTAGGAATATATTATGTCTAATTTAGTGTGCCTCTCACCATCGTTTCTCAAAGATCTACCTCTCCTCTATAAATTTTCCATAATCTATATGGTTCTTGTATAGGAATAAAAATATACGGAACACAGGTTGAATCTATTATTGAACTTGTAAATATAGAATGATTTCCTTTGATAATAAACCTACCTATTGTGTCTCCATTCTTAATATGGATATTATTCTTCATTTATTAGCATAGATTAACACATGAAAAAAACAATGTTTTGTTCTATTACTTTCCATTGTATATTCCACTTGTTCGAAGTATGAGGCTGATGATCCTTAAACTTAGAGTGAGTCTCTGGGACCTTTTCCATGTTCTTCCTTTTCTTATTTACCATAATGACCAAAAAAATTTCACACCCACTATCCTTGTTAACTTGGTGAATTAATGACAGAAGTTTCTGTAACAACTCCAACTCTAGTAGCCTAGAGTTGGTTGTCAATTTATTTCATTATAACTTGATACAAGATATCTATTCCTAATGGATCGAATAGTTTATTAGTTTTTTTAAAGTGGATACATATAGGAATTTGACATTACAATTGAAAAAATAAAATATAACACTATATTTTCATTGAGTAAACCATTAATTTTTAAAGATCACCATGCATATCAGTCATAATACACTTCCTAGAATCATAGAGAAAAGAAACATAAAAAATAGGTGAGTAAAAATTCTCAGAAAGGGTTACATATGGTAGAAACTATCTTGAATAAAAAAACCATAATCAATATAGAAAGTTAAATAACTGAACACATATACCATTCAATGAATAACATTTCTATCATTAGAAGATAAGGAATAATAATTATTGAAATGTAGATAGTTGGAAAAAAATTCTATATAATAAAAAACTTGGGCACAACATGAATCCATTGATAATATCAAAGTGAAAATATCATGTATAAAAAAAATGAATTCTTTTTTAGGAAATTATTAATTATTGGATGTCATGTTCCAAAGAACATGATACCTCTACCATAAATACATTTAAAAATATAGTTTAAATTTAAAGGTAAATATCCATTTAATTTCACTAACTGATTTTTTTAATGATACCTAATGATACAATGATGGGCTGTATAATTCTAGGCCCCACTGGTCACTGCAAGTCTAACGTATTCCTCATATATCGAATGACAAATTTAATTCATAAATAAATATACCTTATCATAAAATATATAAATTGAGTAAAGGTTATGTATTTATCAATATTTTTATAGTTATTAAAATAACATTGAAAGTAAACACCGTATGTAAAAAGGGTATATGGATTAGAGAAAAATCATATTTATCATACAAGAATATGTATATTTAAGGTAAATTCAATATTCAATGATCACAGGTAAGTGAATCCTTTAATGAATGGTATAATTAAATCATATACCTATTTGTGAATATGTAAAAATAAGGGTTTTTATTATTTATGAATAAAATTACCATAAAAATATAATTAAAAACAATTTGTATGAAAAATATCATTTTCTCCTTGAAATTCATGTTTAAAAATATACTACGCAAATATGAAGGGAAAAATTATTTGAAAAAAAACTTGAAAACTTGTAATGGAATCTTCTAATCATTATGGTATCATGACAGTGGGAAATTCAATTCATTCCATATTAGTTAAAAAACATTCCTTTCATATGTTTTTTGGGAAAATTTATGAAGTACCTTTTTTGGAAATTCCAAAAAAACATTCTATTAAAACCATTTCAAAAAATGTAAAACATGGGTAAAAATGAATTTAAAAAATAATTGTAAAATAGTTAAAAAAATTGAAACAATTTAAATTATATAGACATAGAATATAAATATTTTTTAGCTTATACATAAAAATAAACAATCTCTAATAATGATGAGATTGTGAAATAAACACTTACCACTTGGGTATCATATGAATTGTAAGCCACATAAAAGAAATAACCTCAAAAGAAACTTTAAATTCAATGAAGAAAAAGAGATTAATGGTATAATATATCAAATAGGTAGTATATAAACTAAAAAAACATAAATAAGTGGTGAATACTGCATATGCATCGTAGAAGTAAATGTGAGATGAGAAACCCTTAATTTGTGATTTCCTTTAGTTGAATGTGCTTTAAAATCTTGTATAATGGTTTAAATAATGTTATTAATTTATACCAGAACCATAATAATATTTATAATATCTTATTTAATCCTTATATAACATATTACCACCTATTCATTAATAATATTTCATTATTACCATTGTTTTGGGTATTGACTGCTTAATTATTTCATGCATGTTTTATCATGTAAGTTTTAGATCATGTGCTAGGGATATAGATTCATCATCTCAATAATGTTATAAATGATATTAGAATCTTATTTAATGGTTTAATAAATTTCCAAAACAATTATTGAATGTTTTATATGGAAAATTACTCACATAACTTTGTGGAGATGGTAGGTCATGCAAAAACACGAGCGATGATATCATTCGATTAATGGTGAATGGTTAGGTAAATTGGTGATATTTTAAATTTCAAGACCCAATACCAGGTCATAATAATCATATATATCCATTATATATATAATTATAACCATCCATGTAATTTGGTGTTGGAAAACAAATTACACCGTTCTGTGGAGATGGTAATTTGTACGTATGCATGTGTGGTGCTTTTGTTTTTTTAGGATGGATAAAAGGTGGAATATTGTATAATAATAATAATAATAATATATTATTAAAAAAAATCAAATTATTAGTTTAATTTTATATAAAATTAACTTAATTTCCCTTTAGTTTTATAATGAGAATTTTTCATATAAATAAAATGGAAGTTTTATAAAAATATGTAATTTACACTATTGACAGGAAAATCAACCTATTTAGAAAGATCCCCAAAAATTCACCCTAAGATAATTTTAATATAATGATTTAGAAAATGATATAATTTTTATAAAATAAAATTTATATAATTTCCATGAATATATTATAATATTCTATCATAAAAAAAGAAATCCATTTTTGAAGAAAAAAATTTTGAATAATAAAAGGACTTTACTAAAAATCATGTGCATATTCAAAAAACAAAAATTAATACATTATAAATGATTAAAAAATTATATATTTCATAAAGTGGTTAATACTATTCACTCCCACCGATTTAGAAACTATTTTATATTGATCACAAAATAATATTTTATTGTTCATTTAAGTTGGGTATTACGTATCTTGTATGCTGTCAAACATAGTGTTCTTATAAAATCAAAGTGTGTTGCATTCTCCCCGACTTCATTAAATTATATCTTCTAAATTTAATTTTGTTATGGGTAATAAAGGGTATGAAACTTTAAAATCACTCATTTTAAATCCCACATCATAAAAATTGTTGATAATATATCCACTTAAAAAGACGTTAAAGTAAATACAAATGTCATCACAAAACTAGGTTTCTGAACATGAGAACTTTGATTAGAAGTGAAAATATGGAAATGAAAGAAAAATATAAGATCTAAGGATTAATATATTGTAATAGAGAGTATGTTCATGAGATATTTAAGGATCAGAAAAACATAAATATGTTATGGGTTAAAATTCTATTGATTTCTCGGGAAGAAAAGTAAATGGATAACATTTTTATTTAAAGAAACTTTTTCAAAAGTTAATGGATTAATTTACTCTCTAGATAAATCACTCAATAAAATAGACAAAGTTTATTACTTATATTTCATAAGAACAATATCAACCCTTGTTTATGCTCCTATCTATTTCCAATTCATCTCTTACACTACGAAATGGATATTCGGGATGAGTTGTTCATGCCAAAAACATTTAAATGAATAAAAATATCGACAATTCATTCCATCAGCCACTAAATATTTACCAATTAAAAATGGTTACAACATGTTATCCAATATGATATATCATATAACAAAAAACAATAATATCCAGAGTTTAAATTAATCCATTCCATTGGTTTTTAATCATAATCCCCACTAAAATATGTCTTTCCAAATTCAAAAAATAAAATAAAATTTGGAATTTAGTCACTAAATTTTGCATAAAAATTTTTCATTAATTCCCCATAAATTAACTCTTAATGTCACATTTAAATACCTTGATCATATATTCTATTATAACATGGTGATCACCAGAAAACCTTCTTGAAAACACACACGCTTCCAAAAATGTAACTATTCCATTTTAAAATCACTTATTATTGATTATATTCTATAAATCCCAAAAAATGAAACAAAATCCATTATGAATTTCTTTTTAATTAAATCATTTTAAGGGTCACCAATAATATTACATTTAATTCCTCTATTGGTGTCTTTTATTTACCCCAATTAAACTCAACATCTAGACTATATTATGTGATATCTTTCAATTTTCCATGTATTCTCTAAAAATATCCCCTTTCCTCTAATTATTTGTGATTTTTATCATACCATTCAATATATTCTATATAATACCTAAATAGAATATTCTTTAATAAAATACATAGGAATTTCATGATTCTTATAACCATAATATCATTTTAAAATACTATTACATCATAGTTACTGAATATAATTAGAAAATTTATTTAATATTTCCACCTAGACTATAGTAATTTCATAAGTTTGACCTTTATCCCTTAGCTTATTATGAGCTATATTCACTTCACTCTTGGGTCATTCATTTTCATAGTAATCCATCTCCTTATATTTTAAACACTGAACACTTGATATTTCTTTCTTAACCATACATTCACATTCTGGGTGGATATAACCACTAAAATTATAGAAAACATCCATTCCCTTTATGCATGTATTGGGGTGTTTCTTTCCACAATAATCACATGTGGGAAACCCTTCTTTACTTCTTACCTTTATTAATTATTTTCATCATTATACTCATCTTCCTTTTTTTCCCTTCGAATCCATTATACTTATATAATTCATTCTTTATCATAATAGCCCAAGATAATTTCTACTCATATGATGACAATTTTTGATAGAAAAGTTAGAATGGAAAGATTGTGTTAATACCATCAAGAAAATTCTCATTCATACTCATTAGATTATGTTTGTTGATATGATTCACATTCCTTCCTCTAGGTGAAATTTCTAAACTATGAAAAACATTATATTAGATCACCAAATTATGAAACATAATTTATAATATCAAAATTATTGAAATAGTTAATCTAAATTAAATATGTTGTTATAAATAATCTCTAAATCATAATCTTGGTTATTTTGGAAATATTTCCAAATTATGAAATTGGGGTTCGTTATCTAATATATATTTTTCTGAATCTTATTCCCATGTTTTATACTTAACATTCTCTGATACCAACTATAACAACCCCAACATTAGTAGGCTATAGTTTGTAGTTACATTATTATATTAGCACTAGAAATAAGGAATCACATCCCAGAAAACTAAATGGTTTAGTATCCTTTTTAAACTAGATTGAAACTTTAATTTAACATTTCGATTGAAAACATAAAATACAAAAAAATATTTTCTTTGAAATAACATTTAATTCCTTTAGCATAGAATTACATATCAATCATAATACACTTCCTTGCTTCCAAGAGAAAGGAAACATGATAATGGTATGAGATCAGATGCTTATTAAGTATTATATATAGTGATATATATCTTGAATCAACAATTGATAATCAATATGTAGAGGTAAATAATTGAACACACATTCCATTTAATCAATAAATTATGTATCATGTGAAGATAAGGCATAATTATTATAGTAATGTAAATTATTGGAAACAAATTCCCTAAAATCAATCACTTGTGAAAAATTTCAATGCAACGATAATAGAATAGTGAAAACATCATGTATAATAATAAATGAATTCTTAATGTAGGAACTTATTAATTATTGGACATCATATTCTTAGGAACATCATACCTCTACCATCAAGACCATTCAAAATGAGATTTAAAACTACGGGTAAAAACCCATTTTATTTGCACAACTGGTTTCGTGTCATGAGACCTATTGATTCCTTAATAAGCTCTATAATTTTGGACCCCACCCGTCATAGCTGGTTTGAATAATTCATCACATATATAAAGATTGATTTAATTCATGAATCAGTATTCCTTATCTAGAAATATATATATTTATTAAAGGATATATATTTATCAATGTTTTACCAATTAATCAATTAAAATTAAATGTAAAAAATGTACATAAAAATGATATATGGTTTAGTAAATAATAACATCCATCATAAAAGAATATGGAAATTTCAAAGAAATTAAATATTTAATTATCAAAATTAAGTAAATTATTTAAAGGATGGTATAATTAAAACATATACCTAGTGCTGAATAAATAAAATAAAGTTTTTATTTGTATTGATGAATAAATGTACCATAAAAATCATTAAAAACACTTTTGAGAAAAAATAGTTTTTCCCCTTTGAAAATCACTTTTAAAAAGAAACTGTGAATTTACGAAGGAAAAAACGTTATTTGAAAATAACCATGTAAAATTTTAAAGGAAGATTCAAATAATTAATGTATCATGACAAGGATAATTTTTTTCCATTCCTTATATGATAAAAAAATCCCTTTCATATTATTTTCGTAAAATCCACAAAGGACCTTTTTCCGAAAGTAACAAAAAGTTTAATTTAAAGCCATTTTTTTTAATAAAACTAAGGGTAAAATTGAAATTAAAAATTAATTGGATAATAATAATAAAAATTGAAAATATTTTCATAAACATTAAAATGGGGGAGAAATGTTCCTAAGATGATACTTAAAAATAAATAATCCCAAATAATGACGACATTGTAAAATAAACCCTTACCACTTGAGTATTTTATGAATCATAAGCCCCATAAAATAAATAACATAAAAAGAAATTTTAAATATCATTAAGAAAATATTATTAATTATATAATATATCATATGAAAATTAGATAAACCAAAAAAAAGTATACAAGTGGTGATTATGGCATGTGTCTCACATAAGTAAAAGTGAGATGAAAAACACTTTCCATATGATTTCTATTTGTTAAACATGATTTAATATCCTATATAATAGATTAAACATTGTAATTATTTTATAACATAACCATATTCATATTTATTATATCACGTATAATAATTATATTACATCTTACCGCCCGTTTGTTAATAATATTTCATTATTCCTATTGTTTTGGGTATTAACTACTTTATTGTTTTATACAAGTCTTATCACATAAGTTCTAGTTCATGAGAATAGGATATAGATTCATGATTTAAATAATTTTATTGATTTTATAATTATAATATTTAATGATTTATTACATTTATATAACCATTATTGAAATTTGGATAAGGAAAATGAGTCGTAACTCTACCTGGAGATAGTTGGTTGTACGTATGCACAATAGATGGTATGATTCCTTTAATGGTGAATGGGTAGGGAAATGGAAATATAATAATTTTCAAAAAAAAACATCATTTCAAAATTATTATATATATCCATTATTTCTATCATTATTACCATTCAAGTAAAGTGGTCTTGGAAAAAAATTACACCACAATGTGGAGACAGTAATTTGTACGTACACACATGCGGTGCTTTCATTTTTTATAGGATGGATAAAAATGGGATATTTTTTTCTCATAATAATAATAACATATTATTATATATATATAACTTGATTTATTAACTTTGTATGTAAATGACACAATAATAGTAAGTAAAATAAGAAATAGACATGAAAGAGTCGGTGAAGATGATTATCTCTTCTTTAGAAGACTTCTATTAGATCTCTTCTTAAGGGATCTAGGGTTGATCTTTTAGATGGATTAGAACCTACAAGAACTTATATAAGGATGTTTATAAGAGAAATTTTAATTCTTTTATGAAGATATATGGCTTAAAGTTGTGTAATTAAGTGAAGTAATGGGTTCTCTTTTATAATTGAGGTGAAAGGAACTTTTGAAATATCTCAAAATATTAGCATATAATAAGACAATTATAGATCCAAATGATTCATAATGGAATATAAATGAACATGTAATTAAATTTTAGGCCATATATAATCCATTTTGTGATTATTGAATATTTTTATAATTTTTGAAAAATTTAATAAAATATTAATCCCATAAAATATCACTATTGTCAAATTTGGTTATCTTCATTACTTTGAATTTAAAAAACATCAATACATTAATTAAAATTAGAAAAAAATTAAATTATATCCTAATCCTATAATTATATACGATAAAATTCACGGATGACCATAAATATCTCAAATTTGTTTAATTTTTATATTTTTAATATCAATTATTTGATTATTCCATTAATTAAATAATTACAACGTCAGCGTTGTGTAATAATTTATGTTAGCTAATTATTCAATAAAATTTAAAAATAAATTTTCATGATGAAGATAATTTTATTGGATTTAAAAAAAATATTTATAGTCTATAATATTTTTTATTTAATCCCATATAAAAAATAATATAGTTATTATGAACTAGAGTGAGAGATTATTGACTTCTCTTAAAATAAAAAACTATTAAGGTCATAGTCTCATCCTTGTGCCCAAAAAAGGTCATAAATTATAAAATTGGATTATTATTGATGATATAAACTCATGAAATTATATTTATGTTATTTTTTGGGTCATTTTATGGTTCTTATCATTTTATTTTTAACCAAAATTACTCAATTTACCCTTACCGTGGTAATAAAATGACTATACTTTCTATTCATAGTGAGAAAAAATAAAAGGGTTATATTTTCTAAATTTCAACCTTCTAATACAAAATATGGAATCCGTTTTTAAATATTTAACTCACATTATTATATGAACTAAATTTTAAATTAATCCATTAAAATGCAATGAAAAAAAATTCTTGAAAAATGGGGTTTTAAGCCCAAAAATGCTATTATACAAAAATATCGTATGCGACATCCTGGAGTTGGATGTCACATAGTGAGGGCTCCAAACCCAGTGGGACACATGGACTCAAGATCATCTCCCCAAACATCAGAGGCTTCCTATTAGTAGTGAGGTCCTGGGGAGTATCTGTGGGGAGACTATGCCCCCATTAGAAGAGTGTAGCATATTAGACGGATATAAAAAGTAGTAAATAGTGGAAGAAATATAAATAAACAACAAAATCAAACTAATGTAATAGATAAAACAGAATAACAATAATTGTATCAACTAGATCAATGATAAGGTAATGTCATGTCACTAAAAATATAGAAAACATGGATACAAGATAATAGGAATAACATGTTCCACAAAGTAAAAGAAAAAAATGACACACCAAGCATCTCGAGATCCAACTCGGTCCTCCACTATCATGATCCATTCTAAACAACAAGCAATAAAGTGTTTGATGCTGTAGGATTCCGTTTATCCACACCTACAACAATGTGGTCTACTCCGGGTACCAAATGGAGCCTGGAGAGGGTGTGAGATAAATCTCAGTGGGCCACCACCCATGGTGTCTATAACATCCGACCTATGTAATGGAATATATCAGTGTGAAAGCATGAAAATATAATGTAAAGAAAGAAGTACAATATAACTAAATACCCAAGTACTTGTTTCTTCCCTCGGATGTGTTAGAACATGCAACAAGTTCATTAATTAAGTAATTACCATTTAATGTTAATAGGTCATGTGAGGCATAGCCAGAACTGACATCACCTCCTGATAGTATAAGTAGTTAAGGTCCCATGATGTAACACGACAACCTGAAAATTATATTTGGTGAGGGATTTCTAGGGTAATAACTAAGGTAACGTAGATCTCATGGAACACTAACTCAATAGTATCTGAGTCTAGCTAAGGGGTAAGAGTGTAAGATAAAGAGCATAATCCAAGGCATTCCTCAATAAGACACCTACGGAGTCCAAGGTGATTGACCAAGGTAAAATGGGGATAAGAAAAGGCAGGGCCCTATGGTCTTTCACAATGTAACCTACTAGTCAATGCTAGATCCAAGAAGTACATCTGATGTATCATGTAACAATGAAAAGGACCCTATGGTAGTATACTGAAAATACAAGGAATAGACAATAACTGGAGTCTAGGTGGGTTTCTACCTAAGAAAACCGCATCCTTGAATCAGAATGGGGTTCTCGAGACCCTAGTTTCTCTCCTATCATAATCCAAGGTGAGCTCGAGTCAGTCCATTCCAATTTGATATTGTAATCAAGTAATCGTTCATTAGGTTCAAGCCTTGTCTTCCATTAGTGTGGATAAGACAAGTAGAGTTTCAACCATTTAATCAAGTCTCACGTAACCATTATGGCATATTTAATTATAGAGGTTCACTCAACTACCTTCCATTAACATGGAAGGGGGTGCTACAGACATGTAACCTTTATTCAATCTCATTTCATAAGGCCAAGTTATATACTTGGTATACTTTCCATTTCACATTTTTCATTTCATAATCTATTTTAAGCACTTACCTTAGACTGGTCAAGTGGTAAGCCTAAAAGGTACATTATATTATGAAATTCTCATTAATAACAAGCCATTTATTATAAGAATGCTCACATTTAGGAAGGTCTAGATAAGGCACACCCGAACGGCGGCTTAAACATGCGGAAACACTAAAACCCAATTATGGCATAAACTTCGACATGGGGTAGATTGAGTTGTGTTTGTAACTGCTAAAAACTAATAACATATTTAGAAAGATAATAACCATAAAATTAAAAAAATTATAATTCTAGAATGTAAATTTAAGAACCAGCTTCCGATAAAATCGGTGGGACCCACAAAAATATTCCAAAATCAATGAACTTTAGGGATGAGTTATAAACCACCCACCTTAGGGTTATACGACTCTCCTCCTTGGATATTGTCCCTTGATTTGGATCATATCAGAGTACATATAAAAAAGGTGAAAAACTCTCACATGATGATATATAGGTCTAGAGAAAGAGAGAAGAAGAACGGATAAAGAGGAGTTGAGTACTTATCATTTCATATCAAATGTGGTGAACGAAAGCTCGATCAGATGTCGGAAAAGGAGATTTATTGATCCCTAGATTTTGCCTTCAAAATCCTCCAAAATGAGAGGAAAATAGCATAATCCTGTTGGATCTTGAATTAGGGAGGAAGAGTGGGTAAATATATCATTAAAGGAATTTAGGAAAAATTACCCATAATTTTAGCCTATGCACGGTTTTTCCACAAGGTTTGTTAAACCTTGTGCAAACCGTGTGAGACAGTTTTTCCTAAAATAAAATCCTCCACATGGTTTGATCAAACCGTGCACATGCCTTTCATGGGTAACTAGGAATAAAGGGGTGTTCACATGGTTAGGTTTCATGGCCATGCACCAACCATGTGAGGTGGCTAGGTCTGGGAAAACACAATCAGTACAGTTTTCCAAACCATGAGTAATTTCTTCATGGTTTACTCTAAACCATGAGAAAATATTGTTTTCCAAAAAAAATATGGGTTACAAACTCTGAATAAGCCCCGGACACCCTCATAACCTATGCAAACTCATTGGGCATCCATATTGGTTCCAAAGAAAAGATTTAGACTGATAATTACAGGATTAATACCAAAGTGATGAACCATGTTCATACAGTCTTACCCCCTTAAAATAGCATGCCCCAGAGTTCTCCTCCCAAAGTTAAGGAAACACTATCTCAGAACAACTCTAGACACTGAGCACTTATATCAGCTTCCCACTCCCAAGTCTCATCTTTTACATGGTCATGATGTCATAACACCCATACAAGAGGGACAAACAATCCTCAGAGAGACTTCATTCCCCGGTCGACGATGTGTACTGGATACTCCTCAAAGGTAGCATCATCAACTAACTAAAAATACTAATGATCAAAATTATGAGATGGTTCGTCATGATTCTGGTGAATCTGTGATACATGAAAGATGTTGTGCATAGAAAGGTACCTCTTAGGTATTAGCAAATGATAGGCTACCGGCCCGACTCTCTCTAGGATTCCAAAAGGCCTAAAAATAATGAGTAGAAATATATCCCATCTTCTTTAACCATCTATTCCCTAGACTGGGTGATACTTGAAGAAAAACATAATCCCCAACCTCAAAATCAAGAGGTTGTCGACATAGATTGGTATAAGATTTCTGTCTAGATTGATCAGTATTCATACGCTTCCTAATCATCTAAACTTGTTATGAAGTCTCCAAAATGAGATGAGGACCTAGTAGGGTTGCCTCACCTACCTCTAGCCAGTACAAGGATGAATGATATGGCCTACCATATATGGCCTCATAAAGAGACATCTGAATCGTTGCCTAAAAACTATTATTATAAGAAAATTCGACGCGAGGGATATGCTTCTCCAAAGAACTTTCAAAATCAAGGAAACATGCTCGAAGCATATCCTCTAGAACCTGTATTGTCCGTACCAATTATCCATCGGTCTGAGGGGGACAGTAATGCTTAGAAGCACCTGAGTCCACATAGATTTCTACAAACCTTTTCAGAACTATGAAGTGAAATGAGAGTCTTGATCTGAAATGATAGTACTTGGAACCCCATGTACTTGTATGATTTCAGGTAAATATAGTCTACCCAACTTATCAACTGAGAAACTCTCCCATATAGGAATGAATTGGGATGATTTTGTTAGTATTTCAATGACTACTTAGATATAATCTATACCACTCAATGACCTAGGTAATACGACTATGAAATCCTTAGAAACATATTTCAATTTCCATTCCAGTACTAGAATTGTCTGTAACAAGACTGCAGGTCTCCAGTTCTTTTCCTTCACCTGCTGACAAGTGGAACACCTAGTGATGAAGCCTATAATATGAATTTTCATTCTAGGCCACCAATACTAGAATCGTATATCTTCATACATCTTTGATAATCCTAGATGAACTGCCCACTGAGAAAAGTTATACTCTTTCATAAAATCCTCCCTCATATCTGTAGGAACCCAAATACGTCCACGTAGACGTAGGACATCGTCTCCTTCCATGGACCAATCCGAAGGTGGGTTATCTCCAGATATACCCTCACAGAGAATCAAACCTTCAAGATTTGAAAAACTCCTACTCTTCACCTTCTCAAGGAGGGAAGAGGTAACCATTAAGGATGAGAGGCAACACTTCTCGTGACTGTCATGAAACTCCAGATGAAGTTCAGAAAAGAGGGCCATTAATTTTCATCCATCACTGGCTCCTTATACAGTCTTTTTTTGAGTTTTTCAAATCAGTGAATATGAGGCCACATTACCCCTTATAGGTGTATAGGCAATATCAAAGTCATAGTATTGTAAATATTATACTCATCTCCGGTGTATTAGGTTCAAGTCACACTGATAAAAGACATACTTGAAGCTCTTGTGATTTGTATACACCACAAAGTACTCACCCAATAAATAATGTCTTCATAAACGTAAGGCATGGACAACTACTGCTAGCTCGAGGTCAGGCATTAGATAATTCCTATTGTGAGGCCTAATCTATTGATATCCATATGCAATGACTTTGTCTTCCAGCATCAACACAGCTCCTGGGCCAATGAATGATACATCGTAGAAGATGATATAACCTTTACCTACTCAGGAAGAACCAGAATCAGTTCTAAGACATGTCTCCCTTTCAATTCATAAAAGGACTTCTCACATGCTTCTAACCATGTGAACTTGACACCCTTCTTTGTAAGTCCAGTAAGAGATGATACAAGACATGAGAAGTCATTTATGAAATATCTGTAATATCCAATGATCCCTAAGATACTCTTGATTTCGAACATGTTATTGGGATTCTCCTTGGAAACTACAATAATAATCTTTCTAGGGTCAATAGATACTCTTGATTTAGAGAAAATATGACCCAAAAAAGTGGACCTTGTCTGTAATGCCCCGACCCCTGTTACCTAGAGTCAGTGCATTATTTTAATACATTGGCATGATTACAAGGAATCACATCCCGAAGGACCGATCAGTTTAGCAGTCTTGGAATATAGATTACATACATAAATGTTACATTACACTTTATAACATACAAAACAACATAAATAATCATTTATAAATGCCATTATTCCCTTGACTTAACCCTGCATATCAATCACAATACACTTCTTGGAATCCTAGGGAAAATAAAACATTGAAAGGGGTGAGCCCAGATGCTCAGTAAGGATAACAATATAGCGGAAACTTTCATGAATAAACATAAACATTTAAGTCAAAGTATAACTAAAACAAAATCATTTTTAAACTTGAACTTCAACATAATATGGCAAAGATAAAAATCAAATAATTCCATTTATTTACTCGCATGGATATTCTACTAGTCGAATAATCACATGCAATATCAATAACCAATTTCATAATGACAGAATGCATAATGCCAGACTATCATCACCACATAGCCAAGGCCTCATGCCCGGACTACAAATAAGATTTTGTCAAGGCCTCGTGCCAAGACACTAGTTTGTCTCATGAGACCTACCGATGCATTGAGGAGCTATAGCGGGCTCCACCCGTCACTTACTAAGTCCAATGCATTCCTCATATGAAAAGGTTTAAACATAACATAAACATTCGTATTAAAACATGCATAATAAATTTCAATACTTTCTCCATAAAACATGAATGGTCTAAAAATAACACATCCACATTGAAACATATCATAACTCATTCAATACAATAAGGAATATTGTATTATAATAAATCAAACTCAATCCAAAATAATATCCAGTAGAGGATGCTGAAATAGTTGAAAATGATGAGTAAAATTTTTTGAGAGAAATATCCTTTTTGTAAAATCATTTAAAAGTCAAACATTTATAAAGGAAGTAATTTAAAATAGATTTTTGAATCAAAGTGTCCCATACCACTTTGAAACTTTTGAAAATAATTATCATTTCAAAACATTCATGTCCATATTAATAAATCCTTAAAAATCATTTTGAAAACATGGACATTAATTAAAAACATTTAGAAAGATAAATCTTTAAAACATTTGAAATTCTGATCTTGATAAAGAGTAACTTTCAAAATCCTTAAAATCTTCATTTTGAAATCATTTTTATGAAAAATGGACATGGATGATAAAAATGTCCCAGTAAATACTTACACATAAACAATCTTAGATAATAATGAGATTGAGGAATTAACCCTTACTAATTTGGTAACTTACGAAACATACAACCCATGAAATAGGTATCATACAATGATTATGTACATACACATAAATTAAATTGTATTACCCAAAGAATACAATTATGGGCAGTACATACACTACACAAAAGGTAATAGTGGCAATATGGCATGAATCTCACCGGAATAAGGAGTGAGATGAAAACCCCTTACCTTGAACTTTTCCTTAGTTGATGGTATGTTAACCTCCTATATAATAGTTAAAACATTGTTATTAAATTATACAAGAACCATATACATAATTATGATATCATATATGATCTTCTAATAATTCTTTGTTAATAATACTTTAGTATTATCGTAGTTTCGGGTGTTAACTTACTCATTTTGTTACATAAGTCGTGTTTGTTATGGACAGGTTGTATCTTATTCATATCCATAATGATATAAAGTTCTTTAAAATTACTTTTAATCATCAAATGATAATTATTTTTTAATGGATACGATGGGGAAGGAATCTCATCGCGTTCGTGGAGACGGTAATTCGTACGTACGTACGAACGCTACTTCCATTTCATTTTCCATTTGAAAATGAATTAAAAAAAATTATACATAGGTATGTAATTATTCCAGTATAATATAATATCGTATATGTGTTACTTAAGTTCATTAACACAATCCTTTGTATGTTCCATGTATTGTATGAACGAGTCATATCACTTTGAGGGGGCGGTAGTCCGCACTTCCTCAAATGAAATTATCATATATATATATACAACATGAAACGAATAATGGTATGATATAAAATGGAATTACATAATATTATATATAAAATAAATATCATTAATATCATATTTAATTATAGTTCCATCATAATGGCCACCATGAGAGGTGGTAGGAGATAATTGAACAATCATCGCTTCGTGAGGCGTTTGGTTTCCATCCACAGAAAAATTAGGTTCTTCACCCATTATATGGATGTGTCTGTAAGTGTAGTTCTTGTGGTTGGAGATGTAAAATAAAGGAAAAGAAGCTGAGAGAAATTGTTACCTTTAATTTGTGTAACTCCCTTTGGTTTGAACCAAAAAGGACTCTTGAAGTGACTTCTACCTAAGGTAATGCTTCTAAGAGGAGAAGAGAGATTTAGGTAGCTTAATTTGGAAGAGGTTGGACGAGCCAAAAGGCTTGAGAGGTGTGAGGAATTGGTTAGAAGTGGTGTCCTTTAATAAGGGGGAGGAGGGGCTCTTTAGGAAAATCTAGAAATATTATTTTATAATAACTTCATATTCAGTTTCTAATGGCTCAAAAGTGGATTATTTAAATCATAAGTTGGGTATGTGTCGAAATCTTTTCAACCAATAGATTTTAGACATGTTTGGGTCATTATATTAACCTTATCTATTAGTTTTAACTCTTGGTTAATTAGTTTGACACTTACCATGTCACTTTGTATTTTTATATTACATAGTTAATAAACATACTATATACCACCATGCGACCCCCAATTGGTCCATGAATGATACACCTATCATGATACTAGTCCTTTTGCCTAAGCTTAGATTTTTATGAATTTAATATCAATTAATAATATAATTGTTTTTTAAAAAATCTTTTAAGTCAATTTTTCCACTATCTGGTATTTGATTTTTTTGAAAATCATAAAAGAATGATTACTTAGAAAAAAGTAAATTAAATCACTAATAACATGTCATATTAACCTATAAAAGTCTTGGAATTCATTAAAAGTCTCAAATTATATTTAATTGGGTATTTATAATATCAATTATTTTAATATTTCACTAATAAGGTAATTACGACATCATCATTGTGTCATAAATAAATTAAATTATTTAATATATAAAAATTATAAATAAAATACCATTATGTAGGAAATATTTTTATCCTTATAATTAATAGTTATAGTCCAAAATATAACTTATATAACCCTATGTAAAAATTGTTTTTCTAAAAGATATAGGCTTATGTCAATTTTGTATTTACTATAACTTAATTAATATAAAGTGTCTTTATCACTTACAAGTGGATCCACGGGGTCCTAAAATCGACCCAAAGATGCCCATGGTCGTAAATGAATCAACCAATAGGTTTAAGAAACGTTTTAGGGTAATTTATTATTATTATAATATTATATTTTTACGCTTATTTACCGGATTTACCCTTTAACCATGGTGAATAAAATATTTACAGAAGTAATTATTCAAAATGTCTAAAAATAAAAGTTACCTATTTATAAAATTTGGACATCTGGATTCCAAATATGGAGTACATTTTTCCAAATTCAAAACAGAGAATTGGAAGAAATTAATTTAAAATTAATTCCCGCTGTCAAAACAAAAAACGTGTTTTTAAGAGATAATAACTATCAAATGATTGACACTTGTTTATGTCCTGTTTAAATGTGAAATTTTGTCCAATGACCAACATTGTATTAAATGGTAAAAATCTATTCTAAATATACTTTAAAACCACTCAAATTTATAATTTATCACTATAAATTATTTCAATTAAAAAAGTTGTTTTTAATAAAAATTTAGTAATTTTCCCTATTCATCAAAATAAAAAAGTTATCCGAAAAGTACCAAGATTTCATCATAGGATAATTTTGATATTCCGAATCCAAAAATGAATTCCATTTTGAATGATAAAATGTATAAAATTTCAAAAGGTGGATATTACTATTCATAACGGCTACTTTGATTGGTTGTGGTGTGTGTTAGAACTCGAAGTTGCGTACAACACACGCTACTATATTATTCAAAGTGAAGCGTACCGTGGAATCTTGGGGTGTTATATTGTCAATATAGAAGTCACACTTATCAAGCTTGGAAGAAAGATTATTCTCTCACACTATACTCAGAACAATATCAAGATGTTTGGCATGGTTGTTACGAGTGTGAGAATACACCAAGATGTCATCTACAAAGACAGTGATAAATGAGTCCAAATAGGGGTTCAAAACTCTATTAATCAAAGACAATCAAATGGTAGGAACATTATTAAGACTGAATGGAATAACAAGATACTCATATAGACCATACCTACTATAGAATGTTGTACGATGTATGTCTGATGGTTTGACTCACACCTGGTGACAACTCAATCTCAGATCGGTCTTAGAGAGCACCTCTGGTCCTCAGAGCTGTTCAAAGAGATCATTTATTTTAGGAACTATATACCAATTATTGACCATAAGTTGGTTCAGTATTCTATAATCTAGGTATATACTTAACGTTACATCATCGTTTTTGGCGAAAAGAATGGGTGATCCCCGATAGGATGTACTAGGCCATATAATGCATTTGGCCTCTAGGTCCTTTATCTTCCGCTTGAGCTTCTGAAGCATAGGAAGTGCCATTATATAAGGAGGAATGGACACTCAAGATTCTCCTGGAACAAGATCTATTGTAAACTATACGTCTCTCTTATGAGTCAATCCATAAAAGTTATATGGGAATACTTCCCTGAAACAATCAACTACTGGAGGGAAATTAGTTTGAAGAAAACCTTTATTCTCTATTAAAACATTTAAAATCTAGGTGGTCACTTGACCTAGCCCATGATGCTTTGGTCCAGATCTCCCAGCCTGGACATCCCAATTACCTTTGAAAAGATAAATGATGCCTTCTTGTGATGTAAAAGAAACCCTACGGTGATATCAGTCAACAATGGCATGATAGTGGACTAACCAGTGCATCCTAAGAATGACATCGAATCTCATCATATCGAGAACAATGATATTCCACTATAATTGTTAACTTCCAACCTCGCGGGGGTAGTCCCTGCACTGGCGTATGACCACCTTCCATATTCCCAATGGTGTATCGAGTTTCCTTAAACCATAGTGATACTATATCTCTTGTCCGAGACTTTCAACGATATATACAGACATAAAAGAGTTTGAAGCACCTATATCAAACAAATAAGAGACAATAGTAGAGGCTACAAGAAAAGTATGACGTACTATTGATGGTCATATATCCTGATCCTTAAGTATCAACTATAAAGAATGAAAATGACCTGATCCATGGCCTTCTGTAATAGATAGACCACTATAATCATGACTGCTCTCCTGGCGGTGTTGGTTATTAAGGGTTAGACTACCATGACCATGACCTCCTTCTCAACCAGACATGTTGATATTATTCCAACTCCCCACCTAACATGGTGCAAAATAACTCTCTCCTAAAGGTGGAGCTGATATTGATCCTTTTCCACTTGAAGATAGTGGAATGGTCCTGCAAAAACGTTGAAGATGACCCATACGACCACAACCCCGACACTCTGTAGGGTCTCTATAACATTACGACTTCTTATGACCTGGTCTTCCAAACTGATGACACACCACAGAGCTATCAAACTAGATAATCTGGCTACCACTTCCCTAACAAGAAACCTCAAGGGAACGTTTCCTACCACTAAAAGAACTATTGGCCTGACATGGAATAGATCCTTTAAACCTGGTACTTGTGATGTCCCTCATGTTACACTCAGTGATTTGGGTCTGATCAACTATTGAAGAAAATGTAGGATGTAAAAAGACATTCACCAGAGTTCTGATGGCATATGGGAGCCCATCCTCAAATCGGCTAGCACACAAAATCTCATCACCGGCTAGAAGTGGTGCAAAGCACTGTAAATCAGTGAAACGTGCTGAATATTCCATAACTACCATAGAACCCTTCTCGAGGTTCATGAAATCTCTAGAACCTTTGGCTCTCAGTGCATGAGAAAATAACTGATCATAGAAGGAAGTCTAGAAATAAACCCATAACATTCCCTAATGACGTCCAGCCTGGGTAACCACATCCCACCAACACTTGGTTGAATCCCAAAGCATGTATGTAGTAAGTTCGAATATTTTCTCTAGAGGAATTTTCATATGCTCAATGATAGAAAGCATGACCTCCAGCCATGAACCAGTAGCCTGAGAGATTTCATCCTCTGAAAAAGTAGGAATATGCTGTTGTTGGAACTCATGGGTCGGATCATCCTTCGTAGGTGCAACCTGTGGAGCACCTAGCATGGAATGCATCAAATGTAGGATACTATCATGGACTTGGGAATCATGCAAGGATCAGGTACAGAATTAAGTGCCTCAAGTGGCACTCCTAGTGGTAATATTGGTAGCTTAGGTCACACCAGTTCTGTAGAATGGTCGTCACCACCCTCATGGACAATGACACGTGGAAGTCTTGGCAGCATTGGTCTAAAAATACCAAGAACACACCTTAACAAAATCTTAGGAGAATAAGATAACATCACTAGGGGAATCTGAATGTATGAAAAGCCACTACTCAAGGCATACTATCCCAAACTACCCCCTTGGATGGCCGTGTAACAAAAAGTGCTCAAGTATAAGATTCATGTCATTTTTCAGATAATTTCCAGGTTCACTCCTTTAACTTTCATAGACATGACAAGGTCGGATAAGGATGTGAAACCAATTCATTTTAGATTTCTATATTCAATTTATAATGGATATCCATTTCTGATGAATCAGTGCGCATACACCTATAATAAGAAACGAAACCCATTTATTTATATCATAATGACTTGAATCGGTAAATTACTCATCCCAACCCATATGGTCCCATACACCTCATTAATTGAGACAGAAAATCACTCAATCGCAGCCCAATTAATACAAGTACAAGTAAACTATCAAAACATCACTCAATTATCACAAGCATATCAAGAAATGAAAGGAAGTGAAATAGAATTATATGGCATGGAAATATGCATGACATGTGAATTCTAGGTGCCAATAATGATGTATTTTCCAATGGTCTTTTCCCTCATATCATCTGGCTAAGGATGAAAGAAAATCTCAAACAATTTAATAATCAACAACATCACACAACATGTGTGTCACCCAATGGTGAAAAAATATCAACTGTAATAAGAAAAAGTGGAATAACAATTATAATTTAGGAAACTTGGTTTTTACCCCAAATATGGATTCACGAAGCCCAAGCATGACTTATGACCAAGTACTAAGCATTCCAATTCTACAATATATTATCTCCAGATATTAAGGTAAGAAAATAAACCACATCTGATACAACTTTGTGATGTCCCAGACCGAGATATCAATTAAAGGGTTCCCCAAGCCCAGTGGGCCTCATGGCCTCTAGTTCATCTCCCCAAATGCCAGACAGTGTCGACTAGCAGTGAAGGCCTAGGGTGTGTCTGTGGGGAGAATATTCCCTCATCAGCAGAGTATAGAAAAGTGGTAGGATATAAATGGTAGTAAACATCATAAGTAATATAAATAAATAGCAGAATAAAACTGATGCAATAGATAAATGAGAATAAAAATATTTGTATCAACTAGAACAATGATGATGTAATTTCATGTCACTAGAAAACTAGAAAACATGGATACAACATAATAGGTATAACATGTTCCTCAATGTAAAAGAGAAAAAAGGATACTCCAAGAATACTGAGATCCAACTCAACCCTATACTATCAACATTCATAATAAATAGTAAGAAATCAATTGTTTGAATACGTATGATTCCCTTTTTCAACACCTACAACTATTTAATCTTATCCAGGTACCAAACGGCATTCGGAGAGGGTGTGAGATAAATCACAGTGGGCCACCACCAATGGTGTCTATAACATCTGGCCAATTTACTGGTATATAGTATTGTGAAAGCATGCATATATAAAGTAAATAATGAAGTACAATATAACTAAATACCCATGTACCTGCTTCATCCCTCAAATGGTTTCTGAACATGTAACTACTTCATTAATTTAGTAATTACACATTAATGTTAATACGTCACGTGAGGCATATCCAATACTGACATCACCTCATGATAGTATAAGTAGTGAAGGTCCCAAGATATAATGATGTGAACTGCAAATGATATCTGGTGAGGGAGTTCTTGGGTAATAACCAAGGTAACACAAATCTCAAAAAATGCTAACTCAATAGTATCTGAGTCTAGATAAGGGGTAAAAGTGTAATCCAAGGAGTGTATTCCAAGGCATTCAACAATAAGGCACCTACCGGGTCCAAGGTGATAGACCATGGTAAAACGGAGCTATGAAAAGATAGGTCCCTATGGTCTTTCAACATGGAACCTACTAATCAATGCTAAATCCAAGGAGTGCATTTTAGGTATCATGTAATAATGTAAAGGACCCTACTGTAGTATACCGGGAATCCAAGGAATAGACATGAACTGGAATATAGATGGGTGTCAACCAATGAAAACCACATCCTTGAATCAGAATGGGGTTCCTAAGACCATAAGTATTCTCCTCTTAGAATCCAAGGCGGGCTCAATTTAGTCTATTCTGATTTGATATTGTAATAAAGTAATAATTTGTTTGGTTCAAGCCTTCCCTCCCATTTGTTTGGATAGGGAAAGTATCTTTTCAACCATTTAATCAAGTCTCACTTATCCATTATGGTATATTCAATTATAGATTTTCACTCTACTACCTTCCATCAACATGGAATGGGGTTCTATATACATGTAACCTTTATTTAATATAATTTAGTAAGGCTAAGTTATATAATTGGTATAATTTCCATTACACATTTCGCAATCATAATCAATTTGATGCACTTGTCTTAGGCGGGTCAAGTGGTGAGCATACATGGTACATGTTGTTATGTAATTCTCATTAATAACAATCCATTTATTATAATACGGATAACCTTTAAAGAGTTAAAGTGAAGGCACAACCAAAAAGTGGCATAAACGTTCCAAAACCCTAAAAACCAATTATGGAATAACCTTCAACATGGGGAAAATTGAGTTGTGGGTGTAAGAAATAACAACTAATCACATATTTGGTGATAGCACAACCATACGATTATAATAAGTATAATAAATAGCTTTTAAATTTAAGAAATGACATTTGATGAAATCAATGGCCCCCACAGGAATATTCCAAAATAAACAAACGTTAGGGATGAGTTATAAACCACCCAACTTAGGGTTGTACGACTCTCCTCCTATGGTATTGGCCCTTTGTTTGGTTCGGATTGGAGTAGATCTAAGAAAAGGTTAAAAACACTCACATGATGATATCTAGGTTGAGAGCAAGAGAGAAGAATAATGGTTAAAGAGGACTCAAATACTAACCATTGCACATCTAATGTGAGGAATGAAAGCTCGATCGGATACCAGATGAAGGAGATCCCTTGATCCCCAGCTTTAGTCTTCAAAAATATAAAAAATGGGAGGAAAAGGGCTTAATCTTACTGGTTCTTGGAATAGGGATGAAGAGGGGGATAAATAGATCATTAAGGGAATTTGGGAAAAATTACACAAAATTTTAGCCTTTGTATGGTTTTTCCTCATGGTTTTTCAAACCATGCACAAACTGTGCGAGACGATTTAACACAAAATAACATCCTCCTCACCGTTTGATCAAACTATGAACAAGCCTTGTATGGGTACCTAGGAAATAAAAGGTGTTCCCACGATTAGGCTACATGGTCATGTGCTAACCATGTGAGGTGGCTCTGTCTGGAAAAACACAATCCACATGGTTTTCCAAACCGTGTGGAATTCCTGCATTGTTTACTCTAAACTGTGTGCCAAGCCTTTTTTATACCAAAGGATGGGTTCAAGGCTCTGAACAAGACTCGGACCCCCTCAAAACCTTTACTAACTCATTAGGCATCCATATTAGTTCCAAAGTAAAGATTTAGATCCAAAATTAAAGGATCCATACCTGAGTAAAAAAATGGATTCTTACACCGTATATGGATGATTAAAATGTAATTAATTATATAAAATATAAATGAGTACTTAAGTTAAATTTAGACAAAATTTGAATCATAAATTTACCTTTTAATATAAATAAAATTATTCTTTTATAAAAATTGATATTTTTCACTATTCACTGAAAAATCAATCTTTTTAAAAAATCCCAAAAATTCCTCCAAAGATAATTTTAATATAATGTTTTAAAAAGGGTATTTTTTTTAATAAAATAAAATTATTTTATGTTCCAAAAATCTGTTATAATATTCACTCAGTAAAATTAAGAAATCCAAGTTTGAAGAAATAATATTTCTAAAAGAATAAAATAACTACTAAAAATCAAGTGATTATTCAGAAAGCATTAATTAATACATTAATAATGAGTAGGAAAATTATATATTTCATATTTTGGTTAATAATATTCATTCGTACAATTTTAATGACTAGGATATATTAATAACATAATAATGTTTCATTGTTTGTTTAAGTTAGTTATTCTGTACCATGTATGCTATCGAACATAGTGTTCCTTGAAAATCTCAAGGTGTAAAAGTTTTAAAATATTTTTGTCATTATTTCTCATAGTATAGTTCACAATGAAAACAGGAAATCCTTTTGATATTCAAGATAGAAGGAGATCTTTGTGTAGCTCATTAAGGATAAAAAATTTCAAGTTATCTAAGTGCTCTATGTATTTACTCAACATGAAAACATTATGCAAAGTTAGAGTTGACTCTCAGAGACTTCTTGTGAATAGTTTATTTAATATCTAATATAAATATTTTCTTTTCTTTTTGATAAATAGAATTAATGTGATACATGACTTTATACACATTCATATCCTCATTTTGATTTAAAATCTCAATGGACATTGAGGATATCCAAAAAAATGGACATCCATAGTATTTTCCATGTGTTTTAGGTAAAGAGATAATTCTTTCTCATAATCCCATTTTGTAATAAAATTAGGAAGTAGGGTTTCTAACATATATAAATTCCATTCATGGAATAGTTTAATGTGAAAGCACCCATACCATTCCCATAAATTTGATCCAGTGAGAATTTATTCCTTCTCTAGTATGGATTGCAATGATATAATATATGTTGTATGAATTTTCAATTCTATAATAATTAATAGAATATTTTTATTATATTACCTTGATTATAAAATTAGAAAGCTGAATTTCAAATTTATTAATCTATTAATCTCCCACTATTTTTTTGAAACTCAATAGCTGTCACCATTGGTTTTGGAGTATCCTATTCCAAGGATATTATAGTGTAAAGAATCTAAATTTCCCTTCTCATATCCTAGACAGAGGTTTGAAAATATATTCAATGGTATTCAGGTAGAAATAACTTCCTGACTACATTAACTATTTGCACCTTGATCTGTTGGGTGGACTCCTCAATCCTGAAATCATATATAATGATTTTCTCAAATTTTTAATTTTAGTTGCAAAAATTATCATTAAGGTGATCCAGAATTAAAGATAACTAGGAAAAGTCAACCCAAAACCCATGCTAGAAATTCTATAAAAAATTAAATCATTCCTATTGAGTTTGTCTAAGAAAAATGAATTAAGGTTAAATTTTAACCCACATTGTATAAGGTTATATCGACTTAATATTTAATTTGAGGGAATTATTATTATGTGTAAATAACCTAATTTATTAGTTTTACATTATTGTTAAAATTAATTGAATTTACTTAAGTGATTTTCCATATGTTTAAAAAATTATGCACAGTCCAATTATTTATTTAAAGCATGTATTTCATGTTAATTCACTTATTTAATATAAGCTCCATACATTTAAATAAAACATTAAAAAAACTAAAGAAAGTAAATAAACAAAGTGGCATGATAATTAGATTTATCTAATAGTTGGTTTATCTATAATATAATAAACCAACTCTGACCCTAGGGGAATATCTCATTAAACATTTACTAGTCCGAGCTGCCATATTCCACCCGGGATCCTATGAATCTTTCTCGGCATCGAATATGAATCAAATTCACTAGCCTGGGAGATCTATCCATTACATAAACATTCCTCAGATATGGGATAGGGTAACCTAAGTATTTTTTAATGGGTTCACATAAAAGAAACTACAGACATGTAGGCCCTTACATAGTGAAATAAGGAGACGATGTACATACCATATATTTAATTTTATAATAATATATTAAAAAAGAAAACTAATCACATACACAGGATTGGTCTTATTTCATGATCACCCATATCCAAGAAAATAATATACATCTGCAATCTAGCTTTCTATTACATTAATATGTTATTTAATGAACATAAATTCCAAAAAATAAACTAATTAATTATATGATTTATTAATACTTTTTTTCAAAATTCCATCCAAACCATCATTAAATTTTTATCATCCTCAATTTCTAAAAAATAAATAAATAAATTTTCTTTAAAATGAACAACGTACTCAAGTGTACTTTAAGGAAATTGTATATACCCATAAAAACTATTCAGCAAGGTCTATGTGTTGTGTATTCACACGGAATCCAATATATATTTCATGGCTCATAATTAAAAGGTGTTAATTTTTCAATAAATGATTCTCGATCATTTGTAAATTATATATCATGTGATGGTATTAATCCACATGGAGTACACTATAAGTAATGGCCATACACTCCATCTAGTTCAGAAATAACATGGAAATTAATTTAATTTATAATTAATAATATTATCACGTGGAATTTACTATGAAATAAATAACCCTTGGAAAAAATGTGAATAAGTTTAATTAGGTCCTTAATTTTTCTCTCTATATTAAATTAGTCATCAATGTTATAATAGATTGCATGGTGTGTACTTGGGCTTCAAATAATATAATATTTTAAACCAGATCTATGTCACGTGCCTCTAGATTGGGTGCGTCAGTCAATTGTGGAAATGTATGTGGTAAATGACATATACAAGAGATAAAAAATTTGTGTCCTTGAAGTATCATGGTTTACTAGTCCCATTGTAATGTAGAAAATATACAACATAATGTGGAATTGAATTATTTTCTTCCTAGAAAGTACATGGACTACACGAAACGTAATCACGTTACACAGTGTTTAATCTATTCAAACCACATACTAGGTTAGTTTGGTCAACACATTTGGGTTATTAAATTCATTCCATGTATAGAAAATACATGATGACCCCCTTTTAACATAAGACATATTATTGAATTGAAAATGGGTACATAGTGTGTACATTTAGGGTATATGTCATATATTATTTTTTTATCTTTACAGAACCGTTGTTATTTCCTAATAGATTCTTTGGATGTTATTTATGTTAATTTATCCTTTTTTAAGGTAATATGAGTGGGAATGAAGAAGTGAAGAGAGTATTTAGACATTTATATTTAAATAATAAATAATCAATAAATAAATCTGTAAATAAATTCATATCATGAATCAATGGTTTGTAAATATTTATAAATTAATAATATCACTTCTATAAGGCCACATTAAGGTTTTGAGTGTGCCATTTTTCCGATTAGGAATAGCCAACGTGGATTGTTTTCATAGTTGATGAATAATATAAGAAGTAAATGAAAAAGAACATCATAAAAAATATAATTAAATCAAAGATTAATTGACTAATAATACTAGAACCAAGAAGGTAGGATAATCACATATAATTTATAATTAATTTATAGAGATCTTTTTAATTAACTTGTCTTATAATTATTTCTTTGTTTTTTATTTTGGATGAACTCTCTCATCCTTCAATCATTATGTCATAGGATCCTAGGGTAGAATCCCTTTAGTATGGATCCAAATATGTTCCAAAATATCATAACATACTCTTATAATGGTTTGATTATTTCATGGTTAATACTCATTACTTTCATCATTCAATTTTGATCACATGAATTATCTCTTCATATACAGAGGATTCTTAAATTTTTCTCAATCACATGATAGGTTGGAGGAGGATTAGTTCTCTTATTCTTGTGTGCATATTTGAGATGATTATCTCAATGGATTGAAATAATTATCTCTAGGTCTATTGTGAACAACAAGAAGGTAACCCTAGAATGGGATATTACCAGGTATTTATAAATATTGGATAGGGTTGGTAATTGAACATGGTC
This sequence comes from Viscum album, assembly GCA_963277665.1. Classification (NCBI taxonomy): domain Eukaryota; kingdom Viridiplantae; phylum Streptophyta; class Magnoliopsida; order Santalales; family Viscaceae; genus Viscum; species Viscum album. The sequence goes on along the minus strand of OY728120.1, from coordinate 1,424,283,477 downwards.
CCTTATCCAATCCAATATTCCTTATTGGACTCTATGTTTAACAAAAATATAAATACTATTATTATTTTCTTAACATGTTTAATGCCTACAGATAAGTAAATATCATTTGTTAAATAATTTAATTAATATTTATTAAAGGATACTTAATATATCATCTCTAATTAGACTATTACACAGAGACCACAAAACTACACAATATTTATCAGACCATAAATAATGACTCTTTATTTAAGAACTAAACATCACTATATTATTTTATGATAAATATAATAGTTATTTTATTCATTAAATCATTTGAATAAATATTTTTGGTTATTTAATTTACATGAATATTTATCAAAGTAACTCATGATTAAATCTAAGCGATCAACCAATCCTGAATATATATTAAAACAAATAAGGAATAATATTTATTCTAACTTTTCAAATTCAAATAAAATTTAATCGAGATTCTAGACACACTTTTTGTATGGACCTCTAGGCCAATTTATCCATGGTATTATGTGGAATCACCTATTATCTAAGGCTAGCATCTTGAAACACATAAAGGTACCCATAGTGAAAGAATTTAATGTCATATGGGAATAAAAAAAGCATATAAATACTTATATTGTAATATAATACCTTCATAACAATTCCCTATTCCATCAGGTTTCATACTAATGTCATATACCATGTCCTCAAAAACACATTCATTGACATTCTGAAATTTACCCTTACCATAGAACAATGTAGACGAGGATTTATTAAGGCTATTCCATTATGATTAAATGGAATAAGATATTAACATCTATCATAGAACATGAGGTATAAATTCATTCTCACATTACTCATTAATGAAATATCACTCATAACACACCCAATGTATCATACTTTACCATGAACATATGTCATCATGATTTTTATAAATACATAAAACACATGACTAATGATATACATTAATAATAATATTATTCTATATGGATCAATACACATGTCTTTATAAAATAATATCAACTGGAACATATAAATGTATATTTTCCATGGGTGGGTCATGTTCTCATAATCTTCTACATTGGAAATTACTAATGGAATAAATCATGAGAAAGTGTCACAAAGTCATATGAGTCTCCACCTTATATTTCCTATTTCATTTGTGTCTTGTATAACTATGTCATCTTGATATAGAAAATATATTAAATAATACCATTTTTTACTTCTTGGTTCTTATCATTGTTGGAACTGTTATAACATTTTATTGTGATATTTAGTCTTAGGATGTTATCACATACTATGTTACACTAAAGAACAATCATGATGTGAAAAGCATTTTATAAATATTCAAAATAATGAATACATGTATTCATAAATTACAAATGAGTTTGTACTAGGTATCCAACTCAAACACAGTAGTCTCTCAACTGTTTTTATCATGTGATGTCATGGTATCAATGCCATCAGGACAAATAAATAATTTCATAATTATTATATTTTCAAATGAAATCAAGATATTAAAAGGATTACTGAATACCAAGGAAACAAATTAGGAAAAAGGGAATAAGAGATGTATATAACATCAAATATGTTATAATTATGGAAATAAGCACCATAGTACTTTCTTAATGGGAATGGAAGTCGGTTACAAGTATGATGATAAGGGACATATGGAACATGAATGAAAGGGAAACAGTGAATCCACTAATTTCAAATGAATTAATATTAAGTAAAGAGGAAATATTAAAACCAATTCATCAATCATCAATGTAATTTACCTCAAATAAAGTTAGGAGAGAAAATAATATAATATAAAATTACAATAGCTGAAGTTGAAGTCCTTTTAGATGTAATAGAAATTACTTTAATTATAAACTCATTCATTATTTGATTCTGGATCCATTCACTATTTAATATTTTTATGTTGAATCATCTCTTGTCACTATAAGGATGGAGTTATAAATTAAGACACCTAATGGGAATCCATTTTAATTGAGAATATGTTATGAAAGATGAAAAATTATAACGAAGTTGTGAACACAATTACTATTACTATATTTGAATTTTATATAATGCTGAAATTTATTTTGGTTTTATTTAATAAGTTTTTAGGATTTATAATTTATAATAATAAGTATAAAATAATATTTGTTGAATTGTTTATAATTATTTTATGGTTAATGTGTTGTAGGATTTGTTTGGTTGTTATTATTGACGTTTTACTTTATCACATAATGGTTTATTCATATTGAGTATTATCTTATCAGGTGCTGACCATTATGGTTTTATAAAAGTGTAATAAATAGTATTTTTTAGATCTTACGATTAATTAAATTTTAATTTTTATTCTATATATATAGATAAATTCCTCTTAGTCATTCATCATTAGAATCGTAAGTGTAAAATGATTAAAACACTCAACCAAAGATAAAAATTGCACTTAGTAAGTGGAAATAAATCATGTATATTTTTTCATATTCTCCCTCAAGATCGAAAAATAATTCATCAACATAATAAATTTTAAGGAAAATTTATCAACACTTATATATAAAATACTTCTTAGATTTCATGGTATTAATTAGAAAACTCATTCAAAAGTATAATTCTTATAGTGATATATACATGGTTTTAAAAATATTTAATATAGAAATACAAGTTTACCTATTGTTGACCAAGAAAAAAATTATCATTACACATTCATTTTTTAATATAAAATTAAAATTACAAGGATATAGTTTATTTAATGGGGTAATGTAAGACCCTGATATTTCTATATGTATTTCTATTTCAAATAATATTTTTTTTCGATAGAAAACTTTACTTGCAACACTGAACTAAAATGAGTTTCGACATATTACAAAAACCCATTAGTAAATATAATGAAGTTAAAAAATTAAAATACATACAATTTATTATTATTTTTAATAAAATTTTATAATTATAAATAAATAATTAATATTATATGACTAAAATTATTCAATGCTAAAAAAGAATATTTATCAAAGAACATTTTTTAATTTTTTTGTATATTATCTTAATAAATTAAATTTTTAAATTTTTAAATATTATTAAGATAATATTTAATATTAAAATTTTTGAACTAATATATTAACAATCAAATTTTTAGTAATTTATGTGAAATAAGACTAAAAATATTTAATGTTTAAATGGGGTTTTTTTATAAAATCGGGTTTTCTTTATATGTTAAATTTTTATTTAAAATATAAATTTATAAATTTTAAAATATTAATTTGATGGAAAAAAATTACTTTCTCTATTAATATTAGTAAAACTATCTTATAGTGTTTTTTTTTTTTGATTTTTTTTTTTGAAAAGTTCATTTTTAGGTGAATAGTGAAAAATACTACTTTTAAAAATATTATCACTTTTCTAACATTATAAGTATATAAAAATGAAACTAAATATTATGAAAAAAATTCAGAGATAAAATATATATTTAATATTTAATATAATTCATTTAAAAATATAATTTTGAACTTTGAAATATTTTTTGAAATTTTTAAAATATAAATCTTTTATTTATTCAAATAAAAACGATTTTTGGGTTTTTATCTTAATTAGGTAATTTAAAAGTAATATTATTTTTTAGATTGGTATTAAAATAATAATATTCCCTTTTTATTAATAAATACAAATAATTCCATTTTATGATTCATTATACATCATTTAGATGTAAATTCTTTTTTAGAGTTTTAAATTTATTTTTTCAAAAAAAAACATTTTTCAATTGTGTTTTTCATTGTTATGTAAAAATTATTTTCTAAAACTTATATATAATTAATATAAAAAATGTATTAATATTTTTTATTAAGAGTTTCAAATTTATTAATGCTTTCAATTTCATTTGTACATAATGAATAGTTGGAGAGGTAAAAATTAGTGACCATAATAAAGGATAAAATGATTTATGTAACGTAAAAAACTAAGTGATGAGGTCAAAAAATAATATCTTAATTCTTATTATATGATATTATTTCAAATATTATAACTGTATATTTAAATTTTTATTTATTTAGTGACACATTCGGATGATAAATACATTTATAATATTTAAAATTTAAGAATAATTACAAGTGGGTCACTCCCCTCACTTATAAAAGGGAACCTCTTCTCCTTACTTTTCCAAAAACATTGAACACCCTGTCTTAGAAAATCACTATCGAAGTCTCGTCCAAAATTCCTTATCCATATCCTAGAGTTACTAGTATCATAAAACTACCAACATATCAATGCTTATATTTTAACAAAAATGAGGTTTTCCAATTAATAGGTGTAACTCTTAACCGAGTTCTTTCACATTTCTTAATTATTATACCACCATAAAAAATATCTTGACATTTTTTATTTAATGGAATAAATATATCTAATATATTGAAATTATATTATTTTTATGGTACAACTCTTTTTCATCATCTTTTCTTTCCAATGGGAGAGAAAGATATCGCTTGTGTGTATATGTGGACAACCACCTCCACATAGCGATGTTTTTTATTTTCCATCACCGACTCAAATATATGGTTTTTATAAATTATTTAATGAATATATATGATATTTATGATTTCATAATGTTTTTTTAAAGATATAATAGTATATAATTTCTTACCATTCAATCTGTTGAAAAATAATAATTTCGATCATGCATATGTGTGGACTACCACCTCTGTAAATCAAAATGATTTCTTTTTCATTACAAACCCATATGGATGGTCATAATAATGTAAATAATAAATAAATATGACATGTATAAAATATTTATTATTATGGGAAATAATATTATTAAATAAATTGTTAAATTTTTATCCATTATAAAAATGAAAATATCACTCATGCATACACACATACTACACTATCCCTGAAACAATGCATTGTCTTTGTCATAATTGTTTTTTATGGGATCATTGTAATAAAATGTTAAAGTTTTAAGATGATAATTTTAAAATGTTTTTTAATCTTCATATGATTAAATAATGACCTCGGTGAAATGATTGAAACCTTCAAACTGAAACATGTATGGAAAATAGAAAGGTTAACACTAAAATATTGAATTCAACAAACAATTATTTATAAATTGGTAAGAATAAATTAATAAAAAATATTATTTAGTAAGAGAAATTGAAATATGGAACTTATATATTTTTATATATAGTCTAAATTTATTATATAGTATATAAGATCATGTCTAATGAAATGGAAGTCTGATGTAAGGGATTATATCACAATCTCATTCATTTTCAGGATTATTTATGTTTACCATAATATTTAGGGGAATTATATGATATTTATGTCTTAAAATACATATATTTTATTCTAATATACTTATTTTTGGTTTTTCAATTATTACTTTGGTTTCCCCCCTCTTTGGAACTCAAAATTACTGAAAGAACTTTTTTTAACAAAATCTGATCTTTCCTATTTTTGGATAGAAATCCTTATCCTCCAAGTCCATATTATTTAAATTATTTAATAGAAGTTATTATACACATTTAAATAATTTATAATATTATTTTTATGTTGTCTTTTAAATTCCCTATAATTTTTTTAGAATATTATTTTTTCCATTATTGGTACAAGACATTTTTTATACTTCATTTAAAAGTGGGAAAATAATATTTTTTAACATTTACTGAAGGACCACCTTTTCATATAATCATGTCTATTATTGATTATCAAGATTAATAAACAAGTTTCCATATTTATTAAAAGAAAATATTTTTCTCATTATTCTTCAAATTGTTAGTTTCAAAATGTTTTCAAAAGAAAATGTTGTTTTTTTTTGGTTTTCAATGTGAAATTTTATTTTCATTGTCAAATAAATTTTTCATCTATGTCAATATCCTTTAAGGATTTTTATGATTCACTACGGATATAATCTAATGATACTATCCACACTATGTTTTGGGATACATTATGATCATTGACCAAGGAAAATTTTGACATTCCATATTCTAGTTTTTTAAATAAATTTTTATGTTGGCTTTGTATTATATTATTTATTCACTCTTTCCATATATTGAATGTATTGGATGTATTAATTGAATAAGTTGAGACAAAATTTATATATCCCCTTGAGTCATTTATAGGTCTTTTTAGAAAAACTAACTTGGGTACTTGGTATACACATTACCCATTTATGTATGATTTCATGAAATGAGGAATCGATGGGAAGATTTTGATGACTGGCATTTTAAATTCAATCATCTTGACACTAAATTTTGTTAGAAATATGAATATTTATATTGCTATTTCAACAATACATACATTCCCCATTCATGATATTAATTATATGGGATGTTTGGTTATTTTTTAACTTTAACATCTTATTCATTCCTTATTTATTCTATGATATTTTTCATTATATGTATTCCATTACTGAGACTTTTAGATCAACCTTTACAATTTTCTATTTTTTCCAAGGTAACTATAAGGGATATTTGAATTATTTTAAGGTTTTGTTAATGGAAATAATAGTGTTTTTATTAATTCTATAAGTTTTTATTTATGTTTCCAATAAATTCAGTGAACCATGTAGGTTTCTAGTCTCCCAATGCTTCTAAACTCATTGATAATTTAAGATGTGATCCCTTTTATTTTTAGCCTATAATGTAAAGTAACCACCATATTTGGGTTACAGTAATCAGGTTTATTATAGGTAGCCATGTAGAAAAATATGGAATCACCCCTAGATGGGACTTCCCAAATAATTGAGAAGATGTGTACTTTAACTCAAGCATCTAATATTTTTTTACCTCAAAAGGGACTCATTTGAGTAGTAATGTGATATTTAGAACATGTGGAGAGTATTATTCCTATAAAGGACCCACAACTCCCATAGAGGACCTGCACACCACTAGAGATCAAAGATATGGGACTAACACTCTATAAATAGAGGACCCACACCCATTGTAGGGGAGTACCGACTCTGCCTGTATAAAGATTATAGGGTATCCTTTCCCTAGTAAAAGAGAGGAGTACTAACCCTAACATATCTATGATTATATTATTGGATCATTTTCATCATCTAGTATCTCTTGAATAAGAATCATGCTCATAACACCTCACAATGTCTCTCGAAATCCATTATGAAGGCCACCATCATGTTGTACATGGAAAAATTCTCAGTATAGGATACTTAGAGGACAAAATCCAAGTCTCAACCAAAGATATACAATAGGAATAAGTTATTGGGAGAATTAAACTACATTTATAGGGGTCCACATGGCATGTGAACTCACCATACTATCTTATAGTGTTCTCCTATAGACATGGTTTGCGAAGTAATTTCATAATAAATGGCGTGTACAACTAGTACATAGAGTGTCTCATCCACCCATAATTTGATTGTGTTCTCCTGGTCATTCATGTGTAGAGTTGTTTATTCCCATGTACATCTAGTTATGTCTATGTACTTCAAACAGTTCTTGTGTACATGATTGTGCCTGAGTACCTGGAAGTGCATATATACTGCTATATGTGCACATGTACTCCCAAAGTAAAGGGAATTTCATGCCACATGAGGCCTTGAGCATATGTAAACGACTCACTTCTTGGACACCCAAGAAGGGGTCACATGAATTTTTGGCCTGGACACTCTACGTGTGATATTTATCTACCTTGAAAACCCTAGCTTCCATAGCCAAGGGACCACATGACATTTGTACCTAGAATAAATGTCATGTATTATATTTCTTCACATTATATTTATGTCGATTTCAAATCCACCGTTTCTACCACCTCTCATGCTATTTGACCTCTCAATATATGTGGGGGTATTCTCTGGCCATTAATTATGGGTTGGTTGCTAGGAATCATAATTTGGATATCAACAAAAATCCTATTGAGCATCTCTTCACCAATTTGGATCCAAAATCTATGGATTTATCACCTAAATCCTTCAAAAAATCATGATCTATTTGTAAAACATAATACTATGTTTTTTATACAATTTCCACAAATCTAGCGGTCCGATCATGCTCGAACCCGCCCTATAAATTCCAAACTACATCCCTATGGGCCAACAATGAATAATGCAAATAACGTTGGGGGAAAATAAAAATAAAAAATTTAATCCATCATTTCCCAAGAATTGTTTGCCAATAATCATAGAAATATGATATCTAGGGTGATATCATCAGAAACAAAGGATTTTATTTGTATAAATAAAACCAATAATGAGGGAGGGCTTATGTGAAAGTTAGAAAATGCCAGAAATCATAGAATATAAATTAGTGAAGGATTTATTTAAATTAAAATTGTGTAAAACCAAAAAATAATGTTCCCTAGCACAATTAAGGATTTATCATTGGTGAATAACATGTTCACGAGTGATGAGAAATCCTTGATGTGTTCATTTCATCTCAATCCACATCTATTTGATCACCCATCATTCTTTAATATTGATCCATCAATGGAGAATTTCTAATCCCCCTCTCCAATCCTCCCAAGGTTATGCAAATAACCATGGATATTAAAATAAGTGTATATTATAAAAAAATCTCTAGGTTAGTTCATTTAATTAAATTAAACACATTACATTATTTACTTTGTTAAATTAAACTGCTAATGATTGTCCCAGCCGGACATCCGGCACTGAATAACCTTAGGTCATGCCTAGGGTAAAGCTTACATTATAGAATCAGAAATGGACTTAGATTTATCTTCTGATGTACTAAAATAGTGGTAAACTAAAAATACTAAATAATTATTCACACACATGCATTAAAATATATTAATATTTTAAATATATTAATTTTGGGGTCCCGAGACACCCATACAATGTGTCAGCCTTTAGAATAAATTTATATATATTCATAGAATTATTCAACAGAATAATCTAATAAAACCAAATCCTTTACCTTCTCTCCCCCTTTAATTATTTTCACCTTGAATAGAAAAAGTTAAACCAATAATTGGGATACTAATCCCACATCTAGATCTCACACTCCTAAGAGCTATCCAGCATGCTATCATAATACCAAAGCACATGAACCAAACAGATGGTCCATGACTATATGATCCTCTCCTGATAATCCTCGATCACTATTGGGTACTCTATGAAGGTGGCTCCATCCTCACTTTATAGTTCACCCCAATCAATAAATTTCATAAGATCGTGCATGTATCTCCTTAGCTACAATACATGGAAAACATTGTGAACTTGGTTTAACTATGGAGGTAGGATTAAGTGGTATAGAACCTCACTGCCTCTCTATAGGATCTTGAAGGACCCAAAAAACTTCAGGGATAATGTTCCCCCCATCTTAACCAATGAAATCCCAAATGTGGTGAGACTCCCATGAACATATAGTCTCCCTACTCAAATTATGAGGACCGACAACATCAATCAGTGTAATATTGTTTTCTGCTCTGGGTTTTCCTCATATGTGCACAGATCACCTGAACCATCTCTATCACCACCTACATCATCTCTACCCCAATAATATATTCCTTTGTAATCTCAATCCAGCATAAGGTTGAACTAAAATTTCTTCCATACAAGGCCTCAAAATATTCCTTGCTGATAATAGAGTGATGTCTATGATTATAAGAAAACTCTAATAGTGTCAAGTGATGCTCATAGATATTGTCAATGTTAAATACACAAGCACTCAGAATATCCTCTATCATCTAGATAGTTTGATCGGTATGACCATCTATCTAGGGGTAAAATACTATAATCATCCTTAACTATATCATGAAGGCCTCCTGCCAACATCTCTACAACTATGACATGAACTGAGCATTATGTTCGGAGACAATCATCTAGGGTACCCCATGATGTAGGATGATCTTCCATATGTATAATTTCCATATACTCTCTACTCATCTATTATCCCGGATGGAAAGGAAGTTTTCTGACTTTATAAGTCAATAAACTATAACCTAGGTAGCATCATAGCTAATAATTATCCTTATAATCCCTATAGAAAATTCCATAGATAAGTTATCCAATTTTTACTCTATAGTCTCAAGAGGGTTCCCTTAACTTGCTAAAACATGGTACTCAGCCTTTACCTACTAACATAAGATACACTGAGAGACAAAATCAGCAATGCTCCACATCATGACAACTGAATAAAACTAACATTGAATGTATTTGAACATATTTTCAGCTCTATGATGTATAGATAAGTGGGAAGGCAGAAATTCCCTCATCACCTCTTCAAGAAATGTGATTGGGATCCCCATATATCCCTAGAAAATGATGACATGATCCCCTCTATAAAAAAATCATTTTAGTTCATCACTTGAGGATATATGGTCATGTCGAACCTAATAGTTGATGTATTCCAACTCTGTAACACCCCGAGATTTTATGAAAAATATTCTTTTTAATTTCATTAATGTCTTGTGTTGTACGCTACACCAAAAGGAGCTTGCACAACACGCATCCCAGACTTGGCTTGCATCACAAGCATGTGCGACCTTCCACGATAGCGTGTGTTGTACGCAATACGGAGTTTCGCTAAACAACGATATGTTATATAAACTAGCTGTTATGAATAGTAATACCCACTTTTTGAAATTTTATAAATTTTATCTTTCAAAATGCACTTCATTTTTGGATTCAGAATATCGAAATTATCCTAGGGTGAATTTTTGGTATTTTTCTGAAAACTTTCAATTTTTGATGAATAGTGAAAACACTGGGTTACTATTCAAAAACCGACTTTTTATTTAAATAATTATTTATTTTATTTAAATTTATTTGAGGACAAAATTGATACATAATACCTATATAAGTTCAATTTAAGTCATTGGAGTCATTTTATAATAATTTTAGATATATAACAATTTTATTGAACTTTTCACCGTCTTTTACCCACCTCCTAGGAGAATTTACAAATTCACATAAAACATAATTTTACCACTTCGGTGAGTGGAATTTTGGAAATCCGAGAGACACGGTTAATATCAAGGACTAAAATGTGGTTCAATGAGATGAAAATAATTTTTGGTGAATAATAACTTTTTACATTTTTTTACCACGATTTAAAGTAAATAGGGTAATTAAGGGTAAAAATGATATTATTATTACCCTAACACATGTCCTAATTCTATTGGATAAGTGTAATTCGACCAATAACAACCTTAGAAATAAAATATGACCATTTATGCCCACATGGATTAGATTAGGACATTTAATATTATTTTATTTCAAGAATAGTTAAAATAGATAAAATCAAAGTTTAACAACTGAAACATTTTTAATATAGAGTTATACATAATATAAATTCCACTATAAATATTCATTATAAATCAAAAAATCTTTCCTACATAATGGTATTTTATTTATAACATTGAGACATTAAATAATTTAATTTATTTATGACACAATGATGATGTATTAATTATCTTATTAATGAAATATTGACATAATTGATGTTATAAATACCCAAATAAATGTAATTTGACACTTTTTATGAATTCCATTAATTTTATAGGTTAATATGACAAGTTATTATTGATTTAAGTAACTTTTTTCGAACTAATAATTCTGTTATGATTTTCACAAAAATCAATTACCAAATATTGTCAAAATTGACATAAAATAGTTTTTTTAAAAAATATTATATTATTAATTGTTATTTTATTCCTAAAAATCAAAGGTTCGGACAAATGACTTAGATAAGGTTATATATATTAATAATGAACCACTTGGGGTTCTTTTGGGTTTTTATAGTAAGTTTATTAACCTTATAGTGTTAGAAAACAAGAAGACACGGTAAAAGAAGAATTATTTAACTTAAAGTTAAATCTCAATGATAAGGTTAAAATAGAAACCTAAACTTTCCAAAATTATATTGTATGAGAGGATTGAGACCCATACCCACCTTATCTTAGAAATAACTCAATTTTTAGCTATTAAAAACCAAATATTACTTTATAATAAAATAATATTTTTAGTTATTCCAAAGGTGCCCCTCTCCTCCCTTATAAAACGGATTCTCCTCCCTCTGTTCCTCACACCACTTTGAGCCTTCAAAATCGTCAAAACCCTGAAACTTTCTCTTCTCCACTTCCCTAGAAAAATCCTAGAGGTTCTTGTCTTCTTCAAAGACCAATCTTAATTCCCTAAGAGGAGGTTTCAAAAAGGCGTGTCGAAAGAAGAGGTAATATCTGTTACCGATTATTTCAACTTTATTTCTTATTCTACTTCTTCTTATTTTGTTTTTTAATTATGAAGTAATAACATCAGTATCACTCATATACTGATATGTTATTATAAGTATGAAACAACCCTATTTTACCATCTATCCATCCTACGGAAAATGAAATCACCGCGCGTGCGTACGTACGGAATACCGTCTCCACGCCGTGGTGTAATATGTTTTCGACCACCACCTTACTTGGATGGATATAATCGTGTAAATAAATAACTATATATGGTTATTGAAAAGTTATATTGATTCTGAAATATTATAAATACACTTCAATACAATTCCACGATCATGGGAATGATATCATCGCTCGTGCGTACGTACGGACTACCGTCTCCACGACGCGATGCGAATCATTCTCCATGTTAACCATTCATGAATGATTATAAAGTATATATAATAAGTAATCAATAAATATATGACATAATAATGATACTGGATTTATGTGTATATATATGTATGTCATCTACTTAATTTCATTCAGTTCAATAAGGAAATGAAAATAGCGTTTATGCGTACGTACGGTCTACCTTCTCCATGAACGGTGTATTTCATTCCATTTAATCGACATATCATATATATATATGTATATACTGAATATATATTATATATAAATAATGTTTTACATTCTGGAATTAAGTAAATCAGGATATAAGTAATAATATCAAGAACAATAAGTCCAAACACGTACGATAAATAAAACGGTTTAACCCAAAACACTGCTTTAACATGGAACTTACAAAAAAACTGGTAATATAAAGTCATAAGTGAACCATATATGATATCATAACAATTAATATGATTCTGTAATAAGTCAATGACATTATTTAAATCATTATACAGGAGGTTCGGAAATGTACAAATCATATCGGACCTAAGTTAAGGGAAAATATCACAATCTCATTTTTATTCGAGATTGTTTATACTTCAGAATTTATTGGGAAATATTTATCATCCACATCCATGTTTCCTCAATATGTAATATTATTTACATCAACCTAGAATTTTTAAATCCAATTTTACCCTTCGGTGAGTTTTTATTAAAAGATATGAAAGGAATCTTTTGTCGTTTTTCGTACGAGGTACTTTTTGACTTTTCCGGCCAATGTACGAGAAGAATGTTTTTTTAACTTATACAGCCTGAATGGAATTTTAGAACATTATTTCCATGAATATTCCTTTACAAATTTTCAATTTTATTTTTAATCAACTTCTTTTTGTTTAAAATTGTATGACATTTTAAGAAAGGAAAAATGTTTTTGAAGTAGAAAGGATATTTTCCTCAAGAATGAAGTTCAAGTGGTTTATCAAAATTATTTTCCATCTAAGATAATATAGGGTTCTACTTCTATCCCTTTTTTTACATAGATTTTATTATGTTATGATGGAATTATTTTTATGATGTCCTTTTATCTTATATGGATTACGTTATGATGGCATGATGTTTAAGATTCCCATTTTTATTACATGGGTTATGCTATGATGTATGATTTATGATTTTGTGGAACACATAAGAATGGTTTCATTATGAGATGGGTGGGACCTATATTTCCCTCCAATGCATTGGGTAAAGATTTATATCTCATGAGATAGACATGGCTGGAACGGAAAGTTTATCCGGTACAGTGTTACAGGACTGAAACGAGGAGTGAACTCAATTCAAAAAGGGACTTTGTCCACTAAGATGGTCTTGGCAGCAATGCCTTGGCTACTATGGAAATCATGACATGTTCTGAATGGATGCCACAATTACATGTTTTATTCCCATGATATTTTATCATGATTGATGTTCCCTTATGATATATGCCTTACGTACTTCCATGATTCATGTCTTTGCTCAAGATTTTGATGTTTAGATTTTATGTTCATGTTTTTGCATTCAAATGTTTATGGATTGTTTTATGTTCTCTATGTTTACCCTTACTAGGAATTTGATCTCACCCCTTTTATGTTTTCTTTTCCCCATGATATAAATAAAGGTTTTAGGTAAGAAAAAAAGGGGAAGGTCTTTATGGGAGATGTTGAAGATCTTTCACCATGATTAGAAGATTATATTCTGAGTTTCCAAATACACAAAACTATTACGGTCCTTGTGTGTCTATTTTTTTATGTACTAAGTATTCTGCAAAAGTAATGTAATGTCCATGTACGTCAAGTTTTAGGTCTCTACAGTTGGTATCATAGGAAAGGTTTAGTCAACATTTGGAAACTAGGATGCGAGAACTTTAGTGAGATCCCTAGAGATATTTCTAAGGTATGTATAGGGATGTCCCTAAGGTTAAGTATAAGTATAGGTTATAGTCCTAGAATTACGGTAACGATCTTAGAATTAAACCTAAGATGTTAGATATTGAAGGTACTCCCCCTTTATTATGTTGTTTTCCCTAGCATGGTATTTGCCTCTCACACTATTATTTTTGGGTTTTAGACGATGGCTGGAACCCAAAGGAACCGTGTTAATCAATGTAATGGACAATGCAATGATTGTCCTCCTGACCAAACCAATGTCATGGCAGATGGAGTGCACAATCTTATTTCAATACTTACACAAGCTATGAATCATTCTGGACTTCCAAATGAGTAGAGAAGGGAACAATATTCTATTGAGTCCTTCATGAGGCAACGTCCACCTTCAATCAGTGGGTCTTCTGATCCACTTGTTGTTGAACAGTGGATCAGTACCACTGAAAGTATATTTTCAGTTCTTCAATGTTCTGAACATGATAAAGTCATCTTAGCAGTATATTGTTTGGAAGGTGAAGCTGATCAATGGTGGAATCTTATCAAGAATACGAGGCCAAGAGATGAAATTGAATCCATGGAATGGGACGAGTTCAAGAACTTATTTTTCAATAATTACTTCACTCGTATTCTTCGAACAAAGATGGAGAAAGAGTTTCTTGAACTAATGCAAAAGGGTGATGAATCTGTTGGTATATACGAAGCGAATTTTACAAGGCTTGCAAGGTATGCATCTGGCTTTATCATCCAACCTGAAAGTAAAGTTGATCGAATCTTCAGTTGCTTAAAATGAAATCTTTGAAGGTAATTATCTATAAGAGACTTCAGTAGCTATAAAGAAATTGTGTGTTTTGCTATCAAGGAAGAAATGGAAGTTGGAGTTACATATCTATCTCATGGTTTTGACAAGAAAAGAAAGATGGAGTTCAAGGAGAAATCTCATAATAATGGTGAAAAGAAGATGAATGTTTCCTTATGCTCAAAGTGTGGAAAGAATCATGGTGGAGATTGTCTCAAAGGGACTAGAAAATGTTTTAAGTTTGGAAAAGAAGTTCATCGAGTAGCTGAGTGTCGAAGTAATGGAAAAAGGGTTGCTAATGATGTGAATAAATAAAATACCGTAGAGAACGCACTACCAACAATTCAATGCTTCAAGTGAAATGAAATGGGGCATTATGCTAATCAATGCCCTAATCCAAAGGTTAATGATGATTGACATGAGAAACCACTTAAGGAAAAGGACAAAGGGAATTCACATGTGATCACTATTGGTGATGTTGAATATGACAAAGATGTGGTGGAATTATTAAGTGTTTATGTAATGGGATTCCAAAATAATGTTGTATATAGTATTGTGGAATATTGGAATATTTATCTATTGGTCTATTGTGGTTTTCAATAATTTTATGGTACCGGTAACCATGGAAAGTGATTGAGATATTTTTGGAAAGTAGATGATATGCACATAATGAAGGGATAAGAAGATAATGAGATGTTTGATTGTATTCATGAGCTCATGACTAATATAAGGAAATAGTTATATCATGGTTTGAGTATATAGAATTTTGGGGTTTTGGTATGTGGAAAGAGTTAACTTTTGACAGCACTCATGTTTTCACTAAGATTCAATGGGTATTAATTTTTCAAGAGAATACATGATTAAGGCCTTTGAATGTTTGGAATGTGACCAACAAGACATATCTTATGATATATGGGGATCAACGATGGTAATAACATGCCTATTATATGAAATCTTTGGTAATCGTTTTCACTATAATATGAGAATGGACCGCAATATAATGGATAAGCCTAAAGATTGGAGTGTATTATGTTGGACATAAGTTAGTATTGTATTTTTCGAAAAAAAAAGAACAACCTGTAGAACGAGCGACAACCCGTCACGTCGGACAAGGCTGTGGGAATCGAACCCACAACTGAAGTGAGATAGGCCTTTATTTCCTACCACTGGCCTACAGGAAGACCCTGGTTAGTAGAAACTAGTTTTATTTTATTATACAGGATGATAGATGAAGTATAAGTCCATTTTAGAACCATATATTATTAATCTCACCATAGATGGAATTATGTATATAACTTTTGCTAACTTATGTTTGAGACAGATGGAATGACCTATCATTCTATCACATGATATGCTAAAACTTCGCAAAAGACAAATTCAACTTCATTTCATAAAGAGATGAAGTGGAAATTGTTCAAGGCATGAACAACGGTGAGATTATACCAAAATAAAGTAAGTATTTATTCTAATTAAAATTGTTCAACTTTAGGGAAGTGATCTTGAAAACCAAAAATGCTATCCTAGTGCCCTTATATCCGATGAATCAGATGGTACCCTAGATCATCACAAATTTATGGATTTGTGATTGTTGGATTTTTCATATCCATGTTCTCTACCACTCTCCATCAGAACAAGACGGTTATATTTCTCTTCCATATCCATATTTTCACATATGTCATCCTATGTGGAAACCCAGTGATTAGTTAATTTGGGTAACCGTTACGTTTCATGCTTTTGTTTTTAAAGCCAAGTTTCGGTATTCCTTTTTATGATGTGGTTTCCTATTAAAGAAACTTTCGAGTAGTAAACCATTTATAACCCCGACGAATTTCGAGGGCGAAATTCATTTTAAGGGGGGCATAGAATGTTACACCCCGAGATTTTATGAAAAATATTCTTTTTAATTTCATTAATGTATTGTGTTGTACGCTACACCAAAAGTAGCTTGCATAACATGGAACCCTGACTTGGCTTGCATTACATGCATGCACGACCTTCCACGATAGCGTGTGTTGTACGCAATACCGAGTTTCGCTAAACAACGATATGTTATATAAACTAACTGTTATGAATAGTAATACCCACTTTTTGAAATTTTAGAAATTTTATCATTCAAAATGGACTTCATTTTTGGATTCAGAATATCAAAATTATCCTCGGGTGAATTTTTGGTATTTTTCTAAAAACATTCAATTTTTGATGAATAATGAAAACACTGGGTTACTATTCAAAAACCGGCTTTTTATTTAAATAATTATTTATTTTATTTAAATTTATTTTAGGTCAAAATTGATACATAATACCTACATAAGTGCAATTTAAGTCATTGGAGTCATTTTATAATAATTTTAGATATATAAAAATTTTATTGAACTTTTCACCGTCTTTTACCCACCTCCTAGGAGAATTTGCAAATTTACATAAAACTTAATTTTACTGCTTCCATGAGTGGAATTTCAAAAATCCGAGAGACATGGTAAATATCAAGGACTAAAATGTGGTTCAATGAGATGAAAATAATTTTTGGTGAATAGTAACCTTTTACTTTGTTTACGACGGTTAAAAGTAAATAGGGTAATTAAGGGTAAGAATGAAATTATTATTACCCAAACACATGTCCTAATTCTATTGGATAAGTGTAATTCGACCAAAAACAACCTTAGGAATAAAATATGACCATTTAGGCCCACTTGGATTAGATTAGGACATTTAATATTATTTTATTTAAAGAATAGTTAAAATAGTTAAAATCAAAGTTTAAAAACAAAAACATTTTTAATATAGGGTTATACATAAGCTAAATTTGACTATAAATATTCATTAGAAATATAAAAATATTTCCTACATAATGGTATTTTATTTATAATTTTTAGACATTAAATAATTTAATTTATTTATGACAGAGTGATGATGCAATGATTATCTTATTAATGAAATATTGACATAATTGATGTTATAAATACCCAAATAAATGTAATTTGATACTTTTTATTAATTCCACTAATTTTATAGTTTAATATTACATGTTAGTATTGATTTAATTTTCGAACTAATCATTCTGTAATGATTTTCACAAAAATCAATTACCAAATAGTGTCAAAATTGACATAAAATAGTTTTTAAAATAAATATTATATTATTAATTGTTATTTTATTCCTAAAAATATATGGTTCGGCCAAATGACTTAGATAAGGTTATATATATTAACAATGAACCACTTGGGATTTGTTTGGCTTTTTATGGTAAGTTTATTAACATTATAGTGTAAGAAAACAAGAAGACACGGTAAAATAAAAATTATTTAACTTAAAGTTAAATCTAAATGATAAGGTTAAAATAGAAACCTAAACTTTTCTAAATTATATTGGATGAGAGGATTGAGACCCATACCCACCTTAGCTTCTAAATAACTCAATTTGGAGCTATTAAAAACCGAATATGACTTTATAATAAAATAATATTTTTAGTTATTCCAAAGGTTCCCCTCTCCTCCCTTATAAAAGGGCACCTCCTCCCTCTCTTCCTCACACCACTTTTATCCTTCATTCTCGGCCAAACCCTGAAAATTTCTCTTCTCCACTTCCCTAGAAACATCCTAGAGGTTCTGGTCTTCTTCAAAGTCCAATCTTAGTGCCCTAAGAGGAGGTTTCAAAAAGGCGTGTCGAAAGAAGAGATAATATCTGTTACTGATTCTTTCAACTTTATTTCTTCTTCTACTTCTTATTCTTTAGTTGTTTCATTATGAAGTAATAACATCACTATCACTCATATACTGATATGTTATTATAAGTATGAAACAACCCTATTTCACCATCTATCCATCCTATGGAAAACGAAATCACCGAGCGTGCGTACGTATGGAATATCGTCTCCACGCCGTGGTGTAATCTATTTTCGACCACCACCTTACATGGATGGGTATAATGGTGTAAATAAATAACTATATATGATTATTTCAAAGTGATATTGATTCTGAAATATTATACATACACTTCAATTCAATTCCACGATCATGGGAATTATATCATCGCTTGTGCGTACGTACGGACTACCGTCTCCACGACGCGATGAGATTCATTCTCCATGTTAACCATTCATGAATGATTATGAAGTATATATAATAAGTAATCATGAAATATATGAAATAATAATGATACTGGATTTATGTGTATATATATGTATGTCATCTACTTAATTTCATTCAATTCAATAAGGAAACGAAAACAACATTCATGTATACGTACGGTCTACCGTCTCCATGAATGGTGTATTTCATTCCATTTAATCGATCTATCTTATATATATATGTATATACTGAATATATATTATATATAAATCATTTTTTACATTCTGGAATTAAGTAAATCAGGATATAAGTAATAATATCAAGAACAACAAGTCGAAACAAGTATTATAAATAAAACGATTTAACCCAAAACACTGCTTTAACATGGAACTTACAAAAGAATGGGTAATATAAAGTCATAAGTGAACCATATATGATATCATAACAATTAATATGATTCTGTAATAATTCAATGAAATTATTTAAATCATTATACAGGAGGTTCGAAAACGTACAAAGCATATCGGACCTATGGTAAGGGAAAATCTCACAATCTCATTTTTATCCAAGATTGTGTATACTTCAGAATTTACTGGAGAATATTTATCATCCACATCCATGTTTCCTCAATATTTAATATTATTTCCATCCACCAACAATTTTTTAAATCCAATTTTACCCTTCGGTGAGTTTTTAGTAAAATATATGAAAGGAATCTTTTGTCTTTTTTCATACGAGGTACTTTTTGACTTTTCCGGCCAAAGTACGAGAAGAATGTTTTTTTAACTTATACGGCCTGAATGGAATTTTAGAACATTATTTCCATGAAGCTTCCTTTACAAGTTTTCAAGTTTATTTTTAATAAACTTCTTTTAGTTTAAAATTATATGGCATTTTATGAAAGGAAAAATGTTTTTGAAGTATAAAGAATATTTTCCTCAAGAATGAAGTTCAAGTGTTTTATCAAAATTATTTTCCATCTAAGATAATATGGGGTTCTATTTCTATCCCTATTTTCAAATTGATTTGATTATGTTATTATGGAATTATTTTTATGATGTCCTTTTATCTTATATGGATTATGTTATGATGGCATGAGGTTTAATATTCCCATTTTTATTACATGGGTTATGCTATGATGTATGATTTATGATTTTGTGGAACACATAAGAATGGTTTCATTATGAGATGTGTGAGACCTATATCTCCCTCCAATGCATTGGGTAAAGATTTATATCTCATGAGATAGACATGGCTGGAATGGTAAGTTAATCTGGTTCAGTGTTACAGGATTGAAACAAGGAGTGAAATCAATTCAGAAAGGGACTTTGTCCATTAAGATGGTCTTGGAAGCAATGCCTTGGCTACTATGGAAATCATGGCATGTGCTGAATGGTTGCCACAATTACATGTTTTATTCCCATCTATTTTATCATGATTGATGTTCCCTTATGATATATGCCTTACGTACTTCCATGATTCATGTCTTTGCTCAAGATTTTGATGTTTAGATTTTATGTTCAAGTTTTTGCATTCAAATGTTTATGGATTGTTTTATGTTCTCTATGTTTACCCTTACTGGGAATTTGAGCTCACCCCTTTTATGTTCTCTATTCCCCAGGATATCAAGAAAGGTTTTTGGTAAGAAAAAAGGGGAATATCTTTATGGGAGATGTTGAAGATATTTCACCACAATTAGAAGATTATATTCCGAGTTTCTAAAGACACTAAACTATTACGGTCCTTGTGTGTCTGTTTTTGTTATGTACTAATAATTCCACAAAAGTAATTTAATGTCCATGTACATCAAGTTTTGGGTCTCTACAAACTCAGCCTCCCTCACACACTAAATAAGAAAAGGATTTAGCACGATCAACTAGTGAAAAACTACATCCCTGTCAACTATTTGTGTCATCTGCAAAGAATAAAATTGTTTATACACCTCCTCTACCATGTAATAATGGGAATTCCTTTTATGGGAATCTTCCACCATGTTTCACTTCCCACAATTATAGACTATATTAAAATCAGTTTCTTGAAAAAATTGCATAAATAACCTTTTTCTTAGGATGAGATATCTCTATATAGAGATATATCTAAACTATAAAGGTTTGATAACACAAAAAAAATTCTCTCAAAAGATAGTGTCACAACATATTCATAGAAAAGACTGCTTATTACAAATCTAGATCATGATTAGGGTAGTTCTAAAAATGGTGTGTCGACTACATCAATGAATTAGTGATCACTTCATTCCTTTATATCCACATGTAGCCAATATCATCTCCAGAGGAATCACAATACACTAAGTAATTTACACCCTCCTTGGGTAGTCATAACATAGGAGAACAAGTTATCCATAGCCTTAATACATCAAATCCTCTCTCACAATGCTCAGTCTTTATAAATGATTCAACTTTCAATATAATAGTGGTCAAATGGGATAAAATCCTAGAACATTCTACTAAACACATTCTATTATACCCCACCAAGCCATTAAAAAGCATCACATCTGACATGCTCCTGGGTGGATCCTAATAAATCATAACATCAATATTTATAAGTTCCACAGCTAAAACATGCTTGGAAATTTCATTCCCTAGAAATTTGACCACATGGATCCAAAAATGAAACATTAAGGGATTACTATAAAGATGGATTTTATGGAGTAAGTCTAAAACCATCCATAGCTTCGTTGTATGATTATCCTCTGATGCAGAGTAAATGAGTATTTCATCTATGAAGACAACCACAAATAACTCAATGTATGACTGGATGATCTGATACATATGATCTATAAATATAGTGGGGGAATTCATCACACTAAAAGAAATCAACAGCATCTGATAGTTTCTATAGTAAAATCATAATTTCTTCTTCAGAATATCAATATCACAATCCCTTAAGTTTTGGTATAGGGATATGTGATCAATCCTCATGAATCAACTCATACTTTGTAACTGTTCAAAGAGTTCATCAACACATAGTAAGGTGTACTTGTTATTTATTTTTACCTAGTTCATGTGATTGTAATAAATGAAAATACTCAAGCTCTCATACTCTTTTTTCACAAAAAAAATCTTGAGATTCCCATGGGGATATACTAGGTCTAATTAAAATCTTCTCTCAAAGGTCCTCCAACTACCCCCTCAACTCCCAAAACTTGATAGAGTCCATCCGATATTTTTCATAATATATTGATGTGTTCCTATGGTGTATGTCAATATAGAAGTCAATCTCTCTCCTTGGAGGTAGTCTAGGAACATCCTCAGGGAATAAATCCATAAATTACTCAACAAATGAAGGAATCCAGAAGCCTAAAGATCCTGTTGTGCTTGTGGAAAAACACACCAACTAATGTGTGAATGGTGGAATCTTCCTACTCTCAAGGCCCAGTCACTCCACCATGATATATCTCTACCCCACAAATGATAATACCATACCATTTATTTAAAAGAATATAACTTGTCTAGTATGATAGATAATATGGTCCTATAATGTGGGAAACTAGTTCATACCCAAGATGACATCATAATTTATTATCATGATGAACAAGAGGGCCCATAAGAAACTCTCTCCACTGAATTCCAACACACACTTTTAATAGATATTTGATATCAAATTATTTCTCCCTTTAAGAACCTCTATCAATAGTTGTTTGGCTAAAGTCTTAACTGGAATCTCTAGCTCTTTCAAAAAAGATGAGGTGAAAAAGGAATGCCTCATGCCTATGTCTAATTTTAATAGGGTAGGAGAATATAAGACACAAATCATACCTAAAATCATCTCCTGCATTTCATGGTCATATCCCACCATCACATAAAGCTACCCACATACTAAACATCCAACACTCTAAATATAATGTTATCCTCCATGTGGTGGTGGTTGAAGCATCTCACAACTTCAGCCTCCACCAGCCCCTCCTCTAACTAAAAATCCACCTACTCCTCCATCTACACAACCTCCCTGGTGAATTCCTTGAACATACATGGGAGATCCTTGATCACTAAACAAACTCTTTCTCAGTGGTCCATCCACCATCTACAAATCCTAATCAACACAATATGGTAGGAAATAATGTTCAATGTGACCCCTCCCATCACTAGCATAGCATCTACCCTCACCTCGCTAGTTGAATCCTCAACGTGATCCCTAAGTTCAAGATCCACATAAATGTGTCTCAGAATGTGAATTCCTCATATGTTGAGACCTTGATGCATGACACCTTCTTTTTGTTATAGACAACTTAGAAACCTAATTCCCACTACCGTATCCAACCACCCATCATCCCTCTACTTGAAAACTCTCAGTCTCTAGAGGTTTCACTAGAACAACAATATAGGTTAGAAAGCATAAGGAGACTATGATGGAATTTATATCTTTGTGGAGCCCCAACTCAAACTTCCTCACCTAGAGGAAGTCATCTCCTAGTATATAAAGCATATATTGAATTATCTCAGTGAACCTCATAGCATACTCAGCAACTATCATACTACCTTACTTCATTTGAAGAATCCTCTGGACTCGAACTGAGCACAATCAAGAGGGATAATAGTCTTAAAGAAAAATATTTTGGATTTCATACCTTGAGTGTTTTGTCTCATCACAAGTCCGTGTGACTATACTCAACCAAGGCCCTACTCCTCTAAAGAAAAGACTGAATTCTGGTGAAACTATCTGACCAGTTGGGGTCTGCATGAGTATGATGGTCTAGATCACTGAGTAAATACAATCCCCTGTGACATGGGGATCCTGCACTCCAATGAACCTCAGAAACCTCTAATGTTGGAACTTTCATAGTGCACTCAACCTACACTCATCATGAACTAGAATGGATGGTATTATCTGTTACTTGATAGGAGTGGTCACTACTCCCTACCAACCTAGAGGAAACACCTCATGATATGGACCCTGAACAAAGTCCTCATCACTCAACGAATAATCGTCGAAATCCTATATTGGTAACCTGGCAAGTTGTCTTCATAGTGGAATTCTAAATGTGATCATGAAATACTAAAGTAATATGATCATATATGTATGGAGTGATTACTAAAGGATAGTCAAAGTATGTAGTCCCATATGATGCATGAACAATTGTTTCCTACAACCAATGTCACCGTATTCCAAGTTGACACTACGATATTCATAGTCTTGGTGAATGGAAATGTCAGACACTAACTAAAATCGGGTTCCCTAGAATGAAATCCAAACCTAAGACACCCTTACATCATTGCTGAATGTTCCCAAAACAATCCTCACAATTGTTCTCGCTCCAACCCTAACATGAGGATGAACAACCTTCGATATAACAATGTAAAGTCCTGCCCCCCCCCCTCCACTCAGGATGACTTGGTTGGCGAAAGGCTGATCCACCACAACCTCCAGCCCACCTCCAATAGGCTAGGGGTTGGAAACAAGCATCAAGAAGTTATAACCAAAATGGGAGACATTTTTATAAAGTAATTGTTTTCCTACACCCAACTATCTCCATACAATAGTACATTTGAGTATATGAATGATTGTAACATCTAGGTTAAAATATTTCATGAAATATCCTCTAGGGAATATATTGAATTATGATATTATAAATCCAAAGTCAAGAAGAGAAAAATAAACATGCAACCAAAAATGAAGTATTAAGCTGACAAAAAATGGAATAAATGAAAACTAAGAGAGTCGGTCTCTTAATCTCTAAGTCCGACCACTATATGTGATTAATGGACCCAAGAATCACTATGCTCCACCAATTTCCCATATATTTATCTTTTATATGCATATTAAATTACACATGTGGTAAAATCCCATGTAGGGGTGAGTGTTTATATACCAATTAGGATGAAAAAAACCCTAAGGAGGAAAAAGAAAGATAAAAAAAGGTCAACTCAACAAAAAACAAGATGGAAAAAAACTCTTGATACACACACACACTCCCCCCCACATATATATATGCTGATAAAGAAACCTAGTGGCGATTAAAATGGGATATCCTTCTCATTGTCCAACTAGAGATGATGAGTCTTCGTAAACCTCTAAAATCCCATCATTAATTCCCAACATGAAACACAACTTCACCAGAAGACATGTGGAGGGGACCACTCCATGCTATTGTGCTCCATGACCATTGGATCCAAAGATACTTTAGAGGACCTGCACACTTCCATAGTATGAAGGAATTGGAGTAACGCTCTATAGATAGAAGACCCATGCTTAGGTTATAGGCGTACCTTACTCTGCCTATATAAAGAGTATGGGACCAGTTCCCTGGCGTGATAGGGGATTAGCAAACCCGACATCTCCCCTATGATCATGGATGATCACTTACATTATAAATAATTTCCTGAAGAAGTATCACACTCGAAACACCTATAGTTTTATCTCAAAATACAAAATGAATTCCACCATTTTTATCTACATGGAAAACTACTTTGGATACACTTCTGGTGGGCCAAAATCCATGTCCTGCAGAAGGATACACAAGGGGGGAAATTTACTAAGATATGTACAATTTTTAAATGGAGGTCTACATGGATTGTGACCCTACCTCATCACCCATCCATGTTCTACATGGGAAATGGATAAGGAATCCATTTCCTACTATAAGGTATGTGTAAGTGGTAAACGACGTGTCTCAGCCACCCAAAATATTCCAAAGTGCTCCTGCTCATGACCATGTGCAACTGGTCATTCTAATGTACATTTGGTCATGCACATGTACTTAAGACCATGCTCATGTACCTAGCCATGTATCTAGTTATACCTGGGTATGGAGAAAATCTCATCCACCTCTGGGAATTCCCATGTTCTCCCTAAGTACACATCATTTCAGGCTACACGAGGCCTTGGGTGTGTGAAGTAGACACACATCTTGGCCCCAATAGGTGGGGTCACACAATTCATGGGTCTAGACACATGTTTTTAAATCATTACCTTCCCCCAAAACCCTTCCTTCCAGAGCTAGGAAACCACATGTCAAGTCTTCTTAGACTACATACTATGTTTTCAATTTTCTCACATGTTATTCATGAGGATTTCAGATCCCCCATTTTTGTTGCCTCCCATAACTATTTACCTCTTTAGATTGGTGTGGTCCATATCTATTTGTTTATTATAATCCTATAGTTTCCAGGAATTGGAATCTGAATATCTCTATAGCACCCATAGTGTATTTTATTGTCCGTTATTTCCTCTCTAGATCCCAAATCCAAATATTCATCACCTTCTTCCCTAAACTAATCTCCGTCCATCCAAAAAATATCATCCCATGGATTATTTTCCCAAAAGACGTTAATTTGGGGGTTCAATCAGGCATGAAATTGCCCCAACAATGTTGAATTGTGACCCCATGTGATAATGTTGAAGAATATGTAGAACATTGGGAGAAATGAATAATAATAAAGGTATATCAATTTGTTTCAAATAATTTATGGCCAGTGATCATAGAAGAGGGATATATAGGCTGATAATATGTGGAACAAATAATTTTATTGAGATCAATAAAAACAATAATGTGGAAGGGGTTATTCAAGGTTGGAAAATTCCAAAAATCAATGTTGAAAAATTAATCTTTGATGATTTAAATAAAAATGGCATAAATCCAACAATAATTTTCCCTACCGTGATTTAGGATTGATCATTGGTGAAGAACAAATTCTCCAGTAATGAGGAAGTCCCATTTCATTCACTAGGTCTTGATCTACCTTGATATGATCACTTGTCATTCTCTTATCTCGATCCATCATTAAAGAATATCTAATACCCCACTCAAATCAACCAAGGGTTATGAAGCTAATCATAGTAATTTTTTATGAGGGGATATTTATATATGATTTACTTAGTTAGTTCATTTAATAAAGTTAAATAAATTTAATTATTTATTTTATCAATCACATCCTCCAATAGATACCTCAACCGGATGTCTATAATTGACTAATAATAGGTCATGACCAGGGTAATCCCCATAATCCAAAATCAACCGTGGTATTGGATTTTTCATCAGAGATCCTGAAAAATAGAAAAACAAAAAACACAAAAATAGTGCTTTCACGTGGATTATAATATATTAATATTTTTAGTATATTAATTCTAAGGTGCCATGACACCCAAAAAAAGTTCCAAAAGAGAGTATAAATATAGATATATGCATAGAAATGGTCATAGGACTAACCCAAAAAAACAAAATTCTCATAACGATAAAAAATAAAGACATTTTTTACAAAAAAAGAGATGATGATTCTATTATGGTATGAAAGGTCACATTATGTTCCAATGTAAAATGGGTATAAATATCAATGTTTAAGAGATGAATATGAAACTAAAATGAGAATCTGGAAAATATAGGCACAAGATTATTGGCATGGTGGAATACATATATGATGAATATTTTATGGTTTTTCTGAAGAAAATAACCTCAAGGGATGGTGGAATAGTTTGTGGAATGCCAAATCTTGAAGGACTCACTCAAGTGTGTGAAATTACTACCTAGTCAGATGGTGTTAGCAAATAACAAAGGTAAAGAACTAGTGATTTCAAGTTCAAAATTAGTTGCAATAAAGAATAATTCCACATAGAAGATGATGGATGATCATGTTCCTAAGGATATATTCATTATAAGGATATATAAGTTGGAAGAAACTAAATAATAAGTGAAATATAAAAAAAAAGTAAATATTCCTTGATATCTAATTCCAAGAATCCAATTCTAGTTAAGAACAATGTTAATAGTGAAGAGAATCCCATGCTGCATAAATATTTTCATATCTAGATATTTAAATATAAGGATAGAATGAAGATGTCTTGAAATTATATAACTTTAATGAAAGGGTTCTCTGGGTCATTTAAAAATCAAAACCCCATTGCTATAACTAAATAAATTGAATATTATTTTTACCCCCATATCAGTTTATATGTTCTTGTATACTGGGAACTAAAATTATCATTTAATTAATTAAGAAATGATCATAAGATATAATCTCTAAAAAAACATGTTGGAATATCCATAGTGAAGATGATTTCATTTTTTATTCATTTCAATTGATATCATAAATTATCTAGTATTGAAAGTGGTTGGAGAATACATCATGAAGAACAATAAACCATTGTGATGAATGGAAAACATCCCTTGTGGGGGATATACTGAAAAGGAGGAAGCTACCAGATATTTATTATAGTTACATAAATATAAAAATAGAAAAAACTCAACAAAGAGTTGAATTTTGAGGTATAATGATCATTTTTTAATAGTAAATCTATTTTCAAGGGGTAGTGAATCTTTTTCATATAATGAAAATCATACTTTCACTTGAATATTTTTGATATGTTTGTTCAAGAGGAGTTCATGTTTTTTAATTTTTTTTGAAAACCTATTTAATAATGGCAAATAATTGGTGACACATTGAGAAATATATATGGATAGCAATTATGAATTGGTAAAATTGAAAAAAAAAATCAACACTATGCTAGCCTACAATGAATTATATTTGACATACCAAAGGATAATTTTGCTGAAATTTAGTTGTGTTTTACAGGTCTAATTAAATAAATAGAAAATAAAAGAGGAGAATAAGTTAATTTGATTCAAGGGGGTGAAACATTTTTTCCCTCACCTATGCCCTTATATTAAGGAGGGATGATATTTTTCCTATTTTTATTTCTATAAAATTAATATAAGAAAAATAATGATATACTTAGAGAAAATTTGTTTTTGAAAAAAAAATTCCATCGGCAGAGTGTGATGTAACCTAATGTATTATGAATAATATATTTGGATTTTCTTTTAATCAATGTTGTGTAAATGTTAAGGTAAATATTTATGTGTTTAGTGATAATAGAGAATGAGTGAAAAAATAAGTATCCATCCAAGAAGATATTCATGGTACCCATGTATTATGGGTAAGGAAGAAAATAAGGTTTCCATTGAAGTTAAAAAGTAAGTTTTTTATTTTGGAAGTGGTGGTTGGAAGTGTTGGAAACATGGTGAATATCTCCACAAATGAGATGATTTTTTTATGTAGTTCCTCAACTCTAATACATGTTATAAGTTCCTTAAAGAATTATATATAATATTTAGAAAATGAATGAAGTGGTAAATAGATTCAAAACATTAATAGATATTTTTACCAATGTTAAGAGTTTTAGTAATTGAATATTGAATACACACTTTGTTAGAGAAACCATCCTATTATACTAATGTGGATAAAGTATTGGTTGAATATTTATAAAGACTATGGATACATTTTACAAGTGTGTAGGGAGTGAAGGTTTATTAAGAAACTCATCTTGGATTTTAGATATTTGAAGGTACTTTTATATTGATTTAAAATACTTTGGAATTATTCTGATAATTTTAAAATTCATTTGAAGTCATTTGAAGATGTGTTTTGTTGGTTGATAAGATCTTGGGATCAACTAAAAATGTTTACAGACATTTGAGTAAATACTAGATTGTGAATGAATGTATTTAGGTGTCATGTAAGGAATTGGTAGGTAGTGTATGAAATTGATTGAATCGTATGAATTTGAGAACTTTATTAATTTTATAATCATTTTGTATGAAAATTCTGAAGGGAAGATCATATGATAACCCCAGCATTATGAAATAGATTATGTTATAAGAATATCGTGTATAACATATAGCTTTATACTGTGTGTTTCACTTTGATCTAAGATATATGAATTTGAAGTCATATGAAAAAAATAAACTATATATGCACATGAATTTGAAGGAAAACATATGGCTTTAAAGTAATAAAAAATGATATCCCTATATAGAGTATGAATTTTAGACATATAAAAATCCAATAATGCTACAGAATGAATCAGATGCTTCCAAATTTAGTATCTGAATGTAAAATATGATAGTAATGACTCATGTATGGATCTAAATAGATAAAAACATCAAAAATAAAATTTCAAAGAATTAATTATTTTTAATAAGTTGGTATTAAAAATGCGAAAAGATCATATCAAGTCAAGAGAAATTTTGAGTGACTTTTCAAGTATTAAAATTTTGATTTAACATAATTTCTTATTCTTATAAATATTTAATTATTATATTATGAAGATGACCCTAAATGATTTAATGTATAAAAAACATAGTGTTTCATGTTGTTTTTTTAATTAGAATATCAATATGGGATTAGTTTCTAAGATAATAAGTAGGTGGAAAATGAGAATCCACCAGATTAAAAAATCTGGAAATGAATAAAAAATATGATAAAAGTCAAGATGTACAATTTTATTTGAAATATAAAATATCATTTATGATACATATATTGAATTAATGGATGAATCATTGGTGTTCTCTAATAATTAATATACATTTCTTATCACTCACTATAAAATCAGATACTTTAACAATATAGAAAAAGGAGTTATTCTAAATAATGGATGACAATGAAATATTTCAATAGTAGTGAAGAGAGTTCTATATGTATATTTTAGTGGCAATGTTTTGAGAAGTAGATAATGAGAAACTCAATCCAGCTCAAATAATTTTGTAGATTCATTCAACTGAGATAGAGAGAGAAAAAAGTAAAGAGAGAAGGAAATAAAGAGATAAGAAAAGGGTATTCTTGGTATTATGTTAGAGACAATCCTTTGGGGAGGAAAATAGAATATCCATGATCATAGAAAGTACCCACATATGAAAACCTGAGGTAATGTGAATGGAAATCATGTGAACTAAGTTTGAGGGGATTTTTTAATTCTAAATATACATAATATAATTTATGGTGACTTATGTATAACAGGAAAAGTATGAATGTGAGTGAGGTTTTCCAAAAGTGGAATATAAAAACCAATGCCTAGTGAAGATCTTGGAACTCTTGAATGAGAAAAAGAAGAAAAATATTATGATTTTGTAAAGACTGGGATTTTCAATGTAATTTTTTTTTAAATTATATGGAATCATTATAAGTCTGCAAAAATTGACGGCGTGTGATTTTTGAGGCCCAGTTTGCCCGAAATGAATTTATGAACCTTTTATAAGGTACATTCAGTAAACTTGAGAGTGGCATTTTCTAACTTTAAAACTGGTGCTCAGATTTAAAATATGAGGGTATCGTTGAATCTGCAGCACTGGGATTCGCTGAAGGGAGACTTTACTTTGACCACAGTAGGTCTGGAAAAAAATTTGTGTTTTGTGACTTTTTAAAAGAAATAAATAAAATAACATTATTTTATTTGTTTCTAACTTATCCTCCAATGGACAAGCATAGGTGGGACCAGCGATGTGTCAAGCCAATAAATGTCTTAATCTGTCAATATTAAGAAACGATGTCGTTGGGGAATTAGGAATGTTCTTAATTAAGGAGCCCCCATTAATTCACCTTGTCATTACTTACCCTCCCCCTCTCTTATTTATATGGAGCTTGGGGAGAGGTGTCGACACACCTTTTCCAAGAAACGATGTGTTGAAGGAGTGTTGTGATGCTAAACCCTTAGAGGATGGAGCTGATCCTAGCAGGAGGTGAGGGGTGACACCAAACCACAAACCGAAGGATGAAGTACGAGCGGTGTCATTGGGAACCTACTGCGGGAACGAAGAACACGACCCACCATCAAGCGTGGACGTTCTCCAATGGGTTTACAATGTAGGGGTTTAAATCTATGTGATTTTTGATTCCCATGTTCATCTCTTCTAAATGAAGAACATGGATCAGCTCACTAACTAGTTGATTTGTGGATGATTTCTTCTTGCGAGATTGGGAATAATTATTACAGGTTGATATAGGGGTTTAACTCTTGTTTATTTAAAATGAATTTTCATGAACCCCTTTATCCTACATCTATATTACGTGCTAACGCGGAGGGCACGGGCCTAAAAACATGGCTCAGACCCTCCACTACATTGCTACACCCTTGCGTTCTCTGGGGAATACCGCTAGCGCAGTGAAACCGACCGCATACAAAGAAGGTGAGCATCGACGCATGCCACAAGGGGAGGCCACGACAGAAATTCGTGGTGGTTATCGGAGAGGTTAGCACTGACCGGACACAGAGGAAGTGTGGCACACCGTCGTGTGCTGCCGGTGAGCAGTGGGTCATGGATCGTCAGCTGCAGCAGACAGAGGAGGTGGCTAGCACATCATCTGGCCACGAAAGAAGAGGTGGCTCGACAACTGTGCCACCGATGAGAAGAATATGTGGCCAAATCCACGGTGGAGGTAGAACCTAAGCCTCTGGCATGTTCGGTAGAAACCGGGCGGCGCTCACGTGGCGCCACCGCTTCACAAACTGAATGGCCTCCGGGCCGTTCGGCAGCTCAGGAGACCGAGGGTCACACCCCCCCTCGCTAGCTCAGGAGAATAGTGGTCAGGTTTCACCCTATGAGGTCGGGCCACCCCTGTGTGGGACGTACCCTACGAGGGTTGGGCCACCCTTTTTGGGCCGTCCCTTTACAGGTTGGTCCGCCCTAGTGGGCCACCCTTTTGCGGGCCACCCTTTGCAGGTCAGGCCACCCTTGCGGTCTACCTTTGCGGGATGGGCCGGACTTCATCCTAGTAGGTCGATCCCTCCATGGCCCAGCTCAGAGTGGTTCATGCCGGTTTAGACCGGACACAGGCCCAAATGGGCCCAGAAACACTTAAAGGGCCATATTTTGATAACCAAAAGTCCATTTGACAAACTTTCTGTGGAGTTGGGATCCTTGGATCGAGACAACCCTTTTGAAATAATCCTCCTAAGTTTTGTTGATAGTTGGAGTATTACTAGTTTGAATCAAACCTGAATCCAATCGGGCCCCCATAACTAAAACGCTTATAACTCATAGATCGAGCTTCTGATTGATGCATCATCTGTCACGTTAGTACCCTTACGACATAGTGGTCCTTTGGGTTGAAAATTGGTGGATATTTGTGGTGGTCGAGGTATTACTGAATCCTAAGGGGCAGATAAAACAAAACACGAGTGCACCGGGTGCGCAGAATCTAGTGGCTGGCAGTGAGGTGGAGGTTGGAGACGATCATACGGAGGATAGTGTCGAGCATTCCTATGAGGGTCAGCACTGATCCTGTGTTGGTCGGATCCTATGTGGGTTAGCGCTTAGCAATACTATTTGGGTTATCGTATACCGTTCCATTGTGGGGTAGATCCTGTGTGGTTCAGTGCTCAGTGATCCTGTGTGAGTCAGCTCATACCGATCATGTGTGGGTCAGATCCTGTGTAAGTCAATGTGGGTTAGTTACCTATCAATCCTAGGTGGATCAGATCCTATGTGGGTCATTTAGGGGGTTAGTACCTATCGATCATGTGTGGGTCAGACTTTGTATGGTCATTAGTAGTGCCTCTTGACAGAATAAGATTATCTAGCTTCGCGACTAATCATCTTTACTTCTATACTTCCCTGAAAACATGGTTTGAGTGGAGAATCTATTTGAGTTGTGTCTATTTCTTTATACTTTTTGATTTAGATCATGCTTTTTGGATTTACTTTTTGGAATTCTGAGAGGTCTTCGGGGGTCTCAGGGTCCCTACTGGGTATTTTTATACTCACCCCTACATGGGCTTCGCCCGCACCTTGTTGCGTCTTGTGCAGACGACGAGCAGTTGGGCTAAGGTTTGAGGGAGCCAGGACCGGGCAGAACGCAGGGGAGACGGGTGAACATGGAGTTCTTAAGAGGTGATCTGTACCTACCCTTCAGGTTGGATCCTCAGAGGATGACCTAGGAGTTGTTTTCCCTTTTTCAGTTGTATTGTACCTTTCAGTTGGGCTTGTATTCTGTCCCCTTTACTTTCAGCACTCTTTTACTACATAAGTTTACTTTGTGGTTGCATCTTATTGGGTTCTATTCTGTGTGATTTTACATGTCTAAAGGAAATTCCTTCCCATTATAGGGATGCGCCTTTCTAGTGCTAGTCTCCACCCCCTGGCCTATGGAAATCAGGCTTAGGGTAGTCACGACATGGGCCTCGGGGGACATGTCGTGGAAAATATTTTATTCAATAATATTCAGTATCTATGTATCAATGTAAAAGTAAGAAGAAAAAACTGGCCTATATTCTACTATGCAGATCTATCTGATGTAGTGGGAAGAAAAATCAATAGACAGACAAAAATACTATGTATATTTTTGATAATTAACATTGATCCTTTTAGTGATTGAGGTGTGTTTGGATTAAATAATTTCAAAGGATTTCATTTCGAGTAGATAAATATATGTGTGTAGGATCTATTAATGATCTATGAAGTTATGCTCAAACTAGTACTATGTTTCATGCTATGTGTTTACATATCTATTAGAGTTCAAAGATTTTGTATTGAAAGGAAGGATATATATATACAGTTGGTGAAGTTATATCTTTATATGGAAATGATATCTACTTTAGAAAGGCTAAAAGAATACACTTATATACATGGTGATAATACATATAAATTTTGAAACATAGGGTATCCAAGGATAACATAGCGTGAAAATGTTATTTCGTTGTAAATTTGGGATTTTGGAAGTCCGGTGAGATATTTTAAATTGTATTCACATTAATCATTTTTTAAGTTGTGAGAAGCACCAAACAATTATATTTGGAGACTAATTATAGTGTACAATCTATGATTCAATGAAATAACTAATAATTAAAAGGAGTATGTATTAGAATCAAACCTTTTAAAAATATTATGTGTCATTTTTTTCTTTCATTACCTACAATACATGTGGTTGAAAATTTCTTGGTAAAACATAAATCGATCCAAATATATTAGACAATCAAAAATCATAATCAATGGGGGATAACATTTTAAATGATATTTTCATTTCGGTAAAAAAGAATAGACATGTGATTCATCCCCTATCCCCCTCACCAAACCCTCTTAGGTGTCTACACCAATTCTATGGGGAATTTCATAACACATCAATTTACATGGAAAATATAGAGAAATGTCCTATCAAATATAGTTTTTATGACACTCCAATTCTAAATACTATAAATTTATACTACTATCATGATGATTGATAAAACACTGAAAACCTGTCAAAAATTATAATTGAACTAACACATACAATGCTAGGTGGTAAATTCCAAGATGTGTGAATGCATTTATAATCTCATTATACCCTTATCATAGACCACTCATGTGATATGCAAGGAAATGAATCCATATATTTCAAAGTTACAAAAATATATTGATAAGGGGTAGGCACCCCCCTCGCATATTCATACTATTTTTGGATTCATATCCCTAGAGTGAGGTAAGACCTAGAATCCCTACATTATAAAGGTAGAGGGTGATATTCACAACTTCTCTATGATTACCCAATTGTTATCTAGGAGGACTCCCACTAACGATGGAATTTACAATTACCATTTGGACTCAATTCCTTAGGTGGATACTGATGAATCTTTCACTACACCAGTTATGCATAATATTCCGCCATGGATGAAGGCCATGTGAGGGCTATCAAAAACCAAAACCCAAGAGTGGTTCTTTTTTCCGAGGGATTTCATCATAAAAGACACCCATTATCCGATCCATATGGTGAATTGATGATGATTCAAAGTCACTATTGAAGTGACCCAACCACAATATACATACATATTACATAATTTCACATGAATATTAATTTCATCACAAAAAACACAACCTAGAATCTAGAGGTCCTCTGTCATTAGAGATTAGATGCATAAAAAATAATTTTTAAAAACATTATATAATGTCTACAATAAATATTTATCTTATATGATAACCTTATAAACCTATCTTTACTAATAATCTTCTTTATTAACCAAAGAATGGAAACATATGATTGAGTGGGATCAGAAGTTCAAAAAGTGGCAAACATAAGAGATAGTTGTTGAAGACTATATGTGTGCATAAGATATACATGTTGTTCTGATAACATAATCACGGTACATGAACATAACATAAGTAAATCATACCCAATAAAACATGGATTATAAATATTGATTCATGATGTGAGGATTTCTCCATAATGTTTATGGTGAGGTATATGATTGGTGAATCATGTGATAATTAACATAATTTGTGGAGCCATAACATATGAATGTGGCATAGAAATGTCAAATAAGAATTTAGAACATACATAAGAACTGAAAATCATTTCATTTATCAACGATCACTACCAAAACAATCATCACATAGTCTAAATATTTTCATAGTGGATTGGGTCCACTCCAAATTCCCATAAACAAAGTGGATAGATTCCCACATTTTATTAGGTTCACTCCACATTCTAATAAACATAGTGGAAAGAGTCTCATAGTGGGTGGGGTTTGGTCCATAGTCTCTTTCATGTCATTAAATAAGATATAAATCTTTTCTCAGTGCATTATAGGTCCATAAAATTATGGGACCACCCATCATATAATGAAAAAACATAATTATGTGTTCCACATGAACATGAAAACATTCATTATACTATCATAGATTAATTACCCCTAATAGAGAAATGGATTACAATAAATTTTTTACAACACATGATCATAACACATCCCAAGTAAAAAATTGGTTTGAATCATTATATCAAATCCCTAGTGAATAATTAGAAACATTAAAGGATATTGCCATAAATAAAAATCGATTTATTAAATCATTAAAAAATGCTTTGAAAAATAATAAGTAAATAACATTAATTTTTTATAAATTTTATTTTAAATTTAAATCTTTTTAATATGATAGTTTTAAATAAATAAAAATTTATATAAAAATTACATTATAGAATTATAAAAACATTATAAATAAACATTGTTAAGATGATTGAAGGAAATGGTACAAGAAATATACCATACAAAATACATTAAGATGATTCCTTTCAATATTTTTTAAATAAAGTCATATTTAATATAAAATAACCATAATCAATCATAAAAGTCTTGGTAAGGACATCCATAAAAGCATATGAAAAATGGATATGTAGAGAGAAATATTCCAAAAGGAAAATAAGCGATTAGGATAACTCCACATAAAATAACCCTTTTAATTAAATTGTGATTCAAAGTTCAACGAATTGGTATGGATACATGTTAACCCCAAAAAAAATAGAAAATAAAATAGGTAGAGTATTATAGATAGGTAAAATAACACTTCCCCCTTGATAAATTTTGTCATAAATAATCTTGATTTCCAAGTGAGATTGGAAGAGAAAACCATAAAACTTTAATAACATGTGAATCAAAAGCCCTTGAAAGATATAGACTAAGATGGATTTAAAAATACCTTTAATTGAATGAAATTTAACATATTATAAATCCATGTGGAAGTATATACACTACCCAAAATAAAAAAAGTGCTCTATATGGAGAATGTCTCATTGAAAGGAAATTGAGATAAGGAACCCTTACCTTAGATTTTTTCTTGACGAGAAACAATCTCACTCCAAATATAATAAAAATAGGTTTATTATTAAATTTCATAATAACCTTATTCATACTTATTTTAATTAATACCATTCATTTATAACCCATTATTAACAATATGCTATTTTTTGTTAAAATTAATATTCAAGTGTCAATTATTCTGTTTTTCTACACATGATTTAGTTTAAAGGTACCATTCCTTGCTCCATGGTTGTGGGTTAATAAACTCAAAAAAGTTAATGAGATTTAATAAAATGTTTTTGATAGAGTTCTAGGGTTCCTTATTCATTTAATGGAACTTATGGTGATGGTTTGTAAGGAATTATTAAAAATCACTTTTAATTGATTATTGAATTAATAAAAGAATTAAATTTATTGGTGAATAATATTTTGGATGTTATTGTTCAATAATTATTAGAATATCAATAATTAATAATTATTAGAACATATTATCAGTATTTAGTTTTTATAATTAATTCATGATGTGAACGTTATCAAATTATTTATGTATATGGAAAAACCGGCCCAAATAAAAATATGTTACAATGATTAAATTAGTAATAACATGTTATTGTAACATAATAAATTTAATTTTATAGAATATTAATTATTCTAAAAGAAATTTATAAAATTGAAAATTTATAATTAAGAATATTCGTAAGAAGAATATACAGAAGAATGATTAAAGAGATGATAACACTTACGTTGAGTACATGAAACTTATCGTAGAGAGACTCTTCGAAATAAAGGATTTGGGAAACCTTCTTATGACTCGAGGTTACTAAATAATGGATTGGATTTTTAGGAAGATAACTTGGGCTCATATTCAAGAGGAATCTAATGGAATTGTGTTTTTTTAATTAGGGATGATATGGGTGGTTTTATAGGTGATGTTGACAATCATTTTTTCAAATATCTATTCCTTAAAGGGAAAAGAGTGTCTTTATACATGGAAACTAGAGCTAAAATGGAAAAAATTGAATGAGGATGAGGGGGCTTGATAATTCTCTCCAAAACTCATTTCTATATATTCTTTAATGAAAAGTTAGGCATTCTCACATTAATTTAACACTTTTATCATATTTTACAATTATTGTGGTAACTTAATTTTTAATATAGTAACTTAATTTTTTTTAAATGACACTCCTATCTAATTTTTATAAATTAATTAAAACTTTAGAATCCATTTAACCTAACTAAATTTATAAATATGAGAAATTAAACTTCTAAATCAAAATATTGAATATTTAGAAAATTTTATATCTATAGAAAAATGACTTTTTTAAACACTAAGTGTTATTAATCTTATTTTATAACAATTATTAATTAAATGGGTGGAAATATTTTATTTATAAATTTGAAAATTAAATTTTATTTGATTTATCCTTCATAATTGATTACATTATTTTATTTTGTTACAAATACACAACACTTGGAAAAAAGTTTGAAACGTATCCCTTTTAACATTAAATGATTTTAATCAAATCCATTAATAATATTTATTTATTTTCAAACTATTCAATTTTATCAATCGATTGGTATGATAATTTTTCATTGAATATTAAGAACACATATAATCGTTCTCTAAAAATAAAAATATTATTTTTATTATTATTAACAATAATAATAATAAATATAACAAATATAAAAATATTTTTTTATAAAAAAATTCAATTATTTATTTTTTTATTATTTTTTTCCATAATTATTTATTATATATGAATTATATTTTTTAAATTTTTTACTAATAGGTACACTACAATAGTATTCATATTGGATACAAATATATCCAACTACAACATATCCAATGGTTGTCTATCTGATGTTCATAAGTCCAATCACCATATAACCAATGACCATATATATAATGGTTATATAACATTCCTATATGTAGCTTTAAATACATCGCCAAAATAATTCATCATATTCTCTAAGTTCTTTTTCAAGATACTTATCATATTTCTATCATTTTTCATTATTTGTATAATTGACATCAATGGAGCTGTAAAGTAATAAAACAAAGGAGAAGGCACTAAAAGAGGAATCAGAGCATGTATCAGCCGCTAGAGTATAGGTTACTGGATTGAGAAGGACAAGATTATAGGGAAAGTGTCATCGGTACAAGGAATTATTCAGCTCTACTTGGGGAAATTCTAGTCGATCATCCATGCGAGGTGGGTAGATAGGCAACATCAATGAAGGAGGTGTTAGGGAGGGGTATTTCTAGTATAGTTGAGTTTTTATGGATTCATGTCTTGTATTAGGCCACTACGGGAAAAATCAATATTTGCGACGGGTTATTTGCGATGGGGAAATTTCTCCGTCGCAAATAACCAATTATTTGAGACGGGTTTTCGTTTCCTGTTGCAAATAGTTTGGCGCGACTTGCGCGCCAAACCGCGCGGCATGCATGCCAAACCGCGCAAGAGTATTTGCAACTGTACCCGTCGCAAATACCTGGTGGTGGTTAATAGCTTTTTGCGATGGGATGTCGTCTCGTCGCAAAAAGAGTGTCAGCAGGAACTATTTGCGACGGGCCCCGTCGGAAATACCTTTTTAACCGCCAACAGTAATTAATGCGCGCGAGGGAATTTGCGACGGGCCCCATCACAAATAACTCTGTCACAACTAATCTAACCTATATATACCCTCATCCGTTTTTTCCTAAATCACTCAGATCTTCCTCTCCCTCTCTTTTCATTCTTCAGTTTCAAGGGAAAAAAATTTTTGAGTTAAAATTTTTTGTTCGAGAGCAATTGGAGGGCGCCAATATCTTCAGAATATCAACGTTTAAGGTATTATAATTTTTTTCTATATTTATTTTATTTTCTTATGTTAGTTTTAATAGTTTTTTATTAGTTGTAATTAAATTATATTTCAACTCTTTTTTATTTATATTTATTTTGAGAAAAAAATTGATATTGTTAGTGATAATTATAAATAATTAGTGTTAATTAGATATGATTAGATATAATTAGTAATAATTAGATATAATTAGTAATAATTAGTAATAATTAGTAATAATTAGATATAATTAGAAATAAATAGATATAATTAGTAATAAATAGATATAATTAGTTATAATTATATATAATTAGTAATAATTAGATATAATTAGTAATAATTAGTAATAATTAGATATAATTAGTAATAATTAGATATAATTAGTAATAATTAGATACAATTAGTAATAATTAAGTAATAAATAGAGATAATTAAGTAATAAATAGAGATGATTAGTAATAAATAGAGATAATTAGTAATAAATAGAGATAATTAGTAATAATTACTAATAAAAAAATTATATTAGAAATAATTAGTAATAATTAGATATAATTAGTAATAATTAGATATAATTAGTAATAATTAGATATAATTAGTAATAATTAGAAATAATTAGTAATAATTAGATATAATGAGTAATAATTAGATATAATTAGTAATAATTAGATATACTTATATATAATTAGTAAGAATTAGATATAATTAGTAATAATTAGATATAATTAGATATAAT
This sequence comes from Viscum album, assembly GCA_963277665.1. Lineage (NCBI taxonomy): Eukaryota > Viridiplantae > Streptophyta > Magnoliopsida > Santalales > Viscaceae > Viscum > Viscum album. Next base: position 1,424,242,395 of record OY728120.1, on the reverse strand, counting down.
TAAATATAATTAGTAGTAATTAGTAATAATTTGTAATAATTAGTAATAATTAGTAATAATTAGTAATAATTAGTAATAATTAGTAATAATTAGTAATAATTATTATAATTAGTAATAATTAGTAATAATTAGTAATAATTAGTAATAATTAGTAATAATTAGTAATAATTAGTAATAATTAGTAACAATTAGTAACAATTAGTAATAATTAGTAATAATTAGTTATAATTAGTAATAATTAGTTATAATTAGTAATAATTAGTTATAATTAGTAATAATTAGTAATAATTAGTAATAATTAGTAACAATTAGTAATAATTAGAAATAATTAGTAACAATTAGTAACAATTAGTACTAATTAGTAACAATTAGTAGTAATTAGTAACAATTAGTAATAATTAGTAACAATTAGTAATAATTAGTAACAATTACTAATAGTTAGTTATAATTAGTAATAATTAGTTATAATTAATAATAATTAGTAATAATTAGTAATAATTAGTAAAAATTAGTAATAATTAGTAATAATTAGTACTAATTAGTAATAATTAGATATAATTAGTAATAATTAGTAATAATTAGTAATAATTAGATATAATTAGTAATAATTAGTATTAATTAGATATAATTAGTAATAATTAGTAATAATTAGATATAATTAGTTATATTAGATATAATTAGCAATAATTAGATATAATTAATAATAATTAGCAATAATTAGATATAATTAGTAATAATTAGTAACAATTAGTAATAATTAGATATAATTAGTAATAATTAGATATAATTAGTAATAATTAGTAATAATTAGTAATAATTAGTAATAATTAGTAATAATTAGTAATAATTAGTAATAACTGGTAATAATTTGTAATAATTAGTAATAATTAGTAATAATTAGTAATAATTAGAAAGGGATGAACCTCCAAAGATGATCTCAGGTACAGAGTTGTAAATTGTATTTTCGATACCCCCCATCACATTTGGACCAATAGTAAACATACATAAAATTCATGGCTTTGGGAAAGAACATAATTGGATAAAACAGAGCATTTTTTGGGATCTTCCGTATTGGTCTGATTTGTTGGTCCACCACATGTTGGATGTTATGAATATTGAGAAGAACTGTTTTGATAATTTATTTCATACAGTTTTTCATACACCAGGTAAGACCAAAGATATTGTAAAGGCGTGATTAGATCTTTCCCAAATTTGCAGGAGACCAGAACTTGAACTATTTGAAAATGTCATATCACAGAGGTTAATGAATTCAAAAGCAGCTTATACACTGTCCAAAGAGATTCACTTTTTATTTTGTCAGTGGATTGCAGATTAGAGACTTTCTGATGGATATGCTTCCAATTTGGGCAGATGTGTTAAGAATAGTTATATTACTGGATTAAAAAGTCATGATTTTCATGTTATAATGGAAATAATTATGCCAATTGGATTTAGAGGTTTGTTTGATTCTATTATTTGGGATTTGATAACAAACATGTCATATTTTTTCAAGAAATTTGTGCAGCGACAACAGACTATGATGCACTAAGAAAACAGGAAAAAGATGTTGCTGTAATTATATATAAACTGGAAAAATCTTTCTGTCAGCTTTATTTGACTCAATGGAACATCTGATATTATATTTTCCTCATGAAGATAAATGTAGAGGTCGAGTACAGTTTCGATGGATGTACCAATTCGAGAGATGCATGCTAAAATTGAAGAAAAAAGTACATAACAAAGCATTAGTTGAAGGCTCAATTACTGAAGCTTATTGGCAAGAGGAAACTTCTTTTTTCTGCTCTAATTATTTTGAATCTCAATATCCCTCAAAACACAATCACATGGGACGAAATGAGTGGAATGTTAATGAAGAAACAGACAATCAATTAATAGTTTTTAGTCATCCAAATTTATGTTTTGGTGGAGTTCATGAACGATGGCTTCCAGATGATGAACATCACAGAGCTCATACGTACGTTCTGCTCAACTATGAAGAAATGACATCATTTGTCCTGTGAGTGCTTCTATCACTTATTCTATAATTTATGTTATAGTAGATAAAATTATTTTATTTTTAGGTTATATGATAATCATATCAAGAAACAACTTCCACAAATTACAACAGCTTCTCTTGAAGAACGCAGACAAAAAAAATTTCTCAATGGTTTCAAAAACTGGTAACATAAATTATTGATGGTTTAATATCAATTCCGTTTATTATTTATTATATTGATAATTGTTTTACAAATTTTCAGGTGTTAATATGATGATAAAATTGATACGCGACTGTGTATATTGAGTAACCCACCATCCAAAATGGTTAAATATTATAATGCATATGTAGTGAATGGTTTTCGATTTCATACACATGCATACGGGGAATAAAAAAACAATGAACAGTGGAGTTTTCTTGAGAGGATCACATCATAGAAAAACTGAAGTTGACTTTTATGGAATTTTGGATGAAATTATTGAGCTGTTTTATCTAGGACAGAATTACATAACAATGTTTAAATGTTGGTGGTTGGATATTGAGAGAGGCTTGCATGTTCATATGACTCATGGAATCATCGATATTAAATATAAAAGTCTTCTTGAAGTAAATGAACCATTTTTACTGGCTCAACAGGAACCTCATATTTATTATGAAAAGTATTGTGATACTTCAAGAGACTTGAGCTATTGGTGGAGCATAATAAAAATGAAATCTCGGGAAAATCAGTTTACTCAAACTGAATGTGGTTTTACTGAAGTAGAAAGAATTGAAATTTTTCAAGAGACTGCTCAAAATCCATCTGATTCACAAAGAGATGTGAATATCGATGATGACACCCCACAATTAAGGATCGATGGTGATGAAGATGTTAATGATGTTACAAATGAATTTGAAATGACAAGAGATGCTAAAACTGAAACTCATATGGATATTGATAATGCTGAGGAGGATGATGAAGACATTGATATTGACAGCTATGGAGAAGAGGATGAAGTTGAACACTGACACAATAAAATGCTGGTTATAATCATAACTAATATATATATATATATATAATAGTTATTTTCAACTGTATGCTAACAACAATCATTTTGTGTTTCAGATGGACTCTGATCTATTGCGTGAGTTAGAGGAGGCTGAGCTACCTTTCGATGATGCGGATGTGGGATCATCTGACCCTCAACCTACTGGTGGTTCAGGAGGTACGCGGAGGGGGTGCAGTCTTGCGCGACTTATGATTCATGGCCATATCCCCGAGCGACGTCCACGTCTTGGTTTCGATCCACACACACTGAGGTATGGTAACCAGGGTATTTTTGTTAGATTTCATTAATTAATTTATATATATACTAATTATTTCATTATTTATTACTTTTTCATAGTTTTGAGCATGTAGCTATTGGATAGGGGAGCGCTATATTGTGCAATTATGTTTCTCAGCCATGGATCACATGGGAACTCATTCCCATTGATGTGCAATGTGACATGTTTCATCATTGGCTGGTACGTAAATAAATAATATTTATTTTGAAATTTATTTTATTAACAACTTGATATTATAAATTATTTGAAGGTTTTATGGAATCCTATCGATGATAGCATGTGCGACGCTATCCACACGGCATGGAAGGTTTCTATGCGTGACCATTTCCGTTAGTTTTTGCACAATTTGAGAAGGATAACCATTAAGAAAGCATAAGTGACAGAATTTGATGAGCCGTGTAGAGCCCACCAACCAGAGTACATTTCATCTCATGTTTGGGATGGATTATGTTTACACTGGTTGGGTGGTGGATTTCAGAGGAGATATTCAGTGGGACAGCAGAACCGGGGGAGATAGGAGGTGACACATCGAGCTAGTATTCCTACATTCAATTTGCATAGAGATCATCTGGTAAGTGTATTTTTTAAATATTTTATATAACTTTATATATAAACAGTTTATTTTATATTTTTGTAGGCAGTTGAGAATCCCGATATTATGGTTGTCGACATTTATCGGAGGATTTACAGTGATCTAGCCACTGGAGAGATTAGAGGTGATCGCCAGCGTCAGATTATGGTTAGTATTACTTTTTTAGTTTGACAATTAACTGCATATAATATTTTCACAATTTTAATTTTAAATTGGAATTGAAGGAGTCGTATGAGGCTGCGACCTCTCAGACACAGGTTGAGGGTTAGGACTAGACAACTGAGCAGACTAGTGTGCACCATTTCGATGAGGCGGCATGGATGTTGGTGACTCAGTATGGATTTGAGAAGGGTAGAGTAGTTGTTATCGACTCTCACTTGACTCTTGGTACTTATTATGGTACTTCTACGATGTCGGCATCCAGCTTGAGAGGAGCTCGTGCAGAGGCATCAACTTCTGGATCACAGTATCAGGAGCATTTGCAAGCTCATGCTGAGCTTATCGAGACTTTGAAGAAGCACCAAGAAGAGATGTGTCGGCGGCAGCAACAGCAGGACCAGCATCACGACGAGCAGATGTATCGATTGCAGCAGCTGCAGCAACAACATGAGGAGGAGATGCATCAATGGCAGCACCAGCATCATGAGAAGATAGAGTACATGCATCGTCTGACTCGTAGTTTAGGGAAGAAGTTTCCTCCACCAGCTCGTCCAGCTCCTCCTGCTCATCCACCTCCTCCATAATATGACCCCCCCAGTGATTTTTTTGTTAAAAACATTTGAATTTAGCATTGTAATATGAATTATTTAAATTTTATGTCTTTTATATCGGTGAAAATATTACATAATTTAATTTGCAATTATTTTTTATTATTTTTATATTTTTATGTGAATATTGAGAATTTTAATATTTTTTAATTTTGTATTATTTTAATAATATTATTATTATTTTATTAAATATATTTTTTTAGTATTATATTTTTAAGGTTTGTTTATTTACTAATAATAATAATAATAATATTTTGTGATTTTATGATTTTATTTTTTGTGAATATTGAGAATTTTAATATATATTTTTAATAATAGTAATAATATTTTTTCTTAATCCTAATTTTATTAAATTTATTTTTTAAAATTAATTTATTAATTGCGACGGGACCCCTTCGCAAATAGTCTAACTATATATTTATAAAAACATATTTGTGACGGGACAACTTACCCGTCGCAAATACTTTTTTGCGACGGGACCGTCGTAGAACGTTTTATATATATATATATATATTTGAGATGGGACTACGGGCCCGTCATAATAACTATTTGCAACGGGCCCTTCGTGAAAATGTTTATGTATATATAATACATATAATTGGAGACTTATTTGTGACGATGATGTTTCCCATCGCAAATACCATTATTTGCGACGGGTCCCCGTCGCTAAAGTGTATTTGAAACGAGATCCCGTCGTAAATAACTCGTCGCAAATACCAAGAATTCCAGTAGTGGGCCTTGTGCCTCAAGGAATACTAATCATGTAAGGGTTCCATCTTAAACAAGTTAAGAAGAGGATTATCCAAAATAAATAAAAACAGAAGGCCTTCATTCATCAATGTGACTTCTTAGAAGATCATGAGGATGATATTTTCAACATTGTATTATTTTTATTTACTTTTTGTTTAATTCCTTTAGTAAATTTTTAAATTATGTTTTATTTTTATATGAGGTAATATGTTTCATTTTGTATTGTAATATTATACAATAAGGAAATATGGAAATATTCATTTTTTGGTATTTCATGTACCACAAGATCTCTAACATAGAGGATTTATATAAAGGTAAATACAAACTAAAATTTTGGGGTGTTACATTCTACCCCATTAGAATAAATTATCCCCATGTATTTTATTACTCTAATGAAAATAAATGATGATTTTTTTTTTTATTACATCTTCATGTTCCCACATTACTTCCTCAAACTTATTATTCCCCTAGAGAACTTTAACCTGGTGAGTGATCATGGTTTTAGATACATTAACTCTATGATCCAATACATATACTATTTTTTGATAAAAAGAGATATCATGTCCCAATAATAATACCTCTGAACTATGTACTTGAGAAGGGTCTAGTATATACTTCCTCAAAAGTGGTACATGGAACACATCGTACACTTTGAAGAAGTTCAGTGGAAGTGAAAGTTGATAAGATATTATCCCCCACATGATCAAGGATTTTAAAGGGGATAATGTGTTGAAGGATCAACTTTACCATTTTTTATAAATCTCATAACCCTATTCTATGGTAATATTTGAAGGAGTGCCTTATATCTGACTTCAAACTCAAAATGATGTTGATGATTCTTAGGATAGTTAGTTTATAAAAAAAATATATTCTTTTAATGTCACATTAAATGGATTTAATTACATATAAAACTTATTGGTCAATATCACGTCCCTGAAGGTTACACTCTTTGAATTTATCCCAACTATTTGGTGTTTTTCACCTATACCCATACTATACCTCATATGGTTCCATATGAATTCAATACTGAAAACAATTATTATATAATAATTATATGAGTGGAAGGTGTTGATCCAAACCTACATTTAAATCCATCAATTATGATCAATATATATCTTTTAATGTTTAAATGTTCCTTTCATATTTTTAATCATTTTGGGGATGACATATTTTACTAAAACTTATATCCATATCCAATTATTATTGAAGACTTCCCTATAAAATCAAGGTAAACCTCATATTTCAATCTAACATAAAAGAAAGTGGTACTCTATAAATTCTTACCAATTGGATTATATATATATTCAAGTTGATCTAGTAATAAATATACTGGAATGGAAATAAAATGTGTTGACATCATCGGAAATCAACTGCAACAAAAATTCCATTATGGTCTTTAGAAGTCTTGGGAAGCCATGCAATGAAATTCATGCCGATTTTATACCATTTCAATATAGGTATGGGAAACAGTTTCATCATCCCTTTACACTTCTAGCATTTATAATCATGATTCTAACATTTAACAATAACATGTTGGTAAAGAAAGCACCGAGATGTATACCCTATAATCAACTTCTTTATGTTATTCCACCATAAATTCTCCTTGAGGTCTCTATACCTCTTTATTATTCTAATACGGATGAAAAATTGTGATCTGTGTAAATAATACAATAGATCGAGAAATTATCATATCTAATGGATACATATTCTTTTCATGAATCTTATTTACTTTATCAATACCATGGTTAATCTCTAAAATATTACTTATGTTATTCTAGATCTATAAAACATCCTTAATCTTCAAATAGATGTATGTCTTAGTGGTCACTTAGGAAAGATTGGATTTCACCACTTTAATTATGTTCCACATTTATATCCTTTAGAAAACCATGATTATTGGATCTGTTTCTATCCTAATTGTTTATAAGGTAGCATGACCCTTCCCCCTTAGAGCAGTAGCCACCTTGTTTTCCTTCCCAAGGTGGTAGTGTAATAAGTAGTCATTGTCCTTGATCAACTGCAACAACCTATATTAGAACATGTTTGAAAAAGTATATTTTAATATATAGTTTAATATTTTTTTTGGTATATTATCCACAATTTTCACCATAGAAATAATCTGCAATACCTCGAGATTTTATAATGACAATATGCTTGATAGTGTAAACAACATGCAACACCGATATTTAACAACTAGGAAATAATACTATTTTACATATGGATGTTATAACCTTTAATTTAAATTATAGGGTATGAATATGAGTAACTGAATTATGAAATATATATAAATTTTATAATCAATAAAAATTTATTGATTAATTCATATGAAATAGTCACTTAATTTTTAGTAAAGTCATTTTATTATTCAAAAATAATTTTTATTGATTTTTAGAGAAAATATTATAATAAGTTTCTAGATATTTTAGAAATTTAGTTTTATTAAAATGATATTGATTTTCAAACCATAATATAAAAATTATCTTCGAGGTGAAATTTTGGTATTTTTTTGAAAAAAAATTACTTCTTCCATAAAGAATGAAAAATACCTATTTTTATAAAACTATAATTTATTTTCATAAAATAAATTAATTTAAAAGTCATATGTTATCTTAAAGTAAATTTTTTCCCTCTAATTATAAATAATCAAATTAATAATAAATTAATCATCTTCATACAAAATTTTGGGAGAAGTCTGTGTTTTGTCTTTAAAATACAATTTTCTAAAAGAACTGCATTTCTTTTCATTTTGTGTTTTTATCAAAAATTAATATCTACTAATTATAGAAATTGAATATTGAAAAATTAATTCCATATTTTTAATTAATATATCTATATTTTCTAAATAATCCCATTTTTTGGTTGTTATGAATAATGATCGTAGTAAATATTTGGAAAATGGTAAGTGTAAATCAGGTAATTAATATTAAAAAAATATGATAAGGACAAATACTAATAATAAAAAATTCCTTTAATATATTTTATTAGTGTATTCTAACAATCCTAATACACGATTTTATATTATGATAATTTTTCCCTTTTTCTTGGTAAAAGGATCATATATTATTTTAAGAAAAATACAAACTATTCACTCTATTGATTTTAAAATTATCTTATATGTTCACGTAAGGATAAAAACTAAGTTGTGAAAAAATATTAAATTTTATTTTGACCATAATGAAATTATTTTATTGAAGGAAATTTATTTTTAATTTTTAGTGATAAATAAATACCTTAAATACATACCCAACACCAGCATAGTGTTTTTGCAAGTAGTAGAAAAATAATTTAATAATTTTAGAAACAAAAAATGTAATAGTGTTTTGGGGATTTATATTGTAACAGTAATTTAATAAATAAATATAAAATATTATGGTATTTTATAGGTCTATATTTTACTTCCATTGTTATATTGATGACTTTGTAATCAAATTCAATGAATAGTTCCAAAAAAGGCCGTTATTTTATTTTATAATAAAATAAATTTTATTAAATTTTTTGAAATTCATAAAAATATTATATTTTACAGGAGAATGTGATATGATTTAAAATATAAATCATGAACCATTCATGGATCACTTAACTTCCCTGACCCCAAAGTAGTAAAAAACCTTTTTATCACAATCATCATCGGAATGGTTAATAGGGGTTTAAAATAAAGTGATTAGTGAGAAAACATCACCTAAAATTATCAAAATGTTATTTGATGATATTATTTAAACTAATAATCATCCTATATTCAAATTATATCATTTTTGAGATACTTTTATATGAAAATAAATTTATAATAAATTAATACTTTATGCAGTTCCAAGAGTGCCCCTCCCCTCACTTATAAAATGGAACCTCATATCCTCTATTATCCATGCATTTTTAGCAGTTTATTTTAGTTAATACCTACCCAAAAAACTTAAACAAAAACCTATTCATGTTATAGAGGTATTATTTTGTGGAAAATACCAACCTTGGAGGGATTAAGTTGTAATGAATAGAAGGTTATCCAAAGAAGAGTTATATATTTTGACTGAATGTTTTAGTTTTATTACTTCTTATACATAGTTCAAAAATTCTTAAACCAGGATAAAATAATAACATAAGAATATTTAGTATACTGAGATTTTATGATGTCAATTTTATAACCCATATCTATCTCCTTTTCCATAAAATGGGAGATGAAACCATCATCCATGTTTACGATAGGCTTCCGCCTCTCAAACCGATATAATTCATTTTCCAAGACCACATCCCATGGTTGGTAAAAATGATGGATTTAACATAATTACTTGATATTCATGAAATAATTATATTTCTTGTACTATAATATATCATCTATTTTCTTACATTTTCATCCATTTAAAAATGAAAACATCATTCGAGCATACATGTGTATTACCATCTCCATTAAGTGATGTAATTCATTTTTTATCACCACACCAGATGGATGGTATATATAAGTGTGTTTTAATATATAATATTTTGTTTATAATATAATCCTTATATTATATATATATAAAATTACTTACCTTATTTACCTCATTTTCACTGAAAATGGAAATGTTACTCACTGGTTCCAATAGCCTTCCATCTCCATGATTGTAATGGAGTTCATTTTTAATATTCGTTATTCTTATTTAGTTTTAAAATTATAATTGATTTCTAAATATAATAATTATTTCATGGTTATTATTATGGATATTATGGAATAATAAATGATTTGTCCACAGTCAACATAGGAAATCCTTTTCGAAATTATGAACCAAACTTCCTAAAAAACACATGATGTTGACATAATTAATTAAGTAATTAAATATATCATTAAAATAAATGAAATAATTTGTTTTAGGATAAGTAATTAATCCAATAAAATTTTAATAATAAACAAAATATTTTATATAACTTAATTATACATGTGTTAAAGGACATAGAAAGCACGTTTGGCCTTAAGGTAATGGATTTCGTCTCAATTTCCATTCATTGAGACATATTTTAATATTATGAACTAAATATATTTTATACAATTTATATAAGACTAAGTTTAAATTTTATATCATGAATCCTTAATACTTTAATTATCACTACAAAATTTTTTCTCTTTTAAAGGGTTTTCCTTGTCTCAATATCATTTTCCTAAGACAAAGTTCATGTCGTGCACCATAATGTGCTTGTGTAATGTACTTAATAACTCATGAATGATTTTTTTATATAAATTCATAAAATTAATGGGATATAATAAATTTATTCAATTTTTAAATATATAACTATAACAAATTTTTTAATATAGAAAACATAATTGTGATACATTAGAGGATCTAAAGGGTTAATATCTTGGGAAAATTAGGCTCATAAATAACCTGTATATAATAAAAATTAAACAATAATTAAATACTAATTATTTATCCTCATAATATTTTCCACATTATCCTTAGTACATGTAATCTCCTGAGGATATATATCAAAGAATGGGGTGATCTAAAACCCTGGTAAGGGAAGGAATATCATTAGAGGAATATGGGACATAAATCAATGGTGCATGGGTTGGACATAATAAATATCATCATATGATAAGAATTATATCATCATCATAATCATTAGGGAAAAAATTGATAAATTCATGGAATATGGAATATCAATAATAATGAAATATCATTACATAGTGGTCAATTTCCTCACTTAGTTGTAAACAAAGTTAGCATCATGTTCATGTATAGAACATGTGAATAAATCATAACATCGTAATTTTGAAAAAATCTAGAATAACTTTCACACATAATACACATAATATCATGAGGGATATCACATTACCTAATTAATTGAAGGGAAATATAATTCCAGTACTTCCCATCACATCATAAAATGCACATAATCATGCATGTCACATAGAAAGAGAATATATATGAATCATATTCATGAAATAAACTCCTAGAACAGAATGGGTTTCACAGGGGTTTTATAAATAATACATTAATTAAAAACCTTTTGGGTTTCCAAATTAATAAGGAAGATCAAATTTTGGCATAAGAGATCAATTTTCTTGGAATAATAAGATTCTCAATTGGATTCCAATTGATGTTTTCTCAAATAGATTCCTTTAATAAAAAATCATTGTAATTAGTATAAAAGTACTTTTGGAAATGTAAATACATATATATCCCTAAACAGAAAAGGGACATAATTATAATATTACACTTTAATTATAATACAATAACATATATACTGAGAATAATGTGTAATAGAAAATAACCCAAAAGGATTAAATTGGATTAAATAATCCCCTTACCATAAATATTTATTTATTTTATTGATTTTCCACATCCAAAAAAATAGGATTATTAAAACATGGATCTAGAATTGTATTTTTTACATTTTTTCACTTTGGATCAATTATTATCATAATATCATATTCGTCAATTCCCTTTGTTAAAGGTGAAACATTTTGATATAATACTTTTGTTAAAATATCTTGTATTTCTTCGATATAATGATCCTTATATATTGATTTTTATATATTATTATGATTAACTACAGAATATTATAAATGATTATATCTATAAATTCATATATTATAAACAATTTATTATAGTCATTCATATTTTTTGTGATAATTAAAGAGTTGGCAACATATTGTAGGTGATTATATGATCATTAGTGAGACTTTTTCAAAAGAAGAAGAAGGAGAATTATGAAATAAAGATAAATCATAAATAAAATAATTAGATTAGGTTAAAATAATTAATATAATGATATCATAAAACTAAATTAATATTATAAATTTTTGGGATTGAATGGAACATAGAGAAATAGTAAGAGAAAAGGAAAATGAGATGATATGTAAATGAAAACTTACCCCTTCTCAGTATTTCTTCTTTTCAAAAGCACAAAAGTCCTTGATTCCATTGTATTGATTGGATATTAACTATCCCTAAGGACTATAAGGTGATTAATATATGGTATTTGGGAAGATATTTGGATTTTTTAAGTAATGGAGGACAAGTTTTCTAAGGGATGGGTTGGGGGTTATTTTTAATTGTACGGAGGGGTATTTTTTTGTTATAATGTAGAATAAAATATTATATCCACGGTAAAAAATTCCATAGTAATATTTATGAAATTAATAAATATATTTTAAATAAATAACTTTATTTTAATACTTTTAATCACTTTATAATATTAATTTATTCATCCAATCAAATGTAAATCTATAAAAATGGAAAAATATTATTTCAATGGAATACTTCAGACTTTCAAATTTGGAAAATATTTTTAGCTTTGGAAAATATTTTAACTATTTAAATGAATAATTTATCAAATTAAATATCTTTTTATCTGATCTATGACTAATTTAATTTATTAGTTCCTTATTACACCCTGAATAATGTAATTCAAAATACATTGCTTACAAAAAAACTATATTTTCACTAATCACCTAAAAATTAAAGTATTTCATCAATTTAGCCAAAAAATTGCCAATATAAAATTTCAATTTAATTATTCAAAAAATATAATTCATTTAAGAAAAATAATTTTCTATCATAGATAATTTCAATTTTTAAAATAAAAAAAATTATAGTTTTAATGAAATAATTTATAATGTTATTTATTAAAAATATTATTATATTTTATTTGATTTTTTAATAAGGATATTTATTTTTTGGAAGTATAATTTTTAAATTTTCTTAAATTTATCATAAAAGTATAATTTATAATAAATTTTTTTATTTTAATGTCAAATTACCATTTCAACAGTCATGTTACTATTCTTAATGGTATGGTTTCTATTTAAATGGTCACATTACTATTCTAATAGATAAATTACTATTATATCAGTAAATTAACTTTTATAAGTAACTATTAATTTCTTCACACATTATTCACAATAATTCCCCCTAGTGTTCTATATTTTCATTTTTAAAAATATCGATTGGTTTACTAAAACACTGTTTCATTTCCACAGTGTTGTTTAAGAGGGTGATAATTATAAAAAATTAATTAGAATGATACAAGTTTTTCCATTATATATTTTATTTTTAATATATCATTTACCATTATAACATTTGGAATTTTCATGGGTTTAGTTTCTAACTAATGTAAGGAAATCTAATGATATAAATTGTTTTTAGTTTCGCTATGTGTTATATTTGTATAATGATTTAAAATATAACAAATATTTGTTCTGGAATAAAATATCATTTATAAAATATATTTCATTAGATTATTCCCCCATTATAAGTTTCATCCCTAGAATTTCAACTCATATTCTTGATTTAGGATAGAGAAGGTTAGTTATGTTTTATCATTTCCTCCAGTTCCCACATCACCACTATGTATTTATGGTTTTTCCTCGATAATTTACAAGGATACTTGTATTATTGTGTAAAAATACAAATCTATGGTCTATGATCCTGACCATATTATCTTAATAATAAATTTAATGCTTTAGTTTTACCACCTATGGATTTAGTATATGTGAGGGATAAAGTATACACTTTGTTAAGATAGATATGTGGAACACATCATGAATTTGAGTCATGTTTGGAGGGGTTTTTAACCAATATAACACTGCTTCTATGTGATTGAGGATCTCAAAGGCACCAATGTACCTATGGATAACCATCCATTTCTTTCCAAACTGTATAACTCTCTTCCATAGTGATATTTGAAGGAAAACGTTATCTCTAACTTAAATCTCCAAGTACCTTAGGTGGCTGTAATAAAAAATCGTCTGTTAACTGTATGAAATTTTTATATATTGTTGGATGGATAGAACCTTTTATGTAATATTTTTCTCTATATTGGGTCTAATTATCTTTATTCACCAAATTTATCCCAACAAGTTTGAGTACAACATCTATTATAATATAGTGCTTCATGTGGATCCATTAGAATAATCAATTATAATCTATGGTTGTATGAGAACTCAATTAATGATAGATGTTGATCAAATACACCATTAAATTAAATTAATCAAGATATAATAATATTATTGAGTTCCTAAATGGTCCATTATGTTTTTTCATCTATTTAGGGATGATAACTTATTCAAAAATTCAATTTCATTTTAAGATAATACTGAATAAATATGTAGAATTTTGAATTGAACTTTGGATTATGATTACATAAGATCAAAATCCATTCCCCATGCAGCCTCACCACTTACTTTACATATATCTTAGATATTTGTTCAAGAAATAAATATTCCCCAATAGAAATGAACTATTCAGTCTTGGTGATTTGATCCACTACAATGCATATTGCATTTCTTCCTCTATATGTATTTGGGAGACTAGTGACATAGTCTATGGTGTTTTTGTCCCCCTTACATGTGGTTATAAGAAATGTTTTCATTATGCCCTTGGACTTATATCACTACAATTTAACTTTATGACATACCAATAACTTTTATGTGTACTCAATGATCACCTACATCATGTTGTCCTTCCATAAGTGCTCTGGAAGATAATGGTACATCTTGCTACCTCCAGAATAGATAGAGAAAGATAGTATGCAAGAATTATCCAATAGATTTTTTTTCTCAGGTGAATTCATCACAAAAAGTTTATTTCCAATATGAATGACACTATCTTCTTTGATGTGTAATTTATGAAGCTTCTCCTACTTTACTTATTCCACCATCTTTTGAAGCTCTAAATCATCCCTTTGTGCCTCCTTGATCTTATCTCAAAAAGATGGTTGGGAAAACATTTTTTCAAGGTTGTATGTATTCCATACCATTATTAATTTTAGATCCATCCATTTTATATCCATAAAGATGAGGTCTTTCTCAATCTGCATCATGGATAGAGTAGTAAGTTATTTTCTACTAAGAGATTCAAATACCTTGTTCACCTTTCTAGGATGGAATTGAATAGAGTAATCATAGTATTTGATCTTCTCTAACCATATTCCTTGATGAATGATCAACTCAATCTATGACAATATAAACTTTACCCTCTTTTGATTAGTATATATGTCAGTTTATCTCTATAGAGGTAGTTACACCAAACCCTTAAGGTGAAGATCAGAGCTGCTGACACCAGATCATGCATCAGGTAGTTCTCCTCATGGATCTTATACTATTTTGAAGCAAAAGATATCACATTATCATTATAAATGAGTACAAAAACCAATCCTTTTTTCTAATCATAATGTTATATCACAAAAAAATCTCTACATAATGGAAGAGTGAGTACAAAAGTAGTGATTAACGTCTTCTTAATCTCCTTAAACATTTCCTCACATTCTTGCATCCAGACATACTTTACCCCTTTCCATGTTAAAGAAGGTATTTTTCTAGTCATTCAAAAGAAATTTCTAAAAAATGTTATTAGTTTCTAGGTAATTCAAGAAAATAACACATTTCCTTAGAACTTGAGGGTCTGGTTCATTCCTCAATTGCATTTTTATTTCAAGGGTTTATAAAATTTTCATCACTTGTTGTCTCATAACCCAAGAATGTGACATGCTACATCCAAAATTTACACTTTCTAAACATAGTTTGCATTTTATCCTTTCTTTATATTTAAATCACAATCCTTATATTATATTCACATTCATCATTTCACTTTGAGTAAATGATAACATCATTAATAATGACTTCTGAAAACATTCAAGGTAGTCTCTAAAGACACTATTCATAAAATACATGATCATTTCTAGGGAATTAGTAAGTTTAAATGGAATTACTATAAACTCATTGTATCCATACCTTGTACCAAATGTTTTCTTCAAAATATCTTAATTATTTACCTTTAGTTGATAAAATCCATAATAAAGATCCAACTTTGATATGTATTGAGATCCCACATGTTGATAAAAAATTCATTAATTCCTGGACTGAGATACTTGTTCTTTATAGTGATCTTATTGAATTCCAATTAATCAATACCTAGTTTTATTGATCCATCCATTTTCTTGAAAAAAATCACTAGTGCACCCTAAGGTGATGCACTATGGAATATGAACCCTTTTTCCAAATTCACTAGGGATACTTCATTATCTCCTACAGTTTTACTAGGGTCATCGTATATGAGAATTTGGAGATAAAATGGGATCTAGGTCTAAGCTCTATTGATAACTCTACCTTATGATCCAATGGAAGGTTAGGAAACTCTTTAGAAAATACATTATTATATTCCATTACAATGGGAATTTCCTAAAGGATGGTTTTTTAATTTGACCCAACAATTTGGGCATGGTATTCGTCTTCACATGGTATCAACACTCACACCATTTAGAGATTTTCCAGATGAAATTCATGATCTTACATACATTTTTACAGGATCATGCATTAATTTGTAATAAAAAAAGATATTTTATTTTTTGTAAATTGATGTGAGATGTAACACCCAAAGTTTTTCTAAAAATAAATAGAAATGCATGGAACTTTTTTTTAAGTAGATATTTTTAATTAGCCTTTAAAACATAACTTTTCTACTTCTATATTCTGAATTTTAAGAAACTGTCATCTACAATTGTGTTCAGTATGTTATTTAGAATCTATTGGAACCAACTTGTTTTTTTGGTGAATAGTAACATACCCTTATGAATAGTAATATGAATAGTGATATGACCCTAATGAATAGAAAATTTTATTATTATTTTATTTTATTAAGGCTTTAATATAATAACATATGGGATAATTTTTCATCGTTATATAGAAGTAGTTATAGAATTATAATTGTTAATTTTTGAATTAAGTATGCTTTTATTTAAAAATTAAATTTTTAATATTTAGAACATTATTTCCAAAAAATGGACTTCATTTTTGAATTCTACACATCGAAAAATTGTTTGGGTAAATTTTTGAGATTTTTCTAAAATTATTTAATTTTCGATGAATAGTGAAATACGATAAAATACCGTATAATGAATTATTAGTAAAATTCACTATTTATGACATTATAAGTGATTAAAGGCCACTCGGTTCAAACTCACATGAAAGTATTACTATTTATGGTCACTTTCATTGAGATTATTCATTATCTTGATAAATATATTATAGTAATGATTAAAATAATCTAAAATACCTCCTCTCCTCCACTATATATACCACCCTCACTCCCCTCTTCCTCCCACACCTCTCAAGCCTTGATACATGCCTATGTTCTGCCCAATACTCCTCCCAAGGATCTTCCCCACATCCTAGAGCTTCTGGTCTCACCAAAAGACCGAAACCAAATCCCTTAAGAAGGATCTCAAGGAGAAGAGATCAAGAGGTAAACAACCTCTTTTATTTTCTTTCTTTTCTTTCATTTTATGTTATTCTCTTCCTTTCCCTTTGGCTTGCATTGGAATATTTCATTAAATATCCCCCCATAATGTCCATATTATGTATGAATGATGAGATATTCCATTCCTCTCAACGAAATATTTTTATTAAATTTTAAGAGACGCTGTTAGGCTGCCGAATTTTCGTGAGAAATTTATCAAGTTTTCTTTTATTTTAAGATTCCTTTCTTTTCATATTCTTTCCCCGCCTCCTCTTAACCAAAAGGCATGAAATATCCAGAATATTTTATATTCTATATGTTCTCATGTTTATGGAAAAATCCTCATCAACATTCTTCTCCTATCCAACTTATTTAAGGAATAAAGACATTGTATGTGATGTGTTGAATTACCAACATCGTGGACGATGTAATTTCAATTTCAATTAATTCTTTAAAGTCTGGTCATGAAACAATTTATATGGTTGAAATAGGTTATAATATATGTTTTATTACTCACCCATGGTTCTGGAAATTCTTTTGTACTCATGGTTCTAATTTATAAGACAAAATGAGGTTGTTATTATCAAAGAACCACTAAAAGGATCTGAACGAACATCATTAATGTTCTAACTTATGAATCATCCTCATGTAATAATTAAAAATGATAAATGGAATAATTTATGTTACTGGTTATATTAAAATACTAATCCATTCCAATTCTGATGTTTCACTTCCAATCGACAAGAACATCCACCATGAACCAATCATGGAAATCATGTTAAGAACTCACCCAAAAACAGTGAAAGGAGAAAAATACTAACAATTAAAGGATGAAATGATGGTTTTAAATGATAATATAAGAGGTTATAAACATGTAATTTTTTCAATAAAATTATAATAACACTCTTTTAACCATTATATAGGAATTTTAAAGAAGTTTAAGTAAGATAAACACGAGGTAAGTTAATTATTAACCCGATTTCCATTCTTTGGGTTAACTTTCTACTTCATTATTTGTGTGATATTTAAATGGTTTTTGTGATGGGTTCTGTTAATATTATGTTTTATTATGTATAGTTACAGTATATATACATACTCCATCCACTTTAATAAGTCTCTCTTCAATTTTATGATATTTATAAGGGGATTTTATTTAAAAATCCTCTTTTAAAATTCGGTTTTACAAAATTCCAAAGTAATGATTTTATGGAATTATTCATGTTGTATGGTTATGTTTTGGTTCTTGGGAATTATTTATGATGAAGTGTTGTACCTATATCTCCCTCCAATTCATTGAGTATGGGTAAGTTGGAGGTCGGTCGTATGGTTACTCCAAGTGTAACTGTGATGGTTACACAAAGTAAGGTAGTTGTGAGGGTTACAAATTATAAGGTAGCCAATAATGGTTACAAGATTATGTAAGTAGTGCCCCAAGATACCTTTATGATTATATTTATGTTATCATGTTTTTGTTTATTTTTTGTAAATCTCATGTTACACGAAGTAAGTATATATGGGTGACAAGCATGTCTTTTGAAAATGTATTCATACGTTACGAGTATTCATGGACTAATGTGCTCTTTCCTTATTTTTCATCCCTTAATGAGATTTTGTGCTAATACCAAGTTTTTAAATGTTTTTTAACATGTTAATGGATGTGTAATACAAGGAATTAAGACATTTTAAATGTTGAATAATTGTCAAGGAGTCTTTTTTTATGTTTTAATGTTTTATAATTTGATAAAAATGGAAACTATTTTTATGGTACCCACTCTGTAACAATGTGTAATGGTATGAATGTTTTGTACTAATTATCTAAATCTTTAAACTTTAAAAGATCCTCAATGTAAAAGGAAGTTTATTCTTGACTAAATTCAATATTAAGTATGTAATAATGTTGTTCCCTTATAGTTGGTATTAGATGATGGTTTAGATAAATTTAGGGGATAGGGTGATGTTAATAGAATACCATAAATGATTTTCACTCTATATTTAATGTGAAATGTTATATTATTTAATGATTACCATGTTGCTTTATCTAAGACATGTTTGTTCATAATGGTTGTCTGCAGAAGGAACAGGGATGCGAAGAGGAGAGGAATCGACAGAATGACATCCTTCCGGAACTACAACCTGGAATAGTAGATATTGGAACTGAGTAGTTTGTGATAGTAATGGCTCAGCTAACACAGGAAATAAATGGTGGTGGAATCCATTCAAGTGACCAATAGTGGTACCAAAAGGTAACATGATAGTAGTGGAACATTTTATGAGACAACATCCTCCTACATTCAATAGATCTTCTGACCCAGTAGCATCTGAAAGATGGATCAAAGCCCTTGAAAAGATATTCGATGTTATGGGATGTTCAGACAATCAAAAGTTAAGTCTTTTCATTTATCATTTTGAAGGGGAAGCTGATCAGTGGTGGTCAATGGTAAGGAATATCATGGGTAAAGAGGATTTTTATTCCTTAGAGTGGGATGAATTTAAAAGTCTTTTCCTTGAAAAATATTTTCCTATGGTGGTGTGACTTAGAATGGAGAATCAATTCCTTGAATCGAAACAAAAGGAGGAATATTCAGTGGTTGTGAATGAATCAAACTTCACCTGACTGGAAAGGTATGCACCAAACCTTATTCTGGATCTTGATAGCAAAATCAACCGCTTTTACTCAGGACTGAAGCCTGGGTATCGAAGGGCGTTGGCCCCCCGTGAATTAAAAAATTATGAGTAACTTTTCTGATGTGATGACTGGGTAGAGATGGAATATTCTGATGATCATGTTCATTTTGAAAACAAATAGAAGAAGAGGTCCAGTTGGCAGTCAATGGGTAAGAATCAACCAAAGAAATATGATGGTAAGAAAAAAAAATTCCTTTTTGTAAAAAGTGTGGCAAGAAACACCCTGGGGAATGTCTTAGAAAAAATGGGAAGTGTTCTAAATGTGGTAGGTTTGGACATATGGCCTGATATTGAAATGAAAATGAACAAAGACTAATCCTGATAAGTAGAATGTAAAGTGTTTTAAATGTGGTGAAATGGTTCATTATGAAAATTCTTGCCCAAAGAGAGACCCAAATGATGCAAAGAAGCCAGACTACAAGCGTAAAGGTGTAGTGAGATCCTTTGCGACTATGTAAGAAGATGTCGGGCCATCCAATGAAGTTGTATCAGGTACATTGTTTGTTAACTCATATTTTTCTAATGTTTTGTTTGATACGGGGTCTACACATTACTTTATATCTCAGAAATTTTCTGGTAAATTGGAAATATCACCTCAAAAAATGCGACATGGACTTATTGTTAAAACATCGGGGGGAAATGTTATAGCAAAGAGGAATTATATGAATCTTTCTATTGTGGTTTGTGGAAAGACTTTACCATCAATCCTTATTGTTTTACCCTTATTTGAGTTTGATGTTATTCTGGGGATGGAATGGATTTCTGATTTTCATGCTAAGATTGACTGTAGAGTTGCAGAAGTTGTTTTTTCAGAAAGAGTTTCAGTTTGTATACAAGAATGAACCCATACAATTGATAACATATCAAGAAGCTGAGAAACTATTGAAAGATGTAAATGAAAGATATCTTGCTCATATTTTTGAAAACAAGGGAACTATTCAAATTAATGTTGTGCTAGTGGTAGATGAATACCTAGATATTTTTCCTGATGAGTTACCCAGTGCCATACCTGATCGACAAGTCGAATTCACAATTGACTTAGTTCCTAATGCTAAGCAAATTTCAAAACCCCCATATCGTATGGCTCCAATAGAACTTATTGAATTGAAAAATCAGTTACAGGATTTTCTTGAAAAAGTCTTCATTCGTCCTAGCACTTCACCATGGGGAGCCCATATTTTTTTGTTAAAAAGAAAGATGGTTCCATGAGACTTTGCATTAATTATAGAGCATTGAATAATATCACTGTTAAAAACAAGTATCCTTTGCCTGATATTGATGACTTGTTTGATCAGCTCCAGGGAGCTCAGTATTTTTCCAAGATTGACTTGAGATTCGGATACCATCAGCTGAAGGTGAAGGAGGATGACATCCTGAAAACAGCCCTTCGTATGAGATATGGGCATTATAAATTTTTTGTTATTCCATTTGGATTAACTAATGCACTTGTTGTATTCATGAATCTTACGAATAAAGTATTTCATGAGTTCTTGGATAAGTTTGTGGTTGTATTTATTGATGACATTCATGTATTTTATAAAAATAAATAGGAGCATGAAAAACATCAAAGGGTTATTTTACATACATTAAAATAAAATAAACTATATGGAAAATTCAGCAAGTGTTATTTTTGGTTGCAATATATTTCTTTTCATGGGCACATTGTAAATAAGGATGGAATAACAGTTGATCCTACCAAAACAAAAGTATTTGATGAATGGCCAGGACCCACAAATGTTACAGAGATTCATAGTTTTCTAGGATTATCAAGTTATTACCGATGGTTTGTTAAGAAATTTGCACGGTTATCTAGCCCGATAACTAAGTTAACATGGAAAGGGGGTAAATTTGTTTGGACAGAGGAATGTGATGTTTGTTTTCAGGAACTAAAGAAGAGATTGGTGAATGCTCCAGTTTTGGCCTTACCTTCCTGGAATGGTGAGTTTTTTTATCTACAGTGATACTTCTTTGAATGTACTTGGTTGTGTTTTGATGCAAAATGACCAGGTAATTGCTTCACATCAAGACAACTTAAGCCTCATGAGCTAAATTATCCCACACATGATTTGGAATTGGAAGCTGTGATTTTTACTTTGAAAATATGGAGGCATCATCTATACGGAACCAAATTCCATATATATACTGACTATAAAATTCTAAAGTATATATTCACTCAGAAGGAATTAAACATGAGGCAGAGAAGATGGCTAGAATTGATAAAGGATTATGACTACATGATCAATTACCATCCTGGGAAAGCAAACAAAGTGGTGGATGCCTTAAGTTGGAAACATCATGCATCATTAACCATACTACGTTTGTAACATGATCCCTTGAATAATGATTTGATGAATTTTGGCTTAGAAGTTGTTAGTGCAAGGAATAACTCTTTTTCGTTTCAGGTTTCAGTGCAGTCTTTGTTATCAAACAGAATTAAGTAGGTGCAAAAGGAATATTGTGAGCTACAGAAAAATGTAGAATTGGTTAAAATGGGTAAGTTTTAAGAATTTAATCTTGATAAAGATTGTTTTTTAAGATTTGAAAAAAGGATGTGTGCGCCTAATGATTCTCAATTGAAGAAATATTTGTTCTGCGAAGCTCATAGTTCTCTTTTTTCTGTTCATCCTGGAAGTACAAAGACGTACAGAGACCTTTGAGAGTATTGCTGGTGGGATGGATGAAAAGAGATATTACAGATTTTACCATGAAATGTTTGACGTGTCAACAGGTTAAATTAGTGCGGCAGTTACCAAAGTGGATGCTTCATCCTTTTCCAGTTCCATAGTGGAAATGGGAGAATGTATCCATGGACTTTGTGGTGGGACTACCAAGGACTTCTCGAGGTAACAATGTGATTTGGGATATTTTAGATCGGCTAACAAAGTCTGCACATTTTCTTTCTATTCGAGATATTATGACTTTGGATCAGCTTTCTCGATTGTACCTCAAGGAGATTGTCAGGTTACATGGAGTTCCCATTTCCATTGTGTCTGAACAAGATCTCAGGTTCACTACTAACTTTTGGAGGGGACTTAAGAAGTCATTGGGCACAGAGTTAAATTTCAGTATAGCTTTTCATCCTCAATCAGATGGGAAGTCAGAACGAACGATTCAAACTTTGGAGGATATGCTTCGATCTTGTTCAATGGATTATCAGGGAAGTTTGGATCATTATCTTTCTTTAGTTGAGTTTTCTTATAATAACAGTTTTCATTCCAGTATTCAGATGGAACCTTTTGAGGCCTTATATGGAAAGCGGTGTCGGACTCCAGCAGTTTGGGATGAAGTTGGTGAAATAAAGTTGATGGGGCCAGAATTAGTATAATAAGAGGGTGAGAAAGTGAGGATGATTCAGAAGCACATGAGGATAGCTCTGAGCACGCAGAAAAGTTATGTAGATAATAGAAGGAAAGACTTCACTTTCGAGGTAGGTGACCATGTTTTCCTTAAAGTCTATCCTTGGAAAAGTGTGATGTGTTTCTGTAAGAAAGGAAATCTAAGTCCACGGTTCATCGGTCCTTTTGAAATCTTAGAGTATGTTGGAATAGTTGCGTACCGCGTAGCTTTGCCTCTGAGTTTGTTTCAGGTACACAATGTTTTTCATGTTTCGATGTTGAAGAAGTATGTTCCAGAGTGATCACATGTCTTGAGCCCAGAAGCAGTTCACCTGGAATAGAACCTTTCTTATGAAGAGAAACTAGTTCATATTCTTGATCAAAGAGAATAGGTATTGCGGAATAAGGTAATCCACCAGGTAATGGGTTTGTGGAGAAACGACATGGTTGAAGAAGCAACATGGGAGTCTGAAATTGCTATGAGGGAAAAATACCCTCATTTGTTTAATAAGTAAATAAAATTGTGAGGATGCAATTTCAAGAAGGTGGGGATAATGTAACACCCCAAGTTTTTCTAAAAATAAATAGAAATTCATGGAACTTTGTTTTAAGTAGATATTTTTAATTAGCCTTTAAAACAGAACTTTTCTACTTCCATATTCTGAATTTCAAGAAACTGTCATCTACAATTGTGTTCAGTATGTTATTTGGAGTCTATTGGAACCAACTTGTTTTTTTGGTGAATAGTAACATAATATTATGAATAGTAATATGAATAGTGATATGACCCTAATGAATAGTAAATTTTATTATTATTTTATTTTCTTAAGGCTTTAAGATAATAACATCTGGGTTAATTTTTCGTCGTGATATAGATGTTGTTATAGAATTAGAATTGTTAATTTTTTAATTAAGTAGGATTTTATTTAAAAATTAAATTAATAATATTTAGAAAATTATTTCCAAAAAATGGACTTCATTTTTGAATTCTACATGTCGAAAAATGGTTTGGGTAAATTTTTGTTATTTTTCTAAAATTCATTAATTTTTTATGAATAGTGAAATACGATAAAATACCATATAATCAATTATTAGTAAAATTCACTATTTATGACATCATAAGTGATACAAGGACACTTTCTTTGAACTCACATGAAAATTATTACTATTTAGGGTCACTTTCATTGAGATTATTCATAGTCTTGATGGAAATATTATAATAATGATTAAAATAATCTAAAATACCTCCCCTCCTCCACCATAAATACCACCCTCACTCCCCTCTTCCTCCCACACCTCTCAAGCCCTGATACATGCCTAAGTTCTGCCCAATACTCCTCCCAAGGATCTTCCCCACGTCCTAGAGTTTATGGTCTCACCAAAAGACCAAAACCAAAGCCCTTAAGAAGGATCTCAAGGAGAAGAGATCAAGAGGAAAACAACCTCTTTTATTTTCTTTCTTTTATTTCATTTTATGTTATTCTCCTCATTTACCTTTGGCTTGTATCGAGGTATTTCATTAAATATCCTCCCATACTGTCCATATTATATATTAATGATGATATATTCAATTCCTCTCATTGAACTATTTTTATGAAATTTTAAGAGACGCACTTAGGCTGCCAAATTTTCGTGAGGAATTTATCAAGATTTCTTTTATTTTAAGATTCCTTTATTTTCATATTTTTTCCTCACCTCCTCTTAACCAAAAGGAATGAAATCTCCAGAATCATGTATATTCTGGATTTTCTCATGTTTATGGAAAATTCCTCATCAACATTCTTCTCCTATCCCACTTATTTAAGATGTAAAGACATTGTCCGTGATGTGTTGAATTACCTACATTGTGGATGATGTAATTTCAATTTCCATTAATTCTTCCAATTCTGGTCATGAAACAATTTAAATGGTTGAAACAGGTTATAATATATGTTTTATGAATCACCCATGGTTCTGGAATTCATTTTTACTCGTGGTTCTAATTTATAATACAAAACGAGGTTGTTATTATCAAAGAACCACTAAAAGGATCTAAACGAACATCATTAATGTTCTAACTTATGAATCATCCTCATTTAAGAATTCAAAATGATAAATGGAATAATTTATATTACTGTTTATATGAAAATACTACTCCATTCCAATTCTGGAGTTTCACTTCCAATTGAAAAAACATCCACCATGAACCAATCATGGAAATCATGTTAAGAACTCACCCAAAAACAGTGCAAGGAGCAAAATACTGACCATTAAAGGTTGAAATGATGGTATGAAATGATAATATAAGATGTTATAAACATGAAAATGTTTCTATAAAATACTAATAACACTATTTTAACAATTATACAGAATGTTTAAACAAGTTTAACTAAGACAAACCCGAGGTAAGGGAATTCTTAACCCGATTTCCATTCTTTGGGTTAACCTTATACTTCATTATTTATGTGCTATTTAAATGGTTTCTATGATGGGTACTGTTTATATTATGTTTTATTATGTTTATTTATAGTATATATACATACTCCATCCACTTTAATAATTCTCTCATCAATTTTATGATATTTATAAGGGGCTTTTATTTAAAAATCCTCTTTTAAAATTCGGTTTTACGAAATTCCAAAGTAATGTTTTTATGGAATTATTCATGTTGTATGGTTATGTTTCGGTTCTTCGGAATTATTTATGATGAAGTGTGGGACCTATATCTCCCTCCAATGCATTGGTTATGAGTATGTTGGAGGTTGTCTGTATGGTTACTCCAAGTGTAACTGTGATGGTTACACAAAGTAAGGTAGCCGTGAGGGTTACAAATTATAAGGTATCCAAGAATGGTAACAAGATTATGTAAGTAATGCCCTAAGATACCTTTGTGATTATATTTATGTTCTCATGTTTTGTGTGGAATTTGTGTAAATCTCATGTTACCCAATGTAAGTATATATGGGTGACAAGCATGTCTTTCGAAAATGTTATCATACGTTACGAGTATTCATGGACTAATGTGCTCTTTCCTTCTTTTTCATCCCTTACTGAGCTTTTGTGATCATCCCATGTTTTTAAATGATTTTTCACAGGTTAATGGATGTGTAATACAAGTATGGAGGACACGTTAAATTTTGAAGAATTTTCAAGGATTCATGTTTTTGAAGTTTTAATTTTTTATAATTTGAAAAAAAAATGGAAACTATTTTTATGGTACCCACTCTGTAACAATGTGTAATGTTATGAATGTTTTGACCTAATTCTCTAAAGTTATAAACATGAAAAGATACTCAATGTAAAAGGAATTTTTTTTCTTGAGTAAATTCAAGATTATGTATGTAATAAGGTTGGGTCCTTATATGAGACTTGTATAACAAGATCCAATCCATTCCTAGAATAGCATTAAATTCCACCAAGGTAAGGATTGTGAGATCTGATGGAATAATATTCCCCTATTTACTAATAGTATATGAGTACAACATTTTGGTTGCAATGATCATAGCACTAGGTGAATTTATAGTTATCACCACTTAAAGGTATTGAGGAAGTGATTTAATAGTTCTAGAAAACATGCAAGATATAAAGGAATGTGTAGAACCATAATAAAATAAAACTCATTCCACTATTGAGTGAATAGGAAGTGTACCTTAGACCAATTCATTTTCATATTCCACCCCAGTAGTTTTGATGGAATATTATTTCCCTCACTCCCTCGGCTTTGGTAGTTACTGATGCAGATTACCATCAAAGGCCCATGGTTTAGTTCACTGGTATACACAATTTCCTTCCTCCTAATAGTAGAAGCATTGTATCTTGGATCTTTCATTAGGAGGTTCTATTGTTTCCTCTATCCCATTGGTTGGATTATTCATGTATCTTTAAGATTCATGATCTTAGTGTACTTATATCCCACATTTGAACCATTTCCCTGTCTATTTGAGGTAATACTCATGATGATCCATCCAATATTTTTGACATGTGGGTGGTTGGATCTTCTATATTCATTTTTCATTTGATAATTAGTCTTGAAAGTTCATTATTACCCTTTTATCTTCATGTCCATGGGTTCATTCTCTAAAATCCATCTCTAATTAGAGATCACATTGAACTACATCTTCAAAACTCCCAAAGTCTCATATAACTAGATCTTTCTAAGGTGTCGTTTAAACCACTGAAGAATCTATCTATTTTATATAAATGTTTATAACAAAATATGTGGTGTATATTTCAATCCATACAAAATTTTCCTCATATTCCATGAAAAATTAACACTTCATTTTTATAAAGCTCTAGGAATTATCTCTCCATATTTATTTAAAGAGTTCTATAGATATACTTGTTAAGAATTATCTTCTTAAATTTTTCATAATACATTTATTCCATTTCAAATGTCATATTGGTATTCTTTATCAATTCCTACCATTGATCATCCTACCAATATAAGTTACGACTAGGCCCATGTTGGGGTTCAAGCCGCAACTAACCCAAGACCTCCTCCATTTTAATGAACTGGAAATGACTTATAATTTTTTTAAATTAAATGGGATAATTTCATGTCTAGACACTCATAAAACACCAGATTCTAATGCCCAGTGATCCCATAATAGATTTTTGAACTATTTTTAATGTTTATTTAAATAAACAGGCTTGTGGGTTTTTTTCTAACTTTTAAACTGGTGCCCAAATAAAATATATGAGGGCACAGTTGAACACATAATGTTGGGCTTCTCTTATAAACCACCTAACTTTGACATGTGAGGGTTAACCAAAAACATTATTTTTTGTACTTTTTAGGAGAAAAAAATAAAAATAACTTAAAAAGTTATTTTTTTTGTTTCTTTCACCATTGCGTGGTGACACATCTTCACTATCGCATGACGATGAGGAAATGACGAGTCACATTAATTGAATCCCTTTAATGAATTTTTAATGTATAGTGTAACGACTCATTAAACATATCATAACAGATATGTTGTTTCACTAATGAAACAGCTTAACAACCTGACAACACGGCATAACAGAAACATTGTGATGTGTTTCTATTTAAATGAGATAACAGGTTGGAGAATCAGAGTTATAATTTCTCTGATGAACGGTGAAGGATTTCCTCTCCAGTTAATGCTGATGAATCGATACCGACATTAACGTAGCTCAAATATCGGGACCGGTGAGGAATGAACGCCAACAACTTTTAACTCTTGAATATCTGCAGATGGATCGCCACTGACAACAAGCTTCCCTTCAATTTGATTCTATCCTAGGTAGGGGTTTACTTTTTGAATTTAAAATCCCCTGTTATTCTTTCTAAAACAATGAACGCGGATCAACCCACGAATAGGTTGATCCGCAGGTCGTGTGTTCTTACTGTATGGTATTATTCTATATCGGGGATTGAATTGGGATTAGACTATTTATTGGATACCAAATCTCTACTACAATGTTTTCAAAACCTCTAACATGGAGGTTGCGGGCCAACATGAACAAGGCTTAGGCCCCTCCACCTTTGTGCATTCTTGTGCGTTCTTCATTGTCGCACCTTCTAAATGGAGGTATGGGAGTTTCGAGGCCATAGAAATTAAGGTGGAATCCCATGGATGTTGGAGGCATAGATGGGATGAGGAAAAAACCACAGGAGTAGACCTGGGGGTCTGTAGAAGGCTCCGCCAGTGCGCTAAGGCGCTAGTCACGGCTGGCTAGGGCTGTAATGGTGCGGCAAGAGCAATCAGCAGTGGGTTGGTGGCAGGCGGATAGGGATGTGGCCTGCGCCGCATGGGCCGCAGTGACCTGCTAGCATGCGTTATAGCTAGACCGCATGTGGTAAACAAGCATATTCGTCTTAACCAGCTAAAGTTCACAATAACTGAACACCCCAGAGGGCATCCAGGCAGGAGGGGACTGGCCTGCAGGGCGGGACGGGCCGGCAGGGCACAAACCGGGCCACTGGGAATCCCAAGCTATATTATGTCATCCTACTGTTTTAGTCTAGGCCGATTCAATAATAATGGCCCACTTGGCATCTCAGGATGGGAACAATTGTCCCTCCTATTGTAGGTCAGCCCGGATGGAACCGGGTCTCTGGGCGACCCGGTGGGATGGACCCCTATCCGAACTAATCCTGGCCCAACGGCTTGGTGAGAACGGGTCGGACCATTCCCAAACCAAGTAAGGTATTATCTATTGAACTGGGCCAAATCATGCGGGGCCCCTGGGTAGGGTTGGTTGGGTCAATCTGATCGGGTCAGACAGGCCAAAATACTACCGACCCCTAATTACTAAAATGCAAATATCTTTCAAATCGGGTGTTTGATTAACAAGCCATTTGCAGCGTTGGAACCCTTGCGATGAGGCAGTACTTTTGGAATACTCTAAAAATGATTTCATTTATGTTGAAATGTGATTAATGGATTGGGGATTGGTTTCTCTCGGAATCAAGCGCACAACGTGCGAGAATCTTATGACTGACTGAAACCTAAAGAATGCTGACAAGAGAACCAATGTGGATCACCTACAAGAGACCCTATGTGGATTAGCTATGATGGCCTAGTGGGAAGTGACTATGTGGGACTCGGCTGACCCAAGGTGGGGAGCGGCTCTGTCTGACCCTGCAGACCCATGGTACACATCAGAAATGAGTACCACAGTATGATGACCAAGGTGGGAAGCGACTCTATTTGCCCTGATAGACCCATAGTGGGGAGATGCTCTGTGTAAATGAATATACCCACAACACTCATCAGGTATTATAACCCCATCCATTCAAGTTGTTCAGTGTTGCGACTAAAGGTCTTTCTTTCTATACTCTAGATTATACGTGTGTGAGATAACAGTACCATGTGTATTATTTCCTTTGTGGTCTTTCCTTTGTGTTTAACGGTCCTTAAAGAGTATTGTGTTACTCACCCAAGCATAGGCTTCATCTGCACGTGTCGTGTCTTATGCAGATGACCAACACCTAGATAGGGGACATAGAGTCCTAGGACCAGGTGGGGTCCAGTGAGTTTTGGAAGGTGAGGCATACTTCTAAAGCTTCCATCTGCTAATATACACTTACCATCAGGTGGGGTTTTCAGTGGAAGGATTTCCTAAGATCCTTGTACTTTTTGGTTTTTATTTTTCCTATTGTTGGTTTTTTGTACTAGACCATTTAACTTACATCATGTACCTTAACTCATTGGTTGTTTAGTGGCATGCATGTTTAACTTTCAAATTTTTGGAATTTTTTTGTGTGTGCATGCGTACAGGTAATTAGTAAAATGCCTCCCACTTATAGTTTGAAACATTCAGTGCTAGTTTCCAACCCCAAGACTTTGGGAGGTGGGTATAGGGAAGTCATGGCATGGGCCCCGGGGGACAGGTCATGACAAAGTGGTATCAAAGGTGGACGGTTCAACCTCAAAGACCTAAAGTTTGTTGTTTTTTGGGAAAAAATGTTAAATGTCTCATGTTATAATTTCAGATTCAGGGAGTCCAGTGTTGGTGTGGCGTTTGATGTATCCATACACTAGGACCTTGAATTATTCTTTTTGGCTATATATATAAAAACAATGGTTGTAAGAATCATATAGGAATTGAGTTTTTCCTCGTGTTCTTCTTGAAATAGAGCCATCTCACCACGTATAAGATATTGATCGTGGTATTTATTGATCTATTTTAAGATGCCTCCAGGCATATAGCCAGCTAAGATTATGATGCATGACCATAAGGACAGCCTACCTAGTGATGAGTCATTGGTTTAGGGACCCTTCCTATAGACGGACCCGTTGGGAGATGCACCAGCTTTACCACCACTCGTTGATCAGAAGTTATTACTA
Organism: Viscum album; assembly: GCA_963277665.1. Classification (NCBI taxonomy): domain Eukaryota; kingdom Viridiplantae; phylum Streptophyta; class Magnoliopsida; order Santalales; family Viscaceae; genus Viscum; species Viscum album. The sequence continues at coordinate 1,424,210,948 of OY728120.1, read as the reverse complement.
ACATTACTAGTAGAGGACGCACGTAGGATCAGTGCTTTACAAGAGGTCTAGAGACAGAGACCTCCCAGGTTCAGGGGAGAGACATATTCTCAGTCAACTGAGGACTAGCTGGAGGTGGTGACATGGGTCTTCTGCAATGTGAGGACACCAATTTACTAGATGGTGATCTTATCCACAAGCCTTCTTCAAAGCTCGATAGGGATATGGTGGAACTTGATGATTCAGACTCATGATGAGGCGACCCACTCTTGGGATTACTTCAAGAGGATTTTCCAGGAGGAGTTCTTCCTTGAGACCTAGTGATCAGTGCACATACAAGAGCTTCTTAACATACATTAGGGAATCATGTCAATGTTGGATTACTCTGCAAGTTTTACAGACCTCTCCTACTACTATTTGGATATGTTACGGAACCCTTTTTTGGGATACAGACCTTTGAGTAGGGATTCTGATGGGATATTAGGGCATCTTTGATTTACCTCATCATACCCACTCTGGATGGAGTGATAGAGAGAGCTCTACTAGTAGAGATCTTCCTCATAGAGCAGGCACCGATGGTTGTAGCTACCACAAGATGATAGGTTGATGATTCATCTATGGTGGGCAGGAAACAGATGACGTAGAGGTCCAAGCTGGCTAGACCATCCAGAGGTAGACCCTAGGACTTAGGGTCACTAGTGCGAGGTTCCCAGAGTAGAAGGAGTCATTAGGGAGCCCGATTGTGCTTCACTTGTGGAGGGAAGGGGCAAATGGCCTGTGACTGCCTGACCCGCCTCATAGAAAATCATCACACGGTCAGGGGACCGCCGAGGTAGAGACATAGGATCAAGAAAGGAGGTTCGTAGGGTAGTGGATATAGTATAAGAGTAGGCTTAGCTGCAGGTGGTGGTCGACGGTTCAAGGTAATACGACCACCACCCCTAGGTGGTCCACCACAACCTTAAGAAGCAAGAGGACAAGGGTGAGCCCAGCTTCAAGTAGTGGAAGCCTATGACCCCAACACTCTAAAGATTATTAGCGCTATGATTTGTGTCTTTTACACCCTATATTTAGTTTTTATAGACAAAGGTTCCAATCAATCTTTTCTTACCATAGACCACATTCAAGGCTCGAAGATTTCGGTGCAGCCGTTGGCTCAATCCTTATGATTAGAGACACCTACGGGAGGCACTACTGGAAATAGGATTTTTCCCAATGGGTGTTTACCAATGGTTGGCCTAAACCGTTGGGGTTGAAGGGATTAGGACATATTTACCAACGGTTATACACAACCGTTGGCAAAGGAATGTCCAGGGAAGGGTTTCCCAACGGTTTGCTGAAACTGTTGGGAAAGGCCACCCCTTTGCCAACGGTTTCCCCAAACCGTTGGTAAAGGGGCGTCTTAGAGACACTTTACCCAATGGTTCCCCTAAGCCGTTGGGAAAAGGGTGTTTAACATCTCTTTACCAACGGTTTTTAAAAACCGTTGGGAAAGAATTCCCCCAAATACAGCTGCGGGGCTGCTCTCCCCCCATTCGGACAGAACCCTAAATTTATGATCCAGCGGGGCTGCTCTCCATCCTCTCGTGAACTCCCCCCATCCGAACATCCGAAGAGGTGAAAACTCATCTGAAATCAGGTATTTTGTTTCCTTTATACACATATACTACCTTATTTTTATTGTTATTGATCTCATATTTTAGTTTTAATTTATCAGTCCAGCTCCAACTCTCTGCTAATCTTGAACTCCGCATCCGAATAGGTGAAAACCCAGCTGAATCATCTCAAATCAGGTATTTTATTCTTTATACATATATGGTACCTTGTTTTTATTGTTATTGATCTAATATTTTTGTTTTAAGTTAGGATTTTGATGTTATTTCACCGTGAAAAACAGGGAAATGAATGAATATTTTGTTAATTAATTAGTTTCCCCTGGAATATCAGTTGTGTTATAATTCCCATGATAAATAAAGGGGTAATGTAATAAAAGACCTTGAATAAATACATTTTGGAAGTTTGGGTATGTTTCCTCTATGAGAGGTTTTTTGTTCTGTTTCATTGTATGTTGTAGGGTGTTTTATGGGGATTGAGGTGACCAGTTGGGCTTTGTGATATGTGGGGTTCTAATGTGATGGTTAGTGGGCATGGAGGTGACATGTGAAGTTGTTTGATAGTGATGATGTGTGGTGGTGTTGTGTCGTGTGGAGGTGTTTTGTGATGAAGTTGTGGTGTATGATGTGTGGTAAATGGATTTAATTAATTTAACATTAAATTAATGGACAATGTAAGTGTGAATGAAGTGGCTTATAAATGAATGTGAGAAATGCTATGCGTCTTGTGTGGTGGTGGTGTGGTTTATGTGTTTTATGGTAGTAGTGAAGTGTGTGATTATGTAGTTAATGTGAACCCATAGGTTGAGTATTTTGTGCTATCTATATATCATGTATTTTTATGTTATTTCTACACATTCCCAACTAGAGTTGGATAAACTTACCAACGATCAGAGGTTTTGAGTTATGGGTATTTTTTCTAATATCTAGGATGGTGGTTATATGCTTGGATAGCTACCATGTCTTCCCTACTCTTCCTTCAAAAGTGATTGACCATGTGTTTTTTGGAAAGATGCGATGTGATTGTCCATGTGTCTTCAGGTGAGATGTAATATTATTTCCCTAGTGTTTTCCAGTGAGGTGTGATGTGATAAGGATATAATAAGATGTGGCATGTGGTTGGGGTCATGTAGGGTTGGAGGATGTCACAAGTTTGATGTTATTCCTGTTCATGATACCCTACTAATATGGTTATGGGATGAGGCATGCTGTTATGTGATATAACACATTAAGTTCTTGTTGGGTTTACATTTTTTCAATAACACATTTGTATGATTTTTTCACATGTGTAGTTGATACCTTGATTATTTTCTTCCTTTATCGTTTACTTAAATGTATTTTCTATTAAAGTTAATGCCTATTGAATTGTTTATGACAAAATGACTTATATAAATTCTTTTTATAGAATTGACAGAAGTTGGATGTATGAAACCGATCGGATCTCAGACGATTTTCAAAACAATTTGGAGAGCTTTATAGATTTTTCATTTCAAAATGCTTCAGATAGTGGTCGCATACACTGCCCATGTTCCAATTGTGTTGGTAGACCTTGGTTGAGCCGTGAAGAAGTCAACTACCACATAACCAAAAATGGGTTTCAAGAAAACTACTTTGTGTGGTATCACAATGGGGAGAAAACGAAATCTCAAATTGGTGATGATCAAAATGAAAGGACTGGAATGGATAATTTGTTTGATGATCGGTTTCCGTTTATTCGTCATCATGAAAAAGAATGGATTTCGACTCAAGAAGACTTCGATATGAGGATAGCTGATGCATCTAGTGAAAATGATGATATTGATATGGTGAAAAAATTGAATGATGCTGCCACGACTCCAGTATATCGACAATGTGATAAAATGAAAAAGTTGGAATTTTTAATCCGATTATTTCATGGGAAAACTATGTATGGGATTTCTAATACAGCAATCTATTACATTCTTACCCTCATGAAGGATTTACTTCTAGATGATGCAGATATTCCCCCAAACCACTATATGGCATGGATGTTAGTTGAGGAACTTGGATTTTCAAGAAACAAAATTCATGCTTTCCCGAAAGATTGCAGTTTATTCTGGGAGGAACCTGCTGAACGAAATGATTGTATAAAATGTGGCACATCCCGCTGGAAGTCAAAATCTGATGGAACACCATCCCGCGTTCCACAGAAAGTAATGTGTCACTTTCCATTGATCCCCAGACTCCAGAATCTTTTTATGTCTGATGACATATTAATAAAAATGAGATGGCATGATACCGAGAGAAAGAAGACTAATGATGAGTTGGTTCATCCTGCAGATGGATTTGCATGGAAGATATTTGATGCTCGACATCCTGATTTTGCAGCTGACATGCGTAATGTGAGGCTGGGTCTTTCATGCGATGGTTTTAATCCGTTTGGGCAGATGCTTACTTCGCACAGCACATGGCCAGTTTTTATACACATTTATAATCTTCCCCCATGGTTGTGTATGAAAAAACCTTTCAATTTCATGATTATACTCATATCTGGTCCTTCTGATCCTGGCAATGATATTGATGTATACATGCAACCTTTAATAAAAGAATTGAAACTTCTTTGGGATGTGGGTGTGCGCACAGATGATGCATGTTCGAAAGACATATTTCAGATGCGTGTTGCTCTTATGTGGACGATCAATGATTTTCCATCTTATGCAATGATGTCTAGATGGAGCACGAAGGGAAAACGGTCATGTCCAGTTTGTATGAAGAATACACGATCTAGAAGACTGAAACATCATTGTATTTTCAGTTTTATGGGACATCGACGAATCTTACCAAAGGATCATCCATATAGATTGAATCGTCGAAGATTTGATAATACCATAGAGACTGATGATCCAGCTCAGCGTATTTCTGGAACTGATGTGCTTAATGAATTGAAAGATTGCAGTTTTTCGTTCGGGAAGGGTCAAATGAAATCTGGAAAGAGAAAGAATGTTTCCATTGAAACCTGTTACAATTGGAGGAAGAGGAGTATCTTTTTTGATTTTCCTTATTGGTCAACCAATTTGTTACGTCATTTCTTAGACGTAATGCATATTGAAAAGAATATATGCGAAATGTTTCTTTCAGTTCATCTAAATGTCAAGGGGAAAACAAAAGATGATTTACGATCTTGGCGTGACTTGGTGGATTGGGGCATCTGACCAGAATTGCATCCTGTGCGTATCAATGAAAATAAATGGAAACTTCCATTTGCTTCTTATGTGATGACACCTATGGAAAAAAACAATTTCTGGAAGTATTAGAGACTATTAGAGTTCCTGATGGGTATTCAAGCAACATATCTAAACGGGTCAACAGAAAAGAGTTGAAGCTAAAATCTTTGAAGACTCATGATTATCACGTTCTACTGCATGAGTTGCTTCCAATAGCAATCTATCATCTTTTTTCCAATAATTTAAGGGTGGCTGTTATTTAGTTGTGACATTTGTTTAGAGATCTTTGTGCTAAGAAGTTGTCCAAGTCTTTCTTGCAAAAAATTTTGACAGATGCCCCATTAATTTTGTGTGAGTTGGAGAAAATATTTCCTCCATCATTTTTCACATGCATGCTACATCTGACTATCCATATTCCCAATGAAATACTTCTCGGAGGACCTGTTTCTTTTCGTTGGATGTATCCAACTGAAAGAAATATGTTCACATTAAAGTCTTATGTCTGAAACAGAAATCATCCCGAAGGTTCTATCATGAATGGTTACCTGGCCCAAGAATGTATGGATTTCTGCTCGATGTATTTGTCCGATCTTACTACAAGATTGAATAGACCAATGAGAAATGAAGAAGAATAGTATGAGAAAATTGAACCCAGTTTTCCATCACTTCCTCAAACAGGAGGAATTCCTGGATCATATACATTGAAGACATTAAGCCATGAAGAGCGGGAGATGGCACATCGCACAGTTTTGTTCAACTGTGATTTGTTTGATGACTATATCAGGTAACTAAATTTATTATGTATATCTTACATATATATCTGTTAAACTATTCATATTTTTTATCTACAGGGAAAAAAAACAATGATAAATAGAAAGCATCGTTCTTTATCTTTGAGAAGGAGGGAGGCGTTGCATAGCAATGAGTTTTCTGCTTGGTTAAAATTGAAGGTAAAAATATTACTATTTAAAATAATTAAATCAATATTTAATTAAGTTTAACAATCATTTATATTGCAGGTATTGAGTTTGTCTGCTGACTCTGTCTTTGAGGAAATAAGAGCTTTGGCTTTTGGTCCTAATACTGTGGTTCGTGACTGTAAATCAATTGTTATCAATGGGTACAAATTTATTGTCACTGAACGAGCAAAGAATATGAGAACACAACATGATGGTGTTATGGTTACTGCCACAACAGATTGTTATGCCAGTGCATCAGATAGTAGACCACGATTTGAAAATGTGGGTTATTATGGAGTCATTGAGAAAATAATAATATTGGATTAATTACTGTCATGGACGAGTCACAATGTTGAAATTCCATTGGTTTGATTCGATGACAAGACAAGGCACATTTATTTATGATTGTGGATTTTGAGTAATTAATATGAATCGCACTCTTGCTACCGAAGAACCATATGTGTTGGCATCAATGGCTAAACAAGTTTTTTATGTCAAAGACCAACTTCGACCTGAATTTTGTGTCATAGTTGAAGTAATTCCAAGACATATTTTTGATGATGGTGATGATGAAATTGACACTTTCCCTACTGTCATTAGAACCAATGCATTTATTTATTTTGATGACTCCAATAGCTCAATTGTCAGAGTTGATTGTGAACCTGAAGTTGTGGTTGAAAATATATAGAATCATTCATCCATATTCTCAATTCTTTTGGTTTACCTCGATTTGGGTTGTTAAGGTTGGTACTATTCAAATTGATTTAGTGTTGATAACAAATATATTTTGGATTACTTGACCGTTATATGAATTTTCAATGTTTATTCATTGCAATTTTATTTGAATTTCATTTTCTAATTTGGAATTGAACTGTATTCAAACCTAGTCAAACAATATTTTTAACTTTGTAAACATTACAACTTGTATGATTTATTAAATCCATTCAAGCTCTTATAAAACAATTGATAGATAAATTATCAATGAATCCCCCTATTCCCTCATATATTTATTTTTTTGGGTTACACTTTAGTTTCCTTTTTCTAATTAATTACATATTTGTTTTCAAAAGCAGGAAATGTAGCCTATTGAAGAGAGACGAAGGAAAAAAATGATGGACAACAATCATCGAATGACGGAGTTGGGAGTTCCACCATTAGTACCTATTGTGAGTACTTTATTTCAAATATATATATTTAAATAATATATAATGTCATGTGATTAATTTTGTTGTAAACATTTTTGTAGTATCCACCTTTACGTCGATAGTTATTCAACGAGGAGCCTAGTACTGGTCCTAGTACTCAGGCCGGTGGTACGAGGGGGGTTCGTACCAGAGGTCGACGATCAGCTGCGCGTGCCCGACTAGACCATGCCCCTCTCACTGACATGTCATCCTTACCACATTCTGATCTCGGTGTTCCGTTAAGGACACACGGGATATTTAGGCCTCCCATGTTTTCTCTACCGTCTGCATCTTCTGCCCCATTATTTTCACATCCCATGATGATTCCCACTCCCCAGTCAGAATCTGGTCATACTGTTGTCCCATCTTCTTTTCCTTCTATTTTTGTCTCTCCGAGCTTCCATATTCCTTCATCCTCGACTCCTGTTCCAACACAGGGTGTTCCATCAGTTTCTGTGGATCCGGCGGCGCTCAGTGATCAGACTGGCACAGGTATATTTATAAAACCCTAACAAAATTGTATAAAAATATTTATTTTCATTATAACATGTTTTGATAAAATATTTGTTTTTTCTTTAATGACAGATACAGCTACTGACATGAGGCGGGGGCGGGGGCGTACACGCATGCGTTCGGTGTGGAATCGCCACACACAGGTTATGGTAGATTATAATGAAGACAACCAAATGGTTGAGAAATCCGGGAAGCAATTTCGGAGTTTTTTGGCGACTCTTGCCAAATACTTCGACATCATTCCCGTAAGCCCGCTGTCATGGAGACATTTGCCACATGAAGTCAAGGATAGAGCTTGGGCAGAGATATGGGTAAAAAAATCTATTGTATTTAATGACATGACTTATTTTTGTATTTATATGAATTAATATTTTGATGTCAGCTTCGATTTAATTTTCCCGATGGTGAGGGTGCTCGAGCGGAACGTCTAAAGGATTTAGGCGAGCTTTGGAGAGCCTACAAGCATGAGTTGTTTCTTGGCTGGCATGCTAGAGTTGGTACTGAGTTAGAGGCAGTGCCAGTCGTGGATGACTGTCCTATAGAGCAGTATCGTCAGATGATTACTCATTGGACGAGTACCCAGTTTAAGGTATGAATTAAATTTGAGGTATTTAAATAATAACTTTCATGTTTCGCATTAATATTATCCTTTTCATTATTGAATTTTATTTAGGAATCATCTGGAAAAAACAAAAAAAACATTGATGCAAAAAATATCTCCACACACTAGGACGTACGACGATGTCGGATCATGAGAGGAAGCAGGTATGACAATTTTTTATAAGTTTTCTTTAGAACTTACATTTTCTTTTATTTTCTCAATTATTTAATCGTTTGTTAAAGTTTTCAAATAACTTTATTTTTCAATATCATTTTATTGGAAAATAAAGAATATTGAAGGACATGTGCCTCGAGCAAAACTGTTTTGCTCGAGTAGACGGAAAAAGGATGGAAGTGCCGTCAACGAAGCGACTCATCAGCAGATTGTAAGTTTTAATCTATTGATTTTATATTTTAATATCTATTTTGTAACTTAATAATATATTTATATTTGTAACAGGTTGCTTTAGAGGCCCTCGATTCCCAAGAACCGGACAATTTTGGGCCTAGTGATCACTTACATCAGGTGTTAGGAGAGGAGCATCCTGGCAGAGTACGCTGCCGACCTAGGATAGCCCCGACGAGGTATTGGCCCTCCTCAGGTACGAGTTGTAGTGCCACCGAGCTGCAGCAAGTTAGGGCACAGGCATAACAGGCTGAGAAAAGGGCCATAGAGATGGAAGAACAGTCTGATAGGGCAAACAATGCGTTTATGAAATTTATTGATGTTCTACGTCCAACACTTCCAGCAAAGGCCAGCCCAGCTTTTGATGAGTATATATCATCGATACATTCTATATATGGTGCACCAGGTGATAGTTCTAGTACTGCTCAGGACGATGTTCAGCTTGACGATGATGATGGCGAGGAGGAGGGCGAGGGCGAGGAGGAGGGCGAGGGTGAGGAGGAGGGCGAGGGCGAGGAGGAGGGCACTGAGGAGGGCGAGGACGATGATGGGAACGAGGATGATGATGGGGACGAGGACGAGGGTGATGATGATGATGGTGATGATGGTGATGATGATGATGATGGTGATGGTGATGGTGATGATGGTGTTTATGGTGAGGGTGATGTGGGACAAATTGATCCATTTCATTTTTGACTAATATTACTGAGATTTGATATTTAATCTATTCTAGTTGTTGGTTTTATCTAGACTTGTAGTATAGTATTGGATTTGAGTTATTTTTATATATTATCTGTTTTTATGGATGTTGTTGTCTTTTAGTGGTTGTGTGTTTGGGAACCCCCTCCTTCCTGGACCCCGGACAGCCCCCCAGACAGCCCCCACCCTCCTCCCTGGACCCCGGACAACCCCCCGAACACCCCCTGGACAGCCCCCCACCCTCCTCCATGGACCCCGGACAACCCCCCGAACACCCCCCAGATAGCCCCCCGCACAGCCCCATACACCATCCTCCTTAGACCCCCGAACAGCCCCCCCTCCTCCCTGGACCCCGGACAGCCCCCCGGACAGCCCCCCGAACAGCCCCCCCCCCCCCCCCCCACCCTCCTCCTTGGACCCCTGACACCCCCCGAACACCCCCCCCCCCCCCCGACAGCCCCCCGAACAACCCCCGGATAGCCCCTCGGACAGCCGCCCGAACAGCCCCCCCAGCCACCTCCTTGTACCCCGGACAACCCCCCGAACACCCCCCGGAGAGCCCCCCGAACAGCACCCGGACAACCCCCGGACAACCCTCTGAACACCCCCCGGACAGCACCCCGAACCCCCCCCCCCCCTCCTCCCTGGACCCCGGATAGCCCCCCGAACACCCCCCCCCCCCCCACCCTCCTCCTTGGACCCCGGACACCCCTCGAACACCCCCCGGACAGCCCCCCGAACACCCCCCGGATAGCCCCACAGACAGCCCCCCCACCCACCTCCTTATACCCCAGACAACCCCCCGAACACCCCCCGGACAGCCCCCCGAACAACCCCCGAACAACCCTCCGAACCCCCCCCCCCCGGACAGCCCCTGGACAGCCCCCCGAACAGCCCCCCCCCCCTCCTCCCTGGACCTCGGACCGCCCCCCGAACAGCCCCCCGAACAGCCCCCCCCCCCCCCCCACCCTCCTCCATGGACCCCTGACAACCCCCCGGACAGCCCCCCGAATACCCCCCCACCCTCCTCCTTGGACCCCGGACACCCCCCGAACAACCCCCGGACAGCCCCCCGGACAGCCCCCCCACCCACCTCCTTGTACCCCGGACAACCCCCTGAACACCCCACGGACAGCCCCCCGAACACCCCCCGGAAAACCCTCCGAACACCCCCCCCCCCGGACAGCCCCTAGACAGCCCCCCGAACAGCCCCCCCCCCCTCCTCCCTGGACCCCGTACAGCCCCCCCCCCCCACCCTCCTCCCTGGACCCGGACAGCCCCCCGAACAGCCCCCCCCCCCCCCTCTTCCTTGGACCACCCCTCACGCGCGTTTACGAAGCACGCACATCACTTAAAATACGAATATTGAGCTGTACCACGCAAACCGCACGTCTGATTGAAGTTCCGTCTGCGTGTACACATCATGAATAATAATTAGAATGTTTCACGGTGGTTTCAACTCAATCCGAGGTCGTTCGCTATGAATTTGACCGTTGGACGCCCGTTTTGGCCGTTTATGACACCAGAACTGCGTTGTCGGTCACCACGGGCACACGACACGTCCAATTAAGGTGTCATCTGCTCGACCAATTCAGAAATCACTCACCCATATTTGTCGTCTGATTTCAGGCCATTCCGACTTCGTTCGGCCCGTTTGGACCCCCCTCACGCGCGTTTACGAAGCGCGTGCATCACTTAAAACACACATATTGAGCCGTACCGCGCAAACCGCACGTCCGATTGACGTGTCGTCTACGCGTACACATCACGAATAATAATTAGAATGTTGCACGGTGGTTTCAGGTGAATCTAATGAAGTCCTCTATGAATTTCACCATTTGATGCCCGTTTTGGTCGTTTATGACACCAGAACTGCGTTCTTGGTCACTGTGGGCACAGGGCACGTCCGATTGACGTGCCGTCTGCTCGACCACTTCAGAAATCACTCACCCATATTTTTCGTCTGATTTCAGGCCATTCCGACTTTGTTCGGACCGTTTGGACCCCCCTCACGCGCGTTTACGAAGTGCGCGCATCACTTAAAACATGAATATTGAGTCGTACCACGCAAACCACACGTCCGATTGACGTGCCGTTTACGCGTACACATCAAGAATAATAATTAGAATGTTGCACGGTGGTTTCAGCTCAATCTGAGGTCGTCCGCTATGAATTTGACCGTTGGACGCCCGTTTTGGCCGTTTATGACACCAAAACTGCGTTGTCGGTCACCGCGGGCACACGGCACGTCCGATTGACTTGTCGTCTTCTCGACCACTTCAGAAATCACTCAACCGTATTTTTCGTCTGATTTCAGGCCATTTCGACTTCATTCGGCCTGTTTGGACCCCCCTCACGCGCGTTTACGAAGCGCACACATCACTTAAAACACGAATATTGAGCCATACCGCGCAAACCGCATGTCCGATTGACGTTCCGTCTACGCGTACACGTCACAAATAATAATTAGAATTTTTCACGGTGGTTTCAGGGGAATCTGAGGTCGTTCGCTATGAATTTGACCATTTGATGCCCGTTTTGGTTGTTTTTGACACCAGAACTGCGTTCTCGGTCACCGCGGGCACAGGGCACGTCCGATTGACGTGCCGTCTGCTCGACCACTTCAGAAATCACTCACCTGTATTTGTCGTCTGATTTCAGGCCATTCCGACTTCGTTCGGCCCATTTGGACCCCCTCGCGCGCGTTTACGAAGCGCACGCATCACTTAAAACACGAATATTGATCCATACCGTGCAAACTGGACGTCTGATTGGCGAGTCGTCTGCGCGTACACGTCACGAATAATAATTAGAATGTTAAAAGGTGGTTTTAGCTCAATCCAAGGTCGTCCGCTATGAATTTGACTGCTGGACGCCCGTTTTGGCCGTTTATGACACCAGAACTGTGTTGTCGGTCACCGCGGGCACACGGCATGTCCGATTGAGGTGTCTTCTACTTTACCACTTCATAAATCACTCACCCGTATTTGTCGTCTGATTTCAGGCCATTCCGACTTCGTTCAGCCCGTTTGGACCCCCCTCACGCGTGTTTACGAAGCGCGTGCATCACTTAAAACACGCAAATTGAGCCGTACCACGCACACCGCACGTCCGATTGATGTGTAGTCTGCACGTACACATCACGAATAATAATTAGAATGTTTCACGGTGGTTTCAGGTGAATCTGAGGTCGTCCGCTATGAATTTGACCGTTTGACGCCCATTTTGGTCGTTTATGACACCAGAACTGCGTTCTCAGTAACCGCGGGCACAGGGCACGTCCGATTGACGTTTCGTCTACTCGACCACTTCAGAAATCACTCAACCGTATTTGTCGTCTGATTTCAGGCCATTCCGAATTCGTTCGGCCCGTTTGGACCCCCCTCACGCGCATTTACGAAGCGCGCGCATCACTTAAAACACGAATATTGAGTCGTATCGCGCACACCGCACGTCCGATTGACATGTCGTCTATGCGTACCCATCACGAATAATAATTAGAATGTTGAACGGTGGTTTCAGCTAAATCCGAGGTCGTCCGCTATGAATTTGACCATTGGACGCCGGTTTTGGCCGTTTATGACACCAGAACTACATTGTCGGTCACCGCGGGCACACGGCACATCCGATTGACATGCTGTCTACTCGACCACTTCAGAAATCACTCACCCGTTTTTGTCGTCTGATTTCAGGTCATTCCGACTTCGTTCGGCCCGTTTGGACCCCCCTCACGTGCGTTTACGAAGCGCGCGCATCACTTAAAACACGAATATTGAGCCGTACCGCGCAAACCGCACGTCCAATTGACGTGCCGTCTGCGCGTACATGTCAAAAATAATAATTAGAATGCTTCACGGTTGTTTCAGCTCAATCCAAGGTCTTCCGCTATGAATTTGACCGTTGGACGCCCGTTTTGGCCGTGTATGACACCAGAACTACGTTGTCTATCACCGCGGGCAAACGGCACATCCGATTGATGTTCCGTCTACTCGACCACTTCATAAATCACTCACCCATATTTTTCGTCTGATTTCAGGCCATTCCGACTTCGTTTGGCCCGTTTGGACCCCCTCACGCGCGTTTACGAAGCGCGCGCATCACTTAAAACACGAATATTGAGTCGTACCGCGCAAACTGCACATCCAATTGACGTACCGTCTGCGCGTACACGTCACGAATAATAATTAGAATGTTGCATGGTGGTTTCAGCTCAATCTGAGGTCGTCCGCTATGAATTTGACCGTTTGACGCTCGTTTTGGCCGTTTATGACACCAGAACTGCGTTGTCGGTCACCGCGGGCACATGGCACGTCCGATTGACATGCCGTCTACTCGACCACTTCACAAATCACTCAACCGTATTTTTCATTTTATTTCAGCCCATTCCGACTTCGTTCAGCCCATTTGGACCCCCCCCCCCCCACGAGCGTTTATGAAACGCGCGCATCAATTAAAACACGAATATTGAGCCATATCGCGCAAACTGCACGTCTGATTGACGTATCGTCTGCATTTACGCGTCACGGATAATAATTAGAATGTTGGAAGGTGGTTTCAGGTCAATCCAAGGTTGTCCGCTATGAATTTGACCATTTGACGCCCGTTTTGGCCGTTTATGACACCAGAACTGCGTTCTCAGTCACTGCGGGCACACGGCATGTCCGATTGACATGTCGTCTGTTCGAAGACTTCACAAATCACTCACCCGTATTTTTCGTCTGATTTCAGGCCATTCTGACTTCATTCGGCCCATTTGGGCCCCCCTCACGCGCGTTTATGAAGCGCGCGTATCACTTAAAACACGCATATTGAGCCGTACCGCACAAACCGCACGTCCGATTTATGTGGCGTCTGCTCTTCCACGTCACGAATAATAATTAGAATATTTCACGGTGGTTTTAGGTCAATCCGATTTCATACACTCTGAATTTGATAGTTTGAGGCCTGTTTTGGCGGTTTATGGCACCAGAAGTGCGTTCTCGGTCACCGCGGGCACACGACACCTCCGATTGGCGTGTCGTCTTCCCGAACAATTCACAATTCACTCACCCATTATTTTCGTCTGATTTCAGGCCAATCCGACATCGGTTGGCCGGTTTGGACCACCCCACACGCCTTTCGGAAGCGCGCCCAACACTTAAAAAGCGCATATTGAGTCGTACCGCGCACACCGCACGTCTGATTGATGTGCCGTCTACGTGTACACGTCACGAATAATAATTAGAATGTTTCACGGTGGTTTCGGGTCAATCCGAGGTCGTCCTCTATGAATTTGACCATTTGATGCCCGTTTTGGCCGTTTATGACACCAGAACTGCGTTCTCGGTCACCGCGGGCACACGACACGCCCGATTGAGGTGTCGTCTGCTCAACCACTTTAGAAATAAATCACCCGTATTTGTGGCCAGTATCACTTTAGGTGTATGTATTTTGTTTAAAATGGACATCATTTGAGGTAAAAATATATGGTATAGAAAAAACCGATCAAATTATGAATTGAATTTCGGATTCCACATATAATTGTCATCTAAATTTTAAATTGAATTATATATGAATTATGTACGTTTATAATTATGTTATGAATTATAATTTAATTATGGATGTGTATAGTTTCGTAATTGTATATGTATGTTTTATTTTATTGCAGGTACAATAATTGGATTGAAAATGAGGTCAAAATGAGCCCTAATGAGGCCTGATGGACAGGGGCCTGATGGACAGGGGCTGTGCAAATTGCAGGCTGCTGCAATTTGCACAGCATAGGGTATGCCAACGGTTTAAAACCATTGGCATATAATCCTAAAGATTTTTTTACCAACAGTTCATTGAAACGTTGGTAAATATCTTTTTTCCCAACGGTTCTAAACCGTTGGTAAATATCTTTTTTCCCAACGGTTCTAAACCGTTGGGAAAGTGTTCATCCCTGGGGATATCCCAACGGTTTGGGGAGAACTGTTGGGAAAACTATCCCAACGGTTTTCTAGAACTATTGGGATAGTTAAGGGATATTGGTATTTCCCAACGGTTCTCCAAAACCGTTGGGAAAAACTATCCCAACGGTTTGGGCAGAACTGTTGGGATATGGTGGCTTTTGTGAGTCTATGCCAACGGTTTCCAGTAAACCGTTGGGAAAACCTTTCCCAACGGCTTACTTCCCTATGGTTATCAGAACCGTTGGTATATCATATACCAACGGTTAGAGGGGCTTTCCCAACGGTTGTGAACCGTTGGGAAATATTGTATTTCCAGTAGTGAGGGGATTTGAAGATTAGAAACTGGTTCCAGTAGTGTGATCTTACTTTGGAAGGATTGAGCTTTAGCTGGGATCTTTTAGTAGTAGTGTCAAGGCTCTATGATGTTGTCTTGTGTGTGGATTTTTTATCCCAAGTTCATGCTTAGATGGACTATCTTAGGTGTAGAGTGTGGTGTGTCTGTAAATATGGGACCGGATTTACCTACACTGGTAAGAAGGTAACTCTTGTAGTGTAGGATCAACTTTCTTGAAGGAGGGTGTTTTTGATCACTCAATAGCTGAATAGCCTCACCCTTGGTGTGGTGGATGAGAGGATTCAAAGATTTCATGTAGTTGTGGACAAGTACACAGATGTATTCCTTGAGGATGTTCTAGGACTATCTCCTTCCAAATAGGTAGACTTCTGCATCGATCTGTACCCTGAAATAGAACTGATATCCACACCTGTATATCTGATGGTTCTCACAGAGTTGAGGGTATAGTTGGAGGACTTAAAAAAGACGGGATTCATGAGGCCCAGTGTTTCACCTTGGGCAGCCCTAGTGTTGTTTTCCAAAAATCCCAACGGACGCTTGAGGCTATGTGTGGACTACCGGTGCCTTAACCATGTGACCGTGAAGAAAAAATATTCACTTCCAAGAATTGATGACCTCTTCCACAAGCTGAAGGTAGCGATATGGTTCTCAATGATAGACTATAGATTAGGCTATCACCGGATTTGGGTACGGGATGAGGATGTTTCGAAGATAGCCTTGAGATGTCAATATGGCCACTATGATTTCATGGTGAAGTCCTTCACCATTACCAATGTCTGATTAGTGTTCATGGGACTCATAAATAGGATCTTTGAGCCTTAACTCAGTCATTTTGTGGTGGTCTTCATTGATGACATCATGGTGTACTCGGCGTTAGCAGAGGAGCACACTACACACCTACATATAGTCCTGGATACACTTAGAGGGAACCAACTTTATTGGAAGATCTGAAGTGTTAGTACTGGATTCAGGATGTCCACTTTCTAGGACACATCATCTCAGAGGATGGATTTTTAGTGGATCTGACGAAGATAGAGGTAGTTCTTTCTTAGGAGCCACCTAGGAGGTTGAATGAGATGTGGGGTTTCCTAGTGTTTTCTAGATACTACCAGAGGTTCATACCCAAATTTTCCAGAGTATAATCACCCTTATCATCTTTGACATAGATGGGGTAGCCCTTCGTGTGGACAGAGAACTGCAGACAGAGTTTCTTGAAGATGAGGTGGATACTGACAAGTTCCCCCCATCTTGAGACTATGAGAGGATGGAATTGGGTAATTAGTTTTCTGTGATGCATCAGGGACCAGACTGGGTTGTGTCCTGATGTGGGATCTAGTATTGATCACTTACGGTTCATAGCAGTTGAGGAAAAATGAGAATAACTATACCACCCATGAACTGGAGTTATAAGTAGTGGTCTTTTCTCTAAATATGGGGTGGTACTACTTGATGGGTGATCAATTTACCATCTACTTCAGCCACAAGTGTCTCAAGAATATATTCTCCTAGAAGGACCTGAACACGAGGCAACGACGATGGATAGAGTTCATATAGAACTATGACTTCAAGATAGTATATACTCATGGGATGGGGAATGTGGTGGAGGATGCACTCAATAGGAGATCTGGATTGCTGCTACTGAGTGAGGCGATGGAGTATCGAGAAAATACGTAGATATCTTTCATGGATGATGATGGAGAAGCTTACCTTTAGTCGATGACTATCACTCCCCCACTCTTATAGTGAGCTAGGGAGGCATAACTTTTAGATATTGATTGTAAGGTCCAACGTGCTCAGTTATCCTCATAACAAGCTCCTGATGGATTTTCGATAGGTGGGGAGCACGTCATCATTTTTTGAGGACGAACAGTCATACCAATGGCATTGATAGAGGATATTTTTAGTGATTTACATACCTCCCCTTTAGAGGTACATAATGGAGTTGTGAAGATGTACCAGGATATCTAATTTTAGTACTGTTGTACAGGAATAAAGAAAGCGGTGGCTGAGTTCATTTCACAATGCCTCACTTGTCAGCAAGTAAAGGTTGAGCATCAGGTTCCAGTAGTCTTGGCACAACAACTTTAGGAACTAGAGTGGAAGTGGGAAGGTATCTTGATGGAATTTTTGATAGGATTACCATGCACATCCAAGGGCCACGATTCTATCTGGGTGATCGTTGACCAACTCACCAATTCGGCTCATTTCCTACCCATCCCAAAGCGGGGATCGGTAGAGGGATTGGGATTCCTCTACTTCTAGGAGATAGTGCGGCTTCATGGGGTGACCTCGACGGTTGTCTCAAACCATGATTCTGGCTTCACATACTGGATGTAGAAGAGGTTATAGGAGGCGTTCTGGACTCAACTGGGATTGAGCATAGCTTTTCACCGACAGAATAATGGTCAGACTGAGTAGACCATACAAACCTTAGAGTACATGCTTCGTTCTTGTGTCACTGATTTCGGTCATAGTTGGGAGTAACACCTTTCACTGGTCGAGTTTTCATAAAAAATGAATCAATTACTTCACCATTGGCATGGAACTATTTGATGATTTCTACAGGTGGCCTTGCAGATCACCTCTATGCTAGACAAACCCAAAGGAGTCAGCACTCATGGGTCTAGAGTTGGTACATACTACCACTAAGAAGGTGAAGATCATCTAGGAGTGGATGAGGACTACACAGAGCAGGCACAAATCATTTTCTAATAAGAGATGGAGGCCCTTGGAGTTCAAGGAGGGATACCATGTATTCCTCCAGGTCTCACCTCGATGGGGATTGTGGAGATTTGACCAGGGAGAGAAGTTATCTTTGAGGTTCGTCAGACCTTAATAGATTCTAAGTAGTGTTGTTGAGAAGGTGTAACACCTAGCTCTATCCCCATAGAATCACTGAGTGCAAGATTTTTTCCACATATCGCAATGGAGGAGGTATGTGCACGATCCATCACACGTCATCGACTATGGTGAGTTGGACATTGGCGATGGGGAGATGTTTGTAGATTTCTCAGTGGAGATAGGGGATCGATGGGAGCGGGTCCTTCGTGTATGGTCGATTCCCCTAATAAGAATTCGGTGTTAGCATAGTAATTTCCAGGAGAGAACATGGGAGCAGGAAGCTCAGATTCATGCTCAGTACCCTCATTTGTTTATTTAGCATTGTTTTGGATTACAGGGATGTGATGCCATAAAGGTCGGTGTAATGTAATGTCCTCTAAATTCCATGTAATTTTTTTAAATAATATGGGATTATTTCAAGGATAGACACTTAGACAGAATCTAATTCCAAGGCCTGGTGAACCTGAATATATATTTTTGATCTTTTTTAAGTTCATTTAAATAAAGGTACGAGCAGGGTTTTTTTTAACTTTTAAACCCATTCCTGGATCAAAAATCAGGGGGAACTGTTGAGCATAGAACGTCGGGATTCATCTAGAAAAGAACTAACTTTAACCATGGAGGGTTGACTAGATAAGTTAGTTTTCCTAATTTTCGCGAGAAAAAAATATAAATAACTTAAAAAGTTATTTTTTTCCTTCACTGTTGATTAGTGACATGACCACGCTACAATGCGGCGAAGAGTCGATGGCGAGTATAACGACCCATACTTTACATACATTGTTAATACATAAAAATTGTAGTACACTTATTTCAACATATAACAAAACCATGAAAGGACCGTATAGGTATAGTTTCTTTAGAAACTGGGAAACATAAACGACTGGTTCATAAAGCGTCTACACTGTCTCCCATTTATTTCATCATATCTAGATTCCCTTTTGGCATATCTTACTTAATAACCTTCTTCCTGACCTGGGGAAAGAAAATATACAAAAGGGTAAACTCAAATGCTCAGTAAGGGTAAACAAAAGAAATATCAATCACATCATATTCATAAGGACATAACATTTTGGAAATCTTACCCTGCAAAAGAGATCATAATTTCATAACATGGGATAAATCACGGTAGTGAAATGTAATCACAATAATCATAACTTAAAACATGAAGCCTTGTGGCATACACACATAATCATAGAGAATAATTTCTTATTAGTCAAGACTCATTGTCAAGACTATCTTATTGGACAAAGTCCATTTCTAAACCGAGTTCATTCCTCGTTTCAGTCCTGTTTCACTGAACCGGTTTAACCAGCCATTCCAGCCATGTCTATATCATGAGATATAAAATCTTTACCCAATGCATTGGAGGGAGATATAGGTCCCACCCATCTCATAATGATACCATTCTTATGTGTGCCACAAAATCAAAAATCATACATCATTGCATAACCCATGTAATAAAATGGGATTCTTAAACATCGTGACATCATAAAACAATTCATATAAGATAAAGGAATTCATAAAAATAATTCCATCACAACATAATCAAATCAATGTAATAATAGGGATAGAAACAGAACCCTTTATTATCTTATATAGAAAATAATTTTGATAAAACACTTGAACTCCATTCTTGAGGAAAATATCCTTTCTACTTCAAAAACACTTTTCATTTCCTAACATGTCATACAATTCTAAACTAAAAAAAGTTGATTAAAAATAAAATCGAGAACTTGTAAAGGAAGATTCTTGGAAATAATGTTTTAAAAATCTATTCATGCCATATAAGTTAAAAAAACATTCTTCTCGTACTTTTGTCGGAAAAGTCAAAAAGTACCTCGTATGAAAAATGACAAAAGATTTCTTTCATGTCTTTTACTAAAAACTCACAAAAGGGTAAAATTGGATATAAACTATTTTATAAGGATATAAATTTTACATATTGAGGAAACATAGATGTGGATGATAAATATTCCCTAGAAAATTCTGAAGTATAAACAATCTCGAATAAAAATTGAGATTGCGAGATTTTCCCTTACCTTAGGTCTGATTTGCTTCGTAAGTGTCCGAACCTCCTGTATAATGATTTAAATAATGTCATAGACTTATTCCAGAATCATAATAATTGTTATGATATCATATATGGTCATATTCTTAGCTTCTTATTAGTAATATTTCATTGTTACTTGTTATTCGAGTGTTTATTGATTTTTGTTCTTATGCGTGTTTTGTCGAATAAATTCTTATTATTCTTTTAGGTTATATATACCTTATTTCCAGAATGGTATTAGTGTAATATATATCATATTCATTCATTCAATTCATTTATATAGTCATTATTCAATGAAGATCAGGTAGAACGAGTCGCATCACATCGTGGAGACGGTAGGTCGTACGTACGCACAAGCGATGATATCATTCCCATGATCGTGGAATTGTATTGGAGTGTATG
Source organism: Viscum album (assembly GCA_963277665.1). NCBI lineage: Eukaryota > Viridiplantae > Streptophyta > Magnoliopsida > Santalales > Viscaceae > Viscum > Viscum album. The sequence goes on along the minus strand of OY728120.1, from coordinate 1,424,190,229 downwards.
TATACTATTTCAGAATCAATATTACTTTACAATAATCATATATAGTCATTAATTACACCATTATACCAATCCAAGTAAGGTGGTGGTGGAAAATAGATTACACCACGGTGTGGAGACGGTATTCCGTACGTACGCACGTGCGGTGATTTCATTTTCCGTAGGATGGATAGATGGTGAAATAGGATTGTTTCATACATATAATAACATATCTGTATATGAATGATACTGATGTTATTACTTCATAATGAAACAACTAAAGAAGAAAAATTGGAAGAAGAAATAAAGTTGAAAGAATCGGTAACGGACATTACCTCTTCTTTGAAGCGCCTCTTTGAGACCTCCTTTTAGGGCACTAAAATTGATCTTTGAAGAAGACCAAGACCTCTAGGATGTTTCTAGGGAAGTGGAGAGGAGAAATGGGCAGGGGTTGGCCGAACTGGAAGGCTCAAAGTGGTGTGAGTAGGAGAGGGAGGAGGTGCCCTTTTATAAGGGGGAAGAGGGGCACCTTTGGAAAAACTAAAAATATTATTTTATTATAAAGTCATATTCGGTTTTAAATAGCTCCAAATTGAACTATTTTGAAGCTAAGGTGGGGATGGGTTTAAATCCTCTCATCCAATATAATTTAGACAAGTTTAGGTTCCTATTTTAACCTTATCATTTAGATTTAACTTTAAGTTAAATAATTTTACTTTTACCGTATCTTCTTGTGTTCTTACACTATAAGGTTAATAAACTTACTATATCAAGCCAAAAGAACCCCAAGATGTTTATTATTAATATATATAACCTTATATAAGTCATTTTTCCGAACCTTAGATTTTTAGGAATAAAATAACAATTAATAATATAATATTTGTTTTAAAAACTATTTTATGTCAATTTTGACACTATTTAGTAATTGATTTTTGTGAAAATCATAACAGAATGATTAATTAGAAAAAAGTTAATTAAATCAATACTAACAGGTCATATTAACCTATAAAATTAGTGGAATTCATAAAAAGTCTCAAATTATAGTTATTTGGGTATTTATAACATCAATTATGTCAATATTTCATTAATAAGATAATTACTGCATCATCATTGTGTCATAAATAAATTAAATTATTTAATGTCTAAAAATTACAAATAAAATATAATTATCTAGGAAATCTTTTTATATTTCTAATGAATAATTATAGTCTAATTTATCTTATTTATCACCCTATATTGAAAATGATTTACTTATTAAACTTTGATTTTAACTATTTTAACCATTCTTTAAATAAATTAATAATAAATGTCCTAATCTAATCCATGTGGGCCTAAATGGTCATATTTTTTTTCCTAAGGTTGTTTTTGGTCGAATTAAACTTATCCAATAGAATTAGTACATGTGTTTGGGTAATAATAATATCATTTTTACTCTTAATTACCCTATTTACTTTTAACCATGGAAAATAAAAGTAAAAAGTTACTATTCACCAAAAATTATTTTCATCTCATTGAACCACATTTTACTTACTAACATCAACCGTGTCTCTCGGATTTTTGAAATTCCACTCACAGAAGCGGTAAAATTAATTTTTATGTAAGTTTGCAAATTCTTCTATGAGGTGGGTAAAAGACGGTGAAAAGTTCAATAAAATTTTTATATATCTAAAATTATTATAAAATTACTCCAATGAATTGAATTGAACTTATATAGGTATTATGTATCAATTTTGAACTAAAATAAATTTAAATAAAATAAATAATTATTTAAATAAAAAGTCGGTTTTTAAATAGTAACCCAGAGTTTTCACTATTCATCAAAAATTGAAAGTTTCCAGAAAAATACCAAAATTTCACCCTAGGCTAATTTCGATATTCCGAATCCAAAAACGAAGTCCATTTTGAAAAATAAAATTTAAAAAATTTCAAAAAGTGGTTATTACTATTCATAACGTCTAGTTTTAATAATATTTTAATAGCATATCGTTGTTTAGTGAAACTCGGTATTGCGTACGACACAAGATATCAAGGAAGGTCGTGATTGCGTGTAAAGAAAGCCAAGATAGTGTTGTGTGTAGTGAAAGATTCATTTGATGATTTATATAAAATAAAAACAAAATATTTCTTATAAAAGTCTCGGGTGTTACATTCTACCCCCCTTAAAATGAATTTCGCCCTCGAAATTCGTCACTTGTAACAAACAGATGAGGATACCTATCCCACATCATATCCTCAAGCTCCCATGTAGCTTATTCTAATTGGTGGTTCATACATAAAACATCCACCAAGAGAGTGGTCTTATTCCGTAGGACTTTTTCACTACGATCGAGAATCTCTATCGGATGTTCTTCATAAGAAAGATCTGGTTCCAGCAGTACAACTTCTGAGCTGAGTACATGTGAAGGATCATGTATGTACTTTCTCAGGAGAGATACATGGAACACATCGTGAACTTGAGAGAGATTCGGTGGAAGCGCCAATCAGTAAGCAACCTTCCCAACCCGATCCAGTATTTCGAAAGGACCAATATACCTTGGGCTCAGCTTTCCCTTCTTTCCAAATCTCATTACTCTCTTCCAAAGAGATTTTCGTAAGAACACTTTATCACCCACTTCAAACTCTAAGTCTTTTATTTGGTTGTCGGCATAACTTTTTTTTCGACTCTGAGCTGCTCTTATGTGTTGTTGAATAGATCAGACCTTTTCTGCCATCTCATCAACAAGATCAGGTCCTAATAGATTTATTTCCCCAACTTCATCCCAGCAAGTTGGAGTCCTGCATTTCTTTCTATAGAGAGATTCATAAGGAGCCATCTAAATACTGGAGTGAAAGCTATTATTATAAGAAAATTCCACCAAAGGTAGGTGTTGATCCCAACCACCATTAAAATCCATAGAGAATGCTCTCAACATATCTTCTAGAGTTTGAATTTTCCTCTTAGACTGACCATCTGTCTGAGGATGATAAGCAGTGTTGAAACTAAACTCTTTATCCAAAGTATGCGGAAGACTTCGCTAGAACTTTGAGGTAAACCTCGGATCCCGATCAGATATAATAGAAATTGGTACTCCATGAAATCTTACCACTTCCTTTACATATATCCTGGCAAGCTGATCCAGAGAGAAATCCTCTCTAATAGCAATGAAGTGTGCAGACTTTGTAAGACGATCAACTATGACCCAGATAGCATTATTGCCTTTGGATGTTTTTGGAAGTCCTGTGACAAAGTCCATCGTGATGTTTTCCCATTTCCATTGAGGTATGGGTAATGGCTGTAACTTCCCCTTAGACTTCTATCTCCCAGCTTTAACTTTCTAACAAACCAAGCATCGAGAGACATATTCAGCAACATCTCTTTTCATGTCATCCCACCAGAAGTACTCTTTCAGGTCCCTATACAACTTCGTGCTTCCAGGATGAATAGAGAATGAAGAACTACGAGCCTCATCCAGTAGATCCTTATTTAATTCGAGGATGGGAGGAACACAAACCCCATTCCTAAACTTTATTATCCCATCATAATCAAGGTTGAATTCAGGAATATTTCTCACATTCTTTTGTAACTCTACATCTTCTTTCTGCGCCTCTCTAATATTCACATGTATAGATGGTTTAACATTCATTTGAGAAAGATACGATTTTTCCCCTTTCATTATAATTCCAAGATCCATCATTTGTAAATCCATAAATATTGGATCTTTTGTGATCCTCATCATGGATAAACTTTCATGGTCTTTTCGACTTAATGCATTTTCCACCTTGTTTGCTTTCCCAGGGTGGTAATGAATTGAGCAGTCGTAATCCTTAATCAGCTCCAACCATCTTATTTGGTGCATATTCAGCTCCTTTTATGTGAAAATATACTTTAAACTTTTATGATCAGTATAAATGTCACACCTTTCTCCATAAAGATAATGCCTCCAAATCTTTAATGTAAAGATTACCGCAGCTAACTCCAAATCATGAGTTGGGTAATTTGGCTCATGGATTTTCAACTGTCGTGAGGCATAAGCTATCACCATATCATTTTGCATAATAACACACCCCAATCCCTTCTTGGATGCATCATTGTAGATCACAAACATTTCTCCACTATAAGGTAGTGTGAGCACAAGTGCACTGGATAACCTTCTTTTCAACTCCTTGAAATTCTCTTCACATTCCTCCATCCAAACAAACTTAACTCTTTCTGAGTAAACCTGGTGAGTGGATTAGATAATCGTGAAAAATCTTTCACAAAATTTCGATAATATCCACCCAAACCAAGAAAACTTCAGATCTCAGTTACTATTGTTGGTCTCGACCATCTTTCGATAACCTCTGTTTTTGCTGGATCCACAGATATCCCCTCTTTTGAGATTATGTGACCCAAAAATGCAACTTTTTGAAGCAAAAATTCACACTTGGTAAATTTGGCATAAAGATTCTCCTTTCTCAGGGTCTTCAATATAATTCTCAAGTGATCTTCATGTTCTTCCTTGATCTTTGAATATACAAGAATATCGTCTATAAATACTACCACAAACTGATCAAGATAGTCTCTAAAGAACCTATTCATCAGATCCATGAAGATAGAAGGGGCATTAGTAAGACCAAATGCCATCACTATAAATTCATAGTGTCCATACCTTGTACGGAAATCCGTCTTTGGTATATCCTCCCTTTGACCCTTAATTGATGATACCCTGAACGAAGATCAATCTTGGAAAAGTATTGAGCTCCACGTAGTTGGTCAAATAAGTCATCAATGTTCCGTAGAGGATATTCATTCTTGATAGTGATCTTGTTATGTTCTCGATAATCAATGCAGAGTCTCATTGATCCATCTTTCTTCTTAACAAACAGAACAGGTGCTCCCCAAGGTGATGCACTAGGTAATATGAATTCCTTATCAATATTCTCTTGGAGTTGCTTCTTCAATTCTTTCAACTCAATTGGGGCCATTCGATAAGGTTTCTTTGAAATAGGTAAAGCACCTGGTACGAGTTCTATTGAAAACTCAACTTCACGATTTGGTGGATGACCCGGAAATTCCTCTGGAAAGACATCATCAAACTCTCGTACAATGGGAATATTCTTAATCGTGAGTTTCTCACCGACCATTTGAGATAAATAACCTTCATTTAGTGGAATCAAGACCCCTAAGATGGAAGAAATTTCCACTGGAAGGTTATGTTCATCCTTGCATCGATAGACGATCAAAGATTGATTTGGAATATGAAATGTGACTTCCCTTCTTTGGAAATTGATATTAGCTCCATATAGAGAAAGAAAATCCATGCCAAGAATCACACAAAATTCCACTATAGGGAGGATCACAAGATTTTCAGGAAGCACTTTCCCACAAACTTCAATCGGAGAATAATTATAAACATTTGATGCGACTGTTGTGCCATTAGGGGTTGTCACAGCTAACTCAACATCTAATTGTTGAGGTAATATGGTGATACCCTTAGAAAATTCTTCAGAAATAAAAGAGTGGGTGGATCCAAAATCAAATAAAACATTTTCTACTTTAGATTGGATGGTAAGTGTACCTTTCACCACTTCTTTATCGTACACCACATTGATGACAGAAATTGCATGTGACTTTCCTTTATCTTTAGCCTTAAGAGTTTGTTGACGTCGATCATCATCAACAACCCTTGGATTAGGGCATTGATTGGCATAATGCCCCATCTCCTTGCACTTGTAACATTGAAGTGTAGGAGGTGCACTCTGTGTAGCCTTTTCATTGTTCACATCACTAGACATTTTCTTCGCATCATTGCGTCATTCAAATGCCCAATGACCTTTCCTTCCACATTTGAAACATTTACTTGTCCCTTTAAGACAACTCCCTACATGTTTCTTTCCACACATTGAGAATAAGGGAAAACTCATCTTCTTTTCAATGTGCTCTTTAGATTTTCCTTTGAATTCCATTTTCCTTTTCTTATCAAACCCATATGACTGATGGGTTACTCCAATCCCCATCTCAACTTTGAGAGCACATCAAATGATTTCTTCATAGCTATTGAAGTCCCTTATGGCTAATGCCCTTCGAAAACTTGGTTTTAAGCCACTAAATAATCAATCGATCTTACTCTCAGGTTGGATAATAATACTAGAATCATACCTTGCAAGTCTTGTAAAATTTGCTTCGTAGGTACCAACAGATTCATCATCATTTTGCTTTAGTTCAAGAAAGTCCATCTCCATCTTTGTTTGAAGAATACGAGGGAATTACTTATTGAAAAATAAGTTCTTTAACTTGTCCCATTCCATGGACTCAATTTCATCCCTTTGCCTCGTATTCTTGATAAGATTCCACCATTGATCAACATCACCTTCCAAACGATACACTGCTAAGATGACTTTATCATGTTCAGAACACTGAAGAACTAAAAATATCTTTTCAGTAGTACTAATCCATTGTTCAATAACTAAGGGATCAGTAGACCCACTGAATGACGGTGGACGCTGCCTCATGAAGGATTCAACAGAATGATTCTCCCTCCTTTACTCGTTTGGAAGTCCAGCATGATTCATAGATTGAGAAAGTTGTGTGATCATGGATACAATATTTTGCATTCCATATCCCATAATGTTTGGTTGCTCAGGGGGACAATCATTGCATTTCCCGTCACATTCCGCATTAATACGGTTCCTTCGGGTTCCATCCATTGACTAAAACCAAGAAGAACAGTGTGAGAAACTCTAATTATAATAGGAAAACCACATAATCAAGAATAAAATTTCACACTTAAGGTCTTATCCTAGGTTATTCATGGCTATTTCTAAAACACTAATATTGTGTTCTATGCTTAGACTTATCCTTAGTGTTCCTAGTTTCCAAAGGTTGACTATACCTTTCCTCTGATACCAACTATAACGACCCATACTTTACATACATTTTTAATACTTAAAAATTGAAGTACACTTATTTCAACATATAAAAAAACCATGAAAGGACCGTATTGGTATAGTGTCTTTAGAAACTGGGAAACATAAACAACTGGTTCATAAAGCGTCTACCCTATCTCCCATTTATTTCATCATATCTATATTCCCTTTTGGCATATCTTACTTAATAACCTTCTTCCTGACCTGGGGAAAGAAAATATACAAAAGGGTGAGCTTAAATGATCAGTAAGGATTAAAAAAAGAAATATCAATCACATCATATTCATAAGGACATAACATTTTGGAAATCATACCCTGCAAAAGAGATCATAATTTCATAACATGGGATAAATCCTGGTAGGGAAATGTAATCACAATAATCATAACTTAAATCATGAAGATTTGTGGTATACAAACATAATCATAGATAATCATTTCTTATTAGTCAAGAATCATTGCCAAGACTATCTTAGTGGACAAAGCCCATTTCTGAACCGAGTTCATTCCTCGTTTCAGTCCTGTTTCACTGAACCGGTTTAACCTGTCGTTCCATCCATGTATATCTCATGAGATATAAAATCTTTACCCAATGCATTGGAGGGAGATATAGGTCCCACCCATCTCATAATGATACCATTCTTATGTGTGCCACAAAATCAAAAATTATACATCATTGCATAACCCATGTAATAAAATGGGATTCTTAAACATCTTGACATCATAAAACAATTCATATAAGATAAAGGAATTCATAAAAATAATTCCATCACAACATAATCAAATCAATGTAATAATAGGTATAGAAACAGAACCCTTTATTATCTTATATGGAAAATAATTTTCATAAAACACTTGAACTCCATTCTTGAGGAAAATATCCTTTCTACTTCAAAAACACTTTTCATTTCTTAACATGTCATACAATTCTAAAATAAAAGAAGTTGATTAAAAATAAACTCTAAAACTTGTAAAAGATGCTTCTTGGAAATAATTTTTTAAAAATCCATTCATGCCGTATAAGTTAAAAAAACATTCTTCTCGTACTTTTGTTGGAAAAGTCAAAAAGTACCTCGTATGAAAAACGACAAAAGATTCCTTTCATATATTTTACTAAAAACTCGCCGAAGGGTAAAATTGGATATAAACTATTGTAGAAGGATATAAATATTACATATTGAGGAAACATGGATGTGGATGATAAATATTCCCCAGTAAATTCTGAAGTATAAACAATCTCGGATAAAAATTGACATTGTGAGATTTTCCCTTACCTTAGGTCTGATTTTCTTTGTAAGTGTCCAAAACTCCTGTATAATGATTTAAATAATGTCATTGACTTATTCCAGAATCATAATCATTGTTATTATATCATATATGGTCATATTCTTAGCTTCTTATTAGTAATATTTCATTGTTACTTGTTATTTGGGTGTTTATTGCTTTTTGTTCTTATGCGTGTTTTGTCGAATAAATTCTTATTATTCTTTTAGGTTATAGATACCTCATTTCCAGAATGGTATTAGTGTAATATATATCATATTAATTCATTAAATTCATTTATATAATCATTATGCAATGAAGATCATGTAGAACGAGTCGCATCACATCGTGGAGACGGTAGGCCGTACGTACGCACAAGCGATGATATCGTTCCCATGATCATGGAATTGTATTGGAGTGTATGTATACTATTTCATAATCAATATTAATTTACAATAATCAAATATAGTCATTATTTACACCATTATACCCATCCAAGTAAGGTGGTGGTGCAAAATAGATTACACCACAACGTGGAGACGGTATTCCGTACGTACGCACGCGCGGTGATTTCGTTTTCCGTAGGATGGATAGATGGTGAAATAGGGTTGTTTCATACTTATAATAACATATCAGTATATTAATTATACTAATGTTATTACTTCATAGTGAAACAACTAAAGAAGAAGAAGTGGAAGAAGAAATAAAGTTGAAACAATCGGTAACGGACATTACCTCTTCTTTGAAGCACCTCTTTGAGACCTCCTTTTAGGGCACTAAAATTGGTCTTTGAAGAAGACCAGGACCTCTAGAATGTTTCTAGGGAAGTGGAGAGGAGAAATTGGCAGGGTTTGGCCGAGCTTGAAGGCTCGAAGTTGTGTGAGGAAGAGAGGGATGAGGTTCCCTTTTATAAGGTAGGAGAGGGGCACCTTTGGAAAAATAAAAAAAATTATTTTATTATAAAGTAATATTCGGTTTTAAATATCTCCAAATTGATTTATTTCAAAGATAAGGTGGGTATGGGTCTAAATCCTCTCATCCAATATAATTTAGACAAGTTTAGGTTCCTATTTTAACCTTATCATTTAGATTTAACTTTAAGTTAAATAATTTTACTTTTACCGTGTCTTCTTGTGTTCTTACACTATATGGTTAATAAAGATACTATAAAAAGACAAATGAACCCCAAGTTGTTTATTATTAACATATATAACCTTATCTAAGTCATTTTCCCGAACCATAAATTTTTAGGAATAAAATAACAATTAATAATATAACATCTGTTTTAAAAACTATTTTATGTCAATTTTGACACTATTTAGTAATTTATTTTTGTGAAAATCATAACATAATGATTAATTAGAAAAAAGATAATTAAATAAATACTAACATGTCATATTAACCTATAAAATTAGTGTAATTCATAAAAAGTCTCAAATTATATTTATTTTGGTATTTTTAACATCAATTATGTCAATATTTCATTAATAAGATAATTATGGTATCATCATGGTGTCATAAATAAATTAAATTATTTAATGTATAAAAATTAAAAATAAAATATCATTACTGAAGAAATCGTTTTAGATTTCTAATTAATATTTATAGTCAAATTTATCTTATTTATAACCCTATATTAAAAATTATTTACTTATTAAACATTGATTTTAACTATTTTAACCCTTCTTTAAATAAATTAATAATAAATGTCCTAATCTTCTCCATGTGGGCCTAAATGGTCATATTTTATTCCTAAGGTTGTTCTTGGTCGAATTAAACTTATCCAATAGAATTAGGACATGCGTTAGGGTAATAATAATATCATTTTTACTCTTAATTACCCTATCTACTTTTAACCGTGGTAAATAAAAGTAAACAATTACTATTCACCAAAAATTATTTTCATCTCATTGAACCACATTTTACTTATTGACATCAAATATGTCTCTCGGATTTTTTAAATTCCACTCACAGAAGCGGTAAAATTAAGTTTTATGTAAATTTTCAAATTCTCTTAGGAGGTGGGTAAAAGACGGTGAAAAGTTCAATAAAATTTTTATATATCTAAAATTATTATAAAATTACTCCAATGAATTACATTGAACTTATATAGGCATTAAGTATCAATTTTGACCTAAAATAAATTTAAATAAAATAAATAATTATTTAAATAAAAAGTCAGTTTTTAAATAGTAACCCAGTGTTTTCACTATTCATCAAAAATTGAAAGTTTCTAGAAAAATACCATAATTTCACCCTAGGCTAATTTCGATATTCCAAATCCAAAAACGAAGTCTGTTTTGAAAAATAAAATTTACAAAATTACAAAAAGTGGTTATTACTATTTAAAAACTACTAGTTTTAATAATATTTTAATACCATATCGTTGTTTAGTGAAACTCGGTATTGCGTACGACGCAAGCTATCAAGGAAGGTCGTAATTGCGTGTAAAGAAAGACAAGATTGTGTTGTGTGTAGTGAAAGATTCCTTTGATGATTTATATAAAAAAAAAAATTCTTATAAAAGTCTCGGGTGTTACAGCAAGTCTAATTAATTAAATCCATTTAATGGATCATTAATGTGCAGCGTAATGAATCATTAATTAAAGCATAACAAATAAGTTGTTTCACTAAAGAAATAGTGTAATGATGCGATGACGCAGTGTAACAGAAACGCTGTGATGCGTTTCTCTTTTAATGAGATAACAGGTTGGAAAATCATAGTTATAATTTCTCTGAAAAACGGTGATGGATTTCCACTCCAATGAACACCTGTGAATTTTATAGTGACATCGACGCTCCTCGAAGAATAAGACTATTGAGCGACGAACACCAATGGATTAAAAACATGAATCTTCTTAGACGAATCACCACCAACAACGAGCTTCCCTATGATGCGAGTCTATCCCAGGTAGGGGTTTACTTTTTGAAGTTTAAATTCCATGTTCTTCTTTCTAAAAACAACGAACATGGATCAACCCATGAATAGGTTGATCCGTAGGTCGCTTATTCTTACAAGATGGTATTATTCTATCTCGGGGATTGAATCGGGATTAGACTATTGTTTGTATCAAAAAACTCTCCATGCATGTTTTCAAAAACTCTAAGACGGAGGGTACGGGCCGACAGGAACAAGGCCAAGGACCCTCTGCCTTTGTGCATTCTTATGCTTTCTTCATGTCTCCACCATTGAAATTGAGGCAAGGTAGTTTTGAGGCCATAGCAATGAAGGTGGAATCCCATGGAAGTTGGAGGCGCAGATGGCATAAGGAACAGACCAACAGAGGGGTCTTGGTGGCCTATGGAAGACTTCACCGGAGGTGGTCGCCCACGGCGGCAGCTACAGGCAGGTGGCATCTGCAGCCGGCTCGAGCCACAGTAGTGTGGTAGGAGCCTCTAGAAGCTGGAAGATAGTAACATGGCCACCAGGTTGTGTCATAGGATCATCCCATGTTCCAGTTGGACAGTGTTTGGGAAACAAGTGTGGCCGGCTTATCTGGGCACAGCGTGCAAGAACCGGATTCCCCACTAGGCTTCCAAGATAGAGGGAACTGGCCCACCAGGTAGGCCAAGACGATAGGTCAGGAACCTGGCCGCTGAGTGTCCCAAGCTCGATTAATCTATCCCACTATTGTGGGCCGGGACAGTGGAATAACATCGGGCCTCTGGGTGGCTTGGGCCGGGAATAACTGGCCTACCTTTTGCAGGATGGGTCGGATAGAAACAAGTCTCTGGGCGACCTGGTGAGCGGAACCCTCGGCAAAATCGAGCCTGGTTCAGCAAGGCCCAATGGACAGACCAGATTGGGCCAGCCCAGACCCTAACTGGGTTAGGTCATATCAGTGTAACTGGGCAGAGGCATGTGAGGCCCCTGGGATGGGTTGGTCGGGTCAGTCCGACGGGGTCGGACCGGGCCCAGACACGACCGACCCTAGATTACTAAAACAACAATATCATTTAGATCGGGAATCCGATTGTTGAGTCATATGCGGTGTTGGATCCCTTGTGATGAGGAGGTTCTTTTGGAATAATCTTAGGAGGTTTTCGTTGAATTTTAAATGTGACAAACGACTTGAGGATTAGTTTCTCTGGGAAAAAAGCGCACTATGTTCAGGAATCCTGCAAGTGACTGAGACCCGAATAATCCTGATAGGCGACCCTTTGTGGATCATCTACAAGAAACCCCATGTAGATCAGCTATGATGGACCAGTGGAACCTTTTCTGTGTGACCCGGTAGTCCCACGGTGGGGAGAATCTCTATGTGACCTAGAAAACCCACGTTACTAATCAGGGATGAGTACCTCAGTAAAATGGATAAGGTGGGAAGAGGCTCTATGTGACTCGGAAAACCCACAGTGGAGAGTGGATTTGTGTGACCCAACATACCCATGGCACTCATTAGTGATTATTACCCTAGTAGTCTAAATTGTTTAGTGTTGTGACTGATGGTCTTTCTTTCTATAATCTAGATTATCCATGTGTGAGTTGACGGTACCATGTGTATTCTTTCTTTTGTGGTCTTTCATTTGTGTTTTGGGGTCTCTACTGAGTATTCTATTACTGAACCCTACACAGGCTTCATCTTCATGGGCCATTTATTGTGCAGATGACTAAAGTCTAGATGAAGGACATGGAGGCCTAGGACTAGGTGGGGTCCAGTGAGTTCAGGAAGGATAGGCATACTTCTAAAGCTTCTAGCAGTTACTCTACACTTATGATCAGGTAGGGTGATCAGCGGATGACTCTCTCAAGATCCTTATACTTTCTTATTTTCAGTTTTTTATTGTTTGGTTTGTATTCTGGCCCATTTTACTTATATCTTGTACCTTTACTCAGTAGTTTTTTAGTGGAATGCATGTTCACCTTTCCAGTTGTTTGGGACATGGTAGTGTGTGCATGCGTACAGGTACTTAGGAAAATTCATCCCACTTGTAGTTTGATGCCTTTGGTTCAAGTTTCCAACCCATGGAATTTGGGAGGCAGGCTTGGGAAGTCACGACACAGGCCTCGGGGGATGGGTTGTGACATCCATCCGCTAAAGGGTGGCGACTTGCACTGAAGGCACAACATTATCAGGGAGGCCTTTACCTAAGAACCTGAACACACACACATACTACCAACTCAATGCAAAATTTGAGAGGAAAAGGAAAAGATACAACATTACTATATAGAAACCACAAATATGCATCGACCTTTAAACGTTACTAGTACAGAAAAGAAAACTGAAAGGGAAAAACCGGAAAAAACCCACCCAAACATAAAAGTGCCACAACCCAAAAACAAGTGGAAAAGTAAAATAGATGAGAGAGCCCAAATATTGGATCCTAATCTACAACCACTTCAAATGGTCTAAGCACCCTATATACCTAATATCCTTTGATTTCACGATCAACCGGTCTATCATTTGAAAGGGAACACCTAGTGTAGGAAAATCCCAAGTAGGTTTGAGTATAAAAATACTCAATAGAGTACCCCAAAGGCTCAAGGGAGCAGCATAAGTTGTATTGAAGAGGGGAAAAGTAGATATAACAAGGTGGAGTAAAAAATTACAGTTCAACCCAAGAAGATAGTGAATTAAAATCATACAAAACAAAATGAGCTAGAAATGGTGATAAGATGAACTTATCATTGAGTTTTCTCTACCAATTGTCGGAGAGTTGACTCATCCAACCATGAGAATATAGACATATAAATCATTTCGCATACCTCTCACGTCTTCACCTATCTTGGAAGGAGAGTAACCAAAACCCAAAGAGTGGGTACTTAAATAGGATACATATATATATTCTCATTCAAATAAGCCCAAATGAGAGAATAATGGGATCTCTATTTCACAACTCATCCTAGGAAGAAGATATTCCAATAATTCCAGAAGTAACCACTAATGATTCCCATCATCCTCATGTCTACTCTAAAAGCACAATTCAAAGAGACTCAATCTCCAAACCTTGATACTATCTACTTTTGGCGGCACAGTATCACCCTCATAGTTTTAGGTCATGTCACAAGAATGTGTCATAGTGGGGAGATCTCCTCTCTTATTCATGAGTATTAATTAACATCAAAGAATGTTACTCCAATGATCCACATAACTGAATGGAGTAAAACAAAATTACAAGTCCCAGACCTGAGTATGTTAGGGAGATTCCACTCTAATAGTCATCGTAGAGGACCCACACCCTCATGTGTCAAGGGGATTCCACTCTAATAATTGTTGTAGACTACCCACACCCTGATGTATTTAGGGGATCCAACTATTTATCATCAAGGACCCTCACCCTAGTTCATTAGAGGGATTCTACTCAGATGTTTCTAATAGAGGACCCAAGCCCATGCTGATAGTGGATTCCACTCGTATTGTCGTTAAGCACCCACACCTTAGTGCATCAAAGGGATTCCAATATCATAGTTTTCATGGAGGACCCACACCCATGTTGATGGGGGATTCCACTCTAGATCCTCAAGGACCCCTACCCTTCCCTATTGGGGGACTCCACTCGTAAGGTAGAGAGGAACTACACTGGTCATACCTATTAGACGGTACCTCTCATAAAGAACTGATATGTGAACTCCTAATCACTATCATTGTTGAAAATATCTTGAAAAGGAATCACTCTCATAAAATCTCACATTGTTCCATGAAATCCACTATGAAGTGCATCATCATGTTCATTGTGGAAAACACTTCGGATATACTACTCACGGGAAAAATTCCAAGTTCAAAAGAAGGAGATACGAGAGGTAGAAGATTTGTTGTATGGTACAAAACGCGTGTGGGTCCCATGTGACATGTGGCCTTCCTCATTGGATGGTCATGTACCCAGCCATAATCAGGTACAAAAATGTGAAAAATTACCCCTAGGCATGCCAGTGTACTCCCAAACTACATGGAACCTCTAGCCCAAAAGTCTGATGAGCGCACGATACTCATTATTTTATTTGACGGAAGAAAATGTAATTCTATAGACATACATCTTCTATTGGAAAAAGATAATAAAATGGATCACATTGTCACAATAATTGTAGAAAACACATAGGATCAACTATTCATTCAACTGAATTGGATTCCCCATGAGGAAACTACATTTTTCACCATTGCGCACAAACGGTGCTTCATGGGACCCACTCCATGATCTCAAAACACATCAAACAGATTGCACCATTTCGAGCCTCTGGTAAAAGCACATGAGATTGGATATTCATTAATCCCAAAAAAAACACTAGTGAAGAAGATTTATTTCACCACAAATACCAAAATCGGGCCTCATGGGTCCCATACCTCAAATTTGGATTAATCACTCAAAATTAGTCTTGAAACATCCACCTAAACCCCAAGGCTACAATGCCTCTGACTATGTCTCAATCGAACGTCGGATGAATAAAGTATGGTGGTCAAAGTTTTAATAATAATAATATATTTTATTATTTGGGTGTCTTGTGGACCTGATCTGTAACCCCAAAAGGCATCCAACATTAGTCCTAATATGACTATCACAAAACCTGGGTCATGCTATCATAGATTTATTGTCAATTGGATGCTCCATGTAGAAGTTATTGAGGGAAAAAGATTTAATAATTTCATTAAAAGTATTGAACCACGAGCGCTTCATGGGCCAAGTCCGCTGGTTTGACAAAAACATCTAAAAATGTCTTAAAAAGGGATTATCTCAAATATGGCTATGCCTCTAATGACGGCGCATCAACTGGACTCCCCAAGCTGGGGTTATAGGGGTTTGACAAATTATTAATATTATTATAAATATTTTTTTTATTTTTATTTTTATTTTTATTTTATTTTTATTTCCTTTATTTATTTTATTTTTTATTCAACCCCATTAGGGTTTCCTGTGGGCTGGTGCCCACACCCTAGGTCATCGTCTGGATCACCTGGCCTCCTGCGCTATCCAAACTGTACTGCCGCCCAGCCTTCCATCGTCGCATGTCTCCCCACCGTCTGCTAGCATGTCGCCTCTCTTGGAGCCACAACCACTATTGGAAAAATAGCCTATACCCATGGTTCAAAACCATGGGTATGGCCCCCAAAATCGTGGGTATAGGCTATAGCAACAGTTTTGGGAACCGTGGGGTGGAAGGATGTCGGTATAGGTCCCCAGCCTATACCCACGGTTTTCCAAAACCATGGGTATAGGTGTTCTGCCACCATGTCAACGAAACATACCCAATTGCCACGGTGTCAAAGGCTTTTCCCCATAGTTTCAAAACCATAGGTATAGGTCCAAAAATATTGTGGCCTGCAGGTTTCAAACCGCAACCTTTCCGCTGCAGACGAAGCACCAAACCACTACCCCAACAACGCTTTTATGTATATATATTTGTATTTAGTTAAATATAGTTATATAAACAGTGGGTATAGAGGGAAGAACCGTGGCTATAGGACTCCCACCAAAAAAAATTCCTCCCCGTGGAAAAAAAATTTCCCGCTCACACACGGGAAACTTATACCCACAGTTTTTCATAACTGTGGGTATAGGTATTTTAACCCAAACCGATCCCCACAGTTTTCCCCAAAACCATGGGGATAGGTACCCCTATACCCATGGTTTTGGAAAACCGTGGGTATTGGTGAATTTTCAGGACCTATCCCCACGGTTTTGGAAAACCGTGGGGATAGACCCCCCTATACCCATGGTTTTTCAAAACCAGGGGTATAGGTCGTGAAAATTGACCTATTCCCACAGTTTTAAAAAACTGTGGGTATAGGGGTACCTATCCACACATTTTTGGGGAAAACCATGGGGATAGGTCCATTTTCTAGTAGTGAACCAACCAAACTATTTCCACACCTAGAGCCACCACATGCCATCTCATTAGACCTCTGCCACTGTCCACATCATCGTAAAACCTTTCTCGGACCACGATAGTCACTCCAGTGATCAGAAAACTTTTTTGAAACCAGATTCGGGATCCTCGGGACCTAATCTACACTCTGGTAGTCTCTTGTCAATGAATCTTTGATGTTTCAACATGATGAAAAGATTGGGGATTTTCTGCTCTCCGTCATGGAACCTTCGGCTCCCAAAACTTGACTTCAAGCATAGACCGATACTCCTCGGGTGAAGTGATTTGCATATATATTCTGCACTCCATGATCTGATGTTATTTGTGCTTGATGAAAAGTTATCATTGAAGAATGAAGATAAATGCCAATAACTAGTTTCCAGAAACTGAATTAGATGATAGTCGTTTTTAGCCGGGTCATCAACAAAGGATTCAAATATTGAAAATTAAAATAAAAATGATTTTCAACAAAGAAATTTCAATTGGGGAGCTGCATATTACCAAATAGTAATCCTACCTCAATTTTAGATCCACCATTTTGTCTACTACGCTCTGATCTACTAGCGCCTTTATTTTCATTGTGATCTGATGAAGTTTGGATATCAAATCACCATCATAAGTAGATGACCATAGCTCCAAAGTCCACGAGAGAAATGCGATAACTCTATCTCAATTCTCTAGACTACTATTTATAAGAAAATTCTAGCCATTATGGAATCTAAAACTCTTGTTCCCTCTCATTTTATATAGTTATAATGTAAAAGAACACACTATAAACTCAACGGTAGTATCATATTTCCAATTTGAGCCCCCATTCACATGTTTTTTCATTCAAAAACCAAGATAAAACAATATAATTCAATTATTTTATAACGGTTATGTCCTCCATGTCATTTTCTACTATAGGATCACCCCAACAAAAGTTACATCCTGCCTAGAATAAAAGCCACGCTCCAGATTCAACTATACCCTCGGTTTTTTGATCTGAGCTACCATTTAAGAGATATCTCATTTTCATCACATGAATAGTATTAAAATAATTAATATTTTTATAAAATTTATTCTGGTCACACTGGCCCTCAGAATCACACTCAATCTCATCACATAACTCTGGAAATATATGTAGAAATATTCCAATGTCTTATAATAAAATAACAGGGTCTCTACATCAATCACTCCATCAATATTTTCATCCTTGAAAAGAAAATCTAGGGAAGAAAACTCTGGATACTAATCTCACACCTGGCTCTCCCACTCCCAGGGAAACTCGCACACGTTTTCATGCTGCCACAACACATGAACCAAAGGTATGGTCCATTCATGTATGGTCTTCTATTGTTAATGGCGTGCATAGGATCATGCATGTATCTCCTCATATACGACACATGGAAAACTTCATGAACCCACTCTAGATATGGGAGTAGGGAAAGGCAATAGGCAACCTTGAGAACCCTTTGCACGATCTCAAAAAGGCCTGAAGAACCTCAGGGATACCTTTCCTCCCTGGATGAAAACTAACATGCAATCCCTCAGAATATCCTCTAGCACATGGATAGTGAGCTCATCTGACCATCGATCTTGGGGTTAAAGGTTTTACTTGTCTGTAGTTGGGTCTCGAATTCCTCCTATATACCTCTCAATAATCATGACGTAATCCACATGTCATGATCGGAAACTGATATCGAGCATACCCCATAAAGGCGAGTGATCTACCGGATGTACAAATTTCCCAAACACTTCACTGAACTCTCCTCCCTAAAAAGGAAGTGATCCAACATCATGAGTCGGTCTACTATCACCCAAATTGCATCATGGAACTTCACTGTGTGTGTAATCCCTATGGAAATGTTCATGGATATGTCATCCCATTTCCACTATAGGATTTCAAGAGGTTACAACAACCTAGAGGAACTTGGAGCTAATCCTACACCTGTTGATAGGTGAGGCATCATGAGATGAACTCAGTTATGCTTCATCTCATGCCAGACCACCAAAACCTCCACTGAATATCCCTGTACATATTCCCCACACCGGGATGTACAATTAAAGGAGATGTATGGAACTCTTGCATCACCTCCTCCCTCATTGCAAATGGAACCACAATTTATCTGTGGCATAAGGTATCTTGATTGCATCTTTCATAATATCTATCTAGTGTATCACCTATGGATATCTAAGTCACGCAATATCTCATAGATGGTGTCTCACAATTGGGACTCTCTCACATTCTTGAGAAGCGAAGGATTTGACACCAATGACAGAAGAAAAACTCTACCCTTCAGATCCACTAGGGTCATCTGCAGAGAAGCAAACTACTATGAAGAGTCCCGCACTAAGAGAGCCTAAAATCTTCTGCTAAGGGAATCTTTGACATAATTTCCCTTTCCCGTTGTATAGACTATCTTGATGTCCTAATCCTATAGGAAGTTCAACTAGAATCATTTCCTCTAGTTCAAGTATCTCTGAGTAAATACATACCTGAGACTTTGGTGGTTTAAGTAAACCACAAAGTGATCTTCCATGAGGTAGGACCTCCACATTCTCAGGCCAAGGAATACCACTACGAGCACTAGATAGTGAGTCGTGTAGTTATGTTCATTGGGGCCTCCATTACCTCTACTTGTACTTGATAACTGTTGTATCAAGGTTGACGTTGAGCATGAAATGTTCCAATGAACAAGGAAGGGGAGTAAACTCATCCAAATTCAAAAATCTAGACACAAAAATCAGGTGGAATACCCATCATGTCTTTTATTCCATGGGAAAGAGATTAACCCCAAACCAGACACTCTTTCTTACCCACTGGTGGAATTCCATGCAAATGAAGGTCAAGTAGAAAAACTCCACTGGAAATGCCAGGACCTTCTCTGACACTCCACTCCACAACCCCATCATGAATGCACATGTCAAAGGAACTCATTTACCACACCTCGACACTATCCACTTTGGGAGACAGAGACTCACCTTGATTGTTTTTTTCATTTCTCAAAAACACACCTTGGTGGGGGAAGGACCCATATTCCTCAGTAATTCATAGCTATGTCAAACAACACTGATGTTGGGTTACACTGACGCTCTGTGTCACCCTAGTAAAACCTTAAACAATAAGTAGGGAGAAAAGAGTACATCACCTAGTGTCTAACAGGTTATACTACAAAAAGTTTGAAAAGAAAAAAGGTGTATCTCTTATCATCACATGTACTATAGGATTATAGACATCCCAAACATTTATCTACCCACGACCTTGAACTCTAGCTCCCTGATCCTGATGTGGGAAGCCTTGTGGTTTTGGAAGGATCTCGTAGTGTCATCCACCAACCAGAACTCCCCCTTCTCCCCTTCGTACACCACCTCCCCAAGGACCACCATTTCCCCACCAGGGATATCCGTAATCACAAAATCATATCTACCATAGAGGTTCATTTAATATCTTCTTGGAAAGCTCAGCACGTACGGTCAAGCAGTCTTATGTCATGGGACCTTGCATGTCACAAGCAAAACATCAGCCATTTCTTCGACTCCCCATTGCTCATCATTTTCCTAGACTATGTGCCTAATTATGATCATGGGAAGGCCTCCTATGTCAAGGACCTAAAAACTAACTTATTCTAGCTACAGTAGACATCTCAGCTATGATGTTCCCACTACCAAAACAAACTAACTGGTTCTCCACTAACAGAAATCTCTCTATCACAAATGCCTGCTTCAGTACCCTTGTGTAGGTGGGGATGCCCAAGGGCAATAACTTGACACATATCTCTTTACAGAGACCCAGCTCAATCTTTCATGCTCAGAATTAGACTTCATAGATCATGTCCAGAGAGTATCATGTAAGGTCTGCGAACCGAGTCTCGTACTCAGCCACCACCATCCCTCCATACTGAAACTAAAGGATCTCCTGAATCGAGACATATTGTAAGTAGGATGGAAAGTACTCTGCATGGAACAGTTGTAGGAAGTCATCCCATGAGTGTACAGACTCACTGTGTATATGAGTAACCAAACTCGACCAACATTCAGGCACTCCATGTAAAAGGATGGTTGTCAAAGCCACCATATAATCTATCAGTGTCTGAGCAATACTGAAGAGGTGGACCACTGACACTAGTCAATCCACTACTACCTAAGGATCTGGCTCACCTCAAAACCCCATCAGTCTCTTGCACTAGAACTTATGATGTGCACTCTGCCTGTGTATGTCCCCAACCTACATTGCGGGGACAAAATGTTACTCAAGAGGTGGAGGTTCTACTACCTATCCATATAGGGGAAGTTGAATTTTATGATGGATCCTGAATAGAGGCATTGGCACTCACAGAATTGTCATCATGAACTGAAGCTAGTATCCTGGATGGCTGTTATTATGGAGGAATCCAGGATCCATTAAGGAGTGCCATAGTCAAAGAGTATATATATATATATATCAACAATAATGTGGAAATGACTCAAGAAGGAAATTCAAAGACTCAATCATATATGATTCATGTACAAAAGTTCCCTACAATAAATATCATAGAATTCTGAGTCAAAAAGAGGGTAATCAGGGTCTTGATGAATGGCTACATTGGTCATCACACCATCACTGAAATCCCTGGCCTGAGAGCCACACATGAGACACATTGAAATTGTTTCCCTTAACCCAACCAAGACCTTTTTAGGGAAGCATCATAACAACATCCCAAGGGTCAAACCACCTCTGATACCAATTTGTCACGACCTGACCCACACTAGGGATCCAGCTGCAACTACCCCAAGCCCACCTGCATAGGCCAGGGGTGGTTACTATCACTGAAGGCACAACAATCTCGGGGAGGCCTCTTCTTAAGAACCCGTACACACACACAAAACCAGCTCTATACAAAATTTTAAAGGAAAATGAAAAGATACAAAACTGTTATATATAAGCCACAAATATGTATTAACCTCTAAATAGTACTAGTATATAAAATAAAACTGGAAGGGAAAAAGGGGGAAAATACACACACAATAAGAAAAGTTCCATAACCCAGTAATAAGTGGAAAAGTAAAACAACTGAGAGAGCCCCACTCCTAGATCCCAAGCAAGGACCACCAAACGTGGTCCAAGCACCCCATATCCCTAAGATCCTCTGATTTCATGATCAATTTTTCCATCATCTGCAAGGTCACTCTAAGTGTGGGCAAATCCTTAAAAAGGTTGAGAATAAAAATAATCAGTAGGATACCCTGAAATCACAAGGGAGTAGAAAACGATGTACTGAATAGGGGAGCAATAGATAGATTAAAGTAAAATAAAAGAGTACAGATCAACCCAATAAGAGAGTGAAGTAAACTCATCCAAAACACAAGGTCCGATAAATGGTAAGAATATGAACTTCTCGTTGAGTCTTTTCTACCAATAGTAGGATAGTCGACTAATATAGACATGAGAAGCTAGAAATAGAAAGAACAAGGAATACCTTGTGCGTATTTTCCTATCTTGGAAGGAAAGTAACCAAAACCAAAGGAGTGGGTAAAAAAAATTGGATACATACATACATATATATATATATATATATGATCAGTCAAATAATCCCAAATGAGAGAGTAAGGGGATCTCTATATCACAACTCAGCCCAGGAAGAGGAGCCTCCAACAGTTCCAAAAGTAACCATTAATGATTCCCATCATCATCACGTTTGCTCTGAATGCACAATTCAAAGTGACTCAATCTCCACACCTTGATACTATCTGCTTTAGGAAGCACTGTCTCACCCTCATGGTTTTTGGTTGCCTAATAAGGACACATTTAAGTTGAGAAAGCACCCCTCTTACTCATGAGTACAAAGTAACTTCCATGCATGTCTCACCACTAATCTACATAGCTAGATGGTGTAAACTAAAAGTAGAGAACCCACACCCTTGTACATTAGGGGGATTCTACTCTAATAGTCTTTGTAGAGGACCCACACCCTAATGCGCCAGGGGGATTCCACTCTAATAGTTGTTGTAGAGGACCCACACACTGATGAGTTGGGGTGGATTCCACTCTTCTTCATCGAGGACCCTAACCCTTGTGCGTTAGGAGGATTCCACTGGGAAGTACCTAATAGATGACCCACACCCATGCTAATGGGGGATTCCACTCATATTTACATATAGGACCCACACCCTCGTGTGTCAGGGGGAATTCCTCTCTTATAGTAGTCATAGAGAACCCACACCCATGTTGATGGGGGATTCCTCTATAGGTCATCAAGAACCCATGCCCTACCTGGTAGGAGGGATTCCACTTGGAAGGTTTAGAGGAACTACACTGTCAATCCCAACTGAATGGTACCTCTCAGAAAGCACTGATATGCCAACGCCTGATCACTATCGTGGTTGGACGTCACTAGAAAAGATATCATTCCCATAATATCTCACATTTTAACTCAAAATCCACTACTTATGGAATCATCGTGTTCTATGCAGAAAAACACTATGGATATGCTACTCACATGCCAAAATCCAAGTTCAGAATAAGGAGTTACAAGAGGTAAAATATTCGTACTGTGGTACACAGAGCATGTGGGGGCCAAATTATGTGTGGTTCACCACAAAGACTGGTTATGTACTCATCCATAATTGGGTACTAAATTGTGAACAAGTTCCCCAAGGCATGCTAGATTACTCCCAGAGTACATGGAGCCTATGGACCAAAAGGCTGACAAGAACACAATGCCTGTTTTTTTATCCAAACGAAGAAAGTGTAATTATACCTACATGCATCTTAAAATCTCCCAAGATAATCATACGGATCACACTATCATGATCCTTGCGCAAAAATGCACAAGATCGAATATTCATTCGTCAGAATCAGATTCTGGGTGAAGAAACTGCATTTCGCAGCATTTCACACAAACTATGCTTCGTGGGACCCACATCATGATCCCAAAACACATCAAATGGATTGAGACATTGAAATCATCTCAAAAAATAACATGGAATTGGATTTTCTTTCATTCCAAATGAACACACGATTAAAAAGATACATTTCACCGCAAACGCCCAAATAGGGCCTTATGGGGACCACACCTCAAATTTGGTTTAAATGTCCGAAATCAATTATGAAACATCCACCTCAAACCCATGTTTTTTGCACCTCTAATGGTGCGTCAATTGGACGTTGTATGTCGAAACTATGGCGGTTTAACGATTTAATAATAATAATATATTATTAATATTTGGGAGTCTTGTGGACCTGATTCGCAAACACAAGAAAGGCATCAGACATCAGTCCCAAAATGACTATCTCACTAACTGGGTTGTTCTTCCATAGACTTCTCATCAATTGGATGCTCCATTTAGGAATTATTGTGGGAAAAATAATTAATAATTTCATTAAATCTATTGAAACGTGAGCACTTCATGGGCTTAGGCCACGAGTCAGAGGAAAACATCCAAAATGGTCTTAAAAAGAGCATATCATAAATAGGGTCATGCCGCTGCTGACGGCACATCAATTGGACTCCCCAAGCAGGAGTTATAGGGGATTAACAAATTAATAATATTTTTATTTTTATTTTATTATTATTTATTTATTTATTTATTATTCTTCCTTATTAGGGTTTCCTATAGTTTGCTGACCTCACCTTGTGCCACTGACCTGGCTGACTGGCCTCCGCCCCTGTCCAAACTCCGTAGATGCCCGACCTCCTGGCCTTTCATCGTCGCCTGGATCCCAGCCGTATGTCGGCCTACCGCCTTGCCCAAAGCCACTGCATTTCGGCCTAAGGCCTCACCCAAATCCTCTATGGGCCATCATTTCGAACCTCCTCCACCATCCACCTCACCTAAAAACCTTCTGTGGACCACCTTGGTCACTCTAGTGATTAGAAAACTTAACTGAGGCTAGATCTAGGATCATCAGGACCCAATCTACACTGCGGTTGTATCTGCATAGAGAATCATCAACATTTCAGTATGATGAAAAGTTGGAGGATCTTTTACTGACTGTTTCACCTCCTCTAGCACTCAAAACTTGACTTCGGGTATAGACCAGGACTCCTCAAGTCAAGAGCTTTGTAGATATTTTCCTCGCTCTAATATTAGATGTCCTTTGAGCATGATGAAAAGTTGTCATCGAAGAACAATGAATAACGTGAAGAACCAGTTTCTAGAAACTAAATCGAATGATGGTCATTGTCAGTTGGGTCATAAAAAAAGGATTCCAATGTAGTGAATTCAAAAAAATGATTTTTGATAATAAAAATTTCAATCGGGGAGCTACAGAATCCAAAATAATATTCTTACCTCGATTTTGGATCTTCCATTGTGTCTGCTCTGTTCAGATCTACTTACGCCTGCATTTTCATTGAGATCTAATAAATTTTGGACATCAAATCTCTGTCAGAAGTATATTGAAAAATCTCCACCTTCTGTGAGAGAAATGAGCTTACTCTAGCTCATTTCTCTAAACATCTATTTATAGAAAACTACTAGCAGTCACGGAATCTAAAAATCCCACACCCACTCATTTTATGTTGTGATTTGGTAAAACACCATGCTATGAACACAACCATGGTCTCAGATATCCAATCTGAGTCCCCATTTATAATTTATTAGATTCTAAAATCCAGATAAAATAATTTAATTCAATTATTTTCTTAAGATTACACCCTCCATGGTGTTATCTATAATATTCCCATTCTAGCCAACGTTATGTCCAATATAGGGTAAATTCCAAGCTTCAGATTCAACCGTACCCATTGATTTTTAATCCGAGATACCATTTAAGAGAAATCATGTTTCCATCATATGAATAGTATAAAAGTACTTAATATTTTTATAAAATTTATTCCAAGAACATTGGGCCTCCGAATCGCACGACATCTCAGTGCCAAACTCTAGAAATATATTTGGAAATATTCCAAAGGAATACAGGACAAAAACTGGTTCTCTACAATATAAATGATAGAAATCCGAAATGACATTCTTTTTCTTAGACCATTGGATCACAAAAATGTTCTTCTATATTGATATAACTCATTTTTCTACAACAAGTGTATTTAAATATCTACTAAAAGTTGCTGATCATTTTGAAATAAAGGTATTTATGGAATGTTTCTCCTTCTTGGTTAATTTTATATATTCCCAATGGCTTAGTTTATCATTCATAGTCAGAGCTATCTTGACAAGCATTGTCATGAAGTTTTGAACTACACCTCCCATATCATTGGGAAAGTTGTTAAAAAATTTGTTATATGGTCACTCACACGACTTTTTGTATGGTTTTTACTACCTCTCACCATTTTCTAAAATATAAATTGTTTGAATAAGAAAACAGTAAACATATACTTAATAAATAATTTATTCTTATGCACAAATTAATTCTAAAGTACTATCTTTTGGGATTAATATATTTAGCCTTTTCTCAAATGATTCATATGAGAAAAATTATATTAATATTTTTAACATTAAATAAAATAATTAATTTATCTATATATCCTTAAAAATGTTTTGTATATATTTATTTATTAACCAAACAATATCCCTTGGGGGTATCAAATCAGGAGTGCAGTAAGGCGTCTTTGTTGTGCACCAGGTGACGATCGAGTTAATAATCAATCTTTCCTTTTAGGTTAATTACCCCATATTAAATCTATTCTATAGCCATATCCACTTGTATTATATTGATAGGTATTTCATTGTTCAAAAAATATGCACTCTTATACATTACCAAAAAATGATATTTACCTATACTTAGACTAATCCTTATGGTTTTCACTAAATTTTTCTTATCCAATTGCCAAAATTATCTAAACTGTATATCTTATAACAAATGTAGTTAGTCAAATGTTTCTTTAAAAAAATATTACATCATTTTTTAGATAAATAAAATACTATTGATATGATCTAGGATCCAATGGTTTAGTTTCTTTGACATATTAGGCTCCTAAATCACATATGGACAATAAAATATAAAACATATTTAAATCCATATTATTTATCCTAGTAAAATATCTCATGTTCTCCTTACTATATGAAATCACATAAGGATATACATCAAGTAAAGAGGTGGGATAAAAGCCTAGTAAGTGGAAAAATATCAAGGGAGGAATAAGAAACATGAATCAATAGTACATGGGTGAGAATAATCGACATTATCATATCATAATAAAGTATCATAATAACATTCATGAGGGAAAAAAATTGATAATTTCATGGAATTTGGAAAATACATAATAATAAAACATCTTAATATATTGGTCATATACCACACATAGTTATGAACAAAGAATGCAACATGTTTACCCATAAGATATGTGCATAAATCACATCATCATAATTATGAAAAAATATAACACCATGTTCAATCATAATAAACATAATCTCATGAGATATATCACATTACCAAATGAATTGGAGGGATATATAATTTCGATCCCACCCATCACAATATCAAATTCTCATAATCATGCATGCCACATGGAAAGATGAAATATAAAAATCCAAGTCATGAAATAAACCCAAGGAAATGAATGGTTTTCATAAGGGTTTCATAAATAATACATTAAGAAATAACCATTGGGGTTTCAAAATTAAAAAGTGATATAATATTTCAGAATAATATATTATTTTACATTTAATAACAAACAAATAAATAGTATTTGAAGAGATATTTAAAGAAAAACATTTCAAAAAATTATTATAATTGGCTTAGAAGTACTTTAGGAAAGTTAAAAACAATTATATTCCCAAAAGGAAAAGGGAAAGAATTGGGAAGTGAAACATTAAGGATAATATAGGAACAAGCATACAGAGAATAATTCGAAATAGAAAATAACCCCAAAAATAATAATTGGACTCTAGAATACCGTTACATCAAATCCCACTTTATTTCATCATTTCCACCTCCAAAATAGTAAACATAGCTTTGTTAAAACCTGGAACCAGAAGTGAATTATGTTAATTATTTTACTTTTTATCAATTATAATAATTGAATTTTATTACTTAATTTACTTTATTAAATATTAAAAAATTTGATATCATATTTTTAAAAAATATACCATCTTGCTTCAATTTAATAATATTCCATAATTGTTATTTATATATTATTGAGATTAAATTGAGAATATTAGAAATAATTATATTTATATATTTATATATTATAAATATTTTATTATAATAATTAATAATTTTTTTGATAATTAGATATTTGGAAATGTCCTCTTAGGTGGTTATCTTACTGTTAACAGGACATTGACAAAAGAAGAAAGAGAAGTATGAAATATAAAAACATCATAAATATAATCAGTAAAGTTGGTTAAAATCATTAATATAATGTGTTCATACTAATCATTTATATTCTAATATATTTTTTAAAGGAATATAAGACAAGAGGAGTAAAAGAAGAAAATGAGAAGAGAAATAGATGAAAACTTACCCTCTTCTCAATGTTTCTTCTTTTATATGGAACTAAACTCCTTAAGTGATTGGAGTTGTGTGGGTCTAAAACATCCCTAACGATTATAATTGGTTTAATAGAGGGGATTTTCAAAGATATATGACTATGATGAGTGATGTAGGAGTGGTGATCCAAGGGAGGTGTGAGGGTTATTTATACTTGAGGAGGGGAGTCTTTTTGAGTTATAATATTGAATAAAATATAATAACCAAGATAAAAAATTAAATTGTAATATTATTTTCATTATTAAATATATTTGAATTAAATAAAATGATTTGAAGACTTAAAAATCCATTATAATCTTAATTTTATAGTTTAATCAAAAGGAAAGTTGGAAGATGGAAAAATATTATTTTAATGGATTAATTGAAACTTTAGAAATTAGGGAAAAACTTTTTAGGTTCGAAGAGTATGTTTATTTTACTTAAATTACCCATTTATACAATTATATATGTTTTTTGTCATTAAAAACATCTATAATTGATAATTTAATTATTACATCTTGAACGATTCAATATAAAACACACCTTTTATGAAAAAACATTATTTTTACTATTCACCTAAAAATTAATGTATTTTAAAAAATTACCAAAACATCACCCATAAACAATTTCAACATGATGATTCTAAAAATGACATTCATTCTATCAAAAAAATACTATATAGTTCATTTAAATTTTTTGTATTAAAAATTATTATTTTTACAAAATATACTAATATATAATTTAAAAAATGTACTTATTTTTTATTTGTTTTCTTAATCATTATATTTATTTTATGGAATTAAAATATTTTTATTTTCTAAATTAATATTTATAAGTATTATTTATATCACATTTTATTATTTTGAGGTCAAATTACTCTTCCAATGGTCAGGTTACTGTTCCCAATGTCTAGGTTACTATTCTAAATAGTCTGTTTACTTTTCTAATAGTCACATTACTATTCTAATGGTCAAATTACTTTTCCAAAAGTCTCATGACCAACTAAAATTGAATCTTTATTCCTCAATACTTCAATCTCTACAATTCCTCTCAAGGTTCTATATTTTCCTTTCTAAGATGTCTATTAGTTTACTAATGTTTGGTTTCTTTTCCATAGTGTCACTTGTGTGGGTGATAATTCTAGAAAATTGTGATGATCTAAGTTGTCCCATTATTATTTTTTTATTTAATATTTTTGTTCCAATTGTATTATTTTCATTTTCATGAATTTAATTACTTACAAATATAACAATGTCCATTGATGAATTATTGTGTCATTAGTTTTTCTATGTTTTGTACGTGTATAATATTATAAAATATAACATATAATTATTAAGGATTCAAATATAATTTATAAAGTTTGGTCAATTACATTTAATGGTCCATATAATACTCTTACATTCAATGACTTTTGATTTGAAATTTAAAAAGGGGTAAAGGATTTATGTTACAATCCCATTTCATTTCAATATTTTTTATGTTCAAGGTTAATTTTGGGAAATCATATACTCTTATTTTATTCAACCATATATATTTTATTATTCTATTATTATGAAATTGGTTCACAAGTTTAGTATCCCTTTCCTACCTTATTGATTAAAGAAACATAAAGAATGTTGATTGTAAGTGATATCGATCTTGTATCTTCTTTTACATTAAAATTCATTCTCTTCCATATCCTTGTTCTCAAAAATGTTATCAAGAATGTTCTTTTATAAACGTAAAATATTTCTTAAACATACTACACATGAGAATTGAACTTATTTTAAACGGTTTTAAAATGAAATTTCATAACGTTTTACACATGGATAATTTTTGAATCTCTTTTAATGTTTTGAAAAATTACATCATGAATTATATTTCCCTCAATAATGACCATTATTATATTTTAAGATCTATTTAGAAGTTTCAAATGTTATATTCAATGAAAATTACTTTCATAAATTTTTTTGGAATTTTTAATTTTTCAAAGTTTTTTTCAATGTGGGAATGGTATTTTGATCAAGAATGTTTTAAAAGATATTTTACTGATACATAGATTCACCTATGAAAACTACCATTGATTTCAATAATGACAAACTAGTTATATGTTCTAATGAAACTATCTCAATTATTTATCTGGATGGATTGAGATTGTTTCAAACAAGTTTTCATGGAACTCATTTCTTTTCCACAATTAAATCGTATAATGAAAGAAAAATGTTTATTGTCAGATTGAAAAGTGAAATCATTTAATTATTTTGTTGATGACATGGTACTTATATGTTATTGATAAGATTGTGAATGGGCAGTGAAGCCAAATCCTTGAGGGTCATTGTCTGATATGTTATGGGTGGGTCTATTATATCCCTCCAATGCATTGGGTAATAATGATGAAGATGGGTGAATATATAAGTAACTATAGAGTTATGATGGAGTTAACTGATTAACAAGTTACTACTAAGAGATTTTTGGTATTAACTAGTTAAGGTTATCCCATTTTTAAGGGTTCTTATAAGGGTTCTATGGAGATAATTTTTTGAGACACCATTATATTTTCTTTATTATTACTAAGGGGTTTTAATGATTCTTTGATTAATATTGTCATAAAATGGAACATAATTATTGGTTTCTAAGACTCTCACCTTTAGTAAATATTCATTTCATGTAACATGTATAATTATCTTGGTTTTTAAGGGTATGAGTTCTTTTATGTTATTCTTAGTAACTTTGATTATGTCATAATACCCTTTTGTTCATCTTATGCTCACTTATGACACACAATTGGTGATGTATATATTTAACCTTAATGGGAATTTGAGATCACCCTTCTTTTGTTTTCCATTTCCTTGGGTTTTAAATATTGGTGTTCAATAAATTGTGTCTATAAATGACTCATGTGTGAAGGAATTTATAGGAGATGCTGAAGAATTAATATTGAAAAAGAAAATCTAGATATAGTAGAAAAAAAGCACACTAAAATTCTTGTTCATTATTATGTAAGTTTTTTTCCTAATTATATAAAACTCAAAACCTAAAAGGTTTGGGTATATAAGTTATCCAATATTTCATTTTGAAGTTTTAAGTTTTTAAAGGTCAAAATTGGGTCATGCTTATCAGTATCAAAGCCATAAATGTAATGAATATGTTTTCAACACTATATTCGAGAGTGTGGGTTTGAGGATATTATATAATGGATCGATATATTTAATATGAATATTACTGTTGGTAGCTCCAAATCATTCAATAATTAATTTTTCTTATAAATATTTAGTTGATGTGAAGAAAAAGCTACAATGATTTCTTTTTTCATAGGGACACATCCCAATACATTCTTTGGTTGATCGATGTATATAAAAAACAATTCTTCACTATAGGGTAGTGTGACTATAAAAAAAATTAGCATCATTTTTTAAGAAATATTTTTGAAAAACATTGCTCATTTTGAAAGTTCACAATGTTTCCTGAAAGCGTTGTTATTTTGGTGACGTTTCCTGAAAATGTTGCAAATTTACTAACATTTCATGAAAAACGTCACCAAATTAGCGATGTTTTGTGAAAATAATTGCTAAATTAGTGACGTTTCATGAAAAATATTGCAACATTAGTGTGGTATCCTGATAAAGGTTGGTAAATTAGTGGTGTTTTATGAAAAATACCACTAAATTAGGGAAGTTTCCAGAAAATATAGCTAATTGTTTCAGGTTTTTAGGAAACATCACTAGAAATATTTATATTTATATAGCTCGTTTCTCCACAACGATGTAAATATATATTTAGATATATATATATATATATATATATAAGAAGAGAAATATATATATAAACATATATAGAGACATATATATATTTATATATATACATATATAAACACACACATAAATATAAATAAATATATATATATAAATAAAAACACACATATATTTTAAATTTTGTCATGTTTTTAAGAAAAAGTGGCTATTTTAGTGACCTTTTTACTAATTTTTTAAAACATGGTTAATTATATATATATATATAATTAAAACTATATATTTGTGTGTATATATATATTTATTTATTTATTTACACACACACACACATATATATAAACATATATATATAAATATAAATACACACACACATATATATATATAAACGTATATATATATATAAACACACACACATACATATAAACATATATATATATATATGTATATATAAACACACACACATATATATAATATAAACATATATATATATATTAATAGAAACATATGAAGTATATAAAATATAAAATTATATATATATAATATAGACATATATATATATTATAAACATACATATATTATAAAATATAAACATATATGTAAAATATAAATTTATATATATAATATGATATAAACTTATACACATATAAACATAAAATATAAAATAATATATATAAATGTGTGTGTGTGTGTTAATATATAAAAAAAATATATAGTTATAATATAATACTTTTTTAAATATTGAGCCATATATAAATAAAGAAACACACATAGACACGTATAAACACAAACAAACACACTCACACACACACGCACACACACACACATATATATATAAACACACACACACACACACACACACACATATATATATATATAAATACACACACACATATATATATATATGCACATATATTTATATATAAACATGTATATATTTAAAATTTAGTCAAATTTTTTAAAAAAATTTATTATTTTAGTGACATTTTTACTAGTGTTTTAAAACATGATGAGTTATATGTATATATATACACATAATTATAATTATATGTATATATTTACATATAATTATATATATATACATACAAACACATATATATTTATACACACAGAGAGAAATATATCTAAACATATAAATATAATATAGACACACACACACACACACACATATATATATATACAATATAAACATATATATAAACATAAAATATAAACATATACTATAATCATACACACACACATATATATATATGTGAGATAAAATATAAACATATATATATAAACCTAGAATATAAACACACACATATATATAACATGAACATATCAGTATATAAAGGTATATATATAAAATATAAACAAAAAATATGAGCATTTATTTATATATAATATAATATAAATTTATAATTAAAATTATATATATGTATACATACACATATATATTTAGACACACACATATTTAAACACACACAGACATAAATATATAAATATATACACATATATATTTATATATAAACACATAGAAATTGATATTAATACATATATATATATATATAATTTAAACATAAATTATATAAAATATATATACATATAACATTAATATTTTAAAATGAAATCTATTTATATTTATATATAAAACTTAATAAGATTAAATAATAACAACTCTAATACGTGAGCTGGCAGGCACTTTCGAGTTTGAGGGAGAAGGGAGGAAGAACGAATCTGCTATAAAAACTATTAGATTCAAATATATATATCGGCTGGTGGGGGGTATGTGTGTAGGCCAGGCAGGGAAAGGGCGGGGCCAGTGTACCTGGATGTGAGGTTGTGGTGTTTGTTAGAAAATGTGTAGATAGAAGGTTAAGATGGAATGAACCTAGATGCTTGAATTTGATTCATTGTCCAAAAGGGTTTTATCCACCCCTATATTGATGGTGTATGGTTCTTAGTGGAAGTATCCCTTGAGGATTTTACCAAGTATTGGGGAAAATAGGACACCAATTTCTGATTCCCCCACTGCACCGATGCTTAGAGAAATTATGAGAATATCTTGGATTGAAAAATACGTTAACCCATAAGCGATGTCGGTATAGCTTATTTATAAATCTGAAAAGGTTGGAGTTACACTAGTTCGATCTAAGAATTTTGGATGAGGGAGCACTTATTCATAATTAAAATAAATGAATCCCAGTGATTACGACTAATCCAATCAATAGGCATTTTATTTAATAAAATTTTTTATTTATTTTTTCTATTTTAATTTTTTGTTTTTGTTTTATATATATATATATATATAGAATTTGTTTTACCAAATATATACTTTTAAAAAACATTTTAATATCATTTTGACATATATATATATATATATATATTATTGATAAACCAAATTCCAAAGATCCTTTTATAAGATATGATCTACGTGACTCTATCCACACTTTCCAATATGGGATCTCACCTTTTAAAATCCACCTCATCAATCCAAGTAAAGAGTGTTTAGACCAATAAAAACTCTCCAAAATGTTTTTTATTAAAAATATAACAGTCCCCAACTTGTATTCATAAATATTAATTTTCTAGACCATATGTGAGTCATTATACATAATAAAGGTATCTTTTTATTTAATCCTTTACTTAGTATCAATATATCAATGTTTTATGTGGTTTATATGTTATCGAAACGTTAAACTTATTAATCTATAAGATAAACAAGAGATATCATAAATACAATGAAACTTTCATCCAACATCTCATTTTTAGCACTTTTATGGCCATTTGCTTATATCCTTTTCATGAACTCTATAAGGAGTATACCCATTAACTTTTGTAAGAAGCGACACCACTTCTAAGTTCACATAGGAATAATATTACAATGTCCTTCCATTATTAGAGAATATAACTCATTGAGTATTAATATTTTGCGAAGAGTTTATAACTCATCCTCGAGTCATAATGGACGATATTGACACTAAACGTTGGGGATATAATTGTCAATATCAACAATCATCTTCATAACTTATTTTTACCCATTAAACACTTAGATTAGGATCTACCTAAAGTAAGTGTTAGGTTTCCATTACTGAAATGATTTATTATATGGGATTTAACCCCATATCTTTATTATTTGCACAAATAATCTCTCTTAACATAGGTTTTTTAAATGGATCTGTATGGTTTTTACACGATCTCACATAAACAATTGTTATAGTACAATCTTGTAACAATTGTCACACATAATCATGCCTAAAACTAATATGTCTAGACATTCCATTGTACAAGAAACTATTTACCCTTTATAATGTTTCATCATTATCCCAATATATAGAGATAGGAGAAATCAGAATGGGCCACAATCTAATATCCAATAATATATTCCCAATCCATTCAGCTTCATTTCCATATGAAGCTATGGCGATAAAGTCAGACTCCATGGTTGAATGTGAAATACATGTTTGTTTCATTCTTGCCCAAGAAACAACACAACCTCCAAGAGTAGACAACCTTCCATAAGTGGATTGGTTTTCACCAATACTGGTAATCAAACTTTTATCAGTGTATCCCTCTAATATAGTCGAATACTAATTATAGTATAAAATTAAATCTTTGGTCTTTCTTAAGTATCCAAAAATTCTCGTTATAAATCTCCAATGATCCACACTGGGATTACCAGTATATATACAAATTTTACATACCACAAAAGCAATATCAGATCTAGTGCAATGCATCACATACATTAAAGAACCAATGGAGTATTGGCATCCACGAAACCAAGATTATCAGATTTATTTAAAAAAAATCTATGTAATGAAACCAACTTAAATAACAACCCCAATATGTTTTATAACATTAATACCTAAAATAGTATCAACTATTCCAAGTTCCTTCATTTTAAACATAGAAAATAAGTAATTCTTTTTCCTAATTAAACCTATCAAATTGGTCCCAAAAATTAACATATCATCCATATATAGACATAAAATAACTCCTTATTTTTTTTAAACATTGAATAAACACATTTATCCGCATAATTATGAGAAAATCCATTAGATAAAATAATAGAATAAAATTTATCATGACATTGATTTGGAGTTCATTTAATACCATAAAGAGATTTAACTAGTTTACATACTTTGATTTCATTACCCAGTAAAACAAAACCATTTGATTGTTCCATGTAAATATCTTTATTTAATTCTCTATTTAGAAATGATGTTTTGACATCCATTTAATGAACAAAAAATGATTAATTAAAACTAAAGAAAATAATATCCTTCTTCAAATAATTCGATCTATAGGGGAAAAGTATCAAAATAATCAATCCCTCATTTTTTTCTGAAACCTTTGGATACAAATCTAGATTTTAAATCTTGAATGTTACCATGGGAATCATATTTCTTTCTGAATACCCATTTACAATCAATATGTTTTGAACCTCTTGGTAAATCCATAATGACCCAAGTATTATTCCTCATAAGGGAATCACTTTAATTATTAATTGATTGTTTCAAGAAAGAAACATCTATAAAATTCATAGCCTCTTTATAATTGTTTGGGTCATCTTCTATAGCTAATAAACTAGGATACTTATTCAGAAAATTATTTTTTTGATATCCTTCAACATGAAAAATTATGGAATCAGGAGAAATAAAATCTCGATATAGATGTTTCTCTTTCCTAATTCTTGTAATCCCTTTAGGTTCAACTCGACAATCATCATTATTCTCAACTATTTTATTTGAACTAGATGGAGTACATAAGATAGGGGTATGAGGAATAACTTCCTCCACATCATATTTATAAAAATTATTTTAAAAAAATTCTACATACCATGATTCAATAATTATATTATCTCCCAAGTCCAAAATTCTATATGATTTTCTATTTTCTGCATATCCAACAAAAATACCTTTAATTTATCTAGGAACAATTTTAGTTATTTTAAGATTAGGAACTCCATAGTAATCTAAATAGCCCCACACTTTGAAATAAGAGAGATTAGGTTTTCTACCTCTCTAAATTTTATAAGGGGATAACTTAGTTTTCCAAGAAGTAATATTATTACGAATATAACATGCATTCAATAAAGCTTATCCCCATAAATTTAATGGTAACTTAGATTTATTAATAATGAATTTTACAATTTCTACTAAAGTTCTATTTTTTCCTTTCAGCTAATCCATTTTTCTGATGTGTGTAAAGAGTAGTTTTTGGAGAATTATACAATTTTCTTCACATAACTCATTACAATCATTCATAAAGTATTAACCACCTATATCTAAGCATAAAACTTTATTATTTTTGTTTAATTGGTTTTCAACGTCTTATTTATACTTATTAAGCACATTAATGGATTCATCCTTTGTTTTAAGAAGATATATATATATAAATATATATATATAACTATCTAATGTAGTAATCAACCAAAGTAATAAAATATATTTTCCTCCCTGAGTTAATAATCCATTTAATTCAAAAATATAAGAACTCACAAAATCTAATATATCATAATCTTTTTCAACACTATTAAAATGATTCTTAACTATTTTATATTCTACACATGTTTCAAATTTACTAAAATCATTTCCAAAGATAATCATGTTTAACTTCTTCATTACTTTTAATGAATTATAATTAACATGTTTTAAACGATCAAGACAAAAATTAGAAGATTCAATCATGTAAGTATAACATCCAATCATATAATTAATATAAGTTTAACACATTCCATCATTTGAGTACCCTTTCCCTACAAACATGCCACCCTTCAACAAGATAACCATATAAGATTCAAATGAAACCTAAAATTCCATCTTATATAGAGGATCGATAGAAAGTATGTTCTTTTGAATTTTGGGGATATACAAGACATTAAGAAGTGTCAACTTCTTCCCAGAAGTAAAATCTATCTCCACGCTTCCTTTTCCACTAACATTGATTCTTGCATTGTTTCTAAGATGTACTTTATTCGTGATGGTACAATCATCATATGTTTTGAACATTAAACAATCCTTTCACAAATAATTCATTTCTATAGAATCAAGCCACCATCACATCTTCATCGAAGTCATATTGACTTCAGATATCATTTTTACTGGATTCTCGTAAGTCATCATATTTTCAGTGAGTTTATCAAATTTATTTTGATAGTGATATTCCATTGCAAAATGCTTTGGTTTTCAACAGACAAAACATTCTCCTTTCTTCTTGGAATGGCTTCCATTCTTCTATAATTGTTGAATTTTCTTTTTGACATGTAAGGAAGAGTTTTCTTGTGTCTTACTCTCAACAATATTAACAATGGTATAAAATTGTGAATCCATACCCATGTCTCTCTACCTATATTAT
The DNA here is from genome assembly GCA_963277665.1 of Viscum album. NCBI lineage: Eukaryota > Viridiplantae > Streptophyta > Magnoliopsida > Santalales > Viscaceae > Viscum > Viscum album. Next base: position 1,424,151,852 of record OY728120.1, on the reverse strand, counting down.
TAATCAATATGAAGAATCTTTTGAAATTTATCCAAGGACATATCATCACTTTTTTTGATGAGTTATTTACCAAATTCTTTCCACAAAGGTGGAAATTGAGAAATATATTAACCCACTTGAAAAATTTATGGTATATTAATATTATCAGAAAGATGTTTATTTTCTAAAACTTGAAGCTCATGGAATTTTTCAAAAGCTTGCTTATTATCAACCATCTTGTAGTTTAGCTAATTTGAAATAAGAAATTTATTGGTACCTTTTTCCTATGATTTTTAATTAAAGTTGAGTGTATCCTAAATCTCTTGAATGGTATTTATTTGATGGAAATAGTAGTAAAGATGATTGGATAAGGTGTTGAGAGTATTTCCATGACACAAAACATCATCGTCTTCATGTTTCTTTCTCATTGCCAGAATATGCTCGATTTGAGTCACATCAATAGGTATGCTGTCCGAATTTGAAGCGATCTCATCGGGATTGGAAGGAAGATTTGGTTCCATAATGTAAGAAATATTCAATACTATAAGAACAAACTTCATCTTGTCTTTCCACCAGGAGAAGTTTTTTCCATCAAAATGGTCAATTTTGACCATGTCTTGGTTCATCATTTTGAGATTTTTTGAATCCATCTTCTAGGTTCTGCCTTCAGTTTAAAAACCTTTTTGATTCTTATAAAATGTGTAGGTAGAAGGTGAAGATAGAATTAACCTTGATGTGTGAATTGGATTCACTATCCAAGAGGGCTTGATCAACCCCTGTATTGATGGTGTAGGGTTCTCAGTGGAAGTATCCCTCATGGATTTCACCAATGTTTGGGGAAAATCAGATACCAACTTTTGATTCCCCTATTGCACTAATGTTGGGAGAAATATGTAGAATTTATTGGATTGAAAGTAAATTAACCCATATGTGACCTCAACATAACATATTTATAAATATGAAACAGTGGGAGTTACACAGATTCAATCTAACCATTTCAAATGAGGGGGAACCCTTTCAAAATTTGTATAAATGAATCCCAATGGTTACGAGTAATTGATTCATTAATCATTTTATTTAATAAATTTTTTTATTTTTATTTTATTTTATTTATATTTTTAGTTTTTTTGTTATATATATATATAGAAAAACATTTTACAAAATATAAAGTTTTAAAAAATACTAATAGTATTTTGAAATATATATATTTTATTGATAAACCAAATCACAAAGATCCTTTTATAGAAGATGAGCTATGGGACTCTATCTACATTTTACAATGTGGGATTCCCCCTGCTTAAAATCCACCTCATAAATTTAAGTAAAGAGTGTTTATGCCAATAAAAACACTCCAAAATATTTTTGAATAAAAATATAACCGCGGGTGGGCGGGAGAAATAGGGGGTGGACTGGAGACAGATGTTGGTGGAATAGTGGGTAGCAAGGTAGGAGGGTAGGGAAGGGGCATGTACACTGCTGTGAGTGAGGATGAGGGTGGGAGATATTGTGGGGAGTAGATCTCGTCATCTGGGTTAAAAAAAGCTATAAATTAAAAGAAACGCCACCCGAAAAAAATTTATTTAAATTTTAAAAAAACTTTTAGCATCAAATATATATATATATATATATATAAGTTTTATTTAAAAATATATTTGAAATTAAAAAAACTCCACATGAAAAAATAACGTATTTAATTTTTTTAAAAACAATTAGCATCAAATATATATATATATATATATATATATATATATATATTATTTCATAAAAATAATTATAGGCATTTTTTAGAAACATAGGTTAATTATGTGTCATTTACCAATGTTTCAAAAAAAATGTTGGTATATGAGGTGTTTCTAAATAGAGATACTTATAAACATCATTAATTAGAGTTATTTATTTACCGATATATCTAGAAAACATCAGTAAAAGAGATGTCGCTAAATAATTATGTTTATATATATATATATATAAGTTTTTAAAAAAAGAGAATTTAAATAAAAAAATTCCACCTAAAAAAGTATTTAATTTTTTTTTAAAAAAAACATTAAGATTCACACACACACAGACACACATATATATATATTAATTTCATAAAAAAAATTCCAACATTTTTTTTGAAACATCAGAAAATGAGGTTTCATTTACCAATGTTTCTAAAAAACGTCATTAAATGAGGTGTTTCTTAATAGTGACACTTATAAATATCGGTAAATTAGAGTTATTTATTTATTGATGTTTCTAGAAAACATCTCTAAATGATGTGTCCCTAAATAGTGATGTTTATAAATGTATCTAAATTAGTTATGTTTATAAACATCAGTAATTGAAAATGTTTATAAACACCAATAAATTTGTGATGTTTATAAACACTTTTAATTTAGTGATTCCTCATTTACAGATATTTTTTTGAAACATCGATAAATGAATTAGGGACATTTTAAAACATCGAAAATACAAAAAAACATAAATAATTAGTGTTTTTTTTGTAGTGGGTGAGTACAAGATTAATAAACAACCATATATCAAGATCCTTAAAATTTACTATACAATTATATATCCAAACAAATATATCCCCTGTCAGAGTAAACTTTGTTACTAGATTTCATTATCATGAGAACTTTTTTCACAAAGTGTGGATAGTAAGAAAATAATCCAAGAATACTATAGATGTCCATTGTAGTGCTTTAATTGAGCTATTCTTCAATCACATCTATCTTTGAAGTGTCTTGAAATATATCCTTACTTATTATTACATTACCTAGAAATGATACTTTATATTACCATATATCATACTTGTTAAATTTAGCTCATAGTTTCCCCTTTCTAAAAGTCCTGAACACTATCTCAAATTGATCTTCACGATCTTCCATACTTTTAGAATATATGAGAATATCATCTATATATATTACTAAAAATTTATGGAGGTAATATAACAAGACTATATTGATCTTATCTGTGAAGATAAGTATGGAAGTTATAAGTATGAGTGGTGTTTCTAGGAATTCATAGTATCCATTGATGATATCCAAACCAATGTTTAATTTTCTTTTTGCATTGATTCTCTCATATTTGATCAAATAATACATCAATATAGTGTATATGATACATATTCTTTTTTTATTGATTCTCTCATATTTTTGAGCTTAATTGATGATATCCAAACCATTGGTTAATCTTCTTTTTGCATTTATTCTCTCATATTTGATCAAACAATCCATCAATATAGTGTAGAGGATACATATTCCTGAGATAATTCATTATATGTTCATGATAATCAATCTACAGACACAATAATCAATAATTATTTCTGAAAAAGAGGATATAAGAACCCCCTGGTAAATCAATTGGGAATATAAAATCCTAATCCAATTTATCTTGGATTTACTTCCTTAATTCCTCTAACTCAATTAGATCCATTTTATAAGGATTTTTAGACATAATCAAAGCACCGAGTAATACTCATATGGAAAACTCAATTTCATGATTACGGGTAAGACCAAGAAACTCTTTTAAAAAAAATAAATGTATCCATTCACAATTGGAATATTCGCAATATGGATATTCTCAACAATCATTTCAGAAAAATACCCCTCATGATTCGATATCAAGACCCATATAAGGTAATTAATTCCTATAGGTAGTTTATAGTCATCCTTACACTGATTGATGATCATAGGTTTATCTGGGATAAGAAATTTTGTTTTCAAATCCCGATCATTAATATAATATCTACTTAGAGAGATCCAGTATATTCCCTAAATCACATCAAATTCATTTAAAGGGATGTTAATAATATTTTTAGGAAGCAAATTTTCAAAAACTTATATCATAGAGTTGTTATACACCTGGAATGAAATTAGAAAACAACTACATTTTTTCAAAGATAATTCCATATCTTTCTATTGGGGATGTAAAATAATAGTCATAGAAAATTTTCAAGATCTGAAAGAATTTATAGAATCGATATAAAAAAGTTGTTTTCAATAATGATTGTAATTAACACTAACCCAAATTCAAGATAACATCTTTAGTCCCTTATTAAAACTACTATAGTTAGTGAGATTAGTAAACAAAAATAACCAGAGTAAGAAATCATATAATGATGAAAATAAATTCTAACTTGTCTCTAATTATGAAACCTTTATTTCAACCTAGGACATTTATGTTCACCCCACATCACATTTGGTTCAAAATGGACTATTTTATGTTCTCTATTCTTATTATTCATCACTAATCAACAAAATTAACCACAACTTGATTGGATACCATCTATGATGACTCATCCACGACATATATACATATTACATCATCTTACAGGAATATTCATTAAATCCCATAATAAATCACACTCCAGAACCATTAGGCTTAATTCCTTTGGATATTAAATAAAAAAACATTTCTTGTAAATAATTTTTATCATTTCCCACAAATATTATTGTCACATGATACCCATAGAAACATATCTTACATATTACTCTTCCTCATTACTTGGGGAATGTGAACATAAGAAATAGTGACTAGATATACTTAGTAAGGGGTGAACATGAGAAATATAAATAAAATATCATAAGTGGTAAAAATATGTACATCTGGTAATGAGAATATAGTAAATATATACAAACACAATATAAGTAAAACACACCTTATACAACATAGATCATAAATCATGAATCATAGCATAACTATTTCAACATATCATGTTTCATACGGAAAAGGAAAGTGTAATTATGAGGCAATTATCCTAATCCATAGAAAGAAAACATAGGTTGATGGTATAAGAATGTGGGATATCAAAAAGCATAACAATCATTTATTATGTCAAGGGTTACTAGAATGAACATCCTCACATAGTGGATATAGTTTCATAATGGATTGGGTTCACTCACCATTTTCTATATACATAGTGGATAGAGCCCCATGGTGGATTGAGTTTGCTACTAATTCCCATAAAAATAGTGGAGAGAGTCCTGATTTCACGAAGCAATATGGGTCTCCATCCAACCCAGCACTTGACCTGGTCTGCGGCACGGCCTGAAGGGTGTTCCTAATCCCCACGGGCTGGCATAAGATCCTGAGTACCAAAACAATATATGGGAATGATTTACCATGAATAATAAATAAAAAACAACTACAAAGACAAATTTACTAAAAGTAAAATAAAAAAACAAATGGGACCTTACACTATGACCAGATTTAAAGTGTACAACTCAACTCAAACACAAAAGGAAATACAATAAAGAAAGAAAACAAAAAAACCAACACAAACCTCCAAGCGACATGACAAGGCACATCCCCAAGATACCAACACCAACATGCATGAGAATATCATCAACAACCCGAACCTCCATCGCTAATCACAATGCCTCAACCTAGGATACACAAAGAACAAGGTCTGCATACACCAAAAGGTGTATATAGGGTGTGAGAAAAGATCCCAGTAGGATGCCACCCAATAGAAATATTCCATTCCAAAATGTTAAAGAGATAATTTAACATGCTTATTTAAATTCATGCTTTCAAAACACTTTTAAGGAAAACATTTACCAGATAAAAGTTGAAAAGGAACACTTGAAGACAAACCATTTCACAAAGCCTTCTCTAAAGTGGAAAAGAAAATTCATAAAGAACAAAAACATCCTCAAGTCTTCCTCTGTATTCTAAGGGAAGGAACCACATCATGAATAGTAGATCACCATGGGTAATCCCCTAAGGTTCATCTAGCTCGAGTGGGGCCCTAGAGACATCATATCTCGGTGTAAACGTGTCATAAGAACCACACTGATCTATATTCTTGTGCATGATCCACTAGTAGGGAACACACACATAACCAAGTGGTCTCTAATCTTCACAAATGTTTAGTTAGTGTTGTATCATCAATCCTGCTAGACAAAACTAGGATGAACCACTTACGTATAATCTAGCGTACTAGTCCTAGTATTTCCACCTATATACTCAGGGTTTCCCATTGTGATCGAGTTAAAGATCACATTCACACACAACACATATTTCATATCAAACACCAAAAAATTCAAAGAAAACTCATTCCTTTCAAAAAAACTCATTTCCATTCATTCATAGCATTGAAAAGTGACTTTCAATACTTTTTTCATCGCTTATAAATAATTCTCATTTCACCCTTTTTATAAAACAAGTAAAACCCCAATTAAGAACAACCAAAACAAAAGCCAAGCCCCTTCATAAACCCCCTCATACTTTGAACTATTTTTAAGAAACGATTTTCACCTTTTCAAACATTTCATAAATTATACATAAAAAACACAACAAGTCAAACATTCCCAAAGTGATTAATTTTCCCTTGAAATATCTATTTAAATATACACACACCTCAAAGACATTGAAAATGAACTTCACACCATGCAAACATTTCATGATTTATATTCAAATGTAGAATACGACTAACATGCCCCAAAATGATTCATTTTCCAATTAAAATCCCCATATTGAACTATAAAAATAAAATTCACTTAGAATATATTTCACACCTACCAAAAAACCCCCAAAAACCTTTGCAACCATGTTTTTAATTCCAAACACCACTTAAATAAACAATTTCTCAATTTATAAAACATATCACATGCATAACTCAAGGGCACTCTTCAAAACACACCAATTACACATGAAACAAAACCATTTTAAAACAAGAGTAGGGATTAGTAGAGGGCTTGGGAAGCCTCTACTTACATGAGATAGTATGGATTCATGGGGTTCTATCGATGATAGTTTTAGATTGTGGCACTCGTTTTACATCCTAGCTGTGAAAGGGATTACATGAGGCATTTGGAACTCAGCTACGCTTGACCGCTGCCTTTTACCCTCAGACCGATGGTCAAATGGAGTAGACAACACAGACGCTTAAGGACATGCTCTGTGCTTGAAACCTTTATTTTGGATGCAGTTGGGAGGATCACTTTCCCTTGGGGGAGTTCACAAACAACAACAATTATCACTGCACAATTGGCATGGCATTATTTGTGGCCTTTTATGGGCGACCATGCATATCACCTCTATGTTGGATAGTCCCTGGGAAGTCAGCACTTATCGGTTCAGAGTTGGTATGAGATACCATGGGGAAGGTGCGGATCATGCAAGAGTGGATGAAGACGGCACACAACAGGTTAAAGTCTTACGCTGATAGGATATGGAGACCCCTGGAGTTTGAGGAGGGTGGTCATGTTTTCTTCAGGTCTCCCTTCGATGAGGTTTGTAGAGATTTGGTCGAGGTCGTAAGATATCACCAAGGTTTATCGTACCTTTCAAGATTCTCATCATAGTTGGGAGGGGGAATACTGTCTAGCTCTTCCCACATAGATGCACAGGGTGCACAATGTTTTCCACGTGTCGCAGATGAGGAGATACGTGCATGATCCATCACACGTCATCAGCTGGGGAGAGTTGGACACTGACGATGGGGTGACGTTTGTGGAGTTTCCAGTGGAGATAGAGGATCAATAGGATTGGGTCCTTCATGGATGGTCGATTGGTCTACTGCGTGTTTGGTGGAAGCACCGGAACCTCCAGGAGAGCACATGGGAGAGGGAGGCTCAGATTCGTGCTCAGTATCCCCATTTGTTTTCTTATCCCTTGTTATGGATTTTAGGGATAAAAAGCCCTAAGGTGGAGAGAATGTAAAGACTACAAAATTCCATATTTTTTTTAATTAAATGGTATTATTATGAGACTGATAATTGAGGGCATGTTATTCTGAGGCCCGGAGAGCCCAGAAGGGAATTTTGAACTTTTTTTAAGATACATTAAGTAAAAGTGCAGGCACGCATTTCTATCTTTTGATCTTGTGATTGGATTAAAAATACGCAGACACCATTGGACTCATAGTACTGGGATTCTCTTAAGGAAAGATTAAATTTGATCGGAAAGGGTCAGACGGAAAAGTTAAATTTTAGAACACTCAAAAAAATAATAACTAAAGGTTATTTAATCTTTTTTTAAACCATTGAACGATAGTGGCGGGACCACAAGATAACTGGACATTAAATGAAATCGTTTAATAACATGTTACACTTGGTTGTGTAACCGCAAGCTCAGGAAATTAATTGGTTCATTAATTTTGGTTCATTAATGAACCACATTAATGAAATGAGAGATAAACACCTCAACATGATATTAAATCAAAAGGTTAGAAAAAGGTTTTGGGTGACCATGGTAAAACTCTTGACAAAGCGCTGGCGGAAATACTCTCTAACAAAGAACGAATGATTCCATTGAGGATTCGATCCGGAGATCGAAAAATACTGAAGAAAGTCTTCGAACAACAGATTCTCCTCATTTAACATCAGCGGATTCCAACATATTCAAGGTAGGGGTTTTGTTTATCCAAAGTGAATTATTGATTCAAACTACCCCATTCTTGAATTATATGATGAACGCAGTTCAATCAACTAATGGTTTGATCTACGATTCAATTGAATATATAGGTGGTTATTGCGGGAAATTAATCTAGGTATTGATTTTATTACTTTCCCATGTTAAAACACTAACGTGGAGGGTGCGGTCCAACAAACAAGGGCTGACCCCTCTGTCACTCTCGGTTTTGATGCGTTCTTTGTGAGTGAATGCTCAACTTGATATAAATGAGTAACTAAGGACCACACTGTGAATGTGGTGTCCTAGGAGGCCAGTAGGCATAGAAGGGAAGAAAATCAGACCACCGGAGCTTCACCAGTGGCCCGTGGAAGTGTCGCCGACATGACCCCACTGGCGCGGCGGTGCCGACGACTGGTGGCCGTGAGGAGGTGGTGATGCCCGCAGGCACCGTGGTGGTCAGGGGGCGGCTGGCTGACGCCAGCCATGTTGATGGCGGGCGGTGCACCATAGAGGATATGTCGCAGCTCCGGCCGTAGCAGTGGTGGACCAACATCCACGGGTCCTGCCCTTGACCAGTCCACCAGACCTGTCAGCTGGAAGGTCGGCGCCAACCTGGCGTCACTGTTGGAAGAACCGAACGAACCCGCGTCCATTCTAGGAAGCTAGGACCATGCCCAGCTGGCGGGTCGCACCCAACCGGCAGACCGGACCTGGTCCAACCGGACCAAGCCAGGTCAGACCCAATTCGGGTCGGGTTGGCTCATACTGGGTCTACTTGGGTCGGTCTGACCGGGTCTGACGGGACCCGGACCCAGTTTAACCTAGTTACATTTAAAGCGCCATAACTCCCAAACCATACATTCTTTTAACGAACCGTCTACAGTGCTAGAAAACCTGGGATGAGGCGGTCCTTTTGCGATGTCCACATGAGTTTTTGAGAAAGTTGGAGTGTTACCGGGTTGGATCGAACTCTAATCCAACCAGGCCCTCGGTACAAAACTGCCTATAACTTACAGATCATGGATTCGATCAACGAGCCGTCTGTTGAGTTGGAACCCTTATGAAATGGAGGTTCTTTGAGTTAGTTATTTGTGGGAATTCATGGAAGTTGAGGTACGACTGATGGATTTAGGAGCAGAATCTAGGGAATTCAAGTACACCAAGTGCGGGAATCCTATGGCTGGCTGTCAAGTGACATACGACACTTTGTGGATCGACATCAGAATGACCCTTTGTGGATCGGTATCAGAATGACCTTGTGTGGATCAGATGTAGTGTGAACTGATGAGGATTAGCTTTAGAGTAGCCTATCATGGATCAATAACTTATGACCTTGTGTGGATCGACAACTTATGACCTTGTATGGATCGACGACTTACAAACCTCTTTGGATTGACGACTTATGACCCTGTGTGGATAAGAAGTAGCGCGACCCGATGAGGACCATCCCTAGAGAATCCCATCATGGATTAGAAACTTATGACCCTATGTGGATGGATGAATTACGACCCTATGTGGATTGGTGACTTATGTGTCTATGTGAATTGGCATTGGAATGACTTCTTCGTGATACAACAGTGGAACTTCTCAATGGAATGAGATGATTTAGCTTCATGACTAATCATCATTATTCCTATTATTTAAGTTATACCTAGTGTGAGTAATCTTTTACTTTGTTCTTTGTTATTGAGATCATGCTATGTGGTTTTTCCTCTCTGGAATTATAAGAGACCTTCGGGTGTCTCGGGGTCCCTAGAGGGTATTGCTACACTCACCCCTGCTTGGGCTTCTCCTGCACCTTGTAGTATCTTTTACATATGAAAAACAACTTTGATCAATATTTTTTTATCTAGGACTAGATGGTGTACGAAGGTGACCGGTTGACATGGAGAGCCACATTGACGATATGTACCTACCCTTCAGGTAGGATCCTTGGCGGATGACCTTAGGGGCTGTTTTTTTCCTTTTTGTTGTGTTTTATTTTAGTTGAGTTTGTTTATTGACTCATTTTGCTTCAGTTCACACTTTTACATTCAACAGTTACACTACATGGTTTTCTCTTGTTGTGTACCTAGTCTTTGTGCTTAATGGTTTAAAGGAAATGCCTTCCTATTTTAGGGATATGCCTTTCTGGTTCTAGTCACCAACCCATAACCTATGGAAGGAAGTTTTGGGGTAGTCACGGCATGGGTCCCAGTGGATGGTTCGTGACATGATCAATATCATTACCATCATATTTTAGGATACAACATTCTGAGATACTTTTCTTTTAAGGAAATTCTTTAAAATAAGATAGATAGTGGGTGAGTAAATTTGGGAAATCCCTTAGATCAGGTGACTTATTTCTCCATTACTTTACCGAAATAATAGTTTGAATTGATAGAAGTCCCATATAATAATGAACATATGTTTTATGAGTGGATAACATGAAAATTATTTAACCATACTCATGAAATCATCAATACATCACTAAATTATCCATTCATGATCCCAACATTCTTCAAAACTGACACAAGGACCTAAACAAGAAGGGGAACCCAAATATTGAAAAAATCATATCTAAAAAATCTGACACAATCATCACGACCTTCCATATATTGACACAATCGTCACTAAAAAATCTGATACAAGAAGGGGAACCCACACAAGGACCCAAATAAGTCCACACTCTTCTAGGTTTCTTACACCCATCACTGAGAGGATGGGAACCAACCCCCAAATGGAATTTTCATCTGATAAAGAATTGGAATTTGCTCTTATCAGTGTTGTCCTCCTAATAGTCTCAGTTACTGATTATAGGTATAGAATGAACCAGGTTTCTATAATAGTAGTCGTTGAGGAGGCTACAAAGGTCATATAAGTAAATTTAAAAATGGGCTCTGAATTTTATATTAAATCCCAATTCAACTAATAAAAGAAGTTGAAACCTAGACATAAACACTTCAACAAGATCAATGGGAACACATGGATAATAATGAATCTTTATAGGATCATTTTGACCCTATCATACTGAAAAATTAGTTATTAGATGGAAAATCATCTGGTTTCCATCAGGATGTGGGAATGTACACTCATCCTAATTAAGAGTTGATAAAAATTCCTCTAATTGATACCATGTAAGGATGTCACCAGAACATTAAAATTTTGAATCAAAGCCTCAATCCAAGGAATAACAGTATGGTAGAATACACAAGCCTCTGGCTAAAAAATATTACATTTTGAATGTTCACTCTATCGTCCCTACTAGGATTTCAACTATGGATTCCCTTCAACTCTCTATGGACCTTAAGGAACCCCTTATTGAAAATTTCTCAATAACATAAGAGTTTGAGAATAAATTGGATACTTTGGAAGTATATTTATTAGAAATAGGTTCGATTGGATTCTATGAAGCCATATCCTTTATAGAGAAGGATCAAGAGGCTACCATACAGTGGATAATCTATTGGAACCATGGATGTTCTATGCTGGAAATGGAGTATGGTTTGTGTTTCTTGTCAATCCACATTATAATTTCAGGAATTTTTTCAAGAAAGGGATCATATAGTTCAGGCGGGCAACAGTATTGATGGTGGCATGTTTCCCAGTGTTTGCCATTTTTTTGGGTCAAAAAACTAGAATATGGAGAAAAGCATTTTTGTCCAAGGGAATTGAGCACAATATTGAAGGGTTTTAGAAACATGCATGCAAGGTCTAATTTGGGATCAGTGCTTCCAAATATGGAAAAGGAAAAAGTGTGAGCAAAACATAAATTGTGTGCAAAAAATAAGGATGCATAGAAGAAGCTTACGCACCCTATTCGACATCAAAAGCGGTTTCTCACGCTTAGGAATAATCTTGTGTGCACTAACAAAGGCGCGTCGTAAACATGCACCCAGGTTCATAAATTCCTATAAATAGGTGGCTACTCCTATTAAAGACTTAATAATTTTTCCATGAAAATCTATATTCTCTGCTGCATGAAATATTTGTGCACGAAATAATTACAGAGAGTAAATCTTGTGCACAAGGTGATCCTTTAGTCTGAAAAGAAAATGTGTGTAATGCCCCGACCCTAGTTACTCAGAGTCGGTATATTATTACATAACATTGGCATGATCACAAGGGATCAAATCCTGAAAGACCAATTAGTTTAGTAGCCTTATAAGTACTGGATAAATTCATATGTTTTACATTACATTATAAATTGGAAAACAACAACAACATTGACCCCATTGACCACATTCATATCCCTTAGACTATCCATATAGGTCAGTAATAATATACTTCTTCTCATCTTGGGAAAAATAAAACATAGAAAGGGGTGAGCTCAGATGCTCAGTAAGGACAACAATATAGCGAAAACTTTCATAAATAAGCATAAACATTTAAGGCAATGTATAAGACAAAAAAATAATCCTTTTAAACATAAACTTCTGCATAATATGGCCAATTTAAATGAAATAATTTCATTTACTTAATTACATGGATATTATACTAGTTGAATAGTCACATGAAATATCAGTAGCCAATTAATAATGATGGAATGCATAATACCAGACTTCATAACCACATAATAAAGGCCTTGTGCCAAGACTAATTTTTTTTTGTAAAGGCCTTATTCCAATACACTAGTTTTTCTCATGAGACCTACTGATGCATCGACAAGCTATAACGGGCTCCACCCATCACTTACTAAGTCCAATGCATTCCTCATATGAAAAGGTTTAAACATAACATAAAAATTCATATGAAAACTAGCATATTAAATTTCAATACTTTATCCATAAACCGTGAATGGTGTAAAAATAACACATCCATAGAAAAATATATCACAAAACCTTCAACACAATATGGAAGTTTTGTATCATAATAAATCAACTTCAAACAAGCATAAAATCCATCAAAGGATGTTGACATAGATGGAATCAATACTTTTTTAGAGAAATATCTCTTTCTATTTTGAAATATTTTAAAAGTCATATATATATAAAAGAAAACATTTATTTTGAAAATATTTTTATAAGCTTTAATGGGAAGCTTTGATGATGTTATAATGGTGGAAAATAGTTGCACCCACTGTATAAATTAAAAAGTCATTCTTACCTTAATTTTGTCAAAAAGGTCATAAAGTACCTTGTTTTGAAAATGACGGAAGGATTACTTTCAAAACATATATGATAAAATAATGGTATAAATTACTTTAACCCATAGTCTAGTAAATAGTAATAATTTTTTGAATTCCATTTTTAAGAAAACACAGATGTGGATGATAAAGAGGTCCCATTAGATACTTATGTATTAACAACCTCAGATAAGTAAAGAGAACGTTGAATTAAACCTTACCTTGTACTTTTACTTAGTAAATGGTATATTAAAACCCTATATAATAGTTAAAAAAAATTATTAAATTATAAAAGAACTATATACATAAATATGATATCATATATTATCCTCTAATATTGCTTTGTTAAAAATATTTCAATAGTATCATCATTTTGGGTGTTAACTAATTCATTTTCATTTATTTGCTTGGTTATGTAACCAATGTTTTTTGTGGAAATAATGTATTGGATTCATATATAGAATGATATTATGTTCATAAAAATTATTTTTAATCATAAAATAAAAATTATTCTTGAATTATTATGATAGGTAATGAATCTCATCGCATTCGTGGATACGGTAATCCGTATGTACGCATGAGCGACAATTTCATTTTATTGACGAAGAGATAATATGTAATTGGATGGTATATCATATATACAGAACAATTAAAATTTTATATTTACTATTTACATCAGTTATACTCATTATTATTCCCATCCGAAATAATGAAGTGTTTGAATAACAAACTACACCACGACGTGGAGACGGTAAGTCGTACGTAAGCATGTATGGTGACTTTGTAATTTATAGGATGGATAAAATAATGAATATGTTTGTACCATATTTATAATAACATAAAATTATGTAAAAGTTATTGTAGTTATTATTTTGATATGGAATCCACAAATAAAGCGGAAGCGAAAGAAGAAAAGAACTTCAAAGATGGTGGTGAAATTATTACCTCTTCTTTGGGTGTTTCCATTTGTGTTGATCAAAATGGATCTTTAGGCTGGATTTATGATCAAAGTAAGGACTCTAGGTTGATGTGAGGTAATTTGGGAGGTTATTTGGGAAGGGTTTGGCCGAGCCAGATGGGTTTGGAGGTGTGAAATTAAGAGAAGGGGAAGTACCCTTTTATAAGAGAGGTGAGGGTCACTTTTGGAAATGCTTGAAATATTATTTTATAGTTAAACAATTTTCGGTTTCTAAGGGATAAAAAATGATTTATTTTGAGGATTAGATGGGAATGGGTCGAAAACCTCTCAACCAATAGGTTTTAGATAGTTTTAGGTCACCATATTAACCTTATCATTTAGATTTAACTCTTAGTTAAATAGTTTGACATTAATCACGTCTCTTTGTATTTTTATGTTATATGGTTAATAAACTTATTATAAACTGCCAATAAAACCAAAATTGGTTCATTATTAATATATATGACCTTATATGAGTCCTTTGGATGAATCTTAGATTTTTAGTAATATTGTAACAATTCATAATATAGTGTTTGTTTTAAAAAATCAATTATGTGAATTTTGACACTATTTAGTATTTGATTTTTTTGAAACCCATAAAAACTTTATCAATTAGAATAAATTTTATTTAATCAATCCTAACATGTCATATTAACCTATAAAATTATTTCAATTCATCAGAAGTCTCAATTTACATTTATTTGGATATTTATAATATCAATTGTTTTAATATTTCATTAATAAGGTAATTAATGTATAATCATTGTGTCACTAATTAATTAAATTATTTAATGTCTAAAAATTATAAATAAAATACCATTATGTAGTAAATTGTTTTATCTTTCTAATGAATATTTATAGTCTAATTTATATTCTGTTTAACCCTATATTATAAATGGTTTAGTTATTAAACTTTGAATTTAACACTTTTAACTCTTCTTTAAAAATAATAATAATAAATGTAATAATCTAATCCGAATGGACCAAAAGGATCATATTTTATTCCAAAGGTTTTTTTTTGTCGAATTAAACTTATCCCATAGAATTATGACATGTTTTAGGGTAATTATAATATCATTTTAACCTTTAATTACCATATTTACTTTTAACTCTGGTAAATAGAAGTCAAAAGTTACTATTCACAAAAAAATTATTTTCATTTAATTGAACCACTTTTTACTTTATGATATTAACTGTGTCTCTAGAATTTTTGAAATTCAACTCACAGAAGTGGTAAAATTAAGTTTTATGCAAATTTTCAAATTCTCCTAGAAGGTGGGTAAAAGATGGTAAAAAGTTCTATAAAATTTTATATATCTAAAGTTATTATAAAATGAATCCAATAAATTACATTGAACATATATAGGTATAATGTATCTATTTTTACCTAAAATAAATTAAAATAAAAAAAAACTAATTATTTAAATAAAAATTCAGTTTTAAACAATAACGCAGTGTTTTCCACTATTCATCAAAAATTGAAAATTGTCAGAAAAATACCAAAAATTCACCCTAAACTAAATTTGATATTCTGAATCCAAAAATGAAGTCCATTTTGAAAAATAAGATTTCATAAAATTTCAAAAAGTGGGTATTACTATTCATAACGGCTAGTTTGATTGGTCGTGGGGTGTTAAAACTCCAAGTTGCGTACAACGCAAGCTACTATATTATTCAAAGGGAAACGTACCGTGGAAGCTTGGGGTGTTACAAAGTGAACCCTTCGGTGTAGGTAAAAAAAGATAAGGGTTGTGTGGAATTTAGGGGTTACATGAAAGTCATATTTTTCACCAATTCCCAAATCTTGTGTGTAAGTTCAGGTATTGCACGCAAGTGTAGTGTTATGATTTCGACATGATTTTGAATATCCGATTTATGTGATAAATTCCTCCAAGTGCATCAATTTAGGACTTTGATGCAAGCAGTGTCTCATGCTAGACTGAGACAAAGACTTCAATGTAAATATATTGAAGAGACCCTCAAGTCAATAAACTAAGTAAGACATCTCCCATGGAAGTGAGAAAGGGGGAGTCGACAGAATTGTTCTTGGAGATGTAGTGAGCTATCCATGAATTATTGTAAAGGCAGTGTGTCTGGAACAGAGTGACTATGTTTGAACTATTTTACTCCACAACTAGTGAAGATTAGTAGATTGTGGTATGAGTGACACACTGTCAGTGTATTCTCCTTGGATGTTTCCCTTTGTGGAGAACCAAGTAAAAGTGTTTTGCGGTCTCCTTGCATGTGATTGTTTAATGTCTTTTCATATCCATCACACAGGTTCAACACATTCCTACCAATGTGGGAATAAGATTAGATACTTTAAAAGAAAAAGTTTACACCTTGATTCACCCCTGCCCTCTAAGGGAATCCCAGGGTCCTACATGTGGTATCAGATCCATGTTTCTTGTGTTAGATATGTTCGTTGCTATCATTGAGAATTCCGCCCATGTAAGGGGAGTCCCCCTCTTTGATGGAATTAATTTTCATATTTGGAAGAACAAAATGATATCTCAATCTAGATCTCTTGTAATGGAACTCCTATGTGATACTATTCAAGTAATACAGGTTACTGATCCAATAGGGATGTTTATGACTGAGATAGAAAAGAAAATACTTGATGCAGATGCTAAGGAATAGAATTCTCTCACTGTAGCTCTTTCATATCAGATTTATCTAAAGGTGATGAGATGCACCTCAGAAGGGTTAATGTGGGATAAACTTGAAAATATCTATGAAGGAGACAACAAACTGAAGGAGGAAAAACTTCAAGTACTACATGATAGGTTTGATTATTTGAATATGAACCTTGATGAGAATGCAGACACCTTCTTCAATTGAATTACTGAAGTTGTAAGATAAATTTGAGGACTGGGTGAAAAAATCAAAGAAATTGAAATTTTAAAGAATATTTTGAGAATACTTCCACCCCTTTACAATTAAAAGGTGTCTGACATTGAGGAAAGATATCTCTCTAAGCTATCTCTAGATGATCTGCTAAGTATCCTGGTGGCATATGAATTGAGGGTCAAACAGGAAGATGTTACGACCCGTGTGAGTAAGGAAATGGCATTCAAATCTATGGAAAAACTAAAAAATTCTGGAGATAGTATCGGTGAGGACAATAAGGAAAAAATAAATTATTTCCCTCATTTCCAAGAAATTCAAGAATGTAAAAGGAAAATTTTATGGAAAGATACCTATGGCATGTTTGCATTGTGGTAAATTTGGGAACATAGCCTCTTAGTGCTCAATGAAATTTGATGATGAAGAGAGAAAAATTTTAAACATTAAGAAGCCTAAGAAAAGGTTCTTCAAAAAGTGAAACATCAATTTTTTAAAATAAACTACAGAAAAAGAGTTTTGTGTGTGAAAACAATGATGAGGAATATGATTTATATGAGGAAGAGGAACCAGAATTTAAATTTGAAAAACCAGCTTCCATGATGGCCACTGTTGAAAAATCATAACCATCAGAAGATAATGGTGGGAAAAATCAATTGATATCTAATACCAATCCGGAGTTTGAACCTAAGGATACTGTTATTAATTTCAAGATTAAATGTAAGTGTTGAAATAAGTGGAAATAAATTATAGAAGAGTCATCCGAATATGTTGATCAGCTTGAAGCTGAAATTGAACGATTGGGATAATTTGTGAAAGTATAGTATAAATCTTTGAAAGAACTGAGGATGTTGTGGATCGGAAGATAAGAATTGAAGAGAAGGAAAATTTCATCAATGAACTCACCTCAAAACTAGAATAAAAGTCCAAGACTGCTGATGGTATTGAAGAGGAAGTTGTTACTCTTGGAGTAAACTTGAGAGTGAATCAATTTCAAAATAATCAAGGAAGAAAATACGATTTGGAACGTTCTCAGATGTTGAGCTATTGGAGAGATAAAAACATGGTTCTAAGGTAATTTAAAATATTTGGAATGATCAATGACCCACTTACATGGGAAATAGTGGAATCATTTGGGAGGCAAAATAGTCAAATGATGAAAATAAAGGTGACAAAAATAAAGGCAAGTGGAAAGTGGGTCATGTGGAAAATTCACCTGAAATGATGAAAAAGAAACCCCCAATTCTATCTAAAAGAAGAACAGAAGAATATACTTGAGCCTACATTAATAAAATACAGTCAAACTATTATCCCAATGAAGAAGTAATGTAGATAAATAGAAGTGAGAAGACATTTCCTCTCATGAAGTGTCAATTCCGTGGATATCTGGCCCATACCAAGTCTTATTGAGAAGAGGAAAGGATCTATTTGAATAGAGAAGAGATGGGAGCTCAAAAAAGGAGTAAAAATTAATATCCTAATTCCTTTAGAAGAAACAATCTCTATGTATATTATTTCTGTTGTTCTAACGTTGGACATAAAGATATTTATTGCAGACAGAGGAGTGAAATGGAAACCTCATATCGAAGTCAGAGAAAAGTCAATGTTCATCAACAAGACTATGTTGCTCCTTCAAATAGGTTTTATCCTCTGGAATAAGATATTGAATATAAATAACCCATGTACATGGAAGAGAGAGTGGCACGACCATCGGTGTCCTACACTCAACATAATAACTCATGAAAAAAAGGAAAATTGGAAAATCCAATCTTGTAGAAGTAGCCCCCAAGGATACAAAGAATAATAGAGCCTAGATTTTTGATAGCATATGTTTGTCCCACATGACAGGTAATGAAGACCTATTAAAATATGTCAAGGAAAAGTTCGATGGAATAGTTAGGTTCGACAATGATGGCTCTTTGAAGATAAAATTTTGTGGAAGTATTGAGCTAGCTAATGGAGAGATGAAGAAAACTAAAGTCCTTTATGTGGATGGTCTGCGTCATAATCTTCTAAGTGTGAGTCAAATCTATGACTCGGGTCTTATTGTGACATTCAATCAGAATTTTTTTACTATAAGAGGAATGCCCAGGAATCCTCTCATGAAAGGATGTAGAAAATATGGAAACTTATATCAGGTCGACAACAAATAGAAAATTTGATACCTAATAGTTGAAGAGGAAACCAATATGTGGCATCGAATATCAGGGCACATCAATCAATAGGACATGGAAAAGATATCTAAGCTTAAGATAGTAAGGTATATCTCTAATCAGAAGCATGACCGAGAAAATATGTGTGGTTCCTATATGTGAGGGGAGATGGTTTGTAATTCCTACAGGACAAAGAATAAAAGAGCATCTAATCTCCATGATCTCATTCATACAGACGTATGACGACTGATAATTGTTTCCATAACACATGGATAAATGTAATTTGTTCTTTTCATAGATTATTATAGTAGAATGGCATGTGTGATTGTTATAAATAGGAAGAAAAAAGTGATTGATTGCATGAAAACCTACCTATGAATTTCCAAGAATGATACTGGATGGAAGATTAGAGTCCTATGGTCTTACAATGGAGGGGAATACATGTCCATTGAATTTGAAAATTACTTAGGGAATCATGGGATATAACATGAGGTGGCTGTTGTGATAACTCTTCAACAAAATGGAGTTGTTGAGTACAGGAATCGACAAGTAAAAAACATGGCTAGAACTATGCGGATTGAGAGTTTTATTCCCCGACATTACTGGAAAGAGGTAGTTCAAGCTGGGGTGTATATTCAAAATCGAGCATGCCTATATATGGGTGAGACAAGAACACCATATTAATTGTGGCAAGGAAGGAAGCACACTTTGAAATATTTTGATGTTTTTTGAAGCAAATGTTTCTTCTGAAACAAAAAGTAAATCAAGGGAAGTATGGAGACAATGCAAATGAATTAATATATCTTGGATACTCAATGAACTAAAAATCTTACAAGTGTTTCAATAATGGTTAGGAAAGAATTGTGGATAGAAATGATGTTAAGATCATTGAAGAGAAAAACAGGAATGCTTCAAAGAATTATTATGCTGATGTGATAGAAAATGAGGAAGAATGTGAACATGGAAAAATTATAATACAGAGGTTGGGGAAGGTGTAGCAAATGCTCGGGATACACATCATGATGTTGACTTAGAAGAATATTTGGAATAACAAGCCATAGCTGGAGCGAATTTGATCAAACCCCAAAGGAGAAATATAAGAGAATATATTGGTAATTCCAACATTATCGAGGATTAGAATGCACCTACATAAACCAGTAGAATGAGGAATAATGAACAATCTAAATTTCTATCAATTTTGGAAACATTCTAATTTAACGAAGCTGCAAAGGATGAGTATTGGGTGAAAGAAATGAATGAAGAGTTTGATCATATTGACAAAAATTAGACTTGGGATCTTTTCAAGAGACCCAAAGGTCACATTGTGATTAGTACGAATTGTATTTTCAATAAAAAAAATTGACAAGCATGGAAATGTGATCAGAAATAAGGCTTGTTTCATCTGTAAAAGACATTCACAAATTAAAGGTGTTGATGCTGAGGAGTCATTTTCTCTAGTAGTGAGACTGGAGTCAATCGGGGTATATCTTACCTTTCATGTCCAAAAAGGATATATAGTGTATCAAATGGACATCAATATAAAATTATTAAATGGAGTCTTGGAAGAAGAATTATACATTAAAAATCTCATGGGGTTCTTTCTTGGTAATGATGAAACGAAGGTTTGAAAAGTAAAGAAGTCCCTTTATGGTTTAAAGCAGGCACCACGAGCATGGTATTTATAGCTAGATTCTTATCTCAAGAAGATGGAATTCAAAATAGGAGGAGTAGATCACAATCTCTATGTGAAGAAATCTCAGAAAGATCAATTCATGGTGATAGTTTTTGTGTATGATATTATCTTTGGAGGTAGTAGGCAGGGATCAATGGAAGAATTTTCTAATCACATGATGTCAGAATTTCAAATGTCTATGATCGGTGAACTCAGATACTTCTTAGGGAAACTAGTGATTTAGAAGAAGTATTACACTTTCATTTTTTAGGAAAATTATACAAAATATCTGTTGGATAAATTTAATATACAAGATTCAAAACCAATGGGGGCTCTGATTGTGATTGGAACAAACCTCAGAAATCATGAGGATGGGACGTTTATGGATCCCACAATGTATAGAAGAATCATTGGAAGCTTACTCTACCTGACAGTGACACGACCAGATAATGTCTTTGCAACATGTTTTGTGGACCGCTTTCAAAGCAATCCAAAGGAAAGATATATGGAGATAGTAAAATGAATCATGAGGTGCATTCAAGGCACCAAAAATTATGGCTTATTATTTTCTGTAGGAAAATATAATGAATTATCTACATTTTTTAGATGCTGATTGGGTTGGGGATGTAGTGGATAGAAAATCCACTAGTGGTGAAGCATTCTATATTCAGAAGAAATGTGTGGGCTGGTTGAGCAATAAATAAGAAAGTACTTCTCTTAGTATTATTGAAGCTAAATATATATCTTCTACTAATGCATGCACTCAGCTACTCTGGATGATGCATCAACTAACTGACATAGGTGTTGAGGTAAAACAAGTAATGGTGATTTACTGTGATAATAAGAGCGTAATTGATCTTACAAAGAATCATGTTCATCATTCTCGTACGAAAAATTTTGAAATAAAATATCACTTCATCAAAGAAAAAACTTGAAAAAGGCATGATCAAAATGGAACATGTGGGAACAAATGATCGAGTGGATGACATTATTACCAAGCCGCTGTCAACGAATGTGTTTGAGAAACATCGGTTGAACCTCAGTGTTTAGCCACCTCCTTGTCCATGATAAGGCTGAGAATTTCCCCCTCTCCCTATTTAAATTAACTATTTTTAATCTGTATTTGGATGTGATGTAGGTTTATGGGGGAGATACAGTCCAGGGGGAGTGTGGTTTGAGCTGTACAATGAATAAATACTAGTCTTTCGGTTTATTGCCAACAAGGGAGATGAAATAAATTCCGGACATGTAATTCTTTTGTGAAATGATAAGAATTCAGCATTAGGAGGAGAAGGAATAAATTTAGGACATGTAATGATTATGTGAAACAGTAAGAGAATGACATGTAATTCTTTTGTGACATTGTGAGAATTCAGTGTTAGGATGAGAAGGAATAAATTTAGAACATGTAATGATTCTATGACACAGTAAGAGAATACCTGGGATGTCTTTAAGAATTCCAAAACATGGGAACTCAATTCAAGCTTCCACTCTTATTTTCTACACAGAGAATTGTTCAAGTATACTTAGAGTGTTTGTTGAGTTGATTCTTGTGTATCAGGTTTTGATAGTGGTTAGTGCTCTATTGAATTTATCTGTAGATTTCCAGCAAACCTAAGTGGGAGATTGTTGGAACCATGGTCATTCAATGATGGAAATGGAGTATGGTTTGTGTTTTTTGTTAATCCACTATATAATTTCAGGAAGACTTCTAGGAAAGGGATCATATAGTTCTGGCGGGAAATAGAATTGAAGGTGGCCTGTTTCCTAGTGTTTTCCATTTTTGGGTCCAAAAAATAGAATTTGGGGAAAAGTGTTTTTGGAAAAGCGAAGTGCGCACAAGATTGAAGGGAGTTTAAGAAGTTATGTGTACAGATTGATTTGGGATTAGTGCTTCAAAATATGGAAAAGGAAAAAAGCTCATGCAAAACCTAAATTGTGCGGGTTAAATGAGGTTGCGTCGAAGAAGCTTACGCACCCAATGTGACATCAAAAGCGGTTTTGTGCACTCAAGAAGAATCTTGTGTGCACTAACTAAGATGCATCAGAAACATTCATGTAGGGTCATCTAGGCCTATAAATAGGAGGATACCCCCAAAAAATACTTATGATTTTTCCATGGAAAATATGGTTTCTCAACTATGTGAAATATTTTCACGTGAAAGAATTGCAGAGAGTTAATCTGGTGCGTAAGGTGTTACTTTAATCTGAGAAGGCCTTGTGAACCATTTGGTGTTGTTTCTCTAAAGATAAGGGTTGTGTGGGAAGTAGGGGGTGCGTGAAAGTAATCATTGGTTCCGATTCCCAGATCTAGCATGAAAGTTGATCTAATGTGTGCAAGTTTAGTGTTATGCTTCTGACTTGCTTTTGAATATCTAATTTGTGTGATCAGTGCCTTAAAGTGTATCAATTCGGGAATTCAATGAAATTAGTGTCTTATGTTTGACTGAGACAAAGACTTCAATGCAAATATATTGAAGAGACCCTTAAGTCAATAAACTTAGTAAGACTTCTCCCATGGCAGTGAGTAATGGGAGCTGATGGAAATGTTTCGATGGACGTAGTGATCTATCCCTGAATTATTGTAAATGTAGTGTTCCTGGAACAGAGTGACTGTGTTCAAACACTTCTACTCCACAACTAGTGAATATTAGTGGATTGTGGTATGACTAACACATTTTCGACATATTCTCCTTGGACGTATCCCTTTGTGGTGAACCAAGTAAAATTGTTTTGTGGTCTCTTTGCATGTGATTGTTTAATTGGTTTTCATATCCATCATATAGGTTTAACACTTTCCTACCAGTGTGGGAACAACATAAGATACTTTTAAAGAAAACTTTGACACGCTGATTCACCCCTCCCCTCTCAGGGCATCCCAGGGGTCCTACAATATCAGACCCCATTATGTATCTGGTATAATTGAGGACATATATATTATCCAATCCCAAGTAGATAGTAGTTTCAAAGTCAAAGTCATTTTTATTCATACTCTCCACCATTTGGGATGTCAATAGGATGATCTAGAAATTTATAACATTAAAATCCATGTTTATAATAAGGGTGAGCATAAGGCTCTAGGAGATATTAAATTTAGAACCCAATTATAATCCCATATATTACACTCCAGGTTCATGGTAGTCTTCCAAAATATAGATTTCAAAACCTTTATGAGAAGTACATTCCCTTACATACATGTAGTAATATCTCCTTACAAACAATGCCAAAAATATTCAGTTGATAGAGAAGTCGAGGCACTATAAGGTGACATATCCCATTTTAAAACCTATGAATCTCAACAAACTAATGTCTATTAATATAAAAAATAGGTAATAAATAATTGATAAATAATGAAATACAATTAACCTCCCCTCATGGTTTATAAGCTTCCCATATTAATTCATATAGTGGACCATAATAATATTTTCTGCTCCCAATCAATTACATCGAAGAAATAACAGAAAAAATACGAAGCCATATGATCATTTAATCCATTGAAATTGACCCTCCATTTATATTCCTCTATTATGATGGGTATATATTTTCTTTTGTTAAGAATCCTTTATCAATAAAGGAAGATATTTCCAAATAATCAATTTAAATCTATCATGGCTCCGTGAAAATATATATAAATGTGGTCCTGAATGATATCCAATCGTACAAAGATTTGTTTTTGACCAGTTAGAAATTAATTGTTATATAGGAATGTAAGTATTGTGTTCCTTAAAATCCTTTGGTATGATATCAACTCAACCTAGTGAACCCTCACACCCTACAAATGATTTTTACCTTGATAGGGATTATAACACTTTAGTGTATCCTCAGAAATATAAAGGATTAGATATATCTTTCACTCCTAATTATAATGAAATGTAAGAGATAAAGGCCGATACACTGACTGTAAAGAAGGATATGTCTACCACTATTGATGAGCTTAGGATGATATATTTTGGAACTAAGGAAGAACCAAAATAATTAGTATGAGTATGACTTCTAAATAACAAGATCAGTGTGTTATATACCTCAAATAACATTGGTGTGTCTTTTTATAGAATTACTTGGAGATTCCTAGGTAAGATCCTTAAGACAGTGTTCACCACTTGGGTCTACCAAACCACAACCTTGGTTTTAAACAGGTTAAGAGAATAATGAATCTAACTTATACAACTAAGGTATAAGATATGACTAAAAAACTGATTAATTTGAACTTTATCCAAGTCAACCAACATCCCAAATGGATCTCCGTCATTTTCTCCATTAGTAAAAACAATAAGAAAATCATGATTTTCATCAATTTTACGGATTTAAATCACCCTTATCCAAAGGAATACTTCGCGTTCATGATTAAATAATTATTTATGGATGTGAGAAATGGTGTTCATGTTCTCCCATTTAGGGATGGTTATTATATATATAATCATAAGAAAAAATATATTGAGATTAAGGAATCCAATTGCTCTATTGAATCTCTATGGTTATATGGTAAGTGGTTGATTACCCTAGTTTTAAGGAATTATTAGGATACGTAACAACATTACATGAACCATATTTTCAAATCCATCATAGAGAAAAATAATAAAATACTCTGTGGACGATTTGATATTAAAATCCCACTATTTTAATGATCCAATTTCTGATATAGAGTTAGTGTTCACTAAAATTGGAAACAATAATTTTAAGATGATCCTGCAAAAATTCATATCTTGGGTCATGTCAGGGAAATTCCTCTATTTCACGATTTACCAACATGCTATCAAAGTTGATCCTAAGAAAAATAAGGTTATACTTGATATGGCCTATCCATGAAGACTCTAAAAGTTTAAAGGACTCCAAGGAATCCTTACCTAAATTAGTAGTTTTATTGAAAACCTTTAGAGAAAATTTTTTATCCTTATAAAATTAATGAAGAAAGGATAAATATATTAGCGGTGTTTGGATTTTATAATATATTTCAATGACCTCCTGAAATATACTTCCTATTCTAAAATGTTGATACAACAAATGGAAGAAAACACCATTATCCTCTAAGTGGAAACCATGGAAAGATCCCTTGGTTCACTAATAACCTAAAAGAATTATTTAGGAAAATAAAAAATCTTATATTATCACAGAATAAAAATTTTGGAGGCTAAAAGTTGATATAGTGACATAAAAAATAAATGTATCTCATTGCTCTATGTGATAAAAATTCTTCAAAATTATCTACAACATCATGAGTTCCACTTTATCTCGAAAGTGTATTAACTAAAGTATATCATCAATTATATTATTTTTATTGTATGAATGAAAATGTGGGTTATTATTATAAAATAATATGATATTCACTTTTTGAGTGAAAAGTTGATCAAAGGACAAGATCTAGTAGATTTCTTAGAATCACATCCTACACTAGAGGAGTTATCATTGGACATAGAAATCCCCAATAAAGAACACGTTGATTTTAATGGGATAAGCTAGACACAAGAATATAGTTCAATGGAAATTATTAAATCATGGCTTGGATAAGAATAAAAGACCCATATTCAATGGTTTTTAGAGGGCCTTGCAAATACCAAATTCCATAATAGATATAAAAGGTGATTTGAAACTAGTGATTATGTAAATAAATGGAAATTATTCTAATAAGATAGAGTAATTGATTCCCCATATTAATCTTGTATGGGATTTTATAGAAACATTTCCATAATAAATGGTGATTTCTCATATTCCATATTATCAAATTGCTTGAGTTACGGTACTGGCCAAAATTGGAACTTACCTATCAAATCATGATCTATATAAAACTATCATCTATCACACTATAAGGTGATATATCAATTTATTAGAAATTATATATATTAAATTAATGAAGTGAATACCCTATCTACTCAAGAGTCATTTTCGTCATTGTAATATATTGAAATAACAAACTATATATATCCAAGAGTGTAATATCTTTATAGTGGGTCTATTCCACAAGATCAAGTTGATAAAAATAACATCTATAAATGGGTAAAAAATTCATTCCATTGTGATAATCCAAATTCCTAAAATTTCATTTACAAATGAGGATATAATGAGTTCCTCATTATATACAATGAGGGATAACATACCCTGACCATTATGTAGGAATTCTAAAATAGACCCTACAATGTTCTTCAAATAGGGACCAATATCTTCCACCAAATAATGAGGCTTGTTAATTATTTTCCATCAATGAAACATGATTGCATGGAATTTAAAATGAAATTCCACACATGTTAGATATATTCTAATTTCATCTATAAACCCCAAAAATTATTTCACACCACTAAATACTCATAGTAATTTTCTTTTTTGAGGATAGATATAATAGGTCCATATCTATTAAGAAGTTCAAGTTTATCTAAAACCCTATTGGATATTTCTTCAAATGGGATGAATTTATACACCCAAATGTGTTTAGGATGAGGGAAGTGATCAAATTCATGATATTCAACATCATCACTTGTTTTGGAGTTCCTTGTATTGTCATGTTAGATAATGGAACCAATTTATAAGACTCTAAGATAGGGGATCCATATTCGGAGTACAATATTTAGTCTGATAACTTTTCCCACTAATACATGGCTTCAAATGAGAATATAGAAAATTCTAAAAGACTCTATCGAATATAATTTAGAAAATGTTGAAAAGATGTCATAATACTTGGCCTAAGAAGATCCTACATTTCCTAGAGGGATTATCACACAACTAACCATACGACCAAAAAAGTTACCATATATTCACTAGTGTATGATATGGAATTAGTATTGTATACTTATGTTTAATTTTCCTAAATTAATATAGATATTTTTGATCATTTTACTGGATATTTATATTACCAGATATAGTTTTATGAGATTTAATAACTTATTGAGAAAATTTTATGCATATTTCATAACTTCAAGTCCATCAAAATAGAGTTATATGAGAATTTAGTAAGAAAGATGACCTATATTATTTCTTTTAAGAATAAGTTTTTTCACCTTGAGAATAATAATGATATATGGGAAAACCCCCTAAATCAATATTCAAACAGGAAGGGGATTATGTCATATACAACGATAACTCTAATGTACCATACTCTGTTCAAAATGGATGAAGAGTTCATAATTACTCCTCCAATGAAATATTTCTAAATAAATAATTCACAAAACCTCATAAGACCCATAGGTACTACTAATATGAACATAAACTAAATTACATAATTATCTTCATTATATGACCCCAAACTAGATGACAATAAAGTCCTTATTGCATGACTTTAATCGATAAACATGAAGTCCTTATTTCAAGAAATTAAAATACAATACATATATTCTATATCATATGATTATTAATGTTATTGAAGTGTTCTATTTCATATATAATGGGTCTCTTTCATGAGAGGGAAATCTGTGTAGGATCTCTTAGTATGTATCCTCACCCATCCTTGTGGGGGGGTTCTTTTAGTGGACCTACACTATGATAAAATTTACCCTCTCCACGATTTTTGTGCGGATTGATTCCTATCATTTTAGGGTATGTAGTGATTTCTATGTTTCATATCCCAATCCTAGATAAAAATTTCATCCAATAAAAGCCTACACTACATACTAGTGTTTAGGTCCTAACCAATATCACGTTAGGTCTTCTACAATATCCCATCATAAGGAAAAATTCATTTCTTTTTCCCCTATATATGAGCCAGATTAGCATAGATACCACTTCTCGAAGAACTATGTATCGATTGATTCCTGTTATTACAATATATATAGTGATGTTTTAATCTTCTATCATGGGAACAACTAATAATTTCATCAATATTTCAAACCATTCAAACATATGGTATCCTTATTTAAATCAGGTCCTTTTTCAATGGACTATAAAGTGGGATGAAAATATATTCCTCATAGAGATATATGTAGCCTGATTCATATTATTTCATGATATTTAGAAACATCTGGACTACCTATATTGGACCCATCTGTAAGTCCCCATAAACTACCATTTTTCTCCAATATATTATGAAAACCCAATTTTGGTTGTTACTAAGTTAGAGAATTCAAATTACCCATATAACATTCTCTTCTCATATATGATTATTTTTACTTGAGTATTCAAATCACTATAAACCTTTCATGTATATTGGTAATGAGTGTATCTAACTCAAAAGGTCTCTCTTGTTTAGTGGGGTAAAATTTGACACATATCCGACATACTGATAAAATGACCAAGGTTTTAGGACTCCCTCTCTCCAAAGGTACTCTTACTAGGAAAGAAATAAAAGAAGAGAGATAATAACCCCTGAGTTCCACCTCTAGTTGGCCTTGATATGGTGGCTCATAATATGTGTATAAAGAAAGTCACACATATGGGTGGAATTACCCTCAATAGAGATGTAATATTGGGAGAGAGTATTTCAACCACAAAAAAATCTTTCACATTAAATAAAAGATATAAAATCATCCCAAAATACATGAACAGTGTCAAACAAATACAATAAATGTATCTAAGTACCAAAAGACAATCCTATGTCACTAAATCAAAAACATCTCAACACCCAAACTAGTAATGTCTAGTTATGACTCCAAAGTCCTCTTGGAAACTGGAAAATAAATTATATATACATACGGCGGGTTTAATATGTATACTCAGTAATATCCTACCCAATGTCTCTTTTAAAATTAGGAAAGAGAAAACTAATGTACCATTGAATGGATAGTATAACATATAAGAACCTATGTATGCCTTCTATTCACTCTCAACTTCACAATGGAACTCTCAAAAAATTATGAATCCATGTATAATAAACATATAGTCAAAATAATTTAAGGAATGGAACCACATAACCACTTCTCCACTTATTTTTCACTCCGACTCTCCAATGTTGAGCATCATGTGTCCTAATCCATTATATATAATCGTATCTCATATTGATCCATCTCAAATTTGTGTTGGCACACATCCCCACCTACCCCAACCTCTTATATGGACCAACATGTCATGTTGACTTCAATTTAATCATACACACATCCCGTTCCACTTATGTATCCATCTATGATGGGGCCATAATTCATCCCTATATAAACCATCCTCCCACATGGCCCTGTATCTCAAACTATAGTTTTCAACATCCATATCACAACCTCATAATGATTTATGGTAGTAGGGTATCATGGATATAAATATCATCAACCTCATTCCTTCCTCCTATTGTGCATGACCTCCACCATATAACTTGTCCTTATCACAAGGAATTTCTAACTATATACTTCATCATCCCTACTACCAAAGGATTAGTGAAGAAGAGGTAATAGTTGTCTATCCATTTCACCTCCATACTGAATGTTGGGTAAAACTCCCAAAACCAAAAACAATTAGGCATTGGTAATGTTTTCCAACTTAGGTGGGGGTATATATAGAAAAAACATGAAAATGAATAATTGATATATAACACTTAACACCCAACCAAGGGGTTCACATCCAAATCCACTAAAATATCCCACAACACAACTGTAACATCTGAAAACCTCTCACAGTAACTAATTCTAACACTAGTGAAAAACACCACAAAACTAAGCCACACATAATCCTCAATTCAATTTCATGTTCCAACATTTCCAAAATTACTAGTTACAAACCAAATTCCATTTATTAAGATAGTTATCAGATGTTTTTTTTCTCCACACTCATTTAATTTCCAACCTAAATCATTTCATTTTTATCATTAGAATTTCATTCTATCACTATTGGGAAACTATATCATTAAAAAACACAATAGCTCATATGTCTCACACCCAAAATTATCATATCTTAGTCCAATCCGTCACTATAATCAAACCATCCCACCAAAAGAACCAAACACCTCCACCACTGAACAAGATCTAACAACACATCATATTATAACCAACCATAACTTCACATCCTAACGAATTCCATATTTGAACCTGATCACTACCACCATCAGACCATTTCCCAAAAGATATTTACACAACACATAAGGAAAAAATATTAATCACATGGTATTACTCCCCACTAATTTCAATTTCAGTTAAAAAAATTAATTATCATCATTAACTAATCTGTTACAACCCACCCATTTGATTTCAATGTAATCCAATCACAACATATACAACTAATATAGGAGGAAAAGTGGATCTCAGACATGGACTGGATCTTCATAGAGAACCATGATCACAAAAGAAGAATCAAGGAGTCAAAATTCAACAAGATATATGGTAAAACCACAAAAATTAATCTATAATAAGCTATAATCATTCCTTATTTGATTTAAAATCTAAAACAGATGATCTCTACTAAAACAAAATACTAAAGTGAAGAAGAACAAGAAGAATGGAGAAGGCAAGAGAAATAAGGATAC
Source organism: Viscum album (assembly GCA_963277665.1). NCBI lineage: Eukaryota > Viridiplantae > Streptophyta > Magnoliopsida > Santalales > Viscaceae > Viscum > Viscum album. The sequence continues at coordinate 1,424,120,436 of OY728120.1, read as the reverse complement.
CTTGGTTTATGTGGATTTGATCTAGATGAACCAAGTTGTTCACACTCCCAAGAGCTATGGATGGAATATGATGAGAGGTCAAAAATTAGACTAGATCTCAAGATAAATAGTAAAATAAAACCAAGTTTGGAATTGTAACGACCCAAAGTTTTCAATGGAAATTTCCTTCTTATAATTATGTCATATAATAATATGAAATCACAACATAATGAACTAATAAGTGTTAGGAGACCTTTAAACATAAGTTTGTCACTTCTGTGATTTGAATTTCAAAAATCAGACACACACAGTTGTGATCAGTAAGTTTTTTGGAGTTTAATATGAGCAACATAATTTTTGGTGAATAGTAACATACCCTTATGAATAGTAATGTCTCCCTTATGAATAGTGACATATCCTAATGAATAGTAACCTTACTTTTTATAGTATATAAATAATATTCAAATGATAGTATGATGTACCTATAATTTGGAATAAGAAAAAAAATGTTTTAAAACTGGTTTTTTAATAAATTTTTATTTTAATTAAATATTAAATTAATCATATTTAGAAAATTATTTTTGAAAAATGGATTTCATTTTTGGATTCTACACATCAAAAAATAGTTGGGGGAAATTTTTTGGATTTTTCTGAAATACATGAAATTTTGGTGAATAGTAAAATATATTAATTTACCGTGTAAATACATTATAATTTAAATACACTATTTATGACATCATAAGTGATGTATGCACCCAAATCACAAAATATAATGAATTTATTACTATTCTTGGTCATTTAATGATAACTATTTCCTGTCTTAAGGGAAAATAATAAACTAATAATTATAATATTTTGGAAACCCTCCTCTCCTCGACTATAAATACCACCCTTCCTTACCTCCTCTCTTCACTCCTCTCAAGCCCTGTAACTTGCCTATATTCTGCTCAAATCTCTCCTCAAGCTCCTCCCACACGTCCAAAATCCATTTGTCTCATCAAAAGACCAAATCCTCTACCCTTAAGAGGCTCTCAAGGAAGATTTAATCAAGAGGAAAATTCCTCTTTTCTTTTCTTACTTTTTCTTTTCAAGTTCATTTTTTTTCTTTTCTATCCTCAACTCCTCTAATCCAAATTTTATGAAAACTACAATACCTTAAATGTACTATAATTTTGTTATGATAATGGACTAATTTATTATCATCACTCCTTTACTCCTATTTTATTTTAGAAGTAAAGACACCATCTAAGATGTGTTAAATTACCACATTCATGGACGATGGGTTATAAATTTACATTACAATCCTAAATTAGGGTCGTTAAATCATTTTAATAGTTAAAACAGGCCATAATATTTTTATTATTTCGTAAATATTGTTAGTTAATCCTTTTTTACACATGTTATTTATTTATAAAACAAAACATGGTCTTTGTGGTAAAAACCCGCCAATTAACCCAGAAGGTTATCACTAAAATTTTATATAATGATTCAAATACACATCAAGTAACAAAATAAAATTTTCAACAATGAAACCTTATGGATGTTAAAGAATAAAATATAACTTCAATTCTAGAAAACCACCTCAATCATACATGTTTATTCGTACATGAACTGATCATTAAAACCAAGAAAGCAAAGAGACCCGAACAAGGAAATTGAACTTCATAACCAATAAAAATGGTTGTAAATGAACTTAAAAAGGTTACAACAAATATTTTACATATATAAGAGGTAATGGAATTGTTAATTAATAAGACAATTTTGTTTATTCAAGCCATTAATAACATGTGGAGATCGCCATCATATTTATGGTAATGGATCCTCTCTATTTCACTTTTATTCAAGATTGTCCTCTATTTCATACCCTATTATGTGTAATTACTAGTGATGGGGTATGATTATGCACCTCCGCCATTCTTTATTCTTGATTTATAAAATATTTTAAGTCATTTTATCTCTCATTAATCCCTCTTAGGTACACCTGATACCATACCAATATTTCGTAAGGGATTCCACCCAAACAGCCTTTATTCCTTCAGGTTTCTCTATCATTCTTTTTACCCAAATGAAGTTCTATTTTCATTTTATGTACAACTTATACATACTTTTTATATGATCCAAACACATGTTTCAAGGTCCATCCCTCATTATATGTCAGGGATATACATGTTTTAAAGTGATTCCCTCCTCAATACTACCCAATAAGAAAACCTCTTTTGAGGGAACATCCCGAATTCTTACCTGATTTCAAGTGCTCTCTATCTCCGATTTTAATCCACCATTGTATTTATAAAATAAGTCTTTTTATTGTGAAAACATTCCTGATTTAATTATGATTTTTTATAATTTATTTCTCCCTTTTCTATTTTAAAGGCTCTATAGTATTTTCCTTAAAACCGCTCAAAAGGGTTTTTATGCTACAATTTATGGAATCCTTTTCTTACATGTGGTCACTTAAAAATGACCTCACATACCATGATACATGAAAATTTTCACTTATAAATTTCCATGTATATTTTAGTTCTTTTATTTTATGAACACTTTTATGATATGACCATTTTTTATTCTTTATGAAAAGATTGTAGTACCAAATTCTTTCCATGGGTAACCATTATGTTTGTGTAAGATTGATTATGTATAATTCTTCATGTGGAAAACATGTTCGTGAAAAGTCAACATGTTTGATCCTAGATATTTCTCCAATGAATTTGGGTAATGTTACGTCTCGTGAGATGTTATGTGTGATGGTCTTGGTGGTTAGTCTTAGCTTCTTCTACTATGTGACACGATCTGGGCGGTTATCCTTGACTCATACTAAAGTCATGTTTTATGTTGATTCCACATTTCTATGACTTCATGTTTATATTATCCCATGTTTATATGTTATGATTACATATGTTCCATGCTTTTGTTGTCATTATTTCATGCCTTCTAACCCTTGTTCTAAATCCTTATTTTTATGTATACTCCCTTACTGGGATTTTTAGCTCATCCCTTTGTCCATGTTATCCCCAGGTTATTCTATGTAGATGAAAAAGCTCAAAGGAAGTTAAGATATCTTTATAAATATTAAATAAAGAAGTTTTTTATCCCATGTTTTTAGTTTTATGTACCTAGTCTTCAAAGACACAAGACTTCATGATCCTTGGATTTTACTCTGATGTTTAATTATGAATAAAGTCATGTAATGTAATGCGAAAAGGCTAGGGTCTCTATAGTCAGTATTAGAGGATGGTCTAGTTATTTTTTGTAAATTAGAAATAAACCAATTTAGTAAGAACCCTAAGGATGTGACAAATTAGAAGAAAACACCCATCAATTTTGGTAAGTATAGAGAAAGTGTTTTATCAAGAAAATAAATCCTTGTCTATATACAAACAGGTAGAGGTGGCTCTGGTATAGATATACCTAGGAGTGAAAACTCTAACAATGAGCTTCAGGCCTTACCTCGGGGTATCTTGGTATATGACAATGGGCCTTTCTGCACTCTTGGTTTCACAATACCTGGGGATATGATTTGGTAAATTCACGAGCTTAGTAAAAACCATTATTAAGGGAATAAAATAATCCCATAAGAATATAAGTTAAGAAATAGATCAAGGATAACATAGATTTAAACCTAAGGAGTCAAAAGTTAGGATATACTTCTCCTTTCCAAGTTTATCCTTTTATGTTCAAAAGTTTCCTTTTTATTTTTAATAATTAAGTATACAAGACCTCTAATTGTACAGTATTTTTCTTAGTTAATGGTGGGAAATATAAGAACACGTTCCAAAAATAAATTTGATAGATAATTTCAAGATTTCCCTAATGATATACCAAATATGATTGGAGTGGGTGCTCAAAACTTCATGACAGTACTTGATCAGTTGGCTCAAGTTATGAATAATAAATTTTGTAACTTGGAATGCCCTCCTCCTCTATGGAAAGAGAAAGTTGTTGTAGAATCCTTTATGCAGTAATGGCCTCCCATATTTAGAGAATCTTATGATCCCCTCCTTAAGGAAGAGTGTATTAACTCTATTGAAAAGATATTCTTCATCCCCCAGTGCTCATAAGAAGAGAAATTTGTATTGGCGGTCTATCATTTTGATGTGGAATTTGATCAGTGGTGGACACTAATCAAGAATACAAAGTCTCAAGAGGAAATTGATTCCATGGATTAAGAGGAATTCAAGAGGATGTTTTTCAATAAATATTTTCCTCAAACCCTCCATCTCAAGATGGAAAGAGTGTTCCTTGGACTCAAGGAGAAGGAAGATGAGTCCATCAAGGAGTATGAAGAAAACTTTACAAGGCTTGAAAAGTACACCTCTGGCTTTTTCATGAACACTTAAAGAAATGGGGATCACTTCCATAGTGGGATAAAGTCGAGTCTATGAAAATCGTTGGTGTTTCATGACTTTGGCAGTTATGAGGAGATTGTCTATTGCAACCTCAAGGTTGAAATGGATATTGGAGACTCTTAGTAGTCTCATGGGACCAGCGAAAAGAAGAAAAAAATGGAGAACAACATGGGTGGTTCAAAAAACAAATCCCATGATGTAAAGAAGCCTGAATATCCCACTTGTAAAAGTTTTTGGAAGAAGAATCCTGGTAACTGTCTAAAGGGAACCAGGAATTGCTTCAAATGTGGAAATCTAGGACATATGGCAAAGAACTATCAAAGGGATATGAAATAATATTTCTAATGTGGAAGAATAAAGGAAGATTCAGATCAACACTCATCCTGTAGTGTAGTGTTACAACTGCATGGAGCATGGGAATTATGCATACAATTTCCCTAAGCCAAGGGTTGGTAATGGAAATCAACAAAAACCTCCAAGGAAACAAGGAAGGTCTAATGCTATCACTACTAGCGAGGTAGAGACTGAAAATGATGTGGTGATAGGTATTCTAGTTATTCATTCAAAAATAGAGAACGTACTATTTGATTCTGGTTATACATATTCTTTCATATCTTTCACTTTTAGTAGAACTATTCAATAACCACCTCAAAATTTGGAGGGTATGTTATCTATGATAATAGAGAATGGGTAAATTATTTCATCCATGGATTATAAATCCTCCCTGGTTATTTTTTGGGGACTGAACCTCCCAGAAAATCTCATCACACTTCCTTTAGTGGAGTTGGATGCTATATTGGGCAAGGATTGGCTATCTTTACACAAATCCAACATAAACTTTTGGGAAAGAGAGATCAATATTCACATCCCAATGTATCCTCCAATTATTTACAAGTTTAAGGAGGAATATGAATCTTATTTATAATCATTGTCTCATGTGTGGATATTAATTCCTTATGAGCAAGAATTTCTAGCTCAAATGATTGAGACAAAAGAAAGAATATCGCTCGAAGATATGCTCATCATGAGGGATTACATAGATGTATTCCCTAATGTTTTTTATAGACTCTCTCCTAATCGAGTGGTGAGTTCTCAATTGAAATTTTTTCTGTATCTCTACCTATATTAAAGACACCTTATAGAATGGCCAATGTAGAGCTAGAAGAGATGAAGAAGCAACTACTGGAGAATCTAGAGAATAGTTTTATACACCCGAGTGCTTCATTATGGGGTTTTGTAGTCCTATTTGGAAAGAAGAAGGATTGATCAATGTTCCTATTCATTTATTATCATGAGATCAATAGAATCATGATAAATAACAAGTGTCCCCTGCCACGTATAGATGACTTGTTCGATCAGCTTTGTGGATCCAGTTAATTATTTAAGGTGGACCTTTGGTCAGCATATCACTAATTAAAGGGGAGGAAGGAAGATATTCCCAAGACTACATTTTTAATGAGGTATGGACACCATGATTTGACATTGATGCCCTTCGAAATCACTAATTTTCAAAAAAATCATGGATTTAGTGAATAGAGCCTTTTGAGATTACCTCGACAAATTTGTGGTAGTCTTTATTGACGATATTATGATATACTCCAAGAGCAAGGAGGAACATGAGGATAATTTGAATATGGTAATAAAGACTTTGTGAAGAGATAATTTGTATGAAAATTAGAGTAAATGTGAGTTCTGGATGGATGAAGTATCATTCTTGGGGCATGTTATCACCATAAAAGGGATATCTGTGACCCTTCTAAGACAAAAGTGATTGATAGGGTCCCATGACAACATATTTAATGGAGATCTGTAGATTTTTGGGTCTAGATGGGTATTGTCAGAGATTTTTGAAGACGTTTTCATGATTTTAAAATTGAATGACCAAGTTGACTTAGAAGGGAGTGAATTTTTTCTAGAATTAGGAATGTGAATGCTGTTTTATGGTGTTAAAAAATAGGTTTATCACTGCTATAGTATTCACTCTCCCAAAAAGTGGAAAACTCTTTGTGGTGTACAGTGACGCTTCAAAGAAGGGATTAGTATTTTTTCTAATGAAAAATGATAAAGTGATAGCCTATGCCTCAAGTATGCTGAAAATCCACGAGAAAACCTATCCTATACGTGATCTGGAGTTGGCGGCTACGATCTTTGCATTAAAAATATGACGACATTATCTCAATGGGGTGTATATTGATATATATATATATTAATCACAAGAGTCTAAAATATATGTTAATAAAAGAGCTTAATATTCTCCAGAGAAGATGGATAGAGATCATCAAGGATTATGACTGCTCAATCAACTACCATCCTGATAAGGCAAATAAGATGGTAGATGCTCTAAGTAGAAAGGATCATGCATCTTTACCAATGCTGAGAATTGAAAAGGATCTGATCATCATAGATTTGCATAGAATTGACATTATTATCATTAAGGGAGGAACATCATTAATCCATTCTCAAATGATTGCTCAACCATCCTTCATGGAGAAGATAAAGGATGCTTAAAGAAAAGATGAAGAAATCCTGAAAAGTGCGGAAGCTATCAGAAATGGAAAATCCTCTGAGTTTATGATTTATGAGGATAAAGTTGTAATATTTGGGTCACGATTATGTATACCATCTGATCTAAAGATAAAGAAGGACCTTCTAAATGATGAACATAGCTCAACCTTCTCTATTCACCCAGGTAGCTCAAAGATGTATTCCGATCTCTGAGAGAACATTTGGTGGAATAATATGAAGAAGTAGATTGTTGAATATACATCAAAGTTCATATTATGTCAACAATTGAAGGATGAAAGAAAAAAGTCTATTGGGATGATGATTCCACTACCCATACCAACATGGAAGTGGTAGAACATTGCCTTGGACTTGTTCACTGGACTTCCAAGGACATCTGAAGGAAACAATGCTATATGGGTTATTATAGATCATCTTATAATGACAACTCACTTTAACAAAATTAGAGAGGACTTATCATTGGATCAAATTGGACGGATATATATCGATGAGGTGGTAAGGTTTAATGGAGTACCACTATCTATTTTATCCGATCAAGATTCGAGATTCACCTTGAAGTTCAGGAAAAGTCTCCAACATGCTCTATGCACGGAACTAAACTTTAGTATGGCCTATCATCCTCAAATAGATTGTCAATCTGAGAGAACCATTCAGACACTAGAAGACATGTTGATAGAATGTTCAATAGAATTCAATGTATGATGGGACCAACATCTTCCACTAGTTGAATTCTTCTACAATAATAGTTTCTACTCAAGCATCTGAATGGCACCATATGAATCCCTTTATGGGAAAAGGTGAATAACACCGACATGTTTGGATGATGTCGATGAGCGTTAGATTTTGGTACATCAAATGGTCGAAGAAATGGTGGAGAAGGTGAAAATCATTCAGCAGCACATCAAGGAAGCTCAAAGTCGAAAAAAGAGTTATGCAGACAATCATCAATGAGACCTTGATTTAAAATTTGGAGATATAGTATTTCTACGCCTATCTCTGTGGAAGATGGTCATGAGATATGGGAAGAAAGGGAAGCTGAGGATCAGGAACATCGGCCCCTTTGAGATTCTTGATCGTATAAGGGATATATACTATTGACTAGCACTTCCACCTACCATGTCCAAAGTACAGAATGTCTTTCATGTATCCCTCTTAAGAAAGTATATACCATACCCTTTACATATACTCTCTTCAGAGGTGGTAAAATTAAAGAATGATCTTTTTTATAAGGAGAAGCCAGTGATGATCTTAGATCATAGAGATGAAGTTATACATAACAAGACTACTCACCTGGTCAATGTATTGTTGTGGAACCACAAGTACGAAGAGGTAACATGGGAACTGGAGGAGACAATGAAGGAAAAGTACACACACCTGTTTATGGCTGAAAATGTAAAATGAAATTTCAAGAACAAAATTTTGTAAGGGGGGAATAATATAATGACCTAATGTTTTCAATGGAAATTCCCATCTTATAATTACTCTATATAATCACATGAAATAACAACATAATGAACTAATAATATCAATGTGACCTTTAAACATAAGTCTGTCACTTCTGTGACTAAAATTACAAAAATCTGACATACACAGTTGCGATCAGTAAGTTATTTCGAGTCTAATACGACCAACTTAATTTTTGGTGAATAGTAACATACCCTTAGGAATATAAATGTTACCCTTATGAATAGTTTCATACCCTAATTAATAGTTACATCTCTTATGATACTATATAAATAATATTTAATTAAATGTATGATGTACCTATATTTTGGAATAAGTAAATAAATGTTTTAAAATTGGTTTTTTAATAAATTATGATTTTAATTAAATATTAAATAAATCAAATTTAGAAAATTATTTTTGAAATTTTCATTTCATTTTTGGATTCTACCCATTGAAAAATGGTTTGGGTGAATTTTTGGGATTTTTTTGAATTACTTGAATTTTTGTGAATAGTAAAATACATTAATTCACTGTATTAATACATTATAATTTAAATCCACTATTCCTGACATCATAAGTGATGTACGCACCCAAATATATAACTCACATGAATTTATTACTATTATTGGTCTTGGAATCCTCACTATTTCTTTTCTTATGTGAAAATAATAAATTAATGATTATAATATTATGAAAACCCTCCTCTCCTCAACTATAAATACCTCCCTTCCTTACCTCTTCTCTTCAATCCTATCCAGCCTTGTTCCATGCCTATATTCTACCCAAATCTCTCATTAAGATCCTGCCCCAATTCCAAAATCCCTTGGTATCCTCCAAAGACCAAATCCTCTCCCCTTAAGAGGCACTTAAGGACGATTGAATCAAGAGGTAAATTCCTCTTTTCATTTCTTTCTTTTTTCTTTTCAAGTTCATTTATTTTCTTTTCTATACTTACCTCCCCTCATAGATATGTTATGAAAACTCTAGTACCTTAAATGAACTTGAATTTTGTTATGATAATGGAATGTGTTATTATCATCACTCCTTTACTCTTCTTTTATTTTAGTAGTAAAGACACCATCTGAGATGTGTTAAATTACCACATTCAAGGAAAATGGGTTTTCAATTTCTGTTACCATCCTCAATTCTGGTCCTTAAACCATTTTCATTGTCAAACCGTGCCTTAATATTTTTATTATGTCTCATCTATGGTTTTGTAATTATTTTGTACACATGATTTTTATTTTTAAAACAAAACATGTTCTTTGTGGCCAAAACCCACCAAATAACCCAAAAGGTTATCACTAAAGTTTTATACAATGATTCAAATTAACTCCAAGTAATGAAATTAAATTTTTAACCATGTAAACTTCAGGATTTTCAATAAAAAATATAACTTCAATTCTAGACAACCACCTTCATCATATGTGTTAATCCGAACATGAACCGATCATTAAAACCAAGCGAGCAAACATACCCGAACAATGAAATTGAACCTCATAACCAATAAAAATGGTTATAAATGAACTTAAAAAGGTTATAATAAATATTTTACATGTATTATATGTTCTTTAATTGTTAATTAATAAACCAAATTTGTTTATTCAGGTCAGTAATAACACGTGGAGATCACTATTTGATTTAAGGTAAAGGATCCTCTATATTTCATTTTTATTCAACATTGTCCTCTATATTATTACATTTTATGTGTAAATAATAGTGATTTTGTATGATTAATCACCTCCCCCATAATTTACACATCATTTATAAAAGATGATAAATCCCTTTCTCTCTCATTAATACCTCTTAAGTACACTCGATACCATGCTGATATTCCGCAAGGGATCCACCCTAAACCGTATTTATTACTTCGATTTTATATATCTCTCTTTTTAACCAAATGAAGTTGTTTTTTATTTAAAACCTCTAAATTCTCTTTATATTCTCCAAACTTATGTTTCAAGGTTGATACATTATTCTCTTGTGGGGATATACATGTTTTAAAGTGATTCTGTCCTCAATACTACCCGATAAGAAAACCTGTTTTGAGGGAACTTCCCAAATTCTTACCCAATTCAAGTTCCCTATATATTCTATTTTAATACACCATTGTGTTTATAAAATAATTTTTTTTAATTTTGAAAACATTCCTGGTTCAATTCTGGGTTTTTTATAAATGATTTTTCCATTTTCAATTTTAAAGGCACTATAGAATTTTCCTTTAAATCGCTCAAAATTGTTTTTATTCTAAACTTTTTTGAATACTTTTCTTACATGTGGTCACTTATACATGACCTCACTTACCATGATACATGCCAATTTTCCCGTATGTATTTCAATGTATATTTTATTCCCTTTCTTTTAGTGACACTTTTATGATGCGATCATTTGTTATGCTTTATGACATGATTGTAGTACCCAATTATTTCAATGGGTAACCATTATGGTTATGTAATATTGATTATGTATGATTCTTCTTGTGGAAAAAATATTCATGAAAAGTTAATATTGTTTCACCCAGATAGTTCTCCAATACATTGGGTAAAGTTAAGTCTTATGATATGTGTTGTGTGACGGTCTTGGTGGTTATCATTGGATTGTGCTACTATGTGAAATGATCTTAGCTATTAGCGTTGACTCATACTAAAGTCATTTTTTATGTTTCTGGAACATTTATATGACTCCATGATTATAAGATCTCATGTTTATATGTTATCATTACATATGTTCCATTCTTTTGTTATCATTATGCCATGCCTTCTAAACCTTGTGCTAAAGCCTTATTCTTATGTATACTCCCTTACAGGGTTTTTTTTCTCATCCATTTGTTCATGTTATCCTCAGGTTATCCTATATATATGTAAGGGCTCAAATTAAGTTAGGAGATATATATGAATATTAAATAAATATTTTTTTTGTTCCGTGTTTTTTGTTTTATGTACCTAGCCTTCAAAGACACTATAACTCATCATCATTGTCTTGTACTATAATGTTTAATTATGCATAAAATCGTGTAATGTTATGAGAAAAGTCTAGGGTTACTATAGGAATCCAATTTTAGGGGGGAGTTCAAAGGCCTTCACCATGATGTGGCTCTCAAAAAATTCTTGTTGTGTTATCTTTTTAGAGGTTCATCTAGAATACAAGATTGAACCCCTAGATTTTCATTAATTTTAAAAACAATTTTGATTATCACAGTGGCTTAGGCCACATTGTGATATAGGGTGTTTTGACTACTCTGATGCCTTCCATGACCATCCACTATGAGTTTTTACCCAAATCTTTGTAGTTTCCTCCCCGTCATGCCTAATACCATGACCTGGTGATCACCAACTCCCCATGTAACATAGTTGGTCCCCCAAAACACCAATCCATTAACTGGGCATTTACAATCTTCCCATGTCTGATAGGGTGAAAATCCAACAACCATGCCCAACGACATGACCAACTGTGTGGTTTTACTAATTGTGGTGCACTCCAGCACCACACATACAGCTTCACAGTTATCATCAATGAACCCAAGTCCAAAACAGCTAGCACCACACCCACCACCACGATGTGGTGATCCTTTGAATTTTCATAACTCTACACAATCCCCTGAAACACTCTAAAACTCCCTCTCAAAAACACCATTCCCTAGAAAGGAAAAATGGGAGGGTTCTGTAGAATCTTGTACCTCATATTAGTTAACTCTCAATCAATTATCATCCTTTATATTAAAAAAACAAGTGATAAAGAGGAGAAATGTAAAGGTCGGAACAAATAACTCATGGGATCCCTCTCAAGGATCTTGTTGGGTCCCAAATGAAACCATCAACTAAACATGATCAATAAGAAGAGAAATAGAAAATTCATCAACTAATCGAAAACCAAGCGTTAAGTCATCAAGAAAAAAACAAAACAAAAAATCAACACAAATCATGATATTGAGCATGCATATGTGCCTCACATTCCTTGGAACTATCCAACCAACCGCTATACCTCTAAAGAATGGAAACTAAAGGAAGGACTCACCTATATAGAACCTTATCTTGATAATATAACATCTTAAATACTCATTAAATAAATTTTGAATCATCCTTGATATCCAAATATACATAGTCAATGATAAGGGAGTCATCATGAAGATAGCGACGGAGGTGAGACACAAGGAAAATATCGTAGGTCCTATACATCTATGGTGGGAGAGCCAACATATTGGTTACCTTGAAAATGCACTCAAAAACCTCTAAACTACTAATGAATCAGAGAGAAGTATTATTCTCTATTAAAAAACACATCTTCCCTGCATGAGGTAAAATACTAAAGAACACGTAGTATCTTACCCCAAACTCTAGGGGACTCCGCTTATGATCATCACGGGTCTTATCAAAGTCCTACACCACCTTTATCAACAGTAAAACCATCTATATATTCTCAATTATGATCCTCATAAAATAAATTCCAAGAATTATTGATTTCCAAACCACGGTTCATCATAATGAAGAATGAAACAGTCATACATACAACACATCAAATGTAGCTATGAAAATAGATGAGTTATAGATATCATTAAATTCAAACCCAAACAAGAATAATTTCTTCACCAATGACCCACCAAAATCCAAGACTCATATTGAAAACATATCTTCTAGAATTTGGATGGTTCGTTGTTCTTTCCCATCTTCCCAGGTGTGGAAAATTGTGAAAAGCAACAATTGGGAGCCAAAGGAATTTTTTAATCCTTTCTAGACACCGAGGAAAAATGAAGATCCTAATTAGAAATATTTTTCTTATTTACCTCATGAATAGATATAAATTCTCTACATATTACCTTTAAAGTGAATCCATGGAACTTGACACCCTGTTTTCTAAAAAAATAGTCAACTTTTTCAAAAGTCCCCTAATTACCAGAACAACATCAACTCCTGCACGGGCTGGAGGGAACCCTATGCTGAAATTCATTAAAGAATACTCCCATTTTCTCTTAAGGATATCCAAAGGATGCAACAAGCCTCATAGAATGTTCTTATTAACATTAAATTTTATGAAAAATATATATTGTTCCGCGAACTCTTCCACTCCCCACATTATGCTAGGTCACCAAAGCTACCTCATCAATCCATGATAAATATTAGACATAACTGGATGCACCACTAAGGACGATATGTTAAATTAATAGAGGGATACCTCTTGAATTGACAGTGGAATGAATAACCTCTCCCAAAACATTATCCTCTTCTGAATAACTTCTTACCACACCTCCAGAGTATCACTGGGGCTAACCCTGTCTCACATCACATCCTCCTATGAGTCTCACTACTAAGAATATTTTCCCTACCACATAAAAGATGATTCCATAATCATATGATAATGATAACCTATTCCAATGACCTCCTCTATATATAGGTTCATCATTTTAAATTATTTCATGCCTTTACAAGCATCACTGGACTACTGAATGTCATCTCCTTATGATTTACTTCTCAGTTAACTAGACACAACATTTACCTTCCATGTGGTATAAGAGATAACAAAATCATAATCTTTCAAAAACTCTTTCAAACTCTGATATCAAAGATTAATATTCCATTAAAGGAAGATGTAGCTCAAGATCTTATGATTATTGAATAACATAAATTAATCATCGATGAGGTAACGTCACCATAGATTCAGGTAAAGCACTGAAACTTACCACTATAGATCATGGGTGGTATAGTTATGCTCATGGGGATGTAACTTCATTGGCCCATCAAAGATCACCTCCATCTGTGGAATCAAGATGCACCCCAACTTTAGTTGAGAAGCTTCAAAAAATTACATGAACATCACCCCCTCCTTAGGTAACCAAAGAATAAAATCATAGAAAAACTACCCCTCATGGTAGTAAAAATCAATCTGACACTAATCAGTCTAGAAAAAATCCTAATCATTTATTTTCATGGTGGTTAATGAGGAAAAAATATGAGAATTTTCAAACACAATCCTCTAGTAATTTTTTTCAAGACCAAGAAAGTTGTGAACCTCTACAAAATTCATAGGTGTGGTCTAAGAAACAACTATATATAACTATGAAATGTGTATGGAAACACCCTATTGAGACACCACATTCCTAAAGAAATAAACATATTATATCCAAAATTTAAACTTTTTAATAATTTCATATATTTAGTGGTGTTAAAGAACCAGTGCCCAAATCTGAGATTCTTGACATGAACCACCTCTGATCTTGAGTATTTCAAGTTGTTGTCGATGGACATGATTGTGAAATGGTCTAGGAACTCATGGAATATAGATTTCATGAGTCTCGTGAACAAATATGGTGTATTCATGACACTAAATTACATAACAACAAACTATAAGTTCTCATACCGACACCAAAAGGCAGTGTTGGGGATTCCTCATATTTTACTCTCATCTGACGATATACAGACCACAAGTCATTATTTGAAAAAAAAATTCATCCCTTAAACTGATTGAATAGATCATCTATCCTAAAAATAAGATGATGTTTCATGACTATCACCTAATTTAACCTTTAGTAGTCTATACATAACCACAGATTATTGTCCACCTTCTTGGCGATCAATACCAAAGGACCCCGAGGTGTCACACTACATTAGATGAAACCCCTATTCATTAGATCATCACACTAGAGCCTCAATTCCCATAACATTATGGATTTCATCTAGTAAGAATCCATCAAAATTAGAGGCACTCTCAGCAATTGTTTATCTGAAGATCGATATCAAACGAATGGGGTTGGGTCACAATCTAATCCAGGAAGAAAAACAGAAACACCACTAGGACCTTAAGAACATCCACCACTTATGATTAAATAAATAAATAAACCATATGAGAAAAAAAAAAGCTTTCCTTGATCTATCTCCCATTATATAACCCCACTCACAAAATGAATACCACTCACCATCCTTCCATGTAATAGAATGAAACTCTCCTCAAAAGGAAATAAACAACTACATGCACAGAATATAGAAAGTCAATACCAAGGACAAAAAAATATGTTTTTATCTACAATAATAATAATTAATCCATTGAGTAGTGTTTCCCCGTCATTAATTGATATTCCCAACACACATCAAACAAGAATTCATGATTGTGACAAAAAATGTAATCCTTGAAATATATCAGTAATATGATTTATAACACTTTATTTTAGAGATTTATATTCATAATAGTTTCATAAATAATTTTATAAAACTTTTATGTATGAAATGGAATAGTATTTATTGTTTTTATAATTACATGGTTTTATTTAAAAGATAAATTTCTTGAATTTAGACATTAAATTTAATAAAAAGTACTTATTTTTTGGAATCAACACATTAAATATAGCTTGGGTTGTTATTTAGTAATTTTTCTATAATGATTTACTTTTGAGTGAATAGTTAAAATAAAAATTTTAATGTAAATATTATATATTATTTTGGTAAAAGTTCATTTTTCTTCTTAAAAATGCAATTTTCTAAAAAATTTATTTTCCTTTATGTGAACTTATATTAAAAGTAATTTATAACACCTCTAAAATTTTAATTTTAAAAAATTATTTCCATATTTAGAATTAGCAGTTTAAATTATTGTAATGATTTAAATTTCAATTTTGGTCATTATGAATAATATCAATGGTGGAAATGTGGCACTAGGCTAAAGGGTAAATCAGTTGAATTAAGATAAAAACTAAATGATAGGGGCACAAAATCGTATCATCATTATTATTGGATAATTTTATTTATACCATTATCACCTAATCTTATTAATTTGATATTTTTTGAGCTACATTACCATGATTAATACTTTATAATATTTATTTTTTTGGAAAAACTTCATGTGTGACATTCCCCTCAAAATTAAATTGAATATCCAATCCTCTATTCCCCGCACCTCTTGAGTACACTAGTTCACCCTAAACCTATCTAAAACTCTTCCCATCATCCCTACACATTTCATATAGTTTCCGATCTTCTCAAAATACTAATACTAGTAGGCTAAAATTGTAATCAAATTGGAGATACCTGAGGACAAGGTATACGTCCTAGACAACCTATTTCTAGGTTATTCTACCTTCTACCCACTTTAAATATTCTTCAAACCTGATGAAATAAAAACACTAGTATCATCCATAAACGCAAATTTTATTATATTTGTATTGAAACCATTTTTATTATAATTTAACATCTTATGGTAGATAAAAACATCACTTGTACGTACGTGTGGTCTACCACCTCCATGAAGTGATGTGTTTAGTTTTTCATCATCTAATCATATGGATAGAAAAAAGATAGAAAAATGGAATATATATGATATTTGTGAAAAAAATAAAATCTTTTAAATGTAATATATTAATTACCTTGTTACCCTTTTTTCATTATGAAATTGACATTGTCGCTCATGTGTATATGTGGAATATGATCTCCACAAAGCGATGTGATTCATTCTTCATATCCACCTTAAAAATTTGGACATAAGGATAGAAATAATTAATTAAAATGAAATTTATAATATATTTATGAATATAGAAAAGTAAAATATTAAATACTTTATTTATTTTCCTCTTAGTAGAAAAATTAAACCATCATTCATGCGTATATACAAACTGTCCACTCCATAAAAAATAAGATTCATTTTTTATAACTGTAATAAATGAATGGGTTTGAAATTTTATTTAATGTATAAATATGATAATTATAATATTTTTAACATTATGAAGGTAATGTAACCATAACCCCTTTTACCATGTTCAACTCATCACTTTTCTTTGCAGTTAAAAACCAAATGACCCCAACATGTCTAACTTTCAAAGCTAGAAGATACTAATGGAAAGGTATTTCCCCCTAAAATATTGATTAAATCATTTTAACACTTTTGCATCCACATACTTGTTCTATTAAATGTTTCATGACTATTATTATACTTGATTATAATATTGATAAAGGTAATTTTTAACTATATATGAATCTCATTAGAAAGTTTAATAAAGTTAATATTTTCTGTGTGGGTTATTTTTTTCTTTTTCTAAAGTGTAAATAGAATGTTTTTTAAACTTATATAGTTTGACCAAATTCTCATACCTTTATAGATGTTATTTTTTATTCATATTCCTCTAAAATTTATCATATTTTTTAAAATATTACCCTATTTCCACTCTTTTGAAAATTTGTAATTTTTATGATTTTCATGGAAAAGAAAATTTCTCTTTATGATAATGAAAAAATGGAAAGTGTTTTATCTATATGTTTAAATGAGGTTTAAAGAGTTTTATGGAAAAATAGTGAAAGATTAAAACATTTTATCCATTATATGATACTTAACCATAATATATAATGAAGGTTGATCCTGATAAATCTCATGATAATGGTTGAGTCCGATATAGCTCTCTAATGCATTGAGTAATGAATTATCTTTGAAGCCAAAAAATGAGGGTGATATATGTGTTAGTTACTACTATGGAATAAAGTGGGATTTAGTTGTTTTTAAATTTTTTAAACATTAGTAAACACTAGTTATAAATATATTTCTCAAGGATACCAATATTATGCTATTAAAAATGTTTTTTATGGAAATATTTTCATTTTATAAGGTAATGATTGTTTAAAGGAGAAGGTTTTGTTTTTCTAGGGAATTTTTTCAGGGGTTCACTAATGAAATAGGATAACATTAAGTTTTTTAATATTATTTATAATGTGGTTAAAGGGTTTTCTTTGAAAAATAATTGATTATTTATTGTGGAATTATTTTATTTATGTTATAAAAGTTTTATTGTGAAAAAGATAAACATCATCATGGGTTTTCATGTTTTTAACTGGACTAAGTATATTCCTTTATTTTTATGTTCCTTTATAACATTTTTATTATCATACCATGTTTTCAAATGTTGTTCACATGATCTATGTATGAGTATAAATTTTAGAAAGGTTTATATTTTTTAGGGAGACTCTTCAAAAATGAACAAAAAGTGTCTTTAATGAAACCCAGGTATAAACATAAAGCTCTTTTTTGTGGGAAAATGGTATCCTGTATTGAATTGTATATTTTATTATGTAATATATTTACCTAATACACAAAAACTACTAGCTTAAAATATCCACATAATGTAAGAAACAAAAAAACTTATTATAAATCATGAAAATATGTTTTTGATACGGAAACAATCATTATAGTTGGTGTCATAGGAAAGGTTTGGATACCTTTAAAGGTTAGGAGAACACTCAAGAATATTTTAAAGACACTATAATTTATGGTTATATTATCATGATATATCTCTTAAATAATTATATTTTGACTCATCTAATCCATGCATATTCATAATTGTTTTCCCTAAAGGAAACGAGCAGCTCAATTTGGAAGGAATCAAATAGGATAATAAACTTTTGAATCATTAACCTAGAATGAACAAAACATTTTATTTTGTGGAATTATTGACTCATTTGATTAAATATGTTAACATTTTCACCACTGAAGAAGAGTGAATAAATTTTCCATAGAAGGACATGCCAATACTAGGCCATTTCATGGAACAACCCCATCCATTATTTAGTGCATCTTCATAACCTATGAAAACTAAAGGATGTATCAATGTTATGGAAAAGATATTTTAATTTTTGATATGTATTGAAAATTAAAATGTGAATCTTTCTATTTATCATTTTGAAGGTTAAGTCTATTGATGATGATCTCTAATTTAAAATACTAAGAAAAAAATATTACTTTTATTCCAGGGAGTGTATGAACTTTAACATTCTTTTTCTTGAGAATAATTTTTCTAATTTTACTCATATTAGAATAAAATATATTTTATAGAGTCAAATAAAATATAAGAAGACTCGGTGGTCACTTTTATAGAAACTTTTACTATAATTTCTAGGTATAAAAGGAAGTTTATGAAGTGAATTTTGTTCCAATAAATTTAAAAGATGTAAGGAATTTTTTTTGATCTAAGAAAGTTAAGATGGAATTTCTCAAAATTTATATACTTCATGATGAACAAATTAATAAGCATTCAAGGTGTAAAGTAATAGAGAAGCAGTAAAGCAATAAATATGGAGGTAATCCACCCAGTTTTTTAAAATGTGGTAAAATACATTTCAATGAATGATTGACATGATCATTAAAGTGTCACAGATGTAGTAAGATTAGTCATTTGGATCTTGGTTGCAAGGATAATAATTATTATCAAACTAGTAATGTGAAAATAGATAGTCAGTTGGTAATGAGATTTTTTTGTTGAAAAGATTTAATTAATTACACTAATTCATGTCCAAAGTTAGTCAGTAAAGGTTGGAATCATCAAGACCAAAAGTATAAAAGTGTTGAAATCCATTTAATAATATTATAGTGTATGTTTTATCATCAAAAAGGTAAATTCATGTACATTATATTTTTTATTCAGATTATTCCAATGTCTTTTTTGATTTAAGATCCACACATTCATCTATTTTGGGAAAATTTTAATATAGAAGTTAAATAATATTTCATGAAATAGATTCATACATTTTTCAAAAAACTCAAAAGGGTAGTATAAAAGAAATAATAATTTATAGAATTTTGTTTTGTTTTAATATATGTAATGGTTTTTCCTATAAAACGTTTTTATTTCCTATTGTAGAGTTTGATGTTATTCTGTTTATATATTGGCTTTCTATTTATCATGATTGAATAAACTACACATATAATGATGTCATATTCAATTTTTAGAGGTAGTTTTAATTTATATATAACAATGAGTTCGAACCTTTGATAACATATCATGATACTGAGAAACTAATTATATATGGGAGTGAATCTTACAATGCATATATTTTTGAAAAGAAAGAAAATATTGGAATTATTAATGTTCCTGTAGTGGATGGTTGTAAGGTTTTGTTTCTTAATGATTGTCCTACTATTATTCCTCATCATGAGGTTGATATTACTATTAACTTAGTGCATGATACTAAGAAAATTTGAAAACCACCTTATCAAATATATTCATTTGAGATGTTGGAATTAAAAAATCACTTATATGAGATTATTGATAAAGGTTTCATCCACCCTGGCACTTCACCTTGGGGTGATTTTATTTTATTTTTGTTAAAAATAATGATGGTAACATGATACTTCTGATTGATTATAGATAACTAAATAACATCATTATTAAGAACAAATATCCATTAACATATATTGATAACTTGTTTGATCCACAACAATGTACACAATAGTTCTTAAATATGTATCCTAGGTCTGGGTGTCACCAGCTGAGGGTAAAGGAGTAAGAAATTATATAGAGGCAGTTCAGAACTAGGTATAGTAATTATGAGTCTTTGGATATGCATTTGGGTTAACAAACATACCAGATGTGTTTATGGATCTAATGAATTGAGTGTAACTTGAGTATTTAGTTAAATTTGTGGTTATGTTTATTGATGATAATCTTGTAAACTCTAAAAGTTATGAAGATCATGCGAATCATCAAAGAATTTTTTTATAATTTAAAATAAAATAAGTTTTATTGAAGATCCATAATATGCATATTTTGGATGCAACATATTTCTTTTCATGGGAATATTGTTTCTTAGAATGGAATAACTATTAATCCTGCTAAAATTATTTTAACGGAATAGTATCTGAGACCTAAAATTTTCACTAAGATGCAATGTTTTCTTGGAGTAGTGAGTTACTACTAATAGTTTCTTGAGGATATTCCTCAATGGTCTAACCCACTAAATATGTTTACTCAAAAATGAGTTAAATTGATTTGGACAATGTAATGTGTGGAATTAATTTACTAAAAGAAAATAATATTGTTTAATTCTATATTTATGACATCCCACCTTTTTAAAACATAACTTTTCATTATATTTTACAAACAGTGGATCTTTAAAGTCTAGTGTCTTGAAAATCAGGAATAAAAACACGAAAAATTAAACACTCCATTAAATCCCCTTGAAAATCTTCTTTCAAATTTCATACTATGTACAATTATTGCATCTCATAAACTGGAGACATACAATCAAAGGAAAGGGTGAGCAGAAGGCCCAGTAAGGAAAGCAAGGGAATTAGTTTACTTGTGATATCAATAAGAACTTGATGAAAAACATAAAGACATGAGAAATGGTAAAAGGGGAATATCATAATAAAAATAACATGATTCATAACTGGAATATTTGGCTACAACATTTCATTTAGACATTCATGAACATATCTCCAAGTTCCATCCCCAAGGAGTCATAAAAATTTACCAAGGTTATTCACCAAGGTATCGTGAAACTTGTCATCTCTAGAGATTAATTCTTTACACAATGCATTGAAGCACTTTCAGGGTTCACCCCAAATATTTCTTTATATTCAGGTGAGACACATAGATCATAATCAAACATTTCATAAATAACCCATAGAGAACAAAATAAATGGGTTTCATTTCAAAATTGTGACGTTTTAAAGGTTCTTAAAAATAAGATCATTATGTCATTTATAACCCATGGAAAGAGAGTGAGGGTTAAATGTGTGTCAATTCTAGAATAAAATATATCTTTTTTTGTATCTATTAACACCCATAGAAATTAAATAGGTCTGGGTATTCACATAAATAAAATAAGAGAATTCTTTGAGAAAAAGAGAGAGAAATTTTATGGTGAAATTTCAAGAGCATAACGGCTATATAACATGGTTTTAGAAAATAATATAAAGAGAGGGTACAAGGGTAACCCACTAATAAATAACTCATAATAAATTATAAAGTAATGATAACATGGAGATAAGAATATGGTTTGGATATTTGAATTTCATACCACATGAAAAAAGAAAGTTGAAGGGAAAGAGAAGATGCGATTTTTTTTTGCAAAAAATTTGGCAGCCTAACGACGTCACTTAAAAATTCAGAAAATCAATTGATGAGAGTGGAAAGGGTCTCTCATAATTTTGACATGAAATGGATAGTATTAAAGATATATAATAAAAAATCCTCACATAATAAAATGGAACTATAAGACATAACATAAAGGAAGTCACGACTTAAAAGAAGATGGTGAAAGGTTCCCTTACCGATTTGGTATCTTTCCAAATGCACACCCCATGGAAGAAGGATCATATAAATAATATGTAAATACCCATAAATTAAATTATATTACACAAAGAGTACAATCATGGGAATTACATACACCACACAAAAGGAAATAGAGCAAATATACCATGAATGTCACGGGAATAAGAAGTGAGATGAAAATCCCTTACCACGTTGTATTTAATCGAATCGTATGACCAAAAATTACTAACCACCAAAAGAATCACATAATACCATGAATATAAATATAATCCTGATAATATACATCCAATGGAAATACACAATACAATACATGCTATAAATAAGTGGCAAACAATGGAGATCTCATGGAAATAAAAGTGAAACAAGAATCCCTTACCACGTTGTATTCAATCGAATCGTATGACCAAAAATTACTAACCACCAAAATAATCACAGAATACCATGAATATAAAGATAATACTAATAATATATATCCAATGTCAGTACACAATACACCACATGCTATAAATATGTGGAGAACAATGGAAATCTCACAGAATTAAAAGTGAGATAAGAATCCCTTACCACGTTGTAATCAATCAATTCGTATGACCAAAAGTTAATAACCACAAAATTATACATAGAATAACAATAATATAAACAGAATCATGATAATATATATAAAATTTCAGTACAAAATAAAACACATTAAATAAATTAGCAGCAAACAATGGAAATCCCACAGAATTAATAGCCAAATAAAGAACCCCTTACCCCATTGTCCGACTTAACTTGCTCATATGTTCCTTGTTCTTCCTGAATAGTAGACATAAGTTACATTATAATTTCTTAAGAATATTTTTCATGTTTATTATTCCATTTATATTACTTATTACCTTACTATAACAATTAGTTAATTATTTGAGCTCAAATCAGACATTTTGTCAATGTTCAGAACTTGAGTAAAAAATGAACTTGTTATAATTATAAATTGCCCATGTGGTCAAAATTAAATTATCTCCAGAATTATATTAATCAGTTATATTTCATATATATCATATATATCTAGTATATATATATTTATTTTTAATATTACATAACATTTGGAGATAAAAAATGAAATGCACCGTTCATGGAGACGGTAAGCCGTACGTACGCATGAACGCTACTTTAATCTCTATTTCATATTTTTATGAAATAAAAACATAGTGATTAATAGGTATATTATAATTTAAGTGTAATATTTATGCCATATTTGTTACATAATTTCATAAATTCTATCCTTTATACATTCCACATATGGCATGAACGATTCATATAACTTTGAGGGGGCAGTAGTCCACACTTCCTCTAATGAAATTATCGCGTTTACCCATTATGGGAACCATAAAGGTATGCTGTAAAAAGGAAAATACAGAAGAATAAAGAAAACATAAATATAATATATATATCATATATAGATATAGTGTCATCATAATGGCCACCATGGGAGGCGTTAGGAGATAATTGAACAAACATCATTTTGTGAGGCAATAGTTCGCCGTCCACTGAAATAGTGTGTTCTTTACCCATTAGATGGAGGTGTGTGTATGTATAGCTCTAATAATTCTCATAAAAACATCCTTTTATATTTAGGATAATGTTTTTGTTATAAAAGAAAGGAATAAAAATATTTTAGGGGGTTAGAGAAGTAAAATAAAACAAAAGAACTTAAGAGAAGATTTTACCTTTAAATCGGGTAACTCCCTTTGGTTTGAACCAAAAGGGTTTCTTTAAGTGCTTTATGCCTAAGGTAAGGATTATAGGATAAAAAGGGGGATCTCAGGAGCTTATTGTAGTATATTTTTGATGATCTATGGGCTTGAAAAGTGTGAGAAATGGGTTGGAAGTGAGGTCTTTTTATAAGGGAGAGGAGGGGCTCTTTTGGAAAGTTTGAAAATATTATTTTATTATATAATGATTTTCGGTTTCTAAAGATCCAAAAATAATTAACGTAGAATATAAGGTGGCCCATATTCGAAATAAAATCATCCAATAATAATTGGACAAGTTGTGGATATTTTTTAATTGTTATCTTCTTATTTATTAAAATCATCCATTAATGATGTAAACACTACATCATCATTGTGTCACAAATAATTTTATTTATTTGATGTATAAAAATTATAAAAAATACCATGATGTGGGAAATATTTTTATCTTTCAAATTAATATTTATAGTCGAAAAGATAACTTATATAACCCCATGTAAAAGTTTTTTTAGAAAAACAATACATGTTTATGAAATTTTTATTTTTAATTTAAATAAAAAGTTATTAATGTCATTATCTTACCCAAGTGGATCTATGGGGTCCCAAAATTGACCCATGGATTGTCTTGGTCAGACAATAGTAATCCAATAAGGTTAGGATAAGTTTTAAGGTAATTTTTTATTATTATAACATTATTTCTACCTTAAATTATCATAATCATTTTTAATCGTGGTTAATAAAAGTCAAAAGTTATGATTCACCAAAAATTATTTTCATCCCATTGAACCACATTTTACTTAATAATGACAAAAATTTATGTTGGATTTTTGAAATTCAATTCACAGAACTGTTAAAATTTTATTTTAATGAAAAAGTCAGTTTTTAACTACTACTTAGTGGTTTCACTATTCATCAAAAATCGATGGTTTTCAGAAAAATTTCAAAAATTCACTCTAAGATAAATTTGATATTCCAAATTCAAAAATTATGTGTATTTTACCAAATTAAAAACATATAAGTTGCATTAATTAATTTTATAATTAATTCTTGTCATCAAAACAAAAAGCGTGTTTTTATGAAATAATAACCATCAAAAGATTGATACTTGTTAATATCCAATTTCAAAGTGAAATTACTTCCAATGGACAAAATTGGGTTAAATGGTAAAAATATAATCTATTTACACTTTAAAAACAATTAAAAATATAATCTAACCACATAAATATATTATATTAAAAGGTGGTTTTGAATTAAAATACAACATTTTTCACTATTCATTAAAAATGTACATTGTCAGAAAAATATCAAAATTTCGTCCAAAGTAAATTTTGGGGTCCCGATTATAAAGATGAAAATTATTTTGTCACAAATAATATGTAAAAGTGACAAAAACTAGATTTAAGAAGGGTTCGTCATCAAAAGGCGGTAAATCGCCCTTTTAAAGTAAATTATGGTTAAAATTAGATTCATTTACATTTTAAGCATTTGAATTTTATTGGATGAATGTAAAAACATTTAAAAAACATATATTATCATATTTAAGTTAGTTCTATTAAATCCCTCCAACAAAACGGCTAGGTGTTAACTACCATTTAAAATAATAATATTATATTATTAGTGTGCAATGCAAGATTTTAAAGAAACCCTTTGTTGTATTTTAGGTATTCCATTGAATACAGAATCCCATTTAAAATAAAATTAATATTTAATTCAAAAATAATAATAAATATCAAAATTTCATATTCTTTATTTTCTTAGGATGTTACACCAGTGTTATCCTTTTTAGTAAAACATGGTGAATTTTTAAAGAGTAACACTTCTTTGAAGGGAATTCGTAGCGTCTTGATGTAGAACGGTTGAGTTATCATGTATGCACATCGTCAATTGAAACTGAATGATACGAATTACCATACACATGACATTCAATTAGATATAGAATTTTTTTCATTAAAAATCTAGTGAAATTATTTATATGGAGGAAATTATGATATATTTATTAATCATAAAAGGATAAAGTATATATTCACTCAAAAATAGTTGAACATGAGGTAAAAGATAGCTGCAAATGATTATGGATTATGATTACACAATTCACTTTGATCTAAGTAAATAAAACTAGGTAGTTGATTCCTCAAGTTGGAAATATAATGCATCAAACACTATTTTAGGACTTGAACATGATCCATTAGTTATGGATTTAATAAATATTTTCCTCAAAATTGTGTATTAAAAAACTCCTCCACTTTTTGACTCAGGTATCAGTGTGTTCATGTTTTTTAGAAATAATTAAGGATGCATAGAAACAATATAATAGTTATCAAAAAACGAGTATAATTTTTCAAGATAAATAAGTTTCCCATGATTTATATTGATAAATAAAGTGTTATAATATTTTCATTTATTTCGGTTGCCTCTCTTCGGGACCTTATCTTTCTGGACCGTTGGTTCCATGGTGTTGGGGAAGTTGGGCTGGCGAGGAAAGCTTGTGGAATCATCCTTGCTTCGGGTTATTGGTGAATTTGGCTAGCTTAGAATAAAGCCAGGTACGAGGGGTCTCTGTCCAATGGAATATTCTTGGTGGCAAGGATAAAATTTATGCTTCTGGATATGGTTTGTGCTTTCAAAAAGTGGAGCAAGGCCCCATTCTTTCATTCCCTTCAAGGGGGTTCTTCGGTGGTTCATCCCACCCTTGATGGTAAATGGGTTTGGTAGTCACCCCATCTGTCTGGTATGAAGTTCAACTTTGACGGCTCTTGCTCGATGAATGAGATGAATGGTGGTGGTGCTGTTCTGGATCCTATAGGTTGGGTGGTATTGGATTTCTCATTTTTCTTTGGTAGAGGCCACTCTCTTCTAGACGAGGCTATGAAAATGTTTACGGACCTCCAACTCTGCAAATTTCATAACATTGATCTTGCGGCAATCGAGACTGACTCCCTCATCCTACATGACTCCATGCATGGCAAGAGAAGTGTTCCCTCATCCCTTCACTACATCCTGAGGAAGTCCAAGAGGCTCATGTATAATGAAACTATCCTCTCACACACTTTTATGGAGGGTAATAAAGTTTTCGAACATCTTATCACCATGCCTTCGCAAGGTCTTCATGTATTTATCCTTGAGGATGTGCTCTCCTTCCCAATCAAAGCAATGTACCTAATCAATGGAGACACCCTCGGTCTACACTACTTTAGGCCTCTATAGCTTCCTTTTGGGTCCCCTACTCTCCTAGTGTTTTATAATTTTGATATTTTTCCCTCTTGGGCTCTTTTAAAATAATAAAAAATGATAATGATGATAAGTGATTCACATAGATCTTTATTTTTTGTTCATCCATGTTTTAAAAATACATAAAAAGATTATTATAAATATTATTGATTGGGAGGTATAAATAAATATATTTCTAATTTTACAATTAAATGTTTTTATTCTAAATAGGTTAATAAATAGAGAAAACTACCAAAGTGGATGCTTTATCCTTTGAAAATTCCCAAATGTAAATGGGAAAATATATCAATGGAGTTAGTGGTAAGATTACCAAAGGCATATTGACGTAATAATTTTAATTTTGTTATTATTGACAGTTCAAAAAAATCAATCTATATTATTCCTAATTGAGATAATATGAGTTTGGATCAAATTTTTAGACATTATCTAAAAGCAATAAATAGTTTATAATCTGTCACTCTCTCAATTGTATCTAGTATTATTCCCATATTTACATAAAAAATTTAGAAAGGAATTCAAAAAAATTGGATACTGAATTGAGATTTAGCACAAACGTTCATACTCAATCTAGTGGAAAATTCAAGGGGAAGGGTTAGACATTGGAGGAAATGATTAAATATTTCTATTTGGATCATCAATGATGATGGGATCAACATATTTATTTAGTTAATTTTTTCATATAATAATAGTTTCAATTTCATAATACAGATGTCACTATTTGTTTCATTATATAAAAAATAGTGTTGTACTCTAGTATATTGTGAAGAAGTTATCAAAAAGAAGTTATTGGGATGATATCTTGTATAATAAATTTTAGATAAAGTAGATATGATTCACCATAACATGAGTAAAATTTAGAGAACTTAAAATATTTATACAGATCATAGGAGGAAATATCCCTTGCTTGAGGTAGGAGATCATGTTTTTATTAAATTATGTCCATGGAAAGGTGTTATATGTTTTAGAAGAAATACGAAGCTAATTATATGGTTCATTGGTCTGTATGAAGTTATGGAAAAGGTAGAATCAATTTATAAAGGAGTACCTTTACCTTTCAGATTATCTGAGGTACATGATGTGCTTCATGTTTCTTTTCTAAGAAATTTTGTACCTGATGCATCTCATATTTTGATCCGAAAAGTGGTAGAAATATATGGGAATCTATCTTATAAAAAAAATTTGTTTAGATTTTGGATCACATAGTGTAAGTACTATAAAATATTGTGATTAATTGGGTAAATATTTTATAGAAGAATCATATTATTGTAGAAGAAATATGGGAATCAGAAAATATAATGAGAGAAAAATATTCCCACTTATTTAAGTAATGAATAAGATTATGGGGAAATAATTTAATAAGGGTGAATAATGTGAAAAAAAGGTAATACTATGAATAAATAAATATAATAATTTATAATAATTCTTTTTATTTATTTATATTCAATATTGTTTTATAAATAATTTTATAAAAGATACTAGTTGAAAAATATCTAGTTTTACTTAACTATTTTTTATAAATTATAAGGCTTTATTTCAAAGATAAATTTCACTATTTTAGAAATATAATTTTATAAAAATTAATTCATTTTTAGAATCAAATTATAAAATATCTCTTAGAATTAATTTTATGTATTTTTTTAAATCATTAATTTTTCAGTGAATAGTAAAAAATGCTGATTTTTACTAAACTATTTTTTCTCTAAAAAAATAAATTTAAAAGGTACTTATTGTTGTTAATTTTTTAACATAACATAATATATGTTTTATTTAACATATTTATTTTAATTCTATATGAATCAAAATTACATTTTATTTTTGTGTAAGTTCATTTTTATGCTTAAAATGTAATTATCTAAAAATTGTTTTTCATTGCATTTTTTATTATTATATTAAAAGTAATTTTCTAAAATTTTTAAAATATAATATTTAACAATTAATTTCATTTTTTTATTAATTGGTTAAAATTTATTAATTATATCAGTTTCATTTTTGGTCATTATGAATAATAGCTATGGTAAAAATTTGTCACTACAGTAAAGGGTGAATCAGGTAAATTAAGTAAAAATTATGTAATAAGGAAAAACTATTTTCTTATTTCATATTTAGGATTTTATTTTTACCCTTAACACCTTATCTACTAAATTGGAAAAAAAATTATCCAATTCCCTGTGATTAATAATTTATAATGCTAAAAATGTTTAGAAAAATTACATGTGTGCCACTCTCCTCGATTATAAAAGGGAACCTTATCTTCTTCCTTTATCGCACATTTTTAGCACTCTATTTTGGATAATACCTACCAAAAAATATTACCAACATAACACACGATATCCTAGAGATGTTTGTCTTCTCAAAAGACAAATCCTAGAAGGCTTTATGTGTAATCTAGTGGGAGATGTCTGAGGAGAATGTATAAGTCCTAACAAACCAATTTCATGTTTATTTCTTCTAATAAATCATTCAAATATTCTTAAAACATTATAGAATAAAAATAATAATTATCTTCCATATAATGAAATATTATTATGATTACGGTAAAATATCATTTTTATCCTGGTTTCCATCTAATGGTAAATGGAAACATCAATCACATGTATGAGTGGAATACCACCTCCACAAAGTGATGTGTGTTGTTTTTCATCACTAGGTCATAAGGATGGTTAAAATTATGACAGAAAGAATTTTATATTATATTTATGACTTAATTTTTATTCTTTAAAATTAATATATTACTTACCTTATTTCTCATTCCCATCCATCGTAAATTCATATCCCCACTCATGCGTACGTGTAGTATAAAAACTCCACCAATAGATGTGATTAATTTTTCATCTTCCCCTTAAAAGGATGGTAATAATGATAGAATTAATGGATGAATATTAAATTTATAACACAATAATTATTCTTAAAAATTAAAATATAAAATACTTTTTTTATTTTTCACTTAGTAGAAAAATTAATATGTATTTCACACATACATCTGGACTACCATCTCAATGAAACAACAAGATTAATTTTTTAGGACCACCTTAAGTGTTTGGTTTTAAAAGTGTTTTTCATTTATATATATGAGAATTATGAAAATTTTAATATTATAGAGGTAATGTAACCATAACCTCATTTACCATGTCTAATGCATCAATGTTGTTTGGGGTTATAAACCAAACAACCCCAAAACATCTAAGAAAACTTAAAAAAAATTAGTAACTAAATAAAAAATAAATTTAATTATATAAATTAAATAATAATAATTAAATGGATGCGAAAAATTTTGTTATGAAAGTTTAAAAATAATAAAATTTTATTACTTTGGAGTTAGAGAATGTAAAAATCTAGACGAGACTTAAGGTAAGGTGTTTTCCAATAAAACGGTTTTTTAGATGTTTTAAACTCTTTTTACTCCATATCTTTTTTCTTTTAAATGTTTCATGAATACCATTATTTATTATTAAAAGGTTGTTAAAGTTCATTTTCAAATATATATGGATTTATTTACCAAGGTTAAAAATAATTTTTTCATTGTTTTCTTTGTGGGTTGTTTTGGGTTTTTTACAAAAGTGTAAAGTGAATGATTTGTTTATGTATGGTTGTTATTCATTATAATGATTACTCTATAAGTTATCATTGTTATTAAAATAATACCATGTTACATATCTTGTTGTAATTATTCATTTTTATGATTTTTAGATGAAAAATGATATTTCTCCATATGATTAAGAAAAAAATGGAATGTGTTTTTCTTATGGGATCAAATGCGTTTTTCAAGGGTATTATGATGAAAAAGTGAAATATTTAAAAAAAATCATGATATATTCCCTTTTTATTAAAAATGATTATAAATGAGATAGAAATATCACATGATGAGAGGTAAGCATGATACAACTCTATAATTCATTATGTAATTAATAGACTTTAGAGATGAAAAATGAGGGAGATAGTTACTCCCATGGAATAATATGGGATTTAGTTATTTTGATATAGTTTAAACATGAGTGAATAATTTTTGTGAATCTGATTTTATAAAGTATCTATATTATTGTTTTGAAAATGATTTTTATAGATGTCACTTGATTTTATAATGCATGGATTATTTAAAGGTGAATGTTTTGTCTTTCAAATGAATGTTTTCAAGATTTCCCAAGTGCCTCAGGATGACTTCTTGGTTTTTCAAAAGATTTAAAATCTGTTTCATAGGAATTTTTTTAGAAATTATTGATTTTCACAAGTGGAAATTTTTTTTATGTGATCAAAATTTTATTGTGAAAAAGGTTAAATTTATCATGGGTTTTATTATTTTTCACTAGACTAATTGGATTTCATTTTTTATATCCCTTACTATGATTTGCTTTTATTATCCCACATTTTTAAAAAAATCATATGATTTAATGACGAGTTGATATTTTAATGAGGTCATGATTTGTTCTACGGTGACTTGTCTTAAATGAAGTAAACGTTCCTTGAATGAAACTTGGGTGTAAACATAAACCTCTATTTTTATGAAAAAAATGTATATTATGTGAAAGAGTTAACTTTTTTAAGTAATTTTTTTACTAATCCTCTAAAACTCTAAACCAAAAATATCCTTGAAATGTTTTATATTGAAAACCTTTTTTATAAATCAGGTAAATATGGGTTGAATAAGATATGTATTGTTATACCTCCATCCAATTGGTGTGGATAACATCATGGCCACTATAATCCTATCTATCTCTAAACCTAACATAGGTACTAAAGTACCAGAAAAGTTTTATTAAGATGATCTAAAACAAAATAAGGTGGAAACAAGAATAGAAAATAAACTAATCATAATTTGAATAAAATATGGTCCATATTGTATGGAACCTACAAAGTACACATATACTAATTCCTAGATCCTCCACCTCGCAGATGATTTCCTCTATGAGAATAGACTAGTATGGGTCCTTGAAGGTGAAGACAATCATGGGACTAAAATATACCTTCTCTATCTCCCCTCAATTGAATAATAATTGACAAACTTTATTATTTTGTGGCTAGAGAGGGTCCAAACCACCCAAACTAAACCGACCTCCCTGAGCATTCGAGAACTGAACAAGATGGTGACCATAAACCATATTGGAATTACAAAAAATAATAAGAAACCTATGACTAATTTTTGAAAACCAATATACCTAAAAAATCATGATTCAGACTATCGTGATTGGATCCCTGCTAATTAGAACCCCGGCTTCCCTAACATATGTGGATCACTTCCTAAACATTCACTCCATGAGATGCCATATTGGAAAACTCTTCTAGTATCTCCTCTCTAATAGTCAATCCACTCAATAAGGACATATTTTTTTCTACAAAACCATGTAAATATAAGGACTTAATGGGGTGAATAAATATCTTATATTTGCTAACATTACCGCCACTATATGTTGAGCTCTAGAATCCTCATGTTGACCGAGGTCAGGAGCGAAACACACTAGATCCTTAAACTTAATCTCAAGATCTCTCATGCTCAATCTCCCCTGCTAAAGGATGAAATACTCCTACCACATTGAATAAATCATAATCAAAGAAAAAATTGATGATTAAAATAACTCTGTATGTTATTAGATTAATCAAATCCCTCATTTGATTAACTAAGATACAATGTCCACCATTGACACACCACCCATTTAATCTGACTAACTTCCATTGGAACCCATAACTCATATCTAGATCAAATCAGACTAAAGGTGATCTTAAGATCCTTCATCCAACACTTTATCCCTATATTAGAGACCCTCCCCTTATACTTCACTATTATTTTCTATTGAAAAGCATGTAAGGGATTCTACCATACCTCATCCTCCTTTTTCAGATCAACCTTTTGATAATTATTTATATCACCCTGCCGAACCTCCAATAATTAGATTGGACGTGTATGATGACCAAGGGCCATTTCTCGAAAAAAAAAATGTATATATAATCTTAATTTTATGTAATTTCAGTATTTATATAATTAAAATCATTTTTAACACCTAAAACTTCTTCGTTCAACCACAAACACAAACAAGAATGATGCATGTACCCCACCCAGGTTATTACCCTATAACAAGCACCACTTAACTTGGTAATTCATTATTCTAAGAGTCCTTAAATTGGATTATTTAGGGAGGATAAAATCTTGTCTCCCAATTGGTATCCCTAGTCTATATCACCCACGAAGTTCCACTAATACTATCACCCTATATCACAACCTAAAACTCTAAAAACACTATGTTATGATACCTTCCATCCATAGGTACCCCTCCTATACTAGAAATGAAGGAATGGAAAAAATACCTCCCAAGTACCACCTATAGTAGGCTCTGGGATGGCCATTGGGACTAAGGGTAAAATAAATTCACACATATGGGAGACAATACCCTCAATGAAAAAGTAGGATCAATCAATAAGATATCAACAACCAAATAACTCCATAATATCAAATAAAATATAAAACCCATCTCAAAATTCTTGAACAATTTCAAATGAGTATACTAAATTTATCCAAGTAAAGTACCAAAATAAAATCCTATGGCAAAAACTCAATAATAGATCCAACACCTAAGATAGTAATGTCTAGATTAGTCCTCTAAGTCCACTAGGAAACCTAAACAATAGTTTATATATACATAGGGTAACCATAACTTGTATACTCAGTAGGATGATACCTAAAGTCTCTCTTGTATTGTAGAAAGAGTATACTAATGCACTAGTGAATAGATAGTAGAACCAACAAGAATGTAATTAGGTCATCTATCCATTCCTAACCTCACCATTCCACTATAACCAAATAATGAATCTATGTATAAAAAATATTATAGGAAGAATATAAAAAAGCACCCTATAGTCAATCCCCACAAATTTTTCACTCCCACTCCCCAGTGTTGAACTTATTGTTCTCTAATCCCTTCTATATCATTGCATCACATATCCATCCATCTCTAATTTTGTTCAAGACACATCCCTACCTACCCCATCCCCCAAAAAAGCCCAGTATCTCATGCTAGAGTTAATTTCATCATTAAAAAATATCATTCCACTTCCAAATCTATCTCTAATGTGGGTTGGGATGCATACCTACCTACCAAAGACTCCCTTAAGGCCCATCATATCATGTTGGAATCAGTCAACATATGTATCAAATCCTCATCCGGAACCAAGGTAGTAGGGTATCATGAATTTTAAGGACATCAAACTCATTCCCTCTCCAACTACAAAAGACCACCACCACATAACATATCCTCTTTATCACAAGGAATTTTCAACATAGCTTTCATCATCAATACAATAAAAGGAAGATTGATGAAGAGGGGCTAGCCAAAAATCCATTTCACCCCCAAACATATAGAACAAATAACATTTCGGTGTGGTATGTTTATCCACCATGGGTGGGGTGCATATATAAATAATGTAAAAATGAAAGATAAATATACTGAACCCAACAACCTACCAAGGCTTTCACAACCAAATCCACTATAACATTGCATAAAATGGCCACAACATCTCACGACCTCTTCCATCAACATGTCCCACTACTAATTTTACACACCACACAAACAAGACACATTTCAATTATAGAATCCACCATTTCTATAATTACTAGTTACCAATCAACTCACACTTATTAATAAAACTGTCACAAATTTACTTTACTAAAAAATCATTCAATTCCAAAACCAAGCCAATTCAATACGATCATTAGAATATATTTCCATCTCTATAATGAATCTAAATCAATAAAACACATAAAAGCCCATCCACTACACATAAAATTAATCACATATCAAGATAATCGATCACCGCAACTAAACCAACCCATAAAAATAACAACACATCAAAACCACCACACACCATCTCATATCACATCCCATGCCAACCAACCATATCTTCACTTCCCAATGCATCCCACATTCAAATATAGTCACTACCATCATCTAACAATTTCCCATAATATCTACACACAACACACCAGCAAAACACCAAATTCATTCAAACCCTTAGAATCAAATTTAACTTCCATAATCATCCAATTTTCTGGTTAATATAAATGGATTTCATTATATTACTCCATTTCATAATTTCATGTGAAACCATTTAATTATCCATAAATAAGTTTTTTAGCATTTTATGCATGGTGATTCCAATAAAACAATCAAAATAGGCATCTTATAATTTATAGCAATCACAGTGTAAACAAGGTTCCAAAAAACAGTTATTTTTATTAAAAGAAACATAAATGTATCATAATAAGTAATTAAAAAAATAGAAATGACATGATATTTCTCACCATTTCCATCAATTTCAGTTAAAAATAATCTTATTCATTAATACTACCCTAAGTATCCACCCATTGGATTTCAACATCATGAAATCACCACACATATACTTAAAAAGGTATATGACTAGGATCCCCTACCTTGATTGGATATTTAAAGAGAACTAAACTAAAAATGGAAGAATCAAGGGATCAATCTTCACCCAGATCAAGAATAAAACCACATGAATATATCCAAAAAAACAACTTTCAAGAATTGTTTGATTTCTAACACAAAACTGAGGATCACTACCAAGAAAAATGTAACACCCGAGATTTTTATGAGTAATATTTTGTTCAAATGAATCTTTCACTACACACTTGCTTGGCTTACTTTACATGCAATCGCGACCTTCCTCGATAGCTTGCGTCGTACGCAATACCGAGTTTCACTAAACAACGATATGCTATTAAAACATTATTAAAACTAGTCGTTATGAATAGTAATAACCACTTTTTGAAATTTTATAAATTTTATTTTTCAAAATGGACTTCATTTTTGGATTCAGAATATCGAAATTAGCCTAGGGTGAAATTTTGGTATTTTTCTGAAAACTTTCAATTTTTGATGAATAGTGAAACCACTAAGTGGTAGGTTAAAAACTGAATTTTGCATAAAACTTAATTTTACCGCTTCTGTGAATGGAATTTCAAAAATACGACAGACAAGGTTGATATTAGTAAGTAAAATGTGGTTCAATGAGATAAAAATAATTTTTTGGTGAATAGTAACTTTTTACTTTTTTTTACTACGGTTAATAGTAAATAGGGAAAGTAAGGGTAAATATGATATTACTATTACCCTAACACATGTCCTAATTCTATTGGATAAGTGTAATTCGACAAAAAACAACCTTATGAATAAAATATGACCATTTAGGCCCACTTGAGTTAGATTAGGGCATTTATTATTAATTTATTTAAAGAAGGGTTAAAATAGTTAAAATCAAAGTTTAATAAGTAAATCATTTTTAATATGGGTTTATACATAAGATAAATTCGACAATAAATATTTATTAGAACTCTAAAAAGATTTCCTACATAATGGTATTTTATTTATAATTTTTAGACATTAAATAATTTAATTTAATTATGACACAACGATGATGCAGTAATTATCTTATTTATGAAATATTGACATAATTGATGTTATAAACACCAAAATAAATGTAATTTGAGACTTTTTATGAATTACACTAATTTTCTAGGTTACTATGATATATTAGTGTTGATTTAATCAACTTGTTTCGAACATATAATTCTGTTATGACTTTCACAAAAATCATATATCAAATAGTGTCAAAATTGACACAAAATAGTTTTTAAATAAAATATTATATTATTAATTTTTATTTTATTCCAAAAAATCTAAGGTTCGGCCAAATGACTTAGATAAGGATATATATATTAATAATAAACAATTTGGGGTTCGTTTGGCATGTTATAGTAAGTGTATTAACCATATAGTGAAAGAAAACAAAAAGACATGGTAAAAGTTAAATTATTTAACTTAGAGTTAAATATAATTGATAAGGTTAAAATAATACCCTAAACTTGTCTAAATCTTATTGGTTGATAGAATTTCTACCCATCCCCACTTTAGCTTCGAAATAAGACCCTTTGGACCCATTATAAACTGATTTTGACTTTAATATAAAATAATATTTGGAGATATTCCTAAGGTGCCCCTCTCCTCCCTTATAAAAGGGAACCTCCTCCCCCTCCTCCTCACACCAATTTGAGCACTCAAGCTCGGCCAAACCCTGTCATTTTCTCCTCTCCACTTCCCTAGAATAATCCTAGAGGTCCTGGTCTTCTTCAAAGACCAATCTTAGTTTTCTATGTGGAGGATTCAAAGAGGCGTTCCAAAGAAGAGGTAATATCCATTACCGATCTTTTCAATTTCTTTCTTCTTCAACTTCTTCTTCTTTAGTTGTTTCATTATAAAGTAAAAATATAAGTATTACTTAAATACTGATATGTTATTATAAATATGAAACAACCCCAATTCACCTTCTATCCATCCTACAGAAAAATGAAATCATCGCGCGTGCGTACGTACGGAATACCGTCTCCACGCCGTGGTGTAATCTATTTTCCACCATCACCTTACAAGGATGGGTATAATGGTGTAATGAGTAACTATTTATGATTATTATAATGTAATATTGATACTGAAATAATATATATATACTCAAATACAATTCCACGATCATAGGAACGATATTATCACTCGTGCGTACGTACGGAATACCGTCTCCACGATGTGATGCGACTCGTTCTACATGATCATCATTACATAGTAATTATATAAATGAATTGAATTAATAAATATGATATATGTTACACTAATAACATTCTGGATATAAGGTATCTATAACCTTAAAATAAGAATAAGAATTTATTCGGCAAAACACGCATAAGAACAAAAGGCAATAAAGACCCGAGTAACAAGTAACAATGAAATATTACTAACAAGAAGCTAAGAATATGACCATATATGATATCATATAAATATGTATGATTCTGGAATAAGTCAAAAACATTATTTAAACCATTATACAGGAGCTTCGGACACGTACAAAGCAAATCGGACCTAAGGTAAGGGAAATATCACAATCTCATTTTTATCCGAGATTGTTTATTCGTAAGTATTTACTGGGGTGTATTTTATCATCCACATCCATGTTTCATCAATATGTAATATTATTTCCATCCACCTAAAATTGTTTAAATCCATTTTTACCCTTCGGTGAGTTTTTAGTAATATGTATGAAAGGAATCTTTTGTCGTTTTTCGTACGAGGTACTTTTTGACTTTTCCGACAAAAGTACGAAGAATGTTTTTTTTAACTTATACAGCAAGAATGGATTTTTAAAACATTATTTCCAAGAATCTTCCTTTATAAGTTTTGAAGTTTATTTTTAATCAAATTCTTTTAGTTTATAATTGTATGACATGTTAAGAAAAGAAAATTGTTTTTGAAGTAGAAAGGATATTTTCCTCAAGAATGGAGTTCAAATGTTTTATCAAAATTATTTTCCATCTAAGATAATATAGGGTTCTGTTTTTATCCCTATTATTACATTTATTTGATTATGTTTTGAGGAAATTATTTTTATGAAGTCATTTACCTTATATGATTTGTTTTATGATGCCATGATGTTTCAAGAATCCCATTTTTGTTACATGTGTTATGCGATGATGTATGATTTATGATTATGTGGCACACATAAGAAATGATTCATTATAAGATGGGTGGGACCTGTATCTCCCTCCAATGCATTGGGTAAAGATTTTATATCTCATGAGATAGACATGGCTGGAACGGTAGGTTATACCGGTTCAGTGAAACAGGACTGGAAAGAGGGTGACTCGGTTCAGAAATAGACTTTGTCCACTAAGATAGTCTTAGAAATGAGTCATGACTAACAAGAAATGATTTCCCATGTTTATGTGTGTATGCCACAAAGATTCAAGTTTCATGTTATGATTATAGGGATCTCATTTTCACTACTATGATTTGTTCCATGTTAAGATATTATGATCTCTTTTGCAGGTTATGATTTTCAAAAAGATATGATATGATTTTTATTTCCTTTATTTTCCCTTGCGGAGCATTTGAGCTCACCCTTTTATGTTTTCTTTTCCCCAGGTCAGGAAGATGGATATTAAGTAGAATATGCTAAAAGGGACCCTAGATATGATGAAATAAATGGGAGACACTGTACAAGATTTATGAACCAGTTGTTTATGTTTCCCAGTTTCTAAAGACACTATACCTAAACGGTCCTTTGTGGTTTTTTCATATGTTGTAATAAGTGTGCTTCAATTTTGAAGTACTAACAATGTATGTAAAGTATGGGTCGTTATAGTTGGTATCAGAGGAAAGGTATAGTCAACCTCTGGAAACTAGGATGTGAAAGCCTTAGTAAGAACCCTAAGTATAATTCTAAGCATAGAACACAATCTTAGTGTTTTAGAAATGGCCATGAATACCCTAGGATAAGACCTTAAGTGTGAAATTTTATCCTTGATTATGTGGTTTTCCTATTATAATTAGTGTTGCTCACACTATTCTTCTTGGTTTTAGTCAATGGTTGGAACCCGAAGGAACCGTGTTAATGGGGAATATGATGGGAAATGCAATGATTGTCCCCCTGAGCAACCAAACGATATGGGAGCTGGAATGAAAAATCTTGTAGCCATGCTCACACAACTTTCTCAAGCTATGAATCATGCAGGACTTCCAAACGAGCAATGGAAGGAGCAACATTCTGTTGAATCCTTCATGAGGCAGCGTCCACCTTCTTTCAGTGGGTCTACTTATCCATTAGTTGCTGAACAATGGATTAGTACTTCTGAAAAGATATATTCGGTTCTTCAATGTTCTGAACATGATAAAGTCATCCTTGCAGTGTATCGTTTGGAAGGAGATGTTGATCAATGGTGGAATCTTATTAAGAATACGAGGCAAAGGGATGAAATTGAGTCTATGGAATGGGACGAGTTCAAGAACTAATTTTTTAATAAGTACTTCCCTCGTATTCTCCGAACAAAGATGGAGAAAGAGTTTCTTGAACTGAAGCAAAGGGATGATGAATCTGTTGGTACCTATGAAGCAAATTTTACAAGACTTGCAAGGTACGCTTCTGGTATTATTATCCAACCTGAGAGTAAGATCGATCGATTCTTTAGTGGATTAAAACCAAGTCTTCGAAGGGCGTTAGCCATAAGGGACTTCGATAGCTACGAGGAAATCGTTCGATGTGCTCTCAAGGTCGAGATGGAGATTGGAGTAACCCATCAGTCACATGGGTTTGATAAGAAGATGAAGATGGAATTCAAAGGAAAATCTAAAGAGAACACTGAAAAGAAGATGAGCTTTCCCTTATGCTCAAAGTGTGGAAAGAAACATGGAGGGAGTTGTCTTAAAGGGACAAGTAAATGTTTCAAATGTGGAAAGGAAGGTCATCGGGCATTTGAATGCTGCGATAATGGGAAGAAGATGTCTAATGATGCAAACAAAGGAAGGGATACACAGAATGAACCTACTACACTTCAATGTTTCAAGTGCAAGGGGATGGGGCATTATGCCAATCAATGCCCAAATCCAAGGGTTGATGATGATGGTCGACGTCAACAAAATCTTAAGGCTAAAGACAAAGGAAAGTCACATGAAATTTCTATCAGCGATGTGGAGTACGATAACGAAGTGGTGAAAGGTACACCTACCATCCACTCTAAAGTAGCAAATGTTTTATTTGATTCTGGATCCACCCACTCTTTTATTTCTGAAAAATTTTCTAAGGGTATCACAGTATTACATCAACAATTAGATGTTGAGTTAGCTGTGTCAACACCTAATGGCACAACAGTCGCATCAAAAGTTTATAATTCTTCTCCGATCGAAGTTTGTGGGAAAGTGCTTCCTAAAAATCTTGTGATCCTTCCTTTAGTGGAATTTGATGTGATTCTTAGTATGGATTGGCTTTCTCTACATGGAGCTCATATCAATTTCCAAAGAAGGGAAGTCACATTTCATATTCCAGATCAATCTACGATCGTCTATCGATGAAAGGATGAATATAACCTTCCAGTGGAAATTCCTTCCATCTTATGGGTCTTGATTCCACTAAATGAAGGTTATTTATCTCAAATGGTTGGTGAGAAACTTACGATTAAGAATATGCCCATCGTACGGGAGTTTGATGATGTCTTTCCAGAGGAATTACCGAGTCTTCCACCAAATCGTGAAGTTGTGTTTTCAATAGAACTCGTACCGGGTGCTTTGCCTATTTCAAAGACACCTTATAGAATGGCCCCAATTGAGTTGAAGGAACTAAAGAAGAAACTCCAAGAGAATCTTGATAAGGTATTCATACGCCCTAGTGCGTCACCTTGGGGAGCACCTGTTCTATTTGTTAAGAAGAAAGATGGATCAATGAGACTCTGTATTGATTATCAGGAACTTAACAACATCACTATCAAGAAAAAATATCCTCTCCCACGCATTGATGACTTATTTGACCAACTACGCGGAGCTCAATAATTTTCCAAGATTGATCTTCGTTCAGGGTATCATCAATTAAGGGTCAAAAGGGAGGATATACCAAAGACGGCTTTCTGTACAAGTTATGGACACTATGAATTTATAGTGATGCCATTTGGTCTTACTAATTCCCCTGCTATCTTCATGGATCTAATGAATAGAGTCTTTAGAGACTATCTTGATCAATTTGTGGTAGTCTTTATAGACGATATTCTTGTCTATTCAAAGAGCAAGGAAGAGCATGAAGATCACTTGAGAATTATATTGAAGACCCTGAGAAAGGAGAAGCTTTATGCCAAATTTACCAAGTGTGAATTTTGGCTTCAAAAAGTTGCATTTTTGGGTCACATAATCTCAAAAGAGGAGATATCTGTGGATCCAGCAAAAACAGAGGTTATCGAAAGATGGTCAAGACCAACAACAGTAACTGAGATCCGAAGTTTTCTTGGTTTGGCTGGATATTATCGACGTTTTGTAAAAGATTTTTCATGATTATCTAATCCACTCACCAAGTTGACTCGGAAAGGAGTTAAGTTTGTTTGGACAGAGGAATGTGAAGAGAATTTCAAGGAGTTGAAAAGAAGGTTATCCAGTGCACCTATGCTCACACTGCCTTGTAGTGGAGAAAGGTTTGTGATCTACAGTGATGCATCCAAGAAGGGATTGGGGTGTGTTCTTATGCAAAATGATATGGTGATAGCTTATGCCTCACGACAGTTGAAAATCCATGAACAAAATTACCCAACACATGATTTGGAGTTGGCTACGGTAATCTTTGCATTAAAGATTTGGAGGCATTACCTTTATGGTGAAAGGTGTGATATTTATACTGATCATAAAAGTTTAAAGTATATTTTCACACAAAAGGAGTTGAATATGCGTCAAAGAAGATGGTTGGAGCTGATTAAGGATTATGACTGCTCAATCCATTACCACCCTGGGAAAGCAAACAAGGTGGCAGATGCATTAAGTCGACCAGACCATGCTAGTTTATCCATGATGAGGATCACAAAAGATCCAATATTTATGGATTTACAAAGGATGGATCTTGGAATTATAATGGAAGAGGAAAAATCTTATCTTTCTCAAATGAATGTTCAACCATCTATACATGTGAAGATTAAATAGGCAAAGAAAGAAGATGTCGAGTTACAAAAGAAGGTGAGAAATGTTCCTGAATTTAACCTTGATTATGATGGGATAATAAAGTTCAGGAATCGGGTTTGTGTTACTCCCATCCCCGAATTAAAGAAGGAGCTGCTGGATGAGGCTCATAGCTCATCATTCTCTATTCATCCTGGAAGCACGAAGATGTATAGGGACCTCAAAGAGTACTTCTGGTGGGATGGCATGAAAAGATATTTTTCTGAATATGTCTCTCGATGCTTGGTTTGTCAACAAGTTAAAGCTGAGAGACAGAAGTCTAAGGGGATGTTCCAACCATTACCCATACCCGAATGGAAATGGGAAAACATCACTATGGACTTTGTCACAGGACTTCCTAAAACATCCAAAGGCAATAATGCTATTTGGGTCATAGTTGATCATCTTACAAAGTATGCACACATCATTGCTATTAGAGAGGATTTCTCTCTAGATCAGCTTGCCAGGATATATGTAAAGGAACTGGTAAGATTGCATGGAGTACCACTTTCTATTATATCTGATCGGGATCCGAGATTTACCTCGAAGTTCTGGCGAAGTCTTCAGCATACTCTGGATACAGAGTTGAGTTTCAGCACTGCTTATCATCCCCAGACAGACGGTCAGTCTGAGAGAACAATTCAAACCCTAGAAGATATGTTGAGAGCTTGCTCTATGGATTTCAAAGGAGGTTGGGATCAACACCTACCTTTGGTGGAATTTTCATATAATAATAGATTTCACTCCATTATTAAGATGGCTCCTTATGAAGCTTTCTATGGAAAGAAATGCAGGACTCCAACTTGATGGGATGAAGTTGGGGAAAGAAAGCTATTAGGACCTGATCTCGTTGATGAAATGGCAGAAAAGGTCAGATCTATTCAACAACACGTAAGATTAGCTCAGAGTCGACAGAAAAGTTATGCCGACAACCGAAGAAAAGACCTAGAGTTTGAAGTGGGTGATAAAGTGTTCTTACGAATATCTCCCTGGAAGAGGGTTATGAGATTTGGAAAGAAGGGGAAGTTGAGCCCTAGATATATCGGTCCTTTCGAAATACTGGATTGTGTTGGAAATGTAGCTTACCGATTGGCGCTTCCACCGAATCTCTCTCAAGTTCACAATGGGGAAAGAAAGCTATTAGGACCCTTTGGAACCATTATAAACCGATTTTGACTTTAATATAAAATAATATTTTGAGATATTCCTAAGGTGCCCCTCTCCTCCCTTATAAAAGGGCACCTCCTCCCCCTCCTCCTCACACCAATTTGAGCTCTCAAGCTCAGCCAAACCCTGCCATTTTCTCCTCTCCACTTACCTAGAATAATCCTAGAGGTCCTGGTCTTCTTCAAAGACCAATCTTAGTTCCCTAAGTGGAGGATTCAAAGAGGTGTTCCAAAGAAGAGGTAATATCCATTACCGATCTTTTCAATTTCTTTCTTCTCCAACTTCTTCTTCTTTAGTTGTTTCATTATAAAGTAATAACATCAGTATTACTTACATACTGATATGTTATTATAAATATGAAACAACCCTAATTCACCTTTTATCCATCCTACGGAAAAATAAAATCACCGCGCGTGCGTACGTACGGAATACCGTCTCCACGCCGTGGTGTAATCTATTTTCCACCATCACCTTACAAGGATGGGTATAATGGTGTAATGAGTAACTATTTATTATTATTATAATGTAATATTGATACTGAAATAATATATATATAATAAAATACAATTCCACGATCATAGGAACGATATCATCACTCGTGCATACGTACGGAATACCATCTCCACGATGTGATGCGACTCGTTCTACATGATCATCATTACATAGTAATTATATAAATGAATTGAATGAATAAATATGATATATGTTACACTAATAACATTCTGGATATAAGGTATCTATAACCTTAAAAGAAGAATAATAATTTATTCGGCAAAACACGCATAAGAACAAAAGGCAATAAAGACCCGAGTAACAAGTAACAATGAAATATTACTAACAAGAAGCTAAGAATATGACCATATATGATATCATATCAATATGTATGATTCTGGAATAAGTCAATAACATTATTTAAACCATTATACAGG
This sequence comes from Viscum album, assembly GCA_963277665.1. Classification (NCBI taxonomy): domain Eukaryota; kingdom Viridiplantae; phylum Streptophyta; class Magnoliopsida; order Santalales; family Viscaceae; genus Viscum; species Viscum album. The sequence goes on along the minus strand of OY728120.1, from coordinate 1,424,075,565 downwards.
AGCTTCGGACACGTACAAAGAAAATCGGACCTAAGGTAAGGGAAATATCACAATCTCATTTTTATCCGAGATTGTTTATTCGTAAGTATTTACTGGGGTGTATTTTATCATCCACATCCATGTTTCATCAATATGTAATATTATTTCCATCCACCTAAAATTGTTTAAATCCATTTTTACCCTTCGGTGAGTTTTTAGTAATATGTATGAAATGAATCTTTTGTCGTTTTTCGTACGAGGTACTTTTTTAATTTTCCGACAAAAGTACGAAGAATGTTTTTTTAACTTATACGGCAAGAATGTATTTTTAAAACATTATTTCCAAGAATCTTCCTTTATAAGTTTTAAAGTTTATTTTTAATCAACTTCTTTTAGTTTATAATTGTATGACATGTTAAGAAAAGAAAAGTGTTTTTGAAGTAGAAAGGATATTTTCCTCAAGAATGGAGTTCAAATGTTTTATCAAAATTATTTTCCATCTAAGATAATATAGGGTTCTGTTTTTTATCCCTATTATTACATTTATTTGATTATGTTTTGAGGAAATTATTTTTATGAAGTCATTTACCTTATATAATTTGTTTTATGATGTCATGATGTTTCAAGAATCCCATTTTTGTTACATGTGTTATGCGATGATGTATGATTTATGATTATGTGGCACACATAAGAAAGGATTCATTATAAGATGGGTGGGACCTATATCTCCCTCCAATGCATTGGGTAAAGATTTTATATCTCATGAGATAGACATGGCTGCAATGGTAGGTTATACCGGTTCAGTGAAACAGGACTGGAACGAGGGTGACTCGGTTCAGAAAGGGACTTTGTCCACTAAGATAGTCTTGGAAATGAGTCATGACTAACAAGAAATGATTTTCCATGATTATGTGTGCATGCCACAAAGTTTCAAGTTTCATGTTATGATTATGGGGATCTCATTTTCACTTCTATGATTTGTTCCATGTTAAGATATTATGATCTCTTTTGCAGGTTATGATTTTCAAAAAGATATGATATGATTTTTATTTCCTTTATTTGCCCTTGCTGAGCATTTGAGCTCACCCTTTTATGTTTTCTTTTCCCCAGGTCAGGAAGATGGATATTAAGTAGAATATGCTAAAAGGGACCATATATATGATGAAATAAATGGGAGACACTGTATAAGATTTATGAACCAGTTGTTTATGTTTCCCAGTTTCTAAAGACACTATACCTATATGGTCCTTTGTGGTTTTGTCATATGTTGTAATAAGTGTGCTTCAATTTTGAAGTATTAACAATGTATGTAAAGTATGGGTCGTTATAAAAAACACCCATAGTTATGAAGAACAAGAATAATATATAAGGGAGGAGAAACAGGAGAACCTCGATTCATGAGGCTTTGATCTGGATGAACCAAGGTGTTCAAAATCTAAATAGGTTAGTCTTTGAGATGATGAGAATTTAAGTGTTTGACTAGTGCTCGATAGAATAAGTAAAACTAAACCAATCTAGTGATGAAAAACATTTATATATTGGGGGTAAATTACCCCCAACTACCGTGTAGGGTCTTGAAAAATATGTTGGGTTTTTACTTGTCATAGGTTGATCCAGAATTCAAGTTTAAACACCCATATTTTCACTCATATTTAATATTTTTTACCATCAGCATTGCATAAGGTGTATTGACTCCTTCGATGCCTGCCTTGCATTGCCACTATAGAATAGAACCAAAAGAAATGTCTTTTTCTCATATCCATTCATAGAACCATAGTGTAGTAATCTACATCTCTCCATGAGACATTTGTTTTCAACAAAAATATCATACCAAGCCCCACAAATTTTACTAAGAATTTAAAAACTTCTTGTGTCTCGTAGTTAGAATATATAATCCCCAGGGAAAACTATATTGAAAACTTGGATATTTTTTTCAATATGATCTATTGAAACACCATATGGACCACTCCACATCTATCCTACAAGAACCCAAGGCCAAAACATCTGACATCACACCCACCACTATGGCATGGTAACCCTTTAAATGTTCTGAACTTTCCCTTAGCCTTTGAAACACCTCTAAACTCCCTATAGACACTACCAATCCCTAGAAAAAAATTTAAATAGTGGTTTATTATGAATTGTTTCCCTCATAAGAGTATTTTATTTATCTCATATATTTTATCCTTTAACCCCATATTCTTTCAATAATATAACATTAATATAGTGTTCATAATCATCCAAAGTATGATTATCTAAAAATAAGTTAAATAACCCATCCTTATCACATCGTCAATTGTTTTTATAGATAAATAATTTCCATTTAATCATTACTAGATTCAAATAAATAAATTTACAATTTAAATAATTTTCATAAAATTTTCAAGGATGTGGAAATGATGTTGACTATTAAACCCCCTATTTATATTGTTATATTTATATAAATTTTATGAGCACTATAACCTTACATTTCATGTGTCATTCCTCTGAGGTTTTCTATGAATGTTTCAAGACTTTCCCTCATATTGAGAAAATTTTAAACCCACCACCATTGTATAGGCTACCTCACATTTGGTCGAAGACAATATGGACTTCAGTATTAACCTCACTTTTTTATGAGTTATGTGATCTAAAATAATCCCCACATTTGTTTGAGCAATATGAACTTAAACTATATGAACCTCTTCACTAAGATAGCCTATACTAGAAATTGGATCCATATTCATTTCATCTTCGACTTTCCCTCTTCTTTGTATTGGCTTCTTAATATTTTTTTTTAAATTTTTATGATATTGAAAATCATCCCTAAAATGTCAGTCTTGAAATACCTTAAACTACAAAAGGTAAGATACATAGCAGTCATCATGTTGAAAACCTTAAAATGGAATCCTATGAAAAATATGAGACTCCACTCACTATGTGTTTTCAACACATGGATTGGGTTATAATTATAGCGTAAAACAGAATAAAGAATCATAAATCTTGTAATGTGGAAAACCTGAAAAGGGAATCCTATAAAAAATCTATGTTTTTAACTATAATTCCTTTCCTTTCATAAATTAGGAAAAAATATATCATCTAAAATAAAAATTATATAATGTCTATAGAGTCGAACACATGACCTTAGTAAAATTCATGTTATAGTATATGGGTCGAAATATCCATGAAAAATTCAGATAATTTTTTCTTCCTTTAAAATATTCGTTTATATTAATTTTATAAAATTTATAATAATTTAATTTAGTGGTATCTAAATTATTCCCAACCATTAACATAGCCATAAGAACCACCATCATGATGTTAGTTTTATTAAGTCAGGGATTCCTTTATTTCATAATAAACTAACCCTATATTATGGTGATAGTATATGTATTTCATATCAATATCACCTATATACATCCTATAAGAAAAAGTCTAGGATGAAATCAAACTCCTTAAAATATTTATCCAACATGTTCGCTATGGATTATAGTGATGATACTTGTGATTTGTATCCATCCCATAAATAGTATTCCAATTGAATATTACTATGATAAAATTTATTGGCTCAATATTTATATCATCAATTCAATTATCTTAAAATTATTACATGTATAAATATATTCCCATATAGTGTTCATATGGGTTTAATTAATTTATAAATTATACTGATGAGTTCTAAAAAGTTTATAAAATCTATATTTCAGAAAGATAGAAACACTAAGTTGTTTTGAATATTTCTAGAATCTTTAAATAAAAAAAAATTCATTTATTAAGAAGAAAAAATTTCGAATCTTTGAGGAATGGTTGAAATAATACATAGAAATGAATGAGTGAAAATTTTACAATTGAAAGATATTTCATCCAGGTCATTCTATGCTCAAGTCATTTCATTCAGCTTCTATGCCCAATAAGTTTTCCAAGTTGTTATACCAAGGTAACATTACCCAAGGATTACATAGATATTTTCACTAATCTTTTGAAACTATAAATCATGGTAAAAATTTTAGAATAGTGAAAAAAATGAACATGCTTCTATCCCTAGCATAGAATAGTGATACTTTTACGAATCAATGGTATCTTGACTTACGTAGATTAGGGAACATGAAAGGATAAATTGAGAAGGAGGAGAGATATATTTAATCTATAAGGCTTACATAGTATAGATATATGATCCTTGATTGATTTGGTACATCCTTATTTATAAAGTGGTACCACAACACCACGATGTCCCATGTTAGTAAGGTCTTTATCAATAGAATTTTATTTTCACAAATATTGTGTGTGCAATTTCCTCCAGCTACATGTACCCACGGACTACATCAATGTGAGATCCCAAACACTCTATCAATTCACACACCCATATCTTTTAACATAGGTGAGATTCCTTATTTTATATATATTAACACTAAAGCCTTGTATTACTTTGAATTTAATCCTCTTCATCTCTATCAAATCAAATTAAAAAGGGGAACATTTTTTTCTACACAAAAATTTTCAAGGATAAGGGTTTCATGAAGCTCAATAATATTAAAAGGAAAATCTAGAGCTCATCCTTCACATGGACTCTATTCACTCCCATGTTAACAAAATGGGAAATTAGCACCCATGTCCCATATATCAAATTATGTATCCCAATCCTCCACGCACTAATCACCCCCTACTTAGCCAACCACATTGTGAACACCCATTTGATTAATGTCTTGCCTCTAAATAAAATTCCAAAGTATGATAGGCCTTTGTGAAAATCCATGTGAAAGCATAAGCACCTTGAGTTGTTATCATACCAACTTAGGTACCGAAATTTCATTTTCCAATAAAAGAACCCCAGTGAACCTAGTTTAAACACCATGTAGAAATACCTAGTGACTCAAAAACACTAGAGTGAATATAGTAAGACCATATATTCATAGATCCTTGAAGAATTACCTTGGGTTATTTTTAAATCAAAACATTGAGAAAAGTAAGTAAATTTTGGGTATTTGTGTCATGAAGGATTTAATAACCAAAGCATTTAGGAAACATTGACTTTCCCATGACACAGTAGGTCTTGGTGGAAAAACAATACAAATGAGAACCACTTATGTGATATTTCACCTAGGATTCCATGAAGTTCCCACACTAGTGTTTCACATCACCAAAGATCACTAAAGTCCATAAATAGGGAATTTCTTTGCCCAAGTCTCTAAGAGGTTCCCTCACTATAGTTCTATTTTCCCCAGGCACTGAGTGGTTCCCTTATCTGGCAACCAATTTTCCTAATAACCCCTAAGTACCCAACTAATGTTTCACCCAAATCAAATCTCCTTAGATTCGTTCACTAGGGGTTTATTTTACCTATATTACTTAAGGTCCTCACTAGGGAACTACTTCAGCCAAGATCCCTTAAGGATTTAAGTAGGGTTTCATTTCACATAGTTTATCTAGAATCCTCCCTCATAAGATATTTTTCCCTCCCAAGGGCATACTTTGGGGTACATCATCCCAAATGTATTATTCAAATTTTCACCCAGGTTAATCACTCATGACATTAGAATAACTTTGGAATAAATATACACCCAATTAAAAGGGATATATTTGAGGGGGGAACCCACCCAACCCATTAAGCTTTGTTTTATATAAATCTTAGCATCCTACCTTAGAAAATTTGAAACCCTTAAACCTAAATTACCAAAAGTATTTTTCTTTCTTCATTAACTATGGTCAAAACCTTTAAAATTCAATCTTATCTAGGCCTCCACAATAAAAAAATAATTTGTTGGTTTGGGTAATTAGTTATACCATTGTACCCCTTTCAATCAATAATTCATTTGATAATGAGAATTCAATATCATGTTAGAGATGTCCCACAATTTATCCTCCTTACCTGATGGGTTCCTCGGTATATATTCAATATTGTATTCCCTTAAAAATGATGACACCCCTTTTCAAATTAATGGTAGATTTTAATCTTGCTTATCCATCCTAGATCACCTAAAATGATTATTTTGAACCAGAAACATGTCCACTAGGTGCCTGACCAAACCTTTAATCAACCTTCCTTGTATAATGAATTATCCATAAAAGAAAAATGGCCCTCCAATCTTGTATAATCTCCCATATTTTCCCATTTGTTGGAATAACCCTTCTTTCCACCCATCCTTCCCCCGATCAAAGTTACCAAGAAATAGGATATGAAAAAAAAACAAACCTCTGACCAACTGTAAGCCCCAATATAACATCACCTAACTGATCTGTCAAGTAAATCTAAAATGGGAAACTTCTGCATAAGACCCACATCCAAATCATTGCTAGGAATTTATGCTATGTGTTCCATTTTTTAAGGCATTAAACTATATGAAATCTATTCTGGTCATATAACCTTAAAATATAAGATGTAATAATCCTAGTTGAATGAACTTAAAAGGAACATCATTGGTCAAGGTTTCATGACCTTAAAATAAACCCATATGCACCTTCTCATACTACCTTAAAATTAATAGTGTGCATATTTAAATTGAACTGTACTACATGGGCTTTGATTCCCCTTATAGGGATATATACTAAGCCCTTTCCTTTAGAACTATACTAACTATAAAATGCATACTACTTTCCAAGATGGAGATATATTTCATAGTACCCACATATACGGATTTAAACCATATCATAACTAATAAATGAGGGAGAAAATAGATAACCACTCATACAAATAGATGTATAACCTCACATTTATATTCTCAATGAATGAATGGAATCAATTGGTCACCTTCATGAAAATAGTAACCAATATTTTAACTAGGAGGGATCTCAAAAATAAACCTTAAATCTATAAGAGAGTATCAAACTAAAAAAATAACCTTCATTAGGTGATTTAATCTCCCATCCTCTAAATTTTGGCATGTGATTTTCAAAAAATTATTGGTATACTCCAACAACCACCCACCTATTGAAAGTAGGTATGTAGTATAATGTAAAACAAAAAACATGACACAAAAACATAAAATTTAGTTCTAGTTTTTCAATTATTATGAAAATGAATTTGAAATGAGATTAATAAGGTAACAAAAACTTTATTATAGTTTTCATATTTTCTAAAATAAATTTATTTTATAAAATAAAATAAAATACGCTAGAGAACCTTTAAATAATTTCATCAAGGATACCCTGAAGAAAAGTGATACTCTCATGAGTATAAGTTATAAATATTTTTATTTGATATTTGGAAACCAGTGGTCCAATCATTATACAGAGGTGTAAATATAAGTTTGTTATGTCTTATAGATGTGCACAATATTTTATGAGAACCCAAAATATTTTTTTAGTGAAACTAAAAAAAATTATAAATACCTCAAGATTTATTCGAATATTACCTAGGTATACTCTTTAGGAAATTTCCTTGAATCTATTTGCTATTTTGAAATTAATTTTTTTAGTTGTGTTTTTGAATGAGAAATAACATATAGAACATGTATTTTTTTCATAAAGTATATAGTATTATGGTGTATTTAACAAATGTGTTTCTTTATATACTATTGAAGTTGAGTACGTAGTAGTTTGTAGTTATGGTGAAAGAACGTTATGGATGAAAAACACATTAATAAATTATTAATTTCAATTTATACATGTCCATATAAAATTTGATAATGTAAGTATAATAAATATTTTTATGGATCATTTTTTTTATTCAAGGATTAAAAAATGTTGATATAAGATATCAATTTTTAAGATATCATTATAAAAAAGGTGGTATCACACTTGAGTTCATTGGTAGATAATTTTAATTAGCGTACATTTTCACAAAGACATTTAATGCTAAGATAATAGAATATTTTAGAAATTAATTAGTAATAATTAATTATTCTTTAAAACAACGTTTAAATGATTTAATTTTTTATGATATATAATTTTATAAATTAAGCCTTACTTTTTATTTCATGTTTATTTTTGTTTTGATTGAGGTAGCCCATTTATGTATGTTATAACATTCTTATATGTTTTAAATATTGAATATTTATATAATTAAAATATATATATCAAACATGTAGGTAAACTAAAATGACTATGTAGTTTAAAAATTAGCCATCCATTGTGAAAACTTTTATTATAGGCTACTCCAGCTGACCATGTAGTTATGGAATTATGATCACGCAATTCATCTATGTTTTTAATGAATATTTTCTTTTATTAGGCGGTTTTATTGGTTTTGTTATGTATTGTTCATTATGATTTTGACAATGAAATTATATTTATTTATTGTTTTATTTTCAAAAAATGATAGGAATACTACTCTTAATGTATTCAATTTTTAAGTTTCTCTTTTTTATTGTTTACCAAAAACAATCTCTGATTCTTAAAAGATCTATGTCTTTCACTCAAAACCATATTTCAGGCCAAAATATAATTAAAATACAAATAAAAACTATAATTATTTTTACATGTATGATCAGTACCATGTAAAATTGTAAGTGATGGATCACATCATGTTATTCATACAACGATACTCATATAAGGAAGAAACATATTGAATCCACCCTAACTATGGTAAGAAACAAATAATTACTAGATCATGTGATCATACTAGAGAGACCAGAAGACTGTAAATGTCTTTTAATAATGTTTTCAAATGCAAGTGTGTCAATTAAGTAAAAAATTAGAATCTCCATTTAGGGAGTTTAGTTTTTTTTATCCAAATATTATATTGTATTTTTTAAATATTACTTCAATAAAGGAAAGATGATATATTCAATAATATCTTTATCCAAGGTAGGGTTCAAAATATTTATGGTGACATACATATGTAGTTTTGAATTATTTTCTACCTCTTACCCACTTAATAACCTAATGTCCAATTCTCATATATTGTGAGGGATAATAAATTTCATGTTATTATTTTTATAAATATATTTATTGAATAAGAAAACCAACTAATGGACCATTTTAGGGATAATATTCAGTCTATTAGATATTCCTTAGAAAACATACTAGGTATTTGGCCAATGATTTTCATTTATAAGATTATATAAGAGTACGAGGATATATCTATCAGGTATTCAAAAGGCTGAATTAATCCTACTCCACTAGAAAAATGTTAATAAATAAGTTAAAAAATTTCTTGAGATTAATATCATTTACCCAATTCATTGGTTTACTCTCACTTAAAATGTTCCTATAAAATATGGTAAAAATGCTATTAAAATGAGAGGGTTGAGTTATCCTTGATGAGGGTGTAAAAATATTAGGGACTGTGCATAGATTATAGGAAACTAAATCAAACCACCTCAAGGGACTTTTTCTTATACACTTTATTGATCTAATGCATGAGATTCTTATGGATATGACACAATATTTCTTATTTAATGGTTTGTATAATAACTTAGATTTTTTTTGGTCTACATTTATTTAATTTTTTATTTTAACATATATGTGTGTTGTGAAAAAGTTTAATTTTATTTTATTTTTATTTAGATTAATATAATTATTAAATAATTTAATAGATAAATAAATGAATATTATAATATAACATTGATATCATTATTTCAATAAAGTAAAGAAAAAATGAATGATATAAATCATCATGTCTGATTTTAATTAAAAATTGAAAAATTAATGAGTTGGATATGTAAATATCATGTCTCATAGTCATCCATAACCATCTAAAAATTGTTGATTAGAGTACAAGGAATTAAAACCTCAATCCATGGAATGTACATTTCTTCAAATTTTTCACACAATAAAATAATATTTTTTTTTATTTCATTGTTAAATATAATAAATAAAAAACAACTTTAAGGAATTAGGAATGAAATGGAATCTTAGAAACTTTTAATTTAAAAAAATTAAACAACATCTGAAACGAGACACCAAATCCAACATGGAAGTACAGATTCATCATAAAAATATAATTTAATTAATTTTAATTATCAAAATAGAATTTAAATGGTACTTTAGAATAACATCATGATCCTAGTGCACTCCACTCATCTCTATATCATCATATATTGAAGGAACCATATTGATTTTATACATTAAACCCACCACACATGGTTCACTATTAAATGGCATTCATTTTTTATCATGAAAGGATTGAGTGCTTTGCAATAACTCGTCAATCACATGAAGAATGTATGATTGATTCATGAAGCATAATTAATCGAAAGTTGTTCCTCAATTGGATTCTCACAATAAAGATTATGAAAATGATATGGAGAAGTGATAATTCATGAATGGTATAGCCATATTTATTTTGCAAAAAAAAAAGCTTATAAACTTATGTTTAAACTTTCACATATTGTTTTTCTTATGAAATTTAACCCAGAAAACAGAAATCAAAACATCCACAATGGCCTATTAAACATAAATTTCATAAATATTTTAACACAATCTTATAAAACATTAATAATTTTCTTGATGTTATAAAAAAAATTAACTTAACTCATTCATCCAGTATTACTTTAACAAACCATGAATAACTAATATTCCTTCCAAAAACTTTTTTTTTCATATTCACCTTTCTATCTTAAATATCCTATGAATGCATTTAAAAATAAATTCAATTATAAATATTATAAACTTGAATAATATATAATTTAATTTATTAATTCAAATACTTGTGATTATCCACACTCAAGCTTTCACCGACCCATGAATGTGGGATTCCACTTCATCATAATCTCTAATTCAACTGGATTAGGGGAACATACAAATACACATTGTCTATGTTACCCTCCATACCTTATCTTAACATCATTGAGTTATAATCATAGGCAAATAATGGTGTCTATTAACACATTATAACCCCTAAAGAGATAAGTATAATTTATAGTAATGAAAATCCATTAAGAACACTTGATGTATAATATAATTTTCTTGTCTCATGATATCTTCTAATGTATATTGCATAATTTGTATTATTATCCTTTAATGATTTATTTATATTTTTTTTGATTGTATTGGATGGTCATTACTTCAACTACCATGTATAAGTATTTATTTAAGGCACTTCCTTCTAAATTAAGTGTCCAAAGATATCTTCTTCCAAAAAATACAATTTTGATCATATAATCAAATTTATACTGCCAATGATGCACTCAAAGATTGCTACTTCATCAAAAAAAATGAGCTGTTGCCCTCAGCTGTTTTGATAATCCCAATTATGCTTTAATATTCTTTGATAATCCCAAATAATGCTTATCTATATATTAATTATTTCAATCTATGAAATTCTATTATCAAGTTGATAAAAATATCAAAATAATCTTAGGAATATGTCAATGAATATTTATCTATACTTTGAGATAATTCTAACTCAATCTGGACATGTTTTTCATAAAACAGATAAGTGTTAAGTCCACCGGTATGCACATAGCTACAAATACAGACAAACAGATACACAGCTACTGATACGGATAAGTACACAGGTACAGAGAAGAGCTACCGGTATGTAAGTCTACCAGTACACTGAAAGGTTACCGTTAGAGTAAGTCTACCGATATGTGTAAGTCTACCGTTATGAAGTCCACTGGTATAAGGAAGTCACCGCTACTCAAGTATAATGATACAAGAAGCTACCGATAGAAGAATAGCTACCGATAGAACAAGTCTACCGGCATGCACAAGTCGACTGATACAGACCTACCGATACAAACAGACAGATGAACGACTACCGATATTAAGTCCACTGATACAGATAGAGCCACTGATATAATCAAGTTACCGATGGAAGGAGTTTCCGATACGAGCAAGTTACCAATAGACCAATGCTACCGATAGAAGAAGTTACCGGTACATAGAGCTACTGTTACATAGAGTAACAATTACCGATACTACGCATCCACTGATACAAAGTCCACCATTAGAAGTCTACTGACAGAGAGCTACTAATGGAAGATGACTATTAACCAGTCACTGCTACTCAAACTCTATACTTTTTCAATATTTTTAATATAATGTTAATGGTCATATTTTGTTAATTTAATGCACGTACTATTAATTAATGATAGTGGTTGGTATTTCAGTAATCATACCTCATACCAGTAAAAAGGTAATCATTCCCATTTCCAGTGCTGAAATCTATAAAAGAAAAGACAAAAGACGGGCATAATATGTGCTGAAAATAAGTGAAAAAGCTGATGGGTGTGGAGATACATTAAGATACTCATTTGATAAAAAATAAACACATGCACCAAAGCATAAAGTGGAGAAGAACTTTTATTGGAAGATGAGGGACATTGCTATGCTGCAAATCCTATTGGAACCTAGATCAATATTTGAATAAACTAGAAGTCAAATACAAAAATGACACACTGTTTTCAAGAAAAATACTAGAGAAGAACTCAGAAGCATTTCTGTTTAATCAAAAGGAGTCCAGAGCTGCATTTCAAATCACTAGAGCATTTCTAAACTCATATCTAATCTCTCTCGGTGATTCTTTTATTTATATTTTGAGCAGTGTGTGTACTCTATATTTTTAGACACACACTGTCTCATGTGCTTAACTAGAGAATTTCTAAATCCTCACACAAAACTTCTATAACTCTCTTGTATCCCATTGTGGATAGTGGTAGAGGTCAATTGTGTCCTGGATAGCCTATGTGCTATTGTGTTTATTTGCTCCCACAAAGAACTTTGGTAGAGGTCTTAGTACCAGGACAGTCTATGTACTGTTGTTTACCCCGATCCAGGGTGTGGATCAAAATTTATATAAATTGTTTGATTGGACTAAAACTTGGCTTGAGACTGAACCTCTTGGTTTAAACCGATGTGCTTATTTTATTTTATTTTAAACTATATTTATTATTCTGCTGATAAGTACTTTAAATATAGATATGTTTTAAAGTAACTCTGTTAGTTGAACTAGAAAGTGTTTATACTTATTGTGAACCAGTAATTTAGTCTCAAAATCTAACTTAATCTTCAGATTATGTTAACTGAGAAGTAATCAATCTTTGAGAGACTAAATGAACATTTACAATATTTATAAATTCACTACAGTTTAACTTGTTTTATAAATTGTGGGATTTTTAAAACTAATCTTTTTAAGAGAAATTTTTATTGGAACTCAATTCACCCCCCTCTTGAGTATCCACTCCGACCAACATGAACTTACTAGGATTTCATCATACATAAAAGTATGTGTTAAAATGATACTATTTGATAAGGATCTCAATTTAAGAGGAAATTACACAACTGTTTTTCCTATTATTAGGTTGGTCTACATGACCCCCACTATGCAAGATAACTAAGTGCGAACTTCATGAGAACAAGTCTAAATTCTTATAAACCCTCATCACATGATAATAATAAATCATTTTTCCCAAGTTTTTATAATATATGTAAACTATAAGACATAGGTACAAGATTACTATCATTGTACCTTGGGTTTCTTATTAGAGATCTGAACTGTTATAAATAGTTAATATGAAACAAATTCGAAGGAAATTTCCATGTAAATAGTGTGTTTATAATTAATAAAACTATTTTGGTAAGATAAAATCATGAATAAATCTATATATATGATGTAGTAATTTAAAATTACTAATTATTTTATATTTATGGAAACTTATCTCAAAACACTACCATTTACACTAAATCCAATTTGTGTAAACTAACATTTTAGGTCTCACCTGATAAATCATTATTCTTCTTAGTTATAGATTTATTCATTGGGCCTACCACATTTTCCCTACGGATATGCTATTATCTATGCCTTCACTTATTTTTTTTGTAAAATCACATAAGAAATAATATCCCATAGTATATATGTTGTTTCCTCATTTATAAGAAGGACATCTTATCAAGTACCATTGATATGATATTATTAAAATTTTGACAACATTACACTTTCTCATAATAGTTCCATGATCTGGGAAAAATGATTACATATTTATACTTCTTCATTAGCTACAACAAAATCCACAATACACTTTATTTTTATAGATATGGCTACCAATAATCATCTTCTCTTTCTTATTTCATTAACCTGCCTGTAATCATAGATCAAATTAATCTATCAAAATACTAGTTTTTTTCCCATTATAGACAACATTTCAACTTATGTATACATAATTAATATACCAATTGAACATTCTAAAATACTATTGCATAGTATCATATATTATATATAGTAGTTCTCCTGGGGATATTTAATAATTCATATTGTTCCTTATTCATAGGATATATTAAACTTGGATTATATCATGACATATTTGATTGATCTATAAACTAAATCAAATATATTTCTACCCATATTTATAATATCTACCTATGTTTTAAACACATCTACTTTGGGTGATTAATTTCATGAGATTTAATCTATAATTCCCCCTCTAATTATTCAATATTCTCTTTTTTCAATACACTGTCAATTTATATACTTTGAATTCCATCAAGAATACCATAAATAAATCTATTTATATTTTACTCCATAGAATATGGGTCTCTATATTAAATAATTTATAGATAAATATTTTTAACTTTATCATAACTAACAGTATGACTAATACAAGATTTCTATATGTTATTATCATATTTTACTTGGAAAATCATGGTTCCCGCCTAACCTCCTGTTGAAACATGGAAAAATAATTATCCTATGATTTAATTCTTTCATCAATCCATAAATGGATCCATGTGGAATTCATGTAATAATAATGGTAAATACTATGGAAATATTAATTCAAATTGATTTTCATGTCACTATTGGTGAAATGGATTTCATATAATCAACACCTTGACTATTTGAAAACCATTAGTGACCAATAATTATTTATAGGTACTCACATAACCATCCTTATTTAAATATCTATTAAAACCCTAATTGGGTATAGTGGGCTTTACAACAACTAGATATGTTCCTAAAAATAGATTCTATTTCTGTATATAGAATCTGTTTTTGAATTAATATCAACTTTCTATTTTTTATCTTGTTTTACATTTATTTATTCTTTATTAAATTGGGGTTTAATATTCTCAGTTAATAATATATCACATAAATAAGTAATTATTAAACCATCATGATTTGATTTTATAACTTCCACACATAGTATGTGTCTCTGGAAACTTATTTTCCACAAAACCCATGTGTAAGTTGTTCATATGACAATTGCTTGTGTGTCTTTATCTTTGAATTTATTAAAGTCTGTCTTTCTCCCACAATTCCAATTAAATATATTCACCCTATTATATAAATATATAATTTTAATTGACTATTATTTTTCTATCTTAGGGATTTATCTAATATACTTAGAAACCTGTAGGGTGTGAGATCTGATCAATGATTCATCGGGGGATTGGGATCAGGGAAATATCTATAGTTGGTTTAATGAGGTCAATAATAATCTCATTTTTAGTATTCCTCTCACACCAGGAATGGTTATTGTTCTTATTTTCTCAATGAGGGAATCTTATAGAATGTACTCCGTTCATTTAGGATTGAAAATGTTAGTACATGGTTTGGATTAGGCCCGTCCTATTGATTACTGGAGGATGATTTGGTCACTCACTTCTCCACCTAAGGAAAAAATCAGGGGTGGGTTTGTGCTAGTATACTATCAACCCACAACCTTTTGGTATGATGACATCTTGTGGAGGAAGATAGTTATCCTTTATGCCTCTAAGAAGTGGAATATCATGTACATGTAATTCTCTTTTATCATGGGGTGGAAGGGGTATGGAAGGAATGACCACTATATTTTAAAAAATTCTTTGATCCTTCTGCTGGGTTGGTCTAAAATCTCAATAAATGGGTGTCTTCGTAGGAATATAACATGGTGGGGATGATTTTCACAATTTCTTGGTTGATTTGGACTAGAATAAATGAGTGAATTTTCCAAAATAAGTTGAACCAAGATCATATTTGGATCAAGAGGGCCATTGAATGGATGAATTAATAGAATACAAATGACTTGAGGCCCTCATTGGGTAGTACTCGGTAGGAATCTCATTGTTGGACTCCTCCCCCATAGGGTTCTAGAAAAAATTAACATAGATTTGGCCGTCTCAGCTAATTCTAGGGTTGGTGTTGGATTTACTACTCATCACAGAAATGGAACGGTCTGGGAAGCCCATGTCATGGATGTACATTCCCCTTAGAGTCTGGTGGTGGTAGTGTAATTTTCTATCATTTAGGGGATCATTCTTGCTTTCCCAAAATATTGGAAATTTATTTTTTTGGAATTTAATTGCCTTGAAGTGATTACTGCCTGATTAAAAAAGGAATAGGATTTTCATCTGTTGGGCCTTATCCTGAGAAATATTTGGTCATCAATCGAAAACTTTAATGAATGAAAATTTTACTTCATGAAACATGGGGTAATTTTGAGGCTTGTCGATTAGAAATCTATATGGAATCATGGTGTGATAATTTTTTTGGTTAACACTTTTCTTGATTGGATTTGTAGGTCTGGTGTTTTTTATCAGTAATATATTATCTCCCTAATCCCAAAAAAAATTAAGATTCACTTTTTCTTATTCTTAATGAAAGTATTTTTATTGCATTAACCTCAATAAACATGTCCCAAAAAAACACATAAATTGAAAAATAGTGGATTTATTTCATATTATAAACTTTAAGATATCTATTTTTAAATAATGGTGGCATTATGTTAAGTGTTAATGTGAATCGTGTTTTAAAAAGATATTTTAATAATATGCAAGACATTCAATATTAATCATTTATCCCCTTTTTACCAACACCATGACTCTGATGTGTATAAAAAAAATTATTTTTGGAAATAATATCAATTAAATATTTATTGATCAATTAATGATTTGTTAAGATATCCTACAACATAACCACATGATTCGTCTTTCATCTTCTTAGTATGATTTTTCTATACTAAAATTTTATATTCCTTAAATATATAAAATGAACATTATGAAGTATGAAAATTTACCTCTTTCTGAAACCTGAAGTATTTGATATATATTTTTTCAACTAAATGTAAATGTTTTATAGATTTATATCCATTGATACCAAATTATTTTTGGACACTATAACTTATAATAAATCATTTTAAATACCTTAATAGTAAAAATCTAATACATGGTATATATGTGACATTTTGTTATTATTTTACTTGACCAAGTATTATCTTTCCTCGACAAGGTATTATTTGGGGAAACTATTATATATACATCAATAATTACTAACTTAATTTTTCTATGATTATAGTCTAATAAAATTATTCATCAAGTATAGTATGCCATAACAATATTTATTTAAAATATAAAATAAAATATCATCATGTCCTAAGTTGATGCTGAGATAATATTTTTAGTAACACACATTACATAAAAATAGTTTTAAAATTCATGTGTCTCTCTACCTCTCAATTTGAAATTATTATCTTATATATTTGATGTAAGGGATAAGACCTATAATGAACATGAAGATCCAATTAATTCAAGTAATATTTATGATCTTCCTCGATGGCTAGATTAGTATACAAATGTGTAAATCCAAAATAGTATCACATTACCAATAAGTAAAAAATGTTGAAATATTATATGTAAAAATAAATATGTCAGAAGTTAAAACTTTTTATTTCTTTATCTTTAATTATTTATTATTTAAATTATAGTGGAATTTCTTTACATATTTGAAGGAAATTTTCTTTTTCTTCATGTTATCCCTCTATATTATTGGTTTCTTGTAAGGATATTGTGAATGTGCCTTTTATAATAAAAATTCCATTGTCATTTTATCCTTAAATTTCTTCTTTTCTCCATATGAACTAAATATTTATCTTTCTTTAAGTTCATATCAACTTGGTGAACCTCATCCAAAATATTGTGAAGTATTTTCTTGATAAAACTCATTTGATAATTCTCAATGATTCTAGAGTAACTGAGTGATAAGGATGAGAGAATGAGATGAATTGAACGATCGTTATTCAACTTAAAAAATTACTCTGTCAATTGATCAATTTACTCTTTCTTAATTTTTACATGATTAATATCCCAGATTACATACTCTAATTTATACATTATAAATTTAAAGATAATATCATCTATTAATTTATTATATGTCTCCATATAAACTTCTTAGGGATGTCATAATAAGGAAAAGAAATCCATGTTCACGTGTTTCTTTCAGAACACACTGAACATTGATGGAAACATGGTTATAAAAATATCAAATTCATCATCTATGAGTCTCTTGTAAGATTAATTTTCACCATTAATTTCCACTTGATATGACTCATCAGGTAGTAGGGACTCTAGTATATAAAATTTCCCCCCCCCCCCTTAATCATATTATGAAAAATAACTAATACCAATTCAAAAAATTACTTGTGGAAAGGACATGTTTTTTGTTTAGTATTGATCTCTATGATTTTTGTGGTATTTATTTCCATTTTTTTCAATATAAAACTTTATTATATTTTTACTTTTATCTTGATTAATTATTTTTTAGACATTTTAGATTTATATATCTTGAATTTATACCACAATTTTATTCAAAACCAAATAGCCCTCAAATATTATATTTTGAATATCCAACGTCTTTGAAATTATAGTGGGAAGGATCATTAAATATATCATCATAGACCATGATATGGTATCACCGCTACTCTTATAATCTAAGGAAAGATTTTATCTATACAACCACATTAACTCATGACTCCTCAATCTTTTGAGTATATTCATATCTCTTATAAATCCATAACTAAAATTTTCACAATAATTATCTCAAAAATTATACCAAGATAGGTATTAAAATATAATTGATCAAAATTTAAGTTTAGTAAACCCAAAAATATCTTTCTAACTTCCCAATAGAAGGATGAACCCTAAATTTTTGATAACTAGAACCTATAACTACGGTTTCTTCATAAAATATGTAATTTATGAAGTTTTAAACTTAAAATTTATATTAAGGTAGTTCATTTTATTTTATTTTCTTAAATCACAGTAAAAACATTAACAATTCATAAATAAAAAAAATCAATAGGAATTTATTCATTTTATCTATAAATACTTGTTAACCTTTCTATGTGATCACGTGTTTAACATACATTCATAAAATAATTAATCATGCATGAAAACAAAATTAAATGTACATGATAATTCCATATAATCAAATAGTTTATCAATTGAGTGGGTAAAAGGTCAATTGATACCCTAGGTGGATTCCTTTATCCATTTAATGACTTAAATAATTGTTCCTCATTATCTCTCAACAATTATATATTATTTTTATCACTCTAATTCCCATCTCAAATCGCATCATTGTAAACTCTTCTTTTTTCATAATGTGTACTCACACTTATGTGAGGGTACTTTGGATGTGGTAATTATATTTTATCACTAAAATATGGATATGTATTCCTTTTTATATTTAAAAAAGGAGGGATGATTAACATATTTCTAAATAAAAATTAAATGAATAATTTCTACATTTAAAAACTATTAATATAATTAATTTAAATAAATAAACACATAAACATACAAGGATCAGTATCAAATCATTATCAGTCCAAATGAATAAATATAACTTTAAAATAATTTAGTAAGATAAATTTATACTTGTATATACTTTTAATTTAATAAAATATTATTAAATATTTTTAATTAATAAAAAA
Source organism: Viscum album (assembly GCA_963277665.1). Taxonomy (NCBI): domain Eukaryota; kingdom Viridiplantae; phylum Streptophyta; class Magnoliopsida; order Santalales; family Viscaceae; genus Viscum; species Viscum album. Next base: position 1,424,056,045 of record OY728120.1, on the reverse strand, counting down.
CACATCTGAAGGGGCATAAAATATTTTCAAAAATAATAATTAATTCTTTAAAATAATTTCTAGGATTTTTTCATAATTTCTCAATATTTGTTCCTTAAAAAATAAATCTCCAAAGTAAAAAATGATCTAAGAGAGCCTAGCCAACTGAGCCGATTTGGTGGATCCAACAAATAGCTAGATCAGTGTGGGAGCGGGTGAACTGCACAAGAGAACCCTTTCAGTGGTATTCACATCATATTATGTTGGTGGAAAAAATAAATATATATTTATAAGATAATATATAAAATTTAAAGTGTGGGTTAGTGACATTACATTCCCCCCACCCCCACCCCTTAATCAATGAGGGGTGGTTGGTATGGGAGGTAGGTACCAGAGTGTTTCCTAGATGTTTTTTTATAAAAAATAAAATTGTTTTTAATTTTTCAGATCTTCAAGACACCATTCTTACTAATTCTAGGGAACACATGCCTGACACCCCAATCTACCCCCTTTTTCATCATTTTAATATTTTATTTTTAAAAAATTGTAGTAATCATCATATGGTCATATTGTATTTGTTCGACCTCCAATCAACATACTATATATTCCATTGGCTTTTTATTGTCACCCACTACTTGAATTATAGTGAATTTAATTAAAATTTTGGCTATATTAATTACACAGCTACTCTAATACTACATTAAGGAACCATGTACCATACAGAAGCATGGAAACTAGTAATTTATAATATTATATATCAGATATATCATAAGAAACCAATTATAAAATTTAAAAAAAATCATCATATAAATCTCCTGTAATTAATTTTATGTACGAAAAAATAAAATAAATAGTATATTTGAAGCTCCTCATGTTACTTATATGGTTTTAAATTATGTTATATTAGTTTTGTTAATTTTATCTTTGAGAATTTTTGGGCATTTATTTTTGAAATTATAGAAAAAAAATTAAATGTTCATGGTTTAAACATTGACACTACATGGTTTGTTAAACCATGCATATGAACTTTACAAAGGGATTATATCATCACATAGTTTACTAAGAACCATATAGGGTTGCCCCTATAGATGGGTATTTTTAGTTTTTAGGGATTTCCTTAATAGGCAACACACAATTTGATAATACCTTGAATGTTTTAGTAAAAAACAAGTGAACTATTTTTTTAGTAAGGGTTTTGAAACATGGAATGAAAATGGATTTCCAAAACCAAGTAGAAAGAGTGAATGGGGATTAATATCCTTGATAGATAATTTTTTCATGGGTGGGGCATAATTTGGTAAACCATGGGAGCTATAAGGTTTTCATTGAAAATTGAAAATACCTATTTTCCTTCCATAATTTTTAACCCCATTTACCTCTACTACACCCTCACAAATTCATTCATCTCTTTGGAGCTCAAGGCAGAGATCCAAACTTCCCCTCCTTCTATTCAAGGATCCTTCTTCATGGATTCTAATAATTCTATTAGGTAAACTTATCTCCTCATATTCCTTTATATTTTCCTTCACTCTCTCTTGAATTCCCCAAGGCCCCCTTTTCTTCCTGGGAATCTTGGATCATTGCACATGGGTATTTTAGGGTTTTAAGTTATATCTAACATGGGTATTCAGTGAATATGGTCTTGTGGAGGTCGGTTTGTGACTTTATTAGTTGTTCAATTGGGAATTAAACACTCTATGGATCATTTCTAATTATTTCAAGGTATGTGTTCCTCTTTATTTCCTTTATTCTTCAAATCATTATATTCCTTAGTTTTAGAAATTCATTTTTACTAAAAGTATAATTATATGTGACGCTTTAAATATAAATGTAAATTATTTTAATGAAATTATGGATTTACATAGAATTTATTTTTATATGGACTTTATATATATATTCAGTTTAATGTTAAAATGTTTTAAGTGATCATAAAATGTTCCAAGTGGACTTTTAAATTATTTTTAAGGAAAATGCGGGACTTAATCCTTTTTTGAGGCTTTCAAAGGAAAGATCCATGTTTTTAAGGAATGTTTTTTGATTTAAAGAGGTGCGTGTGCCTTAAAATTTTCAAATTATTTATAAGGATTGAATTTATATTATAAATAAGGGATTAGGAATCCAAATTTGTTCTTTTTTGTGAAGTATTTTTTGGCATTACAGAGAATAATGGGTTTTATTTCTCATGATACCGTTAGTTTTTTCATAATTTTTTTTTTCTAGATAACGGTTTTGTAACCTCTTGTAACAGATTTGTCATGTGATATGGGTTTTTTCATGAAAGGGTCTAAGAGGTGGGGTGTGGGAAATTAATTATCTTAATTTATATAATTACCTCAATTTCTTGCTCACATATTTAAATTTTTGGTCGTTGAAATGCTTGGTAGCTAAGTAGTAGCCTCAACAAGTGAAACCCATGGTTTGGATTGTGATGTTGATTGGGTTCATTACACATGGAAGTTGAGTAATATTTGGATATATTTAGTACCCATGGAAGATTCAATCTCCTAGGTTAATTATAGGGCCCAACTAGTTCAATGAGACCACTAGAATGGATAGGTTCCTTAGCTTCAACCTAGGGTTCATGTCACCAGTTCAAGATTGAATTACATTAGTACCTAGGTTAATAGCATGTGATTATTATTCTTTTATAGGTAATTTACAAAGGTTATTCACATATTATATTTATTATATCCACTTTTGATTGTATTTTTAGTAGAACCATTCACATTTCTTTTTTCCCTCTCAGTTCTTTCCTCCTCAAGATAGTGGTTCCCTTTAGTATTTTTTTCATGTATCTGTGGGTGATAATATTTCTAAAATGGTTTTAAATTTTGTTTTGGAAAAAAAATTAAAGGAAAAAATAAAGTTCTTCCTTATAAATGATTTCATTTTTTTAAGGTTTTAAAAAGGGAATTTAGAAAGGGTTATTCATGTTTTTTTTACAAATTACTAAAGAATTATGATTTAATGTTAGAAAATAGATTTTATTACTGATAAAAGAAGTATGTGATTTTGTTCCTTGTGGATTCCCTGGATAGAAATCCATATTTTATTTATTGTATTTCAAACTATAATTAGTGATGTGCTTATTTAAATTAATTGCATAGAATTCTTGGTGTTGTCCTATTTGTCATGTTAGCTCACATCTTTCATATACACTCAGGTGTGTCTGTATCTGTGTGTGTGTTTCTAAATATCTTATGTATTATATAGGTTACAAGTTATAATTTATATTAGATAATGTATCTCTAGGGTTTATGGTTGATTTTGAAGTTCCCAGTCAGGATCCAAGTATCACTGAGAGGGGGAGGGGGTGAATCAGTGATATCTTTTTCTTTTTAAGTTTCCCCTTTTTTGAAAAAACCTTCGCCTCATGTTAAAGAGTTTCTTCCTTGCTGAACACACACAACCACATGAACACAAGATTTACAGGGTTCACTACTCAACAAGAGTAGCTACGTCCTTGGTATGGTACGGAAACAATCCAATACCACACAATCCACTAGAAAACAATCCTTTGATGTGGAATACAATGAGTAGGATATACCCTTACACTCGTGCAGCACTTTGAAAACAATCCAATTGTGCGTGTGCTCCCTCTTAGCACAAATAGGGTAACACAATGCTTCAGTGCTTCTTTACAATTGAACAAATGTATTCTCTGAAGTACAAATCTTCACTTTCTTACCCAGAAGTCGGTAAGAACTCTCTTACGCACAACTGAATACGTGCGAAGACCCCAAATATTTCACGCATCTTTTAGGGTGCCTTGTGCGCAATTCAAATGGCTTGCGTGTAAAAATGACCTTTTTGCGCGGAAATCATTTTCGCGCAACTTCCCTTTTTTCACGCAAAGTTTCACTTTTCGCGCAACTTCCAAATTTTTCACGCAACTGTCTTAATTTCGGGAAAACCTCTTTCTTTTCGCGCACCCCACTTAGCGTAAGATTTTACGCACACCAGAGATCAGAATTTCTTCTATGTGTTGAGCCTCTTTAAATGGGGAGGGTTAGCCTCATATTTATAGGCAATTTTGACCCCGCGCGAAAAACACTAATCCGCGCGTTAAGCCTCCTTTATGCGCGGAAAAACTCTTTCATACAACTTCATATTTCGCGCCATGATTCAATATTTCACGCACCTCATTCCTTTTCCATTTTTCATTATTCTAATCCTGAAGCACCAATTGCGCGCAAAATTCCAAACCACATTCCATATTGCGCGCAAACCCATCCTTTCACGCAACATCGTATTTCACGCAATGATCCAATTTTTCGCGCAGCTCATGCCTTTGAAAATTTTTGAGCTTCTGATCTCGAAACACCTTTTGCACGAAGAACATCATTCCTCTATTTCACACATCCCACAGATATTTCGCGAAATGATCCAATTTTTCGCGCAACCCGCATATATTGCGCGCACCTCTTTATTTTTGCGCGCAACATGCTTAAATTTCCGCACACTCCATGCCTTTGTCATTTTTCGATGTTCTGATCTTGAATCATGCCTTGCACGCAAAAATATAAACTGTATTCAATCTTTCATGCTTCATCCATTTCCAAAAACACATCTTCATCTCCTGATTTTCAGGCCCTAAAATTTGGCAAGCACTGGAAAACAGTGCCACCTTAAACGGTGCTTTTCTTCCATCCCCAGATTGTCTATTGCTTGGTCATTTTATCTCTTTACTACTTCCCATAATCATTCTTCTGCTCTTATCATGAATCCCAATATCATGATATTTATCCTTTGATAGATCAGCTTTAGCATCGTCAGAGTTGCAATGGGAACTGAAACTTCCCTATCTCCCAGCAGCATCATTCCTTCAAATCAAAACTTTATATGACTGGCATCATCATTTATCCCCCTTTCCTTCATAAGGATTGCATCAAAAGTCCTCATAACTCATGATATGTGTGAAATACATACCAGCAATGTGTCTTCTGATTGGTGATCCTTCTACAAAGTGAATTGATTTATCTTTTTTGACAACAAAATACAGTACTCTGCAAAGGCTAACTCTTCAAACTTTCTTCTCCATTCAACTTAGTCCCAACAATCTCCCCCTTTGGATTTTTTTGTCAACCAAGATTCATAAATCATTAAACTTTGTAACCTTTTGAAATGGATTACTTATCAACAATTCTAAGCCTACGTGTGCTAACTCATTGTAGGAAACAAGAATTATTGACAGCCAAAACCATGCTGTCCAAACGCAGTGACTGTGAAATCTCATGAACGTACCTCCTCATACTTCTTCAGAACATCTTTCAATCTTATACTTCAGCATTCTTCACTTCTTCAATTTTCCTGTAAAATAACATTGTTTCCTACAGCCACTCCAACAAACAGTTAGAATAGTTCACACACATACATGTTGAATTCACACCTTACCCACAACTCTCCCTTAATACATGCTTCCTTGTGGATAGATTTATTAAACAATTCTCCCCCTTTAAAACACTATCCAAAGGTAAGATGAGAGAGGGGACAGAAACACGTACCTTAACCTTGATGAGAAGAAGGTTGTACACCCATGTTCAACCTCAATTTTGCAAATGGTTCTTTCGGTAATGGTTTTGTAAATATATCAGTAATTTGTTCAGATGTAGGAACATACTCCAGCCTCAATTCATTCTTTTCAACATGCTCTTTGATTAAGTGGTACTTTATATCAATGTGTTTTGAACGAGAATGTTGTACTGGATTTCTTGTAAGATTGATTCCACTCTAATTATCACAACCAAAGAGCAATGGTAGCTTTACTTCAACAAGTAGATCTTCCATCTGAGTCTTCATCCACATTAGTTGAGTTGCAGCTTTAGTAGCAGCAACATACTCAGCTTCAGCTGTTCTAAGAGTTACTGAATTTTGTTTCTTGGTATGCCAACTAACACAGATTTTCCCCAGAAAGAATACTCCACCAGATGTGGATCTTCGATCATCAACATATCCTGCCCAATCAGCATCAGAATACCCAAATAGATCAATATTTTCAGAGCCATCATACCGGATTCCAAAATTTGTTGTGCCTTTGATATATCTAAGAATTCTTTTTCCAGCAATCAAATGTGATTCTTTAGGAGCACTCTGAAATCTTGCACATAAAGTAATAGCATCGACGATGTTGGGTCTTGAGGCAGTCAAATATAGCAGACTTCCAATCAGTTTTTGAAACTCTTTCTGATCAACTTCCTGGCCTTCTCCATCTTTTGACAAATTGGTTCCCACTAAAATCGGTGTGGGAACTAGTTTTGAATTTTCCATGCCAAACATCTTCAGATGTTCCTTAGCATACTTTTCTTGAGACAGAAAAACATGATTCATCTTCTATGAAATTTGTAACCCAAGAAAGTACTTCGTTTCTCCCAGCATGGAAATCTCAAACAACTTCTTCATCTCCTTAGCAAATTTTTCACATGATCTTTCATCATTTCCAGAAAATATAATATAATCGACATAAACAATAACGATCAGTGAAAACTCCTGACATTTATTTATGTAGAGATTGCTGTCAACTCTCCCTTTCTTAAAGTTCATCTTCTTCAAGAAAGTATCTAATTTAGAATATCATGATCTCGGAGCCTATTTTAGCCCATACAGAGCCTTCTTCAACCTGCACACATAGCTTTCATCTTTTCTAACAACAAATCCACAGGGTTGATCAATGTAAACTTCCTCATCAAGATCACCATTCAAGAATGCGGATTTTACATCCATTTGAAAGATTTTGTAACCTCGTTGTGCAGCAATGGCAAGAAATATTCTGATTGTTTCTAATAGAGCTAATGGAGCAAAGGTTTCATCAAAGTCAATGCCTTCAATTTGTGAATACCCTTTGTAGACCAATCTTTCCTTGTTTCTTATTATATTACCTTCTTCATTCAGCTTGTTTCAAAAAATCCACTTTGTACCAATAATGTTCTTGTTGTCCGGCTTGGGTACAATTTCCCAAGTATTGTTCTTCTCTATCTGATCAAGCTCTTCATTCATAGCATGAACCCATTCTGGATGCTCAAATGCTTCATTTATATCATTCGGTTCAACTTTCGAATAAAGAGAAGTATGTGATATAGCATTCATTGTTCTTCTTGTTTGAACCCTCTGATTTTTATCTCCAATAATGTTCTGAGTCTCTACTTGTTTCCTCAACCTAGGATGAGTTGTTTGAACTTCACCCTCATCACTTGATATTTCTGAGTCATATTCCTCTTCTTGAGTAGGATGAACATATTCTGAAACATTATCAGAATTGTAAACAAAATCTTCTCTATCCCGCTCGACTTCCACATCAACATATGACTGCTTTTCTTTCTCAGCATTTTCAACAACTTTTACAGATGAAGAATCAGTAATTCTTCCTATTTCATTGTTGAGGCATCTATATCCTCTTCCTTCTGGAGCATAGCCAAGAAAAATTTTGTCATCTCCTCTTTCCTCAAACTTTCCCAGATTTCCACCTTTCTTCTTTATAATACATGGACTCTCAAAGACTCTCAAGTGTTTCAGACTTGGTGTTTTTCCATAGAACATTTCATATGGAGTCATATCTGAGTTTGGCCTATAGAAACACCAGTTCTGAATATACACAGCAGTTCCCATGGCTTGCCTCCAATAATAATGAGAGAGACTATGTTCAAGTAACATAGTTCTCCCCATTTCCACCAGACTTCGATTCTTTCTTTCAACCACTCCATTTTGTTGAGGTGTGTATGGTGAACTGAACTCATGAAGAATTCCATGTTTCTCAAGATAACTTTCAAACTCTTCATTCTTATACTCACCACTATTATTAGTTCTCAAATTCTTCACTGAATACTCACATTCCTTCTCTGCTTTCCTTCTGAAACTCTTAAACATTGTTAGAGCATCTGACTTATGTCTCATTTACATAACACAAGTAATGCGAGTAAAGTAATCAATGAAAGTAATGAAGTACTTATCTTTATTGGAAGATTTCTTTCTCATTGGTCCGCATATATCTGAGTGTATGAGTTCCAAGGGTCTTTTTGAGTGAATTTCAACTCTCTTGTGCATAGAATTAGCAATCTTCCCTTTCTCACAAATAGTGCAGCACCAATCTCTTTCTCTTGATAAATCAGGCATATCCCGAACACTATCTCACTTTGATAACTTGCACATATTTCTCTGACACATGTGACCTAGCCTTTTATGCCATAATTTGTTTTCATCTGCTACACCCATGTAACAAGAGTTCTGCAATTCACCAACTTGGAACAAATTCCCTCTTGTACGTTGGCCCCTTGTAACTATGTTTCCGTCATTTTCACTTTTCACAACAAATCCATATTTTCTGAAGATCACTTTGTTGCCCTCATCATAGAATTGGGACACACTAAGCAGGTTATGTTTCATCCCATCAACATATAGTGTTTTTTCTGGATTTCATCTTTTCTTTTCCAATGATGGCTGATCCAACACCTTTGATCCTCAGAGATTCATCATTTCCAAATGTCACAGTTCCTTCTTTGAAGTCTTTTACATTCTTCAGAAGATCTAACTCTCCTATCATATGAGATGAACATCCACTATCAAGAATCCATGGACGTTCTCCTTTGGTAGCTTTCAAAGCAGTTTAAAAAACAAGTGCTTTTTGTTCTTCCTTTTCCTTCACTTTCTGTTGTGCTTCTTCCAATTTCCAAGCCAAATCAATGTGTTCTGGACAGAGAACCATGCATTCTTTCTTTTCAGACTTATCAGACTTGTCCCTTTTGGATTTTAAAAACTCTGTCTTCTGTGGATTATTAACAAATTCTTGCTGCTCTGGTAACACACTAAGGCAACCCTTAGCAAGATGTCCAGGTTGATCACATCTTTCATTTCTCCCCCTTTCCTTCATAAGGCTTGCATCACAAGTTCTCCAACTCATAATATGTGTGAAATACATACCAGCAATGCATTGTCTGATTTGTGATCCTTATACAAAGTGAATTGATTTATCTTCTTTGACAACAAAATACAACACTCTTCAAAGGCTAACTCTTCAAACATTCTTCTCCATTCAACTTGGTCCCAACAGATTTGGTATGTGGAGTGTAATAGTGTGATGCATGGAGATGCAAGGGAAGAATGGTTCTGGTCTTGTTTTCCTTTTGATGTACTAATGTATCCACCAAGATTATTTTTTAATATATATGTATTATGTTTCATTTATTGTACCTAGTTGTGTAGTAATTTTGGGTGATGTATGTTTGTTCATATAAATGATTTGAATTATAATTATTGGTTATCACTCATTTTTTGGTTTATTTTTCAGGTTTTTCTTATTAAATTTAGCATGAATGTACAACATATTGATGATCTATATTGGATTATTTGGAAATGATATATTATTTATCAAATCTAAATTGAAGGAAAAAAAGGTTCCCTTGTATTCCTCCTTGATTCCCATTCACTATTCTCTAGAAGATGGGGTTTGCTAATTCCCTTTGGTCCTTCTGAAGAGACAATTCGGGTATTGATTTAGTGGGGGCTAAGGTTGATTCATTACAATATTACATTAGCGCCTGGGATTTTATAAGGATCTAGGTTTTTCAAGATCCATATTATTATTTTTTATGGGTCATGGAAGAATGGATATTAGGACTATTATTAGGATTCAAGAGGTTGGTGCAGGGAGGGCCATGTAAGCTCCTTATCACCCTAGGACTTGAGATACCATTAGAAGTTCAAGGTTTAATTTTGAATTAAATTTTTTTTATTATTCTTAATGTGTTTTGATATGTTATTGTGGTATTTTTATCCTTAATGATAAAATCAATTATTTTTTGGGACTCATCAAGCTTTCGGGGTGAAAATATAGGAAGAACATGAGTTTCATAGTTAGATACCATCGTCTAGAAAACTATGTGGGGACCATGTGGTTCGGTCTAAAACCATCACAGTGGGTGTTTCACTATTTTTTATAATTCTCTAAAGTATGTGACCAAAGCATGTTCAATTATTATTCATCCCTATTTCTTTCTCCCTTTCTTTTCAAATTGATTCTAATGGTTTCTACCATCGGTGTGAGTTTAATCACAGGATCTTGGTAGTGAGTTGATTTTATTGGGTGATATTTGTATGGATTCCTCATGACTTTTTGTTTAGACTCGTGTTCTAGTGGTTGGTTTTTCATTTTTTTAAAATTTTTAGTTTTAGATAAAAGGTGATTAATATTTTAAAATATTGGTTTCAAAATAATATTTTACATCTTTTTTAAAATGATTTTCATGTTTTATATGAAATATTTTATAAATTGGATAATTTTATAATATTAAATAAAGTAAATTTTTAAAATTTATCAAACATTTATGTAAATATTTTTAAATGATTTCATACAATAATGATTTTATTTCAATTTGTAATAATTTTAAAATTTATTTTTATGGGAAATGTTTCTTGTAATAATGATAAAATATGGTTTATTTAGTTTTTAAATGAAAAAATATGTTACTGTATTTTTTATAAAAAAAGGGTGCCATATTTTTCATAGATGAGATTTGGTAAAATACATTTGAAAATTTTTGTTGGAAACTAGTAATTTTATAGTAAATAAACTTTTATGGTGTGTGGGTGGTGATTCTCTATTTTTTAGTTTGTCCTTAAGTTGTAACAGGGTTGTTTTGGTTTGAGTAAAGATGGGTGGATTGGTTTGATTCATGTTTTTTTGTTAAACAATTCATCCCATAATGTTCAAAAAATTAAGTATAAGGCATATACCAAAGGATGACCCCACATAGTGAATCCTCACATGGATTTTAGAAAACTGATTCATTTCCTTACTCCACCTAGAATCTAAATAGATTAATGGACTTAGAAATTTCTCTACAAATAGAATTTGTCTTCGGAGTACCTTAAGGTGGTGTTTATTTAATTTCTCTAATTTTATATTAGTGTGGTAGTTATTGAATATTTTTTAATATTTGATTTTTCCCAAATAGAATCATTGATGACCCATTAAGAGATCGTTTATAGAAGGATATCCTTTTTTACCTCATTTTCATGTTAGAGTTTGGTATTTCCATAGTTCATCAATTTTCTATGGGAAAATGAATTTTTTGTGATCTATTATTGCTTGTATTTGGATATTTTTGTTTTTTTGTTTTTTCTTTTAGTGGGTTGCGTTTAGTGGTGGTTGGATAATCCTTGTTGATTCAGATTTGGTTTATGGTTTGGGTGTTTTTTGTGCATTTTTGTGGGATGAAAGTCATTTGAAGTTATATATATGTTGGGTTGGTGGAATTATTCTTCTATAGGTTTTTGTGGAAAGAGATGATTTGTAGTTGGGCTGGGAATTCTTAGTGGGTTGAAATGAAAGATATTGGGTATGTTCTTGAGTATATTAGACCATTGTTTCTTTATGATAAATACATATGGGTTCTAGTTTCATTTATGAGATATTATTTTGATGGTATTATATGGTTGATGTCCCAGTTTACACATATGAAGTGTGGTGATCTAGGTCTAAAATAGATGCTACTTTTTTTTGTCCTATTTTAGGATTCATGATTCTATTTCTTTTTATGATAGATAATTTATAGTGGTTTAGTTATGAGTTTCATTTTAGCTTTTTGGTTTTATTTTATGTTATACATTTTTGGAGTGTTAAATGGGTTTTTATAATTTTTTATTTTTAGTTAAGAGATTGGGGTTGTCTCTAGAGATAAGATCTATTAGATGTTTTTAACATTTATTTAACCATTTTAGATGAGTTATATATGCTGGGGAGACCTAAAATAGGATAATATTCCCTAGAGATTTAGGGTAGATTTATTGGACTAGTCTTGGGAGTTGTTAGTGTTATTTGAGGAATAGGGTTTCAATGTATCTCGGATTATAGGTGGTTAGTTTTGGAAATGAATTATGGTGGGTGGTTATCTCTAGAGAGGACCATGCCTATCCATCCCCAACCCATATGCCTTATGTTTTAATGAGTGTGGGGGGAGGGGATGTACTGGTTTTTTATTTCCTTTTACATTTTGTTAAGGAATTTATGAGGGAAAAAATTATCTTGGTGGGGTGATTTGAAATCTGTATTTTACTATTATGGTGTTTATGTTAATTTAATTCGGGTTAATTTGTGGTTCAAACATTATTAGACTCTAGTTTTTTAAATTCAAAATACAACTCATTGTGTACAGTTTCTACATGGCCACTTCATGGTTTATAAAATTGTGTAGATGAACATTGTAAAGGGATTCCTTCTATGCATGGTTTAGTAAAAATTGTTATGGATTATCCATAGGTAGGGGTTTTTTAGTTCATTTTGTTCATGAAATATTTGATAAAACTATACAGGTTTTAATGGAAACAATGAGAGCTATTTGTTCATAATTGTATTGGTGCACGAATTCTGTATGGTTAGACAAAATCATGAAAAAAGTGTGTGAGGGGCTCCAAAGCATTGATAGAGTGGTCTTGTGAGACTACTACATTGTTTGATAAACCATGCATCCAAACCATGTGACACAACCAATTTTCCTGAAAAAAGAAATTTTCTATTTTCCATCCTGATTTTTAACCCATTTTATCCTATCCACCTCCCTCACTCATTCAAATTACTCTAGGTATCTCAAGGGGGAGATCTGGCCTTCCCCTATATCGATTCTTAGCTCCCTCTTCATCAAATCCAACTATTTTCAAGGTAAAATCCTCTATTCATTATCATATATCATTTCTATCCATATATATTCCATTCTCTTAGGTTCACTCTTCATATCATGAACACTATATCATTTTATATGGGGGGTTTGGTTTTTGGGTTACTTTTAACCTAGGTATTTGGTGATTTAGGGCTTGCATAGGGTTTTTCTGGACTTGATTGGGTGTTCTTCAGGGAAGGAAAAGCTTTTTAAATTGTATCCAATATTATTGAGTTAGGTGTTTTTAAGATTTTACATAATATTGAAAATCCTGGGATGATTAATCTTTAAAAATATGTTTTTACTCAAATTATAGATGAATATTATTTTTTGAAAATAAATGTGAATTGTTTTTATGAATCCTGGCTTGGTATAAAAGGGATTTTCTTATAGAATTTAAATATTTTTTCAGTTAAACGTTTAAAATTTCCAAGTGTTTGTAAAATTTCCCAATGGGATATTTTAAATGAGTTTATTGAATAATTTTGGGTCTCAGCCATCAGTTGTGGGTTTTCAAGGGAAAATACAATGTTTTGAAAGAATGATTTTGAATTTAAAATAGCTTGTGTTCTAGAGAGTTTTCAAATTGATTGTAAGTATGGTATTTTAAGGACAAAGAGTATAATTGGAATATCAGGTTGATTTTTATATGAAGGCTTGTTTAGAACCATATAAAATAAAGGGTTATTTTCTCCAAAAACCCTCATTGAATTACCTTAATATTTTTTTGTTCCTGTTGGGAATTGTTTAAATTTTTATGATGGATGTGTATTGTGAAAGGGGTTATTCTTACCAACAATCTTGTAACCAAGTGGTACAAGGTCCTACTTGGCATCCAAATGACCTAGGATCAAATCCGAGCAGGGACATAACTCTGGTACTATAGCGGTACTGTAGCAATATTTGAAACAGTGGTTGTACTATTGCAGCAGAGGCATTGTAGTGACGATGGTACTATAGCAGGTACTGTAGCAGCATGGGTATTGTAGCAGTATTGCTCACAGAGGGGTCCTTTGGGCCAAAATGGGTTTTCAAGCCTTGTTTTAGGCCACTTGGCATTGGGCCTTTAGGCTATGTAATGGGTCTCCCTCTACCCAGACCAAAAAAGAGGTCTTTGCTTTAATAATAAAATTGAGGCTTCGACCCCAACGTTTTGAAAAAGGGGTTATTCTTTGTGAGGGTGTGGGAGGTAAGGTGAGGGACATTAATTATGTTAATTTATGTAACTATCTCGAATACTTTCACACCTCTTGGATTGTTTTGTCATCATAATTATACGTAACTAAGAAGAGGCATGTATAAATGCATCCCTTAGTGGGATCATTCTCTTGATTGAGGTATATTGGATATGGATTCTAATTTCATTGGAGATTCATTATGTACCCATGGTTTCCTTAGTCTCCTGGGATAGCTATAGGGCCTATCTAGTGTAATGGCACTACCATGATAGATAAGTTATTTAGTGACGACCTAGGGTTCATGTCACCAGTTCAGGATTATATTGTATTTGTTATTAGGTTAGTTTCCCTAGATTTCTATTCTTTGATTTTTAATTTAAAAAGTATATTTCAATAAAATATCTATTTTATCCCTATGTTATTGTCTTCTTTGTGGAACATTCACATTTATTTTTCCCTCACTTCTTTCCACCATGACCTAGTTGTTCCCTTTATTATTATTTTTCTATGTTTATATGTGTGTGAGTATTTCTCTCAAATGATTTTAAAGGTTGTCTGAGAAAACTATTTTAAAGCAAAAAAAATTAATTTTTGGATAACACATGAATTATTTTTGGGAATTTTTTAAAAGGATTATTTAAAAAGGGGTTTCCCTAATTATTGATTAAATGGTAAAGGAAAATGATTTAGCTTTAAAGGGAATGTTTTTCATTATTGATTAAAGAAAAATGTGATTTTTTCCATTATGGATACTCAACTGCTTGTATACATCTCTTTTGTGTTATACAGATTCAATGTTGCATTTCATATTAGTTATCATTTTTCATGGGATGATATATGAGTTGGGATATGGAGTGAAAAAATGGGTTGCCTGTATATTCTCAAGAAGTCTTGTTTTGGTTGTATTTTTATGTACTGATGTATTGTCCAAGATTAAATTTCCTTATTTGTATTTAGTTTTCTTTATTTTACCTTGATTTTTATTTATTTTGGGTGATGTATGTCTATTCATATAGGATTTCTATCATAATTATTGGTTATGACTTTTTTCTGGTTTGTTTATCAGATTATGATTATTGAATATTTCATGAATATCCTATGTATATACGGTCTATTCTAGATTCATAAAAAAGGTCTATTTTTTCTTAACTTTGATTTGATGGAAAAATAATTCCCTAGTGTACTTCCATGATTCCCATGTTGAAGGTAATATTCATAGTGACAGTTCCTATAGGGAATAATTACCTCTGATTTTTGTTATAATCAACAAATATTCAGAGATTTACTTAGAAAGGAACATCATGACCAATAGAATTAAAGAAAAGATTAAGTGAATTTAATATTGTGAGAACCAATAATTATAGTTCATCATATATAATTTATAATTAATCTATAGATAATTTTTTAATTACCCTATCTTGAAATTTTTTCTTCATTGATAAATAGGTAGACCTCTCTTATTATAGTATCATTGCATCACAATATATTGGTGTATAATACCACTAGTGGTGATGCACACATGATTTAAAATATTATAATATCATCATAGAATCATCAAGTGCCAACATGGTTGATTTTGATCACTTATATAATTCATCATTGATCATAGTAGGAAACTCTTCATGAAAAATAGTATACTCTGCATTCCCTCAAAGTCTTGAGAGAAAGGATTATGATGACCACACTAGTTCTGAAGTGTGTTCTTAAGAGGTTTCTCTCTTAGGGATGGAGGAAATTTTCTCTTGGGTTTTTATGCACAACAATTATCTAACCATAGAATGTGATATAACCAAGTATTTATAACTCTAGGATTGGTTTGGTAATTGCACATAGGACTTTATCAAATCCCAAATTCCTTAGTGAACCTCATGTCTGATGATAATTTAAACCCTATTATTATTTTGTTAAAATTTTAAACACCTAAAGATAAATAAATATTATTTTTTAAATAAATAAATTAATATTTATTTAAAATATATTTAATATATCATTTCTAATTAGACCATTAAACTCAATACACAACCCTCATTAATATTTATCAGGACATAAATAATGATTATTTACTTGATAAATAAATATCACTACATTATTTTCTAATAAATATATAAAATATTTAACTCATTAAATCATGTGAATAAATATTTATTATTATTTAATCATATATTTATTATTATTAATAAAATGTGATTAAATCATGGAGATCAACCAATATCGAATAATTGTTAAACAAAAAATTTGGAATAATATTTATTTCAATTAGTTAAATTAAAATATAATTTAACTAATATTCTCGAAATACATATTGTGTGTCCCTCAAGGCCTTTTTCTTAGTGTAATTAGACATAACTACATAATATCCAAGTCTATCATCAAGAAACATCGTAAGGAACCCTTATAGAAAAAAGTTAATGTCACAATGACATAAAACCTCATATAGATGCTTAATGTTTAATATAATCCCTTTATCATGACATCCCTAATCAATCAGTTTTCGTCCTGGTGTCATCATTATTTGTGCATGATAACTCTTTATTTCATTTTATGGAATTGAACATGCCCATATAACATCATGACCAAAGATTTATTTAGGTTATTCCATTAACATCAATGAGCCTGAGATATCAGCTTCCATTAAAGAACAGAAGGGAAAAATTCTTTCTTGCATTATTGATTAATATAAAATCACTCATGATACAACCAACGTATCCTTACTCATCAAGAACATATGATTTCATGGTATTCATCAATACATCAAATCATGTGTTTAATCATATCTATAAATAATGTTCTTAAATCCAAAGGATCAGTATAAAAATCCGCAAATAGGAACTTCCAATAAAATGTATAAATGTATATTTTCTACTACCAGGTAATGTTATAATAATCTCCTACATTTGAAATTCCCAAGGTTGTATACCATAAGAAAGTTTATCAAAGACCTATGTGTCACTAATTATGATATGGTTTCGACAGAATGTATATATTTAAAAATTTTATAATGGAACTTCTATGTTCTCATTATAGCACGGAACAACTATGACATTTCATTGTGATAGTTATTCTTAGTATATAATCACTTAGAATTACATACAGAAGAAAAATATTAATGTGATAAGTGGTCCATTAATATTCAAAACTATGAATATAACTATCTATAAAGTACATAGAAGTTGGTTCAAGCACAGTAACTCTAAAATAATCCAACTTATACTAGAGCTAACTGCTAACAATTGTTAGCCTTCTAGAACTCAAATGATACTCATTATTCATCTAAAATATGGATTTATGCATGTGTTTCATCAAGTTCTCTTTCATAAAAACTCTTCTCACAGCAACTTCAACTTTCTAAGAAAAATTTCTCAAGATGTGAAATTTTAGAGTATATGCTTTGTTTGTTGGTGTAACATTGTCTCCTTTGTGAGAGTCATCATTCTAGTATTACCATAATATAATATGATAGGGTATTTAGTGTAAGGAAACATATAATGATCTTGGAAAATGTTTTTATAAAAATAATATCCTTGGATACATAAGAAGATGTAATATATTAAAAATATAATATAGAATCAGTGATTACTATCTTATTTTAACTCTTCTAACTCATATCAATAATATGGATACTAAACACATATCCTGATGGAAACTTAAAAATGATTAACTCTATCTAAAAACTAGCATCTATATAACCCCAGATGACTATCTCCTTGTCTCATCTATACACTTAGAAAAAATCCTTATTTCTCCTCATGTACTTATGGATAGCCTTAACAGCATATGAATTTTTTTATCCTTTATCATCTTGATATCTACCTACTATACTCAAGTAATAGGAAACATCAATACTAGTTTACAACAAGGAATAAATTATTAATCTTTTCTATAATGTGTATGAGATCTTACTCATTCTATCACTTCCTTTTTGCGTCAGAGGACACATTTTCATGGAAAGATATATACCATGTGACATTGGATCCAATTCCTTATTGGATTATTCCATACTAAATCTCTGGAAAATATATGTACTTTAACTTAGTCCAATAATCCTCTTGGATCTTCCACGAATTATCATGATCCCTAGAATATTGGATGCTTCCCTTAAGCCCTTAATAGATAAGTACTTGTTCAAGCATTCATTAACTAACTATAAGAATAGTATTCCATTTACAATAAGTAATATTTCATTGACATATACCACACGTATAATGAACACACTCCCACTAAACCACTTGTAAACACATGGCTCATATTTTTTGTTAATAAAACCAAATGCCTTTATAGATTCTTCAAACTGAATTCTCCATGACCTGGATACCTACATATATTCATCAATTGATCAATGAAACTTATATACCTTTTTGGAATTACATAGAGTCACAAACCCTTATGGTTATGTCATATAAACATCTTCCTAATAGTTCCTATTAAGGAAGGAAATTTTGACATCCATATAACAAATATCATATTCATGGAAAAATTCTATACAAATTATAATCCTATTGGATTTAAACATGGATACTAGATAAAAGGTTTCTTCATAATCTATTTTTTGACACTGTTTAAACCCTTTAGCTATAGACTTTATTTATTGGAATTTACTTTAAATTCCATGTTAATTTTTATCTTGAATACCTACTTTTTACCCAATGGTATTTACATCAACCAATGGATAAACCAGAACCCAAACATAGTTTTGATACAAGTAATCCATATTATAATTCATGGAATCTTTCCATCTTGGAGACTACGAGAACTCTACTACCTCTTTATTGGAAAGAGTATCATTATTATTAATCAATAATGAATCACCATCCTCAGTGATTAAAAAACAAATCTTTCAGGTTATCTAACATCTATGGTTCTCCAGTGTAGTACATTTGTTTTGGGAAAAACATTTTCTATGGGGACCTATAAAATCTATTCATGTACCAAATCTTGTGAATCATAAGAATAAAATTTTTTATATTCAATATTATTCCCACTATCCTACTTAAGTATGTATCCCCTCACATGATAATTTGTTTGTCTTACAATAATCACTTTATTATCTGATGTTTTGTTTAAATAGTATCTCATTATTTCCTTAGAATCCCTAATAAAGTTACACTCCACACCCTAGGGTGAAAGTTTTTCATTTGATATGGCCTTTAAAAATTATTCACATACTCATGCATAATTATGTGAATGCATAGATTTATTTACATACATTAATTCAAATTCAATTTTTGTTTTCCCCCTTAATTGGTATTTAGTCTAGAATGTGTGTTGTAGCATGTATTTTATATCCCATAAAGTATAATGGATTATCTATATAACTCATCATCGACCTTACTATGTTAAGAAATTTGCATTTCCTCCTTTCACTAACATCATTCCATTGTAGTGTATAAGGTTCACTAAATTGAGATAGGATCCAAAACTCTCATAGAAATTTGACAATTTTTTTATTAAGATATTCACCTCCTTGATAATATTTGAGCTTCCTTATATTGATCATAAGTTGATTATCTACTTTATTATTTAATAAGTTGAATTTATAAAATGACATGGACTTATTACTCATCATTTAAACATAACCATATCTTCTCAAGTCACCCGTAAGAGTAATTAAGTTAAAAAAATTACACCATTATATTCAACTGAATAAGGTCCCCAAAAATCAGTGTTTACCAATTTTAGAAGTTTTTTGGACCTTTCAACCCATGAAAAAAAATTTAGTTTGGTCATATTTACTTATAAATAATCATACCATCTTTCAAGTGGTTTTAGTTTGAAAGAGTCTAGAAATCCATCTTATGGAGATTTGTTAGATGTTTCTTTGTTACGTGACCAAGATGGTGATTCCACAACTAGGTGTTAAATGATTCATGTGAACATGATTAATTATCAATTTAAAAAACCTATTTCTCATAATTTAATACATAAATATAATTATTTAAATTCACCATACCATTACATGTGACTTTAATAACAAAAAAACATCTCTTATTTATAAACATAAAAATAAAACCATCTATATCTAAACAAGATATAGAAACAATGTTCTTAGTAATATTTAGAAATAATAAAATATTAATAATCCAAAAATAATCTATGTTGGAAATGGAAGGTGGTGATATCCTATATAGAATGCAACATGTCATTCTCTATTGTATTCTTGAAGATCCATCCCTCACCTATAATTTTTCTAGAATCTACTTGGTTTATATATTTTAATATAGACGTGACCACCACAAGAAATATATAACAACCAATATATTGATATTGAAAAATTTCACTAGAAAGAAATGTACATAATGATTAATTGTGCGTATTCAAGGTATATTTATTCATCCAATTTTCTAGCTTTCTACATGAAAAGAATACTATATTTTGTTCATCTTCTTGTAATTGGATCTACTACTTAATAGAAGGATGGTACTTAATAACTTTATATGCAGAATGAGTCTTGGGGCCCTTTTCCTTGTTCATAATTTTCTTATTCACCAGAATGACTGATATTGTTTCACAAGAAATGTCATTGTTAACTTATAGAATTAAATTAAAAATTTATAAAAGAGTCTTCATGATTTTACTTTTGTAATAATTCACCAGAAAACATGATAAGACATTAGATAGTGAGGATATAATGATCTGTTTTTGTCGCTCATCATGGATATTATAGCCCAATATATCTTAAAAATCTATGTAGATAATAATATTGAATATGTAAGGCCTAGATGGCACCGAATCTCTAAGATTGCAATGAATAATAAATTGGAGATCTCATATCTCTGTTATCTTTCCTTCTCATGATAATGATCACGAAGTTCATACATGATGTTATATGAATCAATATCCCTATACTAAATTAAAATATAACTATAAATGGAGTATATAAGGTAATATTGTACATACATATAATTGTAAACATGTTTTTGGTAGAAAGATACTTCTTGATCGCTATCATCCTTAGTAAGCAACTTTGGAAGTGGGGTTTCCACCATGTATAATTTCCCTTCATGAGGATGTATAACATGAAAGCATCTATACTAATATTTAAAATTTGATTCATTGATAAGGTTATACTTATATAGTATGGATCATAATTATGTAGTCAAAGTTGTGTGATTTTCCATTTCTAAAATAAGTAAGATCATATTTTCAGTACATTATATCAATTATAAAATTAGCTAAATAAATTTTAAAATTTATTAATATAATCATTGCATACTGTTTTTTGAAACCTAATATCCATCAACATTACATTAATAATTTCTTTTCACATGTAAGTTCAAATTGAAAATATCCATATTTCCCTTCTCATAATCGAGACAGAGGTCTGACGAGCTATTTTAAGGTATTTAGATAGGCGTAACTTGCCAGCTGTGTTAACTCGTAACACCTTGATTTGTTGAGTGGACTCCCCAATCTTAAAATCCTATAAAAGGATTTCCTGAAAATTTTATACTAGTTACACCAATTCTCATAGAGTAAATCAACCATTATTGCGAGCTGGGATAAGTCAACACAAATTTCAAGTTAAAAATTCCCTAATAATTGAAATCACCCCAACATAGATTGGTTAAGCACTTTGACCTAGGCTCGATTTCATAACATATTATGGAAAGCTATATAAACATAATATTTAATTTGAGATATTTTATATATATGTTCAAATACAACATTTTAGCATTATTACATTCTTTTAATATTAAGTTGATCTACTTAAGTTGTTAACCATGTCTTGATTAAATTACACAAGATCCCTTTATTTAATTCTATCTTGCATGAATTGTTAATTCTTTTATTTATTGTGAACATAAACCTTTCAAATAAATATCTAATCATCCAACTAATATAAATTGATAAATATACTCATATAGTCATCATATTTATCTAATAGTTGGGTTACCTGGTGGATGATAAACTAACATCAAACCTATAGGAATAAATCCTTCAACCTACACTATTTCAAGCTGTAGCACCCCTCTTGTGATCCTTTGACCCTCCTAGATTAGTTTTTACTTAGTTTTTAACTTACACTCTATCCACTCTGCTAGGATCCCTATCCATTACATAATATTTACTCACATATAGGAGTGGGTAATGAAAGTATTAGTGAAAGTACATTACAAAAAATAAATCATAGATATACAAACACTTATAAAATGAGTGGATGGGGATTAAAAATAAAAAATTTAAATAAAAAAACACCTACATAGGTTTGGACTAAGAAAATGATCACAAATATAAAATAAATGGATATAAATATTCAATATAGCTAAAAATTGCATTAATTTGATATTTAATTAAGATAAAAACTTTGAATTAATTCAATTATTAATTTGATTAATTAATTATTTCAAATTCTATTAATTCCATCCAAATGGTCCAAAAATTTCCATCATCCTAAGTTTTACAAAAAATAAATTATTTTATTTTTTAAGAAAATTTCCAAAGTACATGAGGGTTATTAGAGGAAGTGTTATTTACCCATCTAAATTACACAATATGGCCCATGTAATGTGTATTCACATGATATACAATATGAATTTTGAGTCTCATAATTACAAAGTGAGAATTTTTAAATAAATGATGCATAATAATATATAAATTACATGGCATGTGATGTTATTAATGAACATAGAGTACACTATAAGAAAGAAAAATATGCATCTTATAGTTCCAAATTTAACACATACATTAATTTAATATATTATTAATAATTAAATCTCATGGAATGTACTATCAAATTAATGAACCATGGAATAAATTAGAATTGGTTTAATAATATCATTAATTTCTTTCCCTACGTGAATTAATTCACAAAAGGTATAAAAAATTACATAACATGTACTTGGGCTACATGGAATTTAATTTATTCTTCCCATGTCTGCAATAAACACCTAGGGACTACATATTTTATGCAATCTTGGATGTGTATGAGATACATGGATTTTATACTAGTTTCATGTTTTTTGTCCTTAATGTTGAATGGTTTTCCAGTTCCCATTTCATTTTGTAAACACATAACATTGTTTCAGTACTCTGTGTCTTCCACCAGGAAATCACATGGACTACATAATGTGAAAGAAAGTTACACAGTGTATATTCCAACAAAATCATATGATAGCTAGGCCCATTCAAAACATGGTTTACACTAAATTCATTCTGCGTATAGTTAATGTGTGATAACCCACTTTTAACAGGACTCATCATGGTGCATTGAACACAGGTACATGGTGTATTCCATCAGGCTACAATTCATGTACTCTTATGTTATACAAAAAAACCATCAATATTTCTTGATATATTCTTCCAAAGTTCTTCATGTTAATTTGACATTTTATTAGTTATATGTGTGAAAATGAATTAGGGAAGAGATGATTTTATATTCCTATATAAAGAAAAAATAATAATTAAATAAAAATAGTATCAAACTAATATTAGGAATCAATAAATTTATAATTAATTATAAATTAATTATGTTACTGCTATAATGCGACATTAAGGTTATAGAAATATTGGAAGTGCCAATTAGGTATAGCCAACTTGGATTTTTTTCATAATTGATGAATAATATGATATTTACATTATGAATAATTTCATGACCAATGAAATTAATCAAAATATTGATTGACTTTAATAAAATAAAAACCAATAAGGTAGGATAATCAAATATAATATGTTATTAATTTATATATTGTTTTAGAATTACCTTATCTTGTAATTCTTTCTTCATTGTTGAATTGGAGGGCCACTCACATTGTACCATTATTTCATCATTAGATCAAAGGATATAGTCCCTCTAGTAGTGATATGCACATACTATAAATTATTCAAGTGTTTAAATTTAATCATTAAGTGCTAGTGAAATCAATTATGATCACTTGTGTCATTCATCATTTATTAAAGAGGGAAATATCATCATGAAAAATATATATTTTCATTCTTGAAAAAAGTTGAGAGAAATTAGTATGAATAGGGCTCTCCTTATTGAGTGAATTATTAATAGGTTACTCCCTAAGGCTATAAATAATTCTCTCTAGGGTTGTTCTACGCAACATGTAGATAACCCTGGAATGTGATATAACCAGGTATTTACAAAGCTATGACAGTATTGGTAATTTTATATAGGACCATGTCCAGTCCCTTAATCTTTAGAGAATATGATGTATTGTTTTATTATTATTATTATTATTATTATTATTATTTTGACATGTGAGACACATGAAGATAAATTAATATCATTTGTAAAATAAATAAATAAATATTTAGATAAATGATATTTAATATATCACTTTTAGTTAGACCATTAAACTCAGATAGAAAAACTCCTAAATATTTATTAGGGCTTAAATAATGACTATTTAATTAATAAATAAATAGAACGATATTATTTTTTAATAAATAAAATAAATATTTTATTCACGAAATCTTTTGAATACATCATTACTATTATTTAATACACATATTTATTCTTCTAAATAACTCATGATTAAATAGTAGAAATAAACCAATATATAATAGTTATTAATCCAAATATAGGAATAATATTTATTTTAACTTGATAAATTCATTTAGAATTTAACTAGCATTCTAGAAACACTTTTTTTATGACCTTATATGCTTTTTTCTCTCTGGAATTAGGATAAAAAACTAAAAGTCCAAGGTTATAATCAATTAACACATTGAGGCACCCATATAGAAAGAATATAATTTCACAACTACATACAACCTCATATGAATACTTACTCCATAAAATAATCCATTCATCATGATATCTCAATGTAAGCAGGTTGCAAGCTAGTGTCATCAACCTATACACTTGATAACTCTTTCTTTGGAATTTTTGTGATTGAATATTCCTGTAGACCACTATAGACATGGATTTATTTAGGATGTTATATTACCATGAAGGGGCCAAATTTTGATACTAATATACTTAGATTGTATTTCTGGTAAATAAGGGTCAATATCTGTTGTAGATTATAAAAAGAGTTTAACTGAAGATTCAAGAATAATTACTATTCTCCATATCAATTTTTAATGACTTATTGGGATACTATTCAATGGAATCAATTATATAATGTTCAATAATACCTTGAAAATATTTATTTACAAGAGGATTTAATGAATCCCATGCAAAATTACCTTATAACATGAGGAGAAGGCCATGAAAAATATATATTTTTCATGAATAAGATTTGAGTATGTGGCTTGGAATTTTCTTTTGTATTTAGAATATATTCTATATAAAGAATGAATTATATGTATTTTTATTATGATCCTTAAACAAAAAATGGGTCCAAACACATAAGAAAACCTTCCAGATCAACCACGCACATATGGGAGGAGGATTCAGCCATGCAAGGGATCTAGCCAAGCTATCCCACATGGCAGCTGAGAGTGGGTCGGTGTATTGGCTCACAAGAGAGTACTCAAGTAGGAGTGCCTACAGATGGGTTAGGGTGTCAGTGGTCTGTCATAGGTGAAGTTCGGAACATGAGACGTGTGTGAGTATTGTGGGTTCCTATCCCTAGAATCCATCTTTATGTGGTGAAGTAATGGGATTAATTATTAATTTTTTTAAATTCGAACACATTTTCAATGTGGGATAAGAGTGGTGAAAATCTTATTCATGTTTCCTAAAATATCATCCATATAACATTGGTTGTTTGATGGAGATGATATACACCATCTGATCAACATGAGATAATATTCTACCTCTAGCCTTCACCCTCGGTTTTAGTCACATGATATATTTGGAAAATGGTGAACATGAATGATCAATGGACCTCCGTAAACATCTTGAGCCAACATGAATGAGTTCTCAAAGATAAATAAGGTATGATGAAATGAATGGAATCTTTATCTTGTATGAATATAGTTATTTCACAAGTTTGAACTTTATATGAATGAAGAATTATTTGAAGAATTCCATTTTCACACATAGAAGCATTGGAACTTCTAATCAGTGAAAAATCATGTGATCATTATCATATACACGTGAGGAGAATATTCCATGATATTCAGTATGATATAATTGAGAAACACCTATATCTATGGTGGTTTATAATATATGATACATGGTATATTTTATAGATCCCATAACATGGCATGAAATGTATATACATGGTGGTATGATGTGGTTAAACATGTCTATAAAAGGAGAAGCACCTTGGTCAAGATTGATGTTGTGGTTTTGAGAAGGCTCTTATTTCTTCAAGAGAAAAACATAGCTCCTTGAATAGCTTTATTTCACAAAGAGGACCCATGAGGAACCTTACTAGCAAGAAGAACAAGGACACCATGACATCTTCTATTGAAAGCCTTTCACTCAAGGGTCTCAAAAAAACCAAATTCCTATATACATAATATATTATATGAAACACTATAAGAGTTATATGTCACCTTCTGGTTTTGCATGAAATTTTTGTGGCAACATGAGACAGTGTGTACACATCAATTGTTGAAAACAAGAAGGAAGAGGAAGTGATTACCCTTGCATATTAACATATACCCTATCCCAATGGGATACTGACAAGAAGAACTTGTTTTCAGGAAATATTTTCAAGTAATATATTTGGATGTGATAAACATGCATGTGTGAAGTTTTTAGCAGATCTTAAAAGAAGGAAGTGGATAGTGCATGAGCATATAAAGACGTGAAAGCATAAAAAATTGAGTTAAAGTAAAACAATAGGAATAAAACGAAATGAAAATCACATAAAATAACAGAGGATATAATTTAATGAGCTATGGTTTATACCTTGAGAATATCATTAATTGTTTCATACATGTATAAAGAGTGAGTACTACAAGAAATATACATTGAATATATAGCTTGAACCACTTTCACATATTGTAGTGAGTTCAGGACTTCAACATAAGAAGTTAAAATTAAATGATTAGAGTTTCACTAAGGTAACTAATAAAATACAGGTGATCCAAATTACTGATCAGGAAAAATAGACTTGATCAATGAATATAGAAGGCAATTGAAGTATAAATAAGAAAGGTAGATCAAGAAAGGTTGTGGAGGAAAATCATAGGATCATCCTGAATTGGATAAACCCTTAAATAAAGGTATAATTATTTTAATTAGATATGGGTAAAGATAAATTATTTCAGTTGGAGCTGGAAGCAAGAAGTCTCATGGTCAGAGATGGGAGTGGATGAAATCTATCAGTTGGATCTGGGAGTAAGAGAAGTCTCTAGTGTGGATTTTAGAGTAGGATAGTGTAGATTCTTCTAACACTATGAGGTATAGTATAAAGAAACTCAGGTGTGGTCTCAAGATTTGTGATACAATAAGATTTTGTATTAACCAATGTAATTGATAAAAATAGAACAGTGTAGAATCTATATTTGGGGGTATAACCAACATGAAAAAGAGTAGTTATTTAATCCTAAGCATGTAAAAATCTTGTGTTGTGATCTATCATATCTTTATTTCATATGAGGTTATATTTTGAGATATTACTGTGTGTATTGAGAACCTTAACAAGTTCAAGCTGCTGAATTCAAAGTAAAATAATTCATACAATTTAACCATTGATTCACCCACAGTCCCTTCTTAGTGTTCAATATAGCACAGGGATCTACATGTTGCATTAGAGAGAATGTTACCTATAAAGATCCAAGTGATTAATTATAAATATAATGTCATAATAAATGAGTGATATAGATAATATAGAGAAAAAGGAAGCTACTTCTGAGGACACTAATCTATATATTTATTCCAAGACTCAGAATAATAGAAATATGATATAGGTAAGGAAGATGAACAAGAATCTTGTAGTAAAGGATGAGACACCACTAAATAAATTTAATCAATGTGGTATATGTTACAATATTTCTATTGACCGTGATTCTTAAGAAAAATCTTGTTCAATCTATGATAATGATGTATTATTTATTGATCTTTATTATGAATACAATGAAGATTTTATGAATTTTCATAAAGAGTTGGTATATTGTATTGTTTGAATTTTCAATGGACTTCAAGATGAAAAGTAATAGTTGTAAGTAGTGGTTGATTCCATGTAAGGTGTATTGTATAAGAAGGTAGGAATACTTAACACTCTCACAAAACATATGAAAAAAATGTTGAAAAAATTTCTCTTTGCAATGAATGATATATTGATGATGTTGAAGAATTGAAATTAAATGTCTGTTATAAATATTTATTTGAAATTTCATTTATAAAATCTTTCCATGACTTTGAAAAATTTCACAAAGTTTTTATGTTTGTTAATATAGCTCAATTGGAAGATAAATATAACAATGTAAATATTCATGATAATTTTTTGTAAGAATTAAGAATAATAACCGTATAGAAATTGAAGATGTTGAATGATGATTTGGAAGATAAGATGAGATCAGTTTCGGATGAAAATAACTCACTCAATGTGAAGTGTTTAGATATGGAGTGGAATTTGAAAAATCAAAAATAACAACCAGATAGAACTACCCAAGTTTCTAGAAAAATAGATACTAACACATAATTATACATTTAGGATCATGTATCCTTAAAGAATATGATATCATACTCTAATAAAATGGAAACATCCTCTAAGAAGAATGTATCCCATAACCTAAAAACTATCTTATGTACTAATTTTTTTTCAAGTACTGGTACATGTACTAAAAAAAAGTCTAGGAATGTATGGATAGTAAAAATACTAATCAAAAAACCACATTAACGATGGAATTTAAAACATGTATGAAGAACTATTCTCCAAGAACTATCTAAAATAGTTGTGGCTCTACTCAACAATAGAATGTTTCCAAAACTGTAATAACTCATTTCTTATTTGAGGTATATATCTTTTTATTTCCATTAATTATCAGTTTAAATGTTTCAATGCAGCCTAATCTGAATTCCATTTGAGGTTATGTTGGTATTGGGAGGTTCTGAGGCCAATTTGGAGTCTGGAACCCATGTTTAGGATGAAATGGCCTAGTGTACAGTTTTCTCAAACCATGTGAGTTGGTCCACATGAACATGTGTCAAGGTCTATAATTTTAACTATCAGTTTTTGCATGCTTTTTGCATGGCTAGTCAAACCATGCATGTAAATTATATGTTACGCCCCTTCCTACAAATACCCATGCATTGTTGACACACATTTTGGTCAAATAATGTGACCAAATTGTACGATGGCATATTTTGAGTGAAATTCTAAATTTTACCTTGAAATTTTATATAACCTAAACACTATTTTCATTATCCTCCCACAAAGTAGCCTTTACCCTTCTATGAACCCTTTGGATTACTATTCTTATATCTAAGAGATCTCATCCATCTGATCTCAGAATCAAGGTTCGTTCGTCTCATTTGACCCATATCACTCATATATCCATTCCTTTTTAGTTATTCTTCTTTTAGTTTGGTATTATCTACACTCTTCAGGTTCAGGATAATTTTCCCAATTATTAGGCTCTTTGTTAGTTCTTTGTTTTTCTCCTGATATAACCCAAATTAGGATCTAATACTTGAAGATCTATCAACTATGGACCTAAGTTAGGTGGTCTCATTCATTTCTCTAAAATAAGAGGTTCTCATATATGCCTTATACCAAACATCCAATTTCTGGGTGCCACTTTGAAATTGAATTTAATCCTTCAATTTCAAGGCATATCATATATAATCAAAGTGTCTCATAGATGAATGAAAATTGGTTAAGAAAAATATAATAGAAAGACCCCATGTGTGTTTTGATTAGTTGAACTAGAACACCATGGGTGGCTCTTGGAAAATGATAACTTGGGGTGTGCCATTTTACACCTTGCCTTGGGATGTGAATTGTAAAATTAATGGAAAATCAAATGGAAGAATAGGTATATGAATTGAATTTAATTATGAAATGTGAATTGTGTATTGTGTATTGTGTATTGAAATTATTAAAGGAAAGGATGGGTGACCAAGAACTTAGGCTCTAGCCTGAAGTTTCTTGTTTAATCTTGAATTTCTCATTATATTGATATTCACATGTGAGTTAAGTGGAGTCTGTGCCATGTAATAGTTTTTTAAGCATGATATTCTTATCATAATGATTATTACCATGTGAGTATTGGAGAGGAAATCCATCCAATCTTGGCTCATGCCTTTATCCACCCTTTATAACTACTATAAAACTGGGTTTATCTAGCGCTAGGGATTGAACAGTGTTAGCTAAATATACTGTTAAAGTCCCCTTTATCCGTTCTAGAAAAAGCGCTGATAAAGGGCCCCATTTAACAACACTTTTATAGCATTGTTAAAAAGGATCTTTATCAGTGCTATGAAAGGTATTGATAAACACCCACCCTCACCAGATCTTTTTTACAAGTGTTGATAAATCCCCCCTCCCTTATTAGAACTCATAAAAATGCATGGACAAAGGGGGTAATTATCATCTCTTTTTTAGAAGTGCTGATAAAGACCCCCACCCTTTACCGGTGTTTTTTTACTAGCACTGATTTAGGGTATATTTTAAAAAAATATTTCACTAAAATAATATATTAATATAAAAATATATTTGTATTGATATCAATATAATATATATTTAAAAAAAATTAGATTAGGTAAATATGAATTTACACTTAATATAAAAGATATTTAGTGAAATGGATTTTAAAATAATTTAGAAAAATATTTTTAATTTCTAATTTTATAATTATTATCGAGTAGTAGTCATTTAATATGAATTGGAAGATAAAAAATCAAAAAAAATATTAAAAGATAAAAAATAAGTTAAAAACGTAACTCGAACTTCAAACAACCATAAATTTTGATCCAGGTGTCTGTTTGGCCTCTACCACATATCAAATCGAAGCCTATGATGATATCTATTCCATTAGTGATTGATTTAAACATTAGTCACGTTCTTCAATACCCAAAAGTCTAAAAGAACTCCAAAAATTAGTTTTTAGTTGGGGTACCCCAATTTTTTAGCATTCAAAGGAATTTCAACCTCATTTAAGGGGTATATTTTCCTTTTTTAGTGATGACTTAATTTATTTCCGAGTAATACATTCATATTGATAATATGGTTTCTAAATTTTATCATTTTTCACAATGTCGTTTTATTTATAATTAAATGTATGCATATTTTAATATTCACTTATAATTAATCACTTTTAAAAATTTCTATATCAACATATTTATGAAGAAATTTATTTTTAAATATATAAAATAAATATTTATCATTTATTTTATTTAAATTAAAAAATTATCTATTTTATTTACCTTGTTAAAATGCATTCATATGTATATATAACTTTTATAAATACATATCTGTGTTTATTAATAAACACACACTCACAAATATATATATATATACATTGTAATATACATAAATGAATATTGGGAAATAATATAAGTAAATAAATATGATTGTATATATATATATATATATCAAATTCAAAAATATATAAAAATAAATATAAAATTCATTAAATATACAACAAAATATGCATGGAAAAGTGGTAAAGAGCATTCATTCGCATAAGGGAGGTCTTGGAATTGAATCCATGCACGAGAAATTATTTGGTGTAGCCTTTTTCAGTAGAAAATGGGAGGATGGTTTCATGATGGCATATGGGTAGTGGAAAGTGCGAAGAAAGGGGGTTGAGGGGTCTGTGAAAAATTAATTTTTTTCCCATATTTTTTAACTGTGCTTTTTTAGTACTGTTAAAACACACCCTTTAGAAGCACTAAAAAAGCATTATTAAAGACCCCCTAACATCGCTCGCAATATCAGTGCTTTTTAAGTGATGAAAAACCATTTACTATCACTATTAAAGCACTGATTTTCAGTAGTGTGGGTGAGGTTTGAATTATTTTATTCATTGTTTTCACCATGACATGTTTAAATGAGCTGATTAAATGTGATTGTGATTGAATTCTTATATTCCATAGGTGATAAAAAGAGTCAAATGATGAATTCCATGGATGGACTCATTTAGGCTTGACATATAAGTCGATTGATGCATGGATTCATATAATAATTCCATGGATAGACTCAAAGGACATTTGATTAAATTGATGTTTCTGGATTTTGACTATTATAGTTGATTTGATTCCACTGTTTGGTGAAACACTTTTATATTGATGCTATTATTTGTATGATTATGGTTTCTATTATGTTTGAACCTAATGAGATGAGGGTATTCCATCTCATTAATCATATTAGGAACCTTCTTGAAATCACATGCCATGAATTGTTTCATGTAATTTGGGCACACTACTAATTTCATTCTATTGTGATAGGTTTCATGATAGTTATGCCAATTATTGGGATTGGTTTACTGATATGTGTTATGGTATGGGTAATATGGGCACTATATTTTGGTTCATGAGGTTTTATGGGCCCTCATGAATCGAAATTTTGTAGTCCATTAGTTCAAAATTTTAAATTTAAATGTGATGTAAATGATAAATGATCATGAATTATAATGACAAATGAAAATGAATATGTGAATCCTAGTGAAAATGATATGGAAACCATGTTTCTTAGAGTTGATAACTTGAAACAAACCTGAACATAGTAGTGGGAAGTAGGCAGTATCTCTAGTTTATATTCATTTTGAACATTTCTCAAACCTAACTCATGGATACGGAAGAGGAGTGTGTTCTTATATAGGAAGGCTTGTACCTCTCTTGGTTAAATATCTATGATTTTGAGCTATAACTTTTTTAATAATCCTGAACTGAGTTGTGTGTTTTCCATTGTTAAAGTATGCCACCATAATGACCTCCAGTAATATCCAGGAGGGTGGTGATGATCACACTCTATAGGTGGTGGGGCATGGGCTACACATTTATCATCCAGTAGATCCAGCTATGGAATTAGTATTTTTATTTAAAACAGGTGTTTAGGCATAGTTCTATGATGGGTTCTTGCGTTTTATGTTGACCATTAAGGGAGCACCGTGACCAACCCTGAATATGAAATAATTGATGTGTGGGTTCTAGCAGTAGCACCCAACCATGTTTTTGAGGGATAGAGGACCATGTGAAACAAATTCATGGCCATAGGCCATGATTTATATCTTCACACATCTCCAGAAACCTCCTGAGAGGATGGTAATGCTTCCTACATATATGTTATGTGATTCTTCCAAGAGATGGTGGGATTTAATCACTTGTATAAATCTTCATCGATAGAATTGTTGGAGGTATTTGTATATGAACTTCTATGACTATTTTTATCCCATGAGTTTGAGGGCCGATAGATCTTGAGATTTATTGCATCTGAAGCAGGGCTCCTAAACTATTGTGAAATATTATGCCCATTTTACGGATCTCCAACCCTTCCTACCAATTCTGATGGGTGATGAGTAATATAAATATTTTAAATTTGAGGATGGTCTTAGATATGACTACCAACCATATGTGAATGTATTTCAGTTGACTTCTATCTCTAGAATAGTGAATCAGGTCCTTATCATAGAGTGTGACCTGAGAGATGTTGGAGGTGCAATCTAGGGTTTTTTGACATATCGATTTAGTACAGCATCAACTAATAGTAGGAAGTATCATTTGGAGCTTCTACACTATGATATTAGAATTAATATCTCATACTTATGTATCCAGGTGAGGTACTACAAATGTGGTAGGTCGAGATATATGAGGCCAAAATATAAGAGAGTCCCATTCGTGTTCCTGTTATGTGGAAAGATGGTCCATGTCCAATGCTTCTACTGAATGTCTCCCCCATCATCCAGTGAGAGAGGGTCTACACTAACTCCACGTTTAGGATTAGGTTCATCAGCTTCTCATTATGAAGGGTTCTAAAGTATAGATGGCCGATTTGGTTGAGGTGGTGGTCATGGTCGTGGTAATCAGACCCCATTTATACAGCGACAATAGGGTGGACCTGCTGAGGATAGCCAGGTAGTATCACAGGGCCGTGGTTCTAGAAAAAAATTCACAATGAAACATAACCTTGGGAAGCAGGATATCCGAGATTCTACTATTAAAGGTACTATTCTAGTAGTCTCTACATTAATTTATTCACTTTTTGATATAGGGTCTTCTCAAAGCTTTATATGTGTTCCAATTGTGGAGATACATCCGATCAGTTTTTAAAATTATGATGGTTTTATGTTTCTTGACACTTCGTTGGGGATTATAATGGATGATTTATGTCAGTGCAATGAGTCCCCCTTGATATTGGGAAGTTTAACTTCATATAGGACATCTTTTCCCTCAAGATGAGAGGTTTTTAAATTATTCTAAGGATGGAATGGTTGGTTGCCTTTCATTATTTCAATGACTTCTATCATCATAGGGTAAACTTTACATAATCATAAGGTAGAGATTTCATTTACAAGGGTGAATGGGAAGTCCAAGCGAGTTGATCTAGACCCGAGCATAACGGGCTAGGTGGGATGACAACCCATATTATGAGTTTATATCTGGATGAACAAGGAACTTTTCGGGCATATTTCCCTCTGGTAGTTGATCATTTCAGGGAAGTTTTCTTGGATGAATTTTTAGGATTACATTTGGTGAGATAAGTAGAGTTCTCTATCGAGATAGTACCAAGAGATGCCCCGGTATACATTCCACCTTATCAGATGGCTACTACAAAGATTTCAGTGCTTAAGAGGTAGCTAGAGGATTTAGAGCCAAATAGTTTTATCTCAACCAGTACTTCTCTTTGGGGTTTTCTCGTCCTTTTTACAAAAAAACAAGGATGGAACCCTATGTATATGTGTGGATTACCAGAAATTGAACCAACTGACAGTTAATAACTGGTATAGCCTATCATGGATAGATTATCTCTTTGACCAGCTCTGATGAGCTTGAGTTTTCATAAAGATTTATTTGAGATCTGGTTATCATTAGGTGTGTGTTAGACCATTATAAATACCTTTCACATATTTTCGTAGCTGGTATCTTCTATATGAGTATTCTGTTATTTTGTTTGATCTCACAAACTCTCTTGCATACTTCATGGCACTAACAAACCAAGTGTTTTAGCCTTATCCTGATTCAATTGTGGTGGTTTTCATGGATATTATCTTGGTGTATTCTCATAATTGTAAATACCAGGTCAAACATGTTGAGTTCATATTTAACACATTGTGAGAGAATCGGTTATATTCTAAGGTCAAAAATTTCCACTTCTAGATGGATCTGATTTACTACACGGGAAACATAATCTCAGAGACAAGAGTATTAGTTGTGCGAGAGAATTTGAGAGCTTTAGTTTCCTGAGAGGATTCCAAGAATGTATTTTAGGTACAAAGTTTCTAGCGGATCACTAGTTACTACGTCCATTTCATACAGGACTTCTCACACATAGTGGTTCCGTTTACATTTCTGGCTTATAGGGATGTGAATTTTGTATGGTTAGATTACTAGGAGATGGATTTTTAGGAGCTGAAATAGAGGTTGAAATTAGCACTAATACTGATTTTTCTAGATCCAGAAAGGAGTTACACAGTGTTCTGTGATGCATCATGTATCGAGCTAGGATTATTCCCTATGTTGGTTGATAGAGTTATGGTTTTCGGGTCTCAGCATTTGAGTCCACACAAGAGGAATAACTTGATACACGATCTCGAGTTGGATGTAGTCGTTCAGGCATTATGCTATTAGACACATTACTTACTTGGAAAGTGTTTTGTAGTGTACAAGAACCACAAAATCATCAATTACATATTTACAAAGTGTTTTCTGAATCAGAGTCTATAAAGGGTGGTTAAATGCCATTAGTATTTCAATTTATAGGTTTCCTACATGCCTAGTAAAGTAAATATAGTGGTTGATGCATTGAGTAGGAGGCATAGATATAGGAAGTTCAGCATGCTACCAAGGAGTGGAATCTCATGGATTTGTTCTCTAAGATGCACTTAGAGGTTCAAGATAGTTAGGGGCGGACTTATCTATCATTCTTAGCTATTACATCTTCTCTACTGGATAGAGTAATAATAAGGTTGCTATCAGATTCTGAGATCCTAGTCCTATGGGAGAGTGTGGCAGCTTAGGTCCCTCTTATTGGTTGGCTATAGGTGAGGATGAAATTTTCCAAGTACATCTTAATGTATGGTATTCTTCATACATGTTCAAGGAGATGAATTAGTATTTTCATACTTCATCTTGGGTATTGAATCCTGGAATAACCAAGATGTATCAATATTTACATCAACAATACTCTGGATGAGTATGAAAAGTGATGTAACTGGTTTTTTTCATGAGGTATTTTACCTGTCATTAGGTGAAGGAGGAACACCAGTAAACAGTAGGACTTTTATAGTAATTACCCACACCAAAGTAGAAATGGGTTGACATCATGAGGGATTCCATGACTGTTTTACCAAGGCCTCCTTGAGGTAAGGATGCTGTATGGGTTGTTGTTGATAGGCTCTCAAATGTTTCACAATTCCTACCGATCAAGGAAACCTCCAGTGTTGATGAGCTTGAGAGGTTATATATCTGTGAGATAGTATGACTTCACAAGGTACTAGTTAGTATCTTTTTAGAAAGATGTGCCCAATTTACTTCACTATTATGACAAGGGCTATAGAGTTTTTTGGGTATATAAGTGCTTTTTATCACAACATATCACCCCCAGATAATGTCCAATTAGAGTACACAATTCAGGTTCTTGTGGACATAATGCAAACACATATCCCAGATTTCAGGGGATCATGGAAGAGGAATATACACCTAGTTGAATTCATCGTCAATAATAGCTTTCAGGCTACTATTTAGATAGATTATTATGAGTATTTCTATGGTAGTCTATGATGATCACCCCTATGTCAGTTAGAGGCAAGAGAGGTAGTTATGCCTGGACATTATCTTGTTTAGGAGACCACATAGCTGGTATGGTTGATTCAGAAGTGTATGAAACTGTACAGTATTGGCAGGAATCATACATCAATCGTCGTAGACAACCACTAGAGTTTGAGGATAGGGATTGGTTTTTCATACATATTTCACAAAGGTTGGGAAATATTAGAATAAGGAGATAAGTTGAGTTATCAAAACACTATATCAGGTCGTTTGAGACTCTTGAGAGAGTCAGGCTAGTATTCTATTAGTTACAATTACCTCATAGGTACTAGTCCATGCACTACATCTTCCATGTATCTCAGCTACAAAATTACTATTTAGACCTATCTCATGTCTTTCAGCATGAGGAGGTTAAGTTATAGGTATATTTTTCCTTTAGGGAGAACCCAATATGTATTGTGGGTCATAGAAAAAAGGTTCTTCAAGGATGGTTAATTACTTTAGTATGGGTGCTATGATAGATCAACTGAGTATAGGATGAGACATGGGAGTGGAAGGACGATGTACGATCATAGTGGCCAGATTTATTCATAGATAATGCTTCACCTCCCTTGGAAGGGAAACTCTTGAATGAATTTATTTAAGGGGGGAAGTTTAAAAGAACTTGGTTCTTCTTTGAGGTCAAGATCCTTTTATTTCCATCAATTCTCAGTTTTAATTTTTCAATATAGCCTAATATGATATCCCTTTAATTGAATGGAGGTATGAGGAGTGTTCAAGGCTGGTTCAATTCTCACAACCCAACTTTGGGGTGAAATGGCATGGTGTACGGTTGTTCAAACCATGAGAGTTGGTCCACACAACTATGAAACCAGGTCTACAGTTATGTAGTGTGTTTTGGCATGGTTTGCGCACAGTTAGTGAAATTGTTTGGGTAAACCTTGTGTAATGCCCCTTCCTACAGATACTCGGGCATGGTTGGTGTGTGGTTTTACCAAATCGTGTGGCTAAATCATGTGATGCCCTATTTTGAGTGAAATAAGAATTTTTCCCTTGAAGAATTTTATAACTTAAACCGTATTTTCATTCTCTTTCCACACAATAGCCTTCCCCCCTCTTTAAACCCTTTTGATGACTATTCTTGTATATGAGATATCTCTTCCACCTAAGCTCAGAATAGTGGTTTGTTCATATCATTGTATCTGTATTGGTAATATCTCCATTAATTTTTAGTTTTTATTCATTTAGTTTGGTATTGGATATGCAATTTAGGTGAAATCTAATTTTCCATATTATTAGCTTCTTCACCTGTTCTTCAATTTTCTCTCAATATAAGCTGAATGAGGAGCTGGAACTGGATGGGAAATTGACTATGGACCTATGGTAGGTTTTCTCATTTCTTTTTCAAAAATTATAGGTGTTTATATATTTTGTTGTGTCATGTTTCCAACTTTTGGGTATCACTTCAAAATACAATTGAATCCTTAAATTTCTAGGCATGTCTTATGTAATCAAAGAGGCCTTTTGTTGAATGAAAACTGGTTAAGAACCTTGAAATGGAACCATGACATGGGTGTGTTGATTAGTTGAACTAGACCACCATGGGTGGCTCTTGGAAAATTATACCTTTGGGTGTACCCTTTTACCCATTTCCATGGTATGTGAATTGTGAAATGAATTATAAATAAAATGGGTGAATTGGTTTATGAATTTAATAGTGAATTGAATTGCATTATGAATTTTAAATTGCATATTGAAATTATTAAAGGAAAGGATTTATGAACAAGACCTTAGTCTCTTTCCTTGAGTTACTTTTTTAAAATTGAATTTCTTGTTATATTGATATTCCCCTATGATTTAAGTGGATTCTATGCCGTGTAATAGTTTTTCAAGAATGAGATGCTAGTCATAAGAATTTTTCCCATGTGATTGTTTAAGAGGCAATACTTCTAGTCTTGGACCATGTCTTTAGTCACCCCTTGGGTGAGTTTTGAATTACCATGTTCTTGGTTTGGACCATGACATGTTTAATTGAATTGACTAAATGATATTGTGATTTAATGCTTATATTCCATGGGTGATACATGTATTCAAGAGAAAAATTCCATAGATAGATTCATTGAGTCTTGGTTTATATGTTGAGAGATACATGTATTAATATAATAATTTCCTTAATGAAATCAAAGGATATATGATAATAACTTCATGGTTGATACTTGGGATCCCTTAGTGGACCACCAAGGATAGACTCGAATGGTTGGGAATTTATACCACACCTAGAGTGATACAAAGGTTCTTGATAATTTCACCATGAATGGGCTTTTAGGGTTTTGGTTTATATTACACCTAGAGTAATACATAGATTCGAAATTAGAAATTCCATGGATGGGCTCAGGTTCATAAATGATTATTGAATGAAGTAACTTATACGACACATCTGCCAATACAAAGCACAGTATTGGATTCGGTCTTGACTTGCACATTGGGGATGGCCTATTTAGGAATCCTTAGATGCATGTTCTTACAGGAGATGTTGGCCTTTATGCCAGGTCCCCAGACTTGTTCATTAAATGAACCATTTGTAAAATGATCATTTTATAAATGGCACAAACATATCTGTTAAATAAAGCATTTAAATTTTAAATAGAAATTGATTAAAAATGAATTGAATATTAAATGAGAACCTTTTCTTATAGGATTTTTACTTTTGAGTACTTCTATTCATTATTGTTTATGTTTCCTACAAGCTTTGCTGTATCTATTTACCTACTGATTGGAATTTTAATTTGTGTGGTTGCCTACTGGGATTTATTATCACAACTTATTTTGGTCCACCATTGTATACCCAAATAGATTATATGATTCCAGGGGATGATAAGGGAAACTAGCCTTCAATAGGTTCATGATTTCTACTCAGGAGAAGGGAAACATATGACCGAGCTGAGGCTTGCGATTCTAAATGGATTCTTTTTCGACTTTTTATACTTTTTTTCCATGTGTTGTGCACCTACTATGAATACAAATTTCGGCTTCTTTATTAGAACCATATGAAATGTATCAACATTTTTATATGAGTTGACTTCTATAATTGCTTATATATATATCATTCTTCTACTATTTACTCCTTATTGTATGATTTATTACTTCTACTACATGTATGTTATTTATATTCCACTATGATACACTTTGGGGATGTGGGAATAGTCTCTCTATAGACACACCTAGGCCTTCAGTGCTAGTTGGGAGCCTCTAGATTCTGAGAAGATTCACTTGAGGCCATATAACCAACTAGTCTTGGGGTACTATTGAGTGGCATCTGGGTCCGAGACATTACAAAAACTATGAAATTTGGATATATTACAATATAAAATAATATAAATTGATTCATTGGATATTTTTGGTGTTTCTGGAAGTTTGATAAAATAATCTTTTGAATTTTGTAATAACATGTAAATTCATGAAAATTATAGAAATCCATAACATAAAGGATAACAGATAACAAAAGGAGAAAAATGAATAAAAGTAAGAGATCTTATCCTAAATATAATGGAGGTTGAAATGTGTTAAGAAAATCATTACCCAATATGAAAAATAAGTCTCAAGTTGAAGAATATTTGCAATAACAGGTTCATGGATAGAATACATATCAAGGTGGAATATGTATGTTCAATGGTTCTACTAGTCTGGTGAAGGGTTTGGGAACAAAGCCTTCAATTTCATGTATCATATTTAATTTCCAAAAAAATGGAATGAATCAAGTGGACTTAATGCCTAATATATGAGAAAAATTTCTCTTAGAAGCAATGGTGTGAATAGAGACACATTCATGTTTCCAATTTAGAATAAACATGAATGCTTAAAAAGGGTTTGTGGAAAATTAATGCAGAAGTGTCACATAGCTAAGAACTGCATGATAAGATTCTCAATAGATATTTCCTATGTTGTTTAAGGGAATATAATTAAATAGAAAAATAGTGGTAATTCATATGATTCTTATGAGAAGACATCAAATATCTAAAAATAATGTCTTTTTGTTTAGAAAAAACAATTGAAATTTAACAAGAAATTATAAGAAGATAAAAAAATCTTTCCAAATATGAAGGAAAGTATGTGGATTCATAATTTTAGGTGGAAAAACGTATCCCAAAAAAAATTATGGGAAACTGACTTAGATATGTAGAAAAGAATGGCATCGATTTAAAAGAATTTATTAGCATGAAAGTCATTCATGGAGAACAAGAAGGTTCCTCCTTATTCCCTATTATTATATGTGTTTCAAACAAACATACAAAAAATTGATAGAGAATCTTGAGGATTTATATTCTATATATAATTAATATATTTTACTTCATAAAGTTTACTATCTTCCATGAAATGGAAGAAAAGAGTGCATCACTTGATTGGGAGAAATCCTAAGATGAATCTATCATTTTACTAAATTCTAATGAATCTAGGAATTCTATATTTATTTTAATCCAAAAGTTTGAGGTGTTAAAATCACACTTCTATCCTTCCTTATTAATTGTATAAATCGTAACAATTAAGGGAGAGTTCTTGGTTGATTATAAAATGAGACAAAGGGGGAGCTACACCATTTTCTCCTAAACATTTTTATGTTTTTTAATGATGGTGTAAGATTTACCATTTTATTGGTAAATTAGATTACCTACATCCTATTACATTAGAATTGTTAATTTATGAAAACGGTTTCACATGCATGGTCGTTTATAGACAACATGGACAACTGTGGTTGCATCTCTATTG
The DNA here is from genome assembly GCA_963277665.1 of Viscum album. NCBI lineage: Eukaryota > Viridiplantae > Streptophyta > Magnoliopsida > Santalales > Viscaceae > Viscum > Viscum album. The sequence continues at coordinate 1,424,014,763 of OY728120.1, read as the reverse complement.
CTTTCTACACTAATTTAGCTCACATAGACATAAAATTTATTAAATATTGGCTCTTTTCTAAGAGAATCATGTAAGATCATTTCTATCTTAGAAGTGATGAAGAAATTATCAAATAAGGGAGTAGATAATATTTTTTAGAATAAAGATGATAATTGAATACCCCATTTACCTTTTAAATTTAATTGGAAATAAGGTCAAAAAAGAACAGTAAAAGATACTATAGACAAATATGTGAACAAATATTGAAAACATAATACAAATGAGAGATTGTGTAGACCAACAGACATAGATTTTATTTTTTTCAATAAGGTTCAACATGTTCTAGAGATTATAAGAAGACTTAAAGTGATTAATAATGGAGAATAAATGCTATCCATATTAATTTTTAATGATTGGTAATGTTGATATTAAAAGGATGAAATTGCAATAAATTGAATAAGACCTTGAAAATTCTAATTTTCAAGAGGATTTAAAGGACTTTAAAAAGTTACTTAATGCATAAAGATAATTCCATGAAAAATATATATTTTCTAGGAAAAATATTTGATTATATGACTTGGAATTTAATTTTTTGTTGAGAATATATTTTATACTTATAATATGTTTTAATTATTTTTGTTATGTTCCTTATACAAAAAAATGAAGTCAACCACAGGATCTAGCTAGCCATCTCAATTATTCATATATTGGAGGAGGCCAACACCACATAGGGGATCCAGTTGAGCTTTCCCACATGGTGACCAAGAGTGGGATAATGTATAGACCTATAAGAGTGTAATAATGTAGGATCATATATAGATGGGATAGGCTGTTGGTGGGCTACCACGGTTTTGGTATGGCCCATGAGGTGTATATGAGTGTTTCGAGCAATGATACCCCTTTTTCCCCTTGAAGCAATGAAGAAATGGGATTACTTATTAAGCATTGTGAAGATGAATGTATTTCTAATGCGTGATAGGAGATCCATTTATATTGTTAATTAATTATAAAATGTAACACTTGTAATGCAGGTTATTCGATGGAGAGAATTTGCTCCATCCAATTAATCTTCTACCACTATCTTTTTTACATGGTTTGATTCATGTGATATCTTTAGGAAGTGATGATGGAGAATAATCTATAGACTATCGTAAATATCCTGATATAATATAAATGAGTTCTCAAAGATAAAGAAGGTCTGATGAAATGTGTGTAATATTCTTATTACATGAATACCATTATTTTGGAGGCCTAAGCTCTGGACAAATGAAAATGTAGTTTGAGAAGGATTTTTTCATGCATAGATGCATTAGAGACTCTAAAAAGTGATGAAGCACGTGATATTTATCATATGAACATGGGGAAAAAATAAACAATTGTAAGAGAAGATTCCTTGAAATTCAACTTAAGAAATTTCAGAAATATTGGGAACTTTGATGTTTTAAAATATTTGTAAATGGAATGTTTTGTGGAGGCCTTCACATGGAATGAAATTAATATTAAAGGTGCTGTGAGACAGTGGTACATGACTATTAAAGTATGATGACCTCAGACGATATTGGTGCTACAATATTGATAAGGATATCATTTTTTCTAGAGAAAAAAAAAGAGTACCAAGAACAACTTTGTTTCACAAATAGGATCTGTGTAGCACCTTAATTTCCTGAATAAGAAGAAAAATACGACTTATTGAATTTTGAGCCTCATACTCAAGGGTCTCCTGAAGAAAAAAAACTCATGTGTATGAAATCTATTACGTGAAGGGACTTAATATTTATATAGAACCATCAGTTTTGTTTGAACTTCTTAAGAAATCATGAGATAGTGTAAACACATATACATCTACATGAAATAAAATCGATTTTGTGTTTACCATTGTGTGTAAACATCAACCCTTGTGTGAACAGATAGGATAAGAAAAATGTGTTTGTTTGAAGTATTTTCATGAAATATAAATTCAATTGATAAAAATGCATGCGTGAAGTGTTCATCATATCTAAATGGGAGATAGTGGATAGTGCATGAGAACAAGCAAGCATAAAAGCATAAAAAAATGAGTTAAACGGAAAAAAAGGAATAATCCATGATGATAACCACATAAAATAACATAGGAAATAATTTCATATGCTAGGTTTTATACCTTTAGAAGACCATTAATTTTTTATAAATGCATAAAGAGTTAGTATTACATGTAATATAAATTTCATATATATTTTGAACTACTTGCACACTTCATAGTTTGATTCGGACTTCAAAATCAAATTTAAGAATTGCATGAGTAGACTTTCACTAAGGCGTCTGATCAATTATATGAGATTTGAATTTTGGATTAATACTAACAGACTCAATCAATGTTTGTTAAAGGTATTTGAAGTGTAAACATTCATGTCAGATACTACAATCTCGGGGATGAATATCAAAGGATCAACCTATAATGGAATAGGACATGAATTAAGGTATAAGTATTTTGGTTTCATTTAGGAGTAGAGGAAGTATTTACGTTAGATCTAGAAGAAATAAATCTCTATATTATATCCTAGAGAAGAATAAGTATTTCAGTTGGATTTGGGAGCATGAAAAGCCTCCAATGTGGATTTTGGAGTAAGCTAGTGAAGATTATAGTAACACTATGGGATGCAATATAAATAACCTCCTATGTAGACTCGTGATTTAAGAAGAGGTGTGATTCTCTATTGACCATTATAATTCATAAAAGTATTATAATAGAAAATACATGTTGGTGGGTATAACCAACATTTAAAGGAGTATGACTTCATCCAAACCATGAAAATACTATATGTTGTTCCCTTTCTTATAATTCCAACATATTATGTGAGATCCTGAGATATGACTGAGTGGATTGAGAAACTTAACTAGTTCAAGAGGTTGAATTCAAAGTAAAATAATACATAAAATTAAACCGTTGATTCAACCCCCTCTCAGTGGTCCATCTGGGACAGGGCTCTACATCTAATATATCAAATTTCATTAAATAATATAAGGGGAAAATCCTTTATTTTAGTACTCATTAATGTAATATCACCCATGATGCACCCAATGTATCCTACCTAATCATCAACATATATCATCATGTTTTTTATCAATTCATAATAATATGAAACAAATGATTCCCATTAATAATAATAGTAAATTCAAAGCATCAATACACATATACTTAGATAGGAACATACAATGGAAAAAATAAATGAATATTTCCTACCAGTGGGTTGTGTTCTCATAATATTCTATACTAGAAACTATTATAGGAATATATCATGGAATGTTCCTCTAAGTCCTATGAATCTCCACCCTAGTCGCATGTATCATTTGTGTCCCATCAAATGATCTTATCTGGATATATAAAATATATTTAAGAATAATATTTCATCACTTCTAGGTTATAATAATGGTGGGGAACTTCAATAACCTTTCAGTGTGATTGATATTATTAGGTTTTTTATCACATATAATGTCACATAGTAGAAAAATCAGGAATTGATAAGAATATTATTAATATTAAAATTCATTTATAAATATAATCATAAAGTAGATAGATGCTGGTTACATGACACCCACTCCAATAAATTCTCTATCCATTAGCCCATAGGGTTGGGGAACGCCCTCCGAGAATTTTGGTGAGCTGGTTCGGGTACCAGTTCCATGGTATCCCATGCCAGTTCATTATAGTATTGGGGGGATGGTGCAACCATGGTGTACTCTTATTGCCACTAGATCAATATTGCTCAATGGATTGAGGAGAAGAAATCTCCTCATCACCTACACATGCACCATCACCCCTGGTTCTTTTTTATATGATCTTTATGTTCTAGCATGAAAGGATTAACTACTTTATGACACACCATCGATCATGTGAAAAAAACTTTATCAATTCATGAAATAAAATAAATCAAAACATGGCCTTAAATTTGTTTCTATATAGATTTAATGATAAAATTGTGGTGGGGAGTGATAATATTTTAAAGGTTTGTACATCTTTTTTTTGGATAAAATAAATACTTAGTTCTAATCTTCTATAAATATTGTTTTGGTCCTCATGGTATTTAACCTAGAAAAAAACCCAAAAACATCACCAATATCCAATTTAACATGTCATAAATGTCATTAATATTTTAACACTATATTATGACAATACCAATACAGTATTGTGTCATAAAATCCATTAACACTACTTATTCCTCTAAAATTAGTCTAATGAACATTGAATAAATAATATTCATTTGAAAAAATAATTTTCTCATGTTCACCATTTATACTTAAATAACATGTGAATACATAGTGAAATAAATAAAATATTCTTTATTAAACTTGAAAAATATATAATTGAGTTTATTAATTAATTATTTTGTGATCCTTTATACCCAAATGTTCACCCACCCACATAATTTAGGACCATGTTATCCTAAACTCTAATTCATTTGAATTAGTGGAACATATGGATACACTTTGTGTGTGAATATCTAAGACATTATTTTAATATTAGTGTGTTAGACTCATCATCCAAGAGTGGTATCTACCATCATAGCATGGACACTAAAGAGATAAGAATGGATCACATCTGATTTCCTTCTATGAACACTTGTTGTTTAATAATACCAAATCAACTTGTGATATCTTATAAAGTTATATGCATACTTGTGTACACATAAATTCTTTAAATTTTTTTTTCTGAATTTATTATATGTACTTAACATCATCTACCATGTCCATGGATTTAGTCAAGCCATTATCATCCTAGTCAAGTGGCCCAATATTTATTCTTCTTATCTTTGGAAGTGATAAATCCAATCTTTATCATTTGATAAATTACATACCACCAATGATGCACTCGATGCATGCTACCTCATTATAGAGATAAATGATCATGGATTTATTCATTAATTAAGGTATGGGATCAAATTTTACACACTGATAATGATATCAAGTCAATATACCAAAACACATGTTCATAGATAGGAACTTTCATGACCAACCCCCATTAAGAACCCATCATGGATTTGGAATGAAGATGATTATGACCCCTAAAGACCACCTAGGACATGTGTTGGAAACTAGGACCAATGGTATAAGATATGAAAATTTAATCCATTACTCACATAAGTTATAGGGACAATGTTAAACTAGAAATCAACTTTATATAATAAAAAATAATACAAAATCCAAAATGCATGTAAATTTAACCCATAAACATTTCCCAAAAAATAAAATACTAGAAAAAGTATCTCTTATTGAAGAAACTCTCTAAATCTATCCATAAAATCCAAAAGTATTATTTTATGTCATAATCACCAACTCTATACAGTTAATATTTATATATACATATATATATAATGTGGTGATGATACACATGTACTCAGTAGAATCATCCAAAAAAACTCTCATGAATTTGTGGAAAAGTCATACTAATTCCTCAATAAACAAATAATGGAAACAAATCACACCTATATTTGGTCAAATATCACCCAAATTTACAAAATCTCATTTATAGAATATTACATGCGTGGTATAGTAACATAATGTCAAAAAATATGTCAATAAGTTACTTCAGAACTACTTCCTCCCTGATTTGGTAATTTCCAAACCCCAATGACGTACGTCATATTCTTCAATCCCTTTCGTACCCACATAACTACATAATCATATACCATATCAAATTCATAGCCTCATATCCCAATAAACATATCACATACCAAAATTATATAAAAACCACATATCATATCCTCATTTTAATAGGGTATCATGGACAAGAAGGATATCAACCCAATGTCTTCCTTCCACCATAAATGAACCCACCATATATCCATATAACAATCATGTAAATAGATCAAAAAATACATATATACCGAAACCAAAAGTTAATATATCCCATATATATACCAACCATGAGCCACCATAATTTTTATTACCTCTGAATGGAGATTGGACAATAGGAAGTGGCCAACCTTTTATTCCCTATATAGTCTAGATGTTTGGGAAAACACTAATAACCCAAAATTATATGAGTGTTAGTAAGTCTATCCATCTCAAGTGGTGGAATATAAAAATTCACAATAAAAATTTATAAATATCATATAGCCACAAAATCTTATCTTAAGGGTTTACACCACACCTGGACTATTATCACCCCTAACATCCATCACATCATTTCTGTTACATTATGTCAATTTTTTACATCACTACACCATAAACCAAACTTATATATCCATACAAGACAACCATAATAAATTATATCCTCTCATTTAATCATAACATCATTACAATTATGTGAATAGCATTTACTAGTAATATTTATATTAATTATTACACTAATTTAACCATAATTAATGACAATCCATTCATGTAACTACTTACCAAATAAAGTCATTCGTTATTCATATTTCAAATTTATTCCTTCCATTACCACTGCTCATTTTATAGCCCATCAATCATTAATTGTTTGTCCTTTACCCACTAATTATTTTATCTATTACAACCATGTTCCATGGAATTGGGAAACTATAATATATCTCAATATCCATAAAAACCAACACCTCATAAATGACCACACAACCCATACCAACAACCTTCATTATAGCCACAAAACCACTTTCCTTCCACACTACCATCCGTATCCCTGGTACCATATCTCCAAAAAATATAACTTATTACAAATATTAAGTGATTTATCCAATTATAAAGGAGAAAATAATGCCAATAATAGAATCCATGTAATCAAATCATCACATATTAATCAACCATATTTTCAACATTAAACAATAATAAATACAAAATTGAATCATTTCCGTCAACTTCTCTTAGAAATAATCCTATAGGATTTATAACCTAATTTTGTGTATATATATATATATATATTGTATATATGATAATATCATAGTGTATAACACTAACATATTTTATGGTACAAAATATAGAAACAGTATCTTTTTGTATTCCTTAGATTTGGGAATATCATAAAAACAATATAGTAGTATCTTTTAGAACCACCATTTGATATATCATTCTTAATAGAGGTAGTGTAATGTTTTAATTTTATCATTTGATAATTCCATTTTTTTCATTAAACTATGAATTTTATCTAATGAAATTTTTGTGTTGCAACCATAGGTTATAACAGTTTGATGTAATGTCAATTTTTATTTAAATGGAAATTTTCTAAATGAAATTGACGAATGTGGAGATATTTGGGTCGAGTGTAAATGGATGGTAATATGTTCCAATTATTCTATATTAGTCTGAAATAGGTCTTGGTGTTAGATTATCAGTCACACTATGAAAGTATTAGAAATTAGAAAAATGAAAAATTCGCATAATTATAAGTAATGATATAGAAAATTTTATTTAAGTGTCACCTGGAACAATTGTATGGTTTCTTACTTTGTAAATATTTGGAGAACTAATGTAATGATGTGACATATTAGTCTCTATATGAAGATTCATTAGTGAATTTTAGTGGCTATCAAAAATGAATATGCCCATTCCAGGGAGGATTATCATTCCACAATTTGTGTAAAATAAAATTAGACCATACTAGGATGTCTAGACCATGAAAAATCTACAATTTTACGAATTTTAGGCTTTCTGCTATTTAATAACATTTGTTAATCCATGATGTAGAGATTTTCCTACTGTTGCGACACATCAATAATTTTAATAAAACTAGAGAAGGAACTGATTTCTCACACCATGATAAATATCATCACACCATGACTTATGAAATCTATAAATTCAAAACTTTTTTGATTTATTATCTTTATTAAATTAGTTATGAAGTTTTTTGTGCATCCATTAACAACTTATTTGTAGATAAATGTATGAGATTATTTTTTTCAATTATCTAATGGATATGTTTAAATTAGAGGTTGAAAGAAGTTGACTGTTTTTTGAATTTTGAATTTAAAATTTTTCATGAATTAGAAGAACCAATTATATTTAAATAGAATTATGATAAACAAACATAATTAGTTATGAAAAAATGAGACATGGAAGATTATTATACCACCATTTCACTTCATTGAATATCAATATTTATAAACTGACGTGTTAGTAGATTGAATTACATGGAAGGATAAACTTTGAAAAAAGATATTTATTTATATAATAGAATAACTATAAGTGAATAATAGAGAATCTTGGAGAACACCTAATTTTTTTGATTTTATAACATTGATTGATATCTTTTTCATGCCAGCCTATGTGTCGCCTTTATAATTTGTAACCCTCTTGAGAATTAGTTAGTGAAATAGAGGAAGAGGTTTTGGACTTGGTGTGATCAATGATCTCATCTTAATGTTTTTCATCAAATCCAATAAAGTAAAGATTAATTTGAATATCAATAAAATGTTAATATGTTCTCCATGTATATTACCTAGTGTGGGTGAACTAAGTAAAAATATTTATTCTTTTGCTCATTTATTCAAGTTAATTTAAAACGAATTTTGAAGACACCTTAACCCCCCCCCCCCCCAGGGTGTTCAGTGGGACCTTAGGTTATAAAATGTTTTGTCAGAACCACTCATTATTTCCTTTATAATTTTTTATAGGAAGTTGTTTTTATTCCACATGATATAAATTCTAAATGAGTACACATTTTTATTGATGTAATTTTCACTTATATAAGAATATTATTAGATCATATGTGTGATATTTTATGAAGAGTGATTATTTAGTAAAAGTTCATGGAATCCAAGTAAGTAATTTCATGAGAACATATACAATAGAAGTTAATAATAGATATTTGAATGCTATTTTTAAAAATTGGAATTATTTTATATGGGAATTAACTAATGAAATATACAAAAATATATATATTCTATACAACCAAAGTATTGTGTGAAAATATTTTTAATATCTATGAAGGTGATAGTAAAGTAGATGGAAAGTTACAAGTTATTTGAAACAGATTTGATGAATCAAAGCCGAGTTAAAGTGAAAATAATGATAGTTTCTTAAACATTCTGATTAAAGTGACCTTATCTATTCATAAAGTTAGACATTATATTTATGATTCTATTATAGTGAGAAGATCGTATGGATATTACCAATTTTTACAATCAAAAAGTGTCGGCACATGGGGAAGTAAATCATAAGGAACTATCTCATGATTATTTACCTAGAAAAATAGTTTCTTATCAAAATTGAGAGAAGATGAAAATATCTATAGAAAATTAATCTAATTAATTGAGTTTATAGTAGTGTATAATCAATAGGGTCAAAAGGTTCAAATAGAAAAAAGATGTTATGGGGGATATCCTATCTCTTATCCAATAGAAATTTAATATAGGTAATGGAAAATTTTAAGGCAAGGTACCACTAATCTATTTTCAATGAGGAATTATTTCATATTTCAATATGAGGTGTCTAAAAATATTTTATGGATAAGAATATGTTTTTTAATTTATATAAAGATACATAAAAAAATTTCCTTTTAAAGAAACATTCATTGATGAAATAAAAGTGGAATGAAATTTTAAAGAAATGTGTTTGTTAAAAAAGAAGAATGTGAGGCTAAATAATATCCCTTAAAATGAATTGAAACTAATTTTATCTCAACAACAAAAGGTGATATGATGGCCTCATTAGAGAATTCAAAATCTGTTGTAGAAGAAGATGGTCGGCCAGAAGAAGTTATTCATATAAAGGTCGAGTTGGGAGAAGATTTTGAAGATATTGATCAATAGATAAAGAATAATATGAACATAATATGATTTATAAATTAATTTTCTTGTTATTTTGATGTTCATGAAGAATAATTTGATCCTATTGAGACAGTTGTATAATTACTTTAAAAATAATCAATAAAACTTGAATAAGTTGTGAATTGTAAGTTGAATATTTAGGAAAAGAAAAAAAATCATTAATGATATTAATATATACAAAGAAAGAGAATGTTAAGTAGATTAAAACATCGGAGAGGAAGTTTTATATCTAAGAAAAAATATTTAGTCTAAAATAAAAATAGATAGTTCACAGAAGAAGCTATAGTTAGGGATGTTTTTTAATGAATTTTTGAAGGAAAGGGTTGTATGAAGAAGAATAACTTTTGATGAATTGTTGAGTGTTCAAAGACCCAATTCTATGTATAAAATTATTATTTGATAAAGTGCCAGAATATAAAAAACAAAGAATAAATGTTGTAAGAGAAAAAGGAATCATATAAAAGTGAAAAATTCATAAAAATTGATATTTTTATGATAATTAAAGAGTTACTCAAAATCACAGAATGTATAGAGAGATGAAACTAAAAAAAATATATCCTCTGATGAAGTTTTAATTATATAGCTATTTAGGCCACACTAAATCATATTTTTATGAAGTAAAAATTTATGTAAGAGGAAAAGTAATTGGAATAAGAAAAATTATAATGAAAAAATATCCTTTATATAAGAATAAAAATTCATTCACTGACAATTTTTTTAATTGTTTTGATTTTCTGAAAAAGTTGTCAAATTAAAAAAATATTTGGATTTTTTTTCTTGTAGAAGAAAAATTAGAAATGATAGAACACAATTTAATTTAATTACTCAGAGAAACTAATCTTATACACATGAGGATGAGGAATATGATGTGTTTTCTTATGATGAAATAACCAAAAATTGAATGACATACATCTTAACTCATTATGGGATTTCATAGAAAGAGAATAAGTTTAAGATGAAAGAGAAATAAATTATTACTCATATAATTTTAAAGTTTATATAGAAGATAAGTAAGTGGATTTGGATATTTTTTATTAATCCAACCTAATGGGTAACATAAAATTACTTGAAAATGTGAAAGGAAGAGTCGATATATCAACTTGGTATAGAAATGATGGATCTGTAAATGTTTAAGGGAGTGAAAAAAAAATCCAAGTTAGAGATGAATTTTAGAATATTATAGTTATCTATTATAGACTTTTAAATAATATATTGAGTTTAATTGAGTCATGTGACTCCGGTTTAGAGGTCACAATAAACCAGAAAGGTTTTAATATCAATGGAAAGTTAATAAACCTTTTAAATCATAAATGGATAGAAAATGAGAATATATTTCATGTGGAAAACAAGTAGAATACTTGTCTCCTTACTGTAGAATAGGATAATAGTTTAAGGTACCAAATAATTATTCAGATAAAGAATCAAATTATCGACAATTTATCAATATTGAAAGTTATTATTGATATCCATTTTTTGAAAAGGAACATAAAAAAATTATTGATTGAAAAAAGGCATAATATAGACTAAAAAAGAACCCCATACATTGTATGCATGTCTAGATTATTATTGGTGAAAATAGAGTTCAAGAATTGATGTATTTAACACAAAATCTAGGTTGAGGTATCTAGTGGGTTTTAGTTTAATGTGACAGTGTATGTGGATGATATTATATTTAGAGGAAGAAAGCATAAATTAGTCAGATAGTTTTATCATTTAATGAGATCTGAATTTTCAATGTCAATGATTGGATGGTTCACTTACTTTAATCGATTAATGGTTCATCAAGATAAAGGGATTACATTCATCTTATAAGTAAAATATTCATGGGAGTTATTAAATAAATTAAAAATGGATGAATGAATATTAGTCTCGACTACGATAGTAGATCAGACAAAACTCAAGTATCATGAGGATAGAGATGGAGTAGACTCTATATTATATAGTATAATTATTGGAAGTTTTCACTATTTTACAGTGACATGTCCGGATATTTTCTACATTATTTTTTTGGAAACACGACTCCATAGTTGACTAAATAAAGAACATATCTTATTAATAAATAGGGTAATGAGGTATATTCAGGGAACATTAAATTAAGGTCTATTTTTCAAGGACATAGAAGATATATATTTCTTATCCTATTTAGATGCTAATTTAGATACTAATTTTGGGGATTAGAAATCCCTGATTGGTGGATCTTTATTCATTGGAATAAATTTTCCTAGATTAATGAGTAAGAAATAGGATTTTGTATAATTGATTACACTAGTGAAAGAAAATATTTTGTCTAACCATGCGTATATATAGTTAATATAGTTGAAATAGAAATTATAAAATCTTAGAGATTAGGTACATTAACTTATGTCAGTTAAGTATGAAAACAATATTTATTTTGAGTTAACAATGAACTTGTTTCAACAATAATATATAAAGTATATTGAGATCGAGTATCATTTTTTAAAGAAAAATATAGAGAATTTTTTTAAAAAAATTATAGTTTTTTAGAATGCATAATCAATTTTCATATAACCTAACTAACCAATTAGAAACACTACCATTCAAGAACCATATGTTAAACCACATAGTTGAATCAATCTTCTCAAATTTATGAAGGCAAAACTTCCCCGCTACCTATTGTAAAACAATTCTCTATTTGGATAATTTTGTTCTTTTAGAAATTTAGTTTTAGTTTGGTATAGGAAGATATGGGAGATACTATTCATGGGGAAATGGAAGTAAAAAAATGCTTTGAACGGTAATAATGGATAGCATTGGGAAACCCAATTATTTATCTTGTTTGTGATTGCAATCTTTGACTTAGTTAGGCTTCTAGAATTTATTAAAATATATTTGCTAATTTTTTGTAGTTGTGGTAGATTCAAGGATGATTTCCCTTGATTGAAGTAAAATAAGGGAACCCTTTAAATTTTATATCTAAAGGGGAGAAACATTTAAGATCTATAGTTAGAAATAATAGAGATATATTGGATCGTGTCACCTTTAGGGGGAGATTTAGTAAGAGTGAAATGGAAAACAAAATCCAAAGGGTGAGAATGTTATGACCATGGGTTTCAATGATTGGATTTATTATCAATTATCATTTAATTGGAAGTTTTCAGAATGAAATTAAATAATGTGAAGATTTATCAAGTTGAGTGGAGATGTATGGTGATATATTCTAATTATTTTTGGATGAAGAAGGAGCATATCATGATGCAATCTTATTTTTCATTCCATAATATTTTATAAATTATGAAAATCGAATAGTTTATTACTCTTGCATTAATATATTGAAAATGTTACATAAGGGTGACCTTAATGGATTATAACTTTTATTTCATTTCAAATATTTATTGAACTCATGTCATTTCATGACATAGGATTTAATCTATTAAGATTATTTGTAAAATTTTGGTTCTTCCAAAATGGAGATACCGACAATATAGAGGGGTATCACACCACGATTTTTATAACATTAAAAAATATAAACTATGACGTCCATACCAACAAAAAGATATAGGTATGCGTTTTTTATGTTTTGAACTAATTATTAACACAATTTGGTTCACATCATGATGAAATGTGTAACACTATGACACATCAAAGAGTTTAAGAATACTAGAGAAGGAATTGATCTGTTATTCCATGATATATTTAATTACACCAGGACTTATAGAATCTAAAAAATTCAAGAAGTTTTGATGAAATGGATTTCTCAAATTAGTTGGGTAGTTTTTGGTGCATCTATTAACTACCTATTTAAACATTAGTAATATAGATTATGTGGGTAATGATTAAATGGTTGGATTTGATGTAAATATTGATGTAAGTCAGTTTATGTTTTATTTTTGAATTCAAAAATTTCAAGGATTAAGGAAAACCTACTATAGAGAAAGAGAATTATGATTCACATAACATATATATATATATATGTGATATTAGGAAGAAAATTGTATCAAAAAATAGAATGCATTAAATTTCCATATTTCTAAATTGTTGTGTGACTAGATTGAATTATATTAAATACCAGGATTGGAATAAATATTTTTTTATATAATTGATGATTAGGAAGTAAATAATAAAGAATCATAGTGAGACCCCATTACTGTTCTTTTTTATTTTATTGATTGGTATCTTAGTAAATTTTTCTAAGTGTCAGCTTTATACTTTCTAACCCTCTTGAGAAGTAGTGAGTGGAATAGGGGAAGAGGTCATGGAACATAGGTGAGCAGTGAGATTATCTTAATGTTTTTAATCAGAACAAGTAATGTAGTGAATGATTGGCACACAATGTTTATATGTGATCCTTGGATATAGGGTAGTGAAGGTGAACCAAGTGAAAATATTTATGTCTAAAATCCTTTTTTATTTGGAATTTAATTGTTCTTGTGTGAAAGATTCAAGGTGACTTTTATGATGTGAACATAAGATCCAATTAAGTTAGAGATAAAAATAAATTTCCAGTAAACCAAATTAATTAAACCCCTCTTAGGGACTTTTTTGGGGCCTTTGGTTATAACTTCCTCATGGCTTTAAAAGGAATCTTATAGAGAAAAGGATACCTATATAGTGTGTGTGTGTGTGTGTCTATATATATTATTTCATTGAACTCCCCCTTCACCCATGTGGGACTTGAGATCTAGTTCCATTGTGTGACATGTTAATTTCAAGACATGACCACTGTTTTACTTACATGAGAATAGTTAAGCCCATATCACAAACCACCAGGTGAACTAACTTCTTATTGACAAGATTATTTGGTAGATTCCTTATTTTAATGATCATTAAATAATATTTATTTATTTTTTGTTTTTGAGTATCATGTTTTATGATAGAATTTTATATAATAAGGTAGATTGGTAAAAAATTGTTTCAGTATGTAAAAGACACATGAATAAGGAAGTATCACCACTAAGGAAGTCTCAGTGCTAAGGATGACTCCCCTTTATAGATGAGCCATCACTAGTATTCAAGTTTTTCTATGTGTTAGAAACACATACAAATGACAATGTATCACTGTTAGGGATGATTCATCACCTGAACAAAAATGTGGCTAAGTGTTGGAGTCACTTACTACTGAGAAGAATCACCACCATCCAAACACAACACCAGCCTATGTCACTGCCAGACATAGACACTAATAGTGTCTCTCACCTCCAAACTCAGCCACCACTATATAGTAACCATTCTAAAGACTAACTATATATGTTTCAAACTATTTTGAATAAAATATATCTAATGGAAATTTTATTAAATTTAATTCTCAAACATAATTTATTTATTGTTCTTAATTGTTTTATATATATGCATTAAATAATTTTTCATCTCTAAGTATTAAGATACAAAATATTTGGATTATTCTCTTTGTTGTTGCATGTTGTTGATAAAAGATAAAAAATACTCCCTCATGCGGATATGCGGTGTACCGAACAACTGAGATACACATAGAGTTTCACACATGAAATGAGATGAACTTTATTGAAAGAACCAGAAGAGTAACTACACATTGAATCTTTCTTGAACATGAAAGAGGAAGAGTGGAGCTTATAGAGACATTTAGTTCCATCCAATAGTCAAAAAAAGAAAATAATTTAAAAAACTCTATTCTACAGAAAACTTACAAAACCTGACTCAAATTACCATTCAAGCTACATTCAAAGAGTCAAAATTTGTTCAGATTATCAGATAGAGCAACACAATTATTTTTACACATTTACTTTCCCTCTATGTTCATTTATATATAAATTAAGAGAAATTTGTAAATACTCTATAATTTAATACACACAATACCTCCTACTTTAAACTGGAAGATACTAGATATATTCTCAAACATTATTTTACATATTTTCCAATTATTATAATGGTAGAGTTATGGTTTTGGCATGTTTTATCTATACTCTTAGGATTACTATGGAAGAGGTACGTGTGTGGCCTATATGGTAGTTGCGTTGTTGTATAGATAGTACATGTTGTGGATCAATGTTATTTTTATATAAACTTCTTGGAAGTAAGTGATTTCCATGTGGACAGGACAAAGTCTCACTTTGAGACTGAACCACTTATATTCTATTTTTTTATATGTTTTTTTTTGTTTTTTTCTATGATTTAAAACAGAATTTTTTTTAAACCATTAACAAAACCAATATATTTATAGTTAAACTTAATTAGTGTTTATATAAATTTTTTATTAATTAAGTTTATTTCAATGGTTAAAATAATATTATATTTTTTTAACTAGGACCTAATCAATCTTTGATAATTCTTTTAAAAGGTCAAGAGTTATATCGATCTTATATTTTGTTTGACTAGACTATTTTAAATTAAATAGGGGATTTTATTTAAACCTATTTTAATATAAATTTTTATTGGATACTCAACCAAACCCCCTCTTAAGATACTCACTCTGACCAAAATTTAGAATCAAAGGTAAAATCTTTGGTATCAAAGTTTTTCAAAACTTTTTAAAAAAATTTTTTTTATTATTTAATGATATTAAATTTATATTAGTTATAAATTTAATTCTTTAAATGGATAATATACAAGAAGGTTATGGTACTAAAAAACCTCTTTTATTCAATGGAAATAATTAAACTCAGTGAAATATCAAGATGAAAATGAATATAAAGAGTATGATTTTTGAAATCTGGACTAATATAGAAGATAGATATGAATTACCTATAAATTATAAAGTCAAATTGGATGATGTTAGTAATAATGCTTATAATAGTAATTTTAAATCTATGAATTCTCTTCATTTTCCATTAAAATATGATAAATTAAATATAATTTCCACCAGTAAAACTACTTTTGAAATATGGGATAACTTGGCTATTTCACGTGAGGGAACCGCCATTGTCAAAGAAATTAGATTGAATACATAAACTATTAAGTAAACTAGTTTTATGATGAATCCTGATGAATCAATTTCTAATATGTATCTCAGGTTTAGAAAAATAGTAAACAGCATGAGATCTCTGGGAAATCCAATATCAGACAAAGATAAAATCATGATGCTCCTTAGACATATTCCTAAAAGATAGAGAGGGACATCAGTGTCAACGAGAGGAACCAATGACTTTAGAAAATTTTTGGTTAATGAATTAATTTTAACTTGATGATGTATGAGGAAGAGATTAAAGTCAAATAAGAAGAGCATGATGAACCCAAAAAGAAAATATGTATCTTTCAATCCTACTAAATCCAAAAAAATAAATGGAAAAGGAAATTAAATAAGAAGAATTTCCAGTGATAATGAATCATCATCTGATAGTGATGAGGAAATGGCCCATCTGGCCAAAAGATTTATAAATATTTATAGGAAGAATAATTATTTTTGAAATCCTTGTTACTAATTAAAATATTACAGCAAAGGAAGCTAGAAGAAATATTAGAAATGGGATTATAATACAAATGGGATAACATTATATGAATGTAAGAGCAATGGAAATGTCAAAAAATATTGTACAAAATTGAAATTAAAAAAAATATGAGGAAAAGGTTATAAAATTCAATAAAGTCATGAAATAAATATGGAGTTCCATTGAGGATAGCTCCAATGACCTAGAATATACTCTTGAATATAATTATGACCTATCCAATATGTTCTTCATCACTAATGTCTCTAAGGTACTTAATATATCAAATGTTCTTAATTATGATAACTCTGAAAGTGAACACAATTAATATGATATGTCATAATAATAATTGTTTTAATTATAAATAATGCTTGAGTAAATATTCAATGAACTTAAGGATAAATATAAAGTCCTGAAAAATAGCATTCTTTATCTTCAAATACTAAATCTGACCATGCTATTGAAAAATATAAAAATTCAAAGTTATTGAAGGGGAATACTAAAATTAAATTGTCTAATGAGAAATTAAAGATTCATTTAGAAAGGTTTACCAATGTAAGAGAAACCTTAACTTAGATTCGATGTAAAAAAAATTCACCAAGGTATATCACTAGCATAGGTTATCAACCTAGCTAAAGAAAAATATTTAAGAGCACATTTGTAGCAAAATCTAATTCTAAAAGTTCAACTGCCAGTTATTTTTCAAAAGGACCAAATAAAGTTTGTATTTAAAAAATCATACTGTATGTTGTAAGAGACCTATTAAACAAATGTGGGTACCTAAATCCTTGATTTCCAACACATCTGGACCCAAGAAAATCAGGGTTCCAAAATCATTCCATGTATAAATTTTATTTGGTAGGAAAACTACTTGAAGACCTCCTATAAAAGTCTATGGTACATGGGAAGCTGATGTTCAAGGTATATGACATGATACTACTCAAGTTTCAAGAGCCTAATAAACTTTGATGGTGGTGATGTTACCTTTTGTGAAAATTCTAAAGTTAAATCATCAGCTTTCGACAAATTGGTAACTCTAATTACATTTTAATTTCTAAAGTACTATTTTTAATGGTTTTATGTTTAGATTTCTTAGCATATCACAATTATGGGATGACATTTTTCATTTTCAATTTGAAAATAATTCATGTAATGTTTTTTATTCGAAATATGATTTAGTTTTTATTGATTTAATAAATGAAAATATTTATGTTGTTGATCTAAATTATTTAATTAGTTAAAATTATTCCTTATTGAGTTCCTTTAATAAATAATCTTTTCTTTGGCATAGAATACTAGGCCACTGTAATATTCACTCACATAGGAAACTTTCTAGAAAAGGTTCTGTCAAGGATATACCAATACATGAGTTCCCAAATGATAAATTCAATAACACATTTCAAAAAGTCAAACAACATAAGATTTATTTTCAATAAAATAAATAAGTTTCAACTTCTCATCCTCTTGAGTTGGTTAATATGGATTAATTTGGACCATCTAGAGTTTCTAGTCTAAATGGGAAGCATTGTGTATATAATCTAATAGATGACTTTGCTAGATATACTCGGGTGTTCATTTTAGCTCACAAGGGTGAAGCTTGTTCTTATTTTACCAAGTATGCAAGATTTATAGAAAACTTAAGTGGAATTATAATTTAGACCTTAATAAGTGACCATGGTTGTGAGTTTGAAAATCATGACCTTGAATCCTTTTTCTCACAAAATGGATATAGTTATAACTTCTCTTCACCTAGGACACCTCACCAGAATGGAGTTGTTGAAATAATAAATAGAAAACTTCAATAAATATCTTGATCTATGCTTAATCAATATGACTTACCTATCCACTCTTGGGTAGATGCTTTAAACACTACCTGTTACATAATCAATAGAGTTTTAATTATACATATCTAGAAGAAGACCGCTTATGAGATTTGGAATTGTATAAATCATAAGGTTAGTTACATTAGAGTTTTAGGTTGAAAAAGTATTTATTATTAACACTTAGAAAAATATTTAAAAAATTTCCTCCAAAAGTGATGAAGGATATTTCCATGGTTATTCAACATTCATTAAATATTAGAGTTTTTAAAAAAAGGACCAAGACTATAGAAGAGTCTGTTCATGTCAAATTTGTTGATACAGATCCACATGATCCTAGTAAATCTTTGTAAAACATTGAGGATGATTTATCTTCTATAAACTTAAATTCAAAACCTCCAAATTCTGTTGGAATGTCGGAAGAAAACTCACCCCAATCTGAGGAATTTGAAAATCTTTAATCTCAACCTGTAGAGGAACCTTTAGTGACCATCCCATATTTTTCTAGAGATGTTATGACCCTTAAGTTTAATCCTTTATATGGTTTAGTTGGGTGCCTAGATAGAGTTACATATACTAGATATTCTCTAATAAATCAGCTTGAACATCAATAATTCTTTTCGCAACTTGAACCAAAGAACATCAATGATGTAATTAATGATAAATTCTTGGTAATGGATAAACAATAAGACCTAAATCAATTTTATAGAAATAAAGTGTGGGAACCTATGGATAAACTCAATGAAACCTTGATTATAGGCCCTAAATTTATTTTTAGAAACATGGTATATGTATTAAGAACTATATTAAGGAAAAAGGCTAGACTGGATGCACAATGATATAGTCAAAAAGATGGAATAGTCTATGAATATACTTTCTCAACAGTAGCCATTATTGAATCCACTATAATACTTCATGTATATACATCCCATCTATATTTCAAACTTTATCAAATGGATGAAAAAGTGTATTATTAAATAGGTATATAATTGATAATATTTTTGTTGAACAACAACCTCGTTTTCAAAATCCTCATTTTCAAAATAATTTTTTTTAAATTAAAAAAGGCCTTATGTGGTTTGAAACAAGCCCCAAGATCTAGTTACGGTAGGCTCAACACTTTTCTTTTTTCAAAATTTTTTTCAAAAGGTATAGTTGATCCTACCCTTTTTACAAAATTAATTTCAAAAGATTTTTTAGTGGTAAAATTTTGTTTAGATGATATTATTTTGGTATCTTCATGAAATTATCTATGTACTCTATTTTCTGAAATGATACAAAAAAAATTGAAATGAGTTTAATGGGTGAACTCAAATTCTTTCTTGGTTTTTATATTTTTCAAAATAAATAAGTAATTATCTTAAATAAAAGTAAATATACTACGGATATTTTAAAATGTATTAATTTGGATAGCACTAAGAGTAGTGATAATTCTTTGAGTACCACCTATAAGTTGGATCTTGACAAAGCTGGGGAACCAATGAATCAAACCAGTTACTATGGTGTGATTGGAAGTCTTCTCTACCTAACTATTAGCTGTAATGATATTATGTTTAGTGCTTGTATGTGTGCTTTATTTCAAAAAAATCCAATTGAATCACACTTACTTGTTGTAAAATGAATTTTCAAATACCTCAAATATACTACCAATTTTGGATTGTCCTATCTAAGAGGAGAAGAATTTTACTTGGATAGTTATTATGATGCTGATTTTGGTGAATGTAAGTTAGATAGAAAAATAACCAATGGAAAATATCAACTTTTCAAAAATTATCTAGTTTCTTAGCATAGTAAGAAAAAAAATTGTTTCTCTTTCTACTGCAGATGCTGAATACATAGCTACTGGTAGCTACTATGCACAAATTTTATGGATGAGATGCCCATTACTAGACTATAGATATCAATTCCAACATGTCCCTATAAATTGTGACAATAAAATTACTTTAAATATCTCTAATAAACCAATATAATATTATAAAACTAAAAATTTTGATTAAATACATAACTTTTTGATAGGTAATTTTCAGAAGAGTGATATCACTCTTGAATACATTGGTACAGAACAATAGCTTATGAATATCATCACTAAGACTTTGAATCCTAAGATAATGAATTACATCAATCAAGGGTTAGGTATGATTGATTTTGGTTAAGTTTATTTTTTATGGGACTCACCATTGTGAATGTCTCACCGTTATGATTTCTCACCATTATGACTTCTCACCACTTTAATTTCTAACCATTGTGATTTCTCATTGTTTTCATTTCTCACCATTGTGATTTCTCCCCATTGTGACTTCTCACCATTGATACTTCTCACTATTGAAAACTTCTCACCATTTGAGTTCTTGTGCCTTTTCATTTTTTTATTTTCTTTGTTTTTTTATCCACCGATTTTATTTTATTTATAGTTTATTTAAATTATTATTCAATTCAAATGAATTTCAATTTTGTTTTTTGTTATCCCTAAATCACTAATGATGTAAATCAGATGATTTTTCTAATTCCAACGTTGACCTCTCTCACACATTTTCTCTCAAACCATGTTGTGTCCCTTAATCTACGGATTATTTTCCTTCCATCACCTTCACCTGAAATGATCGAGTTGAAATCCATGGCCAAAGTAAAGTATCATTCAGGGTCTTTTTTAGTTATGTCATATCCTAAAAGGAAGCAAAAAGGGGAGTCTTGGAGTCATGCAGCTGTTGAGCTAGTAAATCCTGATATTTCAAAGTGGATTTTAGTACCTAAGAAATAAGTAAAGGAAGAGTGGCTACTTTTGAGTAAATATTTCTTGCTTCATGTTCTTCAAAACCATGTATGGATGGAATGGATTTCTTCAAATGAGAGACGTTTTTATCCTAGGTTGATATATCAGTTCTATCAGTATATGGAGTTCAGTTTTGGTGAGAATAAAGATAGGGAAAGAAGATGTGTTAATAGCCATAGAATTTTACTGTCTTCAAGGAAATTGTATGAATGTATGAAAGTTACACATGAAACTGTGTTTAATTATTATTAAGGAACTATTATAGAGTCCAGTGATGATTTAATTTGTGAAGACTCCCTTGAATAGTTAATAGGAGATGGAGTTTTAAAAATACCAAAAACTTAAATGATTGATGGTGAGTGAAAGTTTATTTTCAAGTTTATCCAGTACTTTTTATATCCAAGAAAATGTGGATTTTACACTTTGAGATATTGATATATCTATTTTTATGTCTTATTAAAAGAGGAAAAAATAGAAATCTTTATATATATCTTATGATTTCCCTGTTAAAAATGAAAAAACCTGACTCAAGATCAAATTATTTGATATACTTAAATTTAATTTCTACAATGTTAAACCACAAAGGTTTGTCTGGTAAAGAAGAAGAATCTATAGTGAAATATAGTGGTTACTGCATTACGAGGATAATTTGTACAAGGATGGAAATCAGTTGGAGGTCATAGAAGAAAAAATGGGTAGCTGGTAGTGAAAATATTTGTGATGTGTCTAATCCAGTTGACCTTCCTTCATGACTGAAAGACCTTGTTGGTCCTGGTTTGGAACCATATTAAATAGTTTAATATTATGATTCTGTTGAGAAAGAATAACTTATTATTGGTGGAAATTAAGAGTAAGAATTTATAGTGAATGAAGGAAGTGACCCTTATTTGTCACCAGAATCAGCTCCTATTTATTATGGAGCACCTAGTCACCTAGGTATATCCCTAAAAGTGAGAATATTTTAAAGGAATGAAGTGATGAGGATGAAATTAAAGTTTCAAGAGAAGATAAGTTCAAAATAAATTCTAAATCCTCTAAGGAAAATGAAAATGGTGAAGATAAAGAGGAGGAATATGATGATAATGAAAATGGTGAGGAAAATAAAGAAGGAAATGATGATAAACATGGAATGGAAATTGAGATATTGATGTATATAGAAGAGATGATGATGGAGATTCTAACCCCGATGTTCCCAGTGACATAATTAGAGCTGAGGATGTGGAAATGCCTCAAGCTCTTTTCCCCTCTCTAGGAGAATATGACTCTAGATCAGAAGAGAGACTCAGCCTTCTTATGGATGTGGAACTATATATTAAAGAAGAAAAAGAATCATCAGTTGAGGGGGGTAATCCCAATGTTTGGAGAGTCACAAAGTTTTATTTGATTGTCAAATAGTTACATACCAAGTTATAGTTGATCATATCATAGTTGTTGCTACTATTGAGTAGTTTATGGCTGAGAAAATGGAAGTTGAGAATACTGAGAAAGTTATGGATGAATAAAGAACTATTGAGGCCTATGTGGTTTTACATAATATAGTTCTATCTACAGTTACTTAATCATATATTTCTATGACTCATGATAGTTTGGATGACCTTATTTATGAACAATGGGACATGTTTTTGGGAAAAGTTGGGAGTCCACCGAATAATGGTGGGCCTGATCATCAAAATTAAAGGGATATTTAAGGATCTTTATTTGATCAAATTGATTATATGGGTGAGTATTAGTGGTATGAATATGATATTTCTACTAGGTATGATCTTTCTACTCATTTACCTACTCCTGTTATCCCACTCATTCTAGTGGATATGGTCACCAAAGAAGATCTTGATTCTTTTGGTGAAAATGTTTTATCTGATTTTGATGTGAAATTTAGAAATCAACCATCCCTGGTTACTAAGATAACTGAACAGGATGCTCGATATTTTTTTGAGCTAGTGATTCAACATATTCACCTGAAAATAATGAATGATATCCAAGAATATGTAATAGAAAATTGAAGGATGTAAAATGAATTGTAATCAATAAAATCCACCATTGAGAAGATACAATCATATTTTTATTCTTATATGGACGCAATATTGGAATGAATTGATAATCATACCTTAGTGGATTCTTCTTCAAGTTAACCTCCTATTGATGTTTATCTGATAAGATCAGTTGTTAGAGAAGATATTCATGTTGTTGCTGCTTCAGGTAGTGTACCAAATCATCCTCAAGAGACTTAAAGAAAATTAATATTTAATAGTGATCATGTACTCAAGTTAGTTAAGGATTGTGAAAAGGAAATAAAGGCTAATAGAGAAACTATTAAAAACTCTATCAAGTAATATCTATATAGAAGTTTCACTATATATTACATTGATGCTCTATTTAGGTTCTTGTTAGAAAATATATGGATGCCTCGTGTTTCCCGAGACTTCAAGGAGCAAGTCAACCAGTTCAAGGTAATGAATCTTCTGCTAAATCTTTTTATGGAAGAAAATAAAGACATCTTCAGTGCAATGGAGAGAGTTGTCAACATCACCATGAATTTCATAAATCTTATGAAACCATTTCTATATGTGAATAGAACTGAAATGGTAGATCATGATGTTATACCTGTTACTATCCATCTGACACCTCCAACTACAAATCTTGAGTATTTCATACCAGGTGTGACTAGATATTCACTTTCACCTTTTCCAGCCAAATTCCAGAATTTTTCTCTATAACACCCCGAGTTTTTTTGGACCATATTTTTGAATAAATTGAATATTCATTTATGTCTTGAAATTCACTAATTCAAAAATTCCTTTCATATAGAACTTAATTTGTGTAAGTTTCATGCAACACCGACTTGGTGTACGTTTAATGTAACACTGACTTGGCATACGATACACACAATACAGAGTTTCTATGAAACATCTATTTTTTATTATCTAAATGAGATAATTATAACCTAGCCATTAAAAATAGTTATATGAAAATTAATAGCTAATTTAAAAATATTTGTTATAAGTTTTTTATATAAATATAACATATTGATAATAAAAGATATGATTCATGGAAAGGTCCTTCTGTGTTTAAAATTACCATTTTCTCGAATGAACCTGTTTTTATTTCCTTCTAATAAAATTAATTTTTATCATAGAATTTTTTTTATCAAATAAACATTATTTTTGAATTCGAAATATCAAAATTATCTTAGGGTAAATTTTTGGAATTTTTCTGAAAAGTTTCAATTTTTGACAAATAGTGAAACATACTACAATATAGTTAAAAACTGACATTTTCATTTAAATAATGATTTAAACATATTTTAAAGTCACAATATATAAATAATACATATATCCGATTTAGGTCATTGGAATCATCTTATAATATAATTAGATAAAAAAATTATTGAACTTTTGAATATCTATTTTACCTGCCTTCTAGCCACATTTGTGGGATTACCATTAAAAGTATTTTTTCCACTTCTATGAATTGAATTTTGAAAAATGGATATACATGGTTGTAATCAATTTTAAAAATTTGGTCTAATAGGATTAAAATAATTTTGGTGACTAGTAACTTTTGATTTTTACTTACCACAGTTAATGGTAAATATGGAAATTTAAGGTAAAAATTATATTATAATAATATAAAATTACCCTAACACTTGTCTTAATTTCATTGGATAAGTGTTTTTCAGACCAAATAAACCTTATTTCGAAAATATGATCTTTTTAAGCCACTTTTGTTAGATTAGGACATTTATTATACTTTATTTAAAGAAGAGTTAAAAATTTCATATTCAAATTTTAATAACTAACTAATTTTTAATGTAGGATAATACATAGTAATAATTAGACTATAAATATTAATTATAAATATAATAAATATATCTTCATCGTGATAAATTATTTCTAATTTTTACTGAATATATAATTTAATTTAATTATTTTATTATAATTATGCAATAGTTGTTAAATTAATTGAGATATCAAATAAATAATAAAACAAATATTAAAATAAATATAATTTCAATTAATTAATGCATACAAAAATTTTACATATAACTTATACATGTTATTTACATATTTTAATCATTATTTAAAAGTTATCACGTTGGTTTGATATTTCTAAAAACCCAATATTGAATAGTATCAAAATTTAAATAAATGATACTTTTAAATATCTAATATCTTATTAAATGTTATAATATTAAAAAATTATATATAATTTAACCAAATAACTATGATAATGTTAAATATTTCATTAATTATCTAATTGGGGTTAGTTTTTCAATTTATTGTAACTACATTAACCCTATATTTTAAAAAGACAAGTTGTCACGACAAGAGTTAAATTGTTTAACTAAAGGTTAAAGCCAAAAGGTAAATTTCATTTTGTGAATTAACTTGTCCCAAATTCATTAGTTGAGGGGATTTAGACCCATACTCATCTAAACTTATAAATAACTCACTTATGTGCTAATAGAAATGATAAATTATTATAAATTAAAACTTCTGGAGTTTCCTAAAGTGGCCCTCCTCCCTCTTATAAAAGGGAACCTCTCCATCTCTTTTTTTCACACCTCTAAAGCATTTTACCTCAACCAAACCCTGACCATTTCTCCTCCCAACTTCTCTACCTTATTCATAGAAACATTCAATTTATAAGAAGGAAACTCAAGGAATCATTTTAACAAAAACCAATATGAGTTACCCAATTAAGAGGTGATGTCTTTTCTCCAACCAATTTCCTTTATTTTCCTTATCCACCCCCTAAACTCTCTTTATTAAATTATTTTATGAAAAAATATGTATAATAAATATACTATGATTTTTTTTGATTATTTTTATAACTACACTTACACACTCCTCCATCTAAAAGATCTCGAACATACTGTTTCAGTGTACGGTGAACTACTGCCTCACAAAACAATGATTGTTCATTTTTCCTTTACCACCAATCATGGTGGCCATTATAATGTAAACTCCATATATATATTTTTTATATAATATTTATTATTTCTTTAAAACTTTTTATTCTTTTTTAAAATACATACCTTTTTTACATTCCATTTGGTGTTAATACAATAATCTCGTTTGTGGAAGTGTTGACTATCACCCCCTCAAAGTGATGTGATTCATTCTCACACCCATGGATTGTATTAAGGATGGTTTTAGTTAAATTATATGATATATATATGATATAATAATGATAATTGAAAAATTATATATATATATAAATACATATTTCATTTATATACTTTATTTCAATATGACAATTAAAACAGAAACATTGTTCATGCATACATACTGCTTACCATTCCCATGAACAGTGTATTCCATTTCATAATTCTTTATGATATAGATCATTTTAATATAAATATAATTGATATACATGATATTTATATAATTATTTACATTATGGAATCATTATATAAGTATAATGACCAACGATATAACAAGTTATGACGCATGGGAAGAACAAAACAAATATTACCTGTAGTGAAACCTGAACATAGGATAATTAACAAGAAGGTATTATAAGATAATAATAAAACCATATGTGGTATTATATATAAGAATATTGTTATATAAAATATTTATAATAATCTTATATTTATTATATAGTAAGCTTTTTTGAGTACTAAGAGAGTCAAGATACAAGGTAAAGGGATTTTATCTCACTTTTAATTTCTATGAGATACAAGATATGTTAGAAACTCTTTCCTTTTCTATGGTGTATGTACTATCCATGATTGAATACAATTATACTTGTACTTAAATTTATGGATATTTACATAACCATTTTAGGATATTTCTTTCATGGGGTTTAAGTTTCAAAAGGTTTTATGTCATAAAAACTATTTTACCAAGAAGAAAGGATACTTTCCTCAAGAAATGTTTCTAAATGATCTTTAAAAATTACTTTCCATATAAGATAACAACCATTGGTGTTAATATTTCTTTTATTGGGAAATTATTCAATTTTTACATTCATATTCATTCTTTTAATTGATTATGTTTCGATGTAATGATGTTTTTGAAGCCTGTTTGTCTTTCACGAGTTATATGAATTTCAAACCCATTTATTTTCATGGTTTATGATTCCATGATTATGAAACCTGTATATCTCCACATGTTAGGATGTGTTTACATGTTTATGATACCCATTTCATTTCATGGGTTACATTATGATCTTTACTTAACTTGCGGAACATGTATGTATGATTTCATTATGAGACATGTAGGACCTATATCTCCCTAAAATGAATTGGGTAAATAATTATATCTCATGATATAGAATAATATGGTCTTGGGAGTGAACCTTGACTACTAATAAGGCCTTGGGAGTGAACCATGACTACCAAGATGGTATAAGAAGTGAACTCATGCTAGTAAGATGTCCATGGGAGTAAACCATGACTACCAAGATGGTATGTGGAGTGAACCCACACTACTAAGATGGTCTTGGAAGTGATTCCCTTGCTACTTTGAAAGTCATTATATGCTTATGTGTATTCCACAATTCCATGTTTTATTCCTATGTTATGCTTTCTTGTATTTTTCTCTTTATTTCATTATGATTCATGTCTTATGAACTTCCAATATTTATTCCATGATTCTTATTATGATCTTTGATATGCAGGGTATGGTATTCTACTTTCAGGATCATGTTCTCACACCCCTATGCTCATGTTTATATTTACATGTCCCCCTATTTTACCCTTACTGGGCATCTGAGATCACCTATTTTATGTTTCATTTTACCCATGTTATGATGAAATATACTATTTTTTATATGTATTAGAAGGGTCACAGTAAACAAGAACCTAATGGGATCGGATGTAACTCATTTATATACTGGTGTTTATGTTTTAATGCTTCCAGTGGTGCTAGAACAATTATGGTCTTTGGGCGTCTGTTTGTATAATGTTTAAGTATTCTGAAATGGTTATGTAATGTTAATGTTTTGAAAAGTAGGGGTCACTATAGTTGGTATCAGGAAAAAGGTATAGTTAACCTTTAGAAGGTAGGTTGAGAAAACTCTAGAGAGATATTTAAGGACATGTCTAGGTATAAGTATAAGGATAAGAAAAAGTATAGGAAAATGTCCTAGAATGTTTTGTGAAGGATAGAGTGTGTGGTTTCCTAAAAATGGATCCCTATCTCAATAAAAAAAGTGTATGTGGCACTGGGATATATGTAAATAGGGGTAATAACTTTAACAAGATATTATATTCCTGACTCGGGATAATCTGGTACACAATAACGAGCCTTGTTTCACACCTAGTTTAACCCTCCTAGGGGATATGCTTTGGGAATTCACAAACTCTTAAAGAACCATTATGACGGATTTAAGTATAATATGGCTATGAATAACCTAGGATAAACCTAAGGTTTCATATAATAATGAAGGTTTCATAAGTTAGACATCTTATAAGTGATTCTTCATGAGTATGTGGTTCCTCATTATGATAACTATTTCTTACTCTATATTTTTGGTTTTAGTAAATGGTTGGAACCTGAAGGAACCGCGTTAATGGTGATTGTGACGTAGAGTTAAATTATTTCCCACTTAAGAAACCAAATAATATGGGATATGGAATGTAAAACCTCATTTCCTTTCTCACATAACATTCTTAAGCTATGAATCATGGTGGACTTCCAAATAAGAAAAGGAGGGAACAATACACTATTGAGTCTTTCGTGAGGAAATTCCCACCTTCTTTCAAATGGTATTTTGATCCACTAGTTTCAAAATAATGGAACAGTACTAATGAAAAGATATTATTTGTTCTTCAGTGTTTGGAGAATGAGAAATTCATTATAGCTATTTTATCAGTTAGAAAATGATGCAGATCAGTGGTGGACTCTAATCTTGAATACAAGGAAGAAAGATGAGATTGAATCCATGGATTCGGATGAGTTCAAGAACTTTTTTTCCAATAATTAATTTTCTCTAATTCTTCATACCCAGATGGATAAAGAGTTCCTTGAGTTGAATCAAAGGGATGATGAATCTATTAGTACCTATGAGGCTAATTTCACAAGACTTATGAGGTACACTTTTTGAATTATCACCCAACCCTTTGGAAAAGTTGGTATGTTCTTCAGTGTATTAAAATCAAGTCTTAGAAGGGTATTTTCCATAAGAGTCTTTAGTAGCTATTAAGAGATTTGGTGTTGTGTAATCAAGCTTTAAATTGAGGCGGGAGTCACATATAAATCTCATTCTTTTGATAAGAAGAGAAAGATAGAGTTTAAAGGGAAATATAAAAACCATGAAGAAAAGAATATGAACTTCACTTTATGTTCTAAGTGTGTGAAGAACCATTGATAAAATTGCCTTTAGGGGTCTAATAAATGTTTTATGTATGGAAATGAAGTTCATTGAACACTTGATTTCTGATGTGATCTGAAGAAGTTAGATCAACATGCTAATGGAGAAATATCTATACATGATGAACCTCGCACAATTCAGTGCTAAAAGTATAAGGAGAATGGAAATTATTCTAA
Organism: Viscum album; assembly: GCA_963277665.1. Lineage (NCBI taxonomy): Eukaryota > Viridiplantae > Streptophyta > Magnoliopsida > Santalales > Viscaceae > Viscum > Viscum album. The sequence continues at coordinate 1,423,984,628 of OY728120.1, read as the reverse complement.
CCACTACCCAAACCCAATGGTTGGTGATGATGATCAATTTCAACAACCTCTTAAATCAAATGGCAAGGATAAATCTTATTCAATCTCTATTTATGATGAGGGGTGTGAAAATGACATGATTAAAGGTACACTTACCATCCACTCTAGAAATACTAATGTCATATTTGATTATAGATCCACCAACTATTTTATATCTAAAGTATTTGATAAGGGTGTTAATATTTCTTTAAAACAATTAGAGGTGGAATTAGTAGTGAAAAAACCTAATGGTAAAATTATTTCATTAGGTCTATGATTCCTCTCCAATTGAAGTTTGTGGGAAAGTGATTCCTACAAATCCTATCATTCTTCCTTTGGTTGAATTTGATGTCATCTTAGGCATGGATTGGATTTCTCTACATAAATCCCACATCAATTTTCAATCAAGGGAAGTTATGTTCGATATTTCAAACCCTCCTATGATCATCCATCAAAGTAATGATAAGTATGAACTTCCTGTGGATATTACATCTATTTTATGGGTATTAATTCCCATTCAAAATGGTTTTTATCTCAAATGGTTGGGGGGGAGATTTCCATCGATGATATTCCTATTTTTAAATATTTTTTGGATGTATTTCCAGAATATTTTCCTAGAAATCCACCAAAACAAGAAGTTGAGTTATCGATAGAACTTATTCCTGGTTCTACACCAGTATCAAAGACTACTTATAGAATGTCCCTGATTGAGTTGTATTAATTGAAGAAGAAACCCCAAGAAAACCTTGATAAGGGATTCATTCGTCCAAGTGTGTCACCTCAGGGTGCACCGATCATTTTTTGGGAAAAATAAAGATGGATCAATGTGAATCTGCATTGATTATATAGATTTTAACAATATCACAATCAGTAACAAGTATCCTCTTCCCCGTATTGTTTACTCTTTTGATCAACTGTGTGGATCTCAATAATTTTCCAAAATTGACCTTTGTTTGGGATATTATCAATTGTGGGTCAAAAAGTATAATATAACCCTGATTTAATTCCTTAAAAATTATAGTAACTATGAATATATTGTTATGTCTTTTGGTCTTACTAATTCCCCTATAATCTTCACAGATTTAATAAATAGAGTCTTTAGAGATTACCTCAAAAAGTTTTTTCTTGTCCTTATAGATGATATTCTTTTCTATTAAAAGATAAAGGAAGGGCATGAATATAACTTGATAATTCTAGTAAAGAACCTAAGGAAGGATAATATATATGAAAAAATTAACTAGTGTGAATTTTGGATACAAAAGGTTTCATTTTTGGCTCACATAATCTCAATAGATGGTAAATAAGTAGATCCATAAAAATGGAGGATATTGCAAGTTGGCCTAGACCAACCAAAGTGACTGATATTTGTATATTTTTGGGTTTATCTAAAAATTATCGATGGTTTTTAGAACTTTTCATGACTATCTAATCCTCTAACCAAGTTAAATCAGAAGGGTTTCAAGTTCCAATAGACAGATGAATGTGAGGAGAATTTCAAAGAGCTAATGAAAATGATGGTCAGCCACCTATTCTTATATTAACCTATAGTGGATAAGGGTTTTTAATTTACATTGATGCATCCAAGAATGGATTGGCATGTGTACTTATGAATAATAACATTTTTATAGCATATGCCTCATAAAAGTTAAAGATTCAGGAGAAAAATTACCAAACTCGTGATTTGGAGTTAGCAGCGGTAATTTTTTCATTAAAGATGTAGAGGAATTATCTTTATGTATAAAAGTGAGATATATATACTGATCATAAAAGTATAAAATATACATTCACATAGAAGGATTTGAACACTCTCCAGATAAGATGGTTAGATTTGTTAAAGTATTATCACTGCTCAATACATTACCACCCTGGGAAAGCGAACAAGGTGATCGATGATTTGAGCTAGAAGGATCATGCATGCTTATCCATGATGATGATCAAAAAAGATCTAATATTTTTGTATTTGAAAAAGTATGGATCAAGAATTCATGAAGGAAGGGTACAATGATATCTTTCTCAAATAAATTTTCAACCCTCTATCAAAGTGAACATTAAGGAGGCACATAAGGAAGATGAAGAGCTGAAAAAGAAGGTCATAAATATTCTGTAGTTTAACCACTATAATGATGGAATGATAAGGTTTTGGAACCATGTATGTGTTCTTTACATACTAGATTTGAAGAAGGAGTTGTTAGAGCAATCTCATAGTTTATCATTCTCTATTCATCCTTGAAGTACGAAGATGTATAGGGACTTGAAAGAATGCTTATAGTGGGATGGCATGAAGAGAAATATCACGAAGTTGTTATCTTGGTGTTCGGTATGATAGAAATTTAAGGCAGAAATAAGAAACTCTAAAGATATGTTTCATCTATTACCCATACCAGAATAGAAATGGGAGAACATCTCTATGGATTTTGTCATTGGACTACCCAAAACCTCTAAAAGGTTTAATGGTATATGGGTGGTATTCGATAGCCTTTCTAAGTTAGCACACTTCATTTCTATAAGAGAAGATTTATATCTTTATAATATTTCCAGGATATACATCACAAAAGTTATAAGGTTTCATGGAGTACCACATTCTATTGTATCAAAATGGGATTAAAGGTTTACCTAAATGTTTTGAAGAGGTATTCAAAAATCACATGATATAGAATTGTTTTTTGGAATTTCTTATCGTATATAGACAAGATGGTTAGTCTGAAATAAAAATTCAAACCATAGAGGATATGATGACATCTTTTTCTCAATATTTCAAAGGTGGTTGTGATAAACACATTCCACTAGTAGAGTTTTCTTATAATAAAAGATTTTACTCTAGCATTCATATGGAACCACATGAATCCCTCTATCGGAATAAATGTAAATCTCCAGCCTATTAGGATAAGGTTGGAGAAAGAAATCTGTTAGGACCTGAGATCTTGATGAAATGGTCAAGAATGTTAGAACCATTCAACAGCATACCAAGGCAGAAAAAAGTTAAAAAAAATGTTATACTAATAACCATCGATGTGATCTATAATTTTATGTCACTGAAAAGATATTTCTATAAATCTCCCCTAGAAGAAAGTAATGAGATTCTAGAAGAAAGGGAAAATAATCCTTAGGTATATCATCCCCTTTAAGATTCTTGGTCATATGGTATCCATGGACTATCTCTCAGAACTTCCTCCAAATCTCTCTCAATTCCATAATGTGTTCCATGTATCTCTCCTCGGGAATTACATACCTAACCCTTCACATGTACTGAACTCAAAGGTCATTCCACTAGAGCATGATCTTTCTTACGAGGAGAAACATGTTGAAATTTTAAACTAATCAAAGAAAGTTCTATGAAATGAGACCACTTAAATGTCAATGCTTTGTGGAGAAATAACCAGTTAGATGAAGCTATGTGGGAACGTGAGGATATAATGAAGCGGAAGTATCCTCGTTTTTTTACCTAAGTGTTGAATTTTGAGGGTGAAATTAATTTTAAGGGGGTTATAATGTAACACCCTAAGTTTTTATGAACCATTTTTTTAAATAAATTAAATTTTAATTTATTTCTTTCAATGAACTAAGTCAAACATTCCTTTCACATGAAACTGACTTGTCTTATGTTGTACACAACACAAACTTGGTTTATATTTCATGCAACACCGACTGGGCATGCGATACACACAACACTGAGTTTCTACGGAACAACACTTTTTTATTATCTAAAAGAGATAATTATAACCTAGACATTAAACATAGTTATATGAATAGTAATAACTAATTTTCAAATATTTTTTATTATTTTTTTACATAAATAAAATATATTTATAATAAAAGATATGATTTTTGGAAAAGTCCTTCTTTGTTAAAAATTATCGTTTTCTCAAATAAACTAATTTTAATGTCCTTTTAATAAAATTAATTTTATACACTCATAGAAATTTATTTTTATTGATTAAACATAAGTTTTAAATTTAGAGTATCAAAATTTTCTTTGGGTGAATTTTTAGTATTTTTATGAAAAGTTTCAATTTTTGATGAATAGTGAAAAATACTACATTGTAGTTAAAACCAAACTTTTTCATTTAGATAATTATTTAAATTGATTTTAAAGTCATAATAGATAAATAATACAGATATCCAGTTTATCTCATCAGAATAATTTTATCATGTAATTAGATATAAAATAATATTGAACTTTTGAACATCTCTTTTACTCGCCTTCTAGCCACATTTGCAGGATTAGCATCAAATGTAATTTTACCGCTTCTGTGAATTGAATTTTGAAAAATAGACATACATGTATGTAATAAATATGAAAAATATTCTCTAATGTGATCAAAATAATTTTGTGAATAGTAACTTTTGAATTTTCTTTACCTCAGTTAAAGGAAAATAGGGTATTTAAAGGTAAAAATAAGATTATAATAGTATAAAATTACTATAATAATTTTCATAATTTCATTGGTTACGTTTTTTTCGACCCAAATCTACCATATATTGAAAATATGTCCCTTTTTAAGCCACTTTTGTAAGATTAGAACATTTATTATATTTTATTTAAAAAAAAGTTAAAAATGTCATATTCAAATTTTAATAACTAAATAATTTTTAATATAAGGTCATTCATAAGAACAATTCGACTATAAATATTCATTAGAAAAATATGAAATATCTATTAATCATGATAATTTATTCTTAATTTTTATAAAATATATAATTTAATTAAAGGCTTGTATAATAATGATGTATTAATTGTTTAATTAATTTACATGTCATATAAATGATATTAAAAATATGAAAATAAATAAAATTTGACTTAATTAATATATATAATAATTTTATAGATAACTTATACATTTTAGTGACATACTGGAAGTATTGGTTTGAATTTTTCATGTGGGATTGATTTTTTTAAAATGAAAAAATTGAATAGTATCAAAATTGACATAAATGATACTTTAAAATAAATAATATTTTATTAAATTTCATAAAATTCATAAAAATATATAATTCATAAAAATAAAAATTATAATGATAAATATGTCATAAATGATTTAATAGGGGTTATTTTTAAATTTTATAGTAACAATATTAAATCTATAGTGTAAAAAATACAAGTTATCAGAGTAAGAGTTAAATAGTTTAACTAATGATTAAAACCCAAATATGAGGTTCATTTTGTGACCAAAACATGTCCCAAATTCATTAGTTTAGGGTATTTAAACCCATCCTCATATAAAATTCAAAATTAATCAATTTTTAGATATTTTAAATCAAAAATAAATTTACAATAAATTAATAGTTTTGGAGTTTCATAAAGTCCCCCCCCTCTTATAAAAGGGAACCTCTCCTTCTATTTTATTAACACCTATAAATTATTTTGGATCAACCAAACCCTACCCAATTATCCTCAAAAATTCTCTACCTTGCTTCTAGAAGCCTTTAATTGTGAAGAAGAAAATTCAAGAAATCCTTTTGGCACAAACCAAAAGATGATGGTTCATTTTTCCTTTACCACCAATCATTTTGGACCTTATGATGGCCACTATATATATATATGTTATATATAATATTTATTATTTATTTAAGTTTATTTATTACTTTTTACAAAAAATACCTTTTTTACTTTCCATTTGGCGTTAATACGATAATCACGTTTGAGGAAGTGTTTGCTACTGCCCCCAAAAAGCGATATGATTCGTTCGTACACCACATGGATTGTATTAAGGATGGATTTAGTGAAATTATATGATATATATGATATAATTAAGCTACATTATTAATGATATATATATATATATTTCATTTACATAATTTCATTCAATACGAAAATTAAAATGGAAACAACGTTCATGTGTATGTGCGGATTACCGTATCCATGAATGGTGTATTCCATTTCATACTTATTTATGCTATAGAATATTTTAATATAAATATAATGGATAGAAAAGTTATATATATCTTTATTTAAATTATTTAATCATCATATAAGTATAAGGACCAACGATACAGCATGTTAATACACATGCGAAGAACAAAGTGAATATTACCCAAAGTGAAACTTTAATGTAGGATTGTTAACAAGTGGATAATATAAGGTTATAATAAAACCCTATGTGGTATTAGATATAAGAATATTATTCTGTTAAAGATGTATAATAAACTTATATTTTTTATATTATAATCTTGTTCCAGTACTATGAGAGTCAAGACACAAGGTAAGGGTATTTCATATCACTTTTAATTTCTATGAGATAAAAGCAATGTTCGCCACTCTATCCTTTTTTATGGTTTATGTATTACCAAGGATTGTATCCAATGATTATTATACTTAAATTTATGGATATTTAAATATCCATTTTATGATCTTCCTTTCATGGGGTTGAAGTTTCAAAAGTTTTTATGTTATAAAAATTATTTTTCAAAGAATAAATGATATTTTCCTCAATAAATTTTTTTAAATGATATTTCAGAATTGTTTTCCTTCTAAGATAAAATACATTGGTGTTACTCATGGATTTATAGGGAAATTATTCACTGTTTTCAATCATATTATTTCTCTAAATGGGCTATTTTTTATGGAATGATGTTTATGAATCCTGTTTCCTTTTCACGGGTTATATGCTTTTGAAAATTATTTCTTTTCAGGGTATATGATAACATGATTATGAAACATGTATCTTTCCATAGGTTATGATTTTTTTACATGTTTATGATACCCATTTCATTTCATGGGTTATGTTTGGATTTTTAATGTTCTTGTGGCACATGTATGCATGATTTAATTATGAGATGAGTGGGACCTATATCTCCCTCCAATTCATAGGGTAAAGATATATATCTCCTAAGATAGACTAAGATGGTCTTGGGAGTGAACATTGACTACTAAGATGGCCATGAGAGTGAACCATCACTACCAATATGGTATGAGGAGTGAACTCATGCTACTAAGATTGCCATGGGAGTGAACCATGACTACCAAGATGGTATGGGGAGTGTACCCATACTACTAAGACGGTATTGGAAATGATTCCTTGGATAATATTGAAATCATTATATCCTTATGTGTCTGGAAACATTCCATGATTTATTCCTATGTTATGCTTTCATGGATTATGTTCTTTATTTCATTATGATTCATGTCTTATGAACATCCAATCTTTATGCCATGATTCCTATTATGATATTTGATATGTAGGGTATGATATTATATTTTTATGATCATTTCATCATACCCCTATGCCCATGTTTATTCTTACATGTCTCCCTTGTTTACCCTTACTAAGCATCTGATCTCGCTCCTTTTATGTTTCCTTTTACCAAGTTTATGATGATATGTACTGTATTTGATGTATCTAAGAAGGGTACTAGTCAAAAAGAACCTAGTGGAAGGATATGTATCTCATTGATGTAATAGTGTCTTTGTTTCCAAATTTCCAAAGGTGATAGACCAATTATGGTCTTTGGCCATATCTTTGTATAATGTTTAATTATTCCACAAATGTTATGTAATGTAAATGTTTAGAAAATCAGGGATCGTTATATGCTCTCTATTCTAGAGTATTTGTATGAATATTTCATCCAATAATCATCAAAGATACTCATTCTTTAAAATATATTCCTAAAGCTATCCCTTGGCCTCCCTCAGATCCAGCTACACCTTCTACTTTAGATAAAGGGAAGGTAAAAGCATATCTTGATCCCTCATCTCATCCTGATAAGAATTTATCATTATAATTTTTATCATTGATGGGAATGTTTTTTGTACAATTTTTTTTCTATAAATTTTTGTGGAGAAACATCTGTTGGTTTATAATGAACACTTTTTCATATTCAGTTTTTCTAAACATTTCCTATTTTATTTTGATTTTTTATAATCCCAAAAGGGGGAGGAATATTATATGACATTTATTTATTCACTCTTATATTATTTTTCCTTTGATACTATTATATTTCATTTAATTTAATTTTATGGGTCCGTTCTTTATCTTTGATACCGTATTCTTAATATTTTTGATATCTTGTGTATCCTCTTTAACTTTGATTCTATTTTTTTATTTTTGATATCAAGTATATAAAATGTCAGGATTTTTTATCATCAAAAAGGGGATATTTTTTCCTCCTTTTTTAATGATCACAATACCACGTTTTATATGTTATGGATGAGTTCCACATGTTATGACAGAATTTTATATTCTGAGCAATATTGATAATAAATTTGGTTAAATATAGAAAAGACTCATCATTAAGAAAGTTTCACTACCAAGGAATTATCCCTTCCAATGATGAATCACTGTCAGAGATAAGTCACCACCAGTAAGGAAATTAGACAAAGTTTTTCGAACACTCTCTGTTTACAATGTATCACCATCTAGGATGATTCTAAACTAGAACAAAAAAGGTATCTAAGTGTTAAATTCATTTATCACTGAGAAGAGTCACCGCCAACCTGACACACCACCATCCAGTGTCACTGCAAGACTCAAACATCACCGATGTGTCTCACAGCCAGACTCAGACACTACCAAAGAGTGATTGTTTTGATGACTAACCACTACAATTTCAATTTGTTTTGAATCAAATATATATAATGGAAAGTTTATATAATTTAATGGTAAAAATTAATTTAATTATTGTTCTTAATTTTTTTACAGAGATTCATTAAATAATGTGTCATCTCAGAGTTTGAGGATACAAAATATCTGGATGATTCTCTTTGCTGATGCATGTTGATGATAAAAGAGGAAGAAGGCTCCCTTGTACAGATATACAGTGTTCTGAGAAATTAAAATACATATATTGTTGCACACATTATTTGATATGAACCTTATTTCAAGAACCAGAAGAGTGCATACATGTTGTATCTTTCTTACACAAGGAAGAGGAAGAGTGGAGCTTACAGAAACATCCAGTTACTTCCTATTGTCAGAAAAGAAAACAGTTTATGAAATTATATTTTATTGAAAAAATTAGAAACATTACTCAAGATACCATTCAATCCACATTAAAAGAGAAAAAATATATAGAGCTTGTCAGACATTAAAACACAATTAATTCTATACCACTACTTACTATGTTTGTTCATTTATCTTTACTTTACAAGAAGTGTGTGTATACTTTGTATTTTAATGCACACAATGTTTCCTAATTTAAATTAGAAGATACTTGATATATTATTGAACACACTTTTACCTATTTTCCCATAATTACTATGGTAGAGGTCTATTTTGACTATTTTTTTGTACTCCCACGATTATTGTGGAAGAGTCCCCTATGTGTCTGGGAAAGCTGTTGTGCTATTTTATACAAGGTTTGGGTTATAGATCAAAGTTTATTTTAATATAACCTACTTGGAAGCAGGTGATTTCCAAGTATATAGGACTAAGTCTCAACTTGATACTGAACCTCTTGTATTCAATTCCATTGTGTGTTTTGTCTCCTTTATTTCTATTCATTAAAAAAAATTGGTTTCAACTATAAAAACCACTACTTTGATAGTTAACCTTAATTAGTGTTTATATAAGTTATTGATTGTGTAAATTAATTTCAAAGGATAAAATAATATTATATTGTTTTACCCGATACCTAATAAATTTTTTATAATACTTTTTAAAGGTCAAGAATTATAATTGATTTGCTATTTTGGTTGACTGTATTGTTTTAAATTATGTGGGTTGGGGTAATTAAACGTGTTTTAACCGAACTTTTTATTGCATACTCAATTTACCCCCACCCCCCATCTTAAGATACTCACTCTAAATAATAGTCTCCCACCTATAATTACCTGATTGGTTTAAACATGCTTCTTAAACTCTGATACCAACTATAAGAACAATCATCCCTCCAAACATGATATTATCTGCTTTGGATTACTCCCTTATAGATTTAAAAGGCCACATGAAACTGGAAAATTATCATATATTTTAATATGAGTTCATGTAACTCTCCCTCCCCCTATATGAGACTCAAGAACTCGGGTCATAATGTGATATATTTGTGTCACAAAATGATTCCAATAAGACTATAAGGATGTCAGTTAATTCCATGTATTGATCCATAGGGATTTCTATCATCTTATATCCAATGGTTTAAAGAAGTGATACATTCATGCAATTAATACATGGTAGGAAGTTGCATTAACTCATATGTAATATATATATAAGTTAATAAATGGGGGAATCTTGTTGATGTATAAGAAAGTAAAAACCCATTTTGATGGTGTAGTTAATTCCTTCATAATCTTCTTTGGATTCTCCCTCTCCCAAATCTCTTATCTTCTACATATTTTTCTCAATGATTCACCAACATGTAGTGGAGGGTAAATTTATCCCACTTGATGGTTGAGCGATTCATCCAATATTTTGTTACATCACAAATGAGGTACATTGATTGGATTCGTCTTAGTGACCCTCAAATAACAATAGATGATCAATATTTTTTCATTGGATCTTCAATGTATGGTATACAAATGGTTTTTTGTTTATGTTTTTAGTTTATGTGATTTCTATAATCATATATGATCTATCATAGTTTTGGACTCTTAATTTTCATCTACTATATAGATTAAGTGATAATGTATCCCAAGAAACCCATCAGTGGTATTAGAGCTTTTCCATGCATTTGATTCTAAAAAATCTTGTTTCGAAATAATGGATAATGAATATATCACATTGTTATCATATTCTCTACAATCAAAAATGAATGGGAATTAGTTATATCACTTTTAGGATGTGGTATATGATATTTGATTAATTAGGTTGTGATATAGCTCAAAATCTTATTGTTTTAACTATATCTTAGAATATAATATAGAGGCATAAAAATATAAAAAAACACCACTTGTGGTTTGAAAAATAGAGCATCATAATGAAGGGATCACATAGGTGCTAGTCGTTGAATATGACTCTCAGGGATAAGTGATATGATGTGGTGTGGGGATAATCTTACACTTATACTATCATAATCTATGGATTCATAACCTATGAGAAGCACTATATTAACCTTATGTCTCCCTATATCATATGTTATTATAGTCTTCTTATCATATATTTCAAACCTTATTCTTATGCAAGACATCACCAAAAAAGTTTAATATTACATGTGTTATGTTGAGTGATGCTTGGTTAATATGACATACTTCATGAATGAACCTTATGAGGGGTCATATATCATAGGTCACAAGGTCCATATGTATGAGATATCTAGATTAATATTATATGGCCCTTGTTTTTTGATGTAATCTAACATTTGAGTGCACTGGATTCCCCTTACATTACTTATTTTTATTGTACTATATGATTAAAAGTTCCACACACCTTTAATGCATAGCATATCATGTCATTAGACTCAACCAATGTCATTAAATATGATTCACATATAAACTTGAATTTTATATATTTTAACTATGTTTTTATTTAATTAATTTATGAAGGAATTTATAAATTAATTCATAAAGTTTTTATAATTAATTATTTAAATTTTTTTGAAACATTTACAAAATATTCCACAATATTAATTATTAATATAAATAAATTACATTTCTCAAGATTATATAGAATGAATTATAATTTAGATATAAACATTTAATAAAGAAATTATAATTATTTTATATAAAGTGTTTTGTAAATTATAGGATAAAAAAATATATAAAAGAATTTATATTTTATTATGAGTTATTGATAAATAATTAATTTGAATTATTCAAATGAAATCCCTTATTTTATATTATGTAAATAATTTACAAAATAGTGTTGGAATGAAAAATACTTATATTTTATTTAATGTCATATATTTAAATTAAATATCACATCATGAATGTGAAAGAGCTTACTTTTTAAAAATAAATATAATATGTTCATATTTATTTTTTTATGGAATGCCCATAATTATTAGATAACTAATAAATTAAATATTTTTATCTTTATTTATGAGTTATTCATAAATTTTTATCTCTTTTTTAATTAGGTGCACTATTTATTTATTTAAAATTTATTCCTTTCTTTATTCATATATATAATTTTTATATATTGAATTTTTTTGTATGATTTAGTTTAAAGTGTTCAATTTCCTCTATATATTATCATACAGGCATCTAAGGAGTTATATTCTAGGTAAGATAATAGATTTAGTTTTATTCTACCTTGACTTTAGCTTGTATTAAATTATGAGATTGAATTAAGTTTTTAATTGTGATTTATATATATTAAGTGAAATATTTATGACAAAATTGAAATGTCTCTTGATTATAGTATCCTTAGGTATACATAATTTTGGCTATTCGAATCACATGCCTGGAGGGTTATTCCATGCCTAGAAAAGTGAGGGTTGACTATCTATGCCTCCATCTTTACTCATGTGGGTATTTAGTTTATAAGGTGATGCTTTAGACAAAGTGACCAAGGATCCTTCATTAAGAAACAAAAGGTATAAATGTTTCATAATAAATTAACTTTACTACAATCTTTCTAGGATTAATAATAGGATTCATTTGGATATGTATAGATAGTTAGATTTTGATTTAGGTTACTAACACATTAAATGAGTTGTGTAAAGAGTTACCCAACAATATGGTTTGAAAATATCAATTTGGTGGAAAGGATATGATTCCAAAACTAAATTATTAGAAGCATTCATTAATGTATATGGAATAACAAGAGATAATATAGTGAGACAAAACCCCTTCAAAATACTAAGTGTTAGATTCTTTTCCAGGAAAATAAATGTCAATACCTCAGTTATCCAAGTGTATAGGCTCGTGGAAAAGTTGGGTTCTCAAGGATTATATTATATAAGTCATGGAGGATATAGATAAGGTTAAGAGTTAGGTATGAAAATCATGTTCTGTTATCTGTGTTACACTTAGATAAAAAACCCTATAATATTAAAAAATAGAGGAATAGAGTAGAGATTATATCTATAAGATGAATTTGGAAAAAGGGTTGTTCACTCAATTATCTAGGAATCATATGTGATGTTATTGGAATATTGGACAACCTAAATAGTTAATTGGTTCAATAAACACTAAAGTGGAATCATTTCATAGTGACAATGTATCTTTGACCACTAATATATATTATAGAAATTTAAATGGGTCCATTATTTAGTGAGATCAGATTTAATAAAAGTATTTATTAAATGATGTAAAACATAATACTCATACAATAAAATATTTTTTTCTATAAATAATGGAATCATCATCATCTAACATAAATTTATGATTAGTTTATAGAATATAAAATCCTAAAAAAAATTAATTATTAAGACTTGTAACTTAAGATAAGTTCTTATGTAAGAGAAATTGTATGTGTCATAGTAATAAATTCTAGAATAAACAAACTATTGAAGTTGTTCAATAGGTGAATCTAGATTCTTATGAGAATCATTTACTGATTCAGTCGATGTTTCAAAGTCATTAGATACAAAATAACTAATAAAATCATATTCTATACGCATATACTCAATATGATTGAGTGCGACAATGACTACCTGATAAAGAAGATATTCCTTAAGGCTTTATTAGATTGAGGAATTAATTATATTTTCATTTACGGAAACGTTATGACATTGTGAATGATTTTGGGAAATGGTTACCCTATTTTATAAAAGTGTCGAAATTATATCAACAAGGGAATGTGATGTCCAGGTTCTAGTGTTGTATTGATAAAATGGGTGGGTAAAATTTAAAACTAAAAGAAGAAAAGTAATTCAGAAAGTATAAAAAAGTTTCTTCTAGTAACCAGTTATTCCATTTGAAACCTAGAGTTATAAAAAAGGAGTAATGATTTTATAAGATGCAATTATTTGAAATACTCGAACTATTTTTTGAAACATAATAGAATTTTCATGTCATATAACAATGTTATAGAAATTAATTCTATTGTTTTTATGGGTATGTGATACCGAATTTATACATTAAAAATGTTGTAAATATATATTATTTTAATATCAAGAAAAAAATCTATACATCTTATAGGTTTCATTTAAATGATGAATAAAATAGTTTTTATATCAAAAATTTGAATATAAATAGAAATTTCAGTCATGGATGGATCTTTATAAATAATGTGTATCTTTATATCATTTCTCTTATATGATAAGACAATTTTTTATAAACTATTGTTATGAATAATATAAGATGATATATTTAATACAAATGTTTTATGATTCACCAGATTCTATAGAAAGTTTTAAAATAGAGAAAAAGGATAAAAATGTTTTATCCAAGACAAAAGAGTTTATCTAGATGCTTGTTAAAATATGAGGAATTGGGAATTCACCACTATTAGTTGAATGTTTTAAAGAATGATTTACTTTTAATAAAATGATCTAAACACACATGTAAGATATGAAAGTGATATTTTGTATGTTAAATATTCCTAAAAATATTAAATAAGTGTTATATCTTAGAAAAAGGACTTGTTATGCTTTAACAAGATATTCTGAAGAGAGCATAGTTTATATGAGGTTAGTGGTAGTATGTTTGGATGTTGAGAAGTTCAAAGATAAAAATAACAAATTATTAATGTTTTAATTGAATGTAACATTATATACTATAGTAGTTTAAGATGTGTAGATATGTTAATAATGTATATTTTTCCATTTATTACAAAAATTATTCTAGGTAAATTTTTTATGGAAGGGTTTCAAGGATAATAATGAAATTAGAATAGTTATAATTAAAAAACATAAGTTACTCCCATCATAATATTTCATGTTGTGGAGTTAAAAAGTTTTAAATCCTATTCAAGGAGTTAAAAATTAGGAATATAATTAATAAATCTCACCATTAAGAAAAATGGATTAAATCATATGGATTACCCACTAAAGATTTTTATCAGAGGGTTTTATTAGAAGGTCATATAGTGATGTGTTATAAATTACATATAAATTTATTCAGTTAAACAAAACCCATAAAATTGAATCAAGCAAAAGTAATGTTGGGTATACACTCATATATTATATGTATTATTGATTCTAATGTATGGTTTATTTAAGTACTCTTAAATATTTTTAATAATATAAAATGTATTATGACATAAAAAAGTTGGTATCCACTTTATCATTCTTTTGCACTAGCTTCATATATGAATATATTGAAGTTCATTTCTTGAAGTGTTATGATAATTGACTAATTGAAGTTTGAATCTGATTTATCCCTAATAGAATTTCATTGTGAAGAATTATGGGTTTTGATTAAATTTAAAGGTTATCTTGAGTGGTATTCTGGTATCAAGATATAAAAAAACTTATCGGTAACAAAATGAGTGTTATATGTTGGATATACAACAATGTATACCAAATGGAGTGATATAAAATATGTATTTGGTATACTAGGGGTTTATGGTTTAAATTTTTAGTCCCCACTACCTAATTTTGGTGAGATACCAAGAAAAAGAACAATTATACTTTGATACCATTCTTACACAATCCTTGAGGGTTAAAAATCATGGGTGTTTGGGTATGTTATTGATCATGTCATTAGTTAGAGTTTATCCAAGATGGGACTTGACCTCTCATATAGAATGAATGAAATCAAGACCCAAAATTGAGATAGATTAAAAAAGTGTATGAATAAACCTAGATAGTATATATGATGTGTTTATCCTTTCAAGTGATGGAAATATGATCTCCTCATCCATAAAATTTAATGAAATGTGATATATTCATACAAAATGTCAGTCTGTACTTGGAGAATTCAAAACATAGGAGTTAAATATATGGGATTGAAATACTCAGTGTCCCATGATTTCTTAATTTCTTGAAAAATGGATCATATGAAAATGCATGTTTGTATATGATGTAGTTAGTGGACATAAGTATAGAGATACACGTGTTTTATAGAGAGCACACCAAACAAAAGTTGAACTTTTGGTTTTCAATAGGCATATCGTTTATTAAATTTATGGATAATGTGATTTTAATTTATTGTCAATTCTACAAAGGCTGGTGGGGTTATACTTTGTGGTTGACTAAATGGGAATTGAGTTTAGTTCAAATAGATTATATAAGTGTTTTATATTTTATTCATAAGTGTTTTGGATTGGGTTTTCACAATGTGTCACATGTGATGAGATAAAAGGTGAAGTTTATGATATCTTTCTATAAGTTCTTCATAAGATACTAAAAATTAATTCAAGAAATTATTTTACAAATTCTTATATATTATACAATAGAAAGTGAAATGGCATGGAGTTTATGAAGCATTAGTGCAATTCAGAGATTATTGGAATTATGCCTTAAATCCATATATATATATGATGTATATATTCCTATATCATAGTTTATGATACTAAAATTTTGAAAGGTATGATATGTAGAAATTAAATCATTTAATATTTCATGGTTTTGGGCATATCGTATAAAATGATATAGTGATATTATATAACAATACAATTTTTTATATCATATTGCTTGGGAGTAGTAGAAATTTTGAATAGAAATATTTGTTTATTCCCTTAGGTATCCTTAAAATAACTTTTTCACATGGTAAAACCTTCGGAGAAGTGATGAATTAATGTGATGAATGCATAATAGGAAACCACATTAGTTCATATGTTCTAAACATTTTTGTTAGTATATGGGAGAATCCTGATGAATTTATAAGGGAGTAATCAACATTGAGATGGGGTGGTTAATTATTTCCCAAGATCATATCAATTCTCCCTATTTTAAATATATCATATTATTCTTAATTTTCACTATGAGGTACTATCCTGTCACAGAGGGTGAATTTACCCTACTCCAATGTCAATCAATTCATCTAGCTCTTGGATATTTCATGAAGGAGGGACGTCATCTGCATGCATCTTTGTGATCTTCACCAAAAACAGATACTGATGATTGTGTTGGTTTATTATTCATGTATGGTAAATAAATGGTTTGTTCTCAAATTTTTAATTTATATAATTTGGGTATTCATATATGTTAGATCCTATTTTCAGGGTTCTAAATTTCATTCACTAATTTATTTAAGTGTTAATCTATCTTTTGAAACCTATCAACTCATATATCTATAAAAAAAATTATGCATAAACAAGAACATCAATTACACCTAATTTCCACCATCCCCATTTCATTTTCATATTTAAGTGATTAAATATTTATATAAGGTGATTGCAATATATCAACAGTGGAAAAAAATTATATCATAATAGAAACATGAATTTCTTTACAGAAAAAATAATAAATACATCAATAAAAAAATCAATATGACTAAATCCTATAAATCACATGTGAATAATCCTCTTCCACTAAATTTCATATAGTATGGTTTACTATCTTATTAGGTTAATCCATATCATTTTATCAAAGAAAAAAAAACCATGATAATAAAAAAATTTATACATAATAAAAATCGATACATTCTGACCCTCTACCTCAATTGGGGATTCAAAAATTATTGTACATTGACAATAAGGATTAGGTGGTAACAACATAAAAACACTCCTGAGGGAAACCCTCTACAAAAAATAAAAAATAAAAGTTCACTAATAACTTTAATAAAAAAAACCATCACTACTAATATAGACTCCCCAATAAGGAATAGTTATATATAAAAAAGGAAAGATAATAAATTACGATCTCAATGATTGAAAGGATCAATCTAGATTTGTGTGATCACTGAGTGTCAGAGGGGTGAACCAGTGATCTTCACATTTTATTGTTTTCTAATTAACAAAAACCCTTCCTCTTTAGTTAGTGAGAATCAATTTTTAAAGTAAAATAAAGATTGAAAAACCCACAAGAACTTAGGTATTTCCAAGGTTCACTACCCAATAAAAGTAGCTAGTCATTGGAATGGTTTGTAGATAATACAAGACCACAAAAACTCTAGAAAACAATTATTTTAGTGGTTAAAATAAAGAAAGGAATATCCATCACTTTTATAGTACTATATTCCTTTTATAGAGAATATACTCCTCATATAGAAAATATGAATAAAAACCTTTTATACTAACTATATGAACCTTCACTAATAAGATTCATTAAGTTTTTACTATGTAGAATAAAATTTACCCACACTTTCCTTCCTAGAAGTTATTATTCTTCAACTCACATTCTTGGATATTAGTGATCCATAAATTATTTAAAAACTTACCCATATGAACCATTATGTCTAGTTCCTTCTCTATATAGAATTAGTTTGTCCATTACACTTGGTCGGGACACTTTATCTAATTCCATATTCATCTCATACACACTGATAGTCCAACATAACTCTCTATGGTATCCTACATCTGGTAGATTATTTATGTTGTACACCCAATGCTAACTTCTTTATATCCTCCGTCCAGTACCACTTCATTCTTTTATATTTCATCTCATTCCTTGAAAATTTCTCAGCGCCTTAATTCTTTAATAAAAATCATGGTAGCAACAACACCTTTAGGGGAACATACCCCCCCCCCCCCATCAAAGAGCCACTAAATATCTAAGAACTTAGGGAGTATCATGAACATAAAATTTCATGTTTCCACTCAAACATTAAATATCCCACTCAAACCATTAAATTTTTTAATTCCTTCTAACATCCTAAAAGATATGAATCAACAAAAAATGTAGGAAACCTTCTTTGAACCTCAATGTCAGGGAAATATTCAACCCTCTAGAAATATCTTATGGAATAATGATTTTACCTTGGTGATTATTGAATCATTGAACAACCATCTCAGTATAATCACATTTAGAGACTTTAAAAAAACATTCTAAGGACTCACATAACTTCAAATAATTCATTTTTATATAAACTTATCTAATTGTTTACCTTATAAGTTTCTTCACTTTCTGATCACCCTCTATTCATTAGAATTCAGGTTGTTATGTCTAGATACTATTTCGTGATTCTTATACTTAGTGCTCCTCATGTTCCCCAATATCAAATTCCCTCCTAAGAAACCTTTATTTAATGGACCCTATCTGGAGAAACTATATCCAATGAATTTATTTGAAAACCTCTGTCTATTTCCTTAATTGAAAAACCATTATCGGGTTCCTTCTGGAAACTTCCTTCTATCCCGAGCTTATACAATAACTTATCTATCTAATTATCTTGAGTTTCTTCATATCATGGAATTTATAAAAATCTATCTATTGATCTTGATTTTCTATACCAAATGGACCTTGTAAAACTCTTTCTGATGGACTTTTTAATAATCATCAGTACACTTCATACTCCCCTTCAACCAATGAAAAATAATCAGCAACTTCCACAACACTTCTTTATATTGGTCTT
The DNA here is from genome assembly GCA_963277665.1 of Viscum album. Classification (NCBI taxonomy): domain Eukaryota; kingdom Viridiplantae; phylum Streptophyta; class Magnoliopsida; order Santalales; family Viscaceae; genus Viscum; species Viscum album. Next base: position 1,423,965,397 of record OY728120.1, on the reverse strand, counting down.
ACAAAGAATCTTCCATTAGAAAATAAGTTTGAATAATGAGAAACATCATTAAGCATGATTTTTGTAACTTTGTAAGATCAATTAATCATCGAAAAATTTATAATTTACCAAAACAAATCGATAGAACAACAATGACTCTATTCATGCACCTTAGTCTGATTACCTCAGTATGTCTGAATTCATCTAATCAACTCTGTATTTTTAACTCCATCCATTAATCATTGTAGGAAAAATAAACATTATTAAGAGAATTATATATGTCAACAAAAGACAATACATAAGTAATACTTCATTCATCACAACTAGATTCTTCTTAACAAACAACACCATAGAGCTTATTAGTCTCAAAAATCGCCCCCTTTGATTTTTTTACCAAATAAGTAACATAAATCACTAAAAATTTAAAACTCAAAAAATGGATTACTATACAACAAGTAAAATCCTAAATGAGAAAAATCCATTTAATAAAAAATAGTAATAAAACAACAAAACCATGTTTTCCATAAATTAATGATTATGAAAAAAATATTAACTTATTATATTCCAACCTCTTTATGATAGAAAACTAAAATAAATAGTTACTTAAACCACTTCAAAAAACAATTAAAACATTTTACACACATTTTGAAATCAAATCTTTCCCCTTTTAAAAACACCCCCTAAATATATGTTATCATAAAAATTTTAAATAACATAACAAAATATAGATTTATGTTACAAATGTTTTCCCATCTGACAACACTATACAAAGACAAGATTAAAGAGGGGATGGAAGACACATTCCTAATCTCTGAAGAGGGTGAGGTAGTACACTCATGATTAGCCTCATCATATGAAATGTTTCCTTTAACAATGATTTAGTAAAGATATCAGTAAATTTATCCGTTATAGGAAAAAATCCATATTAAGTTCATTTAGGTGCATATACTCTTTTATGAAGTGATATTTGATATAAATATTCCTATATTGAAAATATCTTACTTTAATATTTGGGATATTTATAGCACCTTGATTACCATAGCATAAGATAATGGAAAACTTCACATGAACTAATAAATCTTTCGACTGTGATTTTATCCATATCAATTGTGTAGCAGTTTGAGCGGAAACTACATACTCAAAATCTAAAGTAATGAGAGTCGCTAAAAATTATTTCTTTGTGTGCCAACTAACACATCTTTCTCTTTAGAATAATACTCCACCCGATGTGGATCTTTTTTCATCCATTAGAACTTCCCAATAATTTTTGTAACCAAATAGAACAATATTACAAGTTCTATTATATGTCTATCGAAAATAATTTTTACAATATATCTAACAGTTCTTTTTGAATACATAGGAAAAAATTATTTTGGATCACTTTGATATATTACTGAATGAGTAACATTATATACCAAATCTTTCCTTGAAGATGTAATAAATAATAGGATTCCAATCAACTTTCTAAACACTTTAGGATCAAAATAATTTATTTTCCAATATTTTACAACCTTTTTCCCACTAAAATTAGTGGGGAAACAAAATTGGAACATTACATGTATAATTTTTTATGTAATTCCTTAGTATACTTATCTTGATAGAGAAAGATAAACATTACCTTTTGGGATATTTTTAATGCAAGAATTTATTTCATTTATTTTTTTATAGAAATCTCTAATAACTTATTCATCTCCTCATAAAAATTTACACATATTACTTCATCATTACATGTGAATATAATATCATCAATATAAATAATCATAATGAGGTAAACCTATTAATTATATTTTATACAGTCATTGTTATTAAGTCTTCCTTCCTATAAATTCCAAATATTTAATCAAGTATCTAGTTTAAAATACAATTCTCTTGGGGATTTCTTCAGCCCATACAATGACTTCTTTAACTTCGAAACATAGTTTCTATTTTGATCAAGTAAGAAACCATATGGTTACTCAATATAAACTTACTCATCTAGTTCCTTGTTAATGGAAGATGACTTGAAATCCATCTAGAATATCTTAAATCTTCATTGTGAAATAATATTAAGAAATATTTGGATGGTTTCATTTATTGATACTGGGTAAAAATTATCAACAATATCAATTACTTAAATCTATGTGTCCTTTATAAACATGTATATTTTTATTATAACTTTAATTTTTTCTTTCAACTTGTTCTAAAAACTCCATTTTGTTCTATTCATATTATTATCTTCCATTTTTTGTATAAGTTCCCAAGTATAATTATTTTCAATCAAATTTAGTTGTTAATTCATGGTAATAATACACTCTTGATGCTTCAAAGATTTATAAAAACCAATTGGCTCAACCTCGTAGTATAAAGAGGTATAGGAAACTAACCTTGATTCTCTTCTTGTTTGAAACTACGTTCCACGAACATGAAATATGTTTTGTACCTACACTTACTTTCTTAGCCATAAAATAGTTGAATATAATTTTTATTTATCAATTGAAATAGCTTAATCAACATATTAATTTTGTAAATTTTCAACATAATCACTTCTATGAGAAACATTGTTATATTTTTAATAATAACAACCTCATACCCTCTTATTCTAATATTTATAGATGACTTTGAAACTTTTATATCAGAATTTTATAGCACATCCACATCTACAATGTCAATAATATTTCCACTTTATTTATTATATAACCTATATACTCTACCATTAGAAGTTTATCTATAAAATATACCATAAACACCTCTCTGATTTAACTTCTGAATATATTCACCTTTGACTTTGAAAATTTAGGTACATCGAATCACCCTTGGGTATTTTAAACATGTGGTTTCTTTATAGTACATCTCATAAGAACTAATAACAAATTTTGGCCTCTAGAAAAAATTGTTCTAAATATGAAATTCATCTCTCATAAATTATCTCCAAAATAAATTAGAATTATCATGTTTAATCAAAATAGTTTTAGCCATCCCAACCAAACTTCTACTCTTTCTTTCAAAAACATCATTATATGGTAGTGAATATGGTGCACTATTTTTGTGATGAATTCCATTATTTTCAAGGTAAAATTTGCATTTAAATCTTTTTTATACACACCATTATAAATTCAAATCTTTTTCATAGAATATTGGTATTCTTTTTCATAACTTCTCTTAAAACTATTGAAAATTTTGAGAACCTCTGGTTTTTTGTTTCAAAAACATAATAAATGTAATATGTGTAAAATTATAAATTAAGGGAAAAAACATGTCCCAATTTATTTATTTCTTTATCATAGGCCCACATATGTCAAAATGGATAACCATCAAGGGACGATTTGAATGTATCTCAACTTTATTATATACAAAATTTGAAATCTCCCCATTTTGAAACAAAAAACAACATGAATATCTTCTTATCATCTTTTTAGGAATTTCCTGAATAATTAATCTCTTTTTCAAATTTTCCCTATTCCTCTAGCACATATCTCCACGTCTCTTGTGTTATATATATTTTTCTTTAAAAAGGTTCAGATAGCATGATCTATGACCATCTCTAACTAGATCTATATTCCCCTTCGTTTTTCATCCTCTTATTACAACTTTCCCATATTCAAATATTTTCAGACAAAAAAAATATATTCTAAAAATAAACTTCGTTATCTCCATAAAAAATCTATTAAATATTCAACATGTTGTGTTTCAATCCAAAAAAACAATGTGCTTCTGGATTTCAGTCTTTATTTTCTAATGATAGTAGATCTAACAAAAAAAATGTAAGTGATTCATCATTTCCAAAACACATTGTTCCTTCTTGGTAATATTTTATATTTTAAAAAAATATATCTAGTCATATTTAAAGAATACCCACTATCTATTGTCTAAGGTAATTCTTATTTTGTAGCACTGAGATCAGTTTCAACAATTAAGGCTATTTTCCTCACCTTTTTCTTCCTTCACAAAAGTCTCCTAATATTTTACACACAAAGTTCATTAATATAGTAGAATACTATGACATATAGAAAGATATATAGGATAATCACATATTTCACAAAAAACTTCACATGTTTGAAATCTATTTTCAATTTTTTTTAAAGTGATTTCTCATGTTTTCTTCATTCAGTAGGTTGATTACATAACAAAATTTTCTCCCGATGCATTTTTTATTCATTTTATTATTGATGATTGATCCAAGACTTCTTCACTATATGCAAGAAGCCTCTATAGTACCATAATTAACCATCGAAAGTATATTTTCCTATAAAACTTCCATGTTTTTAAGAATTGTACTTCTATTTTTTGGTTATCTTTCTTACCATTATATTTCATTAAATTAGACTTCTTCTTAGCCTTAAGAAAGTCTCTATTTCTGGTGTTTTTCTTTAACCCTATATTTCTTAGGAATTTCATAATTTTTATTATGATGGTTTTGAATATGTATATGGTCCTCTTAACATTATTCTTCTTATAAAAATATTCAACCTTTTTGTTAACATATGAGGATGATTTTGTTGATCCTTATAATGTTCACATTTCCTAGAACTTTAACAAACATTTGTAACTAAGTTTTCATAGTTTTTTATTCCATTTAAAATTTAATAATTTCCTATTGAAAAGGGTAAATTTATTTCCCATTTTATCTAAACTTCTCTTTAGGTTTGGTGTTGAGGTTTTTCTATTCATCAAGTAAATTCTTTAGATCAATGATCTCTTTTAATAACCTGGCCTTTTTACAAAATATAATTCCTAGTTTCTTGCTAGAATATCTTCTTCTTACCTCTTATTGATCTACTTTTCAAGTGTAATAATATTTGAGAAATATTCTCTCTGTTCAAATTTAAGTAAAAATCCATTTATGTCTCCTATCCTCCAGATTTTTTGTTTTCATCACTAGAAAACTTCTCATCATTCACTTTTTGAATAAGTAACTTCTCATCAGTATTATCATTTGAATTTTCAAATTCCAATTCACTGTTATTATCTTCCTCATATTTGGATATTAATTTTCTCATGTTATATTAAGATAAATTCTTGTCCTTTCCTTTTAAAAAGGAATTTTATTTGTCTATCTTTTTCTTCTGATATATTCTTGACATTATATGGTCTTCTTCATTATCTTTATATTCTTTAAGTCTTGGGAAATTTATAGCAGAGGGTCTAATGGATCTACATCCAATGGGCTTCCAGAGTAACATTTATTTATAATTCCACTTGTGATTTTTTAAATTTTTTATAAAAACATGGATTCATCAAAAAAATTACTTACTTCATTGTCATTTTTGAATTCATTAATAAATTCTTCCTTGATAACTTTCTTATACTTTTTCTACTTTATAGCTCTGAAAAATATTTCCCAATAATCATTTTCTTTTACTTGAGTGTTTCTTACTTTCTCATGTAACATGGGATGAGGATACTATGTACATCATAAAATGGAATAGTTTCAAGATATCTAAATTTTTAAGGATGATACCTTTGAATAAAATATTCCAGGAAAAATACTTAAAATCTTTTTAACAAGAGTTGAATCTTCTAATTTCCCACTAAAACTTATTATGACTATTAAAAATCCAATAAAACTTGAAAATAATTCACAAAAAAATCATCATATACCATTTTATGATCTTCAATATTTAATCTAAAGACATATAAATTATCCTTATTCACTTTTATATTTCCTTAATAGATATTCTGCAAGTTGTCCCAAATACCTTTAGTAATTCCAATTCTTTTAATCTTAGAAAATTCACTTTTAGGGAATGGGAAAATTATAGCATTTCTAGATTACCCATCATTATCTAAATTTTTCTTATTTTAAGATACTAAGGGAATTTATTTATCAAGAAGAGTGATGCTATCTATATCAGCCTCATGAAATTAATAAAAAAAGAATAATAGATAAGATAAAATATATTCTTTCAGATCTGATAGTTCTTCTATTGAAGATTGGAACCCCCTTACTATTAACAAAGTTCTGAACATCCATGGAAACCTTTTTTAACATCAAAAATTTATAAATATTCAATAAATTAGCAATTATTTAATACCACTTAAAAGTATAATTCATAATCTATGTGATCATTAAGAGGGGAGGTGTTGAATTACTGATATTATCTTATTATATATTCTTATATAAGAAAAAACCTCCACCTATAGTTAGTGTAAATTGACTCTACTTGAAAACAATAAACAATCACACCCATTGGAATAAAAGTATTTACAAGGTTCACTACTCAATAATATTAGCCTGTCCTTGGAATGGTTTGGAAAAAATCCAACACCACACAAACACAAGAAAATAATACATTTTATGGTTTACAACAAGTAGGGAATATCCATCCCTTTCATAAAACTGTATTCATTTGATAGTGCATATGATTCTCAAACATATAATATGATATAACGGTTTTTTTGTAATAACAATAAAAAATTTGACCAATATGATTCAATACATTATCACTATATTATAGGAAACTGTCATTACATGTTCCTTCCTGAAAATTCTTCTTCTTCTCATTAACATTTTTGAGTAGTAAGAAAGAACTCATTTGTAAAGTTATTAATCCAAACATGTCTTTTTGGTACCTTATCCATCTGATTGTAGTATGTCTGCTACACTCAGCCTGGTAAATCATACTGATTTAGTATTCATCGGATATCAACAGATAGTGTAACAAAACTTTGTCTGGTATCTGAGTCCTAGTAGATTCTTCAAGTTGTTCAAATTACAAGAACTTATTTATACCCTATTTTTAGTACCACTTAATCTGGTGTAACTCTGTCTCATGATTTTATAATTTTTCAACACTTCAATTCATCAAAAACACACATGATAGAAACAACACCTCAAGTCCCACTTTCTCCCCCTTTATATTGGCACAGATAATCTGAAAACTTAGGTAGTATCATAAGCATTAATTTTAAAGTTCCCAATCAAACCTTTCAATATTTGACCTCCATTAAACATTCTAAAATATAGGAGTCAAAAAAATGACGCAGTAAAGTTTCCTTAAAACTCTACATCAATGAAATCATTAAACATCCTATTATCTTGGCTATAATCTTGATTTTCCCTTCAGAATTTGTCAATAATTGAACATATATCTCAAAATCATTACATTTAATGACTTCACTAAAACTTTTTAAAGACTTCAAACCTTTTTCCAGTTTGTCTTCATAGAATCACCTCTTTCTGGTAACCTAGTATTATTCTTCTATGTTCAATCACCCTTTGTCTAGTAGACTTCATGTTTTTATATCTAGATACCCTTGAATGTTTATTATTTTTGGTGCTAATTGAGTTCCTCTATATAAAAGGCCCTACTCGAAACCCATCAACTGATGGACACTATTTGGATAAACTCTATCCAGTTGATTTATTTGAAAACACATATCTTTTTTCTTCACCTTGAAACCTCTGTATAACGCATTATTCAAACTTTTATTCATCCTTAGCTTCCACAAAAACATTTCTATATGATGATCTTGAGTTTCTCTATCAGATGGTATTTATAAAACTCTATCTAAGGATATTTAGTTTCTTTGTCTAATGTGCCTTGTCAAACTCTATCTGATGGACTTGTAATGATCGTTCAATAGACTCTGTACTCCTCTTCAACTGATCAAACATAGACAATAAATTCCAAAACTCTTCTTTTCATGGGTCTAAAAAACATGTTTCCTTCAAATGACATATAATATAATCATGAATACCATCATATTTACATGATGTTCAGAACATTTAAAAATTAGATAATAATCTCTTGATTTAGTCTTTATCAAACATATTTGTCTGATAGAACAACAACGACTCTTTCAATTCACATCATTCTAGTTACCTTAGTCTATTTGAAATTTTCCATTCTATGTTATAGGAAAACACAACATTGTTAAGTGATTTATTTATGACAACAAAATTAAATACTTAAGAAATCCTTCATTCTTAACAGCCAGTTTCTTCTTTACAAAGAGAACATCAAAACCTCTTCATCTAATAAATTTTATTAATCACTTATATCGAAGGATTGAAAAAAACCAATGGGACAAAATATCTCTAAAGATACAACACTAATCTCATAATATTCTAGATAAGTTGGGTGAAATATAATAAAATCAAGAGTTAATGAAATTTAATGATAAAAATTATAAAATATAGTTTCCTGGAATGATGGGTTATGGTTACAATGTAATGAGTTTGATTCAAACGAATCTCATTAATTCACACCATGATCTCTCCCAATATATCCCTAAATCTCACAGTCAAACCACCTTACATCAACACATTTAATGAAGCATACACTATAACATAGGTGGTTTCACCACAATTCTTGATCCTTTGAGAAACTTGGTGAAAACCCTTTCCCTTAACCTAAAACTTGGTGATCCATGGGCAAAACTATGGTGTAATGAATGTAACCATAATAAAACATATTTTAGATAGATATAGCTAAGAAATAATCCTTATAGTACTTCATGCCTCAATGGTAATTACCATTTTATAGTTACCCTAAAAGGAAGAATAAAAAAAGATCATGTAAGATAAACTCAAAACACCACAAAACCACCAAGCCCCAATAACACTCCTCATCAAACAACCAAACTCAAGTATAATAAACCTAATAATATTTATGATATATTTATCCAAGGTCAATTTTATATAATAATTACCAAGGAACATTTATTCCTAACCAAAACTCTTCTCACCACAACCAAATTTCCCTTTCAAGATAGAGTGTCATCAAAACCTCATGGTTCTTCCCTCATGTCATAGCACATAAAACATTTAGTAACTCAACCCTCTATGATGTTGACCACCAGACTATAGAACAACCCTCTCCTACTTCCAACATCAAATTTCGTACAACATAGGGCCATTCCACAATACATACATCCAACTAAAATCCCATCTCCAACTCCATCTTACTTCATCTAACCTTTTACCAACACCTCATATACTAAAAAGATGCAATGTAATAGTTTGAGAATATTTGGTCAAATATATTACATACCAATCAAATGATTCTCATCTAAGAGACTCAAAACAAACCTAGAAAGAAAAACACCAGCCACAAAACCCAAACATCTTTGGGAGATACCTCTCAAATAGAAATAAATCCACCATAAAAATGAAGAAATAGGAAAAACAATTGACCAATGACACAAAAACATAGTGAATAAACTCTAAAGGGGTAATAATTAAGAGAGTAGTACATCTAGAATCAGAGTAACACCATCCAAATAAACTTCTCTGTAAACCCCAAGAAGAACTAAACCACTCAAAGGGACCATCTTCTAATTTTCATAGATTCCCGTAATCAAAACAATTTACTACATAATTTTCACCCATGACCTAATAAATCTATTGAAAATATATCCTTTATTTAATGGGATATTTTATCAAACCAAACCACTATGAGATATACATCTCAAAAAAATTATCAAAAAGTGGATAAATACAATAGAAAATATAAGATCAAATTGATTATGATAGCTTAAATATCTACCATATTACAACCATTAATCGTTTCCTTAATGATAAAATAAGATTATGTGATTATATTTCTGAAAAATTTAAATTTGAAAAATGTAATTTAACTCCTCATAGTCTCCATACATTTACAAACCCAAAAAATTTTATCAAGTAAGATAGACAACTGATTTTTAATTTATTTTATCATAGTTAATGATAAATAAACTAAATTTTTAAAACAAATCATTTTCAAAATTTAAAAAAAAAATTAAGATAATTGTAGTGAAAATATTGAATAAAAATTTTAAACAGAAAAGTTACATATTATTTAAAAACATGTTTATGAAATTAAAAAAGTCACTGACACGAAACAAACCCACTCTTAAATTCTAAAACTAAACTAATTAAACCATAGTTGTATACCAAACCAAATCCAAGCACACAAACAAATAAAATAAACAATTCCCTCAAAATAGATAACACTAAAAACTTTAGGTACATGTATTGTCAGTGTCCCAACACTTCACAATAGAAGAACATCGGGATAATCAAAATATAGAATGTCAATATACTCAAACCCAAATATCAGAACCATGCTTAAACTCTAGAACATCACCTCACTCTATAGTTTCACATACCAGAAGACCCATAACTCAAATGAATATCCTCAACTCTCTCAATAACTAGGAAAATTTTCTTTCAATCAACTCAACACATTTCATCACCTACCCCCAACACCAAACCCATAAATTTTCCACCCACTATGAAAAATCTATCCTCAAAGAAAAATCACAACCTCATGCTTTCATGACATCATTAGATAAAAAGTTGTAAAAAGTATATTTTTTTAAAAAATAGAAATCTAAGATCACACACACTATTATCCCTTTATTTGAACTCTATGTTCACATTCATTTTCACATACTTTAGTGACTTGGTGACAAACTCTTTCTTAACCATGATAAGTAACTCCACTTAAGAAATCTCTTCCAGTTGGACATATCACATTTTTATCAAACTCAAGCCACCCAACAAAGAAAATACCCTATTGAGTCAACTCAAGATTTATATGGAGACCTTATTTATTCAAAGGAAACCTCAACATATTTTAAAAACTCCTTAAACTCAAGGATAAACACTCATCTGAGGAACTTTATAAGTTCTTACTACTGATATCCAGATAAAACCTAATCTTTTGACTCTTTATTCTTCTTTTCAAGAAAAAAAATCATGAAAATTCTCTCCTAAAATATCTTTAAACTAATCATCAAAATAATTATGTTTAGTTAAAATAACTAAATCACATGCTAATAGTAGAGAAAACTAAAATACACTATAAGAATCACATTCACTCTAGCACCCACAAACTATGAAACTAACTCATCCACCATGAAAAAATATTTTCATCCTTTCATATCAACACCATATATCCCTCCAATAACATATCTATATCAAAACTCCAATATAACTATCCATAAAACCATCAATTATTCAAATATATCATTTCTTCTTTCCACATGTCTACCACACAATGGGCATGACAATCCTACTTAAAGAAAGGATACCAACAATACACTCAAAGGAAACAATAATTCTCCTTGCATTAATTTCATCACATTAAAGCATGATCAATTGAATCATAAATGAAAAAATTAATTTGAAACAAAAATACCTCCCCTAAAATCGATGTATTTAAAATTTTTCAAATCAACCATGGGTTTTCGTTTAAAATTACCCATTTCTAACACCATTTAAACCAAAAAAATATTAAATATTTCCTTAAACATGGTACCCAAAATCCCATTAAAAAACACTCCTAAACCTTTTTAAATAAAATATTTAAAATTAGAACATCCTTTATTTTAAAATTGAAAAAATTAATTTATTTAAGAATACATTTTACAAATAAAGCAGATTATCTTTAAAGAAACATAAGTAGTCATCATAAAAAAAATCACACATAATTACATAGTATGATAAGAGTTGTCAAAATCCAAATGATTAAATCTATAACAAATTTATAGAAATTTAATCAACAATTAAACAATATAGATTATATAACTGACCAATTTTAATCATCATGCATTGAAATATATTAATATTTCTCTCTTTACTACCCTAAAATTTAATAGGCTTTCTGTTAAGCAACCTAAAATCTCTATGAAATTTGAGATGCACTAAACATGATGACTAATATATCATATAAAAAGTCCTTCCCTTAATAATTAGTTTATCTCAAAATATAAAACATTACATAGGTTGATGACATATGAGATATTTCTAATAATTCATTATGTAAAATTCACAAATTATATATTTTAAGAAAAAACCAAATAAAACTAAACTTATTATCAACATGTTATGTTTTAATTTTTTTTCTATTAATAATTTACTTTTGAGAAAAGTCATTGATCCTTTAGGATTAAATTAATATTATATTAATATTCCCCTTAAAAAATATATGAACATAAAAAAACAAACATATCAATATTAATAAAGTTACCATATATAAAAATGAAGGTATAAAATAATTAGCATGTATCATATGGTAAAACTGCACAAGTTTCATATTGAGATAGTGTAGGAAATAATATTGAGAATTTCAATAACCCCATTTATATCCTCAAAAACATAACATAGTTCTCAAGAACTTAAATAATACCTAATACTAAAACTTTGAATTTTACTTAATATCATTTAATTAGAATCATTTTCATTCAATAGTATCGCCCAAAATTCATACAGAAGAAAAGAAAAACGTTATGCCTAAACCACACTTAGGTCTCCACCCTACAATAATCAACACCCTTACCAATATATTTTATAATCTTAAATTCCTTTCATTATTTCATAGGGGTGTTCTAAATGGTTGTGTCATAGATAACCCCCTTGTTACATCACAAATTAAGTTCAACTAATATTATTTCCCTACTAAATCCATGAAAAACTCATCATTTATTAACTCCAAAATCCAACCCAACTCTCATCAATAACTCTGATACAACTATTTCATGAACTAATCCCATGTTTATTCCTTATTAGGCTAGTATTGATGAGTAGTGTGCCCATTAAAGTCTTTCTCCAATAATTGGTAAGTATGTAATTTTAATCCCAGTCACTAAATCTCTCTTGTAAATATCAAATATATATATATGTGTGTGTGTAATGAGGTGATCATAAAAATATACATGTAACAATCATCCTTAAAACCTCTTATGTAAATGTGATAGAAGAACACTAATGCATCGGTGAACAAACAATAAAACCAAATCTAGTGAACATTAGGTCAATTACCACAAAACATAAAAAAACCTCAGCCATCCAATTTTTCATCCAAGGTATTGTAATGTATCATCAATAAATAAATCAATAATGTGTTATGTAACTACATCCCTAGATATTTAGTCTCTCTCACACCCCAGTGCTAAACATCTTATTCATTAATCCCTTCTATACATATATAACCATGTAACCACATATCATATCATAGCCATAATTATTTATACACAACCACATGCCGCATACCATATCTATATAACAACCACACATCACATCCTAATCATAGTATAGAATCAATAATATAAAGGAAATAAATATCATTTCCTCCTCCTTCCATTCATGTCCCCTAACATATATCCACAAGGCAACCTCATTTGTAAATTAGATAATATGTATATATATATACAATAAATCTTAAATCCATTACAACCTATATATATTTACCATACATGATCCATTAGGGAATGTATGAAATATAGTGAGATATCAATAAATAGGGATAAATCAACCATCCATTCCCTTTATAACCTAGATATAGGAGAAAACACTTGGAACCAAAAACCTCAAGGACATCAGTAATGTTATCTGACATGGGTAGTGGTTTATAATAAATCCTTATAAAATATTATGAATATCATATATACACACATTATAATCAAAAGGGTTCAGTAAACACTTAAAATTACATCACTCATAACATCTATCATGTCATTTATACCATGTGCTAACAAGTTTTTCCATCACTACCCCACAAACCAATCCCACCTATACACATAATACAACCATAATAATGTTATGTTCTCATTTAATCACATCATCATTATAATTCAAATATTACTATTTATAATACATATTTACATTAATTATGTTGTTCATTTATCCCTACTTACTAACAAACCATTCATTAAACAACTTTCTACATTAATTCATCTATTATTCATATTTCACATTTATCCCTTCCATTATCAATACTCATTTTATAGCTTAACTTTCATCAATTTCCAACTCTTTACCCATTACAAATTTCATTTATTCAAACCATGTTTCATGCCATAGGGAAACTATAACACAACCACACAATAACCAAACTCATCGCTATATAAACTACCACACAACCCATAGTAATATCCACTATAATAGGTAAAAAAACCCAAAAATCATTATACACAACCATCCATGCCTAAACTACCATAACCACATAGTATTACATCCCTCACTACCACAACCAAACCATAAAACATCCTCCCAATCATCCACAATGATAAATAAATACCACTTTTATTATAGCAACAAAGACCTCATTTACAACATCAAATAAAAACAATCATATTAGTGATTAATATTAAATAACCATGCCTTAATCATTCTTCCATATATTTTAAATATTTCTTTTCAAAAAATCAAAATTATGATGTCATATTTCCACAATGGAAATTTTTTACCAACTTTAAGTAATTTTTCGTATTATAAAGTTGAAAATCATATAAATGATATAATCAAAGTTATCACAACAACAAATATCAATCAATCTTATTTCAAATGTCAAACAATAATAAACATGGTATTGAAATATGTCCATTAAGTTTATTTATGATTATTATCATATCCATATAACCTTATATGAGAAACATGATGTGTTTTAAAGGATCATCACATGAATAATAGTGGATAATAAACCCATATATATATATATACCTGATCTATCATCACTAAAATAGCATGTAGTGATGAACTCAACATAGTATGAATACTTGAAATATAGAAATATTTATTCCCAACTAACTTGTAATATTTTTCATGATAATAATCAATATTGATATATTATAGAATCACACTTCCATTGGGATGACACCAAAAACTAGAATCTTCATTCGTAATGAGCTGACCTTATGTTCTTCTTTGGTGTTCTACCAACTTCCCCTTGAAAACGAAAGGAGATCCTGGAAGAGTGGAGTATCAACTTTATATTACCTCTCTCACATATATGAAATAGTGGTTCATATCCATTTATATAAGATCCCTTAAATTAATTAAGGGAGTTAATCAACAACTTACAATGCATGGCATCTGAAATGTGTTATGACAATACACGAATTTTTATTATACTCTAATCATTCAAACTTTTCAAATGATTATTACATGTATTCATATCCATAAATGAATCATCGAATTGATTCATAACCAAGTGAAAAAATATGGTAGAGATGGAAATTTCCATTCACTCACATCCCATATCATAAACCCATTGTGCACTATGTTAGAGGCAAATATTATCTTCCTAATGCCTAATACAATATGCATATAATTTAATCAGTTATATACATTACATGCCTATCATAGGCTATGAATCAAGTTATATTTTACAATATGATATCCTTGTTTTTTCATTTCCAATATTCCCCCATTTACACTATTCCATTAATATAGGATCCCTTCACTTAATGAAGGGAGTTAAAAAATAGTTACCATTTCATGATAATCAAATGTGTTATAATAACTTTTGGCCCATTGATAACTACTAATCATTTGGATAGTTAAAATTATTATTACATGTATGTGTATTCAAAAATGAATTAACCCATTGATTCATAACTGAAATAAACCATGTTGTAGAAGTGGAAGTTTCCATTTTCTTGCATCCCAAATCATAATCCCATAATAAAATATGATAGGTGTAAATATTTTCATCCCCATTCCTTTTAGGATATTAAAATATCATAATTTATTATATGTATCATATTAAAATCATTGAATAAGAATCAAGTGATTTCATACTATATCATATCCATATTTTTGTGAATTTTCTAAAATAATCCCACATGTACTAAAATTTCATAAGTAATTTATGGGAAACTTCACAACTCTTGATGAATCCATAAAAACTCTTTTTGATATGGTTTATAAAACTCTCTTCATTTTGGAATGAAAAATTTGTCCATAATTTAGTCCTTTTTATAAGGCCTAACTGTGTAACTACATGGACCTTTATAGAATTGAAAAAAATATGAAATCCCAATTTAGTGGATGTTAGAAAACAGTGATCTCTAGAAAAACAATAGTACTACTTGAGTTAAAAATGGTTTAGTGTGATCTTGGTAAAATATACTCATATTTCCATATGAACATTCCCATCATAAGATGTGTCATATACATCATATGTTCACATATATAATCCATTTTTCTATGACATGAAATAACCACTTAACATAGAAAATGTCAATCTAGTATAGGAAATCCCATAAATTCTTGATTCTATTAAATACATTGGCTATATTGATGAATAAATTACATGTTATTCCTCATATAGATGGGAATAACACGTGTACCTAATCCAAGTAGTTGAAAACATCACATGCCACCCATATGTATTTTCTCATTATAGGAGTTGCAAAATCCCATCCTAGTTGATCTCTAACCAATGACATGATCATAAATATACCCAACCACCCCTGATGATTAAATTCTCAATGGTCTCATAAGAAAAATATAAAAGTATTACATTTTTCATGCCCGGTATCATTAAAACTTTAGATAAAATGGATTTAATGTAAGAATCAACCACCAAGTATATCAATGACTATATGATATTCTATGTTACATATATTGGTATTTAATACAGTGTATAAAACCAATTTTATGCCTCATGAGGATATTCCCTATACTAATATAATATTTTTACTCATGTTTTCCTTAAATTTGCATTGTAACCTATAAAAATCCAAGATAAACATCGGTTAGATATAACTCAAATTCATACTTTGAGAGGAAAATTATATTTAAAATTTATTAAATATTTATTTATATATACATATATGTGTCAATTATAGAAGAATAACTAAGTGTATATTCCCTTTACTGTAACCATGATACATTTTATATTCTTAAACTCAATATCATAAATGATATAATTATAGATATACCATATGCTTGTTTAACTTTAAACAGTTTTTTTAAACATATTATATGTCCATGAAGTTCTTTCCACATCCCTATGTGACTACAAGAAAAAATCATCCCTCTAAACTATTTAATGAGTAACATCTATGAAGTAAGATAGTTTGGATAACAGTGAAACTAAAGATAAATTTTCCTAAAATCTATCTCATTGAACATACTCAAAATCCTAAACACCAAAACATGAAAATAACTTCAATTTTCTACATATAATTATTTTTAATTTTATCTTCATCCTTACTGGAACCCTTTTCATCAAACTTGTACTTTAAATTTTTTGGAAACAATTGTAATTATTTACAATAATATTGTACTGTCATACCCTAAACCTTTAATATATAAATTTACATTTTTGTTTTTATAGTAATTAAATATAAATATTTATATTAATCCTTACCACCATACCCTAAAATATTTTATGATATTTAGTGAAATTCACTTTGAATTTTGACTAGAATGATATTTTATTTTAAATTTCAACTTCTCTATGTTCAGACAAACTCCTTGTAACCTCTCAAAAACTTTATTCTTCTTAAAACATCATGATAAGATATAAAAACTCCTTTTTGTTAGGAGATAACAATTATTTCCTATTATTTTTTATATTTAACAAAAAACTATTATTTCCATATCATATATGGTATTTATTCTTTTTTAATCATTTTCTTCTAAAAAGAAGATTTTTTATTTAAAGTATTACATGGTTTGGTGGTAGAAACGTGTTCCCAAATACTTCAAAATCATCTGGATAAGTTCTTTCAACATCAATAAAAAAACTATGCATATTTCTCTTTCAAACATGTTATAGAAACTAATGAATCTTGAACTATGTGTATTATTTCATATTATTCACTCTTTATTAGTAAATAAATTCTATTATCATATATGATATATGAGTTAAATATATACATCATTTATAAGTATTCATGTGATATTTATGAATTCCATTACATTTAATAATTTTATTTAACAACTCCTTACTTTATCACTTGAAGGAAAAATAAAATTATTATCAATTCTTCCATTGATTATGAACTAAGGTATACTAATAATAATTTTGAGTTATAATTTGGTATCACATTCCCTTAAAAATGAATAATTAATTTATATAACACTAATAACTAACATGGATATTCCAGGGAGTTTCTAAAACTCTTTTAGATATTATGGTAAATTCTACCCCATAGAATTATTACTCCTCCTTGATAAAACCTTACAGTTTTAATGACCTATAAAAGCATTTTGAAGACACAATTTTTGACTTTCTAACTAATTTTTCTTCTTAAAGTTTTAACTTTTAACCAATGGTACTATTAATACACAAATTGAACTTTTAAATCACATGACCAAATCATCATTCCTTAACACTTTGAGATAATAAGGTAAATATTTCTTGAACTCATTCATATTATAAAAAAATATCCAACTAAATGAGTTTGGAAACGTGAAAAATATTTAGACAATATCTTTAGTATCACCCAGTCATCAGTATACTCAATCATATTGAGTATATGAGTAGATACTAAAGTTAATTTGGTCATATTTAATCTAATTTATTTTATACCTTAATTTAATGATTTTATGATTCCCATAAATATTTATATTCTTAGTATTGATAAACTTCAATATTTTGGTTGCTCATGTAGGTGTTTCTTTAACACATAAAATTTTTATTTATTACTTTTCTTAATTTATGAGTATTAGGAGTCAAACACATTAAACTTCACTATTAAAATGGTTAATACCAAATTTAAGTTTAATGATGATCATTTTATTTCTATATAATAGAATATTTTATCAAATAATTTCCAATATTTATAAAATTTAATAATAACTTTTATTAACTTTTCTCCCCCTAAAATGGGGATCCCCTTTAAACTCATCATACCCATTAGTGGTCTATGATCCATATTTAACAAATAAATGGATCCCATTGCGGAATTAACTACACTTATTAGTTATTTAGGTATGGAATCATCCCAATTATATCAGATATAAATCTAGAGCTGTCGAGTAGACAATTCTTTTCCATATCCATTATATGGATGAACTAAAAAAATTTCCTATGTTAACCTAAACATTAGGGTTTCCCAAATTATTCCAACCTAAATAAAATTCTTAGAATAAGGAACCTAACTCAGAGGGTCACCTCATTTCTTACTTTCCTTGCACAATATTATCTCATTTCACCACACTTTAGCATGAACATTCCCAATTAGATAATCAAGTTCTTAACATGTGTCAGTTTGGATGGAGACCAACACATATTATTTTAAATGGGTCTTTAATCTAGAATTATGATATCATAAACTCCCTTTTCATGTATAAAACCACGTATTGATTTAGTTTCTAAACCAACTCCTTCAATTAAACCAATATGTTCAAGCTATATTAATGTGTAACTCTTTATGCCACTCATAGTTTGTGTGACTCACCTAAAAATAGATTCTAAACATATTTACACATATACAAGTATATATTTTTAAAAAGGTAAATTCACTTTTCTTATAAATGTTTATAATTATATCAAATTGAAAATCACCACATGAGTAATCCTATGGCCACAGATTTTCAACCCCCACCTTTCTATAATAAGACATAAGCCTCTCGAATGGGGAGTCCAACCCAATGTCTCTCTACCACGAGATATTCTAATTGAGATAGATTCTAATTCAATATAAATCTTTTATTTAATATGTATAAAATATATTCAATAACTAAATTATATGTAATAACTTTACTTAAAAATTAAGTGAAGGTAAAAGAATAAATTAATTATTATACCTTGCATGTAACTACTTAAATGCATGTATGATAAATTAAAAGTATATGAAGAACATTAAATAAAATCATGTATAATAATTCATAATATAAAAAATTAATATCCATAAATAAAGTTGGAAATAAATTTTAAATAATTGAATAATTTACATTTTTAGACACTTTATAGTCATTTACAAACAATTCATAAAAAAATACAAAAATAAAATCATTATAATTTAACTAACACTATGAAAATTCCATAATTTTTTAATACAAAAAAATAATATTAAATTAATAATTTTAATACTTTCATATAATTCATTATATGGAATTTTAATCAAATATATGATATTATATGAAATATAAACATATTATATTACAATTTTTATTATGTAAAGTATTTTCATAATCCAAATATTACATATTAATTTTTTAAACCTTGATCAAATCAATAATTAAAACTCCTTTTCTAATGCTTTAAATAATTCCTCAAACAAGGTCCTTTAATTTTATGAATTAAAAGAAAATATATTATGAACAATTCAGAATATTAAATATTAAATATTTTTTATTTGGACTTGTTTTTTTAATTTATAAACCATTTATAAATCACACTTATGATTTCAATAAGAATAATTTATAGTTAAACCATAAGTAATTCCATATAAGTTTCACCTATTTAATACACATCATATGAAAATTAAATATGTGCCTATTTCATCCAACACAATCTTTATTGTATCATATTTTATTCCTCTATGAATGTTTAACAATCTATAATTATTATATTATAAATTAATCCATAGATAATATTTAAAAGTAATAAACAAATAAATAAACATTTTATTTATTTTCAAAACATGATATATAATGTAAATATTTAGTATTTAATTTAGGAATTAAAATATAATATTTACAATTCCCACCAATTATCATTTATAAAAAAATTATAAATTAAAAGAAAATAATCTAAAATTATAAATTTTTACATTATGGGCTTAAATCATATTTATGATTTATATAGAATATTTTTAATCAAAAGTCATCATTGAATTAGCAAGTACCCATATGTTATATTTATATCATAAAGTCAAAGACCCTTGCATATAAAGTAACCTATATGTGAGATCCAATAAAAAAAGGCAGACCATTATGTATTGGGTAACCCATACATAAGAGTCCACTTTTCAAAGTAATACCCTTGTGTATTGGTAACACATGCGTAAGGGTTTTGTACTATAATGACCCATGTCATTACAGGTTATAAATTCTCAAAGGAATTTTAATTTTTGGTTTGGTAAGGGGTTTGTTCTGAGAATGGGGTTTCATATTCGGAATCTAAGAATTTTAACATCCTGATATTGTGATTTCGGAAGTAGAGAAAGCCCATTTAGAGGTTCAAGTGCTCATAGAATCATTGGAGAAGGTTTAGCATGAGACGGGGGCCATTTGTTGTTATAGATTGTAGACCACACTTCAATCCTATGTGCTACAAAATAATGAGTGTTGTGGACCTTTGAGAATTTTCTATAAGTGGAGAATTCCATGGTGTAGAATAAGGAATATATTTTTGTGGTATAATATGGGTACAAATTACCCTTATGCATACTGGGATAGGAGACCATGATGAAGTACCAGGGCTATGCCATGGGGGTGTTGTGTGAGGGTCAACTGAGATGAACCTTACATAGCAGATAAGGTAAAATAGAAGCATAAGGGCCTACGCTATAGGAGATGAGGGTGGAGGGTATAGACGATCCATTCTATGGGGGGGATATTCTAGATCTGAGAAGTCCATATTGTAGTGTAACATGAAGAGGAAATACAACACAACCCAAAAGGTTACACAGTGGTGGTGGGATACAAGGGTTCACCTACACCACATCTAGGAGTGAAACACAGAATTCGAGACTTAGCTATAAATCATAGAAACGTTTCCTTATAACAACATTGTGGTGTCTTATTGTGTGTGTTTTTTAATGAAGGAAAAATCAATTAGTTACTTGTCATTACCTCTCAAGTTTTAGGTGGGATAGGTTCTCAGGGAGATCCATTTCAACCCACTCATCCCCCTTTCCTTCTACCCTTTGATCCCCCGTGATGGGTTTATATTTTTAGTGTGGTTATACAGTGGATGTTATGTATATTATATGTTTCTTCCTTAAGGATTCTTCCTCTTTGTATCTTACTGATTTTTAGGTTGTATCGAATAGTGATTCGGTGAGGATTTAACTGCAGCATGGTGGAATTGTCTCGATTTTTTGGGGAATGGGCTAGGTACAGATAGGGGACAACCTAGGAGGGTGGTCACACACCATTAGGTGTGGTTTAGATGAAACAGTGATGCCCAGTGATTTTTTCAGCGAATGTACTCCTTTGGTTTAAATTAAATAATTAATTATAATTATTATAATTAAATATTTATGTAGTATGATGTGAGATAGGATCTTGAGTGGTGGTTTGAGCTTATAATAGCTATAAAAGAGTCTTTTTTAGGCTCATTTGAGCTTAGTGTGGAAGGTAACTCTATTTTGGAGGTAGTTGGTCCCTTTAATACAGGATAATGTGCATGTAAATCAATGATTTATTATTGTATGTAAGTTTTATGAGTTTGATTGAAATGAATAGGGACTAGGGGTGGACTAGGTGAAGAGATAGGGATATTTTGGGTCTCTTATACTCAAGATGAGTATTTTTTATCACTTTATTAAATTGGGATCATCAAGTGAATTCACCACCCTGGGGAAAGGATGTTGGTAGAGAAAATGTAAGTCCTTAAATAGGTATCTTTGTGTGATTCAAAATGTTTGTATCCTAGGATGCTTTTCCCTAGGGCTAAAAGAGTTCGAGAGAGAGGGATTGGTGTCTCAAATGATGAAATAGGAAATAAAATGTCTTTTATGTTATATGTAACAGCCTTTGAGGGTGGATTATGCTCTTAGTGAGTGTTGCAAGTAGAAAACTTCCTCCAGAACTTGATGATATGTGATAGGGAGTGTTTTTATCTGGGTAACTTTTGGAAATATCCCCCTTAGAACAGGCGATACTAAATCCAATGAGGTTAATGGGATTTTTTGAGGCCTTGGAATGTGTCTTTTAATGAGTATTAGTGGAGAAAGGATTTGGATGGTCTATATGTAGTGGGACTGAGAGTTTTTAGAGGTATTAACAATAAGGTGGACTAAACTCTTGAGGTAAAGGTCTTTATTTAAATGACATAAGTATAATTTACAGAAATAATAAACCATTTTAAATGAATATTCTACAAAAACGCAAAAATAAAAACCCGAGGACTATAAAGGTTTAGTTTATTTGGAGATTAAATATATAGCCAAATTATTTCTTAAAAAATATTCAATATTTACTAGAAAGTTATTCTATAAATATACTCTTACTAGACATACACTACTTAGAAAAATTATTCATAACCTGTGGAAAATAGAATGATAACAAAGTGTGACGTAATATTCTCAATAAGGGTAATCATAAGAGAAATAAATAAATGATCATAAGTGACAATAAGGGTATAAGAACATGATTATAAAATTATAAATTCAGTCCTAATCAATTATGTGGAACTAATCAGGAGTCATGGAAAAAGGATTTTTCATTAAAAATAGATAATTCATAAATGTATAGAATCATCAAAAATTAATCATGATACATAAGAGAATATCTAAAAACTTGTAATATTGAAAATAATAATACTAAAAAAATGTGGACATGTATAAGTAGTAATAGGTTCACTCATTAAGATAAGCACCTGAAATTGTTTCCTCACATAAACCTGTGCACAAGAAACCAGGTCCACAAATAAACTTTGGATATGAAAACAGGTCAATTCATAAACATATAAAAAAGAAACTAGGTCTATGAATAAACATATGTACATGAAACAAGATTTATACATAATCTTTGTAAACCTAAAATTTGGTTCATGAATAATAGATTTATCTCATGATTTATCCATCTTTACTAAATGTATTTGAGGGATATAATAGTCCCACTTATCACATAAACATAATCTATAAATGTTTCATAAGATCTTAAAAACATTCTTAAAATACTCATATCATAACGCATGGAAGGAAAACATGTTTCAGTCCATTATTTCATCATATCATAAACCTTATAAAAGATATGAGTTTCATAAAGATTTTATAATCCCTTAATTTATCCCAAGAAAAGAAATCAGTTTCATAGAATCATCATTGAATATTTATAAAAAAAATCCTCTAGAAAAATAAATTTTAGGGAATTATAAGATCATATTCCTAGGGAATCACTGAAATACTTAAAGAAAGATGATGTAGATGAAAAATACCTTCAAAATATCACTTGAACCTTTGATTGAAAATGTGAGGAAAATATATTTTTCTTTGATAAAATTTTAACTAAAAATTTCCTGAATATTTAGAAAATCATTTTCACTAAAAATAACCATAGAACCTTGTAAAGGAATATCCAAAGAAAATAATGGCCATAACGGTGGGAAAATTCATTCTTCTCATATACGTTAAAATAAATATTCCTTTCAAACTTTTTTTATAAGTTGTAAATCACCATTTCTAAAAACATTGTAAAATTATTTTTAAACATTTGAAAAGAAGTTAAAATATAGTTAAAAATTAATTGAAATAATCATTGGACAATAAAAAATAATTTTCTTGAAAACATTTTAATGAACCCGGATATGCAAGAAAGAATTCATCGACCAAAGATGAAATAATGCCAATTTTTTTTAAAACAATTTCTTGATCACTTTAATTATAAAAGAGATAGAAATGGTAATAATACATTAAAACTCCAAGAATAAAAAGAGTAGAATAAAATATCTGGGGTTCAAAGGTTAAGAATCATATAATTTCCATTAGTATAAATTTAACATAATGAATCCTGAAAAGAAATGAGATTGTAATATAAACCCTACCAAATTTTATTTTATCTGAAAAAAAATATAATAAAGGGGTGAGACTTATATTTATTCTTAAATACCCATAATTTAAATCAAATAATAATAAAATAAATTCATGTTTATTATATGAACCACACAAAAGAAAAAATTTGTGAATTTGAAATATGCCTCCCAAAAATAAAAGTGAGGTTAGAAACCCTTACCTCAAGTCTCATATTGATTCAAACATCATCAAAAAATTTGTTTAACAAATATATATATTCCTAAAAAATATTCATACATAAAACACTATGTATCTTTCCTTTATCATTTCCACTTATCCTTTTATTGGTAATTTCTTCATTAAAATCAACATTCTGCTGAAAACTGATCGGTTTTCCATTCATGTTTTGGTTTGAATGTTCTAGTATATGAACCTTGGTCATATCTTAGTCACGTATAGAATAATATTCCTGAAATAAGTATCATATTTATTCATTAAATACACTTTTATAACTATTCAAATATATTGGTGGTGAAAACTGAAGAACATCACTTTGTGTAGACTGCAGTCCATAAGAACACAAGAGTGATTCTTACACTTTTCAATGGATGGAATGAAAGAAAAGTTATAAATAATTATAAAATTAAGAATAATAATTATATAATATATATAATATATATTCATTAAATATAATCTTACTACTAGTTATGTAAAATGGAGATGAAAAATGAATCACATCGCTTCGAGAAGGTGGTAGTCCACTCGTACGCACAAGGAACATTATCATTTTACAACTGATATGAAGGTATGAAGTTTGATAATATATTATAAGTAAATGAGTATAATTTATTCATAAATATCACATATAAACATTAATTCTATCATAATAATCAACCCCAAAATATGGTGATAAAAAATGAATCACATCACTATGTGGAGGTAGTAGCCCACACATATGCATGATTGGTTCTTTAATTTCCCATTTTTTGGAAAGGAGGTTAAAAATGGTATTGAAATATTAATATTAACATATAAATATATTTATTATATTGTATTAATCATTTTTTAATCTATAAAAAATATTTCTAGGATGTAAAATTAGAAATAAACCTTGAAAGATTTGGGTAAAATGATTAACTATTCTTTGAGATTCCTCTTTTGGATTACAACATGTTCCTTATTAGGATGGTCTAATGGGAATATAATAAGATATATGATTAATTTAAGTAATATAGGAAGGTATTATAGATTCTATTGGTGGTTATAGAGTGCTAAAACTTTGTGAATAAATGAGAATAGAAGGTTCCCTTTTATATGTAAGGGAAAGGACACACAAAATTGCTTAAAATATTTAAATATAATATATATCCTAATTATGTACAGTGGAATTAATTCACAAAAAAATCATATATAAGTTGTTATAGGGTTAAAATAATCAAAAACCAGTCCCATTTAGACACTTTTTTTGGACCTTTTAATCTTATCCTTTACTTAAAACACTTTAAAACCCATTATAACCTTAATTGTGGTAACTTATCTTTTTACCATTACAACATAATTATATGACTAAAAAGAAAAGGGGCCTTAAAAAATTATAAATAATAGTTAAAAAATTAAAATATATTGTATCATATTTGGTTTCTATAGGTCACAAAAATGAATTTTAATATAAGAACACAAAACACATTAAAAACAATTTTTAGGGAAATACCTGATTTAAGCATAGAAGTAATTTTACATTTAAATCAAGTAAAAAAATTTGTTTCCATTAATTTTTTTATTTAATAAAAAATTAATTCTTTCAGAATTTTGGATCATTTCAAAACTGAATCTAACCTTCCAACCATCCCATTAAATAAAAAGAGCAAAATAAATTTTTTTAATTTGAATAAAATATAACTAGTGTTCACAAAATTCAATATTGAGTTCCCAAATTCAAAATAATGTTTTAAAATAATTAATTTATTCCATAAAAATATATTTTGTTAATAAATGGATTTTACAATTTTTTAAGTCATGCTAACATCATAATAATGTCCTAAAAGTGACAATATTTAAAAATCGGTATTTTCACTATTCACTAAAAAAAATCTTTTAAGAAAACACCCAAAAATTCACCCCAATATTATTATTAAATTATTATTTAAAAAACAAAGATTTTTTTTGAATAAAATTTAAAAATTGGTAAAAAACGTTTGTGATATTCAATCACCAAATGTAATAAAAACCATTTTTGAAGAAAATGTATGTTCGAAGCATGAAATGACTTTATGCTCATTCCTTAGATAATAATTTTAACTAAATGAAAATTCAATATATTTTATTGATTATATTCTCTAGAAATTTCATAAAAATCATTTATCAATTCTTATTACTTTAATTTATTAACATATAGGCACATTTTTCACATAAAAATGGTTCTTTATAAAAACAAATCTTTTAATCATCAACTGCATTTATTTTTTTTCAAACTAATTGATAAATAATGAATTAATTTTTAGAATGTGTAAATATTTATTTATAATAATATATTTTATATTATTCATACACAATAATCTCATGGATTGGTGATAACTATAAAATTAAATAATGATTAGTTAATAATATATCATGGATCATTTAAACTCAGTGTAGCGTGTAAATAAAGATATCAAAGAATTTAAAATTTTTAAAAGATAAATATATCATAAAATATAATAGTGTTACATTATACCCCCTTATATTAATTTTATCCTCTAAATTATTTCACTCTAATACATAAAACCTAGGAAATTTCTGCATCATCACATCAATGGGTTCCTATATAGCTTATTCAAATTTATGGCTTCACCAAAAAAACTTTAACGCGGTGAGATATATTATTTCGTATCACTTTCTATATTTGATCTAGAATCAAACAATGGTTGTTTCTAATAATAGATATCATGATATAGTTGTATAACCTCTGAGATTAGTTCATATGAAACATCAATTTTATCCTTCCTTGGGAGAGATACCTAGAGCATATCATCAACTTGATTGAGATTCAGTGGAAGAACAAGGAAATAAGAAACCATCTAGATACGATCAAGAATTCAAAAGTTCCTAATATATCTATGGGATAGGTTTCACTTATTTTCAAATATCATAACCTTCTTCCAAGTTGGAATTTTCAATAATACATTATCACCAACTTCAAAATCTAAATCTCATAAATGATTGTCGGCCTAACTTTTTGTTGACTCTGAGTAACTCTGATGTGTTGCTAAATAAATCATACTATCTCTACCATTTTCTCATATATATTAATTCCCAATTGCTTTTTACCTACCTTTATCCCATTGAATTGGATTTATACACTTCCTTCAATAGAGGGCATAGTAAGGATCCACAAGGATGATTGAGAGAAATCTATTGTTGTAAGAAAACTCAACACAAAAAAGGTGATGATAACAAAAAAATTTGAAAACCAAAGAACACGATATTAGAATATACTCTAGAGTTTTAATGGTTTTATTTTATTATCTATCAGTTGAAGGATGATACGGAGGAATTAAACTCAACTCTATATCATTATATTATTGAAAAAATCACCAAAATGTCTAGGTAAACCTTGGATATCAATCAGATATGATAGAATGCGGTACTCCATTAAATCATAATACTTAATGTATATCCCATAAATATATTATAGAGAAAAATATTCTCTAATGGTAATAAAATGTGTTGATTCCATAAGTTGACCAACTATAACCCAAATAGCATTATAGTCATTTGATGTTTTAGGGAGTGAGATGATGAATCTATGGTGATGTTTTCAAAACTGTATTATATTATAAGTAATTGTTATAACATCCCTTTAGACTTATATCACATATCCTAAACTTACTGAAATACTAAGAAACAAGATACATACTCTATAGAATCTCTCCTCATGATTTCCCGCCAAAAATACTCTTTCAGACCTCTTTAAATCTTCTCACTTACATGATGAATATAGAATGATAAACTATGAGCTTCTTCCAATATATATTTATTCAAGTATGGTAATAATGGGAATCATATCTGGTTCCTAAACCACATAATTCTATAAAAAACATGGTTAAAAAATAGTTTCACTCCATATTGAATCACTACATTAATTGAATCCATTGTCTATATTCTTCTATAGTTTCTTATACAATTAATTCAACTAAATCACATGCATTCTTTATGAAGTATTTGAAATAGGTGTAATATAGGGTATGAGTTCTATTGAAAACAAAACATCCTTATTTAGGGGAATACTGGGAAAATATTCAAAAAAATACATCAATAAACTTCCTTAAAACATGTATATATCTGATGTTGTGTTTCTCCCCAACCATTTAAGATAGTTTTCCATCATGAAAAGGTAGAAAGAATCATACAATGGAATTAACTTTAATCATATGTTCATATTCATCCTCAAACTGATATAAAATCATTGGTTGATCAATAATATCAAATTTTCTTTCCTTTATCCTTGAAATTTATATAAAATGTATATAAATAGAGATAATCAATGCTCAAAATCACATCAAATTCCACTAAAATAGGAATAATAAAAATTTTATAGAGAACAGTCTTACAAACTTCAATATGTCATCCCAAACTCTAGAGTGGAGGATAAATGTTCCTTAACCATCATGATCTACTTCAACTATGGGCATATTATAGGAAATTACTTGGTCTAGGAGTTAGCCTTTAGATTAGGGAAATGACTCATGTAATTCCCATGTTCCCACACATAAGACAGTGAACAATAAAATGTACTTTAAAGTTTTTTTCTCCTTTAAACTCTTAATTTTTTCTCAAAAATAAGTTATTATATGTCGTTGTTTTCAAAACATAATATTTAATCATGTTCCATTGATACATTTCCCTATATGATTCCTCCCAAATTCTAGATATGTTAGAAAATGAATCTTATTGTCTCCATGGTCTTAATCAATTAAATCCCATTAAATAATACTTTTATAATATTAAATGTGTTATGAAACTCACAGATGTTGATGTTATTGATTATATATTGATATATATAGGTGTTCATAATCCTAATATTTTTTATTCTCACCCCCATGTCATTTGGTAAATCAAGATAGTGGTCATATAATTGTTCAACACATTCATTATTCACTGGATTCCTCCATGTTATCATTTGAAAAAAAACTAAAAAACCATATCATGGGTATCAAACATCAATAATCAGAGTAAACAATCATATAATTATGAAAATAATTCTTATGATGAACTAAATTATGACACCTTCTTTCAACCCATTGAAATTTATGTTCATCTCATACCACTATAGATTGTATTTGGTTGTAAGAGTTTCAACCCTATCATTTATCATAATGGTTCATAAATAAAACATTAATTAACCCAAAGCATGTCCCATAAGAATTTCTAGCTGGGTGTACAATATTAAGTGCACTCATTATGCACTGGTGATAAATGAGTTAATACCCAATCCTCCTCTTTCATAATTTTTACCCCAAGGTGAAACTATGCCAAAGTAACATCTCCTTTCTACTATCCATAAAGGGATGTATTTTCTAAGAAAACCACACTCCATTATTTACCATAACTTAGTATGGTCTCTTATAGTTAGGATTAGCATATGGGTTCTCACTAAATTTCTCTAATCCTAATCTCCAAAACTAACTAAACACAACTCTAATACCAACCAGGGAGACTCAATCATAACATATATAAATATTACTTATTTTTAGTTGAATATTCAATACATATCAAAAATATACAAGATTAAGGATTGAAAAGGTTTATTTTATTTGGAGACTAGATACATAATCAACTTAATTCTTAAATGATCTTCTACATATCCAGAAAAGTTCTTCTACCATTGTACTCTACTTATATGTACCATACCAAAAACCATTATTCATAACCAGGAGAAAACGGAAACATGAGAAAGGGTGAGATCGGATTCTTAGTAAGGGTAAGCATGGGTTATATTAATCAATGATAATAAGTGAGAATAAGGGTATGATAATATAATCAGAACATAAAAAAGTCATACCCAATCAATTGGGTATCATTAATCAAGAGTAGTTTAATAATGCTTTTTTTTAAGATAAAAAACATAAGATTGCGGACTAATCAATAATCTTTCATGATCCATGAGAGTATATCATAAATATATAAATTTGGTACAAGCATAGGCTTATAACATTGTGAATTTGTATTAATAGTAATAGGTTCACACATTATGTTAAGGACATGAAATTAGGTCATCGCATAAACTTATGTGCATAAATCCAGGTCCATGAATTAACTTATGGATATGAAACCATGTCTAAGTATAAACTCATGGATATGAAACAGTTCCATGAATAAACTTATGTATATTAAACCAGGTCTATGAAAAATGTTGTGAACATTAAATTTGGATTGTGTGTAACATAGTAATCTCGTGAGTTATCCATATTTACCCAATGTATTGGAGGGATATAATTGATCCACCCATCACATAAACTTAAACCATAAATGTGCCAAAATATCCTAAAAACATTCACCAATTAATCATGTGAAAATCCATGAAAAAATGTATTTGGTTCCATCATTAAGTCATAACATAACTTGTGTAAAAGAAATTTGTTTCTTAAATATTTAATCATATCTCAATTAACACATGGAAAGGAAATGGGTTTTATTTAATCACCATTGTATCTTCATTATCAAAAGACATCCAAATAAAGAAATTTGATAGAATCATATGATCACATCACCATCGAAGCATAAAATTACTTAAAGGATGATGACATAAATGAAGAATATATTTAAAATATTACTTGAAAATTTATTTTAAAACATGTGAAAATATCATTTTATTTTGAAAACATTTAAGACAAAAATTATAAAAATATTGAGAAAATCCATTCTCTAAAAATAACCATGGAATCATGTAAAGTAATATTTAAAAAATAGTCATAACAAGGGGATATCTATTCATGTCATATATGTTTAGACAAATATTCATTTTACACTTTTGTAAAAAGTCATCAATAACAATTTTAGAGAAAATTACAAAAAAATTACAATTAAAACTTTTATAATAAATTCAAACATGGTTGAAAATGGTTTTAATCAATCATTGGTTTAAATAAATTAATATTTTTAAGGAACATGGACATGGAAAAAATCCGATCAAAGACGAAATCAGGTTAGTTTTTTTAAAAAAATAAAGGTCATTTTAAGTACTAAGGAGAAGAAAATGGTACTAATAATTTAAAATTTCCAGAATAAATAAAATAGAAAAAACATATGGGTTTTAAAGGATAATTATTATTTAATTTCTCTCAGTATAAATTTAACATAAATAATCCATAAAATAAATGAGATTATAACATAACCACTTATGGAATTGGTAATTTATGAATCAATATATCATAAAAGATAGAACATTATATAGATTTTAAAATACCTATAATTTACATTAATATAATAAATAAAAATATTCATGTGTAGTATATATACTGCACAAATGAAACAAGTGGTGAATATGGAAGACGTCTAATAGAAATAAAAGTGAGATGAAAAACCCTTACCTAATGTATCATATTGATTTGTATACATTCAAACATACTATATAATAATTATATATATATTTATTTATATTATAGATATATTATAGATCCATATTCAAACATAAAATACTATTTAACATACCAATGACATTTCCAATTGTCTTTTTTATCAATAATTTCTTCATCAAAGTGAACATTTGGGTGAAAACTAATTTGTTTTCCATGCATGTTTCGGTTCGATAGTTCTGGTAATTGCACCATGATCATGGTTTCATAAAATATATGATGTTAATAATGGAATAATTGTCATATTTTTTCATTATATACACTTCTTTATCAATTTACATAAAGTGGGGATGAAAATGAATTACATAACTTCATGGAGACGGTAGTTTGTATGTACGAAAGAGATATGTTTCCACTTTTTGATGGATGGAACAATAAAAAGTTAAAAAATAATTTACCTTTCTATAATTTTCAATATATAGTAAATATCTTATATATATTTACTAAATCTTCCACATTACTGATCATTTAAAATTTAAATGAAAAATGAATTACATCACTTTGTAGAGGTGGCACTCCACAAGTATGCATGATCGGGGCTATTGTTTTCCAATGGATGAGAAAGTAAGAAGGTATAAAAGATATTCTGATTCAAAAGTAATAATTATATCATAAATATCATTTATAATTATTAATTACATATTAATAACCAAACTTGAAATATTGTGATGGAAAATGAACCATATCACTACATAGAGGCTGTAGTCTAAACATTCGCATAGGAATTATTTACATTTACCATTTAATGGAAATGAGGTGAAAATGGTTCCCCCATAATCATAAAAATAACTAATTATATTTATGATAATGTATTCATCATTTTAGGATAGATAAAAAAATATTTATATTAGTATAATAATAAATAAACATTGAAATAGTTAGGTAAGATGATTGCCTCTTATTTAAGAGACCTCCTCTCTTTAAGACCTTACACCTTCTCAGGGTAGTATTAGGGGAAGAAAATAATGTCTAGGATGAATGGTAGAAATATAGGAAAGTAATATGGTATTCATTTTATAATATATAGCACAAAAACCAAGTGAATAAAGTAGAAGACCAAGTGCCCTTTTATAAGTGAGGGAAAGGACCCACTTTGAATTTATTAAAATATTTAATTGAAATATATAAAATAATTAATTAATGTAAAAAACAAATAACCCAAAATTATTATAAAATTTGTGATATGGTCTAAATAAACTCAACCATATACATGTATACAATTCTTGGAGATTTTTTAAGCCTTATGTAGAACACATTTTAACCCTAACTGTGATATTTTATCTTCTGACCGTTATAACTAAATTATATGACCAAGAATAAAAGTGTACATATAATAACATTTGGAAATTTTCATTCAAACTTTGCAATCCATATTATAAAATTTAATTTCTGTAGGTGATATAAATTACTTTTAATATAAGAACACAAATCACATGAAAAATAGTTTTTAGAAAAATATCATATTTAAATGTAGAAATAATTTTATAGTGAAATCAATTAAAAAGTAGGTTTGATCAAAAATAATAATTTAATAAATAAATTATTGATTTTAGACTTTTTGATCAAGTCAAAAATGAATGAAAACGTCTATTTGTACCAAATAAAATACCCAAAATTGTTTTAAATTAGAATAATATATATATATTGATCACTAGAGTAAATCTTGGGTTCCAAAATTCAAAACAATATTTTAAAAGAATTATTTTACTCAATAAAAAAATATTTTCTTTAGAATTTGTTCTAAACTATATTAATTCATTCAAACATCATAATAACTTCATAAAAGTGACAGAATTTGAAAAATATGTATTTTCACAATTCACTAAAAAATAAATCTTTATAGGAAATTCCAAGAAGTTCATTATAATATTATTATTACATGATGATTTAAAAAATGATATAAATTTTTTCTAATAAATTTTATAAAATTGGAATAATTTTACTATAATATTTAGGAAAAACATACAATCAAAACCTTTTTGAGGTAACTGTATTTTTAAATCACAAAATGAATTTATTCTCATTATTTAACTAATTACCATAATTAAATTATTGCTAATATATTTAGTAAAATATATTCTCTCACAATTTCATTAAATTCGTTCATT
The DNA here is from genome assembly GCA_963277665.1 of Viscum album. NCBI lineage: Eukaryota > Viridiplantae > Streptophyta > Magnoliopsida > Santalales > Viscaceae > Viscum > Viscum album. The sequence goes on along the minus strand of OY728120.1, from coordinate 1,423,931,370 downwards.
GATATTGATTAATTTAATTTATTGGGATAAATACACAATATTTTCATAAAAACTAATTTTTTAAAAAAATATCTCTTTTAATCTTCAATTTAATTTATTTTATTTTCTAACCGATCGATAAACCATGAGCTATTTTTATAATTATGTATGGAAATAATAACTGATTTAGTTATATTCATACCTTCAAATCCCATGGATTTGAAATAATTTTCGTATTAAATAATATTAATTTTATAGAATATCAAGGTTCATTTAAACTTGTTAATTCATGTAAAGAAATATATTAGAGAAATTAAATTTATTTTAATGTAAATATTTTTATTAAATCTTGGGGTGTCACAAGGATGAACCAATGGGTTTTAGTGTCACTAATAGGTGATGGATGTGAGATCGTATCAATAAGTTGAGACTATTATAGGACTAAAGGACCCTAATCAATGCCTTGATGGGTTTGGAGAGATTTATTGTGATACGAGATGTTTGTCAAGGGATGGGTTTGGGTGTGTTGAGTTGTGTCATGGTATACGATCAATGTGTGTTTTTTGTTCTACTGTATGCATGTTCTTTTGCTTGTGATAGGTAGAAAACTCCTATGTAGGTGATGTATCCTAAGGCTTTTCACTATTAGGAGTGAGATAGTGCTGGATAGATGACCATAACTTATATATAGTCCTCATTCTACATGAAGTCAGGGTCGGCCATGAGTGAGACAATGTGGCCTGAGATTATTTGGAATCTTTATGAGTGATACAGGATATTCGGGCTATACCCCGAGTGAGATGGAAGTAGATGGACTACCATAAGTGAGATGGTGCCTGGGATATGATGTCTCGCGTAATGATTTTGGTTCATCTGTGAGTGAGATAGTTGAATTGAAAATGATGTGTTGTCCATGAGTGAGATAGTTGGACTTAAGGATCAGACATGGGACCACCATGAGTGATATGGGGATTTTATTTGATGTGAGATCTGAATGATAGACCCTACCATGAATGAGATAGTATAGGTTGAGCATCATGCATGGGACCACTTTGAGTTATAAGGTAAGTCTAGAGCTTGGACACATGACCCCACATTGTACCTTTGGGTAGTGTTCATGACTGGGAAAATGACTTACCCAGAGTCTTTAATTACACGCTAGACATTGTTTGGGAGGACACAAGATGAAATATATGGTGATTTTAATTTTAACATGGCATCAAAGTAGGTATGATTGAGCTCCATGGTGGCATGTTTAGACCACAATTACATAATACATAGGGAGTCATTATAGCATGGTTATCTCAAAATGTACATGGTTCTTGTGTGACATGTTTATATATTTTTTACATGCATACATGTATATAAAGTAATATACTAGGGGCACTTGGTTTCACCCAACTATGATTCATGTCTTACACCCTACACAGGTACTCTAGTGTGTGTACAGACCTTAAATCCAATTTTCAAATTCAGCACATAATTTGTAGAATATTGAGATAGTATAGATTGAGGGTTTTTTAAATAGGGTATTTAAGGCCTAAGGATTAGTGTAATGACATTTTATGGGTGTTTTATTTTATTTTATTTTTTATATGTGATTCTCCTAGTATGTGATCTGTTTTTTTATGACTGTATTCTTCGAAATAGAATTTATTATAACAATGTGTTTATTTATTTTTGAATACTCTGATTATGTTATGGATGTTTTTTTTCTATTTTATAAACTATTATTTTAGGTTATAGTCTCCCCATTGTATGGAATAATACCTCGCCACTAGTCAGTAGCCTCTGGGATGGAGGGAGGTGCGCTTTAGGCCACAGGACGCACTATCTCAAATGATGGTTCCATTTTAGGGAATCAAAATTTTGTAATAATAATTTTTTATGTTTTATGATTTGGGGATATTATTGAAATGTGGTCTAGGATTGTTTTGGATATTACAATGGACTTCAAAATAGTGATTCATGAACACATTTCTGGTGGGAAGTCCTGGTTTCCAAGGTGAAGGGATTCTTATTCTTGGTTGTCATGATAATGGTTGAGATGTTTCTTGAATATATCATGTTTATAAGATATTTTATGTTTGGTTTTGTCTCTTGGATCATTGGAAGGAGGAATATATTCGTGCATCATAATTAGTCCCATTGGACTCACATGATATGCACTTGAATTTTGTGATTGGAATTTTTGATAATACGGTTTTTTATAAACGTTCAACAACAACATATAATGTGTTTACCCATATAAATTGGTCATGTAATTATACTAAGTTGAACCATGGTATTTCCTCAAATTAAATATCATGCGAATCTTGGTGTAGGATGTTCTTTGGAAGATTAAATACATTCCCTTGTGAATGGGATATATAGGGACATTTAGTGGGTCGTTACAGGCATCGGATACATAATAAATGATTATAGGAGAGGCAGGGGTTTCTTTAATGGTGAGATTTCAGTTACATAAGGTGTTAACAACAACCTATATAGTGTTTCATATTTTTCATCTTGATTGAATTATAATTAACCAAACTATGTATTTGTGCATCTACCCTAATTGGGTTGTGGAGAAAGACATGGGTGATTCACCTTGGCCTATGATATAAGATAATGGGAGACACTCTTGGTATTGAGACTTAGTTTTAGAGGGAATGATCGGTAGGATGAATAGCACATGGTTCTATTGTTGCTTTCTCTAGGATGATGAGGGGTGATCTTTAATGGTAAGGTCTAGGATGGTTGAAAATTGGTACATTCTTGTGGCATTAGAATAGATCTTGGGTGGTGGTTGTTTATGTGAAAGATCTTGGTAGGCATAAAATGTCTATATTTTGAAAAGGTTCCTTGAGAATACTCTAGTTGGATGTGATTTACATGAAAGTGGGGTAGGGTCGATGGGTTCGGCACTTGATCCTGGGTTTTATGGGATGTGTATTTTGGGAGTATGAGCTATATTGTGCGATAATGTTTAATAAAAACATATATCAATTGGAGTTTTTCCAGATTGAGTAGGATCATGGGAGATAAATTAAGAGAAGGTTCTTGATGGATCAATCTAACTAAAGAGGAGAGTGGGAATTTGAGAGGTTTTTTTAGGAAAAGTCTCATTGTGCTAGGTTTTGTATGCATTAGTAATATGTAGTTCCCTATTGATTTTTGGATCCCTGAATAAACAGTGTGTGGGTTTGTTGATAATCATCCAGGTTGTGGATAAAATTGAGCAGTACGGTGGTGGTAGTACAGCGGGGAGACATGTGTGGGAATGAGGTACCGAGGATTTTTTTCCTAAATATTGGTGTTATTAGGGATTAATGGTGGTAGAAAAAAATTTAATCAACGTATGAGTAGAAGTGTAAGGAAATTCATATAGAGCGGTGCACATCATTGGATATTGGTGGTTGAAATGGATGTCACTTTGATATGCTATGAGTGGGTGGTAGTGAGGCTAATCAGTGGACACTCATAATGGAATTGGGAAGGATATACATTGGTATGATATATAGATGTCTAGTTTCTTAGGTAATACTATACATGAAGTTTATAAAAGGTGTTTTTTAAATTTGGTACATCGATATCAAGATTGGGGTGGTTTCATTTCTTTATGATAGTGAGTTAGATAAGGGGTGTTTTTTCTATGGATTAGATAATGAGGACTTGTGTGGGGTTTAGTGATCCATCAGTGGAATTACACCTAGTGTCAGGTTCAAAGGTATATGTGGTTTTCTAAAAAAACCTCAAGATGAATTTAAGAGTGAGGGCATTGAGATTGGGTGTGGTAGTGTGGTCATAGATCGGTGGGAACGACCAAGTATTTTAGGGAGATTTCAGGTATAGTAGGTTTTCATAATTTATATTTATGAGTTTGGTTGCAGTGATTTTTGAACCAAATTGGGAGTGTTGTTCAAGACATGGTTGGTGGGTTGATTTACTGTTAGATGTGTGTTTCTAGTAGGTCATTCCTATAGTGGGGGGAACCATGGTTCAGAATTCACTATTGTGAGAAGTGACTTATAGGGTAGATAACCATAATATTTAGGGTGAATTGGTGGAAGAAACCATGGTGTTTCAGGGTAGAGGGATGCAGTGAGCATCTTCTCGGTGTTGGAGTTACTGGAAAGTGAGTGTCTTGGTTTCTTGTGAATACTGCATTAGTGTTTAGAGTTGCAAAGTGGAAGGGTGTTTGTTATTCAAAGGAAGAACTTGGTGATTTTATGGTGAATGGACAACTATAATAGGTCAGAAAACATGGTTTTAGGACTACCATGGCTTCTCAGTGATGGTAAGTATTAAGATGGGGAGTTGGAAATGACACGCATCATTACGGGTTGTAACTTCACAAGGGTATTTGAATGCTTTTTAGTGAGGGTCTTGTTTCAAAAATTGGGATTCAGATTGGGAATCTAAGTGTATAAAAATATCAATGTGGTGTTTTTTAATCTGAAATGTGGCCCATTTGGTGGTTCAGGAGCTGAAAGAAGGGTTGAGAAACCAAGCTGCTTAAGGTGGCAGCAATTTATAGACAGTGTTGCAGGCCTGTGCATTGAAGAAAGTTGGGGGTTGTGTCCATTTAATAATTTTTATAATGGGTGGATCAATATATATATACAAATTGATATGTTTTAGTGGTGTTATAAGGATCCAAATGACTATTACACATGGTAGAAGAGGAGACCATGTCACATTACAAGGGATCAATTGTGGGGTTGTTGCATGAGGGCCATCCAAGATAACCCATATATAAGAGATCAAGACATAGTGAATCCCAAGTTGTTACACTATAGGAGAAAATGAGGATTTTGGGGTCTTACCAACCTTTTAAGGGTTCGTTTTGCTGCATCCATGATGGACATTCTGTAGTGTCACTACTATAAATATTTCCTTTTTTAGTGTTAGAAAAGTTGATTAACAGCGCTAAAAAAAGCACTATTAATCTAAGTAATGATAAAGGGGGGTCCCTTTTATTTGCGCTTCGAAAAGTGCTAATAAAGTTCCCTTTTATCAGTGCTTTTTTATCGATGATAAAATATGAGAAATATTTAAAAAATGAAAAAAAAATTGCAATTTTGGGGGGCTTCAACAGCGCTTTAAGCCCCCCTTTAACAGCGCCCACCTCCCATGGTAGCCCACACATGCCCCAGGACAGCTCCACTTAGCCCCACCCCCCTTTAACAGTGCTAGGTAATTCCCCACACCTATGCACACGACCTGCCTCCCCCAAGATTTGAACTCAAGACCTCTTGCCTACGCGCCTAAGCCTTTACCACTCCACCATATTTCTTTGCTTTTCATTTATTAAAATGTCTAGTTATTTATATATATATTTAGTTATATTTACTCATATACTAGTATATATGTATACTTAGTTATATTAATATATATATCTGTATATTAATATATATATGTATAGATATATATTAACATATATGTATATATATATATATTTAGTCATATTAATATATATATATATATATATTTAATTATATTAATATATAAATATATCTGTATATTAATATATATTTATATCTATTTATATATATAAATATATATTTAGTTATAATTTTTTATCCATATATTTATTTGTATATTAATATATATTAATATATATTTATAATATTAGTTTTGAATACATTTATAAAATATGTTTTCTTATGTGTGTTTTTATAAAAAACAAATACATAAATACATACATATATACAACACACACAGAGAGAGATATATATTATATGTATATATGTATTTATAGTTATACATATTTATATATATTTACAAATATTATATATTAATATGTATATACAAAAGTGCTAGAAATGAGGCCTTGAAAAACCTAAGAAATCGTAGAGTCACTGAAAAAGACATAACTTCTTCCCCGGGTGTCCGTTTCAGCTCTGTAAATAGTTAAACTGAATCTCATGGAATTAATTATGATAACACTATTTCTAGAGGCTGAATAGAAACATATCATAAGTTATGACCATTTTAATTAAAATTTGACAGGGGTCCGGACACAGAAACTGAGTTTTGGAGGCCTTCTAGTATTTTTTTGGGATTCTCAGGTCCCAAACTTGACTAGTACTATGTCCGAGGAAACCTTCTTTGTATATCTCTTCGATGCCTTTGATTTGAAATGTGGTAGAGCCCAAACGGACACCCGGAGTGAATGTTATGGCCGTTTGAAGTTGTACTTTTTTTAGAGTGCTATAACAGATATATCATTTGTTCCTCTAATCCTCTAACAGTTTCAACAAGACATGTTCATCACTCATTTCATGAGCTTCAATTAGACTAGTCACGGTGCTCAAGTGGAAAAACAGAGTAGAAGTTATTCCCATTTTAGTGAGTTGCTGGTTTCTTAGTTTTTTAGGAGATACGAGAGTTACAAAATTTCAAACGATAATAACTTCTGCTCCAAGTGTACGTTTTGGCTCTACCACATATCAAATTGAATCTTGCGAAAAGTTACAAATTCCGGTGATCACTGAAACTCATTCTCACGTTCTTTAAGGTTCAAAAAGGACCAAAAGCCCTCTAAATGGTCATAACTTTGCCTTCGGGGGTCCGTTTTTCCATAACTTCTGCTCCGAGTGTCCATTTTGTGTCAACCACAGATCAAATCGAATCTTACAACCATACCTACACTACGGTGACCACTGTAACACCTAGTATTCTTCAAGGTACGAAAAGGTCTTTAATCCCTACAAATGGGCCTAATTAATGCTTCGGGGTGTCAATTTTGTGTCTACGACATATCAAATCGATTTAAAACATATTTTAAAAATATTAATTATATTTATATCAACATAAATATATTTATATATCAATATATTATTTTTTAGGAATTGTTTTTTGAAATATACACATTTATCAGCGCTAGGAAAATAAGCGCTGATAAAACCCCTTTTATCAGCGCTACTAAAAAATTCACCGATAAAGGGGGCCCCTTTATTAGCACTAAAAAACGTGCAGATAAAGGGGGTCACTTTATCAGTGCTAAAAAAAGTGCTGATAAAGGGGGGGCCTTTATCAGCACCAAAAAAAAGTGATGATAAAGAGTCACTTTTAACATCACTTTTTTTAGCATTGTTAAAAGTTCCCATTATCAGCACTTTTTTTAGCGCTGATAAAGGCCGCCCCTTTTCAGCGCTTTTTTTTAGCACTGATAAAGGGTGGCGCAGCAAAAACCCAATTTTGTGGTAGTGTGTGGCCTAGTGTGGAACAATAGTGCAGCCACAAATGTTATGTCGTGGTGGTGGGATATACGGGCCTGATTTTTCCACATCTATAAGAACTAAACTACAGTCTAGTATATCCCCCAAGTGCTAAATCAAGGTCCTTATAACCACATTGTGGTGGCCAATTGTGTGGGGGTTTTAACTAGGTCCATAAGGGTAATTTAATTGTCACTCCCCTCAAGTTTTACGTAGGAGAGGAACTTTGGGAGGTCCATTTCAGGTAAATCCACCCTCCCCCCACCAATCCCCCATGATCCGAGGTATATTTTTCATTTCCTCCTCTAATCTATTTTTTCTTGGTTTCTGGTGAATATTTAGTATCTCCGGAATTGTGATTTGGTGAATATTTCACCATATCATGGTGAAATGTTCCTGAATTTTTGTGTTTTTCCCCTGGAATGGATAGAGGAGGAATCTAAAGGATGACTTTAAGTCAATGGGTGTGGTTTTCGTGTGACAGCAGTTCTTGGTGATATTTTTAGAAAATATTCCCCTTTTATTTCAATTGAAAGATTAATTATAATTATTATAGTTAATTATTTGTGTAGTATGTAGTGAGGAAGGGGATTGGGATTTTCTTTGAACTTGGATGATACATGGATATGATTTTTTGAGGCTTAGCAGATCTTTGTGTGGATGTTAAATTCATTTCAAATGTAGTTAGTCCCTTTAATACAAGTTTATATGAATTTATATACCATATTTCTTGAGGTAAACATGTTTCATGGGTTTATGTATAAAGGATAGGGACTAGGGGTGGATAGGGAGAAGATATAGGATTAAAATGGATCTCATATGCTCAAGAAAAGTTTTTTGGTCCCATTGGACAATTGAAGGGGATTAATTGAGTTTCTTGTAAAAAAAATTGAATATTTTTAAAATCTTAATTTCACTGATTTAATAAAAACAAAAAAATAACAAAAATAGAAGAATTATATAATTTTATCTTTTAAAAATATTCTCAAAATCTTAATCATAGCTCAGTTAAAATAATTTTAAAAATAATTTAACTTATAATAATAATCTACCCATATAAAAAACTATATATATAAAACTTGTTAAAGTTAACTATTAGTGTAAATTTTTTTAGAAGTTTAGAAATCTAAAACTGCTTTGATATAAAATGGGAAAAATAAACCAAGTAACTAGGTTACAATAAATAAAGTGTAGTTGAATTTAACTAGGAATTTAGTATCAAGATAATAATTAATCTCCTCCATGTGGTAATCACCCCACTTCCAAGTATTTTATAACAAAAATAAACTGGTCCAAAACCAAGATTAGGTTTTAAAAAAATAGCGCACAATGTTTTCCTCGAACAAAGCCACTTCCAAAGTTATTGGAGGGATAAAACAAGCAAAGGTCACACATTACATATTCCACAATTTTACATGGGAATAAAAATGAAAAAAAAAGAGTGTGTTTCAATCACATTGTTATTTTTGCACAGGCAACTATGTTTTAAAAATTTAAAGAATAAAAGAAAAATATAACTCATATGTAAAACATAAATAGAAATAATAAGGGATTAAAAATGATAATGTGAAGTACTACTCAATCTAAATGGATTTATTTTTTCTGTATCCTTGAATTTATATCTGGGAGAATATTAAATAGGTTTCATATAAAATACTACAAAATAGGGGATCTTGGATGTGAGTAAAAGATTTTGATTTCAGTCTGTGGTTATATAGGAAGTTTACACACACATGCATCTCTAATTCTTTTTGTCCCAAAATTTGAGTATCAGATTATATAATCATGGATGTGCCGTTGTTTCACACTTTCTTCATGCATAAGGGAGATTCAGTAAATCTATAGCACTACAGGTCTAATTATCCATTTTAGAAAAATAATAGAAAAATAGAATCCTTATAATGAGACACATATTACGAAAAGTATGATATTTTCTTTAATACAACCTTGGAGTTATTTATGAATAATCATTCATAAATCTAAGTGATTTTATCAACCATTAAATACATAAACTAGTTATTAGAGAATTAGTTTTGGATAGATTTAGTAGCTCTCTTGAGGTACCTCTTCTGTATTTTATCTCATTACTGATAATAGATCCATCAAATGGTAGCGGTAGATTTTTCATAATGGTTTCTCTCCAGAATGGTAGCTTCATATATCGGTATATTTTTCTAGAAAATTATTTTCAAAATCATAGACCCATTCTTTAATATATTCACTTGGAATTGGTAAATCCTAATAGTAGATCCACTAGTGATAAGATCATTTGATGGTAGTTCTATCTGATAGTCATGGTAGAACATACTGGTCGAAGGTCCGTCTAATGGTAACAGAGTTTAGTGCTATCTCAAATCAATAGTAGCAAAACCTGATGGTAGATATTTTTAAACTAAATGTATATTGTTGAACTGATGGTAGCATAGATCAGTAGCATAGTTCAAAAAATGGTCAGATGATTTTTAGCCAAAGACTTTGGTAATTCTACATATTTTATCCCTAAAAAAACTACTATCATAAAATGTAAAATTCAATAAAATCATAAAAACATGATTTCGGATCATTAAAATAAGGAGGTTCTTAATATTCCCCACTTTTTTTTGATCACAAATCATCTAATTTATAACCATATATATATAATCATTAAAAACTAAATAACATATAAAAAATAGTATTTTTCTTAACATTTTAAGACATTATGTGGTATACAAATTTATCCATTAAATCTATACAATAACTTGGGTGATATTCCAGTTAATTAGTAATATAAAATTCCACTCAAGATACTCCCGTTTTTTGGATTAAAAAAGGGTAAAAAGGATATAAATGAAATAAAATACATAAAAACTCAATATAAAATTGGATTATCATCATATATAAAATTCAAAATTGTACATCACAAAATGGATTACAATTAAAAAATAAAGTCACTATCAGAACTCTAATCAAAATTTGATGATCCATCTATAGCATAGCTAAAAATAGGATTTACTGGATCCTTTACTTTTCTAGAAATAAGTGGTACAGGAGGAGGGGTATGGGAGGTCAAAAAACAATGGAAGATGTAATTGACTTGAGATGCCTCGCAACTTCAATAGAAGTAAGTCTAAATGGAAGAACTATAATATATGTAGTTTTTAAAAAGGGAGAAATGGGTGCAGAAATTGATCCAGGCAGAGGGATTTCATAAGGAACTATAATTTCTTTCTTATTACTATACAAAAAGGGCTCCATAAACTATACAAACTATGTGATCATTCAACCAACATTCTCTATTTCCTTGAAGAAATATTTCTTCTCTTCAATAAAAAGAATGAGAAGGAGTGTCAATATCTTCAGCTGTTTCACCTTCTCCTCGAAGGCCCCTGTCATATGAGGTATTCTAAATTTTTTAGTTAAGAAATTGAAATGGAAATTAATATAATTCATGTTATATATACTTTAGAGATAATAATTAATAGATTTATTGATAGTGTATATATCAATGCTTTCCTCATCTAAACTATACCTAATGAATTTATAAATATTCTCACCATGTGATTTGATTTGGTGAATCTCATCCTAGTGAGAAGAAGATAGGTTATCCATCATTTTATTTAATTCCTATTTTATTATTGAATGGATCAGAATAATATCCATTGAAGAAGGATCTGGATGAGGTGGTAGATCTCTAGAAGATGAAGCTCTCAGAGTAGAGAAACTCTCTAGTATCTCCAAAAAAGATATCTCTATCCTAGTAAAGTTTTCACTCATATACTTTATGGTGCTCTAGATAGATTCCATATTCTAAACCAACCTATTATTCTCAATCTCAATAATTTCCATATTAATTAAAATTTTAGGATTAATATGAGATGTGGATAAAGTAACAAAAGTAAACTAGGATCAGATTTACTAAGCTTAGTCTCCTGAAATGAAGAATTCCTAAGAATCCCACCAATGTCTGATAGTAAGATGTAGTTAAGGGAATCTAAATCATCCATAGTTAATTACCTAAGAGGAGGAGGGGAGAAACTAGTAGGAGTCATCTCCTAGCTAGGAAAAATAACATCCTCTAGTCTAGTCTCTACAATATGATCACTATAAGTAAAATATTCCTATAACTCTGCCTCATCAATTTTCTATAATAGAGATCCATTAGGACCCCTCTGGCCAACTGAAATGGAAGGTCAACCATGCTCTGGTATACCTCCCTTATCATCATCATCTTCTTCTTCTTCTTCCTCTGAATACTCTAAAAAATATGAGTAGATATTAGGTACCCCCCACCTTAGAAGGTTCTATATCTTCATCTTTATCATAAGTAATCAGCTCAACAATACTATGAGAATCCAAAGAAAACGGATTATCTCTATCACTAGAGTCCTAGATACATTAATCTAAAGGAGATATACCCTTACCCTCACCCCTGGTATATCTTACAGACTTTGTAATAGTCTAGAAAGGTTGATACTACTCATCCTCATCACCACTATTAGCATCATACTAAGATTCATCTGAAAGTACCACCACATCATCATGGGTCTTAGAATATATCCTCTCAACATGATCGCCATTAGAGACCTCAGTCACTTATAACTCATAATATTATCTTAAAAAATAGTCAATAATTGGAATAGAAATTTTAGGATAGTAATATGCCTAAGAAACCATGGGTCACTTAGCCACATCTAGGTCATCACTAACTTCTTCTAAAAACAACCACTAATTCTTCCCCCTCGACTCTAGCTTCTTCTTCCTACTCTTATTCTTCCCCAGATACCACTTCCTCATCTGAGGAGTACTCCACTACCTCATATGGATATAATTTAGGTTCAAATATATATCTATTTCTGGTAGGGTGTTTCACTGTATTAAACATTATCATAGAGATTATCATTTTCTACCACCCACTTCACCAACCAAGGTTTCTAGTATACCTTCATTATATTACAAGTCACCTCAATAGGGAAAAACCACCACACTTAGTTACTATGTCTTCCCATTTTAGCACTATACCCCTAGTTTCTAAAATGTTAGATATCGACTTGAGATAGGAAAAACAAATTTACCTTGGAGCGGTATTTCTCAAATCCATCATATGAAACATTAGATATCTACACAATTTTATCTTTTCTCCGCTTTTTTAATAAATAATAAAAATACATATTGATAACTCATCATGCTAAAGGCCCATTTACTAGTAAAATCATATGTTGTAAGAACATGAACAACAATATTCATTCACCATAAATCTCTACGGATATAGGACTTTAAATAGTAGTACGCCCAATTAACTCTAATAGTGCATCCTCAAACACAAAGTTCTCATTTTTTAATCAGATAAGAATCTTGATGGTCTTCATAAATCCCATTTTGAGGCACATTCGAGAACCTTTCTCACTACTTCCCATAAAAATAGATTTTATTTCCATCAATACTTGTCTTAATAATATCATTATTCTCTCTATCTCCACACTTTGCAAATTGGTAACAATCATGAACCAACCCTAGGGTAGAATGATAGATCATTCCTCAAGAAACATTCGACCCATCCCGGGTCCTGTATCACATTCCACATCAGTGTATTTCTTAAAACCAACCTTGAGGTATCTAATTACTTTTCTAAAATAGAAGCTTAGGTCATTAGTTGAGGGTTCTTTAGTTCTATAATAGATCAACTATATTCCCCTAAATCTTTATTCGAGGGATGTAACTCATCAAGTGACATAGTAAGGAACTTCACTCGCACCATTTTCACACTAGTTTGAGGGATAAATATAGAAGGATATGTAAGTACACCATTTTAGATATAAAGGAAAAGGTAATGTGCAAAGTAATTTCCTGACAGAGGGTTCTCGTATTTTTATTTTAAGATGATTTTATCGTTTAGGGATTGAAAACAAAAATAAATATATAATAAGAATAAAAAAATAAACCCCATAAAATATTCAATTATTGAAAATAGGAATGGCAGGAGGAATATTTGGTCTAAATGGGATGATATCATAATAGCATACAATGGAATTTTACAATGGTAGCATCTGAATGGTAGCGTGTTACAGTACCATGTCATAGTAGCATTTAACGGTACTATGAAATGGTCGATCACAACAATAGAATGACTAATCATCGATACCAATGATAGATACCAATATTATAAACTAATGGTAGATACCAACAGTAGTACCAATTGTATATACAAAACTTTTTATTTTTTTCCAAAAGCAAAATAAATCTAAGAATTAAATATTAACCAAATAATATCTTTCCAAATTCACGTATGATATAGCTCAATATCTAAAAATTCAAAGTCTTGGTGAGTATATTATCTATAAATTGTTCAATACCTATGAAATAAAGAGTTATATCTCCTTTTTTAAAATGGTATCTCAAAAAGTGATGTTTTGTATCAATGTTTTTGGTTCGTTAATGGGACATAGGATTCTTTGGAAATTTTATAGCACTTGCATTATCAAAGTTTATAAGGAAATGTAGAAATTGATATCTATAGTCAAGTAAATTTTGTTTCATCCATAGAATCTATGTACAAAAACTACCAATAGCTATGTACTCATCTTCTATGGTGGATAATGCAATAGAGTTCTGTGTTTTTACTATACCAAGAAACTAGGTAATTTCCTAAAAGCAGACATGTTCCAGAATTTATTTTTCTATCTAAATTAAAACCACTAAAATCCTCATATGAATAACTTACTAATTCAAATGTTTGTATCTTTGAATAATTCAATCCTAAATTGGTTGTACTTTTGAGGTATTTGAAATTTATTTTAACAATAAGAAAATGTGATTCTTTTGAGATAGCATGAAAATGGGAACACATACACACACTAAACATTTTATCAAGATGACTAGCAGTTAAGTATAGTAAACTTATATTCATACCTATATAAGTGGTTTGACCAACTGATTACACAGTTTCATCAAGATCCAATATATAGTTTTTACTCATGGGATAATCATTACCTTTAGTTATATCCATTATAAAACGTTTTAAAATATCTTTAGTGTAATTTATTTGATATAAAATAATTACCTATTTATTTAAAAAAAATTAAACCAAGAAATAAATTACGTTTTCCCATAAAAATCATTTGAAATACACATTACAAATTTTTTGAAAACTTAGTACAAAAAGGATTTCATGAATATCCAAAAATAAGGTAATAAATAATGATTTGTGCAACAAAAACATATTTTAAAATTATTTTAACAAATAAATCACAGTCATATATTCCTTTAGTAAAACCTTTTGAAATCAAAAATGATTTGATACCATCATATCAAGCTTTAAGAACTTATTTTAAACCATATAAATATTTTTTTAATTTAAAAATGTCATTTTTGAAGTGAGGGTTTTGAAATATAGTGGTGTTTCAAAAGAAACATCCTCAACTATATGGCCATTTAATAGTATACTCTTGACATGCATTTGACATATTTTGATATTAAAATGTTCTTCATAGGCAAGAATCATTCAGATGCCTTCAAGCCAGGATATTAAATAAAAAAATTTCTTATAGTCAATACCTTCTTCTTGACTATATATTTGTGAAAAAAATATTTATTTATTTCTAATTATTTTTCCTATCACAACAACTTTTTTTCTAAATACCCATTTAGTACCAATAGTAAGGTAGTACTTATTTCTTTCAACTAGTTCCGAGACTCCATTTCTCTCAAAACTTTTTAACTCTTCTTTCATTTCCATTAACCAAAATTTACCATTAATTGATTCATTGATTTTCAAGGGTTATAGTTCTGACTTGAAGGCTTGATGTTTAACCTAGTTTCTAAGAGAATCTCTAATCTGAGTTCTTTTATCTATATCTCCTATAATATCATCTTAGGGATGATGTCTATAAGTCCTGATAGTTATAAGAAAATAAGTGTTTGACACATCATTTTCATCTATAGGTTCAGTTTCAATATGTTCACCCAAACTGGGAGATTATTCTATATGAGTTATGGTAGAATTGTTACTAGGTTTAGCATTAATTTCCAGATTAGAAATTTCATCCTCCGGATTCTCTAAAGAGGTTTTAGTCTCATATGGATCTATCCCATCAAACATTGAATGTAAAGATCCCCCCGATAATTTTGGATATTTTTTTAAATACCCTATATGATTTAATGGTTTTTTGAATATCCAAGTAAAATTCATTCATCACTTTTGGAAGAAAACTTGTCAAAATTATCTTTTTTATTTAGTACAAAGTCCTTAAAACAAAAAAAACCCTAAAGAAATTAACCTTTGGTTTTATAAAATTCCAAAATTCATATGGGGTATTATTAAAAAGTTGTCTTATTATAATTATATTAATCATATAGAAATATGTGTTCACAAATTCTTCCCAAAAATAAAAAATTAAATCAAACTTATTGAGCATGGTTCGATCAATCTCATGAAGGGTTCTATTTATCCATTCTACTTCACCATTATGATTTGGATTCTTAGGAGTATAAAATTTGTCATTATATCCATATTGTGGGAATAATGATTCAAATACTTGATTTAAAAACTCATTTCCATGATCACTTATTTAGGTATTTGATCTAAGTCCACAAATATTCCTTATAGATCTATAATATTTAGAAAAACAAGGAAGCGCTTCAAATTTATGATAAAGGAAAAACCCTAATGTATATAATGAATAATCATACACTATAACCTAGGCATAATGTTATCCTACCAAAATAGAAACTCTAGAGGTTATAAATAAATCTATGAGAACCAAATCAAAAGGATGAGAGGTTGAGACTTATTTCTTTGGTTTTTAAGAATTTTTTTACTGCTTTCCCTTTTGAAAAGTACAATAGAATTTGTTTGTTAGAAGCTATAGTTTGGGTAAATCCTTAACTAATCATTTAATATTTATATATATAAATGAATTTATATTGTAGTATCCTATTATTCTATTCCAAATCTAATATTCTCTATGAAAGTCACTCAAACAAGAAATATTTTTAGGGAAAAAAGTTCTCAAATTAATAGCATAAACATTATCATTTCTAATAGTCATAAAAACTAAATCATTTTTGGCATAAAATGATTTGAATGAATAATTTTCAAACTTGACATGAAAACCATCAGTATATAATTATGAAATTACAAGTAATTATTTAATACATCTACAAATAAAATGTTAGAAATTAAAATTGTACTCCATTTACCAATTTTTCCAAGTCTAATTATTTTTCCTTTGAAATTTTCACTAAAAGTGACATATCCACCATTCACTTTAATTATGTTCTTGGAGCTCAAGTAATACCTAGTCATGTGTCTGGAAAATCGAATATCTAGATACCATAATTAGGTACTATAAATTTTCAAGTTGGTTTCTTATAAAATATATTTAAACCAAAAATTATTTTAGTACCCATATTTTCTCAGGTCTAAAGATGTCAATAATAAGTGATTTAGGAATCCATAATTTTTTTCGAACATATCATTACTTGATTATAATTATTTACTTTCTCATTCATTATTTTCCTATTTAATTTGGTGTGTCTTGGGATTCTTGACGATGGAAAACATTTTCTGAGAAAAATGACTAAAATTTTATGGATATATTTTTTTTAATTAAAGAAGGTTGGGTATAAATATGTAATGTGTAAGTGGGTTTCTCTCCATTTTTGGAGAATTATTGAAGTGGATTGGGTATTTGTGTAAGAATATGGACTTTTTGTATTCTATAGGTGAAATAAACACCATGTAATGGGAGTAAATGAAGTTTAAATTCTGTAGAGAATATTTCGTGAACCTAGTACATAGAGTGAAGGGAGTATATGTCGTGTAAGGTTAAAAAATTTGTTTTTAATAAAAAGGTGACCAATTTTTCAGAGTATAAGGACCTTATAGATTAAAAAACATTAAAATGTATTACACGTCATTCAAATTTCATGAATAGGGATTTTGGGATGTTGTATGATTGATATTCTTATTTATTCTTCTGTATCATTCTCCATTATTGACCTAGAGATCTTCTTTGAAAATTTTAGAAACCTCCAACCCTTCCACATCATTTCATTTGGCGATTGATCATTATTTCGATTGAGGTTTGTTTCTATGGGTGAGTAATCCTTTCTTCTTCTCCATTGACTTTGATAACAGTAGCACTGTCGCATTGTTTTATAATATTCATTGACCCATGGTGATGTTTCTCTTGATTATTTTCTAGATTTATTGTGCAATCCTATTTTGTGGGATGATTCCTTGTTGGTTGTGGTGAAGTGGGTGTCTTTTCTTGAGGAATGTGTTATTTCCTCATCTCCTATGTCCATTTTTTTGAATTTAATCAATTATAATATGTATAGATTGGTTATAGGGCATTATTTTTCCTTGTTATTGTGTTATTACTATTGGTGTATCCTATTTCGGTCATGTGTAGTCTGAGTTTTGAGGTAGGTGTTTCTACCTCTAGCTTATGTTGGTTAACTACATTACTCTGGTTTTTCATAAATTGTTTTGTTGAATTAAATGGCAAGATTGACTGATTTGATTTGTGTGTGTGTGGAAATGAGATTTTGATAAAAGATGGTTTCCCCTAATTTTGGGTAAATGAAAAGGATTTTTCAATGCATTGTGAAATGGTTTTGGGAAATGGTTTTCCAATAATATTTTATTATAAATTGATTAATGAAATTGTTTAGAAAATTCCACACTTGGGAAAATTTGGGTACTTAGATGAAAGGTATACTAATAGGTCTCATCCTCTGTTGGTGGGTTTTCTGATGGGTCTTTCCTTTAATCCATAGGCCCATTTTTCTAGGGACTTATAAGACCTTTTGGGGTTCACATTCTGGGGTTTTAATCTACTATTTATAGTTAATTTATATGTCTAGAGGCTGGATTCATGTGAAATTGTCTATGTTAGGTATGAGTGTCCAAGTTATCCTGGCCTAGTGTTATCCTAGGATTCATGTTACCTATTCTTTTGGTCAATTATAGCTATTTTGGATGGTATTATTTTAGCTTATACTTCTATGGATTTTATATGATATGTGATACATTATTTTCATCGATTCGATATATCTGTTTTGATATATGTGTATAAAATGATTAGATACTAACTTACCTTTATTTGGAAATGTGGAAAAGGGGAAATTAAATTATTTATCCATGATTTTCAAATAAAAATTCTTAACTATTATCATTAATTGTTTTTCTAAATTTGAGCATGAATGGATTGTTATATGAGGACTTGTTATGGAACACCAGGGTGAGACCCTATTGATCCTATTATATCATTTCGTGTACACCCCTTCAGTGGTTCATAAACCTTTCTATGTATTTTAATTTCGGGAAAGGCTAGGCACCATAGTGAGGTGATGAGGTTTTCTATCAGTTGGGTTTTGGGTAGCTGGTGGTGAGATGGTGGGAGTTTTTCCATGCTATCACGTGGAGCTATTGGAGTATCTGTTTTAGTTCTGACATCCTTTGTAGTTGGAACTGTATCTTGGATATTATTTTTCTACCTTTTTTGTTGGATCACTTATGTTGTTATCTATATGATGTGTCATATATTTATATATATATTTAAATTTTTATGATATGTGTATATATTCATTTTTGTTGATTTAGGTTGGGATAAATCATTCCATATGGTTATTTTTTGATGCTCGGGTGCTACTCGATAGCCTGTAAGGATCAATAATTCCCATTGAGTATATGGATGATTGAGTTAGGTAACATTTTTGAGAGGATATCTAGGTTGGTTTGTTAAAAAATGTTATTAGAGGTGGTTTTTTCTCAAGAGTTCATGAAATGGGATGTTTTAAAGACGGGAGATATGATTGTTAGGACCTGAGAGGTTGGTTGTAGTGGGTTTCTGATTATCTCTTTTAGTTATGGGACCCAAGTTACCATGGGATGTTAGGATGGGTGTATCTTTTTTTTTTTGATTTCTTGATGTTAATGTCAGTTTTTTCTTATGGTTTTCTAGTTTTAACTCATGAGATTTTTATTTTTTTTATTCATTGCCTTTGTTTCAATGTGTAGAATTATACCTTCAAGACATATCCTATGGGTTCCAAAGAAGGGTTTAGTTAATGATCATTAATAGAATCCTCCAATAGATCTGAATTCTATTGAGGAAATTGTGTAGGAAGTTTGTTCTATCGATCAAAATGTACCACAAGCCCAAAACATAGTCATTGAGGTATAGCGATGGTGGGAATCCATGGTTTAGGTGGATAGGAATGTGGGTTTGGACTGGAAGGGTTTTAATACTATCTTCTTACAAAGTTTAATCTAGAGTTGATAATGATGGAGAAGTATCTGGAGTTCATCTATTTATAGTCAAGAGAGCGGTCGGTGTCAGCATACACCGATCAGTTTGTGGAGCTGATTTATTTTTCCCAAGAGGTGGTAAAGAATGACCAGATAAAACCTCATCAGTACCTATAGGGTTTGTGACCAGATATTATATATTAAGTATTTATGATGAATCTTTCAACCTATGTGGAGATAGTAGAAAAGTTTATGATGATATAATTTAATATGGAAGGTAAGGTTGGATATTATCCCCCTTTTATTCCACATAGTGGAAGCTTCAGTGCCACGCTAGGGAAGAAGAGGAAGTGACAAGATAATCCCAGGAGTTATGGAGATAGTTCTTGGTAGCAAGACTCTTTGGAACCTCAAGTTGTAGCCAGTTTTGTGTATCTGACTTGCTATCAATGTGGCAAGGTCGAACTCACCTGGTGTCCTTTTCCTTCACCTGCAAATATGTGTAACTATTATGGATGTTACGGTCATCAAAAAAGTTTCTTTCAGGACATTTCTATACCTCAAAATGTCCATGGATCTTCATCTCCAAAGGCTATTATGGTGTAGTCAGATGCTTTAAAGACTATAGGGATCTAGCCAGAGGCCTTAGGAGTGAAGAACCTTCACATAATTGATGATTTTCCAGTGATGGTAGATGTGGGTCCAGTGACTGTGAGTGGTACCATATTTACTTCATCTTTAGTAGAGATCGATCTATTTGATACTGGTGCATCCCACTCATTTATATCAGGATATTTTTTTTGATATTATTAACCTTCCAATAGAGCTCATGTCCATTTTTATAGAGATAGAGACACCTCTAGGGAAGAGTAAAAATGGAGGTTTTTCATATCCTTATTGTGTGTTATCGATATTTTATTCAAAGTTCATCTAATATTTTCATGTTCTCGATATGGATCTGTTTGAATTTATAAATGAGATGGATAGGATTGTTTCTCATCATGTTGAGGTTGATTGTTATCATCGTTGTGTCCTATTATTAGTGATGGATGGGATCTCATGATTTCTTCAAGAAGAGTGGGATCTAAGGTTTCGTATTTCAATAACTTCCCACCCATAGCTAAAGAGTTTATTTTTCTGCTGTTGAATTTGCGCCCAATGATGCTTCTTCTGGTGTTGATTTTACCACTATTATTCATGATTTTCCTAACATTTTAATAAATGATTTATCTAGGATTTATATAGAGAAAAAGGTATATTTTATGATTTACCTAGTTCAAAGTATGAAACAATTTTCTATACCATCCTATCATATGGAACCTGCAGAGATAAAAGAGCTTTAGATTCGGTTGGATGATCTGGGGGTAAAGGGATTTGTTCACCATAGTGTTTCACCTTGGGAGTACCTAGTGGTCCTTTTCAAGAAGGAATATGGTTCATTCCAATTATTTTTGTATTATCAAAAGTCGAACTAAGTAACGGTTAAGAATAGGTATATTTTTCCTCATCTGGATGATTTTTTTGATTAGTTAAAGAGGAAAAGTTTGTATTTGAAGATCGATTTTTAGTCAGGTTATCATCAGCTCAGATTTTAAGAGTGTGATATACTGAAGATTAGTTTTAGGAGAAGGTATAACCATTATAAATATCTTTCCATGCCGTTTGGTTGGACTAACTCTCATGCAGTGTTCTTGGATTTGTGGAATCTTATATCTCACCAGTACCTCAACACTTTTATGGTAGTGTTTGATGATGATAGTTTGGCATAATATAGATCCAAGTGCGAGCATGAGCACCATTAGGGTTTGGTTTTGGGAATCCTAAGGATTCACTATTTATATAGAAAAATTTCAAAATTATTTTTCTTGATCCAAGATTTTAAGTTCTTGAGGCACGTGATTTGTAAGCGTAGCTTATGAGTTGATCCTGAGAAGGTGATGGCTGTTTTTTATTATAAGAACCATAGAATGCCTTTGAGATTCTGAGTTTCCCTAGTCTTGATGGATAATATCGATGTTTTTTCGAGGATTTCTAAAATTTGGTATCACCTTTGAGTTCTCTTACTAGAAAGTGAGTGAAATTCATTTTGGATTCAAAGTCTCATTCTTCATTTGATGAGATGAAATGACTTCTGACATATACACCTATTTTGATCTTACCTGATCCCAATAAGGGTTATGTGGTTTTTTGTGATGCTTCTGATGCGGGTTTAGGTTGTTTTCTCATATAGGATGATAATGTGGTAGTTTACAGCTCCAATCATCTTGGACCACATGAGAAGAATTAACCCACTCGTGATTTAGAGCTTTCTGAATTTTTACATGCGCTAAAATGTGGGCAATGCTATCTATTTAGGGATAGGTTCATAGTCTTTTTTGACCATAAGAGTTTGAGACGTATATTTTATTAGAAATAATTGATTCTCATTTAGAGGTGGTGTGTGGAATGCCTTAATATGTTTGACTTTAATATCACCTAAAACCTAGGAAAGGGGAATGATATTTAAAATGCTCTTAGAAGGAAAGTGTCATCAAAAGTTGTTTTGGAATTGAAGGAATAGTTGAACCTTATGGGTCTATTCACTCAATTACATCTAGATTATTAGTAGGATAATTTAGGTATGTTTATCACTAGTGTTCATTTATCATCATCTCTTATTGAGTCTATTCTACAGAGTTAGTAGTATGATGACAAGTTAGGAATTCAAGAAACTCAATATCGTGGTGAGACCATTCATGGTTGGTCTCTCTCTTCAGATGTTATTATTTTTTTTGGATTACTTTTTCATCCCCATATCTATAAAGAAAATAGTTTTGTTTAATTTTCCAAGTTATGTTTCATTCATTCATTCGGGAACTACAAAGTAATATTACAATATCATATGGTGATTCTGGTGGCTGTGTATAAAGAATGAAATTTCTGATTAATCATCTAACAAAGATATCTCATTTCATTGTAATCAAAGACACCATTAAAGTTAAAGAATTGGGTAAGTTGTACATGTAGGAGGTTGTGAGGTTACATGGGGTTCCTTATACTATTTTTTTAGTTAGGGATACTAGATTTACATTGATCTTCTAGATGAGTCTCAAGGAGGAGATGGGGGATAGGTCAGGATGAGTACAACTTATCAACCATAGACCGACGATCAGATGGAGTATGCTTTTCAAATCCTATGGGATATTCTCTATGGAAATGTCTTGGATTTTAGTTGATCATGGGATAACCATCTGTGACAGTTTCAGTTTTCTTATAAAAATAGTTTTCATTATTCAGTAAGAATGGATCCTTTTGAGGCTTTATATGGTCACCCATACAGATCACCTATTTATTGGGAAGAGTTGGGTGAAGCTTCTTTGGTGGGACCGAGCTTGGTTCAGGAGACATCTATGAGGATTCAGGATATACTTTAGTATATGGTTATAGTTTAGAGTAAACTGGAATCTTATGCAGATCAACGACATTGACTTTTGGTGTTTTCTGTAGGTGATTGGATTTTATTAAAGGTTTCTCCTCATTTTGGTCACCATTATCTTGTAAAATAGGGAAAGTTGACACCAAGATATGTTGAACCATTTGAGGTCCTTGAGTAGCTTGGGCAGGTTGCTTATTGGTTTTCATTTTTGGTTCAGTTGAAAGGAATTCATGATGTTTTCCACGTATCACAACTCAGAAAAGATTCTCCTCCTTCTCACATTATTAGTTTGGAAGATATTTAGTTAGATCTATATGTTTCTATTGTGGAGAATCTAGTAGTGATCGTTGAATCTTACATGAAATTCTTGCGAGGTAATTTGATTACGTTGGTGAGACTATACTGGTGAAATGGGTAATATTCTTATGATACATGGGAGAATGAGTCATTAATGAGAGATAAGTGGCCTCAACTTTTTACTAGACTTCATACTTCCACATGACTTTCTAGGGATGGAAAGTATTATAGTGGGGAGTTTGTAACATCCCATTACCTACTTATAGGAAATTCCCTTTTCATTAATTTTTTCCACTTTAATTCGGTGCATCATGGGACTCTCTTGAGGATGGAGAACATTAACTGAGAAAAATGAACAAATTTACATGGATGTATGTCTGTTTTAATTAATGAATATTTAATATAAATTTGTAATGGTTTAGTGGGGTTCTCCTCAAGTGTAGAGTACGGATGAGGTGTCTTATGATTTGGGTATTGAATCTGGAATTTTTCACTCTGTAAGAGAAATACACACACTGTAATGGTAGTAAATGGAATGTAAATTATGCAGGATATATTCCATGAACCTGGTATATAGCATCAAGGGATTACATGTCGTGCAAAGATTACACACCATGTAATGTCAAAAAAAGGTTTTTAATAAAAAAGTGTGGGTTTTCAGAATATAAGGACCCCTTGGATTACATGACGTGTAAAGGGATTAAACATCATGTAAATGTTTTAGAAATGGATATTAGGGTGTCAAAAGAGTGATATGTTTATTAATTCTTTAACATCTCACTCCCCACTCAACCTAGAACTCTTCTCTGGTGATTTTGGAGACCTCTAATCCGTTGAGATCATTTTTTTTGGTGATTGATCATTGTTGCGGTTATGGTGTGTTTCTCTAGGTGAGTAATTATTTAAACATATTTTTTTCCTTTGATCAGGATAGTTTTGTCGCATTATGTTTTTAGATCCATGGAATATTTATGATCTTTCTCTTGATTCCTTTCTAGATCCATTTTTTTATCTTGTTCCAAGGTCATATTCCTGGATGGTTGTAGTGCAGCAGGTGTGCATTCTTGAGTTATGGGTTGTTTCCTCTTCTCCACCAACCCTTTTATCAAATTAAATAAATTCTAAGATTTTTAGATTTATTCTAGGGTATCCATTATTGTAATTGTGTTCTTCCTATTAGTGGATACTTTTGTGGGCTAGTGCAACCTAAGTTTTGAGGTAGGTGGTTCCATCTCTAGCCTGTGTTGGTTCACTTCATTGTTACAATTTTAAAAAAAAATTATTGAATGAAATAGCATGATGGAATGGTTTGATTTGTGTGTTTGGAAATTGTCTTTTGATAAAATATGGTTTTAATCTTGTTTTAGGTAAAGGAAAATGGTTTCTCAATTCATTGTAAAATAGTTTTGAAATCATGGTTTTATGAAATTGGATTGATGAAATTTTTGGGAAAATATAGCACCTGGGGAACCGTGGGTACTTAGGTGGAAGGTATAATAATTGGTCTTTTCCAATGAATTTTCTCATGGGTATTTTCTCTACTTCCAAGGTTTATTGTTCTAGGGACCTGTTAAATATGTTAGGGGGTTCAATTTCTAGGGTGTTCCTCTTCTCTTTAGAATCATTTAATATGTCTAGAGGCTTAAATCGCACACGATTTTATATGATAGATATGAGTGTCCTAGCTATCCTAACAAAGTGTGATCCTTGTTGTGATGTTACTTGTGCTTTTGGATGATTTTTTTTGTTTTGGATTGTACCATTTTAGCTTGGACTACCTTGTATTTGATATGATATGTGATACATGCTTTTATTTTATTTGATATATCTATTTTCATATATGTATATCAGATGATTTTAAATTGATTTACCTACTTTATTTGGAAATGTTGAAAAGGGGAAATAAAAAAATCCATGATTTTGATATAAAACTGCTAAATTGTTATCATGCCTTGATTTATGTAGAGATTAGTATGCTTGAATTATTGTATAGGGAATTCTTATGGAACACCTAAGTGATATCCTATTGAGCCTTTTAGCTCACACCATGTACACCCCTTTAGCATTGAGTAGACTTTGTTGTATCCTTCGATACAAGGATAAGAAAGGCATCGTGTTGAGGAAGTGAGGTTTTACGTCAACTAGGTTTTGGGTTGCTTGTGGTGAGATTATTGGAGTTTTTCTAAACTATAAAAAATATTTATTGGAGTCGTTATTTTAGTTATGTTTTCCTTTTTAGTTGGAATTATCGCTTGGAGATTTTTTTTAACATTTTAAGTTGTATCACTTCTGTTGTTCTCTATCGAATATGGGATATATTTTTGTCCTTCATTTTTTCACTCTAAAATATTCATATATTATATGTTGTTGCTTCAGGTTTGTTTAAATAGTCCCCTATGGTTGTTTCTTGATTCATGGGTTCTAGTCACCGGCCTATGGGGATCAGTAACTCCCTTTAGAAATGTGGTGGATCAGGTCAGGTACCAGTTTGAGATGGTATCTTGGTCAGTTCGTTACATTTTTACTAGTTTCAAAGAAGTAGATCTTATAATTTCTAAAATAAAAACGTTATTTGGTCCATTATATTATGAAATATTAGTAGAACTGGTTGAATTAGATTATGGTAAAGATATATTCTTATATATTTTCCTCTTCCCAAGTTGGTAACTAATTCTTATAGTATATTTAAGAGTTTTTTTTACCAAGGATTTAGGATAAAGGATTTATTACATTATTGAATCAGTCAAGATATTACTATAAATCCTCATTAAACAATTTCTAGTTATTATTATCTTTTATCTGTTGGTCTTTCTTATCCTTTTCTACTGTAAGATCTGTTTTAAAGTTAGAAAATAAAGCATGCTACTTCTTTAAACATTTATGTTTATCCTTGAATTCATTAAATGTTTCTTCTATCATATTATATTATTTTAATAATTCATCACCAGACATATTATCAAAATTATTTTTAGTCTTAAAAAGGATATAAGTTACTAAAGGTGATTCAAGAAAAACATTCAATACCTAGGATGAGTTTATCATGAAACACATATTATATTTTTAACTTATATCTTATATGCTATAGTCTAAATTACTTGATTTATCCTCACAGGCACTCCATGTGTATTTTATATCCTTTTTATATCTTTTTCCATTTTTCTTCATACTTTTTCTTGTATTTCAAATTGGGAAATTCATCTTTGAAGTTTTATTTTCTTTTACACTCATACAAGGTTATTTCATATGTGGAATCCTCATTTTTTCACTCCATTCTCTAGTTTCATTTTCTATCACACATACCACCATAATTATATTTCTTAAAGAACTTATTCTTGCAATAGATTTTCTTGAATCCTCTTGCAAAGTGTTCCATCGCTTCGTCACTGTTTGATGTTGATTAATCTTCATCTCTTGAACTTTCAATCTTGATATTCTCTTTTAATTTTTATTCAATCATATTGAAGGCTAGTGAATTCCTTTTGGGTTAACATATTTCATCCATTTTCACTTGTAGTTCTTCTTCATACAACATGAGTTTTCTGATGAGTTATTTTACTTGTAAATTACAGATGTCATGGGATTATTTGATAGACACATATGTTCATCTCCATATATATCTTAAGAATTCGAGAAGTTTCATGAATTTATCCTTGTCCGCAATTGACTTTCCAAGTGCATCTATTGTGTTAAAAATTTCATTGAACATGACATACATGTCAAAAATGGTTTCATCTAGATTTATCTTAAAAGTATCATATTTAATAGTGTAATTATTTAAGTGAATTTTTTTATATTTGAAGTTTCATCCTGGGATAAAGAAAGAGTAACCCAAATTTCCAAAGTAATAGAACAATAATATAATCTATTGAATTCATCCCCATCTAAAGAATAGTACAAGGCATTCATATCTTTATTGTTAAAATATTAGGCTTCCCTAATGTCATCAATTAAATATTTTCTATGAATCGTGGGTTTTTCATATTTATCTTCAATGACCATCTAGATATCAAAGCCCATTATTTCTAAATGAATTTTCATCTTGATTTTCCATTAAGTATAATTTGTTCCATTAAAATTATGAGGCTAATTTTGAGGCAATTTATTCAATATTATTATTATTCATAAACAAATAAATTTATATAAAATTGAAATTTAAGATCCCTAGATAAAAATTTGTCAAAATAAAAAGATATTTTAAAAATAATCTTATACCAAATGTTGGTCCCATTGAAAAAATAAAGAGGGTGAATTGATTTTCCAATAAAATTTATATTTTAAAAAAATTTAAAATATTAAATACCCTAATTTTTTAAAATTTCCTTGTCACAAAAAAAGTTAAATTATATAATTTTATCATTTGAAAATATTCTGAAAATATCGATCATAGCTTAGTTAAAATACTTTTGAAATAAATAAACTTTTGAAACTAATCTACTCATATCCAACACTATATATATAACACTAGTTTAATTTAACTATCAAAGTTAAGTTTTTTTTAATTTTAGAGAACTAAAAATGGTTTGATTTAAATCAATGAAAAAACAAGTAACTAGGTCCTAGTAAATAAATCATAATAGAATTTAACAATAGGTTTGGTCTCAATTCTAGACTTAATCCCCTCTACTTGGAAATCACCCATGGCCAAGAAGTTTATTACAAAAATAAACTAATCCAGAAAATCGATTGGGTTTTACAAAAAACAACACACTAGTTTTTCTTTGAAAAAATCATCTTCCATAGTTATGTGTGGGATAAAATAATTACAGGTCACACACGACCTCTTCCATAGTTGTATATGGGAATAAAAATGAAGAAAATAGATATTTTGTGTCAAACAGTCTTCATTTTGGTGTAGGATACTGTGTTTTACAAATTGACAGAGTAAAAAACACATATTCAATGTAAATCATAAACATAAAGTGAAAGGAATGAGAAATAATAATATGAAATACTCCTCAATCCAAAAATATTTAGTTGTTCTAAGTCCATGAATTTTTCTTTAGAATTATCTTGAATAGGTTTCACTAAAAATGTTTTAAAACTAAGGATCATGGAAGTCTAGAAATCATTGTGATTTAAGTTTGTAATTTTACAGGAAGCTTCCAACCCCACGCTCCTCTTCCTCTTTGCTCATACATGATCCACTATTCCACACCCTCTTCAAAAAAGAGGTAACTTCACAAAATTTTTTATGGTATAGTTCCAAATATCTATTATAGGATAATAATATTAAAATTAGGATCCTTATACTGTGTAATAGATCCAGAAAAATCTGATCTTGTCTTAAAGATATTCAAGGATTTGTTTAAGAATAATCATTATTAAATCCATGTGATTATATCTATCATAAAATTCATAAAATTTCAAATTTAGAATTAATTTTTTTAATTAACTCTAGATATATATGGTACCTCTCTGTCAGTAACACTTCTAGATGGTAGTTCATTGCATGAGGTAGATCAATCTAATCATATTAGTAGCTTTATCTTGATGGTATATCTACATAATGGTATCTTCGTCAAGTGGTAGATTATTCTTGTTTTATCTCTTTATAATGGTAGCACCATGATGTGTTACATGAAACTAGTGGTATGAATGCATTATGGAAGATCCACTGCTGGTAGGAAAGTTTTATGGTAGCACCATTTGGTAGTTGTGGTAGCACAGACTGGTGAAAGATCCATCTTAAGGAATTAGTGCTCAGTGGCATCTCAACTTGAATGTTGCACAACATGATGGGAGATATTTTTTAACTAAAGGTAAAATGTTGATATAGAAGAATCATGGATATTTATAATAGTTCAACTAATGGTAGGATGATTGGTAGCTCAATACTCTGGAAATTTTTTCATATTTTAGACAGAATACAAATTCCTAAAATAAAACATTATTCATTAAAACATAACAAACATGATTTTTGATCATTAAAAAAAATAAATTTCTCAACAAGTGTTTTTCAAAACTTTCCTGATTTGGGATCACATGGAGAATTCATAACCATTGGGTGAGGTAATTGATACAGTAAATTTAAGACCTTATGTTTTTTACAGGGAGTGTGGCATCATGTGTTTATCCTAGGATAGCATTCCCCAAGGCTAGTTGAGCATGAGAGAGATGTATTAGTCTCTGAGATAATGAATGAGATGATTTAACATCCCATATGTGATAGGTAACACCCTTTTAGGGTGGATAAGTCTCTTAATGAGTGTTGAAAGTAGGATGATCCCTTTGGGACTAGTAGCGAAGGCCTTGGGTGTGATAGTGGGGAAACTATGCCCTCATTAGCAGAGTAACACAGTGGAAGAGAAACAAATATACAATAGCAGAAGGAGTAAATATCCAAAAATAGTAAACAACGGAAAACTGATAGAGAAACAACTGGAGAAAAAATATATATAAATGATGCATGATACATATATGTCTAGGAAATCTGCCAAACAAGTCACAATGCTGAATACAGTATTAAAGAAAAGTACAAAAGAAAAACAAATTAGCAACTCCTCGTCATCACAATACTCGTCTTGGTCTCATGCTCTCCATCTCCAATGCATTCAAGTACCTACTATTGAAGGGTTCTTACCCTTATTTATACCTGCAACAATATAATCTATTTGGGCCCAAAATCATGGCCCAAATAGGGTGTGGTACTAAATCCCAGTAGAAAACCACCCGAAGAACTGTGCCTAACAGTCAGTGAGTATATGGAAAGTAAAAGTACATAAAGCAGTAAACAAGGAAGCACTAAGCAGTAAACAATCCACAGTTTAAGCATTCAAAACACCCCACAGAATGCAACAGAAAAACAGATAGCACAACAGGTAACCCTCTGGAAAGTACCCACAACCTATCCCCTCTGGTTCTACCTATCAAGAACAACCAACCCTCTGGGAGGGACACATAGTCTCACCCCTCTGGTTCAACTAAAGTATAGAATCTCTGGGGAAGCACTCACCATCAATTCCCCCTATAGTCTCATATCATACTAAAGGCGCTCTGGGGAAGCACTCAATGTCAATTCCCCCTGTAGCCCATGTCGTGGAACTACAGACACTCTGGGGAAGCACTCAATGTCAATTCCCCCTATGGTCTCACATCATATAATTATAAATACACTCTAGAGAATCCCTTAACGTCAATTCTCCCTATGGTATGTACCCCAGGTTCTCACGACCCTGTGTAAGTCAAGTAACCATAGAATCACATAACGGCCAAAGTAAACCTCAAGAAAAACTTGGGTAGCAGTATATAGCATAACAGCATGTCATAACAAAAGTCACTTTATCCTACAATACCAGGAATTGGAAAAGGAAACAACAGCCAGACAGGAAAAACATGCATGGGAAATAAATCCAGAGCATAGAAAATTACCCTATTCACAAACAATAGCCTCTAATCAGGCATACAAGCAAAGCAGGAAAACAACATGGTCAAAACCATAAACATGCAATACCCTGCTCAAGGGTATTGGTGGAATTCACACATAATACATAAAGAATTTCTATAGAAAGGTACAAACCACCTACCTCGGGGTGAAGAGATTAATATACTCAAACCTAGAAGCTTGAATCTCCTTAGAACTTCGTAGATCTATGAAAATTCATAAAACTTTCAACCCACGATTACTTAGAAAAGAGAAGGAAATGGAAAATGATGCTCTAGAAGAAGGAATATCTTTCTGCTACGATTCCAACACAACCAACGGAGTTCGATTCGGAGGATGGACGGAAGATCGGGGGCTCATCGAAGATCCATGGATGCTAAGCGCTCTCGGACGAGAAAAACATAAAAGAAGTGGTTTCTATCCATCAGACGTGACCCCAATGCATTTAATGAAAAACAAACAAAATACATTATGTGTACTTTTTAAGTACATGACATGTACTCGCCTTTTCCATACTCTACTTTAGGTGGCTTCCACATCACCCCACACAAATGTGTGTGTGGCCATGACATGGCTAGCACATGGCCTCTTACGGCAATGAAGTACACGGCGTGTACTCATAAAATACACGGCGTGTTCCTCAAAAATTTCCAGAAAGTCATCTTTTCTCAAAAACTCCAGAAAAAGGAAAAACATACCTAAAAATAATATTCTGGTCCTTACAAACTTCCCTCCTTAAATAAATTCATCCTCGAATTTCCCTAGCACAACGTAGAAGAATAAACTTCGAACAGCTCCAGCCACTGCAATCGTACATCGGCCTCCCTCTCCCAAGTTTCATCATGTACTTGCCCATGATGCCATAGTTCCTATACCAGAGGAACAGACCATCCATAGAGAACCTTTGTACTGCGATCGACAATCCAGATAGGATGCTCTTCAAACGACACATCCACATCGAGCTAAACCTCCTTGGGTTGAAAGAAATGAGATGGGTCTGTAAAGTAACATCGGAGATGAGGAATGAGGAAGACATCATGCATAGCTCGGTACCTTTGAGGTAACTGCAACCGATAGGCAACCATCCCAACTCTATCCAACATCTCAAATGGCCCGACGTACCTCGGAGAAAGCTTACACTGTCTCTGAATCCTCTTTGGCCCCAACCTCGGTGCAACACGCAGGAAAACCTGATCCCTAACCTCGAACTCTAGAGTTCATCTCCACTGATCATCATAAGACTTTTTTCAAGACTGTGTCGTATCCATCGTCTTCTAAATCAACTCTATCTGCTTTGAGGTCTCCTGAACAAGACAAAGTCCCAACAAAGCTTCATCTCCTGCCTCCAGCCAACATAAGGGTGATGGGCATGGCCTATCGTACAAATCCTCATAAGGTTCCATCTAAATAGTTTCTTGCAGACTCTTTTTTTAGGAAAACTTCACAAGAGGTATATGCTTCTCCCAAGAACCTCCAAAATCCAGAATGCATGCTTGGAGCATATCCTCAAGCACCTGAATCTTACACTCGGACTGGCCATATGTCTGGGGGTGGTAAGTTGTACTCAAAAGTACCTATGTTCCCAAAGCCTTCTGAAGCCCCTTCCATACCCAAGAAGTAAAATGTACATCCCTGTCTGAAACAATGGAGTGTAGAACCCCATGTAGACGTACAATCTCTCGAATGTACAACCGCCCCATATCATCAGCATTGAAGGTATCCTTGATTGGCAAGAAGTGTGAAACCTTCATGAGTCTCTCAATGACAACCCAAACTGTGTCATTCCATGAAGGAGACTTTGACAAACCGGTCACGAAGTCCATCGCGAATTTTTTCCACTTCTACTCGGGAATGGTTAACTACTACAAAATCCCTACTAGTCACTGATGCTCCGCCTTCACCTGCTGACAAGTGGAACACCTCATGATGAAACTAGAAACATCCCTCTTCATACCTAGCCACCAATATTGATGGTGTAGATCATGATACATCTTGGAGACGCCAGGATGAACTTACCAAACTGAGTTATGAAATTCCTGCATTAGCTCCTCACGTATATCTACTGGCACCCATATGCGTCCCTAGAATTGTAGGATCTCATCCTCACCTATGTTCCACCCAGGAATAAGGCCATCTCCTGACATGATTTCCCATAGGACTAGGCCTTTAGAATCTGATAATTGCATCATTTGTACTCGATCAAGAAGGGTAGAGGTAACAGCTTCAAAAGATAGAAAAGTCTTCCCCTTTCTATCATGCACCTCCAAATGCATCTCAGAGAACAGAGCCATAAGCTGCCACTCACTGCTGGCCTCCCCAACTACCTTTATCTGAGTCCTCCTGCTCAACACGTCAGCCACTACGTTGCCTTTCCCCAGCGTGTAGGCAAGCTCAAAGTCAAAAGACTGTAGGAACTCAACCCACCTTCCCTGTCTCAAATTCAGATCATGATGAGTGAAGATGTACTTGAGACTCTTGTTGTCGGTGAAAACCACAAAGTGATCTTCGAGAAGATAATTTCTCAAGCAGCTTAGGGCATGAACAATAGCTTCCAACTCCAGATTGTGTGTTGGGTAATTCCTTCCATGTGGTCTCAACTACCGAGACCCGTACGCAACAACTCTATCTCCCTGCATAAGTACAACTCCCATCCTCATACCTAAAGCATCACAGCAAATGGTATAGCTCCTGACTGGATCTGGAAAGACTAGTATCGGTGCTGAAGTCAACCTCCCTTTCAGCTCCTGAAAGGCTGACTCACAAGAATCTGAACACAGGAACTTCGTACCCTTCTTAGTCAGACCCGTCAGCGGTGCTGCTAAGCACGAAAAGTCCTGAATGAAATGTATGTGGTATCCATCCAGGCCTAGAAAACTCCGCACCTCAAAGACATTCTTCAGCTGCTCCCAGGAAACTACAGCTCTCACTTTCTCTAGGTCTACTGATACTCCTGTCTCTGAGATAATAAGACCCAAGAAGTGAATCTGGTCTATCCAAAAGTGGCATTTTGAGAGCTTAGCATATAACTGATGCTCCCTCAGTGTACTCAAAATGATCTCAAGATAGGTAGTGTGTTCTTGTCGATTGTGAGACTACACCAAGATATCATCCATGAAAACAACCACGAAGGAATCCAAGTTTGGATGGAGCACTTAGTTCATCAGTGCCATGAAAAATACAGGCTTTTTCGTGAGACCGAACAGCATAACCATATAATCGTATAGACCATACCTGCTCTGGAAAGATGTAGGAGGTATATCAGATGGTCTAATGTGCAACTAATGATATCTGGTCCTCAAATCGATCTTTGAGAAAACACGGGCTCCTCAAATCTAATCAAAGAGGTCATCAATCCTCGGTAAGGGATATGGGTTCTTGACCGTCAACTAGTTCAACATTTGATAATCCACACACAGCCTAAGAGTACCATCTTCCTTCTTCGCAAACAGGACAGGTGAACCCCAAGGAGAAGTACTGGTTCAGATGAAGCCCTTGGCCTGCAACTCCTCCAACTGTTTCTTAAGCTCCTACAACTCTAGTTTAGCCATCCTATAAGGAGGAATGGACACCGGTGTTGCCCCTGGCACAAGCTCAATAGAAAATTCTACCTCACGCTCCAGAGGAAAACCTGAAAAGTCCTCTGGAGAGACATACCTGAAACGATCCACCACTGGAGGAAAGTCATACTGTGAAGTCCCCTGGTCATCCAAATAAAGACTAGCAATCTGGGTTGTAACTGCTCCCAACCCATGATGCTCTGGACCCGCTCTGCTTTCCTGGACATCCCACTCACCCTTACGAAGAAAATATCCACCCTCTGGTGATATGAAACTCACCCTGCGGCGATAACAGTCGACGACTACCTAGAAGGGAACTATCCAGTCTATTCCGAGAATGACATCATAGAATTTTATCTCCAAAACATAAAGTTCCCAAAGGAAGTGAAACCCACCAACCTCAAGAGGGAACTCCTTTCACTGGCGTACACTAGATGTTCTTGTCCCCAACGAAGTGTCTAGTGTCAAAACATCAGCAGAAGAAAACATACAGAGCCCAAGGCTCTCTATAACAGTGACAGATATAAATATATGCGTAGAACCAGTATTGAAAAGTGTTATTGATAAAACCGAGGCAAATAGGATCGTACCTTGAACTATAGAGGGGTCGGTATCCTTCTCCTGATGGGTCTGCTCCACTGCAAAAGTCTGGCCAGCTCCGCGGCCCTGTGACCCTGCCTGACTACTCTGAGATAATCCACCCTGTTGTCACTGGTGGCCTAGTGACTAACCATCACGGACGCGACCTCCACCTCGTCCTGAATGGCCAGAAGAACTCTAGTTCCCAGGCTGGTGAGAAGCTGGTGGAGATGCTCCTGTACGAGGATTCATAGATGAACCCATGTCACCAGCTACTGGTGAAAAGATCTGAAAGAAATGTTGAAGGTGTCCCAACTTATCACAAGATCGGAACTCTACTTGGTCTCTCTAGCACTGCGGCCTTATATTACCATTTCTTTCGCACTGTTATCACACCACCTGACTACCAGAAGATGCATCCCGCCTACTCGGATCTCCCCGTGTAGTCTCCCTGCGGCACTTCCGGCTATCAGCTGGCGGAGCACTAACTCTGGATTTCAAGCCACCCTGGCTCACAACTCTGGATTCCCTCATATTACACTCAGTGATCAGTGCCTGGTTGATGATGGAAGTGATGGAAGTCTACCTGAATACATTCACCTAAGAGAGGATGTACTGTCTGAGGCCATCATAGAACGTACTTCCCAGGAATAACCCATCTCCTCCCAGGAAGGGTGTGAAATGCTGAAGCTCGGAGAAATGAGAGGAGTAATCCATAACCAATAGGGTACCCTTATCAAGGATCAAAAACTCCGGGACTTAGTCGGCCCTCAGTGTCTCTAGATAGAAGTAGTCATAGAAGACAAGCTGGAACTCCTCACAATCCATAACCTGCTGATGACCCGCCAGTGAGATCACATCCCACCATCTCTTGGTGGAATACCATAGCATATAGGTAGTGATCTTTAATATCATCTCTGGAGGTGTCTCCAGATTCTCAAAGATTGTCATTATGGATTCGAGCCATGACTCTGTAGCCTGAGGTCCTCCATCCCCTGAGAAAGTGGGAGGATGTTGTTGTTGGATGACCCGCGTCAAATCAGTCATCGACAGGGAAGGAGGGCGTGCTCCCTGGAAAGTCTGCATCATCCTCATGAAGCCTTCCATGAACTGTGCGTCAGCATTGGTAACAAGTATAACTGCTGGTGCCAAGACTGGAAAAACTGGAGGATTAGCAAGCGTTCCCTGATCATCCATGTCCGGTGTCTGATCACTGCCTAGCAACTAGAGTAAAATTGGAGGACATCTCGGTGGCATGACTCTGCAAGTTCAAGTGCACACCATAGATCAGAATTATCGAGGAATTTAAACAAGGAGTGTAATAAGATAAGAAGTGGAATAAAAAATTCAAGTATTACAAAACATGACTACACAGCGTGTACATTTCCTACATGGTGTGTTTCCTGAAGTCATTCACATGGGTGTGTACTTTTTCCTAAACTGGTCCTGTAACACCCCAAACACACGACGTGTTCTCAAAACATACGTTTTTTTAATTTAATCCTCTTCCTGATCCCGGTCCCTTCTACACGATTAAGTCTCATGGCTCTCTTAAGGAAATACTACATGGCGTGTACAACTGGTACACTACGTGTATTAAACAAGCTTCACCTGACCCGTGTTGTTAGTGACACGGCCTAACACACCGCTAAAACTACATGGCATGTTCCAGACAGACACGACATGTATGATAAGGGATAACACTGACCCGTGTTGTTCTTGACACGACCGGGTACCTGGGTTAGACTACACGGTGTGTTCAAGGAGGACATGGCATGTACGTGAAAAGGTAAAACCAACCCGTGTTGTTCGTGAAACGGCTGGGTACCTGGGTCAGACTACACAACGTGTTCAAAGTGGACACGACATGTATAAGGAGAGGCTCCACCGACCTTTGTTGTAAGCTACATGGCCGAACTAATAGGATTACACTACATGGCATGCACAAGCGTTACACGGTGTATTCCCACAAGATTTTCCCTATCCCATGTCTCTGCCCACATGGCCTGTTACATGGTTAGAGAATACACGGTGTGTACATAAGGTACACAGTGTGTACTTATGAAAAACAATTTCTTCCTGAACATAAGAACACATGGCGTTTATTCAAAACTACACGGCATGTATTCTGGGTTTTTCTAGACAGTAAGCCTCATAAACTACTCCGGAACCCAGAAAACACTGAAAAAAGCATTTAAAGTACCAAACTCCGATCCGTGAAGGCTTATACTCCCCACGAATCAAATTTTGGCACCCTATACAAGTTATAAAC
The DNA here is from genome assembly GCA_963277665.1 of Viscum album. Taxonomy (NCBI): domain Eukaryota; kingdom Viridiplantae; phylum Streptophyta; class Magnoliopsida; order Santalales; family Viscaceae; genus Viscum; species Viscum album. The sequence goes on along the minus strand of OY728120.1, from coordinate 1,423,894,453 downwards.
AAGAAGATAGTGCAATGTTCCCTCAAATTCCGGTCCATTAGGGACCATAACACCTCAAGAACCAAAGTTTTTCATTCATTAAAACAAAACCTTACATGCAATTCCCTATCAAACAGCAGGTATCTCTATCAAGGAATCTATCATAATAGCATGCATATTTTACACAACATCTATCACAACAATATGCAATCGCTAATGCATACTAGATGGCATGGCAATAATGCATGGCATTTGATTTCTAACAAGTTCCTATATGAAGCATGACATGGAATACCCTCATCTCATCATGTTGAGAAAGAAATAGAACCTCAATAACATCAACAACAGCAGCACAAATCATGTGAATCACTCAAGGTGAAATCAAATCAAATGTAATAATTGCAAAACCAGAAAAAAAAATTGCAATTAAACGAGGTAGATTGAATTTTCACTGTAAAAGGGTTAGATGCTCCTGGGAACAACTTATTACTAAGAACTTATTCCATCCTATCTCTGGCTAAGGCTCCAAACAATAATTCAAAATAAAATAATACCCTCTGATACCACTTTGTAACGCCCCAGTTCCAGAAGCCACCCAAGGGTGCCCCGTACCCGATTGGTCACATGGTCTCAAGCGCATTTTCCTGAATGCTAGAGACATCCAACTAGCAGTGAAGGCCTTGGGTGTGATAGTGGGGAAGTTATTCCCTCATTGGAAGAGTAACACAGCGGAAGATAGACAAATATACAATAGAATAATTAGTAAATATCCGAAAATAGTAAACAACAGAAGACTGATAGAGAAACAACTAGAGAAAATATATATATATATATGATTCATGATACATATATGTCTTGGAAAGAATCCAAACAAGTCACAATGCTGAATACAGTACTAAACCAAAGTGCAAAAGAAAAAAAAGATGAGAAACTCCTCAGCATCGCATGTCTCGGCTTCGTCCCATGCTCTCCAGCTCCAATGCAATCAAGTACCAGAATTCGAAGGGAACTTTCCCATGTATATACTTGTAGCAATATAATCTTTTTGGGCCCAAAACCATGGTCCAAACAGAGTGTGAGACTAAATCCCAATTGGAAACCACCTGAAGATCTGTGCCTAACAGTCAGTGAGTATATGGCCGGTAAAAGTACAGAAATCTATAAACAAGGAAGCACTAAGTAGTAAACACTCCACAGATTAAGCATTCAAAACACCCCAAAAAATGCAATATAAAAATAGATAACACAATAGGTAACCCTCTGGAAAGTACCCACAGTCTATCCCCTCTAGTTCTACCTATCAAGAACAAGAAACCCACTAGGAGGCACACACAGTCTCTATAACGACCCATACTTTACATACATTGTTAATACTTCGAAATTGAAGCACACTTATTACAACATATGACAAAACCACAAAGGACCGTATAGGTATAGTGTCTTTAGAAACTGGGAAACATAAACAACTGGTTCATAAATCTTCTACAGTGTCTCCCATTTATTTCATCATATCTAGGGTCCCTTTTAGCATATTCTACTTAATATCCATCTTCCTGACCTGGGGAAAAGAAAACATAAAAGGGTGAGCTCAAATGCTCAGCAAGGGCAAATAAAGGAGATAAAAATCATATCATATCTTTATGAAAATAAAAACCTGCAAAAGAGATCATAATATCTTAACATGGAATAAATCATAGAAGTGAAAATGAGATCCCCATAATCATAACATAAAACTTGAAACTTTGTGGCACGCACACATAATCATGGAAAATCATTTCTTGTTAGTCATGACTCATTGCCAAGACTATCTTAGTGGACAAAGTCCCTTTCTGAACCGAGTTCACTCCTCGTTTCAGTCCTGTATCACTGAACCGAAATAACCTTCCGTTCCAGCCATGTCTATCTCATGAGATATAAAATCATTACCCAATGCATTGGAGGGAGATATAGGTCCCACCCATCTTATAATGAATCCTTTCTTATGTGTGCCACATAATCATAAAACATACATCATCGCATAACACATGTAACAAAAATGGGATTCTTGAAACATCATGACATCATAAATCAATTCATATAAGATAAAGGAATTCATAAACATAATTCCATCACAACATGGTCAAATCAATGTAAAAATATGGATAGAAACAGAACCCTTTATTATCTTAGATGGAAAATAATTTTGATAAAACACTTGAATTGAATTCTTGAGGAAAATATCCTTTCTTCTTCAAAATCAATTTATTTTCACAAAACATCATGCAATTTTAAAAGAAAGAGATTTTATTGAAAATAGTCATGAAATCTTTTAGAGGAAGCTTCATGAAAATAAGGCTTTATAAAACAGTAGAAATCCGTTCGTGCCGTATAAGTTAAAAAAAACATTCTTCGTACTTTCGTCGGAAAAGTCAAAAAGTACCTCGTATGACAAAAGATTCCTTTCATAGATATTACTAAAAACTCACCAAAGGGTAAAAATGGATTTAAAAAATTTTAGTTGGATGGAAATAATATTACATATTGATGAAACATGGATGTGGATGATAAAATACACCCCAGTAAATACTTATGAATAAACAATCTCGGATAAAAATGAGATTGTGATATTTCCCTTACCTTAGGTCCGATTTGCTTTGTTCGTGTCCGAAGCTCCTGTATAATGGTTTAAATAATGTTATTGACTTATTCCAGAATCATACATATTGATATGATATCATATATGGTCATATTATTAGCTTCTTGTTAGTAATATTTCATTGTTACTTGTTACTTGGGTCTTTATAACTTTTTGTTCTTATGCGTGTTTTGTCGAATAAATTCTTATTCTTATCTTTAGGTTATAGATAATTCATTTACAGAATGGTATTAGTGTAGTATATACCATATTCATTCATTCAATTCATTTATATAATCATTATGAAATTAAGATCATGTAGAACGAGTCGCATCACATCGTGGAGACGGTATTCCGTACGTACGCACGAGTGATGATATCGTTCTTATGATCGTGGAATTGTATTGGAGTACATATATATATTATTTAAGTATCAATATTACTTCATAATAATCATATATAGTTACTCATTACACCATTTATACCCATCCTTGTAAGGTGATGGTGGAAAAATAGATTACACCACGGCGTGGAGACGGTATTCCGTACGTACGCACGCGCGGTGATTTCATTTTTCCGTAGGATGGATAGAAGGTGAATTAGGGTTGTTTCATATTTATAATAACATATCAGTATGTAAGTAATACTGATGTTATTACTTTATCATGAAACAACTAAAGAAGAAGAAGTTGAAGAAGAAAGAAATTGAAAAGATCGGTAATGGATATTACCTCTTCTTTGGAACGCCTCTTTGAATCCTCCACTTAAGGAACTAAGATTGGTCTTTGGAGAAGACCAGGAACTCTAGGATTATTCTAGGGAAGTGGAGAGGAGAAAATGGCAGGGGTTGGCCGAGCTTGAGTGCTCAAATTGGTGTGAGGAGGAGGGGGAGGAGGTGCCCTTTTATAAGGGAGGAGAGGGGCACCTTAGGAATATCTCAAAATATTATTTTATATTAAAGTCAAAATCGGTTTATAATGGTTCCAAAGGGTCTTATTTCGAAGATAAAGTAGGGATGGGTCGAAATCCTATCAACCAATAGGATTTAGACAAGTTTAGGGTATTATTTTAACCTTATCAATTAGATTTAACTCTAAGTTAATTAATTTAACTTTTACCGTGTCTTTTTGTTTTCTTTCACTATATGGTTAATACACTTACTATAACATGCCAAACTAACCCCAAATTGTTTATTAATAACATATATATCCTTATCTAAGTCATTCGGCCGAACCTTAGATTTTTAGGAATAAAATAACAATTAATAATATAATATTTGATTTAAAAACTATTTTGTGTCAATTTTGACACTATTTGATATATGATTTTTGTGAAAGTCATAACAGAATTATATGTTAGAACCAAGTTGATTAAATCAACACTAATATATCATAGTAACCTAGAAAATTAGTTTAATTAATAAAAAGTCTCAAATTACTTTTATTTTGGTGTTTATAACATCAATTATGTCAATATTTCATTAACAAGATAATTACTGCATCATCTTTGTGTCATAAATAAATTAAATTATTTGATGTCTAAAAATTACAAATAAAATACCATCATGTAGTAAATCTTTTTATATTTCTAATGAATATTTACAATCGAATTTATCTTATGTATAACCCTATATTAGAAATGATTTACTTATTAAACTTTGATTTTAACTATTTTAACCCTTCTTTAAATAAATTAATAATAAATGTCCTAATCTAATCCAAGTGGGCCTAAATGGTCATATGTTATTCCTAAGTTTGTTTTTGGTCGAATTACACTTGTCCAATAGAATTAGGACATGTGTTAGGGTAATATTAATATCATATTTACCCTTAGTTACCCTATTTACTATTAACCGCGGTAAAAAAAAGTAAAAAGTTACTATTCACCAAAAAATTATTTTTATCTCATTGAACCACATTTTACTTACTGATATCAACCGTGTCTGTCAGATTTTCGAAATTCCATTCACAGAAGCGGTAAAATTAAGTTTTATGCAAAATTCAGTTTTTTAACCTACCACTTAGTGGTTTCACTATTCATCAAAAATTGAAAGTTTTCAGAAAAATACCAAAATTTCACTCTAGGCTAATTTCGATATTCTGAGTCCAAAAATGAAGTCCATTTTGAAAAATAAAATTTATAAAATTTCAAAAAGTGGTTATTACTATTCATAACGGCTAGTTTTAATAGCATATTGTTGTTTAGTGAAACTCGGTATTGCGTACGACGCAAGCTATCGAGGAAGGTCGCGATTGCGTGTAAAGAAAGCCAAGCAAGTGTTGTGTAGAAAAAGATTCCATTGATGATTTATATAACATAAAAGTCTCGGGTGTTACATTCTACCCCCCTTAAAAAGAATTTCGCCCTCGAAATTCGTCACTTTGTTACAAACAAATGAGGATACTTCTCCCTCATCATATCCTCAAGCTCCCATGTAGCTTCTTCAAGTTGGTGGTTCCTCCATAAAACTTTCACCAAGCGAGTGGTCTTGTTTCGTAGGACTTTTTCGCTACGATCCAGAATCTCTATCGGCTTTTCTTCATAAGAAAGATCTTGCTCCAGCGGTACAACTTCTGAGCTGAGTACATGTAAAGGATCTGGTATGTACTTTCTCAGGAGAGATACGTGGAACACATCGTGAACTTGAGAGAGATTCGGTGGAAGCGCCAATCGGTAAGCTACCTTCCCAACACGATCTAGTATTTCGAAAGGACCGATATATCTAGGGCTCAACTTCCCCTTCTTTCCAAATCTCATAACCCTCTTCCAGGGAGATATTTGTAAGAACACTTTATCGCCCACTTCAAACTCTAGGTCTTTTCTTCGGTTGTCGGCATAACTTTTCTGTCGACTCTGAGCTACTCTTATGTGTTGTTGAATAGATCTGACCTTTTCTGCCATTTCATCAACGAGATCAGGTCCTAATAGCTTTCTTTCCCCAACTTCATCCCAGCAAGTTGGAGTCCTGCATTTCTTTCCATAGAGAGATTCACAAGGAGCCATCTGAATACTGGAGTGAAAGCTATTATTATAAGAAAATTCCACCAAAGGTAGGTGTTGATCCCAACCTCCTTTGAAATCCATAGAGCAAGCTCTCAACATATCTTCTAGGGTTTGAATTGTTCTCTCAGACTGACCGTCTGTCTGGGGATGATAAGCAGTGCTGAAACTCAACTCTGTATCCAGAGTATGCTGAAGACTTCGCCAGAACTTCGAGGTAAATCTCGGATCGCGATCAGATATAATAGAAAGTGGTACTCCATGCAATCTTACCACTTCCTTTACATATATCCTGGCAAGATGATCTAGAGAGAAATCCTCTCTAATAGCAATGAAGTGTGCAGACTTTGTAAGACGATCAACTATGACCCAGATAGCATTATTGCCTTTGGATGTTTTAGGAAGTCCTGTGACAAAGTCCATAGTGATGTTTTCCCATTTTTATTCGGGTATGGGTAATGGTTGTAACATCCCCTTAGACTTCTGTCTCTCAGCTTTAACTTGTTGACAAACCAAGCATCGAGAGACATATTCAGCAACATCTCTTTTCATGCCATCCCACCAGAAGTGCTCTTTCAGGTCCTTATACATCTTCGTGCTTCCAGGATGAATAGAGAATGAAGAACTATGAGCCTCATCCAGCAGCTCCTTCTTTAATTCGGGGATGGGAGGAACACAAACCCGATTCCTGAACTTTATTATCCCATCACAATCAAGGTTGAATTCAGGAACATTTCTCACCTTCTTTTGTAACTCGGCATCTTCTTTCTGTGACTCTTTAATCTTCACATGTATAGATGGTTGAACATTCATTTGAGAAAGATAAGATTTTTCCCTTTCCATTATAATTCCAAGATCCATCCTTTGTAAATCCATAAATATTGGATCTTTTGTGATCCTCATCATGGATAAACTAGCATGGTCTTGTCGACTTAATGCATCTGCCACCTTGTTTGCTTTCCCAGGGTGGTAATGGATTGAGCAGTCATAATCCTTAATCAGCTCCAACCATCTTCTTTGGCACATATTCAGCTCCTTTTGTGAGAAAATATACTTTAAACTTTTATGATCAGTATAAATATCACACCTTTCACCATAAAGGTAATGCCTCCAAATCTTTAATGCAAAGATTACCGCAGCCAACTCCAAATCATGTGTTGGGTAATTTTGCTCATGGATTTTCAACTGTCGTGAGGCATAAGCTATCACCATATCATTTTGCATAAGAACACACCCCAATCCCTTCTTGGATGCATCACTGTAGATCACAAACCTTTCTCCACTACAAGGCAGTGTGAGCACAGGTGCACTGGATAACCTTCTTTTCAACTCCTTGAAATTCTCTTCACATTCCTCTGTCCAGACAAACTTAACTCCCTTCCGAGTCAACTTGGTGATTGGATTAGATAATCGTGAAAAATCTTTTACAAAACGTCGATAATATCCAGCCAAACCAAGAAAACTTCGGATCTCAGTTACTGTTGTTGGTCTTGACCATCTTTCGATAACCTCTGTTTTTGCTGGATCCACAGATATCCCCTCTTTTGAGATTATATGACCCAAAAATGCAACTTTTTGAAGCCAAAATTCACACTTGGTAAATTTGGCATAAAGCTTCTCCTTTCTCAGGGTCTTCAATATAATTCTCAAGTGATCTTCATGCTCTTCCTTTCTCTTTGAATAGACAAGAATATCGTCTATAAAGACTACCACAAATTGATCAAGATAGTCTCTAAAGACTCTGTTCATTAGATCCATGAAGATAGCAGGGGCATTAGTAAGACCAAATGGCATCACTATAAATTCATAGTGTCCATACCTTGTACGGAAAGCCGTCTTTGGTATATCCTCCCTTTTGACCCTTAATTGATGATACCCTGAACGAAGATCAATCTTGGAAAAGTATTGAGCTCCGCGTAGTTGGTCAAATAAGTCATCAATGCGTGGGAGAGGATATTTGTTCTTGATAGTGATCTTGTTAAGTTCTCGATAATCAATGCAAAGTCTCATTGATCCATCTTTCTTCTTAACAAATAGAACAGGTTCTCCCCAAGGTGACGCACTAGGGCGTATGAATCCCTTATCAAGATTCTCTTGGAGTTGCTTCTTCAATTCCTGCAACTCAATTGGGGCCATTCTATAAGGTGTCTTTGAAATAGGCAAAGCACCCGGTACGAGTTCTATTGAAAACTCAACTTCACGATTTGGTGGAAGACCCGGCAATTCCTCCGGAAAGACATCATCAAACTCCCGTACAATGGGAATATTCTTAATTGTGAGTTTCTCACCAACCATTTGAGATAAATAACCTTCATTTAGTGGAATCAATACCCATAAGATGGAAGAAATTTCCACTGGAAGGTTATGTTCATCCTTGCATTGGTATACGATCGTAGATTGATCTGGAATATGAAATGTGACTTCCCTTATTTGGCAATCGATATGAGCTCCATGTAGAGAAAGACAATCCATGCCAAGAATCACATCAAATTCCACTAAAGGAAGGATCACAAGATTTGCAGGAAGCACTTTCCCAATAACTTCGATCGGAGAAGAATTATAAACTTTTGATGCGATTGATGTGCCATTAGGTGTTGTCACAGCTAACTCAACATCTAATTGTTGAGGTAATACGGTGATACCCTTAGAAAAGTCTTCAGAAATAAAAGAGTGGGTGGATCCAGAATCAAATAAAACATTTGCTACTTTAGAGTGGATGGTAAGTGTACCTTTCACCACATCGTTATCGTACTCCACATCGCTGATAGAAATTGCATGTGACTTTCCTTTGTCTTTAGCCTTAAGATTTTGTTGACGTCGACCATCATCATCAACCCTTGGATTTGGGCATTGATTGGCATAATGCCCCATCTCCTTGCACTTGAAACATTGAAGTGTAGTAGGTTCATTCTGTGTATCCCTTCCTTTTTTTGCGTCATTAGACATCTTCTTCCCATTATCACGACATTCAAATGCCCGATGACCTTCTTTTCCACATTTAAAACATTTACTTGTCCCTTTAAGACAACTCCCTCCATGTTTCTTTCCACACTTTGAGCATAAGGAAAAGCTCATCTTCTTTTCTGTGTGCTCTTTAGATTTTTCTTTGAATTCCATCTTCCTCTTCTTATCAAACCCATGTGACTAATGGGTTACTCCAATCTCATTCTCGACTTTGAGAGCACATCGAACGATTTCCTCGTAGCTATTGAAGTCCCTTATGGATAATGCCCTTCGAAGACTTGGTTTTAAGCCACTAAGGAATCGATCGATCTTACTCTCAGGTTGGATAATAATACCAGAAGTGTACCTTGCAAGTCTTGTAAAATTTGCTTCATAGGTACCAACAGATTCATCATCCCTTTGCTTCAGTTCAAGGAACTCTTTCTCCATCTTTGTTCGGAGAATACGAGGGAAGTACTTATTGAAAAATAAGTTCTTGAACTCGTCCCATTCCATAGACTCAATTTCATCCCTTTGCCTCGTATTCTTAACAAGATTCCACCATTGATCAGTATCTCCTTCCAAACGATACACTGCTAGGATGACTTTATCATGTTCAGAACATTGAAGAACTGAAAATATCTTTTCAGTAGTACTAATCCATTGTTCAGCAACTAATGGATCAGTAGACCCGCTGAAAGAAGGTGGACGCTGCCTCATGAAGGATTCAACAGAATGTTACTCCCTCCTTTGCTCGTTTGGAAATCCTGCAGGATTCATAGCTTGAGAAAGTTGTGTGAGCATGGCTACAAGATTTTGCATTCCAGCTCCCATATCGTTTGGTTGCTCAGGGGGACAATCATTGCATTGCCCATCGCATTCCGCATTAACACGGTTCCTTCAGGTTCCAGCCATTGACTAAAACCAAGAAGAATAGTGTGAGCAACACTAATTATAATAAGAAACCACATAATTCAAGAATAAAATTTTCATGCTTATGGTCTTATCCTAGGTTATTCATGGCCATTTCTAAGATTGTGTTCTATGCTTAGACTTATCCTTAGGGTTCTTACTAAGGCTTTCACATCCTAGTTTCCAAAGGTTGACTATACCTTTCCTCTGATACCAACTATAACGACCCATACTTTACATACATTGTTAATACTTCGAAATTGAAGCACACTTATTACAACATATGACAAAACCACAAAGGACCGTATAGGTATAGTGTCTTTAGAAACTGGGAAACATAAACAACTGGTTCATAAATCTTCTACAGTGTCTCCCATTTATTTCATCATATCTAGGGTCCCTTTTAGCATATTCTACTTAATATCCATCTTCCTGACCTGGGGAAAAGAAAACATAAAAGGGTGAGCTCAAATGCTCAGCAAGGGCAAATAAAGGAGATAAAAATCATATCATATCTTTATGAAAATAAAAACCTGCAAAAGAGATCATAATATCTTAACATGGAATAAATCATAGAAGTGAAAATGAGATCCCCATAATCATAACATAAAACTTGAAACTTTGTGGCACGCACACATAATCATGGAAAATCATTTCTTGTTAGTCATGACTCATTGCCAAGACTATCTTAGTGGACAAAGTCCCTTTCTGAACCGAGTTCACTCCTCGTTTCAGTCCTGTATCACTGAACCGAAATAACCTTCCGTTCCAGCCATGTCTATCTCATGAGATATAAAATCATTACCCAATGCATTGGAGGGAGATATAGGTCCCACCCATCTTATAATGAATCCTTTCTTATGTGTGCCACATAATCATAAAACATACATCATCGCATAACACATGTAACAAAATGGGATTCTTGAAACATCATGACATCATAAATCAATTCATATAAGATAAAGGAATTCATAAACATAATTCCATCACAACATAGTCAAATCAATGTAAAAATATGGATAGAAACAGAACCCTTTATTATCTTAGATGGAAAATAATTTTGATAAAACACTTGAATTGAATTCTTGAGGAAAATATCCTTTCTTCTTCAAAATCAATTTATTTTCACAAAACATCATGCAATTTTAAAAGAAAGAGATTTTATTGAAAATAGTCATGAAATCTTTTAGAGGAAGTTTCATGAAAATAAGGCTTTATAAAACAGTAGAAATCCGTTCGTGCCGTATAAGTTAAAAAAACATTCTTCGTACTTTCGTCGGAAAAGTCAAAAAGTACCTCGTATGACAAAAGATTCCTTTCATAGATATTACTAAAAACTCACCGAAGGGTAAAAATGGATTTAAAAAATTTTAGTTGGATGGAAATAATATTACATATTGATGAAACATGGATGTGGATGATAAAATACACCCCAGTAAATACTTATGAATAAACAATCTCAGATAAAAATGAGATTGTGATATTTCCCTTACCTTAGGTCCGATTTGCTTTGTTCGTGTCCGAAGCTCCTGTATAATGGTTTAAATAATGTTATTGACTTATTCCAGAATCATACATATTGATATGATATCATATATGGTCATATTATTAGCTTCTTGTTAGTAATATTTCATTGTTACTTGTTACTCGGGTCTTTATAACTTTTTGTTCTTATGCGTGTTTTGTCGAATAAATTCTTATTCTTATCTTTAGGTTATAGATAATTCATTTAAAGAATGGTATTAGTGTAGTATATACCATATTCATTCATTCAATTCATTTATATAATCATTATGAAATTAAGATCATGTAGAACGAGTCGCATCACATCGTGGAGACGGTATTCCGTACGTACGCACGAGTGATGATATCGTTCCTATGATCGTGGAATTGTATTGGAGTACATATATATATTATTTAAGTATCAATATTACTTCATAATAATCATATATAGTTACTCATTACACCATTTATACCCATCCTTGTAAGGTGATGGTGGAAAAATAGATTACACCACGGCGTGGAGACGGTATTCCGTACGTACGCACGCGCGGTGATTTCATTTTTCCGTAGGATGGATAGAAGGTGAATTAGGGTTGTTTCATATTTATAATAACATATCAGTATGTAAGTAATACTGATGTTATTACTTTATCATGAAACAACTAAAGAAGAAGAAGTTGAAGAAGAAAGAAATTGAAAAGATCGGTAATGGATATTACCTCTTCTTTGGAACGCCTCTTTGAATCCTCCACTTAAGGAACTAAGATTGGTCTTTGGAGAAGACCAGGAACTCTAGGATTATTCTAGGGAAGTGGAGAGGAGAAAATGGCAGGGGTTGGCCGAGCTTGAGAGCTCAAATTGGTGTGAGGAGGAGGGGGAGGAGGTGCCCTTTTATAAGGGAGGAGAGGGGCACCTTAGGAATATCTCAAAATATTATTTTATATTAAAGTCAAAATCGGTTTATAATGGTTCCAAAGGGTCTTATTTCGAAGATAAAGTAGGGATGGGTCGAAATCCTATCAACCAATAGGATTTAGACAAGTTTAGGGTATTATTTTAACCTTATCAATTAGATTTAACTCTAAGTTAATTAATTTAACTTTTACCGTGTCTTTTTGTTTTCTTTCACTATATGGTTAATACACTTACTATAACATGCCAAACTAACCCCAAATTGTTTATTAATAACATATATATCCTTATCTAAGTCATTCGGCCGAACCTTAGATTTTTAGGAATAAAATAACAATTAATAATATAATATTTGATTTAAAAACTATTTTGTGTCAATTTTGACACTATTTGATATATGATTTTTGTGAAAGTCATAACAGAATTATATGTTAGAACCAAGTTGATTAAATCAACACTAATATATCATAGTAACCTAGAAAATTAGTTTAATTAATAAAAAGTCTCAAATTACTTTTATTTTGGTGTTTATAACATCAATTATGTCAATATTTCATTAACAAGATAATTACTGCATCATCTTTGTGTCATAAATAAATTAAATTATTTGATGTCTAAAAATTACAAATAAAATACCATCATGTATTAAATCTTTTTATCTTTCTAATGAATATTTACAATCGAATTTATCTTATGTATAACCCTATATTAGAAATGATTTACTTATTAAACTTTGATTTTAACTATTTTAACCCTTCTTTAAATAAATTAATAATAAATGTCCTAATCTAATCCAAGTGGGCCTAAATGGTCATATGTTATTCCTAAGTTTGTTTTTGGTCGAATTACACTTGTCCAATAGAATTAGGACATGTGTTAGGGTAATATTAATATCATATTTACCCTTAGTTACCCTATTTACTATTAACCGCGGTAAAAAAAAGTAAAAAGTTACTATTCACCAAAAAATTATTTTTATCTCATTGAACCACATTTTACTTACTGATATCAACCGTGTCTGTCGGATTTTCGAAATTCCATTCACAGAAGCGGTAAAATTAAGTTTTATGCAAAATTCAGTTTTTTAACCTACCACTTAGTGGTTTCACTATTCATCAAAAATTGAAAGTTTTCAGAAAAATACCAAAATTTCACTCTAGGCTAATTTCGATATTCTGAGTCCAAAAATGAAGTCCATTTTGAAAAATAAAATTTATAAAATTTCAAAAAGTGGTTATTACTATTCATAACGGCTAGTTTTAATAGCATATTGTTGTTTAGTGAAACTCGGTATTGCGTACGACGCAAGCTATCGAGGAAGGTCGCGATTGCGTGTAAAGCAAGCCAAGCAAGTGTTGTGTAGAAAAAGATTCCATTGATGATTTATATAACATAAAAGTCTCGGGTGTTACAGTCTCACCCCTCTGGTTCAACTAAATTATAGACTCTCTAGGGAAGCACTCACCGTCAATTCCACCTATAGTCTCGTATCATACTAAAGGCTCTCTAGGGAAGCACTCAATGTCAATTCCCCATGTGGCCCGCGTGGGGGAACTAGACACTATAGGGAAGCACTCAACGTCAATTCCCCCTGTGGTCTCACATCGTATAATTATAAAGACACTATGGAGAATCCCTCAATTTCAATTCTCCATATGGTCTGTACACCAGGTTCTCACGGCCCTGTGTATGTCAATAAAGCATAGCATCGTGTAACGACCAAAGTAAATCTCAAGAACTACTTGGCTGGAAGTCTATAGAAAAAAACATGTCAGAACAAAAGTCACTCTATCCTACAATACTAGGCATGGGAAAAGGAACAAGTAGCCAAACAGGCAAAACTTGCATGGGCAATACATCAAAAGAACAACAAATTACCCTATTCACAAACAATAACCTCTACTCAGGCGTACAAGCAAAGCAGAAAAACAACAGGTGCAAAACAGTAAACACGCAATACCCCGCAAAATGGTATTGGTGGAATTCGCACATAATACTTAAATAATTTCTATAGAAAGGCAAAAACCACCTACCTCGGGGTTAGGAGATCAATATAGTTGAACCTAAAAGCTTGATTCTCCTTAGAACGTTGTAGATCTACGAAAACGCATAAAACGTTCAACCCACGATAACGTGGAAAAGAGGAAGAATTGGAAAACGATGCTCTATAAGAAGGAAGACCTTACCGCTGTGATTCCAACGCAACTGATGGAGTTTGATTCGGAAGACGGATGGAAGATAGGGGGCTCATCAAAGATTCATGGATGCTCGGCGCTCTCGGACGAATGAAACCTAAAATAAGTGTTTTCTGTCCGTCAAACGCGACCCCGGTGCATTTAATGAAAAAAACAAAATACACGGCGTGTACTCGCCATTTCCATACTCCGCTTTAGTCATCTTCCATGTCACCCCACATGACAGTCTGTACGGCCATGACATGGCCAACAGACGGCCTCTTGCGGCAACGAAGTACACGGTGTGTACTTCAAAAATTTCCAGAAACTCCTCTTTCCTCAAAAACTCTAGAAAAAGGAAAAACATACCGAAAAAGAAGATTCGGGTTCTTACAACAGGGAGGGTTTTCCTCCAAGTAATTGGTTGAGAGATATCCCTTAAGAGATGTATGATTGGATCTGGTGAGGGTCTTCGTATTTGTTGATGACTTTCCATGTGGATATCAAGGGGATTTATAGTGTAACAGATTTTTATGGTATCTGGTAGTGGTATAAGGAATATTCAGAGGTTTTTATGAGAATGTAGACTGACCTCTTGAGTACTAGGTCGGGATGGGACTACAGGATTTGTGTTCATCGACAGGTGATGTACGTAAGTTCGTATCCATGATAAAATACAATTATTAAGTAAAAGGACATTATTGGATTCCTTTAAAGGCATGGAAATGTGTACTATGATATGATAGGCTAGTTAAGGGATAAGCTATATGATGATTTGTAGGACATGTGTGTTACTGGTTATGTTTTATCTATGTACTTGTGCTTCTAAAAGATGAAAAAATCTAGTAAAGATTATGGATACCAATCCATTTCCCAACTATTAGTGATATAGTGATGGTTGGACTTCCATAATTGAGATAGAGTCCTCATTGTGAATGGTGTTTGGGTCAACCATCATTGAGATGGTTATTCTTGAGACCAGTTAGAATAATCATGAGTGATATGGGATGTTCGGTCCATTCCATGAGTGAGATGGTGGTGGTTATACCACCATGAGTGATATAGGGTCTATGGTGCACTGTGTTTGTGAAAAAACTCTATGTTATTCATGAGTGAGATGATTGGAACTAAATATTAGACATGGGACCATTATGAGTGAGATGGGGTATGGATGTAAAGTGGGTTAAAATTGATGGAACCTAACATGAGTGAGGTTATAAAGTTCATATATTGGACATGGGTCCACCTTTAGTGAGAAGATGAGTCTAGAGCTTGTACATGGGACCCTAGCCGCCCCTTTAGGTAGTGTTTGGGACTTAGAGGACACCCTATCTTGAATATTCATGTATAGGCTAGAAATTGGATATTATGTAATGAGAAAAATGATCCAAAATGGTAATTATAGAATGGTTCCAAAGTAGGTCTGATGGGGTACCATGGTGGCATGGTTGTCACATGGTGACCTGTTGCATAGGGAGTCATGGTGGCCTAGTTGGGATATGATGTATAAAGACCTTATGTGATATGTTTATTTATATTATTTACGAATACATAAATATGGTGGTGTATACTAGGGTAACTTGGTAAGACCCAACTGATATATATTTCTCACACCCTGCACATGCACTCTAGTGTGCGTTCAAACCTTATGTCTAATTTTCAGGTTTCGTAGAAAATTTGTAGTGGATTAGGCTGGTGAAGCTTGAGGGTTTTTTCATATATGGTATGTTATGGACATGGATGGAAGTAGATATAGGGTAAATTTGTGTTATTTTGATTTATTTTCATATATGTGATCATCTTAGTGGGTGGTTAGTTGTTGTATTATAGTGTTCTTTCAAATTGAATTTGTTACACATCAATCATACACTACGACTAAAAAATTGAATTTGTATATCTTATATCATAAATCCAACAAATATATTGGATTAAATTCATCCATGATATATCACAGGTTATGATATATCCCCATGAATATTACAATACACATATTATTCATAAAAAAATTGCATGTTAATTCATTGATGAATGTGGAACAAATGCCAAAGATGGGTTTTAGAGGATCGTCACATGGTAAATACAATGGAAGAAGAATACAAATATATATATGTGTGTGTGTGTGTTTATCAACCCAATCATTTCACACATAGATATTATGTAAATACCTCGACCCTAGTAGCCTAGAGCTAGTGACTACTTTATTACATTGGAATAAGACACAAGGAAACTCATCTTAAAGGATTGAATAGTTTAGTAGTGTTTGTAAACTAGATACATACTTGAAATTAAAATTACAATTGAAAAAAATAAAATAAAACTTTCTATTTTGAGAATTCCATATTTAAGCAGAGCATATCCCTGCATATCAACCATAAAACCCGTCCAGGCATCCTGTGGAAAATAAAACCTAAGAAAGGGGTGAGATCAAATGCTCAGTAAGGGTATGTGTATAGTGGAATATATCCCAAATAAATTAATAATAATCAATATATCATGGTAAATAAATGAAAAACATTCTATTTTATTAATAACTTAACTATGAAGGAAAATATGGTAGGAATAACTGATGATCAAAATAATTCCATATAAATAATCACATAATCTTGAAACATATCCATTGATATTATAACAAATAAAATAATAACATGGATGTAAATAAATAATCTCAAATTAGGGGAATGAATAATTTCATATATTTGAAACATCGTTTCAAGACCTTTTACAATATAGTATAAATCTATGGGTAGAAACCCATCTAATTTGGACAAGTGATTTGTCCAATAAGACTTGTTGATGCATAAAGGGGTTTTCTATAACTTAGCCCCACCCATCACATACTAATTCAAATGAATTCCTAATATAAAATGGGTTAAAGATAATCAATATAAATAGTAATATTGAAAAACTAACATAAAATGATAATACGTACCCTAATAAAATAAACATAATCATAAACCATTTAGAGTAATATGAAGAATGATAATAAAATTATGCATCCTCATTCAAACAGATCATAAACCATTGTAATAAATAAAAATGATCATATCAATACAACATATCCTAAGTTAGTTATAATTATAATAAAGTTTTGATGTCATAGATGATTATAAATTTTATAAGAATTTCGTTAAAACATTTCTGAGAAAACAACCTTTTTAATTTGAAAATATATTTTTTTTAAACTAAAAGTTCATAAAATATTTTGAAAATATTTTTATTTGAAACTAAAATATTAAACTTATAAATAAATATATAAAACATTTAGTGGTCATGATGGTATGAAATTTCATTCACATCCTATATGTTCAAACAAATATTACTTTTACATTTTCGGTAAAATTCAAACATGGTTTATTTTAAATACAACATGAAGATTCCTTTCAAAAAAATAAAGAAGTCAAAATGGGTAAAATTTTATTTAATAAATTATTTTTATAATTTTAAAAACATTTTCTAAAATAAAATTAGAAAACATGGTTTTGGAAGAAAAAATATTTTTGACCACAGAGAGAAATGAAGTCGGATTTTCTTAAAATCATTCTCTTAATCAATTTAAGTACCCAAGAGTGTAAAATGGTACTATTAATCTAAAATTTCATTAATAACTATAGTATAAGTAAAAATAAAGTTTTTATGATATATATATACAAAATAATTCTCCCGTATGAGACTTAAACATAAGCAATCCCAAATAATGATGAGATTGTGAAATAAAACCTTACCACTATGGTAACTTTTGAATCATAATCCCCACAAAAGAAATAAAATAAAATGAAACTTTAAATACCATAAAGGAAAATATAATAATTATATAACATATCAAAATTTGCATTATTTTCAAAAACAGAGGGATAAGTGAGGAATATGGTATATGTTGCATGGAAGTAAAAGTGAGATGAGAAACCCTAACCTCAAGTTTGATTTTCATAATACATGCTTGAACATAATGTATAATAAATATATATTTGTTATAAATCTATTAAAAAACAATAATAATATATTTCATACCATGTATGATTTACTTATAATCTTTTATCGGCTGTTTATTAATATTTATTTGTGAAAATTACTACTTCGGGTGATAATAAATTCATTTTTCATGTATGTTTTGGTTTGGTAATTTCTATCTTTTTTATTTAATTATGGTTCCATAATATATATAATTTTAACCTAGATTTAAAGATCTTATATATTCAACATATATGTAACTGTATCAATCTATAAAAATCAGAGATAGATAATGGATTACACTATTCATGGAGATGGTAAGTCATACATACGCATGAACGTTGTTTCATTTTTCACAACAAATGAAATTAATTGAGAATAAATTTTAATTAAACTTTAAATAAAAATTATTATTTAATATATTAAATTTATATTAATCAAATACATTCTTATTACCATCCATGTAAAAATAAAATGAAAAACATTTCACATTGTAACGTGGAGGCGGTAGTCCACACGTATGGATGAGGGACATTATTTTTTCCCAAAGGATGGAAATATAATAATTTTGATGTGATATTATATATATAAGTGTTTTTAGATTATAAATATCACATATATTCATTAAATTTATCCTTACTACCTTCCATGTAAAGCATAAGAGAAAAATGAATCACCTCATTGTGTGAGGTGGTAGTCTGCCGTACACATAAGTGATGTTAATATATCCTCCCACAGAATGTAAAGTAAGAAGGTATATGTAATATGATAATTAAATAAGTATAATAATTTCATCAATATCATATAAATATGAAAAATCTATTATTATATCCATCCTTTAAAGGTAGTAATGGAAAAAAAATTACATCAGTTTGTGAGGTGATAGTTTTTCGTACACACGAGAAATGGTTTTGTTTCCCATTTAATAATATTTGAAAAATGTGGAGGGAGAAATAAAACAAATACACGCATTAAGGATATTACAACTTCTTTGGAGAACCACTATAGGGTTATACCAAATGACTTTCTAGATTGGTTTTTTGATAACAATAAGGAATATATTATGTGTGTAGGTAAGTAAGTAAGTTATTTGGGTATTTCTTGGCTGAACCAAATGGTTTTGGAAATGTTAATATGGGAGGATAGTTGGTGTCCTTTTATAAGTGGGGGAGGGGACACACATTTTGAAATGAAAAAGTGATGAACACATTTTTATCTTTCCATAAGCCAAAAAAATGGTTTATTATAGAACATTAGAGGTTATAATATATAAATATATCCATATAATTGGGTTTTTATAAGTTTTAGATCATTTTTAACCTTTATCTTTTTATTTTAACCCTCAGTAAACCAATATTTACATTAACCACAGTAATTAATTTTTACTATTCTCACTATTCATTATGGTGAAAATTAAGTTGAAATTATTAGATAATATAAATTATTATTATTACAAATTTTTAATCTATTTTTCCAAATTCAATTCACATAAGTGGTAGAATTCAATTTAAAATAAATCACATAGACGCGTCGAAAAAAATGGTTTTTCCAAAGAAAATATTTCAAAAGTTTAAAAAGGTTTGATGTCATAATTAAATATGGAATTCATTATAATGACCTAAATTATTTAAATTATAATATAATTAAACATATTTTACTATAAAAACAATGTATTATAAATTTGTAACTAATTTAAACGAAAATACAGTTTTCAATAAAAATTAGCATTTTTCACAATTCATTAAAAAAAATAAAAAAATTTAAACAAAATCTGAAAAATTACCCAAAGATAATTTTGACATGTATATTTAAAAAAATTATTTTTTAAAATCAATTTTAAAATTTATGTGTAAAACACAACTAAACCGCCTTTTATGAAAATATAATTGTTTATAAAGCATTTCATTTTCTAAATGATTCTTATTTTATTTATAATAAATAGATAACCATTGAATTTATTTTATACATGTGTAAAAAATATAATTTATTTATTCCTATTCATACCTTACAATTTAATAGCTATATTAGAATAGTTATTTTTATAAAATTATATTTTAATTTAGTATCGTGATTCATTTAAACCTTGTGTTGCATGCATCATAAGCTATCAAAGAGTTTGGATTTTTTTAAAAATATATATTATAAAGTCTTGGTGTGTTAAATTTTCTTCTAATCAAGGTTTTGTGTTTCATATGTTCTATCTAAGATTATGTCCCTATATTGAAATCTCAGGGCATTTGTTTCTACCCCCTTTAAATTAATTTTTTCCTCACAATTTAATCTTGATCTCTGAAATTAAGGTTTTTACATTTGAAAATATATTTATGGGAAACCCACATCATAAAACGGGTCAATAAAAAATCCTATTGATAATAGAGGAGTGGAAATAAAAATTTCATCTAGAATAACACATAACTAGATTTCCAAGTAGGAGAACATAGATGAGAGGTGAAGATATGGATATGGAAGAAAAGTGTAAATAATTGTGGAAATTTATAGAGATAGTGGATCACAAGAAATTTTGTGATATAGATATGTTAAAAGACTAAAAACCATAAATATTTAAAGGGTGAAAATACCATTAATTCATTGTAAATAATGGTATTATGATAACATTTTTTTTTCAATAACCCTTTCCTAGAGTTGAAGAATTATTTTTCTATCTAATAATATAAGGAAATATAATTAATTTTTATATTTATATTTAATAATAAAAATTTCATCATTTGGTTTTTCTTCAATAAATTTACATTTCATATCTTACTCCAAGAAATAGATATCCAAAAACAATTTTTTTATGTATAAAGCACTAAAATTAACTTTTAATGGATCAAAAGATCCATAAAAGAGTAATAATATATTCTTCTTATCTTTACCAAGAACATAAAGGTTAGTAAAATTTATCCAATATTATAAATTAATCTATAATACCACAATAGTAACTCTCAAAATTCAACTTAATTTATTTAAAAAATTGTTAACCTTAAGACTCATCCAAAAATATGTACGACCAAATTCAATTTCCATAAATTTAAAAGGAAGATCACTAAATCATCATTATATTCCAGAAACAATATAAGGTGGATCTTAATGTCTAATTTAAAATATCTGAATACCTTTGTCACTATAAAACCTTAATGGAAACATGAATGATTCAAAAATAAAATCTTAGATTGTCAAATATATTTCATAAATCCAAACATGAAGTATACTCCAGCATAAACTGTGAATTCACTAACCAATTGAAATGTCCCCAATATGATCCCACAAACATTTATTTATAATTATTATCTCAACATCAAGAACATATTAATTGTTATCTTCCCTTGATCATGTGTTTTACAAAAAGGTAAAATTCCCACTAAATAGCATTTCTGGTTCATCAATACAATTCAATATATACTCTCAAATCCTTAAGGAATAATTTCTTGAGTAGAATAATTTTAAATTTCATAATTATAATAACCAGAATATCCCTAATAAAATACACCCAAAACATAATTTTTGAATCATAATACACATTCACTTTAATAATTCCACTTTGGATGCAGTAATAACATAATATTTACCTTGTTCCCTTAGCTTCTTCTGAGTTATATTCTCATGATGCTTGGGGAATTTGTTTTTATAGTGCCCCATCTGTTTATAGTTGAAAAACTAAACATAAATGGTTTCTTTCCTACCCTTTAATTCAAGTTCCAAACATCCATTCTCTATATACTTGAATCAAACTCCCATTCCATTTAAGAAAGTAACAGGATTTTTCTTTCCACAATTATCGCATGTGGGAAAATGTTATTTCCCTTCATCCACTTATTCGTTTTTGTCATGTATTTATATTCTTTTATTACTTCCCTTAAAATTATATAATTATTTTGGTATCCTGATAGCACATGATACTATGTCCATGTATGATGATAATTTAACAGAGACTAGTTCCCTTTGAAATATTGGCGAAATCCCATCAATGAAATGAACATTCTTACTCTTTTGATTACGTGCATTGATACGGTTCTCATTCCTTCCACTAGGATCTATTTATAATCAATTTAATACACTATATCAGATCATATCATTATGAAATATTATGTATAATCCCAAAACTATTGAAACAATTAACATAAAATGAAAATTTATTCTTGGATTATCTCATAATCACAAACATGGTTTCATTGTGAATGTCTTCAAATCATAAAAAAATACCAAATATTTCATAATGTTTTATAATTAAAATTTGTATTAACCCAAGAATATCCCCTAATATTTTCAAACCACTTGCATAGTGAGCCCCATTTTCATGTTCCATTTAATTCTTGAGTTAATCTTTATAAACCTTTCTCAAATTAATTACCCCTAGGTATATCTAATCCCAAAAAATATCCACTTATAGTTTCTATATAGGGAAGTTTTATTAGGTAACCCACATAATCTCTACCAAACCAAAACTCTATAACCTTATCATATACTTAGAAATATCCTCTAATTATTTGATAGGGTTCTATTCCCTAATATATGTTTTCATAAATCTAGTTCTCAATGTTTTTACTAAACCTCCTTTAATACCAACTGTAAATATACTAACCCTAGTTGCTCAGATCTCATGTATAATTTATTACATTGGCATAATATACAAGGAATCAAATGTAGAAGGACTAAATAGTTTAGTAGTCTTGGTAAAATATATTCATACTTTAAATTCACATTATATTGAAAACATAAAATACACACAGTGTCTTCTTTTAGAGCTTCATATTTACCCATAGTAAATCCCAGCATATTATAAAACACATCATGTTATCTTAGAGAAAATAAAACATAAGAGATGGGTGATCTCAAATTCTCAATAAGGGTTTTTCTAGAGTGTAAGAAATCCTGAATAAATGAAGTATATCCAATATGGAAAGATAAATAACTAAAACAAGATCCATTTAATCAATAACTTGAACATTAAGAACAATATGGGAGAAATAAGTGGTGATCAAAATAATTCCATATAAATAATCACATAATCTTAAAAATTATAGATGTATATTCTAATTAATCGAATAATCACATGGTCATCTATAACTAATCTCATAATGAGGGAATATATAATTTCAAATATTCAAAACATATTATCAAGACCTTTCACAAGATAGTTTAAATATTGTGTAGAAACCTATCAAATTTTTCCTACTAACCTTTCTCATGAGAACTATCGATACATCGAAGGGAAATATATAACCAGTCTCCACCCATAACTTACAAATTATAATTCATTCCTTATATGAAATGGGTGAATCATAATCCTATATTATCCGGTGTAATATGAAGAATGGCAATAAAATTATACATCATCAGTCAAACTGACCATAAACCATCCAAAGAAATAATAACGACGAAATAAATACATAATATCCTAAATGGATTATAATTAAAATAAATTTTTGGGGTAATTAATGAATATAAATACAATAAGAATATCATTAAGAACATTTTCGATAAAAATAAACTTTTTACTTTGACAATATATATTTTTTTAGAAAAATATCACAAAAATATTTTGAAAATAATTTTTTTAAAATAAAATTTAAAACTTATAAATTAATATTTATAAAACTAATTGGTCCTGTAAATAGAAAATTCTATTCATTTCATACACATTAAAACAAAAATTCCTTTAACATTTTCAGTAAAAGCCTAACAGTCCATGTATTGAAAATGACATGAACATTCCTATAAAAAAATTAAAAACTAAAAAATGGGTAAAAATTTCTTTAATATATAATTTTGATATTGTTAAAAACATTTTTCAAAAAATATTTAGAAAACATGGTTTTGGTAGAAAAAGTATTTCAACTGAAGAGATAAATGAAGTTGGGATTTCTTAATGACATTTTCTCAATCATTTTAAATTACAAAGAGTGGGAAATGATACTATTACATTAAAAGTTAATGAATAACCATAGTATAAGGAAATATATTTATTTTATTATATAAATATCAAATAATTCTCATAAGGGAGCCTTAATTATAAACAATCCTGAATAATGATGTGATTTTGAAATAAACCCTTTCCACTTTGGTAACTTTTGAATCATAAGCTCTATGAAATAAATAACCTGAAATGGAACTGTAAATACCATTAAGATAAATATATTCATGATATAAAAAATCAAAAGTGGTGGTATATACACTACATGAAGGAATATGTGGTGAATATGACATATGTCTCACAGAAGTAAAAGAGATAGGAGAAACCCTTACCTTAGGTCTAATTTACTTGATACATATTCGAATCTCTTATATCATAAATATAGTTTTATTATAAATTTTTTATGTAAAAACAGTCACATATTTCAAACCATATATTATTTACTTATAGTATTTTATCACCCTTTTATTAGTGTTTCTTTGTTAAGATCACCATTTTGAGTGATAATTGATTTGTTTTTCATATTTGTTTTGGTTTAGTAATTTTAGTAATTTTTCCTTAATAATAGTTACATAATCTATATAATGATAAAAATTATTTAAATATCATATATAATCATTAAATAAATAAATATAGTAATATATGAAAGTTAGATATAGAAAATGAATTACATCGTTCATTGAGACAGTAAGTTGTATGTACGCATGAATGTTATTTCCCTTTTCTCGATGGATGAAATGAAAGAAAAATAAATGCTAATACAAATTTAAAGAATAATTATTATTTTATATATATAATTATATTAATAAAATCCATCCTTATTACCATCCATGATAAAATAAAATGAATAACATTTCACATTTCTACTTGGAGGTGGTAGTCTACACCTACGCACGAGTGACGTTATGGTTTTCTAATAAATTATAAGGTAAAAATTTATAGGTCCCGATATATTCCCAAAAGAATTATTAGTTCATAAATATCACATATATTCATTAAAATTATCAATACTCCATTCCATATAAAGTGTAACAAAAAAATGAATCACATCGCTTCGTGAGTCGGTAGTCCGTCGTACACAGAAGTGATGTTATTATATCCCACATGGAATGTAAAGTAAGAAGGTATACGTTAAAATATAATTCAATAAGTATAATAATATCATAAATATGATATTAATATGTTAAATACATCATTATATCTATCATTTAAATGTGGTTATAGAGAGTGAATTACATCGATTCGTGATGTTGTGGTCATATGTACACACGAGTGACTGTTTCGTTTCCCATTTGATGGAAGAGGATATGGATATTGGTCATTACCTTAAAATAATAATATATAATTATATATTAGATACTATTTTTATTATATTATCATATACTAATAATATTTTAAGGAGGTGGAGGAAAAAAACAAATACGCACGTTAATGATTATTCCTCTTCCTCGGAGAATCAATTTAGGTCTATACATAAATCCTTTCTAGATTGAATTTATGATTAAAATAATGAATTTATGATGTTTTCAGGTAATTAATTAATATATTTTTTATTTATTGGCTGAACCAATGTATTTTGGAATTATAAAGAGGTGAGGGTAGGAGGAGGCCTTTCATAAGGGGGGAGAGGACAAACATGGAATATTTGAAAAAAGAAAATAATAACCACATTTTCCTTATTATCCAAGCCCCCAAAATGGGTAATTCTATATCATTAGATGTTATAAGTCAAATAAATTTCAATTTAATGGTTTTTAGACAAGATTTATATAATTTTTAACCCTTATCTTCTTATTTTAAACCCTAGGTAAACCCATTTTTATATTAATTATGGTAATTAATTCTTACTGTTTCTACTATTCATTATGGTAAGAAATTAAGTTTAAATTATTAGATAATACATTTTATGAATATTATAAATATTCAATCCATTTTTTCAAAAAAAAATCATTTAATTTTCAAAATTCAACTTAAAATAAAACTCATAGATACATTGAAAAAATTGTTTTTCCGATAAAAAACTTTCAAAACTATAAAACGTAGTTATATCAAAATTCAATATAGAATTGATTAAAATAAAATAAATTAGTTAAATTGTAATATAATTGAAATAATTTTAATTTAAAAATAATTTAAATATAATTAAACCTTTTAAATAATTTAAATAAAAATGCAATTTTTAATAAAAATTAGTATTTTCACTATTCATCAAAAAATTAATCTTTTCCGAAAAATCCCAAAACTTCACCCAAAGATAACTTTTACATGTAGTTTTTAAAAATAAATTTTATTTCCTAAAATAAATTTTTTAAAATTGGGAAAAATTAATCTTAAATTATGAGTTCAAAGCGTGACTAAATCACCATTGAGAAAAATACAATTCTTCAGAAAGCATTTCTTTTTTCTAAAAGTTTATTACTTAATTTCTAATCAATATATAACTGTAGAATTTTTTTTATACATGACTAAACAATTTAATTTTCATAATATATTTAGTCATATTCACACCCACCAACTTAACGGCTAAGTTATAATTGTAATGTTTAATTAATAATATTTTAAAAGAGTATCAAATTTTATTTAAACCTAGTATTTCATGCATTGTGACATGTTGATGAGTTTTAATTTATTAAAAATAAATATTTATTAAAGTCTGGGTTTGTAACATTTTCTTTTAAACTTTGTGTTGTGTATCATACATGCTATCGAAAATTATGTTCTTCTTTTTAAATCTCAAGGTGTTACATATTAAACGTTAATATATGAATATTCATTACATAACATTATGATCCATGACAAAATCATAGAGTTTTAGTGTATTTCAAAAAATGAATACATAAAATACTTTTTCATAATATATTTATATCATATCACACTTATTTATTCATAAATATCACCCTTCTTATACATAAAATACTTAAAACATTTCTTCATATCTTAGTGAATGGAGAAAATAAGAACGGGTGAGCATAGATTCCTAGTAAGGGTAAAAAAGGGAGATATCAATGATCACTTAAGAATAACATGAACATAAGTGTATGAGAAAAACATCTTTAAATTTTAAAATTGTAACAAAAATATCATAGATCATAATCTTGAGTAATGACATAAATCAAGGTATTTTATAAGGATCATAAAGTAATCCAAGAACATGATCCATGATAAAAAAGCATTGGCATATGACAGTACTTTTTGGCATACACATAATCATATAAAAATATTTACTTAGCCAAGTATCACTACCAAGTCTATCATAGTTTATTGGTTTCTCTCCTCATTTTATCATATCAGTTAAGGTTCACTCCCAAGACTATCATAGTAGATAGTGTCCCTTACTATACTCAGTTAACTCCCCATTCCAGTCCTTATTATCTCATGATATAACCATCCTTACCTAATGCATTGAACGAATATATAATTATGGTCCCACCCATCACATAATCATAATATATTCATATGTGTTCCAAAATATCATAAAACATTCATCATAGCATAAATTTTGGAGAGGAAGAAGGTCTTATAAATATTTCATCATTTCATTATAGCATAACCTGTGGGAAAGAAGTAGGTGTTATAAAGGTTTCAGCATAACATAACTAATCTATGTGAAAGAAATGGGTTTCATAGAATCGCCCTTAAATAATCATCATCATAATTATTAAAAATAATTAAATTATATTATATCATTGGATCATATCCTTAGTAAATCATAAGTAACATCAAATTATGTCAACTTAAGTGAAATTTCCTATAAAATATATCTAGAATATTTCTTGATCAAAATACCATTTTCATTTTCAAATAACTTATTTAAAATATCAAAATTTCCAAACAATTTACTAAAAAAATTTCTGAAAATAAACATGAAAACATGTCAAGGAATCTTCAAATCATTTTTCAATCATGATAGTATAAAATTTGGGTCATTATATATACATTAAAAAAATATTACTCTCACATTTTCTATAAAAATTAAAAAACCACATTCGGAAAATGAAAATAATATTAATTTTAAAACATTTTATAAAAATTAAAACATGGGTGAAAGTTTATTTACAAGATCATTGTATAATAGTAAAAACATTCTTGGGAACATTTTTTGACAATGTGGATATGTAAGAAAAAATAATTTTGACCAAAGTGAGAAATAATGTCAGATTTCCATAAAAATATTCTTTCTGAAACTTGAGTACTTAAATATTGGAAAATTAAAGAAAACAATGTAATATATTGAAATAACAATATATGAATAAATTTAATTAAATATTGAAAGGTGGATTAATAAATTACATCATTGGAAACTTAATCATAAATAATCTTGTTAAACAATGAGGTTTTAACATAAAAATATTTCCTAATGTTCTAACATGCTACATCCAGAGCACTGCATCAACAACATATAGAACTTCATGATTCTTCTAAATATTTTTGTGTTTGGGAAATTCAAAAAATAGTTCGCTTTCATTGAATACTTTTTGAAGGTACCTCTTCAAACCTATACTAAAATCAATTTGGATGGTGCATCAAAAGGAAACCTAGGACCCGTAGGATGTGGATCTGTTAATAAAGATCACATTGGTATTATTCTTGGTTTATTTTTAGGTACAAGTGACATCTCTACTTCTCTCGAGGCTAAAATACTAAGTTTCATTCAGGTCTTCCACTTCACCTTCCATAAATGCATCATTAACTTCTGGTTTGAAAGTGACTTCACCACGATGGTGTATGCAATTAGAAAGGTAGAGATCCACCGATCTTGGAATCTTACTGTTAAATAGATGAATTTTATTACCCCCCCCCCCCCTCATCCTCTAATTGAAACTACATCATTACTCATGTGTATCGGGAGGCCAACTTGGTGGCGGATATGCTTTCCAACAAGGGAATCAACAAGTAACTCACCTGGTTTAATGATCTTCTTTTAGAATTAATCCCTCTTTATGGTAAATATTGAAATAAAATTCCATATTTTAGACTCATGTAATCCTCCTTTTATTTAATAAATTAATCTTGGCCACTTGTCCAAGACACCCCTCATAAAAAATTAAAATGAATTTATTTTTATAACAAATTAACACCAAGTTGATATATTTATAATATATGATGAGGATAAGACAAAATAATATCATCCAATAATATTTATACAAGTTTATTTTATGTTTTAGCTCTTTATCTTTTAGTTTTAACCCCCACCACCCATTAATCTTTTTTCAATTACCGCAATATCAAAGATTTCAACTCCTTTAGGGTGAATGTTGTCACCATAAAAGGATAATAGAACCATACATAGATTATGGTTGATATGTTCAACTATATAAAATTCACTATACTGAAAATAGGATTTTTAAGAATTTTAAATAATTAAATAAAATATTGCTTATTACAAAATATCATTGACGTCATTTCTTGAACTATTCAATTAATTTGACTTTAAAGTCATCTATATATTTTTTGAATTTGAATATAATAATTTTAAAAATCCCAAATATGTCATAATTAGCTTCAAAAATTGTGTAATTCCTTGATTCATCCAAATTTTCTTACTTTTAATATTTTTAAAATCATTTATTTTATTTCTCTATTAATTGAATAAATATAGTGTCGGTGTTGTGTAAGAATTTGAGTTAATTATTTAATAACTAAAAAATAAAATAAAAAATCACATGATAAATATTAATTTATCTTAAAAATAAATATTTATAACAAAAAATAACGTATTTTTATCCTTATGAAAAAATATTATAGGTATTAAATTTAAGAGAGTGATGGTTTGTATTTATTCATTTATTAATTTAATATAAAGAATATATTCAAATAAAAATAAAACTAAGTGACCATATTTTCAATAAATTGATGTGTATGGTTGAAATCCACACATCCAAAATGGTAAAGGAAAGTGTTAATGAAATTTTAAATCCTTATACAAAAGTTTTACACTTTTTTACTATTTTTACCCTTACCGAGGTGACACATCATTATAAAGGTTCATATTCATAATGACCAAAAATAAAAGAGAACAATTTACCAAATTTTAACCTCTTAATTCCAAATATGGAATCCATCTTTCAATATTTAATTTATATAATTGATAGAAATTCATTTTAAAACAAGTGTCTAAAACATGATGAAAATATTTTCTTAGAAAAGTTCATTTTTTAGAATAAAATGGATTTATTCTTATCGAATTACTAGAAAAAATATTATATGAATGTTAAAACATTTTATTGAATATATAATATATAAAATTCATTAAAATATTTCACCAATAGTAATTAATTTAATTTACTAAGATAAAAACAAATTGCGTATATAAAAATGAGTTTTTTGAAAAACATCTCTTTTTATTTTTAAATTATTTTTATTTTTATTTATAATCTACTCGTAGACAATGAAATATTTTATACATGTGTAAACCATATATTTTTCATAATTTAGTTTGTCCTATTCATACCCACTAATCCAATGGATTATAAATAATTATCACATTGAATAATAATAATTCAATAGTATAACATTATTTTTTTAAACTCGGTATTGCATGTACGGAAAGATATCAAAGAAATAAAATTTATATATAGAGAACTATATAAAAAATATCAAGCTATTACTTCCCCCCCCCCCAAATGAATTTCTCCCTCAAAATTCCATTATTCTGATACAAAAAATGAGGATATCGCTAATTCATAACATCCTTGGGTTCCTAAGTATCTTCTTTAAATTTTTTAATCCTATAGAGAACATTAACCAATGAGGATTCATGTTCCATATCACTTTATCATTACGATACAATATTTCAACATGTTTTTCTTTATAGGAAATATCATGTTCTAATGGGAAAATCTCTAAGTTTAGTACATGTGAAGTATTAGGTATGTACTTCCTCATAAGTATATGTGGAACACATCAGGAACATGAGAGAGATTTGGTGGGAGTGTTAAACGATAATCTATCATCCCGGGGATATCAAAAATCTTAGAAGTACTAATATATCTAGGGCTCTGATTTCTCTTCTTTCCAAATCTCATAACCGTATTCCACAGAGATATTAATAGGAATACATTTTCACCGACTTCAAACTCCTGGTATCACCAATGATTATCAACATAAATTTTCTATAAACATTAGGATACTCTTATATGATACTGAATAGATCTTCCTTCTCTATTATCTCCTTAGAAATATTTGGTCCCAATAACTTTCTTTATCTAACATTAACCCAACATGTTTGAGTTTTTCACTTACAATAATTGAGGGATTCATAATGATCCATCCAAATTATAGATTGAAAACTATTATTGTAAGAAAAATAAACTAGAGGATGGTGTTGATCTAAAACGCCTTTTAAATACATATAAAAATACCTTAGCATATCCTCTATATTTTGAATGGTTCTCTCAAACTAACCATCTATCTGAGGATGATAATCCGTAATGAGAAATGACTTCGAATCCAGAACTTGTTGAATAATTCTCCAGAACATCCAGGTAAACCCCATATCTCAATTAGATACCATAGAATGTGGCACCCCATGCAATCTCACCACTTCCTTAATATATATTCTGGTAATCTAGTCAAGATATAAATATTCTCTAATGTAAATGAATTTTGATGGCTTTGTAAGTCGATCGACTGCAACACAAATAGAATTATGACCTTTAGATGTTTTGGGGACTGAAAGGACAAAATACTTAGTGATATTTTCTCATTTCCATCCTAGTATGAGTAATATTTGTAGAATCCCCATATAATTATATTTCTTAGCCTTTATATGATGATATACCAATCATTGAGATACAAACTTATAAATATTTCTCTTTATATTTTCCCACAAGAAATACTATTTCAGATTACTATATATTTTGTACTTCTAGGATGAATATATAATAGTGAACTATGAGCTTAATCCAATAGATCCTTATTCAAATTTGGTATGGGAGGAACACGTACATGGATCCTATTCCTTATCATAACATCACAATCAAAGTTGAACAAATGTGCATTTATTACCTTCATTTTCAATTCTACATCTTCCTTTTTCACCACTTTAATCTTTTCTTATATAGATGTTTGAACCCTCAATTAACAAAGATAATATTTTCCCCCATCCTTTAAGATTTCCAAATCTATCCTTTGAAAATATAAAAATATTGAATATTATTTTAACCTCTTCATAGATAATCTAGAATCATCCTTTCAAATTAGAGCATATTCTACCTTTTTTTCTTTCCTAGGGTGGTAATTTATTGTGAAGTCATAATATTTAATCAACTCTAACAATAATTTTAGGCACATATTATTCTATTTCTAAGTGAATATTTACATTAAACTTTTATTATCATTATATATATATATATATATATATATCATAATATATATATATATATATCACACCTTTATAAATAAAGATAATGCCTCTATATCTTTAATGAAAAGAATATGGTAGTTAACTGAAAATCATGATTTGGTTAATTTTTTTCATGAAAAATTAATTTTCATGAGATATAAGATATCACCATAACACTATTCATAAGGATATATCTCTTTACGTTCTTTTATGAATCACTATAGATCAAAAACCTTCTCCATCGTAGGTTAGTTTAAGCATAGGTTCGTTGACTAACCTTCTCTTCATTTACATTAAATTTTCTTTATATTTATATGTTCAAAGGAACTTGGTTCCCTTATGAGTTTATTTGGTTAGTGGATTCAATATCCATGATAAATTCCACCCAAATCAACTATAATATCCATCAAAACTAAGAAAGATACAGATCTAAGATATAGTGGTTTTTCTAAGCCAATGTTTAAGAACTTTTATCGTTTCTTGATTCATAGATATACCCTATATTGAGATTATATGAACGAAAATTAATATTTTATAGCCAAAATTCATACTTGGTAATTTTTTCATATATATTCTTCTTCCTTAGGGTCTTCAGTGTAGTCTCTTAGTGATCTTCATGCTTTTACTTTCACGTTCAGTATATAATAATATCATCTATAAATACAACCATAAACCAATAATGGTAATCCCTAAGGACTCTAATCATTTAATCTATGAAGATGAAAGGGGTATTAGTAGTAAAAAATGAATTAATATAAATTCATACTATCCAAACCTAATAAGTATGGATTTATTGGGTATTTCTTCACTTTTTACCCTAAATTAATAGTATCCAGATAGAAGATAAATCTTTAAAAAATCACATTCTCATCCTAATTGATCAAAAAATCGTCAATAAGAAGCAAAGGATGCATATTATTAATTTTGATCATGTTAAGTTCCAAATAACCTATTAAAACTATCATTGATCCATCTTTATTCAAAACAAATAAGAATATGTGTACCCCAAGGTGATGCACTTGTCTGAATGAATCCATTATCAATATTCTCCTGGAGTTGCTTCTTTAGTTCATGTAACTCAATCAGGACCATTATATATGGATTATTTGAAATAGGTTAAGTACAAAGTATGAAATCTATTTAAAACTCATCTTCATGATTTATAGAAATACTAAGAAATAATTCTATAGAAAACATAAAAAAATACCATACAATATCCATATCTTCTATGTTGAGATTTTCTCTAACCATGTAAGATAAATATCCCCTTTAGAATAGTATTCAAGACCCATATAATGGATATAATTTCCATTGGAGGTTAATATTTATCATTGTACAGATAAAAAATAATATGTTTGTTTAGAATATAAAATTTGACTTCCTTTAAATAGAAATTCTTATTGGATTTATTTAAATAAATCCAATCTATTCCTAATATAACATTAAATTCAAATAGAGGGAGAATAATGAGATTTTTGGGATGCACATTATCACAAAATTCAATCGAAAAAAAATCCTAGACATGATTTATGATAATAATACTATTAATATTTTTCACTAGTAATTCAATATCTAATAATTTGGGATTCATTTTGATACAAATATAAAATTCATCAAATATAAAATAGTGTGTAGATCTAGAATCTAATAATACATTTTATATTGTAGAGTGGATAGTAAGTGTTATTTTTACCACTTCATTATCGTACCCCATAATGGAAATAGTTATCATGCGATATTTCCCTTTATCTTGGTTCTTAAGAGGTTACTAGAGTTCAGAATCATTAATAACCTTCATATTAGAGCATCGATTAGTATAATTCCCATACTCCTTAAATTTGAAACATTTGAGTGTGGGTGGTATAGTTTTTTGTGATTTATCTTCATCATTATTTAACTTCTTATTCTCATCACTTTGGTATTCAATTTCCTAGTTAACTTCCTTTCCACACTAAAAACATTAATCAGTCCCCTTATGAAAATTTCCTCAATGTTTCCTTCCACTCTTCGAGTATAAATGAAATCCCATATTTTTTCTCTCAATTATTTTTATAATTTTTTTTGGATTCCACATTTATTTTCTTATAAAATCTAGGTGATTATTTGGTAACTCCAATCTCCATCTACACATTCATAGAACATCAAGTGGATTCTATATAAATACTAAATCCCATTGTGGAAAATGACCTTTATAAACATGGTTTTAAGACACTGAGGAATCAATCAACCTTAATTTCAAGTTATATGATGATACCATAATCATATCCCTAAGTCTTGTAAAATTATTCTTATAGGTACTAATGAATTCATCATCCTTATCCTCTAGATCAAATAATTCCTTCTCCATTTTCTTATGAATAGTATGAGGAAAGTAATTACTAAAAAATAATCTCCTAAACTCAACCCACTCCATGGAGTTAATTTCATATCATTCTCTTAAGATCTTCATAAGAGTCCACCATGGATCTACTTAACCATTTAAATGATAAATTACTAAAATAACGTATTCATTTTCTAAACACTACATAATAAAAAATACTTTTTAGTTTACTAATCCATTTCTCATAAACTAGTGGATTAGGGGACCCATTAAAAAAAGTGGATGTTTCCACAAGAATGACTCGACAAAAAATTGTTCCCTCCTTTACTCATTTATAATCTTAGTATGATTTATATATTTAGAAACATGTGTAATCCAAAAAATAATGTTATTTATTCTAAATACCATAATATATGGTTTCTTAAGTAGACAATCCTTTCATTGACCATCAAATTCATAATTAACATAGTTTCTTTGGGTTCCAGTCATTCACTAAAACCAAAAAGTGAAGTCTTTTCATCAGTAATAATTGTGTAAAATCATATAATATCAATATTACCAAAAATTTAGGAATTTATCATATACTAAAACTCTAACCTAGGGGTTTCAATAAAATTTTCAAACCCTAATATCAAATTATTAACTAAACCCTACTCTAAAACCAACTATAGAAACCCAATAATTTCATACAGAGATATTAAATCTTAATATATGAATATTTATGACATAACATTATGATCTATTCTAAAATCATATAGGTCTAGTGTATTTGGAAATTTGGATACCTAAACCACCTATTTATAATATATATATATCATCTACCACTTAGTTCTTCACAACTAAAACCCTTATTAGACATATCATAATTAAAGCCTTTCTTTATATCCTAGGAAATGGAAACATAAGAAAGGGTGAGATAAAATTCTCAGTAAGGGTAAATGTGGGAGATAACAATGATAACATAAGAATCACATTACTATAAGGGTATGAGAAAATGGTATTGATATTTGAAAATGATACCTAGAATATCATAGAATGTCATATTTAATAATGACATCAATCTTAGTAGTTCATAAGACAAGAATCTTAAATGAATCAAATAACATGATCCATGAAATCATACAAATGGAATGATACATAAGTTTTTGCATACACGTAGTCCTGGAAAATAATTTCCTTAGTAAAGGATCCTGACCAAGACTATCACTGTTGATTAAGTTCACACTTCATTTCATTATATCAATAGTCAAGTTTCACTCCCAACACTATCGTACGGGATAGATTACCTTACTAAACTAGGTTAACTCCCCATTCCAATACTTATTATCTCCTGAGATATACATCTTTACACAATGGATTGGAAGGACATATAATTTCAGTCCCACCCTTAACATAATCATTATCTATTCAAACGTTTTATATAATATCATAAAACAATCATCATATCCTAACCCATTAAAAGGAAATAGGTTTCATAAAAATATCATCATTTCACCATAACATAAACCATTTAAAAGAAATTAGTTTTATAAAGGTTTCAGCAAAACATATTTAACCAATGGGAATGAAATGGGTTTAATTTAATCATCCAAAAATCATTATCATCATAATAAATCCAAAGAATGAAAGTGGATGTTTTCATCAGATTATATCCCCATTAAATCATAAGTAACATAAAAGGATGTCATCTTAGATGAAAATTCCTTAAAAATATATATGTAATATTTCTTGAGAAAATTAAAATTTTCATTTTGAAATCACTTCTTTAAAATCTATAAATATATTAAATATTAAGGAAAAACTTTTCTTTGAAAAATAACTTGTAAACATGTAAATAACATTTTAAAACATTAAGGGTTCATTATTTTAGTAAATTCAATTCATTCCATGTATATTAAATCTACGATTCCATTCACATTTTTAGTAAAAAGTTAAAAGTGCATCATTAAAAAAATGACAATAAAATTCCATTTTTTTTAAATTATAAAAATTAAAACATGCTTGAAAATTACTTTAAACAATAATTTTGTAATAATATAAACTTTATTGGAAATATTTTTATAAATCATGGACATGGGAAAAAAGGATTTTCGACCAAAGAGAGAAATAATTTCAGATTTCCTTACAAATATTCTTTTAATATCATAAGTACTTAAAGAGAATAAAATTAAATCAAAACATGAAATATATATAAATAACTATAGTATAAAAAATTATTGAATTATTTTCTGGAATACCATAAAATTTTATTATTGGAAACGTAATCTTAAACAATCCTGGTAAACAATGAGATTGTAACATAAAACCCTTACCTCAAATTCAACTTCCATTGAAATCACTCTAAACTCCTATATAAAAATTTAAATTTTAAATTAATTCTATAAAAAAGGTCACTTAAAAACATATAATATCATATATTATCCACTTATAATATTTCAACATCCATTTATTTCTAATTATTTATTCAAATCATTATTTTTGGGTATTAATTGTTTCATTTTTCATGAGAGTTTCAGTTCAAAAGCTTCAGAACATATAATTTTATCGAGGTTATTTAATCTAAAAAATGTTAACAACAACATAAATATCATAAATATTCATTATATGTATAATTATACTTATCTATAAAAGGTATAAATAAAATAATTAATTACATCATTCATGGATATGGTAGGGCGTACATACAAGTGAACATTGTATTCATTTTTTAACAGATGGAATGAAAGAAAGGTAAATAGTAATTCAACTTTATAGAATCATTATTATATCATATATATAATATATATTTATTAAATATATAATTATTATCATCCATGAAAAATAGAAATGAAAAAAGAATCACATCGATTTTTGGAGGTGGTAGTCTACACGTACGAACGAGCGACGTTATCATTTTATAAAGGATTGGAAGGTACGAAGAAATATATGATATTATAATTATATAAAATAATTTTATCATAAATATCATATATAAACATTAAACCCAACATACTAACCATGCGTGAAATATGGTGATAAAAAACGAATTATGCCTTTACTTGGAGACGGTAAGTCGTATATACATGTGAGCATCGATTTTTATTTATATAGGATGGAAAAAGGGTGGATAATTAAATAATTATTATTTAATGGATAATTTATATTTATAATAGTTATAAGAAGAAATAAAAATTGAAAATGGTCGGCTAAGAGTTATACCACTTCACTGAGAAACCTCTTTTGGAATACACCATCATCCTTAAAAGGATGGTCTTTTGGAAAGGCCAAAAGATCTAGGATGTGTTTAAGGAATCTAAGAAAGTATAATGGTAGTTATTTTATGACCAATATGACTCAAAATGTGTGAGTAAGATATGATAAGTGGTTCCCTTTTATAAGTGAGGGGAGGGGCACTCTTGGAATTACGTAAAGTATAAAATTAATATAAATTAATTTTTATAATAAAATGCCTCAAAATTGATATATTTATAATATAAGATGAATATAAATATAAATCCTCTCATCCAATAATCTTTATAAATCCTTAAGTTATATTTTAACCCTTATCTCTTAGGTTTAACACATATTAATCTTTTTACTATTATTATAATATAAAAGTTTTCTACTCTTTAAGGGTCAATAATTTTACCATAAAAGGAAAAGAAACCAATAAATATTCGATGGAAGATTTGTTAAACCATATCCAATTAAAGTTTCTGAATATATTATTTTTATGAATTATATCATTTAATAAAATATTTTTTATTTTAAAATATCATTAATTTTATTTTTGAAACAATTCATTTATATTGACTTCAAGGTCATTAAGAGAGAATTGAAATTACAATATAAACCACTAAAAAATAATTAATATTTTATAATTCTCTAAACAAATTGGAACCCAATAATTGGTCAAAATTGTATTACTTTTAATATTTTTAAAATCATTTATTTTATTGTTCTATCAATTGAATAAATATTTCATTAGCTTTGCGTAAGTATTTAATTTAATTATTTCGTCACTAAAAATTAAAAATAAATTACCATGATATAAAAATTTATATTTCAAATAAAATTTTAGATCTAAACATTACCACTTTTTATCCTTATGAAAACATAGTATAGATATTGAAGTCATGTGGGTGATATTTCATATTTATATTTTTCTTAAATTATTATAACGGTGATAATAAAGGAAAAATGGATCCAAGTGTTCATATTTTAGAGAAATTGAAGATAATGGTATAACTCCACTCATCCAAAAAAATAAATCCAAGTGTTATAAAATTTCTAAACCTTATCCAAAAAATTTAACCCTATTTTACCAATTTTTCCCTTACCTTGGTGATAAATATTTACCAAGGTTGCAATTTATAATGACCAAAAATAAAAAGTGACATATTCACATAATCTAATCATACTGATTCCAAATATGGATTCTATTTTTAAATATTAAATTTCTATAAGTGTAATAAATTAATTTTAAAATAATTTTGTAAAATGCAATGAAAATTGTTTTTTAGAAAAGGTCATTTTTAAGCATAAAACTTGATTAATTCTAATCACATCCCTAGAAGAAACATTAGATATATGATTAAGAAAATTTATTGAAATATATATATATATATATATTAAAATCATTCACCAATATTAATTAACATTAGAAATTAAAAAATACATTTCACGCATAAAAACGGATTTTTAGAAAAAAATAGTTCTTTTACTTTAAAATGATTTTTATTTTCATTTATAATATTTTGAAAACTAAATAATTAATTTTATACAAGTGTAAATCATAAAATTTTAACAACTTTTTTATTCCTATTAATACCCACCAATCCATTGGCTAGGTGATAAAGGTCACATTGAATAATAATATTTTAATAGTATAACGCAGTCCATTTAAATTTGATGTTGAATGTGAAGAAAGTTATAAAATAAATAAAATTTATTTATAAATAAATATATAATAAAATATTAGGGCATGATTATTTTCTTGATCTGTCATCAATGAAAAAACATATAGGGAAGAAAAAAATAATTGGCACAACTGAAACACAGCTTGCTTCATGCCTAACAATCTCATAGAAGTTTGTTAGATCATAATCACCAAGTGAAAACCATTGGAATCCCATTTTTGTAGGGAAGACATCAGATACTAGAATACTCATCTGTAATAAAATGACCTCATGATCTATTATGGTGTCCAAGAACCATCTCTATGAAGACAAAACGAGAATTGTGGGGAAGACAGTATTGGACATGGCTATTCAATATCATGCATATCTAATTTTATCTCCTTATATAGGCTCCCTTAATTTAATTTATGGATTATTGTGTTGGATACTATTGCATGGAAGTTTACATGAATTACAATAATGAATAGACCTTTGATTATACATAATTAGTTGAACATTTTTAATGATTATTACATGCACGTATTGCCATAAATAAATCAACCTGATGATTTATAGCTAAATGAAACCATGTGTTAGACAAGGTTTTGGTCGTACTCTCAAATACCATATCATAATCCCATCATACACTATAATATAGGATGGTGTGGAATCCCCATTTCTCTTATTATTTTGATATATTTTAATCTATGATATGCATCACATGTATATCAATGGATATGACTCAAAGGATGTCATAAAATATAATATCCCTATTTTAGAGAATTCTATAAAAAATAAAGAAAAACAATAATTTCAAATATTCCCCATGTCCATTTCATAACCATCATTAAGTGATTAACTAACTAAGTAAAGTTATTTTAATAAATCAACAATAGCAAACAATGTATATCACAGTAACATAATTATCATATCTACAATAACAACAAATTCATTAATAAATAATCAATAACATGAAATCCTATAAATCACTTGTAAATAACTCTCTTGCCATAAATTTATTTTAGTTTGATTCATTAACTTATTAAGTTAATCCATAATTAGAACCTAAATAAAATAAAATCATGATAATTCCATATTTTACACATAATAAATAAGGAGATGTTTCAAATACACTACCACAACTAAAGCTTCAAAAATTACTATGTAATAATAATAAGTATTGGATAGCCACACTACTAAAAACACCAAAGTGAACCCCTAAAAACCTATAACACATCAGGATCTATCAAACACTCAACCCAACATCACATAAACCAAACCAACACCATTTTCATGGACCCCCCAAGGAGAAAGAACATGATATTATGAAGAAGTAGGAGAAAGGGAATTGAATTGAATAAAAAGGAAATTAATAACTTAAATCCCAGTTAAATAAGAAACCAAAGGTGATCAAATATATATAAAGATATAACCATGGTCATTAAGAGTTCATAATATGTTTTGGTAAATAGAATTAATTTAAAATCCACCTATTATTTGTAATAAAAACTAGAAAAATCAGTGACATAGAATGGTTGGTTATGTTCTTACATCAATATATTCAATTAAAATAAATTTATTAAATCATGTTTTATTATCCCCTTAACTAAAATAAATTTTTTGTCCAAACCACCATAACTCAATGCTTTTTTTGATGGTCATGAAAAAACCTTGTTTGTTATGCCATAATACGTGATCATCTGATAAACAAGGCATAAACCCCAACCATTTTACGCTATACTCAATAAACTCAAAAAAAATTAAAGTATAATTATAGAAACCATAGTGAAACAGACCTTAGATAGATAGATATTATAAATTTACCACCTAGTACTTCATGTTGCAATGGGTAGAACCACACCACAGTGACCATTCACTAAATCGTAAAAAAAGGACTGCATAAGGAAAACTCAAAACACCCTAAAACCACCACGCCATAATATAAACCCCCATGATGTAGCAAAAATATTGTAAGATAAATCTATGAAGCTTTATATTAGATTAAAATATGGATACTTTTATTTAATAATAAATTTGGAACATTCATTTTAAAACTATACCTCTTCACATTGTATCCAAAACTATCTTCTGAGGCATAGCATCATGAAAACTACATGGTTCATCCTATACATTGAAACACATAAACTATATCATGACTCAACTCACCACATCAAGACACACAAAAATAAAATAAATCCATCTCCTCGAACTTACTCTACATGGTGAATTACATAAATCCTTGATGTAATGCATAATTCTGACTAAAATCCCTACTCTAACTCCATCTTCCTTCTTCCAACCTTCTTCTGACACCTATTATGCATGAAAGATGAAAATTAATAGTCTAATAATATATGGTCCATTATAGGAACTTATAATGAAACCCAAATAATATTATGTTATTATTGGAAGGTTAGTCATTATGATCTCTTCTACTCAATATCACTAAATGAAGATATCTTTAGAATAAGTCTCTATGATTATGATCCCCTAGCACCTAATAATCAGAAATTGTTTTTTTCGTGAGTATAATGTATCTAGACTGTAGGAAATTGGTTTTAGATTATTATCATCATATCTCTATGTTCTCATTATAGATGGAAACTGGTATAAAATTTTTATATGATAAAAAATATGAGGAAAATACCATGTAAAATTTGTAATAATAAGTAATAACACTATTATGATAATGATAAATCCAATATAACTCTTTGTATATATGATGAGGTAATTGAATAGTTAAACTTATGTTTAGTCTAGTAAATTCTATATCAAAACTTAAATATTAATTTAAATTCCAAACACACATAAGATAAACCTAATAAGATTTATCTCATATTAAACGAAGGACACTTTTATGTAAAATTACTAGGGAACATTCATGTCACAGCCATACCTCTTCACGACGTATAAAAACTTATCTTCTGAGAAAAAGAATCATAGAAACCTTAGGGTTAATCCCCAACACCGTAACACATAAACTATGAAATTACTTAACCCTCCATGGTGTGATACACTAGACAACAACAAAACCCATATCCTCCAACTTACTATACATAACGCAGTACATAACTACACACTATAATGGATACTTCCAACTAAAATCCCAAATATAAATCCATAACCCTTCTCTTAACCTCCACTCAATTCCTCCTACACTTGAAAGATGCAAAGTAATGGACTGATATGATTTAGGACATTATAAAAACATCTAATGACACCTAAATCATGTAGTGTTACTATTGGAATCTCAATCCTCTTAATATATTCTACTCAAAATCATCAAGTTAAAAAATCATTAGAATAAGACTATATGCTTATGATCCCCAAGAACCGAACAGTCAAACATGATTTGTGTTCCATCAGTACGATGCATCTAAACCATATGACATTGGTTTGATATTATTATAATAATATCATGAGGTTCTCAATATATCTTGGAATTTCTATAAACTTGTTATATGAAAAACAATCCAAGGAAATTACAATGTAAATTTTGTACCAAGATGTAATAAAACTATTTTGATAATAAAAAATCATGTATAACTATTTATATACATGATATGGTAATTAAAGTATGCTACCTAAGTGAGGTCTAGAGTAAATAGTCTCAAAACATAAATATTATAAATAAATGCTATAAGTAAAAGTGGATAACAAATATTTCCTAACTCATAGTCCCCAAAAAACATTCAATTATAATAATTATAGTATATAAGAAATAATTAATATGATGTTATTTATAAATTTCATATAAGAAATGTAAATTTCATGTTATAATGAAGAGAATATA
The DNA here is from genome assembly GCA_963277665.1 of Viscum album. Classification (NCBI taxonomy): domain Eukaryota; kingdom Viridiplantae; phylum Streptophyta; class Magnoliopsida; order Santalales; family Viscaceae; genus Viscum; species Viscum album. The sequence goes on along the minus strand of OY728120.1, from coordinate 1,423,851,220 downwards.
TATAATTCTATATCCAGTATGTGTATGATACTAGAATATTGAGTATATATCTATGAGGTATGATCATTATATAATTATTTTGTAAATATTTTTTAAACATTACAAATAATTAATATTTTCTATATAAATATATAATTATTAACACAGAACTACTAATGTAATTTTATGAAATTACAATTAATTCTTTTAATAATAAGAAAATATATCTCCCCTTAAAGGTATGATTTTATAACAAACTATGAATTTTATTTCATATATTTATACGTAACATATCCATTTATATCCTTTTGTAATGGATTATCTAAAACTATTGAATAAGGTTTATGAATCCGTGAATAATTATGAAATTATTTGTGCACTTCCCATAATAATAAAAATTTCTTATAATAGTTCTATAAAATAACTTAAATTGAATTTTTGATTATTTTTATAAATATAGTTTTATTTTATAAATAAATTTTTTATCTTTATATTGTTTCTTTTATAAGGTATATATTACAGAATAAATATGGACATTTTAATAATGATGTAGTCATTTGAATCTAGTTATTGGAATATTAATGTTCATGTTGTATTAATTATTTAACTATAAGAAATAAAAATTAAAAATAATAATTTTTATTTTTATATAATTTTTTATATGTTAATTATTAATGTTATATGATATTATACATTTACATGATACAATAAAAATTCTCTTTAATAGTTAAGTAACACATTTTACCCTGATATAATATATTATAAAGTATTTACTATTTTTATTTAAAAAAGTTTGTTCTCATATTTAGATACTTACAATCAAAAAAAGGTAACAAAATTTGGATAAGGTAGTCAAAGGAAAAAAAGAAATTTTCATATGGGAATGGTAAAGTATTTATTACAAATAAAATTCATTACAACAAAACTATTTTCTTAAGTATTTATTTTATAATTAAACTTATCATAGATACAGTTTTATTTTAAAAAAATATAGTAAAAAAATTATTGAGGAATTCAAAATTGGGTAAAGGGATAATTTTTTCATTTTCAGGTGAAAATAGTAAAAAAAGTTAAAATGGTGAAATGTAATAAAATATGGTAAATATTCTATCAAAAATAGATAAGTAAGAACAATATTTGATTCTCTTATATTTTTTACTCAATTTATGTAACTAAAAATAATTTTAGACTCTTCATGGATGAATTGGAGCATTAATGTGTGTCATGAAATACTTGAGATAATGGAAAAATAATAAACAATTAGTTATTTTAAAATTTCCACTTATCCCAGATATAAATACCCTCCCAATCCTCTCATTTATAAGCACACAAATCTCAAGTTACCACTTCATAAATTTTTGAACAAGTATCTACCTTAGTTATTTATTTAATTTTGAACTTTTTAATAAGTTCTTAGGGTCAGTTTCATTTTAAGAAGCTTGAGTGAGGTAGGGGTTCCTATTTACCCATATTTCTTTTACTACTGTAATTTCTTATTGAAATTTATTTTAAATTTCTATTTTTTATGATATTGATATTCTATACCCTTTTTATTCCATATATGTATTATCCTTGATATATTTCCAAATTATTCTCATAATTTCCTTTTCATAATTCGTTATTATACTAAAATAATCTTATATTCCATAAAAATTTATAATGATATATTATCCAAATTCTTATATATTTAAGATACTTGGAAATAAAATCTATAATAATAGTTTAATGAATCACTAATTTTTTCTTTCCTTAATATTAACTATTCATGTTAATAACTTATCTACCAATACCCTTCCAAATACCCTATTCATAAGAAAAATATTTATTCATCACAACATTTTTATCTCTCTATTGAGGGAAATTAAGGACTTTTAGTTAAAAATACTAATATGGGTTAAGATATTTTTTACTCTACTTATATGTATTTCCATAAAAAGATAATTTATGATATGTATTCTTTATTTGATTCATGATAAGATCTAGTCTTTATATCTCTCTTCTAAGATGATATATTCGGCTATTATATTAATGTTTAGGAATAAACCACATTTTTAACAAGATTTATTATCATTTATTTCATATTATAAATACCATACTATTTATTATTTTTATGGAGGTGTATCTAGATATATACTTATATCATTCAATTTACTGGGTAAAATTACTGATATGTTTTTATATTACTTAATTCTTTGTCAATAAATTTTGAAATCCATTTTTTATTGAATATTATTTCAAGTATTTAAGTTGTTCACTATTTAACATATTTTTAATTATTTTATATTCCATTTTATTCTATAAGGTTATAGATTACAGTATCTATGTGATGAGTGGGGCTTATAGTTATTCATCCCCTCTATGTACTATTATGTCTCATATGACAACTATGATAGGGTAATGGGAGCATCCTTACTTTTATAGATTATATATTACTACGAGGCCATTATGATATGTTCACAATGTCTCATAGTATGTGTTTTTATCATTAAGATATCCATTAAAAATGGTATCTCTAATTTTTTTAATAATTATAATCATGTATTCATTTATAACCCTCTATTTTAATGATATTTTATTTTCATATTATGTTTTCCATGGATTTATATTTTCTTTGCTATTTTAACCCTTATTGTGAATCTAAGCTAAACCTTTTCTATTGTTTCCAATTTCTCCTCAATAATCAGGAATATTATTATATATAATTTACTTAAAGGATAAAACTAAGGAATAATGAAATATATTTAAATATTGTATGATATAAATTGTACTTTAATTTTGTAATATAATGTAATAATCATTTATATATCTATTCTCTTAAGAACTACTAAACATTGGATCTTGGTTATCTAAACTTTTGTTAATTGATTATCATATAATAAATAACAACTAGATTTGAGTTATCAAAGTTAGGAGTGTTAGAGTCAGTATTAGATAAAATTTTAGTAGAAACCTTATGAACTATATTTAGAAGAATATAGGCAAAGAACATAGATTTTAATCTTAGAAAATTATTGAAAATATTCTAAAATGGTTTTAATAGGTATCCTAAATAAAATACATATAATTTTATGTATGACATAAAAATCATGACTCGTATATGGCCATTTTATAGTACTGTTAATTAAGATATACTATTTATTCAATATTGACACATAATGGATGAAATGGAAATTGTTTCCACACAGGAGGAGAATTTAGGGATTTGAAAAATAAAAAAAATTAAGGAAAATGGAATTTTTTCTAAGAAAATCTTAATTATTTTTTGTAATTATGACAATAAAAACAAATAACAATAACCTGTCTCTATATAACTAGTTCACTTAAAACATTTATGGACACGATAATGATCCATTAATTTTAGGGTTCATTGTTTTAGAGGAAATTTGAATTTTTGGTCCCAAAGAATTGTAATATTTATTAATTGGGACCTAGATCGGAATTTTGAGTGTTGGGAATTCTCAAAGGTTTTTTTATCATGATCGATGCTTGGGAGATATATCAGCTACTCAAGTGAAAATCGGAGTCACTTTAATACAATTCCCTTCACTAATTTTTGGGTACGCATTATGTCACACCATGATGGGTGAATGTCATGCCATGATGATAAATAACTAGGAGATTGTCACACTATGGACAAGGGCTACGCAGTATGGTAGGTTTTTTTGTGGGTTTTTTATTAAAAAAAGAACCTTATAAAGTGATTTCATTGTGAAGGGGGTTTCATACTGTGATTATAAACCTTATAAAATATGTCAAGGAATGTAAATTTTTTTCTTTGTTTTTAGGACTTGTGGGTTTGGGACTCTCCTAGTAGAAGCACATCGCACCGTTTCCCATAAGGTTTGCACTGTGATAGTAGTTAATCGAGGGAATTCCCCTCTGGATTGTATAGTCACACTACAACCCAATAGGGGCCATGCTATTATAGAGGTATGTCAGGGGCTAATCCCTCAACATAGGGGAGGTGTCATTACCTGACCCTCCTAGTCACACCATAACCAACCTACTAGACTATTTTTTAACTAGGAAAATACATCATATTAGGTACATCCCCCATTGGGATTTTAGGTCAGGAGACACATGGGGATATCCATTTTAACCAAATTCTCTCCCACTCTTCATCCAACTTGATTCCCCTTTAAGGAGGTGTTATAGATTTTTTTTATGTGGATTAATTTTTCATATTCTTCTTCCTCCTAAATTCTTGGTTCCCCCTTATATCCCTATAATTTTGGATTATTTGATCTGAGGTTTCATTTACAATTCCACTAAATCATATTGTAATCATCCTGTTTCGATGGGAATTTTTCAAATCGTGGATAGAGGATGTCCTATGACGATGATCACACATCATAGATCACTATTTCATTAAAGATGTGCCGCCTAGTGAATTTATTTAGGGGTTAATACATAAATTGGATAAGAATTTTGATTAAATAAGTTCCATATGATAGGGATTTTTCTTTAGTCTTCTAACAGGGATCTTGAAAGGTTTAACTCATGAGGAACCATGTGGATTTGATGACATAATGACACCTCGTGAGTTTTTTTGTGTATTTTCTATCAAGATTGAATTGAATTATTAATTTAAATTCTTGTATATTTGGATGTATTGGTGTGATATAGTGGCTCAAGTGCTGTTATGATCTCATAAAATTTATGGAAAGGTTTGTTTAAGTAGGACCAGAGATCATGAAGATTTTTTCTCCATGATTTAGGTAGGTGTTCCCATTAATAAAAATCCATATACATCTTTATGGGTGAGTATTCATACCTAAATTTTTTATTTATTTGATTGGAATGGATAATGAAAAATAGAACCATAGATAAGAGGGAGATTGTGGAATTAATCCTTTTTTATTTTGAATAAATTATTATTAGAACATTGAGTAATCTTGATTGCATAGTGACCATATATCATATGGGAGATGGTGCCATTTGATTTAATGAGTGACCTCAGGTAGGTATCAGGATTTAAGATGAGACTCAAATAACCTATGTGGGTTTTTTAGAGATATTTTTCCAAGAATTAGTGGATTTTTCCTAAGCATGATGGGTGAGATGGAATTATGTATCTCTCTTGGTAAGGAACACCCTTTTCTTGGTGGATTGGGAATTGGTATGTGCTATGAGGGGGAGGATTCCTCTGGGGTTAGATGGGGTGTATTAGAGATGGGATTCCTCTGGGTGATGATTGAGTAACCTCCAAAGGGAGATGTGAGATGAGACGCAGGTGTTGGTCATGGTAATTTTTTTGGCTTGACATTGGATTGAGTAAGGGATTAGGGAAATTTAGCTTGGGATGGTCCTTAGTTAACAGTACCAAATTATGATCAAGATATCGATGAAATTTTAGACCAACGTCCTAAGGATAGGGTCGGATAAATCCTGTGGGTTGAGGGAACACAATGGGATATAGTTGTTCTATGGTACCAATGATTAGATACTGAGTGGGGTTTGAGGGACCTAGTGGTTTCCTTTATGGGTCAGATGAGATGGTAGATGAGTTTTGTGTGATGTCTTATGTGACTGGGATGGTCCGAAGGGGTTATCCTGTGAGGATATATGAACAAATAGATGTACGTCAAGGTGTGGGGCTGGGTCCCAGGTATGAGATTTTAATCTCATGATATGGGTTGTATGACTAATATTTATTGCATTTTTGTGTCTAGATTTGTGATGATGAAGGATAATAGAAATATTCCCCTATAGAATATTAGGTGGACCAAGCCTTATAGTGATCCATTTAAAAGGGTATTAGGTAGGGTAATTTACTACTATATTCCCTATTGAGGGAATGGGTTCAGATCTATAATGGGATTCATCCTCTGAGATAGGTAGGTTTACATACTATATTGTGTTCCATACCCTGCATTGGTGGGTAATGGTTGGGTATGATGATGTTCCCCTACCTTACATCGGTGGCTAGTGGTTGGGTACATTTAGTGTGCCATTACCTATGAGGGAATGTCTTGGGATCTATTCTGAGTGTCCTTCCATAACAAGGTTATGGGTTAGACACTATTCAATATGGCCTTCCCTTAGGGGATTGGTCCAATATACTATTCATTTTGACTTTCCCTATAAGGTATTGAATTGGGTATTTGATAAACAACCTCCCATGTATATTCTAGTATGGGTTCGAAATAGTGAAATAAGATAATTGGATTCCATTTTGGGGATGAATCAGGTATATTCAAGTGTCATAGGGTCCTAGATAGTACATAATAACCAAACATGTGTACAAGTAGTGCTTTCACAAGGTGTATTTTAAGCATAAACTGGAGTTAGTTTAATCAGGTGTCATGGTCACACAGTGGTATGGTTAGAAGATGAAAACCCAACATTCATGTTTTTCATATTTAATTTCCTCATCCATACATGTATATGATGGGATACATTAGGGCTTCATCGTGATACCCTTATAAGATTTATATCCCACACTGAATGGGAACTCTTGTGTATTTCCATATCTTATATCAACTTCTAGGTTGAGAACAGGTTGTATGGTGCAGCGAGTCGGTAGCCCTCAATGGGGACTCTAGACTGAGATGAGTTAAGGCTCAGGGATGGTAGTATAACCACTTTAATACCTTTATTTCATTCATTTATTTTTATATATGATCATCTCAGTAGTAGATCAGTGGGACTTATGATTGTATAACTTTGTATGGTGTATTTTTCATAACATTCTTCTTATTTATTGGATTCTATATACTCTAGTGTTTGTTTTCTAGGTTGTTTCATTATTTACACTATTTTATGACTCTAGTTTATGTGAATCATCACCCTAATTTATTATTTATACCTTCATCACTAGTCAACTACCTTCAGGATACTAGGAGGTATGTGTGAGGACAAATATCCCACCAACTCAAATGACTATTTTGGGATGAGTTGTTACAAGTGGAATCAAAAAAAATTCTTTTTCATATTATTTTTCATATTGTAGATAGGGAATAGGTACATGTCATATCATATGATGTACCTTGGACTGGTGCATTATGAACACCTTTTTTGGTTGTAAGTATTGGTTACTTGGGGTACAAAATTATTGTTTTTGGATTTCAATATTATCATTTAGATGTTTATTCAAATATAATGTAAGTTATTTTATTTATTTTTTGGTTTTAAATATTAGCCCATTGGAAATAGTAATATTTACATGCATCATTCTTGTAAAAAATGATTCACACGGTATACATATGCTTTTTTGTTATTGATTTCACTGATGATAGTGGGTTCAGTTGTTTAAATTGTTAAGAATAACTTAATGTTTTTCCCATATATCTTTTCGGTGTAATTTTACTCATCTGAATCATGATATTTGTTTTGTGATATCTCATGTGGATCGTGGGAAAAAACATTCTTTAGTGATGGCTATATAGATGTTATGTAAGGTATGTATAGAAATCCTCAGTGGATCTATATAGGTATTAAATTTCTTTATAATAGAGCCCCTATTGGTGATCGTGATAGGTTTTGGTTGCTTAAAGTTTCCACCAAAACCTATATGTTTTTTACTATATATCTTCTTACAATAATTCTTCTTATTTGAACTATATGATTATGTGGATAATCTTAAGAGGGTTGAGGAAAGGCATGTGGAATGTCATGGGTCTTCGAGATGTGAAGCAATCTGTGTTATTCTATTATAGAGGTCATGAGATAGGGAATAATCAGTTGGATTTCTTGCCCTTATGATTCTAGATGTACTTTATAGTGACACAGTGGATGCATGGATAGACACTTCAAAATTTTGGAATGATTTTCGGGTGGAAAATGATCGTATGGTAAGCCTTGGTATGAGTGAGATCCCTTGGGAAAATAGGGAAGAAATCATTGAGATACTTTTTGTTAAATGATATTCACATGTCAGAGGAAAATGGTTAGCAGTTTAGGTGTTGGTAGCTATCTTTGAGGGAACATGACTCATGAGAGTGTGATTCGGGTTGTGTGATTAGGTTTTATAAGTGCATACACCCATTGGGTTTGGTTGAGACCAAGTTAGATAGTGGTTAAGAATCTATAATAGGGTTCTTTTGAGGTTCACTCTTCCTTTAGAGAATGATAGGTAGGGTTGGTGTAACGTTTCATGGATAAGTATTTGTGCATGAGGTCATGTGTTCCCTAGTTATACACAATGCTTGTTTGGTTTTTGGATTGGTGAGTGGTTTTTTGTGAGTCAAAGAAAGATTATTTTGATGATATGATTTCAAACATAGTGAATGGGGGTCTCAAGTATAATAGGAGGTGTCATGTATTTTCAGTGTGATTGAAAGTGGATCATGAAGAGTGACACATGTGACGTGTTGGGATCTATTTGGGTTGGTTCTCAAGAATTTTTGAAAGTGAAGTGACATATTGCGGAATATATCATTGGTCAACAAAGGTTATAACCCTCATTGTGGGTTAATTTTTTAAAGAATTGAGGATGATGTTTCTGGTGTGTTAGGAATGGGTTGTTATGGATGTTTTATATTTGATCTTGGGTAGGATAAATTTATTTATACTCATTCATTACATTTGGTAATGGATAGATCATCAGTTATAAAGATCACATGATTCAGTTTGGTGGAGCATTGATAATGATACTTCTATAGTGTGGAGAATAATATTTACTATATAGGTATGACCCTCATGTGGGATGGGTCATTGGTGTAGTGAGACAAGTTGGAGGATGGTCAAGATAGCACCGGGATACCATTGTGTGTGTAGATTTGATTTTTTCCTATTCCTTTGTGAATACCATCTTCTGGATTAAAATTTTTTATTTGATAGAGTCTGAATAGTGGCATCGTACTCAGGATGTAGTTGATGTGATCTGGGTGTGAGTCGGATTGGGGGTGTGATGGTGTATGTGGATAGAGAATAATGACTAGTACGAGAGGTTTGTGATCCAACCATGTAATTACACTGAGATTCTGGTTTGGACCTTAGTGTGGGTATTTAGAATATTTTTTGATTCCTTTGAGAGATTAAGGAATCTTGATCTGGATATGTGGAAATTCATTTATGGGTGAGACCAAGCATCTTATGGGGATGGTTAGAAAGAGTAAGTAAGATCTGTATTTTTGCATAGAATCGGGTGCGGTGAGGAAGAAACCACACAAAACATGTATATAGAACACTTAGATTCCATTCTCAGTAGGTAATTCATATGGTGGGGATCACCATAGTTCAAGATCCGCCATACTAAGTAGATTCTTATAGTTTGGATCATCATAATCTCAAGGATTAATTAGTCAATGATACCATGGTGACTTTGTAAAGATGGGTACATTTGAGAATTGTCTTAGTAATAGATATGGTGAAGATTATTTGGTACAACTTTTAGTGAATAGTGTTTCTTGGTGGTTGAAGTTTCACAAAGGAGTCTTATTCTGGTTTTGTGGATGGAACATGATAACATGGTGGGTAATTGATGACCAAGGCTGATTAGGAATCCTGGTATGAGGACCACTATAGCTTCTCAAGGATGAGAACCATTATCGAGGGAGTTTGTAGTGACTAAAATAATTAAAAGTCATTTTAATGGAAATTTAAATTTTTGTTCGAACAGAAGGTTTTTTTTTGGGACTCAAATTTGAATTTAAAGAATTGGTGAATCTCAAGGAAACATTTTTGGATATGGATTGATGCAAGGGGTGTCTTGGGTGCTCTAGTGAACATTAGAGTGGAGTCAAGGTAACCCCATTTGTTGATTTTTTGGGTGTATTCAGCATCATGTTGTGATGTTCAGTGGTAATGAAAAAAATAGAAAAGAGTAGGTGATGGTATCACCACAAATAAGGGATTTGTGGAATATAGGATTTTTGGGGGGTTTTTTAAGGTAAAAACCCTTAAAAAGTGGTTGTGGTTCAAAGATTATGTCATTCAATGAAAATAAGTCTTATGAAATGGGTTGAGGACCCTTATGGTTTTTCCATTTTTAATAGAGGAAGATCAGTCACATAACATTTGTAACGCCCCGACCCCAGTTACCCAGAGTCGGTGCATTATTTTAATATAATGGCATGATTACAAGGAATCAAGTCCCGAAGGACCGATCAGTTTAGCAGTCTTGGAAAAATAGATCACATACATGAATATTACATTTTCACTTTAATTCCCGCTGTCAAAACAAAAAGTGTGTTTTTAAGATATAATAACTATCAAAAGATTGATACTTTTTTATGTCCGGTTTAATTGTGAAATTATGTCCAATGACCAAAATTGTATTAAATGGTAAAAATATATTCTAAATATACTTTAAAACCACTCAAATTCATAATTTATCACTAATAATTATTTTGATTAAAAAAGTTGTTTTTAATTAAAATTTAATAATTTTCACTATTCATCAAAATATTAAAGTTATCCGAAAAGTACCAAAATTTCACCTTAGGATAAATTCGATACTCAGAATCCAAAAATGAAGTCCATTTTGAGAGATAAAGTTTCTAAAATTTTAAAAAGTAGGTATTACTATTCATAATGGCTAGTTTGATTGGTTGTCGTGTGTGTTAGAACTCAAAGTTGCGTATAACACACGCTACTGTATTATTCAAAGGAAAGCGTACCGTGGAAGCTTGGGATGTTTCATTGTAAATTTTTTAAGTCCCCATTCTAAAAAAGTAAATTTATTTAGTCAAATTGAATATATAAAAGTTTAAAATATTGGATTTAAAAAGGGTTCACTATTAAAAGTTGGTAAAAGTGCAATACTGAAAATGAATTTGTTCTTAAATTATGTCTAAGAAACTCATAATATGGATTCTAAAATTATAAGAATTATATAAAGTTTAAAATTTAGTTAATACTATTCATAACCTCTTTTGAACGGCTTGTTTGGTAAGTCATGGTGCGCTTGAACTCGGTGTTGCGTGTAGTGCAAGTTATTGAATTATTTTGAAGAAATAACACACTATGAAATCTTGGGGTGTTACAACAATGGTTTATTATGAGGGGTGTCATTGTGGGTGAGCGTGAGTCATCACAATTTAAGAGGGTAGTTCAATTCTTTGGGGTTTTAGCCTCTTCTAGGTGACACACATCATTCCATGAACCATTTGAGTCATGATATGATAGTGGTTGGATGAGACGTGTCATCTCTTCCTAGGGTAGTCACACTATAACCCAAGAGTGTGTGTGCCATGATGGAGATAGGTCATGGTATAAGACCTCTACCCTGAGGTGGTGTCATGTAGTGACCATCCTAGTTGTATTTCCACTAACCAAGAGAATTATTTTTTTGAATGGGGGTAGACCTATTATTTCAAGTTCACCCCTCATACCTCAGGATTTTGGGTCATGAGGTGCATGGGGAGGGACATTTTGGCCAGATCATCCCCCTATATTCCTCCTACTCAATCATCCTTGATGGGGGTATTATTGGTAGTCCAATAATTTTGAATGATTTTGGCTAGTATTTCATTGATAATTCAACAAAATCATGGTCAAATTGTCCTTTTTTAATGGGGATTTTTCATAGAAGGGTTATAGAATGTCCTCATACAATGATCGCACATCGTTTCTCACAATTTCATTGATTGTATGTTTCCTAGTGAATTTACCTTTGGGTTTTACTGAAATTAAATGAAATTGTTGATTTATCAGTTATCAAAAGATAAATATTTTTCTTGGTTGGGCTATAGGGGATCCAAAAAGGGTGAACATATAAGTTTTCATGTTATTTTGAGTACATATAGATTCCCATTGCATTTTCCTCAAAAATATGTGTCTCCATATGAAAATAAATAATTAATTATAAATTATTATAATTATTTATTTGGATGTATTTATGTGATATAGGATATTAGGTATAAATATTAGGTTGGATAAAGTATAGATGGATTTATCCTAACAAATAGAATCTTATAGGTATGGTAACTCCTAGACCAAGGTAGGTGGTCCCTTTAATAAAAATCTATATTCATGTTTATACATGAGTGTGAATCCCTATATGTTTGTGTGGATTTTCAGTAGAATCCATCGGATTTGATATTATCCTAAGGGAGAGGGAAGAAATGATCCTCCATGAGATGGAATTAGTGCTTCTTAGAAGATTGGGGAATCTAGGAATACTCAGTGACCGTGTCTCCTAGCAGTGAAGGTGTTAGTTGAGTTAATGAGAGACCTTAGGTAGGTCCCAAGATGCAAGATGTGACTCAAAAAAACTAGATGGGATTCGTAGAGTTTTTTGGGTAGGCAAGAGGGGATTATGACTTAGGGTGATAGGTAATATGGACTTACATCTCACACTTAGTAAGGAACACACTTTTGAGTGTGAATTTTGAATTTTTATGTTCTAATAGAAGGATGAGTCCTCTAGGGATAGATGGGATGTATCAGAGTGGGGTTTCCTTTAGGTGATGTCCAATAACTATGCTAAGGGTTTTGTGAGACGATACCCATGGGTGGTTTATGGGAATTGTTAGTGGATTGGAATTAGGGTGCCATGTATCTTAGAGTGAGTTTCCTTGGTATGGTCCTTAGTTATCATGATCAGGGTATGAGGGGGATTTTTGTGAGATTTTAGACATTCCTCCTAAGGATATGGTTTAATAGAGCCTACAAGATGAATGAAAATCATGGGTTATGTATGTTACATGGTTTCAATGAGCTGAGACATAGTGTGTTTTGAGGGACCCATTGTCAACCCTTATTAGTGAGATGAAATGTTTCATGGGTTTAGAGTAATGAGTTGTGTGACCATGATAGTCTTGAGGGGAGTTTCCTATGTGGATAGATGAATTATGATATGTACATTGAGGTTTGGGGAAATCTGTTGAGTGAATAGTGCCCAAGGGATGATTTGGTGAGCTTGTGAGATGGGTTGTGTTCCCTATTTATATTTCCTGTGTGTAAAAAAATGTGTGATGCCAAATGATGATGGAGGGAATACTCTATGGAAGAAGGGATGGACGAGGCCATATAGTGGGTCCTTTCCTTAGGGGATTAGGTTGGGTACTTCAGTGTGCCCTACCTTGTCAATGGAATGGGTTGGAATCTATGATATGTTCTATCCTTTGAGACAGTTTGGGTTTTCTAAAATACTATGTGTCATACCCTATATCGATGGGTAGTGGTTGGGTATGATCATGTGTGTCTTACCTGGCAAGTACTTTCAGTGTTCCTTTCCATGTGAGGGGATGGGTTGGGATCTATTCAAGGTTCCCTTACTTCATGAGGGTATTGGTTTGGTATAATTCTCTGTGAATTTACCTAAGGGGAATAGATCGTGGTACTATTTAGTGGGCATTCCCCATGATGGATTATCTTTGGTACATGACATGTGACCTACCCTATATCTTTAGGTATGGGTCAGGATTGGAATCATAAGAAGACTGGATTCTGACATGGGGCTAAAGTAGGTATGGAAAGGTGTGGTAGTTTCCAAGTTAGTATACAATAACCCAATGTGTGTGCATGTGGTGGTGGCAGGAGGTGGATTTCTAACATAGTCTGAAGAAAGTTTTCTTGGGTGTAATAGTGGTTTTGTTTGTACAAGATGGACCGATGTGTATGTTATTTTCTATAATAACATCCCTTATTCATAAACACGTATTATGGAGTATGTTAGGGAAACTTTTTGAGACCATGATGAGATTCATTTCTCACACCCTACACTAGAACTCTGATGTGCATATAAACTTTATGTCAACATTCAATTTGATCATATATTACGTGGTAGATTGGGATGGGGATTATCGATGATGACTATAGTTTGGGATGAGGTGAGGCTCGAGGAAGAAAATAGATATTTTTTATTTTTTTCAATTGTTTATTCATATATATGATTTCCCTGATGGGTTATCGGTGAGATATACGATTGTATGCTTCTATATATATCATTTTTTATAGAATTAATATTCTTTATAATATTCAACAAACTCTAGTGTCTTTTTTGAATGATATTTGTTTATCTAACAAAATTTATGACACTAATTCAATGTAATAGTCTTCTAAATTTATGATTTGGGATTTCTCCACTAGTCAAAAACTTCTTCCGTACAGGGAGGTACACTTAAGGCTATGTAGCCCTCCAACTTAGAAGTGTGTCTAGGGCCAGGGTGTTAAAAACTTAAACTGAAAATTTTTTACCCAATTTATGATAAGTAATTTTATAACCTTAACTAAATTATAAATGTTTAATTTAAAAGGTGACTAAAAGGGTTATCATTTTTTGAATGAACGTAGGTGAAAAAATTAATGTGTAGTCCAGAGATAAATTATACATATCAAAAAATTTAGAGTTATTATTGAGATAATATTATAAGTAAGTAATAAATTTAGAGTATGTAATTTATTTTATGAGGGAGAATAAAACAACCTATACTTTTTATGTATTTATATTTTTTATTTTCCTTATTTAACATACATGTGTGTCATGATAAATTTTATTTTACTTTTTTTAACTAAAAAATTTTTATAAAATAGTTTCATAAATTAAAAATGAACCTGATAACATAATAATTGTTTTATTATTTTAATAAAGGATAGAATAAATAAAATATATATGCTCAGCATATCTAGTTTTTTAATAAAAATGTTGAAATAATATGCAATAGCTGAAAATAACATGGCTCAAAGTATTTCATAATTATCAAGCCTGTGATGATTAAATTTTAAGGTGTAGCATCCCACCCCTAATCCCTTGTCTTGGGAATATGAAGTTGTGTTACTAACCATAGGGGACATCCCCTAGACACCAAAGGTTGGTAATAAATTCCAAGGGCATTACCTATACATGAGGGATTATTTTCCCTTAAATACACATAACCTAATAGATAAAATAATATAAAAAACTATGATACGATATAATGCAATAGAGTAAACACAACAACTAAAAACTCAAGATAAATAAATAAATGATATTATTAGAAAAAAAACAAAAAATATCTCTCAAAACCAAAAAAATACTTCAGGACATAATGAAACTAATGTGGAATCACTAAAAAACCAACCCAAACATCCCTAATATCCACCCACCATCACCAATCCCATATCATCATGATGTTATGCTAGAGAAACTTGAAGTCTTCCCCATACCTATACTAGGATAAACATCATAATTGTATGCACCAATGTGTATATACAGGAGGTGATTATATCAAATTAATTGAAAATTGTCTAATAGAATCCCAAAAATTCAACTAAAACTAGAAAAAGTTAACACAATTTATTTAAAACTAGAAGGACTTCGAAAACAGTTATCAAAAAAAATTCATATAAATGCAGTTAAGTGGAAAATAAAAGTAGATTATATCAAAAGAATAATTTATCAGTCACTCCATTATAAAATAGATTCCTAAAATAAACATTTTTATAAGTAGTGTGTCTATTATTTCCGCTTGCAATAACCATTAAACCTAATCATTCACATTTTCATGTGTCAAAAATTCATTTCCCAATACTCATGAGTGGTAACTCATCTTCTGTACCAAGTCATAACTTATTCGTGAACTCATGTTACCCAATTAGCATAGGTAGCTAAGTTTAAATCCAACAAGGCCACTCATAATGTAAATAATGAACAAAATCAATCCCATATATTTCAATCTCTCTTCAAGACATACTTTATTTAAAAAAAATTATATTTTAAGAATGTAAGAAAACATTCCATGTGCATCTTTTTTAAATCATGATTTTAAAATAATATAATAATAGAGCTTTCTAAAAATATTTAATCAAGGGTTTTTTCCAATGAAAACAAAATAAATATTTTTAGAAATTAAAACCCTTCAATATCTAATATAATTGTATAGAGATAAGTCACCTATATCACAAATGAAACTATCTACCAAAAAACGAAAAAAAGGGAATACCTTGTCTTTATATTTCCTTACCATCAATAATTAACAACAAAATCTCATCAAAATATTCAATAACCTATGGATCTATGAATAAAAGTTTTTATTTAGGATTATTCCCAAGAGAAAATGAAGATATATATAAGTAGAAGAAGAAATGGATAAAGTTATATGATTCTCTAGATTTAATGAACCATGATCTTTTGAAATTGGATATGAATCAAATAGAATGGATAGAAACACCTTTAGGAGTCATCTAGTTTTAGATCCTATGAAAATGAATGAAGAATGGGGATTTTGGGAGATTTTTTGCGTTAAAATTTCAATTTTCAAATTTAATTAATTGTATCTCATGGTTAGCTCACACTATTTACCAATGTATGTTCCAACCATGTAGGCACCACTATATCAAAAACAATATCTCACAAATTTTGGCTATATAGTTTTCCAAACCATCCACCTATCTAGTGAAATTCCTCTTTCCCATTTCATAATGTTACCTAAGGAATCCAAACTCCTTTTACTAACCATGTGCCAATCTTTTTCCCCCTCTTAGACACCCTCATCCTTCCACATGGTTACCTAGGTAATTCTCATGGTTAACCTAACCATGTGCCAACCATAAACCTTCAATACTCCATAAAAACTAAAAAAACCATTAAAAATAACTCAATACTTATCCCAACCAAACTGTATCTCAAAAATACATAAAAGAGTAACACATACCTCAAACTAGGGGTGTCACATTATCCCCAAAATTGGGTTGTCCATCATGGAAAACATCAAGATTAGGGATGCTTTCATAGAGCTATCTTAATTTCTCTAGCATAAAATCATCTCATTCCCACATCTAATCATGAATCTAACTATGATACCATAATATCTTCACCAAATTAATTCATTTACCATGCAAGATCTTATCTCATCTATCCATAATACATAATGGTACCTAAAAAATGTATCATCTAATTATAGATCAATATGATCTCATTGAATCACATGGTTAGTGTCAAGATAGTACTTCCTCAGTTAATATACACGAAACACATTATGAATGAAAATAAACATTTCTATTAAATCCAATTAATAATCCACATCTCCAATCTATTCAAGTATATAAAAAGATATGACATACTAAGGAGCTAAATTTCTTTTCCTAACCAAACGATGAAGTCCCGTCCTTGGAGAGACCATCAAGATAACATATCCCCTGACTGTAAATGATAACGGTTGATGATGATGATTTCCATTAGATTTTTTATGACTCTATTTCATTTCCATTTTTTTCAAATAATCAAAATTTTCAATATCCCCTAATGCACAATGCTATTTATAATTAGCGAAATATCTTATGTATCTAACCAATTAAGTGGAGCGTGAAAAGGATGGGCATAAAATTCTTTAAATAGATCCATATATATCATTCTCTTATTACTATTGGCATACGAGAACTCCACTAAATTTAAATGACCCTCCCAGACGCCCCCAAAGTCCATAACACAAGATTTTAGCATGTCTTCTAATATCTAGATTGAATGTTCTAACAGCCCATCCATTTGAGGATGATATTTTCCTCTCATGGTGAATAGGGTTCTAAGGTCTTACTATAAGGATCACCAAAACTGAGAGGTAAACCTTGGGTCTTGGTTAGAAAATATTGAAATTGGTACATCATGTAGCTTCACTACTTCTTATATTTAAACATTTCCAGGTCATCTACCATACTGGATTCATGGACTAGAATCTAGAAGGTTTATTTTGTGAGTCATCCAACAATCACCCATATGGAATCATGATTTGGAATCATTCTCAGTAAACTAGTGACAAAGTCCTAGGAAATTTCCTCTAATATTCATACTAGTATAGTTATGGATTGAAAGATACCAATTAGTCTTTAATATCAATTCCTAACCAGCTGATAAGTGAGTAATTTCAAAACATTTTTAACAAATATTAATTACATACCCAACCATGAAAAATGGGTCTTTAGTGCCTTGTACATCTTTTAGAAGCCAAGATTAATAACCCCATTTTAGTGGTGATAAGGAGAAAGAAGTTCTTCCTGATAAGATGGGGGAATTGTTATTTTTTCTTGAAAATGAAATACTAATTTACCATATTCTTTCTATATGTAAATATTCTTCCAACCATTCTGTTTTGACTATAATTTCAAATAATCAAGGTCATATATTTAATCCTACTTGACCATATCAATCAATTTAGACATAAGAGTCATTACAAATAAAAATACACCACTTTCATTCTTAGTGAAATCCAAATTCATATACACAATCATCTTTCTCAATTTCCACTGATCATAAGATTTTTTATCCAAATTATTATATAAATTTCAACTTATTGCATCAGCTACTTAATTACATTTACTTTATGTATCAAATTTTCCAATGTTGAACATCTGAAGATGTTCCACCCATCAATCTTTCCTGAGTTTGAAATCACTTTTTGAAAATTTATGTTTCAGGATTTTATGGTTATTAAAAATAGTGAATTTTTAGTGTAATAGATAATGTTCCATGTTTTTAAAGAACATAAGGCCATATCTATTTCTATATCGTTCATAAGATAATTATTTTCATTCATGTACAATAGCCATGGGGAAAAATCTATTATATGATCTCCAGGAATGAGAACACAACCCAAAATTGATATATAGGCATCAAAATATACCACATAACCAATACTTGGTTCTGGAAATGTAAGGATAGGTGATAAAGTGTGTCGAACATTAAGATTGTGAAAAAATTTATGACACTCATCACTCCTTTGGAAAGGAATAACTTTCCAGTTCAAAGTATTCATTAGAGAGGCAAAACATGAAAATTCATGAAAAACGTGATAGTAATAACATGCTAATAAAAAAATATATGTATCAGAAATATTTTCTTTAGTGGGTTCCAAGAGATAACATCTTATATCTTTTTAGGATCTACTAATACACCTACTTCAAAAATTACATGGACAAGGAAGAAAGTTTCTTATATCTGAAAGTCACACTCAGAAAATTTAGTATAAATCCAATGTTCTTGTAGGTTGATCAATAAAATATCCAAGTGTTCTTCATGGTCACTTTCAGTCCAAAAATAGCACAATATATCATTAATAAATACCGCAACAAAGGAATTAAGGTACCCCTAAAAAATATGATTCGTTAATTCTATGAAAACTACTGGTGAATTCGTGAGTCCAAAGGGAATAATAAGGTATTAATAATGACTATAACTACTTCCAAAATATGTCTTTGAAAAATCCTCCTTTTGAACTCAGAGTTAGTGATACCATGATTTTAAATCAATTTTGGACAAACATTTAGACCCCTTCAATTGATCAAATATATCATTGATTCAAGGTAGAGGATAATTATTTTTTATCATAACTTTATTTAGATTATGATAATCAATATAAAATATAAAGGAAACATCAAATTAAAATAGGGTTAGACCAGAAATTCCATCAATTCTATTTTTATCATCCCATAAGATAGAATTTAAATAGGGTTGGTCCCTGATTATAGATAAATTAAAATTTCCACTTTTATTTCAAGTGGAAACCAAGAGATATTTTTAGTGAAAACATAGGGATATTAATCTACGATGGTTGTAAAATATCTTTCCTTGATTACATCAATTGTTTCTAAACTTACTACATCCAACTAATAAGAGATATTCCCAACCATCAGTACAAAATTTCCTATTTTAATATTTTGATCCCAATCTCCCTTAAAGATATATATCAATCAATCCAAAGATATATAACTCATTAATTGGGAATAAAAACTAATATGAACCTTAAAAGATGTTAACCAGTTCATTCCTAAGATTACATAAAATATTTATATTTATAGAATAGAAAAATTCCACATAAACTAGACCTATGAAATTGTTATATAACATGGAAAACATTTCAACCCTCTATATTCTCATTTCCTAAGAGGTGTATAAATTTTTATAATGTGAGGCATCACTTATACATGTAATCCCATATGAATTATGACATGAGAAGAAATAAAAGTGTGGATTGTTCCTATATCAAATAAAATTTTATAAGATTTTAGTTCTGAAAGATGTTATCTTTCACAATAGAAGGACTTGATTGTTCCTCTATGACTATTTCACCCACAATATATAACTACTTACTAGGTCATCCCTAAAACCAATTTATTCCTTATTGTTTTGGAATCAACTCTGGTTAATGGATGTTCCTAAAATCACCTTGACTCACTCAGTTCTAGGATTTAGATCTATTATTATGAGACCAAACCATCTAATCATTAGAGGATTTTGACACATTTTCACCATTTTCACCTGTTTGTCTTAGGGTTCTGGTAAAATGAAGTTTGATACATCCCATTTCACTATAACCATGACACTTTTAAGATAGTTTCATGAATTACCTTTTACTATGGTCCAATGATCCTCATTAAAAACAACCAGGTATGGTGTTGTCACATAGAAGAAAAAAAATATGGTTGATTGGTTCTATGATGTCTTACTTCCCTGAGAATAGGTTTCACTTTTCCGCTTGTTTCTAGAATTGGAATTTTCACTTGTACCCATATAGGAAAAAGTGATCCATACACCATAGGTTCCTATAATGTCTATTTTTAAACTATAAATCTATTCACAATATCTATATATTATTGATATAGAATATTCCTACATTATAATGAATATATAGTCGTATACATACCACAAGGATATGATCCTTTAGGTACTTGCTAGTGGCGGCCTCCAGATTCAAGCAAGATTGCTTCGTGAACATAGCTTCACAAACTATGAAAGACTAATTTTATTTCTTAAGATTAAATAAATTTTTTGTCTTTGTAATATTGAAGATATGTGGTTATAATTATTTGTTAAAAAATTCCTTGAACCATTTACAAGTAATCTATTGGTATTGTTTATATTCAACAATTGTATCCCACTATTGCCTCTTGAGGTCTTTGCGAATGTATACTACTAGATTAACATTGATATCAATTAGGGTTTCTAGAAAATTAGTGAATCAATTAATTTGAAAAAGAAATATTCCATGTTTTGATACCCTAAATTCCCCTAAAATATTTTTGGATTATTCTTTTAAGATTTCAATGAAGGCTTATCATGGAATGGTTCCTAAATATTATTTCCTATATCTACCACTGGGAAGGCTTATTGATTCACCTATGGTTGACTTTAAACTACATTTTTATCTTCATCCTACTATTGATTTATCAACCATATCAATGGTGATATATTTTTTTTACCAAATAATATAATAACAGTCAAACAATATATATCAAACAAATCGAAGGCTTAAGATATAAAAAATAATAACAAATAAAATCATCACAACCACAATCCATCAGTTTTCAAATACAACATCGATAATGAAATCCTAGTGGTAAGTATCTATACCAATGAATGATACTCTACACTCATTGGCCAAGCCCACAATGATTGGGTGAAGACACTCCAAAATGTTTATATGAGCACTCTTTGTACCCAAAACACCCTGGTAACATGAAGTTCAGCATAAAAAGGTAATTTATGCATTTTTATACTCTACATTTCAAGTTCTGATGTATTATATATCCAGAAATATCATCCCTATAGACTAAAAACATTAAATGAATTTCATTTATAACATTTCTCCCCTAACCCATTACCTTGGGAAGAGGCAGCTGTGCTCCTTACCATATGTGATATCCCCTGGACCCAAAATTTTGAACATAACTTCCAAGGTATTTACCCAAATGTGAGACATAATTATCTCTTAAATGTAAAAACTAAACGATATGAGCATATAAATGAAAAAATGATACTATTTAATGATTAAGTGTAAACCCCACAACTCAAAATCCAACAAAAATAAATAAATCAGTGTAATAGTGGAAAGAAATGTATAATATCACTCAAAAAACAAAGTAGAATCATGATGAAATGAAACCAATTTGGAATCAATATAAACAACCAAAAATAACATATCCAATATCCACCCACTATCACCAAGTACATATTATCATGATGCTCCACTAGAAAAATATGAAATCTTCCCCATACCGGTATCATGATAAACATCATCTCTATATGCATCAAGGTTCCTATGTAGGGTATCAATATATAGAATTAGATTAAATCCTCCAAAAGTTTCCCACACACCCCATTAAGATCGGAACAAGTTAGAAAATTATATATAATAATCAAGGGTAGTGAATTAGTTATCAGGAGTGTTTCACAAAAAAGTTTTAAAGAGGCATATCAAAATAGTTTATAAAAAAAGAACAATTTATCAATCAATCCATTATTGAATAGATTCATAAAATAACCATTTTAATAAGAATCATATTAATTATTTAACTTTTGGAATATCCATTCCAAATGCTCATGCACACATTCATGCATCTACTAAGACATTCCCAATACTAATGAGATATAAATCATCTTTTATGTCAATTCTTCACATAGTCATATACTCACATGACCAAAATGACATAGAAATACAAGTTTGAATTGAAAAAATCATTCATAATGAAAATTATTAACATAAAAACCCCATTTATTCCAAATTATATTAAAAATATTTTTTCATTAAATAATCTCTTTAAATTATTTAAGAAAAAAAGATGTATTCATATTTCAAAAACAACGATTTTAAAGAAATACAATAAGATAGATTTCCAAAAAATATTCCATCAAGGTTTTTTCGAACAAAACATAATCTAGAGTTTTAAAAATCTAATGCTTTATTTTCTAGAAGAATTGCAAAGAGATAGAAGCCACTTGCCTCATAGTGGAAACCATAACTGAAGAAATTGCAATAAACAAGGAAGGTCTAGTCTTTATATTTCTTTCCCTTCAATAATTCCAAATAAAACGACCTAAAACATTTCTAACCCCATATATTTGGGAATATGGTTTTGATCTAAGGTTATTACCAAGGGAAAATAAAAATATATATAAAGGTAGGGGGAAAGAGACAACATACCTTGATTCTCAAAATCTAATCCATCAAAATCCATTAAAATTGACTCTATAACAATGAGAACTGCCAAAAACACCTAGAGGAGTCCTCTAGTTTGATAGACTAGGAAAACTGATGAATAATGAGTGTTTAAAGTTATTTTTTGGGTTAAAATTCGAAATTTAATATTTAATTAATTTTTTCAGATGGTTAGGCCATAATTTTTATCAAATTATGCCCCAACTATGCAGACACAACTATTTTGAAACATCTAGCTCATGAGGTTTGGATACACTCTTTGAAAAACTATGCACTAATTGGGTGTCTCCTCCTAAACTAACTCAGTCTTATTTATGGTTACCTAGGTAATTTATATGGTTACCCAAAACCATAAAACAATTATGCACCTTCAAAACTACTTTTAAAACACACCAAAATCATCCAGAAACTTCCTAAGACTAAGCCCAACCAAACTACAGATAAAAAATACATTAAATAGAGGCACGTACCTCAAAATTGGGGTGTTAAAAAAGTAATTAAAATGATTATCCATGGAATATAAATTTCTTCATATGATTCACCTAATTAAATAGGCAATTTTTTATTATTTGGTAATTTACTACTACAAATAAAAGATAAATATAATACATAAATTATATAATTAAAACTAGATAAAAACAAGTATCCTAACTCAAATCTTTAGAAAACTGTATACCTATAACATTCATGGTATATAGTAGTGTAATAAGACATTAAGTGTACGTTTTTTTTGTGAAACCTGGTTTAATTGTTAGAATAAAGAGAATATAAATATAGGTATAGAGGTTATGTGTCGTTTTTGGGAATATTGAGTATATATTCCCTGAGTATAATCATTATATAATCATTTTTTAAATATTTATTGACAATTATAAACAACATTTTTGTTACATATAAATGTATAATTATTAACCAAGAACTAATAATAAAATTTTATTAAATAATAATTAATTCTTTTAATAGTAGAAACTTTTCTCCAACACTGAAAGTGTGATTCAATAATACACAATGAATTTTTTTTCATATTTATATCTAATGTATCCATATATAACCATCTATAATAGTGTATTTAATATTAATAAGTCAGGTTTATTAATCCATAAAGAAAAAAAATACGCATATTTCTAATAATAATAATTATTTCTTAAAATAGTTTTATAAAATATCCTTTACTAAATGAATGAATCATTTTATACATGTAGACTTATATAATAAATAATTTTCTTATCTTTATAGTGTTAATTTATATGGTAGTCATTAGAAAAGTAATGTGGTCATTGTGATAATGATGTAGTCATTAGAATCTAATTTTAATCATGGTGATATATATACTATATTAGTAACTTTAATATAATAAGTAACCATTTAAAATAATTAATTTTATATTTAAATTATTGTCTATATTTTCATAATTAATTTTATTTGGTATTCCATATGCAATTAATATAATATAAATTCCAATTAATGGATAATTAATGCATTTTACACTAAAACAATATTTTATAAAGTATTTATTATTTTCATTTCCAAAATAAATTTATCACATTTAGGGACATACTGTAATAAATGGACATAAAATATAGATATTTTAGTTTTTGTAAAAGTAATATACCCATTGGAATATTAAGGTTGTCATTATGATTAATTATTATTATACTAAAACGGTTTTCATATATAGATACTTAATAATTTAATTTATAATATTTAGTGTTTGATTTCGAGAAAATATATTTATTTTTTTGTAATAAGTTCTATGAAATTATTTAAGGCTCGAAATTTGGAAATTTTATAAAAAAAATAAAATGAGAAAAATTTGGTTTAATAAGGTAGAATATGGTAAATATGGCATCAAAAATAGTTATGTATGACCAAGATTCAAATATATTTATTATATTGACCTACTATTGGAATTATACATTATATGAGAGCATTATAATAAGTATTGATCAATTATGGGGTGTAATTGATCACCTAAGATATTGGAAAAATAATAATCAATTCATTATGCCAAAAAATACACTCACCAAAAATATAAATACCCAACTCATCCACTCATTTCTATTAACATGATTCTCAAGTTAACAATTAATATGTCTCTCAATGATCCTCTCGTGTATCTTTGTATTTAATTTTAAATTTTTTTATAGGTTCTGTTAAGATTTTTGAAGCCTCTTCAGTTTTTCAGAAGTTTTCTGAAAGGATCTTTTTGAAAGGATCATTTTTTGGAAGGGGTTTAGTTAAATGATTATAGACCTAGGAATTTGCTAGAGGAATCTGACTAAATCTTATTGTTATGATGTTTTGTAAAAATTATAGGAAGTATTATTTTAATACTTGGGTAGTAAAATATTTCACCAGTTGTTAGTGGTCAAATTGAATGTGAAACCAGGTATTGGAGGTCACCTTAGTCAATGGAATGAAATTCATGAATCTCACAGGGCAGTGGAATCAGTTTACCAGAGAAGTACATTGTAAATACAAGCTGGTACTGGCTGTTGAGATAATGAATATAATAATTTAATGGAGACTTTAGTAATTCATTGGAAGGTGACTTTGGCTAATTTAGAGTGATATTTCTTTTGCAAAATCTTGTACTCTTTTTTATCATAATGATTGAAATGTTCTCCCATGTACGTAGTAATTTTTTCCAATCCTCATAATTCATGTGTGTCCATGTGTTTTTTCTTTGATTATACATTTTTTCATGTGTGTGGATATTTTTTGTGGTGATTACACTATATATCTCCTAGTCCTG
The DNA here is from genome assembly GCA_963277665.1 of Viscum album. Taxonomy (NCBI): domain Eukaryota; kingdom Viridiplantae; phylum Streptophyta; class Magnoliopsida; order Santalales; family Viscaceae; genus Viscum; species Viscum album. The sequence continues at coordinate 1,423,825,693 of OY728120.1, read as the reverse complement.
GAACACATAGTTAAGGGATAATTGAATAATTTCTAAGGAAAGGAGTTCAGAGGGAGGTTCTTTTGTATTTCCACTATGATGGTTCTTTCAGTTTTGGTGCTCCCAACAAGTGATGTTAAAGATATATGGTTTACTTTTACACACCTGGTAGAAGATAGAGTATAATCATATGAATTAATGATTTGGATTAACAAGTTTTATGAGAAATACTTTTCCTTCTAGAGGATGAAATGGGAATATCTTCTTATATAGTAAGATATTGATGTTTAATTATCTAGAGAATGTCAAACGAAGACAGAAAATTCAAAAAGGGAGTGATTATATATGAAGGCTCCATCCTAGATAAGAATTTATCTTGCATAGAATGTGTATTTTAATATTTGGGACAATAAAAGAACTACTAATGTTATGAAAGTGTTGGCTGATATGTATGAGAAACCAAAGTACTCAAAAAAGTATTTATGATATCGTGATTATTCAGCTTGATACTATATGAAGGAATACCAAGAGTAGACCATGTGAATGATTTCAACATGATCTAAGGACAACTCGAATCAGTAAAGGTTTCATTCGGGTTGGATGTATGGGTGTTTCCTTTTGTATCTTCACTTCTAAAAAACTAGTATGTTATGGTGATAGTAATAAATAATTAAATTAGAATGTTAGATATTGTATTTGATGAAATTTGAAAACTAATAGTTAAAAAACGTTTAGGAATAAGGAAACCTAAGTACCTTATGGAAGTGTTATCTATATTGGAGGATAGGGGCGGTCACCTCAACAAAAGTTCTAGTCGAAGAATACTTTAGAGGATAGGTCCCAAGGAAGAATTCAAAGTACATTAGGTTTTCAAGGTCCTACTTGTTAAATTTTTTGAAAGAAAGGAAACATCAAAAATAAATAAATAAATATAAAGGATTCTACTGAAAAGGATTTAAGTTTTGGAATAAAAAATTCTATTAGTATGAAAAAAGGAGGTGATCATTTATACTTAGTGTGAATATTCTAGAAGAATTATTAGTTATATACATTGTGCATGTTTTCATTCAATTCGTGGGTTGGTTAGAATGGTAGACTATGTATTTAGAATATTAGGGAGAGTACATATGGTAGATGATTAATCTCTAGAGATAATTGTAAAAGAAAATCTCAATATTTGAGTAAAGAATGGAGGTTTCTTGGAGCTAAAAGATGTTAACACATTCTAGGTCTCTCAAAGAACCTCATATCAGTTTGATAACTTTATGAAGTAGGATTACCAACCACTTTATTAGATAGATTATGGAATATGACCATAGCATCCATGGTGATTTCTCATGGGGTGAATAATGGAAACATATACATGACTAGAAGAAAATATGAAGTTGAATTATCAAAATCACTTCATTATAAGATTAAAAGTTATGGCACTATATATATGGTCACCTAAGTGAGAAGAATATGAATTCTTTAGAAATAAAGGAAATATATATACTCAATCACATAGAATTATAATTTTTTAAGAGTTTAATTATATGGAAAGAGAATAATGTTTTGTTCAATTTGAATGGATGGAAACATAAAAATAAGAATCTAGAACTTCTTCATTTGGACATTTAGGGACCCAACCCTGCAAATTCCAATAGAGGGTAACTATACTCAATGAATTTTATTTATAATTCCAAATGGAATTTCTAGTTATACTTCTTAAATAATAAATTTTATGTTTTTCAAGAATTTATTCAATGTAATTATTTGGAAGACTGTGAGTGTGACAGGAAGCTCAAGTGCCTCTGAACAGACAATGGTGGGGACTAAATTAGACACAAATTCAAAAAAAAAATAAAAAAAATGGATTTAGGAATGAAAATAAAATTCTTAGAATTACACAATATAATAGAGTGGATTAAAGATTTAATAGGACTATATATGAGAAAGCTTGGTGTATAAGACTTAATTTTTGAATTTCTAATGGAATTTGTGTAGAAGTTATAAACATGGTAGCATACTTGGTCAGCAAAATTTTAGCTTCAGATATGGGACAATAACTTCTAAATAAACTTCATTATGGTAAAATACTATAAGTTAACCTTCATAAAACATTAAAAAGTGTGGTATATATTCATGTTGATTACAATGATGGAGATAAAATGGAGGATAAATACAAATTTTGTTTTCTTATTAGATGTGGGGATGAGAAATTTTTATATCATGTGTATGATAATGATAATAAATAGGTCATCCAGAGCATAGATTTTGACTTCCATGATAATATTCTATGGAATGATCAAAACTTGGCTGTTAAGGAAGTTAAGTAAAAATCAGTTATTAAAATTCGGTTTTATTAGAATGAGATTACTAGAAAAAAATAGAAGAAATAATAGAAATTTCTGTACTTACTAAGGATCATGAGAGAGATTTAGAAAAAAAAGTTCCTGAAGGAAGACTAGAAACAAGTTTTATAGGATAGTAAATTATGTTTATGAGATCCACTAGAATTAGAAAATCAATTAATATGTTTTGATATGATATAAACTTCTTTCTTTTATTATATGGTGGTGAATCAGAGTGTTTGAAAGAATAATAAACCATCAGTGAATCAAAGTAGTGGGAGTCCACTATGAAGGAGGAAATTAATTTCATGAAGTACAAAGAAACATGGTATTTGGATGAACTTCCAGAAAAAAAATGAGCTATAGAAATTACATGGGTTTCTTATATAATGGAAGAAGTTAATGTAAATATGAGATATATTTCACATATGGTGGTGAAAGGTTTCCAAAAAAATAAAATAACTGATTTCTTAAATATTTTCCCATCATTTTTCAAGCACAAAACAATCCATATAGTGCTGACCATTATTTCAACTAATATTTTTCACTTGGAGAAGATAGATTTCAAGACTGTCTTTATTAATTTGGATTAAGAGGATGATATCTAGATGTCTTATTCCAAGGGTTATGATGATTATTGTAAGGATAAATTTTCCAATAATTTGAAGAGAAGTATCTATTGTTTGAATAAAATCCCTTCATAGTGGAATCATGGGTTTGATAATTTCTTTAATGAATAAATTATCAATATATGTGATTCTAATAATTGTTCTTATAGGAGTAAAATGAATAATGATACATTTATTTTACTACTCTTTTAAGTGGATGATATGGTACTTACAGAACCTAAAATTTAGAAGAATAAAAATTTGAAGTGAAAATTTTTTGGAAGGTTTGAGATAAAGGATCTTAAACATACCAAGAAAATATTGGGGATGAAATTTGAGAAGAATATGAATTCCATAACTTTGGTTTTATCCTATAAGTAATAAATTTAAAAGGTTATTAAAATATTTAGAATAACTGAATGTAAACCCGTATCAACTCCCCTTTATATAAACTTCAATCTTTCAAAGTCATAAGAACCATCTTTGGAAGAAGAAGTCTAAAACATGGAAAAGGTTATTCATGCTTCATCCAATGGAAGTTTTATGTATGCAATGATTTTCACATTTTCTAATATTTCCTTTGTAGTGGGAGTTATGAGTCACTTCATGCCAAATCCTAGAAGGATTCATTGGGAGGTTTTGAAATGAATCACATGATATCCAAAATGTTTATCTTCTGTAGAATCATCTTTCACTGATAATAATACATTGAAGAGTTTGGTGGATGTAGATTTTTCTAGAGGCATGGATTCAAAAAAGAGAATTATAAGTTTTTTCTTCACTTTCAGAAGAACATTATTCAGTTTTATGTCTAGATTGTACCATGATGTTACTCTATAGATAATGGAAGCATAATATATTTTTTATACCAAATTAGGATTGGATTTTGTCTTATTGATGTGATTTTTGGAGGAGTTCAGGAAAGAATCAGTAGGAATGTTTTTTAGTGATAGTCATAGTTACATTCACCTTGAAAACAATAACATTTTTCATGCAAGGAAAAAAATATCAACTAAAAATTATATTCCACACAAAATTTCCTAGAAGACAGAGTATTATAACTTTAGAATGTGGCTATAAAATAAAATCTTGAAGACACTTTATTAAAGGAGTTAGTCTAAGAATATGAGGAAGCATTATACCGTGTTTAGACTAGGTTTAATGGAACAATTGGATAATAATATATGAACTAGAAGGAGGTTAACTCTGATGGATGCGGAAGGAGGTCAGAATCCCTAAAGAAATCTCTACGTGAGAAATTTTTGGGATTTGTGAAGTCTCTTTAGTTTTCTGGAAGGATATTTCCAACATTATATTTCCAAAAGTATCATTTTTTATAACAATCTTCTAATAATGGAAATAGACCTTATAATTTTTGGAATATATTTGACTGAAGCACAATTATCTTATGATTTTGAGAAATCATAGGAAGGATTGTTTCAATACTTGGGTATCACACAATTTCACCAGTTTTTAGTGATCATACCAAAGGTAAAACAACATATCAGAGGTTACCTCTCTCAATGAAAGGATAGTCATGAATCTCAGATGATGGTGGAACAGATTTACTAGAGAATACCTCAATAAATATGGGGTGTGTCCAAATACTGAATTAATGAAAATGGTAATAAAAGATACACATTTAAAGTCATTAGAATAAGTATATTGGATGAGTGAGAGTGAGACTATTTTTGGTAATATATTATACTCTATTTTATCATAGTGATTCCAGAATTCTACCATGGATGTAGTATTTTTTTAAGTAATATAATTATTTTTTGTTCTTATACTTGTTTCCTTTCATTTTGAATTGTGTGTGTTTGGTGATTTCATGTGGGTATTAGGTTATATATCTCATAGTTCCAAAACATGTATTCAAGGAATCTATGAAGACTTTCTGAGGAAAGGAATTCAGAATAAGGCTTTTCTAAAAGTCACTATAAGTGTTCTTCTAGTTTTGTTGCTCCCAATAGTACTAAGGATTGATTCTAAGCTAAGAAATTTTATTTAGCTAAGGGAAACATATTTTATATCTTTATCTTCTTATTGTAATTATTTTTTAAAATTATACTTTAAATTTCCATTTTTAGGATATTATGATTATATATCATTTTTTCTCATTCCTTTAATGTATTATCCAAGATAGATTGATCAATCCCTATAATTGTACACTTTTATAACTTGTTAGTATATAGAAATAATCACATGATTCATTAAACTATAACTTGTTCCATTATTCAAATTACTATGTGTCTATGGTACTTGGAAATGAAATATATAAGAGGTGATTGATCCCTCACTACATTTTTATTTCCTTCAAATCAAAAATTAAGGATTATAATTGTTCTACCAATACCTTTCAACAAACTCAGTTCATAAGAAAAACCATTGTTCATCACAAACTTTGTATCACCCTATAGAGAAACATTATAGAATTTTAGTTCAAAAACATAATTCTAAGTAAGTGGGGTTCACTCAGAATATGTATCTTGTAAAATTAGTTTCTCACATCTGTTTCATCCTTGGTCAATGGATTAAAAGGATATGGCCTTTATTATTCTCTTTTAAGGTGATATATTCGATTAATATATTGGTAGTCCTTTCTTGCTAATGGATATATTCCCCAAATCCAATATAAAGTATATTATATTTTATATATATCATTTTATATGACATGTATATTTTTTAGGATGTGTCATATGGGAGGAAATTAATTTCATAAGATTTGTTAAGGGTATATTGTAAAGCATGAATATCAATATATCATGCAACTATGAATCCAATTATGATATTTGATTAAGAAATGTTATATGAAAATATATTTATTATAATTGAATTGTATGATTCAAATAAATTCTATATAGTTAACATTTAAATTTCAATGTCAAATTATAATATTTAAAAATCTTTTATGAATACCAATAATTGAATGAATTAAATGCATGAGACAATGTGATCAGCAGAGGGCTTCACAAAGTTTTAATTATAATATATTAATTAAAAATGTGATGAACACATGATTAAATTACATGGGTGGATCGATAATATCCCAAGGATTATATAAAGGAGGTAGTATCCATTAAGATGGTCGTTGTATTAAGTTCCAAACTTCCAGTCGATCCACCATTCTAAAATCTCTCTCTTCTTCCATCCTTTTTTTTCTAATATATTAGCATATCGTGGTTTCTAGGAGCTTACCCCATAATCATTGGGTGATTCAGATTAAACCATGTATACATCATGGATGGATGAACCTCTTGGTTGATCCTTAGGGATCTTCACCAAACCACTGTGATTAAATAAAGGAGCATTAACCAACAACTATGAAATTTCTATATTATTCTTTTTATATTTACATGGGTTTGGATTTTTATAGCATGGTGATCTAGGGAATTTATTGATTCTAATATATTTTATTACATTGAAAATGTGTTTTTTGGTCCTTAGAAATCTTTTATTGGTATCAAATCATTTTAATGTTTCTTTATTCTTAAAATCTTGTCTAAAAAATGATGAAATTGCACATCTTTATGAAGACAAATTTATTATCATAAAAAATGATAGTAATTTTCTTTGTGGATGGATTTAAGAAAGATGATTTAGTATGCTATGATATAGTCATACCATATGATATTGGATATTATAGTTAGTGACACAGTTTAAATCCTTTAATTTTAAATATATCATAATGTACAATCTAGGGGATCATAGCCTATGATAGCGCCGACTCGTGTAGTTAAAATAGATCATTGTATCATAAGGATGATATGAGGACAGTCATAAAATATGACACCTCAACCACTAAAGAGTATATCATTGATTAAGATTATCTATTATAATGTACGGTAGATCATAGGGCATGTCATATCTTATCAAAAAAAGTATATCATAAAATATGATATATATGAAAAATATATTTTTCGTAAATTTCAATTATAAATAGAATTATATAATTTATAAAATGTTTAAAAATTATTGAAAAGGTTATTTTTGGAATATATATTAAATTTATAAAAAAATTATAAATTATATAATTATAAAATGTTTATAATTAATTATTAAGAGTTTATATAACATTTAATAAACAAATATTCCATAATATTTAATATTATTATTAAATACCTTTTAAAATTATATTTCATGGCTTATAATTTTGATATAAATGGAATATATAGAAATTATAATAGTAATTAATAAAAAAATTAAAATTACAACATGAGGCCAAAATATAATTGGGTTTATATTGAATATAATTAATTTTTCATAATAATTAGTCTGAATTATTCAAAATTAAAATGGCCTTATTTAAAAAATTATTTAATCAACATCAAAATGGATTTAATTATTTATATGATCAAGGTTTAAATAGCATTAAATAAGTAATATTTAGATTATGTAAGTTGTTTACATAATAGAATTGGAATATAACGTTTTTTATTTCATTTAATAACATATGTTTTAATTAAATCCCATATAAAGTACAATATGAAGGAGTTTACAATAGAAATAAATATAATGTGTCTATATTTACCTAATTATAAAATTGTTATAATGTATAGCTAAAATTATTATGCTTTTATAATTTCTATATTTACGAATTATTCATAAATTATTTATCTCAGGTTTAAATATTTGAATTTTTCATTTATTTATCTTATTCCCAAATTCATTCATGAATATAATTTTAATTTTATGAATGTTAATATTTTTTAGTTTAATGTATTAAATAAATTCTTTAAAGTTTCTTACATGCATCTGAGGAGTTACATGCAAGTTGTGAAAATTAATCAAGTTTTCTTCTACCATAAGTTTAGCATATACTAAGTTATGATCTTTAATTGATCAGTTATTTATATTTTATAATTATTTAGTTTTATAATTTTGATACAAATGAGGTCCCTCATGATTAAAGTAACATTGGGTGGTGGGACTTTGGGGCGAACTAATCTCTCCCTTGGAGGTCGACGCATTGTCTAGAAAAGTGGTGGTTATCTATCTATCCCTCCAAGATTAATCATATAGGAATTTTTTATTTTACATGATTTTAGGCCTTAAAGTTAAAGTGTTTCATATACCTTATTCATGAGATACATTTTATGTCAATATGGTTGGATTTCAATTTAGGTTAGTAGTAGAAGCTATGAGTTGTGTAAAGAGTTAAACATCAATACAGTTTGAACATATTTTAACACCCTAGTAATTTGTTTTATAATTTTAAATACATTAAGTAATGAAAAATAATAATATAAAATTAAGTGTTTTAATTAATAATAATACTTATAAATAATTATAATTTATATCTTTCAAATTAATTATATAATGTTATAAAAAACAAATACTATTTTTCACTATTATTTTGTGTAAAAGAATATTTTAATATAAATATATGTATATGATCAATAGATTATTTAATTAAATATTTTAAAGAATAATATATACTTTGACTATTATGATTATTTTGATAAATACAAAATTATGTAAGGAATAGATTCACTATTAATATAACAACCCGAGATTTTATAGTATGTTTCTTATTAAATAATTTCAATTAATTAGATAGCTTATTATGCATGTAACACTGAGTCTCTTCTAAACAAAACTTTTTATACGAGATAGTTATAACCTAGCCATTAAATTTAATTTTGCAACTTTTGTGATATGAATTTCAAAAAACCTACATACATGGTTTCGTTCATTAATATATTTAGAGTCAGATATGATGTAACATCCCATGTAATTATAGAATAATATATTTTCATATCTATTAATATTTTTGAGTAGGACATTAATTTTATGTTAAGGGGGCTCTTTATATGATAGCGTACCCAACACGCAACAATGGGTTTCTCTAAAATCTTACGTTGCACACATGACTGAGTTATACCAAAAATAGTACCTTATTAATAATATTATTTTAAATGGTAGTTAACACCTGTCTGTGGTATTGACTATGATGAACATAACTTACTATATTATGTTTAAAAAATTTTTTAAATGTTTTTGCATTCATCAAATAAATTTTAGAGGCTTAAAATGGGAATAAATCCAATTTTATGTATAAAATACTCTAATATTTTTAAAAGGTAGTTTTAACTCCTTTTGATGGAGAATCCTTTTTAAATATAGTTTTTATTAATTTTATATATTATATTTGAAAAAAAAACTTCTTCTTCAGAATTGGTACATAAAAATTTACTTTGGTTCAAATTTTTTTCTAAAAAAATTCATCTTTTAATGAATAGTCAAAAATACAACATTTTAATTCAAAACTATCTTTTAGTCTAATTTATTTTTATGGTTAGATTGTAATTTCAATTGGTTTAAAATTATATTTAGATTAGTTTTTATAATTTAATCCAATATTAGTCATTGGAAGTAATTTCATATTGAAATTTGATATAAACACATGTCATTCTTTTGATGGTTTTTACTTTTTAAAAATGCATTTTCTCATTCTGACAACGGGATTAATTTTAAATTTATTTTTGTCACTTCTGTGAATTGTATTTTCAAAAACAAACATCCATGGTTATAATAATTATGAAAAATATGGTTTAATAGGATCAAAATAATTTTTTTTAATAGTAACGTTAGTATTTTATTAACCACAATTAAAGGGTAAATTAGATAAATAACGGTAAAAATAATATTATAATTATATAAAACTACCCTAAAACTTGTCCAAATATTGTTTTATAAGATATTTCCAACAAATAAAACCCTTTCTATTAAAATTTTTCCTTTTTTATCCACTGGGTGTGATTATGACAATTATAAAGTTTAATTTAAAGTAAACGAAAAATTATCAAAAACATTACTCTTATTACAAAACAAAATTTAATATAGGGTTATATAGGTGATATATTCAACTATTAATATTCATTAGAAAGAAAAAAATATTACCTAAATCATGGTATTTTATTTATAATTTTTAGAAATTAAATAATTAAATTTATTATGACACGATGATGATGTTGTGATTTATTTGTTAAGGAAAGAATCAAAAAATGATATTATAAATATTTAAATAAATATTTTTTTCATAATTGATGCCATAAATGAATATTTTGGATTAATATGAAATTTTATTATTTATTTAATGTATTTTTTTCAAAGTAATAAATTTTTTATGAATTTTTAAAAAAAAATTCAAGTATGAATTGTGTCAAAACTGACAGAATTAATAACTTAAAAAATAAAACAGTTTATTAAATGTCATAAAATTCTTAAAAATATAAGATTTGAAAAAATAGTGAGGATGTTACCTAATATATCATAAATTACATTTTTTGGTCATTTTACATGTTATGATAATTACATTAACACACAAAGTGTAAATAACATGATATCATAGTAAGATTAAAAAGGGTAAAATAAATGTAAAACAAAAATGAAAAAGGATTAAAAAATATGAAAAACTTGTATAATTCTAATTTTATGATATTTATTCGACCCAAAATCATCTTATATTCGAAATAAATAATTTTTGGACCATTTGGAACTGAAATTTAATTTATATTAATTTAATATTTTAAGATTTTCCAAGAGAACCCCTCCCCACTCCTATAAAAAGGTACCAACTATTCTCTAATAATCACACTTAAATATCCTTTTGGTTAGGCCATACTCTACCCAAACACCTTCCTATAATACATCCCCACATTATTGAGGCCTTATTTTAGGAAGAACACCCTTCTTTGAGGTGTTAAAGTGTTATTCAAGGGTGATCAATCGAAGAAGAGGTATCGTTTTCTTTAAGTATTTTTATTTTATTTCTTCTTACACTTCATTCATATGTCCTACTACCATGATGAGATAATAACTCAAGTATAATAAATATACTGAGATTTTATTATGTAAATATCATCACCTATATCCATCTCCACTTCCATCTAATGGGAAAGAAATTAATCATTCATGTATACATGTGAACTATCACCACCACAAACCGATCTAATTCGTTTTTCATAACCATCTATAAAGACTGATTATAATGATGAAATAATTGTATATATATAATATTAATGGAATATTTAAAATTTTAAAATAATAATATTTCAATTACTTTCTTACTTATCATGCACATAAATATGATAACATCGTTCCTGCGTAAGAGTAAACTATCACCTCCATGAAGCGATGTGAATCATTTTTATTCACCACATAACTTGTATGATATATTTAAGTATATTTAAAATATTATTAAGATTTTTATAATATTATTATCATTCTGTAAATATAAAATAATAATTAACTTATTTTTATAAATATCAATGAAAAATTAAAATGTTACTCATGCGTACGTACGACCTACCGTCTCCATGAATATAACGTTGTTCATTTTTCATAACCATAATTAATGGTTTGATTTAAAAAGTATTATTAATGTATAAAAGTGATGATTATTTCATGAATACTATTCAAGATATGATGTACTTATGACCACATAGACTAGTGACATCAAAACCGTGTTCATTTTCGACTCAAGTAACGAATATTGACAAAACATCAGATATGAACTTAAATAATTATGTAATTTTTATAACATAGTAATAAGTCATATAAAATGAATAATAAACCTGAAAAAAGGTTCTCAAGATAGTATAAATTAATCTAATTTTATTATTCAATAATATAAGGATTGTACATGATGAGTAAGACTCACGGAAAGGGACTTCATCTCAATCTCCTTTCATTGATGCATATTTTGATAATAAACACCACCTTATTTTATATGGTGTATAATCATCCCTTTTTAATTTTAATTTCATTCAAAGTTTTTCAAAAGGAATATTTTGTATATGAATTGTTTTACTAAATGAAAAAAGGAATGTTTTTTTAACATATGTGCTGACAACGTCCTTTCTTCCACCATGACCATTATTTAGTATTTAGATTCCACTACAAACTGTGATGTTTTTAAAAGAAAATAAATACCATATTCCCATTTCAGGTATTTTGGTATCAAAAATGGTTTCGATAATGGATTGATTATATCAATATCATGAAATGATATCTTATGATTGCAATGTGGAAATGTTATTTTCCCTTTATGTTTGTAAATGTGTTATGATTATGTTATGGTAATTATGAATTGCTTATGTATACAGGTGATTCTAGGATAGACTGAGGGTGGGTGAGCCCGTGATAGCTCTCCAAAGCATTGGGTAACAAGATGGATCTAAATATCATGTTTTCTCCTAAGATATTTATAGAATATACTATGATGAGTATTCCAAATGTAACCATGAATGTTACTCTCAATGTAGCTATAAAAACTACAATGTAAGTATAATATGGATTCCACAAGTTAACTTGATGATTTATAATTTCTATAAAGTTTTTTAGGATTCTTATGATTTCATGGGTTTATAAATATTTGTGGACCAACAGTTTATTTCCTTATTTTATATCCCTTACTGAGCCTTTTGTGCTCATCCCAAGTTTTTAAAATATATTCAATGGTTATAAGGATGGGTAAGAGAAAGGAAGAAGTCAAAAATATTTTTATCAATAAAAACAAATCATGTTTACTTTTAAAAGCTTTATATTGTTGAAGAAATGGATATTGTTGTAGTTGTATATACTTTTTTATGAATTTGAGTTGTTATGTAACAGTTATTTCCTAATTCTCTAAAATTGTAAACCTGAAAATATCCTCAATGTGAATTATTAACTTAACTAAATATTATGTAATGTTTAAGGCTGGGGCCTTATATAGGATCAACTTTATTTTTTGTGAATAGTAACTTACCCTTATGAATTGTAATGTTAACCTTATGAATGGTAATTTAGCCTTATTAACAATAATATTACTCTTATGAATATTAACCACACCCATTAAAGTATAAATAAAATTTAGCCACCTTATAAATGAAAGTGAATATTTTAAAAATTAATAATTAGGTATTGGTATTTTTGTGAGTAATAAATATTCAATTACAATTTTAAATCAATAAATTGAATTAAAATTAAATTCATTTTCATAAAATGTATTCCTAAATAAATATTTTGTTTTCCTATGATTTTAGGATAACTTTATGAGACTTTGGTTAATTTTTGAAAGTATTATAAAATCTGTATTAAATTTAAATATGTATTTTTCACGTAAATAATGATTTTATTTAAAAATTAAATTTAACATATTTAGAAAATTATTTTTATAAAATGGATTCTATTTTTTAATTCTACATGTAGAAAAATTTTAATGATGAATTTTCAGGATTTCTCTGAAATAATTGATTTTTTGTTAATAGTGAAATTTGATAATTTACGAAATATGGTAAATAAATAACTCTTTACATCATGATTGAGTCATGGATAATGTAAATGGCCATTAGTTAGAACTCAAATTCACTTATTACTATTTTTTACACAATAATCAATACTATTTCTTTTCTTGAGCAAAATAATAAAATAATGAATAAAACATTAAAAATCACTTCTTTCCTCCACTATAAAAACCACCCATCATACCCTATTCTCTTCACTCCTATAAGCCTTGAATATTCTCAAAGTTATTCCCAAATACTCTTCCCTAGTCTCTTCCCACATCCAATATCTCTTTTACTTTCTAAAATACCAGAAACCCTTACCTTAGTAAGATTCTCAAGGAGGTGTATTCAAGAGGTAAATCCACATCCTTTTTCTCTCAATTTCATTTGAAGTTCCTTTATTTTGTTATCCTATACTCACCTCATATGTCCAATTGATCTTGATAACCCCAATAAAATCTATATACTAGAATGTTCTCATGTTTTTGTAATAACTATTATCAATCTCCATACTCTCCCTTTTTAATTTTATAAATGAAATCGTCGTCCGGGAGGTGCTAATTTACAACCTTCATGGACGACGAAGTTTTGTTCTTCAAATTATTCTTCAAAGCTGGTCATTAAACCATTTTTATGGTGGAAATGGATTTTAAAATATGTATTATATATTATTTAATGATTCTATGAGCATAATTTATACATTATATTAAATAAAATAACAAAACTAGTTCATTGTGAAAGAAAAATCGCCGTAATAATCTAAACGATTATCACTAAATATATTATATAATGATTCATCCTCATAATATATAAATATATATATATATATATAACCATTTTAAATTTTTTATGTTCATTCATAACATGAAATTACAATTATATTGATTTATATCCATTCCACAAGAACTCCATTACTCATAGTCAAGCAAACCGATCATGAAAATCAAGTAAACAAACACTCGGGAACGATGGAATTCAATCTTATAACTTATCAAGAAGGTCATAAATAAACTTAATAAAACTATAATTAATCAAATAAATATATATAATTTTATGAATAAATTAATTAATGGATTTAATTTTACTATTTAGTACATTGAGATCAAGTGAAGAACATATTCGGGCACAAGGTAAGCAGTTTATCGTCTCACTTTTATTTCAATGAGATTTCCATTATTTTCCACTTATTTATTTTATGTGGTATATTAATGCTAAAACTTGATATATAATATAATTATTCTATTTATATACATGGTATTAAATTATCCATTTTTTGATTATTAATTTTAGGTTGTGCTTTTCGATTGATTACGATGTGATAAGGGTTTTTCTCATCTCACTTTCATTTTTGTGAGATATTCCTTATTTACCACTATTTATTATGTATGGTATATTTATCCTACCCATTGATATATCATATCATGAATCCAATTATTTTCATGTTATTCAATGTATCATTTGATGATTATTAATTTTAGGTCATATGATTCGATTGACTACAAAGTGGTATGGGGTTCCACCCAAACCTTCATTTTCAAGTGCACTATATAATATGTTTTAAGCCATAATTATTTTTTTAAAATAAAACAAAATATCATGAAAAACTATATTTATAAATTTATGGTTTTATAAAAACAAACATTTCTTTCTGATTTAAAATCTCTTCAATATTTTCCTTAAACCGCAATAAAATGTTTTATTTATAAAGCTTCATTAAAAAAATTACACGATTTCACTTAAGTGGGAAAACATTTATTCATCAAATATAATTTCAATTTATTTACCCTTTATTTTCTAGGATATACATGTTTATAATCTAATTTTATGAAAAACACACAAAAAAATCCAAAATAACTATTCTTTCTAAAATAAAAGGGGTTTTCTCATCTCACTTTTAAATCTATGAGATTTACGACTTGTTCAAAACTTATTCCTTACATGTGGTGAATGTAATTCCATTTCATATATAAAATCCTGAGATTTATTATTCATATAATATTATATGGAATTAAGAATTAAATGTTTCATTGCAGTATGGGTCACTTTGGAATTTTTAATGATCATTTTCCTTAAGATTTTATCAATGATATAATTATAGTATTTTAATATATGATTATAATTCAAATCTTTCAAAGTGGTATGGGACACTTTGATATAAATATATCTTTTATTAGACATATGAGGAATTCATTAGAATTATAAAGTGAAGTTTGGGGCACACTATAGCCCATTTATGCATCAGTAGGTCTCATGAGACAAAACAGAATTGGGTTTCAGCCGAGACCTTAACCTAGTATTTTTAGAAGTCTTGGTCGAGACCCCGATGACCGGTTTATAATTTTTGGAATATTCAATATCTATTGATGATATTAGTAATTGATAAATAATGTGATTATTCTACTGGTATAATATACATGGTAAAGTTTCATGTGGTCAGTTATACGGATTTATTTACTCATCTTTCATTCCTACTATATTATGCTCAAGTTTATTTTTAAAAGCATGTGTTTTTAGTTAATCACCATGCCTAGTGTTTATGTCCACGATAACTTAAATTTTATTACTTACCATTACTGAAAATTTGAGCACACCCCCTTTCTTATGGTTCATTTCCCCAGGTTATGAATAAGAAAACTTTGAATAAGATTTTAGTGATTTAGTTTATTTCGTCATGTTTTGCTTTCTTTGCCAAATTTATTATGGGTATCATGTATGTATCTAGTTTCTTCAGGAATAATAAACCGATTATTCCTTTGAAATATGATTCATTGTAATCATGCCAATATAAAAAGATAATACACCATCTATGGGCTTCTAGGGTCAGGGTGTTACAATTGGTATTAGAGGAATTTTATTTGAAAATTGGAAACTATATTTGAAAAACATGTATTAAGGAACAAAACCCTATAGAAAAATTTAAGTATAAGAATATAATAACATAATAGAATTTTTGAAGGGAAGCTATTGTGTGGATATTCCTAGAAAAAAATAACTATATGGGTGCCACAAGTGGACTTGGTTCTCACACAGATGTAACAAGGAGTAAAAACTCTAACAAGGTGTTCTGGGCTTGACTCGGGGTAACCTGGTGCATGATAACTGTCCTTACTACGCACCTCATTTGACCCTCCCATGGGATATACTTTAGATAATTCACATTTTTCATACATATAATTATGAAGGATTTATGCTTCTAATGTTACCAAAGTATATAGTTCTAGGATTTAGGATGCATAAATTAATGTTATGTGTTATACCATTTTTAGAGTTAGAGAAAGTTCATAATTTTATGCACTATTCTCGTATATGGAATTTTTTAGAAAATGAACCTATTTGAAGGAATGAGAAATCCACCAATGAATGTGATGAAAAGAGTAATTAGGATCATATCTTTCATGGTCTTAAGCGAACATTTTAAAGGGAAATAGTCTACAAGTTATCCTCATCAAATGAGAAAATAGTATCATGTGTTAAAAATATAAGTAAAGAATTATCTGAGTCATATGGCTTGGAAGGGAAGAAAGAGAAGAAAAGATGGAAGAGAAAACGATGGATAAAGGGAATAATGGAATGATGGGTTTTCCCACAAGTTATAACTATGGAAAGAATCACCTTGGAAAATGCTTGAATGAAATGGAAGATTGTTATATGTGTGGAGAAAAAGGACACCAAGTTTGTGATTTCAAGGGTAATAAAAAAATTCAATGTACACTACTATGACTATGAGAATATGGTATATTATGCGAATCAATGTCCCAAACATCAAAGAAATATACCCCAAATGATGCTATTAGATAGTGATCAAGTTATTCTACTATGACAGATGAATAGGAATAATTAATATGTCTATTCATGAATTATGTCATTCGAATATTTTATCATCAATGTACGGGTTATAATATTTTTGTAATATATGAGGATTGTACTATAGTACTTTTTCATTAAGTATTTGATACCATGTGTTGAATGGTACCAAGAAAATATATTCATTAGAAAGTCAAAAATTTTGGAAAACACATGATAGAGGGAAAGACAGCCCTTAATATATTTCTTATGATAAGATAATGATGAATAAATGATTGATTTGGATAAGTACTGACTACCTTGGAACTGATTATTGACATGTTAAAAAGTGGTCTATTCTATCATCAATGGAGTTTACAACACTTTTTTATTGAAGTAATATATCCAACAACATGTAACTTGCTTAAGGAATTTGGAAGAATTTGTGTTTCCAATAAGGTATTATGTTAATTCAAGTTATTACCATATTTCAAGAGGATACATGATAAAGTTATTAACATGTTTTGAATGTGAAAATTTAGAGCTGCTTCATGTTGATTAATGGCTTATGATAAGTTCATCTTGTAAATTCAGTGACCTTCTTTCTAAAGTACTGGATCATTATATTTTGGAAATTTTAACTATTTATGAATGGTTTAAGTTGATCATTGTATGATTTTTTGGAGTTTAATGTATTACTTCACCACATGACTCGACCTATGCTAAGATATAAAGTATATATAGTTCAAGGTTCAATAAAAGTACAATATTGTGTTTATGAAATAGAAACATATATTTATACTCATATAGAGTAGAATAACTCCTCAGCTCAAAGAAAATAATCTTAAATAAAATTATTTCCTATAATCATAATATTTTATTGTATCAAGGAATTTTTTTTCTTATAGTAGCTTATAGTTTTGTAGTAATAAACTTTGATCTAAAAATGTTCTCTATCACTTTCCATCAAAACTTTATAGATTGTTTTTTCTTCCATGTCTAGGTCTTTACTTCAAACTAATGTCACCCCATTCAAAAGAACAATTTTTGTGGTGACCACCTCATTTCCCTTAACCACTTTTAAGTGGATATTTTATTAACACTATTTACAATGTGGGTTTCCCGAAAGGGAATTTTCAAGTATCAACCTTTAACGTTCGAAGTGAAATTTCTAATTGTGATGGTAGAATAATGTAACACCCCAGTAAATTTTTTATAATTTTAAATACACTAAGTAATGAAAAATAATATGTCACGACCCCCACCCACCAAAGATGCCCCTCCTCAGCTGGCGATGGGTAAAGGGAGATAATGACACCCGAGTCCCGCCTCTAGTGGGCCCCGGTGTGGCGACTAGCACCAAGGGTATGAGTTTTCACAAATATGGGAGGCATTACCCTTTTTATTATTTAAGATCGGGAAATAGGACAAGTCAATCACCAAAAAGGAAAAGAACAAGTGTATAGAAATAAACTCAAACCAATCCCACATGCATGTTTAAATAGTTCTGAAACAAGGTACGAGTAAAAGAAAGCTCAAAAGTATAATACCAAAAGAAACAAGTGTACAACAACTGCAACAACTCCAGCTGTCCCAACTAGTAGGGTCCCGCACGGCCCTGGTAGTCCTCCTGGAAACCTGAAAGTAAATGTAGGGTGATCATACAAGTATACTCAGTAGGGAAACCTAAAGCTCTCGTGCACAGGTGGGGAGACATCCTAATGTCTCATGAGAACAACAGAAGAAACCTAGCAGAGAAATATATCCACCCAACCTCACTAGCCACACTCACCAAAAAAATCACAAAAGGTAGTAGTAGTAAAAAAGAACAAGAGTATTGGGTACCCTGAACCATTTCACATTAGTTAGTTTCTCTTCCTAACGGCGAACGTCCTGACGCTTCCACACTCTCCTCACCCGCACACACCTGGGCCTCACAAACCACACATCTCGTCCGTACACACCTGGGCCTCACAACCACGTATCCCGCCCGCACACACCTGGTCCCCAAAACCACGTATCCCACCCGCACACACCTGGGTCTCACAACCACGTATCCTGCCCGCACACACCTGGGCCTCACAACCACGTATCCCGCCCGCACACACCAGGGCCTCATCCCGAAGATTCTTGGGAAACATTAAAACATGCCCGAAGATTCTTGGGCTAAAACCACCCCAATCGAAACCTACCTGAAGGGTCTTAGGTGTAAGGTCACCCCAAGCCATCACGGCCTAGGGAAGAAGGAGCAAGAAGGAGCTAGTAACTAAGGGGAAAGCACCCTCTCCCGTGAAATGGGAGTGTTCGGCACTATGTTCTCAACATGGGTGGGGTGCGATAAAACACAAAAGATACAGATACATATATGTATACCAAACACACATCCCAACCTATGGATTCTAAACATAGAAACTGAGCACGTGCCTCGGCACTGCTACTACGAAGAATGCATACAACAAACAACCCCAACCCCATTAAGGTTTTCACGTTTCAGCAGAATTAGTTTATTTAGTTTCTTATCTACTGGGAAACCAACCGCAACCAAACATATCAAGAGTTCGTGAAACATATCACTACCATCCACAAATCAAGTTAGGAAAACACAAGCAGCACAACCAATCCCTTCTTATTAACCAACAAAACCATTGATTATTAATCTCGTTCCATTACCATGACCCACCATTCATTAACTCTTCCAGTTTTTATTTATTATTCACAACCCATAGTTCGTTCACATTCAATCCCATCCATGTAGCCCCACTTCCAACCACCATAACCACAATCACACCGAAACTTGTACATCATTATCCCTTAAATACCATTTATCGCAGCCTCGCTACCCGTCACCAACATAGCATTCACATCAACCCACAACCAAGCCAACCGCAGCCCCGCTGCTCACCCCGATCCACAACAACCTAAAAAACACCCCCCCCCCCCCCCCCCCCCGCTTCACATAAACAAACCCCATCACATGCCACGTATCCAAGCCAACACCCACATGTTCATTATTCCATTTTGTTCAACCGGGGTGATCACACAAGGGTTCCAGATTTTAACTCCTCCAACTTTACGTGATTAACCAAATTTCCACATTCAACGAAGTTTCCATCCAGAAAAACGGTCTAGAAAGATAGGGAAACATTTAATTGCACAAGCAAAGTCCCCCAACAATCATGATTTTCAGTAGGCATATGCCTATTCAATTCACAACATAATATCACAGGATATAAAGATAAACATAACAACTTCCCCATCCCCATTCTTTAACCAGTTATTATCTTCATTTATTTTTTCAACCGTTTCTCATGAAAACAAGAAGATACCCACCCCACATGATGTATAATTTAGATAGATGAAGGTAGGATCCCTACCTAAACAGGTTCTGATCACAACGCTCCCCTGGATAAACTTTAGAAAGCGTCTGTCGGCGTCCGCAATTCTGTCGAGTCCCAGCAAAACCTCCTCGGGTGGAAGTTGGAAAGGAAAGGCTGAAGTAAAGACTATGGATCTAAGCTCAGAAGTTCCACCTCGTCGTTATGATCCCGTGGCCACTAACGGATCGTAAATCGGATCTCGGACGAAGAAGTTATGGAAGAAAAGGAGCCTTCGAGTCTCTTAGGAGAGCTCTGCTTAGAGGAATGGGGAGGAGAGGGGTGAGTTGAAAGGGATTAAGGGACCCCTCCTTTTATAGGCGAGAAAAACAAAAGTACATAGCGTGTAATTTATGGTACACGGTGTATACTCAGCCATTTCACAAGGTCACCACGCGGCTTCCAACACGGACTTTAACGCGGCACGTGGCCGTTGACTGGTCAACACACGGTTTGAGGGTAATGCGTACGCGGGGAGGGACTACACGGCGTGTAGTATGGGGTACACGGCGTGTACCCATTTATTTCACACGGAAAGTACATGGCTCCAACACGACACATGGCTGTTGACTGGTCAACACACGGTTTGAGGGTAACACGTATACGGGGAGGGAATACAAGGCGTGTAGTATGGGGTACATGGCGTGTACCCATTTATTTCACACGGCAAGGACATGGCCTTCAACACGGGGTATACATGGAAAGGTGGTACACGGGGTGTACTCACACTACACGGCGTGTACTTACAAAATTCTGGAAAGTGTGGGAAAAGTCCATTTTACCCTCCAGAACACTTCGTGACCTTATTTTTGACAAAGGAATGGGCCGGAGAGGTCCGGAACATTACATCAGAAACCTCTTAAAACATTATCGTCCCCGAGAATTCAAAAACCAACCCAGAGGAACCCAACAAGATACCTCTTAGGGTTCTCGTTATAACAGGAACCCAACCAACAACCCTAATCATAGGTGTTAGGAATTCCCTCTCCTATGTCAAGATATTATCCACCTTAGGCGGCACTGACTAGCCTGAACGGGTTTAATCGCATCCGCATTAATGCATCTTGATTAAGGATTGGGCCTTCCCACTTCCATATATTAGGATTTTCCAACTTGCACTACCCGCAACACCACACAACCAACACACTGCCTGAACATGTGGTTTGGGGAAAATTCCTTCTCATATGTCGAGATATTATCCGCTTTAGGCGGCACGGACTCGCCCGCATGGGTTCAATCGCATCCTCATTAATGCGTCTCAATTAAGAGTCAGGTTTTTCCCTTTCCCCACACATCCGGACATGCTACACACTTCCAGAGAATAAGGAAACAAAAGGTATCATAACCGACAAGCCAAGCATTCCATATCAAAGGTACAGAGTATAACATCAAAACAAAGCTCAGAAGAACAAGGGAAAACACAATTCAAAACAACTCCGGGTACTGAGCGTGCATCTGGGCCTCCCGCTCTCAAGTGCTCTCCTCAAGGATGCCTTGCCTCCACAACACACAAACCAACGGAATGGTTCGTCCATAGAGCACCTTATCCTTACAATGCTTGATTCCGACTGGTCGTTCCTCGAAGGTCACGTCGTATCCCATATCTATCTCTCCCCATTTGATAATGTGAGAGTCGTCATGTAAGTATCGACGTAGCTGGGAGACGTGGAAGACGTCATGAACCTTCTCCAACTGAGGTGGCAGGGCTAGCTGATATGCTACCTCTCCGACTCGCCTCAGCACCTCAAAAGGTATGATGAACCTAAGTGAGAGCTTGGTCCCTTTCCCAAACCTCTACTGCCCCCCGTCGAGGGGAAACCTTCAAGAACACATGATCTCCCACCTCGAACTCCAAGGGCCTCCTCCGAAGATCAGCATAAGACTTCTGTCGGTCCTGAGCCGCTTTCATCCTCTCACGTACAAGATGGACTTTCTCTGTGGTGCTCTGCACTACCTCTGGCCCAAGAGAACCTGTCTCACCAACCTATGCCCAGCAAATGGGTGAACGACATGGTCTTCCATACAAAGCCTCAAATAGTTCCATTCCAATAGTAGAGTGGAAGCTATTGTTGAAGTCGAACTCTACTAAAGGAAAGTGTCGTACCCATGATCCTCCGAAATCCAGAACGCATGCTCGCAGCATGTCCTCCAATGTCTGGATAGTCCGCTCTGTCTGTCCATCGGTATGGGGGTGGAAAGCTGTGCAATGGAGTAGCTGGGTTCCAAAAGCATGTTGTAACCCCCTCGAGACTCATGAGGTAAACCGAGTATCCCAGTCTGAGATGATAGTCTTCGGAACTCCATGCAAATGCACCGCCTCGTCTATGTACCTCTGTGCTAAGGTACTCACTGGGCCCGACTCCTTAATTGCTAATAAGTGAGCTGATTTCATCAGTCGATCCACCACTACCCAGATAGCATCATAACCACCCTGATCTATGGGTAGTCCTGTGATGAAGTCCATTGAGATTTCATCACACTTCCACTCGGGGACATATAAAGGATGAAAAAAAAACCATTGGGAACACGGTGTTCAGCCTTCACTTGCTGACACACTAGGAATTTAGCCACAAACTCCTCCACTGCCCATTTCACACCGGGCCACAAAAATTGTTCCCTCAGGCCTCGGTACATTTTTGAAACTCCTGGATGTACCGCCAAGGCTGAGCTATGGAACTCACAGAGAACTCCCTCACGCATCGCCTATGGAACAAACAACCTTCCATGGAAAAGCATCTGATGTCGGTTGTCCTCTGACCATCCTTCTGGAGCGTTTCCCTGATCAACATGATCCCGCATTACTTCCACCTCAGAGTCCCCCCTAGGAATCTTCCACCTGCTGCAACAAGAAGGACTGCACCATCATCTGAAATAAACAGCCTCTAACAACTTCTACCCTTGCATCCAAGCGCAAGGCGGCCAACTCTCCCATCTCTTTTCAAGCATCAGTGGATTCCCAAACCACTTCCTTATGCGACTTCCTGCTCAGGGCATCAGCCACAACCATGCCCTTACCTTTAGTGTAAGAGATCTCGAAGTCATAGTCTTAGAGGAACTCGACCCATCTCCGCTGCCATAAGTTCAGGTCACGTTGAGAGAAGATATAACGCAGGCTCTTGTGATCTGAGAAGACCACAAAGCGCTCCCCAAAGAGGTAATGTCGCCACAACTTCATTGCAAACACTACTGCTACAAGGTTGAGTTCATGGGTGGCATAGTTACGCTCGTGAGGGAATAACTTCCTAGACACATAACAGATCACTCCCTTCTTCTGCATCAGCATGCACCCTAGACCAAGGCCAGAAGCATCCCAAAACACCTCATACAACAACCCTACCTTTGGAAACCTGAGTACGGGAGC
Organism: Viscum album; assembly: GCA_963277665.1. Classification (NCBI taxonomy): domain Eukaryota; kingdom Viridiplantae; phylum Streptophyta; class Magnoliopsida; order Santalales; family Viscaceae; genus Viscum; species Viscum album. Next base: position 1,423,801,981 of record OY728120.1, on the reverse strand, counting down.
ACTGACCAACTTCTCCTTTAGGTAGTCGAAAGCCTTCTGGCACTGCTCACTCCATAGGAAGACCTGGTTCTTAATAGTCAAAGCTGTCAATAGAGCAGCAACTCGAGAGAAGTCTGAAACAAACCTCCGATAGTAACCTACTAATCCCAGGAAACTACAAACTTCTGCCATGCTCTTGGGTGCTGCCCAAGAAACAACTGGCTCCACCTTTGACGGGTCCACTGACACTCTATGATGAGACACTAGGTTCCCAAGGAAGTGTACTTCTTGTGTCAATAACTTACACTTCGACAATTTACCATAAATCTGGTGGTGTCGAAGGACTTCCAAGACTGCCCTGAGATGCTCAACATGCTCCTCCTAGGATCTTGAGTAGATCAGGATGTCATCAATAAACACAACGATGAACGGGTCCAGAAACTCTCGGAAGACAAAGTTCATAAGTCCCATGAACATAGCTGGTGCATTCGTAACTCCAAACGGCATCACTATAAACTCTAAGTGCCCATACCTGCACCTGAAAGTCGTCCTCGAGATGTCACTATCCTTTATCCTCAGATGATGATATCCATATCATAGATCAATATTATAAAACCAAACTGCTTCCCTCAGTTGGTCGAAGAGATCATCTATCCTTGGAAGGGGTAACGGTTCTTGACCGTTACGTGGTTCAACCTTCGGTAGTCTATGCATAGCCTGAGACCACCATCTGCCTTCTTCACGAATAAAACTGGAGCACCCCATGGTGATACGTTGGGTTGAACAAAACCCTTCTCTATCAGATCGTCAATCTGAATTTTCAACTCCCACAACTCCGAAGGTGCCATCCGATAAAATGCCATCAAAATTGGACGGGCACCAGGCTGTAAGTCTATCCCGAACTCAACATCACGTCGGGGGGTAGAGTCACAACCTGCTCTGGAAAAACATCGAGGAATTCCCCAACAACCTCTGGGACATCCATCATATTTCTATCATCTGGAACCACTGATAGCCTGCATAACAAAGAAATGAGAGGCTCCACACGTCGGCTTCCCACCTGATAGCTCCTCTTGCCAAAAAAAAAGAGCTACACGTTGCCCATCCACGGCGGGAGAACACGACCCTTCTTCAGAAGCAGTCGATAACGGCACTAACGGAAAACAAACAATCGATGCCTAGGATGACATCGTATGGTTGCATCTGTAACAGAAAAAGGTCCCCAACTAGATCTATGTGGTCCCAACATCAGCCCGCATCCCCGAAAAACAACAAGATTACGTTGGTCTGGCCTCCAACTGGTGTACTCAGAACCAGTGGTACGGAAAGTCTCTCTACGTCTAGTCCCAAATCATGGGCTAGACTAGGTGCAACAAAGGAGTGTGAAGCTCCCGAATCGAACAAGGCAGAAAACGAGAGTGCTGAACAAACAAATCGTACCTCGCACACACCTCTGGTCCTGCCAGAGCTTGTCAACTCTGCTGCGTGCAACTATCCACGCCCAGATCCTCTACCTTTATGATGTCATCCACCTCCCCGACCCACACCCTGGTCGAGGTCCCTGAGGAGCACCCTGAGGTCGGCCTCCTCCCGCAAAGTCTTCCCTCAGAGGAGCTATGGTTCCTGCTGCCAGCTGGAAGGGCCTCACCGGCAACTGGTGCTGCTGAGGTGGGCACTGAACCTGCCCACCTCCACC